>JAECXS010000085.1:20000000-24898572 GCA_018153105.1 Drosophila rufa | reverse complement strand
GTTCAGAATTTATGCTTAATCTTCCAACGGCTTGCAGCTTTTTTTAAGCTTAATTTTTAAGTTAAGTAAAAATTCAAGATAAAACAAGTCTAACGATTCGCATCCCTCTGGTAAACAGAGAATTCCCGAACACCCACCTCGAGCCGGAGAAGCGCGACGACTGACTGCTGGCCCGGCCCATCGTGTTGTTGTTCATGAGGTGGTGGCCACCGCCGCCCATGCCACCGCCCATTCCCATGCCCATGCCCATGCCCAAGCCCATGCCGTGCTGGTGCATGTGCGGCGGGTGGCCCAGGGTCTGGGCCGCGTTGGCGTTGTAATAGTTGTAGCGCCGTCGGCCCATCTCGGGCGAGGTCACCGGCGACTCGGTGCTGGGCATCGGCTTCAGCATGCGCTTCAGCGTGCTGGTGTCCACGTTCATGTCCTCGGTGCTCTTGGTCTTCCGCCTGGTGTTGTTGTTGATTACATTATGCTGGTGCATGTCGTGCGAGTGCCCGTCGCGTGTCTGTGGAGGAGCAAGAGCGAAGGTTGGGTTCGGTTTGGGTCAGACATTGTGTGAGGACAGCTCGTTTGGCCGCAAAATGAGAGGAAGTAACAGAAGGTCTAGAATTATGTTCACAGAACTCCCTTTCAAACGGTTTCCAGCTGAAAATCTAATCTGGCTGCCACACAAATACCTTGTAAGGAGCAATTGTAATAAAGCTCTTTAAATGTTACGATAACTAGGGACTTTGCAACTTCTTAGAAAAGGATCCGAATCAATCAATAAGATTACTCATTACTTTTATTAAGATTACTCAATTAAACAAGTGATACTTCTAGTCAACACTGTAACAAGACTTCTGTTTGCTTTCGTACAACTTGAACAGGTGGTAGGGACTAGAGATGGACATGGACCGTGTTTTATTGTGCCACATCGTGATACTATGGACGCCTACGTGTTCGTTAAAAATATAATATATATTATAATTCCTGAATTTCTGAGATTCAACAGATACCGGTATAAATTTGTGCATTAACAATGGAAATGCAAAAAATTCAACAAGCGATTTACGAAGAAGACTAAATATTCCAACGAGCTCGGCAACAAGCGAGAGAGTGTTTTCCACTTCTGGCCAAATTTAAAACTAGCGCCCTACTCGCTTAATATGTGAAACTAAATTAAAATAATACATTGTTTTGGATCGTGTCCAAACAAACTATAGCCGTGCGTGTTCGTGCGTGATGAAAATTTGTATTTTCGTGTCGGGCTGGGTCGTGCTGAAAAATGTCAGTCCATGCTCATCTCTAAAAGGGACCTATCAAGTTTATTATAATCCTTGTATATTTTAAGCTTTTGCAATCATTTATCTGGCTAAAAGACCTCAGTTATTTCCCTCTGTGTACACATGTTTAGACTTCGCAGTAAACTAACCATATCATCGCCAAAATCCTTGGTGCGTGTGCCCGTCGCCTTGGAGGAGGAGGTGCATGTGCCCACGCTCTGGTGCAGCCCACCGCCCGCCTGTGTGCCCTCGCTCTTCGACAGATCCATGTCCATTTGGCACGAGGCAGGGTCATCGCTGCCGACCTGGGAGCCCACATGATTCTGGCCACACATGTCGGAGCCCACTTGGCCCACGCCGGTGACAATCACGCCCGGAGTGTTGGAGTTCACGCCGGCATTGCTCACATCCTGTCTGTCCTGCTGGCTGCCCTTCATGCGGGGCAGGGTTTCTAAGGAATGAGAGGAGCTAGTTAGCTAACAGAAATTCCCAGGGTAAAGGTCTAGGAGAAATTGGCTTACCGGCTCCCTGGGCTGTTCCGGGGCCGCCACTGGCCACGTTGTCGTAGAGCGAGGTGCTGCTCACGGCGCTGACCACCTTGCCGCCGCCCACCTGCTGCTGGCCATCGACATGGTCGCTGATCCGGTGCGAGCCGACGTTTCGCGGCAGCGTGGATGAACCTGCAACGAGGATGGCGGTGAGTTTTGATGGGTGGGGATGCGGTGGATCTGGTCGCCTAGTCGCTAAGCTCGGAGTAGCGGAGTAGCGGAGTATCGGAGTTTCGGAGTAGTTTCGAGTGGCAAAGGAAAAGAAAACGTTTTTGGGTAGATGCGGACCTGCTAACACACCGGGCTTCGCTTTGCTTTGCTTTGCTTTGCTATGGGGGGAAGTTGTGGAACTTGGACTTGGACTGGGTGTTGTTTGTGTGGTAGGTTCTTGTAGGTCTTGTAGTAGTTGTAGTTAGTTCTCACCTCTAACACGGGGATCGGTTCGCAGGCGCGCATACTGCTCGGCGGACATGCAGGTGCACTGGGGCTCCTGGCGGACGCGCGACGGCGACGCCGGAGTGCTGAGCGGCTTTCGCTTGGCCTTCACCTTGCCCTTGCCGGGGGGGTCCAGTTTCAGCGAGTACGACGACGAGGCCTTTCGTGAAAATTTGAAAGAAGGCGACTGTAAAACGTCGCACTATCATTAGGTTAGTTGATTGGGATAACAAGGTTCTGTGTGTGCGGTTTCTCCTCTTTCTACTCAGTCTCTCTCTCACTGTCTCTCGCCTTTAAAATCTCGCTAAGATCGGGGCTCTCTCGCGGAGACCTGGGGCGCAGGCTGAGGTCCTGAGACCTGAGGTCAGCCCGGCGAAACTGGCGTGTCTGTGTGTTGGTTACTGGATAGTGTGTTCTGAAACATCTTAGAGAACGTCTACGAGCAGCAGTAGTACATATATAGTAGATGGTGCAGGAAGAAGAGTACATAGATTGAAGCTTGACTTTGGGTGCTGAAAGCCTTTTTCTACGGTATCTAGATAGTGAAAGCAGTTATACGCAATACGAAGTACACGGAATACGGAGTAGTAGCAGTGTGTGTGGGACACAATCGAACGATTTGTTGGATAGTATAGATATAGTTATAGTTATAGCTTTTGTAGTTGGGATCTCCTCCGTCTTATCCTCTATCAGCGCTCGGCGCAAGTTAATAACTGATTACTGGGTTATTCTATATATAGCCATTGAGATGGAACATTGACTTAGCCTAGCGTTAACATTGCTTTTGATTATACAAACTTGATTCTAGAACTCCATTTTGATTGGCTTTGGGGTTAAATCTTAACAAATTATTGTAAGCATGTGCGTTGCTTGAATATATGTATATCGCTTGGATTCGATTTGGTTTCAGAAACCTCCATGGAAGCCGCCTTCGAGGCGATAAATGATGCTCCAAGAATATATATATGTTTATATATATACATATGTATATAGTATCTCTCTCACTATCTCTGACTGTCTAACTCTAGCTCTCTCTGGAGTGATACTGGTTTTGATTTTTGAAAATTGCTTCGATTCGTAAACCGCCCACTGGCATGGGATCTCGGAGTGGAGGAGGATGGAGTGGGATAGCCGGGACATCGGGTTCGGGTTCGGATTCGGGGTCGGGATCGGATTAGGGCTCGTCGGAAACGGATTGTAGGGGATAGGTAACGGTATTGTAGTAGAGGATACGTGCGATTGTTTTAAAGCGTTTTGCGTTTTTCTTTTGCATTTTCATTTGTACAATTCCAGAGTGTTTTTTTCATACATTATCGTTATCGATAGATCGATTATCGTTTGTTCAATTTCAATTTTAATTTCAATTTAATTTTATTTACACATTTTACATTCATTTAATAGTTGCATGTTGTCAATTATTTCGAAAATTTTGTTTGGTTTTCGGTTTGGTTTATGGCACACGTGAAATGCAAACGAATCGAGTTGAAAATATATTTATACATACATAAATATATATTTAGAGTAGTTAAATAAAATTATTGTTAGATAATAAAAGCATTTCGAAGAGGGGGAAAACGGGGTTTCATATATAGAATAGATTTCAGAGAGAATCGTGGTGTACATTCAGAATGTTCATTATTCGGGGTTATTTGGTATTGTTGTTGTAAGTTGAGTTGTTGTTGAGTTTTGTTTGTTGTGTTATATATATATATATATATATATATTTTTTTTTTTTTGCATAAATTTCGAAAGAAATATCCGTCGGTTTTATTTTTTTCATTTTGGTATCGGTTGTTTTTGAAAATGTTTCGAATTGAAGTACGAAATGAAATGCATTAAAAATGAAATATTTCGAAGGATTTTTTTCAGTATTTTGAGTTTGGCGTGTTTCGATAATGATTTCGAAAAATGATTAGAAGAGAGAAAAAGAAATGAAAGAATATATAATATAAATACATTTAACAAATTTTAGTGTGTGTGTGTGTGTGTGTGTGTGTGGGTCGTGTGTCTGTCTGAGTTCGGTGTTGGGTGTTCGATGTTCGGTGTTCGGTGTTTGGTGTTATCGGATAGTTCTCGCTGTTCATCTTCGCACTTGGATGAGTCACATTTACAAATGAGTCCTGGGACCGGCAGCTCCAGGTGAGATTCCGGAGCCCCGTTAGTGAAGGTGGAACTGGGGTGGTTGGGTGGTTTCGGTGGTTCATAGTGGTTTTTGCAGTGGGGTGGTGGGTACACACATAGAGCAGAAAAGTTACAACAAATACGACACTCAGCATGTTGGTGTGTGTTTTTGGTGGACACGTATGGAAGGATCTTAAACTCATGCCCGTGACAGTGGAACAGAGGATGGAACGAACAGAGATTCTTAAGGGGAACTAGGCTTGGTTTAACTCTATCTCCCTCTCTGCGATCGAAAAAAGACACTTAGGTGAAACGGGAATTAGTTGTTGGCTGTGTGTGGCTGTGTCGGGTGCACACTGTACACTGTATACTGTACACTGTACACTGTGAGAAGGAAATAATATGAAGCGATACTAACGTATTTTTTTACAATGTAAGATACCTGCAACAAATGATGCGCAAAGTAAGAAAAGAAAATGAAACAATTATTAGACTTGGCTAGTCCAGACAGAGCATGTTTGACTACATAATATTAGAGTCTATATATATTAATAGGCTTATGGTAGGTGTGTTCATAGATGGGTTCGAGTTTCAGTCTGAGGTGTGGTAATCATATGAACTGGTTCTTGAGATGACAGGTCAGAAATTAAGTTTAAATTTCGATTATTATAGGCAGGCTCGGAGTGTTTACAATTTATCTAGATCAGACAGCAAATATTGAGGTTAGTATGTACATTTTTCTTAAATTATTTATTTGAAATATTATTTACAACGTCTTTGGTTATTGAGGTTGTACGCGGACAGAAACTACTCGGAAACTAGTGAAAATATCTCATATTTCTACCTCAATTTCTGACTATTGGTTTATGAGTTATCCCTCGATCGTTTTCTCCAGGTGCATGTCTCTGTATTTGTGATGTGTGTGTGTTAACATGTGTGTGAATGTGTCTCTACAAATACTACAATTACTTTACTTGGCCAAATTTCAAAGGGGACATAAACTAGAAACCGAAAAACGCAATTATCCACATACAACTCAATAGGATTTTCGAAACTAAAAAGGAACAAAACGAAACGAGAATTGTTATCAATTTTCAGGGAACCAATTGTTATCAAATCGTCAGGTTTATATCATGTAAATAGCGAGTACAGGGGAGAGATATGTTTGGTGCGTGTCTCTGTGAGTTGCGTTTATGCAGGACGAGTGACGATGACGTGACTGTAGCCGTTACTGGGTTTATGCGTTGTCAATTTTGCGATATGCATCAATTACCTTTCAAAATGTGTATTTTTTTTAAACTTGGTTCATTTTAGCACTCTTATACTTTAATTTGGGCTAATTGAAGAATTGATTTATTAAATTAATGAGTGATTTATGATTTACATATAGTAAAATCATGAATATGTAGGTATTAATTCGGCAGAATGCATATTTTTAGTTTGAATAATTATTTTGAAATTATACTTCACTTCAATTTCACATTTTAAATCAGAAATCTGTTAGCTTTTTCACTTCTTGACACTCATGACATCCCCGGCATAAACGCAGTGTGTGACTGTGACAATGACAGTGACCGTGACTCTGCGGTGACAGTGAGCGGCGAATGAAGAGCTTAATTATGATTTCATCTTCAGATTTGGTCGAGTGCTTGGCTGCACTGAACCCACAGATTGATTATGGATGTTTGGAGTACACAGATAGGGTTATGTGTGTGTTTAGTATGCAAATCAAACATCGACTGGCTCTCAGCTCTAAGCATCATTAACATCATCATTATCGTGGTGCGAGTATCACCACCGTCATCGTCATCGCCATCGCCATCGCCATCGCCATCGCCAGCATCTTGGAACTCTCAGTGTTTTTCATGGTGAGTGTAGATGTTATGTGGGTGTGTTCTTGGGTGGTTGGTTCATTGGTTTCTGGCTTGGTTCGGTGGTACTTGGTACTGGTTCTGGTTCTGGTGGGGATGGTGGTGGTGCCTCAGCTGAGTGCTCCAGCCGGCGAGCATGATTATAGCTCGCCGCCAGACCTCTGATAGTGTTGCTGTATTAGTTGGTGGGTGGCTGAGGTTTTCGGTATCGGTATCAGTTGAGGTTGGTTTGAATTTAATTTCGATTTTTTTTTTCTTTGGCTGTTTTTTGGTTTTTTTTTTTATCAAATATTTTTTGACGCTTTGTCGCATGTTTTTTTTTTTTGGTTTTTGGTTTGCGGCCAGACCGTAAGAGAATACTTACACAGCACTCGCGGAACTGTTTGGCATCGATGGGCGACGTGAAGTTTAGGCCCCAAGTGTCGTTGGTCATGGGGTCCTTCCAGTAGACAAAACATTCCGATGCCTGGCCAATACGCGTGCCTAGAGGGTGGGAGGATCGGGAGTGTTGGGGTTGGTTGGAGTTGGAGCTAACGCGCGATGTGCACTCACCTGGCTGCACAAGTCTCACGTCGAGTATCTTGTCCACCTGGCTGTTGTACGCGGTGATGTGAAAGATGCACTCGGGCGAGTCCTGAATGCAGGTGATGTTGACAGGAACCAAATCCTCGGACACTTGTTGCCACTTGACGGTGCCGGCGCCACTGGCGGACACATGGAAGACCTCAGCCCACAACCTGAACGAACTATCGTTGGTTAATTAAGTTTCAACAATGGTATGGCAGTTGTTGTAGTCGTTGTTATAAATCCGATTTGAATTTTGTGCACCGAACAATTGTTACATTTTTCGGAGGTTAATTGATTGGGTTTGGAGAGGAAAATTGGGAAAACAAAGAAACGCATTTTGTTGTTATAGTTGGTTGGTTGTTGTAGTTGTTGTTGCAGTCGTAGGTAGGAAGGAAAAGTTGAAGCAGGATACATTTGATTGTAGTTGTAGTTGTTGTGACATCAATTTGTTGTGTGTGGTTTTGAGTTTTTTTTTTTTTGAGATTTCAGTAATATTTTTTGTGAAAGAAAGAAAAACCAGAAGAAGAACACAATTAGTTGGTTGGAAAAAAGTTATCGAAAGAGCGAATTCAATTGTGGTTCAGTTGTTGGTAGTTTTGGCAGTCATTGAACGAACAAAAAAAAACCGAGAGTTGTAGTCAGTCGAGTCGGCGGGCGTGGAGCTCAGCACCCGGACGCACCTCAGTAGATGGCCATCGCGGCGACGGGAACTCTGCCAGGGCGAATCCTCGTAGCGGTAGGCCTTCCGCATCAGCGGGGCACAGGAGCAGCTCAGTTTATTACCCATGGCGCAGTTGGCGCAGCTCGCCGCAGATCCTGCCGGGGGAGATCGGGATAAATGGTAATTTCTATGTGGGATTTGTATTAAGGAAAGCTCTCACCTTTACCAGAGGCACCCCGATGTCACCACATACCGCTCACGTCCGCCTGCGAGAGCGCCTGTCCGCGGTTCAGCGACTGCGACCGCTGGTTATGCCGATGGCCGTGGTAGCGACTTCCTCGCTGCAAAAAAAGCCAAAAGGATAACAGGATTTAGATCTTACTTTTGTGTTTGACTATATCTATAAGTTATAAATTATAACTATTATTTTCTATTTTCTTTAAATACATTCTATTTTCTTTTTAGAGCGAAACAAGGAGCAAAGCACACAAGGGCCAGATAAAAGGGAACTAATGAAGAAACTGGCAATGCTAGAAACAACCTTGAAAGCAAGCCTCTTTTTATCTTATTCAAGTTTCAGATGAATCTATTAATCATTTCCGGTGTATATTCTCTATATTTAATAATTTATTATCTCTCAGTAAGCTGCTCTAAATAACTTCATCTTTTAAATATGAACTCTTTGAAGACTTTTCCAAGACAGACAACTCAGTGGGCAGCGATGTAATAAACACTGTTTTAGCTATCTTTAAGCTGCAATAAATTGTTCGGATATTCGGTGAAGGCTGCTCCGCGAGTCTCAGATCTTGGCTCTCGAAGATTGAAGCGTTGAAGCAACCCACGCCGCGGTTTATTATCATCATCCAGCCAGACCGAGAGGTGCGAACGCTGGTGCAGCAACATTTCCACATCCCCTGCCGCCCCGGCACAAGCTGTGTAGGTGTCAAAAACAAAAGCGATACATAACGATGTAAGGCGGAAAATGTGCTTTGAAGTTTTGCTTTTGATTTTGATTTAGATCGGATTATTCTGCTGATTTACTCGGACACCTCCCCCCCGACACAGAATGCAGCGCGAGGCGATGCAAAATCCGAGGTGAGATGGAGATGGGGCACATTTTATTTTTATGCGGATTAAATTTTATAAATATTCACTGTCTGGCCCATGTGCTGGCCACATTGTTCGCATACATGTAGATCGTTATAAAAGAGATGTGTTTTTATAGACACAACATATATATGTATGGGGTACATATATTTATTTATATAGCTATTTTTGTTTACATCGCTTGGCCTAGACACCTGTTTCCCGAAGTTGCCGGCTACCAAACGTCTCGAATTGCGGTTAGCGGAACTCAAAAAGGCCAAAACAACATCACAAATGCACGTCGCGGAGTCAACTAACGAAAGAAAATCGAAATCAAAACGAATTTTCATCTCTCAGACTTTTCTCGCTCTCCGATCTCTTGGCGTCTCGAGAGCACCACTTCGACGCCCACATGGAGCTCTGAGCTGCCGCTCAATAGATCAGGTCACTAGAGAGATATGCTCGGGAAGCATATGAAGCATGCGATCATCAAGTGGACCATGGGAACCGTATCTCGATGGGCATCCGGAGTGGGCATGAAAACGGGGCAACGTAAAGTGGAAAATGGGGGAAATGGGCCTGCCTCTCGATTCTCTCTGCTCGCGTGCTGGCGCTGGCGGCCAACTTGTGCTGCACGTGTTGTTGTCAAATTTATTTTTAAAATCAATCAAATGGCGCAGAGAGCGCCACACTCATCGCTCTCACCGGGAAATGCAATTAGGATCGGAAAAGGCGGAAAGTCTGACACAGATTGAGAAGGCGATGAGAGACACACTGAATTGGATCATCAAGTTGTTGACAAAATTGAGGGCATTTTATGGGTAATTTTGGCTGTAGAAGCACAGACACTTGTTAAAATACCGATGTATGTTTAATTTTTTTAAGGATATGTCTTTGTTAGGCTTTGGCTTCTTATTATTAAAATTTGGCGATACTTCAAGTTGGTTATAAAAATGTGATAACGAATTATCACCTTGAATGCCAGCTAATGCATTTTTATTATTAACGTCTCTGTCTAAGAGTTTATTTAAATTATAAATAATTGAAAATCCACCATTTTTACATAAAAGATTTCATGCATATATTTGTGAAGCACACACCACATTTATGATAAAAAACCTTTTCATCGTCACGAGAAGATATAAAATGATCTTTTCTGAAACTCTTAGAAAGAAGAGATGCTCTTAAAACTCTGATGGGTAATTAAGTTTTTTTATAGATAATACACACCTCCACATGGCCCCAGCCATCGGCGTTCATTTTGGCGGCTGCCTCGACACTTTCCTTGGCGCCCATTGTTTTGTTTGTGTGTTTAAGATCGCGTTCAGTTTGATTGATGTTTTCTTATGGAAATTGTATCGCTATTCGCGTTTTCTCTTTTACTTGTTTCCCCTTTTTTGGTTTGTGTCGGCCCGTTAAGTGCTTTCAGGATTCGGGCAGCTGTCAGATGTTATTTATTTTGGGCCCCAGCGAAGGACCAGGAGCGTCTGCGTTGTGAATCCGGCCAGGAATCCTGCTCGTGGGCCAGGCTCGACTCGGTTCAACGTATAAATATTGAGCGGATTGACGTTGACGTCGCTCCTGCTGTCGCACACACACACACTCGCCAACAAAGGACCTCTCTCTTTCTGTCTTTCTGTGCGAAAGAGCGAGGGATGCTGTGCCGTTGAAGGCGGCTTTCAATCGACTTTCGTCGGGTTGAAAGGCGTGCTGACGTTGAAAGCAGTTAAATAATAGAACAGGAGCATGTCCTGTTCGTCGTATGTGTGTGTGGTATCCTGCTGGTATGTCCTGGCCTATATGGCGTATACGTGTGCGTGTGGCGAGTGTATTATTTATGCAGCAGAATGTTCTTGCTGATGCCTCTGCCTTTGCCTTTCCTCCCCCTCTGGAGGCTTATATCCCTTTGTTTGTCCTTTATTTTCGTTGCTTTTCGCCTTATGATTTTCCTTTTCTTTTTTTTTGTTGTCAATTTTTCACTTGATTGTGATTAAGTTTTGTATAATTTCAAATATTTTCTTGAGTGTTTTTCTATTTTGTTATTGTTTGTTTTCTATAGTTTAAGAGCATAAGATTAAAACTTGATTGGGATTTCAGCTAGAGGCTTGTTGTTTTATCCATTTGGCAACGCCTATAGAGGCCACCGAAAAAAATGCGTTGGCGTCGTTCTTCTGTCGTTTTTTCGTCGATTTTGGAAATCAATTTCGAATGTTAATCAAGGATCACTTTTCACTTATTTTTATGGCAATTTTCGGTGTGTTTTTGAGTGATTTTGGTTCTGCAACTGTTTGAGTTTTTCGTTATTCGTTTTTTCGCCACAAAACGAGCAGGATGAAGGCGCTGTGTATTTTCGTGGAGCCAAAATACCTACAAAACTTGACGAAGCCCCAACGAAATGTTTTCACTTGACGAAGCAGGAGAGGAGCAGAGCAGAGCGGAACAAGAGCGGCGGAAGAGAGCAAAGTGGAGCATGAGCTGAGCGTCGTCGAATTACAGCGTCAGCCGAAAATTGCACCCCTCTCTCTCTGGCTCGCGCGCCACCAAACATATATTTTAATTTCGATTTCTTTCTTGCTTCTTCCTCCTCCGTCGTTATCCTTTATTTTGTATCCCTCTTCTCGGTTCCTCTCCGCTTCTGCCTCCAAGTGTGTGAGTTTGTGTGTGGTGTGTGTGTGTGTTGGGGGCTTAGCTTAGAGGTATGTGCAGTGGCTTTGACCCCCCTTCCGACCCTTCACTCGCCGTCGCTCTCGCCTGCTGCTGCTGCTGCGTGTGTGCCTCAAAAAAGTTGCATAAATCACCACACCTTAATTTACTTAAATGTCGTTTTTCTCGCCCGTTTCTTATGGTTTTTTATCTTGATTAATTCATACTCGCTTTGGCCTTGTGGGCGTTACTTTTTCTTTTTCAACGCGGCACAAAAGTATGCTACACTTTTCCCTTGGTATCTTGAGATTAATAGGGGAAGATGGGGTTGTGCTTTTGGGTTTTATTTAGTTATTTATTGGGTTGTTGGTTATTGGGTTATGTGTTAAAAGCTTTATTTTGTTTAGGTTATTATTATTATATATATTTTCAAGCAGGAAAAAAGCGACACAACCGTCGACGTCGACTTCGAAATTCGTTTTGAGATTCTCTGCCTTGCAGAGAGATGCTGCGACGCCGGCAGCGACGCAGGCCGCGACAGCGACGGCGCTGCAACTGTTGGAATGTGTGCCACACACACACCAGCACGCACACCCGCACACACATACCTTTTTTGGGGTGGCTCTAGTTGTTGTTTTTGGGCTTTTCATGTTACATGTGCGCGCTGCTACGAAAGTTTTAATGTCTCCCCAATGCACGCGCCAGTGTGTGTGTGTGTGTTAATGTAATATTAATGTTATAATTTGCTAGGCGGAAAGGACAACGAACGTGCCGAGCGCTAAGAGGACATCAATAATGCAGCCAGAAATATAACGGGGTATGTCAGTGTTGCGAAGGGGGCGGACGGGGTGTGAGGTTAGAGTGCGGGGTGAATGAGGCGGGATGGTGCCGTTATTTTGCGGAGCATGCCAATTAGGGGCTCCCTCCATTTTCCAACACTGGGAAAAGTTCGAGCCGCACGTTCCACATGCCACAAAGTAAAAGTGAAAAGCAACATCAAAATTAATAAGTAGAAAGGATGCTAACGCCGGCCGAGCAGCCGCAGTCGCAGTCGCCGTCAGCGCGACGCTTTCCGTAGAGAGCATGGCAAACGAGAGAGACAGAGAGAGCGAGAAACAGTGCCGCTGCGCCGATTCAATATTTAACGAAGCTTTCGTTCAGTCAAGACAGCGACCAGCTGCAGCTTCCCTAACGGTAATTATTTCCCCAAGCCGACTACATTAATTTGTTTTTAAATATTTTAAATGATGTTTAACATTTTTCGATCACCATTAAATTATTAATTCTAAAATTATGCGAGATTTTTTTTGTGGAACTCATATTTTAAAGGGCGTGGCAGTGGCAAATAAGGCTCGGGGCCACCCACACGAAAAAAGCCAAAGTGCTGTTATCTCTCGCTGCCTTCAAAAGACGTCATTAGAAAACTGCAGCTTGCAGCTGACGTCGGCAGAGAGCAGTGCGGCAGCGAGCGCGTCACACGAAAACTAAATAAAAAATATACAAAAACAACAGAAAATAAGTAAAACCTGAATAGTTAACCGAAAATGGCAAAAAAAAAAAGCTGGTTGTTGTTTCTGAAATTTTTGTTTCTGCAATAACTGGCCATTTGTGCGTGTGGGTAGCTTTTGTTGTTGCGTAAGGCTTTTTAGGGCATCTGGAGGGTGTGGTTTAGGGTTGCCTCCTTCAAGAAACCTTTACAAGCTCAATTTTTTTCAAAAAATCTATGAAACTTTAAAGGTGATAAGCAAATACTTATTACATATCAGGTACGCAAATAATTCCTTCATTAAACTTATTAAAATCAAGTATTCTTCGATATTTCCGAGGGTGTGGTTGCTGCGCAGTTTCCTCTGCTCAGCCGCTTTTGTGGGATGGCAACCCTAACATCTGTTTTTTCGGCCAACCTGCAATCTCTTGCACCTTTTTCATCTCGATTCATGTTTTTATGAATGAATGACCAAGCACAACCACAAGCAGAAAGCTTTTCCCTCCCAACAACCACCGAAAACGTGGTGGACTGAAAGCTGTTGCAGCTACAAACCATTGAATAACTTACAAATCACGAATTTCTATTACAATCGGTTGGGATTAGTAATTAGCTAATTTTTATATAAATATTTATGTATAACATTTTAAATAAATAAAAAAAAATAAAAAAATAAGGCAATTTACAAACATTTTTATCGACAATAAAATTGTATCAAAAAATAAACTTAATAAACGTTAATAATTAAATCTGCCTAGATGTAATTTACATTTTCCCATATAAATTGTCAGAAAAATTTCATAAATAGACGAGCTACCTAACTAATGCAAATAACATCCTTTTTATTTATTAAGTTTTTTTTTTTTAATCAGAATTAAGAACATTTTTTACATTTTCGCGTATATTATGCTTTTGCCGTGAAGCTTAAAAATGAACATTTTAAATTCTAAACCCATGAACTGGTATATTTGAAGAAATGCATGGGATTCAGTCGTATTTTTAAAATCAATCAATTGTTAAAATATTTTATGCAAATGTTTTATATTGCCAAAATCCCTAAATATTGTTTTTGCCTCTACTATTTTAATTACCAGAACCTTATCTGCTCTAAACTCCTAGAATAGGCTTTTGCGTACGAGGCCAATAGAGGAAAATTATCTGTTATCTTGTTAATTTTTAAAACTGCTCGTCACCCCGCTCTCAAAATACCAAAAGTGTTTCCTCGCGGCATATGGCAACTCCATGGTATGGTTGGCCGCGAACGGTATTTTCTATACGTATCGGTGCGGTCACACTGTTGTGCATTAAAAAACAACGACGCCGCCACAGTTTAAAAGTAAACAATTAAAAAAAAGGAACTCACAGGAAATGCTAATGGCCGGGGGCAAGGCGGACATATGCGGCGTCTATCCCAGCGCAGATGTGGGCCCCGTGGCAAAGGGTTAGTATGGCAAATGAAACAATTGCGTACTCCAGCGAGCAAAGGATTTTCATGTGCTTTTGCAGAATATAATTTACTGCGTGCAGATGAAGAGTACCGAAATGGCAATGTGGAGCATTCCATTTACTACCAGGTTAGGGCCCAGTTCCAGTCCACGGATCTGCGCTACATCACCGAGGCGGAAGAACTGGAGAAGCAGCGTCCTACAGCGGAGGAGCTGCTCAAAGTGGCCTCCAAGCAAGAGAAAAGGGACTTCAAAAGGTATTTAACAAGATAGAAACCATGGAAAAAAGTAACAAATATTATTAACTTCGCCCTAGCAATAAATTCCTGCAGAACACCATCAAGTATCTCCAGCAAAAGGAGCGTGAAAACCCGCCAGAGAAACCTTTAAAAAAGACCCCCGAGCACCTGGACTTCCTGGAAGCTGTGGAACAGCCCACGGAGGGTCTAGCGCGCATCTCGAACATTTGCCACCGCCTGCCCGGCGAGTGGTGTGTACTGCAGCTCTGCAAGAGCTTCAATCCCGCCACCACCTACTCCGTGTTCAACGAGATCCAGCCGAGCACGGGAGCCATATACCTCTCGCTACTTCGCCATTGTCGTAGCCCCCAATTGGGACCGATTTGTCTGCGTTTTGCGGGCAAACGAATGGCCAATCTGTTCCGGGAGTACAGCACGCTGGTGGACAGATTCAGGCGAGTGGTCACCGTGGACCCCCTGAACATGAAGGGGAAAGAGGCCAAGCAGAAGTACTGGGAGGAGCTCAATGCCTTCGATGTGTTTATGAGTGTAAGTAGCACAGTTTTCATAGTTAATTCCTCTGACAAGTCCCATCTCTCTCACAGAAACTGGTATCCGACCTTCGGGACATCATCTCTCCCTACAAATTCCTGTTCTTTGGCAAGCGCTACGACTGCAATGCTGTCCACAAACAAACAAAGATCATTCACGCTCTGGTGGACGACTTCTGTCTGGCTAACCAATGGAGCAACCATCAGCGTGTTATATTCTCCCAAGCGGCGCAGCATGCCAACCGGTTGGACGCCACGGATCTCAAACTCGTCTGCCATGAGCTGTCCAGCAAGCACAAGGAGACCCAACAGGTGTACGACATGCTCAAGGGGTTCGCCAGCGACTGGGTGCAACTCGAGGAGCGCCAGAAGCTGGTGGCCAAGAGATTTCCCACCATACTCGTGGTCGATGAGGTGAGCACATGTTTATCCCTATGATAATTTGAATTAAATTCCCACTCTTCTAGCGCCTGGATCACCTGCATTGGGAGCAAATGGTCCCTGTGCAGGAGTTCACCCGCGTCAAGTCGCTGCACTGCCTCTGGCGTCTGTTTCAGCATCACAAGGCCGAGATCAAGCATGGCTACTACACCACGAGCATCAAGCGGGGCATGTGTGTCATCAATCCGGATGCGGATCTGATGAACTCTGGCCGCAGGCTGCGCAGCTTCTTCGAGTACTGGCTCTCGGACTGGCAGCATCTCTTCGAGACCGTGCCCACCGAGGAGGTGATGGTGAAGCAGGCCTACCAGGCGGATTGCTTTGTGTAAGCTGGAATTCTCTTGCTTTTTAATGACCAGCTAATACTTTTGGTTTGTCTCTAGCTATGCAGGCCATGGCTCTGGTCTGCAGTACGTGAATGGACGCCTGGTTTGCCGTTCCAGGGTTCGCAGTGTGGTCTTCCTGTTTGGCTGTGACTCAACGAGAATGCTGGGCACGGGATTATATAGCGCCATGTACGGACCCCACGACTATTATCATGGCGCCCTGGGACCCTCTGTAGTGGGCACTCTGATGCCCGCCTTAGACGGGAATATGGATACTATTTCGGTGACACTGTTGAGCCTTTGGTTGGCTCCTGGCAATAAGCAAGTGATACCCTGGACCCACATCGATCGTCCGTCCTGGCTCAAAAAAGGCGTTATCAAAGGTAGGTCTACAAAGGGGAAGGAAAAACGAAGTCCCTAGAAGCCAAAAAGACTGCATTTTGCATTTAGAAATGTTATCAATTAAATAAAAGCAATAATAATAATGTAGACGACGCAAAATCTTTGTAAATATATGATTTCTCCCTCTCTTAAACCCTTAAATCCATTAACTCACTAATCATTGATCAAAATCCCCTTCTGATTGCCTTCAAAGATCTATACATACATACATATATGAGACACAAACACACACATTTCTTTGCAGGCAAGGACCAGGAGAACACACCCCTTATGCACCAGCAGCCCAACTATCATCTGGGCAGCCTGTGCTCCATCCTCTCGCTGGTGCAGCAGGGCAAGGTGGAGCCGAGCATCTACAACTGCTGCATCTACGTGTGCCGAGGACTGCCTGCCTGGAACTTGGCCGTGGAAAGGATGCCCTTCTAGTTCAATTCGAGTTGAGTAGCAAAGAGAAAGAACCATGTACAAAAGTCTGTTTTAATTGAACTACTTCATTCAAGTGGAAAGTTAGGTGCTCGTTAGATTGCATAGAAATATTTTGTATAACACTCAGAATCGTAGGAATAAGCCAATACACGGAAATATACACAAATATAAGTTAAGAAATAAATGTGAAGCACTTACCTTGTCTAATTTTTGGATTGGAAGATCTAGTGATGTTACTTTATGGAAGTTAGCACTTTAACTTGCAGTTGCCACGCTTTCTTTTTAGTTTTTGTATTTTAAGTAGGAGTTTTTAACGTGTTTAGGCTTTGTACATTGTGTTGGAACTTTTAACCGTTCGTAGATTTGCTAGTTAATTGCTTTTAGTTTCGTTTTTGATTACGTTTACTTGAACTTTAACCATGCCAGAGACAGAGACAGAGACAGAGAGTGGAGTGTCATTCTTACATTGCCTGTGCAAGAACAAGGAGTGAGAAACGTTAATTTCAATGCAATTCGCAATGTGGGTGAGTGAGAGGAAAAGCATAAAAAAAATAGTGAGAGTGAAAGTGAGGTGCAGCAAAAGACAGTCACAGAGAGAGAGAGAGTAAGTGGAAACATTGAGATTGTATAAAAATTTGACTAGAAGTTCAGAAGATAATTGAAACCGAGGAGGAAAGGATTATCCTAATCCAGAGCCAGAGCCAGGGCCTCGGCCTCGGCTTCTGCGAATGTGTAATGTCTGAATGGCCAAGAAACGCCCATCTATTTATTTACTCGACTCGCACTCGTTTGTCGCCCCATTCGCTCTCCAAAAACGCGACTCATCTCACCTCACCTCGCCTCGCCTCGTTCCCGTTCCCGTTCCTACTCGGGTTGCCCTTTTGGCAACGAGCTTTTCCCCCTCCTGCCTTCTGAACCTGCGGCGACCTCCAACCAAACGCCCAGCATCGCATCGGCATCGCATCTACTTGACCTACTAACGGCTGTCGCATTATGACACACATTCGTTAATTAGGCCCAACCCTAGGCCAGCGAAAAAAAAACAACAATAAAAAATCAAAAACCGAAGCTCCTTCCTCGGAGCCCAAGCGAATCATCATCGAGCACTCGGCGTATGCGTAATATTTGCATGCGTTTCAGACACACCTCGACGTGCGACGGCGTGTCCCTATTTATGGGTTACCAATAGCTGGGCTGGGCTGGTGTCCTTCGGGCTAATGTCTCAATGCCGTGCCCAGCTGGCCATGTGTGCGAGTTAAATCAAATTAGCACCCAAGGGGGCCAGCAGCAACCAGAGCCAGGTCCAAAGGTGCATGCCACACCTCCCACTCAAGAGCAGGGAGCAGTGAAGACGCGCAGGGAGCAAGGAGCAGGGAGCAGGGAGCAGGGAGCAGGGAGCGGGTGCTAACATGACAGGAGACAGCGTTCAGAAGGAGGAAATTACATAACAGGCGCTGCCCATGTAAATCTGGTTGTAAATTCCCTGCGAGTGCTCGTGTGTGTGTGCTGTGCTTTTGTGTGTGTGGCTTGCCCCAAATGAATATGCGATGACGTTGACGTTGACTATTGTTATTGTCAGTTGTTGTTACTGCTGCTGCTGCTGCTGCTGCTGCTGCTACTGATGCTGCTTTTATTATTGTTTGCTCTCAGCCAGCGTTAACGTTATATTCCTTCTACGATTTGTAGCAGGTATTTTTTTCTCATTTTTATGTTAGCCTTGAACTCCTGGCGAAACTTTTACTTTGTATGCAAAAAAAAAAAGTATACATTGTACAAATGTTCATGATTATTTATTTAGTTTTACGTTTTTTAATTGTATTTATTGGTTTTTTGAAAATTTGTTGCTGAAACGCTTTGTTAACTTTGTTGAAATTCTTTAAGTTGTCTAAGTTATTGTTTTTTCTTTCTTTCGTTTTTATTTATTTATTGGAGTTGCTTTGATTTGGTGTCCTAAATTTGTTTCTTTAATTTATTTGTGTTATATATATGTATATAAGTTTTTTGGTAATAAGATGTTGTAAATGTAAATTCCGCCGCGTTGCACACAACAATTCTCTGGCAGAGATCAACTGAGACTGAGCCCGTTGCTGGCTTTAGGGCCTCGCATAAGCAGTTGCATCCTCTTTTGGGTATCCCGCTCCTTGTTCTTCTTCTGCTGGTGCTCCTGCTCCCGCTTCCGCTTCCTTGCGAAGGACACTCGCGCGCGAGAGCGAAAAAACGAGCCCGAACAATGTAGCAAACTGATGGCGAACCGTGGAAACCACAACAAAAACAGCCAAAGGGCCAAGAGAAACACACACGCACACACACAAGAGAAACCCGGAGAGAGAGAGAGAGAGAGAGAGAGAGACGAGACGAGAAAAAAGGCAGGACAGGACAGAACCTCTGTCTCCCGCTCTGCTCCTGGCCATGTCCTTGCCTAATCTCTTTGTTGTTGCTCACTCTGTTTCACTTTCGGCTTACAATGATTCTGCGTTTTCATGGTGATTTTGTTGTTGCCCCCGGAAAGCTTCAATGTTGTCAGTAGCCACGTGACTCGCGACCCGAGCTTTCTTATCAACGCGGCGCTTTAAGCTCGGCCCAAGGGATGAGAAAGCTAAGGCCTCCAATTGGCAGGCAAAGGGATACTCTCTAGCTAAATGCATTTACTTGTACTTTACTCTCGTTAAAACGCCTTAGTGGGTAGCTTAAGACTAAAAGGATGTGCCTAAGCTTAGGTTAGCTTAAGCTTAGATCGGGGTGTTAATTCTGGGACGTTACCCTTCTTTTTCTTGTATATTTCACCCCCTTTAATATCTAATGCACTTAAACGTAGTAGCTAGTTTTGTTGTACGTGGGTTTCTTTGATTTGATGCGTGTGTTTTTCTCGTCGATTTCCGTTTTGTACTTGTCAAAGAAGTTTGTAACTTCCAACTACCAACCAAGGATCATCCTCATCCTCATCCTCCTCCGCCACATTCCTAGGTGGCCTCGCTCTTTCCCTGACTTCCGGTGCTGCTGGTGTTCTCGCTGTTGCTATGAGTTTGTGCCTGAAACGAGGTTTGCTCTAGCCTTAGATCTGGGACTGCAGTTGGATCAGGATACTCACCACGTTCCGGTGCGGACAGTCGGCGTGCAGATGGTCCTCGCCGCGGCATCGATGGCAGCGCTTCGGCTGCGGACCCAAGGCGCATTCGGAGGCGATGTGGTTGGCGAATTCGCCGCAGTTGTAGCAGCGCATGCGGCGAGTCCTTCGGTTGCTGTGCGGTGAAAAAGGGTTCAAGGATGGATAGTCAGTGGGATTTGGAAATTTATTGGGGTGGGGTGTCTCACATGCGTGGCCTGTAGGTGCTGCCGTGGCAACTCTCGCCCTGCTTGCCGGACACCCTGGTGGCCTCCAGTCCGCGGGCCGTGCGCTGGCACTCGAACTCCACCTCCTCCTGCTCGCCCAGCGAACGGAAGCCCGCCATCTGGATGACACTCTGCAAAGGGAAGTTGTGCTTAATTAGTTAGGTAAAGGAAAGGAAGAAATTTGTGCCACAAATGAGCTGCAATGGATCCAAATCTTTTAATCTTTAATCTTTCAATCTTTTAATAATTCAGTAGATTTCAAAAACGTTCAACTGTTTTTAATTATGTTATATTTGTTTTAACAAAATTACATTAAAATACTATACCAATTAGGTAAGCCTTTATCATATGTATATAAAATGAATAAACCCGAAACTGATGCGGCTAATTGCAACATCAGAAGCAGATAACTTCCAAGAGTATAGCCCGGACGTAATTACATTAGCTTAGTAAGTTAACTATTTCTTTCTATACAAACAAAGATTGGCAGTACCCACCTGATGCACGAACACCTCCTGGCCGCCATCGTTGGGGGTTAGGAAGCCCCAGCCCTTCGCCACATTGAACCATTTGCATTTGCCCAGTCGCACACAGCCGCATTCCTCCGCAGGACTCGCAGGATTCGCTGAGGGGAAACAGACGAGAACTAAAAAAGCAAACTTGAGTTCAGGCCTCAATTCGATATCCTGTCTGGGAATTCCTGCCCGAGGTTTTGTTATTCAAATGAGCCCAGCGGCAGCAGAGTGGCAGCTGAACAGCACGGAGTGAGTCCGTGTCTCCGTTTCTATTCCTTGCCAAGTCCTTGCCCCATTTGCCGCGGGGCAAGTTCAACTCGGGTTGGGCTGGGATTCCGATCCCCTGCCCGCACATCACACTGCCGCTGAAGGCATGGAAAACAGGTTTCGTTGTTATTATAAGACACACACAATATTTGGAAATAGCTAGGCAAGAGCGGAGTGGATTCATTCCATTATCTGAGCTAAGGGGCTCATCTCACTCACACAAGCACACTCGCACACTCGCACACTCGCACACGCCCGCCCATTCATTTGGGTTCATTCATTCATTCATAAATTGTTTTCACTTCGCTCGTTCCCATTTCGCTGGCCGCCTCTATCTTGGGCTCGCACTCGTAGTATCGCTCGGATACAGATACCCGTACTGGAAGTGCATTCTCATGCTGGCTTATCTGAAATCAAAATTCGGTTTCTGCTTTTCTTTCGAGGGTTGCTGGCATTTCTAGGCCGAATTCCAAGATCTGGAAATTCTTTTGCGTGTCTGATAAGAAGCCTAATTGAATGAAAATCGTTCAGAACCACCACCAGCATGATTATCCTTCGGGTTTCTGCGATCTCCTTTCTTATAGGTAAGTTTCAAACTGGTTTCCCGTTTCCCCCATTCAATTAGCCCTGTAAGTCTTGGAGATCCAGAGATGCCTCTGCCTCAGAGGCTCACTGAACTGCAAGTAATCCCAATCCCTGTTGTGTCCTTGATCGAGCGCGACGGGGGTTGGGCGGCGCTGACGAATGTCGGTCAGCATTCGATCTGCCAGGGGGTTGATGACACCTCCGCAGACACCTCCACCTCCACCGTAGTTTATATACACGGCGTTTGCCAATAAAAAACCAAATCAGCGGATGGCAAAAACAAAACAGAAACCGAAAGAACTGCGCAGTATATAAAAAAAGAAGAAAAATACGCAGACAAAAACAGAAACAGAAATATTAGGGCGATCGCTCGGCCAATCAGCGGCGACTTTGATAAGATTCCGTATTGAGTTTGTTGTCGTTTATTTTGGAACACAAAACGAGTTTCTGGGCACACGGGGGAGGGTGACTGGGTCTGGGCACAATGGAAATCGGATTCGCTCCACTTGGAGCTCCACACAAACCTGGCACCGACGAGGTTGAGCTCCTCCTCTCCGAGCCTCCAAGTTCCTCCTGCTGGTTTTCCATGTTCTCTGGTCTTATTTTCCAAAGATCTCGTTCCTGGTTGGGTTTTCGCTCCGAATATTGCCTCGTTTCTCAAACTTCACTTCAACTGCATGGTTTTCCAGCCGCCACACATGTAGATACAGTTGCACACTCGCCGTTGTATCTGTATCTGTGTCTCGCACGCGCACGCACACAGATACGTCTTCAATTTCGATTTTCAGGGGGGAAAACTACACACTTTCCAAGGGGAAACAAACGCTGCCGCTGCGCACGACGCACTTCGTCACACTGACTCCGCGTTGCGTTTGACTATTTCTAGGAAGGTCGCAGCAGGCCCGAAAATGTTTAGCTCACAGTATCTGTATCTTCAAAACAATATTCGAGTCTGCGACGAGCGTGTGCGCTGTGCGAGTGAGCGTGGAAAAACGCCGAGCTGAGTCGAGTGGATTTCGGCCGCCTCGATCCGATTCGTTTCGAGTTGAGTTCGGTTGTGCTGAGTGAATTTTGGTCTAGTGCCTAGCACACGTAAATGTATCTGAAAGATACTCTACATCTACGATCGCAAGGGGAAGCACAGAGAGAGAGAGAGGGAGAGCGCCGAAATTTATCTATGATAATGCCGAGCCCACTCTCAGTCTTATGAGTATTCGTATCTGACACGACGAACCTCAATAAGTGTGTGAGCCGAACGCACTTCAGGATACTTGAGCCGCTGAAACTGTTATACAGTCCAGCTTCTATATTTCGAACTTCAACCAAAAACCTCTATTTTAATGCAAGAAAATGTAACAATATACAACACCTGTGGCTTTACAACTTAAGAACTTGACTTGAAAGAGTCACGCTTTATTTTGAACACACCACGCTGGTCTTCAATATACTTGTATTTTCTTTAATTATTTTGTTTAACAGTTGCTCAAGCTGTGATTTTTTTACTATAATAAATGACATATTACAATTAATTAATGTATATGTCGTAACTATGCTGAGCCGCATTAAGCTTTTGCTATAAATTATAAAATTACAGCACCTAAAATATAGAACATGCGAAAATATTAATATATAACCGTTTATTAAAATGTGTTCCTAAATCTTTAACTCAAAGAAGTTAGAAGGAAGTTTAAATACTAGTTAATTATTTCATTTATTTATTTATTTATATAATGTTAGCCTATAATTTAAACTATATGATAACGGGGGGTTTGAGGTATAGCTGCTAGGGCCTTTAGCTCGTAAATACAAATTATCTAAATACTAAAGCTATATTTTTCACTCAAACTCCATTTGTTATATAAACGGCAACATTAGTTTATCATCCCCGAGCTGCGTAATTCTGATAGGCAGTTCCTTTTTTCTGTGAGGGATCTCAATAAAAAACTACCTCTTCTGATTGGTGTTTGCCAAAAAACAGCGCTAAAAAACTGCACTACAACTGGCGGCGGCCTGCAACCCTCGAGTCGGTCGCGTGACAAGCAGCTGGGCTATTTGAGATGCACTTCCATCCCTCATGGTCCACAGCATCCCCGATACCGATACCGATCCCGATCCCGCTGCCGATTCCGATCCCGGCTGCATTGTGCAACTTTTATTTGCGAACTGCGAACCATCCTTCCTCCCCTTCGGCTTGCATGCAATTAATTTCGGCACGTGCCCCGCTGGCATGTCGAATCGATGACCAATGCCATCCGATGATGATGACAGCCGATCCGAGGGCGGAAGCTGTAGCGAAAATCATAAGGATGCTCCGGAAGGGAGGTGCTGTCTGCTGCACCCCTATACTCGCTTCAAATGCACGTTTTGTGGTTTATAAAACTGCCAATAATTCAGGCTATTTTGAGTGGAAAGTGGCTTCAACCGATAGAGTTACAGGGAGAATGTTTTTGTAAAATAAATACAAATTAGTTCGTTAAAATTTTAATTTTATAGAGAGTATTTTAAATGTAACCATTGAGAGGGATAGAAATTTTTGGTATTATTGGACTTATTGTAAAATTGTTTTCTTTTCAAAATGTATATACAAAATTTGGCAATATAACGAGTTTTTTTTAAATTTTATTATTGTTAATTTTATTAACATTATTTGGTTAATATCATAAGTAAGTTTACCCACAGTTTCGAACAATTCATGAACCAAAATTGAGGTTTATTTTACACGGTACTTATAAAAAGAATTATCATCACAAGGAGAATCTATTTAGCCATGTCAAACCTTCCGTCTGTCCGTCCGTCCGTCAATCTCACAAAAACTAAGCAGATACTATGAAAGCTAGAGCTAAATAGTGAAGTGATTAGGACAAGTTTGTAGCCTACACTTATCATGAAAAACTTTGTTTAAACTTTGGTCTTAAATATCTTACGTAAGTATTTATTTTATAAAAAAAAGCCTTGTACAACACCAACTTGTTCTTAGCAACATTTTAAACTTGCAATTAAATAACCACAAAAAAAAACAGGTTCATTACGGAGACTCCAAGCGGGGATGTTAAAATTGATTAAACTAGTCAGGCAAGGACTATCAGTATTATCCATTATGATATCACTAAGGAACAGCATTCCCGCTATTGAACTCGGATTTTCCAGAGAGCAAGTATGTAATGGGTGACATTGACTGGAATAAGATGGAAATGGCTCAGAAGAATGCAATTCCAATTTCAAGAACCTCTCTGAAGCCGCTAAATTCTCTTAATTTGCACAGTGGGAGATAGATTTCAGATAACAGTCGCATGTTCCACCCAATAAAGTGGTTTTTGGATGTTAATACAGGATAGGTACAAAAATATTAAAAATTCCTAGAAGATTTTTGGTACAATGTCTTTCTAACTCTGAAAGTTTAAAACATATAAATTTATGCGCTAGTCAATTATAGCTTACATCGATACCTTGTTGCGAAATATACGAAACTTATCTGTCTCCATAAATACCTAGAAATTATTAGTAAAAGCTTTTATTTTATTTTTATTAGCTTAGGAAGAGTTTACTTTGGAAATACATCCACCAAATATAAAAGACCCTTTTTTAAATGCATATAAAAAACTAGTAATATGAAGCGATAAATTGATTGCTGAACTCGATGAAAAGTCTGGGAAATCACAGCGGGCCGCTGCTTGTTGAGGGGTCAGCGAGGGTCAGCTTGATTTTTTATCAACAGTAAATAAATGCTAAAGAACCCAAAACAATGTAGCGAACCAGCTGTAATCAATATTTTGCCTCGCTCTCCACCGATCCTTACCCGGTCTCAGTTCGATGGCCAGTGGTCTTCGGACAATGCCGGCCAAAGGACAAAGGACGAAACGAGAGCGAAAGTGCCCATTAGGGATGTCCGATGGGATGGCAGGCAGGCAGGCACTCACATGCGCATAATTGGAACAGGATTAACAAGGCGTCCCGGTCTCGCCGAGAATGCAATGCAAGTTGGGGAAGTGCAGCCGGGCATTGTCCGAGGGTCCGCTAGGATCGAGGCTCGTGGCATTTCCGGACTCACGGCGGGCGGGGGTGCCCGGCACAATGGCCATGAAAATAATCCGCTTTGTGCATAAAACGTTGCCAAACTGAAATCAAGGCTGGCGCATGAAAATGAGGAAAATTCCATCCCAGAAAATCCTATGCGAAAGGGAGGATTGTGTGTTGTGTTGGGGGGATGCATTCGCTCCATTTAGCCATCCATGTGGCATATCCGCCCAGCACGCGTTTGACCCGACCTGGCACCTCGTCTCCCTCTGGCTCTTTCTTCCCTTTTTTGTGTTGCGATAATCAGGATAGGTTTTTTGTTGTCAGCTTTTTATGCGTGAAACGCACACAATTTGCATGTCCCCGGGGGGGTTAACATGTGAGAGTAACCATTGAAGTGCCCTACTTTCATTGTTGATTGACATGTGATTGATGTTTCCATTTGCAATGACAGGCCGTCAAAGCGCAGCTCCTATGCTAGTCACAGGAACGGAATCCAACACAATTTGCAATTTTAGTTGTATTTAAGCTCTGCGAACTTGGAGTATATTGATGCTGTAATTATCTGCAATTCCTTTATTACAGAAAACAAAAGATATTATATGGATCTTTCAAATATTTTCAAATTTTTAGAATAGGAAAACCAAAGGCAGAAATAGATAAGAAACCCCCAAAAGTATGCCTCTATTTATTAACTCAGCCGAAAAGAACAGAAACTCGACTGGCTTTAGTATGAAATATTTTTGTATTTATTCATTCTTTTCGTACTGTTATTAATTGTGATTCTTTAGAGATATTTTATAGAGATATTTCATATATAATTAATAGGAATTTAAGTTGCATTCAAATAATTAGATAATTCTTGTTTTCTGCTCGATTTTTGTTGCTTAATCATGATGCTTTTTCCCTTTAGATGTCTCGCATATAATTGGCGCTTAAATAGGCATATAGTCAATTATTTCGTTTATTGTGGTATAAGTGGTGACCGATATATAAGCGTGTATATATCTTGAGGCTCGAACAAATCAACATTATTTTCTCAAGAGGGTTCAAACGGAAACTCTATCTCCATCTCGAATGTAAAATGGTTAGTTTTAAGTGCAATTTGCAAATAAAATCGCTGCGTTTTTGTTGTTCCTTTTTCTAATTTTTAATTATTTATGAGAACCAATTTTGTACATTTCGTGTATATGAGGGGGAAAGAGAGGGTGAGAGTGAGTGGGAAAACAATTTCATAGGACGTACGTACGTATGTATAACAGAGGCTCTACATGGCTCTACATATAGGGCTGAATTATAGATAATTGTAATTATATAGATTCATACATTTGAAATATTGATTTGCAATAAAGGTATACGATAGACTTATTGAATATATAATGGAATATATATTTGGATTTGATTTCTAGAATTGATCCTTGAATCATTTGTGTGTTGTGTGTGTAAGTGAGTGTGTGTTCGACCTAAATCAGAGTCACTTATAACACTAAGAAGCAGTCATTTATTCTCCATTTAAATTTACGTTGTGTCGTCACGTTTCTTGAATCCTGAAACAGATTTCAATTACTGTACAAAGTTGGGCGCTTTAACCATAGGCCATCGGTTGTTCGTCTATATAAATAGCTATAGCTATAGCTCTCTACGACTACGTATTTATGTAAGTGTGCTTTGTATAAATATATATATATATATCTGTATGCCTAGATCCGTATCCGTATCCGTATCCGGTCCGTATCCGGTCCGTATCGTAATATATTACAATGCTTGCTCAAACAAAAGGTTCGGTAAAATATATATATGTTGTATATATCGAAATGTCTGGGTGTGTCTTTCTATGCGTTACGAGTATTGTATATTTAGTAATTCATTCAGTCTCACAAATAGGAAAGTATTATGTATGTCGCTTATCTTAGTAGATTTATTTAACTGTAACTGTCTCGAAAATGTGCAAGTCGATGAAAGTATGGCAAACAAAAAGGGGAGAAGAAAGCATGAGTTGAAGAAGTTTCGAGGGAATATTGCACAAAATAATAATATTAGATGATTGCACAACCAACATATGTATGTGAGATTAAAACCAAACGAGAAATAAAAAATCAATTTTTTTTTTTTTTTTTTGTAAGTTTTTGTATAATTTTGATTATCTTCTTTTATATTTTCCATGTATGTAGGCTTGTCTCATCTTTTCTGCGTTTTGCGTTTCTTTAGAAATATTATGCGTATATATTTAAATATTGCATATGCTTAGAAATCTTAGGGTTAGCTTAGTGTAGGGCTTACATGGCTAGAACATCGTCTCATCGTTAAACTTCCTAACGTTCCTAACTCCTGCTTGCTTTGTATCAGATACAAAAATACAAAAACTTTTGCGTAGTCTTAGTCTCAATTAGCGGGTTCCGAATTTTCCCCAGCATTTTCTCCCCCAGACAATACTTAAGATTACGAATTGGTGTTGTGTCTTACAGATCGAGGCCGAGCACTTGGTCGCTCAGCCCTTTAATATACAATCCTTAGGGGCTAGTTATAATGCGCTAGTTGTTATAATAATGTAGATATATGGATTTACTTAAAACTAGTCAGCCTCATTAAGATTATAAGCTTAAGTTTAGCTAAAGATTTCATATATAATATATTCAGACGAAAACGAAGACTAATTGAGAGCGTAATTTTGGTAAAGTACAATACGAGCAAATTTTTTGGATTCGGTTTTCGGTTAAAGGACTAAGGGAGTTCTTGGACTGGAGAAGGGTTGAGAGATATTAAGGCGCAAAGTAGTTGGGGGAAGTACCTCTAGAGTGTTATACTAACATGTTTATATACTTTATATATGTTTTTAGAGTGGTCTATAATATAATTCATGTGTTTCAAAATACAAATACAATCGTGAATCGTAAATGTAAATGTGGACAAATGGAAACAGTCAAAAGCACCGATTTTTCAGCTAAGTTTCTTTACGTTTTTTCTTTCTTTTCTTTGTTGTTGTTGCTTAGTTTTTATACGTTTTTTTGTTTCTGTTTTGTTTTCGTAATAATCATAGTGTAATCATAGTAATGATAATGGTAATCCCTAGTGGCCTACGTAATATATATAGCTAGGCGATACTAATTCAACAGATGTCGAAATAAGATTCCCCCTTTATGTACACACTTTGCTTCCTTCCATTTGTTTGTCGCTGCTGCTGCTGATCGTTCCGGTTGTGTATATTTAATAAAATACATATAAATATATATATATCCGTATGTATAATAATGATATATTCATATATAAAATACGTATATGTAGATTATCTTCTCGACTCTAAGCAAATGTTTTCGGGTGTTTCAGTGCTAACGAAATTCAAATAAGGCAACTTGAATCTATGTATTGTATGTATCTGTATATGTATCCTTAGTTATCCTTTTAGTTTCTACAATTCTACGTCTAAAGGTGCGCGCCTCAACAAACAAACAAACAAACAAACATCCGAACAAACAAACAGAGTGAGAGACAAACTAAAGTCAGAACTGGAAAATCATCGAAAGCTTCTTCGAGTTCGAATTCTAAATGCATTTTCTCTCGTTCTGCCGGCTCCATTTATTATTCTCCCATTAACAATAATCGACCAATTTTCATGTCCTTTTCATGTCTGTGTGTGTGTACGGTGTACAGTATATATAAAATATTTATCAAAAATAATATGCCTTTCGTGCTGCTCTCCTGCCTCGCTGATAATGATGAGAAGAAGAATTCAGGGGTTCCTTTTGTTTTTCTTTTTTTTGTTTTGCCAATTGGTGAGATCTAGTTTTCATAGCGCGAAATGAGTTCGCTTTCCGATGGAGGAGGAAAGTGGGAGTCTTCTTGAACTATATACAACTATATAATAATACCGTTACGTTTACTTGTGCTGCTTTTAGGGGGCTCTTAACTCTATTTGATTTTATTGCACTTGGATTCCATCACTTCCTCTGGTCTGCAGCTGCTGCTCCGCCCTACGCCCTACGCCCTGCCCTACGTGCACTCGATGATCATGGGCTGGTTGGAGGACTCGATGACCGAGGGCCTGCTCTCCTGCGCCTGCACATGCTGCCCGTGCAGCCCGTACACACCCGACTCCGGCAGGGATTTCAGACCCTTGGGCGAGTGCTGCTGCTGCTGCTGCTGCTGCTGCTGTTGGATCTGGAGTGCATGGGGATGGGCGTGCTGGAGGAGCCGGCTGGGCGAGGACTGCTGGTGGTGCGAGGGCAGCGGCGGAGGCAGCTGGCTGGCGGTGGTCAGGAGCATGGGAGCCGGATGCTGGCCCATCAAGAGATGCGGCGGCGGTGGCACTCCCTGCTGCGGATGCTGCTGCTGCTGCTGTTGCTGTTGCTGGTGCTGCTGCTGGGGCGCCATGTGGCTGCCCAGGGGTATCAGGCGGGGTGGAGACTGCCCGCCGCCAGCGGACAAGTGCCGGAGGCCGGGATGCACAGCGGGATGCATGTGCTGCTGCAGTTGCTCGTAGGCCTCGCGTGAGTCCGGCTCGGGGTGATCTTTGTCTGTTTGGAAAGAAAGATATACAAGTTAGCGAGGAACTCATTTCAGACCCTAGTTTAAGGGTGACTTACCCAGACACTCGGAAGTGGCTGCCGCCGCCATGGCCAGCTCCTCCTCCAGGTTGTTGGGCTTGCAGCTGGTGGTCTTCCAGTGCGTCCTCAGTCCCGACGCACTGATGTACTTCTTGTCGCATCCCTGGCACACATACGGCCGATCGTTGGTGTGCAGCCTCTTGTGGAGCTTGAGATGCACGAACTGGGTGAACTTCTGCGGGCAGAGGTCGCAGGCATACGGCTTCTGGCCACTGTGCAGCCGGAGGTGCGTCTTCAGGTTGGAGGTGCTCGAGAAGCGCTTCTTGCAGATGTCGCACTGGTGCGGCTTCTCGCCCGTGTGGACCAGGTGGTGCTTCTGCAGGTGCGCCAGCTGGGTGAAGCTCTTGGTGCACACGTTGCACTTGAAGGGCCTTTCGCCCGAGTGCGTCCGCAGGTGGACCTTCAGGTTGCTCAGCTGGCCGAAGGTCTTGCAGCACACGTTGCACTCGTAGTGCATCTTGCCGTCCTTCTTCTTCAGCGGATACGGCAGCGACCGGTAGCCCCTGGAGGCCAGGGAATTGGGACTCAGCGGACTGCCGCTCCTGGGGCAGGAGTTGCCGTCGGGACTCAGGCTGCTCGGCGGCGAGATCCTGAGCGGGGAGAGGCGCTGCAGCGGGGTGAGCGGCTGCATCAGCGGATGGTTCAGCATCTGGGTGCTGCTCTGCAGCAAATGCAGGTTGGAGGCGGAGCCCGCTCCGCTCGAGGCGTTCGACTGCCGGTCGAAGGGCGAGTGCGAGCTGTGCGGCGGCGAGTGGAAGGTCGAGGTGGCTGCGGCTCCGTAGTGCGGATACCCAGGATAGCCGGGACTCGGCGAGTGACCGCCCGCCTCTCCCGCTCCCAGGTATGCCGGATGCCTTGACGGCGAGAAGATCACGTTGTGGTGATGGTGGCTCGGCGGCGGCGGCGAGCACTCGCCCTTGATCAAGGTTCCGCGGGTCATCTCCTGGTCGCCGCCCACGACGCCCACGCCCACGCCCACTCCCTGCTGCTGCTGCTCGGCATTCTGGCCGAGATTCGAGCTGCTGTCCGGACTCACGGCGTTGCCGTAGCGCTGCGACTTCTTGTAACTGTAGGCCATCTCCGTGGGCGAGGTGGGGGGCGGCGTGGCTGCGTTGGCCTGGCGACAGGCATTGGCCGCCGCCGCCGCCGCCTCCAGGCGGTGCTGGCTGGTGAGGATCGTCTCCAGGATGCTGGAACTGGGCTGGCCAAAGCGCACGTAGCGCTCGCCCGGCGGGTCCGGCTCGTAGTAGGGCTTGCTCAGCGGCACTATGGTGCGGGTCTGACCCCCAGAGTTGTGCTCCAGCACGATAACCGTGGAGGAGGCGGGCTGCTGGTTGGATGGCTCCCGCTCCCGCTCCCGCTCCCGCTCCCGCTCCCGTTCCCGCTCCCGGTCGCGCTCCCTCTCCCTTTCGCGTTCCCTCTCCATCATCATCAGATGATCATCGCCCAGGTGCGTGGTGGTCGAGGGGCAAATGGAGTCGGGCTCCTGGTGCATGGCCTGCTCCTCCTCCTCCTCGTGGTGCGGCAGCGACATCTCCTGGTCCACCTCCTTCAGGCAGGGCTCCTGCTTCACACAGCTCTTGTTCTTGAACTCGTACTTCAGCGGCATCTTGACCTTGAACTTCCTGTACTCGTTCTTGTCCGGCTCGCACGAGGCCGAGGTCGTGGTCGAGCTGTGGCCACTAATACTACTGCTGGTGGTGGTGATGATGGGATTGGCCATGACCACGGCCGGGGGCGAGCTGCTCGGCTTCTGGGCCTGGGCAATCACCGTCTCCTTGGGCGCAATGGCCTTCTTGGAGCAGTCCAGCACGTAGTTGTGCTCGCTCTCGCTGTCGCTGGAGTCCTCGGGTGGAGTGAGGCCGTCCTCGTGGCACTCGTTGCTGTGGTAGCCCTCGTCCGATCGCACCGACCGCACGCTGCCGTCCTGCGGCGTCAGCTGGTGGTCCAGGCCGGACAGCGGCGATCCCGCCGTGTCCTTGTCGCTGCTGCTGGTCAGCGGCGAGCGGTCCTGGCCAATGATCACCGAGGCGTGGCGACTCGAGTGCTGGATGTGCGGATGGTGAGCGTTGCAGGAGGTGGTGCTGACATGGGCTGGTGGACTCGATCTCCGGCAGCACTGGCCGGCTGCGGCCGGTGTCGGTGGCGGCGGAGAAGTGGAGCCACTCGTTGGTCCACCATTCGCCGCTCCCACAGGCAGATGGAGCCCCATCACGTAGGTGATGTGACTCACGGCCACCTCGGCTGGGATCTCGGGAGCGGGCATCGAGTAGCGTCGCTTGCCGCCCTCCACTCCCTCCTCCTCCGGCTCCGCCTCCTCTTCCTCCTCGTCCATCACCTCCTCCTCGGCCTCCACAGCCTGCTTGCAGGCGCCGAAGATGGTCGTCTCGGGATCGACGTCGTAGCCGAGGCGGCTGGCGAAGTCCTTGCAGTACCACACCATCAGCTCCTCGTTGGGCAGGATGTCGCGGGTCGTGTAGAAGTAGATGTTCTCCTGGTGCTGGCACGCCACCAGGTTCATCACGGACAGACTGTAGGCGGAGGCCACGTAGCGCATCCAGTTGGACTGCGAGCGGTCCGACCCGTCCAGATAGTAGTAGTCGTCGTCCTTGAAGATCTGCAGACACAACGAGAGAGAAGAGTGGAGAAGTGGGGCATTTAGAGAGGTCCGGGGAACTGAACGACAAAGGATAACGACACAAGACGTACTAAACAACAAGGAAGTTCGAACGCAGAGCAAACTACAGGGGGAAAGTTCAAGGGATGCGTGTTTGAAAAATCTCTATAGAGATTCTCTCTTAAATGAAGTACATTTTGCACTTTCGTTGAGCATAAAAGTTCTCAGAAACGTAGTACAATTTTTAGTATTAGATATTGTTTTCTTAAAAATTTCACTTAAACTGAGTACGTATTTTCTTATATTAAATCCATTTTCCCCTAAAAATTCTCTCTGTGTACGAGTATGTAAGAATTTTCTAAAAACCAGTAATTCTAAATAGGAACTTGGCTTAAATATATTTTTCTTGGCTTTAATAGATACTTTTTTGAGATGTCCTTTAAAGTTTTTTAAATTGCCATGAATTTACAGAACCTTTAAAAAGTATATTTCCTTTTTCTTTTACGAAGCAACTTGTATGAATTTAATTTAATACTTTAGATATTTTTCAAAACACATCAGTTACAGAGCTGTGCAAGGATAGTCAAGAGAAGAGTTTGTGCTGATTTTTGGGATTAGTCTGGGAAGCCGGGTGGAAAGTTAGGGGTAAGAGTCAAAGACAACGGATAGAAATCAAAGAAAGCATAAATCGTGAGTGGTACCTTAATATTCCCGTAGGTTATGTGGCGTGTTCCCTGCACCTGATTAACCGCAATCAAATCGAATTGGTTCCAAAATGCAAAATTTAATTTTGAATTTGAATTCGTTTTTTTGGTTTTTCAACATATTTGTGTTTATTTTGGTTGGGTTGTTTGTGGGGTGGTTTAAGATTAGATCACATGAAATTAAAAATTAAAGAGAAACGAGTTGGTTAGTCGCATGATTATAGTTTTTTCTTTTTTTTTTTTGCTGGATGATTGGATGGGGGAAGCATGTTTGTAATTTATGTAGTTAACAAGGCAACACTTAAAGCCCTCGCTTGAGGGGCTTGTGAGACCATGAAAAGCAAACAAAAGATGCAAATCAAAAGTTGAAGAAGACCCACAACAAATGCTTAACCCTTGGCTTTTAGAGAATTAAGTGATCCTTACCCGCCAGAAATACCGCGCCTTATTCTTATCATTGGGATAGTTTGAGGTTGGAATGCCTTCGAATGGGCCGAAGCGAGTGCCACGTGGGATGACCCCGCTGCTCCAAACTCCTTCAGTCTGGAAAGGGAAATAAAGAAATAACGAAGTTGCATTAGTTACGCACTAAGCTAAAGTTAAGGGAAATATATATATTTTATTTTAAGATTATTTTAAAAGGTTCTTCAGGTATTTTTCTCACCTTAACATTTGGCGTTGAGTAGACCATGGATGACTTGAGCGTGAGGCTGCGCGGCAGCGTCTTGTCCGCTCGATTGGGCAGTCCCCGTTCCGCCTGCACGTCCGGCACCAGATAGACGGCCAGCCGCTCGAAGTCCTCCTCCCGCATCCTGGTCACATCGTAGTCCTGGCTGCCATCCGGCGTGGGGCTGCGACTTCGACTGCGACTGCGCGCCCTTCTCGCCGACAGCTTGTGGTGCGGATGGGGATGCACATTCGGATGCGGATGCGGATGCGGATGAGGGTGTGGATGGGGGTGTGAGTGCGGGTGTGGCTGGACGTGGGTGTGCGGATGCGGATGCGGATGGCTGTGGGCGGGGTGGTGAGGCTGGCCAGAGGAGCTTCCCAGCTTCATGATGGCTCCCGGCTGCTGCTGCTGTTGCTCCTGCGGATTCTGTGGATGATTGCGGTGGTGTCCGTGCATGGCGTTTGCAGCTGTGGGTTGTGTGTTGCTCTGCTAACGCTATATATATTTGGTATATATATATACGGGGTTCAGTGGTGGCTGCTTATTCTGCTAGTTGAAGTTTTACTTGATCTGGAAAGGCATAAAGAGAAGGAATCGGTTTAAATATAGAACAGATTTTGATTTGGCGCTATAAATAGAGGCGCCCATCACCCTCTGCACCTGTGTACCCCATACATTGCGCCTCCGCCTCCGCCGCCCTCTGCCCCGGAAAAGCTCCCCTAAACTCGCGCAGTGTTGCATTCGGAAAAGCTAACTGCTAAACGCTGACGAGTAGCGAGTGCACATCGAGTGTCGCGGGAGGGGGCTGCAGTTCAAGATTACGGCCTTAATGGAGGTTACACGTTCACGTTCAGGGCCACCCGCGAAGCCACCCCCAATCAAGGGGGGAATGCCAGGAAATGTCATTTCCTTGGGAAAGAAAACTCACTCGGATTATTCTCCTTCATTTGGCTGCCGCTGCATTGCGCTTTGTACTCTCGTTCTGCTTTTTTTCTTATTTTCTCTCTAATTTAAAACATTTTCTTTGGTTTTTGTTTTGTTTTTGCCTTCCCTAATTATTGTAGAGCTGTTAATTGATTAGAGAGGATTTATTCTGCATTGACTTCGATTTTCGCATGTTTTTTTCTTATTTATTCGTTGGGCCCGCAAATTACGCATCACTTTCTGTTTCGTTCTCTCGTTACGCATACGCCGTGTGGCCGGCCGCCCGCCCCGGTATAGTTCTCCGGCTGCCCTACGACTCCTACAATCTCCTGCTGCTGCTGCTGCGGCTCTGCCAGCATTATTTTATATATACTGCGACATTCAGATATATTTTTCAGGCGGTTATTTAAAACAATCGAATCTGCGGCTGCGACAACGACTTTACGACCGGTGATTTAAGGCAAATAATTATTTGTATTAGGTTCTTATTTGTTTGGATTTTTGAGTTATTTATTTTGTGTTTTTGTTGGCGAAGAAGAGCAATGTGCAAACGTTGACGCCGCCAACCGAGAGTTCCTACTACTGACCCACTTCCAACCGGCATAGACCCCAAAAAAGCTCCGAACTGCAAGCCCCGCGCACTCACACAGCCGGCACTGCACTCGCACACACACACACACACACACTCGCTTGCCACCCTGAATATTGCAATACGAACGCATCCCGCAAAGATTCTCTATTCTTGATTCTCGCTCGGAAAGTTCGCCTCGAGAGGGTTGGCGCACAACGCTTTCCGGCTTTCCGAAAGCTTTTCGTGTCGTCGGTGGTCTCATGTGGCTGCAGCCAGCGGCGGTGGTGCATTTCTTCGGTTCAGTATTTAAAATTCTACGAGTATTCCGTCTTTCTTCCCTTTTCTGTCATTTTTAGCTGCGCAATCATGAATTTATTGGGCAAGGCTGGCCTTTCGATTCCTTCCCAGCAATGAGGAAGTGGTGACGAATAATGGGGTTGAAAGGGCGAAGAAGGTTGGGAAAATGTCTGTGATAAAATTTAACAAGCTTGATCGATTAACTTTAATTATATAAATGAAAAAGCAAATTTATTTTAGAAGTATTCTTTAGGGAAATATTCAATTAACTAGGAAATAATTATGAAGGACTATTACTTGCTTTTAGTACATTTCAAAGACTATTTTAATTACACAAGTAAATATTGAGTATTTTCTATATATTGAAAGTACTCCTCAACGGATATTTGCATTGAAATTCAGTAAATCCAGAAGTTTATTAATCTAAAGAAGGGATTTACCCCATCTGATCCCAGCAGTATTTGCTCGCAAACAGCAGGAAATACCAGGAACTCTCGATGTTATCAGACTCCCGAGCTCAAAGTGCTATCGCGCCCCCCTATCAAGCTGAGTGCAATAATCGCATAACCAGGAAATTCACTTTGATGGTCACCCCCGGCGGGTAAGGGAAGGGATTTGTTATGGACTCACCCAATCTATATAGATATATGAGTGGTAAATACGGCTATATGAGCTACGTATGTGCAACCGACTCCCTAGAGAACCTGAAGTGGCTAAAAAGGAGCTACTCTGATCACGTCGTCCGATCGTCGAACTGCACGCACGTAGAATGCGAACTGCCCGCAATTCCCGTGCGAATTTTCCGAGCCCGGCGATCGGGCGACACGGATGCAAAATTGCATTGTCTCTGTATGTGTTTGTGAGATTGATGCACTTGCACTTGCACTTGCGAATTGCATTTTGATTCGGTGCTTCGAGTGCGGAAATGTGCGAAAACGATATGCAGAAAGTGATTTCTATTCTGGCTGCAAGTAGATTTTACAGAGCGAAAAAAATGTTTAACTAAATTCTATAATACAATACTTGGTGGCAGGCAGGGATACTCTAAACCAAACTGACCAAGTTTCTACATCGTTTGATTTTATTCTAAATTAATTTATATAATTCAGATAATTTTTTTGCTTTTTTTTTTAAGTTCCCTATAAACTATTATAAGAATATGCTTCAGTTTCATATGTTTTATATACTAACTATATTCCACACAATTAGCCACTGATTTTTCTCTGCCGAAGCGTTCATTTTAATTGCCTCAATTTGTTGACAAAGTTCTTAATGTTTCGACCTTATATCTTTCTGTGCACCGCCACATCCCTGGTGAGTGTAGGCGCCGCGAGCCAAAAATATGCAGACTAGATGAGGAAGACGCCCATTCCCATTGCGCGATACTTTCGATTTTAGAGGGAGGGGCAACCCTTGTCGCAATTACGCCACTAGGAAGTCGAAAGTCTTGTCATGCATGCGAGTACCGTACGAAAATCAACAAAAATTCTACTAAAATAAACAACTGCAATGTATCTGTGCGGTTGCAGTTGCAAACTGCACGAGCAGATAGCGCGCCAAAAAGCTCTTCGCTATCGCTATTCGCTTTGAAAATGAAAATAAACAGCTGCACACACACACACGGCGACTATATACGGCATTAGAAACAAAAAGTAAAAATCGCTCGGCGCTTTGCGTTTCTAATCATCGCACAATTGCATTTGAAGGACACAGACGCCGTCGCCGTGCGAGGTGGAGAGCGCTCTAGGCGCGTCAAATTAAAAATAAATGGCAAACCCACCAAGACATAATCATTAAGAAAAGCATACAGAATCAGAGTAAACATAGGCAGAAGCGAGAACATTCAACATTCAACATTCAACTTGAACGCCGACGACCCGAGCGAGTGCACTCTGATAAGCGCGCGCTCTGCCACATTGCGCATACGCCCTGCTGGCCGCTAATAATTGCCTGGCGAGCGAAAAACTTCCGCGAAGCTCCTCTATGCTCGCGCCTGCATGCATCGATCTTTTTCAAATTGCAAAATGCGGAAAGCGACTCGGTTCAAAATACACAGAATCGGGCCCCAAATGGGCTCTCATGCCGCTTGGAGTCGCTCGCTCAAGGACAAAGCGAACTGTACTAACCGCATAGCTCTCTCTATATATTATATATAGAACTGTATAGTGCCATATGTCTGTGCACGTTCAACTGATAACTCTGGCACTCTGGCACTCTGGCAGAGCGCTGCAGTCATAAATTTGCACGCCATCTCGCTCTATCTAAGTAGGAAATCAACGCCGCTAAGTAGTTTCGATGAATAAACAAATTTAACGATGTATTTCTTCAAGTGTAATGTAAATATTTATTCTACAGGCATATGCAGGGACATGGAAGTGCCTAACAGGGGGTAGATAGCCATCTTTTAAAGAAATTAAATGAAATTTGAATGTATTAATATTGTATGTGGATTTGGTAAATGATAATAACCAGAATAGAGCTAAATGCAAACTGCCCTACTGAATTAAATGATAATTATATAGCCTCTAGGCAGCGTTCCCACTTTATATATACCTCAAGCAATGTTCTATATAATTAACGTTAATTGCGCTAATAATTTATTAGCAGGGTCAAAAAATAACACTTTCTTTAAAAACAAACTCTTAAAAATAACGTCATTTAATTCTTGTTTTTCTTACTTCAGGTAAAAGAAAATTATTGAGCTGAATGAATTTATTTTTAATTAGATGTCTGAGATTTTAATAATTTGTAGTATAAATGAATATAATAAAATATTGAATAAGGAACCAAAAACTCTACTTTTATTATAGTTACAAAGAGGGGTTTCAGAGGTTATGAGAAGGGTGAAAAGCAAGCACTATTTAACGAAGAAATTACAATAAATAATAATTAAATCCTTTTTTTTCTGATATATCATCTGATTAATCCCTTGCAACCCCTGTCGCCTCTGGGCCATAGATCCCTTAATCTATCGAATGCGGAACCAGGAACTGCGACATTCTTTGATCTTTCGCCATGGTCAGATCTATTATGACATCGGCAATTCGCTACACTTTCGAGGCTGCTACAGCGTTTACTTGGCGTATACTCGATATATTAGTTAATCCCATATTTTCCATTGTTGGCGGAGATGATTTGCAGGCGTTCACTGGCGGCTAATACCTAATACAGCCCCACAACCCGGAAATGTAAAATGCAAACGCAGAGCGTGGGGATGGCGATGGGGATGGGCAGGCAAAAGGGGGAGTTCGCATTTAGTTTTATGTGCATGCAAAACGAAACGAAACGAAAAGCGAAAAGCGAAAAACGAACAGCGAAACGAAGGGTGGTGAGGTGGGGCAGGCAGCTGATAAAATAAAATTGTTTGCTATTCCCTGTGTGTGTGTGTCTGTCTCTCGCAGTGCAGTTTGTGTAATAATAATTTGTGCGAGCTTTTCAGCGCCAAAGGGAACAAAGGGGGTGCGGATGGGCGTGCGGCCAGAGCATCATCATCATCTCATAACCTTGAGTCACAAGTCGAGAATGTGCCTGCGAATTGAATGCGAAAACAACAAAAATCGCTGCCGCATTGCACAGTGGGTGTGTGCAGCTGATTACCTAATCGGAGTGTCGTGAAATTAATATCAGCCCTGCAAGGACAGTGCACAGAAGGTATGCTGGGCGCCTTTTATTTTCTATGCTCGATGCTGCCACCCCCTTTCGGGGGCTGGCAGGTATTGTGTTGCGGTTTCGTTGCACTTTAACCTTGAAAATATTGTGTGCACTTACTTTGTTTTTTGCGCATGTGCAAAACGAATGCAAGAGTGAGACGGCCTACAGCCTCCCCTAAAAAACAAACACACACACACACACACCTTCCCGATGCCCCCCTCTGTACAGTCAAGTCGTCTCGGATTTCGGCAGTTAATAAACGTAAATTTCAAGTCAATTAAAAATTCACTTCATCGCTGAGAGCAAAAAAAACATCAGAACAGAAAACAGTCACAATAAAAGCGAAAGTATACTAAACAAATAAATGATAAATGCAAAGCGGGTACAGCAGAAAGGCTTACGCTTGAATATTTTGCAAAATGTTTCGTGTAGCATAATCAATTAAAATTCCCCAATCGAAAGTATAGCCTTCCATTTAAACAATTCTCGGGAATTTTGTTCATTCATTTGGCTGCCGTATAAAATTATTGAAATAATCTGTATTGATTAGAGTGTTTTGTAAAACATAATAAATTAATGATAAAATACTCATTCATGCAAAAATAATATAAATAATATATCACTAATCACGATTCCTGAGCATTTCTTTCAGCCAGTATGTTGTTGAAATACTTGTAAAAATAACATTTAAAAGCAATAGCTGATATTGTTTCTGCTGCTGCCCTAGTGCATTATCTTTTTGTGTTTCGTTAATTATTTTTGCAACTTTTACTGCTGCCTTCGCAAGTGATAATAAATCAATAGAATGGTTTTGCTTTGTTTTCTTTAGAAATGTGTACTATGTAATGGAAACCATGTGTTTACTGGGGCTTTGGCTGTGCCCTTGAGTTGGGCGTAATTCTAATCACTACTTAGCTTTGACGTAGGTCAAATAACCATAAATTAAATGCTATTTGCAACCAGAAACCCCCTCCCTCGGCCCTTCCGCCGCCATTTGCTCTTATCAATGCATTTTACGCTTCGAGTGGTTGTTTTTCTGGCTTTGCTAAGCTTTTGGCCTGCACTTTGCTTCCTTATCAGTTGGCGAATTTTCGCCTTATTGCGCAGTGAAAGTTTTCCATTTGCATGTAGTGGCTGTCTTAATAAAATAAATGTAAATAAGTTTGTTTGCTGTTTAATTAAGAGTGATTAAACTTTGATATTTAGATTGACAAGGGAGGGGTGTGCATTTGAAGGTCGTTGAAGGGGTATTTCCGCTTAATATGCCACGATCCTTATCTTCAAGTGTAAACTGAGATACAGACATTGGTGTTTAAACAAATCAAGAGTATTTGTTTAAGGATTTTCAAGTATATAAGGGTAGGTAATCTAAGAAAATGGAAACCATAAAAAAATGTATATGTATTCATATCATTATATTTACTTTCCTAATGATAATTACAATTAAAGTAACTGGAAAATCAAAATTCTTCAATTTAGAACTTTAAAATTTCGCAGCAACTGCACTTCCTGCTGGGTTCTGTCTGAAGAGCTTCCCGGGGATTGCATCATCTAGTGTGCGACAGGGTTAACGAACCCAAAGGTCAAATGCTTTTTACCCAGACTCAGACGCCGCCGACCACGTCGACGTCGACGTCAACTCAGGCAGAGGCGATGAGGCAATGCAAATGCAACTGCAGCTGAACAAAATTCAACTGCCGCCAAATCATGTTGCTAATGATGATGTCATGGCTACCAGCCACAAAAAAAAGAACAATACAGGAACAGAACGGGAAAGAAGACTGCAAATCCTTTGGCCAAAATCAATAAACCACAATTAAAGGGAAGAAATGCAGGAAGGTGTCTCCTTCAGGAGGGATTCCCAGCGTGGCAGACGGATCAGGACAGGACGACTGCGGCTTAAGTCCTTAATCCTGTGGGCGACACATTACCTTGACGACAGAACCCAGAGCTCGGAACTCAAACACGACCTACGACAAAGCGATTGAAAATGCGCATAAATTCGACAAAGGAGCAGCCAGCAGGGTCTGTGCCTCCAATGGGAGGCGTGGCACGGGGACGGGGCAACCAGAGAGATTGGTTGCCAGACCATGACAACAACAACAAAAAAGTCAAAGTAAAAACACACACACACACACACACATTCGGATTCGTAAAAGCAACAAGAGCAACAACAACAGGGGCAACAAGCAACAAAAATAAGGGCCAGACAACAGAAAAGGCGAACGACCCTTTTCAGGCATTTTCAGACGCCAGACGACGCCATCAATGCGGCTACACGGCGAAGAAATCTGTGCTAACATCCTTTAGAGTCCTTCTGCCAAGAAACTATATTTTCTTGTCATTTTCACTGCCAAAATATATATTTTAAAAGAATAGTATTTACTTTAAATTTAATTATTTCCCACTTTTTGCCTAGAAAGTATTTGCACTTTTATTAAATTGAGAAACATATATAACTAAGTAAGTAAATAAGTAGTAAGAATTTCGTGCTTAAGCTTAAAGGATAAATACATTTTCTTTAAGTGAAATAAAAGGCATTTCGCCAAGTGCATTTCGACCATGTTGGGGCAGGGCCCTGGCTTCGAGCTCAGTCGACTTCGGCTCATTATCCTTTTCGCTTTCCATACATAAATCGCTGGCGCTGCGGCTGGCGTTCAATGAACTCCGCCGGGCACGTACGGTCGTCGTACCCGGGCGAACGGATACACACCCGATACGGAAAGCGAAACACACACAGGACAACGACAGGAGGCAGTGCAGCAGCAGCAGCAGCAGCAGCAGCAGCAGCAGCGCCGGCGGAGACTGCGACAGCGACTGAAGGAGCAGCAGCGGCGCTGGCAGCAGACAGACGCGAAGGTCCTGCCCAACTTGGACTGGATTGGGTTGGGTCTTCTTCCGTGGACTTGACAGTGCAGCGTGGAAAAGTCCGCTGCGACTGCGACGCGGCAGAGGCCAAGGACCCGGGACTGCAGACTGCCGACTGCCGACTGCGAAGGACCTCCGCCCGCTCCCGCTCCCGCTCCCAGCGACGAACTGCAGTTGAGCCGAGCTTGTGCGCCGACGTCATCGTCTGCCCAGGCAGGCGCAGCAAAGTTTCACTTTTAATTTTTTGCAGCCATTCAGCAAAAGCTACCAAGGCCATGCGAGCGAAAGAGACAACGGCTGGTGTTTGTGTCTGGGGCCAGGATATATACTATATATAAGTTGTACGGGCTGGGTTGGGTTCTCCGGGGCGGAGTGCATTACTGAACTGAGCCAGAGCCCAGAGCGAGAGAGAGAGAGAGAGCTGTGTGTGTGTGTGTGTAGAGAAGGTTGTTGAACTCGCGTCGGCAGAACTTTCCTTTGGCGAGGAAGGAGCTGGGGGCTGCGATTGGCAATTGGAATTCGCCAGTGCGCTAGGACATGGTCAGCACAAAAGCAAAAGTACATTTTATGCAAAAGATAGCAGCACTAGCTGCATAATAATTTTCTGTTAACAAGCTTCTTTGCATTGTGAGTTACCCCCTTAGGTAATCAATTGGTCAAGCCATAAATTAGGTTCCTTAATAGGAATGTATAGTGGAGTGTTGCTTCTTTTGGGTTATTGGGTATAGGAACTCCTACCTCTTCTCGTTTATTGCACAATTCGGAGTGCTGGCTTTCCGTCAGTTCAGTCTCTGCGATTTCCTCAGTCTTATTTCAGGTGTTGGCCATCATTGGGTGGCATTTTAATCGCGACTTGAAGAAACTGATGTTGGCGAAGGTGTCGCGAAAGTAGATGCGATCAAAAGATAATGGTCTGCGCTGATCGGCGTGTGAACACATTGCACCAGTGGGTGGTATCCCGGGCTCCTTATACAGATACATTGACTTAGACAGAGCTTAACACTTAACTAAACGAACGCACTTAAGCACACTAATTTGCAATCTGAACACATTTGTGGTTTTATTAGCCCTTAGCCATATATACACGAGCATATATATGCGCTGTCCTGCTTCTGCTGTTTTTTCCTCAGCCGTTCGGTTTGGTCCACGGAACGCGGCTGTGCCATGAGACATGACCTGCCCAACGCGCTAACATCCCGAGTCAGGACTGAAACAGCGAGCTGAATGTGGCCAGCTCCCTTCGATTTCAGCCAGAATGCAAAGTCGCAGCTGCAGTCGCGGTTGCCGTCGACGCTGGCAGCATTGAGTTCAGACAGTACGCAAGGGGGGCTTTCCTGAAGGGGATTCCCATTGCTATTGGCACTTGCACTTGGCATGGACTGAACTCGCCCAGTGCAAAACAATAACAACAAGCAGGGGCGCCGGCAGAGACGCAGCAGAGCTGCAAGGGCGGCTTCAGGCTCGGCAAGCATCGGGACTTGAGCTCGGGTTCTGGGTTCTGGGTTCGGGTTCGCGATTCGCGTTCGGGTTCGGCTCCCATGAGTGCACAAGGGGTGGATCTCTTTTGTGGCTAGGGCCAAAAAAAAAACAGCCAGAGCCACAGCCAAAGTTTATTTTGAAACACAAAACATGTTGGGTTAGGTCAAGAGTATGATTTGGGAACTCGACACGGAAATGACATTTACCGGGAAGATAAAAAGGAAATGATAACCCAAAAATCTGTGCTTTTAAACGTTTTTGTTCGAGTGAAATAAGCCTTAAGTTGGGAATTAAATGTCAAATACAAGAAAGCAGGGCAAACTAGACTTAGAATAAATACAGATTAGGAATATCAGTTTGAATAATCCATATTATATGAACCAATTTTGATTTACTAAGAGTATAGGTGATAGAATTTGGGGATCAAGGTTTTAAACTCGATTTCGGGGACTTGAACATTCTAATTAATTAGGAACCATAACTACCATCATTTTTATAAAAAACGTAACCCAGAACTAAAGTTAAAGGCCCAACAAACTTATAATTGTTTATTTTTCGAATCTCAGTCTAAAGGATAATTTTATTTCCAAACTAAATTCATTTTTTCCAAGTGCATTGAGACTTCGGCAAGCTCTCACTGCACTCTCTCTCTCTCGTTCTCTTTCCTGCATTTCTCTCTCCCCTAAACGCATGCTCTGTTGACAAGGGTTGGAGCTGCTGCTGTCTTTGCATTCGATTGCAAATTGACCGTTGACAATGAACTAGAGCAAAAGGCGGAAGTATCGCTGCCAGGGACACTATCATTATGCAAAACTATTCGCTGGCGACCACTCCAGGAGGTGTTCTTTTCTGAACTTAACCGCCAGCGAAATGGTCATAAAGAACGCCGAGCACGTTTCTTAATGGCCAGCAGCGACATAAAACTGTAGAGCCAAAAAAGTAATAGGTGGAGTACACAGCCGGTGAACGTACCGTTAGGTTAATAAAGAGCCATTTTGTCATAGTCAAATTACGACGGGTTGGTTGGCTGGTAAATTGCCGGATTACGTATTCATGGCGCGTAAATGAGCATAATTTGATTTCCAGCAGCTCTTTTGTTTTTTGTTGGGGGCCTAAACAATAAAAAACATTCACACACATAGAAGTATTGGGCAACTCCAACGCCCCCTTTTTCCACCACATTCTTTTATCTGACCATCAATGATCGGGCAGTTCTTCTAACAATGCACTGAGACAAGTAGCTAATGTGGCCAGACATTTTTTTTATATTATTTTTTCATTACTAATAATTCCTGTTAGTGAATATTGAACCTTCAAATAAGTTATTCCCATTCAGAATCGTTTTACAAATAGATGATATCAACTTTATTGCTACAAATTGGGATTTATTAATGCATCTCAATATTACTTTCATCAATAAATTCCATAAAATATTCGATTTTAATTGCTAAATTCAGGAGTGACCCCCTATTTTTCACAGTGCCCCATGTCACAGTCAATGCACAGAAAACAATAACAATAACGCCGCCAAACGACACCAACAACAATGCAGGCTGGGGCAGGCATTTACAGCTAAACGCGATAGTGTCAAAGCAGCAACAACAATAGCGACAAGAGCAACAAGGGCAACAAAGGCAACAAAGGCAACAACATTGACACAGAACCTGTCGCCGCTGCAAAGTTCAACGTCAAGGGAGCCGAGCCTCGTGTGTGCCACTTCGGCTTTTATCGCCGACTTCGGCAGTGGCTTCGTCAGCGGCTTCGGCTGCGGCTTCGGCTGCGGCTTCGGCTTTGGCTTGGAACTCGGCGCATGCGCATATGCTCTCGCCTCTCTCTCTCTCTCTCGCTCTTGCTCTCGTATGTGCGTGTGTGTGCTTTGGTTATAACGCGCTTGAGTAGGTCGGTCATTGAACTTGTTTTCTTTTCATCTGCTGGTGCTGTTGCTGCTGCTTCTTTCATTTCATTCTTTTGCTTGGCCACACTTTCTTCCTGGTTCCCTCTTTGTCTCTCTCGCGCTCGCGGTCTCTTTTACCTGCCTGCCTGGCAGCCACCTGTGCGTTGGCGTTCTCTTCAGTGGCTCTCTTTGGCCCGTCGTTGGCTGGGAGGCTGCCGCGGATGACTTGGCATCTCTTCCTGCTGCCTCTGCCTCCTCTGCATCCCCCTGTTTTCTGGGGCCAAGGTAGCAACAATTCTAATTGCAAGAGGGAGATAACGAGAGTGAGAGAGAGGGGGGAAGATGCAGCTCCGGCAGAAAGCAAAAGGCAAAAGAAGAGGCCGCCCAAGGTAAGAAGACCACGAGCGAGTCAATAACCCTGGCTGCAGCAGAAAAAAAGCTGGCCAAGAGTAAGAGTGATTTGATTCCCTTTTCATCAGGCCTGAGAAGTGGAAGTGGCAGAAGAAGAACCCACAGGTGCACGCTGAGAAAAGCCTTTAAAAAGAACTCAGGACTACTACGATTTTCTGTTATAGCTATCCTTAGAACTTAATATTAAATATCGATTCCATATCAATTCCTTCCGAGCAATTATATAAAGATTATTCGTAATACTTCCAAGAATTCTAAAACATAATCTAGAATTTTCTTAGCTGACTTTAGTGAAAACCCCAATTTAATTTTATTTAAAGTATAACTTTTTAAAGAATATTAAAGTTAATACCAAATATGTGATGGCTACACAAATAAATATTCTCTAGCGGAATAATAACTTAAAACCGCAGGCTGAAGAAGCTAGAGAAACGTTGTATGATAAATTGGTTGATAATAAATATTTATTTGGAATCTAGAATCCTAGAAACAGGTAAAAGAACAGAAATTTCAGCATAAAACTAATCAAATAATGTAGCTTCTAACTTAAGTATTAGTATTAGTTAACAATTCACTATTTTCCAGTGCAGTGGCTGAAGAACTCGCTGAGAGCAAGAACCTTTGGCTTGCTTTGGCTCAGTTAAGCACGCCATGTGCCCATGAGCATTTGCCAGTTGAACGCCCTTTTCACGGCAAATGATTCCCGATGCGCGATGCCTGTACCGAGGGGATTGGGGATCGGGGATCGGGGATCGCCAGGAGGAGGCGGCTGGCAGAGGAGGCCAAGGAGGAGGCGGAATCACTGGCGGAGCTAGAGGGGCTGCTGGCTCGAGTTTGCAACCTGCCCCAAACCGAAACGCAAGCCCAAGGATGAGGCTGACGTGAACTGGTTTCCCCTTCTGGTCATTGGCTTCTTCTACTGCTGCTTCTCTGCTGGTGCTGCTGCTGCTGCTGCCTCTGCTAGCTGAAGCGGCAGATTCACTTTTCGAGGGGTGGGGGGATTCTCTAATTCTTGGCCTAGGTCCTTGGCCTCTCCGCTATCTGCCTCTCTGCCTCTCTCTCCCACCCTCCCTCCACAGCTTCTCCGGAGGCTTGAAATGAAAACGAAAACCGAACGAAGGCAAGTTTGTTGCCTAAGTCATTCGTTTTGTGAGGCTCGGAATGGCCCGGGGAAGAGGAAGACGGCGGCCAGTCAACGAACTCTCGGCATGCGTGCCAAAAAAAAGAAGAAGAACAACAACAAATACTACAGGGGGGGGAGAAGAATAGCCTGTAGAAGAATCAGAATCAGAAGAATTGCTTTCATACAGAAGAGACTTAGATGGGGCTCATTTAAATTGCAAAATGAGCAGCAAGCTGCTTGCCGCCGCTGCTATAACTCATTTCGTATGCCATTTGGAATCGAGTCAGCGCAGATTGACGGCTCCGTGGGAGCAGCAGGTGGTGGCCAGCACTTGGATATGGAGAGTCTATATCTATATCGGAATAGGAATCGGAATCGGAATCGAACAGCTGCAATGCAGCTAATGACCTTGATATTGAAATGATCTCCGTGTGATTATTCCGCATCGCATTACAGATTCGCAATGAGTTTTGATTTCATTTGGCTCCAGCTCTCTGTCCATTCATCTCGTCTCGTTTCGTTTCGATTTCGTTTCGTTTCGTTTCGTTTTCAATTTATTTGTTTATACAATATTTTATTGCTCAGCCGAGTTGTTGTCGTTGTTTATCGCCGCTGTTGGAGCGTGTTAGCGTGCGATCAGTTGTCGAGTCATTTAAAGTCAAAGTCAAGGTTTTTCTGCCTTACGTCGCCAATTATGTGTCTCCATCCCGCTCTGGCTGCCACCCAATTCCGCCCCGGCCTATGGTGCGCTCTCCGTCCCACTGCCGGCATCGTCGTGTGTTTACCCCCATTTTGTTGTTTGTGCGATTTGTTTAAGCCCAAACTGGTTTTTGTCTAATTATTTTCTGCTGTGAGTGTTACTTTGTTGTTTTTGCCGATGTGATTATTAAAGATATATATATATTCACAGGAGAGAGGTATACATATATGTAGGATTTTTCTAATGAAATGCCAGCAGCTCCCATCATCATTCTGCCATCTCCCATTTTTGCGGCCAAGAAATCTTAGCTGCTTATGCCATTTTTCTAGCCTGCCTGTAATTAATCATTCTTATTCTCCTTTTTTTTTTTTGGGGGGGCTTTTTAAGGCAGAAACGTGTTTTTTCGGCGGTGTGTTATATAACCTTTCTATCGGAAATTTTCGATTAGCATAAACCGTGTGTGAAAGTCCTCTGCGGCCGCAGTGAAGAATAATAAGATGCTGTGTAACATCATCATGGTTAAAATTAAACGCATGTCATAAATTATGGTGGCGGTTCTGGGTGCGAGATTTAGCGGAGAAAAAGTTGAAAATCTGGTATGGAACTCTTAACAATTAAGATGTCAATAAAAAAGTTGGAATATAGAAAAATGATCCAAGAATAAATTAAAGGAGAAGTTCGGCGACTAGAAAATAGAAATTAACTAAGCATCGAGTTTCGAAAGAAATGATTTAATAAGAAACGACAGTGACAGAGATTTATTATGCAAGTTATGATGAAAAATATAACCAGAGAACCAGAAACTCCTCGCATCAGAAGGCTTTCCTACCGAACTTTCGGGAAACGCTGCCTGCTCCTATGTACTATCTTTAAGTTAAGCTCTATACCCATAAAAACCCCACAAATATACGGGTGTAAATGCCAGCCTGTCCACTATATAATTAGTAATAAATGAAAACCCTCAGAGGGACTGTAAAATAAATCATAGTAAGTGCGGAGGTGAACTCACCATGTTCAGGGCTTAAATGCATATCCGTTCCGTGTTGGCTGCTGAGTTGAGGTTGGTTGCTAATGTTGCGGCTAAATTTAAATCCATTACGCAATTTATCCAATTCGAGGAGCACTTTGTTTTGTTTTGTTATCTTCCTTGCAGATATATACTTATTTTCCAAATATAGTTGGACACTATATTTGTTCACAAATGCACTGGTTTTTCAGGGGGGGCTAAGAATTGAACTAATTTGCTGGGGATCTTGGGGAGGATTTCGATGTCACTTGTTCACAAAACACTTGGGGGGGTGCGGATTTTGTCGGTGTTTCAGAACCCTGGGATTTCATATGCATATAGTCAGATCTGGTGGATTTTGGTTCTGATTCTGGCTCGGTTGTTAGTGGTGTCTCTGTGGCAGAAGCGTGACGCGTGCGTCTTACGAAATCATGTCTCGATCGTTTTGTTGCTTACGGGAAACTGAAACTGCGGATGAGTCGCTTCAGAGTGTCGCTGTCGTTAGAGGCTTCTGAAGGCAGCGCTGCCGACGCCGGCGTCGGGCGAGCAGACAGATAGACTTTTCAGCATTTCATTACACGGCCGCACGCACACACTCGCCGCCGCTTTCTTTCTCTTCGCACACACAGGCAGGAGAGAGCGCAGCTCAGGTGTCTCGGGTTCTTGATCAGGCCCACAGATCGCGCGCTCTCCGCGGCTCTCCAGCTATCTCCTTCCCGCTCTCGCTCGGGCGTCCAAGGCAGGCCAGAACTTTCATTCAAGGTGAGCGCGCGCGCGCAGGTATCTCTTCGGCAGCACCAGCACACTCACACTCACACACTGGCCCAGCCGGAACACACTCTCTTTGCGAATAGTTCTAAACCCCTCTAACACACTGCCGCAAATTGAGCATGCGAGCGTAAAATTACAACACCAACTAGAGTTGTGTTTTTGTAATTCTACCTTTGGTAGGTCTCTTCTAACAAGTTTAGAATCCGCGCAAGCCAAGCGCAACAACCACTTGTTCTCGATTCTCTTAACCCGTTCCTCTCCCTCTTTCTCGCTGTCTCTCTCGCTGCCTCTCTCCGTCCTCTGTCAGCCAGAAGTTTGCATGGCATGTAATTGGCTTGCTCATGATTTGTTTCTGTTTCAGTTAGCTTTTTGTTAGTGTGGGCTTCTGTTTTTTGGTATATCAAATTTCATGTTGTCATAATTGCATCCCAACACACTTGGCGAACAAACAAAAAACAAAGCACATAAGCACACACAAGGGGCAGTGAGAGCTTTTTCGCATCACTTTGCAAGGTTATTTGTTCCTGTGATGGATTACCTAACCTCGGTATTTTAACGTATGCCACATTTTTAGGGAGCATTTTATTAATGTTTAATTTGATATTGCTCGGAAACATTTACATCTTAATTTAGCAGAACAATTGAAATATAAACGATTTGCAAACTAGTGTTCTACTTATTGATATTTTCAGTAGTTACCTTTCCTGCTAACCCTAAGTCAAACGAATAGTTCCATGAAATGCCCTATTAAAGTTTGAAAATATACAGGACAATAGAAAACTAAAAGAAAGTAAGCTAACTTCGCCAAATAAAAGATTATATACCCTGGCTCATATTCATACCAATAAAATTAAGGGATTATATATGTTTTTATCAGAAATCTATAACATTTTTTGGGGGCCCTTTTTTTCTTTCAAGGACATACCAAAGTACTCAGAGTATCGAAAATCTGAATAAACGTTACTTGGGGCTTCTATTAATCATTTATGGCGTTAAATATTTTTGATGTGGCCCCAGTTTAAAATATTGGTATATATAACGTATTTGTATAGGATAAATAGCTAAAAGACTTTGAAAGCAAACCATTTGTCGAATAAGCAGGGTATTATAATTTATTTTCTGAGTTTTGCAACGCAGTAAAGGCAGCATATCCGCCCCATAAAGTATATATATTCTTGATCAGCATCACCAGCCGAGTCGATCTAGCCATGCTGTGTCCGTTTCTACGCAGACTAGTCTTTCAATTTTTGAACTATCTGAATTAAACCTTGCAGTCTTGTTTCTATTATTATTAGTATATGTCTGAACGGGCCAAATCGAACGACTATATCATATTGCTGAGATAGGAATAATAAGGCCAAATTAAAAGATTTAAGGTGTTTAAGGATATCGGATTATAGCTTAATATATGGTGCTTTAAATGTGTTTGTAATATTATCCGCAAGCATATTTTAACTTCGGCTTGGCAAAGTTGTCTTCCTTTCTTGTATGTAAACAAATATTCTAGGAACAATAATAGCGTTTCAGTTCACAAAATATTTTGCTCCACAATATTCGGATTGCAAAACGAAAATTCTACAAATTTTTTTGCGGAATTTCGGAAAAAGTAAAAGTTTAGAAAAGCTCCTTAAAAGCATTAGATGTCTTTGCATAAGCGCTAGTCATTGCATGACTCAATCGCAAACTCCGAACCATTAATGATCTAATCAAAGTCAATAAACCGGAGCTATAAACGCTGTGTAAAGCACTTACCCAGCGATCACATTTTGGTTAGATACGATGAACTTCCTCTCCAGTACTTTTTTGTGTTTTTTATTCAGCCACAGTCGTAAAAATAGTAGGTTCTCAAATACGAGCGGGTAAATAATCAGTTACGAAGAGAACACTCACAGGGAGCGTCGCCTATAATAAGTGCCAAATCATTATGGCATTATAGTAGCCCAAGACAAAAGACTTTAACGAAAACTAATTGAAAAACGAGCATTTACATAACTTAAGTGTAATTAACCAACTGAGCAGCCGCGGGGAGTAATCAATATCTTTAGCCGGAGCCAAGTCCAACCTTGAACTTTACGCTTGATGGTTGATGGAGAGACAAAAGCCAGAGGATTGTGCGAATCAAAAGGCAATCCGCATATCCGTTTGTGGCCGGGAAAAGGCCTAACCCTGCTGGCCCAGCCGTTCATTAGTTTTTTTGGCTACACTCGGCTGCCGCTGCCATCATTCTCTACACTCAGAACAATAATCGCCCTGAAATTTAGAAAATCGCCATAAAAATATATTTTTTCTTAATATCAGAAATATTTTTTTTAAAAAAGGAATTTTTCCTAAAATAAGAAATATATTTCTATATTATAGAAATGGTCACTATAAGCCAAAATCTCCATAGAAATAAGAAAGAATTTCTAAGCTTAAGAAAAATATTTATTATTTTTAAAAATTATTTTCTGGAAACTAGGAAATATGCCATAAACAGAAATTTTCAGAAATACATTTCCTAAAATCGAATACCCTAACCATAAAATGTAAATAACCTTAAGTAATGGAAATATTTTCTAAAGTATAGAAATGTTTTCTAGGAAAGTGAAAAGTTTTCTAAAATCTAGAAAAAGTCGTAGCTCAGAGCGCTAATGGGTTGTGCATTTGTCGATTTACAAGAGGAGGGCGGTTCGACTCCTGATCAGGGCAACGTGATTTTTTTTTAGCGAATTTGCTTTTTTTAATTATGGGCTAACCCCTTAAATATATGTTTTTATTTTTTAAGCCTTTTAATTAAAAAATATAGTTAAATTAATTCGATTTTCAACAAAGTTTCCTTAAATGGCTTCTCAACCCTGTCACGCGTACGCAGGGCAATGGCCTAATGGGTAAGGCGTGCGTCTGCAATCCAGTTGGTCGTGGGTTCAAAACACGACCAGGGCAAATGGTAAGCGTTGTTTTTCTAATGTTTATATTTGACTTTTCAGATAGCCTCTTCATAAAATTTCAGCAGTAAACAAAAATGTTTAACCAAATTTAGCAGTTCTACTGAACTTCTGTCAAAACAATTAAATAATAAGACAGACGTGTGTGTGATATATTTCGTTTATGAGAAGTAAGTTTGCCTATGGCAGAGTGAGTATACAACCCATATAAATAAACTGCACAAAGATGTTGCTATAAATAACCTTAAATGTGTAAACACGTGTTTTTTTTTTTTTTAGAAATTCGCCCTAAAATTAAGAAAAATTTCTTAATTTAAGACATTAACTACCCTAGACTTTAGAAATTTTTTTTTACATTTTAGAAAATAGTTTTCTTTATTTTAAGGTCAGATGCCCTTTATCTTAGAAATAAATTTTCCCAATTTTAGAAAACAAATTTCTACTTTTTAGGGCGAGTCGCCTTTGGTGACAAAAGTATGGCGATTTTCTAAATTTCAGGGCGATTATTTTTCTGAGTGTATAAATAACAATTGAAGCATTCAAAGTTTACCCAAAAAAAGAAAAAAGCGAAAGACACCGTGCCCCAACTGGGATTAGAACTTTTTTGTTTCGGCCATTAGAACTTTTTTGGCTGAAAGCAAAATCTCAGCGCGACGGGGTCAATAAATTCTTAAACACAGCACGAGCATGAACATAATTTTAATAGTTAATACATCATCACGCATGTTAGGTAGGAAAGGAAAAAAACTAAAAGTGTTTTATGCAGATAGCTTAAATTGTCAATAAATCATCTTCATTAGAGGTGGAAAGCTGCTTGAACGTGAAGAATAAATACACGTGTCGTAAGCATTTACAATAAACTTTTGATGTGGATTCATCAAGGTAATTATAAGTAGCTAGCTTAAAACTTTTAATGTACATCAGCGTTATGAGTATTCATTTTTAATAAGTATTTATATGTTTATTTACGACCCCCTTAATTGGAAAAGGAAATTCCAAGTTAAGAAACTAAAAAGGGCGGGTTTCAACCCTTCATATTAAAATTTTCCGGCCAGATAAAGTTCCGACTAGGAAGATTTGGTTCTCTATCGTACAAATGTGAGAGCTAGTCCTAGCCGGGACCCAGACTCCCTGTAAAATCTTTTCCGGCCCGCAAAAGAAAAGCTGATTTCTGATATCCAATTGAAGAAGAAGAAGAGACTCATAGCAAAGAAACCATGTATTTGCGCCTTACAGCACAATTCGGTGCTGTTATGTTAATGTTAATGTTATTTTTTAACGTTCAGATACATTTTATGAGGGCAGAAAACTGATTTGCTTTACGATAAGTTTATCTGTTGATCTCATTTTACGAACAGATAGCTATCGGGCACTTTGACAGTGAGGGCAGAAACAGGCCCTAGGCCATTTAATATAACTGATCTCCACTAAGAACTCTTATATAGAAAAATATTCGGTAGTCTTTTATAATTATCGAAGTTAAGATAGTATTTAAAATGGAAAATATTTAAATGTATGATAACTACAGCTACATTTTAAGATACAGTAATATAAAATTAGCTTAAAATGAATACATTATTGATATTTTCTGCACGACCAAGAAAAGAAAGGAAAGGAACTTTCCGGTTTCTTTATTTTTAACTATTATTTGGATTTTGATCTTGCATCATTAATTTCAGGCTATCCAAGAAAGGAAAGAACTTTCAACTGAGCGAAATAAACAAAAGTGTTTTTTCGGGAACTTAGCATAAAACTATTGCGTCGCAGGGAATGGAATCTGGATCCACAACAAATTCCACCTATCCAGTGCCATAATTGAAAGTAAAGAAAAAGGGGGAAGCATCTCTTTTAAATAAATATGAACTCGTCTGGGACTAAAAGCAAAAGCCTCTGGCAACAACAAGTGCGTTTTAGGCGCGACCAAAACCGAACATTTTGGTTGTATTATTTAACACCCAAAACACACTTCTATACGTACATACATATATATATGGTATTCGTGTAGGTAATGGGAGAGAGATACGGGCATGCGTAGGCCCAAAAGCCGGCATCTACAGCTGGCCGGTCCCCGGCTTCTTGGCCAACTCATCATCGCTTTTGCCCGCTTTTGATGGCTCTTTTTTTGGTTGTACCCCTCTCTCTCTCTCTCTTACGGGGTTTTGGGCGCAACAATCATTTCTTTTCTTTACATTTCATTTCGTTTTTTCGGTTAGCCAAGTTTATTTCAAGCTCACGCATACACGCAGGCCAGGTTCAATGACTTCTTACCAAAAACGAAAGAACGCCGAAAAGGAACAACAATTTTTGGTATATCTTTCGGTTTCGGTTTTTCGGGGTTTCTGCCGCGTTATTTTGTTGTTTTTGTTTTTTTTGGAGGTTTTTGGTTCTTCTTCGTGTGCGCTTGGTGTTCTTGTTGTTTTCGTTTTTTATACATTTCGTTTTCATTGCTGGAGTTCATTGGCCAACGGCTCAGACCATCACCATCAGCGCCAAAGAAGCTGCTGGCTTTTCGACCGCCGTTCAATAAATAAATGATGGTTGAAATGAAAAGGCACACAGGAAAGTCCGCTCTGGAATATGTACCTTACCATATGTACATACAAACGAATATGTATAAACTTATTTATTACATTGGGATTCATTTTTGTTTTTGGCAAGAAAAAGAAATTCTTCCACTTCCCTTTTATCCCGACATTTTATTTTGCATATTTCTTTGCCGGCCCGTTCCGAGTTTGTCGCCTGAGTCTTTTGTTTTTTAATTTCAGGGCGCTGTGATTGATTACCGGGATTAAGCCATAACATTTCGTGAATTATTTTGCATGACACAACAACAAATACTAGTTAATTTATGTTATTTGATTTGGCACGCAATGGCAGATTAAAAAATAAATACATAAAGGTGGAAAGAAAGAAGTCTGAGGTAGTTAAGAATAATTGGACAGTAAGCAGCGGTTGCGCAACACATTTCAGATTTGCATTTGAAGACGGTTGATTTTTGTTGGTTATTAATTCTGACTAATTGCTTGCAATTATGTTTTAGTTAGTAAGGAAATAATGAAGGCCATTGATAGAATCCTGGGTTGACGATGAATTCTAAGAATAAAACCAGTGCTGGAAGCGTTTTATTAAAGCCACATAAGAAGCCCGCTCTATCTTTCCGTCAATTCTTTGATGACAAGGATCGGCCTTTCTCTATTTCAATTAAAGCTTAATCATTGTGGGATACCCTCCAATGGATCCAATCTATCTAAATATCCTACAATCGCCAGGACTACAGCCATCAGCAATCAATCTTAACCCAAATCTTTTGAAGCCCCTGATTGTTTGTTTATTCGGCATTTGTTCGGTTTGTTTGCTGCGTGGTCACTCAACAAATTAAGGAGTTCGCCTCAGTCTGCCACTTGTTGTCAGCTGCTCCCAGCAACAACAACAATCTCAGCAGACCTGGCCATCAATTACGGCTTAGAACTCTCTGCTGGCGAATAAAAAAATACTTTTTGGCCTCCCCAGTGGGTAAGTAGTTCAACAGTTGCTGCCGCTGCTGTTGATTATGTTGCAGCTGCTGCTGCTGCTGCTGCTGCCGCTGAAGTTGCTGATTTTGTTGCCTGAGTTGCTCTGTGAGAACTTGACTCTGGGCCCACGCCAATAGAACAGCAGAACGAGCTGGCTTCAAATCGCCTATTTAACTGTTCGTCAGAGTCTGCAGACGTAGAATGGTGGCCAACAAGTGCACTGAGAAAAATAAGGGAAATTAACAACAACAAATTAACAGCACTAGTAAACATGATTAGTATTTCTTGTAATTATTATTACATGACTTAATAACACACAAAGTAAGCTCATTGCTATCTTGAATTTAATTAACATTTTTACTGAAAGCGTTCTCTAAGAAATGATTACTTCAGAAAATTATTTTGTCAAAAAGGTTAAGCGAAAGCAAATGCTAAAAAAAACCTTCAGTTTGGGCCAAGGCTTAAAATTGGGCATTCTGATTATATATAATATGATTAGTTAATCATACACCAAAAAAAAAAACCATCATAGAACCTATACGATTGTTACATGAATTCTCTACTCTTGAGTATGAAAAATTTCTTAATAAGATGCTTATTAATTTGATACTACGAAAGTATACGTTTTATACTCATCTGCACCAATATTTCATAATAACCATAATTCCAGCTAACTCGATTTGTTATCGAATTTTCGATGTAGGTTCGTATATAAATAATACTCGAAAATACACAATTGAATCTTTGGAGTATAAAATTTATACTTAAAAATATCAAATGTATACTAAACTCCTTATACTGCTTGAGAATATTAAACTCTTGTTTTTTTTTTTGGGTGTATATATAATAATAGATATACATAATTATAGACATATTAATTAATGTATTATCAGTGGGCTTGATTTTCTTGCGGTGTAAGGGGCATGAAAGGTGTTAAGCACACGCGCGAATTTTGCGGTAAAAGCTCTCGCCGCTCAACCACACACACTGCTAGAAAAAGAAATGGAGTTGGAAATGGAGATGGAGATGGAGAGGCGGCGACTCATTGATAGCCACTTGGCTGAGTCTTAGCCGCACTCTCCTCCAGTCTTCAGTCTGCAGCCTCCCGTCTTCAGGCTCCAGTCTCCAGTCTCCAGTCTTCGGTGTTATCTATGTGCCAAACCTGATTTACTTCATGATTATGTTTGAAAAATTAGGTTAGGAGCAATGAACTTGCCATTCGTCAGAAGCTGGAATGGCAACAGAAATAGCAAACGACGGACTGGAGACTTGAGAATCGAGAACCGAGAATTCAGAATTGAGAGTCGGGCAGGAGACTCGGGGCGGCGGAAGGCAGTCACAAAGTGAATGCTTTTCTCTGTTTGCCTGTCAGTCTGCGCTCGCCTGTCCGTCTGTTTGTCTTAGTAATAGACACCTGTACAGGTCAAATTGGTCGGCTGTCTGAGAGCCAATCCGCTGGACTTTGATTGGTCCGCCGGTCGACGTTCGGAGAATGCCATTCTGGCAGGACGACCAAGGCGGCTCCAGGAGAACTGGAGGTTTCCTATTTGAACTTAGCCGATGCTGTCTCCTCACTCAGGCAGTTCTGAAGTTAAACTGCCAAGTGGCGGAAAATGTGTTCTAAAAAGGTTCTTGGTAACACCATTAAATTTAATAAATACCAAGTCCATTATCATACTTTTTACATACACCAAAAAAAAAATCATCATAGAACCTATACGATTGTTACAAGAATTCTATACTCTTGAGTATGAAAAATTTCTTAATAAGATGCTTATCAATTTAATACTACGAAAGTATACATTTTATACTCATCTGCACCAATATTTCATAATAATCACTAACGCGACAAACAGAAAAGCACTAAATTCCAGCTAACGCGATATGTTATCGAATTTTCGATGTAGGTTCGTATAAAAATAAGATTCAAAAATACACAATTGAAACTATAGAGTATAAAAACTAAACTTTGGAGTATACATTTGATATTTTGAAGTATAAAATCTATACTAAACTCGTTATACTGCTTGAGTATACTTTTAAGACAACGCGTAGAAAGGTTAAACTCTTGTTTTTTTCTTCTTTGGGTGTATACACCAAAGAGGCGACTTTTTCTAATCATATAAACTTAAAATTATTCTGAATAACTCGAAATAATTATTTTACTTATTTTATTTCGATAAATTCCTAGCGCTGCAGTATTTCTAATTTTATCTACATTTTACATCATTACTTAATATTAATATTGACCAAATTTGAAGACCAAATTTTCGTATTATCTTTTTTTACGGAAACCAAACATGCTTCCATAAATGAAGCAATTCTTAACATATTTAATACGATATTGTGTTATTTTCTATAATAAAAAGTATATACGTAGTTCATAGAAATAGGATTTAGAATTTTTCAAAACATTTTTTGATTAATTTTCGAAATGAAACTATATCGAAAGGATGTGAGTGTTTAAATATGTAAATAAAAATATCTTCTAAAAAAAGTAAGAAGTTCAATAGAATTCATCCATCAATTCCAGCGATTCTCCAGTACACCAATTCTCCAATTCACCAAAGCTCCAACTCGCCAAAGGAATTCACTCTTTTCCGCAACGAAATGAAAAATGTGTGCTAAGCCAATGACCGACAGAAGCAGCAGCAGCAACAACAACAACTAAGCCAACAGAGGCAGCAACAGCAACAGCGACAGGAACAACAACAACATCGACAACATCAGTGCAAACACAGCGCACACACAAAGGCAGAGCTAACTGTTAACACGAATACGTGTGTACGGCAAATTCGCAAATCGCGCAGCGGTGAAAGAGCAGAAGAGTAGAAAGATGGAGGCAAGAATCGTGAATCGGCCATCTCTCCCGCTCTGTCTCCTTCCCACTTGCAGTGACTTCAAGTGTTTGTGTCAATCCCCGTGCAGCCTACGCCACCAGATCGCTTCTGCCTCGGTCGGCGTCGCTGCCAACTTCGCCGTCACAGCCGCCACTTTATGCTTATGATTACTCTAACATTACAACAACGACAACAGCAACACTCAAAGATGCCAGCAAAAAATAGATGCCAACTCGCAATGTTCTACATTTTACTTAATACCAATTAAATGTGATTTTTCACAACAACTGTAAGTGGCGAGAAATATGCGAAAAACTAGAAAAACTTTGAGAAAATCACGTTGCAGTAAATGAAATTTAACAAATATATGTTTAGGAACTTAGAATATCGTAGAACACGTTTTCAAGGGACAGGGAAAATTTAAAAATTAATAAATGTTTAGAATATAAATAAACTTAAAACTCAACCATAACTTTAAAATTTTAAGTTTAGGAGATAATTAAGAATGATGATACATATTTGAAAATACTGATAAGGATTAAGATTTAAGAAGGAAATTTGTAACCTTCTTTAATACAAAAAAAAACAAGTAAGAAAGCTACAGTCGACTGTGCTCGACTGTGAGATACCCGGTACCTAAACGTTTGCGCTTCACACTAAAAGGCAATTTAAAAATGTACATACATACATTGTACATACATACATTGGCGCCATTATATCGCACGGCCAAGGCTCGAATGCGCCACCTGTCGGCTACAGCTTGCAACAGCAGTGCCTTAGGGCGGAGTGTTAAAATTTTAACCTTATTGCTAATATCTCCCATGTTTATCATCCGATTTTATTGAAATTTTCAGGAAACGTCCATTTTATTTTATTTATTTATTTTATCTATTAACTTTAACCCGAAAATAACGAGTATAGCTTAATAACGTTTTTTATGATTTATGAGGGCGCAAGTGGGCGTGGCCAAATTTTAAAACAAACTTGGTCTGCGTGCAACAGATTCCAATGCTGTCACCAAATTTGGTAACTCTAGCTCTTATAGTCTCTGAGATCTGAGACCGACATGGCTAAATCGACTCGGCTGGTGACGCTGATCAAGAATATATATACTTTATAGGGTCGGAGATTTCTCCTTCTGCCTGTTACATACATTCTCGGTTGCCACTAACTTTTAATACCCTTGTACCCTATGGGTGTAATATATATATCGGGTATAATTAAAAATAATATTTTTTAAGGCACATTTTGTGTTGTACATCTATCCACATTGTTTTTCGTTATAAAATCAATTTACATTAAAAATAAATGTTCAACTTACTCTTTATTAACTAAGATATCGGCACCTTAATTAAGGTACTCTAGAAATTATTGATAATTCTGATAACATTTTTGAAAAGAAATTAGATATATAAAAATAAAAGAAAACTCTAACAAATATGGAGATATTACCCTTATCACTTTCGGTCCTCATGAAAATTCATGCCGAGGATTAGATTATTCTCCTTACACGATCACCTGTAAGTGTCCCGCCTGACAATTCCAAATAATTCATATCCTATTGACTTGAGCTCCTCATCTGCTTACCAATCGCATTGTAATGGGCCATTGTTGCAGGGTATAATTTGCTCTGCTTTGTCTGGCCATTGTGTCTCTTTGTATCTCTCAATCTCTGCGGAGTTGTTTACTGACCAACTCGGCTCTGCTGCCGGCGATGGCATCGAAAAAGTTTATAAATTGTAACAATGAACTCTTAAGCTGTTCCCGCTCTTGTTTTCGGTTTTCTGGACTAATGCTGATTGATTGTCGAGCACATGCGAAATGGGATATACAACCAGATCAGGAGTTTGAACTTGCGCAAAAAAAAATACTGACACAAAATGAGGGTGAATTTAATCCTATTTCTCAGCGAAATAAAACCTTTATGAAGATAGTTTACTTATTTAATTTTGGCATATAAAGTATGTATTTATTATCGTAATTGCATAATTATGAACAGTTAGAGCGCAGCTAAAGTGCGGCTGTATCCTGTAAGAGGAGCGCTCCCACGATCAGGGCAGGATTCCCGGTGCAGGATCGTAATTGCCACAGCGGTAACTGTAAACACGCAACAAAAGGATTTCCAACCACCAGCGACAGCAGTGGCATCCTTAGGATCGGGATCGGGCTCACACCTGACGAAATCAAAAGCGTTCACAGTTATAGGGACGAGAGCCCCGATGATAATCAACGAATCAGTCCCAGCATCTGTCGAGGTTTTCCATTTCGATGTGTTTTCCTTCGCTTTTTCTTTTCTCTTTGGGGTTGAGAACAATGATCGAATGGGAAAAATTCCCATTCCGCGCGAAAATGCTCGAGTTTTTTATGGGTTTTGGCTGTCTCCGTTTTTTAAGGGTTCCTCCTTCCTTTGATGTGTGTGTGTGTGTGGGTACCCAATAATTATGTAATTTTAGATTCGGGATAATGGGAAAATAGTAAGGGAAGTGTCGGTGCTGTCCTGGTGGATGTGTGTGCTCATTTCATTGAGAGATCACTTCGATTGCCATTTGAACGGAAACGATGAGCTGGAAAAGCGCAGGACGTGTGGAAATAGGAAGCTGTGACCCCGTTAGTTGGGAAACGGAACTACTGATCCACTTCTTATCCTTACAAATGTCCCTTAGCTTTATTCCATTTCCTATTCTCGTCTTCTGCAGTTGGTCCTGTGAACAAAATAAAGAACATTTCGGGAACATTAAAAGGATGTGGTGACCCAGTTAGTTGGGAAGCGGAACTACTGATCCACTTCTCATCCTTAAACATTTTCTTTAGCTTTATTCTATTTCCTCTGCCCAGTTTCCTTAGTTGGGAAAATGTGTGTTTATGGTCCTGTCAGAATTCCCGAAAAGGAAAACATTTTTTATGCATGCATCATAAAGATGATGGATGGCCGGCTTAACGGCACTAAAAGGAACAATTTCCACGGATCGCCGTTTGCCGCAAATGATGCAACATCTCGTCACGCCGTGGCAGGTAACCAGAGCTGGAAGTGGACCTGACCAGGCCCAAGTCCCTGACCCATTGTCCCAAAGGAGCGAGACAGACACGCGCAAAATTTTGGGATAAACAATACATAAAGAACACAGTTCAAGGACTTTGACTGGTCATAACTTTCTCCCTCTTAGTTCTTACATTTTTTAAGAAGGTTGCGGTCATAATTTTCGGTAAACTCAGGTAGAGACCAGCTCAAAATATTTGCAAAAGTGCCAGGATAAAGTTCTCAAATTTACCGAAAATATTCGTATGTAAACAAGAAAAGCAAACAAGATTATATTGGCTAATTGTGTGAGTGCATCTCTGGCATAATGCATATTTCATCGGGTATTTTGAAAATGATGAATAACCCAAGCCCAGGGCTGATTCATCCTGCAAAGGAGACTTTAATAAGTTGTCAACAGCCACCCTGAGTTCCGCATGCGCAATGATCCGAGTATTTCGAAAACGATTCCAAACCGAAGTGAAGCACAAAAGAAAGCAACACCGGGAGCTGGTGAGTTCTGGCACACACACAACCCCCTCATTTGACACACCTTCCAAGCTCAAGCTCCGATCGCAGGTGGGCGAGAGGTGTTCTCTGGGCCTTGCTCGAAGCAAAAGCAGCACTCTGTTTGCCCAAGTCATTCGACATAATTTAACGAATGCGAAAATACACAATTTGTAGCCTCATTGCCGCCTTTATTTTTTGTGCGCTGACGATCGTCGTTTGTTGATCGCTTGTCGCGCTTTTCGCTTTTCTTCTTCCCGAAATTCTTTACGATCGCTATGTTCCTCTCTGTAATATTTGTCCCTGATACGAGCGGTTTCAATCCAAATGTAGAGTTTTGGTAAAAGCTTGAATTATATTAATTTTGCTTTAAAAGTTCAAGGGTCTAATGAATCCTTACACAGAGAGAATTTTTAAGAATTTGACTCAAAATGTGAAAATATATACTCAAATAATGACCAAGTCCACTTGTACTTACTTTGAGATGATTTTTACTCATTTGAGTAAAATGTTTAGGAACATAAATTCTCATATTGAGAATTATATTTCAAACTAAGACCAAAATGCACATTATTTAAAAACAATTATTATAATACTTTCATGTAATTACATTAGTTTATTTACAAAATAAATAGTTACTATTCGTTTCTTTACTATTTTCTTAACCAAAAAATAAATACATTTCAGATATTTAAGTATGGAAATCAAAATTATCATAATATTGACCAGAAGTTTGGAATAAATTTTAAATTAATAAAGGTATCTGCAAGAGTAGCCGAAGTTACCTTCCTTTCTGGTTTATTGTTTATGCCACGCACAAAATGTCCAAATCCGGATTTTTCAAACACTTTTTTCCCAACCGATCCTTTTCTTTATTCAATCGATCCTTTATCATATTTTTCTTTTAATTCCCCCTTCACAAATATCCAGACCTGCTTCCTTTAATCCCAAAATACGTTTTTTTTTTTGCTCCCATCAATTCGTACAAATCCAGCTACTGTGCGTGTAAACTGGGGGGAATCGATGTGATTCACTTCACTTTTCAGCAACAACAAAAGTGCCTAAAAACCAAGTCAAGAGAGTTGATACACCTAAATACAAGTATATATACATTGATGTAGAGTATGAGGGAGAGGCAGGGGGGAGGCCGAAAGATCTCGACAATGGAGAGGAGCAGAAAAAAGCGCGTGTTTTTTCGGGGCGAGAGTGTTTCGTGTAAAATTCGGTGGGTTTTGGGCCACAGCTCGACGCGCTCTTTTCCATTTCATTTTCGGCTCTGTGCGAGTATAAAAAAGGCACACACAATAACGAATATAAAAGCCGAGAAGGTCAACAAACTGAGAGCCACGTTTTGGGCGGAGAAAGAAAGGGGTCGAGGGGGAAGATGACCACTGACTGACTGACTGTTGGTAACAGAGCATTGTTGTTGCTTCCATTATATATATTCTCTGCGTTCGTTGAACTCGGCGACGTCTCTTTATAATTCGGCAGTTGAGCAATCTTTTCTGTGGATTTTTTGTATGTGTTTTTTGTTTTATTTTTGTTTTTCTCGCCATCGAAATTTTCGGGGAGGAAACGAAAGACTTAGGCGACGAACTTGGGCAAGTGGGCGCGCCGTTGGCCTAGATTTTTCGCAGGAAACGCGACTGATTTGCCTACCGTGCAAGGACGAAAACGGGTTGAAAGGATTCCATTGAAAGGGGAAAGCCGGCTAATGGCCACAGGATGTGGAGAGAGAGAGGGAGGGATGCCGAACCCTTTGACGATTGATTTTATGGCTTTATGACCGTGTCCTTGCCATAATTAGAAAATTGCCTTCGGACAGTAGCCGGTGAACTGCTGCTATTTCCGCTGCGAAAAGGAGAAGGAGAGGAAGGGAGAATTAGAGTGAGTTATTTCCACACGGCACATCCTTTCACATCCTGTTGTGCGCAACATGTGCGTGTTGCAATCGACTGCCTTGGGGTTTGTGTAAACATTCAATTTCTCTATCCTCCATCCTTTGGCTGCCGCGATATTTTTGTTTTCGTTTTTTTTCGGGGGATAGAATATCATTTTTCTCCATTTCACGCAATCAAATTGATTGAGGATCCCGAAATCCCATCCCTCGCGAGCACCTGACGCCGCCGAACCTTTTCGCTTGGCGGGTTTTTCGTTTCGTAGCGGTAGCGGTACCTGACAACAACGATATTCAAATAAAGCAAACTCATGTCCTGGTAGCCCAGGTAGCGGCGTAACATTCCTTAATCCTTCCTCAATCTCGTCTTCGGTCGAATGAAAATATCTGTGCTGAGCGTAGAGCGTAGAGTGCGTGTGTGTTTCACAAGCGGATCAAAACGAAAGGATTACGGTAAAAATGTTGTTTTCCAAACCATTCTGCGCCTGTTTATTGTTCTATTGTTCCCACTGTTCCAAGGATGCCTTGGACGGGGTATAGACCATACAGAGAGAGGTAGGATGTGCCGTCGTTTGTAGGCGTCAGAGGCGGAACTCCTGCGATTGCTTCATTTGCTCGTCAGCCAAGTGAGAATTGCGAGAAATGGAAAGGAGCAGCAGCCGTGGAAGAGGCAGCAGCGACAGCATAGCGGGTTTTTCATACTGCTGTTCATTATTTAAATTTCACATACAGGAAACTCGTTTCTGGGCCTCCGTCTCGAAAGGATGCATTGTCGCCGTTGCCGTCACTGCTGCCATTGCATAACTGTAAATGCAAAGCATAACTGTAGATGTGAGTGGGTTAACAGTTGTTGTCTAAGAGGCTGTCAAGTTGAGCCGAACTGATCCCCGCGGATATCAATTATGACAACATGTTGGAGTGAATGGATATTTTGGTCGGAGCAGGGAAGTTCGTGGAGCAGCTGACGCGAAAAAGGATTCACTTGGAGGCACCGTTAGGTTGCGTCTTAGATTTTTGTTTCCTTGAGCTATTATAGTTGAACAACAGGAGGGATATGTCTGCAGCCTGAGCAAGCACAAGTTGCTATGTTGGGGATTTATGTAAATGCCAAGACATCTGTTGAAAATGTGAGCTAGCTAACAATAAAATAACTATTACATATAATTACGTGAGAATAACAGAGATCCCTTCAAGCCGGCATTATTTCCCATTAAGTAAGGAACTGAAGTTAGGAGTAACTAAAATTGAAAAATGTAATTAATTTACTTTTGGATTATTTATAAGTTGGTGTGTTGGGACAGGAATAATTTATAAGAGGTGGGCCTCTAAGAATAGACAATAAATTCATAAGTTGTACCAGCTTACGACAATTACGAGCTTAGTGATATGACTGTCTTCATTATGAGTAATAAATGTTAAGTCTTAGACAACAAATCACTTATATACAAAATTTCCTTTATGAATGAATAAAATGAACATATTCATTTGAAGAATTATTTAAATAATTCAAAGATTAGTTCATAAATCAACAGTTGAAGCCAAGTTCTTAACTATTCCACTCATCGAAAAGCCATTAAAGCAGTCGATAGCAGTCATTCAGTGATTTGAAAACTACAATACCAATCCCAGCTATCCTTAACCCACATCTGAGAACTTTTTTAATGGTTTCGACCAAAACTCTGAGTAATTAATGGGATTCCTTAACGAGTTAAACATAATGAAATCTATTGAACAAAGGTGCGAATAATTTAATGCGCGAAATGACACTAAAACTGGAATTGATAACTCAATTTCGTCATAAACTATCTGTTTTGGGGGAAACTGAAATTACGAGTGAAGCGAGATGGAAACAAAGATCATTTCCCTCCAAACGATTAAAAAATGCAAATTGAATTCAGCGCAAGTTCGCAAGCCCACCGATCTGTGATTAATGATTCGATCTTTGGTAATTTCGTATGATTTTTATATGTTTTATGCTTTGAAATTTCCATAAATCAAAACCTCCATATCTAACGACCTGTCCGTCCCCGCCCCGCCCCGCCCCGCCCCTATTCTACCCGCCGCGAAACATTATTCCAGGTCTGTGTTGGGAACACACGCGCGTTATTCAAATTTATGCACGAATTCTCACAATAGACTCGCACACGAAGTCAGAGGAGAGTTCTTTGAACTTTGGCTGCGACTATAACGATTATGTCTTCATAGGTTCAAAAAGCTAAGCCAAGACTTTTGGGCTGAGCTGAAGAACGAAAACGAAATAACATCATCATGACATAAAGGCAAACTACCAAATGGAGAGAAAAAAAATAATAAAAAACTTAAAAGAACTAAAACTCCATGGAGGCACCGAACGAGAGTTCATTCGCCTCGCGGTTAGACAAATTAGAAAAATTAATACGCCGCTGAGGGCTCTCTGTCTCTATCTCTATCTCTATCTCTATCTGCCTCTCTTTCTGCCCCCGAAAAAGTGCGTTCAAAATTTTCGTTTTTCTTTCCTTCCTTTTTCTTTTATGTAAGCGGGGGAATGTAACGAAAACTTTGCCGAGACTGAACTTTTGATTTGCTTTCGGGTGTAGGTATAAAGTTCTGTTTTTCGGCAGTTCATTGACCGTCAGACAAAAGAAAGACCAAAGACAAAGACCCGACTCCGGACCAAGAATGGCAATCTAACCAAATGAACTTTAACACAAAAGCCAAGCTTCGGCTTCCAAAGATGGAGTTGCGAGTTAGAATCCAGCCGAAAAATTACCCAACGGGTTGGAAGACGGGTCGCGGAGAGACGGAGCTGGCGACTCAGTCGGTCATACTTTCAAATTGCAATAAAGGCGCGGAGTGAAAAAACTGCAATTGGCCACTGCAGCCAGAAGAAAGAAGAAACGGGAAGAAGGAGGACCGAGAAGAAAGCCTTTCTTTTTGCATTGGAAAAACTGGTTGGCTGCAGAGTCAGCGCCCGAAAGAGATGGCAGCAGAGAGACACAGAGATTGGCAATGAAAGTATCTCGCTGAAAGAATTCTTCTACTTAGATTTTTGCGGAAATTCTCTCTCCCTCTCTCTGTCTCTCTTCCTCACTCCTCTTCTATCTCGCTCTTCTCTGCAGTTCAAACGAGTGCGTTGAACTTGGGCTCCGCACATACACGGAGGCACACATTCACAGCCGCAGAAGTGGAGTAGCAAAAGAGATGACAAATAATTAAACGGAAGAATTCTCCCGCAGAATTCTAAGGCAGGTTTCGTTGCAGATTTCGGCTAACTGATAAGCCCAAGATCATCAAAATGCTATTACGATTGCAACCGATGCATCCGAGGATAATGACGATTGAGGGCTGCAAATGCGTTTCGGTAGTCTCTCTACACTGTACTAAATGAAAATGTGAAATATAAACAAATATGATTTATTGGTTCCTATGAGGCAATAATAATGTATACTAATAATTCTGAATTTTTTAAGAATTACCTAGAAGTGCTTGGCTTTTATTCCCGGTGCATGTGGGTTTCTCTCCCCCATCTCGTAGTCGCCTTTGCTGTCTTTCCCCATCTCTGTCAGGTTGAACCCGATGTGTTAGAGGATAAGCGTTGGCAAGAATTCTTCCCAGCTTGCACATTCTTCGGATGACTGTTTTGAAGTAGAACAAAACTGTGCTGAAATTCTAGTGAGATAATCTAGGGGGTCCAAAGGAAAGTCGGAATATTAAGCGAATGCCACGGGTTGAGACAATTGTGGGTCTTGGGGAGCAATGGTAATTGTTTGTGCCCAGATACACTTGGGGATCCCAGGCGGCTGTCTTTCAAGTTCTGATTGCATCAAAAGAAGTAAAACTGGCAATATTAGTTCTAGATTCTGAAGATTTGAATACAAAATTTAAATAAATAATAAAAAGCACAAACAAATCAACAATGGCATAAAAACATTCTGTAAATATTGAAATTTGGTAAATATGTAGACTGATCCAAAGGCCTAAGCTGCTATGGCCTTAAACCCACAGTTAGCTCTTAGTTTAACACTAATTGTTAGCTCTAGATAAATAAATAAAATAAATAAATAAAATTAGCAACCACATTAAGCTTTCCTGTTATTGAACAACCTTGCACATCCTAGAAAATGTCAGATAAAGCATCCAACACTAGCGAAAAAAAACCCCCTCTTTATAGTTGTGGCCCACTTAAGCTGTGGAAATTCCCTCGCTCATCGGAAGAATTCCCCAGAATGTTTACGAAATCTATCAAGTTTTCTTCGGGACAGCCTGCAGTTCACTCACATTTGGCCCTAATCAAAACGGAACAAAACAAATGAGTCAGAGATCTTGTTTACATGGATGTTGTTGTGCCCGAGGTTACAGTTGTTAAATGCCATGGTCAGAATTAACATACACACGTATGCCGGGCATAAAGGGGGTTTCTTGTGGGTTGTGTTTCTTCTCGGTTTGCTTGTGACTTATTTTGTTATTTTTTTGTATTATTTGGCAGTACACTTTCGGTTAGTTGGCTGAGTCAAGCCGTTAGCCCAATTCCTTATGCGCGATATTCCCCGATTCCAACTCCAAATCCGATTCCGATTCCAATGAAAAGAAACTCTTGAAGTGAGTCAGTCGCGGTGGCGGTGTTATCGCCGAGCTAAAGGCGATGATGAAGTTGTTGGATCGGATCGGCACAGAAGTCGTTGACTTCATGAGGCCTGTTTACACGCCAAATTATTACAGATGAACAAAAGGCGAAGAGCCGCTCCAGAGTTGGAGTTTCAACGAGCAGGTTCAACGACCGTTTTTGTAACACGAACGAAAGAATGGTCTGCGGAGAACCTTCTTTCTTCTCTGCCGTTGCCGTTGTTGTTGCGAATAAGAACGCGAATATAACGCAAAGCAAGGCGAGCGACGATGGCCAACAACTTTCACCAATTTGTTTTGCTTTCGCAGTTCTGGAGACGACGAAGACAGCGAACGAAAGACTTCGACGACAAACAATTGACAGGCCGAGTCAATGAGCCAAGTTGTCAGTTAGCCAATGCGAAAGGCATCTCCATCTCCCACCGAAGAGTTCTGCCTGCCTAGGCTGTATTTACATAGGTTCACGGCCCACACACCCAACAAAAAAAACAAGAGTTTAACCTTTCTACGCGTTGTCTTAAAAGTATACTCAAGCAGTATAACGAGTTTAGTATAGTTTTATACTTCAAAATATCAATTGTATACTCCAAAGTTTAGTTTTTATACTCTATAGTTTCAATTGTGTATTTTTGAGTATTATTTTTATACGAACCTACAACGAAATTTCGATAACATATCGCGTTAGCTGGAATTTAGTGCTTTTATGTTTGTCGCGTTAGTGATTATTATGAAATATTGGTGCAGATGAGTATAAAATGTATACTTTCGTAGTATTAAATTGATAATTGATCATTTTTCATACTCAAGAGTATAGAATTCATGTAACAATCGTATAGGTTCTATGATGATTTTTTTTTTGGTGCAGCAAACAAAAATTGCTAAACGGGGACTTACATATTTAAAATGTACTTCTTAAAAGCTTATAATAATATAAAATAATTGTAAAGTTTCAATATAATTTGGAACTTATTACACTCACTAAATGGATTTTTTGTTCTTAATAAATCAAACTTAATTAAGAAGCATGGATAGAGGTCCGTTCATAAGTTAAACAACTTGCATTATTCCTACAATCTCTGTAAGTGTATCCAAATTATGATAATGAATGTAACTTCATATTGCTGTACCAATTTTTTAATTAGCATTAATTTTTGTTCTGTATATATTTTATTTATATATCCAACGCCCATATGTTCTTTGACTCTAATAACTTTCCCATTAAAAGCTAATAAACACGCATGCAACTTCCGTTTGAGCCGCGGCTTGCCTTCGTTTGATTAGCAGACAAATAGAACGTCACGTTCTGGCCGGGCCAAGTCGCCACCTCCGCCTTCTGCTTCTCCTCCTCCTTCTACTCCTCTCTTGGCCTTAAGTCTCTTCTTGGCCATGTTCGCGGTCCCCTCTCACTAATCAAATGCCGCGTTCGAAGTTCTGGAAGAGCCTCTTCTTCTTCGACTTCTTCTTCTTCTGCTTCATGCGTAGCGGTTAGCTTACGGTACTTTTCGTTTTCATTGCACGTCAGCAGCGGCGGCAGAGGCGGCGGCAGAGGCGGCGGCAGAGGCAGCGGCAGAGCCAGAAGCAGCGGACAGAGCAGCGGAGCTGAGAATGTTTAGCCTAGATTCGAGCGCCGGTTCGTTGAACTGACTGCCGACGACTGCTTCTTCTGCTTCGCTTCTTGCTCGGCGGCGCTGCTGCTGCTTTGGCTGCCTCTTGCTCGGGCGCTCGGTTCTGGCAAGTTCGTTGCCTAAGTCATTCGTATTTGCTTGCGCTTCGAGCGGAAAACTAAAGGCAATCGTTTGATAACTTAAATTAAGGCTCGTTGAAGCGTAGCAGATTTAAAAAGCCATTTTCATACTTGTAATACAAAATATCAATACATATCTGCAGGATATTTGACAGCTAGTTAAAAATAATACATTTACCAGAGCAAAATAAAGAAGTCGCCAATATCGATAAGTTAATTGTAATTTCCACTGCTTCGGAAAAGCATATCGCCAAGCTTTATTAGTAAAAGGATGAGATATTGGTCTAGTTTCATACAAAAAAAAAAAAAAAAAATCAAATTTTTATTGTATAGCCATCTTCCATATATGTATAGGACTATGGAACTCTAGACACATCAGGATGCAATAAACGAAATATAATCGAATAATTAAAGGCCATCGAAATGCAATATATCGCTTTATTTGTAATAGGATGAGATATTGGTCTAGTTTCATACAAAACTAAAAAAATATCAATTTTTTATTGTATAGCCATCTTCCATATATAGAACTATGGAACTATAGACACTTCAGGATGCAATAAACGAAATATAATTGAATAATTATAGCCATACCTCAATTAACTATCACCCAGAAAAAATCGATGCAAATGGCATCATTTTCAGATCCGGAAGTTAAGAAATACTCGTATTGGTATGGCCCATATCTCTTTCAAAACTATCGAGTAATAGTCCGCCAGAAGAAAGCGATACAAAATATCCCCAAAGTGTTAGCAAACACCATTCAAACGGCGAGAATGGGTAGAAATTTGCAGAAATGCAAACCGAAGAGGCAGTGGAAAATGTAGCGAAAAAAGTTGCACTTCAAGCTGAAGAATCGGCAGCTGAAGTCGGGGCTGAAGAAGAAGCAGAAGCAGAAGAAGCAGTTAAAGCCAATGACCGCAAGTAACTTACATTTGAAAAATGTGTGCAAAAAGCACAGCGAAAGGAGACTTGCATACAGATGCAGTTCACCGAGAGAGAGAGAGAGAGAGAGAGAAGCAGAGACGGGTGAAGAAAGGAAAGAAAGAGACAGGACAGAGAGCGGCGGTGAGATGCAGCAGAATATAACAGTACTCCGCGGTAGCTTCGCGATTCTTTTTGCTGCCCAAAGATGCAAACCGGTCGCCAAGAAGCATTTTCCACGAAACATATTGAGGGAAAGGCGCAAAGAAAAATCCGCAGCGACAGCACACTTGGGCAAACATCTAAACAGATTTTAGCGAGCCAAAAGTTCTTTGGGAAACATTCACCTCGCGCCACTGATGAAGGCAATCTCCGAAATGCAATTATGAAATGCATTCCACTTAATTGGCTTTTTATGAGAGGAGACGGAGCTTATATTACTTACCAAACGAAGTTGGAAAATGTTTAGAATGTGGGAGGAAGCTCTGGACATTTCCTAGCTGTCTTTCTTTAGATTTCTTTAGCTGCAAGGAAGGGAAATCACTTTTTCAAAGAACTTTCAGAGACTGATATTGGCGTAACCTCATTTAATAGTATTCATTATAATATGTATACAGTTTCTTAAAGTTTGATTTAATATTAAATCAATTCAATTCATGGTATTCTGATATTCGTATTCATACATATGTATGTATGTATCTCCACATCGATCTTTAAAAATATGAATATTTCTCTTTAGTATAAATTATAAGGTAAGTGGAATTTAATTTATGAGGCAGTAGATAAAATCATAACTATTTATACATTATCAACTAATAATATACTTCAGCAGATTTCTAGATTGTTTAAAAATTATTTGTGATAGGCATTTCTAGCGTTTAAGTAAATAACTCCTTACATCATGTTCCTCTGAATAATAAATCACAAAGAATCCCATCTCGTTACCAAGATTATCCCAGATTCTTTCCAATATCTCTGCCAACCACAACCCACATATCACATCTATCTCCCGACAATCGCACATCTTTATCTTCGCCAAAAATAAATAACCTACCATCGACCGCAATTGATGTCAAAAATGCATTTTGTTAACCGCAGAAAAAAATCTGTAGAAAACCCCAAACACTAAAAAATTGCAACTAATTGAAAATTGGCAAGCAAAAGATATTTCTTGGCCATAATCACACTCGGAGTACAGAATGCAGCTGGGAACGTTTCCCAAATAGCAGCAGCGGCAGCGGGAAAGCAGGAAAGAAAAACGTTAGGAAGAAAACGTTCTAACCACAAACAACGGCAGCGAAATGTTGCACAAAAAAGAATTCCCAGTGACCTAATTTCGTGGCGAGATGCAGTTGTGGCAGTTGCCATTGCTGTTGTTGTTGCTAGTGCTGTTGCTGTTAGCGTTAGTTGGCCAACGCTTCCCATTGCAGTTATTGTTATTGTTGCTCTTGCTCTTGCCATTGCTGTTGCAGTTTCTGTTGTTGGCCCGGAAGTTCGTTGGCCCAAGCGCATGAGAGGCAGCCGAGAAACCGAGGAACTTGCGGCTTGCAAATAACTGAAATTATGCCCAGTCCACCACTTCTACCAATTCTGGTATACTTTGCCAGCGAGTAATAAAATTATAGAGTGCAGGAACCGATCCGATCCGATCGACTGGAATAGGCCAGGTCTCTTAGAAGCAAAAACGTTCTTTGGCATTGCCCATTGGCGCTTTTGGGCAACGTGAAACTGTTCGAGTTTCCATGGCAGCAAATTTCCCTTGCCCGCAGCCATATATGGAAAGTTACCTTATGCTACAGAATGGGGCAAACACGATCAAAATTTTGTTATATTCCTGGATAATTTGGTTCAGAGGATATGCCAAGGTACATAAAATAAAACAGTCAGGAAACCAAACAATTATAGTTGCAGATTTTTATCTCAGTAGATTTTTTAAACTATGTAAAGTTCAATGAGAACTATATATTTTTCCATGTGACTCTAAATCGATGTTATTCTGATACTCTTTGTTGAGAGCATTTTTCTCACTAGTAAAAGTAAGCATTTTAGGGTTAATTGTTTATAATTATAAATAATTAAAATTTATAGTACATAGCCCTAATAAATATATATCCCTATATTGCTTTATATTAGTTATTCTTTACAAAAACCTTTCAATATATATCCCCCTTTCTTTCAATATCCCTTTCCGGGGTGTCCTCTCTTTTGTTCGGATCCCTCGCTCGCACTCTGCAGATTGTTGGCCACTTTGTATGCTGTAACAGGAGCGTAATAAACACTCGCCTAACGGGGCTTTTCTTTATTTTCCGGAAAGTGTTTGTGTGTGTGTGTGTGCAACTGCAACTGCCACAACAGCAAGAAGAGCAGCAACTGCAACGAGCACAGCCAGAACGAATGGCTGGAAAAGCCAGAGAACTGTGTTCGCCTCGCTAAGTGAAATGCTGAAATGCAGCAGAGTGCATTATAACCGTACATTTTGCCCACAAACACACACATACACACACACACACACAGACACTGTGTGCATAGATGAGAGCTGTGCAATTTTCCACTTTTTGCTTTTAGCGTGGCTCGAATACGGATTCTGTTTGCATTGAGGCGACAAGGAAAGCTCTAAGATACCTGATTCCACATTTTGGAATTTCACAAACAAAACATACAAATAATACACAAAATATGTTGTATGATCCATTGGTAAAATATACATTTAAGTTTATATATTATTACCTTACTAAAGGTTAAGCTATTTATATTATGGTATTTTTTTAGTACCAGTTAAATTATTTTTATGAATTTTCATACCTTCTTCGATTAACATTTTCCTTCCCTTTTCTGTGGAATGCAGATGTAGAAACGAAAACTTAAGTTTTGTTTGGAATTTAGAACATCTATGGCTGCTTTCTTGATTTTTTGCGTTAGAAGTTTTTGCCACGAAGTTTGCGAATTTGATTTTGGCCTGCAAGAGAAAGCAGTTTTTTTTCGCCTCTTTCTTTCTGCGGCAACTGCAACTGCAGCACCACTACCGAGGCCAGCGCCAATACCACTACCAATACCTGTTGCTATACCGACGGGCCATCTGCGCATGCGCAACTCTGTTAGAATGCAATTTTCTGTTTCGCTTCTCTTTCTCCTCGGCTGCGTCTCTGTCTGTGCCTGTATCTGTGGAGTAGTATCTGTGTTTGAACTTTGAAAAGTGGGTGAATGTACAGTAATGTTTGCTGCATGCTCAATTGCAACGCTGCAAGCAACAAGAACAACAACAGCGGCCACAAAACGTGGCAAATTCGTGATGTTCTGACAGGGCCTAAAAGCTGTGGCTGTGGAAAGCCCAAGACCCAATACCAAATGACCAAATAACGAAAACCCAGCAGACAGGAGGAGGCCACAAAAAGAAATGATTTAGGGCTCCAGGAAAATTGTACATTCTCCCAAAAAGATAATTGAAATTGCTTAGCCAAAGTCTTGCGTTGGAATGAATCTATTAGTTTGCGATTGGCTGGATTTTGTAAATAATTTTCATACTGCCAACGCTCAACGTTCAATTCCTTAGAGTAAGCTTAATAATTATTACAACGTTATGCCATTGTTGAAATAAATAATATTAAAAAATAGTTAAAGATTGTACGGACTTTGCACTCTCTTGAACTTGTCCTAATCTAAATTAAAACTTCAATAATGGTTTAGATTAAGTTTCTTAATTGCTGACAAAGTGGCACAATGCTAAAAAGAATAAATAGAATTAAATAATAATAGAAGAATAAAACCGATAACAACATTTCGGAGTTTAATGTCTAAAAGAAATAGTAAAATTAATTATTAAATATATAAATAAAAATGTAGTGATGAAATTCCATCATAATGATTTATTAATGAAATTAGCCTAGTAAATATTTCAATAAAAACCCAATTTTGAATAATATCAATTATGTTTTATTTATTACATAAAATTTAACCAGTTAGGTATTATTTTTTATTATTTTCAATCATTTTATTATTTTAGTATAACTGCCTTCAATATAATGAGTATAATAATAAAATAATTCTAAAATTATGCAAACTCAGCAAACCTCATATTATTTTAAAACAGCATACATTTCCTTAGGTGGCTTTTATTTGGTTTGTTACTTTGTGAAAGTAATGCGTGAGCCATAAAATATGCATATATTTTGTTTATTTCTCCCCCTATTTTATTTGTTGTGCTGCTGCTGTTGCTGATACTGTTATTGTTGCGATCTGCTGTTGAAGGCCGCGTTAATCTTGAACTGTTTTATAAATTGGCACACTTATGCAAAGTCAACGACTCGTCGGCGACGCTCTCTCTCGCTCACTCCCCCATGTCCAACCTCACTTCCTCCATCCGCGACACGAAGGCGGTGAAAAACAGTTAGCCGACTTCGTGGAGCTCCGCTTCGTGGCCAGAAGCAGAGAGCCAACGAGTGCTCAGTCTGTGTGTGTGTGTGAGTGTGTGAGTGGCGTTGCATAACTCTCATGCCAACGCAGGCAGCAGCAATGGCAGAGCGCCACGAAAGTTCATTCGCCTCGTGCACTCCATTCGCGCTATTTCCCTTCTCCCGCTCTCTTTCTTTCTCGTCTGTCTGGCTCTCTGTTAACCGATTCTTGGCCATACAGGCCAACACACAGTTTCCGTCAAGATAATAGTGCTATTGAATATAAAAAATAATCTCTATTAGGAGATTATACTTTCAAATAGCATAACTTTAAAGAAAAATTCAGTGGAGTATCGAATGGATATAAAATATACAAATACATTGTAGGTATTTATGAAAATTGCAATTATCTATCTAATTCGAATATATAAAAATATTAATATTATGATAATAATATCAGGAACTATAAACCAAACCGCTGCTGTTGGCATTATATTTTTTCCCTGTGGTCTTGACTGTCTTTGGATTGCTTTTCTCTTTTAACTGATTGTGAGCTTGGCTTTCGTTCGAGTTGTGGCTGGCTTTGTTGGCTTTGTTGTTTTGGCCATTGGCGGGCCGCTTGAAAAAGTCTCTTGAAAATGGAATGTTTGTTGTTTGTCAGCGACGACGTTTTTGGGTGAATTTGTTTTTTCCTTTTGGCCAGAAAGGGGGGTCGATGCGATGCGACGGAGTGCGGCGAGAGAGATGATGTCGTCGATCTGTGCAGCATTGTCAAAGGTCAGTTCTCTTACCTAACTCCGATTGCATTTTGTCTGTTTTTCGGCTTTCGACGTATTTGTTTTTTTCCCAAATTGTGTGCGTTTGGGCCAACAGAAACCGATTTTAGTGCAAACAGTCAAAAGGGTTCGGTGGGCCAAAGACTGGGTTAATAATTAATAGATGGCCGAGGATATATTCGAAAAAGGTGCGAAGTGTCAACAAACTCTTAAGTGTCCGTGGGTACATTATTATTCGAAATGTTTAAATGTTTAAGGAAAAGTCAAATATTTAACTTAGTCATTCAGGAACCGGAAAATCGTTAAACGAAAATGTTCTTCACTTCGTATATTATAAAGTCCACGGACTAGCAAATTCAACTAAGAACCCCAATAAATATTTTATCTCTAAATCTTTAATCAGAACCTCCATTACCACTTTAAAATTATTTCCAAAGATATTACAAAACAAGTAAGAATGTGCTCGACTGTGAGATACCCGGTACCTAAACGTTTGCGCTTCACACTAAAAGGCAATTTAAAATTGTACATATGTACATCATAATAGCTACTTCGGTACTTCTTTAAATAAATCGGCTCTCGATTTAGCTCCCGACCTTAACAATTTAATGTCATACTTAAATATGAATGATACATTTGATAGGAAAACATTAAAACCCGCTCGAACGGCTGGCGCCATTATATCGTGCGGCCAAGGCTCGAATGCGCCATCTGTCGGCTATAGCTTGCAACAGCAGTGCCTTATGGCGGTGTGTTAAAATTCTAACCTTATTGCTAATATCTCCCATGTTTATCATCCGATTTTACTGAAATTTTCAGGAAGTGTCCGCTCTATTTTATTCATTTTTTGTATTTATTAACTTTAACCCGAAAAAAACGAGTATAGCTTATTTAAGGTTTTTTATGATTTTTGAGGGCGGAAGTGGGCGTGACCAAATTTTAAAACAAACTTGATCTGCGTGCAACAGATTCCAATGTTGTCACCAAATTTGGTAACTCTAGCTCTTATAGTCTCTGAGATCTGTTGTTTCACACGGACGGACAGAGGTTGGCACTAACCCATACGTGGGCTGCTACATATATTTCTGGCCTAATAATGAAAATACGAATATTTATTAAGGAAAATAGTTTTATTGTTTTTCAAAATATTCTCCATCAAGATTTACACACTTTTGCATGCGCTCAAACCAATTTTCGAAGCACTTTTTCCACTCTGATTGACACACCTCAAAAACATGGTTTTTGAATGCTTCAACAGCATCTTCTGGCGACGAAAATCGTTGACCACGCATTTTCTTCTTGATGTGAGGGAATAAAAAGAAGTCATTTGGTGCCAAGTCAGGACTGTACGGCGGATGACCCATCAATTCGACGTTTTGGCCAGTCAAAAAGGCGCTGGTTTGAGCCGATGTGTGAGAGCTCGCATTGTCATGGTGCACAATGATTCGTCTTCCCTTGTTCGTTTTTCGAATTTCACCGAAGACTTCAGGCAAACAAATGGTGGTGTACCAATCAGAATTGACCGTCCTACGTTGCTCAAGAGGAACAGTAGCCACATGACCAGTTTTTGCGAAGAAACAGGCGACCATTTGCTTCGAAGTGCTTCTTCCACGAACAACTTTCGTTGGATTTGGCTCGTCTTGGAAGACCCACACGGTCGATTGCTGTTTTGTTTCGGGCTCATACGCATAGATCCATGATTCGTCACCTGTGACGATCTTATAAACGTCTTTTGAAGCACCGCGATCGTATTTTTTCAGCATTTCTTTACACCAATCCACACGAGCCTTCTTTTGAGCGATTGTCAAATTGTGCGGGATCCAACGAGAACAAACCTTTTTTACAGCCAGGTGCTCATGCAATATCGAATGTATGCTGGTGGAAGAAATGCCTAGGGATGCCTCTATCTCACGGTATGTCACATGACGGTCTTGCATTATTAGTTCACGTACGCCATCGATGTTTTCTGGCACAACGGCTGTTTTTGGACGACCTTCGCGGAATTCGTCTTTGAGGGAGCGTCGGCCACGATTGAATTCGTTGTACCAGTTTTTCACAGTGCTATAGGATGGTGCTTCATAGTCATACAAAGATTTAAGTTCATCGCTACACTCTTGTCGTGATAATCCACGCCGAAAGTTGTGAAAAATGATCGCACGAGTGTTCACGAGTTAATTCCATTTTTTTGCGAAATTGATTTTTTTAAGTAACTGTAAACAACACAAATGATAGTCGTACGTCAAACCGTTCTGAGTACGTTTATGCTTAAAAATGTCGAACTTTTCAATGGAAATGTCAGATTCCACCTAACAACACTTAGTGTTGCCTAGGCCAGAAATATACATATATAGCAGCCCACGTAATACCCTTGTACCCTATGGGTACCGGGTATAAAAATACAGTTTTAATTTTAAGGTTAAAACCTATCACAAACTTTGAACAAATACTGCAAAATATCGATATTACCTCATTTTTATTATAACGTTTTACAGTAATTTTATAAATAATAATCGTTAACCCTTACCCAACTCCATAACAATGGACACTCCGATTCAAATCAAATGGGATATCACAATTAATATAGATTACAAAAACAAAGGCACAATAGTTTGTGCGGAATCAGGGCAAATGTGAATATTATTAATTAATTGAGCAAAGAATAAAACAAAAGAAGCGACAATAGTTGCATTCTGTTTAACTACGTTTTTTTTGTTTTTCCAAAATGCATGCAAAAAGTGCAGCAACAACGAAAAGCTTTCAAATCGCTTAGAACGAATACAAAGTGCATGCGGGCGCACACCCGACAGCAACAACAACAACAGCCCTGCAAATTGTGACGCCCCACTCGCACACACACTAATATGCAAGAGCAAGAGCGAGAACGAGAGAGAGACCATGATGGCCGCGACATTCAACTTGAACTTTTTGCGCACTCGCTCCCGCATAGAAAATAATCAAGATCAAGTTTCTTCCGGCATTTTGCACAGCAACAAAAACTAGAGCTTTGCGCAAAGAGAGCTGAGAGACCAAGAGCGGAGCTAGCTAGGTGAGAAGAGAGCAAGCTTAGTTAAGAGAGCTTTGCTAAGGCTTTTATGGGGGCGTGTGTATATATGTATGTTTATGTGCTTGGGACTGTGTGTGTGTAATGGCAAGTGCATTTCTGTTATCTTTCTCTATGATGTCACTATATCAGCCGGTTGGGCCATCGAAGGGTTAAAGCTTATTTTGAAATAATAGATTTACTTTTTTAAGCTTTAAAATCATTTTTTGGTTTATTTTTATGTCATTTTTATTTATCATAAACAAATTTTCAATAAAATGTACTTTTAATCCTTGATTTAAGATTTTTTTTAAATAAACCAAATCGTGTTTTGTTTTAGAAAATTGTAAATGTTATGTCATTATGTTATGTAAATTTTCATGTTTTTTTTTTATGAAATTAAATTTTAAACTTATAGCTTTTTTCATGAATTTTTTTTTAGAATTTTCTTTTAGCTTGTTAAGATACATTAATCGGGCTTAATTATGTTATCATAAAATGTAAGACGTAAATCATGAAAAATAAAATCTTTTTTGACATAAATTAATTGGTTTTAACTTTATTTGCTATAATGCTCTTTTATATAAAAAACAGATCAAGAAGTATATCTTATAAATTAATGTGTTAATATGATTTAATAATTTCGAATATACTTTAAGAAATACATACACGTAAGTATTTCAATATTATTCAAATAATTGAAACCACGATGGGTTCTTATTTCAAGGCCCTTTCAATGGTACTTTGTCGTGTTACGTAAAGTACTTCAATTGGACTCAAATGTTCGAATAGTTATATAAAAATATTAATTTTACATTCGATTTATTTTAATATTATTATTTTTCAACATACAATCTTTTGCTTTGCAGTTTTCTTTAGCTGCCTAAATCGAAGCAGACTCATTTTCACTCGCTTGGCGTTGGGAAAGCGCAGCATCGGCCTATGTATAAATATGTGTACAATATGTATGGATGTATGCTATATGTGAAATTCTCGGAAAAGTCGAAAACATACCGAGAGCAACAACAGCGTCATCGTTGCAAGCATTGAACTCGATTTTGTTTTCATTGCCGCCTGAATTTCTAAAACGCAGCTAATTAGTCGAGAGTGTTTGCGTTGTTGCTGCCGCCGTTGTTGCACTTGCTGCAGTTGCTGCTGCTTCTTTAGCTGTGTTCCACTTTTCTGGCAGTTTTCCACTTTTCCAGCGGCCAGTGCTGGCTGCGACTGCTGCAGATTTCACACGCGGCCAAGCAATTCATCATAAAATTATTGTAAACTGCCATCAATTGGCAGCACTGACGAAAAATAATAACAAAGTTATACATTTAAAAGAAAGTCAATATTTATAAATCACAAATAAATATAAATATGTCAACAAATTAGCTCATCTAGTTAAGCAATTAATATTAAATATGTAAAAGAAATTTTTACCCTAAATCGTTTCTTATCTTTAATTGTTCAAGTAAACTAAGATTACAATTAATCCGAAATATGAAATGTAATAATATTTAAATATATATATACTTGTATATATTTAATATTTAAATTTAAATTGTTAAAATTGTTTAAATATAGAAATTTATCCAAATTAAGTTGTATTTTAAATAACACTGGTTCTTTTAGCTGTATATTCAACAACTTTATGTTGACCTAAGGAAAATATACGAAAAGTAAAGTAAAAACTTACATTTACGCGTAAGGTTCTAGAAAATACAAATATTCCATTTCGTTTTGCAAATCTCAAAAAAGAAGAGAGATAGGAGAATGCGATTCAAAAATCATTTGATTTTTTCCAGTGCAAACCCAGAAGAAGACGGCCAATGAGGATCGGGCAGCGAAGTTTTCAGCTGGAATATGTTTGCTTAAAACCAAATGAAAATAAGTTTTTCCAACTCCAAGTCCAAGCCCAGGCCGCGCCTTGTGTGTTTGTTTAAATAAAATGAAAGTTTTTTTGCTGCACTTTTTGTTGTTTGGCGAATGCGCGAGCGCGCGCGCGCCAATGTTTGACATACATAGAAGGCGGCAGTCTGTCAGTCGGTCACTCAGTCACTCAGACTTAGTCACTTGATCAGTTAGTCACAGAGGCGGCCTAGTCGCTCGTGTTAGTGGAACGTGGCAGCAGACTTTGTCTTGCAACGGTCGTTGCCGTTTTGTGATTTCATTTTCTAATCGAGCTCGTCTTCTTCGGGGGCAGCTTCGTTCGCTTCGTTCGATGGGCGATTACTTTTCATTGGCGATTCTGTGGAAAAATAAAATCACGCATACGCCGCGTATGACGAAAGTGAGGCCCATAAAAAGGCAAGTAAAAGAGAAAGAGCGAATGGTAAGAGAGCGAAAGGCGGGCGAAAAAGGAAATCGAAAAGAGAAAGGGGCGCTGGAGGTGAGGCAAAGAAGTAGAGAGTCAGAACGGTAGCTTCACTTTTTTTTCGGCAGTTCAACGCACTCTTTGAGGCAAGCTTGGGTCAATAAACTATGCAAGCCGCTGCGAGATCATTAGGCGATCATCGTCACTAAAATGGTGATGATGATGTCCCTGGAGCCGAACCGAATCTTTTGTTAGGGCCAAAGACGCATAAATAAAAAAGAATAACAAGATGCGAGTTCATTGGCAGCGGCACCCGCTTTAAAAAGAATGTAAATCGCCGCCAAGGGAAACTCTGTAATAAAATTGCTTCTATATCAGCAAAGAAAATCGTATGGCAATTAAAATTGGTAATTGTGGACGTTGATCCCTACATGTGGTAGCTGTAATGCTAAGTCACACAAGTTACAAATAATTATAAAGCTTAAAACCATTTTAAATAGGTTTCCTTTTTGTTTTAGTTTTCAATAACTCAAGCTAGGTGGCGCTTCAAGTACTACAACAGCGCCATCTATACAGTCAATTATTTAAACAGTATATTGGTACTGATCCAGCGACAAATCTACAATCGATTATTTTGCCATGCACCCTAGAGGTGGAGAAACATCGATGCATTGATGTTTTTGTCACATCACTAAAGAAGGAAAAAAATGTTAGTTTTTTTAGAAGAAATTATGTTTTCTGATTTCTTGAAAACATCGATGTTTTTACGAAAACATCAAAAAACTTCGATGTTTTTTTCCATCGATGTTTTTTATTTAAACATCGAAAAACATCGATGTTTCTCCGCCTTTAATGCACCCATCGCCAGATTTTGTATATCAGAACTACAAATATTAAATAGATTCAAACTTAACGCTAGGTATAGTTCCTTCGATTTGCTTGCTTAAGGTTCCAATAAAATAATTTTACTTAATGTTAATAATTATATTTAATTTACTTACGACTAGTTTATAAACTATACCATTTTACAATTTCAGTTGTCGATTCAGTTTTTCAGAAATAAATACGATTTAAAGATAGATCAAAAGTAAAAAAAAATCAATAAAAATAAAATAAGAATTAAAATAAATTTCTTAATTTTGAAAGTTCAGAAGAACTAGTTCCTTTTTTGGAACTGAACAAATTCAGATGAAATTTTGGGTATATTCTTGGTATAATCCAACGCTCGTGGGACGGTCACACTGTCGGCATCTCCCATCTCTATTGCTATTGTTCAATTCTGCCAAAATAAGCAAAATATAAGCAATTTTATGCAAAATGAGCTCGCCAACGAGTAAAAATGTTAGTGAAACCAATGGAAACAAGCCAAAGAAGTCCGGGAAAACGAATTCGAATGCGAAGAGCGGCACCATGGACACACGTGCCGAGTTGGCGGACCTCATCAAGAAGAAGGCAGAGACCTCGGTGAGACACAAATATAAACAAACCAGAAAGCGCGGCATTATATCATGGGTTCTTTGTACGAATGACAGGAGCAACTGGCCAACTTGGAGCGACAGATCTACGCCTTCGAGGGCTCGTATTTGGAGGACACGCAACTGTGCGGGAACATCATACGCGGCTGGGAGCGCTATCTGACCTCCAACAAGGCCACCAACTCGAAGGCCGACAAGCGAAATCGCAAGTTCAAGGAGGCCGAGCGATTGTTCTCCAAGTCCAGCATTACCTCCATGGCAATATGCAATCGTAAGTGGAGCAATGGCTGGTTTTAAGTAACTTTTTAGAAGACTTGACTATCTTGGGTCCGGGTTTGGTCTTTGGGACGAATTATTAAAAATATATACATTTATAGCTGAGCGAGCCAGCGAATCGGATTCCATTACCAATGAAGACTCCAGCGACAATCAGATCTCAATCAGTCAGAACACCACCACGGCCCACGACGGGGCCACGACAATCAAGAGCACGCCTAAAGATGAAAAGGGTAAGGAGAACTTTGGAACGGAGGAAGTGAAGTGGACATCGTGGGGAAACACAACATCATTTCCTTAAACCATAAAAATATTTAAAAATTGAAGACGTCGAATTTGAATGAGAACTTTTAAGAGGCTGAATACGAACAGATATTTGATCAAGCAGATTTGGTATAAAAAGAAAATACAGAGATAACTGAAACATGACGCAAGCCCAATTCTTAGTTATATAAGAACTACTTGAATTAGATATAGAATATCTCAAGAAATAATCATTAAACCTGAACAAAAATGTGATCAGTATGACAATAATCTATATAAATTTGATTTACTTAACGTTAACATAACGCAGTTTTCAAAATTGTACCGCCTTTGTTAAGGAAAACAGAAGAATCATTAGCAAACCCTTAAATGCTTTCATTTTGTAACTACATATATAAGAAGCAAGTTTTCGAGCAGGACTAGTTTATAAAACGCTAAGAATGTATGTAAGCATGTAATCCCTCCTGTCATTTCATTGCATCACTTAAATTTTCCATTATAGATTCCCCCTCGCATCGCAATGAGGGAAGCCTCGGTAGCATTGGAGGAGGAGTTGGTGTCACAGGAAGCAACGTTGCACCCAGCTCCGTCAACAAAGATGTCCTCGGCACACCCACGTCCAACACAAAGAGCAAACTTTCCACTAGCTCCAGTGCGACGGCAAAGAAGAGCGGCCACATAAACAAGAAAATACGGCATCGATGATGACCACCATTGAGGTGGGTTAATCGTCGGAAAATCCATCTATAAGTTCAACGTTTTCGGAATTACAATTTGTACAATTAATAAAACGAATGTAGATTTATATTAAATACTTGGTTTATTATTGCTCTCCGCGAAACATTAAAGGAAGTTGTAATTACGGTGCAGATTTTGCGCAAAAAATTATCGTAAAAATTCTGAACAAAAATTAACAGTTGTGCCTGAAAATAATTGCTTTAACTTAAAAACCGCTGAACAAAAAAAATCAAAATCTTGGTGTTCCACAGCGCTCGACAAGCAACGTCTGGCAACTCGGTTTCAAAATCGGTTACGTTTTTGTTCACTTACGTAGTTTGATCTTCAGCTACGTTCTCAGACACGCGAAAAATGTTTCTAAGCAGAGCGAGAAGAGGGTGACTATTCGCATTTCTGAGTACGTAGCTATCCTTTTTATCGGCAATTTTCTTCATAAAATGGACTTGCCGCCCCGCCCCAGACTTTTGCGCACGAGAACGTAACCTTTTTCAGAAAAGAATAGCAACGTTTGGCTGTGCATGGTTCTTGAGTGTTCTTTAGCTTTTCTAAGGCGTTTTCCCGGGGAAGAGTGGAGTTCCGCCCGTGCCGCAAAGTGTTGCGGACCCTAGTTAGGGGTTGCAGTCTACGGACAATGACGGGGAGTGCCAGAAAAAGAGTAAAACTGACACTTTTCCTCGGAAAGTATGGAAGCACCAAATGTATTGTGTGGTTTGAACCGATTAGTGTGACCTATTCCCGTGGGGGTGAAAATCCGCTCCTTTTTCAGGATTATGAACGGAAAATATGGCAAGCACACTGCTCTGTTCCGGCGATTTAATTAAATATTTGACTGACAATTTTATTTCGAATTACCCGTACTTGAACGGAATATATTCAATATTGCTTAATAAAATTATGCCAATTTGGTTTGGAAAATAGCTCCCGCTAGCCGCTATTGTCCAATTTATCCCTCATATGTCAATCGAAAAAGCCAGATCTAGTGGGAAAATAGCTAAATTGGCAACACTGCAAATGAACTAACTGCCAGAAATTCTGACGGCAAATTTTTGTTTGCCACAAAATTGTTCGAAAGCAGCCTTGTTGGGGTCAATTAAAGGAGCGCACCTGACTGCCGGCACAGCGAGATTACCAACAGCGCCCAGGATCGAGGTCAGCCACCCTTAGACGCCCCGCGCACCCAATCCGCGTCCCGGAAAAGATGGAGACCCGTCGAGTCATTTGTTTATGTCTGCTGCTCATCGCCAGCTGCTACGTGTCGCAGTCGCAGGCGGACGAGCACAACCACAAGGTGGGTTTTTCTCTTGGTTGCCCTTAAGTTTGGGTTATGACAGATGTTTTTTGCAGTACAATGACCGCGAGGAGGTGGTGCTGTGGATGAACACGGTCGGGCCGTACCACAACCGGCAGGAGACGTACGCCTACTTCTCGCTCCCCTTCTGCAGCGGTCAGAAGTCGTCCATTTCGCACTATCACGAGACGCTCAGCGAGGCGCTGCAAGGCGTCGAACTGGAGTTCAGCGGCTATGAGATGGAGTTCAAGAGCGACGCGCCGCGCTCCGTCATCTGCATGGTCACGCTGCAGGAGGAGAGCACAAAGGCCTTCACCTATGCGGTGAAGAATGAGTACTGGTATCAGATGTACATCGATGGGCTGCCCATTTGGGGCAAGGTCGGCGAGCGGGACGAGCGCGACGGCAAGTGGTACATCTTTACGCACAAGAAGTTCGACATAGGCTACAACGGCCAGCAGATCGTAGACATCACGCTCACCACGGACGCCCGCGAGGAGCTTAAGGCGGGGGCGCACATTAACTTCTCCTACGAGGTCAACTGGAAGCCCAGCAAGGTGGAGTTCAAGAATCGATTTGACAAGTATCTGGATCCCAACTTCTTTCAGCACAGGGTGAGCGAATTGTTTCATTTTGAATTTTAACGTCAAAGCTGGGCAGAAATAAGGGTAAAACAAATCAGACTTAGGTATTTGCTGTGACGATGTGTAATTCTCGGTTTGTGTACTCTGAAGCGAGCGGGTCATAGAACAGCAGCTAATTGGCGGGCTTGCACTTTTAGCTAAATTTATAAAAGAAAACGAAGCTTCCTACATTCTTTAGTCATTCACATAGTTCTCTTTTGAAACTTATTTGTTAAACCCATTCTTTATTTGAGCGCCCTATCTCTACAACCACAAAATCGTTCACTTAACTTAGTTATCTAAAAATGAGTAATGCATTCCATTTTAAATGTTTTTGTAAACAAAATTTTACCTAAAGTAAATTGCGTATTCTTTGTTATCGTCGTTCGGTGCTCGTTTCATAAAGGTTTCCTTGATAATGAAACAATATAGCAATAAGGAAATTTTATTGCCAATATATAACCAAAAATAGCAAGACGATCTTCTGGTGATAAAAATGATCTCTTTAAGAGTTTTCAGTTAGAGAACGACAAAATTCTCAGTGTTTGCTTTATTGAGACATTGTCTTCAAGAATTTATTTAACTTCATATTACGGAAATTTAGTTTTATTTAAATACCATTCCAAATTGTGAAGATAGTTAAGTTCTTTAAAATATTAAATTAAATTCTTTTTTTGTCCATAACTCACTAACTAAATCATTTTTCTTAATGCCCCGCAGATTCACTGGTTCAGCATATTTAACAGCTTCATGATGGTCATCTTCCTAGTGGGGCTGGTGTCCATGATTCTGATGCGAACCCTGCGCAAGGATTATGCCCGTTACAGCAAGGACGAGGAGGTGGACGACATGGAGCGAGATCTGGGCGATGAGTATGGATGGAAGCAGGTGCACGGCGATGTCTTCCGCTCGCCACCCAATACCCTGCTCTTTTCGGCCTTGGTTGGAGCTGGATACCAACTGATATCCGTGGTCTTTTGCGTCATCATGTTCGCCATTGTTGGAGAACTATATACGGAACGTGGCTCGATGCTGTCCACTGCAATTTTTGTGTATGCGGCAACCTCGCCAATCAATGGCTACTTCGGAGGATCCCTATATGCCCGGCTTGGCGGAAGAATGTGGATCCGGCAGATGCTGGCATCCGCCTTTACTGTCCCAGTGGCCGTGTGTGGTACTGCGTTCCTGATCAACTTCATTGCCATCGGCTACCATGCCTCCCGGGCCATTCCCTTCGGCACCATGGTGGCGGTGACTTGCATCTGTCTGTTTGTGATCCTGCCGCTGACTTTGGTGGGCACTGTGGTGGGCCGCAATCTGGATGGCCAGCCGGACTTCCCCTGTCGAGTAAACGCCGTGCCACGACCGATTCCCGAGAAGAAGTGGTACATGGAGCCGCTGATTATTGTGCTCCTTGGCGGTGTGCTGCCATTCGGATCCATTTTCATTGAGATGTAAGTAAATGCTCCTTATTATTCATATCATTTCTAATTTGTACTCCCTGCAGGTACTTCATCTTCACCTCCTTTTGGGCTTACAAAATCTACTACGTCTATGGCTTCATGTTGCTGGTGTTCAGCATCCTGACTGTGGTCACAGTGTGCGTGACCATTGTGTGCACATACTTCCTGCTAAATGCGGAAGACTACCGATGGCAGTGGACGAGCTTCATGGCAGCGGGCTCGACGTCCATTTACGTCTATGCCTACTCATTCTACTATTTCTTCTTTAAGACCAAGTAAGCTGCGCTTAGAGAATTTGGGTTGGAATCGTTTAATCACACTCTACTTTTGCAGAATGTTTGGCTTGTTCCAAACGGCCTTCTACTTTGGCTACATGGCTCTCTTTAGCGGCGCCCTTGGGATCATCTGCGGCACCGTCGGCTATGTGGGCACGAATCTCTTCGTGCGCAAAATCTATTCCAATGTGAAAATAGACTAAGTAGGAGCCCGGCCCTTCCCCCGAATTCCCCAGATTTGTATATCATCCTAATCGATTTACACTTGTATTTATTATTGAGTAGAGTTTTAGTTCTGCGTGTTTATTTTTGCTCACCAGTTGGCTCTCCCCTCTGATCTGTGTTTCTTCTCACTTCTCATGTTCGGTGTGAAAAACGAATGCCAGTCCAATGTATTCGCACCAAAGATTAATATTCTAACGACGTTTACGGCATAGGCGAGGCACATGTGTAACTGGATAGTTTGTTTTCTCGAAATTGTAAGACAATTACCTTGGAAGGGCATTCTGTTGAACTTTAGAAACAATAAAGTGAAGATATTGAATTGTAAATCAAAAGCTCAGTTCGTTGCATTTACGTTCTAATAGATGTATGAATTATTTCAACAACTTACATACATCTATTCGAACGTGAATCTTCATTTATTCTCCATATATTTACAAAATAAATCTAAACATATAAAGAAACTGTTCATTCGATATTAAAATTAGATCATATTTCTTCAAGTAACTCTCTTACAGTTTCGGGGACCCCTTTATCTGATTAATATGTGCCTGTGCCGTATACGTCAAATTATTTGATTTGAATTGTTTTGCCTAGAGGACTTATCAATCTATGCAATTGCAACAAAAAAGTGACTTGAACTTGTTTGCGCCAATTAAGTTTTTATGTACGATGCAAGAAATGTGCTGATTAGCCATAGTCGATAATCTAATAATAAAATTCAGTATAAAAAACCAAACAAAATGTGTATTTCTTAAATTTTCCACCTTCATCTCATCTTATCATCTCTCATTATCAAACCAGATCGTTAAATTGATCCCCTCAGTAACATTGACCCTCAAATTGTTTATAAACGTCAATGGGATTCCACTCTCTTTGACTTTTTTGGTTTGGGCAGCTTATCTGCCCAATTATTAGGGGGCCAATTGCCAATATTCTTGCTCTTATTGTTTCCTTAGGGAGCAACAGTCGAACCATACCCCAGAGGCGGATCAAGTACTCTGGGATTATTCCATGACAACACAATTGATAAAGTCTTTGCTTTGGATTCCTGTATATTCAACTGATAGTGCTGAGTTTTGGGATTACGTACTTGAATTATTATTATTGCGTACAAGATTAATCTCTGCAGTGTTTGCAGAGTGTGCGTTATACCCTAGGCAAGGTTGGAGGAGCGAAGCAAGCCAACAAGAAATAAATGCTAAGAATGTGTTCGTGTTCTAGCTTTAAAACTGATTTTACTTTAGAGTAGTGGTGCCCACAGCCATGGCTCGGGAGTCAGTAATAATTTAGCTAGCCCTTTGTTCTATTTCTTATCCACACAAATACAATTATAACATGCCTGCAGTTACAGTCATCAACAATTCATCAACAAAACAAGTCATCACAAAAACTTCGGATTTATTGATAATCATCGATGAAACTCCATACAAATTACTGATGAAATAAACATTGGAATGTCCTAGGCCGTCATCAGTGACACATTCATCAATGATTCATCGACAAAAACTGGATTTTGTCATCAACATATTTGGCCAACAAAATCATCAACATTTCATCGAACTGTCATCCATGATACAATTATATAACTAAAGAAAGACATCGAGAGAGCTAGAGAATCGCTTTTGACAATGATGACAACGACCTATAGAAGACAACTGGAACTGCAGGGTACTGCCTTAGAACGAAGCCCATAAACTTAATCTTTTTTGCCTGTGCCTAGGAAAAATACCTATACAATAGTAAGGGACCATTTAAAAGGGTATTTAAGGAATCTAAGTGCTTCTATCAGCCTTCCTTTGTCCGGTTTTACTTTCGCGCTTATCTGCATGATCGAGAGGCCCAATGTCAAGACGATGGCGCTCGTTTAAAAGTGGCCACTTCCACAGAGTGAACGAGTGCCACTAATGACGCGTGTTTGCTTGTCAATGGAACTTTATGATAAGTCGGAAATGCCGCAGAACCTTTTTATTTCAAAAGCTGATTAAGAACATATTGATTTCGTAATTTATGCTAATTTCGGACTGTAACTATAACGGCGCTTCGGAAAAGGTATGCGTAGTAGTTCCAAAATTTCTTTTCCTCTCCTCTTGTGGAAGGTTGAAGGTGATAAAAATAATTTTCCAAACCCGTCATCCAAAGTCTGGGTGTCATTTTGATAGCTAGCTCCCACAGTGAGTCACATAAATAATCCGATTTAATCGCGCTTTACGACTTGATTGACATTTGATGCATTTTGAAGCATCTCCCATGCTGACTCCAGAACCCTGCTGACCCAGTTTAAGGGCTTGGCCGGTGCCTAATGATCTTCGTGTATATTTTGTGTATATATTTTGTCGCATAAATTACCATAAATGCCAGGTAGAATGGCGTTTTTCCATTCGATCTGTACACCATTTCCCTTTCGATTGTCGTCTTAAAAATAAAAAAACAGTTACATAGCGATGCGGGAAAATGTGTTTTGGGTTCGATCTTTAGATTATTTGGTTTAGTTTATATGCATATTAAATTGTGGGTCCAGTGAATCGATTCTATCTCAGCTTATAAAAGCAACGGATGAGCTCTGGGCTCAGCTCAGTCTGTTCTGAGGTGATTTTCCAAGAACATCATGGCTTTTCCTGGACTCTTGACCGTCTTCCTACTGGGTGAGTTTTTCTTTGGCTTGTAATATCCCGATTTCTCTAAGTAATGGAGCTTTCTTTCAGGTTTTTGTTCTACCGCCCGGGCATCCCTGGTAAAATGCTCTTGTGATCCTGGTCCTGCTGGGGAGCGAGGACCTCCAGGTCCGCCAGGCCCTCCTGGACCCAACCATGGTCTTGGTGGTGGCGGTGGCGGTGGCGGCTTTTGGGGCTACCCGCCCACAGGTCCTTTCCCACCGAATCTGCCTATTATCCCGGGTCCCAGAGGCTTGCCGGGACCACCGGGTCCTCCTGGATACTGCTTCCCCTGTCCGGCGGTTCCGCCGAGAGTATTCCCACCGCCGCCCGGTGTACCCATCCCACCATTATTTTCGACACAAGCTGGAGGCGGCGGCTTCGGTGGCGCCTCTGCTCTGACCACCGCCGTGGGCAACATTATAGTCATTCCAGGCGGTGCGGGCACGGGATTGACGGGTCGTGCCCAGTTCTTCCACATCTCACCCGACGGTCAGGTGATGCAGATCGATCGGCCGCAGAATCTGCCCAGCGAGTTGTTCGATGCGCCAGCAAACACGGCAGCTTCGGCTGTCATTCCTACACCACCGCCCACGTCCGCATCTCTGTCGGGGATCACGCCGCCCGCCGTTCCAGCGGCTCCCACTCAGCCCACGCCCGGTGAGCAGACTACGCTGCTTCCGGAAAATGTAGAGGAGACCGTGTTTGCGGTGGGCAATCATCGCAAGGACTTCCTGCGCGGCAGCACCGATGCCAGTGACTGGCGGCGAATCCTGCTCCTGGGCGAGCGGCCTTCTGAGACACTGCTGCCACCCAATGTCCATTCCGTGTCCAACCAACTGGAGAACAGCATGGAGAGCTTCCAGCGAGCTCTGGTCGAGCTGAAGGAGAAATATGCCAATCTGGTCCAACCGCGCAGTGCAAACCAATATGCAGTCCTGTATTGAGGAGCAGTGTCCAAGTCAAATATTTTATTTTATTATTACTTTAATAAAAACAGTACTGATAATATCTAACAATAAGCTTATGGGTTTGTTCTTTGAGAGTTGTTGTTGATATTGATTTAAGCAGAAGAAATGGGCTAGCTTTATGTTTTTTTAGTAAACGTAAATAACAGTATTTTTAACTTGAACTATATTTTACTAATGAATGAATATTTTGTAGTTAGAGAGCTCATTACTGGCTCGAGCTACGTTCGTTCATTATGTGCTCACAATCTCGTTTTAACTTTATTTACAAAGATTGGTAACTGCGGCGACTCTCAAGTGTTAATTATTTAGATTCAGTACACGTATAAGCAATCAGGGTAAACACTTTATTTATGAACGCTTACTTACAAAGACTCATAAGAAGTCTTAGGGTATTCCTTTGAGATGCTTTTTATGTGTCACTTGGAGTTATTCCCCAACAAAACTACTAGGAAATCATGATTGAGCGTAAAGTATGTATTATAAATATCAGAGATTCCACAGAAAAACTTAATACGCCAATTAAACTATTGTTGTTATCATCCTCGAAATTGTGGATGAAAACTGATTGACATTTTATTAACTCGTTTGCTTGGCAGACAGCCAAATCATTATGACGACACCCAAGTGTGATAATTGAATTTCTTGGTAATGGCAAAATCAATACAAATCAAATCGGTTTTAGCTGTCTACCAATAAATATAATTTCGTTGCATTAATATTTAGTTTATCATTTTCTGATAGGCAGCAAAATCAGATTTGTTTTGGCGATGAACTTTATAAATACACAGGTTCCAAGAATTGCTGGGTAAATATTATACTAAACTTTTGTTTGAGACAGATTCACTTTTGTGAAGTGAAAGGCGATAATTGACATTCTGAGAAATGGCAGATAAACATCAAATTTATCTGGAATTCTGACGACTTACTGTAAACACGTTGGAAATGCATAGACACTCTACGTGTGCCACCATCTCTTTAATATTAAGTTTGTACTCTGAAAATATTCATTGGAGCAAATATTTAATTCAAAGTTTTAACATTTATTAAGATGAAATTTCCTATTGTGGGACTATCAAAGTGACGTTCATTCCAAGAGTACCACAATACTTAAATAAATATGCGTATTACATAGTGTAACTAATTCTACAGATATTTAAATAACATTTGTGTCACTTTAAAAGTATAAAAAAAGTAAGAAAGCTACAGTCGAATCTGACAGACTGTGAGATGCCCGGTACCAAAAGCATTGTGGGTAAAAACAAAAGGCCCAGGGAAAAATGTTGAAAATTTAAGAAAAATTGGGCTAGGAACTTGTTGAGCAACACCCAAAAAACAACTGATCTCAGAGTATATAAGAATTAAAGCTAAAAAATTTGGCGGCAACATTCTTATCTGTTGCACGCAAAACAAGTTTGTTTCAAAATTTGGCCAAGTCCACTTTTATTCTCGAAAACCATGAAAAATGTAGAACTAAGCTATAGCCGTGATATTCGGTTTAAAGGAAATATATGGGCATTTCCAGCAAAAGTTCTACCGGAGCCGAAAACAAATATTTTAATTATCATCGTACTTTTGTGTTTATATTAATAAAACTTGGAGTTCCAATTGAAATTTTCATTTTACAATGGTTACATAGCATATCTTAGTTTTTCCAAGTGAAAATCGGCCTAAAATTAAAAAAACTATAATTTGGCCACTTTTACATTGAATTAATTCGCATGCAAGACGAAATGTTTGCTCTTTTTCTGCCAAATCTTATCATTGAAATCTGTTCAGAACATTAAGCTATTTTTCAAGAAAATATTAAGTTATTAATATATAAAAAAAACAAGAGTTTAACCTTTCTACGCGTTGTCTTAAAAATATACTGAATTAGTATAGATTTTATACTTCAAAATATCAAATGTATACTCCAAAGTATAATTTGTATACTCTATAATTATTATAATATTATATATATATAGCTATAGGATATAGTAGTCCGATTTCGGCCGTTTCGACATACATACTGCGTGCTAAAGAAATAAGACTATGCTGAAAATTCCAGCTCGATAGCTCAAAAACTGAGAGACTAGTTCGCGTAGAAACCGACAGACGGACAGAAAGACAGACGGACATAGCTAGATCGACTCGGCTAGAGAGATGCCTCCTTCACTGATTTGCAACGAATTTCTATAAATTTCAAGATATAGCTGCTTTTAATAGTTCTAGAATTACGGTTTTAATTTAATTAAGATCGGACAACTATATCATATAGCTGCCGTAGAAGGGATCGGTTGATTTATATGAAAATGTAAAATGCTACATGTAAAATGTAAAATGTAAAAAATTTGATATTTTTTCTACATTACCAAAATGGATCGATTTTCAATTACCCAATTGCCGAAGTTAGCTTTCTTTCTTGTTTTCTTTAATTTATTTGAATAGCTGGACTTTTTTTTCTCTACTTCTGTCTTGAAGTGTGATTCTCAATCAGGGGATCGGGGAAAATCTTGGCTCGACCCCGGGTCAAATCCTTTTTTTTTTCTGCTACACTTTGTTTTGATACGTACTCTTAGAAATAATTATTTTTAAATTTCCTTTAACCAGCCATTGTAAATAGAGAAAGCGGTTAAGATCCTCAGCTATAGAATGTGATTATTTGATTTGAGTCAATCATTTGGGATATAAACATCTGACCAAAGTTATAATACTTTCCTCATGGTATATTATTTTTACAGCGGCGAAGCCTCTACGGGATTGCTAGTCTTCTATAAATGGAAAACTACATTTTTTTTTAATTGTGGTTTTTTCTTTTAAATTACTCGCCACATTTCGCAATTTTCCAACTGAAGTCAAACAAACGATGACTTAAAAAAATTAATTTTAATTATAAATTCTTAAATATTATATTTAAATAAATTATGTCAAGGCAAAGCTATTATCATTTCAAAATACCTTTCAAACGACATATAGCACGTTAATGTAGCTTTAGTCGTTTAGAAGTTATGGGCACGGAATATCTGGCTTTTTTAGCTGTTTTCCCGCCAAACTAGCGGTAAACCCAAAAAGTCGTAGAACAAAAAATGTTCAGCTCGAGCTGTTTAATAATATAAAAGTAGTTTCAGGATTCTTAAACAAAAAAATCCACAGACAGACAGACAGACAGACAAACAACAGGACAAACGTTTTCATTTCGGAATGGCCGTTAAAATCTTGTTTATGGAATATCTTTTGAACGGAGTATCGGATCAGGATGATCGAGGTGTCATTCGACGCGTATTTAAAGCTAGATCACAACAACATTAAAATTTTTGGGATTTTTGCTCCACCGGCCCCAATAGCTCCAATTTTCAAAATTTTCAATTTCGCACTTTCACTCCCATTTATCACTGTGGACGGCAGTCCACGTAGTGACGATGAGCACCGAGACTGTGGTGCGCAAGGAGACTACTATATACAGCCGTAGAATTGAAAATCTGCGACGATAGTCCGATCAGAACCATTTATATCTTGATCGAACGGTATTGTAAACCTCTTTGAAACTGCATACTAATATTTTTCAAAAACGGATTAGTTTAGGATCAAATAAAAACACCTCTTAACGAGGTGAAATTAAAGTGACGATGGCACATTCAACCCAAAAAATGTATGATACCAAATTTTGTGACGATTAATAGTTATTTAAACAAAAATATTTAAAAAGTTTTTAATTAGTTTCAAAATCGGCACTTAGCTGAAAAATTTAAAAAGGCAAAACAGGCAGCGTGCCGATTTTTAAACTAATTAAAAACTTTTTAAATATTTTTGTTTAAATAACTATCAATCGTCACAAAATTTGGTATCAGAAATTTTTGGAATTGAATGTGCCATCGTCACTTTAATCTCACCTCGTTAAGAGATGTTTTTATTTGATCCTAAACTATTCCGTTTTTGAAAAATATTAGTATGCAGTTTCAAAGAGGTTTACAATACCTTTCGATCAAGATATAAATGGTTCTGATCGGACTATCGTAGCAGATTTTCAATTCTACGGCTGTATATAGTAGTCTCCTTGCACACCACAGTCTCGGTGCTCATCGTCACTACGTGGACTGCCGTCCACAGTGATATACTTTCTTTGTTTGCTGAGCTTCTGAAAAATCTACATCTGTCCGTCTGTCGGTTTCTACGCGAACTAGTCTCTCAGTTTTTGAGCTATCGGGCTGAAATTTTCAGCATAGTCTTATTTCTTTAGCACGCAGTATATATGTCGGAACGACCGAAATCGGATTACTATATCCTATAGCTGCCATAGGAATGATGGCGAAATTAATGTAAAAAAAAGTTTAACTTCTCTGTTTTTCAACGTATTTCTATAAATTTTGAGATATAGCAGATTTGTATGCTTCTAGAATTACGGTTTTAATTTCATTAAGATCGGACCACTATATCATATGGCTGCCATAGAAGCGATCGGTTGATTTATATGAAAATGTAAACTTCTACATGTAAAATGTAAAATTTACAAAATTCGATATTTTTTCAACATTACTAAAATGGTTATATTTTCAATGATCCAATTGCAGACTGCAAGGGTATACCCACTTCGGTTTACCGAAGTTAGCTTTCTTTCTCGTTAGAAAATGAATTTCTTTATCAGATTTGCATATGTATTAAGTTGGTTGGGTAATGACAAGTACTTATTGACAAGTATTTCTTGAACAGTATTATTGGCTCCACGAGTTAAGTTTTATGTTTTAGTTGATAGAGACTTCCCTTGTACACACCACACACCCCTAAGAAGAGTCAAAGTCGACAACTAAATACGTTCTAATAACTTTAATCGGATTCAATCGGAATTGTCGGATGTCTGCCTATAATCAGGCAGTAAGCGTATATGTAAGTATATATTTGGTTTTTCACATTGATAGGGAAGCGTTTCTTGAAGACTGTGCGCAAGTAATCCCCGATCTGATTTCTCCTGCTCGAGTGGCATGTGTGCACCCTTGGAGCACCTGTCACTTTTTGAGTATTCATTTAACACGATAGCGCGTACGTGAGAATCGTCTAGTAGGTGGAGCTAATTAATCCTTCTTTAATCCTTCTAATCGCAGGCGGTTAGGCCATCGCCCACACACGCGGCAAAGGCCATGATGTGGGGAATCGTGTTCTGCTCGTAGACTCCGGTGAAGAGATGAGCCCAGGGACCGGAGGCGAACACTCCTACGTCCTCGCCGCCATGCGTCTCCGACTCCAGGGGCACCATGGCTGGGAAGAGCTGATCGAAGTCCCCGATCGTAGACAGAGAGGTGGGATCTTCCCGTTCGTGGGTCCCGGTGTTGTAGAAGTCCTCGAAACTCTTGCCGTTGGCATAGCTCAGCGCCAAGTACGGCTTTCCATCGCTGCCCTTCGCCTTGGCGGCTTCGAAGATGTCGCTGCCGCGAGACTGATAGCCGGACACACTGAAAGTGTGCGAGTGGTCGGAGGTGACCACGATGAGGGTGTCCTCCGGATTGGTCATCTCCCTGGCCTTCCTCACCGCCTTGGACAGCTCCGCCGTCTCGTCCAGGGCAATGCGAGCCATCGTGTCGTGGTGGCTAATATCGATCTTGCCGCCTTCGACGAACAGGAAGTAGCCCTGCTCCTCGGTCTCCAGAACCTCGATGGCCTTCTGGGTCATCTCCTCCAGCGTGGGCTCATTGTTCTCCGGGTCCGCCAGCTGCTCCAGGTGGTAGTGCATGTGACTCTTGCTGAACAGTCCCAGCAATCGTCCAGTCTCGGTGGCGTTCACATTGAGCAGCTTCTTCTGGGTCTTCACGAACGTGTTGCCCTCGGCCAGAGCCTCGAATTCCTCGACGAGATTGCGGCCATCCGTGCGTCGGCCCTTGTCGTAGTGCTCCGGACTGTAGAAGCTCCGCTTTCCACCGCCCAGCATTACCTTCAGTTTACTGCCCACTTCGCCGTGGATGAGCTGGACGGCAATGTCCTGGAGGCCCTCCGCTTGCTCACCGCAGGCCTCCTCCAAGACGGCATTGTTCTCCCACTCGCGATCCGCGACATGGGCATAGACTCCCGAGGGAGAGGCGTGGGTAACTCGGGTGGTGGTCACTAAGCCGGCAGCCTTGCCTGCATCCATGGCCCATTTTCCCAGGGAGAACACATGGTTCGATTCGTCGGCCATTGCCAGGCAGTCGCCTCTCTTCACATGCGCGTTGACGCCAATGGTTCCGTAGTTGGCCTTCACTCCGCACAGGTAGGAGGTGGAGGTGCAGGCGCTGTCCGGAACTATTTTGTCCACCGAGTAGGTCTTGGACAGCCCCGTGAAGGGGAACTCCTCGAAGGACAGCTTCAGCTCCTCGCCGCCAATGTAGTTCCTGGCCGCCGCCAGAGTGGCCAGTCCCATGCCGTCGCCCAGGAAGAGGATGATGTTCTTCGCCTTGTTCGTGTTCCTCACAAAGTTCAACTTCTCGCGGATCAGCTCCTTGCTGGCCGATAGCCAGTACTCCGAGGTTTCCTCCCCAGTAATCGTGCGAATTCGCGGACTGCTCGGCAGATGGGGATGCATTTGCTCCTCGTCCACAGGCGCCTTGCCGGGAACAGCGGCACCCCAAGCCAAGGCGACGAGGCTAAGGCCAATCCAGAACTTGAGAGTCGACATTCTGGTAGTGCTTTCACTTCGCCAGCTAGTTGGATACTGTACTCCGTAGTCACATGCCGGGCATTAATATACCCAACGATCGGATCAGGTGCAACTCGGCCGAGGAGTCGATAGGGCAGTCGGGAGTCGCGTAATTTATGGCCCTCCTTTGGGCAGACCGTGATAGTCACGTTTCCCGCACTGGCACTCGAGATAATTAATCGATCGCCACTCGAGATTGCACATCAAATCACAATAACAGTCCCATATATTGTACAATATGCGTATGTATATTACAGGAAGAATGCGGAGGCTATATAACCCGGCCGATTCGACTAATTTGGCCAGTCTAGCGGCAGCTTTCGAGCGGAGTATTTCTCATTTTAAAGTTAACCGAAAACCAGCAAGATGAAAGCCAGCCGTAGTGGCCTGATCTTGTGCTCTTTCTGGGCTCTCCTGTTCCTCCGGGTGCGGGGTGACCTAACCGACCAGCAGGAAAATGGTGAGTTGGTACAACGAACATCAAATACGACTCCGAAGAGAGAAGCCGAACGAATCGGATTCGTCTTGGGGCCCCGTAGCTTATCTACAACCAATAGAAAGAGCCCGAGCAGCCCCTTGGGTTATCGCAAATCTTGTTAACTCATTAAGCTCGCTTTCCAATCTAGATCTATTTTTGAAATGGTTCTGTCATTGGCGGGCCATATTATTTACGATGCGAGTGTTCACGTGAACAAGAATTGGCAGTTATAGAAGGAGAGATAGGAAAGGTTAGGCTAGGAATTTGGGAATGAATATTCTTAAATGTTCTTAAATGTAATCTGGTTTTAGATAAATTGCTATAGAGTTATTCAGTTCTATTATTATTAATAATTTTAGCCAACTCGAGGTCCATAGTCAACCTGATCTTCATATACAGAAATAAGATTTGTTAACTATCAATTGCAACCAGCAATTCACAGATCGTTTTTGTCAGAAGGCAAATGCAGCAGGCTTGTTCATTCAGTCTGTTTCAGTCTCTCTATTATTCCGATTTATACTACTATTTATAATAATATATTTTTGGTTTTATAGATTACAATGATTAGATGAGAGAAAAAAACTCTTACAAATTATAAAGTGTTTAAGCAAAGCATATACCCAGAAAAAATAAACTGCTTACATTGTAGGATTTGGCGATTTATTGTCTATAAATCTAAATTTTTAGTTCAAACATTTTAGAAATTGTAGGCCTAAAAATTAGGCAATAACCCAACCTAAATTTTAGAAAACGGGTTACCTAAAAAATCCCCACTGGTTCTAACATCCCTAGCTAGGAGTGACGGTTGCCGGCGAAATCTGAGAGCCTCTACTGCAGCAGTAAAAGTAAATACTGTTAGCTTTTTAACATACAACTTTATTATTTTAATGGTTTTATTACTACAAAAAAAATATTATAGTTTTACAGAAAAATATATTAATATTAATAATAATAATTTTGTCGACGTCCATTTTAGAATGTTTAGAAATGTTTTTTTCTGGGTGTACGAGAAGTTTAGATCATTACTTGCCGTTATGTTAAAAATTGGAATTTAAAATAAGTGTTGCATAAACCATTCAAAGTTAACAGCTGTTGCGTATACAAAAATTAACGAATAGGCATAACTTATAGAAAAAAGTCAGTTTTGTGCCAGATTTTCATTAAAAACCTTAAAGCAAGTTGAAAGCCGGTATTATCAACAAAACGTAATACATCATATGGAAAACAAAATGTCTAAACCTAAGTTAGTTTAAGATGGGCCTCAAAACCCATAAAAAATATTGCAAACGTAATTGTTTTCGATTGTGGCTGATGAAATCATTACCTAATTGCAGAGGCAAAAAACGTTTTTAACACGTTTTATTGTTATTTAATCAGGTGCGATTTCTTCAGAGATTAGATGTTAGGCCCCAATAAATAGCTATAATTAAAACAGATTTATAGATTTTATCAACAAAAAAACTACAGGCAGAAAACATGTCACCACTTGAGATGGTAGTTTTATTAGACAGAATTTTCCCGCCGATGGCCGATTAGTTGCTAACCCAAAGTTCGGATTTTACAGCCCAACATCCCCGTCTGCAGACCTCACGCGACTTCGTGGCCCTCGACGAGGAGCTGGAGACACGTTTCTGGTACGATAAGGCCCAATCGATTCTGGCCGATAAGCTGGCCGACCACCAGAAGCTGAACGAGAACCGCGCCAAGAACGTGATCATGTTCCTGGGCGACGGCATGTCCATCCACACGATTGCGGCCACACGTGCCTTCATGGGCGATAGCAACGAGCAGGTTTCCTTCGAGAAGTTCCCCTACCTGGGCCTGTCCAAGACCTACTCGGTGAACGAGAGGACGCCGGACTCGGCCACCACGGCCACGGCCTACCTCACCGGCGTGAAGGCCAACTACGGCACCATAGGCGTGAACGCTCAGGTGCAGCGCGGTGACTGTCTGGCCGCCACCAATTCCAACACCCACACCCAGAGCATTGCCCAATGGGCCCAGGAGGCGGGCAAGTGGGCGGGCATCGTGACCACCGCCAGGGTGACACATGCCTCGCCAGCAGGAACTTATGCCCACGTCTCCGAGAGGAATTGGGAGCACGACGGCGAGATCACCAAGTCGAACTGCAGCCCCGAACTCAACACGGACATTGCCCGTCAACTGGTGGAGTGGCCGGTGGGCCAGGAGCTTCGGGTGATCATGGGCGGCGGCCGGTCCTACTTCCGCGATCAGACCCAGCACGACGAGGTGGGAGTTCTGGGCCTGCGCACCGATGGCCGGGATCTGATCAAGGACTGGCAGGAGATCAAGAAGAAGCAGGGATCCGAGGGCCAGTACGTGTGGTCGCTGAAGGGACTGCGGGAAACGGATCTCAGCAAGACGGACTACCTCCTCGGACTCTTCGACACCTCGCACTTGCCGTATCATGGCGACCGCAAGCGAACCCACTACGAGGACGCTGAACCCTCGCTCTCCGACATGACCGAGGCGGCCATCAAGATGCTGAGCAAGAACGAGAAGGGCTACTTCCTGTTCGTGGAGAGCGGTAGGATCGACATGGCCCACCATGCCACGAAGGCCAAGAAGGCGCTAGAGGATACCCAGGAGTTTGCGGCGGCCATCGAAATGGCCAGACAAATGACCAACGATGAGGACACTCTGATTGTGGTGACTTCGGATCACTCGCACACCATGTCCATCAATGGTTACCCGGTGAGTAATTAAATCGAATAATTCCTGTTATGGGAACATTTTTAGGTTGGATAAATTTCCAAAAATAAATTTTATTTATACACTTTTCTCTCAACTTTATATTTTTAGTACCGCCGCCAGGACATCTTGACGCTGGCTCCCAACCTGGCCGACGACGAGCTGCCCTTCACCATTCTATCCTACGCCAATGGACCTGGCTTTACCGACACCTACAACACCGAGGCTGGTCGCATCGATCTCTCGCATGTGGACACAACCCAGCCCGAGTTCGAGTTCCAGGCCACGGTTCCGTTGGCTAGCGAGACCCATGGCGCCGAGGATGTGGGCGTCTTCGCCTCCGGTCCCTTCGAGCATCTCTTTACGGGCAACTACGAGCAGAGCTCCATCCCGGCCATGATGGCCTATGCGGCCAACATTGGGCCCTTTGCCAAAGACAAGCTGGACGAGTAATTGCCTCAAGGTCTCATATAATCGTACGGAATACTCAATAAATAAATGTTTCTCCTCAGTGTATATATTATTAAGGATATAAGATTTTATTCAAAAATTATTGTTAGAGGGGAAAGGGTAAACGCTTATATACTAGTAAATGTAGAGGCTTAGGAAAAATAAATAATTAAGCAAATATCTAACGATATTCTAATTTAAATTCCCTATAAACTGAAGGACAAATCTCTGACATAAATACTAAAATAGCCCAACTATAGTTAAACTTGAAGTGAGAAAGGCACATACATATCTATGTACATATGTATGTATGTTTTTTAAAGAAAATTCTGTCAATTCAGCTAATAGTAAAATAGGTCAGCCTGGGATCATAAAATAAAATAGGTTCTTGGAAAAATTAATACGAAATTGAAATGCAATATTGCATATACTCGTATATTATTACGGAAATACGATTTTGTTTTAATTATATACCATTTTTAACTCAAGTATAGGTGGCTTAGGAAAAATAAATAATACAACATTATTGCTAAGGAAATCGAACGATATTTTAATTTAAATTCCTTATAAAGGAAAGACATAAATACTAAAATATCCCACCTTGTACAGTCCAACTTCAACTAAGAAGGGTACATAAAGCTTTATTTTGTAATCCGTCAATTGAGCTAATAGTTAAATATGTTAGTCTGGGATCATAAAATAAAATAGGTTCTTGGAAGAATTAATACGAAATTGAAATAGAATATTGTCATGGGTGTTGCCTGGCCGAACTAGTAATATACAAGTAAATATAGAGACTTATGAGCAATAAATAATTATGTGTTATTGAAATCTAACGATATTCTAATTTTAATTACTTAAAAAAGGAAAGTCAAACTCTGACATAGCTGAACTAATGTTCAACTTCAACTAAGAACTTTAACGTTTTAAAGAAAATTCCGCCAATTCAGTTAAAAGCAAAATAGGTCAGTCTGGGATCATAAAATGGAATTGGTTCTCGAAAGAATTAATACGAAATTAATACAAAAGTGCAATATTGCAGATGGCTGTTGCCTGGTCGAACTTGAATATTCGTGCTGACCTCTAAGCGGGAAACGCGTAGACCTTCTTAACAACCAAAACAATCAGGTAGCGAGCAGAGCCCACTCCACAGGCAGGTAGCTGCAAGTCCTCACCCCACAAAATGGGAAATGGAAAGTGATTTCCCGAAGCCTGAGGTTACCTGCTGATCGATTTTGCTGACCGTCGTCAGTTGCGTTTTGCATTCTCTACTTTCAACAACTAAGCGAAAATGTTCGCGACTGTAACTGTGGCCTATACCGTCTTGGGCGTTTTAATAAGTGTGGTCATTACGTCTTACGTGCGCATTTTTTACGGGGCCCGGCGACGGGTTAATCAGCCCGTCAAGAATGGACATTCCACGGGACAGAACCAAAGGGTTCCCGATCTGAAGAAGAAATACAGCCAAGCGCCCGGACCGCGGCCGTGGCCCATCATTGGCAACCTTCACCTGCTGGAGCGCTACCGCGACAATCCCTTTGCGGGCTTCACGGCGCTGTCCAAGCAGTTTGGGGATATTTACTCGCTGACCTTTGGGCACACACGCTGCCTGGTGGTGAACAATCTGGAGCTGATCCGCGAGGTCTTGAACCAGAATGGCAAGGTGATGAGTGGACGACCGGACTTCTTGCGGTACCACAAGCTGTTCGGGGGCGAGAGGAGCAATTCCCTGGCCCTCTGCGATTGGTCGCAGCTCCAGCAGAAGAGGAGGAACCTCGCCCGTCGCCACTGCTCGCCGCGGGAGTCCTCGTCGTTCTATGTGAAAATGTCCGAGATTGGTTGCGCCGAGATGGAGCACTGGAACCGAGAGCTCAGGGAACAGCTGGTTCCCGGAGAACCAATGGAGATAAAGTCACTGATCCTCAAGGCCTGCGCCAATATGTTCAGTCAGTACATGTGCTCCTTGAGGTTCGATTACCAGGACAAGGAGTTCCAGCAGATCGTGCACTACTTCGACGAGATCTTCTGGGAGATCAACCAGGGGCACCCGCTGGACTTCCTGCCCTGGCTGTATCCCTTCTACCAGCGGCACCTCAACAAGATCACCAACTGGTCCACGACCATCAGGAAGTTCATCTTGGATCGGATCATTTGCCACAGGGAGCTAAACATCGATGTGGATGAGCCGGACAGAGATTTCACAGACGCTCTGCTCAAGAGCATCGTTGAGGACAACGAGGTCTCCCGGAACACCATTATCTTCATGCTGGAGGACTTCGTCGGTGGCCACTCGGCTGTGGGCAATCTGGTGATGCTAGTGCTGGCCTACATAGCCAGGGACAGGGATATAGGAAGGAGAATCCAGGTGGAAATAGATGGCATTACATCGGCGGAGAAGAGGCAGGTCAACCTAATGGATATGAACGAAATGCCGTACACAATGGCCACCATATTCGAGGTGTTGCGTTACTCCTCTTCCCCCATTGTGCCCCACGTGACCACCGAGGATGCAGTGATCTCTGGCTATGGGGTAACCAAGGGCACGCTGGTCTTCATCAACAACTATGTGCTCAACACCTGCGACAAGAACTGGGTCAATCCCCAGGAGTTTAACCCCCAAAGATTTCTGGAGAAGTCGCACAGGCGGAGCTCCTCCAAGGGCTCCGACTCGGGCTTCGAAGAAGAGAAGGAGAAGCTGCAGCTAAGGAAAAACATTCCACACTTTCTGCCCTTCAGCATCGGCAAACGGACCTGCATTGGCCAGAATTTGGTGCGAGGATTCGGTTTCCTCATCCTGGCCAACATCCTCCAGAGATACGATGTGAGCAGCCACGATCCAGCCACGATTAAGATAAGCCCCGAGAGCCTGGCCCTGCCAGCCAAGTGCTTTCCCTTGGTTCTGACGCCCAGAGAAGCGGTCTAAAAGGGATTTTATAAGTTTAATAAATCCTCAAAAGAAATCTAGAGGCAGGTAATGCCTTCAGCAAAGTTGGTAGACCTGACAATTCAAAGACTTAGATTATATTACGGAGAGTGGCGTCCATTCATCAAGAGTCATTCGCACATAATTACGTTTAAGAAGCGGTCGCTATATCAAATTGATATTGAGTTTTGCAGAGTTGTTGCTGATGAATCGAGAATTAATCGAAGAAGTAGAACAAAATAGTTAAACTATTTTTAACGGGCAATAAATGAAATTATTTACTTTCCACACTTGAGGCAAAGGCAAAGGCAATTGTAATTGTATTTCCTTTCTGTATTTCGTCCGGACCATACACACATCTCACATACACATCATAAGCACATTCGATACATACAATTTTTGTAAAATTAGATTTAATTCGATTAGAATTTCGTTAGACTAAATAATGACTCAGATATATACGTATAATTAAATGTAATGTTAATTCATGAATATTTCTTAAGCGAACTCGAGCTATTTACAATTTTATTTTCTTGTAGAAATCAAAGGACCCGGCTCAAAGTAAAAAACCTAAAAAGATGTCTATCAGTAAATGCGATTTGTTCATGAATTAAACTTGGAAAAATTCAAAAGTATATAGGATTAATCGATCCCCATTTGGAGTGTTTTTTACAATTAAAGTGAATTATCTATAAAAAAAATCTATTGGCTAAAAACTCCAACTGAAGATGCGGGACTTCTACTGGGTCTCCACAAGGAGCTGGGGCTGCGGCTCCACCACTGGCTGTTGATCGGCTGCTGGCTCATCCCCAGCCTCCTTGAGATCGTTGCTGGCCGAAGTCTCTGGACTCGCTGTCCCTCCACCGTCGTCCACATCCAGAGTCTTGGGCAGCGGTCCCAGCTGCTGCAGTATATCCACCGGCATTATCTCGGTTATGGTGGGCACAGAGTTCACTGTGAACTGAGAGGGCAGGTCGGGTAAAAGTGGTAGTAGCTCCGGCAACGGTGGCGGCGTGAAGAAGGGAGCTACCATCGCCGGAGGCGGCGTTGAGGCAGTTGGCACTGGCACAGGCACTGACACGGCAAGCGGCGGCACGGCCACGGGAGGCACAGGAACAGGTACCGCAACTGGCGATGGAATCATAAGACCAGCTGGACAGGGCTGGGCATACCCCGGATAGCCGTGGCTACCGAGCACCGGAATGGGCTGTGGAGACAGCGACGCTCCAGCTGCCATGGGCGGTGGTCCACTCAGGAAATACGGCATCCCATCGGGCATGGGCATGCCCATAGGCATCGGCAGCGGTGGCGGCGGATGCTTGCTGAAGAACTCCTTGAGCATGGCCGCCTTGGTCGCAGGATCCACATGCGCGGGAATATTGGGCGGGCGGTGGCGCATGAAGCCCGGCGGAAACGGTGGCAGACGTCCCGTCTTCATGAGCATGGCAAAGTGCTTGGGATCGAAGGGCGGGCGGATGTTTGGTCGTAGGACCCGTGAGTGCGTCTTCACTATCGCTCCCTTGAGGGGGTCGAAGTGAAAGTAGCGGAACTTGGGCTTCTTCTGCACCAGCACGGGCTTCTCCAGGTTGGCGGGCTTCGGTGTGAGCGGCGGCGGTGGCGGTGGCAGGGCGAGCAACTCGTCGCGAATCTGCTGCAGCCGGGCGGCGGCTCGAGAGCGACGCTCTTGGTACTGGCGTAGAGCCCGTTCCACCGCAAGTGTTACCATGGCACGGTCCTCGCCCTCGCTCTCGTAGTTGGGCAGCACATTGTCCACGAAGTTGACGCGCTTTCGCTTGGGTTTGCTGTGGATTCAAATATGTATCTTTGAAGTTCTCTAAACTCGAATAAACTCACCTCTCATCCTCCAAGGGTTCCTCTATGGGCACTGGCACTAGGCTCACATCCGGCACCATGCCCAGGGTCTCACTGGTGGGCACAATCTCCAAGACGTTGCCCTTCTGCACGGCCACTGGGACGACCGGAGCCATGGGCAGTTCCCTGAGCACCGATCCCATTAGCTGAGGCGAGGCGCAACTGTCCACCATTTCACCCGGATACTCCCCATAGAGGTGCGAGTACCCCTCGGTGTACTGGGCATAGGCCTGTTCCATGTTGTAGGCGGAGTCGATGTAGGCGGCATACGTGTCGTAGCCCTCGCCCGTGGGATCCTGGTCCTCCTGCTGCATCAGCGACATGTTGTAGTAGTAGGCGGCCGCCTCCATGCCCTGATTCTCCTCGAAATAGTCGGCAAAGCTCTGGCCCCCGTCAATGGGGGAGCGGAATCGCGGAGATCGGGACCGGGAGCGGGAGCGGGTTCTCCTTCGGGTTGGTGAGCGGGAATGCGACCAACTGCGTCGCATGGGCGGGGAGGGTGGCTTAAATGGCAGTGGCGAGCGGGAGCGGCGGTCCCTCTCCCGTTCTCTTTCCCGTTCCCGCGACATCGAGCGTCGGAGTCGCAAATGGGGCGGTGGTGACCGGGGCCCAGCGGCTTTAGTGGGGCCAGGAGACAGAGATCCACGTCTGCGGCTGCCAGCAATTACCGGCGGACATCTTCTTCGTCGATTTGGACTCCTGCTGCGCGTCCGACTCCGACTCATGCTCCGACTGCGGCTTCTCCCCATTTTGATTGGTCCCGTGGCTGATCCCCCTCCGCTGTTCCGCTTGGCGAATCGTGAACCCCTTCTGGGCGACGGAGGACGCCAGCGCCTGGGACTCGGGGATCGGGACTTGGGCCTCAGACTGCGACGCCGGGATCTGTTGCGGGAGATGGAACGCGATCGAGATCGGCGGCGATTACCTGCCGCCGACGGCGGCGGAGGACTCCTCAATACTCTGGGCTTCGACCGGGACTCCACAATGGTGGGCTTCACAATGGCCACTTCCTTGGGCGGCTTTACCGGCGGGAGAGGGAGTGGGAGCGGCAGCGACAGCTTGGGTGACTCTGCCGGTAGCTTGGAAGGCCCTGCCGGATGCTGGTCCGCTTCATCCTTGTCGAAGATAGCAGACTTACTGGTCAGTTTCAGGCGCGAAATGGTCATCTTGATGGCCCCGCGGTTGGCATCGAAGATGCTGTTTATAGGCTCTGCTTGTTGATCTGGATGATGAGGCGGTGGTTCCACCTGCGGCGCTTCCATTTGCTGCTGCTGCTGATCCTCACTGGCGTTGCTCTTGAGTTCCTGCTTCCGATACTTGTCCATAATGGCATTGCGTTGCATGAGAAAGAGGGACTCCATCTTGAGCAGCTCCTCGGAGATCTCATCGCCAGCATCGTAGTTCTCTCGCATCATTTGGATCCTGGCCAGATTGTCCTCGAGACTCTTCAGTTTTCGCAGGTCCTTGCTTACATTATTCTTCTTTTGCTGATGCTCCTTGCCGGGCTGATCGTCTTGGCTGGACTTGGAAGCACCTGCTGCTGGCGAGGACTCGTCGTCGCCCGAAGAGTTATCATTGCCGTCCTCCTCGTCCTCGTCCGAACTGGACTCCTCGTCGGAGTCGCTGCTACTGCTGCTGGTCGATGAAGTGTCGGAGCCCGAGGAACTCTCTTCGGCCGTGGAGTTGCTCAGGGAACTGTTCTTGGAGGTCTCCTCGTTGGACATCTCAATGCTGTTCATGAACTTGTCGTACAGCTCATGGATATTGCTCATCGGCGGATTGGCAGCCTTGGCGCGGGGCGGTGGCGTGCTGTTGGCATTCCACAAAGCATTCGAATCGTCTTCGTCCTCGTCGTCGTCATTGAATTGGGCAGGAGGTGGCGGCAGTGGTTTCACAGCAGAAGCAGTAGCAGTAGCAGGAGCAGGAGCAGGAGCAGGAGCAGGAGCAGGAGCAGGAGCAGGAGCAGGAGCAGGAGTCGGGGTTGCCGGAGCCGCGTTCTTTGGCATGCTGGAGATCGAGTCATCGTTCTCCCAGTTGTCGATATAGTCATCCGTATCCGGGCTCTCCTGCTCTTTGGCCGCCGGCGGTGGGGCATTGGCCGCCACTGCTCCATTCCTCACCAGCACCTCCCGATCCCGATCCGCCTCCACTCTAGGCGGAGTGGCATTACGCTCGACCTTAATGCGGGCTGCAGTAAACGTTCTCTGCGGCGGCGGCGGTGTGAGATCCTTCTCAATCTTAATGCTGATTTCCTTGAACTCGTCACCTCTCCGGCTCTCCTGTTCCTCATCCCTGTCCCAGTTCTCCTCGCTCTCCCTGGAGCGACGACTGCCGTTCCTTTGGAGAGTCCTCTTCTTGCTTGGTGGACTCAAGGAGGATCTCCTGTCGCTGCTTAATACTGATTCGCGGTTGAAGGGATTCACGTACCGTGGCTGGTCGAGCTCCCTTTCCGCCTTAATCTCCCTGGGCGCCTCCTTCCGCTCCTTGTACTCATTGGTGCGGCGGAACAGTTGCTCCTTGTTGGCCAGCAGGGCCTCCAAGTGCAGGTCATTGTCATCGTCCTCGAGCAGGGCGCCTATTCTACTGTGAATCTCGCTGGCCTTGAGTTTGGTGGGCTTGGAGGGCACGGGAGCTATGGGAATGGACTCCAATGGCGGCGTGGTGCTCCTTTCGATTGTCACAGCTGACACAGCTGCAACGGCAGTGTTCGATCTTGGCGGCGAGTCTGCGAATATGTCGTAGACCTTGGTCTTGGGGGTGTCGCTAGCTGGCGGAGTCTGTGGCCGCTGGTGGGGTGGCGTCATCGGCGGTGTGCCCTCCTTACCTTCCCAAGCAGAGCAGGCCTCGCTCTTGCTTTTAGTTCGCCTTTCCCTGGGTGTTCCCAATTGTTTCTCTCCCGAGTGATCCCTGGCTCTGTCATTTTTGGTAAGCCTAGGCTTCTCCCTCGATTTCTCTCTGGATTTTTCCTTTGAATACTTCTCCCTGGATCGCTCTTTCACCTTGTCCTTGGAACGTTCGCGCCTGTCCCTCGAAGGATCCTTGCTGTTTTCCTGTTGATTTCGGGCTTTGTCTTTGTGCTCCTTGGCGTCCAAGTCCTGAGCTCTTTCTGCGGATTTATCTGGGAGCTTTTCCTTGGAACTTCTCCTGGACCTCTCCCTCTCCTTTGATTTTTCGCCGTGTCGTTTGTCCCTGGACTTATCCTTCGAAACTTCGATGTCTTTGGGCTTCTCCTTGGACTTTTCACGCAGAGGGTCACTTGATTTTTCCTTAGATCTCGCTCTGGGCTTCTGCTTCTGTTCCTTAGATTTGCCTTTTGATCTGGATCTGTCCTTGGTCTTCGCCCTTGGGCGATCCCTATCCCTTGAACGCTCTCGGGTCTTTCCCCTAGTGCGATCTCTCTCCTGAGACACTTCCCTGGCTTTCCCTCGAGTTTGGTCCAGCTCCCTGGTCTTCTCAGCAGTGGTTTTCGCTCTGGTTTGATCCCTCTCCTTGCTCTTCTCCCTCGTTTTTCCTCGAACTTGATCTCTCGCCCTCTCTCTGGATCGCTCTCTCGTCTTTCCCCTGACTGGATCTCTATCTCTTGACTTCCCTCTAGTTTGATTCCTCTGTTGAGATGTTCCCCTTGTCCTTCCTCGGCTTGAATCCTTCTCCTTTGATCTTTCTCTTCCCTTTCTCCTAGTTAAATCTCTGTCCTTTGATTTCTCCCTAGGTTTTTCAGGAGTTCCTCTAGTTGAATCCCTTGCCAGGGATCTGTCTCTGGTCTTTCCTCTAATTTGATCTTTCTCCTTTGTCTTTCCTCTGGCTGCATCTTTCTGCTGGGATCCTTCCCTGGTCTTTTCCCTTAATGGATCTGATGGGTCTTCGGCCTTCTTCTCCTTCTCAGCGTCGGCAGGGTCTTTGGATTGAGGTGCAGGTGCACTTTCCGCCTTGGGCTTGCAATCCTTATGCTTGGAATTGGCGCACTCGGACACCAGATTGAAGGTATAGGACACGGCCGGCTGCAGCGATGTCCAGCTGAAACGAAAAACGCAACTTGATGGTGATTCCTTATGTAACTACATGGAGGTGCACTTACATCAGTTCCGATTGGGGTCGTTTACCGCGTCCAGGATTGTTGCCGCCACTTCCCTGAGCGCCTCCCCCACCTGGTGTAAGCTGCGCTCCCGGCGACGTCGGCGGATGTCCACCTATGCGATTCGGTGCGGGCGGGCGACCGAAGAACGGCGGTCGCATGCCACGCGGTCCGCCCCTGGCCATTCGGGGCATGAAGCCCATGCGCGGAAAGTCGAAGCAGGGCGGCGGCGCTCGCATATGGAATCGGAGAGGGCTCATGCCGAGGAACGGAGTGGGGGGCGCCTGTGGCAAGGCGGCAGCGGCCGCCGCCTCCGCCTGCTTCTCCTTCCGCGCCTGCTGGACATCCTGCACGCTCTTAAGATCCTCCACGGATGAGTCTGTGTCCGAGTAGAGGCCCTCGCTGTCATCGGCCTCGTTTACGGGCGACGCCAGCGAGCCGTTCTCTTTGCGGGCCAGCTCGAAGAGGGCTCTCACCTGCTCCTCGCAGCCATCGGCGACCTCGATGTGGTTGTGGCTGTGGCTGTTCAGCGTCTTGCGCAGCGTCTTCCCCAGCAGGATCTGCTTCTTGAGGGCGGGACTTGACGTGGAGTGGCGGTGGTGCGGCGGGGTCACAACCTCGCCCGGCTCCAGGCTGTTGCTCGTGTCGCCATCCTGCAGTGCCTCGGGTAGCGGCTGCTTCGTCGCGTCACCTATTCCCAGCTCAGAGGATCCCCCTCCAGTCGCAGATTCCGGCATTGCGGCTCCTCCTATGGATACGGCTACGGCTGACTGCGACATCTTGGCATCCGGCGACCTCGAATCGGTTTTTTTCTCTCTCACTCTCTATTTCTGTGTGTGTGTCGCCTGCTCTGCTCCTCTCCCCCCCTTTTTTGTTTGGGACCACACGCTTTTTCTTTCTCAATGGCGGCGCCGCGTTGATTTTCCACGCCTTTCCCTCGCGTCCACTTGCCGGGCGGCCCTATCGATTGGCTGGTGCGGGCGGATGTCGTCGTCTGTTGCAGAGGAGCACCACCTGGGCGGCGTCAGATACTGCATGTAAGGCTCGAAAAATTGTTTATGCCATCATGAAAAACACACAAGTTTTTTCTGTCAAGCCGACGACGGCGGCTGGCCATGTTTAAGAAACAGCTGATTTGCTCAAAAACTGTACTAAACTGTTATAAAAAGGTTGAAAACTTGACTTGGAGCTGGTAGATACGGTCACACTGGGGTATTCCAGATGTATTTAGCTAGACAATTTTTACGTTTAATTAAATAAATATTTAAGAATATTAATTAATAATATAGCTTTTTAAATATAAAATTTTTAGCGATACTTAGTTAATTTTCCAACATATAAATTATGTTTTTATGAAGGCGCAAGGGAAACTATTGTAGACTGTTTTTAAGATAGGAGATTGGAGTAGGAGAATTTTTTTTTAAAGCTGATCTTAATTTTATTTTATAGATTCAAGTACCGGTCGCGATCGTATGATTTTCGGGCTTCCTGAAGCTACTCCTCCTCCGAGGTGGGCTTGTCGGCAGAAGCTTGCTCCAACTCCTCAAATTCCTGCATAGCAGCTTCCTCCTGAGCGCGGGATTCCTTTCCGATCGCCCCTTCCCCAACTATAAAGTGATGCAATGTGTGTTCAATGTCCCGCGTCGAATCAGACATCTCGGCTAAGAGCCTATCCTTCCTCCTGTTCTCTTTCTGCAGAGACTTAATGGTTTTATTTTTATCAGAAATAATATTGTTTAGGTCCTGCACGTTCAGCAATGCAGATTTCAAACATTTTGTTTTCCATTTTATTTTGAAGAAGAAACAGGAACTCGGAACTAAGAACTCAAAACAGGAACAGGAATTTCGATTTTTGAAAAGTTTACCTTTCTAGAAATATTTCCCACGCAGGTTTTTTTTATGGTTAATAAAATTTCAAATATTTTTAGATACTTTCTCCACTACAATGTGCTCGATACGGATATCTGATTCACACTGAAATAATTTTAGAGACGCTGCTCCAAGCAATGACTGGCATAAGGGCCTGGCCTACTGGGATACAGAATGTTTTGCAATATTTAATATTAAATTAATTCAAAAAAGGCATTAAGGAAACGTTTTCATTGAGATTTAAAATCTCTCTGAGAGATCTGCACATTTCAGGGAATTGAAGGACTGACAGGGGGGGGGCTTCCCCACTTTGGCGCAAATTGCATGCAAATTCAAAAGGCGAGCAGACGGTGCTTCCTTCCTCCCTTCCATTCACTTTGTATGCTTGGTGCTTTTTTTTCTGTGCCTCCCCTCACTCGGCATCTGCGGCCACATATCATTATGTAAGCGCCAGCGAAAAGGATTTGCGATATCAACTGAATGCTAAATATTACTTATTTAACACTAAAATACTATCGTGCATTTACTATCGTACACTTTTGAAAAGTTTCATCTCCACCGATCCCGTTAATCGAGAAGGAAAAGCAGAAATGGCGGATGAAAAATTGGAGCTAATTTACCTAAAAGGTTCCCCTGGCAAGATTGCCAAGACCATGCGTGCTTTGCGGGCGCCAACAACCTCGCCGGGTTCCCCGCCGAGGCGGCGCGCACTGGGGATCCGCAACTCGAGCTGCCGGGCGTCAGCCACCCACCCTGGCCCTCCACCGAAACGGCGCGTACAGTCACAGATCATCCCCTCATCCCCTCCCTCGCCCGGGTTCTCCCCGCATTACGGAAATGATTAGATCTTCGAGGAGGAGATGTTGCCAACATCCACGCCCTAGTCCAGGCCCAAGATGACGTCCGAGTGTACGCCCAGGAGTTCGGGATCTTTTTATAGCCTCTCCACGCCCATGTCCGTGAGTTTAAGATCATCTAGAGAACTCCCCACGCCCAGGTCCAAAAGGTCAAGATCATTTAGGGGTTCGGGAACAATGTATGACCTCTTCCCGTCACCCCCCCATCCCCGCCATCCACGCCGTCCACGCCCACAGGTTCAACAATCTGCGCCCGCGTTCGACCACTAACCCCCTCGTCCGTGCCCAACCGCATAAACGTAAGTATTTCGTTAGGGTTTTATTATACAACATAATTAATATATTTATTTGTATACATTTTTAGCGCCTCGATTCATTATTGGAAAATAATAGCCAAATAGCCAAAAGGACAGGGTGCCGTTTTGGGGGAGCGTTAAACAAATTCACGATAAGGTCAAAGTAAGTACGCAATTCAATTATGTAACAATCTAGCTCTCAGCAAATCCATATACACTTTCAGAACCGAAAACTCATTGGACGCATATGCTCAAAATGTTCTCCAGATACTCCCCCGTGATTCCCAGGGCAATGATGGCTGCACGGCAGCCGTCCTTCCACTTACATCTTAAGTCCTCCAGATTGTAATTTTTTCCAAATGCCTCCCCAAAAAAATTGGCTTCCGGGCAAATTTCAAAAAATCTCTTAACTACTCTTTTTATGGCCTTTATTTGCTCCAACACACGTTTTTGTACCTTAATGTGGTACTTCCGTCTATTATAACTAATTAATTTATTTATTTTTAAGTCTACGGTTCTTTAGAGGAAAGAAACAATTGCATGTCTTGCGCAAAATGGCCTCGCAATTTGCATAATCCCAGAGCAAAGGGATCCCTGGGCTATTTAATGCTGCTGTGGCTTTTAAATTTATAGGAAACTATACCTAGAATTAAGTTATGCAATCTTAAAGCAATCGTTGGGCTGCTCCTCCATCGGCTGCTCCTGTTGCTGGTCGTTGTCCGGCTGCTCGGTTAAAGCTGGACCTATTCATCACATCCATTAAATCACGCTGCAGAATGCGCTGCTCTTCCACGGGCTGGTCCCTGGTTAGCAAACGGACAATGGCTCGCCTTTGTTCCATGTTGATGCCACATATGCCCTGAGGTTGGGGTCCACCCTGTTGATGCCCACCGCGATTTTGACCGCCTCCTCGATTTTGAGCGTTGGGATTTCCGCGGCCCCGCCAATTGCCGCGGAAATTTGGGCGTCCTCGGATTCCCCCGCGAAAGCCTCTTGGAAACCCTCCACGTAAGCCCCTGTTGGAACCGCATGAATTACGGCCGCCGTAGTAGTTTGTAGTTTGTTGTATGTAGTTTACCATCTGTAACAATCCTTGAATTAAATTTAATAAAAATTATTAAAAAGAGCTTACCTCTTAAAATGCCCGGGTACAGAGTTAGAGTGTTGCCACATTCTTTCCCCCTAAAAATCTCAAAGAGTCTATATTGCCCCCTATAAAATCCAGTCTCCCCGCTAAATTCAAAAAAACTGTTAATTTCAAACAATTAAGAGAAGAAATATCTTATTATGACGTGGGAATGTGGCATTGCGAAAATATGTCGCAGTGTTCCTGAGGATCACTCGTCCATACTTTGCAGTCACGGCTCCTCAAAGACTCCAGCTGAGCAGGAGCTGTTCTCATCTTCTATAGACTTTTAAATTAATTAATAGCTTTTAATATTTTTAAAACACAAGACTTAGATAAAAGCTATAGCAACTAAGGCCTTAAGCTTAACTAAATAATTCCAAATAGTTATTTACTAGTCCAGGATTTGTTCTCTTCGCCATGGTGGTATCGATCGATTCAGTAGCTTAGTGAATCCCTCTTCTGACTATTAGTGTGTGGCGCTAATTACACTCCCCTCGTTGAGGAAGCCCCTGTAATCGTGGCGGCTGTCACCTGTATGCTTTGCCCTCATCGAGTTCCTCTTTCGGGATCAGAATCGTCTCAGCACCCGATGTACTTGGCCACTGAAGTTGCATTGTGGTGCTAGAGCTGCTGCGTTCCCCCTTTCGCGGACAAGCTGGCCGACCTTTGTTGACGCCGTGCTCTGCTCCCAAGAATCCAAGTAGATAGTGGGCGGTGTCATATTCATTTCCTGTTTTTCAAATTAAATTTCTTGGTTTAATTTCGCCAAGAGGAGAGAGGTAATCATAGTTTTATTATTGTTCTACCCTTGCAGAGGGTATTATAATTTTGCCATGATATTTGCAACGCAGTGAAGGAGGCATCTCCGACCCCATAAAGTATATATATTCTTGATCAGCATCACCAGCCGAGTCGATCTAGCCATGTCCGTCTGTCTGTCCGTATGTCGATTTCTACGCGAACTAGTCTCTCAGTTTTTGAGCTATCGAGCTGAAATTTTCAGCATAATCTTATCTCTTCAGCACGCAGTATATATGTCGGAACGGCCGAAATCGGACTACTATATCCTATAGCTGCCATAGGAATGATGGCGAAATTAATGTAAAAATAATGTTAACTTCTCTGTTTTTTAACGTATTTCTATACATTTTGAGATATAGTAGTTTTTTTTGGTTTTAGAATTACGGTTTTCATTTTTTTAAGATCGGACAACTATATCATATAGCTGCCATAGAAGCGATCGGTCGATTTATATGAAAATGTAAAATTCGACATGTAAAATGTAAAATTTACAAAATTCGATATTTTTCCAACATTACAAAAATGGTTCGATTTTCAATGATCCAATTGCAGACTGCAAGGGTATACTAACTTCGGTTTACCGAAGTTAGCTTCCTTTCTCGTTTTTTTTATTATTTATAGTATGCCAATAATTTCATCCTGCTAATCCTGTTTTAATCATGTATAGAAATTTGTGTGAAACGATATCCTTATAGGAATTCTTATTATATATTATTATATAATAATTCGTACTTTTTTTTAACACAAATTTTAGTTTGTGGGCATACACAAGAAAATAAAATGCCTTTGACAAAAATAAAAAGCCAGAATTCCCGCTGTTTGTAAATTTTTATAGACATGTCCATAAAAAAAAAACAGAATTTAACTAACAAAACCGAAGCTGGCAACAGTAAAGGAGTCCTTTAAAAGGACCCTTATATTGGAACTATCGATAAAGATGCTAGAGTTGCCACCCTGCCGAAAGCGTTACAACATTTGAAGCTTTGAAATAATTTGAACTTAACGACTGACTTTTACATGGTCGAGGGGTTCCAGTAACTGTGCGAAACGCAATCAAACACACAAATGCACTTTACCGCTGCACACTGCACTTATTTCCGCTTCCTCCTGGCGGCGAATGCCGATCACTCAAATGCGAAGTGCAAATAAATGACAAATTACAATAGCGGTGGTTGTGCCCCCTAAACACAAATACAGAGATGTACAGAAATGTGTAATAAGCCTGCACTTAAGTGAAGCGAATCGGGGGAAAACCGCCGCACCGTTGATATTATGACATTGCCCGCCGGCAAAAGGAAGCTTCAGAGTTTTGAAGATAGAAAGGCTTTCCTCAGGGATTGATCTTACTTTTACCCTGCACAGAAACAAAATGTGTAGTATTCTAAATGAGTTCATTACAATTCATAATTCACAAATGTTGCCTTATCATAAATGCAGAAATGTGAATATTTGTATTAATTAAATATAAGAACCGAATTCCTTTCTGACCTAAAAATATTCGATCTTTAGAAAACTTTTAGCTATAGTATCTATAATTTCACGTAAAAGGTAGTTTTTTAAGTTTATTATGACTTATAAATTTAGCTTTTCTTAGGGGAATTTTTGTTTTTAAGATTTTACAATTTATCACTTAGTCAAAAGATGAGCGCATCATGTGATGGATGTATACAATGTAGAGCTTTTTTCGCTTTTCCCTTACGAAATTCAACTCGTGCACTATTGAAATATTTAGTCACTTTTAATGGACTGAATTTTTTTATTTTTGTTAATTGCATTTTATGGTTGATATTTCACCTGAAAAACGATGAAATGCTTCGAAAGGACTGGTAAAGATTTTTAAGTTTTAAGTTTTACCTTTACCATTTACCTTTAAATCGATTAGAAAATTACTGATCACCGAACACAATACGCAATACGTAAGTGCATTTAAACATTGTTTTAATTACGATCTTCTTTATTTATTTTAAACTACCCTTAATAAATTATTAAATTTTCCTCTCGGTGCCCCTCAGGTGTGCCGGCAGCGCTCAATGTTTTTCTTTCTTTTGTTGATTTGCATGTGCAACTTTCACCTGGTGCTGCTACGACAGTTGTCGGCATCGACGGCGGCGTCTCTGCTGCAGCGCTGTGGCAGAGGCGAAAGGTGCAAATTAATTTGTGGCGCCCCACAATAACCTTCCTCACTCCAGTTGTCCCGCCATCATTACGAGCGGCGTAATCTGCTGCATTTGAAGCGATTTTTCCATCGTTTTCCCAGCTTCTTCTCAGCTTTGTCGTCGGGCCAAAGCTCGCCCAAAAAACCCATCCCCAAATGTAACGTGTTATCTCATTTTAAAGATCTTTAGCTGCTAAGTGGATGTGCAATGAAATAAAAAAGAGAAACAAGGCGAAAAAAACTGCCACCATTGTTTGAGAATGTCGAAAAATCAACTTGGATGTCCCCGGTACAAAACTCATTGTATCTCATCTCTGGCGGGTCTTCAAGCAAGGGCTTTGACTTTGGGCCTTTTTCCGCGGCTGTTCGGCCGCGAGACTTCTCGAATATGGCACTTGGGTGCGAAAGCCTTGGGCAGTATAGTACTTTGGATGTGCTTTGTCCTTTGGATGAATAGAACAGAGGTAAACAATCAAAGGTGAGATAAAAGCTCCAACGGGGTGTTGATATGTACTTAGGAAGGAAGAAAAAGATGCAGTGTCAAATAATACATTTCAAGCAGGACTTTCAATGTTATTTATTGAAATTTACATGAGAATAAAGATACATTTAATACACAAAAAAAAAAAAAACAAGAGTTTAACCTTTCTACGCGTTGTCTTAAAAGTATAATCAAGCAGTATAACGAGTTTAGTATACATTTTATACTTTAAACTATCAAATGTATTCTCCAAAGTTTAGTTTTTATACTCTATAGTTTCAATTGTGCATTTTTGAGTATTATTTTTATACGAACCTACATCGAAAATTCGATAACATATCGCGTTAGCTGGAATTTAGTGCTTTTCTGTTTGTCGCGTTAGTGATTATTATGAAATATTGGTGCAGATGAGTATACAATTTATACTTTCGTAGTATTAAATTGATAAGCATTTTATTAAGAAATTTTTCATACTCAAGAGTATAGAATTCATGTAACAATCGTATAGGTTCTGTGATGATTTTTTTTTTGGGTGTAGATTTATTTTATGCATCCGCTCCTATTTATCATTCTTGCCCCCTTAAACTTTCATAAATCTCTTACCTTAGTAAGTCACACCTACAAACTAGCTTCCTTCATTACCGTAACTCTTTTCAATTAACATTTTTAAATGCCACATTAAGCTAAATATGCGCAGCTACAAATGTAGTTAAATGTAGCTTATTTTTTTCTTCTACAAACATATATACTTTCATGATCTGCCCGGCATTTAATACCACGGAGTAGCGCTAAAAGCGCAACGCTCCGTGGGCATCGAGGGCGACATCGTGGTACTGCTAGAAAAAAACAAAAACAAAATACAAAGTAAAGTTGGCTTTGACAAATGAGAGCGGTAAACGCTCCAGCCAGCAGCAGTTCCAATCCAAAAAGCTTAAAGCAATGACGAGTCATTGACATTCGCTGCGATCGCTGTCTGAACTAGAAAACTTACAAGTCCGCATTCGAAAAATGTGATAATTGCAATAAAATACAATGTAAGCCGAAAGAGAGATGGGGGAGGCCGCCATTCATGGAATTCAGTAGAGAAGCCGATGCTGAATATGCTCTATACTCTATCATGTTAATTTAGTCGTAAAATAATAAGCCCAAATACAACCTATACAAAGGTATTCTTGGCTAACTGAAAACATTTTTTAGGACTCGAGCAGATTGATATTATATAGTGAGAAAAAGGTTACTTTTATTATTTCATTAGCAATTAACTAAACATAATCCTTGGGAGAGAGTATTAGAATCCACAGTAATATCCGTTCATATGCGTGTTAATTTATCTACATATATGAATACATAAATCCCTGTATAGAGATGGATAGTTTGCTCAAAACAGAAGCGTCGCTAATTGGCAGATTTAGGGGTAAAAGAGAGTAAAACGGAAAACAACCTAAATGAAGATCTCTGTCAATTTACGGACTGCTGGGCATACAAAAACCTCCTATTGTTCCTGGCCAAATTGGCTTAATTTATTTGGGCATGCTTTCATCACATGCTCAGTGCCGAAAGGCAGGTAACTCCGACCGCCGCCGAGGTGTTAATCGCCGGTCGCACGTTCGCTCCAATGCTCTCAGAAAGATGCTAGATTCTAAGAACGCAGTTTCTCCGGAGATGAATACTGGTGTGTATAGTATATGTACGAGTATATGGAAGTACACGTATGAAAAATAAATAAAATCCCCTCGGCAATCGTTGAAGCATTTGAAATCCAATTGTAATTACTGCTTCGCTCACTCTCCCGTGACCGACTCACATCGAATGCGATAAAAATAAAATTCGCTGCGGGTCTAGGAAGTTGGAATCACTAATTGAGTGGGGGAAAAGTTTTAAACAAATCAAGTGGAATATGAAATGTGTATAATTTTGTAGGGGAACATCATAGAAAAAAGTAACAAATAATATGGGCCAATTAACAATGTATGGATAATTAAATAGGGCTATTCTTAGATGAGAAACTCAATTTTAATCTAAGTTCTAAGTCTCTGTTTCTCAGGAAAGCTTATTCTTATTCAAGCTTATTCTGTAAATTAAATTAAAAATATATTTATTAATAATACAATTGTTTTGAGAGCGAAAAACGGAATTAAGTTTACGCTTTCTGTAAAATATTTTTGAGTTGAAATTTAGTTGCTGTTTATAGAAAAGAAATATTTCTTAAAACGGGTTCAAGAATTTAATTTAACTATTCTTGAATTTATATGATATATTATATCTGTATTATGTGATTAAAATTAAAACTTTGTTGACTAGAAAACTCTTAAAAACTAAGCTATCAAATCTCCTGAAAAAATTATATTAGGCCCACAACAAAGTCCATAAAAATCTATAGCTCCCAACATGTTATTGTTTTCCTTTTGCTTTTCATATGTTCGTAACTTTTTTGGTTTATTTTGGTTGGCTCTTTTTTTTAACGTTATTAGCTAATTTTAGCCAAGCCAAAATGGCGAACAGTGCGAACTGCGCTAACGACCGAAAACTTTTGTGGTCGTCGGCGTCGCCGTCGTGTTGCTGTTCGTTTTTTGTGGCTATTATTTATGAGCTTTTTGTGATTTGTTTTGATTTTATTTTAGCCATAGAGACTCAAAATCAACTTGTGTTCAGTTATTAGGCACTGGCGCATTGTATTTCTGAGATACTCGCATGTACCCGTCCAATACCTGCATTGAATTTGTTTTTTCATTCATTTTTCTCGTTTTCAGTTTGTGTTTTATGTGCTTCTCTCTGTATATATTCACCTTACAAAATTCCCAGGCCTAAGACGGTGCCACCTCGCCGCTTGGTACCTCCGATCCGGTACCCCGGAACCCGTTCATCCCGACCCGTCCCCCATAAAGTCGCAGTAGTTCCAGGCGGAGACGGGTGCCAATTTGCGAGTCGAGCTGAGCGCATCTTTCGCCGCTTTTTTCTCATTTAGCTGAGCATCAGTAATGATTTTTATAGTCGGCAAAAAAAAACCCCGATCGTAAAACTAAGGGGCCCCTGGACCCTTGATTGAATTATACAGAGATCGGACTGCCATACAGTACACCCACAGCCTTAATTCGAATTCCAGCTTTCAATTAATCTTTAGACTTTTGCTTATCATTGATTAGGGAGGAATGAGGGATCTTATCAAAAATATTTGTATTACAACATTTTTTGGGTTAGACACCTTAATGTTATCATCTACAGCTCTAAATATTTATTTATTTTATGGTTTTGAAAATTCGTTCTGCAAATAACAAAAAACTTAAATATGTGATATTAGATTTGTTAGATGTGTATTTTTCATTTACACAATATTTGAATATGACTTGTATATATATTTGTTTGATTAGTTTGAATTTAATAACAAAACCACGCTTCAATTGTATTAAATTTTAATTCTAATTCAATTTCAAATTTTCAAGAATCAAATCAAGTATTTCAGTCACATTCTTTAATATTCTTCCAAGAACTGTGGAGTAAATAAAATTTTCCTGTCCTCTATAATGAAACTCACAATTTGTATTGTTCTGTTTTGTGGAGGGAGATACATATAGAACAAAGAAAACTATTTTTTATTTTATGTATTGGTAGTATATTTTTTAAGGATTTGTCCTACAAATTTCATGATCAAATTCCAAGTATTTCGGAAGTTATAGTTATGTACCATGCGTGCTCTATTGGGCACTACATAAGTTTTTGAATATTTCTCGCAACCTTTTTTTTCAAAATGGCTTACCAGATAACTTAAAAAGTTGTGAACCGATCACCCTTAAAAAAGGTTCGAAACAAAACATTTTTTATTTTTAAATAAATGTTGTTTAATTTACACGCCAAATATCATAAAGAAACACAATTTCAATATATAAAAAAAAAAAAAAAAAAACATAAAATTTTGTGTTCTATATGTACATGTCTTTCTTCTTAATTAATATATTTACAAACTGATAAACTTAAAAAAATATGTGTAAGCGTTTTCCAAAGACAGGCCATCAGTAGTTTTTTTTATCTCCCATGAGAATACTAAACATATTTTTGTAATATATAGAGCTTTACTGTTCGGTCACAGGAAAAGGTCAGACCCATTGCCATAATCCAAGCCAAATGAATAATAAATGAGTTTGTATCTATCAAAACAACTTAGGGCAGGTCATTTGGAATGGCAATCGGCCGAGGATCATTAACATCAAGAACCTGAAACCTGAGAAGGGGAATTCCATCTGTTTGAAATTCTGCGTTTTCTTTCCAGAAAGCCTGTTGTTTTTGATTGACGACTGGAAAGTTATCTACGTGCTTAAGACCTAACCGACTTACCGACTTATCTGACCATACTTATGTACCTCCAGACCATATTTTCAATTCAATGATGCAATGAGAAATGAATTTTGTTTGTTCATTGTGCCATGCAAATTGGGGGACCCACAAAAACAGACAGTAATTAATAATGCGGTAGAGACAATGAAAAGAAAATGTAAATAAAAGCCAAGGGATTAGCTGTGGGATAATCGCAATTAGAGGATGCTGTGGTGTGCCCCATCTCCACTTTCGAGTTGCATAAAAGCAAACACACAAAGAAAGCCACTCTTTTTTTTCGTTATTAACTAATCACTTGAGTTTGACCAACTTGCCACTCTGTTTTTATTTTGTGGCTAGCCCCGTTGTTGGTTCGTTGGCTTGTGACATTTTAATCATAAACCCTAGGAATTATGCAATTAACGAAGAGAGTCAAAAAACAGATCTCCTCCAGGTTACGTAACGGTCGAGGCGGGTCCAATGTTGGGTCACCAAAAATAGATAATAAACGAACATCTAGCATGATACAAAGCCGAGCTGGGAGAAGAAAAAAATCAAAACAAAGTCGAAGTGAGAGAAAAAACTGGTTGGTCGCTGGATATCAACATGGCGTATGAGCAATGTCCATTTAATGTCAATAAAAATCATTCAAATCATTATCAATCAAGACCAAGACTTGTGAATTTCAATTGCGATTAAAGCTAAGCTAAGAAAACTGGTTACTGAAAAGTACTTAATTGCTCAGTTGCCGGATTTCACTTTAAGAATATTATTAAATTAATTTTCTCTTTTCTGAAATACTTTAAAAGTACCTCTGTCAACGAATTTATGTATAATGTGATTAAAAATCATAGAAATCGATTTTAATCAAGATCAGTCTTCTTATATGTTCAAGCGCAATTCCCAGAATTGATTTAACTGAAATTTTGGGTAATCTAAGCAAACAGCAGGCGGCGCAGCTGTTCCAGCAATCAAGATGAACGCGACTATATAGCATAATGGTAGTAGCTAGTATATAGCCTAGTATCTACAACTGTGTGCGGGCAAGTGCAATGCTTTGGCCAGCTACAATCACAATGGAAAAATTCAGCAAAAAGTATAAAAAATTATACGAAAATCATACAAAAACTTAAATTTTTTTTTTTTTCGTAAGCAACTTGAAGTGGTGGTGCAACAACAACTACCGCCGACGAGTTGCAGTCGCCGCCGCCGCCGCTACAACAACTTTTAAGTCAGGGAGCGAGTTATACGAGGTCTGCTTTGGCTGTTAATTTATGTGTGCGAACGGGGTGTTGTGCGGCTGTGTGTTAGTGTGTGTGTTTGCCGGTGGTGGAGTACCTTTAATTTTTAGTGTGTCGCGGGAGCTTTTTTCATGTATCCCACATACATATACATATACCCTACACCGGGCCGAAACATGGGGTATATCGTTAGCGGAACATTTGCATAGTTCCCAGTTTCTGCCTCCAAATCACATTAGCTGCATCTAATTGAGGGAATGCCTAGCGAATTGTGTCGGCAAAACAACTGCCTGTTGACAAACAACAAAGGTTCTATAAATAGTTGTGTACCCAAGCCATTAAATCATTTAATATAATTTTATTTATAAGTCCAATTTAATTCGCGTTCGGCTAATTGCCAAGCGTCAACGCACAATCACGTGTGTGTAGCAGCTTCGTAGAGTCCACAATAGCCGAAAGCTTTTTCAATACCTGAGCTCAGCCTCCATTTGTATGGTAGATACTCGATAAGAGGAACTTGAATCATTTTGAAGGTACAATTTTAAGGAACCTACATGTTTGTTCACGTTATAAGTTTTTTAATTATAAATCATTTCTGTTAATAGACTTATTATATTTATCTCACCTAGTTCAGTTTGATTTATACACTGTATAGGGCCGGAATTGACTCCTCCTTGTTGGAAACTTATGACTAAAATTATAATACCCTACAAGGGTGAAAACTAATAGGCAAGTTATCTTTACTATCTATCTATATCAAATAAAAACACCTCTTAACGAGGTTAGATTAAAGTGACGATGGCACACTCAACACAAAAAATTTCTGATATCAAATTTTGTGACGATTAATAGTTATTTAAACAAAAATATTTAAAAAGTTTTTAATTAGTTTCAAAATCGGCACGCTGACTATTTTGCCTTTTTAAATTTTTCAGCTAAGTGCCGATTTTGAAACTAATTAAAAACTTTTTAAATATTTTTGTTTAAATAACTATTAATCGTCACAAAATTTGATATCAGAAATTTTTTGTGTTGAGTGTGCCATCGTCACTTTAATCTAACCTCGTTAAGAGGTGTTTTTATTTGATATCAGAAGTTTTTTAAATGACTTATGTATGTACATACATAGGTCTTCCATTGTTTTTATAAGTTTTTGTTTGAAACTCAAATTGGAAAAATTAACAAACAAAATGCATATAAGAAGTTAGTTATATGGGAGCATTGCTACTAATTTTGATGAGAAAGCAAATTTTCGGAGATATGTGTTGTACCCCGAAATATCTCAAGGGATATACGGCCGGAAGTTACTATAAAAATCGTGAAAGCTATTTATAAAAAATTTTTAATCTAAAAAAAATAATTTTTATTCTAAATTCTTAATTATAATATTTAGAAAATTTTTGTCAGGGCAAAGTAATTATCATATCAAAATACTTTTCCAACGACATATAGCACGTTTATGTAACTTTAGTCGTTCAGAAGTTATGGGCGCGAGAAATTTCCTGTTTTCCCGCCAAAGTAGTGGAAAAAGCAAAAATTAGATTAAATTAAAAAAAAAAAAAAAATCAAACGATTTCTTTTAAATTTAAATGATATTAATTTTTTTTTGATGGCTTTAAATTTTATTGCATTGTGCACGTCTCTAAATGACTCTACATGAGTTTTTACATAAATGTATGTATAGTGCATGTAAAAGGTTAGGTATATGGGATCTTTGCTACTAATTTTAATGAGTAATATCTCGAGAAAGCGAATTTTCCGAGATATGTGTTATATACCAAAAGTTGAGCAATCTCAAGGGCTATATGGCCTTGAGTGAGTATCAAAATCGTTAGAGCCATTTTTAAGAAAACTTCAAAAACTTAAAAAAAAAAATTAATTTTAATTATAAATTCTTAAATATTATATTTATATAAATTATGTCAAGGCAAAGCTATTATCATTTCAAAATACCTTTCAAACGACATAAAGCACGATTCTGTAGCTTTAGTCGTTTAGAAGTTATGGGCGCGGGAAATCCGGCTTTTCTAGCTGTTTTCCCGCCAAACTAGCGGGAAACCCAAAAAGTCGTAGAACAAAAATTATTTAGCTCGAGCTGATTAATAAAACAAAAGTGGTTCCAGGACTTTAAAACAAAAAATACCACAGACAAACAAACAGACAAACAAACAAACAGACAAACAACAGGACAAACGTTTTCATTTCGGAAAGGCCGTTGAAATCTTGTTTATTGAATATCTTTTGAACGGAGTATCGGATCAGGACGATCGAGGTGTCATTCGACGCGTATTTAAAGCTAGATCACAACAACATTAATTTTTGGGATTTTTGCTCCACCGGCCCCAATGGCTCCAATTTTCAAAATTTTCAATTTCGCACTTTCACTCTAATTTCTCCCAAACTAATCCGTTTTTGAAAAATCTTAGTATGCAGTTTCAAAGAGGTTTACAATACCTTTCGATTAAGATATAAATGGTTCTGATCGGACTATCGTAGCAGATTTTCAATTCTACGGCTGTATATAGTAGTCTCCTTGCGCACCACAGTCTCGGTGCTCATCGTCACTACGTGGACTGCCGTCCACAGTGATCTATACGTATAATTTTGAACCGCTTTTTATAATTAATTATAACTTTGTCCAGAAGTTTGCAACGCAGTGAAGGATGCACTTCTTGCCTACTTCTGTCTGTCCGTTGCTATGCAAACTAGTCTCTCAGTTTTTGAGCTATCTGAATGAAACTTTGCAGATAGTATTTTTTGCAATTACTATATACAATGTCGAAACGAATGGAATCTGACCACTATATCCTATAACTGCCATAGGAATGATAGGAAAATGTATGGAAAATAATTACAAATGTTTATAAATTTAAAATCCAAATATTTTTATAAATTTCGAGATATTGCTTGTTTTAATTTCATTAAGAGCGGACAACTATGTACATCACTATGTATATCATATAGCTGCCATAGAAGCGAACGGTCGATTTATATGAAAATTTAAAATTCTACATGTAAAATGTAAAATGTACAAAATTCGATATTTTTACAACATTACTAAAATGGTTCGATTTTCAATGATCCAATTGCAGACTGCAAGGGTATACCAACTTCGGTTTACCGAAGTTAGCTTTCTTTCTCGTTTTAACTACACTTTGTTTAGAAGCGTACCTTTAGAAATTATTATTTTATAATTCTCTTTACATCTAAGTAGAATTATTTAAAAATGTAATTTTTTTGGCTATTGATTCTCCCAGGATTTTTTCGATATTTTGCTTACGCTTTTTCAATCAATTTTTAAAGACGTTCTTTTTTTAAACGATTTTTTTTTTTTATAGACGCACTATTTCGCCAAACCTTAAAATATCCTACAAGGATCGATACCCATAGGTATTATCAATTTACTGACAAAATTTCAGATCGATCGGTTAAGATATGCACGAGTTATGTGTCTGGCCACGGAAAAATAGGGCTTACGCAGAAATTATACACGAAAACCATTTTGTTTTTGATACAAAAAAATCTAAACCCATTTCCAGTAAATGTATCACACTATAATACCTTATTCACAAATTTTCGATGGACCCTTCCATCTGAAAAATCCAAAATTCTGAAAATCTTTATTTTTTTGAGCAACTTAGATGTCCCCCTTTAACTAGCTATTGTAAATAGAGATAGCAGTTAAGATCGTCACTGAATTACATAATACATTGTAATTAGTATACTTAATCAGTTAGATACAGTTTTGGAGAGCGGGACAAGCAAATGGCAATAAATGTTCTACAATCAAACTTTTAAATTTAATATATATGAACTAATGGACCCGCACCTGCACAGCCTATCAAAAATGCATCGCAGGCATCGGAAACGATACATTTTTATTTATTTTTATCACAAGAGATATAATTATCTAAAAAAATAATACTTTCCTCAGGGAATATTATTTTTACCGCGGGCGAAGCCGCTATGGGATTGCTAGTGGATTTATATTTAGTGAGTTACTACTGTTTCGGTACCCGAACTTGTATGAATATAGGACGTATGTATTTGTAAGCCAGCTGAAGTCGACTGTTGTTTTTCTCTTTATTATTTTTTTTTTTTTTAGTTTAACTTTTGTTTTTCGTTCGTCGTTCGTATTTTCGCTTCGTGTCGATCGTGCAGCTGCCTCTGCCTGTTGTTGTTGTTTGTTGAGTGTGTGTGTGTGTGTGTGTGTGGGGCCGCAGTCGCTGCCACCAGCACCGCCTCTGCCTCTGCCTCTGCCGACGTCAGCGGAGGCTACGAAAAAAGTTTTAAATCTGGTAGACAAATCTGAAACGAAACGCGTTTGTGGCTTCAGACGGCGAGTGGCAGTCGTGCAACAAAGACGTACTAATCCAAAGTTTCCGAAGGCCAAAAATCCCCCCTTCTGAAAAGTTGGTCAGGCAACTTTTTCAACCAACAACAGAAATCGCAGAGAAAAATATACGTACAAAATTCCTTTTACTTTTAACGAATTTTTGGAAAAATCCTCTACGTAAGTGAAGCGCAAATTGAGATCGCCTGAAAAACTAAAGCAAGTGAAAAGTGTCAAAAGAAAAGAAAGTGTGCTAAGCCAAAAAACAATTACGAACTGTTCCAGATCAGTTATCCTTGCCGGATACTTCATTAGAGTTTGCTGACAGCTAACTGATTGTTCCCCAATATCTTGTAGTGCTATAGATGACCGAGAAGGATACCGTCTCGATGACTACCGTACAACTGAAGCCCGACTATGCGGCTAGCGAGGTCTACAGTACCGCCAGTGAGCCGCCACCGGTGAGTACAGTGAACACTCCAATCACCTGATCCCCCTAGCCAACCCCCTCTTTGTGTGTGACAAATGACGAAGCTAATTACGAACAAATTATTAATTTTAAATGGCAATTAGTTGCGCTACTTTGGACTCTGCACAGTGGGAAAAAATAGAACAGCTTTCCAATTTACTTCCTATGGAATCTTGCAGAATAGAAAATGATTTTTTAAATATCATATCTTTTAATATTTAACACTTTTTTCTTAAATTGTTCTGAAAAGGATCAGTCTTATTAAATTTGTCTAAATTTTAAAAGTAAAGTGTTTCCTAAAAGAAATCTCTTTAAAAATAAGAGTGCAAAGAAATATTAGTATTGATTGGTGAATTTATTTTTTGTTAATTTTAAATAATAGTTTTAAAAGCCCTTACTTGCCAAGGTATATTTTCATATCCAACAATACAAGCTGGCTTTTTCGCGTGTAAGAGCTGGTTGCTTATTTGTTTAGCTGACCCGTTCAACATTTGATGGGCCAGCAGCCAAGTGGGTTAGAAAATGCCAGGGTCAGTCTGTGACTTATTGCATCCGCTTGCGTACCACGGAGCGTATGCGCAATGCGGGCTTTTCTCTGCACGCAGCTGCAAACGTGAGCTGCATTTCCACTAAAAATCAGTCTGCATCGCATGCATAAGCAATTCGCAATTTGCAATTTGCAGTCTCCCCTCCCAACGGATCCGCCATTAATGTGCAATTTTAAAAATTATTATTATTGTCTGACGGCGGCGGCTGTGGCGGCGGCGGCGAAGGTGCCCAGGGAATCACATGCAACGTGAGCGGCTTTGACAATTTGATGCCAGTCTGCGGGTTGACATTTCCCTGGGATATATCTGCAAGATACCAGATACAAGACACACTCGCCTCTCGCGGCTCCGTCGAGCAATTCTCGGCGAGGTGTGAATGGATCGGTGTATCCGATATGGTTGGACAAATAGAAAACCACCTCAATCCGAACCTCGGAGAGCTCTAATGCTTCAGTCACGACACCGCTAATAACGCAAGACGCAAAACGCAAAACCTAAACAAACACAGTACCTATATAGACTTTGACTTGTTCAACTTGTTTTCCCCCGGCCATCCCATATACATACTATATATTCGAAATTATTAGATCTCTGGGTGGGTCTCTGTGTGGGTTAAATAAAAATTTGCATAAAGTGCACTTTACATTTTGCATTTGGCATTCAGCAGTCAGCATCCGCATCAGCCATAAAGTGATTTGTGCGGTACCATTCACGCGAGGGTTTCCCCTTCCCACTTTATATTTATTTATTATTTGCTTTATTTTTTTTACCTCACCTTAGGTACAGTGAAAGCAAACAGTTATCTAACAGGCTCGATTGAACTGCTCACTTCAGTTACACGAAGCAAAAGAGCTTATAAAATCGGATATTAAAACTGAAGCTTGCAATCAGTTGCTTAAAAACACAAGTTTAACTGCAATTAAAGTATAATCCTTTAATTAGTGCCTATTTTAATAAATTAACCTCTTTTATATACTTTATTTCACTTTTATGAATAATTTCCCTAATTGCATATAATCTGTTTTGCATTTATAAATGCATTAAAACGATCCCAATGGTAGGAAGCCGAGGCAATGACTTGGATATGATTAATGGGGCCCAACGCCTGACCTTTCTAATAACTCAATGGACTTGAGAGCCAGTCCGTCAATCAATCAGTTGCTCAATCCGTCAATAGCTCTGTCGTAGCCTTCGCAGCAGCAGTGTGACCCTTGGCCAAAAGCTTTCCCTTTTGTGCATTATTTACCTTTAAGTCGAACGTGTTAGGTTTTTACCTCAAGTATTTTAAAGCCAGGTCAATAAAATCTCATTATCTTTTTTTCTCCCTTGATTTTATGTACATTTTCCAATATATGTGTGTGTGTGTGTATATGACACTTGAAACAAAAACCACAAAAATCGTTTTTCTTTCGCTTGTCAATAAAAAAGAAGTGAATGCAAAAAACCGAAAACCGAAAACCGAAAACTGAGAAACAAAACCAAAACCATGATTGACAATATGAAATTTTCTCTATTCCCCCGCACTCGCCACAACACACAACAACCCAAAAACAACACTCAAAACCAACCACAGATGGGATTTTTTAACTTTAATCATCAGGTTTGTCGCTCAAGTCTTTTGTCTGCACAAAATCTCCACCGAATATAAAAAAATTAAAACCTCATAAGTAGAGTAGAGTAGAGTAGTATGAAATGGAGTGCCAGTGCCAGGCGATCCATTCACTTCCACTTCACCTGCCTGGCGCTGCCGATGATGTTCGTAACTCACTCACAATTCACTTTCGCAATTGCATTTTGGGGCCACACCAGCCACGCACGTAGAGGTGTTAAAAACAAAAAAAAAACTTAAGAAAAACATTGCACATTTCGCTGCACACACACATCTGAGAGATGTATGGTAGATACAGCCCCAAAAAGGGGCCTCACCTGACTGCACCCACACCCACACCCACCTATACAGCTAAAACCTAATAACGAAAACTAAAAACACCAAAAAGCAACACGAAAACCAAAACCAAGAGCAAGACTCTTCAGTTTTCACTTGGGATTGCCGCTTCCTCAATTTTGCGGTGCCTTTAGCTGGTTTCCTGTTATGCAATCGAAGACCTCAATGCGGAATGATTTGTTTTCCCTCTTTTATGTATATATCGTATGTATACCTACGTACCTATACTTTTTTCTTTGTTGATATTTCTCTTCTGCGGCTTTTTGCATCAACTTGTAAATTTTTGCACCTTAAGCGGAAAGCTTTATATTAGTCACGGCGTAAATCTGCCAGGAAAGCAAATATTTGCGATGATCTAAGACGAAGTTAAGTCCACTCAAGCGTTTTATTTAAACTGGGATATAAATTAATACTATACAAGTAGTTTATTTATTTTTTACTGAGCTTATTAGAAAATAATACCTATGTACATTCAAGCCTCCAAATTAACTCAACAAAAAATCACATGTCTCATCTTTTGGCTGACCCTGTTGAAAAATCTGTGGAAACATTGGTTGTAAAATATATGAACTCACAAGCCTTTTCTGCAAACCGCACACCTCTATTGAAATTCTCCAAAAACTTTAACCTTTTTGAAGGGGAAAACGTGCTTGGTCGTGCTAAAGAGTATTTTGTAGAGTAAGGTCACCGCTTTTACCTGACCCCTCCGAAAAAAACACAAACAAACTACACACAGAGAGGTCATAGACAAACGAGCACGTAGAAATAATAAATTCATATAAATGTGTCAACATAACACCTCATGGCTAATCGTTTTCATGTATTTCTTTTAGGCCTACAAGCGCCAGGCGAATTCGGTGAAAATTGCCAAGATCACCGCCTTCACCATCATCGTGTCGTCCTTTATTCTGGGAGCCTTCATCCTGGCCTCGTCGTATCTGCAGGCCAAGGCGTCGTGCGATCAGGTCCAGGCCCTCGACTCGGTGCTGGAAAAGGAGCTGATGCTCGAAACTCTGCAGCAGGTGGGCAAGGTAAGTCAGCCATATATTTTATATTTACTAAATTTAGCACATATATACCAATCAGTACAATCCGTTGAGCTTCAATGATCCGCAACTATGGCAGATTAGTATCGTGTTCGGACTCTGGGCCTTAAAATTATATAGTTGGGTAATAATGGCCCGCATCGTTTGGCTGCACACGCTACAGATTGGAGTCAGCTCCCGAAAAAAACTCGAATATTAAGGCAAATTAAATATAATTACCGGAAAATGTAGGTACAACCTCGCGGTAGCCGAAAAATGTTCGCCTCTCGTGCGGACTCGGTGTAATTTCTCTGAAATTTTGTTGACTGCACGCGCTATTAGTTCCAATGGAACCGCTGTCTTGTGACAGGCACGAAATGTGATATGTGATATGCGATATAGGAGATATAGATGATTTGTTTTCATTCCAGCTAAAGCAGGTGTTTTTCCTATTTGTAAGGAGCTTTTGAAATAATACAACGTTTTCCAAGTAAGATTTTTAATTAATAGGCTTTCAGCGGTCCAAGTCGAAAGTTAATTAAGATTTATTGAAGTTGTAATTGCCAGTAAATCACTGAAACAATTATTGGCCAACAACTTAATCGTTGTTACTCCGCTGCATGATTAGCAACTCTATGAAATAAATAATAATCGTTTCCTGGATATTTGTTTATATACAAATCCCCAGTAAACGATCACACCTTGCTACATAACTGCCAATTCGATAAAAAGTGATTGAATAAGCACTGCGATTTCACATACGAATATTCACAGGTAACAGCAAGCGAAAAAAAATTACATTTTCAATTGTGTGCTTCCTTGAGAAATTTCACGCATGTAACCGTAACCAAATGGCCATTATAAAATAAAACAAAAAAATAGTTTCAACTCTTTATGGACACGCCATAAAAACAATGGATATACGGGCATAAAACGATGGATTGATGACTGCGATGACGGGGCAAAGAGCAATAATTCAAATTTAATGACTTTTGGCCAATCATTTGCATTTCGTGTCATCAATATTCAATTAGCCGATATGGAAAGTGCAAACGAAACTAATCATACGGCCAGTCGCAATTAGTTTCAATGCTGCGAATGAGGTTGTTCAACTCGATGGAACTTATGTAAACGAATCAGAGAGCGAGCGAGTGAACCAACGAGCTCAGCGAATGCAACTATAAATTCAATCAAGCGAAATTCCCATAATTTGACGCTTAAGTGGACACCAAAATGGTGGAGTTCGCTTTTGGAGCTTGCGACATAATAACCAGAGAGCAGCAGCAACAGCGGCAAACAATTGCGAATCAAATGCCAGACAAAGTGAAAGCAGCAGCAATCGGCAGAGCAAAAGCACAGCAGCAACTGCACAGCAGCAGCATCAACAGTAACAACTACAAACAAAACATGTTGCAAGTAATCCACTCAAGCGGGCGTGGGCGCCGCAATTGTTGCCGATGTTGCAGATGCTGTGGCTCCCAGGTTGATGTGGCTGAAATGCCAGAGATCATCAGCTGCTGCAACTAGAGATGGTCGGAAAAAATCGTGAAAGTGCAATGCAACTTCGCTTCATGATATGAACGCTGGTGTTATGTGATCAGCTAAGGCACAATCCCCACCAATAAATATAAAAAACACACTTTTTATAAAGGCTCATTATCGAATATATGATCCCAATTAATATGATTGTGCTGGGATTTAATGTGTAAGAGTGAAAGTTACTCATTATTGTAGAGTCATCAGAGATTGAGCTAAAAGGTATCGCCTATTTTTATAAGGAGTCTTCAAAAGGCTATTTGGTTTAAATAGTAGTGTTTAAATTTATAGATATTTGTAGTATATACGTTTATATAATAGTTTGAAAAGCTAAAGCAAATAATAATATTTTTGTTCGGAAATTTTGTGAGTAGAAAACACAGAGCTCTCCCGCATCTTCACAATAATTTCTGGAATTCCTAGCATATAAAGCAGAGCTTCCTTCCTCTCAGATGCAGCTTCAAACGCTTACATCTGAGTGGAGATCGCCGCCAGATGAAGATCTTCTCACGTGATCATCGCTTGCAAAAGCCATAATGCAATTTTGCTGTCATTTTTTTGCCGTGTTCGTTTCTTTTGCCGGCTGGCGCCGCTTGGCACCAACCAAATAATCTGCGAAATACCCAAACAGCCAACCGACTGAGCAACCTTTCGGCCAAGCAAGCATCCCAGGCATCCAACATCCAACATCCAACTTCAAGCGAAAAAGCCATCAGCGGCTGAGAAACCGAGGAGCGGAGTTCCATTGTGGTTTTGGCCATTCGCCGTTGACTGTTTGCCATTTAAGGCGAGTTGCGCGCCTGAGTCTTTCGTTTTTTTCTATATATTTTGCTTTTTTTTTTGTATTTTTTTGAGTTTGTCGTACTTGGTTTTTGGGACAAAGCAAAGGCTTTTTGGCCTGACGATTATGTAATATGCCGAGGCACACAGACAAGTCGAGTGTGTGGCCAGCAGCAAGCACATGGGTAAATATAATTTATCCGCTGTTGTGCAAAATTGGTTGCCGGAGAAGAAGAAAAACTTATTATGCTGGCTAGGCAAATGTGCTTTTTATGGATGATTTCCCTAAAGAAATTGCCGAGCGCCGCCTCTAGAATTTCAATTGCAATCGTCGTTGTCGCCGACTGACGTGCGTCAGTCAGTCAGTCAGTGAGCTCAGGCGGGCTATAAATAAAAGTTTTGCAAAAATAAATGCCTACGTCTGAGCTGGACGTCTGTCTGTCATTTTAATTGCACAAAGCGTTCAATTTGTAATCATTTAATTGTCATCTTAATGCGACTCGAGTCGAGGCGGGCTGGCAAGTCGATTCCCCACATGTCCCATCTCGCGCAAACACAAATTAGGGGCAGACAAATGTTCTCTTTGTATTATAATAGATCTTATCTCCAGTAGCCGCTGGCCTTGAAATTCAGCTACGAATACGCAAAATAAACAATCAAAACGAGCGAACTTGTTTGCCGAACTGGTTGAGTTCGGTTTGCGATTCGGTTTCGGTTTCAGTTTCAGTTTATTTTGCCTCTTACACTTGATTTTAAAGTGAAATTTTCAGATTGTGTGTCACCTGGCCGGGAGCACACATGACTCAGTTTTGACTCAGTTTTAAATCTGCATTTAGACGGGTTTGTTGTTTGTTTTTTTTGGGATCTGCGGCTTTTCTGAGAAGCTGTGAAAGGAAATTTCTTTCAATTTGTCATGCTCGAAATTGTAGTTTAAAAGCTTAAAAGCTGGTATAACAATAATATGCTCAGTATGCACCCGAAGTGGGTGCCACTGTACTTGTATGACACGGAACAGTGGGCCAGTTAATTAAAGAAAAAAACTGAATAAAGGGTGGTTCGAGTATGGCATATTGACCTTAAAATAAAACCATTTGGAAATTCCTTTAAATAAACTATTTAAATAAAATGTTCAATCTCCAAGAACTATATTCTTTTATTTTGCACAAAATGTAAGCTATTTTATAAAAACCTTTTTCTATTTTTTTTTTTTAATGGACCTTATTCCGGTATGCCCCAATTAAAATGCGTAATTAGAAAACTTCCTGTTTTCGAAATTCATTGGAGATTGGAGAGTCTTGGAAACCAACCATAAATAAATAACTCAAGCGTCTCTAGAGGAAATCCGAAGAGAACTTGTGCCCGTTCAATGTCAACATCTTTTGTCAAGTACACGATGACCTGCAAACGAAGTCATCCACAAAACCGGATATATAAAACATTATCCAATCTCTCTCGAAGCTCCGCCCAACTCCCCCTCGTCTCGGACCGGCCATTAATGAGGTTCATATAATTTAAATTTATTTTTCGCTTGCTTATCTCTACGCTTTTCCATGATGTGGCCATTGTGGCTGGGCGTGAAGTATGCTTAGCCACGATCCGCTCGCTCAGGTACGAACTCAGGTATATACCTATACTTATATATGGCCATTTGTTCGAGTGTGTGATTATGTAATTCTGTGGCTGTTCGCTGTTTTGTTTAGACTTCTCGACAACAACAATAACAGCGACAACTACAAGTTTATTCCGATGGCATTTTACTTTTGGTTTCGGTCGTATGTAGGTTGGGGTCACATCTCCGCCGGGCAATTGCCACCAGATCTCCGTCTCCGTCCCTGGTCCCTCATTGTTTGGAGCACGAAAAGCAGCAGGCAATAAAGCCCGCGGAAAGAAATACAGAAAACGTCAAAGAAAACGACGAACACAAAAAACATTCGGCAATTGCAGCAGTTACAGTTGAGGGCTCAAACAATTTGAAGTCATTTTGGCGAAAATAGCTGGAAGATGATCTAAGCTCTAAGCTATTTGGGTTCGGTAAGAATCGCATTACTTACGGAATTGAAATCAGGAAATGTCGCAGTTATATATTATGGAAGCTATTTATTTTAGGCTTCAAAAAATTGCTTGAATCTAATTATTTATTATTATTATTTGTACTCTTAGGAACTTCCCCGTGCTGAGCCTCTGCTGGGCGCCGCTGGAACTGGCGATGACTCCGAGCTGCAGAACCTAGACACGGACGGCCGCAAGGCTGAACACACCCAGGATGCTGACAGCAACGACAAGGACAACTCGTACTCCGACAGCGACGAGGCCGACGAGCTGCAGAAGTATCCTGGAAAGATGCCGCTTGAGCTGGACTTGAGCGACCTGGCTGCCGCCATTCTGCGCAACAACAAGAAGTAAGCACTCCAAAATGTATTATTTTAAAAATAATAAAAATTAAAAGTACGCTAGGAAAGGTTCCTAGATTTCACAAAGACGCATCGCAATCCTAATTATATTTTATTTTCCCGATATAGATCCCGTATGAACTGCGTGGTGGAGCGCAAGCACGCCGAGGAGATTGTCGACACGCCCTCGAAGACCGTGGCCTTGCCTTTCGGCGTCAACCTGACCACCGATCCCAAGAAGGCCCGCATCACCGGCGAGCGCATCTCGATCTTCTGCGATGGCGGCGACGACAAGGAGAAGGAGGAGAAGGAGGCCAAGCGCCAACGCGAGCAGGAGGAGGAGGACTCTGATGAGGATGCCGAGCCTCTGCGCCCCATGTTCATTCCCTTCCAGCGCGTGCCCATTCCCTTCGGCCGCATTCCCGACCAGATGCCGCTAACACACATGCCCCAGCGCATGATGCCGCCGGCCATGCAGGTGCACCAGCAGCTGCCCCAGCAGCAGCAGCAGGGACCTATCATCATCCGCCAGCTGCCGCCTCCGTTCCAGCACCTGCCCATGCGTCCTCCTATGCCACCCCAGGTGATGCAGGCCCCTCGCATGGAGTCCTCCGAGGAGATGCAGATGCCCAAGATCCAGACCCTGCGCATTCACATGCAGCAGCTGCCCTTCCGCGAAATCCATGTGGCCGATGATGTGCCCGTCCAGATTCCCGCCCAGCAGCAGCAGCGTCAGGAGATGCAGCACCGCCAGGAGATGCAGCAGCGCCAGGAGATGCAGCACCGCCAGGAGATGCAGCACCGCCAGGAGATGCAGCACCGCCAGGAGATGCAGCAGCGCCAGGAGCAGCGTGACATGCCCCAGATCCAGATCCAGCCCATGCCCTTCGGTATGGCCCTGCAGCGCGTCGGCATCACCGCCGAGGATCTAAGGAACATCCAGCGCATGGCCGAGGATCGCATCACCGACGAGCTGCGCCGTCTGGCCGCCGAGGAGAATGCCGATTCCAGCGAGGGCAGCGAAGAGGATGTCTCTTCATCCGCCGAGCAGGCCACCACCGAGTCCCAGTCCCAGTCCCAGTCGCCGGTGCCCCAGCAGCACCAGCAGCAGCAGCAGGCTCAGCCCGAGCAGCAGCAGCACCAGCAGCAGCAGGAGGAGCAGCACCAGGAGGCCAACCAGGAGCGACAGGAGCAGCCAGAGCAGGCGCCCCAGATGCGCATCCAGCGACTGATCCTGCAGCCGCTCCCTGAGCAGCCCCGCGACACCATGACCCCGCCCATGCCCGATCAGCCCCAGCAGCTGCCCTTCGGACGCATGGTCTACGGCCGCAGCCTGGCCACGCCCGTGCGCATCCCGGTGCCCATGATGCAGGCCATGCAGGAGGGAGGACCCGCTGCCCAGGAGGAGTCCCAGCGACCACACTGTGAGTACATATTTCTAAGACTAATCCAAATGAAGTCATGTTTTTTCCAACTAACTAAAAGATTTCAAATTCTGGTAGGAATAAAGAAAAATTATCCCTTAAAAACTATAAATTAAAATCTAGACTTAGGAAATCAGCATTTTGCTTGAATTATATTACTCTTAAAAGATAAGACTTCCAAATAACATGGTTTGGTTTCTTAAAAATATTTAAATATATTTCTTAGTAAAATATTTAGTTCTTCAAAAAAGTACATACTATGAATCTGAAATCATTCTATCTATTAAATACATTTTCTGACCTTCGTTATAGTAGACTAATTAATTATTTATCTTAATTATCCCCTAAACAATTTTTTGTGATTATGGAACATTTCTTGGCCAACTTGATTTATTAATGATGAGGCTGAGCATTTAATTAATCTTGAATCAAGATAATACGAACATTATTCAAGCAGATGAGCAAAATCTATAAATACACCAATGCTTTCATTGTTTATTTTTTGTGTTAAATACTTTCATGGCTTAGTTAAATAGCTAATCTATTCATCCATTCTCAGTCGTCCAGCCTCGTTCCGTTTAAGTAACAAGAAGACCACGCCTGTGATTGCTGCTGTGCGAATCGAATCTCGACGAGAGGAAAGAACGAGAAGAACTAGGAGAAGGAGTCATCATGTCACCAACTAAACCCGAAGAATCTATTGAATTGTAACCGAGTCGTCTCGATTTGTTTTGTTATTAAAGCAGCTTAAAAAAAGAAAGAAAATATGAAAAAAAACCAAAAGTAAAACAAGAACCTTTTAAATCCTTTTTCTACCATTTTGGGCCTTCTTCTAAATCTCTTTCTCTATATATTTCATATTTGTATATTTTATATTACTCCGTGTATTACATTCCAATCAAAAAAAACACAACAATGAAAATGAAATGGAAATTTCCTGTGAAGTGAAGATAATTGCGAAAGTTTTCAGTGATTTTCTTTCAGTTTTTTTAATTGTCTACAGTTTTGTTTTTACACACACACACCAACACAAATAAATCCGTTGATAAATTTTGTACATAAATTATTATCGTATTTTTAATTAATTAATTGTCTTGTGTAGTTGTTAGTAAATTAAGAACGAAGCTGAAGCTGATCTGATATAATCGAATTCCAAAACAAACGTCAGCAAAAAGAAATTTGTACATTTTATATAAATAAATATATATACATATATTTACTATATACACACACACATTTTGAAGCGAATAAAATTGTGGATAATTGGAAATCAAACCTGAAGAAATATTTCTTTATCTTTGGGGAAACAGAGGCAGAAGTCACGTAAACTGATTAGGATTTTTAGCTTATTGGGGGAAATAAATATTTAATATACTTTAATAAACCCATCCCCTAAGAAATAAACAAAGAATTGCATAGTTTAAACTTTATTCCTCTACGAATCTAGACATACTCGTTTTTTTTTTAGATACCGCTCAAATCATACAAATTCGCAAAAGTCTAACAATATTTTTTGTATATGCTTACACTCTCTTTTTATTTTCTCATTTTTACAATGTTTGTGCTTGTCCGTCGTTTCAGTTGATGTTTTTTTATGTATATAATATATATTTTGATCAGGGTGTAAGTTATATGCTTGTATATACAGTTTTTTGCAAGTGCACAAGACAGGTTAACAACCGATGTCAGCAGCGACCGTTGCCGCAGTGATTTTCTTTGATTTCCTTAATATTTCTTTACAATTACATTTTGTATATTATATATGTGTATATATATAACATAAGTGACTAATCGTAAGTTGCATTGACGAGTGGGGTAGATATCTAAGGGTTTTCTCGATTTTGGTTAGGTTTTAGGGTGGGGTGATGTACAATACGTTTTCGTAGCGCTTTCGCTCATTCGTAATAACTAAATTCGCCTAAGCCTTAAAAACAAAACACACACGCTCTGAATACAATTAAAGTGTCTCATAACCAAAAGTATTATGAAGGAAACATATATTAAGATGGGGTGGCGATGGCGTAGAGCTGGAAATAAAATGTGGATCTAAACGTATAATCTTTGTTCCTGGTCGGACTCACTCATCACTTGTATCACTGATTGATTTCCGATTTAGTCAAGTTCCCTTATCCTTTTCGTTTTCGTTTTCTCCTCTCCCTCTCCTACATTTCATAATTTTCTTGTATTTCTAGGATGTAAAGCTGTAACAACGCGAACGCAATTCAATAATATGGTAGTAATTATTAGCACTTCGTCTCTTCGTTGACTTTGACTATAAGCTAATGGGGGGTGATGATAGGCCTCCCGTCCTATCCTAGCCATTCTCGCACTGGTGACCCTCACAGTTGCCCCAAAAGATGCAGTTCCCAATGCCGCTGTAGCAGATGAGTGAGACGGCAGTGAGGAAAACCAGGCTACAAATTGTGCAGGGCTTCCGCTCCAGGAAGAATCCGACCAGATACAGCACGATAAACATTACGTGCGTCTCCATGAGCGCCGGATTTGTGGGTTTCGGTATCAGCAGCACGGGCAGCAGGCATTGCAGGCAATACATTGTGGGCGTTCTCCAGGTGCTTCAGTTCTCTGAGCGGTGAAGATGGTGATGTGGTGGATGTGGTTGCGGATGTCTCGCTGCGCTCCAGGCCAGAATGTTGACGTGGTCTTCGGCGACCTGCAAGCGGATGGGGCGAGGTTTAGTCTTAATGATTCTATAATTACTATCCATCGTTGGTCCTGGGCAAAGGCCTAAAACGTCACCACTCTGCATTGGAGCCGTTTAGTGGCTCGCCCCTTGGAATTACCTCTCCTCCAGCCGCTGGCCTCTCCGATATCAGCTCGTTTTCTCGCTCGTTTCTTGTGCGTCGTTTAATATATTATCACATATTTACCCAAATGCTACCAAAATAGAGCTGCAAAAACATCAGAGTGACCGCACTCAAAAAATTCTGAAGAGTGTTGGTAAACGTTTGGCAAGAGTGCTTTGTTATGGAACCAGTGGTGTAAGAGGAACCAGCCCCATATCAGTGCTGTCAACTCCTCGGGTCATAAAAAAGAAAACTAGCCTTTGACCACAGCTAGGAAAAGCTTAATAGCTTTCGTTAGAGTATTGGAATATCTTCAATAATACCTTATTAAATTATGCCAATTTTGCTTGGAAAATAGCTGTAATTCCCGCAAACCGCTATATTCTAATATACGAGTATATCCCCCATTTTTCAATCGAAAAACGCTAGAACTAGTGGGAAATTAGCCAATTAACAACACTGAACCAAAAATTCGGTTAATATACACTACTGGACAAAATAATAAGTACATAGGCATGGTGCCACTTTGTTTGGTTATTGCTCGATTCTTTTTGAATATATGCCTGCCAATTGTTTATATATTGAAAAGTTACAGTATGGCGAATCATTTAAATAAAAAATTAGAGGGGTTTACAGCGTTTTTTTAATGCTATGCTTAAATTTGTGCTGAATGGACGTTTTTGGCCTGGCCAAAATAATAAGTACACTGGTGTTATTTTACAATTTTGAAGTATTTAATCGACAAGTAGGCTCAAAATATATTGTTTTTTTTATAACTTCTTACATATTTAACAATGGACAAGTGAAAAAAAAACACTTTAGATGGACCAAATCAAAATTGAAGTGTTGAAGATGACCAATATGCTTTATATCTTCAAAAAAAGAAAAAGTCTTCGGGAAATGATGAAAACCCTCAAACCCTTGATGTATTTGTATTCAGAATACCTTACAATAAAAAGTGCTTACTGGAAAAACAAGAACCAAAGAAGATATTTTCAGAAACATCGAACAACTGCATCGTCAATATATCAAAAATTAAACCTTCCATGTCTCTCAAGGCCCCTACCGCTCAAATTAGACATGAAACCTAATCTAAAAAGGTTCGTCCTACATCTTAAAATGTAGACTTACCAGAATATATACCCTAAAAAGTCCGTTACTTCAAGAAAATAAAAATTCAGATGGCGCAAAAATATTGTGGAAAATATTTTGGGGTGCTCTAGACCAGATGGGTCGAGAGAGTAAAATATTATTTTATGGAACTCCGAAATAAATATAAATCTGTTTGATAATGACTCCAAACGACATGTTCAAAAAGGGAAAAAGCCCAAAAGGCAAAAAATTTGACGTCCGCTACACATAGAAGTGCCTCAAGCACGGTGGCGGATGAGTAATATTTTGGGGCTATATATCTCGTCATGCCTTTGTCCGATACATCGCATAACTGGGATTATCACACGATTCGGTTATAAAAATAAGTTAACAGACATTATGCGAACCGTTTACTGTCAAAAAAAATGTCCTTGAGATTCCTCTTTCAACAGGACAACGACATAAAACCCATGCCAGGATCAATGCCTGAGAAAACAAGGTAACGTTATAAGTTGTCGAAGTCGGTCTACGGACTTAAACCCAATTGTAAACTTATGGGGAGACTAGATACTTTGTATTTGTACCAAAATACGTTGCAAAACGCCCATGTATTGTGGGAATTCTTGCAAAAAGCCCGGTATGAGATTCCAGAGGGGACTCTTCACAAACTTATTTTTAGTATGCCAAAAAGAATCAACAAAGAATTTCAAGATAAGTGTTAATATACTCAATAATATCATAAGATTACTACTATTAAGAAAACAGAGGGAAAATTTTAATACGTTTCGAATTGTAGGCTTTGTAGAATTGGTGTACTTATTATTTTGGCCAGGCCGAAAACGTCCATTCACCACAAATTTAAGCATAGCATGAAAAAAACGCAGTAAACCCCTCTAATTTTTTATTTAAATGATTCGCCATACTGTAACTTTTCAATATATAAACAATTGGCAGGCATATATTCAAAAAGAATGGAGCCATAACCAAACAAAGTGGCACCATGCCTATGTACTTATTATTTTGTCCAGTAGTGTATAAAAATAAATTCGTAATATATAGGTAATTATATAGTAGAAAGTGATAAGTATTTAGCTCTTTTCATGAAGCGAGTAATCGATTATAATTGATTATAATTACTCTAGTTTTTAATAAAAAAAAAAACAGGATATAAGAGGTTTTTTGTATTCAATATTTATATACAAATTAAAGAAGATATCTTATTTTTTCTATAAATGTAAATAAAAAAAAACCGAAATGGAATATCTTTTAAACCAAAAACCCAAAAAACCAATGTCATTCCGAGTCAAAGAAAAACTGTAATCCGTCAAGAAGTCAAGTGAAGCTAATTATCGAATCCAATATAATTTTCATGTAAGATTCTGCACCTGCAAAGAAAAACTGTAATCCAATATAATTTTCATGTAAGATTCTGCAGATTCTCCTCAAGGAACAGGACTTTTTCAGCCGTCTCCTGGGTCTGCACGGCGTTGGTTTCAAAGGCAGACTCGACAACGTTGCGCTAGACGAGCTTATTAACAATATCTACTAGACTCTCCAGTCTTACGTATTCATCCTTTCGAATATTCTCTTTTGACGAAGCTTCTTGGGCCATTTCCCTCTTGCTGGCTGTTTTCATTAGGGCTTCCTCCACCTCCTGGCGAACGAACTGTCTGATGGATTGGATAAGGCTCCAGGACTCGCTTTTAGTTATTGCGATGTCACCAGCCAAAAATCTCATGACCCAATCAGATATTTTGAAAAGGTGAAAAATCCAAGAGTTACTTTTCTTTCGTTGATATTAAATAAGAGACAATAGCAAAATTTCACAAAACTCAAATGTATATATTTTACAAATTTGTTTTAACAAACAGAATTGCCGCTATTTTCACTATTTAATAACTGAAATCTGATGACAATGGCTCTATAGCTCAACGTAAATACAATTGATATAAAATGCATTTTCAACATCTTAAAGTAGATTGTTATAGATTAGTAGGAAGACTGTTTTCGTCTACATTTTTTATGATGTGCGCAGTCAGGTTGTTTCGAAATGAAACATGATAATGATACATACAAGCTTGTCATATGGCAACCGTTAAAAACCTAAAACAATTTAGCTACTATTTACCTTTTCGATATCTGTACTATTCGTTCCAGTACAGAGTGTTGGCATACAACGAGGGGACAGTGGCCAGGGGCAATAAATAAATCCATCCAGCAAATCCAGCTACATAGAGAACAATGGCCAGGACACGTCGCCAAAGATCCTGCTGCCAAAGATCCTGGATATCCGGCAGACCCATGTGGTTGCAAAATGCGTGCACCAGAAACGGAGCCACAACATGACCCGTTCGCGCAAATAGATAGGCGGAGTAAAAGCCAAACAATGTGGTGTAGGTGAACTGGAATAGTCCTATCAACAAGGCAGTGCTCAGTTCCACTCCCAAACTCAGGCGCTCGGCAATGTGGTGCAAATGGGCCACCCCAAAGAACAGAGGCGTGATGAAGACGGCAACCATGGGCGAAAAGCTCTGCAGGATCAGCGGCATCATGCAGGCTCGGAACACGAACTCCTCGCTTAGTGGAGCCATTATATGATTACGCACCCAGATAATGCTGCTGAAGGATCCTCGCCAGTAGTCCACATCTAAAATAACGAGGATAAAATCGTTAAAAAAACACAAACAAAAATCTAGTCTAGTTCGAATTACTCACCGAAGTAGGAGTTTATCGACTCGTTCTGCATGTTTACGAAGATGGGTCCCAGGAAGAGGAGAGCCGTGAGGGCGTAGGGTATCACCACAGCCTGCCACAACCCCTCCAAGCGGAATCCCAGCAATTTTGGGAACGGTTCCCGGCTGAGAAGTTCCGGTGATGAAAAGAAGTAAACAAAGAAGGGAGCCATCAGCATCACTATGGAAACGCTGATGAATCTTCTCTTGACCGTCGTGGGATGATCCCGGTTATGTTTGGTGCTCCAAATATAGAGACTTCCCACGTAGAGCAGAGCCAGAACGAAGCAGCAGCTCACCGAGATGACAACGGGGATTTGGGGCAGGACATCTTGCTCTGCTGGCTGCGGCGCTACGAATTCCCCAGTTAACACGCTTTTGTTAGACATATAAACCCGGGTACTAGTCATTCTTTTGCCGAATGAAGTAAACAAAACAGCTGTTTTGCAGCAGAGTGACCATTCAAATATTGGATAACAAATTATCCAGGACTTTAAGAAGCTTAACCTATTGCACTTGTATTAGTAACAGGAAAATCAAAAGAGCGTCGACGAATCTCTTGGTAACCTAAGAGCCTTGAATAGAAAAATATGTGTAGCAACATTTTTTTGAATTTAAATTTTGCCGCTCTTCAGTTTCAGTATAATTTGGGTATATACTTTATTCGCTGCTGGTATTAAATCTGCGGTCACACCTATTTCTGATAAGCAGCGTGCAACGGCGGCGACTTTTGGTTGTGTTTTTTAAACAATTATTGCCGATAAAGTGAGCCGGTCATAAAAATAAATTCATAAAAACCGCCCCAGAGAACCAGTTGCCGCCGAAGAACAGCCAAGATGTCGTTTTTGCTGAAAGCAGCCGCCACAGCCCGCAACATCGTTCATAAGGTTTCCTTCCATCTGTTAAACTCTTCGCCCAAAGAGAAGTTGAGTTGACCTTTGTCTCCGCTTTGTTTATCTTCCGGCGATAGGTGCCCGTGCGCCACCTGAACCTCCTCGAGTTCCAGAGCAAGGATCTCCTCCAGAAGTACGGCGTGGCCATTCAGCAGTTCAAGGTTCTGGACAACTCCAAGGCTGATGCCGAGGTGGTGAAGACATTTGGTAAGGCGGAGGAGAAACAATTTCGGGGTTTATGTAATCTTCCCCAGCTAATTGATGTTAAATGCGTGTTTTTGCAGAGTGTCCGGAGTACGTGGTGAAGGCGCAGATTCTGGCCGGTGGGCGGGGCAAAGGTACTTTCGACAATGGATTTAAGGGCGGCGTGCATATTACCGCAAAGTAAGATATAAATGGTGTGTTCTAGGTTTCGTTCGTTTATGGTATCTGGCTTTAATTAACTTCACTTGCCATTTAATAAAAAAGTAAATTCAAATTTTTTTCGATTACTTAAACTAAATCAATTTTTTTTTTAAAGAAAATACTAATTTGTAATCTCTAAGAAAAAGATTTATTTTTAATACTGGCCCTTAGTGCGATAAAAATTAATTAAATAATTTTAACATTTAAACGTAACTTAAACTTCAACTTTGCCATTACTTTGATTTTTTGATACGATAAGAGTTTGAGAAAGCTAGAACAGACCCCTGAACGAACGCACAATTGATAAGGCGAGTTTATATTTTAATTGTTTGTACTTTCGGCAGCAAGAGCGAGGTGCTTTCGCTCAGCCAGCAGATGATAGGAAACCGGCTGATAACCAAACAAACGCCCAAGTCTGGAATTCTGGTCAACAAGGTCATGGTGGCCCGCAGTGTCAACATTACCCGGGAGACGTATCTCTGCATTCTGCTGGATCGCGAGCACAATGGCCCCGTGCTGATTGCCTCGCCGGCGGGCGGAATGGATATCGAAGCTGTGGCCGAGGAGACTCCAGAGAAAATTAAGACTGTCCCTTTGGACATTGACAAGCCCATTCCGGAGGCAACACTGCTGGAGGTGGCCAAGTTTCTGGAGTTCAAGGGAGATGCCGTGAAGCGCTGTGCCGAAGAAATTCAAAAACTCTACACTCTCTTCAAGGCTGTGGATGCCGTTCAGATTGAGATAAATCCCCTGGCGGAGACGGACAAGGGAGAAGTCATCTCTGTCGATGCCAAGCTCAACTTTGACGACAACGCTCAGTTTCGCCAAAAGGATATATTCGCCATGGACATCACCGAGGAGGAGTCCGATCCCCGGGAAGTAGAGGCAGCCAAATACAATCTGAACTACGTAGCCATGGATGGAAACATTGGGTGTCTTGTGAATGGCGCTGGCTTGGCTATGGCCACAATGGACATCATAAAGCTAAATGGCGGTGAACCGGCCAACTTCCTTGACGTCGGTGGCGGGGTCAAGGAAGAACAGGTGGCCAAGGCCTTTGAGATCCTCACCGCTGATCCGAAAGTCAAGGGAATCCTGGTCAACGTTTTTGGCGGTATCGTCAACTGTGCCACCATCGCCAATGGCATCGTGGCAGCCTCCAAGAAGCTGCAACTCAATGTGCCGCTGGTTGTCCGGTTGGAGGGCACCAATGTGAATCAGGCCCGCGAAATCCTTAAGAATTCCGGCTTACCCATCCAGACGGCCAGCGACTTGGATGATGCCGCCCACAAGGCAGTGGCTGCTCTTAACTAGAATGGATTTTTAAAACCTTGGGGCAGAAATGGAAGGCTTTTCCATAAAGCAACAGAAAATGTCTTCCTAAAAATATCACGACGCACATTAGCATTTACAATGGACAGGCCTTTTAGATCTAAGTTTTTATCGACAATATATCCGGAATATGTTATTTTTAACAGGAGAGTTTATTATTTGGCTTTCGGGAAGCATTTATAATTTTTAAATCATAAATATATTTCTTTTATTTTTTACAATTGAGGAGCATAACGATTGAAAATCTTTAATAATATTAAATATTTTTGTTTAGTATTTTATCATTTACTTACATACCAACAAAATACACTTTTTTTTAAGCTCCGTACTCGACACACGAAAAGTGTTTCTAAGCAGTACGATAGAGCGAGAGGGTGAGTATTGACCTCTCGTTTTGGCTCAATGCTTAGGAACAATTTTCGCGTGTCTGAGTACGGAGCTTCTATGGGAACGACTGTTTTTTAGTGGTGGACCAAAAATGTCGCATATCGCATAGGTGAAACAGTTTGAGGTAGGAAAATTAAAGATGTTTTGAGAACTTTTGCCACAACCAGGTTATAAAAACTAATATCCACTTCATAGTACAATTACAAAATTAAACCATACAAAAACTTGTAACTCTTGTTATTATAACACGCAACTTAAAGCCCCACACACCATCTAAGGGTTAATCCACACACTCAATTATCGACTCGCTCGCACTTACTGAGCGAGCCCCTCTCACTCGAACTCATTGTTATCATAGTGGAGAGCCGACGGGACTACCTCCTGTAATTGTATTATGATCCACTTTAGAGGCTAGATGGTGGCTAGTGTACAAATATTTATATTCAGATAATTGTTAAAAAAAACTGTCACGATATATCTTATTTTTCAATAACGTCTATCGATATGTTGGTATTTCGATATATTCTTCTCATCCCTAGTCCCAGATTAGGGATTTTCCCCCTAGATTTAGGGGTTTTTTGATGTCCAGGGGGAAAGTTTCGGTTTTTTTTCGGAACTGATTGATTTAAAATTTCTAAGAAAATCTCTATAAAATTGCTTTTTTTTATTATAAATCACCTAAACTGGCGAAAATATTAAACTAAATACTGCACACGATTAATGTATCGCTTAAGCCTAGTACGCAGACACTAAAACAGTTCGCAACCCGAAAAAGATTTAAGATTTCCGGTGTGACCGCTTCTTAAAACGCTCTTCGGCATTTTTGGGAGGTAAATTATGTGGTCATACCAATCTTAAATCAGCTGTTTTATATTTACAATTATTTATTTTATATTTGAAAGAAATCACATTATTGTGCTTGGCGGGATCTATATTTTTGAAATGTGCGAAGAAAGAGTGAGAGACCAATAGTCGAGAACGACTTGTTTTATTAAATTTTTTATTCTGTTCGTCACCCCGCTCTAGAAATACTAAGACTCTCTTCCTGGTATTTTCTAGTATTTTGTTCGTTCGTTTCCGTACCGTCCTTTTAAACAGCGCTGCCGAAAAGTGTTTCTCGACTATTGACCTCTCGCTCTCTCTCACTACTTAGAAACGCTGTTCGCGTGTCTGAGTACGGAGCTTAAAACTTTTGCCAGCTGATGTTGGGGCATTCCGTGAACCCGCCTTTAGGATACTAAGAACTGGTATTCCACCGACATTTTTCCGCTTTGCAACGTTCCACGTCATAATTAGATATTTCTTCTTTTAATTATTTGAATTTATCAGATTATTTTGAATTTGGGGGGAAGACTGGATTTTTTAGGGGGAACTATCGACTATTTGAGATTTTTTAGGCGGAAGGCAAAATTTTCATCTGGCAACACTGTAGTCCACACCCAAAGCCAGCAACCAAACAAACACATTCCTCTAGGAAAACAGCGAAATTCATTGAATTTCGAAGTCAAAGCATGCAAAAGTCGTCCCACTTTGCACGCGAGGATTCCCAGGAGCACCTGCCCAGTAGCCAGACCCACAACACGGTGAACATGAAGCGGCGCACCCTATCCGGAAGCTGTGGCGTTGGCGTCTTCGTCTTTGCGTTCGCCTTCATTGTGATTGCCTTTGCAACGCCCAGTTGGTTGGTGAGCGATTATCGCATCACGGGTGCGAAACTGGACCGTTTGGGACTCTGGGTGCACTGCTTCCGGTCGCTACCGGACGTAAACGATGACAGCCAGCGGCGGTTCTTCGTGGGCTGTCGCTGGGTCTACGATCCCTTCACCACAGGCTACGATGAAATTAGGGGCTTCCTGCTGCCCGCCTTTATGATAGCCACCCAGTTCTTCTACACATTGGCCTTCATTGGGATGCTGCTGAGTGCCATTGGAGTGCTGATATTCTTCCTGTGCGCTGGACCGGATCAGAAGCACTTCATCACGCTCATTAGATCGGTGGGTTACGTGCTCCTCGGCGCTGGAGTGAGTGCAGCCATTGCCGTAATTGTGTTCGCCTGTTTTGGCAATCGGAACGGCTGGATGCCGGAGCACGCGAACAACTGGTTCGGGTGGTCATTCGTCCTTGCCTGCGTGGGCACGGTATTTACGTTGGTGGCCGCCACCCTGTTCCTCAGCGAAGCCCATGTCCAGCAGAGGAAGCGGGTGCAGTTCAAGGAGTCGCAGACGCGATTCGAGCTGGTGCGCGGATAGTCGCGGGTAAGTACTTGGCAATATCCAAGTCATGGTCGCCGGTTTGACCTTCCTCTTTGTTTCTTTTTCAGCCGCAGCAACTAGCACACACTTGCACCAAGAAGAAAAAACAAGAAGACAAATTTCAAACAGAAAACAGAAACAAAAACATTCCGTCCCCACGAAGAATTCTCACATTCTAAATATTACAGTCGAACTTCCCCAAGTTGGAACTTTTTGCTAGCCAAAACTATGTGTAGGTCTTTAATTTTTGTTTGTTGCTTAAATGTTTGTATTAACTTGTCTTTATAATTGAAGCCTTTTTATATCTCATATCCAATTGGCCATAATGTAGGACCACTTTTAGAAGTTTCAGACGTAAGAAAAACTATTAGGTTCAACTGATTAATTCCAAGAAAGTTGGATTTTTAAAACATACTCAGAATGATTTAACAACAACGAAGGTTTCCTGAAACTAAAATTTACTCGATTTAGATTACATGTATTAATTTGATGTCTCAAGTCAATTTCTTGTTATAAAAGAAGATGTAGGAATTCAAAAACATTTCGTAAACAATTTACTCAGCTAACCTTTTAAACATTTTTGTAGAGCATTCTTTTAATAAGGCTAAACATTTTTATTTAAATATCGTAAGATAGACCTAGGTTTCATATAGTTAATATTTATTCCGAATTGTTTGAGGTTCCGCTTAAAGAAGTTCGACTGTAACATATAGTTTTTAGTTGAAAAGTTTATGCAATTGACAACACCCAGGCATCCCAAGCATTCAGTTTAAGGTACTTATGAATCATCCATACAATCGACCAGAACAATTCCAGACGAAGACTGAATGTTTTTCCGAATATGAAAAGCACATCGATGCACAGCAAGCAACCATCAAGGGAAAGACGCTCAACCAGATGACTCACATGTAGAGTATAATGCGACAATATTTGCATAACAATTTTCGCTCAATTAACGCCCAGATACAAACAGACAGCCATTCCCCTCCAGCAATTGTACCTACCATATTCTAATTTTTCGCAAAGTCGCAGGCTAGTCGGAGACTAGCAACGAAATATTACACTCGTGCCTTAATTAGAGAGAAAGATAACTATTTTGGAATAGTTTATAGTGCCTAAATACAAATTATAATTATTGTTAGAGATACCTGATCGACGACCGGCGTCCGGCAACCTGCGACGATACACAAAAACCCATTGGATTGCATAAACTTCTGCTAAGCATAGTGCCTTAGTTAGGTGACCCAGAGAAAGCTAAGGAAATTACATACGTCCATTAACTTTAAGCAATAATCATTCCCTTTTTTACTCGAATATACCTACCTTCTTTTAAAGGTTATTTAGGATCTGTATTAGTATTTATCCGTCTTTTGCACAATGCTTTACAAAACTTCTACTTGTAACATATTCTAAACAAAGAATTTAGCAATGTATTAAAAGCAAAAACAAACCTCTTTTACCCCATATACAATATAATATTTGTAACATCTTTTATGTACAAACGACTTTTAGCTAGAGCGAAGAATAATAAAGTTTTTATTGTATACAACATCTGAATGCCTGCTTGCGTCGTTTGAGCGAGTTCAAGGCGGCGCTTGGGGTCCAAACAATGAGATGAGTCTGCCGCTTCCAAGTCAGTTTGGTGCATTCGACTTAGTTTTCCCATGGCGCTTGCATTTTGGGAAAACCGAACAAACTTTTTGTTGTTGCCAGCTTTTGTAGCTGTAGCTGCTGAGGCAATACGTCGTCGGATATGCATCGGCTGACTGGAGCAACAATTGATATCCCAACGGACTGTGGGCTGCGCCATGTGTCACGTCGCGATGTCGAAGTCATCTTTTTGTGTTGGATTATTATTTATAAGTGATGGGTGAATAAAGGTATTAGGACATCCGAAAAAAAGTGAGGAATTAAGTATTGTAAGCCCCTTTCATTAATGAAATACAAGCTGATCAAGCTCAACGAACGACTTATTGGTAACTATAAAAGATATTTATATTTGTTATAATTAATGCCTCACTAATGGTATTTTTAAACTAGTAAATGTAAATATTCAGTACTTAGTACATATTAGTGCCAAACGAAAATGTAATATAATAGGGCAGAAGGAGGCATCCGCAGTCCTATAAAGTATAACGAACTGCAATGTGTGTTTTCGATGAAAAAAAAAAAAACACCATTTATATGTCTTCACGCCGAACGGAACGCTTCTAGCTAGCAAAATTTTTAATTTAAACCACATTTGATCCCTACAACTTATTGGAAAAAAATTGCAGCGATCTGTCCAATAGATTATTTTATATTGATTTTTAAAGTCTGTTTGTTCGCAATTAAATTACGACAATTTCCAAATTTTTTGTCTGTTTTGAAAAAATTATTACTATTTTTTTAAATTATTTATTTTTATACCCGGTACCCATAGGGTACAAGGGTATTATAAGTTAGTGCGAACCGAGAATGTATGTAACAGGCATAAGGAGAAATCTCCGACCCTATAAAGTATATATATTCTTGATCGGCATCACCAGCCGAGTCGATTTAGCCATGTCCGTCTGTCCGTCCGTGTGAAACAACAGATCTCAGAGACTATAAGAGCTAGTGTTACCAAATTTGGTGACAACATTGGAATCTGTTGCACGCAGATCAGGTTTGTTTTAAAATTGGGCCACGCCCAATTCCGCCCTCAAAAATCATAAAAAACTTAAAATAAGCTATACTCATTATTTTCGGGTTAAAGTTAATAGATACAATAAATTAATAGGCTCGAGCGGACGTTTTCTGAAAATTTCAGTCAAATCGGATGATAAACATGCGAGATATTAGCAATAAGGTTAGAATTTTAACACATTCCCCTAAGGCACTGCTGTTGCAAGCTTTAGCCGACATGTGGCGCATTCGAGCCTTGGCCGCGCGATATAATGGCACCAACTGCAGAAGAAATGACAAAAGAATAGAGCAAACAATTACAAAAAATAACAATTCATTTTTTGGCGCCCTTATACAATGTATCATTCATATTTAAGTATGACATTAAATTGTTTAGGGTGATTAATTCGAGAGGCGATATTTTTAAAAGTATCGAAGTATGATAATGTATGCACAATTTTAAATTGCCTTTTAGTGCAAAGCACAAACGTTTAGGTGCCGGGTATCTCACAGTCGAGCACAGTCGACTGTAGCTTTCTTTCTTGTTTATACTAGTTTATATCCATTGAAGATTAATTTAATCATAATAAATTATAAGAAATACAAAAATCTGTTTTTCGCAAAAAATTGCATCGCCAAATGCGGAAAAATTGTGTGCTCGCGATTGTGTGTTCGCGAGATTGCTTTTCAATTATTTAAAATCACTTTTACTTTGTTAAATTTAAAAAGTGAGGTCTTAAATTGAAGCTACATTATAAATAATTATAAAATCCAAATTTTATATTTGACTTTTCCTTTCAAATTCATATTTTTATATAAATATATATTTTTTTATGGGAAGTTTTATAGCCAGAAAGCGTACGAACGTGTGTTCGAGATTCTAAGAAATGCTCATATATGATAAATAGTTCTGTGTTCCCAAAATGTAAGTACAAAAGGAGTTTTAAATAATGAGGGTTCTGTGCATGCTGAACCTTTGCAAGATCATTGGGTTGCCAGCGTCAATGGTGTGGCTCAAAATATTCCTGGCATAGATTTACGACTTGCTACCAAATACCCCATAAATGAGAGCATAATTGTGGGACTTAGCCATATCCTTTTGTCTTTTAATTTATCGTACAAAGCCATATATACAGAATATCTGTCAGTCGAGCACACCCGACTGTAGCTCACTTACTTTTGCCATCACATAGTCGTAGGTTTCTATTAAGAACATAATCTGTCATTTGGATATTTCTTAATTTAAACCATTTAATTTAATGATATATTGTGAATGCCAACGTTTAACAAATCACCTGTGAATAATTGAATTGGCCGATCTTTGACAAGGGTAACTTTCAAAAGTCTTGTGCTTACGAAAGGCTTGATTAATTGTGCATTTAAAGCACCACGGAGTTCAATATTTGATCTGCGAAGGCTTTACTTCGGCCGCCTTTCAAATCTTCCAAAAACCCACAAAACTATTAGATCATTTTGTCAACAATATCTGGCTCATCGACTCACCCACCACTCACCCGGGCACTTAAAAAGTCTTTTAAATGGTAACCATAACAAAATGAAATATATTAATTTATCTGGCTTATAAAGGCATAATTAGTGGAGCAGGTGGTAAGAAATATCGGACAGAAAATTCCCCCACCCACGTTCTTGTGGCCCGACATGGCAATGACATTCAGGGAAGAGACGGAAAGAAAAATGGATCTTTTACGTGATTTTGAGGACTTGCTGAAGCGTGAAATCTGCCGAAGATAGTGCGGATTGATGGATGGATTAATGTGCAGATTCGCTACAGATCTGATTAGCGCGAAACCAAATCGAAGTCGAAGTCGAAGTAGAGACAAACCGGATGCCCTGATGCCCCATGACTGACTCCGGCGAGCGGCCTTGGCGAGAACTGCACAGAAATATGTGCTAAACGCAAATTTATTTACGGATTTTATTATGGCCACCATATCGAGACTGAGGAGCATCCACATTCACATCCACATCCACTTTGGCGTGACCTCACCTGCCGTTAGCCGGACGAGCAAATCGGCTTACATCAATTATTACACGGAACGGATTAAGAACGTGGAAATACGAGTAACTCGGGATTAAACTAACCGACTGTGTCTGTGAAAATTGTCGAGTTTTTGCCGCTCAGGGTTCTTCTGCTTTGCATTTTCGGATTTCTGATTTCTGATTGACGGACAGCTTCGAAATCCCCTTTTGGAGCAGTTTGCTGATTACATGTGATTTAGAGACAGCGTAATTCATCATAAAGTTCATGGGAAATTAGCATGAACAAAAATCACAATTATAATTATTGATAATGTGAGTAAAATTTGTGTATGTTTAAGTCAATGCTTATGCATTTATTCATGGCAAACTAATATATATAAATACAGTTTATTATAGAGAAGAGCCAAAGGAGAGGAGAATAAATTTTTTCTTAATTTGTTTAAAGAGGTTTCAAGATTTTCCATTTGCATAAAATGCGGTGCCGCCGCCATCAACATAAGAACAAGAATCTGAAGTTAATTTCGAGCCCGAGACGAAGCTTCATTAACAAAAGGCAATAATATACCTGTTCTTAGGCGCTGGCCAGAGATTAATTGCCATCGCTTTGGCCACAATGGAGCATTTTGCATAATATTTTCAATCAAATCGAGCGTCAATGAACGCTTCCACATTGAAATTAAAAGTTGTCGGTGGTGTTTATCTCTGGAATTAAGAAAAACCTCAAATCGAAACCGAGAGTTTGGTTTGGGCCGGCGATTACGCAAAGGTCTCAAAAATAAACTGTTTATAATCAATAAGCAATGGACGAGAGCCATTAGATTGATTACTGTTTGCCACACGCAAACTTTCCTCAAATCCACTCTTTTTTTTTAAGTTTGGTTAGTGCTGCTGCTGGTCATCTATAAATATTGATTGAGTCCGTGAAGGTCGGGTTTAGTCTGGGCTCATTAAATCTTTATGGTCACTGTCGGTTTTATTTTATTTTTTGAAATAGAACAACATTTATGGCATTTACACAAATTGGTCTTGATCTTTGGGGACGGGAGGAGCGACTTCTGCTGGATTAACTTGTCCAGTTTAATGGGATTCATCAGTTTTAAGAGCTTTCCTTTCTGGTGATCCGATCCTAAATGTTTATATTTTAAGAGCCCGATCTGTTTGTTGGCTCGCTGGTTTCTGGGTTTGTCGTTCTGCTGACGTTGGTAATTAATGGGGAATTTATCTGGATTCTTGTTTTGGGAATTTTCAGTGTGTATCTTAAACGAGATTAGAATGCTTATAAAAGTTTCATAAGAGCCGGGAGTAGTGTGCAAAAAGAAGCAAGAATACACATCATGAATATGCAATCGAAAAGTGGATACATTTCTTTATGGAGCTGAATGAAATTCATTGTCTGGTTTATTCTGCACGGGCAACTAACTCTCAGGCGAATCGAAAGCGGAAAGATAAAATGAAACAATTTTTAATTCGATAATTATAAAGAAAAAACCCCAAACTGGGCGTGTTCTGGTCAACCAGAACAAATAAGGTTCGCCTTGGAGCGAGTATTTAAATTTATTTTCGACGAAAGTTCTTTCAGCTCGAAAGCGAAAGTCTTTCTTTAAAAATTCCGAATTTGCTTGTGTATTCGTTTCTTCTTTTGCTGTGTAAGACTTTCGTTGAAAGTTAAAGCACCTTTAAGCAGATTAAAGTCTACAAATATAAAAGCTTTGGTTAGATATTCAGATTTCCTATTATCTTGTTAGCTATCATATTTCAAGACAAATGCTCGACTTGTCAGATTTTCTATTCAATTCCCAAAAATAAATCATCCGTGGCGGATAGACCACCCGCAGGTTAAACCATTCAAAGTCTCACCTCATATCTGACACCGTCTCTAGAATAAGTATGAGTCTACAAGTCGTGCGTCAGCAAGTTCCTTGAACTTCACACAGTTACCTAAAATAGAAGAACGTGGCAGGGTGTTCGATGAGACAGTTTGGTGGCTTTTAGTTTAAACACGATGCTTAGTTATTATAGAATATTATATCACGGCATAACCAGTATCCCTCTGGCTGGCCATAATTCTGGCGACCCGAGATATTATCATTCAAATGGCCCAGCCCCAGCCCCAGCTACAGCATCCACAAGTGGCCAATCCGGACACGCAACATTTGTGCGTCACACAAAAATAGTGCTGAGCCAACAGATCATTAGATATGCTTCTCCTCAGGGGAAGAGGAGCTTTTGGGGGCTACAAAAACCGGAGACAAGGCCATAACTTTTATGTAAAAGACACTTCATAACACTTCCAGATAAGAAACTTGCCTGAGTTATGAAAGAAAAGTGCCATTAACACTCCATGCCGACTAGAACGGGTCCAAAACACAGTCGGGCTCTTAAAACTAAGCTAAATTGAATTCACATTCAAATTTATGCGCACACATTTCGCCCGAATCAAATCGGCAATGTTTTTGGCAAATCAAACGAGCTACCAACCAAATGAACTTTGATTAAAGTCAAAAAAATAGAGAATGCGGTTTCTGGTCCGCCTATCGTAAAAGTTCAGTTGTTTGCGCTTGTTCTTGATTGGCTTTTTGAATTTTAAGATTTTATTTAGTATAAATCTGCAAGATTCTTTTATGATCTGATTTTAAGAGAGCTTTGTGTGCTAATGATGAACATGAGAATGGATCAAGAGTTGCCTAATTGAATTATTTCTATGCTAATTTGTGTGTTTTCCTCCTCGAAATAGATCGTAAAATGTTTGCTTTGCTTTTGTTTCTTCTGGGCTTTTTGCTCCCCATTAATATGAAAATGTGACACCTGAGAGCTAGGCAAATTTATCAACTTTTCGGGCCCCGCTAAAATGTTGTTTAATTTTGAACACTTCTTTACTTTAGTTAAAATTAATGTTTGTTTTTATTTGTGCGAAGCTTCAATGCCACTGGTTTTATTTTATTTTCGTATTTTTTCGCTTCAGCTCGAATTCCTTTTGCGGCGGTTCATTTTGGGCTTGTATTTCCTGGCCAGAAAATATATGTGAGCCGACGCATTATATTTCGATAAATCACAAAAGATAAAGAATCTAAGCTAGCAGGTGCGGCGTTTAAGAGGTGTTTTAGGAGATTCAGGCATTCGAAGTGGTCGGATTTAATTGGAATGGAATCCTCCGGTTTGATTTTGTAAATATAATCATTAAACTTTTTATGGACTAATCGTCGCAGCTAGAGCTGGGCCTCTGCATTTCAAACACCTTAAGAGCTGCGGCTTATTTTCGTGTGAGCTTAATTTGGTGTCATAATTCAAACAAATGCCTCGCTCATAAATTAATAAATATTTATAGTTTTAGTGCTCTGCGATTTTAAAGAAATATTTAACAGGCTTAGGCAAATAGGTGTGCATAGCTTAAGCCAACATAAGCATTGGTTAAAGTGTATCTCCTCAGACTTTTAGCCATCCGAAACGGAAGTAAGCAGTCGAAATTCACTGCGTGGAAGCCGATAAATTTCGCTTGGTGTTGACAGTCAACGAGAGACAGGAGTGTATTGATTGATTGCAACAAGGTGAAGGAAATTTGTTTGCAGATTTGTTTGACCATGTTCAGCCTTGGCTCTCCGCTCCACCTCCACGGATCACCGCAGATACACGGTGCCTTAATGTTCTTCTCCTGAAGAGTTCGCCGTATGCAAATCACATGCTTGTATCTGTGTTAGCAGCTGCTACCACAGCCCCTACCTTGGTACGGGCCAGGGTACGAACAAGTTCTCGGTGTCTGATATCATTGATAAGATGGCCAGGCGGATTATGTTTCTGAGCAAATGCCTAAGACAATTGCGGCTGTCACTCCAACAGACCCGGTCGTCATTTGTCTTGGCCATTATATCAACTTTTAATTGGCCGCGAATTCTTTGTCGCTCTCGTGAATTTCTCACGTATTGTGCGATGACCAGAGCCGCTCAACAGAAGCGGATTGAGGGAGGAATTTCGGGCGCCGATTATAAAGAGGTCAGTTTTATTACAAACTTAAATTTGGGTAATATGAGTAAATAATAAGAACATTAAAGAAATTAATTATACAAATCAAAAGAAATTGATTAAACTTTTTTGGTGTTCTTCGAGGATTAAACACTTATATTTATGAAATAACTTAATTTTATTTCCTTGTCAGCTTAGTATAACTCATTAAAATAACTGTCATTAAAATGACGCTTTTGTATAACATTTATTTTAAAAAATGACACCATTTTAATAATTACAAGTTATCAATAGATATGTAATATATAGTAAAATATAGATATTATATTAAAAGTTTAGTATATATGTACATATTATTTTAAATATACTTATGTCGAAGGAAAATGTTAAATATGATTTAGTTTTATTTTTTTCGGTTTTACGCATTTGAGCGATAGTTTATTCCCCCCGGTTACTAACAAGCCGGCCCTGATTTTGCCAAAAAAATCACCTCATAGGCCTGTTCTTCTTTTGATTAATAACTTGACTAATAATTTGACTAATGCATTTTTAATGAAACTCCTCTCCAATGACATCATTCAAAATTGGTTCGCCTAGAGAGGCGAAGTTCGCCAGCAATACAAGCTGAAATAATTGCAGGCAAGTAAGTCGTCAGTGGCTAAATTTAACAAATTGACAGCTCTTGAGAAGTTCCGCAAGAATGTTATGAATTACTTACAAATTCATTTGCAAGTCTCTATCTCGGCTTGTTAAATTCATGGCTTTCATTAAACTTTGCGAGAGCTGGCAAGAAACGGATGTAAATTGTATCTACGCGTATGCATCTGTGCTGTGACGCATCCGTGGGTTCGTTTTCCTTTCACTTTGAAAACTTCTCCTTTCAACGGGAAGCCTGACATTAAAGGATTACATGGGGCGTTTATTTTTTTTTTAATAAAAAAAATGTCTTTCAGACGATTTTTAAAGAGAGACGTTTGGAAATACCAGGAGAATGTCGAGAGGGGAGTGAAGGACTTCATACTATAGTTGATTAATTTTCGGTGCACAGTAGAAATTCAAAATTTTTCTATAATATTTATAACTTTTTGAAAGTGGGATTTTAAGAGAAAATATTCCTACAAGGTCTGATGCTAAATATCCAATTCAGATGTATCTAATTAAAATAGCAAGTAAGACCCTTTAAATGATTCTGAAATATTTTTTTTTCCTGTGTACCAGATTCAGATTGCACAAGGGCATCCGGGGCAAAGTCATTCAACTTCGGTTACATAAGCATCGATGCGTGCGGCTAAAGACGGAAACAGCTGCAGGGAATTTACTCGCATCTGATAACTGAAGGTCGTCGAATGCAACATGCAACATGCACTCGGCCCAGGGATCAAGGGATCAAGGGACTTGCCCTGCACATCCATGACTCATCCGCGGAGAGACGACACGCCGGTATTCGGTTGAGCGATTTATGGTAACGATCCCCGGCATCACATTTTGCATTCCCAACGCCACGCATCATCTCATCTCATCTCATTGAGTCAGAGCCAATGACTTTTGGTATTTTGTCGGTCGTCAGAGGCCGCTGCAACAAATCGGTTTTTGGTAGGCTTTCTAAATTTGGTGTTCTGCCTGCTCTGCCCCACAATATTGGCCATTACGTAGAGCTGCTCACTCGCCTCGAATTCTTTGTTCGCATGAAATATTGATCTTAGGTTAAAGTTGCTCATTTTTTCCCCCTTTTCCGTTTTTTCTTCACATCGAACTTGACTTTTGGGCTTGTTAAAAACGTATCTCAAATGCGATATTTCTATTTATATATTGATTTCTTGATAGTTTCGCCAGCTTATGAATTTGATTAACAAAAATTTAACTTGTTTTGCGACTGATGATAGCTAAAAGTTTTCGTTTTTTGTGGTTTTGTTCTCTCAAAGGTCGTTTCCACAAAAAAAGATGAAAAAACTCGTGTATTGTGTGTGACTCGATGTGGTCATAAAAATAAAAATTTGTGTGGGCTGAAAATTCGCCAAAAAAAAAAAAATAAAATATAAATTTATTTAAATTTCACAGATCCTAAATTTGGTTTAAATACAATTTAAGTATATATACAATTTCTCTGTCCCTTTTCGTACTTACCAAAAAAGAAACAAAAACACTTTGCCCACTTGTGTTACCATTTTGCTTTTGTTTTTGACTTTTACGTGTATGCCAGGCTTATGTTTAATAATTTTTCTGTCAATGAAACTCTGTCAAAAATGCATTTACATATGAAGTAAAATTAAAGCAAAACGAAAACTACCAGTTTTAAATGTTTCATTTTGTTTTTGGCACAGCTTGAAGCTGCGAAAAATGAAGCAAAAAATCTTAATAATGCTTTGAGAATGTCGAAGGCTTTTGAGGACATGCCCAGATTACTAAGCGATGTCAAGGTCATTGCCGGGGATTCGTAACCCGGTAATGAAAAAGGAATTTCGAGAATGCCCTCGTGTATTTGACTCATTTCAGTTAATTTGTTTTATAAAGTCTATTAATATTAATGCGCCCACGATAATCCGGCTTAATACAGCCGTTGGCATATTTTTTAAAATTTATATTTATATTTTAACTAAGCCCACGAAGACATATATTTTACAAAGAGCCCCAGCAGCGTTCGATTGTTGCATGCTGCGCCAAGATTCGATTTCGTTGGAATGCCCTTTATTGGGGTTACGTCGAATTTCCTGATTTAAAATATAGTTAAAGGGCAAAAAGGGTTTATTTTTTTGCCTAATTCAATTCTTGCCACAAGTCTTTTATGTTTTTTTTTATCTGCTTTATTTTCTCCTCATTTCAAAAGAGTATTTCACGTTCGTTTATTTTCATTTTACTTATTTTCGTTTTTATAGTCGAAAATACTTATACATTGTCTTCATTCCGTGGGTTTCGCCTTGACTTAAGCATTGCCATTAAATTCATCCTGTTTTATGCCCAAAAGCGAAGAAGAAGCCGATTATTTTCTGTGTCAATTGCTGTCTTCAAGAGCAAATGAAGTTTCTGAATTTAGTTGAAATCGCTTCCCCTTTTTCGTTGCAGTCAAGCAATTTAATCCGCAAAATGCGCTGTAAATGTCATCAGTTCTTCGAAAAATAAATGCAATATAAGCATTGGGAAACATTCTATGTGTCTAGGTTTGCCTAAGCGGATCATCAAACGGAAGCGTGTTGCAACTAAATGAAAATAGAGGTGTCTGAATTATAGCAAATGGATTAGCAGCGATTTCCTATCTGACATTGGGCCCGGCGTGAGTTCACTGATTAATTTCTTAGCTACCGTGTGAGTTCATTTCAAGATTTAGAAATATTTATATTCTGGCTCATTTGTGATCAATAGCTGAAAAATATATTTTAATTATGGCTCCGCTCACAGGAAGAAAAATTAGTATATACGGAAATCGAGAAGATCGTGCGGCAAGCATAATAAAGCCAGCTTTGCCAGCTTGCAGAGCTTTAATTAAATCAATAAAACATCTAAATACTTTTTAGCAAAAAAGTAAGCTTAAAATGCAAACGCAGACAGTTAGAACTATCAACGGCGGGAGCTGGCAAAACTAGAGAAAAAAGCAACAATCTATCTGACTATGTATAGCTATAATATCACTATTCGATTAACGATTAAATTAAATCAAAATAAACACGAAAAACTCGAATTTTCAATTAAAGACTAAAAAATGTTCTCTATGGACAAACAAAACAGAAAACAATAAAACATAAAAGAGAATAAATAATATGGGGAAAAAAAATCAATCTTTAAATATTAATGAACCCCCGAAGAACCTGAAAGTGAACTGAAATTCTTGAGACACGCAAGCAGATCCTAGACATCGACATCGAGATTGAGATCGAGATCGAGATCTTGGAGAGCGAGTCCGAGTCCGAGGAGAGTGCTCAATTTATCAAGTATACGACCCGTGGCTCGGTTCGAGTTCGGGCCCAGCTCATCTCTCCGCTTGGCGCTTGGCCAAATAAATTAACGTATCCAGCGAAAAAGCGTGCATAAAAAAAAAACTTGTTCCCACTCACACACTCACGCACTTTAAGCCCCAGTGTCTCTGTCACCTGAGTAGGTGTGCGTGCGCCGTTGGGTGTGTTGGTTAGGAGCTGCTGCTGCTCTCAAGTCTCGAAATTCGATTTCGGTTTTTCAGTTTTTTTCGTGTTCATTTTTTCGCCTTTTTGTTTCGCGTCTGCCTCTGTTTATATGGCAAAGACGCGATGCGTTCATCTTCAGTTCGTCCACATCGGTCTCCACGGTATGAGCTCTAGTTTAGGCTCCTAAAAGTAAATACTTCTGAACCCTCACTTGTGATCTACTCCATGGAAATCCCCATTCCCATCCGTATCACTACAACCGAACTGTACTAATTGCAAGGATAAATAAGAGGGAATTTTCGCAAATTCGACGCCTTGCTATAGTGTGAAACTGTGCCTGAAATCAAACAATTAATGCGTACAAACATTTTCTTCTTTTTCAAGATTGGAAATTGGATAACTGAGTTTATTCCATTATAAAATTTATAATACCTAAATATTTACTGGCGTTCCTTGTGTCAAAAAAACCGTAAAAATCGTTGCGAAATGGCGCGTGCAGCATTTTGCATGGTAAGTTGAAACATAAAATAACCCAATTACAATATATTAAAGAATTGTATATTTCGGAATATCAAAAGATCCTAATCTAATCGCATTTAAAAATGTCTAAGTGAGGGCAAATATTTAATTTTGCATTGGAATGCAATTTATATTTGGTTTGGGGAACCAAAAACTTATTTTGGTTCTTGCCAACACCTTATTTTAGGGATTTTATTATCCAATATTTTCGAATACACTTAATATTTAAACAAATTTAAATATTATTTCATTTCTTATTTTGTAATAATTGGAGACACGAAGAGCATTTAGCACCTCGCTAAAAATAATGTCAAACATGAAATACAAATAAATAGCGAGAAATACTTCTGCTTCGTTTGTTTGATTACAAACGAACATTGAATGCATGGCAACCAAGTTTGAAGGCTTCGAATAGCTGAAAGGTGCACGTAGAATCTCTGTGGAGCTCATAACCAATAATAGATTAACGATTTTAACGAGCGTTAACAAGTCCGGGTCAAATTGTAACTATTTCGGTTTACTTTTTGTTCGCATTTATCTACTAAATATAAGTGGCCTGACAGCAACTTAGTAGGGAAATGGGCAGAAGCTATAATAATAATAATAATAGTAAGCAACCGGCATTTTTCTGGGCAAACAATTATACAAACACCGGCAATTTCGTAACGATTCGAGGCAAACGTAGATACTCTTCTGTTTGCTTAACCGCACAACGCAAAAAAGCGTCTTGCCCAGTTTTTATTTGGCTTTTTTCGCTGGCTTTTTTTCGCTGAATTTTATTGTTGTCATTTGAAATCCAATCGATATTCGTAATTTGTGTTGTTTTAGTCGGTGCATATAGAAGACGAGTCAACGGACAAAAATGTGGTAGCAGCAGCGGCAGAGAAAAACGTTAACAATTTGGTTGTTTACCGAACAAAGCGTATTTTTGGTCATTGGACTAAGGCAGAGTGAGAGTTAAATTTTGTATAAACGACTCGAAATTATTGCGGATTTTGTATGCAAATTCCGTTGTATCATTTGTAACTTTTTTTGCCAAAGCGCTTTGCCTAGATCCGTTTCTGCGAAAGTCGAAATTTAACTATGAGTCAAGGACTTGCTTCATTAAAAATGACCATCGCATCAGAGTGTTAATTTGATTATGGCCGCAAAGATTCTTAGATAATACTCATCCAAAGCTGTTAATTGTGTTCAGGCCATAAATTCCATCAAAAAAAGGTTTGTTTTTATAAGGTGCCATAATGACGCTCTAAGTGAGCTGCGATATCATCTCGATCCGGGCTAGAAAAAATGGTTTTTGTCTCCGGTTCTGTCACCTGCCAAATGCTCCGTGCCTTTGACCCCTTCCTCTCTGTTGAGATTAAGCTTTTGGGTTCGGAATTTATCACGGGGCCGGCAGCCGGCGGCCGTCGGCCTAAGCTTCTGCTCTGGCCAAGATATTCCGCCCAGACACGTACTCAGCAAACAAACACAAGCAAAGAAGTCGGGGGCGAGAAATATTGTTAATGCCCCGCGGCAAGCGTTGACAGGGCATCTCATCTTGACCCACAATTCTTTTTATTATAAATCTGGTTCTCGGCTTTGGTTGTGCGGAATTTTAAAGAGTGCGCGGAATTTTCTTCGCCGCCTTGCTGTGTGCAGTGCACTTCGAGGAGATTTAATCGTCCGTTCAGCGGCCAAGTTTGTGTCATAAAATGGAGTAGCAAAAGTCGAGATTTGCATGACAAACAGTTGGCTTCTGCCTCTGGGCAATTGAAATAATTTGCGGCATTTATTTGGTTGTAAAATAGAGAGTTAAGCGTGTCCGTTGAATAGTTTGGCGTTTACAGTTACAAGAACTGAAAGAATTCCATGTCTAAAATGGGTTATTGTTCGAATATGGAGATTGAGAGCCTAAAATGGCATTAATCAGCCTCAAAATAGCCGTTAATAAATGTTCTGGAGCTATTTCCTCAGCAGAACAACCTTACGTAAGAGTTCATGGAACTTTTGTGACTCCCATTCACTTTTATCGCTCATCAATTTTTCTATTCTTTCTACTCCCCGCTTTGACTTTCGATATCTGCGGCCCAAAAGGTTTTAATGCTATTATTGGTTTCGCCTCGCATTAATTTACGAGGCCCCTTTGTAGCTGGCCAATTTTAATACGGAATCTATAGAGAGAGATATATCTATAATACAAAATCTAGAAATGCAAATTAGACTCTTGATCGCCTGTCAGCGATTAGGAGAGACAATACTTTATTGCGGCGGCGATGATGGAGCCCAGAGGTGGAAGAGGAAGTCTTCGGGGCTGGTTTAAATAAAAACGAAACCGCTTCGCCAAAAGCATTATATTAATTTCAAGCCAAATGCCAAGAGTTGAAAGTAAAAGTTTTTAAGCCGGAGTCCAAAATATGATGTCACGCGCCGAAGCCAACGGTTTATTTTTTAATAGCATTCATAAATCAGAACAAGTCGAGTGGAAGTTCACTGACAGCCAGCCAAAGCTGGCAAGTTTAATGAGCTACACATTCGCCACAAATCGGGACAAATTCCCAGCTTTGTCCGCGATCAACCTGACTAATTCCACCGCCCAAAAATCCATCGATGAGGAATGAACTCATTAGCACGGTTCTGCTCCCAAAGAGTTCTAGATGCGGCGCTAATTAAGGCAGCGTCTGGATTAACTGGAAAATCCGTACCCATAAAGGCCATCGCCCATAGCTGGTCAGACTCGTTTCCGCGAGATCATATCGATCGAATCAAAAATGCCTTTATGGTCACGACGTTTGCCAGGGGTTCTAATAACTTTTATCTCTGTGGGCCTTGTTGCCGGGTATGTGGTAGGCTCATACGAGTGTTTGACATTTTTACCGCCATCGTTTCGACTCGGGCTTTATGTGCATATGTTTGGCGGGGGAATGCGCATTTGGAAACACTGACAAATTTCACAATTCCCCAACGGAGCTTCGTTTGGAAAATAAATTTCACAATTTCTGAGAGGCCCCGAAACTGCATCCCAAACACAAGAAAAGAGATGTCATCGATTAAGGTCGCGCACAGCCCGTTGCATTTTAATTCGATTTATCAAAATAAAAAGACAAAAACAAAACATATTTTCTTGTTCAATTCAAGATACGAACTGACCTTGAAAAGTATAAATACTTGCACGAAAAAAGTTTCGCTTCCACCGACTGCCGCCAACCGCCAAAGGGCAAAAGCAGTCAAGAGGCTCCGGCGAAAAGTGTGGGGATATGACTAAACTGGTTTGCAGCATTGGGATGCTGGCGATGATGATGATTGCGATTATGATAAAGGTGCTCATGACTCGCTTCGCCAGAAGAGGTTGTATTTGAAATCATGTAAACACCAACAGAAACAACGTCTTGTGCGTGCGAATAAGTCGATTAATAAATGGTGTTTGCCAGCTCCGAGTTATGCAAAACTTTTCAAGATTCATTGGCTCATTGTGCAGACTGGTACTGGTACTGGAGAACGAACGCTATGGTTCTCAAGGCGGAGTTACGCGCTTTTTTGGGTCACCGCGACAGCCGCCACTCGGCGTGGATGATCTATGTGACTTGGAATTGATTTACTGCATTTGCAACTCGCACCGTGATGGCTGACACCTCTTATACATAGGTATTCATATTTGTGGCCCACATTTGTTGGTTGGTTTTTGTGTTTAATTGATTGGCAATTGATTTGGGTCTTTGTGGCAGCATCAGCAGCTCAAAAGCGGGCTTGGCTGCCCCCTTCACTCAATTAAGGAGTTTAATTACGCACGAAATTAATTTGTTAACCCAGTTTTGGGATCAGCGTGAAGTTTACAAAGTTTTTGGGTCAGTAATTAGAAATATACAAAGTAATTATTTATTTCTTAAAATAATGCAATCCTTAGGGAAGTCGAATTACTGGAGCCTTTGAGGAACTCAGTTCACGAAGTCTTTCTCTAGCGATTTCTGATCAATTTTGCTAGTCATATGACTTTCCTACAACTTGAGTGTTTCCTCCGCTTCATTAACTATTTAGTAGCATTTTCCCTGGATTTTTCCTAGAAAAACAAACCACATGCCATCAATCAAGCCGTAAGCTTCTAGCGGCATGCCAACGAAAACAGTTTTCCTTGACTTTAACCAAGAGAAAAAAACAAAACTTTGGCAACATGTTAGTTTCCCAGGGGTAAACCACAAAGTTTATGCGACTTCAAATGTAATCATCGACTTCCACTCAGCATGTTAAAAATCAATAATCGCTGGAAATAATAAAAAACTTTTGTAATATTTAAGCCACTTTCATCTGCCATTTGGATTTGTAAAAAAAGGATAGAAAAATATGGCGCTCTTATTTATGCAAAACTTGGCTGGCAGCAATGTGGGTGAGAGATGGAATCGACCTCCGTTGTCAGCAGCTGCTGCTAGATATCACGGCATAATAAATTAATATCAAACAATTTGCTTTTTATGGGCTCTGGGATTTTTTCATAATGTGTTTCAGTATTGACTAGTGGCGGAGATTTTGGAGCAGTCGAGATTTGGCAACAAATGCGAGACTTGAAGATATGCCAATCAAAAGACAGTAGTTAACCGTCGGGCGAGAAACAGCAGCTCGCGATTTGCATTAATGAGATTTCATATTTTTGCCTCTTGGAATCCCAGTCCGTTTGATGGCCGCGATAGGCAAATAAATTGGTTTTATGTGAAATTCATTTGTTTTCTCGCCGCATTCGCGTCATTTTCGGTTTCCTTCACATGGTTTGATTTCCATTTTGTTTGCACCCACAAAAAAAAAACAAAAACAAATTATTGACCTTATCGTTGCTATTGAGCGTTGGAATCTATAGCGGGTGTTAACCATAAAATGCCATTGTTTCCCATTTCATTACTGCAATCCCTCCTTAACCTTTAAGACAAACACACCCTCGCCGAATCGATTTGAGCCTCATTTGGGCTTGAAGAAATCTATCAAATCATAAACGAATTAATTACTTAGCATAATGCGAAGGTCATCTTCCACACCTTCTGCCCTCTGCTCAGTCGCTTCCCGTCTCTTTGATTCATCGGCGACATATTTAGGAAATATGACTCGATTATATACGAATTCTATATTAGGATGTGGTCAGTATAGTATACATTTCGTAAAAGAACTCGTTTTCACAAGGAAGTCTTGGCAATGCCGGAACTTGGCTTGATTATATTAACTCTATGGGCAATTTATGCAAATTAGCGAACAAAACAATTTCATAAGCTCAGATATTAAGGCGGAGATCTTCGGTTTGAAGAATATGATCGTCCAGCGATTATGTGGGACAGTTGAGAGCTGTGCCATTCGGTAATCGATTTGCAGCTGCCACTCAGAATGCCGACAAGTGCATTTAGAACTGAGCTAATTGCCCATTACTGTCAGTGGATGCCAACTGGTTTTTCTTCGACATTTTCACGACGTCTGTGACAAATCTCGGGAAATTAGCATGTACGAAAAATCCAGTTCCAAATTGCAAATGCAAACTAAAAAGAAGAAAAAAATCCCCCGACGTTTGACGAGAATGCGCTGTGATTTGATTATTATGCCTTTGACATTTCAGCCAGCAATTTTTTGGCGGCGAACTGTTTTACTCTTCGCTTTGGTTTCGAATCGAACCGGATCTAAATGGCTGCTGATTTGCTCGGGCACACACATAACCGAAAAACGAGCTCAAACTTCCAAGTCGTGTCTTCTTGACTCATCTCCCCCGGCCACAGTATGCAAATTGAGCGAGGCAAAGCTTAAATCTTTAAATCTTTTTTTTCGGTTTTTGGGCGGCGGTGGCGGAGGCGTGCCTTGAATGTGACAAATCTTTTCGACAGCTGCAAGATTGCAAGATTGTTTCCATTATTAATCATCCGTCTTTGTTTCCTGTCTCTCTCTTCTTTCCAGGCCGTCGCTTGCATCTTCCTGGTGCAATGCGTATACTCTCAGAAATACGATTCTGAGAACCGTCGTCTAATCCTCGACATTAACGACCAAAAGACAACGAATCAGCAATACTATTCGTCAAACTTTGACACAAGTAAGTGGACCCGTTTTGCAATTTTACTAGCCGTGTTTAAGCCGCTTGAATCCATTCCAAAAACATCAACAAAAAAATAAAACCCAATCCATTAACTATGTAAAATCAATCGTATCCATATCGTAGATATGTATCCTAGATAAATCCCCATCCATGCAGTTAGTTAGTCCTTGTTTTCGTTAATTATGTACCGTTTTAAGTAGCTAAATTGACAAACGAATTTGTTATTGTAGTTGTTAGTAGTACCTTAGTCGTAAGTATCTGTATTATCCCCCCAAACCCTCCTCAATCTTTGATAGTTCAACCGACTTACATTCATTAATCTATACTCCAAATCGAAACAACAACAACAACCAAAACCAAAACCAAAACCAACTGTAGTACTCCTTCTATATATAAACATTTATATATACATATATACCTCCGTAGCAGCTTACTAAACTCACCCAGTAGAACCCGTAGTCTGCGTCGTAGCTATACTCAAATTGTAAATATATACACGCTCAACAATCGATCAAACCATTACCTATATCTCTCTATATCTCTTATTCTATGCTACTTTCTCCTCCTCCTCCTACATATAAATATTTAAACACTCTACCTTCACCGTTTGATGTAAGCATTTTTGTTCTTCCGTGGCCAAAAGTCCTACATGAAACCTCTTTTAAAATGCTTCGCATACTCATAACTCTACCTCACCACCTCGAAATTGATTACTCCAAAACAAGATACAAAGAATAAAAAAGAAACCCCAACAACAACCTACAACCAACAATCAACAACAAACAACGCACACAACAAACACCAACATTTTCCTTCAACGAAATATCATCTGATTAGGCTCTTTGTGAAACTACTTTCAGTTACAGCGCCCTTTAAGAGATGTTAGATCAGAGTCAAAGTTAGTCGAGAGTCTTAGGGTTCATATATATATGGACACACACCATTTTCAGGTCCTCACAGCACTCCTCCAAACAAACAAGCAAACCACACCAAATCACGCAAAAAAACCAAAAACGTTATACTCTAAACATTACCTACTCTTCCAAAACCAAACAAAATCCAAAAAACCCAAAAACAAAAACCCAAAACCAAACCAAAACCCAAAAGACGCCTATCGGTATGGCTACGATGTCGGCAAGACCGGCAACTTCCATCACGAGACCCGCGGTCCCGACGGTGTCACCTACGGCTGCTACGGCCTCATCGATCCCTACCACCTGCTCCGGGCAACACACTATGTGGCTGATGCCCACGGCTACCGCACCGTCGAGCCGGAGAAGCCAGTGGAAACCTTCCCGCCGCATCTGTACCAGGAGACCGACGGCGGACCCTCGGAGCCGGGCATCCTGCTCCAGTGGCACGAACTCTACTTCCCCATCGGATGTGGCAAGTTCGCGAACGGCGCCCAACACGGCGTCCCTTACTTCATCGGCGATGTAAGATGCGTGTGGAGGAAGTTCCCGGGGCAGTTCCTAATCGTTTTCTAGAATCGTAATCCCCGAAAGGCAAATCAAACGAGCTTAGGATGAAATCTGGGAATTAACTACTACTAAACAATATAGATAATATAGATTCTGCAATAGAATATTAATAGATAAAAAGGAATTAACTACTACTAAACAATGGAAGTAGATTCTGCAATAGAATATTAATAGATAAAAAGGAATTCTTGAAAACTCTTTAGACTAGAAAATATTTTAAAAACTCGCAATCAAAATGTAGATAACCAGGCACAGCTCAGCTTCATATTACTGGCTTCCAAATGTTCCTAAATTGTAACACTCGTATAACGCGCTGGCTGTGAACCGAGCCATTAGGTCATCACCGAGTAAAAAGTAGTTTTTTAGAAGTTTTTTCTTTAAAAATTGATTTATGGCCCCACGCTTACAGCTATTCTGTAAAATATATAGCCTTAGCTATAAGAATACTAGATTCAAACCCTAGACTTGCCTTTCGGTTGACTAAATTCGGGAGAACGATGAGGAACGCCCCTGAGAGAGCTCACTTCTGACCGGCGATATTTTGCAGTACAAGGCCAAGGAGGGTAGCAACGATGCGATACCATCGTTCTCCGCCAACATTCCCGTGCTGAAGGGCTCCGACCAGAAGAGTCTGCCCATCCACAAGCCCACGGGTCCGATTGTGCCCCAGGGCACGGGGATCTTTGGCACGGACAAGGGACAGACCGATCACAGCCATCCAGGGGACCAGGCGCCGTCCTTCCATTCGGTGAACACCCTGCTACCAGGCAGCAACAGTGAGCACAACAGCCCTCTGGCGGCATTCCCGCGATTGTGTGTGGACTCCAGTGTTTGTGTTCTTTTAGATGATGGCCAGTACGTGCCGGATAGTAATCCCTACCAGCATGTTGTGGGACCCAATGGCGGCAACGGAGGCAGCGGCTCAGGCGGCGGCTTCGGTGGAAACGGAGGCGTCGGTGGCTTCGGACCCAATGGGCCAAACGGTCCCAAGGGACCCAATGGCCCCAAGGGACCCAATGGGCCCAAGGGACCGTTTGGCCCCGGTGGCCCAGTCGGCGCGGGAGGAGGAGCCTCAGGAAAACCGGTCTACAGGGACGGAGATCGAACTGGCACCGGCAGCGGTTCCGGAATCGGTTCCGGCGATCGCTATACCACCGGAAACGGTGGTGCATCCGGTTCCGGCGATCGGTACACCACCGGCAATGGTGGCGGCATCGGCGCTGGCGATCGCACGGGAACGGGTAGTGGTTCCGGAATCGGCGCCGGCGGCCAGTATCGGCCGGGCAATGAGGGAACCTACACGAGCACCTACACGCAGACGGAGACCGGTTTTCCTGGGGCCATCGCATATCAAGCAGGTTAGCCCCCAACGATTTACTACGATTTACCCCGGAGAGCAAAATTTGAACGAGCTGTGGACGTGGATGTGGATGTGAATGTGGATGGGAGCGGATGAAGTGTGCCGATAAAAGGTTTTAAGTTCCACCATGACATCGAATTATTTCCGAATAATACGAATCAGTTCGTTCAAATTTTCCTCTTCAAGGCTTCTTCCTAGTTCTAAGAGTTCTCGCTAAATTATCCGTATGTCTCCCTTACAATAATTTACTTCTTAAACTTTAAACTATTTTAAGGATCTTTCGTTTATTTTCAGCCAAGAAACAGAAATGATTTCTGAACCGTAAATGCACCATACCTCTTAATATAACTTTTATTTTGCAATATTAAAAAAAAGAAAAGCCAGTTCCAAAAGGACAATTACACACACACACACACACATAAGCCAGGAAATTTTAGGGCACGTTTTCTGATTTTTAGTTATCCTCTATCAGAGCACCTCTCCCAAGAGCGCACAATCCCGATATATACCTCCCTATATATATATTTATATCCTCACTTTCTATCCTTTCTGCACCAAATAGTTATCGAATGAAAATAAGTCGAGCCCAATCACGACTTTCGATTTTCTCAGCATGTTCACTTGGCTGAGATCCGAGATCAGCGTTATATCACTCATTTGCTTGCACCGATCCTTCACACCCACAAAAACACACCCACAGAATCACTTCCCCCACACACACTCCATTTAATGTAAATATAATTACACGGCACATGAAAACTGTAAAAAAACCCGCTTGAGCAATGACTACTAACCAACTCTATAACTGCAACTAACAATTATTATCTGTGACTTATTTTTTGTTCGGTGTCCGGTTTACTCCTCCTGATCCCCGTAACCCCAATCCATAGTTTGATACTAGCTCCATCCTACTTGTCTGCTTCGTTGTTATGATTTTTGTCCTGGTGTCGGCCTAGACCGTTTAGCATGTAATGTATCCTGAATGTACTCTAATGTTAATTAGTCTAGTAGACCAGTTTTAAACAAGAACACCAATGTAGTAATTTTTAAAAATCTGTTTAACGTAGTTAGACCTTAGACAGTATCTGTATGCGTAGTTAAATCGTGAGCATGTGAAAAGTACCGCCCTTCTACTGCAACTTTACTAATTGAACGATTTCTATGATCTTAAAATCTACTCTCTAGATAACGGTAAATATAGTGGTGACGATGGACGCTATAAAGGTGAGTTATCGAAATGATCCAATACAGTGCTGGGCAAGGGTATACTCATGGCTGTTTCGCCCTTGATTGCAGGTATTAACGATGGCAAATATTATCACGATGATTCGGGCAAATATGTGCACGTTGAAGGCCCCACTGGTCCACCGGCACCCCCGTACGTCCACGTGGTTGGACCCGAGGGCGGATTCGGCGGCGAAGGCGGCAAGGGAGACGGCGGCGGCGTAGGCCCAGGCGGCCCAGGAGGCCCAGCAGGCCCAGGCGGTCCCAAGGGACCTGGCGGTAAGTAATCCCTCCATAAAGCCTAAAAAAATCCAGAAACTGTTCTTACAGTTTGTTATGTATACAAACTGTGACCCATACACACATAGTTTTTTAGTGCATATGTGTGCGAAGCTAACAGACCCGAATTAAACTAACAGACTGCTGCCTTTTACATAACCCCGTTTTTACATAATTAACAGAATCACGAACAAACACGAAGCGCTTACAGTGTACATGTGCCGACAGCGCTGCCTGAAATTTGTTCCTATGCACAGTGTTCGACCCCTGATTTATAATAATTTTAATAATCTTTTCAGGCCCCAAGGGACCCAACGGACCCCCCGGCCCACCCGGCCCACCAGGTAAGCTTTTGAGACCTTCCAAGGTCATTTAGATTAACCACCTGAATTTCGATCATCCAGGACCTCCCGGACCCAAGGGACCCACTGGACCTGGACCTAAGGGTGAGTTAGACAAAAATTAAAAAAAAGGAGTTGGGAAATTTAATTTTTTGTACACAATCCTAGGACCTTTCGGACCCCCCGGACCACCCGGCCCACCCGGACCCACTCGTCCTGGCCCATATGGGCCACCAGGACCCCCTGGCCCAACTCGTCCTGGCCCCCCAGGACCCCCTGGCCCAACTCGTCCTGGCCCACCTGGACCCCCCGGGCCCCACTCGCCCAGGACCCCCCGGACCAACCCGTCCCGGCCCCCCGGCACCGCCCAACGATCCCCGGTACTCGGACAAGGAGACGCCCGGCTACCTGCCACCAGACCAACCGGGTAAAATCTCGAAACCTCCCCCATCCTACTCACAAGTCATTGCTATTGAGCCAACCACCAAGCCAGTCTTTAAGCCGAATTACGAACACAACAATGATTATGTGCATAAGCAGGTGCCCGTAACGACAAAGCCACCACTAACCTATATTCCACCTTCTTTCCCTCCCAACACTCCAAAACCCTATGTTCCCGCTCCCGCTCCCGTTCCGCCATCCCAAAAAATAACCACGACGATCGTACAGCCAAAGGTCCCGGCTATCACTATTAAGAAGGATACGCCAGTTAAGAGCGTTACGCCACCGCCAGTGACAACGGGTAATATTGAAAACCATACGTACCTACCACCGCCACCGCCGACGCCCAAGTACGTGACCAAGACCTCGACCCCGACTCCGATACCGATCCAATACAAGCCCTCGACACCGAGACCCTTCGAGAAGGTGAACACCGCACCGCCACAGATCCAGTACCATACGCCACAGGTGCCGCAGGTGCCGAAGGTGCCGCAGGTGCCTCTGGTTCCCCAGGTTCCCGCCTACACTGTGACCAAGACTCCGACTATACCACCGACCTATAGACCCCAAGCTTACGTCGAACCGAAAGTAACGCCTCGTCCCTCTCCACCATTGCATGTGCCGTCGATCAGCGACCAGTCCTGTGTGTGTAACGCCGATAAGACGCACTCATCAAGAAACACCCTTACCTCCACCACCACTAGCACCACAACCAACACGAACTCCTATCCCAATCCCGCCTCTGTTGACTTTAACAAACAATTTTCCGGCTTCAACGGACAAGCGAACTTCGGCAGCATAATAAACGCCATGTCACTGACCCAACTGCCGGTGATACCTCAGGCGCCCGGACAGCCGGCCTTCTACCCGCCGGACAAGATTCCCAAGGGCGCCGTCATTGCCCTGATGCCCGTGGTGATCCTGCCGCAGGAGTATTATTCCAGTTGCGAGGAGAACTCCGTCTACCAACACTCGAACATCGATCCCTTCCCGCTGGGCGTCCAGCCTGCCTCCTTCAGCCTGCACTCCGTGCTCACGGGCTCGGCTCCCAAGGATCAGTGCATGTGCCCTTGCTCCTGCACCCAGAACCTGCCGGGAAGGCTGCACAAGAAGCGCGAAGCCAGCGACGCTGAGGCACCCGTGGAGGTCAAGGCCGCCGAGCCCGTGGCATCCGAGAAGGTGGAGGTCAAGGTTGAGCCCATAGCAGCCGCCTCCGAGGAGTCCAAGGTGAAGGTTGAGCCCGTGGCCGCAGCCTCTGAGGAGGTTAAGGCACAGGTTGGGCCCAAGCCCGCGGCCTCCGAGGAGGTGAAAGTACAGGTTGAACCCGTAGCCGCCCCCTCCGAGGAGGTCAAGGCTAAGGTTGAGCCCGAGGAGATCAAGATACTGGCTGACCCAAAGCCCGAAATCAAGGCGACTAGCGAGACGAACTAAGACCAGGACTACGGAACAACACCCCAACCAACCAACGCCCCTCCCAGATCCCGCTTTATCCAATCCCAACCTCGATCCTACCTCCCAAAAAACAAAAACTAAACCTAGTCTAAGTGTTTTTAGTGTCTGCCAGGCAGGGCCAACCAGCATTTAAGATGGGCCAGTCGACGGAGAGCCCGGGTTATGTGTTCGCTTTCTTGTGTTATTTGAATTTCGACGATTTTGTAATCAGCAGTTTTGGTAAATGCACTCCAGACCGCCTGTCCACGACGAGTATATATCGGCGCTCTCTATGTTATAATTACTCTAAAATCGATATGTAATCCAAAAGGCTTCCTTTGAAAGAGCACTGAGAATTGGCAAAAGAGAATATTGTTTGTGACATGTTGTTTATTATGCATTTGTGTATGCTTTTTATTTTTTATGATTTCGTTCAGTTTTATTTCCTTATGATTTTTTTGTAAACTTTAGTTCTTAGATTATTTAATGTCTACTCTAATAATGATTGAGACGGAATATTGAATTGTTATGTCAAGAGAGAAATATTGAAATTAAATAAAAATTAAGAAACAAATGTGTTTTTCTGGTCTACACACTTCTATGGAGTCTAAGGGGATGACAAATATTATTATTTCAATAAAATTGAAACGATATGAAACCTGGTGAGATTTTGTGTTTCTTTTTACGATTTTTATAGGGTACAACGGTATTAACATATTACTTAGAGCCATCAAAAAATGTTTGCAATCACTGATCAGTATAACTAGGTGATCTCGGAGGGTACAAGGTACGGAGCTGCCAGATTGGCCACATCTACTACCGTCCACAAAAATCAAGAAAAACGCATAATAGAGCTAACGTATATCCTTGTATTTCGGTAGATAGGAAATGGATATATATTAGATTGACTTGTGCCGACGTTTTCCTAAAATTTGAGAATAATTTGAAGGCTATTAAGAAAACATATCTATATCTCCCTCGCACTCGTTTTGGTTTTTAAGTGGTGTCTCGAACTGCGGCTCGAATCTGGTCTTGGGTCATCCAACACGATGACCTCGCCATCGCAGACCCCGGACGTCCACTCCTCGTCCGGGAGCTCGACATCGGTGATCTCGCCGCGGTCGCTGCTGCTGTAGCGAGGACGAAGGCGACACAAGCGGGGACGCCAGCAGCTGGAGAGCGGGATCGGAATCCCGACGTCCCCATTTCGCGGCAGGCTGTGGCCGATGCCGCCCCGCTCTCTTTGTTACCGCGACCGATCCGTGCATGCGTGTTGTCCCGACCATGTTCCGTTTTTGAAAGGCCGTCTTCGCTGCTTCCCGCCTCTCGCCGATGTCCGTGCGCCCTAACGGGACCCTTCCGGTAACGGGATCCTTCCACGCTCTCTCTCTCTCTCGGCTAGCGGTACCGTGTGCTTGTGTGTGGGCGCGCGTGCGTGCTTTCGGTGGCCATTTTCCTGTCTCCTCGGCATTAATTTTTGCGCTTACGGGATCTTGCTCGCTGCTTCTGCCGTTGCGTTTGTGCTCGTGTGTGTCGGGCTGCATGGCCGTACCGTCTCGTGCTGGCAGCCTCCACGCGGTGTTGTTGCTGCTGCTCAGCGGAGTCCGGCCTGGTCAGCGTGCCGGCGGCTGCGTCCGTTGCCTCCAGCACAGCAGCTGCGTGCCATAACAGCCGTCGCGTCCGTGGCTATCCTAACAGCAGCTGCGTCTGTGGCTGCCACAACAGCGGCTACGCCGGTTGCCCTTCTGCGCCGTCCCGTCTGACGGGAGTGACAACACCAGCTGGACGCCAGTAGCTGGGGGGCAGGCCTTGCAGCGCTGCACCCCCTCTCGCCCCTGGCTGTTGCTGATGCTGCCCTTCCTGGGCCGTGCCGTGCTTGTTACGATACTCCGTATCGTCTCCTCCCTTTCTTCGGATGCGAATGGTGCTCTATGCTTCCGGTGGCCTTTTTGTCCAGGTACTTCCTTTATTTCACTTGTTGTTATTGTCAGGTCCTCTTTCCCTTATAGTTTGCCATTCGCCGCCAGGGAGACCGCCTTCGCTTGGATACGCTTCCATATTCTTCTGGATCTTCGCCGTGGTGTGTGACCAGCGCTAATGATGGAGTCCTCTGCCTCTGCGGTAACATCTTCCTCGTTGTCCTCGCGCAGCCTGCCGTTTTTTTGCTGTGTCGCGTTGTTGGCTCGAGTGTTGGAGTCTTCTGCCCTGGCCGTCCCGTCCTCGATTCCGTCTTCTACATTCTGTGGCTTTAATTGACTTATGTGCACCAGCTTTTCCTTCATGTTGATCTTATGCTGTATGACGCAGATGACCGGGGACTGGAAATCCGTCACCTTGAATGGGCCATCGTACCTGGGTGCGAATCCTTCCACGGCCTTCGACAAATGGTCCTCTTTTTGGAAAAACTGGCATTTTTCTGCGTTAATCCGAAAGTTTGCTTCCTTCAGTCGGCGAAAAACTTCCTTCAGGTTCTGTATGTGTTCTTCCTTAGTCCTTCCGATTACGACTATGTCATCCTGGTACGCAAACGCATGTGGCGACATTTCGGGCCCTATTACTTTGTCCAGCGCTCGTTGGAATGTGGCTGGCGCCGAGTGCAGTCCAAATGGCATCACCTTCCATTGGAACATTGAGATAGGACCTTAGGATGATGCTTGCTCACAGCCATTTGGGGTCCGCCAACCTGTCAGTACTTTGGATTCCGATACTGTAGATTTTTAATTTTTGTTTTTAATATTATATTTTAAGCTTATTTTCGTATATACCCTTGATATATTATTAATTAATATTAATTCGGTTTCGACAGCTCCAATTTTTAAAAATTTCATTCTCGCACTTTCACTTCCATTTCTACTGAACTAATCCTTTCTTAAATATTGGTATGCAGTTTTAAAGAGCTTTACAATACCTTTTGGTCAAGATATAAGTGGTTTTCAATTCTTCGGCTCTATATAGTAGTCTGTAATTTGTGCAAAAGAAATAAGACTATGCTGAAAGTTTCAGCCACATTGCTTAAAAACTGAAAGACCAGTTTGGGAAGAAACCGACAGACAGACGAACAGATAGATCTACTCGGCTGGTGATGCTGGTCAAGAATATACGTATATACTTGATGGGTTAGGGAGATGCTTCCTTCACTGCGTTTCAAATATCATGACAAAATTATAAAAATTATAATAATAAATTTACACTTGCAGAGCGAAGTGTAAAGAAAAATTTAAAAGCCAGAGAATTCAAATAATATTTAAAATATCAAAGATAGTTAAGAGTCCCCAGTGCAGTGGCGCCCCAATCGGAATTTTGAGTGTCTGGCTTAAAGACATAAAAAAGATATGCCCAAAAATATACTATATGTACAAGCTCAACGAAATAGCAGTTGTGTCGGATTCAAATGTGTGAATACAAAAAATAGCAGCATTTGCTTTAAGAAATTGTGAACGGCATCTAATAAACACAGCTGCTGATAATTAAATCTTTCAGCCCCCTTGTAAGAATGCGTATTTTTAAGAAATCTTTTTGGAGCACGGCCTAATTATAATTTATTGAAGCGAAGGCCCTCTCATATCATCTCATGGAATCCTCCCCGTTTCCCAATCTTGGTTCCCACAAGTAGGCACAAACATTGTGTTTTGCATTCCAGGAATCCAATTTAGAAATTAAATCTTTATAAAAATATAAGTGAAAATTATGTTAATAATGACTTGTGTATACCGCAATCATTGACGCCCAACAACACTAATGGGCAGTAAGTGCATATAAGACACAAATTAAACAGGAAACGAATACAAAATACTGTTGGATTTTGGTTTATTATTTTCTTAATCTGAGTAGTTAATTCAGTAACTTGATTCATTCATTCAAATATTACTTGGGATTAGTGGGATCTCACTTAATTCTCCAGGGTTTGTTGGGGTCGACTTCCTTTTTCATAGCTTCATCTGGTGTTCATTGTGCGTAAAATGGTTTCGTCGACATGAAACATCTCCCAACGAATTTCCCCATTCCCATAAATTGTATAGGGCTCGGCTCCTCTTCCCCGTTTTTATTCCGAGTGGTATCCTATGCTAGGAATCTTGGAAAAGGCCTGAAATCAATAGACGAACAAAACGAGGGAGCGAAGCCAAAGTGAAATGGAGACTTTTGTTTATTTTTTGTTATTCTGCTGTTTTGGTTCAATGTTGTTTCGGTAGGACGGTGAGAACATAATGGAATTCATGCCAACCAAAATACCTTCAATGTTAGAAGGCTTGGCAAATTTTCGCCTTGAGCTAAGGTGTAACGGAGCAGGCATTTTATTGACATTTATTAAATTATTTACATGGCAGCAAGCATGCCATTACGTGGTTAAATTGACTTAAACTTAAGCCAACAAGAACACCTGCCTATTTTTTTGGGCGCAGATACTAATTTCAGCAACTGAATTATAATTATGTTGATATTAATACGAAAAGACTGTTTTATCTGATTTTTAGAAATATTTAAAGTGATAAAAAGTCATTCAGAAAACTCTGGCTAGTTATATCAAAGAAATTAATGTAATTAGTAAATGTTTTTGTTTTGTAATTTGGAGAAAATCACATGTTATTCCTAGCCAAATGAAACAATTTAGAAAACCATGTCCCCATGTCACCTTGAGAGCCCAACCCAGTTTTTGGCCAAGTTTTACGATTATGTCAAGTCAATAACTGAATAGTTGCAATACCCGCATACACCGCCAAACACCCGACACTTTTCACACATGTTTTTTTTTCTCTTAGCTGTGAACTTTTCGGTTGGCTTAGGGCTTAAAGACGGAGGTCAAAATTCGGGTGAAGACAAATATGCTTTCAGATAATTTCCAAATCTTTCTAGTCGCCGTCGCAAACTGGAGTTTCATGAATGAATTTACAACCGCTCAAGGTCTTCGCGCGATTATGAAATATACTCTTCGTTCTGTACGCGACGCGATTACCAGGGGATTATGCAAGAGAATTGCTAAAAAAACGTTAACAAAGCCACGAAGAGTCAAATAACGCAAATATTTGGACCGCAAACTTTCTGTGGATAATTGGAATTAAAGATATACTAAGCAAGCACGACCTGGCTCGCAGCGCTCAGTATTCTCATTCATGGCGGGATGGCGGTGAAACTTGAAAGAAATGCGATCTGTGAACTTAGGGTAAATATTAAATGGTTCAACGGGCGGTGCTTTTGCTCCGTCTCTGTGTTGCATTTGTTTTTCTTTTGGTTTCGGTTTTGCTATTTGTGTTTGTTAAAGTTTCGGAAAGGCAAATAGCTAAAATTAAACTCAGCTCACGCACCGGCAAGTCGGGGCATTTATTTTGTCACCTGCCTCGCTAAATTGAGAATATTACTCGCATTATTAATAATAATGCATAATCGCTGGCAGCAAAGGTCTCACAGAACTCGTAGAACTCTTTAGGGCTGGATTCCCACCTGTTGAGCCGAAGTTTCGCTTTGCCCACCGGCAACTAGGCGTATGAGTAATAAAGCCGAGCTCGCCTCGCAAGAGAGATACTAAAGTGCGACAAGTGCGACAAGTGAGAGAGTGGGAGGCTTTGTTTTGTTTTGTTTTATTTTGTTTGGTTTGTTTCGACGGCGACAGCGACTTCAAGTTGAGCGTAGCAACTCAGCCGGAAAATGAAAAATATAAATTGGCCTCTCGTCTGAGAAACAGAATTATTTAACGTCCAACAACCGTGCCAAGCAGTTGTCTTGGTTTCCAAAGCTCTCGCGTCTCTTGGAAAGTTATCGGTGTGTTGTTCTGATTGTTTCGTTTTAAAAATAGTAAAGGCAGAACCATGTTCATCAAGCTATTTATGCTAATGGTGAGTGCTCAGAGCGATATCCAATTTGTCTTGATACCCGAAAACGAGAGCCCTTAAAACCATATTCTAGCTGGCCGTGACCGGAGCCTGGAGTGGCGCCCTGCCAGAGAATCATGTGGCAGCAACGGCGGCCAGGACAACGACAGGTGACTTGGCCACCGCCGAGACTTCAGCCAAGTGTAAGTACAGGGGATTATTGCGACTAAGAACGTAGTAAACTGAGAGCCAGCCATAGAATCAGGCACATTCCGATTGGTTTTGCAAAGTGGTACTTTTTTAAGATTGGATATTTGCCGAAAAACTAAATTACAGGTTTTGGCATCAGTTTCCATTTAATTTTTGTGCGTACTAACATTAAATGGAAACTGATGACGCAGATATATGCACAAAAATATATACATACTTGTGGCAACAAAAAGATCAAAATATCATTTTAGAAATATGAAGCATGAAAATGTAGAAAAAAAAGTGCATTTCGGAAACCTTTTTAAAATGATTATAAAATGTGAATGTCTTTATTTATTTATTTGATAATTTTTTAATTTATAAAGTATACTATTTTTAATGTCTGCGATCTCTTTCCAACCTGCTTAGTGCTTAACCTATTTGGAACCGGCACTGGATATCCCAACTATGGCTATAACTACAACCGCCCGACCAACGGCTACTATCCAGGCTATCCCAACACGAACTACTATGGAAATTCAAACTATTATCCCAGCACCGGCTACGGATCTTCCAGTTTCTATCCCAGCCAGGGCTATGGATCATCGAACTACTATCCGAGTCAGGGTTATGGCGGCTCCGGCAGCTACTATCCCAGCAGCGGCTATTATCCCACCACGAATATTTTGGGAAGCCAGGGCGCAGGCTATGGAGGATATGGTGGCTATGGAGGTAATGGCGGTTTGAGGCAATATTCGGGATATTGGCAGCGTGACTACCAGGGCCAGAGAAATCGAGGCTTTGGCTACTACGACGACACCGATCGATACGGCCTGCCCCTGTCCAGGGATCGTTCCTACGCCTCGAGCTCGTATCGCGGCTATAACTAACATAAGTATCTGGTTTTGTGTGTGTGTGTCTTGTTACTGCTTTTTGTTACTGCTTTTCGCCCTCCCCCTCTGCCTCCATTTCTACCTCCCACCACTAATAACAATAAAACCAAAGTGTATCTCAACTGCTACTAATTTAATGTGTAAGCTGACGCTTTGGCTTTTTGCGCGTAATTAATTTGCTTCTAGGTTACATTCAAATTACCTGCGGACACGCCCAATTGCACCCTCAAATTTGTCCATTTGTCATTCGTTCATATTCATGCGCTCGGCTCGGCTCAGCAAATTGTTTGTCTGATGGAATGGCTAAATTAATTGCATTTTTGCAGCTTCGGCCTAAAAGTTGGCTACGATTCTCCTGGCGGGCGTCTCGCGTTGCCAACTTCTGTGACTTGTGGTTTCACCCGCTCTCTCTCTCTTCATTTCCATTTGCAGGCTATGTGCGCACTTTTGGCTAACACAGTCATGTGCGAAGACGGCCAAGAACTTAACCAAATGCCACGCTCCGGCACGCATCAAAATCCACAAGCAAACAAAAAGATCGTAAAACTTATATAAGCAATTTATTAGGAAGCACATTTCCCATCTCCCATCCCCAAGAGGCACGGCGTTAACCTTCAACTTGGAATATTCGGCGGCTGCACTCGAGCACACACACTTCGCTTCAAGCTTCTGCCCGGCGACAAAGTCTCGGGCTGCAAGAGTCTTAAATTTTAAGTAAAGTCGTGTTTATGTTTTTCTCTTTCCTCCGTCTGCTGTTGCAGGCTCGTAAATGCAGCGGAGCAAACTTTTCATTGGAATTCTTGCAAGGAACTGCTCGCTCGAGTCCTTGCTCCTTCTGCTGAGAGCAATTTGTGATAAGCTAATAGATTCCCCTTGTTAAATAAGGCAATATTTTGCCACAGATTTATGTGAGGCCCTCAGAAAATTAATTAAGCGAAATGGAGCTCCGCATGCACACCCATACTACAGAAAATTACAAATTAAAAAAAAAACAAATACAGATATTCCTTTTAATATTGGGTTTAAAGGCAACAGAAATCATGCCAGATTTGATGGGTAACATTTTAAGAAAATCAAGTTAACAAAAAGCACTCAGCCGTAAGAAAAATATTTGCAAGAACTTTAAGGGCACTTGATCGCTTAAGGAATTGAGCTGGAAACGAATAGATAAAATAATTGACTAACAAATGCAGAGAAACTTGTAGAAGAAAAAAATGTATATCATACCAGGCCATCCAAGAGCCCAAAGGAAAATTAGATGGGTATTTATTTATCTGGTTCAAAGGCCAAACTTGCTCAGCGTTTAATGGGCAACTTTTTAAAGAGCACAAATTCCAATTGAAACAGTTTAAGCCCAAAAAAACAAAAAAAAAACAACAAACGATTAAGAAAAATATTTGCACAACTTTAAAGAAGCAAGAGATTTTAAATTTCAAAGCCGAAGACCCGCTTCTTTTTGCAAATCATTAAAGTCATAAAAAGAGCCATCATCAAACGGAATTCCATTATATAAAAGGCAACAGAAGGAAAAACAATTAAAAATAGTTTCTTTCAAATATACACACCGGCCCAGATGACAAAAATTCTGACACAAATTGTACATATTGCCAAATTTCCATTCATAAAATCTGTGAGTTTTAATCTATTTGCTCATTCATTTGTCGCTTTTGGCTGGTTCCATTGAATGCGCGGCTTCCTTCCGTGCAGCCGTAAAAATAAAAAACAAACCGGCAGCGAAGAAGCAAAAATACAAGATACAGATACGTAACTTGGTGTGTAAATGCCGAGAGTACAACAAGCATTCCATGTGGAATTTTTTGCCGAAATTTATCTCCAAATTGTTTAGAATAGGTACCATGCCCACACAGAGAATTCCCCGATCGTTAAGGAACACAAATTATGATCAAATGGTATTGAGAGAATTGTAGCTTTATTTTGTTTTGGTCTTAATTTACTTTTCAATGTTTATTATCGCTGCACTGTGTTGTGCTCTACATTAAAGGCAAATATAAATAATTAAGCCGAGCGGACAACAATAAATAAAACTAAAGAAAACCGATAAAAAAATATCTCTGCCCAAGGGGGAAATGGGAATATTTATTTGCTGAGCGGCCCGGATTAAATGCCGGCATCAGGCGTTGAAACCTAATGTTAACAACATTTTAATTAACGAAACCAGCACCAGCAGCGGCAAATAACAACACAACAGCCACAAATAATGCAAAAATTATTGCATATAATTGCTGGGGATATTGGATAAATGAGCACCGCCGCGTCAGTTTATTCAGAGTAAATATTTGTCTGGCATATATTTCAACGAAAAGGGAAAAACAAAGGGAGAAAAGGGGAGAATTCAATAAATACGCGAATAAAATTGCAATTTCTATAGACTTTGGCTTTGCTCGCTATCGACGCAATTCGGAAGCTCAACACAAAAGGGCAAAGTGAAGCAAACTAGCGAAAAGCCAGGCGAAACTTTCCAGGCAGAAACAAATGAAAAGGGTCGAACAGTTGGAAAACTGTGCTATAATTTAAAAATTTCATCCAACCAGTCCGCAGGAAATAACCGTCCCCACAAGCTGCTTCTGCTTTTCGTCACGTCCCTATCAGTCCGGGAAAAGGACTTTCTCTTCCCTTATTCTGTGTCTGCAGAAAATGGCGCAAGTTTTTCATGACAGTTCATAATTTGCCACAGCTGCTGCCGCTGCGCTGCTCCAAACAGAAACTGAGACCAAGTGTGGTAATTGCAGGGACAAACTTCGAGTGGAGCTCAGATAGTGTGTGAAGGTGGCCTTGAACCTTCGCAGTAATTGTCAAAGGACCAAGTTCCTCTCTTAGCCGAAAAGATTTTCCTTTGCCATAGTTCAGCAAATTGTCGTTCAATGTACAACTCTTGGCCTTTGATTTCTATCAGATGTTTAAGGCGGAAATGGAAACTTAAGGTGCTTCAGGTAACCCATTTTCATACCTATCAAAAACACTGGCAGGTTACAAATTAAATTGCCCAAATTTGACATTTGGGGTAACTAATAGGCAGCAGTTGTCCGACAAAGGGAGAGGCTTCCTTTTAAACGAATTTTTTCTTACCAAGGAAAAGGGTCAAAGGTCGCCTCTTAAATTTATTATAATCCTATGCGTCATCTTCTGTTTCGCATCTGCAGCGCAGAAAGGGTTTGAATCAATTTGTGTAACAGAATTATTCAACAGCCTTGGTAGCCGATTCAAAGTGAACGGAGAATGCCTTAATTCTTTCGTTATTAACAGCTTCTTCATGGAAAGCACTAAAGGCAGGCCTTTGGTAATAATTTAACTTAAGCCCATTGAGTCCAGATTAAAGGAGTTGGGAAACTACAGTCGAGTGTGCTCGACAGAAGGCCTTATTTTAATTATCAATTTACTTCTACAAATTTATGGCTACTATTATATACAAATCTATTTTCTTATACAGAAATTTAAGGCTGCTTTACGGCCTAGATACGTTAAACAAGTATTAAGCAAAGTGAAAAGCCGTATAGGGAATCAATTATTCTGTACATACAAAAAAACACCATGATTTTAATTTAAATACGCGTTGTCTTAAAAATATACTTCACTCAGTATTTCGAGCTTAGTAGGAATTTAATACTTAATAAAATTAAATGTAAACTTAGTAGTATAGATTTTATATTCTATAGTTTTATTTGTGTATTTTCAAGTATTATTTTTATAAGAACCTACATTGAAAGTTCGATAACATATCGCGTCAGCTGGAATACAGCTGTTCGTCGCGTCAGTGATTTTTCTCAAGACTTGGTACAGATTAGTATTATTATTATACTTTTGTAGTATTAAATTAAAAAGCATTTTATTAGGAACATTTTAATACTCAAAGGTATAGATTTCATATATCGAAAGTATAGTTTGAAAGTTCCTTAATTGAAAGAGCGAGAAGGGGTACCCTTTATGTGCCGAACATAAAAATAAAATTCGATTAAAATTTATATCCATATAAGTATTTGTATTTTTGGCAGTACATACTGTAGAGTAAGAAATGAATAATTTTACTAACAACTGAAATTGTATCAAATTAGTAATAAATTTACATTTTTTACGGTGCATAAACTTACGGTCAGGTGCACTAACAAAATGGACACTTTTATATCGCCATATCCACCCAATGCTAATCAACAATTAGACGCTTTTTTTCTGCTCCAAATTATATATAGTAAGACATAAAACTCGCTTTCGTCGGATTTTTGTTTAGATCGTGGTTTTTCGGCTAATTTTATATAGACCGAGCTGTCTTTTGTGTGTGCTTCTTAAAGCGAGTTCATTATATGGCATGCTTAACTAATTAACACCCGAAGCGGCGCCACGTGCTTCAGATATTATGATACAAAGGGAGCAGAAGAGCAGAAGTCCAAAGATCAGAAAACCCGAAACACGACATTGAATTTAGAATAGGGAGAGCGAGTGGAAAACAGGGAAAGCTAATTTAGGTGACTGATTAGGGCCGAGAGACCGAGAGCTAACCATAAATTGTAGCTGCAGAACACACAATTGCAATCCCTGGCTAATGATAACCCTAGCACGTGCCGTCGGAAGGAAGCCAGACTATAAATGATTCAAAATCATTATCATATCGCGCCCCGATTTGTTTTGTTTGTGTTTCCCATTAACAGAAAACAAGAGGAATAGACAGAGGGAGGCCAGGGCGCTAAGTGCGGCGTGAGCGAGGGGGATTGGGGATTGGCGCTGGCGGCGGCATCCATTTAAGCTATGTAATTTATTACAGATAAATCAAAACAAATCGCTTGTTAACATTCGCCATTCGCAGCCAAGCGGAATTTATGCATAAATGCATTTAATTATATGCGTAAAAAAGCCCCCTTAACGAGAAATCGATTCGGCACTGATTTAAGGGGAATTCGGAATGGATAAACCTCACTTTGGCCATTTTCATTCACTCATTCACTCGATTTCAGGAAGAGGAGGCCATAAAAAACACACTTCAGAAGCCAAATAATCAAAGAGCAAAGCCAAAGCCAGACAGGTAAATCAATCAATTTCTTGTATACATACATAAAAAAAAACGTGTTCAAAAGGAGAAAATGCTTTATATCCCTATGTATGTATTTATATTGGGTTTCATTTCGATGATACTTGGCGACGGCAAGTTATTTAAACTTAATTCTGTTCGAATCGCCTTCGGTGGCAATTCGCAGAGACTACACACAGTAAGGGGAGACACAAAATACGGTAAGTTAATAATTAAATTAATTATAACAATTAACAGAGCTGTGGCGGAGCAAGACCTGTCTCGCTGTTCGACTCGCCAACTGCAAGCAAAGTTTTCTAGTCCCGATGATAATGCGAATTTAGTTAAATTAGTTCGTATTTAATTCAATTCGCACTGGAGTACTAATGGACGCCATGATGCCAGCGACTCGAAATCTGTTCGAATAACAATCTAAAGTATGTATGGAACCTGGCCGCCGTGAGATACAATTTCAATGTAAGAACTTTTGCTAAATTACACACTTTTCAGCGATTTTATTTCTTTAATTGGCGGGCACGGCTGGCTATACAAACAAATTGATTGAAAGCGAAGTTTGAGTTCGTACTTGTCTCGGATTTCCAGTCGAATTGAGGTAATTGAAAGGCAATTAAATTGATTACAACTGAAAGGGAACTGTGTTCGGAAAATGCAGGGAGAACATTATTGGAAATTTGTGTTTCCTCCAATTTAAAATCCTTTTATTCCTTATTTAAGTAATTGAATTGGTTAGCCACGGCCATATAATGGTACATGGAGGCTTAGTATTCTTTGAATTCTTTTTTCTGACCATTTATCTGCAAATCGTGTTATTCAGCGTCACCTTTAACCTCTCTGACTCCGATAGGTCCTTGGTTTTTGTCTCAATCTCGCTGCTCGACGTCTTATGTCGTCTGAGGCTGAAAACCTCATTTGCTTCAGGCCCGTCTGTCTATCCATGCGACAATCAGAGCTCGTTTAGGACCCCAAAGGTGGGTCAATGATGGACATTGTCTTGCATGTGTCTGCCACGATGAGTTTTTGTTCTTAAATTGAATTTGTCCGGCTTGGGGAGCATTCCTGGCTTTGTCGAGAATGAGCAACACATTTCCAGAATAACCCGCAATATATTTCTTTTGTGCTGAAATCTTGAGAGGTAAATACAGGTATTACATCAACTGATTACGATTATCATTAGATTAAAAAAGACAACATACATACATTCATTGTTTAGAAATTACTGTCTTCTAATCTAATCGAAGTCTAATCTAGGCTAATATTGAAAAATATCAATTTTTCATTCTTGACTTTAGTTTTGCACAGATATATGTGTGGCTCTTTTGATAGAATTAAAGCAATTCAGGTGTTTCCTAGCCATGACAGTGTGATAAATGGTATGATGATAAGGCAGAAAGTTAACATTTTATCTGGTCTAATAAATTCTTAAAGAAAGTATCTTATTAATTGCATTCTTATCGCGTAAAAACCCACAAGAAACAGCCACTTTTCTAAGGTGTAATTGTTTTGTTTGCCTGTCGAAAACAAATCAAACGCTTAATGCCAAGTTGCTGGCCTAACAATTACCATCAAGGCGGAGGGTGTCTGTCTGGCAGAGATAAAATCACTGGATTGGAGGGAAACTCCTATTGAAATCCACTGAATTAAATACTAAATGGTAATTACCGATTCAACAGTATACAAGCACTGAAACTTTCACTTATCTGTGTCAATTTAGCTGAGGGGGAGGCAATAAGATTTTTTTTATTATTTCGAGGTGGGTAATCAGTAAACAAATATGCGAGTGAACCACGAAAAACAAGAAGTGAAACAGTCGAGACACGCCCAGACTCCCAAGCGAATTGGCGTTGGACTGTTTTTTTTATTGATTTATATTAACAACCTCGCAGAAAACAGCCAAATTGATTAAGATTTCTTTGCGGCTGCACCTGAGTTTCGGCCGTGTCACCCACAACACCACCGCCCACTCTGACGTATGCATTATTTCTCGAGATAAAAAAGAAAATTGTATAAAAAATTGGGTGTGCGAGTGTGCGTGTGTGCGCGCGCCTGCCCCCCCTTTGTATTTGTGTGTATGGGAATCAATAGAAGCCGGCACGCAAAGAAAACAAAAATTAACAGGCTGCGAGCTCCTACAGCCATCAGTTGGCTCCGTGAGCTTTTATCGTGCGGTTGTGCCTCGCGATCGAAACTGTATCAGAAATTAGACAAATAGTTCGAGCCGTGAATTCGCCCAACTCAATAAACATTTTAAATAAAAATTAAAAATCCCAGAACGCTTATGAAACATCAAAACCGATATAAAACTCAATGCCAAGTGTGTGTTTATCTAAAAGTGTATATAAACATAGATAGAATTTCTGTTTGCTCTCGGCTGCTGATTATGGCCGTTAAGCAAATGACTGCGGCGGAGTCAATAGCAAACTAACCATAGAGCTAATTGCATTGGACATTCTTGGCCTCAGCAAATGAGAATTAATTAATCTGTAACAAGAGCACGAAAAAAAAATAAAAAAAAATAAACGCATTTAAATCCATCGGACATCGAAAAAGTAATTAATTCCTGCGGCGTAAGTAGAGAAAATCATTTTTATGTGATCAAATGGATGATTTCCGTTATTCAAAAATGGTTAAAAATTCGTTATCATTACAATTAAGAGCATTAAATGCACACTCGGCCGGCATACAAAAAAGCTATCGCTCGGGGTGGCAATATATAACTCATTCGATCTGAGTTCTCGCATCAATAAACAAATAAAAAATCTATTAAAACCACATACACTCCGGCTATTTGTTTGGCAATTGAGCAATTTAAACGTTCTCCCAGTCGGCTAGTAATTTTTGCTGTCTGTGAAAATGTATCAATGAATTTTTAGCATCCAATAGACTGGTATCACGAGGGACAATAAGTAAAACACGTGGAATGCAAAGTATTTTGTTTACTTGCGTTGCTCAAACATTTGGGCTTGTGCGATGCATCAGAAAACCTCAATTAAATTGGTGCAGAAAATTTCAGTTGCGGTTGCCCTGCCTGGAGAAGAGGAAAACAAATTAAGACGAATAAATATTTAAGTTTAACACAGAGCATAGGGAGCAGTTAAAATATTTACAAACAAGAGAGAAGAGGAAATCTTAATTGAATATACAAATTCCTAGCCATTTTGAGCCCGTGCCAGAAACTGACAAAATCTATCCCCTTGCGAGTTCAGGAATAACTCTTTTTCTGTTCGTAATGGTTGAGCTCGTCATTGAGTATCTCAGATGTCGGATAACAAAAATGTTAAGTCAGCTTCCAGAGCTGTCTGATTGTAAGTTCCTGTTGCTTTTCCCTTAAGAGTCCAGCAGTCGGAGAAGCTTCCGCCTTAATCTTTTATCTTAAAATTTCCGACATATTTTCAACCCGTTCTTTTCTGTGTCCCTCGGAAGATGTAACCTTCTGCGCTTATTGCTGCCAGGACCAGGGAATTTCAATTAGAGGTGTGGCTTGTTATTACAGGTGCGACACGACCGGCCTTGGCAAGGAAATTAGCCAACGACAAAGGCAAGAAGCAAATAATAAACAGAATAAGAGCCACCAGGAAGCGACTCTCTTCCCTGCTTTCTCCTAGACCGTGACTATGCTGAAAAGAACAAAATTAAGTCGAAACAGAAATAATAATTACAAAGTATGACTGCTCATAAAGTTGAAAGGAGAAGGGTGCTGCATTTAGCATTTTATATTATTTTATTTGTCTGTCAAAGGGTAAGCCCACTGTAAATTTTGAGAAGGCAAACAAACATGAAATATCAAAAAGCGAAGGTGGGGAAATACAATGAACAAATGGCCTTTTGCTGTTCTTTCCTGTTTGTGTTCGCTGTTGTTCCCCGTTCAACTTAATAAAGTGAAAAAAACAAACTTTTTTTAAGCTCCTTATTCAGAGAAGTACTCGCCCACTGCTTGGCATTTGGCCCCTTTGGAATTTATCTCCTAATTTCTAAACCACTAATTAACAACGATAATGACGATGATGGCCGTTAATGATGTTTTTGTAGCCTTGTTGTGGCTAAAGTGTTTGATTAAATGTATTTATCTCAGGTTGGCTTCCGTTCTGCCATCCCGCACAGCTTGTCTGGATATCGCATAACCAAATTAATTACAGTAGCCTTCGTGCTTAAAGGTCTGAAACGCGAAAAAATTTCACCCCTTCCCCCATAATTTACAGTGTTTATTAATTTCGTATTTTAATTACGGCGCTGAGTGACCCCGAAAGTCACGAAACTACCGGGGGACGTTGCTTTAATTTACGTAATATTTAATGGATTCTTTCATAGTCTACTTAAGAGCGTGACCAAGCGGAGTTTCATTTAAAAATGCGACCAACAGTTTGTAATATTTTTTCCACAAGCATCGTACTTCTTTGCGTAACAGGAAGAATCTGAAAAAAAACAGATTTGTTCGATTCCACTTCCTTTGATGGGCTTTTCTTGGTATTTCCTTCGTTCTCTTACTTATTCTCCTCGGCATTGTTCAGATATTACCGATATTGTTATTGCTTCTCTCTTAGCAAAAAGGACGTTGTCATTTAAAATCCTTGCGGACCCGCTCATCAGTTGATAATGCTCTTGCAACGCTCCGTCAGGTTTGCTGCGTTTAATTGGACCTCTGGGAAGGGGATTGCTCATCTCGGCTGGCTTTGTTGTTCCACCTTTTCCTTTTGGTTTTTTTTTTTTGCCTTCTGGGGAACCATTGTTTGGCAGAAAAGGTCAAGGAACAGTTGGAATTTGTAATGGCAAATTGTATTAGCGACGAATGCTTGCTCAAAAATTAGCCCAACTTGTGCAGAGGGAATTCAATTGAATCGACTGCGAGTCAAGATTGTTGCAAGGTTCACTGAACGGGTGGCAGATGCTTTGGGTAATTAAAGAGTTGCCTCCGTTTGAAGACATGTGAAGGGGGCTTGGCTGCGAGTTTAAGGAACTTTTAAGGACGGCGCGTTTAACCAAAAGTGCAGGGAACTCTCAAGAGGCTCCATCATTGAACCTTACTAAATAAATTAGTAAAATTTAAGGAAAAGTTTGAAAGTTATAATCCGTTACAGTTGGATTTGATGACTTATTTACTTACTAACCAGAAAATCTTTTCAGATAAGAAATCCATTTTAATAGGTGCCTAAGAGTATGCTATGGTTTCGTTCTCATAAATATAATGCTAGGGACCAAAGAAAAATATTTCACAGAGGATTCTTGGGCATTTTATTTAGAAATTTGAATTTATTCTGGTCTCGTTTATTGGAAATCGATAAAGCAAAAATATTCTACATATAATAATTTACTTAAAAACGTTTTTTTTTTTATTTAAATACACCCTTTTCAAAGAATAAATGTATATTTTAGCATCACGAAACTTGAAAAGTGCCCCTATTTATAAATTTGATTCCCCCACATTTTTCGCTCAAGTGTTTTGTATCTATCAACAGGCTTCTGTTTACCGTTTGTCAAAGTCCTGTGTGCTCGTGCCAACACGCACTCAGCCACGTAAATATTTCTTCTTGTTTTCTCCCGCTTGTTGACTTTTATTGAAAAAATGTCATTTTTCGCTTTCAGTTTTTCGTTTTATTTTCGCGCACTTAGAGGGAAGGGTTCGCGTCGTTCTTGTGCCTCAGAAAATGGCATCGAGCAGGCGCCCTCTGCTCAAAATGCAAATTTCCATCCTCCCCCATCGCGCCGTCTCCACTTAAAATGTCTACAGATTGTAATATAGCAATTATTTGCAAATCTTTGACATTTTTGTGCCGGGGATAAAATGCTTTCATTGTGAGAGGGGAAGAAGTTTCCTTTGCGTCTTATCTGCATAAATATTTCTATTTTTAGTGGAATGGAAATCGTTTTTGGTTGAGGATTGTTCTCAACTTAATATAAACTTTTACCTAAATTCTTCTCATGACGTATTTTCGCCTTCTTGTCCTGCTAAGAATGTAACAAAAGCGCAGGCACGTGCACTTTGCAGTCTGCATACATTATGAACACAAACTGAGGTAAACCACTCGAAGTCAGATTTTTAAGTACATACTTCCAGTTGGAGCGAAATATTAATAATGATAAATATGTCAGTTGCCAGGGCATTGATGGACAGCATAATAGAATCAATTTAAATGGGCCCAAGAAGGTCAGAGGTTGTTGGATTTGAGATGGCAGAAAAGTAAAGAAAATCACTGAAGGGAATAACACTTAAATAGTATAGGGTCTTGCAATGAAAAACAGTCTCTAAAAATAAATTAAATTAAATGTTTAAAAGACCTCTTATATAATGAACTCTTTATTACGATATTAAACCCTAATCTAACTCCAATTACTGGATTGTTTATATTTTTCCCGCGACTGCCAATATGTTTAAGAACTTAATTACTAGTTAGTTATTATCTTGGCATTGTCCCATATTAATGGCTACCTTCATTAGGCGAACCACCTGACCCAAAAACACACTCTCATTCAATTGTTATATCCCCAACAATTGTCATTAACGACATGATTTGCTGGATAGATCCATCCATCAGGGCTAGGCGGTTGGTTCCCGCCACGAGTTGAGTTCTATTAATATTTATAACATTCGGACAGCAATTAGTTGCATTGAATATTTATATTGTGGCGGTTTATTCAGCCAACGCAAGAAGCTGACAATGGACGCTGAAATTTGTTTTCTGCCTGTCTGGACTTTGAACGTACATATTCCACTGGGATTGGGACAGGGGTTTCTTCTTTCTGCCACTCTGAGATGTCCGATTAGATATGGTACTCTGTCCTGACAAAAAAATATACATACAAATAAAAATAAATAAAGGACGAGAAAAACGAAAAAAGTGAAAATGGGGTTTCGTCGCTTTTGTGCCATCTATGTGCATTTATGTGTTGATTAACTTGATTTAGGTCCCTCGTGTAGCCACTGCAGTCCCTCCTCCGCGTGACTGCTCCACAAGAGTGCCGTGAACTGTGAGCTGGCGAAATTAGATGCACTTCAATTGCTTCGCCGATTGCCAAGTGATGCGAGTAATGTGAGCCCGATATGCAAATCGGGCTGAGTCAACATCTTCGACTCCAAAGGTATTTTACACTAAGGCCATCCGTGAGATATGTAAGTCTTTCATTAATTAAGCAACCGGATGCATATGGAATGTTTATCTATTTCCGGGCTTCTGACTTGTCCCTCCGCAGGCTAAATATTTTCGGCATGTGATTGGCATGTTTGTGTATTTTTAAATTAACCTGCCCCACTCTCGGAATCAGTTTCAATTGAAATTTGCGCAATGCCACCCAGAGGGGGCAGTCTGGAGCGCGTGGCAGTCTCGTGCTGAGTGGGCGTGAAGTGAAATCAATTTGTGTATAGGCGCAAATATGTTTCAATCTAACAAGCTCACTTCAACGGAAACAGTTATGGCCATTTTGCACCTGTCAAATGGAAATGTAATCTGCCAAAATCGAGGATAAAAAAGGATGAATTCTAATCTCAGGCCAGACAGGCACTCTCCCCCGTAGACGAAGCAATCCGTGCTGCTTTTCAATCCAATATAAGTGAGTTCTGAAATTGAATTGATTGCAATTGAGATTATGCTGTTTCTGTTGCATATTTATCTTTTCCACATAAATGCTTAGAGAATTTCTGTGTCATAACATTCTCATTTAAAATATCACTTATACACTTTACTTACAGAGACAACCTATTGAAAGCCGATTAGTACTTTGTTAATTTTGCATTTGTTAAGAGGGAATATATGCACTGGCATGCAGCTTATTAATTTACTAAGGTATAATCAATTAATAATTATTATATTCACATTGAGATGTAACAAAAAAGAGGTACACATTGTACATGTCTGAATGCTTAGCAATTAAAATTTTAAATTCATTACAGTTAAAAATTCATGTGATAAGACCAGTTGAGGAGATTACTTTAACTTTAAAATGTATAAAAAAAACCCATACAATATTATTAGCATTCGTGTCAGGATGTTAAGATATACTTTTGCTTCTTGCCTTGAACCTCAAAACTTTACACAATTTAATTAAAGAAATAAAGTCCTTTTTTAAAGGGTTTCACATTTTAATGAGTTGCCAGAAAACGTGATCTGCTTGAGAAATATATAATGCAGAATCTGAATCAAAAGGGATAGCACACGTGGCGTAAAGTTCCGCCAAGCATGTGCCACACATTTTTTTATCGAGTATCTTAAATATTTAAGGGGAAACTTCTGACAAGATGTTCAGTGAAGACTAGGCAAAGCTAAAGAATTTCCGGTTCAGAGGGTTAATTGCCATCAAATATATTTTAGATTTCCGTGACAGGATTTTTCTGCTCTTGCTGACGACATCAATCAATGGGAATTACTTTGCTGTGTGTGTGAAAGAGCACTTTTCGGGTTATCTGTTTTCAATTTCCGCCACATTTTCCACAAAATTAGCATACGTTCAGCCGGTAGCGAAAATAAAAAAGGAACTGTACAAATTTAGGTATTTTTCCTCCTTTTACTCAGCGTGATGTGTAATTTAATTCCCATTCAGAAAACGCGAGCGTGACACAAAAGGTATTCATAGTATAGTAAACGTGTGTGCAAGTCTGCATGTGTTCAGCCATTGGGATTTAGCCCGCTTCTGGAGGGCGATGTCAAGGCGCCGGGAAGCGTTAAAGCTGATGACATGGAAATGCGGCTGATAAGTGGAAAAATCTGAATGAAGAGCACGAGCCCCGCTAATACCCATACTAGTGGGTGGAAGTGTATGGAAAGCTCTCCATAATTGCTTATTACTTTTCTTGCTAATTTTTCACTTAGCCTCATCAGCATAAACTTGCCGGAGGAATGAAAATGAGCGTCATAAATTTATACAACTTGCACAGTTACTCTTCTCTTTTATATTTATCTTATTTTTCCTTTTTTTTTTGCAACTTTAAGGGTCGGTTGGCTGAACCTGTTCGATGGCCAACAGGTTTGAAGTGCAACTTGTTGTGTTTTGAGTGGCAAAAGCCCCGACTTGAATTTTCCTTTTGATTTTCCGGCCATCGGCCGAAGCTCGTGCTGGGTGCTCGTGTGCGTTCTGCCAACAGTTCAACAGTTGTTCCAGCCGAAGACGAACCTGCTGCCAACAGTTGATAACTGGAACTCGGGCGGCAAGGATGCTTGGCCAAATTCTCGAAAAGTGAATCGGAAACGGAGTCGGAGTCAAAGTCCCGCGAATACTCGCAAATACTCGTATTCACAACCCACTCGCTAAGGGACTTTATTGACACGAATTTAATTAGATTTTCACACGGAAAAGTTAATTGCGGCCCAAGGCAAAGTAAACTTAAATAAAACTATATTAATACTCATTTAACTGGAAATTCATTTGGCTGCTGGTCGGAGGAGAGTTGCAAATTTCTCTGCTGTGCGAAGCACCTGCGGGTAACATTCACATTTATTACAATTACTTTTAATGCTACAAAATGTGTGCCGAAAAATCCGCTCACTCTCCCCACCTATTTCGGGGTCCCATTTCCATTTTTATTATTTTTGGCTAGGTTTTTATCGGATTACGGTTTCGCTAGAGGATTATCGCGTGATGGTGGCCAAATTATTCAATAAAATCTTAAAGAAATTGGAAATTGTGCTAATGGAATGGCTTTAAGAGTGTGACAACGTCTAATTAAGATTCCAATAATAGAAGAATTAATAAAATAATTAAGAGTAGTGTTACTTCTAATGCATAAAAATAAAAATTAATTTTATTAAAAGTTTCACTCATTTGTTAAATTGAATTAAATGAATTGCTAAGGTTTTAGTTATATATTACCACAATGGGAAGAACACTATTTGGTTTATTTAAGAGATATTACAATTAATAAAAATCATTATTAATAAAACCAAAAAAACTTGGTTTTAAAATTTCTTACAAAAGCTTGTTGCTCGTACAATTTAATAATTAAAGTAAACGATAAAGTTAATATTAAGAAGGCACAAGTTTATCTCAGGCCTTCAAGTTAAATGAGTAAATGGTGTAATGATTCTCAAAAGCTCTGTCTACAAATTAAAAATTACGAATGCCCACAAAGGTCGTGACCCATTCATTGGGTGTCAGCTCTGCTGTTTTTTACGAGCCACGTGTTTGAAGGAGCAGGACACCTGGGGAGGCGTGTTTTAAGAGAGCATCCTTGCCTGTATAATGCGCAGTTAAGTGCCTACCCCCGACAAAAGGCATTCGGTGGTCAGACATAATTTTGTTATTAATTTTAAAAGATTTTTTGTCCCGGCTAATTTTAGCTGGCATTCGTAGAATGGGCGGACGCACAGCCACAAAAGGGCGTCCGAAATTGACAGGATATTACGCAAACAATGTCAAAGGAGCGGCGACCATAATGGCAGGCACTTAACATGGTCCTTTGATGGACACTCCTGGGAAAGATGGCCGAAAGCGGGGCCCAAGGAGTGAAGGAGAGTCGGTTAAATGAGCTGGGCCAAAGTTCTCGGCACTGCCAGAAGTAAAGAGCATTTTAGCAATCCTTTTCGGTCAGCGATTGTGGGAAAACATTTTATCTTGCTTGGCGCAAATTAGTAAGCTACTAAAATCATTTACCTGTCCCCTGGGGCATTATATTTAATGAATTTTTAATTGATTCGCCTTTGAGTCCGGCCGGCGACAGCTAATTCTCAAGTGGCCATCAATTTGTAATCGACCGAGGGGAGGGCAAATAATTCCGTTCAAGTTTAATTTGAAAATGTCGTGCAATTGTAAAATGAGGTTGAGTAAGCCAAGTCCCAGTCCAGGAAAACATAAGTATTAAAATAATTGTGCAAAGTAAAGTTTTCTTAGAAAACAACTTAAAGTCTTGAAATGTCAGAGGTTACAGAAACTTTGTGTGACATTTAATTACGCCGTCAAAATTTATTTCCACAACTTTGACACATTTAACTAAAGAAGTAACAATCTTAATTACAGTCCTCGCTCAACCGAGTGATTATTTATTAAAATCAAGACTAGACAGCCGAAAAGATGTGCCCCAAAAGACCAATCAAACCAGAAACCGTAAACACACGCCGTCTAGATTCTGGCTTAAGTCCGATGGCAAAGTCCGATGGCATTGTAAACAAAGAGCCACACACACATGACCCCAGAAATTACATGCTCAATTCTTAAGCTTTAGCTGGTACCTTTACCTAACCCATGCGTCCAAATAAATAAGGACAAGACACAAAGGGCCGAAGCTCGTTATATCCTTTCGTGCCAAGTAATTTCAACAGAATTAAGTAACACTGGAATTGAATAATAATTAGAGGTAATTCAGTTTAGTTCTAACCCTTATTTTCTTTGATCGAAAAAAAAAAGCTATAGTTTTTTTATTATATTTATTTGAAAAACCATTTCATTAACTGATCTAAGGAGTGCACTCTCTTTGAACTTTATTCACTGCTAAGTTCTGGGAAAAATGTTAATACCCTTTGGAGAGGGTACAACAAAAAAGCAGGCCGCTTACAGTTGCGCATTTATTGGACATGTTGTCTTTTCCCTTTTTTTTTTTATTATCTGCGGTGCCTGTGGGAGGAGATGGTATAAGCCTTGCCATAATGTGGCTCTTGTTGCCCGGCTTATGTGTCGTATGCGCAGTTCTGGATGGCACCCGAAGGGGCAGGGCCGTGGGAGTAACATTTCCATATTACAATGTTGCCAACTGACTTTCGGCGCAGCGACAGCGATACACGTTGCCATCCAATATGAATTTTCACTTTGATGTGCTTCGCCCCACTGACGCTCTAATAGGATACACTTTTAATAATATTCGCTGCTTGAACAACAAATTTTTCCCATTCAAAAATTTGTTATTCAATTCGCCAGCTCTCCGAGCCACGAATTTTCCCAAAAATTCCCTCCACTCGCGCACACGTGTAGCGGGCCCCTTGCACTTGTTTGTGTGAAATCAAATGTCTGTAAATTTCACAAATTAATGGTTAGGACCTGGGCGACATGAATCCCTGTTGCTTTGTTCTGAAGTGGGTTTCAAGTGTGTTTCATGGGAAATCTATAGCAGCACTTTTCACGCCGGCTGGAGTTCCCGTATACAAGCAAAAAAAGCCTATAAATACCGAATTACACTTCAGAAGTCGACAAGAAAACATTTAGGAAAAAGAAAATGATAAGCGTTATTCTTGGTGGATTTTTTACCAAAGCCTCTTTTTAAGGAATGTATACCAAGTGTTTATTAAGAATGTAAATAAAGTCCAGCAATAATAATGATTATTATTGTTTTAACCATAATAGCATTATACATATTTCCTCATTAGATTAATATATTGTAGACTGAATTGGTATTGAGTAATTATAAATAACGTTTAAGCCCAGATTAAAAATCTTTTATTGCGACAATTGGAGTAGAAAAGAAACATAAATCTTAATTTTTGTCAGTTCCTAATATTGTAAAATAAGGAATTTTTTCTTTGTTCTCTGTGCACCGTTTCGAAGGCCTGACTCCCACATACCAACATATACGTCAGCTTAATGGCCCGAAAATCTTTGGCTCTCAATTAGTTGACCATCAAATTTCAAGGCTGACAAGAGAGAGGGACACCATTATAAAGAGAGACTTTCCTTTGACGTTAATTAGAAAATCTGGGCGTCTCGCTTGGCCAGACTAATTGAAGTCGCTGTAAGCATAAACGGATCCGACAGTTTTCCCGATTTTTCCCCACTCTCCAATCGTCACGATTTGCCATTGAAAAGTTGTAGACGATTTTTCAAAACAGCTTTAAGCAATTTTTTGCCTAGGACTCCACCCACATAAAAATAACTTTTTGCCTCGGCCTTGACGGCGCCTCTGGAGCTGTTGAAAAGCCAACTGAATGAGTTAGCTGCGGTGGCGGTGGCAACTCAAATTCAAGCCCTCCAGCGGAAAATTTCGACAATGAAAAATCCCTGGCTAGTTTTCACTAAGAAAATCGTATTAGGCCTTAAGCTGGCCCATTATCTGCAGCTTCAGTTTGAACCTCGCCAATGGGTCTAATTTTAGGCTCTCCGGGCTCACAGTTAAAGAGGATTAGAGAGAAATGCTAATTCAATAGAAAAGCCAGCCCTGAACTCGCATTTCCATCGAATGCCGCCCATAATACCTTCGAAAATATGTGTGCGCATATGTTGGGTGAAACAACAAAGGCCAACAGCAATTTTACGAGTGCCTTTGTGGAACATGGGTGCGGGCTTGCTGCCTGAAACAAACTTTAATAGTTTTGTTCAGAAAAATTGTTGGGGAAAATAACTGAAGACATAAAGTGCCTGTGGTAAAATGCTAAAAAGTACACGCTTCGGCAACCTTGTCAGTGAAATATTAAACTTTACTTTTGCATCTATTGAAAAAATGTTCATGGGTAAAGTTAAATTTTATTTTAATTTATTCAAGGTTGCTTTTGATATTTCCCTAATTTAGGGAAACCTAAAACATGTACATATATTATTTCCATATATTTCATTTAAGAAGGTTTTAAATTCATGAAAAACAGATATGCAAATATTTTGAAACACTAAAATTCACAAAAATGAGATCTTTACTTTTTATACCCGGTACCCATAGGGTACAAGGGTATTATGAGTTAGTGCGAACCGAGAATGTATGTAACAGGCAGAAGGAGGCATCTCCGACCCCATAAAGTATATATATTCTTGATCAGCATCACCAACCGAGTCGATTTAGCCATGTCCGTCTGTCCGTCCGTGTGAAACAACAGTTCTCAGAGACTATAAGAGCTAGAGTTACTAAATTTGGTGACAACATTGGAATCTGTTGCACGCAGATCAAGTTTGTTTTAAAATTTGGCCACGCCCACTTCCGTCCTCAAAAATCATAAAAAACTTAAAATAAGCTATACTCGTTATTTTCGGGTTAAGCTTAATAGATAAAATAAATTAACGTTAAATAACGGACGTTTTCTGAAAATGTTAGTAAAATCGGGTGATAAACATGCGAGATATTTGCAATAAGGTTAGAATTTTAACACACCGCCTAAGACACTGCTGTTGCAAGCTGTAGCCGACAGGTGGCGCATTCGAGCCTTGGCCATACGATATAATGGCACCAACTGCAGAAGAAATGACAAAAGAATATAGCAAGAAATGACAAAAAATAACATAATTCATTTTTTGACGCCGATCGAGAGCGTTTTTATGTGTTCCTATAAAATGTATTATTCATATTTAAGTATGACATTAAATTGTTTAGGTCGGGAGCTAATTCGAGAGAGATTTATTTTAAGAAGTAGAGTATGATAATGTATGTACAATTTTAAATTGCCTTTTAGTGTAAAGCACAAACGTTTAGGTACCGGGTATCTCACAGTCGAGCACTCTCGACTGTAGCTTTCTTACTTGTTTAGTATAGTAATACAATTTTTTTAAAACCTGTACGGTTAAAATAAAATAAAAATATAAAATATTTTATCAAATAATATAATATAAATTGTTTTCTTTTTGGTTTTAGAAACAAAATTTCTTTAATTTGTATTTATTGTTAAAAATAAGAGTGAGCTCTGATAGGTTTCCAGTTAGACTTTATTTATATAGAAACTTCGTTTACTCTACGTGTATCTATAACCAAACTGTTTGGCCATATAATAAACATTTAGATGCCCAATAAATTAACAGGTCGACAGTGTTTACACTATGGAAGATAAATTAACAAGTCGCCACAATGTTAACAATCCGATAAATGGCCAATTAACCCCAATGAGAAACTTATTTCCAGTTTCATTCATAGAACTTGAACCAATTGTTATTTTTTCGCAGCCATCCTAATGCCGAAATGCCAACGTGCGTTGGCGGCACTCTGCAATAAAAACAAAAAAATATTATTGGGGAAAACTGTTTTCATTAGAAGAAATAGAAATACAAACATCATTCTATGGCACTGCCCACGGTCACTAAACAAGATGCGCAGCAATTTGGTGCTGCAGTTTCAATTATATAAAACAAACGTTTCACGTGCGAAAGCCGACAGGTGATTCCACCTGAGTCATTTTTCATGTCCACCTACTGGAAATGGTCATATTCCCTGAGGGGCGCTGTTGAGATTGCTTGTTTGGCTTCTCAGACTCGTTTGCTTGCTAGTTAGGTTCATTTGTCTTACGTGTTGCCTGCATTTTCGATTTGCCTCTGCCACCAATAATGTTGTTGCTAACTTTCTGACTTTACTACAGGAGATTAAAAAATGACATCACCTAGGGAACTTGAATGAATTAAATAAAATCGGGGCTTTCTAACACGTAATGGTTGCGAAAGATCATGGTTTAAAGTTTATCTATTTCAAAATGTTGTTTTTAAACAATTTCCAATTTGTAAAATAAATAAATAACTAACTAAGAAGAAACTGATTTTATTTAGGAAGGTCTCCGCTTTATATACGACATTGGATTCTTATCTTGGAGTTACATATAGAGAGAGGCCTGAGTTAATAATAATTTAAATTTAAGGTTTAAGGTTGACATGCACAGATAATCTAATTTTTTGAAATATTCGTGTCTGTCTGAACACAATTAGAGAGCTTACGTCTTTGGGACAATACACTCATATAAAAAAATTACATTGATAAAAAAAAATTGAAAATTTGCAGCTCAGTGTTTTCAGACAACTTTAAATTAATGTGTGGCATTTATCTTTCTCTCGTTTAGCTTGCAATGAAGCCAAGATGCCTGTGAAGATGCATGGCAGATCGTAAACAACCAAAAGGTCAAACTAAGCTACAAGTTCTAGGAACGAGAGCTTTATTGGGGATATTGTATTCTCATTAGGGAGCCAAAGCAAAGAAACCAAAACAAAACTGAGTGCCATGGCCACGAACCTAATCGAGGAGGAATCGCGGTTCGACTTTTTGCCCGGAGCCGAGGAGGAAGCGGAGTTCGGTAAGCTCTTTTTTAATCCCTTTCAGCCTCTGGGGACGCGTTTTAGTCGACTGGATTAATTCGACTTGGCGTATCATCAATCAAAACATTGACAAGTTTGTTTTCGTTTTGACAGTTCGCCGTTAGTTCCTTTGATCCTGCATCATTCATGAGTTCCTTGGGGGTGGCTGGAGTAGATTAAAGACGCCGCATGGTCTCTCAAATCGAATGAATTTCAGATGAGTAACAGGTGACCGACGGGCACGGAAATATTGGGGAAATGCTAATGAAACGAAGTCTCTGGTCTATCAATATTTCATCTAATACGCTCTCTAAAAATGGCGTTTGTTAACTACTGGCTACCATTATAAATCCAATTCAATTTCCTTGACATTTACCAATCAGCAGGAATGTCAATCTCGCCCGCCCGACCGCCAAATCTGACTGACAACTGACACTTGAATTAATCTTCCACTGTCAGGTTACCAACAAATCTGAAAATGCTAAATATAGGTGCCATTTAGATGTACTTATTTTACAAATTTAAGTTCCAAACTCCCACGGACTTTATGCCAGTAAAATAATTTGATTAAATTTTGTGCATAGCACACAGATTTTTCTGATTTACCCATCGTACTACTTTTTGCTGAGTGAAAATGTCTACCACGGATTAACTATTTTATCCATCCTTTATCCCCTTGCAGAACGATTGTACGCGGCCCCCGCTGAGATTGTGGCCCTGCTGTCCATCTTTTACGGCGGCATCAGCATTGTGGCTGTCATCGGCAACACGCTGGTCATCTGGGTGGTGGCCACCACCAGGCAGATGCGCACGGTGACCAATATGTATATCGCCAATTTGGCCTTTGCCGACGTGATCATTGGCCTCTTCTGCATACCATTTCAGGTGAGTGGTGGTGGGTGGTCATGATGCTGAATGGGATTATAGAGAACCCTGGCCAACATGCAACATGTTTGTGGAATAAACATTTGGTGGATACATTTCGTTGCCAGATTCGAGTTGGGCAAACTGAAATCTGCAAACTTTCTATCTAAGTCTACAAGTAAGCTGTGTTTTTGTTCCTGTAAAATGCCTTCATTTTAAATTTTGCATAATTCATATTGAGCCACTAGGATATAAACTGTTTAATTAAAGTTTAACGCATATATCCAGTATATGTATAATCGAATGCCAAGTATTGTAGACTAGTGTAATTATCCATGTCGCGGGTGCATCCATTAACATCGCGCATACGCCGTGTTGAGCAGCTAAATGGATTTCGACTTAAATGATTTTTGAACGCAACTGTTGACACGTTGTATGCATAAATCATACAAGCCACATCAGCATTACCATTAGTTTTCACTTATTATCGCCATAGATGGGTAGTCCCTTTATGGACACAAACGCAGGCAGTGCGCAGACACATCAATTTCGGTGTAATCCAGCATCAATTTAATTTCCGGACGGTGGAGCGCTCATGTTTGGAATTAGAAAATTGGCACAGCCTTCTCCCTTTTTCGTCCAACGTGGCTGGCAATGGAATATTACCTACTTGAAATTTTAATGCGATTTTCGGTTTATGTGTTAATGGGATTAGTATTCCATATAAGCCAGCGAAAATAAGTGCTAAAAGCCAAGTGAACAATTTTCTCGCCCAATCTCTAACGTGCGCGCGCTCTCCTTTTCTGGCGGCAGCAATTGAAATCGCATTACATTTATATGTGATACTGGGAAATTATATTTGAATAGACAATAGACGTTAGCATCAATTGATTTTCTAGTGTTATTGGATGGATAAAGTGAATAATAAAATGGAAATGGGAAAAATTCATAAGCAATATGAAATATGAAATTATGATAATAACAAAACCATATTTTTTCTGTGCTTCCATTCAGAATTTTATTATGAACTTTTCCAGAATTATATATTTACATTTAAAAAGCGCTTAAGTTCAGTGTTTTAATGTTTTAATTAAAAATGCTTTAATACCTTGACCAACTTGAACAGGTCTTAGGGTAACAAGAAACCCATATATTTTAGGTAATTTTCTTTTACAAAGTAAAAACGTAAAGGATTTGTTAAGAGCTTCCAATAGTGGCGCATTATTACGAACATTGTGTATACAAATTCGTTGATTTCGATTACGATATTTATTTTACTCAAGGAAAAGGTTTAATGCTTGGTCTGAAAATTATTTTAAATGTAGAAATGCCACATTTGAGCCTATTGAACTTTGAACTTGACCTGTAGCTGTTGCCACCCTTAATTTTCCGCACTTAATTTATATTAATCCCCCAATCAAACAGAACTTTGGTCCTGTCATAGCCATCATGGAAGTGTCATCAATAAACTGGCGAGAAAATTGCAATTTGCGGTGTCCATTGAGAAGGAAAGCGCGTGCTTAAATATCCGCAGCGACCGCACACACGTACGCCCACACGACCCGCTGTATACACACTCCACATACACTGACTGCGAAAATCACAGCCTACGACTGAACGGAGATTTCGACAATTTATGGGACCAGGAATTGTTGGGGCAGAGCCAAAACAAAACACCCCAAACAGAAGCAGAGTCGTGTTGTTTGCGGTCCAGTGTCCATTAATGATGTTTGCCAATGCGACTTGAATGGGGCCACATTTTGGGCTGATTTAATCATCGCACATCGCACCGACAAGCACAAGCCGCCCATTCTCCTTATCCTTTTACACTGAGGGAAAATATTTTCAACTTAACCTTTGAATATTTTATTTGGTTAAAAATGTGATTTTATACATTTTTCAAGAGAATACAAAAAAGTATGTACTATATAGACGACCATAAAAGTTCTGGATACTCAGTTCTACAAAGTCATTGTATACTTTTCAAAGGATGGGTAAAACCTTCTTTCACTTAAGATTGTTATGAAATTAGGTATTTTAGATGAGTTTACAATGATGATGTCAGGAACTTCTAAGGCTCTTAGCATTCTCAGATCAAGGGATCCCTTTATTTAACATATGATATTTCTCCCTGTAGTTCCAGGCTGCCCTGCTGCAGAGCTGGAATCTGCCATGGTTCATGTGCAGCTTCTGTCCCTTTGTCCAAGCGCTAAGTGTCAACGTCTCAGTGTTCACGCTGACCGCCATTGCAATCGATCGCCATCGGGCCATCATTAATCCACTTAGGTAAGTCCTGAACTGGGACCTGGAAGCCGGAGTCCGTATTTCTGAATCGGAGGCAATCATTAAAAATCGGCTTACACATGCAGGGCACGTCCCACCAAGTTCATATCGAAGTTCATAATTGGAGGCATCTGGATGCTGGCCCTGCTCTTCGCCGTGCCCTTTGCCATTGCCTTTCGGGTGGAGGAGTTGACCGAGAGGTTTCGTGGTAAGTCTATCCGATTTGCATAGATTAAATGGCCGATGGATTTCAGAATTTTGCATTTCGCAGAGAACAATGAGACCTTCAATGTGACGCGACCGTTCTGCATGAACAAGAACCTATCGGATGATCAACTGCAAACGTTCCGATACACTCTGGTCTTTGTGCAGTATCTGGTTCCCTTCTGTGTCATCAGCTTTGTCTACATCCAGATGGCGGTGCGCCTGTGGGGCACCCGTGCTCCGGGCAATGCCCAGGATTCACGGGACATAACACTGTTGAAAAACAAGAAGAAGGTGAGTTTGGGATGGAGATGGGAAAATATCCGGTCGTCGTTTAATTTCCTTTCTCGCTCCGCTCGGTAGGTCATAAAAATGCTGATTATCGTGGTCATTATCTTCGGCCTGTGCTGGCTGCCGCTGCAGCTCTATAATATTCTGTATGTGACGATTCCGGAAATCAACGACTACCATTTCATCAGCATAGTCTGGTTCTGCTGCGATTGGCTGGCTATGAGCAATAGCTGCTACAATCCCTTTATTTATGGCATCTACAACGTAAGTGGACCTGAATGGTGATGATGATTGTCCCGATTTGTTTACCGAGTACCGAGTGGATTTGCATTTGCCCCGTCTGGGTTTTTGATTGGTGTCCTCTGTTTCGAAGTTCCAGTCCGCTGGGACTCGTTTAGTGGAGACGCTGCCACTAAAGGGAAACACGACGAGGCCATAAAAGAAAACTAAATTTAGCCAGGGAATAGTGGGGATTGATGTGAGACCCAACGATGACGGCCGTTTTCTGTTAGTGTTTCGGAATGCAAATGGACGTGGTGCCACTTATGAGCATGGGGGATTTAGCAGACAAATTTATTGGCACACGGGTGAAATACTTTTAATAGGTAATATATTGTCGATCTACATTTCCATCATGGGAAATAAATTTGATTTAAACTCAGAGGGGATTTCCTTAAAGATTTCGTCAAATTTATTTTTTCGGCCTAATAAAGAATATATAGTAAACATTTTACACATTAAGTTACCTGCCCTTAAAATGCCTTGAAAGATAATTTCGTAATAACTGAACCAGTCAACTTTGAAATAATATTTGAACTTTCACTTATAATAATTGACGTTCTTGCCCCTAAAATAAACACTTTTACTTCATCATCGTTTTGCCTCCTCCGCAAATCAAATTATAAAGTAAAGGAAACTTTTATAGAAAGGTTAATAGAGGCACACAATTCCAGGAATCAGCCAAGTAGGCAAAATTCATCTCACTTCATTTCATTGCTTCGACTTCTACGAATCGATTTCTCTGTCGATTTTTTTCCATTTTGCATTACTGATTTATTAGCATCCGCGGCACTGTTCCTTTTTTCCAAAAATAAATTGTGTCTTACTTGGCAACAATTTCCAATTTACTTTGGGCCAAACACCGAAAATAGCTGACAGAAAAAAATACTTTGTCAAAGTTAATTAAAGCAGCGCTCCACTGTAGCCAATGAGCAAACACACCTACTGTCTGAGCCACAGGAATTGGGAACCCGCAAAATGGAGCCAAATCCCACAAAAATCTTCGGCATGGCAAAGTGGCAAACCGAGAAAATCGAGAAAAACCCCCGTGGATGTTTGCTTTGACACTTAAATTGTCTGTAAAAGATAGATTGAGAGCGGAGAGATCTGTGAATGCTCGTAAACTTTTCCCTTTGGATGTGATGTGCGTGAAAACTTTTGTCAACAAATATTCTATTTTACTGTCAGCGAAGACAAATGGCATTTGCCTGCGGAGGCGGCGTGAATCCCCCTAGCTCATGTTCAATAGCCTAAGAGGGATGCCTTAGCTGGCGGCAGGATTCGCTATTTTTTCCCCGAAAATTTTCCTACGACTCTTCTTTTAATTAGCCCTCAAGAGGACTAAAAGTTTGTTTTGTTTAGACAGCGAGAATGTCGAAAAAAAGACGACGGATATTTTTGAGATTTCAATATATTGAAAATTAAGAGACCGCCGGCTGTTTTATATTTTGTATATAAATATTTATGGAATTACTTGTTTGATTGGGAGTATAACTATAAAGAGTATTGCACGACTTATTATAAAATATTTTGAAATAGAATATAATATTTGAAAGTTTTTTAAGTACTTCGGAACTCTCGTTATTGATGTAGGCAATTGTTCATGAAAGCCCTGGAGTTTTATAATGTTAACAAAAAATTAAAACCTATCTAACGATCTAATTTGTTTCTCTTTGTGTGCAGGAAAAGTTTAAGAGGGAATTTAATAAACGCTTCGCTGCCTGTTTCTGCAAGTTTCAAACGAGCCTGGATGCCCACGAAAGGACCTTTTCGATGCACACACGTGCCAGCTCGATAAGGTCGACCTACGCCAACTCTTCGATGCGGATACGGAGTAATCTCTTCGGAGCGGCCCGCGGAAGTGGCCTTAGCAACGGCGCCAAGACGGGCTTGCATTTGCCACGGGTAAATGGAACCGGTGGCGGCGGCGTCAACAGCGGGATTTACAACGGCGGCAGTGGCCAGAACAACAATGGCCATGGCCATCACCACCAAAGCGTGGTTACCTTTGCCGCTCCGGGCTCGTGTGTGGCGGTTGGTGGCGGCCACACAGGTGTTTCGGTGCCGCCGTGGCGCCGTAACAACTTCAAGCCCCTGCATCCCAACGTCATCGAGTGCGAGGACGACATGGCACTCATGGAGCTGCCATCGACGACGCCGCCCAGCGAGGAGATGACGAGTACCCCGGGAGTGCAGTTGGCCCTGCTCAGTAGGCAAAACTCCAGCTGTATTTGCGAACAGGAATTTGGCAGCCAGACGGAGTGCGACGGCACCTGTATACTCAGCGAGGTGTCGCGTGTCCACCTGCCAGGATCGCAGGCCAAGGAGAGGGAGCGAGAGGTGGGCAAGTCACTGTGGCAACCACTATAATTTAATTTAGAGTAATATAAGTTGTAGCCGTGTTCCACCGACACATTCCCGCCCATTAATAAGTAAACAACCCGAGAATCATTAGGTGTATTTTTCCACAGTAAAAGCACTGTTAATATATTGATTTTAAAGGATTATTATGTATTTGTGGAACACGGCTATTAAGGCCATTTTCCACTTAAAACTCAGACCCATTCACGCGCACATTCAGTTATGAATTTTCGAAAATGTGAAGGTGAATTTGGAAGTTGGCTATTAGCTCTGTGATTTCGTCTTAATGAATTGTGATTACAAATCCCTTTGCAGAGCGATTTGTATTGAGTCGGTCGTGAGCCATGTACAGTATTATAATTAATGTAACTTCGAAAGGCGTTCCTTAAAGCACAATACATATATTTAAATTTAAAACCCACAGAACTTTGTCCATTATTTTGTATAAAATCCATTGTCTAAAGTTCTTTCAAAGCCAAAATCCACCAAATCAAATTAAGAAGCAAGAAAATGTTATAAAAAGCAACTTAACAGGCTTACCCTGTAATCAATTAAGTATCATTAAGCTAAATTATTTAAACAGTCATTTAAAAATCCGATTATGTATTATTACCTACACACACTCACAGATGTATGTGTGGAAATGCAATGTACAATATTTGTCATAAAAAAACATAAAGGCTAATTAATGTAATTATTATTGTATTAAATCACCAAAACGAATAAACATTTCGAGTCATTAAGCAAACCAACACAATGCATGAGTGTATTTCTCTACTTTTAATTACGGAGCCACACAATTATTATTCTTTTCGCGTCGCCCATTAATTGTAGATACAAAAATGGCTCGCCGTTTCCGCTACATTTTGTCGGACTTAAATTAAATGCAAATCATACAACTTGTTATTCATATTTGCTCGGGTCTCCATATTTCCCAACTTTCTATAAATCCAAGCCGTTGGCCTTTAAAATTTAAAGTATTTTTACTTGAAAGAAGCATAGGGACACCAATTTTATTTAAAAGAGTTTCAGATTAGCGGGTACTCGAACCGGAAATGCCCAATTGAAAGCTCAAGATGGTCGCAAAGCTTTAAAGTTGATTGGGGATAAAGCGAAGACTTCGAAAAGCTTTAACCCTTAGAATGTGTTGGTTTGGGAGGAAATTTTGTAAGGCTTGAAACAGAATTCTCCTTAAATCGAGCTTTAAGACTTTTTAAGTTGAATTTGGTGAAGAAAGTTGAAAGCTCAATCCTGAGATTAAAGTTCTTTACTATAAGGTTGTTGGATATATAGGTAAAGAAAGATTAGGAATTACTTACACCAAAGTCTTTAAAAATTCAGTTATTGTAAGTAGAGTTACCATTTGACGAATAGATGTACTGGCAAGTGCCATATACGCTTATATTGAATTTATTTCCATAGTTAGTCTTAACCGGACGAACTGGAACGAGCTCTACCCTTAAACGTTTATTAATCGTTAACCTTAATAAAGTTTTATTTCCATAAAATATGATTTGTTATCCCATTTTTTTTCTTGGGGACCTATGTAACTATGATCTCTAATTTATAAAATAAAAACACCTCTTAACGAGGTGAGATTAAAGTGACGATGGCACATTCAACTCAAAACAAGTAAGAAAGCTACAGTCGAGAGTGCTCGACTGTGAGATACCCAGTACCCAGACGTTTGTTGGTTTAGATACTCCTTAATTAAAAATTAAATCGGCGCTCGAATTAGCTCCCGACTTAATAATAAATTTGCGCAATTTTTTTGGTCAACAGTCGATCTGTTTTCTCTTTCACACACACTTATTTATTTTTCTGCTCTTTATTTTATACCATTTTATTTATATACATTTTATACCAGTCCGGCAAAGTTGGTTTATGAAAGTGAATTTTGTTATTTCATTTCATTTCTTGGTCACGCTCGTTATTTTCTGTAGTTTTGCGCCATTTTTTTGGTCAAGAGTCGATCTTTTTTCTCTTTCACACACACTTGTTTTGTGCGTCTCTGTTACAATAAACAAACCGCCTTCTGATTGAAAGAGTCTGGAAGCTACTAAATCGCTGTCTATTGCGCAATGAGGAGCATAGCCGAGGCGTCTAAGCGATGGGCCATCGTTTTATTATGCAAGAAGTTCTGAGTTCTAATCCCGCTCATGCCAAAGAATTTTGTTACATTTATATTTAAGATTCTTATTCATTTTTTCTGCTCTTTATTCAATTAATACATTTTATACCAGTTCGGCAAAGTTGAGCTATGAAAGTGATTTTTTTTATTTTTTGTCATTTCTTGGTCACGCTCGTTCTTTTCTGTAGTTTGGCGCAATTTTTTTGGTCAATAGTCGATCTCTTTTCTCTTTCACATACACTTTTCTATGACAATAAAAATCATCTTTTCATTAAGAAAATGTAGAAGCTATTAGATGTGACAATCTCTGGCAATTTTATTTCAGTTCTGCCAAAATTAGGTTAACAGTTGTCGAAGCATACTTAGTATGAAAATGGCGCTTCATATGTAACATATGTAATGTCCCAGTTGTCTAAGCAGCCGGTGCATCTATATTTTGCAAAATTGGCACGAGATCAATTTCACACAAAACCAAAATATTTTCTGTTTTGTATTTTTATTCTAAAATTTTTTCTAGTTGTTCTCCGGGTATAATAACAAAGGAAAAAGGAAGAAATGCAAAAAAAAAAAACAGAGAAAAAAACAATAAAAAGTTTTGGCGAGGTCGGGGTTTGAACCCACGACCTAGACGGCTACAGGCTACTCAGCAGCGCCTTAGGGGGGGTTTTAAAATTCGAACCTTATTGCTAATATCTCCCATGTTTATCATCCGATTTTACTGAAATTTTCAGGAAACGTCCGCTCTATTTTATCAATTTTTTGTATTTATTAACTTTTACCCGAAAAAAAAGGAGTATAGCTTATTTAACGTTTTTTATGATTTTTGAGGGCGGAAGTGGGCGTGGCCAAATTTTAAAACAAACTTGATCTGCGTGCAACAGATTCCAATGTTGTCACCAAATTTGGTAACTCTAGCTCTTATAGTCTCTGAGATCTGTTGTTTCACACGGACGGACAGACGGACAGACGGACATGGCTAAATCGACTCGGCTGGTGATGCTGATCAAGAATATATATACTTTATGGGGTCGGAGATGCCTCCTTCTGGCTGGTACATACATTCTCGGTTGGCACAAACTTATAATACCCTTGTACCCTATGGGTACCGGGTATAAATATTTTAATTCTAAATTCTTAATTATAATATTCAGAAAAATGTTGTCAGGGCAAAGTAATTCTCATATCAAAATACTTTTCCAACAACATATAGCACGTTTCTGTAACTTTAGTCGTTCAGAAGTTATGTGCGCGAGAAATTTCCCGCCAAAGTAGTGGAAAACACAACAATTAGGTAAAAAAAAAAAAAAAAAAAAAAAAAAACGATTTCTTTTAAATTTAAATTATATTGAATTTCCTTTGATGGTTTTAAATTTTATTGCATTGTGCACGTCTCTGTATGACTACATGATCTTTTACATAAATGTATGTAAAAGGTTAGGTATATGGGATCTTAGTAGTAGTAGCAATTTTAAGGAGTAATATCTCAAGAAAGCGAATTTTCCCAGATATGTGTTATATACTAAAAGTTGAGCAATCTCAAGAGCTATATGGCCTTAAGTGACTTTCAAAATCGTTAGTGCCATTTTTAAGAAAACTGAGAAAAAGAAATTAATTTTAATTATAAATGATTAAATATTATATTTAGCTAAATTATGTCAAGGCAAAGCTATTATCATTTCAAAATACCTTTCTAACGACATATAGCACGTTTCTGTAGCTTTAGTCGTTTAGAAGTTATCGGTGCGGGAAATCAGGCTTTTTTAGCTCTTTTCCCGCCAAACTAGCGGGTAACCCAAAAAGTCGTAAAACAAAAAATGTTTAGCTCGAGCTGTTTATAAAAGTGGTTTCAGAACTCTAAAACAAAAAATCGACACAGAGACAGACAGACAAATAATAGGAAAGGCCGTTAAAATCTTGTTTATTGAATATCTTTTGAACGGAGTATTGGATCAGGATGATCGAGGTGTCATTCGATGCGTATTTAAAGCTAGATCACAACAACATTAAAAATTTGGGGATTTTAGCTCAAATTTTCAACATTTTTAATTTCGCACTTTCACTCCCATTTCTCCTAAACCAATATGTTTTGGAAAAATCTTAGTATGCAGTTTCAGCCTCCTTGCGCACCACAGTCTCGGTGCTCATCGCCACTACGTGGACTGCCGTCCACAGTGATACATTTACTATAAAATTTTCGATGTTTGATGTTAGCTAGCATCGATATTTTAAAACCTGGATGTTCGTAAAACTCGGCGTTTCCCAAGCTGAAATAAACAGCTCAGCTGTAGTTCATGTCCGCCTGTTCGTTTCTAAGCAAACTAGTCTCCTGGTTAAAAAGTTACATATTTGGATAAACCCTTGCGAATAGTCTTCTCTCCATTGCAGGTAATAAACATACGAATATGGGCATGATCAGATCACTATATCTGAAAGCTGTCATAGAAAAGATGGGAAATTATTTAAAATTAAATATTAAAATTATTACTCTGTTGTTTTTTTGTATAGATATGGCTATTTTAGATGATTACAGAATTTCGATTATATTTTTATAAAGATCGGAGAATGATATCATTTAGCTGGGTTGGTAGGTTGGGTAAAATTGCAAGTGCAAGGGTATACAAACTTCGGCTTTTAAAGTTAGCTTCCTTTTTTGTTTTAAGTAAACTAATTCCATATACGAGGTGTGTTCAAAAAGTATCACGAATTTTGTGTTTTTTCAAAAATTATTTATTTATTCATGAATATCTATTTTGTCCCCTTCAAAGTAATCCCCATGAGATATTATACACTTGTGCCAACGTTTTTTCCAATCTTCGAAGCACTTACAAAAATCATTTGTTTTTATCTTGCTCAGCGTAGCGTAACGTCCGCCAGATCTGGGGAATACGGTGGCTGCGGCAGCATTAGTGTGTTGTATTTGGCCAAAAAGTCGCGCACAAGCTACGATGTGGGAGCAGGGGCGTTATCGTGTGTAAAAGCCAATTTTTGTTCTTTTCGGCCCTTCTTCTCGGCCTTCTGAGAACATTTTGTACCACCGATAAACGTTGATTCGGTCCAGGTAGCTTCTCCGTATGCCACAGTCAACATTCGGAATGCATCCGCGCAACAATTAAGTGAACGTTCAAAATGGCCGAGCTTGTCGGCATAAGTGAGAGACATGAGTACCAACATAACGCCACAAAAAAATCGAAATTCGAATATACGTAACCCGCGAAAATTCAAAGTTCGCGATACTTTTTGAACACACCTCGTATGTATGTATATTTTAGTAAAAGCTAATTCCAGTTGACGGGCTAATAGGTACATATAAAATTACTATTAGAAACTTTAAGAACATAAAAAGAGGACAAGAAAGAATCAAACAAACGAAAATTTCAATACACAATAGTACTCAGTAATTTGTATAATTATTTTTCACTATTTTAGCTGTCTTTAACAATTTAAATTTAAACAGTTTAATTGTCGTAACCATAATCAGCCCTCCAACGATTTGACCAACCGCCTTTTCCCTAATGTCAATGAAAACACAGCCAGACTGTGTGCGGACACTGACAATTGGCAGCGAATATATGACGGCTGCAGCAACAGCCACAACTATGTCATGCAATGAGGTATGCTACCATATGTGTTTGAATACAGAGAAAAAAGGCTTTAATTGTACTTTATGGAATAGAAAAATATTTTTTTGTTCTAATGACATTCTTGAATGTACTTGTATTCCTTATTAGATTTCTTTAAGATGGTTGTTTATTCACCAAAATGTACAAAATATTATTTACAAAATACTATTTAAATTCAAAACTATTTTATTTTAAATTTGGCTAATTAAAATATATATATAAAAAAAAAAAAAAAAAAAAATGTTTTTGATTTTTAGCTCTGTATATCTGTGTATGCGGTGCACTTGCGCCTCATTTTTTGCTTGCAATCAAACAACATATGCCGTGCACTCTCACACGCGATGGACAAGGACCAACTGTGACGGGGACTGAAATACAAACGCCGCACACACATGGGACACGCACGCACACCCAACACACACCCTGCACCGAACACCGAAGACCGACACGAACCCAGACCCAGTTAGAAGGACACATGGTCGCATGGCAGCCGCATTGGCTGTTGATAATTGAATAATTAACATTGTTTAAAATGGCTCAACAAGCGGCAGGGAAGGAGAGTGAAAGAGTGGTGAAAGGGACGCCAGACATCCGGCGGCCAGGTCATCAGGTCAAATGCAACCACAATGTCAGCCAGAGCCCCCGGCACACATTTAAAATAAAGTACAGAATAAAGTCCCGGCCCCTGCCCTTGCAGTACACACAAATTGATATAGGGAATATAGTATAATTGGGTTAGAACGGCCGTTGTGCGGGTGTGTATTTCATATTTATATAATTGACATACGGTGGGAAAATCTGTTCGATATATGTCTGTCGTTTATTGATTAATGTCCCAGTTTTTAACCGCATTGAAACTGAAAACTTGTCAATGTACTTTTTACCCTTGAAGTGAACAGTTCGATTTTCGGCTAAGCAAACATGCGTGAAGCAAGTCCAAGTAAAAGTGAGTGAGCTTAGCTAAATATTATATAAATCTAACTAATAAAACAATGGGTAAACTCTAAGCCAAAGCTGTGCCAGGCTAGGGCAAACCACCCTCTTCTGATTAATATAAAACTTAAATTTATTCATTTAAATTTAATTTTTATGAAATACAGTAAGCCATCACTTTCATGGGAGAAAAATAGAAATAAATACAGCTTCGGAAATTTAATATTCAAGTGAATTGACTTTACAGAAATAAATACAGCTTCTGAAATTTAATATTCAAGTGAATTGACTTTACAGATATAACTGCATTTATTTTAAGTCTTTAATGATTTTCTTGTCGTAATTTTTTAAGTTTATTGTAATAGTATAACAAACTTTAGATCCCTTGAAAATCTATAACCACAAAGAGTAATTATAAAAAGGATTTTTACTAGAGGTTTGGGCTCCGAAACTTTAAAGTAATTTAGATATAAAAGAATAAGTTCGGTATCAAATTTTCTTCTGGTTGTCTTTACTACTTTTAAATTATTTTCAAATAGGTGCTCGCAAGGCCTTTTCATCCACCAGCTCCTCGCGTCGTAGTAGCCATGGGAGTGGCAGTGGCCACGATATGGCGCCGGAGGAGGAGGAGGAGGAGCAGCTCTTCCAGGAGGCGGCCTCAAGTACGAGAACAAACAGTGCCGATGCGAGTGGAAGTGGAAATGTGACTGGGAGTGGCAGCATCCCGTCCACTGTCGGTGCCACACCGGTAACGGATTTCTATAGAGATGCCACCGTACTCATTACGGGCGGCACGGGCTTCGTGGGCAAAGTGTTAACAGAGAAATTGCTCCGCTCGTTTGGATTGCGTAAAATTTACATGCTGATACGCAGCAAGGACAACATGAGCGTACAGGAGCGCTTGCAGGGATTTTTCAATGAATCGGTAAGTGTCAGCCCAGGATGCGGGGAGCCTGTCAATTCCCGTTTTCCTGCTTTCCTGCTGGCAAGGACAATGTGGGATAAAAGCCCAGTCTTCAAACCCCACATCCTCCTGCATCCCACAGATATTCAATAGACTGCGCGAGGAGTCACCACAATTGTTGGAGAAGGTGCATCCGATACGCGCTGATTACAGTGCCATCGACCTGGACATTGATTCCGCCGACCGAGCAATGCTCTCGTCTGAGGTCCAGGTGAGCAAGTTCGTTGATTCTCCACCTGCCTGGCTGCCTCCCTGTAGTCCCTGTACTCCACTACCGATCCTCCTGCTCCTCCAACTCCTCCTCAGCTCTGCAGGCAATTCAATCAATGGACTTTTTGTGTGAGAAACTTTTCATGGGCTTTTGTTGTGTTTGCCTATCTGGATGGCTCCCCCGATTCCTGTCTGTCGGTATCTATTCGCACTTTAAGAAAAATAATAATAAATTGTTTAAAAGTAACATTTTAAATGCGAATTAATTGAATACAATTTCTGCGTACCTAATGCATTCATGAATGAAATGATTTTTCTTTTAGAATACGAGTTTATAATCCAGTACTTTCAATCGCGTAACGTTTTCAAAAAGAGCTAAAAGGAAAGAAGCGCCTAAGAATAGTTATTTTGATAATTTTTACAAATAGTTAAGTCACTATATTTTTGGTTAAGTCCAACTATGGTTATCTGTGCCTCCCCCTCGACTCCTCTGGTTTGTGCATTACGTATACGTAAAACGTTGCATGCCAAAGGCAGGCGCAGTGTTTACGACAACGCCAGCCAGGCAGTCAGTTTATTTCTTTCGCTTCTCGCTCTTTTTTGCTGTTTTTTATTTTTGTTTTGCTGATCACAAGAGGCCCTGCGATATGTATGCATGTGCGCACATATATGTATGTATATGCATTCTACTTTCCAACAAAAATTGAAAACCCGCCGCCACGAAAACTGTGAAAATGTGTAGGGCAGCCTGCTCCTGTTGCTGTGCTGTTACCATTGCTGTAGCTGCTGCTCCTTCAGCTGTTGGTTATAAAACACAATATATAAATAAATGAAAATTCCTGTGCATGCTTCAAGAGCCCGGCATGCGCGAGCCATTGTCCTGCCATCCGGGCGCATCCTCATCCCCATGCCCACTGCCACTGCCAGTCCCATCCGCATCCGCATCCGTTGGTCTTTTTTATTTTTTCCCCCGTTTTCTGTGCTGTTTGCGAAAACATTTTGCATACAAGTCACTCAGGCCTGGTCGGTCTGCTTAGAGTCCGCTTGCACTGTTTTAAGCTGAAATTGCTTTGTTGTCGATGTTCAATGCACGCGTCGCACTGCAGGATTCCTGTTCCTGCTCCTGCACCTGCCCCATTTTCAGTCCCGCTTCCAACTGCCGAAGCATCTTATTTATCCGCATTTTGTATGCTGACTTTGAGGTTATCATAGAACGCAGACCAAACATTCTGTGCCAGATCGCTGGGGTACCTGTTGACAGTGATGGGAAAGGGATTAGCTTTCTTCACCGTGGTGGGATATTCTGAAAAAATACTCTAAACTAAAACTATAATCGTGAAATTAAATATTGACAAATATGTCACATATTTATAACTATTTTGTTAGCTTATTAAATATTGATAACGACTTTAAAAAGGGGTTTTCCTTAAAGGTATACTCTATAGTTCTCCAGTTATTATTTGGCTAAGATGTACCTCGGCGATAATAAGTATATCCATCCCATCACTGCCTGTTTCTGTTTTGTATGCACATCTCTTGTGCATTTTGCATGAGCTCTTCCCTGCTGCTGGAGTTCTCTCCTTTTTGTTCTTTCCATTTTTAATATGCATTACAATTCGTGGGTCTGGTTTATCTGCTTCGCCTGTAGATTGTCTTCAATGTTGTGGCTTCGGTGAAATTCAATGAGAAACTCAGCGACGCCATTGACATTAATGTCCTCGGCACGAAGAAGATACTCGACTTGGCCATGGAAATGAAGCAGTTAAAGGTGAGGTTTAATGCATTACAAAATAATGTTAATTGATTCCGTGACAAAAGAATATGAACTAATAATTTGTTAAGGATATATGTATCTGGTACAATACATTATAAATGGAACCTTTAAAAAATTATCTGCACCACAACTTAATCAATAAACCTTTTAAAGTACTATCTGTTGAAACCTTTTAACATTTTAAATAAATTCATATAAATTCAGTAATTATACAGAAAAAGATTTTAAAATTTAAGTCGTTTAAAGACGTATTATTGCCTCCCCAACCATCCGTTCATGGCTGGGCCACATTTCCATTAGTGAAAATAAACAACGATAAAATAAATGTTGAATATTCACATATCGCACATTTAAGTAACCAAAATACATAATTCCCATGTCTGAATATATGCAAAAATATTTGAGTATGGATTGTAATATTTACGTATTGTTTTCTCTCCCAATCTCTCGTCGAATCTCGTTTTCCCGCTCCGTCCGCGACTTATTTGGGCATTGCATATTTTACGGCGTTGCCGGGCACACAATTTCCAACACAATTCAATCAACATTCGACATGGGTGTTCGCCTCGCTATTTCCACCAATATATCAACGGACCCCGTGGGCACAGTCGTTCGTACACATTTCGACACTGTACTGCAACTGCACTCGCAAATTCATCAAGGAACAAGTGTATGAGAACGAAATTGGCTACGAAAAAATCATGCAGGTTGGTAATGCTCACACATAAAAAATGAAGCAGGCACCATAAAAAAAGAATGTGTTCGAAATAGTTAAGACTTTCAAGAATAAGTTTTTCGACTATAAGTTACCCGTTATAATGATTACTTCGAAATAAATAACTTACAACTAATTATCAAGAAATTTGTGTCAACACAAAATTATGTCTAAAATTTAAAATACAACTTTTCAAATTATCTTGTGGGTGCAACTCTTTTTCATACGTATTCTCCTAAATTTATTTGATGATTCCCTTGGTTTAAAGAAAGTTAAACTTCTGTATGCCGTTTTTATACAACAACTTTTCTAAATACCTTTATGAGCTGATTTTGAAATATTTTTCGGTTGTTTTTTATTATTATTATTATTTATTTCGATAAATTCCTAACGCTACAGTATTTCTACTATTATCTTAGCACGCAAGTCACAACAATTCCATCATGTATTTCGCGAATTTGGGCAAAGACCTAGCATGCCTTATTGGCATCATACTAAAGGGTACAACAAACAAAAACAATAATCCTTTTGAATATCATATCTGATATGCGACATGACACTTTATTTAAATTGGAACCTGTTTTCCCCGCTGTGTATTTTATGCAGATCTATCGCACATTCGACGACGAAACGCTGGAGAAGATGCGGCACTGCCTAATTGGCCCGATGCCCAACACCTACACGATGACCAAGAAGTGTGCCGAGAATCTGGTGAATCACCGAGCGTTCCACATGCCGGCGGGCATTTTTCGACCTCCCATAGGTGAGTGTGGTGGAAACGGGGAAGAGAGGGAGTACGGAATATTTATTGCGGTTTCAGACTTGACTTAACAAACTAATTGTCAGATAATTAGCAAAAATACCCAAGGGCAGGCAGGCACTGTGCTGTGTAAACAAAAACACACAAGAAACATTTCCTGCACTGCCATTGAGAGAGAGATCCCCCGAGGATCTGGCCAAGGAGAAGCTTGAAAAAGTCTGGGAAAAAGGAATATTTAAAATTTCTGAAAAATGGCCAAAAGAGCTGTCTTCGTTCGGTAGCAGGAGAAATAGAGGATTGGGAGAGGGACTTAGGGTTTACCAGATAAATGCATGTGGAAAAAGTTTTTTATATTTTTGGTTTTCTCTTTTTTTGTATTTTTTTTTTTTGTAGTTGTTTGTTTCTTTGTTTGGGATGCTCCTGCAGCAAGGAACGAAACGCAACGTAACGTAACGAACGAAACGTAACAAAAAGCGGAGGAGAGCGAGGATGGCTGACTTGGATTTGCCTGTATCTCAGTGCTCAGGGGATGAGGAGTGGGAGGAGGGCTGGGATCCTCCTCCTGACTGCCGAAGCTCTCGAGGAACAAAGCACAAACAAATTTTCATTTATTTTAACACAAAAATGCCAAAGCATCGTCCTCATGCAGCTGCATCCTAAGCTGCCTGTGGAAACGAGAATGGCAATGGCGATTTTTTTCGGTTGATCTGGTAGAATGCTGGAGTTCTCTTACTTGTGTTGCTTTTAGATTAAAATAAATACAGATTCCATTAAAATATAATACGGCCTAGAAAACCCCCGAAATTAAAAGTAAATATTATTTTTATTTTTATTATTTTTCCTCATTTTAATTTTATCATCTTAGATACATAATATCAATTTCTTAAGTGCTTTTTAATTACTTTAAATTTTAAAGACAGTTAATGTAATCAGGAAAATATGTTTGATTTGCCAGTTTATAATTAATTAAGTTAGTCTTACGTTTTATTAGGGTTTGTGCCCTTTTTGTTAACGTTCCCTGACGTCAGAACATACCAACTGTTTTTAAACTGAGAGTATATCGAAAAAAATCAAGTCCAAAACTTGCAATTGGGAGTCAGGCATATCAGTTAGCAAATGGCAAATGGAAGGGGATGTTTGCAATGAGTTGGTGGAGATGGGATTCTGGAAAGATGGGATGCTGGTGGACCGTCGCGTCGGTCGCTACCATTATCGCTTTGACGTTGGCTAAAATCAACAAGAAGGAAACTCTCTCGGTCTCGGTCGCTCCCTGCCTTGGTCTGCGATTCTGCGGCAATGGCCGAGCGAACAAAGCAGCCATTAATTCTTATTTATTCGCAGTAATGTCAACGTACAAGGATCCTTTTCCCGGCTGGACTGATAATTTGTACGGGCCATCAGGTTTATGCACTTGGTCTGCCCGGGGACTCGTCCGTTGCATTTACGGCACGGCCAGCTGCAAGGCGAATATGGTGCCCGCCGATTATGTGGTGAATGCCATGATAGCAACCGCCTGGGATATATCCCGAAGGTTAGTCCTTGCAAGCACACACAGCACAAACTCACGGGGATCCTTCCAGCTGAAGCGGCGCCCGAGGATGTGTAAAAGTTGCAAAAGAGTTTCACGCCGCAAGCTGATAGCATTCGGTTTTTGTTTGCGAACAGCACAGCAGTAGTAGAAAGAAGGTGGAAATTTGTAAATACGAGAGCGGAGAAATTAAGACGAACCAAAGGTTACCTTAGATAGTGTCCGTGGGACTGAGGGAGGTATGGGATTAAGTTCGCTGGGCTATGAATTTAAGTTTTTTTTAATGCGGATATTGTATATAAAATATATACAATATTTTATACTTTCCTGAATATTTAAGTTTGCTGTTGTACATACTATAAGAATGTACTACTTATTTAAAGAAGAAGAAAAAAACGCAAAAATGATACTTTTATTTACATTAACTTAATATGGTTTCTTATTTTTAAAGAAAAGAGAAAAAACACAAGTAGTTAAATTATTTAAATATTTCCAATTTATTTATTTATTGTACTCTGTTGCCAGGTACAGGGAGGAATCGGCCATAGTTGCTAAGACTTTCGGCCGGACTAAATTGTTCTTACAGGTTTACTTAATAACTAGAATTTTACATATGAATTCGAAGAGAAGGAAATTAACAATTTAAATAAGTTGAAGCAGGTTAGCTGATTTGAGAAAGTTAAGGATTTGCTGAACATTTTCAAGTGAAGGGTTAATTAAAAGATCAGATAGTTTTATATTTGAGTTACTAGGTCTATGTGTTTGAAGTGCGGTGCAGTCGTTAAGGATATGTGAGATCCATATGGCGTCTGTGGTGCAGAATCGACATTGGCTGTTTATTGGCTGGGAGAATCGGTACTCGTGTTCAAATTTATTCAAGGGTACACGATACAATTGTCCACAGAGATTACAAAAAATTTAAAACTTGAATAGCTAAAAAAAGAGAACTTCTTAAATTACAAAAAAATCAAAGACAGTACAATAATCAATCTTATAGTTTTTACTTAAAGACTTTTTATAGTTTATAATATGCATATAATCTTTATATAATAAATACATTATTTTCATAGGCACTCAAACAAATAAGTAAATATATTTAATTAGATCATAATTAAGAGTAGAATTCAAAAGGGTCAAAATTAAGAGTAGAATTTAAAAGGGTCAAAAACATCTTAACTCCTGGCACAACCAAACTACACGTGTTATTATATCAAAAACATGGATAAATTCTCTTAATTTTGTGCACAGATTTATGCTCCGTGAAAGTCAAGCGGTTGGAAAATCGGAGCTACCCGTATACAACTACGTGTCAGACGTGAACAATATAACCTGGGGCGAGTATATGCATCTGTCGCGCAAAGGATTCCACGAACCGTTCGACAAGGCGCTTTGGTGAGTTTATCGCACACACCGAATCGCAATCATATCTATACGATTTTAAAAATAAATATTCTTTATTGAATTTTTACCCCAAAAACGAAAACATAAACCAACGGGAACCGTTTGCCGTGTTGTATGCATGTCTAATCCAATGCTTAAATATTGCCGAACTCTTGCGAATGGAAAATTTATCTATGCTCTGCTAATACCTTAAAACAACGAAACCTGAACGAAATTCGGAACAAAAAAAATATAAAAACCGAACTTAAACCCGGTTCGAACGATGTCCGCAAACTGAAAACACAAAACGAACTGGGATTGCCGACAACTAAACCAAATCGAACCCAAATGCCACACGGAATCGCTGAATCCTCGACCCTCGACACACACACACACCCACGTGTATCCTGTATATATCCTTCGATCGACCGCATTATTGTCACAGGTGCTTCTCGTACGTTATAATACCATCGAAGCCTCTGCATTGTGCAATTGCATTTTTCTTGCACAATATCCCAGCTTATATTTTAGATTTAATTGCCATGGTCACCGGACAAAAGCGCATGTAAGTAGAGCCACACGGACACACTGACCCATCGATTCAGCTGGTCTCACAAATGCCATGCCACGCCCCGCCCTCCACCACAGCCGCCCATCGAGAATATGCTCTCCAAGGTGGCAAAAGTGGCAGGGTGTGGTGGTTTTCGGGGGTCCTGGCTACATTGAATGGATTTTAAATGGTACATGGAAAGGCAATTGAATGACCTGTTCAGGGTATCCATCGGGTATTTGGTTTTACCCATCGAGTTTGTCGAGGATAAATGGGGTAATATTACTTAAAGTTCTGTTCCATTTATTTATAAAGGATGAATCATAAAAAATAAGGATGTCTCAAAGAATCATATTAAAAAATATCATATTCTGTATTTATTTCATTAAAGTCAAAGATCTTGCTTTACAAATCCTTAAAAGCATTTGGAAAGAAAATTGATTTAACAATGGATATTTAGCTAGTGTTTTGCTGAAGTTATTATTCAATAACTTTTTTAGTAGAGTATGTGAGTTGATCATCAATGATGGTTCATCATGAACAAAAGTTTTTTTTTTTTTCAGTTATTAATAAACTTTTTTTGACAGATCCAAGCTTGGGTTCTTAATTAATAACTCTTATAAATATATTAAAATAAGGAGATTAAAAAGAAACAAGAAATTAATAACTTTTATAAATATATTAAAATAAGGAGGTTAGAAAGAAACAAATTATATCGTTTTATAATAACAACTTAATACCCCCCAAAAAAGAGGAAGTGTGATAGCGATTCGTTATTTTTCAAATGAGCTCAGCGACAACCCTCCCGGCAAGCTTCTTAGTTCCAAGCGTATACGTAATATTTAACAAATTGCAATTAGAGCGCATTAGCCTCAGCATTTTGCCATTTATTTATGAAGGCGAACCCAACCTAGGCTACACAACACACCAGCTCCTACCAATTAGCAAACACATCGACTACAATCTCTGCATCCTCTGAACCCTTTGCACATATCTTCTTCCGTTTTGCATGGGGAGAAAATGCGTCTAAAGGCTAAAAAAAAGATTTAAAAGATTTCTATAATTTTGCCCAGTTTAAACCCAAGGTGACAAAGCTAGAAAGGATTAGGTTCTTTTAGTTTTATGTTTAATGATCTATTAAGTTCTTTGTTTTATTTTGAATTGTTGTATCTAATGTATTTTTCTCCACTGTGCAGCTATGTGAAGGCGTACAAGAAAATCTCTCGCATAATCGAGATGATGGCTTGGTTCGGACTGAAGGAGTGGCAGTTCGCCCATCGCAACATTGACGAATTGAACGAGCTGCTGCCGAGGGAGGAGCGCTCAGTGCTGCAGTTCAACATTGCGACGATTAATTGGAGTGAATATTTCCGCTCATACCTCAGCGGCATCAGGCGCTACTTCTTCAAGGATAGCGCTAACGATAATAAATTACAGCAGCGCAAAACTATTTATCGCAGGTGAGTCTGACTCTCCAGTTGGGCTGGCTAAGAGGAGGACATGCCAGGGAAGCTTCGCTAAGTAGTTTTTAATTACACTTTGTTTACTCTCTTTTGCATGCCTCTGCCTGCTGCTGTGCTCCTGCCTCCGATGCATCTGTAACTGGACTGGCCCAGGATGCTCCTTTTGCACACGCTGCTGAAGACGACATTTGGTCTTTCATTAATTATGTGCATGCTCAAAGTTTATCTCAGGATTTTCAAAATTATGCCAAAGATTGCGCTCTGAGCGGGCATCCTTATAAATTATAATCAAACGATGATGCCGGCGTTGGTTTCATTAATTTAATAAATTGAGCGGTCCTTAAATCATCCCATTCCTGACTTTTGTCTGGCATTACTCATACGCCGTGTGGCGCGAAACTTTTGACAACTTTTTTCCCTTGCTCGTTCGCTCCCCTTTTCGCGCTGACAGACGTCTTAGTTGCCCCCTCACGGTGCCAGGTGAGTAAAGTTACCTCTCTCGAACTTCTGCGCTGTATATATGGCACATATACATGTTTATGTATATATATATTGTTGTCACGCTGAGGTCTGTGAAATATGATGCAATTTCTGGTGCGATAAAGTTGCAAGGACGCCACGATCTCGAAGCGCATCAAAATGTGAGCTGTATGTTTTGACTTTGAGTGCGGAAAGTGAGGGGTCCTTGTGGGCAAAGTTGCCCCAGTACTCTATAAGAAAAGGTTTAGGGATTCAAAGCTTATCGATAGCGTGACGAATGCTGAATTTTCATATAAAATATTATTTTTATAATTTAAAACATTTGCAAATGTTTTAAAAATAGCCAAACGGCAGTGAATTTTTAGTAATTTTCGCCAACTCAAGGTCTATAGTCAACCTGATCTTCTTCGCGGCCGATGTTAATGCATAGGGTCTTACAGACTCCCAAGTCCGGGTTCAGCAAGGCACTAGTATATAATGACGCATTTAATGTTGAAGTTCGAACGGCATCAAAGTTCACTGGTGATCTCCTTGGTAAGAGTGAAGCAGGCTGCATTTGTCTTTTGACAAAAACGATCTGTGCATCTGGCAATTAATAGTCAACAAATCTGATTTCTGTATATGAAGATCGGTTGACAATAGATCTCGAGTTGGCGCAAATTACTAATAATGAAAATACAGGTCACGAAAAAATCAGAATAAAGAAGGAAGTGAATTTATATATTTTTCCGAAAACATAGATTAAAATTTCTTTAAATTGAGATTCAAAATTAAGAAATATTTCCAATACTAAGATTTCTGTTTTACTAGCCTATATAATCTACTAAAGATATTTTTAAATATTATTTATACGTTTTTTGATCGCTTTATATATAGATCTCTTATTTTATATTTCTTTTGAAAGTGCATTCACAGGTTCAGCTATTCGGCGTAGTATTCCGCGTAAGAAATATGACCGAGAAGTAAACGCAAACAGCACGACAAATACAAACACGTAGCTACCACCACCAACATATGTAAGTGGATATATGTATGGTGCAGCATACATATATAATTTTAGTTAAAAGTTTTATTTCTCGCATATTTCATATTCTTGGCTGAAACTTTTTTCCACCTCGAGCATTTCCTTGTTTCATATTTCATCCCAAAAAAGAAGGGCACAGCCAGGGAGAAGCGGAGAGCAGAGAGGAGAAGGGCGCCGCGCGCATTCATTATTGTGTAATATTTTTACATTATTTTATTATAAATCAACAAAATGCACTCAACGCGGCAGCACAAAAAAAAGTTGCATCTACGTCGACGCTGGCAGCGACTGCAACAGCAACTTCTGCCGCTGACAGCAGAAACACATTAAACGTCATAAAATGCACAACGCAGCGAAAAGTCGCCGACAATGGGCGAGCGGAGTAAAAGGGGGCTGGAGGCAGGCCCTTTGCCTTTATAATTTATTTTTGCTTGAATTAATGTGAATACTTTTTACCACTTGGCTGCACAGAGTTGCTCCACTACCTGATAGTGGCGCATCCAGCTCCGAGTTCCCATCGGCAAGCTCCCAGCCTGTGCCCTCTGATAAGGTAAGTGCTGCGCGGAGCCTTCTCCGACTCCTCGAAAGGGCCCCCAAAAAATAGTTAAAAGTTATCATAAGTGCATGGGGAGACTCCCAAGGACACGTGTGAGCAAGGCACTCTCAATTCGAATTCGTAGCAAGAGTTTATGCCGTAATATTACTCGGGCTATTGATTTAAAGATCAATTTTATAAATGCAAACTATTCGAATAGATATAAATATGATACTATAATAAAATTATATTTTGAATGGTTACAAATACCAGCATCGAAGAATTCATTTTTGTGTGATCCAGATATTTAAGAAAACACAAACTAACCGCAAAGGAAATAAAGATCTCTTGTAATTTTTCACACATTCTTATTTCGTTTCGTATTGTTTGCCAGTGTAATTACATATCAGTTACTCCTAATTCGTGAGCACCGCAGACAGCTGCGCATAATTAGTCTGGTCATGGCAACAACTGACAAGATTTGAACCAAGCGCAGCCAAAAACTCACCGACCACCGACCATTGGGAAATGTGCAACATCATCAACTGTCAAAGGCCAGCTGCAACATGCTGCGACGTGGAGCATCAGATGGGAGATGTGCAGCGAGTGTTGATAATCAAGTCAACATTAGGGGGCGGGCTGTCCGCTCATGTGGACACTGAGCAGTGGATCGGGCAATGCGGCGTATGCGCAATATTTGAGGAGAAGCAGCAGCAACAGCAGCAGTAGAAGCCGCAAAACTCGCACAAAACCAATAAAATTATTGAATGGAACCGAAAGCATAAATCACAAAAATTCAGCACAAGCATGTAAAGAATATTTAGCATGTTGGCCTGCACTCGTTGTGTGTTTGTGTTCGTATAGATTTTTAATTTAAAACAACCTGGCCGATGGTAAACCCGAGCACCTGTGACCAGGGAAAATGCCCTCGAAAGGCCATTAGTTGTTTGTCCAGGACCCAGCCTAATGTCCTCTTGTCAAAGTCCGCACACACAAAACAGGAGCAAAAATACACCCATAATAAAATATTCAAGAAACTAAATATATATGAAAATCTTAGGCATTTATATATTTATAAATGCTGATATTTTATATACTATACAGTTTAAATTAAATTCAGGGTATAATTTGCGGGTATTTTAAGTATTAAATAAGTTTTGCCTTTAAATTAATAGAACTGGAATTACATTTTTGCAATATTTATTAATATGTGTATGTCTATGAATCTTCAAATTGGAAATATATAAATATATAAAAAATATATATATATAAATGTATTAAAATCTATATATAAAAGCAAAAATATTATTTTCTGTGTAGCTGGGACAGGCTGTGCATGCAAAACGTAGCAAGCAATAAAGAAGATTTGTGTCGCCGTCGCATTTTGTGGATACATTTTACCCCCTTTATATTCTCTTCTCATCTCTGCCGCTTCTTGTTCTGTCTCTCTTTTTTTTGCAAATTCTGCAGAAAATCTCAGACCAGAGTAGAAGTCAAGTTTGGTTTGGGCTAATGACCACAGAATGGCTGCTGGTAGCAGTCAGTCAGGTAGGTCGCAGGCACAGGTACAGAACAGGCTTCATGGGGCCCCTATGAATGCATACTCAAGGGAAAGGAAATATCGGCGGAAAATGCACATTTGATGGCATGATTCCTTCAGAATAATTACCAAAAATCGAATAACTCTGTGTAAGGGATTACGCATCCTCGATTTTCCTAAAATATTACCTTCTATAACGTAAACTTCCTTTAACAAATCTTTATAAAATGGAATTAAAATTATTCCCAATAAAGAGTTCATTAATTAGTATAATATACTCTATGACTCGAAGTACTTTAAAACTTAAGCACTTTCTTTGACAAGCGGTCATCAAACATCGCCTACATATGCCTTAAGACAGGTGAATATCCTTAGTCTTTTTGACACAAAGCCGAGTTTGATTAATCATAAATTTAATCTCGCAAACACAAATATTCCGAAATGCATCACCAAGGAAGCAATTGATATACGCACCGATTTTAATCACTGCGCAATGAAATTAAATTCTCACCGTTTCAATTAACATTCTCTGCAACATGTGGCTACGATGCGGGGGCTTGTGCGTGAGCCCACTCAAACATTTATCGATCGGACTCGGACTCCTCTGTATATCCTTGGCCAACTCCCTCGGTGCCATTAGCCCCCTTTGGTCCAGTCTGGGCCGTCTGACGCCCATTAAATTCGCCCATGGCCGGGCCCAACTCAACTTTCAACGTTTCAACGTTTGCTCCCCAAAGATTACCACAAATGCACAATGGTAAAATAATCATAATTGCATATAAAATGTTAATGGGCAATGGACCACGACCCAGCAGCGGCGAATGTTTGGCCAGCGCCTCGTGCTCTCTCTCTAAAAAAAAGGAAAACTTTTTAATACACCAAAGGACACATTTGGGCACCCTCCCGAATGTGTGCGCCGCAAAATGCAAAAACAATTACGGAAACTTTGTTGCCGAGCCGTCCCCCCTGTTCCCTGTTCCCCCCGTGGAAAAACAAGGAAAAGCCTGAACTCCCAACCAAATGTGGGAAATTTTGCCAAGCTCAACTTTATGCTGTTTTCTTTTCGCCCCCACCGCTGGCTTGCTCGTTGCTTGTTGCTTTTTATTGGTTATTTGTTGGCATCTCCTCGGCGGATTTTTGTTTTGTTTGTTTTTTGGCCCTCTGTGGAGTTTTGCTTTCATGTTTTCATTGCTCAAAAACGGGGAAAAATGGGGCGAGGCGCTGGGAGCAGCGGCCAACACTTAAATTTACATAATTTCCGCTCCAAGTCACCAATGTAAAAGCCTTGGACCAGGATCAGCTGCTCTTGGTCCAAAGGCGGCCGTGCTCTAACTTTTACTCCCATCCTTGTTTCCATTGCGTTTTTTTTTGTTCGCCTTTTAAAAGTGCGGAAATGTTGGCAATATTTTAACGCTTCTATTTTAGTTGAATTTTGCCCAGTGTTTTTCGCCGTGTTTTTGGCCAGGCTTTGTTTTTGTGGTAGACCAACACGGTGCTGCTGACTTTTTGGCCTTTGGCAAGTGCACGAACCGAAAGTGCAGCCCAACTTGTTGTGGCCCATAATACACCAAGGGCAACTTTGCAGACGCTTAGCAATTATGGCCACGCCAACTATTTTATACCCGACCATGCAAACCCATCTCACCTTGGAGCGACGTGAATTGTGAGTCCATCGAGTCGTTCAGTGATAAACGATAGGGTCCTGCCATAGGACTAAGGGTTGTGAGCCCTATCCATTCGATTGATCAGTTCGAGTGTTAAAGTGCCCAAGGTGATGGCATCGCTTAAATCGATAGCGAAGCAAATGGGTATATGTTATATTTAAATATGTGTATAAATTCAGAGTTTCCAAGGAAATCCAGTAAGTACTGAGACTGTTTTGAAGGAGAACAATTAATTGATTGATTGTTATTATTCATTCATTATTCATTGTATTAAGTATGATCCTTTAATATAAATTTATCTATAAATTTTAAATTTCATAAATAAATCTGCAAGGGTATATAAACTTTGGTTTGCCAAAGTTGGCTGTCTTTCTTGTTTAGGCATTAAACATTTTAAAGTCAAACAATTTAATTGACAATTCTGTTATTATCTTAAATGTGGTCTAAAAGTGAAGTAACTTTATTCGCTTTACTTAAACAATCCTATGAACTAAGTAGGAACCCCATGCAGTATCTTAATACATTTAATAACCCATTATTTAATTAAACTTAAAAACACCAATAGTATGGAATCAAGGAAATTATCTCCAACAATTTTAATTTATGAATCCTCTTATTCTCCAGGAACTTCTAATTTAATCTTTTTTCATTACCGATAGGAGAACCTATGCAATTATTTGCAGTCATATTTTCATCTTCCATTTTCCGCTTGTCAGCATAGAAAGACAAATAAAAAGCGCAATGACAAAGATCTGGGATATTGAATTTAATTAAAAATGTTCATGGCAGTTCACCCAGCTTATTATCCTGCCACGGTGAGCGAGTAGTAAAAAAATGGTGTGAAATGAAAATGGAAAAATAATTCCGACCAACTTAATTGAATTTGAATTGTTCCGATGGAATTGGAAGTTGTCTAAATAGACTGAAAAGAGACAGCACTGGGTGTTAATTTTATTACACGCTTCATCAATATCCCGCTTACTTCCGATTCGGTTTATTTTCGCTCGCTGGCTTTTTTGTCCAACCTACTTTACGCTTATCCTTAGAAAATGACTGCACTGAAAAATGATATTTCTCGCTGAAAAGAACGACTAAATAAAAGACGTCTTCATTTGCTGAGTTAATATTTCAAACTGAATCTTTATTATAAAGTCAACGTTTATGTAGCGGTCATGAAATTCTTAAAACTAGTCTTATCGCTAGACCAACGCAGTGGTTTGTTTAACCCTTACATGGGAAAAATTCTTGAGTGCGATGGGAAAGACACAGCTATCCCGCACTTATCTTTGAAGATATTTTGTAACCCACGCAGGGGCTCAGATTACATATTTGTCAAGTGCATAGATCTGTGCTAGGCCCAAGTGGCCGCTGTTTAGAGATACGCGCACATGCGCTTATGCAGATCACAGCTGCATCGATTTGTATAAGATAAATACATATATGTATATATATATAGAAAACGTGTTCATGTGTGAACACTCGCAAATTATCTAAAAAGGAATAACATAAACTATTTAATAATTGAACAAGGAAAAACTTCTAAAGGTGCGAATATATTTTCCTATTTCAGAAAGCATTTTGATTTAATTTAAAACAGGCAGACATTTAATTTTAAAGAAAGTTTAATGAAGATTTTGTACGTCCTTTTTCTAAACTCAAGCCAAGCCTATGGATTTTTGTGAAGTGTGAGTGTCTCCGTCTAATGACAATTAACATTTTTCTAATGGCCAGCAATTAGAGAGATCCCCGAGCTTTAAGCAAGATTTATTGAAGCGGAGGGGGAGCCACTTTCTGGCGCTTAAGTCGAAGCCAAGTTCTCACACAATGTTGGCCTTATTATTACATTGTTTATGAGTTCCTTCTCCCCGGCGGTCTCTTCTCTCAATTTATTGTTTTGTGTAGTGTTGTTCTCGTTGTTGGCTTGTTCTACAAGCCCGTCTCGCCACGCTTCCTTGTGTTTGTCTCTGGGAAAACCCATGCACACGGGTTCTGCAACCACCAGCCCACCCTCACTTTGCGGTCGCCAGTTGCCATTGCCATTTCCCCCCACAAACATCTTGCGGTCCACCCCAAGTCATATTTCCTTATTATCTGGGCGGTTTTCGGCTTTGTTTTTCTTTCTTTCCAACCGCCCCTTGTATTTTTTGCGGTTGACCTTACGAAAAAATGGAATTATTAATAGCCTCGTCCATTTGCTGCTAAGTGGCGCAAATTGTGTGTTTGTTTATATCATCTAGCAGAGGCGAGGAAGCTTAAAGATTTTCCTGTTTCCCTGACGGGTTTCTTCCGGTTTCTTTAAGTAAAACTGACGTGAGTCAACTGGGTTGCGAACTGTTTATGGAGCGCATTGAACCTTGCACTTTGTTAATGACCCTTAAAGCCCTAAAAGAAATATATGGGTGACAGGATTTATGATGGGGACAAGGAAAGATCTATCGCGATTTTATTTCCCAAGGAGCTGAATGAGTTTTGAGAACTTAAGACAAATAAGACCTACAGTTTGCTTTGATAAATGGCAAAAGCTTAATACAAAGATAAGTAATTTAGTCAAGAAATTATATCGAGTTGCTTGTCGATTATGCCTGCATTTCTCATAATTAACTGTTCTTATTAATTACGCTGTCTGCTTCCTATGTCTATATCCTTGAGCTTTAAGTCCCTCCTTGCGTAAGCTTTAAGTACGCAATTATCCTGCCCTCTTTGCCGGCGTAACCTGGTCAATACCTCAGACTTGGCCTGAGATCCTTTCCTACTACGGTAGCACACACCTTGCGTAACTTTTCCGCCGCATCCCCCGAACAGCTCTCATTGCATTAATTACCGCACACTCGGGGAGCCTCTGTGAGGTGGAAGGCAAAGGGAAAATCTGTGGCTGTGCAAAATTGCACTTCAAAACGAGAGCAGCATCCCCCTCGATGAGAATATGGATGTGGATGTGGATGAGTTCTGGATGTTCTGCTCCTACTCCAGCTTAATTTCTCCTGCTCCTGGCCAAAGTCCCTGTCGTAAAGTGTTTGCACGTGAGTTTGTGGGCGCCAACATGCGCTGATTGAGAGTTCCACCCCTCCACTCCTACTGCGCTCGCTCTCTAGAAAGGATAAATGAAGGACGACGCTTAGATCTGACGTCGGTAAAGAGAGCAACGAGCTCGGATATATTTTTTCCGGTGCACTGAACAAATTACTATTCAGATTGAAGTGCTGAGTCTTGGGTTGTACATTTAAATAAATGGTTTAAGTCTATTATTGTATTTATTTAAATAGACACGATTTAGGGAAAGATTTACTCCAATTAATTTTGACACCAAATATATACTTTTTCCTACTCGGTTTTACTCTAAAGTTTCTTACGACTTAAGTTTCCAAATCACTTAAATTAATATATATATATAATATTTTATATAATATATATATTTAATATATATTTTTAATTTTTTTAGCCCGTCGTTTAAATATCTGAAATATTTCTCTAAAAATATCAATACATTTAAGAAAAGGTGAATAAAATATGTAAATAATTTTTTTTTTTTACTTGAGTTGGTTTTTAAAGTTTTAAAGTTTTTCCTACACCCAAAAAAAATCATCATAGAACCTATACGATTGTTACATGAATTTTATACTCTTGAGTATGAAAAATTTCTTAATAATATGCTTATCAATTTAATACTACGAAAATATAAATTTTATACTCATCTGCACCAATATTTCATAATAATCACTAACGCGACAAACAGATAAGCACTTAATTCCAGCTAACGCGATATGTTACCGAATTTTCGATGTAGGTTCGTATAAAAATAATACTCAAAAATACACAATTGAAACTATAGAGTATAAAAACTAAACTTTGGAGTATACATTTGATAGTTTGAAGTATAAAATTTATACTAAACTCGTTATACTGCTTGAGTATACTTTTAAGTCAACGCGTAGAAAGGTTAAACTCTTGTTTTTTTTTGGGTGTGCAATTTCAAATTAAACTTATTTTTATTATTAGTTATGAATCTGTTACAGTCTTGTAAGTGTAAGTTTCTATCCCATTACCTAATCCGCCTTCATAATTTTTTACCGTGTTGGGCTCATATATATTTTTTCTTTACTATTTTCTGTGGTTTCCGGTGAAGTGTTGTTGAAGCGCTTTGGCAAATATTTGATTTTAATTTTTCCAATTAATTGGTTTTCCATCAAAAATTTATCATCCTACCCGGCCGCCTCATTCGTCTGCTATTCCCTTTTCCTTGTCCTTTTCTCCCGTCACCTCACCTGTCCGTCGCCATTAACATGCAACAAAAAATAGAGAATTTTCACTTTTTTCTTGCTGTCTGACTTTCAAATTCCGCTAAAGGAGCGGAGGTCGAGATGGTGGTATAAACACAAAAACTTTGTCCTGCAACCGCAAAATGTGGGGGCGGGCACACATAAAGGGCAAGAGAGGAGGGCGGGGCAAATGTCAACTACAAGAAAATTGTCACTAATGAGTGGTAAAAAGAGCGACTCGAGTTGGAGGCTTTGTTTGCATAGGCCGAAAGAACCGGAAATGAGCAGGACAGGACGGTGCCGAGCAGAAAATTCTATAAAGCGAGGGGCTGCTGTGAATGGCTGTTGGTTGCTCCGCTGTGTACAGTCAATATTGGCAGATGTGTCAGTTGCAGTCCGCTTTGAGGTGGGCTAAAACGGGGACAATGGAGGGCTCCTCTGCGGCTTATGAGCGGCGAAAAGCCAAGCGGGAAGGGATAATGAAAACCACGACAAAAGCGCAAAACTTCCACATCGGACAAGTAGCTACCCGTTGCCAATGCCAGGATACAGGATGCAGGACACGAACAACATGTACACACACCCGCTGTACTTTCATGCAAATTTGTATAAATGAGTTTAGAAGGTTAAGGCTTGAGTAAGGCTTGAGTAACTACAAGAAAAATCGGTTTGTTAGACAAAAATTATTAAACAAAAAATAATTTATCACAAATCTTCCATATATATATTATGTAATAGAATAGATAAAAATAAGAAGAAGAAAACTTTAAAAACATAAATGATGAAGATATAAAGACAAATTAATTTTTCAAAGGATATATATCAAACCTATTTCGGTTATTTTCAAATGTCGTATTTCCATTTTCAGCTCCAAAGCTCATTGCCAATTATCTAGCCATCAGTAGAAGTATTAAAAAAAAACAAGTAAGAAAGCTACAGTCGACTGTGCTCGACTGTGAGATACCCGGTACCTAAACGTTTGCGCTTCACACTAAAAGGCAATTTCAAATTGTACATACATTATAATAGACTACTTCGATACTTCTTAAAATAAATCGCCTCTCGAATTAGCTTCCAACCTAAACAATTTAATGTCATACTTAAATATGAATGATACATTTTATAGGAACACATATAGTAAAATCCCGCTCGATCGGCGTCAAAAAATGAATTATGTTTGTGAGGAGTTGTCATTTAAACTCCCCACAAAGCAGTGTGCAGTGCATGCACACTGCCAAGAGCAGCAGCCGCTTGGCAAACAAGCGGGGCAAGGGGACGTGGGAGGGCAGCCCGGGATAACTGCCTAGCAACAGGCAGGCAGTGCCGACGCAGGTGGCCGCCACAAAATAGACGCCGCTAATATAGCGGGACTCAGGCGGACATTGGACCCGGTGGCGTGATCGGCGGCAGTGGACTTTGGCCGTCAAGGAGGAGACGCCGATGATATAACGGGACGAGCCGGACTTTGGACTTGGTCACGCGACAATTGCCGGACTTTGGACCGGGTGGCGTGACCGATGCCGGCAGGAAGTAACGGGCAGAGCAGAGCCTATAAAAGGCAGAGGACGCAGGCGCACGGCAACTTAGTGCGAGTGCGAAACCCCAAGCGAGTGCATCCAGGAGCCGTCCAAGTTACCAACCAAGTTCGCGAGAAGATCGAGAAGCAAAGTCGAGAAGTTCGGAGCTTGAAGTGGCAAGCCTTCCGAGCAGAGACTTCAAAGCTGAGATCCATCGCGTGCAAGGACGATCAAGGAGTCAAGGATCAAGAAACAATGCGAGGAGCAGCGAGGTCCTACGACAAGGACCAGCCAGGGAAAACCCAGGTCGAGGGAGTCAACTGTGGGAGTTGCGCGCGTGGCTAGGCGTAAGCCGGGCGATACATCCTGCTAGCTCTGTGCTTGAAGCTGCAAAGCGGGCGTTCGGAGTGGCTAGGCTTCGGCTGGGCGATACACTCTGCTAGCTTTGTAGCGAGGTCGCGAAGTGGGCGTTCGGAGTATCTAGGCTTCGGCTGGCGATACACTCTGCTAGCTTCGTCGGCAAGACGACCGACGACCTGCGCGGAAGGCGTGCAGCAGCCGTGGATGATCCAGACGCAGCAGAGTGAATTGGCATTTAGAAACGTATTGAATTGGAATAAAGAAACCCCAAAGCGTTCTCTCTGGGCGGGCAATCACGGAATATAAATTTGGGGGGGCGGGCACACGAACTCGGCTGAGCTAGCCCCATATTCGTTGCGAGCCAAACTGAGAAAGTCAGCTCGTTACTTATTATTTATTTTTTGTCATTTCTTGCTAAATTCTTTTGTCATTTCTTCTGCAGTTGGCGCCATTATATCGCACGGCTCGAGTGCGCCACCTGTCGGCTACAGCTTGCAACAGCAGTACCTTAAGGCGGTGTGTTAAAATTCTAACTTATTCTTATTGATAATATCTCCCATGTTTATCATCCGATTTTACTGAAATTTTCAGGAAACGTCCGCTCTATTTTAGTCATTTATTGTATCTATTAACTTTAACCCGAAAATAACGAATATAGCTTGTTTAACGTTTTTTATGATTTTTGAGGGCGGAAGTGGGCGTGGCCAAATTTTAAAACAAACTTGATCTGCGTGCAACAGATTCCAATGTTGTCACCAAATTTGGTAACTCTAGCTCTTATAGTCTCTGAGATCTGTTGTTTCACACGGGCGGACAGACGGACATGGCTAAATCGACTCGGCTGGTGATGCTGATCAAGAATATATATACTTTATGGGTTCGAAGATGCCTCCTTCTGCCTGCTACATACATATTCTCGGTTGGCATTAACCCATAATACCCTTGTACCCTGGTACTGGTACTGGGTATAAAAAGTCTCACATCTGGCCGGAACTCTTGTGTTTCGTGTTAATGAGATAAGCATGCAAATGCGCTAATAGAATGAGCAGCTCCTGCTTCAATTTTACCTCCTAATTCCCACCCGCTCCGGCATCCTTCCTCGCCTGTTGTTTCATCCCCTAGGTGGGTGGTCGGGAAAAGGGAAAGCGCTGAAGAGGTGAACAGTCAATTAACAAGCCGAGCTGCAGGTGGATAACCATAACCCCAGACATCGAGGAGGGGCGATGGCGCAGAGCGGCTCCACCGTTCATCATCGTTTATCTTAATAAACCGCGCACTCAGTCAGACATTAAGCTGGCAAAACCAAAAAGCAGCCAAAAGTCCTTTGCAAAATTGCTTAATTTGCAGTTGGCAGTCGCAGACAGAAACAGAGCAAAGGAAATCTGATCCAACTGCACTAAGAATAAAATTCTACCTTAGTTCTTAAAAACACAAAATAATATTTCTTATTTTAGAGATTTTGAACAGAATACAAATTCCTAAAACACTATAGAGTTTTATAATAAATGTATTTTTGCATGATAATAAACAAATAATAATAACCAAACATCCAATTCAATTAAATTCAGTTAAGTCCAATTACGACAAGAATATTTTTTGTAACGCATTTAAAGAATGTCCTTCAAGGTATTCCCTAATGCTCAGAAATAAGAAGGACAATTAAATTAATAAGAAGGACAATAATACAGAAATACAATCCAAATTTGGAAAGACAGAACATATTTCTCAATAATTCCGAGTGTGCTGAAAGAAAAGCCAGAGGGATGGGACAAGTGTGCGGAAAAGTGGGCGCGGCAGAGTCAGTGCAGCGTTAACGCTAACTTGAAGCGCGGCACGTAAAAATGTTGATAAAACGCACAAAGCCAGTTGATGATTTCAATTTATATTTCCAAGTGGAACTCATCTTTAGTGCAGGGAGGAAAATCCCCACGCCCCATTTTCCACGCCACGTTACATGTAGCGAATTTGCTGAAGCATATCACGTGCAACATAATTTTTCCAAGCGACTTGCCACTTGCAAGTAAATGGAGAGGGGGCGCTGGAAAAACCTGGAGCGGATGGGGCTTGGGGAGATGGAGATGGAGATTGAGCCTGGCGACTGACATGAATGCTCGCCGCTCCTCTCCCCCTTGCCGGGGATGTGCGGCATTATGAGCGTGAAGTAGACTAAATAAATTACGTTTGAGCGCCAAAGGTGTTACGCACTGAAAGAAACTAAAAATTAGGGAGTCCTAACTAGAACTAAGACCACGAATAAGACTCTGACACCATGAGCGAACAAAACTCTTCAAGTTTGTACTTCATCTGCTCCTTATTACAGCTACTAACTTTATTATTGAAAAGACTTTAAGCTTCATTTAAAAATGTGGGAACTATTTAAAAAATACAAAGTTTATACTTACGGAACCCGAACCTTAAAAGGGATTATTTGGCTATACTCGTAAATATAAATATGTATATAAATATAATTTTAAGCTTTTAGGTGAAATTTTAATTAAATATTATCAGTTTTGTAAACGAAGCAGGAGTTTTACTATATTACTAATCGTTTAATATTTTCTTATCATTGACTTCTAATGGGATAAAAACAAAAGGAAATTTCCAAGTTCCGGAGAAGTTTTTCTTTTACTGAGCAAATTCCCGATTTTTCCGAAGAATGCACCTGGTCACCTGATCGGCTGTCGTAAATAGTTGAAAAAGTTAAAAATGCTAATAACCATAAAAAAGTATGAAAACTTTGCGAGCCTTGTTCAATTTTAAATGCTCCTCCGCTGCCCCTTTCCGCATTTAAAGTCCCAATTGAAGTCATCGCATCCCTTAGCTTTGGCTTCAACTGAAGTTGAAGTTGCGTTGCGAATGCATTTTGGGTTTGCTAAAAGTTTTTGGAAAGCAAATGGAGCAGGAAACAGCTGTCCCTTCATATCTTTTGCATATCAAGAGTATCGACATAAGGAGAGGCGACTGCAGGAAGGGCAAGAAGGACTCCCTCCTTTGTCGGTGAAATATATGCAAAGTTTGCCCAGGACAAAGCAGGATGCCAAGCCCCGCAAAAAAAAAAAAAAAAAAAAAAAAAAAGGCTGCATTTGACTTGCTTTCCGAAAAAAAATTATCATATTGTCGATATTTTGGGTGTAAGATAGATGTACTCTTTTGGAGAGAATGTTAATTTTAAGGAAAACAAATTTTCACAAAAAATATTTTAAATAATTTAATGTTAAGTCCCCATTTTAATGCGTTAAAATGTTAAATCTTTGAGGGTAAGCTTAGCACTTAAATATAACATTTCTTCTAAGTACAAACTTTTTTGAATGCCACTTTTTACTTAAAAAATAAATAAAGAGCCAAGAAAATATAGTCAATGGAGCCGTTTTAAAATATTAATATAAATGGGATTTTTTTTAAATATTTTTGAGATTGATAATAAAACTAGAGATTTCATAAGATTAATTTTTAAATTCTTTTCAGGATTTTTGACAATTCAAAAGCAGCAATGTAACCGATAAGTTGTTAAAAGACCAAGATTAGGTCACACTGGAAAGTATGGTATTTATAGAAAATAAAAAAACGGTCAGTTCTGGCTTATATAAAAGGGGGAAGTACAGCATTTCAGTAAAGTTATTTTGACTCTATTGAAATGATGTTTTTCCCCCTTTTATTTAAGCCAGAACTGACCGTTTCTTGTTATACTCGTATACAGCTTAATCTGTAAAAATGTGACCACTTGCATAAGCACAGAGGAAACAAAATTTTAGACTGCATATCTACTTATATGTATTTTTTAATAAATTACATTTATTAATCATTATTAATTAGAAAACATAACTAAGCATTCTTATTTACTGAAATTTAAAAGAACACTAATTTAAAAAAATTTAAACATTTAAAAATTCAACTAACTTAAGGAAAGTTTACATTTATTATATTAGAAAATTGTCGAAAAATTCATGCAAGATTAGATCCCACTATCAATTAATGTATTTGATACAAAATAAAGGTCTCACTGGAAAGAAAGGTATTTATAGGAATTAAAACGAGAAAGAAAGCTAACTTCGGTAAACCGAAGTTGGTATAGTTTTGAAAATCGAACCATTTTAGTAATGTTGAAAAAATATAGAATTTTGTAAATTTTACATTTTACATGTAGAATTTTACATTTTCATATAAATTGACCGATCGCTTCTATGGCAGCTATATGATATAGTGGTCCGATCTTAATGAAATTAAAACCGTAATTCTAGAACCATAAAAAACTGCTATGTCTGAAAATTTATAGAAATACGTTGAAAAACAGAGAAGTTAAATTTTTTTTACATTAATTTCGCCATCATTCCTATGGCAGCTATAGGATATAGTAGTCCGATTTCGGTCATTCCGACATATATACTGCGTGCTAAAGAAATAAGACTATGCTGGAAATTTCAGCCCGATAGCTCAAAAACTGAGAGACTAGTTCGCGTAGAAACCGACAGACGGACAGACGGACAGACAGACGGACAGACAGACGGACAGACAGACGGACAGACAGACGGACATGGCTAGATCGACTCGACTGGTGATGCTGATCAAGAATATATATACTTTTTGGGGTCGGAGATGCCTCCTTCACTGCGTTGCAAACATCTGGTCAAAATTATAATACCCTCTGCAAGGGTATAAAAACGGTCAGTTCTATATTGGATAGTAAGGGGAAGATCCGCATTTCGGTAGTCACTAAAAATAATCTTCAAAATACTTGTTATTCTCAAACAAAATAGTGAAATAAAGTGAACTCTTACATCAGCATAAGGTAAGACAGTTGTCTTTAAACTATCTCTAAAAATAAATATTACTTAGAGAGTATAAAAAATCCGCCGCTTTTTCAAGCTGTGTGCGGTTGTCCGTGACTGTGTGAGTGTTTGCATAGAATAGTGCAAAGTTACATTCAATTTATATGCACTTGCCGAAAAGTTTACACCAAAAAAAGTTGGAAGCTGGAAGGAAAACTAAACATTTTGTTATCGTCCCGATAATGGACTTCAGATTTTCACATGCACATGCACACGGTCTCAAATTTTCCAGTCGCACACTAGTATCACCACAGATACACACTCGCGGACATTTATGTGTGTTTGAATGTTTATATGCTTTTACATACATATACATATATGTAATTATTTTTTGAAGACTTTTGGGGACTTCGATGTTTTTGTACCCTTGCAGAGGGTATTATAATTTTGCCATGATATTTGCAACGCAGTGAGGGAGGCATCTCCGACACCATAAAGTATATATATTCTTGATCAGCATCACCTGTCGAGTCGATCTAGCCATGTCTGTCTGTCTGTCCGTATGTCGGTTTATACGCGAACTAGTCTCTCAGTTTTTGAGCTATCGAGCTGAAATTTTCAGCTTAGTCTTATTTCTTTAGCACGCAGTATATATGTCGGAACGGCCGCAATCGGACCACTATATCCTATATCTGCCATAGAAATGATGGAGAAATTAATGTAACGTTTCAACGTATTTTTATAAATTTCGAGAAATATCGGTTTTAACGGTTTTTTAGAATTACAGTTTTAATTTCATTAATATCGGACCACTATATCATATAGCTGCTCTATAAGAGAACGGTCGATTTATATGAAAATGTGAATGTGATGTTATATGAAAATAAAAAAATTCTACATGTAAAATGTAAAATGTGTATGTTATGTATGCACAACTTAACAAACTTCGATATTTTTTTTTAAATTTTACCAAAATGGGTTGATTTTCAATGATCCAATTGCAGACTCCAAGGGTACACAAACTTCGGCTTACCGAAGTTAGCTTCCATTCTTGTTTATTTTCTGTCCTTTTGCCCTTAGTCAAAGTTTATTGCATTGGGGACAATAAAATTGCTGCCTCAAATTTTCGCAAAATATGCAATACTTAAGTGCATTTAACAGACTGAGAAACACACAAAAAAGAAACGCTCGTCGGAAAAATGAAATTATCATGGGCTCTTCATATTTAGTTAAACACTGTGTTCTTTGATTACTCTTTGGTCACTAGCTCAACTATTAAAATTCATTAACCTAAAAGCTACAGTCGAGTGAGGTTGACTGTGAGATACCTGGTACGCAAAGTTTTGTTATTTCTAGATATGTAAAACAGCTATTTGAGCTTGGTGCATGTGTGCACTTGTAATCTCAAGTACAGTGACCAAACCCAAATTATCACCTAAGAATTTTCCGCAATGCACAAAAAGGTCGCTCAGCGGGGGTTCATGTATAAGGTCCACCTCGCCCGGACAAACAAATGTGCAGCTTCTGCGTAGGCCATAGATAAGAGTACAATTAGAATCCAATCTCCTCTCCGAATTTCGTTCGGAGATCGTTTTAAATAAAATCAGTTTCTTACAAAAACTTACGGTGTAAATGTCTTATTATTGGGACCTGTTTACAATTGGTCTTATGCGCACTTCTTCTTATGGCTCTTCGAAACGATTACTCCGATAGACCTTAATAATAAAAGTTATTAAAATAAAGTAGAGAAAGCTTTTTCTATGATCAATAATTAAAATACCACATTCAAGGAATAAAATTAAATAAATAAAATTATGTTGTATTTCTTTTTAGCCAAAATGAGTCAAGCAAGATCATCTGAAGAGGTATCGACATCCCAAGCTGGAAGCGATCTCGCAGCAACTGATGAGCAATTGGAAAATATTAGACATCTGATTTACTTCCTAATACTCAAGTTTGAGGGGATTACCAAGGCAGATGAGTCAAAGAACAATGAAATCGACCTGGAGAGGAGTAACATTTACGCTGACTTTTTGTCAACTATCTTTATGCACCTGTCGAGTGCTGATGCTGCTGCCAGAGGAAATTATCACGGTGACCACATATGCAGTTACAATAACAATTCTCATAGTGTTTCGCAGTTGGCACTTGATTTTCAAGAAGATTGCTCAAAGAATGGGATGGCTGTGAAGTGGGACTTCAAGTTGGCGCGAACTCTTGTAGATATTTTGACCGCTTTTAAAATGTCTTGGAATATGGCTGCCAAATTCAAACTTCGTGCGCCATATGTGCAATTTATTGAGAGAGATATCAATCAGTTTGCATTGACCAATGTACATCTTCCCCTTCTAACTGGATTAACATACAAGCCTGAGCGACGCTCTGGACTAGAGAGAGCGTTGGGGCCACTAACTCTTGCAATCATGTTGTCCGCCGAGAAAAGGATGCATGGCATGATGACTAAGACTTTGCGCGAAGCACTAAAAGACTTACCTATGGGCGATGCCATTGTTGATTGTTTAAGGGATGCAAAAGGGCCTGAAGAATGCGGTTATCTTTTTAGAACTCTGGGTGACCTCCTCTTGATAATAGGATCCAGAAGCTCTAGTCAGATATTTTTCCCACTCTTGTTTGTTGTAAAGGCCGGTGATGCAAACGTGGAGTTTTCTGGAGTGAAAGGATATGGACTTTACATGAAACATCTGTCTGGCTTCACCTGGAAGAAATTATCGAAGGGGACAACTGGCGAAGTTGCCCAAGCTGTCTTTCACGCTATGTTTAGAACAGCTGCTGAGGATCTTGGTGTCTTGGGCCAAATAACAACCCAAGCTGACTGGGGTACGAGGAAAGAGATTGATGCTGCATATCAGACTAAGGAAGCCCAGCACGTCAATTTTTCACCAATCGGTTTCAGGTATATCTATAAGCCTGCTGTACCATCCCTGAGTAAGGGGGGAGCTATGTTGATAAACAATTTAGTTTTTAGTGGCCGAAGGAAACGCAAATATACTTCTGCCTTTCTTGCTTACTTGGAGCGTCAGCCTCAGCCTGTTGTATATGGCAGAAATGTGGCTTCTCTGAGTTCTGCTATCGCCCGAATGAAAGATGAATATTTACAGAAGATTGGCTCTGGCACCCATGAAATAGATTTGACTACTAAGTGGATTCGTCTGGATGGGTCGGATGCTAATGACTTTGTCGCCACGAAATCTGAGAAATTCTTGTATACATAAAGTTTTTCTTTAAACAATGATTTAAGAAAATAAAGATAATATTATGATATATTGAGGATGCTGCTGGTGCAGGACGCTCGGTTATGCATTTTTCTAGACGAAGGGGATTTGCTATTTCTCCACTGATTTAATTTTATATAAATGAAACAGCTATGTATATCATACAGCGTTCATTGGAACTTTCGAGATATTAATTGAAAAATATAATAAAAATGGAAACAAGTTTTTAAGCAAATGAACACATGTTTTTAAGCACGATTTTAAAGTCAAGTTTTAAAATTTATTGAAATCGAACTACTTTATTATAAATCAGTCATATCTCTATTTATGTCATGTGTATAAATGTAGTTTTACACTTTACCGAAATGAGTAAACCAAGTTTTTAACACTAAAGTAAAGAATAACGTCATATAAACTTTATACTATAAAGTATTATATTGGTACATGAATTCTATACTATTAAAAATGTTCAAAATGTTGAAGTAGTTTCAGACTGCACTCTTATTTATCTCTCTTTCCCCCTGCCTTTTGCTTTAGTTACAATTTAAATCATCATTATTATGCACTTGTTTCCCTCGAACATTCAGTAGTGTACAGTACAGGGATGAAAATATCAACACCACCGGCTTATAAAAAAAAAAGTGAAAAACTTCACATTGCAATAAAACTCTTATTAAAAGTGCCCGGTGATTGTGCAATTAAAAAATACAACTGTTAGGCGATTAAAACCGGCAGCCTCTTGACTTGCTAACTTGGCCGCCGGCTGATGGCTTGGTATTTTCAAAGGCTTTTTTCTGAGCAACAAGAAATCCGAACGGGTGCGCTGGGCAACAACGGAGCATCGATTATGGAAAGTCGAGACATCAAAATTAATAATCTCAGTTTGCAGTTATGTAGCGGAAAATGCCAGACGACCGAAATGAGTTGCTTTGAAGTTTTTTTCCACTGCAACAGAACGCAGCCCGAGGCCAAAAGAAGCAGAAGGAGATGCAGACCAGCCCCAGCAAAGGGAAGGCACCAAGAAGGAGAGTCGGAAGAAAGAGCGCTTCGCTTTTAGCATCATCATTATCTTCATTACTGCTATGTTCATCATCATTTGGGTGAGCATCCTGATCAGCGGCAGCTTCATCAATGTGCATTTCATTTCTGTCCCCCGGGGCGAAAATGCAAGCTCTCTCTAACTAAAAATAAAATAAAATAAATAAAAAGAGGGAAAATGTAGTCAGAAACTTGGAATACTCTTCTGATCCAAAACACAATAGCCCTTAAATAACAAAAAAAAGTATTTTAATCTGATCCACCTACATATGCATAAACAGATCTTCCAAAAGTGATTAAGATGTTTATAGGTTAGGAGTACTGACTGATATTCTCTTTAAGAGTATAGGAGGAAGTTTGTTGGATACGCGGTCTGCCAGAAAACAATGGAGCATGGCAAATGTTCGTCGCGTTTCCCCTATTTTCGCAAAGGGCAGCTTATTAAACACCGGACAACTTGCCACAAACACTAAGGCACCGAAACACGGCTATACCTGTCGAGGAGTCCTTGGTAAAAAAGCAAGCGGAATGTCCAGCAAGGAGGGTTGAGCTGCCTTTCCCTTACCGCCTGTTTAGAGAGTTGAATAAAGGAATCATCCTTTGATACAGAGTCGATAAATTAATGGTTATCAGGAAACAGTACTCACTAGACCTAGTATTTTAGAGCTCTATATTTTATGCAAGCCTAGGCAACATTTGAATTGGTAAATAACTCTGATTCCAAAGTTTCAGAGCGACCACTGTAGTATCTCGACGGCAGCGGAACCAGTTCCCCTTCTATTTTTGATGCTCTCTTCAGCGGCGATGCCCTGCTTGCATATTACTCATGTGTGTGCCCAAGGCGGTGAGTGGGCGGCTTCAGGAGTCGGGGGGCGGAATGCAGAATGCAGGATGCGGGATGGGTAGTGGTAGTAGCATGTAGTGGTGTGTAATGCAGCTGGAGCTGCCTTTGTTCTTGTTGCTGGCCCGTGGCTGGTGCTATACGTTTTTTAATAAATTATAAATTTCTGCAAATATATTTGCAAGCAGGGATTACATTTATCCCTTAGCCATTCCTCTTTACGATCAGCTTTTCCACCCTCCTTTTGCATTTCGCAAGTTTTTGCCGAGGCCCCAAGTGTGTGGCCGCGCTCCGTTCCGTTGATTTTCATGTGTGCTTTTGTATGCACTTTGGAATTTTGTATTCATGCTTAAGTCACGTTTCGCACATTTGTTAAGCGAAGTTCTTAAGGCGATTGCAATGCCGCCACTATCCCCCTCCCTGCCTCTGCTCATCTCCCAGCCGCTTTTTCGCCTTTCATGTTTGTATAGCGAGAGGAAATTATGTGAAAAGTCTTAAATTAACTGCAAGTGGCAAGCGTCATGGCTGAGAGATAGAAGAAGGGTTTGTTTTTCAAATGTTACGTAAACTGTCTCGGGGATGACGGAATATATTTTTTAATCAATCACAGATCCTTTTAACTCAGCATCCTTTTGTGATTCAGGAAAGGTAAATTGGGAGTGGAAAAAAATTAAAAATTTAGCCTCGGGGCAACAAAATGCAATTAATCTTCAAAGGTAGCTTTGGTTGGTTGGCTCTTCCGCGAGAAAAATATTAAAAAATAGTAATTTGGGTCTAGTTTGTATTTAATTTATTTAACATGATTTTATTACGTGATTTTATTAATTAAATAAACAGTTACATAAACACAACATCATTCCAAAGGTTGAAGAGTTCAAATTATAAATTCTTTAAATTCCGCCGAGCTCGACAATAAAAATGTCGTTTCCAAAATGATAAATGTGGACTCACACTCTCCTCACACACACGCACACACAAAAGTTTCTCTGTGCCGTAAAAATCACGCAGTAAATTTTCTTTCGTTAAACTTGAGCCGCTACCGATAATCCGTTGTGAGTGAAACATTCTCGTAGGTGAAGTTTTCCGTTTCTTTTCTCGGGGCCTGCATATTAATTTGCAATTTGTAGCATACTTTTGAGCGAGCGTAAATTTTCCTGGGGCTACGAGTACGAGTTGTGGGGTGTTTTGGTATTAACAGAGTCATAAATTCTCAACACTGCTGACAGTTTTCATATTTGACTTTTTCCATGCATGTTCAACAAAAATTGCTAGCCCAAAAAAAGAGTCCCGGGCTTGGGTTCGGATGAGGATTTTGCGGAGCAAAGGGGAATTGAGGGATTTGCACCTGCATTTCACATTAAGGTGTGAAAGAACTTTCTCTAAGTAAATGCTCGGGGAATGGACGAAAATGTTTTGCAAACGAAAGGAAAGTATTTTCGGTATTTCGGTATCAGACGAGCGCATGTTTTGCAGGATGCTAAATGGGGACAGACAGATTGATTTATTGCAAACGGTAATCCTGTTCTGAATATAGGGACATTCTTGATTTTAAAAATTATTCAAGCAAAAGAATTCTGCCATATTTATTTTGGGATACCAAAGGACTGTTTAAATAGGGTCGGCTAGCAAATTTCAGGCTCAGGCAGTTGGAATTCTTTCCCATAAATAAATGCATTTTTTTTTATTTTTATTTTTTTTATAGAAATGCATACCACATTTTTAAAATTATTATTAATGCTTTATTTGCGAAGGTTTTTTTTTGTTTTTAACAACTTAAGTGTTTTCTGCAAATATCTGTTTTGTATTCGAGGCACTTAATTCAATCCTTCTTATTTGAAAGCTTCTTTTTGCAAGCTTTCCATTAACTGATTCAAATTTTTTGCTTCGATTTACCCTGTTCCATTAGGCAAGAACCAGTATAATGAATTTATCAACAGCTGACAAAGTGTGTCAGTCATTCTTTTGGATTGACAAGCCAAAACCGACTCCTGCAGTGAGTCTCGGGCTCGACTCAATCAGCAGCACCACTAACACAACCCAACGCAAACAAACGCACAAATATTTACAGGACTTGATTTACTCCTTTTTCGGGGGCGTCGCATTGAATTACATTTCCATGGGCGGCACGGCGCGGCACGAGCTCCTCCGACAGCACGAAGTGAAAACTTATCAGCTGCAGCTCCTTCAGTTGCAGCATCCAGAAAAGTTTTTACGCCATTTCCGGCGAAACGACATTTTTTGGCCAAATTGTGTGTGAAATTGAATTGCAATTGTCAATAATTCGTTGCCAAAAATGTGTATATAAATGTAAGGGACTGAATGCATATATGTAGCGCACTGATTCGCAAAAGTTGAGTGCGTCGTGTGCCAGGCGATTACGAAAGTTGAGCCCAAGAGTTGCAAACTTTTCCGCTAAAGGTGGAGTCGTTCGTTTCTCTAATTAAAATCCTGCAGTTGCTCCAGCTTGATTGAATGGAGAGTCCTCAGTCCTAACAATTTCCTTGGCAGTTCCTCCAAGCTCAATTCTGAACAAGGCAAAGCCGATCTAAATCATTTTTTTTGTTTGCCCTTTCTCCATTGCTGCAGTAATAAAAACCAATGACGTGTATAAAATTTATTTATTTTTTATGTGCTCACAACTAATGTCATGCACCCAAAAAAATAGGGAAAAGAGACACAAAACACATCGAACACTGGCGGTCCGAGGCAGCTGCAACAGCTTCGTGCCTATCCAAAGTGGCACGTACCAAAAAGTTCCGCAAAGCAATTTTTGAGCTTTTTTTTAAGACGCGGAGAATGCCAGGGTATGCTGACTTGGGCAACTATAATGAATTGCAAATTTTCTTAATTTATAATAAGAGTTTCCTTAACTAGCTAAGAATGAAAACTAAGTGGTAAGCTTCAATATTTAACTTTTTAAAATGTTAACTACAATTTTAGTGTCCATTCTACTTAATATCAGTACCCCAAACAAGTTATAAATTAAAAGAAACCCACATTTTTTAAAGTATCTAATAAAATCTTTATTCTTAAAAATCTAAAATCTTTATTCAGTAATGTGTTTTGGAACATCTGAAATGAAACTCTAAATGATGTTCTTAAATTTCTTGCCATTTTAATATAAATATCATTATTATTGAGTAAAATAGTATAATTTAAAATATGCTTTATTATAAGTTGTAAGTATCTTAAAGTCGAGTTTGTCACTCGTAACTTTCTTACTTATTTTTTATTCTAAACATATGGCCAGAATCAAACGTTTGTGTGCCGGTGTGTGTGTTTGTGTGTGTCTGCCACAGTTTGTCATAAATTTTCGAAAAGGAAAGAGAGACGGGAATGGTTGTTTTCGGGGTGTAACTGACTTTGCTTTTTCTTTTGGCCGCAACACTTGACACCTGCTACTACCTAAAGCCCCTTCCTGCCGTTTCTGTTCCTGTTTCGAATTTTATTGTTTGCTTAAATATTTACACAATGAAAACGAAGCGTTTGTCATGTGTGTTTTGCCAGAGGGGGAAGTGTTTGCGGTTCCTTGGCCGACTTGCAAATGTTTTTTCCAAAGCTTACAGGTTTGTGATTTATAGTATGTACATTTTCGGGATGCCCTGCATGGACCCCTAAAGGCTGTGCTTTATGTATTTATGATATTCTATATTGCACTCGATTGCCAATTATGAGCTGTTAAGGTTGGTCATGAAATATGTGACTGAGTGAGGGAGGATTATTTTTTTTTTTTTTTTTTTTGATTGTACCTATTAAAGTTGTGCTAAAACTTTTCGCCTAAAAACTCAAAGTGGCTTCGACATGCGACGAAGCAACACTTCTGCCAATTTGAATATTTCATGACATTTGTCACTCTCTGCATGCAACAGACACTCGTTTCCTGTTTACACAGACAGCTTCAACTTTTGACTCAATTTTTACCCAACCTGCCTCCTGGCTTGCGTCTCGCCTCCATGACTCGCGCTTTTCCTACGGTTTTCCTCAGGCTTGCCACTGAATTTTCTCCCCTTTTTTCTGCGTATTCAGCATGTCAACTGCGAAAACTCAATTTGCCTAAGTAAATAAACGGAATATGAATGTTTAATTTATTTTATAGATATTAAATAAACACACGACTCCCAACCGGAGTTGAGTACACATGCAAGGGGGAGAAACTTTGACTTGGAGCTGAACTCCGTTGGGAAGCAAGAAAGAAGGCCAATTGTGGGCTGGCTTGTAATAACAACATTTACAATTCGCAAAACTTTGAGCAATGGAAATCTTTAAGGGGCGAAAATATATGTTTCTACGGAGAGGGCAAAAATCCTCATAGGGAAAATGCACTTGCTGCTTAATCGTATTCTCTTCTCTTTGGTAATCTCTATCGAAAAAGGTTTAATTAAAATAGCGCCACGGGGGCAGGAGGCGGAAATCAATTTAATTAAATTTGCCCTCACTCTCGCTTTCTCCGCTCACTTTCTTCTGTGACTTATTCAAGCTTACGTCCCAAAAAGAAAATCGCAGACAAAGGACTGTTGTGCATGCAAAGGAGGATGAAATATAAAAAAAAACGTAAACAGCTCTGAGATTGTTGAAACCAACAGAAGACACCTGCGGGCAATTCGCGTTTAGTAACTCTTATTTAATTAAAATAGTAATTACAGAATCTACAAAGTGCGCTGCGAAAAAATAAAGCAGGCGAGGAAAGTATAAATGCGAAAATTTAAGAAAGTGTAAACATAAGAAAAACTTTTTGAAAATTGAACATTATTAATTACGTTTTAGGAAGTCAACTATTTTATTATTTATTGGAATTGTATGCTAATTTAAAACCTTCTTTGAGTTATAAACTATATTTATTTTAAAATTATTTAAAACAAATTTGAAACCTTTTTGGCTGAATTATGTTTGTTTGCCATATTAATTTTTTTCAAATACAAAACGCATTTACAAATCTTTAAAGTACGTTCTTAAGATACTCCTTCTATAGCTACGAAACGCACTGTATAAATTATACAAATACCACACGCTGGTTTCTAATTAAGCCACAAACCCACACCACACGCTGCGTATACGCAATGTCGCATTTTCCTTCTTCATCCTTATTTTTCCCAACCTCCGCACTTTCCGCTCTTCGCCCCGTTCAGTTCATAAAATTTTATGCGTGTCTCATGATTTTTGTCTTTCGCTCTTTTTTTGTTGACTTGTTTACACGCATCCCTGACAAATAATGATGAGTCGCTGGCTGCCTTTTATGAATATGAATGCTGCGCGGATGGTGTGGGTTGTGCGGGACGGGCGATCCAGGGGGCGTGGCCGTGTATCATAAAAACCTAAACGTCTGCGTCGGAGGCGTTAAATTTGTGCGAATTTTGCTTTTATATGACCGGATCGTGTTATGACGACGCTTACATGCTGTTATCTCACCGAGAGTGAGGTGGGTGAGGCTTTCGAGGGTTGCTGCTAGGCTTTCCTTAAGTGGATGGCTTGCTTTAGGTGTGTGACGAGAGTTACAGGTGAAACTTTTAGGTCCCTGAAAGTTATCAAAATAATTAGTCAAGTATTTTATGTTTCCTATAATTTGAGGCAATATAATTAGAATTACATCGAACGCTATTTCATGATAACCTTTTTAATAAGCATTACCACCGAAATCGGAAAACTTTTAGATTAGACAAAGTTATTATTAAGATTTTTATTTTGACTGGTTGAAAGAGTAAATAACTGAATACTGAATACAAAATAAAATGGCTAATTAATAAATATTCATATTTGCTGCTATTTGCCATTTAACAAGCAAAAAAATCAAATAACTCTTAAGCATAATTTAATATAGCGTACAAACCATCTATTAGTTATGGTCCATTAAACTGCAAAATACAAATAATTCAAAATTTTAAATAAAATATGTATAGGAAACCTGCCCAAAAAGTTTGCAGTTCAGTGAACCCAAAACCGAAAGCTGAACTACTAGTTTGGTGCATTTTCGTCCCGTCCATTTCAGTCGAGTTTTTCCCCTAACTGGCCATAACATTTGATTACGTTTTCATGCATTTTAACTAAACCATTTTTCCGGTTTGTCCGTCGTTCATATACATATATATGTATATATTTTGCATAAGCTTTTTATGAAATTTTGCCCAATTGTAAATATTGCAAGTTGCCGATTTTCGCAATGAATTTTTCTCCATATATAGTATGTACATCCAGATGCCATTTAATATGGCGCAAACAACAACAGAAAACAAAGCAAAAGGGCTTAAACTTTTGCCTGTCTGTCTAAATGTTGGGGCCATGCAGGACGGAGTGAGAATCTCGCGGGAAACATAAAATACATTTTACATAAATGAATGGAATTGCACATTAATATGCGCCAGCAAAAGTTTCATACACTAACCCCGTCCCGAAGTAATGGGAATGGGAACTTTGATATACCAACATGTGTCGAGTGCTTTGGAAATGTTTGCCTTGCGATTTGTCTCGACTTTCAACCCACTTTGAGAATTTGATAATTGTTAGTTATGTCTGGATATCGCGCTGAGAGTTGTGAGCTGAGAGTTGTGTGCAACTTTCCATTCTATCCGTCCATTAAGTTGGCTTCGTTTGGCAATTAGTCTGGGAATTCGTACCTGTAATTAGTTTTAAGCGTTGTTTATGCCCCCAAAAACTTTCGCTATAAAATGCAATCTTGGCACAGATTATGCAAACACTAAATGGTACGTTTATGGGCTCTTTTGGCTGTTTGCCGAGATTTAACCTTATGGAAATATTTTCAAATAAAATGGGTTATATTTATTAATTTAATAACTTGAATTTTTCTATATATGAATGTGCCTTAAATGTAATTTTTTTTTTGTATACATTCCTTTTTCAAAACGTTGCCTAACTTTGCTGATATTCCCTTACTGACATTTTATTTGGCAATAGCCAGCACTTGGCTCTGGCTCAACTACAAAGGGAATTCTAGGCAAATCTGGGTAAAATTGTTTTTTATTGTCCGACTTGGCAAGAGAACTCAGTTTTAGGCAGCAGCAGCATTACCCAGCCAATCAACAGTTAATTTATGAGCATTTAATAAGAAAATCCCATTTAAAATCACTTAATCGGCCTGGCTGAAAGTCGAAGGCTTATCTTCAATTAAATGGATTTCATGCTCCCGTGACTTGTTGCGTCATTTGGGAGGCAGGCGTCCCCATGATTATCCCAAAAAACACAATCACAAATCCTTGTTGGTCCTGCGGGGCTGCGACTATCAAAGCGTTACAAATCACTTGAAGGAGCCGCAGAGCGCGTGTCTATCGATTGAAGTGCGACAAATGGAACGCATTAAGTTAACATTATTGCCAAACAATTTGCTCGAATTGTGTTCATTTTGTGTCGTTACTGTCATTGCTACTCACATACATAACTTGCTCCGTGTCGTTGAGAGTTTCGTTTTCGTTTTCTTTTCTTTTTCTTCGATTCTCAACTTATATCCTTGTGCTTGTTATGTTTACCCCCAGTTGTATTTGTCCTGCCTGCTCCCGGCTCCCTGCTCCCACCACTCAGTGGATAATTCCGGAGCAATTCTGTTTTCATGTGGCCAACCCCAAATCTGATTAGACGGGCTTCCGAGGGTTTGAGCTTTGGGCCAAGAAAGGCAGTATCAAACGACGATAAATGGCTAAAACTTGTAAGTGAGAAGATATTACGAGTAGATGTGCCCATTGTCAAGGGGAAATTGCTTTTAGCCTGTTGCTAAAAGGCCTGTACGAGTCCTGTGCCTCCGCTCCCTTGAGGGGCTTCGCCGGGAATCCTTTTGCCGGCAGGTTTACAATTCCAATCGACTTGCTACCTGACGGGGGAATTGACTGTGTTAAGTGGTAAATTATCTTTTTTCTGGTTTGGCTACGATTTCACTCTCCCTTGCTTTTTGCGACAAATTACGGAAAAGGGTTTGCGTGTAACGGATACCTGGATTGAAACAAAGAACCTGTCTAAAATCATTGAACACTTAAAAAGGGAACGAATAAAGCCTTAAAAGTGATGTTGGGGCTTGCAAGTGCAATCGCCACTAGTTACTTACTTATTTTTTCCTAACATTAATTACTGGGCTCTTGGGCATTGGCACAATTTATTTTAAGCCATAAACGGTATAAGGAAGGTATCGTTTTGCTTGCTTGTTTCATCTTTATATCCACTGCATATCGAATGGGATAATCACAAAGGATGTAATAACTACAATTGCTTGGATAGAAAAACAGAGTTCCCAGAGGTTGACCAGAGTAAAGACTATACTTATTAAGCCTAAAGCATTCAAGAGAAAATTTGAGAATTTATTTATTTATTTATCTAAAGCGAAAAATTAGTGTTAAACTAAGAGCTAACAATGGGCTTAGAGCCATAGCAACTTAGGCCTTCGGCTCAGGGTTGAAGTTGGCTTTTGGGTTTGCTATAAGTCTACATATTTACAAAATTATAATATTTACAGAAGGATTAAATTTGTATTGTATTTACATAGGTACTAATTCATATTTTGTGCATTATTCTTGAGCTGTTTAGGAACTTTAGCATTTGAGATTTATCGTAAACGTTTAGCTCTAAACAATTTCACAGCTGAGAAATGTTTTCATGTCAAATAATTTCTTATGACACTTTCTCCTTATATGTATTTATTTTGTTCAATTTAACTCTTGATTGTTTGTTTATTGTTTTGCTAGTTTAGATTTATCAATCCATTAAAATTGATGTACATTTTGTTCAAAGAAACATCTTGATTGATTGATTCTGTGGATTTCTTTCTTAAAATTTCAAATGTCGCTCAAAATATAATCCTCTTGTTTTCTTCATATAATGAATGTTTATTTTAGTAAACGATTGCATCTAGTCTGTATGAATGAATGCTTTCTTGAAAAATGTTAATCACTAAAGTTATTGGCGCCACTTGTTGGGGGTTTTCTTATTATTCCTCCAATATGTATTTCCTGTACCAAAATATTACATACACTTTTCGCTGCGGAAATGATTTATGATTTTATATTCTTTCGTTTTGAAGGTGAATCATTTTTCCCTGCCGAAGACATGTGTATGTGTGTGCTTGTCTCTTATTGCTTCTGTTATTACACTTATTGCTCATGTTCGAGTTTGCTGCTCCTGGTGAGACTTTAATGAGGCAACGTGACCTTTCCGGCCCCGCATTTCGTGTCACAATTTATGATCGGCACTCGACGCGTAAATTACACAAATAAAAATGCGCACATAAACATAAATGGAGCTAGAAGTTTAATGCGCAACAAGCCGTTAAAATTAAGCGACAAAACATGAGCTGCAAACAAAAGAGGTGGTATAAAAAATAAAAACGGAAGTAAATATACTCGGAAGTGTATTGAGTTTGAGCCGGGAAAATCCGGGATTTAGCTTAAAGAACAAATGCAGCTGCATTTGCTGCAGCAGCTTCTGCTGCTCTGAAATTTTCAATGTATGCAGCAAATTACTTAAAAGCATAAAAATCTATTTGGCTGAGAGTGATGTTTTTATTCCATCGTCTGGACGAGCTTCCTTTTTATCCACCTCCCTCGGGAGCCCACGAACTTTGCAAAAATAAAGTGCTGCTTGAAAGGCCAGAGCCATTAAGATAAATATGAAGCTGCATAAAGGCAAAATGGGGCACATAACAGTATACATTTGTGAGCAGTTCGTGAAAAGACTGTCTTTCCTCAGAAATTTGTCAATGAAACTTTAAAGAAAATATCTGTTTCTCAACAAAATAATCTTCTTGAGTGTCAGCATTGTTTAAAAGCATAAATTAATATTTGCCAATAAAAAGCACAATCAGTTTGAAGAAAGAAGCGGGCTTACTAGTTGAAAAAATATTATAGAACTTAGTTTAATAAAAATAAACAATAATCGATACAGGTTATATCCAAGACCTAAATTTACATTTTATGTGGTATATTTTATTTAATGTATATACTATTTTAATTAAAGTCAAGCTCTAATTTCACAATATTATTTACATAAAAGTTGCTAAACTCGTTACTGAGCTACAGATAAGCTCAAGCAAAGGTCTCTTCCTATTCTTATTTTGGGCAACACACAGAGTCTTGGACAATTTTTCAGCTTGATCTGTTGGCCGCTGTCAAGCGTTTGATCTGCAACAGATTGAACTATCAATTATGCCCCAGCAGGAGACGTGACCAGCAACTGACATGTGCCACATGTCGCTTCCGCACATTCCCGCAAGGGCAGGACCAGCAGCATGAGTAGGAGCTGGAACAGGACCATCAGGTGGCAATGTTAAAACGGACGTTTAGTTACAGCTGAGCATCTGTTCGCCTCTCTGCCCGCTTGGCTGGCTCTCAAAGTAAAGGCGGGGGAAAACCGGGAACGTGTCCTCCATACAGGACCGCTTGAATCCTCGAAACCTTCATTCATCCAGACCTTCTGCTCCTGTTTGTGTTGCATGAAATTGACCCGGTGCGTGAGTCACCAGCGACTGGAAAGATTCTCCACTGGCAGGTGGGCCATGTGTGCGACGCATTGCATGCCGGGACCTTGATTCATAGTCTCGTGAGTCTTTCCAGCGTCCATAGATCTCAAGTAAGTCAATGTGAAAGCAGCTAAACACGAAGTACGTTAAAGATTTACTCACAAGGGGGTATCTTTTAACGATAACTTTAACTTTATTGTAAGAAAAAGTTCATCTTTAATATTAGTAAAGAACGATTTTAAAATAATACTGATAACAGTGCTTTAACGTAACACTTCCCGTAGCATTTACATAAGCCGGGAAGGAGCAAGGCACAAATACCTTTTTCGATTAACACTGGGTTTAAAGTTAAGTAATTGAAATTCCACAAAAATGCAATCAAGCAGTGAGAACCAGAAATCTTTGACTACAAACCAAGAGTCAAAGTTGCAGGAAGGCACAGGAAAAAGGCAAAATACCAGCAAAGGGTACATAATATGCATGTGCATCCTTTTTTTACCAATGCCAAAGATCCTTTAGCTTTGTTTTCGGTTTCTGCCCCTAACCCATTTTTTTTGCTGTTAATTAAAATCCAATGATACCCAGAACCTGCTTTCGGCTTCTTTTAATTTCTCTTACGTTTGTTTTGCTGAATTTACATTTTTTTTTAGCTCTAGGTCCTTCTGGTTGTTTATTTTTTTCTGTGTTTCCACTTTTTTTTTGTTATGTGCCGAGAGTTTTTAATTGCACACATTTTTGCAACGTTTGTTGATAAGAATTTTTGCGTCTACCTTTGTACGTGTAGTTTCTGCTATCAGCAACTACAATCAGTAAAATTAAAAATATTTTCCTTGCTATATTGCGAAATTTATTTCGGGGCTGGCTGTGAACAAATGTTGAGATTCATTTTTCTAATGAAAACATTTTTCGCATGGCTGAGATGGAATGTAAATTCAGATAGGAAGAGAGGAAATAAATTCTTAAATTGTGGAATCCATGACTAAAAAGTGAAATTAATAAAGTGAAAGAGCTGGGCCATGAAAAAAAGGTTTAGATTTCAATAATATTTTTTTTACAAAATATGCAAATGAAATGGTTCAGAGACATTGTCTTGAAATTCTAACTTTCGCCTTATTGTAATAACCTTATTGCATTCTTATCGTTGCCGAAATATTTTCATATTCTGTAAAGAATATTGCAGAACAGCATCCTTGACCTTAGCCCGCCATCTGGCCAATATTATTTTCTAATAGATCATAAAACTTGGCAGCAGTCTGTTTCTCCAACGCACATATGGTGTGCCATTAGAGTCTCGTTACTCTGACAAATCATATAAATCCCACTCTCGGTTTTTCTTTCTCTGCAACTCTCTTTGTAGAGATTCTCTCTGCTTTCGAAATTAAAGTTAGCGCCTGCGTTGCTCTCGAAAAGAGAATTTCCACTTCGGCTTTTTGAGCGGCTAAACGAAGCGCGCACTCCACTCTATTTAACCAAATAAAGAAACAGTTGCTGTTCAGCTGAGGCCGAAGGCAAAAGGAGCCTGAGGTTACCTCTTACTAATTCTGGTTTGCATTTAACTAAATTCCGAAACACGTAAATTTCACTTCGAGAAAGGGGGCCGGCTTAGATAGTCGGAAAAATGCAGCGACAATTAATATTATCTGGGGAGTCACAAGGTACGTTTTCCTTTCACTGCAGGTGAAAGGAAAAATTTACATTTTTATAGGTGTGAAAATCCCGAGCAAACGAAATTGCGGCATTTCGTGTGAAAATGCAATTAAAAATGCTTTCTCTGCCGGCGACCGAACATATTAATTGCCCGACATGGCAAACCCGAATTGCCCCCTTACTGAAGCAATTTTTTAATTGAGCAAGTACATGAAAAGCAAACAAAAGGCATACAAAGGATGCACTTCCCCACTTGGCCAGGACGAAGATTAGCTGAATGCAGAAGGAGGTTGTGGAACATGCAAATGCCAGCCATGATTTATGCCAGAGTCGAGGTAAGAGTCAGAGGCCAGAGAGTGCACAGGAAAAAACGATTTAATATGCTAGTTTTAAGCATGCATCTTTTAAATCAATGGCTATAATATGGGAATCGAAATAAGTTTGTATGGAAAAATATCAATGTAATATATCCGAAATTTCATTGAAAAGGTAAACTAAATACTAATCCTTCCGTGGCAGCCATTAAATTCTTAATAAAAATTCCGATATTTCAAACTTTAAGTTCATTGAATTTGTCAATATCTGTATTAAAGGTCTCGTTTAAATAATATTTCCCTTATGCCAATAAAATGTTATATTTAGATATTGATCTGCTCAAAAATAAACTGTTATCCGCACAAAATCCGCTAGTACTGGATAATGTGTACATTTTAATGGTTTCAATTTCTAGCTTATTTAATATGAAAAGGGCAAGCCTTTTCTCAGTCGTTTTTCTCGGTGCACCGCCTGGCAGGCAGTTATGCACTCGAGGCATTTGTTGCATGCTGACACAGAACGGGGAAAGACGGAAAAATGGGCGGGGAAAGTGGCCAGGATACACGGTGTCGGATGTGCATTCCTCGGCCTAGGGGGCCGTGCTGCTGCTGATGATTGTTGTTAGCTCGTAAGCAAAGCGGAGCAAAACCAAACAAAAGTCCTGCTCCAGGAAGCGTTATTCAGCATGAGCTACGGTGGCTTTCGTGCTTCAATCACACTTCATTCGTTTCCCGGCTTTCCTTTTCATTATGGTAAAATTAAAACGACTGCGAGGTCTCCATTCATTCATCACTCTCCCGGAACAGCTTGAACGCTTCCTTCGTTGACAACAAAAAAAAAAACAACAATAAAAACAGAAGAAAAACAGTTGGCGAAAATGCGCTGTGGGAAATGTGTGAAATTTCCCAGCTGCAGCGACGATGGCAGCAAAAACTGTGGTAGCAAAACTTTCTGGCCAGCCTGCTCGGCGTTGGTTAAAAATTTAAATTTTCATTTTCTGCAGCAAATTGGGGGCCACCGAAAAAAAAATTCAGCTGCAAACTACTGAGAAAAAGAAAAGTGGGAAAGCAAACGCGGACTTTTGCTGGGAAAGCTTCACTTTTCGTCTCTTTTTTTTTGGTTTCTCTTACCACAGGAGTATGCTCAATGGCTCTGTCTCGCTCTGCCAGGATGCTATTGTTGTTGTTGTTGGCCAACAGAATTTCAAGTGCGAATTGCATTCTGCTTTTGTCGCATTTGCGGTTTTGTTGTTTTGTCGGATGGAGGGATCGCCGGAAAAGGGGAAGGAAGCAGGTAAAGTGAACTAAATGTTGCTACCACCTGCAGTCCGCCAATATTCTGCCTCCCCCTGCACTCAGAAAATCTGAAAGCTACCTTCTGTTGTGAAAATTATATTATAAAAGTTAAATGTTGATAGATAATAATCCAGCTAATATCCAGCCCCCTTCACTTAATATTTAACAACACTTGTTAACACTTATTAACAAAGAAATTTCTTCTTTTAAGAAAAGTCATATTTTTTAATTACATAATTAGTCAGATTGATCGACTAAAATAATCAAGGACGAAGAACCTTTCCTGAATAGTTCATTAAGAAAATCGCAATAATTAAAATACAAATAATTTTTAAAAGTAAATATTGTAAATATCTGTTTTAATTTCACACTCGCCTGTAGCTATCCTTCTTGTTTATTTTAATTTGACGAAGAAAATACCTGATTCGCAAAATATTTTTTAAAGCTAGAATCTTGAACTATTTTCCAAATTCGAAAGGTTTTTTTTATAAAGTTTTGTGTCTCTTTTTGTATGAGTGTACCTCCTTTCCCTATTATCGCTTTACCTTACCCCTTCCTCCCACCCATAGATTCTTCCTTTATCTATTCGCCGTAGGCAGTCTTCCTTCCAAGTGCCTGACACAAGCGTATTTTTTGTCGGTTTCAATTTATGAGGCAACTGCTGCGGAGACTGGGGTTCGAAGGGGGCTTCAAGTGCCGAGAGGGGAAGGTACGAAATGAAGTGCACTTGCAGCTCCTTCAACTCCACTTGACTCGAGCAAACGACAAACGACAGGAGACGACGATGGCAACGAGTCTGCTCTGTTTTTGTGGTCCAACCGCAGCCTCCCACTTTTCCGCCCAATTTTCCAACACAACTCCACCCTTTGGCATGTCATTTACAGTTTTTCGTCGTCTGCGCCTGTAAATGTTTTATTTGAGTATTATTACTTCTACTCTTTAACCCCGCACAATGGCGGAAAATGCAGGAAAAAGCACAATTTTTTTCTCTTATCGCATTATCACAGTTTTTCCGCGCTAATGGGAAGAAGGTATTGAAAAAAAGTGAACGAAGCATTCGCGACTGATTAGCAGAGGTTATTTTACAAACTGTGAATCTTCTTTCTAACTATTAGCTGTTAAATATTTAAACTTAAAGAGTGTACAACTTTAATTTTGGTGCAATTTCCTACCGAAATTCATTATAGATAGTATATATTGTTTAAATCCCTTTGGATTTATTTACAATATTGCATTACGCCCTAAAAACCATTTCAATTTATAATCTGATTATTGAAAATATTCAACACTTTCGTTCCATTGCATTTATAAACAAATTAGCGAGTGTCGGATTAGAAATTAATTTGCATATTTGCTGAAATACAAATTAGGGGTCCCAAATCTAGCTGAAAATACACTTTTAAAGTTTTCAATCACTTTTCAGCTTTTGGCTTATCAATTAAAGAACTTTTGCGTTTGGCAAACGAAAGCAAACCGAAAATATATATCGGCTAATGCTGCCTCGAGCACATTTTTCACTAATCCTTGTTAGCTTGTCTGCTTTGAGGTTTCCTCGATTTTGGTGCTTTTTTTGGTGTTTTACTTTATATTTTTTGGGTTTTTCGCTTTAGCCAGGCCGAAACTGCCCGCATGCCCCGCCCACTTCCTTTGCCACCTGCCCCATTTGCTGATGGTGCTGACGATGGCGTTGGAGCGTGATGAGTGCTGTTGTGGTTTGTTGGCACTTCTATTTAAACTTTTATTGCTGCTCACTTTGCCAAAAAGGTCGGCCCAGTCAGCTGGGTTCTGGGATTGCGATTGGGATCGAGCCGAGGGTGCGGATGGCCAGGTCATGACCTGACCCCCGGGTGTACCCTCGGTGGGCGTGAGTATTAATGCCTAATATTTTATTTGGCACCTCTTCATGGTTTTTAGTTTTTACTTGATGCCGGTGGACGCGATTTGCCATGCTCTCAGACCATTTAGGCAAATGTTTATGGCTTTGGTTATTCAGTTTTCCGCTTCCCAGCTTTATGGGGTGTGGAAAAGAGGGGTTTCCTTTATTAAAGCTTTGCGGAAGCTTCCTTGGATGGTTTTGAGGGTAACCACAAATGGTTATATGTACTCTTAAAACTAAAAGTATATTTAAGTTTCATATTTAGGAATTTCGCTATTCTTATTATGTACTTGAGAATTATGTAAATGTAATTTTAATGCAGCCTGAGTATTGTTTAATACAAAAACTTGTACCATTTATTTGCAAACGAAGGCCACAGTCATCCGATTAATTTTAATTAATTTTTTCGAGCTCAAATGCAGGTTTTATTTGCGATTATATATCTATAATGACTTGCAAAACAAAAACTGAATGCATGTCCATTATTATTTGCCAAGTCAATTAAAATCTGAATGGAGATGTAAACAAGAGTCAGCATCAATTGCGCAGCCCGCACACCTTGCTTACATATGTTTAATTTATACGCAAATAAAAGGAAGTTTTTAATTAAATATGTATTTGCCAGCATTGAATTTAATCGCATTCCATTTGTGCTGGATTAATACTGGCGAAAGATGGATACGGCCACCGGACACGGGCCTTCAATTAAACGATATTACGAGCATTTTTGTGTGTGCGGTTTTATGACTCAATTTAAAGTTTGTAATTTGAGGAGTTTACGGCCCTTGTTTGGGAGCAGGGCAGGGTGGCAATGATTGCCTGAGATGATAATTGAACTTTTTTAATGACTGACAACAATTTCGGGCAAATTGTCATTTTGATTTCACAAATTTATTGCCCCAACTGGGATAAATGCATTTAAATTTAATTCCCCCCTGGCTCACTTTTGGCTAACATTGGCATTGGTATTTTAATTGATTTTAATAGGTGGCCGCGCCGTTTCGCTTTCCGTTGGTCATTAATCGGCTTAAATTTGACATAAATATACATTTTTTCCATTTAAATTTATGCCACTCTTTCGGCTGTTTGCTCGGCTATTTGTTTTTGTCGCTTCGTGTTAATTGGAATATGCTGGTTTGTTCAGTCAGCGCAGCCTGCCACCTGCTAAATAAATAATTCATTGAATTTTATATAATTTTGGTGCAACTGGATATGCTCGGATGTCGGCGCATATTCGTTAGTGCAAATTTACTTAACGAGCAACGAGCCACGAGCAATGAGAAAGCATTTTGCCTAATTGAAATGAAATTCTCAATTTCACTACCAACATACACAAAGTAATCCCCCAAAAAGTGATAATCCTTTCGTATCTCTCTCGCAATTTTGCTTTAGTTGCACAAAATGTGCAGTGGCAGCCGTGGGTTAATTGAAAACGGCTCTCGAAGGCACACACTCTCTGTGTCACACTCATTATCGAGTTAATTGAATTAATTTCCAATGCGAAATGCGAACTTTGAGCAACGGATACATTTGGCTAATTGGCTCTTAAAGATTTCTGCTGAATTTTCATTTTCAATTTAATATACGCACAAGCATGTGATATTAAGCCGGAAGTGTGCTCTTTTGATTGAATAAGCACCCAAAAATAAGTGACTCTCGGAGGGCGTTAAAGGGTTAACACATTATAAGTTTAAACAACCATTAAATATGTATAATGACACATGGTCGGAGGCGGCCTTTATTACGTGAGTTAACCCTTAAATTCATTTCCCCGGCCAAAGTTTTAAGCACTTGAGCCCTGGTCCTAATGAGTTGCCTCCTAAACTGGGTTGAGGATTAAGCTTTTGTGTGTGTGCCGCCGCCAAGTTAGCATATGACATTATGTAAGCAGCTCACATGCATTTGCTATTTGCTGTTTGCACTCGCATTTGCACTTGCACTTGCATTTGCATTGACCTGCTCCGTGTACTGTAACTAATTTGATTAACACTCGACTCTGCGAAGTCCCGGGCCCGTGTCAACACGAATGCTAAATGTTCATCCTGGCCCGGCCGAGATTTCAGTTCAAATATTATGCGATATCCTGCGGTGACTGGCGATGGCACTCGCACTGCTAACACTCACTCATTCATTGTTTGCTCTGCTTTCGGATTCGGATTCAACTTTTGATTTCTGAAGAGGACTGCAAGCGGCAGGCACGCGCACATTCAGAAAAATATTTCACTCTACTTAATACAAGTAAATTCTAAGATTTCCAAAATATTTCATTGCTTTATTTCAATACTTTTATTTTATTTAATACCCCTTAGATATGAGGCAAGTATAAACTATAAGCTAATATACATTTACGCCGTGTTCTATTAGCTGAAACCATTTACTCATAGATATAGGTTTATTTTATTCCAATAGTTTTATTTTAATTTCTGGGATTATTTCACCTTGTTTAGGGGACCATTTTTTTGCCGTGCAAAGATTGAGTAAGTGCGAACATTGGAGGGAATTGAAGCTGCTGGGAACTTGAGACTCTTGACACTGGGACACTGCTGTAAGCCGGCCAAGCAACGAGCTTCTGAGCGGTACTCCTGTCCAAATACATATATATATATTTTCTACAACTGTTGGCTTGTTTTGAATGTTAATATTTGCACATTCAACTCAAGCAACTGGCAAGTGACAATTTATTCGCTTTCGGTTTGTTAGTTGTTGGCTTTTGGTTTCAATTTCGTTGGAATTTTCCGACACTTAAGTGCGCAAACTAAATGCCTTTTGCGCTTTTCCAGTACTATTTTTGGGTTGAACTTTGAACCTTATACTGACAATGGACAACGGATTGCAATCAATAGTCGCCATTAGAGGAAATTTGTTAGACCAACGATTACATAGACGTTTGCCCTGTTGGTTTTCTGACAGTGACGATCTTGGATTCTTATTTAGCTTCACAGAATTATTAAAATTTTATATATTTAAATAGCAAAAAGTAAAATGATTTTGGGCGGCTAAATTACTCCGAATAACAATTTATCTTAATGACAAAAGAAACTAACATAAGAAACAAGAAACTAACATAAAGCGGTACATGTCATGTTTTATATCTCTTTTTTTTGTCTCAAGAGCTTAATGAATTAAAGTAAAATCTTGGGATTAAATTGAGGACAAGAAATCTGCTGGCACACAATCGAGTCCTTGGCCACACACACTTTCCACCTCCAACTTCCCCTCAGCTGCTCGGTTTGTCATTCAGTCAGTTAGTAATTCATTCAGACTGTCATTCATTCAAGCCCTAATTGCGGACAAAAGTGGCTTGGGCTTCTGCTGTTGGCTGAATTTGTGCTTAAGTGTGGCCCGCCCGCTCCAGTTGACATTTGTTCGTTAATTAAACCTTTTTGTTGGTCTGGCAACTGGCAACTGTGCAACAAGCAAATTGATTTATCTCCTCAACACCTTGGTCCGGAGGTCTGTCAAGTTTCGCCCACCTCTTTTACGACGACTACGCTGCCTTTTAATGGCAAAACTTTTTCACTTAACGTTTACTCATAAATTTATTTTTACTTTTTAACGACTTCCACCGCCGGGTAAGGCTCTGCATGTGGTTGAGTTGGTTGCCTGAGAAATTAGTGATGCTAACAACTCAGTTATGGAACAGGGTAAACTTGCAAGGGAATGCCAAAAAATGTTTGGTTTTGTCTAGTATGTAAGTAAGTTAGTTTAAAGTTAAAAAATGTGTTAATGTTTTTTAAAAAATATTAAATTGAATTCACCTAACTTTAAATTAAATCTATTTATTTATTATAATTTTATAAGTGAAACATCCTTTGTTAAGCGAGCATTAAGCGGTGTAAAGCGTGCAAAAGGTAACCATTAATACCAGTTTTAAAGTATTGTCATATTAATTAGTAAATATTAAGAGCCAAGTGCCAAAGTCTTTATAATATTACATATTATTAATTATTATGTCCTGCAAAAAGGATAAACCAACAGCACTGATTTAAATGTCCCTGTGTTTTCGACGACGGCTTTCACTACCAACTTGTGGGACTAATGTGTGTGGAAGTCAGAAGGTAGATTCAGATGCAGGAACTTGGGTTGCCTTGTCACATTATCAGCTTACACTTGGAATTTTCAATTAGTCAAGTCAAAGGTCCTGGGTTCCTGGTCAAGTTCTCCTTGGGCGGCCGACGTGTTTGCTAAACAAATTACGTGATAATTTTGCTTATGGAAAGTTTTCCTTCTTTGATGTTGTTGTTGTTTAATTATGACTTCCGGCTAGTAATCAATGTGCAAATTCTCGGAGCTGTCCTGGGCATTCGAGAGCAGCTTTTCCTCGTTTTGTCATCGTCCAAAGTTTCGGTGCGGCCAACTGCAGAATTTATGCAACCCGAAACTCCCCAAATCCATGCCCTCTCTGGGGGCCAGCTCCTTGTCATCCGCTTTTGGGGAAACTTGTGCGCAATTACATGAGCATTTTGTGGCTGCACATATGAAATATGCATGCAATTTTGAATTTGCCATTCATTTAAATGTTTTCTTGATTACATTTTACGCCAGCGAGCCAAGGCCATGGCATGCCGGGATATCTTGGGCACCACAGAGCACAGCACAGCACCACAAACAAAAACAGGACCTTCAAAGGCTCGCACAAGTAATTTTATGAAACATTTTCATTGTCTCTCGGTTTATGTATTCGTGTATACCAAAGGTTGTGGCTAAATTCTAAGGATACGTTTAAATGAGCAGCAATGCCTTGAGGTTAAAAACTGAGAAGACCAAAGGTTGGCCAGGAATTAGGTCAGGGAAGTGAAGTAAGTAAATAATTATTACAAATGAATATACTCATATATGAGCTAGAAACAAAGCTTAGAACTGAACCAAATTAATAAAATTAATTTATTTAAATGAAGTAAATAAGTTTTTATATAGGCCATCCTTTTTCATTACTTTATATACATTTTATATTTGTAGGTATACTAAAAATAGTCAAAGGCTTTAACCTATAAAATATTCATACCAAAATACACTTTGGTTCTATTATATCATATTTGAAAATGATATTCGAGAAATGGCTAAAATACTCTGCCTAATAATCGAAATTATTATTCATTATTTGCACCTGACTGTATATTTGTCCGTGTGCAAAAGAGCATTAGATAAAATATTTAACTGTAATTACATTTGTTGCAACATATTTGTACTTTCAATGACATTTTGTGCCTCCGACAAAAAATCTGTCAGTCAATCAATCAATTGTTCCCACTTACTCATTTAGGCGTTCCTCCCGTTTCCTGTTCCCCTTTCTTTTTTTTTATTATTATATATTGCCGGGAAGTTTTTCCGTGTCTGGAGAAAAGTTTGCCGTCAGCAAAGCAGCGAGCGACAACCCTGAAGCGAGAGGCTAAAAGAAAATTGAAAGTTTTGATTTATAATCCGGAAAGTTTTTCACTTGCTTGCAGGTCCTCGCTTTCCGCCAGCCAGCGACCATCTATCTATCTAACGCCGTTCAAGTGCATAAATATTTTTTATTCAATAGTAATCTTTCCTTTCCCTCTTGGCGAACTTCGTGACCAGCGCCGGCAATCAGATTAAAAGCCTTTTCGGTGGCCCAGGCCAGCGGCTTTTCAGCGGAGCGGTTGAGTCTTCTGGACCTGGAGCTCATGTCAGCGGGAACCACACCCCGTCAGACCATTATTGGGCAATCAATAAATTCTTAATAATTGCCGCTGGCAACAAGAAAGAAACTATTCGGCAAGTTCCTTGACTTTCCCACAGCGGACTCATATTTATGACTCGAAAGTTTCGCTCTTGGCGGCTTCATAAATAGTCCGGGGTAATGGATATGGATCCCACCCAATTTGATGTGCATCGCCTCGTCTGCCCGCGTGTGTGTCACTCTCGATGCCCAACAGAGTCTATTGTGCAATCGGCTTTCTGCTGGGGATGGATGCAGCCTCGGGTCTTGTCTGGGGAGATGCTGTTCGGCTCGGTTCTGTTCAGCTGCCTCTGAAGCCTCCAACTGACGTTGGCAGTTTTTCGACACTTAAAAAAATATCTATAAATATATCTAAACTTAAGTAATGGAAATAATCGCCGCAGTGTGTAAAAAACAACTTAGCATATAAAATATCGTTTGTCCTATCGTTTTGCTCAATTTGTATTCGCCTAGAAATAAAAAGAAAACAAATGATTTTATTCAAGGATCTTTAACCTAAAAATGCTGATTGCCGCACAGAGAGAATTGGACTCAAAGTGAGAAAATATGTCCCTTTTTTCTTACTTTGATCGGACTTTGCCGCTCTTCGCCCATCTTTACAAACTTTACAGTCGTGCTTAATTTGAGGATAAAACCACTTCAATTCAGGAATATTTGTTATCAATTTTGGTGTGAGTACTTTTGTATTCATTTGTGATTTTTTTTGTTCTCAAAGTGAGAAAAAATACTTAAATAAGAATTATTTTTGTGGGGGACAAATATATAAAAACCATAATGTAATATATAAGAAAACATTCCACTTTGCCAAACTTTTAAATAAATAATTCTATTTTTGCTGAGTGCTTGATTCCTTACAGGCCGGTGTGGGACTTGTGTGTGTCAGGAAATCGATAGTTTTGACATTGTATGAAGGCTCATTATTTTGCATTTATAATGAAAATCATGGGGAGAAATATATGCAATTTGGCTGGATCAAATTCAATGGAAATCCTGCCTAAAATGTGTAGACTGCAAACATTGATTGATGAGACAATTGAAAAATATGTAACAAATTGTTATCATGCATTCCCGTTTTTCTTAACCAATTTGCGAGTGAGGAAGCAGTTTTATTCGGTACAAAGTTGATTGTTTCAGCTGTTTTATAGTACTGGGTCAGCGATAAATCTTCTACGCCCCGATTTCACACATGCGTTTCCTTCATTTCTTTTTTGGCCCCAAATTTAGATTTATTTCGTTCGGAGAAAACATTTGAGCCACTGCGAAACTTTTGACATATTTCTCACAGGCCGCAAGACAAATGCGATTTTAATGTCAATAAATTTGCTCGGCAGAATTCATCTAAAAAAATATGTATGCCCTATACACATTTGTTATATGTAAAAGGTAGAAAATGTTTCGCAAAATATTATTCTATTACATTTTTTGCAGTTATCTGCAAACTGCGCAACAAATGTTAGATAAGGAGTGAGAGAGAGCTGCATGTAAATGTCACTTTATCGAAGTTTTCGCTGTCACGAACAGCACACAAATGTTGGAATTGTTTAGTCCTATGTTCAGGCAGATAATAGATAATTTAAGACACGGCTCGATATTCCAGAGCAATGCTTTAAGCTACATTTAGAAAAATTAATCCAAAGCAAGAGGTGAATTTACTAAAGGGGCTTAGCTTGAACTCTTTAACATTTGTTGGACATTTTCATAGGACTGGATATGCGGACATTTCCTCTATCCACTTCTTCGGCCTCATAAATCTCCTGTTTAGGTCTTGAGGCCCTCAGACCAAACAATGAAATTAAAAACATATTTTCAGCTCATTCTGGTTCGGGCACAGTCGGGATTTAGATTCAATTAAACTGTCAACGGGATTGGGACTCACAAGAACCGCAAACAAGCCGCACTCTGGCCGCACCTGTCCCCACTCACCTGACAGGACGAAGGATACTTGCAATGTTTGTCATGTCGAGCAGCAGGCATTAAATTCGAATTAGCAGGTGAAACAGGGGAGGCCGCCCCACATCATGCTAAGCACTAGAAGAAAAATTCAATTCTAACACCACCCAAGATTTATAGGTATCGAGGACCGACCTCTCAGCGGGTCCGAAGTCAGAGCGACAACCGCAAAGGTCGATAACTTTATGGGAGGCCATTGAAGGACAACAAAGTGAAAATTAGGCCGCGAGGATTCCGCAGATGGCGACCGCAATGTCTGTCAAGGGGAAGGACAGGCGAGGACAGCGATTTCAAAGGGATCGCAGGACGAGGGGCACAGGACACGGAACATGGACACCTGTGGCTTTTGGCGCGGCAATAAATCAATTTGCTTTGACGTCTTGACATTGTGTCTAATGGGAGGAGCAGTGAGGCGAAGGATGCCTGTCCAACTGAACTTTACCCAGTTCGTGATGTTTGTCAAGGGAATTTGGCTTGACTCTTCTCTGTTTTCCCAGCATTTGCATGTCGAGAGTGGTATTTTCAAGGGAATATCATTAGACTGAAACTAACAAATGAAATTGTGGGAGAATCGGGTGCAATTTCACTCTCGAAAAGCGGAAATCTTTAAAGTTACATAGATTCCCGACGAATGGCAACCCAAAACAGAGCCACTGAAATAGAGTCTTCGTATCGGTCAAAAGCTGTAAATTTCAATGAACTTTCGCCTCTGACACTCTCTGTATCGCATTTCGGTTTCGGTAACCGAAAATCCCGAACCTCAACCAATGTAAGCGAATCGTTTATTCAGGACAAAGTCAGACAAAAGTGCGAGAAAGTTTGACCCGGGAGCTTGGCCTCTGTCTGACCCTTCCCCATTAATAAACCGCTTTAAAGTCCACTTGCGATTTGCGATTTGAATGCGACTTTCCCGGAGGACAGATCCGATGCCAATGAATGCCAACAGCAGGCGGAGTGAAGTACACACTCCGGCATTAGCCGCTCTCGATTTATGAGCCCCTCTTGACCATTTCATCTACATCTCCATGTGCTCCAGGTCCTCTGTTCCTCCCAATTGAGTGCCATGGCGAGTCCTTTGTCCGGAGTCCGCCAGCCGAATCATCCTGCTCCCGCGCGGACTGCATTTCGGACTCGGATTCGGACGTGTAATGAGCCGCAGTGGGTCTTGAACTTTGCATAGCACCCTACGTCGCCCATACCTCATCCCCAGCAGAGCGGATTCATGCCGAGGTCCTGCAATTGACATTTATCGCTGCTGGCTGAGCACTAGACAATGTAGGGGTTAAGGTGGGACGAGCAGGGGACTCTTTCGGGGAACTTAACAACTCATTAACACGCTCCGGACAACAATTGCTGTCACTGCCATCGGCAATTGGAGCGCTTAAAACGTTGTAATTCACTTGTACTCGCAATTATTCGCTCATTTGTTGGATAACGAATTCCGGATAAAGGTTCGAGACCAACCCTCGTCAGTTAAATTTAATCGGAAGTGGGCGAATAATGGATTCAGGACTGGGCACATAATCCTGTAATTCCCACCTTTCCGTCGCTCCATTGTCTTGGCCATTCAATTGATTTTGGGGGGGGGAGTATTACTTTGCATGCAAAAGGGAGGAGGTTGAGTCATTAGAGAAACCACAGATTAAATCATTTGAGAAACTATAATCGAACTAGGTCCAACTTCCACTACAATCCCTCATAGCGGTCGCTTCATAAGCTCTTTAAACGCTTCTAGTCATGACCCAGATGTTCCCCCTAAAGACCCGGTCACAATTTCTGCCCTTCGTCATCCCATTCCTGACCAGGATACACATGTGCACTCTGCTCCTGGCCAGGACAACCCAATCCGTTCTGACACGATTCCAACTGGGCTCCACCTCTGTATCCCACTCCAACACGCCATCGCTCTTCCGACCTCGACAATTTTTGAATAACTAATGAAGGTGCCAGTTAAACGGGAGAGCACACCATCACGACCATCTCAGGATGGCAACAATAAAACAATAACTGGGAAAACACGAGGAATGCGTCTCAGTCGAGGGTCGAGTGCCTGCGAGGCCTGGCCTGAATATGAAATTCGGACTCGGATTTCACCGGACTGTCGACATTCATCTTGCCAACTGTCTGTCTGGCATTAGGAGTCGAGAGCCTCGTCCGTCCTCCGTCCTTCGTCAAGGACTTATGCATCATTGTCAAAATATTAACAGCTGGCACATTCCAGTCCGATATCCCCTCCCTTCCCACTTTCATATGGGCACTCCGGATGATTTAGATTGTGATGATGATGAAAAATAAAAATAGAAATTTAAGTATTTCGAGACACACAAACGAATTTGTGACTGGCCAGATGGACGGACCAATGGGTCAAATCCTTTCTGACACGGGCTCGCTTTCGTCAAGAAGTTGCCTCTAACCTCTGACCGAAGGCACTGATTCCTACATCTGGAGTATATAAATATGCGAGGAGGAAGTTCGTGGCTGTGGCATTTGGAAAGCTGCTTAAGTGGGGGCATAAATAATAACTTAAATTTACAAATCAACACTGAAAGGGATTTGGAATGGGCTTGCACATCGCACATTTCTCTCAAGGAAACTCATTAGAGTGTGAATGTAATGGAGGGGAGTGGATATATCCTGGAAACGCACTAGAAGACGGCATCATCTTTCTCTCTCGTTCCGATTAAAGAAGAGTTGAGTGCAGAATCCATCCGAATATCGATTTTCATCGATGCAGTGCAGCAGACAGAAGCAAAGGGGGACTTTATGGGTGGAGTAGAGCGGGCTAAAATGACTTTCGTCTGGCTTTTCATGTGCGTTTAGAAAGGGGAAGGGCACATCCAAATAAATTTGCTTTCGAGTAAATTAAAAACAAACAACAAAATCAAATATTAACGTACTGAAACGCGATTCAACGATATTCAATCGGATCCGTTACAAAATACAAAAAAAAAAAAAAACTGGAGCGAAAAGTGCAGAGCAAACAGAGCAATTTAGAAAAATCATTCAGACCTCTGGTCCAGTTTGTTATTTTTTTGCCTGCGCGTGGAAACAACAGCGGAAAAAGTGTCACTTATTCACTCGCAACTGAAGAAACATTTTCCTGAAAAACACCTCCAAATAGAGTCGTCTCCATTTCCATTTTCATTCCGCTGGCAGTCCCCTCCTCCCTTTTTCCTGCTCTCCATTCTTGTTAGTCTGCGAGGAGGCTGGGAATTAAAACCTTTTTTTGGTATCCAAATGTTATTTTTGGCGCAACATTTGCGGAATTTTACCCTCTTTCCCGCCGCCGACTTCAAGCTGAGGAAAAACGTGGGAAATGCGGAAGTATTTGTTGCTTGTTGTGACTGAATTTGGGAATGGGAAACCTCAGCCATGCAAACGCCTCTAGACTTTTCCTTTTTAGGGTCTGGGATTTTTTGGATGAACATTAACATCCGTGTTAAATTGCCCCTCGGCTTTCGAGGCCACTTGAGTACTCTCCTGATTGATAAACATCCTAGGCAGGACGGAGACTTGCTCCTGGCTCCAGCTGCTAATTTCATTGTTCATTAATGGGCAGACTGCACCTGATGAGATGACCAGCTGAGTCCCTGCTGCAAACTCATATCGAATGTATATACCCCGGATCCGCCATAATGCGACGATTCTTGGCGCAGAGGCCTCAACAATAATTTCGATTACGGAATGTGCGGACCAAAATTCGGCCCGGCACACATGCAATTAAATGTTAATCGATTGTGTTTGTGTAATGTGTGTGTGGGAGGTGATGGGCGGAAGGCACGCCCCAAACTGCATATGTGAGCTAAATAACCAATGGAGGTAGGGGCTTACGGGAAACTCTGACCCCTTGCGTCTTAGAGGAAGAAAGGGGAAGGACACTCGTGTGTCAGAGGCGTAATTAATTGTAAATAATTGTGCATGTGTCAGTTGCAATTTATTTATTTGCCAAAGACATCCCGTAAGAAATAAAAGGGTAATGGGATAGGGAGGAATTAGGTTTAGATTGATCTTATCGTGGGTCGGTTTAAAGTTCCAAACTCATTTGTATGCAGAACAGCCTCTTGAATGGTCATTACGAGGGACATCTTAGGCTGACCCTTATCTAGAGTTTCCCTATTTAAGAAGCAACGAGATTGACTTCCCTATGGGCAGCATATTGCGCATACGCCGCGCTGTCTGCTGTAGTTATAATTTCCAGCTGGGGAAGCGGTCTCAACTTGTTTCCCAATATTTGCATGTCAAACGCGTGCTAATTTCAAATTACTGCGACACTCCAATTTTGTCTTCCCATCTTTGGCACACCTACCCCTTACATTCCTGGTTTCCTCCAGCTCGAACGCATTATTTATGACTTGTACGCTTTCTGCGTCATTTTATAAACATTTTCCAAACATGCTCAGCACCGACCCCGGAAAAGTTGTCGTAGGCTGCAGCGTATATAACAGAGTATAAAATGTATAAAAATAAAAGGCGAGCGACTTTATGTTTTATTTATGAGCCACGCACACACAAAAAGTTCGCACGGGACTCCACAATGCGTGTCGCCTTTTAATGTGACCAGATCAGGGGAAGAGGAAACGAGAAACTTGGGGAATAATGAGGCATCAAAGAGGTAAGATTGCTCCTATCGATACCCGATATGCAGATGTCTCATTACCAAAGAAAGTGGCTTCCATATGTTCGTGAAAAGGTCAAAGGCCCTCTCTTAATGTGACCAGATCGGGGGAAGAGGATACGGGAACAAGGTGCCGCAGTTATCGATATCCCGATTACCCCCGAAAGTGCCTGCCATATGTTCGTGAAAGGGTCAAGGGTTAGCTGCCAGTCCCAGTCAGGTTCCCTGAGCAACTTAAGCCATCCGCAAACCACAAATCGCCGTTTAAATATTAATACATCAATCCACTTAATATGCGAGTTTATGCCATCGAATGATGTAATAAATATAAAAGGAGGAGCACACAGACACTCAGATAAGGACGATGCCCATATGCTGATGCTGTAAATCCTTCTTCAGCTCCATCTGCAATGGGAACGGGTGTGGGTATGGGCATGGGAATCGGAATGGAAGTATCCCATCCACTTCACTTTATGATGAGTTTTTCCCTGCTCGGGTGATGGATGCATCGGCACACACACCATAAAGGGACCACAAACAGAATCTCCATTAAAGTTGCAGCCGCCAGCCTTCAATGGATTTTCATATTTTTCCGGCTTCCCATCTCCTCATTGTTTGGCCAAGCCACAAAGGATTTTAATAGTTGCGAATATTTATCTAATGTCCTACCTCAATACTATTTTCCTTGCGACCTATTCCCCTCTTCTCGCACTCTCTCTTTGTAAGTGTTTGTGTTGCTTTCTAATTTGTGACATTTGCTTGGCCAATGAAATTTAAGATTTCTTTTTCCAGCTTTCCTTTCTGCTCTTTTGGTTTTTTTCTCTGAACTCACATAATATGTGTGTTTTTGGCCTAAATCGTCATCAACAACAATATTGTTTTGATTCCGAGAGTTGAACTCTCCACACATTATAAGCTCCCACGCATGCGCCCAAGAACTCTTATACGAGGTTGGAAAACTCAACGAATACGAAGCCGAATGGAAAAGGCTTCGCCGCCAAGGAAGTTTAGTTTGTTTCAGGACATGGAACAAGTGGGTGTGCAGCAAGAAATCATTCTTTCTTTCTTTCTATATGCGACATCTAAACGAATCACTTAAATAAAAACAGGGAAAAATATATATTAATAAATATGGTTAGGCTTTTTGGATTATGATGTTGTATTTTAATTAAAGTTACAAGCAATTTAAAAATTTTCATAAATAGTTTTTTTTCTGTTTAATTTTTTAAATTACAAAACTTTAATTCTTAAATAGTATATACTATATATGGTCTCTAATTTGCTTTGCTTAAAAGCCTCTTCTATTATAAGTTCATAATAACATATCTTTATGTTTAAAATTAAATGTTTTCCTAAACTCTTATTAAACAAAAGCTTTGCCGTTTCATGCATTTTCGCAGCTGAATATTTATTTTCCTTCGTCGAAAAAAAGGTTATCAGCTTAAAGTTGCCAATCTCGTGGTGACCAGAAAAAAAAACATAAAACTCAACACGCTTCATAAAAATTTCAGCAGTCCAAACAGAGTCTGCCAGCACTCCTGGCACTCTGCTCCTGCAGCTCCTGCTTCGTCCTTTTAGCCGAACCCCTTGGTTTTTGCAACTTGCGCCGCTCTTGGATAGTTGGCGGCAGCCCGTTGCCATAATTTACTCAACTGTTGTCTCAGTTGCATGAAAACTGAATTTAATGCATTTGGAGGGGCACTTTTCAAGTCTGCCATCCTTCTTTTCTGCGCTTTTGGGCTGGTTGAGGATGGGAATTTCCATTCCTTTCGGGCACTGTAGGAAATGACATCCAGCTCCATTTTCTCCAGCAGTGCGATATACCTTTTGAATAATTTACATTTTGCGCTCCGGCATTGTCTGGAGATTTCGTTGTCGTGGCATCAGCTCTCCATCTATCCATCTTCCCGGCCATCCATCCGCCGTCTGCGGTTGAGGAGGGTTCAGTGTAGTGCGAATAAAAGTTAATTGGTAACTGAAGCACTTTCCGCTATCACAATCCGCTTACGCGCGGAAAATCGATCTGATTCCGGGATTGGTTATTATATTTCAACTAATTTACAGTGCACTTCTGCCAGCTTCGATATCGATTTAGAGCTTCCAGGCAAAATGTTGCGTTAATATGCTTTAAGACTGATTAAGATAAAATTAGCTCCTCGACCGTCAGTGTGTGCTAAATATAATTTATTAAAACAATTATTTAGTTCGCAACGTGCCCTGTATGGATACACAATTTTATGCAGATATTTCCCTTTAAAATATACCTTCATTCAATTCGATACATGACACCTCGGCAAAAAATGGTTCATATAACTTCATCAATCCTGTTCAATCAGGCACACACGGCAAAAAACGAATGCCATTCTTTTGGTGGCTGGAAAAAATCCTTTCCATCAATCTTGGCCAAAGGACAGCAATTGCAGCCGCACAAAAAATCGAGGAAAACATTGCATGATCAGAATGAAGAATGGCTGAATTATTTGTTAATGAAACAGGAACCAAGAGTATTGTGTTTAAATTTGAAAATGTTAAGAGAAAAGGAAAACCCCAATGGCAAGTATTAAAAAATAGGTAATAAATAAGCATGAATTATGGCAGGTGAATTTAAATAATATATGAAATTATTTAATAAAAGCTTTAACGTTAGTTAGGTGATGGCTTATATAAAGAATGCTGGGCCATTAATAAAATTTATTAATACACTAAGTATCTTAATAATGTCTGAATATTTTAGAAAGAAAAGAAAACAAAGAAAGGTTACTCCTTGGTCCGCCTACACCGTCGTCACGAACTGTACATAAACAACTCTTTAAACTGTGAGAACAACCCATGAAAAGGGTATGTTTAAATTGCTTCTTTGTCACATTTCACAAATAGAACAATTTCATATGAATTATGCGAAAAATTTGCATATTTTTTGTGTGCCTATCTGCCTCGCTCACTCCCTCACTCGTCCTGGCGGGTATTTTGATGCTTCCGCTGCTCGGATGATGATTCAACTTGTCCTTATTGCCAATCTATATGCAAGCCTTTTTGCCATCATCATCGTCGTGGCCCTGTTGGACTCTGTCCCTTTTCAGCTCAGTCTGTTTTCGTTCTATATATTTTTTTCCCGTCCGCGCTCCCCTTTTGACTGCCAACAGTTTGCCATGCGTTTTGACTTTTAGTGCTTTTTATATTTTTTGATAAAGTGTTGCCAATTTAACCGGCAGCCATTTGCAGTCTCAAATACACACACACAGACTGAGACTGACGCTGAGGCAGCCTTTCTGTTTGATTGCCTCGTGCCCCATTCGGGGGATTCCCCATTTTCTGAGCCAGCCTCGGCCGCCATTTATGGTTTTTATTTCAGTTGAGAAATTCAGGCAAAAAGCTAGATTTTGGGGTCGCAGCTTTAAATACTCTCTCACACTGCCTGCCTTGTTTTCTAATGTAACACAGTTACAGTACAGTTTTAGTAATAAGATAAAAATGTTAAAATGAATAAATACCCAAAAATAATTATTTGTAAGCATTTGTCATAAAAGTATTATAGTTACTTTATGGATGTTTTACAAAATATTCATCTAAGTACGTATATGCTTGACTCAAAACAAATTCCCCGAAAGAGTATGCAACTGAAGAACACCGAAGAAATATTAAAGGTCTAGACCGAGCCCCTTTCTGGGCCATGTTTATTGTATGCCATTCAGGACCTTTTTGCGGCTTTAACCAAATAAAAGAAAAGCGGGGTCGTATAATCAGCTATTGATAGTGTGGCCAGAGCCAATAATTGACTGATACGAGTTCAAAGGAGGGTTCAACTTAAAGGCAAACTTAAATACGTATAACTCATCATCCTGGAATCCACCTTCGCTCGCTCGCTGCTCCCCCGCCTTTGGGTAATCTTAATTTGTGTTTTATCATTCGTGAAATTGAAAGCGCCCGAAACAAAGTGGAGGCAACTTGGACAGGTGTAATTATACCCGAACTTGGCAGGCTCTGCGTCAATATCTTCAATTAAACTTTCGCTTCAGCATAATTAATTTGGAATAACAGCGGAGGGGCGGCTTACCAGGTACTTGGCTTTAAGTCGTGAGCGGCTTTAAATTTTTGCTGACCTTTTGCCCGATGGCCTCTCCACAGATTTCTGAACTGGGCTAAATCAATTTGAAGGCTTTTAATTAAATTCAAATCAGCTTTTTGGGGGCGAGGTTTCGGGCTGCTGTTGCCGTTGGTTGATTTGAATGTATGATATTTGATTTTATAAATGAGTGGGAGGCTAATGAGCTGCAAGCGAGACTTGTCGGATGGTCGGTAAATGAATTTAAAAATTAATAGTGCTCCAGTTTCATTTAGTTTTCTATTCTCTTCTGAAAGAGTGTGCATTTTATGATTTATCCTACATAATTTCGTTTAAATACAGAGAAATCATGCTGCATAAATATAACATCATTTTAATACATATTATTAATGCATAGAACATACACGTAATCAATTTATTTAGACAATTTTATACTATATATACTTCTAACACGATTTTATTTCAAATTAATTAATTTTAAAACACAACTATTAACTTATTTTACTTATTTGCATAGTGAAAAAAATGTAATTAAATTGTATCGGTATGGCAATATAAACTCAACTCACCCCGACTAACATTCAGCCATAACTCACATCAAACACAAGCACTCTAAATTAAACATTTTACATAAGCGATGCGCAAACAGAACCGAAACAATTTATTTACAATAAACGACTCTGTTTAACAATTTTCCAAGCAAATCACTTCAGTGGCTCGGCAAATAGATCGTTATTGCTGGCCGATGCTGGTTGACTGTAAACAGGGCCAACACAAGCGGACAAAAAGCCTTGGACAAACAGCAAAGCGCAACAAAACGATGCTGCAAATGGAACGCTTGCAGTCCCAACGAGAAGTGAGACAAACACTACCAGGATATGGAAAACGGTGCGGAAATGGGGGAGTATAGGTGGGAAATACGGGGTAAGGGGTAAGGGGTGGTGGAATATAGGGGCCTTTCCATGACGGAAATTGGAAATTTCACACTTGATGATGGTCCACAAATTGGTCAACAGCCGCCATCGCACCAACGGAGAACAACAGGCTGTCAGCTATCGGCATTAGTTTCTGCCGCCTGCCACTAACGTGGACAAAAAGAAAATAAAATTGACGGTTGTCAGTTGGTGACTGCCGATTTCCGGGCTGGATTTGGGTCCGGAATCTATATAGTCAACGGACGAAATTGGTCCTGAAAAGGTAGCCTGGCATTTTGCGGCTGCCGCCGATTGTGAGACATTTGGCCAGCGGCCACACAAAATCGAATAACAGTTACGACCATGGCCCAAAACCAGAACTCACTTTGTCCATTGTCCCTGGCTTTGATTTCCCAATACGCTGTCTCTTTTTTGTACGATTTTTAGCTTTTGTCAAAGTGATAGCTGCGGTTTTGGGCAGCATTTAATAGAATAATTGCCAGCAGTTTGATGTAGTTGCTGGAAAATATGAAAATGTGTCATAGTTCAATTGGGAATGCTGGGAATTTATACTGAACCATTACTGTTGGCAAAAGCTACCGAAAATATGTAACTAGCTATAACGGACCAAAAGTGCTCCTGAACTGACTAATAAATGATTATAAATTCGGCCAAGTATATGCTTATATTGCCAGTTTGTTTTGAAATAAAACAACTAATTTATTATTATTTTTATTAGATCTATAAGTCTCAGAGTTTTACTTAAAATGATTCATTATTTTAATATTCACCGTACTACTTAGATAAAATATCCTTTGTTATTCTGTTTTATTTTAAGAAAAAATTTCAAAGTCCTGACCAATAGGTGCACTAAACCTTTAATACTTGTATGCCATTCCAGTAGGTATATTATTTTCCACAAATATGAACAATACTTAAACAATACGTAAAGATAATCGATTTTATTAAATAAATACATTCCAACCAAAATAAGTGCATAATGGCCCAAGTCCTTTTTTCATTTCCAACCATTTTAATATCCATGAATTTAAATAAGCTTGTCTCAGACTTGTCTGCCTTGCTTCTGCGAATGTACTTGTATGTCAATGAAATACCCACCTAACCACAAAGCCCAGAGCACGGGCTGTTTTTGTTTTTGGCCTTCGCTTTGTAAATAAATATTTATAGGCTTCTCAAATTGCGATCTGTGTGGAGCAAGGTCCATGTGGGCGCAGACGTTCCCTAATTTACTTAAAATAGAAATAGTAGAGCAGGAGCCACGCTGGGCATGTAAATTCTTTTTCAATCTTATTTCAATTCAACACTTAAATTCAATTTAGGCGGCAGGCTCACACAGACCAGGCGAGGGGCATGCATACGGCGGCTTTAACTTAATCTGATTGTAATACGATACACTTTACAGTTTGCAGATACAAATCAGCACCCACATCTCAGCTGCCATCCCTCAGAGCTTCCCGTACCCCTGCAGTCCTGTATCCCTTCCATCCACACACCCAAACACACAGGCCCAGACTGGCGAGGTCCCTCCATCAACGCAGCTGTTGCTTCCATTGTTGTTGTTGCTCCACAGCTTGTGGGGGGTTCCGAGGATTCGCGCGTACAAATCAAATAAATTATCTGAGGATTTACAGTAATAAAGTAGTAGATAAACCAAACCGAGCTGAAGCGCCAGCATAGAACAAGTACTGCACGCGAAGAAAAATATTTAAAGAGATTGAATTAGATTAAAACAACGGTTCGTTTAGCCATGCAGGATAATTTAGGGCTGGTGATTATTTATTTATTTTATTATCTTTCTAAAACTTTAATAATCTTTTGAAGAGTTTTTAATATATTATCAGGGGTGCCACAGAAATTGTTGCAGATCTGAAATCTGCTTTAAAGAGCACGAAAAGTATGCCATTAGCAATGTTATATCCATCAATTATCTCTAAATTGCTAGAGAACTCTTTTGCAGCATACTCTTAGACTCTGTGTTAATTAATTAAAAATCTCTAGCGATTTCTTTGGCACCCCTGCATTTAAAAATGCATACTTTTGCACTTATAAATTCTCAAGTTAATGTGTTTGTTGCATTAGAATTCGAGTCCCTCTTTTCACCAAAGTGAAAGTATGCATAATTCCCTTATTTATTAAGAAAAATATTATAATAAAAATAAACTAATTTTTTTTTTTTTTTTTTAATCTGAGTTATTTGGTTAAGTCCGAAATTAAGATGAGTTTTTTCTCAGAAGTTTTTGTTTTTAAGTGTAAAAGCCACTTGAGGTCCCGGCAAATAGAAATTCAGTTCAGGGTTCACTAAGCTCACAATGAGTTGTTAATGGATGGAGGAGGCTACCCAGAAGTGTTGCAGAAATGTGGGATCCCGATAACATCATTTGATTCGCTTACTCAATAATTTCGTCACTTTTCGTAAAACCTTCTTATCAAACCCTGTCCAGCAGTGTCAACATGTCTGGGAAAAAAGCCCGACTCCGTTAAAATAAAGCACGGGAAAAACTCATCTTCTTTTCGGGCAACTTAATGACAATGACCGACAATTGTTGGATGTATGAGGTGGAATGGGGGCTTGCCGAAAGCAACCCTCGAGTTAGACGGCGTCTGGCATCAAATGTCTTTATCTTTACGCCGCTTAAAGTCAAATACAGCCACTCAGAGAGTCAACAAACGTGTTTAGCAGCCAACAGGAGCTGCCAGGACGAACAGGACGACTCAGAGGCGAATGTAAATGCCGTAATGGAGATTGTGTTTGGGAAATAACCGCGCTGCGTCAACAGTATTTATTTTATTGACATTCCTATGCCACCCCGTCCGGCGACAGACAATGAAAGGCTATTTTCTGTTTCTGTTTCGGGTTTTTTTTTTTGCGACAAAGTCGGAGAGAGACGGGGTTTTCCAAGCGAAAATGAGCGCGTAAAAGTTTATGAGCCGGGCATCATCATCATCACGGTCGCCGTCGTGATCCTGGCAAAGAGCATCAAGTGATTTCGCCATCAAAAAGTTTTCAACTTGCATTAGAGAGAACTTGAAAAGGCAGCCAGCTCCCCGGTGACCATGGCCAAAACCGAGACCAGGACCAAAGAGATTAAAACAAACGAATGCTGCTCAAACGGCGGCCAACTTGTCAAAGTCAATGCCAGGCAGGCACTTGAAGTTTGAGGACTAAATAATACAATACTCGGCGCTTTTGCAGGCCCAATGATAGCCGCCGGCTCCCGGGACATTTGTGCGGTGCAGGCTGGGAATCGGAAATGAATGGCATTTGTTTTGGCCAACCTCCGGGGAAACATAGACTCATCTCTGGTCCAACTTCAAGTTAAAGAAGGCATAGAATTACCCAAGCTAATCAATGCTAGAACAGTCGGGTTCAAAATGGGATTAGAATAAATGCGTTGAGGCGGCTACGAATTATCTATTTGGGCATTAAAGAAGAATAAGTTCTGTAGACAGAAAAATATGGAAAATATATCCAAATAAGTAGTGATTTGGATTAATTATCTAATTTATAACTATAATCGAAACTAATTTGCGACTTTGGGAAGTTTGTGTTTTATTATTATACCCGGTACCCATAGGGTACAAGGGTATTATAAGTTAGTGCCAACCGAGAATGTAAGTAACAGGCAGAAGGAGAAGTCTCCGACTCTACAAAGTATATATTCTTGATCAGCGTCGCCAGCCGAGTCGATCTAGCGTCCGTCTGTCCGTTTGTCCGTCCGTCTGTCCGTCCGTCTGTCTGTGTGAAACAACAGATCTCAGATACTATAAGAGCTAGAGCTACCAAATTTGGTGACAACATTGGAATCTGTTGTTTTAAAATTTGGCCACGCCCACTTCCTCCCACGAAAACATAAAAAACGGTATATAAGCTATAGTCGTAGTCCTGCGCGGACGTATTCTGAAAATTTTAGTAAAATCGGATGATACACATGGAAGCTATTAAACAACTCTGTAGCTTTCGACTGTAGCTTTCCCACTTATCTGATTTTAATGAGGTAATTGGGGCTTTTATTATACCCTTGCAGAGGGTATTATAATTTTGAACAGATGTTTGCAACGCAGTGAAGGAGGCATCTCCGACCCCATAAAGTATATATATTCTTGATCAGCATCACCAGTCGAGTCGATCTAGCCATGTCCGTCTGTCTGTCTGTCTGTCTGTCCGTCTGTCCGTCTGTCGGTTTCTACGCGAACTAGTCTCTCAGTTTTTGAGCTATCGGGCTGAAATTTTCAGCATAGTCTTATTTCTTTAGCACGCAGTATATATGTCGGAACGACCGAAATCGGACTACTATATCCTATAGCTGCCATAGGAATGATGGCGAAATTAATGTAAAACTTTTAACTTCTCTGTTTTTCAACATATTTCTATAAATGTTGAGATATTGTAGTTTTTTATGCTTCTAGAATTACGGTTTTAATTTCATTAAGATCGGACCCATATATCATATAGCTGCCATAGAAGCGATCGGTTGATTTATATGAAAATGTAAAATTCTACATGTAAAATGTAATGAAATTAAAACCGTAATTCTAGAAGCATAAAAATATACAAAATGCTATATTTTTTCAACATTACTAAAATGGTTCGATTTTCAATGATACAATTACAGACCGCAAGGGTATACCAACTTCGGTTTACCGAAGTTAGCTTTCTTTCTCGTTTTTTGTTTAATTTCAACCCGTTCTAAGTCTAAGTTCTGTATTTTGGTGCCTTAAAACGTTATTGTTTAATTATATATATATATATTTTTTTTGCATTTAAAGAAACTCCTAAATTATAGTTATAATTAATCTGTTAAGTTCTTTTCACTCCAATTCAATTTGTGGTACCTCTTTTCAAGTGCTTAGAAAATGGTTTGTGTCTATTGCTTTCTATAAAAGCAAACAACGCATCCGAATGAAAAGCAAAGCAAGTTTCTATAGACACATTGAGCTCAAGAAGAAAAATGTTTGGAGAAAAGTTTTAGATTAGGAGAATAAGAAATGCTGTCAGAATAATTTGTAAGAACATCAAACTCATAGTTATTTACGCACAACCAGATTTTGTCGCCTACAGTCCTGTCGGTCAGTTTATTTTGTGTATTCCTCCCCAATCTCAGCACGGATTCTGTGTGTGTGCATCTGACTTATGTATATTTCATGCAATATCCTGTTGAATATTTAAATTTGTGTACACAATTTCCGTAGCCAATGGCTTTGACAATGGAATCATTAAGACAAGATAACCAACGTTACCGGCCCAGCCCACCCAAATGAGCGATAAGGATGCCTGAGTGAACTTGACTTGGCCAGGAGGTTGTTGGCCCGGCCGAGAGCCGAAAGCTGAAAGCCGAAACGAGAGGCCAAGACCGATAGCACTGCATTTCATTTTAGTAGCCCCTTAATTGCAATTTCGGTTCAGTGGAACATAATTTATCAGGCAACAGGCAGTCGGTCGTCAGAGGCACGCCACAACAAATTGACAATTAAATAGACAGAGCAGCGAGTGCCGAGCGGCGTGTCGAGAAACTTGATTAAAATTTGCCAGGACAACGGGGTAACGAAGGTCGCTGGTCCAGGGGCTTCCTGGCCAGTCACGTGCGCCAAAGGCAGCTGTTGCACACTGTGGTCATCCCTCCACCAACCCCACTGCCAGTCATCGCTTCCTTTTTTTTCCTTCGAACGGCAGCCAATATATGGCAGTCCCGACTTGGCTGCGTACGTGACCAACTGCAAAGCTGTCAAAAGTTGGGAAAATTAAAAAATAAAGTCGAACAAATATGCGCAAAAGAGGGAGAAAACCCCTTTCCAAGCAATGGATTATGTCTTTGTAACTTAAAGAACTCAAAGAATGTTTTTACTATGAAGGAGAATAAATTTGTCTGTGAAGCTGGAAATAATAATATATATTTTCAACATCTGTAACATTTTTGTTTGACCTAGGATATCTGATATCCTATTCCTTGCATTTGTATCAAGCTTTAGTCAGAAAGCAGAAAACGATTCATTTCTGACCCTCACTTACCTACTTCTAAATAAATTACATAAACATATTTTCCAACTTTCCAATTTCCTTCTCTTGCAAGTACGTACAAATCGGATACAATAGTCTGGGGACTTATTAAAACCTCCACTTATTTTTATAATTTTCTAATAAATTTATCTAAATTAATCGACTTTATATTATAGTTGCCATAGCACAACTTTGGCTTTCCTAAGCTTCCATCTCTATCCTTTTAATTTTCTTGTTTTAAATCCAAATACAAGAAGCTTATTTTTCAAATGGGGTTTCTACAACATGAGACGGAAAATCTGTATATCTAGTTTAGTATCACTTTAAATTTAACTGAAAATGTATAGCATTCCTTCCACAAAATCTAGAGCTTTTTTAAATATTTTATTAAGGCTTCATAGAAAAAGTATACATTGTTTAAATTTCGTTTTTAAACCAAAATATTTTTAGGATATTAAAGAAACATTTTGTTTTTTGGTAAATATATATTCCGTTTAACAAGCCAACTGCAGCTTTTTCATTTAATACATAAAAACGCAATAATGTCTTTGAAAATGTACTTTATGGATCCACTCGCTTCGCCCAAATAAATGCTAATAATAAAAACCGAAATACGATTCATAAAGTTGTCACTCGTGGTGGCTGCCGGGCAATGAAATCATCCTCGGTCTCCCTCGCCACTCCACACTTTCCTCTTATATTGTGGCTGGCTGACATTTCGCTCTGACCACAATGTCGGGATAAAAACTGCAATGATGTCATTGCCCTTCACTCTGCATAGCACCAAGAACGGGAAGAGTAAAAAATAAAACAAAAAAGTGGACAGCAAGTTTCAGTGCGCTTGTTGTCACAGCAGCCACATCAATGGGTCCCCACACAACGCTGCAACATTTTTAGAAATGCCAAAAACAGAGCCACACACTCAGACGCACTCGATGTGTTTTACCCTGCCCTCCGCTGGTGTCATACAGCCATCAAAGTCCGCTCGCGAACAATGTACGATGTAATTTTTATGCAACAAACACAAATTTCTCTGGGGTGCACTATGTAAAACTGACAGATGAGTCCTGCCTCCCGCCTCCCCGGTTCCTTTTAGAAACAAAAGAAAATAGAGCTAAGCGAACTATATGCAAATCTCCGATATATTCACTGCAAGTGTGTGCGAGTGATGGACCAAAAATTTTAAGCTGTAATTTGCGGGAGAAACTGTTTACAGCAGAAAGAAAACAAAAAAGTTCACACAAAAACTAACTTTGAAAAGTTGAACTCGAACTGGAATTGCAGAGGGAGTGCTCAGATTTTGTAATGATTTTCGTTGTTGATGAACTTTGACATGTTTGAATAGACCGGGGACTGAATGAGGGTCGGATATTTGCACTCAAAATGATGGATATGTCGATGTAAGTTCGTTTAAATGAGTTGAATTTAAGGGAGTCAATTTCCACAGAGAAAGAATGAAGAGCTGGGACTGGTCGAGGCTAACCGGAAAGCAGTTAATATTTATTTATACTATGGTTTTAAATATTAAATATTTTTACCTCGGAAAAACTTGAACAAGTTTCTTGAACTAGTTTAAAAAATTGTTATAATTATTATGAGAAATATGTTATATATTAAATTAAAATTTAATATCAAAGCATTGTTTCATTGTTTAAATTGTTCTAGTATTCAAGCTGAAATTAAATTTTAATTACACCGCTTTTCACAACTTTACCCATTACATGCTCATTAACGCCTTCTTACTTGACAGCCTCCGCCTTTAAGTTTCAGCCAAAGTCGTACACATGTTGAGAGTTTCCCTGAAAAAGTCTAAGACCTTTGCCGAGATTTCAGCGAAACCCGCAGAAAATGTTAACCAAAGAAGCAACTTCCACCAAAAAGATTTCTATCAGCCCGCCCGCAACTTCCTTCCCGCTTCCCGCAAGTCCCCACCTCATTCAGTGCTGGCGAAAGCTAACCAAAGTGTTGCACTTACTGCATTTAAATTAAATTAAACATATTTCCTGGAGCGACAAAGCCAGAGACAGCGGGCACAGAATTAATTTGTTGAATGCGTTCTCAAAGGGCCAGAGGCGTAGAAGGGCCGCAGTGGGGGCTTGCCGCGTACGGGCATTTGTAAGATGAAAGTTTTGCGCTCGAAGCTTATCTTAAGTGTGCTCCATGCTTTTGCACTCAACTATTTTTGCAATGCGGATGCGAGAGTCGGCTGTAGGCAAAACTTTGCCGACAAATGTGGTTTCCGCTGCTGTCTCACCCTCTGTCCCCGTCTCCGTCTCTGTCTCTGTCTATTCAGCACCCTATATATGTGGCTGTAAGTGGCGTCTGAATCTCCGTCTCGCCATGGCATAATTTTCGCGCTTTTGTGCGCATAATTTAAATGACTTTTGAAAAGTTTCTCGAGTGCCGCAAAGCAGGCATTTCAGATAAGAGTGCAAGGTGTCTCCGGCTCCAGAATCTCCATACTTCTCCGTCCACAAGCCGTGTAATTATGATAATGTTAGTGTGCCCAAGTGGTTACTCCGCAGATGTGTGAGGAACCTCAGAAGTGTTGTGGAAATATTGCGTATACGCAGCGGGGAGCGCGACTGAAACGTTTTGTCCTTCTCGGTGTTGAGCGGTCGCTAGATATTCTTACACAGAGGTACCTTTTTGCGAACTATTAAGGCTCTGAGTTTTGCTAAGAAATAAATAAAATAAAGAAAGGTGAAGGTAAAAACAGGAAAGAATGCTAATTTCGGTAAGTTTGTATATGCACGATGTTATAATATAATACCCTTGTACCCTATGGGTACCGGGTATAAAAACCTTGTAAATCTGTTCCATTTTGTGTCTTTTAGATGTAATTTACCTTTTACCTATTCTCTATGTACCTTTAACTGTAATGGGTACCATCACTGGTACCTTCGGGTGACCGGGGACTTTTAGGAGGTGCGTGTCGAGGTTAATTGCTAAACGTCAACGCTCAAGCTGCTGAAATCTATGCAAATAACATTAAATTATTAAACATTTTTCTTGTGGGGGCCCCTGAAAGTATTTAGCATATTTTGTGTGAAATTTGTTTGCGTGACTCAAACAATTAGTGTACGCACACCGAGGTTTTGGCGGTATGCCGGCTCTGCACTGAGCCAAATAAATTGTAGTTGACATCTAGATAAGTCGAAGATTTTCTAACAGATTTTTAAGAAGTCGTAGAATTTTTCCAAGTGCACATGTGTGTGATAAAGCTTTTCCTGAAAATAAGCGCGCTCATTAACAACGTTTGCTTTTTTTTTAGCTGCGGCGTGGATTGCGAGACCCAACCGCCGAATGTCAAACCCCGAAAAACAGGAAATTTGCATAAATACCAAGCCAAAACCAAAGCCAACAATACTGGGCACTCGCCCATGTAATTGAGAGCTAAAATTAAATGCAAATGGTTTAATGAAACAACAGTTATTTATGTTCATTTACTTTGTTTGTTTTGTTCTGTTCGCTTTTTTTGTGGTATCAATCAACCTAAAGTTTTATTGTTTAATTATTATCGCATAATTATATAACTGCTTACAATTTAAATCTTTCAATCTTAAATGCAAATTTGTTTGTTTTTAGCTTATGGCCCTTTTTGTTTTGAGATTTTTTATTTTACAATAGTTTAGCGTTGATAACTCAGCTCTATTTCGTTTCATTAGTGGAACAGAATGTCTTTCACACATCTCAATTTTGAAGAAAAATTAGTTTTACTTCAGTATTATAGTTGTGGTTATACCTGTAAAATTAATATTTTAATTCTCCTGTAACTAAAAAAAACTTTCAACGGGTATTTAAAATAAAATCAATAGAGTTCGTCTCACAACATAAAATCATAGAAATAATCAAAAACACCAACATATAAAAGAAAATTCAGGTTTTTATTTGAATTACGTCTTTCTCTCACAGTTATTTTACACAATGCCAACTTTATGTTAGGAAAACACGTCCGTTCTTATATTTGTAATTGCACAAAAAGCTTTTAACGTATTATTTGTATATTATCCATTTGATGTTCAGCTAAGTTTTCAAATACAGGCAACAAACAATATATTACTTCGTATAGACTATATAAGTTATTTATATTTATGTATTTATAATTATTGTTTTACCTGCTTAATTAGGTAGGTCCTAGTTATACGAACTTTACAAACCCCTCTTCGGTTTTGATCAGTAATTTTATTTTTAAGAGGACTTGGCTAATGTATTTTGAATTATTTACTGGCTGATTTAATTCTTGTTGTATGAAATGCTGAGTGTTTGATGTTTTAATTATACTTTTTCATATTTACACACAACTAGGGGGGTCAACATTTATTTACAGCTACGTTTGGTTGCATGACCACACCGAAAAATGTTTATTTACAAAAACAAAAACGAAAGATGAAATTTTAATTAGCACAATTTACTAATTACAATTAAATGTGCGGTTAAATTTTTGAAACATCTGATGAGTTAAAGCCTCAAATGAACACTGCAAATTGGGCGAACATGGCACTTTATTATTCAAGCAATTTAAATAAATAAAAAACATAATGTAAATACAGAGAAATCTGCGCCAGCTGCAAAATCTACGACTCCCTTGGGCCGTGGGGCGATTGGTCCAAAGATAGAGGGACATATCCTTGGCCTGCCATCTTGTCAGCTGCATTTATAATGCTTAATTAGCTGCATTGTTCGGGTTAACTGCACAAGCGACCTTATTTCAACCACGACCCTCCCGGCTGGGGGGGGAATTAAATAAAATACATTATTTTTGTTATTGTGGAGCCGTCGACACATCCGGACGCAGTGCACAATGTTGATTATCAATATTTTCAGCGCTGAATGTGCTTTTCTCCTTTTGGCATTAACAACGTTAATAAACGAAAGGGCTTCTCGCCTGGCAGAGAATGGCAATTTCGCATGCAGTTTTCCATCGTTCATTATGTTTATATGTCGATGCAAACTTTATGCAACACAAGTTGAATTATTAAAATCGAGCAGCGACGCAGCGACGACGGAGAGGCATAAATGCAGTAAATTGGCAGGCCTTTAACCTGCTACCGGGGTGTTTATACATATACATGAACCTATATGCAAATGTGCCATATATCTTCTGGCCTTAATGTCATTTTTCTTTGCCCCGTCGATAGTCTGTCTCCTGTCCCGTCTCGCTCGCTCCTTGGGTCCCGGCATGAGTTATGGCCAATAAATTGGACATGTTAACTGTGTGTCATTGTGCGGGGCCAGGAGACCGCAGGCCACGCAATTTTATGCTGAAATTAATTGCAAGTATTTCGCACGGAGGCCGGGCCACGGAGCCAGGAGCGCGGAGACTGGGATGGATGGCTGCGAAAGGTGAGGCCCATCAGACAGGACACATGGCAACGGGTCGTATGAGTAATAATATAATTAGCATGCACATTTATTAAAAAGTGATGGAAGCGCACAACGCACAAAAGCCGGCGACGAGCAGCGCTGACGATGACGAGACGAAAAATCGGGAAACGGAATCAAGGCACTGCAAATTATTATTGCAAATTTTTACTCAGCCCATAGAGCCGGCAACGAACGAAACTGTGTTAAAATGAATGACATTTTTAAGGCGTTTAAATGGCCACGAAACCCGAAGCCTCGAACTGGGCGGACCGGCATGACAGGCCGTCGACTTTTTCTTTCATTAAATAAATTGGAATTTTTGCTGCCCCTGGAAAAGGGGCTGTGAAAAGTTTGTCACGGATTGAACGAAGAAATCCGCTTGACTTCAGCGGTGGGGTTCGGATATGAAATTCCTTTGATTGCTCTGCAGCTTTTAATATTTATAATTGCGCTGCAGTTGATCGAAAATTAATTAGAAATACAGATAATACACAGAAATAATCCACGATTAATATTTCATAATTTGTTCAACTGAATAACAAACAATAATCAAAAAAATTAAATTAATTCGTAAATGGTTGACCGGGGTCAAACATATGTTTTGATATGAATTTCAGATATGTTTAAATTCAAAACAAAGCTATAATTTGTGTTCTTGACAGTCGTGGTGGTTTTTGTTTGTGATATGTTTGTAATCGAATAGGTAAAATAATAAAATCCAAAGAAATTCCTTTTGAAAGCTTGGCTTTTCAGCGCATCTAAAAAGAAAATGATTCTCACACTCATATTCATACAAAGTATAATCTGTAATCCATATATTGTACAATTATTTTATAATTTTTAACCCACCTCTCGTTTGCTGATGAGGTTTACCTTAGATTTTTATAAGTACTATATATATAATGAGCATTTTATTGTTTTGCGAAATACTTTTTTCTTTTGGTTTTCGTTTTATAATTTTACAAATTCCTATAGCTTTGAAGTGAGCCAAGTTTGAAGCATTTTTCTTTTATTTCCCTTTACTTGTATTATTGGTTTTTGATATACTTTCAGCTATGAAATATGTTGATGTACCTAAACTATGCCCCATCCCGTTTCTAGACCCCCTTTGGCTGCATTTTGGAAATGCTTATTGAGTAACTCAAGCGATTTATTGATTTCAGAGATGGGCCAGATAGATTCCAGAGCCCAGGAGCAGCGAGCAGCTGAGCAGCGAGCAGCTGAGCAGCGCTCTATGAAGCACCAGGGCAGCTGTAGAAAATATGATTTATATAGGGATTGTGGGAGGCTCCAGAATTACTCTATGGGACACTCACCCACTGAGGAGGCATACTGATTCGGTGGTCGATCCGCGTCGAACGTGCTCTTCCCTGTCGCCAGGGAGCCCTTGGTACCCAAAGACGATAGGCTGTTACCAGCCGCTCCTCCTGGGAGGGCGGAGGTCTGCATCGAGGTCGAGGACGAGGCCGCCGAGGAGCTGGCACCAACACCAGAAGCCGAGGATGAGGCTGAGCCGGGATATAAATCGTTCTTGATGGCATATCCCACATCCGTTTGCAGGGCTTTCGTTGTGTCGTTGCGTGATGAGGGTATGATATTGTCTGCAGATTAAGTGTATAATGATATTTAATACTCGAATATACAGTGGTTGTTGGAGTTTTCTAAAATGAACATTTATTCGTTGAAACAAAATGTATCAAATTCAGAATTATAAAATGTTTGTTACATTTTTTAAATTTTCAACAAGAGGTATTTATTTAAATTTTCGCATAAATTCTTTCTTATAATGCACTTCAAACTTGCTATAAACAATTTTCTATGCCTAAAAGTAAACTTAATTTTCTTAACGAATGTTTCATCATTTTGCATCCAAAAAATTCAGCTCTGAGGAGAGTTCAAGGCTAACCCTTTACTTGTGGGTCACTATTGACTAGTAACAGTTGCGGACTCTTAAACAAAACTTAACCCCAGCCTGACATGGTCTTCAAGTTAAATTGCGTGGAAATCTTGGCTGCGATACAAAAAATTTATTTCGCAGCACAAAGGCAGAACCAGCACACACATACCCTTGTGCAACGACACTACACTCCACACACAGGACACACACTCGACACATACAAACAATAACATCCTTTGTTGGCTGACTCCTGGATTAGGTTCCGTTGCATTGCTCGCGCGCTGCTTTGCCAGTCACTTTAAATAAAATATGTTTGGTCTTTTGCCCCGCTCTCCAGTTCTCGCCAGTTCTCCGGCTCACGGCTCCCGGCTCACGGCTCTCGGGCTCAGCGTCTGCGGCAGTGTTTCAAATGTGTTTCCAACCTAATGCCCCCGAAAATCCTCCTTCGTCCCTGGCATAATCCGCAGCATATTGCTTTGCCCACAGCCAGCAGACGGACATGGGAGCGGGAAAAGGACACCGGCCCGGACACGGACAGAGACTTGAAAGAGTGTGTACTTTTCTGCTCGACTTGAATTTCAACAAGAGTTGGCGAAAAAGTTAGCACTGAAAGACACTTCATTCGAATTTTGTCACGAAATTTAAATCCTTTATAAGTAAATATTTTTTAAATATAAAAAAGAAAATTCTGTTTGTATATTAACATAAATTATACATAAATAATCAATTAACTCCTCTAATTAGGTGGAATTATTGCCTTAAATTGTAAATGACCTTAAAAATATGAAAACAGAGGAATATATATTTCCTTTAAGTGCCTTATTTAAATTTTATGTATTAATAACATTTTTATATAGTGGGATAATTAATTAATTTAAGAAAAACTTTTCCAAATTCAATATTGACTATATAACATAAATGTTAGGAGGTAATAAATAACTTTAATAAATTTTAGTTAAAAAATAAATGTTTGTGGTAAGTATGGTTATCATCTTAAATAGCTTCGAAAATATGTCTAAAATATTTGAATCAAATCTTAATCATAAAATATTTATTAATTTTATCATTGCTTGAATCTCTGAATGACTAAATACAAACATTTTTCTGAGTGTGAGAGGCGAAAAGTGAAAAACCCCGTCGCTGAAATAGTCAAAAGTGCTTTACTTTATCTCTTTGTGGGCGTGTCTCCACCCCCTTCCACTCGCCCCTTCTCCACCTATCCCGTACCTATCCCCTTAGCCCCCTTACGATCCCTCCGTGCCTCCCTGTTTTGTGGATCTGTCTGGCTTAGCTGCTACTTTCGCAGTTTTGTTTGTGGCTCGCCGTATCCTGTATCCTTCCACGCGGGTCTGTGTGTGTGTGTGTGTGGTGTGACTTTCACGCTCAGCTCTGAATGTGTTAAGCACAAATACGAAGCATTCTGCACATTTGCCTCCCCAAAAAACCGACTGCAAACCCCCCGCATCACCGGGAACCAACTGATACTATACTTACTCTCCCTGGACTCGACGGTGGTGTGGGTGACCTGCTTGGATGGCGTAGATGGCAAAGGTATTTCTGCAAATGGAATTGAATAACATTGCATAATTAATAATTAGTAAGGCACACAGCCAGCGGTGAACGGAAAATATAAAATTATACAAAATGGGTTTTCATTACATTATGTCGACGGAATTTATGTCGGTTTGCTGCCCATTGGTTTACTATGTCAAGTGGTGGTGGTTTCTAGTGGTAAGGTCAAAATCGTACAGCTGCAACTTGTCCGCCACACAAAGTGTGTGCATAAGTAAGGCAAAAATTAATTCTAGCACAAAGCCGTTTAGCCACAACACTCTTAATCTGCTGCTGCATAGCCAACAAAGGTCATATTAATTACTAATATATCAAGCCCGGGCATCAAATTTAACATTCGAAGAATGTTTCTGAATAAATATATAAATTGGACCAGGTATTTCTCATGCTCGAAATTCAAGCTAAAAAAATCCAATAAAGTCATACAAGTCTCAGAATAATAATTACAAAACCGTAGGCACTAAAATTATCTGCTTAATTTAGTAACCCTATCCTAAGCTACTTAAACTCAAATATCTTCCCAAACAAATGATTACAAACGAAAGAAAAAACCAAGTTCAGCGAATGTTTCGATAGCCTTCAGCACACGATAGATCTTTAGCATTTACCATCTGCACATCAACCTGAAGGACCAACTTGTAAACAGGACAAAAAGCCCGAGAACACAGCCAAAGTGCATAAAAAATAAATAAATAAATGCAGCATCTGTAGGTATGTTGGAGGCGACTCCGCCGGCTAGCAAACGATACAAAGTCAAACAATTCCGAAATTCCCCTTTACTTTCCGTTTACGTTTATGGTGAATGTGTCTCCGTACTGCTGCGGGGGATGATGATACTGCCGGAGGGGCGTGGAAAATAGGGGCTGGTAAGGGGAACTAGAAGGTAGATAGGGCCAGACATACCAGCCACCGACGCTCGTTTAGTTTTACGCTCCGGAGGACAGCGTATAGTGGATGTAAGGGGAAGATGGCGGAGGAGTTGGAGGTCCTGTGGATTCCGGGTCTATAGGTAAAAGCTTTTGGCAAAATTGTGCCACAAAGGGCGCACGATATTGCATTGCTCCGGGTGTGTATGTGTAGGGTCCTTGTTGGTGCATGTGTGTGTGTGTTTGCTGTAACTAGTGCACTTAAGTTACCAATACAAATGCACTTACCGTAAACACGTATGGAGCCTTCCGTTTCCCCCAGCGAATTCTTCGAGATGCATCGATAGTTGCCAAAGTCACCATATTGCAGGTTTCTTATCGTCAGCTTCATGTGGGCACTGTGAAGGATACGTTACTGGTTAAGCTTAAGGATATTCCTCTATATATGTATATGCACATGGCGTCCTTTCGTCGGCTTATCTTCGGGTTTCGGGGGCGAAAACATTTGCACTTGCACCTGACCCCCAAAGGCAAGTGCAAATGCCTGATAAATATTTAACAACACAATTTTGGATGGTGTATTTTACTCTATTTTATTCCTAGCATCCCTGTTGTCCCTGTTTTGTTTTGAAAGTGACTTACCGATAGGAGTTCTCCGTGTAGTCGGTTTTATATTTCTTGCTCGGCAATACCATCACCGAGTTGTATACCCAATAGATGATGGCCCTGCGGGGTGAAAACGTTTCAGCATTTCGAGTTAAACTCAAATCGAATGTAAACGAAAATTTGTTTCACACAGACACACACACACTCGGGCAGAAGAAAACTAATCAAATTCTCAAATAAAAGTAAATATTTTAACAAAATCAAAGGGAAATCGAATGAGCAAAATCCAACAGAGACACACGCTCGCATGGTGAAAAAGCAGGGATAAACACAACTAACTGCAATCAGGTGCAATGTAAAATTTGTTAAATCCAATGAAAATAGAGGGGGAAGTTGGAGCAGGTATTGCACTTTAAATAAAACATTGTATACTCGAATACATATATAGAAATTTATAAAATATACATATAAGAGAAACTCAATTTGTACTGATGATGCAAAGTATACAAATAATTTATATATAAATAGTTTTCCTACGAAAACAAAATATATAAGCAATATTAGGGTGCTTTAATAAGCGCATTCCCAACTAAAATCACAAAATAAACAATTCGCAGACTATGCTATGCAGAGTTTCGCAGCAAAAAATGTAGTAAAAGATGTAAAGGAAAAAGCAATAGACTCACTTGGGATGCGCCTCCGTGTGGCAATCGATGGTTACATCTGTGCCGGATGGAGCGCCAACAAGTTGGTTCGGCACCCAAATCATGGGCGAGACTGCGGATGAGAAGCGGAACGAGAGGTTGATATGGAACGTTAGCAAATGTAAATGGCACCTGGGGGAGAACGTTCAGGTGTCGTTGCAAAGCACGCATAAGCGCCAGCATTACGCCTGTTCAACGTTTTCTGGGTCTGTCCGTATTTTTCTTGCCTTTTTTTTTTTTTTTGCCCAGCTTAAAATGAAAGTGCAGTGACTAAGCTGGAAAACTCAGACGCAGAGACTGGCAGCCAGCATATATATACTATAAGTGGAGCAATATACAATATGGCTAAGACAACACGTCAGCATAAACGAGGGGTTGGGGTAACGAGAAAATTAAGTTTAGCCGGAAGTACGTGCTGCGGATGGGTTTGTCACTTTATTCTTTCTTCTTTGGTATAAAATAGTTTTCCGAGGAACACAGGCAATTTGTTTCGAGATCGTGGAGTCTATTTAATTTAAATTAATGTCAGTCATAATACTCTGATTAATACACGCTCTCATGATTTATGAAAAAAGCCGAAGCACTTGATTTTTATTTTATTATATTTTTATTTATTTGTACCGCCCATGGATAATTTTTGTTCGTTTAATGATTGCAACTTTCTTGCGTTTAACTATTAAATTTGAAAAATACTTCCAAGAATTTCAAGGAATTAATTACATTTAATTTTTAAAAGTTTATACATATTTATTAAATTTTGTCGGAGTACTGTTTTTATTAAATTCTTTGCCAGTTTCTTCTTTTAATACATTGTTTCCTTTTACATTTTTTTTTAACTTAAACTACCCGACGTTTTCCTACGCCTTAACCCTAATCGCTCAACATCAGTCTTTGTCTCTTGTGCGTCCCAATATATTAAGCCTTCCATCTCACTTAACACGGAATATGTGTGTGCTTTTTTTAAGGCAACCTCAACGAAACTGTATATTAGGTTGCGCATTTTCAGGCAGCAAAACCCAACTCTAAACATGAAACCGAAACCGAATCCCTCTCTTCTGCGCTGAATAGCAACAAAATTGAAAGGACCTGCGAGCTTGTTGGAAATTTTAAACGCTCCTGACAATGCCTACTACACCTGCAATTCGAGGATGGCTCCGCTCCAGGATGACTCCGCCCCTGGTACCGCCCTCATCCCCTCGGTTCAGCCACGCACAAAACCGTTCATAATAAAATAGAGAGAAAAACACACATACACGGCGCGGCGGTACAGAAAAACGCCGTCAAAGTCATACGTGCAGCGCCGGCAAGTGACTTTATTGCAGGTACGTGACGTGAATTATTGTCAAGGGGGCGCAGTCGGGGGTAGTTGGGAGTTAGGGGGGGCAGGCTGGCTGAAACTCGTTAGGATTAACAAGCGTTTACTGGCGCACGGCGTGCAATGGCAGCGTAACTTTTACGCCCAGAGCACCAGGACACCATATCTCCCTAACTAAAGGCACTGAGAAATTTTTTTATTATATATTAATTGTATTCTAGAAGATTTGTTACGTTTTTTATTTATTTCAATTTTCAATTTTTATATTAGTTTTTTTTTTCTTCTTACGATTCATATTATTCTTCAGCTAATGATATATAGTCTTCAATATTACTCCACTTTGCCTTTTATCATAAATTAATTATACCTTTTTAGTAACGATATCAGTAAGGGAGATTTCCCTATAATCTTCTTCGCAGAATACTTCAACTCTCTTTTTAAGAAATGTGCTTTTATAATTATACATCTAATTTTTCGGAAGTAATCCAAGTAGATTAATACAAAAAATAAAATTATTCCTAACTATATTCTAAATACGTCATAAATGGCGTGAGAATTTCCTATATTTTCTTGAAGTTAACTTTAATTTTGTTCCTATTTCTACCCACTTTCTTCCAGTGTATTCTATACACGTATCCGTAGTTATATATCAGCTGCATTAGATGGCGGCAGCTTAGCTGCGTTTGTCACTCATTGCCGGAGCAACGGGCGTGCAGTTAAATTGATGAGCACCAGGTAGAAACATCAGCTCCGGCAAGGAATATGGCAGGCTAGCTGGATGGCTGGATGGATGGATGCCTGTACGGATGCCAGTGTGCTGCCAGGATGGCCGGATAGATGGATAGATGCCTGGCTGGATGAATGGCCTCCTCGCGTTCCGGTAAGTGCGCGCGCGTGTTTCAACTAAACTGACAAGAGCGCCCAACTACGGTCTAATATAATACGCAGCACTCGCGCCCAAAACGAATTCGGCCCGAATTGCCCCTATTGGAATAGTTTTCATTCCCCATTTGTGGCATCGAATACTTACACTCCACGTCGAGAATGATCCGCTTGGACACTGAGGGCGGCACCCCGTTGGTGGCGATGCACAGGTAGGCGCCCATTTCGTTGCGACTCACTTTGGTCAGCGGCAGGACGTCGCCATCGTACACGAGCACTGGTATTGAGATTTATAATATCGATGGAGTTTTTTGTCACCAGGATGATGTCCGGGATATGAAAGAAAAACGTGTTCGGAGTATAGAGAATTTCAAATTCAAATCGTCATCGTCCAAGAGGGGTATTCAGAGAAGGACACAAATTCTTATATTGATTTTCATTTAGTATCTTTAAAAATATATCCGTTTAAATATACCCAAGGCCTTCAGTTTCCCCATCCTACATACCTTTCTTCTTCTTCTCGACGGCAATTTCCTCGCCGTCCTCGCGCCGCCAAATGATTTTTGGGGATGGGAATCCATCGGCTCGGCATGTCATGTTGATATTTTGATTTTCTCGAACCGCCACCGACGACGGCGTGCTCTCGATGTCCAGAATATTTGGGGGCACTGCGAAAATTTCAATTACCCGGATTTGGGGCATTAGGAACGGTCCAATTATGGGCAAATGGGGATGCCTGAACTTACCCACAACCTGTAGGTAGCCCACCTGGCTAATCATCGGGTTCGTGTTGACCTGGCACATGTAGTAGCCGCGATCGTCCTGATGAGCCTGGTTCACGTGCAGCAGCCACGTGTTGTCCGTGTAGGTGATGCTGTAGCGCGGAATCCTCGATATCACATGTCGGTGGATGGTCAGAATCATTTGCCGGTCGATGTGGATCCAGGCCACCTGCAAGTAACAGGCAATTTTCAAAATCGATTCGCATCACTCGGTCACTTTCTAGCTTATGTCGACTGTCCACAGGGGCTCCCTTTAAAGATCTAAAAGTCCATACAGGCCTTCAGCCCAGTTCCCTGCTAAACGCATGTGTGGAGGTCCTGCCATTATAAATGAACGTCGTGTTGTGACGCAGGACCGAGGATAAAGACAGCCTGACAGCTGTTTCCGCATTTTTAATACACTTTTTTGCGTCTTTGCTATTCGCACTTTCTTTGGGTTTCGTTTTTGCCTTTGCGAGTGACAAGAAGAAGATATGGTACACAGGAAAAAATAACGCAAACAGGGCATTTAAATATCTTTAAAATATCTAAATTTAAATATTTAAATATCTTCAAAAAATATCTCGCAAATAGGTTTAATATTTAAATTTGAATTTAAGAAATGCAAATTTCTAAGCAAATGCTTATTATTTTCCAATATAAGGGCAACTCCAGAAAAAGTACATTTTAATTATAATACTTCTAATTGCCCTAGCATTAAAGCAGTATCTTGTGATTTTTCTCCGTATGCATCTAGAGAAGGATACGTCCTGCTGCAAGGATTTTCCCAGCCTTGGGTCAGCTGCAAACTTTTCAAATTTGCCCTCAGCCCAAGGACTGACAGCAATGAGTTTCTCGCCTTTCTGTCCCGTTTTTCTTCCAACTTTCCCTTATGTCCGCCAGGCCAATGTTGACAAAAGTCCAATAAGAGCAAGGAGCAGGACTCGTGTCCTAGCTGGCTGCTAGTCCTCGGCACAGTGTTTTATATGAAGTTGATATGGCGAGTAAATATTTGTGATTTGTTATGAGCTCGCTGTGTGCGCCAGCAGCTGAGGGAGATAAATGATAAGTGATTTTCTAGCCATTTTGTTTGGTCGAGGGCACCATGGGTCCAAGAGTTCAAGAGTCCGGAGAGTATCTTCAGCTTATTGTGGATTAGTTGCATATATGCAGCTCATAAATTGTTGCTCTGGGCGAAAGCAAACAATACGTCGACTTGCTAATGACAGCTGAAAGTCATCAAAAGACAGAATGCAGAAATTCCATTGAATTGGGTCCAATATTTCGATAGGCCTTTTTATCTTCGACTGCCCATTGAGTGGCCTGTCTGTCAGTCAACCTTGGTCCTTGTGCAATTTGTGGAATTGATTTTTGACAGTGTCCGTCTCGGTTACCAACTCCTTCATCCCGTGTCCTTTGTTCGACCATTGCGTTCAGCTTACGCACGATTTATGACATTTCGCCCCCCCTTCCGCATAGCTTTCCCCTTTCTCTCTGGAGGAATATTCCCCATATCCGTTTTCTCACCTTGTAGCCACCCAAATGCTCCACAACGCAGGGCAGATTGGCATCTCGGCCAACGGCGACGGTGACGTTTGGTATCGGCTGGGCGAAGCGTGGCTCATCCATCATGACTGCGAATGGAAAGTGGCAGGAAAAGTCGGTTAGTTAATGAGTGAAAAGAGAATCTGGATGAGCACGATGAACTTTTCTGGTTGGCTTTAATAATAATCGAATTACGATTCTTAAGGGTTTCGCATTACTTACTTTAGCCGTTAACCTAAGTACTATACTTTATTACCTGCCTTAGAATTTACTTAAGAAGAATATTAGAAATAATTTAAATTATTTTATATAACTGTCTGAAATTCTAAACTAATATTAAAACAGTAGAAATGCCTAGACAAATTCTGTAAAATATAGTTTTGGAGAAAAGTCTTAAAACTCTCAATGAATAATTTCTGGTTAAGGCAGACTCACAGCCCTCGCTATGGTAACCATAACGAAGTCATTAAAGGCCAGCGGAGTGTGCCGGGTAATAAAAATAAAGAAGTGCAAATGTTGATGGAGGAGCAATAGCAGCTGTTGCCGGAAATCCCTGGCCCACAGGCCAAATATAATCAACAGCAACAGTGGCAGCCGCAGCCGCAGCGTCATTATGAAATAATTAAACAAAGCAATTTTTTATCTGGTCCCGGCAATGGGATGGCGAGGACGAGGGAAAATGGGGAAAATGGCAGCACGTAGTTATAGCCTGTTGAGGCTGCTGCAGCTTTTGTCCTGGCACGAGTATTTTCCTTCTCTATGCATTCAGCTCGTGTTCGTGCCGCTGTCTTTGCCGCGGAAGTGCTGCACAAAAAAGGAAAATAATACGCTCACTATTTTCCATCTCGACCCTGGGATACTTCGGTTCCGAAAAATTAAGATAGGAAGTGTTTATAATCAAACATGCTAAATAAAAAAAGGTAAAACCAATATTTGTTTAAATTTTTTTTTATCATATCTCGTTTTTAAGAAACTATTCACAAAAATTAACTAAATTAACTACTAAAATCATTTTACAAATTGCTTAATGTTCCAGGGCCTTACCTGAGCTAATTCTTTTTCATCACATAAATTTAATAAATTAAATAAATTAAATAAATAGAAAATAGCCTCTGCAAGCATTCCAACACAGAATTGTAATACACCCTGCCAGTCTGCGGGTAATTGGTATAAAAAAAACATGGTCTACCTTCTGGTCATGTTGATGGGGGCCGTGTTTCCCGTTATCTGCGTCATGCAGTCGGCACACGCCTCCCTTCCCTGTCACGCCCCCTTCTGCCTCCAGCCTGGTAGGCACCAGCATTGCACCTGCCTCACGGTTCACGGCTCTTGGGGCTAGAGTTTTGGGTTGCCGGCGAGGACAAGCGGCGTTGCCAACGTTTTGAGGTCTCATTTTCTTAATTAAATTATGACCAGATCTGACAGTTTCAACATGGCGAGAGACTACGTATTTGGTGGCGGAAATACGAGCGTATGGAAAAGCTTATTAAAGGATTTCAAGGATTAGAGTTACCAGGAGACGAAAATACAAGAAGTCTAAGAGAATTGAATTTGAAATTGTATTTACGGGTTAGTTCATGGTTGAAATTATTAGAAATAGTTTTGTATCGTTTTCTACAAATGTGACATACTTCTAAAAACGCTTAAAGCGTTTTTTTTTTTTCAATTTTAAAACATTTAATTTTTTTTTTAATTTTTAACTTTTGAACTTCTGTTTTGACGAAAAAAGCGAAGTCAAAAAACATTGCAGGACATGCAGTATTGTGAAATGATTACCAATTCTGATTTTTTCCTGAGCATTACCCATTTGAAGAAATGATTTTTCCTTCAAAACCGAAGGTCTGAAAATTAAAGCATAAAAACTGTTTATCTAAATTAGCACATTTTTAAAACCCCTCCATTTATTAAAAATAATTGTGTTCTAAATCCTATGATGCGACTTGAAAGTACATTCTAAGCAAACAATTATTTTTCATAACCACGTGACACAAGGATTAAAAAAAAAGAGTCCCACTAAATGTCACGTTTCTCCACCTTTATACATTTTTTTCAAATTTTGTGCCTTGATTTTTAATAACTAGCGATGGAATCACATATGGGCATATACGCCAATTGGTCAACAAAGGCCCAAAACTAAAAAGTTCATAAACATGGTATTTTATTGTGCATATTTATAAAGAAAGTTCAAATTAAACTCTAAATTTTCATAATATGTACAATGGTTACAAAGCATTTCTTAGTAATTGCTTATAAATATCGGCCTGAAAACTGAAAAAACTATTAGGCGTGCTCCGGTTTTCACTTTTTTTTCGTTTTCGTTTTAGGCCAAAAACGTACGTTTTCGTTTTTAGGTGCTCCAGTTTTAAAAAACTTTTTGTCATCGTTCTGTTATCGAAATATTTAATCGTTTTTATTGCTCAAACAGATGACTTGGATGTTTTGAGAAGTATAAGGAATGCTTAAATCCCTTTACTCTTTTTACTTGTTTGTTTTTAAGCCAAATAAAGGCAGAAATTGTTTATTTATCGGTCCAAGAGGGCTGCCACCCTTTGATGATATGTCTTTTATACTTTTTTTTATTGGTAAATATTCAATTTAAACATTAAAATAAACTGTTTTTTTTATTAAAACCTTACTTCATCCTCTTTGAACATTATAAATGACCACCTTTTAAATTTAGAAGCATTTCGACCAGATTTTTTTGTTCCATCAACAGTACGGCAGCACTGGCAACCAAAACGAAAGATGTTGTTGCCGACGGCAAATAGTTTGTTCCCAAATTCGAGGTGGGGTCAGAAAATAATAATTTAAAAAGTAAATACGAATTAGATCGATCTACTTATGGTGTGAAATGAACAACAATAGACCAAGGAGTCAATTATTTTTTTTCCTTTTGCAATTAAGAACCGATTTGATGTAGAAAAAGGCATTTACTTTTCATTTCGACAAAACAAACATGCCCGTTTTTGAAAACGAAAAAATCTTGTGAAAGTGAAAACGGGAGTACCGATTTTTCGTTTTCGAAAACGAAAACGAGAGAATCTTGTGAAAGTGAAAACCGGAGCCTGCCTGTACAATTTTTTTACTTTTAGCTACTTTTAAAGGCATTTGTATATTTAATTATTTCGCATCCTAAACATACGATAGCTTGCACTACAAAATCTCCTCATTGAAACCTATTTAGAAGAGAATTAGTCCTTTTTCAGGACATCTGAAATTTTTCTTGGAAAACGTGAAAAAATTATGATAGATTGAATAGACTCGATAGAAAGCTAGATGAATCCTCTTTAAAAGTAAAGTAAAAGTAAAGGCCTTAAAAAAAAAAAAATAAAAAAAAAATTTTTTTTCTGCAAATTTAATTTATTTTATTCAAAATAGTCTCCTTCTGCTTTAATAGAGCGTTTTGCACGGTCCAAAAGCATGTCGAACGAGTGTTTTAGCTCGTTGCCCGGTATGGCCGCCAGTATGCCGGTGCAAGCCTTTTGAATGGCCTCTACGTCTGCATAACGCTTTCCTTTCATCGGCAAATGCATTTTTCCGAAAAGGTAGAAGTCGCACGGTGCCATATCAGGTGAATACGGGGAGTGGTTGATGGTTAAAATGTGATTTTTTGTCAAATAGTCGGACACAAACGTCGATCGATGAGACGGCGCATTATCGTGCAATAAACGCCAACTTCCATCTTCGCGATATTCGGGCCGAACACGTCGAATACGGCGCACCAAACGCTTCAAAACTCCAAGGTAGAATAACGCATTAACGTTTTGGCCGGGTGGAACAAATTCTTTGTGGACAATACCCTTGGAATCATAAAAACAAATCAGCATTGTCTTTATTTTTGACTTCTCCAGGCGCGATTTTTTGGGTTTCGGCTCGTCGTCATTTATGTCCTCACGACCACTTTGAAAACGTTGAAACCACTCGTGCACTCTGCTACGGGATAGGCAATCATCGCCATAAACTTGTTTCATCAATTGAAACGTATCGGTAAAAGTTTTACCAATTTTAAAACAAAATTTAATGTTGGCTCTTTGTTCGAAGCTCATTTTCGCACCGATGACAAAAACATACTGACACTTAAAACGCAATAACCTCACTTCCAATAGATGAAAAGTCATGAAATTTTTACTGGAAGTCGATAAACGATAGCAGATTCTAACGCACCAGTTGACATATAGATGGTACCACTAGAGGGCGCTAGATTAAAAAAGTCCTGTTTACTTTGGAACTCACCTTGTATTCCGTCCCAATTTGCAGTTTTGCATTTTACTAGATTAATCCAAACTCAAACTTAAAAGGCGATGCATATTTTGTATGCATTAAACACTTACGAACATACGTTCGCGACCCGTAAATGTGACCATATAAGAAACAAAAAAACAATTTTTTATACCATATTTTGACAACGCACAGTGCCTCGTTTTCCGAAAACTCGTTGCAAAAGTCGGATTTCGTGTTGTTGAATTTAGCAAATCGTTTGATACCATTCAATTAGGAATTGATCAAGCTATTTAAAACCAAAATTGTATAAATTACAAAAAAAAAATTTGTATATATGAACGCTGCTCAAAGTTGGACAATTTTTCTGTATTTGAAGAAAAGTAAAAAAGGCGATAAATCGTAAGATTTAAATACATTTTTTTAAAAACGTAGTTAAGCTCAAAAAAACCTTTTTTTCTTTTTTAAGAAACTATTTTTAATTCTGAATTAAAAAGAAAAGTAAATTTTTTTTGCTTTCTAGTTTTTTTTTTTAATTTTTAAAAAACGAATTTTTTTCCCCAACTTTCAACTTTTAGTTAAAAAAAACATATTTCCATACATACAAATATTTAGTGTGCACGAAATAAAAATTTAAATACAACTTATGGCATAATGCCATTAATCTTGAACTCGACGACCTTGAATCTTGAAAGACAATTACGTTAGAATTTGCTAAGAATCTGGACTTGGACAAATAACTAAATAAACTAAAAAGAAATAATCTAACATAACATAATTTTTAGCTTTAACTAATTCTACTAGAAAATGAATTACTTTAAAAGTTTTTAACTAAAATGAATAAAGCTTGAAAAAAATATAGATGTATCTACGTTTCATGTTGAATCAAAAATTACATATACCAATAATTCTTGAAAGAAATATACAATAATTGACTTATGAAAAACTAATCCTAGGATCAATGATGTATAAATGTATCCGTTGAAAGTATCCGGTTAATGTTCAAAAACCCCTCGGTATATGTATTTTTTCCATTTAAAAATATACTATCATCGGCTTATCACAGACTAATCCTAAAATCAAGGCGCTCTTTCATTCAGTAATGAAATACATTTTAAGCCACGGATAACGCCATGTGTTTATTTGTAAATTCATTTAAATTATTTTAGCTTTCATTTAAGTAATAATAAATAGAGATTGAATTTCACTTACCGTGCGTGACCAGATTCGTCATGTAGATGAGGAACATAATCCGTCGATTTGTGAATCGACTGGGGAATATATTCAGTGCTATCAGCAGCAATTTAATTACTGTTAAAATAAACATTTTACTATTTTCTTTGTTACTTTTGTGTTTTGTTAGACGTTGTATTTATCTATGATTGATGCAATATATATTCATAGAATTATTTACACAAACTGCCGCTGGTATTTCTCGGGCCACATTTTTATTCTTTGCTTTTTTTCTCTCTCTCTCTCTCTATTTATTTGTTTTTCGTTTTCCTTTTTTCGTTTTTTCCTTTCGTTTTGTTAAAACATTTATTTGATTTGCGTAATTTAATTTGCACACACAACTGAACACTTTGGCAATTCAAATTTCATTTAGCGTAAAGCTTTAAAAATCGCTTAATTCACTTGACGCGTCGAATTGCATTTTGGCCATTGTTTCTGTTGTTGTCGATGCGGTTGTTGTTACTGCAGGCGAAACAATGGAAATAAAAATAAAAAAATGCAGGAAACACACGCGGAGAAGGCGGAGAAATGGCCACAGAGGAACGCCGATTTCAGAGGATTATGGCATTTATTATTATTACGGCAGTCGTCCTGGCGTTTGCTATTGTGCTCCTGCGCCTGCTCCTATTATTGTTGTGGCGGGGGCTTTACAATGTTGTATGTTGACTACAACTTACACCAGCCACACGTATAAATTAAAGGCTCGAAGTTGAAAATACCCTTGAGCTAATAATGAAGTTTAGAAATATTTCACAGTAGAGAAATCTAATGATATTTTGGGAATATCTTGATCTAAATATAGTACTTTCTGAATCGTTTAAGGATGTCTGATGTTCAGGTGAACCGTTTAGTTTTAAGTTATGAATATGTTACTTTTTATTCTGGATTATTTTAGAGATACTTTTGAAATAAACTAAATTGGTATTAAATATTGTATTAACTCTAAAATCGACTAATGGAGAATTTAATAAAATAAATTAATGTGTAATAATTTTACTTCACATTTTTGAGATACGCTTAGTCTTAGACATAGAAACCCTGGCAAAAGAATTTCTACCATAACCTTGTTGCTAATTTTGTTTGTTAATGCAAACTTCAAATTGCCATCGAATTACCCGTATCGAGGGCTTGAAAACAATGAGCGTTCGCTTTGCAACTTGGTTTCCATTGTGGGGAATCCCCTGCTATGAAGGGGTTATGAATGGTTGTTTTCGGCGCTCCGTTTGGCAAAACCAAGTTCATTTGGCCGCCTTGCCTCGGCTCGGCATGGCTCGCCCTGTGCCAATGCAACATTTATTATTAATAGCACTTTATTCCGGTCAGTCGAAGTCTGTGTGGACGCATGTACGATGTACATATAGACGAGTATGGGCACGTATGAATGCGTTTCATTGATGTTACTATTTTATGGCCCCGGCAATGCGTTGTACGTTACCACGATGGATGGGCCGGCAGTAACGGCTGTGTCATTGTAGCAGTTACTTTTACGGTGGCCGTCATCGTGACCGCTGATTTCAGTTGTAACCGTTGTTACCAGCGCTATATGACGGCATTTTCATTGCACTTCAATGGCCGTTGTTGCATTTTTTACCATTTTATGTTGGAGGGAATTCCGCCAGAAGAATTGAGTTCGCCATATTGCGGCTTTTAGGGATAAGTGGCAACCCAAGGATGTTGGTAAGAGGTAATCAAATATACCTATTATATGATATTAATGGGAGCGAAAATGCCGCCTTTAAGGACTGCTCAGAAATTATTACATTTTCTCTCCAGAGGAAATTTCGAATATTTAAGAGGAAAGGAAAACGGAAAAGCTTGTGAAAACCTTTTTTAACTAATTAAGACACCTATTGTTTAACTGGAAAATATGCTTACATTCTGAGACACATTTCTGGGCTGTATTTCCCAGTGACGGAAATCACCAAAGAGCATCCAACAGTCTGCATATATCCCTTCTGATTTTGTTACTTGTTTTTCCATTGAAATGCACTTTAACTGACTGTTAGGCTGACATTTCTGCTGCACTCTCTGACTTGGTCGCGAACAATTTCGCAAAATGAAATATGAATGAACATTCCATATCAGCTTCCTGGGTTGCCAGACTCATCCTGACTGCCCTCCCATCCTCGTAACGCCTCTCCTGCCACCGGAATACGGTTGATCCACTTACTCAACTCAACTGAATTGGCGCTCCAATATATAAATATTTGATTCCACCCGAAAAAAGTAAAAATATCTTGTTTGTGCTGGGGCATTTTTGGTGGATGAAGATCCGCTGTCTGACACAGGATTTAAATATTAATGCGCTTTCATTTATTAATTTTGGTTTTTATTTTAAACTATTTTGTAATTAAAACCAGAAATTGTTGTAAACAAAAATGGTTAGGGAGTATGGGGATATCGTTTTATTTTAAAGGTTTTTATAAGTCTGTGCTGGATCCAATAAAAATAAATTAAATAAAAAATCAATATTAAAAACAATAAGACTAGCTCAAACTGAAATATATCCCATCTGACAAATGCAGCGTGCTCTCCTTATTTTAATTACCAAATTTAAAAATTCATCAGCCAAACATTTATATTTATTTTCCATTGCTGTGAAATAAATAGCAAAAATAGTCCAAGCGAGCGTAAGAATCAATTGAAATGACCTAGAAATCGCTGTCAAATCATTAACATATGTCACCAACAAAGGACACAAAACCAAAAAAATAACACATACACTGTGTGTGAGAGCGGGCGTGTCCTTTTGGCCTTGATGTGAATGTGTTTTGAGCCGAAATGGGCGTTTTGTTGCCTTTGCTGTGCTTTTTTGACATTTTATTGCCGACAACATTGTTTAGCTGGGATTTTGCCCGCTCTTTTCCACGCCCCCACAGCCCTCGCCTGGGCTTGAAGTAATTAGGTTGAAATTACAAATTATGGGGTCCATGTACCAGATTATTACGACAGAACTGCGAGGGCTAGCTGTGGATGGGCATTTCACTGGGGAAAATTACGGTCGAAAATCGTGGGAAACAAATGTTCAAATTTTTTGTTGCGGCTACGAGCCACGACTATTTTTGCCCTTTTCCAAAAACGGACAACAAACGGCAGCAGCAACCGAAAAGAGAGCTCGTTAAAAAGCACTTAGGGGAAAAATCAGGGACGGAGAGGCAGTTGGGGTAATTATGATGCAATCAGAGTCCAGTTTTGGGCCAACGTAACAAGCTTGACATGTATAAATTGAAGCCAAGCTGCGTTTCCGCTCGCGCTCGCTGGGCCTTTCACTTGCAAATTCCTTTGCAGTTGTGACAAGTGAAATTTTCGTAGTGTGCGAATAAATAAAAAAATAGAAGAAAAGAAATAAAACCCAAAAGCGAAACCAAACCCGAAACGAAGCGGGCCAAGACAAACCATAAAAGACAGCCTCAACTGCACACTCAAGCCTGAATACAATGTAAATTATGCTCGAAGGTAGCAGAAGAAATGTCATTCATGGCTGTCATCTCCTGCTCCCGCTCCCGCTCCCACTTCAGCTCCTTCTGTGTCTGTCTCTCCTTCTTTGTCTGCGGCTGCGACAGGAGAATTGCAGGATTGTCGGCCAGGCAGCTGAGCAATGCCCGGAGATCTGACAGCCTGCGCGCAAATGGAATTGTTCGCCGATGTCTGGGGGGGATCGGAGGAGGAACTCACAGACAGAACGTCGGGAACACTATACCAACAATTCGGCAGCAGGAAATAAAGTTAAAAAAAATGTTGCTTGAAATCCAAAATTTAAAAGTATTAATAGATCTTACTACAAATATAATTTTCAACGAATTGGTTTCCCGCTAAGAACGAGTAAGAAACAGTCCCACTAATACTAATTAATTTTGTTAAAAATATCTGATTTTAGATCCATTAAACAACATTAGGAAAACGCATCATTGTGTAAAGTAAAGTAGCAAAGTCAACAAAAATATTCAGTAACATAATTTCAGGAAAAATATACATTAAAAACCATTTTTCTTTCTTTAACGCACACAGTCCATCTCGATAATTCCTCTCAAGGTATACGAGTATCTACAACGAAAAACCAACAAATCCTTTCCTTTATGTTTGCATAAATAACCAAAAACACAAAAAAGCGATTTGATAATTTTACAGTCATTGTGTGCAGTCTTGGATTGCTAATTAGTAAATGTTTTGTTTCCCCTCAATTATCCTTTGTTCTAGTTGGAGGAAAAATTACAATCTGGCAAAAAGCGCCCCGAGCAGTTAATGAGCTTGAGGCGAGGATGCAGAAGAACACGTTTTCTTGTGGTTCATTTTGGTAACCAAATAGCTTACGGTTAGTTTCCGCGAATGTGCAGATAGCCTTTTAAGTTGAGCTAGTTTAGTTTGCTTCATTAAAATTTTAAGAAGCATTTGAGGTTACGCAGGGTATTTGTTTGGTTGTCAAAATTAAACTTGTGCTTTAAGATTGAGACGAAAATAATTTTAGGTTAATTATATTGAATAAAAACGAATAAAACAAAAACAAAAATAATACGCAAAAAAAAAAAAAAAAAAATTTCTTATATTTCTTAGTTTTATCGATTACAAATTATTTCGAATTTATTGATAAACTTGGCTGTTTCTTAATGATTTCAAATTAAACGCATTCTTTTGCAAACTTCCTACCAATTCAAAACCCTCAACCACCTTAAAGATCTCCTCTTTATTGGTTCCTTGTAACCCCAATTAGATTTCACTGCATGGCAGATTGCATTGTTTGACAGCGATTACATTTCAGATCTCAGCTTTTCTTTATCAGAGAACTGTCAATCCCCATAGCTAAACGGGCTCTTTGAGATGCAAAAACAATTGATTTATTAATGCCCTCGATGGCAATAACACCCACTGCCTGCTGGCTGCTGGCTCCTTGTTATCCTCATCCTTCCACCTAGTGCAATGAACCAGAAAGATGATGTTTGAATAACGAGCCAAATGATGGAAATAGACGAACAGAAAAACAGGGAAGATGATGATATAAAAAAAGCGGGGAAACCTCGGCCAAATGCCGCGAGACTCGAGTTCTCTTAGTTCCCGCCTCGAGGAGCAGTAATTCCTTTACAAGCTGAAGGATATTAAAAACAAGAGAGGAGCCGAAGCTGCTGCTGCTGCTGCAGCAGGAAGCAGGGAGAATGTTGCATAAACTTAACATAAATAATGGAAGCAATATTTCAGCAGCCGGAGCAGAAGCAGGGCCAAGGAGCAGAAGAAGGAGCCAGGATCCTGCGGGCAGAGAGAGTGCACGGCCCGAGCTGCGAGCACAGAGTACCGAGTAGCAACAAATGAAGTTTGGATGACTTGCAGCGCCGGCTGATTGCCGTGAAATTTATGTGGCACAGGGCTGAGCGAGCAACCGTCTCGTCTTGAGCTGCAGCTGTATTTTTAATGAATTTTTCCCCTGCACCCTGCCTGGAGAATGTAAATTGCAAAAACAAAAAAAAAAAAACAGGGGAAAACTTGAACTCCGGATCCCGTACTCAGTCGCTTTTCCTGGGTCTCCTGCAGGCTTCTGCTGGTGCATTCAGGTTAGCGAAATTTTAACGATCCAACCGCAAAATTTATTGTCGCCTGCTGTTGTGGCACGAATTATTTTTATGACCAACCGCACACACAAGTCCACACACGAAATTAGTTGTAATTGTTAAAAACACTGCCGGCTAATTGATTTTTAATTCGTTTTACTAGCACAAGTGTACTTTCATTTATTTTTAGAGTAATTTGCAGTTAACTCGTAGGTGTTTTCGATTTATTTATGATTTATTTATTATTTTGATTCACAGATTTTCCTTTTTTGGTGGAAAACTCGCGGGTCTGACTTCCACTTCCGGAGCAAGTTCGAGTCAAACTGATTTCACATCGGCCAGCTCAATGGTTCGCTTCATTGGCACAGGCGAAAGGACTTCGGCCCTCGAAGCCGAGCGCTCTCTCGATTCGTATTTATTCGTAGCCACTTCGTTTAGTCAAAGCCGGAGTTTCGTCAAGATTCGAAATCGCATTCGGCGCAGGCGTCTGCTTTTTTCGAACGAAACACGTGCTACTCGGCATCGGCTGAGAAAGAAATTCGAGGCGAAAGCGGAACCCAAATCAAAACAAATACTTTTCGCTTGGGCCTTTTTTCCCGAACTTTTGCTCTTCGCGACAAAAATGTGGGTGAAAAGCAGAGAGAGAGCCCGGAAAAAGAAAGAAAGTACGACAGCACAGGGGCAACAGCAACAACAACGTGTAAGTAACGCATAAATCTCATTGGCCAAGAATGTGTAAGCCAAAATTAATTCCAACGAGCGAACCGGCTTTTCGCTGCGGTTTCAGGCCTCCATAAGGGTTGACTTGAACTTGAATGGGGATTTATGGGGAGATTGGGATTACGATTCAGTTAGCTGTGGTGGCTGCAAAGGTGGGTTAATCCGGAAATATTTGAACGAAATTTAAAGCCTTACCTCACGAAACCCAAGTTTATTAGACCTCTGTTAAATGTGTATTAGAAATGGCTTTGTGGAGCTATAAAAATCTATCCCACTACGGAAGTCAGATGGTATCAGTATTTTATCACTCGCCTTATATAACTTATTAACTTATTAACTTAACTTAATTATTAATAATAATAATACTAATAAAAATAATAATATTGATAATAACAAATGTAATGTTAAGATTAAATTGAAAAGCTATAAGCTGTATCTTTTGTTGTTTTTAATTTTTTGCTATTTTATTTTAATTTTAAATTTAGTGTTATACCCGAGATGCCTATATTTTAAATTTGTGAATAAAAGCCATAGAAAAAAAAGAATTGTAACAACCTGACAGTGTCGGTTTCGACAGGAAATTAAAAAAAAAAATTGCCTTGATTTTTCTGATCAAGGAAAAGTGGGGATAACTCAATTTTCGTAAAGCTTAAAAAGTGTTATACTTGTAGCATCAGTGTTGTAGCTGTTGCCTAAGTACCCCCACAATTTCCTAAAATGTAAGGTCATTTGACCTAAAAGGGACTTCGAGGATTTGTTTGCCTTAAAAAAAAGGCAATAACATTTTTAGGCAATACGATACGATTAATTATATTTTTTTCTTAAACTTTAATATTATTTTTTTAGTAATACACCCACTTAAAATAATCAAGTTGTATGCCAAATTGCTTACAGTATTTTCTTTTACTGTTACAGTAGACACCTGTTTTTTTTCGTCGTAGCAAAAAAATTAGTGGGATGTTAGAACCCGTTGATTGAATTGAGAATTGAATGGGCACACGCATATGAAAAAGTTTTAGGTAACCCATTGCCTAATAATAGAACTTAGGCCTACGATTCCTAAAATGATTGACAAAGAAAAAAACAATTTTTAAGTCATATGACAATTTTTTGTAGGGAGTTATTACCTAAAATAAAATTTACATAATAATAAACTTGATATGAGGAGTCTTTTTTATTTTGTGAGAGCATTCTTTTGATGTTAGTCTCAAATTACTTGGACCATCGACGATTTCAAGGGGCGGGGGTCAATTTCACCCAATCGGTCGATTTGCCCCACTCTACCTTATAATAATAACAAAATTTCGTTATTTTTTTAATAATTTCAGGTGAACTACAAGTGAGGTAACATACATATGTCCAGAAACTCGTAGAAATACATATGCGGTTTTCATTAATTCTAAATAACTTTTTTGATTATGCTTAAGAAGTTAGCCTGCCAACGGATGACAAGACAATTTTAATTTGTAATTTTTTATTTATTTTATAATATATTTTTTAAGCTAATCAAAGAGCTAATTAAAGAGCTTAAGCATATAATATTTTTAATGAGACACCTGATATTAGGAAAGGTTGATCCGTATAAGTGTAATAATATTAAAGATTTATTTTTATATTAGATTTATAAAAATACATGCTCTATTTATATATATATATATAAATATAAATATTTTGTAGCTTAAATCAATTACGATTTTAGGCATACTCTATACCTGCTTTCCCTGAAAAGAAAATGTATCATATGCAAGGCTCGTGGCGTGACAATGCCTATCACAACAAGATTTGTATTCGGTTCTGCTCGGGCAGTCATAACGCACAAGTGCTCTGCCACGGAAACTTGGGACTGAATGATAAACAAGGAATATATTCTATTTTGCTTGCTTATCCCGGCGGCCTTCTCACTCCCAACCAAGGCCAGAGTCCAATGGTTTCTTAAGTTTTAATGCAACATTTTTCTTTGATATCTGTGGGTAAGATGTTGCCTTCCCGGTATTGTTGTACCCATTCCACAGGCAGTTGTGTCGGAAATCCAAGTTGATGTTTTCTTTATAAGTTCTCGAAGTAAACAAGGGGCCCACTTCCTTTATGCCGGGAACACCGCAGAGTAGGGCAGTTTAGGAGCGGCGACTGTGGATTCTCAGGAAGTGCGCGCTTATGCCAGAAATATGTTTTGTCTTTGGCGTCCTACAGCCTTGTTTGCGTTGCTGGCATATTGCGGTTGACTTTTGCCGGCTGGAGTAAAAGAAAAGCCCCATAACTAAAAGACCGAAAAATATGAAAATCCATTGAAGTCTGCTGGCTGTAACTTTAATGGAGATTCTCTTTGTGGTCCCTTTATGGTGTGTGTGCTGTTGCATCCATCACCCGAGCAGGGAAAAACTCATCATAAAGTGAAGTGGATGAGGGACTCCCATTCGGATTCCCACCGCCATACCAGCACCAATTCCCACAGACATTGCAGATGGAGCTGAAGAAGGATTTACAGCATCAGCATATGGACATCCTCCTTATCTGAGTGTCTGTGTGCTCCTCCTTTTATATTTATTACATCATTCGATGGCATAAACTCGCATATTAAGTGGATTGATGTATTAATATTTAAACGGCGATTTGTGGTTTGCGGATGGCTTAAGTTGCTCAGGGAACCTGACTCGGGCTGGCAGCTAACCCTTGACCCTTTCACGAACATATGGCAGGCACTTTCAGGGGTAATCGGGATATCGATAACTGCGGCACCTTGTTCCCGTATCCTCTTCCCCCGATCTGGTCACATTAAGAGAGGGCCTTTGACCTTTTCACGAACATATGGAAGCCACTTTCTTTGGTAATGAGACATCTGCATATCGGGTATCGATAGGAGCAATCTTACCTCTTTGATGCCTCATTATTCCCCAAGTTTCTCGTTTCCTCTTCCCCTGATCTGGTCACATTAAAAGGCGACACGCATTGTGGAGTCCCGTGCGAACTTTTTTTGTGTGCGTGGCTCATAAATAAAACATAAAGTCGCCCGCCTTTTATTTTTATACCTCTTACACTCTGCTGCAGCCTCCGACAACTTTTCCGGGGTCGGTGCTGAGCATGTTTGGAAAATGTTTATAAAATGACGCAGAAAGCGTACAAGTCATAAATAATGCGTTCGAGCTGGAGGAAACCAGGAATGTAAGGGGTAGGTGTGCCAAAGATGGAAAGACAAAATTGGAGTGTCGCAGTAATTTGAAATTAGCACGCGTTTGACATGCAAATATTGGGAAACAAGTTGAGACCGCTTCCCCAGCTGGAAATTATAACTACAGCACACAGCGCGGCGTATGCGCAATATGCTGCCCATAGGGAAGTCAATCTCGTTGCTTCTTAAATAGGGAAACTCTAGATAAGGGTCAGCCTAAGATGTCCCTCGTAATGACCATTCCAGAGGCTGTTCTGCATACAAATGAGTTGGGAACTTTAAACCGACCCACGATAAGATCAATCTAAACCTAATTCCTCCCTGTCCCATTACCCTTTTATTTGTTAAGGGATGTCTTTGGCAAATAAATAAATTGCAACTGACACATGCACAGTTATTTACAATTAATTACGCCTCTGACACACGAGTGTCCTTCCCCTTTCTTCCTCTAAGACGCAAGGGGTCAGAGTTTCCCGTAAGCCCCCTACCTCCATTGGTTATTTAGCTCACATATGCAGTTTGGAGCGTGCCTTCCGCCCCTCACCTCCCACACACACATTACACAAACACAATCGATTAACATTTAATTGCATGTGTGCCGGGCCGAATTTTGGTCCGCACATTCCGTAATCGAAATTATTGTTAAGGCCTCTGCGCCAGGAATCGTCGCATTATGGCGGATCCGGGGTATATACATTCGATATGAGTTTGCAGCAGGAGCCCAGCTGGTCAGCTCATCAGGTGCAGGCTGCCCATCAATGAACAATGAAATTAGCAGCTGCAGCCAGGAGCAAGTCTCTGTCCTGCCTAGGATGTTTATCAATCAGGAGAGTACTCAAGTGGCCTCGAAAGCCGAGGGGCAATTTAACACGGATGTTAATGTTCATCCAAAAAATCCCAGGCCCTAAAAAAGGAAAAGTCTAGAAGCGTTTGCATGGCTGAGGTTTCCCATTCCCAAATTCAGTCACAACAAGCAACAAATACTTCCGCATTTCACACGTTTTTCCTCAGCTTGAAGGCGACGGCGGAAAAGAGGATAAAATTCCGCAAATGTTGCGCCAAAAATAACATTTGAATACCAAAAAAAGGTTTTTATTCCCAGCCTCCTCGCTGGGAGGAGGGCCTGCCAGCGGAATGAAAATGGAAATGGAGACGACTCTATTTGGAGGTGCTTTTCGGGAAAATGTTTCTTCAGTTCCGAGTGAATAAGTGACACTTTTTTCGCTGTTGTTTCCACGAGCAGACAAAAAACCAACAAACTGAACCAGAGGTCTGAATGATTTTTCTAAATTGCTCTGTTTGCTCTGCACTTTTCGCTCCAGTTTGTATTTTTTTTTTTTGTATTTTGTAACGGATCCGATTGAATATCGTTGAATCGCGTTTCAGTACGTTAATATTTGATTTTGTTGTTTGTTTTTAATTTACTCGAAAGCAAATTTATTTGGATGTGCCCGTCGCCTTTCTAAACGCACATGAAAAGCCAGACGAAAGTCATTTTAGCCCGCTCTACTCCACACACAAAATCCCCCTTTGCCTCTGTCTGCTGCACTGCATCGATGAAAATCGATATTCGGATGGATTCTGCACTCAACTCTTCTTTAATCGGAACGAGAGAGAAAGATGATGCCGTCTTCTAGTGCGTTTCCAGGATATATCCACTCCCCTCCATTACATTCACACTCTAATGAGTTTCCTTAAGAGCGTTCTTCCATGTGCAAGCCCATTCCAAATCCCTTTCAGTGTTGATTTGTAAATTTAAGTTATTATTTATGCCCTCACTTTAGCAGCTTTCCAACGGCCACAGCCAGGAACTTCCTCCTCGCAGATTTATGTACCTTAGATGGAGGAATCAGTGTCTTCGGTCAGAGGTTAGAGGCAACTTCTTGACGAAGCGAGTCCGAGGCAGAAAGAATTTGACCCATTGGTCCGTCCATCTGGCCAGTGGCCAGTCACAAATTCGTTTGTTTACCCAGCAAAATGTATCTCGAAATACTTAAATTTATATTTCTATTTTTCATCATCATCACAGTCTGGATCATCCGGAGGCTTGAGTGCTCACATTAGAGCGGAAGGGAGGGGATATCGGACTGGAATGTGCCAGCTGTTAATATTTTGACAATGATGCATAAGTCCTGGACGGAGGACGGAGGACGGACGAGGCTCTCGACTCCTAATGCCAGACAGACAGTTGGCAAGATGAATGTCGACAGTCCGGTGAAATCCGAGTCCGAATTTCATATTCAGGCCAGGCCTCGCAGGCACTCGACCCTCGACTGAGACGCATTCCTCGTGTTTTCCCAGTTATTGTTTTATTGTTGCCATCCTGAGATGGTCGTGATGGTGTGCTCTCCCGTTTAACTGGCACCTTCATTAGTTATTCAAAAATTGTCGAGGTCGGAAGAGCGATGGCGTGTTGGAGTGGGATACAGAGGTGGAGCCCAGTTGGAATCGTGTCAGAACGGATTGGGTTGTCCTGGCCAGGAGCAGAGTGCACATGTGTATCCTGGTCAGGAATGGGATGACGAAGGGCAGAAATTGTGACCGGGTCTTTAGGGGGAACATCTGGGTCATGACTAGAAGCGTTTAAAGAGCTTATGAAGCGACCGCTATGAGGGATTGTAGTGGAAGTTGGACCTAGTTCGATTATAGTTTCTCAAATGATTTAATCTGGGCTGGCCGTGATTAGGGCACTTAAAGAGTTTATGGGGAAGAGGTCCTAGTACTCGTGAAGTATGCGAAGCAGGCTAAATTGTGGTTCCTCTAATGACTCAACCTCCTCCCTTCTGCATGCAAACTAATTCTCCCCCAAAATCAATTGAATGGCCAAGACAATGGAGCGACGGAAAGGTGGGAATTACAGGATTATGTGCCCAGTCCTGAATCCATTATTCGCCCACTTCCGATTAAATTTAACTGACGAGGGTTGGTCTCGAACCTTTATCCGGAATTCGTTATCCAACAAATGAGCGAATAATTGCGAGTACAAGTGAATTACAACGTTTTAAGCGCTCCAATTGCCGATGGCAGTGACAGCAATTGTTGTCCGGAGCGTGTTAATGAGTTGTTAAGTTCCCCGAAAGAGTCCCCTGCTCGTCCCACCTTAACCCCTACATTGTCTAGTGCTCAGCCAGCAGCGATAAATGTCAATTGCAGGACCTCGGCATGAATCCGCTCTGCTGGGGATGAGCTATGGGCGACGTAGGGTGCTATGCAAAGTTCAAGACCCACTGCGGCTCATTACACGTCCGAATCCGAGTCCGAAATGCAGTCCACGCGGGAGCAGGATGATTCGGCTGGCGGACTCCGGACAAAGGACTCGCCATGGCACTCAATTGGGAGGAACAGAGGACCTGGAGCACATGGAGATGGAGATGAAATGGTCAAGAGGGGCTCATAAATCGAGAGCGGCTAATGCCGGAGTATGTACTTCACTCCGCCTGCTGTTGGCATTCATTGGCATCGGATCTGTCCTCCGGGAAATTCGCATTCAAATCGCAAATCGCAAGTGGACTTTAAAGCGGTTTATTAATGGGGAAGGGTCAGACAGAGGCCAAGCTCCCGGGTCAAACTTTCTCGCACTTTTGTCTGACTTTGTCCTAAATAAACGATTCGCTTGCCCGGACTTTGGTTGAGGTTCGGGATTTTCGGTTACCGAAACCGAAATGCGATACAGAGAGTGTCAGAGGCGAAAGTTCATTGAAATTGACAGCTTTGACCGAGACGAAGACTCTATTTCAGTGGCTCTGTTTTGGGTTGCCATTCATCGGGGATCTATGTAACTTTAAAGATTTCCCCTTTTCGAGAGTGAAATTGCAATCCAATTCTCCCGCAATTTAATTTGCTAGTTTCAGTCGAATGATATTCCCTGGGAAATCCCACTTTCGACATGCAAATGCTGGGAAAACAGAGAAGAGTCAAGCCAAATTCCCTCGACAAACATCACGAACTGGGTAAAGTTCAGTTGGACAGGCATCCTTCGCCTGACTGCTCCTCCCATTAGACACAATGTCAAGACGTCAAAGCAAATTGATTTATTGCCGCGCCAAAAGCCACAGGTGTGGATCCTGCGATCCCTTTGAAATCGCTGTCCTCGGCTGTCCTTCCCCTTGACAGACATTGCGGTCGCCATCTGCGGAATCCTCGCGGCCTAATTTTCACTTTGTTGTCCTTCGATGGCCTCCCATAAAGTTATCGACCTTTGCGGTTGTCGCTCTGACTTCGGACCCGCTGAGAGGTCGGTCCTCGATACCTATAAATCTTGGGTGGTGTTAGAATTGAATTTTTCTTCGAGTGCTTAGCATGAAGTGGGACGGCCTCCCCTGTTTCACCTGCTAATTCGAATTTAATGCCTGCTGCTCGACATGACAAACATTGCAAGTATCCTTCGTCCTGTCAGGTGAGTGGGGACAGGTGCGGCCAGAGTGCGGCTTGTTTGCGGTTCTTGTGAGTCCCAATCCCGTTGACAGTTTAATTGAATCTAAATCCCGACTCTGCCCGGACCAGAATGAGCAGAAAATATGTTTTTAATATCATTGTTTGTTCTGAGGGCCACAAGACCTAAACAAGGAGATTTATGAGGCAGAAGGACTGGATATCCAGGCGATGAGCCCCATGAAAATGCCCAACAAATGTGGAAGAGTGCAGGCTGCAGCTTTTCACACAGATAAAATACTCTAGAGCATTTTCATACTCCACAAGAAACGCCATTGAAACATAATGTTTATGTTCGAGTTGTGTCCAAACATTTTGTTTGCTCAGATAGAATGCGGTCATCGATAATGGCGAGGCGCATAATTTATGGACATTAAAAAGGCATTTGTCTTGCGGCCAAGTGAAATATGTCAAAAGTTTTGCGGCAGCGGCGGTTCCCAATGTATTTGCATACGCATCGAAATAAATCTAAATTTGCCCAAAGGTTCGCACATGTGAAATCAGCGCACCGAAGATTTATCGCATGTCCAGGAAAACATCCAGATGTCCACTCAACACGGCAAACGAAAAGAACAAGAAAGAAATCCGGCTTAAGCCGTGTGTGTCTGTAAAGGTAATTTCCGTGGGTAGACGCTGCGTATGAGCAATATTAATTATACCTTGTACTGCCATCTTTCTTTCCGTGGTAATTGCGACTAACTAGGGTATTTCGTGCTTTCGTTAGGTATATTTATTTAGAATGCATTTTACTATTAATATTATGACTTTCAATCAAAGAGATGTTCACTATTAAAAGAATTTTATTTAAATGTAATAAAAAGTATTTTAATACATTATTGTAATTCATAATGACTTTATTATCAATTTATTTATTTCTTAAATAACTTTAGGTTTGATAATCATTACTTCTAAAAAAGTGTTGAAATGATAATGTATTTACATACTTTAATTTTAATAAGTGTTATGTAGCGATTCGTTTTTTTTTTTTTTTACATTTTTATATTATTAGGCCAAATGTTAAGGTGGAATATGAAGTAAAACCTACATTTATTAAAAACAAATATTGTTTACTGTAAATATATTAAAATAACTGTTTTTGAATTAACCTCGGTTGGAAAAAAATTAATGCGAATCATTTATAAATAAGAGGTTCCTCATAGTCTGGTATTGCCGTTATCTGCTTGTGCCCCTTAATATTATGGTAAGCCATTTTACAATGAAATATTGCTCACCCCTTATGTCCGTACTCATTTTAATTTTGCATCGCCTTTCCCTGCCGCCGCCTCTCCGGCTTTCTTGTGCTGGAGTTGAGGCAATTCATTAACAAAATGAATGATTGCCGATGAACCTGGCTCTGGCTGCTCCTTTCCCAACCAACTGCTGTCCAGCACTGACGTGCACATGTAAATTGATGTTCTTGCTGTTATTGTTTATTGATGTATGCAGAATGGAGGCAAGTGTAAAGAACGGAGTGCAGGAACAGCGCAAACAGAACTTACTTTACTCGAATTTTCATTTTTCATTATCCTTGTTGAGTTCGAAGGCCTGAGGCAATGGAAACAAGATCCAGGAGCACTGGAGCCCTACTGGGATGTAAGGCGTTATCCTGCATTAGGCAAAGAGCCCATAATTAATTGCCCTTTGGAAGATATCGATTATCGCGGGGTTGTAACCAAATATTCACGGCTTCCTCTGGAGTTTCGATGATTTACGTCCTAAATGAGCCTGAATTTAATTGATTTTCGCTGTAATAATGAACTTAAAGTGTGGGATGATGTTGATATAGATTCGGGAATTGTACATTTTAGCTAAACTAACTCAGAGGTTTTATTTAATTTAAAAGCTCCTGCCATGCAAACTTTAAGATCATATTTTCCCAATATTGTCTCAACCCAATTTTGTGAGTCCTTCTTAATATATTATTGATTTAATAGTTTTTCCTACATAGAACAACTTTCCAAGAAAGCAACAAGAAATCCGATTATGCCAGTAACCATTAAATTGAGTTGCTTAAGATCCCCTGTAATGCCTCTCGTCTCGGAAAGTTAATTTTCCCCTTTTATGGGCAAACTTTGTTTAACTTTAATACGGCAAACATATTACATAATTTGTCAGTGAGGAGTCGGAGACTCTTGACTTTCAAATACACAGCAGTCTGCCAGCGAGACAGACAGCAAACTTATGAGAACTTTATGATACCAGCTTAGCCTGACGTGGCGAAGGATATGGATATGGTATATACGCACATGTTTGACACGCATGTAAAGTCATTACTCAGTAGGAAGAAGTTTCTCCTGCTGCAAGTGCAAAGTCGTTAAAAACAAAAAAATAAAAATGAAAGGAAATCAATTCATGGCTTAAGGTTAAGTGAAAAAGTTTCCCCATTAAAACTGACAAGGTGACGGAGTACCCAGAAAGGGCAATCAACTTTGCTGCTTCGGGTTAGAAGCATACGTGGAAAAATAATAAAATAAATACCGTATTACTTTCCAGTGGCAATTACCTTTTAATTATATGTTATCAGCCTTGAAGCTATTGAGAGAAAACAAAGTTATACGAATTAAATCTGATGACAGCTTTATGCTACTGGCACATTGATAGGATTTTATTTTAGTCGGTTGCAAATTGAATCCTCGAGGCAAATATTCAATTTCTTTGGCACTACTAGTAATTTAACTGGCATTCAAGAAAAAGCACAAAAGAAAACTTCCCAGGCAAATATTAAGTTTATTTTTGCTTAGAATGAATAATGTAACTGACACTCAAAAGCCAGTTCTGCGAGTGGGGAAAGCAGAACTGTCTCCGAATATTCTTTGGACAAACTTTGTCGCTCCACACAGTCAGACTCACTCACCGCAGGACATCTGAGAAGGACTGCAACTCATAAATCACTGCGGAAAAAGCTTGAAGCTTGAAAATTCTCCTGCCACACACACATATGTGTACCATTCTTGTGCGCTTACATGAAAGTTAATTAAATGAAAATCTCGTTTGTGGGTCAAGTCAACAGGCCCTCGGCTAGGGTTGAATAAATTTCTGGCTTGCAGATAATGTGTCTGATTTAATGCACAGTCAGATCAGCGACGAATTGTTGAAACCATTAATGGTTAAGCGAAAAAATGTGATTTAAATGTGTAAAGCCAATGGCGGAATATAAATTTCCTCCTGTTTATGCCCAGAAATTGTGTTTTCACTTTTTGTAATGATTTTTGCCTTTATTTTCCTTCTTTTTTTTTACGTTTAAATTTATAAATGAGATGCGGTTGCATTTCCGCATGTCACCGTGAACCGCAAAATATATTAAATTAATATTATTACGTTTGTTGCTGCCAACATATTTAATTTCTATGCGATTTAAAGAGTTTTCGAATCGATGGGGCTTATCGACCCGAATCATATGCAATTTGTTGCTGCTTAAAGCCTGCATGGCGCTCGATTCGTGACCAGAACTCGTATCTCTTTAGCTGCTTTTCTGCTTTCCAGCTCTCGCCACGGCAGCGGAAAATCACTGCACTCGCTTGCCAGCGGAAACCCCCAACTACACGGGTCAGACCATCAATAACCAACTGCAGGAACTCGGCACAAACAAACGTTGGACCGGAGAGAGCCCAGCCACGTATTTATCAGATTAAGATACAAACACATGATCGAGCAACATGGCAGGGGGCGGCGCAATAGAGCTGCAATGGAGCAACTTCGACCAGCTTCTAATTTTGTGGTTACGGCTTTGCAGTGGAAAAAAAAGAAAGCTACTTTGACGGTCTTTTTCGGATGCTATTGAATCTAAAAGTGGAAATTATGGAAGATATTTACAATCTGAGTAACATTTGCTAATAATAAATGTAATATATATTTATTATTTATTATTATTCAGACACCCTGAAACAATGGTTTATTTTTATGTGTTTTATATTAAAAATTATAATCAAAACTTAAAACGACAATAAATATATATTACATTTATTATCCTTCTATTTGTTCTATATGTATTATTATTTATTTATTATGCATTAATATGCGATTTACAAATATGACTTATTTCTTTACTGTTACGAAACATTTCGGACTCGAATGTCCTAATATTCACCAAAAGCCCTAATTATCTTAAAAAAATTATCTTTGAAAAATGTTTAATAACAGAATTTGTGCCAGTGTATATCGCCTGGTCGTCTGCTTGTTGTTTACGTGAATGGCTCTAGACTAAATGCGACTGCGGCTTGAGGCACTCTTCGAAGCCTGCGGCTGCCTAATGAACGGCGACATTAAATAAAATGTCGGTCAATTGTCGTTGCGGCGATATCAGCGGCAGACAAGATGGGTGCCAGGTCCTGTCACTCCGGCTCCCTTCCAGGCCTCCCTGGAAAGTCAGCAGGATGCAGGATAGTTAGGCAGCCAGAAGTGGACGAGTACAGGAGGAGAGCGGAAGGTGGCCGCAGATCCCCAGCAATGTGTGCGGTAATTGATTTTCCGAATAACGGCAGTTCCGAGGCAGTTTTTATCCGGCCGGCCCAAAACTTTGGTTCAAAAACTTTGCCGGCTTGATGCACTTGTTAATATTTAAGCGCTGCCAGAGTCTTGTTCCTGGCAGGAGGCAGCAGCACGAAGAGCAACAAGCAAAAAGTAACCGCCAGAAGTTGAAAATTCGGAGGGCACCAAAGTCCGATGCTTGAATGCTCTCGCAGATTAAAATTTGGCCAAAATTTTCCAGGTCCTGAAAGAGTAATCAATTTGCGGCATAACTTATCGAATACTGTTAGACATTGCTTGACTGGCTCCCAACAACTTGTTCTTTGGGAAATAGCCAAAATAAGCGGAGAAAGTAAACACAGTTCACGAGAGCAAACAAGCCCGATCGAACAGGGAAATAATAAATGTTAAGCCTTCATTCTCCCTTTGGGAGCCCCGAGGTTTTAATAATTTGTAAACTGTCTGCAGCTGGCTTCTGTTGCAAGATCGAAACTTTGCGATTGGCAGTTGATAGAGTTTCCTCTAGCTACTCGCAACATACATATGTATGTACGGTTTTAACTTTATTTAGTTCGCTACAAATATTTCTTAATATTACCTGGATAAATTCTTGTTTGTTAACTTTTTGTATATATGTACATATATATATTTTAAGCTCTTTTCTGTTTCTTAAACTCAACTGCACTCTAAGAACTCCTCCTGTTATGTGTGTCTAACCCTTATTTTGTCCTCTTTACCAAAACCTAATCTAACACATAAAAAAGCTTGCAGACCGGTAACAGCGATACTCTTCCAATTAAAGTTTTGTAATTTTTTTCTTTATATATTTGTCTTCGATATAATGGAGAAATTTTGTTATCTACAAATTTTGGATGGCATAAGGAGGGAAGATGTTTTCAGAGGTTTTTTAAAAATAAGGATTTTACAAAATGTTTGAAAATTGTGCTTTATTTTATAAGTCTATTAGAGAAATAATTTCAGATATTGAACAATTGCCGTCCAGTTCGGGAGGTCCTAGTGCTGTATTGGAGCTTATGAATTATAATTTATTAAGTTTATTTTTATTGCAGAACATTGAGGTGGAAGTAAAGAATCCCATCAAGAACCACTGGTTGAAGATAAGAGAGGTCCACACTTTTATGATTGATACATTTAGAATGGGGTAAATAGGCACTTCTCCTTGGGTGTTGCGGTGCACTGAAGGAACTTGTCATCAAAGACCGTTCCCTCGTCACAATCCACCGCATACGGAATAGGATAATCACAAACGACATAACGACTGCAATCGTTTGGATAGGCGACCAGAGTTCCCAAAGGTTGACCGCAGCAAATGTTTGGGGTGTATGGATCGAGTGTTATTGGTGGCGCTGCTGTTGTATAAATAGTTGTTGATTCCGTGGTAGTCTTCGGAGTTGTTGAAACTGTTGTTGATTCGGTTGTTGAAACAGTTGTTGATATGGTGGTGGTCTTCGGAGTTGTTGAAACTATCGTTGATTCGGTTGTAATGGGAGTTGTTGAATCTGTTGTTGATTCGGTAGTAATGGGAGTTGTTGAAACTGTTGTTGACTCGGTTGAAGTCTTAGGAGTTGTTGAAACTGTAGTTAACTCGGTTGCTGAACCGGTAGTAGAAGGTGTTGTAGATCCTGCAGTCGTAGGCTCTTCAGGAGTTGTTACCTTCGGGCTACAGCCGGCAAGCTCGGGATCCATGCAAGTCAGTTGCGAAGGACTAAACTCCAAGCCTGTTGGACAGTCATATCCAACGGGTATAGGATATTGACACATTATGTACTTGCTACAATTTCTGGGATAGGGCACCAAGGAGTCGTCCGTCTTGCCATCACAAACTCCATCGCTAGGTTTTGCAGTAGTAGTTCCCGGTCCTGTTGAAGAAGATTCTGGCTCGGAGGTAGTTGTTGAAACAGTTGTTGATTCTGTGGTAGTCTTCGGAGTTGTTGAAACTGTTGTTGCTTCGGTTGTAATGGGAGTTGTTGAAACTGTTGTTGATTCCGTTGTAATGGGAGATGTTGAAACTGTTGTTGATTCGGTTGTAATGGGAGATGTTGAAACTGTTGTTGATTCGGTTGTAATGGGAGTTGTTGAAATTGTTGTTGATTCGGTTGTAATGGGAGATGTTGAAACTGTTGTTGATTCGGTTGTAATGGGAGTTGTTGAAATTGTTGTTGATTCCGTTGTAATGGGAAATGTTGAAACTGTTGTTGATTCGGTTGTAATGGGAGATGTTGAAACTGTTGTTGATTCGGTTGTAATGGGAGATGTTGAAACTGTTGTTAATTCGGTGGTAGTCTTCGGAGTTGTTGAAACTGTTGTTGATTCGGTTGTTGATACAGTTGTTGATTCGGTGGTAGTCTTCGGAGTTGTTGAAACTGTTGTCTCTGCAGAGGTGGACGTGGAATCCCCTTCACTTGGTGTCGTGGTCGCTTCTGATGGGTTAGCGGTGGTGGTAATAGAACAATTGGCCAGCGAAGCATCCACACACTTTTCCAGGGCCACACTAAATTCATCTCCCTCGTCGCAATCAAAGGCTTCTGCGATTGGTGTATTGCACTTGATGTACTTTGAGCAATCGTTGGGATAAGGCACCAATGTACCATCGTCTACATCGTCACACGGTCCCTTCTGTGGAGGCGGTCTCGTGACCGGTGAGGTAGTAGTTGGCTCTTCGGTGGTAGAAGTGGTCGATGTGTAATCCCAGTGACAAGCATCAGATGGAACATCAGCTCCACACTTTCCGCTAATGGGATCGTAATATTCCCCGCAATTACAGACGTCCATCATGTAAATGTAATCGTCTACGCAGCGGATAAACCACTGACAGTTCTCCGGATATGGGAACGTATCCCGGGTGCTGTTCGTGCACATCGTGGGCTCTGGGAGTGGTCTCGTAAAGCCGGGCTCTGCAGTAGTAGTGCTCTGATCTCCTTCACAATCACTCTCCTCATAGCTTCCAATGCATTTCTGAAGCTTTGAACTAAAGAAGGTCTCGTTGGGGCAATAGAAGGCTATGGGTATCGGGGAAACGCAGACGATATACTTGTTACAATTCTTGGGGTAAGCTATGTTCTCGTTCTCAAGTCGACCGGCACAAACTCCGGTAGAAGGAGGCTCAGTGGTGGTCGGTATCTTTTGGGTGGTTGAGGTTTCCGCAGTGGTTGGTTTCGGGGTAGTAATCCTTTCAGTTGTTGTTGAAGCCACAGTGGTTGTGGAAGTTGCGACTTCTTCGCCCTTGCAGGCATCAGGTGAGACATTGGGTCCACAAAGTCCAGTGCTAGGATCGAAGTAGCTTCCATATATACAGGTTGCCAGTAACCAATCTCCCCCGTTGCCCGTGCATAAGTAATATTTCCTGCAATCTTCGGGATAAGCAAACGAAGCCCCCAGAGATTGACCTTCACAGAGTTCAGTGGGTCTCAAAGTCGTGGCTTTTGTGGTGCTTGTCGTTGGAGCTGGAGTAGTTTGCTCAGTGGTCGTCGTTGGTTTAGTGGTTGGAACCGGAGTGGTGGTACGGTCACCCAGACATGTAAAGTCGCCTGGCTCATCGCACACAAGCCAAATAGGATTGAAGAGCAACGTGGGGGGACAGTGACCCATTTGCACATGATTTTCTTTACAAATCAAGTACTGCGAACAATTTCCAGCATACGCGAAAATTGTGCCATCAGGCTGGTCCTTGCAATCATTCGGATTAACATCAGCAGGAAGTCCAGGCGTAGTGGTCGTGATATCTCCTATCGTTGTGGCAGTTGAGGATTCGGTGCTGTCATTCCCGTCCGATGTTGTCGTACGTATTGTGGAGGGAGTTGTGAGAGTAGTTGGTTTTCCTGTTACTCCTGGAGTTGTAGGATATGGCGAGGGATCGCACACCACCGAATGAGGAGTATCGCAGATGTGGAGCCAGTTGTTGAACAGCTTGTCCGGCTGGCAGAAGTCCAGATCGGTGCAACCATTTCGGCAGGCCAAGTACCCACTGCAGTTGTAGGGATACTCATAGAAGCCATTTCCCAACGGCTCACAGTAATCCTCTGGAATGTTCTCTGGCGCTGGACCGCATATCACATCCTCCTCGGTGGTGGATGTAGGCGCCAACTCAGTGGTTGAGGTCGGCGTTCTCTCGGTGGTTGAACTAGGTAAGGGTAACTCTTCGCATTCCGCAACATCGGGAGTATCGCAGATTTGCAGCCAATTATTGAAGACCTTATCGGGTTGACAGTACTGTAGCTCTGGCCAGCCATGGGTACAGTTTATGTAGGCGTTGCAGTCGTAAGGATACCAATGGAGGGTACCATCCTTATCATTCCGGCAAATTTCCTCTGAAATTCCAGGCGGTACTGGTGGCGGATCCCAGCTAGAAGTTGGCCAGTTGCCTGTCGGAGTAGTTAAATTCTCTTCAGTCGTAGATGTGCTTTCGCTGGTATTTGGGCTGATTTTTGTTGTTCTTTCCGTTGGTTCTGGAGTGATTCGTGTAGTGCCGTCCGTGGGTTCAGGGGTCTCAATCGAATAGTAAATGCAATCCACGGCTTGAGGGTAATTGCATAGCTGCGTACTGTTGTCCCACCATAGATTTGCCGGACACAACTTCACCGTGGGATACAGACAATCGCAAACCAGGAACAGACTACAGTTATCCGGATAGGGAACCAAACATCCAAACTCCTTGCCTTCGCACATAACCTGGTTCTCGTATCGCTGCTCATTGTTGCAAGTTTCGTGGGCCAAAACATTTAGTTGCCAGCTCCAAAAAATGGCAACGATCATCAGAAGCCATGGCAAAAGGTTTGAAGTATTAACTGTAAAATATGAGAGCCCTCCAAAGATTAGAATTAATTACACTTTAAGTAGCGTAGATTGCTTCTAAAGATACCTAATCAACTCTAATTATTTGAAGCATTCGAGAGATAAGTAAAACTGGGAACGTCTTTATTTTCATGAAAGTGTTTAATAAAATATAGCGAACTGATTTTGAGGTTAAATCACAAAATAATTATTCATACATCAAGTATGTTTTCATTACCAAAATTAATTATGCAATAATGTTCTTGAAACATCAAATAATGGAAAACAATCATCATTAACATTATCGCAATGTATTTTAAAATAATGAATAAAGTTTTGACGAATCTGAATACCATAGCCAATGACAAACGGAAAGGTTCCGTGAATTTTCGTTCGGAAGTTAACAGAGAGTTAACAGAGGGAAATTCAAATCCGTTAGGATTTTTCGGAAGTGAAAACTAGAACAGGTCTGGGAAATAATTTCCGTGTAGATAATATTTTATCCCGTTTCATTTACACAAATGTACCTTTTTCTGCGTAAACTCAAGGAATTTTCTGGTTCTTCATATCAATGCCATTTGAGAAGCTAAAATTAGTTCACATTAAAGCTTTATTACCTCACCTTTAGTTCTGTTTAGTTTTGTTTTCTTTGATTTTATTAAGTACCATTCAATTTTGTTAAAATTTTTCGAATACACATACGTTCTGATTATAACTTCACAAATTTATTACCTTTCATTCCACTTTCCCTTTCCAATATTTGAATCGATTATTTAGAGAAGTCTGTCCTCCTCCGTGTTTATTTCCGCACTGACTTCCCAACTGGGCCAACAGACTTGTTTATAGCCAGAGGTATTCCCCTGATATGGAGTTGATAGCTTATATTAATGACACTTTGATTAGATTTAATTAGAAACTCTTTGAAATTCTTTGGAATTCAGTTTTGTTGCCTTATTTTTATAAAAGAACAAAAGTCACCCAAAATGGTAACTGTTTGTTATCTTCTAGTTATGAATGATACAGTTTTTTGAGTAGCAAATCAACATGCGCCATTCGGGGCGTTGATGAATCGAGAGTTGTAGTTATATTTATTATATTGATAAAACGTTTCCGTATTTAAAGTGTTATCTTTACGTCACAACAAAGTGTGTCCTATCGCCAAAAAATTGAAATTAAATGCAATCAAGGTGAAACTAATTTTTGAAGACTATTTTCTTTTAAAATAAAAGAAAGGTTCAATTGAATTAAATATTAAAGAGAACCCTTTTTTTATACCAGAAACTTAATCTGTCTGTCCGTAATAGACAAAAGATCCCACTGACTACAAAAGCAAGAGTTACCAATCTTGGTGACAACATTCTTATCGATCTCATCGTAAGCCTCTTTTCAAGTGGCCACGCCTGCAACCGCAACAAATCGTGGAAACATATACGGGGGCCGCACAGCTCCTTTTTTCTTGTCTCTTTCGCTAAAGCGATTTTTGGTCCTAAATTATTTCATTTTGTTATAAAGACAAAAATGGGGTGCTTCCTGGCTGGGCCTTTCCTTTGCTAATTATATAGCATACAAATTTTCTTAGGGTAAAAGAAACGTTTTAATGCCAACGTTTGGAGGAGCTTTTTTTCTCCTGCTTAAAAGCGACCAAGAAGGCTGCAAAAAATTAATATAATACAAAAATATAACCAATTTGTTTGAAAAGCCAAAACCATTAAAATAATTATGAAGTTACATAAAAACAAGATCCTGCTTATTTTATCTCACATTTTGGAACAGTAAGTGAAAAGAAAACGTGTCTACGAAAATGTCAATTGAAATAAGCAAGTTTTAAAGATAGGGAAACTAATGCTTTTGATCTAAGAACAAAAAATATTATGAAATAAGTAAACTAAAATAATTACTTACTTAAATTGTATGTAAAATCTTAAATTTTACTTAAAATACGACTAATTTTAATTTATAATGCCATGAAAAGCCCGTTGGCAAGCAAGTTGTCTACAACAACATGTTGACCTAATGCATTAGCCAGAGCCACGCCAAAGGGCAAATCAATATTTGGCAGGTATTTAACACGAAAGCGGCTGTAAAGGCAAATCGACGTCGAACGCAGAAAAGTATTGACAAAACCAGACGAGCCCGCAGAGTTAGTCAGTCAAGCAGACGGCTCAAATAATTCAAAGCGACGCGCGCATTAAATATTAACAGTTTAATCTACCCGATGGCGGTCTGTGTGTGTGCGGTTGTGTGTGTGTCTGCCCGGGTAGAGGTCATAAAGATAGAAAACTTATACAATATCCTCTCCGGCCGAAACACACTCACGGCCTGTGTGCGCTGCATGCTAAACAGTTTTGAGGAAAACGGCAAGACAGGCAACGGCAAGCGGGGCAATTGAAAAATAAAACAAACCGAAAGGACATAAAACCCGGGGGAGAGTCCAGAAAGAAAGACGTGGAGAGACCTATTCCCGTCCAGCACGCGAGCGGGCTGTCCGTGGAACATAAATTGCCAAAGGAACATTGTGGAACACGCCCATTGGCGAAATAATTATACGCCTTCAGATGGAGGGGCACAAATTAAATCAACAAGCCGCCACGACGTGGCTTAGCCAAAAACGCCCACCGCAGCGAGCAAACTTTCCAAATATGAAGCATTAATATTCACGCCCATGTTAAAAGCACATAAATAGGCGTGGCATGCCAGCAGCACTTCCGCTTTTAGGCCAGCTCCCGCCATTTGTGTGCCTTCCTCCAGCGCCGTTATGTTGCATATAATTTTCCCAGCGAAGCCCATTAACTCGGCCAATAGACAATTGGTAGATGGGAAATTGGCTGCGCCTCAGCTGCTGGAAAATTCGACGAACCATTTTCCACAATTAAAGCTAAAAGCATTCGCTTCGTAATCACAGAAAGCAATAAAATATTTATCATTGCCAAATTTCCATCATTTTGCTGAAAAGTTTTTACTATTTTGCATTGAAAAACAGTACAAATGTGCATTCAAAAAAAATTAAATCAATTTGTTGTGTTTCTTTTTATAGAAAATTGAAGTCTTTGTAAAGTTCTGTATGCATGTCTTAACATCCGCAATGTTAGAGTTTCTTGAAGCGTAAATAGCAAACACTGTTGAATTTTAAGCATTTAAGTATAAGTTCAATACACAACGAAACCAAAATACAATTTTAATTCCTTTTAAAATATATGATGTTAAACTAGAATTACTTTTCACTATTAAAAAGCAGAATGGTTAAGTTCACTGTCTGTGGTATTCATTCACATTTTTGATACTTTAAAGAGCCAAATTTGTGCCATAAAATATTTACCATCAACTTTAAAAAAGTCAGAGAGACCTTAGTCAGCCTTGGGATTCTGTAGAATTTTCCTTAAGGCCACAGCACTCGCCTGGTAGCTAATTGAAAACATTAAATTCTCACTTTTGACTCTCCGTTGCTTACTCATCCAAGACAAGTCAGGGCCATTGAATTGTGATTTTTATTGTTATTTTTCAGCTTAACCCTCCTAACTTTGCAGCCCCAAGGTGTTTTGTCTCTGCCAGTAAAAAGTTGGCCAAAATACCAAAAAATAAACAAAGAAACACAGAATTGAGCAGGGCACTTGTTTGTGTTGTTTGCCGGTTATCTGGTTTATTGGAACGGGCAGTGGTTGTTGCTGCGGTTGGGGCTGTTACTGGCTTGTTATGAACAAGCTTAACTTGCTGTGTTTATCTATGTTGAACTGACCCAGAAACACATAAATTTTGGCCCAGGGAGAAAAGTTGTTAAATGAAATTTAAGTAATTTCCAACATGTATTTACATAATTTTTTCTGAGCCGAGCTTAGAAGGATAAAAAGGTTTTAGGGTTAAAGAAATAATAAATACCAGTTTTGTTGAAGATTTAAAAATAAATATTACAGAAAATTGTACACTACAAGAGCTTTTTCTGTTCGTAAATTACAAATGCTTTTCTTAAGGACTTAATAATGACTTATTAAAGCAATAAACTTAAGTAATTTGCTTTAAAATGAGCAAAAATGTATTAATTAGCAACAATTAATCAATACCTCAGCGTCACGTGTTAATTTTTAATAATAGGGCTTAATTCAATCAACTTAATTTACATCGGAAACGACTTAAATGTTTCCCCTTGACGGTGACGAGATTGTAAAGTGGTTTGGGTTGCCTTTCCCCCTGATTTGCCCCGACTAATCTGCGGTAAAGTAAAGCAATTTGACTGAGCTTGATTCTGTTTGCTCAGCCCCAAATGAGGTACACAAACGCTGGCAGCCGGCGTCAGCTAAACGGATTTTCGTTGCCTGCTTCGGCATCGCATTACAGGGCAGCCTAACACATAAATTTCCAACCAAAAACTCCAGCTTCCTTCCTTAGCTTTGTTGTCATCCGCACATATGGCGGGATATCTGGTGGTGGCTTGGGAGTTAACCAAAGAAATGCGAAACGGATGTGTGTGTTATGCGTGGGAAGCAATTCATTTCCCACCCGACGATTGAGTAAAATTGTTTGCCTATAATGTCAAATTTCTGATCGAATTTAGGCTACCAAGGCATTAACAGCAAACGCAACGCTAAGATAACACTCAGAGTTTTGTAGCTTTAATTACTTAACAAGGTGGGATTAAGATAAAGCCCCTGAAGCAGCTTTGCAGCCATTCTCACATATTTATGGGTAGACTATTTATCTCCTAACTGTTTCAATTAGCTCTTAGCTTTGTCTTGGGTCTTAAATGGAAGATTTCTTGAGCACATATTAAGTATACGCACGGATTGGTGCTTTTATATTTGTTTATTTCCTGGGAGGAACTCGTTCACAAATTTAGATATTCATGTATACATATATTTTCAATCGTTATCAATAGAATATTTAACAATAAAAAAGTCACAAAATAAACATCCCTTAAGCCGACATTAAGTATTCGCCCAGTTCACCAACACTTAAGTGAGACAACCTTTTGCACTTCGTTCCGTTGGCCGTGGCCAGGAAAACTTTATAATTTCATCAAATTCACAACCGAAATTGCGTGCATAATTTTATTATTTTGAAAGCACTTCGGGGAAGTTTATCTAAACATGTAGAAATCAGCACCAACCAAGCACCCCTTCCTCCACGAGCCAAACATTTTGAGGCTTTGGCCAAAAAGTTGTTTGAAACAGCAATTAAAATAAATTACATTTTGCGATTTTAATTGCGTCTAATTGCAGGTAAAAGCCGGCAAATAAGTTCAAGCGCCAAACTTAAGGGTGGAGTGGAGGCGTCCATTGGCGAGGGGGCGTGGCTGAATTAATTTTCCCAGTTGTCAGTTGTTATGAGCTGAAACGACACAGCAACAACCAACTTTTCTCGATGGCACTCACAAAATGGACACTGCAACAATATTTGGAGAAGGACAGAGACGACAGGATGGTCCAAGAGCAACACACAGTTATAAAATGACAATCTAAAATGAATGACAATCAGCGTCCACGATGCGTATACGTAAATGTCGACATAAAACTTTTATGAGTGACAATTTTGAAATGGTTTTCGGATGAATTCGGAGTAAGAGGTGGGGCCTGCCGGGTGGCATCCGTCCAGACTCGAAAATTCCTAACAATGTGCATAAATGATAATGAGAAGTGGTGCTGGTATGAACGCAATTGGAGAGCAGTTGGTAGGGGGTTTTTGTGGAGAAAATTGGATAGTTTTTTGATCGAACTAATGGCAGAAAAACAGATATTAAAAAATAACACGAAACAAGTTACAGACCAAAATAAAATCAACTGAACTAATTAAATTTTCAGTAGAGAAAGTACAATTCCACAAAACAAATTCCTAGCCATTAAGATTGCTTCCAAGCTGCGCTTTATTTACAACTTTAAAGTGAAAAGTAAGTTGCATTTATTTAATTAACCAAACAGAGTTTTCCGCCGCTGTTTTAAAGGTTTAAATAATACGTCAGACAATTAATGCTTTCAATTATGCACAAGCCAAACATAATGCGAGTCAAAGGATATTCATGGCATTTTAATTTGTTTTATCCTACGATTGAGCCGCTGGCATGTGTGCTAACCAAAACCGGAGATTATGTCAAGCGATCTTGGCCATAAGTCACCTGAAAGTGTCCCACTTATGCACATCCTGCCCGGCTGTCGTCATTAGTTTACTTTGTCTGACACTCGAGTGTCAGCAGAGCTGACAAAATGCTCTTCAGGTGGCTGCCTCTTCCATGTGCAAAGTGCCAGAAAGATTGAAGCAGCAGCCGGGCCTGTCTGCGAGCTCAAGTGGAAGGCAATTTTATTTAAAGAGTTTAAAAACAGACCGTTCCCATGGAAAAGTAGGTGAATCAGAGGCAGGGAAACGCACACACCAAGAAAGGTAACAAAATCAATTAAGACTTAAGGCATCATCCAAAAAAATACTTGAATTAGAAAGGAAGCTTTCCCTACAAAATCGATGTTATCAAAGTCCTTAAAATAAATTCGTAGTAATTTTATAAACATTTTCCCAGGCCCTTATACACTTAAAATATATTATTAGTGAGAATTTGTTTTAATTTGTGTTTTTTAATAAAAACGAATTTTATGTTTTTAATTAATTATAGCTTATAAAATATTATTTAAATGAACTAACTAATATTAATAATATTTTATAGGGATGCTACAGAAAGCACCTCTTTCTAACAAAAATTATGAATATAAATATATTTAGGAGCATTTATTAAATAATTCTCAATATATGTTCTTTCCTTAAAGTTTAATTCTTAAACAATTTCAATTGTCCTACGACTTTCATTAACATTAACAAACTCTCAAAAATAATGTTATTAGTTTGTTCTCGGAAGCAATAAATTTATAATTTTTATAGAACTCCCCTGCAGGCAGATTAACGAATTGCAACCTGCAAGCACCTGACCTGACCATTGAAGTTCAATTATATTTCAGAGAAATTTCCAAACATTTATATGCTCCGCTTGAAGCGATGTGAATGACCATTAAAATCATAAAACTCTTACAAAATGGCACTGCAAAATAATAAAAAGAAAAACATTTATATTCTTTATTACATGTTGCACAAAATAAAATAACTTATACTCTGCGTCACGTTCAGCTTTGATGGGTTTTTCGTTCTTCTTTAGTTTAGTGCACAGCCAGGGGCCGTTGAAAATCTCAATTTAAATTGTCTAGCCTCCTTTTGCTTTAAAAAAGCAAGCATACGCAGCATTATAATAAAACATGCAAAGATTAAAAACTGTAAAAACAATTACCGAAAAGTAGGTAGCAAAAAGCGAGTGAAGCAATCTGAGCTTGCTCGCTGCAGTCGCTACTTTAACCCATCCAACCCGCTATTAGCCTCGGGGCTGCTTAGCTCATCGTGTTTTCCAGAGCCATGAACAAGCTACTCGAGGAAAAACGTCCTGGAAAACATGGGAAAATGCAGAAAAAGGCAGTGGCAAAAAACGCACTTAAATCTACATCATTTCCAGTCCACAGCCCCCGTAGCTTTTGGCCCTTTGAAATTGGTTCAGCCAGGTAAAAGTTGCTGTCCCGCTTTTCCCCATATTTATTGGTTTAATGTAGCAGCTGCCGCTGGTATCATGTGCCGGCAAACAATGGCGAAACTAAAGCTATAATTGTTTCGAATTGAAATCTTATTTCATAGACTGCCGGGCGAAGGAAAAAATCGTGTCAAGTGCAGCGGTAGCTGAAGGAGGAACCCGGCAAAACTAAAGAGCACCCAGACCACGGCTTTGTGAGCAGTCAAGAGTTAAAAGGACATCGCCGGGATAACAACATTTGCATGCAAATGGTGAGCGGAGCGAAAGGGAAGTTACTTTGCCAATGTCAAACGGCGAACTCGGAACGTGCCCATGGCTTTGGCAAATGAACTTGTTTGGTAGCTAATGAGATAAGCATGCAAATGCCAGCAGCAGCAGCAGCACAGAAGCGGATAAGAAAAATAGAAGCCCAGGCAGACGTTGAATTAAGTCGAGTCCTGTCGGTGGCAGAAACAGGACGACTCAATTAACTGACATTTCCGTGGGTGACGCAGAAAAAAGGGTGAACTTTGGAAAAAATGAGTTCATTCTCAGCTTTATAAAATGGTTAAGATATAATCTCGAATGCAGTTGAATAGGAAAAGGAAAGTAAAAGGATATTGCCAACAGAACGGCGAAGAGAAAGAAATTGTGAGCGAACGGAAAAAACAAACTATTTATGTGATAAAATGTGTTTTCAGAAAAGTTTTGCTTTTGTGCTAATGATATTTGTTTACTTGCTTTGAATAATTTTTTAAAGCCGTATAACTACTTCTGCAAACAACTTTCTTTACCAAATGATAATATAAAAGGATCAAGTTTTATGCGAGCATCGCTTTCGCATGTCTGTAGCCCATAATCATAACTTAAATCACCGCACACTCATTCGTTGACATTCATAGATATCATTAGAAACCAAAACTGTGTTTCGCTAATGCATTGGTCGCCGCAAAACCACCGCCTCCGCCGAAAATTGTCAACAAGTTTTATGGACTACTCAAGTTTAATTGCTCCAAGCACGCACGGCCCAGTATTCGTACAGTGTCTTTAACTCGTGAATTTAGGGGAAATCCCTGGGAAAGCAGGCAAGATGGTGTTTCTATCCGTTGAGAAACACACTTTCCCGGGCATTGTATCACAAAGTGGCTGGCACACATTGCATATGCGTAATCTAGCAGCTCCTTTTTGTGTCCCCTCCCTTGGCATACATAAACATGTAAACACATTTTGCTATATTTTTTTCTACCCTCATAGGTTTCCTTGCTCCTTTTTATGACAAGCAAATACATGCAAATCTAGAATTTTACAAACGATAAACGCCTTGAGGCAAGCTGCTGCTCCCAGACTCTCCTGCCATACAATTGATGCCGTTTTATGGCTCGTGTGTGCGAGGATGTGTGAGGGACAAATCCTGCTAATGCCCCAATGCGTATGCGTACGCATTCGATGCTCATTTTTCTTCCTGCCGTTAAGTCCTGCACAAATCAAACGGGACCTTTCTTTCTGCTAAAAAGAACAAAAAAATATGCAGAAAAGTATTGTAACCTTCTGCTGTCCATTATCCAAATACAAAACACAAAAAGCAATACATGCGGGAACTTGTAGGGAGTCCCAAAAACAAAACCCAATCTGGACTGATGTCAATTCCAATTACAAGCCGGCAGGGAAGACCTTCGCTCAGTGCACAGCGAACTTATCTAAGCTTAACCACAGGACATGTTTCACCTCCTCCGCACCTCGGAGATGAATCTATGCACATTATATTTACTACAGCATTGAGCGACAAATAAAAAAGAAAGACGGAGAACATCTGTTGTCCTTCAAGGAGCGGAGTACAAGTTCTTTGCGACAGCGGCGGCTGAGATAATAGTTTTAAAGAGTCCCTAAAAAAATTTATTAATTTGACTATGAAGAAGATATTTAGATTTTCTAATTACAATTTTAAAAACACCGATTAACTCGTAAATCCATAGGAAACTTGTTGAAATTGAGCACTATTTGACTGAGCACAGCAGTATCTGCTGTTGGGTAAGAAATTCGCTCCCCAGGGGAAAGATACTGGGAACCAAGCAACAGCTGCATTTGAAATGAAAAGCATTTGTTTCTGACACAACTCGTCTTCGCCTTTGGATGCTGGGTTAGTTTCGTCCTGGCAAGGACTTGGTCCATTGAGAGAGCTCGCCTGAATGCGCTCACTCATTATGTTGATTATCCCAGGCGGCCAGGCCAGATCTCAAGGATTTCCGCAGAAATATGAATTGAAATAAATGCGCTTACGAGCTTGCTTTCAGTCCGTCCAAAAGATTTCATTAGAAATGTAATAAATTCTCCGGAAGAAAAACAGAAGCCTCGTGGAAAAAAAAGGAGAAGAGGAATGAGAGAAACCGCACCATTAACCCTTCTTTGCGGTGGCTTAACACACACGCAGACACACTGAGAATGACAAAAGACCTATATGAAATGTTGTACAATTTTTTTGCTGGTGACCTTACTATCCAGTGGGATTTATGGCCTCTCCCCTTTCGGGTCATCTAATGCCATTTTATATGACCAGCACATATCCTTCTTCTCGCCGCGTCCCCCCTTTCCCCCTGCATTTCTGTGGCAATTGATGAGCCACAAAGCCAACAAGCATGAAATGAAGTCCAACTCCACGGCCACGTCCCGCTCCCCAACGGAGGTCTCCATTACCATTACCCAATTCATTTTGCGGTTAATGTGATAAATCAATTTTATGCGAAAATCACAGAGCATAAATTTATTTAACTAGCCCATAAGTCATGGCCCTAGTTTGGCCGAACGTCTGCCTTTGTCTGCCCGCCTTTTCCTTGGGTTTATCAATTAATTTAAGAGCATATAGCCAGATGGACTTGGCTGAAAATGAGTTTGGATTAGATTGGAGCAATCAAACTAAGCTGTGGTTTAAAGCTAATAGAAAACCTGAAAATGGCTTTATCCGTTTTATTTAACAAAAATATTTATATATATGCACATTAAGATTAGAAATTTATTTAATTTTCCAAAAAGGGAATATATATTTAATTAACATTTATTCCCTAACCCGTTGACTTTTTTAACCGGATTTATAAACATCATATTATGAATATATGACTATCTGGAGCTTCCTCTTTTTCGTTAAAATTAAAAACGAGAGAAATAAAAGGATGAAAAGGGTGGACCACGGGTCGTATGCCTAATGAGCATTTAAAATTCATTTAGACTTTTCACCTTTTATCTTTGTGTGCACAATGAATAAAATTAAAATAATCCGCGGCCAGTCGGTGTCGACGGGTCTTGATAAAATTTTTTCCGCCGTCTCCACTGTCTCCACTTTCTTCCTCCCTGTTTTCCCCCAAGTGTACGCGCCTTAATTTGAATAACTGAATTGCTAAGTGGACTTTCTGAATGATGGACTCGAATAGATAAGGCGACGCAGGCAGCTTCCGACCTTTTAATTAAATTTAATTGCAAATGCCAAGCCTAAGACGCCGAACTTGACGTTTGATGAAGTCCTTAAAACCCCTCCAATTGACAGGCACTAAAGGTGGGCCTGGAGTTCGGTTGGTTATGGTTTCGGGTTTGGGTTCGGTTGGCATTCGATAACTTGAACCACAGTTCCAAAAAGGGGCAGCACTTTCATCTAATGCATTCATTTATCATGCTCACTTGCTCTCAGGAGGAACTGGAAAATCCAGGTGTTAAAGACAGAGACAAGCGGTTACGTAACCAAGGCCAGAAAGAAGCTTTTGCATTTCAATGAAAGCGTTTGTAAAATATTACTGGGTACTTGGGGGCTCCGACTCCCATATGCGAGACAGACAAACGCCAGTGCCCAAGTACGCAGTACCCACATTTGTGTCGCACTCAAGTCACGTTTGCCAACTGGCAAAAGCTTCAACAAATGTTAAGCCCAGGATTTATTGAGCTACTTAAGTTGCTGTTGATGATGTTCTCTGCCCTTCCCAGCTACTCAGTAGCACCCACGCCCACGTGCTGTGGGAAAAGGTTAACAGTCGGGATCCGTCTGCAGATGTTTATGTAGATGCTCTGGCATTGAACACCCACATACTGGCGGGACATAAAAGATTCATATTTCCATTGAAAAGTATATCGGAAAATTCCCGTAAACATCAAGAATCACAGGCAGCAGCAGCAAGTTGTCTAAGTCCTGTTTAATGAGTTTGCAGCAACTTTAAGGCACTTTTTCCAACATTATGTTGCTTTCTACGAGAGTAAGAAATATATGAAAGGTACACATGGAAAAATCTAATTTAGATATCAACAAAAGGTGGTTAAATAATATTATCCTAAAGCTAAATTAAGAATTTCTCATCGATTTTATTACTATGAAACATACTATCTTTTTCTAATAATGCCAACTAATATGTAGTTTCAGGCACTAACCAAATTTTTGGAAATTTTCAAGCGTGTACAAAATGCACCATTTCCACCTTCGTCGCATAAATGTTTATATGGCTGCAAAACGTTTCGGCTATAAATAATGCCTTCGAGCTGTGCTAGCACATAAAAGTGTATAAAACGAGCATCAAGAAGCTGCGTGCCAAACATTTTCAAATGAGCTCCAGGTAATTTTTCAGCCAATGCAGGTTTGGCAGTCAGCTCCAGCTAATGGCCAGTTTTGGGGGCTTCCGTCTAATGTGTTTCATATGCAAATACCACAAAAATATTGCTTATCGGTGGTCTGTTGACTATAAAGGAGAAAGGGGCACTTCTGCCACGCCACATGGCGTATGAGCAATGTGCCGTATGTGCTCACAGATTGTTTCATCTTTTTTCCTGATTGTGTTTTTTTTTCTATTACTTTTAAAAGATTTGTACAATTCAATTGCATGGTTGCAAACTGTCCAGAAATATGTTGCATGTTGTGCATACATTTTTCAAGTTGCCTGCGGCAAATTTGAATTGTCAAAATTGTAACGAGTTTTTTCAGTATCTCCCAGGCTCTTTCGGTGTAGTGGCCATTCTCATCCCCGTTTCGCTGACATCAACTGCATTGAAATGTCATAAAAATTGAAACACGTTTCTCGTTCTGTTGCCCGCTTCTTGTCGCTGTTTCCTGAAGCATTTCCCGAACCCCAACCTGGACTAACTTTGAGGAGTTCAGGTGGGGATGATGCTGGTCTGCCGGCTTTTGGCCTTCTGCTTTGCATACAAATAACGGCCATCTTTGTAGCCGACCAAGCCATGGTATATCCATCCCTAAACCTTTCTCCCGGCTTACTGGTGAGTCTGCCACTTTGTTCCATTTCGCTGATGCTGCAATTTTGCACTTTACACGTGAGCTGCAGGGGCGGACACGTGTAGAGACGCCGGATATTATGAAAATTTATTGTTTCACGTGTGAGTAAATTTAGGCAATTTTGAAAGACTGCGCCAAAGGGCTAAGTCAGTGTGAAAAATCACTCTCTACCTTCTCTTCTTCCCCATTTCTCTGTCGGATAAATATAATTGGATGAATTAATAAGCTGCCTCATAGTCTGACACACTTATTTTCAATTAATTAGCCTTATTACGGCAATAGATCTCGATTTCCCCTGAGATTGTCACCCACACAAATCACAATTCCAATGAAATAATAATTGTAAACATATTCCTGTGAGTTGAAATCAATCATTAATGTGCCTTAAAGTATGTTACGGACTTAACTTAATTAATCTTAAATTCTGTTTGTAACAAAAATCATAAATATAACATTGAACAGATAAACGCTATGCTAATCTTTTTACACACAATATTTCCGACTCAACCAGGACAGGAATTTGTTATTCGTTGGCCTGCATTTTATGGCACCATCACGATGACACCCACACACAAAAACAAAACATTTTTGGTGGGCGTGCCGGGTTTCAGGACGCCCAAAATACAAACAAAATCGATTTGCATTTAATTGCATCTGCGGCTGCACAAATTTCCAGTGAGTGGGGAAGATCAAGGGGCACCGAGGGCACAAGGACGAGCAAATTCTGTAATCAGAATTATTGTTCAAATTGTCGTAATGTTTATCCAATTTGTTTTGTTGGTTTAGTTGTTGCTGCCTGGATGTGCCCATGTGTGTGTGTGTGTGTGCCTAGGACTTGTGCGCGCACGTGTGTGTGTGTGTGTTTTATGGTCATAATCCGATTAGAGTGTGTTAAGTGCTGTGCAGAACTTGGCCAACACCTTTTGTTAATTACGTAATTGTTTGGGGTAAATATTGTCAACAATTTACGGATTCCAATGCGTGTGTGCTCAACCACTTCGCCCGCTCAATCAACTATTCCGAAGCCTCTAACCACTTTTGCAACGGGCTAAAATCAACCTATTTTGGTATGTCAATCTGTGATGAATTAGTCAGAGCTCGACGGATTTTGGCTTGTTAGTTAGTGGATCGAGTTAGCAGGGCCTCGTTGTTGCTCTGATTTCCCAAAGGTTACTAACTTTTCCTCATACCCTAACCTATCATATTCGCCCAATCCCATTGATTTTATATTTATTTAAACCCACAAACCGTATCAAAGCGCTTCTTGACTTTTCTTTGTCGTTTCGAGGGATCATAATTTGCATCTCCCAGCTGCAATCATTGGCAATAAGTGCCTCAAAGCGTTTCGCTGCTGGCAAGTTCCCTAGAACTCGCTGCCACTCCTCCGATTTCCGTAATTTCATCCCACTGCACTTGCATATCAAATTTCCAATCCCAATCCCAGTCCCAGTGCTCCCTCTTGCTCCCGAGTCCTGATTGTTATGCATTCGCTTGTCGGCACTTTTTTTCCTGGCGATTGTTCTTCCATGCTGCTGACAACGTCGTTAGCCATTCAAGTTTGTCAATTAAAAACATAATCCCCAATCAGAAGCCAATAATACCAGGCTGTTGCCAGACGGAGTCCCTCTGCCTCCCAGTTCTCGGGGACTCCTGGACTCCAGGACTCGAGCTCTCCCATATCCATAGCCGCCTCTGGCTGCGACTCAGATAATCTGGAATAGACTCGCACACCATCAAAAAGTTTGCCTCACTGGAGCCAGCGAAGCGACATTGTCATGGCAAAAGTAAATATTATTTTCCTTTTTTTCCTGTTCTCTGTTCTCTCCTGGCTCTCTGAATTTTTTTCCGTGATTTTTGCTACAATTGCTAGCCAGACGGGATCAGAAAAGTGAATATTGGTGGAACCTTGTGGGCGCTGCCGGATAATTGCTACGATTTCCATGACATTCCTTGTAGAGCGCAGAAAAATAAAATATAAAGTTTAGATTGAACTTTAAGTGGATTACCATAATTTGTAATTGATCTGGGGATGGGGATCAAGTTTACGACCTTTTGTTTATTATAACATTTCTTATGAAAGTTAATCACATTGCAATATCAAAGAAAATACTTCCGCTTCCGTTTTTACAGAAATAATGCATATATTCGTAGCAATTTCCTATTTAGTTTAGTTCAGTTTGGCACTAACAATAACAAACATTATATATATTTTATTTTTCTTTACAACTTTGCCCTTATGCGCACGAAGCGGATGTCCATTGCATCAAAGGATTTTCCCTGGTCAAACAGTTTTCAATTACGCTCTTTGATCCAGAACATACTCCATAAAAAGCAACAAATCACGTTGGAGTTTGTTTGGCTTTAGAATGCATTGAATGTTTGATTTTGTTTGCTTTCTTGTTTGTTTTTAATTTGCGCGCTGGCAAATATATTCAGAAACACCCAGAAACGGATGATAGTATCGCCTGTCTATTAGGGGGACTTAAGCCGTGCTATGAATAAAATAATGAGAATTTTATAAGAGTGATTTGAATATACTCAGGGACCGTATGGGGCCGTATCCCCTGGATCAATCTAAATCCTGACAATGTTAAACTTTTGCTCCGTCAACTAGTCATTGTGGCAGGTCCTGGCAAACAGTCTGCTCTTCTTTCCACATTTTGTTGTTTCATTTCTGCTGGAAATTCAGGGGCAGTGGAGTCGGGTGTTTACTTTCCTGCCTCAAGTTGTCTGCGGTTGGCTTCTGACCATCAGTTTATGGAGCTCATGCCTGGTACTCGGCATCTCCTGGAAGTCATTACTCAAGTCAAGCAGCATAAATAATCCACTCATTCTTTGCTCAAATAATGCAACTAATTGCAACTTTGCTTATACCTTTCGCCGTGGAGATTTGCCAAGGAAATCGCAGAATTAATTTGTCAGCTGACAAAACACTTATTAAGCCCCGCGGCACTGGAGCTCCACAAAATGCGAAACAACGCACAAAATAATCAGATTTGGGTAAAGTGAAAAGTTATAAACTAAATGCTATTAAAATTATTTTCATAGCAGCTACCGCCACGACGACACACACAGAAGGGGAGAGCGACGGAATAGGAGTCCTGTGAACTATAAGTCTTAAAGAGCCGGCAGGGTAGGGAGCTACATCAACATTTATGCAATTGAAATAATAATAATTTCGCTTGGCATTTACATTAAACTGCCATAACAGCTAACATCAGCTGAAAGCCATCAGACTCGCGCTGGAGAAATTAAAAAAGAAGAGAAACAGTAATTATAATGCGAAACTTTCGATCTGCCCTGGTTTCTCAGAGCTTATGGATTTCAACTTACTTATAACATGTATAAGGGATATTTATTAAATTCCTACACCCAAAAAAAAATCATTGCCCAAAAATTTCATACAATTTAAGGTCATTTGACCTAAAATAGAAGTCGGGGAATTTATTATCTTACTTATTTAGGCAATACCTTTTGTAATAAGAATTTTTAGCCAATAGAAAACTACATTTTAGGCAATGATTGCCCAAAATTAAATTGTTGTAGGTAATAAGTGACCATACAAATTTCCATTATGGCCTTAATTTAAGGTTATATTTAATATGAATATATTGTTCTGTTAAACCACAATATTGTTTTTGTAGCAATACAACCACTTAAATAATAAATTTTTTTTGCCAAAATGATCAAAGGATCAGTTCTACATAGTTTGAACTTTTATAATTATTATGATGAATCAATCATTAAGGCACTACTTAATGCAACATTTAAATCCCTTGAAAATCCTATAAGCTCTAAGATGTCCCTTTAAAGTAGCTCAGAACAATTCATTTCAATTTTATTCACATTTCATTCTTAGTGTCAACTGAAGTTTACTGCACTTTGTAAACAATAATTTAATAGAGCTCAACTGGCGCTGAAGCAAAATTCAAATAAAATGAATGAAGATTTGTGTTGAGACCAATAAATTTGTCTGCATGTCTAATTTTCGCACACACGTTCACAAACACGAGTATCTGAAGGGGCATCACCATAAATTATTCTTATCTACTTCGTCATCGGGACTGCGACGGGCGAATTTTACCTTGCGGTCAGCATGTGCGGTCAGCATGTGTAAATTTAACCGCAAACTTTTGTCCGAGTGCAACACATGAGACCCGAAAGGGGGTGATGTAAAAAAAGGGTTGAACATGCACTCAAAAAAATGTACTTTCAAATTTAATATTTAAAAAAAAAAATATATATAAAAACTTTAACTATTTTATAACCTTTATGAGTTGGAAATTAGAAGACAACAAGAAAGCTTTTTATGGAAAAACAATTTTTTTGTAGAAAACTGTACCATATATTTAAATAATATATAAATAATCAGGGGTGCTACAAAAATCTCTAGCATTTAAAAACTTAAAAAAATGTCTAAAACTATGGAACAAATTATATTATCGTAACAAAAATCTATTTCACAGAATTCGACTGATCAAACATTTTATTGCATACTTTTAGAAACGTTTTAAGGTGATTTCAAAACCATATTGATTTCTATGGCATATTATTTTAATTAATTAAATAATTATATGTAGAGATACATGTTAATTAGCTTAGCAATTTACAAATCATAAAACAAAAAGTTAATTTAAATTTGAGTTTTTTTGTAAACTATCTAGAAATTACTTTAAATCTGAATTTTATTATATGACTTAATGGCGTTCTGAACATTTATTTCAAGTGTGGTGTTAGAGGATCTAGGCAGGCAATGGCGAATGTCCATATTGTCGAAAGTACAGACGCATTTATCTGAAATAGCGGGGAGACCCGAACGCAGTCTCGGGTCATAAATTAAATCAACGGGGGGCTTAAGGGCGTGAAAGGGTGAAATGGAGTGAACCTGGGGTGGACCTTGGGGGTTACCACTGCAATTGCAGTGGAAGGCTGCAGCATCGATAGATAGTTAGCCAAATAGATGGAGAGATAGATAGATAGATTGACTGTCTGTAAGCAAGACAATGGACCTGTGCTCGGTTCCATCTTGCATCTCTCCGATTTCCCATCTACCATTTACCATTTCCACATCAATATGGCCGGACTACTTACAACACAGAAATGTCACGACCAGCTGGCAATCTGTGTGTTGTAGTGCGTAATCCTCTTTTTGCATTGTCTATATGTCTTTCCCCATGGCTTTGAACTGGGCTTTCAATTCCACTCCAATTAAGATGTATGCCAGGTGAAATGAATTGTTTTGTGTCACTGGTAGAATTTCAATGCAAATAAGAGTCACTTGCAGGCAAGCCCCCATTCCCATTCCCAATCCCTTTGCGAAGCAAAACCGAAAAGCATTTTTCATTATTAATATATATCTCCCGCTCCACAAGATCTAGAGCAAGAGTTGTGGTCGGGCTTACAGGGTTGAGGGTGCGTTAAAACTTTGACACTTGGTCTGACCAACTCAAACGATTTGTTTGGTCGGCCAACATGACCAGAACAACAACAACTTTGGCTACGAGAGGAAAAGCCCTTAAAACCCCATACACAAACGCTTTGAGGCAGATACTTTAAATGACTGCCAAAGCCTCAAATGGGTGTATAAATCCCCAGCAAAGAACATCAACACAAACAGATTTCGGTGCACGGGAACGGAAAAAGGGTTTTTGTGTTTCTCTTCACTTTTTTTTTTTTTGCTAAGCCCACAAAATCCTTCAACTAAATCCGTGTGTAAACTTTAAGGACACTTTGCTGAGGCCTTGGAATATTTAATTCAAACAAGCAAAATTCTATCTTTCTGTTCATATTCCAGGCGAATATGTTCGGTCAAGGAAGAATTTACTTTTAAATAAATTATTAAGCAACTTTGGGTCATGATATGGAAAACATTTAAATGTTTGAGAAGATTAGAGGCAATTTTTAATGTCTACTATTACTGTAAGTGCTGCTACATGGAAATACTTGGGTAAATATTAGTAATTAAATTTTACTAAAAAGTTTCATTCAGTATATTTGGGAAACATATTCTGCTCAAATTGTTAAGTCCTGAAACCTGCTTTAAATCCCAAAATAACAGCTAGACAATGGGAAAGCTTTAGTGGGCTCGGCCATTTAATTTCAGTTTCAACCCATTGTCGGCCTGCCAAAAAGGAAAAGGATATGTGTGGTACACACAAACACAATGGAGCTAGCAATTTTGATGTTCTTTGTTGGCGAGCAAATGTCGCAGAACACAGAAAAATAAACGCCGAAAAAAGTGGACAAATGAAATGCATGTGAATGTTAAATGCAATTCATATTAAATGGCAGGAAGTGCAAGAAATGCTCAAATAATTGCAGCTCCAAAGGCCATATTACAACAAAGGGAATCCAAGGACTCAGTCTTCGTCGTCGTCCTTTTGTCTTTATCCGTATCCGTGCCTGTGTGTCATTCTCTGCGTGCAAATTGAAAGTGCAAATATTAACATTCAAGACGATGTGCCAGGCACACTTGTGGCTTTTTCGCCCAGCCGTCATGTCCTTGCTGCCACTCAATCAGCAAAACTCGGGAGCGAGGAACAAGACTGATGCGAGCAGGACAACAGCTGCTGACAAGGACGAGCCAGAGTCAGAGCCGTGGCACATGTGTATAGGTCACAACTTTAATTAAATTGTATATGTTTTTCGGCATGCTAGGGGTGAAATTCCATTTACCTTTCCCAGTCCCATTTCTGGTGACCCCTTCGGGCGCTGCATAAATTTATTAAAGTGATTTTGCTCGCCAAACAAAGCCCTGAGAAATCCCTTTTCTATTTCCTGGTCCAGGCCTGGCCCAAGTCTTAAATATTAATAATGTCACATGCAAAGCACACACGTCCATGCGAGCAGAGAGGCGGGGTGCCTTAGATATACCAACACATAATTGTTTTGAATGCCTCATTAAGTGTTTGAGAACTTAAGCCCAAGTTCGTTTCGGCGCGTGTGTGTATGCCAGGAACAGGACCAAACCAGGACACAGCAGGAGATTATTACGATTATTATTAACTTTAATGAAATTCCCAGGGTGTGTTCCTGCAAGTACACCGTGAAACGGTAAAAAAAATAAAGTAAATGTAAGTATTTAAAATATATTTATTTATTTAATATTAATTTCTACAAAGTATAGGGCTCTTGTTTCAATTCCATAGGTATATTTCTCTACAAAATTTAGTAAACTCGTTTAAAATACCTTTATATTGAGCTTTTTTTCCTATGTAGATTATAATAAATATTTAAAAAATACAGAAATATTGGTATTCTCTTCTGAAAAATCGATTTGAATAAATATATTAGGTAAGAAAAATTTGAAATATATGCAAAGTATTTTTTTTAAGGATTCTATCTTATCTTTTGTTAATAATTTGAAACGAGCTCCAGATTGTCGAAACAACTCTTGATTTTTATTGAATAATACCCCTAAAATTATTTTTTCCAGTGCTCGATTTAGTTTTGGTAGAAAAGTGTACTTGCTGCGACTCTTTAAAGCCACTTCATTGGAATGTTGACGCTAACGTTGGCCTTCTGTTTCGAATTATCTAACTGGCTGCCATAATTGCCAGCTCAATGTACCGCGCTCCTTCTCTTTCTTCCGCCATCCGGCCCTCTTTTTCTTCCCCTATGAACCCCTCTCATTCTGTAATTCTTTTAGCGTGTGTGTGTGTTTTTAGGCAAAGCCAATCATTTGGGCGTTCCACTGTCATTATGTCAATCTTGGCACCACCACTCGACGGAGTCACGTGTGCGTGTGTGCGGGGCATATCCTTCAATTGGTGCGACTGTATTAGTGTGTGGGTGAGTGTGTGTGCGGAATGATAATGAGACAGTCGTTATCTTTCCATGCTGTTCTGTTTTTGGTAGTTCATTTCGATGTCGTTAAATACACGTTCCGAGTTAATTGCCTTAGGCAGCAACCGGATAGACTCGACGCCATATATGTAGTTAGGCCCCTCTCCATATCCCCTTTCCCCTTTTATTGTTTTTAATTAGGATTGAACTGATTTATAAAAAAGGATGTGTAATTGGGAATAACTATTTTCATACATAATGTCATCTCCATTAGACAAATATTAATTCTACCCTAGAGATTTTAGATAATCTCTTAAAAGCACCTTATAACCTGCCCCTAAAACAATGCAATGAATGCAAGGATATTCAACCTTGGTAGTTGAGTTACTTCGTCCTTTTCTTTTCAAATGCTTTTTAATCAACTTAAGAGAGCTCCAGATATCTTCAGATAATCAAGTAGAATAAAAACAGGACATTCAGAAAACAAAAACCTTACAAAGACCAAAAAAGCTCAAAAAGCCAGAGGCGTGCAACGGCAACAGCCTGCATACATCATGGGAGATACTGGCATTAAAAGTTGCATGCAGCAAAACAAAAACCCAATGAAGAGCCAGCACTAAAAAACCAAAACAGAACTGAACATCTTTTATGGATAATTTTCGACAAATAACAAAGTTCTTGCTGTGGCATTGTTTCCACGAGCTTTTATTAACATTTTCTTTGCATTTCGGACTAATCGGACTGCGCTGGAATTTAAGGCTGTCTTTAAGGGCTTAAATTTAGCAAAAAGGGTTTCCGGCTGAAAACTCAGCCCCAAGCTCAGCACCATAATAATAACTCAGGCCGAGCAAATCGCGTGCATTAAATATTTACACTTTAATCTACTCAATGGCAGGAGCAAGCGGAGGCAGACAGTCTCCAGTTCTCTCTGGGGAAAGGGCTGGAGGGGCGAAATCCTGTGGCCATAAAAAATAGCAAAATATCTGGGAAATCAGACAATCCGACAGGCCAAGGAGGAGAGACCTCCAGCCGAGTCTGTCTGAATGCTAAGAACGTGTTTAGCTCAGCGCACATATATTTTTTACACAGCTCCACTTGCAAATGCGACAGGAGAGGGCTGGCCAGCTCCTGGGTGGCGGTTATCCTTGAATTGGCAATCGAAACATGTCTGCCACAGGGATTAAAGCATCAAAGTCCACAAGTTGCCCATAATTATACGCTGGGAGGGTGTTTCTTGGAAAATCAACAATATACGCCTGCATTGGCCAACCGCCGCAATCATATTAAAAGCTAAACGCCACAAAAACCAGGTTGCATAATAAAATATGAGACATTAATATTCACACCCAACCACATGGGCGGGCTTCTCTGCCTGGGAACTGACCTTTTCTGGGCCAGGACGACGAACTTTCTGACGCCTCAAATTATGCCATAAAATGTTGCCCAAGGGATGAATTCATTTGCACACACACCCGCAAGCACCCCACCCACACACACATCCAATGCAGGGCCATTAAATCACCCAAAAACAATGAGCTCGGTCCTGGGTCCTCCCCATCTGGATCCTGGCTGGTGCCAGCCAGTCCGAGCCGTAGTTTACCTTGCGAAATTAATTTCATTTGAATTAAGCACAGGCAATAATGCCGAAATTATTCACAGACACCCTGACCGACGAGGCCCAACAGTCCTGGCCAAATCTGAGGCCCATGCAATCAACGCTCGATTCCCGCTCCTTGGAACCAAAATTGTTTACCAGTCAACTCGACAGTCTCCCCATCCCCAAAACCCATTTTGGGGGCTCTTTGTCGATGCTTAAGGGTTGCTGATTGTGTGGTTCAAATGGAGAGGTGGTGGAGTTTAGGGGCTTGAGTGTTGGGCGAAGGTGAGTGTGAGGGTGTGATGTGGGGGCATGGGAACGATTTCTGACAGCTAATTGAAAACATTAAATTTTGTTTACCTCAAGGCAAAGTCGGACTCTCCTTGGTTAGACAATTTCATTTATTTCGAATTGGAAAAGCCCGAAATATTTGGGATAATCCATATTTGTTCACACATTGTATGGAGATTTTACGGTTAACCACAATAGAAACACACCTTAAAATTAATCAAAAATTATTCAATAGAAATTATGACGAAATTTTTAATTAGAAATTAAAAAAGAAAGAATAATTAAATAAATACAATAAATAAAAAACAATAACGACATTTTTAAGCAAAACATAAAATCTGTAAATGCTTTCATGGGATTGTTATTTATTAAGATTTATAAAATCTCTCAAGATTTAATAATTATCTAAATTGTGCTGAAAATTTGAAGGTTTCCTAAAGATCATGAAAATTGTCTAAGAATAATAATAATCTTGGAATCCGTTTAATTATTGTTTATGCAATTTTATTTACAATACAAAGATTTAACAGATCTTTCTCCTTTTCCTAAACTCTCGAAAAATGTATTTCTCTTGCATGCATTAAATATTCATCCATTGACTTAAAACTTTCTGATAGGGTATTGAAATCCAGAAAATAAAAAATATAAATGAATTTTGATGATTTCTGCTGGCTACGCATTTGCAGGCAGCTGTCCAAGCATTTGAACATTTTGCTGTCCATTCAGCTGGGCTCTCCTGTCAGTTGAGCTTCTGCTGCCGGGGGTCAGTCGCTCGAATAAAGCGCTGCCCTTGCATATTTAATACCACAAACGGGCAATTCTCCCTGGGGATAAATAATGTGAAATATTTACACGGCCCCTCAAACGTAGACAAATCTACATACATGCACAAAACTGGCACTTGTACGGAACATGGATATATGTAATAACAATAATACAACATTATTGTTGTCTTAACGCTCCCAATGGCATTCTCTGCCCAGAGCAAACAAGCAAAAAAAACAATTTGTTTTGACAGTTGTTATAAATTTTATTATGATTTCGGCTTGGCTTGTGTGTGGGCTAATGAATAAAGTCAAATGTAAATGAAGCCAAACGTTGTTTTGGGGGGGATGAGAAATTAATTGAGGTTTTACCAATAGAATTTTATTAATTCAAGAATTGTAAGAAATTAAGGAATTTCTCCTCTAATTAAAATATTAGAGCTACTAAATATTTCCTTACCTTTTAATTATAAGAATATTGAATATTAGTTGGCCCAGTGTGTTTCCCCTTATTCCCTCTTATTAAGAAGGGACATTCCTCATTTTGCGCTTTTCTTATCCTTCCACAATGGCAAGCGTGTATTGCCAGCAGTTTCGCCGCCAGGTGAGATTGTTGTTCCGCTTCCCTTGGCAATCGCATTGGATGACTGAATGCCGGCGAGGAACAGCAGACGGGAACAGCAATACTTCCGTGGTCCTTTACATGTGAACATTTTTCGCCTCAAGTTGATTGCATTTTTCAGACGGCGAGAAGAAGGCGGAGAAGATGGGGAGCTTGTCAACTCTCCCGCACATAAGGAAAACAATCCGTTTGGAGTAAGCTTTTGTATGCATCGCACGTTCGTTTTTGGTTGATTTCTTGCATTTCTCATAGCTGTGGGATCGACTCCGCTCCGCACTCCACACTCCGTAGTCCCCACTCTATACTCTGCATTTATAAATCCCGGCATCGCGGGTCAATTTCATGCAACAGCGAGAGCGAACCTGGACGACCTGCGGAAGTACACTTGAAAAGCAGAAAAGACTTGATAGATTTTTCTTTAAGGTACAGATTTCTTTAAGAAGAAATTCATATTTTTTAGCTTAAGAAATATACACCCCCTTCAGGTCACAGGTTAAATTTAATGTTACCTTTCTAAAATTTGATTTGTTTTAAATTGGATTCCTATATTAATGAGAAACATTTCATAAATATTTTTATTAAAAACAAAGCAACTTTTTATTCGTAGTTTTATATTTATTTGCAGTGCAGCTGCAGAAACCTGGACAACGGCACGTATGCGCGTTTTTCTTCATGCCACTCAGCCTCACCTCTCACCTTTCGCCCCTCGTCCTTCATTCTTCGCCTTAGCTCGTTTTCTGGGCGAAGTGGGCGTGGCGTCTGGCGGCACGTAATTGATTGTTCAATCTGTTCCAGATCAAACGAAGTTGCGAGCTCGGAGGAGCGAAATTTCTGCGCGTATCTAAAAAATTCCTAAAGCCACCTCGTAGCAGCCTCAAATGAACTGTGAGCTGTTCGGGGCACTCAGTCACCTTCGCTTTCCCTGTTCCTAGCTCCGTTTTTCCGCCAGGTGCAAATGAGCAGCTTTAAGTGGCGGGAAGCACGTCGTAAAGAGGTTACAATTGAATCGGTATGTGTTTTCTGGTCTTCAATGATGTTTGACCAGCCCTTGCTCATTGGTATGCAGATATTGTTTCCAATTATTGTCGTCCTCGATGCTTAAAAGCCAGCCATTCCCCACTGCAGCTGTCACTGATTGCTCACTAAATCAGCCCTTCGATGGCTGACATTTGTTTGCAAATTGAACTTTGAGGCTCTTGTGCCAAATCACAGTCGCCTCACGAAGGCTAGCCAACTGGCAACTGGCCAGCGGAAATACTCGAAAATATCTTTATTTCCAGCCAAACAGATGGCAATCGTTGCATTTGGAGGCTATTAGCTCATAAATAAAACTTCAAATTGTCCAACGGGTGGCATTTGTTTAATGCTGATGAGAGAAACATTAGTGAGGCGAATTGTAGGATTTTCAGGAATATAAGAAAGTAAGGAGGAAGCAGTACCAATTCCGATTAATTTGCGAAATGTAAAAGATGTGTAAAGTCTATGGTTCAATAAATTAAAGCAAATTGCCTCACATAATATTAATCTTTGTGATCTTTTTATATTTATTAGCCGAATCAATTTAGTCCAGAAATAACCTTTGGTAATTTTCACTTTTCATGCCATAAAGACGACTATGCCATCCATTCCAGTCACATAGAATTCATTCGATTACGTTTCATTATTCATGAGTGGAAGCTCTGTGATATTTGCAGGGTTTGTTCCACAATGAATATGCATGTAAGTCTTTCCCTCAGACTATTTGTTTCCTATTCGTTTTTTTGTTTATATTTCCCCCCAAACTTTTTTCCTTTTTTACGTTGATTGTCCATTGGGCATTCATTGGATTTTTGTGTGTGATTTCTCTGTTGCTGCTGTAGCTGCTGCTCCCATGTCAAAATTTTGGACAGTTTGTCACTTTAATTGAATTTCCATGCAGAGCCAAACGAGCCAAATAAAAAGTTCCGTAGTTTGTTCATGCGATTTATGGCAAATAGTAGGAGCAAAGGCAATGGCAAAAGAGCCCGAGCTTTTGCATAAATTCTCATATGGAAAAATGTTTAATTCAGCCCATATGGCTGTGTGTGTGTGGCAAATGCAAAACATGCCTCTTTGCCAGATGCTGCCACACCCACACATTTACAATTCGATACAATAGTAAAGAGGGTCCACTGAAAAGAAATCTTAAATCTCAAGAATAACTCCAGGAGTATCAAGATCGAGGTCTCAGAAACAAATCAAATAATTTAATATTATATATCCTGGTATTTTATAACTTTCCAAGTTAGTTTCAAGTGATTATTTGGTAAATTCATTTGCAATTTGTGCACATTATTAAATCTATAAATTTAAAGAAACGTTTATTTTTTCTTTATTTTTTTCTGTCTTTAATGTTTACCTTCATAAATTAAATTGCTGAAAATTTAAGCTAATGTACTTATGAATACGAGTATATAGTATATATTAAACTTAATTTTTGTGACGATTATGGTATGTAGTTTTCTATATTCCTCATTAAATATTTCTTCAAATAATTATTTAATTAATTTCTTTACTTACATTTTGTCAGTGTCGCTGAGTACATTGTAACCATTGGCACAATTCACGCTTCTTAGACTTTGCGGTGACGATTTCCGTCTCTTACCTTATTGTTGCCTTTACAGCTTCCCATTCAGGCCCCTTCGACCCCATTTCAACCCCCGTTTAAGCCCCCTTTCAGCCAACGCTCGTTACCTCAAAAGCCGCTAACAATGCTGTGAAATTTCCTCCGCAGCTCGCGGCGTTGTAACGCGCATCCTTCCGAGGTTGGGATGCCTTGGTCCTTGTTCCTGTTCCTGTTGCTTTTGCTGTTGCTGTTGCTGTTGCTGTGCTGGCGGAATGTTTCAAAAGCTATGCAAAGCATCTAACGCCTGATATCAGGCCAGGGTATCTGATGGTGTGATGCTGTTGTTTTGATTGAAAACGTCTCGCAGCGGCTGCGAAAGTACTTCATATCTAATAAGAAAAGGCACTGAGCCGAACGACCACAAACTACTGTGTCGATGCGGCAATAGATGTTGACAAATATAATTTAGGCACGAACTTTGCACAATTCACGGGGGACACACTCGAGATACTCTGAAATATCCGCACTTACTCACACTCTGTTTAGGCATTAATGCACAAGTTTATCTTCAATTTAAAAACTTTTGACTTTGACAAATAAAGTTGAAATCTCCTCCCATTCCCATTCACTTTCAATTTGCATGGTATGGCGGCAAAATGATGATTTCACCGGAAGGAGACATTTTTTATTGACAAGGAAATGCTTTCTTAGAAGGCAAACCAACGGCGGATGTAGTCAAATGTTTCCTTTTCCACGTCTGACCTCCCCAAGCGATGGCATAAAATGTATGAAAAATGTTATTGCCATCATTTTGAGCCTGAGTCGCAGTAAAGTTGGAGAACAAAAGAAGTGTCCGGCTTAATCGTAGATAGCCAAAGAAATCTCATTTTGCCACACAAATTGTCGCCTTAACACCTTGTAAATTATGACAAAGGCTCAAGCCTCGGACAAGACATAAAAAGAAGCCGGCCTGCACTTCAGGAGAAATGCCACAGATACTCAAAGTAACCACAGACAAACTCTCATAAACACTTTATGACAGTGCCGCAACGGGTCAGGTAAGGAGTTAAGGGCTCCGGGCTACATTCTCTGGGTTCTGGATTTTGGATTCTGGATTCTGGGGGAAATCGAAGCACAGGGGTTCAAACCGTTTCAAGTCCACTGCTCACACTGGGGAAATCAAACGAACATGGGACCGTATCGAATCCGAATGTGAATCACCTCCTCCTCCCGATAATCCCTGATGTGTCGTCCCCCAACGGGCGCAGCGGAGAAGTGACAATGAAATCAAACCGAGAACTGGGCGAACTGTGGGAGATCTATCCATCTATCTGGGCATGTGTGTCACGCTGCGGGCTATTGCCCAAGCAAAGACCAAAGAGTAATAGTTGGCCGTTTCGGGAGCTGCTGGGAGGAATACCCTGAATTTTAGTTCTTTATTTTAAGAAGATCATACAATTATGAGCTATAAGACCAGGAATAATTCTTTGGATAATTTTAATTGCTTAAAAAAATTACGATTTTATTTTCAGGGACTAAAACCCAGTGTGGACTACATTCTGTTAAAAATTTAAAAAATCGGCACACAGACAAACATTTATGGATAAAATGTATAATTCATTATTTGTACACTCATAATAATTTTCGCCCTAAGTATCTTCAAGAAAATCGCCATAAAAACGCATTTTTTTTTTAATACAAGAAAAAGTGTTCTACAAACAAGAAAAATGTCCTTGCTTGTAGAACACTTTTTCCTGTTAAAAAAAAAAATAAATTTTTAAGAATTGCATTGTTTTTAGACAATTTTTTTCTCGATTTCTTGAAGATAGGGCGCGATTTTCTTGAAAATACTTAGGGCGAAAAATATTTTGATTTTATACTATTTTTAATTAATAAGTACTAGCATTGGGTAGAAACAAAACTGAAAAAATTTTAAAAACTAAGCATAAAATAGATACTGAAATGCTAGACAGAATCAGTTAAGTATTATCAAAGTCTAGCAGAAAATGTTCCAGATCCTTTTATGAAACTGAAATTAATTTTATAATATAGCCAAAAACTGATTAAATAAGTTTTCTCCTCATATAAATAGAAAAGGAAAATAAGCATACCCTATGTAAGGGCATAAGCCGACTCACTGAGAGACAGATTGAGAAAGAGCTTGGAGCTGGAGGCAAAACCACAGTACCAAGTTCTGCCCTCGCCCCTGCGATTGTCTCACGCACGAGTGTCTTCATTGTGGGCCAATTTGTGGACCATCATCAAGTGAGAAATTTCCAATTTCCGAAATGTTCAATTGGCCAGCAAAACGGCCCGCAGCCACGGGACCAAGGCAACTATGGTCTCGAGCCTCCCGTACTTTTGCCCCAACCCCAAAAACTCTGCAGTCTCTTCTGTTTGTATTTACATTTAGCGAGGTATTTTATCAGTTGCCATTTGCCAGATGCTTTGTATCTTCGATCAGGTAAAGAAATATATAGATTTTGGTGCACCTTCACAACTATTTCGTTGTCCTTCGTTTTTTTGTGGAGAATTCTCTGGCTTCTTGTTTGTTCTGCTTGCCCTGCACAATTTCTCATGCGGTTCAATTACTTGCTGTTGCTGTTGACCTCCGGATCCGTTTGGCTTTGGCTTTTAATTGTCCTGCTCCGGTGGTCCTGGGGGCTCTATTGTCTCTCCTGGCATTTGGCATGCAACTTTTGACCTTCCCCGGTATCGTTTTTCGTCTAAATAATGCAAATTGGTTTTGGGCGGGAATGTCGCATAAACTGCGGCCTGTGTTGTGTATGGAGCTTCATTTGAATAATTGAATGTTGAGCGCCAAAATTAGAGGGAGCCGCCCGGGAAAGAGCCTGTAATAATATCCTTAGATATTATTCAACACATAATTACATTCCATGAGAAATTCCTGACGCTATTCTATTTAATAATTGAAAAAAACAGCAACACCAACCTATTTGGACTGATAGTATCATAATGGAATTTTAATGATTTTGTATGGATATCGGAAAAATAATGCATTTTCCAATTATTTTAGATGAGAATTAAATATTAGAGAAAAGTATTATTATTTATTTCCTTTATGCGTAAATCAGTCTTAAGTTATAAATAAAAATAAAGACTGTTATTATAAAAACTCAATTAAAAATGTGTTAAAGATTATATGATTTTAAAATATAATTAAATCGATGAATCAGTTCGCTTTAAGTTTTCAATACGTGATGATTCACTTGGTAATTTCACCTTTTTTCGCCCGATTAATTCCCATTTGCATAGTTCTGCTGAGCATTTAATGATAATTATTTCCAGCGCTCTTTTTAACTTAAATGACAATTATTGTCGAGTGGAGAATACTTCAAAAACACACACACCAGCCCAACAAGTGTCACTTCGAGAATCCCTACACAGGAGCGACGACACCATCCCCGTCATGAATTTCATCCTCATCAGCGGCGACAAAGTCAACGACCCTCACTTGGGTTTAAAAAAAAATATATGCGAGCTCCGTCAACAGTATTTATTTTTATTGACATTTTGTTATCCACCCGCCCAACCGAAAAAAAAAATAATAAAAATAAGAGCAAGAAAAAAGCGCAGAAAGCGCAACCGCTTGGGGAAAGCGGAAAAACCTCTCAGAGCAAAACCAAGGCGAGCGATTTACGTGACGAGACCGCGGCGGCCATTTAATGCCACCACCTCCCCCCCATTTCCGCATTTTCCGGCCAGCCAAAAGAGAAACGGAAAAACGCGGTGAGCACAAAGAAAAACGCCATTTTCCATGTTGGTCATAATGAATGCGTAAAAGTTTATTGCGCCAGCGGGGTGTGGGAAATGCAAGGGAATGGAAAATCAAGGGGCCGGGCTGGAAAATGAGGGCGAGGGTGGAAAAGGAAATGCCAAAGGAACCCGGGACAGGTGTGAGTGCCAAGCACAAACTCACAAAATGATTTATTTTTGTCAAGCGACTTAAAGACGGCGACAGGCGATTGTCCCGGTCAATCAGCTCACGTTAAGTGATGGAATCACGGCAGGTATCCTTGGGAATACGGAGAGTATCCTTGGGAATGCGGAAGACCTTCGGATGGATGGACAATGACTGATCGGGTAATGCAGAAAGCCGTCTCAGTGGGCTCTGAGTGATTCTAAAGCTAATGGAAAATGAGTATCCGGTTTTATAAATCTTAAGTTTTAAATTATTGTTATATTATTAATTTGTATTGAGCTATTTTATGCTGAGTTTTCATATATTTTTATTACTTAAATACGTAATAATACATAAATTATAAATCTGATTATAAACCTGACACTTAGCAAACATTTAAGAATTTGTTTCATATTTTATTTATATATACCTTGACGTAAAACCAACTGTGTTCCCCCTTAACAATTCTTGGACGAACGCCTTCAATCATGTTTTCAAGTAGCTTCCGATAGTGCTCCTATCCTCTTTGATTACATAGTTCCGTTGATGGAACTTTAATTTTGTATGTCTATGCTGAGTGTTGGCGGCGCTTCTGTTCTTGGCCATAAAACATAACCCAACGTTTGCCGATAACCATAAAATGGGCTTCCTTTTTGCCGTTTTCCTTTGGGGCTTTGGCTTCGACTTGGGCTTCCCCTTCTGCTCTCTCACTTTTTATTGTTGTTTGATTTCGGCATAAAGGACGGATTTGGCAACAAACGTTATGCATTTGGTTCGGTTCGGTTTCGGTTTTTTGGGCTTGGGTTTTGGGTATTCTTTTTCGGGAGGTATGAGGGTATTAGTAGGATTTGGCCCTTGCCTGTGACCCAGGGATTTCTGTTGTTCGGTTTGTTTTGGGTTTGCTCTCGAGGCGTTTATCGTTTTCCTTGCCATCCTCGATTTGCATGTCGAAGTGCGACGAAAGAAAGCCGGTGGCAAAAGCTTGTTTTGCCCTCTCAACGAGTGCCAGATTACGCATACGCAATGTGTGCTACCGTTGTATTACATTGTGTTATGTTTGTTTGGACAAATTATGCAAATCGCATGGCCCAAAGCGAACAATGAGAAATATACAAGTGGCAAAAAGCATTTCGACCAGGATGTCTTTTCTCTTTTTGGTTTTTTTTCGGGGCTAGCAAAAAACTGCGATTTCCTGGACATTTATCCGAGCGATTTCATTAAAACCCGCCCACACTTTTATGGCTTAATTTGGTTTGCGTGTCGCCCGCATTTCCCCATAAACAGCTTCACACAATAAACTTGTTGACATTGCTCTGGTCCGAAAAAGTCAAACAACACTTCATTAGTAGCCGCATTTGTATTTGTTTATAACTTAATCTACCCAAATGTCAACACGAAGCGCGCCTGGAAAATTTCAATGAGTCCTGGTCACGCACAGGACGAGAAAATTTGGTGGCCGTGGAGGAGGCCTCGTATATTAATACGAAATGTGTTTAGACAATGCTCAGTTAATGTGCCTATGCCCGCACTGTGAGCCTGTTTAAATTTCCCGAGCCCATTTTAAAGCCGATCCTGGATTCTGTTCAACCTGAGTCGTCGGGGTCATAAAACTCGGCTAGAAGATATATATATGGGTGATATATGAGGACGACAACTCGGCAGTTTATTGCAGGTACGTGTCTTGAATTATTGTCAACACTTTGCCAGGTCGGAGATTAACAAACGTTCACGTTCACGCCTGGCGTTTGACTGCCTGCCACCTCGCTGGCGCATTTTCCTATTTCCAGCCGTAGTATCCGTATCCTTCGCCAGGAGTTTGCCTCGAAAAATTGATGAGCGTGTAAACATGTGTCTGTGCGCTTTTATTTATGGATTTCCATAACAATCCAGCGCAACATATGTGTCTGAGCCGTTGATTGAAGCACTTTCCTGCCACTCGGCGATGGTCGGAGGATGTTTGTCTAGCTGGCGCGTTTGTATAAACTGGGTCAGACCGCGTACACTTGGTTTTTGGTTGGGTAATTTCTTAAAGTAAAGCCCAGGGAGCTAACAAACTGCCAGGGGACTTATGGTTCACGCTAAAGTGTTGCGTGTTCCTTGACTCTGGGGTCATGAGTTTGTTTACCTGTCGCTCTTATTACCACTTTTCAGTGGCTTTGTTTGCTCTGAAAGTTCCATCACTTGGTTCACTTGATCCAAGAAATCTGTTTATAAAATAATTATATTATTACAGCTGTAATCTGGTTATATATTCTATTTTTTTTTTCTAAATAAGCCTTATATTTAACTAAAACATGGCCATTTGTGTCCCTTATTCTGCTTACAAACAAAGTTTCTGTTAATCTTGGCTTTAAATAATGACTTTTATTAATTAAGCTGTATTTAATTCCACACATGCCCATTTTAATTAATAATTACCTCCATGCTGGGGACAAACGAGTTAAAACAGAGTTTAAATAACATTTATGTCACTGCATTCATTCAGGAGCCACATTTCCCGAAAGTAACTTTTTTCCCGGTGGTTCTTGAAAAGTTTTTCCTACCATTTTTTGGGAGTTTCGGGCCAAAGTTTTTTGCTTGACTTCGCATCGTCTGTGTGGAATTAACATGGCCGGGTCTGTTGTCAACACGGCAAATGGTTCGGGTTCAGGTGTCAAAATTGTTTTGGCGAAAGTTTGTGGCTGGTTTTACGGCCATGCTTATTTTTGCTGAGCATTTCAGGCGCAGGCTTGAGATGTGTCGCATAGCCGGGGTATGTGTCATCCACAGAAAAGAATTCTAGCAGCCTTACAAATATATTAGTCGAGGAAAGCATTATAATTACAGATTTTGTTTGAAGTTATTTAAGGTTGTAACTCTTTTTCAAAGAATTTTTTAAATAATATATCATATATTTTAGTAAAATCTTTATACGAGTATCAGAAAATAGTGTCAAGTTATTTTTTTCTCCGTGCATTTACCTTGGTTAAGTGGTGCAGGCGACGACGATGTCGCTTTGGATGGAAAGTTCTGTGTTGCAACAAAAGCATAACTGAGGCAAAGGAAAATATGGTGGGAATTTTTTAACGCTTCCAAGTTTGCACGTCGACGACAGCTTGCCAAGGGAATGGAACAAGAGGGAAGGGGGGATATGGGGGATAGCGTAAACTATTACATAGCACGCATTATACAAAAGGTGCCGCCAGGATGGCAGGTCGGTTGGAAGGCGTTTGCCGGGGGAGAAACTGCATAAAAAGCGCATTTTATTATTTCACTCGAAACTTGTTTACGCAGCGCTTTCTTCTCGCGCTCTCTTTCATTATGATGTAATATGGTTTTAACATTATTTTTATTATAAATCAACAAAATGCACTCAACGCGACTTTCTCGGTTGACGCCGCGCCACCAACTCTTACCCCAAGTGGCAGTGAAAGTCCAGAGAAAAGCGCACGCGAAATGGGTGTAGGAAAATAAAGCTTAAAAGGGGGTAGGAAAAGCCAGATTGGACTGTGATTTATTTCATGCTATTATAGTTATAGGTTTATTACAGTGACGGTAACGGATTAATGGGGGAAAGCGAGCGGTGACAGAAGCCAAAGAAAATATCAAGACTATTGGGAGTTTTTATGGGAAAGTAGAGAGTTAACTTAAATAACTTTCTTAAAGCTTAAATCTTAAACGGTAAAATTATTCAGATATCTTAATAATTTAATACAAGTTTTTATTGCTTTACTTTCTAATGCTTGCATAAACTTTTTCACGAGAGTTTTCCGTTTTTTTTTTTTTAACTATCACGCTTAATGGCTTTTCCAACCGCTTGACAGAAGCGCGAAAGTACCGAGGCCACATTTATCTTTCGGCTATGCGAAACAACAAATGTCACAACTGTCTGTCAAGTCAACTGCACACCAAATGGAATATCTCCGGGGCACAGGACAGAAAAGGGCGCAGCTGCAATTTGCCCGTCTACGCTGCTGTGCTTCAAGGATAAAAGCCATACCACGTTTTTGCCGCTTCACACTTATTAATATTTTTGCCGCTTGAGTCGGCGAGAATGTCAGCGAAATTTGTCAACCTCATTGCAACGCAGGGAGAATGTCTCAAGACTGCAAAAGTGAAAGTCCCAGCGAGGAAAGTGAAAATATCTGTTCATTAAGCGCAGGCAAGAAATTATCTTGCAGGATATTGCAGGAAATTGAGAAAAATCATTCGGTTGAAAAGAAAAACTAAGCGCACTGCTAAAAAAATTCCTTATAAACGAGCATTCGGACAAACTGAAATTGATTATAAAAGAATACTTTTTAATATAATATCTGAATATTTTTGCGAAAAATAACACTCCAGTTTATTAAATAAATGTACCCTACTGTTCTGGGAATTAAACAAACACTAATTAATATATATACTATTTTATGCTTGGTTTTAAAATCTCTTAAAGGTGCCTAAAAGTATACAACAAAATGTCTAAGGCAGCACACTCAGTGCAAATTGGATATTATTTCTACGAAGACAAATTTTGTAGCATACTCTTAAGCACCTTTTTAAGTGATTTCAAAACTCTAGTGATTTCTGTATACCAAAAAAAATCGTCATAGAAACTTAAGTATTGTTACATGAATTCTATTATCTTGAAAATAAATTTTTTTTTGTATAAGATGCTTATTAATTTGATACTGCGAAAGTATATAAAATATACTAATCTGTACTAAGACTTCACAAAAATCACTAACGCGACAAACAGAAAAGCATAATATTCCAGCTATACTATAGAGTATAAAAACTATACTAACTATACTATACTATATTTGGTGTTATGAAATCTATACTAAACTGGCTAAACTGCTTGAGTATATTTTTAAGACAGCGCGTAGAAAGGTTAAACTCTCGTGTTTTTTTTTCGGTGTAGCTATCGAAGCTTTCTAAGAATGTAAAGCCTTTGATGCCTCAAAATATATTTTTGTAATTTATCAATCAATAATCAAAATGAACAGCAGATGTCTGTCAGTGCATCATATTCTCACACTCTGAGTTTATTGAGTCAGAGTCACCGTCATCAAGGTGAGAGCTTTCGCATGCTGATTAATGCGACTTGTCATAATATTCACCGATTGTATGTGCTCTGCATTTTGAATAAGACGCATCGGCAGGACCCATTATCCTTACACTTCTTGCATTGCAATTTCCTGTCCTTAGCTTGGCGATTTGCATGCTGATCTCATTAGCACAAAACAAGTTCATCTGCTGCTCCCGGGGAAGCAACTGTGCAAGTGCACAGTGCATCATTTGCATGCAAATGTCGTTGGTAGGCCACTTCCCCTCCTAGCCTCCCAGGAACCCAGAATCCCCGATCCCCGGGAGTACCCTCCCTTGGCCCTGGATTTTAGCTGGTTGTTCATTTTGCTCTTTGGCTCGCCTTTGTTGTGGTTTCGTCCTGGTCTTGGCTTTTCTGCAGCTGGGGAAAATGGGAAAAGGGAAAGCCGGCCCGGCTCTAGGGCTGACTGGGCTCATAAAGCAGAGCCACAGTTGCGACTGCCGTTGACACTTTAGCCAATATTCAGTGCACGCAAAAAAACGGGGGAGGAGTAGTCGAGGCGTCGAGGAAGTGGCCTTTATGAAAAGTTTCTTTTTGCCATTCGGAAAACTTCTTGTTTGGCAATTGTGTTGGCCAACGGCGCGCTGTCGTTGTTGTTGTCGTTGTCGGTGTCGGTTTTTATTGCCCTGCAAACGTGCTCTTTACCCACTCATTATGGACAGTTTAGTTGCACTTTGAGGGTGGCTCCCAGATGGAAATGAATTTGCACATTACTTAAACTCCTTTCCACCGAATAAAATAGGCAAACATGTACGTGTAAGAGAGCTTTATACCAAAAGTATTATTTTCTAGTTAGAGATATTCATAGCCCGGTTTCCTATCTACAAAAGCAAGTTCATGCTGGAAAACTTCGTAATTCACAACATTTTTGCATCGCGGCAATCCGCTTACAAAGAGCACTCGAAGTTCAAAGCATTTTTACGAAGCAACGACTCTGGTTCTGCCACTTAAAGAGCAAATAAATAATGGCAGAGGTTGGTGGGTGGCTGAAGCATCCAAGAGCAGCGAAGCCCATTAAAGCAATGCGCTCCAACGCGTTCCCCAAGTACAATTAAGGATCTCAACGAACGCCAAAAGCCATACGCCAAAATATATATTGTGTCCAGGAAACAATAAACAAAAAAAATAAAAAACCTGACCGAAAGGAAGAAGAAAGAACAACCTCAACAGCTGTAAACACGGCCAAGACCTGGGCCCAAGGCCAAGTTTGCGGGGGAAAAATAAACAAAAATGTAATTTGCGCCACTTAGCAGCGAACGAATGGACAGTGCCATTAATAATTCCATTTTTTTTGGGTATTACCGCGGTGGCACAGATAATAAGGAAATATGACTTTGTCCTGGCCGCCCCGCTTGACCGCAGAATAAAAAATTCGAATTGAAAAACCAGCAAAGAAAATATAAAACTGAAAACGAAGAAACGTCTTAAAGCCAAACAGCAGGAGTTCGGACTTGGCAAAAGTTAGGCAGGCAGAAAAGCAGGAAATAAATGAAATAAATAAATACAATTAAAGACACTTCAACTTAAAGTTTCTGAATTCAAAAACCCAATTATTTAATAAAAATAAAAGGTAAAGAAAAATGCAGCACTATTTGAAATGCCATAAAATACGAAACGGAGCATCTTTAAGTATATTTTTCAAGTACATTAAGAAGATATTTTTTTAACCCTTCAAATGTAAAATTTTAACTCTATCTTCATTAAAGAATTAACCTTATCTTAAATTAAACTTAAAAAAGATGGGAATGTCATAATAATTTGTTTGATGTAGATCTTAATGTAAAGGCCTGAACTATACCAATCTCTTATATAAAATAATAAAATTAAGTGGCAATTCTTTGTCGTGTTTTAACTCAAGAACGGGCTCATCTAGCTAAATCAAATGTTTAGGCTTTGATCGGACTACTTAGTAGTAGCTAAGTTATTTTAATTTTATAGACCATATATTTTCCGTGGAAAAAAACCATCGCCTTGTATCGTATCGTTGGCACACAGAAATTCAATTAAGGTGACAAACTGTCCAAATTTATGACATGGGGATCCCAAAGCCCCAAAGGACAAAAGGAGCTTGAGTGGGATTGACTCATATATTCGGGGGCGACCCTCATTCGCTGGGTATCCTTTATGCATATTCATGGGCAAAAAGGGCGTGGGCTATGAATTATGAAATGTAATTGAATGAAATTGAATAATGACGGCAACCGGTGTCAGTTGACAAGAAAAGTGAAATGTCAATGAGCGATTTATGGGCCAATTTCGTTTCGATTTTGACAGCCGCAAAATGTCAAAGCCAAGCGAATGAATAATGCAAGGAGCGCAGAGGATGTCCTTTTCCCCATATATAAGGCGTGGGCAAAGAATGCCATTTGCATTTCGGCTTACCTTTAAGTAGCAGTACCCAATGCATTGGTGGATACTCATATTCCTGGTGCACGGCGCCGCCGAAGGATTCCAGGAGAGCGACCTGGAGCTGGCGTTGGATTACGGCGGTGTGGCAGAGCCGCTGCGCACTTCGCTGTTGCAAAGTCATTTCCTGCAAGAGTTCGCGTTGCGCCACAAGCACATCCCCCGGCTGACCCTCTTCACGTGCCAGGATCTGCCTCCGCAGATCCCCATACCCAAGCCCCATGCCGAACTCCTTGGCGGCGCCTTCGCGGCGAAGAATGAGCAGCTGATTAAGAGCCTCTACCAGAACGAGCTCTTTGTGCGGATTGTGCAGCTGGATGAGCTGGCTCAACTGCTGCCGCAGCCGGTGGGCGGGCGGCGCCCGGGAAGCGGGGTATCCGGAGGATTCAGCCAGACGCCCAGCCAGGCGCAGAGTCTCACCGAGTGGTTGGACTCCGTGCTGAAGATGGAGGACCTCAGGCAAATTGCAGTCATGGATCTGGCATGCGGCTCCCTCAGCCGCCAATTTCTCGAGCTGGTAAGAGTTGCTTGGAAATGCGGTGAAAATCGTGGAAGGCACTCTCAGCCCGACACTCACGGAAAACTGCAAGTATATTTCTTAGTTCAATCGAGTGAAAAGGGTAAAAATATCTTGGATAAGCAATAAGCAGAAGTAACAATGCAGGAAAAAATAGTAAGCTGTTTTTCAGATTTCCAATTTGAGAAAATAAATGAATTAATAAATTTATAACAAAATTACCCATCTGGAAACCCGTTTAATAGCTTAGTTAATCCTATTTTGTTGAAGTGCAAGCGTCGCTCATCGCCTTGTCAAGTCCTGCCTAGTCCCCTTATTAAGTGCTCAAGTAAAATCATTTCAAAGGCTTCCACCAAGATGCTCTACAGCGAGAAGTTTCACTGGCTATTGATAGAGGATTTCGCCTGGCAAGGAAGACTGTCGACAGTCGTCGAGGAGAATGGAACGCGGCAGGCAAAGCAGGCGTCTCCAGAGGAGGAGAACCCGACGAGACAGTATATACAGGCGCTGGACGATGCGAAGAATCCCTCGATTGAGAGCTTCTTGGGAGGCATGAACCTGTACATGAACACCGAACTGACACTGGCCAAGCGAGTGTCTGAGGCAGCCCACTACACTCTGTTCGATGTGTGGTAAGTAAATGAACTTAAGTAACTTTGGGGGATACATTTCTTAGATTTTATAAAATATTCATTGGGAATTATATATTAGAAACGTTAGTTTCAGTTAATTTTTGTCCTACAAATATGACAAATTAATATGACAATAATTAAAAATAGTGCGAACTTCGTTCAACCATTTGAAACTTTTCAATATTTCAAGGAGCCAAACATTATATAAAATCCTTAAAAACATAACTCTTTTAATACTTTATACATTTTTAAATTAATATTTAATTCTTATAACAATGAAATTCAACATCAACTTCAAATTGTATATGACAAATATTAGAGGAGCTTCTTACAGCTCACTTCACACAATGCCCGGAAATGAAAAATGTCTTTCTTCTGGCTCAAGCTTCATGAAATCTATCCAGGCCAAGGACAAGCTATCATTTTGTCCAGCAGTTTACCTCAAAACCATTCAACCCAAGTGATTCCCCCTAGCCATGCCATCAGCACATCAGCCATAATTTCCCAACTGTCGACTTCCCGCCTGCTAATTCCCACAACGACTTGCTCCCGTTTATGGATGCTCGCTTAGGAACCCCGGACTCAACTACGGCGGACACGTCAATCTCACCGAAATTGGCAGCTTCACACCGTCGGAGGGAATCCAGTTGCATGCCTGGTTTCGGACCACGTCCACAGTGCTCCGTCGGATGGACATGCAGCATGCGAGGGTTCGCTGCATGGTTGTGGTGAGTCGTCGAAGTCCGGGTGGAAATGTTAGGGCAGGACCAAAAACCCATCATCGTCCCACGAGAGGAATGCTGCACTCAGAAGAAAAAAGATAACAATAGAGCTGTGACTTCAAACACTTTGGCCAAAAAAAACTTTTAAAAATGAATATTAATTTTGATATTTTGCCTTATACTTGTATTTCTCCGAGTCTCTAACTCTTTTCGGACAGTGCAATAGTCTTTGATATCTGACCATCTCGGCAGGTGACCAACAAAAACATGACGGGCAGCCTGATGTACTACCTCACGCACCCGGTGTCCGGCCACATCGACACGATGAATCGCTTCAACTTCAATCTGCTGATGGCAGTGCGCGACATGTTCAACTGGACGTTCGTCCTTTCGAGGACTACGTCGTGGGGCTACGTGAAGAACGGGCGGTTCGACGGCATGATTGGCGCTCTCATCCGCAACGAGACGGACATTGGGGGAGCACCGATATTCTACTGGCTGGAGCGGCACAAGTGGATCGATGTGGCCGGTAGGAGCTGGTCGAGTCGTCCGTGCTTCATCTTCCGGCATCCGAGGAGTACGCAAAAGGATCGCATCGTTTTCCTTCAGCCATTCACCAACGATGTCTGGGTCCTGATCATGGGTTGTGGCATTATCACTGTCTTAATTCTTTGGCTACTCACAACTATTGAGTGGAAGCTGGTACCGCACGATGGATCGGCCTTGATCAAGCCGAAGGGAGGAGCCCCACCACCGCGGCATCATCCCCAGCAGCAGGAACATCATCAGGAGGTAGTGGAAGTGCGCCCCATAACTGCACTCTCGGTGGCTCCAATTGAGGAGAAAGTACCTGAAGAGGATGAATCAGCACCCATCGATGCTGGAACTCTTTGGCAACGCTGCTATCTAAAGCTCAACAAGTACCTGAAGGAACGCAAAGCGAAGCAGAATCAAGCGCCGGAACGAGTTGGCCTCTTCCTGGAATCGGTTCTCTTTTTCGTGGGAATCATATGTCAGCAGGGACTGGGGTTCTCCACCAGTTTTGTCTCGGGTCGTTGTATTGTTATCACCAGCTTGCTCTTCTCTTTTTGCATCTATCAGTTCTATTCAGCCAGTATTGTGGGTACTCTATTGATGGAGAAGCCGAAGACCATCAAGACTCTGAGTGACTTGGTGCACAGTTCGCTGAAGGTGGGAATGGAGGATATACTCTACAACAGGGATTACTTTTTGGTAATTAAACTAGAAATGTCACAGATTTTATATTGACTGAAAAAATACCCAAAATTATACAACTGTCTGTTTCTTGACATCTAATTAAACCATTTTTAAACCATACTTTTACTTTTCGTAATTTACTGGAACCCCTTGTAATCAGTGGTGCCTTAAAAATCAAGTCAAATTCTGTCCAAAAGTATGCTAACAAATTTACAATAAATCTGAAATCAAAGATACCACATCTTTTTAATTGATTTTAAGTCCATAACGATAATGGCCCCTCTAATTTATTTATTTTTCTAATTTTTCATTTTAATAGCACACCAAAGACCCCGTTTCCATGGAGTTGTATGCTAAAAAGATTACCAGTTTGCCAACCACTAAAGAAAACGAAGCCGATGAAGACGAGCCTGTGGATCCGTCCTCTACAGATCCCGCCAAGTCCTATCGCGATATTGTTCACAGCCATGAAACAGGAGCTCATGCTAAGGAAAACGCAGCCAGCAATTGGTTGGATCCGGAAACGGGTTTACGTCGAGTCAAACACGAACGTGAGTTTAGTTCAAATTCCTTTCATTGACTTTAAGAACTTGTCCTGCGTAGGCTTTGCCTTTCATGTGGATGTGGCCGCGGCTTATAAGATCATTGCAGAAACCTTTAGTGAACAGGACATTTGTGATCTCACCGAGGTCAGTATGTTTCCGCCGCAGAAAACTGTGAGCATTATGCAGAAGAATTCGCCGATGAGGAAAGTCATCTCCTATGGGTGAGTCCTGAACGGGAAGAATTCCATTTACTCGTTTTTACAGCTATCATTTAATCACAATAAATGTTTACATTTTTTGAGCAACAAGCTTTTCATTTAATTTTAATGTTGTTTTATTTAAGTAGCAATTAAAATATGACCAGAAAGAATCACTTGCCCATGCAATAAAGGGCTTTAAAAATTAAATTCAATTACTTCAACTTATAATGATTCCATAATTTAATAACAAGAGTGTTTTTTTCTTTAATGTTTATTGCCATTAATGACTGTCATCACTGCACAAATTAAAGGTATTTTTTTTTATATACAAATAGCTTTCTGTTTAGTATCTCCAATTAAATTCCCTTTAGTTTGCGTCGTGTAACTGAGACGGGAATCCTTACGTACCACTTTAATGTCTGGCACTCGAGGAAGCCTCCGTGTGTGAAGAAAATCGAGACCTCGGACCTCCATGTGAGTTTCAGAAAGTTTCACACTTAACTTTTCATACCGCGAAGCTCTGCTAATTCCAGGTTGACATGGATACCGTGAGCTCTGCCCTGTTGATTCTACTCTTTAGCTATGGCATCACACTCCTGATACTGGGAGTGGAGATCCTATACTCCAAGTGGCAGTATAGCATCGTAATCAGGGTCAATTGAGTGTGATGGAGTGACTTGAATGTGAATCAATAAAATGCAAAAGCAGAGCTTTTACATTGACACTTGAGATCAAGCGGAATTAATTTTCATGGCGGAAGTTTTCAGTTCATTTTGAATGGGCGCTTTCCGTTTCATTAGTTCGCCACAAAGCGAAAATTCGATTTACGCCCCAGACGACCCTGAATATGTCAAAAGGTAAAAGTTTAATTAAATTAACTTCGTTGCGCAGCGAATCGGGGGAAAGAGGGAGCCCGATTGCATAATTAAATTGTGCAGTTGCTCAAACTTTTATTTGTAATACCTTCGAGACATGTCGGATTGATTTAATCCCATAATTAAATGAATTAGAATTTATTGCGGTCCCCTGGGAGGAGCTTAATCTCAAGTTACAGGCAATCCACAGTCTGCAAATAATGCCACAAGATGGTGAAATTGTTTCTTCGCCCTTCTCTCTCTCGAATGGAAAATGCCCCGCAGCGGGAAATGGCGGAGAGAGAGTGAGTCAATTTTAGCCACAAACGAACTACAAAATATCCATTAAGATAACAAGTTTTTCAGTAGTTGTAACACAGTTTTCCTTCCCTCTATTGCTCTCATATTCTTTTTATTTTGCTCTATGTAGTATCCTAGCCTTTTACCAGGAGGTTTCTTCACAAAAGTTCTCGTCCTGTGTCCTGGTCCTGGGTTATTTTGGCTCCCTGCCAAAGTGCCGCTCTTAGGCATTTCTTTCCCTGTTTGTTTGTTGAATTTCTTTCCAAAGGACTCGCCGTGCCTTCCTCAGTGTTCTAGGCTGAGAAGCCGCAACAAGCATCAAGTCTCTGGGAAATCAATTACAAGTCGTGAAAATCTGTAAAGCGCCACCGACCAACATGCTGCCCAAAAGTTGTCAACATTTTCATTTAATGTCCCTGCTCATTAGGAGTGACCCAAAGCGAAACAAAAAGCGTGGTAAATGCTCAATGGGCGGGCGGTGTGTGAAAAACTGAGTTTTCGGGTAACATGGCTGATTGAAAAAGTTGCCCAGACATATGGGTTTTCTTCGGTTCGTGGGTTCGGTTCAGTTCGCCTTAGTTTTGGTTTGGTTTCGAGCTTAATCCGTTCACTTTTGGTTATATTTATCCACGCAGCCAGAGGATGCAATTTGGTTGTCGCCTCACTTCGTCGACGGTGACAATTAAATTGTTTTGGCTTTGTTTGAGCAGCAAATTGTGCAACAAAACTTTGGCGGTTGCCAAGAAAAATAAACAGCGAAAAGAAAGTGCCAGAGAGAGTGCCGAGTGCGAGACCTGCAGGAGCCGTGCCATACTTAACAAAAGCGCTCAGCAGGGCGCGTAATTTTGCCCGCTTTACCGCCAGTGTGCAGCTGCACTGAGGAAAATATTAGCCAAAAATATTAGTCTTCATCTTGTAAGATATATATCTTGGGTCTGAAAATAAATACAATAAGTTTTAAGTTATTGTCATTGCTTGGAATAAATTATCTAGTAATAAATGCGCCAGAAGAATATTAATAAAAAAGATAACATTTATATTAAAACCTTAAAACTTTCCAATCTCTTGAAACAAAAATTATTTCAGAAAATGTGGTGTAATTAGAGCAAACAAATTTGGAACGTGATTTTTTCCTGTGATCCAACACAATTTATGCTCTCTCTCTCTCAACTCGGGGCCTGGCCAGAACCGAAAAGTTTCCGCGCAAAGCCAAACTAAAGTAGTTTCCCCAAAGACAGAGCCGGGCGAGATCGGGTCGAGATTGGCCAGCGAAAGGGGGACGAGAGCTGAGCATATGCTTTGGGGCTTGTGTCAAAGTGTGAAAAACTTTATGCGTCTTAATTAAATTTTATATACAGCGCAGGGAAGGAATTATGCGCCAAAATATTGCAACAGCTCCCACCGAGATCCCTCATCCTCCTTCGTGCCCGGCAACTTTTCAAAAGTGACAGCTGCACTGGATTGGGTCGCGGGTGTGGGCGCCACGGACGAGTCGAAGGTCTGGCCGCGACTTGACTTTAAGCCAACCAATTAGTGCAAACTTAGGGGATAATGGAGTGCCTGATTATCAAGCTTATTCTGCCTTTTTATCTCCGTTTTGTGGGTTAATTTTCACGGCAAGTTGTTGGTGAGAAAGTTACGCAGGTGAATATTATATATTAAACGGAAAGTTATGGCGGGAAAAATATTGGAAAGAAAGGATTTTCTTTAAATAAAAGTGGAAGTTGTATGCAGAACATCTCATTCTTTCTTTTTTTAACGTTTTCTTAATTTTAACAATCTTCGAAACGCGTCCATATTTACTTTAATTTTATTCCCTAACTTCAGAGTATTTCATATTCAATGTTTGCCTCTGCTAATTAACTTTCTTGCTTGGCCAAATGAACTAAACAAATTTGAACAGAACTCGAGGTATTTCTGGATTCTCATTATCATTCCGAGCGCATAACCGGTAGAATGTATGTGACATATATCTGAGGAGTAAATGGGGGAGTTTTGGGGACAGAAAAAGCCAGACACGTGGCCAATTTCGAGTGTCACAGCGCAGATTTTTGTGTGCGGATTCTCATGAGCTGGAAATGCTGAAATGAGATTTTGCTTCAGAGAAAGGTATAAACTTTCATAAATAGATATGATTCTTAGGAGGTTCTTCTTAAAATATGCTGCACTAAAATATTTGATATAAATATTTAACATTCCCATAAAAATAGTACATACTCCACATCCAACTGTAACCCCAAAAACAAACTCGAACTAAAGCTCACTTAATTGCTTTAGTTCGAGTTCGCTTAATTAATATTGAGGCTCGTGGAAGATAAATTATTCCAGGACGTGAATGGTCATAATTGAGGTTTATTCATGGTCCATGTGTAATTTAATGTTTCTACAATTGTTTTTTGTGTCTGATTCATTTCTGTTGCAACTAATTCCCCAAACAAGTTGTAAACTTTAATGGCGTTTTGTAGCTCTGTGGCCTTTTTCTGTTTTTTTGCTCGCCATTTTCGATTTGTTCAGTTGTTTTGCCTTCATAATAGTTGACAACTGTAATTTATGATTCTTTTTTTCGCTGTGCTGGCGGCTTGGCCAGTTGCCAAACTATTTTCGTATTTTTTTTTTTATATTTTTATATCAGCTCTGCAGGTGGAAATGGAAGGTGAAAAAGTTAGTTATGGATTGTTAACTAATGTACGAATGCATTAGTTGAAAAATATATACAGTTTAAGTGATAGTAAACATTGCATAAAATGCCGAGCTCTTAGCGGAAAAGCTTTCACATATTACTTAAACGCTTTGGTCGATTGCCAACTTTTAGACAGAAGTCAGATACAGATAAAAGGAAACAGACAGCGGCGAACATCATTAATACGCATTATTTACATTTTTTCAAAAGTTCAAAATCGATCAATTGTCGTTTACTCGCTTTTAAGTCGAGTCCTTTCATCTGTGAAAGTTTCTCCGTCTCTGGAAAATTTCTTTTCCCTCAGTTCTAGGTTTTTCTTTGGGAAATTCTGTCTAGCCGATAGCACCGGAAGTTGCCAGGCAGCAGCAGGAGCAGCAACAGCGGCGCAAACCGGAAAGAAAAGAACTAAAAGAAAATCGAAAGTTTTGATTTATAATCGGACAAGTTTAGAGCTGCGTTCGATTCAGAGCAGAGCTGCTGTTGCATTTCTTGAGTTGCCCTGGCTTCTTGTCTATTGACTTGAAAGCGGATTTGACTCAAGAATGGAAATGGTAAACGGAAAACTTTATAGCCGGATTCGTATATTTAATTTATTTATAATATCCGCTGGCTTTATTGTGCGTTGTCAGGCTCAGGTGTTGAGTGGGAAATTCATTGAAATGAGCCGACAATGCCAGGCCTTAAGCCCAATAAATTTCAATTAAAATGTCAACAATTTGCGGAGCAGCGACAAGATCTCTTCCACCGACTTGTCAGAGAATACATTTTCCCAGGGATATATATACATACGTACGTATGCCTGAATGTACATATATTGGCCGGGGAGGATTTATCGCTGCCATTTGCTTATTGACAGCTGGGAAAGTGAGCGTGACATGATGGAAAGTAATCTAATGGAGAGGATAGCCCAGCTGACTCAGGTAATTCATCATAAATATGCACAGACAATCCCGAGTACACCCCTCACACCTGTGGCTGTCGTCGCTGGAAGTCATCAATCTTCTAAAAGTCGAGTCCCCCCTTTCTATTACGGGGAGGCAGAATTTAAATAAATTGTACTCGCAGTCGTGGGAGATGTTAACTAAAATGCATTCTGGGAATTTGAAAAATGTGAAAGGACACGAAATTCGATTTGAATAAGACATCTCTCTCTTTTTAAAATAACGTATTGGGTAGATAAATTACTATTTTTGATTTTTTATTGAAATTAAATCAAATTCAAACCCGAAATATAAAAATAAATATATTTACAATTTTCATACCCTTGCAATACCGTTTTACAATTTTGTCATGATATTTGCAACGCAGTGAAGGAGGCATATCCGACCCTATAAAGTATAAATATTCTTGATCAGCATCACCAGCCGAGTTGTTATAGCCATGTCCGTCTGTCTGTAAAATTTACAACATTAACAAATTTCGATATTTTTTCAACATTACCAAAATGGATCGATTTTATATGATCCAATTGCAGACTGCAAGGGTATAGAGACTTCGGTTTACCGAAGTTAGCTTTCTTTCTTATTGTTAATGCAATTTTTGTTAATGCAATATTGTTAATGTTGCAATTTTTTTTACTTTTAAGTGCAAGTTTAGGTTATGTAAGTCATGTTGTACTAGTAAATAAGCTTTTACAATCTGTTTAAGTCCAATTATTATCATGTAAACATAAATTCGCACTTGCTGCTCTTATTTTTAAGTTCAAAGTTGAGATTATTTATACAAAATGCTACAATTTTACTTTCTGTTTTTCTATGCATAAATTGCCTCCAGCTTAAATTGTTGTTTAATATATTCCATAAATATGCGAAACTCTTAAGCTTTCTTTGATAGGAAATACCAGTTAATGCAACCCAAAATGGAGGTCAAGGCTAAGTGGAATATACATTTTTTTTAATAGAGAAAAAAGCTGGCAAAGCACAACGGCTTCACCCTCATCAAAGGAGTTTTTCTAGCTTAAATATTCTGCTGTTTATTCTCCCATTTTTATTCAGAAGTTTATAATTTTTGAAAGCCGCAGGCGAATCGTTTTCAGGCTTGCAAAAAAAAGAGAGGAGAGTGTTTTGCCGGCCTTTGAGCATAAAATAACATGCAAAAGGAAGCTGTCACTGTGACGACCGAGCACTTTTGATAAGCCGCACAAAAGGCAGAAAGGGGTTAAGAGGGAGCACCGGCCTGCGGAAAAAAAGGGAGAAATAGAAATAGCGAATCCTAAAATGTTCTAAATTGAAAAGCGCTTTGGAGGCTGCCGGCTGAAGTGGTTAGTTTGCGTCCCTTGGCTGATGAGTGCGTTCACTTGATTGCCGGCTCCCGGTTGCAAACTTCTCGCTCTCCCGTTTCCCGTTTCCAAATCCTGCTCATCCCCGCCCAACTTGAAACGAGACTTAATGACACAAAGCGCACTAATTCAGTGGGCCACTCCAATTGCCAGTCAACTTCCGCTCAGGATCTCCCCTCCAGTCCCTCTCCTCCGGCGACAAGCGAATTATTGTAATCCACTTGAATTTCAATCGGAACAGACAAAAAAAGAACGAAATTGCTGAACAAAATGCACCGAGTGCAATTATCGGGGATTTCCTGGTTTGTTAAATGCCTTGAAATCTTGTTATTCCCTGCAGAAACACATATTTTGGGATTCTTTTGGGGGGACACGAAAATAAAATATGCTGGACTGAATATCAGTGTTAATATAAATAAATTAATGATATTAAAACAGTGAGATCTGTATTATAGAATATTTCTGAAGCAAACAAGATAATCTGCCATATAAAATATAAGAGGACTTAATGTAACATATAATTTCATATAATTTCACAAGGAAATTTTGTTCAAAGCCATGTAGGTATCTTATACCTTGTACCACTGCTACATTCTGCTCCATTCTCGAGAATGGTCCATTATATTATATGGGGAAAAATGGTCCGTTCAAAATCGACAGACCATCCGTTCACCATTCGCCCCGAAGGTTTCTATACATACTAAAAAAATACCGAAAAAAAAAAACGATTATTATGCGATATTTCTTAAGTTCCTTCACTAAACCCTCTTCCCATCCCTAATTTCTTTATGTTCTTGAAATTATGAATATTTTTAAAAAATATAAATGAAAACTAGATCCAGCGCAGCATTTTGTTGTCGCCACTGCATAATGCGATGCTCCTTAAGCTGTGGCAGGGAAATATTTCTGATTTGCGGTCGTGGCAGAAAACACCCGATTTTCCTTTAATATTTAAGATTTCAAAGCTCCAAGCGTAGATAATAATAAGTCCTTGAATGGGTCGGTTAACTTTGAGGAGGACGTCGTCTGGGAGTCGCAAAAGAAAGCCGTCCCAATTACAATGTAAACAACGCCTGCTCAGCTGTTCGTCCCATTCACATGTCGCCGGAGAATGTAGATGTAGCTGTGGAACAATCGACGGTCAATTTTCGAAATAACGGGGCAATGGAACAAAGTTATTACACTTTAGAAAATCAATTGTTCTAGGCAGCCAACAAATTCCTGTGACAACTGTTTAAAATAACTCGAATCTAAAATTGTCTGACGTTTTTTTTTATGGGTATAAAATAACTTAGAAAAGAACATTGAATGTTGTGCAAACATGGCCAACTTAACTCCAAGTGCTGTCCGAAAGTGAGGCACGAAAATGTCATTTCATAAATGCGCAATAAAAAGGTTTATGCCAACATTAAGATATACAATATTCAAATAAAATGAGAGTCTGGCCAAAAACTTTTGCTAACTCGAAATGCGACTCGTGGGCATTCGCATTCAGCTTCAGATACAAGACACTCAGTTAGAGTGTACAAACTTAAGCTGACGACTTGACCACCAATGGGAATACGAAATTCGAAGTGAAAAACAAAAGCTGCAAATCCGTAATGATAATTCCACGATTATTCTGTGCTTATGGCCAAGTTTCTGTGTTCGTTGTCTCATTGGAGATGGGAGCGGGGGAAAACAGGCTGCAGTGCAAATATTGTTCGAGCGACAATATTTATCTTTTGCCTACGCTTAACACGTATACGCCCCCATGGTAATTGCTGCATAATAAACAAGTCGGAATCTCTACGGCAGCCGCCACTCGTCTTCCCTTTTGTTATTTGCATTGTCATTTGTTGAACAAAAGCGCTCTCTACTTGCCTGTGGGTTTAACTAATAAATACTACAATACGGCCGATGGAAGTGCGGAGAGAATACTCTTCTCGTATACATTCAATTGTCACAAATCGGGCAAATGGTCCATGTTGTTGAGTCAACAATAAACCAAAACCAAATGTAGTTTCGATTGCAGATTAAGTGCATGTTGACTATGCTTTCTGCCGAAATTGCCGCTTTGAAGGCCAAATATTTCCAAATATTTTGGTCGTTATTACAAAACTTGAAGGCTTTAATAATGTGAGAATATATTACGGGGTCTTGCTTTTTATAAACGCTGTTTGGGTACAGATCTTTAAATTTGAAATAAAAAAGTGTGGAAAATAATTTAAATAATGGAGTATTATTCGTCACTAAAAACCAAACTATTAGGAATTATAAAATGTGTGATTATTAAATCTGACAGATTCCGAGAGGCTAAAGAGGACACTGGCCCCACAATAAAGAAACTCAAAACATCTTATTAAATATAAAAATTGCAAATACAAATTACAAATTAAAAAAGCAGAAATAATTAAATTCACACTGTTAGTAATGAAATAATAATAAAATAAAATGCATTAATTTTAAATACTCTGTTAATAAATAGTACACATAAAATAAGAAAGAATAATAATAATAATTATAAATGTGGCATACAGAGCTCAAATGAATAAATTTATCCGAGTTAAAGTGCCATTTAAAAGCGACTTTTCTTTACTTCTGGGTTATAACCAAATTCTATTGTCTCCAGTTGCGATTTCAAACTGTATTTCTTTTATTTATACATTGATCTTGTCTATTCATTGGCGTTTGTGAGTTTAACAAGTTTATTATATTTACATGCTTTTCGGAAATGTTAACACAGTTACCCAATTGTTTCTTTATTAGTACAAACATCTAATTACAGGTGTTCCCAGAATAACAAAACTTCTTTGCCAGTTCAGTATTATTGTATTATCTTTTCTTAACCTTCTTTTTCATTAATTTAACTTTATCTTTGGGCACATTTTTTTTCTGCGCTGATTTAGAAGCCACGACCTTTTGGCGCAGTCTTTCAAAATTGCCCAAAATTACTCGCACGTAAAACAATAAATTTTCATAATATCCAACGTCGCCGCCGCCTACACGTGTGTGCCATGCCACCCCTCCCTCCACTGGAGGGATGCAGGAGGATGCCACGTGTAAAGTGCAAAATTGCAGCATCAGCGAAATGGACCAAGTCGGGACATCGTCAGTGGCAGACACACCAACTGGGGGATGACGAAGGGGTTGAGAATGGGAAGGATACATACTCGGCACAGGACGCAGGCCACGGACATGGGCCGGAAAGTGGGCATGGTCGGCCAAAGATTACCGTTATTTGTATGCAAAGCAGCAGGCCAAAAACCAGCAACACTGCAGGCCCTGCAGAGTCACCATTCACGAAATGCCATTCAAAGTCGGGCCCCAAAACCAGGAAGGGGAATGTGGATGGGGATGGGCGTCCCCCCATCCCATCGGGAATCCAGGAAGCACGGCGCAACACGACGGGGAACGTGTTTCAATTTTTATGACATTTCAATGCAGTTTATGTCAGCGAAACGGGTTCAAAATGGCCAAAAAGAGAGCGAAAGACACCGAAAAGCTCGTTACAATTTTGACAATTCAAATTTGCCCCGGGGTCTGAAATATGTATATACTATCGTACATTTTTCCCAACATATCTCAAAATACATATTTCTGGACAGTTGTAACCATTCAATTCAATTGTAAAAATGTTCGAAACAAAAATAAAACCAACCAAAAAGAAGACAACTTATCAAGTGTAAGGCCTTGCGGTAAGAATTGTGCATACGCCATGTGGTGTCTGAAAATTTCTTTTATTTGCATTTCAAAGGAATTGCGAAGAGTTCGCCTAGGTCTACCTCATTATTTATGAAATGAACAAGCTGCCACAAGCCCCCAGTTCTGGTGAGAGTGAGAACCTCTATGATTTATTTATGAGACGTCAGCAGGTCGCCCCTTTTCAGTTTTCAACGAGCTCCTTTTGTGTGGCTTGTGAGAAACATTCAGGCGCAGGCTTGTGCACCTAATGTCGGGGCATTAAAAACACAGCACTTTACCAATAATTAACCAAAAGTTGAGTCGATTGCAGTCTGAAATAACTGAAATAACAAAGAACATTCTTGGTAAAGGAGAATGATAAATGCAAAGGCTTCTCGAGACAAATAAAGGATGAAAGGAAGAACTATTAACATATTTCATTAAGTAAATGTTCTCCAAAACTTAGAATATCTTTAATAAAATTAAATTATACAATTTAATGAAGCAAAAATTAGTTTAAGGGTTACAAACCAAACTATTTTTCTTTATAAAATGTGTTTTCTTAAATTAGAGATCCGAGATTAAGATGAAATAAGGGAGCTATATATTTATCCCAATATTATTACTCATATGTGCAGCTTTAACTCCAATCTTATAACCAGTTATATTTAAGACCCAACTTAATGACATTCCCCATTAATAAATCAGAAGTTATATTTCAAAAACTTCACCATCACACGCTCATTAAAAGGACATTAGGCAAGAGAGCAAAACAAATGTCGCTGATTCCACTTAGCCTATCAGTCATCGGGTTAATCATATATATGAGTAGCTGCCATTATTATTCATTTTCGGCTTATATATGGCACCTGTCGGGGGGCCAAGAACAATACGCACATTCTGGCCCATCAGGAGGCTAAACTTAAGTGTGGCCATAAATCCTTTCGGAGCCTCTCATCAGGGACAGAAGAGACTCTCGGCGGGCACGTGACTCTTATGTCGAGCTATCCGTATATACTTATATCCATATAGAACGGGTCTGGGGCAGCCGGCGTGATAAATTAACGCATTAAAGCCATAGCAGAGCCCCCCTCGAACAGTGGGCCCATGTCTCGCTGCTTTTAATAACACAAATTGCAATCGAATCCGAAAAATAAAGCGAAACGAAAACGGAATGCGAAATGAGATCCCCGAGATGTTAACTCAATTGGCTGGGGCTTATATGTATATATAGGGGCTGAAGGCCAACTTAAAGAATGAATATCTGAGCCGAGTCCCCCATTAAACATTACCAATTGCTGGCGGAGGCCACGACACTCTGGAGAAATACAAGAATCCAAAGTTAGACGCAGCCACAGAAAGTTGCAGCAAAAAAAAGAAACTAGTAATATTCGACTTTAAAATAAAATTCTGAAAAACGTACTGGTACCGTACTGGTACATTAAAAAAATATTCATGGATGTTCCTAAGTCATTCTTACCATACCATAGGGTACAAGGGTATTATGAGTTAGTGCCAACCGAGAATGTATGTAACAGGCAGAAGGAGGCATCTCCGACCCCATAAAGTATATATATTCTTGATCAGCATCACTAGCCGAGTTGATTTAGCCATGTCCGTCTGTCCGTCCGTGTGAAACAACAGATCTCAGAGACTATAAGAGCTTCAGTTACCAAATTTGGTGCCAACATTGGAATCTGTTGCACGCAGATCATGTTTGTTTTAAAATTTGGCCACGCCCACTTGCGCCCTCAAAAATCATAAAAAAACGTTAAACAAGCTATACTCGATATTTTCGGGTTAAAGTTAATAGATACAATAAATAAGAAAAATAAAATGGACGTTTCCTGAAAATTTCAGTAAAATCGGATGATAAACATGGGAGATATTAGCAATAAGGTTAGAATTTTAACACACCGCCCTAAGGCACTGATGTTGCAAGCTGTAGCCGACAGGTGGCGCATTCGAGCCTTGGCCGTGCGATATAATGGCGCCTACTGCAGAAGAAATGACAAAAGAATAGTGCAAGAAATGACAAAAAATAACATAATTCATTTTTTGACGCCGATCGAGCGGGTTTTTATGTTTTCCTATAAAATGTATCATTTATATTTAAGTATGACATTAAATTGATTAGGTCGGGAGCTAATTCGAGAAGCGATTTATTTTAAGAAGTATCGAAGTAGACTATTATAATGTATGTACAATTTTAAATTGCCTTTTAGTGTGAAGCGCAAACGTTTAGGTACCGGTTATCACACAGTCGAGCACAGTCGACTGTAGCTTTCTTACTTGTCTTTGAAATTAAATTAGTGAAATTAATCATTGTCAAACTTATTATCACTTAAATTTAAGTGATCTAAAATTATTTTAAATGTATTTTCTGATATTTTTTAGTAATAACCTGAAATTTGTAAAGAAATTTTTTATTTATATAAATTATATATCATAAATTATATAGTATAGTTATTGGCACCCTATACTTATATATTTTTTATTGTAAGCAATATTCTCAAAGTACTACAATTTTCTAAAAGTACCAAAAATACAGAGAACTCTACACATAGTTGCCTTGATCAAACAGCAGTTACCGAACCGAACTGAGATGTCCTCGTCTGTGTGCACCTGTGTGCAATGAAATCGAAATCAAAGCACATCCATCCAGCAAAATGCACAAACAATGAAATAGTTGGGCAAATGTAAATACCACCTGAAGCACCCGAAATATATCAATAGTCGGACTAAGCAAAGTTAAACTGCCTTTTTCGAGGAGAGCGCGGGTCGCCAATTGCTGCCAACTTTTCCACTTGATGCAGATTGGGTAAAGGGGAAATCCAGAAGGGATGGCAGAAAACGGAGGAGAGAGAAAGGAGCCCGCAGAAAGCAACCAACATCTGCCTGGTTTAGTGGAAAACTGATTGACGCCATGTCTTTTGATTTCCCTCGTGTGGCGCAGCATCCACGCACAGGAGAAGAATGGATGAGCTGGCGTATCCTTTTGGTCATGGGCCCGACCCATATGTGTGACACTCGATGTGGGCAGCACTTGATGATCCGAAAATGGGTCACAGCTCTCCATGGCAGAAGGCAGAACGTAAGAGATGGAAGCCCACAGTTGTGTCATGTATCGGTTAAATCCAAGTGATTGCGTATTGTTTAAGCTCTGTATTAAGGGTACACATTTTTGCTATCGAAGTAATTAAGATTTAATTATTTATAGTATTATTTATGGAAACCAATTATAATGGGTCTAGGAAGTATGCAATGAAATATTTACGGTACCTAGATGCTTATGTATTTTAAAGTTTACCGTTAAGTTATAAATATATTAAAACAAATTCTTTATGTTTTTCATTTTTATACTGAAAAATTAATTACCTTTTTTATTTGGCAAGCCTCAATACATATACAGTAGCTAAATCTCAATTAAAATGATTCTCAACACAAGCATTTAATAAGCCTTTGAAAATAATTTCTCTGCCACACACATTCTTTTAGCCTTCGGAAATCTGCTTTAATTATAAACAAAAGCCCAGTTGCATTTCGATCAAATAAGCCAACAAGTTTACAATTAAACTGCATACAGCACAAAATCAATAAAAGTGTTGGTTTAAAAACAAGAATTTCTAGACCAGAGTGTTCATATAATCCGATTGTGAAGCTAAACTGATAAACTATTGAAATGTTCCATATAAAATATACAAAGAAACAAATCAACGAGCAACTTGTTGATGGTAACAACGTTTTTCCATCGCTCTGCTGCAATTTGATGCGATGCAAATTCAATAAATCAGGCTTCAATTTGCACAAATTTTGCAGCAGAGGGTCAAAAGTGATTCGCACTAGATCTGTATATGTTTATGTTTTATTTTCTGAACTCCTTCCTCTTTCGTTTGCAAATATATTTGCCTAAAGCCGAAATGATTCCAATTTGTAAAATGACAATGCCCAAAGGGATTTCTGCGGAAAAGCGAAGGGAAAAGCCAAGTCATCTTCAGGATATTAACACTGTCTCGCTCTTTCTCCCTTAATGGATAATGTTAACTGGCGTCTAATTGCATTTGCATATTTTGATAATATCCCAGAAGGGGGAAATGAAACTGGCAAATGCATTCTCCATCCGAAATTGTGCGCTTAATGCGGATGAAATCGGGGAATTCAATGGAAAAGGAGCGGAGCGAGCGGCGGGGAAAAAGGAAATTCCTAAGCTGCCAACGGAAATTTAATTGCATCGAGTGAAGAAATCCCGTTTAATTATGGCGATTAGCCGGAATTATTTATTAGTTTTAGCCTAATTTGTGACATGTGCAATCAATTAGTGATTAAATCGCATGGCCAAAAAAGAAGCAATAATAACTTTGACTAATTAGCTCTGCGGTGGACTTAATTCAATATTAACATCTGTGGTTAATAATAGCAGTCACGTATTTAATTTTAGTATAATCTTTGTTTTGATTATCCTAGAATTGAATAAATTACTTAAATTGGGAAATAAATTTATCACAAAACCATTTAGGTAATTTAGCACTCCGAAATATTTTATATAAAATATAACGCAATTTCTTAAATATGTTACTATCAATTTAATACTATCTTTTTTATTAGCTTGAAGAAAAAATGAGTTATCAGTAAATCAGAAAAATAAACGCATTTTTATACAAAAACAAAAAAAAATGTACTAGCCTTTACCAAATTAAATAGCTTTACTTTAGTTTGGTCAAAGATAAATTAAGTATTCTTTTATGTTGATTTATTTAAAAAATAAACTTTTGCAGATTCTTAGTCTGGTGATAACTAGAATATAAAGTAGAAAAATATAAACAAGGCACGCCATCAAATAAATATTTAGGTCGTAACACTGTTTTAGGACCCCAAGCCTTTATTGCGCTTCGTTATTATAAAAAGGGGACCATCGGTAAATTAAAGAAGACACTTAACAAAAATGCTTTTTAATCAAAGAGTTCAAAAATAACGTTTTTTCGATGATTTTATTCACTGTTTTGCTTATACACTGGCGACCTCAGACGGCGGAATCGCTCATGAAAGCGGCTACATTGACACTGCCAGACTTTCTTTAAGCAAAGTCTCCCACCTTTTCTAAGGATATACAAAATCGGGGGAAATTGTGGTATTTTGGGGCTTTCGAGCGACGGCCACTCTATTTCTCGCAAAAATCTCTTATCGATAGTTTAGTAATATTAATAGTAACATCGAAATAGCAACAAAAGTCAGTGTTCGCAGATCAGAGGTTTTCCCCCTAGATTTAGGGGTTTTTTGATGTCCTAGGGGGAATTTTAGGGGGGAAGAATTTTTAGGGGGACATTTTATGGTTTTTTTCGGAAATGACTGATTTAAAATTTTTGAATAAATCTCTATAAAATTGCTTTTTTTTGTTCGTTATGTAAATATTGCTAAAGCTACGTACTCACCAGCGCTAAAATTCAGCAACCAAATGAGTGCGAGCGAGAGACAAATACACTTTTTCGGCCCCTCTTAGCAACGTCGGTAGGCAGATGAGCTAAGAGAAATACTAGAAAATACTAGAATGAACATCGCGCTAGATATTTTAAATCGGCTGAGTCTTCGCAAGGGTGGCGCGAGAGGAAGAAAATATCTGATAATTCCCCGCGACCCTTGCGAAAATTAGACAAGCAATTGGAAACAAAACCCAATGACGGGACTTAATTTAATTAATTATTAAAATTAATTTATTTACAATAAAATTATTTACAATTTACAAATTAAAGAAGATCCAATTATATGCAATCTTGACCATAAAATAAAAAAAAAAAAAATATTAAAACAAAAGGAAGTCTTAAAATATGTGATTTCACAGGGAAATAAGCATCAAACGAACAAATTACTTAAATTATGATTTCCAAAGCCAGCTCCCGATGTCGCCGACGATGACAAGCTGCTCCTTGCCCTGCAGCTGCTGCTACTTCCTCAGCTGGATCAATATAAAAGGGCCAAAATCACAATTTTAAAAATTATGGACTAGCTAAATTTAGCTAGCTAAGAGTTTAGCGCTGGTGAGTACTAGGCTTTAGGGGGTAGACTGGATTTTTTAGGGGGAAATATCGACTATTTGAGATTTTTTAGGGGGAAAGCAAAATTTTCATCTGGTAACACTGATATCAATAGTAAAATCGAAAAAGCAACAAAAGTAGTAGCAACTGTTTGTAAAACAGTCAAATTTATTTGTTAAACTCATCAAAAATTAACTGGAAATGGCAGCAAAGGTAGCGAGCGGCACGAACAAAGTCTTCCAGAACGTGAGTATCCAGTGAATCACTGAAAGACAGCTGGTGCGGAAAAAGTAACCTCACTTTGAGCCCTTCCCCGGAGGCCACAAAAAAACTGAAATTCCTTAATAATAATCAATTTCCTTCCCCGCAGCACGATGATGTGCACATCTCGTTCGAGGACCAGCAGCGGATCAACCGTTTCGCCAAGCACAATGCCCGCATGGATGAATTCAAGGCAGAGCTGGAGCTGAAGCGCAATGAGCTCAAGTGCGTGGAGGAGGCTCTGGAGGAGATAGAGTTGTTCGACGAGGATGAGGATATCCCATTCCTTGTGGGCGAAGTTTTTCTCTCGCACAAACTAGGAGCTACGCAGGATCTGCTGAAGGAGACCAAGGATCAGGTGCTGAAAGAAATCGCCGGCGTTGAGGCCAAGGCCAAGGTCATCAAGGCGGAAATGGATGAGCTGAAAGCCCATTTGTACCAGCGTTTTGGTAGCAACATCTCCCTGGAAAGCGATGACTAAATCACCCGTCAAACCATTTTGCATTTAACGCTTAACAAAATAGAGTACACTTTAATTTAAACGCAACTATAAGAAGTATTCTTGATCATGGAAAGAATTTGATGACTAACTACCCTTAGTAACTGAAACAATCTTCGTGATATGAGGTGTATTTTTTGGGATTCATGACTAGTGGGATGGTCAGTGAAGTGTCCCTGCCTTGTAGAAAATCCCTTCCTTCTAAATGGTGATTTAAAAATAGAGCACATTTAATTTGAAAATGTCGATTTTACCACTTATAGCTTAGAGCACTAGGAAGTATATGATGAGGGCAATGATAAGCAGGGTGACAACCACTCCGCCAATGAATATCCGACGATCTTCGACCAGTCTGCGTTCAATAAGCTTCATCGTGTGATTGGATAGCCCCAGTGTACTGCCAATCGCCTGGATTCGCTTGTGGGCTCCGCCCAGAGTCATTCTTTGGGAAATTAGGCTTTCGAGGATTCCGCTGCCGGAGGCTATCATGTCGTCGACACCGCGGTGGGCGTTGCCTAGTTGGGAATGGTGCTGCAGTTCGTAGTCTAGGTTCAGACACGTCTCCTCCGGCTGGGAGCTGTTGGCCGTGAATCTGTGATTCAGGAGCTGTTCCCTCTCGGATAGTTCCTGCATGCGCCTCTGCCGGCGCTCCCGAGCGGTTTGCAGGGCAGTCTGCAGGTGTCTCAGGTCGTACTTCAGTTGATCCACCCGCAACTTGGAGCTCTGTCTCTGCGATGGTGGCACTTTGAACAGCAGCACATCTAACCTGTCGCAGTTTCTGTAAAGTCAAAGGATAAACCATAGTTTTTATTTTATTCAAGGATAAATCGCTTGTTACACCCACGAATTGGCCTGTGTAATCTTCAGTTGAATCCCATTTTCCACGTCAAGGGATTCCTGGGCACTCAGCTGACTCAGTCGCTGGAAATCCCGCTCTATTTCCTTCACCGCATGATTGGTCTGGTGGTACAGGGTCTCCATCTTGGTTCCTTTATCGATCCCGCATTAGTCGTTGGCCGGTGGGTCCGCCAATTTATATTTAATTGTTCTAGAAATGAGATTGTTTAAAAAGCTGACGCGTTGCATTTAACAGTGTTGCCAATTTAGCTATTTTTCCACTAGATCTTGTTTTTCGATTGACAAATTCGTGGTAAATTGAAAAATAGCGGCTAAGCAATATCGAAGATTTTCCAATACTCGAACAACCACCTTATTAAAAGGTAAGGTAAGATTAGGTTTCCAAATAAAATGGCTTTTCAAAAATTTAATTAAATCGCCGGAAAAGCCCAGTGTGCCTCGCTAGATTGATTTTCTGTCCATAGAGGTGAAACTCAGTGCTGCAATTTTAGCTTATTTCAGGCTAGATCTAGCATATTTGAAAATAAACAAGAAAGAAAGCTAGCTTCGGTAAGCCGAAGCTTGTATACCCTTGCAGTCTGCAATTGGATCATTAAGTCGATCCATTTTGATAAAATTAAAAATAATATTATAGTTTTTATATTTTTATAACATTTACCTACACATTTTACATTTTCGTATAAATCAACCGATCGCTTCTATGGCAGCTATAGATATAGTTGTCCGATCTTAATGAAACTAAACCGTAATTCTAAAACCATAACAAAACCGAAATTTATATAATTTGTTTCCATTAATTTTCCGATCATTCCTAAGGCAGCTAAAGGATATAGCTATCCGATTGTCATGAAATTTAAAATGTATAGCTATAATATAATTAAAGGATCATATATTTAATTTGAGCCCAATATATCAATTTTGCCCTATAGTGACATGATAGCTATAAGATATATAGCCTATAAAATTGGCAAATATCTGATATCCTAAAATAAAGTTAATTTTTTAGCAATAAATGTATTCGTAACTTCAACAAAAGCTTTTATAAAATAATATGTTTCGCGGCATTAAAGTACGGACCTTTTTCTTTTTTTGTACGCACCAGTTATAAGGAATATGTGATTTAATTTTATAAAAGAAAATTATAAAGTTATATAACATCTGCTTTATTATGTTAGATTACCCGATAATTTTGAGACTTTAAAAACAGTTGACATATTTGCAGTTAATAATATGCAGCGAACCCAATTTTATATTAGATATTATCAAAATATTTGAGATTTTAACATATCAAATAAAATTCATTAAATTAAATGGAAACACATTAATGAAACTGTAACATTTTTGGCACAGCTATAAAGATGCTGAAAACAATAAGCCATAAAAGTTCCTTGTTTTATTGGCCCTTAAAATGTTATCATTGCCGTGGTCAAATGCCGAAGTTGAAAGTGTTTTTAGAGAGATTAACATAATATTTTTTCTATTAATTTTCCGATTGGTCCTATGACAGTAATATGATATATATGTAGATCTGGTCGAAATTTGTAAACCCTTGCAGTATGCAATTAGATCATGGGAAGTCGATCAAAATTTAAAAATAACGTATTAATCCCAATTTTTATAATATTTACCTACACATTTATCGATACTATCGCTCCATGTAAAATATAAGAATAAGGGAAATTCCTTAAATGTAAATTTAAGAAGTGTTTCGTATATAAGTAAATATATAAACTCTTTGAATTTTGTTTAACTTAATTGTATTATTTATTTGTTCATGTTGAGAAAAAGTTGGAAAAAAAACTAAATATGGCTCCCGATAGTATCGTGATAGTCGCAAAATACATCGATAGGAAAAACACCGAAGGGCTCTCCATCGATAGCATCGATAGTACCATCGATGTTTTCACAGCTCTACTCAGTGTTCCCAGGTCAGGAGTTTTCCCCCTAGATTTAGGGGTTTTTTGACGTCCTATGGGGAATTTTAAGGAGGAAGAATTTTTAGAAAGTTTTGCGTTTTTTTTTTTTAACTGATTGATTTAAATATTTAGAAAAAATCTCTTTTTTTTAATATCAATATTGCTAAGCACAGAAATCACCTAAAATGGCGAAAATATCAAACTAAATACTGTAGAGGTGTAGAAACATCGATGTTTGCGATGTTTAAACAAAAAACATCGATGAAAAAAACATCGATGTCTTCAAGAAAACAGAAAAAAAAATCCTCAAAAATAAATTAAAAGTTTTTTTCCCTACTTTATTGATGTGAGAAAAACATCTATGTGTCCCAAAAAAACATCGATGTTCCCCAACATTTTAAAAACATCGATGCATCGATGTTTTTTTACCTCTAAAATACTGCCCACGATTTTCCTATCGCCTGGAAAGTTTTGCCAACTGATGTTGGCGCATTCTGTGAACCCGCTTTTAAGATACTTCCACCGACATTTTTTCGCTTTGCAACATTCCCACGTTATAATGAGATATTTCTTCTTTTAATAATTTGAAAATAACAGCTTTTTTTAATTTTGGGGGAAGACTGGATTTTTTAGGAGGAAATATCGACTCTTTGACATTTTTTAGGGGGAAAGCAAATTTTTCATCTGGCAACACTACTATAGCAGAAACCACAATGGCGAATACATCAAGTACCGGCGTTGGTAAGAAATAAATTTAATAAATTAACGATTTGGAAGCGTATTAACGCGATCCGTACGTGGGCGGAACTCCAAACCACCCATTGGCCGCATTTATCGCCGCCCGGCGGCGTGTTTAGCCGCCGCAACGAGCGTGAAAAGCGGACTGAAATGTGTGTGTGTGTGAAAATGAGGAAAAAGAAGACTGAACGAAAGCAAGGGCGACGACGAAAGCCGATAAAAGCGAATGGAGCGATGGATAGTTTTGCAAGCGGGCCACGCCGCTCTTTTGTTTCCTTTTCGATCCGTTCCTTTGGAAAAACTCCGGTGCAATTGCAGTAATTTAGCTTCGTGACTTGACATTTTCCGAAATATCACCCCCTCCGTCACTGCCCCTCTTCCAACGCCCTCGCTCGACCTCTCTTGCTCTCTCTAGCACTCTTCCTCTTCCCGTTTAACTTTTGAATTTTTTGCACACTTGGATTTTGTGTGCGTTTTGCAAGCTGCTTCTTTTTCTAATTAAATTAGCTGCAAATTTCATTTGCTTGAATTGTTTTTGCAAATGCTGAAATTATGCGCCCTTCCACCCGCCGCCGCCGACACACCCTCCACCGCGCCTCGCGTTATGACTTCTCTTTTCTTCGCACTTTTTTTTTTGTTCTCTGCGAGCGCCCGAAATGCGTGCAAAGTCACACGGGCGCAAAACAAAAACAACACAAGACGCAGAGCGCAAACAACAACAACGCGTACCCATATGACCCCACACAGAGAGAAACGAAGCGCTGAAATACTTTTTAGTATTCTTAAAGAATTGCGTAAAAGTTTGTCAGAGTGTTATATTTAACTTTTAGATTTCATTTGCCTGGAAAAATTTAAAAACCTAAAGTAACATTGATAAATTTAATTGTAGATATGTTTTAAAATATTCTCTTCCATACATACATACATATTGCCCCTCAAAGTAATAAAAGATTTTACTTTTTCTGTGTATTAGGAAAAACAAAAACATTGAGTCGCCAAACCTTAATAACAGTATTTAAACATTACAGTGATTCAGTGGAAATCTATTATATCATCGTGCTTAAATCAAATTCTCACCTTCATTTCCTACATTGCAGTGGTGCCACGAAATTTCCGCTTGCTGGAGGAGCTGGATCAGGGCCAGAAGGGCGTGGGCGATGGCACCATATCGTGGGGATTGGAGAACGACGACGACATGACGCTCACCTACTGGATCGGCATGATCATTGGTCCGCCTAGAGTAAGTTTCAGCTGTGAACGCAAGAACTGTAGCCTCCGGCACTGCAGTACACGTCACAAGATAAGCCTAAGCTATCAGTTATTTCGGTAGGATTATTGACATTTTTCCACCTCGGGTTGCGTAAAGAACCATGACTGTGAGGTAAATTTTTTAACGGCACGCGTGCATTACATATCTTTAGGGGTTTCTATTTAGCTAGAGAGATGGAAAGTTGGTAATATTTGCATTTGATAAGAAAGTTGCTCATGCAACTCATCGTGAAAAGACCTTTGAAGTTATTTGCCTTTGATAAATACGCCTTTTTATTGTATTTGGGGAATTCCATACCCTTTATCTTAAAGGAAATATAAATTCGTTACCGAAATATAATTAAGTTATCAAAACCAAAAAGTTTACATGGATGATTCCATTATCCATGCAAGAAAAAGGATCCCAGTTTATTAAATGTAACATTAGTCACAGTAGACTTTCTCAGGTTTTACTGTTAGATCTATTTTATGTTTAACCAATCCAAAACACTAAAATTATATGTTTCCTTTAAGGTTACTCCATAAACGCAGCTTAAGGAGCATATTCCTTTCGGAAAGTTAATTGTTAGATTAGTTGGGAATCAAAGAAATGTATTTTAAAGATTCAATCGCTTCCGTTGTTAATTGCTTCTTAGAAAATCGCTGGCTAACTAGATTTGCATTTTTTGCATAGTCCAAAGGAAGGTTGCGCGCGCCGCCGCGTGAATCATTGAGGAGTTAGGGTTGGAGGTCCGCCTGCCAGTAGAAGCACTCCGACAAGGCTTTAGGTGCAGTGGCAGTTGAAAAATAGAAAACCGATGTGACTCATCGACATTCTAGTGCTCGTAATTGCATAGAGACTTGCATTAAATGGTAATTACAAATTCTATTGCTTACAGACACCGTTCGAGAATCGAATGTATTCGCTAAAGATCGAGTGTAACGAACACTATCCGGATGAGCCGCCGACGCTCAGGTTTTTAACTAAAGTAAATATTAACTGCATTAACCAGAACAATGGCGTGGTAAGTACAAACAATTGAATTTAGCAATTTGTAGTCAACAGTGGAGGCTGATGATGATTTCATTTGATATTCCCACAGGTTGATCATAGATCAGTGCCCATGTTGGCCAGATGGAGTCGGGAATACACTATAAAAACGATGCTGCAGGAAATCCGGAGGATTATGACCATGAAAGAGAACTTGAAGCTGGCACAGCCGCCAGAAGGAAGCTGTTTTTAGTTGACAACATCCGTTAGCAACACAAGCGGGAACGACTGCAACTTCGACGGGAGCAGCCTTCACACTCTATAAAACTATATTAAAAATAGCAGGAAATCCCCATCAGTCCAAGTCCAAGACCAAGGTCGTTTGTGTGGTGGCTACTCCTTCGCGTTGTTCCGGCGGCAGCGAATTATTGATTATGAACGATGAACGTCATTGGAGATCGAGTGCGGTTATTGTAGCAACAACAACAACCAAATGCAAGCTATATACTATAAGTAAAAGGAACAGCAGCGAACAGCGATAAATGCGATAGAAGAAGCGTCGTCGTCGTCGTCGTCGTCCCTTCCGTCATGAAACTATGTCATCGTGTTTGGTTACTTTACTTCTACTTCTACTTCAGCCCCCAACAAAACAACCTTCTTAAATAAGAAATAAAAGAACAAACAGCGACAGAAACAATTAAATAATGCCTATGAGAAAGATGCAAGAAGTCAGTTAAATTTATAATTTCACACTGCAAAACAGAAACAGCAACAGAACCCGTAAAAGTAAACGTAAACTAATCGAAACGAACAGAAAGCTAATGCAAGCAAAGCATGAATATGAGCAAGATTTGAGTCGAGTTCTTTGAAAATAGGGAAGCGTAATTATTGTTTTTTGCCTAATCTAAAATTTATTAATTATATACATAAAAACAAAATATATATATTAATTTAAATAAAACAAAACAAACAAGTCGAAGAGGATTTTTGTAGACGGCGCCAGTACGAAAGTTTTTTTATTGAAGAAGCTATCTTTAGTTGTTTCTTTTTGTTTTCGTGGAAATCTTCCTCCCACATCGCTTGGGGCGAGAGAGACGCGATTTATAATCAATTGAAAAGTGGAAATTATAGATATATATATATATAGAAACACACACCACACCACACACACACTAAGCTGATGAGGAATTCGAGTGGACAGAATGATCGATAAACGATGATTAAAATAATACTTTAATATAAGCTTCTAAATAAAACAATTAATCAAATAAAAAAGAAGAGTATATCTGGTGAGAATTGTTCGTCACTTATAGACGGATTCAAAATTTGAAATTCCGTGTAAAGGACGAAGGATTTTTCCAAATCTCTGCTGACTTCAATTATCTCTGGAAATGGATAAACCCAATCAGGAGATATTCTTATTTAGCTCTATTGAGAGTGACGTTGGATAATGTGTATGGGGAAAGCGTGTTTATTCTTTATTTTAATTGTTCATTCAGTTTTGACGAATTTTAAGAGGTATGCTTCAGGAATTGAAATCAATTGAGATTGCTCCCAAAGGTATGCTATAAAATGTTAACTAAAGAAAACAATTTTGATAAAACTTAAGTCCCTACATGTTTAAAAACACCTTGATGGACGCCTTTTGTATTTTATTTAAAATCCTTAGCGATTTCGGTGGCACCCCTGACAATTAATTTGGAACGTAAAGTACTTTATTGCTTATTTTTTACACCAAGCTCTCAGAACTACGTATGCCAAAAAGTTTAAAACGAAAATTTTCTTTTTGTTTTATTTGATTTTATAAAATTAAAATATATTTTTTTCTAGTAAAGATGAGGAAAAGCAACAGAATAAAATTAAATTTTATTAAAAATAAATATACCTATTTATGTTTTACTTTTTCGTAACTAAAGTTGAAAATAAAAAAATATTTTGAATATATTCAAAATTACTCTAATTACTTAAGAAGTTTGAAAATTACATACAAAAGCAGGATGGGAAAAAGTGTTGCGTGCGACAATGATTCAGGTTAAATAAAAAAAAAAAAAACTAACCAATATTTTTGAGTCGTGAAAAGAACATTCATCAAAAAATATTAATAAGTAAGATTTTAAAATTACCTGCACCAAAATCTGTGTTAAGGTTCGGCTGAAATCAGGGTTTAAACTTTAAAGTGACTTCTGCCTGAGTCGGGTGCAAATGCCATAGTTTGAAAACCAAATTTAGCCTGAAATCAATCTTTGTTTAAAATATTGTCCTTACCAAGGCTAGAGGTATCGCTTTTTGTCAAAATAAAATTAAATCTTGGCACATGTTTTTTTTTTCACTTTGAATTCGTACGAATTTCACACTCGACGTCAGAGAATTACCCATACGATGATTTTTGATTACTTTAAGAGATAAATTTTTCCAGATTCCAAATATGGTTGCAAAATCAATTTTTCTGTATACCTTTAAAATATTTGGAACATGGGGTGTAAACCCATTGTTAGCCATTTCATTTAATAGAATCCGTCCTCCTTTTCTGATCATCACTTCCGTTTGTCAATTGTTTATTATTTTTTAAATACATAATTTGAATTATAGATGTTATACACAATCAATGTAATATTATCCTTCCTCGATACATTTTGCTAGACTCTCATTTAGTTGCTTTAGCTTAAAATCCCCTTTGCGATTTCTCCGATTCTTTGATCTGATCTCTCAACTGGCATTGGCATACCAAAAAAGGTTGTTATTTTAGCTAGTTTGGTTTGGATCGTATTATTGTTGGCTCTCGCAAATGGCATTGTTTGGTTTCATTTCTTTGAAAGAGAACATTGACTTGGTGGTTGATTTTGTGTGTTGTTTGGTTTGCTTAAAATTGATTTATCTTTATTAGTCGGTAAAGCCGCGATAACACTGCAATTCTTCACACCATCGAAAATCAAATTCAAACAATCTACTTCTTATCCTTGGGCACGAACACGATCTTTCGCGACTTGAGCGATGACCACTTGTGTCGCTTAATGTAATACGAGACGACAGTAAGGAAGCCGAGGATGCCAATCACCTTGATCAGCAGTTGCTTGCGATCATCGTGCTCCGGCTCGGAGGTCCACTTCAGGAAAGTGGCCACATCCTTGGCCAGCTGACTCTGAGTTGGCGCTGTGCCGTCCTCGTACTCGATGACCTGCAAGGGATTTCGATATATATTTTATTGCGAATTTATTTAATAATCCATTAGCTTCGACTCACCTCGTTGTACAGCACCTGGGCCATGGAAATGGCACCGCCCGGGAAGTACGGGTTGAAGTACTGGCCCTCACGAAGAACCACTCCGGCGGGAGCATCGTGGTAGCCAGTGAGCAGCGAGAAGATATAATCCTCTCCGCCCTTGCGGGCCGAAACGATGTAGCTCAAATCCGGAGGATAGGCACCATTGTTGGCAGCACGGGCCGCCTCCTCATTGGGATAAGGCGACGGGAAGTAGTCCGACAGCTTGCCGGGACGATCGAAGTAGTTACCAGCATCATCCGGACCGTCCTTGACCTGCATAAGAAAACTTAAGCTGATTAGATCTCTTAGATGTCTGCATGAATGCTCTATAGGACTTGCCGTGATCTGCTCGGCTTCAGCCTTGGCCTCGGCTTCGGTGTGGCTTACACCAATCAGATTGCGGTAGGCAATGTATTGCATCGAGTGGCAGGCGGAGCACACCTGCTTGTACACCTCGTAGCCACGGCGGACGCTGAAAGAAGAAAATACAAATTATTACTTAATGTTGGGAATAAAATATGCTTACTAAAGGTTGTTTGTTTACTGGAAACAAATTTCATGTGGAAAAAAACACAATCTCTTTCAAATCTTAATTAGTTTTCCTTTAACTAATATTTTTAAGATTTCCTTGTCGGTTGCACTTCAATCGAAAGAGTTTTTAATTCAAATAAACATTATATGAAATAAACTCTGACCTCAAGTTTGTCATACAATTACTCAATCATTTTGAGACAGTTTAATCTTAATAATTCATAGGATTATTTTCTCCTCAAAATAAAAATAGATTTTCAAACCTCTGGTATAAAATGTTCCACTAAAAACATAAATCTAAATTATTTATGAGTTGTCATATAGAAAACTTTGTTAGATTTTTACTTTTAAAGAAATATAGGATTATTCACTTCACCAAAGGTTACCATTTCCATGGTCTTAAAATGTTGCTCTGCTCCAAGCTTTGCGGACAACCAGTGACCCTTGACCCGCTGCTTATCCTCTTACCTTTGGTGATCCAGGGCGGACAGCAGGCCCTTGTGGTTCCAGGCCTGTGCTGGGGAGTGCACCTCGCCACCGGACGCCTGAACGGACTGCTCCAAGGCGAAGAGAAGGGCTCCAACGCCGCCGGTAATCGCTCCCACGGCTCCGATCAGCTGTTTGTCGCACGCACACACACAACGCACACACGCACACCGACCGAGAGGAGAGAAGCAAACGCGTTTTGAGGTTAGGTGCGTTCGGGTATTATGAAATGCCAAGTTGGGAATCTCGGATTCCTGACTCGCAAACTCACCTTCTTGTTGCCACTTGCCCAGCTGCCCGCGGACGAGAGGTTCTTGGCCTGCAAGGGGAAAATATTGAATTATAATCACTCGCCATTGGCCAAACAGTTGAGGGTACGAATTTTTGCACGGAGTTACATAATTGGGGTGTTCGCATCGTATCGATGTAGTGGCTCCCAATCTAGATTACGGATCACAGATAAACGCTTCTCAGACGCTCGATTCAAAATATTGCACTGGCAAATCGTCCAAATGGAGTGGTCATTAATGATTGTTTTTCTCCATTTGACACGACTGTGGAAAATTTGGACCCTCTGCGGTTTCCCTGCGAGGTCTTTACCTGCTGCAGGTTGAGGGCTGGCGTCGATTTCAGCAATCTCAAGCCGTGGAATCTTCGCAATGTCGCTGCCATGGTGGCCGGAGTTTTAATTTCTGCGTCGTCGGTCGTATAAAGGAAACTTTCGGGGCAGCGAATCGCCAATCGAATCTTTTAATTCCACTGACTTCTCTCTTCCTCTTTCTTGCTGTCCAATGTGACCGAACTGGCCAATAAAATATAGAAAACCGCGATATACTAAAATTAAGTTTTAAAAACTATGTTTAAATGAAAATTTGATTTAGTTTGAAATATTTGTCATGTAAATCCAACCAACGTGCTCTGAAAAATTAGATTTACAACGGTGTACACACGTCACAAAATGTTTAATTTTAGTTGCAGAAAATGGTCACGCCTCACTCCAGTTCCGAACGCTGGTTCCGGTTTTAAATTTGGCGCTTCCCTTATCAGCCCATAATCGACGAATAATTCCGACTTGCGGTCGGGGCAGAAAAACAGACAATTTTCCCTGATATACAAGGTTTGGAGACTCCAAGCTTGAGTCCTTAAATGAGTCGGTTAATTTTGATGAGGACAAGGTGTCAACAAAGTCCTATTGGGAAATGTCCCCATTTAAATGTAAAGCCTAGTACTCAGACTGACGAAAAGTTTTCGTAAGCAGTGCGAGAGAGCAAGAGGGTGACTATTGTCCTCTCGTTTTGACTCACTGCTTAGATACACTTTTCGTCTATCTGAGTACGTAGCTTAAACAAAGCCGGATCAACTATTCGTGCCATTGACATGCAATGGGGGCATTATTCGTTTTATGAGTTGATTTATATCTGAAATCGTCGATCGTCCACTTTTCCAAAACTAAATGTTTTCCGTTAGTACTTGTTGCCTTTTCCGCTGATCTGGCAAGATTTTCGTACTTTCTCATTTATTCTCAGATTATTTTCGATTTTATCGAGATCACCCAATTTGATTGATAAACCCCAGAACAAAAAAATAATCCATTAGTTTTTGCTAGAAAAGGGCTTAAGGGTTTAAACGCGACTCTTACTTAGTAGATATTACACACATCGACTCTAAGAAAATTAAAAAATAAACAGGAATCAACACTTCATTCTCGCTTTAAAACTAGTACTCACCAGCGCTAAACCCTTAGCTAGCTAAACGGGTTTCATTTTTCTAGTGTGACCGGTTTTATGGTGCTCACCGAAAATCCATACGAAACGGCCATACTGTCAGCTGTGTTTCAATTCAAAGCATTTTGGGTTGGCAGCCAACTAAGAAGAGGATCCCAATAGGTGACCACTGGTCATTGACGAGCAGGGAATTAAGCTAGTCCATAATTTTTAAAATTGTGATGTTGGCCCTTTTATATTGATCCAGCTGAGGAAGTAGCAGCAGCTGCAGGGCAAGGAGCAGCTTGTCATTGTCGGCGGCATCGGGAGCTGGCCCCGCGGCTTTGGAAATCATAATTTAAGTAATTTGTTCGTTTGATGCTTATTTCCCTGTGAAATCACATATTTTAAGACTTCCGTTTGTTTTAATATTTTTTATTTTTTTTATTTTATGGTCAAGATTGCATATAATTGGATCTTCTTTAATTTGTAAATTGTAAATAATTTTATTGTAAATAAATTAATTTTTCCGCGCTGGAAAGTCCCGTCATAGGGTTTTGTTTCCAATTGCCTGCCTCAATTTCGCAAGGGTCGCTGGGAATTAACAGATATTTCCTTCCTCTCGCGCCACCCTTGCGAAGACTCAGCCGATTTAAAATATCTAGCGCGATGTTCATTCTAGTATTTTCTAGTATTTCTCTTTGCTCATCTGCGTACCGACCTTGCTAAAAGGGGCCGAAAAAGTGTATTTGTCTCTCGCTCGCACTCATTTGGTTGCTGAATTTTAGCGCTGGTGAGTACGTAGCTTTATTCGAAATAGTGAAATATATCTTGAAAATGACTGACAATAAATCCATTCTTTCAAAACGGAATCGTTGCCCTCTTTTGGTTTCAAAAGAATAGATAGTATCGATGTTGCCATCGACTTTTTCGGACCTCTAATGTCACTCAGTGTTCCCGGATCAGGGTTTCCCCCTAGATTTAGGGGTTTTTTGATGTCCTAGGGGGAATTTTAGGGGAAAAGTTTAGGGCTTTTTTTCCGAACTGATGGATTTAAAATTTTTAAGAAAATCTCAATAAAATTTCTTTTTGTATTATAAATCCCCCTGCACGATTTTTGTATCGCTTAAAAGTTTTGCCAGCTGATGTTGGCGCATTCCATGAACCCGCCTTTAAGATACTAAGAACTGGTATTCCACCGACATTTTTCCGCTTCGCAACGTTCAACGTCATGATTAAATATTTCTTCTTTTAATTATTTGAATTTATCAGATTTTTTGAATTTGGGGGGAAGACTGAAAGACTCTTTGAGATTTTTTAGGGGGAAAGCTAAATTTTTATCTGGCAACACTGATGTCTTTCGCAAAAAAACAAAAAAAAACCTAGTAACGCATAAACAAATGCGAGGAAAATTAGCAGCTATCGATTTCCACTAACTGCGGTCAGCGGAAAAACTAGATAGTTGCATTGACCGGGAGCGGAATTAACTGGAGACGCTTGCAGAATACATGAAAATGCCGCCGCAGGAGGAGGAAGGAAATGCAGGGAACACAACGGCCCAGCAGCTCGATGACGAAATCGAGAATGTGCGTGTGGTGGTGCGAACTCGGCCGATGGACAAAAATGAGCTGTCCGCGGGAGCCCTGAGTGCGATTTCGGTGGACAAGATAAACCGGGCCATTACGGTGATGAAACCGAATGCCACGGCCAACGAACCGCCGAAGACATACTACTTTGACAACGTCTTCGATAGCGGGTCCAATCAGTTGGATCTGTACGTGGACACGGCTCGCCCCATTGTGGACAAGGTTCTGGAGGGCTACAATGGCACCATTCTGGCGTATGGACAAACGGGCACGGGCAAGACCTACACCATGTCCGGCAATCCCGATTCGCCGCAAACAAAGGGAATAATACCCAACGCTTTTGCCCATATCTTTGGGCACATTGCCAAGGCCAAGGAGAACCAGAAGTTCCTGGTGCGTGTCAGCTATATGGAGATATACAACGAAGAGGTGCGCGATCTGCTGGGCAAGGATGTGGGCAAGAGTCTGGAGGTCAAGGAACGGCCAGACATTGGTGTTTTTGTCAAGGATCTTAGCGGCTATGTGGTGCACAATGCCGATGATCTGGAGAATATTATGCGATTGGGCAACAAGAACCGAGCTGTAGGCGCCACCAAGATGAATCAGGAGAGCTCCAGATCCCATGCCATTTTCTCCATTACCGTAGAGCGGAGTGAACTGGGCGAAGGCGGTGCCCAGCACGTGCGGATGGGTAAGCTCCAGCTGGTGGATCTCGCCGGGTCCGAGCGGCAGTCCAAGACCCAGGCCAGTGGCCAGAGGCTCAAGGAAGCCACTAAGATCAATCTGTCGCTGTCGGTGCTGGGAAATGTCATAAGTGCCCTGGTTGATGGCAAGAGCACTCACATCCCTTATAGGAATTCTAAGCTAACCCGACTTCTCCAGGACTCCCTGGGAGGCAACTCCAAGACCGTGATGTGTGCCACTATCAGTCCAGCGGATAGCAACTACATGGAGACTATATCGACGCTACGTTATGCTAGTCGCGCCAAGAACATCCAGAATCGTATGCACATCAATGAGGAACCCAAGGATGCTTTGCTTCGTCACTTTCAGGAGGAGATTGCTCGACTTCGGAAGCAACTGGAGGAGGGCAGCAGTTTCGAGGAGGAGCCACAGAGCTCTGAAGAGGAGGAGGACACAGCCGACGACGAGCTGGAGGCCCCCCTGGAGATCGAAATGGAGTCGTCAACTGTCCAGGCTGCGGAGAAGAAGCCCAAGAAGAAGCGCGAGAAGACCGATGAGGAGAAGGAGGAACTAGCACAGCGTAAGAATGAACATCAGCGGGAAATAGAGCATGCCAAGACGGAGCAGGAGACCTTGCGTAATAAACTAGTATCTCTCGAGGGAAAAATCCTCGTGGGCGGCGAGAATCTGTTGGAGAAGGCTCAAACTCAGGAGAAACTTCTGGAGCAGTCAATCGCGGAGTTAGAGGAACGCGAAAAATCCGAGGAGGCCCTGAAGCAAACCCTGCAGCAAAAAGCCACCGAAAGGATTGACATTGAAGAGCGGTATTCCACGCTCCAAGACGCCAGCACTGGCATTACCAAGAAGATCCACCGGGTGATGCAGATGCTGATGGGCGTGAAGTCGGAGCTGGCTGATCAGCAGCAGGAGCATCAGCGCGAAAAGGAGGGGATCTACGAGAACATTAGAAGCCTTTCCAGGGAGCTAGCACTCTGTGAACTAGTATTAAACTCCTACGTGCCCAAGGAGTACCAGTCCATGATCAATCAATATACCCATTGGAACGAGGACATTGGGGAGTGGCAGCTGAAGTGTGTGGCCTACACGGGAAACAACATGCGCAAGCATATCTCGGCCCACAAGACCAGCGGAAAGGAGCCAGACTTTGTGGATCTCTCGCACGTTTATCTCAGCTACAACACCGACGGCGTGTCCAATCCCATGCGGTCCAAGTCTGCCAGGCCACGGACTTCGGGTGTGCCCAGACCCACGACAGCCAGGCGCTACTGAAGCGAGTTTTGGGAGCGGAATCGCTTGCTAGTCCAGCTGCAAATCTTATGCGGCTTGCGCGCCCAATTTTGGTTTCTTCTTCTGCTAAACCTGATTTTAACACCGTCAGATTATTTTGCTCAGTGATTTTTCGTTATTAGCCCCTTAGTTTTTGTTGATTTATTGTTTAGTACATAATACTATTTAGGTTGAACAACGGTGCAATACATTTACAACTGTGTTTGTAATTTTAATGCTTAATTTATACCTATTTTATAACGCTTGCAACTAAGTAGCAACCAGATTTTACTCGAATAGGCACAAACATGCATAAGTATTATTGATGTGCTATTGGCTTTTAAATAAAAATATTTATGATACTCACTAACATACATCTGTTTTAATTCAAAGGAAAAGAATTGAAATTTTAAATTTAGCAATACAAGTGGTAGGAATATATTTTTGCAACAGCTGGAAAGTAGGCTTTGAATTTTCATCACACTGCTGGAAAAAACTGAAATTTTGACGACCGTGAAACTGGTGGTTCCATAGTGTAGCGGTTATCACGTCTGCTTTACACGCAGAAGGTCTCCGGTTCGATCCCGGATGGAACCAGGTGTGCAACTTTTTTCCAGTAGTTTTTGTTTTTATGTTAGTTTTTACTTTAAAAAATAATTTGTTTGCAGTTATTAAAATTTAGTGGTTTTTTTTTTAGTTAAATGGTTTTAAGCAACCGTATTTTTTTCGTTTTTATTTACTCGCCTTAAATATAGAAATAATTCAAACTAATTAATCTTATTATTACCCTTGTTTTATAAATAAAATTGAAAAAGTTGTTTTAATTGTTAACCATACAATATGACAATATTTTCATGACTTTATTTTATACGTAACTGGAAATAATAAATACACTTATTTTTTGTGTATTTTTAGTTTTACAATTTTTTTTTACATACTGATAAGGAAGATAATAATTTTTGCATTATATGTGATTAATAGGTAATAAACTCGAGTTCTAATGACCCAAACACATTTGCTTCACAATTTATAACTGCAAAAATTTATAAGTCAATGGTTTAACCTATACAGCTTAAATAATTGTTATATTTTTATCACTTTGATGCGCAAAAGCGGCCAGCTCTTGAATACTGGAAATAATTTATTAATTATGATTTTTGACTGATTTTATAATACACATTTCAAGATAATGGAATTAAAACGGTATATAGCATATAGGTTTAAGGTAAGGAAAACCAAAAAATTTAGTTAGCAATATGTTTTCAGTTGTGTTTGGTGTAAATAATTCAGAGTTAATAAAACCTATTATAAAATATAAAAAAAGAACTTTTCCACCTGGTTCCATCCGGGATCGAACCGGAGACCTTCTGCGTGTAAAGCAGACGTGATAACCGCTACACTATGGAACCAGCTGACAAGCGGCCGTCCAAGTTCTAATAAGAGACACGACGGAACTTTGGTTCATTGAAAGGATTTTAAAAGTGGGTGGTTTAATGATTCAAAATGGAAATAAACAGAAGAATGCGAAGTTCATTAACATATTAACTTAAGCTTATACCTTGTCTTGAACGATTAATAATACCTATCATAAATTAAAGGACATTTAGTTTTCTTCATTTTTCGTTTGCTCGGCAGTCAGCCATTTGTTTCGCTTAAATTTCTTCCGCTCAGGTGTTATTTTGGTTGCGGATTACTCACTCCACCTGCCGCGGATGGAAGTGTGTGCTCAGGTAAGCAAAGCGGTAAGAAATACAACTGTACTTTTTTCTATTATTTATTTCCGCGCTTGTCGCATTTTAGGGTGCTGTTACTAATCAGGCCGAAAGCATTTCCTCTTTATCACTTGCTCTTATCTCCCGCACGTTTTGTTTGTTGGTATCAAGGGGCGAAGCTCCACTCAGAAAAAAATAAATAAAATCGATAGCGGAATAAGACGTCACGAATAACGGTTCAATTTACATATGCTCGTGAAATCAATTCGCGATGTGTGAGAGGAAAAGAGAGTGAAGATTGAAGATCACTAAAATAAAAGAGAGTGGCAAGGTGAGAGCGTGCTCAGTTACACTGCGAGATATTTACTCGCTGGCGGCTAATTGAGTGGATGTAGGAAGGCGCACCACACTGAGCTACGCGGATGAGGTATGCGGGAATTAAAGAAATCTCAATACTCTAGCTGTCAGTTTTTTGTAGCTAAGACTATCTGCAAAACTTTTACTCTTATCAATTTGAAAATCAAAATATTTAAAACTCTTGTAAAAATTATAAAACAAAATAAGAATTCGATAACAAAATAAAAACAAAACTAAATAACAGTCAGGTTTACCATCCAATTGTACTTAAATTTTTAGTAAACATTCGCACAAGTCGTTGGCAAATATTTAAACAAATTTGTTCAAAAACATGACGTTTCCAAGTTTTCAATATAAGCTCGAAAATATATTGGTCACTTAATATTAATCTAGTTTTACACATGTTTTGAAAAATTATTTATTTGGACTGGAAAGCTTTTATTTAGTTTATAAATCGAAACCTATTCAAATCTATTTTTACAAAAGCGATCTAAATTCTATAAATAGGACGTTGTTTATGAACCAAACGTGTACAACTGGTTGAAAAAAACACCCAAGAGCTTGTTAATGCCTTGATCAAATTATAAAATCCAAGTACTCTTTTTATAAGAGTATTGTAGACCAGTGTACTTGAGTGTCTCTCGTACTTTCCGCGAACAGACCGAGTTGATAACCGAACTCTCTTCTGCACGCATTGAGTGACAGTGTTGCCACCTACCGCCTTAAAAAAATGACAGATGGAGCAAAAAAAAAACGGAAACGGAACTAAATTAAAATAAGAATAGAAAAAAAATAAGCATTTTTAAGTAAGAAACATGATTATTTATATATTTATTGCACACTGCCAGCAAAAGCTTAAGACATAAGCGACAGGGTAGGGATTCGACCATACCTGCTGGGGCTTTCGACCGAAAATTTGTGATACTTATAACTAATATTGAATTACCATAGATGTATTAGGTTGTCATTTTTTAAGAAGTTAAGAATTTCCTTGAGATGTTCCCATTTTTGGTTATAAATCCATCTGAAAGTTTTTTATTTTGTTCTATATTTTTGAAGGCTGATCGTCCAGGATATGAGTAATAGATATAGAGTCGGTGGAGCAGAAACGGCATTTATTATTTACTGGCTTGCAAAATCGGTTTTATGGGTTAGTCTGGTGAGATCTGTGACATTTTCGTGTATCCTCTGATCTTTTTTATTTTATATAAATACATTTCTATGAAAATATATAGAAATTTTACTGTAATGATAATGCCTTCGGTTCTGTATATATTTTATCAGGGCAAAATTATTTTTTTCGGCACGGTATTGTTGTGGCAGAAACCGCCACATCATCGCAGGCTAAATATATTAATAACAAAATAATAGTTTTATGGACAGATACGATTTTTAGACGAAATACTTTAAAAAAGGGCAGATTTCCGGAAAATTTTAGTTCAACATTTTATCAGGATAGACCAAAATAATAAGACAAATATAACCGGAAAAAGGCTGAAATGGCAACACTGTTGAGTGAAAATCCCCCGGAGACCAAGCGAACCGATCGTAAAACTCTTCGGTGTCAGTCTCTCCGCTGCGCACAGTCGAAACGGAAGGAAAGTCGTTGTATTTTTTATATATTCGTTCGGTGTGATCCGTGTTGCGTGTCCAACTCGAATTCAGTTCGTAGTTGTTATCTTTTCGATTTCACTTGGATGTGCAATTGCCGACGCTAAAAATACGAATTGCCTGCAACAAAATAAAGAGTATCGGCGAAGGCGCTCAGTGTAAATAGCGAAGAATATAAAATAAAAAAAGAACCGCCACGTTCTCGCGTTCTACAAAACTCTCCCATAAAACGCTCAAGCGGCAGGCACATTACATATACACCGACCACGCCGTATAATTAGTTACTTGTCGCTGATATTTCAAACGCGCCGCATAGCAACAGAGTTCTTCTCGGCATTTCAATGATCTGAAGTGACACACGTTTTTTAATCGAAACAAATCGCCCAAGTTCGCTAAACCGGTGCTAAATAAACCCATCGCATAGAGATCAAAATCCGGGAAAAGTTATATTCTCCATACACAGTGCGTTTCCAATGTAGCCCTTCATGGATAATTAACACGAGAGCGTTGTGTGACTATATAGCAATATCGTGTTAAAGCTAAAATATCGCAGTGGCGATCCAACCAATAGTGCTCCCCTCAATCACCATCTCAACACCCCTGCGAATTTCTCTCATTTGTCAGCGCGGAATTTTTTCCTGAGTCACGAGCCATTTCAATTTTCCGGTGAGTTGTCCTCGCTCTCGATTCGAATCCGAATCTGAGTCGGTAGAAGATTGCTGAACTCTCGGGTGCCAAGTGCTAACTGTTAGTCGAAACAGTCCCCATTGTATCATTATTGACCTCGCGTAACGCTATAGCGAAAATCAGGAACGCGACGCGCAATATCTGTTTACCGACAAAAATAGGGTCAGCACATAATAGCGATTGTCTGGGTTTTTTTTCCATCGTTGGGCAGGGAGATGAGTGCGGATTATCTGGGGATTGACGATCGTAAAAAGGAGACGCAATACCACATAGGGGTGGTTGTCCTTTGAGTGACTTCTGTTCCACCACCACTTTGTACGTGTACTATGACAGTGGTCACTAATCAAGAGACAATCACTAGTCAAAAATATCAAATCAAAGGTAGTTTTATAAATATTTTCGAAGTCTCTCTGCATTTTTAAAGCATGTTCCAAAATTAAAATGAATAGCATCAATAAACAGCAGAATTCAAAGTATGCGCCCTATTTTTATAATTGGAAGTTTCTTGTTTTGTCAAAACATACAGCTGCGGTCAAAATAATAGTAGTGCCCAGTAAGGCTATATAAAATCCACAAAAAAATAACTTTGTAAGCTCTTTAAAAAAATTATTTTAATTTTCATTAAAGCTTAACTAATAGTAGATGTTAATAACACATAACAACTTGAAATTACTCAAAAGAATTATTAAGGAAAAATATAAATGTTGAATTTGACGAAAATTGAGTCGGTCAAAATAATAGTAGTGAAACTTTTGAAAAATTACCACATCCTAAAAAAATTATTTGGGAATACCTGATTGATTGATTATTATAGATCCATGGATAAGAATTTTTTGAGTATTAGTTAAATATCCTTTATAGACAATAAGGACTCCTCAGCGATTTTCCCTGGAATCAACTGAGATTTGGCATATTTTCATAGAAAAAATTGTTCCACAACTTGCAAATGATAAAAAATGTTGTATGGTAGTATTTTTAGGACTTATTTCTGAATGTCACACCAAAAAATCTCAATCGGATTGAGTTTGGGTGACTGTGCGGGCCATTTTAAGACGTTTACCTGGTTAGCTGCAAGCCACTCTATGTACAATTTACTCGTATTTGCTGGATCGTTGCCCTTTTAAAACATCCAAACAAGTGGCATATCCTTTGAAATATATAGTAGCATCACGCCGACTCAGAATTTGACATATAAATGTCGATCCATTATATTTCTGAGCCAATACACTGGCCTACCTACATGGTACGCAAGGCTCGCCTAAATCATAACTGACGAAAAACCCGTACCTAACGGTTTTGCAAGTATTTTTAGGAAAAAGTGTTTTAATTGTGGTCGTTTTCAATACTTTCGAGACCCACGGCCGTAAAAATACCTAAGTTGGGCTTTTCCGGCAAAAAAAATGTTCCTAAATTTTTTCGAGGGCCAGCTTAGATATTCTGAGGCAAACGTTAAGCGTTTGACAAGATACTTTATTGTTAGATAAGGCCCTTTTTTGGAACTTTTTGTCATGAGGACATTCTCTCTAAGGTTGCTTCTTATTGTTTCCAGATATGCATAGATTAAAAAATTTTTTTTAGGCTGCAGCAGACATGAGTGTCTTATGCATCCCCTGCCTCACTTGGCGATCCCCTGACTTTTTTGTCAATATCCTTGGTCGGCCACTCGATTTTTTGAACATATCGCATATGTGATCATTTTAGATGAGCATACAATAATATATACCCTTTGAAGTAGGTTTTTCTTTCAGATATAAACTTTTTAATCAGATTTTGCCTCTTGGCAGCAATTTTTTTCCACATTCCATATTGCCAGGACCAAATATAAACGAAGGATATAGAAATGCTAAAAACTGTTTGATAACATCCTAAAGTAATGTTTAAGACCAAAAATCTTAAGAAAAGTTTAGTAAATTTAATCATAAAAAAAAATTTATCTGACACTACTATTATTTTGACTGCGCCAAAAACGTGCTAAATTGGGAAATAATGCAAAATAAAATAGAAAGAGATGTGATAAGACGACATCACTTCATATACTGGAAGAGCAGATATTGGTAATTACTAATATGAAGAAATGAATTGGATTCGTCAACCCATTGGGAAGATACAGCCGAAAAACTTTTCACTAGACCAGCACTACTATTATTTTGACCGCAACTGTATATAAAAACTTTTAATGATTTTAAGAAAAAAATATTTCACATGATCTACAAAGTCTTCTCTATCTGTGAATGAATTCCTTGGAGTAAACACTTAATTTCAATACGCTTTTTAATGATTTGCGAAATTATTTGAAAGTTTGATGAGGTTACCCTGTTCTTATCTAGGGGAAGTCCTATGGTTTCGCTTATTTTTAGCACATGCCGTATCTTTGACGCCACTGATTACAGAGTTCCGTGAATTCCGGTGTCAGTTATCGGCTAGACCTTACCCTAAAGTTGAGTCATCATTCGTTGAGTAACAACTTCCACATGTTCCATGCGGAGTCGTTGGAGATCACATGAGTGTTGAGCAGATCACTGACATGGGTGAAGACCTGGTAAACAGTGCTCCACGCGATCTATTTGCCGAACTCGTAGTGGAAGTTTGCCAAATAAACATGCCATAAATAATAAAAATTAAGACATAGGGCGTCCAAAAATACATCGTACTTGACGTATTTACGTAGATTGTCCGACCGTTTTAGTGTCTTTTCCGCTGAAAGATCCCTTATCTCCACCAGATAACACTCTTTTTTTGCATAAGATTCTGTGGTGTGGGGACTCCAAATAAATACAAATTGGTGCCAGTTTAGTTCCAGCTGTACCCCTGAGCAGTTCGGATTGCGCACTAAGCCAAGTTTAAAATAAGTTCATTGAAAAGTAAATCTTGAAAAATGAAAACCTTGCTGACAAGTTCGTTTTTTGCCTGAGCAAAAGTAAGAGTTCAACCTCAAAAGCCAATGGCCTAGAATAAAACCTTCACAAAAAAAAAACCAAAAATGAGACAAAAACTTCTCAAGTTACCTAAAAAAAAGATCGCCGCGGAGAGAAGGGTAATTTTTGCTGCCTAGCAACAAGTTTATGTCTCGCTTCCACGGAGCATGCGCGGCTCATTTCAATGGATGTTCTTCGCAGTGCCTTCGTCTTGAGAAAACAAATAAAAGGCCATAAAAACTATTAAAGCAAGGGGGGCAGGTCTTTCCGAGAAGTGGCCGGACGACGCCAGGCCTCTCTTGTCCGCACCGCATTCTCATATTCTCACAGTTCCCCAGACAAATGAGGTCAAAATCCTTGAGGTTCTTGTCCTTCCTGGCTTGGTATATGGTGCGTCCGTTAAGACAAACTTGCATGGCACATGAGAGTTGAAAAAAATAAACCTAACATTGTGTAACAATATGGTTTTCTGTTTCAACAAGTAATATTGTACTGCAGATAAATAATATAAAAAAGTTCCAGTTAAAATAAAAATTTAAAAACTTAGTGTTAAATTTAAATGAAATAAATTAAAGTTATGCACAAGCTTTACTGTATTTAAGATCAACATGGAATGCTGCCCCTCCAGACAGAAACAAGAAGAAGAACTGGAAAGGATGAAGATGAATCAGAATGAAAATACAAAGGAACACACATTAGAGGTTCAGACAGTTCTATATCCTCCTTTATTTCGGTCATCTTGATTACTAAGAGCTTTTGATATTGACCGAGAATTGTCAATAAAATTGCTTAGGCGATTGAAAATACCGAGAGAAAAAGAGGGATTAATCAAGGTTATCCCCGCCATTCGATTTACCCTCTATAGTTATGTAAATTTGTCTGGGTGCCTCATGATCACGCAAACTTGTCGCCATTTCAATTCATATTAATTGAGAGCAATCCCCAAGTATTTTTGATTGACCCCAAAAAAAGCGACTTTTATCAATTTTGTGGAGCGAAGAAAGTGAAATGCACCCAGACAGACAGACAGACAGTTCGAGAAAGAGAGAGGAGGCTGAGTGAGTGGGCCACAATTTTCATGGGAAAACCATTTTCAACTGCGCACTGTAAAATGGCTCAATTAAATGTCAATTTCAATTGTAAAACTGTAGCCAAGCGGAAACTCGATTGCCTGTCAGTTGGCAATTTGCATGGACAAGTGCATAATGCGCAAATAAATCAGCCATAAAGGCCATAAATAAATCTGACCACGAACCTTGGCAAGTTAACCCAAGACCTCACGTTCTCCGACCTCTTTGGCAGAGATAACAGGCCACATAACATCGCACATAACACCTGTCAACGCGCAGAGAACCCAACTGATCAGCAAACCGAGCGCAATTCTCCTTCCTCTTTAATGGCGGCCAAGTTCAATAGAACTTTAGATTGCCGAAATACGAAACATCGCCAAAACGAAGTCCATTCCGGGTTTTTCCCAACTATAAAATACCCAGTTCTCGAAATTGATTAGCTCTCATAAATCGAAAATATTTCATTTTATTTCCATTAAATTCATGAAATTTCTAAACATTATCATATATGTACATATATAAGATTAATATATTGGTGAAAGCTTTATAAAACATAAATAAATTCTTTGGTTAAGTAGTGAATCTTTATTTCCATATATAAATATTAAACTATATATGTAGAACATAAAGACGAAACCCGAAAGATATATCACTTCATTGACAGCTTACAAATTTCTTGTATTAAGATGTCTAAGATAAATTCCCCAATTTATCACATGGGCTCTATAATATTTTCATTTAATTTTATTTCAAATACCATATACCCGTGAATTTTTTCGGCTAGCAGGTATGAAAATTTGCACGATATTTCCCGCCTTCGCCGAGTGGGTAGAAAAACCCGAGGCCCGAGAGACGAAAAGTCGAAAGTCGAAAAAGCACCACCGCCAGTTTCGGTGGCAACGTCAAGGCATACGGACGATCCGAGCAGATATTAAGCGATCGGGCTAAGAGATTGACGTAAAGGAGATTCCGTTGTATCTTCAAGATACTTATTCAGTGCAGATTTTTCCGGTTTACGGGGCATACAAACATTTTTAATACAAATTAACGACGAATTTCCAGATAATTGCAGTTAACTCGAAAGCATAATAGGCGTTGGTGAGTGACTTATCAAAATCAGAGGTAAACGAACTTATCAACTGCTTTGATTTCCCCAAACAAAACCGGTTACTGTTGCATCAGAATTAATAAGCTGATTAGTGAGAGCTCTCAAAAATTCGGTCCTTTATTTTTTTGCTTTTGCAATGTTAAAGAAAGAATATAGCTCGTAATTGTTCCCGAAATTTAAGTTTTTTAAGTGATTTGAACAAAACGTGACTGAACATCAACAAGAAAACTAAATGAACTTTAAATAATAATGGGGAAATTTGTAATGTCAGAAACCCTTCAAAAAGATTTATTTTCAAAGGGACTTCGATTAAACATTTCCCCAGGGAACATAAACTAAAAAGGAAATCCCCTGGCACAATGGCACCTCCTTGAATATGCCTGATGATTATTCACGAACACGAAGCGGTCGCAAATCATCAAGATTCTATTCTATTGCGATTCCATTCCCTGGCTATTAGCATATACTAATTAAGAATTTCCCGCACAAGCCCCTAACTAATCAAATATATGCATTTGTTGCCATATTTAATCTGATTAAATCAGCAGACTTGTCGGATCATTCACAAATCAGTTGCGATCAGCTGGTTGAGTCGTTAAAATCTCGATTATCATTCGATTGAAGCGTGTTGGAAATGATTAGCCGAGATGAGTTCATTGGGTTTCTTATGGGAACCCCTTAACTTGTCCATCACGCCCCGCCTCTGTCCTTGGATAGAGTAACCTGTCCCGTCCACGCGCTGTCCATAGAAATTCTGTCTGAGTCTCCGTATCCCCAAGACGCAGACGTCGCGACGCGGCGCTCGTTTTTATGTCTGTCTATCTGTCAGTAGTCTAAACACTGAATTGGGCTCCAATCTAAAAATGTGCAATCCCCACAAAAGATACAGTATCAGCACTGTGGGAAAAATAGTTTTAATAACCTTGCAACAATATGTCTTTTGACAGAACAAGCAATAAGTTGACACATTATAACAAAATTATATAAGAAATATTAAAGATCTATTAACAATAATTTTCGCATAATAATAGAAAATTCAAAGATATTAGAAATCACTTAAAAATTCTGTCTACGACTAAGCTGCAGAAATTTGTATTATTTTAGATAATTGCCAATTGAATTTAATATATAAGCCAGAAATGAAATGCAGTAGATTTTAAAATCAGTAGATTATAAAATAAAAGTCAGAGAATCTTTCAAAATCCTTACAGTGTTAGATTTCCGCAGTGCGGCGCTGTCTGGCATTTACAGAACGGGCGCATTTACTTAGCTGACTTCCAACTTTGTTGCCGGGAGATCGGTTTACACGGCACTCACTCCAGCTGGGACTCGGACATGGGCTTTATCAAATCGGTGGCGGCGTTGTCAGCTCGACAGCGACGCGTGGCATCGGCCAAGTTAGCAGTTTTCGCGTTACCTCAATCGAAGTGCCATGTGGAGCTCACGCCCGGCCGAAATCCAAAATTATTATGCAGCGTCGACGGTTCGCTGGCATTCATTGAGCGATTCCAACATTTTATAGATCGGAGTGAATAAAAACCTAACTGGCAACATTTATTTCCCGAATCACTCACGTGGTACGTGGTGAGATGGGGCCCCCGCTCTTCTGGTTGTTGTAGTATTTCATACATATTCCAAGTATGTGGATTGCTATCAAGTGTTTACTTAGTTTGTATATTTTGAATGAATGAGAACAATTGAATTTATGGCCAGCCATCAAAACTTTCCATTACCAGTGAAAAATTAACTTTAATCATAAAAGCAATAGAAATTTCTGTAGGAATGTAGATCAAATGTTAAAATATTCTTAGAAGAAGCTAATTAGTTGAGGAAAAATCTCTTGAAAATAAGTAAATCAGGTTTAATTCTGTTTTTACCCACAATATTAGGTTAGTTTTTATTTAGTTTATAAATATGCAAATAAATGTGGGGTTTAATTATTGCAAAATCGTAAAAAAGTTGTTTGTCCATAATATATCATTATGTATGGATTTTGTATGGAAAAACTATTCAGTATTGAAGGGGTACTAAATATGCTTAAATATTTAGGTCATAAAAATAATAAAAATAGAGCCTGCGTGCGTAGTTCTTGGCCACCAGTCTGGAAGTTATCTTATCTGTCTGAACTTAATAGAGGTCTGCTGATTGAACTTACGTTCTTAATATGCCAAAAGCTAGACATGCATATCTAAATATTTAGCTAATAAATACACTGGCAATCTTATCAATATTCTGCTCACTTGGTAACCCGATTCGGGTTTGGACAGAGTAAATTATTTACCGTCAGACTAAGTTCTGATTGATCAACTGACAAAAACGGTTGTAAAAACATTTGATAATATTATCAGGGCTATGAAAACAGTGTCACTATCTAGCTCAGTAGCCCACAATTGAAGCAAGTTTATATAGATATAATTGTATCTAAAAACGAAACAAAACAACTGTGTTTGCTTTGCTCTAATGATAATAGCGTTAATCGAGCTAAGTAAGTTAAGTGAGTTAAATAAGCTGCAAAGACGTCAGTGGGCTCTCGCAACTTTTACCTGGATTTTATGCTCCTATTTGCTATTTTAGATCCTAGGTTTGTTTTTAGCTTTCCTACCTTGGCGCTAATTCCTGACGTCAATATCAAGTTTGATCTGAACTTGTCAGTTGAATCTGTGGACTTCTACAGACTGTATATATTGACGGCCTTCCATGAGGGCAAGCCAATTAAGTTCTCTTATGGATTACCTTTAATATGTTTAAAAATATAAACTTATTTCATTGATGCCATTGATTGATGTGTTGAGGCCCTGACTCTTTTCACTTTTGCTCGATGCCTGTTTATTTTCACAGCGAACTGAAATGGAAATGAGTGAAATGAAAGAATTTTCGCTGCTACTTTTTCTTTGTTCCCTGGCTGCTGCTGCAATATAAATTGTTTACTTCAGGACCTTGATTATAGCATCCCAGCCTCTGATTAGTCAGCGTCCTGAAGGTATTACTTCATTCAAAGCTTTTTTCGAACGGGCAATTAACATCTGCAGTTAAGTGCCGGCTATAATTGTATTTTTCAGATTATTAAAAATGTGCCACGCCAGTAATGCAGTTGCCAGGTGCCTGAATTTGAATTGCAAAAATAATTTACTTACCAGGTCATTAACTAAATTAACGTAGTTCCCAGCCTAGCAAACTGGCACTTTAGTTAAACGACCTAACTGGGGAAAGTTTACGATATTCGATACTTGGAAAATGGAAATATTAATCTCATAACTCCTTGTCATCAGTCATTAATATCACTTGAGTTTCATGATCACTCATTTCTCATGCAACCAAGTTCCAGGTCTTTGGGGTATTAATCGCACTTAAGCCACTTATTGGACTGTATTTTAGTGATCAATTTATGGGGAAACCGGGGTGATTCCCCTCAAGTGCTTTAACAAGTCAATTCCAAAGTTCCCCCGCCTTTGACAGAGACCACCAGTTCGTCAATTAGCGCGATCATATTTCATTCGAATGTCCAGTAACTGCCATGATCAACATTTTATGACAAATAAGCACAAACAATTTCACAGCGCGTGCGCCTGCTCAGCTTTGTCCAATTGAATCCAAAGTAAACAAAGGCGCTCCTTCAGACTCTCCTCTGGACTAAGGCGGCGAAAATCAGACAAATCACGAGACGTGCGACCGAGTTGGAAAAATAAACAAAGAAGCTTATTAATAAGGCATTGATCAAGTGTCCGCAATAATATTTAAGTTGGGGCGTCCTTTAATGATGGGAAATCAAACAAGAAAAGCACTTAAACTAATTTCAATTATTTTTCCATTTCCATTGCAGTTCTTCAAATGGGTTGACTTGTGACATTGCAGCTTCCTGGACCCGGGAACCAAAAAGGTAAGACCTAATATTCTGATCTAATATTCAGCTAAATTTATTTACATTTCCTTAAACGTGCCCATTGTAAATATTAATAAATCTATGCCAAATATCTATTTAAATCGATTAGATAATTATATATGTAGATAGATGGATTTAGCCCAAGGAAGAGAAAACAATTCAGGCATACACATCGATATAAATGTTTAATTGTATGAGCCTGCTAACTGATTGATGTTTAGAACCATTCAGATTTTGCTTCAAAAATTTAGCAAAGCGAAAAGAACTGCGTTCGATACTTTTGATACGATTTCGGATTTGGTTCTCCACGTGCCAAATGTACACAATTAAATTGTTTACCCCCAACTAGCGCGCACAGGTTTAATTTGGAAATCCAAATGGAATTTCCGAATTACATTGGGGCATTGTGAAAGATTGGCGCTGGCATTGGCTTTGAAATTCTTCTCTTTATAGAATTTTATTATGGTGGATTTTGTAATCATAATAATGTTATTAATTTACTAGAGGACAGACCGCAAGAAAAGCTAAATAAAGTAATGCAAAATTTTCCTTTTGGGGGTCGGCCATCTAAAGAATTCCTCTAAGTTTCTTTTATGAGGTGGATTTCTCTGTGGGATCAGCAGGACAGGTGTTCTGCTTATCTTTTTTAGCACAATCTAACCAATTTCGCCGGCTGCTGTTTGGCCATAAAGTAATTCAGGCACTCAAGTACCATTCGGGCCATAAAATTAATTTATTAGTTTTACAAATGCTTAAATTTGTTTACCTCTTTCCCGTGGGATTTGCCAAACAAGAATTTCTCTCGCCAGAAAGTAGCGAAAGTGTGAAATAAACATTTGGCAGAGACGCGATCTTTGGGGAAAGTGTGTAAATATCGGAAATGGTTCAAGGGTAGATCTTTAAGAGGTTATTACATTTAATGAGGATGTGTAGAAATCAAGGCAATGAATACAAATCAATACAATTGTTTATTATGGTTAGTTATGGAACAGGCAATTGGGCGTTGGATAAATATTTACACTCATGAATTGGTAGCGTTTTGGCACAAGTAAATATTCCATCAAGACGTCATCTTCCCTGATATATGATCATGTTTTCTGTGATGTGTTTTCTAATGTCCGGATGATGGGTTTTCTTCATTTCCAGGGATACAACTTGAACCTCAAAAGACATAGCCAAAAGAGAGAGAATACCTCTTAAAGTTACACCTTTACTCCAAGCCCCACCGAAACCACTGAAAAGCAATAGTTAACGTACACTTATCCACCTGGCAACCGTTGGAATCTCTGCTTGAAAGCAGCACACCACCCATGAACCACTCGGCCAGAGCGCTAGACAGCGTGGCCACCGAGATCAGCAGCTCCTCCTGCTCCAGCACCTGCACCCCCTGCACACAGAACCACCTGCACACTGGCCACCTAACTGCCCACCGTCTTGGCCACTCGTACGCAGCTCGTGCCGATCACAATTATCTGGGGTAGAATCGAGGAAACGGAAACGGAACCTGAGTACTGAAACTAGGAATACAGATCTGTGATCCCGGATCGTTGCTGGAACCATCTTTCGTCCTCTAATCGCTGCTCGCTTCACGACGGCCGGCACAATGTTGAAAGTCGTTGGTGCATCGTGGCAAAAAACGCGGATAGGGACCTACATCCTCATCGGAGCTGGTCTGCTGGTCATCGGAGCCTTCTTCATCGGCTACATGGAGCGGCCGACGTATGATGGCACCTACTGTGCCACCGCCTTGTGGACGAAGCAGGTGGGCTTCACGATTGAGAACTGGAAGCAGCAAAACGATCTGGTCAACATTCCCCAGGGTGTGGCCAGGATTTGCTACAAGGATTCGGTTTATGAGAATGGGTGAGTGGATCCCCTAAGTGCTTTTCTATAATAATATAACTAATAATAATTCATCCTATCCAGATGGGCCCAAATCGAGGTAGAGACACAAAGAAATTATGACGACTGGGTGCAGGCCTATGCGGCTGGAATGCTGGAGGGCTCGCTTACATGGAGGAACATCTACAATCAGTGGGTCAAGTAAGATCTCCTCGTGTTATCTTCTTAAAGTAGGGTTTAATGTAATTTCTCACCTTCCAGTACCATTGCCACGTCCTGTGACCGCGACGAGAGTTCCCGTAAGTTCTGCGAGTGGCTGAGGGAGCTCCTCACCGCCAACTTTCAGCACCTGAAAACGCAGACGGCGAAGGGTGAAAACGATCATTACTGGCATCAGCTGCACTTGTTCATCAATCAGCTGGAGGGCCTGGAGACCGGCTACATTCGTGGGGCAACTCGAGCACGCTCTGAATTGGAGGGCGAGATTCCCTTCTCCGATTTCCTGCTGATGAACGCCGCAGCCGATATCCAGGATCTGAAGATCTACTACGAGAACTACGTGCTGCCCAATGGTACCGTGGGCGAGGATGCGGCCACTGATCAGCCGAAGAACTTCTTTCTTCCGAGCGCCACCATGCTCACGAGGATAGTCCAGCAGGAGCAGGAGCCCCAGAAGCTTCAGCTGCTCTTTGGTCACAGTACGGCTGGCAGTTATTCGTCCATGCTGAGGATTCAGAAGCGCTACAAGTTCCACTACCACTTCTCACCGAAGCTCAGGAGCAACACTGTGCCCGGCGTGGATATAACCTTCACGGGCTATCCCGGGATACTCGGCTCCACCGATGACTTCTATGTGATCAAGGGTCGCCATGTACAGGCCATAGTCGGCGGCGTGGGCATCAAGAACGAGAATCTGCAGCTGTGGAAGTCGGTGGACACGAAGAAGATGGTGCCTCTGGTGGCCCGTGTGATGGCTGCCAATCGGATTTCCCAGAGCCGTCAGACTTGGGCCAATGCCATGGCCAGGCATCCAGTCACCGGCGCCAAACAGTGGATCACGGTGGATCTGAAGAAGCTGGGTGATCAGGATGAGCTCTACAACGTCCGAGAAGGCGACGATAAGCACGACGATGCCGCTGTGACTGTGAACGAAAAGGATATGACGGCTATTCGTAATCGCCACGATCAGCTGAAGGACATGGTATGGATTGCCGAGCAGCTACCGGGAAGTCTGACCAAAAAGGATGTCACCCAGAACTTCCTGGTGACTCCCGGCAACTCATCCTGGCTGGCCAACGGAGTGCCCTACCACAAGAGTGTACTGGAGGCCAGTGGTGTGAGCTACAGCGAGGATCAGCAGCTCTCGGAGGCGGATGAGGCCGAGCTGACGAACCTCGAGGCGGTGGACAAGTATTTGCGGACCCATGGCTTCCGCGGCGATCTTCTGGGCGGCGAGGAGTCGATTGCCTATGGCAACATAGACCTGAAATTGTTCTCCTACAACGCCCGACTGGGAGAGAGCGACTACCACGCCTTCGCGGGACCGATATTCCTCAGACTGCAACATGTCCAGCCAAGGGCTTTGGAGGATCAGAGCGAGGATGGTGTACCCACCTCCGCCATTGGCGATGAAAGGCTCAGTGTGAGCATCGATGATGCAGCCAGTCTGGCGGAATTGGAGCTCATTACCGAACGTCGTCCGGTGCGCAATGATATGAGGGCCATTGCCATGAGACGGATCGGCTCTGGGCCCTTCAAGTGGTCCCAGATGAGTCCAGCCGAGGAGGTTGGCGGCCACGAGGGCCATCCCGACGAGTGGAACTTTGACAGGTTCTCCCCAAAGTGGGCGTGGACAGAGGAGAACGCGAAGACCCATAGAACCCAATCGAATTTGCATCATCCCTAGATCCAACTTTGTGTACCATCTCTTGTGTTTCGTCTAATTTGTGTATTTCTAGTTGGTAGTCGCATCCTAAATACTTCGTCCATAGTCATTTAGAGTGTACTGTACTTATGTGCGTGTCCTTGCTTGTCGAATCGTGTCAATTGTTGTCTTCCAGTTATTTAAACCTTTATTTTCTCGTAGGACCTTTGTAAATTAGCAAACGAAATTGTAAAAAAAATTTAGTCTAGTAACAAATTTTTGTACTTTAGTAACTTTATAAATAATACAGAGAAAAACGAAAAACCCAAAAATATTTGGTCTGCTTTGGTTTTTAAACTTATAGCTTTTGTTTGATTGATGTTGTATGTATTATTATTTAAAGGTTTCTAGAAAGGAAATTAAAATATTCAGAACAAGCATTTCTTATGGAAATAAAAACCAAAGCAGACTTTTGTATTTATTTTCTTCCGTTTATTAATCTTTTGTTGGGTTTCAGGAATTTATGAAAGTTCTTGTTTAGCAAGTACAGCAACCAATCAAGATAAATAAGTAAAAGCTTTCGGAAAGCTTTCCGAAAATGTGATTCTGGAATTGGAAGACTTGTTGAAAGATTTTTAATTATATATCCAGATGTGGTTCTGTTAAGCATTGGATTTAATTATTTGTCTGGCTTTTTGAAAAATTTACATGTTGGATTTATTAACAAAAGGAAATTGTTTAAAATTTCATAATAAACGATATCACTTTTGTGATAGCTATACAAAATATTTCGGATATTTATTGGCCCAAAAATTAAATAATGAAATGGCATAAACTAATTTTTTAAATAATTTAAATTAAGTCTATTAAAGCCCCGTCCACTGACTTATACTGATTTCTTAATCATCGTAGGCTCCTCCCTTTACTCATTTGCTGATTGGCTAATTGCAATTGACTCCACCCTGATGGGGGATTTTGATTGGGCGTCTTCCCATTGGTGCCTTTTTAATTGGCCAATCCACGTTGGCCAACGCCCCTTAAGCACTTTTTATTGGTCAATCCGGTAAGGCTTCGCCCTATTTAGATACTATATTTAAGTTTTCTTGGGTAAATACATAATTTTTTTTAACTCTTTATTGTTTTTAGAAAATATTAAAAATAAAAGAGTAATGTACCTTTGAAATATTTGTGATATTTAGGGAAAGTTTATATTTATAGTCTGTGATAACTTCTAGTGTTATATATGGAAATTAGCTTCGTTTCGAATCTGGTCTGTAAGAAACCCAAATAACTTATTATTATATTTGTATAATATTCTGCCCCAAAAAAGCGAACTTTCCACACACAATTGTTCTCTAATTTTACTCTGTGACTTTTATCCTGGGCTCTCTTCGTTTTTTTTACCGCCTTGTCTCAATTACACCGGGGACCACAATAAAATACGAGAGGAAACTTGTCAAAAACAATTCGAAGGAGAGCCCCGCACCAATTACCAAACTCAAATAGATCTATTTCGAAATTCAATTTGCTCTCGCAGCCAACAAACGAGGCCAATTACTTTAAAATATTTCGTTGAGCAAACTTGGTCGACAACTTCGAAAAAAAAAAAAAGAAAGAATCAAAAAAGAAAAAGAGGTTCGTTGCTTTTGTCTTGGCCGGAGAGCGAGAAATGGAAGCCGAGAGGAGATGAGAAGAATCTGTGTGTGTGGGGACAAAGAATAAAACAGAAATCCCTTTTATGCTTTGATTATGGTAATTTTGCGATTTGTTTTCATTGCAGTGAAACATGCAATTTTCCTATATATATCCCCGCTATATACATATTTATATACATATATTATATAGTTCCACTCCAAGGAAACTGTGAGCTCCAGCAAGTCGCTGGTATGCAACTTCTTTGCCAGACAAAGACCAAGGCGAAGAGCCACAATTTGCATAAGTTGTGCCAACGAACAATATAGCATGTTACACGTGGGAAAATCAGCTTAGAATCTATATATATATATAAATATGCACAGAAATCCTAGGAATATGAGCTACACGTTATCAATAAACAAGTCTAATTAAATTTAAATATACCTATTTTATTTACTATCGGTTCCATCTTAATTTTAACCCAATTATTGTTTAGCGACTTATTGAAAAGGTTGCTTTGTTTTTCAATTCAACGGACTTTTTTTCAAGCGTTCCATCTGAGCATTCGACTAGCGCATATGCATATGTTATACTATACATTGTAAAATAAATTAAAGTAAAGAAAAATTTTCAAAATTGGTAAAATTATTTCTTGTGACTACTAAAGGACAAGTCCTACGATCAACGCGGGGTCGATGGCCAAAAATCAATAATTCGAGCCACATACATATGTACATATATAGTCTATCAGGTAACTGGCCCTGCAGTTATTCTATAGAATATTATAAAGAATATCATAGTTTTCCGAAAAAATTTTTTTTCGAAAAATCGGCATAAACTAATAGCTAAATTTTATATTTTCTATCTTCTGGCTGTTTCTAAGAAGTCCTCCTCGGATCCAAGGAATGTACAACTTTCCAAGTTATTTTATAATACAAAGCTCAATGCAAGCTCAATTTTATATTTTCTGTCTTGTGGCTGTTTTTTTAAAAGTCCTCCTCGGTGTCTAATAAAGTACAACTTTTCAAGCTATTTTAAAATTAAAATAATTTATAGTCGTTATACATATCCATCTTAGGTAAACAAAATTTTCTACTCACCGTAGTATTTTTTAGGGAAATGGAGTTGCTTAAACCTTAGAAAATGTGTGACAGTCTTTTGAAATCTGTCTCCAACTAAAGAAACTAAAGGAGAATAAATTTATTGCGTATTAAATAAAGTAAATTGTTTAAATGAAGTTTCTATATAAGTAGTACACATTTTAATAAATATTTCAAAATAATATAAGACCCGGTTTAAAGATTTCTTGACTATTTTAGGTCGATTTTTTTTTTTTCCAGTGCCAGTAGGAGTGTAGGAATTCCGGCGAAGTATTTTGCATACATTCAGGTCTTTCCCAGATCACCCCTCTCGCATGCCACCCCTCTCTAACACTCTCTTCATCCCGTCGCCACGCTTTGTCTCCGCCTCTGTCTATGCTCATATGATTTAGTTGAATTATGGCCGCCATTCAGTTCGTTACGCCCTTGGGCTAATTTATAAACGTAAATTTACTTTGATGCTAATGACGCCGCTGAAGGCAAACAACAACATTCAAACATCCACCCACCCACACATGCATGCATTGATAGTTTTCTGTTGATATATCAATATGCATGCCAAAGGTGAAAATTAGTGAATTTGCTCAAGGGCCCACCTGCCGCGGGCTATGCGTCTACATATACTCTATTCTATATTCTCCATATACGGGGAGGCCCCTTTTCAAGCCCGAAAACCCCGCCCCAGTTCAGTTTTGGCAGGTGTTGGCATTGTGCAGGCATTGTGATTTATGGTTTTAGCCACGCAATTGCGTCACTGGCGCTGACCAGCATTTTTAAGTGTTCACCGCTGCGTATGCGTAACATATGTGCATCCACCTTTCCATATCCATCCATACTTTCACCTGCTCGCGGGTGTAAATTTGATTTAATTATGTATGCGTGGAAGTGAAAAAAGATGTGTGTATTTGAGGGACATTTTTTGGGTTGACTGCATTGGAAAATAAAGGATAAATAAATAAATACAAATAAAGACATGTTAAAAGGGAAAAAGTACTAGAACCGAATGGCATTTATAATAGCCTAAAATGTTCCTCAAATGTTCCTTCTCTGAAAAAAAAATATAAAATATTATTGTTTAGCTTAAAAGACAAAATATTACTAAGGTATTACCACAAATTTCAAGACAATGTAAGAGTTTTCGGGGATAAAAAAGTATATATATAATAAAGAATTGTCTTTCGTTTCAAATAAAAAACATCTAGATACTGATTAGAAATCGTATTTCCACCAGCCAACCTGAAATTACCTGAAATAGAAAAATATTCAACCTGAGCTCGGAGCGATAAATTAATTACAAATGCGATTCCCGTCGGGGCGTTTCGCTATCGCAAATAAACATAACCTTATTATTCACTCTGTGCGGGCTAACACAACCACTTTGGGTTACATTTCGGCCTGATTTGCTTCCCATCAACATTCAATTTATTGTGACCAGTAAGTCGCATTTGATGAAATTAGTTTTCGGCGATATGTGACCCACAGGACAGTGACAAACTGCAAGCGAGTGCGAGAGTGTGTATCTCTTTACGAGGTCCTGCCATCGCCCAAATTGCTTGGCCTGGAGCGACATTCTCGAATGCTTATCACGCACCAGACAACACAAAACATACCTGCGGGCAGAGGGTATTCTGGCTCCCCGTTCCTGCCACAAAAGCTTCGCCGGGGCAACTTGTTATTTATTTGCTCATTTATTTGTGACCATTTTTTTTGTTCGTTTTGGCCCAGCTTCTGTTTTTGTGGGCCACACATTTGGGGAATTTTTTTCTTTGGGTTAAAAACATCTTAATAACGAATTTGTAAGGCTTAGCACCAACAAAGGATGCTGCAGTGTCCTTTAAAATTTTCTGGTAAGACCTTGAGTGTTGACTTTAAGGCCTTTAACCCTTCGATGTGGCAAACAATGACCAGACCACGCCCACTGGAGCGAGGTCATCGGGTCATCAAATTGAAATGTGGAGCTGGTTTTTTGTGTGCCCTGTTTCTTGTCGTCTGCCGCAATCCGGATGCGGATTAATATAGCCAAAGTGGTCAAGCATTATTCGGCCGGATTGGAAAAACAGGGTCAGAGGTCATCAAAGTGACATTTGCCGCAGCCTCTAATTGCCTCCGATTAATAGTTTTTCAGCCATTTGCATATCCGCAAATGCAGAAATAGACGATGGCTGATAAATGATACATTGACTGACCTCGGGAGCTTAATCTTTTGGCAGCATGTCCCAAATGTATTCCAAATTGTTTGCTTCAAGGCAGCTTTTTCGGCCATTTTAGCATCTGCAAGCAGAAATATCAAAATTGATTGTCATTAGTTTAAATATTACAAATTAATGACTAAACAAGTCAAGAACCCATTAGATTTGAATTTCATTGCGACTTAAAATTGATTTTGATTTTAGGAAATTTAAAAAAAGGTCAGTGTAATACATTTTTGTAATATTTTCTGTATACTTTCCAACATTGCAACATATATTTTTATTTTTGTTTAACCAAACTACTCAAGGCATTAACTTTAACGTCAGCAAGCACTGTTAGTCCCACATCAAAGCCATAATTCAAACAGGGGACTTTAATGCCAATAAGCAGCTGGCAGCCATCTTAACCGACACTTCTGCTCCTCCACTCGAAGTATTATGAGTTGGAAAACAATAAATATCGGCCCAAGGACGAGGGCAGGGGGAAAAGGGATTGAAATCTGTAACACATCGTGAGTGGCGGAGGAACATGAACTGGAAAACGTTCTGCATGACAGTCGTGACGTTGACAAAAACAAAGTCATCAACGGAGTTGAAGTTGAGAACTGCAATCAAATTGAGCGGGGGAGGGGCGACGATCTCCTTTCCGGGGCACAAACCATTGACTGGGCGACTTATTTTACATTTTTGAAGTGAGTCCCGGTTTATGATTAAAGTAAAAGCATGAATATCGAATGCTGCTCGGCATGACACAGGACCTCCCCATCCTCATCCTGCTCGCTCACTTTTAGCAACTTCATCATTGTGATAAATGAGCTCTGCTTCTAGCACATTTTTCACAACAAACTGAAATTTTGGCTTACTCTTTTTGCAGGACAAACTTTCCTTTTTCCGAATTGTTATTAACAACTTTTCGTTTTTATACCTGGTAGTCATTGGGTACAAGGGTATCATAACTAAGTGTCAACTGAAAAATAAAGTAACACGCAGAAGAAGTGATCTCTGAACGTATCAAGTAAATGTATTCGTAGTCAGAATTTGTATTTATTTTATTTGACTTTTATTTCATTTTAAATTTTTTTTTGGTTTGTAATTAGCTTTACTTTATAATAATTGGTTAAATTTAAAAATAATTTCGTCCTTCACCTTACTGACCTCCCTTAACACTTTGCCCACCGTCTCGATAACCTCCTGGATCTCGAACTCAGTTTCGCCATCTGGAGCAGGATAAAGTGTTTCTACGGTGTGACGTTTCCAGTTTGCTTTTAGCAGGCCTGACAAAAGTGAAGTTTGTAGCGCTTGCTTCGTTGACACGAAATTGTAAGGATTGCCATTTTCACCCGATATTAATCGGTATTAAACTGAATCGGAGTTTTAAATTTTCTTTAATATTTATTATTTCTTAGACGTTTTGTCAGGAATATCTGAAGAAAGATTAACTTAATCAGGATATATAAATTTTTTCAAATAAGTACATAATATTTCATATTTCTTTCGGCTATGACCTTTTTATACCCTTGCAGAGGGTATTATAATTTTTCCATGATATTTGCAACGCAGTGAAGGAGGCATCTCCGATCCCATAAAATATATATATTCTTGATTAGCATCACCAGCCGAGTCGATCTAGCCATGTCCGTCTGTCTGTCCGTCTGTCTGTCCGTCTGTCTGCCCGTCTGTCTGTCTGTCCGTCCGTCTGTCTGTCCGTCTGTCTGTCCGTCTGTCTGTCCGCCTGTCTGTCCGTCTGTCTGTCCGTCTGTCTGTCTGTCCGTCTGTCTGTTCGTCTGTGGTCGGTTTCTATGCGAACTAGTCTCTCAGTCTTTTTAGCTATCGAGCTATCAGCATAATCTTATTTCTTGAGCATGCAGTATATACGGAACGGCCGAAATCGGAACACTATATTCTATAGCTGCCATAGGAATGATGACGAAATAAATGTAACAAAAATTGTAACTTCTCTGTATTTAAACGAATTTCTTTAAATTTCGATATATAGCGGTTTTATACGGTTTTAGAATTACGGTTTTAATTTTATAAAGATCGGGCAACTATATCATATAGCTGTCATAGACACGATCGGTCGATTTATATGAATATGTAAAATTCTACATGTAAACTGTCCTTGGCAAGATTCCCCCATTAAACATATTTCGGATCGGCAATGAAATACGCTTTTAATTTAATGCCCAAAGCTTTGGGCACGCGGCATCTCATAGTCGAGCACGCTCCATAGTAGTTTTATTTATTGTTTTTTTTTTGTTTTTGTATTGCCGTAATTTTGCACAGTGCAAAAAAAGTTCAAAGCTCAAGGATTTATACCACATCGAAACTAACGAAACAAACTTTGAACATTCGCTCATACGTTTTGGGACGGATCGTCATCCTCCTGGACGGAGGATGCAAATGTTTGACATGCAGTCAGTTGTTGGTGGCGAATTCTTTTAGCGCTAACTGTGCTTTTGAGCAGCATCTTCAGGCAACGACTTTGGCACTTTTGGCACGCGCCCCGTTCTCCACTTGAAACTTGGTTAGTTTGATTTTGAATGGTTTATTTGGTTGGCTTGCCTTGGCTCGGCTGCGTTTGGCGGTTTGGCTCCCAGCTCCCAGATCCCAGCTTCCAGAAGTCTCGGCTTTGCCCCATTGTTATCAACCAATTTGCCAGGCATTTGGAGGGAAATGGGGGAAAAGTCCACAGGAAAACTTCCGACGAAGGAAGCGCGCGTTGGCGGTTCTCCTTTTCTTGGTTACATTTGCAAACATCATTTTGAGCGATTGCCAAAAGGAAAAAGAGAATGGAGAAAGGAATCAAGAAGCTGAAGAGGTTAACTGTGAAAAGACAGACTAATGCCTTCAAATGACTTATTCTCTTTGGAACATTTTCTGCCAAATGGTCCTCGAGTTGAGCAGATAATTACTATAACAGGAGTCGGGAAATTCTAAGGTTCATAGAGTGAAAAATGTAGTAATTGAAATATAATCGTAAATAGGATTTTTTATTGATTTTGAATATTTTTCTGTTGGAAACGTAGTAAAAATAATTTGTATTTAAATAAAATGCTCGACCAAAATTATTTTTTTCGCGGCAGGCCAAATGGCCCTACACAAATTTTCCAATGGTTTCATTCTGAAATGATTATTGTGATCGACTTTAAAAATGAAGGATCTAAAAATAGATTGATTGACTCTTATGAATCTACAGAACTATTTAAAATGTATAACATTTTAATTTTTTTTTAACTATCAGAGATGCAAAGAGTAGAAATATAAATTAAATAATTACACCCTATGAAAATGGGATAGTTTAAAACACTAAATAGTTGTTCGCGGATTTCTAATCAATCGTAATACTGCAAACGAAAGTCGATACATAGGTCGATGGCAGCAATCCTGAACACTTCTCATTAACAAATCAAACGCTACATAGAGTTGTAAAACTATCGACGATATTATCGATGGTGCTGTGCTCCGGGTCAACATCGATTATTTCTTTCCACCATCGATACATCGAGTTAGGATCAAATTAACGAATTCGTATAAAATTTACAAGTTTTTACCAATAAATATAATATAAAAATAATTATAATCATAAATTCTTATATTCTTAAGAACGGGCCAAAACATTTTTATTTAATTTTTATTCTTTAATATCCAAAACTATCTTTATATAAATTCTATAAAGACAGTAACGTGATCGAATTTATTTAATTGTTATTTTATTGCATAAAGTCTTATATAAATGATGCCATTTTACTTTGTCGATAGTATCGATGGTTTTGACTATCACTATTGAAAATATCAAGTGAGGGCACTATCGATGATTTTACAGCTCTAACGCTACAAACTTCACTTTTGTCAGGTCTGCGAAAAGCAAACTGAAAACATCAAGTTGTGGAATATTCCATTTTCATTTGGTAAGTTCTCCCTCAATCGGGTAGAAGCTAAATTAAATAATTTGTTTGTTTTTTAAACAGGTTACGATGAGCGACAACAAGAAGCCGGAAATGCTGTCCTTTAAGCCACGAGTCAAGTTCGCATTTAAAGGTCCCTTTATACGCGTTGTGAGCAAGAAACTGGTCATCCGAAATCCCAGCGAGACCCAGAGTGTGGCTTTTAAGCTGACGACCACCACTCCTTGTCTGATTCTCGCGCGCCCCAAGGACGGGGTTCTGGGACCTAACCAGAAGGTGAAAGTGGAAGTCTTCATGCGGCCCGTCTTCCCGGAAGCCGACCAGAAGGGCCACATGATTCTCGTCCAGGGGGCCGTGGTTTCCGAAGACGTTACCAATTTGCGGAAGTTTTGGAAGGTACAGAAATCGGAAAACATCTGGGACGCCAAGATCAAGTGTAAAATCGTTCCGTGCAAGTCATCGAACGAGCCTTTGGTGCAGGCTGGTGGCGATGCTCCCATTTTCCCGGATACCACGCTAAACCCCGACCCCGAGTACGATGTCCTGCTGACCACCTTGCTCAAGTTGCAGGAGGACGAACGCCTTTTCTATAACACCCAGAATATGTCGCGTCGTCTCTTCTACTTCGTTTTTTTTTTGCTGACCATTGTGGCTGCCATTGTGTGCGCCTATTACTGCAACCAATATTTGTAAGTTTTCCAACAGATTTTGTACTCAATAGATTTGTCAAATAAAGCAAATTGGCAACAAAAAAAGTTTTTGGATCACCTTAGACGAGATTCGAACCGTGGCCGGTAGATGAAAGAAGGTAGCCTTTTTAGTCTGTTGCCTTCTTCTACCGGGAATATAAAAGTAAAATATAAGTTTCCGGTGCCTTGGCTGCTCCACCCCAATTTTATAAATGATTAAAAATATATTATACAAAATTATAAAATAAAAGCCTATAAAATATTTTATGCAATATAAACCTGAACTGAAAAAAAACAATTACCATGTTTTCTAAGAAAAATTGAAAGCCAAGAGCATATAATTTGTCTCTTTTTCCCCTTAAATGAAACCATTAATGGATGAAAATTACAAATTACACCTATAAACTGATATTTTATGTGCTAAGATATCAATATTAAATTGATTAAGCCGTTAATTATTTGCTAATTATTAGAAAATAAAAGACATTTTTTATTACTTGATTTATTTATATAAGAGTTTTACCAGTTTTTCTAAGCCAACTGCAAGCTGTGATTTATAATAAAAAACAATTTTTATAGCAGTTTCAATTCCTTAAATATATTTTTTAATAATTTAATTTATTTTTCTATGTGCACACCTGGACACCAACTTCATGCATTATCCATAAAATAGCTCCCCCAAGTAGCGACACAAAAATGTGTCGAGATTTATTGGCCAGCTGAAAGTTTGCTCACTTTATCCGTCCGTCCGTCTCGCATAGAGAAAGAAATATTTTTCAGCCCACGCAGAATGTAAATTTTCTTGCAAAGTGAGGGGCCAGGTGCCAATGTGTATGGGGCGGCTGATAATGCAATGAAAATAGGCCAGAATTTTCTGTTACTTTTCAGCTTGCCGGAAAGTTATGCGAGCAAACCGCAAGGTAATTAAATTCCTTAACCTTAAGCAGCATTATGGGTGGCTGGCTGGCTGGATTGGCCATGTCCTTGATGATGATGATGCCCAAAAGAAAGCGCACACACACGCACACCCGCAATGAATGTCTTTGCGGTGACATCAGTGCGCCTGTGTGCGTGGTTGGCACTTGAGCATTTAATTGAATTTTTTTTTGAGAGCAGATAAGGACGCGAAGGATGTCTCAACATCTTGACTATGTCCACCCAACGCCCACGAACGCCGCGTAAGGACTCTTACATAGTTTTACCCGCGGCGCGAAATGTCATAAATTATCTAATAAAGTTTTTATTTAACGAGATAAAGGCGGAGGCAGAGACTGCGGCAGGGAGAGAGAAACCAAGAAGTTTCATTCTCCTCGGTTTTAATTACATTTTTGAACAGAGAATGCGAATTAGTGAAAAATTGTCAAACAAGAGAAATAAGGCCACTTTAAATGTTTTCTCATTCTCAATTATTGTTTGCTATTTTCCCTTCCACCTGTAAAATATCGATGGGTCATTCAGGCATAAATTGTGCTGATTTGACCAATTTAAGGGAATTTCCCATTCTATTAGCTCAATAGATATTAATAATTCTACCTAATAAATAATTAGCTGGAGTGTTTATCGAAAAGGTATTTAATTATATGTACATTCCTGTTAAATTTTAAATAATGAAATTACAATAAAACCATTGGATTCCAAGCAAATGCAATAAATAATACTACAAATATGATAAGAGGGAATATGTTAATTTTAGCAGGGGAATATTAATAGTTGTTTTTAATTGCTTTATATATTTAAGGATTACATTTATTATTTTGTTTGGGTTTTGATACCAATATTGGAATAATCATTGCCTGTTGGGCATTATATTACCTCAATTTAAAACCCCATGTAATCAGCCAAGCTCAACCGAAAATGTCAAAATCTTGCGCATGCAAAGTTACTACCAATTTTGTACTCTAACGAGAAGAAAATCCAGTGGAAAAACATTTCCTTTTCTCACAAAATGAAATAATGAAATTGTACAAAAGGCCAGGCGCAAAAAGGAAACAGAACGAAAAGTCTACAAGGAAAGTATAAAGAAAGAAGGAAAGCAGGGCCATGTAATCCAATTGCATGAAATGTACACAAGGACACGGGGCGGCATTTAATTTAGGGGCGTGTGCCACACACACACACACACAAATACATACACACTCAGTCAGTGCGAAATATGTTAAATAAATATGCTGGAAAAAAGAAATGTAAAAAATAAACTCAAATGGAAAAGGAGAAAAGTTAAAGAAATTTACATGGATGGCTTTTGCCTTTGCTTTTAAGTGGTTTCCCTTGTTGCTGTATATGTGTTAGTGTGACTGTGCTTGTGAGTGTAACTAAGTGTGTGCGACTTGGCCACACTTTTTGGCTCAACTCGTTGGCTCTTTTGTTGCTGTTGGCGCTTTGAAGTAAGTGCATTTAACGCGTCGCTCCCTTCACCGAACTCTCTGGGCTCCATGGGCGTAGCTGGTATTAGGTATATCACATCAGTCAGATAATTACATTTAATATTAAACAAAATTTGGGTTCTGAAATTTCTGATTGCACAAAACTCGACGATAATAAGTATATTTTCCTTTTAGTTCTAGTGCTTTTAAACAAGATCTTACATATACAATTTAATTTTAAATTTAAAATGTTAAGAACAGGATTGTAAAATATAAGTTGTCGCTTTTTCTTTCTGTACTGTAATGAAAACACAATGTAGTGTCATAACACCATAACCAAGTTGTCCCTTTACCCATGTCACTTTAGATAAAATAATAAGTTTCTGATAGCATTGGCTAAAAATGTCCAATATTAATTTAACTTTATTTAATTTATTCTCTTGACCGTTTAGAAGATAATTACAAATAATTTTGCGCCTTAACATAATTTTTAAGGTCCCTTTTCGTACGTCCCTGCCTATTCTTGTTCCTTCTGAAAAGTGTTAAGTGCACTTGAGATTTAACTGTGCCCCCTTGTGCCACCAATACCCCTGCCTTTCTCTGAATTTTCAAGCCTTGTTTATGCTGTTGACTTTTGTGTGCAAGTGTTTTCTTTAATGTTCTTTGTTGACGGCGCTGAATTCCACCCCATAACTCAGTTGCACACACACAAGCGAACACCAAAATCTATTATGCAAAATTCTCGGCGATGTATTAACCCACTGAAGCGCTGCACATCAAATGTGATTTTCGGTTTTAATTGAACAGTTGAACTTGGCCGGAATGTTGATCAATTTGCATTTATTTTAGAAATACAGTTTTCATGTTTGTCCTGCCTGGGAGAATCAGAGCCCGGAAATGTGTCGGGATACGTAGTAGTGGGCCAAAACAGTCCCTGACATGGCCAGAACCAGAACTGAAGGTCGCTCGAATTGCAAATTTTATCTTTGTTCCAGATGTTGATTTTGTGTTGCCGCTGCCTGTGATGCTGCCGTTCTGCTTGCATTAAATTCAGTGCATGTAAAATAAAATTATGCAAATTCATAGAGCATTTTCACTATACGTGTACTCCGGACAGCATCCGATTCATTTGGTGCGGCGTCGAAATCCAATTTGACAGAGCGGAAAATGAGCAGTTGATGCGAGTGCTGCTGGTCTGGTTAGCCGGGGGTTTACATCTGGACTGGATGGGATTGTGGTTAATTAGTGTTGGCTTCAATGGGTATTGTTACAGTTATTGATGTTGTCCACACCGAGCTTATTTTTCTTTAATTTCCCACAGGATTTGGGTTAGTGTTGTCTTGGAGGCAAGCTCAGACTCATAAGTTTAATAGTAAAGAAGAGCGAATAAGCAGATTTACTCCTTATAAATGCGATATCAACGAACATTTAATTTAAAGTATTGAAATTTTAAGTCAAACTCTAATTTAATAACCTACAAGTGTGGAATTATACCTACTCACTTGTCAACAATTTTTACTCATTTACTAGTAACAGTTGCCGGCGTACACGGCGTATGTGCAATGTTTCTGTGCGCATTGTAGAAACCCTTGGCTAATTACAACAATTCGCTGTATCTCATATCGCATCCATAATTGTTGCATATTTGCTGCTCATTCCATAACCAATTTGCCACGCCCTCCCCTGCCCCGCTTAGCCAGGAAGCAGTCTAATTCATCAGCTGCATTACAATTTGAGTCGACTGCAGCAATGTGCAATGTTCATGATGCATCTGCCGGCTCTGGGCAATTGTAGTTCATGTCCGCGCTCCCCTTCCCGTAGCAGCTCTAGCTGCCATTGCTGTTAAATGTTAGCAAATTAGTGACGGCGGTTTAGGCCAACAGCAATGGGGGGATCGGGGAGCGGGAGTAGCCGCCTTGGCCATTGCCATGTGGTTGTCAGTTGTCGTCAGTCGGTTGCCATGGCCGAGCTCTGTCCGTGTGTGTTTTCGTCCTGTCACTTTTTGATTAGTTGGCTGCGAGAGCTGGGAATTCGTAATGGGTATCGAGGATATCGCCAGAAATGGCTAATTGAAGCAGCAAATGTATTTCTATTTCTAATTTAATTTTATCCTTTGTCCAGTAAGCCCCATTACATGGAGTTTACAAAGTTCTTAATTTCGTCTCTTTTGGGAATGGACAGAAAGAAAAATTTCTCATAATAACAAAAATGTAATTCGTTTTTAAAAAATTAATACAATTAAAGGGTTTCAACTTGGGTATTTTTGTTGAAATATAAAAAAAAAAAATAAAATATATAAAATATGTAGTTATTTTATTTATTTTCTAAACTAATGTAGGATTTTATATTTTTCTGTATATTTTTCTCGGAGTGCACATTTCTTCTCATTTTGAACAGAGTTTTTTCCCGAGCTTTGGGGCAAAGTTTTCCTGTTTCTTTTCCTTTGTGCGTAAGTCAGCTCATCTTCAGCACTCTCTCTCGTCCTCTCCTTGTATCCGTGCTCGGTGCAATTGTAATCCTTTAAGCATCTTGTCGAGAGAACTGGATAAATGCAATGCGCTTCATTTAAAATTTTCTTTCTTTTCCATTCGCCCGTTTTTCGTGCCCATGTTCGCCTCAGTCCTTTTCCCTTCCCCACTGCCTTTTAAGAGCCTCTCTGTTGGTTACTTTTTTATGGTCCACTTGGCTGGTAGAGCTGCAGCTGATTGTTGTTATCACAATTGACTGAGATTACGTTTACAGTAACGGGACATAAAGGGGTCACTTAACAGGCGCATTGTTCGAGTTTTAGTTAAAAAACTTGTCCTGAGTGCTCATAAGTAGCTGCCCTGTGTCTCTTAATGTTGCTAATAAATGTTTTTCTTTTCTCGACAATTTTTATGACCCTCAACAAGGAGGGATATTAAGGCGGGAAATTCTGTTGAATTTCTTTAGTTGCTTCCCATCGCAAACATTTTGCTGTTGATTTAAAATTTTCATATATGCGCATAACGCATTTTTTTTTTTTACTTTCTGTGTGTGTTTATGTGCAACAAGTTGGAAGCTCTGGGGAAAACTTTTTCCTCTTTGCATATTTAAACAATTTGCTTGGGCGTGTGTGTGTCCAGCTCGTTTGGCTTAATTCACTTGATGCAAATGTAAATCGCTTGCAATTATCAATTATGAAAAAGGGAAAATATACTCGCAGTATGCATGCAAAATTTATGCAGAAATCAAGGCATCCAATTGATAAATGCAATTGCAGAAATCCGACTCCAGAGTATTCGGAATGTCTGATTGGAGTGGAAATATGCAGGCATTCAGTGGGTTTACAGATTATATTACAGAAATTATTTGCTAGCAGGCTTAGAAATACTTAGCATTACATTTTAGTTAAGGAGGGAAAATATTACAAGAGCCTGTGATTATCATGGATTTACAATTAACCCATGATTTAATTTGTATTTCTACCGATTTATCGATGATATAAGTCGTTCAAGTTTCCAGGAAGGATCAGATATTTAGATATTTAGAAAAAACGTATTGCCTTATTCACCTCAATCCAACCGCCCAGTGAGAGCTTTCAAAATGGGACTTTAATACCTGAAATAGCTTCTGCCATTCAGCTGACTCTTCGATAAATCAGCCATTTAAAAACCAATCCCTCTCCCACACCCACTTGCACTCCTTTTAAGCGAACTAAGAAGCCACACACTATGATGATGCTTTGACACATAACCATTTGATTTATGGCGTCAATGCAATTTTTTTCAATTTCATTTTCACAAGTACCCCAAAAGGAAAGGCAAGCCGGGCACTTCATAGATTTGCGATATTTTATCGTTTCGGGCCAACGCTGACCATGTGGACCCCTTTCAAAAGGAGACCTCGTCTGGGCAGAGCAGAGCTGCTCAGTGTATGAGTGGGCAGATCCTTCTGTCCTGTTGGCCATTGGCGTGACCACGGCCAATTGGCCATTGCCAAGCAGCTGCCTGCCATCCTGCCGTATTCCCATCCTGCCATCCTGAAAGCCAGCCAGCTAGCCAGCCTTCCTGCAGCTTACCTTGAATGTCTTTTGGCTTACAGCAATTGCAGGCTGCAATATTTGATAGGGTTCAAGTGGAAGGACGTTCCGGGGATAGATTTCGATGAAATCCAAAAGGATACATTGAGGTGGAATCATTGCTATACTACTATGGAAATAAATGTAATGAAAGAGGAAATTTAAATAGGGTTTGTCAATATATGTTGAGTTAGGACCTAAAAACTAGACACAAGAACAGTGTGTTTTTCTTTTCTCAAATTATCATCGAATGTGTTTTGGAGAACGGAATCCCTTACCCACGATGCCTTGCCATTTTCAGTTATGTTTTTTGGCTCTCATATTGCAACTGGTTTGCTTCATTATGCCACATTTGTCCACCACCCCAAGAGGTACCTTTTGCATCCCTTTGGAAAGTATAGAAAGAACTGAACCAAACTGAACTAAACTGACTGCTTGGCTGACTTTGGCCGGTTAGCCTCGGTTTCGGTTACCGCCGCCGCCGTTCGATCTCTGGCTTAAGGCCAAAAGTCATAATGCCGCGATGTCGACGGTTGTCATCAACCGCGTTTTCAGTTTTCGGGACTCTCCCCGGACCTCTCCTCGAACTTGGCTCGCTTCGGACCATGGTTGATTTGGTCTTGTTTGGTTTTGTTTGGCGATAGTCAGGCTTAATTGCCATTGAGTGAATTTTTATGGCCGCCATTGTATGTGCGAGTGTTTTTGGCATATTTCAAACGAGCCAGCAGGGAGGTAGCGCAATGCCTCAATCGATGACGAAAACTGCAATTGAATTGAATGCACATAAATTTTCCGTTTTATACTGCTGTTGCTGGTTTGCAGTTGTTTCATTTTATACCCTTTGTGGGGGTATTGTTATTTTTTGAGAAAGTTGTACCTGTACTCTTTTACTAATTAATTAATTAGATATTCATGATCATCTTCCAATTAAGGCATTAAGGAATAAGGTTTAAAAAATAGTTCAGATATGGAATGTTATTGGCACAACATCACTGCATTTCTCACAATGTGTTTCTTTAATTTCACAAACAGAATGATATTCTTCAACTGTCTTTAGAGATTCCAAACTTTTACAACGTATTTAATATCTCCAAGAGTATAAGGACTTCGTCTTGCCCTTTTCGAGATGTTTTTTTTTTAGTTTCCGCTCTATTTGGTAGCATTTGGGGTGACAGGGTCCTTCATAGCTAATTAACTGCATTTTTCGCATGTCATAGCGCGGACTGACTGCCTGACTGGCTGACTGACCCCGATGTCCAATGTCCCCGATTCCACAACACTCGCTGCTGCATGTCGCATGCATTTGGGGTGTAATTAAGGTCAACAGAAGTCAACTAGCAACTTGATGGTGCCGCTGTCCCCGCCACTTGGCCATCTCTCTCGCTTTCTGTGTGGCTTTCCGGGAATTGGGCCAGCGACAAGTGCCGCCCACAGAATCCCATTCCGAAACTCTGGCTATTTTATCTATCTCTGTTGGATCGCCTTCTTGCTTCGCATTGCAAACTTTTGCGAAAGATAAGATGTTGCGGGGCTTTAACTGATTATTTTTGTCTTAATTGCTAGGGAATTGTGTCCAATTTGTCTTGCAAAATGTCGCTGGTTGCAATAGAGAAGCCAACATTTTACTGGCTCAGTTAAATAAGAAGTGTAAGAACACTGTAATTTTATTAAGGCCTTGAGATATTTCAACATATTTTAACATTATCTAATTGGTTACAGTAATGATGGGCCCATCCGACTTTAGATGTTTTTTAAAATATCGGACTAAAATAAAATATTTGATCCTTTCATTTAATTATAGTTAACAAATTTAATATTTCCATATCTTTTAGCTGCCATTAATGTTCTAATACTTTTAAGACACCCTAAAGGAAGATTGTTAATCAATAAATCTCTGCCCTTGCTCTCTAATGGCTTTCGTTAATTAATTTAATTTATTAACTCTTATATTGTTGTCCAGATAATTTCGGCTCGAATCTAAATTTAACTCAAATCCATTTTCTTACAAAATATTCTAACCGAAAACCGATGACAACATTTCGTTGAACTCGTCCCCACCCTAATTTTAATCTTTTATTTTCACCCCTGCCATGCTGATATCCTTTTGTCAGCTTTCCATTCAAACGCTATCGCCATTGTCATGAAAATCCTGTGCAAGGCAACAATATAATTAGTAATTTTTTCTTTTTCATGACGTCAGTCCAACCCCTTTTTCGGTATTTCTCCGGGCTTAAGGAAATGATTAGTTTAAATCATAAAGCTGCGAATTTACTTTCGTTTTATGTCTTGGGTGGGTTTATTATTTCGAATTTTCCCAACTTCATTGCCCCGAACCTGGCAGTCCTGGTTAAAGTCACGCTGGCTTGTCTGTACTGCGCTGCGCAGCTATAAATTCGCTTAATAAAGTTTTCATATTTGCAATTAATTTCATTTCATTTTTCATGAATAAGTTGTATGGCTGCAACGGCTTTGCCGACTTCAGCCTGTTCGCAATTTGCGCTCCATTCAATATAATCAGAGCAGCCAAGGCGGATGGATGGACAAATGGATGGATGATGGTGGGATTGGCCATGGGCTGGAGCTACAGCTGAAGCTGGATGAAAGACACAGGAAAGGAAGGAGAGAGAGACAGAGGGAGAGAGAGAGCCGAATGAAGCCGAGTTGAGTGGTTGCCCGGGTGCAGGATTCATTACAACATGACGTATACGTAATTCGCCGAGTTAACTTACAATTACAACCTCCATCGACTGGGGGAAATTTAAAACTTTCTTACGCCATTATCGGCAAATGAAAATCGTTTAATTAAACACAGCTTAAGACCTGGCAAATCCCACTTTATGGGCATAGATAATTCATGCGACCTGTCCCTCTGTTGTCTGTCGTTTATCCCCTGTCTTCTATTTGACTTGCCATCCAATTCCAGTTCCAGCTGCACACCTCCCCCTGTGTGGTTGTTGTAATTATGGGGCCATAAATCGGTTGGGCGGACGAAAGTCTGGGCTGGCTCTCTGGCAAAATTGCTATTTAAACATTTTAAGTGCTTTTGGTGTTAATAACACATCACCGCATGTTTCATTTGCCTGAGTCAACAGTTTAATTAGAGTTTGTGCATAAATCATTCGCATCCATCCATCCGTCCATCTATCTGTCCCTGTCGCCTCCCGGCTGCAATCTGTTGTAGAACCAGATATATATATATCCTATATATACACAGATCCGACTGGAGCTTCTTCTGCCCATTTGGAGCTGGCATATTTGATGTCGTTTTGCTTGGGGTTTTTGCATTGCTTTATGAGACGTGGGCCAACGGGGCGGATGAGTGTTGCGGGGCAATTTTGATTTAATTTCGTTTGCTCAAAACGTGACAAACGATGGGAAGATGTCTATATTTCGAGGGAGGTTAAGGCGGGGAAGTCTTCTGGTTTATGATTTATTTAAAACTTATATTATAAATAAATTAATTAATTTTAATTTATGTGTGGTATATATTATATCTTTATACTATATATATTAAATCTTTTTTAATGTTTATATTGAGCGACCTCTTATTTCTTATTGAAGGGTTCTAGCTAACTCGGGGTCATAAGCGGCCTAATTTCTCATACGTAAATCAAGACTCAATTATATGCGAAGATCACAGACGCGTTTCGATCGAACCTTATATTTTAGATATTCAATGAATGGCATAAAATGCAAAATAGTCTTAAAATATATAAAGATCGTTACGTAATATTATGGAAATATTCCTTAGATTGGTCTTGAATTTATCTAGACACGGCACGACCCATTTATTTCTAAAACCCCCCAGCACTTGGTCGCGATTTAACTCCCCTTTTCCATCCCAGACATTTGTAATAGTTCATCTCGAATTGCTTTTGAGGTCCATTAATACAAGAGAGCAGCCGTGGCAAGTGACAGTGCTAAAATTAATAGAGCACCCAGGACTTTCCACTCCACCCGCACCAAGCCAATCCATACCAATCCTAGCTGGGCCACGTGGCGGATGCGTGATTTATGCCGGCAGCCAGAGCTCATTTAATTGAAAGCCGCCTTCATTTACGGTTGCACACGGAATATATTCATAGTTTGTCTGGCCAAATCTCGACTTTCGGACTATTCGATTTCGGCCAATGAATAGACAAATATTGTGGCTGGCTTATTAATGGGCTGCTTAAATTACGATAATTGCCACGCAGCGAGCGGTCAGCGGCGATGATAATCATGATAGCGATGATAAGGACGATGATGTCTTGACTAATTAAAGGCAGGAGAGTCACTTGACTTGACGTCACTGAGAAAGAGAAAGAAAGAGAGCCAGCCAGAGAGAGTTCTGGCGGCAACAGCTGTTCACAAATGCAGCGCCGCCACCCACACAATAGTAGCGAGTGCCTCCCCTTATCCTTTTTTTTCCTTGGACTGCGTGTGTATACCGAATTCAGTTGTTGAGCCTTTGGCGTAGTAGGCTCTCCCATCCGGAGAACTCCCCCGGCTTTTGGAGGAGCGCAGTCGCCGGAGCCGAACCTTGTTCGAGCCCAATGGCTCTCAGGCATGCGCATCCCAGTCAGGATCCACTTTTTTTTTGAGCCCGCTAAATCTGCAAGGTAGGAGAGTGGGAAACTCTTTTGCCGGCATTTGGCCTCTCAAAATAGCATTAATATTTAATAACACACAAGGAGCTGGGATTCTTTTCTTGTTTTTTGTTGTATTTCATTGCTGCTTGCCCGAAAAAGTTTTCGGCTGTCCTGTTGCTCAGTGTCGCCATCTGCCGCCTGCTGCGTTCCCCAGCTTTGAAAACTCGGGTCCAGCCATCAAAAGTTAATTAAAACGCATACTTAATGCTTTGCCCTGCCCTGGCCTGCCATGAATCCTTGGAGCCGCCCGGATTCGCCCGCCTGCAAATCGGGGCTAGTTTTGGCCCCGGCCTGTATCCCCATATGATATGCATGTTTGCATACGAATTGCTGGCACTGTGCGATGTTATGGGTTTTGATTAATTGGAAGTGTTGTTTGACTTTGCACGATTTTGAAGGGGTCCCGAACACACACACACATACGCAGGTGCTAGGGGACTTCGGTCCCCGAATTTAATGGTAATGAATTTGGAGGAAATATTTTGGGAAATTTAATAGTACTTCATATTTAATGTTTTAAATTTTTCCCTGAGTTTTGTTTAATTATATCTCTAATTGTGTACTGAAATGTATGAAAGATACACAGAGAGAATTATGGCATACTGAAATTGAGAAAACTCATTCTCAAATACGTGCTTCTCCCATTTTGAGAAGGTTTTTTTTTCATTCTTTCATTCTTTATTCAAGAGTTAACAAAAATTTACTGCTAACGTTAAAAATATAATAATAATTAATAATAATAATAATAATCTTAAACTTAATCTTAATCTTCTAAATTTTAAATTAAATTCTAAATTTACGAGTTTTTTCCTTACTTTGAGACCAAAAGAACTCAAATGAAATGGTTTTATCCTTAAATTGTGTACGTCTGTAGTCAAGTTTGTAGAAAAGGGGTGAGAGGGGAAGAGCGGGTGAACAACAATTAACATCTGGAAACTTTTATAAGTAACCTTTCGTTCTTCCCCTATAATATTTCCAATCTCAAAAAACTAAAATGTTTATGTATTAGAATTAATTCTATTGCCAATCCCAGAAAAAAAGTTGCCTCCCCATTTGGCAATTCGACTCGTTTAAGAAATAAAAGCCATTTGTTTACTTAAGTAAACCCATAGGAAAAAGTTTAAATCCCAGGTCTCTGTAGTTACAGAAACGAAACTCAACTGTATCCGCATTATTTAATAAAAAAAAATGTACCGAAATACGAAATGTTTCTAAAAAATTAACATAAAATATCAATAGCAAGCATAAATTGGAAAGTTCAAACCCACGGAGACTGGCGCTCACCTTTCGTTACATTCCAGGCTAATCATAGATGACACTCTACGGATCCACTCACTCTCACTCCCGCCGAGGACCGCAATCCCCCAAAGAAACTGCCCAGAACGAAATGGCGCCAGGTGAGATGAAATGAAGCGAAAATGTAAAACGATTTTGCATACAAACGAAGCATAAAGCCGGGGTCCAAAGGTCCAAGGAGGGGTCACCCATCCGCCACACTTTGGAGAACAGCCCCCGTCCGCAGGACCAAGCCCCCAGGACCTTCTCGGTTCACAGTTGCCAGTTATCGCAGCGTTTCTTTGCTCATAACGCGGCGCATACATTTTTAAGGCCGCTCAAGGGACTATTAAAACTATTATCTCGAAAAGAGTCGCCGCTTTCATTCCGCTCTTTTTTGTACACCCTCCCGCCATACGCAAAAAATGAATGATATTCTCCCTTTTAAGCCCGCTACTCGTGGTGGCAAAAGGGTATATTGTACTGGCTTAAATGGGACAGGAAAGCGTTTCCCACATCTTATGATTCTTATTAGCTTTATATTTTTCTTCATCCGGTTTGACATGTTGATACCAGGAATTATATTCAAACAGCCTTTATTACTTATGTAGTTTACGAGGCAAAAAAATATAAAGGTATAGTTTTATTTTCCTAAGAGAGCTTGTAGTAGGTTCCTATCAGAAACTGCTGAGGGCTTAAAAATAATTAAAATGATACCCCTAAGTATAATACAAATTTAAAATCTTCAGATAAAAACACACTTTTGTATCTAATATCTTACATTGCTTATGTCTAATCCCAGTTTAGTTTTATTCACGGGCTATCCTTAAAAGTATGCAATAATTTTTGGTTAACTCTTGTTGCCGGTATTCTATGGTCGTGACACTCAACCTAAAAACGTCCTTACATTTTACTGAGTTTTCGTCTGGTTTATCCAGTTTTTTCTTTATTCATTTCGAGGCCAGAAGAAATTAGCCAAGTGCGCAAAATTTAAATTAATTTCATGCTCCTGCAAGCCGAGTCAAAACTAAACTGGCCAACACAAACATCGCGACACACACTCTCACTATGCACACACACACACACCCCGCACACTGACACATACAGGGGAGCAACATTTTTACCGCAAACATTAGCAATTCTAATTTTTCGTGCAACGGTCAGACTGGCCCCTTTAACTCCCTTTTTGTCCCAGCGGTTTTTGGCTGGGTCAGTCATAAAAAGGTTAAAAAGAGCCCATCGCCAGCACCACCGCACACACTTACACCCTCTGACAAACACACACACTCACACATGTGCAATATTCATTGTTTAAAATGCAACCACAAGATACACACACACATTCTGTGCTTTCACATCCGGTTTCAAGGGAAACATTTAGTTGTCTGTTGCTCCGAAACTCTCTTATTAGGATCTTGTGCCTGGGGGAGGGGCATTCCATAACTTTGTCATTTAAAATTGAAATGGGGTTGTTGGCGGGAAGAATTCTCTGTGCAGGATTCCGAGATAATTCTGGCAGGGAGTGGATTCAGCATTGCTCGAATGTTAAGCTAGCTAATGGAGGGCGTAAAATAGTTTTTGTGTCTGAGGAATTTTTGAATTGATATGTGGTTCTGACGTTGAAAGGAATATATCACTTGCTCAATTAAGTACTAGATTTAATTTTCAATGGGAATTGTATTTATGAATAATTTATAAATCGATTTGCTTTGTTTTTAGAGAAATCTTTATTTTTATATTGTATTTATTAAAGGTAATTAGAGAATAATTGCCCTTTCTCTAATTTTTGCTATCTTTTAATTAAAATTATTTTATTATATTCCTAATTATATTGATATTGATATTTATTATTGTTATTAACAGGATAGTCATACATTGATATGCTAGGACCCAAAATCAATATAAATTTAATTGTTTAGAACATGTATTATTTGTAAGAATCATCTAAGTTAATAATTGAGTAAAAACAAGACGCTTTAAAAAACCAAGCTTCAAGTATTCATTATATTTTAAGGATCGGTTCTATAAATTTTTTTTAATATATTGAAAGTGGTTAAAAATGTATAATATTTTGAAGACATTCAGTTTAAACTTTAAAGCCAATTTTAGAAGCTAAAACAATCTATCTGGCAGTTACCCACTACATTTGCCAACATTACTCATTCGTCTGGTGTGCCCACTCAAAGTAATTTGGCCTGGTTTTTGCGACATCTTTGCGACAAACTTTCGGCCATCGATGTGGGTTTTGGCTTTTGAATTTTGGCTTCCAGTCCGGAATCCGGATCGCACTGCGTCAGCTGAGAGACGCGACGGCTGCTTAATTGCCATTGACTTTTGTTAAGACGGCGGGGCCAGCGAAGGATGATGGCACCAGAAAGTGCGCAGTCAAAGGCAAACAATGCCAACGACATCCTTTTGAGATTTCTCACTGCCTGCCCTTCGGACATGACGAAGCCATGATTGAGCACGGGCTGGAGGAAGGATTGGGGCTAGGCCAGGGGCTGGAGCTCGGGCTGGCAAATGGTCTCGCCATTTTTAGTGAGACAAATAGTTGAGTCTGGGTTGCATTTCCATTTGAGAGCGCAATTTATTTGACTGCGCCACCACGAAGAAGTTTCGAGCGGCAGCATCAGCAGCAGCAGCGGCAGCCATGGCCAAAACCGGAAACTCTGCAGCGGAAGTGCAGCCAGTTTTTTCTCTGGCCCTGCTTTCTCTTTCTCTTTTCTATTTGATTTCTTTTAGCTCGACTTTATTCTGGCCCCATTTTCGGTGGCTGCTGGCTTTATTTGTTGTCTCATTGCCTCGGCCCGGCTCGCCTCCGCCGTATTTGCTCGTATATTTCTGCTGGTTTTTTTTTTCTTTTGGGGTAAGAAATGTGACTTTTACTGCGACAATTTGTGTATCCGCAAATTGTGATTAATTACAGCCAGGCAAATGCAGAGGCAAAGATAAACTCCGGACTGGTCAAAACGATGTCTTTTTTGCGGCGGCTAATGTGCTGTCACTGGCGCTAACCCTTTTCTCTCCTCGCTGACCCTTTTAACATAAATTATTCGCCGGAATTTTGCCATGTGGAATTATGGAAATTATCAACAGTTTCATAACTTTCATTTGCGATTTATTAATATTAATTTTAATGCTTTGGCTGCATAATTGCTTTATTTCATTAAAGGGGTATTTTTGTCATTTAGCAAAAAAGTTTTAATGTAAAAGCGAAATATGTGGAGTGCCTTTCGTTCGGGACTTTCCAGACAGAATATATGTAAATGACGCCAAAGAGCTACCTTCCATCGGGACACCTACGAAAGTTTATTCAATCCTGTCCCTGTCTCTGTCTCTGCCTCAGGACATAATGCAATTGTACCAAAAAAATATAATATATATAAATCCTGAGAAATGTGTGTGACTCACAAGAATGTAAGGCATTAAAAGCTTAAAGACTTAAAACATTAACTCACACACTCAAGCACACACACACAGCAGGACAACAAGAACTATTTCTGCCAAGGCAAACTCAAAAGATGCCACCGAGTAATGGCTCGGGGGGGAGCCGGAAAGTGGGCGGGATTGCGGCCAGACAGACAGTCAGTCAACGGCAGTTGAGCTCATGATAAAATTTAAATCCGTCAGGTGCTTTTCCACACACACATACACAAGAGTATGTACCTTTGCCACCCGGCTCCCTGGCAACCGCACTCATCCACACACACACGAGCATGGTTATAATTTATTATGCGCCAAATCATGGCAAATGCATTAAAATTTTCGTCTACACCGGCAAAGTGTGGCCAAAAATGTCTGAGCTGGAACGATATGGTCATGTGGCTGCGTGGATGCCGTGCAATTGCATGGAATGGGACGTTGGGACATCGGTTTTGTGGTGCTCTGTTTGTCAAATTTCTTTGCGTGAGTGAAAATTGTGCAAAAGGAAACTGAATGACGATAAAATGTCTAGAGATGGGTACAGTTGGAGTGAAAGGAAGGTTGCGGAAATACAGGTACCCGTTAACTGGATATATTCTTACTCATATTCAGCAGGGTCTTTTTCCTGATTATTTTAAATTTTCTACAAAGTGTGAGCATCGGTTAGGTTAGGTTAACCCGGACGGCCCTCGCAGGGCCCTGCATAGGCCAATAAGGCCCTTAGTTGTCCGGCTGCAAAGTGTGAGCATAAGCTAACTATAAAGTCAAGAAACTTGTCATAATTTAACATGTAGAATAAATTGTAAGAGTAGCTATTAATATTCATAATATCCCGTAAATAATATTTTTCTTTTAAAGGATACATTTCCTGGATGCTGGGATATTTTTTTTTTTTTATTTGCATGTAACTAATAAATAATAAATAACAGAAGTACATTATTAGAAGTCCTAAGCTGAAAATGCACATACTTGTATGCAACATTGGGAAGCAAGCCCATCTGATTCGTACACATATTTATAAAATATTTTTTTAAAGTAGCTGAAAATTTTATTTTTTTATTAATATTTCAACTTCTTAAGCAACGTCTCAGTCTCCATTTTTAACAAGATTCTCTCGCTAATCACGCATCATAATTTTCTAGAATGAGTAAACAAAGTGTTGCCCAAAATAATTTCGTGCCTCAGTTAATTTCCACCGCTAACAGGGCCCAAAAATGTTGGTAAAACCCCCATTTCAGTTTACCTCTCTTGATTTTTACGTTTGTTTGTGTGTGCTCTGAACACAGCTCGGTCCCTCGGTTGCATATTGTGGGTGTTCCCGAAAGCCAGATGAGGGGGCAGCTGACAGCTCGGTGTTGTGTGTGTGTGTCTGAGTGTGGGCAGAAATGTCAACAACAAGATTATGACCAAAACGCTGCTGCTGTCGGTGGTTAGCCAAGCAGCTGAAAACAAGGAAAAACCTGCATCAATGGCCGCCGCCATAAAGGAATTGTCGTCTGGCAGGGCAAACAACGAAATTAGATTGGCCGGCTCCGCACATATGCTCCATATTATATGTTTGTATGCATAATCCATCAATTAATACAGCTGACAAGCGTCTAATTAAATATGTCATGACAGTTTGCCCCACCACCGCCTTCGTGTGTGCGTTTGTTCTGCGGTGAAAGCAACTTAATGAAGCTTCGACTAAAGACCGGCAAGTTTTCCACCGCGGGAAAATATCACCGGGAGAGTGGGCTGAATTGTTATTGAGCCACGAGGCGCGAATTCATTAAAGTTCTAGCCAAATCCATAAATAAATGACTTTACGCATAACCCAAAAACTTTTCTAAGAAGGAAAATTATGGTAAAGTATGGCAGGGAAAATAATTTGTCTTATTGACAGCAAATATATGGCAGTTGGAGGAAAATATTTAAGACTATGGCATACTTAAGTGGATATCTTTGTGGGGTTCAAGTTATGGGGTAACGTTTAAGAAAATCCTTTAAATATCAACTAATTTTTTAGTCCCTTAGAATTTGTATAGCCTCTTATTGGGTTTAAAATATTGAAATATAGATCTTCATAAAATAATTTTGTTGTAGATTTTTTAAATTTATTTTAAATAAACAAAAAGTTGTAACTTATATTTTAGAAATGGAGGTAGTTTTCCTTGTGCTTTCCGCAATGTTTGATTCAAGTATTCATACGAAGTATAATTAGGCAATGTGACCTTCCCATATCCATATTTTAATTTAACGCACCTGAGTTCTATTTAATAATATTATGAACTATACATATAAATAAATTATAAAAATAATTAAAAATTAAATTAAATTAAAGAGTATAATATTCCGTATTCGGATTGTTTGTAATCGGATATGTTAAGTGTCAAAATGTTTGTCTTAGAACATTTTTTCCCCTGTGCAGTGTACAAGTTTCATCGACTCAAGTTATTCGCCGACTAATACCATTTGATAGATCTTCTTTCCTTCAGCGGGGCATATATGATTTTTGACTGCTGCTACACTGCTTTTCTTCGTTCTTTTGCCGCTTTTACCTTCTGTCGAGCGACGCATTTCGTTGCTCTTAATCCTTTTTGCACACTCCCCATTTCGCTCCCTTTCCCGCACTTTTAGCCAACAAAAAACCTTGATAATGGCAGCTCGGCACACACCGATGAAAACTTACATACACAAGTACACAGAAAACAAATGCCATATTTAATCCTTTAAAGTTCAAGGTTTTTTAAACTTTTAAAGCCTTTATTAATAGTTTAACGTAATAGTTTATTTAAATGAATGAAGTCTCCTTCATTCAGAAAAGACTATAAATAACAGCGGGGGATCAATTATTACAATATCAGTGTGACCGTACTGCTGAAGAAAAACTAAATTTTCAAGCATTCGTTATAGGGTTACAATTAGCCGTAGTTTTACCTAAAGATTATATCTTATTGTAAGCCTAAATTGTTAAAAATAGTCTAATAGTACAAAAGTATAATTTTCACTGACGATCAACCTCAACATTTTGCGGCGGTTATATACCAGTGTGTAATAGAATTCTTACTTGGGAATTTCAGGTGCATTCTTAGCAACAACTTTAAGTTTAATATTGGGGGGTTTCCTCTCATGTGTGGTTTGGACTTGGTGTTCCGTTAAGAATTCAACATCGTTAGTGCATAAGATTCTTAGTGTGACCTTATTAATAAAGAAATACCTTGTTTTCAAGCATGTATTGTAAGGTCACACTAAGCCATAATTTTAAGATGAATTAAGAGATATATTGCAGCTCAAGTCAATTGAAATCATTTAAAGTTAATAATAAATGGAAAAACCTTCCCAAAATCCACAATTTTTGCAGTGTACCAACACACACATACCCAGGGATGGCTTGGCTATATTCGTTTGCGCATATATGGCAGGGATTAGTGAACATGAATGTTGATAGGCGGCGTTTCAGTGTTTGACAGATGAGTTTTATGGGTTTTTGCGCTTGTCATGTGGAGATGTCTCTCTTCATATGAGAGTGTGTCTGTGTGTGTAGTTGCACAAATGTGTGTGTGCGATTTTCGTATATCTGTGTGCGAATCGTTGTCTCCGTTGGGCGCCATAATAGCGCCGAAATTGAAAGCATAAAACTCAATTAAAGCAACTTTATGTGCAGTCATTTCTCCGGTTTATGTTTGCAGTAAGCCCCGCGATATGTCTGTGCACCTGCCACGCCCCCTCTGACAACTCAGCCGCCCCGTGGAGCGGCCCCTGTAGATGCCACTCCTACTTGCTGACATTTCCTAATTGCGCGTCAACATCCAACGACAACGGATATTGAAAGAGCTCTTCGCATCGCCTCCCGCTCGCGCTCTCGCCTTGCAAAATTGAAACTGCAAACAACTTCATTTTGGCCCACACACACACCCACACACAACCAACTATTCAAAAGCCCGCTAAATATTTGGCCACCACCCCAGCCACCCCCTGGCCTCCAAAGGCACACACCTCTTCATTTGCAATCCTCGGAAAATCTCTGGCACACCCCACACTCAAACTGCAATTAGAGGTGGGAAGGATGGCAATATCTGTCTCCTGTCACGCTGCCATCACTAGCTGCAATCTCCAAGTGCATGCCGAGGTAGCTCCCCCAACCCCTACCAACCAAAGTCCCTGAAACCCCTTTTAGCATTCCTACGTAATTTGTTGTAACTGCATCATTTAACATTTGAAAGACTACTGAGAAATGCTAAGCAAAGAGGGGCGAAGGCAGGTTGAAAGCAATTCCTTCCTCAGCTTGCCCTTTTCGTGTGAATACTTGAGTGCTCTGACTTGCAAAACAGAGGAAAAATTTGTTCGTGAGCCAAGGTATCCTAATTTAATAGCATAGGAAAAAGTCAAACCAATTTGTATTATCTTCTTATTTCTTAAATTTTTACAAGCAAATGTGTCTAATATCTCTTAGGTCACAGATGTTGCTTTATTTTTTGTATTATTTATTAAGTTTTTCGAAGATGTTAATATTGTTGTTTTTTTAAGAATATTCTAGCAACGGAAATTCTTTGCATATAATATTATTTTTACATATAGATGCTTACAACCTAGCCACTATTTATTTTTCTCTGTGTACCCCTTCTCGCTTCTGGCTCCTTCCCGCCACGAAAACTGCTGCCACTTTAGTTGCCATTTGCTCAGGGAAAAAGGACAGAGAGCCAGAAGTGTGTGAGTCTATCGGTTGCTAGTTAGGGATAATGGCAACAGACAGCAGTTAATGTTCCGAAAAAATGCACTACAAAGTGTTACAAAAAAAGAAGAGAAGGGAAGGGAGACAGTGTAGGGAAACTATTCCCGGCAACAGACAGAGCGCATTGCTGTTGTTTTACAAGCTGCGAGTTGGCTGCCGAGATTCCTTGCCCTCGCGCCCTTAAGTGCTCCTTTTGTCTGAGCAGCTTGGGAGCGGGATGGAAAAAAGCCAACACTGAATGCAAGTAAGAAATTAATTAGCTCTGGCCAAATAGGAGTGAAACTCAGCTTTACTTAACCTCATCAAGCTCTCTGTTTCTAAATTGACACCCCTTTCTTAATGGTCCAGAACTTGAACTTCCTCCATTTATTTTTGTAAAAAAATATATGTTGTTCCGATGAAATTAGACTTATTATTTACATATTCAAAAAGATCTTGAGCTTTTTGTCTCATAAGCCAGATCAAATTCCTCAAAGACGGTGACTATTTTAACTATTTTACTATTTTGATTTGGTAGCCGGGTCTAAACATTTTATTTGCTCGCAGTGACTTGAAAGTTGAGCCTCCGTTTGATCAAGTCAATTAAAACTAGATTTATTCTTGGCAAAGACAAACAGATATGCAAACTAAATACATTTATACGCAGTCCCAAACTCGACTGACTCCTGGCAAACTTATTAAGCACCCGGCCAAGCAATCAGGCAGGCAACCAAAAAGTTGGTCATACAAATCATTTGGCTCCCCGGAGACCGCAGGAAAGTCGACAACAAATAAGTTTAAGTACATTTAACTTTTGTGGGCGGGAAGATACTACGAGTACGAGTACGAGATGCAGGGCGACGAGTCACGTCAACTTGCCTCAAGTATTCATTAAAAATCAAACAGAACTACCGAGTATGATGGAAAACTTTTAGGCCCCGGCAATTGCATTAAAGATCTATTTCGCCTCATTATGACATTCCGGCAACTTTCTGCATGCATATTAATTAAGCAGCAAGTTATCAAGTCGCTAAATTAGCATATATATCAGGCAGTCAGTCAGGCCTCAAATTAGTGAGCCAAGGTAAAACACCAACTTGCCGCCGCTCATTTTCCCTGCTGCAAAAAATATAAATGAAACTTATTAATTTTGTTTGTCAAAGTTTGAGCACGCCAACCGGCGAAGTAAACAGGCGACAGCCAACGCCATGTGTCACTCCATCAACCCGGGATTGGGGTTCCGAGGGATTGTCTCGTTAATTAGGGTGTGAAAATAATTTGCCACGTTCTCTTTGTCTGCCGAGGCATAAAATGGAGCCTGGCTAGGGGAACTACGTGAGCTGGTGGGGCAATTAAGGCAATCGTTGGCTTTGTTGAATGGAGATGTATCAGAGATGATACAACATGAATTTCATGGCTTTTTAAGTAATTCAATTTTAATTAATTAAAGGCGAGATTATATCTTAAATAGTTTTTTCTTTTTTACCATTTAACTTTAAGGAAATGAAATTATATATGATATCGATCCCACATTCATGATTTTTAAAAAATATTTGTTATATTTTGGTTGCAGACCAGATCTTGCAAGTCAGGCTTACCTGAAATACCCCATTAAAGAATTTTCTTTTATTGTTCACCATAATTAACATTTGTGTTATTTTCCAGACTTTTACCCCGTTGTAAATTCCAATCGAAGAAAGTTTTATCTTATCAGTTCCGCAGTTTCCCATCTCTTCCCCTTTCCGCCCTCGATAAACTTATAATGAAGCAATGCGCATCTCTCGTCTTACCTTGCTGCCTGAACAGCCACTGCAGTCAAGGCAAATATTTCCATAGTTTTTCTCGGCCGGCGTTTTCCTTTATGCTTTCGTTTTTTTGGGAAAACAATCTTCGCCGTTCTTTACGGCCACTACAAACACCACAGCCGCCGCTCATTAAGCCAAAAGGGGCGGCGGCGATGCGAAAGAGAGTCATAAAAATATCAATTTTATGTTTGAACAATGCACCGCATAAAGTGAAGCATCACGATGAGATATGGTAGATGCGATATTGATGATTTTGCCTCGAAAAACAACTGGAATCCTGGCCCCGCCTCGCTATTGATGCCTTTCAATAATCGTAATAACGCTGATGACGGAGCCACGTGCATATCCCAGGAGAGAGAGCAAAGTGGGGGGAACGTCATTATCGTCATCATCAGAAATTGCTCAATCAGTGCTCCATGGAAATATGCAAAGTGGCCACAAACAGCCGCCCCTCCAACCCCTTTTGGTAGTTTTTGTATTGTAACTACCGCCATAAGATATGAAAATGACGGCCCACCTACAACATCAGCGGCAACATCAACAGCAACCAGTTAGGTCCAGCCATAAACTACATGGCAACGCCTTGCAGAAAAAGTTTCAAGTAGCTGCATAGTCTTTAAATTTACGATGCAAGGCGGCCCCGTCTCACATCTTCCATCGCCGCTCATACTCCGGCACCCGCAACCAACCATCTCCCGAAAATAAGCGAAACAGAAGCCGCACCAGAAGCAAAGGCCAGCCCAAGCGGAACCGAGAGTGCTAGCAGGATACGTGGCATGGGGACCAGGAAATGTGACCAGCGATGGTCTCGTGACTCGACCGGGGTCACCAAAATTAGCTTGGCTTTATTAACTTTTCAGTATTTTAAAATTAGTAGAAAGATTTTTCTGTAACCACAACATTCAAGAAATTTTTAGGAAAAAATATCCCTCTTCAGGTAAACTACACTTTCTGACTGCAATCATTGTCAGATTGAGTGAAAAGTTTGTATTTATGTGAAAGGAAATTGGCCTTTTCATGCAAAACCAGATAATTAAAAAATATAAAGCCTTTGACTGAAATTTACGATAGATTAATTATTCTCTGTATCTCAGAACTTTTAACTAAGATTTTTCACTTTGAATGCTGTAGAGCAGCCTAACAAAATCCCGAGCAAACACGAAGCTCTTACAGTGTACGTGTGTCGACAGCGCTGTCCGAAATGTATTCCTAAGCACAGTGTATTGAACGCTGCCGACCTCTGCTTTAGAGCAAAATAAATATTAAAGAGGGTACATCTTTTATTAAATTTAAATAAAACTGCCGTCTCTATACCATCTAGAGAAAGTGCAGCCCTGCGAAGACCATTTTCCACTGCCATCTCTAATTGCGAAAGTTGGCTGGGACTTGGAACGTTTGCTAACTGCCAGCGGCGGCCGGAAACATAGCTCTGCATGAGCAGCAGCAGAAGAAGGAGTAGGACTACAACCAGAAGAAGCACAAGAAGAAGAAGAAGATATAGTATCATAAGGAAAGCGATGTGGCAATGGGAAGGGCAATGAGATGATAAAGAAGCAGCAGTGGCAACCACCGCCGACGCTGCCGGTGCAGTTGCCTTTAATTTAGCACCCATTTCTGTGCTTGCGCTTGACACGCCCCCTTTTGCCGCCCCCTCATACACACACCCTCACACATAGGACTTGCCCACTTGCCCGGCGGTGTAATTTTAATAGACTGCAACAGTCTCAAGTTGCAAAGTTGATTTGCCAGTGGTCGTCGTCCTCCCCATGTCCTGTTCCCGAACACCCAAACCCCGACCAAGTCCTGGAAAACTTTATGGGCCCCACGCCCAAGACCCGGTATTCGTTTTCTATTTATACCGCGTGTTTATTAGCCTTCAAGGTGTATTAGTTGGAATTAGTTGATGTTTTTTCGGCCTAAAGAAGGTAGGCTTTTCCTGGCGTCTTAAGTAAGAGCATTTTATTTTCTTATTTGAGTTGTTTATTTAGGTGTTTGAATTCGTTCGTCTAAACTTAAATTAATAAAATGGGCATAGAATGGGCAACTTTATAAAAAAACACATTTTGATTTTCCAACGCATTTTGTTCGAGTTCTTTAAAAAAAAACGTATCTATAAAAAAAAAATGTAAAGCCATTTTCGTGATCTGGGGATTCAACTCTACCAGAATTTCGCATCAACAGGCTTGGAGCATTTTAGTTGTAAACTAGTGCTATTAACACATTATATTAAGCTGCCACTTGGGCAGCAGTGCGCTAATCAAATAATACAAATTTATACTTTATATTAAATAAGAAAAAAAGTAAAATAAATAATCAACAGACTTTATTCTATGGTTGCAGTCCATAGGTGACCATTGACTTTATGTATTTTTAGTGTTTGTTTACAGTATTTGTTATTGTATCTTATGACACCCGTTAGAAGAGGTCAAAATCCCTTCCATAAAACAATGGTGCCCAGACCCTAACACGCGGCTCAGCTAATTTCTCTGCTCTGCCTCTTTCGGCACACGCACAGTACTCACACAGTGTTTGCATTTTGACGAATGCGGTCAAATTGTGGATAAATCTAGCCTTTCTTAGAGTTAAATACATTACAAAAAATGTTAGCTTATTGAGTCTTAAAGGCCTTAATGTAACTTTATATATAACAATTACTTATATAGTTAGGCATTATTTTCTTTTCTGTTGCATTATTGTTTTTAACAAAAATGTTATTATAATTTTAATATATTTTAAATATTATTTTACATAGGGTAACATTTCTTCCATCACAGGGCCGACTCATTTACTTTACTTTTTAGTTTGCCGCTCTGGGCTTGGGGGAAATGGCGTTTTCTTACTGCCACTGAGCGACCGAGACTGAGACTGAGACTGGGCAGTTTTCTCAGCTTCGGCTTGGCATTCCCGCCTGGGATAGCCCAGTGCCGTCCAGGCAGGATCTGGCCCAACCCCTCACAGGACTCGCCCCCGGGGGCCTAGTAACACTAAACTGCATGCGAGGGGCAATGCCAAACAGAAAACTAGAAGAGGAAACTGGCAGGGAAAAGGGCGTGGGACCTCAGTGTGTATATGTAGGGGTGTGTGGGCAGCTTTGCACTTTGGTTTTGTTTCGTTCATTGGAATTTATGTTCAAATTTCATGAAAAGAACTTATTTTCCTGCAGCCAGTCTCAGGCTCCTCGGGCTAAAAATTCTAGGGTGTAGTGGGCTGGACTATGTACTAGGGACTGTGTTTGTGTGAGGGGAGCCTTGGCTTATTAAACATCAACAGTAAACGCCTACAGGGATCCAAGTTTCAGCTTGTGGTTTCGCCTTCTGCTTCCTCTCGCTTTTTTCCTGTCTGTTCGGCCGGGTGGGGATTTTTAGAAAATTATAAAATTACCATAATTAGTGTGTTGATATACGATGAAAGTTTTCTAAGCTGATTTATACGATACGCTCGGCGATGGAAATTCAGAAATTCGGAAATTCTATTTCTCGGTAAGAGGATTTCTCCAGCTTTTATGAGGGCCGGCCATTTGATAGCAGACCTCAGTCTGCTGTGGGCCTCGTAGATAATTGCACTAATGAACTCTCAGTCGGCTGGCAATTATAAGGTGTAAAATGAGAAATGTTACTCGCTGAAAAAGTTTCCCTCAACTTTTTTAGGAGCTTCACATCGGAAAGTATGAATTTAAATGGAAGGAAGGAAGGAAGTCGGCTTGCTCCTTTCTCTTTTCACTCTTCATTTCACACTTCATTCTAATCTGTTAACTTTTGGTATTTTGGCAAGGGGAAAGCCAGCAGTGTTTGCCAAAAAAAAGCATCTACAAATTTGGATTACCTATTGACTTTTGGCCAGGTTGTGCCTATACACCCTTACACACAGCCACTCCGCTGCCCACTCACACATGAGCGAGCTCTCTCACACCAGCAGCAACACCCACACACACTCTCAATCTCCTGCACACCCACGCACACACATGCTGACTGTTATAACCTTCTCAATGACCTTTTATTGACCTTCTGGGATGGAGGACAGGAAATGCTGAGCTTCTCCATGCTGAGGGCATCACTGCACTGGGAAAAAATTATATTTGTACCATCATTAAGCAATTACCTTGAACAATCTGCAAATTAATTTAATTCAAAGAGCACCAAGTGAAAAGTCCGTAGGAGTTTGTAAGAGGTTTTAAACCTATTGGACAGGTGTCCAACAGTATGCAATCACATATTTTAAAGTCCTAATTCCTGATAAATTGTTTACTTCTATAAATTTAATATTTTGTGGCATACTTTGGACAACATTGAAATTTTTTTAGGTTCATTTTCGATTTTTTTGATTTCCCTGGTAGCTTTAAATTTATAATTTAAGCAAATGTACCATTTTAGAAATCTTATTTTTTCCAATATGCGTTTTATAATAAGTTTCTCTCCAATTAATATATTAATCTAAACAGCATATTCGGCACAACCAACATATTTTTTCCCCAAGTGTGACACCTCGAAATAACAAAAAACAAGAGCGTTGCAGGAACATAAACGCCAACACATAACAGTAAACATATTTCATGCACTTTTTATTCGATTGGCCAATGGCATGGCCCAGGATACCAATGCCAGGATGCCCCGACACACTGCACAGGCTTCTCTCCGGCTCGAACTGGAACTCCGGCTCGTTACGGTCCGGAGTTGGGAGTTCAGAGCCTGATGTCCGATGTCCGTTGTCCAGAGTCCTTGGTCCTCGGACCGGATCCTGCTGCTGACTCTTCGGTGCTGGGTCCCGTTCGAATGGCATTTTGCGAATTTCAGTTACATTTTTGCATATGCAATTCTGATCTCCGTTTTGCGGTTACAATGCTCTTTCACGATGCCTGCGGTTGTTGTTGCCGCTGCACTTGTAAATGACAGCAGCAGCAACACTAGCAGCAGCAGCAGCAGCAGCAACATCACAAGCAGCAGCAGCAGCAGCAACACCAACTACATTGGGAATTGTATTAAAGGGCAGCGGCGTCGACCGAGGCAGCCAATTGGCAGTCCTGGCAATATCCTTTTGAATAAAACGCGATGGGGGAGCGATGGGAGCGGTGATGGCCAAAGGAAAGGGGGTCGAATGGAGCAGCAGCTCTTTTGGTCTGAAGTTGGCCAATGAGTCGCTGGCAATTGCAATAATACTCTATCTGGAGCCGTTTTAGGGGGTAGCTAAATTAGTGAAAAGCTAAACAAGTATTTAAATTAGTTTCGACATTTATCGGGTTATACTTTCTAAGACTGCATTAATAAAGCTCTATATGTTTTAGGGGCTTGAAATTTAGGGAGAATTTTAACTTTTTTTAACAATGACACATTTCATAGCCTAGATTTAGACACCTTTCTAGGTGGCTTAAAATAGCTAGTGATTGTATATGATTATATATTTAGTACATTTAAAGAGCATCATCTTTCCGGATTAAATGTAAATAGATATCTTTTTTCCGCCCGGTTGCTGCTCCTCCGGCTGGCTACAACTACGACTGCAATTGCCACTACCAAGGCGATTCCTGGCGCTGTTGCCGATGGCAGTAGCCCCCTTTTACTGTTGCAAAAACTGCAGTGTAATGTAATGTATGTCCCGAACACACAAACACACGCAAACGCACACCCACACGCACATATCGCAGACCGCCCATATCCTGTTTGTTTTTGTTCACCATCGCTCTCCCCGCAGCTCGATTTCCTCCGCCTTTCCCGCTTTCCACGATGGCTGCGCTGCTTGTTAGCTTCGGCGTCTAACACGTCGGGCATTTGTAGTTGTTATCAAGTGCAGTATTTAACTGCAGCAATTTTTACAGTTGAATTTGTAGCCCCAACTGAGTGTGTGTGTGTGTGAGTGCCGGAATGAGGGGCATGCAATGCAATTTAGATTTCAATCGAAGCGTATGCGCTGCAAATGTTTGTTAACATTGAAATTTATGCACTTTGCCGACTTGCGACTTGGCAGCGGAACTCCAAAAATCCAGACTGACAAACCAAGCTCTACCTATTATAGGTATACCATTAATTTTGCAAATCTTTGGACCAACAAATAGGGTTTGGGCTTGGGTCTTCTTTCTTTCTGTTTTTTCGGACAGCGTCTGGGTGTCGCAAGCTCGTCAATCATGTTAATTATAACAAATCTGTCACGTACTCAACATTTTGCAGCAAAGAACTGCAAAAAAAAAAAAAAAACTAGAGCCCTGGTACAACAAAAAAACAAAAGCAAACGACACGCAGGAAAAGGCACGAAGCGAACGTCAGGATCCGTGCACCTCATGAAGATGATGACGGTGCCGGGATGATGATGATGATGATGATGACGATGCCTGATTTTATGGCAGTGGCGTGCCCGTAAGCGATTTTTAAATTGCTGCTCTGCATAGGACACAAGACTAGGGACAGGATCCTTCTTCTTCCTGCCAGCCAGATAGAACATTGTTAGGGCAGGGCACCAGATTCCTCAGCACTGAAACTAAAGGGATTATATTCCAAATATAAAATCAAATAATATATTTAGTCTGGAAAATAATTACTTAAGAAATTGAGGCATTCTGAAATCCCGCAAGTGAAATTGTATTTTTAACTAAAGTATTTCTATATTATTTTCCCTTTAAATAGTACTTTTGTCCAAGAATATGTTGATGATATTCCTGGAATCACAATGCAAATATTATTTAATTATTGAACCCTAAGTTCGTGTTCAACCTTTTTTCTTTATATTATATCAGAAAACAGTTCTCAATAAGCTTACACTTTCGAATTTTTCTAAGTGCAGCATCAGGTGAAACGTGTTGCATTGGTCAGGAGCCCCTAAAGACAAAGACCGATAAAGCGTTATCCCTGAACCATTATCCTTGACGCCGGCCAGAAAATGGCTCCTAAATTGAGTTTGTTAATGGGAAAGAAAGAAATCGAATAGAAAATGCTGCATTATAAGTAATGCGACTACCGAATGAATGCCGGGGCCCGTCTAGGGCTAAGTAAGGACTACGCAGGACTAGTTTGCTGCCAAAAAGCGAAACATGTTTCTCCTTGCTATAAGTGTGTGTGTGTTTTCGTGTGTGTGGGCCTCCGTGCCGGTCGTGTGCGTGTCTGCAAAAAGCAATAGCCAAGCTGCTCTATAGAAATAAAACAGAAATGCATTCAGACGGAAATGCAAATAAATCTTAGTCACTGCAAAAGGCAATTGGCTTTGGGTCAGCCTCAGACGCCGTCTCAGTAATTCGAAATGGATGTGGGCGGAACATTTCGTGCGTATTTATATAATGCCAGCCACCATGTACTATATATCTGCAAATAACACACGAACTGGCCAGATCAAATATACTGTACATACATATATAGGGTTCATTCAATTCGACGGCTTGAATATGTGACCCTTTGGGACAGATTCGATAGGGAATTTATATTTGCATTGCATTTCGGGTGGGGCCTGGGCTTTGTTAAGAGCGAACTCAAAGGGAATAACAATGATTGTTTGCCACTTACCGAAGGACCTTGACAGTTTATCGAGTGAATTTAGTTTTATTGTAGAATTTCTTAAGATCAAACCGTTTGAGTAACGAAACTAAAAATATGTTTTTATAAAAATATAGCGAAAAATGAATGCTAAAACTCAACATTTCTACTTTTAAATTAAGAATTCATCGACTCATTTTCTCCATATTGTAATTATTGCATTCTTTTAGATCGTTTTTATATTCATTCTATAACTTTTGTGACAAGAATGTAAGATATAATAAAAACTTATACAAACGACAGGTATAATCTTTTAATAAAATTGTTTATGTATAAATTAAAATACTAAAAAATTTGACCTGAAAATAAATTCTTTCTCTTAGAAACAACCCACAACAATGCAAAGAGTCTCTCTGAAGAGTCTATTAATTACTTTTAATAACCATTTTGAATATTGTATGCCATACTTTAAGCCACATATTGATTTATTTTTTAACCACCTCTGATAAAGTGAGAAATCCTATAAAAAAATATACAAAACGAAAATTTAAGAATGTCTTTTATTCTTTTATTATTATTTTATTTTTATAAAATTTTAAGAACTAAAATACTCAATAGTATTATTAGAAAATAAATACTTTCTCTAGGAAAAAAACTCACAATACTTTAAGGAGAGGAAACACATTCAAAGCGAACACTATGTATTTTCCCTGAACAGTCTACTCAACTCGTAATTACAATTTTTAATATATTTCATACTTCAAGACACTTATTTAATTGATTATTTTATTAATCATAATAACCTAAATAAATATTATATTATTGTTTTTAGTTTTATAAAATTAAAAGAATTCAAGTACTACATAACATTACATGAAAATTATTTCTTTGACTATGAAAAACCCACAACAGTTTAAGGGAAGGCAATACATTTCAAGCGAAAACTATTTTCCCTGAAGAGTCTATTAAACTCGTAATCGAATACCATAATCGACTAAAATGAACATTTATCAAATATTTCGTTTACTATTTATTAGTGTGTTGCAATTTAATTCAAAATTGCTAACAATTGAAGACAGTTTCCTAAGCTTCTCGTACGTCCTCACAAATATCTCCGACTCGATGTCCGTTTCCCCTTTGGCAAGATTTAATTCAATTTGAACTGAAAAGGAAATTCCTTTCAGCCAAACACACAACCGCACTTCACCCCCTCTAAACCGCCTGCATATGCATAAAAATCAGTAAAAGATTTTGCCCATCAAATGAATTTCAATGCTGTTGGTGGAGGAGTCAGTAAAACAATTTCGAAGATTTGTTACGGATTTGCACCCAACTCAATGCAAATGCAGACCCGACAATGCCAATTGCCGGGCCAGAATGAATACGAATGAAAATCAAATAAACACAATGAACAGAATAAAATAAACTGGCATACCGAAACTGAAAATAAAAATAAAATGTACCCTAATGCTAATAATGTGCAAATTTCTATTGTCCTTGTTGGACGGCCCACTGCCGACTGGCGACTGCCGATTGCCGACTGTCGGGGGCCTCGGGGCGCTAGTTAGTATTTATGTCTGTGCTGGGCTTAGAGAGACAATCGGTGGGCATTAGCAGGACATTCTTCCCGCAGGACATGGGCCTGAGCCAGAGCTGTTTGTCTTAACCTTTTGCCCCGGCTGTCGTTCCGAAAACCTTTTTGCCTGATCTGCATATTTAAAATTCCTCTGTCTACGCATGGCAGCCATATGTTCCTGCCTACCTGTCACCCCACCTCAAAGGCAAAAAATACAACAACAAAAATATTTCTGAAAAACTCACTGCAAGTGAGTGCATATATGTCTGTGCTTTGCTCCTCGGGGCTTTGTTCTAACAAATACCAAATGGATAGACAAAATTGCCCTTTTATGTCCACTTTGCGTTGTTTAGTCGTTCGGGAACATCTTGTGCATAGTTTAGCCTATAAATATTTCAGCATTTTTCAACAATAAATATTTTTAAATATTTAAATGCTCGACCGCAAGAGCAAAGCACACAAGTTTGCCATCCATCCTTTTCCCTGCCTCTCCAAATACGAGTATATGTATATGCCTTTTGTTTTTATTATCTCTATCGCCATTTTGCTGTGATTTTCAACAATGCAGTTTAATTTTATCAACATCTAATACGCAGCCACATACCAACCAGAATTTTGAGCCTGGCCAGGATAGTGTTTAAAGTTTTTCTTTTTTCGGTGGTTTTCCCAAAATACCCTTTTTATAGCGGGAAAATAGCCACAGAACTTCATTGGGTTCAAAATTAAATTAATTTAAATTACATTTTTATGGATGCATATTTAAAAAATATGAACAGAATTTACATTTATCAGCTAACCTAGTCTTTTTACACCTTTGTAATACACACCTGTAAAATATAAAATCTAAATAACAAAATATAAAACCAACAAATACGAATAAATAAAGCCCTTTACGCTAGTTAAATGCTAGAGTTTAAATTTGCTGACAACGTATTAGAAACCGGCAAACTATTACTCTAACTTCTTTCCACTATTCAAAATAAGCCCTAGATAAAACGAAAAACAAAACCTAGAAAACCTTACTCACCTTAGCCATTATGGAAATATAATTATTATAATATTCAAACTCTTTTCATGAGGGCTAACACTTGTATTATTTAATTTGATTTACATATGACATTTAAACATAATATATTATATTATATTAATAAAATTAAATTATATAAACAAAATTAAAACCAATCTGTCCTTAACAAGAAAATCCAATATTATAGAACTGGCAGGAAATCACAAAAAACCTGCAGAACAAAATCCTTTAAATATATAAAAGTGGTCCTAAAAAAAACTACACTTTAAGCATTGAAGGACATTGACGCTTTCGTGGTGACCAAACACACAAAAGTTTTTATTCTAATCTGCCCTAGGGCCACTCCCACTCCCACGCCCAGAGCCACTCGCCATGGTCCTTGCTCGATTCGAGCTGTTTTGTTGCAGTTTTAGTTTGGTTTTCGGCTTGTCACTTTGGCATTTGCCGTAATTGCCTTTACAATGTTTGCGCACAGCTTGCAATATGCATTCTTCTCCTTGGCGTTGTTGTTCCCGCTGCTGTTGCTATTGTTATTGTTGGTTAGTTAGTTGTTGCAACTATTGTTGGCCATCATTTGAGCTGCGTTCAATTAGGCAAATTTTGACTCCTGCGGCGCTTGCATTGTTGCGTCAACTATTATGCTAACTAATTTTGTGAATTTTCACTCAATTGTATGGCAATTGCGCCGTCACCTCTCAAAATACGAGTGTTAGTGGCTTAGTGTAGAGTAATAGTGGCGCATATCCTGCGACAATTTGCAGGCCATTCGTACATACATACATATGTTTTGGCCTTTGTAATATTTTTGTGCTCTTGTTGCTCAAAATGTACGCTTTCCATATTTTTGCTGATGCTCGTCTCGCTTTTTTGTGTATTTTGCGTAATTTTTACATTTACGAGCCATTAAAAATATTTTATTGCATTTATATTTCGCTGGCTGCTTTATGGTTTGCCCTGCTGGAGATTTTCTCGCTGCCTTGTGTGTGCGTATCCTTCGTATCCTTGATACTTTGTTGTTGGCCCGCCGCGTGTGGGGACTCCTGATGATGACGACGACGACGACGACGACGACGACGATGATGATGACGTCGTTGATTTATTTGACTCCTGTTTATGGTATGCACTCACCTCTGTATCTCCCCAGCCCCAAAGCCGCCGCCGCCTCGTCGAATTCCCAACGCACCCCGCATTCACCGAGTCCTTTGCAGAGCACCCCTCCCCCCACATATTCATCGGCTCAACAACAAAGTTGCCAACCGCATTTACAGCGAAATTTTGAAAGCTTATACCCAGTTAAATGTTTTCGACTGATGTGGGCAACTGGTTTCGGGAGCTCTTTTTGGGGTTTGTTAACTATTCGCAATATATGGGGTTCAAATTGCATTGAGAGCCTTTCGACAGTTGAATTAAATTTGAATAGTTAGCTGGGGCAGTGTATTTAAGGTTGGGAAAGTTTTAGAAAATACAGAATTGAAATTGTTTGCGAATTTTTGGTAATTAGTTAATTTAAAATATCTACAAATTGGAATATATATATTTAAGTTTACATGAGACATAAGATCAAGTGATCCTAGTTTTATTTCCCCCTTAAGAATTACTCTTATTATTAGGTCTTATTAAACAAAATCTTTTGTCAGTTTTCTGAAACTCTTGCGCTATTTTATCTCATTAAAACTTAAACTTAAACTTAGGTATGTAGTATTAATATGTTGAAGCTCTACGAATGTATGCACATTATAAACACTATTTTACGTGTATGTACAGGACTACAGTACATTAAATCAGGCAAAAATATGTTTATTTAAAGACAATTTAAATAGACATTCAAATATTCTATTATATTACATAATTTTCCTTCAAACTTTCTTTCTGTTTAAAACGTATTTCAAGGTTATTCATTGAAACACACCAAATTCAAATAAATTATTCTTCTATAACATTCCTAACCCTATTCAAAATCCGCAATTATTTCCCATTAAAAATGTCGTTTAAAACCCATAGCAGCATCGAATATGCAGGAAGCGAATCCAGGATCCAGGATCTGAGACTCAGGTTCGGTTAAAGCCACGCAGGCTAGCGGGGCTTTGTGTGTGTGTGGCTTACTTGTTTATGGGTATTTGGGTTAGAAGCTCAAGTGTTTTGTTATTGAGTAAACATGTAATAAATACCGTTATACAAAATACGTGTTCATGTTCGTGTTTCATGCGGAGAGCGACTCGTCTGTGTTTGCATAGCAGCTCGCTGCTGGTGTGTGCGAGTTTGTGTGGCGAAATCCTTTTACTAAATACAAACTACGTACATGCGTCTCATGTTTCAGCATCATAAAAAAGCTGTTGGCTCATGAGTGGAGGTGTGAGCTAGCGAGGTGGCGACGCCATACCCCACTTATTCAGCTACCTCTCGGGTTGCCGCCATATTTAAAAATGCCCGAAAGGCTGAGAACGTACAACTTTTGAAATTCTTAAGGACTGGGCAGGGGCTAGAAAATTAATGAAGGTAAAACTGGCTTTGTGGGACCAATGAAAACGTAAGTTTCATGCTTGACTAATCCCCCGCTCTAAGGATTAAAGTTTTAGCTGTAACCTCGAGAGTAAATAAATAAAGAAACCAAAGTTTCTTTCCTTCTTAGCAGCTTTAAAGATTTAATAATTTGGCGTGATATCTCGCATTTTCCACTCATAACTTTATTCATTTTATCGCAATAACCGCAGGTTAACACGAATCTGTGCTCCAAAATGTTCCATCATGTCCAGATTTTGTGTAATTCAAGGGCAAAAGTCAAACATATGAATTTTTTGGCCATTCTTGGGATTTTTCCTAGGAAAATGCAATATTTTTTTAATGTTGACCAATTACACCAAATTCTTACAGTACATAGCATTTTAAAGCCCAGATTCAGCTCTATAAAATATATATAAATCACCTTCGACTGTTCTTGTAACTGAACCATGCAGGTATCAATGATCTATTTTTTAAGATTTTCTGTAAAATATATATAAATAAGAAAGTTAAGCTGTTGAAAATTGAGTACAAAATATGTTTTTTCTTTATTTTGAAATGTAATTAATTTTGTTAGTAAATCCCTTAAATACTTTTGTTCTGTTAACTATGGGTATTTTTAATTTCAATGCTTTAAATTTTACAGAAATCCATATTCCGCCCATAATTAATTATCACATTCTTTTCTAGTTTCTAGTTTTTTATTCGTTCTGTGGTTCTGTCCTCCCCTAAATGCATAATTTAAATAATTCAGTTTAATTACTGTTGGTAAATTACTGCACATATTAGACAAATACAAACAACAACCACAAGTGCTTCTATAGAAAACCTTCAATGAGGCAAATGTCAATAGGCGATGTCCTTTTGTTTGCCCAGAAGCGTCACATAAATTAATTATGCAGAACATTTATTAATTGTCAGGAACAATTGAATGCAGTTAGAGGTAATACAATACACATCAGAGTAGGTAAAGGAGAGTGGAGGGCGCTGAAAATCAAATGAAATCAATTATGGGCAAAGTCAACTCGGACTGAATGACAAATTGAATTTAATTGCCAGTCGACGTGGCAGAAATGTTTCCCTTTACGTTTTGGAAAAGGTTGTCCACTTTTTGCTCGCCTTTTCGGTCTTTTTTGTAGATTTTTTTTTGCCTTAAATTGGTGTTTGCCCGACACTTGACACACTTGACAATGACTCCGCATTCGCTTGGCTTCTCTTGGCTCAGACTTTTCCTCCATCCGCCCCGTGGGCCCAAAAGCGCAGCACTCAGCACTGAAAATGTTTGCCGTTTAGGCCAGCACTTACGGAGCGGTTCTAGGCTGAAATGGAGGGATGGAGAGAAGGTCCTGGCCGCCTGCATCAGTGCTGGCGCAGAACCTACATCTAGAACAGGAGAGATGAAACAATAAATAAGGATGAAATCTAAATTGAAAGGAATGCATAATCGGAATAAGGAAAAAATGTATTTAAGTAATAATAGACTATTTCAGCTCGATTGTCTTCTTTTTAAATAACAAAATGGTGACTTTAAGCTTTATTACTAAATCTTACAAATTAAAATAAATATATTATTTAAGTAACTTTATCTTGGAAGAATTATGTAATGTTATATGAATTTTAGATATTTAAATGTACAAAAATTAATACTCAGTCTGAGAAGCTCTGAGGACTTAAAGGTTATAAGTACTACATACTTTTCGGGCTAAGCCCGCTTGAAAAGAAGAGTGATTCTCCCGGAATAAGGACAAATCGACAGCACTGGCCTGCATATCTTGCTGTCATCTGTGGACTCGTTTGGAGCAGCGTCCATTCCGTGCGATAGCGTTCCATACCATAGCATGCTGGTCTCTGGCAAACTCATCAGCATTCAACGTTATTGTCACTGAAAAATACACACAATTATCGTTACAAATTGCTGTTAACTCTCACATGCAGAGTCGTCGGGTGATGGCGGGGGATGGAAAATGTTAACATTTTAACCCCCTCCCGCCTGCATTTTCTTTTTTTTTTGGTGTCAATGGAAAGTGCTATTGAAAGTGCATGCATGCATGTGTGGATGTGAATGTGGGCGACTCATTCACATGGACGGCGAGCGGCAAGGAATAAGTGTGTCGGAAGTTGCCCTCAAGCCATGCGGATTGCACATTGTTGATGACGATGCCGCTGCTGCTGCTGCTGCTGATTCCGATGCTTATTCCGATGCTGATCCCGATGACGTTGCCTCGGCTCCTACTCCTGCTCCTGCATGCTGCTGGTCTTGGCTTTGACAATTGAAAAATGCCGAATGCCGAGTGCCGAGATGGCCAGGCATATATGGCCATCCATCAGGCTCGCCTTAGCCAACTGAAACTCAATTATTCAAAGTGATTCAGCACACACACCTCTAATGAGTTCATTTCGAGTTTATGACGCTGGCGCGGCGGCGTTAAGTACATTCTTGCGCTCTCGGCTCCAACTACTAATTTGCATTTCATTTGCCATTGCTCAGGTTGAGCCATAAAAGGCAAAAAAAAAAAAGAAGAAACCGAGGCCACACGCAGAATAAATACGGTAGAAATATGTTGCCCCTTAGGAATACATCTACCGATTCAGAGTCATATTTGTGAACTAATAAGATTATTAAGTTATTTAGCAAAAAAGTAATTTAAATCAGAGGTGCCCGATGACATGTTAGAATTGCATTTGTATGAGTAAGATATAGAACAAAAGAATAATTATAAGAAAACAATTAGTTAACATTTTTTTTATAATATTGCAAAAAATAGCAATGAGTAAAATAGCAATTTATCTTTAAGGAGGCCAAGTTTAGCTGTGGGCACCACAGCTTTAGCTTTGTTGTCCCCTTCAACTTTTTTATATAATGTCGATTCAAGAAAAATTAATATATTTAGCTTTAACCTAACATACAACCTCTTTTAAATATAACCATTTGGCATTTTAAAGAATAATGTTAATTCCAGAAAATGCGTTTTTAATGAAAGTAGGAAAAATCACAAGGCGGGCATAATAAAAAGCAAGCCAAAATCGCCTGCAAATTTCGCAAAAAGCTTGTGATTGCGTAACAAAAATTAAATTCCTTAAGCTTATTGTACAATTTTTAACAAGAACTGCACAATATATTTCTCTCTGCACAACAGAAAAAGAACCGACACTGGAATCATTAACGAAGAAAAGAATCTCTAATGGCGCGCTGATGAGGTGTCTTTGTCTGTGTTTGCGAGTGTGTTACGAAAGAATATTCAAAGGAGAGCATTCAAATCAAGGCAACAGTTCATAAACTGGCACAACTACAAAGTGATATTTAAATTTTTATTAGCACGAGCTGTGTAGCACACTTTTCCGGGCAGAAAAAATAAGGTCAACATTAAATCCCTCTTTTCTCGTGTATCTGCGTCCATTCAATGCATTGAATGCAAATCGCTAGCAGAGGTTTTTAAAATAAAGCCAATCGCTTTATAATTTGATGCTGCTGCTGGCTGTTTTTCAATATTTGCAAACATATACACCTACATTTTATTAAATATTTTTATTTGCTCAACATTTCTGTTTATTTGTGTGGCAAAATTCATTTGCTCTCGTGTCGCATTGCAGTGCGTGCACCTGTGGCATAATACCAACTATATACATATATTTATATCCGCCTCGTTTTTCTATCATATTCACACCGCTCCTGTTTGCTGTCCATATCGTTGGCAAACATCACACGAAACGGACCTGCAATCGTGTCAGGGACACCAGTGAGGCGAAAAAATTAATATAAAAAAATTAACACAAGTGTGGCATCATGGCATAAGGGAAATAATAATAATATTAGCATAGAGTTAAAGTATGAAACAAAACGGACTGCGGGCCATCAGCGCTGCAGAGTGACGTGGGGCATGTTCGGGCTACAAAATTTAATAAGCCCGGCAACCCTTATTATAAATTTATTTATGTTTATGTTGGCCCAGGTAGAGCTTGCCCCTCAGTCTCACTTACTGTTTGCCGTGACAGCCGCCAGCTGCGACAAAGACACATGAACATTTGAGTACTTTTGGGGCTGTCCTGGTTCCATGTCCTCAACCACACCCTCGCACATATGCACGATGCCAACTGCAAACAGGATCTGCTAAGTTGGCTAGTTTCTTTGAACAGATTTTTTTGTTTGTAAAGTTCGGTTATGTTTTAGTTTTTAATGGGTTTAATTTTTGGTTTCAGGCATGATAAACGATAAAGTAAGGAATTTTAAAAAATTCAAGCTCGTTAAGTTTTAGAATTAATTTTTGAGTGTGAGGATTAAAATTATGAAATTCCCTTAAAAATGTGGATGTATTTTTAAATTTTTATTTTACTTTTTGAACTATTGATTTTGTCTGAGTTTTTATCCAAAGATATTATAAGTTTTTAAAAATTTGAAATGAATTGTTAAATTTATAATTAGCTCCCTCATTGAGCTCTATAATAACATACTATGGGATCTTTTCTGTGTTGTAAGCCAGTGCAACTTTAATTGTAAATCTTGTATTTGGTATTGTGAAAATTTTAAAAATTTACTCAAACATATTGAATAATAAGTTCAGGACTGATTTTTGTGTACAATTATTATCATTATTATTAGTATTAAGGAAAGGCTTATCTATATTTAATTTAAAGTTTTTGTTTATAATATTTATGTTTATTTTAATTTTCCGAAGAACTGGCTGCACTGGTGGAAACTCCTCACCGCCTCGGCTTTTGTCAAAATATATGATGCTCATATGTTAGCCGGCACTCAACGTGTGCCGCATTATTCACTCATCAGCAGCCCTCACACGCCCATCATCATTATCATTGTTCTTCCCTGTTGTTCCTCGGTCTCTTTCTGCTCCTGCTGTTGTTGTGGTGGTCCACCCTACATCCCACCCTACAGCCGACCTCCTCTTTGGGCCTTGATAGTGCCACTGGTTGTAGCAGCATTTTCCCCCCAAAAAAACCGCCTACTGTCTCTTTGTCAGTTTCATGCAGTGAAAAGTGTTTTAAAGTAGACTTTACTTTGTTGCGGTTGGCTTCCTTTATATTTATTTCGTTTTTTTTCGGGGTTCCTTTTTCGAGAGGCTTGACAAAGAGGTTGGCGAGCGAGCGTGAGAGCGGAGCGGAAAGGGAAATAAACCGAATATTTAAATAAATGAATTTAAAGATGTGGGTAGAATACCATGACTCACAGGGGCTAAAGGTTTAAATCTGAGCGGAATAATTAATTGCCTTGAAGTCCAAAGAAGATTATAGATTAAAGGGCTGACGATTCATATCTTTAAGTCGCATATTATAATTATATATTTTCAATTTCTCATTTCACGTGTTTTTTTCTTGTAATAAAGTTATATAGTCTTTATGTTTACGGCGATTAATTAAAAAATCGATTTTTGCTTTCTTACATTTAATTATATTATTTTGATTATACATAAAATAGTGCAATTAACCATATATAAATTTTCACCTTAACCTAACAGAGGCTGAGTAATCGGCTGTCAAAGTTGCAAAATATTTTCGATTTTTTTTTTAAATTAAAAAAATAACTTTTGAAAAAGCAAAATTGTTTCCTTAATCGAAAATATACGCCCAAAAAGTAATGCAATCTATAAGATAATATATTTAACTATTTTTTAAATATTTTTTTAACATTATTAGTTTCAATTTTATAATTACAATTATAGCAAAAACAAAAAATGCGCAAAAAATTTCACATTTTTAAACTTTAGATAGAGAAAAAGTAATGCGCCACGCGGTCCAATCCGATAATTTAAATGAGGTGTTATTTCCGAGATATTCAGTTTTTCTGCCTCATTCACACAATTTTGCACAATTTTGCACATATATGTGCAAATTAAATTTTAGAGGATATACTGATAGCGCGCCCACCACAAGCGCGGGCGTTGCGCTGCCAGCTGAGTTTCTAAAACCCGCCGAGATCAGTACTGCCGGCCATGAGACTTCTTCAACAAATAGCGACTCATTTAGTGAAGATTGAACAAACAAAGATTTCCAAAAAACCGAAATTAAATAAATAAATAACATCTTACGTAAAAATAAAATTATTGTTTTTAATTAATGGGTAAGACTAAAAATAACGAATGAAAAACAGATTTTTTGGTTTTCTGAAGTATTTTTTTGAACATTTTTTGAGTTTTGGTATTTTTAGTAAAAAATTTAATACATTTAATTATGTTTTATATGGCAGCTATAAAATGTAGTAGTCCGATTTTAATCAAACTTTTTCTTAAGATCTAGAATAATTTAAAGCTTCTTACATAAAAATTCGGTTTAAAAATTCTTAAAAATAAACAAAAAAAATATTCTTACAAAGACAAATTAAAAAAAAATAATTTTAATTAAAAAAAAACTTTAACTTAAAAAAACAAACAATATTTTTTACTTAGTTTTAAAGTATCTAACAGAAAAAAATATATCTTCATTAAAAATATGCCCACCTGATTTGATCGCCACTTTTGGGGTCCCCAATACCCCACTGTGTGTCCCCAAAATATATCGCTCAATTCCTTCACTTTATCGATATATTCTTTTTATATTTCGTTGTAGTTCTTATAAGCCGAGACTTCCTTTCTTAAAAATGGAATTTTACTTCATTTTTTTAATTGAATAGCCTAAACTGCACAATCTCTCCTGCTCTTCTGGTTGTGTCAGCTAATTATTAGCTATTCCTTGAATCATTTTCATCTGAAATCTTCAAGTGCCATCTTTTAATTAGAGCCTGCCGGAGTCCCCTTCCCCAACTGTAAGAATTTTTTATTCACCGCTATTTGGTTTCATAATTCCCTGAAAATGGCCTGCACTTTTTTTTATGCTCTCCCTATCGTGCTTTGTATTTATTTCGATTTTTTTTTTTATTTCTGGGAAAGCAAAACTAATTTCTGTTGCTGACAACCATTTAAATTCAATTTCTGCTAAGGGCCGCCGAGGCGGGTATAAGAAAAGAACACTCCACGATTATCTTGGGGCCGGATTCTAGGGGGGTGGATATAGATATAGGGGATGGCCAAGAAGCATGCCATACATATATGATTATCCAAGCTTTATTTATGCTGGCTTGCTCCTTTCTAGGTTCTGCTTTTTACTTTTACCTTTTCCCCGGCAGTTCACTTCACTCGTTACCCTTTAACCGCCTGCTACTTTCCGTCATCATCCGTCCGATGGCAACAGATGTTTTGGGTTGCCTCTTGGATTTTTTTTCTTTTGCTGAAATATAATTTGTTGATCCTGCCCACATCTATGGGTTGTGTCCTTTTGGCTCGCCGCCGCTTGGCTTATCCCTTTTGTCCTTCGCCTTTTCCGCGTGTGTGGCGCATTATTAAAAACTACTTAAAAAAGCCTTACTGTGAGCAAGAGATTTGGCAGCAGTGGCCTGCGAAGGAAAAAAAAACCCAGAAAATTGTCAGAGGGACTAGAAAATGAAAAACAAACACATTTGTTTCGCTCGACGGTTCTTGAAAGCCGAGCGAGCAGCTGGCGTCAATGTTTGAATGACTGCATGAATGATTGAACGAGCGATGGGCTGTGTTACCACCGTCCGCTTGCCAAATTGCACACAGTCGAGTGCTCGAGTTCCTGTATCCTGTCCTTTGCCCGTCCTGAAATGAGCCAAAAACTGCGGGTCAGCGCGGCCATATTTGCTTTAACAACCAACAGCAACATTATTTCAAAGAAATTGCCTGGTTCGTGTATCGAAGCTTTTGATACCCTAAAGAAAGTGTTTCTTTAACTAAAATGTTTTGTATTTGCACTTTATGTTATTTTTTAAATTTAAATAAATCGGACAGCAGCGGATTTTTAGGCTTATCCACATTTTCCACTTGATATAATCCTTATCAATATCCCCAGAAAGAATTGTACCAACTCTAATTACATATTTGTATTATATTCCCGTAATGGACATTTTTCCAAGGACATTTAATATCTCTTTATCTCGATGACGCATTCTTGAAATTGGGACGAATTTTGTCTTGATTTTGTTTATTCAAGAAGAAGCGATATTGAAGTCGAGAAGAAGAAATTGAGAGTAAAATGTTGAGCTTTTAGAGGAGGGTCCTGAAAGGAAGGAAGACAAACATATATGAAATGATATAATGGATTTTATATAATAATATACAAAAGATTTAACTTTATATATTACTTTTATATACATACAATTTAACTTCACATATTTCACTTATTACTTTAAGTTGCAAAAGAAATACAAAATTAGGTCTGTGTTTCCTAAACTCAAAAAAAGTATTCTTATACAGTCAGGCGGTTGGAAAAATACAGTTTTTTGGGATTTTTTGTTTAATAGAAACATTTATTCATTAGAGTTAATGTTTTGCTTTAATTTGTAACATCTTTTAAAGTAAATAAAAATATATTTTATTTGTAAAAATATTATTCTTTTTTGGCTCCTGCAGCTAATTCCCCAAAGCTCCTTGAAAAAAAGTGTCCCGCTGTAAACACGATACCAATTGATAGAATCATCAGAAATCAAAAAGTAAAATAGATTCTGTTAGTTTATGAAGGAATCTAGTCTTTGATCGAAGGCATTAAAAATATATCACTTTTTGGCAAAATGGCAGCTTCTAAAAAAAAGACAATTTTTGTGGGGAAAAAATCGTCTTTAATTATTGATTAAAACTATAATTTTAATTTTATTTAAAAAAGCTTCTATCAAGGACAGCAAAAAGTAGGTGTTGAGCTTGTGTGAAAATTAGAGCAAAATCGGTTCTGCGGTTTTTGAGAAATCGAGTTCACCGACTTGAAAAACAAAGTTTTGAGAAAAACGAGTTTAAAGTTTCACAAACTTATTAAACGTTTTTTTCACATTTTTTCGATTTTTTGAAAATTGTGACTGTATATAGCCCCTTAAGTAAATTTTTATTTTTATTGATTCGATTATAACAATTCGTTTTCGAAAACAAGAAGACTTCTTCTTAAATCAAGAATACTTATTTTTACAAAACCGTTCTCAATATAAAAATTCATTTTCTCATTTCTATTATTTTCGTTCTCGGCCTGCTTTTGAGAACAAAAATACCAATACCGAGAACGCTAAGAACGGGTTTTCCTTTTTTAAATTTAAGAACTTCAGAGTTTTATACTTGAACATTCTAAATAAAAACCAAAGTGATGAAGACATGCAAATGTAATACAATTAAACGCTGTGAAACTAAACATTTTAATTATAATTTTCAAGAGACACAATTCTTTAATTTACCTCTACAAAACTTCTTCCTAGCGCCTTTGTTACCATTTTAGTCTTGAAAATAATTAGATTATTATTGGTTCAAAGTAAAAGAGATCGCGAACTACAAAACTTCTGTTTACTACATTGAAAGAGTACCAAGTCAGTGGAAAAACTAATAAACTAATAAAAAGCGCCGCTTGTTGGGAATGTCCGCTCCTTGCGAGAATATATGTATGTATATAACTGAAAAGGATGCAAATGCTGATACACATACAACCATAAATATGTTGGCGAGTTAACGAAATTTTCTGTTGCCATGCGGCCGCTCCGCTTAAGCTTTATTTTTTTCTTTCCTCATACTTTCACCACTAAAATACGTATGAAAAATATTTACAAAATGTCCGCTGCTCTCTTCTTCTCTCTCTCTCTCGGCGGTTTCTTTGCTCCTTTATTTATTTATTCTTTCTTTTTTTTTTTTTTGTCAAAAAATTTGGCGCCAATGGAAAGGAGTAGGGTTTGAGCGACAACGAAGTAAAGTCAAGAGGACGATGCTGTGGCGCATTTCAAAGTTTAACACGTTTTGGTAATTTCATCAAGGACATGTGGATAATACAGTTGCCCCCCAAGAGCAAACAGTTGAGGAGGGTTCAACAATATTAAAGCTGATCTCGAGATTAAAGAGCCCCTTGCTTTGTTGGGGAAGCTTTTAGTAAATTAAGCTCATAAGAATAACATACTAAAAGTGGTTTGTGAAATCAGCGTGGGAAAAAAGAGGAGAAGAATAATTTTGAATGCTTTTAAAGCAAGGAAGTACTTTTAAAAATATGCAGGAATATTAGAAAACTGCCCATACATATGGATGATTCTCTTACGGGTACTCAGTCGGTCACACTCGACTCTACCTTTCTTACTTGTGTATCCTGACAAAAATAGTAGACTTGATACACTGTTCTGCAAGATAGTAATACCTTAATACCTCAAAGCATAGAACAAGTCCCAATAAAACCCACTTCCTAGATCTCAAAGCGACTTCCACCTAATACCACTTGGATGCCACCCACGGCAGCCAAAGGACTCCATGGACAACCCTTTTAACCCCTCACCATTTGCCAGTCAGGGCACAAATCGCATTAGGACTGTACTGTCTCCAGAGCAAAGGACTCTTTCCCTGTGCCTCCTTAAACCCATCCAATCGGTTGACCAGGGCGCTAAGCATCCTCGATGGCAGCTGGCATTGGGGCTCAAATGCGAAATACAATTTCCTCGACCAATAACGGAAACGTTCATCAATGACCATTTTGGCACTTTCGGTTTCAGGCCAGCATCGAGTTCATTGGGGCCAAATCAAGTGAGGAATCGCCATTCGGCTATTCGGCAGGCACCATGCCGCAGACATTCAGACACCGAGAGCATTTAGGACACCCAGACATATCCAGACAAAAGTCAGTCGAATCAACTGGACTCCCAACCGCAAGCAATCGGAAAAAAATCGAGAAGGATCAGGACCAAGTGCACTGCGGAAGTAAAACTGGAAAATTTAATTATCACATACACACACGCATGTCGAGGGGAGGGAAAAGGGGAAGTTGGAAAAGGATATACGGATGGAGACAGACTGATGCCATGTTCCTGTGAATTGTCAATGTCAGAGTTGCTGGTTCTGCTGCTGTTGTTGCTGCTGCTTTTGTTGGTTTTGTTAGCGTTGCAAGCCAAGCAGAAACCGAAGCCGAAGCCTTGAATGTGTCACCTTCCCTGCCTGCCTTTAGAGCTGCACTAACAGAAAATATCTCGGCAAATTGTGAATTTTGAGAAAGGGTTTTCGTATCTTTTATATTTGTATTGGCCGCAGATGCTGGTTTATTTATTTAAGCAAAAACTATTTTTAATTGTTATTATTAAAACATTGATTTGCAATTTAATGTTTTATTATTATTTTATATGTATTATGTTACCATTAAATTTTACACATTCATTAATTATTTATACTAAAATATTTATTCAAAGCTCGAACAACCTAAGATATTTTCTGGGTGTTTCTCTCTGGATATCTGGATTTCGGTTAGCCTTCAGTCGCGTGCGGTTTGTGTATCAGCCATCTCTACCAGCCCCCAGTTTAAACCCCCCACCACGGCGCACCCCCAACTCTATCATGGCCGTTTCTTGTCTTTGCGGTTCTCGTTGTTCACAGAGTATGATGTCAACTTGTGACAGCTGCTGCTCTTCATGCCCACTCCTCCAGCGCCCCAGTTTGGGCCAGGCCGTACTCCTACGGATTCTGGCTATGCCCGGAGGCATATTATAAAAAGGAACGATGAGCAATTAAAGCCATGCGTGTCCAGTTCTCCCCAAACTGGCCAAGGATGTTGAAAACACAGTTTTTAATTAAAATATAAATTTTGATGGCCTGGCCAAAGACGAAAAAGAGGAAGACCTGTGTGGTGGAGTTCTTTCGTATATTTTGGCCCGCTAACTATTGCGACCACATGGCGTATGAATAATATTCTTCAGTGGTTAGCGAATGCCCGAAGAAGTTTTTGCTTTATGGTCAGAATTGTTTTTAAATACTTAGGTTACATTTTCGAGACGAAAATAATTTATTTATGATATCTTTAACATATTATATAGTTAAATTAGCCGTATTAAAAGGAATTATATGAAAATTACGTTGCTTAGTAAACTATTCCTAATCCTAGCCCACTTTAGTAGCATCCCTTCCTTCCTCGGAAAGTTTTTTCTTTCAATTATTTCAATTCCAGCCTGCCATTCATAATTATTTTTAGCTGTGCCTGCACAGCTCCTGCCTAACACATTTAACAGGCCAGCGAAAACTTTGGCCATAATTAAAACTAAAAGGCGAAAATTTTCTTTTTATTCAAATGCTCGGGGGGAATGGAAGTGGGCAGGGCAGGGGTTTCTCCAGGCAACAGTCGGTCTCTAAGTGCAGCTGACAACAATTGCATTGGAGGATATGGCAGGACGAGAAGGGAGCAAGGGGCTGGCCGAGGCATAAAACACACAAAAGGCGACCAAAAATTATTCAACAAGCGACGGCGGCGGCGACGCCTGCTGCTGAGCGAAAGAGACAGCGGCGACTGCGACATGGGCAGGACATGCCGCCATTTCTATCCTGGTATCCTTTTGTTGTGCGCTTTTGTGTTTTAATAAGTTTTGAATTTCACTACAAGCGCGTAACTTCAAATCTCAGTGCCCGCCCCGTCCCGGCTTTCCCCCGCTTTCCCGCTTTTTCTTTGCCTTTTGCCAGTCCTTTCTTTTCGGGCATTTCCATTCTTTTATACAGCTTTTTATGCCTTATACCCTGGCAGAGGACCTGCAAATTGTGCTTATGAATTTTCAAAAGCATAAAAAAGTGATTATTCACCCCTGGAAACTGGGCTATATATTCGTCACCTTTTGGATCCCTTTGAACGTTTAAAAATGTTTGTTAGGAAATATAAGTGGTGGACTTTGTTTCTAAGCAATCTTTTAGATTTTGTAGATTTTTTACTGGTAATTACTGGTTTCTTAAAACTTTCCTTATCAGTAAGAATAGCAATATAGAATAGGAAAAGTGAGCAAAGCTACATATAATAGAGAATTAACATTTTGTAGCCTACTTTTAGACATCAATTTTATAGATATCAAATCCGCAGCAGAGAATTTTATTTAATTAAAGAAATTAAAGACAGCAAATTGTTTAGTATAAATATTTAAAAACCAGAACAAAAATTAAAAAATACAACAATTTTAAGTCGTTTTAAGAAAAAATCAGCATTCAAGGGTATCTCAAGCATCTCTCCCCAAGGGTCATTCTTGCCCATGGCCTTTTTTCCGGATGTGTGTGTCTCTTTTTAATTTTCTGTTTTTCGCCACAAAACGAAACGAAGCTGAAACCAATAATTAATACCCGAACCGTTTTTCGTTTATTATCCTCCGTTGCTGGCATTTTCCTTGGCCGTTTCTCGTTCCACGAGCATTCCAGCCATTCGATGCGGCTAAAGCTTCGTTAGTTGAAGCTGGCAAACTCGCACACACACCCTCTCGAACATTTGAATTGCACTCGTTTTAGCCTTGTGCCATGTATCTTCAGTTTTATTTTCTCCGCCTTTTTTTATTTTCCAGTTTTCTGTTTTACTTGTTTCTTGGTTCTGGTTTCGAATAATTTTTCTCGTTTTTCTGCACTATTTTTTCATTTTTCCATTTCTTGTTGTTGTTTTCGTAGTTTAGCTGTAGCGCTGCCGTTGATAACTTTGTTTTATAGACATTTGTTCTCGCCGCTGTTACCTAGCGACCCAAATACCCCGTTCAATAGCTTTGTCCTGGCCATCCTCTTCACCGATTTTCCTGCTGCTCTTTTTATGGCTTCGCCTCGCTACTGGGTTCTTGCTCATTTTTTTTTTTTCGTTCTTTCGGTTTACGTTTCTATTTTTCACGTTTGGTTTTTGGGCCCGGCGCAAATCTTCTGTTGGTTTTTGGAGCCCCCGGCTGTGGTGCGGGGGTTCAGTAAACAAAGGGCAAAGATTGTATAACACGAGATGGGCTTGTCACTAAAGATTTAACTGCGGGCTGAATTTAAAATTTGAAACTCGGGGAAAATCTAGCTACATACTTTAGATAATTCAAAGTGAAATTTATTTCCGCTTCTAACTAAATATTCTGTATAATCTTCAGTCTAAGACCTAGAATTTGTTATAAATTTAGATTTTAACAGCCTACTTTTTGGGCATTTAAGTAAATGATTTTCGGAGACCATTTATGACCTTTTTAGTCGTTAAACTTTTAAAATAAATCTGTTAAGTAAACTCAGTAATATTGGCATTTCGTAAGTAAAGTCTAGGAATGAAATATGCACTTTGGTAAACCGAAACAATCTCAGAAGCATTCCACTAATTGATCGGTCTCAAAGGACTCAGCCCCATGGCGATGCGGTCGCAGTGTTAACGAATACTTGAAACCACCCACTCGAGATGTCACGAGATGCCTTCAACCTGACTGTTGTTGCCTTTGGCAACTTAAGAACCTTAAAAGGATTTCACAATGATGAAATTATGTGAAAGCGCAGGGGGGGAGACGGGTTGGATCGGGGCTAAATTGCATAAGAACTTGGCTGCTTACTGGGGGTGAGGGATAATGGAGGAGCTAAGCCCATGATGGAGTTTACTTTTCCAGTGATTTACAATTGTGCAGTGAACTTTTATGTCCCTTTTCTTCGCTTTTTTTTGCTTCCACCAAGCTCTTTCATATGTCAGGGAGCTGGACAACAAAGCTGCTTCTGGTCCAACTCCTCCTTGTCGTTGCCATTGCTCTGGTTGTTGCCCCTTAATTCTTATCAAATTGCCGGAGAGCTAAAGGCGCTTATCAGCTTCAGCAAGTCCGAGCACACACACACACTGAGATGCAAAAATGGAAAAAGGTAATCATTTCGACATTAAAAAATCGATATAGATTTGAAATCAATTTAAATAACGGTACCCAAATATTTGAATTAAAATATTAAAGAAATCACTAGCGTTTTGAAAAGTATGCTACAAAATGTGTCATCGTAAAAATAAACAAAATTCCCCTGCATTTATAGCCTCTAACATTGAATTGCATACTTTTAGACACTGTTTAAGGTAATTTTTAACCATGGTGATTTCTGAGGCATCCCCGATAGACTCGTTTTTGTAGCATACTTTCAGACTATTTTTTAATTGATTTAAAATCATTCATATATTGATTTTTTACAAACGTTTGGTAAATCATTAAGACAAAATCATATTAAATGTGACTGTCAAGCTTAATCAGTATTAGTTTATCAGCATCAGTCTTGTAACTCTGGAATATAATAATAAAGAATATTATTTTCATATTCAAATACGTCAAGAGAATTATTTATTATAATAAAAATGTTCTCGGTGCACTCCACACACGTCAAGTGGTCAAGGGTTGAAGGATGAGGTTAAGGCTGTGGGGCGAATTGGTTCGATGGGCACTTCAATGCCAGTGATTTGCCAGAACAGTGGAACGCAAGCACTTGTGGCATCAATCGTGGCTCAATAAATCAAGCAACTCTCATCGCTTCTGGCCTCGTTGGCCATAGCCATACATACAACTAGGAATACCGTGCAGCATTCATCGTTCCACCTTCAACGCTGTTTGTTTGCATTACACTTCCGTTTCCGGCTGGAGTCAAATGCCATGGCAGGCAAATTGAGACGGAGACGAAGGGGAATGAGAATGCGATACAGATTCGGATTCTGATTCAGATTCGTATTGGTGTGCCAAGGATAAGTCTGACGGTTGACGTTTCTGTTTCTCCTCCTCGGTTGATTGTGCAAAATACAATTTTACTGCTACTACAGTACCAAGCCCCCATTATTTCCCATCCGCAATCCTCCTGAAGGCATAGTTTCGCCTTATTGCGATGCCAACAGCGACTGCGGCGCAGAACTTTGCTTTGATAGCAATTGTGATTGAAACTGAGACACGATATTGCACTTAAGATATGAAAAACGGCCCACAGGGGATATACGGCTCTCGTCCTCATCTTCACCACATTTCGATTATATTTTTAAACGTTGGCCTATATATGAGTCGTGAGACTTAAGTTCAAGAATCAATTGGATAACATTTTTTTTTATGAAAAAAATCCCCCAACTCGAGTTTCTGAGTTTTAATTCTTCATAATTTTTATTTAAAACCCAAATATATATATTTATAATTTAAAACGTATAAAAACTAAAATCAACCTAGAAATATTTAATAATATTCCTCTTTACAAGTATATAGAAATTACTATCAACATCCACATTAAGCTTAAAATCAATCAGAAAATGGCTTTATAGTGCTCCTATCAGTCCGGAAGCCCCTTACAAATTCAATGAAACTTTGAACTCCCTAAGGCAGGACCACAAATCAAACAGCCAAGGATATATTTGTTTATGCTTCATCTTTCCCCGCTATTTGCTTATAGTTTCACTGTTTACCAAATGCTTCCACCTATGTCTAGGTTACAACTTCAGAAGTTTCCTCGGCCAGCTCATAATTATATTATACATTTAATTTCCGAGAGAGCAAGACACCTTTCAAGGTATTTTCCTGCTGCTTGCCGAGCACTTCAACGAAACAACTCCGACCGATAAAAACAAAATGAAAAAGAGAGTTCAAAAATACAAAACTTAAACTGTCAGTGGCCCGCCGCCACCGCCTTCTTGGCAAGCCAAAATGCTCAAATATTTGGCCAGGCAAAGTCTGTTTCTAATTTGGAAATTTCTCCCGCCCCTTAACACTTCCCCTCAGGCGTCGCCGACTGCCTTTGCTATTTGTGCTTGCAAAATATTTAACTTTTGAATTTCAAAGCAACGTCGAATATTTGGTGAACTCCGCTCCGCTTTTCCAACCCCCACGGCCCGCTCATTCGCATCAAATCAGAGCTGAAGGCCCTTCGACTTGTATCGGGTTACATACGTATTAATTTAATATTTCACAGAGCACGACTCGGGTTTGTTATTTCCCGGTTTTTCATTTTTTCTTTTTTTCACCCGAATTTGTCATCGTTTCCGTCACACAAAAGAGGAAAGTGGAATAAAAAAAGTACTGGGCGTAGGAAACCGGGTCTCTCATGTGTTGGTAACCGCAATTTGTTTACTTTGTCGGTTTTTGTGCACGCAGCCGAGTGTTCAAAATTGAATTTTAACTTGGTTAACAGGGCTCTGGCCAGGGCCCATTCATTGGGGATCATCCAGCACGCGGCCATCGCCTCTATTCCCCGGCTCGCTTTTCCGCTTTTTGTTCAATTCTGTCGCTGCCTCTCACACATGGAGAAAACTTGATACATATATATAAGGTAGTATTATCTTACGATCTTAAAGATATCAAATTATTGAACAGTTTAATTTAATTTAATTTAAGATATACAATTAAAAAAACACTAAGCTAAGATCAGGGTTTCACTAAGCAACGGGAACTTTAAGCTTAAATCAGGGTCGCTTAGCTTAGTGTGGCCGTTCGGTTGAGTAAGGAGAAATAAAAAAGAAATCCTTTTAAAAGGATTGTTGCATACAAAAAGAGTAAAAAGGCTCAAAATTAAGCTAAAAATCGAATAAACCAAACTAATTATACCAAAGGCCCTAGCTAAGAAATGTTGTATTTTTTAATTTAATCAAAGTATCTTTTCATTTTAAAATTTGCAGCCAAAATATTAAATTATCTATAATGGTCTCCAAATTATTTTCTATTATCTATGCTCTTAAAAAATTCTCCAAACATGATTTGCGGTATATTTTCTCCGTGCATTCGCACACGCTCTTTCTCCCGATTTCGGGGACTCCCTCTAAGCGCTCGCTTCGCGTTCGTTGGCGGCGTTGATAACGTTATCCATTAGGGCGTATGACAACAAGCGTGGGCCGTGTGGGCGTTTTTGGGGCGGGTGGCAGGAGTGGGCGTGGCAGGGGCCACTTTAGGCTGGCAGCAGAAAAAGTTAGTTAGTTTTCGGACGGAGCGCGGGTTTTTGGAATGTCGGAGCGGGCAAAGTGCTCTGCCTTTGGTTGCGTCTCGTCTCGTGTTTGGTTTTGGTTTCGTTTTTAGTTTTTTAAATGCAATCTTTTAAGTGCTTTTTGGTTGAGGAAGCAGTAGCAGCAGCAGCAGCAGCAGCAGTAGCAGTAGCAGCAGCAGCATCAGGAAGCAACAGCAGCGACTTTTAATGGCACTCCGGCTGTGGCCTCAATTAAAATGACGAGTTGCTGAGGGGTCCAGGAACTTGGCCATTACTTGTGCGAAAAATCCTCGCCCCAAAATTAAACGCCAATTTTGCTGCACAAGTTTCAATTACCAATTACAATTGATGTTGAAGCCGGGTTCCTATTACTTTTCCTTTGTTTTATTTACTGCTTGTGATTGAAAAATATTTCAGTAAGTACCTCACACATATAACACACACGTAGTTTGTTCTTTTTGTGCCTTTTGAATTTTTCATGTGGCAAAGTTCAAGAAATGTAATAAATACGATTTTATTGCCGCATTTTTTGGGGTTTTGCCTTATTGTTGTTTGTGGCTCAGCTGCATTTACAAGAACAACGCCAAGGCAAGGAATATTTGCTGCATTGGCGCAGCATCGAATGAATTTCAGAGGCATAATAAATTTCCAGAGCTACTCGCAGCTTTCAGCAATTTTCCCTTCGAATCCGGAATTTATTTTCGCCGTTTGGGCCAGTAAAGATGTTTGTTAAATATAATAAATTTCCGGCTTGTGTTCTCCCTAGTTTCTTTTTATTCTTTTCTGTAATTTTTGGTAGGTTTAATGAAATTTATTAAGGAAACTTTCGGCCGATTGTCGCGCTGCACAGTGCATATGGGTAATATTTGCTGTAAGATATGTAGAAGAAGTTATAAATTGTCTTGAATTTGGAGAAAGCTCTGAAATGTATCAAAGTTTATATATAATTCAATTACATCCTTAGCTTATTTGGATTTAAAACAAATTTATTTTAAAGGTTTAAGAATTTATGGATAAGTTCAAAATTATACTAAACTTATATTAATCACTTCATTTTAGTCCCTCAATATTTTTGCATTACTTGTAATAGTTATTCTTTGTTCAATAAGATAAAGAACGTATAATTATTTAAAAGCTATACAATTTAATAGCCTAATAAGCGACTAATTGCATTCCTCAGTTCGATAAAAGTCATCTTTCTTTCACTTAACCATTTACTGGTAATATCATTAAAAATTTTGCAACCAATTAGCATATAATTTTATGTAACCTCTTTGAATAAGGAGTTAACTCGCTATTCTTAAAATTAATTAATATTATTATTACTCCCCTTTGGTAAAATCCCCTTTGCTCCCATCTCCACTCCAATCTTCTTTTCTGACTAATTAGACAACGCTTTTGGGGCTCTCAAATCAATAGTTGGGAAAACTTTATTACCGCCAAATTAGACTTGTAAGTAAAAGTACTTCAACTCAGTTAAGTCCAACCCCTTTTTTAAGCCCTCGCCATTCAACCCTAGCCAAAAGCCATCGACAATTTTATGAGGCCCTTGAAGGCTTCAGACTTGATTTCATCACAAATTGAGCACATTAATAGAATTTGCTGGCTTTTGTTTATGGGTAAAGTTTCCGTGATATTTTTTCTTTGTTGTGTTTTCTCCTTTCCTGCTAAACCTTCTTTATTATAATTAGGTGTTTAATTACAAAGTTGAGACCTTTGAAAACGAAGCTCGATGCTAGCTGCTTTAAGGCTGTATTGGACTTTATTCAAATGTTAACATATACATATATATATATTTTTCATAATTCTGCTCTAGTTTCAGCTCAAAGTTCGACTGCCAATAATAATGAGCAAAGATTTCTGACGCCAAAATATAGAACAGAAATATCGGAAATTATTCAGACTTGGTTTGAGGACTTGGAGGACGCACTTGAGATATGTCAAGATAGGACATTGTTTTTGGCTTGGATCCCTGGGCCATGTGGGTTCTATGTTTGTCCATGTGTGCGTGCGTGGGCTTCCCCATTTTCCGACATGTGTTTGTTTGTATATCGGGGTTCATTGTTACATTTCAGACATATTGGGTTTCAGTCAGCGACGATGACGACAGACTCCCGAAAGAATTTAGTCCAGAGGTCACGTACGAAAAAATAGGAGTCGAGAAAGAGAAATGTATATGAGGGGTGGTGTAAAAAATCCTTCAAAGAGCCTGAAGAAATTGCTACTTTCTATGCTGTGTGATTTCATCAGCGAAGATCCTGCATCGGGGACTCTAAAATCCCCAAGACATCATTTAAAGTCGGTTCTGCTCGCATCTAATCGCTTAAAGAAATGCGGTCAGCTTTGTTTTATGGCGCTGCCATACCATTCCGGCCCAATCCATTCATCCATCCGGCGACGTCCTTCAGCCATCGCCACCGCCATCGCCGTCATCATCGGTTGTAGTCTCGTTGCCAATATGCCACGTTTAGTCGCCACTAATCCATCGCGTAAACAATATAAATGTTCCAACCAGAGCCGCAGCCGGCAGGATATGCTGATTTCAGTGTGTAGTCCTTGGCTGCCAAACCCCAACCTCTCCTAACCAAAACACTCGGGCCCCTTCCCACATACACTTGGAGATTACCTAACTTTAAGGGATTTCACAAAAAAAAATCTTTTATTAAAGGTCGATGAAATTGTTAAGTACTAGAGTTATATTAATTACGGCTTACATAAGAAAGTGGAGACATATTGAACTCCCAATTGTGTCTAATTTGATCTGCACTTAACACTGCCTTTTCAAAGATATAATAATTAAATTTAACAAAACCGTATTTTAAACGCTTTCTGTTATTTTTCTCAACTAAAAATATATTTAGGTCAACTTATAAGTTATTTGTAAAATTCATTTTATATTTCATTTAAAAAAAATCCACCTCTTCCTGCCACAATTTTGTTTTGAGTGCATCCATGGGCATTGTGTGGTGCGGTCTCCTTTTGTTTAACTAAAGGATTTAAAGTTTTTGTTTTGCTTTTTCATTCATTTCAGCGACGTTCGTCATTCATTGTGTTTGCCTGTGTTGGTGTGTGTTATGTGTTGGTGTGTATGTGAGCCGCCATATTGAAATCAATGTTGGAGGCGGTTTCCGTGCCCCCTTAGCCATACCCTACCATTTCCCCCTTTATTTTGCCACCCCCAATCCGCTTTCTCTACGCTTTAGCATTGTTCGCATATTTTTATTAATAGTCGCGCGTTGTCTGCGATTTTCCCTTGGCCTCACAACCTGCGATTTTCCCCCTCTATTCATTGCAGTCCCGGGAAAACTTCGTCATGGATTGGGAATCCCTCTTCTGCCCACTCTTCCTTTGGGTTTATGAATTGCAAATGGTTTTTCTGCTTTTTGCCTTTTGCGCTTAGCAATCATTTAATATGCCGACGTGCCGAGAAAATGAGTTGTTTATAAAGCGTGAGAGGATTGCACTGCCTCCGCCTGATTGTGTGAGTCGATGAGAGGCTTGGGGCCGGCATCTGGGGAAAAGGGGCTTTAAATAAATAGGGGTTGTGGTTAATAGGGGGAGGGGGCATTCGGAGCAGGTCAACTTGCAAGCTTGTCCGACTGTCAGACAGCTAATGAGGGGGAGAGTTCGGATTTCAAATCATTTTCATTGGTAATTTCCTGTTCAGTTTTACATTTCTTTATGGAAAATTGCCAGCCAAAGACCTAGGGCTTTAAAATAACGTAGGATGGTGTATAACAGTATACAATTTGATTTTCCGTTATCAGTTTAGATTTTTTGGATTTTTTTTCGTAAAATGCAGTCGCTTTAAACCTGATAAATGACATTGATTTCAATATATTTATTTCATTATACCCTTGCAGGGTATCATTACTTTGAACAAAGGTTAGCAACGCACTGAAGAAAGCATATTCGACCCCTTGAAGTTCAAAACCCTAGTGATTTCTGGGGCACCAACGACGTACTTAGTTTGATCCCAGCTTATAATTTTTAACAAAATATACAAATAGTAAAAAGAATTTAGATTTCGCAGAAAATGAATGAATATGAATAATGAAATTCCTGCAGAATGAATTCAGATCCCACCATTTCAATCAAATATATTATTATTAAGTGGTATTATTTTGATTTAGTTTGTGCTTAAATCTTATTATTCAAGCGCAATTAAAATTGATGCTCCCATTAAACTGTCGAATTACAGTTACGATTCAAGCAGCGCTCAGGAAAATTTCGGAACTAATTACGCTTACACTTGAGCAGTCTAGACAATTCGGATGAATATTTCCGCTTAAGATTGCCATTGCGAAATGCTATGCCCCTAATTAACTTTGCCCCCAAACTTTCACCCGACTTGGCTTTAATTAAAGCCATCTCAATAAGTACTCCACGAGCACATAAACATCCCGGCGAAACTTTCTGGTCAAACTTATGCAGAAGAAGCCTCAACTGCTCAGCCGCCTTGGGCGCAGTTTTCCCCGATTTTCCTAGATTTTCCACCGCCTCGCCACCAGCGAGCAGCCCCCTCAAATTTCACACGTTAATTTGCAATTGCCCCCGGAAGGCAAAAATGTTAATAGCGAAAAACCCAACGCACTCTCTAAGGGCGGGAAAGAATAAGAAGGTGGTGGATCTAAACTACATGGAGAAAAAAAATAAAATCTGCAATAAATGAATTCTTGGAGAATGAATTCTGTCATAGAATTTTGATATTTCTAAAAAGGGAGTCAAAAATAATGGTACAAAATGTTTCGTGGAAAAAAAGATACCTTAAACATTTTATCCCCCCCTTAGGGGATTCTGTAACACCCCCGATGTCTTCCCTAAATTTACACAAGAAAATCGAATTTCTGTCATCCTCTAAAAATATTTTTGAAAACGCAGTTTTTTTCACTGCAGAACTCTGTGCGTTGGCAGTGTCAGCTCTTGCCATCGCGCTCTCGCCGTTCTCTGCCTTTCGAGTGACGCACGAAAGTATGCAATGAAAATTTTACAATTTACGCGTGCAAAACTTTATGAGCGTTTCGTATCTCGAGGCGGCATTAGGCTGAACTGGCGAAAAGCGGGGGATTTGTGGGTGGCTCCGGTTGGGGATGTTGACAATGACAAGCAATTAATGTTGCGGAAAATTGTGGTGCGAAAATGGCCAAAACAACAAAAACAGCGCGACGGACACAAAAGAAAAGGAAGCGAAAAACTGCGCAAGAAAATCCACTAAACACTTTTAAAGTTTTGCATAACTCGAGGCGCATAAGCAGATTTTCCACGCCGCGGCATGTGCATGGTGTTTGTACAGGTGTTTTTGCCTTCTTCCACCTTTTTATTCCGTCGCAACACAATTTATTATGGCATGTCAAAATCTTTGGTAAAATGCATCCCATACAGGAGGCGAAAGGGAAAATGGGGGCAAAAGTAAGGAGATCAAGAGCAAGAACGAAAGAGAGAGACTGAGTGTGTGTGAAAAACTTACGAAAATGTTTTGTCGGGATTTAGGTGTAGCCCTAAGAAAAACACTATGTTAGCTGCGGTCACATGAAATTTATATACTTTTTTGGTTGTTTTAATAACTAAATATTGAATACAAAAAAAATATCGAGAAAACTGTTATTTTCCTAAAATAATATGAAACTTTAGTCAAATACAAAGAACTAGTTTTAAAGATTTCAGAATATGTATATATATATCATCGTTTTGTATAAATATTTTGTTTATAAGCAGCATGAAACAAATATTTATTAATTAAAAGCTCCTATGCCGCTTTATTATGAAATATAAACATATATTTTTAAAAGGGATGAAATGAAAAGCATTTTTTAAATTCTTAAAAATTATTTTATACTTGATTTTGATCGTGCGAACACAGTCACCTTGCCCTCGTGATAAAACCCTCTCAAAGGGTACACAAAATAATGCAAAAAGGCGAACGAGTAAAAATATTTGCAGCCAAAAGTAGCTGGAAAATCAGGCAAAAATGTCATCCGGAGAGCTCAAAGGGGAGATGCTGTGCTGTATGTGGACTCAAGGTGGGTGGTGCTGATGGGTGGCTTGGTGGGTGATGAGATGTCCGCCCCTTGTCGTCTGCGTCTGCTGTGATGAGAAATAGTTGCAGCTGCTGTGACATACGCGTTTGCTGCATTAAAGGATTACCCGCAAAACGGGGTATTTTCGGGTGACAGGGGGATGTTGTTGGTGCTGCTTTTCGGGACGAAACTTCTTTTGCAAGTTAAGTTTTTAATCATTTTTCAGTCAACATATACAAATATATATAGGAAGAGAAGAGAAAAAACACATTTTTCGTTTTTAGTCGCCTTGGCATGCTTTACATTCGCCATTTCATCCATCTATCTTTTTCCGAAGTCACACTCGCCACGGTCGCCATCCCTTTCGCTTGGGGACATTATTTTCTTTTTTTGTTGTGCTAAGATTAATCATGCGCAGCGCATCAAATAAGTTGAATACGCTTAGAAAATGGCTTAGAATCCTGGAAATTGTGGGCGTTTTATTGGACAGGATTCTTTATTCAGCTTGCCACCATAAATGAAGCAAAGTTTTGGCTGGAGTCAAGAAAATAGTTAAAAACAAGAAGGGAGGTTTAGAGGTTAGAAATGTGTATTAGGCTTCGATTTAAACTAAATACACATCAGCGGGTCTGTAAACTAAAGTTTCCCTAAAATATAATAATTACTAAGTACTTTAAAAAATTATTTATTTTTAAGTTCGTTACACATTTATGAATCAAAAGTGTAGTTACTACCCAGAATGTGTTCACCTAACGCAATTATCACAAATGAAACCAAATGAATCATAATTAAAAGTCAACTGAAATCAAGGAAATTCAAGTTTGCGTTTTGCAAATGTTTTCCCAGCAACTACTTGAGGAAACTCATGGAAAATGTTGGTGAAAACGGGGAAGTGCGGGTGGCCAATTGGGGTTTGGCACTTATCAACACATTAACAACACACGCACAGACAAACACACACACAAGGAAAATGCTCGGCAATTAGCAATGCGAGGGAAAACATTAATGATGAAATATTAAACAGAGCAAGGGAAAAGCGGACTGCGAATAAATAATGCAGCAAAGAGAAAAGGGAAAATGGGAAATTGGGGAAGGAAAAACGGCAGTGAGATGGAGCGACTTACAAAATGCTCTTTCAATGTTCATTGTAATTCAGCCAAAAACTGCAACAATTTGTTGTTGCTGCTGCTTGCTGTTGTTCGATAACAATTTGCAGCAAACAGCGGCAACAACAAATGCAACTTCTAATGCCCATATTGAGGGGGTAAGAAGAGGGGTCTTTGGAGAGCGGTAAAAAAGTTAAAGAGAAGGTTGAGGGGTGTGCGCTTTATTGCACTCAGAAACAATAAAGAAGCGCTCCTAAAATACCAAGTATTTGATCAAAATAAACACTTTCTTAATAAGGTTTAAATCCCTCTAAATTAAGCACCTTAATACTTGTATAATTTTTTTAATTTTTCATAAATCATTTTAATTTGGAAATTAGTTTCAAGTGTAACTCATGAAACAAAATGTTGACGTCAATTTCATTTCATTTTCATTCCCGTTTTTGCCGCTGTCGCATTATGTCGTTGCTCTTGCTGCATTTTCCGCCATTTGGTTTGCTGCCGATAACAACTGCACAACAACGGTAACACACAAACACACACAACAATTGCCCAAACTGCCAAACAGTATTTAGGCGGTTAAATATATATGAACTACAATTGCAGGGGCAGCAGCATCACATCCTGTTTCTGTTGTTGCAGTTATTGTTGCACACGGGGCAAACAAATTGAAACTTTTGCTACTTAAGAGAATGTTGCTCATTTGTTACGAGATCCAAAAAAGTCGCCACTGCCAACCTACCAAAAAAAAAAAATTTATATTAAATGAATTGCAACAGTTTTTTGCAACGTTGCACAATATTACTGTGTGCACAGATAAAAATTGAGATTCCTTAAAAACGTATATTAAAAAAAAGAAAAAGAGTAAACGATTCCTCAGTTAACCTTTTTTATCTTTTGCTTTAACCGCTTACAATATAATTTAAATGGGAACTTTCAGTATACAGACTTCGGATATCTTAATAAAATGTTATAAGCTTTGTAATTTTCATTAATAATCGGAGTCTTACGTAAAAATTAATCCTATTCATTTTAATGTCTTTCAAAATAATAATTTTCTTAACCAGAAATGTCATGTTTGAATCTCAAGGCCCAAAGTTTTGGTCACCTAAACTTACTCATCAACTAGTTCTTAAACATTTTATAACAATGACTGCCTTAAAAACCACGCATGAGCTTTTTTTTACGTTTTTCTGTTTAAAGTATTGGATTTTTCATTAAAGTTTACATCCATTTTTATTAATTTTAAAAGGGTATTTATTGAATTTAATTTATTTATTGACAGTTTCAAAAATATACATTTTTCTTGCTGTGCTGATGATTTGAAGAAATTTGAGTGGGCGTGGCAGTAGGCAGTAGAGAATCGGCGGAGGGAGGCGTGGGCGAAACGTGCGACATTTGAAACAGAAACCGGAAATTGGAATTGCAATTTATGCTCATCGCGTGTTGCACATTTTCTGTTCCGCTCAACTCGGCTGAGTTCGGTTGAGTTGAGTTCGTTTCAACTCGCCTCGTTTCGAATCGGCCGAGGATTCCATTTAGTTGGGTGCAGATTTCGTATCATCTGGCATAATCTATTTGGGGGTCATAAGCATAAGGTCAACACATGCCATTTATTTCCTTTCCCCTAAACCGGCCGACGCTTGTAATTAGATGGCGGGGGTTGTAAGCGCGGGGGTATCGGGGCCTTTTTAAGTGGGTCAGCGGCAGTTTTTGGTATTTTTGGAATTTTATTTATGGTTCAAATGCGAAGAATTTATGTTGGACGGCGGATAAACGAAGGGAGTAAGGGGATACTAATTTTCGCAACATTTTGCGATCTATTTCAGTGGGGGAAATGAGGGGGGAAATTGAAATTCACATTTTTCACACAACGATTGCAATGGAAACTTTGGTAAAAGTTTTGTGAGAGAGAATTCGTTGGAAAGTAATTGAAAGTTTAGTCTTTAATTTAAATTGAACGGGTGTTGGTTTGAGACTTATTTGCTTAAGGGTTTCTTTAACTTTGGTTATAATTTTAATAGATGCTAAGTAAACATGTTTGAGCAAAAATTATTATTGCATTTTCTGAGAATATTAATTTTAAATTAATACAATTTCTGTAATTAAACCCATTTATATTTATTGTAAAGTCTGTAAAAAATTTGTAAGTGAAAATAAATTTGGAATTTGATTGAAATGTTAACTTCCTTTATACTTAAATTGTACCCAATTTATCCTATGGGCCTCAACTTTAATTAGCAATCCCCTGGCTTTCCAGCAGTATAAGCTGAGGTTTCTCTGAACTTGTAATCTTTAATTTTGTTAACTACAGGACAAGAAGCCGACATTGCCATTGGAGGAGACAGGGGACAGGGGAGACACTAACAAGCCGGACTAACAAAGCTGACAACTAAAATGGTCAAGGGATAGGGAGCAACTCCTCGGAAAGCTGGCAGCTTTAAATTACACGAATGTCCTGTCAAAAATACTTAGCACCGAACAAAACACAGGAGGGGAATACAGCAGCTTTGAGGTCAGAGCGAAATTGTCGGAGACAGCTGTAAATAAAGCCGGCAAACGGGGGAGACCACTCCGCCAACCACTCCTGGAGCGCGCTTTAAACTGCCATTATTTATTGAGTACATTGAGGCCTGGGAACTTCGTTTTCTCATCTCCTCCATTTCGGGTATCCTTGTTTTTTCGCCCTTGGTTTTTCATTATTCGAAGCTTTTTCGGCGCATGGAACATTTGCTGCCCAGCCAAGTGAAACACTCGGAATGCTGGAAAGGGGAAAGGGAATTTATATAGAATCGGCTGAGATGTGGTGTTAGTTCCTTGCCTCCTTTCAGGTGGTGACTTTGGGCAATGTCCTGTGGCGCATGATAAACGCCGTTTGGCCCTTTTTAAATATATAAGCCCGCCCCCAAATCGTTGAGCATCAAGTGGCCAGTGATATATATGGTACGCATTCTCTCTACATAACCATTTTTTGTTTTGATAAATTTAATAAATCAAGCGATTGTTTCGGCTGGAAGTGCAATCGCTTGTGTATAATAGATGGCATTTTATTTATGGCCTTGCCCGCCGGCTAATGAATGCTTATTAATAACCCGATTAAGCGACGGAACTGCGATTGGGATTGGATTTAGGCGGAAAAATAAACGCCCAAATATACAGAAAAAAATATTTTAGAATACAAAGTTTGGTACTTAATAAATAGGATTGTATAAGGTTTATTTTAGAAACATTAAATTAAAGAGGAGTACATTTTTGAGAATTATTTTCAGGTTTTGATTTTGTGGTAAGAGAAAAATGCTACAAGATATAAATCAGTGGAGAAAACAAATATTTTCTTTAATTTTTTTCTTAAGTATTTAAATTCTTTGTATAGCTTATGCGCTTTCCAGTTTCTCCCTCTGTGAGTTCCCATATTCAGCTTAACTCTAACGAATTCTCAATCAAATTAGCTCTAATCGAATCACTAGCAGCCACTCGCTGGCTCAAGTCTCTGCTCTAGGATAATTTAATTCGAGCGTGGAAAATATAAAAGACGCCCACTGCTAGGGATAAATTTAGTCCTTTTCTTGGGCTTACCTAAAAAAAATAAAAGAAGGAAGAGAAAAGGGTTCTCCCAGTCCAACAATAAAAGGCATTTTTCAGTACCGATTCTCGACTCGGAATCTGTTTTTCCTGTTCGCACAGATGTTTACGCGGTTTAAAGCTCGTTAGCGCCCCCGAAAATGGGGGTGTGGTCACGGGAATAGGGTTAGCGGGCACCTTAAGGGTTCGGGGTTCCTGCGGAGGGTTGCGGTATGCTTGTTGAAACATTTTGCGGGGTCTGCCGGCCTGACAATTTGAAGTCATTGCGGCCTCGGACTTGAGAGATAATAGAACTACGACCGCAGACCTTGCCTTCAACGGGGGAGGAAGGCAATGAGGGAAACGGGGGAAAATTGTGGGACGAGGCATTGTGGCAAAAAGGATTAATACCAAAGCAGATTAGATTGTCCCAGTGCGACAGCTTGCCGCCGCTCGCCGCTGCGTGGGAAAATGCTACGCCTTTATTTTTTGGCTTTGGCCAAAAAGGGATTCTGGCTAAAAACCGAAACTGTAACAGAGTTATCAACATTTTGACAGCTCCGATTGTGAAACAACAGAATTATGCTAAAAACAATAAGCGGATTTCGTAGGGAACTACGTCGGCATTAAGTACTTAACAATTTTTCCAGATTCCCGCACAGAAGGCTAACTTTAATTTAATGCCATTTAAATCGGGGATGATTTAAGCGGTGTTCAATGATAGTTATTTAATACTATTTCAAGGATACTATTTTATGCGAATGGAGTGGTTACCGCGATGATAATGAAACATATACAACATATTATTGAATGGGTAATTAAATTCAAGGTTGGTTTTGTAAGTAGCCATACAATTCATATTAATTTTTGTATTTATAAAAATATCCTCTTTGAAATCTCTACTTTTCATTGTTCTTATTCTGCTTCGGGTTAATTTAATCTTGGTTTAAACGGATCCCTTAAGTCCTGGAGATTTCCTAACTCTTTTTGCCCATCTTGCAGATCAATCACTCATTCAAAAAGCTTTGATTTTGCGTAAACTTTGGACAGGACTTTGGCAGCTTCCACTAATGAAGTCGGTCTTCATGGAGAAAAGGAAAACAATTTGTAGTCCAAAATAAGGGAAAGGAAAACGAGCTATTCCTTTAAAGCTTGTTCACTTTTACGGCTATCAATCAAACAGGAAGGAATAAAATGAAAAAAGAAAACTTTACAGCAAGGAAAGCAACAGTTTCACTCTTATTCCCTTCTTCCTGAAGACCAAATAAATTGTTTAATATTTACATAAGCCGATTAATCAAAATCACCGCATATCTAATCTTAATTCAATGTATCTTAAGACAATAAGCTAACTAAACAATACATCTTGAGTAATAACTAAATTCTTTATAGGTTACCAATCAGCGGTTTTCTCAAAATTCGTATCCTTTCCCCGATGACCATATCATTTTGTTAGTGTTTCCGAAAAATCCCAATCATAATCAACGTTTCCAGCTTAATAACAATATTATGATCTCGGCAGAAACGATGCCAAGGAATCATCTTCATCGCCCTTCTAATGGATTTTTCGGGGGACGAAAAGCGAGGGCGGGAAATTCCCCAGATATAGAGTTAGGGGAAAACCGCAGATGCCGCCACATGTGTGTGCGTGTGCCTTGCCACTTTGAGTTAATTCCCTTTACTTGGTCGTAAACTTTACGCATTCACTGTAATCAAATTTTATGAAATGCTCAGGCCCCAGTTTTCGTCTTCATCTTTTGTTCGAAGGGTTTTCACTGTCTCCTGGAGTGTGTGTGTGTGTGCACTTTAATGTCTTTACTGTGGTTTCTGCATTTGCGTTTGGGGCTCAGAGCCTGCGGCTTGTGAATGAAAATTTTGCGGCATAGATAATTAAATAATAAATTGTTGTAATGTCTACATTTGCGGCGCGCCCTTCTCGACTCCTCGACTGTTGCATTTGGCTGAAAGACCATAAATGATTTATATGCACATTGAATGCGTCGACAATAGATTTAATTTAACGATGGCTTGGCGACGATGATGACGATAATGATGAAGCCAGGCGACGACGACGACGACGCCGCCGCCATTTTGGCTTTGCTATGATGGCGGATTTTCCTTTCCGATTCTCCACCCATAGAGGTAATTACGCGGAAATGCGGTGCCAAGGCACACAGAAAGAGAGAGGAGAGAGTGGAGCAACATCAATATTCTGCCTTCATTCGCATATTAAATCTATGTCATTTTATATAAATTAATTTTACCAATGACATTCAATGTCTGCTCGGGTGAAAATGGATTATGAACGTAATATATATGGTATATGGGGGTGCCTGGCTCTTTGATGTGTGTCTGTGTGTGAGAACATATTAATGCGATATCGAAAGGCAGGGCCAAAGACATCGATTGGGAAGTTGAAAGGGAATGAAGAGTGGCAGACCTTACTTGGGGACTTATTTGCCCCGAGGTTTACTGCTAATGATATATGGTAATTACGTTTAATAAATGAATATCTATTCAATTTAATACAAAAATGTATGCATATTGCACTTGAACATATTTAACTGGCTTCTCTGAGAAAGTTATGACAATAATTTCGGAAGATAATATTAATGGTAGAAGCATGTTATTAATTTTTTTACGTTTTTTTACTTATTTTATGTAATTAACAAAAGACTCTTTTTTATAATTTGGTAAGCTACAACAAATGAAAATAACTTCTAAAAATTTAAGCAGACGACTTAATTTCATTGCCCTTATTGCCCCACATTTATTTTCCCATTTCTTCAGCTGGAAAACCTTGAACTGAGAGATGCTTTCTGTTCATGGTCGAGCAATTACCGACTGCAATTTGATTGAATTTAAATTCTTGAGCTCGTCCTGAGCACGCTCCTTATCTCAAAGTCAGTCCTCTGACAACCCGTAATCGCCCCAAACCCCACTTGGCTCCATCCTTAGGCGAGTCATAAATTATCCTTAGATCACGCGCCAACAAAGGCGTTTCCAGCACTCCACCTCGTCGGGTTCTGTAGTTTTCTCCCATCCTTTTTTGTTTTTGTTGGTCCTTACGCAGTGACCTATACAATGCATTCCATCGGGGATCTAGTAGTTATACTTCTTCAGCCCGAATCCCATTCCTATCCTTTTTTTTTTCTTCAACATTTTTTATTCTATTTTTTAACTAGCTTGAATTCCTGGCAGTCACATGCCAGCGGAGGCGCAGGGCCAAGATGATGGAAACAGCTGACATTTCACTTTCTTGATGCGATTACGCTGCGAGGAATGGTTCGGCCTCCCACACTGGCTTTTCCGCTGCTTTTCCGCTGCTTTTCCGCCGCCGCCCCCTCGCTTTTCCCGCCATTCTGCCCACACTGCAAATTGCTTACGGTCACGTAGCGGCGCTCTAGCCTCTCGCTCGCCCTCACACAACCCCAAGCGGGGTCGCCTCCTTTTTGCTGCTGTTGCGCGACAAGAATTTTTTGCGCTTCAAGCGGCGGCCAAGAAATGTTGCACTGCAAGAAAAATACTAAGCAATGTATGTACAGAGATAAGGTAACTTCAAGACAAATCATTATTGGGCTATTTATAAATATTTTATTTAACAAATAATTTTATATAACAAACTGACAATAACTTTTACAAGCTGAAACTTAAGCCCAAACATTTTTGAGTAGATTTTCTTCATGATCCTATATATAAATACGTAATATTTTTAAAAAATATATTGTGTTGTTTAATTTACAAGTTTTAGTGTATTTAAATTTACTCACATTTTCTTTCAGTACAAGAGCAGGAAAATATGGAAGAGGAAGAGGCTGTCGGAGTGAGAGAAAGTGAGGTTGGGAATGAGTAACAAAAGGAAAATGGTGCCAAACTTAATGAAAATACCAACGCGTCGTCATTTTGGCCGCAGAGAGGCTGTAGTATCTTCCCCGGAAAACCATCCCCAACCCACCCGCCCTAAACCATCCATCTTGCATGCCGTTTCCCCAATATGTTATTTTTCATGCGTTTTAGGCGAAAGTGATTCAGCCCACTGTGCGTGAGACGCGATCTTGGGTTTTTTGTTCTAGTGCCACCCACCTTTTATTTATTGGCATTTTTGATTTCTTGCTTCATTTTACTGGTACAGTACTGATCCGAAAACGGCGTAAATGTATATTTTTTTAGGTTTTTATAAAATGTTTTAGATAAATTGTAGATAAAATGTATGATAGTAAACGAAATTAGTCAAATTAAGGATTAGTCTTAGCTTCTGCAGTAGTTGTGGGGTGTCTCGATATGGTCTGTATCAAGGTGCAGCATTCCGTGCTGTTTTTTTGAATAACAGTACTTAAAAATAATTCCTAAAAATAGTTAAAGACACTTGATTAATATATGTACATATGTATGTACATATGTAATCATTTATTGATATTCTAAAGTATTTCTTAAGACATTTTGTTGCGATTCTCAATTCTTTTATTCAAATTTTTACTGTATTGGAATTTTTTGATTTCTTGCTCCAATTTCCATGTATTTTGTTTTGGCACTGCCGCTTCTTTTGGGAAATTTGCATATCTCGATAGTGTCATTAAATTTGCATATTTAAGATACATTTAAATTCTTTGCATGTTTTGTTGTATTTCCTTTTTTTGTATTTTATTCTTTCTTTTCTGCGCTTCAATTTAATTTCGAGTATTGTCTGTTTCTTCTACTTTTATCCTGGCTCGTTCTTCAAATTTTGCCTTTGCTATTGCAAATTTATTGTTTGTAGGCTTACAGGGCCGTGGTGGAGTAGCATAACACTGTTTACAGACTGTCTTCATATATGTAAAAGCGATGGAGCCTACAGCTGGGGCCCAAATAATAGTGGAATTTACAAGAATTTAGAACTATACTAATATTTTTGAGGACATTTGAATGTTTAACACATTAATATTTGAATTGGAAGATTATAATAGGCGACAAGAAAAATAAGTAAAATATGTTAATATATTATTTTGGTAAGGTACAATTATAGATTCTTAGCAATGATAAGTAAGCCTTCAACATTACTAACAGTTTGCGAATAGAAACAGCACTATTGTGCTAAAGAATTTGTTTAAAGTTTTGTTAAATGTTTTTTAGGCGACATTTTTGACTTTTTATTACGTTAACTTAAATATCTTCCGTTTTTATTGATTACACCAGTTTACAAAATAACAAAATAAAAATGTTCCAAGCCTGTTGATGCGAAATTCTGGTAGAGTTGAATCCCCCGATCACGAAATGGCAACCAATATAGCCTTCGAATGTTTTATTTTACAGGTAACCATTCGATTTTAAAAAACTTTATGTATATTGGATAAGTACTTTGTGTGCTATAGCTCGATAAACTTGGAAAAAGTGGATATTTCAATTCGTTAACTCAAATGTTAACATGCTGCTAGCGTCCTAAGAACTCGAACCAAATCCGTTGAAAAATCAAAATGTGTTTTTTTATAAAGTTGATCCCCCAAAGTATCAAACAGGCCTACAACTCCAGAAATCCGTTGAAAAATAGATTTATCATGGATGTTCAAAGTTAAATAAAATGAGACATTTAAAAAAAAAATTGGTCGGATGTCTTCCAGATTAAAGGTTCAGTGTTGGACAACGCCTTTAGATGGTCTGTTAACTTTGCTAGATTTGATGAACAGTCGGATTTAGCTATAAAAAAAAGTTTTGTTAAATAATCAAAAAAATTTCAAAAATTTTTCTGCAGAATAAATATAGCGCCCCCTTCAAATCGATATTACTCCTGAATTTTAGTTGAGATGTGGTCAAGATCTTAACCTATTCATTAAATTGGGACTTTTTTTTTGTGTAAAACTTTAAAAAATCTTTTTAAAAAAACCTATCCATAGAAATAAAATTTAAAGCCATTTTCGTGATCTGGGGATTCAACTCTACCAGAATTTCGCATTTTGAGTGTAAGCTAGTGTTACTTATATTTAGATATGTGAAAATATATAATTTTTGATATTATTGCTACTTTTCTCTCCACAGCTGTGTGTGTGTAAGAGTGGGGAGTTTAGGGCGAAGTGGGCGTGGCAGGGCTTTACAATACGTGGGAGTTGCTCTCATCTCTTTTTTTTTTTCATTTTGCACCCCGCTCTCGTCCTTCTTCGTTGTCGTCATCATGCATCATTTGTTTAGTCCCTTAGTCCTTTGTTATGTGCCAAAAACCGGGAGGGAGGAGGGGGCGGAAAGTGGGCGAATGAACGTGTGTGGGCGGGCGGAAATGTGGTGGGTGTCACACTTTTATGCGACGCACTTGTTGAGAATATTAATTTTATTTAAATATTTCAAAATAACACAAGAGTTGCTGCTGGCCCCGCACAATTTTGGGTATCCAGTTTTTTTGTTCTTTTGTATATATTTGTTTTTATTCATTTTATTTTGCGACATTTATGTTATGAACTTCGGCTAATGGGATTAAATCCTATCCCATTCCACATCAAAACATTGTCAGAAGTATCATGTGCGAGAAAGAAAGAAAGAAAAGTTTCGTTTTGCAGTAAAAACAAGTAAGAAAGCTACAGTCGACTGTGCTCGACTGTGAGATACCCGGTACCTAAACGTTTGCACTTCACACTAAAAGGCAATTTAAAATTGTACATATGTACATTATAATAGTCTACTTCGATACTTCGAAAATAAATCGCCTCTCGAATTAGCTCCCGACCTAAACAATATAATGTCATACTTAAATATGAATGATACATTTTATAGGAACACATAAAAACCCCCTCGATCGGCGTCAAAAAATGAATTATGTCATTTCTTGCTATATTCTTCTGCAGTGGCGCCATTATATCGCGCGGCCAAGACTCGAATGCGCCACCTGTCGGCTACAGATTGCAACAGCAGTGCTTTAGGGCGGTGTGTTTAAATTCTAACCTTATTGCTAATATCTCCCATGTTTATCATCCGATTTTACTGAAATTTTTAGGAAACGTCCATTTTATTTTATTTATTTATTTTATCTATTAACTTTAACCCGAAAATAATGAGTATAGCTTAATAATGTTTTTTATGATTTATGAGGGCGCAAGTGGGCGTGGCCAAATTTTAAAACAAACTTGATCTGCGTGCAACAGATTCCAATGTTGTCACCAAATTTGGTAACTCTAGCTCTTATAGTCTCTGAGATCTGTTGTTTCACACGGACAGACAGACGGACAGACGGACATGGCTTAATCGACTCGGCTGGTGACGCTGATCAAGAATATACTTTACTTTTTTACTACTTTACTTCAAGAATATACTTTATAGGGTCGGAGATTTCTCCTTCTGCCTGTTACATACATTCTCGGTTGGCACTAACTTATAATACCCTTGTACCCTACGGGTACCGGGTATAAAAAGAGGATACTATAACAAAGCTTGACTAACAGGCACTTTTTTTTCTTTATTCAGGTATTTAAATTAAAAATACAACACACTACAATTATTCCGAAATAAAGCATTTTTTCTCGGTGTTTAAAAACTGAAATTTTTCAATTTTTTTTTTTTTTATAATATTGTTTGCGTAGTGAGTGCCAGCTATACTTATAATAAAAAAACATTTTAATAACTAATGGTTTTGAACTTAACAAATGTATCGTTTTGCAAAATATGCCTCGACAGACTTTGTGTTAATTACAAGCTAAAGTAATATAAGATACAAGTGATCAAATTTATAATTATTCAACTTAATTAAAAATGCATTTTTAAATTGACAATCTTTGGTCACAATATAAAGATTAATGAACTAATTAAGATTCAGAACTTATATATTCAATTAATTTTGAAATATATTTAATGTTTTGTAAATGTTTTGAAATTAAACCTAAAACACTAAATTAATAACTTTGATACTTGATATTTTTAGTCAAAATCCAACTAAAATTTGACAGTTGTATCCAATGGATTACGAAGCAATAGTTGTTACTTCAGAGTTCAATATAAAAGCATCTTCATCTTCCCCTTAGATTTTATTAATTTTATTTTTGTAAACTGGGAGAGGCCGCAGTTTTGCCTTTGCTATTTCCATTTAGTTAATTATTTAAATTTCTATTTGCGATTCGCACAACAGCAACAAGAATAGACTTTGCGAGAGCCCGAGAGAGCGCAGTTGAGAGAGCGGAAAAAACTGAAGAGCGAAACAAAGCTTGCCGGCAGATAACAAGAGAGCAAGCGAGAGCACAGCTCGTAACTTTTTTTGTTGTCTTTGCTTTCGGCTCTTCGTCGTGTCGTCTCGTCTCGCTCTCTTCGCACTCACTCTCATATGATTGCCGTCGCTGTCGCGTTGCGCTTTCTTCGTTTTTTTCGGCTGCGCAAACTTATATTTTGTCGTTGTAATATTTTGCATAAATATATAAATTAAAGCGCGTGACGAAAAACAAAAAATAAAGGCAAAGTCCCCAGCAACAAATCGATCGAAATCCACATAACTTTCAAGTGCAAAGTTTGCGAGCGTGTGTGCGTGTGTTTTGCGTGTTCTACCTGCGTGCCTGTGTGTTTGTGTGTGTGTGTAAAACGGAACGTGCAACAAGAAGCAAGAAGAAGAGGAAGTAGCAACAGCAGCTGACAAGCCAACAACAAGCAAAATTTCCAATAAGTAAGTAAAGAGGAGAAGAAATAAAACAAAAACAACCTTTGGAAGCCCCGCAAAAAGCTGTCGTAACCAATTGCAAAAACAAAAAAACCAAAATAGGAACAACTACAATTTGCAGCTCTCAGCTAATTGAAAGCGAATGTGTTGTTGCTTTTAGTACATTGCACTCGTTACAAAAAAAAAAGGATGAACAAAAAAAGTTTCATAAAAATACATAAATAAAAACGGCCATAAAAACAATCAAGGAATTTAAAATAACTGTGTATGTCGGGCGCTGCTCTCCCGCGCTCTTTAGACAAATAGAGTAAGAGAGCAACATAAAGAGATGCCTCTCTCCAAACAAGTGAATAACCTGCAGTGCGAATTGCGTATTTTATGTGATTAGTGTAATTATTTAAACCTTATCGTAGTGCAATTAATTCGTTTTCGATTTTTTTTTTTTTTTTGCCAATTTCTTTTTTTGCTTTGCTCACTTGTTGTCTTCGCTTTTAGTTTTGCCGGGCGCGCGCTCTCTATTTTCCTCTCTCTTATCTCTCTGCGACAGCTGTCAAAAGCAATGGCTTCTCTCTCTCTCTCGTTGTCATTGTCCTTTTCGCATTCTAAATAAGCAATAACAATAAGCGCACTCGGCAAAGACAACAAGTGCAATTGATAAAAAGCAATAACGTATTACAATTCGCAATTGAATAATTTTACCCTGCATATCAATAAATTATTGCACCAGTGTTAGTATGTGTGTGTGGACGTCTGGCCCCGTAAAAATAAATAAACGTACAAGAAATTGGCTGGCTGTGTGCTATTTTTAATGCCCATGCAAATGTTGCAACAGCCCGCCGGAGACAGACAGGGACAGCGATAGTGCTAAAATAACTCGCTGAAACGCTCCGTTGCAAAAACAAAAAGCAACCAAAACAAAAGTAGTGCCGAAAATAATCAACAAAGTTGCAAGTGAAATATTAATTACAAATTAGAAACACGGCAAGCGATCTCTGGAATGCGAGAGCAGTAAAGACTGAGATTGACAGAGGCGGAGAAAGAGAGAAAGAAAGGAGAGTGAGCGCAGTAAACAGTGTTGCTGAGCTGCAAGCAGATTGCAAGTGTACAAAAGTGGAGCCCAGAAAGGAGTGAAAAATAATAATAAATTCAATAAAAGGTAGTAGTGTAAGGTAATTGCATTAAACATTAAAAAGGTGTATAATGGTTAGCTTATAAAGCAAAATAAATAATACACTATCAGTGAAAAATTAAAAATTATAAAATGTTTGTATGTTTAATTATTTGTTTAGATTTTAGTGTTATCTAGGCAAGCACACATGTTATGAAGTTTATTTTAGTGTAATGTTACTAATTTTTACAAGAAATTGGCATGTTAAATTGAAGTTCAATTGTTAGAGTAAATAAACATTGGACAATTTTGTTTATGTGGTTGCCAAACTGTGTTGCCACAAAGTTTTCAAAAATGTGTTGCAGCAGCTAATGATATCATTAAAAAATTAAAATTGATAAGTAATAAGTTTCCTTTTATGTACACGTGTAATTTAACTCTTCCTAAAATCTGGGATAATTGATATAATCTAATAATTACTTCGTGAGTAAATCGTTTATACATAGATGCAATAATTTCTGGTTGGACATTGAATAACACATTTTTCGCATTAAAGTGGCTTAAATGCATTATCTATCTAATGCACTTTTGTCTACTACAACAGTTTAACATTAGAAGAAGATAACTATCGTCAACTAAACAATAAACTAAATAACTATTGACCAAGCAAAAACAGCAAATGTGAAAAGTGTTGACAACAAAACACCTGCCACCACACCATCACACCATCCTCCTGTATTTATTATAACTGCTGCAAAATACAATTATAATTGCTGGCTTTTCATGATTCACTCTTTCTAATCTGCATATACTCTGCCTTATCGCTTTTTAATTTTTAGCAGTCACGACTGAATTCGAGGGAGTGTTAATCGCTAAAAGAGTAGAGACCGTTGGCGGAAAGCGTGCTCCCAATGCATCCGAGATACAGCCCAGCACCGCCCCCTCAGCAGCAGCAACAGATGGGTGGCGGTCCGCATCCGCAACAGGGTGGTGGCGGCGTAGGAGGAGGCGGTATGAGGGGGCCGGCGAACGCCCAGCAATTGCCGCCGCAGATGCCGCGATCCCAGAACTATGCAAACGTGAGTCAAGCAGTCATAAATCTCATCTATATTTAAGGTGGCAATTTTAGAATATTATTTATTGGTCAGCGATGATTTGTAGAGTGATTTGGGTCAAAATGCTGGCCATTTTAGGCAAGGCAATTTAATAGATTCTTGGCTTCTGATCTTTTTTAAAAAGGTTTCAAAACTATTTTTTTTAATCTGAGCTTTTATTTGGCAATTTCGTTAAACTGGAGGACTACATTACTCCTAAACAATTACTTCAATGGCAAAAGTTAACCACATTAAAAAATCTGCCCTTAAAGTTAACATTTTATAGACCAGAAGTGCCCAATACATTACAATACATTATCATGTTCGAATCACATTTGAGTTAGTAAAAAAAAAATGAACAGAATGGCTAACACTTCTTGTAATGTTGCATAAGAATTAGTTATGACAAAAAAATAAAGTTTTTAACTCTATAAGTGGCTAGATTTGTTCACAAAGTTCAATTGAACAGCACTGTTCCTTGTTAACATTCTGCGTAAGCGTGCCGAAGCCAAAACGTATGTTAACTGATTCGCGAGTCAGGGCTGTGGGCACCACTGTTTTCGACCTATAATTAATTGAATGCGATATATTGATAAAAGTATGTATGTACATATGTATTATTTATTTAAAAATAAAAGATAATATTATACCCTGATTGGGCGTGTAGCAACTCTCCTCCTTTAACTAGCTCCTAAGGCTCTTGTTTTGGGCAGTGTTACAAATTACTCACTTAAAAGTATCAAAATAAAACGGACATATCGTCAGAGGTTTTCAACAAACCCAACCCAGAGGCCAAAACCCAGTTTTGAAAAGCTAACCAAAACCATGATTTTGTCTTTTGTATCAAAAAACCCAAACCATGATACTTGCTCTGCCATGTTTAATGGTCTTGCAGCTGAAACTAAAATGGTATTTCGAATTTTGGGGTCGCAGTACATATTAGTGACCTCCTTTTCGTAAAAAAAAAAGATTTTGATTTATTCGGCCTAAAAAATCTTTCTTCATTTTTTTGCCAGCCAAATCAGGTGCTTTTTAGCAAACTGAATTCCCTTTGACACATGCTTCGCACTCAAAAGTGGGCTTTTTTCGGACTAAGGACACTACATTTCATATCCTCTAAGCAATTTCGAACAATTATACGAGTATTCTATGACAATGGTTGCGTTCACCAAAACAACATGATAACTGATCACTGATGGAATTCATACGATAGTTGTGCTAAACGAGCATGATTACTAATCATGATGCAAACATTTTTCCCATCATGATCAGAAAAAAGGAGCGTTAAAATAGTACGCTACCTTTATACGATACTGATGGATTGCTGATGGCATATATCGATGGTTGAAATATCGATAACAATCACAAAGGGAATATAATTATTAGTAACGAATTCAGTGGAATTAGTGTAGCTAAGATTGCAGCGTGTCGTGCTGCAATTGCGGTAGTGTACGAAATGGATTTAACACCCGCCTTTTCACATTAAATACAATTTTTTTTAAAGTAAAGCCCAAAGACAGGTTTAAAGCCGATAGGTTCCAAGCCGATTATTTTTAGGACACATGTATCATGAGCGTTCACCAGAACAACTTGATCACTGATTACTGATCCATTACTAAACAGTAATCATGTTGTTTGGGTGAACGCGACCAATATGTTGAGTGCCTCTTACGGACCTGTCGGTTTACCAGCAAATTCGACATAACAACATTTCTACCGCATGTTTCTCGTTTAGGAATAATCTTACTACATTATTAATTATAATATTTTAGAAACCAACTATTTTATATGGATTTTATGGATAATATTTCTATTTCGTCACTAAAATCCTTTCCGCGACCCATAACGTAAAATTTTTGCGATCTGACTAATTAAATCTAAGTAAATGCAATGTTATCTATTGTAAGCAAAAACCAAAAACATCAAAAGCTTTAAAATTTTAAAACTTACATCTAATTAGTTTTGGCATCTCACTTCTAAAATGTCCAATATGAAAAGAACCGGTTGCGCTGAAATTCATTTCTAACAGACTACGTATAAGCCTACACTTTACAAAACTAAGAACTAAATAAATAAATTCCACGCAATTACAAACAAATATTAATTATAAATATTAATATTTTTACTGCATTATACAATTTTATATAAAGCAGTGCTATTTTTTATTTGCCGCAACTGTATATATTAAACTATATTTAGCCGATAGACCGGACAGGGCCTGGACTTCTTAAAAAATTCTCGTGCCGGGTCGGGCTTTAAAAAATTCTAGAAAATTCCATTTCTAGTCTGAACCATAGTGCAATGCGCACAGCTTCGCTTTGCTAGTATATAATTTAACGATACATTCTGTTTCCGTCCTTGAAGAGCGCTGCCCGAGCCCGATCTATTTAATATTTGGGCTGTTAAAATTAATACCGATTTAAAATTATTATTATTTGTTTCAGCCTTAGTGCATTAATTATCCTCATTGGAAATATATATACATACATAGATGCCTAATGGGTTCACGAACTCTATCAAAATAAAGAAAAGTGGATAGAATACCCGGTACAAAAACGATTGGCCAAACATCTAAGCAATCAAGTACCAACAAAGGCATCAATCAATCAATTGCTGCGTGCATCAATCAAGCAATCAAACGGCTCACTCACTCGCACACTCCTATCCCTTCCTCGCCTGAGTCAGTCAGTCAGTCAATCGTTCATTCAAATCGGACGCAGGCTGATGATTTTTGATGCGGATTCTGATTCTGATGCTTCCCTCATAGAAGGCGCCAGCTTTGCCTTGCGGGCGATATAGGGGGCGCCACTGCAATCGACATGTGTCATACGCAGTCGTTCGAATCATGGGGGGAAAAGCGGGAAATGCGGCAGGAAAATTGGGGGAAAACCATGGGTAAAGGAGGGAGCCAAATCGCGGAAAGCGGCAGCATGGGAGCCAGGGAGCAGGAGCACGCATTTAAGTGGAAAATTGCTCCCGCTGATGCGGCTGCCGCTGCCTGGCAATGATATGGATTTCTTCTAACCATTTTCGCCATCAATTTGCTGACAGTTGCAGTGCAGCAGCCGCCGCCTGCCTAATCCCGATGCTAGAATCGGGACACTATGCCACATTATCCTCTATCCTACCTGACAAATCATTATTCACATTCACACAGGGCGCCGCCGAAGAAAGGAACATTTTAGCAGGATTTCCTCTATATTCTATTTTTTTTTTTTGCTAATTTCAATGGTATTAAAACCCAGTTTTCGGTGGTGTGGTATTTGGCATTGTGAAATATTTCCATCATAATTTATGCATTTGCTTTCTAAACACACCAACAGCATACACACAAAAAAATAGAGAGGAAAACCACGAAATGGAAATCACACAAAGGCAACATTTGTAAGTAGTGCCCTCTCGTCCCTTGCCACCTGGTTTACCTGCGTGTATGTATGTACATAAGTATATGCGTGCACTGCAATAAAGAACCGAATTGTTTATTTTCTAGGTATTTAAGGAATTTCATATACTTTTGCTAAGAGTTGTTTGGCCATAAGTTTTTTTTGTATCCTTACAATTTTTTAGGAATGTTTTACTTACTTGAATATTTTACGGGTTTATTTATTATACATGTATTATTTTTTAGAACCAAATACTACTATTAAAACCTAATACCTAATATTAAAATTTAATACCATAATAAATATTAGTTTATCAAGTGAATTTCGAGATAAATATATTTTTTTCCTAGTGCAAATTCTGTACCTAAAATATATGTATTCCAAATAATAAACTATTCAAAGCTGTTGCGGCACAATACTGGAGCAGGGCTAGGACGAATTGCCGGCTGATGTTGCTCGTTTTGCTGCGTTTTTAGGTAGCCCACCTGGCCGGCCACCTATCCACTCGCATCCACTTCCCATCCCCCAACACCCACTGCAACCCCTCCAGGTGTGCTCGCTTTGTAGGCAGCATCTATTTGGCATCCTCTAATGGCCAACAGGCGTTGCTTTGGCTTTCCACGGGAACGTTCTTTCATTTAAACAGCTTTCAACTCACGGCAACAACATTCTGGCAGACCACATCAAAATAAAAATGCTGCGAGGGGGGAGAAAAGAGTGAAGAAAATACGGGAAAAATTGTAAACAGTCGCGCTTAGTCAGCGCCGCAGTCCAAGGCAGTTATATTGTGCCCGGAATGAAAATTATATTTCGCATTTTGTGTGTCCGTGCACAGAAAAACGAAGAAAGAAAGTAAATAAATAAAAGCGGAAACGGGCAAGTTGCTGAAGTTTATGGAGTTAAGGGAAGATATATTTAAAATTACTTCAGACCACTCTTTGTAAGAGGTTTTATTTTGGATATTTCTTTTTTGTGAAAATGGGTGAAATTTTAAGGAAAAATTTCGAGTTTGAGAAGACTTTTCAGATATTTTTTATTAAAAGATTGAGAGGTTTGCATTTTTTTTAAATTAAAATAAATTCTACAAGAGGAATTTTTTGTATTAAGTATTTGGTTCTTCGGGTTGGCGTATTGTTTCAAGTCTTCCCTATCTCTAATATTTATTGCAAAGGTATTGAATTTTGTGAGAATTAATTGCCCCCCGTTTCGGCAACTGTCTTAATCAAATCGTATTGATATACCAAAAACTTTCCTCATTTCTCAGGCATCTCAGTTGAACTCCTTGTTGTCCTTCTCCCTCTTTAGTAATTAAGAAATTAAATACTTCAGGAAATATACAAAAGGAAATATCATTTACACTCCTTTGATTTGCTCTTCCCACCCTCCTTGCTTTGCATTTACCTGAATAATTTGTTTTCCACCTTTACTCCCTTATGCTTTTTGGGTAAAATTTTCTTTTGGCAAATTCTATTTGAGTTTGCAAACCGAAAAATGTTTCTCAAAACTTTAAAACTTTACAGTGTTTGAGTTTGTGCGCTAAAAAGTTTGCTCAACAAAATATTTATATTTGGATGGAGATGGTGATGGTGATGGAGAGGACTAAATGAAGAGGGAGAGAAAGAGGAACTGAAATGAAGAATGAGAAGTTTCTCTTGGTCACGTAGTAATTTGTGATTAAATTCAATGTTGACAATTGCAGGAGAAAGCCAGAAAGTTGTTAAGGTAATTGCGACCGCATAGGCTGAGATGCATTTCAATTGAAGCTGCTGTCCAGACGGACGGGGGATTGGATTCTCCATTCCAGGCCTCTAGGATTCTAGGGGCACCGGGATATTCTCTAGGACTCTCCGATGCAGCGCTGAATGTCGAACGAAACGCCTTTGAGTCCTGCGCCTGCGTCGGCTTGTGGATCCTGTTGCTGGGGATTATTTTGCCGGTTCGGAGCAATGCATTCGAAGCCACGAAGTAGGGAACGAAGTGCGAGAACCGAGGCGAGCCGAATCCAACTGCGAATCTGAGGCCTTACTCCAAAACCTTACTCAATGAGAAATTCAGAATCCATTCGACGATTGTCAAGTTCAGTTACAAACGCCTTTTCCTCATTTTGCGCACCACAAAAGCGGAAAGCGACCACAGAGCCCCAAGCACCCAGAGATTGCCTGAGACGAGCGCCAAGTCTGAAGCCAAATCGTATCGAAATACCGAAACCGAAATCCACTTCAAATTCAAATTTAAAATCCAAGAAAATAGCCAAGCCAAGCGAGGAGCCCCGAGGAGTCCTGCAAATATCCTTTCAACAGTGCAAGCTCGCCATTTTGTGTTTCTGAAAAAGTTTTATCGCAAGCCACACCGCAAGATTCAGCATTCATATATATATATATATACATAAATATATATTTCCATTTCCCCGTGCGTATACGTAATCTGAGTCGAAGTCAGTTCATTCTGTCCATGATTTACAAATATTTAAAATATATTATACAAAAAGCCACTGAGAGAATTCGCCGAGTGCAAGTGCAAGTGAAGTTCAGTATTATTTACAAAGCGTGAAGAATATAGAAATTTACAAAGTAATTCTGCTCAAGAACTCACTACTCAAAGTAGTCCAAAGATTCCCAGTCTCTCAGCGCAACAATTGTCAGCGAAAATTCCTACGAATCTTAGACAACTAAGAACTCTAAATAAAATCAGAAGAAATCAACTAAAAAGAGTTACAAACTCTCAAAGCAAAAAAAAAAAAAGCCTAAGAAAACATTAAAGTGAACACCAAAGCAAAGATCTACAGTATTATTTTAATAAAACATATTACACAAAAAAAAGAAAGAAACTCTAAGCGATAAATAGAGACAATAAAGTTAAAGTAAAAGAAAACCAAATTAAATTTGTGACATTAGCTTAAAAGTAAAACCATAAAACTAGCTTAATTGTGAGTGAAAAAGATTTAGCAAATTGCCATAAGAAAACAAAAAAAAAAGTAGTTAAAGAAGCTTAGCTTGAAAAAAGAAAAAATAAATAAAATAAAAACAAAACCAAAAATAAATGTGTCTATTTGTGTGTGTGCTAAACTAACTGCGAATTAAGAAAACAAAATAAATCAAATAAATTACAACATTAATAAGTGTTCAGTGTTTAGCCAATATAAAATCGCATTACGATCTCTAGTCAATGTTCTCAATCTAAAAATCGATACGAATAGCTACTACACCCCAGACGGCAGACACAGAGGCAGACAGGGCTCAGACAGTCGCAAACAAAAGTCAGGAAAAAGGAGAAAATCAATTTACAATCGACCTGCTCATCAATAGCCATTAAAATTGCGTCAATCAAGAGAAAAACCTCGCCATTGCCCGCAGCAACATCGACGCTAGCTAATTTCAGTCGGCAACAGCAGCAGTTCGACCAGGAGTCCTTCGACCAGCAAGAGCAGGAGCCCTTCGAGTTTGAGGCAGCAGCTGTAGCCCAATCGTTGGCAACAGTTGTGCAAACACCGGCAGCAACCACAGCAGCAGCGGCGGCAGCAGCAACAGCAGCAGTAGGAGTAACACGAACAACACTCCCAGGAGCAACTCCTACATCCACAGGAGCAATATCCTTGAGTCAGCAGCTACAAGCACCACCACCACCGCCGCCGCCGCCACCGCCGCAGGAAACCGCAGCAACAACAAGTGTTGCCGGGACAACAGTAATCACAACACAAGCAGCACCAGCAGCAGCAGCAGCAGGAGGAGCAAAATCAACGGCTAGCAAGGGCAAGGCTAGCAAAACCACAGGCAGCAACAGCAACTGTAACAGCAGCAACATCCACAGCAGCCACATCTACAGCAGCAATAGCAGCAGCAGCAGCAGCAACAGCAGCAGCAGCAGCAGCTACAGCTATAGTAGCAACACCAACAGCACCAGCACCACCACGACGCTGTACACGTGCTCCAGCGCCTCCTCGTCGCTGATTGCCCAGCCGCCGCCAACAAAGATATTTAAGACGGATCACCATCTGTGCGCCGCCTACGGACTCCCGACCGCCACCGCTGCCGCTGCTGTTGGTGGGCACCCCTGCGTCTACTGCGTGATACCTGTGCCTGTGGTGAGTGTCCTCCAAAGAGTCCTTCAAACTTACTTTCAAAAAATACATTGCCAGAAAAAATTAAATTAAATTGGTCTGAAAGAGTCCTTGCATTTCGTAAATTTCTGAACAAATGGTATACTTTGTTTGTTTAATAACTTTGAGCAATTTAAATTATAAAATATTTAAATAATCTCAAACAGCTCTATTGTTGTCAAAAATATTAAAGGCTAGTCGCCTCCATTTTTCTTTTTCAAATTACTCAATTTAATTCCATGTTGTCATTGGGATTTTAAACTTTTAAGGAGAACAAAAAAATATAAATAATATCATTTCTAAATGGGATTCATCTCAAAGTTTCCAAATACATGGTTGACAATAAATATTAAGTAAAAAGTACATTTTTTTTTTTTTTTCAAAAAACTAACATATTTTTTCAGGTAAAGAGCATATATTTCGATGAGTTTAATTTTTAAGTGCCACTTTAAGCCTCGCGAGAAAAACGGAGAGGAACATTTTTTCGAGTGTGGTATTTGCATAGTCTTCTTTTGATTTTTTACAGTCATTAAATATTGAAATAATTACGCAGGGTGGGGGAATAATGCGGACTACAGCTGGTATCTCCCGGCTGTTAGCCTCCTCAATGCTCCATGGCCTCCGTCAATTTGCTCATCCTGTCTGATGATTATCCTGTTCCTGGCGGCGTGTCGCGGACCGGGCGGTTTCTCATTATCATTTATTATCCGATGTTGACGGCTTGGATTCCGTCGTATTCAAGGAAATGTATATTGCTTATATTTTCTTATATTGTGTAAGCTCTCCCTCTCAGGTTGTTAGAGAATTTCTTAGCGGGGAGAGAATTTCTTGGGGGTAATCCAAAAATGAAATGAAATGTTCAGGTTGAAGAAGTTTGAAAGGGAAATATTTTATGTTGTGGACTCTAGCGGAATTGTTGGGTTTTTGTTTAGACATTTACGATTCTGTGCGATTTCGAAAGTTTTGCTCTGAATATTTTCAGTTTACAAATTTATAATTTATTTGAAATACTTATTTTAAGGGTTTTTTTATGACCTTTTCTCTGGTACATATTTCCCTATCGCTTTGCTTCAGATTCTGAAAAGATTTGGAGCTGTTAATATTTTTAGAGAATTTTGAGCATGTTCTGAAAATTTGAGTACAATGTGTTCACCATCATATTGTACTAAAATGTTATTTATGGGACAATAAAGTCTTATGGGTTGGGCGTGCCAAATAAACCCAGAAACCCTGAAAAACCCCAGGTACCGGGTATCTCACATGGAGCATACTAGAATGAAGGATTCTTATTTGTTTTTATTACTTGATAAGTTGATTAAATATACTGCTTGTGTTTTAGAATTACTGTTATACAAATTCCTGTAATGCCTTCCGATTTGATTTAAAATATTTTTTTATATATCTTTTATTTATTTATTTCTCTTTATTAAGAATAGCTAAAGTTATCATATTGAGGAAAATAGAAAACAAAGAGCAAAGAATAATTTACATACATTTCTCAAATTTGCAATACAAATTGCACAAACAGAGGCAGAAACAGAAGACGTAATCTCGAGCCACCCGGAGCCAACCAGCACCCCCTCAAAACCACAAAGCCACCCCGTCCCTGTGCTGCTGCCATTAGCAGCGTCAGCTGTTTGTCCACTTAAAGAATGCCGAGATAATCGAGGGAACAAATGTGCCTAATGTCAATGACAATAAAGACAAATTATACAAATATTTGACTAACTGACTGACTGACGAACTGGAATGATAATGACACTCATTGTTCGTGTGTAGAACAAGGAGAATTTCATTAAAAACCCCACCACAAACAAGCAAATGGGCCAATCATTGCCTAAAGAGGGTAGAAAACTGGGGAAAACTGCCTCGGCCAGCAAATTTTCAATAATTACAACAAAAATCAAGAGCCGCAATGACCGCAAAGAAATCTGAAATAATAATGATTATTAGCCCGGTATGGTTCAGGATTATTTTTTTTTTATTCGATGTGGAAACAAGCCGCCTCTCACTGCGAGGGTTGCTCGAGAGCTGGCTCTCATAAAGCCACAGAAATGTTTTCAATTACAAATGGCCAGAAAAGGAAAGGAAAATCCAAAGAAAGCTACGGGAAAAAATGCAACTGAAAAATCTTTTCATATTATTCATTCATTTTCATTGTTGTTTAGCGGGAAGCAAGGGAACTTGGTCTTTCCTCATTGTCCATTGCCAAGAGTGAAAAATGTTTTTCTCTTATTATTTCTATTTATTTACTTTTTTTGAGTTCCTTCCTTCTTGTGCTCCTTGTTCTGTTTTCCTCCTTTAATTTTTTTTTTTTTTTTTTTTTTTGTTGAGCTTTTGGGGGCTCAGGCGAACGAGATTTATGTAAGAACACTGTCTGAGCTCGCCGCTTTTTCGTTCTCTGCTCATTTTGTTGATTTCTAATTAATTTTACTCGAAGTGAAAATGAATTGGCAAAATGCCCGGCAGACACAATAGTAGAAAATAAGAAATACGAAAAAAAAGCAGCCAAAACGAACTCAACTCGCAGAGGATCCTTGAGTTAAAATATGTGATTTCCTCACATATTTTGTAGCTTGTTGTTTCGGTTTCCTAAGTAATTGCAATGAGAAGCCTGAGGAAATGGAAATAGATCTTAATTAAGGATTTTACGATTTAAAATTAAATTCAGAAACTAAATCTTTAGAGAAAACTCGTCAGATAAGAAATATAATAATATAGATTTCTCTACATTAGAGAAGCTAAGCATTTTTATTATCCACATAAAATAATGGAAATGGAAAATGGAAATCAAACCAATTTTATTACCAACCCAATATAATTTTTGTGCCTATTTTAATGTTATTATAATCAGCATTATTCACTTTGAAATAATCTGAATTCATTTTGTTTTGTGCAAATGCCTATATCCCTACAAAAGATTAAGGTCTGCACTTAGGAATCGCTTTTGGATAACAGACCTATCCGATTTTCAGGCGGTACTGATCCTGCATTAATGGTTGCATTTTTCTGCTGCCTTGCTAAGTGGGTGGCTGGCCACGCCCACCGCCTGAAAAGGCACTTACGAGCTGCGTGCGCTGTTGCAGTTGTTGTGTTGGCTGGCTGTGACTGCTGCTGCTTTCAAGGACCTTTTCGAGTGACGGCGTTCCACGTGGCGTATGCGTGACATGGTCGCATAGAAGGCGGCGGCGCGCCTATGAATATGCATTATTATTTTCTATACACATATATGCGCTCGGCTGGGTCCAGTGAAGTGCGGCTAATTAGCAACTGACATACATTTGCAGCTAACCCAAATTGTTGCCGCTGACGAGGTTAAGTGCGGTCGGTGGTGGTCCCCAGGTCACCTTGCTTCAGGCAAAAGAAATTTAACGCAGGACCCCGCCGCCAAATTGTGCGGAAAATCTGTACTCTTGCATACGAAATGAGATGAGATGAGTTTTTGTTTGGTCCTGCGCTCCTTTTGGTAATTGTTATTGATGTAGAAATATGTGCGATTAGCCAGGCTCTGTCTTTCCTGTCAGAGCCGCCAGCAGCCTCCCTTTCCCCTTCCCGTAAACACACCACGGCAAACCAAAAACTTTTCGGCCCCCAAACTAAAAAGTGAAAATTTTATGGCCGAGAGGGAGAGAGGCAAAAAAAAAAAAAGAAATAAAAAGGGCAGAAGGCGGCGACGCCATATTGGATAACATAAAATGGCGTTTATGATGGGCAAAGTTTCATCATTTGCAATTTGCTTTTGACCCTCTTCTCGCCCCTCGCCACTCGGTCTGTTTGTGTGTGTTTGAGTTTTCCAGCAAATTTAACATAAACCATTTTTGGTTTGAGTTTTTTTGTCCCCTCCTCTCCACCGATTTATTTTTTATTTTTCCATTTGTTGCAAACTGTTTTCATAAATGATTTTTACACCCAAAACTTAATGCCCCCGCCATGCATATCATTCCATTATATATATTTGTTCAGCTTGAAGTTTTTAACTGATTCAATGCGCTGTTCACAGTTTGCCCAGTTTCCAGTTTAATGCCACTCACTGAGCATTTAATTAATGTTTTTACGAACTGAAAAAATACAAAATAAACCGAAAACAAATACCGTTTGAAATTGTCCCGTGTGCTTCAGTCTCACACACGGAGCTTACAAAATAAATATATATAGAGAGATAGAGAGTGGAAAAAGAAGGCAACTTTACGAGCAAGGAAAAAAGGAAAAAGTTTTCCGGGTAATTCCATGAAATGGCATTTCATTCAATTCAATTTCATGCTCTGTAATTATTTTGTACAAAATGTTTCGGGACTACGCTCGGGGTACAACGACAACTGTCGCAGCAACTAATCAAGTTGAGTCAATGGAGCAAAGCTCTGCACAGGGGAGGTTAAATGTCAAAGTTGACTATGTATTCGGGGACCACTCTCGTCTGCGAGTGTGTGTGCGGTGAATTAATGAAAAATAAATTCAGGTTTTCACAAGTTTGGAGAGGAGAGAATTTCTCTTTTGATGACCAAATATCCAATTTGGCTCAATTATTCAATGCTCTCCGCCTTGGTCCACTATTAATCCTAGTTATTTCAAATCACTTTGCATTCGTTATTCCAGGTGGAACACATCCAGCTTACTAATCACTCATTCAAGCATCAAAGTCCATCGAAATAAATTACCAACTGTATCATCTGATTCAATCAATTTGCGCAACTTAAAATCAAATTGCGGAAATTGTAATCTAATTGAGGAGAAGTCTGTCCTCTTTTCTCTGCGCAAAGTTTTCGGCAATTATTTAATTGACGCACTTACTATGTTAACATATTTGTTTGAGTAGTTTGGCCTTATTTGAGATAAATTGCATTTGTGGAATGTACAATGACTTCAGCTTGTAACTTTTAATTGAAATTCAGGATTATAAAGTTGCATGTTCTTAGTCTACGACTTATGAATAAAGAGTAACCAAATAAACTCCCTAAAATTCCTATTAATTAATAATTAATAGATATTTTTTAGGCTTAATGATTTTCCAGGAATGGTATTTTTTTAAGCCTTAAAATGTAATGTTTCCTAAGTAACAACGAAATGTTTAGTCATGTTGAAAACCCCAAGTTCCTATTCTTATTTTCTCTAAAAAATATTATTTAAAGAATCTGAAATTAGGGCCAAATAAACACATATACTGACATCTTTCGCGATATACACATTCCTTGCATTTAGAGCCCATGGCTAAAAGTATGCTACAGCCGAGCCGAGAAGCAAGGAAAATTGAAGTCTTAAATAGATTTCCCATGGTGTGTGCAGTAACAATTCTTTGACTTTTGCCACGTTTTCATTTCTCGCTTTATTTTTGGCATCAAGCAGCAGTGGCAGCCTTTTGAGATTCGTTACGCTACAACGCCTCACAGATGCGGCTCCTCCATCGTCCTTTAAGTGATGTGTGTGTGTGTATGCTGGAGTGTGTGTCTGGTGTGTGTATGTGCCCTGACACATGCTCAGCCCGAGTTGGCCTGGCTTGTGCTGCTGCCAGAGCCACTTGGCCAAAGTATTTTAACCTAAAATTTGTAAAAATAGCACATCAAGAGGCATTCTCGGGGCGCCTTCTGCTGCTTCTGCCTGTGCCGCTTCTTCTTCTTCAGGCTTCAAGTGGATGCTCTAGAGAAATATACACATATACTGGAAAAAACCAACAGTAACTAAAATAGGTACTTGTAGTTTTAAAGCATTTTATAATTATTATTATTTAGGGATTTTTTAGTTCCTAAAACATAATTAAAGGGCAAACGATTCTTGAATCCAGCTCATTAGCAACTTTTCTAAATATTAATTATTTTTTTCTTCCCGAAACTGGAATAATATAATTATTGTGTAAATATAATTAATGATGTATAAATTAAATATATTTATTTGTATTTGGGTTTTTAAAGTCTCCTAATATATTTTCCAAGCTTAAACTTTTTAAGAATAATATCATCATGCTAAAAAGTAAAGAAAATATTATTTATTTACTTATTATTAAGGGAAAAAATGCTCTATACATGTATATTAGGTGTTATTCATCAACTTAAAAGACGAGAAGCATCATAAATAAAGACAAATTATATGTAAATCCCTGTTTTCTCAGTGCACTTATAACACAGAACGAAGGGCGGTGCGTTAAATTTATCTACTGTACCACAGTGCGTATGCTTGATGCTTTATTTATTTATTTAATTTGGCACGGGATGAAATGAGACGAAGAGCAGCACCACTGCATTGTCCATGGGTGTCCATTAGAGGGGCGCTAGCGGGGTTTTTGTGGCATAAAATATGTTGAGCAATTTGTCAACAGGATCTCTGCACCACACCAACCCCCCCGTTGCTCGTTGTCCATCACCCGTTGTGTCCTGTAATGAAATGTCATTAACATTAAAACAACTTTCAACACTTGGCCTCGCCATTTGCTGACACTTTTCCTCCCTTTCTCGCCATCACATTCGGCCTCTTTCTATCTCCCTCTCAATGTGCTGGGAAATCATCGGGGGAAAAAATCGAAAACAAGGCGAAAACGATTTCTATGTATGTGCCATCATCATCAACTTTTGTCGCCTGACTTTTTCTCGATTTCGTTTTGTAATGATGATGAGCGAGAAAATATTTTTTCCGTTTTTTTTTTTGCACATCCTGGCGACGCCTTTGACGTCCTGGCTTCATCAACTTTTCATTAATTTATTACACGCCCTGGCCAAAGCCACGCTCCGCTCAATAGCTTCTCTTCACTCCCCTTATAGCTGCCGGAATTCATAATCATTGTTATTTTTTGGGTGTTCCTGGCAAAAGATTCCTCATTTTGTCCTGGTCTTTTCCCTCCCGTTTTTGCTTGTTTCAATCAATGTTTTTATTAAAAAGTTATTTTTTTTATTGAGCTCCGTGGGCCTTGAACTTTGACATTTTCGACCAACATTTTTGCGTCTTTGTGTTGTTATAATTTTCCTCCGACTTTGTCTAGGCTCTTTTTCAGTCGAGTCTGATTTGTAGCTGTATTGTAATGCCAATATATGTATAATGGAGGGATCTAGGTAATCCCATTATAATGATTTCACCAAGATTTGGAAAGGTTCGGGGTCATCTTGGAGACTGTATAGTACTCTGTAAGCAAATAATAGTGACTTTTATTATATTTCAAACTTTGGTACAAATAAGAATTCATCATATATTTCATATTATATATATTATATATTTAAGTCGTTATCACTTCTGCATAGTTCCCATTTCTTAAAATAAAAAACTAAAAGAAATAGTGACAAAAGGTAGCATTTTCTGGAGTCATAAATAAAATAGAATATTTACAATTTGTGCAAACATTTTCTTATAGTAAATATTGTCTGTAAATTTAAGCATATTTCTTTAAATTCCTTTTTGGCTTCGGCAAAGAGTATCAATCAGTCCTCAGCTTAAGCTAAACATATCGCAGATACTTCCTTCCTATTTCCCCTGCTCAACATCTCCGTGCTCCAATACAAATTGCGAGTTCGCATCATTAGCTTTGTCCGAAAATTGTCACGTTCGGCACACGTGTGTGCGCAAAGCTGCATAATCCGGCTCCTTGTGTCGCCGCCTCCCTTGGCCAAATCGCTGTAGTCGTAGTCGTTGTCGTCGTCGTCGTCCAACCGTAACCACTGCTGGTGGTTTGCCGTACAACGTTCCCTCTCGTTCTTGTCGCTCCCTTGCTTCGGCTATCTCTCCGTTCTGTTAACCAATCCGACCGCCAACGTAAACCGCTAAGTGCTTCCCTTTGTTGCGTTCCATTCTCGGTCTCGGTCTCGTTCCTGTTCCTGTTTTTCCCTTGTATTTCGCTAAACAGCTTCAGGAGTAAACGGAAGTTTGCTATTATTGCTACTGGCGCTTAACAACACTGTCAGACAGTGTTGGCCACTCACATCTGTAGCAGAAGTACAGTAAAACTTTTAAAGTCTTATTTTTAGCAAAAGGCCTTCTGACTAAACATTATGGAATTTTAACTTTTTCGTTTAAATTAAAAGTAGTGTTTTAATGTAAAATAAACTAAAAAAAATTATCCAAATTTTCTTGCTATAAACCGAAAAGGAAATACACTTTTAGGGTTAAACTTTGATTAATTGGAGTTCATTGTTTCGTTTATAAAGACATAAGTGTATGACGTTGACCCCCTAAAAATAGTTTGTGTCACTTAAAGAAAATTCGATTTCGGATGTTCGAGTGGCATAAGTTCAACTGTACTTCCAGCCATTCCTGGAGTGTAACGTGCTGACGACTTTCGCATGAAACGTGCTCGGCATAAATCGCTTTCAGCTGGGGAAACGGAGAACGGGGAAACGGGGACGATTAGGGGATGTGTGAGAGAGGGTAGAACCCTCGCGTATGTGAGATATATGTGTATATGTGTTTTTGACCCTCGCTCCAAACACTGTCTCACTGCTATTCTCCTGCCACAGGATGGCAGTTACTTAGCTTATTGCCGAGTTGCATTACCAAGATTTCTTTGTACGCGATATGATATAGTGATATAGTGCGGTCGTCCTCGCTTCATATCATATCGTATTATTCTTGATTTGCTGTGTGGTCGGTAAAAAGGTTGTAATATGAAAGAGAATGGGATATGGGATTTATTTGAATGCCTACGATATCTGTGTTATTTTTCAATTGTTGTTTAATGTTTATTGAAGTAAAATTAGTCTTTTCAAAATACTTAAGAAGTTAGAACAACGAATTTATTTGTACAACTTAACGAGTTTTCTTTTATCTCTTAAATTATTAAATGTTAATTACGAATTCCAACTGAATATCCAAGCAAATTTGTTTCTTTTGATCCCAGCTTTAAAATATATATATTTTTTGTCCTTTACCATTCCCTTAACTTCTTTCCAAGTCCTTGAGCTGAACATTCCTTTTAGTGGAGCCCCGAAAAGGAGTGGTTTTCCATTCGAGTCCGAGCGAGCTAAGCCAATGGCAGCTTGGAAATGTCAAACTTCAGGACCTAATATATATATCGTGTCTGTGTCATAATCAGGATGCAGTCAGTCACATCTTCGTTATCCCTGTCCCTAACCCCTGTTATTTGACATGCACTTAGCGATTGGCGAGAGTTGGGGCTAGTCGGAGTGGATTTTGCCCGTATTTCCCGAATTTTCCCTCCTCATTTTGCAGATCCCTCGTGTGGCTGCTGCTGCTGCCAGCAGCGTCTTCGTCGAGGAATGCGAAATGTATTATTAACTCTCGGCAACGCTTTTGACACATCCATTGATATGCACATTTGTGACTTGTCGCACTGCATTGACTGTCAATGTGAATGCAGCGCGCGCACACACTCACATACATTATCAGATGCGAAAAAAAGGGCGGGGAGAGATCCTTGAACGAGGACACGGCATTACAGCTGCGGACTGGCACATTTGATAGTGTTGTAAAATGCATAAAAAAGTGCTTAGCATATTAAAAACACAGCTAAAATGTGCAGCTGTGACGCGGTGTCTTTGGGGAATACGTGCCCAGTAAAAACGAACGACATGTGGGAGGGAATCGTGAGTGGAAAATGCCGTGCCAACTCCAATGTACGCACTTATTTTTTGTTGCACTTTTTCAACTAGGTTTATTTTTCGTGTAAATAGTAAAAAAAAACCTAATAGGGCTATGCAATTTTTTAAAAGAGTATGGTAAAGGGAACAAAGTTCCACTAAAGTTGTTTCCGCAAACATTTTATTGCATACTATTAGACAACCTTAGACAAACCTAGTATGGCACTGCTGTATAATCGTAATATATTTCTCTACTGGTGCATGAGTAATAGTGGTATGTTTTTATTATTATTATAAATTCGAATAATCACTCCATAAGCCATAACGCATAACACCATGGTTATTCCAGAGAATATAATATGCTATGTAATACATAGTATGTATATGATATAAAACATAGTTCACATTTTACATCAGATGTTACTCTTAATTATTTTATACCATTTAGAATTTAGAAAAAAAAAGAAAACATTAAAAACGTCTTTAAAATTGCGCAACTTGATTAAATCAATTTTATTGCCAAATAATAATAATTAACCATTTTCCTTGACTATTTCTTGTTAATAATTAACTTGATATTAAAAATGGTATAAGATATGCCTAGGAAAGACAGCCTAAAGCAATGAAATCCTGAAAAGTCCTGAAAGTACCTCCCACACGTCGTAAAATTTCCTAGCAATTTTCAACTTTTTCGCAACACTTTGATTTATCTGCGTGGTGCATACACACACCCACACAGACGTGCATGCAGCCTCTAATGCATATGCAGCATTTTGCATACGTTTCTCATAATTCATCTTCGTGTTTTGCTGCTCCTCCTGCTTCGTTTTTACCCCTTTGGTATCTTCCCGTTTATCTTCAATTTTTTCTCCGACGGCAGCTTCTTGTGGAAAGTTCTTTTTTGGCGCAACTTTTGCTGCCTCAGCTCTCTCTCTGCCATTACCAATTTTAGCATATCTCTGTTTGTGCAGCTTTGAACCTTCACCTCTCACCCATTTGCACCCACCGCTCACCCCCACCTCCACACATCTTCTACATTTTGGAAAATTGGAAAATAGTTTTTCCGTTTGCGTCTTTTTAGATATTTTTCTGTTTTCGTTTCTCTTTCCTTTTTTTTTTTCCTTTTTATCGACTTATTGTGTTTGACGGAAATGTGCTTTGTCTGTCTGTGCCACGCCCCCCAAAAACACACTCCACCCCCACATCTATCGGTGATATCGGGAATGGAAATCGAAGGGAGTTACGATGACAATGGCAACGAGTCCTTTGGCATTGGTGTATATATGTTGCAAGGCGAGATATGTAAATGGCAAGGATTGAAAGTGTGGGGGATTTACAGCGGGGCTCTGAGAAGTTCAAAGTTTGTCACATTGAATTCGGCTGAAATGTTCGCAAAATATAAGAAGTTCGATAATGTAATAATTTAAGCCCGAGGCAGTCGTTTCCTACAAGAGAGCAAAGACAAAATATTAGGTACCTGTATGTAAAATTGGGATAAATGCACCTTCATAGGAAGATTTATAGATAAATATATATATATATATATATATATATATATATATATATACACGTATATATATTAATTCACCAGAACTTTAGAAATATAATAGACGGATAACTATTAACAATTTTGCTTTATTTCATTTAAAATAAATATTAATACTGAAAATAAGGGGGAAAAATGTAATTTCAATAATCGTTTCTCACTTGAAATGTCACCCAAGTGCTTCTGCCTTTTCCTGCCCTCCACTCTTGTCACATAACTCAGAATATGTCCAAGGAACGATAGTAAGTCCCAGCCAACTCGTCCTATCTTCCTTTGGAAAAGTCGCATACAATTGCTTTATTTCATTTTGTACATCTCATATTTCTCGAGTTGCAGTTGCAGCCTGCAGCTGCTCCCTTTCGGAATAGTTTGAATGGCCAACAACTCCTTCCTGCGGCGGCATCATCTGGGCACATTTCATATTCGACATTCCCTGAGACTGGCTGTGAGGCTCGTTTCCTGTCTCGTCTTGCGGATCCCTAAGTAGTTTTTTCCTCGGTCGCATTTCCCATTGGCATTTCCCACTCGAAGAAGGGCAAAGGACTATTGATAGCTGAAGCTGCCAGCTACTTTGGCAGCTGGCTTACCCTTAGAACTCCTTCGCCTCCTCTAGTCCCTCACTTGAAAAGTATTTACGTTAAATTGAACTTTTGTGTTTGAATTTTTGGGGCGGGCTAACTTCACATTGCGGCTTGTCCTGTCCGAGTTGACTGCACATTATACCCAACCCGTCCAGAGTGTCGACGCAAAGCTATTTTTATTAGAATTCCCCAAGAAGGAAAAAAAATAGAGGCAAGAGATTGCCTGTCTGTCGTGGCACTTTCCGGTTGCCTTTGCTCGGGCTGGAATTTCATTGGAATAATTAAAAATTATAAATGTGCATGCAGCAGCAGCTGATGCTCCGAGCTGACCGCATTCCAAGCCAAATTAAAAGCCAAAAATTGCACCCGAAAAGCATCAAGGATGCCGAGAATGCTTCTCCTTCTAGTTCTCGTTTCCTTTCTCATTTATTCTTTTATTTTGTTGTTCTCGTCGCCTCTGAAGCTTTTAATTTGCCAAAAATGCTTAGAAAATGGAACAGAAATTAAATCAACATAAATGTTGCTTTTGCCATGTTCACGCTACCTTCTCCGACATTCTGTTAACCTTTCTTGCCCCCTCTTTGGGAGGTACTTTTGGTCCCTTTAAAAGAAAATGACAAATACAAAGTGAAACATCTTGAATATAATAGCTTTAAGAACTGAATTTGGGGTGTGTTGATAATTATAATATCTATAATATAATAATATATATATTGGTCGTGTAAAACATTGTATTTATTATTAATATTATATAGTATTTAGTTTCTAAAGATGGGAGAGAGACTTTTATTTTACAGTTGAGTCAGCCAGTGCGTATATTTAATATTAAATCAATTATTGCAAAATGTGATAATTTTTTAATATAAAAAGCTGAAATACTATATTTCTTGGTAAAGAGTTTGGATATCTTAACCAAATTTTTAGATTAAATTATGTTAACAGTGAAAACTAACAGAAATTATTGACAAAAATATCCAACTTATATTTTTTTTTTAATTTTTAACGTCTTCTTTCGTATGTACATCCATGCAAGAAGTACTTAAGACATGATATCCTTGGCACTTAGGGTCGCACGGGGCGTATGCTTAATGTGAAACAAGGAAAAAGCTAAGTACAAGCTGAGGAACAGCAGCAGCAGCCAAAGAAGAAAGGTGCAAGCAGATAAAATATAAGGCATAAGTAGATAGATGAGTGGCTGCTGCTGTTCTGTTTTCCCACTGCTTTGCTGCTGCTTTCCCCGGCTTTTCCGGCGACTTTTCCCGATGCTGCTGCTACTGCTTTCCTGCTAATGCAGCTCGGCGATGATGCTGTGTTTAGGAAGCGACTTGCAACTCTGGAGAGTGAAAAATCCAAAGCCGGAAATGAAAAGTGGCATGTGTGTGTGTGTGCGCTCTGCCTGCTAGGAAGAGAGGTGTGGACATTTAAAGGGGGGATTATGTGTGTGTGTATGGGTCTGTGGGTGTGGCCATTTTGCAAAAGCGCAGCTGTAGCAACACTTTATCTCCATGGGTGTGCGTGTTTGTCTATGTAATGAGGGCAATTTAAGGGCACTTGAAGCAATTCAATTCTCACACACACTCACGCTCGCACTGTCCTTCTGCCTACGTGTGATGTGAAGGGGGCTCTGAGGAAGAGGTGAAGGGGCTGTGAAGGGGGGAAACAGACGTGGCAAGTTTTTAGTGTTATTAATATGCATGCAATGCATATGCTCAACGTACGCCATTCTCCTCTGTGTGTGTCTGTTTTGTGTGTATGTGCACGCCGCCTGCCGCCATTTTGCTTGATGCCGCCATTGCAGCAGCCTTTAAACCACCACCAGCATTCTCCTCTGCCCCTCGCCTCGTCCTTTTTCGGGGGTAGCAGCTGCATCGAGTGCTCTGCTAGTAATATTAAGTGCCCGCCTTCAACTGCATAACGAACTAAGGGGCAGGGGTTATTAACCCATAACTGGAATACATGTGCTTAATTTTTTTCGTTTTATTTTTTTTATACCCCTTTTGAATGGCTGAGTGGAAAAGCGACAGAGAGGGGGAGCAAGTGAGACTGCCGGCTGAGCACGGAAATTTCCCAAGGATTAGACGCATTAATGGATTATTTTGAGAGATTTGTTTTATTTCAACTATTTTCATTTCGTTGTGCATTTGTGTTGTTAGTTCTAACACAGCTGTGCGAGGTTTTTCCTGCTTGCTTCTCGGTTTTTCGGTGTTTTTATCGTTGCCTAAATTATGCAGATGAGCTCAAGGAAAGCTTTTAACAGAGTTAAAGTTGCGGTGATGCTGAAAATTTGTTTGCTACTTAAACGGATTTAAAAGTTTTGTCAAAATTAATTTATTTTCTCTGTGGTTTTATTTGTCATTGTATTTCATTGCCAAACAAAGTTGTGTCAAGCCTTTGAAAGTGTTTATTTTGGGGTAATTTATATTTAAAGAAAGCAAAAAAGAGTTGAAAATGTAAATATATTTTTAATATACCTAAAACTAGAGGCAGGAAATAAATTCGCTGAATAAATAGAATATCAACTGCGTTGAAATAGTTTTTTTGTAAAAAATTCAAGTATCTTCATATCATTAAAATAACATTGAATTACTTTGTTAAGAAACAAACTTGTATGTACCATTTCCCATAAAAATCGTTGTCAGCACTATTCAAAAATAAATCTTTATAAAAACACGAGACAGAAAAATAATAATTTTCCAGGATGACAAAAGAAACCATTTTGCTTTCACATGAAAACCTAGGATGTGAGGGAAAATGGAGGGCATGGGACTTTTGAGGTGTAGCATAAATTCATATCGTTTATAACACGTCAAGCAAGTACAATTAAAAATTATGCTACCAGACGCTGACGACGACGAGGACTCCCAGACATGTGTGTGGGTGAGGTCCTTTATTTATATATATGTATATGTGTGCGTATTCTTTATACGAATGAGTGAGAGTCTATGTGTGGGTTTTGAGGCTGGGACCTGCAATGGGGCTTCTACTCAAAGTAATTTACACTAAATTACATGCGAACAAGCAAAATGAGAAAAGCCTACAAAGCTCTCGCTTATGTGTGTGTTTTTTTTGTATTTAACAGTGTGTGTGTGCGTGTCACAGAAGAGCAACGGAAACGAAAATAATGAAGCGCGCTTTTGTGCGCACATAAGCAAAGCAAGGCAAAAAAAAAAAAAAAACCAAGGAGACAAGGAAAATTGAGTGGGGTGCATGCCCCACCACCCGAAAAACTCACTGAAGAGCCCGCGAAATTGTGCGTTGTGCCAAGTTAAAAAAAAAAGAAATCATATACATATATATTGTGTTATTTCTGCTTATTTTTTGTTTTAACCCTTTTCTTTTTCGCTTCCATTTTCACCATTTTGCGCACGTTTTGTAAATTTACTTTTCATTCAAATAAGCGCCAGCAAAGTTGCTTATGGGGCAAATCCACCTCTCAGCTAAGTCCTCGTCTCCTTTTTGGACAAATTTTCGCTTTAGTTGTTAATGAAATGTATACAAGAATAAATTAATGCATAAGCACAGAAGAGCGGTGTTGGAAAAGTTTCCCCCTACTTTAGGGGAAAAACAAATTAAACAAAACCAGAAAAGGGTTCATCAGTTCAATGCTGATTTAATTGATCACCACCCTTTTTTTCTCCTTTTTTTTTTCTTTGGTGGGTTGGCCATTGGTCTTTTTGTGGAGGTTCTCCGGAATCATTAACCATTAACCGCTGACCTTTCACAAACCAAAAAGCTAATAGCATTACAATCCCGACCTCAATACCACTTCCTTTTACCTGATGAAAGCTGCTTAACTTCAAGAGCCGCGGTTTTGTTTGCCTCTGCTCTTTTTTCTCCTGTTTATTTTTTTCGATGTTTACTTTCCCTTTGTTTTCCTTTCCATTTTCATTTATTTTCATTGCGTTGACAATGGTGTTCGGTGTCTTGTGCTCGCTCTCGCGATTGTCAAGCCGATTTGCGTCCAGGACTTTGTGCCTTTTTAAATAAACATTAATTTTTAATGCCCATTGACGATTTAATATTGAACATTCGGACTTGTTTATCAGGCGGGTAAGCTTACGTACATATAGAAGGATATATTATATATATACGAATTTTTATTTGCATTTTATATTTTACGATTTCATTTATTTTTTTGTTTTTGGGGTTTGGCCTCATCAATTGCAGCTGCTGTCTGTTTGCGATGAACAAATTTCTGAATTATTAAATCGGCATCAAATTTCGTTGACTTTATAGCTTTGTTGTTCAGCCGATTTCAGCCCAGTTCGCTTCGGTCTAACCACCCAGCTCACCACTCCGACCACTTCCTCGCAGTGTTCTTGTGCTGTAAATAATTTCTGTCGCTTTCGTTGGAATTTTTCACTTGACTCTTGGCATTCTGCTGCAATCTGTTGATGATGGATCCTTATGCATTAAACATGGGTTGCTCTGACTGATAGAAAATTCCCAGAAAAATATATGTTTTTGTCATGAGTTCTGCGTAGCTGAAGAATTGAGTTGACAGCTGAGCTGGGTGGATGAACTTGTATTAATTAAAGTCCTGGGTGGGTTTTGAGTCAATCTTGAAGTTGAATAAATATATTATGTTACTAGAATTTCTTTAAATTAATTCATTTTTAGACTGGGGTAAAGTATTTGAAATTAGAATAATGTTTTATTGAATTTATAGGTAATATGCTCTCACACTTCTAATCTCTAACGATTTGAAATCAATTAAAAATGCGTTTAGAAGTATGCAATGAAATCTTGTAGCGACTAATAATTAAGCTAAGTGTTTAGAAAATTCAAAATTCGATTCGTTTCACTTTTATTTTATTATTTCCCCTATAAATTATACCCCTTCTCTGACTGCAACCCCATCGATGTTCGATAAAAGTTTGCCTCAACTTCTGTTGGTCTACAAATTGTGCGGGAAATTCTAGAATTCTGTGTACCTTAACTTTATGCAAACAGCAGCTTGCGGGGCATGTCAATAATAATTGCTTTGCTGCAGTGCCTCACCTGCATTAGCCAGATTTGTCAGAGTAACCTGAGCAACTCATGCATTATCCTTGGGCTTTGCTATTCAAATATTGTTAGCTTAACCGAGTTGTCAATTCCGAGCCAATGCATTTGCTTTTGCCTTTTTTTTTTTGTTCGTCCCGAACACGACAGACAAACACCAGGTGCCCGTCCCGGTTCCCCTCGCCTTCGGAATAGTGTGTGTGTAATTTCAGATTTTTTCCTTTTTGTACTTTGACAATGTTTGTATAGAAGCGATGGGGCATGGGGATTTCTGGTTGGGTTTCTATTCTGCTCGGGTTTTTGTGCTGCCTGGTCTCTCTGTTTGTTGTAACCTGGTCACACAAAGTAAAACCAGTAGAGGGAGATAAAACCAGAACAAACAGTCATTCGATTGAATAATTTTCAGAGAGACAGAGTGAGTGCAGGGGAATCGAGGCGAGGCGAGGACGAGACATCCTGCACATCATCATCATCAAAGTGCAAGAAGTGCATAAACTTTGGCTAAAGTTTTTATGTCATTTGCGATAAGGTGTAGACAGCCGTAAAAAAAAGAATGGAAAGGAAAGAAAAGAATAGAGCTAGAGAGACAGAGACTATCGTCTGTCAATAATATTAAAACTTGATGAGCTTGGCGCCCAACCTGATTATAAATGGGGGGTGATAATCACGCCCCCGCCACGGGATCTGGTCATTTTGGGTGTCCCATCCTGTCCCATTGCGCGAAGGAAACATTTGCTGTCACATCCGGGCTGCCTTTGTGACTCCTTTTATCAGAACTTCCGTCATTTGATGGCAGGACCATGACCAGGACCTCTCTGTCTCTGTCTATACACCGGCTTTATTGATTTTACACCATGTGTCGCAAAGAGTTCACAGCTTCAGTTGGCTGGCTTTCGATGTGTCAATAGCAGCAGCAGCAGGAGGCTAATGGAATTGGAATCGAAATGGAAATTGGTCAAAGGGATTTCTACAAATATTTATATGAAACTGCAGTATTGTTGATCTCCTTTTTTGTGCTGCGGTCAGTTTGTGTAATACGCTTAAGTGATTTCAATAGAGCTTTAAGTTTTTAATTCCTCTTAAATCGATTCAGATTGGAGCCTTTTAGATACCCTGTAATTCCCCGTATGTAAAAAGTATCTACATATAACAATTGGGTGATTAACATGGGAGCTGCAAGGTTTATTAAATACAAACACGTATATTCCAATTTAAAAGGACTTATCGTCGATTCGCAAAAATTAACATACACTGATGGCCCTGCAAAGGCAAGGATTTAAATACCACTCCTTATTGAGCTGCATATCAACTCTTTACTCGACAACTTTTTATTGCCACTCAAAGAAAATGAAATTGATTGCAGTGGCCGTTTTCCTTTGGACATCTCCTTTACCTTATTACCGGGAAAGTAACCGCCTTTGAGTAATAGAAATTGGTTTGACATTTCAAGAGAGAGTTTTCGTTTGCTGCTCACGTTCTATGGAATCCCAACTCGGACAAAGGAGACCCTTCGCATACTTTTGGGGCTTGGTCACATCAATTAAAACGGATTTTCCACCTCTAATTTGCGAGAAGTTTTGCACTCGGACATTTTCTTTAAAGAAAGTTTCTAACAAGCTGGGATAGGGACTTTTCCCAGGGCAAGTTAAACCCTCTCTCTCTTTCGCCCCGAGAACTCGTAAAATGCTCAATGTCGAAGACACTGGGCGCCAGTCAAGTCATAAAACTGCCGGCCTTTGCCTGTGTATCTGTTTCCTGTATTCTGTACTCGCATTTGTATCTGTATCTGCGGCCTGTATTTGTTACTGGGATATCTTTTTGCGGCAGTTGTTGAGTTATATGCCAATTGGCAGTTGCTTTCCATTTGGCCACATAAACTCGTCCTGCTTTCCATACGCTCCTTATAAAGCCCTCACCGAAGAATACTTTTTGAGTCCAGATGAAAAAGGAACCAGATGGCTGCTCCCTCTGCCTCAGTTTCTTATTCTGGCCATGAAAGTTTAATGAGTGCCGCGTCTTGGTGTCCTTTTGCTGCCCGCCTCCGGCCTGTCGCTCGCATAAAAACTCTGACAGGATATTCTTTTCTTTCTCAACTCTCCCTGTGCGCTCTTTTAATGTCGTCGCTTATGATGCAAAATTGTTGCTGATTCTTTTGATTTTCATTCCCGTTTTATGCGTAAATATCTCTCAACTTGTGGTTGTTGGTTGGCACTTGAAGACACATTTTGACACGATGATGCGAACGTTTCTTACGTTTCCTTAAAGTATTCTTTATCATGGCATTTACAATTCCGACGGCGGAAGAGGTTGACATATTTTTATGGAGTTCCCATTTTATTTTCTGATTTAAAGTAACTTGATTTGTCTTTAACAGACTTCAGTTGGAAATTTAAGCAACTGTCAACTCAGATACTTTATCAGTACTTAAATATAGTTTTTTTCTTAATCGACGGTACTATTTTGATTTATATTTTACTCTATATCCAATATTTTAGAAAATATAATAGAATAATTTTGATTTCTGTATTTACTAATAATTGCTTAAATTTTCTTTTTTTTCAGGTAAGTTAATAGCGATCCCAATACCTTTTAACGGAGGATATAGAATGCTAGTCAAGTAAAATTGTCTACCAATAATATTTAAATGAAATTTACAAGTAACAATTTCAATTACTTCTTCACCACAAAGTTCCTCTCACAACCCTATAAGACTGACTATAAATTCGTCTGCCTGCCTGTCAGATACACATTCAAAAACCTTAAATAATAAAGAATACTTGGGCTGCGGTAAAAGTTAAAGAAAAATGGCGAAAATATTTACATTACAACCCATACTTTGTCATAAATCGTAAAATTGCACTCATAACCCGTAAGAATAACAATAATTTTCCAAACCTGTCCGATGCACATTTAAGGCTTAAAATGTACTTTTACACTCTGGTTTTCTGCTGCGGTTGCCGTCTCGGCCAGTAAATTCGTATTTCGGCATCACTGGCATACCATGTCCAGGTACATTATCCATTAAACCAAACTGCCGGCCGCACATTTGTCAAGGCTAATTGCCAAGCCGAGCCTGAAGCCCCATTGGAGCTGACACGCACCTTCTCCGTGGCCCAAAATCCAACAGTCGGCCAACGTCCAACGTCCAACGACCAGCTTCCAATGGCTAGCAGTAACCGGAGAGGATGCCATAGAGTGCCTCTCCGGCTTTTTGAATCCGACGGCTGGCTCAGCAGGATACTTACAGACACAGACACGCATTCTGTCTCAATGGCATGTTTGGATTTTTAATGGCCCAACACCAGGAGGTGCTCCCTTCCCCTTTTCCTATCTCTCTCGGCCTCTTAGATTTTTCGACAGAGATTTTTCTGTACCGGTAGAATTTCCTCATAATTTTTCCACACACACACGCACATTCACACGAGCCCAAGCACACAGGCAACAAAAATCGATTGAAACTTGTTGAGATGGCCAGTCGTCCTTCTTCTTCGATTGCCTGCATGTAATTTCATGTATTTTTAATGCAAGCCCTGAAAATACATCAGGCCTTACCTTACCTTAGCTTACCTTACCAGTTACCCTACCGCACTCGACAACATTAATCATGTTAAGGTTTCCTTAGCCGCCCGCCTTTTTTGCCCCGGCACCAGAACAACATGTGTACATCCTTTGGGCCCCGGACCGAAATCCATTTATTAGGGGCAACTAGTTAGTGCTCGAGGGGTGGCACACACACGCCGCCGACATATAGCCCAAGGAGAGCTCAGCTCCTGCCCAGACTCGCACTAATAGTTTTTCCTTTCAGTGGGTTTTGTGCGGCTTTTATAGTTTTCCAAAATCAGTTTGACATGGTAAAAATTAGGAAAGTGTACATACACTTTGTTGACTTTAATATTTTTATTCAAATCTGATTTTAGGCTTATGACATTTTTTTGTAGAAATTGAAATCGAATAATGTTTTGCTTCAAGAATTTAATAACAACTTTATAAGCTATAGAACTTATCAAAATGTGATGAATTATAAATGTAGCAATAACACACATATTTAATATTACTTGAACACTTGATTTGAGCATATATTTAAGAAGTAATAAGGAGCTTTTTGCAGACTAGACACTAAAAGTTAAACAAAACCCTGACATAATGCTAAAAGCACTTCAAAATCTTATTAAATACATGCATCAGGTTTAGAAATAGCTGTCATCATCATCATCATTATCCGTTGAAAAAAATCTAGACTAAGGTTATTGGCTAGAATTGGTTAAGTCTTCATGATAAAGACTATAGTCAACATTTGCATTATACATTTAGTTCTCAGCCTTTTCTTGACTTAATCTATCTGATTTTAATGTTCGTTAGTTTATAATTTTATAAATTAATTATAATGACTGAACGGGAATAAACCATTCCTTATCTGTATACATTCATTTAATATACATTTTAACATAATATGTAGTTTCTTGTTTCTAGTCGCCACTGTACAGTATCCTTGAATGCGACTTCAGAAAACCAGAGCATGTCACATTTTTGGGCTGTGCTCAAAGGGATTTTGTCATGTGCTAAATCCATGGCTGCAAGTGCGATTTTTGCCCTAGCCTGTGGATATTTTTCAATGGCCACTCTCGGGTGAAGGGGAATGGGATTGGGATAGAAAGCAGGATGGGGGCATAAACCAATCCCTTTGGTCCCTTCCTTTGGATGATGCTGGTTGTGCCGGGCTCATGATTTAGATGCGGTGTCGTCGTCGTCGTCGTAGTTGCCTCAGCCTTAAACAACAATGTCACCATTTTGGGCTATTTGGTGTGCTGCGGTCCCTACCCCAGCTTTCGAGCCTTCTATCCTTGCCATATCCTGCCCCTTGTGCCACTTCATCCAACAGAAATGCCACCGAACATGAAAATTAGAGAAAGGTGAAATTGCACGAAATGAGTTTATACCTTGGCTATGCGTAGCCACACATATTTACATGTCCTCCGGTGTATGTACTCTGTATCCTCGTGTGCGAAAATGTGCGTGTGCCAGGATTCTTTACATGCGTAATGATCGAAACGGTGCTGGCAGCTAGCCAGAGGTATGGGTTCTTCAGGGGTTTAAACTCAGCAAATCAAGGCTTTTTAGGGAAAATTAGTTAAGGATATGATAAGGATCTCATTTCTTCCTTTAAAATTAATCTAGCTTTACCTACACAAGGTTATATCTTAATTAAAAAGGATTTAAGGAATAGACTACAACATTTTTTAATGGCTCTGTAATGATGATTCTGATACGATTTGTTGTGAAATATTTGTATTTTCATTAATATATCATATAAGTTATTAAATTCGTGAAGCCTTCCTAAAAACTGTATAATATGCATATACAATTTTCGTTGATATCCTTTTGGTCCCATTTGAGCCAACTTTGTCAGCTATACCAGGAATCGTAACAATTTTAAACCGTCAAACTTTATTTAACTTTATATATTTTTTGTTGTCTGCCAAACACGGATATTTTGTTCACCTTTCCAAAGGTGTGAGCTCCCCGCTGACTAAGCCGCTGGCTAACGGCTAAGAGCTATAAAGGAGAAAAAAAAGCGAAACCTCCTCCGGACGTAATAACAAAGCCTCCTGTGCTAAAGCCCACATATGTGCGTGGTGGCGTAGTGTAAGTGTATAACCTTGATGATGGCACTAAATGTGTGTAGTCGAGGGGGTGGTCATGTGGGTGGGAGGCAGGGATAGGGGCAGTAGGTATAGCAGGGTCTAGCTTATAAAACGCGTCGTTTCGTTGGCTACTTGTCAAGCGCTGAGGGCGGTAGGGGCGGGCGGCCCAGCAATTCCAGCAAATGCTTAGGGTCGCTCCTTGCATCTCGACCCTATCCACATGTGCGTCTGAAATGAGGGCTCTTTGCCTGAGTTCCACCTCAATCCCACTAGCTCGAAGCTTTACTGATTTACACGATATATAGGCTATAGGGTAAGGAAGCGGAGGCGAGAAAATACGGCGTATTAGGGTTTAGGCTTCCAACACCCAACACCTTTCTTTAAGGCAAACGACGCTGCTTCCATATTGACCATAAAAATTGCATGAGCCCACTTCATTGAAAGTAAACGCTAAAAGCAGCTAAATGCTATATTATAATTAAAGATAAACTATTTAGAGACTGCTAACAAGGTTTTTATATCATGCGATAAAGTATTCATTTAAATAAATATATAAAAGTATTTCAGGAAAACAATAAAGTTGTTAGGAGCCGCATAAAAAAGGGTATTAAGTAATATACATTTTTTGTTTAAGATAATAGCCACTTGTAAAATAATAAAGATAAAGTCAAGAAATAGAAAACATACTAAAGGAAGCGCGTCATACCTAACCGAAATAATTAGGTAACAAACAAATAATGCTTTTATTTATTAATTACCATTTGACATGTTTCCTCCAGTATATCTTAACAGTTAAAGAATACAAAAAAAGTTACTTTCTACCATATTATAATTTATATTTTAATTTCCAACAAGTTTGCACAATAATAAAAATGCCGAAGCAATAGTAAATTCTAATTTCCAATCGATCAATATATCTGCAAATTTGATAAAAGTATCTGTGCAATCTGTCTGGCACCTTTTTTTGGCGACTTTGTGTGTGCACGATGCATAAAAAATCAGCAATGCATACAAAAAATCATAAAATCCCAAAATGAAGAAAAAACTTGAAGAAAAACTATCAAAGCGTCAAATCCAGATTTCTCGAATAAGGCGACAGAGAGAGAGGCTGCTAGACAGAACTCTGGGAGAGCTTTCGCCATGGTTGGCCAAGTGCTCCGATGTTCCTATGGCACATACATACCACCTCCATCCATCCCACCGCCACCTCACCCTTTCCATCTGACTCTGCTGCCGACTTGTCAAGCAACATTCCGTTTTAGTTTTGTTTCAGTCTATTTTGCTGTTTCTTTTTTTTCTGCCATGTCTTGCAGTCAGGTTTTAGCCATAAGATATAGACAAAAAAAGCTAACCTATCTTTGGTCATTGGAGGATGCTTGAAGCTCCTCTTGCCTCTCCGCTCGCCGCTTTACGGTACTTTTGCCAGTCGAACGGCCTTCGCTGGCATTTGGCAACACAAAAAAAAAATAAATAAAAGCGGCTGAGGCAACTGCAAAAGTTGCTTGCCTTTGGCCTCACTCCCACGCTTCCCCCTGCTTCTTCTATTACTGGTCCTCCCTCTCTTTCTACGGCTGCCGATCTGCCTGCTGTGACGTATTGTTGCAGATTATTTTCGAGCTTTTTGGTCCCCAGAATTTGTGCCCTTTGTGTAGGGGTATTAACCTCTGATATACCGGTGATATTTGGTGAATTTTTATTTTAAAATAAATATTCTTATATGCATATATTTAAAAATAACGTATTTTAATATATTTTTGACTCTTTCTTGTACAAATTATTATTTGGGTTATCTTTTCAAGAGTAATATTTAGAATATACTGGTTAATTCGGTGCAAAACGGACCACTTTTCAAAAATTTGTTGTGGCGAAATGGTTTAAGCTAGCTTATTGATTTAAATGATATATAATAAAGTAAGACTTAGGCAATTTTTCTAAAAATGTTTTATTAAAAAATATGTATAAGTATTGGAGTTATAGGGATCCTCCCGGGGCCCCTTCAAAAAAAGTTGTTTTGCGGTGTACATCCTAGCTGTCCACAGAATCGTCCGATATGAAAAAAAGAAAATGCATTAGTTAAAGGATAATTGTCCCGAGGTATCACCGTGGAGTCCTTTTTTTTTTTTTCAATTTTTTATGAAATTTTGAAGTCAATGCAATTTTTGACAAAAAAAAAGTTTAATTGTTAAATAAAAAATATAATAAAAAATAAAATTAAAAAAAAGCCCACGGTGATACCTGGAGAATTAGTTGCAGAAACTGTGTGCAAAATTTCAAAACGATTGGTCAAGTAGATTTTGAGTAATCGTATACACCCACCGACTTTGAAAATGACACTTTTCAGGGGAGCGCTTTAAAGTTTTGACTGTCCATACATCGAACATAGAATGACCTCCGTTCAACTAACCATTACTTCGTTATTTTTGCTCCGATCGAAATCAAATTTGGACTTTATGTTTTTCAGATGTTAGACATTCATATACAAAAATTTAAAAAAAAGTGTCGAAAAAAAATTAAATACCATATATATCTTCAATAAGTAAAAAAATAAAGAAAATACTTACTTTTTTTGCATTCGATTCTGTTTCCTTTACTTATGTTATTATATAAATATAACAGTTTCCATTTAAAAATTGACCACAATTATTATTTTTTTTTTTTTTTCATTGTATTGTTAAATAAAAAGAAAACACAACCCAAATTGTATGATACTTAATGAAAAACTGAAATTGACTACAATTTCCAATATCTGCCATAGAAACAACATTCGCAATGAAAGAGAATTCGATTCTCGGGTAACAAAGATTACTTTTATTTCCTATTTTTTGGTGATTTCATTTTATTGTTTTTGCTACTGATTTTTTGTTTCTTCAGTCTTGTTTTGTTTTTATGTTGTTCTTATTTTATCTACTCGTTAGCAACATTTTCGTTGCTGGTTTCAGTTTCGTTGGGGCTTTTGTCCTCTGGCATTAGTTCTTTTGTTGAAACTTTTTCAGCTTTTCCTATACACAACAGCATCCTCCCTACTGCTTCTTGTTTCTGTCTTCGTTTACACGGGCATTAATTTTTGCCTTCTTCTCTTTTTTTATGTGTGTTGTGTTGGTTCTGCAAAGACTTTGGAAAAGTTTGCGGCTTTAAGTTGGGAGTTCTCGCATCTGAGGGGGATTTCCTTTTTGCCGCCTGCTGCTGTTGACATGTGGAACCATTGGCAAAGAGATAGCTATAGAAGGACTTCCTTTTGGGTGCCATTTTCATGGTTAATTAATAATGCACCGAGCTTGCCACTCAGCCAACTTGCAACTGCCAACAGAATTTTCGCCACCGCCTCGCAGAAAGTTTCCTTGGGCTGCAATTAAACCGCAACTCTTGAAATGCCGACAAATTCCCTTTTCAACTCGCCAAAAGGAAACTTGAAACTTTTCTCCTCTCTGTTGTCCCTCGTGCTCGGCATTTTTATTGTCCCAAAAACAAATATTCCTCGATTTCGTTTATATGTGGAAGCATTTCTTGTTGCCATTGCGGTTTCTTAACAAGGGTGATTCTTGGCAAGTTGATAATAATTGGCGATCTACGCCGAAAAAGTTTCCTTGCCTACAATAAAATTTGATTCTGCCAGTTGTAAATTAAGTTTAGGTTTCTTCGGGATTATCTTAATTTTTTGTGGGTGGATTTCACCAAAAAGCTGTCACCTTATGAATGCAAGTTCATCATCATGGGTTATTCAAAGGTAATTTCTTTGTTTGTGGGAGTTTATTTTATATGCCTTTTCTTTGGATTTTAAATTTGTGTTAAATTTGAGAGAATCGATCTTTTTATACCCTTGCAGAGGGTATTATAATTTTGCCATGATATCAACGCAGTGAAGGAGGCATATCCGACCCCATAAAGTATATATATTCTTGATCAGCATCACAAGCCGAGTCGATCTAGCCATGCCCGTCTGTCGGTCCGTCTGTCGATTTCTACGCGAACTAGTCCCTCAGTTTTTGAGCTATCGAGCTGAAATTTTAAGCATAGTCTTATTTCTTTAGCACGCAGTATATATGTTGGAACGGCCGATATCGGAGTACTATATCCTATAACTGCCATAGGAATAATGGCGAAATTAATGTAAAAAAAAATTTAACTTCTCTGTATTTAAACGTATTTCTATCAATTTTGAGATATATCAGTTTTTTATGGTTCTAGAATTACGGTTTTCATTTTTTTAAGATCGGACAACTATATCATATAACTGCCATAGAAGCGATCGCTCGATTTTAATGAAAATGTAAAATTCTACATGTAAAATGTAAAATTTACAAAATTCGATATTTTTTCAACATTACTAAAATGGTTCGATTTTCAAAGATCCAATTGCAGACTGCAAGGGTATAATTTCTCGTTAATTCTTTGAAATGATGAATCCATTAACCGAATTTTATTAATAAAGGATTTATAGGGAGAAATTCTATAAATTTCGATAAAAATTACTTCGCTTATTGCTTCACCATATAGAGCATGTAACTTTACCACATAAAGTTAGACTCCTACATATATAAAATAATTTTACAACAGGAACTATAGTTACTGATTCATGTCAGAAATTACCTTAGCATAAAACCAAAAAGAGTTAAGATAATGAGGCTTGAATTGAATTTAAATAACCACAAAACTGGAATTTACCATCTCTAAGAATAAAACAATTTTCTAAGCTACTTTTTCCTGGATTTTTCCCTAGACTCAAAGTAGTTTCTTCGCCGCAACAACAATAAAGAGCAGAGCAAAACATAAAATGACTAACAACTAGTAACAATAAAAAAACTGCAACAAAAGCTACGCTCCACAGAATAACAGCTGCAGTCTACGCTGACGTCGACGTTGGCGCTGTCGCCGGCAGAGGCAGCGACTGAGGAGCGGCCGGCAAAATATTTGCAACGAACCGGCAATAGAAAGAGACCGAAGAAACACAGACAGAAAGAGACGAACAGACGGGGAGACAGACAAGACACAAGAGCGCAATGCAACTTGCCTGGCAACTTTACACCGAGAAAACAATAAATAATGTTTCCGATTGTTTGTAAAATATTTTTGCTCAAATATCTTTTTGCAGAATATAGATTTGATCAGATTTCGTGGTTTCAGATACTAAATTTCAGTGGTGGGCAAAACCCTGTCTTCCATATCAGCAAATTTCTCTAAACAACCTCTGCGGGTACACGCAGAGAATACGCAAAAATTTAAAAACGCACCATTGCTTCAATTTGTAATATGGCGGCTAAGTTTTCTCTATTTTTAAAGAATTCAATTAGCTCTTTAAATAGTAGCTTTTTTTAAAGTCATAGATTTCTTTTATACAATATAAATGTTAGCTATTTTTTTCTCATATCATGCCACTTCAATCTAATTCTTACTTACACAAGTGAAATACTAACATGTCAACGTATTGCATGGCCATCACGGCTACAATTCTGTAAGTTCAAGTGAAATGAAAAATATAATCATCTTAATATTTCAATAATTTATCGAACAAATTAAAATTGGTTAAACATTTAATCGGATTTGGAAAAAGAATGTGGTTGAATTGCCTTAAATATGTAGTTTTGCTTAAATATTAGCTTCAATATTAATCAAGGATTATTCCTGGCGATAAGCCAATAAGTTAAAAATATGATTTTTTAGGAAACAGGATATTTTTCCCTATTTTATTTGTAATTATTAAACACTTACATTTAGCTTATAGTTTTCAGTGCATAACATCTGCTTTTGTCTAGCCAAGGGAAACCTGCTGGTTTTCTACTCCCCTAGCTCCTCATTTCCCCTTTACTTTATCCCCCCTTGCACCTTTGGCTCCACTAAAGTTGCATGCGAGAGAGCGGCAAACGATAACAGTAAAAAAGACGGGCAGACGACACACAGACAACAGGTGGGAACGACTATAGAATACCCAGGTAAAAACATAGATTTTAAATGAAATGGGAATTTTTCTTTGAAATAATGTTAGAATATTTATTTTACCATTAAAAGTAGACAAGTTCAAACGTAAAGTGGATTGAGACTTTTCTCATAATCTCCTAAGATGCCTTAAAATATGCTGTGAAAATGTATTGATAGCGGAAATTGTATTGATTTCAAATATGAATTTAAGGATGACCTTTCTAGACCTTTCAAATAGTTTCTAAAAAGTATTTTTTTTAAATCGGACTACTGCAAGCATTATGAAAGCCCCATTATACCCTGGATCAACAGGAGTTGCGGGGTAATATATAAAAGCTAGCCAAAGTCCCGACCGACTCACATGCAACGCCCGCAGCGACAGCGACGCCGCCGAGAGAGTAGCAGCGACGCCGACTTCAGATTCAGATTCGGATTCGGATTGAGAGTCTAGAGCCCCAGCACGTTCGGCAATTAGTTGAACTTCGTTGCTCGGGCCGACGAGACGAAAACACGAATCCAAACTGGAGAAATCCCAAAAAAAGCACGACAAAAGCAGCAAACATCAAATATAAAAAAATAAACAAACAACAAACTGCAACGGGCGCGCGCAACTTGAAAAAAGTAGACAAACTTTTGCCGGTGCGAAACTCATAACAATTTATTTAAAAAATATAAATATATCAGCCAGAGAGGGTACAAAAGTGAATTGAACTTTGGCAACTTTGAACTTTGATTTCAATGCAACATCGGCGGCAGCAGCAGCAACTGTAATAATGAATTGCAACCGGCAATGTCTGGCTTTAATCCCCCCCTTGCTCCCCATCTCTCCCCGTTTTCAACCAAAACAACCCCCTCGACGACGCCCCTGCTGCTCTGCCAGCGTCGGCGTCGCCGTCAGCGTCTCCGACAAATTTATCGATTTTTTCAGCCGCCACATTTGTTTGCACTTGCGTTGCTGTTGGCTGTTTGCTCTGTTCTTTTTTACTTTTTCTGGCATCCCCTAACGCATAAATATTTCCAATATAGATTAATTGCATCAAAGGAAATCCAAATTGTTGTTTAACTTACAAATAAGAAATATAAAGCATTTTTAAAGCTTCCTATTGTGAGTGCGTGTGTGCGCTACGGCTCTGTGTTTTTGTGTGCGATTGTGTGAGTGTGAGCTTGTCTGCCAGGCTTGCCACCTTTCCAAAATTTAAAAAATAATAAAAGAGGAGCACGGAAAACATTTTTTTTGTGGCCACTCCCCAACAACAGAAAAGGAGCTAAAATATAAACAACAAGTTGAGTCAACATTAAGCGAATACAAACATCAAAAAAATAAAGTTTGAAAAGGTAAATAATTAATAAAATTTAAAAAAAAAATGTATATATTTCATAAATAGGGGATACTTTAGGTTAAAATTTATAAGATAAAGATAAGCCAAGTTTACATTTTTAAATCAAATTAAGTCACTTTTATATATTTTTAATAGCCCAATTGACCAAATATATCAGTATAGTTTAAAAAAAACTGTACCCGAAATTTATACTTGGGAATTATAAGCACCAGGAAGATCTCAAATAGATTCATTTTCTGTGTCATGATAGAGCTTTTCCGATTAGCTGACTGAAAAATCTCTGCAACAGTTTGAGGATGTGCCAACGCCAACACGAACACCATGGCCCCCTCTAACACCGCCATCTAACCCCAAACCCCCCCTTTTCCAATGCCATCTCCCTTTCCATTTCCCATCATCATTATCGCCGCTGCCAGCGTCACACCATCGCTTACTCTGCTCTGCTCTACTCCACTCTGCCTTGGCATGTCAGCGTCTTTTTGGCGGGGGCGTTGAGGGCGTGGCACATGGCATGGGCGGAGGCATGGGCGGGGGACTCTTTTCGGGGCTTGCCAGGAAGTTGCGCTAATTTTGAGCGGAAGTTTATTGCCAGCTTCATAATTTGTCTGTCGCTGCTTGCTGCTTTCCTTTCCCCCCTTTTTTATCACTTGCTGCTGCTGGGTGCTTCTATTTTGATGGCAATTACTGTACGTGGAGAAAGCGTTCTGGCTAAAATTAAATTCTGGCTGCCTAATCCCATTAAATATCTCGTGAATTGCGCTAATCAAGTTGTTAATTTAATGTTTGCTAAATTTTTAATTGAATTATGAATAAATGAAATTTCATTTCTAGCCTTCCTTGATGACTCCTCTTTCCCACTGCGTCGACTCCATCTTCGCTGTTTGTCTTTGTCGAGTTGGTTAATTAAAATAAATTACATGTTGAAAATTGTACAAAAACCACTTCTCTGTGTAAAATTTGGACTGCGGCAATTGGCGGAGTAGCGAGAATTGTTAACTAACTGAAGTTGGGAAAATTTTTGCCTCTGTAAGTTAGTTTAGTCTTGGCAATGGCCAGACAAATACTGCTGCTGTTGCGTTGACAAAGGCAACACAACCGCAAAAATATTTTCAAATTTTACTAAAATGAAAGCATAGAAGCGGAAGTTGTTATTTATAAAATATATACACAAAAGCGCAAATGGTTATTTAATCTTTATTTAAAGGGTTGGCAGCAGGAGCTTCTTTCTATTTTATTTTATTTTCAAGCCTCTCATAATGTTTTCATAAAATGAATACCTTTTTGTGGCAAACTTTATCAATTAAATCAAAATTGGTTTCCACATTTGCTTACATGAAAATTTTACATAAATTTAAAATATCAAACTGTTACAAGATACTTTTATCCTAGTATTTTCTCGTCAATTGTAGCGGCATGATTTCCTCTCAAACTTGGTGTCAGAACTTGCGTGTTGATAGTCGTCTTCTCACCCTTTTGACTTAGTAAACCTCACTTCTTAGGCCTTATTAACACCTCGCTCACTTATTAAATTGAAAGTAATTGGCAGGCCCTAACCACTCTCTTCGTTATATAGTACCTGGACTATTGGTTGTATATCTTCTGTGATTCTCATCTTTAATCTTAGCTCACAGTTTTTCTCGTTATTTTGGTACTAGATATACGGAAACGTTCGGAGCGAATGAATCTATTTAACACAAACTATTCACAGACCACTGAGTAATACTCAGTGTACATTTATTAGCATCTTGTTTAAAAATGTTCAAGGGCTTCTGTTACTTTTTCTCTTTATTTTTTGTATACTTCCCAATGTCTTAGTCAGTCCAGTATCTGTTCTTGATATACTTCTCCTTAATTGTTTATTTTCCCTAATTACTGTACTCTATCCTTGTAATCCTATTTACTGCTTATTCACTCAAATAGTCCACCTAATCTATTATACTAATGTTCCTATTGTTTCTCTATATCTCCTTAACATGGACTCTATATACTCCTTAGTCACCATGCACTCCACTGTCCCTATCTACTCGCTCGCTAATAAGCACACTCATACGCCCCGTGGTGCGAGAACGACATCGACAAAGTTGATCGTTAGACGTCTGCAATTCCGATGACTTTGGCAGCCAGTTTTTGTCACCTATTCGCTCCGATGGACTGGCTGTCTATATAACCATATAGCCATGGATTTAGCAACTTTGTTGTTGTAGTTGCAGCGACATCTGCAACAGTCTGCAGATTGCTAATGGCCATTGTTAGGGAATCTTGTTTTGCGGCGGGTTTCGAAGGCAGCGGCCAAAAGAGAACATGTTCCAGCAAAAGTGAAGAAACCGAGTGACAGGCAAAGAAGAACGAGACATAGACAAACAGACAGAGATAGATATAGAAGCGAATAGAGCGATAGATAGCACATTCCTACACTTAGATAAAATTAAATCCTTATAAAGTCGTGTAATGCCTTATAACTGGGGGCCAATTAAGTCTTCAGTTCCTATTCCTATTCCTGTTGTGGAAGTATTTTGTATGAAATTGGATTTAAACAAGGAAGCAATCATCATCATCTATATCTATATCTGATATTTTTTTCCCTGTGTATTTCTCAGTTCAAGACCCAGCTTCAATGTTGTTGAACCGTTAGAAAAGTCTTGGGTTCGCGTCATTGGAAGAGGTTCTGTCTCTCGCGCGCTTCTCCTCTTCGACTTGCAACTAGTTGTTTTCGCCCCTCTGAATTTTCACTTTTCTGCACAGAGTTTTTTCCTGCGCTTTTCTTTGGCGTTGTTCCGTTTGCCGTTGTCCAACATCGTCTAATGCATCCGCTTAGCCTCGCCTCGTTCTCTCAATGGAATGGCTAAGCCAACGCCAAAGCCAAAGCCAGTTAACGCCGAGCTGACTTGGCCCAGAAGGGGAAATTCGAGGGGGGAAATGCGTTTAGAGCTTGACAGTCAATGCACCTGCTCACGGACTTTTCTTTGTCCGCATCTCCCGCCCGCTCTGTCATTGTCTGGTATTTTATCGCTGCTCTCTCTCTCTTTATCGCTCCCTCCGCGAACAGCTCCTTCTCCATTTCCTATCAGTCTTTCCTCTTTTTGTACTCTTTTTTCCAGCTGTTTTCCATTTAATTGATTTCACATTCCATAAGCGTGATTCATTTGGATCCATTTCGCACTTGAAACCAAAGTTTGCTATTTGTCTGAATTGAATCTGAGCTGAAGTTTAGACGTATGACAGCTATAATTGGGGAAGTTTTTTCAGAAATGCTAAAAAGATGTTAGGGGGAATGAGATATATAACTGACTTGGGGAAGAAGAAAATGGATTTAAAGTACGAAACTATAAAGTATCGGCCTTGAAAGGGCACAAGTCTTATTTGAAATTGTATGGATTATTAGCTAATAAATGGGGTGTCAAATCTCATATAAATGGGAGGACTGTTAGTCGACAATCGAAACAATCATTTCGACAGCTTTTTACAAAGCTGTCACGCCATTTTAGTTAGGACGACATACGATAGTACATTTTTAAAATATTTAAAATATATTTAGGCACGCTAGCCTGCCTTAACTTTTCTCTTCTTAAATTCACAAATAACGTTTAAATATTTTCGGGTATTTTAACAAGGCTAATATCTCCATTAAATACCGCACACACACATACTTTGGCAAAATTAACGCATTTATGAACCACCAACGCAACCCCTGATCTCGCTTTTGTCCAACATAATTATGACCATAATAACCCCCCATCAATTTCCGTTATAATCGCCATGCAGTCAAGCGAACATCAAGCCACTTATTCCATTGTCACCTTATCCCACATGGTAAATGTTTATTATGCCTTTTTATTTTCGCTTTGTGGGCGTTGGGCGGTGGGTTTCGGGCTTCGGGTCTCGGGCAGAGGGAGAAAGTTAACGAACCATAAATCACGGGCACGATCAATGTCCGTATCTATATATCCATATGCCATGTCTTCGATGCATTCCATGCTGATACAATGACATCAATTACATGCCATAACATTTTGCATGCACGTAGTTCTGCAAAAGTGTTTGCCTCTCTTTCGGTTTATACACAAAACAAAATACATTTATTTATATAACGAATAAGAATAAATAAGAAAAATAAAAACATTTATTCCGCCAGGGGTTAGAGTTCCACTAGAACTTTATCTAAAAATGCTTAGTGGTGCTCAGGCAATACGTTGACTTGGTGGAATTGTATTTGAGTGAGTATGAAATATAACTGAGAAGCTAGAGATAAGAAAAAATCTAACATGTTTTATAGTATTCCACAAAAAATTGGTTTTACATACTGGGCGTGTGCTGGCAGAGGTCAGGCAGAGAAATTTCCTGACTTACAAGTCAGGGATGTGGGCACCACTGCTTTAAATTCGTTTAAAATTAACATTTTTAATTTCCATTTCGGAAACGACCTCAGTTATTTTTCCTGTGTATAACTCGTACATACGGTCTTCCTGTGGGCACCAACGATTAGGGGAGATAGGGACCTCCCTCCACTTAGCGCCAAACGACCGAAAATGGCCAGGGGAACGGAACTGAACAGAACGGAAAATACAGTTATTTAAGGCCTAAAACAATTGCATGGCTCGATGGCTTTTCGGTCGATTCTGGTTTTTGGGCACGGGCTATCCATCTATTCGCTCTGTGGATGCTCCCCCCTTTCGGCCACCCACCACTTGCAGACTGTTTAAATAGACAACCGTCTGTGTCTGTGTCTGGGTTTGAGTCGGAGTTTTCAGTCTGGCCGTGCTTTAATGCGTCGCCTTCTTTCTCCCTGATTTTCCGCACAGCCCCTTGGATCTAGAAAAAGCACACTTGAAATGCTTTTTCCAAGCGCATTTTCATTTATTTTATTGCAGCTTTTTTTTTTTTTTTTTGAGAGGGGCCTCTGCACCGATATGCAATTTGTTTTATACGCTCATTGCCTGCACCCCAGTAACCCCCTTGGAACCGGCACCCAGGCTGTCGTGGCGCTGTCTCTGTCTAGCTGTCTAGGTTGCCTATTTATCGAGCGCCGACTATCTATCTTTCTCTCCTTTCCTTGTATGCCATGCACGAGGGAGGCAATGGCTTAAGAAATGGGTATATTAGCTTGAAAATATCACAGAAACTATACTAAAATCAATGATACAGTAAAGTTTTGTGTTTTATTTATTGTTATATGCTTGCAAAAAATTAACAAAACTTGTTATTTAACATCCTAATAGGTTATAGTGAGATTTGCTCTTTGCAGCCTCTGCCGGCACACGGACAGTATGTGAAAAACGGACCAGTGTGGCATTTCGTTCTATTTCTTGCTCACACTATTTTAACATGTCAATGTAGCTCCTGGCCACCATTGTTTTGTTTAATAGAAATGCTAATTCTTTCTTATCATAATACTATGTGTTTTCAATTAGTGATTCTTTGTAATGAACAGAGTACAGGCCGTTCGATTCGTTTGAAGTTTTCTCCGGGCTGCGTGCTGCATGTGCCACTTGCGCGTCTCGGGCCTCAGCGTTCTAAATTAAAGCCTGAAGAGGCGCAGCAACTGCGACTGCAACTGAAACTGCAACTTCTATGAACTCTCCAGCTACAACTGCACTCCACTCGAATCGAGTCGAGGCGACTCGGCTTGACTCGACTCGACTCGCCAAAGCAAAACTCGTCTGCGGAATGAGACTTAACAAGTGGAAAAGTCTAAAACCGCAATCAAGTGGCAAACAAACCAATATATACACACACACACAAAATACTTTTGTATTATAGAGAATTTTGTTTTATTTTTAGAAATTGCCAATCAAACATAAACCAATCAAATAGAGTGGGAGATGGCTTGTTACCTTGATGGATTTCAGACCGTTGCAGGTTGTATCGTTACAGACGATTTGGCCACGCCCACCGGCAGCGTGTCTCCTCGCAAGTTGGTCAAGTTTTTGGTCAACTGTCCGTTGCTTACCGCTTGACTTGTTGGCCCATTTGGCATTGTTTTGGCTTCAACATTTGTCGTCTAGCATTGACATTCTTCAAATGCCTAACACGCCCTTTTGCTTAATAAAATTTGCATGCAAGTAAGAACTTTACACTTTTTCTCTTGCGATATTCAAATCGATATACATTTTTCTGCATATATATTTTTTTGGTTGTAACACCGCAATTGCTTTGCGGCCATAATTTTTCGTTAATATTTTATCAATATTAAAAAAGCACTCGTTTTTGGTAATAAAATATTCATTCAATATTCGTTTTTACACATTACGGAATTCCAATTATTCGTACTACCTCTTTTTGGGCAATGCATTAAATATTTGTGCGAGCATCATTAAAATTTTTGCGCAATTTTTTATGCATATACATTAATGCACATAAATTGCCATTTGCCATTTTGCGGCGAACATAAAAAGATACAAAAATGTATTTTGGTTTTCCCTATCTACCTATTGTGCTCTTAAATATTTGCATATTTTTCATTTATTTGGATTTTTCTTTTGTTTGTGTAATTGCCCGGCAGGAAATGGGCATAAAGAAATTATATATATTTAATTTTTTACGCAAACATAAATCATAGCGAAATGTAAGATGTGACATTGATACGGATGCGAATGATATTACAACATTTTGAAATGCAATTTCGGAGTTCCGTTATGGATTAGAGGTTCGTTTTGATAAATGGGCCCAGATAAAAGTAAATAAAAAACTGATTTAATCCTGGTATGACTGGCTTACGAGCTCTAGTAAAGTACATCAAGGAAAAATCGCACATTGGGGGGGATTTTAAAGAGATCAAGAATAGTTTTAAGTTAATTCAATGCTAGTCAAAGGACCAAATTAAATTTCATTACATTTAGTTATGCGGTGGAAATTCAAAGCAGGCAAAATGCCACATTTTGGACATTACTCATACGCTGCGTAGTACGCCTTTGAGTGAATGAGAACGGGCGAAATGCAAATGAAAACCGAGGGAGAAAAAGTTAATTAACTGTACTCGTCGTGTGCTTTTTATTAAATAATCTTAAATAGAATTACGTGACTTTGCTGCGCTTTGCCACACACTTAATTATATGTTGGAAGAGACACAAAAACACACACACACAGGTGTGCACATACATGCCCCATACGTAGATAAACACACACCTTCAGGTACCATGTCCAAGTGGTTTCCGAGGTTGGTCTTGGGGTTTTTTGGAACGGGAATGGGAACGGGAATGTGAACGGTGGCCGGTGGACGGGGATGAGGGGGTGGAAAAGCGCTTAGCTGTTTTCCTTTTATTATTTGCTTACATTTTCCTTTATTTCATTTGGCTTTACTTCTGCGCGTAGCTCTGTGTGTGGCTCCATCCACACCCCTAATCGCACTTGTGTTGATTTTTATTTCGTTTGCAGCCTTTCTTTCGCTGGAGGTTAAGTATCTGTTTACATTTCTTTATACACCTTATTCATTAAGTGCGTTGTGCGTGTGCTTGTGCTTGTGTGTATATGGGAGAGCCTGTTTATCTTTGTATCTTTCTGGCCTGCAGTACATTTATTTATTTTATTAGTCTGTCTTCGTGCGGAGTCAGCTGTCACTCACAGATTTAGTTCAGCAAATTCTCGGTCATTCTTGGAGAAACTTCACATACTCTGATGGAAGTTGAGTAATTTCTGTTTAACACTCGTCAAGACAATTTAATTGGGTAAGAAATAGTAATATTTTCAGACTAAAAACTATATTTTCCTTGAGGTTTTCTTGAATATATAGGAGAATAAAATATACAGAAATAGTAATGAATTCTACTTTTGTTTTAATAATTGATTTTAAATATTTTTATATTTCTTCGTATATCCATAGATTGTTTTATCTTTTAGATTTATTATTCTATGTAATCTTTAATAGATTTATTGCCATTCCTTATGAACTTTTTCCTATATTTGTTTATATTTTTAATTTAAAACTTGAATTAAAAGAATTTCTTGTTTGTGAAATTCCTGTTGAATTATAATTGAAATAAAATCCTCTCCTATCGATGTTAAATAAATTTATTTCCTAGTATTTATACCTTTGTTTGTCTGCCAGCATTTCCATCTGCCACATTTTGGCAACTTTCCCTGTGTGTCGAAGGCTATATCGCTTTCATCTCTTGCGATAAGAGAGTATTTGCCATTCGTTTTGCAAACCAATAATTTTGCCAATTGTTTTCCTTCTCTTTGACTTTTATTATACGCTTGCAACAATTTGGTTTAATAGAAATTTTTGCTTTATAGGGACGGTTTTTTTCGGAATTGAATTTGGTTTCAGCTCATTCCAATTTCCTGCGTATTTTCCCGCCCACCGCTGAGCCAGCATTAAATTGGTGTGGCCAGAAGAAAATTGTTTAGCTTGGATTAGCTTTCAGCTTTCAGCCGGGCTTCTGCGCGCGAGCTGCTCCTTTTTGGCCTGGCCTCATAAAAAGTTCATTCGCCAAAATGGCCAAATGTTTACTGTGCTCCAATCTAGCTGGCCAGGCAGCCAGTCAGCCAGGCCACCAGCCCCTCCGCCTGCCACGCCCCTATTTGATTCGACTCGCATGTGAAATGTTCTTTTGCCCCTGCGGTTGTTGCCTCCTCCGGCCAATTGTTGTTTATACATTTTTGGCTTATTTTTATTGGCTGTTTCTCTGCTGTTCTTCTGGCATTGTTTCGGTCTTCTTTTTTTCGCTAACTCTCCTTCTCTCAAGTTGATTGCCTGCATGGCTCCTTGCCGGAAAATTGATTTGCATTTGTATGTGGGGTGGGGGTTGGGAAATTGCAGAGATCTCTCGATAATTGAAAATTGTATTTGGCACGATTGAGGTTCAAAGGTCAGCGAGAAAAGCTTGACTGACCATGAGCTCACACCTACACGGAGGATATAATGTAAGAAGAAAGGTTACTTATGTCATTTTAAAGTTTTAGGCTCGTTTCCTGGTATGAAAGTAATATAAAGTAATTTGAATTCACTTTAAAAATAGTTTCAGCGTCTGATTTGAGAATTCAAAATACCTTAAGCCGTCTTGACCTTTTAACAATCAGTAAAATAAGAGCTTAGTGTACGCAGATAAATAAAAACTAGACTATTTTTCATTTATCAGTTTACTTTCTACAAAAATTCAATACTTCAGCCTTACAACATGGCTTTTATGAATCCTGTAAACGGTTGTAGCTGTGCCTAAATGGTTTATGAGATCTAGAGGCTCATACAAACATGGCTAAATCGCATTTTCTAATTATGCTGGTTAGAGAGACCTCCTTCTGCCAATTATATACATTTCAATTGTCACAAAGTAATAGCACCACCTTTGTAAAAGGACTTCTTAAATATTAATTATTAATAATAATATTAGTTAAAGAAGATTTTAATATATGCCACAAATTAACGAATGTACTGCCTTTTTTCCGTTGTACAGCTTCACTGGCGAAAAGGCTGCAAGTTAATTCACACATCAGCTTTTTCCAGGTACCGCTCTTTTTTTTCCATTTGCCATCATTCCTGTGGCTATTAAAAACTGAATGGCAAAACTTCTGGCCGCCGTCATCATGATGAGGTCACCACCACCTCCTCTCGAGGTAGTGCGGAAAGAGTGGGCAAATCCTGAACAAGGACGACAGACAGAGTCACCAGCAACATCCGCCCAACTCCCCGCAAAGCCAGCTCTGCTTTTTATTCAGTCCTGTGCAAATAGGAGAAAGCAGTTGCAGTTTGCAGTTGCCGAGTGGAAAATTTAATTACATGCAAATACCGTTAACTGTGTAGGGACAGTGGATTGTAGGCAGGTTTTTTTCTATTTTCCTTTTCCTTTTTTAAGGAAAACGCTTCTAGATTCTATAGATAACATGCCAAAGGACTCTGCGGGGATGATGCCATGGCCAAAGGACAATCGTCTGGTTACTTGTTATTGTTGCATGTGAAGTGGTGGGTGAAAAAAAGACAAATAAAAACCGGAGAGAAAAAGGGAGTTTTCTTTTAGCTGCAATTGCAGTTGTTGCGGCGGCGATATGATGCTCCCACATGCAAACACCACAAAACACACTCACAGGCATATATGCAAATCCTTCTCATAAAGCTTGTTATTATTCCTGTTTTGTTGTTTCCACTGTTTTTTATATATTCTCTCGCATTTTTTCCCCTTATCTATGCAACTCTTTGGGATATTTGTTTTATGCCCGCCAGCAGGTTTAAAGCAAATATTTGCATATTAGCTGGATTTTCTCCCACATTCCTCTCCAGAAACTTTAATAGAAAATGGAAAACGACAATGGCTTTGTTCAGCTTTAAATCAAAACAAACTAGCAATTTATTGCATAAGAATGCAATCTATTTAAAATGTATTATGCCTTCTGGCGGCATCCAATCTAATGGGGCATGATGCTATTGTTTCTCACTCGTTCCAGGTCGATATATTTAATGTTTTTTTGTTTCCTCTTTCCAGGATTGTTAAAAAAATTATTGCTCAACGAATACAATAAAGTTTATTCTGTGCGATATTAATTGCAATTTTACAAAATAACTTGCATCTGCAGAACAATATTTATTTATTAAAATTCATGTAATGGAATTAATTTAAATTCCTTGATCCATTTTCCAATTTTAAAAAATACCAAATTGCTCACTTCTGTGTGATTTCCCTTTTCCCAATGCTTTTGAGGGGTTTTTAAGTTGGTTGGCCTGTAACTTTTCGCTTTGCACTTTGATTCGGATGGCAAATCGTTGCAAAGTTTGTTGTTCCGTTTGGTTTCCATGTCTGCTCCTGTTGGTTGCTGTCAAAGTTGCTGCCGTTGCTGTGGGAATTATTTGCTGCATGTTGCCATTGTTTACACATAGTTACTGTCGCTGTCAGTTAATGTAAATTTGGTTTTTACATTATTTGCGGTTCTGGCTTTTCGGGGCTGAACTACAATTTTGCAGTTTGTCAAGTTTTATTTTGAAAAGAGATAGGAATTTGCAATAGAAACCATATATTGGTTGCAGTTGAAACAAATTTAAAGGGGGTTTTAAATGAAAACTATCTAGCTATTAATGGTTTTCGAAATATCTCTTTTCAAGGCTTACTTTTCTTTATTTTATTCCCTACCTAATAATTTTTATCCCCTGGCAGAGGATATTATAATTTTGCCATGATATTTGCAACGCAGTGAAGAAGGCATCTCCGACCCCATAAAGTACATATATTCTTGATCAGCATCACCAGCCGAGTCGATCTAGCCATGTCCGTCTGCCTGTCTGTCCGTCTGTCTGTCTGTATGTCTGTCCGTCTGTCTGTCTGTCTGTCGATTTCTACGCGAACTAGTCTCTTAGTTTTTGAGCTATTGAGATTTTCAGCATAGTCTTATTTCTTTAGCACGCAGTATATATGTCGGAACGGCCGAAATCGGACCACTATATCCTATAGCCGCCATAGGAATGATGGCGAAATTAATGTAATAAAAATTTTAACTTTTCTGTTTTTAAACGTATTTCTTTAAATTTCGGGATATAGCAGTTTTTTACGGTTTTAGAGTTACGGTTTTAATTTTATTAAGATCGGCCAACTATATCATCATATAGCTGCCATAGAAGCGATCAGTCGATTTATATAAAAATGTAAAATTCTGCATGTAACATTACTAAAATGGATTGATTTTCAATGATCCAATTGCAGACTGCAAGAGTATACAAACTTCGGTTTCCCGAAGTTAGCTTTCTTTCTCGTTTTCTGTAAAATAGTTTAAGAACCATTTTCTTCTTATGTTTATTTTTAATTCAAAGCCCACTTAAGCGTAGAAACACTCACAAAATTAGGCAGCATATTTTAGAGGCCCAAATGTTGCCCCAATCAATTAGTCACAAGTTCTCATACACGGAGGCTCTAACGACGCCTGTGCTTTGACTTTGTGGCAGCCAAAAGAGGGAGGAAAATTAACACGCCGAACCACTTAACAGGTGTAGGAGGTGGATCTCCCCTCGCCGTTTAGTGTTATTTACCTGCCCAGGTTTCTTGGGACGACGAGTCACGACGAGAAGTTCACAAAGTACCTGTGAGATGGCTGGTTGGATATGAGTGCTCCAGTTATGGCGAGCTCTTTCCCTGATTTTCCCTACGCCCACTTTTCCCCACAACCACCACGCCCGTTTTGCGCAGTCTGACAATTAATCACTTTGTCATAGACGTCTCCTTCTCCCTTCGATTTGTACACGTGGTGGGCCCCTTCAATCATTAATTTATCATGTGCACTTAGCAGGAAAATTGCGACAACCCCACATTTTCCCCCTCGGGGTGTGTGTGTATGTGGCAGGTGCAGTGTCCTGTGTCCACTGTCATACTTTGTTTTTGCTTTGTTTGTTTATTTGCCTTTCCTTGCCAGTAGGTTTCATTTTGTTTTGCATAGTTCGGGTCGATCGGCTGTCGCTGACACATGACGCCCCCGCATTGGCGTTGCGGAGGCATTGTGGGCGTGGTGGCCGCAGTTTAATTACCACAGTCAGATGTTGGTCAAAAGGGGGCGGCCTATATAAAACTACAAATTAATTGCGCCAACATTTTCTGCACAGCGATGAGGCGGTGGCGCCGCCGATATTTACACGCAAAATTAAAAATTAATGCAATCAGCAAACAGCGATAAATGTGGTTCAAAGGCTCACAATTTTTTGTGCATAACACAAGTGTGATTTTTTTATTCCACCCACTTTGATTGTTCAGTTGATGAATTTTTAATTGTATTTGAGTGAATGCAATTCATTATAATAACTATATTTATGCATATCAAATGAGTTAACCAAAAAATAACTTTGATTCTTTCTTCTCTTCTTTTCCATTGCAGGTAAGCTGAAGACGCAATTAATTAATTACAAAAATGGTTACAAGTAAAGCAAGAATATCGAATGGAAGCCACTGAACAAATCGGGCGGCAAAAGTTTGCACAGTTTGATGGTTATATTTATTATATTGTTATAACGTTTATTGTTCAAAGGGTGAATTTCTGGGCAGGTAAACGGTGATAATTAGAATATATTTTTAAAGAATTTCCTCACTCAAAGTTGGAGGGAAAACCTTAAACCGTCGGTTGAAAACCATTTAACTCCAAGCTGTCGTCTCTATTATCTCCCAACGACAGCCAAGACCACAATGTCAGTCCCGTTCTTTCTTTCCTCCTCTCGTTGATGTCGAAAAATGCAATTTTTAAATTTCCATTAATTTTGCGCTGTCGACTTTCGTGAAATGTTGTCGCTGGGAGAGAATTCAAAAAGCGTTCAGTTCAGAAAATACAGACAGAAATGTCTCTCCGAATGCAGCAACAACAATGTTGTCAGCCATGCAAATAAGCACACAGGCGGGGCCCACAGGTGAGATACAGGTGAGATGGCGATGCTGATGGTGTGCCGCCAGGTAACCTGCTGTCTAAGTGACTGATGCCACTGTCGTCCTGAGTGCCCTCAGTGTGAGTGTCTATGTGTGTGTGTGTGTGTGTGTGTATGCCGGAAAATGGAAGCCTCCGGCTGGTAGCAGCTACCTGTGCTGTTTTTAATGACACACACATGGACCACGCCCACCACCCACCGCCCATGTCGAGAGGTGGCAAACATGGCGAGCCAGTAGCTCCAAGGAGCTGCTCGTCCTGCGACTATTTTAGCCAGAATCTCTCGCTTGTCGTTGCCTCGAACGCTGAACAAGCGACTTTACACCGACAACGTGACATTTAATTCAAAATGTTTTACGCGCCCTCTCGCACCAACTTTTCCCCATCCCCACATATTTTCCTCTTGTCAAGCTTGTTACAAAAAAAAAAAGAAAAAGAAAAAAGCGATGTTAAAACAATAGAGAGAGGGATAAGAAGTTGAGACGAATGTGGAAAACAGAAAAGCAGCCGTAAACGACGAATTGAAAGCTACGAAAGCAGGATTATTTTAGCTATTTAGACACATTTGACTTTAACTTTCATATTTTAAAAAGTTCGAACTCATAACTTGTTTGTTATTACAATTTTATAATTATCGGTTTAAAAAAAATCTTTAATTAAATATACCCATAAATGTACACAGGAATTAGGAAGCGTAAGATATTATTAATAATGTTTACCAGAGATCGAAAGAGGGGTCCCGTTTCACATAAAACTCGCAATAGGAGGTGTGCTCTATTTCTCTCTTACCCTCTTTTCCAAGCTTTTCCTGCAATGTACAAACAAGACAACAACAACAGATTATAGGTTTTACTCTGCCCTTTGAGAAACATTGGTATTTATTTTTTCTCCAATAACTGAATCATAAGTGAAGCAAAAGCAATAAAAAGGTTTTGCTCCGAGAGACCGGTCTCTTAATTTTCTTTCCCTTTATTCTTGCGAGCAAAACCGAAAGAATATGTGGGTTGTCACGAATGTAAGAGCTCAGAAGATTACATTTTAAATGCTAATGGAATATACATGACAGGTGTACAATAAATTGCAAATATGTAATGAACAAAATGGAAATGGAAAGCAAAATATGTTCAGAATGAGGCCAAGTATATAATTAAATAAATATAAATTGAGAGGTTCTAGCTAACTCAAGGGTTAACTCAATAACAAACAAGAGTTCGTTCAAACATACTTAAATATAAAGAGACATTTTTTATGTAATTCCATACGTATACCTTTTAATTTGTAGATAAATAATTTGGACATTTGATTAATATTTGTAAAACACTTAAATTTTGAATCCTGTAATCCGAGCCACCTTTGCATTGGAGAATAAATGTCATAAGAAATGTGTGAAAAACTCCGACCTTAGTCTTCTTCGTCCTCTCCCTCGCCTCCTTCGACGGCACCGCCGCCACCTCCTTCTTCCTCCTCGACCATCTCCTCCGAGGAACTGATCTCCACAATGGGCTCGATCTCGGAGGCCAGGTCCTCCTCCCAGTCACTGATCTCACCCAGCTCTTGGAGACACTTGTCGTAGTTCTCGTCGAACCGAATGTTCTCGTTGAGCGACCTAACCTCCACTTCCTCGTCGGGTGGCAGCAGTGCCGGCGCCGTTCCCGGCGGACACTCCGTAATATTTCTTATTCTCAAAGTGTGGATGTGAAAGATGGCCGAACGATTGGACTCGAGTAGGATTTGATGAAAGACACTAAGCAGACGATCCATGTTCCCGAACATGCGAACGGAGGCGCTCTTGGGATCCTCGCCCTCCTCCAGGATGCGACCCACGATATTGTGGCGATAGGGATCCATCAAGTAGATGAAGTCCGACTTCTTCCACAGCGAATACATCTGGTTGTTGATCTGGAAGATGATATAGTCGTTCTGATCCAAGGCCTTCTCGAGCATCAGATGGAAGTCGTTGAACTTGTACATCGGCACACACTTCCACCAGCCCTCGTAGACATTGGGCGTCAGCATGATCTCGGCCACGAACTGGCCCATGCGAATCTGCCGCGGGAAATCGTCGAGATCCATGGGCTGGCTGAGATCCACGCAGGGCTCCCAGCAGTTCTTGCACATATTGACGCCATAGCACATGACCTTGTCGTACATCTTCATGTCCCAGGTGGCGGGGTGATCGATCTTGGAGGCCAGAGCAGTGGCCACCGCCACGGGCAGAGCACTGCGATTCCTCAGGGCATCCTTGGGGTTCAGGGTGAGATGCAGATTGGACTTGACATACGCATAGTCCGACGCAATCACATCGAACTGGCTCATCCGCATCCCGTACTCCCGCTCCCAGCTCTGACCCTGAGTCTGAGCCTGACCCGGAATCTGACTCCCAGGCGTGGCCAGTCGGACGACGAGGAGCTCCCTGATCGAGAACTTGTCGGTCTTCTGCAGGTCACTCTCCTTCTTGATCAGCCAGACGACATTGTCAAAGGACTTCATGGCCAGGAGCACGGGATAGCCAGTCTCCACGTTCGGCCGCATGCTGTCCAAGTTCCTTCCGTTCAGATCCAGGACCATCCAGATACCCTTCTCCTTCCAAATCAGCAGATACCAGGAGGGCGTGAAGAAAAGCCCATACTTAGCCTTCTTGAAGAAGGCCCTCAGGATGCGGCGCAGATTGCGAATACTGTTCACATAGCCGTATATTTCGAAGGCCGCCTCCAGCTCCAGGGCGAACTCGATCTCGTTGATCTTGAACTGCCTCGTCACCCGCTGCTCGTTGTCGTCGTACACATCCGGATTATCAACAGCATTGGGATTGTCCATATTCTCGGAATCGCTGAACAGGATCTGACCATCATTCACGACCATGTCGATCATCTCCGGCACCCATTCGTCGCGACGCGTATAATAGGAGTGTGCGAATCCCTTGAGGTATCCCGCGTATCGGACACTCTCCTGGAACGGAATCCCCACCTTGACCGGCACAATTGCGCTTACCACGCCCAAGGGATAACCCAGCGAGTGGTCGATATCGTGGCGACGATTTCGGGCACACTGCTTGGGATCAAAGGGCCGCACATAGGGCTCATCGTGACCGCCGAAGATAAGGCAATTCTTAAACGAACAGGGATCGTAGGGCTCCGGCCATAATTTCTTCAGGCGCACCAATCTTTATATTAATTTTGAATACCTTAACGGGACTGGATGGTTAGAAAGATACACCAGAACTTACGTATTATCACGGGGCGGACAAGGAACACACGGCGCACATGGCCCACACGACGCACAGGCAGCAGTTGGACAACATGGTGTCGGACAGCAACCCCCTTGCTCACGATTGGCAGCCATTTTCACAAAGATTTGGAAAGAAACAAAATTGACTTCACTCTATCACAAATAATTTGTAGAATTCCGATCCTTTACTTGCCTGTCTTTGGCAGAGACCGATGAATGATGCTTGTATCAAGGTTGACAGCAGAAGGTTACTAAATTTTGACAGGGGAATAAATGATAGACATATAGCACTAGCTTGGCTGTATATTTATTTTTAAATATATTTAGAACTTAACTTTTAAATGAATTTACCACCGATTATATCTTGGTTTTCGATTGTTTGAACTTTAACTCCGCCGTCGCGGTTTCAAAAAATCGCTTTTTTTTTTTTTTTTCTTCATATTTTTGAAGTAGACGATAATAGTAACACGCCCTCAAAAGCGTTTTGTAAAAAAAACGTCCGTTCATGGTTATTCGGTGTCTGGAACGCACGCACCTGCGACCGTTTTGAGCGTTTGGCGGCGCTTCAAACGCGTTTCCCCAAAAGTTGACTTTTTTTTAACTTTTTGGTAAGACTTCTACTAGCAATTTTAATCCGATTCGACTAATTCTTTTTTTAAATTGTTCAGAAAACATGTCGCTATGTTTGGTATTACCAGATTTTTGAATTTTTGATTTTTCGAAATTTTACAGCCTCCAAAAGACCAAAAAACATGGTCGAAAATTCACTTTTTTGTTAAAAATTGATGTATTTTTAGCAATGTTTAAAAAATCAAAAATCGCCCAATACCAAACATAGCCATCGTAACACTAATTAATAATCAATTTCAATTTTTCGATTTCACACATTGACATCGCTAAAAACGTGCCACAAAGTCAGCTATCCAGATTTGACACGGCACTTTCAAGGTCATCTCAAGGACGCCGCAACAACCCGACATAGAAATTGCTTATATGGTTTTAAAGTCGTAAAATGTACGAATCCAATAAAAAAAAACTTCATGAAATTATCTTGAGTAGTTCTTTAACAATGCATTGTTGAAAACAGGCTTGAAATTCGGGCCTGACGGCGGAGGACTGCCTTAAAAGCAGAGAGTAATTTTCGATGTCTTAGGTCAATTGCTTTTCGGGAGATATTTTGCGCATGCCAACCTTGATCTTTCTCGCTCAATCTGCTACGTTTTGCCTGCATTGTACAAGCAAAGCTGCAACAACAGCCTATAAGTTTCTCTCAGTTGAGATCAAGAGAACTTTTTTAGCTATTGATAATTAGGGGAAATCACCAGAAAAATAAAAAACGGGTTCTGCTCAATATTATATGTTAAAAATATTTAAAAATTGATTAAAAACACTGGTGTCACTTCCTCGCCATTCCATCTATCCTCAAGGAAGGGGTAAACTCGTTCGAATGGAAATCTCTGTGCTTTTTCTTCTATCCATAATATACAATTCACTTAGCGCTGCACTTAGCCAACCTTTCATTAGCTCGCTCATTCAATCAATTAACTCACCTGCTGACAGATTTGATCTGTCCTCTTTACGGCAAGAAAAAAGGACCGGGAGAAACACTCGACTTTCATTACACAAATTGCGTTGCGTTTGGTTGGGATGGCGAACTTATGATAATTTTTATTGTGCACACGCCAAGTCAGCGCTGGAAATCAGTTGAGAGCCATTTTTGGTTTTGGTTTCAGTGTGTTGGTTTTGGTTTCCGTTTCCAGTTCTTGTTGCTGTTTTTGGCATTGGCTTTTACGATGGCCCCGGCAGTTAATTCCTTATCCGGACCAAAGAGAGGGAGAGAGAGACAGTTAACAGGCAACAGCTAAATGTAATTGGAAAGCTCATCAAGTACTGTCGTTGCTGTGGCTTTGCCACTTGAGTGCGCCCGGAAAAGTATGCAAAGAATTTGTGCTGCTGCCATCAAGTTTGGTTTATTTTCCTGCTGCGCTGCTATTTTTTCCGTGCGGTTTATTGAAAACGAGCGAGGGCCGCCAACGCAGCGTATACGTAACGTGGCATCATCATCGGGGTATCCATCGAAGGAGTCACTCTGCTGCTTAGCTAAGCTGCTCTGTTGGCATTTACGAGCCAGCCCTTTATTGTCCTTTTGTTTTTCGGTTTTTGTTGTCGAATTTTTGCCGTCCTTCCTGCCGTTGTGGTATCCACGTAATTGGCTTAACAATGAGGGGGTTCGTCCGGGAGGATACCAGGACTATACCATCCTATACATATATACGGAAGAGAGAACTGCTATTAACAATTTCGTTGTGTGCAACGTTTTTATTTCGTGTCATCCAATCAGCAAGGATTCTCCTCTGAGCACATGTGAGATTGATTCCCCGAGCAGCCATCAAAGGGGATTCCTCTCTGTCCGGAGTTCGGAAGACTTCTGTCTCCTTCTCAGAGATTTTTCGGTTTTTTTGGGTTTTGTGTTTGGACGGAACTTCCCGTCGATATCTACTTGGCAGTGCAATAAATTTAGCTTGAATCGTAAATTTTAAACACTTCATTAAACATACGAAAAGGAAACGAAATCGCTTAACGATTATCGCCTGGCTATCACCCACTCAACTCACTTCTCCGCCCATTACTGCCTACGGTTGCACTGAGAAAAAACTGACTTTATTGAAAAGAGTATTTATTTATTTCTGATATAAATTTATATCCTGTTGCTCTTGAGAAAAAATTGTATAAATTACATTTTTAAACAGACCACCAAACATTTTTCCTGTGTACTTTTGTAAATGGACTTGGGGCTTTACACATTTTCTTTTCCATTTTCCATTTTCGTTGCTGCACCGTATTCCGTGGGGAAAAGTCTTGGCAGCGCAGAGAAAGCGAACAGGAGGAACTCCGCCAACTCCTCTAGTAAATCCCGCTACCATGATGACCACTGTGTATTGGCGCCGCCATTTCCCCGCCGTTCCACTCCTCCACTTCTGCCTCTTTCAGCTGCAAAGCCCTGACTGTCGTCTGGTTCAGTGCTCAATAATGATTTCCATTGCGAATTATTTGCATTTCCCCAAACTCATTATGTTTGCATTGTGCAAAAATTCGCCCCGACGTTTTGCCATGGCCATCGCACCTGAATCTGTTCCTTTGTTCTGCTCCCGCGAACTCCTCAGTCTCCATCTCCATCTACATCTCCATCTGAATTTTGTCTGGCCTCCATCCGAAAATATTTCCAACTGCTTTGTTAGCTTTGGTGGTTTTTGGGTTCTTGGAATTCCGAATGGTTTTGCGCTAATGGAATTTCACTCGAGCTGATTGAGTTGTATTCCACAATTACCTTAAATTGAAATGCCGCCTCCATTTAACGAAGGGAATTTCTGAATATATATATATATATATCCATTAAAATTTTTGGAAACTAATAACTTGTAAATAATTTTGAATTTTTAAAATATAGTTATATTAGTCCCCTTATTATGAATTGTTAAATATTTTACTTTATATTATTAAATATATTTAAAGTATTTGCTTTTTTCCCAGATAATTCAATTGCCTTTGTATAAATTTTTAACCCTGACGGGTAGGAAAAACAAGTGGAATTTTTTCGTGGTCAAAAATTTAATTAAGTCCTTTTAATAAATAAAATCATGTTGGGATACGGGAAGCGGACAGGCGAAAAATTGTTTGAAAAATCATATTTCCGGTGGTCCTTCCTTAACAGCCTCACCCACGCCATTTCGTTTCATTTCATTCCATTTCGTTTCGTTTATTACATGTCAAGCGTCAATGAATGTCAGTTTGACAGTTCATAAGACAAATACGACAACACGGCAGTGTCGGTGGAGGAGGAGGAAGTGAAGGAGGATAGTTTTGCGGTTTTTGCAGGATGGGAACAGAAGAGAAGAGGAATCCAGGTGCGTTTGGTTGTTCCGCTTCCTTCTGCGGACATTAATGTGTCAGCGTGCAGCGTCGTCTCGTGGCATATGAAGGACGTGCTCAGGCCACCGCCCCAAAATCCTATGTAGATATACCATATAAATCTATATATATCCAGATATAGCCACCCACTGCATCCCTGAATAATGTGTGTAAATGGGCCTCGAAAGATGAAGTCGTCGTCGTCCCGCTGTCTTTGGCAATTCTCGGCGAACGTGTAAGTAGCCGTTGGCAGAAAGGATATTCTGGGGTGGCTCTGTGGAAGGATGTGCGAGATGCTGCAGCTGTCGTCGGAACATGACAACTTATTGGCATTTTGCTGCCAACTTCCCTGACAGTTTGATGCTATATTTAAGGCCTTAAACAATTTCTAGCTGCAAATTGAAAATCAGATAAAAATATATTTCAAAAAAAGGAGATAGCTATCATTAAAAAAGATTGACAAACGTAGGCATTACACTTTGAGAATCTTATAAAAAAAACATAAGAAAGGAAAAAAAATTGTATAAAAATATATTCGTCTAAGTTCTATTATCAATATAAATAGATTAATCCAGAAATCTAGAATATTTCTCTGTTTTTAACATTGTAATTAATTTTTACAACGATTTTATAACTTCACTGAGCAAACAAGTAGAATAGTTCAACAATATTTAAACCACAGTTCTACATCAACTTAACTAAAGTTCAACAATTTCAACTACATTTTCAACAACTGTTCCTACACTTTTCAACAACGTATTAACCACATTTCAACAACAGTTCAACAATTGTACACCAACGTATTAACCACATTTCAACAACAGTTCTACAACTTTTCAACAACATAAAATGTGCTCTATGATTACACGAATAAAGAATTGGTATTATGTTACCCATAACCAAAAATTGCTCTCGCCTAAATTGTCTGTCATAAGAAATATAAAATTAAAATACAAATCTTTGACCATCGAGAGCTTAATATAATATTATTTTCGCTGTGTACATCTGTTGACTATACTTTTCCAGAACTCTTCCGTAGGCTCTCCAACTAGAAATGCCTCTGCTACTCGCTCCCTTATTGACATTTCCCCTGCCTCGTTGACAGCCTAGAACTTTTCAATGCATTGTCATAAATCATTTTGCGGCAAAAACAAGTTGAACGTCGCCACGCCCACACATCTGACTGCCACATGCCGTGGACATTCCATTGTGAATGCCCGGAAAAGCGGAGTGGGCAGCAGGGGGCGAAATGGATGTGGAAAATGGGTAGATGAGAATTTTTCGAGGCAGTCCAAGAGAGAGAGAAATGTCAAAGTTGAGTCGGCTCTGTGTGAAGTGGTGGGCATTCCACCTCCACTTGTTTTTCCTTGGCATATGTCAAGTTCCTCGTCCATACCTGGCTCAAGTTGAGAGAGAAAACCAGGGTTTTTCTTCTTTCCTTATCTATATTCCTGGTTGCATTATTATCCCTGGGGGCACAGTTGAGTGGCAAAAGTGCTTGGGGCAATGCGATGTACACCACTCAATATTGCGTATACGCCGCATTGTTCGCCACTATTCACATTCCACTGCCGCTCAGCATTCTTAATAAATATCTTGGTTATTTTTAGCCCTTAACTGGTGTGTTTTTTTTATTATTTGTAGTTCGTTGAAGGGTGTAAAATTTTCAACGTACGAGTACGAGTATGTGCTATCAACAGCTGTTGCCAAATGGATTTCAACCTATTTTCTGCTCTGCAGATTGAAATTGTGTGTTTGGCAACATGAGATTTTGATGTTCAGAGCAGCCTGACATAACCAGCTGCTGACATATATTTGTAACTTGATCATTTGTACAGCAAAGCACATGGATTTTCTAAGCTCGTACTGAGAGCCGTAAGGGATGTATATTTCTCACTATGGCGATGGGTTTTTCTTGCCTAAAAATGTTGTGGGTTTTTTCAAGAATTAGAAAAAGAAAACTAATTTTTTAGCATTTTATTAATATAAGAGTTTTTACAAATATGCAATATATGAATTGGGATTTACGTGTTACTTAATTAGTTTTATTCTTGAGCTAAAGGTATAAGAAAACTTAAACCATTTCAGGAGAATATTCCTTAATCCTAGCCGTCTCATTTCGTTCTCTACAAACAACTAAGCTTCTTTTAATTACCAACTAATTGTTTGTATTAGGAGATGGAATCTTGTAGCTGCTAGTTTTCGTGTCCTTTTCCTGTTTCTGCTGGCTGTTTCGCCATCCTTTTTGATTATTTCAACCTGATATCCGCGAGTTTTTGTTTACCCTGCTCGTTGGTCTCATTAAGCAGCCATTTCTCAAATTCTCGCTTTCTGCACTGCACGACGTAAAATGGCTTCCACTTCCTTTTGGCTGCTGCTCGATGTCCTGATTACTGGCAACTGCTTCCGTTTTTAATATTTATAATCCACTGTAATTAAGACGAGAGCGCCAAAGAGTCGCTCGCGCGCGTACCAAAACGAACGAGGAGCGAGAAATGAGAAGAAAAATGTAGCATTAATTACCAGGAAAGCTTTTTATGGCAAGGACCCAGACCAGGACCCGCGGCAAAAGAAACTCCGTACATACATATAAAAGGGAAATGCATGAATATAAATGCGTATCACTTGAAAAATGTATAATTAGTGGCAGTTAATAACTTTTTCGCGAGTTCTCACGCACCGAAAGAGGTTTGGAGCCGCCACCGCACGCACTAATTAAATATATAAAGTGTAGGGAGGGGATTTAAAAAGGGGCCAAACCGTGGCCATAAATTATAAAAGCCAAAAAGTATTTTTAGTTGACCTCAAGGAGGGCGGGCAAAACCGCAAAAGGCAACTTGACAAAGAGCAGAACACGCTGAAAAATGCGTCTCAGATTGAGATAAGTTTCATCCCGGCCAACGACCCACTCCACCTGTGAAAAGTCGTCCTTTGCCGTTATTCTTGGACTAATTTGTGGTTTTCCTTTTCGCCTTTTTCGGTCTAAATTAGCTTCATTATTGTAATTAACTTTGTTTGCTCAGTCGCTGCCGATGCTGCCTCTTGGCTTTTGTTAAATTTAGCAAATTAGTTATGGAGTCTAGGCGGGGGCAGGGATGTGATTGTTTGCTTGGATAATTGAATGCCCAAACAAATAGCAATCGATTGAGATTTGCAAATGCCTTGGTCTTGATTGGATTTCTAGCCCTTGAACTCTGGGATCTCGAAAGCCCAATTGCCAATTAAATACATTTTTCACTCAGCTCACATTTCCTTGCCCCACGCCCACATTTCTCACTCGGAACATATGTAACATTTATTTTGGGTTCCACCCTCCTTAAAAAGTTGGTTGCAAACCCAAATCAAAATTCAATTCGTTCTGTAAATGTGTGAGGTAGTGAGTGTGCTTCTCTGCTTCCGTTTCCGTTTTTGTGGCTGCCACGTGGCTGACATGTTAAAAGCCTAAATAATTGCCAACATTTTATTTATTTATTTATTTATTCGCCTTTTTTATTATTCTCTGGTTACCAAAAAGGTTTATTGGCCAGGAATACGCTGCTGCTCCTGTGCATAAACATTTTTATACCATGGAAAAGTGTAATATTATGTTTTGATGAAGAGCCCAGGCGGATGGATTTTTGAATAGCATAAATTCGTGGCTTTTCGAATAAAGCTTTTCGTTTCCATACACTCAGTTGATTTGCTGCCTTGAGCTAAATTTTCGATTAATATGTTTTATATAATATTTGGGAGTAATAAATAAGAAGATGTTAATTGTGTGTGGAAACAGAGTTCGCATTAATAACAATTACTTTTCGCTTTGGCCATTAAAATGAGGCATAAATAAGAGTAGCCTTTTGAGAACGTAGGCCTTAAATGAACACCCATAAAAGCGTAATCCATGTTATTGTTCTGTAAATTTATTTTCTACAAATGTTTTGGAAATTAAATAGCCCAAAAATGAAGACGAAACACGCCATGTTTCATGAGGTTCCAGCTCTCCTCTTTCGCTGTAGATTTCCCAGAAATTGGTTTATTTCTGGAGAAGCTTTTTTCTGCTTTACTTTTTTTTCAATGCCTCCAATTTCGTTGGCCTTCAGTTAAAGTTTTCTATTTCATTGCCGTCTCTGCCGAGAACTCTACGAGTGTGGACTGCACTGGGCCCAGCGTCAGTATCTGTTTTGAGTTCGAAGACGGAACTTCGCGGGTGATATATAGAGAGTTATTTTAGTTACATCAATGCCATATTCATCCGGTTCACGGTATGACTTCAGCGACATTCATGAGCGGCTGCATCGTTTGTCATTGCTGCGATGGCATTTCAATTTGCATGGCCTGACGACCGATTTGCCGGGGGTTGACTTTGGAACAGGGACCGACATTGGCCATGGATCTGGATCTGGACCTGGATCTGTGAATGGAAATGGGGAAGGGCCTGGGACTGGGCCTGGGCCTGGGTCTGATGGGTATATCAGTGGAATGGCAACCAACAATCAGCAGCAGCAGCAACATCACTCTCAACGGCAACGCCAACGCAATCACAATCAATTTGGACAGCGCCAGCAGAGCCACCATGAGTATCATCCCCATACCACCACCCAATGGAACCATCCCCCTCAGTCACCATCCCCCTTTTCATGGAGCTATCACGGCCAGGACCTGGTCGCCTCGATCCGCGGACATTATGTGAGTTATTTGCTAATTGCCAGCACAAATACCAAAGCGGAAAAATGAAAAGTGCACGGAAAAAAATTTAATATACAAATATTTGGTGGTGTTTTCTAGTGCCAAATTCTTTTTTAGAAATAATTAAATAAAACTACTTTAGAAGCAGGAATTAATCAGAAATCTTTCACAGTTTAAATTCATAATTTATAGTCGGCATACCACAACCGAAAATAACAGAAGCTTAAAACGAATTTGAAATGATTATGCATTTGTTAGGTATCCTGAAAATGTATATTTATATTTTTGTAGTTAACTACCAAAGAACCATATAGAAATCTACAAAATTTAAAAATGTCTACATTAATCTTCTTTTAATGCAAGCAAGCGCCATTAACAAGAACTATTATATCACAGTAGGGGCATATATTTTGAAGGTTTCTTTCTTGATTTCATTACTACTAATGTAGACGAAAATTGGATAACACAAAATGTTACTCACACTTTTTTCTGTGCAGTAAAAACTGGTAAAAAATTTGGCTTTTGACGGAGGCGTGTTTGCAACATGTCAACCGCCGGCGACATGACAGTCAACAACAAAAGCAGATGAAACCACAGCGAGCGATGCAGCGCCAAGAGTTCAGAGTTACATTTCCAAATGAGTGCAAAACACTTTGCTGAGTTTGACAGCCAGGTTTTGATTCGAGTGATTTATTTTAGCCTTTACATTTCGAGGAGATATTTATTAAACATTTTTAAAGCATTAAAATAAGCTACGGCTACTAAATAAATTTTTGTAAACGAAATGAGAACATTTTTCACATGTTTTGCATTTTTTTCTTAATTTGTTTATAAAGGAAAGGTACTCTTCCCTTAGATGAACCAAAAAATCTTCCTTATAACATGTGTCTAGAGCTTTAATCGTAGGCATCCTTGGTCAATGATTTACACCCGAAGGAGATTTATAATACATATACTTGAATTAAATATAACAAAGTTTGATGAAGAACACATTTTCTTTGGTTCGATTTGAGCCGACATGTTATCCCTAAAGTTACCCCTATAAATGTGCACCCTCAATCCGCTTTTTTTCGAGACCCCTACCGAAGGAATTTCCAATTGTGTCCGCCACTGTAATTCCCAGAAAAAAATTTCATTGTTATTGACAAACAAGCGACATTGTGCGGCTTTGATTGTCATCCTTTGCTGGCAGGGATGCGATGCACAACCAGCACACACACGGCACACATGCCACACCTCAACAGTGTTCCGCTAGCCGCATCTCAGAGCCCCCTTTAACCCCGGCGAAGCCCCCTTAACCCACTTTGAGCTGGAGCCCCGGCTGTCTGTGGCTTTTTCCGTCTTCGTGCGCTTTGGACGTGTTGGGACACCACTTAATTTCCGGCAATGCGAGTCACGTACGCTCCATCCTGCCTTTATGTGCAATGACATTTTCATTTTGTTCACACTCACCAACACACACTCGGGCCCAGATACTGGGTGGTGAAGACATGTTACAAAATGGCAAACACTTTTTGGCCTTGCGAAAAAGTTTTTGTCAACTCATTTTGTTGCAATTTGCACAAACTCTAAACAAAAAAAGGGAAGACTACAAACTCGATTATTTTTAATTAAAACAACATAGCGGCAAAGGCGGCTGTGGCGGCGACCAAAGGAAAAGCTACGGAAAAGCCTTCGAAAGATCCAGCTGAAAATTCTGTGGAAAAGAGTTGCGATTCAATTGCAGACTTCTGTGGTCAAGTAGCGAGTTTGGGACTCTTCCTTTGCTTTTCCCTCGGCTTTCCTTTAATTACACGCTAACGATGCCGTCACCCGAAGCAGAGGAGGAAAAACTTGAATAGAGGAAAACAGATTTTCAACCAGACCACGAAATGGGGGAGAAACAAAACCGAAAAGTGGACAATCTTCACGGAACTCTTGCTTCTTTGAAATGCGATTCTTGTTTAGCCTTTGGTGAGTATCATAATCGAAGTCATATCCGATTTAATGAGGGGAATGGCAGCGGCAGCGACGGCTCCCCATCTGTTTGCCATCATCGATTTGTTTACATTAAGCGGAAACCATTTGTTTGTGTTGGCTCTCTCGCGCTCTGCTAGCTGATTTTTATTTTGGCCAAATGAAATTACATCCGCCAAACGTGGTTGGAATTCTAAATAATAACAAGGCTGCAAAGGGTACACAAAATCAGATTCTTTAAGTCAACAACTGAAGTAATCGGAGTTCGAAGAAATAAAATCAATAGGACACTCCGATGAAACTTACTATTGGTTCCTGAATCGAATAAGCATAAATATATTTTAGAACTTGCAAGAGGAGATCCCATTTCATTCAAAGTCCTCAAAAACAGCTAAGTATACGGGCTAAGCCGGTTGTTTGACCTCTTATATATTGGCAAGAAATTAATTTCTTATATCATTATTTTATCACTAACTTGGGTGATACCTTTGAAGCTTAAAAAAAATTTAAACAGGTAATAAAAAGTACTTAAAAGGAATATAATTATTTAAAACTTTAAAGTAGATTCCTTCGATAAAGTAGATTCCCTTCAAGTCCAGTTCACCCAACCAAACAATTTAATATTAATGCAATTTCCGAGGAAAAACCACTGACAGCTTCTCGTGGCAATTACACATCCTAAATTAGATAATTTCCACAGAACTCTCCTTTGTTTTTTACACACTTGAGAAAATAATATTGTAGTTTCGTTTGGCCGCGAAAGCCACTCCAAATGCAAAGGCAAAAGCAGAAAATATAATTAAATTTAGCGTTTTGTATTGGCCATTCGAGAGGGCAGGCGATCTAAGCCGCTGCCACTGCCCTCCGCCTTCCCTGTCTCGCCTGTCTGCGGTTTGAGCGTTGAGCTCCGTATGACAGAGACGGAAAACCGCTAGACAAAAGACCAACAAAACAGAAGCACAACGAAAATAAATAAAAATAGGAAAACAAAGCGAGGGGGCAGAGCGGAAGGAAAATCTGCAGCTGGGCTTTCCACTTGGCGTGTGGGAGTGTATGGAAAGCGAAGATTTATTGGCCGGGCCCCAAAGGAGGATTACCCGAGCGACAGGATCCTTGTTACCATAAAGCCGCTTAAAGATTTTCATTTCCAAGCCACAATAAAAAAGAAAGAAAGAAAGGAGAAGAATACTAAAGAAAAGCAAATGCGAAACAAAAGCCCCTCTTCGGCGAAGACAAATGAAATAAGGAATAATTAATTTTATATGGTCGACGGTATTGTTTTTCTGTTTTTAATTCCGAAATGGTAGAAACTTTAATTGGGTTTTTTCGGCTGCTGATAAATTTACTTCATAATTTGTTCGCTTTTAATTGTTTTTGCTAACGGCATAAAATTTCATTGCCTGCTTTTTGGCTGTTGTTGCCTTGTAATTTGCCGCGTGCGCATTAAAAATTCAATAAAAGTACTCACTAAATATAAATGCAACGACAGCAGCAGCGGCAGCAGCGGCAGCAGCAGGAGAGAAAACGAAAACCCAGCAGCATCAGCAGCCGTTGGAGAGCGTTAAAAATTTTCATTAAAACTAAAATTGCAATTTCGCGAGGGGGAGCGGGATAAAGTTTTCGCGGAGGGCGAATGGAATTTATGATGCTTACGTGACCGCTGAAAGGGGGCTTAAATGATGGCTTAAATGAGTCGTGCCTGCCTGGCCCCAGCATAAGTTCGCCTTCTCCCTTTGCCTGCTTCCGCCGCCAGTTGCATTTGAATTTATTAACAAAAGTTTGGCCCAGGTCCAGTGACTGGCAGGAAAACTACAACTGCAAGTGAAATGTAATTTTATGTCTGGGCCTAAAATAAATAACAGTTGCAGGACGTCCAGGAGGGGGTATAGCAGCGGGCTTTTCGGTACGTGAACATTTGGAAATTATTTTGTATTGTCGAAATTCCACATTTGGGCAGCGAAAAGGTTAAATTACGAAATTGCATTTGACCAGAGCAGAGGAATTTCTCCTCGTTGTCCCATTTTTGATGGCAGAAATTAAATTCGTTTAAATTGAACGCAAAATTAGAGTTTGATTTAAATATAAACTTTGTACGAAATCATATGCTTATGGAAACTTAATTGTATAAACATATAAATTGGTAATAATATTAAATTGGGTATTTTGAGATTTACAAATATTAAATCTTAATAGCATTGTGTTAGAAATAGTGTCAAGCTTCGTTTTAATGCCAAATACTCACATATTATAGTAGAAGGGCTTAGAGGACCCTTGTCTGGTTTGGATTTTGTATTGTTCTGTATTTTGTATGTACAAAATTGTAATTGTTTGGTTGAGCGTAATAAAATTAATTATAAATAACAACTAAGATAAGCAAATGACACAAAAAGTATAAGATTGTATTTTATTAAAATCCATTATTATGCTGTATCAATTTTTTAAAGATACTAAAATAAATAGATCCTGTTTAGTGCAGTGTAGTGATACCGTTTCTGGCATCTTGGATATGCTCCACGATACAAATAAAATATAAGCATAAATAATCCCGGAAAACATCTGTTTCCTACGTTTTTTTCCCCCGCCAAAAGAAATCACTTAGTGCGAAAGTTTCTTCATTTTCCCCTCGATTTTTCTTGTTGTTTCTTGACTGCTGGTGGGCCCCCGAAGGCGTTAAAGGCTTATACGAATTTTCCTCACCTAACAACGCCCCGAGCTTTTCGGCCCCACGTTTTGACTGCTGGAAATGTAATTTTGTCGTAAATGTCATTTTTTATGTTGTTTCGTTTCTTTTGTTGCTGTCGTCTGCAATTGTTTTTGTTGTGTGTATTGGGCTGGCCCCAAAAAAAAGAAAAACCAAAAAGAAATAAGCGCAGGAAAAATGTCTTCAAATCAGTGGCAGCTAAGCCTTTCCCCCCAATTTCCACGAACCCCCCTTTTGCACCCTTTGCGACGAAAACGACGACGACGACATTTCAACTCGTTCATTTTATTGGATTTCTCGCTGCTTAGACTTTTTCTGCGTTGTTGGTTGTTACATTTAATGAAAATTTGTTGGCAAACGTGAAAGGCGTGAAAAATTTTAAATTGATTATTGCACAGAAGGGGGCAAGCGAAATATCCTGTTGGCGTTTTTTTTTCTCCAGTATTTCCTTCGCCGCATGAGATTTTTCGCCGTTCCATTTCGAAGGGATCTCTGCCTAATGTTGTTCGGGCAATGTAATATATTATCGTTTATGATGTTAACATAAAACTTGCACGCTTCGCTGGCGGATCCATGGGTGGGTTTTTTGGTATCCGGGTACCCGGCTACCTGGTCTCTCATCCACTTTTATGCCTCACTTGCCACGTGCTCATAAAATAAACGCCCCAAGATGGATTGCCTCCCCCTTGGTCATCATCCAGCCAGCCATCCATCCATCCCAATGGTAATCTCAATCCGTTGGGAGAGTCCTGTATTTTTATCATTTTGCATAATGGCAGTTGTAGACATTTTGATTCGCTTGTTTTATAGACGTTTTAGTTGGGACGGGGAGACCTTCTTTACGACTCCATTTGAAAAATGAATTATGCCATTGATTTGTTGTTTTCTTATAGGATAATCATCTTATTTATAAGCTGGTTTTAGGATAATCCATTAAAAAACGTTTCTATTATTTTCGCTTCGTCAGCTAGTTATTGTAAACATAGAAGGATTTAACAAGGATATCAATATAGGTTTTGACGTGCTGACCGTAACGAGAAAGTATTTTTTTAATAAGAAGAAAAATAATATTAATAAAAATGGCTCAGTTTTCTGTGTGTAATGGTGGCATTTAAAATAGTTTTTATTGTTCGGCTTCAAGCTTAAACCACAATTAAATAGAAAAAAATTTACAGAATTAAACAAAAATTTGTAAAGGTTATTTTTACTCATTCTAATTTTTCAAATACAAACCAGAAAAGGATATTAAATCCAGGGAATATAAAAACAATAAAATATCAAAATAAACAATTCTTCAATTAATATTAAACAAGCACTGCTTTCCTAATACCCAAAAAGCCGATTCAACGATAAATATGTAAGCCAAGAAGTTATCTAACATCTCCCGTACAGCGCATTTCAATTTGCCAAATGTTTGCATACAATTTTAAGCTACAAATAGGGAGGACTGCTACACTCGCTGGGCCGACAAACAAATTTTTTGTTTCATTTGCAAGCCATGCATATTCATACTCATCCCACCCGCAAGGCAGCAACAGCAGGGACTGGGAAAAAACGTGAAAATAAAATAATTTCGAAGGAAAAAAGAATGTCGGCAGCTTTCCCTTTTTTACTTAAGGCGCGGTGGCGGCTGTTGGGATGTATAGAAAAATATGCAAAATAGGCAGGAAAGTTGCATATCATATGCAATGCACACTCATACTCATACACATGAAAGCATTTTCGCCGTGTGCCTCATTTTCATTTTTAGCTGCAGCTTTTCTTCTGGCCGCGCCTATTTTTAGTCCCCAATCTCACCTCATCCCTTAAGCGCTTTCACTCGTGAATTTTTATGCAGAATAAGATGAAACGAGAGAGAAAGCTAACTTCGGTAAACCGAAGTTGGTATACCCTTGCAGTCTGCAATTGGATCATTGAAAATCGAACCATTTTAGTAATGTTGAAAAAATATAGGATTTTGTACATTTTACATTTTACATGTAGAATTTTACATTTTCATATAAATCAACCGATCTCTTCTATGGCATCTATATGATATAGTGGTCCGATCTTAATGAAAATAAAACCGTAATTCTAGAACCATAAAAAACTGCTATATCTCAAAATTTTTAAAAATACGTTGAAAAATAGAGAAGTTAAAATTTTTTGTACATTAATTTCGCCATCATTCCTATGGCAGCTATAGGTTATAGTAGTCCGATTTCGGTCGTTCCGACATATATACTGCGTACTAAAGAAATACGACTATGCTGAAAATTTCAGCTCGATAGCTCAAAAACTGAGAGACTAGTTCGCGTAGAAACCGACAGACGGACAGACAGACAGACGGACAGACGGACAGACAGACAGACGGACATGGCTAGATCGACTCGGCTGGTGATGCTGATCAAGAATATATATACTTTATGGAGTCGGAGATGCCTCCTTCACTGCGTTGCAAACATCTGGTCAAAATTATAATACCCTCTGCAAGGGTATAAAAAGGGCATAAAAGGGGTATAAAAGTGGGGTGGCCGAGTGGGTGGATGGACACGGGACAATACGAAAATTTAATTTACCGCATAGAATTAAAATAGGCAAAAGTCCGGAAAAAATAAGCGAAAATGTTGCGCCTGAAAGCTGAAGGAAAATCCTTTTGTTTTCTGCTCTTGCGCCTATTTCCCAACACCCACCGAATCCCCTCCTGCAGCCCTTAAAAACCATCCCCTGGGACACTGTTGTTGTTGCTTCGCCTCCCCCGGCTGCCGTCGGTTTTAATTATGGAAAAAGTTTTTGCTTTATTTAGTTTAAACAATAAGTGGTTGGAAAATATGAATTATACAAAGAGACAGTCGAGGGTGTGTGCATGTGTGTGTATGCGTCTCTGTCTATGAGACTGTGTGTGTGAGAGAAAATTTCTTGAGGAAAATGCAAAAATATTTTTTTTGCATGCAGCTTTTCCACCTTCGTTGTTTTGGGTGCTTTTGCAAGGCAAGTGAGTTGAGTCCCAGTTTTTGTTTTTGCAGTTTTTTATCTGTTTTTCTTTTGGATCTTTTTATCTGCCATTCAACTAGTTTTTGCATTAAGTAATTTGAAAATGCCGTGAGTGGGTTTTTAGAGGTAGATTGGGCTTTACAGTGAAGAGCAGTTAGGCCACACTAAAAGTGATAAAGAAATAAACCAATATATTATTTTAAATATGTTCTAAAAATTCCAAATAAAAAATTCGAAGCTCCTTAACATCATAAAGCCTTGCACCAAAAATAAAAGTCGTGCACAGGTTATGGAACTCGGCGTCACCGAAACTGATGCCAGATTGCAAAATCATAATTTGGGATGAGTGCACTATGGCTCATAAACCCGCTTTAGAGGCTGAGCCAAAAAAGATGTATTTTCTAGAAATTATGTGTATGGCAGACGTTTTTAAATTAAATAGTAAAATATAAATTTCATGCACCAATTCCTTGAGCATTCCAATTTCCCATAAATGTAATTAAATAAATAAAGACATGCTTAATAAAATTTAAATTTGATATCCTTCTTAAAGTGTTCAAAGGGAGTCTAGGACTCTCACTCATCCCCATTTTGCCTGCCATAATATTATACCCGCTCACGTATTTCCATCCGCCCGCAGCAAAATCGAATTTGCGCATAAATTTTCCAAAAAATGACAATAAAAATGACAAAGGCGCTCCGTTCGCGTAGCCACGAAGCTACAACAGCAACAACGACCGCTAATCACAAAGCGTTTATCAGAGGAAGCGCTCCACACCGACCAGCCACCCAAAAGAAAAAAAAAAACGAAATGGGCGGAATAGCACCTCCAAAATTCGAATACCCAACTCCTCGGCGTGTCTCTCCACCTGTCAGTTGGTAATAAATTATTATCATTAATATTTTGCGCTTGATTTTGCCCCCAGGAAGGACTATCGGAGCCGGATAACGGCTGAAAGGACCAAAAACGAAACGTTTTTTGCATAAAAATTAAGCGAACAGGACGGACGGGGAGTATTTTTCGGGGTAATAGAATAGGACAAAAGCGTCAACAGAAATGTTGGAAGACACAGCACGAAATTACTAGCTAGGGGAGTTGCTACTCCACTGAAAATAATAACTTATTCTCATTTGACAATTTATTCGTATTATTCTTTCTATTAAATTGCAAAATATGATAAATCTAACAATTTAAGAGAAAGGAATAAAATATTTACAAAATCTCTCACAAAATATTATTTTCTAATTGTCAAAACTGAAATACTTATTTCGGTGTACGTGTGTGTCTGTGCGTGAGTTGGGAAAACTTTACAAACACCCTCGAAGTGCACGCGATAATGGCTCCCAATTTGGTAATTAATCACGTCCTCGTTCCTATTCTCGCTCCATGTTCGTTTTTCTCGCCAAAAACAGCCACAGCTGCCCATTAAGGCTGAAGGAGGATGGATGTAGGGCAGCGCAGCACCCTAGCCAGGCTTCCTATTTTCCATTAGCTTTCCGTTTTTGTGCTACGCGACTTTATATATACATATATCTTTTTACATATATACACGTATATGGTGGAATTTTTCCAGCCGCCAGACGTCGTTGCAGTCAACGTTAAAATTAAGCGAATTTGAACGAACGATAAAATAATTACCTTTATGATTATTTTCGGTGGGAGCTGGGTGGGGTTCTCGGTGTTTCTGAGGTGTATGTGAGGCTCGGCTCGGCTCAATGTGCCAAACGTGTCTAATTTAGCGGCTTAAATTTATAGCATTTGTGCGCTTAAAATGTTTGGCCATTCCATTTTATGACCCCACCGAAGGCAATTGATGGGTGGGTGGTCGAGGGTGGCTCTGCCCCTGGCCTCGCCGTCTGTGTCATGTGCGAGGGGAGATTCTCGCAATAAATGGGGAATGTGATGTGAAATGGATTTGAAAGTCAACTTTTTTAAGAAGAATCTATGGGCCAATCGGATGGCAATTTGTAAAATATTTTCGAAGCATACTTTTCAGCGTATTAGGTTGTGAAAATAAAGCCCGGTAGACATTTTATGAAACATGAAACGTGTGAAAAGAGGATTTTATAAAAAGTATTACGGTGAAGTCTTTAAAATTAACTCTCTTATAAAAAAATATTTTGTATTAAACATACAAAGAAAAACAAGTAAGAAAGCTACATTCGACTGTGCTCGACTGTGAGATACCCGGTACCTAAACGTTTGCGCTTCACACTAGAAGGCAATTTAAAATTGTACATAAGTCTACTTCGATACTTCTTAAAATAAGTCGCCTCTCGAATTAGCTCCCGCTCGATCGGCGTCAAAAAATGAATTATGTTATTTTTTGTCATTTCTTGCTATATTCTTTTGTCATTTCTTCTGCAGCTGGCGCCATTATATCGCACGGCCAAGGCTCGAATGCGCCACCTTAGGGCGGTGTGTTAAAATTCTAACCTTATTGCTAATATCTCCCATGTTTATCATCCGATTTTACTCAAATTTTCAGGAAACGTCCGCTCTATTTTATTCATTTTTTGTATTTATTAACTTTTACCCGAAAAAAACGAGTATCGCTTATTTAACATTTTTTATGATTTTTGAGGGCGGAAGTGGGCGTGGCCAAATTTTAAAACAAACTTGATCTGCGTGCAACAGATTCCAATGTTGTCACCAAATTTGGTAACTCTAGCTCTTATAGTCTCTGAGATCTGTTGTTTCACACGGACGGACAGACGGACAGACGGACATGGCTAAATCGACTCGGCTGGTGGTACTGATCAAGAATATATATACTTTATGGGGTCGGAGATGCCTCCTTCTGCCTGTTACATACATTCTCGGTTGGCACAAACTTATAAACTTGTACCCTATGGGGTACCTATACCCTACCGGGTATAAAAAGGAAATATGTAGACAGCTAAAAACATAAATACACGTAACCTTAAGTTTTCTTTGTACATACATATTTATTGTGTCATGTATTATTGCTTAGAACTGCTCTAAATTTTCTGATAGTTTAATTAGGAAAATTACTTAAAATTTTTAAAAATATACTTTTTGTTGAACTTAAGATACAAAATACCGAAAAGTTGACTTTATTTAGTAACTTTATCTATAGCCGTTATTTCAAAAGAGAAAAACCCTAATGTGTCGTTTTCGCCTTGAAAAATGCTGGCACACCTCCCTCGATTTTCCAATGCATATTTTCGTGAAACCTGCTCTTCCATTTTTTACTCCACTTTCCACTTGGCTGGAAGGCAGGCACGGCACGGCACACACACGTCCGTCGTCGTCGTCGTCGTTGTCCTCCACTCCAATTCGAATGGCAAACCATTATTACCCGTTCTCTGCCATTTAACTGCCAAATTACAGAGGCACCCCCAGCCAGCAGCCAGCCCCTCTACGGCCGACAAAAAGCAAACCGCATTCGAATTGCGTGCCCACGAAAATTAACTGAAAACGTGGAAGCCACCTAGAAAAACGAGAGAGAAAAAATTTGTGGCGGTGGGTGAAAAAAAAAAAAGGAAATGGGGTGAAAAACAAACTGAAAATCAAATATTTGCCATATTTTGCAATTGGAAAATCAACGACAGCACGCAAGGCAAAGGCAAACGTACTGCCGCGCTGAATCCAGCTGGAATCCTTTTAGAACCCAGGACATACAGACACACACCCGAGTTGTTCGTTCCTTCCTACCTCAATCAGGACGAAAATAAAAATGGCGGTGCTCTGTTGTTTCCGGTTTCTGCTGCGTTTGTTTGAGGGCTCTTCTTTTGTTTTTCTTTCGGTTTTGTTTGTCGGAGCCCATGAAAGATTAGACGGAAATGCCAAAAAACATCAAATTTTTCACCTTGTATATTTCAGTCGAATATAAATTTTCTATATATGTATGCAAGTGTCACACCGCCGCAGAGGCGGGTTTATTTGTGTTTATGTCAAGTGACCCCAAAGAACGAGGGCGCTCACAAAAAACAAGACGAAAAAAAATGGCCCAAAGCAACAAATGCATTTGCAATGCAAAACTGGAGCATGAGCACATATACACACAGGAAGCGACCAGGCAGCAAGGACACCCACCGACTGTTGCATCTGTCCACGCTCCCATTTCGCCGCCCAAGGCCCACCGTTCCCTCTTGTGGGTTCCGTCGCATTGAATTGGGAGTTGGGGCGAAATTATTTATAGCAGAGATGTTTCCACCAAGATACCCCGTTATTTTCATTACGAGAAACTATAGGTTTTATTGCAGGGATTGGCTGTCTGGTCCAAGAATCATTATAGTAAATTTTTAAGTAGGAAGTCTACATATATTTAGTTACAGGTAATTAGATTTGAGCTGATAAGCAATGAGAATCCATTGAAACAACCGAATCACGTTTAAATATTATATAGTTCTAGATTTTCAGATTTCTAAGGCATAGTGATAACCAATCTAGCTCCAACACAAGCACCTTCTTTCCCAAGAAATTCAACTAATCCTTTTCTGATTTGAGGGAAAAAATATTTACAAACAGCTCTACAGGATATCAAATTCCATAAACTTTGTTATTTTCGCTTCGCACTCTTTTGTTATCGTTTTGCTATGAATGCGCAACTGGCACTCAATAAAACAAAATCTCCCTGCCTGCCCCATGATTCATATGCATTCCGTACCATGTGTGCATTAGAACGGATGTCATGGCGGTTTTTCTAGCGGTAAACAAAAGCTTTACAGCAGAGCAGCAGCTGCCGCTCTGCGGTTTTTATTTACGCCAGAGCAAAAACCCCGCGCCAACCAGATTATTTATGCCGAAACTAAAACCGCACAGTGGAAAACACCTGAAAGCGTTCCATATTGTCATTTCCCATATTTTTTTTCATTTTATTTGGAAATGGCCCCAGCTGAGTCTGAAATTCGATATTTTTTACCATAAAATGTTTTGTGTTTAATATTAATTTATATTTGATAGTTACTTAAAAACCCAGTTTAACCTAGCATTATTTTTCCGAAATTATTATAAAGGTCATCAAAGCAACTATTCGGTTATCGAATCAATCATTTTTTTGTAATATCGATATATATTAGTTTTAATAATCTGATTAATGAATATTCGGAAAATATATAACCAATAATATTATTTTTATATTATTGCTACTACTATGAATATATCGATGTTCCCGATCAATAATATGTTGAATTTGTTATCGATTTCGATTACTTTTTTGAGTAAAAACCGCTAACATAGCATATTCCCTTTTGTCCTTTCCAGGGGAGCTCGTCTAGCGCCGCCGCCGCACCACCAACACCGCGCAGCGCCTTCCCCGGCGCCCCGCTCACCGCCTCAGCCGTCGCACTCAAGGGCGCCCTCCCCCAGCGTCCCCCGGCCATGACCAGTCCCGCAGCCGCCGCCGCTGGCGCCGCTCTGGCCGCCGGTGCTCCGTACCGCGGCGCAGCCAGCTGGACCCCGCAGGGCTATGCCCCCGCAGCTGCCGCCGCCGCAGCCGCTGTCGCCCAGCAGGCAGCTTACCGCTATACGGCGCCGCTCCCACAGCCGGCGTATGCCGCCTACACGCCGCACACGGCCACCACACCGGCCACAACCACGGTGAGTATGCGATAGCACTGCGCGAAAAAAAAAACTTTCAAAACCAGAAATGTTAAGTCCATTTAATGAAGAAATGATTGTTTGGTTATTTTAAAGAAAAGTGAAAAAGTGCTACAACAAAATTTAGCTTTATAATTTAATTTATAAAAATAAGAGGTCCAAAATTTTAAAAACCTTTTGTTGTCGGCAGTTTAATTAAAACAGCTCCAGTGTAGTTTCAGGGGGGACTTTTTAGAGCTGGATCAGTTCAGAGAACAGGCAGACTGGCAGCCAGTAGAGATTAGGGATAGAAACAGAGTGCACTTTTCTCGGGGGACTAATCTCAGTGAAAAGCCCGTGTGCAATGGGTTTTGATAATGCAATTTGCATTATTAATTAGAAAGTGATTGAGTAACCAAATAATTGAAACTTGTCGAAAAATGTACCCACAAAGTACTCCCTAATTTAAGGCCGCACTTAACGATTTCATTGAAATCTTAGCAATTTCTCAGCTTTTACAGAAACCCCACACCAAATGATGTAGCCGCATATTAATTCAGTAAATCCATTATCAAATCAAAACATTGCTGCTGGCCAAGCAAATTTTCGCTCGCATAAGACGCACCGAAAAATCCACTTTGATGGATTCCTCAATTCGTGTGTAATGGTGCGCATAATCGAAAATTTATGTGCGTCCATTAGGAGAGGGAAAATGAAATTCAAGTGTTTTTACACTTCCAAGAACTACCTCTATTAACTCGCTCCTGCGCCTGCTGCGTCCGCTGCGCTTCCACTTCCTTTCAACTTATTGATTGTCAAGTGGAGTTCCTCGATTTGACAAGAGAGATAGTCGTGGAAAATGGCAGGAGGCAGGCACAGACGCGCCTTGTCATTTATTGAAAATTGCTGAAGCAGCAATTTATTTATGGCACTCACTGTTGTTTGGTTCAAGTTGTGTTGGCCTCTCCTCCCCCCAATTCTCAGTCTACACAACTAAAGGGGGTTCGCTATTATTCACATTCTCCTTTGCTAAGGAGTATTTCTTCGGAATTCACCCATCCATAAGAGCTTATTTCTTCGATCCTTATTCTTCACATTTTATGGTCCAATTTTCTATCTCTGTATACTAAGCCTAAGTAGCCAGAGGAGGGTCTGGGATTCTCATTATCTGTAGCTAAATAGCTTCTCTCTGCGATTCTCATGCACCTTACCTAAAGAGTTATTCTCCGTGATTTCCATTTACTCATGCCTTTAGGCATATTTCTGCGAATAGTAGTATTTCTTCGATCCTTATTCTTCATATTTTATGGTCCAATTCTCTATCTCTGTATCTTAAGAGCCTCCGCGATTCTTATGATCTGCATCTAAAGAGCCTCTCTCTGCGATTCTCATCCCCTATAGCTAAAAGAGGCCTTTCTCTGCGATTCTCATGCTTCTGCAATTTCTATTTACTCATCCTCTTAGGAGTATTTCCGCCAATTCTATTTAACATATTTAATGTATAGATTTCCCTTTAACCTTATAACAAACAAACCTTATAGCTAAAGGCCGTTTCTCTGCAATTTTCATTCCCTATTGCTAAAGGACCTGTCTCTGCGAATCTCATTCCCTGTAGATGAAGATTCTAACTCCCCCCAACTTGGCAGCTTTGTTTCTGGCATTAATTGGCCTCGCCCTCGTTTTGATTTGTGTCCTATGGCTGGCGAAAGATAGCAACTGGGAATCGCAGGCAAGTCTTTGGGCAATCAATTAGCCCGTTTTGTGGTTTTTCACACTCGGACATTCATCAAAGTCAGGCCCGAGTTCGCTCCCTGGTCATTTTCAATTTGAAAGTCAGAGAACAGCCGCAGTATCAGCGCAGCATCATTAATAACGAACAATTAAGAATTTCGTGGATTCTAGTTGACAAGTCGAAACTGCCACCGCCTGTGTGCCATCGACTTAATCAGCATTATCTGGCTCCGACTCATTTCCTGGCTTTTTTCTCTGACTTTGGGCTTTGGGCTTCGGGGGTTCAAAAGTTCGCTTCTGTTCAAATATAATCTGCCCTGGTCCTTTCCTCCTCGCAGTGCGATTGAATCGGCATCGGGCGAATCATCATCATGACGAATGATGTTGGCTGGTTTTGACAAATTTACCAACCAGCCAGGCACAGCTTGTTATGTGCATAGCTATCTCCTTTGGCAGAGGAGTTTTCAATTTGATTTACAAATGATTTTCGATTTAAAGGGGGGAGATATTCGCTGCCTTTCAAACCGCTTTAGCACCCCACTTCCACCCCTTTTGTGGCCCGAAGGCAGGCAGAACAACTTCTAATAAATGCGCCGAAAAAGTGCTGAAAATAAACGAGCAAATAAATAACCAGTCAGCAGTCACACAGCGCCACCCCCTCAGGTAGTTTTTCCTTTAACTGACGACGTCGGCGGGGATGGGTAGATGGAAAATTCTTGCATTTTTCTCGGTTTTCGTGGCCTGCGGGGCCTTTCTCTTAACTCCCACTTTTATTTCTATTTGCTCTGCTCCTTCGGCTCCTTCGTCCTGTCAGCCAGCCATTCATTCATTCGCTCATTCATTCATTCAACGTCGTCAATGGCAGTTAAATAATCCAAAAAGGAAATGTATTTTTTGTGGGCGTCATCGTCGTCGTCGTCGTCGTCGTTCTTCTCCTGTTGTCCAGTTCCAGTTCCAGTTCGATGGCCATTAAAGCTGCATGCGAATGTTGCTCATAAATATAAAGTGCGGCTACTTATTTCGTTTTCCTCGTCTTTTTCTTTTTTTGTTTCTCCGCTGCCCAGCAGTTGTGTATTTTATGAAAGGTTTTCCTACCGGGGGGCCATAGATTATCGCTTTTGATTTGAGTGTCGTTAGCCCGGCGGCGGCGTCGCTTTCTGTGCTGTTTGCCCAAATTGTTCCACTCACTTGACGTTGGGTTGGGTCAAAAATTCTTGGCGGAAAAGAAAACACCACGCAAACAAAACTGAAATTTGCTTTAATTATAATTAGTTTTGTTTCTTGGGGTGCGGACAAGATTCAAGAGTGTACAAACATTTTCTTGATTGCGATCTTTTTCATTAAGTTGAGGCTCAGAAATGGCGAAATACTTTAGAAAACTAACTAATTGTGTTAAGAAATAAGCCAGATAAATTTTTAGTTAATAAATAAAAGAAATGTATATTTAGTAAACGTCTTAAAATCACTAGACGTTTTTTAAGAACTTGTTTCCACTCTATCATTTTATATATAGCATTTACTATATCACTATTGTTGCATAGAGAACTTAGCTTGGCCTGTTCTTCCCTAAATAAGGCAAAATCCAATTCCAATTGTCTCTGGGCGTTATTCAGACAAAGTTCTTGAGTGGAAATGCGTTTGGCCTGAGAACACAAGAGATTATAATCATCTGGCGAGTGGGCAGCGGACACAGATGTCCTTCGTCCTGCCCATTTTCTTGTGCATTCTGTCATTGAGCACTGCACGGAGCGAGGGAGGGAGGGAAGACGAAGTCATCATTACAATCGCAGGGAGTGGACATTTTCTTCATTGCTATTCAATGCTCAGTTACATTTCCGTTGCGAGGACAAGTCCCTGCCTTTGGTTCCACTCTCTTGGGCAGCGCTGCATTGTTACGCAATAACTATAAGCATTAGTTTAATTTTAAACTAGTTTATGTATATTCAGTCTCTGACTCTTTTGAGATCTGCACACTTGAGAGCATTTTGCCGCTTTCCTTCCTGTTCCCAACTTGTTGAATTTGAATTGTATTCCGTTGAGCGCTGGGCAAAGCAGAGATGACAGCAGAAACGCATAAATGTAAATGTTATTCTTGTGCATTTTATTCCGTTTTAAATTTTAATTATTTTGAGCTGCCAGCAGCAGAAGAAGAAGGAAGTGTAGGAGGAGAGCACTGCTCCCTTGAGAAAATTGAATTTGTGGGGGTGCTTGGTTCGCCAGAAAGACAGTTGGACGACGCATCTCTGGGCACTTTAGCTTCAAAAGCAATTATTGTTGAAATATTATTTACATATTCCACATAGCTATTCCTCACTAACCCTCCCTGCCCCGCCAAAGCCACGCTCACACTCTTTTCCCAACGCTGCCTTGGTCCACGGGTCGTATGAGTGTTATGCAAATGTGTCGCAACTAAATGCAACATAATATGGCCTCATTTCTCATTCTAGTTTGGCATGCAAAGCTGGCCAAAACGAGAGCTATGAAATTTTCAATGGAAAATGCAGAAAGAAATAAAACGGGTTGCACAAATCTGGAATAGAATAGTCGTTGGTTGGTGGCTTAAACTTCAGAGTTCGAATTTGAATATAAATGAATAGGTTAAAGTGGTTAAGGGGTAAAAATACATTATTAAATTATTTCTTAATTAGGTTTTGTAATGTAAGTAAATTATTATCGATAAGACCGATCGATATTCTTATCGATTACGCGTTAATAAAGGAGTGCGGTCTCTAGCTTGTGTAGAGAAAACATACAATTGAAAAAGTCAAAGAATAATAAACTTTTACATTTTTTTGTTTGTTTTAGACTTCAGAGTTTAAATTTGCATGTAAGAAACGAGGCTGGAAACTATTATACTAATATACTAGGAAAAGTTCAATTACTTTTACCAAAATAAAAATCGAATTTAATTAAGATAAATTATACACATTAAATGTAAATAGTTTTTATAGCTTAACCCATTCATCGCAAATTTAAACAAGAGACAATATCTTCACTGGCCGTTTTCTTTAATACAAAATAATTGTGCATTAAATCCGAATTAATTAATATTTCTGGTAATATCAGATATCCCTTTTTAAAAAAGTTTTACATCTGAAATACAAGCTGTTGCCAGACTTCCGCTCATTTTAACCCAACACTTTTCAATTACTTTCCGCAATTGAGCATCCAAACGCTTTAATCTGCGATAAAAAATCTGTTGCATACTTATGGCCGGCGCAGGCAGAATGAAATTATTTATAAAAGCATTTTTTCCCTGTATATATTGCCACATATTTAATGTAAAAATTAACATTTCTTTTTTGGGCCTATTAAATGAATTGATTATCATACTACTACTGAGGGTGGGTGGGGCGAGTTTCAGTTTTATTTAATTCGGTTCGTGTTGCTGTTGCTTTTACTGTGTTATTATACCCTTGCAGAGGGTATTATAATTTTGACCAGATGTTTGCAACGCAGTGAAGGAGGCATCTCCGACCCCATAAAGTATATATATTCTTGATCAGCATCACCAGTCGAGTCGATCTAGCCATGTCCGTCTGTCTGTCCGTCTGTCTGTCCGTCTGTCTGTCCGTCTGTCCGTCTGTCGGTTTCTACGCGAACTAGTCTCTCAGTTTTTGAGCTATCGGGCTGAAATTTCCAGCATAGTCTTATTTCTTTAGCACGCAGTATATATGTCGGAATGACCGAAATCGGACTACTATATCCTATAGCTGCCATAGGAATGATGGCGAAATTAATGTAAAAAAAATTTAACTTCTCTGTTTTTCAACGTATGTCTATAAATTTTCAGACATAGCAGTTTTTTATGGTTCTAGAATTACGGTTTTAATTTCATTAAGATCGGACTACTATATCATATAGCTGCCATAGAAGCGATCGATCAATTTATATGAAAATGTAAAATTCTACATGTAAAATGTAAAATTTACAAAATTCTATATTTTTTCAACATTACTAAAATGGTTCGATTTTCAATGATCCAATTGCAGACTGCAAGGGTATACCAACTTCGGTTTACCGAAGTTAGCTTTCTTTCTCGTTTTTGTTAAATTTCACAATGACCGCACATAAATTCCACAACTGGCGACGCATAAATCAACAAACATGCTCAATCAAAATTCCAGCTGGCCGAAGGGAAGTAAGGGGTTGTATTTATACAGGGATCACAGTGGGGCGAAATGAGGGTGATGGAATCAATAAAAACACATTAAACTTTATTTGTCCCAAAAAGGAACACACAGCTAACAAAAAAAGAGAGGCAAAGAAGCGAGCAGCTGGAAAAGCAGTGCAGGTAGAAGTGGAAAAGCGCCAAAAGCGGAAAAGCAAGAGAGAGCCACTATCTCGGGCTGCTTGATTAATTAAAAGTGCTGAGCTGGCAAAAGTGCAGAAAGGCAAACAGCGGAGGGAAAATGCCGGACATAAAGCGATTAACTCAATAAAGCGTAAGCGTTAAAACAAAAGTGACAAAGTGCACAAGTGCCACACACACACAGACACACAGCCAGGACACACGACAACGCCAGCGACAGCGACAGCGAACAATGCAAATAAACAGGCAAAGGCGAGAACAGGACAAAGGACCCCGCACAGATCACGCATACGCCCCGCTGGCCAGCAGAAAAACCAGACCGAAAACCGAGCGCGGGACGAGCGTGAAAAGTGAAGCGAGAAAGAACAGCGTGAGAAAGCCACAACAACTGTTCTTTCTCGTCTCCGGCTGGACAGCCTTAAAAACAAGTGGCCAAAAACATGCGGCTTTCTGACCCCTGTGTGCCATAACAAACTAAAAGGAAAAACAGTGGAAAAGCCGAAAAAATTATACTGTATAGCATACGGTTGAATTTATTGAGTTTTTTATCCATTCTGGATTTTAGATTATTCGTTTCCTTTTCTAAAAATATTTGTATTATACTTTAGCGAACACTAGTCTGTTAATTTCAGGTTTAAATTCAGTAAAGGTAATACAAATCTTAATAATTATTGAGAGGTTTTTGTATTATACATTTATTTATGTAATAAATCTGTACAAAAGAAAGTGGAATATTAAAAATATATTTTAATATATAAAGAAAATTGAGAAACTGAGAAAAATTAGGTCTTCTATAATTCAGCATAAAAAATGTCGTAAGCAAATAGGGAAATATTTATTTAAGTTATTACCTTAACCTCACACAAATATTATAATTCTCTGCAAAAAATTAAATGAAAATTCATTAAATTCAAGTGTCATGCTGCACCTCAAGAGCTTTTTACTTTGGATCCTTAAAGCTGCGGCATCCGAAATGGCAGCATCTGCCACAACAGGCTGCCTGCGGCTAATGCAATGGGGCATCATGGGACCCCCAAGTTGTTGGCTCGGTCTGGCAAATTATGGAACTTAACTGCAAGTGACAAGCCACTGCTGCTTTTTCAGCTGCTGCAGTTTGGTGTTGCTGCAGCAGCAGCGGCAACTTGCGATGTTGCAGCAGCCGCACGTGCCACGCATCCTGACATTTGGCGGCGGCCCACAAAAACTGGCCATCCTCGCTGACACTTGACATTTCGCAGCAGCCCTTCTCCCTGTTCAGTCTGCGTGGGCGGGGAAGTTCAAAGTGCAGTCGACTCGGGGGGTAATATTTCAATAAAAAAAAACCGAATGCGGGGGAAAAAGAAGCGGAAAAGATTGAAATGAAAGCCACTGATGCGGATGCAGGATGTGGGGCGAGCGGAGTGTTTTTCCGGCAACGCCTCCGCCTGACCCCAAAAATGCTTAGCCCTTTCCTACACTAAGAAAATGCACAATCTAGAAAAATACCAAGTATTCAATCCAAGTTAGCATTAACTATTTCATACCCAGAAACCCCGATTGTTATTAATATAATAATAATAGAATAATTTTTTTAATATTATTTTAATTAATTTTTTTTTTTTTAAATAATAAGTTTATGTTGCGGTTGCTTAGAAATCATTAGCGTTTTAAAATCGTTTTCAAAGGTGTCTAGAATTGTGCTACAAAACGTGTCATCGTAGGAAAACCACAAATTTACACAGCATTTTTTTATTGCATACATTTAGTTAACATTTGAAGCGATTTCAAAACCCTAGTGATTTCCGGTGTACCCACAATACGCTGGATGACTACTTTTTGTGGCCAAAATTAAAAACTTCAAAGCAAAACAATATATTTGGGTTCGGTTTTTTGTTTGGGTTTTTAATAAGCTCAGGAACATATATCTTGAGAAAAAAAGGCGCGGCGCTGCCTTTTTTAAATTAATTTTTTTTTCAGTGTAAATATAATTTTTTTTCTTATTTTTTTTTTTAATTTTAAGTAGTATTTTCAAGTAATACAATATGAAAATGGACAATGTCCTAATTTTTTTTCATATAAAATAACAGTTTGGATCTTTTATTTCGTGTTTCGGCCCCCTTTTCTCCAATATAAGTATCTGGATAATCCGTGCTTCCTATAATATGATCTTAGTTTACAAAAACTTTGTTAAAAAATTAAATTTCCTTAAATTTTTTTGTCGTTTCTGTGTTTTATATTCCGATGCGAACAAAGATGAAAAATCTCTATTTTCTTTCTGTGTTCCGACTCCGTACAGTAAGCCAGAAACCCTTTCATCCTATATCATAGTCGCCCAGCTTGGTCTGTAATATTATCCACTTTGGTCTTCCTGTTGCTGCACTGCATCCGCTTGGATTCCCTCCTCTTCCCACCTTTCCTTTTCGATTGTTTCAACTGCCCTTTTTTATTCCGTAGTTGGATTCTCTACAGTTGTTGTTGACTTCGATGGTGCAATAAATTTGATTCAAATGGGGAGCGAATCTCTTGCGGTTTTACGTGGGAAGTGCAAACGGATCGATAACTTTTTCCGCTCAACTCTGTGTATTTATTTACCGGATTCATTATTTGAATTTTAAATTGTATGAATATATGTTAATTGATATTAAGAAGCCGTTTTATTTATAATTGAGGTACGTGGGCTTTAATATTTTGCAATTATGTGGGACAAATATGACAGCTTTTTGTGGGCTAATCAGTGAAACGTGAACTTTTTTATTAATTTGGTAAAGCTTATATTAAATTCCATTCTCGAAAATATCTATTTTAAAGATTTCTGCTGTAGATCGGAGTATTTAATATATTATGCGGCCTTCATTTATTTTATTTCAATTGTGTTACAGTGTTACTAGTGTCTAACTTTTATTATAAATTCAATTTAATTTACTTGGGAATGTGTATTATAAGTTTGTGCTAAATGTATTATTTTTCAAGTGTTATTATTAATTTAAGTTAATCTTTACAAGTTTCTTGAACAAAATTTCATTTCTCCTAACTTCAGAGCCAAAGCATTTCAACATCCTCCACATGTTATGCTATTGGCTTTGGCAAATCCAATAAAAGGCTATTATTTTCTGAGGGGCTTCCCCAATCCTTTTTTTTCGCCAACCCCTTCTCTTTAATCGAAAGGCAAACAGCAGCAGCGGGGTCCAAAGATCCTCCCAGGAACCCCGGTTATTTCTTCCTCGAACTGCAGCTGCCCGGTTATAAATTGTCTGAAAGTCGCTTTACAAGGTTTTCGTATCATATTTTATTATTACGCGGTTTTCACGCCCTTTCCGACCCCTTCCTTTGGACTTCCTCTCGTTTTTCCTCCGCTTTTTGTCTGCTTTTCCCTCTCGGACATCGATGCATTGCGTTAATTTTGTTTTTATACCCCAGGATGGTGGAGCGGGGAAGCCGCCCGTGTAACAACAATATTTTATGGTTGCTCGCAGATTTTCAGACCAACGAGCAACAATTTTCCCTCCACCCCAAAAGAGTTATTGCGAAAGTTTTCCCTTCTGTTCGTGTGGGTAGTTTTAAGCTTTTCCGTGGGATTTTTAAACTGCAGCGGTGGAAACTTCGCTGAACAGAGAATGAAAAATCTGTGACCTGACCTTTTTAAATACTTGATGGCACTTAAAAATCACTAGAGATAATCAAGGTCACCCTTGGACACTGAGATCAGATTTTCTTCATCCTGTATTTGGAATTTCCCTTTACTTGCTAATTACTTTTCCCATTCCGTTTCTGCCCTGTTGGAAATGCAGCTGTCAGACAGAACTTAAAAACCTGCCGCACTGGCCAAAACAGAGAGAGAGAGAGAGAGAGTGTGTTCTAAAACCAAAGAAACCTCAAAGCATGGCCAAGCTGATTCCGTACGGAATCCGATTCCGGTGGAGGACTCCTTCTGCCATTTGGTTGCTAATTAAGTTAGATGCATCTTTGTTGTATTACGCAAGCGAATCAAGTACAACCGCAAAGTGCCAAGAGCGTTGTTAAGCCTTGCTCTGTGCTTGTGTTTGCACATGGAGAAAGGACTAAGCAGGAAGAATTGAGGTTTTAAATTTAGTTTTGAGAAACATTTTGGTTGTTTTAAAAAGGATAAATTAAATTATTTAATTGTTTGAAAATTCCCTTCCACAGAAGTCAATAGGAATTTTATTTAGATAGAAATATATCTAAAAATCAATAATTATGCTTAAAATATTTAATCTAATTAAACTGGGGTTGTACAGAAATCTCTAGAAAGGGATTTCAAAGCCTTAATAATTTCTGTGGCACTCCCAAATATGTTTCAGTTTGACTTACGTTAATAGGTAATATTTTTCCAATTATTTTAAAGGTGAAAAATTTTATGTGGTAGACAAATATCCATCAGTAGCTAAAATATATTTTTCTATTAAACGTGCAATATTTCGCTTAGTTGTTTTCCCAGTGTATATAGGTATAGCCCCCTCGATTTCCTCTGTCTTGCACAATGTGTGGAGCATTAATTATTTGACAGTCTTGAAATTCCAGTTTCCACCACACACACAGACTTGCGCTCACTGATAGCGAGGGATTCCAAGGACTTTAATTTGCCAGACGAGCCGATACGGCCGTGCTGGTTCTAACAAACAATTGAAGCAGACCGAGCATAAATTACACTAGCTCAACACCTGATTGGGCGGTGTTTTCGATGGCTTGAATGCTGTGATATGGGGCGGTGTGCAAGTGGCTCAGGTCGTTGCAGAAGGTTGCAGGTGGGCGATAGTCGGTTGCCAGGACACTCAAGAGGGTCAACCCGCCCGCACACACACACGCAAATTGTTCGCCCTTTGTTGCTGTGGTCATTGATTGTCTGCAATTTGCATTTCTAGACATGAACAGAGCCCGCCATGTGAAAGTTCGGGGGAGAAGCCGTTAGCTTGGGCTTCGTGGAGGGTTGGAAATAGAGGAGCATTTTGGGGGAGGCTCCCCCGTAATGATTCAGTATTGTTTAGCCTTTGACAGGCAGTTTCAAAAGCCCCCAAAGTGTAGCTGTCAAATTCAAGCATTTAGGAGACATTTTTAGATTTAAAAAACATACTTTTTTTCTAAAATATATAAAGATACTTTTACAAAATTATAAAATTGTTTATTCTTCATTTAACACAAAAGTGAACATGTACATTATTTAGATTATATTGATTGTTTTATAATTTAAGAATATTGTAGAGTTATAAGCTTCCGGTAACCATTTTATTTGGGTTTATACTTACAAGAAATGTATATTTTTTATAAGATTGCTTTATTTTTCCTAAACATTTTTATTTTTCTTCATTTTCTCCCTTATGACAATTACCAAAACCTGCATTTTGTCCTAAGTTTTTAGGAATTTTTCTTAATGAAACCACAGATCTAATAGAAAATGATTATAACAAGAACCATAGCTCACAACATGTCTCAGTTATATTTATTTTCTACCAATATTGATGAACTGTCGCGGTCATTACTTTGAAGTTGAAGTTTCCGCCTTCTAATAACGTTTACAGTGGAATCAAATGAATTATTAAGTATTGGGTTCGTTTAAAAACCAAAATCACAAGGGAAAATGGGAAGTTTATGGTTTATGTCGGCATAACAGCCATAAACTAGGCAATTATGTCAATAAAATTGTTATTTCGTGGAAACCATTGGCGGGCAGTGGTAGTGGGTGGAAAATTAAAAACAATTACACATTATCATATGCAATTTTAACTCGTTTTTCCTCATTTTAATCGCGACTGGTTGGCATTCAGATGGGAGGGAGGACCCTTCAATCATTCATTCATTCGTTCAGTCAGTCAGTCAGGCATATGATGATGCATTGAATACAGGAAAAGGAGCAAAAACTCATTGAAAGCTGGCCGTTTCTCTCTCTCGCTTTTCTCCGGCTCCTTTCACTTTGACTTTGGCCCAGAGTTTTCCATATTTCCATTTCCATTCCCGTTGCCATTCATCCGCATGCTGGTGTGCATTCACTGGGAAATGAACATCAGCTGCAAAGGCTGAGCGAGAATTATACGAAAAAACAAAGGAAAAACTACGCTCTGCGCCGAGCATTGTTATAGAAACAAAAAGGAAAGAAAAACCCAAAAGGAAAAGCGAGCACATGAGTGTAAAAAAGAAGGATAATTGTGGAACAGGATGAAACACTGAAATTAATTTCCGTTAATATGGCAGAGTGTCTGTGAGTGTCCTACTATGCGTATGAGTGTTTTTTTTTCATCTGCCAGCAAGTCGGTGGAAAGTTTCTGTTGCGGAAGTAGAAATTTCTTAATTGCCATTTTAATTGAAGTCATCGAAATGAAGAGCTGAGAATGCTGCAGATTCCAGCGAAATGGACTGAAAATAATTCAAATGAAGTGGCATTCATTTTGTACAACTTTGATATTCAAAGGGTTTTTTGCTTGGACAACTATTGAAAAGATCCCATTTGGTTTTACATTTATAAAGAGTATTTTTAATGTTATTACGAAGTTTTATGCAGAACTGTCCATTGTTAATTGCTTATTGTAAATTATATAAATTATTAATTTCTCATCAATAAGTGCATTTAAAATTCCTTCAATATACCTAGTCAACAAGGAAATAATCTAAAATATGTTACAAGCGGCTAAATGCGATAAATACGATAAATACGATAAATACCATTAGGCTGCAGGTTAAATGAACTGAACTCAACCGAAATGGAACTGACCAAAAAGAACATTCCCATGTTTCGACATTTTCCCCCCGGGGGGACCTCGAAATTTATATTTAATTTGCAATTGTTTGCTCCGAACCAACTAGCCGAAACCCAAAGAATAAAAATCTCGCATGTAAATTCAATTTGATTAGTAGAGCGATTCTCGTTTGGAGTTCTTTTTTTTTTGCCCTCCCAAAGACCAGGGGGAATTTCAGACAATCCATTAGATGTGGCAGAGAACTTTATGCGTGGCTGATCAATAATCCCCGCCACCGTCCTTCGGAAGAGGACCGACCACCCCACTTAATATTCCATGGCAACGGACAGATATTCGACATTCACAATATTTCGCAGGGCCGTCACAACACAAAAAAGATGAGATGAGAGAGCCAAAACCAATTTGTGCTCATTGGGGAGCAAAATTCGTGGCGCTTAGCATTTGAATTAGGGCCCAGATTTCCACAGGGGCGCCAAATGCAGCAGCAACAACAAAAGCACCAGCTAAAAAAAGTAAAGCTAACAAACCAGAAAATCCGTGATTATTTATTAATTTGGCAAATTATTCATGCGACGCGCCATCACAAATCTGCTTAGTTGAGTGTTAGTTCGACGGTGGGTGGAGGTGGTTAGGGGCGGAGCTGTGACACAGGTGTGCAGGGAAGGGGGCGGCTCACTAAAGGGGGTGTCCGTGTGCATCACCTACGTGCTGAGCCATTGTCTGCGTGGTTACCACCCCCTCTCCGCTAGGTATGTGGAGCGTCCCAAAAGTTCTTGCTAGTTTGCTGCATGCGAAATTTGAGTTTCAGCTACAGTGGGATAAGGTTTCGCAAAAAAATATATTCCCAGTTGGAGTAATATACTATGGTTTGCTAAAAATATATTGTTTTAAATTTGTAGCCAATATTTTAATTGAGAAGAATTGGAAAGTAATCATTAATAACTATAATTTTGAAGCTTGGATGGGCGCTTTGTGGCTCCTTCAGCTCCCAGAGCTCTTTGTGAGTAATCAACGCAAACAAAGCCCTTAAAGTTTTTCTGGAGAAAAACCGCGCACTCAGAAGAACAAATACAAAACTTACACATAGCACCTCGCGCACTGATTACTTGTGTTTTCCTTTGCTCGCATAGTTTGTATAGCTGATGACTTTAAGGGGGTTTTGCGTTATTGGCTTTCAGTGTCATACTCCGAACTTGAAGAAGAAAGAATATACATATTTCTTATTGATATTAAAACTGGCTTCAACTATCTAATCTATTTTTAAGTCTTTTAAATACTTTCAATATTAAATAAGTTACATTCTCCTGCCAATATTGGATACCGCAAAATAATCCTTCAAACATTTGGCAACCACAACCAACCACTGTGCAATTTAGCAGCTTTCAAACTTGCCACTGTCGAATGGCGGGCGAAATAAAGTTTTTTATTTAGGATGTTAGGGTTGTGTAGGGGATCCCATGGCCTGTGGGCGTGGCCCTCGAGGGCATTTTTTCGCTGCACAATTCTGCAGTTGCAGTTTGTGGGACCAACTTTCCGTTGCAGTGATTTATCATAAACTTTCGGGGCAAACAAAATTTATTTACAGCTAACCAAAAAAGGAGAGGGCAAAATGTTAAACAAAAAAAAAAGACTCAAATTAATTTCGTAATAAATCGGATTGCATGTCGTTTGGCTTATCGAGTCGGATAACATCCCACGAGATGTGCAACTGCAGTTGAGGGATGCATTTGTGTCGGAACAAATCCAATTGATTGAAATTCCATTTTTAATTGCATTTTGAGCAGGCTGAAATTTATTTGCTAATTTGTTTTAATTGCCAAACCAATTAATCAAGCTGGAGAGTGTTTAAGTGGGTGGTTATCCTCCTCAAACCCATCCGACATATAATGATGCACAAACGCGCAGACAGGTGTAAATATTTATGTAAAAACTTGCCATAATTAAGCAGGCAACGAGTGGCCTTGTAGCAGGATTCTCATTTTGCAGTTGCATTCGATAAGTAAATATATAAAATTGTGTTCAGCGAACTAGTGGTAAGTGTACTGCGAGACAATATGGAAGGATTGCTTAATATATATTTTTATTTTTATATAAATCGTTAAATCTCTATATTCAGAAATGGTATTTTGCAAAGGGATTTATTCTTAACAAAATCATGATCAGCCTAAGATACTTGCCAAGGAAAATATAGTTTAAATTATCCTTACCTTGTTAATCTGTAGAAATCAATATACAAATTATATGGATCAGGTTAAAAAAAAAAAGGGTAATATTTTATTCAGAATTATTAAAACATTTTTCTAATTTCCAGAATTTCTCAAAAAAAAAGTTAAATTTTTGTTTACCACCACTACTAGTATTTCAGACACAGTTGTGTGAACATTTTGCAATCTGGCATAAATCCTAAAATGAGTGAATAAATACAAAACGGCATAGTATGTTGGCCTAATAATTTTATAGAATTTTACAAGTCAAATATTCATGGCAGCATTTTCGGTATAATTTTCATTCATTCAATAAAAGGATACAGGACTGTGTTTAAAAGGCTGCTACAAATGGCATTAATCTGCATTTTTCTACATAAATCAATAAACAGTCATTTGGGCAATTAAATTGTTGCATGGCAACCTCCCTGCTGCATGCCCTCCCCTCCGGCCACGCCCCCTCATTGTTTTAGGCCCAGCAAAATGGCATAAATCAAACTTAACAGCTGCAAGCGATGGGTCCAAAAGGATGAAGGACACGGAGTGGAAATGGGACTCTCGGAATGGGAATTGTGGGGGCTGTGTGCAAATAGCCAAAACTAAAGTTTTACTCGACCGAAATTTGGTGTGTGAGTGTGTGTGCGCTTCTGTGTGTGCTTAAATTGTTTGTTTGCCCAAGTGTGTGTGCGTGTGTGTTTAGTTAGCATTTACATCAAATTATTTTGTTTGTCAGACTGTGGTGGCAACGCCTCTTCTTTGTCCTGTGTAGAATGGTTAGGCCCCAAGGATGAATGGCAAGGATGATGGAAGAGGATATTTGTGTGCATTTTGCCGCTGCAATGGGAATAATTGTTTCATTCCCCAGCTGTTTTTGTTTAATTTCGAGGCCCAGTATCTGTGTCTCTCGGCTTGTGTTCCCTCGTCGCCTCTCACAAATGGCAGCTGCTGTATGTGCGATAGTTTCATTTCGATTAAATCCATATACATTTCACATTTACCAATGGCTTTGTCAATTTCTTCTCTTGAATTAATTACTTCTCTTACTCGGTAATCAATTATTTAAAGGCAATAGGCCAATACGCAAAGGTAAAGCCTAAAATTATATTATTTACTAAGACATATTGCTTGGGTTGGTATTTCTATAAAATTTATGTTGTTACTATAGATTTTATTTTAAATTAAATTTATTAAAGTACATCTGAAGACGTTTACTCTGATCTATAGTTTACTTTCTATATTTATATCAAGCAGTTCTGCGACGAAAATGTTTCCATATGTAATTTTCCTTTTAATGTACTCCCCATAACATTTTATTTTTAAAATTTCCACTTCTACTACGATTCCTTAGATTAATTAATAATCTCTTTGAGGATTTGTTCCTATTCCTTGAATAATATGCTTCAGTTCCCTTCTTCAGATTCTCTCCCATATCCCTGGTCAGCAATCGTCATGCAAATGCGCCTTGGACACAAACTTGAGAAACCATAAACTATAAATCCTTCTATCTATCATCAAAGAAACTTTCGGTTCCCAGACCTATCGCTAAGCCGCTTCCTGTTTTGTCAACTGCAAACTTTAACATTGCATTTAGACAATTGCCATGGCTGTTGCATGTACATATATATATACGAATAGAAAACTGAAAACTATTTATGTAGCTACCGCTGCACGTACATGTATAGCCCAAGTCCCGTTTCAAATCCCCCATGTTGCCTGCCCATAAATATATATATACATATGTACTGGCTGAAGGGGGGGGCTGATGGCGGCTAAACCCCGTCACACATATATTGCCGGCAAACTTTTCAATTACGTCGGGGTAATTCTAAACTTTGCTACTACTGGAACAAAAAAAAACGCCCAATAAGGAATACAAATCCCTGCGGCGCTTAAATCTATTTATGTCGCTGGCTCTTCTATTTCCACCACTACTGCAGCTTCTTCGCCACTATTCTCGGCTCTCTCGGAGCTCTCAGTGGGGTCACTTTTAGCCGGGGTCAGTTTCTGTTTCCCGTCCGGTGGAAACTTGTGGCCTGAGCGCTGAAACAAGAGAAGTTGTGAGCAGGCACAAGTTTTTTGCACTAAGAAAAATATAACAAACAAAATAGTACTAAACTTGGTCTTAAAATTAATGAAAAACGAAACATTTTATTAGCATATTGGGTATGGCTTGGTTATGGCAAGGTATTTGGTTTGATTTTTTCTGCATTTAAAAAAGTATGAAACAAGATGATTGTGAAAATAGAAAGATCTCACTAAAAAAGTGTTTAAATTCTTTAATTTGAGATAAATATTTCACGTTTATTGACTCTTTATTTAAAGTGAAAGCTAGACATTTTTTGAACACAAGAAGGGTATTTATTTTATACCAGGGGTTCGACCAAATTTAAATAATATTTAAATAGTATCTAAAAGTATGCAACAAGATGTTATAGCTTTATAAAAAAGGTTCCAGTTTTCATTTCCTAAAAATCCATACGGAATCTAATTTCACAGAATTTTCACAGATTCAAATTTCCCTCTGTTTACTCTTTTTTTTTAATCCTCACGAAAACTTTCCGCCTGGCATTTGGCTTTCAAACTCACTTCCGAGTAAAAACTGGAACAGTCCTGATAATGAATGTCGAGGGTAGAATATATATATTTGCATACCTTTAAGCACTTTTTCCAATGATCGCGAGTCGTTAAAGTGTTGCCTATGGCCCCGACTCGCGAGTCAGGAAATTTCTCTGCTCTTGCTCTGCCCGCACACGTAAAGTATACGCACAAATTGTACATTTTTCTAGCCTTTTTTAGCCTTTTTAAATAGCTATTTTTTTGGCATAGCCAGTTGTTATGTAGTGTAAAATAAAATATAGCTTTCTTACACAAATACACGTCTAACATATTAAGGAATTGGCTCCACTGTTTTAAATCAATCGAATATTTTTATTTGAAATGTTGTAAATATATTAGTAATTATTGGCCATGATAGTATGAGAATAATTTCTTGCTGTGTAAAGTCTTCCGTTTTCTGGCCCTCACATCAAGGTCCGTTGGGGCTACTCCCCCTTGCCGCTTTTAATCTTGTTGTGCGTTCATATTTTTTAATTGGCTGACCAACATTGAAGAAAGCCCCTCCCACTCTTTTAATCTGAGCCTTGTACTACGGCCACTTCCACTTCCACTTCCGCTTCCGCCTATTACTCCCTGGCAAAGTCCGTTAAGCGGATTTAAAATGCAATCTGCCAATCGCCGCCTATCTCTCTCTTCCTATCTCCCTCTCGCTCTCTCTCACTCTCTGGGTGTTTGGGATCCTTGCTCTGTTTTTTATGGCTGCGTAAATTGAATTTCGACTGCAATGGATGCACAAATTAATTGCCGGCGTGTTAACCTCGAAATTTCTTGTTTCGCTAGCAAAAGAGAAGGAAAACATGGCTCTGTTGCCGACTGCAGTCGACGTCGACGGCTCTACCAACGCCGACGTCAAATGGGGCGGGCTTTTTCGCCCGAAGCGCAGGCGTCGATTTTTTTTTTCATCAAAGAGAAAACTACTTCTCTTAGTGGCGAATCAAAGAGAATTGGATTACATTAAACCAATATAGACTCGTAATTTAATTATGAATTTAATTTGTAATTCAATTAACACTCAACACTCTTCTATAAATAAATATCTGAGGATTTCAAATCTAACGAAAAGGTGCCGATAAGTGGGCAATAAAATATTGTAGGTCTCTAACTCATTTAAATCTTTACATTTTTACATTAACCCAATGTAGACTCGTAATTAAATTATGAATTTAATTTGTAAATCAATTAACACTCAACACTCTTCTATAAATAAATTTCTGAGCATTTGAAATATACCGAAAAAGGTCCGTAAATATGTAATAAAATACTGTAGGTCTGTAACTCATTTAAATTTTTGTATGTGTAAGGTGTAATATATTGTAGAGTTCTTTAAGATACAATTTTAATTGATCTCACTAGGGTTTTGATACCTTTTAAAAATGTGTGTAAAAGTATGCATTACATTTTTTCAGATACCAAATTCAGCAACAATTTTATAAGATTAGTGCTTAGTTAGTTTTGTGCTTATTATAGCACCCCCAATATATTTAATTTTTAACTTGCTTAGTTTTGTATCAATTGAAAATTCTTGAAGCTCAAAAAGCAATATTCAACAATTTCAGTTGATTGTAAATTTTTTTGGCAGAATATTGTTATTATCGACCCCAGCCAGCGTGGTTATTTTTCACTTATTCGCCCTTATTAGAGTGTCTTTGCTGTCGTTGCGGCTTTCTAGTGCGGCAACTTAATTAAGAATAAGCAAACGCCTCGAGAGTCGCGAGGCGTGCACTTAAAAGGGCGCGGGGCAGCTTCTTCAGCTGCCATAGTGACGCGCTTGGAATAACAAAAACGGAAATGAAAGTAATTTAAAGTGTTATTAAGTCGTCGTGGGCTGTCCCTGTCAAAGTCCAAAGGAAACGGATGGTTGGGGGCTAAAAAGCAGATGGAAGCTGACTAAGGGTAGCTTGTAACGGGAAGTTCCTCCCGTGAATGGGCGTAAGTGCGGTGTGTGTTTACTCGGTGTGTGTAAGTCATATGCAGTCACAACAAAATAACAACAAGAAGACAAGAGAGGGGAAAAATTCAAAGACGAACTTTGCTTGCACACAGCAAAATACTCCAACTTGACTTTATATAGAATACCCAAAGTAAAGTATATATAGAGATTTCTCAGCGAGACTCTCTTACAGCTGTTCTTGAAAACTGTCAGAGGCTGAGATGCTTCTTATGTGGATAGGAGATATTGTTTCTTATGCTCAGAAGGGGAATTTTAGAGGAGGTTTAAGTATCAGAAAACTAATATATAAATAAGTAAGCAAATAAATGCATTTCAAGTTCGAAAATTAGCTTTTTACTTTGAAAAACTACATCAAATATCTCTTTTTATGCTGAACCCTTTAATCCCTATATAATCCCTATATAATATTTTTGTTTCCACATATTTATATTTCTCTGCCAGAAATACCAATAAGAAAACTGCAACTCAAACTCTGTTTCTGCCCGGAAACTCTTTGCCCAATTTCCCCTGCGTTTCTCCAACTTCATCCTCGTTTTTCTGCCTATATAATAAAGCACTTTAAGTGCCACGGCACGAGCATATTTGGTTCCATAGATGACACTAAAAGCCGCTCTCCCCTCTTCCTGGGAACCTCGAAGTCGAAGCCTTAACCCCCCAAGTGAACCCCGACCCCGCTCATAAAGTGCGTGCACGCACCGCATAAATAACCGAAATAACCAAAAGCAGGGAAGAGCAAAAACTTTGAGTTTTACGCATATGAGGCCAAGTTTATGACTGTGTCGTATAACTTAAACTACGCCGAATTCAATTAACTCAAAGCGCCAGCTTGGTCCTGATTGTGGTCTGGAAGTTGCCTTGGGTCCTGGCATTACCTTTAGTCTTTCAGTTTTTCGACCAACTGTGTCTCCTCCTGACATCTTAAGCTGGTTGTGTGCGAGTGTGTCTGGCTTAATGAGAGGAGCATTTGCCTGTCAGATTTCTTCAGCAACTTGTCTTCTTTTTCTTTTTATACCCTTGCCTTGAAGGGTATTATAATTTTGTATATTCTGTTTGTAAAAGGGCATTAATGATATATGGTATAAACGGATGTCATATATAAATATACAAATTTGGCATACTACTTTTCAAAATGAAAAGGAATGACAGAGGGAAATGTGCGCATCATTGTTTCTGTGATACACACAATTTTATTTATATCTTTTTTGTCAAATCTCATAACGGAATTCCCAAAAATATAATACTATTGAAGCAAAATGTAATGTTACTCTAGCAAAAATTTATATTATCAGACAAAAATGTGCTGTTCCTTCCAAATGAGAAAATAAAATATATATTTAGGAATTTGAAGACATCTTTGAGTAATAACTACGTCAATATAGAAACTTTGTCTTATTAAAGTCAGTATCCTTTGTCGTATATGTATACACTATATTTTCTCAGCCGCCTAAGTTTTCCCCAATGAGGAGAGGCCAAGATTACATGAGTGGAATATATGTACATATACTTGCACGCAACATATTGCAGAAAGTTTGTCCGTGGGGGCAACAAACTTCAGTGTCATCCCTCGTCTGCCAGACAGCCAAAAAGTATGCAGCACGCATTTTAAACGTTTTTAATTTAAGCCATCGTCCCAGACAGGCAGTTATGTGAGGTACATGTACCTCAGGAAGTGCTGGAATCCCCGAGCTTAGCGGACAAGTCCTGGTCTCAAACTCCTTGTCAGTCTTCAGTTGTCATGGCATTCGTTACCCTCGCGTTGCCTGAGCCCCCCTTTTTCTGTCATTTGTCGTCTGTTTTGGGTATTTGCATTTTTTTCCGTCTACCTTCAAGGTTGTTTTTAAAGGTTTTTTTTCTTTGGATATTTTTTTCCCTGCGTCGTAATGCCGTGTATTTTGTTGTTGGTTTGATTGATGGCATTTGGCGCCATGCAGGGAATTTTCTGCGTTTGTCATTTATAAATAGAACAACAACAATGGCTGGCAAACGAATATAATAAAACATTCCGCCATAGATATTAAGATTCCGTGAGAGTGTGTGGCTGGGTATTGTGTGTGACCCCCTGAACTCGAATGATACGGAGAATTAATTCAGGCTGAGTTTTTTTTTTCCAGAGTTATTGAATACTGAAGGGGAAAATTAATTTTCATGGAGTTTTTATGGGATTTTGCCAAGGAATTCGGCACAAGGTAAAGCTTGGTTTTTATGGGTTTTTGAAAAAATTGTTATACAAAAAATAGGGGAAAAATAATATTGATAAACAAATGAATATCTTGGTTATCAAATGGAATTTTCCATATTTCACTATTTACTAAAATCCCCGTAAAATTCCTAAGCATTCGTTACAGCATTGATTGTGCTCGCAAATCAACTAATTGTATTTAGCAAGTCGCGATCGATCTTTCACTATCCAACTAACTTGCTGCTTCCAAACCCACACCACTCCAACCCTAAACCAGCCGTTACAACAGCCCCTAAGAATTGTCAACAAAGTAGCCATTTTGTATGCTCGGCCATGCCGCAATGTGTGCGCCACAATAATTAATTACAAGCATTCTCTCGATGGCGGCGACAGCGCTTGTCGTTTGTCCTTGCCACCGAATCCTTGAATCCTTGCTGAATATGCTGCTTCCACTTCTGCTGCTCTGCTCCTCCAGGCGTCGTTGCTTCTGTAATTGTTGTATCCTTGACATTTAGGAGAACAAACGCTCAGCGCAAAAATGTTTGCAACGCTTCGCCGCTTCCTTCAACCGGAAGTGAAAAATTCCCCAGCAGTTGTACCCACCGAAATGTGAGTGGGCGAGAGAGGAGAGCAGAATGTTGAGATAGAAAGGGTGCACAATAAGAAAATATTATTAATGTTTTACATCAAGAAAATATTATTATTTTTAAGGAGAATTTGTCAACTATTTTTGTATGCCTTTTATAAAGGCAGACAAAATTTTAATAAAATAAAATAAATATAGAGAAATATACATATTAAAAAGGTACTTTACAGAAATACCGGTGGAATTGAAAATAAAATTATTAATCGAAATGTTTCCATTGAATATTCCCCCTTAAATAGAAATGGAATTTGCAATGAATTTGAGTCCGTAATTACTTTTATTGCATGCTTTTATACACATTTTTAATTGATTTTAATTTCACGCACTTTCTTTGTCAAAATTAAAATTACAACTACTAGATCAAAGATCAATATAGCAACTAAGAAGCCGAACGGCCATACATTATGCAAAATATAAAAAAAAATAGATTCTAATATCTTTACTTAGATGGTTAAGTATATGTTCAAAAATAAAAAATATCTGTAGTCTGTAATTTTTTTCTTGTATACGAAAGGGAAATAAAGTTTCCATTATAAAACAAGTAAGAAAGCTACAGTCGACTGTGCTCGACTGTGAGATACCCGGTACCTAAACGTTTGCGCTTCACACTAAAAGGCAATTTAAAAATGTACATACACTACATTGTACATATATTATATTATATCGCACGGCCAAGGCTCGAATGCGCCACCTGTCGGTTACAGCTTGCAACAGCAGTGCCTTAGGGCGGTGTGTTAAAATTCTAACCTTATTGCTAATATCTCCCATGTTTATCATCCGATTTTACTCAAATTTTCAGGAAACGTCCGCTCTATTTTATTCATTTTTTGTATTTATTAACTTTTACCCGAAAAAAAACGAGTATAGCTTATTTAACGTTTTTTATGATTTTTGAGGGCGGAAGTGGGCGTGGCCAAATTTTAAAACAAACTTTATCTGCGTGCAACAGATTCCAATGCTGTCACCAAATTTGGTAACTCTAGCTCTTATAGTCTCTGAGATCTGTTGTTTCACACGGACGGACAGACGGACAGACGGACAGACGGACATGGCTAAATCGACTCGGCTGGTGATACTGATCAAGAATATATATACTTTATGGGGTCGGAGATGTCTCCTTCTGCCTGTTACATACATTCTCGGTTGGCACAAACTTATAATACCCTTGTACCCTATGGGTACCGGGTATAAAAAAGCTTTGTGGGATTCCTTCGGAAGTTTCGAGATTCATTTGTTGACTGTTCTAAACCACTAGATTCCCCTTACTGAATTTTCCTCTAGTGGCGCCCAACCATTTTCCACTGCTCCGCCGTTTTATCTTGCCTTTTATATCCTGAGCATTTCTTGCTGGCGAATGCGAATTTGATTTTGCTCATTTGGCCAAACTAATTTGTGCATTTGTCTCTGTTTCTCCAGCTCGCAATCCACCTCCCTCTCTCTCGTTTCTCGCTGCTGTGATAATGCCTTGCAGCTGTTGCTGATTGGTTTTTATTTTATTATTTGACATATGTTTTGGGAATAGTTTCTGTTTTTTTTTTCGTTCTGTTGCTCTTTGTGTCGTGTTGTTAGCTAATGATAACGACCGTTTAGGGAGTGAGATTTAAGGGAGAAATTCGCCAACTTTTTCGTTTGATTTGCATGTGTTTTTCGGGGTTGGGGATGGTAAGAGGAACCGGGGGATTTGGGGCGAAGTCCTTAATTAGATTAAAATGTGTGACAAATGTGCGACTCGTTTATGAGGGCAGCTGTTTCCGACTAAGCCCGGCTATGATGGATGCGTTTTAAATGGAAGATAGTGCAGATTTGGGAAATAAATCGAGAAAATTACTAAAGCTGTAAGATAACAGTTAGAATTAAATATTCCCCTGAAACCTATGTAAATGTGGAAATATTATTTAGAAGAGGAAAAACTCTGAAACAAATTAATTGTTTAATTATAATAATGATATACAGAAATATTAGTTAAACGTTAGAGACTGAACCTATCGAAATGTTATTATATTTTTGTGGTTTATTAGCATTTTTTCCATTCAACATAAGTCAATCATCATCATCAATCAATTTTAAATCAATAAGTCTGCTATGTCAAGATTTGCATTTTCTAACCCCGAAACCCCTTTTTAAAATAAAGAAATTTCCTGCATTTTTGCCAGTAATTCAAAAAAAGATTTCCCTAATCCATCAATTTTTTTTTTGGGCGGGTTAGAATGTTCACACCCGAAAAAAAATATAAGCAATTCATTGTTCTTAAGTATTCCATTCTCGAAGGAATTTCAATAAAATACAGGGCACCTGTTAGCACCAGAAGAGCAGCTGCTGAGTCTAGCGAATGTTTTTTACAATTTCCCGTAAAGCCGGGTGGGAGAAGCGCAAAACTTTTGTAGAATGTTAATTACGGAGGAAACTCTGACGCAAATCCCGCCCACGCAGCGAACAAAGGAAAGAGGAAAATAAGCGGAGAATATGGAAAATGGAGAATAGGGGAAGGAGGAAGACAGGCATCGGGAAGAAAACAAGGAGAAAAGTGAAAGGAAAGCCCCGACTTTGGCCAACGCCCTCCGGCGGCCAAGTGTCGAACGTTTTATTAATTGACTGTCACTTACATATCCGTATCCGGTCGAAAAACATGGAACAGAGAACGAAGCACAGAAAGCGCACTGAAAAAGTGAACAAAAATTGATATCTCGATGACAGTTGGCATTGTCCGTGCCACTCATTTCGTTGCTTAACCAGCATCCCAGCTCTTGCCTTGCCTTTCTTTTCCTTTCCTTTTCTTTCCTCTTCTTTCCGGACTTTCTTAGTCTTCTTTTGGCGCCACACTGGAAAAAAAAACTATTGTAAACTATGAAATAACAAGACTAGTAAGCTTCACTTTCCCGTATAGATTTCTAAAAGCTTTCATTATGAATACTCAAATAATATCGCTTATACGAAAGCTTAAAAAAATGACTAACCAGGAATCGATTTTCTTGATTTTATAAACAAGTTTTTGTATGAAGAAGAACATCGTTTCAAATGATTTCAAATGTATAAGGTAAAAAATATTTGGTTTAAATTCATTTTATTTGGTTTTTTCTTGTTATTTACTATGTCTATTAACGTGTAGCATACTTTAAGGCGTCTTGAATATATTTTTCAACAATCAAAAAACAATGCTTAATATTTTAGAAAATGGCTCCCTTTCCTTGGAACTTAGAAATATATAATTTCTTTTTAAGAATTTCAACTCTTGACTTTATTTTCTCTGTACGCCCCTTTATTACCACCACTATTTTCATGGTCGAATGCAGAGGCAAAGTCCTTTTTCAATGACATTGTCATTGCCATCGGCTGTGACTTGCCATTCGATTGCGACTCGCTGCTGGCTCGTCCTTGTTGCTCAACAGGTTGTGTCCAGCAGGAGCAGCAGCAGCAGCAGCGTCCTTCCGCCCGCCCAAAACTCCCCTTTTGGATCCGGTCCCCACCGACTTCCCCGCTCGGCTGTGTGGGGAACTTTTTGCTGCCACAGCCGGCTTTCAATCATGGCGGTCTCGTCGGACACTTTTTGCCAACTTGGCTCTCAGTCAGCATCCGACATCGCTTCGAGCCGAATGTGCGTGCGCTAAACAAAGTACAGCGAAAATACAGCAAAAATACTGGCAACACAAAAAATAATATTCACCACATCGTGTCGTCGCTGTGTGAGGGTGCAACAGCTGTTCGCCATAACAGGAAAAAATATATATTTCGGATTAGCGGCCGGAAAACGGAGTGCAAACTGCTGTTCGAACTGGAAATTTTCGATTTCAGCTTGACACTTGATTAAAAAAGTTTTGTATAAAGTTGTGGCGTTGTAGTGCTTTCGGGAATTTTCCAATATTAAGATTTTTTGGTTTTTGCATTTTCTGGGTAAGTTTTGCAGGGCAACATATGGCCCAAGAGCCACGCCTACTTGTTTGTTTGTTTGTAATTTTTTTTTGTTGGCCACCAGACGACGGGATCCAGTAATTTTTTTCGCTTTTGCCCCTTTGTCAATATTGATTTTTGTGTGATTGTTATTTATTTTTCATCTGGCCCAGCAGAAGCCTCGACACTTTCCGCCTGCGCCTTCGAAGGACAAACCCTTCGCCTGTCGCTTCGTTTCTTTTTTGTCCTGCCTCGAGAGTAAATCTTTGATGTAATTTAAAGCTTTCTTTCTTCCTTTCTTTCTTCTGCCATATGTTGGCCATATGTGTGTGTGAGATGTGGAATGTGTGGGAGAAGGCATACCGACTCCCAGGACCTCACCTCGCCGGTGTGCTAGCTGTTTTCACAGGTGAAGTGTACAAATTGTTTGCTCACTCCCCAGACACGCGAGAAGGGGTTACAGCGAGGAGCGAAAACCCGGTCAGACTCAATTGAGAGATTAAATTGATTTACCTTGTTTGGATAATATTTATTTTCACTATGGTGATTGAAAGTGATTTATATTTATTCTATTTGCACTCACACACACAGTCCCTGTTGACTTTCAGGGTTATTTGAAAAAGTAATCAAACTTATTGGTATTTTTTTAACTTGCTAATATATTTGCGTTATATATAACTTACTAATATTTGCTTGCACATTTTTCTTCTCATTTTAGGTAAGTTTCCCGGCCCTGCCCATAAGCTGACTCTGAGAGGGAGGAGGGTAAGATTGTCCAGAAAAAGCAATCAAATATAGATAATTAAAACCCAGCTCAATAAACGTTGCCATGGGCTATAGTCTTTTTATTTACCTTGAGCCCATTATTTTTTCAGAACCCCTAACTCTTTTTTTTATTCCCCCAAAAGTTTAAGGTCATCAAAAAGTCCCATAAAAAATCATTAAAAATTATACAAAAGAAAAACATACATATATTATTTGCATTTTTCTTTTCCGACGACCTTCCCCGAATAAAACATGCAAATTCGAAAAATATTTCCAATCAAAGAAAAAAAAGGGGGGGAATCAGGAATCAAAACCGCAGCAAACAAAGTTCAAATTGTGGCAACAGTTTTGGCCAATACAATAACAATATACAAAAAAAAAAAAAAAACGATGAAGAAAATATAAGAAAATCCCGAGAATATCAAGAGCTAACCCCATAGTCAGCGAAAAGCAACCCCACAGGCACCCATCGCCTGGGGAAACTTTGTTTAAGGCAATGGCGAAATCGAACAACAAAACTCGGCGAATTACTTTGAAAATAGTTGGGGCAACAGCAACAGCAAATAATGAGCATTGAACGATAAAACCGGGATGTATGAAAATGTGAGTGGGCGTGGTCCCTGCAAAAAACCAAAAAGGGAAATGCAAAAATGGTGAGCGGCAAACCCAAGTTTCTCCGAGGCTAAGGCATACATTGAAATGGTCGAAGTAGCAAATGGCTATTAAATAGAAGAGGCAGAAGGAGAACTACTAAGGGTGATCTTGAAGAAAGTTTTTGGGGGTTACAAATTGGGGAGAAACTAAAAATAAAAAAAACGGTAATGTGGTGGTGGCGACAGCGACAGCTGAATCAAAGGACAAAAGGCACAACGACAAGCTGTAACCGCAAAGTGCCTTGGAAAATTTCTGGTATTTTAGAAAACTTTGGCCGCCTGTACAGTTGGGAAGTCTTGCTTATAAACAAAGCTAAACTTATTACTAAGACTTCTAAAACCTATTTACTTTAAACGTTAAAAAAAACATTAAATCAACAAATACACAAGATCTAGTTGTATTTTTAGTGCCCTAGAACCCTAAAAGATAAAAGTTACTAAAGCTAATTCCCAATCATTTAACCTTAGGCGAACATGTTCCAAAGACCCTCCGACAGTATTACTCCAAGCGACTTACAAAATACTAATTCTAAAAATCATGAACTTCAAATATCGAAATAATAGTTTCATATCGACCGAAGTGCGATTGCGATCGCGATGGAGTAAGAAGCTTGCAAATTTATTGTCTAATAAATCCCACGTTTTTCATCCGAGTGTACTCAAAATTAATATAAAATCTATATGTCATACTTTACATATTTATTTCCTGTAGTTAATTTTAATCTCATGCCAAATCACAGCTTCCTTTCGAGGAACAAACATTTATCAAACATTTATCGTAGCCATTTTCTCATGGCCGCCACAGCTAAAGTTGCAGACAGATTAGCCGCAGGACTCATTTTGCACTGGTGGCGAACATGAAATTAATTATGATCATAAAATTATGCACATAATGGACACGCCCACCAGTAGTAGTTTTCACAAGACAACTCCCCCTCTTAGCCCCTGCTCACACTCCACCCCTGCCTGAGTGGCTTAACCTGCTGGCACACAAAAACACAGTTGAGGGAAAATAATTCGAGAAAAGTTTCCCTACGAGTGCGTAATAAATGTTTGCGCAAATTGGGCAACACGGGACTGAGGGTGCCAAGTATGTGCTGTTTGTGTCCTGGGGATATAGCATCCTGTGCATCCTGTTCCCCCAAAGTGTGGCAACATCACTTAAGCTCCTCTTTTTCGAACAGTTAACTAGACAAAATAATAGTTGATAATAATAGTTGGAAGGAGAGTTTGCTGCCTGCCAAAAGTGCAACGTGCAAGTGAGAAAAAGCGTCGGGGAAGCGACGAAACTGCCTGGGAAAACTTTTTACAAATGCAGCAGGAGAACCCTTGAAATGTCAAGAGAAAACTGCGATGGAAACACTTCAACTTCAACAAAGGGGCGGCAGAATGGGGACTGTGCGTAAAAGTCATTCAAAGAATGATAATAATTTATGGAGAAGTGCGAACAAAATGAACAGAAAAGTTGTGGAAACTCCAGAGAGCTCTATTCTTCAGTAAATTGGAAAATGAACACAATTCATTTAAGCAATTTTTGCAAATTCTAATGCTTTACTTTGTGAAAGGTGCATTTTTGGTTATTCACTAAACTAACAATTCATATCTTAAGTTCTGAGCTTTTATCCATTCATGGGTCTAAAAAAATTAAAACTAAACTATTTTCTTACCAAAATATTGGTATACAACAAAAAAATTATAAAAATGCCCTGAAATATAATAAAATACTGTTATAAGCAAAGCCTTACCTAATTCTTCCAACAAGTTTGTTTTTTCCGTTATTTAACTAATTGTTTGCAATATTTTTTATGGAACTTTAAATTGTTCAAGTGCGAAATCTTTAATGAAATTACCAAGTTAAAGCTGCTGTCAATTTTTAAGCTGCAAAATGTACGGAAGTAAGCATCCTAATTTATATTTTCACCGTCTTCTCGTCACTTTGGCATCTAATCAACTTGTCAAGCAGGAATTTTTCTTTCCAAATTTTCTGGCGACTTCCTCTCTCTCCTTCATCTCCGTTTTCCCCCTAATTTTTCACAGTCTCTCGTCTTTTTCTCGCTTCACTTCACGGCTTCATTAACTTGGTCTCTAATAATTCACACGTGTGCCTCGTAGCAGCTCCTCTCCTGCAGCGCTCATTAAAACTCGCAACGAAATTAAAATATTATTTTTTAATAGTTTTTTTGGAGGGAGGAAAATGGAAAAACAAGTTGGCGGTTTTAATGTTTATATCTATTTTAATTGCAAAATGCTTCTCAAACTTCAGGGTAATGGACTCACTCCTCTTCCTGACCTGCTCTCCTGGCTCCTTTTTCCTGCAAAGTTTCGGCTCGGTTTCCTTGGATGATGGGTTCTCTTGCCATAATTAAACTGCCATTTGGCACGTACGCCGACTTAATGATATTTACAGCAAAAACTCCGGAACACCAGCCACGGCGAACAAAATACAAGAAAAAAACATGGTAAAAAAGAAACGCTTGCTGACACGTCGCGGAGTCCTGCTGTCCCTTCTGTCTGACACTCCTCCTGGACTCCTGTGCAGCTCCTCCTCTTCCTGGACTCCATGTCCTTGCACCGCCCCTCTTCTGTCTCGCATTAAATTGGTTGCCAAAACATATTCTTGGTACCCTTTCTTTTGGGGCGTTTTCATTTTATGTAAAATAAAGGTAGTACCTTTTATTTATTAGAATCTTTCATTGAAGAATTAGAAATAAAAATCTTCGAAAATTTCTTACCTCAGAAGTCAAAAATCTGGCTACCTCCTCTTTCATTTCTCGAGGTTATTTGTTTCAAGGTATTCAATTATTATCCTTCATTTTGCCTTGATATTACGCTTCATAAATATGCTAGCTGTGTTAGTTTTTTCCACATTTGTTTAGGGTTATTATTAGCCTTGTCTGCATCACTTCCTCCGCTATTTCCGTTTTTTCTTTATGCTTTTGCTAGTTCGAAAAAACTAAGGGAAAAATTAAGAAATTCCTGTAGGATAATTGCTTGGCATACGTGCTGGAATGTTCGCTCTTCTTCTATTTCACTCTTCCTTTATAGTCCTTTGAAAGTTGTTACAACCTGCTTCTCTTTTCCGTCTTATCCCTCCCTTCTTTTACTGTTTAATTCGTCGCAAATATTTTTGCACATAATATTCAAGTTGCGTGCTTTGAAGAAACTTTTTTTGGCCCGTCTTTTCTTCGTTTTCTCATCTTCATAGAGGAGTTTATACGTCTTTCTCAATCTTCTTTCTTCAATTTTTTTTACTATTCTTTTACACGGATAAAAATTATGAAATATTTTTAATGATCAGTTGAAATTATAGTTCTAACATTTCTAGCCTAATATGTTTGTAGTTTGAATTTCTTCTAAAAAGTCTATAATTGTTAATACAAAATATTTTATTGCGCTTTTAAAACATATCTTAAATCTCTGACAATTTCTGTGGCACCCCTGTATGGAATTTCTTTGGAATATAACATTATAACATTTGGAATATAACATTAAAAACAAAGCTAATTTTTTTGATGTGCATTCAATTTGGTATTTTTTTTTAAAACGTCTCAACTTAAAGTTCAAGTTGAAGCTCCCAAAAGTTATTCAAGTTGTGTGTGCCAGGTGCAAAAACAGCCTAAGGCAAAGGAGAAAATGTGCACTAGAAGGAGAAAGGGATATCAAAAGGAAAAGAGACAGCATGAAGGGAAATAAGTAGTAAAGTTCGAGTGGGACCAGAGTTTAGATCCCGCTTGGTTGCCTTCTCACTCACACACAAATAACGCATGGAAGCAACACAGGCCAGAGTTGCCAACTTTTTTGGTGGCTCCCTCACACATGTCCTGCGGGCGATGGAAGGCAGAAGAAAATGGATGCGGAGCCAGGAGTGCCGTAAAAGCGCTTACTGCGGTTTGCTCTCACAACTGAACACGACTTTTGAATTAATGCATAAAATGCATAGGTCTTCCTGCTCAACTTCCTCTTCAATTTCAACCATTTCTTCCGCTTTCTTCTTCCTCCACTTTGGTGCTTGTAACATTTCCTAGTGATTTCAGCCAAATTGAAATTGAATGAATACAATTTTTTTTTTTTTTTTAACAAATGCATAAGCGAAAAGTGAAAATTCTATATAAAGATTCCGATATCTACAAGCTATTTTTGAGTACATTTTGTGGATATATCATATGTTTTCAATAGCTTACTAATTGAAAACCACAAATAACTTTAAACTTTAACTTTAAACGCAGCCGTTATGAACTTATTAAGTGCATTAAATGTTAGAGTTCTTTGTTTCTCAAAACTTTAGAAATTGCTTAAAGGAATTGATAAAGTGCTTCAGTTGGTTGAGTTTTTTTCATTATGACATATCAATTTTGATCAACTTCAATAGCAATTTCATCGAACACTCCGCCGGCGTTTTCTCACTTCACTTGGGTGTGAAGAATATTCATATTTCTCAAGACGTTGTGTCTGCCGTTGATGCTCCTCTTTAGAGCTGCCGAACCTTTGCCATCCGCTCAGAATTTTCCTGTACATCCTGCCATATTTTTCCATTTCACTTCAATTATCATTATAGTTCACAATCAGCTGGCAAACGCGTTTATACTTCATGCGTCTCGTTTTCAATTTTCTCAATTCCCCAATCGATGGCAGCTTTCCTCTCATTTCTCTTCGCGCAGCTCTGGAAATTCAAAACAAGCTTAACCGAACGCTACGCACAAGGAAAATAGTCGAGGAAAACTCAAGAAACGTGAAATGAAGGCATATTCAATTATGCCAGTTCCGGCGATGCAAAAGGGGAGAAGCGGGCGAGGGTTGGTGGAAAAGTCCGGGTGCCAGGAGAATTGGCAGCGGAGCAGCAGAGAGAGAGTGCACTTCATCAAACGAAGTGTCAACAAAGTTAAACGAGAAACTGCAGCGACAACAGCAGCAACAATGGCAATACCCATGGCACACGCAATTCTTCCTGGAATTCTCCTCCACTCCTTTTTCGTCCCAAAGCCCCAGCTCCTCCTGATTCTAGTCCTGCACCAGCTACAGCTCTTCCAGCTCCTCCGTGGTGTGCAACAAAACATAATTCCCAAACAAATATGAATGTCAAACGTGACTGAACTGCAAATGAAAAAAAGAACAAACGTGAACAGAAAAATAATCCCAAAAAAAATATGAAAGGTGTGACCGAAGAAGAAAACCAAGAATCTTGCCAGCAAAGTAGAAGATTCTAAATACTCTTTAGAGGGGATCTTAGAGATTTCGCGTTTGCTTAAATCCGTTGATAATATTTTCTGAAATAGTATTAAAAAGTGTGAAAATAAATAAGAAATGAAGCCTGAGTATATGTAATCTTGTCCTTCTTAGCTGGTTCCAAAAAAGACAGGAACTCGAAGGTGTTTTTAAAGTTATAAAAGTTTTGAAGGGGCCAAAAGTCATTGTAACTCCTCTTCTGCAGTTTCGGCTTCCTATTTCCCAGTCCCCAAATCGCATGCAACGATGCGTTTTTGTCCACCTCAGCCACCTGAGGTCAGTCCCTCCTGCTCCACTTCCACTCCATTCTCCCAGGTTCCTATTGTCCCAGTGATTTCATTTATGCAAGCGCACAGCATCCTAAGCTGAAATCTCTGCCCTTGGCACTGTGTTGCATGCACATCTTGCCTAGGGGTCGTCTCAACACGTTGACCAAAAAAGTTCCAAAGTTGTTTGGGCTTCATTAATATTCCATGACTTTTGCGTGGGATTCGTTTTATTTTGCTTTTCCGTGACTTTTTTTTTGGCTGTTCGGTTTTTGCTTCTTTTTCTAGGCTTTTGGCAAAAGTTTTCTCTGGGTTCTCTGGCTTCTTTTTTGGCAGCTTGTGTGTGCCATGAATGGTTAATATTTATGTGTGACACTATCAATCATCAATCTCTGTCTATGAATTTTGTGGCCTGCTGCTGCCGCTGCTGCTGATGCCAGCACCACAGCCTATCCATCAATATTTGCATTTCTATCTGCGGACTGGAGAACTTCAACGAATTTTACACGTTTCCTGCTCTTTTTTGCCTACCAAATTGGAGCAAGTTTTGTTTGTGGCTTTTGTTTAGAGATTTTTGTGGCCGTCGTATTATGCGGGGGATTTATTTGATTTTTTTCTATTTTGACAAATTGTCGGCTTTTTTTTTTGTCTTGAGGAAGCGGGAGCGTGTTATAAATGAACCGGAGAACAATTCTTGAGAGATGCCAATTATGTTGGAGCAAGTCAAAGAGATGGTTATCGATAGATGGATGGATTGCAAGTGATAGGATTGGAGTGGATGGGCCGATGTCGATTGGAGGTGCCGTACGCATATCCTAGTGAAGAGAATGAGTAGACAGACTTAAATAGATTGTTGGATAGCTGAAATAATTCATATATCTTGAAGGGGATCTTAAAGATATCTAGTACGAGTATTAAATGAATTAATACGAAGTTTTAAAATTAAACTAATTTAATTGACGAAATAATATTTTCTTTGAAGTATAACTGGGTTCTTAAGTAAAATGAGATTAAGTTAGAAACTGCTTCCTAAACAGTTTTCTCATTTATACGTTTCCTCTTGAACCCTGGTTTATTTCTGGTGTTTTTTGTATTTTAATACTATTTAATACTGGCTCTAGAGCTGGCTCCAGAGCTGAATTTTCGTCGCCAGCAGATAAATAGCTGCACATTACAATTCAAATGGATGGCGGTTCGTCATCTTAGTGATTATATTGATCGTTAATAACACAGTTTAACAGTTTTTGTAATTTAAAGTTTCTTTCCTTCAAACTTATTTATTCGGCGATAGTGCACACCTCGTGAAAGTTTAATAGAATTCGCACGAGATTTAACCAATAATTTGTTGAGTAACACGGGTTTAACCTGTCAAAACAGTTGCCACTTAAAGTTCAAAGCGACTTACAAAGAACTTTTGCAAAAGTTGTCACTCTGCCGGAGCTTACCTGATTTGGGTTGGTGTTGAAAGGGAAGTTCTAACTCAAGGGATTTTAATGATAATAATGTCTGAGGTCCTTCAAAATAATCCTTTGCTATTGCTTATCTTTTAATCTTTTACTTATATTTGCCTGTTTCTTTTTTTGCAGGTAAGTTTCAAAAGAATTTTTATGCGGTAAACAACATAAAAAAAGAAAAAAACTAAAAAGAGGTAAGTTGGGGGTTGGGAAAGCAGCCCGCTCTCAAAGGTGAAGAACCCCTTTGGGGATAGGCCTCCGCCACTTGCTCCCTTTTGTCCTGCTGCAATTTGCTGTTTAATTATTCAACAAGGATTTGTATCCTTTAACTATGCTGCCGGTTGCTCGCTCTTTCGCTCCTGCAAAGCCAAAAGTTAAAGGGGGTGGAGAGCCTTTCGGGGTGGTAAATGTGAGCGAGACAAAGCTCAAATCACTTTGTTTGCCCTGCACTTAGGCCACGCTGCCACACGGCTATAATCGGCTCAAAGTTAACTAACGCAAAAAAAAAAGAGAGCGAGCTAAAAAAAAGGACGAAAGAGGAGTCGGAAAATGCTTCCTATGCGCCCACTTCCTCGCCCACTTGTCGCACATTTTAATTGGCAATTTGGTGGAGGCTGTCAGCAGGAGATGCGGCACAGGGGATGGGGGGATCCTGTACGAGGACCTCGAGAAGGATCAGGAGGAGGGCCAGGAGATGGTGAAGCCAGCGGGAGCAGCTCCTGTGTAACACAATAAGCCGCGACATGTCCCAGAACCTCCCACGCCGCGACATGTGAGCATAAACAAACAGTTTACGGCCCGCCACCCAGAATATTCTCACTCCTCCTCACTCTGAATTTTTCTCCACTTCCCATCCCTGAATTTTCTCCAGAATTTTCCCCCACACCCCACCACGCATGCTTGTAAAGCGAAAATTGACACTTTTAACAAGTCGAAGGCAAAAAAAAAAGTCGCCTGTCGAGAGTTTAACCCGAAAAGAGGAGGCGCCGGAAAAAAAGTGGGCAAGGAAAAAGAAGAAAAGGAAAAATCGGCGAAAAAATTGAGAAAAATGGGAAGGAATACTGGTAGGAAAATGGGTAGGAAAAGCCGAGGCAAGGCAGATGAAAGCCAAGTGACAGCAGGGAAAGCACGCGGAAGGCTGATACTGTGTGATTCGTTAAGTGGCATTCCAGTTAGTCAAAAGGCCAAAGCCCCCTATTTCCGCCCTCTTGGACAGGGCCAATTTACGCGTTGATAAACTTTTTTGTTTCTTGTTAACGGTGTTGTTCTGCCGCTCTGAGGCTTGTTTAGAAATTAGAAAAGTTGGAACAACAACTAATGTCAATAATTTTAAAAGACAGCCCACACACACACACACCCTGTGTCTAGGAAAATTGTTATTATTATTGAGATTACCATGTAAAATCTGCGACTTGTTGTGGTAAATATATAGGGAAAGCTGTTTTTCTGTTCTAAAAATAAATGCAAATAATAGTCAAGGGATGAGAGCTTAGGATATATGTATATATCATTGTAAAATATATATTCCAAAAGAAATCTAAATGTGCAAGATAATATGTTGAATATTTGTAATCATTAACGGGGATGAGAGTACCCTACTTTGATTTTTTGTAAGCAAAAGAAATGCCCTGAAATATGACGTGATGGTAGAAATTCTTATCCCATTAAATAAAATAAATATTTCTTATTATAAAACAAATGTTATTAGGTGCTTAGATGTACATATTAAGAGTCTTGAAATATTTTCTTGATGTAAATAACAGTTATTAAAAAAAAAATAACACCTTATTACCTAAACCCGCAGCTAATAAGGGTGTTAAAAGCTTCTCTTCTTATGTTTTATTTCACTAATGTAGTGAAATTTAATACAAGGAAATTTTTTTTTTTTTGTAAAGCGAACCGGCTAAATTGGTTTTTATGAAGGAGGGCATTAGCGATGGGGACATGGGTGGAATATGTGCAGAAGGTGGCGATATACATATATAGGTATATGTATGTAGGCGGTGTCTAGTAGCGGGACCTTCGGTGGTCACCCAGCGGATGTTCATAAATCACTTTTAGTCGCCTCCATTCTGTAGCGCTTTTAATGTTTGCTCTGTGATCAAATTCAGATTTGCTGTCAACCGAAACTGGGCTCCGTAACCATCACCCACTCCCCTGATTTTTTACCACCCGGGCCACACACTCAAGTTACTCACACACAGCAGCACTCAGACACACCCCGTATCCGTGACCCTGCAAACACGAAACGAAACATAATGCCAATTTCGTTCCAATTAAATTTATATTTCGTTTCAATTTATTTATTAAATCGTGATTAGATGAAGGTAACGATCTTAGATAATTGATATTTTATAGAGGTATATTTAGAAATAATAAATGAATAGCGGATCCATTGATTACCTAGGGGGAGTTTTACAAATAGCTTCAATAATAACTGTGATGTCAGAATATATCTATCTAACATTTTTCCGATATTGTGCTTTATATAATCTTAAAATATATACCGAGTTAACGACCGATTTTTTGTGGTACTTTTTCGCTGTGCAGGAAAATCTCATATGAGCACGAGTGTGATGGGTATGAGGTATATCGGTTTACATTGAATTACGCTTGACTGATGACTGCCGTTTCGGATTCTTTCCAGCCACTCTGCCGCTTTCCCTCCTTTGGAGTCCTCTCTTGTCCAGTGGAAGTCATGTAGCTATTGCCCCCACCCTCCGGTTCGATTCCACACCCTCGCGCTGTGGGGCACACTTAATGTTCATTAAATTTATGAAAATTTCAGCAATGATTTATGATTCTTTTGGGGGTGCTCATGCACGCTCTATCCTCTCTTCCTCCCACTTTTCCCGTCTGACTGGGAATGTTTTAATGAGCTTTGAAGTCGATATGAGCTCAGTTTAAGGGCTTTTTCTAGGGATTTTTCCTTTTTTTTTACGGGCGAGCGTTCTGGCAAGATGAAAGCTAGGCTTGATTGAATTAGTTAGAGTGGATTTTAGTATCATGTGTATGGGAAGAGTGAAAGGAATGTATTTGTTCACCTATGGCGGAAAATTTGAGATTAAAAATAAATGTTAAATTTAGTATAATGAGATTTTCATAAGCCTTTTAATTAAAATACAAAAGAAGAATAAGGTTATTAATATAATAAGGATATTTAAAATTAACTTATATTGAATAACTGGATTTTAGGTTAATATTTTAAGGTTTAATGCAGGGCCACTCAACAGAAAATGCCTTTAAAAATGTCTAAAAGTATAGAAAGAAAGCTAACTCTGAAATGGAAGATCCTTAAGAAGTTATTTCAACTGACCAAAGATGTTACCAATGATACTGGAGATATTTACTAGGACAATTTTAACAATCTGCGTAGACAGAAACAAGCCTTTAATTGTACAATTTACAAAACAATGCTTATATAAGAAAACCCTATGAAAATCCCTAGGTCATTTTCAGTTTAGGGGGCTTCCTTAAATAAACCATACAAAATTACGGACCATTCATAACTGCAATTTCTAGGATACACTCCTGCGTATATCTTGGGGCATATTGTATAGACTTCCGTCCATCATCCAGTTTTGGGCTCATCTGCACTTGGTTACCCATTCCCCAGCAGATAACTCCCTTAACGGTGAGTTGAGCACGCACCAAATTAACCTGCACATTGAATGCTCCTCGTTGGAATAAACCCCCATCCAGCAGCCATTAAGATATCAATTTTATGCATGCCCACAGTTTCAGACTCGGACAAATCCTGGGCTCAGTTGCCCAATTTTGCTCATACATAGGAATTATATATTGCCGATTACATACAATTTATGTGCGCCCTTGTGAGTGGACATGGGGTTTTTCGGGAGTGAGTTGGGGGTCAACTGTCTAATTTAGTCCGAGACATGACTTCAAATGTCAACCAATTGTTGACCCCCCAACCGACCACCCTCTGTCCGCCGGTTAATGTTCATTATGGATGGATGTCCATTAATGTTCATGTTTTCATGGTTATGTTTGTCATTAAAATGGACAACACGCACATAAACGCACAACAGGATATCACATACACACACACATGAGTGTGTGTAATCATCGTTATCGTGCTAAGGTTAGTGAAAAGTCAGACCTAAATTTGCTTAAAGTTAGGCCAGAAATTAAGATAATGATGAAATTATCAAATTATGTGGAATCTGAAATAATGTCAGGCCTGCTGCCATTTCCGCCTTCAATCCAATTATGGAGAATAGTGAGGTATTTGCATTAATATTGCTAAAGTTCTCCAGAATTCTTTACAAAAAAATTTTAAGTGTTGCTCTACTTACTTTATCAAATAAAAACACCTCTTAACGAGGTTAGATTAAAGTGACGATGGCACACTCAACACAAAAAATTTCTGATATCAAATTTTGTGACGATTAATAGTTATTTAAACAAAAATATTTAAAAAGTTTTTAATTAGTTTCAAAATCGGCACGCTGCCTATTTTGCCTTTTTAAATTTTTCAGCTAAGTGCCGATTTTGAAACTAATTAAAAACTTTTTAAATATTTTTGTTTAAATAACTATTAATCGTCACAAAATTTGATATCAGAAATTTTTTGTGTTGAGTGTGCCATCGTCACTTTAATCTAACCTCGTTAAGAGGTGTTTTTATTTGATATCAGAAGTTTTTTAAATGCCTTATGTATGTACATACATAGGTCTTCCATTGTTTTTATAAGTTTTTGTTTGAAACTCAAATGGGAAAAATTAACAAACAAAATTCATATAAGAAGTTAGCTATATGGGAGCATTGCTACTAATTTTGAAGAGAAAGCAAATTTTCGGAGATATGTGTTGTACCCCGAAATATCTCAAGGGATAAACGGCCGGAAGTTACTATAAAAATCGTGAAAGCTATTTAAAAAAAATTTTTAATCTAAAAAAAAATAATTTTTATTCTAAATTCTTAATTATATTATTTAGAAAATTTTTGTCAGGGCAAAGTAATTATCATATCAAAATACTTTTCCAACGACATATAGCACGTTTCTGTAATTTTAGTCGTTCAGAAGTTATGGGCGCGAGAAATTTCCTGTTTTCCCGCTAAAGTAGTGGAAAAAGCAAAAATTAGATTAAATAAAAAAAAAAAAAAATCAAACGATTTCTTTTAAATTTAAATGATATTAAATTTTTTTTGATGGCTTTAAATTTTATTGCATTGTGCACGTCTCTAAATGACTCTACATGAGTTTTTACATAAATGTATGTATAGTGCATGTAAAAGGTTAGGTATATGGGATCTTTGCTACTAATTTTAATGAGTAATATCTCGAGAAAGCGAATTTTCCGAGATATGTGTTATATACCAAAAGTTGAGCAATCTCAAGGGCTATATGGCCTTGAGTGAGTATCAAAATCGTTAGAGCCATTTTTAAGAAAACTTCAAAAACTTAAAAAAAAAATTAATTTTAATTATAAATTCTTAAATATTATATTTATATAAATTATGTCAAGGCAAAGCTATTATCATTTCAAAATACCTTTCAAACGACATAAAGCACGATTCTGTAGCTTTAGTCGTTTAGAAGTTATGGGCGCGGGAAATCTGGCTTTTCTAGCTGTTTTCCCGCCAAACTAGCGGGAAACCCAAAAAGTCGTAGAACAAAAATTATTTAGCTCGAGCTGATTAATAAAACAAAAGTGGTTCCAGGACTTTAAAACAAAAAATACCACAGACAAACAGACAAACAAACAGACAAACAAACAAACAAACAAACAGACAAACAACAGGACAAACGTTTTCATTTCGGAAAGGCCGTTGAAATCTTGTTTATTGAATATCTTTTGAACGGAGTATCGGATCAGGACGATCGAGGTGTCATTCGACGCGTATTTAAAGCTAGATCACAACAACCTTAAAAATTTGGGGGTTTTTGCTCAACCGGCCCCAATTGCTCCAATTTTCAAAATTGTCAATTTCGCACTTTCACTCTCATTTCTCCTAAAGTTATCAGTTTTTGAAAAATCTTAGTATGCAGTTTCAAAGAGGTTTACAATACCTTTCGATCAAGATATAAATGGTTCTGATCGGACTATCGTAGCAGATTTTCAATTCTACGGCTGTATATAGTAGTCTCCTTGCGCACCACAGTCTCGGTGCTCATCGTCACTACGTGGACTGCCGTCCACAGTGATAAATTTCCAGTACTTAATATTTTCTGTATACTGTGCTTAAAGTTTCTGCGGTCTCATCTTTCTATTCTAACCATCTCTCTTTAGTAAATCCTTAGCTTTCACTGCATAACTAAACTAATTTCCTTCTCGTACATAACCTTGAGAGCGTCGCACTATAGGCTGGATGACTACTTTTTGTGGCCAAAATTAAAAACTTCAAAGCAAAACGAAATATTTGGGTTCGGTTTTTTATTTTGGGTTTTTAATAAGCTCTGGAACATATATCTTGAGAAAAGAGGCGTGGCGCCGCCTTTTTTAATTAATTTTTTTTTCCAGTGTAGATATACTTTTTTTTTTTTTTTTTTTTTTTTTTAAAAGTAGTATTTGTAAGTAATACAATATGTAAAAATGGGCATTGTCCTAATTTTATTTCATATAAAATAACAGTTTGAATCTTTTTTTTTCGTGTTTCGGCCCCCTTTTCTCCAATATAAGTATCTGGATGATCCGTCCTTCCTATAATATGATCTTAGTTTACAAGGACTTTGTAATCCGTCGTTAAAAAATGCAATTTCTTTAAAATTTGTGTCGTCTCTGTGTTTTATTAGTGAAATATATCGATTTTTTCCTAATACTAGGTTGCATCTAAAAAGTTAAATTTTAGAGTAAGTGCGCAAAAGTGCACTTTAAGATTACATTCATCTGAACAAGAATTAAATTACCTACAACACAGTATAAATATTAGGGTGAAACTAGGTGAAACTCTCTTTATATCTCTGGTTAAACATGAGTTTTTGATATTAACTAATACAGCAAAAAAGGCTGTTAAAAACACTCAATTACAGGGATAATCAGAAGCAATCCAACAGTTAAAAATCATTAACACATAGTAAAAACCATTCTCTTTCGTTGCCATTATAAATTGTTTAATAAAATCTTAGTTTAGTGCCTTTTTTATTAACTTTAAACAGATTGCTTTTTTTCGAAAACAAGCTCACGTGCGCACGACACTCCGAACAGCTGTTTTTAACAGTCGATAGCTTAACAGAGCGCGCCTCTGTTAAAACTTATGTTACGTAACATTGAAGACTGATGTTTTACTAACACAATGGCATCATAAAATCTTAATATTACGGACTTTCGAAAAATGGGTTTTTGGCCACAAAAAGTAGTCATCCAGCCTATAGTGCGTCGGCCACACTAGCAAGGTGAAATGCAACCCTGACAACGCCAGACTTACCTGCCTTCCGCAGCTGATGCACTTAATGCAATTCCGTTTACTTCTTGGCCATTCCCGTATTTTATTCACATTTTACACTTGAACATCACTGGCACAGGCAGCAAGCCCCCTGCCAACAGTCAGGGTCGTAGTCTCAAGGAGATTTTAAGAGGGATTAGGATAGGAAATTGGTCGGAACGTTCCGTTAAAGCTGGCGACTACGTCGCTGCTCTTATTTTAGCTATGCGGAATTTTCTGCTTTGCATATTTCCCTGCGAATTGCCAAGAGAGGGTCCTATTCTTATTTTTTTTGTGCTGGAAAATTTTCGCCTGGAGTTGGGATAATGAGATTATGATGGATACATTCCTGCTCGGCTGCTTCTTAAGGTGGCTTACTGCCTGTTTGTGTGTGTGTGGGTGTGTGTGGGTGTGAGAGAGGGCAGGGGCTTTGGGAAAAGCCGGCTGTAAAAGCCTTTCGGATTGCCTCCTTAATGGTCGAGTATTACCGCAGGATTTTCCCGGCAAATTCAAAGTTCACAAAGTCAACGCAAATTCAAGGCTAAACGCTACATTGTATTTTGTATTTACCCAAGCCTTTCCCATTTTATCTCGCTGTCAACGCCTACAATTTTTTCCGTAATTTACCATTAATTGCAGTAAATCTGTTTTTACCCCCGATGTATTTATCTAAAGTTCGCTCTTATCGCATTTTTTTCCAAAAATAAACCCAAGGCAAACCGAAATCCACTTTCGATAACAAACGCCCACAAAAAACGGATATTTTCGTTCTGATATGTCGGGACACATTTTCATGCGCGAACTATACGATTTTTCCCCGAACTCTGCCATGCGAGATTAAATTTATTTATAAATGATTTTGTCAAATAGAAAAACAAATATTTTATTGCATACTTTTGGAAACCCTTTTAAAACGATTTCAAATCCTTTTATAGTCGGGAAAGAGAAAGTAACATTTATTTCTATTATATTGTCAAGTAACAAATTTTTACATTTTACCCATAGTAAGGTCTCAATAAGTCCAATTGATGGTAAAGAAGAAGACTGATAAATTTCGCTTTGCGAGCTTGGTCATTAACGGTTCAAGCTTTTATCATGAACTTCCACCAGCCTACACACGCTCCCCTCCACCCCATCCTTCATTTCCCGTTCTGATCTCCGAACTCCCCCATTTATTATTTCGCACATGTTTACTTATTTATTTGGATACACATTTATATTTATTTCCTTTCGGCTGCGATAATTTTTGCGCTGCTGCTGCGGCGTCGACAACAAAAATTGCCAGCGATTGACAGGCGACATGCTATAAAAATGTTTGTCCAACACAGTCGAGGTCAATTGGTTAAGCCCTTTCGAATTCAATTTCTCTCTGTTAAATTTTTTTAATCTAAGTATAACGAATTTTTTACGAAATGTAAAAAATTTAGTAAAGCTATGCCCTTAACATGTTAACATCAAAGGCTAAAAGCTACTGTGTAGCTAATCTAAGCCGGAATGAGTATTTATAAGGATTTCTTTAAATCTATGTAACAAGAGTATATTTTAAACCTTGTCTGTATCGAAATGTTTGAAGACCAAACCACAATAAGCAAGTTTTTAAACTTGAAGATCTCGATAGTATATATTTAGTATATTATTTAGGTCCATTTTGTTTTTTGGTTAAGAGCTTAAATTTGTCGTGTGCCTTGCTAGATATTAGGATTTCTAGGATCTACAGGAAATGGTTCATTTTTTGACACTAAACTAAGTACTTCTAAAATCGTACAATCTTTTTGTGACTTATAGTGAATTATGTACGAAAAGTTCAACTGTAACTTTTATGTAAATATCGAATATTCTATTCATGGAATTTAAATGAAATTAAATTAGGGGGATTATCTGAAGAATGTTATATATTATTTGATAATCATCATTTGTAGCAAAGTGTACTAAGATTATTTTATATTATTATTTCATTTCATTTCATTGAATATGATTTATTAATACAAAAATACAAAAAAAAAAAGGGTTTACTCCATTGGCTCTAAGGTTTTTTATGATTCCGATAATAGCCTATAGATTCTATCACAACTGTACACTCGTTAGTGGTACATGGGGGAGCGGATTCTGTGATTCTGCGGGGTGGCGATTATTCAGGGGCGGAGTTGCGGTTTAGTGTTTAGCTAGTTCCCAATAGTGGAGTGTTGGAATGATAGAATGATGGTCAGCCAACGGCAGAAATGCTGCAAATTGATAAGTTGCTGATGCTGCTCTCCACCAGCTTCGCTGTCGACGTCACCACTAGCAGTTAGCAGCAGAAGCGAATGAGAAGTGAGAGTAAGAGAGAGAAAGAGACTGCGGAGGCGGGGGCGAGAGCAAAAAGTAGTTAGACTGATAAGAAACACGAACGTATGATGAATAAACCAAAATCGCAAGCAACAAAGAGAAAGGCCAAATAATGAGCATTTAATATCTTGACGACCTGCAAACGAATGGAAATGAAAATGGAATGAAATGAGGCAAAAGAAGTAAATGCATACAATTCAAAAAGGCACTTAAAGAAATTGTTTGGATATTTGCAAAAGATTAAACTGATGTTGAACATTAAAAAAAAAAAAAAAAAAAAAAAAATTTAAATTACATGTATGTATGTATGTATGTATGTGCATATGTGAGGAAAAACCTAGCATAAGCCGCTAAAATTGTTTGGACATCTCTGAGACTTTCAGAAACATAACTGACTCTGTCTGACTCGTGACTCTAACCTATGGGTACAAGGGTATTATAAGTTAGTGCCAACCGAGAATGTATGTAACAGGCAGAAATCTCCGACCCTATAAAGTATATATATTATTGATCAGCGTCACCAGCCGAGTCGATTTAGTCATGTCCGTCTGTCCGTCTGTCTGTCCGTGTGAAACAACAGATCTCAGAGACTATAAGAGCTAGAGTTACCAAATTTGGTGACAACATTGGAATTTGTTGCACGCAGATCAAGTTTAAAATTTAAAATTTGGCCACGCCCACTTCCGCCCCTGAAAATCATAAAAACGATATATTAGCTATATGCGTGATTTTCGGCTTAAAGTTAATAGATACAATAAATTAATAAAATAGAGACGGACGTTTCCTGAAAACTTCAATAAAATCGGATGATAAACATGGGAGATATTAGCAATAAGGTTTGAATTTTAACACACCGCCCTAAGGCACTGCTGTTGCAAGCTGTAGCCGACAGGTGGCGCATTCGAGCCTTGGCCGTGGGATATAATGGCGCCAATTTATGTATGTACAATTTTAATTTGCCTTTTAGTGTGAAGCGCAAACGTTTAGGTACCGGCAGTGCTGCAAAATGAAATTTTTTTTTATACGTAGCTTGAACTAAAAATCTACGTATTTTTACGTAGCCAAAATTTGGTCAAATACGTAGATCTACGTATTTTTTTTAAAGTCAAACAAAGCCAATTATAAAGGGTATTTTAATTATATATATGCCATATTTGTTTACATATAAGTTTTTATTAATAAAATTAACATTTTTTTTAATATTTAGGAGTGAATATTTTTATTAAAATAGCTTAGGTGCTCTTTCGATGGCTCAGATGATATTTGCTTTAAATGGTCTTTTGTGAATAATAATCCTTTTAGGGTTTCTGTGCCTAAACAATTCCTTTTATTCGTTTTAATTAAAGTTATCTCAGAAAAAATTCTTTCAACATTTGCGCTGCTATGCGGCAATGTTAAAATATTTTGAGCAAACTCTGACAAAAAAGGAAAAAGAAGGGAACCATCGCCTTTTTTAATATTTGCAATATACGCCCAAATCTCTACTTCCTTAGCATCTTCCCCATTAAAGGGCAGATCTGTATTCCGTAAGATACGCCACTCCCTGTCGAGCTCAGTGAAATTTCGCGTGCACAGTCCTGTCATGAAAATGCATGTTTATTAGAGGTTATATAAAACAATAAATTTTAAAGTAGTTACCTGAAAATGAAAGTGCAGCTTGTGTAATCGATGGTATGTTGCGTATTAATTTCTTGTTTAAGAATACCGCAGGATTTAAGAACTGCAATTGCTTCATTTTTTGCATGTGTTCGTTGTTAAATGGGAAGCGCTTTTTTATTTGACGAAGACTCTCAATAAAAAACTTAAGACAATTTTGCCGAAATAATAATAAATTCGCACAATCAATGGTTCCGCTTTTTTGAAGAGTTAGGGCAGCCACATTGCCTCCCAAATAAATGTAATTAAAGTCCAAGTGTAGATCGTGCACATGTGCTGCACAGCTGAGAATAATGAATATCGTTGCCAGCCTGTTCTTTCTGGCAACATTAGGCAACATCTTGACTAAAGCCTGCTGCTAGCACACTGTTAGTGTTGGTAAATTGCAAATTAGTCGTTTACTTTTAAATTAAACATTTAAATTCTTGTTTATATCTAAAAAAAATTTGCTAAATTTTTTTTTTGTACAATTTAAAAAAAATACGTAGATTTGGGAGCTCTATACGTAGATACGTAGATCGGGGCTGAAAATACGTAGATCTACGTAAAAATACGTAGATTTTGCAGCACTGGGTACCGGGTATCTCACAGTCGAGCACAGTCGACTGTAGCTTTCTTACTTGTTTTTTTTTAGGTTTTTGTTGTCGGGCCTCTGATATCAAATTTATTTTTGATTGTAAAGGACATTAATGTGTTTTTAACTGATATATAATAAAATTTAAGCTTTTGCCAGACAAATAATCCTTTTCATCTATTTTTTAAAAATTCCCTTTTTGAACAGTGTAAAATACCAAACAAGATGCGATAAAATAAGAGAATAGCCTATGTCAATGGGAATGGGAATCGGAGATGGGAAGTGGGAAATGCGAAATGGGAAATGGGTGGTAAAGGACGGGAGTAAAAGTTGGACCAGAAGGAAAACTAGAAACACACGAGCAACAGTCCAATAACAGCAAAAACAACATCTTGGAGTCGTCCAACTCGCATAACAGTTGAACAAACAGTAAATGCTATTAGAACGAGAAGAAGAAGAAAAAGGAGAACCAACATCAGCAGCAGAAGATGCTGTAGGAGTAAGAGAGATAGACAGGAGGAGGGTGTCTCAGCCGGCGTCGCTGCTATTACTGTAATCGCGACGCCGCTGATAATGTATTTCATATATACAGCTGTGGTCAAGATAATAGCACTGGGTAGAAAATGTGAAAATAAATCAATTTTTTTGATAGATGGAATACAAAATGATTTCATATTCTAAACAAAACAGCATCTGTGGATCTCACCTAAAAATAGCAAACCAAACAAATTAAAGCCCTCCATCTTTCCAATGTTTTTTAAAATCGCTTAATCTTTGGTAAACTAAATTGTTTATTAAACTTTTCTGACAAATTTAAATTTACAAAGGTCCTAACTTTTCAATTTAAACTAATATTATTCTCACCCCAAGTGTAGATCGTATGATACATGTGTGTGTGTGTTTTTTTTTTTTTTTTTTTGCCGCATTCACACCCCGCTGCGTCAGCGTTGACGTTGACTGCGAGACGTAGACCAGCATGAAAATGTAGGAGAGAAAGAGGAGAAAGAAATGAAAGGAAGGGCGGAGGAGGAGGTGGAGAGATGCCGCAAGCCGATAAAAAGGCAGGCAAAGTCGCAATTTTCCCCCATACGTGTGTGTGTGTGTGTGAGTCTTTTCCATATGGGCGCATTTATACGCGTTCGTTTTCAATTGAAAATTCCCCCCGGCTATCATCATCTCTTTCTATAATATTGTTTCTCTCTCTGTTTCGTTTGTTTTGCTATTATCATGGTTGTTCCCTCATCCGCCTTGTTCCACTCTTCTCCCCTTAACCCACATACGAGATTTTCTTTTTTGCCAACGCATTTTGTTTTTTATCAGCTGATACTTGCACCCTTCCCTCACTCCCACGCCGTTGCCATCCCTTTCCTTAACGCGAATAAAATGTAAGCCATCAAATTGCTATTGCTCCATTGAAATTGCTTTCTTTAACTCGTTTTCTTTGTCTCATCGCGGTATTTTTGCATTTTTTTATCCGATGTTGTTTGCTTTGTTGTATCTTATACGCAGATATTACAATTTCAGTGTATGATATTGAGGGGCTCAAGCTTCCTCATAAGTATCCATTCCAGACCTTCCACATCATTTAAAGTGATTCCCGTTCGGTTAAAGCTGGAAATATGATAAATATACCATGGAAGAGTAGTTAGGTTATGGTATCACTGTGGACGGCAGTCCACGTAGTGACGATGAGCACCGAGACTGTGGTGCGCAAGGAGACTACTATAAACAGCCGTAGAATTGAAAATCTGCTACGATAGTCCGATCAGAACCATTTATATCTTGATCCAAAAGGTATTGTAAACCTCTTTGAAACTGCATACTAATATTTTTCAAAAACGGATTAGTTTAGGAGAAATGGGAGTGAAAGTGCGAAATTGAAAATTTTAAAAATTTTAAAAATTGAAAATCCCAAAATTTTTAATGTTGTTGTGATCTAGCTTTAATTACGCGTCGAATGACACCTCGATCATCCTGATCCGATACTCCGTTCTAAAGATATTCAATAAACAAGATTTTAACGGCCTTTCCGAAATGAAAACGCTTGTCCTGTTGTTTGTCTGTCTGTCTGTGTGTCGATTTTTTTGTTTAAGAATCCTGAAACTACTTTTATTTTATTAAACAGCTCGAGCTGAACATTTTTTGTTCTACGACTTTTTGGGTTTCCCGCTAGTTTGGCGGGAAAACAGCCAAAAAAGCCAGATTTTCCGCGCCCATAACTTTTAAACGACTAAAGCTACAGAAACGTGCTATATGTCGTTTGAAAGGTATTTTGAAATGATAATAGCTTTGCCTTGACATAATTTATCTAAATATAATATTTAAGAATTTATAATTAAAATTAATATTGTTTTTTAAGTTTTTGAAGTTTTATTAAAAATGGCTCTAACGATTTTGATAATCACTCAAGGCCATATAGCCCTTGAGATTGCTCAACTTTTGGTATATAATACATATCTGGGAAAATTCGCTTTCTCGAGATATTACTCATTAAAATTAGTAGCAAAAATCCCATATACCTAACCTTTTACATGCACTATACATTTATGTAAAAAATCATGTAAAGTCATATAGTGCACAATGCAATAAAATTTAAAACCATCGAAGGAAATCTAATATAATTTAAATTTAAAAGAAATCGTTTTAAATTTTTTTTTTTTATTTAATCTAAATTTTGCGTTTTTCACTACTTCGGCGGGAAAAAGGGAAATTTCTCGCGCCCATAACTTCTGAACGACTAAAGTTACAGAAACGTGCTTTATGTCGTTGGAAAAGTATTCTGATATGATAATTATTTTGCCCTGACAAAATTTTTCTAAATATTATAATTAAGAATTTATAATTAACATTTTTTTTATTTTAAGATTAAACATTTTTTTGTTTAATGGCTTTTACTATTTTTATGGTCACTTCAGGCCGTATAGCCCTTGAGATATTTCGGGGTACAACACATATCTCCGAAAATTCGCTTTCTCTTCAAAATTTGTAGCAATTATCCCATATATGCATTTTTTTAATGAATTTTTCCCATTTGAGTTTCAAACAAAAACTTATAACAACAATGGGAGACCTATGTATGTATGTACATACATATGCCATTTAAAAAACTTCTGATATCAAATAAAAACACCTCTTAACGAGGTGAGATTAAATTGACGATGGCACATTCAGCCCAAAAAATTTCTGATACCAAATTTTGTGACGATTAATAGTTATATGTATAAACAAAAATATTTAAAAAGTTTTTAATTAGTTTCAAAATCGGCACGCTGCCTGTTTTGCTTTTTTAAATTTTTCAGCTAAGTGCCGATTTTGAAACTAATTAAAAACTTTTTAAATATTTTTGTTTATATAACTATTAATCGTCACAAAATTTGGTATCAGAAATTTTTTGGGCTGAATGTGCCATCGTCACTTTAATCTCACCTCGTTAAGAGGTGTTTTTATTTGATTATTGTATATCCGTAATTACGTCTCTTGGGGAGTTCCTCCCGCTCGTTTCGGCCCCGTTGCTCTATCAATTAAGAAATTGTCAATCAATCAGCAGAAGCATTCTCGAAAAGTCAAAGATTCATTGGAATCGCGTTATGGGCAATTCCCAGTATAAACGAGAAAGAAAGCTAACTTCGGTAAACCGAAGTTGGTATACCCTTGCAGTCTGCAATTGGACCATTGAAAATGTTGAAAAAATGTCGAATTTTGTTAATTTTACATTTTACATGTAGAATTTAACATTTTCATATAAATCGACCGATCGCTTCTATGGCAGCTATATGATATAGTGGTCCGATCTTAATGAAATTAAAACCGTAATTCTAGAAGCATAAAAAACTGTTATATCTCAAAATTTATAGAAATACGTTGAAAAACAGGGAATTTTTTTCATTAATTTCGCCATCATTTCTATGGCAGCTATAGGATATAGTAGTCCGATTTCGGTCGTTCCGACATATATACTGCGTGATAAGGAAATAAGACTATGCTGAAAATTTCAGCTCGATAGCTCAAAAACTGAGACTAGTTCGCGTAGAAACCGACAGACGGACAGACAGACAGACGGACAGACAGACGGACATGGCTAGATCGACTCGGCTGGTGATGCTGATCAAGAATATATATACTTTATGGGGTCGGAGATGCCTCCTTCATTGCGTTGCAAACATCTGGTCAAAATTATAATACCCTCTGCAAGGGTATAAAAACATCTATAAAATCTATAAACTGGTTTTTCTCTAAACTTCGTGAGTAAGCTAAGACAAAACAAAATAAAGAAAATATTAATATAGTTTCTCACTATTACAAAAGTGGGTTAGCCAAAACTTCATATAGAGAAGAAAAATGAAGCTCACTTCAAAATGCCAAACGTGTGAAGAAAAGTACAAAATATGATCTGTTATTTATTAACCTCAAAAATTCTAATACCAGCCTGTCTTTCCCTTTAATGTTATTTAAATAAGACTAATTTATATTTAAATTAACATACTTTAAAAATTAAGAAACAAGACAAATTTATACTTGTAGGTCAGGAATCCACCTTCACAGGGTTAGAAATTTTTGATAAAAATTTTAATACCCACGGCAAGGGCATTATAAAGAAACTCCATTAAACTTAAAATTCAACCGCTTTAATTTATATTTTCGAGGCACTTTAGAACTCGACATCCATAATAAAGTATAGAAACTGATTCAAGGCGGACAGGTGGCAATGATGATGATGGCTTTAATGTTTTTTTTTCTTTTCGGTATTTGTGGTGCCAATTTAATAGTTTTTCACTCATCGCTCGTGTTTCCCCGCTTTACGATTTATTTTTACGAGTGGCAAACAAAACAAAAATCGGCTCGAAAGCCGACAAATAAAAAGAGTGATGAGATGGCTGTAGGATTTATAGAGCCCGCTCATCAGCTGGTGACTTGGGGGAGCGATGGAAATTCTGGGAGCGATTGGGGCTAAATAGAAGACAGTGGACGGCAACTCTCAAATTTGATTCTCACGCTGCCGCCAAAGCCAAAAAAAAAAACCACTTGTTAAAAAATTGGGTTCACGAGCAGATAGCCAAATTAGAAATACAGTGCTTGCTCTAACGAGTGAACTGAAATAATGAATTTTCCGAAATTTGCGAAATAATTGTAAACATAGGTTTAATTGTGTGTTCGAATAATTATCTCATTACATTTTTTTATGTACAAGAATCTTTTCATAAATTAACACTTTCACCACCAACATTTTTTTTAGACAGTTTCCTTTTCTGTAACGTAATTAGTTTTAAAAAATAAAAAAAATTCTTTAGCTTTAAATAAAAAATGAGTTCTTCATTTTCCAGTCTCCACTGAATTTTGCAAACCGATGTAAATGAACGAAAGAAAGAGGCGGTAAGCATTAGCGAGGCGAATGGGACAGCGAAGCATGTCGCCGAAATGATGAATGAAGTAATATGTTTTTGCCACAAGCGCAATTTCTGCTCCACTGTGCGAATTTTTTGTGTTTCGTTCTTCTTCTTCTCGCCTTTTTTTGGGTGGTGGCGCTTTGCGACGTCGGCAGAGGCGGCGACAGAAGCAGAAGCGTTGACTCAGACGTTGACGTCAACAGCATTCGCTCTCGTTCTCTCTCCAAGACTCTCTGCCATTGCTATGCTCTCTCTCCCAATCTCTTTGGCGGGGCTTTTTGGGAAAAATACACCCCCGCCGCATACAAAATTCCATATCCCGGCAAACAAAGGGTGTGGGTGGGAGTGAGAAAGAGCGAGATAGAGAGCCGCTGTGAGCGCGGAGTTCCGTTTTGCCGGCGCTTTTCTACAACTATTTGGCACGTCGCTCTCTTCGCTCTTCCCGCATTCCAGCCTCGTTCATTCATTCAAACGTGTTGGGAAAGGAGAAAGAGAGAGAGAGAGAGAGAGCGACAGCGAGAGAGAGAGGGGCTATTACTTTGCGCAGGCGCTGGCTCTGTCGACGTCGCCGCCGACGTCGCGTTGTTTGATTTCCGTTTTCAGCTAGCTTCACATTCACAGTTTGATTTTAATTTTTGTCGCGGTTAGTTCGAAGAGCGCGAAGTTAAGACTCACTCTCTCTTCCCACTGTTCCTCCCGTTCTGAGATCAGCTGCTCTCGCAACAACAACAAAATAATAGCAATAGCAACAACCATAACTGTAGTTATCGTCTCTTCTCGTTCGTTTTGCGTGTATTTCCTGTGCGTGTGTGTGTGTAAGCTTAAAGCTGACGAACAAAACGAAGCAAGAAAAAATAAATTATAGCAAAAATTGTTAATTATACAAAAGAGAGAGAGAAAGAGAGCAAGTAAAATATTATCGTACGTGTCTACCTCTCAATAGTGTGCGTGTGCATAAAAATATATAAAAATAGCAATAGAAAGTTATTAAAGCGTTTGCAAAAAAAAATAAAAACCGACCAACGAACAGCGAGAGGAAACGCAGAGAAGAATAGTTAAAGCCAGCGTCTCTGCCGACTGCGCTGCCAGCGTCGCACTTGAAAACGTCGCAAAAGTTTGTAAACAGCCGAAAGCTTCCGTACGTGTGTGTGAGAGTGAGTTTGTGTGCTAGCCGGCGTGCCTGTGTGCGTGCCTAGAAAACAGTGAAGAAGCAGCAGACGCCGCTAAACGAGAAGAAGAAGGCGAACTGCTGAGAAGCAGCCAAGAAGCCGACAGCAAAAAGTAAATAAAACAAAATAATACAAAAAATATTAAATTAGATTCAGATTCGTATCCCCGCAAGAATTAATAAGAATGTAGCGCCCTTAGCCCGGCCCGTCTGCTTTGTTCTACTCTTTCGCTTTAAGGCACCCACACATCCAGATTCGGCATTCAAAAGTTCAATGTCTGTATATTGTTTAAAATAAAATTTATTTCACTCCTCTGTATTGCAGTTTGCAGTTCCTCTCTCTTTTGCTCTTTTCTGTGTTTTATTTTCTTTTCTCTCTTTGTTGCGTGTAGAATTAAATAAGCTCTCTGTGCGAGTGTGCGTGTGGCAAGATTGTTTTTACAATTTATTTTTTATTCCGATTAAAGGTTGGCCACTTTTTTTATTTTCTTTTTTTGCACACAAAATTCATAAACCCCAAATGAAGTGACAAATGCCAAACGTCAAGATAAAGTTCACAAAGCTAACGGGAAGTAGTAGGCGAGAGAGGGAAAGAGTGAGAGAGGGAAAGAGGGAGAGAGAGAAAAGATTAAAGATTTTGAAATCAGCTGATTTTCAATTTAATTGGGAATTACCGGTTTCGAAATGTCTGAAATTCACAGAAAATCTTGATTCTGCCTTTTAATTTACACTCGTCAGATTTATTCAGATTGTGACGCTTTTATTTCCGGGGGAAAAATATTTTAAATTGATTTACAAGCCACTTTAATTTGTAACGGTATTAATCTATGTTGTACCAGAATATTTAATAAATTTGAATTATATTTCGAGTTTTGAGATAAAATATATTTAAAAGCTATAAATATTATTTATTTAACGAGTATGTTTTAATCATAGTAAAGTATTTTTTGAGCTTAACAATTAAATTCAATTTAAGGTTTGGTTAGTCACAATTTGTCATATCTTGGATTTTCTCTATGAAAAGCATCTGACATATGGCAAAAGACTTTCCTGCTAGACATATGGTTTTTTTCTTGCGTTCCAAGTAATTTGTATGCTCTTATCGAATAAACTGTGCGCTGCCTTTGAATTAGTCATAATTAAATAATTAAATCATTTGATTCTGATTGCGGAGAGTGTGTGAGTGTCTCGTTGTGTCAGCGTGTGTGTGTGTGTGTGCTGTGTGAGCTGGTAGTGCCATGCACATCTCCTCTCCCACAACATCTCCTTCCCGAGTTTCCATATTGATTTAATAAAAAAAAAATTCAATTCAAAGGGTGTTAATGAAATTTGATACTCAAATAAATTCAAAATGTTTAAGAATTAATACACAGAAAAGCCTCTAAATTTTGATATATCACCGAAAATATTTTTCTGTGTGATTGCGCTCCGATTCGCAGCGATGCACGATGTGGTCAGACCCCAAATAATGTCCGATATGGAAGCGACAAGCCAACGACTGATTAAGTCCACCAAGTTTAGCCTGTCGTGTCCCTGTATTCCCAACCCCCTTTTCGCTGGCTATTTGAGGTTGAAGTGCCGGTTGAGCTTGTGAAGTCCAAGGTTAAGCCTTTATTTTGGGTGTTTGTTCGTTCGGTTTCTACTCGTTTTTGGTAAATGTGCGATAAAGAGAGAAACTTTATTTTCGGATTCTTTTTTAGTGGCTTTTGTTTGTGCACCCTTTCTGCTTCTTTTTCGCTCACTTCTTTCGTTCTTTGTCTGGCCAACAAGAGGAGAGAGAGAATCGAGGACCAAAAAGGAAGTAAGCAGCGGCAGTGGAAACAACCCTTGAAAATGGGCAACAATGAAATTTCTTAACAGCTTCAAGGAACTTTCTCTGCGAACAAGTTGCAGTCATTGCACCCTCTCCTCCCCCTTACTTACCATCGCCTTACTTATCAGTCCCCGCCTCTCCTTCGCTCTCTATCCCCATCCTTTTCTGGCCCACGCCCCGAAAAGAAGACAAGCAGACAACATCGTTAACCTGGCCCAGGGCCTTAGGGGTTTAATTTAGCCACCCCACCGACGGCAAGCTATCACCACCACCGACGCCCTCCGCCCACGCCACCCACCTCACTTTGTTTCTTCTTTGTTTTATTTCTGTAACAAAGTAAAAGTTGTAAAAAATAAAAAGAAAAGCGGCAAAATAAGGAGAAGGAATAAAACGAAGCGAACGAAGGAGAAGAAGCTGAACGTGAGCAGAGAACTGTGAACTCTCACCTCAGCACATGTCCTTAGACAGCTGAAGCATCCCCTCAGGCAGCCGCCCATTCCCACACTCTAAGAAATAATATTAATTTCGAACTCCGTAAAAAGGGCAATATGGGTTTCTTGTGTATACATTTTTAACACTTGATTCCATAGGGGTGTCCGATTGTTGTTAAAAAAATGTAATTTTTCTAAAAGTAAATATAAAATAAAATCATTTTTTTCTTAGTTTATATATAAGATAAAAAATGTATATTCTATGACGAGTGAAGAGGCATCTTTCAAGAAAACTTAAAATCAATCTTTAGCAATATTCAAATATTTTTCTCTGTACTTTTCCAGCTTTTCATCTTTATCTTATAAGCATTTTCGGGGGTTTTCTCTTTTGCCTTCGCCTGGCTCATCTGTTTTATGTCTTTTTTGGCCGCAGCATTTTTTATGGTTTGTTGGCAATTTTGAGATTTACATATTTCCTTTGCCCTGCACACCAAACCCAAACCCCAACTTGTATTCGCTTTGCTTTGCACTTATCGCGCGGTCTGACCCAAAAGGAAGAAAAGGAGAAAAATCGGACAGAACAATTTGTTAGTCGAAGCTGCTACTTTTGCTGCTTCTTTCAATTCGCGGGGGTTGCAAACGGTGTTTTTTTGTGGGTTCTACGTGCTCAAAAATGCAAATCCAACCGAAATAAAACGCAGCAATAATAACAGCAACAATAAGCAAATAGCACAAAGGAAAATGTAATAAAATATACACGAGCGACAAGCGTAAAAAATGTACAAATAATAACAAATAATATATACAGATCGCATACAAAATCGTACACAAATAAACCGCAGGCAAATCAGCTTAGGAAGAGAACAATAAACAAACAAAAACAATAAAAGAAAAATATGTCACAAAAGTTAATTATTAAAGCATATTTTCGGCTCTCCAAACACTGACAGTGCGGTCAAAACTGATAATAAAATAAAAGGATTTGATAACAAATATTGGGGACTGAACGATGACTGTCCCAAGTCCTTGAAATACAATATTTTACATTAAAGAAAAAGCCATTTAGATAAAATATCAAATTTGAGTCATTGATGTGTCATAATAAAAGCTTTTGAAATTGGTTTTGGAACGCCATCGTCCCACCACAAAAAGTCTCGAATGACGGTCAAGCTAAGAGTTTCCTTTCTATCAGAAATTCACTGGAAAATGGTTGCGAAACATTTACAGCAAAATATTTGGGGTTTTCCCCCGTTTAAAAACTTGTGGTTAGCGGCCCAAACAAAAACCATTCATTTTGCTAATCTAATAAACTTCAAATGAAAAATTGTGAATTCCTAGAATTTACAACGATTGATATGGCAAGTGAAAGAGATATGGAGAGAAATTGCCCTGAAGCAGAGAACGTACTCCTCTCCGATAAGAATATCGAGTTTAGTCAGCCCCCTTCGATAACACAAAATGTGCACAGAAATAGAGTAAAAAATACCCTTCTTATCAGTTGTGGAAAAATAGTACAGAAAAAATTATGTCAACTGTTTGACACAACAAGAGCGATATAGATACTATATACGTGGGCTGCTACATATATTTCTGGCCTAATAATGAAAATACGAATATTTATTAAGGAAAATAGTTTTATTGTTTTTCAAAATATTCTCCATCAAGATTTACACACTTTTGCATGCGCTCAAACCAATTTTCGAAGCACTTTTTCCACTCTGATTGACACACCTCAAAAACATGGTTTTTGAATGCTTCAACAGCATCTTCTGGCGACGAAAATCGTTGACCACGCATTTTCTTCTTGATGTGAGGGAATAAAAAGAAGTCATTTGGTGCCAAGTCAGGACTGTACGTCGGATGACCCATCAATTCGACGTTTTGGCCAGTCAAAAAGGCGCTGGTTTGAGCCGATGTGTGAGAGCTCGCATTGTCATGGTGCACAATGATTCGTCTTCCCTTGTTCGTTTTTCGAATTTCACCGAAGACTTCAGGCAAACAAATGGTGGTGTACCAATCAGAATTGACCGTCCTACGTTGCTCAAGAGGAACAGTAGCCACATGACCAGTTTTTGCGAAGAAACAGGCGACCATTTGCTTCGAAGTGCTTCTTCCACGAACAACTTTCGTTGGATTTGGCTCGTCTTGGAAGACCCACACGGTCGATTGCTGTTTTGTTTCGGGCTCATACGCATAGATCCATGATTCGTCACCTGTGACGATCTTATAAACGTCTTTTGAAGCACCGCGATCGTATTTTTTCAGCATTTCTTTACACCAATCCACACGAGCCTTCTTTTGAGCGATTGTCAAATTGTGCGGGATCCAACGAGAACAAACCTTTTTTACAGCCAGGTGCTCATGCAATATCGAATGTATGCTGGTGGAAGAAATGCCTAGGGATGCCTCTATCTCACGGTATGTCACATGACGGTCTTGCATTATTAGTTCACGTACGCCATCGATGTTTTCTGGCACAACGGCTGTTTTTGGACGACCTTCGCGGAATTCGTCTTTGAGGGAGCGTCGGCCACGATTGAATTCGTTGTACCAGTTTTTCACAGTGCTATAGGATGGTGCTTCATAGTCATACAAAGATTTAAGTTCATCGCTGCACTCTTGTCGTGATAATCCACGCCGAAAGTTGTGAAAAATGATCGCACGAAAATGTTCACGAGTTAATTCCATTTTTTTGCGAAATTGATTTTTTTAAGTAACTGTAAACAACACAAATGATAGTCGTACGTCAAACCGTTCTGAGTACGTTTATGCTTAAAAATGTCGAACTTTTCAATGGAAATGTCAGATTCCACCTAACAACACTTAGTGTTGCCTAGGCCAGAAATATATATAGCAGCCCACGTACATACACATGTATGCACATGTATGCACGTAGGGGGCTCTGGGGACGGGGCTCTTCCACGGGGTATATGTATGTATGTACAACCCCGATCAAGTGACGCGACCGCTGATGAAACTTTTATAAAAGTGAGTCAACGTCGTGGAATGAATGTGCAATCAGATTAAGGGCGTTTCATGGGAAGGCGAGGTAAAGGCATTTATCCGAGATTTTAGAGCGAGCTAGATTATGTTGATTTCTTGGGAACCTTTTGGAGATTCTTATAGTTAGATCTTGAGTTGTTTTTTTGGGAGGTTATAATAAAAGTCATATGAATTTGACGCATGCCATTATACACGTAGTTTATCTCGGTAACTCGTATTCTCGCTATTTATGGCACGAATTTATTATCAAGAGATTTTGGTTTAATCGCAAGAATCACGGGACTTTTAGGAAAGTATCTGATGTACAAATTTGGGAAATTTGATAACAAACGCTTATTAGATTATAACTTAACACAATAAAAATACAAATATTCTTATTTGGTTTTTAAAATATAGCAAATATAATTTTGAAATATATTTGAGTTGCAATGTATGCAACTCCTAAACTATCTTTCTCAATATTTATAATATTTCTTTAAAAAGGTAAATGTTGTGCCCATTAGAAGTTATATTTTGCTCACAATGGCGCTGATATGTCCACAATATTAACGTATTGAAAATTAAACCGCCTTGTCAATATGATCATTTATTATTTAAGACTAAGAATAGTAACTTTTCCAGTTTTTGTAAACCTATCTTTCTTTCTTATTCTTCCCTTCTAATTCTCCACTTCCTCTCTTTCTCTATCGCTCTCTTTTCTTTCGCTGCATTTGTAGCATCATTCGTAGATGATTGAATTTTAGTGGCTCGTTTTTGTTTCGGCCACAAGAGTGCTGTCAGGTGTTTTTTATGGTCTTTGCCTTCCGGTTTCCCTCCCTGCCCATTTCCTATAACCCCTCTTCCTCTCCCGTTCTTTCTTTTCGGCTTTGGCTTAATTTTTAAAGGTCAATTCGTTTGCGTTTTTTTATGTGTCGGTTTTTACTTCGCTTGCCTTTGAAGTGAGTCATTTTCAATTCACACAAACACGGGCAAACAAAGCTTCGGCTTTGCGTTTGCGTTTGCGTTTGCTTTAGTTGTTAAAGTTCGTTTATTTCGCCGATTTTGCAAGCGAGTGTAATTAACGTGGGCGTTTTGTTTGCACTGGGGACATATCTATCTCTCTCGCACACCACCTCACTATCCCGGTCTCTGTCTGCCCTGTTGGCACATGTGGCGTATGAGTGATAAAACATTTTGTGTATTTTTCTCCATTAATCGCTGGCCAAACCAGCAAGAACAGCAACAGCAAATTTAACAGTTGCAACCTGTGCGCGCTCTGGTTTTCTGGCTTTTCGTGTTGATTTTGCAGAGTGGCCAGATGGGTGTTTGAATTGGTCGTAGGAAAATGGAAAATGGTGGGGAGGGTAAAACTCCGACGGATTTCCCCGTGATGATAATGGAAATGAAGCCGTTTCACAGTTGGCTAATTGTTAATGGATTGTGTGTGTTTGGCCTAAAACAATTGCAGGTGCAATGAGTTGGGAGCCCTGCAGCCGGAATTGTGATATGTTTCTAGGGGAATTCGTGGGCATATCATTATGCTAAGCGTTTTATGTGATACACTTTGAATAAATAGAATTAACAAACATTAAAGTATTTTTCTTTAACATTAATTTCAATAATTTCCGAGCAGAATGGTACTCTGTTACTTGTTAAATTTACTGTACTTGCAGTAGCATGATTGTATAGACTTTGCTGTGTTACAGTAATTTAACTAATATAATGTACATTTCTTAAATACATACATACAGTCATGGAAAAAATAATAGAAACAACCAACATGTTGGCGTTTGGAGCTTAATTTTAAATTTTCCGGGGAACTTATACATTTCATTTGTTATTAAAAATACTATATTTCAGTTTTGATTTCATAAAAATATCTGGTAAGATAACGATGCTACAGCCGATTTGCCCAGATACCAGGTGTTTGACTTGGAAATAAAAATAGAAGCACGCTACATTTTTTGTCCAAAAAGTACCATAAATGTATGAAAATCTTTTTAAATATGGTTTATTTATATAGTTTAGGACATAACATGTCGTTTGTTATACAATTTAATGATATATATCCCTTACATTTTTATACCCTTGCAGAGGGTATTATAATTTTGACCAGATGTTTGCAACGCAGTGAAGGAGGCATCTCCGACCCCATAAAGTATATATATTCTTGATCAGCATCACCAGTCGAGTCGATCTAGCCATGTCCGTCTGTCTGTCCGTCTGTCTGTCCGTCTGTCTGTCCGTCTGTCCGTCTGTCGGTTTCTACGCGAACTAGTCTCTCAGTTTTTGAGCTATCGGGCTGAAATTTCCAGCATAGTCTTATTTCTTTAGCACGCAGTATATATGTCGGAATGACCGAAATCGGACTACTATATCCTATAGCTGCCATAGGAATGATGGCGAAATTAATGTAAAAAAAAATTTAACTTCTCTGTTTTTCAACGTATTTCTATAAATTTTCAGACATAGCAGTTTTTTATGGTTCTAGAATTACGGTTTTAATTTCATTAAGATCGGACCACTATATCATATAGCTGCCATAGAAGCGATCGGTCAATTTATATGAAAATGTAAAATTCTACATGTAAAATGTAAAATTTACAAAATTCTATATTTTTTCAACATTACTAAAATGGTTCGATTTTCAATGATCCAATTGCAGACTGCAAGGGTATACCAACTTCGGTTTACCGAAGTTAGCTTTCTTTCTCGTTTTTTGTTATTTTGTGATGATTGACTTGGATGCTTGTAATTTGAGTGTTTCGGGAAAAATTTAAAAATAATTAAAAAAATAAATAAAATCTTGGCGTTAGAATTTTGCAAATAATAAGTATATTTAAATAAATAGTTATTTGCTATAATGCTTTGGACCAAGAATTAAAGAAAAAGTTTATTGTTTGAAATTATGTACATATGTATATATGTATATCCGTTCATTATAATATATACAAAAATTGTTCAGACTGACGCTTACCACTCATATATTAGAAACTTATAAAAAAAAAAGCAGATCTGTAGGCGCATTTTAAAAATAAGGCCTAGTTAAAGTGGCGAATGTGAAATTTCGCTTTGAGTTCAGTACAAAATTCAATTTTTCGATAAAATGGTCAAAAATAGTTGTAATGTGCAAAATTAGCTCCAGTTCCTTCAGCTGAATTGGATTTGAATTGAATTATAGCCCTAGTTTCGGTTATTAGAATCACTTTTGACATATTTTCGAAAATAGTGAATTATGTACTGAATAAGTTTACTGCAAAATATTCACATCTGCCACTTGAACTGTCGGTTCTTGCAAAATGAACTTACTAATTTATTTTTTGTATAAGCTTCTTATTATATGACTCATAAGCGTCAATTTGAATCATTTTTCCGTATATTATAAAGAAAGAACATAAGTTTATTGAGGAATTGTGATAAGGATGATAACATTTTTAACATTTCAAACAATTTTTTTTTTTTATTCTTGGTCCAAAAAATTAAAACAAACAACTATTGATTTCAATAAACTTATTATTTTCAATAAACTGAACCATATACATATTTTATAATTTTTTTAAATTTATTTTTCGTTTTTCCCTTAAACACTGAATTATGGTATAAAAAAACAATTTAAAAAATTTAAATGACTTATATCATTAGAATGTATGATATGACTTATTTTGTTTAAAAGTATCTAAATAAAGTACATATACAAAGACTTTCATAAATTTACTCGAGTTTTTGTACACAATTGTAGCGCGTTTCTATTATTTTTTCCAAGGCAAGTTGTTTGTATCTGCTATAGCGCCGATACCCAAGCAGATATTTTTATGAAATCAAAACTGAAATATAGTGTTTTTAATAACAAATGAAATGAAGTACCATTCCTACGGAAAATTTAAATTTAAGCTCCAACCGCCAACATGTTGGTTGTTTCTATTATTTTTTCCATATTATAATATTAAAATATTCAGACGTATTGTGCTTCCTTGTCAAGTTAACTCTATGCCTAACCATTTTCGAGTCAAAACTGTATTTTTTGAACTCCCTGCCTACTCTTTTAGCTCGCTTCAAAGCCTCGTGTTCCGTTTCTACCTCTCATTATCCCCCTTCTGGCACTCGCAGTTCCATTGAACCGTTCAATTAGGTTGAAAATCTGTCGGGTGGGCTTTTCACCTCAGTAAATGTTGTTGGCCCTCCTAATTTGCACTAAATGGAGATACAAAGCCTGTCTGTCACTCCTTCTCTTGCCCCTTCCAGTTTCTTTCCCCTTTTCTGCCCCTTTGGAGTTGCCGCCGCATTACCGCACTATTCTCCATCCTCTATCCTGAAGCCTTTATCCTGTACTATTTCCCGTAAGACCCCTACCACTATAAAGCGTTAGTAGCCTGACCAAAAAACCACTTAGCGAAAGAGAGCGGTATAGCGGTGGAGAGACAGAGAGAAGAAAGAGACGGGGACACAGAGACAGCCAGCAGAATTTTAGGTTTTGTGCTTGACTTGACTCGCTTTCAGCTAAGTTTTCCTTTTTGTAGCTATATATGGGTAGCTATACACACGTCAGAGGGGTGGAGGGCCCAGACGTGGGAGGGGCCGGGACGCACTTCCTGTCTGTCAAAGAAAGAGATGGGGAGAGCGGAGCAGAAAGAGACGGACATTCACACTCACTCCGAACTCACTGAAACACTCACTTAAGGGGAGATGTCAAGAAACCGCTTTGCTTTCTTTTTTGTCAGCTTGCAAATTAAATTTAAATACCCGCATAGAGACAGAGAAAGGGAGGGAGAGAAGTCTCGGATAATGTGTGTGCGAGAAAGAGGGCCTGTAGATTTTAAGAGGCCACTACTGTAGCTTTTTGTTGCACAAAACGTGTTGTCTTTGTCAATTTTCGGGCTGCCATTGTCCGTGTGTGTGTGATTGACACTTCAATGTGTGGGTGAGGGCTTTTCCTCTCAACCTCAACCCCGCCAGCCCCCCTGATAAATCCCACCCTCTTTACGCATCACCCTCATCCATCTTTCCAGCGGCCCGTGCTCGTGTTTGAGTTAAGTGTTACTTCCGCAACACACGCATTCGGCGAGACCCGTCTGATCCATTATTTATGGCAAGAGCATGCGAGACGGACCTTATAGACAGTGTATAAATGGGAAGAATCACTAGGGTTACTCTTCTCCACATCGGAAACAATATCATCCAGAAATTGATCATCAAATTAAGGCAAACTTTCCTAGTTTTATTCATTACTTATGGGAAGAGACAATATAGAAATAGTTTTAGTTAAAATAGAAACCATTCCTTGGTTAACTGGATATCCTAAAATTCCGAAATGTTGTATATTCACAAATATTTGTCAATAATATTTATATTTTGTAATTAGGAAGTTCCCTCGACTTCTAGTTCTACTCTATACGTTTTAAATGTCCCAGAAAAAAGTTGGAACGCCACTCCTTGCCTCTCAATGTCCCAATTCCTGGATAGTTTTATGAGTCAGGTGTCAGGTTCAAGTTTTTAAAGTTCGGCTGCAGACTACATGTTCTTTTTCACTTTTTTTCTGGGCAGAAAAAACAGTCTGAGTGAAAAGCGAAAAAGAAGCGACTTTTTGTTGGTTTATTGCATTGTATCGCCGCGAGCCTAATTCAATTTAAATACAGCATGTTTGTATTTTTAATTGTAAGAGAGACGGCGAAGGGAGGCATGCTATCACCTACATATATGCCATCCATACTTCCTGCATCTGGGTGTCCGAGACCCACTTGACCATTCTTTAACTGCGGCTTCCGATCACGTTCTGCAGCTTTATTTGATTTATTATTTGCAATTGCTTTTACTGCCCCTTCTGTTATTCTTTTTTGGCACCACCTACTCGCACTGAGTTTTCTGCACGTTGTCACATAAATAATTTTTTACTCAAGTGCAGAAATACGTTTCCCCCTCTCTCCTCCTGTTTGTGATTAGTGGTCATTGCTAATGTGGCAACGTTGGTAAATATCACCCGCAGTATATCATGTAATAATAACGTCGCATACTATATCGTAGATCTAGAAGAATACTTGGGAAAGACGAACAAAGTGTAAAACATAAAAGGTATTAATTATTGTACGGAGGGAATTGTAGGTTGCTTATTATTTTTAAAACTTTGGAGATATTTTTTAAGCCCTGCGAATTACATTAACAAATTTTAAGACATGAATATTTTTCAAGCTATTTTTTTTAGACTCCCGATAGATATTTTTAAGCCAATTCATTTTGGTTCACCTCCTCTCACTTGAATCTGTCGGATACTTTCAATTGAATTACCATTTGATTGACAGGTCCCAACTAATTTGGTCGCATTATACCTTCCGCCGACCATTTCCATTCCCCCATTATTCCTCCTCCATAGGTTCAATCTTCATTGTGACTGCCAGGTTGCCTTTGCCGAGATGCCAATCAAGATTTAACCTTTCTGCAGAAATGAGTTTTGGTGTACGAAATTGACGGGAGCAATTATGAGAGAGGCCTACCCGTCCCATCAGGTGTTAGTTCACCTGATAGCCTGATATTTCCCCCCTTTCGCTTCAACTTGACGACTTTTTGTCGCAGCAACCTGCAAATGTCAATTCCACTTGGTAACTTGATGAACTTTGGCTTTAGATTAGCAATTTACAGCCCCCATCATTGATGGGCCAGACTTGGTTCGTTATAGTACGAGATTCTTTTTTTAGCCTGTTTCTCCTCTGGCGAAAAATGATGAAGAGTCGGGGAAGAGCAAGAGCAGCAGCAACATCAGATGCAGAATTCATCATCAGCTTCCATTAATATTCCATTTCCTGCTAAAAGCTTCAATTAAAATCTTATTTACTTGCATTTGCTTGAGTGTGTTGTTGTTGCCTTGCCAGGAGATTTTGTTGCTTTAGTAGTACACAAACAATAAAAAGACCGCATTACACTGGAAATAAAACTTGTGGGGTATACATATTTATTGTATACCTTTTTAGTATGTTTATTTTCAATATATATTTATAGTAAATATATTTGAATAAGATATATCTTAGCGTATCCGAACTTTTCTGATTTAAAAAGAAATTACCATTGCTTTGTTACTCTCTAAAACATGGTAGGTCACCGAAGGGCAAACTCGGAGCCCGGCAACAAAAAACAACAAGAGAATCACATTTTAAAGTCATTTGCCATTTGCCATTTGCTTTGTTTTTATAATCCTCAGCACCCTGTCCTTGTAGCTCCTACGATGTGCATATTTTGTTTTTGTACCTCTGTCAAGGATAATTTAACTTTGTTCTGAGTGTAAGAGCAACAAGAGGTCTCGCTCAATCATACACTCAATTAATGCTAAAATTTATTATGCCAACAGACAATCGCTTTGGAGACCTGGAGACTTGGAGGCCCCCAAAGCAGACTGGGTGGGTCTCCTTAACCCACTCTCGATGCCTAGGTTGGCCGCCCAACCGCCTGCGCTGGTCTGTCTGGCCAAGTTCTATATACCTTTTATTTTTCTGCTTCCGTTGCCCCTGCTGGACTAATCGCGCTAAAATGCTTTTACTGTTTCATTTTGTTGATAAATTTCTTGTTGTGCTTTTTTACTTTTTCCCTTCCATTTTTCCGCTTTTCGTTGTTCGGTTTTCTCTTTCACTTTTCGTATCGATAAATGTGTATCAGAATTCGTTGTTATCTTTGTCAGGTAGTTAAAGCAATGCCAATCACAGCAAATAGTTGGGAAACAACTGGTTGTGTCTGATTATGAATGTTAAAATGCCTTTTCTGATGACGCATTTGTTTCATTTCGGCCTCCTATCGATAGTGGCTTTATCTTTCATTATTCATTTGGTCAATGGGTTATAATTTAATGGCCCTAATCACGCACAGGGTAGAGGAGCATGTCACCAAGTCTCGAATTCGGGAATACCCTGAGAAAGTTTTGAACAATAAAAAAAAAAAAAAAAAAAAAAAAAAAAAAAAAAAAAAAATCTCAATTAAAAACGAATATATATTTATTTTACTTATTAAATAAATAATGTTTAATAGCATTTAGGGAGTAAGTTCAAGGCGAGTAATATTCAAAATCAGCTTAGGATTATGAACAATTTAATCAGGGCTCCTAATATATTGCTTAAAGGTGGTCCGAATAATAAATGTTAAATCACATTCAAAGGTGTAATTTGAAGGACTAAATGCAATAAGTACAGTAAGGATAAAAATGTTTTCTTCTGTGTTTATTTTTAATAATTTTAAATTCTTTCTGAAATTTTTTCTCCTCACATTTAACCGTATTTCATTCATTGAAAGTTCTTGGACTCTTGACTCACGTTTTCTGTTCTGTTGCTTTTTTGTAAATGCCAACGTGAATAGCTCGACGTTTTGCCCCCTTTCTTGACTATGTATCCATCTTGTGTTGGCCTGTCCACTCAATTGAGTTATCTGCTTTAATTCAATGAAATTATTGCATTTTATTGTCCGACTGTCGCCAAGTGGCCGCCATTGCTGCCGAGTCGAAAGAGTCTGGAAAGTATGGGTCTGCCGGTCGGCTGTTCTCCATATATTCAGCATATTTGCGTAGGCACTTTATATTTTCACCCACTTGAGGGAACGCTAGTATCTGTTTCTGTAGCTGTATCTGTATCTGCTCGTCGTGTATCTCGAGCTATTCGAGAGTATCTGACGTTGACATGAAATTTAAACTGCGACCCAGCCAGTTGCCCATTTCAATATCAAAACTCAGACATGACTTTTGCTATCTGCCAGATACTTTCTCAGCTTTCTGTGAGTGTGTCTGTGCAACAAAATGTTTGCGGTTAAGTTGTATGGTAAATATAAAAGGGAAAGGGGGAAAATAGTTGGAATCTCCAGTGCACACAAGCATAGTTGACATTTGTGGCTTTTTATTATTAGCACTGTAATTATGGTTTCCAAACGGACTCATATATTTATTGATAAATTTGTAATTGTAAATTTCTAAGAAAAAGACAATCTGTATTCGAAGAGTTTACCATAAAACGATACTAAAGTTACTACTGAGTGCTGCTATCTCAGGCACATCTTTCCAACAATTGTTTAGACAATTTATCTTTAAGCTTCTTCTCTCGAAGCACGTGCTCTTTGTTGTTTCCAATTTAAGATAATACCGTTCCCGAAATATATGTAGAAACCTGCTCAACCTTTTCCGAATCACGTAGAACAAACAGAGAAACCTTTCCGCTTGATTAAAGTCAGGAGCTGTTCCTCATGCTATTCCAATTTGTTTTTACCCCTTTTTTATTTTTGGGTCACAATCAGAGAAGTTGGAGCGATTTCCTTTGATTAGACTCTGGGTATCCAGGATTATGCAAATTATAACTAAAACCGGTGGAATTTCATCTAGAAAAAGGATTAACAAGACTACGGTGATATACTGAAATTGTCAACAATATTTCTCTGGTCGCTATGCACAATTAAATTATATTTATTATTCAAATAAAGTGCTAAACAATGCGAAATGCATTTTAAAAATAAAACAAAGTGAAAACAATGCACATTTCCTGTCATCCAATAAACTCGCAATGTTGGCGAAACGTGTTGGAAAAATATATACAAGGAAAACCAGAAGGGAAAAACGACCGACGCTTGTTCGTAAAGTGTCAATGTTTAAACTCAACAATGTGCCAATAACTCGGATTCAATAAAAAAGTATTTAATTTTTCAAAGATGACAAAGAGAACAAGGCATTTGAAGCTGCAAAAATAATGGCAAAACTATATACAGACGTTCTGTAGCGGCCATTGCATCTAAAAATAAAAATAAATATGCATAATAAATAAGCAAATTATTTTGATTACTGCTGCAAACAAGACCAATTATTTATAAATAAACTTGGGTTTCTGCTAATTTATGGGGTCACTAGAAATTGCATTGAGTTTCTTGCAAGAAATTCATAAATTTTCTTTGATTAGATTCTTGACAAACACAAAGCCTCATTTACTGCATTATCAGCAGTTATTATAAAAGTTTGTGGGCAACTCTTTGGAGATAAATTATACAACTTAATTTTGCGTTGAAGGTCAGGTTTAATGAACCCTTCCCGTCTGTTCAAACAAAAGAACAATTATTATGGAAATGCTGGTGACCCGCTAGAAAGTACAGCCTATAATTTGAAATTGAAAATTCTTTGTGGAAAGCAATTACTGCTGATAAACCGCTTTCACATGAATTATTATTTTTCGTCCTCTTTTTTTTTGAGGGGGTCTATCGACGAAAATTTCAATCATTTTTCTCTCGTTTTGTGAGTAAAATTCCACCTGCAGATAATTCGAAATTCTTTCTACGCCGAGTTCCGAACGAACTGCCATTGGCATGTCAAATATTTGCCGAGGCAAACGCTGCCTAACTAACGCTGTCTAACCCATGGAAAGCCATAACCTAACCTCCAGCCCCCAACTGGTGTGGGAATGACTTGCGTCAATTGTTGGGGGGAAAATCTCCTTCCATTTCGTTTTATTCCGGGGGTTTTCTGCTGACTGTTATCTGACGCTTAACATTTCCCATCTTCCTAGCAGCAGCAGCAGATGAATTCATCTATCCATCTATCAGTTCCGTGCCAGCTTCCAGTTTAGGAACCCAAACGCATTTAATTTATAAAAGTCACGTGAGAGGCATTCTTTATGCGGAAAAGCCATGAGAGAATAGGGTGGTGGTGTTGTGGTGGGATGGTCCAATCAGAGGAAAATCCGGTTTTGGCTCTCTGATTTGATAAGTCTTGCAACCCTCCCAAAGGGGTTTTTCTTAAAAACGAAATCCGTTTGGAGTTATAGAAATGGATCGACGATAGCTCTGACAATTTGTCCTAAATTACAGATGACGTATGTTGTAATTCTTTTAACTTTCTCCAAATCTAAAATTCCTTCCAAGTGGTACTCCGGTGTGAGGAGTCTTACAAACCTTTTGAAGGTGTTTCCAAAAATAAAATGCTCTTGTATAAATCCCCTTAAATAATTGGAACGTCTCACATAAATCCGCCTTCTGCAATTCTGTTCGGGTCAACGGCCAAGTCGGGATTTTAGATTTTTTGGGAGCTTCTGGATATCAACCTACATTGTATTTATATGCTAACCAAATTTGACAGGCCGGCAAGCACTTGGACAAATAATAACTGTCACTAATCGTGATGGAGTGGATTTATGCGAAGACGAGATTTAGTGACTAAAAATGAGTGGTGCACTCCATTTCGTATGCGTCTTTGGTCTTTGCATTTTGATTTATTAGCCAAAGCAGCAAGGGCCCCCCATGAGGCCCCTCCCTCCGAAGAAAGCGAAAAGACTCTGGTCTCGGGCTCTGGCTTAAGTGAATTATATTTTATGTGTGGCTCTGCTCATGTCGCCACGAACATCATAAATCACACAAAAGTCCATTTGTATTTCACACTTCTTGGCACGTGACTCTTTCAAGCGGATCTCTCGGTGGAGATCTTTTGACTTTGGTTTCTCTACTGCCATTGGAGATTTTTTTTTGTTTATTTTCTGGGTTATAATTGTTGATGGTTTCTTAATGGAGATGTTGTGATTGAAATTGCAGAGGGAAATAAACTAGAGAGAAATTTGAACCACACTTGTTTTTTGTTTTTTAATTGAAAATGTAATTTTATATTTGATTATTATCCTTTTTTCTTAAATAATCCATAAAAATCATTTAATAAATGCGCGTAGATATATAATAAATAATACCATTTGTATTCTTGACAACTTGATCTTTAACTCGATTTATCGATACAAATACAAATTTTTAATTACCACTCAGTTTTTGCTTTCTTCTCCACTCCTCTCTCCTTTTGTCTGAAATATTGTATAAGCATTAAAATAAAAATGCCAGCTGTCAATCTTCATAATCGATATTTAAGGGCCATTTCCTGTGTAAGCCTTAGACCCATATCAGAAGTTTTTTCCGCCCACCTCCCGATGACCCCTGAAGGGTTCTATGCTACCCTTCAACTCCCGCCCAGGAAAACCTTTGTCTAATCTAGTGAAAACCGAAATGGAAGAACAAACGAACAATCATAAGTTGGGGCCATTAACAATTGCGTGTTTTGGCATCGTCATCGTCACAGAACCGAATCGAAATCGAATGGAATGGCATCCATCGACAACGACATCATTTCTCGTTGTGTCCCATCGCTGCCGGGGCAATCAAAAAGTTTAGCTTATGCCATTAAATTGTATTTTTAGTTGGCTCAGCTTTTGCTCATGCAAATGCAATAAATAAGTAAACAAATTAAATGCGCATAAATAACAGCGGAACAACGGAGCAGCAAGCGTCGAAATACAAACGGCAAAGAGGTTAACACATCCCAACTATCGTGCTAATGTGCATAAACTTTTTTCTTCTCTTTTTTTTTGCGCTCAAATACAGTTGGCCACAGTCTCAGGCACGTGTGGGCCACAAAAAATTGGGAGATATTCACAAAGAATATGGTGAAAAATAGCTAGCGAAAGAGCCAAATAAAACGCAAACAAAGATAACTTAACTAAATCTGAAAGAGAAAGAGAAAAAGAAACAAAAAACCGCGCAGATTTCGCAGCGTGAAATTTTTTGCAAATGACGCAATTTTTTTTTGCAAAAAAAAAAAAAGAGAAGAACTAGAAAAAAAACAACAATAAAAAGCCAAGCCAACGATATAAAAACAGAAAAAAAAACAACAAATTAAATAAAATAAAAAGCCAGCCAGCCAAGTTGTCGTTTGCTCATTTTGGCGTGACACACATAAGGCACACACACACAGACCATAATATAAATTTAATATAAATATACAGTGGACAAGCGATACAGCGAAAAAATTAAATGAACAATGGGGAGACTAGTAATTACGATAAATGTTTTATTTTTAAAAATATGAAGGGATTAAAGAGCACAATTTAATCGAATAATAATAATATTCAGATAGTTTACTTTTCAGTTAAAAACTATATTTATTTTTCCTTATATAATTTAAACAATGTTTTAATAATTCCTATGCTTGAGACCTGCCACTGTAAATATATAATAGAAATGCCAGTGTGCGTTGTGTGTGTAGCTTACTTGTTTGGAAATTGTCCGTCGTTGCTGTGCGCATACAATTATTAGAACGATATAATTTCATTATCAGACAAGCGGCGAGGCAGCGCGCTAAAGCAGCTAAAGAAGAGAGAAAAGTTCATTGGCACACAGGGCGTATGAGTGTTTGGCTCAAGTATTTTTGCAAACAGACAGACACATACACACCCACACTCGCAGAGCAGATAAACAATTGCTGACTACTAAAATTGCTGCCTGAATTTATTATTTAATTATGTTTTGCATGCGAGAGAAGAAGCAGCAAGGGAAGCCATGTTGCCAAGTCTAGGGCCGTGGAAAACTGTACAAATTGTACCCTAGTGAGTATATCTTTTAGATGTGACTTTGGAGTAACTTAACGAGTTTGGGGAGTCTCAAAGTTTATTTGGACTTAGCTACCAGAGATAGCGAAAAGAGCAGAGTTTATGATTTGTGTTAGCCTGCCCGCTGAAGCGTGACTTTCAACGTCTGTGTTTTTTAAATGCAGAAAAAAAAACTATGTGTGGAGTACATTTTATCAGCTTTTGCCAGCCAGAGTTCCTCAAAAAGGAATTCAAGTATACGACAGGTTGATCTCCGTCAGATTGAACAGTCACAGTGTGAGAATTACAATATTTTTTCATTCATCCTCTCACAAAGTTTAAATATTTCTAAATCGAACCTGCATTGCATTTGAAAATAAATTACTATTCGAATTTGACAACAACCCAATCAAATCATTAAAAACAAGCAAATTTGCGACTTTATTAACTTAAATTTGTGAAAATCGAGAGGTTTAGTAACGATTTGAGCCCTGACGCGAATCAATTAGCAAGCAGTCTCTTTTTCCCCTAAATAACCTCCAGGATTCAGTGGCTTTCATGGAAATGGATTTTGCGGCTGGCTAAAAAGTTTGCCAATCCGCAAAACCTTTTTTCCTCCTCTCTTTATCCGTAAAACAAAAGAGGAATCCAACAAATAAAAAATGTTCGCTTGATTTTTCGGTTAGCATTTTTGGGAATTTGCGTTTGGAACTTTTCCTGCACACACTCACATTTGTTGTTGTTGTTGTTGGATGCATATTTTAGCATTTTCCCGCTGTTGCTGCTGCTGCTTCTGCTGCTACCGCTGCTGGGAATAAAATAATGTTTTTGGCAAATTTTCAAAAATGTATCAATGGCAAAGTTTGTAGCGAGTGTGTGTGTGTGTGTGTGTGTTGAGCTTTTGTTTGTTGCATACAAATTTTATAGATTTTCAACGCCTTCGAGTGCAGCTGCCAAATATCCTGGAGCTTTATATGCAAAGCTCAGGCTCCTCCTCTCCCTCTTTCTGCCTCTCTGGCACACATGTGAGGCATTTTAAGTGAAAAACGCCATCGTCATGGCTGTCGCCGACATGCCAATGTTTCCGTATCTCCCCCCCTCTTCCACCTCTCTGTATCTGTCCTCACCTCTACAGCTATACGCTCCATCTCTCTGTCTTCGGCTCTATCCCCAGCTCTATCCATTGTGTGGGCCAAGAAGCAGCATTCAATAACTTCGAATGGCAGCAGCTATTCCAGTTGGAATTTCAATAAAAATACTTGTCCAGTGTCTCTCTTACTCCTTATACATAGTAGATTGCGGCAGCTAAATCGCTTAATATTATCGACATACTTTTGCACTAAAAACATTTTAATATTGCATTTATTTGTTGGGCTATCGGGCCATCTTCTGATACCTTTTTGATTGTGGGTTTATTTTATATCAGAAATAATTAAGTTAATCATTCGAATCCTCTTCAAAATTCAGAATATTTATAAGTAAATATAAGTATGTACAAATTTCCCAAGAAAACAATTAAAAGTACCCGGGTTTTGACATGGAAAAGTTATTTGTAGAATTTATATATTATTAATATCAAAGCGCGACATCTACTTACGAAATACAATAAAGTGTTCTCTAATAAATAAAATAATATTAATAATAAATTTGTTTTCAAGCATTTATATGTTTCTAATAAATTTATGCAATATTCTACAATATTTTTCTATACTAAAGCCAACCTATTTCCAATTTTTGATCATTGCAGTACGGCCAGCGAGTGCCGACGGCAGCCTCACCGAGCAACACCAACTCGAGCAGCTCCTCGAACACGGGCTCCCAGAGCGGAACGCTGAGCACCAGTCTGAGCAACACGACGAATACCAACACGAACATGGGTCCCAACGGCACGGCACAGAATCAAAACCAGCAGGGCGGCGAGCAGTTGTCCAAGACAAATCTCTACATACGCGGACTGCAGCAGGGCACAACCGACAAGGATCTAGTTAATATGTGTGCACAGTGAGTACCAGGGACACCAGAATGTGTGGCATTCGCATACGCATTTCAAATGTTCTGCCAAAAAAATCCTCATTGCAGGCGCCGCACAAATCACAAATCAGATATGAATGCAATCAAGCCTCTCTCTATTTCTCGATATGCTTTGTGTGTTCGTTGGTGCGTCTTGTGCCCTGCGGATTTCTATCTTGTCTCTGCAGAGGTCCACCTATCACATTAAATTGCATTATGGCTGCCAGGGCACGGCTCCCTGGGCAGGAGGCCATTATGCAAATTCACTTTAATTGTTTTTGCAGCTGCGGGGCTCTATCATCTGTAACATATCAATTTGTATATGCCCTTTGAAGAGCCCAGGCAGATCCTGGATGCCTTTGAGCTCGCTTGATTTTAATTGGACGTTAATAGCTGGGAAATTCCGGGGGCAAGGGGCCGCATGTTATTGACTAAATTGACATTATTGGTAAATAAAATCGAGGTTAAAGAGGGAATCTTTCAGTTTTTAATTATTTTTGACATCAAATGGCGTAAGAATCTAAAAAAAGAGATTAAAATGCATATAATATTTAACTTTGTACATCGTTTTCCCCTTGTGTATAGAAATAGTTTAGATAAGGAATTAATTTTGTAAATGAAATAAAAATGTCATGGAATATACACTAGCTACATCGAAATGAAAAATAGTGACGGAATTGAATACATTTCAATTTTCAAAGGTGTATAAATTCTTATTCCCTAAATTGTATTCCAATCCGCCCTTTTCGTTTCGTTTTTACATTTATGTATTCCATTCCCTGCCTCTGGGCTCGGCCGTATCTCTGAGATACGCCTGTATATCTTTGGCGCTACATCAGGCATACGAAATGCCATCCATACGAAGTGAACTAATTCGAAATGTGTGTGACCGACTATTGATTTGCCCCCACGGAGCAGAGTCTCGGAACCCGAAACCCATTTCCATCCGCTGCACCCCATCCACAGCCCCGCTCCTAAGCCCATTCCCTCTGCTAATGAGCGGCTTAGCCTCAGTCCATTCCGCTTGGCTGCGTTTCCATAAAGCCACCACCGCCCCCATCCTGGGGAGAAGGAGAGGTCCTTCGCTCTCCATCCTTCGGACGGCCAAAAAGTAACCCCCAAAAAAGCAACACTCGCCTTTCCCTTTTCTCGTCCCCTGTTTCCCTGTTCCCTATCCATTTCCTCCTTTCTGACTTACTTGTTGGAGGACGCGGGGCCAAGTTTCTGCAAACTAAACAAAATCCACTAATTAGTGCGCACGCTTCATCAAAAAATGAATTTTTTGGGCAGCCCAAAATCATTTTTGGCCTCAGGAGAAGTGTGAGAAGTGAAGGAGTGTGGGTGAAACAAGAATATAAACATTATTATTATGTGTGTATTACGTATACGCACCGCTGGCCACTTGATTATGGTCATGCCATTTCTTTTGTGCATAAAAAACAACTTATTTGCGACGGCGTCACATGAACATAAAATACTAATGAAAAGCGCTTAGAGTGGAAGAAGACGAAGGGGACGAATGAATCCCCAAGTCAAGTAATTAAATTGAAGGTTAATTTGTTTTGCTTTTTTTATGCTGCACACAGAGGAAAGGACTCTTCCTCCTGCTCCTGCTCTTGGTCCTTCTGCTGCAGGCAATCAAAATAAGCGGCTTATTAGTAGTGGGGCAAGGCTTGGAGCTCCGGGGCTTTAATGTTATTATAACCATGTATTTATGGCGGTGGTAAGTGAGGGGAGCTAGTGTAACTAAGAAGATATCGATTTAATTCCCGGACACACGGACCAAGCTAATAATTGCCAAGCATAAATGAGCAGTGAAGATGGGTTGTACACATTTCCATTGCCTACTTTGCAGCGCACGAGCATAAAAATTGCATTTTAATGACACTTTAATTGCTTATGCTAAAGGTTTACCTTTAGTTTACCCAATCAGAGCCACTATCCAGCCGCCAGGTGTCTGGCTGTGTCGCAACCCCAACTGAACCCCATGCCAGGTATTATTTGTGGCACGTGGCGCCCGCCACCGACACGCATCGCACCCTGCAAGAGAGAGACTAGAATGTGTTTATAATCTGATTATCGACTCTTTTGCAGTCGTTGTTGTCATGCAACGACATATCCCATTCCCATTCCAAATCCCTCCAAGTCCTTTTAAGCATATCCAATATTAATCACACCTGTGTCTCTCTTTTTTCGCCTCTAACTTTCAGATACGGAACAATTATATCAACCAAGGCTATTTTAGATAAAACAACAAACAAATGTAAAGGTATTTTTTTCTTCACCATTCTCATCATTATTTTATTTATGTGTGTTTTTGTACAAGTATTATTAGTATGTGTTTATGTAATAAAAGAAAAGATATCAAAAAAAAAAAAAAAAAAAAAAAAAACGCAAGAAAAGAATATAAACAACCAAAAACTGAAATTTCATTGATTTCCTTTGTATTTATTTTTTGGTTTGTTTTGTTTACAAATTCTGAGTACTCTCTGGAGGAATACTTTTATTTAATTGGAATTTAATTTTATTCGATTGTGAATTATTGTATTCGAAGAGGAGAGCGCTCAGCATTTGTTATTTTTTAATTAAAACACTTGAGTTAGTAAGACTGATCACTTTTATTGCTCGTTCGTTACGTTGTGTACGTAGTTTATCTTATAATATGTTTTCAATATATAAAAGTATATTTGTTCTATACATATCATTTTCAAAATTAAATATTGGCATTTACACCAGTTTGCGATTGATTTCCTTCTACTTGCCTTCAGTTCCTCAGTTCGATCATTTCGCAATCGTGTCATTCATGCATTTCTACTCTACTATTACTACAAATATATATATGTATCTACTGCTACTGATGCACTCAACTATTAATAATTGCGATTACGATTACGATTATGAAAATATGTACATAGCCCCGGTAAATGAACGAGCTGTATGAAATGTGTATCTATGAACGGCTGTTGCCCTCTGTCTCTCTCTCTCTCTCTATCAATGTGTGTGCGTGTATCGATATAAATATACTTTTTAATATTTCTTGGTATTATTTGAAGAGTTATTTTTGTTGGTTTGTGTTCTCCGTTCCATTAAGTTGAATCAAATTAATTATTAATTTAATTTTCACCCGTTTTTTCTTCTACTCCTCTTCTCTCTCGCAAAACAAATATATATTTTGTTTTTGTTCGATTCCGTTTTTTTCGTTTTCGTTTTTGTTTTCGTTGCACGTGACCCAATGCGAAAATTACACTTATTTTTTTATCCGTTCTCGATTGCATTTTCGATTTCAATTTTCGATTTGATTGCCAACCAAATATTGGACTATAAATAAAAATCTCTCGCTCTGTCCCTACCAATATACTTATTATATATACATATATATATATTTATACATGCAATTAAAAAAAATAAAAATAAAATTCCCCCCACCCGCAACACACAAAAACAAACAAAAAAAAAAAAATTAAAAAAAAAACGAAAACAACGAAAAACAAAAACAAAATATGCTTTTTTGCAGGTTACGGCTTCGTCGACTTCGAGCAGCCAGCCTTCGCCGAGTGCGCCGTAAAAGGATTGCAGGGGAAGGGCGTGCAAGCTCAGATGGCCAAAGTGGGTATCTGGGTGCTTCATAGGCCGGCCATTGTACGTTTGTTTGCATGCAAGTAATACTCACCCCCCACACACCGCAGAAAGTGTCCCATCCAAGAGAACCCAACCCCGAAAGCCAGCCCCCCTCCCTGTCCAAGAAACTCAAAAGTTTAAATCCAAATCAGAATCCTACTCCCTAGTCCGTACCGATATATCCCTTTTCCAAATCATTTATGTGCGTTTCGTTTATATTGTACTGCCTAGAAGTTGCCTCTCTCTCTAGTCCAGCGTATTATTTTATTATTTAAGTTTTGGTCAAGACTTAATTTACTTTTTTTTTTTTTTTTGCAAATTGGTTTGCGTATTTGTTGGTCACTTTCCTCCGAAGGAATATTCGTCACTAGGCAAATATATGTATACCCAAATGCCGATTTTTATAGAAATTATATTTTTAGTCTTCGTAATTTCCAGGATTGCTTTGAAGTATCCATTATAAGAAGTCTGAATTATCTATTTTGCATAGGAAGATGTTACTCACATCTTTATACTTTAATTTCTATAGAGCTCCGATTTATTGCTAATAAATTTTGTATTCTCAAAAAGTAAAATTAATATATTTGCGTTTTTAATTAGCATGACTCCGAATTAAAGTTCAAAAATAGGCTTCTGCTTTCAATGTAAAAATTTAACACTTCTATCATATCAAATTGATACCAAACTCTTGATACAATTTAAAACTGGATTTCTTAAAGTGCAAAATTTGTATAAAAGTCGGCAAATACCAGAAGGAAATTTTGGCTTGAAAATCAGAATAAAATATGAATTATTTACTTAACCAAACGGTGTGGGAAACAGATCCTTAAGTTTTCGCACCGCATTTGTGGTGAACCTTAAGTTAACTATGCTGTCCTATGCTTTATCTTTGTTTATTAATTTCCCCCTCGAAATCCTAACCTCCCTGAAAAAACCCAACAACCAACCCAACCCAAACCTCTAGTTCGTAGTGTTGTTCCAAAGACTCTTTGTATAACCGTTTGTCGTATACCAAAAAACCACACATACTATATATCTCGATATAACCGAATATAGACAGAAACAATTTGATAGTAAACCTGAAAACAAGTTACTTTTAGATTTATTTCCTTATTTATCATCTTCCTTTACTTAGCGGTAGTTTAATTGATAGCGTAATACATATTTTATAGTGTACATTTCAGATATTAATTGAGAATAACTTCATTTATTAATGACATTCTGTAGTTCATATTTATGAAGCTGAAAGAGTCATCAAATAAATAACCCCTCTCTTTAATCTTCCTTTAGCAGTTGAATAAAGAACCCCCAAATATAATGGCCTTAAGTGAGAACAATTAATGTTTGTTAGCGGATTTGTTTGGTAAATTAATTGCATTAAGCGTACATCGTACTACAGGTATCTTTTGCAGCTTAGAGTAAAACCATTTTCATAAGGTATACCAATATATTTATAATACTTATAGAATGCAGTAACTGAAAAGTAAACCCCATTAAATCATTATTAGCTTAGGCCTTATTCATCAAGGTAGACCTAAAGAGAGTATACTACATTTCTTTCTTTTTAAATACTTCCTCCTTATAGATTTTTTTCAGACATAAACAAATTACATAAAACATATTAGAAGAAAATATTTTCTGTATAAAATACATACACAATTTCACTTATTTGTATTAGTTCAGTTCTCTGAAATAATCCATCCATTTAAAAACTGTTTAAACTGTTAGCTCTCATATTAAATTTATTATTTTCCTAAGAGATTTTACCCGAACCTCGATTGTAGCTTAGTTCCTAAATGGGAAATTGGGCTATAGATACTAAATTTAAGTAGACCTTAGCTAAAGTATTCATCGATTTAAGTAGAGCAAGCCAAAAATCAAAGATATCCTCTCCATTTCCATCCCAGACTTGGTTCGAAGAGCGAAACATTGTAAACATTCCAGTTTTGGAAATCGTAAATCCTAATCAATAATTAGCAGCCATTTACAGCGGATTACGAATGCTGCTCCCAGCATTGGGATGCTCTGGCATCAATATCAATTTCGGCCACTCATTCGTGCATATTAATAATTTGTAAACAAAGCGAAAAGTTTTTAATCCAAAGCGCTTAGCGCCCCCACTCTCTCTCTCTCGTTAGCCTTTTCCCAACGCTATAATCCGATGGCATTAAATGCTCATTAAACAGAAGTACATAGCAAAATAGTTGAAAAAATATATATTTAGAAATTTTGCTGTACAAAAATAAACCCAGACAACACTTATTGGCGTAGGCATTATTGAATTGTAATCCATAGATTGAACGACACACACTTACACTTAGGATAGAATAGAAACCAGTACAAATAGCGTAACTCTCTCTCTTCATATATGATAATAATATATATATTGAATCTGTATATTCAACTGTATAAACTGTATACTCGTATTTTGAAGTTATAGCCAGCCAAAAGTATATAATCAACCTCTCTACTACTTCAACCTACTACAAAGTTTGTTGTTTGAGTACGCAAATTGCTACAAACCTGTGCCGGCCAAAAATCAAACCAAAAACCAAAGACAATCTAAACTCTAAGTATAACAAATCAAACAGAGCTCATTTTAAACCCTAAGACATTAACTGCTCAGGTATTTAACTTAGTTAAGCAACGATTAAGGGCGATTAAAACGAGGCAAACACTGAGGGGGGAAAATCCAGTCAGCGTTCAGGTCTCTAAGTTATTCTTTGATAAGTCTCAGGCATTACATAACATCCAAACAAACACACACACTCTACACCCACACACACTACACACACACCTTCGCAAGAGTCAGGCACACTTAACGCACACTAACACACTGACAACAGACAAACAGTCCAAAAAGAGTTCGACAACAGAAACATTTTTTGGCTAGCAACTTGAATATTTACTAATGACAAAATCTCTACGTTCTTAATTTCTCTACTCCCCTCTCTTTCTCAATAAAAAAAAAAAAAAAAAAAAATTAAAACACTTCCCACACACACACACACATATATATATCAACATGCATACGCACACACCAAAATAAACACACACACATGCTTACGCCAACCGCTTTTGTGTAACGTTAATTTGTGTGAAACCAAAACAAACAACAACCAACCGAAAAAAAACAACCAAAACCCACAAATCAAACTAAACTGATTCAATTTCAACAACCGCCCACAAATCAACAATCAACAACCACCAACAACAATCAACAACACCACACCACCCTGATCTGACCCAATTGCATACAACAACCACACAGCAACAGGAACAGGATCCCACAAATTTGTATATTGCAAATTTGCCGCCCCACTTCAAAGAAACTGATCTGGAGGCAATGCTATCGAAATACGGACAAGTTGTTTCGACCAGAATATTGCGTGATCAGCAGATGAACTCCAAGGGTGAGTGTTGATGCGTATTTTTGTATCAAGGTAGCCACAGAAATCGTTAATGCAAATATAATGATTTTACATGTATTTCGTTTCTTTCAAATAAAAATACGTGTGTACTTTCCATTTTCCAATTCCTCGACTTAATTGCAAACGGTTTAATGTGACCGATCCCCTCGAGATATCAATTTAATAATTGGTTTTTTCTTCCCCCTAAGGCGTTGGCTTTGCCCGCATGGAGAGTCGCGAGAAGTGCGAGCAAATCATTCAGATGTTCAATGGTAACACAATACCGGGTGCCAAAGATCCCCTGCTGGTAAAGTTCGCCGATGGCGGACCCAAAAAGAAGAATCTCTTCAAGACGCCCGATCCGAATGCGCGTGCGTGGCGCGATGTCTCTGCGGAGGGTATTCCCGTGGCCTATGACCCCACCATGCAACAGAACGGAGTCAGCGTGAATGTTGGCACCCCCATCGGTGTGCCGTACTCCCGCTTCAGCGCCCCCCAGGTGGGTGGCTATCCAGTGGCTGGCTCCCAATGGATACCCGGTTACATGATGACCCAACCGATCACTCAGGTAGATGATCAGGTGAGTAGTGGACTTACATCCATTATGGGGTTAAATATGGCACTGGACTTGGTAAGCAATGATTATATTTGTATACTTATCAGAGATTGTACGCTATATACTTTCGATCCGCTCCCAAGAATAACTTGTGAGCCCGCTTAATTGTAATCGGAGAGAAATAATGCTAATCTTTACCAAAATGCAGCAAAAATACCTCTATCACATTCGCTACTAAACGAAATTTGCAAGCTAGTGTTGCTGCTTTGCTTGTACATTGCAGGCAAAGTATGGAAGAGAAAGGGAAAAGAGTCAGACGCGAAACACACATACAAAGGAAAGAGCGAAATTCAGCGGATCTTTCGATTCCCTTTTATACTTGCAAGCCATTCTTGCTGCTTTGCTTGTACATTGCAGGCTAAGCGTGGAAAAGAACGAGATAGGAGTTCTTTCGATCTTTTGCGAACTTTTTAATGAAACGGGACGCCCTCTGGCGAGCTCTCTTACTTAACCCAAGGGGCTGTGGTCGATGCATGTACACATATTATTTATCAGGCTTATCTAAGAGACTTTGTAGTAGTTATATCCTAAATTAGTCCAGTGTCATTGGGGTTACTTTGAGCCTAAAATTGTTACTGATCAATCACCTTTATCTCCACAGTACATGCAGATGGCGGCTGCCCCACAGTTGGGTGTTACCTCGTACAAACCGGAGGCGGTGAACCAGGTGCAACCCAGAGGCATCTCGATGATGGTCAGCGGTGACACGGGCGTGCCATATGGAACGATGATGCCCCAGTTGGCCACTCTGCAGATTGGCAACTCTGTAAGCCATTGATCCCTTACGATCTCTCGATCTCCCGAAACTCTTTCTCTCGAGTTCCCCTTGCTAAGAGGCAGATATGCCTCTACATGGGCATGTCTGCTTGAATCCTTGCGGATTGAAAAGAAAGATAAAGAGTTGTCAGCTTGATTGTCGGACACCCTGAAGATCCACATTAATAGTGCGCCTTCTTCTCGGTGTGCAAGCTGAGTGTGTATAATCTTGAAAACGTTGATTGATACTTAATTTTGTACTCTTTCTATTCCTTTCTATTTCTCCAATTATTTTCCTCTTGCTTTCGATTGATTTTCGGTTGGATTTATTTTTGTATTTGTTTGTTTTTTTTCTTTCGTTTCTTCGGTTTCTTTTATAGAACTTTTCTCCATCGTTACAGTATATTAGTCCAACTTACCCATATTATGCACCACCACCAACTATTATACCAACAATGCCAATGACAGATTCCGAACAGGCTAGCACAGCTGCATCACCCGACGAGGCATACACACAGTATCCACATCAAGCCGCTCCCAAATAGGTCTTCGCGAGGTGAGTGAAGTCTTCTCTCTCTGCCATCTGTGTCTCCTCTCCATTTCCGTCTCGGTCTCGGTCTCCGTCTCTGTCAATATCTCTCTGCTGCCATTGCATCCATCTCTCTGTCCCTTCATTTCTGTCTCATAGCTCCATGTGTCAGCACCTAAGTGCGTATGAGTTTTCTTCCCACAACTCTGGCTTCTACAAAGCTAATTTATCTATAACTCGAACTAAGTTGAAATATAAATTAATCCTACCAGACATGATTAAAGCTCCATTTTAAATTTCAGAAAATATGTAACATATTAAAAACGAGAAAGAAAGCTAACTTCGGTAAACCGAAGTTGGTATACCCTTGCAGTCTGCAATTGGATCATTGAAAATCGAACCATTTTAGTAATGTTGAAAAAATATAGAATTTTTAAATTTTACATTTTACATGTAGAATTTTACATTTTTATATAAATTGACCGATCGCTTCTATGGCAGCTATATGATATAGTGGTCCGATCTTAATGAAATTAAAACCGTAATTCTAGAACCATAAAAAACTGCTATGTCTGAAAATTTATAGAAATACGTTGAAAAACAGAGAAGTTAAATTTTTTTTACATTAATTTCGCCATCATTCCTATGGCAGCTATAGGATATAGTAGTCCGATTTCGGTCATTCCGACATATATACTGCGTGCTAAAGAAATAAGACTATGCTGGAAATTTCAGCCCGATAGCTCAAAAACTGAGAGACTAGTTCGCGTAGAAACCGACAGACGGACAGACGGACAGACAGACGGACAGACAGACGGACATGGCTAGATCGACTCGACTGGTGATGCTGATCAAGAATATATATACTTTATGGGGTCGGAGATGCCTCCTTCACTGCGTTGCAAACATCTGGTCAAAATTATAATACCCTCTGCAAGGGTATAAATATATAAGACCTTACTAACCTTTGTCATATGATATGACGATGAAATACCACTTTATAGATGAGTTTCGAGTTATAGAATATTTATTTTAAGAAGCCAAAACCATTATTCTTTTGTTGTAGCACTACAGCTTACTATCCAGTCTATTGTGTTTTCCAACACTGTTTTGCATGTGCGCTCTTTGCTCTTAGAGCAACCCCAAACCCTCATTAAAACGAGCACTCACCCCCACCTCACTCGCCTCATTTAATTTGCTTTCACTCTGAGCTTTCCCCTTTAAATAAAACCCCCAAGGCTTCATCGTTTCATCGACACTTTTAAACACATTGCCCAACACTGCATCCGCAAAAAAAAAACTCACAACACTATGATCATCGGGGCTTCATTTGTGTGCTCTGCTTGTTGTTGCTTGCCTGTTTGCTTCAGATCTGTTCATTACATAGCCATTATGTTTCAATCATCATGCCTTTTCAATACTAAACAAAAATGCATTTTATTTACTTTTTTCACCCAACTTTTGCGGCTTCAAAACATGGTTTATTTTCATATAGTACAGTTATTAAGCAGCCTAATCACTGGTAACCCTTACTAGGTAAATATCATTCATTATTCAATAATTCGATTTAATTGCATGTGACACGGGTTTGGGGGTTTTCGGGGGATGTGGAAAATAAACCTAAAGACATTTGGTCTCCCTTTATCCTTGAAAAAAACCCTACAAAGATAAACCTTACTAATCCAATTTAATTATTCTAGCTATAATATATTAGTACCCCATTTGAGTACTATATAAAATCGGACGAGAGTGAGAGCAGCATGATGCCCGGTGGAAGCAGCGGAAAAGCCAGGAGGGGACGAAAATCAGGAGCGGATCGAGGATTAAAATGGATGAAGAAGTCAACAACAACCACCACATGAACAACAACAACAACCAGAACAGCAACCACAAACCACAACTAGCAGAAACAACAGCAACATTCGACAGAAGAATTCAAGATGCAGATGCATGCAGTTCACGAAATTAAATCTAGAGAAACGCAAGCCGTAAAATGATAAAAAAAATTAAGAGAAAATAATGTATAAATAAGAGAAGGAGGTTGGATACGAAAGGATAAAGTTTAGGGGTTACACGAGTAAAAGATAAAGCCGCCGGTCTCGAAGTAGACAAGCGCTGAAGACGCGAGTAAAAAGTGAAGAAAAGCAAAGACTAAACTTAAATAATAGAGCATAGTTATACACACTAAATAAACAACAGCAAGCTACCGCAAACAGCAGAGGCAAAAGGAATTGCTAAAACAACAACAACAGCAGCAAACAAAAGGAAAAGAGCGCAGTCGAAAATATTTACAAAAAGAGCACTGCAGGATGCGAAGAATTCGAGGAGAAGAAGCTTAAGTCATAGGTGGAAACGCATGCGGGGAAAAGCACTTGAGAAACTTGAGGAAATCTGCCGAGCAAAAACCATCGCAGATTAGAGTTAAGTTAATTTTGTTAAGCGAAAGAGAAAGGGAGAATAAACAATTGCATGGGGAGAATCCGATGGGTAGAAGTGATGTAAAAATAGAGAAGATTCAAAAAAAGAAGAAAAAGAAAAAGAAACTATTTTGCTAATTTTGAGCTAGCAAAAAAAAAGAAATCGTAGGCGGAGAGGAATTTTGTGAAGTGAAAGAGAAGAAAGCCCGAAACAGAAAACAAAAATAAATGTGTGTGCAATGTATGTTAAAACCGTAAAACAAAAAACAGAGCAAATAAAAACGAAACAAAAGTCATTTCGACTCGATGATGATGATATAAACAAAGCATAACTCTTAAGTCAAACTTCAGCAAAGAAACGCGTAAGAAAGCAAACCTTTTTTACCTTGGCGGCAAGAATCCGAGAATTTTATGAGGATGCAACTCAGACTCTACCTTTGTTTCTGTTCTGTTTGTCTAATTCGTAATATTTATTTTGAATTTTCCTTTTTAATCCGTGTTGAACAGCACAAAAAGAGTGGACGAAGAGCAGAAACGGAAGCAGAAGAGAGCGTAGATAGCCACAAAAAAAAATGAAAGGAATGGAAGATCGGTCCTTGGTTTGTTTTCTCCTTTTTGGTTGGTTTCACGAACCGAAGAACATGCAAATTGTATAAAGCAAAGATCAGAAAACATAAAACCTAAAATGTTGAAATTCAAAGGATAGGAAAACCAATGTCTTTTTTCCCCCTTTCGACATTCAATTTGGGCTATCCAAGCAGTCAAGGGAAGGAAGAAGAACATAAATTTAAACAAATGAGAAGAAAAAGCCTTTTAAACGGGCGAAAATAACCTAGGTTAAGTCTTAGCAAAACAAAAATAAGAAGATTGCAATAAGCAAACAACAGATTTAGTAGTACTAGAGGTCTAAACAAGAAAAATGAAGAAACCCAGAAGAATAAGCAGAAGCTTACAATGAACGTTGAAAGACGAGGTCAGAAGAGAGAAGAGAGTAGGAGGAGATGGAGATATCTTGTACTAGTTTTTAGCATATTTTTTGTGCTCATCAGTCGATTTAATGAATGAATTTTTTGTAGCTGTCTACAGTTTTTTACGTTAACTGTTTTTTAGAAATATTAATGAAGAAAGTAAACACAAAAAACCAATAACAAAATGAACCTAGGAATAGTATATTTTTCTGCATAGGCGAAGAGTTGTTGAGATTGCAGAAGAATTGTGAGGAATGTGGAATGTAGAACGAATGAGTTTGATTAGCAAGGAACAACAACCAAGAGGCAAACACTTTTTAAAAGGAAATAGCGAAGCAACCCGAAACAACACACAAACGTAGCAAAACACACAGAACAAGGAAATAAAATTTTGAAACTGTAGAATTGTAGTTTAGCTTTGTGATGCGGAGAAATGGTACGATTTTTTGAAGGATCAGCGAGGATCAAGAAGAACAACAGCAGCAGCAACAACAACTGGCACAGGCAGTAGCAGAAATGTAAACATAAAACAAAGAAAATTAAGATTAAATTAAAAAAAACAAAACAAGATGAAGCAGAGAACTACGTTTAGTGAACTTAGTTAATAAGCAAAGATTTCTTTAGTCTTGTAAGCGTCTCTTAAGTAGAGTTTTGCAAAACGGAGCAAGGAGTTTAGAATTGAAATTTAATCCTTTTTCAGAGCCTAGCATATATTTATTTTCCTGAGACACATACACACGTACACACTTACACACTGACACACGGACACACCTATCAAGCCTAAGCATTGTATTTGTGATTTTTTCGAATGTGTTAATTGATTAACAAAAACGATGAGCAAATGAAGAGAAACAAGGGAAATATGTGGGGTGGGAAAATTGGTGTGGGATGGGGCGAAGAAAGAGAGAATTTTTTGAGAAGAATCTCCGTTTTGAGAGGACACACTCGCACACACATACACTCACTGACACACACACACGGCAAACAACATTCCTGAGCAAAGTCTTTGATTTGATTTTGATATATGTATGACGCGTTACGATACGATATGATTTTCAAGTCTAGAGATGTCGAGTCGCCTAACTGAACTATCTACATATATATATATATATACATTATATATATTCTATATATATACACTACTGGACAAAATAATAAGTACATAGGCATGGTGCCACTTTGTTTGGTTATGGCTCCATTCTTTTTGAATATATGCCTGCCAATTGTTTATATATTGAAAAGTTACAGTATGGCGAATCATTTAAATAAAAAATTAGAGGGGTTTACTGCGTTTTTTTCATGCTATGCTTAAATTTGTGGTGAATGGACGTTTTCGGCCTGGCCAAAATAATAAGTACACCAATTCTACAAAGCCTACAATTCGAAACGTATTAAAATTTTCCCTCTGTTTTCTTAATAGTAGTAATCTTATGATATTATTGAGTATATTAACACTTATCTTGAAATTCTTTGTTGATTCTTTTTGGCATACTAAAAATAAGTTTGTGAAGAGTCCCCTCTGGAATCTCATACCGGGCTTTTTGCAAGAATTCCCACAATACATGGGCGTTTTGCAACGTATTTTGGTACAAATACAAAGTATCTAGTCTCCCCATAAGTTTACAATTGGGTTTAAGTCCGTAGACCGACTTCGACAACTTATAACGTTACCTTGTTTTCTCAGGCATTGATCCTGGCATGGGTTTTATGTCGTTGTCCTGTTGAAAGAGGAATCTCAAGGACATTTTTTTTGACAGTAAACGGTTCGCATAATGTCTGTTAACTTATTTTTATAACCGAATCGTGTGATAATCCCAGTTATGCGATGTATCGGACAAAGGCATGACGAGATATATAGCCCCAAAATATTACTCATCCGCCACCGTGCTTGAGGCACTTCTATGTGTAGCGGACGTCAAATTTTTTGCCTTTTGGGCTTTTTCCTTTTTGAACATGTCGTTTGGAGTCATTATCAAACAGATTTATATTTATTTCGGAGTTCCATAAAATAATATTTTACTCTCTCGACCCATCTGGTCTAGAGCACCCCAAAATATTTTCCACAATATTTTTGCGCCATCTGAATTTTTATTTTCTTGAAGTAACGGACTTTTTAGGGTATATATTCTGGTAAGTCTACATTTTAAGATGTAGGACGAACCTTTTTAGATTAGGTTTCATGTCTAATTTGAGCGGTAGGGGCCTTGAGAGACATGGAAGGTTTAATTTTTGATATATTGACGATGCAGTTGTTCGATGTTTCTGAAAATATCTTCTTTGGTTCTTGTTTTTCCAGTAAGCACTTTTTATTGTAAGGTATTCTGAATACAAATACATCAAGGGTTTGAGGGTTTTCATCATTTCCCGAAGACTTTTCTTTTTTTGAAGATATAAAGCATATTGGTCATCTTCAACACTTCAATTTTGATTTGGTCCATCTAAAGTGTTTTTTTTTCACTTGTCCATTGTTAAATATGTAAGAAGTTATAAAAAAAACAATATATTTTGAGCCTACTTGTCGATTAAATACTTCAAAATTGTAAAATAACACCAGTGTACTTATTATTTTGGCCAGGCCAAAAACGTCCATTCAGCACAAATTTAAGCATAGCATTAAAAAAACGCTGTAAACCCCTCTAATTTTTTATTTAAATGATTCGCCATACTGTAACTTTTCAATATATAAACAATTGGCAGGCATATATTCAAAAAGAATCGAGCAATAACCAAACAAAGTGGCACCATGCCTATGTACTTATTATTTTGTCCAGTAGTGTATATAAAAACGTAAGAAAAACACAACGCCAAAAGTCTTCCTAAGCCTAAAACCAAAACAACAACAAAATGCAAATGTTTTTCTTATCATTTTTTTTTTTTTTTTGTCTTATTACGATTATATTTGCTTTAGACTGACTACGAACTGAAACTGTAACAATAACAACAACAAATGCAGGATTGTAAGACACAAAACACCTACACATATATAGACTCTCCACCTCCTGAACTTTATATATGCATGCAGGCATCGAAAAAATATATTTTGCCAAAAACATTCCAAAAGCAAAACAAATAAAAAAATGTAATACAAAAAATAAAGTAGAGGAGAAACGAAATTTTTCGAAGAAATTAATCGAGCGATGCCTGCATTTGTTGTCCTAAACAAGAAGAATCACAAATACAACAAACTCATTGGGAGAATATTTTTGAAAGGACTTTCAATCCTGTTTTCCTCACACACGAACCCACGCACATACACATACACACACGCATATACCCTCGAACTCACACAAAGTGCAATTTTCTTTCTATAGTTTTCAATGATTTTACTTTGTTAGCAGCAAGCAACTTAAGCAAATTGAGAGGAAAGCATTAAACATTAAGTTAATTTATAAAGCGCCGAGGAAGGAATCGAGATCGGGCGCTCCCTAGGAAAGTGAAAATGAAATTTATGTTTTAGAGATGGAAATGGAGATGGAATGCAGTCGAAGGGACGAGAAGAAAATGAACCTAGTATATAAGATCAAAGCCTAGTGCGTAAGTTTAGCGAACCTAAGTACAGTGTTGAGAAGCGAAGAATAACGCAACGGCGGACTGGGGTACAGTACCGCAGAGAAGAAGAGCGAAAAGTAGCAAGAAAGACCGAGACGGAGTCGAGTAGGACATATGATTTCTAGTTGGTAGTGAAAAAACGAGACGGAAATAGTTGGTTAGTTGGAGTGCAACACACGTAGCAAGTTGTAGTTTTTGTGTAGTTAGAGCGTGACGACGACGGGAGCGAGCGCCTGTCCGACAGTGTTGGCCAACGCACCGTTTGAGGTTAGGTTTAATTTTTGAAAATGATAACGATGAAGCATACATGGACGATGACGGAAAGGGTAAACAATAAACAAAAGAAAATCAACCGACGAGAAGTGTTCTAATCTAAAAGCTATACTGACTTTTTTGTGTGTGTATTTAAATCTACTTTGACAAGAAACCAAACTTGAAACTCGTTTGTTTTGCGTCTGTATTTTGTTTTAATTTAATGCGTTTTACTTTAGTTTTTTAACTAATTTTAAGTAGTTAATTTATTATTTGTCTTAAAATCGCAGAGACCCCATTCAAGATTCAAGATTGCTTGGGTTTCTCGCCCCTGATTGAAGAACTCTCTCGCCTGAGGAGCGAATCGATTAAATTTGATGCAAGTGTTGAAGTAATTTTTAAAATGCAAACAAAAAAATGTCTAGTGCGTAAAATTGAAAACTAAAAACAACAAAACAATTTTAATAAAAACTAAAAACAAAAACAAAATTAAAGAAATATCTTTCGTTTCAGTGTGTGTGTTATTCCCTTCGTTTCGATTTGCGTTTCAATTCGATGTGATTTCTTAGTAGTAGAATGTTCGCTATATTAATTACCAGTCTAAGCCTACCCACACCAAATAGTTTGCAGTAACAAATTCTTAAATTAAATGAATTATTGACTCTACTAAATTGAATTGTGTTTTAAACAGCAGGAAGCAAACTTAGTCGTCTTAGTCGTTGTTTAGGGGCGGGCAGAGAGCAGAGCGTGAGATGCGAGCGGGAGGAATAAATAAACATTTTTTAATTAAGCCAATTTAAGGAAATGATGAATATATATTTTTTTGAAACTTTTTTGACGAAACCAAGAATATAAACAAAGGAAACAAAAAAACGAAAAACAAAATGAAAACGCATAAAAGTGAAAGTGAAAGCGGAGCCAGTAGTAGGAATGAACACTAGGCAAATCGATGGATGGTACAGACAGGATGACGGAATGAAAGAAAATAAGCTCATTAAATTTAAAAATAAATAAGAAAAAAAAACAGTTTGGTATGAAAAAGGGAAAGGAGGGAGAAGAGTAAGGAACAAAACACGACGACAAAGGCGTAAACTAACTTTAAGTAAGCGTAAAATGCAAGCAGCTAATTAAACTTAGAAACAGAAATACTTAAATGAGAGTAATGTACATTTCGCTTGTTGCTATTTTTAAGTTTTAAATCAAAGTCTTTTAAAGAACTTTATTCATTTTCTTATTAACAATGATAAAAACCAAAAACGACAAAAAAATAAAGAAATCAAGCAAATCAAATGCGCAAACTGGTAAAAATAAATCAGAAGGCAAAGAAAAAAAAACTACATCTCTCTTTGTAATCCTCCAGAAAACAAAACTGAGGGAAGATCGATCGATAGCATGAGGAATCCTTTTTCAACTCTCTGTGTATTTTTTAAGGTATTATTTTTTGCATCAACGTGACGCTTTTAAGCATTTTTTATAAGGCGAAAGAATTGTATTTAAAACTCTAGTAAAAGCTAAAAATGAACACGAAAAACCAAAACCCTAAAAACGAGAAATTACGAGAAAAAAATGCAAAATAGCAAAATCTTTGCTATAACTTTCAAATTTATACGCGTACTTTTTGTGCCCTCAACTTTAATGCAAGAGATCATACATTAAAAACTGAATTGGAGATCTAGAGATGAAAGCTAAGCCCCCAAAATAAAAAGAGAAAGAAGAACGATTCACAATGGAAAATTAGTTTAAGCAAAACATTTTGCAGCTTTTGTGCTTATTTCGCTTAAGACTAGTTGAACAAGAAAAAAAAAAACAAAAAACAAAAAAACAGAAAGTAAATGAAGAAAAAAATTAAATCTAATTGTAAGTAAAAAAGGAATGAGAATAGATCAGTGTAGAACAGAACAGAAAGCGAGAGAATCAAGTAAGAAGAAGCCAAGCTGGGGCAGGACGAAAGTCCCAAGCCCTCGACTTGAGGCAAAACAGAAAGCATTAAACCGAAAACATAGCAAAAGATTTAAATGTGGACGATGAACGATGGAGTCGAAGAACACACAAACGTAAAACAAGAAGAAAGCGTCTCTTTGGTAAGAAAAAGTAAAACCTAAAGAGCAAACATGCTGTCATCCAAAAACCAAAAACAAAAAACAAAAAATGAAACTGAACTTTTTCTGAATCAATAAAAGACAAATTGATTTTCTGTAAGAAAACAAAACTCAAATGCATTTTTTATTCGTGGGTTTGGGTCGTAAAATCGCTTGGAGCTCTGGAAATGTCACACTGGGGATGCGAGACCACCGTACTTCCATCTTTTGCAGAAGGGTTACCCTGCTCTGGCTGCTGTGTCCTGTGTCCTATCATCCCCTCGTAAAGTGCTCGAGCCTCCCTTAGGCTATCTTCTTGTACAGACCCCGCTCATCGTCTCATAAATAAAGCCCTTTTGGTTTTTGGGGGCGGAAGTGGAGGAAATATGAAGGGCCCACCACATGAACTCCTAGCAAGTGTGCCTAGGAAGCCGCACGGATGAACCGAAAAACGTTGACAGCCGTTCGTCCTGCTAACTTTGCTGCTATCCTGTTCGTTTGACTTGTTTGATGGTTTTATGAGTGTCAAAACTTGACATTTTTATGACAGGCAATCGCCATTCCATTGTTGTTGCAAGAAAAACAGTGTTGCGGGGGGAAATACGGCTTTCCGGAGGGGTGAAAAGTCGGAAGAGGCGCATCCCCCACAGACGCAGACAGGCGACCACTTCCGGTGGAGAATCAGGGGATGCTGTGTGTATGAGTGTCCCACCGAAAATGCTATAAAAGCAACACACTCACGCTTAACATACATTTGAGTGCGCGTTTGTATCCACACAGGAATGAATTTCCGATTCATTTAAATAATATGTAATATAATACCTCACCTAATATCTGTGGATCGTTATTAAAAAAATTGTCTGTAGTGACGTATGTACGTATATAATATTTAACAAATCTCGTAATCCTTAAAAACGCCAGTTAAGATTAGATATCCTCAGCATATACAAACATGTACATATTTTTCCCCAGTGTAAGAGCAGAACCTCCCCGAAAAAAAGAAGAATAAAAACAAGAAAAGCATTAAGAGCGGGGCGGACCATTTGTTTGCCTGCCTGCTTGTTTGTTTACTTTCCTGCCGTTATTTCGTTTTCGCATTTTCGCTCTCTGGCTGCGCGACATCTTGTCAAAATTTCTGTGCACCTGTTAGCGGCTTGTATTTTGTTGTAGTTGTATGTGTGACAATAGAAAAATTTCCACCCACCAAATTTCAGCGATACAGAGAGAATTAGGTGTTTCGAATATTATTTGCCAGAAAATGTACTGGTCTAACATCTGGAAGCATGGGCAATACTGCTAAGTACATATATTGTAGCCTAACGGTCCTATTTAGTTGCTTTCGAAATTATTTCCTTTCATTTTCATTTACTTATATCCTAACGCTACAAGTAAAAACTTACATATATTTATTGCGTTAGTCACAACGATTTAAGAAAATGTTTTAAATAAAATAAATAATGTAAATACTACCTACTTAAATATTAACTAAATCAAGTTTACAATTTGAGTATTACAATTACAAACTAGCTTTAAGATTTATAAAATACAAATTTATTTTGCTTTATAATAAAATAAGTGGGAAATATCTTTAAGCTTGCAGAATTGATTTGATTTTAGAAATAAACTCAGAACCGATTTTTAAGGTTTTAAGAGCATGAGGTAGATTGTTCCATAGGCGTTAATAAAAATTTGCATCCTCGAACATTAGGTCTTAAATCTGGGAATAATAAAGTTTTGTGTTCCTTGCGATTGATATGGAAGAAGTTTTTGAAGCAAGTAGGAGGGTTCTCGGGTGCACACAATTTTTTGAAAATAAATTATGGCTTTAAGGTAGATCAACTTACTAAGCCACTGACTAGGTGAAAAGTATGGTCAGTACGACGGAGCTTAAACACGTAACGGACGATTGAATTACAAGCAATAGTTAATTTTTGCGTATCTTGAGTGTGCCCAAAACTCTCAAAACCGTAAAACAGAGTGGAAAACAGAATTATTTTGGCCACTAATATTCGTAGCCGAGTTGGAAAGAACGACTGAAAATTTGAAAGTTGAATTATATGTACATAGGTGTTATTTTGTTATATGCATATAATATTTTCTGTTATAAGTAATTCTACTAAGACAAATAATTATAAATAAGGAAAACCATCTTAACCTAGGTATTATCACTTGCATTTTAATATTTCATATACGGTTTTTATATTATAAATATTTTTAAAACCATGCTTCGACAACCCTAAACTTACCATCCCCAAAATGCCATTCACTTTAAAATTACATCGTCAGCTCTGCATCTCCGATAACAATTAAACAATCTACAGCGTTGCATCTTCGATAACAATCGAAGCAAACTCACCTTGATATCCCATTTGAAAATGCAACAAAAGTCTTGCGTCAATCTCAATTATTTTTTATTTATTGTTTATATCTAGTTCAATTGCCATACGGGATTTCTGATAGGCATATGCAACTTCCATTAGTTCGTGTACAGAAAACTGTTTAAACTATAAAAACTGACACTGTGGCTGGAGCCGTACAAAAACCGAATTTGTTAACTGTTTACACGTTTGCACATAGGCTATGTACGCTATATTCGGTCCCACATCCGCACATCCGATATCAATTTTTGTGGCCTTGGACAAAATGGAAACAATGGCTAACAAATTACGAACTACGCGGAAACAAAATCATATATAAAAATCGCTAAATTTACACGCCACCGTCTAGCGAGCGGCTCACTTGCCGCCAAAGCCGCCCATCAGATTCCCCAGGCCGCCCAGTCCGCCCGCCGCTCCCTGCTGCAGCTGTCGCATCATGTTCTGGAGTCCGCCCACGCCGCCCATCTGCTGCAGCATCCGGGGATCGATCATCTTGGCCATCTGCTGGTTGAGCTTGGCCATCTGGTTGGGATTCACGTTCTTGGTCATGTCGCCCTGCTTGAACAGGCCCTTCACGCCGCCCATCTTCTTCACCACCGCCGCGAACTTGGTGTAGTGGGCAATCAGCTCCTTGACCTCGCGCTCCAGGACGCCAGCACCTTGGGCCACGCGAATGCAACGATTGGGCTGCTTGCTAAAAAGTTTAGCACCGTCGCGGTTGTCCAGTTCGTTGTCCGACATGCTGTCCATCATGGTCATCATGCGCTTGATGCGCGCCATCGACTCCTGCTCGCCGCCCTTGGTCATGAAGTCCTGCGAAAAGCCGGGTATCATGTTCATGATCTGCGAGAAGGGGCCCATCTTCATGATGTTTTGGAACTGCTCGTACATGTCACGGATGGTGAAGTGGCCGTGCTTGATCTTCTCGAGGAGCTCTTCGTTGCCGTCCAGCTTGAGCTCATTGACCTGTAAATCAGTAAAGTAATTAGAAGGATGAAAGATCTGGGCTGCTTGGCGTCTCACCTTATCTATCAGACCCTCGATGTCGCCCATGCCGAGCAGCTTGCTCACAAAGGGTTTCGTCTTGAAGGGCTCCAAGTCGTCAATGTGCTCGCCCGTACCGATGAAGATGATCGGCGACTGAGTGGCCGCCACGGCAGACAAGGCACCTCCTCCCTTGGCATGGCCGTCCAGCTTGGTGATGATCACCGATCCGATGTCCACCTTGTCCTTAAAGGCCTTGGCCTGGGCCTCGCAAGCCTGTCCGATGGTGGCATCCATCACGAAGATGATGTTGTCGGGACTGACGGCATTCGCAACTGCCAACATCTCCTCGAACAGCGACTCCTCCTGCTTGTGCCGCCCCGAAGTGTCCACGATGATCATCTCGAAGCCCTCGCGCTTGAACATGTCGACGCCCTCCTGGGCAATGACCACTGGGTCGATTTCCGTGTAGCTGCCGTAGAAGGGGATGCGGGCCTTGGTGGCATTCTGCTTGATCTGGTCGTAGGCGCCGGCACGGAAGGTATCCGCGCACACGAGGCACGACTTCCAGTTGCGCTTTTGGTAGTGGTAGGCCAGCTTGGTGCACGTGGTTGTCTTTCCGGAGCCCTGCAGACCCACGAACATGATCACGTTTGCCTTGCCCTTAATGGGCTGGTAGGGCTTCACTCCGGGGTCCACCAGCTTGACCAGCTCCTTGAAGACCGCAGACTGGATCATGCGGCGCTTGTTCAGGCCGCCGGCCATCTCGTCGAAGTCAATCACGGCCCGCACATTCTCCCGGAGCTGCTTCACCAGCCGGATGTTCACGTCCGCCTCCAGGAGGGCGGCGCAAATCTCCTTGAGCATCGCATTGAGCGCCTCCTCGTTGATAACCGTCGCCTTGCTGAGCGAGTGCAGCGCGGTGGTTATCTTCCGCCCCAAATCCGCGAGAACCATCTTGCTGGTGGTGTGTGTTGTGGGTGGTGTGACTTATGAACGACTGGCAGCTTCTGAATTTTGTCGGGGCTAGGCGCAAGGCAAAAAACAAGCAGAAAACTTATATTTTTTGGACTTTCTTCGTCTGACACGTCGATGTGGAAGAGGAAGAGCGTGCTGACTGGCCATTCACAGGCGTGCGCGGCCAACTGTCAAAACAAAGGCGACTATCGGTAATCGGTGTGCGGTTCGTTGTGAATGGCCGAGGCGGGAAGAGGAAGCACTTGTTTGAAATCCCTCGCGCTCTGTATTTGTTTATTTATCTTTTTTTATGGGCGTCAAAGAGCTGTGGACCGTTCTTACGCCCTACGCCGAACGCAAGCCCATCAATGAGCTGCGGGGCAAGAAGGTGGCCATCGATTTGGCCGGCTGGGTGTGTGAATCCCTCAATGTTGTGGACTACTTTGTGCATCCGCGGCATCACTTAAAGTGGGTTCATTTTCACTTAAAAATTTTAAGTTTAAAAAATGTAATATATTTTAAACCCAACAGAAACCTATTCTTTCGAACCTGCTATCTGATTTGGGAGAAGGTCACTCCCGTCTTCGTTTTGGAGGGAGTTGCTCCCAAGCTCAAGAGCCAGGTTATTGCCAAGAGGAATGAGCTGCAGTTTCGGGGCGTCAAACCCAAGGATGCCACAGCAAGTAGCTCCCAAGCTCCCAAGGGCGACAAGGGACGCTCCAGGTTCAACCATGTCCTCAAACAGTGCGAAACTCTGCTGCTGTCCATGGGCATTCAGTGTGTCCAGGGACCGGGCGAAGCGGAGGCCTACTGCGCCTTCCTTAACAAGCATGGCGTGAGTTGGAGTTGGACGAGTTTTTCCCCTAGTGGGAACTCTTTTCATAATTTTCCCCTAAGTTAGTTGACGGCGTCATCAGCCAGGACTCGGATTGCTTTGCCTATGGGGCCGTTCGGGTGTATCGCAACTTCTCAGTGTCCACCCAAGGAGCTCAGGCGGCGGCCGGAGGTGCTGTGGACATTTACGACATGAGGCAGATCACGGCCCACATGGATTTCGGTCAGCACAAGATTATTGTGATGGCCTTGCTCTGCGGCTGCGATTACTGCCCCGATGGCATCGGTGGCATTGGAAGGGATGGGGTCTTGAAACTCTTTAACAAGTACAAGGAGACAGAGATTCTGGGCAAGTAGGTATCTTTAGATACTTCTTAACAAAGTCCATGACACATACCCTTTTTTAGGCTGCGAAGCTGGCGGCAGGAGACCCACAAATACAATGCTCTCGAGATTCGTGTGGACGATAAGTCCGTGTGCAGCAACTGTGGGCACATTGGGAAGACCCAGAGCCACACCAGGAGCGGATGCAGTGAGTGTCGCACCCACAGAGGCTGCGACGAGAGCCTCTGGAAGTAAGTGATGTCTTCAGAAAGTCAAGTCTTTATTTACGCCAAGCTCCAATCTCCGCAGAGAACAGCGATTGTCCATCAAGGCGGAACTGACGCTGCGCCGCAAAGCCTTGTTGGCTCCCGAATTTCCCAATGAGGAGATCATTGCCGAGTTCCTCACGGAACCGGATACCATCCCAGACATAAATCTCAACTGGCGGCAGCCGAATCTCGTCAAGTTCATCAAGCAAATAGGGCATCTCCTGCAATGGCCGGAGATATACTGCTTCCAGAAGTTCTTTCCCATTCTCACGCGCTGGCAGGTGCAGCAGTCCACGCAGGAGAAGGTCCTCATTGAGCCCCTGGCAATCATCAAGAAGCGGACGGTCAAGGGAGTGGCCAGCCTGGAGCTGCAATGGCACGATCCCAGCGGGAGTTTTAAGGGTCTAATACCCGACGAACAGGTCTCGGAGTTCGAGCTGGAGCATCCGAAGGGCATCGAAGAGCTGTTCTACACCATTGAGCCGTTGGATATGATGGAGCAGGCCTATCCGGACTTGGTGGCTGCATTCCTCAAGTCCAAGGAGAAGCCTGCCAAAAAAGCTACGCGAAAAAAGAAAGCTTTGCCGCAGGAAGAGGAAAAGGAGAACGAACCCAAACCAAAGCGAGTTGTCCGAAAGAAGAAAGCTGCAGCAGCCCAACAGGGCCAGCCCTTGCTGCAGCAATTCCTGAGCCGTGGCAAGGAAGGCGGCGGCACTCCCGTCAAGAGTTCTGCTTCACGCCAGCAATGCTCCACTCCCATCACAAAGTGCCTGCCCTCAGACCTCGAAAGCGATTGCGATGCGGCCGAGTTTGATATGTCCGACATTGTCAATGGCATCATAGCCAATCCGAAGACGAAGCCAGCATTGTTGACCCAGCACCAGGGACACCAGTTGCACTACGAACCCATGGCGGAGGATTTAAGTTTGCGACTGGCTCAGATGAGTTTGGGCAGCGAAGAGGCGTCGGAATCGCCGCCTGCAGGGGAGCTTAAGAGGGACCTTTCTCATATGGAGCAACTGGCGCCGCAAAGCAAGCGGTTCTCCCTGGACGACAGCTTTGATCGATTGGTGAATGGAAATCCCAGGACCTCACACTTGATCGAGCCTGCCAGGACGCCAGTAGAGCGATTCAAGCTCAAGCATCGCCTCAGCCTAAGGATTCCCAGCCCAGTCAAGCCTCTACCAAGTGTGAGCTTCTTCTTCAATCAAAGCTCCGACAATGCGGATGCCTTCGAGGAGCTGATGAACTCCAGCTTGCGGCACGAAGGGGAGCGCGAGGAGGAGGATGAAGAGCTCGTGGTGATCAGCGATTAAACAGTTTCCGCGATTTATTCACACATTAGAAAACATTCAAGGGGCAAGCTCTGCTTGGAGGGCGATGATCACAACTAAATATAAAAGATAACCTACTGATAAAGCTTGGCAAACGCGTTCGCCTTGGCCAAGGCCTGTTCCAGCTGCTCCTCGAACAGATTGTTGACCCGCCGACCCTTCATGTTGCACACGGCCTGAGGATCCTGACCCTTGGGCGCGGCCACTTGGCCCCCAAACGTCTCGGCAAATGATTGCAGCCAGGTGCGGGCATTGAACTGGTCGCTGATGCAGCTGGCTGGCACGCAGCAGCGCGCCTTGACCACGCTATCACACATGCTGACCACCAGGATGGGCCGATCCGGACAGAGCTTGGTGGCCCGTTGCAGCGGAATCTCCTCCACGAGGGCCGAGCTGGTGATGTAGTGTAGAATGAAGGGGTGCGTGTCGAGGGGCTTCTCCTGCAGCAGGTTGCGCATCTCCACCTCGACGAATTCCCTGCAGGAAAGGTTGCTACACTTGGGTAAACTCTTAAAATTCGACACTCACTTTAGGGTTGTGCGCGAGGAATCCTTGATCCTCTTGAGCATCTCGTTGATGCGCTCCAGAGTGTCCATCTTGAAGGCGTATGGCAGCTTGATGTCGGTGTGCAGCATGTTGTGACGGATGGTCTGCAGCTCCACCTCGGTGGCGTTGGTCAGGGCATCGGTCTGGAACTGTTTCTCGAGCAGATCCACGCGATGTCGCAGCAGGGCAGCGGTTTTGAGCACCTAAAGGAAACTCTTCATAGATCCAAGATCACTCTTATATGCGGAATCTACTCACATTCTCCGCCGCCTGGCCAGCCACAGCGGTGAAGGCGAAGCGCGCCCGATTCGTCTGCTTGAGATTGACGATGCAGAAGCAGGAGAGCTCGCTGGTATTGGTGGCATGCGTGCCGCAGCACAGCTCCTTGGAGCTCAGACGCAGCTCGGGACTTTCCACGTGGACCAGACGCAGTCCCTGCTCCGGGTAAACCTCGCCCGGCACCATGGTAATGTCATTCTGTTGCAGGACTTGGGCGGCACTCAGCAGCTCCACCTGGACAGGCGTCGCCGAGCAGATGACGCGGCTAAGGAAGAGGTTGTTACCGAATATAGAACGAACGGGCTGTAACTCACTTGATCAAATCCTCGATGAGCTGCACATCGCTCTTCTGGATGCGCTTGCCCAGCAGTCCCAGCTCGAGCTTGCACTGATCGCTGGCCACCGAACTGGACACCTGGTAGGTAACCTTGTTGAACAGCGAGCGGATGGCAGCGTTCAGCAGATGAGTGGCTAAGAGGTTATCCCTTTACATACGTGAAACCCCAAGCAAATCTCATCTGGTCTTACCTGTATGATGGCACGTGTTGAGCTGCCTCTGCTGGGCGTCCACCTGCAGCTCCACTTCGTCTCCCACGACCAGCTCAAAGGCCTTGTCTCCGGGGGAAGAGGTAGAGGATACCCGGCACACATGCACCACGCAGTTGTTGAAATGTTTCACGCAGATCACGTCCAGCAGATGATGATTTCCAACAAGGATCTTTCCGCCATCGGACTGTTGGCCCCCGGACTCGTAGTAGAAGTTACTGGAGGCGGTGACAAGGGAAATGAGGTCGGTGGAGGGTGCCTGCAGACGACTGACTTCCGCATCGTTGAGCAGCATGCCCACCACGCGACTCCTCAGCGGTGGCAGCCTGTACGAGTCACTCTCCTTGTCGAAGCTGTACGCATACTTGTGACTGTTGTCGGTGGCCGTCAGTCGCTTGGTTAGCTTCGCCTGGGCCTCCGCAATGCGCTGATCCCCAGCCAGATCGCACAGAGCTTCTCCTTCCGGGCTGCCCCTGGCCTTGCTCTTGGCCAGCGAGACCTCCGCCCTGTAGCGCTCCAGGTCACAGTTCATGTTCTCCAGCTCGGCCAGCTTGAGGAAGCTCTCCTCCGTGAGGCCATAGGTGTCGGTCAGCTTGTAGAGGAAGTCCCCCGGTATGGTATTGTTCGGAAATCGGCAGCGCTGGACCTGGAACTCCCGGTAGGCGGGCACGAAGCCCGGACACTCCATCAGATCAATGTCGTCCAGGTTGGGAAACTCGGTGAGCACCTCGGCAAAGGCCTTGGAAGAACTCTCGAGCAGATTGGTGTACACCTCCTGCTCGTGACTGATAAGATCGACGACTGCCTGCTGGCGGGACGACATCTCAGGGTAGGCCTCGCCCAGCGTCTCCACGACAATGGGAACAAGTTGATTCAGCAACTTCTCATGGCCAAACACATGGCTCGAAATGTTGAGGGCCTTCCTCAGCACGCGACGCAGCTTTTGGCTGCAAATTGGACAGGGATTAGCAGGGAAAGGGAGTGCATAGCAATCATAAGCATACTTCTGATCGGGCAGCATTCCGTCGGCCAGACAAGCGGTGACCATGCGTGCGTGATCCGCCAGAATCCTGTAGCTGGTGTCCAGCGGTGCTCCGTCCGAGAAGCTGCCGCTGTAAGCCGGCGCCTTGGACACCTGCTGAATGCCGTCGAAGAGGGGCGTGAACAGGTCGGTGTCATAGTTGGACGTCTTGTTCTGCAGCAGGGCCGTCAGGCGCTCGAAGCCCATGCCGGTGTCCACGTGGTGAGCGGGCAGTTTGGAGATTGTGCCATCCGCAAGGCTGGGAAATCAGTAATCAGAGTGATGGCACTCAAGGGGAAGTCACTGCCTACCGGTTGTACTGAATGAAGACGAGATTCCACAGCTCGGTGAGATCGGAGCGACCTGCATTGACCAGCTTGGCGCGCTGCTCCACACTGCCGAGATCCGGACGATGATCGATGTGGATCTCGGTGCAGGGGCCACACGGCCCGGTGGCGCCCATCTCCCAGAAGTTGTCCGTGCAGCCGAAGGGCAGGATGCGCGCGGCGGGAAAGCTGCAAAGAGATGTCTTCATGTAGCCAATGTAACGCCTTTTGGATTATGTAATACCCTAGACTCCGCCAGATCTCGAAGCACTCCAAATCGGCTGGGATGCCGAGCACCTTGTCGCCGGCAAAGTAGGTTACATACAAGCGCCCTGGGTCGATGTTGTAGGGACCGCGGAGCAGCTCCAGAGCCATGGCACACGCCTCCCTCTGTAAAAGAATGGGAACGGGGAAAAGGTATTAAAGCCAATCTATAGTTGACCCCAGAGTTGTGCCCCACCTTGAAGTAGTCGCCGAAGGACCAGTTGCCCAGCATCTCGAAGAAGGTGTGATGATAGCCATCCGTGCCCACCACGGACAGATCGTTGTGCTTGCCGCCCACACGGACGCATTTCTGTGAGTTGACCACCCGCTTGTGGGGCGCCGCTGCCGTTCCCAGGAACACCGACTTGAACTGATACCGAGCAATCGAGTTAAAGGGGGAATAATGGCTTCAGAACGCCTGTTACCTCACCTGATTCATGCCAGCGTTGACGAACGCCACCGTGGGATCGCAGAAGGGCACCACCGGGCTGGAGCGAACAAACTTGTGGTCATGGCTGACCGTGAAGTGGTCGAGGAACGTCTTCCGGATCTCGCGCGCCGTCAGCACGCGCTGCAGCTGCTTGGCCGAGTTGTACATGCCGCCGCGCCTAATTAACCGTGCAACCGGCAATTAAAATAAAAAACTAAATTTGAACAGCTGATCGGCTGGCCATTCACCAGGGTGCAGTGCAAGTGCCATTCACTGGGCAGCCCGTGCAGCAGCTGTTATATTTTTTACTGGGCGAAACACGTATATTTTGGTCAAAATAAAAAGAACAAAATCGCCGTCGGGAACAAAGAACGGGGTTTACAAATTCAAAACAAAATTAGCAGTGATTGCTGTCCTAATTAACCGTGCAACCGGCAATTAAAATTAAAAACTAAATTTGAACAGCTGATCGACGGCCATTCTCCACGCAGCAGGTGCAGTTCAAGTGTCATTCGCTGGGCAGCGCATTCAGCCCGTGCAGCAGCTGTTCTATTTTTTACTGGGCGCAACACGTATATTTTGGTCATAATAAAAAGTACAAAATCACCGTCGGGAACAAAGAAGGGGGTTAACAGATTCGGAACAAAATCAGCAGTGACTGCTGCAGTGACTGCCCAAGGGAATGGTAGCAGTGTCGGACAGGTGCAGCTCAGGTAAGGAGTAGAAATGTATCGGTGAACTTTGACACGTAAAAGTCTTCCGCTTTCACTTTCGGCCGCCGCAGCATAACCAAAAACGGCAGCGCAACAACGCATTTGCTTTATTTTCGGCACCAAGAGAGATGGCCACCAAGCGGCGACCCCTGCGACCCAATCTGGGCTCCAATCCCAGCTCCCCATCCGGCTCAAACATGAACTTCAGACCCGGGGGCCCCGACATCACCCGTGCGGAGGCGCGCGGCACGAGACCGACGGCGGCACCCACTAGCATCCGTGAGATCCTGGTCATGGGCGTGATCCACCTGTGCAAGAAGACCATATTCTTCAACACGGATCTCAAGGTGGCCCTGTACCTGGGCAGTCTGTTCGTGATCTCCGTGATCGGGGACTTTGTGCCCTTCCCGAAGACCTACTTTGCGCGATCGGACAACCTGTTCAACATGTACTTCGTGAAGGTGGGCTGGGGTTGGACCCTGCTCTTCGCAGTGCCCTTCCTGGTGCTGTCCGCCTATACGATTACCTGCGGCGACCACAAAAAGATGTTGCGCCACCATTTCCCGCGCATTGTCATCGCCACCTTCTTCTGGTTCTTCTGGACGAAGCTCTTCAACGTCGTGGAGACCTCCTACGGGCGCTGCACCACCAAGGGTGGGTCCATCACATCCAGTGGATCCTGCAAAGAAACCATTAATAACCAAGCCTTATCCTTGCAGGCTACCAGAGTAAGTCGAGCTGCTTGAAGGCCGGGCATTTGTGGCAGGGCTTCGACATATCCGGTCACGCCTTCATACTGATCCACTCAAGCCTTGTGCTCATCGAGGAGGCGCGCCCCATCATTCGCTGGGAGACGATTAAGGAGCACATCCGCAACGAGCTGCACAACCGCAGCTCCGCCGAGGCATCGGGCACGAATCCGCTGCGCACGCTGAACGAGGAGCAGATGCGCAGCCTGCAGTTCCTGTACAAGCGCCTGACGCCCATCATCCGCACCCTGTTCATTGGCATGGCGGCGCTCCAGCTGCTGTGGGACATCATGCTGGTGGGCACCATGCTGTACTATCACCGCATGATCGAGAAGGTGATCAGCGGCATCATTGCGATCCTCACCTGGTACTTCACCTACCGCTTCTGGTATCCCACGCCCGGCCTGCTGCCGGAGGCACCTGGCAACGGCAGCTTTAGCTACCAGCGCGAGATGCCCACGTTCCCCTTCAAGCGACCATCGCATTTATCCACCGGGGGAGTCGGGGCCACCAGCGCCGGGCCCGGCACCTCGAGGTCGAACCTCAATGGCAAGGCGGCGGCAACGACGGGCGTGCCGAGGGATCAGCAGATACCAACGTTCATGGGCATGCCGCTGTTTACGAACGTGAAGGCGGCCAGCGCGGCCGCCAATCTGCTGCAGTCCGAGCAGCAAAAGCGGGACAGGGACCAGCAGCAGTTGGACAGCTGAGCTGCGATTGGGAAACTCCTCGACGCCATAGCCATCAAGCATAGCAGGAATTGACAAGCATTAGGTGACGGATTGGAATTTTGACCAAATTTTTTTGTATATTCAGCAACGATGACATGATGAAACGATGATATTAATAAGCAGCTCGAGGCTGGCACTGGTTCGCGTTCTGCTCCTCATCTTCCTCATCCTCCTCCTCCTTACCATCACACCCAGGATCGGATCCTTCATCGGCAGCGCGTAGCTTTAAGCGTTCTTATGTTCGTGTGTTTATATGTGCCCAACTTTAACAGTAAAAGGATTTGTTAACAAGGTCTAGTGTCCCGATCCTCCTCCGCTCACTTGTGGGCGAAGGCTGCGAACATGGCCATACCGAGGAAGCCGGCGCCCGCTCCCAGCTTGTAGTTGCCCGGCGTCCGCATCCACATCTCGCGCAGAATGGCAAAGTTGCTCGGCTGCAGGCGGTGGTAGGACTCGCGCTGCCGGAACCGCAGGAAGTAGGCCTCCACCTGGGGCAACTTGCCGAAGGCCCAGTAGTAGTTCTCAAAGCCCAGCTGGTACAGCCGGTGCAGTAGCAGTCCCAGCGAGATGTCCGCCAGGGTAACCTCGTCTCCGGTCAGCCATTCGCTGCGAGGAGCCCTTGCCGACAGCTCCTGCTCCACGTAGAGCAGGAACTGACGCACGGCGTCCAGAACGCGCTGGAAATCGTCGCGAGACGAGACTAGATCCCGACGACGTACTTGGATGTCCAGCTTGCTCTTTAGCGCAGCCTTGTTGGACGCCAGATCCTCAACCGAGCGGCGCAGCAGGTCCAGCACCTTTTCGTTGTTCTCTAAGGGATTACAAACTTAATTGCAGCTACACACAGAGGGTTGGGGGAGTAACCTACTCAGGCAGGACTGCCGCACGGGTCCTATGAAAGGCGCCTTTGGCACCAGTTTCAGATCATCGTGGATGAAGGAACCCAGGCTGAGCGCTCCCACCGGCAGGCGGCCCACAGCTTGCTCATAGAGCAATACCTGGTCATACTCCTTGGAGTTTTGCGAGGGCTTCAGCGCAGGATGGTTGGCTAGAAACCTCAGTGTTACTCAGGTTGTTGGAAACCACCAAGTATTTGTAAGTTACCTCCGCGGAACTTGCTCTCCACGTAGTTTATGATGTGCGTCGAGTTGGGAACAATGAAGGCTCCATCCTGGAGCACTGGCACATCGCCCTTGGGATTGAGGTTTAGGAACCAACTGGAATACTGCTCTCCATTGCACAAGTCCACCACATAGGGAAAAAAATCTATTTTCTTCTCATAAAGAACAAGGAGAACCTGTATTGGGAAACGGCAAAAAGATTTTTGTATGAATTCATAGAAGAATTTCAGTGAAATATTTTCCCCCTATATACGTTTTTGTTATTTGATTTATCTGCTATAAATTATTTTGCCTAAAGTCCAATAACAACAAGTAAGAAAGCTACAGTCGACTGTGCTCGACTGTGAGATACCCGGTACCTAAACGTTTGCACTTCACACTAAAAGGCAATTTAAAATTGTACATACATTATAATAGTCTACTTCGATACTTCTTAAAATAAATCGCCTCTCGAATTAGCTCCCGACCTAAACAATTTAATGTCATACTTAAATATAAATAATACATTTTATAGGAACACATAAAAACCCGCTCGATCGGCGTCAAAAAATGAATTGTTCATTTTTGTCATTTCTTGCTATATTCTATTGCCATTTCTTCTGCAGTTGGCGCCATTATATCGCACGGCGAAGGCTCGAATGCGCCACCTGTCGGCTACAGCTTGCAACAGTAGTGCCTTAGGGCGGTGTGTTAAAATTCTAACCTTATTGCTAATATCTCCCATGTTTATCATCCGATTTTACTGAAATTTTCAGGAAGCGTCCGCTCTATTTTATTCATTTTTTTTATCTATTAACTTTAACCAGAAAAAACGAGTATAGCTTATTTAACGTTTTTTATGATTTTTGAGGGCGGAAGTGGGCGTGGCCAAATTTTAAAACAAACTTGATCTGCGTGCAACAAATTCCAATGTTGTCACCAAATTTGGTAACTCTAGCTCTTATAGTCTCTGAGATCTGTTGTTTCACACGGACAGACAGACGGACAGACGGATATGGCTAAATCGACTCGGCTGGTGACGCTGATCAAAAATATATATACTGTATAGGGTCGGAGATTTCTCCTTCTGCCTGTTACATACATTCTCGGTTGGCACCAACTTATAATACCCTTGTACCCTATGGATCAGCACCACCAGCCGAGTCGATTTAGAAAAGTTAATCTTGTGCTAGGATGTAACTTAATAAATCAAATAATAATAATAATTTCCTATTTACTTGAAAAACTTATTCTGTTCCTAATATATTTAAATGAGAAGATTTTATAGAAAAAATACAAACATTTCGTAAGGTTTGCATGCGAAATAATTAATTTTAAAAATGGTTGATCATTTGCTGGAAATGCATTTCTTACATATATATTTTTGTCCTTCAAAGTAAGGGGAACTTTTAGATGAGTCAATAATTTTAAGTAAATAAAATGTAATCTTCCTCGAAATAAACACAGCTACATTCTTTAAGAATCTCGTCCAATCTATCGCTGAGTCAATTATTTATTTTTATTAAGTTCCCATTAACATAAGGAATGCAGCATTAAATGTATTTGGATCAGTTGTTATACTAGATGCAACAGTTTGTTTACTTTTTCGTTTATCTCTTTTTATTTTCCCGCTCAATCTACCTCATTAGCACCTGGAGCCGAGTAAACAGAGTGTAAATCTATCCTATGCTGTCATAAGCCTAAATTTTAGACTCTAAAGTCTAGTCCGAAATCTAGAGAGCTCTGCTACACTTCCTCCTACATGCCCCCGCGACAAAGTCATGCTCCATTGCATCCGCAGAGGAGCGCGGGTGGAAACCTTCGCAGCGGGGCATCCCATTGCAGTCATTACATCGAATGACGATTTCAATGGACGATGATGATTAATTTAGCAATTTCGCGGCATTGACTGCTAGAGATTTGGATACGGAAAAAAATTTGTTCGAAGATCACATGATTAGAGAGAGCGAACGGCTACTACTAACTTTTTGTGAGTAGAAGTTGTACGGATGGAAGAAGAGCACCAGCTTGTTATCCGGCAGCACCGGAGCCTTGAAGTCCTGCAGCGAGGGCGGCACAGCCTCGATCTCTTTGGCCTGATCGCTGCTCATATCCTGAGCTATTTTAAAATATTTTATCGACTTTATTTTTACGTAACTTATTTTTAGTTAGTTTCGACTTTAGTTAGCACTATCATAAGGCCCTTTTCCGCGTATCACATGCCTTGCCAACGCGAGGGTTGCGAAAAGTGAAAATGAAAACCCGAACCGAAAAGCCGTTAGCGCGTGCCGGACGGAACCGGAGAGTCAGAGAATCGGATAGGAGAACCGGAGACGAACCTAGCCACGAGAAGTGACTACGGACTGCTTTCGTTGACGACTGCGAGTGGAGTAAAGCCAGATTCGCCGCGCAGTGGCTGGAGCTGCTCCGTCTGCTTGTCAATTTGCACTTTTCGGCGAAACGCTGTATATGCACATATATGCTTTGGACACGACATACTCCATTATGCCCGAGCGGTTTGTTTGTCATACTTATTTATCTTTGTTTATGTTATTACGAAACTGGAGCGTTTATCTGGCTGTTTGGAGATTTTCATTTCAAAATGTCTTATCTTTCCATGACTTTTTTCGTGAGTTAAGTGGAACAGTAATATAATTAAATATATCTCATTGCATTATTATTAATATTTTTTTTTTAATACAGGGACATTTCCCTATTTTGAGTGCTTAGTAAGCACCGCAAGCATTTCTGTTGACAAGATTTCTGGCATTTTCAAAACTGGCGCCAGCACAAAGCTTTTTGCCTCGCTGTGAATGGCAAACCGCGGACAGGAAGAAGCTGTTCCAGAGATCTCCGAGCTCAAATAAAGTCCAATTGGGAAAATCAATTCTTAGGCAACGAATCCTAGGGAAAAAAGAGTGTAATTCTTTGTCCCGGAAAATGCTGCACCTGGGCAAACAGCTGGTGGTCAGGGCGCCAACGATCCGCTTGAGCGCAACCGTTGTGACTGGAAGTGGACAAAGTTCAGGCCGGAATCTCGAGCAAAACAACAACACTTACAGCCAGAAACTTGTTGGCCCTAATCTCAATAAGTGCCACAAGCGCTTGTCCAGCACCAGTCAAAGTTCGCACGTTGGTCCAATGAAGCGTTTAGCAGGGAAAGTTGCCGTGGTCACCGCCTCTACAGATGGGTAAGACATTGACATTGAGCCGAGTTTCCATCTTGATTTCCCAAATAACCCGCCAAATCTCCACCCAGCATTGGCTTTGCCATCGCCAAGCGGTTGGCCGAGGACGGAGCCGCCGTGGTCATCAGCAGCCGAAAGCAAAAGAACGTGGACAACGCTCTGGCGGAGCTGCGCAAGCTGAACCTCAATGTCCACGGACTCAAGTGTCACGTGAGCGAGCCCCAGGATCGCAAGCAGCTCTTCGAGGAGACCATCAGCAAGTTTGGCAAGCTAAACATCCTCGTGAGCAACGCCGCCACCAATCCCGCCGTCGGCGGAGTGCTCGAGTGCGACGAGAAGGTGTGGGACAAGATCTTCGATGTGAACGTGAAGAGCTCCTACCTGTTGGCCAAGGAGGCCCTGCCCCTGCTGCGCCAGGAGAAGGGCTCCAGCATCGTCTTCGTCTCCTCCATCGCAGGCTACGACGCCTTTGAGGTTCGTCTCTTATCAGCGGGTCAAATGTCCGGATCTTATCGCAATCTCTCCTGCTCTTATCGTTGCAGCTACTGGGCGCGTACTCAGTGAGCAAAACGGCCCTGATCGGTCTGACCAAGGCGGCCGCCAAGGATCTGGCGCCCGAGGGCATCCGCGTCAACTGCCTGGCTCCCGGCGTGATCAGGACCAAGTTCTCCAAGGCGCTTTACGAGAACGAGTCGGCGAACGAGGCGGCGCTGAGCAAGATTCCCATGGGCCGCCTCGGCACAAGCGAGGAGATGGCTGGCGTGGTCTCGTTCCTGGTCTCTGAGGATGCGGGCTACATTACGGGTGAGGCCATCGTGGCCGGCGGCGGAATGACTGCGCGTCTCTAAGCGATGTACATAAATATATTATTCCTTACGGGCTATGGATAACAGCGGTGTTCACAGTAATCAGAAAATACAATGACAAATTCAGTGGAAATAACGACTACGAGGAGCGCAGCTTGGCCAGCTGGTCGGCAATGTCCTTCTCGGTGCGTTTGCCACTTGTCTCGAAGTCTGCAGTGCCCGTAGCCGGAATGCTGGACATCTTGCCGGAAATCTCGATGCCGATCTCGTCCAGCACCTTGTTAACCACGGCGTTCGACTCCTCCTCGTCGCCAGACTCGTCGAGCATGTCGTCCAGCGTGTCGTTGATCATCTCATCGGTCATCTCCATCTTCATGTTCGCCGCCTGGAACTGACGCACCGTCTCGCCGATAGCCTCCGGCCGCATCACCTTATTCATGTCCGCCATGGTCTTGGCCGTGCTGCCCATGGCTTCACTCAGAGCGATGTTGGCGCCCATGTTCTTGTTTTGGTAGCCGATGGACTGGATCTTTCCTGAGGCTGCGTAGGTGCGTGACTTCTGCTTTCGGATCTCCACCAGCTGCTTGGCCAGGATACGGCAGGCATCGTTGTTTCCGGCGGCGGCATTGCGTCGAATCTCGGCCTCCAACTTTTTCTCCTCATCCTCCAGCTTCCTCCGCTCGCGTTCAATGTCCCGGGTGGCCTTCCGCAGCGAGCGATCGTTCTCGCGCTGCTGCTCCTTCACGGTGGGTTTCTTGCCGAAGAGATTGTTGAACATTTTGGAATTTAGTGCTAGCCTAGAGCCTCAATTTTCTGACTCTCGGAGCTGTTGTGCTGTGTTGGTTTTTCCTGCCGATGATTCACCCAGAGATTGGCGCAATCGAAGCAAAACATCACAACAGCAAACAACTGTCAGCTGTTTTGTGTGCGTTGCGCTGCGAATGCCTTAGGCTAGGCCATGGGCGTAGTCGGAATTGCTTTGCGGGTTGATATTGCAAGTTGTATTACAAAAATAATTACTTTAGTTCTAGCTTAGGATAATTCAAAAGAAACACATGTTTGGAAAATATAAATTATATATTAGGTCTCTATAAAATGATTTGCCAATCAGCACCCCATGAGGTTTGCGTGCCCCAGCCCCCCTCAGACTACGCACCTTTGCGGGCTTGCACCTCTTCTTCTGCCGAGAACGCCGGCTTTTTTAAGTGAAATCCAAAAAATGTCTACGGAAATCCTAAAGCAAGGAGCCGAGGGGCGTTTGTACCTGGGCGATTTCAAGGGCGAGTCCTGCCTGATTAAGGAGCGGTTTGTGAAGAAGTATCGCCATCCCGAGCTGGACACCCAGATCACGCGGCAGCGCATGAAAGCTGAGGCAAAGGCGGCGGGCCGATGTCTGGCCGCCGGAATCCTGGCCCCGAAGATTCTTCACTCGGATCTCAATACCCACAAGCTGTACATGGAATACTTTGACGGGGCGGAGACGGCCAAACTGTTTATTCAGCGGACAGTGGCGGAAAACGCTGGGGATGAGGCGAAGCTATTTCTGTTTCTGCAGGAGCTCTGCTCGCGAATTGGCACCATTGTCGGCAAGATGCACTCGAACCACATCATACACGGCGATCTGACAACCTCAAACCTGCTCATCAACCCGAAGGCACTCGACTACGAGGTCATCGTTATCGATTTCGGACTGAGCCACTACAGCCAGGCCACCGAGGACAAGGGAGTGGATCTGTATGTCCTGGAGCGCGCACTACTCAGCACCCACAGCGAGCAGCCCTTTCTGTTCGAGCACATCCTGGCCGCTTATCGCAAGGAGTGCGGCAAGGACGAGGAGGCTGTGCTCTCCAAATTCGAGGAGGTGAGAGCTCGAGGTCGCAAGCGCACAATGATTGGCTAACAAATAAAAACTTTAATGGGCGCGTTACACTGTTAAACTTATTCTATCCTCTTGACGGTCTCTTGGGGATCATCCTGCAGTTCATCTATCTTGATTTTCTTGATGTACTTCCGCAGCTTTGTCTTGCGCTTAATCTGCTCGTGCTTGAGTGGTTCTTTTCCCTCGATGGGCTCCTCCTTGTACCTTGCATACGGGCGCTCCTTCATCTTGGCGATGGCATCCTCCAGCTTTAGGCCAGTCAGGCCAAGCTCCTCATAGTACAGGCGGTATTTATCACAGAATTTCGAGTGTCCCTTCTTGAAGGCGGCAGTCTTGGTCGAGGGATGCTGTGGGAGATTACCATTTTGAGAAGACTTGGGACATAATCAAGCTTAAGACTCACCCTGGCGTCAATGGCCCTGGCGCATCCTCTGTGAAAGTTATGCAGATGACGCAGGAACGGCTCGTTGGGCTTGAGGCCCTCCTCCAGACTCAACTGCATGATCTCGTTGATGTAGCCGAAGGACTTGTTGGCGCAGCCCTGTCGCAGCATGGCGCCCAAGATGGGCATATTCATCTTGATGCCCGCCACCTGCATCTGCTGCAGCAGCTCCCTGGCTTCTTCCTGCGTGCGGCATCCCAGGGCCAGGACTCCATAGGTGACAATATCTGGCCGCAGTCCCGCCGTCCGAATCATGGCAAGCACCTCGCGGGCACTCTCGTAGTCGAAGCGCATGGATCGTTTTTTGATTAGTATGTTGAAGAAGTCGATGTCCGCCTTGAGTCCTATCTTGCGGACAAAGGTAAGCAGCTGCTTCTCCGCGACGTTTGTGGGAGGGATGACCTCCAGCATGGTGGTGAATGTCTCAATATCCGGCGTGATTTTATGCTGTTTCATGTGGTCCAAGAAGCCCGAGAGACCACCGAGTAGAAGAAACCGCTCATGTGGTCGTGACACCTCTTCTAAGGCCACCAAACTGCCCAGATGAGGCCGCGGCAGCAGGAGGTTCGGCAATTCCAGCTCGCTAGATGTCGGAGCCATCTCAATTTTGGCAGGAAGCGATGAGGATCTGGATGATATACTGAGAAGGCTATCTTTCTCGCCATCTTCCAACTTAAGAGCCGGTTTCTGTTTTGCTGCTGCAGGAGCAATCTGATCGAGGACCTCCCGCATCGCATCCAAGTCCCCAAAGCTGCAGTCTCTCACACATCTGAGCATAGCATTAAAGCTGTAGTAGTCCGGACTGATCCCACGCTGGAGCATCTTGTGCCAGGTGAGGAGAGCGTGCCTGAAACCGTGCTCCGAGTGGCTAGCGCAGGCCTGCAGCAGGAAGTTAAACGTATCGGCATTCATGTCAAGTTGGCGCTCCATCATCTCGTCCGCCAGGAGATAGGCGGTGTCCACATCCCCGCATCGTCCGTAGGCCTTGATCATGGCATTGTAATTCTTTACGTTCGGCTCGTAGCCCTTCTCCAGCATGTTCTCCCTGAGGATCTGGGCCTTGGCCAGGCCATCGCTCAGGGAGGGAGCGTTGGCGCAGGCGTTGAAAAGAGAGGTGTAGGTGCCGCCAGTTACCTGAAGGCCCCGCTGTCGCATCTTCGTATACAAGGAGAAGGCCTTGCGGGTGTATCCCGCCTTGGCGCACCCGCTAATAAGCAGGTTGTATATGTACTTGTCCGGTTTGGCGCGATCCTCGCGCAACATCCGCTGTTCCAGTACAGCGATGGCATCGTTGAGGCGGTTCGCGTTCAGGTGATCCTTTATCTGGCGGGCGTACTCCACGGCCTGCAGTTTCCTAGAGTGCCGCGTAGGCCTGCTGATATAGGCCTCCTCTTCGATATCTCCAGGATCCTCAATTTGACTCGCACCAACCTTGGCATCGCCAAAAGTGTCTGGATCACCGAAGTTCAGAACTTTCTCAGGGGCCCTTTCTTTCGGCTCTTTCTTAGGTCTCCGTTTGATGTTTTGCTTGGATGCTTCTGTTGGAAGTTCCTCCAATATTTCTTCCTGGAAGGGATTTGTATTTCTGTTTGCCTCCCGTTTGGTCTGGAGACCGGCTTCTTGATCCGTGATCCTCACGTGCAGCAGGCGATTTGGTCCCCATGTCCCGGCAGTTGGAGACACCAAGTGGCGACTGATGTTATACGCTTTAAATCCGCTTCTAGTGGCGTTCAATTGCATGCCACGCATGTGCGTCGCCAAGGAGCGGTTAAGAAACCGCAGAGCCATGAAATCTGCTGCAACTTTATGTTATTTTTATGTAATTAAGCAACCAATTCAAACGTGCTAGCCGTAGCGGTGTAAATAAAGAAACAGCTGGGCAGTGTTGCCACCCGTTGCAAAGGGCCATTCCCCCCGAAACGTGGCCGTGGAAAAGCGAAATGTTCTCAGTAGCAGTGCTGCCAGGTTAGCCATTTAGTGGCTATTTCTGGCCACTTTTAAAAATATTTGCCACTTTTTTTTTAATTTTGCTATTAGCCAAAAATCTGACCTTTTTTTTTTTTTTTTTTTTTTTGCCATTTTTAGCCATTTTCACAATTATCTGTAATATACTCTTCTTTTTTACACATTTTTGCATTGACTGAGCCAATTCCGATTAAAAATGGTTCACAAAGACATCGGAACTGGTATTTAAATGAGTGGTTCGCGTATGTGAACTATTTGAGATCGTTTGGTCACTCTTTTCACTTTTTGCGGTGTGCTTTTTTAAAGTGGTTTGTGAAAGATGCCGAAAATCCAATACAAGCAAAGTTTTCGGGATGCCTGGCTGCAGGATGAGGAATTTAAGGACTGGATTAACAAATCCACAAAGCACAGTGGTCCGGCTTGTATGGGGAGAGCGGCCAAAAATACTTCTAGTTGAGGTAGGGACTTGAAACTTTGCACAACATTTTTTTATATTTATCCTAAAATAATATGTAAAAATCAGCCAGATCGGGCAACTATATCATATAGCTGCCATATGAACAATCGGTCTGATATTCAGTTTTTCTATGAAAAACTATTGTTTTTTATTTTGATGCAGCAATACTTTGGACATTTTCGTATATAACCTGGGAAACTTCAGAAAAAATCTGGATACTATAGGTTATAGCTGCCATAGGAACAATCAGCCTAAAAAGAGTTTTCGCCGGGAAACTATTTCGCCTTAAAATAATAATGACAGAAATTATAAATGTAATTAACAAAAACGAACATAAAATAAATCAATTTTTTGTTTCGCAGCTATGGTCTCGTTTATTGCCAACCAATTAGAATAATTTCTTAAAACGGCTAATCGGGTACGTTTGCACTTTAGCCAAAACTTTGCAAGCTCCTTGCAAACGTAGTTCAGACATTTCTCGAACTCTTCCTGATCAAGCTGATATCCCAAATTACAAGCATGTTCAAATATGGATTCCTTTAAATTAGCCGACTTTTCTTTATTTGAACCTGCTTCTCCACACCAAATCTCAAAAGCATGCAAACGTGAAAATTGGCATTCATAAGTGGCTCCTAAGGAAATAATAAGCTTTTATTTAAAAAAAGGAATATAAACAGAAAACAACACAAAAATAACAACAAACGACAACACAAACCAACAAACGGCAACAAACGGCAACAAACAACAACACACAGCAGAAGCACGTGCTTTTTTCAAATTGAGGTTAGGTTACTTTTTTGTATTTTGCAAGCCGCACGGCACCTTACGGCACTCGAACTAAACTTTCTTATATTCTTAAAATGCTTAAGAATATTATACAAAAAGATTTGTGAATGCCAAAGAGTGCCATCACAACTAAAACTCTAACCAAACACAGAAAAGACAAACTAAGAACGTTCACAATTATGTACTAAATACAACAATGATTTACACAAAACACAACAAATACTACATATACTTTTTATTGTAAAAAGAAAGTTAATACCTTTCTTTAAAATATTAATCACTTCCATGGCACAAATACTTGTTTTAATTATGTTTAACAAATTTTTTGCGGAGAGCTTCCCTTGCACGTTGCTTACGCTGCAATACACAATGAATATCATGCTATCTCTTTCGATGCTATTCTTGAAGCGGACAGACAGAGCAAAACAAAAAGATGAATAAATTCAAATAGCTAAACCAATTATAAATAAGAATTGGTACATTTAAAGTCAAAATTTGGACTTTGGTTTTTTTATTTTTGGCCTACGGGCTGGACCACTGTGCAAAGGGCCTATTGCGCATACTGCAAAACAACAATAAGCGCCAAAAAAACATGTGGTTGCGATGGGCGCAGTTACTCAAAAAAATAAGTTGCCGTTTATTAGACAGTCGACGAAAACCGAAGAGCAGGAAGCCGCAGTATGCCTTTACGTAGCAAATCACACGGCAATAGCAACCTGCGATCATTTGAGCAAGCTGTGTGTGGAGCAGTTTTCAGCTTGCAAAGCTGCTGCAAACATAAAGTTGGGAAGAACAAAGTGCACCTATATTATAAAAAACGTGCTTGCTGTGCATTTCACCGAGGACCTACGCACCGACATCGGAAACTCAGCTTATAGTCTTCTCTTAGACGAATCTACTGATATAAGTGTGACAAAAATTCTTGGCAAGTTTTTTTAACTAAGTATATAGATAATTACATGCGTGAAGGGTACATAAATCTGTATTAGTAAATATTCTTAAATCTTCAGGAGTCGCTATTAAATACTTTAGTAAGACTAAAGGGGAGCTAGTGTCAACATTCTTAGGCCTCTAACAAATAGAAGGTGGAGATTCAATTACAATAGCAGATGCGGTCAAAAGCTTGATATTAAGAAGTAAATTAAATATAGCTAATATGGTTGGAATTGGCACAGATAACGCTAGCGTTATGACTGGCTCAAAAAGGAGCGTTTTTACAGAGTCAGTCCCTTCTCTAAAACTCCTGAAATGTGTATGCCATTCGATTCAGCTAGCCGTGACAAAGTCGTGCACAAAAATATTACCGAATAGCTTCGAATTTTTGGTTCACGAGACGTACTCTTGGTTTGCTAAAAGTTCTTGTCGGCAATTGAATTACAGAAAAGTTTATCAATGCATAAATGATGAGAAGGTATAGATACAAACATGTTTAAATAAAAACTAATACAAATTGTGATTGTCCATTACTAATGTATTAACCATTTATTGATACGGTAGAGCTTACAAGTTTTGTTGGTACGTAATAGGTGTATGTTTATTTCCTAAATTTTCAAAATTTAAACTAATATATTTTGTTTTCATTTCTTCATTAGAATCCCTTGAAAATTCCAAGAGTATGTGACACACGTTGGTTGTCTATTGAAACTGCAGTTTCTCGAATACTAAATCAGTGGTCAGAATTGAAGCTCCACTTTGAACTAGCCGCTACTTCGGAAAAATGTCACAAGGCACAAATTTTGAACGGGCTATTCAAAGATGAGAAAAATTATCTTTATATGGTGTTTTTAAGGCCCATATTGAAAGATATGCAAACACTGAACAAAAATTTTCAAACTCGAAATGGAAACCCAACCCGATTACTTTCAGATGTAATCGTTGCCATTAATTCCTTAAAATGCAAAGTGATACCACCAAACATTGATATCAATATTTTAAAGGATGACTTAGAAGACGTAGCAGTGCCAGACTTATATTTAGGCTTCGACTTTGAAAAAAAAATTAAAGAGGCCCAATTTCAATCTGAAAAAACAGAAATTAGAAAAATTTGCATGGACTTTGTTATTGAGCTAATAATCCAACTTCGCAAAAGGTAATATGGTGATTTTTAACTTTGTACATAAATAACTAATTTTTTCTTTAGATTGCCGGAAAATATCCAAATTATGGAACCAAAATTATTTCTGTCGAGAATATGCTCTCACCAATTCCGAATGAAAACATTGTCAATGTCTTAGAATATTTTGAATGCAAAAATATCGACGAAATCAAAATACAAATTGACAAAATTCGTTTTATAAAGTGGGAGTTTGTAGAGGACACTACCAAATTTTGGGCGGAAGTCCTGAAATACAAAGACGCTGCATACAACAACCCATTTAATGATTTAGCAGAATTTGCCCTAAAAATTCTTTCTCTGCCATGGTCGAATGCGGAAGTCGAGCGAATATTCTCGCAGATGAATGTTGTGAAGAGCAAACTACGCAATGCCATGAGCCTAAAAACATTAAATGCGATTTTGTATATAGGGTTAGTTTAAAATATAATACATTTACTAGAAATACAAATTGATATAAAAAACTTAAAATTTTTTTACAGATATGGACTACGCAGACAAGAAAAATGCTGCCACAATTATGTCCTTCCCCATAAGTATTTAACGCAAATTTCTGGAAACGATAAGTACTCGGAGGTTGAGGAAGCTGATGAACTAGATAAAATAATTAGTATACTTTAAAAATTGAAACATTGTTAATTTTGATTTTTTATTTTAATTTTTGATTTTTATTTTATATTGAAAACATGTTCCTTTTTAATTTATTTTTGATAAGATATGAAACAAAGTTCCTTTTAAATTTATTTTTGATTAATTAATAAAATATAAGTAAGTTTAAATATAAGTATTATTAGATTGTTTTTTTTAAATACATGCATATATCTGTTAAAAACAACATTTTATTGATTTAGCCATTTTTTGGCCATTTTTAGCCACTTTTCTGGCTATTTTCAGAAAATTTTTAGCCACTTTCGCTTGGGAAAACCTGGCAGCACTGCTCAGTAGCCCTCAACGGTGGTTTGATCGTGCGCTGTTTGTTGGTGGTGGCGCAACAACAGAGCTGGGAGCAATTGAAGGATTGCCCGCTCCAGCTCCCGTCGGCCGTGAATCCGGCGTCTGTGCGGCTACTGGCGTGATAAGGGTGATGAACAGGTTCAGATGGTAAATAAGCCTTATAGATAAAAATGCGTAGAACGAAGAGCAGGAGCAGATAGCCGGCGAATACCCAGCACATCCGTGTGTGCTTTGGTCAAAAGTACACATAAAGAACTTTTAAGGAAAAATTGACTCAAAATGATGTGACTTTTACTCAGTTTGAGTACCATTTTTAAGAACATAAATATATTTAATTTTATTACGCTTTTGAGGACTTTTATGCTCAACGAAAGTTTAAAATATTCTTAATTTAAGAACGAATCATTTTCAATTTATTGAAACTGAGTACAAAAAATTCTTAAAATCGAGAGTGGGATCAGGCACTGCCTGCTATTAATGGCATAGCACGCTAAGCATTGCGCCACGCAGGCTAATCAAAGAGCAGCGTCGACGACTGATATACACAAAATGATATACAGGGATTTCAATTCAAGAATATTTGTTCTCAATTTTGATGTTAGTACTTTTGTATTCATTTTGAGCTTTTTTGTTCTCGAAGTGAGAAAAAATACTTAGAACGCGGTTTCTCAACTTAAGGGGAGGTTCTACTTCAAATATACGATTTTTTTTTTTTTTTTTTTTTTTGCTTTATTTTTATCCTTAGGGTCTTAAAAATGTGTAGTGAAAAGGATATTGCGCTATCTAATTTATTATACGAGTTATAGCGAATTAGGTCGGACGAGCATTGTGTAGACTTCTATTGACAATAACGTATTTCAGTTGCGTTTGAAACGTGTAGCAAGTAACAGTGTTTTCAAAATGCCGAACACGCGAAAATCGCAGGGAAACGTTCGGCCATATCGGCCTCGAAAGAAGAAATTCCCCGATTATGATCCCGATAAAATAGAAGGAGAAACTGAGTATGCTAGTACTTCAGCGAAGAAAGTGAAAGACGCCGATTACGATGACATTGAAATTGATGCTGGCCATTGTAATGTCATTATAAATTTTCTTACGGTTTTCAATTTTTTGGTGCCATTTTGAGTGCCATCACAACTAAAACTCTAACCAAACACAGAAAAGACAAACTAAGAACGTTCACAATTATGTACTAAATACAACAATGATTTACACAAAACACAACAAATACTACATATACTTTTTATTGTAAAAAGAAAGTTAATACCTTTCTTTAAAATATTAATCACTTCCATGGCACAAATACTTGTTTTAATTATGTTTAACAAATTTTTTGCGGAGAGCTTCCCTTGCACGTTGCTTACGCTGCAATACACAATGAATATCATGCTATCTCTTTCGATGCTATTCTTGAAGCGGACAGACAGAGCAAAACAAAAAGATGAATAAATTCAAATAGCTAAACCAATTATAAATAAGAATTGGTACATTTAAAGTCAAAATTTGGACTTTGGTTTTTTTATTTTTGGCCTACGGGCTGGACCACTGTGCAAAGGGCCTATTGCGCATACTGCAAAACAACAATAAGCGCCAAAAAAACATGTGGTTGCGATGGGCGCAGTTACTCAAAAAAATAAGTTGCCGTTTATTAGACAGTCGACGAAAACCGAAGAGCAGGAAGCCGCAGTATGCCTTTACGTAGCAAATCACACGGCAATAGCAACCTGCGATCATTTGAGCAAGCTGTGTGTGGAGCAGTTTTCAGCTTGCAAAGCTGCTGCAAACATAAAGTTGGGAAGAACAAAGTGCACCTATATTATAAAAAACGTGCTTGCTGTGCATTTCACCGAGGACCTACGCACCGACATCGGAAACTCAGCTTATAGTCTTCTCTTAGACGAATCTACTGATATAAGTGTGACAAAAATTCTTGGCAAGTTTTTTAACTAAGTATATAGATAATTACATGCGTGAAGGGTACATAAATCTGTATTAGTAAATATTCTTAAATCTTCAGGAGTCGCTATTAAATACTTTAGTAAGACTAAAGGGGAGCTAGTGTCAACATTCTTAGGCCTCTAACAAATAGAAGGTGGAGATTCAATTACAATAGCAGATGCGGTCAAAAGCTTGATATTAAGACAAGCTTGCCGTGACAAAGTCGTGCACAAAAATATTACCGAATAGCTTCGAATTTTTGGTTCACGAGACGTACTCTTGGTTTGCTAAAAGTTCTTGTCGGCAATTGAATTACAGAAAAGTTTATCAATGCATAAATGATGAGAAGGTATAGATACAAACATGTTTAAATAAAAACTAATACAAATTGTGATTGTCCATTACTAATGTATTAACCATTTATTGATACGGTAGAGCTTACAAGTTTTGTTGGTACGTAATAGGTGTATGTTTATTTCCTAAATTTTCAAAATTTAAACTAATATATTTTGTTTTCATTTCTTCATTAGAATCCCTTGAAAATTCCAAGAGTATGTGACACACGTTGGTTGTCTATTGAAACTGCAGTTTCTCGAATACTAAATCAGTGGTCAGAATTGAAGCTCCACTTTGAACTAGCCGCTACTTCGGAAAAATGTCACAAGGCACAAATTTTGAACGGGCTATTCAAAGATGAGAAAAATTATCTTTATATGGTGTTTTTAAGGCCCATATTGAAAGATATGCAAACACTGAACAAAAATTTTCAAACTCGAAATGGAAACCCAACCCGATTACTTTCAGATGTAATCGTTGCCATTAATTCCTTAAAATGCAAAGTGATACCACCAAACATTGATATCAATATTTTAAAGGATGACTTAGAAGACGTAGCAGTGCCAGACTTATATTTAGGCTTCGACTTTGAAAAAAAAATTAAAGAGGCCCAATTTCAATCTGAAAAAACAGAAATTAGAAAAATTTGCATGGACTTTGTTATTGAGCTAATAATCCAACTTCGCAAAAGGTAATATGGTGATTTTTAACTTTGTACATAAATAACTAATTTTTTCTTTAGATTGCCGGAAAATATCCAAATTATGGAACCAAAATTATTTCTGTCGAGAATATGCTCTCACCAATTCCGAATGAAAACATTGTCAATGTCTTAGAATATTTTGAATGCAAAAATATCGACGAAATCAAAATACAAATTGACAAAATTCGTTTTATAAAGTGGGAGTTTGTAGAGGACACTACCAAATTTTGGGCGGAAGTCCTGAAATACAAAGACGCTGCATACAACAACCCATTTAATGATTTAGCAGAATTTGCCCTAAAAATTCTTTCTCTGCCATGGTCGAATGCGGAAGTCGAGCGAATATTCTCGCAGATGAATGTTGTGAAGAGCAAACTACGCAATGCCATGAGCCTAAAAACATTAAATGCGATTTTGTATATAGGGTTAGTTTAAAATATAATACATTTACTAGAAATACAAATTGATATAAAAAACTTAAAATTTTTTTACAGATATGGACTACGCAGACAAGAAAAATGCTGCCACAATTATGTCCTTCCCCATAAGTATTTAACGCAAATTTCTGGAAACGATAAGTACTCGGAGGTTGAGGAAGCTGATGAACTAGATAAAATAATTAGTATACTTTAAAAATTGAAACATTGTTAATTTTGATTTTTTATTTTAATTTTTGATTTTTATTTTATATTGAAAACATGTTCCTTTTTAATTTATTTTTGATAAGATATGAAACAAAGTTCCTTTTAAATTTATTTTTGATTAATTAATAAAATATAAGTAAGTTTAAATATAAGTATTATTAGATTGTTTTTTTTAAATACATGCATATATCTGTTAAAAACAACATTTTATTGATTTAGCCATTTTTTGGCCATTTTTAGCCACTTTTCTGGCTATTTTCAGAAAATTTTTAGCCACTTTCGCTTGGGAAAACCTGGCAGCACTGCTCAGTAGCCCTCAACGGTGGTTTGATCGTGCGCTGTTTGTTGGTGGTGGCGCAACAACAGAGCTGGGAGCAATTGAAGGATTGCCCGCTCCAGCTCCCGTCGGCCGTGAATCCGGCGTCTGTGCGGCTACTGGCGTGATAAGGGTGATGAACAGGTTCAGATGGTAAATAAGCCTTATAGATAAAAATGCGTAGAACGAAGAGCAGGAGCAGATAGCCGGCGAATACCCAGCACATCCGTGTGTGCTTTGGTCAAAAGTACACATAAAGAACTTTTAAGGAAAAATTGACTCAAAATGATGTGACTTTTACTCAGTTTGAGTACCATTTTTAAGAACATAAATATATTTAATTTTATTACGCTTTTGAGGACTTTTATGCTCAACGAAAGTTTAAAATATTCTTAATTTAAGAACGAATCATTTTCAATTTATTGAAACTGAGTACAAAAAATTCTTAAAATCGAGAGTGGGATCAGGCACTGCCTGCTATTAATGGCATAGCACGCTAAGCATTGCGCCACGCAGGCTAATCAAAGAGCAGCGTCGACGACTGATATACACAAAATGATATACAGGGATTTCAATTCAAGAATATTTGTTCTCAATTTTGATGTTAGTACTTTTGTATTCATTTTGAGCTTTTTTGTTCTCGAAGTGAGAAAAAATACTTAGAACGCGGTTTCTCAACTTAAGGGGAGGTTCTACTTCAAATATACGATTTTTTTTTTTTTTTTTTTTTTTTGCTTTATTTTTATCCTTAGGGTCTTAAAAATGTGTAGTGAAAAGGATATTGCGCTATCTAATTTATTATACGAGTTATAGCGAATTAGGTCGGACGAGCATTGTGTAGACTTCTATTGACAATAACGTATTTCAGTTGCGTTTGAAACGTGTAGCAAGTAACAGTGTTTTCAAAATGCCGAACACGCGAAAATCGCAGGGAAACGTTCGGCCATATCGGCCTCGAAAGAAGAAATTCCCCGATTATGATCCCGATAAAATAGAAGGAGAAACTGAGTATGCTAGTACTTCAGCGAAGAAAGTGAAAGACGCCGATTACGATGACATTGAAATTGATGCTGTCCATTGTAATGTCATTATAAATTTTCTTACGGTTTTCAATTTTTTGTCTCAGTTTTTAAAATGTAAAGACTGCAACAGTAATGTAACATGTAATGTAATGTATGGATATTCATCCATATTGAAAACGATGCAGACGTTAGGAATCGTCATCGGGCAAAATTCCACAAACTTTGCTGCGAAGACCGACGAACAGCGTGTCAAGTCAGCGGAGATGCGTCTCTCGGAGATTGAAAAGAAAGCCAGAATTGAGAAAATCAACGCCCAAGTGCAGCAAAATATGATTTTTGAGGATGAGGAAGGTACCCTGTATGGCCCTGGAATAGCAGATTAGATGTAAGTATTAAAAAACCAACTTTCCTTCATCGAGTTTTAAACGTGTTTTTCTCGAAACACCTTTTTTTTTGCGCGATGCACACGATTCCGCTTGAACGGCTTTGCCGATTTTGACGATTCACGGCTTAAATTAAAGCTTTTTCAATTTAGGGGGCCTTCAGGAAGCGTTTTTAAAAAAAAAAAAAAAAAAAAAATTTTATTACTTATTTTTTAACGTTAAAGCAACACAAAACGAGGAAAAACAGGGTTTTTTGTTCAAAGAGCCGCACACTCTGCAGCCCTCCCAAGTGATCTGAAACACAAAAATCAAAAAAATTCTTAAACTAGATGAAATTTGGGGGGCCTTATAGATTTCCGATTTTTAAAAAACCCTTTTAAACCAAAATGGCGGCTCTTTGAACAAAAAACCCTGTTTTTCCTCGTTTTGTGTTGCTTTAACGTTAAAAAATAAGTAATAAAATTTTTTTTTTGAAAAAACGCTTCCTGAAGGCCCCCTAAATTGAAAAAGCTTTAATTTAAGCCGTGAATCGTCAAAATCGGCCAAGCCGTTCAAGCGGAATCGTGTGCAGCGCGCAAAAAAAATGTGTTTCGAGAAAAACACGTTTAAAGTTCGATGAAGGAAAAATCGTAAGTAATGTTTGTTTTTTAATACTTACATCTAATCTGCTATTCCAGGGCCATACAGAGTACCTTCCTCATCCTCAAAAATCATATTTTGCTGCACTTGGGCGTTGATTTTCTCAATTCTGGCTTTCTTTTCAATCTCCGAGAGACGCATCTCCGCTGACTTGACACGCTGTTCGTCGGTCTTCGCAGCAAAGTTTGTGGAATTTGGCCCGATGACGATTCCTAACGTCTGCATCGTTTTCAATATGGATGAATATCCATACATTACATTACATGTTACATTACTGTTGCAGTCTTTACATTTTAAAAACTGAGACAAAAAATTGAAAATCGTAAGAAAATTTATAATGACATTACAATGGCCAGCATCAATTTCAATGTCATCGTAATCGGCGTCTTTCACTTTCTTCGCTGAAGTACTAGCATACTCAGTTTCTCCTTCTATTTTATCGGGATCATAATCGGGGAATTTCTTCTTTCGAGGCCGATATGGCCGAACGTTTCCCTGCGATTTTCGCGTGTTCGGCATTTTGAAAACACTGTTACTTGCTACACGTTTCAAACGCAACTGAAATACGTTATTGTCAATAGAAGTCTACACAATGCTCGTCCGACCTAATTCGCTATAACTCGTATAATAAATTAGATAGCGCAATATCCTTTTCACTACACATTTTTAAGACCCTAAGGATGAAAATAAAGCAAAAAAAAAAAAAAAAAAAAATCGTAGATTTGAAGTAGAACCTCCCCTTAAGGATACCATAATTCTCTCTGTTAGGAATTGTTGCTCATTTTTATATATCTCTAACTCAATAATTGCTTCCATGAGACAATTTTTCCATTTCTTGCCAAAACTTGCCCCAAAAAAATTGGTCTCTGGGCATAGCCAAAATATTTATTTATTACCGTATTGACTATTTTTTTTAGGACGTCATACTTTACGGTAAATTCATAGTAACGTTCATTATATCTTTTTAATCGGTTTATTTTATTTAATGCGTTACTTTGTATTATATTGTGTTATACAAATTTGAAAAAAACAAAGTTCACATGTATTTGCTAAAATGTTAATGCAATGGCTAAAGTCCCCTAACAATGGTACACGTATATTTGGAATGTAAACTAATTTTCAAATAATTGGATTGTGATCTAAAATTAGGGCCAGGACGAGGTGTCTTTTATTTAAGGTTGTTAGTTATTTTAAAATGTGTTCAATAACCTTGCAAATTCTTCTATTTTTATATTTTTTCACAACGTCAACCACGCAAATTTGGAAGTGTAAGCCGTCGTACGACTGTAGCGTTGTGGACCTCCTTGTTCACCTTGTCGAGCTTCCGGTTTAAGGCGGCCACATCTCCCTGGCTCTTCTCCAGGAGTGCGCGCACGCCCAGCAGTAGTTCCTTATCCGAGTTCGACGGGTTGGCACTCTCCATGTTTTCTTGCTTTACCTCTTCCGTTGTAAAGGCGCGTTATTGTTAACAATAAACAACAAATTTAAAAAAAAAATTAACTAAGTACTGTCTATTGCTTACTTTAAAAAGAATTGTAGAATTGTTGCCCATCTTTATTTATCTCTAGCTCAATAATTACTTCCATGAGAAAATTTTTCCATTTCTTACCAATAAATTCTAGGTGGTAATTTTTGCCAAAACTTGCCCCAAAAAAATTGGTCTCTGGGCATAGCTCAAAATATTTATTTATTACCTTATTGACTCTATTTTTTTTAGGACGTCATACTTTACGGTAAATTCATAGTAACGTTAATTATATATTTTTAATCGGTTTATTTTATTTAATGCGTTACTTTGTATTGTATTGTGTTATACAAATTTGAAAAAAACAAAGTTCACATGTATTTGCCAAAATGTTAATGCAATGGCTAAAGTCCCATAACAATGGTACTTTGGCATGTTTAAACTAATTTTCAAATTAATTGGATTGTGATCTAAAATTAGGGCCAGGACGAGGTGTCTTTTATTTAAGGTTGTTAGTTATTTTAAAATGTGTTCAATAACCTTGCAAATTCTTATATTTTTATATTTTTTCACAACGTCAACCACGCAAATTTGGAAGTGTAAGCCGTCGACGACTGTAGCGTTGTGGACCTCCTTGTTCACCTTGTCGAGCTTCCGGTTTAAGGCGACCACATATTCCTGGCTCTTCTCCAGGAGTGCGCGCACGCCCAGCAGTAGTTCCTTATCCGAGTTCGACGGGTTGGCACTCTCCATGTTTTCTTGCTTTACCTCTTCCGTTGTAAAGGCGCGTTATTGTTAACAATAAACAACAAATTTAAAAAAAAAATTAACTAAGTACTGTCTATTGCTTACTTTAAAAATTGGCTTCAGCTTCAGATATTTTTCACAAAGTTGAGCTCGTATTACAGACAGCTGTCAGAAGTTTCTCGTAATTTTCTTTTCAAACTTCTCTGTCGAACTGTTCCTTAGCCAGCTTTTTATCGAAGTCATCAGTTTTCTTTCTCCGTTATCGAGACATGATCCCTTTGCTCTATTTTATGGACATAAGATTAGCAATGAGGTTTATCATTGTTAACAATAAACAAGAAAGGAAGCCGAACTTTGTATACCCTTGCAGTCTGCAATTAGATCTTTAAAAATCTACCCATTTTGGTAAAATTAAGAAAAAATATCGAAGTTTGTACATTTTTATAACATTTACCTACACATTTTAAATTTTACATGTAGAATTTTACATTATCATATAAATCAACCGATCGTTTCGAAGGCAGCTATATGATAAAGTTGTCCGATCTGAAATTCTAAAATTAAAAAAAACGATATATTTTGAATTTTATAGAAATCAAATAAAAACACCTCTTGACGAGGTGAGATTAAAGTGACGAAAAAAAATACAATTCGTCAAATTTTGTGACGATTAATAGTAACGTTAACAAAAATAGTTTCGCTTTCGGCACTAAGCTGTAAAATACCAAGCCTTGAAACTAAAGAGCAGCGTGTCGAATTAGAAACTAGTTGAATTATTTGTATGTAAAAGAGGTGTTTTTATTTGATTTAAGTATACCATTAAATTGTTTTGGTCGGGAGCTAATTCGAAAGGCGATTTATTTTAAGAAGTATCGAAGTAGAGTATGATAATGTATGTACAATTTTAAATTGGCTTTTAGTGTAAAGCTTAAACGTTTAGGTACCGGGTATCTCACAGCCGAGCACAGTCGAGTGTAGCTTTCTTCCTTGTTTTGAATTAAGTTTGTGGCTGGTATTTTTGAATACCTAAAACATACTAAATACTAAATATTTCCCGCTGGCATATGGTATAGAGGTGGAGAAACATCGATGATTGCCGACATCGATTTTTTTCGATGTTTAAGGTACGCACTCACCAGCGCTAAACCCTTAGCTAGCTAAAAGGGTTTCATATTTCTAGTGTGACCGGTTTTATGTTAAATCTATACGAAACGGCCAAGCGGCCATACTGTCAACTGTGTTTATTTTCAATTCAAATTAAACGCGGGCAAACATTTACATTTACATTTATTTTATTTCGGTACGTGATCTTTGCTGCTTAAATCTAATCTAAATCTACTGTTTATATACAATTTGTTTTTAGAGGTGAATGTGTGTGTATGTACAGATGTTTATGTTTGTGTGTTTAGGGGCAGCAGCCTTAAGATAATTTAGTTAGGGGAGGGTTATGTATCGGGCAAACGAACAAATTACTTAAATTACTTAAATTATGCTTCAGATCCAGCTGCGGAGTGTTGACCCGAGGGCATCTTTGTCTGTCTGGTCTCTTCCGTCTGCTGCTCCACTTCCTTGTCCAGTTGGCCTCTAGTGGGTCTCTCCGCATTGTAGTCGTAGAACACCTGCGAAGTGTCGCCCTGCCCATTGTCATCGTTGGACACATCCACGTCCACGACGACTGTTGCCACGCAATTTGCGCTTAAGTCGCCGCGCCATGATCTCTATCCATTAGTTATCCACGGAACCCGTGCTTATGCGTATCTAGGGCGGCGGCTGCTTGCCCAGTCATCCGGGGCCATTACCATTCCCGCTGCCACTTCCCGAGGAATGGCAGCTCTCATTCGCCTTCTTGTACTCCTCGTATGCTCTGAAGCAGCAGTATTTTGGGTTGGCAGCCAACTAAGAAGAGGATCCCAATAGGTGACCACTGGTCATGGACTAGCAGGGAATGGAGGTAGCTTGTTTTTGGACCTTAAAATTCTGATTTTGGCCCTTTTATATTGCTCCAGCAGTGGCAGTAGCAGCAGCTGCAGGGCCAGGAGCAGCTCGTCCTCGTCGGCGGCATCGGGAGCTGGCCCCGCGGCTTTGATTATTATAATTTTTTTTATTTTATGGTCAAGATTGCATATAATTGGATCTTCTTTAATTTTATTGCAAATAAATTAATTTTTCCCCGCTGGAAAGTCCCGCCATAGGGTTTTGTTTCCAATTGCCTGTCTCAATTTCGCGGGGAATTATCAAATATTTCCTTCCTCTCGCGCCACCCTTGCGAAGACTCAGCCGATTTAAAATATCTAGCGCGATGTTCACTCTAGTATATTCTAGTAGTTCTCTTAGCTCATCTGCGTACCGACCTTGCTAAGAGGGGCCGAAAAAGTGTATTTGTCTCTCGCTCGCACTCATTTGGTTGCTAAATTTTAGCGCTGGTGAGTCCGTAGCTTTAAACAAAAAAACATCGATGAAAAAAAACATCGAGTTTTTTTGATGTTTTCAAGAAAAAAGAAAAAAAAAGTGCTCTAAAATAAATTTTAAAAGTTGTCCTTTACTTTAGTGACGTGACTAAAACATCGATGTTTCCCCACAAAACATCGTTGTTCCCAAACATTTTAAAAACATCGATGCATCGATGTTTTCATCGATATTTCTCCACCTCTAGTGGAAACGCGAAATGTTCTCAGTAGCCCTCAACGGTGGTTTGATGGACGATCGTGCTGTTGCCGGGCGAATACCCAGCACATCCGTGTGTGCTCCGGTCCAAGGTACACAAAGAATTTTAAAGGAAAAATTGACTCAAAGTTATGTGACTTTTACTCAGTTTGAGTACCATTTTTAAGAACAAAATACTCATATTGAGAATTTATTACGTTTTTGAGAACTTTTATGCTCAACGAAAGTATAAAATATTCTAAATTTAAGAACGAATCATTCTCAATTTATTGAAACTGGGTACAAAAAGTTCTTGAAATTGAAATCAGGCACTGCCGGCTGTAAATGGCATAGCACGCTAAGCATTGCGCCACGCAGGCTAATTAAAGAGCAGCGTCGACATCTGATATACACAAAATGATATACCAGAATATTTGTTCTCATTTTTGATGTCAGTACTTTTGTATTCATTTTGAGCTTTTTTGTTCTCGAAGCGAGAAAAAATACTTAAGTTTCTCAACTTAAGGATACCATAATTCTCTCTGTCTAGGTTTGCGAACACTAGGCAAGAGCTTAGCAGAGGAATCGGATTCAAAGACTCATAAGAAAGATCTTACCTGTAGAGGCGCTATGCTTCGTGGCTCTGCCCCTCGAAAAGCGATAGTCTTCCATGAGGTTTATCGTAGAATTGTTGCCCATCTTTATTTATCTCTAGCTCAATAATTACTTCCATGAGACATTTTTTCCATTTCTTACCAATAAATTCTAGGTGGTAATTTTTGCCAAAACTTGCCCCAAAAAAATTGGTCTCTGGGCATAGCTCAAAATATTTATTTATTACCGTATTCATTGACTCTATTTTTTTTTGAGGACGTCATACTTTACGGTAAATTCATAGTAACGTTCATTATAACTTTTTAATCGGTTTATTTTATTTAATGCGTTACTTTGTATTGTATTGTGTTATACAAATTTGAAAAAAACAAAGTTCACATGTATTTGCCAAAATGTTAATGCAATGGCTAAAGTCCCATAACAATGGTACTTTGGCATGTTTAAACTAATTTTCAAATTAATTGGATTGTGATCTAAAATTAGGGGCAGGACGAGGTGTCTTTTATTTAAGGTTGTTAGTTATTTTAAAATGTGTTCAATAACCTTGCAAATTCTTCTATTTTTATATTTTTTCACAACATCAACCACGCAAATTTGGAAGTGTAAGCCGTCGTACGACTGTAGCGTTCTGGACCTCCTTGTTCACCTTGTCGAGCTTCCGGTTTAAGGCGGCCACATCTCCGTGGCTCTTCTCCAGGAGTGCGCGCACGCCCAGCAGTAGTTCCTTATTCGATTTCGATGGGTTGGCACTCTCCATGTTTTCTTGATTTACCTCTTCCGTTGTAAAGGCGCGTTATTGTTAACAATAAACAAAAATTAAAAAAAAAAAATTAACTAAGTACTGGCTATTACTTACTTTAAAAATTGGCTTCAGCTTCAGATATTTTTTACAAAGTTGAGCTCGTATTACAGACAGCTGTCAGAAGTTTCTCGTAATTTTCTTTTCAAACTTCTCAGTCGAACTGTTTCTTAGCCAGCTTTTTATCGAAGTCATCAGTTTCCTTTCTCCGTTATCGACACAGGACTCATGGGGCGAACCCCGTGAATCGCAGCAGGCCGACGCGAGTCTGGCTCCAATCGTCTTAGCACCACATCTTAACAGGTCTGTGGTCTGGACGCAGAGTGGGCTGCCGGGATCTTCAGCTTCATTCTGCACCAACGGGACCCCTTGGAGCACTTGGAGGTAACTAGAGCCGGCGATTAGGAAGCACCGATTTATGTTGAACACAATCACGGCTGGATACTTGTTGCAGGTGCAGGGCTCTCAGATGCGGATCTGAAAGAGGGAAAATAAGATTTAATATCTAATTGGTAAACCCGGAACTCTCTCTGCTTCAACACACCTCGCCACTGATTGGAGAGCAGGTCTTCGTGACCTCCTTGATGCTCTCCTCATCCTCCTCTCCTCTCTCACCACAACCCCGTCCCAGCAACGTTCGAATCGAACGGCGCCTGAAGGTATGCATTGTCCGCTGCCGTTCTATACCTTCTTCTTGGCCTGGGATGGGGTTTTTTTTTTTTTTTTTTTATTGTTTATTGTCGCCGGAAGCGTTCAGGGCCATCTGAACATAACCGGACGTTTAGAGGATGGGGTATATATGATACACATGGGATATGGGCCTGGACTATATACAATTATTTACAAATATGTACGCATATTTACAAATTGTTAACAAGGATTACAATATTAATGTACAATACGGGAAGACAGATCGCTTGGGTGGAATCTCTTTAACCTTCTAAGAGATTGCGGGTCGGTCAGCCTGCTAGCCAGTGGGTTTGGATGATTCCTTAGCCTGTCCGAGTACCGTTGGCTGTGTTGGTTGAGGAGGTCGCCCACAGGAGCAAGTCGCAGGTCGATTTGGATGGCCTGGTTTGTTACGTACCAGCACTAACCATACAACATATAGACTACTCATTTCATACAACGAAAATGGACAAAACAAATTTCTTAGCGACAGGCCCCAGGCCTGTTAGCGGCTGGCCCCGTCGCTTTCTCGCGGCTCTCTCTCTCTCTTCGCTCTCTCATTCTTATGACGCACACGGATTGCGAGAGTTCGCTCGCTCAATCGCAGAGTCGGTTGCCTCTGCGCTTGAATTCATCTTTATATGTATGCGTGCTCATGCATTCACGTACACGGGTGCATGTGTGCGATCATTTCATTTCGGCCCAGCAAGAATATTTGGTCTTTTGCTACTTTTCACACTAGGTACCCTAACAATATGGGCATATTCACTATTGGGTTAATGGTAAAAATAAGAATGTTATATGTTATAATATAATATATAATATAATATAATATAATTATATAACATAATATAATATTATAATATAATATATAATATAATATAATATATATTATTTAAATAAAAAATGAAGATTTGTATATTAATTCAAATCAGTGGCAGCAGTGAAATGTTTTGCATATATGTATGTATTCGAATAAATAAAAATCCATCTACTGAGATAGGAACAGGGCATATTGCAGTCGGTGTCACTTAAAACACCGACTGCTCTTATGTGGTTGAGAAATCAAATCAGCTGTTATTGTTATTATGCGAGCGGATGGTGCCTGCATACCCTACCGACGATTGCTTTTTAGGGGAGCGGGCTGATTCGTTCGTTTTGTTTACATTTTTTATTGATATTTTTGTCCGCACACTTGTTATGAATTTGGTTTATTGTTGTTATTTAATGATCTAGTTGTATATATTTTTATGGATTTTTATTCATTCGAATACATACATATATGCAAAACATTTCACTGCTGCCACTGATTTGAATTAATATTAGAATTAATATACAAATCTTCATTTTTAATTTAAATAATATATATTATATTATAATATTATATTATATTATAATTATGTTATATAATTATATTATATTATATAATATATTATATTATAACATATAACATTCTTATTTTTACCATTAACCCAATAGTGAAAATGCCCATATTGTTAGGGTACCTAGTGTGAAAAGGAGCAAAATACCAAATATTCTTGCTGGGCCGAAATGAAATGATCGCACACATGCACCCGTGTACGTGAATGCATGAGCACGCATACATATAAAGATGAATTAAAGCGCAGAGGCAACCGACTCTGCGACTGCGACTCTGCAACTGAGCGAGCGAACTCTCGCAATCCGTGTGCGTCATAAGAATGAGAGAGCGAAGAGAGAGAGAGCCGCGAGAGAGCGACGGGGCCCGCCGCTAACAGGCCTGGGGCCTGTCGCTAAGAAATTTTTGTGTCCATTTTCGTTGTATGAAATGAGTAGTCTATATGTTGTATGGTTAGTGGTACCAGGGAAGCCCGGATGCCCGTCGAGCAGCGCGTGCCTGCACTATCCTCAGCTTGTTTAGCTGGTGCTTGGATGCGGTGCCCCATATTTGGATCGCATATGTCCAGGTTGGCGTAAGGATTGCTTTGAGCAGCAGGACCTTCGTTGAGAGCTGGAGGCTTTTGGAACTCAGGAGCCAATCGAGCTTCTGGAGTTTGCGTATGCACTTGGCTCGGATTGCCGTGATGTGGGTGTTCCAAATGAGACGCTGATCCAAGTGTACACCCAAGTAGCAGTGAGAGGCGGCGTTTTTGATATTGTCACCATTAAAAGTATGGACGATGTTGATGACAAAACTTAGAGTAAAGGTGACGCATGCCGACTTGCTGCAATTTATGGCTATATTCCATTGCTTGGTCCAGCGCTCCATCTCACGCAGCCAGTCCTGCACTGCAGCCGAAGCTGTCAGCTGGGACGTGTGGGACGCAAGCAGGGCCGTGTAAATAGCCAGAAGCATACGAGCGTCTGAGGTGGGCGACGGAACTGGCATGTCACTTGTGTACATGGTGTATAAGAACGGACCAAGTACACTTCCTTGGGGCACTCCTGCATGTATGTATGCCAAGCTGGATCGTGAGTCCTTTACCGCTACTTCGAAGGTTCGATCGGCAATAAATGACCTCAGGATGGCGAAGTAGGGTGCAGGAAGAAGTTCCTTGATTTTATAAAGGAGGCCCTCGTGCCACACCTTGTCAAAGGCTTGTTTAACGTCTAGGAAGACGCTTATAGTGTGCAGCTTGTGCTCGAGTCCGTGGGTGATGTGGTTAACCAGGCGATGGACTTGTTCTGGGCAGCCATGGGATTTTCTGAAGCCGAACTGGTGTTGGGGTATGTAGCCTTCTACTTGTGGCAGTTCCAAGAGTCTACTGAGTAGGATCCGCTCGAACACTTTCGCTAACGTGGATAGCAGGCTGATTGAGCGGTAGGAATCGATTTTCGATGGTGGCTTGCTTGGCTTTGGGATCATGATGATCCGGGCTTGCTTCCACTGCCTTGGAAAATGTCCCAGGCATAACATGGAGTTGAAAATTTTTAGCACTCCTTTGAGTTCAAGAGCCTTTACCGCTCGATTGTCGATTCCATCGGGTCCAGGAGACTTTTTCAGATTGAGCGCCTTTAGTTGCAGCGTGACTTCCAGCGGCGTGGTGTGCCTAATGGGGCGCGCTGGCTGGATGGGAGCGTTTAGGAAGTTTGCAACTTCATCGCGGTGCGAAGCGTCTGGTAGTTCGAGAGGAGTGAAGGTAGCAGACAGATGTTCAGCAAAAGAGTTTGCTTTGTCTGAGTCCTTCTTCAGCCAGTGGCCACTGTGGCTCTGTATTGGGGATTGGACAAGCTGCTGTCTTTTAATTCCTCTCGTGAGCTTCCATATCGAAAAATCGCTGCAATTGTCCGGGCCAGCTCCCTCCAGCAGGGTATCGATGTTCTTTTGGCGAGTTTTTGCTAGCAGCCTGTGCAGTCTGTTAGTAACGCTTGATAGTAGCTGCTTAGTAACGGGATCACCTGACACAATAAATTGACTTCTTAGGTGCCTTTTTTGATCCAGCAGTGCCCTTGCCTCCGGTGTTAGTAAGGGCGCCCTCCTAGTAGGTGGGAGACCAGATTGGCGCTGAGATGGCGTAGCTCTCCGGGCGGCTTCAGTAATTGTGGAAGTGAAGGTATCAACGTATGCATCCAGATCGCTGCAGGTTGTTATTGGTGTGTTGAGCACGATGTGAGCATCGATGAAGGACCTAAATGTGGCAACGTTTGCATGGCCTGGCAGCATTTTGGGGACTCCTTTGATGAATTGAGCTTCTTCATTTATCAGGAAGAGCAACGGGAGGTGGTCAGAAGAGAGCTCGGTGAGTACTCTAACGGAGACCTGCTGTTGTCTGAAGCCTTTTGAAGGGGTAGCAGGTGGCTTCTCCAGTTGCAACAATATCGACATTGAGATTGTCCAGGACAGAGCTGAGGGTCCGGCCTCTGGCACAGATTCTGTTGTTGCCCCACCATCTGTGTTTGGCATTCCAATCTCATGCTGCAAGAAACTTGTCTCCGAGTCTGGAGAGGAGCGTCATGAAGTCTGCTTCTGTCCACCTGACAGCAGGAGGGCAGTACACCGAAGCAGCGTTAAACCTCCCTCTTCTTGAAGATATCTCAATGGAGACGGCTTGAATGTGCTCTTCCGAAAGAGTGAAAGAGAGTTGATGGGATATGCCCGACTTGACGAGGATCGCTGTGCCCCCATGTCTCTGGTCGTCCGGATGATCGGCTTTGTATAAAGTGAAGCCGGGGATCCTGAAGGTGGACCGCGAGCAGAGGCGGGTTTCTGACAACATGAGGATGTCAATTTCGTGTAGCTCTATGAAAGCAATGACCTCGTTAGCTTTCGAGCTTAGCCCATTGCACTATGTTGAATTTGACCCGTTTTCGTGGCCAAAATTAAAATTTTTGAAATTAACAAGATTTTTCACTGCAGGTTTGTTGTATAATTATGGTTATGACTATTGGAAGGTATTTTAGAAAAGTGGGCGTGTCAACGGCCCCCTCCGCCCACTGAAATCGAAAAAAAACGAAAATTTAAAGCAATTATAAAGTTAGAGACCCCAATTTTGGAACACAGGATTAATGTCATATTTCAAATGTGTCCTGCAAATTTGGCCCAGATCGCATAATAAATATAGAAGTTATTCAATAAGAAAAAATGTTTTCATTTCATTTCATTTAATTTCATTCATTTTCAAATTCATCAATGTCATCAATTTCATTATTATTATAAAAAAAAAATGTATCGTCGTCTTCCCTTGCGTCGATATCATTTGAAGACTCATCTACAGATTCGACTTCACAAGCCAACAGCTGGATTACTTCTACTGGCAAAGCAAGTTTTTGAATCCGCCTTTTTAAATTTAATGATGACATTACGGGGTCGGAAGTATCCATTGCTCTGTGAAAAACGTCCGTCAGGTTGTTAATTCGGCTGTTTTTCCTTGCATGGTGTAGTCTGTCGGACTTATATATTTTATTTCTGGATTCAGCTGCTTCTTCACCAAAATAACCGACTGGAAGAACAGTGTTTTCCAATATAACTCTTGAGTGGACAAGAATCTTGTGGACCGTCGCTGTCATTGGTAGCCATGGATATTTGTCAATTATCAGGTGACCAGTTTGATGACAAAGTTCTTAAAATTTTTCGGCATTAATTGGCAGCTGACAGGATAATGATATAAGTATATTCCTCATATTAAAAATAAGCTGTGTATCGACGCCAGTTATTTCTGCGAAAGCTTCATATTCGCTGAATGCACGGCGTGCTGTATTCCCAACATTTGTGCTTCCAAATCCTCCTTGTTTTGGTTGGTCAACTTTCAAGGACAGCTTTTCCCAAAACATTCGCTGAATACTATTTTTTTTTTGCCCGCCGAGAGGTCGGCTGCTTGCCTTCTTTGAGCTCTTCTACCTTTTATATTAAATGTAATTCTTGGACGTCCAACTTTTTTTTTTATTTCCTCTCCTTTGGCTTCTTCTCTAGGTAAATTAAGGCTCATATAACCTTCCATCCAATTTGAATATGTCGTTTTGAATCTTTCCACCTTTCTACAGCATTTTTGACAATTTCGCGATAAATTTGCAGAAAAGTTTCGGACTTTATCTTTCAAATACTGTTGATTTTCTTCCAAAACGCTGCCATCAATTTTTTCACTTATAAAAGTGTATACAGCATTTTGTTTTTCAGAAAACCTCCTTTGTGTACGCCACACTTCTAGTAGATCTGCATTGCTGATACAGATGTTGCTTCCTAATAAATCAAATAGGGCAAAAAAGAGCAAAAAGCGCACAATGTGCTTATTAGTTCTGAATTCAGAATTGACAACTCTACAACATGTATATAGACACTCACTGAAATAATTTGAAATTTGTTTTTAAACTCTTTGGAAAGTTCAACTTTCTTTCCAAAAGTGACAAGGGGACACCACTTGCTAAATACACAAATTGTTAGAAAAATACGGACGAAACACGCAACATATTAGTATCAACAGATAGTACTAACCTGAAGAATTCATATTCATTTTGAATTAGATTATTTAATGATTTTTTGTCGGAGTAATGCCAATTTGAAATTGCACCGCAAAGTGAACCTTAAAGACAGCACGTGTTGTTAGCTTGCAACAGCTGAGTTTAACAGCTGTTATTTTAACATTAAGCTGTTAAGTTAACATTTTAGGTATGTAACATTGCATTTTGATCATTTCTTAACATGGAAATATTAAAAAAACGGAAATTTGCATACTCGCGAAAAATGAGTTTTGGCCACGGAAACGGGTCAAATTCAACATAGTGCATTGGGGTTCCAGCAGGCTATTTTAAGCGCACCCATTGTGGAGAGTAGAGGAGTGCTTGCATTAGTGTCTCTACCAGAGACATCATCCTGTCGAGCCTCATAAAAAGCTGTTCCAGTTTGGCATCCAGAGCGGCATTTGCGGTGGAATGAGTTGGAGGGGGAGTATTTTCCATCTCTTTGCGAGGGTTGCTGCGTTGTACGATGGGTAGGTTCCTTCTGGCTACACTAGCAAATGATTCCTTACCAACGTTGGGTGAGAGATGGGTTGGAGGAATCGAGTTCGATTCTGTGGCTGCTGTGATCTTCGATTGGTGGTTTTGCTTAAATGCGACTTGCAGGTATTTACGGCATCCTCTGAAGTTTGCCGCGTGAGAGTTGCCGCAGTGAAATCAGCACCTAGGGTCGTCTTTTCCAAGCTTACACTCTGGGGTAGGGTGATTTTCTCCGCATTCCCTGCAGATGTAATGGCGTGTGCAGTATGCTTTTGTGTGCCCGTATTCCTGGCATCTTTGGCATTGTACAGGACCGGATTGCTTCCGTGGCTTCTCCCATGTCACTATGTGTCTACAGACAGCAGTGATGTTTTTAAGAAGCTTGTTGTTGTCAGCCTTTTTGAAGTCCACAAACCTCATGTTGAGTGGAAGCTGAGTTGCCTTGTTACGAGGGGTATAGATGCGCAAAACGCAGTGACCCTCTTCCTGCAGGCATTCAATGATATGTGATTATACCTATTGGGAATACCACTAAAAAAAATGCGTCAATCACTCTACCTCAATGGTGGTGTGGAAATGAGTGATGTGAAAATAAATTATATGGCATAAACTTCGATTTTGTTATTAGATAGGCACGTGTGTATTTCACAAAATTGGCTGAAAGTTAAAATAAATAAATGAAATCAAATTGCGAATTGAGTCTTAACTATGAGGGCCTAGATCTTAAGAAGGAAACCAAAAGCGATATGCCAGTTATTAATAAGGATCGCAAATAAAGAAATAGAGAATATCAAAAAGTGCAATTCGATAAAAGTAATTAAAATAAATTACAAACCTGATTTAAAAAAAATACCAGTAAAATAAATGGATAATTATCAGAAGAGAGAAGACAAAACCATCCAAAACGAGACAGATGCGAAGAGGAGTACTACAACGAGAACACGAGATGCTAGTTACTAATAAGGATCACAAATAAATATATAAAGAATATTGAAAAGTCAATAAAAATAATTATCAAAAGTAATATAATATAAATAATGCAAAGACATCAGACATCTTCAAGTTAAATTAAAATGTTAGATAAAGTTTTTAAGGATGAACGCTTTATCCTATACATCGCAGCAGCAGGTTCTTGGTCCGTGCTGCTCTTGAATTAAATACCAAACCAAACTAAAGAGAATATTGAAAAATGCATTTCAATAAAAATAATTATTAAAAGTAATATAAATTAAAAAATACAAAGACATCAGACATCTTCAATTTAAATTAAAACCTTAGATAAAGTTTTTATCCACAATAAAGCGTTCATCATATACATCGCAGCAGCAGGTTCTTGGTCCGTGCTGCTCTTGAATTGAATACCAAACCAAACTAATTAAAGTAAATAAAATAAATATTGTCGCATTAAAAAAAAATTATAAAAATAAATAGAGGCGAGACGACTAGATGAGCCAGGAGCTCAAAGTCGAATAAGCTACCCAAAAAAGGGAAAGTTCTACAATTATTGTATTTAAAATTTATTGCAAACCCTTGACAGCAGTGACAAATATCGATATTTAAATTAAAAAACATCGATGGGAGGTATTAATAGTGTCATCGACTCGTCTTCCATCTCTCGTCGGTTGAAGTTCCGTTTCTTCTAACTTGTGTTAACTTGTGCCAGTGGAAAGTGATCTTAAAAAGTGAAAATAAACCAGGAAGTAAGTAGTGACAAAGACTAATGTAGTGTTTCTGTAGTTTTATTATAATAAACTGCACGCAAATCATATTTATATACATATGGAAATAAAAATTCACGAATTCTCGTACATACATACATACGCATGTTAAAATAAAATTAATTGCTGAAGGTGTTAAATTACTTATGTATATGTATACTCTTTACAACACATTTTCTTGAAACATTTTGCCTTATTTTATACTGATATCGTTCACATGCTCTATGCTATGTTTATATGTAAATATGTTCGGTAATGCGTGCATTCGTATTTCCACGTAAGTTTAAATTAAATCTCAGTGGGACTCGTTGACGAATCCCAATTTAGCACGTTTTTGTTATCGTCCTCTTTGATCGTTGTCTCTTTCTCGTCGTCGCAGAGTGTGGTATTGGACCCGAAAAGTTTTGATTAATTCAAAAAAACTTGTTTTGCGATAGATACATTTATTTATATTATTTTGATTATTCATAAAATTCTGCATTTAACCGTCTATATTTTTATCTCCTTAACCTAACAGAGGCTGAGCAATTGGTTGCCAAAGTTGGAATATATTTTCCGTTTTCTATAAATACGTTTCATCTTTCTAGTGTTCTCCCAAAATTCAAACGAGATGGCCAAGCGGCCGTACTGTCAGATGTGTTTGTTTGTTTATTTACTGAAATTATGATTTTCAAAGACGCAAGACCAGCTCCAGATGCCGCCGACGAGGACAAGCTGCTCCTGGCCCTGCAGCTGCTGCTACGGCCACTGCTGGAGCGGTGCTCTTTGTGTGTCCGGCCTCTTCCGTCCGCTGCTCCTCCAGTTGGCTGCTGGTGTATCTCTACGCATTTTAGTCGTACGACACCTGCGACCTGTCGCCCTGCACATCTTCATCGTAAGGCACATCCACCGCAGCTGCCGCGGATCCTTGGGACTTCTCCACGGAGTTCGTGCTGTTGCGTATCTAGTGCGGCGGTGCTTGCCCGTGCTTTATTTTATGGTAAAGATCCCACATTATTGGTTTTTTTTAAATTATATAAATAAATTTACCCTGCTGGAAAACCCCTCCATACGGCTGTGCTTCCTATAGCCTGTGTCCAATAAAATTGAAATTGTTTTAAATTGTTAAATTGTTTTTTACAGAAATGGATTTAGTTTTAATGAGCCAACGGCAGGGGTACACAAACTAATTTTTACCGAAGTTAGCTTCCTTTCTTGTGTATACTAAGACTTTAACAGTAAATACCCTCTGAAAGGGTATAAATAATTGTGAAACATTAAATAATGTTTACAGAAAACTTTAAAGACGTTGTTTACAAAGTTAGCTCGATAAGCTGGATAGTCCTTAGCTCTTTGGAAACAGACCCAAAAGCTTTCCACAACTGGTGTATCGCTTCATTGTGCAACTCTTACGACTTTCGGATCTTCATGACGGCTTGCGAAATAGTAAAATTAAATTGACGTGAACCGAAAGATTTGATGCAACTGTGCATTAAAAGAAAAGGTAATTTTCTATTGAAGACGCCCCTTCCAAAAAAAAAAAAAAAAAAAAAAAAAAAACATAGATAGGGGGTGCTTCAACGTATGTACATTTGGGTATACAAATTATGTTGGGGACGCATCTTTGAAGCTTAGCTTAATTCCCATACAAAATGCGCTTGGAAACCGTTTCTACGCAAACACACACACAGTGACAAATTATGAATACACAAAATCCAAGCGCCTGTCAGCCTGCCAGCAGGATAGCTCCATGGACCTCAATTTTGGATACAACGCCTCCATTTTGAGCTCTGTGGAGTTTGTCCACGACCATCACCAGTTGAGAGCTCTTGCTCCTGGAGATTAAACACAGGTGGTTGCAAGGCCGAAGCCGTGGTGGGAATTGCAAAAATGCCGCCAAATTTTAAATGCAATTTCCTTTTCCAGAAAAGACGACGTCGTCAGCGCTACCTGCGGTCCCTGAGGCCGGAGTTCCTGCTGGCATTGCCCGGTTCAAGACAGGTATTAAGTCTTTCTTCCTGGATCCCAATGACTATGACACGCACAAAGCGAAGGAGCACGCCTCAAGGATATTGTCGCCAAAAACACACCCGATGATAGTCCAGTGACGATGAGGTTGAGAGTACGTTCAGCGGCTACTCACGAGACTTTTAACAAATTTATTCGTGTTCAAGACCGAATTCGGCTGCGACGACGACTGCGCAAGCTTGCTTGGCACTCGCTCTAGGCCTGGAGGGGCCTACACTCAGAAAGACGGAGGTCTATAGCTTGACTTGTGTAATATTTCTCTATATTAAAATTAATGTATAGGTAGTGCTTCTTAAGGTTGTGTGAATTAAATGGACGAAAAAACAGTCGGAAAATTAAGGAAAGTAATTAACTTTTCTTAGACAATACAACAACCCAGTATTTCATATATATTTATATATATTTTCCACATTAGTTTCTAGTATAATTTCCATTAGTTTCTAGTATAACAGTCTTCGGCATGGGTGACCAAATGAATGTTTTCAGATCCAGGACACTGGAAAGAATTGTCTCCGTGTAGAGTGGTAATCATTGTGGAATCTGATGATAGTGATGATGCTCATCAGCCATCAGAAAATCCAGCTGTAAATGAGTCCTCAAACTGGGAGATTAACAAGGCTGTGGGAGATAACTCTCCATCCAACACAACTCTGGAGGAGTCGATGGAACCTAGATTTTGAAAAGCCTAGATATTCGTGGCAAAGATGGAAGTCTCTTATAGTTACCCCAGTCCCGCCGTGAGATAGCTGGGGTCATTAAAATAGATTTTCACATTTTGGTATGCTCCAAAGGCATTGGAGTCGAAGGTTCTAACTTGGTGCGAACACCTCATTTCGATCGGCAAAGGTTTTTTGTTCTAGTTTTTGTTGTCAAGTGATTTTCCATATTTTCAAATGGTACTTGTTAAATGAAATACAATTAAAGAAATGTTGACAAAAAGAAATGTAAACTATTTTGAATTGTTAAAGTATCAAGTAGATCGCAATGGGAAAAAGAAAAAATCTTAGACAATGTCTCAAATTAATTATTTTATTGAATAATATTGCAACTTCTATAGCTTCAATAGCTTCAGTCATCAGCCATCATTAGCCGAAGCCAGCGCTCGCCAGCCTACCCAGTCACGCCGGCGGCACCCATCTACGCAACGCCAATTGCCATGCAAAATGACAAAGCCATCCAATCGGTTTTTCGGCTAGCCAATCTTCTTACTGGACCCCAGTAACGATGATGAATGGGTCGGGCTAACACAACCAGGCCCAAAAAATTTTTTCTTTAGTTTTTTTTATTAATTTTAATACCACTTTAAGAAAAAAACTAAAATAACGGTAAAATATGACTATTAGGGATACCACCGGCAGCCACTCGAAGAAGGACGGCTGGTGGTTCGGCAGCCAATGGAAGGACGGCTGGTGGTCCGGCAGCCACTGGAAGGACGGCTGGTGTTCCGGCAGCCACTGGAAGGACGGCTGGTGGTCCGGCAGCCACATCATCGTCGGCTGGTGGTCCGCCACCAACTCGAATGACGGCTGGTGCAGATGGCATACATGGCTGTCACCCAACCGATGGCGCCATGGCGGAAGGCGCCTGATGCCGGCAGAACCAAAGTCATTGGCGAAATTTGCTTGGTGCCGACTGGTGGGGCCGTAGCGGCCATTAACAACGCCGGCGGTAGAAATTATACCGATTGTCCATCTGAAATGGAAACAAGGGTCCTATTGTGGGTCCTGCGGGGGATCCTCGTAGGGAGGAGGAAATTTAATATTATCCATTGCGGCTGACATCAACCACAGCCGTCGTCTGTCTTCGTCATCGTACCCGTTTTGCACCCCGTATGTGTCAGCGTAATTGTTAAGTTTCCGTCCAGCAGTCTCTAAAATATTATTGTTAACGTTAAATAGAGCAAGTGGCTTTTGAGAGACGCTGAAATAGCGCCCGCACTCTTCTTTTATTTTCCCGAATTGTTGTTGACACAAGTCATTGGTCTGCGTCTAAATGTCTATAGTCCCACAATATTGTGATGTCCAAGTAGCGTATCCCGTCGTTGCAGAAGTTGCCGTCAGCCACTCCTCCAATACAAAACGGATTTCCAATTGCGGCTATTGATCGGAGGCATAAATTATATGCCTTAAATATTTGGGTTTTGGAGCAACGGGTGGTGGTAGATTTGAACTGTAAAATAATTTAAAAATTCATTTAGATCTAATAAAATAAAATATTTATATTTTGTACCCACCCATCTTAGGAAGATGAACCGATTGAAGCTACCGTCTACGCTCGCTGCCATTACCGCCAGGCATTTATTACCCCGGTGGTTATGGAGCTCGTCGATGAGCAGGCAAAACGGCGATTTGATGTCCTCCAGCCGTTCAAGGAGAAAAAGGACGCTTTCGTCCTCCTGCTCATCGAACTTGCGGGCGTAGACGAGGGCGCGGTTCTTGATGTCTCCAGCCTGATTGGAAAACGGCTGATTTTTGCACAGGTTTTTAAAGGCCATCTTGAAAGAGAAGAAAAATAATGTATTAATTTTAATATATGGTTTTAATAACTAAGATAATAAACATAAATAAAATAATTATTATCAAAATAAATATATATTCTATTTTATTTAATTTTTTTAATTTTTAATTATTACTTTATTATAGGCCCAACTATTTTTCACAGTGCAGCAGTGTAATTACGAATAAAATGCACTTGAATATATTCCACTTCTTATAATATAATTGTATATAATAAATGTTGTAATATAATTACCTTTAAAATGTTGTTTATATTATTTACAACGAAATATATTGGAGGTTCGGAGGATCAGAAATAGGCCCAAATAGGTGCGAAATCTGATGTAAATAAATCAAGATTAATTTCTTCTTCTACTACTTCTTCCTCTCTTTCCCCATTTCGATAGGACACGGTATTTTTTTAAATAATTTGTAAATATTTTGATTATATTATATACTAGCGGACCCGGCGAACTTTGTCTCGCCCTAATTCGACGCCATTATATAACCCCAGGGTAATAGTCAAACACTGCATTTCTTTATTTAGTATAGAGCGATATGATATACTATGTTTTTTGTTTTATTTTCCGGCGCAAAAACAAACAATGAAGACGGCTTACCAACACGCGAACATGCAACGTACAGCTGGCCGTGCGAAAAACAGGGAAATTCTAGATTTATCCCGCAGACTTCTAACGATTGGCCTTGCGATTTGTTGATTGTCATCGCAAATGCCAATCGGACGGGGAACTGAATCCTCTTGAATTGGAATGGTAGATCAGTTGGAACGTTGAGAAATTGTATGCAAATGCAGCGCGATTCAAGTCTGTTCTTGGTACTCTTTGTGTAGAGCGAATCTGTGCTAAACGGGTTCGTCTCGATTCATTTCTTTCTGCACGTTCGTCTTGCGTTTGACTTTCATGGACATTCCGACTATATGTTGCTCGACGTGTACGTCGTCCAATGTTTGGCCGTCTTATAGCAGGCATTATTCCTACAAATCACAGGAAGAAATTAAACAAATCCGGACGTCTGATAAAAACGAATAAGAAACCGAATAATATTGAAACGATTTGTTTTTACTTTGACATATATTTCGATACACTACTCTTTTATATAATTTGATATTTTAATTATTTGTTTTTCACCATTACCCTGGAGGATTTTCTAAAAATTTTATTACGTTCTGACCTTCTCCTGTTAGTTACCTACAACTGAAAAAAAATTTGAAGCAAATCGGCCCAGCCGTTCTCCAGTAGTTTTTTACGACACATTTTTTGGGCTCCATTTTTATATATATAGATTAAATCTACCTTACATTATCACATTATTACAAAGAGATTTAATTTTTTCAATTCAACGAGTGTGCTTTATGTTTACGTTGAAAGGCTTGGACTTCTGTGGCCCTGAAAAGGGCGGATTCTCGACACCACCGCGTCCTCCCTGCAAGCACGCAAGTCCTGTAAAAGACAAACCTGTTAAAGCTTAAATAAAATGTAAGTTTATATTATACTTACAGCCATACTACAGGTCCTTGGTTTGGTTCACCCCGCCAACAGATGCATCCAGAGATGCACCTGTGGTATTGACCATCGGTTTTGACCCTTGCACAGTGTGCACCTTCCTAATTGGTAAACCCGGAACTCTCTCTGCTTCAACACACCTCGCTACTGATTGGAGAGCAGGTCTCCGTGAACTCCTTGATGCTCTCCTCATCCTCATCCTCCTCTCCTCTCTCACCTCAACCCCATCCCATCAACGTTCGAATCGAACGGCGCCTGAAGGTATGCGTTGTCCGCTGCCGTTCTATACCTTCTTCTTGGCCTGGGACGGGGTCTTTTGCACTTAACGGCATGGACATTTATCGCCAAGGGCTCGCTCGCGAGGAAGCCGCAAAAACACGCGAAGATCAAGTTTTCCTTGTTCCTATTGCACGCCAATTTGTGCGACGCCATATTGTTCTGCAATGTTTGCACTTCTTCGCCTTCGCGCCTTTTACAGAGCCGAATTTTAGAAATGGCACAATCTGGCGCACTTCTGTGTATATTTCCAGGCGCTCTGCCCGGGTAATATTGGGAGCATTGAATCGCACCATCAGCTCGTTGACCTTTCGGGCATATGATGTGACGGGAGGTGGACCATCATATGCCCGCATTTCCACCTCGCTGTCGCTCTCGCTTGACCAATCCGTGGTCAGTGGGTCACAGTGAGATCTCAATGCTCTCCTTTGTGCCTCGATTTGATTCCTCCTCTTTAGCTTTCGGTTGCGGTTTCTAGTCGACTCCTCCTCACCGTCCACCACCACGCTACCCTTCATGGACAGCGTGTCCGCCGCCCTCAACTGTCTTGATGACGGTGCCGGCAAGGCCGAAAGACGGCGGCGGCGAGGTGGCGGCGACAAAGGTGGCGGCGAGGGAGATGGCGAGAGACGGCGGCAGAGGCGGCGAAGGAGATCGAGCTGGCGAGGTAGGTGCGCTTATCTGTGGCGGCGAGGAAGTTAGGAAGTTTGGAGGGAGGAAGCAGGGGCAAAATACTTACCTGTTGCACGGAGAAACTCGATATCGTTGGATATCGGCAGGACCTGAACCTGCTGTTGTGAGGGATAGGTTGAAGCACTAAGCAAGAAATATATAGAGGCGTCAAACAGCAGGAAAAGTGCTATCAACCAAACGGCTGAGCCTGGAACCCCAGAGCAGCCGAACGAAATGTCTAGCACCCCGAGTGCGTTCGGCTATTTCGAGTTCGAAGCGTTCGTTCGAAAGCCAGCACAACAAGAAACCGATTTTCAGTCGCAGATCTAATGCGGAACGATGAGGCACGGCTGCGCGGTGTGCTCTCGTTTCTCTGTATGTGTGTATATGTGTACAAGCGCTCGCACGTTTGTATGCGTGTGCAAAAGACAGTTGCCGCTGTTCTTTGTTATGTTTTTGATCCTGGGTTGTCTGCGGCCACAGCAAGTGGCGCCGCGACGGCTCATTTGCTTATGACGTCACGACAATGTGAAAATTAGTTTTATTATCGACCATCAGTTTTTAATGCCCTATGACCCAAACAAAAATCCATTACATTAATAGACTTAATATATGTACATACTTGTGAATTTTTATTTATTTCAGTACATTTTGAGATCAAAATTAAATCATTTTTGAATCTTTAATAATATAATTATGATAATTTATTAAAAGTGCGTTTAAACTGTGAACAGCAAGCGTGCACATACATACATACATACATACATACATGCATATGCATACAACAAGTGCGAATTCGTCTTCTGTTGGGGTAGGTTCTCAAAGTTGACCGAATGCGTGTTAGGTGCATGCATGCATGTGTGTTCATATGTTGTTGTTATCTATGCAAGTGGTTTGCGCGTGCCACTTTTTGTTTTGCTTTGATTTTCCAGGATTCGTTGATTTGTTTTCATTATGCTTATGTCAATATCTCTTTGGCCCATGGGCGCGCTTTTGTTTTAGCGCGCTTTTTGTTGTTGTTGTTGCAAGTGTTTCTCTCTTTTTGTTTTGCTTTGATTTCTATTTGTTCTAGAACCCATAATTGGGCGCGCTTTTGTTACCGCTCTTTTAGTGCATCAGCAGTGGTCGACTGAATTTAATCTCGAGCGTATTTGCGAAAGTTTAAAATTCGTGTGTGATTTATTGGTGAAGCAATTTAAATTAAGAACAATGCTTAAAGCAAAGTGTAGTGATGGCAGAAAAAGTGGGTTGAAGTGCGCTATAGATTTATGCATGCGAAGCTATAGAGACAGCACCGAACATTTCCCCGTCCGCCTTTTTAAGTTTCCTAAAAATGACATTGTCCTCATTGCGAACTTTCTCTCGATTCACACGTGTCGCGATAATAAAATTTGTAAAAAAATTTGTGGTGACTACTGATGAAGTGTGGACGTTTAAGATGGGGAGCTCAACCGTCACCTACCAGACGGTTGCAGCCCCAGTTCTGGCTGGAGCCCTTCCTGCCAGGGCGCCGCTTCCGGTTGCTGCTCCAGTTGTGGCTGCAGCCTCAGCTCCGGCTGCAGCCCAGGTAAGTGCAGAACAGCGGATGCTCTGTCAATGCACAGACGCAGAAGCTGTAATTGCATTTTATACCGAGAGAGAAGCTGGGACGATCTCAGATAAAACTAAGATTCGTCTGCTGAGGTCGGGCGTGTCCTTGGACGTCTTGGCGGAAAATTTGCCAGCCTCGATTCCGCCTCCAGCACCAGTTTCAGCTGGAGCCCTTCCTGCCAGGGCGCCGGTTGTAGCCCTAGTTCCGGCGCCGGTTGCAGCAGCCCCACTTCCGGTTCCGGTTACTGCTCCAGTATAGGCTGCAGCCCCCACTCCCCCCCTTGCACCACTTTTGGTTGCAGCCCCAGATCCGGCTGCAGGCCCCATTTCGCCAATTCCGTCTCCGTCAGGCTCGGTTGCAGCCCCAGTTCCGACTGCAGCCTCAATTTCGCCAATTCCGTCTTCGTCAGTTTCGTCTGCAGCCCTAGTTCCGGCTGATGAGGCACAGAAGTTAACAGAAGAAATTGATCAAATGTACATAGATATCCCTACAGCCAACCGTGAAGGGAGGCTAGGCATTTTTGCACGTTTGAAGAGTCTTCGAGACAAATTAATCTTTGGGAAGCCCCGCACAAATGCATGCCAGAAGTGTTATAGAATTCCGAAAAATCAAACAGTACATGGTAAGATATGCAAGGTGGAAATCTATCTTTATTCATGTTTTTGTGGTATATTGGCAAATATACCGAGAAGCATAAATGGGCATTATGCAAAGTGCAAAAAGAAAGACATAAGGTCGGTTCCGAGGGAGCAAACTAGGGAAGATATTGCATTTTGCACAAATACTGTAAACTCGTTGCAGTTGACAGAGGAGCTTGAAGAAAATAATTAATATTTAATTAATTTTCCATTCCGTGGAGCTATTGAGCTTTTTCTTTTCAGGAAGAAGCTCTTTCACAAGAAATGACGCAGGAGTCATTATCGGCTCTTTTCAGAGCCACAAAATAGTTTGAAAAAGAGAATACAATTTTCATTATCTTCTTTCCTTTATCCTCTGTAACCATTCTAATAATCACCATTTAATACCTTCACTTTACAGATTGGGCCAACAGCTAAAAGACAAGGCTATCTATTGCATCGAGGTCACCTGGGAGCAACAGCCAGCCGATCTATTTAATGTGCCTTCTTGTGCCTTCTTGTCCAACAAAATGAAGCGCTAGAAAGGGGAAGAGAGCTGCTCTCTTTGGAGGATGTAATTGGTAGATAAAATGTGTCGAGTCCCAACAACAATTCCCTCTCAATCTTTGCTTTCAGAAAGATAAGCGCTAGAAAGGGATAGAGAGAGCTGCTCCCTTGTGACGAAAATCTCTTCGCTCTCAAAGCGTAAAAATCTAAAAATAGAATGCACTTGCTTGGCAACGAAAACGCAAGTGCGCATGTGTGCCTTCTTGTGCCTTCTTGTCCAGCAAAATGAAGCGCTAGAAAGGGATAGAGAACTGCTCTGTTTGAACTGTCCAACAAAATGAAGTAGATTACAATAACAATTTCAAGAAATTCCTTCATTCTCCACGTCTTCGTTGAACTGTCCAACAAAATGAAGCGCTAGAAAGGGATAGAGAGAGCTGCTCTGTTTGAACTGTCCAACAAAATGGTATCATTGTGGAATCTGATGATAGTGATGATGCTCATCAGCCATCAGAAAATCCAGCTGTAAATGAGTCCTCAAACTGGGAGATTAACACAACAAGGCTGTGGGAGATAACTCTCCATCCAACAAAACTCTGGAGGAGTCGATGGAACCTAGATTTTGAAAAGCCTAGATATTCGTGGCAAAGATGGAAGTGTCTTATAGTTACCCCAGTCCCGCCGTGAGATAGCTGGGGTCATTAAAATAGATTTTCACATTTTGGTATGCTCCAAAGGCATTGGAGTCGAAGGTTCTAACTTGGTGCGAACACCTCATTTCGATCGGCAAAGGTTTTTTGTTCTAGTTTTTGTTGTCAAGTGATTTTCCATATTTTCAAATGGTACTTGTTAAATAGTTAAATGAAATACAATTAAAGAAATGTTGACAAAAAGAAATGTAAACTATTTTGAATTGTTAAAGTATCAAGTAGATCGCAATGGGAAAAAGAAAAAATCTTAGACAATGTCTCAAATTAATTATTTTATTGAATAATATTGCAACTTCTATAGCTTCAATAGCTTCAGTCATCAGCCATCATTAGCCGAAGCCAGCGCTCGCCAGCCTACCCAGTCACGCCGGCGGCACCCATCTACGCAACGCCAATTGCCATGCAAAATGACAAAGCCATCCAATCGGTTTTTCGGCTAGCCAATCTTCTTACTGGACCCCAGTAACGATGATGAATGGGTCGGGCTAACACAACCAGGCCCAAAAAGAATTTTTTCTTTAGTTTTTTTTATTAATTTTAATACCACTTTAAGAAAAAAACTAAAATAACGGTAAAATATGACTATTAGGGATACCACCGGCAGCCACTCGAAGAAGGACGGCTGGTGGTCCGGCAGCCAATGGAAGGACGGCTGGTGGTCCGGCAGCCACTGGAAGGACGGCTGGTGTTCCGGCAGCCACTGGAAGGACGGCTGGTGGTCCGGCAGCCACATCATCGTCGGCTGGTGGTCCGCCACCAACTCGAATGACGGCTGGTGCAGATGGCATACATGGCTGTCACCCAACCGATGGCGCCATGGCGGAAGGCGCCTGATGCCGGCAGAACCAAAGTCATTGGCGAAATTTGCTTGGTGCCGACTGGTGGGGCCGTAGCGGCCATTAACAACGCCGGCGGTAGAAATTATACCGATTGTCCATCTGAAATGGAAACAAGGGTCCTATTGTGGGTCCTGCGGGGGATCCTCGTAGGGAGGAGGAAATTTAATATTATCCATTGCGGCTGACAGCAACCACAGCCGTCGTCTGTCTTCGTCATCGTACCCGTTTTGCACCCCGTATGTGTCAGCGTAATTGTTAAGTTTCCGTCCAGCAGTCTCTAAAATATTATTGTTAACGTTAAATAGAGCAAGTGGCTTTTGAGAGACGCTGAAATAGCGCCCGCACTCTTCTTTTATTTTCCCGAATTGTTGTTGACACAAGTCATTGGTCTGCGTCTAAATGTCTATAGTCCCACAATATTGTGATGTCCAAGTAGCGTATCCCGTCGTTGCAGAAGTTGCCGTCAGCCACTCCTCCAATACAAAACCGATTTCCAATTGCGGCTATTGATCGGAGGCATAAATTATATGCCTTAAATATTTGGGTTTTGGAGCAACGGGTGGTGGTAGATTTGAACTGTAAAATAATTTAAAAATTCATTTAGATCTAATAAAATAAAATATTTATATTTTGTACCCACCCATCTTAGGAAGATGAACCGATTGAAGCTACCGTCTACGCTCGCTGCCATTACCGCCAGGCATTTATTACCCCGGTGGTTATGGAGCTCGTCGATGAGCAGGCAAAACGGCGATTTGATGTCCTCCAGCCGTTCAAGGAGAAAAAGGACGCTTTCGTCCTCCTGCTCATCGAACTTGCGGGCGTAGACGAGGGCGCGGTTCTTGATGTCTCCAGCCTGATTGGAAAACGGCTGATTTTTGCACAGGTTTTTAAAGGCCATCTTGAAAGAGAAGAAAAATAATGTATTAATTTTAATATATGGTTTTAATAACTAAGATAATAAACATAAATAAAATAATTATTATCAAAATAAATATATATTCTATTTTATTTAATTTTTTTAATTTTTAATTATTACTTTATTATAGGCCCAACTATTTTTCACAGTGCAGCAGTGTAATTACGAATAAAATGCACTTGAATATATTCCACTTCTTATAATATAATTGTATATAATAAATGTTGTAATATAATTACCTTTAAAATGTTGTTTATATTATTTACAACGAAATATATTGGAGGTTCGGAGGATCAGAAATAGGCCCAAATAGGTGCGAAATCTGATGTAAATAAATCAAGATTAATTTCTTCTTCTACTACTTCTTCCTCTCTTTCCCCATTTCGATAGGACACGGCATTTTTTTAAATAATTTGTAAATATTTTTATTATATTATATATTAAATCTACCTTACATTATCACATTATTACAAATAGATTTGATTTTTTCAATTCAACGAGTGTGCTTTATGTTTACGTTGAAAGGCTTGGACTTCTGTGGCCCTGAAAAGGGCGGATTCTCGACGCCACCGCGTCCTCCCTGCAAGCACGCAAGTCCTGTAAAAGACAAACATGTAAAAGTTTAAATAAAATATAAGTTTATATTATACTTACAGCCATACTACAGGGCCTTGGTTTGGTTCACCCCGCCAACAGATGTATCCAGATATGCACCTGTGGTATTGACCATCGGTTTCGGCCCCTTCCTAATTGGTAAACCCGGAACTCTCTCTGCTTCAACACACCTTGCCACTGATTGGAGAGCTGGTCTCCGTGACCTCCTTGATGCTCTCCTCATCCTCATCCTCCTCTCCTCTCTCACCTCAACCCCATCCCAGCAACGTTCGAATCGAACGGCGCCTGAAGGTATGCGTTGTCCGCTGCCGTTCTATACCTTCTTCTTGGCCTGGGACGGGGTCTTTTGCACTTAACGGCATGGACATTTATCGCCAAGGGCTCGCTCGCGAGGAAGCCGCAAAAACACGCGAAGATCAAGTTTTCCTTGTTCCTATTGCACGCCAATTTGTGCGACGCCATATTGTTCTGCAATGTTTGCACTTCTTCGCCTTCGTGCCTTTTACAGAACCGAATTTTAGAAATGGCACAATCTGGCGCACTTCTGTGTATATTTCCAGGCGCTCTGCTCGGGTAATATGGGGAGCATTGAATCGCACCATCAGCTCGTCGACCTTTCGGGCATATTATGTGACGGGAGGTGGACCATCATATGCCCGCATTTCCTCCTCGCTGTCGCTCTCGCTTGACCAATCCGTGGTCAGTGGGCCACAGTGAGATCTCAATGCTCTTATTTGTGCCTCGATTTGCTTCCTCCTCTTTAGCTTTCGGTTGCGGTTTCTAGTCGACTCCTTCTCACCGTCCACCACCACGCTACCCTTCATGGACAGCGTGTCCGCTGCCCTCAACTGTCTTGATGACGGTGCCGGCAAGGCCGAAAGACGGCGGCGGCGAGGTGGCGGCGACAAAGGTGGCGGCGAGGGAGATGGCGAGAGACGGCGGCAGATGCGGCGAAGGAGATCGAGCTGGCGAGGTAGGTGCGCTTATCTGTGGCGGCGAGGAAGTTAGGAAGTTAAGAAGTTTGGAGGGAGGAAGCAGGGGCAAAACACTTACCTGCTGCACGGAGAAACTCGATATCGTTGGATATCGGCAGGACCTGAACCGGCTGTTGTGAGGGATAGGTTGAAGGCATGACCTGCTGCTGCTGCTGCTGTAAAGTGTAAGATGGCGACAGGCCCTAAACCGGCTGCTGTGAGAGATAGGATGACGGCAGGACCTGAACCGGCTGCTGCGACGGATCGGTTTTAATTACGATATGTCCTATGTATATGAAGTCACCTGTGACCCAAAAATATTTCCTATACGAAGTCATCAGTGACATTCTATATATGTCCTACAATATATGATGTCAACTATGTCTCCAAAATATTTCATATATGTAGTCACAATCATTTTTTTATAGGACTAAAATTATTTTGAGTGTACAGGAGCTATAGAACCGTGTCATCCGCCTTCATTGCGCCCTGCTAAAGTTCTTCCTGTCCCAAGGACGTCGCTTGGCCACCGTGGAGTCCTGTCCTGTGCATCTTCGGGCAGTTGGAAGGCACCTGGGGGAAAACAATCCACAAATTTTTCAGAATTGAAGCCTCGTAAAAGTAGTTCGCCTGTCCCGTCTGATCGACTCGAATTGGGTCAGCCAAACAAGAAAACTGATCAGAATTAAAAAAAAAAAACCAAAAAACTTGAAAAAAATATGGTATTTTTATTCCTTTTGAGAATCGTAATTTTTAGTGTGCCTGTCTCTTTAAAAAATTCGAAATACCACGGGTATTTTCAAACTTGTTGGTATTTTTGCTCTAATTCTTTTGAGTGTCTTTTGGTATTTTCATGGTAATTCTGATCAGTTTCCTATATTTTGACCTGGATTAGCTTAGATTAGTGAAAATTAAATAAATTAAACATGAGCATCACCGTGGACCCCCGCCGCAAGGAGAAGATCAACCGCTACAAGGCGCCCAAGAACCAGGGTCAGAGCGGCGGCGCCAACGAGGACATGATGCCGGATTACATGAACATTCTGGGCATGATTTTCTCAATGTGCGGCCTGATGATGAAGGTACAAAGATTCCACCTGCGTTATGACTTAATGTGTAACCCTCGAATGTTTCTCTCTTAGCTCAAGTGGTGCGCCTGGTTCGCGCTCTACTGTTCCTGCATTAGTTTCGCCAGCTCACGGGCCAGCGACGACGCCAAACAGGTGCTCTCCTCCTTCATGCTGAGCGTAAGCGCGGTGGTGATGTCCTACCTGCAGAATCCGGCTGCCATGACCCCGCCCTGGGCCTCATAGCACTCCCAGCCTTCCTCGTGGCAGTGAAAATTCCGCTTTAATTTAGTGTAGATGAATGTGCATGCTTTATTACGATCCGAAAAGGGGATAAGGATAAAGAGACTATGAATTCAGGCGGCTGGCGCAATATAATTAATGAGTTTTGGAGGCGTGGATGCGGAGGTAGTACAATTTAGCTACTGCAGGCTCGGAATCACCTCGCACTGCGACTGGGCGACGGTGAGTCAGTGCGTCAGCGCGACTGTGGCTAGGTGGTGAGCAGGTAGTAGGCAAACAGCATGAAAGCCACAATGTAGACGGTGCCGACGATCAGGACGTATTAAATCTCCCCGAAGCGGCTGTGGCCCGTGGCCTGGGCGTGCTCCTGGGCCTGAACCTGGCCCACCAGCCTTACGTCGCATTGCATGCAACGCAGCGTGAACTTGTCCACGTTGGTAAACTGGCGCGACGACTTGGCCTCGTTAGCCAGCTGTTCCGCCTGCTGGTACACGCCAAGCTCCTCTACGGGGAAGATGGTGGCGGGGGCGGCACTCTGGGCCGTCTCCATGTACAGCGGGTCGTAATGGATGCCGTCAAACAACAGGAAGACGCGCAACCCGAAGTTCTTGTCCTCGCCGAAACGGTTGATGATAGCATTCTGGATGTCCACCACGTCGATCTCGATGCCGTAGTAGTTGGACAGAATGGCCACCTCAATGGCACCGCCCCATGAGTCTGCCTTCTGGATCCACGAGCAGTAATCGGCATTGGACTTGCCCAGCACGGCATCGTTGTACTCCTGCGGGTTGGCTGCCACCTCCTGGGCGATGATGTGGCGCATCATCTCGCTGCCCTCGTTGTCCACCTTGCCGTTAAGCACGAACCGAATGCTGGTGAACAGGCACGAGTTGTCCGCCGGCACCACCTTCTTCAACAGGATGCCGTTGAAGTCGCCGTTCGGACCGCTTTCCGTGGGCGCCACTGGGAGCTCCGGCTGCGGGGCAATGCCGCCAGCGGCTGCCTCTAGTTGTTGCTGCTGAGCATCCTCCTCGGCCTGCAGGCGACGCGCCAGCGCCTCGTCGTCCTCCAGGGTTGCAAAGGCAGCTGGTGTGGCAGTGGAAGTGGCACTGGCAGCGGGAGCGGCCTTTTCCTCCACAATCAGGGTCTCTCCGCTGTTGATGCCGACGGTCTTGAGGTCGCGCTGCTCCTGCTGCTGCGAGAGGTCCAGCGGCTTGGGCGGATAGCCCACTAGGACGTGCAGCTGCGGCGCCTGAATCGCGGTGGCAGTGGCTATTTTCCGTTTCAGCTCCCCGAGCGTCGTATTCTCGTTCAGGTCGTTGACAATGAATTGACCTTTTTTCGACTTGAGTTTCACACTGAATGATCCAGTCATTTTTTCGTCGGCTTCTCACCTCCTGTGTGGCGTATGAATCTGGATGTTTTCTGTTCGGGTGGGTGTTTGTGTGTGTATATGGGCTGACTTCGAATTTTGGACTCGTTATTGCTTTTCTTTATTGCTAAGTTATATTGTCTAATTTGGTTATAAGCAACAGCGTTGCCAGATGAAAATTGTGATTTTTCCCTAAAAAATCTCAAATAGTCATTATTTCCCCCTAAAAAATCCCGTCTTCCGCCTAAATTTAAAAAATATGTTAATGAAATCAAAACTCAATAAATTCGATTTATTTAATTTATTTATTTTGTATTAATTGCTATTTACAAAAATATTTATGCTAAAACGAAATAGGTCTTTGAATTATTTATTCAATTATTAATTGGACTTACAAACAAATTTATATTAAAAATGTAATAATGTTGACAGTTGCAATTGTCTTCACTTCACAAACACAAACAAGGTTCCTCTTTAAACTCCTTTTCGTTGCCAATTTATCCTTGAATCTTATTTGCATGTTGCACTCAACACTTGTGATTTCTTTTCTTTTCATCTTTTTTTCTCACTAACTAATAAATTCAATAACACAAATAACACGGTAAATTCAAAATTTATTTTGAATTTTGTTGTTTTTTTTAAATAAATATTTAGTATACATATATATTATATATCAAGTTTATATTACTTAAATATAATATAATTAGTATTAATAAATATTAATTAACTCACTCAGTCGAATTCATGGTTGTTTTTTTTTTTCTCAGACTGCCAAAGGCCACTGGTTTTAATCACTTAATTTAATTACATTATAAGTTAATTTAAATTAACGTTTTTTCGCGCCAAGTGGAATTTCAGCAATAAACAGTGTTGTTCTGTAGAAAGTGGCAAAATTGGTTAATGACCGATTCAGCAGTCTTGAAAAGGCTTTCTATAGAGTTTTTCCGTGGAAAACGGTACTTTTCTGCCTTTTCCCAGGCTACGCACCCAAGTCAAAGGTTTTTATACTCGAAAAAGAGGCGGCTGTCGAGAAATCTGAGGAAAACTGCGATTTTCCTCATACAGTCTGGCAACGCCAATGCGAGCGTAATGAAATGGTTGAGAACTTGGCTAAAAAGCTTACACTGTTATTAATTACAAGCAAATACAAGGCACTATAAATATAAATTTTGTAAAAGTGTGAGATTTAAATATTTCACTAACTAATATTAAAATACATTATTTATTTATTATTAAAGTTATAACAGTCCTCACTTGGTAAGTCAAAAATAAGTAAAGAAAATTTTTGCTCAGATTTGAAATATCTATTTTAATAAAATGTCAGGTCAGGATGCGCCGATATCTTGTCAAACAAGAAAAAAAACCCATCACTAATTCATAAAATTAAACATATTCACTAAAGATTTGAGAGAAATGGGATTACTTAAGGGAGGGGTAGGATATTTAATTTTTTTTCGGCACTTTTTTGTATATTTTTTTATATGAATGCCCAACATCTGAAGAACATAAAGTCCAAATTTGACATCGATCGGAGCAAACATAACGAAGTAATGGTTAGTTGAACGGAGGTCATTCTATGTTCGATGTATGGGCAGTCAAAACTTTAAAGCGCTCCCCTGAAAAGTGCCATTTTCAAAGTCGGTGCACACGATTATTATTATTTTTATTTTTTTATTATATTTTTTATTTAACAATTAAACATTATTTTTTTAGTCAAGAATTGAATTTTTGAATTCAAACTTTCATAAAATATCGAAAAAAAAATGAAAAAAAAGAAAAACTCCACTGTGAGCCTCAGGAGATTCCCTATAACTCCTATAGATATGCATATTTTTCAATAAAACATTTTTAGAAAAATTGTCTAAATGTTACCTTATTATATGTCATTTAAATAAATAAACTAGATCCAGCCGTTTCGCCGCAACAAATTTTTTAAAAGTGGCCCGTTTTGCACTGAATTAACCCTACCCCCCCTTAAAAATACAAATAGATAAATACTTATTTCTTAAAATGTAACTCCCTTAGAGCGAATCACATTCATTTCTATAGCCAAAATCCCAATTATTAAACTGTTTCCCCAAACGAATTCATTTGGTCGACGCCCATGCGCAGGTGTGAAATCAATTGTTATTAGCTGATCTCGGCGTTAAGGCCAATGTCAAGCCGCTAATTAATATTTAGCTGGGAATCCGCTTGCACATAATGGCCTACTCAAATACGTATAGAACCCAGAACCGAGGAAACACCGATTAGCAAAAAAAAGCGCAGAAACCGGGGAAACCGCACGTCAACAAATTGCCCAAACATTATGCACGATTCCCGGACAAATGAAACCACAAAAGGGTAGCAGAAGCGCCTTAAAAATGGACCCGGGCGCAACAGTTTTTCTGGTTTTTGTTATCGCTATTGCTCCACATGCGTGGCGGGCCAAAATCACTTTTAATAGCCCCAAACAGATTGATTGCCCGCACCTCGCACCGCTCTGAATCACTGAATCTTGTGCCGCCGTTTTTCTTTTTTTGTTTTTGTTTTAATTTTTGTAAAAGACGAGCGGTCTGCCGGCCGAGCGTCGCAGGCCGGTGGACTGGCATATAAATAGACGGGTCGGCGGGGTCTGGTGTTCAGTGCTAGCAAGTCTGTCAACGCGCAGTGCGAGATCATCGATCAAATCGAAGCCAACCGAAGCCCAGTAAACATGAAATTCTTGCTTCTGGTGCGTCTCTGAAACCCTAAGGACTACCAAGTGACCACAACTCATCCGTCAACCGTCTTTGTTCCTTTACAGAGTGTGTTCCTCTGCCTGGCGGTGTGCTTCATGGCCACCAGTGCTGCTCCCCGCGAGGAGGCCATCCCCGATGGTTTTGAGGGTCCTGGAAGTGAGTCCGTCAACCCCTCCGACGATCAGTCCTTCCTGCTCAAGCTTAAGCTGCTGAAGAAGCTCCTGTTCCTGGGCTAGGCGCACTCTCACATCTCCCATTCATGGATTTTTAGCTTAAGTACGTGTTTAGGTCCTTAAGAAGAAGAAGAAAAAACAAATCAAATAAAATATATGTATTTGGTAACAGAAATTTGCTTTTCATGAACTTCCTTTCTTGCGTCTTTTGTTTGGCAACACGAGACATTTGGGGTCGAATATAACTTTATGAAGTTATAGGAAAACTTAAGCTTTCAATGGGCATATTTTATTTCAATGTTAAAATCTGTTTGGAGATTTCTTGATAGCCAATCTAAAATAAAAAAAGTGAGAGGTTTCCAAAACAGTTTGTTTCTTAAGTCTTTTGTTTTTTGCAAATTCGAACTTTTGTGAACAGTTAAGACTGTTTTACTACAAGGACATAAGCTTTAAGAAGATATTTCTATACAAACCGATAAGTATGGCATTGGATACTATCCAATAATATCCGCAGAGTTATTGCCCTAAGAAACTAAAGATTATCAATCTAAGTCAGGTTCCATTTCGTAAAAATAAATAACTAAGGTTATTCTTCGGCTATTTTAAGAACTAAATTATTCTTGCAAAAGTATTATGTACAACTAATAAGTAATTATGCTAATCCAAAGGAAACCATTTTTTTACTTTAACAAAAAGAATCATTGATGAAAAGCGAAGCCATAAATCTGAATAGCCGACTGCCATTTATGGAATATAATATATAATTAGCACATCGCAGACTTTTCATTAATATAGGTCAGCGTATTGGGCAATACTCCCTTGTGAGGAGGACTCCGTTCGCTTTTCACACTCTCTCCGCGGACTCGGCGACCGCAAACGAGTTTCCCGCCGAGATCTAAATAAACAAAAACTCGACCCGCCGCCGCAAGTCATTAGCTCCTTTTCGGACACAGACGGAGATCCCCCGGCCCGATGATATAAGAAAGCCGACTCGCACTTGCCAATTTGTTGTATGAAAATTACATTTATTTTAGTTACGATTACGTGTGCTCTACTCGTGTGTATGTATGTGCGAGCTGTGTGTGATTATGGTATTATCTATGTTTTTGTCAAAACGGCTGGAATATCAAATGCTGTGGGGGAGGCAAGGTTCCCAATTTGATGGACTAGAATCTGAGCTGTGCTTATCGGGCTGATGGGCGTTGGTGGATGGTGCGTGACATGCCTCCTAACCCAGGAGCTTCTTCAGCTTGAGCAGCTTCTTCAGCTTGAAGATGGCCTGCGGATCCTGGGGACGCTGGACATCATCGATGGCCGGCTGGTAGATATTGTCCCCGATCAGGGACTCATCCACGGGCACCGCAGATACCAGAACAATGGCCAACAGGCACACGAAAAGGGTCTGTAAAAGTAATTAAAAGAAATATAAGTATTATTTGTTTTCAGGATACTTTTGTTGGACAAACTCAAAAATCTAAGATATATGTATATGATTAAAAATATATAATTTAAAAATCATTTTCTTTAATTATTTTATTTTTGTTTTCTTTGAAAACATCAAAATTAATTAATTTTTGTTACTACATGGATATATGTTAAATCTTGAATGTTCTAAGTTATAAGAAGCTTTATGTTCGATAGTAATCAAAATAGTTGCAAGGCTTCAACTACTAAAGTTTTAAACTATATTTTTTCAATTCCAAATTAAATAATCCTCTATTATTTTGTCGGTTAATCCTGTTTTAGTTAAAAAATCCTTATTGATGTTTAATCCAAAGACTTACCAGAGCTAGGTACTTCATGATTACTTCTTCTTGGGTAGATGTTACACTGATTAATCCAAAAAACGACTGCACATCGCTCCACCTGTGATCAGGGCCTTTTATAGCTGGACTTCTGGTGGCCATCGATGATAATGCCATGTGTAAACTGCAATCTGCAATGGAGAAGTGGACAAATGAGCGATACATAAACAAAAGACCGGCGCATATATAAATAAAACGGTGAACAGAAAGAAATATCAACTGAAAAACCGAAAACTGAAACTGGCCCAAAGCGGAGACGAGGGGCAGTCAGCGGGGACTCTTGGGTCCGTGCAAATCAGGTAATTTTGAGGCGGCGAGACCGAAAACTAAAACACCGAAACCAAGCCGCCCTGTTTACTTTGCTTTTGGTGGCATCTTCTGTTTGCCCGGGCTAAGCCACTGAAGAAGTTGATCGCTGATTAAATAATAATCGCACTGTGTAAATGAAAACAAGGCTCGAACGAAGGTCACTCCGAACGCGGTCAGCAGAGCGGTGTTTGCCCATAAATAGGAAGAAGATAGTGGGGCAGTCGTCATAGGAGGAAGTTTACTTACTAATTCCCAATAACTACAGTTCAAGAACGCCCCACTCTCATCCACACTGATCGATCAATGGCCGAGCCAATTAAATAAATTATCACTCGAGAATGAGGGTGTATATCGAGATCCATAAATATTTGGCACTTTTAAGAGCCGTCAAGCCTAAAGAGTCGACCACTGTGTCAATAAAAGTGAAGCCAAATGATGGAACCATTTTGGGCTGGGCTCCAGCACACAAAGCGAACGCAGACTGATACGGAGGCCAGGCTTTTCTGCCCAGTCATCGTGGAAGTAACCGATCTTGCAGCCGATCTGTTAGCTCCAAAAACCGGAAACATTTGCCCTGCTCCAAATATGTAAATCTGCGGACTTTCGAGAATGTCAGCCAACACAATGTCATCGCAAGTCATCAAATTCCACAGATTGTACTCGTAAACTAATATGTTGTTTATGAATTTAACAAAGTTCAGCGCTGCAACAATGTAAAAGATACGCGTGAATGGAATATCTTTGAGCCACTCTTTGTCGAACCGCTTTATTTCCAGTTTCAATCTGCTTCCCATGCCCCTGGGCCTTTCAATTAACTCATAAGGGCGTGGCTCTGGCCAAGTGTGAGATGTCTCAATCTTGGTGAATTTGTTGTAGGTGGTCATAAACTGAATTTCACCCACCGAACCTGATGAACGAAAGATTGGGTGCAATTTTGAAATGAGTTTGGGGATGACAAAAATAAGCAAAACAGCGTGGGAACTTAAAATTATGTTTAACAGAGTTAATAGACTTCAAATTTGTATTCTTTACGTTTTTTTCCTATAACTTTAAGCCAATTTTCTGAAATATATCCATTACATATATATATATATATTTTTAAGATTATTATTCGCTATTTGTAATATTATTTCTGAATGGTACAAGCAATCTAAACACGAATTGATATTATTAATCGTAATAAGTCTAGGTTTCATAGTTATCACTGCTGGGATCAGTAGCCTCTGAACTTTGCTCCATCTTTTCCTCCTCAGCTTCAGAGTTATCACTGCTGGGATCAGTAACCTCCAAACTTCGCTCCTTTTTTCCCTCCTCGTCTTCATTGTTGGGTTTCTTCTTTTCCTTTTCAGTACTTTTTGTTCCTTTGTTGTCCTCCTCACTGCTATTGAAGTCAAATAATGGTTCCTTATAGTCCGGAGGTCGCCTCAAGGATAACTTGATCCTGGCGGTCACCAGTTTCGTGACTTCCTCGTACACTTGTATTAGCTCCAGGAGCACCATGTATCGGCCATCGGGAAGTCGGAAGGGAACCAGACTTACATCTATGGTGCTATTCTCCACGTAGTAAAAGCCGGGCACCAGGGGACACGAATCGACGAAGGTGGAGGGCAAAAGGCTCTCGCCCGGGATCTCGTGTAAGGTCATGTTGCGCATCCCATCGAGCAGCTTGCACAAGTCCAAGTTCTTGAAGCGAACGAGATCGACCTGGTCGGATCCGCCGACTTGATCAGAGAGTTTCCGCGCGAAGATGTGCATGAGCAGTTTGCCGGGAAAGGGCATTTCCACGGTTAGGTTAAAGTTAATTTCCTCGAACCGATCGATTTTGTAGGACATGTGGATATCGTCGGGCACAAAGGACTTTGAGTAGAACTCCTCGATGCGCAGTTTTAGCTAAAAATATATCAACATCTGTAGGGAGGTTGGACTTTGAGTTTACCTAAATAGCTCACGCCGTAAACACCTGTCAAGTATATAAACCAAGTCAGACTTTTCAGGGGCCACATTGTTCAATGTTGGGCTTGTTGGTTCAATCAAAACTAACTGCTCGCAATGTGCTGACATTTGGCAACTGGGAAATTGGCCTCATTACGCATCTGATTAGTCAGGCCACGTTAACTGGGCTAATGACTCTCGATTCTTATCGATCAATGCCCTAACAATGATGGCATACGCCATGAGCGAACAGGTCGTATGCGTAATGTGGGTGAAGAGTGTATGCTCACATGGCGAATGCTTAACGAAAACAAGTGCTAAGCATTAAATATCCGCTGACATTTGGCACGAGTAAATCAGGTTTACGATTAGTATTTACACGGCTCAAATCGCTGTGAGAGATACAAACACACATGTATGGTAAGTACGCCTCTAACGACGCATTTATGGAGACGATAAAGACGGAACCCGGGCCCAGTTGCAAATTCGTCGGCCGTCAGTGGCCAACTGATGAACTTGAACCAAAAAGCACGAACAGAAATATGACTGGCAAAGACTGCAAAAGTTTGCCATGTAAACGAACATAAATTGTGCCGCCGGAAAGCGAGGCGAACAAAAGTCTCGGATAAATCATCCCAAACGGAATATATGTATGCCAGTGGACCATAAATTTGAGCATTTTTATTGCAATTTGCTTGTTTGTACCAAAAACAAGTGCAAACAATGGCCACAATAACAACGATGGCAAACAAATGCTGCCTTAAGCCGCAAACTACAGTGAAAGTGACGTAATGCAATGGCAGCCCCACCAGCAACAACGACGGCGACAAAAAATATGTATAAAACCATTAAAAAACGACAACAAAGTACGGCGTGCGGAGCAGGAGAGCAACTGAGCAGAAAAAAATGTCAATGTCTTTTACAAGCCGAGGATGGCGAAGAAGCAGCAGCAGCAGCTGACCAAAGGGCCAATGGGGTGGTCAATAGGGGAGGCTGCTTGGCTGGGTGTTTGCACAATGGATAAAGGACAAACAACGGCAGGCACTGCAAACGTAAACATTGTTTGCATGTGCGGGACCTTGGCGATGGCTTTGGCACGTGTTGCGACTATCGAAAGAAATGGCAAGCCTCTAAGCACACATTTTCACGTAGTTTATGCTCTATGACTGTGCTGTCCTATTACCTATTTCAGGCAGACGAGCTGATAGTCGCGAGAGAGCTTACAATCTCATTCGTGGGAAAAACATCATCAGGACATGCCGAGTTATCTAAGAATAAAAGGAAAATACACTGATCGAATCTGCATGGACATGTTTCACAGGCGTGATCTCATGCGAGGATAGAAACAGCCTTAGTCCGAATATTGACCACTTCAATTGGCACATGCTGGCACAGGACACTTTCCTGCTGGCCGTCTACGAATAACTCGGGAAGTCCTTTGTAGATTTAATCTGAAGTTCAGGTTATGGAGCCGCAGCATTTAGACGTGCAGATATGTCAATATGTCAATTAAGGCGTTTTTAAACTGTTAAAAATGTTAGAAATAATAGACTGGTTTTTAGGTAAAAATTCAGGTCATGCGTTTCGTTAGAATTAGTCCACCATTTGTCTTGGTGTATAATACACAAATGTGTGTAATGCTTTCCTTAACACTTACAATTATTTCCAATGCGTCCCCTTTTTGCTCAATATTTATTCCGATATCAGATCACGATCTCCTCTCTAGTGCCATAGCCTCTGTGGTTTTCGCGCAGCATAACAAAAAAATTCACATGCATCGGATGTCGGCTTACATTTTATTTACTCCGCTGCTCTTCGGTTTCTTCGCTCTGCGTATATTTTATGCGTCCAACGTTGTATGTTTTTATCGCCTGCATTTACAATTCAATGTCACGCCGGGCATTGTTTTTGCAGCAATTTGTTGTAACCTCCGAGCTGAGGCAAAAAAACCAGAGATAAAAGGGAAGAAGCTGCACCAGAAGATGCACAAGATCGAAGAACCGGTTGCCGCAGCCACTCCTCCATTGATATTTATGGGTAATACACATACATCCAAACAATGCAGCCAGCTGTAAAGTCAAGTGTGTAACGCGACCTTGAGACCAAAACTCCAACTTAAACTTAAACTTCAACTCGAGCTGGACCTGCAATTGCTGCCGGTCGCGTCTTATGTATTATTTATGTATCATCATCAAGCTTTATGAAACTGCCGGTCAGATAATAATTGTTATTAAACCCCGCGCGGAAAATGGGACGGCGGGGCAATATCATTAACAGTCTTGGCCAGATCCATCTAGATAGTACTTACGTATCTGTGTAAACGGTGGGCGCTACTTTGTCTGGGGTTTCCGCTTCATTATCACCGGTATAAATATCAACCTTTATCGAGATGAAGCTACATACGTGACGTTGGTAACATTATCATCTCCCTTTGAATTGGGGAAGTGTTTAAACGACCAATTTCAAGTTCTTGAGTAATTTTATTATAGGGCAGGCCTCCTACAGTGAAGTACATACTTGAGTTATTTTATCATAAAATCGGCCTTCCTCTTTTCGAGCGGTCTTATCTTTAAACACATCTTGGTATTGGTTAGATTGTGTTGAGGTATCTAGGTTTCTTTATTCGTCAATCTTATGGCAAGTATTCGAACTTCTGCATGCGGTGCTGAAGGCGTGAAAATCGCCCGTCCTTGATTGTCCTTGTGGTCGGCATAGACTTTTGACAGGATGCACTCCATTCAAAGGCCTTCCTTTTGGCGGGCAAAGTAGAAGCTCACGCAGCAGGCAATCATCAGGGGAAACCCCATGGATCGACCACGTCCCCTTAGAGTTTCTCTCAAGCTCCTTCCCCTCATTATGTAAAGCGGCTCACATATGTAAAGGACGAGTATAGGAGTTTTGTGACTCCATATCGCTCGAAGATTCTTGCCTGGCACTTGTGCACATCGCACAAGTATAGCTAACTCTGACTGAATTCTCTACAGCTCATTTCGTTGTTGTTCCAAGTCCTCGGGATATGTAATTTTTTCTAATTTATATGAAGGAATTTTTGACGATTGATATTTCAGTGAAAACGCCATGATTCAAACTTGGTGAATATTTGGCTAGGCTACAAAAATAGCTCCTTGTATTAAGAATAAAATATATAATAGCCCGCTTCGACCGCCTAATAGCGCAGTAATAAAACTAAGCTGGCGTAAGGCTATTAACCCATTCAATGCGAGTTCGCAACAGTAGTAGTTGCTGGCTAATCCGCATTTAAATGCCCTCGGGGTTAAGTTCACAGTTTATTGGCAAGCAAGGCAAGGCTCGGCGAGGGATGTTCCACAAGTTTCTCTTGGATCTAAGCATTACTTACCACATACAGCTGGCTCAACCGCTCGATGATGAGTTGAGAATCTGGGTTTATGTGTTTACTTCCACTGCCAACAAACACTCCGGTAATGGAAGTTTTCTTGTTTTCGCGCCTGGCCGATTGATTCCGGAGATCAATGCTAAGTGCTGTAATTAAAGACAAAACTCCATAGAATTCGAATGGGTTTTTATCGCGCGTTTTGTGTTCTTTTTCTTGTTGATTTAGCACTTGGGATTTTTGTTTTCACGGCGCCGTACACTCCGGTGGTAGCAACTACTATATATATTGTGGCAAAGTGGATCTATAGATAAAATGCAAATTCCCGTTAATTGAATGCCAAACAAAAGCGCAGTGGCAGCCGCAACATAGAAGGGGTGAGAAGGGGGGCTGTTGCCGAGTGCCGCAGCGAGAGCGGGGAGTGTTTGAAAAATCAATTAGCAGCATAAAATGCTTTTTGGGCTTTAAAGCCGTACCTGGGTTAGTTTCTGTAACCGTTTTCTTCTCCGCATGTCTCTCTTCTCTCGCGCTAAAAGAAAGCAAATCCCAGTTTGGTTAAGAGGGAGAGGAAAAGCAGAGGAAAAGCGGTGGAAAAACCGCAGCTGCTGCTTTAAATTTATGCCAACGCGGCATTAGAAGCATGGCTTGCGGTTAAATGGGCAGGGGTGCGAGCATAGTGGCGGGAAATTTTTCAGCCAAATTGGCTAGGTATTGGTAACACACAAAGTCTCAAAAAATGAAAGCTAGATTCTAAAATCTAAAAATCGAAATAAAAAGGATTTTTCAGTTACTTAATTCCTTTACAATTAGAAAATTGGTGATCCTAAATTTAAGTCATGTCATAATAGAAATTGCTACTTAACTTTAAATTCATTTTTAAACAAAATTCAAATAAGTTAAACCTTTTCCATTAAATACACTTGAATGAAAATTAGGGATTTAAGTTTAGATAGAACCATTTCCGTATACAAAATGGATTTATAATTTTTTTTATAGCATTTAAGTATTATTTACGGCCTTATTTTGGCGATTTAGTTACTATTTTATGTGTTCAAAAAATGCAGACTGTTTCCTATCTGTTGTAAGGAAAATATTAAAAGGCTATGCTCATTTTTTTTGAGTGCACATGTGTAGCAGAATGCAAGAAATCAAGGCTTTAGTTGCGGCGGTCGCCACGAAAAATGGCGGAGCGCTTTATGAATATTTATAACACAATGGAGCATGAAAAAGTTCGTTTTGTGGAAGGTGAATGGAGGAGGACAAGGAGGGTGACCCAGGGGGGGTGGCATGCATACATGAATGCAAGTACCCGCTGAGGTTCAAGCGTCTGTTATCGATACCAATGGCCGATTGACAGGGACGGGGCTTAACGGGAGGATCAAAAATATAAAAGAATAAAATGGTTGGTATATATAATATATTTTCTACTAACAGCTAACAACAACGTAATCTTTTAGTTCCTCAAAAACTTAGTTACATATCTTAAGATCTTTTCGTTATTTGATATATTCCCACAACGCCCTTGGCTTCTTTCTGCTTATCCCAAAAACCCAACTGAGAGTCCCCTCGACTTACAATGCAAGTGAGAATGCCAAGAGGGGAAGACCCGACCCAATTCCACTTCCTGTGCATTCATCTTCGCATTTAGATTGGCAATAAATTAATACTTGAACATGGAAAGTTGCGCCATTAGAAGGGATGTGACACACATTTTGGAAATATTTAATTTGGCTAAAATGCCAATCGAAGGGGAGGCGCCAACGCAACCCGCTCAAAGTCCCTTGGCACTTCCGTATCAACTGTGCATATTGCGCATACGCAGTGTGGGCGGTGGCAATAACAACCGAGCTCATTGAAAAGAAATTTACAGCAAAAGTTTAAATTAAAAATTGTGCAAAAATCAACACGTAAAAGGGGGAGTGGAAAAACCTATTCAAATATTGATTGCAGAGAAGAGGGGTAAAAAAGGGGGAATCCCCCGACTGTGAGCACGTGCTGGCGCCATCTAGCGGTCGCTGCATGCAAATTGCCAAATCAGTGCGTGACTTGTAAAATTTCCACAAAAAAATCCGCGAACAAAAAATGCAAAGCAAACTGTTAGTTATGACAAAGCCAAGTTAACTAGTGGTTATTTAGTTTTTTTTTTTTCGGAAAATGTTTAACTGGCACGCACGTGTAACGCTGCCCACAATGGACGGTGAATGTAGCGAGACAGAGGTGGCCCAATCTTTAAGCGCCACTCAATTACCAAGTTTACAGAATGCCCCGGCTAATGGTCAGCTCATTTGCCACGCTCCCGCCCCGAGCTCATTCATGAGTGGCTCGCTTAATGGCCCTCGAGCAACTCTTTTCTTCGACGTAGTTCCTCGCTACGTTTGTTTGCTCTGCCACCTTTTTTGCCGCCAATTTGAGCAGCAACTGTCAAAGTCAAACACTAACAAGGGACCAAGTATAGTCATATGTACCATAGTGTTTCCATTCATGACAGCCCTCCGCCTCATATTTTACATTCGTCTCACCCCAAAAGGAACCTTACATCGCTTGACTGCGCTTGTCCACTTTGCCATTTTTGTAGCTCAACATCGAAGATGCCTTTTAAATGATATTTTTTAGACACTGAGGGAAGTTACATTAAAGAAATTTATTAAGATAAAAAAACCTCCTTTTTAAAGGTGAAATCCTAAAATAATCAGAGCCACAGAAGCCTTTGGGGAAGTTATGAGCACACGGATTTTGGATACCATTTCAATATAATTATGTCTTGAGCTGGATCCAAGTGTTATTATTTTCATGATTAAAGGTACTTTACTTTGATGAGTTTAGTTCGTTTTTCCTGCCTTATATATATTTGCTTGCTTCCATTCCTTTCTTCTTTCATTTTTCTCGGTGCTGGCATTCTGTAAACATTTTTCCAGCAAGTCAAACGTTGTATATCTTGAATCTATATTGCAAGTGCAGAAAGTGGGCCAAACTAACATTTCCATCGATTCCCTTCGGTGCAAGTGTCAAAACTTTAGGTCAGTTCATGGAGTTTATTGGTTGGTCAAGTCCCGAAACGGCTCTAGGAAGCGAGGGGATGGGATAGGGGTTTCCATAAGACCTAATCGATTCGGACACTTTACAACATGTTTATCACAAGTATTTGACCAAAAGAAAAATTTCTATCAATTGCTGGAAAAGCAAACAAAAAGGGGAAGTCGCAGTACAGACAGCAATAACAAAAAGGCAAAATCCCAAAGTGGGGGAGGTATAAGGAAAATATTATGGGGAAGAAGCAAAGAGAATGGAAAGCAGCTTAAGTAGTTTAAGCACCTTATTTGTTGATAGGAATCTGTTATTAGGTTAAGTGCAGATTACTTCAATTGATGGCTGTCAAAGAGATTTGCAAGCAATTTAATTGTTTAGAAAGAAACAAGAGCCTTATCCAATTCGAAAAGATTTAGGTCATTTTCATTAGTTATAATAGAAGAAATTGATTTTCTAGAGTTCTATGGTTGTTAAATTTTGTATCTGAACTTTTTTAAGCCCATATTCTTAGCTCCAGCTCATTGCACTCAGAAAAGAACTCATATTTTTGTATGCTGCAATTCTCAGAATCTTTCCGGATCCCTTATCCTATTTCATCTGCTCCAGCTGAACATTTTAGCATTTAAAATTTATGTCAAATTAGCGAGCGCCTCAATGACAAATGCGCGGGCAATAGAAAAGGCCGCGAAGAATGCAATTTTTACAAGCCAGACCCGAGTCGAGCAAACCAACTTCCTTCCTGGAAACCACTTCAGAGCATCATCCCCTGCACCACCCCCAAAAACCACCCCTTGCCGCAGGGCAACGGAAATTAGTTCAACGGCACTCACAGCGGCGGCAGTTAAACGTCGCCTAAGACTGGAGTGCAAGCAACTCATCCTGGGATCTCTTAGGGATGGGGGACATTTTGTACATAGCATTCAAAAGTATCGATAAAACATTACCTAAAAATCGAAAAAATCGAAAATTTTAGCTAAGGCCATCCTTTTAATTCTAAAAATAATATTTAAAATGAGTTATTTGTTCGATTCATAATTTTTAGGAGCTCTTAATTAGGATCTGAAATAATTTGTGGGTTGAATTAAAAGCTTAAATTTCTTGAAACATTAACATTATCAGCAGTTTCATAAATTATAAATATAATTAATTTTTAGATCTAAATAATCAGACCGGAAAGATTTATATTTGTTTTAGTCGAATATATTTGTATCGATCATATCGATAAATAGTACTATCCGATAACTCGTCTTGATAAATTGCGATCGTCTGGACATTGTAGACTAACAAATCAAATCGTAATTTTCTTGGCTAGTAACATCGCTAGGATCTCTCTAGGATGCCCCATCTCTTTTCCTAAACTGCAGACACTTGTTTTTTATAGCTGCAAGGCGGCGGTGGCGTGGGAGGCGCGCGGACATTTGAAGATGATGTAGTGCGGACATAAACATAAATAATGGCAATGCGCAGTTATTACTTTTCTTGGTCTTGGTCTTGGTCTTGGTCTGGGTCTTGGTCCTGGTTCTTCTCGTCGTCCTGCCGTACGTCCTTGGGCTGTGATGCTTACATAAAAATTAAATGTAAGTACAAGGAGAAGATGGAGAATGAGAAACGGCCAGGCAGCCTTTTCCTGGTCTCTATCCAACGCTTTTAATTGCATTCTGACTGCCGCATCAAATGGCAACCGCTGTCCTAATGGGTTAATTGGGCTTAAGGCAAGGATCCTTCGTCCTTCGAGCCGAGCTCCTTCCAGCTTCCAGCTCATCGTGGTGATTTATCTGCGCTGGCAAATTGACACACGATTCGCGCTTAATGGAAAAGTTACTCATACGCCATGGATTACGGCGCTGTGCATTATTAATATTCATTTCAGTGCGCATAATTTGCACATTCATCAGAGAGAGAGAGCAGAGGCGGCGGCGGGTCCAAGGATATGGGAGCAATAAAAGAAAGAAATGGCCATGATTTGGCAAAAGTTGCCTACGATCTTCGCTAGCGGAGAATGCAGATTGCATGTCCTGGCAACAGGATGCATGCGCCCCAGTCATGCATTAACAACAGCCCCATCCCTTCCAGCAATCCGGGCAAAGAGCTCCAGCCGAAAACATAAACAATAAACAGAGAGCTGAAATGGAGGCGGGCCGGGCAGGAGGAGCATGGAGTAACGCACTCCGCTAATGCACCAAAAACTGCATCCACTTCTCTTGGCCAACTCTCCGTCCCCCGCATCCCCAGTTACTTAACCATATTTCTCATTGTTGTTGAGACGTTGCAGGTGTTTGCTGAAGCATATCAAAAATATATATACGACTACGACGACGACTTTGGCCAGGACACCAAGACGCTGGCTGGCTGTGGTGGCTTTTCGGTTGAGAAAAGGCAACTAGCTGTCTGGGAAAGATGGAGATGCTTGAAACCCCTGATCCAGTTCGGAACCAAATTATTATAAGGACAATGAAGACAAATGTGCTAATGTTTAGCGGGCTTTCAGTCCATTAGGAAATAAATACTATAGTTATAAAATATTATACATAATTTCTCTATTTTTAAGAGAAAACTAGGGGTCTTGCATTTTTTAGGACACTTTAAAATGTTTAAGTGTTTAAGAAATCTTCCAATCATTCGAGCAAGCAAAGTGAACTAAAACCGCTCAATATTCAGCCATAAAAGTATACACAAATATTCTATAAATGTATGAATATATGTAGGAATGTAATGAGGCGAAAAATAAGGGAAAGGAATAGTTTATCTTAATAATCCAGCTTTGTAATAATATCTATTTCAAATAGCTAAAGAAATAGCCAAGAACAAACTAGAACAATTTCCCGAGAGGTCTTTAGATCGGTTAAAGACTTTGGTGTCTCAAAGTTCTAATTAATTCGTTCATATATTCAAGAGTTTTCTGTAACAATATGTTAAGTCTTGAAGGGAACTAGTTCCGCTTAACTTTCGCTCCACATCTCTGCAGAGAACTGTAGGTTGCCCAAAAGTAGGCAACATTCCGTGGCATTCGCCATATGCTGCAGAAGAAAGCCCGTCCGCTGCATGCTCTTCTCTCCTTCTGCAGCCGCTCCTCTCCTCGCTGCTTGGCTGACTTGCCTTAATTATGAGTTACTTTTGTGCAGGCATTTTCTTAGTTGCTCTTACCTGTCAGCCACCACTCCCTGCCGCCCTTTTTATACCTTTTCTACCCCTCGTTGTTGTCCCCGTGTGTGCGTTGTTTACTTTTTTGTGCAGCTTAAATCAACTGAGGAGGGGGCGGCGGTGGAGGCCCAGGTAAAGGAACAGCAGCAGGAGCAGGTAGGCAATTGCCTGGCCCTGTGTGTTTGCCTTGGGGCCACAACGCTGCTGCAGAAGGGGGCTGAGTCGGGGGGAAATTCTTCTACAACAAAGCAGACGAGAGTTGCTGGCGGCATTTGGCGCAGCAGCAACGGCAGCAGGTGCAGGAGGTGCAGGTAAAATGGGAGAACGGGGACCCAAGTCTGCGGTTGGGTCACCCAGAGGACGGGGCTGGTTCCAGGGGGTGTCAGCTGCTTATGCTGTGTAATTCCGCGTAAAATGCACAAAGGGACAACCCGTTAGGCTGCCTTGAACCGCAGCGCTTCCACCTGCATGACACCTGCCATTGTTCGCAAAAAGTAGACAATAGGGACAGCCACAAGGCGGTGCGGCTCCTGAAGAAAGCACAATGAGTAGGCCTCGCCTAAATCCATAATATATTTAAAGGGCCTTGCCTCACAATGATTTATTTCAACTGCCAAAAATTAACCTGAAAAGTGTCAACATTACAGAAGCAAACAGAAGTGACCTACTTAGCAGCGAGGAGGAAGCAACAATTCGAGAAACCACAACGTGGCAATTTTAAAACATTTAATTTACGAAAATGAAACCTCGTGGCAACACAATCTGGGTTGTTTATTAAAGTGGATACTTTTAAGTAAGAGTATATGAAAGAAACGTAAATATATGTATAAAAGTGACGTAAATAATGTAAATGAAAGTGCAAAATATAAACAGAGATTTAATTGAATTCTTTCACAAGGGAACATTTAAGGATTACATAAATGTTTGATGGAAAGAACACATATAAGACATTAAGCTATTATATATAAAATATGTTACATCTTTTGACTAAAGGTTAGTTATGCAAATACTTAAATTATTTCTAAAATTAAACACTCGGAACGTAAGCATTGATATATATTTTACTTAGCTCATTTTTAATATTATTAAAATATAATCGAAAAGCGATCTGAAATAAATAAAATTTTCCCATTTTCTGTCCAAATTTTAAGTGCAGTTCGAAAGTGCCATAAATTCGATTTAAGTGTTTATTTATCGCCGCAATAATACAATTGCAAGTTGATGGAGCAACAAAGCGCATTTAGTTGTTTCAAAATTAATTATATGAACTAATTCAAATTTAGCAAACTCAATAAAACGAGGGGCAATGCTGAAAAGGGGTCGCCCGCACATCTGGCAACCAGTTTCCATGTAAATAACTCACTTTTAGTTAATTTCCAATTTCCTTTAAAAGTGTTCTAAATTCTATTTAGTTTTATGTGCCAACGATGCAGCCTGATGGAGGAGAGCTGGAGATGTTGCCCTTCGGTGGGGTAACTCCGAACTCGGGTGACCGGAAATGCAACAGGAAATCAGTGTGCAGGGCCAGTAAATGCTGTGCTGCCACGCCCACCGCCGAAAGCCCCCCCATCCGCCTCCGTCCCAGGATTTTCACATGCGGCACGTTTTCCCATTGCACATTTTGCGTTGAATAAACTTTGCCGGCAGTTGCGGCGAGAATGGAAGAAGAGCAACCGAAAAGTCAAAATAAGTCAAGCTGGAAATATTCGCCATTCGCCATTTTCCTTTTCCATTTTCCATTTTCCTCGGTGAAAGGCGGAGAACAGGAACAACTCCGGAGGCCATTCTGTTATTACAGTTGCTGCAATTTCAGCGTCGACGTTTTGCTGCTTTAGCAACAATTACAAGAGCCGGCCCAGAAGAAGAACCGGCAAGGAACGTGGCCGAGAAAGGGACGGCGGAAAAGTGCTCGTACTCGTTTTACAGGCAAGAAAAATAGAGGCACCCTGTTGCACGATTTCCCGGGGAAAAGCCAGGAGGAGCGGCAAAGGCGCAGGAGGGGGCAAGTTCGGGAGCTGGGTCGCCGACTTGCCGCCACTCAAGTGAAGCAACAGTCCGCAATCACAACATGCCAGTCCACACACACGAGAATACAGCACTGGCACACAGATGCAGAGCACACAGAAAGATATTGTCAACTACTTAAAGGTATCTTCTTCCGATATACTTATTTTCTTTAAACCTTAAACCCTAAAAAAACAGAAAATTATGTGAGCCATGAGTTGATATGAACTGTAACTTATTTTTTGGTAGCTAAGTTGTAATATGTTCGTTTTCTGTAAAATATTTATTATACCCTTGCAGAGGGTATTATAATTTTGACCAGATGTTTGCAACGCAGTGAAGGAGGCATCTCCGACCCCATAAAGTATATATATTCTTTATCACCATCACCAGCCGAGTCGATCTAGCCATGTCCGTCTGTCCGTCTGTCCGTCTGTCCGTCTGTCGGTTTCTATGCGAACTAGTCTCTCAGTTTTTGAGCTATCGAGCTGAAAGTTTCAGCATAGTCTTATTTCTTTAGCACGCAGTAATGTAAAAAAATTTTAACTTCTCTGTTTTTCAACGTATTTCTATAAATTTTGAGATATAGCAGTTTTTTATGCTTCTAGAATTACGGTTTTAATTTCATTAAGATCGGACCACTATATCATATAGCTGCCATAGAAGCGATCCGTCGATTTATATGAAAATGTACAATTCTACATGTAAGATGTAAAATTTACAAAATTCGATGTTTTTTCAATTCGATTTTCAATGATCCAATTGCAGACTGCAAGGGTATACCAACTTCGGTTTACCGAAGTTAGCTTTCTTTCTCGTTATTATTATTATTTATTTGAATTAGCATCAATATAAACACAATTAAAATTTAAACCTCATGTAAATATTATAACTTTGTAAATATGACCCTTTTCGCGTTTTATATTCGTCGTACAATGATCTGTACTTTTTGTTATATGCTGAAATGTCCCTTGAGTTTAATGTAAGTAATATTATTAAATTATAATATTAACCGCCCACTTGATGTGAGTCGGTGCATATCTAGAAATATTACTAAATATTACTAGCAGATAATCGCTATTCTAAAATAAATATAAAAATATAAAAATAAATGTAAAATTAATATTACATACATGTGTAAAATTATATGTAAAAATTAAAATTAACCCCCTTGATGAAGGCCTAAGCTGCTATGGCTCTAAGCACACCGTTAGCTCTTAGTTTAACACTAATTGTTTTCTTTATTTATCTATAAATATTTAATGTCCTTTACCTACCTTTACGTTTAAACTTTAAAGCTATATCGAACCTTTATTACCTTTTAAAATCTAAGATCTGTAATCGAACTGTCTAATATACATTGATTAATTTACAAATCCTCTTATTAATAATTTGCTTTAATTTATAACTTATGCCTTGTAACAGCTATACCTTCCCAGTGTACGGCACACACAGCTATAGAGACACACACACACTCCACGCACATGGACACACTTCACCCACATTTGTCTTACGGCCATGACAGCGTCAGTAAATTGAAAATGGCGACCAAATGCACAGCGAAGGCAAGCGGCAAAGTTTACGAGCGGCGGTAACGTGAGGCGATGCCACGCCGCCCAGCAGGACCTCCCTGTCACTCCTTGACGCTCTGGACTGGGAATATCAACAAGGCAACCTTCAGACGGCTAACAGTTTTCCAATTCCCGCTACACGACGCATCTCATTGCTGGCCAAGAGCGATGCGGCGCAATGGCGATCCAATGGAGATGGCGGTGGCGATGGGATGCAGATACTCGCCCACTGCCATGACATGGGGATGTGAGCGGAGCCGATGCCAGCCAGTCGTGTCCACCTAGCTGGCTGTTCATGGTAAGCAGCCAGCGATGGGCACATTCTGGCGGGCATTAACAGCAATTGTCCTTAAAACTAAAGACAAGAATAATCCAGGATTTGGTTTCAATAATTTTTGGAGCTTATTCGTTGAACAGTAAGTATTAGCTTGTATAAGATGTTCTAGGCTTACAAATGGTTTTCCATAGAAGGGCATCTCTAAATGTTGTCCATCTGGCTTGAATGTTTGCCCAGCATATCCTCTGGTCAGTCCCTGGAGTTTGGTCCTTGCATCCACTCCTCCATCGCTTCCTGGTTAATTGTATGCGACCACTCCAGTTCCACTTCCACTCCGCGCTCAAACTCACGACTGCCAGCTGCCAACGGGTGGCAGTTGACATTGATCAGCTCTGACCTTAACGGGGCGGGGGCCAACCCACCGCTCACTGTTCACCTCCCACTGTCTACCTCGGGAAAGGAGCGGCAGCCAGCTGCTGGTCAGTTAATGCGCTTAAAGCGAGACACAAGGACACAAGGAAGCACCTGCTCATCATTATGCAGATGGAAACACGGAAATTTCCCTCAAGGCATGCAAATGGAATGTGAAAAATGCGCCTACGACAATCGTCTAAAGTGCACAGAGAACAAAATGTACAGGATAATATGAAGAATTCAATGAATCACATACAAATTGTACTTCATTTTCATTTATTTTGAATGAGAATTTAATACTTGTGTTAGGGAATCAAGGCCCGAACCCGAAACATGTATTAGTTATCCCCACTTAATGATAATATATATTTTTTTAAAGAAAAACACATCAATTCTATGAAATTGTTCGAGCTCTTAGACTGGAAATACCAATTAGAGCAATGAGAATCCACTTTCTTCTCGTAGGAGGCTGAATTTCGTTGTGTGTGTGTAGTTTTGGTCGGCCGGGGTTGGATATGCATGATAATGAGTGGTAGAGTAGTTTCCCCCACTTTTCCTGCGGCCCGGAGTAATTGCGGAAAATGAATTAAAGGCAATTTGCGGCGGAAGAGCGAGTGGCAGGAGGAAGATGCTGGGAAGCCGTAGAAGATGAGAGCACAACAAGGAACAACGAGATGCCGAGTGAAAGCAAACAACGTAAGCTGCGCTGCATAGGTGGAAGGAAGATGAGGCGGAGGAGGAGCGTTGCCAGTTGCCATGATGATGAGGCAATGTTCCAGGAAGCTGGCAAGCAGCAACACCAACACATCGCCCGGAAACAGGCTGAGATCCTTGGGAGCAGGAGCAACAGCAGGAGCAATCGCAGCTTGTAAATGCGAAAGGCAAACCGGCAGTGTGTGCGTGTGTGTTGAAATTGCATTTAAAAAGCTAAAAGAAAAGCGGATGCAACAATTTGCCATTGTGCAACTGTCAGTCGAAGCAGACCTCGGGGGCGCAAAGGGGCTTCTCCCCCGATTTCCCACTTGCCTTTACCTGCTTTTCCACATCTCCCTACCTGTCGGCATCTGTCTTCATGACTTTCCTCAGGCAATTTAAGCGAATTTCGAAGTCAGACGAGGAGCACTGACTTAATGGGCTCCTGGAACCGAATTTTGGGAGTGGGCCTGGTGAATTATAATGATGGTAACCTGATGCAATAACTAGTTATGTACGCCTGTTGTGGGGGACTCCTTCTGGCAGGCAGAAATCTGTTTCCCTGCAAAGGGAAGGAAGTTAAAGTTGTGACAAGAAATTGGTAGTTTTCTAAAAGGTTTGGTTTCTTGTGAGAACAAGTAAGAAAGCTACAGTCGAGAGTGCTCGACTGTGAGATACCCGGTACCTAAACGTTTGTGCTTTACACTAAAAGGCAATTTAAAATTGTACATACATTACTCTACTTCGATACTTCTTAAAATAAAACGCCTCTCGAATTAGCTCCCGACCTAAACAATTTAATGTCATACTTAAATATGAATGATACATTTTATAAGGACGCCAAAAAATGAATTATGTTATTTTTGTCATTTCTTGCTGTATTCTTTTGTCATTTCTTCTGCAGTTGGCGCCATTATATCGCGCGGCCAAGGCTCGAATGCGCCATCTGACGGCTACAGCTTGCAACAGCAAAAGCAGTGCCTTAGGGGAATGTGTTAAAATTCGAACCTTATTGCTAATATCTCGCATGTTTATCATCCGATTTTACTGAAATTTTCAGAAAACGTCCGCTCTATTTTATTCATTTATTTTATCAATTAACTGTAACCCGAAAATAACGAGTATAGCTTATTTTACGTTTTTTATGATTTTTGAGGGCGCAAGTGGGCGTGGCCAAATTTTAAAACAAACCTGATCTGCGTGCAACAGATTCCAATGTTGTCACCAAATTTGGTAACTCTAGCTCTTATAGTCTCTGAGATCTGTTGTTTCACACGGTAGGACAGACGGACAGACGGACATGGCTAAATCTACTCGGCTGGTGGTGCTGATCAAGAATATATATACTTTATGGGGTCGGAGATGCCTCCTTCTGCCTGTTACATACATTCTCGGTTGGCACTAACTTATAATACCCTTGTACCCTATGGGTACCGAGTATAAATATAATAAGGGGATATAACAGAAAATTACTAAAACTTGTTAATGATATTAGTTTAGTTAGAAGTTCCCATGATTATGCCAAGAATTAATAAACCCTTTTTAAAGGAGACCTAATAGCTTTAGCAAGTTGAAACGTAATGCCACAAAAAATAAGATTTATTTATTTATTCCTATATTAATCTGGCAATATTTAAAATAATTGAACTATTGTTTGAAATTCACGTTTTTCCGCGTTCTTTAATACATTTTTTGTTTTTAGCTGTGCGTGAAAAAACTGCTGTTGAACACTAATTTGATTTTAATTTGTTTACTTTGTCGTATTGTTATGTGTGTTTTGTTTGTTTTTTCGTGTTTAATTAAAAATGCATTTGTGCGGCCAGCCCCAAGGAGTGAGGAGAGCAGATACGTTCGGGGCAACACTTCATTATGGCAGTTGCACCAGAGCTCTATAAATTACAGCAAAAAATAACTCAATTACAAAAAATTCCGATACTTGGCTGGACCCCTGAAAAACGTAATGGAAAACATGCGCTTTCCGTTTCCGCTTTGCCAGTTGATTTTTGCCAAACAGCAAGCAAACACTCGGTACACACAGACATACATATATTTTCTGTAAACTTTCTACTTCCGCTTCGATTGAGCATTAAATGTGTATAAATTTTCGGCTAAAATAAAGCCGGGCCGAGGGCCAACAACAAAACCTATTAATGTCTAACACATGCACTCCGATAACGAAGTCACACAGACGGGCACACAGATAGTTACAATGGCAAGTCGAATGCAAATAAACAGTAAATTTGCATAATCAATTTGTTTATTGATTCGTATAGTCGAACTATTTTAATTACGTTTGCGCCCGAACCTCATTTCGCTGCAGAGCAGGAAGCTGGCTAAATTCGGGCAAAAAAAAATCAATCAGCGACAAAGATCGAAATCATTTCTCTCACTGATAGCTGACCTTTTTTCGCAGAATTTGCATTTGGCAAATGTTTATCAATGTTTTCTGATTTTAGATTAATCAAAAAATCAACAGATTCTTAAAAAATATGTGGGGGAATAACCATCCAAAGAATACCCTTTAAATACCCTTATAATGATTATTTTATAATGATTTAGCATTCTTTAAAATATAAAATACTATAATTGGCCTATTTTTGCATCCTGTCACTTCTAATCGATTGCAGTTAAATGTATATGGTACAGTTTAATATATTGCATTATTTACAATTTAATAAACTCCATTTTGCAGGGAATATAACAACAACAATTAGCCATATCCGGCCGAGCTGATATCTGTTTCCGCATATAAAAAAGCGCGCCATACTTTCAGGCATTCGCATAAATTGCCTTTTAATGGACACCGGAGCAAATGGGAATTGGACGGGTTCGAGGGCTCGTTCCGTGTTCGGCTGGCTCTTTATGGCTGGATAAACGCTTAAAATGCTAAAAGCCAATTATTTAACAAGTTTTTTGCGAGTACGCAAAGTTAAAAAGCAGTAACCGAAACGGATGCCAATGAAGCGAAAGAATTACACACCCAGAAAACACAGCCCAAGCCAGGGAGTTATTTTTTTGGAAATAAAGGAAATTGTACTCAATTTGAATAGGTTAAGCCCAAAACATTACGCGTTCTAAATTAGGTATTTATTCAATAAATAAAATCGATTTCTCAAATTTTCCAGTATGGTTTCCCCTTAAGAGTTGGTGTTGTGGCTTTCCAGCAGTATCCTTTTCCGGCTGTCACCGCTGAGAGCAAACTCCATCAGCATCATCGTCAAGTCACAGCCCCAATGACAGACGGGACACTTGTCTCGGACCAGAAACCAGAGACCAGTGACCGGAGAGCAGTAGCAGCACCAGAACTAATGTCCTCCAGCCTAAGCACTCACCTCGTGTCAGAGACACGCTCTCTGCTCCGAGGACCGACCAGTTGACCAGTTGACCAGTTGACCAGTGGACCAGTGGAGCACTTGCATTGGACAGTTCCGAGTTGGCAGTCAATCAAGGGAGGCGTTAAAATTTGTTTTTCTTTATATTTTTTGTTTTTTTTTTTTGTTGGCCTCTCAAAAACGGCGCAGGAAATTCGTTAAGTGGCTACGAGTGGGCATAGGACACGGGACATGGGACACGAGCCCGGATGTGGATGCGGATGGGGATCCTGGGACAGAGTGTCAACCGCAGAGCAAAGTGCAGTGGCAAGTGTTCCCGAACATGAAAAGTTTTCCGCTGCGGCTGCGGTTTCCTATTCGCTGATTAAATGAAATGAAAAGTTTGCGCGTCCGCAGAGTAATTGGAATTAGCCCGGACTCGAGGAGTGCCCCGTGCCAGCAGAGCCTAAAGTCCTGGCAGCTGCGAAAGCAATCATAAATTGTATGTGCGAGTTGAAACAAAAACCCGGCCAAGGAAACGATAATTAAATCACTGTGAATGATGCCCCATATAAATCTCACTGCTGCTGAATTTGCAGCAACTTTCTTGAAGCGAGCCGGCAATAGAGTGCATCGTGGTGTCACTTGAAAAACTTTGATTAAAATCCTTTTGAAGTGCAAACAAATAGCGCGAGACAAAAGTATCTGCATCTCTAAGAGAGAGGGGGCGGCGAGTGCCGGGGCGCAAGGAGATTTAGCACGAGACGAGAGTCAATGTGTGTCCGCACTTTTTGAAGGCTAAGCCAAGAGCACACGAACTCCAACATTTGCATTTTGCCCGCTCCTTTGGTACCTAGACGGAGTCGGGGTAAGGGTATATGGGTATATGCGACTTGTTATACATCTCCCTGACATTATTAATAAGGAGCTCTCTCAGAGGTGGCGCAATTACCACTTCGATCTACAAATATTCTCAACGTGGTCTAAGAGCGAGACTGAATGTTGAGACCTGTCACCAAACGTGGTACTGATGGCCATTCTGATGGGATCAGAAGCTCTTTGGACAAGATCTTTGCGTGTTTTTGGCATAAGGTAGCGGCTATTCACACATAAAAATAAAAACGTATTATTTAAACATGGTGGCAAACTAGTTGCCTTTCTTTCTTATTTAACCCTGTTCAAGTTCTGATTCCCTGGGTACTCAATTAGTCGAGCTCTCCCTTTGATTTCCTTCCTGCATCCTTCCTTTCTGCTTCTGCTGCCTTTTCTGAATTGTTGTTGTTGTTGTTGCAGTTACCCGAATAATTTTTTGTTGCTCGCTTTACTCGCTAAGCTGCACTAAATCCTTCTGTCGCGACAAAACCCAACCCGACAGCAGCAGCAGCAACAACAGCAGCAACAGGAACCGCTGGCCACAGCAGCAGCCGAAACATAAAGGGACGGGGACCAGGGGGAGCGCCAACAACAGCAACTATTGTGGCACTAACAACAGCAACAACGGCCACTAACTGCAACAAAAACTGCAGAGGTTAGGCGAGGTGCAGGGGCGGCGTGAAAACTGGGCGTGGCAGCGGGAGGGGCCGGCTTTGAAGATGGAGAAGAAGAGCAACCATGACGACGCCGGCGACAATGCAATAACTCATGTGCAGTAGTTGTTGCTGCCGCTTCTGCTGTTGCTGTTGCTGGATGTTGGTCATGATGACACTTTGGTTGTTGCTCCCAGCTCAAAATCTCCACCGAATCCCACTACTCCTCCCCTGCCGCTCCTACTGTGTGCCCGGCGCTTTGTGCTTTGGCAGAAAGTTTTGTTTGATAGTCCCACAATTGCAAAAGTTGGCCACGTTCTTTGAGCTGTGAGCTCGGGATCTGGCTTAAATGCATTTTAAGTTGCATCAACTTTAATAAAGCGCCACATGTGAGGCTTGTTTACTGCTGTTTTGGCTCTAGACGGGATGTTGCTACTGCTGTTGCTGCTGCTGCTGCTGTTGCCGTTGCGGTGTTATTGTAGTTAAGTGCACTTGAGAGCGCTTTAAAGTTGGAGGCCAAGCGATAAGGACACGCAACTTGCACTCGATGCGAAGTCATCCCTCGCCGCCAGTCCTCGCCAATCCCACTCGGCTCCCTGCAGCCATTCTCCTTCCAGAGATCCACATTCCCTGTGCTGTCCCCTCCATGCTTTTGTACACCGTGACGTATGCGCAACGTTGGGTTTCGCCGGCGGTTTATCATACGTATACGCACCGTTGCCGAGACGGAGCAGAGCACGCTGCTGGTGCCAGTGTGTGTGCTGGCGAACGAGTTTCCAAGTCGTCATCATCATCATCTTGAGGCTCCAGCAGCAACTTGAAGGTCGTCTAAGTAAGTTCCCAGAGTCTGTCAAAAAGCATTCTAAGGATTTTTCGGCTCCCAGGGGTTCAAGAATTTCAGCCTTTCATGCGACAAAAAAGAGCGATAAGACTCTTGGGGGAGTTATCATACAAGTTTTTTTAGACGGAACAAATAACTTCATGTTGGCAAAGAGATAGTAAGTGCAGGAATTGCGGGACCAAAATGTGGAAAGATGCTGGCAACATTCTAGCTACTAAGATCATTTTAAATCGAGTCTGGGAAGCTTAAAATTAAATCCATGTGCATATTTCTTTCTTATTTCTTTTTCTTAAGTCGATGTAAAGTGAAAGCAATAAATAATAATGCGTAATACATGCCCTGACCTTTGTGAGTGTTTATACTTGTGCCCCCTCCGTCTATCATCGTTGAAATTTCTTTATTTGAAGAGCCCTCTCCGAGCCATCCGTCATGTGTCATTGGACGACAAATGCGTGCGGTTGAGGCTGACTTTGTTCGCAAGTTGAAGAGGTTAAGAATGAAGTATGCCCGCCACAACAGCCCCATACCCTTTCCCCTTCCCCTTGCTGCCATTCAACCCTTCAAGCCATTTCAATGCGTGGCACTTGAGGAAGGCGGAGGAGAAGGAGAAGGAGCCTCAGTCGAGTGTCTAAATGTCACGTTTAAATTTATGTTGCAACAACAGTAACAATGGCGGGCAAACACACACTGCGGGGAAAAAAATAAGGGGGTGCTGCACCCTCCGAAAAAAATATGCAGCGTAAACAAAAACAGTTATGACAACAATAGAAACAACAAACAGCCAAGAACTATGACAACTCGACAACAGCAACAGCAACAAATGGCAGCAACAACAATCTGACATAGCACAGAAGGCGAAATGCTGCCGTGTGTCACCGGGACCACCGGGACTGGGCCACCAAGGGGTTAAGGGGAGCCGAATGAGATGCGGGTGCAACTGTCACCAAAACAATGTTAACCAAAATGACAAAAAAAAGAGGATCCAATTCTACGGGATGGCTGCGAGAAAAAACATTTCGAGAAAAGCATGAACACGAACAAAAAAACACAAAAAATGATTGGAATACATTAGAAATTGTCTCTATTGTTTTTGGAGTTCGGGGCGGGGGCAGTGAAACGTTAGACGAATGCAAATGGAAAAAGAGCTTACAATATCAGAGGATGGCACAGAATATGCATCCGAAAAATAAATCCCCACGATGAGGTTCCAGGTTTGAGCCATTTTCCATTTGTATTTCAGCAAGAGAAGTTGCTTATAAAAGGGGGTAAACCAATCAAGTAATTCCATTGATCCACTTAAAATTAAAACTCATCATTCAATTGCTAAAAGTAAAAAGTTAATGAATAAAATAGTAAAACGTAAGTCACTAATTACAACACTAATTATTTCTTAACTTTTATATTGACAAGACTCTAATTATACATTAGCATATTTTTAAACCCCTTCCCGTTGCTCCAGGACTCCAGGACTCAAATAAAATCCTACTTGCAATCACTTCAATTTCGTTAAAATATATATTCCCCAACTCTCGACCGCAAATGCAATTTCTGGAGCGTTTCCTAGACTCCGAAACCAAATTTTCGCCGGAAAATAACATATTTGACCATTTTCGGGGAAGCAAAAAGTTTTTGCCCAGAATTCGTATCAAATTTCGTATGCTGGTTGCTGCATTTCGGAAATTTCCGAGTATATTTCTTAATTTTGCAACAATTTTCTGCACAATTGCGCTTTCATCTGCTGGCATAAGTATCAAATGTCCGGCATTTTCCTAGGGGGTGCTTGCCTCCGCCGCCCCGACAGCCATTAGCCTTATGTTTATATCATTAACAAAGTTATACGAAACTCAACTACTCTAATTATTTTTACGTTTCTTCTGCACGCTTCCGGGGAAAGGGAGGGGAATGGAAAATCATTTCATTGTGGAAACATTCCGGGAAGCGGGGATCAGAGTGCGTTTTACATGAGAATGCTGTCTTAACATGGCCAAAAACAACAGCAGCAACATGGGGTTGTGCGGTTTGATTCCGATTCTGTTTCTGGGGTTCTTTCATTATTATTATTTGCGTTTTTTTCCTGTTTTTCTTCTGCTTTTTATACGGTTCTTTTTTTTTATTTTCTGCCAGCGCCCTTGTGGCTGAGCTTGCGATTCAGCTGTGCATTGTTGGTGGCATATTATTTTGCACGCTCGTTGCCATTGCCATACCGACACAACTGCAACTAGAATGGCAGACCGCAATGAGAAAAAATGTTTTCATATTTATTTGCCGCTTTCCACCCGGTTTTCCATCCCACACTCGCCCCTCGTCCCCACAGGACTCGCATAACTCTACTCAAGTATGCAACTTTATCATTTTGATTTAAATGTTTTGCTGCTGCTCTTGTCTGCCGCTCTGTGACATGCATGTGCTCCTCCGAACAGCTCGGTGCTCGGTGCTCGGTGAGTAGGCGACAAGCAGTAAAAATTGCATTGTTGTTTAGGTTTGCCAGCTTATTCAACGCGGCGTTTGCGTGATTTTATGAAAAGATTGTTTCTCCCATTCTCTGTTTGTGTTTTGTTTCTCCGGGAGTATTGTAAATAGAAGAAAAAATAGAGAGGAGAATTATAAATGGCCGAGAGAGTATGGGAGCAAAGCCAAAGTGAATTATATGGCTAAGCAACGGAGACAAAATGTGAAGCCACTTGATGAACTATGACACGGGCGAGGCAGCGGAGCGAATCAGTCTGAGAACTGAAGGCTATTCCGGCCGCTTTTGTTGATATTTTCATTTCGAATTATATTCCGTTTTTGATTGGCCAAAATATTAGAGTTTAATTGGAGCAATGAAGCATGCCAAAATCACTTTCTTGTGTCTATGCGAAGCAAGAGCATGGAATGTGCGCTTTTGGTTGAGTTTCCAACTTAATTGATTAATGCTTAAATAGATGCCAATAGATTTTTTAAAGACACAATGTCACAAGGTAATAATGGTAAACAAGATAAGATAATTGAGGAGTTTCCGAATATTTGAAGCACATAAGAATACTTTGCAAGCAAGCGGTCATGCATAAAATGTGCATTCGATAGAAACAAATGTCACAAACTATTACTAAAAAGCCATTTAACACTGTGTTCATGCAATCCATTCCATTTAAACGGAATTCTTTTTAAAAACCGACTGTGACATTTGCGCGCACACTAATTGGCTTGGATCTCGGCCTTTTGACATCGCATAAATTAAGGGAATTTCGCGAATAAAACCCCTGGCAGAGTCCCCATCCAAAAACGCTACCCTTCGGCATGTGCGCGTCGGTGTAAAGTGCAGAAATTAATTTAATTAAGTAATTTCACATGTCATGCCGCATATAATTTATGGTTTGCTTATATTTTGAGTTAATTTCAACATTTTTTCGCCATTCATTTTATTGCATTTCCATTTTCGCCTGTCACACGCGCTTGTTTGTGCGAGTTTTTCAAATTGTTTTGATGCTCCGCTGGTCCAGTGTATGAATGTGGAAAATTCTTGCCGTCAACAACAATTTTTTCCCTCTGGTTTGGTTTGGTTTTGTTCGGTTTGCTTTTGTTTCTTCTATCTCCCTCGCGCTTCCTTTTCCCCCCTAGCAGCGGCTACATGTTTGCAATATTAATTTGTGAAAATAAAACCGAGCTGGGAAAAACCCGACACGGAGAAAATGTAAATATTTTTGTTAGATATAATGCCGAGGAGATTTTAAATGAGATTGAACTAATAAAGTAAACTAATTAAAGGCTGCGGTTAATTATGAGCTCTGAAAGGTGAGGGAATTGACGAGTTTGCAAATTATGAAAAACTATGCACATATGTTAAGCAAATATGATGTTTTTTATTAGCAAAATAGATACTGGCGTATTTTCATGATTAATGTTAACTAGATTTCTCTTCTTTGTTTTTTTTTTTTTTTGTCATGACTCATCTTTAAATTTTTGGAGCGCTCATTAACATTAAGTGATTTTATTCAAAGCATTCGTGTCAGAAATTAATGATAATAATATTTTCAAGTTGTCTAGGAATTCTCCTTATAATATAATTAAAAAGTTACCAACGCTATTAGTTCAGCATAATAATTAATATTCTAATTTTCTTAAATCTAAACTTTGCAAATATGAAAAATAACACAATTACGCCCCTTATAATATCCATTCAAATCTCACTTCTACATTAATTGACCAAGATTGAGGCCCGAGGTGATTTGCTCTTGCAATCTAAAATTGATCAATTTTATTTGAAGATTATCCAAGTGTTGAACATATCCGCATCCTGTGAAAATATCCGACACGAAGCTCCCGGCGATAATAATGAAATAGGAGCAATGCGGCCATTCAAGTGATTAGCTTGGCAATAACAAGTTTACTTGCTAGTTAGCCGCTTCATGTTTGTCAGCAGTTTTTGGACCCCTTAACCCCTTAGTTCTTTTAGTCCCGCCTAGGTCCTAGACCGCCCAAAGACCTCTCTGTGCGGACATAAATTTCAACTCATTTATCCGGAAATGGGCGTGCTGCCAAAGTGAGCAGCAAACAAACAAAATGAGTGGCCATTTAGTTTAGTCTGGAGTTTAGTAGTGGCAGTCGGACCCCCATGGAGGCCCCCTCCGTCCGAGATGTCAGCATTGTTTACTGCCAGACAACTTTGTCAGCCAAACTGTCTGCTCTATCAGTCAGTGAGGAGTACTTTATGCAATTAACTAATTCGATGTGCCATGTTTTTCTTGCAATGCCCTCTTGCTGTTAACTCGAAAAAACGAGGGAATCAAGGAAGATCCATGAATGCTTTAGCGTTCGAGTGCCACGACCATGAAGTACCCTTGCAGCTCACACGGAAGGTCGTAGAATGAGGTGCATACTTTTCGGTGGCCCATTTATTTTCAGCTTCTTGTGATTGAAAAAATTGTTCAATCGAAAGGATATTTATTATCAAGGGTGGAACTAATGAAAAATATTATTTAAAAAAATCCCAAGTAAATTATATTAATCGCAAAATAAGATCTGACAAATAATGTAATAAGCTAAAATGAGCTTAAAGGTTATTTTATTCATTTTATTTTAATGATTTCAAGCCACAATTAATGCCAACACCGTTAACGTTCACACCAGACCAGTATACCCTAATACCCTGCAAATGCCAGGTACAAAAAAAGGAGGGAGACACGGGGAGAAAAGGGAAAAAAGCTGACAAAAAATGCTGTCCTTAGAAAACACACAATAAAATTTATGTTGTCAAGGGTCAGGGTTTTCAATCTCTCTCACTCTCTATCGCTCTCTGCCATTTCAACCGATGCAGCTAAGAGCGGATTGAACGGCCGGTTGAAGGACTCCGAGTCCTTAAGAGCGCATTGAATGCAGCAGCCGGGAGAGAAAGAGAGCGAAATGCAGTGGCAACGGAACACTTGCGCACTCTTACTGGAAGGAAAGAGATCCGTTCGCTTCGGGGTATCTTCCAAAAATAGATTCAATTAAGAAAGCAACAAATGGAATGACAAACTATGGACCGCCGCCACCTACGCCTCAGACCTCTCCGCCCCCGCCGCCCACTCCACCCACTTTTAATTGAAAATGCATTTGCCGGAGTTTTCAGCTGGAGCTTCGGCTTGAGCCATTTGCGAAATTCGCGCTGCATACTTTCAGGCAGCGCTTAATTCAAAAAGCAACAAGTACAGTCGCGTCGCAAGCGATTTACGCCGAGTGTCGCTCAAGTGTCAAACTGGTGCTTGTATTGGTGTTCTTGGATTGGTGTTTACATTGGTGTTTGTATTGGACTTTGGGTTGGTGTTTGTCGGTGTTTGTCTTTGGAGCTTTCATTGGGGTTGATTTATTTTTTTTTTATGAGAAGTTTAAGCGATGGTTTAATACATTAATGTTTAGGAATTTAATAAAATAAAAAAAAATATTTTTAAAATAAAGCTTACAACAATCAAGATTTTTATTTTATTTATTAGATATTATTTTATTTATTATACTTTTAGTCCGAATTGTTCTTAAATTATGTACATTTTATACTCAGTTTGAGCAGAAAACTTCTCAAAATATATATAGTAATAAAATACTTAAAATTAGTATTTATGTTCTAAAAAATTGTACTTAAACTGAGTAAAAATCATCTCAATGTAATAACAAATGGACTTGGCCAATATTTAAGTACTAATTTTCTCATTTTGAGTCAATTTTTCTTAAATAATTATCTCTGTGCTGGTAACAAAATATACAGATGAGTTACCCCCCTTTGCCGTGTCTTAATTTAAAATAATAGCATTACAAATTTGCATCTTGAATTCACTTGCCTAACCTAAAGACATTAATTCAATAACCAAATCCGTTCACTCAATTTTGACAGCTTCACAATGCGCTTAGCTTGCCTACAACTAATCCACTTCCCTCCCCAAAGATTACCGCCCCCCCAAATGATGGGCTCTCGTGTCCAGCATTGATGACAGTTGATGATTATTAAAACAAAACCCGAAATTAGGCAGTGCAGGGTGTGAAATGCCTGCAACGGAAATGAGGTTTCGTTCTGATTTACGCAGGCATCAGACGTCGCAGGATGGCCTGCTGCCTCCTTCCCTTTGCCACCTGCAGTCGAAGGACATTAGGAATGGCTGCCAGGTCACAGCACACTGCGTCTCCGGATCCTCCCCTTTGGAAACTTGACACGCATATTTAGTGGCAACAACAAACCTAATTACGCATGACCAAAAGCGACGACCACTGCAGGAATCGGGGGAACTCGGAGTGGGAGTGGCCGATGGGCGTGGGGCTGGGAGCTCAGTTCAAATTTTCCACAGAATAACAGTGCATTTATGACCGGGCTTCATAATGGGCTGACTTGGCCAGGTCTTCACTTCAGCAGGCACGAGCATGTACACGGAGCATTCCCTCAGGGGTCGGAATCTGCTCGACGACTGCCTGTGGATTCCTCGCTTTGCATTTCGATAAGAATAGGTGAAGCCTGGGCCAAATCTAGTCTGAAGTTGGCGAGTGCTATGCGAACCGGCTAGCAAACTAGTTCTGGAATTACAGTATATATAAACTATACTTTTTATATTAATGTATAATAATTAATTATACACTCATGAAATATTGTTAAATCAAAAATGTACTATATTTTAAATGTATCGGTAAGAATCCGTTTAGTATTTTATTATGGATGCCACAAGAAAGGCCGAACTCAGAAAGTTAAGCCCCTAAACATCAATTTTTCGTTTATAGTTCATCCGATTTTCTGGGTCACATTTCTGGGATGGGAGGCCGAAGGACTTCCTTGCTGCTGACCAAAGCAGGCAACATTTGTCATAAGCAGGGATTTCTCAACCACCTCCCGCTTCCCAGAGTCCCAGAATCCGCCTCCTCCGCCTGGCCACTGGCCACCCAGGGGGATAATGGCCGAGTTAGTTGGTTGTGCTCCGAACAGATTTTATGATTGCATCTGTTCCGCTGCCAGTTGCTAGTTGCCAGTTACCAGAATCAGTAGCAGCTACCAGTTACCAGTTACCAGTTTGGGGCTGTCCGGATCCCCAGATCCATAAGCTATTCCCTGTGTGTGAAGCAGTCCTGGGCGCCCCTGAGTCCGGGCTTATGTTTGTGTTTGTGCGTCGGTTGTGGTAGCTAAATTAGCTGCGATTAGGCCTAATAGAGCCTGCAGTACCGGGATTGCGGATTACAGATGGATTTCCCACTGCACTCTCGCACTCTCCACTGCTTCTCCGGCCGTTAAAACAGCTGGATTACTTCTGGCGTAGCATCTGAAATCTTATTTACCAATCAGAAAGGATAGATAGAGTGATATTCCAGGGACCGAGCCATTAGTAATGATTAAGTTACAATTCGAGTGCGTTATTCCATTGGGTAGAAGTGCCTATGAGTGCGTTTGATGAATAATAATGCAGTTAAGCCATCAAATGGAGATGCATTCGAACGCAGTTAGTTAAACGAAGATGGATTCTTAGGGACTTGGGATGGAAACTAAGAAAACCATTTTCAATAAATGGTTTCTGTGAAATAAAAATAAATACTTTTTTAGGGAGCTAGGTAAATATACAGCAATAAATCCCATATAAGTCAACTAATAATGATCACTCTCGATGATGGCAATATCAAATGTACACTTGGCATCCCAACGACCCCTTTATGCGCCCATGTTGGTTATCAAATTCTGTGGAATTATCGAATAACATTAGTTCAATCTGAATAATTCACAAGCGGCAGCTCCCAAAACACTCGGCCATCGCTCTCTCCTATATTTACATATGTAAACAAATTCAAAAGGGGGAAATTACAGGAGAACGCTCCATAACCGACGTCCATCATGCCGAGTGGATGTGTACCATGGACCCATGACCACAGCCGCATCAACTGCTGGCCCACATCCTGTAGGGGCTAGGGCAACACCCCCTGTATCGCCTCCTGACCGACCCCAAGCGCCCCCCTAAACACTTGTCAATCCCGACTATTCATAGTTCTCGCCTGCTGTTGTTCAACAAGGACATGCATAAAATTGACCATGATTTCGTCTGACAAGACATCAGCCTAGCCAAAAGGGAGCAGGGGCGGAAGGGCGAAGGACCGAAGGACTGAAGCCCGACACATGTCATCAAATTTGTGGGCAGCGCCTATGCGTATGCAACAAATTTCAGCACAACAGAGGATAGACTGGAGAATGGAGGATATTTGGGGCTAGAAAGGCACTCGAAATAATAATGCAATTGTTCTTAAAGGTAATTGCATATGGGAGAAGGCATAAAAAATGGTACATATTTGAAATCTATTGAAGAACTGCCCAAAAGTATGTACTTGCATTAGGCGAAATATTTAGTAGCTTACTTTTGTGCACCGTTTTAAATTGTTTTTAATTCCTCAACGATTTCTGTGACCGAATATTTATTTTAACACTTAAACTGTTGTATCAATTTGTTCTTTTTTTATTTCAACGTTTTGAAAATATGTATTAGAAAATTTAAAAAAAATCTGCCGAAAAATTGGAATTTCGCTAGACCAAAATAAATATAATAATAAACATAAAACGTATTGCAAAGTATCTCTGTTTGTGACTCCAAAACTCTTTCCTCTAAGTGCATGTCGGAATGAAAAGTCAGAAGGAGGTCAGCCTGATTTCTAAAAATCTCCCACAAGCAGCAGCCCACTGCAGCTGGTAAATTAATTACTTAATTAAATTTATTGACTTGTTTAACTTAATTTGCGTGCCAAGTGGCTGGACATTTCATTCGATTTACCGCAAAGCAATCAGAAATTAAGATGTGTCTGTGTGCGTGCTAAGCCAAATCAATTTCCGCACACATGCAAAAACACGGGTGGAAAATCCTATTACCAATTGTTTAGGCCAATTGCCAGTTATGTGGAAAATGAAGAGCCGCAAATTTCGTTGTGTCTCTGTCGGTGAATTTTGCGTTTGGCAGATGACAACGAGCAAAGTGTTGGTTTAGTTGTCGGCCAGGACGAAATAATGAAATGTTTGTTTGATTAAAAACCCCATCGAATTGATTTTTCCCCTCCTGACTAATAACTTTTGGCAGAGCCGGAAAAAAAATATATAAAAGGGAGAATGACAAACAACAAACATGGGCTGGCAAATATTTGGGGCACACAGGACGACACACAGGAAATTGTTGCATCGAGTTGGCCATATTATGTAAATCACTGCCATTGACAGGAGCAACAATTTTCGGCAGAGGAAGAGTTGCAAAATATTGTTTAACTTTAACTGTGTGCGAAACCCGAAAACCACTTTGGGCCCAACTTATTTGTGGCTAACAAATTTGCATGCATTGACGCATCATCATCGCAGTTGGCAATTCATCTAGCTCGCCCTGGATATACTATACCATATCTGTATATATTCCTGTGTGCTGTGGGCCACTTGGCAGGATTTCCCTTTTTCCCTTTTTTTTTTGTGCCGAGTGTTTGCTGCAAGGATAGCAGCACAAGAGACCTTGACTGCGATTGCAAATCTTTGCAAATCAATTGAAGTTGCGGCCAGAACGGGGAGCAGGCTTCTCCTCTAGATGTGTCGGCTCAGATGTCAATTTGCATGGCCAGGACTGCCAGGATATCGACGGCACTAGTGATAAAACCAAAAGCTAGCTGGGTTTTTTTCGACATCATGTAAGATTGATTGGAGATTCGAATGGCTATTGGTTGATAGCATGGGGAACTACATCTTAAGTTATGTTATTCTAATTTATATTCTTGTTTTTGTTTATTTTATTTGTAAAGAACCTACTTTATTAGCATTACAAAAAGTAACAAATTTATGATATTTATGATAGATATCTATCTAACTTAATATATTATCCAAAAGTGTTGTCTTTTAAGTAACATTTGCAAGTAATAAATTTATCGTTGTAAAATAACGGTATCTATACATAATAAGCCCTTTATTCTAAGCATCATTTTAAGGTCCTCGAAAAATACATGCACTTTTACGTTTACTATGCTTTATAATTACTATTATTATTTACTATTAGAATCCTAATGTACTCCCTAAATTATACTTTGTAGAAATAATAATATTCTGCAGTTACAAATTTCTAAAATTTAATCTTAAATCTTAAATCTAAATATTTGTTGTATTATTTATTCCCTCAATGGACTAATATCCTTATCTGGCCACTAATAAACTAAACTTAAGGCCTGATTATAAGCACTTCCAAAGCATTCCTATTACCGAACTTTATCTTTCTTCAAAGCCCAACGTAAACAATTCCCTCTAACCAAATTCTAGCTAAATCAATTCAAAGAACCAAGGCTAGACCGAATCGAAACCATCGAGTGCACTCACTTCGCCGATTACATTTCACACAGAGATATTCAGAGAGCTTTGTGCCAACGATCATTTTACAGGATTTTTTGCGTGTCAACACTGTGGCTGTCTTTTTTTTTGTGTGGGGTAGGGCTTTGCTGGAGCTTGGGTTTGTTGGCCAAAAGTGTTGCCTCATTAGGCCACTGTTCACTGGGAAAAAGCACCGCAATCACACATCCACACACCCAAACACCACACACACGAGCCCTCTCATCCTGGGCCATCGATAGGTATTTGGGGTCTAATTACAAAACACAAATGTACTATAATTTCAAAACCCAGCAGCTTCCTTATTCCCTTATTCAGCCTCGTGCATGATTTCGTAATTTAAACGGCAATCACCTCGCCCTCGGTCCCCTGGTTACCCCGACTTTCGCCATATATCCACCATATGTCAACAGGCAACAAACAAACTTCTGTCAGCAAAATCATGCAAAATGTGACACCGAACGGGGCACTGAGCGGCGGAAAGGGATGTTTCGAGTGGATTTGAGGGCTGGAACAATGTATCCTCGCCCCCAAATCCTAACATCCCCTGCTCCTCGCTCCGAATGTCAGTCCTCGTCGGGTTGCGTGTCATTCAAAGTTTATTGATTCGGATTGAAAAGCTGACATTTGCACATATTTCACAAATTTTGCGCTTTTTTATGCGGACGATTGGTTGTCGGAGACAAAGAGAGAGATGTGTTCGAGACTTAATAGTTCAATGAGATTTTCATTATTGTCTATAAGCCATTTTTGATTCGACACTGATAAGTCGAAATAATTGGGAATTGGAGTGCCGAGAAATGGAAAATATTGCGCAAGGGGATTTGTGTGTTCTTGATTGAGAGAAACCATGATTACTTTGTCTCCAACACCTCTCGTTAATATTCTGTTTCCCGCCTATTACGCTTATTTGTAATGACCTTTTCCTGCGATTTCCTTGGAATGGACTCTTGGGAAATATCTCTCGCACAGCAAAATGCAAAGATCGAGGAACAAAATTAAGAAAGAAATCATCTTGGGGGGAAATGCAATCTGTAAGCGATGCTGCCTGATTGGGTTTGTCTGCTTCCATTACGACCTTGGGCGGCTTCCCCGGCGGAGTTTCCCCTTTGAGCCCCACCCCTTCGATTTTCTCTGGGGCAATCATACAGACCATTTAACTTCAACGACAGTCTGAGGAAAGAAACAGAAGGACAGCGAAGGAGCCGAGCACTTCCGACCAGGCTCTCTGGTCAAAGTTCCGCGCTCATTACAATTATATTCGCAAAAGTTTTCCTCCCCTTGCCCTCGATTTTCACGCTGCCTTGTGCCCGATTTGCCATTTTCAACTTGTTGACATTGACTCTGCCTAAGAGGGAGCAGTGGAAAAATTCAGCTCGCCTATTTATTATTCATATGTTTATTTGTTTATCCAAATACTACATTTTTTATGAGGCAGACTCACAGGAAGACATGCGAGATTCCTTCAGGATCCTGCAAAATTAATATTGCAAAGGTGTCAATGGCGACAGGATGAAGAAGAAGGTAATATTTATGGCTCTTACAATGAAATTGCAATTGAAATGAATTCCTGTTGACCCCTGACCTTTCCGACAGCATCAAAACGTTTTTCATAACCATAAACTGACGGGAAGGGCAAAAACGGCAGGCCAAAAGGGCAAGTGCCACTTCTGCAGTTGCCTTTTGTTCAGAAATTAATTTGTTTACAAATATTTTCCAAAGAAAATCCCCTTAGAATGGCAAAGCTCCGGGAGAGTATGTAGTTTCTGTAATTGAACCTTAAATGTGAAATGTATATTTATTTGTCAAGTTTTCTGTGCTTGAGGTTTGTTTTCGTTTAATTTTAACAGCTATAGCTCGCAAAATTACTGAAGAAATCAATAATATTCATGGATTTACGTTTCTAAATAACAAAGTGTTGATTAATGAATTTAAATAAAAATTATTGATTTTTATTTTTTATCTTATTACTTGGTGTTCATTGCCTTTGTACATTTTGTAACATACCTTTTTCTTTGTCTATATGAGCTGTTTGCTCGGATACTGATGATGAGGAAGTGGCTCACATCTTAAAACCGCTGTATATTTAAGCCTGTTCCTTGTCCTAGCACAAAGTCACATCTTAACTTAATTTTTTTTAAATCATTATTTATAATCTTATCCATAAAGAGTTGACTTTATTTTTTCCGGTTATTTTTCCATAATTGCTTGTATAGCTAGTAAAGCGCCAAACTACTATGAAGCGGATGTTTTGTGAAACTCGGCTAAGCGACGAGTTATGCTTAATATTTTGGAAAGCAGGTGGCGCTGCTTACCCTATAAATTTGATATTATTATGCATTAAAAAATAATAATCGCGTTTGATTAATAATTTAATAAATATTAAGTGAAATTGCATTAATTTAAATACAAATTCCAGAGTTTCTTTTTAAATCCACCCTCAAAAAGGCGAAACTTGGTTTTATAGCAAGCCTTGAGTGAAAGCTCCGAGTCCTTTCGAAAATAACTCATTTCGTTTTATAGCTTTTAAGAGTCCTAAGCTTTTAAAAAGCAACGGAGCTTGTACAGAAGAGCCTTTATATTTTTATAATATGCCATAACTTATATTGTGCCATAACTTCGTCACTGTTTTCAGGCAAATGCCAATCGATTAACATTTATAAGCTCAAATTTCTAAACTCACACAATCCATCTATTTAACGAGCCAATAACTTTAGACCAAATAATCCCACGCCAGCAATAACAATTTACGATCATTTGCCGAAAAACAACTGAATATTTAGCTCAAAATAAGCGATGGCCAAACCCGTCTAAGCTGCAATTTGATGAGAGCCTCAATATTCGCAGAAGCAAAAATCAATTCCGGCCAAGAAATCTTGGCTGAGTCATTCCCAATGGCATCACGAAATGGATAACTCCGGCCGAAGGTGTCATCTTCAAGTCGGAGTCTGTGCCAAAGGTCGTCCTTCCTCAGTTCACACGAACAACAAGCCAGCGAGTACCGAGAAAAAACAAATGTAAAATAACAAATAACAAATAACAGACGAACAACATTGAAGTTGTCGGCTCGGATCGGATCAGCGAAGCGTTTGATAAAGGTTTCTCAGTTTTATGACTCGGCCGTTTTGCGGGGCCTTTGCCTTCTCGTGTCTGCGATTACTCGAGTACACAAAAGTCGACCCAATTACGACTTGTTTGTTCTTAAAGTGAGACGTCAACGTCATCATCCCCATCCACGGGTACTCGGATACTCAAATACTCAGATACTTAGATACTCAGTCACCGCCATTATCTGCAGATGGCCAGCCAGAAATCGAGCAACAGCCACTGACCTTGCCTCCAATTTTACTCCAATTTCGAGGCATAAAAGCGAAAATCAATTCAAATGGTAGCCAACGAAAAACATCAGCAAAAAGAATAACAAAATGAAAAATAAAGGAAAAACTACGAGCAGCGTAAAAACTTGAATGGTAAGTTGGAGCCACAAACGGACCCCATGACGTATGCTTAACGTTCAGCAATTGTTGGCGATTCAAAGATAATGTCTTGCGAAGTGCTGATATGCTTTAACGATTTTTATTGTTGTTGGGCCACGATTATGTACTCTTAAATATGTAAATTATAAACAACATTTTTGTTTACAATTTAAAGTTATAAAATAAATAATAAAGGAAGTTTATGGTAAGAATAACTAATTGTTATTCTTTTAGAAAGCATTACCATAAACTTAGGTTCAAGCAACAGTTGTTTTGTTCTTTTATGTTTTAAATACAATCTGGTCATTCTCCTTGAATATTAAAAATACTTTTATTTAGATGACTAACATAAGAACTATTTATTATGTAAAGAATTTGAATAATAATTGCCACAAATGGCAAGGAAAAATATTTCAAGAATTTATGTTTAGGATACCTAGTAACCAGTTTACCAGCATCTGGCTGTATAAATTCCTTGGCGAGCTCCATAAAATGGACAATACTACAATTAATTCCGATAAATACAGAAGCAATCTGACACTCTTTACAGAAAAGCATAACTAACCCTGCCAGCCAGACCAAACTTTAGCACTCTGCTGACAATTTTACTACCTGCTTCTTGGACCAGATTCTGTTGGCCAGAGTCTGTGATTCTGTGGTCGTTCGATTCCAGTTGGAGTTCGACAAGCTCTAAAGGCTGCCAGAGCTGACCCTGTTCGCACCTCGTTATGCCTCCACTGGCATTTGGCCGAGCTCCTTCATAAGTACTCCGGCATCTGTATCTTTGAAATTCAATCTTTTCTCGCTTATTCATGCCATTTTCTGTATGAAATTTCCCCCGAAGCGCTGTCTATCATCAGCATCATCACTGCGGAGGAGACTTGTGAACTTTGCAATCCGATCAGGCAGGGTTCGGATGCCTCTGGCCTTCTAGAGTCAGCGTCTTTATATTTTTGAATGGATCTGCCATTAATTTCAATCATCTCAACAGCACATTTGCCATCGTGATTGCAATTGGTTTTCCGAGCTGCAGTTCAATTTTGTGTGTTTCCCTTGTCACTTTGTTGTTGAATTATTTCGGTAAATGTAGGTATGTGTATGTGTACATCAGCCATTCATCAAATGGCAGTTCAATCAATTTTGTGTGGCATTTTCTAAGAATAGAGACTAATTTGAGTTAAAAATAAAAATATAACTGATTGTCGCCGATGGTGAGGAAGGAATATAAAATTAAATGAAACTGTCAGGGATTCCTGAAGTTGTTGAACATTTTTGGGATTTTTAGCGAACTGGTTCAAGCTCTTCTATGGAAAATTATTTTTAAAAATCTGTGGAGTGAGTAATTTATGACTTGTTTTTTAATGCTGTAAAACTTAAACTCAATGTTTAAATGAACAGCTGAAAAATCAATTTGGAGTCCAACTTTTAACGCAATTATCTTCTCAGTGACCTGCTTGTATTTTTGTATGGCAATTCCTTAAGCACTAATTCATCATGCCAAAGACCCTCAACAATAAATTGGCAAGTATCTGCAGGGAAAATACCCAAATTTCAATAAAATTAAGTCACCCCAGATAGTCACTTGAACGGATGACTGGCAAGTAACCGAAAAAGGGAGGAAAAGTATCAATCAGCGTTGGCCAACTGCGGACAAATGAACTCAACTAATCCGGCGAGTGACAACACAATTTTGCAAATTCGCTTTCGACCCAAATATGTACATATGTGGCGGAGGATTCTGCTCAATTCGATGAAGGCGCTTCGCTTTTGATTACAAAACCCATCGACAATTTGCCACAATTTGTGGCGAAGCGAAACCTTTTAGCCCAGATGATGTGTGGGACTTGGCGAGCGGAGTGGCCAAGTGGAAGGAAGGGGCGGAGTTGCGCAAAGCCGAGACAAAGGCTGGTGATGATAGATCACGGCTCGTTTCTTCGCCTTTTTTTCGGCTTCGTCTTCGTCTTCGGCTTCTGGCGGATGTGGCATGTGCCGCCGAGCCATCTCCAGAGGATGTTCTCCTCCTCTTGGAACTTGAAACTTGGAACTTGGAGTCGGACTGCTTAGCATATCCATTGTTGATTGCAGCGCTGCGATAATTATCATTCCGCCGCCGTTCTGCCTTTAATTACCTTCCACTTCTGACTTTGCATAATTACATTGTTTGTTGCCGAAATCGTCATTAGAATTTTTATTTGCACAATAATCAAGTCGTTCCAAAGTCATAAAAAAGAGAACAGCCCGAGCCGCCGAAGTGCATTGTTTTTGTGCAATGGCAGGGAGTTTTTTGTTGTTTCGGCCAACTGCAAACTCCAAACCAGAACAATGAGAGCTTAGTGCGTTTATCAAAATGTTTGCGGTCTGTTTGCCAGTATTTTTTGTTTACTTTTTTACCTCACATTCCATCAAGTGTATTTTGGGAGGTGGGGAAGATTTCGTTAGCAATTGACAAATTATGCTGGAGATGAGGCATTGCCGGGTCGTCTGATGAATGAACTGGCTCAGAGAGGATGCAGACGGCCCATCAGGGCCTTGGACTACTTGGCTTAGATTAATGCATGGAGTTAACAGCGAGGGTTTAATGGGGTGAAGAACGTAGCATTAAATTAAAATCAAAGCGCACTTTAAGTGCCTAATATTTTCCCAACGCTCACCCTCCTAATCTAATTAAGAATCAAGTGCGCTCTTATAATGCCATAAAGGCAAGGGCCCTATTGATTTCAGCCACAAACAATAAGCACCTTGTGGTTAAAAAGCGATCAGTTAGAGGTCAACGCCAGGCGACCCTGATGTAATGGCACCCAGCCAGTAATCCAGTTCTCCACACACACAAAAGAAGACCCCTTCACGGATGCGAATTAAAAAACATTTCTAAACTAATTTAATAAATTACGGCATTAGGGCCATTACGACTGACAACAGAATGGAAGCGAAAGAGCCAAGGGAAAATGCGTTTAGGGACCGGCGCAAGTGTCATATCGTGGCGACGGGAAGCCGACATTTATAAGCCACATAATTACTTGATCATTGTTTTCGTCACGTATTAAACAATTTTTCAGCGCCAGCCAGCGTCAGAAAATATGAAATACGAAGAAGCCGCTGGTGATGATAATGATGATGGATCTGCCCGCCTTCGGCCTTCGGATGGGTAAAAGTCAAGGCCGTCGCCGCCGAGTCGGCGTGTGAAATCATTGGAAATTGTGTGGAGGCGGTGGAAAAGCCTCGGCTTGGATCGATTAATTGTGCATTATCGCCCGCCAATCAATTGGGCAATGGTAGCCCGATTTTCAGAGGGGGAGAGACGGCGACCAACGCCTAATGATAATAAGCGATTTTCAAAAAGTCCAACCAAGAAGGCAACCACCATTGCCCATTTTCAGCGGACTGGTGCAGTGCAACTGGCGCTGATTAAGGGAATTTCTCACACAATCCACCGCACCGATACGCCGAGACTTGCTCTCGAAACCGAAAATCAAGAAAACTAAGCCACGATAGACGTTTGGCAACGGCCAGACGATTGTCTGTGCTTTTCTCGAAGGTGAACCAGAATGCCGCTGCCACGTCTCCGGGTCTCGGATCTCGGATCCCAGCTCTTTTCCAGTCCCAGGTCTCTAGTCTCTAGTCTCAGACCGCGAGTCTGTCGATGTCTCGGCAATTGAAGCGCACTGAGCGGTGAACCGGATTGCCACCGTGCACATCTTTTGAAAGTGAGCGGCTCCGCTGCGATGTGCCACGCTGCGACTTCATCAATTCTAGAGCAAATGAATGTCTCTTGCCAACGGCAGCGATGAAAATTTATTGCAGCATTCGATTTTAATTAGTCTAATTTATGATAATTTTTTGCAAATCGAAATTAAATGCTGTCGGCCGACGAGGAATACGAGCGGAATTGCACAAGCAGCATCCGTTGGGAGGCAAGTTCTGGGAGGGCCCCAACAGATATTATTCTGATTATAAGCTAACAGAGTTAAGATTCTATTTAGGTATAATTATTATCTGAAGAAAATGTCCGGTTAGTGTTTATGGGAACTTTTATTTCGAGAGAAGCTGTTCAAGAAACATAATAAACGGCATCTTCTAATAACAAAAAATGTTATTTCAATCTAATTAAATTCTCAATCCTCCAATTTTAAATGTCAAGTCAAATCAGTATATACATATATTCTGAGCACTTTAATTAATACCGATCTAAATTGTTGTTCTGTAATTGAATAAACAATAACAACTTGATAAATACTACAAATTCTTTTGATTTGCATTTTCTCTTTAATGTAGGAAATATTTCAACGCCTATTTTCTTACTCTTTATTTGAAAGTATTACATTTATTTTTGTTAAAAAAAGATTCCCTCTACTTGAAGCCCGATTTGCTTTCCGCTCTTTCTCCCTCATTTTTCCAATCAAGGCCCGGTCGAGTTCGTTGCCTAAGTCTTTCGTTTATCCAGCGCTAATGAACGAAAATTTCGCACTAAGCGCGCGACAATTAAATGGAATTGCCGTTAAGTTGGCCAAGTGGCATCATCAATAAACAGAAATTTGCACTAATTTTTTGTTGCCGCTTTGCGACACAGCCGAGCAAACATCAACAAACCGCGAAAACAAAACAAAACAAAACAAAAGAGATACACTCGTACTCGGTTAGAAAAAAATCCCCCGCACTCATGAATGAGAGAATAATACCCGCCAGTTCGGAGCTCGGAGAGCCCCCGACACGATGATTTAGTTTTCCAGCTTCGGCTGCGGCTGCGGCTGCGGCCACGATGAGGCTGCTCTTTGGCAATTCCAGCGATGACGCGGTGGATTTGGCCGCTGGCAGCCTCGCTCATCTGCAGAGAGGGGCCCACCGATCGGGCCCAGCGAGTGCACTGCTCTTGAGTATAAAACTAAAATTGATGCGAATTTTTTTACAACTTTTGCATCAACTTCAAACGCGGCCACACGTGTTCCTCCGCTCGCAGCGCCTTAAAGTGAGTCCCGATCCCAATACGAGATCCGATCCGGAACGATACGATACCCGTGTGTTTTTCTCGTGCGCGGCAAAGTGCGTGGCATTCAAATTGTGATGCCAAGTTGGGCAAAAAGTGCTAGACTGTAGTCAGAACGAACTGGGAACGATTTAAGATTAAGCATTAAGCGAGTGAGATACAATCGACGAGCAAGAAAAAATAGCTAAACAATCCTTAAAAGAATTTCGGGCTTCGATAGATCTTTTTGTAGGTTTCAGAGACAAAGATTTTAGATTTAAATTCATTTATTTTTTGTTTTTCAATTCAATAAATTTATTTTACGATATTTACTTATTTAATAGTGAATCGAAATTAAAAGTTGAAGATGGAACCATTAATGTTCAAACAAAATAGAATTCATTCAAAAGTGTTTTGTTTTCGCAAGCATTTTTGAACCCTTCATCTAGTATAATCATTAATTTACTATTTGTTAAGCCTAAAAATATGATTCTCTGAATTTTAAATAACCACAACCGAGAAATGATAAGTTTAAGAATATTACTTTAATCATTTACCAAGCTACAAATGAAAATCGAGAATTAAAGTTATATCCCAAAGCACCAATAACAATCAAAATATAAAAAAGCTTGCAAGCTTAACTAGCAACTATACTAAAAAGGCAGCTTCGTAACCAAATTATGATTAAACAATGTTGTAAACAAGAATTCTGCGCAATACCATTAACCCCGAGATAAACAATTGGAGTTATTATCAATTAAGATCCATTAGACGCATCCGTAGCCCCGCGAAAAAAGTGAATGCAATCGGCGGAGGCAGCTGCAACATCGTCGCGACGGCAGCAATACTCGATTGTCCATTAGCAGTTGTGGTTGCCTCCTCGCAGCATATAATAGACATGTACGCTAGATATAAAATCAAATTGCATACCGCAGTGGCCAAGAAGGAGAAGAAGATGCAGCTTCCTTTCTAAAAAAAAAGATAAACAAAAAGACTTAAACAGAAAATTAATATCTTCAACCCACTCGACTCGTTTTTTTTCGATTTTCGTTTTTTATTTTTTAGATAGGAAAAAATCACATTTAAATTACGTATTACCAAAAAGAAAAAATCACAAACAACAACAGACATCATGGCAGCGGCAACCACGGCGAACAAATCACCGCAGCAACATGAACAGCAGCCGCAGCAGCAGCAGCATCACAGACAGCAGCAACATCTTCAGTTTCAGTTTCAGTTTTGGTGGAGGAGCCCCTGCCTTCTGATAGTCGTGTTGGGCCTGCTTTCGATGCTGGCGGGGAACTGTGTCAATGGGGTAAGTCGGGCAGAGCCGAGTCCTCTTCCCACCGATCGTAATCGTAATAGTAACAGTAATCGTAATCCTAATCCTAAGTACTCCCGAAAAAATCCCACACTCAGAAAATTATATAATCGGAGGGTCTCTAAAAATAATCAATCTATTTGTTACCTGGGACCAGGCCCATTTTTTGTTCCAGGATATATTAAATGCATTTTTTTCTGATTTTAAATGTAAAATGTTTTTGTCCCAGTGGCGAGACCCATAAACCCCGTTCCCTTCTCCAATTGCCATTTTTATTGCCCGCAATCACGACAAAAACATCTGGGGTAAAAGGGTTTTTATGAGCTTGGGAAATGGCTTATTGAATAATTTGGCGCTGGCAGTATCTGAACATTGATTTGACAACTTCATTGGCCGTGCCTCGGCGTATATCTCTGGTGTATCAACGTGAGCAACAGCCGCCACACAAAAAAGTGTCATCTGAGATAATTTCGTACATTCATTCCGCATAGAAAGATTGCGCACACCATTTGTCTCTTGTTTGATTGGGATCTCAGCCAGCCGAGTGCCAGCAACAACAACAGACTCCCACGCAAAGTTGCAGCCACAACACAGCAACAGCAACAAATAAGCAACAACAGCAACACCAGCAACAATTACAATTGTTGCCTCAAAAAAAAAAATAGCCAAAAAAAGAGCTGGCTGCCTGCCTCCGCCGGCCCCTTTCTCCCTTTTGGCCATCTTCCTTTCATGCCGCATGCAATGTTGCAAGTGCAGAAGAGCCAAAAGAAGCTGGCCAAGATCTGTTGGGAAAAAGAGGGGCCTCTCAGGGGGTGTAGCCAACACACGAAGCAGACAACCTGTCTGCCAAAGTGTTAGACAACTTCTCACGTCCCCGCCAGAAATGCACACAAAAAGAGCTCCCCCTGGATAGGAGCCGAAGCTCTTTCTAAAAAGGTGTCGTCATGAGTCTTTCTTCCTCTGGCTTAACTACACTAACTAAACGTGGGGTTACTTATTTTCTGTTATTGTCAGTTAAGTCTTTAATAAACTGTTCTAAGCCAAACAAAAAAATATTTTAAATTCGCATAATTATAGCAAGAAGAGAGTTGAGTGATTGGTATAACTTGTTCTGCAGTTTATATTTCAAATTTTTAATTTGTGCAGCATAAAACTCTGAAAAATTCATATAATGTAATATTTATACATTTTAATACAATTCGGGGGGTAAACTTAAATTTATGGCTTATATTATTTATTAGATATATGTAGAAAATTCCTAAATACCTAACAAGGTATACCTAAGCACAATGAGAAGTGTAAACAACATTCGCTTTTTACCATTTGAGGCAACCTCCGCCGTGTGTTACATTATCAATTAGCCTTGGTTACCCCTCAGCCGCGCTCGGCAAACAGAAATAAAAGGAAAAAAGCGGGGGAAAATTAACCATTTTCCAGTTGTAACTCTCATGCCATCTCCGCACAGTCTCGTCTGGTTGGTATTTAAAGGAAAATGGCCTGGCCAAAGGTTGAGAGCGGAGTGAAATAATTGATGGTGTGAGGGGCGCATCTTCGGGAGACCCAGGGTACTGGGACTGAATCTGGTTCGCTTTTTGGGTTACTGAGGCAATGGGCGGTTAACATGGTTTGTTGTTTCACTTCAGCCTTTGCCGGTGTCTCTGGTGCCGTTGAAAATGTTAAAAAGCCCAGGAAACCCCAGTTATTAGCGTGAAAATTGCCAGTGATTGAGAAAAGTTAAGCCGAAAAACGAGGCAGTGCAAATTCGAAATGCAGTTCAAATGGGGGCTGAAGTAGAAGGTGCCTTCTGGGATACACTTGGGAAAAGTAGTAGTAGGTAATATTAATGGAGAAGATGTTCGAGTTTTTAAATGAATTAAACAGTACCAGAGAACTAAATGCAAATGAAAGGGAAAAGGATCTTTAAAATCCAGATTGATGTAAGTATTACAAGGAATATGGCATTATTTTATTTGAAGTACTTTTAAGCCCGCAAAACGTGACAAAAGTAATTCCTATCCTATATATCTTAAATTTCCCGTAAGTCCCTAATGTTTCCCATGAAAGAGGCCCATGCCTTTCCCACCCCATCAAGCGGCTGAACATTGCCAATCACTTTTGCCCCGTCGAAACATCTTCCATTAGCATAAATTCGGCATTAACCCAAATAACCCCCTTAACCCCTTGAAGGCGGCTGGGAGGTTGGGAGAAGATGCCGCCGAAGGGAGAGAGATTTATTTGAGCGTAACGGCGGCGGCAACAATGGGAAACTGCATTCGGATTAGAAATTGAGGCAAGATCAAGATAGATACCCAGATGCAACCTGCAGCATGGGGCTGGAACCGATGTATAGATGAGTCTGCTCCATCGACACAAAAGAATCCGAGAGTCGGATCCCCTCTTCGATACGTGTGTGTGTTGTGATCCGTCGCGGCGGCTTTTATTGTTTTATTTTTTGCTCTTTTCGGCTGTTTGGCTTTTCATGGTTTCGTACGCATGAGATTGACAGTCGGTTGTCACATGGGGCACATACTCGGAGCACACAATTATTTGCAACTGTTGCAAGTGCACAATTTTCAACACTCACTGGTTCTTTTGTTGGTTTCTGCTTGTTTTTCGTGTTGCTGCATTTGCATTTTAAATTTGCGCCTTGTGTGTGTGGCAATTGTTTCAAATTGTAATTTGTTATTGTTTAGAGTTCATTTTGCTGTTGGTGCTTGAGCAATGTGTGCCTGCCACATGCCACCCACAATTGAAGGTCGCACGGCGCGGCAACTGAGCTGAGATAATTCACACGGAGATTCGCCCGCCAATGGAGTCATAATTTAATTCCATATTTTGTGTGTTGAGAGAATTGCTATTAAATGCATTATAACTTCATGTTATATACCAAATGGGGGCCAATGGTATTCAGATTATAAAATTGCATTACAAATATTTGCAAATATAATTGCTCAATTTATATAACTCCCTAATATTTCCCTATTTTCAGCAAATCGATGGCTATATTGCTGGCGAGGATTACCCCGCCTACGATGCGGTGCCCAAGGGCCTGGCTTTCAACTGCCAGGGACGCCAGCCGGGCTACTATGCGGACACAGAGACGCGTTGCCAGGTGACGTTGCCCTTAAATTGCCATATGTCGTTCATATAATGACCTCCATTTCCAGGTGTGGCATTGGTGCCTCCACTCGGGCCACCAGTACTCCTTCCTCTGTCCCAATGGCACCGTCTTCAACCAGGCCGTCCGCGTCTGCGATTGGTGGTCGAATGTGAACTGCGCCGGATCGGAGCAGCTCTACCAGAACAACGACGAGCTCTATCGCATCCCCGAGAAGCAGCAGTCATCGAGTGATGTATGATATGAGGCCGATGATGAGTATAAGATTGGGACAGCAGCAAACGGAACCACAACACAGCGCGGAGGCAGACAGCGGCAATTTCAAATGCAACAGCAACAGCAGCAATATCAGGAGAAACAGCAACAGCAACAGCAACACCAGCAGCAGCAACATCAACTCAACAGCAACAATAGAATCGTAGATAGCAGCAACTACAGTAAAATGACCAAAAATAGCTTTAGAGGTAGCATGAGATTTACCACACCAAGTACCAATCCTCAATCGTCGTACTCATCATCACAGCAGCAACATCAGCAGAAACAGCAGCAGCAGCAGCAACATAAATCTAGTAAAAATAGCGAAAGAAAATCAAAGCCTAGCAGTAGCAGTAAGCCCAATAGACTTAGCCATAGCGATAGGGAAAGCAACCACAACCAAACTAGACCTAGGAATCGCACTAACAGCAATAGCCCGCCTCAGGGCAAGAAAAAGAACATGAGCAATGGCAACAGCAATACTAACACCCAAAGCCACAACAATCCCCGGGGCAAGCAGCGTTATAACACTAATAAATTCGAAAATGACGCCGAGCTCAAGGACTACAAGAGCAAGATCAAGAACAAATACAACATCGATTATGATCATTCTTTGGATGAAGAATATGAAATAATCGAGGCCATCGAATGAGTTTTAAATGCACAGAAAGGCGAAGAAGATGCAAATGTTTAAATTTGTATATAAGCAAATTTTCAAAATGCACCAAAAACATTTGTCTTGGAAAAAGAAAGTCTTTTGTGAGAGAACAAAATTAATAATTCCTATCAAGCTTTCGGTTTAATTATGTAATTAAAAGGAAACACTTTTAAGCTCTTTTTTTGCTCTGTGTACCTTTGTACTCGTTGTTCTTGTTGTTGTCACAAAAACATCAATTTTGGCGCTAAATTCCTCGTTATGTCTTTCCCAAAATTATCTGTTGTAAATACATTGTTAGTAATAATAACAAAATCACATTTTTCCATTGTTAAATACTCACAAAACAAACCTTTCATATTCATTTAAACAAAACGATACAAATAAATAAAATTTGAAAAATAACTGCTTTTAATTTTACCGACTGCTTGCTGGTGGCTAAGCATGTATTTCATGTACTTTAAAGCAGTGCAAAACAGTTGAGAGCTTTCAACTGCTTGGCTCCTCTGCATTGAAGATCTTGATCATATGGTCGTCCCTCTTGCACTTTTAAGTATTTTAAAGCTCAACTTGACAGCGATCAGCTGTTGATCATATGGCGTTAAAGCTTTCAATCCGAGTGTAAGAAGAAGAATCTTTGGCAATTAGTCAAAAATTATTTGTTTTGTGTTGAAATTGTATTTTTGTTTTATTTTGTTTCTACTTATTCGGTGCTTTGAAAATGTGCAAGGAGCTTTGGATAAACAAGGCAGTAAGTATGAATGATCGGGGCCACCGGAGACCAATCACAATAAGATAAATTTCAATGGAAAGCTCCCTTAGGTTACTTACAACTTTCTGGGAAATGCACACAAAATCGCGGCCAAATGCTTGGCGAACGAATGCTCGCCATGGAGTGGGATAAAAGTTAAATGGGAAGATGAAAAGCAAACAATGGTTAGCCGACATAATAAGTTAGCTAATCGCCCTTCACTAACTTATCATCTCCAGCAAAGGCTTGCACGAAAATTAGTGGGAGGTCGCCCTTGTTTAAAAAGTGGGAGAGGTTTTCTAGACATACAAAACTGAGTTGCACACTTGTAAAAAATCATCAGCAGTAACATTCATACTTTGAACTTTAACTTGATATTATAAATATATATTTGTTTTGTGGGTATTTAGCTATTTATTATTGAAACTTATAAAATTATGAAAGATAAAAATCAACCAATATAAGCCAACAAAATAAATATTAAATTATTTTCGATTATAATCATTACATCTGTTTACCGAATATTTTAATAAATTTATAGATAAAGCATGGGATCTGTTAATACAATTTTTCAGAAACTGAGCAGAGTTTTGAAACTCCCGCTTGAAATTGTAGGCAATGCCAAGAAAGAGGTGTTGAGCACTTATCTTTAATATCTGTTAATGTTATCCATTACCCTCCTCCCATCGGGCCATTTCCACGCCATCTACATTCAAATGAGGGGAAAAGTGTTGAAGCCGAAACGGAGAAGAAGTAGTTCAAGTTTTGTATGCCACAACGGGGAGCCTTCATTTCCGCGTACGGCAAAAGCGAAAATAATCGCAGGTAATTATATACTATACATCTATATGGGTATATATAGCATACACGTAACACATACTACACCTACGCAATGCCGGTTGTCGTTTGTGCATAAGAAATAAGCCTCTCCACGGCGATGCGGAAATATCGTCTTTAAGTCTTTAGGCAAATGAACTGGCCAAAGTAAGACACAAAATCAAAATAAAAACTAAAACCAGAAAGCCAAAACCAAAAAACCTAATTAAAAGTCAATTTCAATTTCAGTCATTAACCGAAAGCGGCACAAAGTGTGACACAGTTTTGTCTGGCGCTCTGACCGCTCTTCCCTTGCCTTAACCCTCTCCCGCCCGACTGGCCAGCACTGTAAATCACAAATAGTGTTCATTTCCTCGACTTGACTTGACCATTCACTCCGGTCACCCACATTCGCGCCGTTCCCCCAATTTCGGTTCACGTTTTTTAATGGGTTAGACAACAACAGAGCCAACAACTGGTAACTGGAGTCAAGTTAACACCATTTGCATTATGTAAGAAGCTTAAACAATATTTTTTTTTTTGCCCCTTGGCTGCTGCTTTGTTACGGTTTTGCTGGAAGTGTCCACTAATTAATATGCAACTAAATAATTTACAATGTGACGCGAATTTCATGCAAAATATGAGCCGAAATACGATACGATGCGAGAGATGGCTGGGGATAGGGGAAATGGTGCGAGCAAAACAAGAAATTATTTCATTAACTTGGCTTCATGTTGATGTCGAAATTGTCTTCAATAAATTGCGCAAATTAAATTTATTTGCCAGAAGGGAGGTCGGTAACTTGGCCCGGGGAAGTTTAAATGCTCTTGATATACCGGGTTATTTTAAAAGGAAATAAAGGTAAATAACCACATAAAATTAAGGCAGCAGTTAAAGCTATAATCAGGATTATTTATACATATTTATCTACTGTAAATAATTATTTATAATAGGTACTCAAATCAATAAATTAAACAAATCCATTGCAGTTTTATAACAACTTTTCGCTAAGGTTTTTAAATAACTTTATCTTTGATGTCTTGTTTATATTATGGGAAGATATTAAATCCTTTTTTCTAAAGTTTATTTTATTTGCGATCAATAAAGTACTTTCAGAATATATTTATTTGCCCTAGCAGCTAGAGCTCAAACGGCCTTGTTAGCATACAGTTTTAACTATTGGCTAGCATTATATAAAACGAGAAAGAAAGCTAACTTCGGTAAACCGAAGTTGGTATACCCTTGCAGTCTGCAATTGGATCATTGAAAATCGAACCATTTTAGTAATGTTGAAAAAATATAGAATTTTTAAATTTTACATTTTACATGTAGAATTTTACATTTTTATATAAATTGACCGATCGCTTCTATGGCAGCTATATGATATAGTGGTCCGATCTTAATGAAATTAAAACCGTAATTCTAGAACCATAAAAAACTGCTATGTCTGAAAATTTATAGAAATACGTTGAAAAACAGAGAAGTTAAATTTTTTTTTACATTAATTTCGCCATCATTCCTATGGCAGCTATAGGATATAGTAGTCCGATTTCGGTCGTTCCGCAATATATACTGCGTGCTAAAGAAATAAGACTATGCTGAAAATTTCAGCCCGATATCTCAAAAACTGAGAGACTAGTTCGCGTAGAAACCGACAGACGGACAGACGGACAGACAGACAGACAGACAGACGGACAGACAGACGGACATGGCTAGATCGACTCGACTGGTGATGCTGATCAAGAATATATATACTTTATGGGGTCGGAGATGCCTCCTTCACTGCGTTGCAAACATCTGGTCAAAATTATAATACCCTCTGCAAGGGTATAAAAATAATTATATACATTTTATATATATTTATTTTTAGAGCAACCAAATATTAAAATAATATTACCAGGTTTTTTAATTGAGTTTTAATGGTTTGTTTTTGTTTGTTGTTTTTTTTTCGAATCAAAAGAAATTTATAGAAATAATTACCAAAGTATGCTTAGTTGAATTTATTTATAGTTTCTGCTCACTGAAACAATTTTCTTTGATTTAAAAGCTTTGCCGCATAGTGACCAGGGTCCGAGAAAAAGTAGGGTAACCGAGTTGGCAAAATGTCAGAAGGTCTTTCAAGGTGTCTGGGTCTGGTCTCGAAAAACCGGTAGATCCACGCACCAAGCGCTCGGAACTCATCTCATCGCCACTCATTTCATCTCGCCTCCGTCGGATGTGGAGAGGTGGCTTCTGCGAAATCTTCTTGCCCATTTGCACGACCTGTCAAAGCGAGTCCGGCTGCCCGGAGACTGTATGTGGACTCCGCTGACTTTATGCGACAGTTCAACTTCAGCATTTGCCATTTTTGCATCAGGAAGATGCGCACTCCCCCCGAAAATCCTCCACAGAAGCGAAGGCTATCCGCATTTGCAACTGGTTTTCTGTTTTTGCCACTGCAGTTTGGGATTTCTTGCCGTCTTATAAATATGTTGCGTCTTTTTCGCGTGCGTTTTGAAAATTAATGCAAAACATTTCCAGCTCCAGCGGAGAGGCGTCTTTTTCGAACAGGTCCCCTCAAGTTGAAGTTGATTTGTGTGCTTAGTATAATTGCTGCGATTATCGAGTTGCTGAAGAGGCGAGTTTGGCTCTGAATTTGAGTTTGAGTCTGAGCAGTGCCTCATCTCATCTCCTCGTCGTGGGTAAGGTTAAGTCGGCGGTTTGCGTTTAGCGATTGTCAAGTGTATTCAAAAATACGAGAGATGCAATCTCCGGCCAGGTTTTGACTGCGACCTGTCTCGAATTGTCGAACTGTCCACTGATGGATGGCAGTGGTCAGTGGCGTGGCCTCAAAGGGGGCTGCAAAAAAATTTCTTTTAAACTTTATGATAAGTATTTAGAGGAAGACTTATATTTAAAATATAAAATACAAATGATCGTATTGCATCGAATATCGAAAGCCAATTTATCGCAAATTATCGGTAATTGTCGGTAATCGATAACGCAAACACCGATCTCAGTATATCGAAATTATCAAACTTTAAACTATCAAACCAATCGATTACCTCGCCCAAAATCGGTAAACTGCTTTAAATATAATTAAAATCTATAAAAATTAGAGACACTGTAGCACATTATAAACATCTAAAAATAAATATCGATAAGTTCCCATCTCTACTCACTATAAATTTCACTATTATGTTAAAACTGACAGACCTGTGATCCATTTTGGTTTGAGCTCTTTAAGACTTATGAGCACATCAAAATATACAAATTGATGAACGTTCATTATCAGGGTCATCTGGGAGGTAAAGTGGCATAATTAGTTGACTGATCTGTGATCCATTTGAATTTATATTTAAACTCTAAAATTATGAACGACATGCATTTATAAAGAAATGAAGTGGATTTAGAGATCAGGGTCAACTCGGGAGACAAAGTGGGTGACAGAGGTTACTGCTCTTGGATCAATTTAAAGTTTAACCTGTTAAAGTTGTTAAACAATATATAAGGTCAACGCTTTTGCAAAGATATTTGATGGATTATTTTGGGATACATCAAGATGATGATTATCTTAATGACTGAGAGTAAAAATTACCTTACCTTAATTATTGATGGTTTTATTAATGCCCTTATATATTAATAAATTACGCATTTCTTAAGTTTTAATTTGAGTATTATTATTAATTAAAATGTATATTAATCACCATAAGTAGTTGCCAACAATTATAACGGAAAGAGATGCTTTATTAATAATGTGTGTCTTTAAGTAAAAAGAAGAAGCGTATCTAAGAAAATACTTCCACTAAAAATATTATTAAAGTATCCCGCGAACTTAGAGGCATATATCTTAGATACTCAATTGGTTAGTTACTTGAATTTCCGATTTCGCAGGAGACAATCATAAAATGCTAATATTAGAGCGTAGAGACATAACCATTTGATTACCTTATTATTTATTATTTCAGCCTTATCTTAATCATCGGTTTGCCTTCGCTATTATCATCCTCTCCCTCTCTCTCTCAATCTGTAAATATATTTTATTACAAAATCCCCGGCTAATTCAAGGTTCACCCTGACAAATTCGATCTTGTTTCCCCTGCCTTCCCATTTATCTCTTTTTCAATTAAGTATTCAATCTAGCCAAAAACCATTTTCTATGCTAATTCAGTAATCCGACCTGCCCCAAGCCTCCGATTTCCATACGATCGATGCGCCAGTCTCCCAATTCGGTCACACCTCGTGCTCCAGTTTTCGGACCACTTTTTCGCAATACAATTTGTTTACCCTTTTTACCCGTTCATCTTTTTGTGAGTCTCTAATTAATTTTCGATCAAATTAAAACGAAATTTGTTTTTATGCCCGTGTTTACAGGGAGCCGCAGCCAAAACGATTTTGGGGGTCTGAAGACAAAGGGAGAAAGAAAGGCGGAAGGCCAGTGAAAAGGTGGAAGGAAAGAAAGACCACAAAAGACTGGATGCTCTACACATATTAACATAATTAAGGTGCCTGCCCAATGGCTGGCCATTGAGAGATATATCGGGAAAGACACGCACTTTTGTGCCGCGGCCATCAACACTACTCGAATCAAATGCAAATGAGGCGACATCACTCAGCAGCCGAAAGCGAAATGTGCATCGTCAACACGAAGACCTAGAGCTGGCTGGCAATTGCATAATAGAGCCAACCAAAACCAAACACGACCTCATTTACAAAATCGCAAAACTTCGATAGACGATACACGGGCCAACTAACAGACGAACAGCTAAACTTGAGAGGTAACAACTCAGTGGATTAAACAAATATTTTTCTTTCATTTTTGGCAAACAATGTGCTTTGAAAAATGTGCCTCAAGACCAAACTGCACGTTGTGGTTAATAGATTAAGAAGCATTTTATAAAAGAGAGCAAAAACTAGTGTTTTCTTTTCATACAAGGCTTTCGAAAAATTGTAGTAATACTTCAAGGCTGCATTATAACCTTTAATTAACTGAAATAAATAATTTCTTTACTGAAACACTTGAGCTTTAAGTTGAGCCAATTTTTCATAAATCAGTATACACATAAACCCCAAAAATGTTTTCTACTTTTTCTAGTTCAGCCTTTAAAATATGTTTTCAGAAAAACCTGCAGTATATAATGCACGCTTGTAAAAAGTAAATCATACTTCTAAAAACATGCTCTAGTTTCTTTTTTATTTAAGGCAATATTGTTGAGGTATTTGACATAATTTGTCTAACCCCGAAACAACTCACATATTAGAGGCCCAACGTTATTTTTAAGCGCACTATTATTCTGTAAGTCCATTAATTTTCATTTCATTTTTCCAGTATTTATATTAATCTGCATGACGTATACGCACCGTGGGGCGCAACAATGGACCTAATGGACCTAATGCATCAGCTTTTGCTGAACGTGTTCGACATCTTTAAGATATACATCAAGTTCGCCATGATCACTCTGGTCATCTACTTCCTGGCCGAGTGGTACATCCTGCGGTATGGCGCTGAACTGGAGGCCGAACTGGACGCCCATCTGGTGGAGGGCGCCGAGCTGCGACAAGAGTCCCCGGAGCGACCCGAATCGAACAGCACTCTGAGCAAGGTGTTCCGATTCGTGGTGAACTTTTTCATCCTATAATCGACTCAGTAATATTCACTCGACAAGGTCAATCGAGCAGCTGAATCGGCTGTGTGCTTTTTCGCGGAATTGCAATTCGATTCAGCCAGCCACATCTCAAGGCCCCCGCCCCGTCAGGAGAATGTAACCACTTTTGATACAATCGAACCAGTTGCATTTAACAACAGAAAAAATACAAAAAGACAATAAAAAAAAAAAAAGCAAAAGGCACAGAGTAAACACAATCTTTATATGTAATAAACAATAACAATAAGGAGCTGAACAAAAACAAGTTGAACCGCTTTTTATTTTGTTAGGGATTGCGGGCGAAGGAGTCAATATTGTTAAAATTTTACATAGCATTTGGTTCTCTTGCTTAAGCAAATAAGAATGACTCAAAATCAGTTTGGGTGGGGTTTTCACGAATCTGGGCTAATTACACAGTGGTCAGTTTGACAGCAAAGAAAAAACCTCAAGAAGTCGCATTACAAACTTTGAAATTGCACTCAGGGAAATATAAACTGACGATATTAATGACACTTTTTATAAACTTCTTAAGAGGGTTTCTTTATCACCAGATACATTTGTCACAGTGATAGGGGTAATGGTAATTCAAATAATTATAAAGAGTTTGTCAGAAGATTGGAATTTATTCAAGAAGAGTGTATATACGTATACGTTATTTTAAAAAATTTAAGGATATAGTTCCATATTTCTGTCTATTATTTGAGCCATCCCCTTTTTTTATTGAAATATTTGATATTGCTAATTGAATAAAGAGTAATTTTATAACGCCACAGGTTAAGCACAATTTTTGGTAATGTGTTTTAATTTGAATTCGTAAACAAGAACATTTCATTAGGTTCAATAACCTTTTCTGATTAAAGAATAATACAGCGCAGTACAAAATGATTTTTTATTAGAATATTTTAGCCCAAAATTGTCAAATTAAGAACTATTTAAGTTTACTGTTGTATCACATAATACTTTACTGGTTATAGGCGACAAGTTGTAATCTCGAGTATCGTCACTGTATTATAAATATTATACTTGCAACAAAATTCTAAAGAAACAATTTATTGGGAATTATGTTTTTATATTTTATTCGCACTTTTCCCCCATTTCCTTAACTAATTAATAATTGGCAAAAGCAGTATTAATTATAAGTTGAATAGCTTTTGCCATTGAAACTATATTATTAACTAATTATATTCAGTAAAGTTAAAATACCAAGGAGTAAAAATTCGGACAACTTTATTCATTTATTTTCATCTTTATATTCGCCGCACTTCCTTGTCAATTTGGCTTAGTTATCACGGACAGCCCCTCTGGTAAATGCGATATTTTCAACAAATTGCTCTTTTTATCAGCTGGCATAACTCGAGCGATCAAAGTATGGATCTATTGATCGCTGGTTTGTTGTTGGCTGGTGCTTAGTCGACCAGTTAAGTAGTAGTTACAACACGTTGTGCCGACTCTGGTTTTATGTTTTTGTTTCACTTATTTTGTTGTTGGTGTGTGGTACCTGCAACAAATGTGGAATACCGGTTCAACAAACCGTTCGACCCACACAAACCCTCACACACTGGCAGTCGCCAACGCACACAAATCCAGAGCCGGGCGACACGGTGCTCCCATTCTCACACACAGATAGAGTACGGCACAGATACATTGACAGCACTAGCCAACAAAAGTATACGTTTTTAAAGTTTAGTACTATTTACGAACAATCAAGCATTTTTCAAGAATTTTTGTCGATATATTTTCTTAATTTCTTGGTATTTACTTGAGTTTTCTATGATAAGCTTTCGAATAATAATAATAATAAATTATAAATAAATAAAATAAACAATTAAATAAATATAAAATGCTATATATATATGTAGTTAAGTACCTATATACAATATTTATTAACAGTTATAACTGTCATTTCCTTTAATCTATTGATTTTAGGACCTAATGCAATTAAAAACAAACAAAATGCTCACTGTTTTACTTTAATATTACCTTAGTTGAGTTACTAATTGTAAAACAATTAATTCTTTTTATAAGAGCCCATTTTTGTAATGCCCCAAGCTTGTTACCTAGTGTTACCCAAGGGGTCTCCGGGTTTGAATGTAACTAGATGCGAGATGTGAGGCACACGCCGTTAGCGATAAAGCAGTCGACAATTCCGCATGCTACAGATACAGATACGAATACTACTTAAGATTTTAAGCCTGGCTCTGTTCCAATTTGAATACTCAGACAGTTGCAGCCTTAGCGGCAAGTTGAGTTCAGTTCAGTTCGTTTCAGTTAGGCTTAGTGCTTAAATTCAACTTTCACATACGGAACGAGCGCGCAGATGCAGTGCAGCATTATTACTATTAATGCTGCGGCTACTGCTATTGCACTGAGACAAAAAACGCCGCACAGAAAATGTTGTCGATACGGTATGTATAAATTCGGATTTTTCAATCTACTTGTATTCATTCTAAAATATTTATTTATCGTTATTACAAAATATTAGGCATTAAATTATTCAGAAACAAGTTTTTTTCGAACCGAGGTTGTTTAAAAAAAAAGCATTGTACCGTTCTAAATGTCTAGCCCAAAAGTTCAGAACATTTTATCCTCGTCAGGCAACAATATTGCGAAGCCTTTTAATTAACATTACCATAGTAAGTATGGTATAGTTTATGCAACAGTATGTCATATATTTTTTCCAGTGTACTTTGTGACGTAATAGAGGCAGCGATAGCTGCAACGAGCCAGCGATATGCCATAAGCCGCTGCGAACGGGGCTTGATTGATTCCATTATGAAGAGAGCCGCGAAATGTTTAGCATTATTTTGCATTCGAAACGAATTTAGATCTGTGGGTTTTCGATCAATGGAATCCAGCTGGAAGTGCAGTCTTGACCAACTACTGTGGCCAGCACTTAATTGCCAAACGGAGCGAGGCACTCGAACGGGCGAACGGGCGAGCCAACGAGCCAACGAGCCAGCGAACGAGCGAACCACGCGGCGTATGCGCAATAATTCATGAGGCGTTTAAATTATTTCTGTGTGTGTGACTAATGCGTTGGCAGATGGCCCGAGTTCGTTCGTTTGGCCCAAAACGCGGTTCATTAATTGAACTGTAACCGTAATTTGGTTGTGTTATTGTTACCATTATGTCATTGCGGTCAGCTGAGGAGGAAAGCAGAAGGAGGAGCATTTAAGGCCCTAAAAATAAACAATGCACACAGGCATATTAGTTGGTAAATCGATAATGGATCACGATCAAGCTTGTTAAGTAATGGGAAAATGCTTCAAAAGGCATGGATTTATAATCGTAAGTGCAAAATTATTAAAGGAAATATAACTTTCCCATTTATATGCACATAAATAGTAAATACTTAATTATAATACGGCAATTACATTTAAAGTTAGGAAATTCCAGGAATAAAATTAATATATTCGGGCTTCCAGACTTATAAAGGCGATCGGAAAAAATTATGTTTTTACTCTTTTATACACTTACAATAAAGTGCATTTAAAGAAAAAAAACCTAAAATAATTAAAATTTTTTTTTTAATATTTAATATTACTAAGTGCCTGTGCAATTTTAATTACCACAAGAAATATATAACTAATTATAAGAAATGTTTCAAATATTATATACAATTATCTCATTTATTATTCGAAATTTAAATATAGAGCACATAATTTCCTGAATACTCGAACAAGGAAATATTTCTAATTAAAAATGCCGATAAGCTCGATTTTTAAGCATCAAAATGTACATGCAATAAAATATCTCTAGAGTGCAGATATAGAATATTTCCCAATATTTCTTAATAATTATTCGCCAATACATTTTTACGAATTATCTTAAAATAGAAATAATAAAGCCGATGTATAATTCCCCAACTGCTCTGATAAGCCCTTACCAATTTCTGTTACACTTTTCCAATATTTTGCAAGAAGCCGAGCAAAAGGCCTGAAAAATCTTAATCAATAAACCTGTTAAGCACGATTATCAAGCAAAGCAGCCCAAGCTCAAAATGCAGAGCACAGTCAGCAAAGACAAAGGTAAAGTCAGGGCAAAGCCATCAAAGCCAGCAAAGACACTCAGTGCGATTGCAGAATGCTGGCAGAGGAAAAGCAATGTGAGAAAAGCTCGCCTCAGAGAGATCTCCGCCAGTCCGGGGCTCTGGCTCTCCGGGTCTGGAGCTCTCCGGGGTACGGATTTCTCTGCTCTCTTCTGCTGCTCGGTGACAACGTGCCGCGCATGCGCAAGGCGGCTTCGGCAAGTGGTTATCGTCGCCGAAGCGGCAATAAACCCGTTTTCAGAGGCGCAGACGGACCAAAATTAGCGAGCGCCGAGCCGAGGAGCTTTTGTAGGGAAAAGCAAGGCAAAGACACTCCACAAAGCCAAAAGACAAAAGCCAGCCGAACTCCCAGTTTGTGCCAACTGCTGCGAGTTGGCCAATACACGATCTGCAATTTCAGTCTGCAAGCGGTCAGCCAGGTGAACGGCAGCCAGCACACCCGGGCACTGAGTGAGTGGGCGTGGCGATCCGATCCGATCGGTGCATATATAAATAAATATACACATATATGGACGGCGGGCATCTCTCTGTGCGTGAGAGAGTTGGACAAATTATATAAAAAGTGATCGAAATATACGGAAAATACACAGAAAATCAAAAGAAATATTCCATATTAAGTGCCCTTTCAGTGTCCAAGCAATAATAGTGAACGAAACGCCTAGAATATCCGCAATAAATGCCTTTTATGTTGATAAAATCAAAATAACCGCAAAGCGAGTTACAAAATCACCCAAACAACGATAAAAATTTCCACAAGTGCACTTACACAGGCGCAAACGCTCACCAAAACACACACAGACAAAGAAAACTGCAGCAACTTAATACAAGTGCAAAAAAAAAAACATAAAGAAAAAGGAAAAACATAAATGACTTTTGCCTTTGTGTGATTATGCGTGTGAGATCGCTTGGGCTTGTGTGAGTGCCAACTTTTTATGAGGCTAAATCTTTATTGTTCACTTAGGAAACCCATTAAATTAACACAAAAATCAGCTGGAAAAATTGGGAAAAAAATCAGCATACGCCGATAAAACGAATGCGAAAACGTTAAACCCTTTTGTGGATTATACAAAGCACAGACCTGCATAAAGGTAAGACTGAAACTTTGCATTAAGTTAGTTGTTTAGAGCTACAGCGCTTATCTGCAAGTCAAACACCTCGACTCAGTGTATAACGCCTCCTTCAAGCCCTTGCCCCTATTTCTGGGCTACAGAGCAACAAATTGTTTCTATTATTAAAGAAAATGTTGCTGATTTGTAACAATATTTAAGAGAGAACGGATGCACCTAACTTATGTTAGAAACATAAATATTACAGAGTCAGTAATTACATAATATATTAGTAAATAATTATCCCAAACATATTTAAATTTTTATTCAAATAGAATTTATTTTATTCAAAACATTGATTAAATTGTAATTGTAATTATTGTTGAGTTCTCAATAATTTAGGGAAACTCACTACTAACTTTACCTAAACCCATTCAAATCATATGTAATCTAATTGTTACGACATAAATTCGTATTTAATACAAAGGCTTTATTATTTTATGATAATTTATGAGGATCTTTCTTTATTGTTAATTTAGGAAACCCATTAAATTAACACAAAAATCAGTTTAAAAAAATGTGGAAAAAAGAAAAGCGAAAACATTAAATCCTTTTGTGGATTATACATAGATATATAACGATCTTGTTATATAATAGATTAAAAGTCATAAAAACCATATAGATTCTAGAATAAATAAGAAAAATTATATATAAAGCCTATATCAGATCTTAAGCGAAATTTTTGCCGTGTACCACAATGGCCACCGCTCATGGCCAAAACAGCGTTTTGCAAACACAAAAATGATCTCAGGCGTTGCTAATTATTTCTCTGCGCCTTGTATATTGTTGGACCAAGCCAACCCCTCCGCCCTCCGATTTCTGCAGTTACAGTTTCTATCGGTGTTTGTGCGAAGAGATGTTCAAATTGTTTGCGCATCTTCAGCGACCAACAACGCCAACCAACACCGAGGCATCGGCGAATATGGCCAACATAACTGAGCCAAGATTTTACTTTCATCATCAGCAGCAGCGGCAACAGCAGCAGCAGGCAGGCACAAGCAACAAATGAAATTTTGAAATTTTACTTTCATCCATCTTGCGGCTGAAACGTTTTATTTTTGGCGCTTTTCACTCTCCATTTCGTTGCCCACAGTTTTCCACAATTAAGAAATTTAACAATAATATCTGCTTAATTGTCCCAGGGCGGCGGTAGAAGTTAAATAATAATTTCTGTTTACTTCTCTCAAGTGTCAGTCTGGGAACTGAACTCCATATGAGTTCAGGTCAGAGTCTGAAAGTTGGCCAACCGGAATGAGCAATTAAACCTATTTGCTGAAGAGCTTTGGTAAATGCAAACAAACAAAAAATAAAACCAGCACAACTTAAAAATAAAACAAACACAAATTGATTTTGATTTAAGTCTGGCCAAAAAGGAAACTCGGTTTTCTCCTACTGCCAACAACTCGGCGACATGAAGATGATGACTTCAGGTGGAAAAAAATTGAGAAAAGCTCCTATTGGGGTCCATGTTGATTGCAGATGTAGGTTACAGATATGAGGAAAATATAGCAATTAAAAGCATGCGAAGTTTAATTTAAAAATATCAATTTAAAATAATTTAATTTAATGGTTCCAGCCTACAAATGCTAAGAAATGTAATGTCTTTTATGTTCCTGAGTTTAATTTAGTAATTTTAACAACTTTTGGGTACTGAAACATTCTTGCAACCTTTTTTCGGCAACCTAATAAATATTTATCAAGGCTTCTTAGAAAAAGACCAAGCATATTGCTTCCATTTGCTATTCGACAAATTAAATTAATTCAAAGTTCGTACGCATTTTAAAAGCCCAAAAAAGAAGCAAATTGAGCAGAAAAACACGGTGCCTTTCTCAGAAATGTAATTAATATTTATCGAGGCTTCTACGAAGTATACTAAATACTCAAACAAAGCAAGTTATTTCCGTAAGCCATACGGCAAAATAAAAAAATATAGCAAAATTTGTTTTTATTTATACAAGTTATGCTCCGATGATTTTAATTAACTCTTTGAGAACTTGCTTCCCCTTCCTGTGAACTAGTAACCTGAGTCAGCCAATTATTAATTCATAAATTCACAAACTAAACGACTATTGGGGTAAGCCAACTATAAAACCAAGTGAGCCGTAAAAACCTTACACATTTTTTTAGTACGGGGAAATTCCAAAAAAAAATTTAGGTCTGCACTGCACCAATAAACCGCAAAAAAGGCGACCTTGAAAGTACCAAAAGAGAAGATCTCATAACACACTATGGAGATGCTAATTTCTTATGACAACTAACAACTTGTATTGGCCAGCTGGCTAAGAGAGATGATGGCAGACCGAAAAAGCGAATAAGCGGCGAAAAAAGTTGTCGCCGACTTCTGTTTCTATCGAGCAACCGGATTGTCTTTGTAGATACTCACTCGGGTTATAAATTTCGATCAAGAAACCCGTCGCTGACGTCGAAGAAATTTATACGAAAAATATGCACGAAGCAAGATGTAAACGAAAATGAGAGTTCGTCCCCAGACGACGGCGATCTGGCTTATGGCCATGATGCATCTAGCAACGAATTAATGCAAAATTATAAAACATTAATTTAATTGCTCATTGTGTCTGTGTGTGCGCTTGTGTGGGGGGAACTTAAGGCGACCTTCGGGGCTCTTGATTCTAGGCGCCTTTTATTGTCTTAAAACATCCATTCAAAGTCACAGATTCGCTGAAAACAGATGGAAAAATTTGCAAAATTTCAAGGAAAAGCCACCGACGAGTTGGTGGCTATTAAAATGAATATTTAATGCAAATGTTCTACTAAAAAATCATATAAATTTTAGAGCCCGCTAGACGAATTAAAAATGAATTTCCTAAACCAGATCCAAATTTTATTGTTATCTCATTATTGTGTTTCCGTTTATTGTTATTACTTTGGCAATTTGTGTTTGCTGCAGTCGGACACGTCTAAAGATCCATCAATTAATTCCAAAACAAAGGCATCAACAAAAATAACAACAGCCACAACTTGCCGGTATTTGTCATCGTGCTTAGCCTTGAATTTGAACTTGGCCAAGAGACAATAAGGCCTGGCCTGCTAGGCATTTCGACGCGGCTCGAATCGACTTTTCGAGACATCATTTATTGCCCCGACTCTCCGATTTCTGATTTCTCCGTGGGCTGTAAGCGATTAGATGGCAGAAATTATTAAGTTCATATTTCATTTCATTTACGAACAATGCTCTGCACTAAATTCGAGACTTTAAACAAAAAGCAGGGCCATAAATTAGCTTTGTTTAGCACACGGCAATTTATCACCGATATTCGAAGACACCTGATGGCTGAGCTGACCTTAACTTTCAGCCCGGACTTCGAAATGGAAATGGGCAAGCTCTGTACACATAAAGGGGAAAAACTGAACAGAAGTTGATGGATGTGGCAGGCCTCAGTAATCGTGTGTGGGTTTGTTAGGTAGTCATGACACGAGAATATTTGCATTATTTTGACGAGCTTAGCTACTTTCAGGAGAACTTAAAAAAAAACCTGCGAAGGAGCACGTGTCTGCCTACGAATGTTATTGCATAATTCTATAGAAACAAATAATAAGTCAATGTAGCTGGTGCTCCAGTGGTGGCATGCAAAAATTAAAATTGTTTTGGTATGTATAGGACAGAAGTTTAAAATATTTATGAATTATGGCTATTATAAAGCAAATATCTGGAAGGAGCTCTAAGAAATACATGTCTCGAGGGATTTTTGATATTATAAAACCATTATTTAAACTAATTGTTTTAGATAATGACACATAATCAAATGCATCCGATACATAACAACACTTCAATTAAGAATTAGAGAGTTACAAATTACTGACATATTTTTTGTAAGAAACCCCGTTCAGAGCTTAAGACAAAAAGTGCTTAAAACTCGATTGAAAAAATCTCTAGTTGCTAAGATAAATAATAACAATTGAACAAAGAACGCAATTAAGTAAAGATAACATCAACACTCATCAGCACAATTCCAAATATCTACTATTTTCGAGAACCCTTTGACATTTCGATTGAGGCACTCATTTCCATCAAACTTGTTATCTCTGTCGAAACCGAGACCATTATCATATTTACTCGGATATTTATCTCCGCACTCGACTCACTCACTCCCGCGAAATGTCAAAAAGACAAACAGAATGGCAAACACTCAATAAGACTGGCTGACTGGGGAGACATCAAATCAAATCCAATCAAATCACCACTTAAAATGCACGACACACTTTTTGGTAAAACAACGGCGGCAGTGGATGGAGGCAAAGCGGCACAAAACTGGGTGTGAACGGCTTTGAATCTTTGAACTCATGGGCCCGAATTGTGCCATGCATAAGGCGAAAGGCGGCGGGGGAGGAGCCTCCTCGCCAATTCAAATTGCCCATCAAGTATACGCCCCGTGCGCCAGCCCAAGGAGACTCGAACAATGCACAATAAAAGTACTTTTCGGGAGAGAAACAAATTGCATTGCCGCTCTGTCTGGCCAATCGACTGCCAAATTACAATGCTCCAATGATCTTTTCCGAGCCAAGCGTTTTGCATTTAATTTTTCAACGCGAAAACGCAAAAACGCATTGGGAAAGGAAAGTTTTTTCTCGTTCGCTTTTCAATTTGTTATAGTTATTATGCATTGTGTTTATTATGTGGCCACAGTATTTATTTATTTACCTGCTACTGCTGCCGCTGCTGCTGCCACCCTTTCAATTTCGCCCAACCGATCGCGATCGCTCTCCTTACGTAAGTGAGGCCACCAACCGAAAACCAAAGTGACATTGAAGGCTGCCAAAGCTAATTATGCAATTACCTGACACCCGAGAGACGGAAATCGGAAAGTGAAGCTGATTAAGGCTCTGTACACAGTGAGTGTGTGCGCAAAATGAACACCGATTTATTTAGTTAATTGATCGCTTAGTAGTGAATGGAGCTGATGTTTAGTTTGGGCGAATCAAGCTATAATTTCTTTGGTAGTTTCAGACATCATAAGCCAGGGAAAAATTAAAGATAATAACTTCATTGAAGACTGATTTAAAGTCGATTTTGTATTGGGGAATATACCACAAAATATTAGACATTGCGAAAATATGGCTTACAGATTTCTCTTTCATATTTCACCTGCTTCCGTATGTGTATAAAGTGTTCTGAGTCCCATCAAAATACAAGCCTACAAACTATTAAGATTTAAGGATTCGGTGGCGGTTCCTTATCGGAATAAATGTGACTTAAAACTGAGATTAATACAACATTTATTGCCTTTTTATTAGTATTTATAAAAAGTAATAGGCTGCAAGAAAACTTATAAGTATTATTAAATGTATACAAATTGACATAGAACTAAGTCCAAGAAGCAAGCAAAATTTTACTGGTTTCCATTAACGAAAAGTACGAGAAAACAATATCGAAATGAAAACCAAATTATGAATTACAACTAAGAACACTTTCTACAACCAATTTTGGGTAGAATGCATTTCTGCATGAGGCAGTTCCCCTCAACCCACCTCGTCTCTGTATTGATCCAACTCTCCCCCGACTGGAATGACAAGCACGAAGAGAGTAGCGTTAATCGCGGAGCGTGTCTCGAATATTAAGACGGTATCCAAAATCCAGAACTCTTGGCTCACAACTCAATTGGAAGTCATCAAAGGGGCAGAGAACGCCGAAGAGGTTTCTTTTGTTTTTTTTTTTTTCGCTCGGAAAGCGTTCAACGACTTTGCCAGAACATAAATCTTCCGCAGAGGTGTGTGGGGTGTGTCCGATGATCACATTAAAACTCAACAGTTTACGTAATATTTTGAATATTTTATCTTTTAGTTAACCGGAGGAGTTAGAGCCAAAAAACCAGAGAACTGAAGCCGACAAGATGAGAAGAGCCAAAGGCTGGCTGTTAATGACAGCAACAGGTGAGTGCGAATCGGAGGACACTCGTCCAAAGGTTAAGACGAAAAGCCAAGAAACCACAAAATCGCTTTACTCGAACCGGACCGTGACATAATACCAATCCTGGTCGGGTTATGCAATTTGTTGGCAGCCGTGAAGCTTTTAATTAATTTAAGTTTCGTTTCCCTTTCGACGCAGTGCTTCTACTGAGCCTGTTGGCCTCCACAGACGCCGCCCTGCCCTTCAAGAAGGTATCCATTGCCAAGACACCCGCCTCGACCAGCAGCACCACCAGCACATCCACGACAACAGAGGCCGCAGGCGCCGAGGAGGAGGAACCGGAGGAGGAGCAGCCAGTGCCCACCAGCGAGGGCGGCGACAGCAACAAGGTGAGAAATGGATTTGGTAAACCGTTTACATGTAGTGCTCATTTTTGTCGAACTCTTCCTTTTAGTCGGACAATACGACTCTGTCGAAGAACTCCAAGCTGACGGGGATCCCACAAATCGATTACATCTGGGATCCCAATCTTCCCAGGGAGCTACGGGGGTAAGAAATGCTTTGGAAATTTATTATCTGAAATATTGAGGATTAGGTTCTTTAAATATTTTTTTACGAAAAACCCGATAATAACTTACCTTACGATCGTGCTCCGCAGCTACAACCTGTCCAGTTATCCCTTCCTGTCCACCGTGCCGCCCATGGACGAGATCCACTTCAAGTGCGAGGGCCTGCACGACGGCTTCTATGCCTCCATCGAGTACAAGTGCCAGGTGAGCAAGCGTGACCTTGTCTGGCCTAATGGCGACATAACACAATTGGTCATCAAGCCTAGACCAGCCCAGCCCAGTCCCAACCCTATGTGCATGTCCAGCAATTTCTCTTTTTCGTCTGCCGACGTGACGCCAAATAAAAAATATATAAATAAAGAAAACTAGTTTGGGCCTCGATCTTGACCCCAAAAGCGGCCAAAGAGAAGCGCTAAACGATGTCTAACCGAGCGGATTAGTTATGGCCAAAATGTGATTAACCAGAGTTCAAACTCGTTGCAGATCTACCACCACTGCGTCTACGGCATCAGGCACGACTTTCTGTGCGCCAACTTCACGGCCTTCGACCAGCGCACCTTCATCTGCCACTTCGCCTCCGACGTGGACTGCGAGGGATCGCAGAAATACTGGAATAGGTAAGAGCTCCCCGGGGAATACCCCCACAGAGGTCAACTCATCATCAGTTTGGCACCTTCTCTTGAATATTAAGTCAATATTTTAGCCTCGTTATATCAAATTTCTTTCCATCAATAATAAACTTCATTTTATAGGTTTGGGAAGTTAAACCAAAGCCAGTTTTATATTTTTATTAAATACCTTTATTAAATTCGATAAACGTAATTTTATTAAATTTGTATAAACTTAATAGGTAAAATCAAAATCTTAATAAGTTATAAATACAAAAACGTTTAAAAATTAAATTTTTAAGAACAATATTTGGTAATATTCATAGTAATAAGTAATATATTCTAAATTCAGTACTGCGGGTTTTTAAATTATTAAAAATTTATAACTTTAAAATATGATTAGGTTTATATTTCTTGTTTTAAAAAATATTTAATATATACCTTTTGCATATTTAAGAAACGATGAGCTCTACATGGCCACCACCACCACATCCACGAGCACCACCACTACGGAACCACCACCCACCCAGCCATCGGCACCGCGTCGTCGGCCCCAGAGACCGCAGCGTCCGCTGAGGCGACCCTACAACCGCAGGCCCATCGACGACTACTACTACGAGGAGCAGGACCAGTACGAGGATGAATACTACGAGGAGCGTCCCGTCAGGCGGCACAAGCCGCGACCGCGCCAGAGGAAGCCACAAGTGGAGGTGGACTACGACGATGAGTACGATGAGAAGCGGGCGGAGGCGGAGAAGCCGAATAGACGCAACAGGAATCGCTACCGGGATGAGGAGGAGACCCAGGAGGAGGACTACGATGAGCGGCCCAGCAAGAGGCAAAGAGGTAAATCTACTCCAGGTCCAGCGGGCCGCAAGGTGTCTCCGAGGAAGCCAGGCCGCGTGGAGGAGCGTCGCAGCTTCAACGACGATCGGCCGCTGAACAGGAGGCGCATTGAAAAGCAGAGGACCACCCCATCGTCCGCCTTGGATGAACTGGATGAGTATGAGAAGCCTTATGGGGGAGTGGACCAAGAGGAGGCGGCCGAAGAGCAGACTCCACAGAAGGTGAAGACAACCCCGAAGCCACTGACTGAATTTATCACACCCAAGGCGGCAGCTGCCTCCGTTTATGCTCGTCCCCGGGCTCCTCCGAGGATACCGCGCCCTGTGCCCATCAACGAAAAGAAGAAGTACTCCTATCCGGTGCAAAAGGGCACAGCCACCACCCAGGCACCGTCCAGCAGTGGCCAAGAGGAGGAGGATTACCCCGAGGAGCAGGCTGAGGAGGACTACGAGCAACCGCCAGCCAGGAACACACCTAGGAGACGCACTCAAGCACCGCGTGCGGAGCAGAAGCCCACGAGAACCACTCTGCGGAAGCCAGTGACGGATAAGAAGCCGCTCGAGGACGATTACTATGAGCCCGCGGAGCATCAGGAGCCCCTAAGGAAGCGCAAGCGTCCCTTGGCACCCAGATCCCGTACCCCAGCAGCAGATGTGGACTTCGAGGACGAGGATTACGAGGAGAGTCCGGCCCCCGTGGCCACAGCCGCTCCGGCGAGAAACCAGAGACTGAGGGCCAAGACCACCACCACCACCAGGAAGCCAACAGCGCCACCGCGTCCTCGCCAGCCGATCGTGGAGGAGGATGATGACTTGGAGCAGCAGCAGCCAGTGGAGCATGTCGAGGAGGAGGCACCGGCCCCCAGGACGCGGGTCAACTCGCTCAACGCGCGAACGGCGGGCATTGGAAAGTCGCAGCGTCCCTCATCGGTACGTGTGGTCAAGCGACCCTTCCTGCCCTCCAGGGGCGGCAGTCCCTATCTGCCCCGCGGCCTTCAGCCAGTGGGCGTGGCATTGAAACCACTGCCCACCACGGACAGCACGCCCATCGACATGGGCTCCACCATCTCCGGTGTGCGTCTGCTCGAGCACGGTGCTCCCCTGCTGCGGGGAAGGCCCGACAGCAACGAAGATGACGACGAGGTGGAGCCACCTCCGTCTCCCAGTCCACCGAGGACAACTCTCCCGCCGCGCAGTGCTCTGCCGGCCACGTCGAAGAGAGTGGAGCAGCCGCGTCCCAAGCTAAATCTCGATGAGCTCTACGAGAATGACTACGATGTCACGCTGAACGATGCACTCGATCCCACTCTGAAACCGCTCTCGCCCCAGCATCAGCATCCGCATACCAATACGCATCCACATCCGCATCAGCTTCCATACCAGCAGCAGCAGCAGCAACAGCAGCAGCAGCGGCAGTATGCCAGTGCCTACAATCCATTCGCCTATCAGCCAGCAGCGTATCAATCACCAACATCCGCTTCAGCTTCAGCATCAGCATCCGCACCTGCATCCGCATCCGCATCACAATCGCAGCCAGCGAACTATCATAGTGATTCCTATTTCTCGTCGACAGATATACGCCGGCGGGCTATTGTCCCGGCGCAAGCCGCGCGTCCACATCGACTCGAATACGCTGCTGCCGGAGGAGCCGGCGCCGGAGGAGCATCCGGAGTGAGCCGGAGTTACCAGCCGGCGGCGGGCGGACGGATTGCCCAGCATTTCTACGACGACTTTGCCTACTAAATAGTTCGCGTGTTATAAGGTGAGTGCTCTGCTGCTTCGATTAGGCAGGTCAAAATCTAAATAAAGAATGTCCTCTTCCTCTCTTCCAGTTTCTTCAGCTGTAAATAAGTTTTGCCCAAACACACAAGGAGAGTTCCATTCGGTGCACGGCTCCTGCAACTTCTTAAACAAATCTGTCTCTACCTTAGTTGTTTAGCCGCAAAAAACCTACTCGTAATTCAAGAAGGTTCGGGACATTATTGGCTCTCAACTGCTGAAAGGAAACTACATAATTCTTTAATTCTCTATTTTAATACCATCCACTAGTGTTCGGAACTATGACAAGTGAACGTACATTTAGCTCTCAGTTCTAGATAAAGCTTTACTTTTTTCGACCTTACAAATGTTACTTCTCACAGCCCATAGCTCGTCATGTCCTGAACCTTTCAAATTAATATATACGTTGTATAATACTCAAATGTCGTGATAGTAGCAGCTTGCGAATTTGTCTGCTAGCTCGTATCTAGTAGTTTATAAAACTAACTAACAGCCTCCTCCTTCACGTTATCTCCGCAAAATCAAGAATCAAAAACATATAAAAATCTACAGAACCGAAGGAAACATTAATTTAATATTTGAATAATTTGCAAACAAATTGTCTGTAATATTTAAGCATTGTCCGGAGATCGACAGATCGAAGACTTAAGTCGGAGTGCATATAACATAAAACAAACAAAAACTGAAATAAATATATAAAACCTACTTAAACTAGTTAATCTTGGTAAAAACGACTAAAATAGGCATATTCGGCCCGATCGTTTGTATGAAATGTAAGACATAGAAGTCCGATTTGGATGAAATCTAAAATGTATGGCTAAATGTCGGCCCACTTGGCCCGACTTATATACTAATGGAAATAGAAAGAAGACTATCTGAAAAGTTTCATTCAGATAGCTCTGGTGGTGCTGATCAAGAATTACTACGTTGCAAACTTCTAACTAAAATTATAATGCAATGCAAGGGTGTAAATATGCTCAAATCATTCTTTTAATTCAAACATCAATCTATCAATGTGGACGGCAGTCCACTTAGTGACGATGAGCACCGAGACTGTGGTGCGCAAGGAGTCTACTCTATAGAGCCGTATAATTGAAAATCTCCTACGATAGTCCGATCAGAACCATTTATATTTTTATCAAAAGGTATTGTAAAGCTCTATGAAAATGTATACTACGATTTTTTAAAAACCGGAGTGAAAGTCCAAAAATGAAAATTTGTACAATTTGAGCTGTTGGAGCCGGTGGAGCAATCCCCCAAATTGTGTTCTAGCTGTAAATATGCGTCGATACTCCGTTCAAAAGATATTAAATTAATACGATTTACAGGCATTTTCGAAATGAAAACGTTTGTCCCGTTGTTTCTGCCTGTCTATTTGTCGTTCTGCATGAAATCTTCCCTTTAGAGTCCTGAAATCACTTTTATGTGTTTATACAGCTCGAGTTGAAAAACTTTTTTTCTATCACTTTTTGGTTTTACCGCTAATTCCAGCGTCCATAAAGCTACAGAAAGGTGCTTTACATCGTTGGTAAGGTAATTAATAGCAATTATCCCATATAGTTTACTTCTTACATTTATTTTTTTGTTATTTTCCCATTTGAGTTTTAAACAAAAACTTCTGATATCAATTAAAAACATCTATCAACGAGGTACCAAATTTTGCAACGATAACCGATGTTCAGCTAAGATCAGGAGTCATAACTATTTAGTTTTTTCAGTTTTAGTTTGGTTCAGTTTTAAAACTTTTAATATCAAACAAACACACCCTTTAAAGAGGTGACATAAAAGTGACGATGGCACCTTTAACTTCAAAAGTTTCCGATATTAAATTTTGTGACGATTAATAGTAACGCTAACAAAAAGATATTAAAAATAATTCATCTAGTTTCGTTTTCGGTACTAAGCTGAAAAATACATAGCCTTGAAACTCAAAACCAGCATATCCAATTAACCAACATTGAAAGAGCCCATGCCAACCACTAGTTACTATTTATAGCCATTAATTATTTAAACAAAGTTTAATCCATCGATCTCAAACCTCCGAATTTCCTAAAAATATAAATGACCACTTAACCTTTATTATTTTTTTTTAATTAGGTACAGAAAACATATAGCTGATATTTAGATATAGGATAATACCACTGGAAATAATTATTCGTTTTTTATTATTATCATTTTGGTTTCCTTTGCCGCAAACTCATATCAAATTCTCAATAAATTGCCAGCTAACGTTGGTCACGAACTGAGGATTCCCCTGGAATATCCAATTTATTGACAGCATATAGTCGCCGCTGGGAAAGGGAAGGGTCTTTACCTCAGTTGAAAGATACATTCCCCTTATTAAAATGTCACCCTTCAATTGCAAAGTAGAAGATTCAACTTAGCTTGGAGATAGGCCTTACTTACATAAAGTGGACAAGTGTGGTTGATATTTGAGAAGTCCTTATATATGTTCCATATATAAATATTAAAGGGGTTGAAGGGCTTCTTTAAAAATCGACATGCATCGAGTGTAGTGTTGAAGAGCCATGGCTTGTATCCGCTCGCCCGTTTAAACACCTGATGGTGAGTGATAATGTCCTTAACCGGATGGATAAAAGTTGCATTGAAATTGAAAACAGTCTTGTTTCGACTTATCGCCTTCAAGCGGCACTCGTTTATCCTAACCCACGATAAGTTGTAACTGGCACACACTACATTTGATAGCTTATAGGTGACCGAATCCTAGTAAATATTGGTTTGGCTTAAAATTCTTGTATATTATACTATATACTAGTATATCATTAAACTTACACCTGATCTCCAAGAATAAACGAGTGCTAAAATAGCGACAACCTTCATTGCTGTCCCCATGACTTTTTGCAGTAAAATGGCATTCTCTGAATCGTCGTCACTTATAACCATACCCGTTTTAATTATTTGGTTTATTGAAACGGAAAAATACCTCAAAAATTATATTTTCACCTACTATTATTTCTTTGTCATTATGCATCGATCAATTGGATTTTTGGACGCACTCCTGTCCTCAGTTTACTGTTTGTATAGATCCCGGAAACTGCGGTTAGGAAGGTGCGCCACTTTGGGGCATTTTATGTGTGGTCGATCATTTGGTGTTAAAGAAGTCGTCGATGATGTCTCGGCCGAGTATCCATAGGTCCGCAGGGTGTCGTCTGAGCAAACGACGTCGGCCTAACGGTTTGGCAAGATGTCTGGCGACCAAACAGAGAAATTGTCTCTGTTACTTTTGGTATTCCTGTGTCTTGAATTAACGTGTGATTTTGTACGTAGTTGTGCCAGTTCACTACCAGCATCCTGCTCAGAGCCTTTGTTATGCATGTTTGCACCCTTTTTGGTGAAGAATCACAAGCGGTGCCCCAGCATGTAATTCCCCAGTTCAGTGTCGGAAGGACAATGGCTTTAAAGAGCCCCACCTTGGCCTGGAGGGATAGACCGCTACCTGGACGAAGGAGCCAATTCATTTTTTGAAGCTTTGTCCTTGCTGATCCGCAAACTCTGTCAATCTATCCCTTCCAGCAAAGTCGGCGGTTTAGAGGTACGCCAAGATACGTCACCTTGACTTGAGTCTCATCCCATCCAAGTCTCAAGTTTGAAAGTAACGTCTTTTCAATGTTAAGCGCTATATTCCATCGAGGTGCCCAATATTCAAATTCGTCCAAGAATGTCTGTACCACGAGATCCGGAAGATCCGATGTGTAAACTGTGTACAGTGCCGGGCCAAGGACGCTACAGTGAGGTATACCAGCGATAATTGGGCGCAGTTCAGAACGATGTGCACGGATCTAAACGGCAAACTTCCTGTTATCCAAAAATGACACAATAAGCTTCAAGAGTTTCTCAGGTGAAAGGGGCATTACTTTGTAGAAGAGACCTATGCCAAAGCCCTGCCGAACGTCAAGAAATACGGCTGAAGTATTTGCAACCTTCTAAAGCACCCAGAAAATGGTTAACAACTCTGTGATCCTGCTCAATAAGAATCGAAAACGTATAAAAATTTACAGAAACAAAGAAAAAATTCATTTAATATTTGAATAGTTTGCAAATTGTCTTTAATATTTAATTATTATGTCCGGAGATCGACAGATCGAAGACTTAAGTCGGAGTGCATATAACATAAAACAAAAAAAAACTGAAATAAATATATAAAACCTACGTAAACAGTTAATCTTGGACAAAGGCCTACCCTGCGCTAATCTTTGTTGGAAGTTTGCAGGCAGACCTTCAGATTCTCCGTTTCCTCCTCTAAATGGTCAAGTTTCTTCATTAAAATTATCTGAAAAAGAGACGCAGACAATATAGGGGGTAGCAGATCAAAGATCAAAGTTTTCACCTTAGCTGCAGAAACGATTTCCGTGGCCACTCTGAGGGGCATATGCTCCACTGACTGGACCAACAGCATGGGTCTTATTTTGGCTATATCCTGAATGCTTCTGAATCCAGCTGAATACAGTTGCCTGGCACGATTCTGGATTTGGAATAAAATACTTATTAATCATCGGCATGAAAAATTATTGCTTCCCACTCACAATTTTAACGCCTGGCAGTTCCATCAGCGGCTCCAATTCCAAGGTACCACATCGGTCCATTTTGTGCAGGATACGCTCGAACAAGGGCTTGTAGCACCAAAACTCCTCCAGCTCCTCGCACAGACGGACAATGGCGCTGGAAGCGGCGATCGATTGGCTGATCAGATGCTGCAGAGTTCCGCGCTCAACGTTGTACTTGCTGGCCACACTGGGCAGCGGCAGGAGATCAAGGACGTCGGATAGGATGAGAACCTTGTAGAGGCGGTTCAGTTGGAGGGACAGTGGTCCCTGGACCGACTGCTTCTTGAGCAGCCTGGCTGCTTGGGCTTCGGTGAAACCCAGCTGCTTAAACAGAGCCTGCGACTCCGGTGGAAGCAAGGTGTAAACTCGAAATAGAATGTTGGCATTCGCTGGGAACAGCTCATCGCCGCGTTCGTTGGAATTAAAGCACACGATTAGGTACAGAAGGTGGCCATAATTCGCCAGGATGAGCTGCCGTTGTGCCAGCCTCAGCTCCTTGTGGATGGCATTGGCCCGCTTGTAATCAATGCCCGCCTTGAAGGCGGCTCGTCCAATGTTGGTCAGCTTAAATCGGGTGGATTGACCGATGAATAGCCGCCTGTCAGTAGTTGGATTCCCATCCTGAGTGGTTATAATTTCGGAGCAATTGATTTTCGACTTGTTCGTGGGCTCGGCCACCTGCAGAACTTTATTCTTGAACATCTCGCGCAAAATGCGAAGCACTATGTCCTCTACGTCCACCTCCAAGTTGCTGGCCTGCACAGATAACAGAGTGCTATTCACCAAACGATTTAAGTCCCGACGACACTCGGCCAAATTCAGGCCAATCACGCTAAGAATCAGAGACTAAGAGAGGTTTTAGTTATATATCGACAATTTTAACTTTTGTAAGCATTTAAAGTTATAAATAATCAAGAAAATAAGTAAACTTCGGCCATCCTAAGTGTATGTACCCTTGTATGTAATAATAGAAAGAAAAGAAATTTTATTCCGATATCTTTAATAAAATCAAATATTGGCCCACTTGGCCCGACTTATATGCTAATAGGAATAGAAAGACGACTATCTGCAAAGTTTCATTTAGCAATCAATGAAAGTCTTGTTTGCATAGTAACGGACAGACAAACAGATGGACATGGTTAACTCAATTCGACTGGTGTTGCAAACTTCTGACTAAAATTATAATACCCTGCAAGGGTAAAATATGCACATCAATATTTTAATACGAACGACTATCTATAAAGATAATTTAAGATTTTAAGTTTCAATAAAGAACATTAGAGGGTAAACCCCTCACTATATTCATTATTATTATTATTATTATAATTAACCAACATTTAATAAGCCAAAGCCAACCACGAGTCACTATTTATAGCCATTAATTATTTAAACAACGTTTAATCCATCGATCCCAAACCTTTTAACATCCCAAAAATACATATGACCACTTTAGCATTTATTATTTTTTTAATAATGTACAGAAAATATATAGCTGATATTTAGATATAGGATAATACCATCATTTTGCTTTCCTTTGCGCAAACTCATATCAAGTTCTCAATAAATTGCCAGCTAACGTTGGTCACGAACTGAGGATTCCCCTGGAATATCCAATTTATTGACAGAATATAGTCGCCGCTGGGAAAGGGAAGGGTCTTTACCTCAGTTGAAAGATACATTTCCCTTATTAAAATGTCACCCTTCAATTGCAAATTAGAAGATTCAACTTGGCTTGGAGATAGACCTACTTACATAAAGTGGACAAGTGTGGTTGATATTTGAAAAGTCCGTATATATGCTGTATACTTGTATATAAATATTAAAGGGGTTGAAAGGCTTCTTTAAAAATCTGCATGCATCGATTTGGTTGTGGAATAGCCATGGCTTGTATCCGCTCGCCCTTTTAAACATCTGAGAATGCATGATTATATCTTTGGTCGGATGGATAAAAGTTGTATTGAAATTGAAAACAGTCTTGTTCCGACTTATCGCCTTCAAGCGGCACTCGTTTATCCTAACCCACGATAAGTTGTAGCTTATAGGTGACTGAATCCTAGTAAATATTGGTTTGGCTAAAACCTTAAATTTCTCGTTTATATCATTAAACTTACACCTGATCTCCAAGAATAAACGAGTGCTAAAATAGCGACAACCTTCAGTGCTGTCCCCATGACTTTTTGCAGTAAAATGGCATTCTCTGAATCGTCGTCATTTAAAACAATACCCGTCGAATGCCACACATTTTAGTTAATTAACTTGTCTCTTTTTCAATTATTGGGTTTATTGAAACGGAAAAATACTGTGAAAATAATATTTTCACATACTATTAATTTTTTTTTTCATTTTGCATTTTTGCATTTTGGATTTTTTGACGCTCTCCTATGTTCAGTTTACTGGAAAAGCAAAATAGGTCAAGATAATTGATGCCTTAGTGCCGATCTTGAAATATTTAAAAAACAAGATTTTGAAGACTGATTTGACAAATGGATTTATAGGCTTAATAAATGCATTGAAATCAATGATGACTAGGTAGAAGGGATATATAAATATATAAAGATAAAGATAAATAAATACGTTTTTTTTAAATTTTTTTTATAATTTACTTTGCGAACTTCTTCTCCTCGTATGTACTATATGTATGTAGTAAAACATGTTTAAATTTATGAAGTCAAAGCTAACTCAATGCAAGTGTAATCGTTCGACTCAATATATTTTTTACTCAAGTCTGTTTAAATGTCAAACGCCCGAGTTTTTTCTGCGAAAATAACAGGTTAGCGAAAATCTAAACCGATTGCATTATTGAACCGAACTGACAAACGTCCAAATTATTTCTTAGAAAATTACAGATTAGCGGAAATCTGAACCGATTGCACATTTGAACCCCAACCCTAATTTGCCCCAAAAAATATTACTAATATAAATATTGCTACCAGAAATCTCTCCTCTTCATATAATAGGCCTCCGAACTCGACTAATGAATTCAGTTTGTCCCAAGAACGCGAAATTGAAAGTAAAAGTGCACTGAAAAAAAAAAAAGGAAGCTAACTTCGGTAAGCCGAAGTTGGTAATACCCTTGCAGTCTGCAATTGGATCATTGAAAGTCGTCATTTCGGTAAAATTTAAAATATAACAGAGTTTGTACATTTTTATAACATTCCCTACACATTTCACATTTTACATGTACAATTTTACATAATCATATAAATCGACCGATCGCTTCTATGGCAGCTATAATTAAAACCGTAATTCTAGAACCTTAAAAAACAGCTACATCTCGAAATTTATAAAAATGGGTTGAAAAACAGAGAAGTTAGAATTTTTGTTTCATTAATTTTCCGATCATTCCTAACGCAGCTATTAAATACAGTGGTCCGATTTAGCCGTTCCGACATATATACTGCAATAGAAAGAAGACTATCTGCAAAATTTCATTCAGATAGTTTAAAAACTGAGAGACTAATTTGCGCAGCAATGGACAGACAGACGAACAGACAGACAGACGGACATGGCTAGATTGACTCGGCTGGTGATGCTGATCAAGAATATATATACTTTATGGGGTCGGTGATGCCTCATTCACAGCGTTGAAAATATCATGGCAACATTATAATACCCTCTGCAAGGGTATAAAAATCTTGTATTTAATTTTAAGGTCATTCGGAGCATCAAAAAAAAAGTAAGAAAGCCACAGTCGACTGTGCTCGACTGTGAGATACCCGGTACCTAAACGTTTGCACTTCACACTAAAAGGCAATTTAAAATTGTACATACATTATAATAGTCTACTTCGATACTTCTTAAAATAAATCGCCTCTCGAATTAGCTCCCGACCTAAATAATATAATGTCATACTTAAATATGAATGATACATTTTATAGGAACACATAAAAACCCGCTCGATCGGCGTCAAAAAATGAATTATGTCATTTTTTGCTATATTCTTCTGCAGTGGCGCCATTATATCGCGCGGCCAAGGCTCGAATGCGCCACCTGTCGGCTACAGATTGCAACAGCAGTGCTTTAGGGCGGCGTGTTTAAATTCTAACTTTATTGCTAATATCTCCTATGTTTATCATCCGATTTTACTGAAATTTTCAGGAAACGTCCATTTTATTTTATTTATTTATTTTATCTATTAACTTTAACCCGAAAATAACGAGTACAGCTTAATAACGTTTTTTATGATTTATGAGGGCGGAAGTGAGCGTGGCCAAATTTTAAAACCAACTTGATCTGCGTGCAACAGATTCCAATGTTGTCACCAAATTTGGTAACTCTAGCTCTTATAGTCTCTGAGATCTGTTGTTTCACACGGACAGACAGACGGACAGATGGACATGGCTAAATCGACTCGGCTGGTGACGCTGATCAATAATATATATACTTTATACGGTCGGAGATTTGTCCTTCTGCCTGTTACATACATTCTCGGTTGGCAATAACTTATAATGTATAAAAAGTTACAGTAGGTTAAACGGAGGTCATTTTCTGCTCTATGTATGTCTCTTATGGCAGTGCATATTCCAATACAATTCAAGAAAACATATGCACACTTGTAAAAACACTTTTGTTGTATTTAAAGATATACAATGAGAGAAAAGCACTTGCCAATTCATCGCTCAATTTACCGATCCCTCAAGGAATGGGAATGCATAAAGCATAAAGAAGAAATATAAATAAATAGAAGTTCAGTGTAAAGTGGTGGAAAAAACAAAATCAAATTACATTGGGATTAGCGGTGAAAAAAAAATATATATCTTATCAATATAGGAAAGTCCAGAAAAAGGAAAGTTCAAAATTGATTGCGTATAGCGTCGTGGGATCGAAAACATTACCTATGGGACGGGCTCACACAAAGCTTATGCTGCACCCATTATTATTTTAGCCCTATATTTAAGAAAATCGCCATAAAAGAATTTTTTTCTAAAAACTTCTTAAAATAAGAAAAACATTTCTATATTGCAGGAATGGTCACCATAAACCAAAATCGCCATGCAAAGAAGAAAACTTTCTATGCTTTAGAAAAACATTCTTTATTTTTATACCCGGTACCCATAGGGTACAAGGGTATTATAAGTTTGTGCCAACCGAGAATGTATGTAACAGGCAGAAGGAGGCATCTCCGACCCCATAAAGTATATATATTCATGATCCGTATCACCAGCCGAGTCGATTTAGCCATGTCCGTCTGTCCGTCCGTGTGAAACAACAGATCTCAGAGACTATAAGAGCTAGAGTTACCAAATTTGGTGACAACATTGGAATCTGTTGCACGCAGATCAAGTTTGTTTTAAAATTTGGCCACGCCCACTTCCGCCCTCAAAAATCATAAAAAACGTTAAATAAGCTATACTCGTTTTTTTCGGGAAAAAGTTAATAAATACAAAAAATTAATAAAATAGAGCGGACGTTTCCTGAAAATTTCAGTAAAATCGGATGATAAACATGGGAGATATTAGCAATAAGGTTAGAATTTTAACATACCGCCCTAAGGCACTGCTGTTGCAAGCTGTAGCCGACAGGTGGCGCATTCGAGCCTTGGCTGTGCGATATAATGGCGCCAAATGTACATATGTATGTACAATGTAGTGTATGTACATTTTAAAATTGCCTTTTAGTGTGAAGCGCAAACGTTTAGGTACCGGGTATCTCACAGTCGAGCACAGTCGACTGTAGCTTTCTTACTTGTTAGAACTTATTTTCTGAAATCTAGGAAAGCTTGCTGTTCACGCCAGATAGGCGCTCAGTTTTCAGCGACAGTGTCGAGCAGCAGTTTAACCAGATGTTTCTATCTCGCTAGCTAGCACTGTATCCTCGCTCTCAGCGATCTCCCGATCCTCGTCTAGAAGTCCCGCTTTCCTTCTCTTTTCTTTCCTCGCTCTATCGCAAGTCTCCACTTTGCATTGGACCAATCTAATTTAAGTTACATAGTCAGTACTGTTTTCGAATTATACAAATAAACACTTCCGCCGCTTATCTAATTATTACATTATTACTGCCGGTCATACAGTTGGATTTTGCGAAGCTCATTTCGCCTGACTTTCTGTTTGATTATTGTCAAAATCAAATTCCGCTTTATCCAACACTACGGCAGCTAATAATTACTTCCAATTCAAAATCCATTTCCTTGTATACTGCCGACTTATCCAATTCCTTTCTGTGCATGTTAAATTTACAACAACTATAATTTACATTTCAATTTATTTACACATATATATACATACTGTCCACTCCACTGATCTATATTCGTTTTCCGCCAAAAGATCTATAAATCCAAAATTCAATACAGTCGACTCATAACATAAAAAATAAATATATGTATATAAATCAGAATATATGCACACAGTATATATGTACATACATCACTGTGGACGGCAGTCCACGTAGTGACGATGAGCTCCGAGACTGTGGTGCACAAAGAACACTACTATATAGAGCCGAAGAGTTGAAAATCTGCTACGATCCAAACCATTTATATCTTGATCGAATGGTACGTGGGCTGCTATATATATTTCTGGCCTAGGCAACACTAAGTGTTGTTAGGTGGAATCTGACATTTCCATTGAAAAGTTCGACATTTTTAAGCATAAACGTACTCAGAACGGTTTGACGTACGACTATCATTTGTGTTGTTTACAGTTACTTAAAAAAATCAATTTCGCAAAAAAATGGAATTAACTCGTGAACATTTTCGTGCGATCATTTTTCACAACTTTCGGCGTGGATTATCACGACAAGAGTGCAGCGATGAACTTAAATCTTTGTATGACTATGAAGCACCATCCTATAGCACTGTGAAAAACTGGTACAACGAATTCAATCGTGGCCGACGCTCCCTCAAAGACGAATTCCGCGAAGGTCGTCCAAAAACAGCCGTTGTGCCAGAAAACATCGATGGCGTACGTGAACTAATAATGCAAGACCGTCATGTGACATACCGTGAGATAGAGGCATCCCTAGGCATTTCTTCCACCAGCATACATTCGATATTGCATGAGCACCTGGCTGTAAAAAGGTTTGTTCTCGTTGGATCCCGCACAATTTGACAATCGCTCAAAAGAAGGCTCGTGTGGATTGGTGTAAAGAAATGCTGAAAAAAACGATCGCGGTGCTTCAAAAGACGTTTATAAGATCGTCACAGGTGACGAATCATGGATCTATGCGTATGAGCCCGAAACAAAACAGCAATCGACCGTGTGGGTCTTCCAAGACGAGCCAAATCCAACGAAAGTTGTTCGTGGAAGAAGCACTTCGAAGCAAATGGTCGCCTGTTTCTTCGCAAAAACTGGTCATGTGGCTACTGTTCCTCTTGAGCAACGTAGGACGGTCAATTCTGATTGGTACACCACCATTTGTTTGCCTGAAGTCTTCGGTGAAATTCGAAAAACGAACAAGGGAAGACGAATCATTGTGCACCATGACAATGCGAGCTCTCACACATCGGCTCAAACCAGCGCCTTTTTGACTGGCCAAAACGTCGAATTGATGGGTCATCCGCCGTACAGTCCTGACTTGGCACCAAATGACTTCTTTTTATTCCCTCACATCAAGAAGAAAATGCGTGGTCAACGATTTTCGTCGCCAGAATATGCTGTTGAAGCATTCAAAAACCATGTTTTTGAGGTGTGTCAATCAGAGTGGAAAAAGTGCTTCGAAAATTGGTTTGAGCGCATGCAAAAGTGTGTAAATCTTGATGGAGAATATTTTGAAAAACAATAAAACTATTTTCCTTAATAAATATTCGTATTTTCATTATTAGGCCAGAAATATATGTAGCAGCCCACGTATTGTAAACCTCTTTCAAACTGCATACTAAGATTTTTCAAAAACGGATTTGGCCAGGAGAAATGGGAGTGAAAGTGCGAAATTGAAAATTTTGAAAATTGCAGCTGTTGGGGCCGGTGAAGCAAAAATCTCAAAATGTTCAAGTACGCGTCAAAAAGATATTCAATAAACATGATTTTAACGGCCTTTCCGAAATGGGAATGTTTATCCTGTTGTTTGTCTGTCTGTCTGTGTGTTGATTGTTTTGTTTTAGAGTCCTGAAACCACTTTTACTTTTTTTAACAGCTCGAGCTGAACTACTTTTGTTCTACTATTTTTTTTGTTTTCCCGCTAGTTTGCCGGGAAAACAGCCAAAAAAGCTAGATTTACCGCGCCCATAACTTCTAAACGACTAAAGCTTCAGAAACGTGTTATATGTTGTTAGAAAGATATTTTGAAATGATAATACATAATTTATCTTAATATAATATTTAAAAATTTGTAATTACAATTTTTTTTTTAAAGTTTTTGAAATGGTTTTTACGATTTTGATTATCACTCAAGATTGCTCAATTTTTGGTATATAACACATATCTGATTATTATATTTACTCATTAAAATTAGTAGCAAAGATCCCATATACCTAACCTTTTACATGCACTATACATACATTTATGTAAAAATACATGTAGAGTCAATAGAGACGTGCACAATTGCAATAAATTTTAAAGCCTACTGTGACGCCCCGTTCCGAGCACACAATACATATTGCCAAATTATAATGTATTAAATTTATCATATATAAATATATTTTCTAGCTTAAATTTACGCAGTGTAGCCAGTGCAGTGCAGCGACAGAGCGGAGAGAAGAACAGCGAGAAGAGATAAGCCTTGCACACGGCCAACGGAAATAACTTCAGAGGCTACGCAGTATCGGGCACAGCAAGCTTTCGCACCGCTAGGCGAGAAAGGGGAGCGCAAAACAAATCCCCAGCGCAGTCACCGACAGCGGTGGCGATCTCGAATTCGAACTCGCTCAAGAGCTTATCGAGTTTCCGCCTCCGTTCGTCGGTAGAGGCAAAGAGAGAAAAGCCGAGCGGCGTGCACACGGACACCCACACCCTTGCGTGGGTACATGCAGGGCGACCCGAACGAACGGGATCGAGAGGCGCAAAACCCTTCGGCGATGTGGGTGATCAACTGCACCGGGCCGGAGAGCGGGCATGCAGACGAAGCGAAGAACAAAGGGAGCTTCGTAATCTGAGCCGGCTTAACGGAAGCTGGGCGCCGAAGACGAAGGCAGTCAAGTTTTGGGACCTGGAACCAGGAGTTACGCGTAGGTCCCGCGTACAGTCCCCGCTAGATTTCCCAACACGTGTCGGCGCCATCGCTCACAAGTGCTCCACGCCGATGCCCAGCAAGCAAATTTAGGAGCGCTCTTAATTGTGTGTCTAAAAAGAGCCTCGTTTCAGAGTGTTTTCTGAGTAGGCACATAAATAAGAGCATTTTCGGAGCACATTTGGTGCTCTCTAAGCATAGGCTCATAAAACGCTCTTATGTCTGAGCATATTCTGAACGATGGTAAGTAAAATGTCGCGATTAAAATAACGGGATGCAGATTCTTGCGATAAGAAAGATGATTTAAAGTGCACAAAATTACTTAGTTTGTGCATTACGAAAGTGAAAGTCGGACGTGTTCAGTGAGTACGAAAAAAAGTGTGTAAACTTCATTTTAAATTTGATAAATTATAAATTATGAGTGTGCAAAGATCAAGTCGTAATGAATCTAAGAAAATATTAAGTGCCCTGAAGACCAGTAATCTGCCACCGGAGCTCGGCGAAGTGGATGAACCAATAGTGGATTCAGGGACTTATTTGGAGCAAGAGTCTGAAAAGAGTCTTTTTCGTGGAAGTTTAAGTGCCTAAAAAGGGTACTTTTTTGTGCCTTTTCTGAGGGTTTTCTATGCTTCCATCGGAGGGTGAAAGCACTTATTTCTGTGTCAGAAAAGAGTCAGATCGGACTCAGAAATCTGCCTTTTAAAGTGCGACCGTTTTCACTTTATGACTGTAAATGCTCAGAAAAAAGCATCAGAAAACCGTCAGAAAACGCTCAAATTGCTTGCTGGGTGCCTAGTACCATGCCCACGTCCGGTACCTAGTTGCATAGTTGCCCATATCACCTCGCTCAAAAATGGCCCGACCGCGTTTCGAACCCTCGGCCAACTGGTTGGCACGCGCAGACCTTAACCCCAACGCCATTCACCTGCGTACGCGTGACAGGCTTAAGAAGGCATTTGAGGAAACTTTGTTGAAAATCGGATTTAATTAACTTTATTTTTAAATTCGAAGGGCTTAAAGAAATAAAAATACAATTAAATATTAATTAATAATAAGGGGTTTAAAAAATTTAAAAAAAAAAATCAAATTCGATAAACAAAAATTAAGTTGTCCGGATCAGGAGTCGAACCGCCCTCCTCCTCCTCAGCAAATGCACAACCCATTAGCGCTCTGAACTACGGTATTTCTATATTTTAGAAATCTTTTCTAATTCTTAAAAAATTATACTAAACTTTCAACATTTTTGAAAATATTTCTTATATTTAGTATTATTTACTTTTAATGGTTTTCTGTTTTATGGCAAGCTTTTCTAGATTTCAGAAAAAAAAATCTAAATATAAAGATTTATTTTTCTAAAGCATAGACTTTGTTTCTTCTTTCTATGGCGATTTTGATTCATGGTGACCATTCCTGCAATATAGAATTTATTATCTTATTTTAAGTAATATGTCCTTGTTTTTAGAAAAAAATGTATTGTAATAAGAAAAAAAAATGTTATGGCGATTTTCTAAAATATTGTATTATGAGTGTACAAAAAAAAGGAGGAAAGCTACAATCCAGTGTGACCGACTGTGAGATACCCGGTACCCGGGTGAAATTAAATATCACATGAACATGAAAAAAAATAAAACATTGACAAATGAGGACAAATGTAACTAGGAATATTTTGAAGAACACCCAACAAATGCAAATGTTTCTGGGAACATGTTTCGCAACATATAAAAAAGGAAAATAAATGCAAGGCCCATGTTGAGCAACACGCAATGTAGCTGTCAACACAGGAGAAATTTATTGTTTTTGTTAATTTACTTAAATTTTTAGAGGACGTCCACACAAATATATTTATTTCATATATATTTTTTTAGACCGAAGATCACAATAGCTTAGTTAGAGTTTTTTCATGATTTTCAAGGGGGAAAGTGTGCGTGGACAAATTTTAAATCAAACTTGATCTGCGTGCAACAGATAGGAATGTTGTCACCAAATTTGGTAGCTCTTAGTCTCTGAGATCTGTTGACTCATACGGACGGACGGATAGACGGACAGATGGACATGGCTAAATCGCCTCGGATGGTAAAACAGATCAAAAGCACACACACTTTATGAGGTCAAACTTCAGGTCAAAAAATATAATACCCTGCAAGGGTCCAAATATTTTTAATATATCTAATAATATTCATATTATATTTTATTATTTTAATATTTTTATTTAAAAATTAATCGAACTATTTATATTTTTACAAAAACAAAAAAAATCCGATTGCTAATCAAAGAATACTCTTATTAGTTAGTACGAAGTTAGTTCCTATGGCCCCTCCAAAAAAATTTGCGGTGCACATCCTAACGGTCCACAGAATCGTTCCTACCGAAGACATTTATTGGTTTTCCTCTGCCGTAAATTTATATCAAATTCTCAATAAATTGCCAGCTAACGTTGGTCGCGAACTGAGGATTCCCCTGGAATATCCAATTTATTGACAGCATATAGTCGCCGGTGGGAAAGGGAAGGGTCTTTATCTCAGTTGTAAGATACATTCCCCTTATTAATATGTCACCCTTCAACTGCAAAGTAGAAGTTTAAACTTGACTTGGAGGTAGGCCGTACTTACATAAAGTGGACAAGTGTGGTTAATGTTTGAAAAGTCCTTATACATGCTGTATATATAAATATTGACGGGGCTGAACGGCTTCTTTAAAAATCGACATGCATCGATTTTATTGTTTAAGAGCCATGGCTTGTATCCGCTCGCCCTTTTGAAGACCCGAGAGTGCATAATTATGTCCTTAACCGGATGGATGAAAGACGCATTGAAGTTGAAAACAGTCTTGTTTCGACTTATCGCCTTCAAGCGGCACTCGTTTATCCTAACCCAGGATAAGTTGTTGCTGGCACACACAACATTTGTTAGCTTATAGGTGACCGAATCCTAGTAAGTATTGGCTTGGCTTAAACCTTGTATTTATTGTATATATCAATAAACTTACACCTGATCTCCAGGAAAAAACGAGTGTTAAAATAGCGACAACCTTTACTGCTGTCCCCATGGCTTTTAGCGGTAAAGTGAACATTAAATCGTCATTATTTGAAACCACAGCCCCTTAATTACCTTGTTTTTTTTTTTTAATTATTTGGTTTATTGAAACGGAAAAATACCTAAAAAAATAATTGTTCCTCCCGCAATATTATTAGTTTTTTATACCCGGAACCCATAGGGTACAAGGGTATTACACCTTCTCCCTACATCTATCTGGGTAAACAATAATATAAAAGCAAGCTAACAAGCTACAGTCCACGGTAAGTAGCAAAAGAGAGCAGCCGTGCTATGAAAGTCTCATCTCTAAGAGAAATAAAAAAAAATAAACACAACAGCATAGATGTAGGCGTTTGAAGAGACAACATATTTTTGACAACTGGATTCTAGGTCGCTCTCCTGCCAGCAGAACATTTATCAATTTTAGTTGGTATTTGTCTTGCCCACTTTTCCAGTCTTCTGGTGGTTGTATCAAGACCAATGCTCTTTTAAACAATGCAGTCTTGGCAAGTCTTTATTGCACATTTTGAACTATGTGGATATATCACAAACCCACTCAATGTAATGGTAGACTGCAGACTTAACATAATTTATAAGTCACTTTTTCCTACTCAGCAGTGACAAGCGACCGACTTATTTCTTGGAAAATGACAGGTTAGCGGAAATCGGAACCGATCTCATTATTTATATATATACGAGTATCAACCCGAAACCCTAATTCTTGCCAAATTATAGTGTGAAAGCTAACAGAAATCTTCCCGCTTTCTATAAAATGTCTCCAAACTCGAGTAATGAATTCAGTTTCTGGCAAGAACGCTAAAGAGAAAGGTCTGTGAACAAAGAAATTAATTTAACAAATCTGAGAAGTTACTTTGTACTTTACTTAAATAAATTATATATTTTTCAGAGCGTGCAAGTAACAGTTGACCGTTTTTGGTTGTTTACAAATATGGACCTCTTGAGCAAGGCATCAAAGATTAACCGTTCAACTGCTTATAAGTTAATCAGTTGTCAAAAAGGGAAAATTGAAACTACGGGCACTCTGCGCTAAGTTGTATTGTGGCTCATTTGACTTTCAATATGAAAGCGCTCAGCAGAATGGCTTCTAAATCTGCCTACTTGTTAAAACCACGTAGGTACTAATGCGAAAGATTTTAAGCTTTTAGCACTCACCTGAAGTCCCACCGCTTCCTGATGATCCAGCGAACTTAGCGCCTTGTCCATGGGCGAGAATAGCATTTGGCCGACCTGAAGGTTATCCTTGCTCTGGGCAATCAGAATGCTCTCTCCCGCCTCGCCAAGTCCGGCGCGTCCAGCGCGACCCACCATTTGTTTGTACTTGCACAGAGTCATAAACTCTTGGCCCACGTACGGGGCTCGTATAATCACTCGCTTGGCTGGGAGGTTAACGCCCGCCGCCAATGTGGAGGTGCAGCAGATGACCGTCACCACGCCGAAGCGATAGGCCGTTTCGATGTACTTTCTCTCGTCGGTTGTCAGACCGGAGTGGTGGTAGGCGATGCCGTAGGGCAATGTCTTGGCCAGAACCGGACTAAGGACACCGCACATCTTGTCCAAGGCATCCATCAGGTCGATCTTTTCGCTGTGTCGATGCTTAAAGAACTTCTGCTTGGGCACAATGCGGCTGAGAAGTAGAGCCACGTTTTCGCAGTTCTTGCGACTGGGGCAAAAAACCAAACAACAATGTTCCGGGGCACATTCGCTGATTAACCCAGCCAGGTGATCGGGATCCGCCCTTTTAACAGCTTCGCTGTACTGCAAAGAGAGTAGTAAGTTAATTCCGAACTCGAATCAAAATCGGAATTTTGCTCACGGGGTAGTTAACAGTGCGGCTGGGCACAAAGATCTCCTCCAACGATTGACCAGCAGCGTTGATCTCCAACAAATCCGGCCCACATTTGATGTACTCTTTCAGTTCCACAGGTCGGAAGCCTCTTGTGTAGACATCGGCATTCAGAAAGGATGATATTTCGCTGAGATTGCCTATCGTGGCACTCATCCCGACAATTTGAATGTTGGCTGCATGGGAAAAAACCATAAATATCTTCAAAATGGTTGCAATTGTAGCCCGTTGATAACTTGCCATTCAAGAACATCACCTTGGTGAGGAAAGCCTCCAAGGTGGCTCCCCGTCCCCGCTCGCCAATCAAATGCAGTTCGTCCACCACCACCAGGCCAATCTCATGGGGCCGCTGCACATCTATCAGGCTGTCCATAAGAACGGCTCCCTTTTCAATGGAAGCGATGAACAGGCTGCGCCTCTTGCGCCGTGGCTGAGGTGGACATTTGCCCTTTCCAGCCGTGTACTCTTCCACAATAAAGTCCAGGTCGATGGCGAACGGCGACATGGCGCTGACCTTTTCCTGGACAATCGACACATATGGCAAAATGAACAGAACATTGCGTTCACGGCAGAGCAGCTCGCGCAGCATAAGAATCTCGGCCACCAGGGTTTTCCCCCCGCTCGTGGGCAACGCGTAGATCAGATTCTTTCGCTGCCTGATAGCAGGTAGATTCAGGCACTCGTCCTGCCACTCTGTTCGGTAAAAAAAAGGAAGGGAAAATTCTCAGAAATCCGGAAAATCCATAAATGTATGGGCATTATATTTTTTACCGTACAAACTCTTGATGCCCTTGTGTTCTAATATCATCTTCTTCACCTTATCGGGCAGGCCATAGAATTCGCCCTTGCTAGGGAAGTTGTCCTCGACTTGGTTACCCTTCTCGAAGTCTGCAAAGGCCTGCGACTCCCAGTTCACTGGGTCCAGTATGGAACGATTTCTCAGCTCTTCGCATGTCTCGTACTGCGTGCCTTGCACTATGCCCTCTAAAACTGATTTGGAAATAAAGGACATGGACTCGTCGTGCTTTGCCGCCGACTTATTAAGCTTCTCCGGTGTCCGGGGCACTTTGAAGGCCACCGCGTCCAGGAAGAGTTGAGTATTCTGCAGCAGTGGCTCACTGAAATCTTCGGCTCCGTGGAATATGTCCTCCATTTCCGCAACGCTCAGGTCGTTTAGATTGATTTTCCTAAACACCTCATTGGCGTCCTCTTCACCGTAAAGGTCAATTTGACGGTCATCATCCGCTGGAGCCCGGATTACTGTGGGTTCCAGGTTCTGTGTTGTAGCGGGAAAGGAAGTGTTGCCGAATAGAGCGTCGTCCGACGTCGGGCTCTGCGGCATGTTGTTGTTGATGCTGCTGCTGCATGTCTGGGCCTGCGTCCCGAAGAGCTCTTCCTTGCGCCCGCTGAGCAAATCCTCCAGCTTTGCGTTTGAAAAGAAGCTCTCATCCTCGCTGTCCGGCCAGAAGAGGCCCTCGGTGCACTGACGTTTAGCATTGCTTTCTTCCCGTCCCGGTTCTTCTTTTGTCAAGTCTAAACCCCGTTTATTGCGAATTGTTCGGCCATTGTTTTTATTTTGCTGAATCGACATTTGGCGCTCAAAAGTGCAACCGTTTTAGAAAAGTGACAAAATAACGAATTAACTTGTTGCCATTCAACAGTGCTGCCAGTGATGAGCGTCCAAAAAAGCTAGTATCTGACCAAAAATAAGCTAAAACAAGCTAAAAAGCCCATACCGAACAAAACATATAAAATATTAGGTTTCTGAAGTTTTTAAGTAAATTCAATAAAGAATTTTATAATTTTCTTGCTAACTTAAATATATTTTAATTTGTTTTTAGATAAAGCTACTTACTCAGTCACGCGAAAAGTGTTCTTAAGCAATGAGTCAAAACGAGAGGTCAATAGTCACTCTCTCACTCTCTCGCACTGCTTAGGAACACTTTTCGCGTGTCTGAGTACGTAGATTAAAATTAACATATTTTTTGTGGCTAATTGTAAATTGTAAAAGGACACACATTTACACAAGGTATCGGCGATAATGTTCTTAGGTCAATTTTACTGGTCGTCAAAAATCCAAGATGCGCGTAAAGAAGTTTCACTTCAAGCTCCGTACTCAGACCTACGAAAAGTGTTTCTAAGCAGTACGATAGAGCGAGAGGGTAAGTATTGACCTCTCGTTTTGGCTCAATGCTTAGGAACACTTTTCGCGTGTCTGAGTACGGAGCTTCAACAAGAACAAGCTCCTTTATATATATATAAGCCGTGAAATCATTTAAACTTATAAAATATTCTGTTGAAGTCCCGAAAGCATTTATTACTAAAATATGCTAACTCTTAAATAAGCTATATTTCAGGCTATTATTTTGCCAATTTGATAAGCTCTTCCTTTTTAAATATGCTAGATCTAGCCTGAAATAAGCTAAAATGGCAGCACTGGTAATTTTACAGGTACTTTTAGCAACGCGTTTTGGAATTATGTAGTTAAAAGCGACGGGCACACCATTCATTCCCCGCAATTTGTTTTCTTTTCGTTCAAAGTATGATAACATTTCACCTGGAAACGTGAGACGATTCGCCAGGATGGGCAGCTGCTGGTACCTGGAGCATGTGACCACCCGCGCACGTATCGTCCTGAACAAGGGGGAAAACTTGATGGGTCGTCACTCCTGCTGCAAAATTACGATCAAGGATTACGACTTTGTGTCACGGGTGCATGTGAAGATGACCGTGAGTGATGCAGGCGTGCTAGTACAGTCGATGGTAAGTCCTTCTAATTTCTGTGATCAATATTAGTGCAAAGGTACATCTGAATCGGGTTTGCATGCATAGAACACCAGCAACGGAGTCTTCATCAATGCGCAGAAAATGAAGGACCAGATTAGTCGCATAATGGTCGTGGAAGGCGCTATCATCAGCCTGGGAGTTGAAGGCGACATAAAGGATGCTCCGCGCAATTACCCCATCTTTGTGCTGCGAAAAGTGGTTACAGAGGCTGAGGAGATAGTCCTGTCCTCGGACGACGATGACGATACTAGGCCGCTACAGGATTCCAAGGTCGGTCTGATGATTCCCGACTTGACGGCAGTAAAGAAGGATACGACTGACCAGGAAGAGAATCCCTTCAGCTCCAATTTGCACCTACCGAAGATTCCCGAGGTGAAGCAGGAGCTGGTGAGCAAGACCACCGAGGAGATAAGAAACATCTTCGGCGAAGCGGATGAGGCTATTCTCGGTAGTGTTATGGATATAAATCCATATCTGTACAACCAACTAAACAAGCAATCTGGAAACACTCCATCAACGAGTGCAAAAATTCACGATGGCGACGTAATTGAACTGGATGCGGATGCTGATAAGGAGATGCAACCACCGGAACAGGTTGAATCCGTCGATGAGGAATACGACGAGCAGTTCGCCATTTCCCAAGCGGTGCTGCAGGGGATGAAGGCTGAGATGGCTTTCAGCGATGGCGAGGAGGACTTCCTATCGGAAAATATCATGAGAGGTGAAGAGCTGATGGGTTCGCCTTCGTCTCAAGCGGACTACGATGACATTATCATTATCAACGAGAGTGACGACGATGAGCTGTACAACAAGGTGGCCGACTGGTCCAACAAGCTCCTCAGCCAAAGGGTTCCGGGTGCCATTGAAATGTCGCAAGCCTACCCGCTGATGCAGGACTCGGGCTCGGATCAGGAAAGCGAATCGCGTTTTGCAATGAAGCAACCGCCGAAGTCACTCCGCATCGATAGCTCCAGTGAGGACGAATCCAGCGACCTGAATCTGTGCAATGGTAAATATACTATGCACATACATATTTTGATTTTAAATTTAAACCTAACAAGAAAGAAAGCTAACTTCGGTAAGTCGAAGTGTGTATATCCTTGCAGTTTGCAATTGGATAGGTTACAAGGTTATTATAAGTTAGTGCCAACCGAGAATGTATGTAACAGGCGGAATGAGAAATCTCCGACCCTATAAAGTATATATATTCTTGATCAGCATCACCAGCCGAGTCGATTTAGCCATGTCCGTCCGTCCGTCTGTCCGACTATAAGAGATCTCAGAGACTATAAGAGCTAGAGTTACCAAATTTGGTGACAACATTGGAATCTGTTGCACGCAGATCAAGTTTGTTTTAAAATTTGGCCACGCCCACTTCCGCCCTCAAAAGTCATAAAAAACGTAACATAAGCTATACTCGTCATTTTCGGGTTAAAGTTAATTGATAAAATAAATTAACGTTAAGTAACGGACGTTTTCTGAAAATTTCAGTAAAATCGGATGATAAACATACGAGATATTAGCAATAAGGTTGGAATTTTAACACATTCTCCTAAGGCACTGCAGTTGCTATTGCAAGCTGTAGCCGACAGGTGGCCCATTCGAGCCTTGGCCGTGCGATATAATGACGCCAACTGCAGAAGAAATGACAAAAGAATATACCAAGAAATGACAAAAAATAACATAATTCATTTTTTGACGCCGATCGAGCCGGTTTTTATGTGTTCCTATAAAATGTATCATTCATATTTAAGTATGACATTAAATTGTTTAGGTCGGGAGCTAGTTCGAGAGGTGTTTTATTTTAAGAAGTATCGAAGTAGAGTATGATAATGTATGTACAATTTTAAATAGCCTTTTAGTGTAAAGCACAGACGTTTAGGTACCGGGTATCTCACAGTCGAGCACTCTCGACTGTAGCTTTCTTACCTGTTTTTTTTTTTTTTAATTAAGAAATAATCATTACTTACGGTCCCTGCTAAAAATTTAGATTTAAACGAAGTATTCACTTAAACCTCTTTATTCAAAGCGGACAGCACAACATCAAAGCATCCACGGTTGCGCCCCTGCTGCGTGCGCATTGAGTCCATTCACTACGTGGCAAATGTGTCAGAGCTAGAAAACAGGGATCCAGATAGTACCACCCAATCCAATGAAAGGGCAGGGACACAGAAGTTTTCAAGTCCCATAACCTCTAGAGAGGACAATAAAGAGGCTTTTAATGAGAATGTAGAGGCGCCCAAAAAGCTAGCCAGCGAAAGACTGCAGAACCGATCCAAATCCTGCTATATAGAGCGACCAATAGACATTGATAAAATCCTGGAAAATGAAGATATACAAAAAAAGCAGGGTGACACCCGGTCTAATCAGGTAGCTGATTGCCGCGAAGAGTTGGTGGTAACTCTTCACGCTCCTGAGAAACCAGAGGAAATTCCGGTCAAGAAAGCCAGGGGCCGGCCAAGAAGCAAGGCGAAGGGCAAAGTACAGGCTAAGAATCCTCAAATGGGCCCGAAAAGCGTTACCCAGACAAAACCAGGCCAAGACGAGACTGCTAAGGTAGTTGAAACTCCGGTCAAGCGAAGCGCTCGCCTATTAAACCGATCACGTTCTTGCTACATGGAGCCACCAATAGACATGGACGAATCCATACGAACAATGGAAGATATAAAGGAAGAACAGAGCGAAATTCGGTCTAGAAAGCGTAGAAAATCCATCGAAAATGATTATAATGATGTTTTTTACGCTTTAAAAGAGCAGGCGAAAGCACAGGGTAAAAAATCCGAGGGGAACACATCAAACAAGACAACCCATTCTCGTGACGAAATGGAAGGGAAAACTGCGGATCCCAAAGATGACAGGAAAAGCGGCAAACCAAGAAAGGAAGATACTGCTGAAGCTGAAACTCCAGTCAAAAAAGGTCCAAGCCCTCGGCTACTAAACCGAGGACCTCAAAACGGCTCGAGAAGCGTTACCCCGACCAAACCAGACCAAGACGGGCCTGCTAAGGTGGCTGAAACTCCAGTCAGGAACCGAAGCGCTCGCCTATTAAACCGATCACGTTCTTGCTATATGGAGCAGCCAATAGACTTGGACGAATCCATACAGACAATGGAAGATATAAAGGAAAAACAGAGCGAAACTCGGCCTAGAAAGCGTAACCAATCCATCGAAAATGATTATTATGATGTTTTTTTCGCTTTAAGGGAGCTGAAAACACAGTGTAAAAAATCCGAGGGGATCACATCAAAAATAAGAATCAATTCTCATGAGGAAATGGAAGGTAAACCTTCGGACCACAAATATGAAAGGAAAAGTGTTACACCAAGAAAAAATAATACGGTTGAAACTGTAACTCCACTCAAGAAGGGTCCGAGCCCTCAGCTACTAAACCGATCAAAGTCACGTTTTATGGATCAACCTATGAACACAGATGATTCCGTTAAGATACCTGAGACTGAAGAGATCTCAGCAGCCTATAGCGATTCTGCCATGAGAGCGGAGTTCGCCAAGGAAGTCAGGTGTAACCGTGGTCCTCCCATAATCGAGGCTCCATTTATGACGAAAAATCGCGCCAAGTTTAACAATAAGGATAAGCAAAAATCTACCGATTACCAGAATCTTAAGAATAAACAAAAGGACGACCAAGTGAACAAGGAAAAACGGCGAGAGGCTTTGAAGAAACTCTCTGATAAACCCAAAGATGAGGAGAATAGCCCTTTCAGCTCGAACGTCAACAAGAGAAAATCCTGCACCAGTGTGCCCACCGTAAGCAACACTAATCGTGGGGAATTCCTTACCAAAGGTATCGAAGGTGGTCCACCAGCAAAGACAGCCAAGATGGCTGAGAAACCCAAAGAACCGACACCGCCAGCCAAGAATTCGATTCCTAAGCGACAATCCACCATTGATACTTTCTCGGCAGCGGAAGACGAGCCAGCCCAGTATCCACAGCCACATTGCTCTCGTCCGCCGGAACGCAAGGAGGCACATCAGGCTAGGAATCAGCGCACTTGCAATCGCGTCAATTTTGCCGATATGGAGCGTTACCGTCAAAGAGCCGAGGAAGCGAAGAGAATGGCGAAACTGCGAAAACACGTCCGTTTTTGCGATGAAGTCAACATAAAATACATCGATAAGGTCTGCGGAGCCAGTAGGCCGGTACGAAAAAGCAAGGATACCTTGAAGATATGCCTCAGCACGCATAGCGAACGACGGGAGTGGACCCTCAACGGGAACAATTTGGTGAACGACATGCTTTATCACAAGCGGACGATCCTGACGTGGGCCAACCAGTGGCTGAAGCGAGGCAGCGTGAACGCTGTAGCCCAATCGGATGTTATGGTGCCTATTCCCTCCGACTTTATCGGTATCCAGCAGTACAGGAAGTAAATTTAATACTGGCTTTTATTAGAAAGGAACATTTAACCTATAATTAATTTAATGCATTGTGACAGGACTTTTTTGCCGCTAATGAAACTGGAGTTGCTGACCACCATCGAAAGGGACTACAAGAGCTCGAAGACAACACTTGATCTCAAAGTGATGGACGTATATTGCGAAAAAGAGTGTTACCGCATCGTGGGCAGAAGTAAGCGCCTATATATTAAGAATCTAAACAAGTAGTATGGGTAAGATACTCTTTGCTTGGTTTTTATAATCGGTACCCGTAGGATATAAGGGTATTATAACTAGTGCCAACCAAGAATGTATGTATGTTACAGGCAGATGAAGCATCTTTGAAGTATATATACATATATATACTCCTGATCAGCATCTGATTTCTTTTTGAATGAATATATATATGAATATATCGGGTACCCACTGTACCAATGCCAACATTGTGTTAGAGTGTGTTTACGTAAACACAAAGTCCCGGCCGTTAAACTCAAGTGGCCAAGGGAAATACGATCACCCACACGAGCCTTAGAGCTCGACATATGGGAAGTGCAAGTGTCAGCATATTCTTATGGCCTGACCGCACACACTGCCGATGCATGCGTATACAACTTTTCTCCCGGATCCTCTATACCCAGCCTTATGTATGAGCATAGACATTCCTATATATATGGCCGCTGCCGACGTTAGCAGACAGCGCAGCTCCGAACCCCTAGCCTAGGACTCTTAATACCCGATACCCATAGGGTACAAGGGTATTATAAGCTAGTGCCAATCGAGATTGTATGTAACAGACAGAAGGAGGCATCTCCGACCCCATAAAGTATATATTATTAATCAGCATCACCAGCCGAGTCGATTTAGCCATGTCCGTCTGTCCATCCGTCCGTGTTTGTAAACAAAATTCAGAGTCTATAAGAGCTAGAGTTACCAAATTTGGTGACAACATTGGAATGAGTTGCATGCAGTTTGTTTTAAAATTTGGCCACGCCAAAACAACTTTATATTCAACATGTTCCTAACATCATTTGACTTTTTTAAATGTTGCCAACATTTTGTTTTTTCCATGTGTTTGTGCTATTTAATTTCACGCACAATGCTTTGGGTACCGGGTATCTCACAGTCGGTCACACTCGACTGTAGCTTTCTCACTTGTTTCATATGAAATTACTCCCCAATTTTTGGGTCCTTATTTCGTTTTACATTATGGGGATTTATTTCCTAGGGACTTATTTCCAACACCCCTTTAAGGCATGCCCCAAATCGCTGCATAGGTCGCGCGATGGGTCGTGGGTTCAAACCGTGGCAGGGTTAGACACTTTTTTTTGCGTTTCTTGATATTGATTTTTTTTTTTTGCTTCAATGCAGAACAGAAAATATAATTGGTTTAAGTCAATTTAGTATTACACATTAAGTAAACAAGTAAAGTAATTAAAATTACCAAGCCAAAGTTTATATACCCTTGCAGATCATGATTAAATAAAAATATCGTTATAATCCGAAATCTTTAAAAGCAACGAAAAAAAGGAATCATATATATCGTTTGAATCCGATATCTTTATAAACAACGAAAATCGGCTAATTTGATCCGATCGTTCCAATGGCAGCTATAAGATATAGTGGTCCGTTTCGGATGCAATTTTAAATGTATGGCTATAATTAAATTTAAGGACCACATATTTAATTTGAATCCGATAACTTCAAAAACAACGAAAATCAATTATTGAAAATCGTACCAATACTCTTATTTATCCGCACTCTATAGCTGATGTCCGACCCATTGGAAGATTCGAACTGTACACCCTTTCTAGTGGCACTGAACTGGCGGAGACCTTTGCCAGTCTGTTGGTCCAAAAAACCGTCGGCGGTAAGTGTTGAGAACAAGCATAAATCATCTCCACCAATCATCATTCAATATTTTGCATTGACCAACAGGCAGCGTTTGTGACATGACATTCGAGATTGCGATGCAGGTGTCTCTGGAGAAGATGAAAAGCCTGAGTCAGCTGACCGCCCGTCCGGTGGTGGATAGCCTCCGAATGGAATTGGGTGCCCTGAGTGCTATCCACCAGCTTCACCGTTCGCCGCTCACCAGGCGGATTCTGATGCCTACTGAGGCGGTTAAAACTGTACAAATTCCACAGACTTCGCAGGCGTTCACGTACACGGGATTCACTAAACTTAACAGACATCAGGAGGATATTTGCCTTCGTGTTTATAAAAGAGTCATTGACAATGGTAACCCAAGTGTTACCCTAGTCCAGGGTCCTCCTGGCACTGGAAAATCCATTCTTTTATCAAATCTCAGTCTGCAGTGTCTGTACGGAAGGGCGTCTGTGATGCTGGACCGCAAGATCTTGATATGTGCCCATTCCAACTCGGCCGTGGATCACATGGTGAAAGCCCTAAGTAAAGCACTTTTTGCCATGAGCCGCGACCACTTCCAGCTCCTGCGTTTTGGGATAACCGAAAAAATGAGCGAAAGCTCGCGCCAATTCTCGATAGAAGCGCAGTATATAAAAACTAAAACTGAAAAGCTAAAGAATCTAACTCGAGAAAACATTAAGACCTTGGAAAAGCAGCACTGTGACCTGAAGGCCGAGATCCAACAGCTGAAGCAGATGCCAAATCTCATTCACAAGCTGGAGGAGAAGGAGAAGCAGCTCTTGCTGATCAGGGATCAACTTATTCCATCGCTAACGCAACAGGAAGAGCACGACATTGCCAGGAGGTGTGTGAAAGGGGCCCATATCGTATGCACTACGCTTTCGTCGTGTGTTAAGCTGGCCAACTACGTGGACTTCTTCGACATCTGCATTATCGACGAAGCCACCCAGTGCACGGAGCCCTGGACGCTCCTACCCATGAGATTTGGCATAAAACATCTCGTACTAGTTGGGGATACCCAGCAGCTTCCGGCGGTGGTGCTGTCCAAGAAGGCCATTGAGTTCGGACTCGGCAACTCCATGTTCGACAGAATTCAGAAGAGCCTGGTGAAGCATCTCGATCTGGATCAGGCGGGTGGCAATCACCAGTTTGTCCACACTAAACTGTTCAAGCTGAGCATGCAGTACCGCATGCACCCAGAAATCTGCCGGTGGCCCAACAAGTACTTCTATGAGGATCAGCTGGTTAATGCGGATCTAACCGCCAAGTCCTCGCCACTTATCCCCTACTGCGTGGTCAATCTGAGCCACACGAGAGGCACCATTGACACCAATGGAAATAGAAGCATTAGCAACGAGGAGGAGGCTCTTTTTGTGGCTCAATTGCTGACAGAGATGGACAAGCACATGCCGCATAAGCGCTTCAGTTACGGCCTAATCTCGCCGTACAGCAATCAGTGCCACGCCTTGAGCCGGGTAATTCCGCCCCACATGAACCTGACGCCGCAGACAGTGGACTCGTACCAGGGATTGGAAAAGGATGTGATCATTATCTCGAATGCAAGGACACGTGGCTGTGGGTTTCTCTCCAACTATCAGCGACTCAATGTTGCGCTGACCAGGCCGAGGCGATGCCTGATTATATGCGGCAACTTTGATGATCTGCAGGTGAGTGTCTGAGTGCAGGAGTGATCAGGATGAGTGGTCACTATAATGATTCTCCTTTTGGTTTCAGTCCGTTGATTTGTGGCGACAGTTGCTCGATGATGCCCGCCAGCGTAAAGTTTATTTCGATTTGAAGCGCGATGACGTGACCGATCTGCAGCGCTCCCTAATCAACAAAATGCTCGTGAAACCCATTGTGATTGCCGATAACCCATAAAAAATGAAATATACAGTTGGAATTTAACTATTAGATTTAAGAGACACCACATCATGTGCCTTTGTTTTTTAACAAGATTTGTTAATATTTTACTTACATTTTTTTATTTATTGTTACGACATTGAAAGAAAATTAAAGATTTTAAGTTTGTTCATTGAAATATGTGTACACCTAATAATTGCCGGATTTTATAAACGTGTAAGGATAGTTTAACAAAGGCTCTGTACAAATTAAACTTTGTTTCCAAAAACACAGGACTATCGATATTAACTGAGCTAATTTCCCAGTTGGCTAATGGGTGCAGAGGCCATCTTCTTGCCCATTCCAACTGTTAAACTAGGCATCTTTCTACACTGTTGGGTTGACAGGGTCACCACCATTGATGTGGTTTCCGCGTGGGCCGCGATAGAAACGGGAGCACCTTTTACCCAAAGTTTCTTGTATTTTTAGATACTCGCTAGACAAAAAGGAAGCTGACATCGGTAAACCAAAGTTTTTATACCCTTGCAGTTTGCAAATTCGACCCAACCCAAGTGAAATAAATATCTATATTTCGAGTTCTGTGTTTACATGTTATAAATTACGAAAATATTTAGATTTTCTTATTATTTTTCTATTAATTTCACACCTACATATATTATTACAAATTTGCACAACTGTTTTATAAAAATAATTAATTTTTTGAACTAAACAAGCTATTATAATATTATTGATGACCACCAACCGAAGGTCTTAACCTTGTCTTATTAATCTGAGTTATGATATCTGCCTCGATCTTTTTCCTGTATTGAGTGATTTAGAAATGTTCTGAGTGAACTTTCGTTTTTTAATTGAGTTACTTTATTTCCACATGGATTCAGGTGCAAATGTTATTTGACATCAGTGAACTCTTTCGTGCGTCGAACTTTCTCATAATTGCTGTGAAGCCCCGTTCCGAGCGCACAATACATACTGCCAAATTAAAATGCAATGGACAAATTTTAAGCCCTGAGTTTTCAGTTGATCAGAGTCTCTCAAGTGAATCACGTTATTCTTGGTGATTATTAAATTCAAGTTGTGCAAACACGTGTCTTACCCGCTCTAATGCATTGGATTTACATATCGGTGGTGCGTCCGACTCTGCTGTATGGAGTGTTAGTGTGGTGGCAGGACACGGAAAGGAGGACGTACAACAGGCTTATGGAGAAAACTCAGCGGCAGGCACTGCTCTGCATATCAGGGGCACTGAGGTCTACCCCAACAAAAGCGCTCGAAACCATACTCGGAATCGACCCCATAGATATCCACGCGCAACTTACTGCAGGAAAGGCAGCACAACGCCTAGTTGCAGAAGGAAATATGTCGCTACAAGGATTCGGGCATAGTTCAATTGGTCGTGACATGATCAGTATATCTGACTACATTATAGAACTTAGCCGGATCTCAAAATATCAAAATTCATGGGACCGGAGTACTGAAAAAGCGGTCAGGGCCATAATGAACACCTCAACATTTACACCGACGGCTCTAAGATGGAAGGAGGAGTAGAAGCGGGCATATCTTGTACAGACCCTGAAATAAGGCTGTCATATAAACTACCGAGCCAATGCAGCATATTCCAGGCTGAAGTCTTTGCCATCAGAAAAACAGCAGAGGCAGCGCAGAGTATAAGCCGCCAATACGAGGCGGTCAACATATTCGTAGACAGCCAGGCGGCGATAAAATCCATGCAGTCGTCAGTCGTCTGTTCCAAAAATGTACTGGCGAGCAGGGAGACACTAGATATCCTCAGCACAACAAAGTCAGTGCGGATCTACTGGGCATCAATGGTAACGAGGCGGCGGACGATCTTGCAAAAGAAGGCGTCGGGCTGGCGAATGACAGAATGGAGAACGTACCTGTCTCCTTAAGAACGCTTCAAAGCGAGCTAGAGAGACGGGCCGACGTGCAAATCAAAAGAAGGTGGAGGAACTCCACAACCTGCAAGATCATGGGTAAGGAACGCCATGGAAAGATTGCAGACTGCTAATGGGAATCCTCACAGGGCACTGCCTGGCTGCGACGCACGCATTTAAGCTAGGCATCACCATCAATGGCAACTGCAGGAAATGCGATGAATCCGAGGCCATCGAAACCTTGGAGCATCTTATCTGCAAGTGCCCCGCCCTATCACGGGCAAGTACCAGACACCTAGGCGCACCGGTATTGGCATCGCTAGAAGATGCATCCAGGAGAACGCCAGGCAAACTGCTTGCTTTGGCGAAAAACACGTCGATCCTTAAGGATCCTCCTAAACTATCGCCAGGTTCATACTCAACCATCCGGACAACTAAGGGTCATGTTGGCCCATGCAGGGCCCTGCGAGGGCCGTCCGGGTTAACATAAGCTCATGCCAAAATTTAAAAGCATATTATTAATTAATTATATAATTATAATTTTGACAAACGAACTTTCGCAGGTAATCTTTGTCCTAAGACACTGCCCGACATAAGACTTATTAAATATCAAGTTTCAGGATTGAAAAACCAAATTAAATCCATAAACATCTCGCGAATTTATTGGAAATTAATTTTTTTTTTCAAAACCAGCCGAAGCCAATGTTTAACCTGATCAACTAAAAACCGAAGCCGAAGAGGCAACAGGAAAAATCAAGGAAATCATACAGTTAATGAATTATTTTTGGTAAACCTACCTGAACGAATTAAACATGGAAATGAGCTTGGAGAAGATTTATATATACATATATAGGTTAGGATAACCTAACCCTAACCAATTAAGTTACATTCACTTCGCTACAGGCATGCACACGTGAATTTAAGAGGTAACAAGTTTAAATAAAATAAAAAAAAAACGAGAAAGAAAGCTAACTTCGGTAAACCGAAGTTGGTATACCCTTGCAGTCTGCAATTGGATCATTGAAAATCTAACAGTTTTAGTAATGTTGAAAAAACATCGAAAAAACTGATATATCTCAAAATTTATAGAAATACGTTGAAAAACAGAGAAGTTAAAATTTTTTTTACATTAATTTCGCCATCATTCCTATGGCAGCTATAGGATATAGTAGTCCGATTTCGGTCGTTCCGACATATATACTGCGTGCTAAAAAAATAAGACTATGCTGAAAATTTCAGCACGAAAGCTCAACAACTGAGAGACTAGTTCGCGTAGAAACCGACAGACGGACAGACAGACAGACGGACATGGCTAGATCGACTCGGCTGGTGATGCTGATCAAGAATATATATACTTTATGGGGTCGGAGATGCCTCCTTCACTGCGTTGCAAACATCTGGTCAAAATTATAATACCCTCTGCAAGGGTATAAATATATTTTCTAGCTTAAGTTTATCTCAGTGTATCCAGTGCAGTGCAGCGACAGAGCGAAGCTAAGAACAGCGAGAAGAGATAAGCCGTGCACACGGCCAACGGAAATAACTTCACAGGCTACGCAGTATCGGAGCACAGCAAGCTTTCGCACCGCTAGGCGACAAGTACTACGCCCCACCACGTGCCCCGCCTATCGCGAGAGTCTAGCCAGCCACACCGCGCGTAGCCCGATCCAGCCCTGCGGTTTAACCCTTGCTTGCATTTCTCTTGGAGGTTTTCTTAGCCGCGCCCACTAGCAACCACCCAGGATCGCTCATTCGACTTAAGCTGGGATCAGGGTAGCGAACTTTCTCTCTGATCCTGTCTCACCCCAAATCGGTCCCAAATCAATAAATTTTCTGTAAGGAACCCTGGCCAGACTGAGACATATCCCAGCCCAGGACACTACCTTACAGTGCTTATTTATCACTTTATAGGTCTTAGGTTGCATACTGGCGCAAAGATTGAAAAGTAGACATGTACACAAGGTACTATGAGACTTGTGGATATGATATAGTAGTCCGACTTTATAAAATTATTACAAGATTAAGAAAAATAAAACGTACAATGATTACGGCCTCTGATTTCTGTACCTTTCGAGATATAGCTATTTTTACGGTTTTAAAATTACGATTTCAATTTCATTTATATCAAATAAAAACACCTCTTAACAAGGTGAAATAAAAGTGACTATGGCACATTCAACTTCAAAAGTTTCTGATATCAAATTTTCTGACGATTAATAGTAACGCTAACAAAAATAAATTACAAATACGAGGTGTGTTCAAAAAGTATCTCGAATTTTGAATTTTCGCGGGTTACGTAAATTCGAATTTCGTTTTTTTCGTGGCGTTATGTTGTAGAGGTGGAGAAACATCGATGTTTGCGGACATCGATGTTTTTCGATGTTTAAATAAAAAACATCGATGGAAAAAAACATCGATTTCCTCTAAAAAAAATTAAAGTTTTTTTCCTTACTTAGTGATGTGACAAAAAATCCTCTATATTCCTAAACATTTCAAAAGCATCGATGTTTCTCCACCTGTAACTTATGCCGACAAGCTCGGCCATTTTGAATGTTCACTTAATTGTTGACAGCTTCTTTGCTTGTTTTGGATCGTCTTCGATTTTTACCTACTCAAAAAAATGGATCAAAGAACCTGTATCAAATTTTGTGTGAAAAACGAAATAAAGTGCGCGGATGCATTCCGAATATTGACTGTGGCATACGGAGAAGATACCTTGAACCGAAGCAACGTTTATCGGTGGTACAAAATGTCAGAATCAATCAGAAGGCTGAGAAGATGTGAACGACGAAGAGCGCGCCGGACGCCCGAGCACTTCAACAACAGACGAAAAAATTAATGAAGTGGAGAAAATGGTATTGGCCAATCGTCGAATCACCGTTAGAGAAGTTGCTGAGGACCTAAACATATCGATTGGCACGTGCCATTCGATTTTTATCAATGATTTGGGCATGACACGGGTCGCCGCGAAATTCGCAAAATTCCTGAATTGCGACCAAAAACAGCATCGCATGAACATTGCTAATGAGATGTTGGACTCTGTCCACGACGACACAAATTTGCTCCAGAGGGTCATAACTGGTAACGAATCGTTGGTTTATGGTTATGACGTGGAAACCAAAGCTCAATCATCTCAATGGAAGCTGCCGCACGAACTAAGACCGAAAAAAGCGCGACAGGTTCGGTCGAATGTAAAAGTTTTTCTGACAGTTTTCTTCGATTGCAGGGGCGTGGTGCATTATGAGTTCTTGCCACAGGTTAGAACGGTCAATAAGGAATATTACCTGCAAGTTATGCGCAATTTGCGCGAAGCAATCCGCCAGAAACGCCGGCGATAACGCCCCTGCTCACACATCGTTGCTTGTGTGTGACTGTTAAGCCAAAAACAACACACTACTGATGCCGCAGACACCGTATTCCCCAGATCTGGCCCTCTGTGACTTTTTCTTGTTTCCTAAGCTGAAGAGGCGCTACGCTTGACGAGAAAGAAAGACGGCATCGAAGGAGGAGCTGAACAAGATAAAACAGAATGATTTTTTGAAGTGCTTCGAAGATTGGAAAAACCTATTTCACAAGTGTCAGTGTAATATCTTATGGGGATTACTTTAAAGGGGACAAAATAGATATACATGAATAAATAAATATTTTTTGAAAAAAACAAAAAAATTCGCGATACTTTTTGAACACACCTCGTAATTCAACTAGTTTCTAATTCGACACGCTGGACTTTAGTTTCAAGGCTAGGTGTTTTACAGCTTAGTGCCGAAAACGAAACTAGTTGAATTATTTGTAATTTATTTTTGTTAACGTATAGCCCGGCCTGAAATGACTGTATAAACAAAAATTTAATTCTTAAAAAAAAATTAGTTTAATTATAAATTCTGAATTATAATATTTAGATACATTTTATCAAGGAAAAGTAATTATCATATCAAAATTCCTTTCCAACAACATATAGCACGATTCTGTAACTTTAATCGTTCAGATGGTCTCGGCGCGAGGAATGGATTTTTTTTCCTGTTTTCCCGCCAAAGTAGCAGGAAACGCAATAATTAGATCAAATTAAAAAATTAAATTAAATTTTTAAACGTTTTTTCAAAATATTTTAAGTGTTCTTTAATGGTTTTAAAATGTATCGCAATTGTGCACGTCTCTATATGACTCTAAATGTATTTTTACATAAATGTATGTATAGTACATGTAAAAGGTATATGGGATCTTTGCTACTAATTTTATTGTGTAATATCTCGAGAAAACGAATTTTCCCAGATATTTTCAGATATTTTCCCAATCTCAAGGGCTATATGTCCTTGAGTAACTATCAAAATCGTTAGAGACATTTTTAAAAAAATTCAACAACTTAAAATATGTTTTGAACGGAGTATCGGATCGGGATGATTGAGGTGTTATTCGACGCGTATTTGAAGCTAGATCTCAATAACATTAAACATTTTGAGATTTTTGCTCCATCGGTTGCAACAGCTCCAATTTTAAATATTTTCAATTTCGCACTTTCACTCCCATCTCTCCTGATTTAATCCGATTTTGAAAAATCTTAGTATGCAGTTTCATAGAGGTTTACAATACCTTTCAATCATGATATAAATGGTTCTGATGGTAGCAGATTTCTCTATATAGTCTCCTTCGTCTCCTTGCGCACCACAGTCCACAGTGATATTATGTTTTGGATTAATAATGATATAAATGCGTACTATTTATAAAAACAAATGTAGCATTTTGATTCACTTTGGATTATTTAAGGAGTCCTTTAATTTGCAGAAGCAATTTTGGACTCTTAAATAACAAAAACTGGAGAAATTTTATTCATTAAGAACTTGCCAAAAGGCCTTTAAATTTGTGTTTTTGCGCACTCTATGATATCCGTCCTCACAAAGGAAGTCACACAATCATCACCACTCTAATAATAATATTCCCTTAAAATGTGTCCTTTATAAGTTATGTTCCCGCCACTCTTTAAATCAGCTGTTTGGCAATATTTTTCCGGCATTTTTGCAAAGCGTTTTGGTATTCTATAATTAAATGTTGTGGGCACACTTGATTCCCCGCAATTTGTTTTCTTTTCGTTCAAAGCATAATAACATTGATTTACTAGGAATTCTGTTGGCGGCCAGGATGAGCAGTAGCTGGTATCTGGAGCATGTGACCACCCGCGAACGCATTGGCCTGTACAGGGGGGAGAATTTGATGGGTCGTCATTCCTGCTGCAGAATTACCCTGAGTGAAATCTACGAATGTGTGTCCCGGGAGCATGTAAAGATTATCGTAAGCGATGCAGGCGTGATAGTTCAGGATTTGGTGAGTCCTTCTTCTTCCTCTGATCAGTATGTATACCTAAACCGGTACTCCAGAACTCCAGGAACGGCGTCTTCATTAATGAAACGCAGATGAGCGGCGAGTTCAAACGCTTGCCGGTCGTGGAGGGCACTATTATCAGCCTAGGAGTGGAAGGCCACATAGCTGACGTTCCGCGCAATTATCCCATCTTCGTCCTGCGGAAAGTTGCTACCGAGGCGGAGGAGATAGTGCTGTCTTCGGACGAAGATGACGATGATGATACTATGCCGCTGCCGGCGCAAAAAACCAATGGTGTCAATGGGCCTAAGGAATTCAATCTTGCCAAGATGATTCCCGATCTGGGGGCAAAAATGAAGAATACTACTGACCAGAAGGAGCATCCCTCCTGTTCCAATTTGCACCTACCGAAGATGGCAAAAATGTACGATGGCGACGTAATAGAACTGGATACGGATGCTGATAAGGAGATGCAGCCGCCGCCTCCATCGGAGCCGCTGGAATCCGTCGATGAAGAGTATGACGAGCAATTTGCAATGTCACAAGCTGTGCTGCAGGATATGAAGGCTGAGATGGAATTCAGCGATGGCGAGGAAGACTTTCTAACGTCCACAAACTTACAAGACGAGGAACCGCTGGGATCGCCCTCGTCCCTAATAAACTACGATGACATTATCATTATCAACGAGAGCGACGACGATGAGCTGTACGACAAGGTGGCCGACTGGTCCAGCAAGCTCCTCAGCCAAAAGGTTCCGGATGCCATTGAAATGTCGCAAGCATACCCGCTGATTGAGGACTCGGGCTCGGATCAGGAAAGCCCCTCGAGTTTTGGAATCAAGCAACCGCCGAAGTCACTCCGCATCGATAGCTCCAGTGAGGACGAATCCAGCGACCCGGTCCTCTGCCATGGTAAATATTTATGTAAATTTATGTATTTTGGTGTTCAATTTAAATGGTAAATATTTATGTAAATTTATGTATTTTGGTGTTGAGTTTAAATCCAACAGGAAAGGAACCTAACTTCGGGAACTTCTAGTTTGCAAATTTAACCAAACGTTCACAAGCTATAAAAAATGTGGAGGTGTATACAATATTTATATTTAAGACAGACGTTTTGCGGATTTTTACAGATGATCATACAAATTGGCCGATCGCTTCTATATAGACATGTTGAGAATAACGAAATTATAGCCCCAATCCAAAATATGCATAAATTCAAAAACAATAAGAAATTAGAGAAAGTTTAGGAAAGGAACTTACGAAATATCGCTTAGGAATCGATATTTTTCGGTATTTTAGTATGTATATAAACCTTCGGGGAGAATTCGGTGAATGGACGGACCGTGTGTAAAAGAATGGACCATCCTCGAGAATGTAGCAGAATGTTGCAGTGAAACAGGGCTATTAGTCGAATTTGCTATCACATTTCCCACTATTCCCTATATAGTCGTCAATCTTGGATACAATTTGAAATCAAATAAACTTAGACTATATCGAGTTATGTTGAAAAATAACAAATTTTTGTCGATAATTTTCTGTTTATTTCCGATCGTTTCTGTAGCAGCTATATGATATAGTCGTTCCAACTTAGCAGTATGCAAAAGAAAAAAGTCTATCTGCCTTGTTTCATTCAGAAAGCGTTAAAACTGATAGAGTAGTTTACGGACAAACGGACATGGTTACATATATACTTACTCGGTCGAAAATGACTCCTGACACTGAGTTGCAAACTGCGAGGGTATAAGTGTATAACAATTATCTCTGCGAAACCAAGATCTAGATGTAAACCAAGTTCACTTTACCCCGTTTATCCACAGCGGACAGCACAACGAACCCTCCACTGTTGGGCCACTGCCCCGAGAGTATTATATCCATTGCTGGCGAGGTTAGCTCCACGGAAACCACTGATGTCGTTAGCTCGTCTGCAAAGCAACCAAAAGTTGCTCAAAAGATATCCCCTAAAGACGTGGAGGTATCAAAGAGTACCTCCAAATACAATGAAAGGGCACGGGTAGAAAAGTCTTCACTTTCAAAGCCCTTAACCTCCAAAGAGTACAAAAAACAGACATTCGATGACAATGCAGATGTGCCTAAAACGCTCCCCAAAGGAAGGCTGCGAAACCGATCAAAATCCTGCTATATAGAGCGACCAATAGACATGAATGAAATTTTGCTAACTAAACATATACCAGAAAAGCAGGGTGACAAGCAGCGAAACGAAAGACTTGAAGAGGTAGAGGATTGCCGCGAAGTGTTGGTGGTAACTCTGCACGCTCCTGAGGAACCAGAGAAAATTCCGCTCAAAAAATCCAGGTCCCGGCCAAGACTCAAGTCAACCCACTCCCGTGAGGAGAACGAAGTTAAGGTTAAGGAAACTCAGAAGAACGGAAAGAGCGTTTCCCCAAGAAAACAAGGCGAAGACGAAACGGCTAAGGTAGCTGAATCTCCGGTCATGAGCAAAAGCGCTCGCCTACTAAATCGATCAAGGTCCTGTTATATAGAGCGGCCAATAGACATGAATGAGCATGAAGTGACAAACAAACGAGCAAAGGAAGATGGGCAAGAAATGCACAGCGAAACTCTGTCTAGGAAGCCCCACAAATCAATCAAAAAAGGTAATCATGAAGCACCGGCTAACAAATCCGAAGGGAATAAATTAAAGAAGACTTATGAGAAAATCAAAGGGAAAGCTACGGAGCCCGAGAACGATAGAAAAAAAGTTACACCAAGCAAAGAGGATACAGTTAAAGCTGTAACTCCAGTCAAGAAGGGTCCAAGCCCTCGGCTACTAAACCGATCAAAATCATGTGTTATGGACAAACCTATGCACACGGATAATCCCACGAGAGCTGACCCCGCCGAGAAAGCCAGATTTACCCGCGGTCCTTTCATAATCGAGGCCCCATTTATGCCGAAAAATCGCGGCAAGATTCACAACATGGATAAGCAAAAGGTTATCGATCGCCAGCGTTTAGTTGATTACAAAACGGAGATGAACGCCAAGTGGCACCAGAAACCGAAGGATAAAAAAAAGGACGACCAAGTGATCAAGGACAAGCGACGAGAGGCTTTGAAGAAGCTGTCTGATAAACCCAAAGATGAGGAAAATTGCCCGTCCAGCTCTAACGCCAAAAAGAGGAAGAACTGCACCAGTGTGCCCACCGTAAGCAACACTAATCGTGGGGAATTCCTTACCAAAGGGATCGAAAACGGTCCACATCCGAAAATACCAAAGATGGCAGATAAACTCAAAGCACCGACACCGCTAGCTAAGAATTCGATTCCCAAGCGACGCTCCACCACTGACAGTTTTTCGCAACATCTCCTGGCAGCGGACGAACCAGCCAAGTATCCACAGCCACTTTGCTCTCGTCCGGCGGAACGCAAGGAGGCGCAGCAGGCCAGGAATCAGCGCACTTGCAATCGCGTCAGTTTTGCAGACTTGGAGCGGAGCCTCCAAAAAGCCGAAGGAACGAAGGAAATAGAGAAACAGCGAAAACACGTCCGTTTCTGCGATAAAGTCGACATCAAATACATCGACAAGGTCTGCGGAGCCAGTAAGCCGGTGCACAATAGCAAGGATAGCTTAAAGATTTGCCTCAGTACGCGGAGCGAGCGACGGGAGTGGACCCTCAAAGGAAACAATATGGTGAATGACATCCTGTATCACAAGCGAATTATCCTGACGTGGGCCAATCAGTGGCTGAAGCAAGGCAGCGTGGAGGCTGTAGCCGAATCGGATGTCCTGATGCCTATACCCTCCGACTTTATCGGTTTCCAACAGTACAGAAAGTAAATTTAATACTAGCTTTTATAAAAAGAAACATTTAACTTAAAATTATTTTTATATTTTGTGATAGGACTTTTTTGCCGCTGATGAAACTGGAGTTGCTGACCACCATCGAAAGAAACTACAAGAGCTCGAAGACTACGCTTGATCTCAAAGTGATGGACGTATATTGCGAAAAAGAGTGCTACCGCGTCGTGGCCAGAAGTAAGTAACTACATAATGAGACTCTAAGTTTACATTATGGGTGAGATGGTCGAAGGTAAATAATGGATTAGTAGCTGAGTTGAATTGAGTTGAGGAGTTAGGAGGAGTCTAGAAGTATTTATGGCCGCGGCTCCATACAACCCCGACCACAGTGAGATGGTTAGAACCGTGGTTTCGAACTTGGAAGATTCAAAACTAAACTTGTATATTATTTATTATTTAATTCTGCGGAATTTTTAAAACTTCTTGTAATCGATTTGAGTGGTCGTTTTGGAGTGTCTTCGAAAGCTGCTTTCCTACTTGCTTACTTTGTTTTAGAAATAAAATAATAAAGCAACAAATCGGCCCAATAAATTAATAATGCTTTCTCTCCGTAATACACAGCTAGCGTCAGACCCATTGGAAAATTCGATCTGTACACTCTGTCCAGTGGCACCGAACTGGACGAGACCTTTGCCAGTCTCTTGGGCCAGAAGTTCGTCGGCGGTAAGTGTAACAAGCTCAAACATCACTCAATTTAATCGTTTTACCATCTGACCCATCAGGCACCGTTTGCGACATGACATTCCAAGTTTGGGTGCAGGAACCTGTCGAGAAGATGAAAAGCCTGAAGCACCTGACCGCCCGTCCGGTGGTAGATAGCCTCCGAGTGGATTTAGGAGCTTTGAGTGCCATCCATCAACTCCACCGTTCGCCGCTCTGCAGGCGAATCCTGATGCCCACTGAGGAAGTAAAGACTGTACAATTACCAAAGGTGGCGCAGGCGCTCGCTTACAAGGGATTCACTAAACTTAACAAGCATCAGGAGGATATTTGTCTCAGTGTTTATGAGAGAGTCATAGACAATGTCAACCCAAGTGTGACACTGGTCCAGGGTCCTCCTGGCACTGGCAAGTCGATACTCATGTCAAATCTCAGTCTGCAGTGTCTGTACGGAGGGGCGTCAGTAGTGTTGGACCGCAAGATCTTGATATGTGCTCATTCCAACACGGCCGTGGATCACATGGTGAAAGCTCTAAGTAAAGCCCATTCCGCTATGAGCCGTAACCACTTCCAGCTCCTCCGCTTTGGACTAGCCGAAAGAATCTGCCAGCATTCAAGGCCGTTCTCGGTAGAAGCGCACTTGAAAAAAGCTAGAAGCGATAAGCTGAAGCGTATAACTCAAGAGGATGTTGAAATCTTGAAGAAGCAGCACTGTGACCTGAAGGCCGAGATCCAGCAACTGAAACAGAAGTCGAATCTCACGAGTACCTATCTTCAGCACAAGCTGGAGGAGAAGGAGAAGCAGCTCTTGCTGATCAGGGAGCAACTGAATCCATCGCTGACGCAACGGGAAGAGCACGACATTGCCAAGAGGTGTGTGAACCGGGCCCATATCGTCTGCACGACGCTTTCCTCGTGTGTTAAGCTGGCCAACTACGTGGACTTCTTCGACATCTGCATCATCGACGAAGCCACCCAGTGCACGGAGCCCTGGACGCTTCTACCCATGAGATTTGGCATAAAACATCTCGTACTAGTTGGGGATACCCAGCAGCTTCCGGCGGTGGTGCTGTCCAAGAAGGCCATTGAGTTCGGACTCGGCAACTCCATGTTCGACAGAATTCAGAAGAGCCTGGTGAAGCATCTCGATCTGGATCAGGCGGGTGGCAATCACCAGTTTGTCCACACTAAACTGTTCAAGCTGAGCATGCAGTACCGCATGCACCCAGAAATCTGCCGGTGGCCCAACAAGTACTTCTATGAGGATCAGCTGGTTAATGCGGATCTAACCGCCAAGTCCTCGCCACTTATCCCCTACTGCGTGGTCAATCTGAGCCACACGAGAGACACCAGTGGCACCAATGGAAATAGAAGCATTAGCAACGAGGAGGAGGCTCTTTTTGTGGCTCAATTGCTGGCGGAGATGGACAAACACATGCCCAGTAAGCGCTTCAGTTACGGCCTAATCTCGCCGTACAGCAATCAGTGCCACGCCTTGAGCCGGGTAATTCCGCCCCACATGAACCTGACGCCGCAGACAGTGGACTCGTACCAGGGATTGGAAAAGGATGTGATCATTATCTCGAATGCAAGGACACGTGGCTGTGGGTTTCTCTCCAACTATCAGCGACTCAATGTTGCGCTGACCAGGCCGAGGCGATGCCTGATTATATGCGGCAACTTTGATGATCTGCAGGTGAGTGTCTGAGTGCAGGAGTGATCAGGATGAGTGGTCACTATAATGATTCTCCTTTTGGTTTCAGTCCGTTGACTTGTGGCGACAGTTGCTCGATGATGCCCGCCAGCGTAAAGTTTATTTCGATTTGAAGCGCGATGACGTGACCGATCTGAAGCGCTCTCTAATCAACAAAATGCTCGTGAAACCCGTTGTGATTCCGTAAATAAAGAGAGATATAGGATTTAAGAGCACATCACTTTATGTGCCTTCGTTTTTGAATAAAAGATTGTTTTTATATTCCTTACATTCATTCATTTTATTTTTTTGTTAACACATTAATAGAGAATTAAAGACTTGAAGTTTGTTCATTGAAATCTTTGTACACTTAATCAGGGGACTAGACCAACCTGCACATTTGAAATCAATTTGAGAATATGAGGACACTGTTTAGGATTGCATAAGTACGAAACGACCATGTTTAATGACATTTTTACGGATAGAAATAGGTCAGCAACAATGTATGAAAAGATCTTAGTGGGTTTTATCGCCTAATGTCGAGCTTTCTATTTATTTCTGTATTATCTTGAACCTGCAATATCCTTTTTATTAGTAACAATTCTGCAAATTTATCTGGAGTAACTAGTTTCTGTTTTCCCCTTTTTTAATTTTGCAAATCTTAAGCACTCTGAGTGGAATTTATTTATCAAAGCAGCTTCGGCCTTGTTTTGTTTTTCAGTGAATCCAATAAGGAAACACTTATTTAAAGCTGCAAAATGAAATTAAACACCTTCGTTTCGCTTCGTTTTGTTGGGTTTTGGGATTTATCCGGATTTTCTTATAATGTCAGGGCTGGCCTAATCCCTTCCAAACACCACCGACTCGCATTTCTTTTGTATTTATAAAGATCGTAGTATATCAGGATTTATAAGTAACCGATTCTATATTATCTATTTGTTGTGAAGGTGAGCTCAGGATGGATGACTTGAATTTAAATTGATTACCAAAGGAACGTTAAGAAATAAATATTGAATTGGTTTGAATCAATTGTTTACTCTCTACATGTATTGCACTGTTCAGAATTACAGAATTACTGAAATCTTCCCGAAGTATCTCGTTCCGTTCCGTTAATCCAACTAAAATGCGCTTTAATTATGCTAATCTCCAGCTCCAGCACCGGCTGCTGCTGCCTGACCATCTCTAATATAGTAATAGTAAGTAAATTCACTAACAACACGCACACACACATAGTCTATATATTAAATTCATAGTTCTGTTTGCTTTGTCTTGCGTTGCGTTGGATCTGACGCCTCTCACTGCGGCATTAAGAATTATGGAATCGCTTAACAACAAAGTCGCGGATAAACCGATTGCACTGCGTAGTACAAATGTAAATGTAAATGAAGGTACTAACTTAGGAAATAAATTTAAAATGTAGCAACAAAATCTAGCTAAAGACTAACAACATAACAAAAATTATGCCCGTAATTAAGACTTAAGTTTATGTGGCTGCTCGAAGTGCGTTCGCCCCGGGTATGCTTACAGTTGTATATATATCAAGTATATATATAAATTTCGATTTCATATATATATATGTAGAACGTAAGAACGTACGACTAAAGCAAACATCTTGTCAGAATCTAATTAGGTTAGCATGTCGCCCAGGTTGTCCTTGAGCGACTGATAAATTTGGTATTGTTGATCAGGCTTGAGGTTGTAGATCTGTGTCAGCAACTTCGCCGGCGACGGGGTTCTGATGAAGCTCGAAATATAAACGTTGACGAAGGTGGCCATGAGGAACTGGCAGTCGAAGCGATCCATGATGCCACCATGTCCGGGAATCATGTCACCAAAGTCCTGATAAGTATGGGATATAAGTATTGAATACTACAGTTATGCAAGCAAGTCTGCTAACCTTAATTTTGAATGCTCTCTTAAATCCAGAGGCGAAAAAGCCTCCAAACGGCCCAATAATGGAGCTGAAGAGACTCAACGAGATCGAGTGCCAGATGTAGGGGTAAAGGCTGATGGATTTGCCAATGCCAAACTGGAGATTAATAAAAAATCACTTAATTTTGTGGATAATTAAATAAAAACAAAGACTCACCAACTTAAGGCTGTACTCCTGGGGCGTGAACAAATAGCTGGGCACACAGGACATGGTCATGCGACCTAGTTCCTCGGAATACTGGATGGGGCAGATAAAGTACTGGTAGTTGCACAGCACATAGGAGAACAGAATGCCAAAGAGTACTGTGGCAAAGCCACCACCAATGAAGCCCTCCCAGGTCTTCTTGGGGCTCAGCTTGATGAGGGGCGTGCGGCCGAAGAAGAAACCGAACACATACGCCATGACATCATTGCAAACAATCATGGAGACAGGTACGATGAACCAAATGAGGCCCTCGAATATGTTCTGAATGATGAGATAACTCTGGGTGACGACAATCAGCAGCGAGACGTGTGTCCATGCAAACAGGCTAAACTGCTTGATGTAGTACTTCTTGACCAGCGAGAGCACGAACCAAACGAAGCCAATGATGTACAGGGCGAAGGATAGGAAGCGGTGATAGGTCACCAAGAACTTGAGGTACTCCTGTGAAGGAAAATATAAATATATAAATAAATACATATGTACATAAAGAAGGCGTATTTACTCACCACTCGGTTTATGACCACGCCAAAGTAGTCCACCAAGTTCTCGCCGTAGAAGAAGTAATTCGAGGTGAGAAGGAAGTACCAGGACAGGCTCCGGAACCAGGGCAGGCCGTGAATCCGATACACCTGGTAGCCAATCGAGATGATCTCCTGAAAGCATTTCACCTGCACCAGGAGTGTCTGTTTTGGAGAAAGTAAACAATCAATTGATTTGAGAGACTCGCTTAAGCCGATTCCGAACTACTCACCGTGATCATCAAGGCCAGCGGACCGCCGTAGATGATCAGTGCAAAGCCGCAGATCATAATCCATGTGAAAATTCCCCGGATGACCCAATTCTTCCATCTGTGGAATGCGCGCATGAAAAAAATTATTGTTTGTAAATATATCTATTTATTCTGTATATTTGCTCGCCGCCAACTGCAGCCAGCTGTGGATGGAATATTTTTGGAAAGCATACTCATTCAAAATTCTATAATTCACACTTCTCGAAATTGAATATTGTGCGGGATCCATGAAATGAACAATGCAAGGCCAAAATATGTTCCAATAAATGAGGGTTTTCATGCAAAAAGTCAGTAATTTGAATCGGGGGCTCATTAAAAGCTTAATGTAACTTTTGGGTATGACAAAAAATAATATTCTGTAAATGCTGTTACCATATTGTAGAAATCAATCAATAAACTAACTTTATATAATGTTAGAAACAAGAGTATCGAATTCCTGGAATTTCTCAATTCTAACGTATTAAAAATAACAAAAATGTAGGTTCATATTAATCAGATATCATATCCCTGTTCGTTCACGAATCATATCGTAATTCTGTCGTGAAAGTTCCCCTATCACCTGGGACTTTTCTTATAAAAATCCATCAAATAAATTAGAGACTGGATACTAGAACACAAAGTTGAATTTCATGCTCTTGAAAGTAGTGGTTGGCTTATTTCACTCACCGATCGGGCAAATCCTTGAGGGCCGAGTCCAGTAGCTCGGGTGTCTTGTCGGTTCCTTGCGGCAGATTCTTGGCCAGCTCCTCCACAAACTTCTCCTCGGGAATTTTCTCCTCCTCGGAGTCCACCTGCGCGATAGGAAGGGGGGGCAGGCAAGAGTCAGAATAAGTGGGGTGCACATATGTATTGATTGGCTGCAAAATGTATTCCCGACCGGAGTGCAGGGTTTAAGCACTTTCTATTGGGCGCGCTGTGCAAAGTCCAAGATACGTGTATGTATGCATGTACCCATAATCAGAATCATTCGTTTATCCAAGACGTACACACAGACAGTGGGGGGCAAGGGAGCGTGAATGAATTGCGGGCTTTTTCGGTGGCGTGTTTTGTTTGTTGCCAAATCGCGCGGTTGATAAGACGGCACGCGGGGCGGCAAAGGGCTCTTATCAGCCAAAAACAAAAAACTTTGCCGGAACCATTGCAAAAAGAAAATAGAGGAGGAAGAGGGTGGGTAATGGCCATTGCTTCCGTAATGCTGTCGTCCACTTAATTGGATTTGCTGGAAATAATGGCGCTATATTGCAACACAGCAGGTGGGTGGTGGGCGGCGAGGGTTGGCGTTGGCTACCATTGTTATTGTATTCTTGCAGTGGTGTGCTTGCAGTGTATGTTTGTTATTGGATTTTCTCCTGCTCTCTCCGCTCTCTCGCGCCCACCTGCTCGTGCGTCAGAGAATAACAAAAACACACGCACACACACCGACGCACATATGCTGGTATACACACATTTAGCTTCGCTTCCTATGTTTCTTTTGCGCTCCAAGAATTATGCAAATGGAATAGCAACAGTCGCTACTGCTCCACATAGAAGTCATTGCCACTTACATGGTCTGAGGAGTCAGCGGCGGAGGAGTTGCGCTTGGCTGCCCCTGATCCTGATGCGGCAATGGCAGAGGAGTCCTCCAGAACCTCCTCCTCCACCTTCCTGCGACGCACTTCGGCCATTATTTATTAATTTGCACCGGCACTATTGATTTTTTTCCCCGAGTTTGGTTTTCGTGTTACGCTTGCCGAGATCCGTGCCGTTCACCAGCACTTTGTCCGTAAAAAATACAAATGCGTCTGACTTTTCTCTATTTCTGATTAGAGCGCTGCTGGTAGTGTGACCAGTAGAGGCGTAAAACTATCGACGATACTATCGATTTTCTGAATGGTGATGTGCTCCGGGCCACCATCGATTGGGTTTTAAAGTACCATCACTATTTGCAGAAACGTCGTGGAAGAATGGCAAGACTTAGTTGGGGTGTTCCCTGGTCGTCTAATAGCGAAATTCCACTGGAGTACTCTGCTACATTCTCGAGGATGGTCCATTCTTTTACACGGGGAGAATGAGCTCATACGAAATGGACATACAAAGCACACTTCGCCCCCAAAGGTTCTATAAGTACTGAAAAAATACCGAAAAATATCGATAATGTAGCAGAATGTTGCAGTGGAATGCCGGATCAGTGGTTCATCCCATTCACATGTCGTCGAACAATGCTTAATTTGTGAAAATATGTTGCAGTGGAATTGATCTCAAACTGATCATTTCGGTACTTTCAGTCATTTAGCGACCCGGAGGTCGCTGAAAATATCGGCTTAATTACTGAAAAGCCAGTGTGGCTCCAGAATTCGAATAGCATAGTTTGTGTTCCTAAATGATAGGTTTAACAGTTGAAAAATATTAAAGATAAATAAAGAGAACCCAAAAGGGATATCTAAAGCTGGGCGTTTGTTTGAAATTTCAGCTGACGACTCTTTTAATATATATATATATATATAATATATTATATTAAGAAAAAGACGCAAGCATCGATTAAATTATATACATATTATTAATAATAATATAACAAAAACAAACTACGATTAAGTTTTCCATCTCAGCTAAATAAAAGCAACAAATAAACATGTTAGAAAACTGGCTTTTTAATGGCTTCTTCAACTATTTTTCAAAAACCACTTTTTCAGAGAAAAGTTGGCAACACTGATTAAGTATGACCGAATTACGCAGCTATTCATATTGTTCGATGCGGTATGGTATTATATTTGCAAGCAACTGTGGGCATATTACCGGCGGCGTCACTTGCAAATAATTTTCGTGTTGAAATATTTTTTGCAATTTTTTGACAGAAATCACGCAGACGGAAAAGCATTAAAAAGGAAAATGGCAGCAGCTATCGATGGCGTTCTTCCGGCTACTTTGCAGGAGCTGGTGAAGAAGTCTAAAGTGCTGGTAGTGGGAGCCGGCGGCATCGGTTGCGAGGTGCTCAAAAACCTTGTGCTCAGCGGCTTTACAGATATCGAAATTGTAAGTTTTTTCTCTGCAAATAGACGTTTTTATGCGGTTGATAATGTGAATAATGCCCACAGATTGACCTGGACACCATTGATTTGAGCAACCTCAACCGCCAGTTCCTCTTTCATCGCGAGCACGTTGGCAAGTCGAAAGCCCGGGTGGCGAGGGAGAGCGCCCTGAGCTTCAATCCAGATGCTAAGATAACCGCCTACCACGACAGCGTAACATCGTAGGTTTTTTTAGAATCATTCTCCAGACATTTTCGATATGGATGAACCATTTTTTTGCAGAACCGACTACGGTGTTAACTTCTACAAGAAGTTCGATGTGGTGCTCAGTGCTTTGGACAACAAGGCCGCGCGAATCCATGTAAATCGCATGTGTCTGAATGCCGACGTCCCGCTTATCGAGAGCGGCACCGCCGGCTACCGTGGCCAGGTGGAACTGATAAAGCGAGGCCTTACCCAGTGCTACGAGTGCACGCCGAAAGAGCAGCAACGCAGCTTTCCGGGCTGCACCATCCGCAACACGCCCTCGGAGCCTATTCACTGCATCGTCTGGGCAAAGCATCTGTTCAAGTGAGTACAGATGCATTAATAAGCAGACAAAAAGCACATTTATTGACACAAACCCATTTCAGTCAACTCTTTGGCGAGTCTCTGGATGATGAAGATATTTCGCCCGATGCAGCTGATCCAGATGCCCAGGATGTTGCAGTGAGTGCCGACGGTGAGGGAGCTGGCGGAGATGCAGATCCAAAAGCTGTCGATAAGGGAAAAGAGAATGAGAAAGAAACCAAGGAGGGCAAAGACGGCAAGGAAGAGGATATGAATAATGGCAATGTGCTGCGCATCAACACCCGTCAGTGGGCAAAAGAATGCAAGTATGATGCCGGCACGCTGTTCAACAAGTTCTTTAACGAGGACATCAACTGCTTGCTGCTCATGGGGAATCTCTGGCTGACACGCAGGGCGCCCGTGCCGGTCCAATGGGATACTCTGCTGCCGGAAGGCACGCCCGATGATAAGCCGGAAATTGCCAAGCAGCACCACAAAATCTGGAGCCTTGAGGAGTGCGCCTACGTCTTTGCCAATGCTTTGAAGGAGCTGAGTGTGAAATTCCTAAAGCTTGAGGGTGATGATACGTTGGCTTGGGACAAGGACGATCAGCCGGCCATGGACTTTGTGGCCGCCTGCGCCAACGTGCGCTCATATATCTTCAATATTGAGCGCAAGTCACGCTTCGAGATCAAATCGATGGCGGGCAACATCATTCCGGCTATTGCCACCACCAATGCGATAACGGCGGGCATTTCTGTATTGCGGGCCTTCAGCGTGCTGGAAGCCAAGTGGACGCAGTGCATCACTGTCTACGCACGCCTTAGACTCAATCCACGCAACCAGTTTCTGGTGCCGGATGCCTGTCTCTCGGGACCCAATCCCGACTGCGCTGTGTGTGCTAAAGACCCGGCTATTACGCTGAAGATTGACACAAAGCGTATGACCGTCCGGGAACTGCGCGACGAGGTGCTGATAAAGACGCTCAACATGGTGAAACCCGATGTGGAAGTGCCCTTGACCGGCAACGTTTTGATCTCCTCGGAAGAAGGCGAAACCGATGACATTGAGGGCAAGCTCCTGAGCGAGATGAACATCGTGGATGGAGTGATCCTCAAGGCCGACGACTTCTTCCAGAACTACGAGCTAAGGATTATAATCTCCCACTTCGATGCAGAGAGGGAAGAGAACTTGTTCGAAGTGGTGGCTCAGGCCAAGCAACTGCAGCCCAAGGTGCAGGAGGAACCGGAAAAAGCAAAGGTGGAGGAGGAGCAAGAGGAAAAGAAGGATGAAATAGAGAAATCTGCAAAGAAGCGTTCGGCCAATGGTGGGAGTGATGCCACTGACGAGGGACCCTCCACCTCGAAGCGCAGCAAGCCAACCGATGTGAATGCCATTGAGGACGAAGACGACGACGACTGTCTTTTGATCGAAGAGGACGAAGATGATGCAGATGTTGTGGCAGTCGCCACAGACAAGCTCTCCGTGCAGAGTCCGCCAAAGTCCGGCACGAAACGCAAGCCCAGCGAAGTGATCGAGGATGAAGATGAGGACATCACCGAGATCCTGGATTCATCCGATGACGAGCCAGCGGGTCCCACCAAGAGCAAGCGATCCCGTTTGGATGAGTCTCTGTCCCATCCCGTAGAGGTCATCAATATCGATTAATCATAAAAGATAAAACGGATAAAACTACTTGAATAATTTAATTTATCAGCAGAGGTATAGATATCCCTGATATCTTTCCATGAAGTACATACATTTTTTAATATTCTAAGCGGCGCTCATTTTGAAACTGAGTCGTATAATGAATGTGTTCATGAGCAAATATGTTCATTTGATCTATTTTAATGAAATTAATGAAATCCTTTTAGTTTGTAAAAGATGCTAATGAAAAACTAAAATTAAATATATAACCCAGAGTTATGTTTTCTTTTATCTGATTTTGAAAAGATCCTGGTTAAAAACGTTTGGTATCATTTGGAAACGGGGATTAGCAAAAATGTAATTATTTCCTCAGGCTGTACATTTGTCTGCACCCTCAGCGGGTGGGTAAAGCCCCCACAACCCCCCATTCCTATGCCACTGTTCATACCAGTGTTGGCTAACACTCAAAGTATTTGGTGTTATCGGTGTCGGAAAAACAAAGGTAAGCGGTCCACATAGATTTTTGGCTATTTCTCAATTAAAATTGATTCCTCAGATGTCCCTGGCCAGCAGAATATTGCAACAAGTCCCTCGCCTTTGGAGCGGGCTGAGTGCGGCACGTGGTTTCCACATTTTCGCGCGGCCGGCGTTACCAGCCAGCGGACTCATGCCTAGCCCACACTTGATGGCCAACCCAGCCGCAATCCAACAAGGATCGGGACTTCTGACGCCTGGTTCGACCCTGCTGCAGCAGGTGGCCGGGTTCAAGGTGAAGGGTCGCTTGAAGCGGCGCTGCAAGGACTGCTACATCGTAGTGCGGCAGGAGCGCGGTTATGTCATCTGTCCCACACATCCGCGCCACAAGCAGATGTCTATGAAGAAGCGCGACTACAAGTCCTGGATTCTCACCCATGCCACGCAGTCCAAGGAGCGGGGCTTTTAGTCCTATTTACATAGTTACAGACGTGTTAGAAATATAATAAAAAATAATACAAAATAAATCCGAGCTAGCCGCTTTACGCGTTTTCCAACACGCTAGCCATTGTTTATCTTGATTCTGGAAGTCGAAGGGAAGTCAGTCGCTCTTGCCGTTTCTCCGGACCACCGTTTCCGCCCGGAGAGTCCCCGTACTGACGTCAGCAGTGTCACGACTGCAGTTGCCAAAGCCCCAAAGGTGCCGATATGACGACGCACTTCACCAATGTGCTGCGGCAGGCCTTCAAGACGTTCGACCGGGCCAACCACGCCAGCTTCAATGCCAACCTGCAGCATCTGCGGCAGCTGACGGACGAGCTGACCCACCGGGACCTGCACCTGCGGGAGGAGCTCTTTCGGAACGTCGACGGTGCCGGACGCAACCGCGCGCCCTGCAGCTATATGCACATTTTCGAGGACGAGCGCTTCTCCATGAGTCTGTTTATAGTGCGCGAAAAGAATGCTATTCCGCTGCACGACCACCCCATGATGTTTGGTCTGCTGCGCTGCATCTGGGGCCAGTTGCTGGTGCAGAGTTACTCGCAGCAGATCGGGCCGGACGAGCCCCTCACCTACGATCCCCATCCTACAGTAGTCAGGGTGAATGCGGAAGAGCCAAGCCTGGTCACGCCGGACAGCCCGAGCGCCGTGCTAACGCCAAGGAGGAGGAATTACCATCAGATCACCCAGACGGGCAACGGAGGAGTTGCCGCCTTCTTCGACATCCTCAGCCCGCCCTACGACGCAGATATGCCCATTATTGGGCCACGCCAGTGCCGCTTTTACAGCCCCAGATCGGACGGGGACCAGCTGCAGCTCCAATGCATCCCCTCTCCGGCCACCTACTACTGTGATGTGGTGGACACGCCCGAGTCCGTGCTGCAGGCTGCGTTCCAGTGCGCCGACGAGGCCTACTCCGCCGACAATGCCAGCGGGACGCAGTGAGTCCGCGTGCCTGCAGCCTGCAGCCTAGCCCTCCTATTTATTAGCCCATCACCCCCGTTGGCTGCCAAGCCAGCCAAGTATCTTCTGTGTTATTTAAATAAATTGCCTTTTTTTAAGTTCGCCCCGCCTTTACTACGGAATTCGTTAGGTGTTAGTCTTCGTCTTCAGCTTGATAGATGTTCTGGTTTCGTCGCTTCAGCTTCTTGACATTCGGACTAGCCGCCGACGTCGTCACCGGAGCTGGGGTCTCTACCTTCGGCGCTTCTGTGTCTTCTTCCTGTGCCTCCTCTTCCGGCGTCGCCTCCTCGGGCAGATCAATTACGTTTTCATCGGCCGCAGGTGCTGACGTCGGAGCCGGCAGGGTCAAGTTCAGTTTTCTTTTCGTCGGCGTGATCAACGGCTCGCCGGGGTCCTCCTCCTCCTCCAGCATCTCTTCTTCACAGCTCTTCGAGGGCTGAGAGGAAGTTTCAGCCACTGGCAGCTCCTTGCCATTGGCCAGCAGGGCCAAGCACAGCGGATCATCAATGCCGAGGGCGGCGCAAAACGAGTTGCTTTGTGGATTCAGATTGGCTTTCGGCTGACCCACCGCCATACGCTTGTAGTTGGACTGCTCCTCGGGATCGAAGGCTGGAACAGTGCGCTCAAAGTTGTCAGGCACCTGGAGGTTCTGGAACTTAGTCGTCACCCCTTCCAGCTCCTCCTCGGTGGGTGTAAAGTTGAAGCGTTCTGTGACTGCTCCAGCCTTTTTTCCCGGTAGATAGTAGTAGTTCTCCTTCACAGAAATCAAATGATTTGTGCTGTGCAAAATAGCCAGCCATTCTGGGTCGTACTGCAGCCGGGGAGGACCATCAATCGGGTCACTGGGTATCTCCACTACCTGCAGGAAGCCACGACGCGGTAGGCATTTGTCTAAAGCCAGGAATTTTGTGACAGGAACGGGCCTCGATGGTGGGGGAGTTGCAGGTGCTTTCTCGTTATCTTCATCCTCGCTGCTGCTGCTTGAGGAGGAGGAGCCATCATCCGGTCGCTTCTGGCAGGGATTGTGCGGCACCAGGGCGGCAAACTTGCAGTGTAGGTGGGCGGCGAACCAGTAGGCTGGCTGTACCGCCTTCAGCAGCTCCTCCAGCGGCCGGCTGCCCAGCTGACCACTTTCCATGTCCGCCGCAAAAAAGGGTTTCCGCCGCAGCAGCTGCGCCTTGTTGCCATACTCGTAGATGCCGGTGGGCCAGTCGTGGGAGAGAAAGACGTCCACCCGTCCGGACAGCTGCTTCAGCCGGAACACCTCCAGCTGCCGCACATGGTAGACGCTGCGACATGTCGCCTCCGAATAGGGCGGGAATTCGTGGTGGCCGCGCAGAAAGTCGTGACCCTTATATATTCCACTTATGCCCGCGATACGCACTCCATTCACGTTAACCACACCGGCATATCCCAAGTAGTAGATGTTAGGAGCTACCCAGCCGCCGTAGGGCAACTCCTGCAGGTAATTGGAGGCTTCGTGATTGCCGCCTATGAAAATGGTAAGCACCGGAGCCACCTTCTCCCCGCTGTAGTATCTATGAGGGATAAGGAATTATGATCAAGGCTCCACTTCAGGCAATCATCGCACTCACTTGTAGAAGGTGCACATATCCAGGTACTTCTTCGGCACCGCCATGGTCTGCAAGTCCTCCAGATTCCGGGTGGACTGGAAATCGCCACAGCATAGCAGCAGGTCGATTTTTGTGCCGCTCTCCTTCTCGATGCCCTCGATGGTTTCGTAGATGCGCTCCAGCTCGCCATGAGCGCAGCCCTCGACCGCTATTTTCATGGTTGCTTTTGTTTTAAATTCAAATTAAAAATGCTTTTGTTTTCAGAACTGCATTTAAAATTGTATTCGGTCGCTTACCAACACTGGCTACATCCGAAACTCCAGCTGTTTAGGGACTTATCGTTTTATCGATAAGTCAATATGAAGTGCTATCGAGCGCACAAGTGATAGGAATTCAAAATGAAAACCCTAAAAATGTCCCCAAACTAGGCCTTTGCTTGTTAAATACACATTTATCCAGTTCAAACGTTAAAAATGTTTTTTTTGTTTATTTTTCAAAAATATCGCTCCATTTAGTACAGTATATACGTGTATGTGTTGTGTGTAAAGAAAATGTATGTGAAATGCTCTGCGTTGAATTCTCATTCTTTGACCGACTTGCCATCTTTTTGGAGTTCTGCGGGGGGCGTGCGGGTGGGCACAAAATCTCATTTCATGAGACCTTCTCGTCCTCGACGTGTGTTTGTTTTGTTTTCCCTTTCGTTTCGTTTCGTTTTTTTTTGTTTTGTTTACATACAAAGATTTACAATGGACTTTCGACTTAAGTGTTATCATAATTTAGTTGGCAGACGAGTGTGCCAAGAAGTAGGAAATAATAAAATATAAATCTACAATAAATATATAGTGCGGTCTCGACGCCGCCCAATCGCAGCATGCATGTGTACACGGGGTACACGGGGTACACAGAGTGTACGAAAACCAGGAGAATGCCTTAAAGCCATCATCAGCAAGTACTTTGTTTGATGTTGGTTTTTTTTCGTTTTTGTTTTTTGGAAAGAATATGAGAAACAATCAAGTCAGATCTGGTCAATTCAGTTAATTAGGAGCCGAACTTGAAGGACGTGGGCACGGCGGTCTGTGGGAAGGCGAAGCCGCCCTGCTTCTCTATCAGCTTTGACTCCTTGGCCGCCTTGCGTTGATCGGCGGTCACCACCACCTCCTGCAGCGCCTTGGCCTGTTCGGGGGTGAGGTTGGAGGTGAGGAGCGCATACCAGGCCTGGTCCTGTGCGGAAAGTGCTGCGGGGCGAGACATAAAAGGGATACAAATAAGAACGGGCCCAATATTGTATTGAGATGCGATCCCCGCTCACCAGTAATAACTTCCTTAAACGTCCAGTACTCATCGATGGCGGTCTCGTTCTCCTCGTCATCGATGGGCGTTGTGAAGGACTCCAGGCCCGTCTCGTTCAGATCACCAACCGACTCCTCTGCCTCGCCATCCGAGTCCGCATCCTCGTCCTTAATCTCGGCCTTGATCTCAAAGCCAGCCGTGTCGCCTTTCGTCTTGGCGAATTCGGCCAGCTTGTCCAGATAGTCCGGCGCCATTTCGTCCATGTCATCCTCGTCGCTGGACAGAGCCTCCTCGCAGTCATCGCCATCCTCCTCCTCTTCCTCTTCCTCCTCCTCCTGGGCCCTGGACTCGTAGGCGCGCTTCAATCCATCGAAAAGCAGAATAAGGGCGGGCACTATCTTGCCGGCCACCTCGCTCAGCACCTGCGGCTTGGCATCGCCCAGGGAAATGAGGGTGCACAGTCCCAGAACGCACAGCTTGCGATCGTGAATGCTAAAGGGTCGAGAATATGTTGAGTGATCTTCGTTCGTTTATATAGGCTCGGTGATAGGTTACCCCAGGAAGCAGTCCGTGTCGTGGAGCCATTGCTTGATAAAGTGCGCGCTTATTGATTCGTTGTTCTGCTGCGACATCTTGTCCAGAATGGAGAGCAGCAGCTGGGGATTGTAGTAGAGCGCCGCAATGACCACCTGCAGGCACATGGTGCGCAGCTCCGACGACTGCACCTCGCGCGTCAACCGGGACAAGGCCAGCTCTACGAACATGTGTATCACCGAATCGATTTGGCCCTTGCACTGCAGGATAATCACTTCCATCAGCTTGGCGGCGTGACACTCTGGATCCTCGCCGGGACTGCCAGTAAGCATCTGAAGAGTATATAATGGTTGGTAATATAATTTGCTAAATATAATATAGATAAAAATAATAAGCGTATAAATTGCCTACCGTCTTGCACATGTCGAGAATGGCCAAAAGCCTGTTGGGATTGGAGAGGAAGGCCGGCGTGTCGACTGTCACATAGTTATGCAGCGCTGGCATAATATCAATGAAGTAGTCGATGCCGTCCTTCTTGAACACCTGATAGATCAGCTCCAGCATTTGCCACATCTCGGGCGAGATGGCATTGGCCGTCAGATCATAGACCAGCGAGAAGGTTTCCTCGTAAAAGTCTAAGGAAAGAGACAATCCTGTTGATGAACAAATCCAAATCCAAATCCAAATAAAGAAATCAACTCACCCGTGATGTTGTGCTGGAAAATGTGCCCGACCACATTGATGACGATCGGGTGCAGATTGAGTAAGACATCGGGATGCTCCTCCATCACACTGAGCAGCGTCTCGATGGTGTTGAGCAGGCTCATGGCCGTGATGGCCTTCTCGTCGGATCCCTCCTCGGACTCGAGAACCTGGCTGAAGGTGGTGGCCAGATGCTGGCAGATCTCGGTGGCCACCGGTAGTAGCTGCTCGGTGAAGGTGCACACGATCTTCTGCATCACATTGGTCAGATCCTCATTCTCCGTTTCGCGTATGATGGTCAGCAGCTCCTTGGTGATCTCCTTGATCTGCCCCTCGACGTATTGCGGCGCTTCGTCCTGGGACGATAGGAACATCTGCAGGCCTATGGCTGCCTCAACCTTAACGGGCAGCTCCTTGTCGGTGAGCAGGGCATTGGTGGTCAGGCGCATGATCTCGGCCAGTACCTGGGGATTCTTGATCTGCACGTCGCAGAAGTAGTGCAGCACCCAACAGGCACGCGCCCTCATATGCCCGGCGGGATTCTGGAATTCAGGGAACACGTACGTGGTCAGCATGGACTCCACTTGGTCGCGGTACAGTGCCTTCTTCAGCAGCACGTCCGCCAGCGTTCCGATCATGTGCAAGGCACCGTCCTTCTGCTTATTGTCCGCATTCGGCGAGGTAATTATCTGCATAATTGTGGCCATGGCCTTTGGCAGGATGCCCTTGCGCTTCTTGCAAATGGAATGAAGCAGAGACTGGGCAGCCGGCACTGGTGTGGCATAGTCCTCAAAGATGTCTGTTACAAAATACATACAGTGTTACAAAAATAGAGCAAACCCAGCAGGGGAGTTTCGCTTACCAAACTTCAGGCGAATGTACTCATACGGATCGCTCTCCCAGAGCTCCTGATCGGAGTCCGTGAATGACATGATGGGGAAGATCACATCCTGGATGACGGCCACCATATGGGGCTTGATGAGCTTCCAGGTGTAGGCGTGGCTAACACTGCGCAAAAACAAATGTTTAAATTTAGTAATTAGATTCAATGAAAATAAAATAAAATAAAATTGTAGTTTCAGTCTAATTGAAATCGGTGAAAACCTATTAAAAGTGTAATTCCACTGCAACATATTTTTAAAAATTGAATGTAAATTCATAGGTGAACTGCAACATCTACATTCTTGGGCGACATGTGAATGGAACGAACAGCTGATCAGGCTTTGTTTACATTTGAATTGGGACGGCGTTCATCATAGCGCCGAAAGCGTTAATTTCAGGCTTTCTTTTGCGACACCGTGTCCTCTTCAAATTAAATCGACCCATTCAAGGACTTATAAATATTCATGCTTGGACCTTTGATATCTTGTATATCAACGAAAAATCGGGTGTTTTTCCTGCCAAATTTGAGTTAGTTAGTTTTCATTAATCTTTTTGTCAAAAATATTAATAATTTCAAAAACAGTACAAAATTAGAGCAGGGTTAGAAGGTTTAGGGAAGGAAATTACGAAATATCGCTTAAGAATTTTTCGGTATTTTTTTTTTAGTATGTATGGAAACCTTTGGGGCGAATGGTGAACTGACGGTCCGTCCTTTTTGGATGAGCTCGTCCACCTTTATGGGAGACCCCGTGTAATTGAATTGACCATCCTCGAGAATGTAACAGAATGTTGCAGTGGAATAGGGCTATAACAGAATGTTGCAGTGGTATAGGGCTATAACAGAATGTTGCAGGGGAATAGGGCTATAACAGAATGTTGCAGTGGAATAGGGTTATAACAGAATGTTGCAGTGGAATAGGGCTATAACAGAATGTTGCAGTGGAATAGGGCTATAACAGAATGTTGCAGTGGAATAGGGGTTTAAAGCAGATTTTTTCTTGTCATTTATAACCAACACCTTAACAGCTTTATCCACTTTACAATATAAAAATCATGGTCGGAGACAACAAGTTCCACTCCCACATCCTTGATCACATCGATCGAAATTATATTCGTTGAAATATATACAAAGTAGGCGAATATAAATCCCAAGTACTTACGCATTCTTCAGATAGTTTAGCACATCGGTGAGGACTCGTGGCGAAACGTAGACACGGTTACGGTACTGGTCAAGGATCTTTAGTAGCACCTCTAGGACACCCTGGCTGAACGTGGGCAGATACCACTCGGCGAATTTTTGGTACTTTTCACTAACCACATTGCTGGGACTTCCATATCTACAGAATACAGAATATAATATGGAAAAATCATTTAGAATTGTAGACCAAGAGATCAAAGGCCGGCCAAGGGGCTTGATCTTTACTCAACGCACCGCTCGAACATGCGGACCATGATGTGAAGGGCCCACTTCTTGGTCTTCCAGTAGGGGAACTCCGTTCGCTCGTCATCATCCAGATGGGAGCTGTCTGGCACGTCGCGATCGGCCACCTGACGGCAGATCTCCATCCACTGGGAGAAGATCTCCTTGGTGATGAGGTCCAGCGGAAGGCTGTACTGTGTGAGGGCATAGTAGATCTTGAGGATTTGCTTCTGCAGCAGCACCGACTGCTCGGATTGCTCGGCCAGCAGGCGCACCATCAGCTGGTAGATCATGGGCAGCAGCAGGTTCATCGCCTCGTTCAGAGGCGTTCGCTCCTCGCTGCGCTTGTACTCGTAGGTCTTCACCAGTTGGTACATGGTCACCAGGGCTCCGTTCCAGCCGTTGACATCCTGGTTTTGCAGGTAGATGCTGATGTTGTCGACCACCTGGGGCCAGCGTCCGGGAAAATCGTTTTTGATGATGTGATTCACGCAGACCGAGAGTTGAACCCTGAGAAGGAGAAGAAGTTGAGGCATTTCGAAGGCAACACCCATTTGGTAGACCTACCTGATCAGCTCGGGCGCATGCACGATGGCGTCCACGATGGCTCCGCGGATCATAGCGCGATCCTGCTCGTGAATGGAGAAGGGTATCGGCTCGCCCGGCTTGGCCTCGTGGTCCGACCAGCTGCTGTTAATCAAATTCTTGAGGTAGACAGCACCCGCCTGGCGCACCGGCTGCTCCACCGTCGTCTGCATCACGATCTGCAGGATGGTGGGCACGAACCCAATGATTTTGTGTATCTGCGGGCGAAAGTATTATATTTAGGGATTTGTTTACACAGCTGTTGGTGGTTGGTGGTGAATCGATCGATGGCTGTCCATGGAAGCACTTTAAATTCTGAGCACAGAGCTCGTTCAATTAATATGGGGCTGCTGCTGCTGCTGCTGGCCATAAGCGCTGATAAAGTTAATTAACCCGAAGCGGCCGAGTGGGCGGAGCTGGGAGGGGCATGCAAATCGTTAGATGCTGACTCAGTCGTAATGAGCATGCTTGTACAGTGGGGCCAAAGAAATTGGATAATTGCCGGGGCTCTGATTAAGCGACTCGATTAGAGCTCCAGAGGGATTGCATAAGATCCAATTACACGGGTATTTTCCGATTTACACTCAGAGGTTGGCTCGGAACTCGGTTCCAAAGAATAAAATTAAAACCACAGTGCCACCACTACACTCATGCACACAGGCATGTATTATATACATATGTGCATAAATATATGTACTTGTTGCCAATCCCCCCACTTGGCAAGGCCAAGGAGTTGGAGGTGGTCAGTGGTAAACACCTGAAGGGCAACCTTCTGAGCGATATCGGCTTACACTATCCCCCACCCACACAAACACCGAAGACGAGCCGCTCGAGTTGGAAGAGAGAGGGAGAGGTTAAAGCGAACAATTAAAAAGCACATGGTTTCGGGGCGATGGCGCCACCACGAAGTTCGCTCAAATCTCGTTGCCGGCGGGCGGCACCGGGCGCAGGCACTCACCTGGGCCAGTTGATCCTCAGCGGCCTTTCGCTGCTCTGGATTTGGATCAATAGTTGCGCGCAACAGTTCCGTGAGTTTCTGTGCCTCCATTTTCGCGATTTGTTCCTACTAATCCCACGTTTCGGGCCGGTCGTTGCTGCTGCTCGTTTGTGGACACTCGCTGCGCCCACTGTGCTATCCGCTGTTGCCTGCTCTTGTCCTGTGCTCGAGGAATTGCCGCTCTAGTGGCTCCAAAGTGGGGGCGAAATCTGGCAAATCTCTGCTCCCTGCACCCAGAGGAAAAAACGTGGAAAAGGCTCCACACGCACACACACCGCCGAAATTTGCGAGACGAACCAATGTTACCAGATGAAAATGTTGCTTTCCCCCTAAAAAATCTCAAATAGTCGATATTTCACCCTAAAAATTCCTGTCTTCCCCTAAATTTAAAAACAGTGTTGCCAGATAGAAATTTAGCTTTCCCCTAAAAAATTATTATTGTAACTTAAAGACGAGGTCCTTAATCATTCGCACGTGTTGCCGGCTGGCCTGGTCCAAAAATAAACAAACCCAGTTGGGAATCCATTTGAGCTTCCCTTTCACTCTTGAAGGCGCATGAGGTGGATCCGGCAATGAACGGATCCTGGTGGTGCTGCCCGTGGGCTTTGTGCTCTACAGTTTGCCACTGTTCCTTCGCGTGAACGGCACCTCGAACTACGTAATCGACGAGGATTTCCACATCCCGGAGGGTTTGGCCTTTTGCCGGAAAGAGTTCGATGTGGTAAGAGCATGAGCAGATCAGTAGATTCTAATGGTTATTCACCGCTTCCCTCTTTTAGTGGGACCCGAAAATAACGACGTTCCCGGGTCTGTACCTCGTCGCCCTCGTCCTCAGTCCGTTTACCCTGTGCACGGTGTCGGGCCTGTGGCTGCTCAGCTTGGCAGGCGCCGGATTCAACATCCTGCTGCTCTACAAGATCCGACGGCGGGCCCTGGCCGGCTCCGGCGGCAACGCTCTCGGTGCTCCCGCCGCTATACTTCTTTGCCCACCTGTACTACACGGACACCCTATCGCTGACCATGGTGCTGCTATTCTACAACTGCTGGCAGCAGGAGGCGCACCTGCCGGCGGCCGTTTTCGGAGCAGCCAGTGTGCTCATGCGTCAGACGAACATCGTGTGGGTCTGCATGGGCACCGGCATGACCGTGCTAGACACGCTGGTCCAGCAATGCGCCCGTACTCGGGCCGTGCCGAAGGGGAAGATCCGTTTGCTAGGCAAAGAGGTGGGCACTGACTTTACTCTCACTTTTTTCTTGTTAAAAGCCTGTTCTTTTCAGATGTGGCTACAGCCCCCAATCGCTGTGCAATTGCATCCTTAGCATTTTGGCCAAGTGCTGCTTTTACGCTTCGATCATCTTACCCTTCGTGGGATTCCTTTGCATCAATGGTTCCATTGTGGTGGGCGACAAGAGTGCCCACGAGGCTACCCTGCATCTGCCGCAGCTTCTCTACTTCGCCGTCTTTGCAGCTGGCTTCGGGATATCCAACACCATGCGCCAGTTTCGTCCGGCCCTAGACTTAATTCGGCGGAATCTAGTGCGCTCGGTGGTGGCGTTGTTGCTGATTCTGCTGGTGGTGTATCTGAACACCGAGGTCCATCCATATCTGCTGGCCGACAACAGGCACTACACATTCTATGTGTGGAGCCGACTGTACGGCCGGTTCTGGTGGTTTCGCTACGCCATGGCCCCAGTCTACCTACTCTCGATTGGCGTGCTTTTCTGCGGACTGCGTCACATGCCGGACAGCTTCAAGCTGATGTTTCCCCTTAGTCTGCTGCTGGTGCTGTGTTTCCAGAGGCTCCTTGAGCTGCGCTACTTCTTGGTGCCCTACGTTCTCTTCCGGCTTAACACACGGCACACGTGAAAGGGCTTCGCCGAGTGGCTGGAACTGGGCGTCCACCTGCTGCTCAATGTGGCCACCTTTTACATATACTTCACCAATGTGTTCTACTGGCAGAAGTATCGCACTCCCCAGAGAATCATTTTTAGAGATAAAAAAAAAAATGTATTTTAAAAAAAGTCCCGGAGGCGAAATCCTGCAAGTGATTAGACGTAAGTTGTACTTAAATAATTTTTAATATATGCAGTCTCATCAACAACAGTCATCTCAGCAGCTCCGGAATATCCAAAATGATCTTCAATGGCAGCGACAAGAGCAAATGTACATGCGTTCTGATGAAAAGATGTCAGTCCTCGTGGCTCAACTCGACAAGATGTTCCAGATGATGATGTCAATGATGACCCTCATCACTGGCCTTATACCACAAATGGCGCCAGGAGCTACTAAAGCGAGCTCTGTCCTTCACCCAGTTCATCCATCCCAACCATGAGTCAAATTGGGCTCAAAATCGGTGTGTGGAACGCCGACGGGCTGACCAACAAGGCACAGGAGCTGGAGCTCTTTGTGCGGAAACATCATATTGACATTATGTTGGTCAGCGAAACACACTTTTCCTCTCGTTCATATTACAAGCTACACGGGTATGACATTCAACAATCAAATCATCCGGCCGATCGCCATCGTGGAGGCTCTGCAATTATCATAAGGTCCTGTCTCCAATACCACCAGTTCGCAACAATGGAACATCCAAGTGCTCAATGGGCTGCAGTCAAAGTTAAAACGGACCACGGTGAAATTGTCATTGCGTCTATTTATTGTCCACCTAACATTCAGCGTACCAGCGACGACTTCAAATTACTTTTTGAGGAACTTGGACCCAATTTTATAATTGCCGGAGACTGGAATGCACACCATCGACTTTGGGGCACTCGAAACTGTACAGTCAGAGGAAGGGCATTGGCAGACTGTATCCTTAGTTCCAATATCCAGGTCCTTGCTACCGGAGGGCCCACGCATTGCCCGTACAGTCAACGTACACCATCAGCTATCGACTTTGCCATATATGGGGGGATTCGATCTGAGCTTCTCACCATCTCAGAAAGCTTTGAATTAAGTTCCGAACACATCCCCTTGGTAATCGAACTAAGGACTGCTGCTTTCAAACTCTCCCGTAAATCGCGTGTGCTTCCGCAAAACGCATGCATTCCACGGTTCCAGGCAGCTATTAACCAACTTGTTGACCTGAACATGGTCCTAAACTCCCCCGTTGATATTGACGACGCTACTGAGCTCTTTGCACGTAATATACACATCGCTGCTGAATCCTCTACCTGTGGACAACGTTCAATAAACCCATCAGTTCCACCTCATGCTCTTTTAAAACCTGAGGTCCTGGATCTGGTGAGGTTGAAAAGATCCCTGCGCCGCAGATTCTTGAGGTCGAGAGATCCGGCTGACAAAAGGGCATATCGTCGTGCTGAGGACAGTTTGAAAAAGTTGTTGCATACAACAAAAAACAACTTTTTTGCTGATCTGCTGCGCAATGCTGATCCCACAAAACCATATGGATTTAACCTCTGGAAAGCAGCAAAAATAGTTAAAAGACAGCCCCCCGCAGAATCCCTATCAAGCGTGCGGACAACACTTGGTGCAAATCGGATTCCGAAATTTCGTTGGCTTTTGCTGACGAACTGGAGAATCGCTTTCAGCCATTCGATCTTGCAAATCGTGAAGACGTGGAGAATACTCTGACATTTCTCGACGCTGCCTCCCCAGAAGCAGAGCCTATTCGACATGTTAGTCCGGCAGAAGTTTGTCTGCAAATCACAAAGCTGCACCCCAGTAAAGCCCCAGGATTCGACGGTGTCGATAGCAGAGTTGCCAAGGCACTGCCAAAAAAGGGTATATTGTTCTTAGTCCTCTTGTTCAACTCCATGTTACGTATCCACCACTTCCCCACACAATGGAAGTGTGCTGATTCCGAATTCAGGTGATTCCGATGATTCCGAAGCCAGGCAAACCGGAGATCCTTGTTGCGTCTTACCGACCGATAAGCTTGCTGCCCACATTCTCTAAAATATTCGAAAGAATATTTCTTAGCAGAATGATGGCAGTAAGAAGCGTGCAGGATGCCATTCCAGACCACCAATTCGGCTTCAGGAATCACCATGGAACCCCTGAGCAAGCCCATAGAGTGACGCAACACATTTTTGATGCCTTCGAAAATAGACAATACAGCTCTGCTATCTTTCTGGACGTCAAGGAAGCGTTTGTTAGAGTGTGGCACGATGGCCTGCTATTCAAGCTGAAATCTCTCTTGCCAACTGCTCAGTTTCTTCTAATAAAGTCATATCTGCTAGATAGAAATTTCATGGTTGAAGTAAGAGGCGAGAGATCAACCATCAGACGCATAAGAGCTGGCGTACCTCAAGGTAGTGTCTTGGGTCCAGTGCTTTACACCCTATACACCTCTGACATGCCAAATCCCAGTAATCCGGGTACCCTCCTGGCAACGTATGCTGACGACACAGCCTTCATTGCTAACTCTTCGTGTCGGATTGAAGCTTCCAGAATGACGCAAAACTTCCTGGAGCTCTACAGCGAGTGGACGAATCGATGGAACATCTGCATTAACGGAAACAAATCTCAACACTGCAACTTCTCCCTAAGGCATCAAATCCTTCCTAGGGTTAAGTTCCAGGACACGCTCATCCCTCAAGCTCCTCAGGCACAGTACCTGGGTCTCATCCTCGACAAGCGGCTCACATGGAGGCAGCACACCACCAAAATTGCACCCACATGTCGGAATAAGCTTAGGAAGCTCAATTGGATGCTTAGAGGAGGGAGTCAACTAAGTCTAAGTAACAAAGTTCTTCTGTACAAGGCAATAGTGGTCCCTTCAATGACCTATTGCATCCAGATATGGGGTACGGCGTCTGACTCGAACATTATGCGCATGCAAAAGACACTAATCGACACTCGAGTCGGTATAATGAACGACTTCGAGTCCATGCGCACCAACTAGCTGCTTCATTGGCAACACCGAGGACCAGAAGAAGGCTTCAAAGACGGCACCCAGGAGACTTGTGGATAGGAGGACGCCAGAGAACGAGAGTCCTTCCCCAATAAATACATTGTACTGATTGTCACTTTTCGTTCCCTATGTTAGGGAGTTTACCGTTTCCATGTTATGCTTCCATGTTATTATTGTTACTATTGCTAGTCCCTACATTTTATAACCATTAATTTGGTTAATTAATGTAAAAATAAAATATGTGTGTTATCCTAAAAATAAAAAAAAAACATAAATTTCTTTCAATATTATTATATAACTAAAAATAATATTAGGTAGCGTGCTAGAGATAATTACTGACTAGTTGTTGTTAAAAAGGAAGCACATATGTACATCGATAGCTGAGGTGTTTAAAATATAAAGTTTAAATTAACTGTTTCGGGAGACACCACTCTCCCTCTTCAGCGATCTTGTTAGTGGTAGACCGGACAGTTTTTTTCAAACCATCTCAGAATATACAATATATATATTCCCTTTTTTACTTTTTAAAATTTTTCAATTTTGTTTACTGATTAATTAAAAGAGCATTCTCTTTTTTCATTTTATTATTGTATTTAATTTTCCTATCTATTTCGGATGACTTTTTCTTGTCACTTAACCATTTTGCATGTAATCTTTTACAGTGATTGTGAAGCAAATGCTGAATTAAATTCGTCAATATGCTTCTTCTGTGTAAGGCACATGGGGTCGGATTGTATAAACCAACATGGATATCGAATGTTGGTTATTTCTAAGCATTTCCTTATTATGACTAGGGAGATGTTGAGTTGGCTTGGAAATTTATAAAATTCTGTTTTAAATATGCTTATATGAAGCATAGATATTTCAACTATTTTGTAAGGGGCAGTGTCACTACAATTTAATGCCTTTTCACATCTATGACAACTACCAATTATTTTTGTTATTAAATGTTTCGTAGCTTGGCGTAGTCCAAGTTCGTTACCAAACTCCAAGCTCGCAATATTTATTAATGGGTCTTTAAATATATAATGACAATCATCATTTTGTAATGGCTGTTTGCTAATATAATGTGCCAAATCAGAAACAGTTGGGCATATATTATTCATTTGTCTCAGACTAGCAAAATAATCTTCAATCGGATCTTGACAGAATCGATTGAGAATAATATATTCTATTTCTTTAGTTTTTATTAGATCTTCACAAAGAGCCGTTATCTGGGCGCATGCTTTGATCAGTCCGTCTTTAAAAACTGCATTTGAACAGCTTCCGGTGTACTTAAGGGGAAGAATGGTAATTTTTTTTTTAAATTGAACAAACAATGTAAGGTTGTTTTTAGTAGTTCCGTCATCGAAATAAATGCTTTTGTTTAGAAGATCAAAACCTTTGTCCATTTCTTCTAAAAGCATTCCTGTAGTACGAGCGGTTTCTATATCTTTAAAATTTGTATTGGCAGTTTCTTGAATTGCCTTTCCCACAGTCTTTGAAAAGACTTGAAACACTAATTGTCCGCTCAATTTTTCATATTTAACAGGATTAATATGTTTTTTTATAGGTTTAGGAGCCATTTGAACAGTACGCTTCAAATCATCATGGAAAAACTTGCTAACAATATCCCATGAAGCGGCTCCTGTGCCAATTTGAAAATCGTGTAACATTAAATTATTTCTTGCACTTTTAAACAAGTGTACATAATCAAAAATAACTCTCATGCGACTTATTTTATGAAAAATATCAGATTTTTCATGCGCAATTTTAAAGGCTTGTCTGTTACAACTATTTTGATCGCAGATTAAGCTGTGCACTTTAAGTGCTCTTTCAATTGCGTTCGCAATCACATTGCCTTGATTATAATTTGAAATGTATATACTTCCAATCAAAATTTTATAATCCATTTATAGTCCACAAGCTAGGAATGCCAACATTCCAGTGGCAGGTGATGTATAGTCGTCTTTTTCAGACAACGTTGGGTCGACAAACCCAACGGCCTTGTCGGCTTCAGGGTTATAGACTACTTTTGTGGTCAGATACATCTCATCAAAAATTAGGACACAGTTTCTGTCAACCGATTTTAATTTCCGTACTATATCTTTTACCTTATTGAAATTACTGTCTTCAAAACCATACACTAAATTTTTGACGGGAAGCCAATTTGGTTCATTAATTGGCACACTTGGAATAAAAACGTTAAAATTTAATCTTAATTGTTCTTCAGAGATTTTAAGCTCTCTTAGTTGCCCAAGTGTGATCTCTAAGGATATTACCTTATCCTTTAAGTATTCAATTTCATTTGTATATTTATTGACTAAGATTTCTTTTTCCTGTTTAATAGAGTCTACTGAACCAATTTCCTTTTCCATTTGAAGTATTCTTTTGTTTCTATCAATAGTAGCTCTTAATAAATTTTTTAATATTAAATTTTGCTTTCTTAAAGAATTTTTTTTTTGCGTGTATATATTTTTTTTTTTTTCTAATCCATTAATTTTATTCAATAAACACGAGTAGTCCTGTTCTTTATTTTTTAAATTTCTCAAACAAGTGTAACCATGTTTGTTTTCTTGTTTTCTTTTTTTTAAACAGAAGTAGTCCTGTTCTGTATTTAAACAGAAGTTGTCCTGTTCTGTATTTAAACAGGTGTATGCCAGTTCTTTCTTTGAAAAATGTAATCCTTGCTCTTTTTTTGAACAAGTCAATCCCTGTTCGTTTTCTTGTTTTATTTTTTTTGAACAGAAGTAGTCCTGTTCTGTATTTAAACATAAGTTGTCCTGTTCTGTATTTAATCAGAAGTTGTCCTGTTCTATATTTAAAGAGGTGTATGCCTGTTCTTTCTTTGAACAATCTAATCCCTGCTCTTTTTTTGAACAAGTCAATCCCTGTTCGTTTTCTTGTATTATTTTTTTTGAACAGAAGTAGTCCTGTTCTGTATTTAAACATAAGTTGTCCTGTTCTGTATTTAATCAGAAGTTGTCCTGTTCTATATTTAAAGAGGTGTATGCCTGTTCTTTCTTTGAACAATCTAATCCCTGCTCTTTTTTTGAACAAGTCAATCCCTGTTCGTTTTCTTGTATTATTTTTTTTGAACAGAAGTAGTCCTGTTCTGTATTTAAACAGGTGTACCCCTGTTTTCTTTTTATGATAGAGCGGTTTTTTACGGAATTCGGATTGTCAAGGTCTTGAGATTTTAACCCTTCTTGTTGTATATTTTTATAAATACATAAATTGATGCCTATGTTTTTTATAAAATTTTAATTCTATTGAATCGTCAATTTGATTCTTAAATTCTATTAAAGACTTCGGATCTATTTCCCTAAGGTTTATTCTTGCATTGCATTTTATAGCACAACATATCCCCTTCCGTTTGCTGAAAAGATTTTCATGCAACGGACTAAACCCTTGATTAAAAGGTAAAAAAAAAAATTAATATAATTAATAAAATATTTCTAAGTATATATTTGAGAGACTAATAAGCACCTGTTACTATATATTTGTCAATTTTGCTGCTGTAAAATGTTTTGATCACAAGACTGACAAATAAGGTAGTACTGGGCGTTCCAAAAGATTATTATAATAATAATTACCTAAGTTTTCGGTGGGAACGCTGCCTTTTTTTAAGCGTTCTCCCTGAAAACACTCCGACCGAAAATGTCTGGCACAAACCTTTGCTCGCTGGCAAAACTTAGTGCGCAGATTTTCGGTCCACATCTGCTGCATTGAATTTCTTATTGAGAAGGTCAGTTCATGACCTGGGCAATTCGAAACAATGCATATCCTGTTAATAAATAGTATAAAGCTTAGTTAGTTAGGAAAAATACAGTCGAGTGAGTGAGAAAAAGGATGCATTTTCATGGCAGTAAAGGTTAATTCAGTGCAAATCGGGTTAATATTAAAAATTTGTTATAACAAATTTTATTAGTGCTAGTTTGTTAATTTAACAAACAATATTTACAATATTTGCGAAAATGTTGTTTTGTTATTTAATTACAAGTGTACCAGTTATAAGAAATCAAAAAAGGTTAGGTTTGCGGTTTACCTCCTAATTGTCTATCCGATATGAATAAATTGAAATGCATTACTAAAGAGACAATTGTCTAGAGGTATCAAAATTATTCCTCAATTTTTTTTTTTTTAAGTTTAGCAATATTTAAAGTTGAAAAGGTCAAATTGCGAAACAAAACCAGTAGGAATAAAAAAATTAAATAAACAACAGCGTTACCTGGGGAATTAGTTAAATATATTCTGTGCAAAATTGTATTAATTAGTCCAGTTTTTTTAAAAGGAAAGGAAGAAAAAATGTGAAAAAAGGAAAAAAATATAAAAAAACAATTGTATTCGAAGATAAATCAAACAAAAAAGTTGGTTATTTATTAAGATATTCTAATAATTCATATAATAACTTTACCTTTAAGGTCCTGTGTGTCGCAATATATCACCTTCAAATGGGAGACACATTGCTAAACACAGGAAGTTAGCCTAGGAACATGAAAATTCAATGTACCATTTAAATTTAGGAAATTTTTGTGGTCAGATAAGAGCAAGGTGCGTTTTTGGCTGAAAACATTAAAAAACAAACTGAAAAAATTTTAATAAAAATGTACTACTAAATGTGATATTTTTAGTCATACGCATTAATAAATAAATCATATTTTATTTGTACGTAAGAAGTTATTTATTAATTTCATTTCGGTTTTTTTTTAAATCTTTTTTTTATTCAATGTAACCTAGATGAGTCATTTTTTATTAAACAGTCGCTGGTATTGATTTCAAGGTCGTTTTAGTAAGTAGAGTAATAAAATTGAGAGTAATAAGATACAAAATATTAAAAACAAGTTAAATATATTATCTTAAAAATGCATACAATTTTTTTACGGTTTAAGGAAACCAATTTTTGTTCACTTATTTTGCTTTCTTAAATACATCGAAATCGAAATACAAATATATTGCAGCCTCTGCACAGTGGACGGTGTTGTATGGGAAAAGCGTATATGTTTTTCAACATATTCTCATCTATTCGGAGATTTTGCCATTTTGTATGATTTTAGAATTACGGTTTTTATTTTATAAGAATCGGACGACTATATCAAATAGCTGTCATGGGAACAATTTAATTTAAAATCAAAAATAACACTGTATTGACATGAAAATGGCTCAGCAGAATCACATAAATAGCGCAAGGCTGGGCAAATTTCGGCAGTTTTTATTTACGCCCATATACTTAGAAAACATTAAGTAATATAAAAATATATGTTTTGTTGGAGAGTAAGACGGGTCAAAACTTTTTCTCCAACTTTAATCGTCACTTTTAAAAAGTCACTGCTTAAAACATTATTTTAAAACAAAGGACCAATATAATATTTCGCAAAAAAAAACTAGTTATATAGTTTATACCTTTCTCTTCAATATTCTTTTTATTTTGTCCTGAATGGATACGATTTGATATTATAATTAAATTTTTCCTGACAGGTTAGTTTTTAGCTCCCGTTCACCGCAGCTGTATATACATATGTACATAGGTACATATGTATATGAATATATACACAAAATAAGTATGTATATTTGAATGTATATATTGTATATATATATATATTGTATATATTTTTTTAATATTCAACTAAATACTACAATGAACTCTAATTCAATCAATCAGTTATTAGAAGAAGTTTTTTGAGACTGATATTTTTAAAAACAACTTTTGTTAAATATAAAATTTATATATATACATTGTTGTTTAGTTCTGATATGTAAGCTCAAGCTTTACTATTAGTTAAGCTTTAATGAAAATTAAAATTACGCCATTTTTTTTTAATAGATTTCAGAAATTAATACAAATTGTTAATTATTTTATTAATTTAAAATTGATTAGTACGCAACTATCTAAAAAAAATTTCATCGGATAAAGTGGTGTACCATTCTCTAACATTTAAATAAATATATACATATATTTTAAAATTTGGTACAAAAAAAATGTAATTATTCAAGTTTTAATATCTACATTAATCTTTAAAAAATAATACTTAAATGTTGCTAATAAAATGTTGATCAAATGTTAATAGTCTACTTTCAGGCAAATAATGCAAACAGAAAGAGCGTTCTCTGCCGGCACAGACAAAAAGGAGGAGAAAGAACTTGCGAAAGCAAATACCAATACCAACGCATTTTGTACATATGCATATGTATATTTTTTTGTCCTAGTGATCTAGGACCAAATTCCCACGAAATCCTAAAGCAAGAAAGATATTTATAAAAAAAATAATGAAATCAAAACTCAATAAATTCGATTTATTTAATTTATTTATTTTGTATAATTGGTATTTACAAATATATTTATGCTAAAACGAAATAGGTTTTGGATTTACAAACAAACTTATATTAAAAATGTAATCATGTTGACAGTTCCAATTGACTTCACAAACGTGCGTTCAAAGTTCCTCTTTAAACTCCTCTTCGTTGCCAATTTGTCCTTGAATCTTATTTGCATGTTGCACTCAACACTTGTGATTTATTTTCTTTTATTTTCTTTTCATTTTTTTCTCACTAGGATTTCTTAACTAATAAATTATAAATAATAACACAAATAACACGGTAAATTCAAAATTTGTTTTGATTTTTTATTTTTTTTATAAATATATTATATACCAAGTTTATATTAATTAAATATAATATAATTAGTGGAATCTCAGCAATAAAGAGAAAGAGAACAACAACCATAAAGGGTGAGGGTGGGAGAGCATAAAAATTGGGAGAGCAAGAGAGCAAGAGAGCGTGAGCGGCTCTGAACAAAAACGTGAAGATCTAGAGATGGACTATCACGAAAGAAACGTCGATTTATCGTTGATTTATCGTCAATTGCCATTCACCGTGCATCGATAGATGCAGCCCTGGCAGAGCGACCCAACGTGAACACGCGAATGCGTGTGTGACAAAGAGCAAAGTGACACATCGTTGCGGAGGTGTGGTTGAAAATATATAGAAATCAGTGTTTATCTGCTGCAGAAACGGACTCGAATTGGTGTCAAAGGCGAGCTAGGATCGTAACTCAAGAGGTTTGAAAGGCAGCAAGGCAAATAGCAGATCAGCGACATGGCAGGCAGGCTACCGGCGTGCGTAATCGATGTGGGCACCGGGTAAGTGTTAAGAGTTCAGCGGATTGCCCGCGGGGGTCTCCTCTCCGCTTCCAATTGGAAGAAAAGAGGTCGTCTGACTAATCCGTTGCGTTTTGATCCGTTTAGCTACTCCAAGCTGGGCTTCGCGGGCAACAAGGAGCCGCAGTTCATCATCCCCTCGGCGATTGCCATCAAGGAGTCGGCCCGAGTGGGCGACACCAACACACGGCGCATCACAAAAGGCATCGAGGACCTGGACTTCTTCATCGGCGACGAGGCTTTTGACGCCACCGGCTACTCCATCAAGGTATGCGTCCGCTGCTTAATCAGCCACTTGAGCTTTAATCATCGCTTTCGTCGCAGTATCCGGTGCGTCATGGTCTGGTGGAGGACTGGGACTTGATGGAGCGCTTTCTGGAGCAGTGTGTGTTCAAGTACTTGCGAGCCGAGCCCGAGGATCACTACTTTCTGTTGACTGAGCCGCCGCTAAATACGCCAGAGAACCGCGAGTATACGGCGGAGATCATGTTTGAGACTTTCAACGTTCCTGGCCTGTACATCGCCGTGCAGGCGGTGCTCGCCTTGGCCGCCAGCTGGGCCTCTCGATCCGCCGAGGAGCGCACCCTCACGGGAATTGTGGTGGACAGCGGCGACGGAGTGACGCACGTTATACCAGTGGTAAATATGACCTGTTAGCCTGTTATCTAATCAGCAGGGGAGTTGAGTTTGCAGCGGGTATAGTGGCAGAAAGGGTTATCTTGGAGTAGGCAACTTGTATGGAGGTGATTTAGGTTTTTTGAGAGTTTTAATCAATCAAATTTGGATAGGCTTTTGTTAGATAAACCTAGAGATTTATGTGTTTTTCCTTCCAGGCCGAGGGCTACGTTATTGGATCCTGCATCAAGCACATCCCGATTGCGGGCCGCAACATCACCTCGTTCATCCAGAGCCTGCTGCGCGACCGAGAGGTGGGCATTCCGCCGGAACAAAGCCTCGAGACGGCCAAAGCGATCAAGGAGAAGCACTGCTATATCTGCCCCGATATTGCCAAAGAGTTTGCCAAGTACGACACGGAGCCGGGCAAGTGGGTGCGCAACTACACGGGCACCAACATGGTGACCAAGCAGCCGTTCAGCGTGGACGTTGGCCACGAGCGTTTCATGGGACCCGAGATCTTCTTCCATCCGGAGTTCTCGAACCCCGACTTTACCATACCGCTGTCGGAGATCGTGGACAATGTCATCCAGAACTGCCCCATCGATGTGCGGCGTCCGCTGTACAACAATATTGTCCTGAGCGGCGGGTCCACAATGTTCAAAGACTTTGGCAGGAGGTTGCAGAGAGATATCAAGCGATCGGTGGACACACGCCTTAGGATCAGCGAGAATCTGTCCGAGGGACGCATTAAGGTGGGTGTTGCTGCTCTGGGAGAACCCAACTGGGTTTGCCATCTAATTTCGATTGCCTTTCCCTATTCCAGCCAAAACCCATTGATGTTCAGGTGATTACGCATCACATGCAGCGGTATGCCGTGTGGTTTGGAGGCAGCATGCTGGCCTCAACGGTAGGTTTTCACATATGTACACTTATATTGCAAGCCAATTATACTCTACTTTCTACTTTCCGCTTTCAGCCCGAGTTCTATCAGGTGTGTCACACAAAGGCTGCCTATGAGGAGTATGGTCCCAGCATTTGCCGTCACAATCCCGTCTTCGGCACCATGACATAATTGTTCCGATCCAATCGGCCCGGCCTACAGCAATTATTATTGATTTATTTTCCCCAATTTGATTTAAAATTTAATTATGTATTCCACGCTAAAGTATTAGGAGTGAGTCTTTTCTATCTAATGTACGTTGTGTTTAGCTATAAACTCTCTGTGTAAATTGGAGCTGGAAAATATCGCCTATGTTTTTTCCAGCTCTAGTGTAAATCATTTTCGTTCTACGCCCAAGATTAAGTTTGTTTCTTTAATTTCGTGTGATTAACTCCTAGAAAAACAACAACTCCGATGTCTGCCAGCTAAAGTCAGCTAATTAAGGTGCATTTTATACCATACTCCAACACACACACACCACACACAGCACAGTCAGCCAAACTAAGCTCTTTGGAAATGCCAATCCCCGCTCTATACACACCCATATACGGGAAGCTGTACTTGTCATAGTAATATTTATAATTGCAATAGCTGCAGAAAACTGAATGAATGAACAAGAGGAAAAACGATAAGAAATATTGATGAGAAATCTGTTTGTTATATTGGTAAGCGTAATTGAAAAGGCATTAAATAAATCAATAAAACATTCTTTAAGCTTAACACACTGATCTCTAAAGCTTGTACTGGAAAATTTTATTCAATGCATAATGTTCATAGGTTCTCGTATGTGTTCAAATTGCTCTAATATATGTATATACAGTGACGAACTTAATTATTGGCACAGTTGGCATGTCTGACTTTCATACAGATTTTCTCCACTAAAAATTGTTATTTTTACATCAAACAAATTTTAGTCATATACATTTTTTAATTTACATCCAAACTAACTTTATTTCACTTCCGTATCTCTTTTCATTAATTTAAAAAAATTAAAAATGTAAAAAAACAGCCGATTTTTCCTGAACAAAATTATTGGCACACTTGGGTTATACTAAACTATTTTGTTAAAATTTAATCGATTTTGCTATTTTTTTCTTTAAAATCCCCGTTATCTCTATTTTTGGAATGGCATGGCGTTAAATATTCAAAGAAAAAACATCCTAGTACCCTTTTTCTTAGCAAAAATAGCTATATTTCGAGAAAATGGGCGGTAAACAGAAGGAAACCACCGTATCTCAGTGGAAAATTGATTTGTATCCGCAATTTCAGAGCAAATCATATGCTGAGATTGAAGAAATGATAGATAGAAGCCCTTTACCATTTGGAGCATTGTACAGCGTTTTAAAGGAGCCTTATTCTAGGAGAGTGCTTATTGTCCCAGGTTGATCCAATGCTTTTACCCACCTGGAATACACCAAGATCATTAGAAAGGTAAAAGTGAACCCAAATATCTCCTCAACATAGATCGTAGTTGAGGTTAAAAGCAAATTTTGCCAGGATATTCATCCCATAACGGCTCGGAGGGCACTGTATTAAGCTAACTACAAATACTGAATTTCTAGAAAAAAACACCTATTTCAAAAGTCAACCAGCAACCAAGCAAAACAATATTTAGGTAAGCCAAAGGATTTGGAGAAGCTGACATTGTCCCAAAATTCCTTTGACTTACCTAAATATTGTTTTGCTTAGACTAAACGCGCCTTTTGGTTGACTTTTGAAATAGGTGTTTTTTTCTAGAAATTCAGTATTTGTAGTTAGCTTAATACAGTGCCCTCCGAGCCGTTATGGGATGAATATCCTGGCAAAATTTGCTTTTAACCTCAACTACGATCTATGTTGAGGAGATATTTGGGTTCACTTTTACCTTTCTAATGATCTTGGTGTATTCCAGGTGGGTAAAAGCATTGGATCAACCTGGGACAATAAGCACTCTCCTAGAATAAGGCTCCTTTAAAACGCTGTACAATGCTCCAAATGGTAAAGGGGCTTCTATCTATCATTTCTTCAATCTCAGCATATGATTTGCTCTGAAATTGCGGATACAAATCAATTTTCCACTGAGATACGGTGGTTTCCTTCTGTTTACCGCCCATTTTCTCGAAATATAGCTATTTTTGCTAAGAAAAAGGGTACTAGGATGTTTTTCTTTGAATATTTAACGCCATGCCATTCCAAAAATAGAGATAACGGGGATTTTAAAGAAAAAAATAGCAAAATCGATTAAATTTTAACAAAATAGTTTAGTATAACCCAAGTGTGCCAATAATTTTGTTCAGGAAAAATCGGCTGTTTTTTTACATTTTTAATTTTTTTAAATTAATGAAAAGAGATACGGAAGTGAAATAAAGTTAGTTTGGATGTAAATTAAAAAATGTATATGACTAAAATTTGTTTGATGTAAAAATAACAATTTTTAGTGGAGAAAATCTGTGTGAAAGTCAGACATGCCAACTGTGCCAATAATTAAGTTCGTCACTGTATATATTTTGTGACGGTTGAGGAAATAGCAAAAAGGTGGTTTCCAAAAGACATTCGTTCCATGCCGCAACTCCGTTACGTTCCGCGTGATAATTGACAGCCTTGACTAGTCCACATAGTCGCTAGAGCCCTCTTCCTCGTCGTTGCTGCTGGAAGACTGGGCCGCAGCCGTCTCAGGGGAGCGCAGATGCTCGGCGATCCGGAAGTTCTGCAGGAAGTCGCGCATGGCGTCCATCATCAGCGTCAGCGACTGCTGCAGGCCAGCCTCTGAAGTAAATACATTTATTTTACACTTTACAACAAGTATAGGAGAATAAATCTTTAAGAATTTATACGCGTCTGTGCAAACGGTTATTTAATTTTGTGATAACGAATAAATAGGACAAAATGAATGTTTGTACGCATAAACAGCAATGAAAGGTTACTACAACCTTATTAGGGGCCATTTTCTGTGATGAAACATTGGTAAAGAAACAAGATCAAGCTTAAAGCCCAAAGCACACGTATATACACACCTTCGGCTTCGCCATTCGCCGCCTGCCTGGCTGGCTCCACTGCTGCAGCGGCAGCAGCTCCTGCCTCCACGGCTGCGGGAACTGGGGCAACTCCGGCTCCTCCAGCCACCGCCGCCGCCTGGGGCTGCTGGGCTGCTAGGTTGTTGATGTTGAACGATGGCAAGAGCGATTGGAAAAACATTGATACGGAATTGTTCGTGTTCGTTGTGGGACTGCTGCTCGACGAAGACTTTCTGCAATTGAATCGTAAATGGATCTGGAAATCTGGGATTGGGGATCGACCTACCGCTGATAGCAGTTAACGCTGTTTGGCGGCGGCAGTGGGTCGTAGGTCATAATGGCTTGCTTCTCCTTGGCCACGAAGACGGCCAGGGGCACCTTCTCCTTGTAGTCGGAGAGAATCACATGCCGGAGAATGGGTCTCGGCGGAGTTCCGCCGTAGCGAAGCGAACGCTTCTCCTTGTACTCGTTGACGACGGGATCCTTGCTCTCAATGCGATCCAGGACCACATTGACATTGGACTCCAGCCAAGGCAGCACCTCGTTCTGTCGCCAGACGACGCGAGCGCGGCACACATAGAGGCACACCAGCTGGTGTAGGGCGGGCGATTGGCTGGATTGAAGGGACAAGATAAGATATCGGCTGAGATAGGAGCGCGGCGCACGCTACATACTTTCCCGATACATCCGCAAAGAAATAGCCGGAGGCCAGCACCCGCTTGTCCGTCTGCACGGACATCTCGTCGAGCAGAGGCCGCAGCACGCCGGGGAACATGAGCAGGGCATACTGCAGGGCCTGGTTGGAGCGCTCGCAGGCGCCATGGAGCGTGTGCAGCGCCAGGGCATAGGAGTAGGCCATGTTGGGCAGCTGGTTGAGGTTCCTGGCGGCATTGTACTCCTCGTAGAACTCCACCAGCCATCCAAACTGCTTGCTACGCAGGGCGTAGTAGTCGATGACCAAGATCATGGCCAGCGGATCCATGTCTGGCTGCAGGCTGAGCAGCAGCTTGGAGATCTCAAATGCAGTGCGGCTGCAGGCGCGCTCCTCCAGGTACTGTGCATGCTTGAACAGCACGATGTAGAAGGAGCGGTTCTCCTGGCGGCGGTAGTCCAGCCGGCAGTTGCCCGACGTCAAACTAAAGTTAATGTGCAGCGACGACTCCAGCAGCAGCAGGGCGCGCTCTAGCAGCTCGGAGGCCAGCGCAAAATCCTCGGTCATCTTGCATACCTCGCTCAGCTGGACCAAGGAGTCCACGTGATAGGGACAGCGCTTAATGAGCGTGATCAGGAATTCCGAGTCGATGCGCTCCAGGGCAGAGAGGAACATGTGCTGCACTCCCTGGTAGTATTGGCTGTGCTCGAAGGCGAACCACTGCACATCGCCGCCGTTGTCCAGTATGGATTTGCTAGAGACCGATGGCGAGTCGGGAGCGGGCAGCGGCTTCATCGTGATGGTGTTTTTGGTCAGCGGCGGCCACGACTCCTTGGCCGTTACCATGTAAGTTGACTTGAGAGTGGGCTTCTGCCTGCCGCGCTTTGTTCTGAAAAATGATTGGTTGCCATTACATAAAATAAATAAAATGTATACCTCTAGGGGTTATTTGTTGCTGAAATAATAACAAATTAGAACGCTTTGGCAAGCTTTCCAATTGGTAATGCAATTTCACATTTTTCATAAAAGCTACAAGTTTATGTGAATGTTCTTCCAAACTATTACTCAAGTGAATTTCATCAGGGGCATCGTCGGATTATGAGACTTGATAAGATTTGATAAGACTAACAAAACCCTCTTTAAGGAATAGTTGCCAGAACTTACTCGACTTTCACCACACGCTTGCCGAAGGTGCGCCGCATCTCGTTCTGCGGATTCAGGTGTCGCAGCTCAACGCCCAGCAGCTTCTTGGTGGCCGAGCTACCCGCGGCGGCAGCCTGCTTCGCCGATTGCTTAGGGACCGCATCGTAAACTTTGCCCAGCAGCGGATCGACCTTCTCAAAGTATTTGTCCTGGCGCTCGTTGTCCTCACTGCTGATGTGATTGCCACTGGATCTGGCCTTCTTCTTGCGTTTCTTCTTCTTCTTTTTCTGGGCCGCAGCACTGGCATTGGGGAGCGCAGCAGACGGGTGCTCTGTCTCGTTGTCGTCCTCCTTGAACTCGCTCTCCGAGAGACTTAGACCGGGTTGGTTCAGCTGGTTGCGGAAAAGGGATCGGATGAGCTTATGGCTAATCTACTGATGAGCTGGCTTAGTGCTAACTAACGTACCAGATCGAATGGATTCAGATGGGTCTTGCGGTCGCGCTGCATGTCGCTGTCCTCCAGTTCATCATTGTCCGACAGTTCCTCGTTGTCCTCGTCCTCTGGCGGCGGCGCCAGCTTGTCAGCGTCGCCCTGCAACTTCTTTAGCATTCGCGCGGACATCCTGGTTTTCCTGCGCTGTGTTTCTATTTATTTTCGTCGTAGGTTCAGACTCCCTATTGAAAACATTTCAAATAAAAATGCTACAGAAAATGAAGAAAGCTTGCGTATTTCAATTGTTTCGCCAAACGGCCACACAGTAGAATTGGCGATGTACAACACTATAAGACCTTACCGGCGATGAAAGCTACTTGAAAATTTATTGATAACATGAATTTTTGGGATTCTTTTGGTTTTTAAAGTTTGTACGATTTGACATTGATATTTTCTGAAATTTGGTTTTATTTTGGCACCTTTACAAATAGTCATTCGTTTTTTAAATGAACTGGCATGCCCTTTTTACAATTTCATGTTTAAATTATGGGTTTCTGTTCTTTATTAAGCAAAGCTAAAATGATATGATTACATTTTGTTACAGAATCTTTAGATAGTTCAAGCCTTATTCCAATTGATGATTTTACAACATTGTGGAATTTAGCACAGAATTAAGTTTAGGAAATTCCGAGATCAATTTTTTTTTTTATTCATGCAATGCAAAGTTTTAGGAATATATTTTTGATATGATATAAAGCCGAGTCTGCATTTTGGATTAATTGACAAAAAATTTGTTGTACAAATCACAGGCTTGTTGTCTTCTGAAGGTCAGTTGTACAATTCACAAATATTTCTTGCCGAAATAGGCGCCGACAATGGCGGCCACGATGGTCAAAATACAGGAGGCAAATTTGAACAAGTTTCGGCCCCGTTGCTTAGAACGACTCATCATCCCCTGGTCGAGCAAGATATCAATCTCGTCCTTGAGAGCAGAGCGCTCGCCCTCTAGCATGCTGACCTGCTTGAGAAGCTTGGCCATTGGCTCGCTGACCTCTTCGGCATCGAACTCGGTCTCGCCATCTGTCTTAGAACCCGGGGAACCAGAAGCACTGCCACCAGCCTGGCGCAAAAGGTCATCCGACGGCTTTTGCGGGACTAAGACACACTTGATCTTGGCGTCCCATATGTTTGCTGGTTTCTGCACCTTCCAAAACTCCTGCAAATCGGTAACTTCGCCGGAGGCCAAGGCCGCCTGGATGAGAAACTTGTGTTGTTTCTTGCCGGCCTCCGGAGCAATGGGTGTCATGAATATTTCCACGGTGGCCTTCTCGTCGGGCCCCAGAACCCCGATATTGGGGCGCACGAAGAACGAGCGAGGGGAGGTGGTCTTCAGCTTAAAAGCCACACTCTGGTTCTTGCTGGGATTCCCGATGACCAGGGTCCGCAACACGTTACTCTCGAAGGGGCCCTCAAAGACGAGCTCGTCGCATGGCACCAGGGACAGCAAGGCCGGCTTCTTGTTGTCGATCATGATAATTCTTATATTTTCTTTTAGAATCTGAAACGATGTGAATTAGTACGGGACCGAATGAATAATGTTGGGGAGAACAAACTAGAAAAAAATCTACGATTCCAAAATTGGACCTTTTTAGTTTACTTCTCGCAGCCCTGACAAAAGTGAAGTGCGCTTGCTTCGTTGAAACGAAAGATAGCCGCCCTTGATTCGATATTCATCGCCAACTTCGACCATATATTTCGAACCATATCCACCATACTATACATTTTTCTACTAACGCATGCAAATGCAGGAATACTGAATAGATGTTTCCATTAGGCCAATTCTGAATTTTGTTTTTCTTTGAAGATTATTTTTTAAGACTTGAGGAACAATTAACAAATTGTGTATTTAATTTATTTGTAGTCAACCTATTTTTAAAAATTAAAACCGTAGTTCTGAAATTGTATGAAATAAGCCAGTTCCGTAGTAGCCATTAATTTTCTTATTGTTCCTATTGGCCATTTACGCGCGGATCACACACTTGTAATGCACAAAACCAAAAGCATCTCCTAAGCCATAAAGTATAAATATTTTTGATCAGCATCACCAGACGAGTCGATTTAACATGTCCGTCTGTCTGTTACTATGCAAACTAGTTTCTCGGTTTTTGAGCTATCAGGTTAAAACTCATATAATAATCTTATTTCTATTGCAATTGGTATAGACATACATACATATGTACATACATATGTACAGTGTTTCGCAGCTTATTTCGTGCAGAGGTACACATAAACTATAGAAATTTTAATGCAGTTTTTTAAAGTAGTATTCTATCATATTTAATTCCTTTATTGTTTTTTTAATTCCATTCAATAATATTTAAATTTACAAAAAACTAAAAATATTGACTTCTTCAATGTCGCAGCTTATTTTGTGCAAGAACTTTGGGTAAATGCATTTCGTGAATTGTGATCCCTGACGAACTGTTTCTTATGGAATCTTTTTAAACACAATATAAGCAACATTTTTTAACTATTAACTTTTTTTTGGATACACTGAAAAAAAGTTTTCTTCATTTTCAACTATTGAACAGCGGGAATTGGTCCTTGAACATTAAAAAAAAACTGAACCGAATATTGAATTAATTCTTTATTATTTATTTAAGGTTTAATACTATCAAAAGTAAAAAAAAAATATTTGTGCTTGATCGGGATTAAAACTATCTTTAAATCTAAAACGACCCACTCGGAGAGTTTTAAAGTTATTAACGAAAACCGTAAAAAAGGTTACTAAAGCGAACATACAATTCTTTGGTTGGTGTTTCCGACAATATTTTCAGCTAAAACGTAACGGTAAAGTTATGGACATTCTTGAGGCTTTGCGAAATTTGGTTATAAAACACACAACAAATTAAAAAATAATTGACGAAATGTCTAAATAAGTACAAACGACGTCTGGAAGTTACATTTGTACAAATCAAGTCATATTTCCTTAGATCTAGTAAAGTATATTTTTTACGTTTTTGAGGTAACGCATTGCCGAAAAATCAATTTTAGTCATGCGTTACCTTGGAATTAGTCCACTATTTTCAGGGTGGTCTTTCATTATATTTCACTCGCCTGAGATGGTAAGTTACGTTTTAAACCAAGGTTCGAGCTCGTCTAGGTGAGGCACAACTTTTTTGTTTTAACAATTTGCTTTATTTGCTTTTTTTTTTTGACGGAAAATTTACAAATAATGGTTGCAATTATAAGCGCACACAATAGCGGCCACAATGGTCAACAAAAAAATAGCGAAATAGTAGGGACGACGGAACATCTTCTGGCCGCTAAAGAAAAGGCGATCGTCCTCCAGCAACATGATCAAGTGGGCCAGCTGGAGACTGAACTCGGTTTCGTCATCTAGGGTGCTATCCGGGAAAGTGGGAGCATCACGAAAAGCCTGCACCAAAGGCTCGTTCGAGGACTTGCTCGCAACGATCTTACACTTGATCTTGGCGCCCCAGATGTTGTCCGATTTCTGCACCTTCCAAAACTTCCTTAATTTGGAAACGTCTCTGGAGGCCACGGCCCCCTGGACGAGAATCATGTGACCCTTCCGGCCTGCTTCCGGGAAGACGGGCCGCATGAAGACTTCTACTTTTACCTTCTGGTTAGGTCCCAGAAGCCCGATATTGGGGTGCACGAGAAACAAACGCGGCGTGGTGGTCAACAGCTTAAAAGCCACACTCTGGGACTTGCTGGGATTTCTGATGACCAGTTTCTTGCTGACAACACGAATAAAAGGACCTTTAAATACGAACTTGACGCGCGGCTTAAAGGACAGCATTACCTGCCCCTTATTGTCGCTCATCGTAATCCCTTTAAAGTAAAAAAAATAATATTTATTTAATTTAGCTCGTACCTGATGGAGAGAGAACTAACCAAAAGAAAATGGAAAATTTCACAGCTTGACGTTTTCAGTTTGCTTTATATAATTGTATCATGGCTTTGTTGATGCGAAGTTTTCCGGATTGTCGCCTTCGACCTACTTAAGAATGTATCGACTTTTGTCTGCAGTATTACACTTAATCAGAAATCCGCGCAAAACTATTTAATTTTTCAAACTATCCCATTTTCTTTAGGTGTAATTAGGTGTAAAAATAATGTTGTATACATTTTAAATAAGAATATTATAAAGTGTTCTGTGGATCATATTTATAAGAGTCAAAAGTTTTGGGAAACAAGGGTTTTTTCTGTCGAAATTTCGAGATCAATTGAATAATAATCTTGGGAGTTATTAGACAATCAAATTAGAACCTTCTATATATTTATAGATCCTATATTTTTAAAGTCGATCACTATAATCATTTCAGAATGAAACCAATGGAAAGATACACCATTAGGGCCATTTATCAAGCCGCTAAAAAACAAGGTTTTAGGTCGAGCATTTTATAACATAAAAGTTATTTATACTACATTTCAAAAATAAAAATATTCAAAATCAATAAAAATTCCTATTCACGACTAAATTTCATTTATTATATTTTTTCACTCTATGAACCTTAGAATATCTAGGCTCCTGTTAAAGTAATTATCTGCTCAGCTCGAGGACCATTTGACAAAAAATGTTCCAAAGGTAATAGGTCATTTGAACGCATTAGTCTGTCTTTTCACAGCTAACCCCTTTCTCTTTTGTCTGTAACCAAGTCTTCTTTCAGTCGCGTGCTGTTCCCAAATTCCCAAAAATTTGTGACAAATCATTTGTCACAAATGTAAATTTGTAAAATGCATATTAACTAATGAACCAGATATCCCCTATTAGAAATTCTTGTTTAATATTGAAGAGAAAGGCCAAAGCTCATTTTAAGCCGAATAGGTTTCAAGAATGGTACGTGATGGAAACTTTTCAGTTTCGGACTAGTAATGTACCGGTTCAGATCTATCAGAATCAATGGCTTTTATTCGCCGGGTCGAAAAAAGTTCGATTTTTGTCGACCTGTGTTTTTATGGGGATTCATCCCTAGGATATATTTCCAAAATATTATTATTCGAATTCCCTTCAAAATTTAAGGCTCTAGAATATAGACAGTTGCAGTTTTATTGTATAATAACGGCGGACATGCAACTAATAATTCCCAAGTCAGAATTTAGTGACACACCGCCATAAATAGGCCGGAATAATAGCATCACCAGCAAAAGGTTACTGATTACGATCTTGGCAAGAATATAAACAATTCTACATATGTTCAAGTTCAGGATTTTGATAGCTCAAACAATTGTGAGCCTATTTCTGTGCCTATTTGCGAATAACTCTTTTATTTCTGATGAAGGGTAATATTTCTTCAGAAATTACTGACTAAACGGCTAAGAAATATTAAATATTAAAGAAAATGTAATAGTGCGATAATGGTGTTTTTACACAAAGGCGCATCTGCTTCAACTCTCAAAAATCGCAGCAACGATTTTTTTTCCGTAAAGCTACGTACTCAGGCACGCGAAAAGTATTCCTAAGCATTGAGTCAAAACACGAGGTCAATAGTCACCCTCTTGCTCTCTCGCACTGCTTAGGAACACTTTTCGCGTGTCTGAGTACGTAGCTTAAGCAAAACATGTGTCAGGAAGGGACACAAAATGTCGCATCAACTACTAATACTAAAATTTTACTAACTTGTATTCAGTATTTTTACATATTTAGGTTTTTTTGTGCTTGGCGCTTGTGTCATTTAATTTAAATAACCGATGACTGCCATATATAGTGTTTAGCCCAAATCACCGAAATAGTTTACATTGCCGTACAAACATGCTGTTCACTGTATTACATAAAAGACACCATTTATTTGAGCCATTTCATAAAGATTGGTTAAAATGGACCTCCGTCAAATTAGCGTCGGTGAGTTAGCGTCGAAACGGAACGGTGGGAAATGGAACACATTCCGTCAGTTTTTGAGAGATACAAGTATTTCTAAAATCCGACGAAATCAATACACACTTGTTCCAATTGGTACTAGCGACACGTGGTGGCTGCACATGATAACAATTCGACGCTAACTTTAAAAAAAAATTTGCAAGTCTTACAGAGGTTGTACCAACATGCACGGTATCTCAAACGATAGGGAAAATCGTTTATGAATTTCAGGTTTAAGCTTAATGAGCTCATTCCGTCAGTTTTTGAGAAACTCAAGTCATTCTCAAATCCGAACAAGTTATCCCTCACTGGTTTTCTCTCGATAGGAGAGCCTCACACGCCCTATTGATAAATCCGCCGCCATAATATAAAATCTGACATAATATAAAATCTTCCGAGAATTGTGAGACGCGCAACATAAGTTTCTTATTTACTTTAGTTTGTTCGATTAAGTGCTTTATTTACGAAATAAATCAAAAATAAAAACTCTCCGTGCTCCATTTCCCACCGTTCCATTTCGACGCTAATTTGACGGAGGTTTAAAATACCACTTGCTCTATTTAAATTATACGACGTTTTATATAGTTAAATGTCGACTAGTTAGAGAGAGAGCACTTTACGCCTACGGGATTCGCATCAACTCGGGCTCTGTGAAAACAGGCGCAGCAGGAAAAAACAAATTTTAAGCGGCTGTGCAAAAAGGCTATAAGGGTAAAGCGATTAATATCAGAAGAAAATGGCAATTAGAGCTGGCAAGAAATCGATGTTTTGTACTATCGATTTTTCGATGTTTTTACTAGTAAAACATCGATACTATCGATGCTTCTGAAGCCAGAAAATTTCTGTTCATAAAAATTATATTATCGGCAGTTGAACCCTTGAGTGATGCCATTTTCTTACTTAAAACGATTCCGTCTTTAAGGGAATCATTTCAAATCATGATCTGCAACATATAATAAATCATTTATCTAAAACAGAACTATAACCAAATACTTACAATATTTGAGAGAGAATCGTCATAATCATTTGGGCTTCTTTAAAAATATCAAAGGCTTAAAATTGAATCTAATCGGTAAATTCGAAATATTTTTGTAGCAATATTTTATTTTAAAAACGGCAACGACTGAATACTTAAAACAATCGATGGTTTTCAAAAAAGTTTAAAAAATCGATGGTATCGATAGTGCTTCGATGTTTTGCCGGCACTGGCAACTCTAATAATTTCCTGTCAACGAAACAAGCGCTACAAACTTCACTTTTGTTAGGCCTGCAAAACGCAAACTGGAAAAGTCACACTGTGAAACTTTATATTTTCGTTTGGTAAGTTTTCTACGACGTATTTCATTCGGAATAATTCCAATTATATTGGGATTTTAATAAAATCAACAGAATCATGATGAGCGACAATAAGAAGCCGGTAAAGCTGTCCCTGGAGCCGCGCGACAAGCTGGTATTTAAAAGTCCCTTCAAGCGCATTGTGGGCAAGAAACTTGTCATCGGGAATCCCAGCAAGGTCCAGAGTGTGGCTTTCAAGCTGATGACCAACAAGTTCGTTGTGCGTCCCAATATCGGAGTTCTGGGACCTGACGAAAAGGTCTCCGTGGAAATCTTCATGAAGCCTACTTCGAATGCCGGTCAGAAGGACCACATGATTCTTATCAAGTCGGCCATTGTATTCGGCAACGTTACCGATCTGGCTGAGTTTTGGAAGGTGCAGCAATTAGCAAACGTATGGGACGCCAAGATCAAGTGCGAGATCGTCCTGAACAAGCCACCGACCGAGCCTTTGCTGCAGGCTGGGGGCGATGCTACCGGCTCCCCTGACAGCACTCTAGTTAGCGAAACCGAGTTCAATGCCCAGGAGGTCTCCGAGTCTGTGGGCACACTGTTCAGGGAGGTCAGTAAGCTGAATGACGAAAACCCTTCCCTCATAGAAAAGGTCAATACGTTGCGGGAACAGGACATGTCAAAAGATCGCAACCACTGGATAATGCGTCATCCTCATCAAGGAAAGAAGACCCTTTTCGTAGGCCTCTGTGTGTTGTCCATCCTGTTAGCCATGGTGGGCGCCTATTATGCCGAACCGTATTTGTAAATTTAACCAAATATTGTAAAATAAAGCTAATTGCAAAATAAGAATATAATAGTTAATAAAACTGGTTTCAAACCGTGCTTTAACACGCTAGTAACTAACAATGAAAAAATATATTTATACATATATGTATGTATTATGAAATGTTGTCAACAGTTTTGATAGCTCTAGCTCTTATACATAGTTTCGCCAGACGGAAAATGAACATATGGACGTGGCTAAAACGACTGACTACGAATACATATACTTTATTTGTTTAGAGATCTTTCTTCTGCATGTTACTTTATTTTTTGGTTGACACTTAGTTATCATACCCTTATACCCTTGGGTACCGGGTGTAAAATACATACTTTTTCTTTTCAATAAACTTTATTGAACAAATATAAAATAAAAAAAAAAACAATAAAGGAAGCTAACTTCGGCAAGCCGAAGTTTGTATACCCTTGCAGTCTGCAATTGGATCATTAAAAGTCGATCCATTTTGGAAAAATTGAAAAATATCGAACTTTGTACATTTTTATAACATTTATCTACACATTTTACATTTTACGTAGAATTTTACATTTCATATAAATCAACCGAACGTTTCTATGGCAGCTATATGATGAAATTAAAACCGTAATTCTAAACTCGTTAAATGCAGCTATATCTCGAATACAGGGAAAAACAGGGAAGTTATAATTTTTTTTCCATTAATTTTCCGATCATTCCTATGACAGCTATAAGATTCCGATTCCATATATATAGTATATAGTAACTGCAATAGAACAAAGACTATTTGCAAAGTTTCATTCAGATAGCCCAAAAACTGAGAGACTAGTTTGCGTCACAACGGACAGACAGACGAACAGACGACTCGGCTGGTGATGCTGATCAGGAATATATATTCTTTATGGGGTCGGAGATGCTTCCTTCACTGCGTTGGAAACTTCTGGCCAAAATTATAATACCCTGGAAGGGTATAAAAAGACTGAAAAAAAAATGCGCTATCATCATACAAAATGTTCTGGCGACTCACTTCTACGATGTGTTTATTATCAAATGCCCAAAATAATAACGTTGGACAACTAATTTAATTGTATACTTAAAAAACTTTATTAAACTGGTAACAATTTTCAATATATTGAAATAAACAAAAACTAACAAAATATTATAGAAAATAAAACAAAAAGTTTTCAAACGAAAAAAGTAGGTCAAGTCAAAATATTAATCTTGACGATAAAAATAGTGCATCCTTTGTTGTCTAATACCTTTTAAATCGTCCAGGAATTAATTTATTTAAGTTTTCCGGTATTTATATTCAATTTTCTCCCATTCTTGTTTAATGGCTTTAAAGGTATTTTAAGACTACCATATAGTTTTCCAGTGGCATACAACTTTTGGGATTTAACAAGATTTTTAATTGGATTTAAACCAGGGCTGTGAGCTGTCCATTCCAAAAGTGGGATTTGCGAAATAATTCACGCCCAAATTGGACAAGAACATCGCTTAAGAGCTCTAAATACATTTGTGCATTTATTTTATGTGTTGTAAAACATATATTTATGTAGTTGTAACAAAGAAAAAAAATTGTTTGCAACTTGCTTTAATTAACAATACATTTGTGTAGAATTTTTGGCCAAACTCACAAAAAGTGTTTGCCATAAAGGGCGCCCAGAATGGCAGCCACGATGGTAAAAACACAACAGGCAAATTTAAAGATGTTTTTGCCCCGATGCTTAGGACGACGCAATATATCGATGTCCTCCTTAAAAGCAAGGCGCTCGTCCTCCAGCACTCTGACCTGCTTGATCAGCTTGGCCACCGGCTCGGTCTCCTCCTGGTCATCGAACTCGGCCACGATGTCCGGGGAGCCAGCGGCACTGCCAGCAGCACTGCCAGCAGCACTGCCAGCAGCCTGGCGCAAATTGTCGTCGGATGCCTTGGGCGGGGCGATCACACACTTAAGCTTCACATCCCAGATGTTGGCTGATTTCTGCATCTTCCAAAAGTCCTGCAGATTGGTAATTTCGCCGAGGGCCAAGGCCGCCTGGATGAGAAACTTGTGTTGCTTCTCGTCGGCCTCCGGGTCATTGGGGTGCATGTAGATTTCCACGCTAATCTTCTCTTCGGGGTTCAGAACGCCCACATTGGGACGCACAAAGAACATGGTAGGCGTAGTGGTCTTTAGTTTAAAAGCCACTTTCTGGTTTTTGATAGGATTCCTGATGACAAGGGTTTTCAACACGCAACGGTCGAAGGGGCCTTCAAAGACGAGCTCTCCGCGGGGCTCTAGAGACAACATGGCCGGCATCTTTTCGTCGCTCATTAAATTTCTTATATTTTCTTTAAGAATCTAAAAACGAATAGAATTAGTACGGGGCCGAATGAGAAATGTCGGAGAATACTAACAGGAAGAAAATATAATCTTCGAAGCTTGACGTTTCCAGTTGCTTTTTACAGGTCCGACAAAAGTGAAGTTTAGAAACTTGCCACTTTGATACGAACTTTGCAGGACTGCCGCCTTCTTCGATAACACCAGTTTACAAAATGAAAAAAAAAAAATGCTCCAAGCCTGTTGATGCGAAATTCTGGTAGACTTGAACCCCCAGATCACGAAAATGTCTTTAATTTTTTTTTCTATGGATACGTTTTTTTTTTAAGATTTTTTAAAGTTTTACACAAAAAAAAATTTCTCAGTTTACGTTTATCATTTCATAGCTCGAGTTTTAGCCAACCAATTTACCTGTCGAATGTTTTATTTTACAGGTAATGAACTAACCTTTCGATTTTAAAACACTTTATGTATATTGGATAATTACATTGTGTTCTATAGCTCGATAAACTTGAAAAAAGTGGAAATTTCAATCCGTTAACTCAAATGTTAACGTGCTGCTAGCATCCTAAAAACTCGGAAAAAATCCGTTGGAAAATCAAAACGTGTTTTTTTACAAAGATGATCGCCCAAAGTATCAAACAGGCCTATAACTCCAGAAATCCGTTGAAGAATAGATTTATCGTGGATTTTCAAAGTTAAGAAAATTTATAAATTTTTTCAAATTTTTGGACGGATGTCTACTAGATTAAATGTACAGTGTTGGACAATACCTTTAGATGGCCTGTTAACTGTGCTAGATGTGATGAACAGTCGGATTAAGCTATAAAAAAATAGCTAAGTTTTGTTAAATAATCAAAAATTTACAAAATTATGTTGAAGTAAGATAAAAATTAACCTATAGCCCTTATATACATCCAGCTATTGTGAACTAATTAGAAAGATGACTATAGTGGTGGTTGAAGTAAGATACAAATTAAATAATCGTCTTTATATTTGATTTGGGTCATTGGTACCATTAAGAGGTTATGCGGCCTCGCGGCTATAAAACGTGGTATAAAAACAAACTTTTTTCTGCATTCTGTACAAGAGCGCCCCCTTCAAATCAATATTACTCCCAATTTTTAGTTGAAATGTGGTCAGGATTTTAACCTATTCATTTAATTAGGAAATCGGTTTTTTTTCATTTCAAGGGCGCCGGGAATCCTTAAGTCTTATGTTCTTTCAAATTTGCTATTTTTTTTTTATTCGAATTTGAATATTTACAATGGATACATCGAAAAAGTTGACATGTTTAAATGATCCAAACATAGTCATCTTTCTAATTAGTTCACAATAGCTGTATGTATATAAGGGCTATAGGTTAATTTTTATCTTACTTCAACATAATTTTGTAAATTTTTGATTATTTAACAAAACGTAGCTATTTTTTTATAGCTAAATCCGACTGTTCATCACATCTAGCACAGTTAACAGGCCATCTAAAGGTATTGTCCAACACTGTACATTTAATCTAGTAGACATCCGTCCAAAAATTTTAAAAAAATTCTCAATTTTCTTAACTTTGAAAATCCACGATAAATCTATTCTTCAACGGATTTCTGGAGTTATAGGCCTGTTTGATACTTTGGGCGATCGTCTTTGTAAAAAAACACGTTTTAATTTTCCAACGGATTTTTTCCGAGTTTTTAGGATGCTAGCAGCACGTTAACATTTGAGTTAACGGATTGAAATTTCCACTTTTTTCAAGTTTATCGAGCTATAGCACACAATGTACTTATCCAATATACATAAAGTGTTTTAAAATCGAAAGGTTAGTTCATTACCTGTAAAATAAAAAATTCGACAGGTAAATTGGTTGGCTACAACTCGAGCTATGAAATGATAAACGTAAACTGAGAAATTTTTTTTGTGTAAAACTTTAAAAAATCTTTTAAAAAAAACGTATCCATAGAAAAAAAAATTAAAGCCATTTTCGTGATCTGGGGATTCAACTCTTCCAGAATTTCGCATCAACAGGCTTGGAGCATTTTGAGTGTAAACTAGTGTAATATACTTAATATGTACATATACTCGTCATATATGGAACATTCCATATCAACTCGGCCACACCTGTTATATTTTTTCGCTCTAAAAAAAAAATGCATACCCACATTTTGAAGTACTCCATGTCCACAAATTGACGCTAGAATTTTTTCCATTACCATCAATACTTTTTGAGACGCCCTAATAAAACGGAATTTCATCCACAGTTTACAAAATAAACAGTCAAACATGGGGAGGTGGTAATATAATGGTTTGGGGTTGCTTCTCCTGCACTATTGGGAATTTGACCACTTTTGGTGACCAAAACCCATTTTCTGAAAGTCGGAAAATTAAAACAAGTTTCAGTGCAATGCATTCACAATACACCAATCATCAGTGTTGCATAACAGAAATTTGTATAGAGGGCGCCACAACAAAGGAATCAGCTGATAAAACAGCTGGTTGCATTTGCAAAGCACGCGCCTCTGCCATTTTAAGTTTTGTTTGCTAAGTTCAAGAGATCAGAAGTAAAAAACTAAACAATATAACTAAAAATTTTGAAATGAATTATAATCTGTGTGGTTTGTATTATGTGTTTGTGAACGTCATCTAAATAAAAAAATCGTGTTGTCCCCTTAATAGATCAAAAATGTAAGAAGCCTTGCAAATGCATATTTTGGAATAAAGTCTCATGTTCCATAAGAGATTTGAAGTGAGTCCAGAAGAGTCCATCCACCAGATGAATTGTATGTTGTAGAGTATTGTTCAAATGAATGTTATTAAAAATATCACTTTTTACGATGTTGCGAAAATTTTTCATTTTTATGACATTACCTTTTGTATGGCAACGCTGGTTAGATTGTTTCTGTAAAAATTATAGGAAATCGTTATCCGATCTGGACCAAATTTTCTATATTCTGTTAAAACAGTATGTATTTTAGGTTTCCAAAGTTTTATGCAGATATCTTAAATTTTACCCGATCTCTCCTATGAAAGCTATGGGATATAGTTGTCTGATCCGGATAGTTTTCATTCAGAATTTCCCTATATATATATAATTACGATTGGTAAAGTTTCATGTTGATATTTAATAAACTGAGCGAGTTATTAATTTTGGTCCAAAAAATCGGTCAAATTCCCCATAGTGTCCTGGTACGGCGTAGGTCCAATTTATCAGATATACGAACAAAATGACGGCTGAAGAATACAAATCCATATTGGAAACAGTTATAGTACTGCTGTTGAAAAAATGTCACTATGTTGGGTATTTCAGAAATACAATGATCGTAAGCACACATCAAGGCTTTTATCTAAAATTTTCGAGGACCAAAAAGCTTACGTTCTGAAGTGGCCAAGCCAATTTCCCGACCTAAACCCCATAGAAAACTTGTGGGGAGAATTGAAAAAGAAATTGGCAAAGAATTAATTTTCAAATAACGAAAAATTATTGTATGGTGTCTTAAAATTTTGGTATGAGACATTAGTAGAAACCTGCCAGGCTTTTTTAATAGTATGCCAAAAAGAATAGCAGTAGTGACAAAAATTTGAGGTGGACCACTGGATACTAAGTAGGGAAATACTAATTTAGCATTAAAAAGAAATCAAAATGGAAATTAAACTTTCTTTCTCACCAACACATGAAGTGTACCTATTATTATGATCAGACCGAATAAGACAAAAAATTATCTCCTCTCTTTTATATTATTATCCTAAGATTTATTTTATTAAAAACAAATAGTTAAAGAACCAATGAACCCAATTTTAAATTTTAAAAAAATTAAGAAAACTCTTTCTGTTACCTTAAAGCCTAAATTGATGTGTGTACCTATTAATATGATCAGGTGTGTATATATAAAATTAAATTTATTAAAAAAATCGTATTAATTAAGACCTTGGGACTAGTTTTAAGTACAAATTTGAAATGAATCGGACACATTTAAGAAAATAATACACAAATCTGTACATAAATAGGCACACTAATCTAATATCTAATCTTCTGAGCTATCTTCTTAATAAATTACTTAATTATACCGTAAGAACCGTAAGAAACAAAAGATCTCAAAGACTATATGAGCGTAGAGCTACCAAAATGTATCATCTTCTGCACACAGTTCATCTGTGTTGTTGTTTTTAAGTTGTTTTTAAATCTGTAGTTTGTTTATCGCTTAAATATTGTGTAAAATGAATTTATGTACCTACCAAACAATGCACATATATGTACTTTACTGGATATATGTTTTTGGATAAGGCAATAAGTGCAATAACCGCTTCAGATCTATAATATAATTATTCATTTGGATTTTTCTCGCCTTTTTTATTTTTTTATTTAGTATTTATTAAAATTCGATGAGGTTGCGTTGTTGAGTGTGCGCTTAAGCTATGTGCTCCACTACCAAAATATCATGCGCCCGGCATTTGGGGAGGTGGCCTTAGACAGGATAATGCCCGACAGTTCCTCGTCCTCCGGTTCATTGCTGTGTCGAGTGGGAGGAGGATTAAAGTGGTTAAAAGGACTCGGTTCTATTTATGCAATTATATATACACGTTTATTGGTATTGCTATTCGCTTTGTTGGTTTTCTTTTCATTTTTTTGATTTGTTGATTCTTTTGTTTTGCAATAAATAACAATGAATGTCGGTTGGTTGTCGAGACAGCGGATGCTGGATGCTGAGTGGGCATCGGTGCTATGATGGGTTTTCGAATGCGATTCGATTCGACACGATTCGGAGGGTGGTGAGTTTTAATTTTGGTGGATTTGTGGTCTGGGTGCAGTACAACAGGCACAACGATAACAACAGTTATGTTACAACGGATTGCGGTAGCCAATATCGCTTTTATGGTCTACAAATAAAATCCGGCACAGGGTCCCGGATAGATGGAAAGAGATAGAGAGGGAAGAGAAGAGAGATATATAAAATATATACAAATAAAAAACAAATCGAGTTCCATTAGCGGGCACAAACACAAATTCCAAAGAACGGAACACAAAAGAACATAACATAATCGGTATGAGACATGCAAATGATGAAGGATGAATTTGAGTTTGTAAAGCAGGGGGAGAGGGGGCCAAGGGGCAATAATACACAGTTCATTTTAATTAAGTCGCATTTTATTTATGTTTTTGTCCTCTTTTTTGTTTTTTTGCTTGTTTCGTATTTTGTTTGTTTTCAACTTTTTAGGCACTAGTTAAATATTAAAAATATATTGCAAAATCAATAAAAATATGCCTTAAAAACTCCTGCGCTAAAAATTAGGTTTTGTACAGCATTTCTTGTTGTAAAAATGTTGCATTAAGTAAATTTCGATTATACGTAGTTTAAATATCACTTAAATATTTTCGTTTTAAGCCACATAATTAGGTTAGTTTCAAACATTGCGGTTTCTAATTTACGCTTGCGGACGGTTACAAGAACAAATTGCATACGCGAGAAATGTACAAATTTTTAAATATATTTTTTATAAATAGCATATTAAATATAGGGTGTGTTTTTGTTTTGTTTTCTTTTCGTTTTCCAATGTTTTTTGTAGTGTTTAAAATTAGTTTTGTGTTCTATAAATTAGGTTTCGTAGTTATGCAGTCGTTAAGTGTGTTCTTGTCTTCCATAAATTAGTTTTGCAGTTTAAATTCGCTTATTCTTTTGTAAAAAAAATTAATTATCAAAATCAACAACTAATCACAAGGCAAATAGAGTTTTTAAAGAGAGAGATAAAGGAGGGAGGAACGGGCGATCGTTCTACTTTCTGTTTAGCCTTTTCGGTCAACGCAGGCGAGTGCTTTAGTGGATGCTTGGCGTAACGAGTCAACGAGTGGCGAGTAAAATATAGCGAGCGAGTACCAACACCAGAGAGATAAAGAGAAGTGGACAAAGAGGCAGCGATTGGAAATAGAGAGAGGTAGAGGGGTTGTGATTGGGAGTATAGGGGCTTATAGGACGGATGAGTGAGTGATCAGGTGAGATTCTTTTCAGATGGCACAAATGCAGCGAGTGGCAAGTTACGGGTTAACAGGCATTTAGTGGGCGAGTGGCGAGTAACTAAAGCCTCATTATCACGATCTGATTTTTCTGTGACTAGAGATTGGATTACTTTCTCTAATTTTCTTAAAAGGTTTTGGAAGTTTGTGTATGAAGAACTAGACTCAAATCAAATCAGTTCGTGAAAATGTGGCCAGAATTTAGTTGAAGCAGACAGCGAGTGACGAGCGACGAGTTGGGTCAGCGAGTCCTGGTCCTTCTCGTCCCATCGCCTCCTCGATATGGCTTACTTTTTCATCAGCGAGCGGACCTTCTTCATCGTTCGATTGAAGATCGTCTTGTTGTTGGTGGTTCCCCCGGCACTGTAGTTGGAGCCGAGGGACGAGTTGGAGGTCTTGTTGCTGGTCAAGCTGGCTCCCCGATGGACTGAGGCCGAAGCTCTCTGTTGATTGCCATGCCGCAGACACCCGTCCGACTGATCCTCCCGCTCGCTCTCCGTCGCACTCACACCATCGGGACTCTGGCGCTCTCTCACTCTCTCCCTCGCCGGTTGCGGCGGCCTCTCAGGTGTGGGCGACTTGGAGGAGGAGCTGGTATCCCTTCGTTGGGGTTGCGGGGTCATTGGAATGGCCAGGTTTTGCATGCTCTGCGTTCCCTCTGATGGTTCTCCAGGGGGAGGCAGTAGCTCTGCCAGGGTTTGCTTGCTGAGGATGTGGTCCAGACTTCGCGACTTCCTGTGCTGCTGCACGTTCGCCGGAGTGGCCAGGCTGTGCTTGTCTCGCCGAGTCACCGGTTCCATGACAGCCTCCGTTTCCTCCTCCTCCGGCTGCAGTGTGCACGTGGAACTGGCATTCGTTAGAGCTGTACTCCCCGCTGTGACCATCGCCGCAACTGCTGCTATCCTCTGCTCGGGCGTTGTGGTGACCGAGCCCGCCTGATCCAGCAACCCATCCACGCTGTGCGATCGATAGCCGTTGCCCATCCCGGAACCAGGTCCATGGCCCAGTCCTGCCGCCGAGCTCCGCCTGGGAGGCAGATACGCCAACGGCGTCATATTCTGCATGGACGCGGAGCCAGCTCCGGACTTGTGGAGCAGGGCGGCCTGCTGGGTCCGATAGGGGGGCAGGATCTGGGAGCGCTTCGAGGGAGCGCGCGAGTAGCCGCTCAGCTGCGAGGTGCTGCCTCGTTGGCGGGCCGGCGAGGGGGACTGGCGGTACCTATTTGCCTGGTGATTAGCTGTGAGCGCGTGAGACGGCGTTTCAAGCGATTTCGAGTGTGTGTGGCAACCAGAATTAAATCAATTATTAATTGGTAAGAGTAAAGAGTAATGGGTGGTGAGTGTCGGGTGTCGAGTATCAAGTTTCGGGTGAGGAATGAGTGGTGAGTGGTGAGTAGAGAGAGTTGGATGGGTAGAGAGTTGTACTAGAGAGTGTGACTTGAGGATCTCTGCTTAGGACTAAAACATAAGTATTCGAGTTGGCTAGCTCTGTGAATCTTTAGCTTAACTTCGCTCACTCTACGCTGGAGCCGCCGCCTGGGGACCCTGGCTTGAGCTTGAGCCTGAGCTTGGATTTGAGTTGGAGTTGGGAGTAGTAGTAGTAGTAGTTGAAGTACTCGTTGGCCCACCTTGTCCGCTGCCATTGGCCGAGGCCATCAGGCCATCCACCACACTGCCTGCGCCGCCGCCGCCGCCACCACCTCCGGGTCCTCCTGCTCCTCCACCTCCGACCGGAGTTCCAACACCGCCCTGGTAGTCGGAGTCGTTGCTGTGCATTCTTTGGTATGAGACCGAACCGGGCGTGCCGGGCACCATGGCCGCAATGCGATCGATATTCTTTTCGCCGCGCAAAAATCTGCCGCATCAGAAGAATGGGAATCGTTTAAGTTTGAGTTTTTGAGTTGGTTATCTGGTTATCTGGTTATCAGGCTATCGGTAATGGAGTACTCCATCCTAGTCCAGGCTAATCCAGGTCTAAATGCGTCGCTTAATGTACCTTTCGAGCTTATCGATGCAGGCGTCCTGGTAGTCGTGGATCCAACTAACCCCGTTGAAATGCGCCACGCTGCGCATATCCTCCGGCAGCCGCTCCACCTCCGGCCAATCGAAGTGCTGGTCCATGATGGGTATAATGTTGCAGTTCGAGTTCAGAGCCGCCACGATTTCCTACGGATCAAAGAGAGCCAGCTTTTGAGTACCGATTGGAGGCAGTCACTCTGACTGAGGGCTACTCACGCGATGCACCCAGTCCTTGCAGTCCTCGTCGTTGATGCAGCGATGCAGGGCCTCGGGCGTTAATACTAAGACGAAGTTCTTTGCCTGCCGAATACTGTTCAGGAGCCCGTTGTCGAACTTGCCCGCCTCCAGACGCTCCACGTCAATGAACACGGAGAAGCCGCGCAGCTGCAGGTGAACCTAGAAGGGGAGATGGTAAAATATCTTGTAAGTAAAACATTTTTTAATAACAAAAGACCCTTGAAGGCTAATCTGTAAAATATGCAAGAGTTCACAGTGCGTATGCGTAATTTATTATGGTTTGACGCTATTAAGTATACGCACCTTGAGCAGACTGGCCAACTGGGATCCATTGGAGCGCCTGTAGCTGACAAACACGTCCAGGGTCTTGGCCATATTCTCCTCCGATGAGCTGGGCAGCGAGTTCTCCAGGTTCTTGACCGCATTGAGGATGCGCAGCCGATGGATCGAATTGTGGATGCCGCACTCCGTCATCAGCATGTCCTCGTTGACGTGGGGCAAGGCACACTTATCGATGCCGGCATTCAGCATTGCGTACGTGTACGTGCAGTAGTCGGTGCCGATCTCCGAGAGGAACTGGTGCATCTTGGCCGTGTCCTTGGAGGAGTAGTCGGCCATGCGCTTGAGATTTTGCAGCTCGCGTTCGAATCGCTTCAGCAGGATGCCGTTGCCGATGCCAATGTCAGCCCGCAGGTTGTCCTGGTTCAGCTTCAGCAGCAGGTCGCCGTCCACCTGGGACTCTTGGAACTTGTCGATGTAGTCATTGAAGCCGATCTGCTTCACCCACTCCTGCACATCCTCCACGGACCACAGTGGCACCTGCTGGGACAGCTTGTGCGGCACCGTCTCTCCGATCAATCGCAGTGCCTGGGCGGCGAACTTGGAGGCGATGGCATTGGGGCAACTGGCCACTGTTTTCAGGGCCTCGATGGCATTGATCTCCCGGAAGATATCGGTGTTTCCTTGCTCCCTCTTGATGCCCGCCTCCATGCAGAAGTGGAAGGCGGCCAGGTTGCGGGCCTCCTCGCGATTGGAGCTCAGAACGGGCACCAGACGCTGGAGCCAGTGCTTGCTCTGTCCGTGGGCATGGGCCAGATTGGATCTCGCAAAGGCCGAGGGATCGTGGGAGGTGACAAAGGGTTCCACTAGGTCCAGACAACCGGACTTCAGCACTTCCGCTTCGATCTCCTTGTTGGCCACCAGCACAGCGATGGCCAGGCACGCATAGTACTTGATGTTGTCGTCGTTGTGGAAGGCCAGCGGGAACAGCCACATGGGCACCTTGCGCAGGATCATCTCCTCCTGGTTCTCGGCGCCACCGTACAGCGACAGATTCGCCAGGGCGCTGGCACAATGACGCAGCGTCTCCACGTCGCTGGTGCGACACTCGAAGAGCACGGCATCCAGGCCGCCCAGCCTTATCACGTCGGAGCAGGTTCCCTCCGAGTGCTTGAAGAGGTGCTCCAGGATGCCGGTGCCAACGCGCGAGTGCTCCATATTCGACTTCTTGGTGCAGACGCAGGCCACGTTCACCACCTTGTCCAGGCCATTGTCCACGACGTGCTTGCGGTTCTCGGTGGTCAGGCACTGCTCCAGCAGCTGGGCGGAGGAGAACTGGAGGTCGGGCTTGACGCAGTTCTTCATCAGCAGATCGAGGCCGCCGCTTTGGCGCAGGGAGTTGCACAGCGAGTAGCCCAGCTCGTGGCCATGTGTTGGCACCGCCCAAGCTCTCCGTATCACCTCGTTGATCTTCTCCAGGTACTGGGACTTCTCCTTGCCGCCGGCCGAGGCGTGGGCCACCGCACTCCCGCTGCCACCCCGCTCATCGTCCTGCAAGGAGCTCACTATCGAGGTCAGCATGTTCGAATACTTGTTGATCGTCTGCTCGATCTCCTGCTGACCGCTGCCCGCTGTCAGGGACTTGAGGTCGTCCAACTTGAGATCGGTGAGCTTCACCATCTGGCCGTTCATCGCGGACATCTGGGAGGAGCTGGTGATCATGCTGCTGCCGGTACTGGAGACGCCCTTGTGCGTCATCATGTAGTTGGCCTGCGAGGCGGAGGACACGTGCTTCTCCTGGCTGATGATCCCGTTGGAGGTCATCGTCTGCGACTGCTGGGACTGTGAGATCGCCTTCTTGTCCGCGGAGAAGTTGTCGCTCTGCACCGTAATACTGGTGGCGGCCACATTGTTGCTCGCCTGCTGTGTGATGTCGCCGGTACGCAGCGAGAGCGCTTCCTGGAATATCCGGGTGGAAGGTGATGTCGAAAATCAGTATAACAGTTAGTAATTACAATGGAAAAGGTAGTAAATAACATGCTGCAAATGATCAGGAATTACTGAAGGACTCTTTCACGCTTTTACATGCTTGGCTTCAACAGTTTATGTACAATGTAATAACTCTTATATAAGACTTGTTTTCCAAGTATATCGGGTATAGTACAGTAATATACCTTGCAAATGTTTGGAATCTTATATAGTTTTGTTAACTGTTAGACCACAAAACATATTGGAATGTTTTTTCCATAAGCTATAACCGCTGAGACATACTTTTATACCTGTTTGTGTTAGGTATCTCTTAAGTATAACAGTTGAACTGTTCCACTTATCAGATCTCTAAGGACAGAATTCGAATAAATGCCTGAGGAGTTTGCTTTCTTTTAGAGAGTAGTTCTCTGTATTCTATGGCATTTTAGTTGAGCGATTGTTATAAAACCAATACACTGCTCTCAAACTGTTATATAAGCTGCTATCGAATCTACAATTCCTCTTTATTAATTCACTATAATATGTCACTATACATTTAAAGCATTTAAAGCACAGTATAACAGTTTAGTATCTGTTATATAAACTAATATACTGTGATTTAAGCTGCTATCGAATCTACCTCTACCTTTATAATTCACTATAATAATTCACTTTTCATTTCAAGAAGTATTTTCACAGTATAACCGATTCCTATCTGTTATATAAACTGGTATACTGATCCAAAATATAAACTTAATTCTGACGTATTCATCGCATAACCTCAGTGAGTCACCAAGTCTTTAATCTATTAGTAAAGTAACGCCCCCTACCCCTGTTATACCTTGCTCTGCTCCACCTCTATGGGAATTTCGCGTACGTTTTTCATATGATTGCTGTTGCAATTGCTGTTGGTGTTGCTGTTGTTGTGATTGGGTGTTGTAATTGCTGAGTGGTTGTTGTGATTGTTGTTGGGCGTAGGTGGCGGTAGTGGTTGGAGCGGAGGTGGTTGTTGTTGTTGTTGTTGCTGAGGAGGTGGTGGCGACAGTGGACAGTTGCTAATTGGCTGTGGGGGCGGGTTAGAACTCTTACGTACTCTGGTGTGCGAACTAGAACTCGAAGAGGATTGCGACGACGAAGAGGAGGAGGAAGAGGCCGAAGCCGATGCCGATGCCGATGTCGCTCCAGACATTCTGGCAGCGGACGATGCCGTGGACATGGTAGAGCCTGCCGCTAAACCCCCAGCAACCACCTGAATGGGCTGCGGGGGCGGGGAGAGCGGTGAGCTAATCCCGAAGCGATTCGGCGACGTGGTGGCCACCGGCGGCGGCGACAGCGGCATCTCGACAATGGGACTGGGCGAGCGGGTGGGCGTGAAGTCGGACTGGCCGCTCGAGCGGAAGATGCCCTTGCGGACGGGCCAAGGCGCCTGATTGGACATTGTTTCCTTTATAATTCCTCAGTAGAAGACGTCGCGACAGAGGCAGGTATTTCAATGCCAAAGTCGGAACGATTCCGATCACTCTGTATTCGTGGTATATAGAGCCGTATGCTGCTGTTTCGTTCGCGTATTTTTTTCAGTCTTATGTACTTTGTGTTTTATTTATTTTCATTCACATAAAAATAGCGCACAAATTGGCTGCGTCGACGTCGCCGTCACTTTTTCTGTGTGTTGTTCGTGCTGCTGTATTTCTTGCTGTGTATTCGTATCTGTTATATATTGTGTAAATGTGTGTGCTCGTGTGTGTGTATGACACTGACCGACAAAGAGAGCTTGTAATATTTTACAGTTAGATGGCAATTAACAAGGCACTTGACACGACGGGGCATGAAATGACCGAATCGAACGAACACTTGTTGCATGGGGAGAACTTAACGAAGGCATTGGTGGTAGGAGCTCACATAGCGGCGAAAGCGATAGGCCATCTGTCGTTGGGTTTTCGATTTTCGTTGGGTTTTTACGAAGTTTCCACGTTAATGTGGCATTCGCAGAGTTTTCAAAACAGTTTTCAAGACAGCTTATGACTCTTTGTTCAAATATTTATTTATTCGCTTGGATCAGACACACTTGTTCTTTTCGTATAATTTCACCACTGACTCTATTCAGTCTATGAGATTTTCAGAATTTGAAGGTCGGCTCTTCTATGTGTGTTCCATTTTATACGCGTTACACCTGCGACAATATTCGCTTTCGTAAACAAAAATCGCGGTGCGATTGTTATGTATTTTAATTAGGAAGCGTTTGTCACTTGCGCTGGCTTTATTTGTATTTAGTTCGATTCAGTCACAGACACACAGCACTTTCGACTATATGCAAATGATTATAATGCCCTATTCCATTCTACATTCTCAACTACATATATTTCGATTGCTGAAACGCTCGCGACGCTCGTCTGTCTGCTACTGAGGACCGCGCGTTGCTCTGGGGCATTTTATTCTAAAGAATTTCGAAAATAATACAACGAGAGCACGCAGCAGTAGGAAACATACGAAAATTTCGGAGCGCAAAATCGTGGGAAATAAATCAAAAATGGTGAGAGGGGCTGGGGCTGGGGCTGGGGTGTTGGTTCTCCTATTTCTCCGATCACTTCTCGGAAATAATTCGGGGCGGTGCGTGCCGTTCCATGGGGTTCGGAGCAATTGACGCAAATGTCCTAAGACTATTCCCCGGATTGTTCGCCAATCCATAAAAATCGTATCAAAGTATTTTCATTGGATTTTGTATTATTGTTTAAACCCAAAAGCACTTGTTGGCTCTGCACATGGAGCGTGGTCGGCCTAATTTTTTGGCAGAGATCCAAGCACAAGCATCCATTCAAACTAATGCCCTCGTGCGAGATTTTATATGTATTTTCTGAGACGGATTGAGTTGGTATTTACTCAATAAGGGAGCTCTGTCTCTGATGGATGAGGACGATGATGTGTTGATTGAGAGTTCTGTGATGGATCTTGAGAGGGGATTTCTGTATGACTAAGTATAACAGTTTTAAATAGAGTGGAATACTTTCAAGTCAGCAAATTAACATTATTATAGCTGGGGATTTTAATTGAAATAAAAATGCGTCCAAGAGTATGCAATGAAATATCCAAGGTATCCTGCTAACTGCTAATATTTTCGTCTACATTTGTAGCATACTTTGGTGCGCCATTTCAATTGATTTCAAATCTCCAGGTGCCTTCGTGGAACCACTGAATTTATTAAATTGTTCTAACTACCTAGCATTGGCTTAGTTTTTGACCTTTCCTAAATTCTCCATTTCCTCCAAATCGTGTTGTTTTGCCGGCCTTGACATATACTGTGTTTTTGCGCCTCCCAGACCCAGAAATTTCATCATCCCGCCGTAAAACAATTAATGCTAATATACGTATCCAAATCAACAACAGTGATGTTACGTAGTCCGATTAGATTACATCTGTCGGCGGAACTGTGGTCTTCCCCTTTATCACCTTTTCGAGGTAACCTGGGTAACAGGTGTAATGGCAAACACTGAAAATATCAGCTGTACCTGAACTTTTCGAAACATTCCGATGGGTTTTTCCTTCTTGGACTTGCAGTAGTTTCGGATGAACTTGTTGGGGCTCCCGAGGAGCAGGCACTTGTTAAGGAACATTTCACATTACTTTCTCGTCGAGGGCTGCCCCGTTTTTGGCGCCAGACAATCGATTTTCTTGGAAATATGCGTAAGCAGCAGAGTACATTCGCGACTTGACAACTTTCGCTCTTGAACAGTTTTCCTTGCGGACTGACTGACTGCCAGGAATTTGCTATTAACGCCTTGGCGCTGGTGTCCCTTATGCGACCTTAACATGCACGCGATGAACTCCCAACTGAAAGGAGTGGTCTGAATGGTCTAACAGTTAGCAAAAGCTCTCGAAACGGGGGTGGCTCCTCTTGGGGTTCGACCAACTGCCCTTTGTTTTTTGATTACCCTTGCGGCAAAGCTTTTTCGGCAAAAGCTTTTGTTTGAAGGACAGATTTGAGGGGCGGTGAGTTCAATGACAATTGGCAGCAGGTTATTAACTCTGATTTGAGGATGGCTAACTGCAGAGGGATCTCTTTCAGCCGAGGGTCAAATCTGAGTATCAAATCTGGGCATGTACATTGTGAAAGAATCCTTGAGTTACTTAGGTAATTTTCTTAAATATAAAATAGTATATTTAGTGATTTGGGGCTATACCTCTCTCAGTTTTTATAGTATCTGTACAAAAACTCACCTTAATAATGGCTGCATTCTCTTCCGTTTTGACTCCATCGACCTCCATTCGATTCCGCATCGCTGCCGAGCCCTTGCTCTCCTTATAGTCTATATCTCCGGCCTGGAGGCGCTTCATCTCCGCCGAGTTGCTAGTGGCCTGCTCGGAGCTGAAGCCATCGGTGACCACCTTGGTCTTGGACTCGGTCTTCATGCGCTTCTCCTGGAACTTGATCGTGTCGATCGTCTTGCTGGATCCGCTCAGCCCGCTGGCGCTCAGCTGGGCGGCGGTTGGGTGGGTGAGGTCAAGGCCGCTGCCAAAGTGGTTGTGCGGGCAGTCGTCGTCGTCGGGCAGGGTCACGATCCCATTGCTGTCGTCGTCGTCCACCAGATTTTCGAATGAGGCGCGAAGTCTGGCAAGGAGAAGAGCATTTTTCAACAACGTTAATTGAAGGTAAAGAACAATGCTGGGGTCGCTTGCAAATGTGACGACTTTGAGGTCAGGGTACTTTCAATTAGTATCTGGCTGCTACATTTTTGAATTTCTGAATTAATATAGCCTATTTAAATGTTTAACGAGAATTTGTAGCTACTTTTCGTATTATTATTGAAAGATTGCTTGCTTTCACAGAGTCTTCTGTTCTTTAATAAAGTTTTTAGCATTTCTTTTGTTCTTCTCTGGGTATTGAATTACATCTGATTTAGACACTGAGACAATAAAATTCCTCCTCCATGTGTCACTATCAATCGGAGCTGACTATCTATGAGCGATTGTTACGGTGCAGAAAAGTAAGATACTTTTTCGACGAGTCAGCATTGATATGTGAAAGTTCCGATTGGGGAAAGAGACCTTGGCCAGGACACACACTCACTTCTTCTGCAGTTGGGTGATCTTGTCCTGGCTGCTGAGACCCCTGAGATCGTCGATCGACGGATGGGCCGATGGGGGTTTGGGAGTTAGCCGGCTCGTCGTCGTATGGGCCATTGTGCTGGGGGCTGTGAGCGCTGATGAGGATGTGGTGTTCGTGGATCCCGAGCTCGCTCCACCTGCGATACGTTCGATGGCCAGGTCGTTGATTTCCGACATGGACTTCTGGATGTTTGTGAGATCTCGCTTGACCGCCGCCGCTTTCATCTCCGCCGACGTGGACAGGGCCTGTGTGGTGGAGGAGCTGGAGGAGGACGAGGATGAGGAGGACGAGGAGGTTATGTGATGGTGCAGGCGCTGTGACTTCTTCTCCACCCGCGTCGTGGTGCTGCTGCTGCTGTTGACGACCTGCAAAAAATAAACACCGGACAATTATAGAAGGTTGTGCTATTTCTTGTTGTCCCAGACACATCAGTGGCGGAAAAATGCGAGGAATGTACACCTTTTCCGACATTCCTCCGCACTCGTTCCGTTTTTTGTGCAAATACCGTATAGATATCCGTATATATGTATATATATAAATATGCTTTAGTGTCTGGCGCTATCTCAACCCGCATTTTATGGCCCGGGGCGCTTAGCGCGGTCTTTATAAATCAAATGAGCCATTTGTTTTGGGATCGACAGTTGTGCTTGGGGGGAGCTATATAATATTTGACTTGCCCGCCTTGCAAGGGAGCTTACCTCCAGAAAATAGATGGATGGGCTGCTCTATCTAAATTCCTCAATTTTGATAATTAGCCAAAATGCTTTATGGTTTGCCTGCTTGATTTGACTCAAGATATTTGCCTTGAATGGGGTTTGCTCTAGAATTTACTCCACTTTTATAAGCTTATAGAACTTTATAAATTCGAGTAAAAATTATAGAAAAATATTAGCCTCGAAAGAGGTTAATATATGAATGTAGATCCTTTAAGCATTTACATTGTTTCCATTCACTTGATTCCAGCCCTTTAAATTTATTTAATTTGACGCTTACTAGCTCTTAGATTATTTGATTTAAGTTCGATGTTAGCCTTTTAAGTCATTGACCCTAGGTCAGTAAACCCTCCGATGTTCTCATCAAGCTTTAATTAGTTACACGTCATTTTTGTTTAAAATGTATTTAACGTATTATTTAATTATAATAAATTAGCTTTGCCCAAAACTTGGCCTCTCCACTCATAACTTTCTAGGAAAAACCCAAGGAAGACAATTTTCTATTTATGGTTTATTTGTGCCGAAAAAAATAAGCCAAAGCTCGCCGTCGCGTCTTTGACAAATGTTCGCGTATTACGAATCAAATCTAATTTTGGCCAGGTTTTCAGGCGTCTGCCAGAAGAAAAGGCAAAATAGGAGAGGAAGAAGCCGCAAAAGTCAAACAAGTTGGGCAGTTGAACGTTGATAGTATATAAGTGGCCAAGTGTGTGGGCAGCGATCGGTTTTATAAGGCGTTCTTCTGCCGGTTGAGCAATAAAACATGTGCACATACATAAATCGCGAGCGATTTGAATGGGCGGGCGTTGCGCATACGACATGTTGGCCAAAGCCAAAGCCAAGGCAAAGGCAAACATTTCGCACCCCCTTTGCCTCTTTGCCGCTCTTCTCGCTTTCCGGCTGACATACACTTATCGCTACGGTAACACCTTCTAGTGCCCACTGATCAATAAATATTTCCCTTACAAGTGCGGCGCGAGCGGTACAGGGAACTGAACTGAAGTGAAGTGAAGGAGTCGTAGTCGTCGTCGTCGTCGGCTTGGACACGAAATCACAAGATTAGATATCGCCGTGTTTCTTTTTCCCCCGATCTCTGCGTCATTTACTAATTTATCACAATGATGTTTTGTATTCTGTGTGGACTAACCTTCTTGGACCTAGCGTTTCCTTAACGCTGACACACAGAGGGAGACAGTTGGCAAAGAACTTCTTGGAAAACTCCGCGGCTTTCAGTAGAATTTCATATTACGTATACGCCTACGTTTTGATAAAGCACTTAACTCGGGCATATATAGTATAGAATATAGCTATATACTATATGTATAATCAGCTCTCGGGATGAGGGGCTTATCAGACACGGACACACACAGAGACACGAAGCACGTATGATTCCATCTAGGTTTTACTTTTCTTGGCCTCCTCTCACACACTTTTCAGCCTATTTTCAGGACTTTTACTTTTACGCTTACGATTTTCCACTTTTCACTCACTGCCTGACTGACTGACTATATTGTGTTTCACTCTTTCGTGGCGGTACGTTTCTCTACTGCCTTCGTCGTTGGTCGTTTCTATTTATTTGTGCAATACTGATAACAAAGAGAGTTCGTTTAATTGTTCGTTAATGGGCAAAAAAGGCCACGATTCTTTGCTCATTGATTTCGTTCGGTACTCGCTGCGGCGAGAATTATTATGAAAAGTGATTTGTATTATTTCTTTTTCGACGGCGCACACGCTAGCAGACTAGGAATACAGCAAAATTATTTCCGCCTCGGCTGACTGTTTTTGCTATAGTATTTCTTGAATTTCTTAGCGCGTCGCTGGTTCGTTCGTTTCGTTAACTAAAATAAAATTGAGCGCCGAGCACGAAATTTCTAGCTTCGCAGGCACAGCGTGGGAGCTTCAAAGCGGAGAGCTTTCAGCTCTGTCGCGTCGCTGTCGGCGTCACTTTAAAGTGCGATCGACAAGATGCACTTGACGAAATAACTTGTCAATCGATAAAACATTTTGTAAAATACAAGGACCAAAAATGTTTACCCTTATTGTATATTAATATTTGTTTAATAATCTGAAGCCATCAGTTGGGTTTTCAATATGTTCTAAGCTTACTTTTAGGTATTTTCTTCTCATAGTGAGATGCCTTACGGTAACGAAAATGACTTCTTATTTTTTAGGAAACCTTTATTCAATATTTTAAAAATATTTGGCAAGAAAAGTCGTTCAGACATGCTTTCAGTGTTTCATTCTGTGGCGCTATGATTCCCAACTATTTGTTCTGGAGTTAAAAAACATTAAGATGAATAAAAATTACAATTTCTGGAGAGTTAATTATATTAGAGGTGTCATAACCTAATACCCTTTTTCAATATTTTAAAAATATTCTGCAAGAAAAGTCTATTCAGAAATGTGTTCCCTTTGGTGTCACTATGATTCCCAACTACTAGTTCTTTAGTTAAAAAACACAGATATTCTCGTATGTTCAATATAAAAAATCATTTCAGGAGAGCTGATTAGTATAATAGAGGCTATAATAGAATTCTATGTTCACGACTTGGTATTTACCTTTAATTATTCCTTCATAAAAGTATCTAAGAGCAGCACTTGAATGTATTTTTTCTCAGTGTAAGAGAGAGATAGTGTGAGCGAAAATAAGAGACACAGCCGAGCAGCTAAATGGCAACACATGGAGGTGGTCGCTTTCGGTGTGTGAGTGAGGAATTCTAGGAAATCAAATTGTAAATACAAGTCTGGGCGGCTCTCCCTCTGGCATAGCTTTTGCGAGTGTTGGTCGTGTGTGCTTAACTTCTTTTTATATTTTGTTTGTAGCTGTGTTTTCCCTCGCTTAATCTTTAATTTATACCGTGAATAATTTGCATTTCCATAATTCAGCCGCTAAGTCGGGCTGCGTTCACGTTTTTGTCTAAGCTTTTCAAGCTTTAGCTTCTCTAATTAACGAGTTCTCGGCTTGCGGTCGATTTGTGGTTTATTTTTGTTCGATTTTCTGATTCCAGCTCGTTGAGGATTGTTCAAGATTGTATCTCGTTCTGCCCATTTCAATTTGCGTTGTTTACTTTTCTGATTACCGAGGGGCCTTTGTGAAGAGTGCGAGGGAGAGAGGGACGAAGAGCTGTGTTTTGTTTTCGTTTAATATTTGAATAATAGGGTGTTAATCCGTTCATAATTATTCAGCAAATTTGCTTTGCTTTTATAATATTTTAATGAATTTTGAAAGATTATATTGCTGAGATTTTTTAATAGATATAAATGCGTTTTAAATGGTTCAAAACGATGAAATTTTAGAGAGGTTTTTATTAGACTTGTTCTTGTCATATTTAAATAAATGTGTCAGAGCGGAGTCAGATTAGAATAATATTATTTTAGTTTGCCTTGACTTGATTTGAATTATTTAGTACCAGCAATTATTTATTTTATTATAACTTAAACCGTTTTGCGATTTAATTGGCGTTTTTAATTGAAAAAATCATTATTACAACTTTAAAGCGTTCCTATTAAAATTAAAAAGCATTTAAAATTGTAGAAAACATGAATTAAATTTTGTTTTTAATAGCTCAATCTATTGCTTATTTATTATTTGATTTAAAATTAGCTCTTTAGAATTTAATAGGCTAATTTTGTATGGTTAAATTTAATACCCTATATTTATAGCTCTACTATCATCTATGAACATCACTTTCTTTTCCAACGCCCAGTCATAATATTCTTTTGGCTTGGTTTACCTCAACAATTTCTACGAAAGGGGAAATCATATCGCAGAATTGGTTTGCTAACCCCACGAAAATAAAGCCTTTTCACTAGAAAACAAAAATTATCACCGCTCTCCTCGATTCATTGGCAGAAACCATTGAAAGCACAAGCCCGTTGTTTTGGTATAGGTAATTTGTGTTTTTTATTCCACTGAACCTGAATGAATATATGGCTTCTATTTATATAGGTTAAACCTTCGCGGGGAGGAAATCACATACCAATCAGATGACAATGATGCTCGTTGAACTTGGACCACAAACACGACTACAATCGCAACCAGGATGTAAGCAGATAACGCAAAGATGAGCACACAATCAAATCAGCGAATTCAGCACGAGTCTCGAGCGGAGCGGGGAAAGGCGGAGGCGGACGGAACCGGACGGAACCGGACGGACGGACAGAAGCGGAGGCACCGGCAATGACTGCCGACTGTCGCTGACGTAGAATTCGATGGCGGCGAAGTGTGCCGGCGATGCCGGCAAGTGACTCAGCCTCCATTTAAAGCGAGTCAACAAGACGCGGCAAGAGGAAGACGGTGGCGAATGTTTATACCCAGTGCATGTCGGGTATATTGTATTGGAAATATAGTTCAAAAATACATAAAGTCAAGACTTATTTAAGGATCTTAATATAATATATCCAAGATACTGAGCCACCTGGTTAGTGGTCAAGGTAATGAAACTAATAAACGATAACTGCATATATTTCAAGTATTTTTTTAAAGAAAGTTAAATATTTTAAGTATTTAAAATATCAATAAGATGTTTAATTACTATTTTAAAATATTTGTAATGCAATTAAGTTTACAGGACACTATAGCATTATAACTTCATTAATTAGAGTTTTCATTAGAGGCTTGACAGCAACTATAGAATTTTACCTAACAATAGAAGTTACTATACGTGATTAAATGGTTATGCATCTGTTAATTCATTCTACAAGCATCATAGTGTCATGGGCATTTTACATAACTAAGGTACTGAGTATACCCCTATTCCAAGGCCTCGCAAGAAGCGCTATTTCTCATTTGTTTGTGCTTAAGAGATGCTCAACAAGCAACTGCGTCAGGCGGAGGCGCTCTTAACTAGCTGGCAAGAATGTGTCATAAACCTATTACAAAAGCAAATTACTTTTGTGTCTCCCTTGATTATGACCTGTCAAGTTGCAATTTAATAAAGAAGGCAGAGTGGGACAATTTCGATCTGGTCAGAGGCTATTTTCGACAAATGAATGAATGGTCAGCGGTTAAGGAACTCGTCTATCAAAAGAGGTCAAAGCCATTATCATGTCGACCAACTCAATCAAATCAGAGACTATTTTTAAGAAACGAAAATTGCCAACTATTGATGGACTTGCCTCAAATGGCTCAGTGTCTATTTTTAGCGGACGAGAACTGTCAGCGACGCTTGATAAACTGTCTGATTGGGAACTTCCTTATCAAAATAGAAACGGGGAAAACTTGAAGATAAATAACGCTGTGATGGCTATGCAAATTCTGGTGAAAACCCCGATTCGTATCTTATCTGGCTGAAAATCGTAAAAAGAGCAAAAACAACTTGTTAACAGGTCATTAAAAATGGCACGTTTTCCTTCAGCCTTCTCCGCCTTATATTTTTGGCTGAATTGTTCAGTATTTACTCAACTGCCGAACAATAAATACGTGATTAATAAAATTAATTTTTTGTGGTCGTCCAGCAGCCGCAATGTCGCCATCGAAGCTATAAAATTCCAAGGGGCAGGTAATCTTATCACGGGAAGAAGGGCGCTGCGTTCCTTTATCAAGTGTTAACCTCTATACTTATCGGTTTGTGGAGGAGTACTAAAACCACCGAAAGGTTGCCTCGATTAGGGGGTTCCTTACACCTTAAGTAATGTGTTAAAAATAGCGGCATTATGCCAGCTCCGCCCCGATTCCATACTCCTCAGTTACGATATCTGAACTGTGATGACCACGGCTGCGTCAGATTCTATTTTGTCTAATCGAGCACTTGAGTTCTCGGGTGAGCAGCTCGCTCGTGGATTGGGTTTAAAATCTTTGCTCCCCTTGATTATTGGCAAATGGTTTTCATTGAATAAAAAAGCGTGGCTGATAAGTGAAATGAGCCAAAGGTATCCGGGGTTTAAATCTACCTGTTTATTTACCCTAAAATAAAATAATAAATGCAATGGCTAAGCTTAGTCAGTCCTTACTCAACAATAGTTAGTTTAATACTCTTACAGGATGTTTATATTTATATAGTTTGCAGTTAGATAAGGCACTTCCCTCGTAATCGTAATTGTGAAATAATATAGTTTTGATTGCCCGCCATAACTCTTACCTGCTGTGATGTGGATGTGGACTGGAGTGAGGTTTCCTTAAGACTACTGCATGAACTGGAGCTGGTGTTGATTTGCCTGCCATTCGCCGTGGTGGTGGCCACCACACCGCCTCCCGCTCCCACTCCGACGCCACCACCCCCAACAACCACTGCAGAGCCGTTCAAGGTCGTTGGCGCAACTGTGGTCGTGGTGCTGCTGCTCCCAATGGGCTGCGGCGATCCGTTCTTCTTGTGGAAACTCTCGATTAGCGAGGATGCCGGACTCAGCACCCCGCTGGGCGAACTATCCGAGAAGTCTGTCATCTGCGGGGAAAGAGGGAAAAGGGATGAGACGTGTGAACAAGAGCTTTGAAATGCGAGCTTATCAGTGAAAATAGCTGAGAAACGATTCCCTTATATGGCAATGAATAACTTGGAGATATATGCATACACTTAGCTCTCTCTTGGCTTCCAGAGAAAAATCTCAGTGATAAATAACAAGCAAATAGAAATGCTGGATTCCCCCAATGAAGTATTTGCGGAATGAAGTATTCAAGACTCTCGATCATATGCCAACCACGTGCCATTCAATACGATTTATGGTTGCATTATTCATGGGCAATAAAACTGGGCATTTTTAAGAGCAAAAGCCATGATTCTACAACTTGGAATTAAGTAATCAAGTTTTCTTGAAAACTTTAATATGAATAAAATATAATTGAATTGAATGACCACTTTTAGGGGTGAGCGTAGCATGACAATTTTAAGATTTGAGTTAGAAACATAAAAATAAATAAAATTAATTAATCAAAATGAAAACTTGTACGGTTTTGTATACCTTTTCTTAAACTCCGAATCTAACTGAATATTCATTCAAATTCACCTCCTCCAACTATAGTTTATAGAGACTCCCAGCCTGCAATCAATATATTGTTTACGCTTTTACCACTTTTTTTGTGGCCAGTTAATGCAGCAGCTTTAGATATTATTACTATTATCGGCTGGTCATAAAAAAAAAAACGCTAACAAGGTCGTGAAAATTATATGGCGGGATAAATAGACTTCCAGGCGGATTTCGGGCGGCCCAACAACAAACGGAACAGCCGACCTGGCTCAGCATAGATTCAGCGCTTCGATTCGCTCGATTCAAACTGATTTATACTCTTTGACTTGCTTTGCGTGTTGAGCAATTCAAAATTTGCATAAGTACAATGAAGTGATTTATCTTCACTCGCTGGAAACGTAATTAAATGTTCTGCAATTCGATTTGTGAAATTCGATTGGCGCGTGGGTGTCGCGGGTTTATTACTATTTAAATCAGTCAATATGGCTGAATGGGTGTGTGAGTATGTTATTTTAGCGTGTGTGGGCAGGATCACAGACAATGCAAGGTAAATACATACAGTGGGGGTCAAAATATAAAAGATAGATTAGCATTCTGAATTAATGCTCCTACTCGTTGATAATTTATTCGAAATTTTACCTATTGTGTATTATATACTGTTCTTTAATTATAATTCATAAAATCAGTTTAAAATTAAATGCCATTCAAAATTCCGTAATAGTAGAATACATCTTTGATTTTTTTGATAAATACATACAAAAATATATTTAAAATTTATTTATCAATAGATACAACATCCAAATATTGTTCGAATGTTTTAAATGGAATCCAAGACGGTCTTAAATAATATATGATTTAAAAATGTTTAAATTTAAGTTAGGGAATATGTGCTTTGCTTAAATAAATAAAATGACAAATCAAAATGCCTTTTTGGGTAATAATTGCATTTAGCTATAAGCTTAAATAAATGCTTACAAATAACCTAATACGCAGATGTCTGTAAATATGTAATATCTATAATTTTCCCCTCTTTTGTACATATTATCGTAATTGTAATGTTCGTCATCGCAATCAATATTTTGACAATTTATTCAAGTTTGTTTTTTGGAGAAAAAGAAAAGCAAAAGCTCAAAGACCGTTACCAAGCAACCGAAGTCAAAGAAAGCTTTTCCCCCCAAGCTTTTTCTCCGCTTTTCTCTGTGGGCTGTGTTTAGCTTCCATATCTAACGCCGAGTTGCCAACACATCAGAAAGCCCTCAGTGACCGACCGCTTACAGCACTGCTAATAAAGCTTAACTAGCCTATAAACTCAGCTAGAAATAGCTAAGAAATATGTAAAAACTTGCTCAAAATAGCTTAACAGGCCTCGAGGATAAAAGTCTATCCTCGAAAAGTATGCAACACACCGCTTGGAAGCCTTTAGCCTTTTTTAGTTGTTTCCGGCCGTTATTCCACAGAAAATTTAGTTACTACCCCGGCCCTAGAATGATGCCTATTTTATTTCGAAGTTGAACAGTACCTTTTAATGAGGGGTCGTTCGAGTATTGGTAATCCCCTTAATATTGCTTAATAAAATGAAAATAAAATTATGCTTGGAAAATAGCTATATTTCCCGCTAGTTGCTTTTCTAAAATTAATCCCCCATTTGCCCATCGAAACAAGCTAGACCTAGTAGAAAAATAGCTAAGTTGGCAACACTGCAGGGCTGCCGTAATACCAGTCAGCTGGAGTAATTGCTCACTTTTTTTGTTGTGGAAAAGAAAAAATCGCAGCTCGTGGTGTTTTCTTCTGTTTGCCAGTTACTAAAAGTCCAGAAGCTGAAGTGTGTGATTCCTGGGAGGAGGTACACCGCATCGAAAGATGGAGCGAGCGTGGACTCTCGGCTGCTGCCTTTTGTTGGCCGCTGGCTCGATGGCGTCAGCATATGCCGACGTCACGACGCAAAATGCGATGTTAGGCAGCAAGAAAACACACAAAGACACCTCTTCGGCGGACAGCTCCTCGGCGGCAGTGGCAGGTGGTGCCCTGTCCAGCAACGGCGTCTGCTCCCGGATGCTGCGCCACGTCTTCGAGAACGCGACGCCGCGGGACGAGCAGCAGGCGGGCGTCTTCGAGGAGTACAAGCCACAGCCGGACACGGTGGAACCGCTCGAGGAGGAGGCCTATCTGTGGAACTGCCTGCAGGCGTGCTGCGAGAAGCCACGAAACGTGACCACCGGCTCCTGCAACGTGGTGCTGGTCTTCAAGGGCAAGTGCTACCACATCCGGTGCCAGAGCAACGAGGCCTGCCTGCCCAAGCAGCGGGTGCGGCTGCCCAATGAGAAGGTGCAAATGGTACTGGTCAATCCCGTGGGCGAGGCCACCTGGCCGCAGCTCCTCAAGGCGGAGGCGGCCAAGCAGAATGCCGAGATCCTGCCCTACGACGAGGCGGCCCTGAATTTCTGGAAACAGCCACGCCGATTGGGTTACTTGGCACGGAATCAGGTGCGTTTCTCTTGGTATTTAGCATTTCCGGAGTCAAGTTGAGGGTCACATATCGACCAAACTTCATTAAAGGGAGGGGAGAACTCCAAATCAATTTGAAAGGTGTCCAAAAGTATGCAATATAATATCTAATGCACTTTTTCATACATAGAATACTTATAGGCATCATTTAAATCAATTTCAAAGCCAAAGGGATTTCTAATACATTTTAAACCTGCTTAATACTCCTTGATAAATCCTTAAAATAATCTTTGCAGGAATCCCCACTGTACGAGGACGACGACTTCCCGTTGGCAGACAAGCGAATGAACCAATTGATCCTCCAACCCGATGAAAATGATGTGCTGGCCAACGAGGAGCTCAACTACTACGATCAGAATGCCAAGTTCACCGCCTGCGACCTGGAGACACCGTGTCCGCCGCCTCAGCAATGTGTGCCGCTCCAGGCCAATGCCGTGCGCGGGGTGTGCACCTGCCCCAATGGCTTCATTTGGAACAAGCAGCGCAAGTGCGTGATGGCCGCCATTCCCTACAGCTCCTATCTGACCAGCAGCAATGAGGCAGTACAGCAGGAAGCAGTGGCGGCGGCCAGCGAGAACAGCTCGCCCGAGGTAGCTGCTCCGCCAGCGAAGACCGAGCAGAACAAGGACATTGTGGTGTCCGTGATGTCCAAGGAGGTGCGACTGCCCGAGCAGGAGGTGACACTCGCTGCCTTCACGGTCCCCGACGAGCAGACCAGCGATACCAAGTACAAATATCTGTGGACTCTGATATCACAGCCCAAGGGGCCGATGAATGGGACAATCTCCGACCAGAGCAAGTCCAAGGTGAAGCTGTCGAATCTCTCCGAGGGACTGTACACCTTCAAGGTGACCGTGACCGGAGACAACGGAACCTTTGGCGAGGCCACGGCGAATGTGACGGTGCTGCCGGAGAACCGAATCAATCAGCCGCCGCAGGTGATCATCTCGCCCAGGGAGCAGATCATCCGACAGCCCACCACGAATGCCATACTCGATGGCAGCACCAGCACGGACGACGACAAGATCACCAACTGGCACTGGGAGGTGATCTCGGGGCCGATTGGCTATCAGCCAGTCCTGCCGGAGGTGAACACCCTTCAGCTGGACCTCACCTCGCCGGGCAACTACACCTTCAAGCTGACCGTGACCGACTCAAACAACATTACCAACTCCACCACGGCCACGATAGCGGTCCTCAAGGAAACGGACTATGCCCCGGTGGCCAATGCCGGCGATGCCGTCATCTTGTATCTGCCGAACAATAATGTCACCTTGAATGGCACGGCCAGCTCGGATGATCACGAGATTGTGGCCTGGGAGTGGACCAAGGACGCCAGCGATGAGGCCAAGGCCGTGGACATGCAGAACACGAGGACTCCGTACGTTCAGCTGTCCAATCTGGAGGAGGGCATGTACACCTTTGTGCTTAAGGTCACCGATGGCAGTGGACAGTCCAGCACGGCCAAGGTGCATGTTTTCGTGAAGCCTCCAACGAATTCGCCGCCAATTGCCGAGGCAGGCACCAATACAGTGAGCTACAGTGAGGGTGGGATAACTTTTAAATCAGATTAACATAGATTTCCCTTCGTAGACCACCAGCTTGCCCATCAATTGGGTGCTGCTCAATGGCTCCGAGTCCAAGGATGACATTGGCATCAAGAGCTATCAGTGGAGGCAGCTCAGCGGACCCAATAATGCTGTCATTCAGATGTCCAACTCTTCGGTAAGTAAGCCCGAAAAATTGCTTAATTAAGGAGGTATTCAAAATATGTAAGCGGAGTTACTAGCCCACCTCGATTTTATTATTTATTTAAGTTTGAGATTAAATAGTAAGGTATAAGATAATGAAAGATTCCAGTTTCCACTTGCGAAAAATCTACACGGAAATTATTTCCCAGACCTTTTCTAGTTGTCACTTTCGAATAATCCTCACGGATTTTAATTTCCCTCTGTTAACGCTCTGGAAACTTCCGAACGAAACCTCACGGAAGCAAGTTCTCAAATCAACTAGGGAAATCCGAAAATGTACTCTACTGTAGTATATATTTTGCTGGTATACTGTTGTTACTCTGCCTTTCTACTATACAGTCTTGCCTATATTTCTTACAACTTGCTTATGTATATTCCTTCCCATTTCTCCAGATTGCCAATGCCACCTCTTTGACGTTGGGTCTCTATGAGTTCGAATTGAGTGTGGCCGATGAGAATAATAACACGGCCACAGACACCACTTGGGTGAAAATTGTGCAAGGTAAAGACATACCACTCACAGACCTTAGATCTTTCTTTTAAAATCCTTCAATAATATCTCATAAACAGAACGCAATGCCCCTCCCGTTGCCAATGCTGGCGGAGATCATAGCATCACATTGCCCTCTACAGCCATCTATTTTAATGGCTCCAAGTCCTGGGATGACCTGGCGGTGGTCAAGTACCTTTGGACACGCGAAGACAACAGCCTGGCCGCCGGTGTCATTGTGGCGGATACCGATAAGCAACCCGTGATGATTGTGAGTTAAGAGTTAAAACTTAATCCTACCGATATTAATCTGGTTTATTGCACTCCATAGTTGACAAATATTGTCCAAGGCCGCTACGTCTTCAAGCTGACGGTGAGCGATGATCAGGGACTGACGAGTTCGGATACAGTCAGCGTGAATGTCCATCCCGATCCCTTGTTGATCCACCTGGTGCAAATGACCCTGCCCATGGGCGTCTCAGTGCTGTCCCAATCCGAACTCGATTCCGTGGTTCAAAAACTGCAGCTATTGTTGGGCGACGAGAACAAAATCCAGGTCAGAGAGCTCAAGTACGATCTGCACACGGATGCGGCTGTACTGGTCTTCTATGTGAACGATGCCCAGGGCAAGGCCCTCAATGGCCTGCATGTGGAGCGACAGCTGAGGGCTCAGCTGCAGAAGGACGCCTCCATACTGGGGGCACTCTTTGTGGATATACGAACCACTGTTTGCCAGAACGATTGCTCCGGACACGGCAGCTGTAATCCCACAACGAGAGCCTGCATATGCGAGGCATTTTGGATGCCATCGGCGGGTTACTTCTTCAACAATCAGGAAGCCAATTGTGGTAAGTAATTCATATTTAAGTAATTCATATTATATATTCATATTTAATATTCTCTTTCAGATTGGTCCATATTGTACGTGTTTGTGGGAGTGATTGTGGGCTGTCTGCTGCTCTCGGGAGTATTTTGGGGCATTGCCTGCGCGTGCAGACAGTCGAAGAAGCCACGTCTTCGCCCGAAGGTGCAGAAATATGCACTGATAGGCAACCAGGATGAAGAAGCAGCCAGTTGTAAGTGATTACCAATTCAACCTCTGTCATAGACTAAACACAGATCCCGCACAGATTCTCGCAACACTTCCCTGACCGAATCGGAGACAGATTCCGATGTCCTGTTCGAGACACGCACAAAGTCAAATGGCGGACTGGGCAAGCACAAGTCGCACAATCACCATGGAGGACATGGAAGCAGTGCTGGCAGCGGCGGCTCCTCGGGTCGCGATGGCCACAAGTTGATGGCTCAAAAGCTGGGCCGCAAGATCAAGGCATAAACTTAAGCAAAACGAATATATATGTGTGTGTTAGTCGATCTACTATACACAGGGGTGGCCACATAAATTTCTGTGCCACCCCTGACCGTGTGCGTGTGTGATATCTATTTGTATTTTCTATATATTTACTCGGAGATCTTTTGTACTTTCTGCATACTTGTATGTACATGTGAAGTTATAATGTTCCTTTATGTGCAATTATCGTTATGTACTTGACTTAATTTAAGAACTACTTGTTTGTATTATTTAAGCTGCTGCTGCTGTGCAACACAAACTATTATTTTACGCTTACTTTTTATCGGTTTTTACCTCGTTACTTTTTTATGTATATGTACATATATGTAGAGATAGCCGTTCACAATCAAATGTAAAAGAAAACGACATGTAACTGCTTAAAAGTGCATTATTCCCTGCATTAAACGAAAACCCATTAGATGAAATATGCTCTTTGATTGGGGGGCAGGTAAATCAAGTCAAGCATCATTGGGTGCCAAAAAGTGCCTATAATTCATTTGATCAATCATTTATCACAGTTGGCACACTGCTTTCGGTTAATTTGTATGCAGAGGCCATCATCTCAACGTTGCGAGTAGTATGCCCAATGCATTCGCAAACACGTCTTCCTTTGACGACCTCAGCTTGACAGGTTCGCTGCTGCTGATGGCGTTTACACGACTCTTGTTGACTTATCACTGAATTGCTGTTTTTTCTGGCAGCTTCCTTACCTCAGAGCATTTTTACTTCAAACACTGACGCACTTCAGCCCACACACTTGGAAGAAACACGTCGCCAAACTAGGTTCACAGGCGGATCTTTTGCCAATTTTTGCACAAAGAAAAATAAAGGTAACATCTAAATTAAATTACTTTAAATGCTTTACCTATCTTATCAATTTGAATTAAAAAATAAATATATATAGTATGCGGTAACATGAAATTGTGACATGCTGATATGAAAAATATGCAAAAGTTGATAAGTTTGAAAAAATCATTTTGATAAAATAATAAACTGACATGTCCTCAGATTAAGGCGTCTAGTATAGAGAAATGGGTTTGAGTACTTTCATTAATACTTTCTATAAAATGTCCTAAGAGCTTAACTTCTGCCAAAAAAAAATGAGGTGCTTAATATTTAAATCTGTTGAACATATTATAATCTTTTTTTGAAGGTTCTTATGACCGTTTAATCTAAATAATTTGTATATTATGAATTCTTTTTTAAATATATATTAAAATACCTAACAAACTGAACTAGTTTGCACAGTAAATAATATAAATCTCATCTTAAAAACTTTTCTTTCCGTGTAACAGCCAGTCAAACTGTATGTCTTACGTTTTTTGGCGAAATATCTTTAAGAGCACCGCGCTGATTCGCTGATTCAGTCTGAGCCAGGGGCTTAAGTATTTGCGTGTTTGTTATTGATTTTAGCCGGATTTGGCCGGCTCGGCTTGGTCCTGACCCCCGCCCGCCACCGCCTCCACCCCCTTGACTGTCACGCGCGACCCATTTTTCACAGCTGGGAGCGGCCGAAACACGCGATTTTCCCATATCCCCCAAACCCTCCAAACCCAAGGAGTATCCATGTGGCGCCTGCCACATGTCATGACCACTGTGCACGGCTGTCCTTTGGCTGTAATTACCCCAAACCCCTGTCGACCTTTGAAGGTTTTGCATGGCCAAAACAAAGGAAGAACCAAAGGTGAGGAAGGTTCTTGAACTCTTGTCCAAAAACATGTAGGAGCCACCCAACCCACTCGCATTTAGCTTTTCGCTTTTCTTGGTATTTAAAGCCCGCTTGATTGTTTGTTTTCCCCTCATAAGTCTCAATTAAACACTTCTTGCCCCAAGGAATGCCACTTTCAATGGCCACTTCCACGAACTCTTCACGAATTATGAATTTTTAATTTCTTAATATCCGATTGTCGACTAATTTGCATGATCTCCTCCGATCTGAGTATCTGAGTGCTAGCAGCTGGCGTTGACAGTTTACAGCTGTTGGGAGTTGGACAATAACAATCGCATCTCTACAGCTTCCCCTCTCATCTCATCAAAAAGCAGGTGGCGGCTACTGGTATTATCATTATTTTTGTCATTTGTCAAATCAGCCAAAGCGAAATAAAAGAAACGACTTTTTGTGCTGTTTGTTTTGTTTTAGAGGTGAATTCCTATGTCGCGTTGAGTTATGGCCATTTTGCATAAATTAAGTGATGGCTTTATTTTGTTTTAAAATTATTATTAAATCGAAAATGAAGAAGGTATTTCGCATAATGGAATTTTGACAGGCAGATTGATTTATGTGGTACGAATTGTGTGGTAGATTAAATTGTACCTGAAATGATATTATTTTCATTAAGGAAGAAACATTTATCAAGTGCGATTTTAAAATAAACAAAAAACGTGCTCATCCAATACAATATCAGTTGGCTAAAGCATATTCTAATAAATAATTAAATTACATATTCTGGGAAATTCAAAGTAAATGCGATTTAAAATTCATAAAGTAATATTTTTTCGGTATAGAACGTAACCGAATTGTAATATCTCACAAAAATTCCATAATAATATTCAAGGGCATTCCCCAGTCGTCGTAACTCGTTGACACTTTAAAGCGCCAAAGTCATATTTTATCTTAAATTTTAAACTTGATGATTAACAGAGTTTTATTGATTTATCAACGCATTATTTTTGAGGACTACTTACAAATTCCACGACTTAAACCCTCTCAAGGTTAGCGGTTTTCTTTTTGTGTGGATTTGCATTCGATTTGCGGTTCACTTCAGTTCAGTCTCGTTCCTTTATTTCATTAAAAACTTATAACATTTTATCAATTAACATACGATCAAAATAGAGAAGACAAAACGGAGAACAGAACCCGTAATAGAGAACATCGGCGAATAAAACTCGCTTTTATGTTCGTTTTTGTTTGATTTTTATGTGATTTAAATGAACACCACATTTAAAATTGTCCTCTCGGGCGAGGGGCAGGTGTGGGTGAGGGGAAGAAGCATTTTTGCAAGAATCGTTGATAAAGAGACGTGGTGCGGGGAATCACATACAAAAAAATTGGCACACGAGACAACGGTTGAGTGATTTTTAATGTATTCGTGACAATAATTTTTGGGCGCTGCTGGTACAGAAATAAGAGGGGGAACGGAGAGGAGTTGCGGGCGGCAGCAACACCATAAAATGCTTTGTCTTGTCCGCTTTATTTGCGTTTTATTATTGTTTAATTAGTCCCTGGCATTCATCTATGAATGCCAAACTTTGTTTGTGTTTGCTGGCAGCAGTGGCAGTCGTTGCAAAAGCCACACCCCCTTTTCAACCTCCGTTTTTCCACACACAGTAAAAAAAAAACATGAAACGAGGGTCAATTTAATCTTATTTTATACCAAAACGAAGCTTGGAAAATTTGCTTTATATCTCTTTGATCTTTTATAATTGATATACACGGTCTTTTACATAATTCTGTGTATTATAAATTAATTAAGATACAATTATTATTTTCTCACATCGCCCAAGTTTAAGATTATCTTTTTTAAGATTCAAATTTAAAAAACTTTTTTCGTATTTAAATTTTTTGTAACAAACACAAACGAGAATTTCCCTGCTCATGAAGCAATTTTATTGTTCTAGGGCGGCAAAATTCAAATGCGAAATGGAAGCAGAAAAATAATCCAGAGATAGGGAAAGAATTGCAAAAACAAGACTCAATGTACATATGTATACTATATACAGCGAAGATCTAGTGTGGGCAGAGAGTGACATCTCGAGAAAGAGGAGACAACAAGCACAGAGACTGTTCCCCAATGGGTCTCAGGTCGTAGGTTGAGGCCGTGCCGACGTGTGGGCGCGAAGGCGATAAACAAGCTGGAAGTGCAAACAGTGAGTGCAAAAAGTTGATGAATGCTCCATTCCAATAGTAAACAAATGGAATAAGTAAACAATAATAAAAAGCGACCATAAAATTGTTAACAAATAGCAACATTTTGACGCTTTCAAAGAGATAATAAGATCCTAAAAAATATGCTTTATTATAGGCTGTAAATACTTAACTGTGTGTGGGATATGGACATTCAATTTGAAAATCGTAGGTAATTAAATACACAGGTGTCCAATATTTAATAGGCAATTTTCATATTAGTATCTAACGCGATAATCGGATATTTTATAGATTTTTTTAATGTAACCACTAAATTAAAGTCATTTTTGATTTATCTTTTTGTAGCTATTTATAGGAACCCTTAAAACCATTTATAATAATAGTAAACAATCAAGACTATTTTTGGAATTCCTTAATTTAAATAATAATTTTAGTATATAGTGAAGTAATATTGCAGAAAGGTATTATTATTGTCAGTAAGTTTTCTATATCAAGCGTGTATACTATATTTTTCAGTCTGTGTGAACCGCAGTTTCTGATCTCGCTAAACATTGAAAAACTGGGTCCAAAGTTAAGTGTAGAACAAACTTCACGAACTTTAAGGTTGCCGTTGGCTCTTAAATAACGATTAAGTGTTAACTAGTTGGGGCTTCAACATAAATATGACCTTTTTATGAGGGGGGAGCTGCTATAAATCAAGTTTGAAGAGCTTGAAAAACGAACACCTTTTGTATGCTTGTCGCACTCACTGTCTTTTCGCTACTGTCACCTTCGCGGGATGCACTTATTTTGTGCCAACTTTCAGTAATTCAATTTTTGCACTTTCCTCGGCGTCGGCGTCTGCTGCGTCTTAGCTTTCAGGCAATAATTTGTAGCCGATGCACCTGTACTGCACACTTGCACCTGCCAACTGAGCGACGAGCAATGCAATTTGAGCACTCAAAGGTAGTAGCAAATTGGATGAAAATAAAGCGGGAGAATATTTACGATGACAGGCAGGCAGCGGTATTTCCGCCCGGCTCCGCCTGCAAACTCGCTTTTCTATTCAAATTGCGATAGATAATGCAATATTCGCTGAGCCAAGGAAAATCGTTGAACGGCGGCACAGCTAGCGGAAAAATCGCCCAAGTTCAAGGTCGATGCCCATTGCCATTGTCGCGAGCTCTGTGATTGTATCTGTGATTGCATCTGCATTTCTATCTGCATCTCGTCTGGGACAAGAATTGCAACTGCAGCTGTTGCTGCGGCACAGAGATTGGCAATTAGTAGCGTCTGCAATTTGTCTCATTAGCTTAAGATTAATCTAATGCACTCGAATTTGACGTTACATTTAGCCCATTGCGTGGGTGTGCGACTCACCTGAGAGCTCTGCCAAAAGTTAAATCGAGAGGAAAAAAAGCACGAGATCTGGGACTCACATAATTCTCGGAATATAGGGTTTTGATTGTGTCACAAAACAAGGGTGAAGTTTTATTAACAAAGTAAGGGACAGAGCACTGCTAAGTAGGTTTTATATATTTTATTCTATAGTTAAGCGCCTTAAGATTGACTCTTTAAATATATTATAAAAAGTAATTGCTTAAGCTTCTATTTCTTTTATTGATGAAATATTTATGCAAACTTATCGCAGCTCCAAAATGTGACTAACATTTCTTAATCACTTTTAATCGTGCCTTTAACTTGAGTCAAGATAGTTGTATTTATTATTAAAAGCGTAATTTCGCCATTGCATGTAAATAATTATAATTGAGCTAAAAGTTCCCCTAATAAGTAAATTCTAATAAAGCAGAGAGCTTGGCTTTCCGATAAGAATTAAAGATGCGATGCATGGGATTTTTATGTCAAATAACAGAACTCAAGGTTCATCTTCCTTGTAAGATTTTCTGCTAGAAAATCCCAATAGAATATAGCAGAAATAAATTAAAATTAGGAAATAGATCCAAAAGAAACCCGAATTTCTTAAAGAAATCTAAGAAGCAAGGGTTGTTTTTTTTTAGCGTGACACCATTGCCCAACTTCCTCTTTTTCACTCAGACTAATGACGCATTTTTGGAATGGAATTCATTGTAACAAAGTCTGGCAGCCAGTTCGGGATGTTACATTTTCGGGAGTGAGGGGTCAGGGGTCGTCGTCGGGTCAGATTGCAATCCCTGCAATGTGGGAAGAGGGTGTGTTATTTTTGTCGTTCGGAGCCCCGCCACTACTTTGATTGCCCGATTGCGTGGGCCGGGCCAATGTCTTTTGGACAAGTTTGTCGCGCTCGCGATTCGATAACAATTGCTGGCGTCGCCGGTTGAGATAAGCCATAAATGAACGTCGAAACCAGAAAACATTTCACCAACATACTCGACTCATATCTATGTAAGACAGCGAACAAAACAGAACCAAAACTGGTTTCGCAGATTCTGTTCTTTTCACCTGGGCGAACTGCCAGCCAATCTGGGCAATCTCTCAGGTGAGTGAGTGAGCGAGTGCGAGGAGCTGGCAGGGAAAAGTGCCAAATTGTACGAGTTAATGGGCTCTCTCTAGGTGTAGTGCAATCGGAAAGCATAATCGAGGCAATCGACCATAAAACTGAGCAGAGCAGCAACTACGCAAAACTATCTATAAGATACATTATCCGTGGGGGTGAAGGAAGGGGTTGTATAGTGGGGCGGTTTGCGTACCCCTAATGTAAACAATAACACGTTTTTTATGTCTTTTCCGCGGAATAGTTTCCAACAGAATTTCCTGTTGCTAAAATCTCTGATTTTGTAAGCAATATTGGCCATATTTGTGTTGAAATTCCCATAAGGATAAAAGTTTTAATTGCAAGACGTGCTATTTTGTAGATAAAATTAAATTTTCTTAGCAATATAAATCGTTAAAATCAATTGTAACGCAACATGTTTAGTTTTGGAAACTTATTTTAAAACATTTTAAAAGATTTTGCGTTTTTTTTGTATATTATAGAATTTGATCACCAAACTCTCGATATCACACTATCGATACTTGCTTTGTTCAGAATAATTTCCTTATTAAAATCGTGCTCCCAACATTTGTTTTTTTTATTATTTATTTTATTTTCAACGGATTCAAAATCCTACAAAAAGGTTTACCTTTTATTTTCACTTCACAAGATCAACATGTTCACACTTCACTAGCATTACGGACGTTAATCCATCTCCTTCCTATTGATATTACAGTAGCGTTTGCCCATTAGACGTATAATAAAATAATCGTTATTTTTTATTGTGATTTATTATTGTGCCTTTGATTTTATTTAGTATATGTATAGCGCGCACTCGAGTGTCTCGATTTGATTTCAGCTTTTGCACGCGCGACAGCGACGAACACAACTGAGTTATGAAAACTGAATGAAAAGCACAAAAGCAGAGCAAAAGTAAACTTGTTTGCCGCCTCGCCGCCACCCCAAACAAAAGAGGGAGAGAGAGAGAGAGGGAGAGATTAACAGAGAGGATGGAAGGCTTTCGGAGCGCAGTTTTATTTACCAACACTGGCAGTGAGCAAAAGGCATTGCCAGCTGCTGAAAAAGCTCATTCGAAACTTGTTGCTCTTGTTATTGTTTACAATATCTCTCATTCTCTCCGCCGTTCTCTCTTTCTCTCATTCCCTAAAAAACATGAATTACTCTGAGAGAAATAAAAGACATGTGTAGAAAAACGATCAAAATAGAGTAGAACTCAGAATCATTAATTACTTATACTCCAGTTGTTTTATAAAGATCACCCATCTCTTTCCCGCAAGCTTACTTCCTCGCTCTCGCCATTAATCGCGTTCTCTCTCTCTCGCCCTCGCAACCGTTGCAAATTTGAATTAAAGCTTCACCCTTTCTTGTCGCACGTTAAGATCTCGTAATTGAGTTGAGCCGCACTTTAAGTGGACCGTGTGAGAGATCTGCGAAGGCGCCTCCGGTCTCTTGGGGTTTTCCCCACATCCACGGAAAATCATCTTAATTGAATTCATTCATAAATTACATCTTTGAACTGGTCCAACCAGTCTGTTTATCTGGGAAAACATCTACGAAATTGGTGCCATAAGTCAGCAAATTAAATGAAAGGCTATTCGGTAAATGGTTTTTATTGATGTGGTCTTTCGGTTAGGCTAGAAATGTTCTGAATCACTGGGCAATTGTTTTTATAATGGATGTAAACACAAAGCTATTTTCCAAAGATTAATCTGTTTGTAGCGAAAGTTTAATAAATTTAGACTTGTAAATAATATATTAATAAGCTAACTTTGAGATAATTAAATTGTTTGCAAAGCAATTGAAATTCTCTGAAAAATATGCATATTTTTTATCTCATGTTTTAAAATATTCCAGTGGTGCCCTGGAAATTCTTTGACCTGTTAGAGTTTTATTTATAAGGTTTAGTTTATAAGGAAGTGGCTGGATATAAAAAAAAATAAGCTAACATTTTTTGTAACATTGCATAAACTTATATTAACTAGACAACAGCTAAATTTAGCCACAAATCTAAAATTTTACCGCACATTTCATCTAGCACAAGTGCGTTGTTTACAATCTGTGCATACTGTGCGTGTGCCAGCAGAGGCCGGGCAGAGAAATTTGCTAACTTGCAAGGCAGGTCTGTGGGCTCCACTGATATAATTAATATACATAGATAACCGTAACATAATTTAAATTCCCACTGTATTTCAAAAGCATTTATTTTATTTAAATGTTGTATTTGTTCCTTTAGATATCCTCAAAATGTCAAAACCAATTTCCCAAGAATAAAACACTTACATCAAGTAAAAGAATTAAAATTTAGTTACTCCCACTGCACGCCATTGGTCTTATAAGCAGATCGAAAGGGGTGCCAAAAGATATCTTAACATTGGCCCTGTTTTTCCCCCAAAATGAGGAATGGTAGGGGCAAAAAATCCCCCGATCCAAGGCAGGGTCTCCTGCCCGATCCGTTCGCTCTTCTGTCCGGCGATCTGTCCGTCCGTCCGTTCCCCCAATTGACGTCAACGGCGCCGCCGACAGTCAGTGAGGCAGGCCGAAAGAGGCACGTACTGGAAATCAAATTATGTAGTTTCTACATTATATAGACAAAGTCGACGGCGCGCCGCGGCAACAGGCTATGGAAAACAGAATACAGAAATAAAACATTCGGTTCCACTTTAGAACGAGACCAACAAAAAAAAATAAAAAAAATCCCAGCAAATGCGCACAACAAAGATCCAGATCTTGTCTATATAAGCGAATACAACTAAATATATACGTTTGTACATACAATATATCGAGAAGCGAAACGAAATCTTCAGGCCATCTAAGAGGGCCCCAGTTTTTCCTTGGCCCAGGTCGAGAGTGCAAATTGGCAGATGGTTCGGTTCTTGGTGCTTAATTCTTGGTTTCTGGAACTGTGCGATCCGTATTGATATATTATAAGTGGGCTGGGCCAATTTGCTTAAAATGGCCGATTGGAAACTGCAGTTGACGCATTTCCAGCGGACGCATTTGGAGCTCCATAAACAAAAGCCGCATGAAATTAATTATAAACAAATAGACACGATTCCGTTCGATTTATGTGCCGGCAATTTTAATGGTTTGTGTTCTCTGTTGTTTTGTTCTACGGATTTGCCAACGACACGCCGGTTCGAAAAGCTGAAAATGGTTGTTTATTTTCCACAGCTTTGCGTTATTAAATGCGTGGCATTAAGCACCGATATATGCGTTTCAACTTTCAGTTTGAGTGCGTTTTATGTCGGCTATATCGGGTGGCGGGCTCGTAAAGTGTTTAAACTTTAAAGTGACATTTACAGCCGGGGAGCTGGCCTTCAAAAATGGTTTTAAAATGCATTGGGGTCTTACTAAAATTTGCCTTAGGCTTTAAACAGTGCGTGTTGCAGTTTGCTAGCTTTATTCAAACGCTACATTCTATATTAAATCAATACTCCGTTGTTTTATATAAACATATATTTTCTATATAATAAATCCCATTAAAACCATACAAAAAAATATAAACGAAAATTTAAATAGAAAAGTCTAAAACGTGCATACGGAATGACAGCAAATTGTTACATGCACATTTCTCAGAATTCTACTTGTAATTTTTTTAAAAAATAATAACTAATCGAGTAAAGCTACTTTTTTATCAGAAGAAACGTGGGTAAAACTGTTCCAAACAATATTATTTTTCTATATTTAGGCCGGATGTATTTTTTTGCTTTAATTTGTGTAACCCCTTATCAAGGAAACACCAGAAGTCAGACTGCAGTTCCGTTGGAATTTCACCCGCTGCGTAGTCAATTAGGATACTTTGATGTTCCGTTTTCTCTAAAATGTCTGGTGTCTCGCACAAACAAAATCCGAATGCCATTGCGTCACAAGGCATACGAGAATCATAAATAAAATCATGTTTTTATATACGCAGGCACCTCCGGAGCGAGCGTCTGAATCTATTGTGCCTTTCACTGGCCATTAGGAGCGCTGCCCGTCGTCTGCTTGGTCATTTTGGACCGCTTCGTCGGCGCCGCGGGGTTAATGTACCCAGCGACCTAAACACTAAACCCTTGACTCTCGCAATTGTGCCTCCATTCCGGGGAGTTTCTGGGACCAAAGTTTGATTTTTTTTTGGGGGGGAAAGGGGGATTGATTGACAATTACCTGATAATGCTGCCGGGGAAATATGAGACGCGATCGCATGCCGGCTGCCGTGTGGCTGCCACTCGAAGTGGCACTTGCAGGCTGGGTTTGCGCCAAGAGCGGACTTCTGGTCGAGGTGACAACCATGGTCGGTTACTTATTTCCTCACTTCACTTTATTTTGTTATAAAACTAGATATATAAACCACTTATATCGAATCACTCGATCACTGTTTTATTCTCTCGAAAGGGGGTTTTCCCTCGGCACTCTCCGTTTGTTTACTTTTATTTATGATGGGGCTGCTGTGTGAGGGGGTTCGTTGGCATTTTTCCTAGGAATTCTAGGTAGCAGTCGAAACAAAAGAGCCAAAAACAAAAACATTTTTCATTTATATAATTATTAACAAGCTCAACAATTAGCATTCCTCACGGGTTAACAACAGAAAGCAGCGGAGGAGAAGCAACGAAAGAGGGTGTAATTTATCCGCGCATAATCGCATTCAGAAAGTGTTCGTTCTTTCGGCATAAACAATTATCAAGCATCTGGTTTTGCGCTCTCGTGCCTTATTATGATTATTTGTGTTTCCAATTTCATCTGCTTTTTGGCAACCGTTATCCGTCCAGCCACAAAAGATTCACGCACAAAGAGGGGACCGGCGACCGGCTGCCAGGCGGGGAAAGGCTTACACAAGAAATGCCACAGAACTGGTTTCCGTGCCTGGCGGTGCCCCTGTGACAAATGTATCTGCAAGATACATAATACACAATAAGCGCGGCTGATTAAGCCCTCCTTTTACGGCTAGAATCGGCCCCGACTTCTGAGTATTTCCCACATACAATGGCCAAAAAGTAGGAGCTGCGCTTAACAAAGTGACTAACGATATGATTTCGTTAATTTTGAAATAACCCAGTAATAAAAGGGGGAAAATATCTAAATATTGGCGTTTTAAGTCTTGTGCAGTCTAAATATCGATCAAGCAAGCACAACATTTAAATCTTTTATACAAATATTGATAGCAATAAAGGTAGTTATCTTCCCAAACATAGAAGAATCCAGCCTGAATAGAAAATGCATTTTAGAAGCTTAACCTTTACCTTTATATCTGTTCTTTACGATCTTTTTAATGCTCTATAAAAAACCGAAACCTTTTTTGAAATTCCACGCTTTTTATTACAGAAATTCCAGATTTTTCCATCGACCCAAGCTCCAAGATCTATCTGGCGGCAGCCAAAGATGCAAATGAAACACAAACAGCTTCTTTTGGAGCAGACCTTGACTCGGATTCGACTTTGGTCTGGTTTTTCACACCTCTGGGGGCGTGGGACAAGTTCAAAGCCCACCTTTAAAAACTGGAAAACACCGAGACAGATGTGGCTGGAAAGCCCACGTGCGATGGTTTTCCCCACTTCCGTTTGGGGTCTTCATGTAACTGGCTAATGAGTTTCCGCTTGGCTAATGCAGCTGCTACGGCCAACAAAGGCGTTAACCGCTCTTTGCTCTTTCCTGCTGCACTTTTTTTCTGTTTTTTAGCCCGGCCAATAACAACAACCGTTGTGTTTGTGTTTTGAGTATTTCAGGTATTACTGCGCCTCTGTGGGCGTCTGTCTGATTGATTTCTTGTCTGCCAAAGGCGACGAAAAGCCTACGCAACCATTCAGTTCAGTTTCAGTTTGTGGTTTTCAGTTTTTCCAAGCTGCTTGCGGTCGGACATTTGTTTCTGTTTGCTTCTAGATTCGTCGAACTGGTTTTCCGTTGTTAACTCGTTTGATTAGCCCACTTAATATTTATTTTAGCAATTTATGGAAATTTATTCTTGAATTTTCTAAGAGCCATGCACTCATTTCCAGGCGTGGAAAAATTTAAGTTGTTAAATTTATTGCATTTTCATGTAAATTATTGCTGTTCATTCATTTTTATTTCGGTTATTTGAAAGTCAAATTTGCGAGTTAATTCTTGGTATCGATATTCCACGAATTTCTTTTTCATTTATCGCACTAATTTGCGTCACTTGAACTGATTTGGCGCTAATTTATTTCGTTTATTTTTAAGAAACCTTCTTGAACTTGTATAAAATTCGAACGAAAATGTTTTTATTGCAATTGTACAGGAACTTTCTTTATAATTTTATGCGTATTTATTATCAGACACTTTCCACATGCTTTTCCTGTATCTCGAACGTCACACATGTGACGACAACAGATTGATTTTATTTTTAATCATATATTTGTTTCTTTTATTTTTAGCTTTCGATAAATTTCAATCGAAATATTTTCTGCTTTCGCTTTACGCACTTTTCACTTGGATTTATTGCGATCCTTAGGCATTTTTGCTATTTCACAATAATACGTTTATACAATAGATTTATTGTATTTTTTAAGGCATTCGCTCCGGGGTTTTTGTTAAGATTTTTTTGTTTGTATCTGTCGTTGTCTTCGATAGCGCTCTACGAACTCGACGTTTGAGTGTTCGACACAAGACTGAGGCCTGAAATTTTATTTTCTGACTCGCTGCCTCGAAAAAGAGAGAGTAGAGACGGAGAAAACCCAAGAGAGAGAGAGAGAGAGTCGGAGAATTCGGAGTGAGAGAGAGCTCAGAGTGGGTGATCCTCCTGCTCAGAGCCTGCTAGAACAACTTGTTTTTATTTGACGTTTTTGGCACGTTTTATTTCTTGCCTTTGATTTGATTTCTTGTTATTTATATTTTACATCTTTTGACTTTCGCATTTTTGGCAATGATTTGCGAGGTATTTTTTCGCGGAAACCTAGGTATGATTTCCCCCTCTAACATTGAGCTTTTCGGGCAGCATCATTGTTTATATATTTACCATTTGTATTTATTTGTACGGCTATTTTGTTTTATTTACTCGGTCTAAGCAAACAGATATCATCTCGAAAATCGATTCGCCATCGACACGTGCGTTTAAATGGCTAAAAATCTTCCAACATTTTTTCCCGCTTCTCTATTTTGTGTATTCTCTGGCTTTCCTTCAATCTAATTGATTTAGAGGTATTTGTTTATCAATTGCTTTTTTGATCGCATTTGGCGTTTCCAGGAAATGGCAAAGTGGAGCGAAAATAAGCAAAAGCTGGCGCAGAAAATCCTAACAAAATCCGACTGAATGGCAATGCCTTGAACTGATGTAAAGAGTTCGTTTCGCAGCCGTAGGTGGCGCCACCTACAGCTGGTGTCTCTGCATCTGTCGGATACTCTGAACAAGTTGTATCTGCACCCGTCAGATACTCGCAGCAAGGCCACTTGCGAGCGACTCTTCCACACGTTATGCAATCCATCTCAGCTAATTCATCCATCATCTTGACCACAAATCTGTTCACGAAAATCCATCGCATCCTTCAGATACTTTCGCTATTCGGGTCACCAAATTAGTCACCAAAAGTGTGCCGGATTTCTTTGATCATATTTTGAGAAATTTTAAGAAATGTTTAAGGTAATCACAACTTTGTCAAGTGCCAAGTCCTTCAACTGAGTCATTTGCCCGTTAAGCAAAACCAAGCCGAAACGGAATGATACTTTTGTTTATTCGCAATTTACAGAGATCGCAATAGAAAGCGAACAAGTCGGTTATGCAGAGATTTAATTATGAATTTTAAACAATTTATGAGTCTGTAAGTTTATATTTTTAACAAAAGATTATAATTTTAGTCAAAAATAAAATTACTAAATAAAACCGATCTTATTTGAGGGTTTTGTCTACTTTGAGACAAATTAATAAGTGGGTCTCTCGGATTACCAGTTTTTAAATTTATGCTGATTGAGAACTTAAAGAGGATAAACAGCTTAAAAGAAACCTCAATATTTTAATAATCTCAGTAATAAATTTATTATATTAAATTCCACCTTAGCAAGCACCTAAAAAATAAAAAGAATGTATCCCCGGTAGAACCAATTGGGAATTATAGAAACACATCAGAATTAATACATTTGGCCGCAGTCTTTTCCCTGCTCTTTTTAAAAGGTCTGCTTAAATTCAGCTACAGTAAAAATAAAGTTATGCCCTAAATTTCTCTGAATTGGTTGACTGCATCGAGTGTACACTGTATTCGTATTTTCTTTACTACGTGTCTCTGTATCTGTATCTCTGCTGGTGTATCTATGTATCCAATTCATTCAGGCTTTCGCCTAAAACATCTGTGAGTCATCAAGACAGCCGTGATTGGATCTCCTCCAATAACAACTTGCACCGATCGCGTTGCGACGAAGAAGTTTTCAGCTCTGACTCACCATCGTGGGAGCTTTGCATCCGCATCTAAGACGTAACTTCCAAGACTTCACCAATATTTTTAAAAAAGAAAAGGAAAGAAGAGGAAAGGGGAAAGAAAAACAGTTGACACGCCTCTTCCCGATTTCAGTCCAAAGCCACGCATGCGCTTCATCATCGTCCGCGGGCTTATCGTTTTATTTTCTCTCAATTGGAATTTTCATGCGTAATTGATTTTTATGCATTTTGCCCCTGTTATCCCCGAGATTGTTTATTTATTTATATGCAAAGCGTGCTTAACACGTTTTTTTCCTCTCTCTCACTTCTCTTGATTTTTGTGATTTATTTGTGACTTGGAATTGGGTCACTTGAGCGCTGGCAAGGGAATATAATTCCTTGATACAAACTTTTAATCGAAAACCAAGAGAATTGGGATTCTGGATTTTGAATTGAGGTAATTTATGCCTTAGTTGGTCGTTGTTTCACTGTTTAAAGATACTCTTGAGGCAGATTAATGAAAGATCTGATATTATAGTCTTTAAAGCTGTTCAATTAAAGAGTTTCTGTACGCTGATCCTCCCGGAAATATTTATTAGCTTTAATTTAAAATTAATTTCTTTAGGTTCTTCTAAACGTAACCATTTTTACTCTTACTTTTTACTGAATTTGTTTAATTGCTGTAGTAATAAAAGCTGCCTATTTAGTATGTACTTAACACTATTGTAATAAGCTATTTTAAGGGGATTATTGAACGCTAAAAGCTCAAATTACTGTCAGTAGGTAAACCTATTTATTGGTAGAATTGCGTCATTATCCACCTGTTATCAAACAAGTTATAATGGAAACCCTTGGCCCTTGGTTCACCGTTCACAAAAGTCTATCATCCATCGGCAACTAAGCTCAGAAATGTGTTTACGATTTCAATTAGATGCTGGTCATAAATTACGGCGGCTAATCCCGATCGCGACACCTTACAAGCATCCGCATTTACACACAACACACACCTGAGAGGCTAATGCTAATGACACCATCCGAAAAAACCACTCCACACTCGACACAAACAATTTGTTTTGATTTGGCCGTGAACTGGGTAGCATATCAAAATAATTCAAGTTTGTCTTTTGTTTTTACCTCGGCAAGCATATCTATTTCTATCGCTATTCAAATCCGAGCGATGCAAACAGCAGACAACAACAAATGACATAATTGCTGATTCTCTGAGCGAAGGAATTTCGAGTGGAACTACTCACCTTGACAGTGGGCATTAGTTGTGCATTGACTTTCATGTCGGAATCGAGATCAGCCTGGTTGGTCAGCTCCCGATACGTATTTTCCACCGTGGAGATCGTGATCTCGGGGCAAAGTGGTTTCTTAGGATTATTATCTCTGGAGACGCAGTTACTCAAAGACAAACGTCGCACGCTGCCAATCCGAAAGATGCCTCTACCATCACCGGCGCCAGCACTCGATTTCCTGCGACTCCGCCGGCCCTTAACGTTGTTCCGGGTCTCCTCACTTCCTTTCTGGGAATCTTCGTGGGTAATACTCAATGTTGTCTTCTTGCACCACAAGCCGCTCAAACGATTGCCCATGCTATACGGATTTCACATTAACTTCCGCGGCTTCTAACGATATGTAATCTCGAAAATGTGTTTGCTGACTCTCAAGGGAGAATGGAGATGGAACTGGGAATCGGAATCGGAGACGAACCGCCGCGCATCTCAATTCGGCAAATACTGAAAACGGAATTCTTGCCGAAAACCACAGAATGGCAGACCCAAAACACAGTTGTCCGTCCGTTTATAAGTAGCTTTCATACACCCCTGTCCTCTCTCCGTGTGTTTCTCTGTGTGATTTCGGTGTGTTTGCTGCCTTTTGGGAGCTTTAGCTTTATAATGTGAACAAGCCGCGAGCCGTCGACTCTGTTTGTGTTTCGACTGGCACTATTCGCCCCTCGGTTGTTTGTACTAATCGATTTTTTTTCGAGCCGTTTGCGAGAGCCAACACAGCACTCTCTGTCTCTCTCCGGGAAGATTCCCCGACAAACCCAGCAGCAAACCCGACAAACCCAGGCACTAATTAATATGCTCGGGCCCCCCTGTCGCACAGCCAACTTCATATAATTTCAACAACAATCTTCTGCGACGACAACGCAGCTCACGTTCTTTGTTGCGCTGGCGATGAAGAGCTTGTCAAATAGTTAAGAACACCGAGGAGAAAGAAATTAATTGATCAACAACGGCCAGGGGAATGGCCATGGGAATACCCTACAAGATCGATGGGGGAATACAAATCGGAAATAATAAAATAATAAAATGTGCTGTTATTACTAATAACTAATTAGGGTATATGGGATATTTCTATGAAGACAAATAAAATGGTAAGTTATTTTCCGGCATTACATTTCAATAGAACTGAACAATAAACATCTCGAAAAATATATTTTATCAAATGTAACCCTTTTCTAGAAGTTTTCTATTTAATGCCATAAATCACTCCCTCTAGATCAAATAATAAAAGTCATTGTCAAAACAGCTGGTCACCTTATCAGCAAGTGCTTGAACAATGCCCTCCGATATATGGGTCATCGGTAAGTTTCATTAATTAAAAGGTTGTTGGCTCATCTAATCTTTTCGATCTGTTAGTACAAATGTAAGATTAACCAAATTAACCAGTTGCTCACTTTACAAGATGATAATACCACAAAAAATATACAAGCATGTAGACAAACCCTCTGGGATGATCGGTATACCTTGGTTAGAGCATTTTTGCTAACGAGAAATTGGCTTAACGACGCACGAGTCGTGCTAAAAATCAACGCCAAATGCTGATTATTCATACCCGGTATATCCATCCAATAATGTGGTTATAGCGCTATATACTCTGCGAACTCGTTTTTCCCTTCTTCTCTGTATATCCCTCCCTTTCTGCGTCTGTTTTGAAAACGTGCTAAATGTTATTTATTAATTAAGTTGACGCTATTTTCTACCTATTTAGGTAAAGTGCAAGAAAGAGAGAGCCACAAAGAGGGAGAGAGTCGTATCTGCCCCGAGCCGGTTTTAGGAAAGTCGCCAAGTCAGGGAGTGGTTCCAGACCCTATCCCCAATCCCCAAGTTCCCCAATCCAGAAAGAGTCGCGTGTGAGGTGTGAGTTATGTATTTGCTTAAATATGGAACTGTGAAGCTCAGCGTGGTTTGCGTAGAGTGCACTCAGAAAATCAGAGCTACTGCTTCATAATATTCTAGAATTAACAATGCTTTTACATAATATAATTTATTGATTTCAAAATCAAACCTTTAAATTGAAAACAATTTTTTGAAAATATATTTACACAAAATATTGTTTTCCTTACCAACTACTACCAATTTCCTAACAGCTTTAGGCATTGAAAACATTTTATATTAAACATCGATTTGCAGTTTTCTTTCCTTTTTTTTTTGTGTATGCAAAACTATAATCAGAATGAGCCTAAAACGCGATGAAGGGAGTGGGAAAAGTCAAGAACGAGGGGTAACAAAAGCTTGAGTGAGAGTTTATGGACACCATAAAGCAAGAGAAGAGCTCCAAGTGAGTCATGACCTTTGCTCGCTCTGCTTATTTATAAATAGCCATCGGCAATTACTCCGAGTGTGAATTTATAAAGCTAAAGGGCCGAATGAAGTCTCACCGTCGAGCATATACGTGCTTGGAATACCCTTAAACAATTTTAGGGAATTCCGCTTGCAAAATGTACATTTATGCACTTACATTTCCGTAACTTCTGATGCTCGAAGGACTCAGGCTGAATAATCTGCCCAGTTGGTGGTGATGCGTTGGAGATCCATTGCAGTGCGCCGATGATATATCCGTGAACATGGGCGAGTGGGAGTGTTCTATGGAAAAAATATACAAAAATAATAATTAAAATGAAAAATATATTCGCGGGTGCCCCAGGGTTTTGAAATCCTTTAATAGATGTCTAAAAGTATGCAATAAAATTCAATGCAAATTGGTTTCTAAACTATAACACATTTAGTAGCATAGTTGTATACACATTTTTAAGATGTGATTTCAGATGTGCATATTTGGGTTGTGGGCTAAGCCGCTATTGTCTAAAAGTATGCAATGAAATCTTTTAGTTTTTACATTTTCAACGTCAAAGGGGAAGCACAATTTCGAAGCATACTTTTAGACACAATTTTAATGGATTTCAGATACACAACATTTTCTCAGATCATTTTGAATTTATTAAGATTTAAAAAAGTTCCATGTTTATTTAGTTTCCAAGTGCTACTACAATATCCTGACAATACCCACCGCTCAAAACGGGCGACATATCCTTGGGAAATGCGAACAGATCGTTGTTGTTTCTTATGTCCGATGAGTTCAAGGTCAGGCTCGGCTTGCGAACCCCCAGGAAGTTGGAAGTGGCCGAGGCGGCACTGGAACACCCACTGCCACCCGACCCTGCTCCTGGAAGGCCATAGCTTAGGCGGGTAGGCGTGGCATTGGGCAGGTGGTGGGATTCCAAAGGAGACGCGGACTTGGGTATTCCACTGCCGGAACTAATGCTGGAATTGATGGATCCCGTGGGCACTCTCTTCAGAATTGGCGCCGGCGGCAGTTGGGACGGCGAAGGCCGGAATACCCCGATTGTGTGCGGGTTGGTCAGTGGGTCACCCTGTTGCTTGGGAATGGCCAATCGGAGCGTTTGCCGCGCAGCTAGCCTTCTTCCAGGCGCGTACTTATTTCCCGGCTGCGCAGTCGACTGCGGCAGCGACTGATCGTGGTTCATGATCGGTTCAGGGGAGCGAGCGAAACCTGTTGCTCTCTGCTGCTCTCAGAAATTATTGGGGCCTCTACCTCTCTTTTAATGCTGTTAATACTCCCACTATCACTGCGGGCTGCTGTTGCTCTCACTGCCTCTGCTGTTCTCTTGTCTGTTATGGCGCTACTGCTTCTGTTGATATTTCGGCTCTTAACTTGCAGGCTGTTGTTGTTTTTATTTGTTGATTAAAAGGGCAATTTTTTTATTGTGTTTCCATTGATACTTTTTTACAGCAAAGCTGTTATTATAGTGGTTATCACTTTTTTTTTTTTTTTTTTTTATTATTATATTGGTTGGGGTTACGCTCTCTTCTGTTATTATTGATGCCTGGCTCTGTTATCGATATTGTTGTTATTTTATTATCACTTGTCTGTCACTTAACAGCTGTTATCTTGGCATTAACTATCTGTCTCTTTTATCGCTGTTGTTCTTGTAATTATTTACACTTCTTCTTCGCACACTTGTTCGTCGCTCTTGGGGCTTTTATCAATGAATTCACTTTATTGCTGTTGATGTTTATTTATTATTCAGGGAACTGCAACGATAGCAATATTATATAAGTTTTTATTTACATGCGTGAGTAAAAAAAGCTAAGGCGCTAAATAAATTAAGAGTTACGGCTGGCGTATGCAGTTGCTTGCACTGCAATTTCTTGGAACGTGTCAATCCCCATTTTTCATCTCTTTCCCTTATTTACCTTCTTCTTTTGACCCACTTGGCATGCAAAATAAATACAAGAAGATAATGCAGCCAACACCTTATTTAAATATGTATTTACTCTTTTGTTGGGATTTTAAAATTAAACAAAATAGTAAATATCGAATTTAAAAAATGATTACAATACAAAAACAATGGAATAAATAAAATGAATAGAACATTTTTGCTATTATTCATGTGAATGTGCTATATTATTTATATGGTTTTTTTTAGTAAAATGGATAAGAAAAGTAATTTTTACAGTTTAAAATATTAAATTTAATTTAATTTTTTTTAACCACTCATTACATTACGATTACAATTTTAAATTATCTAAAAAAAAAACGCTTGAAATAAATAATTTGAGATAATAACAATTATGAAGTCTTTATAAATCTTTTAAAACAAACTTGAATTGTTTTAATTAACCGTTTTTTTAATAATTGTTAAATCCTTTTAAACTTATTACTCTTCTTTAAATTAGATCCTTTACATTTGATATTTTTAAATATTTAAGATCAAATTATTTTATTCCATATAAATTTTGTTACAAAAAATACGTTACCTGTGCGTTTCCCACGCTCTTTTCCACTGATTTTAAAAATCAGTTAGACAAAGCATTTTAATTTTCCAGCGCTGAACTTGAGAATTCGTACGTGGTCGCTGAGCGAAATGAGAAATCTCCGACAATGAGAAATCTCCGTCCAATTTTCGTGACTTTGCGTGGGACCAGCGACCATAAAAGCCACACGCCATTTAATTCTCGGGTTAATCTGTAATAAATATATACACACATATGGGCATCAGTATATAGCGAAATTCGTTTTAGTTAAATTACTTGCAAACGTGAATGAATCTTAGGCAATGGCTTTATTTGTCTAGGAAACTGTGGGTTGAGCTTGAGACCGAGAGATCGTCGGAATTGAGTTTGCCCTTGAACTCAGTAAAGAGAACAATGTTGGGGGTCAGTGAGCGAAAATGATTTTATGGCGTGAAAATTATGACAATTGTAGTAAAAAATATTTAAACTATTTACATAGTGATCAGAAGATTTGAAATGATTATAATTTATTTAAGCAATACAAAAGGGATCAAAATCAAAGCAGTAGGAAATGAAAATCCTTTTTGGGTTTACTAAAATATTAATATTTAAGATATTTTAATTATACATTTATATATTTCAAATATAATTTTTCATGTTTGGTGACCTGTATTTGGTTTTTATTATGGTCTTCACCGGTTCGAGGTCCCTGAAGGGACGAAGCCCTTAATAAAAAATATTTCAAATATCTTTAACAAATTTGACGAAATTACCGGAGACCAAGTTATTTTTAACTCTTATTAATTCCCCAGAACTTCCTTTTTAATTATTTGACAAACCTTTTGGATTTTGGCCTTTTAGGGTTGACACTTTCAAGAAAATATTTACACAAAATCTAGGTATTCATGCAAACCATATAAAAATCGGTTTAAATTCTCAAAATCGAACAGCAACGAGATATCAAAGATATAAACTGAAATTAAATAAATCTATTAAATATTAGTTGTGGGTCTCCCTATAGAGGACAACAATAAATCAAACAATTACTATCGGCTACACCGAGACTCAAGGATGTTTTGCGTTGCTTCCCGTACGGAGCTAACAGGGAGATATGCCCGGCAGGTGCAAACCTAAGAGCTCTCACCTTTTGCTACCGTCGTTCAGCCTGGACTTCGTCGGCATGGTGTTTCGCCCAGCTGTTAAGCCTAGCCACTTTCGCACAACTCCACGCAAGGACTCCAAGGATTCTCGTCTCACCACGAAATGCAGCCCGTTCGTGTGCAGGGACTTTCAACCTGGTCTTGATCCTTCTCCTGTACATGTTTCCAGCGGCTGACTTGTAACCTTTACGCACTCACTTTGATTCTCTAAACTCTACTAAGTACCGCGTTCAGCTCTACGCCTCCTTATATAGCCAGCGCTGGTCCTGTTATTCATTTTTCTACCCAACCACGCGATCCAGTCCAAAGTTCAGTTTCCTTCGTTCTCCTTGGGCCTTTCCCCATGCGATCGGGACCAAATCCACCTTAGGACCGTTAATTCACGGTGCTTTCCTTTGTTATTACCCTTGATTTGAGGGGTGCAAGGTCCTCCTGCATACTGTTAATTTTCAACGATTCCCTTTTGGGGTTTGACCCTTTTGCCCTTGAATAACTCGATCCCCTCCACACTGTTTTGTGGGGAGTTATGCATCTTCCGAAATTATTCATTTGGAGAAATAAAACTAACATGTGAGAAATTCAAAAAACCAATTTTATGTTGCAACAATTTAACATGTTAACGAACTGTGACAACTAATTAGCAGCAATGTCAGATGGAGTGCACACACTGATTGATTGCCTAGCGATTGGCACTGAAAAGAGTTTCTCGTTCTCAGATCTCGGGGGTTGCCAACAATTAGTGGGGCTTACTTCTAGAGTCGGAATCAGAGTCGGAGCCATTTGCATATGACAGGGAGAGACACTGAGAAGCCAACAACAGGCAGTCAGAGATTAAACAAATCCAAATGCGATTTGTGAAAAGCCGTCGGCCTTTTGGTTGCCTTAAAGAGCTGCAGATTTCTTGCATATTTGCACACGGTCTTACAATAAATTGCAATTATGCAAATTGCACGAGTCGAGCTTTTCGAGCGTTTCGGAGCCAAAGATGCCAGACATTAATCACGGCGGGTATTTAGCAATTATTGATATTGACGGGGCGTGTCAATAGCTGGGCAATGATAAATGATTTTGGCATTTTTGTAGTATTTTTTTCATGTACTCTCCAGCCCTGGAGAAAAAACTCCAATTCGCAACTCGCAATCATATTGAATTCGATTCGATTAATCGAGGGGTCAAGTTCAGAGGCAAATGGAACCTTAGTTGGCCTTGGGTTGATTGTCAGTCTGGGTGAAAAACATAGCATCTGTTATTAGAATAAATCCAGTCATGGAGCCTCAGAAGGAATCGTGCAATTCGGATCGTAAAGGCAAAGAGATCCAGATCCCGGGGACTATCATGCCTTTGCTAAAGCCCGTTCACCTTAGTCCCTTCCTCGGGCCCGTCCCCTTCAAGTGGTATTTGATCACCGTGGGCAAAAGTGGGCGCCGGACCAGCCGCTTCTACCTCAACGTGTCGCGTCATCCCAAGCAGCTGCCGAAGGTCCTGTCGACCGTCCAGAGGACTTCCCGTTGGCGCAACGGGCACACCTTCTTCGTGTTGACCTCGCCCTGGGAGTTCTTTTACTGGCGTCTTCGATACCCTATGATACCCCTCTCGAGGGAGGGAGCCGACGAGGGGAACTTCGCTCAACTGAGCGCGCGCCTAAGGAAGCTTAGACTCCTTCCGCACCAGGCGAGGAAGTTAAAGAGGTTGGTGGCAAAGCATGCCGCCGATGACGCCCGTTCAACCTAATTGCTTCTCCGCCGCCATCCCCTTCAAGTGGTGTGTGACCAACGTGAGTCAAAGAGTATGCTGGAGCAAGAGCTTCTTCCTAAATCTGTTACATCATCCCAGGTACATGCCCCGACTGTTCTTCGCTGACGGAACTGGCACGCCCTGCTCGGGCAGTTCTGGCTCTTCTCTAAGCGTGCCATACAAAGCTGAGGACTCTTCACCAGACGAAGGAGATGCAGAGCTTGAAAGCAAATCAAAGCATTAAATCAAAGCATTTATTATGAACTAAACATAATTAATGGATAAAAACAAGCACATTCTCTTTGATTGTTTTATTATCTTTAAATTCAAACTTACAAATTGGATGAATTTAAAATTCCATACTTTTGATTTCGTTTTAGCTTACAGAAATTTAACGACTGAAAAGCGTTGTTTCGTGTAAAATTATTTGCAGTTTTGTTCCTTGCTTTTTTATTAGATTTATACTTCGAAATCTAATTATCTAATCCCCATAAAATTAGAAGCCGTCTACCGAAACTTAAACAAATTAGTTTTTAAATTGTTAATAAAAGGCAGAAAGCAAGTTAAGCCAAGCAAGCAATGATACACACTTCACTCTTAGATTTTCCCGATTTTTCTAACGTACCAGTTGATATCCTTGCACATCCGATATAGTGCTTTTATTTTCAGTTTATGTGGCATATATCAATATTTCCATTTAGTTATTTTATTGCCGACTCGTGCTTTTGGCGAAATTAAAGTTACAAGAATCCGTAGGTCCAAAATGCCGTGGTCTTACGTAACCCAATATCAAAGGAGAATATGAAGCAAACAACATCCAGATCTGGACTATCTGACGTAGTTTCTAAGCGATTATTATAATCTCGCCCAACTTATTTTGGCCACCAACTGCTCGGTAAACATAAGCCTTTGCACCCTGAAACGGGTTGATATCTTGGAAAACGAGCGAAGAGAGTGCACACGGTTACGCGAACGTTAATCTTTCAACTTTTGCGGGCGCTGATCATCATCTATGACCGCTAAGGCTGCCCGGTCAGCGAACTAATTATTACATTTTCGTCGCATTCAAAAGTAAACATTTGGCAAACACAAATTTGTCTTTGCGTTGTTTGGTTTTGTTTTCTTTTTTTGGCGGCTGCTGCTTAGGTAGAATTTTTGACACACAGCTGACACAAGTCAGGATGGCCGAGTGGTCTAAGGCGCTGCGTTCAGGTCGCAGTCTACTCTGTAGGCGTGGGTTCGAATCCCACTTCTGACAAGACCTTTTTTTAATTTTTCTTTTTACGTTTTGAAAACATGTTTGCGAGTTTGTGTCCTTGGAAATGCTTGTGAAGTTAAGTTAATTAACTTGCGTTTTACATTTACATAATTTACATTTAAATCATTATTTTCTTGTAATTTGTATGATTTTAAGTTAGTTAAGTGAGAATGAAATCTGGGGTTGACTTTAAATATATTTCTTTATTAGCATAAATGTAAGTTACATGTGTCATGCTTACTTTTAATTAATTTAATTTAGAAATATTTAAGAATTAATTAATTAATTAGCCCTGTATGAAAATTGTATTTGGCTCTCGCTACTTTAACAGTCAGGATGGCCGAGTGGTCTAAGGCGCTGCGTTCAGGTCGCAGTCTACTCTGTAGGCGTGGGTTCGAATCCCACTTCTGACAAATTATTTTTTCTGTGTTATATTTATAACTGTTACTTACTTTTAATTTTCAACCAAATTTGAATCCCAGAAAAGCTATAAAAAAAAATGTATTTTTTAACGAAGTGAATTTATAAAAAGATAATAATAATTATTGGTTAACATCTATTTAGTTTAACATTTGGTTGGTCATATTTAGGCAAACAATTTTTCACATCACACTGACGGTTGGTTTCAATAAAATGTACAATCCTTTGTCTTCGTATACACTTAATATGTGTACGTATGTATACTTTCATTACGTTCACATGATAGTAGGTAATCGATGGGGGCATTAAAGTGCATTATACGTGCCGCAAACGGCTTATCACGTTCAGGCTAACATGACTGCGCCGCAGCGAGTCATTCATCAAATGTCTGACCGTGAGGAGGTGGCTTGTTTGGCGGGCCATTAATGGCACAGATACGCATTCAGGTCTATGGGCAGAGGAATCCCCGCCCAGATAAACACTCGAAACCAGCTGATAACTTCCACAGACCTTGTGCGAAAAATGCTTTCGTCTCCCATTTCGATTGTTGACGCAGTCAGTTTCCGCAGTTCCCTGCATTTGCATAAATGGCATTTAAAAGTATCAGCGGAACTGACCCAGCCAAATGGCATTGAGCCCCTGCCCTGGAATCGGAATCAAAATCGGAATCAGAATCAGAATATAACTGTGTCAGCTTTGATTTGCTTTGTTTACAAACAAACATGGCAAAAAGAAAGAGAAAAGCTACTTTACTTCACGTCACTTCTCTGTAATTTTGCTTATTAAATGGTGTCAGTTTTATATTACCAAAGCCAACTCGCTTTCCTCCACCTTTGTGTAATAATGTCACACGAGCTGTGAGAATACACTTAAAAATATTAAATAAGAAGATATTAAAGTTAACTAAATATAAGGACATAAACTATTAGATAACTTTTAATGAAAACTGTAGACAAAACCGGTCACAGCCCCATCTTAAACTACTTTTTCAAAAACGAATCTGAGCTAATTTTTTTTTTGTGTATCTTTGCCCCGTTTTAATGGGTTTTTGATGCATTCTAAATGAATAAAAATTGCGTGCGCAATTGTTGCTTGACTTGAGCATTGCTCTGTTACTGCTGCTGCTGACCCATTTCGATGATTATAAATGAGTGTAACTTATCAAGCGATTCTTTTGCCTTGGAACTAAACTGGGTTTAACTGTCTGACTGTCTGCTTCCCCATTTTTTCCGTTCCAACACTCTGAGTGCACTATATACTTGTTTATTTTAGCCATATCAGCAAAGGAAATAAGGCAACAAGTTCAATGGCAAAAATCATTTCGCGCAGCTTGTCAAAACATTTTTCGATTCGAATTAAAATTTGAATTTGAATTTTCCGCTTTGCGTTGGGCTCCTTGGGCTTTTGGTTATTTTCCTTCGATAAACAAATAATTAGCGGAAAAATGCGCAAATGCAAATTGCGTCCATTCGCAGACACAGACAGATGTCTGTGGATCTGTCTCTGGCCATATCTAGTCGAACTATGAGAATATATTCTCGACTGAAGATGTCGGCATCGAGTCAAAGGCAAGGCGTAAACAATGCCCATCTATTCTTCGCCAGCACAAGTACGAGTACGAATATCTTACTGAGCAGTGTCAAAATCTAATTTGAATTCCTCCACCAGGCACTTTTTTTTATGACTTCCCTGGCGGGAAACTGTCGTCAAGAGCTGCTGCTGGCCAAACTCATTAAAATATCCATTTCCCGAACGCTAGAAAAGAGAAAAATGTGAACTCTTGCGGCGAGAGACTTCGAGCAGTCATAATAAATAATACTAAATATTAAAAGACAACAAAAGAGGAGACCGCAGCCGCCGCCTAATGAGTAGGGTTCGGTTTTGCTATTTCATTCCGTGTTCCCATGGCAAATGGCCACGCCTACTTCAACCGGATTATTATTAGCGGTTATGGCCTGAATCGAGGAATGCTACGGGTCTTGACCCCTTTTCCAGCTACGCTTTTTGGGAAGTCAGCCCGCAAGATATAGATATTAGCGCTGCGCCAGAGTTCTTTAAAAGGCCTTATTTTGCTCGTGGCCAGTGATTGTCTGCGATTTGTACGCCCGCCCAACCCCAAAACGCAGAGAGATAAGATTTATCTGTATAAAGCTTACTTTGTAAACAGATTGTCGGCATTTCTACAAAAAGCAGCGACAAAGCAGCCGATCGAATTGATTTAATTTGCAATTATTCCGTCATAAAATTGCACAGTTCTTGTTGTTACTTAACTCCCAATTAGCGCTGTAATACCCGCAAATTAACGTCCACAATTATTAGCTGCAAACACGGGGAAACAGTTTTTATTTTTCGAAGTCACCACTCAGTTCAACTGCTAGCAAGATAGTTGGATTATAATTTGCATAAAACCAGAAGTGAGACTGCCTTATGGCAGGTTTCTATAAAATGCTTTTTATAGCAACCCGACAGCGAAGCGAACGACCACGCGAGCGAGATGTGCAAAACGCGCATTTGACCCGCTCATCCCATGTGTCAGGATGGCCGAGTGGTCTAAGGCGCTGCGTTCAGGTCGCAGTCTACTCTGTAGGCGTGGGTTCGAATCCCACTTCTGACAAGATTTTTTTTTTTAATTTTTTTTTTTCCTAATTGTAAATAATTAATTATATCCATTGAGCGGTTTTTAAATTATATAATTAAGAGAAAACGCACAAAATAGTCGTATTTAGCTCTGAGCAGTTTCTTGTTCTCGCTACTTTAACGGTCAGGATGGCCGAGTGGTCTAAGGCGCTGCGTTCAGGTCGCAGTCTACTCTGTAGGCGTGGGTTCGAATCCCACTTCTGACAAGACTTTTTTTTCACTATTATTATTTTTTCCTGATTGTAAATAACTAATTATATCCATTGGAGGGGATTCTAAATTATATAATTAGGAAAATACCCTTATAATAATCGTATTTTGCCCTGAGCAATTTCAGGCTCTCGCTACTTTAACGGTCAGGATGGCCGAGTGGTCTAAGGCGCTGCGTTCAGGTCGGAGTCTACTCTGTAGGCGTGGGTTCGAATCCCACTTCTGACAATGATTTTTTGTAGCTTTTTTTATTGGTCTAATCAAAATGTTTATTTTTTCTGGTTATTTTGGTGGGTTTTTAGTTGCCCCGGGGCCAAGAATAACAATTTGATTGTGTGTATGTAAATAAATATGCGCGTGTGAGCGTTCTCAGTTTATGGCGTAAACAAAAACATGTGCGAAAGGCCAAAACTTCAATCAAGTGAAATGGAAATTGAAAATGAAAATGGAAAAACATGTGGGAATACGCAAAACAAATTGTTTGGCCGAAAAAGCGAAAGAACGCAGGCGGCAGGTCATGCGGATGGAACATATGTATGCTTCCCGGAATTGCCAAAATTCCGCATTTGCGGCTCCACTGGGGCTCGCAGATCTGAGACTACGTGGGTGTCGCGTCTGTTTAGCTTTTTGGGGAAATCAATGCCGGCGATTTTGGGCGGGCTTTAATTTGATTTTAATAAACTTGTTGCCCTGATAAATTACAGCTATTCCAACGAATGGGGGAGGTGATAACTCATGGCGCCTCCGCCGTCTGTGTTTAACATTTAAATTACCCGTTGTTTTTACTCTTTTGTGGGTAATTTATTCGGGGAATTGATCGGCTGCCCTTTCAATGATTGACTTGACTTTTATGTGGATTTTTATAGGCGTTGCATTGACGTGTGTATTGGGCCGAAAAGCCCAAAAAATCCCCTAATTGTATACCTACAGTTTCGGAGTTTATGACTCTGCAGAAATACGCCTTTATGTTCACTCAAGTCACACACAAACAGAACCTTAAGTGCACACACAAAAATTTAACTTTTTACAGGGTTACCGCCAGTTGTAAATTTGAAAATATGTAAATATGTATATAATTTTATTAGTTTTGTTTTTGCTATTTCCAGAAAATTAACCATACTAGTTTCCAGTTAGTCTAATGAACAGTTTCAGTGTAATCCCACACTAATTCTTTTGAAGGTTGCGGAAACATTAAAAATATTGCTTTTTTATTCGCGTGAATAATAATTACGACTAGAAACTACATTTTTAACGAAGAAACCCTTTTAGGTGTAAAGCTACTCCAAAAATAGCAAGAGAACTTAAAGATTTGAACTAATAAATATAAATTTTGATTAACCATCATCGAAATATACTGAATAACAACTTTCAAAAGTACGATATACATTTGTGTTACAAACTCGAGATCTGCATAACAGGAATTTATATGGAATTAGCTATAAATTATTGTTTTTTGGAGTCACATTTGTAGGTCACGAGGTATTTCATCCGATAATAAAAACGTTATTTATATTTAATATAAACCTATATTCAGAAGGGGTATTTGTAGAATGATTCTGGGTATCAGATCAATGGATATCCGATATGAAACGTTTCTTTCCGTGTATATTTGCGTTATTGGCAGTGTGCAACTTACAGTTTACGCGATTCATGGACGATTCGTCGGCGTTTTTCAGATAAACAACGGAAGCTGCAGCTTTCGGATTTTCGGTATTCCGGATAGACGGAGGGTTATCTGCGGGCGGGGTTAACTTTCCGAAAATTCCTGCAAGTCAATCAACCCGTCAGTTATGCTGTTGATATTTCATTTTTAGCTTTTTCGCTTCTTTGCCTTCTCGACTTTTTGCCTTTTGTTGCTGGTATTTATAGACACACACATGGAAGCGCAGCCAAAATTAAAGCGCACGCACCAAAGACACTCACACACACATTTCACACACACAGAATTTCGTAATTGCACGGCCGGTTGGGTTTTTAAAAATCTTTCTTACGTTACTAAACACATTTTATAACACGAATTTCGTTTTATTTTATAATCGTCGGCAGCTGAAATATAAAAACACACACCGAAGCGGGCCTTTATTGTTTTAAACCGCGCGATGTTGACTGCGACGCTGCCGCCAGCTGAATGCAGGCAGCGCCGCGCCGCAACGGCAGAAAAGCAAACGATCGCACAGTGGGCCTCAAAGTATATTTTATATTTTAGAACAAATTCAATATTGTAAAGGGTGCTTGCTTCTTTACCCTTTCAGTGATAGGAATATTGATGATTTGCGTGCCCCTATAGGGATTTTTTTTTACATTTTAGAAAATAGTTTTCTTTATTTTAAGGTCAGATGCCCTTTATCTTAGAAATAAATTTTCTCAATTTTAGAAAACAAATTTCTGCTTTTTAGGGCGAGTCGCCTTTGGTGACAAAAGTATGGCGATTTTCTAAATTTCAGGGCGATTATTTTTCTGAGTGTAGAAGTGAGGAATGGTTTTGTTAGTTTGGTTGGGTTATCACCGTAGAGGACAGGTGGTCACTCCATACGGTATCGCTTCTCTCCGACCCAATAACATATTTTTTTTGTAGTGTTGATCCGTGGCTTTTTTTCCCATCCTATAACACCCAGGACAAGATAGTCTTTTTATGGAATCTAAACAATGTGTGCTTACTGTCCGTGTGCCCGCAGAGGCCACCGCTGGAATACATTGTAAATTTGACAAAAATTGGCTCCATGGCCCACTGTGCGATCACTGGATTAGCGGAGAGCGAGAGCGACCGCTGCGAGAGTGAGTGCGACAATAAGGGGCAGAGAGTGGGTGAGCGAGAGAGCGTCAGGTTTGGTTGTTTATTGCGCGTCTTCAGTAAAGTTGAAAGATAGAGAGGGAGAGAACGAGAAAGAGCACGTAAAATGCGTGGGCGAGGACAACAGAAACACAGACACACCCACTATATCGCATACACACACACATCCTTATTTTAAAAAGCTGCACGTGCAATGCAAAATTTCAACAAAAATAAAAACCATAACGAAAAAGATACATATATGTATTTTAAGGGTAATTTTAACAAAACCTTCCATAGTCTTTATACTTTTCGGTGATCTTTTCGTTTAATTTAAGTTTTAACAATAGGTTAATATCAACTCTTCAATAGAACCCTAGCACCCTTCATTCAATACAAATATAAATAAAAATAATAAAATTATTTGTTGCATTTGAAGAACTTTTATTTGTGCCGAATTGATGTTTTTGAGATGATAATTAAAGTTGAAAGACCTTAGTTCTATGAAGACCTTTTAAATAATAATATTGGGGGCTTATTGAAATCTATAGAATGAATCAAATTAGCCTTAATAAGTAATATTTTTTGTGACGTTTAAACATGATACTCATCTTCATCTTTAAAATTATAGAGCTACAAGTTTGATACTCAATTAAACGTGTATAGAAGAAGTGGCTGTTTTTCTGCAACATGTGCTCAGGTGCTTTCTTAGCACTCCACTCCTGCTTCTCGTTCTAAATGTAAATACATATATTTCTCCTCCCATAACGTATACGCCCCCGCAATAATTTGTTTTATTGCAGCCGTAAAAAAACTAAGCAAAATGCGCAAAATAAAAAACAATCGTTTGAGCCGCCAAACGCCGAGACAATGAAACCTGTTAATTAACTTTGTACAAATTTGGCAGAAAAGTGTCGCGACAAAATAGCCATAGCGAAAAGAAGAGGGAGTAACCATTGATTAATGGTCCGCAGAGTCTTCAGTTATTTCAAACCTCTCCTTTTTTATATATTTTTAGTGCTTTATTTTGGGTTTGACTTTGAACTTGAAAAGGAGCATTGACTTGAAGCAAAAGAGTTGCTTCAATCGAGCACTAATTGAATTATTATGGGGAGTATTTTTTCTGAAGTTTTGGATATTAATTGAGGCTAATGTTTTTTTTAGCTTAAAGATTTTGTTAATTGTAAGTCATGATTGTTAATATGTTTATGATCGGAAACATTTAAGGGGGGGTAGGGTATTTAATTTTTTTCCGCCATTTTTATTTTTATGTTTAATTATGAATGCCCAACAAAAATAACGTAGTAATGGGTAGTTGAACGGAGGTCACTCTGTGTTCGATGTATGGGGAGCCAAAACATTAAAGCGCTTTCCTGAAAAGTGCCATTTTCAAAGTCGGTGTACACGATTACTCAAAATCTACTTGACCAATCGTTTTGAAATTTTGCACATAGCTTCTGCAACCAATTCTCCAGGTATCACCGTCGGGGTATTCTTATTTTTATTTTTTATTGTATTTTTTATTTAACAATTAAACTTTTTTTTTAGTCAGGAATTGAATTTTTGACTTCAAACTTTCATGAAAAATCGAAAAAAAAAGATAAAAAGAAAAACTCCACGGTGATACCTCCGGACAATTATCCTTTAACTAATGCATATTCTAGTTTTCATATGGGACGATTCTGTGGACCGTTAGGATGTACACCGCACTTCCCTATTTCATTTAGTGTCAAGTACTCATGTAGTTAGTTATTCAAATACTCATATTGGGTTTATGGCGGATCAAAACACTTAGATGTTTTTCTAGCTTTAACTCTTACACATATACATTATATATGCATTTAGTTCTCTCTGTTCTTTATTTATTCATATTAATAACCTGTAACCTTTCCAAAGACAAAACTCTTGTTGAAAGTCAAGTTCCCAATCGAAGAGATAAATCTATTTTTCCAAATCTAAATCCGAATTTAAATATGAATACAATTATGGAAAAAATCCATAAATCAAGTCTCCCATGAACGTATGTCGTTTAAGCTGTCCAATGCTGTGAAATAGCAATTTATCACCTGATATCAGAGGTAAATAAATAAGGCAGGACGTACTCCCCACCCACAAAATGAAAACTCTATGCACCTCTCAAGATCAAGACAGATTAAATCATTGTGATCTGGACAATATCTTCATTAAACGATTGGTTCTACAAAGAAGGAGCCAAGGTAATCTGACACTTGATTCTCTTTGCGAGTTGTTGCTCTGGGTGTTAACTTAATCCGAACTTCATTTGCATTGACTTCTAGTTGGCAGAAGCCGCCTCTCAATGCCTGTTTTTAACCTTTGTGCGGCTGTGTTAACAACTCCACTGACATATCGTGGCGTTTCTGGCCGGGAGGGGATTTTCCATTGTTGACCCACATAGCTCCCCAGAATTGTTATGGTAATTCACAACCTCCAGTTAAATATTTCAGCTGCACCCAACTGCTGCAGCGCAGGCTCCCCGCCCGCTGTGCGATTGTTTATACGAGCATACTTGTATTGTGATCGAGTTGACAGTAGCACAAATTTTGATTGATGACGCCTGATTGACATTCGGGCAATTTGCTAATTCTATTTCGAGTCCCCGCCAGAAATTGTGTCGCCTTTTTTGTGGGTCACCCAGTGGTTTATGCTCTCGGTTCTTGGGTTGGGAACATTTCTTGTACTGAAGCGATCATTAATCATAATGAATGCGAGTGCAATTGCCGTCAGCCTGAGGTAGTCATTCAAGGGGCTGCTATTTACTAGCCGCTGCTAACAAGTAAATTAATAAGAATTATGTATGCTGGGTGGCTGTTAAGAGCGTAAACTTTAATTAACTTGGGCTGTCAGGTCGAGTCGGGCGATTAACATACGCGTATGCCTATCATGTGTCTGCCATCAGTCTATAAAAATGGAAAACACGCGTATCCAGCGCTCCGCTCGCAGCTCTCGACTCCGGTCGAGGCACTGGCACTCAAAGTCAAAGTGGAGCGGCTGCGACTCCAACTAATTGAAATGCATTGAAAGTGCGTGAGACCAGTAACTGCAACTGAAACGGCAACGTTGCACTCAGCAAAAACGACGGAGATCAGGCATTGAAAAGGAGATAGAGCATTTTTTTGTATTTCTGCATTACATTCAATACATAAAAAATAGTTTATAGACAAGGAAATTTAAAAGTAAAATTTTAAATTAATTGCTATATAAGAAAGGGTCTATTTTTCAAGTGTAATAACAAGCTGATATGACAGTTGCTGCAGCTGCGTGTGAAATGTCAAGCGGTTCAGACTCCGGCTAGTTGACATTTGCCGGTTTCGGTGCCTCAAAACCACAACTTAATTACTCCCGTTCGATCGCCAAACTCCCGAAAATTGTACTTCGTATATCGACAATATGTTGACTGCCATTATTTGTTGCACAACAAATGGAAACATATAGAAAAAGTGACACTTGCCAATCTGCACGGTGTGATGTATGACGTTGACCTGATTTCGGCTGCTTTTTATTATCATTTCCATCGGCTGCATGTTGATTTCGTCCGTCTTTTTGTCTGTCTGACTGCCGTTTTGTCAGTGCAACACACCTTTCCGTGACGCGCCGAGCGGCAATTTGTCTTTGCCTTTGGGGCGCCGTTTATAATAATTCATTGGGAATGCTCGGTCATTCGTATTCGAGTGTGGGCAGCAAGTTCAAAGTGTTAAGTGTGATTGGCCAACATGTGTAATACATGGCGTATGCTTAATGTCGCTCAAGAGCACAATGCCAGCGAATCGGATTGGTCTTTTGACACGACAGCAAGCACAGTCAGGATGGCCGAGTGGTCTAAGGCGCTGCGTTCAGGTCGCAGTCTACTCTGTAGGCGTGGGTTCGAATCCCACTTCTGACAAGACTTTTTTTCACTAGTTTTATTTTTTCCTTATTGTAAATAACTAATTATATCCATTGGAGGGGATTCTAAATTATATGATTAAGAAAAGACCTCATAATAATCGTATTTTGCCCTGAGCAATTTCTGGTTCTCGGTAATTTCACAGTCAGGATGGCCGAGTGGTCTAAGGCGCTGCGTTCAGGTCGCAGTCTACTCTGTAGGCGTGGGTTCGAATCCCACTTCTGACAAGATTTTTTTTCAACATTTCTTTTTTTTTTAATTTATTATTATTATTTTTTTTTTTTTGTATAACTTATTTAAGTAATTATGAAGTCTTACCAGACAAAGTCTATATAAATTCATTGAAAAAAAATTGCTTGGGAAAAGGTGTGAATTTGCACTCGTTACTTTGATGGTGCGGATGGTCGAGTAGTCAGCGCTGCGATCAGATAGAATTCTTCGCTGGAGGACTCTAACCCCACTCCTGACAAATTTATTTTTCTTTATTATTTTATTTTGTTCAATACAAAAAGGATTTTTAGCTTATGTTTATTTTTAGCATTGTTACTTTTGAAATATATGTTAAAAAATGTATATATATTGAAACAACATTTTAAAATATGCGTACAAAAAAGTTTGCAATCGAATGAAAATGAAAATTGGCTCTTGAATTTTCCAAGGTCAGGATGGCCGAGTGGTCTAAGGCGCTGCGTTCAGGTCGCAGTCTACTCTGTAGGCGTGGGTTCGAATCCCACTTCTGACAAACTTTTTTTTCACCCAATGGAAGTCGATTTTATTCTCGAGTCTCTAGAAATATTTGTTGCAATCCAGACACAATGATCCTCATTTGATTGGGAACATCAATAAGCCAGTAAGCGGATTCTCTCCTCAGGGGCGCCATAAAAATTACAAGTAAATCAATTTGTAGCCGCCTAATTGTCAATATTCCAATCACATAATCGGCTGCCAGTCAGCGATTGCCCCCGGCTGTCGGGCAGACAGATATAGATATAGACATGGAGACCACACACACAACCAGCTGGTCTGGGCCGATCCGATCCCAAGAGAATTATCGTCGTCTGGCATCGCGGCGAACACCCTTCTCCAAGTCCGACTCACACTCATTCAGTTCAGTCAGCCTGAAATTAAAATGCTGACTGAGCGCGATTTCAAATGCAGCCCACTCAGTGGTTCGTGTGTTTTCACAATTGTTCTTGGGAAAACAGATCAGGCCCATCAGTAATTATGCTTCTGTGCGCTCGTAAAATGCAATCAACTGTCCTCAGACAATTGACAATTTGGCTAGCTCAAATAGTATAAAAAATAAGATAAAAACCCATCATTAAATTCTAGCTGTTAAAGTAGCTGTTAAAGTTTTATTGCATTTGTTTTAGCACTAGCGCGGCTTTGGAAAATTAAGGCGGGCCTGGCCATAACCGGCGGATGGGTCAATTGACAGGCGGCAGGCAACAGCGACAGAAGCTGCAGTTTCCACCAGACAATGCAAATGGACGTCTCGGAAATATGAGTGATGCGACAAGTGGATGCTTATCTGCGGCTCGACGCCCCTGTTTTTTCCAAGGGGCTTTCCTCCTTCGCCTGATGAGTGACCATTGAAATTTATGACTTCGTCGAACCGCCAATTGATTGGCTTTTAAGCATACAAATGAATGCTGCCAGTCGCAAATTGTAAAGCCATAATTAATGTCCACAATCGCTTGAACGCAAGCGCCCGAACCAACACCTGCAGCTCTTGGTCTATGTATTTATTTATGGAAAAGCTTTTAACACATTTAAAAATAATTAGGGGATGGAGAACTTGTCTGCTCAGCTATGCTGCAAATTTATGGCAGTCAAAATTGATAAGCGCAATTCCTATCTAAATGCTAATTTCTGGCGGAACGCTCAAAAGTGGCAAGCTAAAAGTTAAATATCAATTAAATGTGCTAGATGGTTTCGATATTTATATTTTTTCCAATCGTTATTTATGATTTAGACATTAAAATATATCATTTAATTCTACAATCTGTAATCAAGCTTCCACATCTCAGACTCAAAATTTCAAGTGGGGGAATGCGTGATTCTAAGGTTTTTAGGTTGCGTTTGGATATTTGGTTTTTTGTAATTAGTGGAAGTTAGTGGGCGCCCAAGAATTAGACATTTTGAAGAAACCTAGCTTACTTCTATAATTTTATGTACTTTTTTAAAGAAATAATTGTTTTTTTTCTCATTAACAACCCATTTTTGAAGATGAATAAACACATGTGCATATATTTCATATTAATTAGACCCGGTCCCCAGTACAAGGGTATTATGAGTTAGTGCCAACCGAGAATGTATGTAACAGGCAGAAGAAGGCATCTCCGACCCCATAAAGTATATATATTCTTGATCAGCATCACCAGCCGAGTCTATTTAGCCATGTCCGTCTGTCCGTCTGTCTGTCAGTGTGAAACAACAGATTTTAGAGACTATAAGAGCTAGAGTTACCAAATTTTGTGACAACATTGGAATCTGTTGCACGCAGATCAAGTTTGTTTTAAAATTTGGCCACGCCCACTTGCGCCCTCAAAAATCATAAAAAACGTAAAAAAGGCTAAACTCGTTATTTTCGGGTTAAAGTTAATAGATACAATAAATGAATAAGATAGAGCGGACGTTTCCTGAAAATTTCAGTAAAATCGGATGATAAACATGGGAGATATTAGCAATAAGGTTAGAATTTTAACACACCGCCCTAAGGCACTGCTGTTGCAAGCTGTAGCCGACAGGTGGCGCACTCGAGCCTTGGCCGTGCGATATAATGCGCCAACTGCAGAAGAAATGACAAAAGAATATAGCAAGAAATTATAAAAAATAACATCATTCATTTTTTGACGTCGATCGAGCGTGTTTTTATGTGTTCCTATAAAATGTATCATTCATATTTAAGTATGACATTAAAGAGGCGATTTATTTTAAGAAGTACCGAAGTAGACTATTATAATGTATGTATAATTTTAAATTGCCTTTTAGTGTGAAGCGCAAACGTTTAGGTACCGGGTATCTCACAGTCGAGCACTCTCGATTGTAGCTTTCTTACTTGTTTTTCTTTGTGCAAGAGCTTTATTTATAGATAGAAGATATAAAAAAAACAGACAACAAAATGTATTACTTAAACATATTTATAGAACGCTTAATACATTTTTGGGGAGTTTTCAATGTTAGTCAGAAAATCACCGTTCCAATTTTGCCCACAAGAAGTGTTCACGTTCACTGTTCACTGTGCCAATTGAAAGCTTAGCCTGAATAGCTTTTCCGCATAGATCTCGCTGTCGCACATAAAAAGCTACCGACCGAACCCGAAACCGAGTTTACAGCGACGAATCGAGAGCTTTGCGAGAACACGAAGAAAGCACCAAGCTTTTTGCTGGGAAGTGCCTTCGAGTGACGCACGCCAAACTTTCAGACAGTCGCCGCGTTGAAGTGACGTAGGGCAGAATGCAGAACAGAGCCATAGAACCTCGAGCTAATTAGTAGATTAGCAGTGACATTAAATTGGATCCCTTTGAAATCAGTCGCATTAATCGGAGCCGCCAATCGAATTCAACGACCCTTCCGAAAAAGCTTCCGGGAATCGTTAGTTTTTGAAAAGCACGCGGTCGCAAGAATCCGTAATAATAACAACGCGGGGTAAGGTTATTCAACCCAGGAGAGCAGCTTCAGTGCATCAGGAGCGACAGAGACAGCGCAACGCAACAGGTGACAGGTGAGTTGCGTATTTACTTAGTCGCCCCAGATATCGGACAAAGAAAATTAGAGGCCGCTACTTAATTTCATGGCGTTTTGTAAATGTTTGACCACGCGGGGACCGTACTGTAAGCTCCAGTTCTGCGGGGAGCTTTTTCATGGCTGTGCATTTAATTGGCCGCAGCTTTTGGCTTAAACTGCAGCGACGCGAAAGCTCCCTTCCGTGAAGAAAAAGATGAGAGAGGAAAGCAAGCTCCCCAGGTCGTCAGAGTTTTTTTTTATTCTTGCACCAATTATGTACATATGTACATATGTATGTACGTATGTATGTTCATCATTACATTTTGAGTAATTTGTCCCCAATTTCCAAATAATTGCATTCAGTATTATCCCTGCTCCAGTTCTCGTTGTCGTTTTCTTAAATATTTGATCTCAAAAGGAATCAATACGATAAGATAAAACTTAATATTATTAAGGATTAGGCAATCAATTATTCCATTAGCCTTCAGAAGTTTACACGTCTTTTTAAACCTTTGCATGGCAGTATAATTTTAGTCAAAAGTTAGCAAAAGTTTTAAGCTATCTGAACTGAAACTTTGCATATAGTCTTCTTTCTATTCCCTATTAGTATATAAGTCAGAACGGGCCAGATCGGACTACAATTATTTTATGGCTGCCATAAGAACGATCGGACCAATTTAGATTAAAACTAAATTCTTTAATTCTTTAATTTTACTTGTATTATTATCTGCAAGGGTAAATAAAATTGGGTTCGGCGAAGTTAGCTTGCATTCTTGATAACAAGAATATAAGAAGTACATTAATTAATGTAATTAGTCCGTTTATCTTAACACTCAAGGATACTTATCTTTGATTGAAGACTTGGGGTTCATTGAATTAGTATTTGTAATTGTATTTTTCTTAGGGAATCCATTTTATGTTTAGTTCCAACTATATTTATTTTTATTTTATGCACTTCGATTACACAAGAATAGTCAAGAGTAATTCTTATGGATTTTTTCGTGCTGAATACGAATCCATTGTTCAAAATGATCTATTACGGTATTACTGTTCCTGTAACTGAAAAAAGTTCAATAGTTGGCAGTTGTGTTATTTTTGAAAATGGACAGAGCTGTGATAGATGCGGTATTTTTACCTGGTCATATCAATTACATATATCTCTAACAATAAATCCTCTTTTTTTCAGCATGAGCAACTTGCGCATTTGCCAGGCCATATCCCTTAATCCCAATGCATCCTTAACCGAATCCGCATCGGTATCGGAATCGGAATCGGGATCGGGATCTGGATCATCGAGGGTCTGTATGATGGGCTGCCAGCTGGCGGCTCCCAAGGAGCTGCGTCGCTTTCCAGTCCACGACGCCGATCGGTAAGCATTACCAGCAAGCCCCCCTAGATACTCTCCCGGATCCCTCTTTAAACCTGTTATTTTTCCCAGTAGGGAGAGCTTTTCGATCGGATCGAAGCTCGCATCAGAATGAATGCCCATTTGCTATTCCCGTTTCCATAAAATCAGAAGCTTTGCCCTCCGCTCAGCTCTTCCTCTTGCTTATGTGCTCCTCGTTCGTTCGCAGTCAAAGGCCGTTGAACTCGCTTGCTCTCCGCCTGGAAGTGCATCGTTTTAATAGGGAAATTTCAATGCCATGGTGCAGAAACTGCATCTAAAACGCAATTGTATGGATGGTGTAGCCATTACGGGGGAGTGGGAGTCGGTGGCCGGGGTGTTTTCGCAGACTCGCGTCTATTTTTAGCTCTCACGCTCTCCCGTAAGTGCAGCAAATGCGTGAGGGAAGAGCACCTCACCGCTCTGCTCTGCTGGCCTTAAAATTCTGTAATTTTTCTTAGCCTCTAGTTTCGCAGTTGTTGGGCAAAAACAAACAGTTCCGTCTGCCAAAGTTACTTTGGCATTGGCCATGGAGTTTGGAGTGGACCTGCGATTAATGTTTAGTAGCCCAAGATGGGCCTTGTTTTATTTAATTCAACTAAGGTGTTATTAAGAAGCTTAACAAGTTTCTAAATTCACCCGAAATGCGACAACTCACTTTTTTGGGTGAACCCCAAATGGCTTATCTTTTAGAAAGCTTTTGCTTATGTTAGAAAAATTCAAAGTCATTGCTTTTATTAATTATAGTATTCTTTAATGTGAACTTTGATACCTTCTCTAATCTAACTGACATTGAAAGGTTCCTTATTTTATTATCACAAACTACATCCCCAAAAATACATATATGCTTTTGTCGACATTCCCAAAATTCACTTTACTGGAGATAAGAAATTGAGATTAAAAAGTTTTTTTTTTTTATAATTCTTATCTATAATAAGCTTTTGATGATTCTTTGAGCGTGGGAAAATTATTTCAAGAAAATAATCTTTTATTTAAAAAGGCTTTGTATTTTATTTATATTTTCTTTATTCTTATTTAAATGTTTTTGAAATATTCTTTTTTTTTTTTTTTTAATTTTAACATTTTTATTTTCATTATAAAGAGAATTCAATTAACTCCTAAATTGGGTACACCTTAAAATGCTTCCATAAAACGAGTAAGCAATAACAAAAAAGGAGGAAGTCGACTTGAGCAGAAGCTGCAACAGCCAACAATAACAAAAGCCAATGCAATTGCAACAAATATGCGCGGCAAAACATCCGCTCTGGCGGAAAGAGCGGACGAAAGCACAAGCACTGTCTTCCTCGCAACAGTGTGTGTGCGAATGAGAGGCGCTGTGAGCATAAAAAGAGCTTTTTGCAGAACTTTTGAGAGAGCGAGTAGCGACAGCGAGACGGATCTAATTGAAAGCTGCAGCGGGAAAAGAACAAACTCCAAATGCAGTTTTCCAGTAAACAAAGAACCGCTCAACGGATCGCAACGCTCTCTCGCCATCGCTCTTTCTTCCGATAATTGGTATGTTGTGAGTTCACAGAACGAAGTGCTAGTTGTTGTTGTAGGTCTTAAATGATGACTGGAGAGAAGCTTTTCTGGAAACGAAAGAATTGAACTGAGCTTTTACCTCTGGAACGACTATAATTGTGGAAATTCTTCAATTGCAGCTGCAAACTCTGGCTGCGACACTTCGGCGTCAGCGAGAAACGCGTGGATCAGCTTGGCGGCCTGCAAAAGCTGCGCATCTGCCTCATGCACTTTAGTCACCGCCAAGATCAAGAGATGGCCAAGACCCGCATCAAGATGACGCCGCTTCGCAAAAGTCCCAAGGGGATAGTGCTATCCAATAACTCTGGGTCTTTTGCAGGGGGAGGAGCAGGAGCAGGAGTTGGTGGACTTCCAGGAGGAGGAGGAGGTGCAGCCAAATCGGTGGTGGATAGCACTACCATTGAAATTGTAGAGGTGAGTTAGCTACCAATTCATCGGTTCCGATTTTCAAGTTTGATTAAATGAAAAATTGCAAAGAATGCTATTATAGCCCATTATTGTTTTGAATTTCGTTCATAAATTTCGGGATCTGCTTTCTAACTTTTTTGTAATATATCACATTTAATATCCAAAGTCATTTCGTATGTAATTCATGGTAATGTGTATATGGGAATGGCAGTGAAACCCTCTCCTCTTTAAAAACAGTTTTTGATATAATTTTAGATGTTTGTCTTCCAAATAAAACAAGCGATACATTTTTAAACCGTCAGGGACTTACTGCAAACTGAAAAATCAATCAGTTGTTTCTACATTCTCTTTTCTTGTTTTCGATTGGCTGTCGTGTATATTCAGCAAATTAGATTCTAGAAGACAATATATTTTCATTTCGCTTAACCATCAAAACTACTATTATTTTGATTTCGTTTTAAGAAGTAATCCAAAAAATAAACTATAAATATAAAAAATCTATATGGTTAACACCCTTCGCTGGAGAAGTTTTCGTTTTCTTTAGAAGTAGATATCGCTTTTAATTAGTATTTCTTAAAGAATAATTTATTCATCAATCCAGTAAATACATGTGCTGGAATTTGGGCAATGTTCCTAAAAAAATACTCTTATTATTCCAGAGTCCGACCAGAGATATGGAGAAGCCGCAGCATCAGACCAAGAAGGAGACGATCACCATGCCTATTATGCCGCAGCGTTCCCATTCAATTAGTTCCTCGGCCTCTAGCGATGTCCAGTCCATCAACTCGGACTACGAAGCTGCGCTGCCTCTGTCCTCCCTGATGGATACCCAAAACGGGAGTAGCAATCGAATTGAAAACGGTCAGCCGAAGAAGAGGAAACTCTATCTGATCACAGAGAAAACCGATGAGACAAATGGCCATATTTTGGAGACCAACGGACAGCCCAAAAAGCGCAAGATGTTCGTGGTCGTGGAGCAGGAGAAGGAGTCGCCGGGTGGCAAGAAACTGATGATTGTGACCGACAAGCCACAGGCCGATCTCACCCAGCATTTGGAGAAGCTACTCCCCGAGATACTGAATCGCATACAGGACAAGGACAAGCAAAAGCTGATCAAACCCACTTCAGTGGTGGTAAAATCGAAGCCGGTGATTAACAGTCCCACGGTTATTACCAGACCTCACATTACGTTGCCGCCCAAAAAGAATCCTACAAACTTTGTGAAGCTTGCAGCCATGCCGAGTCCTGTGCCCGCGCCCGTTCAGATGCCACTACCAATGCAGAATACCCATACCAGCATGCCCCTAAAGTCGGAGAAGATAGAAAAAGACAGTGAGGAGGAGGAGCCGATGAACCCTGAAGAGATCGAGACAAACATTAATCTGTCGCCAGACTTCCGATTCCTCATGAAGATCCTGCCCAAATTGGAGCAGCTCCCCGAGCCGCACAAGCAGAACGTCAAGCGATCCATTCAGATCTTTGTGGAGAAGAGCTACAGTATCTACGGCAAGAAGGATTAATTAGTTAACCAGTATTTAAACTGGGATTTAATTTCCCATTATCATTTCCTGTAAAAGGCATTTTTCATTATGTTGTCCAAGACTGAAGCAGAACCAATTTAGTTAAGTAAGGCAGAGCGCGGAGCTGAAGCAGCTCCCCAATTTAGATATATTTAAGTCACTCCACAAAATTTGATATTACCCAAATGGAAGGGAGATTCTGGGTAGACTTTGAAAGCCATAAACTAAAGCAAGATTGAAGTTCTTTCTATATCGAATATATGAAAGCTAAGGCTAAGTTCAAAACTAAATTCGTTTTATTTCGGGAATAGCTATGGAACACCTGGGAACCCAATAAATAAACAACACCTTAGTTTCTTTTATCGTATCTTTTTGGTTTTTTTTTTGTTTGTTATGTTTTTTGCATTGTAATTCCAAAGAACTTTATTTAGTTTGAAAGCATTTCTTACGATCTCGTCCTTTCTTTTCTTGTTTGTTACGTTATAATAATATTTAGTAAGTCTAATGCGGGTTTATTTAGTGTGTTGTTGGTTTAGTTTAGTTAATACAATGGTTAGTGTGTTACGACATTACGATTTTCTTGTGTGTAAATTATGCAAGGTTCTGGGCATTCGCTCTCTTTTCGAGTGCAATTTCTAATTTACACTTCCTTGCAGACAGAAGTTTGTTATGGGCTTAATAGCGATTTCATTAGTAATGTTATGCTGTTAATGTGGTTAATACGCACACCCAACACACATAGACATATGGTTAATTACATATATACAGTTAAACAGTTGATGTTTAAACATTTTGCTTGCGAATCGAGGAAACCAAATCGTGTTTTAGTGTGACCTTGAATTATTAGGGAACTTTGTTGCGTGCTTTTACTGGATGAGGAGATTTTCTACATGAGAGGAAAATTTTAATTCCATATCGAGTGCTACAATTATATATTTTCTTTTTACAACATTTAGCAAATTTCCCACATAAACTCGTATATCGTATTTGTTGGTTAAGCTTCTCGCCTTTGATTTATAGTCCATATAATTTAATATATTTATATATTTTTCGTGTTTGTCTGTTAACTACTTTTTGGGTTGTGTCCTACAATTAGCATTTTTGGTAGCATATTGAGTGTTTTTTACATGCTGTTTCTAAGAAAAAATATTTGCCTGTCTACGAAACATCCATCATCAATGAGAAGCAATCACAAAGTTTTTCTCTAAGTTTATGTACGTCGATTACAATAGGTATTTACAAATTTTTGTTCGGAGTGCACAAAGCCGCTCTTTTCCGCTTCCTGTCCTGATTAGTACTTCTTTAGTGTAAGCAAAACTACATCCTAAATGTTTGCCGTCAAGTTGAAAATGTTTCACATCGAGTTAATCGTGGTTAATCATCATGGGTTACTATCGAGTGTGTGTGGGTTCGGGCTAAAAAAACTGTGTCACAATTTCTACAAACAGCCTTTTGTTAAACATGTTAAACGTACATTTATACGGATATCTGTTATGCGAATTAGAGTTATATATCAATAGTATATACGAGTATATTGTTAGTTTTTACATTTTATAACCTGAGCGCAATCATTTTGTATGGTTCACTCTACCAATTCGTGACCAAAAATTCAAATTTCCAAAGTTTTTCCAATTGTCTTTTTTCGATTTCCTTACCAATTTAATTTATGCTTTCCAATACATATTTTCTGGATATTATTCAAAGGGTTAGATATACTATATTCGTGTGTGGCATCCCTAGGATGGAATGCTTTGGGTTACCTGTACTCTAATACAAACTTGAAGAAATCTGTAGGGTGTTTGTGTTTAATCTCAAAATATTGTCCACAGGTAAATATCGTGTGTACCATATATATATATATCGTATATCGTATATAGTAGGGTTTTCACAGTGTTACATACATATAGCTATAAATTCTAATTAGCAAATGCATTGGGTTGGTTGAGTTGGATCCACACTTCAAGTAATGCGCGACAAATGAAACAAATTGTATTCGTTTTCTTCTCTTTTTTTTTGTTTTGTTTTGTTCTTATTGTTTTTTTTTTATACAAACAGTTTTACATAGTGTTTTCTTGTTTTTATTCGTTCAGTTAAACGTAAATTAATGCGTAATACGTATCTAATATATATATATATATATATAGTTAAGAATGATCCATAAATCGGTTTACAAGTCAAATACTATAATGCAGTTTACAGTTACAGTTACAGATCCTTAACTTATGAACTCATAACGCGAACATGAAATCATACATCGTCTAATGTATATAATAGAGTGTGTGATTTACTTTAGGTTGTATGTTTTATGTTTTAGTTTCAAGACCTGCTCCACTCTGGTGTTTGTCGTATAATGTACATGTCCATTACTTAGTACTCGTACTTACTGATCTACGCACAGATAGAGAGAGAGAGAGAGAGAAATGTGGGCTAATTATTGGTGGGGATGGTGGTGGTGGAGATAATGTTATGTACACGAAAACTAACTATCCCGCTATCTATATAGTAGCAGCTCTCTATGGGGATAAATGTGCTTAAAGATGTAGGATGTAAATGATGTTTAAACTTGCATTCGAGTGTGTGTTGTGTTGTGTGTCTCTCTGGTCAAATGAGGGCTAAATCTGTACTCTATATTATTTATGGTTAAGAAAAAACTCTAGTTTATAAACAAAAGGTGAAAAGAAATTCTACATTTTGCACACTGATTTCTTCCTTTGCTTTGCCTTTCATTTCATTTCGTTTTTGTTTTGTTTTTGCTATGAGATCTCCGTGAAAGTTTTGAATTCATATATGTTTTTCATTTTCGTTTGTTTTTAAGCTAATCCATACATGTATATATATATATCTCGGTTAATATATATAATGCTATAATTAATAACTACATACATATACATAAGAAAGCAGCACAGTTAAGAGAATCGAAGAGTTTGAGGAAAATATTTTAGTTTTTAGTTTAGGCTCTCTCTAGTATTTCCTTTGATTATATATTAATGCGTTGTTTTCTTTTTTTTTTTCTCTAAACATTGAAGAAGAAACGGGACATTCACACACACACATATATATATACGGTATACATTGCGTTTTATGTTTAAATTTTGTCAAGTGCCTAAGCTTAAGCTACATAAAATTTGTTAAACCGAAAAGGTTGAAATTGTATATATTGCATTTCCTCAAAGCATAATTAGTTAATCAATCAATCTGCATCTGAATCAAAGTCAAATGAGAAAACTCAGTCTTAAACATACATGTATAATGTTCTCCGTAGCAATTTGATCCTCTATAACCGATCCTGTCCTGCACCTTAGCGATGAGCATTGAGAGAGAGACAGAGGTGTGTAGTTTAGTCGAAAAATTAAACTATATTACATTGGTAAATCAACTAAAAGCAAAAGTATATATATATGCATTAGAGCAACTAAAATCGAATTGATCCGGGCGATGCCTTTGGATGGGAGCCAAACTTGGATGCAAACCGCCCGAACCATTCACTGGGGGGCAGTGTGTCGTCCACTTGTTGGTTTTTCCTTTTATTCGTTATTTCGTTATGCAAAATATGGTTTTAAAAAGAAGCTTAAAAACTATTATCAAAGCGAAAAAATTGTCATAACTAAGGTTAAGTTGAAATTGTTTAGTTCATATATTTATTATATATATTAATTTATATCGTAATTTTTTGTTCAGTCGACAGTTGAAACTTTGAACTAATTTCATCAAATGTTCTTCCACTTTTCATCTAATATTGAGTTAGCTCTGACTTCTTGTTGAGAGTCAGATACATTTTGGAGTATGTATGTATCTAGAAACCAGTTTCAAAATTGAAGCTTCAAAAGTTTGTAGTTGTGTGTAAACGAAAATATAGTGGCATAATTTTAAATGAATTTGTTTAGCGTTTTACTTAGCATGTTTTGTTTTCGTTAGTAAGCAGAAACTGAATTTTAATTCTGCTTTTGTTCGCTCTCGGGTTTGTTGCTCGCTCTGAGGTAAGTTTTTGGCAAACAAACTTTGTGGATTTGCGTGCTGTTTTTGTTACTATTTTTATTCTTTAAATATATATTTATATTTACCGATATAATTAATAGTTAGGCATATATTTATATATATATATATATAATGAATACGATGTTGTCTGTGTGTGTGTGTTCGCTAATTAATTTACATATACATAGAGTTTCTTAGAAGCTTAAACATAAAACGCGATTTTGTGGGTTTTTGTTTTAATTTTAATTTGAAATTACAATTTCGATCGAATTTATCCGATTCTTGTCAAAAGCACAACAAAATGTGTTTGCTTTGTTGCCGAAAATTATTTTTTATAGATTGTACGCTTTGCTCGTAGTGCGTAGATCGTAATGCTTTTTTTTTGTAATATTTATGCTTTCACTTTAAACTTGCTGGTTTTGTGTCTCTGCTGCTGCTTTAACTACAGTTTTGTTTGTTTAGACTAGTTTCAGTTGAGTTACGTTACATATTTGTTTCGTCTACAGTTACTATTAAATATTTTTGTTTTCTTTAAGTTAATTTCGGTGGTGGAATGCTTGAACCTTTAAACAGACAGAAACGCCCACTTAAAAGCTGTTTGGCGCCTTACAAATTATTATTCAATCGTTGTTCCTGGCTGCGTTATGGGGATCCTGTGTTTTGTTGTGGGTTTGTGGGGATCTCTTCCTCCTCTTTCGGCGAGTGTGTGTATCATTTGGCTGAGTTGTTGCTTTTGTTTCGATTTTAGGCAGCAATCGCCTCATTTTGCCGTCATTCCCACTGATGCGGCGACGGCGGCAGCTCCGAGGGATGTGCCACGGTCGAACTGGATATTCGTGGACAAAAATGGGGGGAAAAAGGATAAAAAGAAAGGCATATTAATTTCGAGTTTGGGAAAGAGCAACATCTTTGCAACATCTAGATTAGTTTAGTCCATGCCATATATATACATAATACTGATAGAAAACACACTTAAAGCTTTGATCAAACACAAAGAATACAAATCAAAATACAGAATTATAGCTCCCATAAGTAAAAACAATTCGTAAGACCAAAAACATGAAATGAAAATGTACAAAAAGAGAACTACAAATAGTAGAGTTTTGGGTTTGGAGAAGGGGGCTCAAAATACAAAGTAAAATGTTGTTAATTAATTAATTCTGTAAGTGGTAAGTTGTTCAGCGTTCAAATCTGCTTCAGTTCTTCTTTGTTTTCTTTTTTTCTGGCTTTGTCACTGCTGCTCAACTGCACTTGTCGTAAGCTGTACAAAATGATTTTTTTGGGCTGATTAATTCTGTGCAGTTTTTCAATTTGATTTAATTTTTAAAACCAAGCATGAGGACATTATTTTTTGTGCATAATTTGAGGCGTTTTTGTTGGGTTATGCAGGAGGACAATGACAAAAGCTAAATGATTGGCTGATATTGTGCACTATTTTTATTCTATTTACACTATGAATTCATATATTCGTATTTAATTATTGCCTTTGCCATTTAATTCATATATTTTCCATAATTGTTTCGATATTCTCACAAAGGCCCTTTTAATAAACAATGAGAGCCCCAAAACATAAAATTCTTTTGGCTTTTACTTTTGTGAAGCGAAAAACAATGAATATTTAATTTGATAGGCTTTAAAATCTATTGTTTTTGGCATTTTGTGGATCCTTTTTTGCGGTGTTTCGGTGCAGTTTTCGGAACATGGTAGGGGATGTGGTCTATGAGTGTGTGTGTGGGCTTAAATGTTCAAATGAGGCTTAATATTTACTTGATGAATCTGTATGCTGTACACGAATTACGAATATATATAGATATATAATAGATATATATGAGTTGAATGCGAATACAAAACATAAACACAAAATTCGATTATGGAGCTGGATATATTATGCATGATTTTCTATGTTTTTGTTTAATTTGATGGTTCGATTTATAAAATAGTTGAAAATGTCTCGGATTTAAATGAATTTTTGTTTTTCCTGTTTCCGTATAAAGTTGGCTTGCCAATATTGTTTTTCATTTGCGACATTTGTGAACAATTTTATAATTTTTCTGGTTAGAAGTCCGTATTTTTTCTTTTCTTGGTTCTTAATAAAACATTTATGTACACAAAAAAAGAGTTACGCAAAAATACCCATTGAAAAGAGATGAAAATTATAATTATAAACGAAAATAAAAGTTAATCATAAGGGAAAAAGTTAAAACTAAATAAGTTATTGTTTTCCTTGCTTTTGTTTTTTTTTTATACACATTTGCATAAGGTATAACAGAATAAAGAGGTAAAAAAGGAAGATATGAACAAAAAAGATGATAAACTAAATAAATAAATATTTAGTAAGGTTTTCGCTTGATATCAACAGACCTAAGGAGGAGCAGAGAGAGACAGTTGCCGCCCGAGGCCTCATTTCTTTTCTGTATTCTGTATATCTGTAATTGTATCGTTTTTATCTTGGTTCTCGACTCCTCACAATCATTCATTCGATTCGATTCGATTCGATTCGATTCAGTCGCCAGACTATGGACAGTATCTTGTGACAGTAAGTATCTTCTGCGTTTCTATATCGTTTATCGTTTCGTTTCGTTCTAGTGAGAGAGGAGAAGAGCGCGCGCGCGCCTAGGATCCCGATCTGGAGCAGCGGCGGCGGCGGCGGAGTGTGGAGCAGCGGCAGGAGCAGCAGTGCAAGTTGTAGTGGTAGTAGTAGTGGTAGTGGTAGTAGTAGTAGATATTCTCATTCTCATTGGCTTAACAACGCAAATATAACGATTCGATTTAATAGAAATTTCAAGATTAATATCCATGGTTGAACAACAAAAATAAAAGAACAAACATAAAAAAAGAGATTTAAAATATTTCAAAATAAGGTTACATAAATTATAATCAAGGGTTCAGAGTTCGTAGATTGGGGGTAGATAGTTTTAGAGAGTTTGGGGTGGACAGGTACAACAATTTAGTGGGAAAGGTACATTAATTAGGGACAGAGAGAGCATTACTAAAGCGGAAGTTTGGGGACACGGAAGCCATGATCAATCAATTTTTATTTCAACGAAAAAATAAAGAAGGTAAACAAAAATGTAAAGAAATTAGATATACAATTTTGACTAAAAGTAGGTAAATTTCAAAAAAGTTTTAAGGAAATAGGTTGGACGGGGGACTGCGTGCAGAGTTTTGGGGAAGTTCGATGGGGTTTCGGTTGGGGAAAAAGAGAGAATTTCTTCGAGGCATAAGCCCACTCACCTGGCGAAGCTCTTGAAGGCCGCACTCTGCGGATTAATGCAGAGTGGCACTCGGCCCGTTTGCAGCTGCTCGGCTATGAACTTGTGCATCTCCTCTGCAAGTGTGCAAAGCGTATTTTAAAATATTTTTACCTGCAAGTATATTGCCAGCAAAAACTCACCCTTGACCTGCTGCACGGAGGTGAGCTTGCGCTCCCAAAGATCGTCAAAGGGCTGGCCGGCGGAGGGCTCGAAGTCAGCCGTGTATTGGCGCATTCCGGCCGAGGTAGTGAAGCAGCACTTGCACATGCACGAATGGTAGCGAAGACGACCCTCATCCAGATACGGATGCGCCAAGGCATCTGTCACCGAAATGCGCTTGTCCTGAAGGGGTCCAAATTATAGTTAAGTTAAGAAAATAAATCATAGTTGGGTCATAGTTTACCGGATCGAAGACGAGCATCTGGCAGAGCAGGTGCACGGCCTCGTGCGTGGCATGTGAGCTGAGTGTGTAGAGCACCGAGAAGGAGGGCGGCTTGGGGGCCCGGCGCAGCATGTGGGTGCGGGCGCCCTCGCAGGCATGCCGCATATCCTCCATGGTGGGCGTGCCCAGCAGCTCAGTGATCAGCTCCAGCTGCTGGACGGGATTCTGCGCCTGGAACAGGATCCGGCGCCCGAGCAGTTCTCCAAAGATGCAGCCCACCGACCACACATCCACCGCCGAGGAGTAGTGGCGGGCGCCCATTAAGATTTCGGGTGCCCGATAGTACTGGGTGACCACCTCCTGGGTCATGTGCTTGGCCTGATCCGGCTCCTCGACGCGCGCGAGTCCAAAGTCACAGATCTTGAGCACACAATTCGAGTTGACCAGCAGGTTGCCCGGCTTGATGTCGCGATGCAGGATGCGGGCCGAGTGCAGATACTTGAGGCCGCGCAGGATCTGGTAGAGGAACACCTTGATGTGGTCAGCGGACAGGTGCTGCGGCGACACGATTATCTTGTGCAGATCCGATTGCAGCAGCTCCGTTATCACATAGCTGTGTGGATCGATTCAAAATGGAGGTTAAGGTGGAAACCAGTTCGATATGATTCGGTAGTTCGACATGCGAAAAGAACAAACAAAAACTTTACAGCTAACTACTACCTCTTCCTGGCCCTTTTTTGGCTTGTTTGTTTGTGCTTAAAACTTTTTCAATTAGTTACATTTGCTTTTAGCCCAAAAACTTTTAACTGCGACGCCCCAGAAGCCCCGGCACTTTGCAAAATCAAACTCTTTTTTTTTTTTTATTAGTTTCTGGGGCTTCGGAAAGGATTAATCAAATATTTGCAGTTGATTTTTAGTTGAAATATTTTGTGGGAATCATGATGCAAATTATACTTGGCAACAACTTGGGCAAAGTGAGAAAGAAATAATATCCAATATTTAGCCTTAGATTTGTAAAGATACATTTTAATTTATAAGTATAGATATCTGAAGGATTTAATGTTTTTTTGTTTTAAGTAAATAATTTTAAACACATTTGAATATAATATATATTTTGTTGCCTTTCTGTTCTGCTAAAAGTAAATCCAGAAAATATATATTTATTACATTTTCTGACTAATATTGAAAGCTCTTTTAGCTAAAGAGAAAGGGGGAAATGAGTCAATGCTCCAAATAATATCCATTTTCTTTTAATGGTTTTCAAAAACCAATAAATTGTTTACACTTTTCAACCTTTGTTTATAAAGGTTTAAAATTAGTTTATGTTTTGATTTCTTTTTGTAAAAGGATACATTTCTTGGAAGAAATCCAAATGCGGTGGCTGTAGAATGTCCAGGGCCGAAAGAACCTGTAAGTAAGCAACAAAATAAACATTAATTAATTAAATCAGGCAAGGCCAATAAATATTAATAAGAAATTGAACGGGTGGCAGTGTCGTTCAACCTGCGACGACGTTAAAAATTAAATCCCTAGACAATACGGTCAACAGTTTACACCTCATTTGGGATTACGCGGGGCTGGCGGCCATAAATTATGGAGTTGCAATAAAAATCAAGTTGCATGTTAAGTGTCGCTGCCGGGACATTAAATGCCTGCAGGCAAAAGGCAAAAAAAGGCACAAAGGCAAGCCAGTAAGGAAATTGTTGACCCCTTGCTTGATGATATTGTACTACTACCGCTGGAGAGATACAAAACACGCCAAAGTCTCAAGACTGAGCTTCCACTTTGGGGGAGGACGCCGAGTACGAGGAACTGAGCTGAGCTGACGGACAGCAGAGTACGAAATATATACAAAAACGAGGGGGGAAAGGGCCGAGGATAAAGCAGAACCAGACAGACAAGCGCTGATTTATTTTCGCTTGCGGTGAAGAGATGACGAAGGAACTGCAGGCAATCACATACAAAAATCTAACAGGGGGAGGGGCTTCGCTCCTCACTTTTGGCTTTCAGCACGGTAAGAAAATTATGCTATATTAATATCAGTTAAGTAATTAATTAAGTATAAAATGTATAGCAATTTCATGTAATTTTATAATAATTTTCAAATAACTCTGAACATCTTAAGCAGGGTCGGGCACCGAATGACAAACTTGGAGCACGCAAACAAAGACAGGCAGAGGAATATATTGTGTTTAATCATTAGTGATCGATGCTGGTTCATGGTAATTTATAGATTTTGTTGTTGTACTTTCGCCTAAAATCAAATCTAAACATTGATGCATTTTCTTTGTGTGCATTTAAAATCAATTTACAATATTTATACAACCCCAGTTGGGGGGCTGCAAGCTGCGTAAAATGACCGAAAAAAAGTATGGAAAAAAAAATAAAGAAATGGGAATAAAGAGCGCAGCTAAATCCGCTGCGGCAGCAAAAAATGTTGCCAGCCACAATGTTGCACATTTAACCCCCTCTTGCCGACTGTCGGCAGTTGCCAAAGCCAAAAGCAGTTCAACAATTTTGAGCACTTTTCGCGGGACATTGCAAAGGCAACAACAAAAAGTGCCGACAACTTTGGCTCTTGCTTACTGGCTTTTTTCTTTTATTCTTTTTTTTTGGTTGGTAAGCCTTTGCCGTCTTCAAGTCTGAATCTCCGTCGCCGTCTTAAGTGGCAAAGTTTTTTTTTTGCTCTACAGGAGCGACGTGATATTCCCCCGCCTTCGGCCCGTTCTTGGCTGCCTTTGTTTTATATTTATTTCTTTGTCCGCTCGGCTCCGGCTGCCTGTAAATTCTGTAATATTTCGAGACTGCCGCTGCTGTAATTTAGCGACTGCATTTGTTGCGTTTGCGGTTAGCAAAAAATAAATGCGATAGCATGATTAATATGGATTTTTGGATGCCCTATTGGTTATTGAACTTGACGTTTTTCAGTTCGATTTTGAAACCAATGAAATACACAAACAATTAGTTAGAACTAATGTACAACGGTAATGACGATTTAATTTTTTTATTAGATTTAATGTTGCTATTGGCAGAGAATTATATTTATATTTTATAGGTATAGACATATTGTTGTTATTAATATAAGTCTAGTTAATTTCCATTTATCTTTTCAAAATTGTACTCATCATATAAATTATCTTTTTAGTCGAGGCGCATGTTTTTTATTCTCTAAATGTTGAGCTCATCGCCTTGAGATTTATGTATATAATATGAAACAAATGTTAATTGCTTACTTTGATTTAATATCATTAATAATCTACTTAAATTTCTTATTCTCCCTCCTCTTACTTTGGAATCTCTTTTATATGTGATTTTTCTATTTCATATAAAACTTTCCTCAAAAATTAGTAAGCTGATCACCTTGAAATTCGTGTATGCCTTTGGGGATTATTGATATTGCTCGGTCATCGTGACCAAATTTCTCTACCTCACCGAACTTTTTGTTAGGGTATCTAAAAAAACGAATCTGGAGTTTTTCTGATTGTTTTTTTAGTTGTTTTTTTTTTCGGTCAACTTCATTTACTGCACTTCACCTCGCTGCACTGCACTGCACTTCACTTAACTTAACAGCGCAGGCGCGTAATTTGCTGCCGCGGCGGAGTTGTTATTGTTATGGCTCGGGCTGCATTATTTTTTGGGGTCTCACGTGCAACAGCGCGGCGGCTTGCAGCTAATTAACATTTTGGCTTGGGCTTGCAATCAGAAACCAAATTTATGCATTGTGCACCACCGAAGGCAGCTTCAAGTGTCCTTGAAGTGTTTGTACAATGACGGGGTTGGTTGAGGGCAGCCAGAAGGGGGGAGTTGCCGTGCTAACCAACTTAGTATTTAAAAAACAAAGAACAGCAGCTAACTGGGTTGCGTTTTCAATTAGGTTGCACAGAAAAATATCGCATTTAAATTGATTTAAAATTGAAATTATTTAATGAATATTAATGAATTAAAAAAGTTGTAAAATACTTTGAATGGTTAACTGAACTTGGACTTGATGTATTAATACCCTCCTTTTTTAATCCTCCTTTTTTTTTTGAAACAATGTACTAGTTCGAAGTAAATATTTATTTATTATTTTATTTAAACATCTAAACAGTTTAAAAGCATATTTATAAAATGAACAAATCTGATATTGCAAATATATAATATCAATAGACATTAGAAATACCCTAAAAATATATAAACTAGAACCTAAACTCTTTGTAGATTTTTACACACATTAAGGGAACATCACAAGTGTCTCTAGAAATATCAAACACATTTTTATATTATTTATTTTCATATGGAATATTATATCTTGTTGATCTTATCACGATTTTTTCGGTGTATATATCAAACAGTTTCTAGTTAAGCACCGAGAGGCAGGGAAACAAGTGAAACTTGTGTTCAACTTGCAACCAGCAGCTGTGGCACAAAGACGATGGAGTTGTTGTTGCTGTTGTTTAACCCACCTACGGCCCCCCGCACCACCCTCTTTTAACCCAGTGGGTTGTGGACAACTTCCTCCTCTCCAGTTCCCCAGCTCCAAGCTTCCAGTGAATTTTTCCCCTTGCCTTGGGAAAACAAAAGCAAAAGTGTCACCGCTTCGACTTCACAAGTATTTTCGTTCCAAGCTGAGGGACAAATTTCTAGCTAAAAGATTGCCGAGCAGCGGCAGCAGCAGTAGCAGCTGTCAACACATATTTGTTGGCTAATTAAATGAGAAGAGGGGCCTGTCGTGAAGGGAAGGAACTCCACCGAAATTGACTATTACAACTTGGAGACAATAAAAAAAATAGGAACAGAAGAATAAACCTTGGGAGTAGCGACAAAATAAATTTACTTTGATTACTCGCTGTTAGTTACTGTTCACCAAGAAACTATTCAAGTAAGTTTTAGGATGTTTTCTTTTTTTTCTGGGCTATTTCCTGTGTGATATGTATCTTTAAATTACGAACAAGGTGAGGAACATACAAACATTACCCATATTTCAAATGTGGAGCTATGATCTTTAGAGTAAGTAAGAAAGAAAGAATAATATTTATTTATGAGTACTTTTCAGTTAAACTTAATTAATAAGGGATAATAAATACTGATAATAAACTTTTAAGGTGTTATTTGAAACACATATATTCAGATACACAGATCTTTAAATTCTCACATATTAATTTATCATTATTTTCCCCAGAGAGATTAGCTACCGTGCCTCAAAGACATGTCTTTCTCTCCTAAAATCATTATATATCGCTCTTAGCCCCAAACATACGTACATCCCTCAAAAAATCCAAATGAAATTGATATTTCAATTGCAGAAAGCCGAAAGAGTGAAAAAGCAATGCGAATAATAACAAAATTTGCATGCAATTGATGCTGCCAGGGCGTCAAACTCAATCATTTTCGGGCGTAAAAGGGAGCCAAATCCAAGATAGAGAGCGTCTGATGAGCTGAGGGGACTTTTCGGGGCAAGCCAGCTTGCCTCGAGGCTAAAAAAATACAAAAACTCCTGCCTCGCCCCGAGTTGCATGTGAGAAATGCTTTTGAAATGTGCGCCACGTACGCGTTGCAATAAGAAATACAAAAATCCAACAACAAAAATCAACAAAAAATCGGCTTTTATTGAAATTTTGATTTTTTTTTTTTTTTGGTTTGCAATTGAAATGGGCAACGGCAACAACAAAATCAAGGGATAATGGGGCGCAAACATTTTGCAGCGATTTGTTACTCTGCAAATGCATAAAGCATGAGAAGGAGTCATTTCAAACGGGAAGGCTTTCTCGACTCTCGAAGGTTTGATCGATTGAAAAAGGGTCAAGGAGTTGACTGGAATTTTTGGAAAATATTCCCTAGAACAAATATAAGTCTGTGAATATTTGAAAAGATTTATTTAGATAAAATAATAACATTTAGAGCTTGCAATTTTATTAAAAAAACATAATTTTGTATATTTATTTTATGGACAATAATCTCTGAAAAAAAAATGATTTCTTTTTAAGCAATATAAACAAACATTTTAAAATTATACTTTTAATCAAAGTTGCTCTGCCTTTAATTTGATTCAGTTTATCAGGTCAATATTAAGACAGTGCTGACCTCAACACACAAAATGACGAAAAATCAATTTGAAAATGATTTCCTCTCCTTCGCCTTTCGGTTCCGAAAACTTACAACTTTCGAGTGGAGGAACCTCCATTGATTGAGTTATAAATAGTTGAGTCGTTCGCTCGAGCCATATGAACACTACACGGAGACCCCAATTTGCAATAAAATGCAAGGCAGCCACGTGCCGAGCCCAGTAAATTCCTTCCTCGCACCTCCTCGTCAGCTATTTCTCCTCTCTCTCTATTTCGACTTCCCTCCCGTTCTATCTAAACGTTCGGAGTTGATTGCACTTGTTTGCCATTCTCTGAATGATGTCTGTCATGTAGGAAATGAAACAGGAAACGTAGACAGATGCAAAAGCGCACAGAGAAAAAAATACGAATAAAAATGTCATCATTTCTGATAGTTTTGTTTTGGAAAGAAGAATAAACGAAGATAAACATGGTTTTCAGAATATAGAAACTATTCTTTGGAACATAACACTGTGACACTGTAAGGTAATAATTATTTATTGGCTTAAATGTTCACTTTAAAGAAATATTATTTTGAAAATACTTTACTTTAAATCACTGGTGGCCAGAAATAAATTTATATGATAGAAAACAAAGGCTATTTTACTCTAAAAAAATACTAGATTATGCATTGTTTTCAATGCTATGTTATGTTATGCATACTGTACATTTTTCGACAGAGGCCCAACAGAGAAACTTACTTTTAAAAAATTTGTTTCTTTAAAAAATAATCTAATTTTAATTGGCTAATACACAGAAATAGAAGTGACCATTGTTTTCTGCTTAGTTAAAAATCATCATAGTTTAATTTCTGGAATGAAGCTTAATAGATAATGCAATTTTTCCTAATAGTTTCCAGAATCCTCATGTTTAAATAGATATTCACATTCAAATTTACAACAATTCAACTGAAAATAATATAATCTAATATATTTTGTTTCTCTCTCTGTACCTCCATGCATATATCGCTCTAAGCGTTGACAACAAAGTCGCGCCTTCGTTGTGCTTCTTTTATTTCCCCCTTCCCTCCGATTCATACACCCACCTTTAGCAATTTATGCATATTAATAGAAAATTTGCATATTGGGCAAGGTGTTACAGCAATTGTGTTTGTTGTTGTTGCCGCTGCCGCCGACATATGGAATCGCGATTTGCAGCTAAGAGGGGAAGAGTGAACTCGGCTGTCTGCTCTATAACGCCCACTTCTCCCAGACTTCTTCATTATTATTATTGCATTACGAAATTCACACGCAGCCAAGCGGACGAAAAAGAAGTGAGAAAAATACAGAGAAATCATGTAGGCTGATGGGAATGATGATGATGATGATGATAAACCGAGATGGTAGAGATACATATACATATATTGGCCATCTCCTTGAGCATTAGATTCCCAGACAGCCCACGGCCTATTTGGTGTCTAATGAAGTTGAACCAATACGAAAATGATTGGGAAATGCAAGAAAATATGAGAGAGGAGAGACCGTGACATTTAAGTCTGCATCGAATCGAATGTGACAGTTTCGCAACATAAAAACCAGACCATAAACCACCTCTTCCTTGACTTTTTTCGCTGGGAATAATGCAAATGTCAAATGCGCCAAATATGGAACATAACAAAAGGTTCTATAAAAAGAAACAACAGCAAATCGAATCTCGAATCTTTCAAAGACTCTCAGCGCGTGCAGTCGCAATCGCAATGAATACGTAAATAAATTATAAACGCCGACTATTCACAGAAAATATATATTTATTTCTATAAGTATATAAATGTCCCATTCGCTGGCAGATTGACCCTCAACAGTATTTATAATATATGTATATACGTGCTCTTTTTTGGATGTATGCTAATATACTTCGGCCAAAATTACAACATGCATTTATGCATTTTTACCATCGCCTCAGGGTGTTTTAAACTGCCACAAAATGTTGAACAATTTACTGATTTTTTGCAGTTCACTCACAAATTTGTTGCTTGCCATAAACTTGCTACATTTAGCGAGTGGTGACAGAGCGTGGGCCACATCGATCATTCACAAAGTCATTTATTTATTGAGAGAATTAATTCAGCCAAGAAGTGAGCCTCAAGATCATTTTAAATATTTAAAGGTCGTAATTGAAATGAGTGTTACAGAAAAGGTGCATTTATTCTCTGAGTTGGGGCCACATTTCACGTTTTAATCACTCCTTGTGATTAATTACTGCCACAGAATCACCAGCAACAAACCAAAATGAAACGAGGCTTTGCCCTTTAAGAAGAACTGTTTAAATTCAATAAATTAACGTGCCATATCAAACATTTAATTAATGACAATCATACCAGCGAGCAATAATTCCACTTGAGCAGCCAACAACGGACATTAAGCGGCGGACAAAAAAAAGGGGAAATGCAGAACATTTTCCGCGAAAAGGATATTATATTTTTTCCGAAGCTCACCCCTCGGCAATCTCGCCGGTTTGAGTTGTAAATATTATGAAAAACAGCGCTGGTGGTAAAGTGGAAAATATAATTGTTAATAAATTCAGTGCAACAAAAAGGGAGAATAAGCCAAAGGCAGTCGAGCAGGCGAGCTGTCGCGGCGCGTACGTAATATTTTACGTAAAAAGAAGTAAAGGATAAATGCACACAGTTGCCCCGCTGTGACAATAATCAAAGTGGCGGGCGTATGTAAATATTTTAATTAAATTTTTAATGTCATCAGTGACAACGTAAACGTCTACGGATAAAGAAAATTCAGCGGGGGATAAGAATTTCCACTTACGTTCTCGTGCTTGAAAAAGCAAAGCATTTTTAGCTCGCGAAAAACGCGTTTCGATGAGACCAACGATTGGAACACATTTGGCAGCTTCTTCAAGGCCACGCGTCGTCCATCCCGAGGATCTGTGACGGCCCTGGAAATAAAGAAATAAAATATTAATTATGAAATCATTTAAAATATGGAAATTGTACCTACATCTTCCTCCTAGATCTAAATAATATGCTTGCATCATTGACAATCTCTAAAGCTTATTGTTCTTATTATTGTCTAATCCAAATATAATTACATTTTGCTGACCACATTTTCTGAGCACCCTTAGCTTCTTGTTTAAAATGTTCTCGTCTACACAATGTTAATCTTTAAGTTGTCAAGTGTCGCATTATAAACACTGAGCCGATTCTCCGCCTCCCCCGGAATGAAAATGTCGCTTTATATTCTCTCTCTCGGGCAGACAAAGCCCAGTCAAAATCAGACAGGCAGGCAGGCAGTCAGACAGAAACAAACAAACATTCGATGGAGTTTAAAAGTTCGTTCAACTTTTCGCCTTGGCCGAATGACAATGCCAGCGTTATTTTCCTTTTGTTTTTCAGCAGAACCCCTTCGCTCCATTCCCAGGAAAATCGCTCTGCCATTCAGGCCTACAAAATGGCGCCTAGAAGTAGGCAAATACCTTTTGTTTCGCAATTGATAAACAAGCACCGAGACATGAACACAAAATTAGCAAATACAAAAATGTGCGCCAAAAAAAGGTCAAACAACAGACATGCCGAGTTTGGGCTTTTGGGTTTGTGCTCGGAGTTTTCGTTCAGTTTGGGTTATTTTGGTTCATTTTGGCTAAGGAGAAAATTAAGGAGCAGTCGCAGTCGAACACCGACGACACCGAGGCGTCGGACCAGCTTATGGAGAACTTTTATGATGCCATTGGCCATGGCTATGTGTTAGTCAGCGTCCTGTTCTGTCTGGGGCCAAGTCCTTGTCGTCTGTCTGCCTGATGCTCTCCCTCTCTTTGCTACAGAGAGAAAAATATTACCAACATTTTTCAGCAACTCTAGTTTATATTAAACCAAAGCAGCTTGCTTTTGGTCATCTAAATGAATATCGAAGTAAATTTAATTATCATTTAAATGATTTAACAAACATATGGTGCATAAAATTCACAAAATCTGCAGTTAAAATTTAATATGTTGTGACTTAAATTATGTCTGATAATAATCCCATGATAATTCAAAAGCCCAAACATAATTCCTAAACAGAATACAGATTTACTGTGAAAGCTGTAAATTTTGCATAGAATGTTTATACTTTCAAAATTGAATCATATAGTTTATGATTTCATTATTATTTCTACCAAAAACAATCGTTGTGAATATTGATTAGCACTATAATTAGCACACTTAAAAGAAAATATCTTACTTATTTCTACAGATGATTGATTATGATTTTAATATAAATACATATATTAATGCCAAGACAGACATTGTTATATATTTTGTTTCTTCGCGTGCTAATTTTTCCCCCATTTTCCACACTTTCCAGGCCCTTAGCCCTGACTTGCCTGTGGGGAGAATATATATATATTTTTTTGTTATAGTCTTTGGTTTATTCGGTGGCCCAAAAACTGCGCAGCAGCATCTTTTGCTTCTGCTATACCCAAGAAAAAATTATCTTCTCTCTCTCTTTATTTGGGAATCTGCTTGTGTGATAAGTTGAGGGCCGTAAATCTTTTGGCCCTGTTAGTTGGCCGACGACAGTTAAGCGTTCAAAATTATGGCAAATTTGCTGCAGATTGAATTGGTTTGTTCTCCGTCTCCCTCTACATGTACGAGTATGTGTGCTTGTGTGTTTCTCTCTGATTGGATGAGTCAGCATCCCATTCGAGTGTAGCATACATTTGGGCGCTTTTTCGCACAGCCAAACAGCTATTTGCATGTCTGAGTCTGTGGAAATGAACAAATATCGTCGTCTAGGCACAATGTCAGTCAGAAGTGTTAATGATAATGAGCATCGAAACGATTATGCTAAAATGCAAAACAAGAAAAAAGGCAGACAAATAGCAGTCTCTGACCGAATAAAGGAATAATGACGCGTAACGACAAATGGTTGCTATGCTAAAATGTCATTTGGGCGTCAGCGTGCAATAAAACAATGTCCGGAAAAGGCAAATTCAAAGCTGGAGTCCAAACCAATGCATCAAAATTGATTGATTTAAATACATAAACAAACAAGCATTGAAATCACAATAACAAATAATTCCGTTGCAAGTGTATGGGATATCCCTTTAAAATAATTTTCACATTTACTGATACACAGGAAATTAATTTCAATTTTTTTTTAGACCCAAGTTTTTTTGCTATTAGTTCTTTTATGCAGGCTCCGATAATGAAATTAGGGGCCCATCCCTGATTTAGAGTATTTTAATACTTTTCTCAGGCTGCTTTAAATGCATTATTCTATATTTAATATATATGATATATAAATAGGTTATATATAAATAGGTTTTTATATTTAGTAATTACTTTTTAATTTTTAAAAAGAAAATGTAAAAAAATATACTCTCATATAAGGTTGAAATCTTTCAGTTCTCTCCTTTTAAGTTCTCTCCTCTTAGAATAGTTAGTACAAAGAAAATATATTTTAAAATTCTTTCCTATTGCTTAGACCTTAGTTTCAAAAGTTGCTTTTGCTTTTGCTTTCTTGTTTGCAGGCTCCTATGCTGAAAAATAGAGCATTTTTGAATACATTTCTCAGGCTGATTTTTAGAAACCTATTTAATAATTACTTTTTAATTTCTAACAGAACAAAATGTAAGAAAACCTTATTTATAGAGAAACTTTAAGTTCTCTCCCCTTAACTAAAATCTCTTCGTTGGTATAGCCCCCTAATTGACCCCAAGAACGAAGGCATCCACATCAAGATAGCGTCACACCCATTAATATTTCATGGTCATCTATCAAAGTCCGTCTCCGGCGCGAAAGAATGATCTGAAAATCACTTTGTTTGCGTTGAATTGGGTTAAAATCAAAAATTGTTTACGGCTGGAGCCACAGAAAGCGAACAGATAAGACCACAAAAACATGGACAAATAAGTCGGATGCTGCGGAATGATAAAAGCAGGCAGACAGAGAGGGCTATAGTCGCCTAAACAGGAGGGGACTTTAGCCGGCTAGACAGAGATCGCATGATGATGATGGATGACAAAATGCAGGCACGTCCCGTCCATTGCGGAGGAGCAGAGCGCACAGCATGTGCGTGTGTGTCGGTGTCGGTGTCCCCGCTGGCCATCCCTTTTGATTTGGCCCCACCCCACAAAATTTTCCCCATTCCGCTGCCATTTTTCCTTTTCCTTTACATCATTGCTGCTGCAATTTTTGATGTTGTTTCTTCGCTGCTGCTGCTGCTGCTGCTGCGTTCGCTTCTCTCTCTGCGTTCAATGCCAGTTAATGGGAAATCATTTATCATGTGCGTGTCTTCTGGGCGAGAGTAAAGGAGAATATACATTGTATATTCGAGGCGAAACAAAAAGTGCCAGAACTAAATGATAATTACCCGAGACATCGCACAGAAACGAGACCTAAACGCACCGAGAGTTCAATAATTTATCATCTCTGACCCGAGCTCTGACCGTCCGTCCTTCAATTGGCGACGGCCTCTCCACTCTACTTGAAAATTTGTTATAGTTTCCCTCCCCAATCTGATTGATCGGAACCAGCGGAATAGAATGGAAGAAACCCATCTTCAATCTGCAGGTGGTGTGTGTGCGCATTTCGTGTTCAAGTGCTTGGAATCGAATCGAATAAGAAGGGGTTATGGAAAAGCACAGCGGGCCAAACGGGGGGAAAACTCTGGCCGGAAAAGAGCGGGTGAAGCGCCGGAAGCGCCAAAGGGTGGAAAACTTGAAATTGCCATTTTGGTGCTCACAAAGTTCGTCGTCGCATTCTTATTTTACTTCTGCCATCTTCCTTTTCCGATTTATTTTTTTGGTGGTGCCGCAAACAAATTCAAATATCCTTTCGATTGACTCTTGGCCAGTTTGGAGATGTCCTGCAGGAAACTGATTTCTAGTTGGGTATATTGGCGGCATTTGGAAAGCTTAACAAAAAGGTAACACTTTTAAGGAAAACACCTTTGGATTTGCTAAACTTATTCATAATTTAGTAAAGGACACAGCTGGAGTGTTAAATGTATCCTCAAAATAGTTTAAAAATTATTTATTGGTTGCTTGGTTGAATATTTATTTATTACTTTTTTATAGGTGGTATTCCAAATTCGATCCCCGATTCCACTGCACATTCCTTTAAGATTCCTCAAGCAGCTTAAGCCGAAAAATAACTTTTCAATGACTTTTCTGGACTCGGACCTCGCCTGCGGGTCACATTTGCCTTAACTTTACATTATTATTTCATTCCTTTTCCATTTTGTTGCATTCTTTTTTCTTCTTTAATATACGTATTTTTATTTTATTACACAAATTGATGTTTTGGACCCTTTTTTTTTGGGAGGCGTTGTGAGCCAAGAGCATGTCAGTATCTCTCGGTATCTCGGTATCTTCGTATCTGAGCTTGCATAATTTCATTTTTGATTTCTTCTGACACTTTGCACATGCTTTCTGAATAACTCATCACCTTGTGCACTCATCATCAGATACATTCTCATTTTTCGCTCAGCCCAGCTCAGCCTCCGTCTCCAACTTTATACTCCGCCCAGAAAAGCTGATCCATCCAAGTGAGCATTTATGCCTTTGGGCCTTTAACTTCCTGCTGCTGCTGCTGCCTCCGCCGCTGTCGTCGTCGTGTGACTGCCTTTTTCTCCTCGTTCCAAAGTCGTTCGTTCATTGAACCCTCGGCATTCTGGGCCTCACTCTCCTCTGGTATTTTTAGCAGTATTTACTGAATTTTTAAGTGAATTTTTATTTAGGGGTTAGATAAGAAATGTATAAAATAATACTTTGCACTTTGAATTGAAGAAATAACCAAGATTGTCCCATCTAACCTTAATGCTCTTTAAAAATCGATAGAGCTCACATTTCACCATTTAAGTCCTCAATTACTAATTGCACTTTTGCCATAATTATAGACTCATTATATATGCCTTGTGTCCAGCTGCTGACGGGGGCGGGAACTTGCCATTCGCAATTCGCATTTGGCCTGCGTGTAAATTACTAATTCCTGCTGTTGTCCTGACACCGCTTTGATTGTCCCTGTCACTCACTCGCCCGCTCCATTTATCTACCTCTGTCCGGCAGCCAGGCAGCCATGCAGCCAGGCAGCTCTTTGTTTGCTCAGCGATGTGCTGAGCAAGCCAATTGTTGTGCTGATGTCGGCATTTCTCAGTGTCCATTATTTCGGTCGGTCACCGGCAGAGAATAGCGAATAGAGGCAAACAGAAGAGCAACATCATGCGGGCGCAGGTCACCAAAGTTTTTGAATAAATTATCTCTCGGGAAAAATAACAAATTTTAATTGTTTACGATTGAAATTTAGCTTAGATAATTATTATAATTATATATTCAACACATTTATATATGTATATATTTAATTAACATATTATTTTTGAATTATGCTGTCATTCTCAAATGTTTTACTGCAGTTTTGTCGCCTGTATCGCATATACAGCTGCGTCATGTGTGGGCCAAGTTTTCCCCTGATGCGACCGACAGCAACTAATTCGCATGTTTCAACCATTTCACACTGTTATAATTATGGCAATGTATGCCGCTAGCAGCGGGGAATTCTAATGCCTATCCGCACAGCCCTCTCTGCCTCCGTTTTCAGAATTTCTGGTTTGTTGTGGAATACGCAACATTAATTGCAACATTTTCGCTGTTGTTAATTGACTAATAACTTTGGGGTGTATTCCTCTGGGAAGGGAGCTAGAAGTGGGAAGAAACTGACACACACACACGCAAAGAGTCACTAAAGCAATTAGGCTTAATTGAATTTGATTATATAAATATATTAACGCAACATAAAACAAAAACACATCTAAAATAGATTTAAAAACGCAATTTTAAACTAACTTGAATGTATGGTAATATTTACAGTGGGCACTCTTTACCAAAAACAAATAAAAACAAGAGTTTCCCTATTATATTTTAAAATGTCTATTTTTGGATTAATTAAATATATGTAGATCTTAAATCATTTAAAGTGATGCCTAAAAGTATGCAATAAATTATTCTTTGTGAAATTCGATAAAAAACATTTTGTAAGCAATAATAAAATAATTTTTTAAAAAATCTTTAAGTATTTAGTAAATAAATAATTTAGTGATTTGAATTTACTTAATTGTGCGTCTAAAAGTATGTAATAAAATTAATTTCATCAAGGAATTCACAGAAAATAAGTATTTTTATATCAAGAAAATTTATAAAAGGGAAGAAAATCCTACGATTACTACTATTTTCTCATTTTAGGTAATAAACAATAGTTATTCAAAATTATTTCATTTGCTGAATTGAAAACGCTCCCAACGAGATATCAAATGCACGAGTATTTGCTCTGGAGGGACTTGCACTGTAAGTGTCAGTGTGGAAAGCTGGGAAAAACCCAATCTCCGCTTTTCCGACCGCCACCCTGTCTCTTTCCGTCGCCGTTCTCGTGTCTGTCCCTTTCTCCCATACTCTTCTCTATTCCCATTTGGTCGTCGTCTGCTTCAATTTATGCGCGTAATCAATTTTACAAATGGCCTGCAGGCTAAGGCAGGTGGTAGGCGTGGCATTTCCCGGCGAGAGCACGAGAGCAAGAGAGAGCCAGAGAAATAAATTTATGCAATTTAGAATTTTCCGAGGGTGAGAAATCTGCCAGTATGTGTGTGCTGGAGTGCAGTCAATGACTTTTACAGCCGAACGAAGCTAAAATCAATTAAAATCCATTTTGATTGCTTACTTCCCTTGAATCCGCCCACTATAATTCCACTTCAGATTGCAATAAAAATTCGCCAAGGACAGAAAACAGAAACTCCGTTCGCACTTCGCACTTAAGTAGACTATGAAAAATGTGGACACATTAAAAATGTTCAAGGATTTGTCGCCGGGACTAAAGCAAAACAATAGAGTCATTGTCAATGTCGTTAGCCCGCTGCCGCTTTTCTTTGTTGGCTTTGAGAGTTCTCGGCCATATTTCACTTTAATGCCAAAGAAACTGCTGCTGCTGCCACTGCTGCTCCTTTGGATTTTTGGGGCCTACAACACAAAGGGGGTGGCGGAATGAAAAATGACAACAGCCCCCAAACAGCAGAGCGCCAAATTGCCAAAGACATTAAATGAAATATTTACGTATATTCGCGCGTACACTGAAAGAGTGATGGCCCCCGAAGGGAAGAGGGGCAGTTAGACGGCGACTTTGGCTTGGCGCTGTCATAATTTCATAATTTTTGTGTAATTGTTTCGCGAAAAGTGAATTTCTTGACATGGATTTATACCTCTATTTTCTTTTTTTTTTGTTTTGGCAGTTTGAGAAATGAGAACAGAGTAGGAATCTGACTTAATTGATGAAGCATATAAACGTTTGTACTTAATTACTACTTATCCTGATATCCTTTAACGGTTTCATGTCTCTTTATTTTTTTTCAATGTGGCTTACCTAAAAAGAGAAGAAAATAATAGTATAATTAGTATTGCTTCTTATATATTTATTAATGATTAAATTATTAAGGTTATATTAATAGGAATATTTTCGAGACCTTCATAAAACCGCATAATTGGCTCTCAATTCAAAAAAATTCTACCTTTGTAGCTACTAACTTCCACTTTATTATTCAGCAATTTATTAAGGTGAATCTGGACAATAGTGACCGACCGACCTAACGCCCTTTTGAATAAATTACTTATTTGGGGAAACTTTAAGGGTACTTTCTCGGTACTTATTCAGAGGTCACGGCAATGTCGCAAAATGCCAAAAAGTAAGCCCAAAGTTGTCGCAACCAATTATGTAAAAATCTGTTGAACATTTAAATTTGATGTCGGCGTCTTTCCGCGGGGGGCATTGAGCAGATCGGAGAAGTCCCTTTCTTCCCCCCAGATTGATTATGACACTTTCGCCCCCAAACCCGCTTAAAAATCCAGCTGCTGACGCAAATGCGCCCCAACATATGCAGCAAGGGCTTTATGTAATGGAAAATTACCAGAGGGCCAGGGCAGAGAGAGACAGGCCAACAACAGAACCGAATCGGCGCCAGATAGAAGAAACAAGTTTGCATTTGACACATGGCAGAGGAGCGCAAAAAAAAAAAAAGGAAACCCAAATAACCAGAAAACAAAAACTTTCGTCGCCACCCTCGGCGATGGGTGGGTGGATACAAAAATAATGATGATGATGACGACGACGACGATGATGTGCCCTTGAAAGCCTTCACAGAAGCCGAAATTCTGGACGAGCGCGCGCGTGTGGGCGCCCAGGCAAAATCATTTCATTTCATTTCGTTACGTTACGTTTTTGTGCGGATGCGGATTTGTCCGCAAACAATGGAGAATGGTGAGCGATGCGATGCGACTCCGGCCCTGCGGTGGCCAAAAATAGCCAAAGGACAAAGCACAGAGGCAACAGTAGCCGCCGCCTCTGCCACCGCCCATCGCCAGATGCCACGCCCACAGGCCCCCTTTATTTTGGGTTGATTAGGCTGTTAATGGGTAACAAGGGGATATCACACAGGGTTCATGAGGTTATACAACAGCCAAAACCAGTAAGTTGTTTCTAAATTTAGCAAAGGCAAGTGAGTATCTGGAATAATTAACTTTAATTAATATATTTTGCTTTTGAACACTTAAACCAGGGATCAGCAAATTGCTCTGTCCAGCCTCTGTCGGCACACGAGTAGTATTCACAGATTGTAAAAAATGCACAAGTGCGGTAAAATTGTAATGTTTTGGGTCTATTTTTGTGCAGTATATGTATATCTAGCAATTTGCTATTTCAACATGCGATGCCTGGCTACGAATTGGGAAGTTATACAAGTTAAGTTCCTTTTTTTACATTATGAAGCCCAATTTTCCAGGATATTTCCAATGTCTAGTCTAACATTAGAGCCTAATTTATTCCCTTTTCTTTTGTTGTCGCTCCATACTTAAGACCGTCATCAGCATTTCTTATGGATTTTTTACCCGTGTCCCACTCTCCACGGCAATTTTGCATGCTCGAGCGATTTCTTGTTGTGCTTCGCATGTTTAATTTAGGCGCTTTTCTCTGTTTCTACGACTGTCTTTCTCTCTCACTCTACCTATCTCTCTCCATTTCTCCCACAGCTTCTCGACTCCTCAAAAACATTTACATGTTTGGGTTTTGGCCGCGGGGCCAAGGCCGTCCATTTGGAGTCCCAACTGGGCTTAGGATTGCAAAACGGCGTCCTCGAGCGCTTCGGGTTACTTTTAAATTAATTATGCGCTTAATTGTCTAATTATTGCACAGCAACAACTAAGGAAGGAAGGTCAAGAGGGGAAGCGGAATCGGGGCTAAAGCTGTGGAAATAGTTTCCCCGGGAATTCATATTGTTCACTTTGTTGGGCGCCAGAGTGAAGGCTTTAATTTCCTGGAAGGTTTCCAATTTCACAGGATAATAGGTTTTAATTCCCAAGTTTATACTAAGGTTCACTTATGTTGATTAAAGTGTAACCAATTGGTAAGAAACATCCTTTTAAAAAGGTCACACTTGGAATTATCGAAAAAATAATACCCAGCATGCCACATACGTTTATAGCTCCACCTCAGACTTGTATCCCCACGAAGCACATCGATCAAAGAAAATGTACTGGAATAAGGCAAGACCTCTTGTTTATGTTATCATTCTGGGCCATTTATATTTTACACCTGGCTGAGCTTTTAAGCCAATTCATTCGCTGCTTTCAACCTTTTCCCAGCCTATTTCATTTCATTTTTCGCTCTTATTATTTTTGGCTTTTTCGCAACACGCATGAGAAAGTTCGCCGAAAAGATTTTCAAAAGAAAAGTTCAAGGTAACGCTCTCTTATTCTTCTTCAGATGGATGGAGAGGAAAACGTATGAATTTTCCCCATGCATTTATTCCTCGACCGCCTGCTCATTAAAAAGGGGTGCACAAAATGTAATAAAAGATGAAAAATAATAGAAAAAATTCTTGTGGCGTCTGTGGATAATTTGTTAAAATTAAGCCCTGCCCAAGGGCGTTGGCCAACACCCTCTAATGATGTATACCGCTGCACCGGAGGACGACTTGGCGGCGGATGGTAAGAGCGGAGAGTGGGCCATGCCGTGGGTGACATAAAAATATTATAAATGTAAATGGCGAACGTCGTCGTCTCCGTTGTCGAGCACATTTCTCATGCGCGAGAAGGAAAACAAAGCGTCCTTTCAAGGATGCCGGAGTTAGACCTGTGTGTGTGTGTAGTTACTCCAAGGCTGGCAGACAAAGCGTCGTCGTGCGTAAAAAATTGCACGTAAGGGGAAACTCTGCTTATGCAAAACGAGCCCAAATAGATTATGTACTTAAACGAGGGAAATTCAAATGGTTTCTTTTTTACTTTTTAAAAATATGCTTCTTTATACCAATTGAGAATTTTTCAGGACCTTATTTATTAAAAGACCGTTAGAATAGAAAAATAAGTAGATAAATATTGATATTTGAAGATTTAAAAAATCCTAAACTAACATAAAACATCCCAAACACTAAGTTATATCATTTTCTATACAAATTTTAGAGATATCCTTTTTGCTATAGGTATTTAACATTTCCATTTATGTAACAAGTATTTTTTTAAAGGAATATTTTGTGTTAAGCACTTACATGATATTTTTTTTTTTCATAATATAAAGGGATTCAATACAAGTTTCTTAATCTTAAATATGTGTTGCTTTCACCAGAATTTCCTTTGAAATTTATATGATTATATTTCCACTTACGAAACACAAACTTCTCGCCAAAATCAACATTTCGTACCCTATCAAAACCCGGCACAAATTCAATATTCCCTTTGCCTTGTGCCTTTCCTCTTTTGCTTCCATCAAGAGAACAAACAAAGAAAGTATAGCCGACTTTTGCGCGTCATGTTGTGTGAGCTTGTATGCGGTGCCTGCGTGTGTTTCAGGTGGAGCGTGGGCTTGTGTGTGTGTGTTATAAGCATGACAAGCTGTCATTGTTTTGTGTGCCACGTTCTCGTTTTTGCACCACCTTCTACTCCGTCGCTCGCTCTCCCGCTCTTAGCCCCGTTCCACTCATGACTTTATTCCTCTCAACAAGTTGCTCATACGCCACGTTGTACTAATAAGTTAATAGCTCCTCTCGCGCGTCTCGTTTCCCCCTTTTTTCCTTTTTCCCAAAAGTCACTTTCTCTTCTCCTGACAAATTGGAAAAAAGCCCCGAAATAAAATAGGATTTTGTACGTGTCGGAGAAAGTTCTAACAATAGGAAAGGTTCAAGTGAGTAACAAAATATATGGCATGAAATTGCTGAAGTCATGGAAAGTGCGGTGGGGTGCCGAGTGCGGGGCTTGGAAAATCGGGGCCAAGATGGCTGGGTTTTAATCTAAAGACTTTGCCGTGCCGGCAACCGACAGCTCAAGGTCCCAAGTTGCCTTTGTTCGGCTCTCCCTTAGCATCTTGCGCCCTAATCCAACCCTATCATTGATGGGCGACGCTCTAATAAATTTCAATACTCGAGGCGCAAACAATGGCACAACGATTTGAATGAAGTTGCCACTTTATCGTGAGGCGCACACATAAGGATATATATTATATGGCGATTGCATAGGCATTATCCTAGTTGGGGTACAAAAAAAAAAAAGGACAGAAATAAGAAAAAACCCTGAGGACCTCCGGAGCGAAAGGCTGCTCGTTGTTGATAAGCCACGTTATGCCACGATTTCTCCTTTATCTTTTGGCTTGAGGTAGGTTTCGGCTCGCAAGAATAAAGGATTACATAACTCGTTACACCGCCTCAGCCCGCTCGCTCTCTTGTATCTTCTATCAATAATTTATGAAACACTTTTCATATTTATGACAGCCACGCGTGGAAATGTAAATATTTATAACGGAAAATATATTACGTCCACGGCCGTTCAACGTGCCCGGCATAAGGCTTAAAGTTGTGCAAACCTCGTTTCACTTTCAATCTCATCCACTTACTCCTTCTGTTCCAGCTGGCTAAAATTAATTCATCAATTTATCAGTGTCCTGCTTTAGCGCATTAGGAGCAAGGACACGCTTGGGTTCCGATTTTATTGTAAATTTAACACGCTCACAGTGCTGTCATGATGGACAAATGATGACCATTTAATGATAATCGCATGAGATAATGATGTCCATGCTTTGAAAAGAGCAAGTAATGCTAAAATCAACCGAAAGAGGGTAAGGATATTCAGGACATCAAGTTAAACCAGCAAATAAAATGTTTGCCTATTAAATATGCATGGGACAAGCCTTGCTTCTTCTTCAGTTCCCTTTAACACAGACCAGCAAGCAGAATTTGCTGTATGTATTTTTGATTAGCCTTTTTTGCTTTATTTATTTGTATATTTGCAGAGCATTTTTTTGTTTATTTTTTGGCGCTAATAGAATTACCATAATCATATTATAAAAAGCAATTCAAATTGAGTAATTTTTTTCAAAATAAATGTTGTATTTCCCAATGGATTCACAGTAAAATATTATTCAAATTACCAGCTGTCCAATTAACATATATTTAGTATGATGAATGCCGCTTAAAATGGGTAGCTACGTTTTAAATTTATTTAAATAGAGAAAATAAATTGAGTTACCAAGCCATTAAGTATTTTAATCTTTATCAGTGATATCTAAAATTTTAACGCATCGGACAATTTACAAATCAAATTGGAACAGTAGGCATAATATAAATAGACAATTTCTTCATGTACGTGACCACGCCTTTGAATAATTGTAATTTATTTGGAAAACTTTCACGCTTTCCAACCATTTCCTCAACTCTCCCTTCTTTCTCCTTTTGTGGAAGCGCTTTTCCTGTAAACTGACCCATTATTCTTCCATCCCACTTACCCTATTAACCCCTAACTGACCTTATTACACTTATTTGTTAGTCTAAAAATATGTACATATTTTTCCCGTTTCCCATTGCGGCTGATGACATTTATTCTGGCACGCGATGTCAATTAGCATTCCCAGTTGAAATATTGCTAATACGCGGAAAACAAAGTAAGAAAAATGCTGGTGATAAAACAGCATAGTCGTGTGAACGACTGAGTAGGAATTTTGTATAAAACCTTTTTTGTTTTTCCTTTGTTTAACCCCATATCATGTGGGAAATATTTTCTATTTACTTTTGCATATTGCATTTGGCATTTTGCGGTGCTGTTTCTACACCACCTGCGTGGCATGTCCAAAAGTCGGAAAATTTACGCGCCTGTTAATTGACAAAGGCTTGTGGGTTGCGTTGCACAAAAGCTAGATTTTCGGTTTGGGGCGCCAGTGGGACTACCGTGCGTATGTGTAATATGAGACACATGCAGGAAAATGGGAACAGGAGCGATAGACCACAAATCTCAAATGTCAAATGGCTTGAGTGACATTTGTATTGATTAGTAAATGCGATTAATCATGACTTTTGTGTGCTTTTTTTGTGTGGTCCGCGTGTAATGGGTGTAACATGGACATACAATATATACACTCAACGTGTAAAATATAATATAAAAAATGCAATATTATAAGTATAATTTCTGTTTTGTGCTTCGAAAGGATACCGAATTTCCATTTGGGCTTATAATTTCCGACTGCTTACTCTGGATTTAAAACAAATCTCCTCTTCAGTTTACGGTTATAATTATAATTATAACATAAGCTATTTATCAAAAACAAATTATCGTTTTGAGCTTACAATTTTGAATTGGCTTTTCTGGATTATAACTAATTCTATTCTTTGAAGACAGCATTACCAACTTCTCTTTCTGGATTATACCTAGAGGTATTCCTCGAATTCTCACCTGCCTTTTCTCAATTATAATTAAAGCTGTTATTGGAAAACACCCAGGTTCGGTTCCCTCTTTTTTTGTGTGTGTAGATATAGCTAACCCAAAAATTATTTATGTATGAAATTACAGAAGATAAATCTCCCGATATTCGATGCCCTGAAATTCCTTGAACTCGGCCACACATCTGTTGTGTTGGCACAAAATGTTGTTGCATTAATCAAGCAAATGTTTTCATCAAAACCGCATAAGGCCAATTTGCCTTCGGGACATTAAATTAACTGGCCGCCTGCTGTTGTTTCTGCTTCTTATTCTCCGTCTTGCTCCGTCGTGCTCCTTCTGCTTCTTGGCAATCGACGTCTTGATTATCACTCGATAATGACGTCACAGTGACCCATATAAAGACCGAAAGCCCGACAAAAGACTAAAAAGTTTCATTCCAATATTGAAAGTAAATGGCCAACAGCTGCTGCAAATAGTTAACTCACACAGCAGCTGCAGAAAGTCAGAAAGAGAGAAAGAGAGGGAGATGCGTAGGAAAAGAGAGACGGGACGATACAAAAACACGTTCGACACGTTCAGCGAAACTGAGACTAAACGCAAGTTGTGACCTAAATTCGCTCAAACAAATATTATTATGTAGGCGCTCACCTCCTCCTCACTCATCTTCAAAGCAATCTCTGCGTCGCATATTTTTCCAGCTCTTGCGCTTTCCCAACTAATTAGCCTGTAATTGAGCACTTTCCAAATGACGCAATAAATTTGCTTTTCTTTTTGGGTAATTAATTAGCTAATCATAAATGTAAGAAGAGACTTCAACATAACTAATCAGTTCCAGCCAAGCAGTGAGGGATTAAGTACAGATAAGGACGGCAGCCCAGTGATTAAAAAGGGGAAAGAGACAAAGAGAGAGGGCGAGCAAGAAAGCGTGTTTCACAAAAAAGTGTCAAGTTCAGAAAAGCTCTCTTGTCTAATGCTCCATCAGCTGACTGAGCGCGTTTCCTACTTATTTATAGATAAGCCAGTCAGCCAGCCACTGTGCGAAGGCAAACAAAACTAAGATAATTAAGTCAGAAGAAAACGAGCGATCGCCGCAACAACAACTTCTCGTATCTCTTTCGCTCTTGATATAGTTTTCGATTGGCTTGGCTTTCAGTTTAGCACGTGCGCTGCCACAAGGGGATGTAGCTCAGATGGTAGAGCGCTCGCTTAGCATGTGAGAGGTACGGGGATCGATGCCCCGCATCTCCAGTGGATAATTTTTTTTTTTTTTACTTTTTTTACTACTCTTTTTATACCCTTGCAGAGGGTATTATAATTTTGACCAGATGTTTGCAACGCTGTAAAGGAGGTATCTCCGACCCCATAATTGATCAGCATCACCAGCCGAGTCGATCTAGCCATGTCCGCCTGTCTGTCTGTCCGTCTGTCGGTATCTACGCGAACTAGTCTCTCAGCTTTTAAGCTATCGAGCTGAAATTTTCAGCATAGTCTTATTTCTTAAGCACGCAGTATATATGTCGGAACGACCGAAATCGGACTACTATATCCTATAGCTGCCATAGGAATGATGGCGAAATTAATGTAAAAAAAATTTTAACTTCTCTGTTTTTCAACGTATTTCAATAAATTTTGAGATATAGCAGTTTTTTATGGTTCTAGAATTAAGATTTTAATTTCATTAAGATCGAACCACTATATCATATAGCTGCCATAGAAGCGATCGGTTGATTTATATGAAAATGTAAAATTCTACATGTAAAATGTAAAATTTAAAAATTCTACATTTTTTCAACATTACTAAAATGGTTCGATTTTCAATGATCCAATTGCAGACTGCAAGGGTATACCAACTTCGAAGTTAGCTTTCTTTCTCGTTTTACATATTTTATAAAGCAAATTCCTTAGAACTATTCATTATGCATTATCTTAGAGTTAGTAGATAGTAGCTATTTTCTTAAATAACTATAAATTGATTTCTGGCATTATATTTTTCAAAGCCCTTCCCCCTTTTCTGTGAAAAATGAAAAAAACCGCATTTCAGTTCATTTCAGGGTTCTCAGTTTTCCCAGCACTTGAGTCAAGGACAAAAGACCTTAAAATGGACGCACTGCAGCATTAAAAATAAGAAAGAAAGAAAGAATAAAAAAAAAAAAAATTGAACTGGTAAAATGTAAAGATAAAAAGCGCTGGAAAAAAGCAACGGAAAAAGAGAAATCACGAATGCGTCATAAAAACTTTGCACATCAATGCGCGCAGCGTGTAAAAGGGCTTGGGGTGGCAGGGGGGCGTGGCAGGCGTATAGATAGCGGACACGGCCATCAACAGCCACTTTAAAGCCAAGCATCTAGCCAACAAAGTCCTGGGCAAAGAAATATATATATTTAAAAAAAATCAAGCCCGATATACAGCTGCGGTTAATATAATAGAATTTTAAATTATGGATAATTTTTTGCAATTGTTAACGTACAGTTTTTAAGATATGTTCCTGAATTCGTAGCCCGCAAAGCAACTTATGAAATGCTGACAGCAATTAAACTATATGCCTTGCATCAGCATGGATTCACTGACCCTATATTGTATACAATTATAGAATACATAGAAAACTCACCAGAGGCCACTAGCTTTATAATATTTATATAAAAACTTTCTTAGCAACCTTGAAGAATACTTTCTCATTTTTCAATTTGAAATAAAATGTTTTAAATTTGTAAATATTTTAGTTTGGAAAAATAACGTTTCTACAACCTCACCACCTTAAACTACGAGATTTTCTCATTTTTATAAAAGCTATTCTTTTCACCGCATCTGTATATAGTACGTTATATAAATAAAAGAGAATTCGCTCCTGCTGTTTGGGCCAAGATGCGAAAGAAACCACTTGAAAATCCAGCAAAAAAAAGTATGCAATGAGAGGAGACAGAGTGAAGTGGGCTGCGGGGCTCGGGCTCCAAAGGGTAACTGACCAAATGGTTTGGGTCAGGCCCAAGCCGGAGAATGTTTTTATTGCAACTGGCCAGCACAGTCCCAGGTCCCACTCGCTATATGCGTGCTATATACCCGGCAGCCTCATTTGTTGATGGATTAGTCAAAGTGCAGCCACAGGGGGGAAATGGGGGGCCAAAAAGGGTGGCTAAAGAGCGAAAAAAAGCGAAGCAAAAACCGGGGAGCAGCAGCAGGAGCATTTCCTCATTTGCCTGTGGCAATGCAATTTTACTGCTGCAGTTTTGCGGCTCCTGCAGCGCACTTGCACTGCCAGCCAAGGAGCAAGAGCAAGAGCCAGAGTAGTAAGGGAGAACGAACGAGCTGCCTGGCCACATTTTTGCTGCTCATTTTGGCATCATTAAAGCCTTCAGTTACCGCATTTTTCCTCCTGCCTTTTTGTCTCCTTTTTGCCAGCACGCACAGCACACAATTTTGATTGATGATTGAATGCAACGGCAGCAGCGCCAGCTCCAACATCTGATGAGCAACAGCTGCTTAATGATTGAGCGAAAGGCGAAAAGGAAGCGAGCTTTAAATTGTGAATAAAACATCTTGGAACTTTACTTGAAACTCATTATATACGTTCACTTTTACGTGGTATTTTATAGTAATCAAACTTTAAACATAGTTGAGTCATCATCTACAAATTTTTCGACCAAAGTGACTCAAGCAAGCTAAAACAGTTGATAAAATTAGTGATAAATAATTAAATAGATAATCGGAAATCAGCTTCATGAACTTTATAAATATTTCTTTAAACAATTACTACGCTGAATAAGCATTAAAATATAAATTTACTAATTGGAGCGTACTAGAAAAAAATAGAGGACAATTACAGCCTACTTGGAAGCAGGATAACTCGGAAAAATGTAACAATGTCTTCATTTAAAATTTCTTGGGAAAGCGTATTTAATCCTCATTCCGGGGGAGCAACCCACGCATTCATATTCAAACATGTTGCTTTTTAGGAATTTCTTTTATATTCTTGACCATTGCCGTTGGGTTTGTTTTGATGTAATTTTTCTGGGGCAAATATTTTGATTTTCATTGTTTTAGTTCGCCGTTGACCCGAGGGCATTTCCTTATTTGCAAAGGCAGCACAAATATTTGAATATTTGAATTTAGCAACTGTGCGTTTTACTTACACTCAAAGTTAATTGAATGATATGTATTTCGGAAGATTTTATTTTAAATGGTTTTGGTTTACTTTAGAACGATATTCACTTAAATAATAGCTTTGAATTTATGTTTTCTTTAAATATTCCTCATACGCCCGCCCAGAGGCAGTATTTAAACTCATCCCCACAGCGCTTTTTGCAATTGAATTCCCATAGGGGATTTATCCTTTCTGACATTTATCGCTGACATTAATTACTTCGGATGCTTGCTTGGCTTAATACGTATTTATTTCATTTTCTCTTTGGCATTTTCCCTTTATTTGACGTACAATTTGAATTCATATTTAATGTTAATTTATACTGGCTATTTTATATATTTATTTGGCTTTAAATTAACATGTTTCTGCATTTAATTTGTGAACTGCATTGCTGGTCTTTTGGTTCGAAGTTCGAACATTTATGATGCAATTTTTGTGTAACTTTTCTTTCTGGTTTTTCTTTTAAAAATTTTCGGCATTTTAACAACTAAATTGCTGCCTTTTGTGGTTGTTGTTTGGCAACAGAAACATTTGGTAATCGGTTTAGTCTGAGAGCAATTTGGCAACTGCATTTCTCATAGCAACGCAGTTGCTAACGACTCACAGGCGATTTAAATATTTGATTAAAACATCTTTGGATGCGGCGAGTGGGTTTTCTCGAGCTTGTGAAAAAATCTGTATTAGCATATGTTTCGAGCAAACATTTTGTTCGACAAATGTTTCCTATTTCGGCCCACCGAAAACCCGGCTTGATTAATCACCCATTTGGGTGTGATATGGGTCTGAGTCTGAGTCAGCTCAGCTTGCACAGCTGACGCAATAGCATTACCGCATTCAATTTGGCCTTTTCAGCGGTTCAAAGTTGAGCGCGGAGATTTTAGATACAGTAAATTTCAAGAAGCTTGAATTACATTTTCTTCACAGCAAAATATTTAAATTTGAAATCATTAATAAGCCACAAAAGACAGCTGGAGATTTTCCTGTTTCTCTATGTTGGTTTCTCACATAAATTCCAATCAAAACTGGCTGGCTGGCGGGCTGTCCTATCAGAAATTCACTTCCATCGCCCATGAGCTCATCGAGGAGGCGCCTCGATAATTTATCAGTAAATCAATAATGCCAAATTCAAAATAAACTTGCTCTGTTATCTCCTCCTAGCATTTAAGTTCCATCAATTTTTGCCAAATGTTTGTGTCGTTTTAATCTCTTCAGAAAATAATGCGTGTGTAAAAAAAAATCTATTTAGATAGATAGGTAGATAGACTATGAGGACATGTAGGGGACAGTTGAATATTTTCCCACAACAAAAACTGGAAAATAATGTGACAAATCAGCGAAAAAGAGGAAGAGGCGAGCGGCGGGCACAAAACATGTTTAAAAATGCATAAATTAAGAAGGGGAAAAAAAAGCAATGAAAAAGCGGCAGCAAAGCCAAATGCAAATCAGCTTTGAGGCCGAAAGCGAAAAAAGGAGGGCAGCAATGGGAGCGAGTGGGCGTGTTAATTACACACTCTGGGACACAGTGGTGCCAAGAAGATTTCGCACAATTGGAAACGTCTAAGTAATCGGCAGAAATTAAATTTTCCAAACTTGTACTATTCTAATATATTGCATTATATAGGAAATCAATTAGCTACATTTTACAAATAACACGTAAAAAAAGTTTTTTAAAAACTACGCAAATAAAAAAATATAATAATAAAAAGAAAAATGTTTCTGTAGTCCCAGTTCGAAATCACGGTTTGAGACTCGACTAACCATTTGAGGCGAGTGAGAGCGAGATGTCGAAGGTTTATTAATTAATAAATTCCATGCATTCTTAAAATGGTTTAAACCTATTTAACAATACATGAAAATTTCAATGAATTCCAAATTCACAAATACAAATAAACTTGTAAAGCCTTGTACTCGTTTTAAAAATGTGTTATGTGTTTACAATCTTGTGGCAATACTAAATGGCATTCGTATGGAATAGTTTTAACCAAAACCCAGTGTGAATTCGCATGAAAAAAAAAGAACAGAAATCAGCAAAGCCCTAGAATTTCGTATTGTTTCTTTCAAATCCAGTTCACACACTCACACACCTGTTCCCAGCGAGTGTGTGTGTGTATTTGGAAATGCATTGACAAGCGGAAATGTAAAGCAAAACACAAAATGCAAATGCGAAAAAAAATAAAACCCACAGCAGCAAACAGCTGATGATGACGATTCAAAAAAAAGCAACAGCAAGAACAACAACAACATCGGGCTACAAGCAGCGCTGCCTGCGTCTCTGCCGACGCGTCGCGTCGCATTGCTTTTGTGTGGTTTAATGACCTTGCCCAAGTTGCCGCCACCCTTCTCTCTCGCACTCGCTGGCCGCGTTGCGGGGACTTTGGTATTTGCTCCCCTGCCAAGCTGACGCCATGTGGTCGCTAACGCGGGAGCGAGACGGGGCTAGGGAGTGGGGCAACGGGTAAGAGGCGGAGTGGGAGAGGGAGACGGAAAACGAGAGAGGATGAGACAGCGTTCGTGCCTAATTTTAATTTTATGCACTCTTCGCACGCCTCACATTCTCCCAAGCCCCTTTCGCCCCGTGTATATACCCTTCTTCCTCTCTCGCCTTATTGGCAGAAAACAGCAAATTTTATTTTTAAACTATTAAAAATTGCTACGACAAGAGAATTGTGTCAAGTGTAAATTGAATACTTTGTGGGCACCTACCTTCACCCCCTTCTTTTTTTTTAAGCATTCTTTATTTAAAGATATGGTGAAATTAACCCTTGACTTTCAGTTTTAATTAGATTTATGTGCATTTCTTGATTTAAATACAAATAGCTTTTTAAATGAATCTGTTTAATTATAATTTAAATGGAATAAACAATTTGGGAGATCACATCGGGGTTCCCTTCAGAATTGGCGCACTTAGAATTCCCAATTTCCTGGTTGGCCAACAACGGATGAAGGAATGGGTTGCTTCCTAAATGAGTTCTCTCTACCAAACAAATTTCAGACAACTTGGTGAACTTAAAAGGAGTTAACACAGAACCACCAATTTTTGTATATACAAGATTTATTACTCTACAGTAAGTGTAATATTTACAAACTCAATTTAATTAAATTAAATGGTTGGATGGACCAACCGTATATAAAAATAATGATATGATAACATTACAACAATAAAGCACATAAAATACAATAAAAACTTGGCATGTGGGCGTGTACATGGTGACTCTACTCATCACACTTTTAATGATTTTTTCTGCTTTTATAGAAATGCATAAAATGCCCATCAAATTCGGGCCATAAAAATAAGCTAATATAAAGATCGTTAAAGCATCGCATCGAAATTCGCATCTTGCCATAAACAAAAGCACGGCGGCGAACTTGCCATGTTATTAGAAATATATACATGTTTCGGCATTATGTCTATTTAAAACAGTCACAATTTATGGCCTAAACGCACACACACAGCCGCACAAAGTCAATGACATGTGAGGGGGTGTTATCTCCGAGGGTGGAGCACACAGCTTGGAATGAAAGGAAACGAAATGAAATGACACTGGCGAAATGAATGAAAAGTGTGACGCAAAAAGTGGATTCATTAAGCGGCGACCTGGCAACAAATGAAATGGGGAGCAAGGTTTCCGCTAATTATGATGTAAGGAAATGAGATTAAGAGCTAAAGAACGGGTGAGAGATATGGCAAAAAAATATGCAAACGAATGTTTAGCCACCGAAAGATTAAGAATCCAACATATAAGATACGAAAAGAAAATGAAATTTTAAAAATAGACAACTAGACCGGAAGCCCAATATGTTAGGCATATATTTTTTGTAAGTAATCTAAAAGATAAATTACGTCTATAAATATGTGTATACCTTGGAACATGTATTTAAAAAACTGGCATTCATTTTTGTATTTAATTGTATATCTATATACATATCTTACTACAGATACAAATCTACAAACTAGAAAAATAGAGGTTACTCGATTTATTGATTATAAAACTTTCAAGTTCAAGTTTCTAGTCGAGTCAGTCCTTATCTGTACATTCACTTATGTTTTTTCTTAATTTTTTTGTAGTCAGCATAGCACTACTTATCACTAGCACTAGCACTCTTGTGCAATTCCTTGAAATAAAAGCAAATACTAATCAGGGCCAATACAAGTGGCAATTAAACCTTATCTTCAGTATTATTCACCACATGGGATGATCACCGTGATCAGCCTTCTTCGGCCATTTGCTTATAGACTCTTTCTTTGTAAATGTAGTCCAGATTTTGTATTTTTCCTATCTTATCTAAGCGGCCAAGATACGTTTATTTAATTCCCTTCCCAATCTGTTTCTGGGGCAAACAAACAATTGACTGACAGGCAGAATTACGTTTATTTGTCCAACGAATGCCGAGTGACTAATTTCATTTTGATTATTTTGTTTCAAGTGTGAATGAAGAGAACTCTCAGAGCAATGAACTTTGTTTTTTTTTTGTCTGTCATTTGGTCTTATCTCTAAAAATGGGGGAAAAACGTAAAACGAATCTAGAAAAGTGCTGCTAATGGCTTTTTTTTTGGAGGCGGGGTGTCAATGCTAGGTTGGGGATTTGGATAAATAGATCCGTTGGAACCCACGCGAAGTCATAAATCAGCGGAAAATCAAACGAATGAAACAAAGAAATCCATCAATGATCATCTAAAAGAAAACTTCACTTAGGGGGTCTAAAAGCCAAGCTGTGGGAATTATTTTTGAGGAACAAACAAAGATACGTGACGGTTAATTTGGGACAATGTTCTCTCCAATGTGGATCTGCCGCTAGCCTTTAGTTCAAAGGCGTCGAAAAGGCTTCTCTAAATGTTTAATTGGATTCATAATTAAATTAGTTTATGGTTATTATGTTTTTGTTTAGTAAGTTTATATTTTTAGAGAGCCCTGGAAAAATGTGGGCTTTACCATAAATACAGAAAAATGCGGGAAATATTTATTCGCTCTTTACATTTTTAGTAGGTTAGGGGCGTGGTCTTGCAACCACCAATAAAGAAGCAAAAACAAGCAGTTGCAGCCGTAAAAAACTAAGAGCTACAAATGGCAACCTTGACAAAGGCAGCTGCATCTGAAATAACAAAAAAAGGAAAAAACCTCGCTAAATTACAGCGTCGACGTTGACAGAGTTCTCTTCTCTTTTTCTTTTGAGTTTTTTGTCTTCTGTATTTCCCAGGGCGGCTTTTGTCACTTATTACTTTTTTCGTGTTTTTTTTTCTTTACGTTCTTTTTATCTGCCATGATTTCTTTTGTTGTTGTCATCTGCACATCATAATCTCATGCCAAGCCATGATACGAAATATACGTTTCTTTTCTCTGGCTTTCTCTTGCATTCCCCTGATTTCTTGATATTTATTCTTGTATGCTTTTCGCTTTTAGTTTAAACTTAAGCTTTTAAAATTGGAATTAATTTATTCATTCAGGCTTCTTGGGCTTAAGATTTAGATATCAAGCCCCTAATAGCTCATAATAAAATAAACAAAGCTAACTGCTATCAAATACTACTAAAATCATAAAAATAATTGGTATTTTATTTAAGTTGTTCCGTTTATTAATTACCTATTTAATTATACTTCTGAAATTGTTGTCCAATTACCCTCAAGACCATTAAATACAGGAAGGTTATATGGTTACCCAACAGGGTTAAGCACATGCCATTTCGGTTAAGAATGTACCTCCAGGTGTTTTCATTCTCACACAAAATTTAAAATGGACTCTCCTCCTTCACGGGAAAACCCGTTCCAAGGAAACTTTTCAAATGAAATTTTCATGTCGAGCCCAAAAATAAACTTACCCCCGCCGCCCAGTCAGTCAACGATTCTCGAGTGTGAGTAACAACAAGTATTTTTGCTTACCTGTAAAGAAAATAAAGAAGAGGAAAAATTAATCAATAAATATATATCTCTTATGGACGCATACTAAAGTAGAGTTAAGTAGAGCCCGACAACAACATTTTCACCATTTTATTTGGCAGCAAATCATTTTGCAAGTGTCATAAATAATTCCCGTACTCGATCGGAGTCGAGAGCCGAGTGAGTTTTTAAGCGTATCAGAGACAGGGAGAGACAAGTGCAGGTTGGTTCATAATTTATGCAACTATATTTCGATTTTTCCTCCTTTTTCCACATGCTTGGTGTATGTTGCCAATAGCAGAAACCAGTTCTTTAAATATCAGACAGTTAAATGTTGGGAATTATGTCCAGTTGAGCTAAATATCATAAACATGAAAGATAAGGTTGTATGGGGAAAATGTTTTAAGAGCGAATCAGGCATTCCAAGGAAAAATCCATAGGGAATTTATGGTTAATCTCTTAAAGAACCTTATAATTATATTATTACTCAGAGCTAGAGGGATCAAAAGTGTTTAAATTTGTTTTTATAGCTTTGTTATTCGGTAATATGAAGTCACTTAATTTTTATTTGTACAAATAATATCAGTTAGCTCAGTTCCATTACTTCCCTAACAAGCAGAGTGTTAAATTGAGTTCTCCACGCCCACACAAAAACGCATTCGTGCTCCTCGTATGCCAAATACTCATCAATTAAGCCGCGAAAAGCATCCAGGTGACAGCTAACAAATAAAATGCATTTACCAAATCAATTTTGCAGCTACACAGCAGCGACATTAAAAATGAGCAACCAGGTGAATTAAGAAATCGATAAAAGTACGGCCTTCCTGCCGCCTGCCGAGTGCATTCATTGCTTCCCTCATATCTCAGGAATTACGTTGATTAATTGTAAATCAGATGTTTGGAGATCAATGGACAATCATCAAATTGATTGCAATTTGCATGCCGAATGGCCCAACTAATTAAGCATCGATTTTACTCAATTTGATTGGATTTCATTGGCGAGGCAAAACATACCAATCGAAAGGTGGATTGACCCCGAACAAACATCAATATCAGCGGCCAGCAATCAAATTTATTGTTGTTGCCGACTGTTGATTAGTTTTGATTAGGTTATGTGAAAATTTCCCATGCCTGGAGTAATAAACTCCACGGAGATTACTTTCCGCTTCTAGTATTTAATGCGGATCAGATTCAGTTTAGTTATTTAATTTTAAAGGCCCAGGTGAAACCTTTAATTAGGAAATTAAATCATTTAATTCAATATCCTTAATATTTGATTGCTTTATAAATATAGCTGTAATATTAGTTTAAGATAATAACCGAGGAAAGCGAGGAAAAGCACCAAGCCGTGGATGATAAAATGAAAAATGAAAGGAAAGAAATCTTAAAATTTGCGCAAGCTGAGTGCTCTGGGCGAGGCAAATCAAAAATAAATAAACAGACTGTTGAGAAGTTGGAAAAGCTGGAAAACTGGTATTCTGCACAGTTTCACCTGCTCACCGCCATCTCTTCTCCGCCCCCTCTTGCTGTAGATGATGAAAATGTTTATTACATTTCCTGCCGTAGCTCTCGCAGACGCAAATGACTCAAAAACTCTCTTGACAAACTTTGGTTCGCACAAAAAGGGAAATTAAGGGAAACGGATGTATGCCAAAGGGTTGCAGGGTTGGAGGAGGAGGGTACGGGATTACAAACAACAATTAGACGATAAGGAAACATAATTGTAGCTGGGGGCTACGGCAACTTCCTTGAGATAGTTACAAAGCGTCGGAGAGCCCTCTTTGCAGATAGAAAGGAAATGAAGGATTTCATTAAAAGAATGTGCGCACAAAATAAGCAAAACTTGAAATCTCCAAAGGCTATACGCTTAAAGGATTTCCTTTACTAATTCAAAAGGTTTTCTTAAGAAAGTATTATTGGTATATTCAGATTTGGGTTTTACAAAGATGTAGTGCATAGAATTTGTAGCTGCGTTAAGGTCCGACATCATGATCAAAGTTTACAGAGTTTACAGTACTTTTCCATTAGGTTTTTTCCAAGAAAATTGTGCCCAAAACGTGCCTGGAAGTACAAAAGAATTTGTTCTCGAACAAATAGCTCTATTCCCAACCTAAAGTTTTTCGCTTAGCATTTACATAGAACAGGAAATCACCTGCTTAAGGTTTTTCTTTATTTCAACTTGTCAGTTTTTCCCATTGGTCGTCTCGCTACTTTATATTTCTTTTCTTTTTTTCGTGGCCAAACCGCAAACGTGTTTGGCATTTAAAATCGATGCAAGAAAATGCAGCCGCGGGGGAAAACTCCGGGGGAAGAAAGATGGGTAAACGTAGAAAAGAGTTGAGCAGTCGTCAGTCAACACAACTGACACGCAATAGTTACACCGAAAGGCAGACAACAGGAAGCGAGGGGGGAAAATGGGCGGAAAATAGGGAAATTCAGGGGGTTCGGAGAGGAGCAGCCAACTGAGACGCTTGTCTGCCTCCTTCGGTTGTTATTGTTAGCCATGTAATTAGGTTGTTGAACAGGCAGACGGTTTTTCTCCTTTTCTTTTTTCTGTTTCCTTTTTTCATTTTATTTTTATTTTTGGTTACTCACATGTTGTACAATAATTGTGTAATTTCACTTGACTCAAAACCATTTTGTTGTCTACCCCAACAGCATGTCTGCAAACATTTTCTTTTCAATTGAATAATTCCCATTCTGGCTCCCCCCGTTTTTATCTAAACCGTCGAGTTATAAATGTGGCGAATATTTTCATAAATTCTCGTAATGAAAAAAGTCAAAAAATACAATTTAATGTATGGCCTTAAATCAAAGGAAAATTTGGGCGATGGCGGAGGGAAAATGTGAAAAAGAACCACTGAGAAAGGAGAATAAAACATAAATTGCCTCGGCCACAGCAAATAAAACACATGTGGGCCCTGATAAGCGGGAAATGTTGAATCGGCAAGGGGGAGAAAATGAGAAGGGGACGGGTGCGGGTGCTGGGTCCAGAGATATCAATGAGTTGCCTTTGGGGGCGACTCAACAGGGCGTATGCGTAATGTAATTTAAATCTGAACAACCATAAAAAGATTTCGCACTTAAACGAAAAAAATATAAAAATAAATCAAATGAAATGAGAATCCAATGAAAAATATAATAATATTTAAGGAACCTAAAAAAAGATATGTATGCGCAAATATGTGCATTTAATAAAGAAAAACAGAGATAGTAGCATTTAATATGCATTTCTGCTCATGTATGAAAAATCAGAGATTCACTGTAATAATAAATGCAGTATAATCTGTTGGGAGTTAAGAGAATATTCATTTATTTAAGTAATGCTTCATTTTCACGATATTCAGCGAAACTTTATTTATTTTAATGACATTTTATCAGAAGAAACTCTTTCAAGAATCCTGTACTTAAAATACAAATTTCAAGGCCCTTATTCGTTATTAAGTGTTACTTATTTACTGGATAATTGACTGCTTAAAATAAATATTCATTTTCTAAGGCCACAAATAAACACCTGAACGACCCCTTCAAATATTATCACACCTTAACTAAAGAAGGAGCCACGTCTGGAGTCATTAAAAATACATATAGCCACAAATTAAAGAACAATAAAAACGGATGACCACAGGTCCGAAAGAAGGCGTGTCCGCAGAGGCAGAGGCAGAGGCCACAGGTGGCAGGGGGCACAGACTCCCGACAGCCGACTGCCGACTCCCGACTCCAGACTCCGAATCGAGTTGAATAAACCCCACTAAAGTCAACAGCTAACCATAGAGAACTCGTTGGAGTTTCTTTTATATTTTCTTCTCGTTTTTTGTTGTGCCTGTGTCGTAAACGGATCGGAATCGGACTGGCAACAGTTGGACTTGGACAGGCCTAAAGTTGATAACCTTGAGAGCATTTTCATGCGAAAGTTCAATGAATTTTTAGTTTCTACTTCCATGTGGCTAGCGAGAGGGAGAGAGAGCAAGCGAAACTCACATGTGACTCCAAGAAGTGGCCAGCAGAAAAGCAACTGCGACGGCGGCGGCGACGGCGGGGAAAAGTGAAACAAAAACCAGACTAAACACTGTCGAATGATGCAGCACTAAACGGGGGCTTTCAAGGGGTAAAGCGGTGGCGACCGCAGCAGCAGAAGCTGAGAACCAGTTCAGCAAATGGACTAAGAACAAGTAAGAGCGTTGCTCCGGGAATTCTTCAAGACTTGCAAAGTACCTTCACATAATAATAATAATATTCTTAGGACACTTTGACGAACAAAAAATAATAAAAATTATTATTAGTGTTGTTATTAAGTTTATTTAGCTTGTATTAAGAATTTTTAATCAGCTGACCACACTTGTTTGGGTAGAAAGCAGTGTGACCATTCACTAAACACGTGTAAATGTTGGGCACACTTCGGCTTTCCAAAAGCACAGTGTGACCTTGCAGTCTGAAGAAAATGTTTTTCTTTTGAAGAAAGAAATATTTATGACCAATTCTCAGATATATCCGTCATTTCTAATATTACAGGGTATCAAAACTGCACGCAGGATAAGGCGAAAGAAGGACGGAGAGGGGTCACTCATATGAACGAGATGGGGAGGTGTGTGAAATCGATGCGTCGTCGACATCTTCGTGCCTCCTGCGTCCCACCATCTCCATCTTTGTACACCAGCTCCTCTCCATCTTCGTCTGTCTTCGCTTTTAGTCGAAGCTCATGAAATGCGCAGGAAATCAATGATTCGCTTCGGTTTCGATTACACACACACACACACAGTCGCCCATTTGGAACACACACATGCAGATGACGGCTATTGGCAACATGTTGCCGCAACACGCACAGCATGTTGCTGAAAGCATTTGCAATAAATTAACTAAAATTATAGACAATTATTAAGCATTGATCAAGCGTATAACTTGAGCGATGATCGCTCTCAGATTTTTTCTTTCTCTTGCGATTTCTTCTTTGCTTTCGATCCCCGCTTGTTGTTGTTGTTGCATGTTTGCATTTTTTGCCTCACTTGCATATTTATTGGGGCGTTTGTGCATTTTAATTAAGCGATTTGTCAATTGCACCGAGTCTTCTGCAAAGTTGAGAAATGCTTCAGGGAGTCCGCCATGGAGAAAGAGAATTATTGATTGCGATTGCCTGGGCAAAAGGGAAAATTATATGGCAGAAGAATCTGAGCAAAGAGAAGAAGATACATGGACGGCGATGTTCGAAGGCGAAGGGCAATTAGTCAATCACAGGGTTGAATCAGGGGTTCAATCGGTTGAGGGTAATTGAAATGGAAGACAAATTGAAGTATGAAAGGATTGAGGCTCGAGGTGAAAATCAAATAAAGGAAGGATTTAAGAGCTAATCATGTAATTTAGCTTTCTTTAATATCAAATAAATATTATATTTGATATATTTTAACCAAACATCATTAGAAAACGTTTATTAAACAATTAAAGAAACTGCTATGTTATTCTTGTTATTTCCATAACTCCAACGGGTATTAGTTCGCATCTATTTTTACTGCATCCTTCCTTGGCTTCTGATTTTCTCCTTCTTTGGCACTTAAAGTTTTCCAATACCCTTAATATTTCCCATTCCTTCCTGTTTTACTCGAGTTGCCTCCTCCTTTCTCAAGTTCCTTCCCTCCTTTCTGATGTAATTTGAGAGTCGTGAAAGCCGCAGACATTATACATAATTTAATATGAATATTATAAGCTAACGCACAGCAGAGCAGGCCATGGGGAATTCCCCTTGCTCTTTCGCTCTTAATGACAAAGCCGAGAGCTGCACTTCAACACTTTTAGTGGCAATTTACAGGAGCTGACCACAAAAACGGGGAGGGGGTGAAGCATCGGAAGAGGACAAAGACGGCAACAATAATTGACCACAGCAAAAGTTCTTGTCTGATTATGACAACAACCGATGGGAAAGAAGCGTACAAAAAATGCAAAAAAGAGGTTAACGTGAGAGAGATACACAGAAAATCAATAATAATACTGAATGAAATACGTAATAATACTGAATGAAATACTTAATAATACTGAATGAAATACTTAATAATACTGAATGAAATACTTAATAATACTGAATAAAATACTGAATATATATTCCATTTATTTTTATTTATGGAACTAATTATGCTGGATTCTTAGTTATATTAGCTGAAAACTTGCTGTTAGTACAGCGGTCTCCAGGCAATACCTTGCCATATTAGCCATTCATTTGTGTGTAAGAAATAAATCATTAATATAGCATATCCTTTGTTTATTTTTAAGTATATCCATTTTTTTCCGTGCATTCATAGAATATTTTCACGTTTTCTACACCGACTTCCCCCTTTACCGCCCTCCCCCAGTCTGCATTCGCATGCAGATGATGTGAAGTGCAAATAATTATGACAAGCAGGCAAGCTGAGTGCAAGTGCGAGCGGGACGACCACCAAACGGAAGCAGCTAAAGTAAAAAAAAGAAGAAAAAAAAATGCCCACACTGATGGAAAAAAGGGAGGTGAAATAAAAACACACAACAAATCTTCGCACACCTGCAAAATGACAACAACAAGCATTAAGATGGAGCGAGTAAAAGAAAAAAAAAAAGCGCAACACTTGAACTTTGGCGCAGCTGCAGCGGAAAAGAGCGGAGGGGAGAGAAAGATTAAGGATGCAGAGCCAGGGAGGAAGTGGGAGAGGGCGTTGGGGGCGTTGAGTCAGCAAAATCCAAACAGATTCAACGGACACACCTCCAAGCAGCAAGAGCAGCAGCAGCTTACAGCGAAAATATAATTTTACCAGGGAATCGAATATGGCTATACCCTCTAAGACACAAGAATTTATACTTACTACACAAACTTATTCATTAACATGTAAGTTTAGGTTAAATTATTACATTTAATTAACTACGAGGCCAACTACTAGATAAATAAAAATTAAAATAAATCAAATGAAGACCAAAAGTCATGATTTTATGAAAATAAGCATCCTAAAAACAATGCTGATCGATAATGTTACAAAGAATTTTCCTAAAATATATTGGAGACTAACAAAAATCAATCAATTTTAATTTTTATATAATCCTGACCCTTTTATTTATCAAGTCCTTAAAAGATATTACTTATCTACCTCACTTTTAATTTCCGAATTATTCAAAAATATAGATAACTTTTTACTTCCCGTTCTAGAGTAACTCGAAGTTCACATCTTGTTTTATCTCGTGCACTCCAGCCACCATAACGACGATTATGAAAGACAATCAGCTGGGCTGCCGCCGATGCTGACGTTGATGTGGCTATCGCTGGAGTTGCTATTGTAGTTATCGCCATTGCTGCTTGGAGGTTTGTAGGGTAATTGACAAACGGCGGACCGACTCTCGGATAGTCTGAATGGCTGAGGACTGAAGACAGAAGACTGGCTCCGAAGACTGAATTGCGTCTGTCTGGCTGCACTCGTCGCGAACAAAATGTGGCCAGTGGAGCAGCCAAGCGGCAAAACTGAATGCCTCAGTTATAGCTTCTGTTGCAAAAACAATAATAAAAACAAAAAAGAAAAGTTTGCAACAAAAAAAAAATGGGAAAATATAGTTACCTCCAGGGGTTAATGCGGTGTCTATGTGTTTGTGACCGAGCTTTTGCTCTGATTACTGATAAATGTGTTAAAGCAAAATGAAAGGGTCTCCCTGCTCGTTAGAGTGCAAATGGGTTTGTGGGGGGAAATGTGGTGGCCTAGGGCAGCAATTGCACCAGGGTTAACGTCATCAAAGTGAGCAAAGTGTGGAAGTGGAACATTCCTGGAGGGTGTCATGATGGAGGAAAAGAGGGAATAATGGAGGCACCAGCTGGATGGCCAACCATATATTTTTAGTTCAAACTTAATTATTGGTTGATGTACTAAATACATATTCGTTAAATTTATCGCTTTAAAAATGTTTCCAATATATTTCTTAAATTCCAGTAAAATTTCCCATTCAAAATCTTTGAATACCTATTAAATGCCTGAAATCCTAACCTCTTGAGAGTTTATCTTTCTCTATCCATACGCCATACAAATAAAAACATTCTTACACAACCTCACATAAGGGACAAAAATAGCCGAGACCTCAACAGGATTTGCAATCACAGAAGTTTTGCGCACAGTTATCCATGTGCTGGCATCTCCTGTTGTGTTATTTTTTCTTCCAGCCTTCAGCTTGTTAAGCCGTAAGCAAATCCGTCTCTATTTATAGCCAAGAAGCACGTCAAGAAAAACGCTTTTCCCCAGAACCCGACTGCATAACTGCGAAACTACGTCAAAAACTATTCCCAGCGAAGTCAGAGACAGAGCCAATAATGTAAAATCGCATAACACTTCAAAAACAGCAAACGCCAGGGGGGGTATATCTATATATATAAATTCGTATACGTATTATATGGGGGTCTGTGGTGTCGGAGATAAAACTGAGAGCTGGGGAATAAGGGAAGCAGAAGAAATGGCGACGCAGAGTGAAGTTGAGCTGATGCTAGCCGCATAAGCCACTCAAAATGTTGGCATTGCCCGCGCTTCCATACAAAAGCCGAGCTGACACATCGGGAAATAGGGGTAAAGGGGTTTAGGCCATGGCTAAGCCAAGAAGGCTCAGACCGAGAGACTGCAGTGTTGTAGCTGTAGCTGCCTAGCATTGGGACAAAAAGGAAGTCACTTGATATAATGACACTTGTCGTTGCTTCGCTTTTCGTCTTGTCTGCGGTGTTGGTAAAGTTTTTCCTTAGTGTTGTTATTGTTGGGGTACTTGTTGGTGTACTTATTGGTGTAGCCTTTTCTTGGAGTAGTTATTGTTGGTGTAATAGTTCCGATTCTTATTTTTTACTTATTGGAGAATTCACTCTAGAATTAATTGGTGTGATTGTCGGTGTATTTGTTGTTGCTTTAAGATTCGTTGATGTACAGCTGCGGTCAAAATAATAGTAGTGCCCAGTAAGGCTATATAAAATCCACAAAAAAATAACTTTGTAAGCTCTTTAAAAAAATTATTTTAATTTTCATTAAAGCTTAACTAATAGTAGATGTTAATAACACATAACAACTTGAAATTACTCAAAAGAATTATTAAGGAAAAATATAAATGTTGAATTTGACGAAAATTGAGTCGGTCAAAATAATAGTAGTGAAACTTTTGAAAAATTACCACATCCTAAAAAAATTATTTGGGAATACCTGATTGATTGATTATTATAGATCCATGGATAAGAATTTTTTTGAGTATTAGTTAAATATCCTTTATAGACAATAAGGACTCCTCAGCGATTTTCCCTGGAATCAACTGAGATTTGGCATATTTTCATAGAAAAAATTGTTCCACAACTTGCAAATGATAAACAATTTTGTATGGTAGTATTTTTAGGACTTATTTCTGAATGTCACACCAAAAAATCTCAATCGGATTGAGTTTGGGTGACTGTGCGGGCCATTTTAAGACGTTTACCTGGTTAGCTGCAAGCCACTCTATGTACAATTTACTCGTATTTGCTGGATCGTTGCCCTTTTAAAACATCCAAACAAGTGGCATATCCTTTGAAATATATAGTAGCATCACGCCGACTCAGAATTTGACATATAAATGTCGATCCATTATATTTCTGAGCCAATACACTGGCCTACCTACATGGTACGCAAGGCTCGCCTAAATCATAACTGACGAAAAACCCGTACCTAACGGTTTTGCAAGTATTTTTAGGAAAAAGTGTTTTAATTGTGGTCGTTTTCAATACTTTCGAGACCCACGGCCGTAAAAATACCTAAGTTGGGCTTTTCCGGCAAAAAAATGTTCCTAAATTTTTTCGAGGGCCAGCTTAGATATTCTGAGGCAAACGTTAAGCGTTTGACAAGATACTTTATTGTTAGATAAGGCCCTTTTTTGGAACTTTTTGTCATGAGGACATTCTCTCTAAGGTTGCTTCTTATTGTTTCCAGATATGCATAGATTAAACATTTTTTTTTAGGCTGCAGCAGACATGAGTGTCTTATGCATCCCCTGCCTCACTTGGCGATCCCCTGACTTTTTTGTCAATATCCTTGGTCGGCCACTCGATTTTTTGAACATATCGCATATGTGATCATTTTAGATGAGCATACAATAATATATACCCTTTGAAGTAGGTTTTTCTTTCAGATATAAACTTTTTAATCAGATTTTGCCTCTTGGCAGCAATTTTTTTCCACATTCCATATTGCCAGGACCAAATATAAACGAAGGATATAGAAATGCTAAAAACTGTTTGATAACATCCTAAAGTAATGTTTAAGACCAAAAATCTTAAGAAAAGTTTAGTAAATTTAATCATAAAAAAAAATTTATCTGACACTACTATTATTTTGACTGCGCCAAAAACGTGCTAAATTGGGAAATAATGCAAAATAAAATAGAAAGAGATGTGATAAGACGACATCACTTCATATACTGGAAGAGCAGATATTGGTAATTACTAATATGAAGAAATGAATTGGATTCGTCAACCCATTGGGAAGATACAGCCGAAAAACTTTTCACTAGACCAGCACTACTATTATTTTGACCGCAACTGTACTTGAATATGTAGTTGTTGATGTACTTGTTCTTGCACTTGTCTTTATCAAAGTGCATAGCGTGCAAGTGCTTCAAATGAAAATAGGAAGATGCAGAGACTACTACCACTCCTATAGGAACACTTAACTCTTCCAGTTTAATCTATGGATCTTTCATCAATCACTTTAATGAATAAATTATAGCAATCAATTATTTCTAACTAGCTGACGGAGATGTCCGTACAAGGAAATATGGAAAATGTTGTCATTCATCAGTCTGAACTTTATAATCTTTTGCGCAGCAATTAAATAATTTAAATTTTGCTTAAATCGTTTGAAGCTAAAGTGCGACAATATAACCTGGTTATAACTTATTTAAATCGATCTATAAAAATCGCTTACCAAAACAATATTCATTTGGCCAAATAGAGAACGCTTTAATATGGTCTATCTTAGTTATGAATTTTATATTTAAATCCGATTCCCAGTCACATTTAAGTGTACACTCCACAGAATGTTCACATCTTTATGTAATTTCCAACTCACTCTATGTCAAACGGACGCCCACACAGGCGTTTGGGAACCCACATGATTCTGGGGAAGATTGGTGCGAATGGGAAGTGGTGAAAGGAAAACAGATTCAAGAACTCGCATTTGCATTTTCCCAGAGGCAGAAGCAGAAGCAGCAGCAGCAGCTTTTCACCATCATCATTAACTTTAACTGCTAATTGAAAGTTTGATTGAACTTTGATACTTTTTCGCCTCCCCAACTTTGGCTGTCTTGTGCTAACTGGAAATGTAAACATTGTAAAAATATCTAAAGCCGCCCGCGGTGAATTCGTGTCTTAATGACATAGCCCGGCATATTATTATTAATAGCTAATTGATTTCCATTTCGACTTTGTTTATAATTTATCAAAAAAGGTTAGCAGCAGCTTTTTAAATGGCTTTTCTGGGCGCTTTGTCTACAAGTTGGCGGCAAAGATCAGCGGGTAGTTGGTTCTCTTCTCAGGCCCTTAAAGGTTAATTCCGCTGGCTGTCTGCCTTTATCTCTCTGAAGGGCAATCATAATTAGCGTTGGAAATGCTTGAGAGGCTTGAAGAGTTCTTCAAGTTTAATTCGCGTTGACCTTTCTGTTTGGATGGGTTCTCAACGATTTTGCGAGATGACTTCTGGGTAAAAAATAACAAACATGAGTTCAGGGACTTTTTCGAGGGATGGTGGTTTCAGGAAATAAATTGTATATTTCTGTTGAAGTGTTTGCTCTTAAAACATGTAATCTGATATGCGTTCAGATGAAAGGAGACCAGTTCTTTATACATTTGAAGGCACTTGAACATTAAATACAAATCGTTATTATTTTATATTGTATTTATTAAATTATTTCCTTTTCTTTTCTTTTTAATTGCATTTAACCACTTTTAATTAGGTTTTCCTCCTACTTTCTTCTTCTTACTTCCTGCACTACTAATTACAAAACAGGAATCCAATTAACGTTGACTCTTATTTATATATATTCTCTATTCTCGATTATCATCAATTACCATAACTAGATCAAGAAGTTAGAAATATTGCTTTAAATTGCACTTAGAGTGACTGGATTATTATTTATCATGTTCTTGGATTTTTTTTATAGCTTAATTCTTCAATAAACATTAAGTGCCGTCGGGTTGGAGTAAGGAAAACTACTCGCTTTACTAACTAATCCACATTTAAAGCACTTTAGAATATTTTCTCTCCATCTTCAACACTGCCGCCGCCTTTGTCTCCATCGGCATCATCAGCTGGCAACTAGTTTCAAAAACCCACTTCGCTCCTCGTTCTTTCCTCAGACCAGTTTACACGGAAACAATTTTAATATTTTAGTACATTTAGTTTATAATGTAACTGACATTAAAGAATTATTAAAAAGTTGGTGAAATGCTAAGTAATATCAGTATTATATGTCAACAAAAAACTATATAATGTCTTTATAAATTTAATGTTATTTCTGGCATATTTTAAGTATTATTATATATTCTAGAATACTAATTGTTGTCTGTGTGAGAAAAACTATCTGAACGTCACAGCTGACGTTGTTCTGTTTCCCTGGCTCCGCACTCCAAAGTTGTTTTTCTTTTTTAATATTTATGCACATGACACAAAAACGTGAGCCGCGGCCGCTTGTTGTTCCCATTATTTATATGTACAAATTTGTTTTATTCTATTTGCTTCTTTTCTCGACTTGCTAGAATTTATTGAAATAAATTGTGGCCGCTTTTTAAGGCATTTCCATTCCGCTCCAATTTGAATTAAAGTTGTGTAAAGTTCTTAAAGAACAAGTCAGGGGGTGGAAGGGGGCAGGCAGGTGGGTGGCTTGGTCGGGTACAGGGGTGCTGCAAAGGGGGAAGCATTCCCGACTGTCTGGCGCAAGGAGAGGAAAAAAGGAAACTGGGTCAAAAGTTGGAAAAATTATCAAGTAAGGCAAAGAAAGAAAAGCGTAGCAAAAGTTCAGTTCAAAGAAACAGAAGAGCAAAAGCTGAAAAAAAATAAAAAAAAACTGTGGGCCAAAGGCGGAAAGGGGAATGTTTATGCACATGCACTCTCTTTATCTCACTGCCTGCATTTTTGTTTATTACTTCTCCTTTTCTATTTGTTTGTTTTTTCGACTTTATTACAGCCAACAAGAAATCGAAATAAAGCAGTCTCAGGAGATATTTCAGGAAATTAAAATGTTCAAAAGGGCAGAAAGGCCCGAGGGGGGCCAGCAGGTATCATATATACTTGGAGGAATTTGAATTGCAATGGAAATACCGCCAGCAAAACAAAAAGAGCAAGCAGACTGTTGACTATTTAAATTTCCTTAAAAAAAATAAATAAATCTAGCACAATTACTAAAATGAAATGGTCTGTGAAATATTAGACATTTAAAGAGCATCAGATTCACAAGAATGTAAAAATGATATAGATTAGTTTTTAAAAGACAAAGCGAGCTCAGTAAAATATTATAGAATTTCTAGAATTTCCGCTTTAAAATGGTTAAGAACCCTTACATTTGATAAAGATTTAACATCAATCAACTGTATTTCATTCATCATTTCATCAATTAGAAGACACTTTTAATTTACCAATTAGTACCAACAATTCCAGCAATAATCGTTAACATTTTCTCGCTCTCCAGTTTATAATCACATTAAAAGCCCAAATTGAATTTCCTTTTGTTGACCGCAGTTCATTTGTCTTAAGCCCACAGAATACCAAGGCCCAGTGTATATCCGCCCAATGCCCGCCCATCAAACACACCTCAAAGAGGTGTTAACTGCAATTTTATGCAAATTAGTGGCAAAACAAAGCTCAAATCGGTTAGGTTTAGTTCGTTGAAGCGATGCCTATCAATCGAAGACAAAAAGCTAATTGCATTGTTTGTAGTTTAATTAACCAAAATGCTCGAGCCGCACCTTCGGATCAGACAACAGCTAATATCGGCATTATATACAGATATATGCGACACCTACTCGCTTAGTGAAACGGAAATCAGATTTGGCAATCTAGAAGAATAACAAAATGGACCTGAGCAAAAAAAAAAAAAACATGACAGACATCCAGTGATAAATATTGGCTAATTATGAAAAAGCAAACAGCCTTCAAGACCAACAACAACAAGGAAAAGCAAACAAAGTAGAGGGAAAAAAAAATAAAAATCAAACTACAAAATGTCACAGCGAAAAATATTTGCTGTTAAAATTGTTCAACTTCAACTTTACGTTTTCTTGTGTCGGCAGTACTTTTGTCAGCTGCAGATGCAGAAAATGTTAACTGCACAAAATGTAAATAAATTTTCTTCAAGCAACAAATGCAGGCAGCGACGCTGGCAGTGGCAGAGGCAGCGCTGCAAAGTCACGTTGCGGCAGACAGCGCGATTTGTGCCACTAACCTACTTCAAGACAACCGACAACCAACAACCGACTCAAGCGCAGAGCTCCCCCTCTCTTTCGGTGGCTGTGCCTCACTTTGTCCATGCAATGTGAAGCGTTGACAAAAAAAAAAAAATAATATTAAAAAATACTTACTCACTGAAAAAACCTCGGGAAAATGCTAAAAACGATGCTGACTGTGACTCGAGCTTGCCTTTGATTTTTGATTACAAAAATTTTTATGCGGGCGATACCCTTTTCCCAGAAAGCTTGGGCTCTGTTATCCTAAAAGCTTGATGGTTAAACCTTTAATACTTTAACATTATTTAATAATATAGATTTAATTTTCACATCATAGTGTGATTATGCCATAAATAAGTATTTGGTTGCAGCACAATGTGACCATGTTACCGAGAACAAGGTTAAATTTAGGGTATTCATTTAAGAGAAAAATGCTTATTATGCCTTCTAAACAATTTAGGTATATATTTCAGGTAACTATTAAATAAACCCTCTTTTTCTTGATGTTAAGGAATATGATTTCCACGACTTGTGGATTTGCATATCATCAAAATAACCCATCAATAAAATCTTAAGTAAACCCTTTACAATCCATCAGTGTATACAAATTTCGTTCAATGCTCAATTTACATTTTACAGCCTCTCGCCACCCACTGGTCATTAATCAAGTTCCTTTGGCCGATGCCTGAACTTTTGCCTCCTACCCCCAACAAATTAGGCAGCTTAAAAGGCAAAAGGCGTTGATTGATTTTCAAAAAGGCTTCACGAAAGGCCCCAGAAAAGGTGCGATTGATGAAAAAGGTGAGTTCGGGGTCCCAATCTCGGACCATGTGTCCGTGGATAAGTGATTTGGTCAATGGTCAGCAGCTGTCGTAACTGAAAACCGAAAACAGCTCAATTGAAAAATTTTAAAAACTTATTTATGGGCAGAGTGACAGATAAATATGCATACGGAGATACCCCGGCATAGGGATAGGCCGGAGCGACAGATGTAGACACTTTTCTGTTTTGTTCTGTGACCCATAAAAATTATCGGGCTGTCAGTGCGACTCAGTGACACGAGACTGACGTGGGGGACCTGAGCCTGATCCGAATCCTAAAGAAACCACTCACAGATATCAAACCATTATGTGTCTATCCATTCCGGGGAGGCATTATCAAAGCTCTCAGTGGCAATTATGTGGGCATTGTTACCAGGGTCCCGACTCTATGATTCATCAACATCATCAGCTGCTGCTGGCTACAATAAACATAATTCTCCTTCATTTTTGTTGGCTATTTGTCTATTGTTGCACAGCTGCACTGGACCAAAGTCGGAAATTTGTTACCTTTTGTTGCACTCCTTGAAAAGTTAATCAAGATCTAAATGGATTGTGCTGTTGTGTGGCATTATTTGGGAGTGACAAACCTTTTTATAAAAGGTACTTGAGGACTGGAATTGCAATAAATGTTATGCAGTTTCCTTTTTGTATTAAATTAATTCTATTTAACTTAGTTAAGTGGCCTTAAATTTATTTATATAAAATGCAATCAAATTAATTTCGCACGAATTATACGTGGCCTTAATTTTATATAATTATTTAAAGGCTCCTTTAATTTATTTCCTGAGCTCTCTCTCTTTGATAAGGTTTTCCAGTGCGATATCTGTTGGCAGTATTATCTGGTATTCATTAGACCTGTCAAGTTCAACGAACTCGGGCACCGTTTGCCGTTTAATTCATTTCCATTTTTAGCCAATTAACTTGACCAGTTACTAATTAAATTTACAATAGCTAAAAGCACCAACCAGAGGGGATGAAGAGGAGCTGTAGGCAGGTCACTGGCATACAATATTGTCATAAAATATGTTTAATAAACACACACACAGACCGAGAGCGAGAGGAACAGAGACAGAGAATGAGCGCCTAGACAGAGACGGGCACCTTCATCTAATTAAAAATATAATTTATGTTGACTCTCTTTCTGCTGATACCAAAAATGGCATTAAAAGTTTGCCAAAAGGGGTGAGACGGGGGGTCTGGCTGGCTTGGCCTGTTGTCAAGGCAATTAAACTTGTGTGTGTGCCCCAGCCGCTCCCTTTCTCTCAACTCTTTACAAACTGGATTGACCCCACTAAAAAAAACTTAAAAAGAAGACTAGCGCGCGTTTTGCATGCGTTTTATGCAGCTAAAAAAACGCACCGAAGCATTAAGAAGAGTTTCAGGCGTTTGTGGGAAACATTTTTGCATTCGCAATTACAATACACATTTTTAAGCAAACTAAAACAGGAAAGTTAGCTTTTCCCACCACAGTGAACTCTCTTAGAATAATAATTATTTATTACAAAATACTCTGACATTAGGAGGTTTTCAATGAAGAACCTTTTATAAACCCTTGTTTATGCCACCTTATCAGTGATCACTCTGATTTAAAATAATATTTTTACATTTGTACTGTAAATAATACAAATAAAGAAGCTTTAAAAGATGCTTAAAGTGCTTACAATTATTTTTTATTATTTCAACGAATAATAATTCTCACATGTTCACTGCATCGAGTGTGCATAATTTTCTCTACGTTTCCTTTTCTGTATTTTTGCATAGATAAAAGATACAACAAATGGTAAGCTATGTACTGCTGCTGTATTGCTTTTGTTGTTTCTGCTTTGCTGGTTTGGGTTTGTTGGGGGCTCAACAGCGCGTAAAAGTCAACGACAGCTAAATGTGGCGCTCGAAATTAATTTCCAACTTTTATTGCGGTTACCCCCGCATCTACCACATCGCCATCATCTCTCTTTCTAGCCGACTATATAATTTTAATGAGACACACACGCATCTGGGGAGTATATTCAACTTTAACTTACGATATTTGCGGCATTGCGAATAGAATAGCGAAATAACTGGGCACTGTTCCATGACTCACATTTGGATTGTTCGGGGTTAAGTGTGGGGGTTGTGGGACCTTAATGTAATGTGAGACCCGCAATTTTTGTACGTTTCCAAAACTTACCTAAAAAAGAGAGAAATAATGGGAGAATTGTTAGAGCAGTTGATATAGTATAAAGAAAATAATTAGTATTTTCTTTTGGTGATGCTTTGGTATATTAATAATTCAAGGATTATATTGAAAACTTTTTATAAATTGTATATAACAACGCAATTTTCTGGAAAATAAATATAGATTTAAATAAAAAATAAAACAAAAATTATTTCCAAATAGCTCATTTGTTTTCTATGGGTTTATATCGTACTCTTTCCCCTTTTTTTCACATCTGGCTTGTTTCAAACAATCTGAAAATATTCCATACCAAAATCTGTGAATTCAAGTGACTGCGGCAAACAAAATTATCACAATAAAAAATCGAAAAAAAAAAAACAACATTTTCAAAAGCAAATGCAGCAAACACTTAAAATGGTCTCAAGTGAGTAGACGACGACGACGACATCGACGACAACGGGACTAACAAAAACCCATGGCCGCAACAAAACTCAACTCAATTCAATCAAATAAATCCAACAAACGCTTTGAGAAACGAAAACAAAAAAAAAGAAACGTATATGGGAAAGGGGGAAAAGCGCGACAGAAACCAGCAAAGTTTTTCGTGGTCCCCAAAAAGCTGCAGAAAAGTCAGCAACAAAAATTTGTCAAGCAAATAAGAGGAATGCGCAGCAGTGGCAAAGGGGCGGGGAGGAAAATGCGCTGAAAATTTATGCACTTTTCCCCGGAGGCGAAAGACAAGAGCAAGAGCAAATCCCTGCAGGGGCGGCCTGCCATCGTCGCCTCGGTGGGCGTGGCAGCCACTGCCTGCAAGCGCCGACATTTCTATGTTATTTTTTTTCTCTCTCTCTCTCTAGTTGTATTTTTTTACAATCGTTTTTTTTTCACTTTTTGTAAATATGCATGGGCACGTTGGCAAGCGCTTGAAGGACATTGGACCAACTGACTGAATGACTAACTGGCTAACGGTACGACTGACTGACTGATGGATGGCAGTGCTGGCCAAATGAATGAGCCAGTGACTGACTAACTGACTAACTCCCACGCCCCTTAGCCGCCCCTGATGCTTTGTTGGTTTTGATTTGAGTCAAAGTTTATGGTGAGGCTTGGTTACACCGAAAATATATATTTTCACATTTCTTTAAACAATTACTTCTGTGATAGAGATTTCCAAATATATTTAATCGGCGTTTTTATTACAACTTTTGTTTTAATGCTTATTACTTTGTGACAGACGCGAAGTCATATTTTTGCAAAATCAACAAAAATATTATCAAAGACAAGCTTGGATAGGCAGCTGTTTCAGGAAGGAGTAACCCAATCCTCCATCAGTATCAGTTGCTTCAACATTCATCTTGGTTTATGTAGCAAGAATTTAAAAACCTTTACTAAATTGTAGATCATTTAGGGTACATTTTTGTATATTGGTGAGCTTATAAGATAATATTCCTAGTTTAAGAATATTTAAATTATTAGTTTAATACTTATTTATTAATTAAGAGTTATTAGGCAAGAATTAGCATTCAACTAATGTTGTAATGGTAAACACGTCAAACTATTTGTCTCTTTCTTTTCTCTGCCTGTAATTATTTTCATTTTCCTCTCATTTAGCATCCTTATTTTCATTTATCCACTCTCCCCTCTGCTGCCATAAACTTGTTTAGTTTTCTAGTTAAAAATTGTTCGTGTTTGGTTTTTGATTTTGCTCAAAATTTGCGTTTTCTCTGGGGTAGCAGTGATGAGACCGAAGTGGAGTGTATAGGCCTTCGGTAAACAGCTTTAAATGGGGCTGCAAACAGGCTGATAAGGGGTTTAAGGAAAGCCAGGATTTTGGGCAGAGTAAAGGCAAGGGGGGGCCGACAGACGCCAGATGCCAGGCTAAGTTTTCCCCAAAGGGAAATAATTTAATTTAATTGGGTTGGTTTGCGGTTAATCAAACTAAAGTTTCAAGCACCGAAACGAGAAAGGAATATTTAATAAGCAACTGGCTAAAACAAGAAGCTAAATAAGTTCATGAATAGCAAATGCTTAATTGTCGGAGACGTATACGTAGTAAAAACCACAAGAGGTATTTACAAGTTATCCACAAAGGAAAATATTATAGGAAATTATCATCTTTAACTTGACTAATTGATGTTCATTTGGTTTAATTTATTCTATAGCTCCTTGATGCTCACTTATGATTTATTAATTTAATTGCAATTAAAGGCCTAATATTTTACCATTAATATGCTCGAGTCCTGTTTTTATTTTGTAATCTCTTCTCACTTATTTCGATTTAATGTTCAAACTAAATGTATTTACCAAGAATAAATCGAAATAATATAATTGAATGAATGTTGGAGTTTCTTTCGCTTTTCGCTGCCACATTTCGGGGCAATAAAAATCGTTTTTCTTTTGGATGGCCAAAGACATTTATAACAACAACAAAGCATAGGAGACACGTAACAATAGGAGAAAAATCATGACCCATGGAGTATGGCAAGTAAGAAGAAAATTCGCTGCCCAGACTTTTGGCTTCCTTCTGTTTTCTTTTCCTTTTTTTTTTTCGAGCATTTTCACCGACACACGCAGAAACTTTTCCCACAGACATGAAAATCTACTCAGCCACCGGAGTTGGAGTGGGTGGCTGGGTGGCTGAAGGACGCTGGGGTGTTATAAGCGGTTAAATTCGAGCATGCCACTGCCCCCACGACCCCCGATCGGGATGTTCCACCTTTCCACGTGTACAGGACGGACGCCTCTGGCGGCGCCACCGTCTTGCTCACTCTGCGCCCTTCTTGTTGTCGTCGTTACCAGCCACCGATTGCCAGCCGCCACCGAAGCCGCCCACTCAGCCACCGCTCCCCTGCTCTGCAACCTCCCCTTTTCCGTCACTCGTTTGTCCTTTGTGCGACCCCCAGATCCTGCCGGGTCCAGCCCCAGCAGCATCTCCCACAACGCCCCCTCCTTTTACGTTCCATTTTTGGCGACTGTTTGCCAACCATTTTCGTGTGTGGATGACGTGCAGTTTTTCCACACAAGAGGAAGGGGAGAGACAGAGATAGAGAGAGAGAGAGAGTGTCAGAGAGAAGGGGAGGAAATTCGGGAGCGAGCGAGATGCCTGGCACAATCCTGTGGCTAATTTTATGTTACGCATACGCCGCGTGTGATGTTTCTGTTTTTCGCCGCTTTTTTGCGCCCCCCGTGGAAAACTATGTTGCCTACTTTTAAGCGTTTTAGAATGGATTTTTCGGGAGAAGAACGAGAGGGGGTGAGCAGAAAAGGGAAAGTGGGATGAGGATATAACGTCGGAATGGGAGGGAATATACGGTTAGTGGTTTTCAGTTGGAACGAGAGTAGTTTAGCGGAAGAGATTACCATTTAGCATGTAAATTTGTCAGATGGTAAAAGTTTAATTTTTTTTTCAGGCGAAAAGGGTTAAAAAAAAATATAAAAGGAAATTATAAACGCTTTAACACTAAATGGATTGTAAAGAATACAAAAAAAAAAAAGTTTGCCAAATGAAAGCACGTACCATTGCTTAATCTCAACATTAATTTTAAAATGTGTACACATTGCATATGAATGTAAAGTTAATACGCAAGTTTAGTCAAAATATAAGAAAAGAGATACATTCTTCCTTAGACCCTTTAGCTATAGTGCAAAACTCTGTGTAAATTGAGCCTTGGAAAAAACTTCTTTTAGAATGCATTAAGTTTTGCGCAAGTTAACAACCAAAATATGTCTCGGATAACTGCATTATCTAGCAGATCTGTCAACAATTTTTCATATATTTTTAATACTTTCATCATAAAAATTAAACCAGGGTCAGCGTGACAAAAATATAAGCGAAGAAAAATTCCCCCGGCAGCATCCCGGCTCCGCCTTCTAAAAGCCAGAGCTTTGGCAACTTGATTAAGATCATAATCGTTAAAATTACTTGAGCACAACTATTTTACGAGCAAATTACTACGTTTTTGTGTGTGTGGGGTATTTTTATTTTATTTTTATTTTTATTACTTATGCAGGCAGCAGCACCACCATAACCACCACCGACGACGACACAAGTTCAGTGGCTCGACCAAAATAATTTATGCCAAAGTCGCTCTAGCACGCCCGCTCCTTTTGGCATTTTCCCTTCGGTTACCCGCCCGTTTTTCCACAGCTTTTCCCATCGATGGTCGGTCCGTTCGTCCGAGTTGTTCCCCCTCCTTCGGTATGATGTAACCACCATCATCCTTGCCTCGTCTCTGGCTCGCAGGGTAACTTTTACGATGTTGCACAAGTTGCCTTCTACTATGAGCCAAAAATTTCCACCGCTCGTTCGAGTAGTTCAACTCTCTATGGGGGCGGTATTTCCGTCTTGACTTCCACCGAGATTGCTACGCTCGTTCTCTCACTCTCTCTCAATCTCTTTAGATTTTCGGCGCAAAAAGGGAAAATGTCCTTAATCTGGCGTTTTTCGTAGGAAAATTCTACCTCGAAACTTTGTTTTGTTTAATTTTAAGCGACGCTTTTCGCCGTTGCTCAGCTCAGCTCGGGCAGGCAAGCGAGGCAAAACTTTCTGCCACATTCAATCTCCTGCATCCCTCCGTCGAGGATTATTTTTCGTATTTCGCATTTGGTGAAAATTGTGTGGCAGCAGATAACACGCACCCAGGACCATTTTCAACTGGCGTGTGGCGGTGTGGGATGCCGGGAAATTCGGTGGAGGCCAAAGGGAGAGCGAGCTGGTTAAAAGTGGCAAAATATTTATTTCGTTGAAATATGTTTTCAGATTTTCCCACCAGGGGCGAAGTTGGGGGGATAAAGGTCTAAGGAAGTGTGTTACATAAAACTTCGAGTTATTGCTGCTGTTGCTGTTGAATTTGCATGTTAAAGCCTTCTGCCATAAACAATGTTGTTCTTTTTTTGTTTTTGCTTTTAAGTAATAAAACACAAATTTGCAAGAGTCCAAAATGTTCTGGCTAGACCAGAAACCCCTAAAATTAGTAAAAAGTTAAGAGCTTTGGCTTTAAACCTAACAAAACTCTTCCTATAACTAAAAATTTATTATTTTTATTATTTACCAAGAATGTCAAATATTGAAAAAGGCTTAAACCAAGCCCTATTAAATATGAATGTACTTTTACCATAATATTTTAAATATATTATCGGCACATTTTCCAACCACTCCACACACAATCCCCAAAAGATCAACGCAGGAAAATAAATAACGAGAGATTCCTGGAAATGTCACACCCCCGACACACACATGCTAAACCGCCTCCGGAAAGCCCAGCCACGCCCACTGGCAAAATGCGAGCTACAAAAAAACGAAAGGTGGGGAAAAAGTTTAAAATGTAGTCCCAAGTACAAAGTTGAAGCAATTTATATTTTTGCGGAAAATGCTAAACAAAAACAAAGGCCACAAAATAGGAAAGGGCAAGGCAAAAAACGAAAAGTATAATACAAACATGAGTCGACCGTTTCGAAATCCAACAAAGGCGTTTTAAAAGCCAACACACAGAAAAATGAAAAAGAAAACGAAACAAACACTGAGAGGGAAACTGCAAGGAAGGCGCTGGCTGGCAAATTCTACTGAAGCTTTTCTTTTTGGCCAAAAACAAAATGCCAAAGAGGCGGCCAAAGGAGCCGAACAAGAAGGACTACTACATGGAAAATGTTTACGACTCCACGAAGCGACTGAATTTATGTGCATAATTTTTTTATTCCGCCTGCCAGACAGACTCACTCGCCCATCTCCCCAAAAATAGGGGGCGTGGCGCAAATTTATGCAAACAATAAAAGGCAGCAAAGCGAAGGGCAAGCGGCAGATATAGAGGAAGAAGCACTGAGCATTCGAACTTTTCCCCCGAAATTCTCAACGAAAATTCAAACGAAACAGATAATTGAAAATACTACCTAGAAGGGCGGAAAGGAGGCGTTGCCAGTCACTTTGTCACACCGCCCAGTTGCAAAAAGTTTTCCATTTCATTTTCAAGGAGTCGCGAATATGATAAGAAAACTTTTCAAAGCCACCTAGGGATTGTAATCAGCACAAAAAAATAGAAACTGCATAGCTTATATCATAGATGGGCACCAAGATTGAATGTCGATGCCAGACAACAAATATTCTGGACCAAAACCAGCTCAAACCTGAAAGAAAAGAGCCCTGGGAACCGAGAGTGCCCACCTCTGACATACATGGATTTGGCGGATACAATAACCAAGAAGTTCATGCAGCTGAGGCTTTAATTTCTAGTTTAATGATAGCGAAACAGCAGGTATAAATTCTCCTTAAACCGCAGGAATATCCGTTCCAAATCCCGTATGTCCAGGACAGGGGAGCCATAATAAAATGCAGAAACCTAAGCCACGTATTAGCCAACTTTTACGGCAGCAATCAATGCATTAGATGCAGTTTGGTCATCAGCAACATCAAGAGAAAGAAGCTGCTGCAACATCAACAAAAGAGTTGCAACAGGCAGGCTTATGAGAGGCAATAAAAAAAAGGAAAAAAAAGCAATGTAAAGCCAAAATCCAGGAACAAAGGCGGCAACAACAATAAAAGCAGAACATGTCAGTTGCAGCAGCAATATCAAATGGCATTAATTGCAACATTGCTGCAACGGCAGCTTAATGATGATTCACGCGAGAAGAAAATGTCTGAGTATGGATTCTATTATTAGAATTAGTGAGTTAAATTCCAAATTAATTCAAACGAAGCAAGGCGGGTTTTAATTTCAAATTATCACCGTTTTCCCACTCCATCGTAGCGCTTAAAACTGTGCTATAGTTTTTCGTGCCATTTCTGACGCATTTCCTCTCTTTTACCTGTGCAATTAAAGCCAACCGAGCTGCACCTGTGTTTGTGCGCGCAAACATGTTTGTGTTTGTTAAGCACTTTCAACAGTTTTGTAAAATTTCATTCTGAAAGGTTTATAGCACGTAAAACGGACGGGAGAATAAACAGCAAAAAAAAAGAGGTGCGCAAAGGAGTCAAACTGCAAACAGCGGTAGCTGAAAACAAAAAAATTACAGAAGGAGGAATATTTTGCACACATTTTCTTGCTTTCTCTCTCTACCTCAGTTAATAACTAACACACAAACGAAAAAATAGAACACAAAGGAGAAACTATTATGTATGGGAGAAGGTGAAGAAGGGTTAAAGGGAAGCAAACTTTAGCACCGCTAAAAGGTTGCAGGAGGGGGAGAGGAGGCGCCGGCAATAGAGGCGATGGAGCGAGAGGAGCTATATATACTAGGTGTGTCCTGGGGCGTCCAAGTGTACTTTGTTTAATGAGTTTTCCCTGATGAGAGTTCCCCCGCTAGTTTTCCCGCAGCAGTCAAAACAAAGGCTGCCACGCCCATGCTAAAAAACAAAACAAGAAAGGCGTTAAGCGGCAAGAAAAGAGCAGAGATCGAGCAAACAGTTGAAAATTGTTGAAATTCCTAAAAATATTAATTAAAATCTAGAATTTTTAATTATTTTATTATGTTATTTTTGCTTGTTTTCTTTCAATACCAACATCTTTTTTAGAATATTCTGCCTTTGTGCACTTAAAAAAATTCCCAGCAAAAAAAAATAACCTGTTTTCCCCTTTCAGTTTAGCCAGACAAAGCCACACCCGCTGACTCGAACCGAAAGACCAGACCATGTCGAATTTCCTTCTAGGAAAATGAATTAAATCGAAGGAAACTGCACGAGAGGTAAAAACAGGAGTAAATTGCCGGCACAGATTTTGGGAAAATTCTTCAGCTCGCCGCTCTCAGCAGGTTGTCCTGGCGATAAGGGATTTCCAGAGTTATTTTCGGATTCATCCGCTTTGCGGTAGGCAGCAAAAGGAAATGGAAATTCGTGAGAAAATCAGGGAAAATCAAATTGATTTTGCCTGTGAAAATTCTAAAGCTAGATATCTCTCTTTGAAACGCGTAACGCCAAAGGGAAAATACATTTCACAACGATTTGTTTACACAAAAATACCAAAACAGAGATATGACGAGGACAGCGAAAGAGCAAAGAAAATATAGTTTCTCCATCAGTGAAGGTCATCAAACTTTGTTCGAGGGGCCGCAGAGCCACACGAAAGACGCAAGAGGGGTCTCTCTTAATGTCTCGAGAAAATCAAACATATGTCGGGGCCCCCGACGCCCAGAAAGATATAAAAATAGTTAAGAGAAATTGTTCAACATGTTTGGCTTGTTCTTCAAGATCACACACAATTAACAGCTGGATAAATACCAAGTTGAACATTAACCGAAGAACCGAGAACCGAGAACTGAGAACTGAGAACTGAGAACCGAGAAGGGGGAAAAGTGGCCAAGAGAGGCGGATGAAATGACTCAAACACACTCATGTCCCATTCTGCTTCTGTGACTCAAGCGGAGGCGCTGACAAATCAATGTCGCTGGGGCCACAATTTAAATTTAGCCAATATCAATGGGGAAATCGAGAGTAAAACACACAAGCTCAATGAGAAATACTTGTAGGTGGGGGAGAGGGGAAATTGGAGGATTCTTTTAATTAAAATCCTCTACGATTTCCCCCTTTTTATATTGCAGTCGCTGAAGAGGGAAATGCGCCTGGAGGAATTGTCATCTGATAGGGCTCATTTTCAGAGAGGAAAAAACTGGGCAAGGCCATTGTAATTGATGTTGTGAGCTGGCTTATTTGCCGTATCCGAAAGATATATGAATTTATTGTACATTTAGAATTTACCTTGAATAAAAATATGTATTTTCTTTAATTTAAAATAAGAATAAGATATTCATTTAACCTATATAAAAGAAAATTCTGCTAGAAATCCTACAATCCTTTTATTAAATGACAGGCTCATTTTTTGTTATAAAAACAAAAATATGAAACCATGATGATTTTAAAATTTCTTGTTAAACATTGACTTTTCATATTTATTAAAGTTTCTAATACAAGCCACCCTCGAATCAAGGAATTCTAAACAAGTTATAGTCACTTTTATGTGATGTTTGCCCTCGAGAATTTTCTCATTAATGTCCTTAATTAAAGCCACCCCCAGAAAGTGACCAGTTCCATAAAGATCCGAAGGAATTACGCTGTATGCAACGTGGAAACGTTTGCATTATGGCAACTGAAATTCCCCGGCTGAATGCCTCGCCTCGCCTTAAAAGCGACGGCGTAGAAATAGTCGTAGTAGTAGATGGAGTTGTCTGGGATTCGGTTGGCTGTCCGGCATTTTCCGCCTCGACCACAGCTGACTCGCCTTTTGCCAATATTGTTTTATAGCCATACAATATTACCATTAGATAAATTGCCTTTTGGCAGAATAGAGGCCAAGAGAAGCGGAGAACAGAGAACAGTGCACAGTGAGCAGAGAGCTTGTCCACGTTTCAAATTACTTTCTTTATTGATTTCTTTCGATGACTTTGGTATTGTGTCCGCTAGTTTTACTGCTCTACATGCATTCCAATGTTTTCTAGCCGAGAAAGAGAGAGAGTGGGATGCTGCAGCAGCGTTTATTAGAGGAGTTTCCCCCGCTTGGTTCTCGACTTTCCCGCCCTCGCATGTGTGCGTGAAATTTGATGCCGCACCGCACACTTTGACCCTCGAACTGAGATATAGAGGGAGAAACGGAGAAGAGCAAAACACTTTGTCGACACTCCCACTCCCTGCCACCCCAAAAGAATTCTCTATAAAAAGATGCATCGTCCGCCCCAAGATACGAGTATCTACAAGTATTTCCCTGCACTTTGGCATGTTGAATGTTCCTTGGCAGCTTCAATTTTATGACGCATTTTTATGATTGGTAAGAAAATTTTAATGCATTCTGTTGTCAAGTGAGTTTTATGGCATTTTTCCCTCATTTTGTGTCCATTCTCTGGCCAGCTCATTAAGCGATTCTAACATGAGCACTAAGAAGACGACCACTCGAACTTTGAACCTCTATTCGGGGCTTACACACCCACATATCAGTTGCCGTTAATTACTTTTAACTATATAATAAACCATGATTCACTGGAGTTAATTGGGAAATTTAATATTTATGAACTCACGTGGGTTAGATAAGTAGGTGTAACTTGGAATTGAACTTACCTAAAAGAAAAGGAAAAGAAGTGATTAATAAATTGGAATATCATGTGATAAGAGAATCTAGGTTATTAATGTGTAATGGTGTTATATTGATATGATAAGACTTATAATTAAAAATAGTTGTAGCGCAAGTACTTTAATGTTGATATAATTCATTACTAATTATTTACTCATTACTCCTATTTAAACCTAAATTTATTTGTTTAGTTTCACAAATATTTTAAAAATTAAACAAATCAATCGATTTCTAACGACACATTATATTCTTATTATTTTCGTACTCATTGGAACTTTATCGTAATCTATCAGCAACATGAGCAATTACACTTGTAGAAACCCCTATAATCTATAGGAAATTAATAATTTCGACCCTGCTGCGCTGACTCATCAATTGGGGGCTACATAAATTATATAGTTATAACGGTTTATCATGGTTGTGGCCAACAATTCCGATGCATGTTTTGATATCTAACCAATCAATAACCGCAAAAATAATACCCAATTCCCCTTCATTCCTTCCCCTGTCAGCTCACAACCGGAGGCAAAAGTTCAATTAAAAATATTTAAACAGCGAACAGAGCTCTTCTGCCTCTTTCCACACAAAAACACACACTAATGCGTGTCAAAATAAAAAAGTACAACAAAAAAACTTGGGATAGGTTGGAGAACACTGCCTGCCCCAAAGGCATACTGCAACATACAACAAATTCAACCAAAATGCAGGCGAATGCAACGAACGCAGTCTTGGACTTTTGGCTTTTTACACAGAGAACATTTATGGTAAGAATTTGGGCCACACTGGCGGTGTTCATTTTGTATTAAATAAATTAATTACAACTTATTTGGATCGTTTGCATATATATATTGATATATATTCAGAATATATTCCAATATTTATCACTGTGGACGGCAGTCCACGTAGTGACGATGAGCACCGAGACTGTGGTGCGCAAGGAGACTACTATATACAGCCGTAGAATTGAAAATCTGCTACGATAGTCCGATCAGAACCATTTATATCTTAATCGAAAGGTATTGTAAACCTCTTTGAAACTGCATACTAAGATTTTTCAAAAACGGATTAGTTTGGGAGAAATTAGAGTGAAAGTGCGAAATTGAAAATTTTGAAAATTGGAGCCATTGGGGCCGGTGGAGCAAAAATCCCAAAATTTTTAATGTTGTTGTGATCTAGCTTTAAATACGCGTCGAATGACACCTCGATCGTCCTGATCCGATACTCCGTTCAAAAGATATTCAATAAACAAGATTTCAACGGCCTTTCCGAAATGAAAACGTTTGTCCTGTTGTTTGTCTGTTTGTTTGTTTGTCTGTGGTATTTTTTGTTTTAAAGTCCTGGAACCACTTTTGTTTTATTAATCAGCTCGAGCTAAATAATTTTTGTTCTACGACTTTTTGGGTTTCCCGCTAGTTTGGCGGGAAAACAGCTAGAAAAGCCAGATTTCCCGCGCCCATAACTTCTAAACGACTAAAGCTACAGAATCGTGCTTTATGTCGTTTGAAAGGTATTTTGAAATGATAATAGCTTTGCCTTGACATAATTTATATAAATATAATATTTAAGAATTTATAATTAAAATTAATTTTTTTTTTTAAGTTTTTGAAGTTTTCTTAAAAATGGCTCTAACGATTTTGATACTCACTCAAGGCCATATAGCCCTTGAGATTGCTCAACTTTTGGTATATAACACATATCTCGGAAAATTCGCTTTCTCGAGATATTACTCATTAAAATTAGTAGCAAAGATCCCATATACCTAACCTTTTACATGCACTATACATACATTTATGTAAAAACTCATGTAGAGTCATTTAGAGACGTGCACAATGCAATAAAATTTAAAGCCATCAAAAAAAAATTAATATCATTTAAATTTAAAAGAAATCGTTTGATTTTTTTTTTTTTTTAATTTAATCTAATTTTTGCTTTTTCCACTACTTTGGCGGGAAAACAGGAAATTTCTCGCGCCCATAACTTCTGAACGACTAAAGTTACATAAACGTGCTATATGTCGTTGGAAAAGTATTTTGATATGATAATTACTTTGCCCTGACAAAAATTTTCTAAATATTATAATTAAGAATTTAGAATAAAAATTATTTTTTTTTAGATTAAAAATTTTTTATAAATAGCTTTCACGATTTTTATAGTAACTTCCGGCCGTATATCCCTTGAGATATTTCGGGGTACAACACATATCTCCGAAAATTTGCTTTCTCATCAAAATTAGTAGCAATGCTCCCATATAACTAACTTCTTATATGCATTTTGTTTGTTAATTTTTCCAATTTGAGTTTCAAACAAAAACTTATAAAAACAATGGAAGACCTATGTATGTACATACATAAGTCATTTAAAAAACTTCTGATATCAAATAAAAACACCTCTTAACGAGGTTAGATTAAAGTGACGATGGCACACTCAACACAAAAAATTTCTGATATCAAATTTTGTGACGATTAATAGTTATTTAAACAAAAATATTTAAAAAGTTTTTAATTAGTTTCAAAATCGGCACTTAGCTGAAAAATTTAAAAAGGCAAAATAGTCAGCGTGCCGATTTTGAAACTAATTAAAAACTTTTTAAATATTTTTGTTTAAATAACTATTAATCGTCACAAAATTTGATATCAGAAATTTTTTGTGTTGAGTGTGCCATCGTCACTTTAATCTAACCTCGTTAAGAGGTGTTTTTATTTGATATTAAAGAAACCAAAGTTTTGTTTAGATATATTTAAGCTGTATCCTTAAGAAACAGAAATACTATTTAATATACACAATAATTTAAATAATGAACCATAGTATAATACCAGATAATACAACAAAGCACCCTGTAGATTATATAATTTGATGGCACATCTTATAATAATGATCCCATTACTTTTCAGTTTCAAAACAATCCCATTTTCGCTGTGTATATTATTGTAAGCAAGGGTAAAAAGGGGTTTCGGGGGGAGAGCGTCTTTGGGGTTTGGGTCGGTCAGCCCAACTCGACGTATAGATGAAGACCATCCGGTTCTCCGTAGTTCCTTCTCCTTTGCTCGCTCACCAGCTGTCTCGCTCGCTCAGTCATCGTAAAAATCCCAAACAAAAATTCATTCTTCTTTACTTAACTTTCCGTTGTTGTTGTTTTTGCTGTAGCTGCTGGTGTATATTTCTTATTTTCTCTTATTCTTATTTATTTATTTTTTTTTGGGTGCAATGAACGTTGCGTCGCTGCTTTTCTCAGCGCATGCGTGCCAGCAGCAGGAGAAGAAGAAGTGGAAGCAAAACAACAACGACAACATTGTTGCTTTGGAGATGAGCAAACATTTGGAAAAGTCTCAGAAGGTTTGTCACAGTTGAATGGGAACTATGCGATCACAACTTTTAAGATAATTATTACAATACTAAGAGTAAATTATAAAAAAATATTAAAATATGAAGTTAAACCTATGTCAACCTATGTAAATATTAAATTGAAATCATAAAACTATCGCCAAATATTTAATATTGGAATAAAATAAAGGCAAACAAGGGATAGTGATAAAGAAAATTATTTTAAAACAACTATTTATCCCGTCATGATCTATTTCTTTCTGATTTCTTTGTGTTATTTAAGTATGGAACAAAAGAAAACAAGCGAACATTCTCTCAGTCTGTATTTTTTATTTATTTATAATTAATTTATTTTAAAAATATTATAATGTAGACCAAAGACCTAATCTTGAAATCTGCAACGGTGGAAACATTATTTTAGTATGCCCTTGCATTTGCACTTGAAGTATTCCCCTTAGTGGCCTCGAATATCTCTCCAATTTTCTTAGCAGTTTTCCCAATTCATAAAATTCAATAGCCGCATTCTGCACCTAGTAATTTCTCGTATACTTTGTAGGTCATTTTTGATACTCAATAAATATGTATTGCCATCATAAAAATCAAAGTAGCAGTATAAATCACTCTGTCACGATCGCAGTAACAGTACTCGCAATTTCCCCCGCAATTTCCCTCTTCGTCCAACAACGCTAAAAACACTGGCAAAATTCGCTAATAAATTGGCTAACCAAAGTTGCAGCTCCGTGGAGTCGGAGTCGGAGTCGGTGCCCGAGCCCGCGCCCCGAAACAAAACTGCAAACTCCACCTTGCGTCAATATTAACATTCATGCTCATCCTTTATGTGGAGGCTACAACATCCATCCCCGCTATTTGGGGCCCCCTCAGGGTCAACGGCCCACTCTCCTCGATCCAATGCTATTATATCCAACCATCTGCCGTTTTCGTCGGACTCCCGTAGCCGCCGTACTCGTTTTCATTTTATTTTTTCTCTGCCGTATTTTTTTGTTAATGGGCTCCCACTAGTCGAGGCTCCAAGGCTTTGACACATGAGGGGAAAATCAATATGAAGAGGAGACAAAATGAGGACAACGGCGACAACAGCATGGAGCGAAGCCAGACAGCTGCAAAGGACATAGGAGCGGAGCAGAGCAAAGCAGGACCAGCAGCAGGGTCAGGTACTTGAGCAGACAGGCGGAGTGTATCCTGCCATTATTATGCCACCGATCCGATCCTCGACGATCCGCCCGAGGTTTCTTGCCTCTTTGTTATCCTCGCCGTAATTTGAGCTCACTCGCCTCGTCCTGAAAATGCGGCTTCGGCTCATCAAACATGCAGAGGATCTGCTTTTAAGGACCTGACACAATGTTCCCTCGCAAAAAGAAGAACAAAAAATATATATAACAGACATGTACAAAGTGCACCTGCCTTAAACGAAGGAGAAATCCGCTCGGAATTTGTATAGATTTTGCTGTATTTCAACGAGCTAATGATGCATCATATAGGGGTGTATATTTAGGAGAAAGAGGGAAAAGAGAGGTTATCCCGTCTTTCAAGCGAGGACGTAAAGCAAAATCAGTTTTATTCAATGAAGAACCCCATTAAACCCCTGAAAAACTCCCCATAGATTAAACCATTTTGCCCCTGTTTTTAAGCCATTTCCATGATTTTTGCCAGAGAAAACCTTTGTTACAAAAAAGAGACTTTTCCCGATTATCTCAACGATTCGCAGCTAAACTTTATTAAAAATTTCGTGTCATGCTGGTAAAAGAGGAAATCAATCGGAGTCGCTATATTGCGATTTTTATTGCACAGCGCTTTGGCTTTTTCTTGCATTCCTAAGCCAGTTTCGTTTTTATGAGATTTGATCCTTCTGCTTTTTCACACAGTTTCATTTAAATTGCTTTTTTTATGTCTGTCTTTTTTGTATATATTTTTTTTTTTAATTTATATGTGAGAGAATACAGAAAGAATATTCGGTCTTCGCCTATAGATATTGTTACCGAAGCTTTGCTTTTGTGCATCTGCTTTAAAGTTTATTTATCATTACATCTTAATAAGATTTCTGCCTCAGTTTTTTTTTTCTTTCCGTTTACAATTTATACCTATTTGTGCCTATTCTTCAAATTCATCATATCGAATTTTTTGTTGATTGATTTTCCCCGTTTCCCACGCACATTGTACGATTTGCGCTGTTCCTGGAATATTTCCCTGTTTTCCATTTCACTTTTTTCACATTATGATATACTTTTAAAGCATAGATGGGCACAATGATTGAATGTCGGAGCCAGACAAAAAAAATCTTAGCACAAAAACTAATTCAAAGCAGAACGAAAGAGATTGATAAGGATTGAAGAGATTGATGGATAAAATACGTATCTAAATCATAAAGAAATTATTAATTATTCGTTTTTTTATAGATTTATATTTGCTAAATGATTAAAATTCAGTATACATTTTTCCGTGTGCATTTCAATATTGTATCCAAGCTCTGACGCATTGAATGGCGCCAAGGAAATAAACACAAAGCTTTTGTTGCATCAGTTTATGGGAATAAGGGGGTTTTTCAGGAAAGATGGGGAAGGAAGGAAGCCTCGACAGAGAGTAACAACCTTTTGTTGTTGATATGTTCTGCGCAGATATCAAGATCATACATCAATAATGACAGTTGACAACAAAGCCGACTCAGAAGAGATATATGCAAAAAAATACAATTTTATTTTTAAGCCCCTCCTGGGTGGGCGGAGGAGTAAAATAAATCAGGTGAGGCCACCACCGCCTTATAAGGAAATACCACATACGTGCAGGCTAATTGCATGGCAACATCTTTCAAACGAGAAAAAATAAATGAACTGCGTCGCGACTCATTTGTCAAAGGAGATTAGAAAGAGCCAGGTAGACGGCATAGCGAGAGAGATGGGCAGCGAATTCTGCAGCAAGTGCAATAAAGAATGGTAAAATATTTCCCTGCCACAATTAACGCATCTGTCTAATTATATAGACAGAGGAGAGTAGAAGTACAGAGAGTGGGGCGCTTTTGGCGCCAGGCGAAACCATTTTCAAATACACTTCCACTTCTCCCTGGTAAATATTTAACAATGACGCTGCAGTGGGGCAAAGGCATTCGCAGCAATTACCGCCATAGACTTTTTCCAGAATTTTAATTGAAATGTCAAAAGCGTTTAGTGGCAAGCACACACACAGAGGATAATAATCATGATGATGGCGATGGTCGTGGCCACAACGACGACGACGACGACGACGCCGACAATGATGATGATGATGCAGCCAAAAAGCGGTTCCCCATGGAGAGTCGAGTATCCCTCAGTTGGCTCCAAAAGGGGAATTTGAAGCGGCGGCGGCAAACAGGGCAGGCAATGCGGCAAAATCCGTCCCTGATTGTGCGGCATTATTGGGGTTAAGAAAATATGCTAAGCTCCTAGTTAGGAGGACTGAAATCGTAGAGCCTGCTAAGCGCGTGTGTGGATGCGTTGTGCCGCATTGTGGCCTCACTTATCGGGCGGCTTTAAATGGGATTCCCGAAAATTTAATTAGAGAAGAATGAGTTTCGAGTTAAGAATAATTACAAATAAGAGTAGGAACAACTAAGAAAATTAAAATTACAATTGAATTTAATTCATTTATTTACTAGAATTACATATATAGGTCAGCACAAATACAACCTCTAGCATCTTTCGATTCCAACAATCGGTTTAGGAAATTGCAATTTCATAAAATCTCAAAATAGCCCCTTCAACGATTTCCCAACATCAAAATTACAAAACTTGACTGGAAATTCGAAACTGGATTGAAGCTCCCAAACAATTGTTAATTAACACCTACAGAAAACACTGTAAGTCTCTGCAATTTGTGTACACAAATTGTGTAGACTGAGAAAGGAACACAAATAGTAGAGGGACGAGGCAGAGTCTACCATGCAAAGACAAATCAAAGTCGGGTGCTTTAACCAAAAAGGAGGGTGGCAAAATGTTGTCAAAAGTTTGCCAACGAAAGATTGCAGATAGGCCTGTTTTGCATCCAGCCAACCCCTCTAGAGTTCCCCTCTGTTTCCAAAAATTAAGGCAGACTCTGAAAGCCCGCAGACATTTTACAGTTACAACTTTGGCTGCACAGAGAAAAATGCATTCTATTTATTAAATAAATTATATCTAAGGTAAGTCATGGGAAGTCATGTTGATATATTTGCTTATGGATTAACACCAAGTATTAAGCTTAAACTTTTAAGAAATTTCCCCCTTTGTAATCATTAGTTCATGCTAAATATTATCTGACTGACTTATATATTCTTACTATATCCGTAGACCTAATTGTTAAATTACATATTTTCAAGATATCGCATTGAAATAATTATTTCCGTGCACTGAAGAAGAAGCTCGTTTCGTATATACTTTTTCGCCTCTGCTCTTTCTGTTTTGTGTTAACCCTCATTTAGCATAAACAGCGGCTAAAGCTGAAGAGGCTGAGGCTGATGAAGCAGACTGGCTCTACACACAATAGCAGTTAGTTTACGGCTGTTGCTTGAGCTGCAGTTGCAGAAGTTGCTGCTGCTTCTACTGCTGCTGCAGTTGCAATTTCTGTTGTTGCAGTTGCAGTTGCAGCTGCGAGCATTGCAAGCATTGCAAGCAAGCTCGCCAGCCACATTAAACGCTCGCACGATTTTCTCGTTGCGGCTGAGTGACTTGTGCCGTCGTGCCACCAGCAAAAAGAGTTTTCCATTGTGCTAAATATGCGAGATTTTCCAAAACAGCCACCGCAACAATGGACCGAGGTGGGAAATGGATGATGGGGAGGAAGAGGCAAGTGGAAACCAAAGGCGATCCTGTCGGAGCGATCGCCAAGTCGGTGTCAGATCGCGCTTAATTAGCACGAATCGAGGGATCTATTTTTTAATTTGTTTGCCTTGGTAACGAAGGAGTTTCTGGAGAAAAATGGATCATTGGTGCTTTAAGGCACCACATTTATCTATCTGTTGGTCCTCACATTCGAATATACTATTTTTCAACTTTCTTTACATTTCTTCTTGACTTATTTCGGTTTTTTTCCCCCAAAACCTAAATCACTTGAATGCATAAATTCTCCAACACTTCTCGGGATAGTTTTTCCATTTCGGCCCCTCGAGGCAAATAGTTTGACGCAAAACTTAATTAGTTTCCCTGCCATCCCACCTGGATGGGTTCTCCTGCTTTATTTACAGCCCCCACCCCGTCAGCTCTGTCTTTCTCTCTTTCCCCCAACAACTATTCACCCGTAGTGGCTTCATTAGGTTCGGGTTCAAGTAGAGTTGACCGCCCCGGGGCTGAGGCCCCTCGGATCCCCGCCTGGTTCAGTGTTCGCTGTGTCCAACTGTCTCGACTTGTCTATTTCAGTTTTCCAATGCACTTTACGAGCAGCTCCAAGGTAGGAGCCCCAGAACAGTTGAACTCCACTCAATGGGCACGGGAGCACGGGGAGAAAGGGGGCAAAAATGGGCAAGAGGAGCGGCGTTCAACGTTCGTTCTGTTGTCCAACACACGATGATTTATTTGGCATACACGCAGCAAAAGAGGGGGACGTTGCCGAGGAGCTACCTGCTCGAGGTGGAGACTACACTTGAGGAAAACAATCCCCATTGTAAGCCTAGAAGTAAGAAAATACCATAAAATATTGATAAATCATATTATACAGCCAATAAAATATAATTTATATTCAATGAATGTTTTTAATATCTTATCAATACTAAAACCAATAAACACCTTACACTTTATTGGTAAGGCTTATTTTTTTCCGTGCACCAATCCCAACCCAGAACCCATGGAAGCTTTTTACGTTTTGGTGGCACTTGGTTGACTATTATTTTTCATTTGGGGCGCTCAGCTCGCAGGCGGTCCAAGTGAAAATTATTTCAAGATACTGCTTGGCAAACGCACAGGCACAGGCACGGGCACACGCACCGAAACAGATATACAGATACAGATACATTTGCGGATACAGATACAGGCGGAGCCGCAGATACAGATACAGAAACACGCACATGTGTGGAAAAGAGCTGCAACATTATTTCTTGCGCTCCCTTCTGCCACACTTTGTTACACGATACCTAAACCGAGGCTCAATGGATGGAGGAAGAGAAGTAGGGAGGTAGGGAAGTGGCAGGGTCTAGTACAAAATAAACTTCAAAGATACATTTGCGCTTCACTTGAACCGTAGAGCGTAGAACGCCAGCCGGAGTAAACTAAGCTGCACATACACATGTGTGCTGTCTGCGTATCCGTAGTATCCGAGTATCTCTGTATCTCGTTGGCCAGAATGAAGCTGTGTACAAAATTGCGTGCGTAATTCCCTTTTGTCTCCTACTCCTCCTACGAATACTTGTAGGGATAAGGACCAAATGTTTCACCCGAAAAATAAAGGAGAAAGATATAAGTGAAGGGCAGTCGGCGCAGAGGATTTTCCACGGACTCTACCTGAATTGCAGGACCTGTGCGTGTCATACGGCAATGTTGCCGGACTTCACTTAACTACTTTCAACCGCCGATGGAAGATAATGCGCAAACGGTATGGGATTTCAATAAGAAAAATCAATGAATTGTTTGTAAAACCAATATTTATCAGCAACAAAGAAATACTGGCTTACACTAGGCGTTTCTGTAATCAATGTTAATCATTTCAATGTCAATATATAAGTTTCTACAAATGTAAGACTTTTAGTTAAGAAATAAAATTATCAAGTTATATTTATAAGCATATTTTAAGAAATAAATGGGACGTGGAATATGTAATAAAAAAGGTGAGGCCACAAAGGGAAGCATAATTTTTCAAGGAAAAATAAGGCAAAGATCTACGCTCAATTATCCCAAGACATTTTTTTTAAATCCCATCGTTCAGCCGAGAAAAACACACAAGCTTCAACACAGAAACATGATGAATCTCAAAAGAAATAAAGTAATATTCTCTACAGGACATTTATCAATCAATTTCATCTAACCCCAAGATTGTTGACAAATTGCAGAATAAATTATAATTACAACCATTCCCTTGCTTGAACCCCTTTTCCAACAATTTAATCAGACGCAGACTAGTTTCCTAAGACCCCAGTATAAAATCAATACCCTAACTCACCCATTTTACGAGTGTGAAGCTTGAAAGGAGGAAAACTTGATGAAAAACTCATAAACCAATCGAGCGCCCTTTTGACCAAAACTGCAAGGCAACCCAGTCGGGGATAAATGCAAAGAAATCGCAGGGAGAGCTAGGAAAAACAGGATAATTATTCAAACACTTTCAAAGTCAGATACAGACAGTGTTTCCCTCTAACGGGAATCGCTGAATTGAAAATGTGTTTTTGGAAAAACTTTGTCGTTGCAAGAGACCGACAAAACTAAAGGGGATGGTTTTGGTTTGGGTTTGGATTTGGGTTTGTGTTTTCGGACTGTTCAGTTCTATTCAGGATGATGCACTCCCGGGGAAGCGAATCGAAACGAAACGAGACGAGACTGAAAAAAAAAACATATGCGGGACCTCACGACCGTACCATATCCTGTAAGCGGTCTGTGTGTACACACATACACATATGTGAGTATGTGTTTGCCAGACGAAATATAACTGAAAAGCAGGCGAAGGTTGTTCAACCAACCAACCACCGCAGGAAAAGACCAAAAACAGGACGGGACTCGGAGGGGGGACGGCAGAGCACAGCACAGCCTCACCATCAGCGGAGAGCAGCTGTTCCACACAGTGGATGGCATGGGATGGGATGGAATGGAATGGGATCGCTATCGGCGCGGCGGCGGTATTGTGACGGGGATTGAGGAGAATCGTAAATAAAACTATGCATGTGCACTGCTTTCGATTTTGGCCTCTCCTCTCGCACAACACACATCTTTTTCGGTGGTTGGACGCGGCCCAAATACAAAAGTACGAAGTTGCGGGAACTGAACCCACCATCTGAGATTAGCACAGGATTTGCGACCCGATCAAAATCAGATGGGGATTGTGAAGTGAGAAAGCATGGGCCTGGCGGGAAGGCGAAGCTTGGAATATAAGTAATTGGTTATTGAAGCTATATAATTATTACTACTATTATAATATTAGAAAATATATGCATTTAACGAAAAAGTCAAGGAACATTTTAATAAAATAAAATAAAATAATCCTACAATGTAGCAGATACTACATTAATAACTTTGATACTTTTTATTAGTTTTATGGCCAAAATAAACCATTTAGTTCACGACCATAAACAATAAAGGCCATTTAAAGGCTCTAAATTGCTCTTCCTCCTAAGTCAGCCTGTTGCCAGGGAACTGGAATGGGCCAAAACAAAGCCAGAGTCCAGGCTGAGAGAACCTAAAAATAACAGGAACGGGCTAAGCCGAGTCAGTTGGTGAGACAGACGGTAGGTGAGTGAGCCTAGACCAGAGACACCTTGCCAAGAGGCCGCCGCGCTGACCAGGCCAAGACTCTGGACTCTGCCAGGTTGAGGTCCAGGTCCAAGATCCGAGATTCCACAGGCACCGCACCGCAATTCGTGCAGGAAGCGGGTTTCGTCGATGCAGGCAAAAGGTTTACACTGTCTTTTTCCAGCCGCCCGTCCACTTGTCCATCGGTCCATCGGTCCGTCGTCTGCCTGCGCACCTCCCAAAACCAGTTGCAGGTAGTTTAAAGTAAAGCCCAAAGATCTTCGCTCATTCGCTCGTCTTTTGGGATACCTTATAGCATATTTCTTATGCGACTGCTGCGCAACCCGAGTCCAAGTCTGTCCCGTCCCAGCGACCCGCACATACACACCGATATACCTACGGTTCGGATACAAAATATATATACTTATATATAATTCTCTGTCGTTTCTTGACTCTTTCGAGTCGGTCGGTTGCATTGGGAAAAATTCGTAGAACTTTGCCTAGGATTAATTGGTTGAATGTTTGTTGTTCTTGTTTCGTTTGCCTCGATCTTTTTTTCTCGGCTTTGTTTCTAGAGTGCCATTTCTGGGAAACAAATTATAAATTGAGTAATCTAGCAGTAAGCATCGATTTCGGTTCTTTATTAGAATCATTTAAAGTGTATACAGTTCTGGGTTGGGGGAGAGGCATTTAAAATCAAAGAGGTTTACGTAATTGCTGCATTTGTTCAAGATTTAATCATTTATTTGGAAAATGAACAGCACAATTTTTGATATATTTACACATTTTAAACTATATTAAACTAAGAAACTGCAAGCCAATTCTGTAATACTTTGACTAATCGAACACTTCTCTAAGGAACATGACCAACATAATGTTACCAAAGAAAAAGTAAACTTTTATAAGCGGATTCCGGTAAAGTTTCTATTTTAACTCGACCATGCTGGCCAACTTCAGCCAAAAACAAGAACTACTTAACGACTAGCGCTACCCTTTCCTCCCGCGCGTAGCACTTCCTTCCGCACCTGCAAGCCACGCTTCACCTGCTCTTTCCACACAAACTCCCCTCGCTGAAGCCCAACCTCTCCCCTTTGGAACAGCACCACCTTCAACCAAGAAACCGTAAACAAAAATAAATAATAAAAAGACATTGCCTAGCCTAGGCTGGGGCCGGCTGCATCTAACAAGTTCGACATTTGGCACTTGAATTTAACGCTTGATTGCATTCCAAGCCCAAGTTTCTGTCCCCCAAGTCACCTTCCCTACACATCACCGGACAGGATCCTTATATATCCTATATATATATATATATATATATGCAGCGCAGCTGCCATAACTTCAACTTGCACAAGTCCAACTTTCTGTTATTAAAACAAAATTGAGTAGCAAAAGCCTGCAACTAAGAAACTTCCACACAACTCGAACTGTAAAGTACTCACACTTAAATCTTGTTTATGAATAGGAAGCGATAATTGGCGGTTATCCAAAAATAGTTAATTCTATATATTCTCACGAAATTCCATTGATTTTCAAACTAAACTTTAGTCCTCGCTATAAATATATCTAGATAAAATCGTGTAAAATAAGTCCAATATCTTAAATTAAATAAAAAGTAGTAGTGGGAATTGTGCAACTCTGACTCTATATTAATATATTCCTTAAGAGACTGCCAGACCCACACGGCTGAGATGATTGCTTTGAAAAGCCAATCCAAACGTCAACGACTTCATTCTGCGGGTTCCACTTTCAGTTGGCCAAAGGGAATCGGAGGCTTAACTTGGACATTTCAGGGGAAAGGGGGTTTTAAGGGGATACACTCGTACTCGAGCTTCTTCTTGCGCCTCTCCTCATAGTTTGCCTTTCTACGCTTTGTGTTTTCTTTTAGCCCAGCTCCTCCACTTGTGGCTCGTCTTCAGACTTCCTTGTGCCCATGCCCATGCCCATGCCCAGACCCTTGCACAGGCCCACAACCTCCGCACTTCATCCCCATCCCCTTCCCGCCGTGTGCCAGTTTTTCACTGGCTTCCCGGCGGACCAATAGCTCCCCCAACTCCGCGGACCGAACGGCCCCCGATAAACTGGCCTCACTTTGCGTTTTGATTATAGCCGGAAATGCCGTTTTACACGTGAATGAAATTTGTAAAACCAGCGTTGCCGAACTTCAGAGTCTACACTAAAAATAAATTGATAGGAAGCCGAGTTTAAATAATAAATGGGAACTAGTCAAAATGAGCCACTTTATACATAGAGGAAAGTGGAGATCAATTTGCACCCTTTTCTGGATATTATCTTGTTTATTTTGCCATTTACTAAAAGGTAGACAGTAATTTTTATCACAACTCTTAGGCTGAACACAAAGGTCTTGTTTAACACATTTTATTAAGTAGATATCGAGTGGAATCTCGTTAAGAGTGATCTCTATTACTGCCTATAAAAGTAAAAACCTAAATATCTACGTATTTCAAGCTGAATTATCATCCTATTCTGTTTCTCATCTAGTTTTGCTGCAAATAAAAGAATGTTGGAAAATCGAAATGCTTAAATGATTCACATTCTAGTTCTTCCAGTGAGTTACAAAACTAAACAGATGTAGCCGTTAGATATGAAGTTAAACCCGTTTAAGCAACAATTAATGTAAAAATGTTCGCACAAAAAATGCAAATCAAAGGAGAGTCAAGAGGAAAGGCGAAAACGAGGGAGATGGTAACATAAAAGAGGCAAAAGCAAGGGGAGAGTCCGCGCTTAGGGTAAGAAATATATTATAGGAAAAATCCACCCTCGGGGGGCCAGGCCAAAACGTTGGAAACTGCACAAAGGCGCAAAATCATGAAGGACAGCTCGGGGCTCAGGACTGGGCCTGGGACTGGGACTGAGACAGGGCTCAGAATTGAAATGAGTACGAGGTTTGAGGATGTTGACGTTGCCTGCTGCACAAAACACAACAACAAGAGCAACACAACACACAATCCAAAAGGGTTACAGAATCAAAGGCCTAAACAGAAGGTTGCTGAACCCACGGCGAGACCGTGACAAAAAGAACATAGCATGGAAAGCGGCAAGGCAAGGGGTGCGCCAGCCTGAAAGTGGACCGAAGTTGCAAATACCCTTGCAGATATTTGCTTACATGTTTGTTTATTTAAAAGCTAGAATGGTATTCTGTAAGCATAACTAGCTATTCGAGCTCCGTGTATACATGGTTACAAGGCACCGAATACCTATACTTAGGAAACTCACATTTCTCGCACATATAATATTTAAAGGTTTTAACCGTTTCAGTAGTTAGAAAACTGGTTCCATTTCCTTGAATTTGTCAATCTATCTATATTAGTATAGAGTATTTTATCATATAAATTATTTAATTAAAATCTTAACAATTTTAAATGAAACTTAATCAAGATAGTTTTAACACATTTCCTGAACTGTAATGGTAAAAACATAATTTATGACCAATATTTTCTAAAGATCCATTGTTAAACAAAACAAAAACATACACCCACCCAAAGGATATTCCTTTATGAACAGACTATATCAGTGTATTAACTAAGAAGTACCTGAAATATGTACCAGACTAGACTTAATTACCAAAGCGAACCTCCCTGTACACCCACTCAAAGGGCATCCTGCATATAATCAGAATTAAGCAAAGGATGATCTCGTACTCACCATACAACGCCGAATGCTCCATAGCCGATGGGACGATCCGGCTGGACATCCTGCGGAACGGCCGGCGGCTGATAATAGGGAGCCGCTGCGGCCAAGATTGCGCTGGCGCCCTGTGGCGCACCACCGGCAGCACCACCCTGTACCAGTGACATCGAAACGCTCATTGATGGACTACGCGACGGGCTTTCCAAATAATTCGAGCAGCTGCACCCGCTTCTGGTTGTTGCTCAGACTGTCTCGTGTTCCGATGGAGCTCAGTTCCGGGATGGTGGTGGTTTCGACTGTGGACGTGGATGTGGTTCTGGTTCTGCTGCTTCCAGAACTGGTGGTGACTGAGGTGGCGGTGGTGGTGGTGGTGCTTGGCCTGATGTGGGAGAAATGGTGTTGATTGCTCAATGGATGCCGCTGGGGGCTACTGATGGCCGCCATTCAATTGTTGGCCATTTGTTGCTGTTTGGTTGCCTCCTATTCTATTCTATTCTATGCTCTTCTGCAGCTTGTCGAGTTGTTAACGTCGCTTATTGGACACTTTTTACTTATTTAAATGAGATTTGCCGACATTTTGGAGAACTGGAAAGAATTACAAGGAGAGATAAGCAAACATTAATTGTTGGGTTATTTTTTTTACAAGTGATTAGGTAAATGGAAAATTCCTTACAAGATTTGAGGGAATAAATAAAGACATAAGCAAGGGCTTGTCTTAAATATTTGAATTTCTCAAAAATAGCTCCGATAATATTGTTAGAAGTTAGAAAATATTTAGAAATTGAAGATCAATGTAACATCAATCTTTTCATATAAAGATATAAATAAATATAAATCAAGTCATACATTTTGAATAAAAACAATATATAAAATAAAAAAAACTATTCGCAAAAGTTTATAGAAATTAAAACTAATTTTATTGCAAAATTAAAAGGCTTGGACATTTTAATTGAACCCAATTGAACTGCAATAAAACTACTTATGACTTTTAATTACGATTATGACTTGGTTTTATGACTTAATAATACTATGTCATAAATAAATTCATATCTATGGGGCTATTTGATTGTTTAATTTTTTTATATTTACAAAATATTAGGAAAAGGAAAAGGAAAACCAACTTGATTAACCCATTTAATTTAATATTCCGTTTAACATTTTCTGCTCTATTTTTCGAAACCGGATGTATCCCGTTCCGTTTGTTCACTGTACTTTAATTGCAATTACTTATGTTTGCTTTTCAAATTTTGGTGGCAAATGAAGCAGCACAAGAACAACAACACACAAAAAACCGAAAACAGAAAAACAGGAGAGAGGGATCAGGAGAGAGCGCGAGAGAGAGTAGGATATGAAAAGTGCCGTTAGCTGGCTGTCGCGACCGGGGCGCGTCCGTGTATTACAATTGTAAGAGTATGCTGTAAGTGTGTGCGTGCGAGCGCGCATGTGAGTGAGATTCTGCCGATTCCCAAATCTGAGTGAGATTTTTCAGCTGCGCTGCCTGCGCGTGGCTGCAAAAAGCCGCTCAAAAGCGCCATTTGAGCGAAGTGTAACGACAAATAAAAAAGAAAACCACACAGTTTTTACACAAATTTAAGGAAAGCATTTGCAAGGCAAACAAAACACAATGCTGAGAAGAGCAAACCTGCCGCAGCCAAACTCTCTCAGAAGACAACAACGCAAGCAAGCAAGCCAAACTTAACTCAAACGAAATGCAATAAAAAACGGGACAAAAGAAATTTTTGCCCGGGGATAAATAATAATTCCCAGGGCTTCGTTTTTCCTAGCTTTTCCTGGGCTAATTAAACTGGCGTTTCCACCTTTGATTTACCTTAAAAAATGCACAAATTATTGTAGCAGCGACGGTGGTGGCAGCAGTTTTTCTTTTTGTTAATTTATTTTATTTTATTGTATCATTTTTACTATTTCCGACTCTTCCGCATTTGTGGGAGCGAGACGGACGAACAAACGCGCCGGGAAAGTGCGGGGGGACTTTGTGCGTGTGTGAGTGAGAGAGAGAGAGACAGTGAGAGAGATAACAAGGTAAAAACACTCGAAATGAATTTTGTAATTTTCTTAATTATTATTGTAAAAAACGCGAGACGACTTTGTTGTTGTTTGTTGTTGCTGCTGTGTTACTACTACTACACAACCACGGCGGCTGCTCACACACACACACACATAATAAAACACTAAACACACGTACAATACATGCAGCAGACAAACAAACAATTGCCTGGGTCACGTTTCTGGCTCTCTCGCAGCTTTTATTGCATTATCTTTGTTATCACACGGCCGCGGGGCGTGGCTGGGGGCGTGCACAGAACTCGGCTGCAATTACTGCAGCTCTTCGCCGCGTTCTTTTGCTTCGATTTTCGTTCACACGCGGCGTCTTTTCCACAGTTTTCTTTCGTGCGTTCTCTGTCCCGTTGTTCCGCTGCGGTCATCCGCCGTGTTGGAAACTTGGAAATTAACTGTTTACTTGCCGACGACAGCTACGCGTGGCAGTGTTGCCAGATGAAAGTGTTGCTTTGCGCCTAAAAATCACCAAAGTCGATATGTCCCTAAAAAATCCATAAAAATAGCCAAAAATAGCTAAAAACTGATTAGCTATTTTCTAGCTTTTTTTCTAGCTGTGAACCCCCCAAAAATAGCTGGAAAACATGCTAGAAATAGCTAGAAACCCGCTAGAAAATAGCTAAACCGTTTTTAGCTTTTTTAAGCTATTTTCTGGCTATTTTCGGTCTAAGTGTGACCTCTTGTGGTGGGGGAGAAAATCCGCTCCTCCCTCTGGCGAATTTCAGCATTCTGATCTGAAAATCTTTTACGTCGATTTATATGTTTTGAACTTATTTCAAAGTTTTCCAATAACCCCGGAAATGGACCACGCGACGAGCGACTTAAAGGAATTTATCACAGACTTGGTTATTCCGCACCAGCGCCGCAATGTGAGCATCAACCCGGACCACATTACCATGCTGGAGGGCAGTAAGAGCAAGAAGCAGCTCTCCCGCAAGCGACGTGCCCACAAGTCGGCGACTCTGAGCCGGAAGGAGTACGCGAAACTCGGATTAAATACACTGCCCACCAAGCAGATGAAGTACGAGGAAGTGCTGCCCCTCCATAACCTGTGGAAGGGCTATGTCCGGGAGCACCTGGCGCTACGTGAAGGGGGCGAGGTGCCCCAAGTCCACGATCCCCGCTACGATGAGTTCAGCAAGCAATTGGTAAAGTTGGATTTGCACGGCGCCAAGTTGAGGGTCACTCAGTCCAAGTGCCGCACGCTGGAGAATCTGTCGGGAATCTGTGTGATGGACACCAAGAATGTGCTGAAGCTCCTGGGCAAGGACCATCGGCTGCGTACCATCCCAAAGAGCGAGTGCGTTTTCGGCCTGAAACTGGGCAACATGGAGTTCACCATCTTTGGACAGCACCTAAATATCCGTCCCGCGGAGCGTAGTGTTAAGAAAATCAAGAACTTTGTGGAGCCATTCATGTAGCTAGTCTTGGGATCGCATTAGCTTAAGAAATACAAATTTGTTACGTTATAAAATAGTACAAATTAAGATGAAGGTTTGATTTCCTCTGTTTCTTGCAGTGAAACTTATCCTGGAATCCTGTTTTCTCGTTGTTTTTTCCATTTTAATACATATAAAACCGTACATTTAATGCTCTTTTTTTTTTTTGGGAAATATCGCGCCGCGTGATGTTTTAGTTTCTAGACATTTTCGTTTTAGTCGTGAGAGTAGATTCCCTGCTTTTGCCAACGTCCTATGCGGCCGTCTTGGTCATGGTAATGACGGCGGATGGGACCAAGCCGAGCACCTCCAGCGGCTTCTCGTAATCCTCCTCGGCGAACAGTTGGCGCGGAAAGGTGGTCATCAGAGAGAATGGTGTTTCAATGCCCGTCTTGACCTGAATAAACACACGCACGGCCGACAGCTGTTCCTTGATATTGAAGGTCTCCTGGAGTGTGGAGCCATCCTGCAAGCGCACCTGAATACGGGTTTCGGTGTATACACGCTGCGGAGATGTCACAGCCGGAGCCGGCGAACTGACCGTGGTGGAGCTAACCGAGGGAGCGGGCTCCGAAATGCCTGCTTCCTTTTGTTCTCTGTGGGTTAAGGTAAGAAAAATTAGATAAATTTCCCAATGAAACTATCAAGTTATCCTCACCTAGCCTTGCGTGCTGCCTTATCCGCCTCGATTTGAGCCCTCACCCGGTCGCGGGCTGCCTTCTCCTCGTCCTTTTCACGCTTGCGCTGCTCAATGATTTTCTTCATTTCCAGCTCCTCCATGCGCCGCTTGGCCTCCGTCATATCCTTGCCAGACTTGATGCGATTCTTCTCCCGTTCCAGAGCATCGGTCTTTTCGCGCTCCTCGCGTTCGATGCGCTTCTGCTTGAGCTTCTCCTCAATGAGAGCGAGCTGGGCCTTCTTCTCCTCCTCGGTGAGGGCCTTCTTCTCCTCCGTGGACTCGGAAAAGTTGCTGTGACCGGTCTTTGCGGCGTGGTACTCTACTTCTGTGTGATCCTTCAGCACCTTGCCGCAATCGTCACATTTCAGGGATTTGGCCACGGGGGAACCCGAAGCAGCTTCGGCAGCGCCACTGCTGCTGGAGGCAGTAGGGGCCGCTGAATCCTCGTTGGAATTTGGAGGACCCACATCGGATCCCGTCGGAGCGCCGGCACTTTGACGCGGCGGCGGTATCTCCTCGTCGCCATGGGCTAGCAGCCACTCCATGGCCGGCTCCACTCCCTTGTTACTGGTCACCTGCAAAGCGTATTCTCTGCGGAAAATTGAAAGAAAAAAACCCCCGAAAGTCAATTTTCGCCACATGCCGGCAAAGAAGTATGAAAATCGGGAAAGTCCCGCACACTCACACGCGCTCCCGGGGGAAACCCATATCCATCAGGGTCTGGACGTCACTCATGGCGCTTGTGGTCTGATTTTCAAATAATTTATTCGGTTATGGTTTTCGTGTATTTACACACAAATTTACAATAATGACACACAAAAACAAAGCACGGGGCGCAGTGTTGACAAATGAGAAAAGCAGCAGATAGTCGCATATCGATAACTGGGATGCGATTAATCGCGGCTTTAAAAAACTATAAATCGCAAAGTTGTATTTAAGAAGACCAAATAAATTGAAATAAATAAATATGCTTGTTTTTACAAATAGTTTGATAAAAAACGTCAGCAAAAGATTATAGAAATTGTAAATAAAATAAATATAAATAAGTTGAATATCTATAACAATCAGCTGTTTTTGAAAAGTAGCCACTATCGATAGTTCGACCTTGTCTCGTTTTCCAGCACTGCCATCCGCGAATTTGGCGTCGCTGCAGCCAAGAAAATAGTTGCATTTCTTTTTTTCGTCTTCACCAGAGTTTTCGTTCCACGAGATTAAACATGTCGCCGAAAAGCAAGACAAAGAAGATGGTTGTTAAGATACCGCGCCACCCCTACTTCAACGTGCACAGCGAGCGCAGCCAGGAGCGTGAGGTGGAGTACCAGGTGCGAAAGTGTCGCGTCAATTTGGAACGGATAAAGTCGAATAATACGGGAAATGCGGCTCATCCCTTTCCACTGAAACCGAAGCCCAAGAGATGCATTGTACGGGTGGCTAGACTGCCGGATGTGGAGCGCAGCGAGATCTCCGTCACCCCTGCCAGCTCCATCATAAATTCGGACTTTGACGAGGGTAAGAGTAAGAGGCGACGGCCTTGGAAAAGTAGCTCTAACTAATGATTTAATTACAGGCAGTGTTAGCGAGTAGGAGAAAATCGAATCACTAAAGACAAACCCAAATGACTGGAAATAATCACCGAGATTCATATACTTCCCCTGCACTGGTAGACTTATGTATTCTATAAAGGCATTACCATTTTTTGCAAACCTACGCCACTTGTGGGCTTCATACACATAAACATTATCCAATAAAACTCAACTTTATATTACACTCCTGCGATTTTCTTAGTTGGTTTAAAATGGGGAAAATGTCATTATCCTCTTTTGTAGTGTGCCAAGGCCAATATCATTTAAGACATGTCTTTATCTTATATCAAGGGAAAGCTGACTGATAATACTGTCTCTATTAAATTATTTAATGTCTTAATTGTTAATTAGGATTTTGTTAGTTTTTTAGGTGTCGTTATGTACAATGGATGTGTATAGAATTTAATTTAATTCTTTAAGGAATCTGTGTAAACGGTTGAATGTCTTAAGAGCACGCGGTACTCGTCTTGGCCAACTCTGTACAAAAGCAGGAAAATATACAAACAATAGAATCTTGAACGAATTAGAAGTAAAAGGTATAGGAACCGAGCGGTGACAAAAAGTCGTGTAAAAAATTAAATTTGCTGTAGATTTTTCACATTACTTCACCGCAATTAGAAACGGTGACTCCAGATTCATGTGCGTTTTGCGATTCTGTGGACTACAGTAACTCCTTCGGTTCTGGAGTCTCCCATATAGGCTCCCGTCGAGCGCCTGCCGACTGAGTCCCTCATTTTTCAGATTTGCTTGCATTATTTGATTGCCCGCGAAATTAAAACCATAACAAAAATCAGCTGTTCTCTTGATAGACCTAGGTAAGTGCATCCAAGCCTATTCTGCGTTTTTGAATTTTCGTGGGATTGTTGAAAGGTAGTATAGTAGAAAGGCTTTTAACCTTAATTAACATGTTTAAAAAACTTGAATTTGAAATAGGCTGGAACTATCTTTGTTATCGAATAATCGCTTCAAATGCCGGCTTAAATCGATAACACATGTTATCAAATATAAAAAAAAGTTTCAATGAAATAAATTTTTAAAACTCAAAAACATGCAACTTCATGCATTTAGCCGTCACGGCGTTTTAGAGTTAAGCATATAATATATAAACAAATATCGATATACGAATATAGATTAATACCACCGCTAGTCGAGAGTCAGCTGTCAGCACAGAAAATATTTCTGGAATAACAAAACAGCAAAATTAACCGTGTCCCCCGTATCCGTACCCGGAAAAAAGTGGAGCAACGATACGAAACCATGAACTGGCACAAGGGCAACATAGCAGAGGCCGTGGCGGAATCAAAGGCCAAGGACGCCGTTTTCGTGGTCTTCATCGAGGGTGAGACTAATGCATAAATCTCGTAATTTTCACCACGTCATTGTTGTGAAATCTTCGCCCTTCCCCCGCAACTCCTCAGGCAAGGATGAGTTGTCCCTCAAGCTGGAGCGATTCGTGGACGACGTGCGGGTGCGATCCCGCCTGGAGACCGCCGACTTTGTGGCCATTAAAGTCCAGGGCAATAGCTCCGCCTACGGACAGTTCATGTCGCTATGTGAGTATCGATTACTGCCGAGTCACTCGCCAATTGCCAATCGCTACAGCGGCTCTTGTTTGCTCTTCTTCCAGACAAAGTTGTGCCCATTCCCTCGCTCTTCTTCATCGGTAAAACGGGCACTCCACTGGACATAGCCACCGGGATCACGGATAGTGTGGAAGAGCTAACGGCTAAGATCGACAAAGTTTTGGTTCTGGCAGGAAAACGATCGGAAACGCCGTCAGTAGCCTCTTTTGTGGAGCAACAGAATCCCACGGCGGTTAGGAGCTTTGCCGGAGCCGATGACTCGGCCAGTTTGAGCAACGACGAGGCACCCGGCGAGGCGGAGCCAAATCAAACAGGTAGTCGCAGACTAAAACTGACTTAAACTTTGAATAAAATGGGGTTTTCAGTTTCAGAAGAACCCCAGTCCCCCCGTAGCGTTACCGTCGAAGCTGACTTTGCCCCCATTACTGAATCTGCCTCGTTGCAAGTTGAGGAGTCGAAGGTCAATCCTCCATCTGCTCCAGCTGTGGCCAGTTTTGCCTCGATATCCGGTGAATCATCAACGTCCAGCGTGGGGGAGGCGGTGTCTCCCACCGCTTTGGCGGCCGAAAAGCGAGCTGCTGCAGCAGCGGCAGCCAGAAAAGTGGAGACGGCCACCACATCTGGAGGCGCAGCCCGGGACTTGGCCGCCTCTACGATCCTACCCGCGGTGTCCTTGCTCACACCAGCCGTACCAGTTGCCACAGCAGCCCAGGGACAGGAACAGGTACAGGTACAGGTAACGAGCTCAGAGGCACGAATGGCGGAGGTACAGAGTCTGTTGGAACAGAAGCGACGAGAGCGACTGGAGGAGGAGAAGCAGCGCGAGAAGGAGAACGAGATCAGGCGAAGGAGGGAGGGCAGGCAGGCCCAAAGCCAGCAGGCTCTGGCCAAGGAGCAGGAGCTGAAGAATATGCAGGTACTTGACACCATTTAATGATTGAGCTTTCCCTTCCGCGGTGCTTATAAAATGCCTTTGTTTTTATAAATAGGAACGCATTCGTCGCGAGCGTCAGGAGGAGCAGGCGACCAGGGAACGCATCCGTGCCCAGATCGCCGCCGACCGAGCTGAGCAGGCGCATCGCGTCCAAATCGCATCGGATGCGACAAGCACAAGCCCTTCGGTTGCTGGCGCCGCCTCCGTGGACATCACAACCGAGTCCTCGGTGAGTTCTGTGGACGAAACGCGTCTGCAGATCCGGCTGCCCGGTGGCATCAATCGCACCAAATCCTTCCCAGTTGGCGAGGTGCTGGGCACCGTGCGCATCTATGTGCGCAACGAACTGCTGGCGGCCAGTGACGTGCGTGACTTCACCTTGGCCGCCAGCTATCCTCGCCGGGAGTTCCACACGGAGGACGAGGTAAAGACACTGAGCGAACTGAAGCTGGTGCCCAATGCCGTGGTCCTGGTGCTGACCAAGGAGCATGTGAATCGCGTGGTGCGCAGCGGTGGCTCCCTAATGTCCATGCTGGTCACGGTCATTTGGGCCATGATCACGCCGGCGGCCAAGGCCTTTGATTACATTAACAAGATGGGCCTGCGACCGCTCACCCAGAAGCTAACCGCCCTGATGGCCAATTTCCGGGGTACGGCAGGCCGACCGGTTGATGTCGGAATTGCGCAGGGCGACGCGTAAGTACTACGAATGGGGATTTCCAGTATGACATTTGTAACCTTATCCGATTTACGCCTGCAGTGCCGCCCGTCGCAATATGGACATGTTCTCACTGCGACCAACACCAGCGCCAGGCTATAACTACGAGGAGCCAGAGAATATGGACGCGGTGCCACAGGCATCCACATCCACGCCACAGCCGCAACCGGGTACGGGAAGTACTCCGCAGCCTCATCCCACTAGCAGCCAGGCTGCATCCCAGCCCTCCTCCTCCTCCTCCCAGCAGTTTCAACAGCGACCTGGCGGGTATCAACCGCCGAGGTATGGTGACTCAAACATTCGCCGGCTGCGGGACACAAAGAAGGACGACAACGAGAAGGACAAGGCCACATACAATGGCAACTCCACGCAGCAGCAATAGAAGGTTCCCTAACTCTATCAGCAGCAGCCTCTAGATATCAAACCTATGCAATAACCTGTTATGCTAAATTTTAAATTAAATCAATTCAAGAATATATTCCACAATATCAATTCGACGGTTTTTTTAATTGAAACAAAATGTGAGCCTTAGTAGAAACAGATTCAAAATCGTTCTCTATAATTTTAGACTACAATTTTCCCTGCCCGGCCTCTGCCAACAGACGCAAAGTATGCATAGAGTGTAAAGAACGCACCTGTGCACCTGTGATAAATTTGGAGTTAAATATACATTTTTAGGGCCGCTTTCTACCCTCCCTGTCGAAATTTTGCGGCCAGATAAAGTTCCGGCTAAGGAAATTTGGTTCTCTAATAGAGACCTGCATGAATACATTACTGTACAGTATATTCAATATGTCAAATATGTACAACTTTCATGAATCATGAGAATCTCTTATCATGTAAATGTGAGAGCTAAGTTTAGCCGGAACCCAGACTCGCACAATACGAGCTCTTTCTGTAATGTTTTTAGTGCAAGTTTTCTAAAAACAAAGCCCTTGTGAGTTTTCTAGGACAAACAGCGCGCTTTAAGGTGCTCCGATCTTGAGGGTTGCCGCCCACCTATGCTTTAGCGTCTAGCATGTAGAATATAGATAAGCCCAATTCAGCTTAAGTTAAGAGTTCAATTAATCAATTTAGTTATTGCCGAGAATGGTTATTTCTATTTAGTTGTACAAAATGGGCGACAATTTCTCTGAATTATTTTTCCTAAAAACATCATTCCAGTTTAAATTGGCGATCGTTGGGTTTTAAAAATAAAATCAACAGCATTTCCGAATAAAAATCAAGGTTGTCCTTTAATTGAACAAAAATAAAGGCTTAAAAACTAATACAAGAGACATCCATGGAGATCTCCGTCAGTATGTAAGATAAATGATAGTGTCAACAAAGGTGAGCTTATAAACTAGAAAAATAGAAAGCCGGTAAGGGATTGATAATAAGTAAAGGGGTATTAAACATTATCTTAATGACACTTTACAAAGCCATTAAAAACACATGTGTGTATGATTAAAGATTAAAAGTTTGATGTGGGAAATGATATGATATAAAATTCACTAAGTTTGAAGCTATTTACGTTTATGATTGTTCTTCTCTGCCGCTAGATGAATGACGTCAAATCAGTGGAAGAGTAGAAACAACAGTGGAGTTTACCATTAAGTCCTCCTAAGGCGCGCCTCAAAATACTTCACATAATATGTAAGATCATCAGATGTGTCCAAGTCCCGTCGCAGTTTACAAGGTGAACCACATGAGGAACTGCAGCAGCTTGTAGACATTAACCAGCGGGAACTTCCACTCCCTCTTCCGCTGCAGCGGTGGCACCAAGCTCGGGTAATGAACGAGGCTGCCGATATGGCAATTGGTGGTGATATTGCCACCGGGATAGACAATGGTCACCGCATCGCCCTGCTTCACGCCGTCGCAATCGATTAGCTCCAGCGACTTGCTGAAGCAGATGCGAATCTCCGATAGATAGCTGATGCTGTGCTTGTTATCGAAGAGGCAGTGGATCGACGGATTCTTGCCCAGCGCCTTCACAATGGCATTGTTAATCGCGGTTACCGTGTTGTTGGAGTCCGGGTGTATGTCCGAAGCGTCCAGGATGCGCGACATGATGTAATCCTCGCGCCAAGTGAGTCCTTGCTCGAAGTACTTGAGTTCATCGTCGAGAGCTTCGATGCGCATGGCGCAGGTACCGTGCTTCTGCCACTCGTGCTTCCACAGCCACTCCTGCGTGTCTTCGCCCTTGAGATCCGGCCAGAAGGTTTCCAGGCGATCCGAGATGGGTTCCAGCTTGTCCGGACTGAAACTGGCCGATTTGTTGCAGAAATTCGGGCCAAACTGATGCAGTTTCGTTGGCCAAATTCCGTGAATGGTCCAGAACTCCTTCTTCTGCGGCAGAGTGCACTCCTGGTCGGGATTATCCTCGCGCCAGTGATAGCATGTGGTCACCGGCCACTGTTGGGTGAAGATCAGCACGTCCCAGTCGTTGTCCTGTACGCGGTTCCACTTTTCCCCATCCAGCAGAGCCTCGTCGTCATCGTAGGGGAACATCAGCTCGAACTCCTCGCCAGTCGTCGCAGGGTCTTGTTTCCCCTGCTTCTGTTCCAGAGACGTTGATTCATCCGACGAATCCGATGTGTCGCTAAAAATGGGGAAACTTGAGCTCATGAGTAATTGCCCATTGATTTTGCAGAGTTCTTTGTTTGCTGTTTGTCGCGAAGGGGGTTTCTAGGTCAACCTTGAACTTGACTTGACTCCTGGATCGCGATATATGCACGTATAGCTTTACAGCAGGACGTGTTGCAGGGCAGGATGAAGTGGGGAGTCCGGGAAAGTTTTCCCCAAATACCGTCGGGTTCCTTGGGTTTCCCCGTGGTTAACTCACCTAATAGGCGTGGATGTTGTGGCCACTAGGCAGCAGGCCAAGATGGCCAATATTAGAAACCGCTGGCTATGCATTTTCTTGTAAAATAAAAATAATAATAAACTGCGATGCAAAAACCCAGTGTTGCCAGATGAAAATTTGGCTTTCCCCCTAAAAAATATCAAAGAGTCGATATTTCCCCTAAAAAATCCAGTCTTCCCCCTAAATTTAAAAAATATGTTAATGAAATCCCCCCTAAAATCCCCCCTAGGACATCAAAAACCCCATAAATCTAGGGGGAAAACCCCTGATCTGGGAACACTGTGCGATGCAAAAACCTTAGGTGGAGCTATCGATAAATCGAGTGCAACGTTACGTGACTGGGTATCGATAGCGGATATCGATATACGTTTCAGTATTTTTTATAGAGACATCGAACTTTAATACTAACATATCGACAATTTAGGCGCTACTTTTAAATTTAGAGGAAATAAATCGTTCTTAAATAAAACCATACTCAGGGCATTTAAAATGTTTAAAAAAAAGTTATATAATTATTACTACTCTTTAATTAAAATTACTTATTTTCCAATAGTCTTCAAGAACTCTTCCAGAAGACGGATTGGATTGGGGAAAAAATAACACCATTACAATTAGAATTAGTAACGCAAGTAACGCCTGAGGTCAACAGTTTCCAGGTGCACCGCCATAAAACCCATTAATTTTAGACACTCATTAACTTTATGACCAATTAGCTAAAATGAGACCCGACCCACGTCGCTTAATAAATTCCATAGACTTTATCGCTAATTGAAATAGCAAAATACGAAGAGAACTGTTTCGGCTGATTAGGATTTATGAAATACTTCGCCAACTTGTCTGCTCCGGCTTTCAGCCGGAGTCAGTGTCTTGAAAATCCCCTGGTTACTTTGATAAGATTCGGAATTGTGTGTGCTTCTGTTCTCCTTTTTGGTTTTTAGTCATCATCCAACTTTAATTAGTGACAACGATAATTACACATTGCAATGTTCCTGTTCTGTTGCCTTTTATCTGGTTTTCTGCTGTTGACTTCTGTTGAAAACCCAATGACTTCGGCCAACAGCAACAGCAACAAATCAATGACAACTATGAATCGAACAAATACATCAGCAGCAACAACAAATGGTGACAAGAATATTGCTTAGCAATTGATTATTGCTTAACTGTACTTTGTACTTTTGATGATCCCCACAAAACATGGGCGGTGGGGTTCCTATAAGTAGTAAAGGGGGTGGTTTGGTGAGTGGCCAGCTGTCGGAATTTCACACAAGTGAGGTAAAGCTGTCACACTTAATGCCCCATAATTGTAAGGGGTAACAAAAACAATAGGAGTTGTATCAGTTGGCTTAAATAGTTTGGTTAATATGTTAAAAGTCTTCAAAAGACTTGTTTATTTGTCATTATATCTGATTACAAATTATTCACATTTTAGAAATGGTAAATTTTTAACATAACTATTAAACTAAAATAAGGAAGCAGAAGTAATGTTGTAGGAATGATTTTTATTTTTTAGTGAAAAAATATTAACGTCTAAGTTTTTAATAATTTAATATAAATAAGGATAGAATAATTGTGTTTGAAACAATATTCAGTTTTTAGCCGAAAGCCACAGCAGCTATGGCTGATACTTATCCTGTAACTTAGTTTATAATTAAGCATACAATTCAATTCTGGATAAATACAATAACAATGTGTTTTCCTTATAGATAAGAAGGAAACCCATTCTTTAAAATTATCGACTCTTGCAATCTCTGTAGCGAAATTAGGTCAGAGAACTCCGTCGTGAATAAAATTATGTACATTAATCTCCAGGAATCTTCCATTAAAATGAAATTATATAATGGGAGAATCAATGTGCAAAAAAAATTAAATATATAACAATATATACCCATATACATACAGGGTAAATCTTGTGAGTGATACCAGTGTGTCAGCCAGCGCTATTTCCGCCCATATTTTATCAATTTATCAAATTCAATTAGTTCGATTCCGGGCGATAAAACTCATTTACATGACGAACGAACTTCTAATCTATACCTCCCGCCGTCCCTTGGACTCCATTTCGCCGCATTCAAACAAATTCCCGCTCATGTCTGGGGATTTTATCAACAACATTTGTGATTATTTTCGTGTCATGTTTTTGTAAGCCGTGCCGGGGAGCGGCAGTTTGGATGGCCAGCGGGTGGGCTTTTATGCAGATTTCTGAGTGGCAACTTTTGTTTGATGACAAATTAATTTAATAATAATAACAGCTGCAAAAACATTTCGTAATCAATTTTTGCGACCAGAACTTATCAATTATCCTCGATGTACAATCAATTAATGTTGTTTTTTAGTTGGCACGGTCCTAATGAGAATTGCTATTGCATGTGTGTCTTTGGCTGATTTTGCTCTAAATCCAGGAAAATGGTTTTCTCTTTCGTTTGCCGCCACAACTTTCATTTGGGGGTGGATAATAAATTTAAAAAAATGTGACTTTAGCGTTTTTTTTTTTCACTTTTCCTTATAATCAACGCCATCATCATCATCAACATTGGCAGCAGCATCGGGGGGAATTCCCCTTAAGACTTGGCTCCATCATCTTTTTTTTATATTTTGGAAGAAGCCATCTCTCTTTTTCTCTCTCCTTCTGCCTTTCTCCTTTCTCTCTCCATTTAGCGCCTGCGCAAGTTAGAAAGAGAGGCCGCCGATTTGTGGGCGGAGCTACTTGGCTTTTATATAGGATTTCCAGCGCGGGGAACTCCCGGTAATTGCTTCAATTTGGCGTACATATCCGGATCCGCTTCGCAGGCCGCCCCCTCTTCTATTTGCCGCCTCTCTCTTTTTCCAGCTTCCCTTTCGCTTGCCTTGTTTTTGTGCAATTGCTGTGTGTAAATGGCATGAGAATGATAATTGTAGCAATTATAATATTAAATTGGGAGATCATGGCTCACAGGGTTTTGCCTCCCCCTCCCCTTTTGGGTGTGTTTTTATGTAGCATACTTTTTTGCTGTCATCCCGGCAGCTTTCCCCCATATCTCCTTGGGGGATTTTTCACTCCCGACTGCTGTGTATTCTGCCGGATTTGTTTGTTAATTAGAATTCTAGCGTTGAAATTAAAATGCTCACTCCAAAGCGGAGGGCGGGGAAAGGGAAAGGGAAGCGCTGGAAAACTGTCGGAAAAACTTCATCTAGTTTTTCGGGGCGTTGGCTGCTGCCCGCGGGGAATTCTCCTGCTGCCGCTTTTTATTATTTGTCTGCCTCTGCTCTTAATTACTGCAGTTTATTTTCTAAGTGAGACTAATTAACAGGCGATTCGCAGCATTGCGGCACATTTTACTCTTTTTCGTCCAAGGACTTCCGCTCCGGTTGTGTGTGTGTGAGAGCGGTCAACATTTCTGGCTAGTTAGTTGGTTGTGATAGCATTGGACTTGAAAGTTTTTAGCAGACATCCGGCAACTTTTTCTGCTCGCATGTAAAGTCCTGCGGCTGAAAGTTGTCCGAGTCTCCAATTAGTTGAACCACTTTGGCAGTCGCGCATGTGGACCAAAGTCATCAAAAGTTGTCTCATTTTTTGGATTTAGCTACCATTTTGGTTGAGTATGTAAAGTTTTTTCTTTGAAATTAGTTAAATTGGTGTCCTGAAAATTTGTAATTGAGCTTAATGTGATTATATTTCGTTTCTTTCTAATTTCATAAATTATTACATTAAATACAGATGAGAAATATGTATATAATTCTTAGCTTTTATTGTTACACAATTTTATTTTTCAACATTTTACTATTATAACTATTAGCTATACATATATGTAAATATATTAAGCCTTTTAAATATATGCTTTTAAAATCACTAGGGGCTTAAAACCATTTCAAAAGGCGTCTAAAAGTATGCAAAAAAATGTTTGAGAAACCAAATTTTGTTTTTGCTTTTAACATGACATTGTATTGGTTTTTAAGGCTCCACCGCTTAGGCATTAAATATACGAAAGAGAATATCCCACTTTTATTTTATAATTTATATTTAACTAAGACAATAATGTATTTAAAAAAGGTAATATTTAATTTAAGCCGAAACAAATATAAACTCCTCGCATTTACTTTCATTACCTTTCTCTTAAAACATAAGTTAGAGTTCTGGCCATCTAATGTTCGCTTTAATTTGTGGCGAGCTAAACTAGACATTGATTTGCCACCTCGACTCGTGCAATCGTACCTTCGATCCCCCCGCTCCATTAACTATGCCACAAATTTACGTTATTAGTGCAGCATTAGGCGCTCGGCGCTAATTATCAACACTGTCTGAGGCGCAAAAAGCCCGCTTAACCTCCACCTCTCCGCCTATTTGGTATCCTCGGTATCCTTCGTCCGCCATCAGCAACAGTCCACCACCATTTAGCATTTGAATGGCGCCCATTTCAGCGCCAACCCCCAACTGCAGCCCACGTAAAACATGGCCAACACACACACACACACCCACTCACAGACGCACACGCAGAGCACAACCCTCGCACGTTAATGAACGTAAAATTCACTTAATTCCAACTTTAGCCATGAATTAAGCACGACAAATGGACGCTAAGAGGATGGTGAAGTGGGGATGGGGCGAAGAGGACACTGGAGGGGTTGGTTTCCACCCAGCAAAGTAGTGGGTGTAATGTTGTCCTCTGTTATCCCGCAGCCGAGGGATAAATAAGCACAAAGACGGGCCACGAGACGTGCAAAAAACCAGCAGAGGAGTGAGAGAGATGGAACAGCGAATCGGAAAGAGACAGCGAGCCGAAACAATAAGTAAATGTGCTTTTATGGCTCTTAATTAAGGCAATGATGGGGTGTTTTAATACGTTTGCCAAATGTTAAATGACAAACTGCTTGCTCGTCGACTCGTCATTATGGCCCAAGCTTCTGATCCTCTCACTCTCATCCACACTGACCGAATAGAGTGTCTGGTTCAATTAAGTAGGCGAAATAAAACTGGGATGCCAAAATTTACATTTTAAAACAATTGGAAATGTGTCTAAAAGTATGCAGTAAATTTGGGTATTTGGTTTTTATCTTTTTGGGAGGGTAACATATTCTAAAGCATACTTTTGAACACAATATAAGATGATATAAAATGATTTTATATCCACAGCTGTTGCAGCGATACATATAGGTAGAATCTGTGCCATAGGTCTACTTATTATTTCTAAGAATTCTTATAAAAATATATATCCTTAGTAACGCAATAATTCGAGGGTGGTAGAAATCACTATCGTTTTGAAATCACTTTTACACTACACTATAATATTTTAACATGTAAACATGTAAATAAAGTTTGAGGTATACCTCAAACATTTTCCTGCATACCTATAGACAATTTTTTACGAGATTTCAAAATAGTGTTGATTTGCTGGGGCATCCCCGATAACGTTTAATTATAGAAACATCCTTTAATTACGGAACTAACTTAATTGGTATTGTGGTCCATATTTTGTATTATTTTTGATCAGCATTACCAGGCGAGTCGATTTAGCTAACCTAAGCAACATCGATGAAAATTGGTTTTGCTCAAGATGTTCCTAGCTCCATTTTTTTGTACATTTGTCCACGTCGGATTTAAGTTTTCATACCCGCTACCCCATAAACTAAACCATAATTTGGCAATAAGATAGGCCCATGTCCATCTTTTAATTTTAAACACTCGAAAGTACAAAATAGTTTGTATTAGTGTTTTATTTCATATTCCGATTGTATCCTCAGTGTATACACTCCACTCACACACATGAACGTTAATGAAGCTGCTGCGAAAGCGGTTTCGAGACTCTCGCTGCAGTCCCTGCCTTTTTTTTGTTGATAATTTCCCTGCAAATTCCTGTGCTTTTCTTTTCCTTTTTCCGCTTCTGTAAATTGTCTGCCACCGCCTCACCGCGCACTCCTTTGACTAATTGCCTGGACTGGTCGATAGATTTATGACGCGCAGTGTGCACTTGGCATGGCTAATGAGCAATTGCGCCGACACTTTCATGGCCACTTTGACGGGTTCTCAAGTGCGAGAGATGTCGGGTCGGAAAATCAGCCGAAATTTGATGGCTGATTGAACATATTGAAATTTAGGGGGTGCGGCGGGGTAGATTTTATGATTTGTAAATGTTTGTCTTGGCAAGTTTATGGCTACATTTTAGGCAGAAAAGGTCCCAATTTGTGGCTTTTTATGCCCGTCTCGAAATCCATTGTGACGAGAGTGTGTGTGCGAGTATCGTAAAAATCAGTGTTGTGGCACATAAAAATCCAAATGCGCCATTTGCAAGGCTGGCAAAAATAACATTTCCAACACTTTTGGTTTGATTAATCAAATGTATCGCCGAGGGCCCGCGGGGCAGGACCCTCAGCTAGGACTCGTGTCTGCCTTATCCCGCACTCCCTTTGTCCTCGTCCCCGGACATTTAGTCCAAATTAGTATGCCGCGCACGTTTTGCAGAGGAACAAAAAAATAGAAAAACGAATGGGAAACAAAACAAAAGCTGTAACAAAGCGGAAACGGAAACGAGACCAACAAAACAATCATCTAAAATAAAAAAGATGGCGTAACCTTTGTTGTTGTCGCGCTGTTCGTTTTTTATGATTTATTTATATATTCAAAACAAATGCAATTGGGTTTATTACACATCAATAAGCAAAAATTTGCGGTGCGTGTTTCGGGGCAATCCAAAAAAAAAATGGAGGATGAATTGATTTACATGGAATATGTATAAATATCCATGACAGCCGCAAACGTGATCAAATTATGGATGATTGGGGATACGTTTAGAATAATAAGGATGTTTAATGGAATCTGGTAACTGGAAGGAAGAGAAACTATAGAAGTAGGAATAAAATATTTAGTGGGATATCGTGAAACAGATTTGTTTAATTTATTAATAAGCGGTAAGTGATTAAAAATAAAATTATTTAAAGACAAATAAATAACTATTTTTGAGATAAGAATTTAAATGAATAATATTTTATATCAAAGAATAATAGAAATCGAATGATAATGGAAATAAATAATGGCTTCAAGTAATTTCTTCTCTGCAGATAAATATGAGATACGTACATCTAAATTCGGAATTACTCGCATATACACTGACAGTGCCGAGTCTTTCCGTAAGGTAGTTCGGAGCCTAACTGCTTTGAATTGCGAGTTTTGGCATCATCAACTCCGTGAAGACAAGCCATTTAGGCTTGTGATAAGGAACATACACTCCACAGTCCCTAAGGAGGAAATAGAGCGTTGCTTCACGGACAAAGGTTTCAACGTTGCAAACATTTACTGTCCAAAAAAGCCCGGCATGCGCGGGACCATGTCCGACGTAAAGAATGATGAAAGGCAAAATTTGTTCTATGTCAATCTCAAGATGTCGCCGAATGTCGGCGAATCGTTAAAAATTAAGCAAATTGGAAGGCACAGAGTGACCGTGGAAAAGGCTACTCGCAATAAGGAGCTCGTTCAGTGTTATAAATGCCAAAATTTTGGACACACTCAAAATTGTTGTTTTATAAAGTCTGTTTGTGGGAATTGTGCCGGAGATCATTCTACCAACTCCAAATCGTGTGAGTCACATCTCAACAACCAATACATGTGTGCAAACTGCGGAGAAAATCACCCTGCAGGTTTTAAGGGCTGCAAAGTTAGGATGGAACTAAGCAATAAACTAAAAGCTGGAGTAAGTCTAAGGAAGACAACGAACAATAGGTCAAACGATCCAATATTTTCCATGTCAGCTACCAGAGATGGCGTATCTTATGCAGATATGGCAAGAAATAGGCTTCCAAACAATATCGGCGCTGCAGCTAGGCAGACTGTTGCACATGTACCTGAAGATGGCCGCAACCCAAACCGAAACCTTGGAGAAGGCAATCTTTGATATAAACGCTAGACTGGATCAACTCTTCAAGCTAATCATGGAAACGATTGAGTCGAACAAGGCTTTTCGCGATATAGTTCAGGTTCTTATTTCTAAAAAATGACATTCTCAGCTATAAAAATCGGATTATGGAATGCAAGAGGAATAGTTAACAAAAGCGATGTATGTCGTGCACAGGCTGAAAATTACTTCAGACGCCTTGGCTCTCATCCTAACTCCCTGGCGAAGAGGCTAACATGGAGACCAACAAGAAGAAGACTAAAAAGAAATCACCCACATTAAGATACATTTAATACCTTAAAAGTCTAAGTCAAGACTGAAATAATTAAGACTGAAATTAATTAATGTATAATCTTGTATACCAACACTTTGTTACCCCCTATATTTACAACCTGCTCAAGCTGCCACATAGGTAGCAGTATACCCGTTAATTTTGAATAAATATACTTTTTTTTTACATTTATAAAAAAAAAAAAAAAATAAATAATTTGACGAATTGAATATTGTATTGCCTACTTTTGGGTACCAAAATTATAGCTTTCAAAGGTCTTAACATTTCATCGACGCTTCAGATTATTTGTAATCACAAAAGGCATGGGCATTATCGACTGATTTTTTATGATTATTTACTGTTAATTTTATAAATGCTTTGGTACTTGACTAAAACCAAGTGTAAAGTTCGAATAAATGGATGCGAACGTATATTGATAAGGGCTGTTACCGGAAGCTATCTTCATAAAGTTAAAGAGGGTTAAAGCATGCATGTCCCAAGTCCGTTTCTTCTGGTAATGTCAAAATATTAATGTAGATTTGTCAAGTGGCAAGAATTTGTTCAAACAAGCAAATCGCAGCCCCACACATGCGTAAGGACTTCCTTTTTTACAAGCCCCAGGGAGCGCAGCTTCATATAAGACGATGAGAAATTGAGGGGGTTGTGTGCCTGGGATTGGGGTCCACAAAGAAAAGTATCCTTCCAACCGCAAGGAGGCAATTCGGGATGTGTGTAAACAGGCAAATGGCACGCGTTGTCATATTTCAAGAACCAGAAACCAAGAGCCACTTTGAAGGCCTTTCGAGATTATGATTTGTTTTGCTTGGCGCTTAACGAGCCCATGATATAACACATAAGGACCCCGATAAGTATGCTAAGCATGTCTCCGAGTGTGTCCTTGCTGTCCCTCTCCTTTTGCGTTGAGTAATTTCGACTTGACAGAAGACAAATTTTTACAGATTTGTTAGAATTTGTTTGAAAGCAGTTCCCCCTCGAGTGTGTGCTTGTGTACGAGTATATGTGTGCGCATGCAAATAAACATTTGCACTTAAAAGATATATATATATATAAATATATCTGAAGATGTTTATTGTGGGGACCAAGGCTTTGCTGACATCATGTAGGCAAATTGCGTAAGGAGGCTCTGACATTGATTTGACATGAACCCTGAACCCTTGGACCCAGAGCATAACAAATCTGTTTGTTTTTTTGCCTTCTTGCTACACAGAAAAAAATAACTTTGATGAAAGAATAAAATATATTCAAAATACAAATTATTTCGTACATAAATCAAAGATTCGCTATGCTTTTATATTTTAAATGTATTTTCCTAACATTAAATACATATTCACATTAAATACATAGGTCACGCTTTCTACTCTCTTGTAAATATGATCATAATACATATATTCAACCATTTTCAATAATTTAAATAATATTTTTAAAACTTTGATTAACTTGAGAATTATAATAAGTAACAAATTAAGTCAGAAATGCCACATAGGACTGAATATCTTTTCAGATGCCAACTAAAAGTAGACCATGAACATGAACTAATTCCAAGGACATGTATTATTCCTCTGAGTGTCTGAAAAATCGTTTGCCTCAATCAACCCTTTAAGTCCAAAGAAGGGAACAACAACTTCCTTGGCTTAACCCTTTTTTCTAATGGCCGAGTACATTGATAGGACAAATCCGTAGGAGCCAGAAGTTTAATGAAGTGAAAAATTGCAAAATAACCAAAAATTAAATGAAACAATGGCCGGGCAGCTACGCAGATGTGGTATGTATCTATATACAAATCTCTATATATATCTTTACAGATTCGTATATATCCATGTTTATTTTGTTTTCATTTTTTCGGTCGGCCTTTTGTTTTTGGGCCTGCCTGCTCCTTGGGCTTGTGCAAACAAAAATTGAACAAATTTCCAGTTCAGTGGCTTTGTGGCCGCTTGGCCATTTATAAAAGTTCTGTAAGTCAGCCCCCGGAGTGGGGGCGTGGTCCGCCCCCAGGAGGCAATTTGTATTTATTTGCTGGATTTCCATGTTGAAATTGCTTTTCGTGTCTTTTATTTGTATAAATATTTGCAGGACACTCGCAGCCCCTAAAAGTGTTGCCTTCGACTGCAGTTTCGTAGGAATTTCCGTTTTTGGATGCTGCCATTGTTGTTGTTATTGTGTAGAATAACAAAAATCATACACAAATTTGCGGTGGAAAGGCGTCCCAGAAAACGTCGCGTTGTCTCTGAGAAATGTATTCTTCGTTAAACCCATACGCAAATTGTAGCCAGAAAATTCCAAGAAAATGTGAAATTTCATAACCAGAACTTCATGCACGAGTAGATGGCATATTCCATTCGCTATTTTCCATTGCCATTTCTCATTTGCCACACAAAGTGCACACATGGCTAAGCTAACAAAGCCGGGGACGAAAATCAGATTCAAATTCAGGAGTTCAGGAATCAAAAGCGGAGTGTGACGGCTCCCCAATTGGGAGACGAGCCCCAAAATGCCAAGATCATTGCAGGGCAGCCATGACACCAAATTGTTTGCCCAGCCAAACAGCGACAGAGACCAACTTGACTTTTCGCACTGCCGGAGACCTCAGTGCTCAGAGTTCTCAGTCCCCAGGCCTCTCAGTCCTCACTTCTGGCAAATTTGCGTGCAGATAAATTGCAATCCACCCTGAGGTTTGATATGAATCAGCAGCCGGAGGAGCTTGCACTTAAAAAAAAGAACGAAAAAGTGTTTAGAAAAAAAATAGCCTTTATACCAAGCATGCTTTTCAGTTTAATTAAAATTCTTAAATTTGCTTACCAAAAAATAGTATTTTTAAGATACTAATGCTGTATATGGGTTTCAGTCAGAATTTTGCGACATTTAAGGAGATATTTCCGATTTGAAAAAGTATATACTTTTCACCAAGGTTTTCTATTTGATGTTTTCATGTCCGTCTCTCCATCTGTCTGTCCAACCGTCATTCGGTCCGTCCGGTCGTTCTTTTCAAACGATTAGTAAGAATTCAGAACAAAAAGTTCACCAACATTAAGCACATAAAGTTGTTGCAAGGAGTGAACATGGAATTCCCAAGTACGAATTCAGCAAAACTAATGACAATATTATTCAGAGAAATTATTGTGATACATTAAACTTCGTTTTGAATTTAGGGATTTTTAAAAGAAACAAATCATTTAAAAAAGTTTACAACTAAATAAAACAAAGAGTTCAAATCAAAAAATTATTTTCGATAAATTTAATAATGTAATCTTTGTTTTTCTCAAGGATATTTTTCGAAATAATATTTAATTTGTTGAGAAAAACAAAAATTCTTTCAATTGTAGTAGAATCGCATTTTTAAGTAAACTCACTAATTTTTCGTCGAAGTGTAACAACTTCCAGGAGGATTTGGACTCCCCAAGTTTTGCGGTCGACTTGTGAGTCAGTTGGCGTCGTTGCAATTGTTGTCTTTTAATCACCGGCTAACTAGGAGTTGACTTCATAATTCTAATTGTGTCTCTGATACGGGCCCCCACCGGGCTCCAGCCAATCTCTCTCCCCGAGAAAGTGGGAAAGTACGTGACTTGGTCTTGGAATATCGGGTATTTGATGGTCTCCGATGCGCAAACAATAAATTGCAACTGCAGGCATGTTTGCACAGGGCAACGAGTCCTATGATAAGTGACCTGTTGAAAGGCATTAAATTGGTTGGGGCCCCGGAGTGGAGGTGTGCTAATCTCCACTGAAAGTGTTGCAGCCCGAGGAGCCCCGCCTGTAGATAAGCTAATGATGTCCAAATATTTGACTGTAGTTTGCCAACTGAATTATGAAATCGCTGGGATTTCGTTTGATCGATCGGAATGCAGGGGGATTGGATTGGATTGGTCAATAGCCTCGGGGTAAGATTGACACTTTGGGGGTTTTCCTATCGCAAGACTTGATAAGTCGGATGAATATAGGTTTAATCTGCTTGGGAATGCTTGGATTGCGTTTTGATTAGTATTTGAAGTCTCGAAGGTTCGTTTCTTGATTATAATAGTGTGGGAACAGTGCTTATCTATGACTGAAGTGATAGGAGTGGTATTTAAAAACGTATTCCTATATCTATCTTAGGAAGAAGAAAATTTACGCAGGTTCTATTTATATTCTTTCGTTTGGTTAATCGTTATTTTGTGTCATAATAATGCTCTCCCAACACGCAATCTCTTTTGTTTGTATTGCTCTATTCGAACTACTGCCTTGAGTTTGAGTTGGCTTCTTGCACTTTATTATCAATCAATGCCCACACAGCTGCTACTGCTACTTGTGTTTGAACTCCCCCTACTGTTCCCGTATTTTTTCAGCCCCTATAACACCTTTCTCCCATTACGATTCCCAGTGCCAGTGCCAGTCCCAGTTCCCTTTCCTATCCCCGCTCAACTTGAACTTCGTTCTTTGGGCGAACGTCAGAGGAGGTGGCTCAAAGTCATAGCGAGTCAATCGTAAATATCCAGTGCCCGATATCTTATCAGCTGTTGAAAGCACTTTACTAATAATTAAAATGTCATCATTAAGAAATATGAAAAAGTCAACAAAGGCGTGAAACTTCCCTCATGGCAACCTCTCTCTATCTGCCTCCCACCTAACCAGCCAGCTCCTCGCTATCCATCCCATAACCGAGCCGATCCCGACTGCAGTGGAAGAATTTATTGTTTTGCTATTGACTATTTAAACTCGATAGAGTCATGTGGCTGGCTTGCTGTGATGTTTTCAGTTTTTATCGGAGCTGGAGAGCCTCGTATTTACCTTTAAACTGGACTAGTCGGAGGTACGACTTAACCCATTAAGGCAATACTTTAGAGTACAATTATAAATAAATAAATTAAGTTACTCTAATAAAATTAAAAATATTCAAGTATTTGAAATCAATTTAAAATGTGTCTAAACGTAGGCAATGATATATTTTGAAACGGAAACATGGAGAAAGGTTCAATGTTATACAGATTAAACTATCTGTTAAGACCAATTAGGCAATTGCAAACGTAAAACCTTACTTTTTGAATCCCTTTTACCTAAATATTTTCTAAATTCTTAATATCAACAATGCCTTGGTTCAGCTCTACAATATATCCATGGAACGTTCTCCAATTCTACCTCAGTTTTCCTATAGATAAGACCTTTGGGACGACCACGCAGCCACATGGGTTAAGCAGATAGTTGCTTTGGGCTTCACATCGGCTCTGAGTCTGTTGACACTAATGACAGACGATTGGCGTCAATTTTCGTGTCACATTTTCCCGGTGCCAGCGGCGACACAGTAGCTGCATTTTCAATTATAAACAGATGTTAAGGTCTGATAAAGCTGCCCGGCATAGAGCCGTAGATATAGCCATAGGTAACAGACATATATATATAGAAGGCCTGGGCATAACCACATCTTCTAATCGGTTGCAGCGAACGCGCTCCTCGATTCTGGGGTCTCTGGTACTTGAGCCTGTAATGAGTCGTGTCGTTGTCAGTTTCAGTTTTTCCAGCGGAGGCTTCTCGCTCTCAGTGTTTGCTCAGATGAGTTTTTAATTAAATGCCTATCGGTTTGCGCCTTAAATAAATTGAAATAATCAATTTATATTACGTATACGACCCGCTGCCGTGCTCCCGAACTCTGAGTCAACAAATTTAATTGAAAATCTAAACAGAAAGTCAACAGCACGACGACAAGTCAGTCGATGATGGTGATGAACGTGCCACTGGCTCTTGGCTGTTTGTTTGTGTGCATAATTTTAAAATCAATACAAATATATCCATGCCTGGTCCAGGTCTGATTCCCCCGAATCCCCTCCAGTTACCCAATCGCAATCGCAATGGAAATTGCCGGAGGGAATCGCGTTATCTTTTCTGCTATTTTCTGTTGTTGTTGTGTTCCCAACTTGTTTTAGGGTTTTCCTGATTTCGTTGATTGAAAATTATTCGCTTTGCTTTCAATTAAAGCTGTCGTCGATACGGGCGATGATCGTAAATCTTGGGCCAGTCAATCTCCCCACCTTCTCTCGGTTATTATGGATTTATGGGCTACCGTATCTGTATCTTTATGGGGACGGTAGTCTTATCGACTTCATTAACCAAACAAATGTGTTTATTGGGCCGGGGCTGGGTCGTAAAAGGAGCGAGTGCGTCGCTTAGCCTAGATAAATAAACAAATTAAATAAAATTATTGTACTGAAAATATTATTAATAATATTAACTCTTCGATTAAACGCAACGGAAGTCGCCACACTTTTTATGGCCACTCTGTAAGCGCTTCGAGTTGATTGTGTCGATTGTATTATTCGATATAATCAATTATGGAAGGGCGAGCTATAATTGTCTAGAAGGTGAGTGAGAATGGCAGGGTTGTTGGGTTTAGGGATCTAGAAGGGGTTAATTATAATATTTAAATAACAGTTTTTATTGAAATTATCCCTTTTATTTATGTATTTTGGACTCCAAAACTGTCCCTTCTGCAAAACAGATATTTTATTTTGATTTTCAGCAAGCATATGGTATTACTCACCATTTCATATTATCTATTTACTTGAAATCCTAATGAAGGTTTCTTTATAAAATAGGAAAACCTTAGTTCTTAGTTCAATAATAAGTATAACTATTTGAATATAACTTTATTTCCGTTTTTTTGTTTGTGCAAAAAGTGTTTGTTTAAATATTCTATATATTTTTTTATTAATGATTTTTTCTTAATAGTAGATAGTTTATGTAGTAAAATATATTAATTATTTACTGAGTTCCACCTACTATTGCTAACGGTAATGGTCACATTGGTTAATATACTGTCTTAAGTTTGTTTAGTAACTTTATATAATTTAGCAATAAGGATATATTTGCTTCGCATACGTTTAATATAAGCTTGAGAGTAATAAGTTAATAAAGCATAAAATATGTTTTTATTAATCTATACGAAAAATAGATCGTCTTAAGGATATTTTAGCACACAATCATAGTTTTCGGTAAAAAGGATGTACTGCGTTGTAATACTGTTAAAAACATAAAACTAATTATAAGCACTCGCCTAAATAGGACACCCTAAAAGTGTTATTCATCCTTCTTCTCCTTCTCATTTTTTAGGGAATCCCCCTTGCAGAACCCACCTCTGTCGACCAGCTCGGATTAGGCCATTTATATGCATGGCCCAAATGCAAGGCACAAACGCCATTTGCACACAATTAGTGACATTGGACACCCAAATTGCCGCCGTCGGGGAATGGGTATTGATTGGCTCTCACAATGGGGGATGAGGTGATTAGCCGGGGGATAAAAGGGTTCCATTTACTGGGGCTACTGTTTCCTGTGAAGGGATTATCTGTCGATAGGCTCCGAATTTAGCCTTTTGTGGCATATTGAAATTTATTGTGCGATAAGTGGTAATAAAATAAATGGATGATTGCGACTTCTACCCTTTGATGTCCGCTCCATCCCCAAACTCACTCCCTTGAAAGCATTTTGGGATTTGCATAATCCTAATCAATCACTTGCGGGGCGCAGGACTAACAGAGTTGAAAGACAATTTGAAAAATTACGCTACACTTGTTAAAACAATTTCATAGCTCCTACTTTTCGTTGATTCCCGCACTTTCCAAGTACTCGATGGAAAAATGGGTTTTTTCCCCCACTGCGTGGGTGGAGCCAGTCGAAATGATAAATGCTAATTTGAGGCAAGATCACGCATAAACCAACAATAAATAAATCAAACGGCAGGTCACACAAAAAAGTTGCCCCGCTCGAAACCCATATGAATGCGATTTAGGGCCACTTATGCACGGCCATGTAAAAAAGCTGGAAAATCGGCAAATCAGGGAACCTTGGCACGAATTTCACTTACGTTTTTTGTTCGCAAATTGTTAAGTGATTTACGAGACAGGAGGCGAAGCCATTTATTAGATGAGATTAAGTAAAGGGAGCGAGAGGCCATTGAACGAGGAGCACACCCTATCCCCTCGAGAAGTCTCGTCTCCCTGGAAAATCTGCACTTTCTAAGCTTTTTGTTTGCCAGCATAAAAGTTTCCAAAGGGGCAAAACTTTGCTGCTACATTTTTTCCTCGCTCCGCTCAATCGGAATTTCAGCAACATTATGGGAGATTATGTAGACATGAAGGGGCGGCCAGAGGCAGGGACTTAAATTGAACCCAAGTTGTGCGAAACTTTTCTTTATGATTCGGGATTATATCTTGGGTTATGTTCAAGTTATAGGCGTTTATATTTATAAGCATTTAATTTAAATGTAAACCATTGCTAAATAGTACTCTCAATATATGGAACTGAAAATTTAAAGGAGCTTACACAAGTTCCCTTTATAATAGTATATATTTATGTAAAACTTATAAAATATACAATCAATTCTTTGATGGACATTTTATAGTCAGTATTATTGCAAATCAAACTTAACTGCAACCTCTCTGGTATCATAATCGTTTCTAATACCACATTCTCCCATAATATCCCATCCAATTCACGCTACCAACTCGAAGAAAGCCCAATCAATCCGCCCATCTCCCAGCATCCAGCATCTCTCTGGAACCCCAAACTCTACTCTCTCCCTGTAGCACAGTGTCTTTCCATGCCAAAGCCGTTGTACCATTTGAACCCGTAAAATACACATTTTCTGGTGGTAGAAAATCCAGCAAATTGATTTTAGTGGGTGTTTACACAGAGCTTTAGAAGTACTTGCCTGGGCGAACTTTTCACAATTTGCTTGCCAAGCCCCGGAGCGAAATTCAGCACACGCCCATCCACATGCCGGGCAGGTGAACGAGACGGGATGATGCCGGGCGAAAGAGACGGGACGAGGACGAGCGAGAGAGACGGCAGGCAGACAGACAGAAGCGAGCCATAAAGGGCAAAGTGGCAAAACCTCACAAATGGCAAATGGCAGCATTTAGTATGATTATCCGAAAGGGGGAACGGGGACATGGAGTGCCAACCGGAGCCGGGGCAGCATCCCCCAATCCTCGCCAGCGTTTCCATTTCCATCTCGAAGGGTAAATGCCACTTGGCCGCTAAACATTTGGGTGTGTGTGCCGTACCGCCCCCTTAAATTTTCCGGGCGGTGGTTTTCCATAGGAGAGGGAAGTTCCAACTTGTTTACTGGGTGGATTTTCCCTTCTTCTTTTCCTTTTTTTTTGTTGTTGGTTGGTCTGCCAGCATTTTATATGCCATTTCTTTTATTGCTTTAATATGTTAATAGCATTTACTGCTCCTCAAGCTATTGTTGTTGCTGTTTCGTGCTATTTTTCTTCATCTGTCGCTCGTTTTGAAATACTCTTAAGCGTCGGGATATTTGTTTGTATGAACCATAATGTCAACATATTTTAAAATGTGTTTTTTTTCAAGTATTTTTTGCATTAAAAAAATGTAGTACTTGTCAGTTTTTGTAAAGTTTTTAATAAAATAAAAGGGCTTAAAAATAACGAATCTAATTAAACCATGTAGAAAAACATTAAAACAAAAATGATTTATTTAGTTTATAAACGAAAATTCTTTCGGTTGGGAATTATGATAACATCATTGTAAATATATCATAGCGAAATTTGTAATAAGTTCAAAGTAATCTTTTTAAAAGCAATTTTATAATATTATTTCTTTACATTTTCGTTATTTGGCTTCTTTATTTAATATATATATATGGAGATATATTCATAACGTTGCATCTATTAATTTAGCGAGAGTATTCCTAATTCGCTATACATTAAAGTATATTATTTTCAAGCCAGTTTTCCCTTTTAAATGATTTTCTGACTTCCGTCTGAGGTTTCAGACTTGTGTCTGCCTTTTGCGAATCTGGCCAAAAAGGATTTTTGCACATTATCATCTTTTATTGCCATTATCATATCATCTGTGTGGAGGGGTTCCGTCCCATCTCCTTGTCGCTAAAGGATATTTTTCGTGGTCCTTGTTGTGTAATGTGTGTAGTAAGTTCTTGAGATTTTTGCTAGTTGAGAGAGGAAGGAAAGATATGGTTTAAATTTATGGCGTTGGGTGGTTTTAAAAAAATAAGGGCGGTGATTTTCCATTGGATGGTATTTTTGGTGCTAAGCATCGTTGGGATAAGTATTTTTAAGTGCGAGGAAAGTTGAAAATTGATTGTTTTAAAACTTGAGTAACTGTTAAAATTGAAACAAAAACCCCTAGAGTTTTCTTTTGTGTCATATAGTAGTACATTTTTATTAATCTAAAAGTAAAATGAAACTTTAATTTAACTTAGTTAAGCTACAAGGACCTTTTCCTGCAAAACTTCCTAAACAAATACAAATCAGGCCCCCGTCCACCCACTGAAACTTCCTTTATTGAGGACCATTCACACCTCCAATTGTTGTGGGACCCTCGCCCCGCAATTTGGCCTAGAACGCCCTCAGGTATTTCAGCCAATTAGTGGCAGATAAAATAAATTCAATTTCACGCACACACCCGAGGGAGTCCCGAGGAGGCGGGCGGGGCGCTGCGCTTCAGTTGAGCGTATGTGTGAATAATGTGGCCCGGAGGTCCTGCCTCGGATCCTGGCTATATACCCCAGTGACCTCGGATAACCCCCAGCCCGGCATCGGAGGCCTCAAATTAGCGCAAATGTTTTCAAGGGTTGATTAGGCAAATGTTCGTTAACTTTCGGCTGCACTTGTCGAGGATAACAACACCGTGGGTTCGGTTAGGGAAATAGGGATAGCAGCTGGAGCAGGCGTAGCAGGAGAGGACCTGGGATACGCATTAATTATGCTAAACATTTTTAAATATTGTCCTCACGTGCATCGCAAACTCAGCACAAAAGACGCGGCTCTTGAGGATTTCTGCAGTGAGGAAAACGATGGGAAAATATAAGAATTAAATACACAGCTAGATAAATTCCTAAAAATATATTAGTATTATTAATATAATGTAATAATATTTGTTCTTAATAAAAATAATAAAAGAAACCTAAATATTTTTTTATTATTTAAACAAACCCGCAAGATCGACGTTACTGCTTGAATGTACTTTTACAGAGTTAACAGAACAGAACAGAACAGAATTTCGGTGCTTTCTAGCATCACCATGCCCTGAAGTAATATTTAAATTTAAATACAAAAAAAACCAATTAAAAAATAAATTTCAACTTCGAAATTATATTTTTATTTATTCACTTCAATCCTTTGTCTCCAAAGATCTTTAATTAACAACATCTCCAAACTCTCTCCTATACATATATTTCCTTAACAATTAACCAGATTACATTCATGATTTCTGTTTTAATTTTTCACTGTGTATACCCTCTGCACACTCCGATCCCTCCCCGCCTGACTCACTTTTGATTGGATCGAGTTTTGTTTAAGGGCGAAACTTTTGTGGCCCTGACTTTCATGCCGCGTCCCTGGGGTTCGCTTGATTTCTCGCTCACTCCGTCGCCTGTCGCTTCGGTTGGGCAATTATGCAAATTAGATTTAATACCTTTTAACACATTTAAGCGGATTACAATTTAATATTTTTAACATTGTTTATCTACATTTTTTTGTTTGCATTGCCAGTTTCGTCTGGGGTAGAACGTGTTCCTGTGTCGATAGGTGACTCGGGCACACATGGGTTAATTAGCGCCGACAGCAGCGACAACAATTTTGACGACTCTTTTTGTACATTTTAATTGTAGCAATTTATGTGGAACACACACAAAAAGGAGACAGGGACAAAGACAGGACAGGAAGCCAGGAAGAAGTTGTACAAATTATCCACAATTTGTTACAGATGTTGATGAATGATGAAAGGGGCTGAAAAATGGTTGACTAAAAGGTGTTAATATAGAAGGAATATAAGAAAAGAGTGAAAAACGTCTTAAAAACTAAATAAAATATAAATATGATAACCTAAACCTATAAAAAATGATACAGATGCACCAAGAAAAAGGCCTCAATTTTTCCTATAATCTATACAATAAAATATACTCCTTATTCCTCGTTCCTCCCCCTAATTTAACATATGATTATCGCTTTCCTCAACCCTCAACCTTCGGCGACAAATTTATCAATTCATTAATCAATTCATAACCCAATTGAGAATGGAACGCCGAACTCGTGATACGCGACTAATACCATAATTTCCAGCATGTTTACACAATCCATCTGGCTATATTCCAGCAAACCAAACAGATAGAGAGAGCTCGTGGATGGGGCGGGAAAATTCTGAGGGAGGAGGAGGAGGAAGAGCAAACAGAAAATGTCCAAGAGCAATCAGCGGGCGAGCCGAATTTCCAACTTGGCTGCGCCATCAATCCACAAAACGAAGGAAAGCCAAATCCGTGCGTGAGTCCAATGAATAAACAGCGGAAAAAAGACAGCGAAAGGAGGTATTTCAAGGGAGAAAGGGAGCCACATTGGTATTTTCTAATGTTTGGAAGTGGAATTTGCGGAAATGTTTTTGATATATATCTTATTATATTAATATATTAATATTAATTATTTAATATTTTTGGTATGATGTAGCTGTAATCAAATTATTCAGAAAACTGTTTCAGACATAATATTAACTACATTTTAGAGAAATCTATAAATCTCTAACAAATAAATGTTATCAGGATTTTTACCTCGCTTTAATTAATAAAATAGAAATTAAATATTTAAAAATAATCAATAAATTTCGAAGAAAGCAAAAACAAGAACTAGCAGAGTTCAAATGTCAGACACAATTGTATTAATTAATTATTGAAGAAGTATTAATTTTAGCAAATAAATGCTTGCTAAAACCAAGCCAATTAATTGTTTAAGGAGAATGATTTTTAGCAAATAAAAGTTGGGCAAGCTTTTATTGATCAAACCAAATTATACATAAATATTTTAAATATCAGCTGTTTTAGAAATCATAATTTATTTAATAAAAAAATATTTTAGAGTATATATATCAAATAACTTAAGTTAAGAACTTTTCCTTAATCAATTCGTTAAGCGAAATTACATTTCTTTTCGCGAATTCCAGACGAGTTCGATATTCAGAACACACCCTATAGATGTCAATGTCCTGGCCCTGTCAAAATGATTTCGATTTAATCGTCAGGAAATTTTTGCGAGAGCCAGAACAATTCCCTCTATCAAAGCTAATTGCTCGGGGCATTAGGAGCGAACGGGAGAAGGGCAGAGGAAATCGAGAGGGAGACGGCACGATTTGTAAGGGAAAATTGTCACCATATGCGTCAACACGCAATAATTCACCAGAAAAATAATCCAAACAATTGACCAGACTTCCCCTTTTATTCCCTCCTCTGTCTCTCTAATGGCGAGGGTGTGTCGTCCCTTTTCTACGCCTCTGACTCTGGATTTCTGGATTTTCCTGAGCCGGCAGCAAGTGCCACATCCACATTCTTATCCACCCCCAACCCTTAACCCCCTGCTGCCCCTCTTGCAACGCTCTTTTGGTGTTTTGGTGCTAATTGAATTCATTGCTGCGCTGATCAAGTGCTGCCAAACAACAACAAATCATCCCCAGAGGCTAATGATACCAAACGACTGAAGCCCGGACTCAACGAACTTCCCGAGCGAAGTACGGGGGGGGGCAGCCATGGGTTAAGGGGTGGCCAAGAGAGGGTTGCTCGCTGCGGCCTCTGGACCAACTCCACTCACATATTTCCGTGCCTGTTCCTGTGCTGGTGCTGTTATTGCTCGGCGTTAAATGAAATTAGAAAACCGTATGCTGAGTTAATTAGCGCAATTTAACGGAGCAATGAGGGGAATCCAGAGGGGTTGCAGGTTGCAGGGGAGAGATGGTAAATACTTGAATAGGTTTTGAAAATCTTAAGGAAACCAACTTTCGGTTTATTAAATATTTGCTATTGTTTTTAATCAAGCCAAGTTAAATATTATGGAATTATATGGTGCCATACCGTAATTATTTTATGTATAAACAACAAGCCTTTGTCAAAGGCAAGAAACAGTTCTGAAAAAGCGTATATTATATAAATATTGTGAAATAATTGAAGTATACTCTCTGCGTTGTTACCTTGAGTTTTGTAATCTGGATATAAGCTAAGATTTATTTCCAAAGATCGAACATTTAACGAGTTTCCGTGTTCTGGCAGTTTTTTAACCAAATATACTATAAAAAATATATTTTCGGATTATTTAAATTCAATATGTGCAAATTGGCAAAAGTCTTTCTAATTTATTAAATATATATATTTCATTCCAAACTAGAATATCTAACCAGTTATATTTCTCCCTCTGCATATGTCCGGATCTATTGAAAGAGTCACTTAGGATATAGAAAATTATAATATGACTAAAAGAACCAATCACTATAATAAGCCCTGAATGTGCGCATATGCACCTATTATATATTCCCCCATCAATTAGAAAGGATTTGTCCCAAAACGACGGCAATTAAAAACTGAATGCCGCCCATCAATTGTGATATCAATCGAGGCCAATCAATAGGGCACCGCAGCATCCTGACCCGTCCTTTCCCTCGTCCTTTCTCGGTGCCCGCGTCAGCTGACAGAGCAAACAACCATTAGCAGCTAGCTGGCTAACGAGCAATAACCGCTTAGATGCCCCCAACTCCAACTGCGATCCCCAGACAAATGCAAATTTGACAATAATAAAATCCAACATATGACAATAATCGCACATATTTGACAATAAAATCGAGAATCGAGGAAAATTCAATTGAATATTAGCGCAAAAGTTCACTCAATGCGAGAATAGGAAGGGAGATGTGTGGATGAATGGATGGTTGGGGGAAGTGGTGTGCTAAATCAGTAAAGCAAACATCACATATAACAAAATTAAGCATAAAATGTGATCATCTGTGTTGACATGAAGATCAAATTGGGACCGGGGACTAGAAAACTATAAATGCCGTTCAACCCAAGAGGGTTGTCCATCACTGAGAGAAAGAATAGTTAAGATGTATAGTAAGTACAAGAGAAATAAGTATTATCATATCAAAAGATATATGAATTTCATTTTCTAATTTTCCTATAAGCTTTATTTATATAATGTAAAGGGTTCTACTTTTTATTCGACATTATTTATTTAATTACTTAATGCCAATTAAAACTCTGGACAATGAATATTATTCTTCCTTCCCTAATAATAATTTAGTTTTATTTATAAACCGAACTTTACTTTCACTATATTTACTGCATTAAAGAAAATTATTAAGACTAAGAAAAAGCCTTTTTTAGGATTTTTATAATACACCTGTACCTCGCTTTACGGCCTAGATACGAACCACGAAACTTGACTGCGTAAATCCGTATATTGAATTAATTATTTTGTAGATACATCGACATCGAAATAGCTAAGAAATTGTAGGCCGTAAATCGAATACCCACCCTAGTTCCCGTATAAAGATGGCCGTATATCGAGGAATTGTTAAAGATTTGAAATATATACTGTTACTTCAACTGCGTAAATTAAAGAGGACTACGTGGGCTGCTATATATATTTCTGGCCTAGGCAACACTAAGTGTTGTTAGGTGGAATCTGACATTTCCATTGAAAAGTTCGACATTTTTAAGCATAAACGTACTCAGAACGGTTTGACGTACGACTATCATTTGTGTTGTTTACAGTTACTTAAAAAAATCAATTTCGCAAAAAAATGGAATTAACTCGTGAACATTTTCGTGCGATCATTTTTCACAACTTTCGGCGTGGATTATCACGACAAGAGTGCAGCGATGAACTTAAATCTTTGTATGACTATGAAGCACCATCCTATAGCACTGTGAAAAACTGGTACAACGAATTCAATCGTGGCCGACGCTCCCTCAAAGACGAATTCCGCGAAGGTCGTCCAAAAACAGCCGTTGTGCCAGAAAACATCGATGGCGTACGTGAACTAATAATGCAAGACCGTCATGTGACATACCGTGAGATAGAGGCATCCCTAGGCATTTCTTCCACCAGCATACATTCGATATTGCATGAGCACCTGGCTGTAAAAAAGGTTTGTTCTCGTTGGATCCCGCACAATTTGACAATCGCTCAAAAGAAGGCTCGTGTGGATTGGTGTAAAGAAATGCTGAAAAAATACGATCGCGGTGCTTCAAAAGACGTTTATAAGATCGTCACAGGTGACGAATCATGGATCTATGCGTATGAGCCCGAAACAAAACAGCAATCGACCGTGTGGGTCTTCCAAGACGAGCCAAATCCAACGAAAGTTGTTCGTGGAAGAAGCACTTCGAAGCAAATGGTCGCCTGTTTCTTCGCAAAAACTGGTCATGTGGCTACTGTTCCTCTTGAGCAACGTAGGACGGTCAATTCTGATTGGTACACCACCATTTGTTTGCCTGAAGTCTTCGGTGAAATTCGAAAAACGAACAAGGGAAGACGAATCATTGTGCACCATGACAATGCGAGCTCTCACACATCGGCTCAAACCAGCGCCTTTTTGACTGGCCAAAACGTCGAATTGATGGGTCATCCGCCGTACAGTCCTGACTTGGCACCAAATGACTTCTTTTTATTCCCTCACATCAAGAAGAAAATGCGTGGTCAACGATTTTCGTCGCCAGAAGATGCTGTTGAAGCATTCAAAAACCATGTTTTTGAGGTGTGTCAATCAGAGTGGAAAAAGTGCTTCGAAAATTGGTTTGAGCGCATGCAAAAGTGTGTAAATCTTGATGGAGAATATTTTGAAAAACAATAAAACTATTTTCCTTAATAAATATTCGTATTTTCATTATTAGGCCAGAAATATATGTAGCAGCCCACGTATTATTGCCATTTATTTCTTTTATCAAATTAAGCTTGCTTAGAGCGAAATAAAGCACACACTTTGCCTCATTTACCGATTGCTTTGTAGTAGAATTCCCAAAAAGGTCTAGCTGCAAACTTGTGAATTTTGATTTTAGTGAGCAACGAATACTAATGAGGAAGTGAAAACAGCTGTATATTCAAGCCTGCTGTTTGATAACATCCTTTTGTGTTTTGGACATAAAAAAGCGAATAAAATTATTTATTGCTAAAATTAATTTTACAAATATGTCACCACAAAGGTAACAACAAAAAGATTCCTATTTCATTTTTCGAATTCTGAACTTAGTTTACATTATCGTACTAGCTATTTTCTCTCAGTGTGACTGATGACGTTGCCCAACAGGGGATAACCAAATTGTAACACCAGCAACAATGGCAACAAAGTCAGGCGGAGAAGGGAATGCAGGGTGCGGAGAGCGGGGAAGTGAACCCTCAATTCAAACGGCGATTTTCTGGGTGTGTGCCTTCCGCAACTCCGGCGCTCGGGTGTTTATAGAAATTATAACTCACATTTAATTTGCAACAGATGCGACAATCAGCAGCGGGCATCCCGAGAGGACCGAGCAGAATCCATCCCGAAAGCAATTCCAGTTCTACGGTTTGATCTTTGTCACCCTTTTCCGGTCTCGCAGGGGTTTTCAATGAAATTCTCCTGCTGCAAATTACCCGCTAATAGCTCAATGAATTGAAATTAGGGAGAAGTCTCACCCATTCCCCCTTTCATTGTGTTCTGGTTCAACACATTTGGCCACTTCAAGGCAAATCAAAATAAAGCGCAGCATCAGCAACCGCAGCCCATGGTGCACAGTGGGTTAAGATCAAAAGAGAAAGGTTCCAGAGGTTCAGTGAGTAATTTAAAGGGTTAAGCTGTTGATGGAAGAGAAGAAGAAGTAATTTAATTGAAATTAAAACTATTATTGCATTATTTATGATTGGGAAAAAAAATGAAGCTTTAAATAAAGAAATAAGAAATTAATTAAATTAATAACTATGATAAATATTAAACCAATAACCAATCCCCAAAACTACAGTAGCACATATCCTTATCCTCTTCCCTACAAGCTCTATTGTGTCGTTCATTTATTTATACAAAAATGCGTTACGTGTTGGGAGCACGCATAAGAACGAAATGAATTTTTATTAGCCCATCAGACAACAAGAAACTGCTGCATAATAACAACAACAGTAAGGCCAACAACAGCAACAGATCAAACAACCAATAATAACAATATAAAGCATACTTCAAGGCAAACCAACAGCCACGATAAAAACCGTAGAGTCCGTCCGCGTGCGAGTCTATGAAATACTTGAGAACTACGTGATAAAGTGGACAGACGAGTTCTCTTCACGAGGATGGAAATGGGTGCGGCAATCGCTGTTGAAAGTGGGTTTGGGTTCGGAACAATTCCAAATGAGTTTACACTTTATGTCGTCTCTGAATTCAGGGAAGAAAAGTGCTCAGCTAGCTAATTGTTATTATGACAATAATTAAATAAAATGTATGGATGCATTCTATGGCTGAGCTTAGAAGAAAAGGATGTTCTCATATTAATGATTGTTATTTTTGTTTGATTTTAAAATTAATGCTGTTCAGTCCCCACATCGTTGTTAAATTGTATTTATAACTTTGCAGTTTTGAAAATTAGTAACTGCCTTTGATTGTATTAAATGATCCAAACAAATGATCCAATTAGGAAATATTTAATTGCATAAAAATTTTAGGACTCTAAGTAATCAACATTTAATTTAATTAATAAAATTGAGTGTAAATAAAATTTCAAAATTTACATAAAATCGTTTAGAAAATAGAGTTAAACTGGCGCAACTCAATTATATGCAGAATAAACCAACACCTCTCAAAAACAGCATTACTGGTACTTAAATTTAAATAAAATACATTAAAGGGTACACAAAAAAAAAAAAACAAGAGTTCAACCTTTCTACGCGTTGTCTTAAAAATATACTCAGCAGTATAACGAGTTTAGTATAAATTGTATACTTAAAAATATCAAATATATACTACAAAGTATAATTTGTATACTCCAAAGATTCAATTGTGTATTTTCGAGTATTATTTTTATACGAACCTACATCGAAAATTCGATAACAAATCGCGTTAGCTGGAATTTAGTGCTTTTCTGTTTGTCGCGTTCGTGATTATTATGAAATATTGGTGCAGATGAGTATAAAATGTATACTTTCGTAGTATCAAATTAATAAGCATCTTATTAAGAAATTTTTCATACTCAAGAGTAGAATTCATGTAACAATCGTATAGGTTCTATGATGATTTTTTTTTGGGTGTAGGAGAAACAATTACTAACCAATTAAAACTACAGATATATGTATGTTCCTCTTATAACTATAATTACAACCTGCTTTGGTAACTTTCCCACAGCTGATCCGAGTTGAATCCAGTTCAAACTCTTATCAAAGATTAGAAATGCTCCAACCTCCTTTCAGCTTCGCCTGATAATAAATTATATGACTCGTCTTCTGGCGGAAATTGAGGCTCACCATGATTTTTTCAATTTGCCAAATATATATGTATGTAGGTACCCCCAGTACATGGCTCGAAAGCGAGCCAAATCGAAATCAACAACCGAACAACCCAACAACCCAACAACCGAAGCGACATCGAAGTGGCTTCGCTGTTTGTGCGCTTAGTTGGCTACATTTTAATTAGCGAAATAATTTTGAAGTGATACTATAAATTTAGTCATAATTATTGTCTCAGCAATTAACTTGATTATCTTGCGCACATTTTGATTTATTTGCAACGATAAGCTTTATCGCAAGGGCCCTCGGATTGTCGAGAAATTGAAGAGAATTTTGATTGGAAGCATACTACAGTAAGGCTCCTTCTGTCGCTATTGTTGTTCGGTGTATTTATAAATTATGTACCACAGACAGCTCTTAAAGCCAGCCAGATTAGATAAACACATGCATATATATTAAATGCATATATATTTTTCTGTAATCTTAACGAAAATTTTGGCTTCCTGGCTTGGCGCTGCTGTGGGATTAATTAGTTTATGGCTTGAATTATGTTATTGAGAAGTTTGGTTCTTTGTTCGTTGAATCCAGTTTGATTTAAAGCAGGAACTCTTAGTAATTGAAGATTGTTATTATTTAACGCAGAAACGAAATCATAAATAGCCTGGTAGTTTTTCAATAATTCTAGTTTTCTCCTGCCCTACTTTTTCTGTTCCAGTTCTCTGTACAACCCATAAATGAATCCCTCCTTTTCACATCCCACAAAGCATGCATGTCATGTTTTTCGTGATTTATTTTTCCAGTTTTTTGATTTCGAAAATAAATTCCATACAATTTACTAATTTAATGCAATGCGACATTTTACATTGCTGTAATTCCTTTTTGCTTTTCTCCATGGCTGCGCGGTGTTGTTGTTGTTAATGTTAAATACTACAATTACATAATTACAATTATTTACACAAATTACACAAGCAAATTACAAGTTGCCCAACCAAACTAATCGCATTTAATGTAATTTATTTACTTAAGCATTATTCATTAAGTTAAGATTTATGATTACTTTATTACTTATTTTTATGTTCCTATTTAGATTTATGTTTATGTACATCCAGGGGCCGGAGTAGGGGGCTAATGAATTTAATTTATATTTCTTGTTTACATATATCACACAGTGCCCCGCATTGTTGAGGCACGAAATAAAAATAATAATAAATGGCAATCGAGCCGAAAAAAAGATTTCAACAGATTGCGCAAACGAAAAACAGGGTGTCGCGTTCCAAGTGCTTGTGGGTAATGGTGGGACGGCGGTTTGATCGCGGCATGACTAGATTGGAGACTCCTCCAGATCATTCTCCTCCTTAATCCTACTCCTCCTAACTGGCGGCACTCGGCTGCGACTGCTGCGACTGAGACTGCTGCTGCTGGGCCTTGGCCCGCTCCTTGGCCTCCTGCTGCGCCTTCTTCGACCGCTTCCACTTCATTCGGCGGTTCTGGAACCAGATCTTCACCTGCGTCTCCGAGAGCATCAGGCCGCTGGCCACCTCGAAGCGCTTGGGCCGGCTGAGATACTTGTTCTGCTTGAATTGCTTCTCCAGCTCGAGCAGCTGCTGCGAGGTGAAGGCGGTGCGCGGTCTCCGGGTCTTCCCCAGGATCGCATGATGTGGATAGGCCGCAAGCTCGGGGATTCGATGGTGGAGCATTCCAGCGCGGGCGAGAAACTCAAATTGCAGCTGCGAGGGCATGAAATTGTGACCCATGGGTATCTGTAAGGAAATATATGAGAAAATACTGTTGTTAATTTGGATTTAGGGAAATTTTTACATTTTATATTTTTAATTTTTTGAACTTTTACATACAATTTTTTTGGATTTAAAGAAAAGATATAATTTTAATTAGATCTACCATTTATTGGCTGTAGAATTGAATATTTTAGACACCTGAAAATGTGATTTAAAATTACTAAATAGCTAAAGCCTAGCTAATAGCTTACCAAATTTAAAGCATACTTTTAGGTACCTTTGCAGGTGATTTCAAGTCACTGGAGATTTTTCGAGGAAATTGGTTTTTAAATTATAAGCTAGTTGCCAAAGTTATCAAAGTTATTATTAAAATAATATTTTTTTAATTTTCTTTGTAATTCCCTCAAAAATCAAAAAATAAAATAACTATTTGCTTCTTTCTTGATACTTTTAAATGTAGGCACAGTTTAAGTGCAATAAAATGCCATTAAATTTATATTTATGAAACTAGAATTAGGTTTTTTAATTAGCAAAATCAATTACTTACAGGTATGGGCTTGCCGGATGGATCCAGGGGTCTGTGGAAGGCGGAACCGCCCTGCGCCAGCAGCTGGTAGGGATGCCCGCCCGCGTACAGAGGGAAATCCTGCGGCCGGATGGGACTGTGCGGTGGCACCGGCTTCTTGAACTCGTCGTGGAGATCGGACATGCGCATGGACAGGTGGTGCGGATGGAGGCCGCCCTGGGGCTGCTGATCCTCGCATCCCGGGCTAATGGGCGGACTGGAGCGGTGCGAAGAACTAGGCGATTCGGATCTATAAAAGGTAGATAGATGGAAAAATAGCATGAGGCACCCTCTAAAGGCAATTATCGAGCCCATCGATGGCTATCGAAATTACGCGACACATTTTGAAAACAATTAATGGGCAGCGGCCAGTCTGCCGCCCGCCTTTGTCTAATTTGTTTGCTTTTAACACAATTCGCACTTGAAAATTAGCCACTCACACACACTCGCACACTCATTCCAGCAGACACATGGCGTATACGTAATCTCTTTGGCCGATGACCAAACTGGAATTGACCAATTGAAGGCTTTCGGCTTGCCATGTTTTCGAGTGCTGGCGCAAAGCTGCTTTGGGGCTTCAGTGGGGCTTTGCATTTGGCTTTCAGGACGCTTCTCGCCGAGTGCCCCGGTTTTGTTGCCAAAGCCTGCTGGCTACCAAAAGGATTAACCATGAATTTTGTAAAGGGTTTTTTAGTTATGAATTTGCGCTCGAATTGCTTTTTAAGACGGAGATATTAGCTGCCAACTAATGCAAATTAATGACAGTTACCAAACACTCAATCGATTTGGGTACATTATTTTTATTGCCATTATTCATGCTGACTTAATTGTCTCAATAGATTATATCAATAAATTTATTTTGTGGTAAATAGAGTACCTTTTTAGTGTTATTAAAGGAGGGTTTTATTTTAAAAGGCATACCAAAGCTACCTTGGCCTAAGAATACGTGTTTGCGTATAAAATGACTAATTAAATTATCAGTAGAGCGAGGTAAATGCAGGTATTATTTTGAATAGAATATTTATGCAACCAAAGGAATTATATCTTTCAGGAAATATAAACAAAATTTAAGTAAATTTATGTGCTCTCTTTAAATATATGAATTATTAATGTATACTATTTATTTATATGTTATTTTATAAATACTATATTGCAGAAAAGTATACTCAACTCCTAAACAGGTTCCACCAAACAGTTTAAGCAATTTTGACGCATGCTATCTAATTATATTTAATATCTTTATGGATATGGATAGCAATAAATACATCACAAGTAGAACACAAATACCAAAGGTTATTTGCAATATTTATTGGTCTTAAATAATTATACTTATTTGATATATTATTAACAAATTCGAATCATAAAATAATCAGTCATATTATTACATAACAATCCCCTGATATAATTAAAAAATCAACGAATTTATGTTTCTTCTTCTTAAAATATTTCGTTTAATTAGAAACTGATAATGACTTGACATGGTTGCCACATTAAAATAAGATAGTTGACCAAAAACTTCTATCCAAAAAATTCTCACGAATCGAACAATATATCACCCAAAATTCCAACACTCACCTTGACATGCCGTCGGGACTGGGCGAGTCGTACTCCCGGGAGTCGCGGATGCGCTGCAGTGCCTCCTGCTCGCTGATTCCGCCGGCGGCCGCGGCAACCACATGAGCCGCCGCCGCCGCATTTGAGGCAGCCACAAAGTCGTGGTTCAGCTCCGCCTGATGACGGGCATAGTGGATGGCGGCCAGATGCCCGTCCACGTTGATGGGCTGCGGCTCACCCGCCTGGTGCTGGCTCTTCGCCAGCAGGGCGTCGATGCAGAAGGACTTCTTGGGCTGACTTTGGGCGGGTGGCAGGAGAGTGGTTCCCATGGTGGCTCCGCCGTGGCTCAGGTGGTTGCCAGGCGGCTGTGGCGAAAGCTGAGGAGGAGCTGCTCCTGGCGCTGCGGGTGGCGCATTGCCCGGCATCATGACCGCAGTGAGGGGAAGACGTGGCAGGGGATAGGCTCCCAGCGTGGGATGTGGATGTGGCACGTGATGTGGCGGTGGTGGCGGAAATCCCTCGACGTAAAGGCGCGCGTGTGGCGGCGGCGGTGGACCTGCACCCACCGGCAAGGGAGCCACCAGGAGAGGCATTCCCTGTGCGATTTGGTGATTCTGACTATTATCCGCTGGAGTGCTGTCCTGGGCACCACTGGGACTCAGTCCCGGAGCATAGGCGCTGAGGGGCGAGCCTGTGGTGGCCGTCGAGTGGCTGGGACTCGCAGCCGGCGGACTGGGGCTGGGATCGTGGGACTGGGATCTGGGCGACAGTGTGGAGTGGCTGCTGCTCTGGTCGTAGTCCTGGGCGGCTGGCGGGGATCGCTGGCGGTGCAGCTGGTGGCTGCTGCTGTGGTGCTGGTGCTGGTGCTGGTGGATGTGGCTCAGCAGGAGTTGCGACGGCATCGAGGAGTTGCCACTGGCGACGGTGGTGGTCAGCGGCGGCGGTGGCGGCTGCTGCGACACTTGGGCACTGGACATGCTTCACTGGGAGTCACCAAGAGTTTTGTTTTCGCTTCGGGTATTTTTTAATATTTTCAAAAACCCCTCAAAACACTTTTAAAACACGCTGCGTAAACGGTTTTTCTACGAACGCGAACGCACGTCTCTAGTTTATTATTTTATTTTTTTTTTGTTCGAAACGAAACGAACTCGACGAGCGCTCATTAACGACTGTGCGCCGCTGGAACCCAAACGTGGTATCATATACGATACGAATGTCGGGAAATACGAGTCTGAACCACCGGAACCATTAGCACCACTCACCACTCTCTCGCTCGCTCGCTCTCGTTCGCTCTGCCGCGCTCTCTCTGGAAACCCACTTTCAAGATGGAGTATGTGCTATTTGGGCCCGAAGGCGAAAACGAGATGGTACTATGCCAAAGGGCGGGGCCAAATGGCATAAAATGTCCATTGAGGGCGGGGCTAGGCTGGACAGAGAGGGAAGCAGAACCAGGCAGAAGAAGCACTCGTCTCTGGCGAAAATTTCATATAAATTGTTGGAAAAACGAGGCTATAATTGCCATCATTATGGAGTGTTGAGCAACTAACAAGTTCAGCGGCAGAAGGCGAACGAAGAATCTTCATAATCAACTCGACAGGGAGAGGGCGAGAGGTCGTCCTTAATGGCAGCAAAAAAGAGAAGGAAAACGACAGGACTCAGACGGAAGTCTGGCAGATGATTAGGGCAGCAATTAAGGCACTCGACTGGGGTACGATTTAAGCTCTGTAGCAGCAGCAGGAGCAGCCAGGCAGCCTCTGCCTCACTTTAAGACCCACCAAATCGATAATCTCCTCTCGCTCTCCTCGTGGCGATAACCATAAACGATTCGATTCATTGGCTTTTTATAACTTGGTTGGCTGTCCGGGGCTACCGAGAGGTACCCCGTAATGCGTAATGCCCCATAATGCAGTCTGTCTTCGGTGTGCCTCGGTTTACGACAGCGAATGGCGACGGGTTTAATGTTCCCTTGATGGATTACTAAGTGGACATGAATGGCTGCCACCAAGTGCCTGGGAGTTTGGGGAGACTGGCAGCCATAGAGCAGTCAATGCTAAATGGATTAAAGGACATCAAATGGCAGATTCAAAGAGTAATAATATATTCGCTAAACAGTTAGAGGGGATTTACTGAGCTCAGAGGGAAAGTGATCAAATTTGAGGATTAATAAACGTACATATCTATTATTTATATAAAGTGACGTATTCATAGTGTAATCTTGGGATGGAATATTTGTGTGTTTAATTATTATAGGTCAACTCAAAAAGCTGTTTTTGGAGTCAGCCATTCAATCCTTGATTAATGTCCGTTTTTACTTAAGGCACTTATGGGAACTTATCCACCACTTAAAATGGTTTTAAAATCCTTGAAACAAATTTGTTTAAATAAAAAATTAAATAAATAAAAATTTTCAAATATTATAAATAATGAATAATAATACCTTGTGTTTTTAATCTTATTTCCGAGAAGCAATGGCTTGATCTGTTTTTTTTTTTAAATAATCAATTAATACCTAACAAATATTTGTGAAACTAATAATAATTTCCAATCGTGATTAAAGTTTTTTACCATTTTCTCTGGCAGTTTTGTTCATCCCATTTTACCTAAAAACCCTTTTTAAAATGTATTTATTTAAAGTTTTCCTAATTTGAAGCCTCCAACCTTTGCCAAAGCAAACAGAGACCCCAACAGCTGGCACTGAAGCAAGAAAATGCACAACTTCAAAAGCCTGAGCCCGAGACCAGAAAAACATTATATAGAACAAGTATATATCAGGCAATGTCCAGACAGGAAAAGAGTTGAGGGGACCTGGAACAGGAGGAGGAGGCAAACTGCTGGCTAACAAGAAACGTGCCAAAGTGTATTTTCTTTGGCCACGTACTTCGGACCTAGCTCATTCTCGAATTTCCCGAGACCCCAAGACCGAATGTTTTCCCAAAAACGAACTCAAAATTAGTGCGATGTCTGCAATGGCGACTGATTGCTGTTGTTTCCTGCCAAAGTTCCTATCCGGCTCTTATTTTATTTTCATTATACGATATTTATCTACTCATCCACGTGCATTTAACTGGCATTTATGGGCGGTGGTGCGGGGGCCCAGACATGACCTGGTAGTGGTCCATCCTCGCTCTCCCTCGTCCTCTATCTCTCTCTGTATGATTTGTGTTATTCCAGAATAGTTTATTTTATATAACAACACAAACATGGAGGAGGTCCAGAGTTATGGGGCTTTCAGAATGGAGCTGGAGCTAGAGGTGTGAGGATTGGGATTGGGCTTCGGTTTTAGTTCGCATTGTGTTTGCTGCCAGGCTTTGTTTGCCTGATTACGTTTTGATTTTGGGGAAATGGTTACGTAAATATGCAATTAGAGTTAAAATTTTGTATGCCACAGAAAGAGCTGCTGGAATTAAAGGGTAGGAATAGTTGACGGGTTTATAAAGTGCTGTGGTAATTGTGATTATTAAGAAAGGCTTGAAGCTAGTGAGAAAAAAAAGTGTTTTAATTATTGTAAGCAATATAGGTTAAAATTAAATTATATAAATTAATTCCTAAAACGGACTTACATTTTAGTGGTAAGGCCCCCGCATAGATTAAACTTGATGTCGGATTGGGTAAACCCAGAATAATTGATTTGCCTGAATGGAGCGTTTGGTAGAGTGCTGGGCTGGAGTGCTGACTTTTCGGGGTTTCAGTCCGAGTCAAGTCGTAACAATTGTGTTCTAAAAATGTGTAATATAAGTTAATTAATAATATACATACAATTTTGCTTTATATACATACATTTATACATGCAATTGAACATTACGTATTAAATTGAATATATTAAATTACAGAAGCAATACAAAATTAGGTCTGTGTTTCTTAAGCTTAAAAAATGGTTCATATGACAATGGCCTTATACTCAAGAACATTTTTATTTTTATCGAGAACGATTCGTTCTTAAAAACGAGAAGTCTTCTTCTTGAATAGAGAATACTCATTCTCAAAAAACCGTTCTCAGTGTAAGACTTATTCTACTCGTTTCTGGTACTTTTGTTTTTAGCCTGCTTTTGAGAGGAAAAATACCAATATCGAGAACGCTGAGGCGTTCAATGTAGGAAAATATTGAAGCTTGACAGTCACTTTCTTGGATTCTAGTCACTCGATGACTTCAGATTATATTTCCCACGCTAAAACCCCCAGTAGTCCTTTGACAATAACCTCAAATTTCCAAATCACAAAATGATGAAAACTCTGTGGCTCCTTAGTATAATGTATTTAATCATTTTGAATCTACAGACATTAAACAATAAGCATTGATAATTTGAGTAATTTGCATAGTTAGGGTTAGTAATATTTTAGGATTACGTCTAGATTCCCACACATAATAAGTAAAATTTAATTAATTAAATTATTTCTCGTACTGAGCTATAAGGAAATCATTTAACATCTGTTCAACCCTTTAAGACCCACTTTTTAAGTAGTGTAAATACAAAATCAACCTAATCAATCCTATTCTGAAATCTAAAATCAAGGCTGGCTCGGATTTTACACAGGCACCCCTGCAAATCGTTCTGGCTTATTGGGCTAAGCGCTAATCAGGCGTTAAATTTGCCAGCAAATATCGGCAGAAATATAAATCACCAATAATAATAAATCGTCGCATATGTTGGTGCAATTTAGCCGATGCGGTCAGCATCCGAATGCGAAAGAGACGGCTGCACGGAATAGAAAAGAGAGGGATAATCTCTTTCCTGGCATGGACCTGCCATTTCTCCCCTTTTTGTCGTGTTAATTCAGCCGATAAGTGAACAATAATGCCAGAAAATTTCAACAGATTTCCCGAGCCTTAGTTAGCTAAGTCAACAAAAACTCGAAGCGCTGAGGATAGAAAAGAGGAAGGGTGGAAGGGAGAAGCGAAAGCATCAGAGGGTTGATTGAATTGACTTTGACACTTGTATGCTGTCCAAATATATGGGTATAAAAAAAGATGGGGAAAACAAATTGTAAAAGACTTTTGAAAACATTTTAAAACAATAACCGCAGGACAGAATCGGAAAACAACCATTTCGAAGACATCACCGCATCCGCTCATTAATCACAAGCCCCAGCCACACCCAACGGGATTGCCATTGATAATTGAGTAAATATTGATGTGCAAATAATTGGCATTAAATTACGTTATCAATAAATAATTTTTACATTTCAGCAGCTACAAAGACACACAGATACCACGGATACTTCATTCGGTTGTATCTACAAAAGTGATATTGGATATTGGATTGGCTCATTATGTTGACAGAGTTGCGGGCACAGAGAGTTCACTACGTATGTGCATGCAAATTATTACTGCACTTTGGTATTTATATTTACCTTTTTGCTGGCCACCCACCTATAACTCGTGTCTTCCCCCGATTTTCCTTATTTTCTGCAATGCGCAATGTTTAATGCAAACTGAGGTGCGCCAGCATCGAGTGATCCTCCTAACGATTACTGAATGCTTGCAAAAGTATCAATTGAAATTATTTCTCAAGTGATGGTTTAGTAGATTTCCTAAGACAAATTTAAATACTTGAAAGGAATTATAATTCTTAGATTCTGCGATATAAATCCTAGTCTTATTATAAAATTAATTAATTACTTAATTTAAACATCATACACTAATAATAAATAAAAATCGGTTTCAAAATGATTAAAATCATAAACTACTACCTCCAATAACAAAACTTCAAAATTATAAATAATAACAATAAATATATAAAATAAGCCCATAAAATATGCCTGTCCCGTTCATTCCGCAATCAAGGAAACGTGGTCTTTAAATTTTCATTATAAATCAACTATAATACACACTCAGACGAAAGCGCGGAGAACGGGGTGAATAAATTTGAGGGAAAACGAAATGAAATAAATATTTAATAATATGGCGATAATAAAGTATTATTGACTCACATTTTAATTGATTTCCAACATTGACAAAATAACTTTTAAATGAATGCGGACCAGGAAAGGCCACTCCCCCAGCTCCGCCCCAATACCGCAGATAAAGTTTATAATTGAGTTGTGTTTTTTTCATTAAGTGCGCGAATTGATTTACTTTTGTTATTGCTTTTATTGTTGGCTCGCCAGCGAAGCAAACTTATTAAAAACTGATAAACTCAATACCATTTTTCCCTTCCTCCTCATTTTCTCTTTGTATTTTTAATTGATATATATAAAACGTAAGAATTATGGGAACCATTAATGAGATAATGCCCGCCCCTTAAATATTGGCCGATAATCCTTGGTGAGGAAATTATTCTCTGAACGATTGCAAATTATTATTTTGATTAGGCACTGGGCTCTCCACCGCTTTTGTTTCCGTTCGGGAAAGATTGTCGGTTTAGTTATAGGGCGTTCCGTTAATGATAAGTGTGATTTGTGGGTCTCTAATCGGTTCAATAGAGCTGCGAGCTGTGAGAAAATGTCGTTAGGCTAAGGCGGGCTTCTTGGGCTTTATGCTTAAGAAGGCAAATATTCGTTGGATAAATTGAGATAATAGGTGTCCATAGGGCAGTGTTGCCTACGGCCGCCACTCGCTAGTCAGCAAGGTTCTCTGGCGATGCTCTGCCGACACACGGATAGTACACGCATGGGGTATACCATAGGGCAGTGCTGCCCAGTCAATACATTGATATGTCAGAGCTGCATTCTAGATCTAAGCACAAAACATATTAAACTTAGCTTTTACATTACTTAACATATGGCTGACAAAAAAAAAACTTATTTAACGCTGGAAATGGCTAGATTTATCTAAAATGTACAATTAGCACTGGTGGAATGTACATTGTGCGTATATTGTCGGTGTGCGGGCAGAGCCTGAGCATAGGAATTTGCTGACTCGCAGTCGGAGCCGTGGAAAAGTTAATGTGTTAAAGGGTATCAAGCTTACTCAACTGTGGCTTTCTTAATGGTTTTGATTGTTATCTAAAAGCTCTTAGATATAATCATATTTTTTTACGTAATATTTATATAATCTTTTTTTTTAACCTTCAATATTTGAGATGGAGAGATGAACGATAAGGAAATGCATTTAGTTTGCTTCCAAGTTTAAACATAATAATTTCCAATAAAATTATATAGGCTGACGTCTAACCGTGGAATGTCACAATCTTAAAGTAACATAGATGGGAGCAGCGCGATATCCATATCGGTATTTATATATAGCTTCTGTATCTGCATCGGGCTGCCTCATTAGCCACAGCGCAAACAAATTTGCCAGCCAAGGCAGACCCAAAACCCATACCCAAACCGAATCCAAGTCGAGTCGCGTGAGGTGAGTGGAATGTGTGGTTCTGTTTACACACATTTAAGATACATTTAGCTGCCGTTGCGACATCGGAGTTTTTTAACCTCTTCTACCGCAGAAAGTACTTCCTCGTATATATAGAACGACGGGTGCATATAGTTGGGCCTCATATGCAGTGAGTGTGTGCGGTGAAGCGCCAGACGATTGGAAGCGAAAGGTAAACGTGCTCTTTCCGATAAGAAGGACGCACGAAAATCGCATTTTGATTTGTATTCCGTGTTTGATCAGAGACACTGGCACAGATACAAAGATACAGAGATACAAAGTGGCTTTCCTATTTGCCTGGCAGTTCGTAATTGTTTGCTTAAGTGCATTCAATCGCCAGATAATGACGGCTCCTCCTGCTGTTTTTTTTCCTTTCTCGCCGATATCCTCCGTTCGACATCAATTCATTTATATTTATTAATATTTTGTGCGTTTACGGTTTATTTACTTTACCTTTTCTTGGTTTTGATTGCCGCCACATAATTTACTATCTGGGCTTATCATTCATATTTTATTTGTTCTCCTTTCTCCTGTGAGTTTTTAGGGTTTGAAAGGCCCTTCCAGACTTCAACTTTAATTTCGGCCTTTGACGTCTATTATGATGGATTAATTTTCAATTATGAAAGCGTTCCCCTCGAGGCGGGAATAATAATAATAGCTTATCTGGGCTGCCTTCAATTTGGAACTTTCTTATCGCCAAGCCATATATCGCCAATAATCAATTTTCAATTAATTCAAAATCCCTTATCTGCAGAGGGGGGCCGGGGCTGGGGCATCCCATCGGGGGCCGCCCAATACGAGTATTTATGAAGATGGAAAAATTATAAAAATTTGTTTAAAGCCGCTTAAATGGTCGTCACATCACTCGAAAAGTTAAGAATTGAAGTTTGGAAGAAGTGCCGTAATCTAATCGCTGACGGGGCAGCGATTTAATTTATATAATCAACTTGTTTTCATAATTAAAAAATATTAAAATTGTTTATTGAACACACACACCGTCGGGCTGATAGCGCCCATTGCTCCATTTGATTGGATTGCGCTTATCTTGGCCTAATTGAAATTGCATTGAAATTGATTGATTCGCCCATAAACGTTTGACCAAATACAAAGTTTACCTCACATTTCCTCTCCATTCCATTGTTCCCGCTCCCTACTTCTATTTTTCCACCCTTCCCTAATCGTTTTATTTCATCCGCTCGACTTGTGGTAATCAGAGGAAAGGAACACATTTCTCGGGCAGATGACAGCTCAGGCGGGCAAAGGTTCTCGCACGCAGGGTTGTAAATCATTTGCCAATTGTAAATTTTATTCAAATGCGTCAGAAGGGTTCGGTTAATCTGGAGAGGTGTGATTGGAGCAATAGAATGTCAAAGCAACTTGAGACCGTCTGGTGGTAATTGAGGATTTAACTGTGAGTCTTGAATATGGCTAATTTAACTGCTTTAAATCATTTAATTGAGACCTTTAGGCTAATTTATGGGCTTAGTTATTTTTTAAATTTTATTATTTGATATTTTAACAAGCGCTTCAAACTAAGAAATCTCACTATTCACACCTATGACACAACTATTCAGTATTTCTTTCAAATAAATTAACCTGGGGTTAAAAAATACAATTGTTTATCCAGCACAACTGTTCAGTATTTCTTTCAAATAAATTAACCTGGGGTTAAAAAATACAATTGTTTATCCAGTTTAGATTTATTTATCCTTTAAACTTAGTAATTACTAATAAGCTTTGCCCAATGTTTTACGCTATAACCCCTATGACACAACTCTTAGGTTTTTTGTAAGTAAATTTTTTAATATTAGTAAAATTATGTTATTTTATTACAAATTTATATTTTTTTTTATATAATCGTTAAAACCCACATTATCCGCCAAATTTTGAGTTGCTGAACACGTTGAACTCATTCAAAAATTTTTCCAAAGAACCCTTTTGAAGATTTTCATACAAATTAGTACAATCCAAAAGCCAATGTACACACCTTTCCGACAACATATGGTTCTTTATGGCCAAAGCTCTATTAATGAAGATATCAACACTTAAAGCTAAAAAAACATGCAATATATTTGGCTATGTTTTTTATAGCTAGATTTCATTTTATTTTTTAAATATAAAAAAAAAGTTTTTATTTTTATTTTGAGTAAACAGATCTAAAGATACCTTTCTCCTTAAAGAGTTAAGGTCAAATAAATGCAAATCCAGTACAAATTCTAGAAGTTATGCAAATTATATTAAATTATCATATTGCAGCTGTGCTACAAAATTAGTTTTCAAAGGGAAGTAGCCTGCTTTGTGATTTTGTTTTTTATTGAAAAACATTATGAGTATTAGATAAAATCGTGGCACAACAAGCGTATGGCTTACTTAAGGATGAAATTTCCAAAACTCGTATATAATAAAATCACAGCCGGTATATTTGTGGGGCCTCAGATAAGAAAATTGTTCAAAGACAAAAATTTTACAAAATCATTAAGCCCTGCAGAAAAAGCAGCTTTGAGGACGATTCAAAAAGAAATTCACTGATTTTTTGGATATAAAAGAAGAAAAAATTATCATGAATTAATTCCGATTTTTGCTAATACTTAAAAGATTTTTCAATCAAAACCAACATAACAAAGCAGGCTACTTCCCTTTGAAAACAATTTTGTAGCTAAGCTGCAATATAATAATTTCATTGAATTGGCCATAACTTCTCAAGTTTGTACTGGATTTGCAAATATTTGACCTTAACTCTATTAGGACAAAGTTATTCTTAGATCTGTTTACTCAAAATAATTATAACTTTTTTTATAATTTTAAAAAGAAAATAAAATGTAGCTATAAACAAAATATCCAAAAACATTGCATGTTTTTTTACTTTCAGTGCTTATATCTTCATTAATAAAGCTCTGACCATAAAGAGCCGTATGTTGTCGGAAAGGTGTCTACATTGCCTTTTGGATCGCACTAATTTGAAATTTGTTGGACTAACGGTTTTCCATATTTTTAGCGTAATATAAACAATCTGGTATTTCGCGTATATCTCCAAAACGGTTCTTTGAAAAAATTTTTTTAATGAGTGCAACGTGTTTAGCGTCTTAAAATTAGGCGGAAAATGTGGGTCTAAACGTTTATATATTTTGGCTGTAAACTAGTGTTATTTGAGATGTTTGGCAGCCCTGAAAAAATATTCCAAAGGCCAAGTCCCCCTACTCTTCCCAATAAGTTAAGTTTCAACTATCCTTTAAACTAAGGAATGTTTCTAGAAAGACATATGGTACATATCTTGAGTTCGTTTTTTAAAATAAACTAAACTGAGGTAAAAAAATTTATTCTTTCAGTAAAACTTTTATTCATTTAAGATTTAATTATCCTCAAAACTTAAACAAATAACTAAGGCCAACCCCTATGGCACAACTCTTCTTATTTTCTTTAAAAATAATTAACTCGCAGGTTAAAAAATATATTCCGTATCAGTAGCATTTCTTTGCTAACTCAAAACTTAAAAATAACTATTTCTTTTTCAATAATTTAATTGGAGGTTAAAAACATATCAAAATCATCCGTATCAGTAGCATTTCTTTGCTAACTCAAGTTTAAGAAATAAGGGTCAGGTCCTTTTCTTCCTTGATAATATTAAACTGTCAGGTAATATCGCAAAATGCAACTTAGCAACTTAGCGCTTTAATAACCGGAGCTTAAAAAATGTTCCACTCAAATTCTTTACTCCACTACCAATAAACATCATTCGTCGCTGCTCGAAAAAATTTTAAGTCGTAATTTGAGCTTAACTTTATATCCTAGCTTTGGTGAATTTACATAATTGCGCAACCCTCGAGCCAAGAAATCCCCCATCAATCCTCAATCACTCCACACATCATCCCAAAATGTCACGTAGCCAACGAACAGGCGCCAATTGCCCTCAGACATTCCCACGTTCTTAATAAGCCGCTTGGCCATAGACAAATGGCAAATAACAATGAAATGAAAACTAAGCAAATATCATAAGTTTTTCAAAAACATTTAGCAATGTCAATAAATCGCTGTGCATTTAGGGACGAGGGAATGAGAGGCGCCTTGGGGACGGCGACGCCGATCATATTAATCTCCATTAAAAAGGAATCTCAATGAATTTACGATGGCGCCAACTAGCTTTCCAATGTCTTTCAGCATGCCACTCCCCCTCGTCGTCGCTGAGCTACCTTACTTACGCATTGCTTATTTAACATTCGCCAAAAACGAAATAATTCGAAAGCAAACAGAAAATGCCGAAAAAACAGAGGAGATTGTATACCTGAAATACCTCTCCCCCAAAAGCCCACGACGTCTTGGGCTTCGTCGGCGAGCCGGGTAAACATTTTAAGCTTCCAGCCCGAAAAACGCTAATGGGTAAACACAGATGCGGTTAAAGAGCTGCCAGAGACTTGAACTTTGCGGAGGAGTCGCGAGGGAGCGACTCGTGAGTGTTTCCAGAGCGATTTAAATCGCCGAAAACTAGGACTAGGAGTTCAGAAAATAATCTTACAGGAACTAAAGAAAGAAACTACACATGAAAAAAATAAAGTGGTAAAATGATAAACATGTGAGTTAGTTACAATAAAGTTGCAACCTTGTATGTGGGAGATGAAGATAACGATAATTTAAGTTCAAAATTCTTGAATTTGATATTTATTAATATTTAAATTATCTTTTAAAAGATAAATTAAATACATTATATATTAAATTGATATGTTAGAATTTCACGAAAATCCTTATGGTAATTAATTAGTTGAAATATAAATTACATAGGGAAAAGGTGGGTAAAATAAGAAAAATATGTGATTACGAATATTTGGACAACCCCTTTAATAATCTGAAAATCTGAGATTCGGCGTGAAATCAATATTTCAATGGTATATTTTAGTTTCATCGACATTTTTTAAGCTTTTACCAATTGCAGCTTACTTTTCGACTCCTTTTCAGCTAATTAAGAATTCTAGCTTTCCAACAAATAAGTCATAACTTAATTTAATGTGAACTAGTTTGAATTATCTTATGTTTTCTGATCTGTATTCATTATTACTCTCGCTTATTTAGTTGGAACTCTACAATTGATTGAGTTAATATTAGATTACGAGCTAAAATCAAAACTCTCAGCAAATAAAACACCTAAATTAGCTGCATTATAAGTGAGAACTCAGGGAGAATCACCTTCCTTGAATACAGTGAATTGATCCAACCAAGGAAAGTAATTCTTGCAATTACTCAACTAATCAATGCAATTGATTTACGAAGGAAACCCAGAAAGGCGAGTCGCACGCGTTTATAGGCGCGGAAAACCTGACCCGCGGCGAGAGTCAAGGAAATCAGCACTCGAAGCGAGCAAATCTCTCGATTAGCTGGTTAATCAACTCAATTGCGGGATTACTCGATTTGGTTTTCCGCGATAACCCCAAGAGTTGCCAAGTGCGAGAGGTGCGGGAAGGTGAGGAAGCGAGGGGCAGTGGAATTTTTGATTTATCAATTGTGGAACTCAACCGTCGCTGCCTCCTCCTTTTTATGGAGCCCGAGCCTTATCAAGATGTATTAAGCTCTAATCATAGACGTTGATTTACCAGTCCAAAAAAAAATGAAGAAAACAGACCCGGTTCGCACCCAAACCTTATAAATAAGCCATTACCAAGCCCATCGTATATTAGTAATAACAATTGCTATTTATCAATAATTTTGAAATCGCCTCATCAACCCCGCTCGCTATTGTTTGATTTGTGTTCCCCGATAAGTCCGAATCGGAATCGCAGAGATATATAGTAAGTTGGAGTGAGCGCGCACAGTGCTGGAGAGGACCTATGACAAATCTCTGGGCCACAAAAACTTGAGTGGCCAATTGCTTCCGTATCTCAGCGAAACAACTCACATTTTGTCATCAAACGCGGGCATTGCGAATTTCTGGTTAACTCTTTGTGATTCAATTATAATGAAACTGATATAACATTTATGGGCTCGGTTTCTAATAGACATGCTGTCAGCTCTCCAACTTGATTGGGGCCTCCTTCTACCGCTGATTATGATTATGAAACATTCTAAATTACTAATTCGATTGACGTAGGTTAAGTTCTTCCGGTTCGGACCAGTCATTTTTTGTGGCAGGAAGTTAGTAATATGTAGATAAATGTACAAAGGAAGCGGCATTAAATTAATAATGATTTGTAATATGTGAAATGGTGAAGGTGTGCCAAAACAATGATTGATGTTTACCAAGAAAACCTCTGACCATTTGAAAAGTATTATCAGGGCCGTGTCAAAAGTAATCTGTAAGTTTAATTTTATTTTTAGTTAAATTTATGAGTAAATGTAATGCCATGGAAAGGTAAAGAAAACAAAATGGAGGCGAGCATCGTTCAAGAGGAAGCGGCTTCTTTCAGAGTCGCTCAATCGCCCTACATCACCTTCGCCACTCACCACAGCGCTGCCTCTGCCCAGGTGAACATAACTCACCACTTGATTTATGCAAATAAGCCACGTTTAATTATGACCATTAGCCACTGTTGAGCGGCTACCGTTTTGAGTCAATAGCGGCGGGGGGGTAGTGAGTCCCCCACGTCCACCCGGGGGCTTTTAGTCGGTTTGCACTTCGATTTCGCTTTGTTGTGCTCCCGGCGCGTCGGAAGCAGGGGGGGTCCAAGACAATGATTCCTGCCTTTAATGAGTTTTATATTGACCCAAGCTATTGACCGAGTTATAACATCAGGCGGCTGACATCTGTGACTAATATCAACGGGAATTCGTGGGTTAAAATCATTTAAAATCGAATTTCGTCGGCAGTGAATGGTTTAACGTGTGGCCTAATTTTGGGATACGATTCCTAGATATTTAAGTGCTTACAAAAATGTTGGGACTCTCTTCATAATTAAAATAAAAAAATATATAATAAAATATAAAGAAAAGTCGGAAAGGCTTTAAACATCTTCTTCATTTAGGCCCAGTTTCTTAATTTCGGACAAAGATAAAAAAAAGGAGGCGAGCATAACTTTAAATTAAAGAATAGCCCACTACCTATCCGCTCAACCAATTTTATCTCCGCATTTTTGATAGTATCTTTCTCATATCTATATTCCTTTAAGTAATTTGCATAAAAAACGCATCATCATCATTCCACCAAATATAATAAATCATACACCCGCGATCATATCATATCTGAAACGGAAAGGATACCTGAAGCTCTATAGCTTATACTTTCCTCGGTCTCTTGAAAAACCCTCAACATGCGCTGGGCTTAGGTTGTGCAAGAAAACGGTGGTCTTAATTTACAACTAATTGTCATATGACCAACTAGTTATGGCAATCAGACGGACTTAGTTATATGGCCCGCGGGCCCGATACCATATAAACATGGCGAGTATATATTAAATCAGTGGGATTTCCATGGCGGCCTGACCATGGCGATAGAGCCGGCAACTGTGCGCCGTCTAATTGCATGCTAACTGTACTTAAATATCTTTATAATTGACGCCACAGTGGGGGTGTCGTAAAAAGCACGTACCGCTATGGTCCGCGTAATACTAGTAGGTCTATTTGAGAAGGCCTTAGAGTGGAGACACCGAACCCCAATCACTCCACATCCACCACATCCAACAACCACCCGCAATAAATGGTATTTATGTTATTTGTCAAGTTTATCGCGATATTTTCAGGGGAGAAGTGGGGCCAGCGAATGGCTGCGTTGGTTGGGGCCTAATTAAACCATGAGCTTTATCGTCTTGTAAAGATCGAAATTATTGCCACCGCTCGTTCCTGCGGCCTATGCTTTTTACGACCCTCATTTTCCAACACCAGTAGCCGTAGCCCCCCTATATAATCTCCCATATATATCATAAAACTACGAATATATATACATACATTCTTAGGGAATATATAGAAGTCTTACAGATTGCTTGTTGTGGGTTCCGTCTTTTGATTTGTTGATTTTGATAAAAGTTGCTGCAGTTTGTTGGGGTTTATATACAATTTATGGGGCTGTGGTTTGACTTCACAACGACATTAAAATTGAAGTATTGAAAACAAAAAGTCGGACGGATTCTAAACCAAATTTTTCTTGTTTGAAATTAGAATTTAGCCATAAAGAAAGTGTATAATTTTTATCATTTTATATTTTGTTTACCATTAATATCAATAAATATGTGATATTACAGTGGCCGGCCGTCTACGTAGTGACGATGGGCACAGAGAGTGTGCGCAAGGCGAAACCTATATTTACAAAGAAAAATAATAAATAACAAATTATTTAATTAGTTTCAAAATCGGCGCTTAACTGAATGAATAATATGTATTAAGCAGAATATCTAAAGCAGCAGATTTTTAAATTATTTAAATATTTTATTATTTATTACAATTTGGTATCAGACATTTTTTGAGTTGAATGTGCGACTGTCACTGTTATCTTACCTCGTTAAGAGATTGATTTTGCTAAATATTTGTATTTTTAAATGAATTATTATCTAATAGATAAGTAAAATGGTTCCATTTATATTACCAATTGAATATTTTATTATTCTAACAGATTTTAAGTTTTTTTAGGTAAACATTTAGGCTGTTTCACAGATATTTAATATTTATTCAGGCCGACAGTACTTTCATGAATGTTTTACTCTTATAATTTTAATGATACATTTTACCAATAAATACAATTATACAAAAAAGCTTCACAAATGGACCTTAAATTCCCAAAAATGTTTAAATTTTTAAGGATTTATTCCAAATAAATAAATTGTTGCTCAAAGCTTTTAAATATTTTTATATAATATATCTAAAAGAAAAATATTATTTTTAAAAAACCTCTAGCACAGCGAACTTTTCCCTCCATCCCCCATCCATTCAGAGCCGTCCCAAAGAGATCTCGAAGCGTTGAAGCCGAGCCGCCGCCTAAAGTGATTGTGATTGCAATGCAATGCCAAACAAAAATCGAGTAAAGCAAAACAGAGACATTCGGAAAGCACAGAGGACCGGGCAAACACAAACATCCGATGGGGAGAGGATCCATCGGATCCACCTGAAGCTGTAGCTCTTGCTGCCCATGCTGGCGGAGATCCACTCCATCGGCCAGCCCCCGTCAAACAGAAGCCAAATGAGCTTGTCGGGAAACGGCCGGAAACACTGACACTGACGGTGTCTTCAATCGCCGAGGTCCGCTTGAGCTGCAACTATAGGGCCGGAGGGCTGATCAAAAGGTCCGCTCGAGCGAATCTTCTGTGGGTCAAGCAAACGCTCCTTAACGCGCCTTAATCCAAAGTGGCTACTGAGTTGCCTCCTCTCAGTGCCTGTGCCTTCTGCCTTCTTCTGGGCAAACACTTCTGGCTACCGATCTTCGTTTTCCGACCAGTCCCAGTGTCCAGTCCGGTGGTCCATCAATCTTCCGCGGCGGCGGGCTGCTGTCAATCTCCTGCGGCAAATAACCTCGAGTGCCTCACATGCAAATAACCAATATTTGCTCTCGGATTATTAAGTGAGCCAGCCAGCATCAGCATCCCATTCTTACGCCCATCGCCAGTTCCCAGCGGTGGCTCTTCTGCTGCAACTCCTGAGGTGGGTTGGCTTCTTAACTGTTTGCTCGGGCTGTTTAATCGCTTTAATGGTTAGGCAATTAAGAGTTCTTCGGAAAACCTCTTAAAATGATAACTTGGCACCGACTTGCACTCGGGAAACTCACTCATTTTTATTGAATCGTTTGAAATTCTCCGAAAAACTATAGTGTTCTGATTTTATAAAATCAATATTTCTATATATAAAACAAAATGTTTATTTTAACCAACTCTGGTTAGAGTCTCCTCGACATTCTCTAGACATTCCGATTTACTCTAAAAAAGTAAGTCTCCGGCTCTCTCGATTTTTCAAAGATAGCTCTCATTATGCTTCGCGTCATTTACCGGCGTTTCGTTCTTGTGAAAAAGTTTTGCCTACAAACTTCCGGTAGACATTATCTGTTCGAGTTAATCAACAAACCATGAGTATCATTAGAAAAATTCAATGAAAACACTTTAAAAGGAAAACGTTTTGATTTATAATACCCTAAAATTATATTAATTACAATTATTTACTTCTCTTCATAATGTTTAACAAGAAAACATAAAGAACGCCCAATCACCTGTAAAGTATAGTAAAAAAGGAACGCTTTACTCGTGGATCTCTCTATTAAGATACTAGATATTTGGATTTTTCCTTTAGAATAATCACAGAAAATATAATTCTAATAGCTTATTAAAACATATCCATTACAAGAAAAATTTCAATAAAAACATCAAATACTTTTCATTTTCTGTATTGTTCTGCTTTAATCCCATGGTTTTATTTCATGTGAAGCATTTCATGGAAATGTGTGTTCGACTTCTTGACATTTACAATAACATAAATACAAAATCGTTTCTTAAACCTTTTCAAAAACTTTTCTTCTCGCGCCGCCGCCCGGCAGATGGACATTTGTATATACATTTACCGCCTGCCAATTTAAATCGGAACGTGTACAGAGCCGACATTTATGAAATGTCGTTTAAAAACGTTAAAAACTACTCCGATCACCACATTCTAAATTCGGCGGGGCAGACGCGCTTAATAACTAAATTCAATTGCGGGTGTTTTGATGGTACACATGCACGCACATACGCCCGGACCGAGCCACAGCAACAACATAGGCAGTGGGGTTGATTTACATGTGTGCGCCTTGTTGTTGCTGGCTGGCCGCAGGGCAGAAGTGTCGCCGTGGCCAAAAGAAAGATTGTTCGTGTTTTTACTCCTTGGAGGCCATGTGTCCCACCAGGTTGCTGGTGATCTTCTCGATCTTCTTCAGGTCCGGCATGTTTTCCGCCTTGTACTGCACACACTGAGGAGCAAGAAGAACGATAAATGAAAGTGTGCTTCTCCAGAATTGGAAATCACAAAACGAACCTTAACGTTGTCAGTCATTTTTAGCAGTATGTGGCCCTTGGAGTGGACGTATTTCATCGTGTAGCGGCAGTTCTGGGGATTCGCCATGTACATGTTTTCGGCGGCGATCTCGAAATCCTCCCAGTTTTTCACAAAAACCATTTTTAGTTCGGCAAAATAGAAATGCAAGTGCAAAGGAAACTTTAATAAAAATAACAACAACAACTGGACGGCGTGACGTTGATGCAGTGTGACTGTTCGCTAAAAAGTCTAGTATTTTTTGCTATCGATAACGATAGTTTTTTGCTTTCTGGCAGCGCTATTTTTGTTTTTTGTTCTCATATTTTAAAAAGTTGTAAAGTTTTTTTCCAGTACTTTTAAGGTAAATATTAAATTTCATATAAATTTAAAGTATATCTTTCCTCACTGACTATCAATTTTGAATATCCGGAAAAACAAGGTGCTATTGTGTGACCAGATTGCAGAGTGGTATTTCGTTAGCACCGCACCACAGTCACACCGAGACCCACACATTCGTCGCTCGCTCGCAAAGTGATTCAATATTTATTGCAAAAATGCTGTGAAAATCTATATTTTTATTAATTTTAATGCTCAATCGTACGCCACGGATGGCCGCGGGGGCGTGTGCAGTGAAATCCGCGCGCAACACCACCGAAAATGCGTCGAAAAACAAATGGGAAAAACGATGAAATCTAGTCAAGCGAATTTTGTGAATGGACGGGGAAGAAGAGCAGAGACGAGGCTACAACAGCAGCAGCAACAACAAAACGAAAAACGCAAATAAAAGTGACACGCAGGAACAGAAAAATGCAATTTATTTAAATATATATACTATAAATTAGGAATATTTAAATACGACAGTGACATCGCTGAGAAGTGTGTGTGTGACAACGGACGTCTGTCTGTATTGCTGTCTCTCCCTCACATGTTGTTGTTGTTTTGGGGTTGAAAAGGCATTGCCTGCATAACGGTTAACGCGTGACGTACAAACCCAAACAGCAGTCAAGTGCACACCACCCCTCCCTCACCCCTCACTCCCACCCCACTGAGCATAAGGAAACCCCTTTCAAAAAGAGAGTCCACAAATAATATACATAATTCATCATGATGGACAACGACGATACCCTGCTCAACAATGGCGGGCCACAGTCCGGAGCGGAGACCGTTTACGGAACAGAGGACAACAATATGGTCATGTCTGAGAAGGTAATCCCACAGCCACAAGTTCTGGCTATTCATAACGCTTTCCACACTATAAACTAAAATGAGATCATTGTGGGATGGTGGTAACCATAAGTATTCAGGCAGTGGACATTTTAGTAATCAAATATAAAATTTATAGTTGTATATTTACTTTAAGCTATTAAAGATTCCTATAAAGATGTTGGATTTTGTGTGAACTACAGGATTTTGTATGAAGTGTTATAAATGCAGCTTAATATACTACTAAAGTCTTTAAATATGGTGTTTAGTAAAAATGCAAAAGGGTTTGCACTTTTTGAGAACTATATTTCTATATATAGATAAAATGTAGAACATCTTTTAATATCATTACAATTTTTAAAAGATAAATCTCGAATCTCTTTTTGGAAAGATATCAATGCTGATTTCTTGGCATAGGCTCTGATTCATGCTGGCAGGGCCGATTATTCCTCAACTCTGATAACGCACAATATAAATATATGTACAATATGTTATTGGGCCCTGCTCCTTAACACCCACAATCAAACGCACTCGCACACAAGAGAAACGGGCACAAACACCAGATAATGAGGCTATAAAAGTGTCCCAAGCGGAAATGCTACATACAATCGGAGAAAATTGCTTTCTTTGCTCTTCGCCTGCTCTTCTCTCTTTTTCGTACACGCTTAATTATGTAAAAACGCATCCAACAATTGTTTATTATGCATCAGCTGGTACCGCTGGTCATTGACATTCAAACTGGCGAAAAATAGCTCCCGAAAACGGGAAGAAGCAGGGAGGCAGAGAGAGAGAGAAGAAGGAGAAGGGAGCAGGCAAAAGAGAGCTAAAAAGCCGGGGACCAGAAATCAATAAAGTCAGTCAGTCGGTCCTCAAATTTTATGACCACCGCACGCAATACTTTGCACAGAGACAAAATTTTAGGGAGATTCATACTCATAAACCATAATATATAAAAATGTTCATAAAAAATATATAAAAATCTTATTTAAGATAAACTCTTTTGAAAATGGCTAAGAATCCATGAGAAATTTTGCTAAATATTTAAAATTTATTAAGCAATATACCCCAAATTTTCGCTAGTGTAGCCTCCTTACAGTCCATTCCCTGCTCTGCAGTCTTTTTTTATTTTTATTTCTCACCCCAATTCTCTGATTGATTTTGCACTTTAAAAGCTTCGCCAGGCTTTAATCGGCCGGTAATGCAAATTAAAGCAGAGACATTGTCTGTTACCATTCCCAAGCCCTCTGTGCCTCCTCCAATCTCTTTTCGCACTCACACGTATGAGTAGTGGGCTATTTCCTGCCCCTCAGCTCCCAAATGAGCTCATCAGGTACCCCTGCTCTCGGTTCTTGGCGCACATGTTTCGCTGATAAGCTACCTGTTAATTGAGTAATGAGTTCGCAGCAATTTAAAGCGGGAAGCATTGTTAACACACCGATGAAAACTCGTTTCTTGGCCCAACAGACACAGAAACCATGTATTTGTGAAACAAGTCTGTCCAAAAATGTTTGAATGCTTAGGCATGACTCGGGCTCTAGTTGGCCTTATAAGTTTACTCAACCTTGGTCCGGTGACGAGTTTGCCAGAGAAGGGAGTTGGCGTTTATTGCAAATGCCATGAAACCCAATGTAAACATGGAAAATACTAGCGAAAATTATATATTTATTTTAATTCATAAAGAATAGAATTGAAATGTGTGGACCTAAAAAAAATATATATTAATAATAATATAAATAACATTATGGACATGCCGTTCTCATGTGGACTTTCTGAATCTCTCATTGTTATTTTATAATTTTGTAATCTACACATTTTATGTTTATTTTTGGTTTATAATTGGCACTGCATTAACTCATCCCTTCATTCATAATGCACTTTGGGTTTTACTTCTACATTTTCAGTTTAATAATTTAATTCTCTAAATATTTTGTTTCTTACGTGTCCTTCACACTTTGTTTTTGTTCTTTTCTTTCTCTTTCAGAATGAAGAGGTTGTCAGCATCGTGAGTTATCCAAAATTTTTCGTTTATCGCCTATTTAATTTCTCTCCTATACTCTTTTCGTTGTTATTCACATTGCAATACGTAAAAAATGCACGATATAATAGTTTTAATCATGCCTTGCTTTTGTTTGTTTTGTTTTAAGTTCTCTACTAACAATTTTAAGGCCAAGAAGGTGTCAACCTTAACCTTTCTCGGTTTTGTATTATTTATTTAGTCTGAAAATTAAAATTTTTCCCGCATGACTTACGATTACGGCTGGGAGGGGGCTTTTTACCACTGGCATCTTCATTAGGTCATATTACAAGAGCTTTCCATTCATAAAACGCGGCCACAAACCGCAATTATGTTAACCGATTTAATTAAGCCGTTAAATGGGAGGAGTTCCCAACTACCTTTACTTCTTACTCTCTCCGTTTCTGTAATTATGTTTGTTGTTTTGTAAATGAAATCTTGTGTGGAGGATCCTACTTATGAGGCACTAACTATTGAATACCCTTGCACTTATTATGTATCTTAATCAATGGTCGGCACAAATATTTTAATTGGTTTAAAGTAATTCAAATAAAGCAGGCAGAGGTCTTACAGAGGCATAGCGCCGGCAGATCTGCGTTATAGGGATGTGCCGACCATTGATCCCAATAATAAGTAAGGCTTAAAGCGAAGGGTATTAAATGTTGGCTTCCTTTCTTCCTAATACCCTACTAATTAATTGCACCTTGTGTTCCTTTTGATTCACGGAACTCGAAGCTGAATTTACTGATGCATATCACCGTTCTTTGTTTTGTTCTTCTTTGCCATGTGCCACGCCACGCCTCCGTTTGCAGGTCCAACAACTGGCGGGCAGCATTTATCAGGAGTTCGAGCGCATGATCAACCGGTATGACGAGGATGTGGTTAAGAACCTGATGCCGCTGCTGGTGAACGTGCTGGAGTGCCTGGATGCCTCGTATCGCATCAATCAGGAGCAGGATGTGGAGGTGGAGCTGCTGCGCGAGGACAACGAGCAGCTGGTGACACAATATGAGCGGGAAAAGAGTGCCCGCAAACAGTCCGAACAGAAGGTGCGGTTAATGGGTTTTATGAGGTTCAATTACAAGAAGTAACCAAGCTCTGTTTCTGTTAGCTATTGGAGGCCGAGGACCTGGCTGAGCAGGAGAACAAGGAGCTGGCCACGCGCCTCGAGTCGGTGGAGAGCATTGTCCGAATGCTAGAACTGAAGCACAAGAACAGCCTAGAGCACGCCAGTCGGCTGGAAGAGCGGGAAGCGGACCTCAAGAAGGTGGGAACCGAAACAAACCCTAAACAAATTGAATTTGTAACTAATTATTTTTCAAACTCCCTCAGGAGTACAACAAGCTGCACGAACGGTATACGGAGTTGTTTAAGAACCATGTGGACTACATGGAACGCACCAAGATGCTGATGGGCTCGACACACTCCCAGATGAGCACCGCCTCCGATCGCATGGAGGTGAGTCGGGCGAGACTCAATCCGGTGGCTCGCAGCTCGGGTCCCGTTTCCTACGGCTTCGCCTCGCTGGAGAATTCGGTGATGCTGGACACGGAGACCATTTGCAGCGTGGGCAGCCAGTCAGACGACTCGGGGCCGCCGTCGCTGCAGAATGAGCTTGATAGCCTGGCCGGTGGGACGGTGGAGCGCGGCGCTGCCACTGACGCGCTGCAGCAACAGCATCAGGCCACCTCGCCCCAAAGTCCCGACAGCAGTCCCGTTGTGCCAAATGTGCCCGCAAATGGTAAGTGCAGAGATCACTAAGGATCTCTTATTCCTTTGCTTAATTACTCTTCACAACCGCTCACCGTACTAATGTTTCCACTTTTCTTTTGATTTTTGTGTGTGTTAACTCGACTAAACAAAAACTCCGCCACCGAACAACCCAAATCCCCAACCCAGTTGGTCGTTCGACCACCAAAAAGGAGCAGCGCTCGGATAACAATCTCTACCAAGAGCTGTCCTTCCAGGACAATGAGGAGAGCGAAGAGAATGAGATTGTCACAGGTGAGGAGTTTGGGGAAATAGGTCTAGGGCTTATCGATTGCTGCCTAAATGTTGTGACTGAAATGTTTTTGAGTAAAGATATTGAAAAGTTGATGAATCATCGATGAAAAGCTGATGAAGCATCGATGAAATATGTGGATGAATCATCGATAAAATGTTGATGACAAAGCCCAGTTTTTTGTTGATGAAATGTCTATGAATTGTTGCCCTAAAATGTTGATGACAAAGCCCAGTATTTTATTATGAATCGTAAATGAAAAGTTGATGAAAAATCAATGAAAAGGTAATGAAATGTCGATGAATTTTTAGCCTAAAATGTTGATGACAAAGATCAGTTTTTTTTTGTATGAATCATCAATGAAAAGTTTATGAATTATCGATGAAAAGTTGAAGCACCATTGATGAAATTGTTGTTGAAATGTCATCGATGAAAAGTTGATGAATCATCGATGAATATGTCACTGATGGCGCCCTAGGACATGGATAATTCCCAAAGAAAATTGTTCAAGAAAGATTGCTAACAACTTGGTGATGCCGGAATATATGTATTTAAGTTAGTTTTATATATTTAGCTATTCTCTTCACGTCATAATATCTGTAAAGATTCTGTCGGAATGCTAAGCTCTTTACTTGACACCGTACTCAATGCCTCTATCCAATCTCTTCCTTTTACTTCGCTTTCCCCAAAACACCACACGTTGACACACTCGTGGAACTGAATTGATCGTGGGTCCCCCTTCCAGGCAGCTGGGTACATCCCGGAGAGTATGCATCCTCAGGTAGGTACCACTCACTCGCCACTCAAGACCATCAACAGCAGCCAGAGCAAAGTCAGCCACAAACACCATATCTTAACTCCTACATATGTGGATTCATCTATATAACCTGTAAATACATCAAGTATCATGCGAGATTAGACTGATCGATCGTTTGGTCTGAGAAAAGAGTGTTTTAAGGATGATCTTCACTAGTTGTTACTTCCTTGTTGTGATATCTGTTGGAAATTATATGCTCGAAGCATTATTAAATTAGAAAAACAAATAAAAAAAACTGTATTGTCATGACCTCTAATGAAATTTCTCTTTCTTTTATGCCGAATTCTACTACTTGCCCAAAATCCAAACCATTTCGTTTCCTTCCAAAACAAATAAACCAAAAAACCAAATTTCTCTTGCAAACTACTAAACACAATCCACAAACAACAACCAACAATATTTGCATTGTATTTGAACCTTTGAAGCTAACGACAACTATTTTGGTAAGTGTAAAGTGCGCAGCGAATACCCCCTTATAGTAGCTTCTAACTATTTTAAAAGTAGTAAGTAGTTACTCCCAAAAAGTATTTCCAGCTTTCGATTTTCTTTATTTTTGTGTTCACTTGGGACATCTTTCGGAGGGTTTTTTGCCATATCATTTGGTTGTAGTCTCTCCATTTATCTATCAGGGGTGCCACAGAAATTGGTGTAGGCGTCGAATCAGTCCGAATTCTGCAACAAAATGTTACAAAATGTTTACATACACCGAAAAAAAAAAAATAATAAATAAATAAAATAAACCGTTTGTTTAACCTTTCTACGCGTTGTCCTAGCAATTTACGCAAGGAGTATAACGAGTTTAGTATAGATTTAATACTTCATAATATCAAATGTATACTTAATAGTATAGATTCTATTCTCTATACTTTCAAATGTGTATTTTCCAGAATTATTTATATACGAAAGTACATCGAAAACTCGATAACATATCGCGTTAGCTGATTTTTTTTTTTCAGTTTGTCGTGTTAATGAATTTTCTCAAGTCTTGGCGCAGATTGGTATAATTTTTATACTTTCGTAGTATCAAATAAATAAGCATATTATTACGAAAAATTTTTATATTTAAGAGTATAGAATTTATGTAACAATAGTAGTTTCTATAACGATTTTTTTTGGTGTAGCTATGAGCACCTTAATTAAAATCGAAGCTATTTCTGTGGCACCCCTTTTGGTCTGGTTTTGCTAGTTTATAGGTTATTTCTTAATAAGGTTTCGGTTATTTCTTCTCTTTTTTGATGAATGCAATTTGTGGAGGTTGCCGCCAGCATCTGACATTTTATTCAAGTTTTAATTTAATTTTAACCGTAGCATCATTAACATACATTTGTTTGAAATCCTTACAACCAATGAGAAATGCTGTCTGAAAGTATGTTTTAAAATATTAAGCCCTTCACTTCAATCCAATTAAACGTTTCATTGCATACTTTTGAGCAACTTTTTTATTGATTTCAAAACCGTGGTGATTTCTGTAATTCCTCTGAGACATTAATAGCCACTTACCCTTGAGTTTCACTTTCATTCTTCCAACGCTTTTACACACTTGTGTCTTAATTCCCTTGACAGTTATTAGCCATTATTAATGATGATTTTTCCCCATCACTTTCAGGCATGGGCAAGGAGGTGGAGAATCTCATCATGGAGAACAACGAGCTGCTGGCCACCAAGTGAGTATGCCAAAAGGGGAATCAATTAGGGGAGAAATGTAAAATATAACCATTCCTGCCACTTCGCACAGAAATGCACTCAATATTGTCAAGGACGATTTGATTGTCAAAGTGGATGAACTCACGGGAGAGGTGGAAATTGTGCGGGAGGAGCTCAATGCCATGCAGCAGTCGAGGACCAAGCTGAGGCAGCGCATCAGCGAGCTGGAAGATGAGCTGAAGAAGGCCAAGGAGCAGGTCAAGCAGCAGAGTGAGTCTATCTACAGACCTACGAATGAACAGAATTAAATTAATTGATAATTTACGTGTGTTTCAGATACTGAGCAGGAGGAGAATGATGTGCCGCTGGCCCAGCGCAAGAGATTTACCCGCGTGGAGATGGCCATGGTGCTGATGGAGCGCAACCAGTACAAGGAGCGACTCATGGAGCTGCAGGAGGCCGTACGCCTCACGGAAATCCTGCGCGCCTCCCGGACTGTGGATAATTTGGACAAGAAGTCGAAGCAGAGCATTTGGAAGTACTTTAGTAATCTTTTTACGTGAGTTTCGAAGAGGGAATCTTATTTTGAAGTATTATTATTAATATTTATTCAATTCTGACAGCCCCTCCAACCGCCCAATGGAACGCGTTGCGGACGGTCTCGGAGGGGGGCCGATGTTTCGTCACACCGGCGGAGGAAGCCCTGCCCACAGCCACGGATCCCCAAGCCGAGGAAGTGGAGGTGGGGACAATCGCCTGGCCCTAACCAGCGGCCAGCCGCCCGTGCATCCGGCCAGCGCTGGCCTGGCCAATGCCCTGGTCATGCCCAAGGACTATGCCGAGGAGGGCAGCTCGGAGCGGATCAGTGCGAGGCGGAGGGAACAGTACCGACAGCTGCGCGCCCACGTCCAAAAGGAGGATGGCCGCCTGCACGCCTACGGCTGGAGTTTGCCGATCAACAAGGCCAGCCAGGAGGCGAATCCTAGCCGGCATTCGGGCGGCGTCCCCGTGCCGGTCTACTGTAATCCCCTGGCGGAGGCCTCGCCCCACATGAAGGTGTTCTGTGCGGCTGGAGTTAATCTCCATGGCGGCTTCACCAAGGACGGCCAGTCGCTGATACCTGCCAACTCACCGTATGCCCCCAAGTCCACGCTCAAGATCACCGAGATCACCAGTCCGACGGCCGAGCAGAGCGTGGAGGCCTTGGACAGACAGATGGCGCGGGCCAGTCTGGAGACCCTGGAGCCGGAGACGCAGCTCAGCTCGTTCGTGTGGATCTGCACGAGCACCCACGCTGCGAGCACGGTCAGTGTGGTGGATGCCAATCAGTCGGCCACCGTTCTGGATGCCTTTCCCATCTGCTCCTCGCATCTGCTCTGCATTGCCTCCGTCCAGGGGGCCATGGAGAGCGACTATGCGCTGCTGGAGCAGTCGGAGGTGGTCAAGGCGGGTGAGATGCTGCAGCGCCCGGGCGAGGGTGCAGAGTTGCTCGGCAAGGTGGAGTTTGTGCGGGTCAAGCCGAAGTCGGAGCAGCAGCAGCAGGAGGATGAGGAGGCCAAGGAAGCCACGGAAAAGTCCAACGAGCAGCTGCCGGCGGTGAGTGCCGAGGAGCCGCTGGGCAATGTGGAGGCCATCAAGATACGCCAGGCCTTGCCAGGCGCTCCTCAGCGACTCGCCGCCAGCGATAGTCCGGCGAACAATAATAACAACACGAGCAACGGTAGCGGGAACAGCAGTGTCCTGTTCGCCACCAAGTCCCTGAATCCCATTCTGGGCACCAAGGAACGCGACGAGCCCGCGATGAGTTCGGTGGGCCCCACGATGTGGCTGGGCGCCCAGGATGGCTGGCTGTATGTGCACAGCGGCGTGGGCAGGTGGCACGAGTGCCTGCACAAGGTTCTCCTGCCGGACGCTGTGCTGGCGATTGTGCATGTCGAGTCGAGGGTCGTTGTGGCGCTAGCCAATGCCCAGCTGGCCGTGTTCCGCCGCCAGACAGACGGCCAATGGGATCTGAATAGCTATCACCTGGTGACGCTCGGTGATCGCAACCATTCGATACGTTGCCTCTGTGTGGCCGGCGAGCGCATTTGGGCGGCGCACCGCAACAAGATCTTCATCGTCGACCCCGTATCGCTCAACATTGTGCACTCGCTGGACGCGCATCCGCGCAAGGAGAGCCAGGTGCGCCAGATGGCAGCCACCGGAGCAGGTGTATGGGTCTCCATCAGGTGAGTTAACTGATTATCCTTCAAATGAGGAACCCACTGGAACCCCCATCCTCTTCAGACTGGACTCCACGCTGCGGCTGTACAACACTCACACGTTCGAGCACAAGCAGGACGTGGACATTGAGCCGTATGTGTCCAAGATGCTCGGCACTGGCAAGCTGGGCTTTAGCTTCGTCCGCATCACCGCCCTGATGGTGTCCTGCAACAGGCTGTGGATCGGCACCAGCAATGGCGTCATCATTTCGGTGCCACTGGCCGAGGTGCAGCAAAAGACGTCCGGTGAGTTTTGTTTTTTACCTATACTTATAAATGTGTAAGCCTTTTTTTAGTATAGATCGCCTAGGTCATAATATTGGACTTAGCGACTGAAAAAATGTGCATTTTCTTAATTTTTTTAAAGTAATTAGCGGAAACACTGTTAGCTGGAGTTTGGAAAACCTTGGTTCGATTCCTGCCCATGGTCGTTTTTTTTTTTTTTTTGTAAGGCAGTACATAATAGTATCCTAACATATTTTATAACTTTTCGCTGCTTGATACCAATGCCTCGTTAAGGCTAACGCAATTGTTGGGAGTCTTGGCAAAGATGGTTAAAGTGTGATTCAGATTTGGGGAATCTGAGTTCAGAATCCGGGTCAATTACTTGTTTTTTTTTTTACTAGACTGAAACTTTTATTTATTTATTTATTTATATCCCAGCAATACAAGTGTAACTTATAATTAAGTGTGCTAGTCACGAGATTACGATTATTTTCTAAGTAGAACATATGATATAATTTTAATGCGTACCCCTAGAAATAATTATTTTAAAATTCTCTTTTACGATCCTCACGAAATAAGTAAAATTAATCAGTTAGAGACAGTTTCAGGGAACGGGACAAACAAATGGCAATAGATTTTCTACAATCAATCTTTTGAATTTAATAAGACTAAGCTCGTTATCTATAAAAATGGTTTAGAAACTAATCACCTTACCTTTCCCTTTCCAGCTGAACCCCATGGCCAGATGCCGCTCTGTTGCATGGCCAATGCTCAACTCTCCTTCCACGGCCACCGGGATGCGGTCAAGTTCTTTGTGTCTGTGCCGATGCTGCAGCAGCCGAGCATGAACGGCGGCCTGACCTTCACCAACAAGCGGCCCGATATGCTGGTCATGTGCGGTGGAGAGGGCTACATTGATTTTCGCATAAGTAAGTGGACGCCACCAGAACGTGAGCCAGAACGGCCAGCGAAGCTCTGAGAGCCGAGTGTATAACCATTCCATATATTCCTCCATCCCATCTGCAGGACATGATAAGTTCGATGCTAGCGATAATGCAGCGCACTTGATAGTTTGGAAAGTCGATACGTAAGCTTATGATTTATTTGATTTATTTGATTATTTTGATTTTATTTCGTTATCCGCATTGCTCTTATAATTTACTTTAATTCATTGAATGCTTAGTTCCAATTTTGTTACTGTCCCGCTTGATTTGTGTATTGTTTTTGAATTCAATGCGACTTAATTGTGCGATTTCTGCCCTCTGCCCTCCGTAGAACCTTCAATCTGTAGCGCAGGATGGTATCCGCATCCCAAAACGGGGATTGTGCAGCATTTGCCCCAGCAGTGGCCTAACCGCTAAGCAAGTCTTTCTTTTTATTTGTTTCATGTTTTTCTTTATTGTCCAAAACTGCACCAGTCTTTGTCCTCCGTCTGCAAGTATGTTCGGAGACAGTAAGACTATTTTATATACATCCAACCCTTTGGTCTTGAGGTCTCAAAAAACAAACACTGTTGGACGTCCCAAGCACCCGCACATAGTTCCTCCGCACAGTTTCCATTGGTGTACCTTGTCCCTTTGTCCCTAAAACATTATCTGAGAACACCTTAATGTAAGGGTTTGGAGTTTGGACTTTGTATTGTAAATAAGCAAGAGGGTTTAAAAGAAATTTAATCAGAGCTCAAAGATAACAGTTGACCGTATTAGTTGTCTCCAAAAACAAATATCAATTAATGAGCCAAAAGTAGGGATAACCGGATGACAGGGATTCTTTAGGATTTATTTTTAAGATGTAAGAAGCTATATATCGTTTACGCTGATCTACTTACCCAATGCTCTAAACGATCTATTGTTTACTACATCTTAAACATAAATCCTTAACCAAATATCTTCCCATTTGCTGTTATTAAAAGAAAGCAACAAAAACGTTCAAGTAATAGTGCAATTCCACTGCAACATATTTTTAAAAATGGAATGATGGTTTCACTGCTCTATCTACATTCTTTGTTGACATACGAAAGCAGTCATTTCAGGCTTTCTTTAGCGGCTGTGTCCTCTTCAAAATGAACCATTCAAGAACTTATTAATATCCCTGCTTGGAGCTCTGAAATGTTGCGCTGGATCTAGTTTTCATAAATCTTTTTGTCAAAAATATCCATAATTTGAAAAACAATAAGAAATTAGGAAAGGGTTAGAAGGTTTAGGGAAGGAACTTACGAAATCCCGCTTAAGAATCGATATTTTTCGGTATTTTTTAGTATGTATAGTAACTTTTGGGGCGAATGGTGAATGGACGGACTGTCCATTTTCGATGAGCTCATCCTTACTTATGGAATGGACCATACTCGAGAATGTAGCATAATGTTACAGTGGAACAGGGCTATAAAATCATTCAACCGAAGACCAAAAAGAAAAGAAAATAGTGATGTCCTTAGAGAGGGAGAAGGTCAACTGTTACTGGCGCCCTTGGGTCTTTAATACTTAATTCTTCATTCGTAATGCATTTGCTTTTATATAAATATTTATTTATTTATCCAAATTATTTATTAACTGCTTACTTTACTTGGTTTATATTTAAAATGTAAAGACTTGAAAAAGCTACCACAGAAAGTGGCTCACTAATTGCCTTACTAATAATAACAATTGGTTAATATGACTAAAATATACATTCACCTTAAAAGACTTCCCAGCTGTATTGTGCCCTGTATGATCTCTGTAAATGATCGGATCCGAAGTAACCCCGTAGCTTTGCATCACTGCACTATCTAACCCATCGTTCAGATAGATTATACTCGTGATCAGATAGGTTATATTACTTTCATGGACTATTTACAGATGATAACGACATGGAGAACAGTATTCAACTGGAACCGAATCAGACGATCGAAAATCGAGGCGATAAGAGTTACTTGATTGTGTGGCATGTTAGTCAACGTTAAAATCCATTCTTTGGTTTAAGTGCAAATACATACTGACATATTTATAACAGTTTTACGAATACGTATATATACAACATGTATAACCCTATAACGACACACTCTTGCAGGCTAGCAAATGAATTACCTTAAACCTTAGTATATTTACCTTAAAACTACCTTAAAAACTACCTACATGATGACAAAAAAATGGGTTCTATAAACGTAATTTAGTTAAAAACAAAACCTTCAAATTGTTTCGTGTATTGCTTCGATTAAACCAAAAAAAAAATAAAAACAACCAAGCAAAGTTATTTTTGTCAGTGATAGCCGGCTAAAAATATTACAAGAAATATATTTAATACATCAATTGTGTACTAAGATTTAAATTTGTAAATTTTATGCGCGCTCTGCTGGCAGCAAGTTATGTATTTTGCATAGACACAAAAACACCACATATACATTTAAATATAAATATATATATATCTGATTATGATAATATGTAGAAAAGTGCGCCTTTTCAATGGAATTTCTGCGTGATTCTTTGTCCAAATATGTAGTAGAATCTTAATTTTCTTTTATTTTATTGTAAAGCGCGACGATGAGCAATTTATGTTTAGTTATATTCTGTTAAATAATTTTAAACTTTAGTTGACAATTTTTCATGTCCTAACCTTGATTGTTATTCATTTGTTTGTAAGATTATGTTTAGAAATAAAAAGAAAACTGACCAAAAACCTTTGAACTTGTGAAACGGACTTCTGTTGGCGCCAGGCAAGTGATATTTATGTTTTTGCATTACTATAATAATTATGTAGCATAAAAAAGAGAAACAGTTTATAAAATATGTGCTTTGGCTTGACTTGGAAAAGTATATTACGATAACAAAAATTATACAGAGCAAATTACCACAAGTATGTATTGTAAATAAAGACCGATCCATTCGTAAAATATTAAATACAAAGAAATTATTGGTTTCAAATGTTATTATTTGTATACCCGGTACCCATAGGGTACAAGGGTATTATAACTTCGTGCAAACCGAGAATGTATGTAACATGCAGAAGGGGGCATCTCCGACCCCAAAATCAGCATCACCAGTCGAGTCGATTTAGCCATGTCCGTCTGTCGGTCCGTCCGTATGAGTCAATGGATCTCAAAGACTATACGAGCTAGAGGCACCAAATTTGGTGACAGCATTATAATCCGTTGGACGCAGATCAAGTTTGCTTCGCCACGCCCACTACCGCCTTTGAAAATAAAAATCGTATAACTAATACTATCGCTGATCTCTAGAAATTTGACCAAAAGCTGACGATAAACATGGAAGTTATTAAACAATGAAGTTTCTGTGTTAACAGCACAAATGCGTGGTGCTAGCAACATTTGTCTTCATTTGTGAACACTTTCTTTTTTCCATGTTCATTTCATTACCGGGTATCTCACAGTCGGTCACACTCGAATGTAACTTTCATACTTGATTTTGTTTACGAAAACATTAAATCAGTACGTTTATCCCTTGGTGGGATTATCTCCTTTATTACCAATTAAAGATTTCAAAAATTAATATTAATCGGTTAATTTTTACTTAAACTAAACAACAGGTGGCCAGCGATAAGCTTTTCTTTTCATTAGATTACAAGTCCAGTTCCCAGTTGGATTTTGCAGGCCTTTAAATTATTTCAATGTTATACTTTAGGTTCAGCTCGCGTTTCCGCCACCGATCTTCCGCATCCAGCTCCATTTTTTTTATCTCCAGATCCATTTGCTTCACCTTCAGCATGGCTTCGATATCCATCTCCTTCAATCGTATCTGCAGCTTTTCGTCCATTGCCTTCAACTCTTTCTGGAATTTCTCATCCCTTTCTTTAAGTCGTAAATGCATACTGTTGTCCATCATTTTTAACTCCTTCGCAATATTTTCATTCTGGATGCTATTAAAAACCGACATGGCAAAACAGTTTTTTTATTGGTAGCACTAGTTCTTTCGCAGATATTATTGACTTGCTATGTGACCACTGCTAAAGCGCAAATAAATTTCAATTTCATAATTTCTGTAAAGTGTGAGTGTGTAGCTTTTCTTCTTTTAAGCCCACTAATGAAAGCTTTTTATTTACTATTGCACAAAGAGTTGCCCAAGAAAAATATTACAACAACTTCCACTTATAATATTATTAACTCCAAGGATCAGAAATAAATGTTAAAATATTTACATATACTTACAAGTATGTACGTATTCGTTTGGCCTTAGATTTAAAAAAAAAATTATTAACATTATCGGAAAGTTTTTTTTTTTTTTTGCACGATCAATGCTTTTACCAGTACTGTTTGTATTCTTAAAAGTCAAACTTTGGGAACTTGACAATTTTAAATTATTTGTAGGAAACAATGCCTCGCCATAAACTTAAAAAAAATTGTTAATTGCAAAAGTCTGCGAAACGTGTCGTGTAATTCGAAGAATAAACTCCTAATAAATATAATAAAGTAGGCTTCCGTTTGAAGAAGTTTTTTTTATTATAACTATAATTTAATTTATTTTACAAGCTTATTTCTGATTTGTAACGGTAAATCGCGAACAGGACAAGATTTCCATATGTTTTAAACCTAGCCCTCTCCTATGAATAACTTTATATTTCCTAGAAAACCGACTTATTTTCTTCATAATAGATTTTAATGAGGACAAGTGGACAATTTCACTCAAAAATTGTCGGTTGTGTGCGCTGCTGTTTTTAAAAAGCTAACAGGAGTCTGTTAAGTGAAAATTTTGCTATCGGTTTCTAGTGCTATAAATGTTAAGCTCTGAATACAACATTTTAAATTACTGTTGAGTTTTGTATTTTAGATTCAGCTCAATTACTTTTAAACGCTCCTCCGCTTCCAGCTCCATTTGTTTCATATTTAACATGGCTTCTATGTCCATTTCCTTTAGGCGTACCTGAAGCTTTTCATCCATTGCCTTCAACTCTTTCTGTAGTTTTTCGTCCCTCTCTTTTAGTCTTATCTGATGTTTTTCTTCCATTTCTCTTAGCTCCTTCAGGTTGCGTTGATCAATCTCCTTAAAACGCAGTTGGTTCGACTCGAATTTGAGTTCTTTGTTTTTCTTCCAGCGTAGCTTTTCGTCTTCGACTTCCTTCCAAATGTAGGGATCAACAATTTTAGGTAGCGCCATACCAAAAATGTAGCAAGTAAATGGAAATCCTGGTTGTCGGAATTCGGTTGCAATCTTTGTGATGCTAAACAGCTGATGGAAAGGGATGAAAAGGATTAACTTGGGTATGTATCGCCAGCTGTTTTTCAATATTATTGAATTTAATAGTCGACTGACAGTATCCTTTTTTTGTAAATAAATAATATAAAATGAGAGATAAATATAAACAGTATTTTTTTGTTTAAATTTCATATTTTTTTAAATGACCTGCGCGCGTATCTTCAAAACTAGGGGATATACTGTTATCGAAGGGACTACCGCCGGCTGGTCACACTAGTTGTCATCAGCTGGAGTTTATTTATCGCCTGCGCTCCACAGATGGATATATTATATCCCAATTCTCCGTATCCATGGCCACTTTGAACGAGACCCTGCGCTCCCACTGGCTCATATCGCTCTTCGGCCTGATCCTGTTCATCGCCGGGAGCACTGTCCTCTACTGGAACGAGGGACGCGCGGTGCACAACATGATGGCTTTGGACGAGGCGCATGCCGACATCTACTCCGTCCGGTTTACGGAGGAGGAGCAGGAAGTTGGCTTAGAGGGCCGGATCATCCACCTCTCTGGTCCCATCCTCGTGGGCGAACCACTCACTGAGCCGGACTACAACATCCAGCTGCTGGCGGTGAAGCTGCGCCGGAGGGTCCAGATGTATCAGTGGGTCGAGGAGACGGTGTAAGTTGACATTCGGGAATACATTTAAGTCTTTTAACTATACTGACTGCAGATTGATCAATTCTGGTTTCCATTTTTATAGAAAAACTGACTTTATGTTAGTTCTGATCAATTTGTTTACATTTAGTTTCCTCTTAAAAGCATTTCAATTTCTCATTGTTTTTTAATTAGTTTCATAACATCTTAATAAAAACATAACAGCTAGTCGAAAATATTATTAATTATTATTTATTAATTCTTAATGTTATTAATTCACTCCATTTATTTTAATTATCTTTTCCATATTTTTTGCTCAAACTAATCAAAGACAAAGCTAATCTATGCGCGAAACTCTTGACACATTTCATAAAAATAACCCGTGGACTGACTCATTAGACTGTTCAAAAATATTAAATAAATATATAGTTAATGCGTTTGCTTTCGCCTCATCTAGGGGTTTGTAGAAAGAAAATCCTGAACATAACGTTTTTCCACTTTAATGCAGATTAATCTTAAACAATTTTAAAACCAGAAACCACAGAGATAGACATATTCGTGAAGTGTTTTTCTAAAAACTCCATGAATCGAAAAAACAAAAATAAATCATTTCTTAAAGGATATAATGGTTATTACTGAAAACATTATAAATGAATAATTCATTAGACACTTGAGAAAAGTTTCAGGATTATTAATTTCCTTCTAATCCGAATATTAATTTGTTCCCCCCGCAGCGAGAACAACTACGGCGAGAGCTTGGGATCGACGCAGTCGGACTCCCGAACCTACTACTACACAAGGGAGTGGCGGGACAAGATCGTGGACTCGCGCAACTTCTACAACCGCCACGGACACACCAATCCCAGCCATTTTCCCATCGAGAGCCACGTGCAGGTGGCCGACGCTGTCTACATCGGCCGCTACGAGCTGGGAGCGGAGGTGAAGGCCAAGTTTGACAACTACCAGGAGCTTACCTCGGATATCCGGCCGGAGGATAGCAGCGTAAAGCTACACCTGGGCATCTACTACCACACCAACGATGTGTTCAATCCGGAGGTGGGCGACCTGCGCCTCCTCTTCAGCTTCGCCGGCATGGAGGGCGAGACGTATAGCGTGGTGGGCAAGCTGGCCGGCAATAGGCTGGTGCCATATGTCACCTCGCGCGGCGTTTCCGTCCTGCTCGTCTATCCGGGCGGACTCAGTGTCCAGGAGGTGTTCCGGCTGGAGGCGCGCGCCCAGGTGCTGCACACATGGTGGTGGCGCTTCGTCGGCTGGCTGCTCATCTTCTTCGGCGTCACCTGCAACACCAAAATTCTTCGCCTGCTATGTGAGTTTCAAAAGTTAATCTTTGCTTTACTTGTTCCTAATTGTTCCTTCCCACTTGCAGTTCTCCGGGTTCCGCTGCTGACTTCTCTGGCCCCGGATCCGCAGTTCCCTGTGACGGGCAACCTACTCATCGCCTTCTCGCTGGGCCTCACCATTGCGGCCGTAGCCTGGATCCTGCACCGTCCTGTGATCGGCGCCTGCCTCTTTCTGGCCGGTGTCTCGCCCTACGTCTGGTTCACCCGCAACCTGGTCGACTATCAGCGCCTGGACTGATACGACACTGCACATCTCGATCATATTTACAGGTTTATTTATTTGTTGATTCTCCTTGTTAGACTGTCGCTGCCATGTCAAGGACCACATGTATGGGTTGTTCCCCTTTTGGCCAATAAAACTTAATAACACTTAGGTAACTAACTTAGCCTAGAACTCCCTGCTGCTGGGGTTTCCAGCTGCTCCTGCGCCTCCCCCTCCCACATTCGGCTTGGATTCGCTGGACGTGTGCACGCTGGGGCTCTGGGACTTGTCCTGCTCCTCGTGCCCACTGGCAGGTTCATCGTAGCGCACGTAGGGCTCGAAGCTGTTGTTGATTTGCACGGAGCCACGGTGCAGGTTGTTGGACTCTGCCTCGAACAGGATCTCATTGATGAAGCGCTCGGCCAGCAGGCGCTGTTCGCGCGGCAGTCGCTTGAGCTTGTGCGTCCAGGTGCGGGCGATGGACTCCTCCTCGGGATAGGTGCCGGCCAGATACTCGCAGGCTATGTTCAGGAGTTCGTCCGTGTTGTGGGAAGTGGTTCCACCAGTTCCACCAGTTGCTCCCGATCCAACCGTTGGACAGGGCGGCGTTTGCCTAGCTCGCTTGCTGGTGGTCACATATTCGCCGTGGTTCACAGCCGGCGGAGGCGGGGGTGGCGGCCCGAACGACTTGTGAAACATCTCCGAGATATTGGGCGTTTGTCCACCGCCCCGAGCTGCTGCTGGATAATGCAGGGAGTTGGGTGCTGTGCCGTCCAGGAAGGCGGTGGTGCAATTGCTGCCCTCGCTGAAGGCGAACGAGGGCTCGTTCTTGAAGGCGGGATTCACGGCCAGGAACTTCTCCGAGTTGCGCAGGAAGTCCAGCTCCTGGAACGTCCAGCACCGCGGACTGTGTAGACTTCCCGCCCGCATCGCACTCTCCACCACCTTGAGCTCCTTGCGGTAGTTCGTGCGCAGCGTGTTGATCTTCTTCTTCACATCCTCCACGGTGGCGTCCCGCTTCAGATAGTGGTAGATGGGCACCAGGCGCAGGTAGGCCTCCGCCCGCTTCTCCCGGTTGGTGTAGTCCCGCAGCGAGGTGTCCCAGAGGACGGGCAGATCCCGGTACGTTTGGATGAAGGCGCGCAGGTAGTGGCGGTTCTCCTCTGCCCCCGACATCACCTTCAGTCCGTGGGGCGGCGGCTGCGGCAGCATTTTCCCCGGGATGTTGTCCTCGGCGAATTGCTGGGCACCGCTTCCTAATCCTCGTCAGCTGATGCCTCGATCCGTCCGCCTTTAGCTCTTTGGCAAATCCAGTAAAATCCTGTGTGCACCTATTGACCAACTGTCAATGTGGACGAGGCCTTGTTGTTTTTGTAATTGCGCGTTTGACAGATTGTTTGCCATATTGACGTAATGGCTCGCGGTTGTGTGCGTGCCGATACAGCAACAAGTGTGAGAGATGTGGCAACGCTGATCTCAGCTATCGATATTTCGGCTGTCGTATTTTTCTCTATTTATGGCGCGCGCATTTAAATGGTTGGTGGTATTTGCAAGAGTAGTTCAAATGGTCGTAGGCGTTGATATTTAATAGATTTGATGAAGACCCTTTAAAAATGTAACAGATAGTACTAGATACATTTTCAGACTCTAGTATCCTTTTTACACAGCCGCTTAAAATAGAATCATCTTTTCCAGGAACTTTCCACAATCGCTATAAGAAAGATTCGACAAGGACCGCTGAAAATAATTTTGATCAAATAGTTAAATTAAGAGAAATGGATGAAAATCTTCAGATCCCATTAAAGCAAATGGATATTGATCTGAAGGTGAAAAAATGCAACTGGAAATAAAAAATATGGAGTGGGAGTCAATGAGCGTTTGAGAAACATGGAGCTGAAAATTAAATACAATTTATGTAAATCGAAAATTCTAATCAGGTTCAGATTACTATTTTGTTTTAATACTTTTATCACTAATACATTGAAGAAGATGTTCAGAAAATTTCCCCCATTGCCTCTGAATTATAAAATTAAAATTAAAATCAACACATAAAATTCGCGGGAAAATACTAAATATACCTCTAAATAGCAGATTTCAAGAGTAAAAAACTTGTTAAAGGAATTTTGTTTGTCAAAATTAGCTCCAAAGAGTCATGCTGGAGATTGTGTGATTCCCAGAAATGGCTAGCTTGTCTATGTCCAATCCTATATAGACAAATATTCTCCGCCAAAACTTTATTGATTTAATACTACATTTTTGTGTCTTCTTTAGTATTTAACCGATTCTTTTCCAGTGTTAAAACGATAGCTACTTTCCAGTTAGAGGTGGAGAAACATCGATGTTTTTCGATGTGTTTCGATAGAAAAACATCGATGAAAAAAGAATGTCGAAGTTTTTCAATGTTTTCATAAAAAGATCGATGAAACATCAATGTTTTCAAGAAAACAGAAAAAAAAATTTCCTCTTAAAGAAATTAAAATTTGTTTCCCTTACTTTAGTGATGTGACAAAAACATCGATGAATGTTTGGACATTTCAAAAACATCGATGTTTCTTCACCTCTATTCCCAGTTCGTTATCGAATGCAGAATCGATTGTTTTACGAATTATGAAGTAGTATATTTTAGTATATTTTTAAGGGATAAATGGTATTTTTCGATCTATCCGGCGCGGTCACGCTGCCGAAAACAAAAGCGAACCGGACGTGCTTGGCCGTTGAGTTTTGATTTGTAATTCCGACGCGCAGCCGTTGACGCGTGCCCAGGCGTAGTGCAATCCACTTAAGTTGTTTATCATATGTTCGCTGAACTAAATACACAGGTTTTTCAGGTGCACACGTGCAATTATTTTACGATCGGTGCCTAAAAAGAAATCCAGGCGACGCTGCCAAACAGCTTGTGTGCGTGTGTGTGCGCTTGTTCTTTTGCGCGCCGCTTTTCAATTGAGCAATCTTTTGAATTGAACAACTTAAATGATGCTCGGGAAGTGCACGAAAACAGCAAACGCCACAGACATCTTCCAATAAATAAATGTGAAATAAATAAACGAATCTGAGTACAAACGAATTATTTGTCTCCTTGTGCGTTTGTTTACATGTGCCTGTGTGTGTGTGCGTTCCCTGTGTTTTTTTATACATGTTCTGCGAATTATTCGCCACAAAGTGAAGATCAATCGAGATGGAGACCATAGAGGAGCAGCAATCCAAGTGCGGTGAGTACTGTGAGGGCGCCGGGGGCGTGGCATGTACGCAAAAATTCCCCCATCAGCAATCCCCCAATTTGTCATTTTTCAATGTCGCCGGAAGGGTGATGCGCTGAGGGGTGCGGCGAAACCACAGTCGAGGCCAAAAGATCCTCATAAAAAATGTCGCTGGCAGCAAATAAATTCGAGTATAAGTACAATGTTAATATATACATACGTAGGTATATGTGTGTACGGACTAAAAAAGCAACGGCATCGCGTCGGTAAATTTTTAAGCTTTATTTTCTGAATTTATTTCTGTGTAGAAAATATTTATCGCATAAAAAGAATGTGTGTGCAAAATGCCTGCCTCTTCTTTCCTCCCCTCTCCTTTTCTCGTCCCGTCCCGCTCTCGCTCACCCCGCCGGCACTGTACTAAGAGCAGGCAACAACAACAACAACGGCCGAGGCGCCCTAACTGTAGTGAGAGTAGGAGAAAGAAGGACAGACAGGCAGCACAAAAACACAACTGTGGAGTTCCTGATATCAGAGATGCCAACTCAGCTCTTCCCAGCTGATCTAGCTAGCGAAAAAGAATTCAGAGTTTTGCAACTCCAGGAACAACGGGAAAATTTAGTAGTAGCTTAAAAACTTGAAACAAATATTTACATAAACAATTTTTATTTGAAAATTAAACAATTTCTGAAATACTGTTTTAAATAATTTTTTAACATATTATTGAGGTATTATTTATTAACAATCAGTGATTTTTTATTTAACATAAACATAATCAGGTGCAATATAAAATATATTATAAAGCACTTAACTTTACTTACAGTAAATGTAAGTATTAATAAATGTAACTTTTTAAAAAAGTCGTTCGGTCAAAATTCTCTTAAAATTTACCATTTCTGGCATTTATTGTTTCTAGTTGTAGAGGTCGGAGTGGTAAAGTGCAGCTAAACATTTTTACCTGTGTCCCTAAAAAAAAAGAAAATGATTATTTATTTAAGTTTTTCTTGGTTCGAGTTATAGAGGACCGACTGTATTATAAGACCCTATTCGAAAGTAGCAATTCCGCACATTTCCTATCTAATATTAAAGGTTGATGCCTTTGATAAATACATGTAAATATGTTTGTCTTTGAAGAATTTTTCCGACGGCGGCATAAACAAATGAAATGTTTATTAAATATATTTTGTTGCGTATTTGAGTTTATAATTTCAGAATGAGTTTATAATCAGGAAAACATCCAATTAAATTATTTTAACCTTTGATGTTATTTAGCTTCAATACTGTGTTATTTCTTCAACATTTCCAGATGAAAATTCTTTTATTCTGCCTGCTCTGTTAATTTGACTCAGGTAGGGAGATCTTATCCTCCTCTTCCTGCTGTTTCCTTCTTCATTTAAGAGAGAGAGAGAGAGATCCTTGATCCTTGCACTCTTCTGTTGTCGTACCTACCCCGCTGGTCACCTTTCCCATTCCTCTTACACATGTTGACAGGCCGCACATGCCTAGAACTACAATATAGTCTGCAGTCCGTGTTTTCCGTCGTCCCTCAATGCTAATGGCATTTTACATGCCCGCAGACCTTCGGATCCGGTCTTCTCCTACGTCAAGGCTTTCACGGGATGCGTAATTTTATTACAAGATTTTTCTTTGATGAGTCTGTGCTGTTTGACAAATTCTTCTACACCGAAAGAAATGCGTTTGTATCCATAATAGAGCCAAACTGCTTAGCTCATAGCCAAGTTTTATATAGTTTTTTATACCAATAATATTGAATCCTTTTTATGGGTGCATTATGATAATAAATTTGATATTTCCTAGATTGATATTCCCTTAAATGATTCGTATGTTTGTTCATTCTTTTATATACATAAAATTAACGCTCTTTAAACGTATTTTAAATTGAAACATAATAAGTTATTCGTCAATATTTCATGACTTTGTCATAAAACCAATGGAGATGTCTTTTCCCTGTGTACTTTGTCTGACCGCCCACAAAACCAAAAACCGCCCTCTTTGCTCCGATGGCTTTACGTTTCTCAGATGCCACTCAATTAGTTTTTCATCATGTTTCTGGCAGACTGCCAGCCAGCGAGGAAACGGCGAAAAGCAGAAAAGAAAGGCTGAAAAGAAACAACAGCGGATTTCGCTCAGGCAGAAAGGAAGGAAATTCCCAAAATGCGAAAAATGGTTGCCGCCACCTGTGAGTCTCTGCACTTTTCTCACACTTGGCCATTGCCCATTTCCATCTCTGCATGCATTTGCAGTCCCTTACCTTCCCTTTCGAACCACCTGTGGCTATGCAAAATGGATATCAGGCGTTCCCTTAGCAGGTCTCGAGTTTAGTTATATTTCAGAGCCCGATCCTCGAGGATCCTCAGGGCGAAATGCTGCACTTGCCGGTTGTACACTTCAGCTTCGGAAGCCACTTTGGGAAGAAGAGCAACCAAGTGGTCACGGTTCAAAGACAATCCGCCTCGTATTTCACATATGCCGCCGCCGAGGAAGTCAAGCAGGCGAAGCTCCGTCAGGCTGCCCTCTGTCAGGTGTACGAGGATTTAACAGGTATTTAGAGGGGTCTAGACTAACCCTCCAGGTACCCGTTTCAAGGGTTGAATATTTGCAAAAAGAATAACTGCCAAATTTTATCCCGACGAAGGGAAACTTAAGCAGGGTAAGGAAGACTTGTATGAATCATCCAGCAAAAACACTTGCAAAAGGTGCAGGAACAGGAAAATTACGAAGAAAACGAAATAGATACATAGGTTTACTCTGACGCTTAAGTAAAAAACATAATACTTAATTGTCGCGCTAGGAAAATGTTTATACAATTGCTAGTAAATCATTTCGGAGAATAGAAAACCATTATTTGTAAATATCTGTTTTTTTTTTTACTTTTATTAACGACCCCTTCAAGCGACATGTAAAGTTTCATTTGAATCTAATAAATTGAGATAGAATTGCTCTAAATATTCCCTCCATGGAATTCGAATGGAATTCTTATTAATATCGATACTCAAGTTTGTTTAAATATTGAGTATATTGTGAGAGTGTGTGCCTGGCTATATGTAATTCCTGTTAACTGAAATGTTACACAAACGTAACATCGAAGTCTTTATACTGTTCTAGTTTGAAATTTGACACAACTGTTTTTATGTCAGCTACAGAGAAAGTCGAACGATTCCTATCACGACTTTTAAAACGTTAAAAATAAATAAATCTGGAGTAAAGTGCGCTTAAGCTTAGAGCCCACGAAGCTATGTCGATTTTCCTATGAATTCACTATTTATTTTTCGATGGTTCCTATTACAGCTACATTAATCCAAGCCACCTCCTCCAACTTTTATAAAACCGGACTATTTATTATAAGATTTTTAAAAGCTGAGAGACTAGTTTGCTAGGAAACAGACACACAGACATGGCCAGATCGCTAGATCGACTGAGCTGTTGATGCTGATCAAGATATATTTGTACTCTTTACCTTGTTGGTTCGGAAATGACTCCTTCTCTGAGTTGCAGCCTTCTGACTAAAATAACAATGCCAATGAGATTAATTTGGAAACATAGAAGTAGGCTAATAATATGTAGGTCTTGGAAATCGTCAGTAAAATATTTCGAATTGGCCAAAACGAAAGTTTATTTCATGCTCTCATAGCATTAAATAATGGAAACATCTTTTCGTGACTTTAACCTCAACAAAAAAATCCCCATAAATTCTGCATCCCCTGGGGGCACATTCCCTGTCCAAGTTCTCATTCGATTGTGGCATTCCTGAGATTTTCCCAACTTGTAAACATTTTGCTAGTCCATAAATCGCACCGATTTACATTAAGGTAAATTGCATTGTCTATCGCTTGTTTTGGGAATGCATTGCAGGGAATATTTATCTAAAAATTCCGATACGTCAGAGTGCGCGACACGAACTGCAGCAATTCTCCTGCAGTTCCAGTTCCTGGACTTTGTTCAATTGCTCAAGTGGCGAATGTCTCGCCAGATACAGATATTATAGCGCAGATGCCCGCTACAGATATAGAGATGCAATTGGCATCGGTTACAGCTGCACAATTCTGGATAAAATTAATGCAACAAAGCCGCCGTCTGTGGTGTGGCCTTCTTCCATGTGTTGTGTCCATGTCGATTGGGGGTAAATGATTTGCACTTGAAAACATTTTCTAGAGCCCGGCCAGTTCCCGTCCCCTTTTCGCATTCTGCGTTGTTTTCCTTCAGTGTGTCAAAAACTATGAGAGGCGGACGAAGGAAGGTCGCATTTTTCGGGGGAAAAGAAATCGGCACAATTAAAATTGATGTCAACAGCTCGCAATTTGGCCGCTTTATGATCGACAGCGCATTGCTGGGGGATTCAGCTGAGTATGCCAGCCCCTGTCCTCCATCCACCATCCCACATCCTCCATCTCCACATCCTCATCTTAAGCATTCACAATGGGGTTCTATTTTGGTTAGTCGCTGTGTTCTGCTTCTCCGCATTTGTTTGTTTTATTTTGCACAATTTCTGCTTGGTTGTTTGTAGGCTTCTTTCTCTTTCTCCGACTAGCACACTCAATTGCATAAACAAACAAATCCACAAAATAGCCATAAATCAAACACAAAACTTTTTCCAGTGCCCTGTAAACAAACGAGAGTTGGAGGTGGATTTGTTGAGTTGAATTTGTTGCGCAAATCGGGAAATAATTGTAGTGATCTTTTTGTTCGAGGTATTTAAAAAATCCTGCCAAGCTCCTCAACATTTGTGAGTTGAGATTTATTGTTTTTAAATGTTTGGTTTGTCTATGATATATTAGGATATATGTATGTATGTATGAATAATAATAATAACGAAGTAAGCAAATACATTTGGAATAAAATTTTTCTTTAACTTACAAAGATCAGCCATTAAAACACATGAAAATATGGGTATACCTGAAATTAATGTTAAGCTAGTTAATATTATTTTGGAGAAATTAGATTTGTGAACTAAACAAACCCTAAAAAAATACTTCATAAATATTGCGGAAATTACATTTATTTAAAATTGTCAAAGTTCTTAGTTATTTTAAAAGCAAAGGAATCGCATATTCGACTCTTATTATTGACCTGCATTTATTTGCTGAATTTATGCCCGACATGCACTTAACACCATGCCCATTTCAAATATTTAAGAGCTCATAACGAATGTTTCTGACTTTATGATTTTTTTCTCCACCAGAAATGTCCATTACAACGCTGCCCAGTCGCATCTGCCTGGTGGGAAATGTCGGCCAGGATGCGGACACGCTGCAGGCAGCCGAATCCTTTGGCCTGCCCATCGTTACCTCGGAGACAGGCCTGGACATTGTCGGGGAGTCGGAATGGCGTACCTTCTACGTGCTCGATGACTTCGAGGGTGCCAGCTTTGAGGCGATACACAAGCAGAAGGAATGGTGAGTACTAGTCACTGCCACTATTAATAACCCGGCGGAAAGCTGAAGAAGAACAAGAAGGCTGCTTAATTTAGACAAAGCTGATGGTGGACACAAATCTGTCACATGTGGCTAGCTGTCCGCCTCCCTTATTTTTGCACCCACTTTTGCTCTGTGAGAAGAGCCATTATCATTGTCGTCGCCTCCATCATGCTGGGCAGCATCGGCATCAGCAGAAAATTGAGTCTGAAATCGAGACACACGCATTTGGGCACTGCCTCCTCTCCAATTTCCCCGCTGGATCCATTCGTTACCCACCGATTCCAAGATTGACAGCGTCAGCCATGCGCCGAAATCAGCCCGTGAATAGTATTTCTTCTGATATTATACCCTTACTGTAGATATCATATATTTATGGGTAGCGGTTTTTTTTAATGTTTTATACAAATCTAATCATAGAACTTTAACATATTTCTGTTTTTAAAAAAGCCTTTAAGCCGGCTTTTGTATGTTTATTTTTAAGAAAGGAAACTAGCCGATCTCTTTCATATTCACAAATTAATATTTCTAGCTCTCAAGTCACTTGTGCACTTAAAAACATTGCCAAGTCTCTGGCAAATTGCATTATTATGTTGTTCTTATCTGTGCTGGAATTCTATAACCATTAAAATTTGTTATATAAAATATATATATTGGTAATTATTCCCTTAAAGGAAATAATTAGGGTATATCCACTTCGACTTCTCGCAAAAAGCTCGAAATCATTTTTCTCGTTCTACAAATTGTTGTCAAATTTGAAACTTGCGCAAATGTTTGCTCTTCTGCTCTATATGTGCTCGGTCCGGCTCTGTTTGGTTCAGTTCCTATATTATTTTTTTGCACGCTTGATTAATTTGCCTGCTGCGTAGTAATAGCCTCAAATAACATGCACGCTTTGTATTTTAGATCCCGAACTCTGCGCCTTTTTTGTTGATTTCTTTTGGGGGGAGGCCGACCTCTGCCCTGTCTCATTAGTGATTAACAATAATTTCTGCGATATCTTGGTAAGCGTCTATTTACGAGCTTCTTCATTTGGAGGTCACCAAATGCGTTTAAGTTGTTATGACTTGGAGGGGTTTTTCGCGGCAGGAAGAGGCAGTCGGTGGGCGTTTGCTTTTCCTTTTCATGTTTTCCCAACACGCTTCGCTTGTAAGGGAAAGAAACTGCGAACAGAAGAGCGCGCTCCGCCATTAAGAATTATTATTTATATCATAGATTTTCATTCATGTTTCGGTTCATTTTGTTATTGCAATTTATATTTGTTTTTCGCCACTTTTGCCTGCTAAATGAGCGGAAAATAAAACAAAAGCCGAGCGGAACAACCTGGGAGGAGAGGTGCGTAGAAGTTGTTTTTCTCCGGTCTAATTATATTTCATGTTTCACATTTTTTATGGTTTTTACCATCTATAAATTTAATTGATATTCGCCTATAGAAAATCATAAACTGGAATTAAATTGAGAATTTGTTTTCCCACTTAGAAAAAACTACGCGGAAAGTTAGACGCGCGAGTTGTTTATTTTTTAAATAAATATGCACTTTCCCAGTTTGTTTTTGTCATCTGATATAAATAAATCATGACTTTTTATCACAGGTGAGTTTCCTTTTAGCCATAAAAAATTGTATAACCGAGTACAAACGAAATTGTCTTTGTTTTGACGGATTTGTTTTCATATAATAAATCAAAAACCCATTAATATAATACTTCTGTCTAATTAGTGCAGAAGTGTTGCCTTTTACTACAGGAAACAAGTCTGATTAAAAGTTTACAAAAGCCCAATGGGAAAGCGAAGAAATTTTAATAAGAAATTCCCAGAAAAGTGCGATAAGTTGAAAGAATGACCGAAAGCACTTTAACGGCCACTTAACCTCGCCGAAAATGATGCCACAAAGATCTTGTTAATTGTTGTTCCCAGCATGGCCAATATATATATATACAGATATATGCGTATTTAATCTGAATCATAGGAATGATCCACCCGTTAAATGGGGGAAGTCTCGCGGCGATTCGTTGCCTATTTTGGGGACGTAGCGAGCTGAGAATGAAAATGTACTTAAAAATAAAAACAAATAAAACGCTGTGATGACAATTTCGAATAGAATTTATTCACATGAAAACTTTGCGAATTTCTACAGAAATCGAAAATGAATAGGTTTTGTTTTTTTGCGTGAATTTTCGGGGACTTCTCTGGGGAAGCAAAAAAAAACTCTGGTGCCGTTGGCAAAGTTTTTCCTCTGAATCAAATTGAGGAGGAGGTGGCATTGCAGCAATCTCTTGGCGCCAAGATTCTACAAGAATTTGTGTATATTTAAGATCGAGCGATGTCAAATAAAGTCGAAAGTGTTGAAAGAAGCGTTTTGGGAAAAAACGGAAATTCTTTCCCATAAAAAAAAAGAAAAATTCTCAAATATAACAAATCGCAAAAAAAAAAAAGAAGAACGAGAATCTTGGGAAAATCTGAATTTATACGTTTTTATTGAGGCATTTATATGATGTGCGCTCGCTCTGTTTGCTTATATATTTAAATATTTATGGTGTATCTGTGCGAGCGACTATATAATTTATAAGTTTTGATATGGTGAATTAATTGAGGCAGAACGAGTCCGCGAACGACATGTCATTGACTGTTCTATAGTTCTGACCCTCGCAAAGTTCGAGTGCCCCGTTGAATCAGTCAAAGATCGCCGCACTTTACAAAAGACACACGAGTGCCCAGAGATGGCAGAGATCATCCATTGTGGAGGCCGAAACACCCCGTTTCCCCCGATCCATTCCAATCATCATCCCATATTTTGTTGGCGAGCACGCGCTGCGCATTCTTGGGCTTTGACTAACCAGCAGCCAGGCAGCATCATCATTTTCCTGGGTTTTCCTTGGGACCCCGGGCGAAATTTTTAATTATTCTTTGGAATTTCATTTCTTTTCTCTGCTGCTGCTCAAATATTAGCTAGTCGCGCTCACTCTTTGCATTTCACCTGTCTCCGTTTGACTTTCTTTGTTTTCTGTCACCTCGCTCTCAGTCTCATTTTCTCTCTCTACACAGGAAAAAACACATCTCATACTTTAAAAAGAGATCCACATGTGTCGAGAAAATATTTCAACTTAACTTTATGACAAAGTCATGCTTTTGTTGAATTGAATTTTAAAAATTTAAGGCATTAAAATATTTATAAACCTGAGATCCAATAAAGATCCCAAAAGTTCTAGAGATATCACTAGTAAATGTATAGTTTTATACATTTAGGGTCAGTTTCTAAACTTCCTGTCAACATTTTTGGTCAGTTAAAGGTCCGGTTAAGAAATTTTGGTTCTCTATTATAAATATGAGAGCTAACTTTAGCCGGGATCTAGACTCCCTTAAATCTTCTCCAGGCCGAAAAATATTTCCTGATTTCCAAAAGCCAATTGACGAAGAAAAGAGATTTCCGATAACCAAAGCATTAACCATTTGCGCATTACAGCACAATTCGGTGCTTAACTGCAATATTCAATAGATAACAGTGTAACTAACAGGAATATGTTATTCTTATACGTTCATATACATTTTATGAGGGTAGAAATCCGATTGGTTTTACGATAAGTTTACCTGGTGATTTTATTTTCCCGACAGTTGTCAGGCAGGAACCGGATTTAGAAATAAATTTCTAATTTATTAAATTAAAATCACTTTGTTTTAATTTATATTACTAAAACATAAAAATGTTAAGATAAGCATTATTTTTGAAGGAGATCTTCTTTGAGCCTCTCGTTTTTCCCTGTACATCTCACATTCTCTGGCTGAGAGAAATGTTCGCACTGCTTATAGAGGAATATATCTCGCCTGTGGAGCATTTTGCCACTTATGTGCCACAATTAAGTGATGATGAGGAGAGAACACAGCCAGAATGTGGGGAAACTAGAAGAAAGCAGGGGGTGGAGCGTGGACCCGACCGCCTGGCATGTCAGGCATTTTCTATTTCCATTTCCATTCGCTCGCTGCCGCCCCAGCGCTTATTCAATAATTTTCCCAAGCAACGAGCTCTGCCAGTTGTGTTTGTTTAGTTGCCCGGATAGAATCATAAACTCTTGTCGCGCTCAGTTCCTCCTACTGGCTATATCCATATTCTTGCGCCTCTGAATCGGACCAAATCGTTCCCGTGTGTGCCCGCGACAAATATTTGAGCATATGGAAATATTCCTTTGTTAGTAAGGAAGGTTTAGGCCAGGAGAACACATATGTGTGACTGCAAATGTTAATGCAGATGTAAAGTGATATTAAGAGGAGGAGAGAAAGTGAGACAAGCAACAGGAAGTCAACCTGAGAAAAGTCTTTGAAAGTGAAAGATCAAGTGAAATGAAAATAGGGGAGAAAATCCATTAGAGGAAGTTGCCAGTGAGTGTGTTGCATCTTATGAGAATATTGTGCTGGGAGAACAAAGATAAATATGGATACTAACAACAAGGAAACCTTCAAGTTACTTCTAAAAGAATACAAAAGACTGGATCAACTATTGAGACAATGGTAAATGTGATATTACATTCCTTTATTTTAAATCCAATCTCGAATATATTCTTTAATTATCTTATTAATCTTTATGGAAGAATCTGAAGAAGAATTCCACTTAAAATCCCTTTTACTTCCATGGATTTTCCTTCCACATTTTCTGTTTAAGCTTTCCCAAAAAAAGATTCTTTACCGATAAACCATTTATTCAAGATCATTTTCCGAGGGCTGCATTACAATTCGTTTTTAATTCCGGCCATAATTATAATTACGCCTGACGAGGGGCATAAATAAATAAATGTGAACACATTTCAAGTACCATAAATACATGCCGCTACGCGACGCCCACAAAGTGGATTCAAAATGTGGCAAAAACAATGATGATGCTTGATGTGTCAGGCTGCAGTCAGCTTCCGCTCGATTGATTTGTTTACAGGAGCTTCCGGCTTTTGCCAGTTGGGGTTGAGGATGGGTTGGCTGCCTGTCCACCAGCTGTCGATGTCCGGTGTTGTGTGTAAACAAAAGAGCCCTTAGTCAGATGGTTCAAAGTTCAATAAAGCGGAACAATCGCTGCACTCCAGCAATTGAGATGCATTCGCGTCAGTTGCGCTCGGAATGCTGTCGGGTAAAGACACCGCCGATGCCTCAGCAGAGATTCGAATTAAATTATGGTCTGCAACACTGCAACAACTGCCAAGGTCAATTGGGGCATAAAAGTCCAGATTGCCTTGCATAACTCAAAAGTGTGCCACATAAATATTTAATTGCCGCTCCCTTCCCTTCACTTGCAGCATTCTGGGACCGCCGGCTTTGAAGTACGCGGCCGAGATGAAACAGACACTGGGCCAGAACTCGCGCCCCATTTACAACTATGCGATGCGCGGCGTGGTCACTTGCTTCACCGGCATACGCAAAAAGGATGAGCTGGTGAGTGGATGCTGGAACTCCTCCTCCAGGCGATACTTAATTCTCTGATTCACAGACCAAGCTGGTTAACCTCATTCACTCGATGGGCGGCTGCATCAAGAAGGACCTGAACACGAAGACTACGCATCTGATTTGCAATCACAGTGGCGGCGAAAAGTATCAGTGAGTTTCCAATTATTACAAACTTGAGAAGCATTTCGATCCTGTTCCCTCTTCAGGTACGCCAAAACCTTTCGGTTAACCGTGGTTCGTCCTGCTTGGGTGTATGCCGCCTGGTCGGATCGCAATTCCCTGGAATTCGATGCTACACAGGAGGTTTTTACCAAAACGCATCGTCTAAAAGCCTTTGAGGGACAGAAGATCTGTTTTTTCGGCTTCCCTGCCGAGGAGCACCAGCACATGGTGGATGTCCTGCTGGAGAATGGAGGCGTCTGCGCCGAGCTCGAGGATCCGGAGTGTTCGCATGTCGTGAGTCTGCCCTTTCATTTGCCAGCTTTTTGCATAGTTTGGAGTCTGTAGCTTGCATGCTTTTGTTTTTGGACATGCTTCCATTTTTTTCTTAACCCACAAAACTCCTAATCCGCGTGTCTTCCAGGTGATGCCCAATACGGGCGCAGTATTTACAAGCACTAGCACTAGCACAGATACTAACAACCCAACTAGCACCCTCACTAACCCATCCGCATCCGAATCCCAAGTCCAAACCCAACCCCAAGACCCAAGCAGCAGTCAGGCTGAGATTAAGGCAGATGAACTGTCCGAGACGGACAAGGGAGTGCCAGATATGGATCTGGAGCAGGAGCAGGAGCAGAAGGAGAACCGCCAGGCAATGATTGAAGATGAGGACGACATACACTTTGACGAGCGCCTCTTTGTGGAGGCAGCGGACATTAGGAATCCCAACGACGATCAGTTGCCTGAATCTGACGAAGAAGAGCCAGAGGTGGCAGAGCAGAAGCCACCAGATGAGCAGCAGCAGGAGGAGGATGTGCAGGCCAGCACGCCGAAGTCCAGCAAAATCAAAATCAGTTTAACGGCAGCCACTCCTCTGGGCTCGCCCGAAATGGATGGCATTGTGCTGGACTTCGAAGGCACAACTCAAAATATTTCTCCCATCCTGAAGGCCATCAATGAGTGTGACCTGGAGATGGACGACGATCTCCCAGCCACGGAGAATGATCTAAAACGCAAGCGCGACAGCTTAGATAATGTCTCACTGATGTCAGTCGATTCCTTTGCCCTGCCGACCAGCACCAAGAAGCCCAAGCTCATACGCACAGGATCTATTTCGAGGACCCTTCGGCGATCTGTAAGCTTCGTGGCTGAACCGCTGATGAAGACGTTGAGACCACGCAGGAGCTCAGTGGCAGATGCATCCACATTTTTGGGCAGCGAGTCAGCAGCTGCCGATGACTCCATTTGCTCCCTGGCCTCGTCCATCAATCTAACCCTCAATGAGTCCATACGGAAGCCGGTCAAGGAAAAATTGCGCAGCTTTTGCGGCCGAATTACGAGAAGCAGCAGTCGCCGGACTGACAGAGGAGGCGGCGGCGAAGGCACTCCGGAATGTACTGGCATCTTGGATAGTGGCTTCAAGACTCCCAAGGCACCCAAGCCACGAACAACGGCCACGCCCAAAACCGCCAAGCGACTCTTTGGCCCCGTCTCCGGCGTGGTCTCTGCCTTGTCCCTAACTACTAACCCATCCACTCCAATCCTGAATCCCAATCCGAATGCTAGTTTGGACGTACACGATACCTCCTCCTCCACCAATACATTCGCTTTCTGTGCTGCTGCCATGCCTCCATCATCATCATCGTCATCTCCCACATTGTCGATCGCTGTACATAGCTCGGTGCAAGTAATTAAGTCGTCAGACGAGGCCTCGACAGCGGGACGTCACAGTCCTCCCGCCCTCATCGTAGAAGAAACCGTGCAAATGGTACTTTTGAAACGATCACTGCTTTTTCCCTTAAGGATATGTGTGTTTTTCTCTGTGGAAAAGCAGACTTTGAAACGGCAAGGACATTAGAGATTGATATAGTCAATTCGATTAAGTGTTTGAGAGTTTTTTCGGGACAAATACCACCGAGCGGTGACAAAACACAGCGCTTTGCTCGAAGCTCTAAGACTAAAGGTGGTATTTTTTTTACAGTTACAGTTGTCGGGCTCAAACCCTGAATTTAGGTGCCCAACTATGCTCCTTGTGATGCTAATAAACACTTTGGTCAATAATTTTTGTATGATAAAGACAAGAAAAGAATAATAGTAAAAAAAAAACATTACTAGCCCTGCAGTACCAGACATCAACAATTCATCAAAAAGTCATAAAAAAAACTTTCGCTTTTTTGATATATTATCGATGACACTGATGAAATTAGCATTGGTTTGTCCTAGGCCGTCATCAGTGACAAATTCATCGATGATTCATCAACTTTTAATCGACAAAAACTGTTTTCTTTTTCATCAACAGTTTAGGCAAAAAATTATCAACATTTCATCGGTTATTCATCAACCTATCATTGATGATTCATCATCAAAAAACTGGGCTTTGTCACAACATTTTAGGCAAAAAATGCATGAAGATTTCATCGAACTGTCATCAATATAATTTTTGAAGATAGAAAATGAGAGAGCTATAGAGTAGGTTTCGACAAGATTGTCGAATGAGAGCGTCGGCACGTTGATGAAACGTTGATGACAACTGGTACTGCAGGGTGAACGAATGTCTTCCCTGGGTTTGGAATCATCATAAATTCATACAGCTATCTCATTTTACATTTATTTAATAACTTTTTCGACATGCTTTCAACATTTTTAATCTCATTATCCATTAATTCAAGCATTTGTTCCTAAAGAACACCCATATTTGTGTTCCATTGTGTTCTCGAGCATTTTTAACATTTTTTCAGTGGCTGTAATACTGCGCGATTTGTGTCGCCCTTCCCGCCATCCATCCATCCGCCATCCAGCCTCCTCCTTCCATCCCAAAAGTTCCCGAGTTATTTTTGTTAATTGTTATTTAATGGTTATATGCTATAGCTTAGTTCTAATTTGGTGCGGTGTCTGGCATATCACATTCTCTATCCCTACTTTTGTAAATAACTTTGGTTTCCTCTACTCACTTTTTTCACTTCGAAAAACAACAAATCAAACAAAGAAGCAGCACAATAAATATTGGAATAACACCCAAAACACACACTCACGCACACTGGGACAGACTTTTCGTTCAGCTTGAATAAATGTTAAAAATGCCAACTCGAAAACAACGTAGATATGTGTAAATAATATAAAAACAATAACAAATGGAGGAAAGAATAGCAACGGGCAAACCTCTCGAACATTGAAATTCCTCTGCATTTTAGATGAAATATTTATCATTAAACAAATATATTAGCACAAATGATTCTTAGCCATTTTAACTTAAACAATGTCTGCATTTATGTTCCGTAGCTTCACTTTTGTGTTTCGTCTGCCGTTTCAAAGTGCTGTTGCCCGAAAAATGTGCACTAAAAATGTTTTGTTTGGCCTTTCTTTGCATTTTCGTGACGAATGATTTTCCAAAATTTATTGTGCTTGCTGCTGGCTACCTATAAGATCTCTCTGGCTATATATATCTTCTATATAGACGCATGATTGACTCGCAAATATTTAAGCTAAAATTGGGCTGCAAACAAAACATTTTTTTTGTGATCTTGCACACATTCCTCACCCACTGAAAGGTGTATTAATCGCATCTGATTTGTTGTTCCAATCAGGTGGTGGACGAGCACACGACCGTCACGAAGCCGGAGCCCAAGAATAACCACACGCACATCCTGAAGTCAGACTGGTTCTGGTATACCATACAGAATGGGTATGCCAACGAGATGGACTATCTCTTCGGCGATGTAAGTAGAGTCAAGTTCCCCTCCCCATTACTCCTCATTAATCCCTTGATTTCCTCTCAGTACTTGGACAGCATCACGAATACCCCCAACACAGATCGCAGGGACTCGTTACCCATTAGCTTTAATAAGCGGAAACGGAAGCGTTTCTCGCAACGCATCCAGCTGGAGGGCACCCCGCTGGGTACCTCGGGCAAGCGGCGCTCCTCCGTCTCGGACGCCGGGCTGCTGTCCGTGTCGAATAGCTTCTTCGACTGCACCACCAGTCCGGATAAGCTGGAGGCGGCCGATAAGCTGCTGCATGCCGAGCCAGAGGCCAGTGAGGCCAGCACGCCGCCAGCCAAGAAATCGATGCGCTTCAACCACTTTATGGACTTTTTCACCACCGAATCCAACTATGTGGGCATTCTGGATACCATTCTGAATGTAAGTCGAAGTTTTCCTTATCCCTATCCTTTTCTTAGCCTTATCCTTTTCCCTAAACAGCTCTTTAAAAACAAACTGGAGGAACTGGCCGAGACCAATGATCCGCTGCTGAACAAGTCCGAGATCAAGACCATCTTTGGCAACTTTCTGCCCATCCACGAGGTGCATCAGAGCATGCTGGAGCACCTGCGCAAGCTGCACGCCAATTGGCGGGAGGACTGCCTCATCGGCGACATCATCATCCAGCATCGCGACGAACTGATCAAGGCCTATCCGCCGTATGTGAATTTCTTTGAGCAGATGAAGGAGCAGCTGCAGTACTGCGATCGGGAATATCCGCGCTTCCACGCCTTCCTCAAGATCAACCAGACGAAGCCGGAGTGCGGCAGGCAGGGTCTGCAGGATCTGATGATCCGACCCGTCCAGCGGCTTCCCAGCATCAGTCTGCTGCTGAATGACATCCTGAAGCACACGAGCGGCGGCAATGCGGATCACGGGCGGCTGGAGGAGGCGCTGAAGGCCATCAAGCAGGTGACGCTGCACATCAACGAGGACAAGCGACGCACCGAGTCGCGCATGGCCATCTTCGATATATTCAACGATATCGACGGCTGTCCGGCGCACTTGGTGAGCTCCAATCGCAGCTTCATCTCCAAGTGCGAGGTGAACGAGCTCTCCGACTCGCTGAGCGGTCGCGGCGATAGCCTCGTCCTCTATCTCTTCTCCGATTCCATTGAGCTGTGCAAGCGGCGGTCCAGGGGCTTCAATACCGCCAAGTCGCCGAGCACGGCCAAGACGCACAAGCACCTCAAGCTGATATCCCTCAACACGATAAGGCTGGTGATCGACATATCCGACAGTCCGCGCGCCTTTGGCCTGCTGCAGCGTGGCGACAAGGAGAAGCTGTACACGTTCACCATCAGCGATGAGGAGACGGACAAATCGGTTTATGTGAAGAAGCTGTGCAACCAGATTGCGGCCCACACATGCCGGACGGATGCGGTAAGTGGCCTGGCTTTTTAGCTTCCTTTTCTTAATAATAATTTAAAATATTTGTTGCAGGACAAACTGCTGATTTGCCGCACCTCCCAGGAGTTGGAGGTGGACATAAGCGATGTGAATGTCAGTACGCTGAGCAAGGCCTTCAAACTGGCAGCCAAGACGCGGCTCAAGGTGAGCTACTTAATGCTGCCTTTAATAATGAAAATCGGAAATATAATGCTGCTATTTATTTTGCCTTCAGGTGGGTCGTGCCTTCTCCTTTAACAAAACGCCCAACAAGCTGAAACGGGCCGTCTCCACGATGATGACCTCGCCATTTGGCAGCACCAATTCGCTGACGCCCGCCTCTCAGTTGGCCCAGATGCGCTTGGCCAGCTGCACAAACATAAATGTGAGAGCGCATTATAACTATTAAACTATTTAAATATTATAATTACCTGTTTATTTCTTGCAGGAGGTGGACGATGAGGACTGTGCCAGCATGCGCAGCAGTTCGCCGTCCACGCAATCCGAGATGCTGGTGGTGCCGCCGCTCTCTGTGCAACCCACGCGGAAAAACAAGGCCGTCGTAGGCCGCATTTAGAGTTTAGCTTTAATTCCGTGCAGCCAATTTGTGTATTCCATTTGTGTATTTCTGAGGTCGTCCTTCAGAAGCGAGAGACTCGTTTGCAGTGCGATCAATCGGGCATTCGAATTCGTAATCTCACAGAAACAACATTTTATCACGCGTCCAATATTGTTTAGAATTACAAAAGTAAAAAGTTATTGTTAAGTTGAGGAGCTCCTGGCTCGCGCGAATGTTGATGCGTTCGATGCGAGCAGCAAACGATTGACCATGATGACCTGTAAATAGTTCTCTATATTGTGTAACGTCGCTAAATGTAGCTTAAATCGTAGTAAGTGACCAGATCGCATGTTCACGCGCGCACTTCGAACGTTCGATTCGAATGGGTTTCCGTTGATCGCCACACCGCAACAAGCTGTGAATGTTTACTGAGTAAATTTTTTAAAAACCTATCTTACTATATCGATTATAACTCAACGATTTTGCTTGAGTAGGCAATTTACGGCCCTAAGCTGTAAGGCGTTCAGAGCATGATGATGATGTTTAAGTTAATATATATGTATATGGAACCATGATTAAAACACATATTTTAAAACTGATGCGAGTTTTTCTTATATCATAGCCTATTTACACCAAAATGAGTTACCTATCGATATCGGAGTTAACTCAATAATAGCCCTGTTCCACTGCAACATATTTTCGAAAATCGAATGTAGGTGATTCCACTGCTCCATCTACATTCTTGGGCGACATGTGATTGGGACGAACAGCTGAGCCGGCTTTGTTTACATTTAAAATATGTCAGGCTTTCTTTTGCCCTCTTCAAAGTTAACCGGCCCGTTCAAGGACTTATTAATATCCATGCTTGAAGCTTTGAAATCTTCAATCAATGAAAAATCGGGTTTTTTTGCCGCGACCGCAAATCAGAAATATTTTCCTTCCAGAGCTTAAGGCCATCGCATAATGCAGTGGCGACCACGAAATGCAGTGGAGCAGGGCTATAACACAGAATGAACATTTACACCGGACAAACTGGAGTTATTGTGTTTCAAAGCTGTGCTTTGTATTCAGTTTTGTTTGAGAAAAACTTAACGAAAATGAGCACCAAATTAAATAACGACGACGGCTTAATATTATCAGCCATAGAGCATCAGAAGGTCACCGTGTTGAGGATCATGGATGTGGCCCTTGGCAGGGTCTTTCGAAGCGTTTGGAGTTTTGTAAATAATACTCAACGAATTCTTTAAGGATTCTTATTATTATTATTTAATAATTATATCGAATGCAAGTAGCCACCACTCCGGTAGTTTTGGAAGGATAATGTTTAGAAAGAAGTGCGTTTAACATCCTGGTTTAACGGGTTCCAGATCTCCGAAAGCAAGATACTTCTTTCCGTCTGGCCAATAATTGCCTGATGCTGCATCCTAGACAATTTTTGAATAACCCTAACGGCTCTGTTCTTATCAACTGACATGGTTATGTATGGGCTTCTCAGCAAAAGGAGCAAGAAACTTGGATAGGAAATGCAAACGAAAGCGCTGAACGATTAGGCCCTATTTGCGCTTGCATTTTTTAGATGGATATTCAATAAAAACTTGGTTAATGTATATTTATTTTCTTTATGGTCGTACATCGAGAAGTAAAAAATCGAAAAGAACGCAACATGAACGTACCACCACAAGAACCTGTTATAAAAAACCTACAGTGGCTCGCAGCTTATTTCGTGCAGAGGTACAACCAAACTATAAAGACGTGTAGCATATAAACTATAGAAGATATCAACAAAATTTAAATGCAGTTTTTTAAAGTAGTATTCTAATATATATAAAAATCATTTATTGCTTTTCAATTCCATTCAATAATGTTTAAATTTACAAAAAACTAAAAATATTGACTTCTTCAATGTCGCAGCTTATTTCGTGCAAGAACTTTGGGTAAAATGCATTACGTGAATTGTGATCCCTAACAAACTTTTTTTTATGGAATCTTTTTGGACACAATATCAGCTAATATTGTTAACTATTAACTTTTTTTGATACACTGGAAAAAAGTTTTGTTCATTTAAGAAGAATCAGCCCCTGTTTAACAATTGAACAGCGGGAAATGGTCCTTAAATATTTTCAAAATAAAACAACTTAGCGGAATATGATTAAATGGTATATTGAGGGCCTAGTAAAATAAAAAAATTAAAAATAAAAATAATACGCGGCTGATAACGGCCAAAATGCTCCATATGATATTGTTCAGTGAGCATGAAGACACACGAATTATCTTTAAAAGTACACATAATCTGAAGGTATCGGCACCAAACAAGCAGTATATATTAAGAATGAACTGACAAAAAATGTTCCGTGAAAACCGACTACCGAATATCGCGAGAACATATCTTTAATGGCCAAGTAACTTTGAAGAAGCCATTTATAAGACAAAAAATTGAACTATGCCAATTTAAATTTGCCAGGGAGCACGAAAATTACCCAATATCCTTCTGGAATGAAGGTATTTGCAAAAACGAGACTAACTTTAACATATTTTGATATTTTGAATGCCATATGTTTGGCGTGATCGGCATACAGAGCTACACCATATGCACCTAATAGCTACAGATGAGCATTCTGGTGGTAATTCCAAGGTTTGGGCCTTCAAGGCTGTTTTAGGCGTTGGATACCTCGTCTTCATCGAAGGTATTATATATTAGATCAAGTTATCTTTAACTTTTGAGACAAAACTTGCTTCAAAACGTCAAAAAACTGGGCCGAGGGGGTCGTTTTAGATTTAAAGAGCAATATTATATGGAACGTTTTGATCCCAATCAAGCAAAAATTTAGCTTTTTTTAATTTTCGATAGTATTAAACCCTAAATATAGCATTAATTCAATATTCGGCTTAGTTTTTATTTTATTTTTTTAATGTTTAAGGACCAATTCCTGCTGTTCAGTAGTTGAACAGAGGCTGATTCTTCTAAAATGTCCAAAACTTTTTTTCCAGTGTTTTAAAAAAAAGTTAATAGCTAACAAAATAAGCTGATATTGTGTTCAGAAAGATTCCATAAAGAAAAGTTTGTCAGGGATCACAATTCACGAAATGCATTTACCCAAAGTTCTTGCACGAAATAAGCTGCGACATTGAAGAAGTCAATATTTTTAGTTTTTTGTAAATTTAAACATTATTGAATGGAATTGAAAAACAATAAATGATTTTTATATATATTAGAATACTACTTTAAAAAACTGCATTTAAATTTTGTTGATATCTTCTATAGTTTATATGCTACACGACTTTATAGTTTGGTTGTACCTCTGCACGAAATAAGCTGCGAGCCACTGTACTTAAAACACAAAATCGCAGCCTGGTGTAAATACAGTGTCCGTTTCAGCCCAAAAGACTCCACTGAAATTTTGTACTTTTAATTTAGTTTCAAACAACATTTTTTGCAGGCGCATTTCCAAGTAATCTTCCAATATTTATAATCATCTTCCTCACATACGAATCTGGTGTATAAAAAAACTAGAAAAATATTAACGTAGAGGACCTCTTCATCACACTCATCGTTCAGAGCGTGTAAACCGATCTGACTCCCGAATTGACCTTGCTCATGGCGTCCGAGTGCAGTTGGTATTGCAGGATATGGGACTTCAGGCGTAGGACCGTCTTTAGCTTCTGGCCAATCTCGAGGATGGCCGTCTCGTTGGAGGCATCGGCAGTCCACACGGCTGGAAATTGGGACTATTAAATAGTTATGCTTGTTGGGGAGTGTGTGAACCTACAGATCTTGTTGGTCTTGGCGCGTATGTTGGTCACGGCGCCACAGATCTCATCGGAAAAGTCAAAGGTTTGGCCCACCATCATCAGCAAGATGTCCAGCCAAATGCGATCTAGTTCGGTCTTGCAACTCTTGCCAAAGGTCAGCAACCAGCGCCCACCCTTGATATTCGCCTCATCTTCCCACATAGGCCTTGGGGAGAAGAGAGACGAAACATTAGCAGGATCTTACAGTATAGATCTTAGCAGGATCCTACTTAATGCCCGTCTTGAACATGGAGTAGTCGCATCCAGTTTTCAGCTCCGATGGCGTCTTGATGGTATTGTACAAGCTCCAGAAGGTCTTCACACTGTCGATCTGGGTGATCTCGTTCAGCATGTCCTTCCAGTGCTTGGTGCGATCGTTCTCTAAGTACCATAAAGTCCACACATGTTCCAAAGGATGATTGTACTGCACTTCGTATATGGACTCATCGATAGGTTCCAGATTTTCTTGGTGCTGCAGAGTCTCCTGCTCCTCCGCCTGAAGCAGAGGCTCAGGCTGGGCCAGCTCAATGGGCTGCCCTTCCTGGGAGATCTCACAGTTTTCCATGGTTTGCGATTTTTATTTTTAGCGATACACAAACAGAATACTTCAATTTATATATTTGTCGACGGCTGTGTGGTCTCAACGAATTTGGTCTCGCGATTCGAGTGGGAATTACTTACAAGAATACCAAAAGATAATACTTTAGCACATTTTTTCCAAGACCAAAAGGGAAACGAAGCGAAACGAGAGGCAGAAAGTCAAACAATAACATATGATGACAATGAAACAATGACACAATACTCCACGCCAACTGGATATCGTATAAATTATGTTTATTGATTTATAAATACTGAAAAACTTAAGGCAACTGAAATTTACATATTCCTTGTTTTTAACATAAAAATGCGCATTTTTGGTCCTTACAAAAACTAAAGCATATATAAACAAGTTCAAAATTATACACTGCTAAAAGTGAAGTTAACTAAACTTTAAGGCGGAGGCACTAGAGAAAACAAAGGTAAAATTCTACGTTAAATATTGGGCTTAAATCCAGCTTTCAAATGCAATTCTGGAAGGTTTCCTTAACAGGTTTCCCTAATCTAAACCCACAAAACCGCAGCTGCATCTTCGTTTGATAGAGTCGAAAAGCGCTGATAGCGATTAGCATTGCGATAGGTCTTTGACGGCGACTGACTGCCCGTAATCTGCGCCTGAACCTGAACTTGAATCTGAGTCTGGGACTGGGACTGGGACTGGGACTGCATGGGCAGGCCCACTACATTCAAGCCCGACTTTAGTGTGGAGTTGCGGCTGTCGGAGCACATGGAGAGCCGTCGTTGGGTGGCGTCGCCATTCATCAGAGTGGAGCTCAGCGGCAGACCAACGTCGTGAAAAGAGCTGATGGAACTAAAGCCACTCTCATCTTCAGTGCTGGAGCCGCTCTGCTTACTGGTTTTAATGATGGCTGTCTGGCTGGCGGTGGCTGCTGTGTTGTTGTCCTCGTCCGTTTCCATCTTGGAGGAAGAGGATGCCGTCGAGGAGATGGTGGAATGGACGGAACTGTCGGTGGAACTGCGCAGCGATAGCCTCGAATCCCGCATATTGTTGGCCCGCAGAAAGATTAACTCGGCGTTGGACTTGCCAGCTGGCGAGTTGGGAGCTTCCAGAGTGGCATTCATGATGCTGGTGGAGTTGTGCAATGGTGGCGTCAGCAGCGTCATCACCGAACTGGTTTTTCCCTTGCACAGGCGATGATTTGCCGAAGGCAGCAAGGAGGAAATGGAGGCCAGCGAGTGACGCGGCTGCGTTAGATCCGGCTGCTGTTCCGACGTGTGCAGCAGATTCCTGATGGTCCTAGCCAAACGGAAGGCCTCCTGGTTGAGCTTCTCCTCGGCAGCCTCCGGCGACGATAGGCGCGCCTTGCATCCCCCATTAGGTCCAGACTTCTTCGGTGAGCGACGCCTTTTTAATGGGAAAATAGAATAACTTATTTTAAAGGTAACTTTTAAGCTCTTCTCACCATGTAAAGTCCTTAAAGGCATTATAGCTTCCAGCTGGCGCAATGGTCTCGTAATTGTGCTCCTCATTCATGGCGTGCATCGATTTGTTCAACATCAGATTCGTACTGCTCCGGGCCCGCAGATACGAAGCGGATCCAGCACTCGAGGCGTCATCATCCCGGGCATCACTCTGCAGCGAGGTATTGTTCCCAACTCCAACTCCATGCACATGATGCAGACTCTTGGACCGGGCGATTTGCTCTCCGTTGCGATGGATCTGCTGGAGCTGTTGCTGCTGCTGGTAACGCTCAAAGAAGCGGGCCACTTCCTCCATTACAGCCCGGTACATCTCGCAATTCGTTTCGGTCTGGAATTAGGGAATATTTTAAGATGTGTAGGGTTAAGTTTAGATAAAACTGTGAAAGATTTTCCTATTTGAGTCTCAACTTGGTTGGGTCTGAGCATTATTCAATCTTGATTAAGTCTTCAGTATACTTAAAAGCTGCAAAGACTATTAAACCAAAGAAAATATAATAACAAGATGCGTAACGCCGCTAGATTTTTTTCATACGCATTTTCTGGGCTTGCTCTTGACTTGACTCCGATGAAGGTTCGTTTAAAAATAATACTCGAAAATTAACAATTAAGACTATAGAGTATATAAACTATATTATTGAGTATACAATTGATATTATGAAGTATTAAACTCGTTGTCCTGCATGATAACTTTTGTATTGTACCTCTTGTATTTCTTCTTTTGTGTAGCTATTGTTTTCCCAACTCAGCAAATTATTTTCCTAGGACCTCATACAATCTTTTTCCTCAAAAATATAAGAGATAAAAATTCTGTACACATTTTTATACCCGGTACCCATAGGGTACAAGGGTATTATGTGTTAGTGGCAACCGAGAATGTATGTAACAGGCAGAAGGAGGCATCTCCGACCCCATAAAGTATATATATTCTTGATCAGCACCACCAGCCGAGTCGATTTAGCCATGTCCGTCTGTCCGTCTGTCCGTCCGTGTGAAACAACAGATCTCAGAGACTATAAGAGTTAGAGTTACCAAATTTGGTGCCAAACAACATTGGAATCTGTTGCACGCAGATCAAGTTTGTTTTAAAATTTGGCCACGCCCACTTCCGCCCTCAAAAATCATAAAAAACGTAAGATAAGCTATACTCGTTATTTTCGGGTTAAAGTTAATTTTACAAAATAAATTAACGTTAAATAACGGACGTTTTCTGAAAATTTCAGTAAAATCGGATGATAAACATGCGAGTTATTAGCAATAAGGTTAGAATTTTAACACATTCCCCTAAGGCACTGCTGTTGCTGTTGCAAGCTGTAGCCGACAGGTGGCGCATTCGAGCCTTGGCCGTGCGATATAATGGCGCCAACTGCAGAAGAAATGACAAAAGAATATACCAAGAAAGGACAAAAAATAACATAATTCATTTTTTGACGCCGATCGAGCCGGTTTTTATGTGTTCCTATAAAATGTATCATTCATATTTAAGTATGACATTAAATTGTTTAGGTCGGGAGCTAATTCGAGAGGTGATTTATTTTAAGAAGTATCGAAGTAGAGTATGATAATGTGTGTACAATTTTAAATAGCCTTTTAGTGTAAAGCACAGACGTTTAGGTACTGGGTATCTCACAGTCGAGCACTCTCGACTGTAGCTTTCTTACTTGTTTCTATATAACCCCCATGATTTTTCAATAAAAAAGCCACCTCATAGCGCATTTGCATATCAGCTCTGTCTGTTTTGTCCCAGTGTGCCAGGTCATTGCTTTGACACTTTGGAAATGCATTTGAACCGATGACTTTAATTTATTATTTATGTTAATTGTATATGATTTTGCTTGAGCTGGCGGCAAACAAACATTTGTGGAGCAGCCATAGCCAAAGCCATCAGCATCATCAGCCTATAAAAACTTTCACTTGATTTGTTATCGCGCCTCTTTCTCCGCGCATTTCTCTGCCGCTTTGTGTGCTGTGGGTCTGTATGCCATCACATCATCATCTCCAGCGAGCGAACGGGAATGTCGCCTTTCGGTTAACTTCTGTTGGCCAAATTGTCTAATTATCAAATGCCATTCGAGTAGTCTGCGGCGCTTGCCAAATTGGCAGAGACCTCAAATAGGCGTTAAGATTGCCATCACCTGGCACACGCCCACCCCGAAAAAAGTCGAAAAAAGCCATTTGGCCACTTGAAAATTGGCCAAAACGGGTGAGCGCATATCTGCTGTTGCTGGTGGGTTTTTGGGGGGCTTCACACGATGCCAAAATAGTTGTCTGGCTGATTATGTAATCTGACGGTGCCACCGCTGTTGCAGTTGCAGCGTTTGGAAATTGTTGCTAATTTTTCATTGGACGTTTTCCGTTTACGGAGTTTTCCTACTGCGTGTTAGCGCGAGGTTTTCATTCGAATTACCGAATTGTGTTCGTGTGCCTGAGATTTATTTGAAAATTATGTGGAAATTATATGCCGGCACCGCTGCTGCTACTTTGCTGCTGTATTTGATTTCGATTTTGTTATGCCTTGTTTAATTTCATTAAAGCTTAAAGTGTTTCAACTATGCCTGGGTATTTTCGCTCATCGAACAACTGGAGCTGAGAGGATTCGGATTTGGATTCGGATTTTGATGCGGATTCGGATTCGGATCCGCTTGGCTGCACCTCGCGTTCGCCAGCAGCAGCATCTCTTTAAACGCATTTCCTGGCCATCGAGCGGGGTGTCTGTGGTCCGGTTTAATGCAAGTATTTTCGCCTGCATCTGGCCGGGATCTCCCGCCTGACTGCCTGACTGGCTGGCTGCCTGGCTGGCTGGCTGGCTGGCTTCCTTTAGCTGCATAAATTAAATTCGGTCTCCTCCTATCGATTCAAGCTCAATCAATCAATCAATCTGGTCGGCGGTCTACCCACGCCCGTATAGTTTTTACTTTGCTATAATGGCAAAGTTTTCCGTACGGTTTTCCTGCCTTCTAACCCAGTTTTCCTTTCGCACACACATAAACGAGAAGAAACGGACCAAACTGCAGAAAATATTTATCTTTTCTTATTATATTTCTGGTTGCTTTGTTTTCTTTTGCGATTTTCCAAGGCAGCGACTGAGCGGCTCCACCACCAGGCTTGGCTTTCCAACACAACTTCATTGGGGCTCATTTAAAGCGCATTAAATCGAAATGAAAGCGTAAATATTTTCGCTCTTTCTGAGCATCCGTCGGCTGATTACGCGTTGCACAGAGAATCGCCTCGAATTGAAAGTGTCGAGGGGAGAGATCTCGGGGTTTCAAGCGCAAAATGCTGAAGGTCACACCTCACCATTTTTGAGTTCAAAGTTGGATGCGGTAAATTGGGAGCAGACTCGGCTTTACACTGAACTGGTCTAGTTTTGTGTTGGGGGAAAATCTTGGGGAAATTAGGAACAACTGGGTTCAACATTTCAGAGAAAATATTTGGGAAAATACTTCTAGTTACATTTTGAGGTGTATAATATTATCTTTTTAATGGCATGTGCTCACTAATTTTCTATTTAATACATTAAAAATATAATTATTCTCTGAGATGAATAAGAATAGATGGTGAAACGAAAAATCATGAAACAAGAAATTATACACATGAATTTTTATCAATTTCTAAAACGGTAAAATGAGAAAGAAATTTGTGAAATTGGTTTCAAACTTGAATATTTAATATTTATTCATTAGATTAAATTTATTCATTCATTATAAATATGATTATTCAGTTTGTAAAATAAGTCAAAACGCGCCACTATGCTAAAGATCCACAGTAATCTTGCCAAAGTCGAGAAGAAGGCTTAAACGTACAACTGTTTTAGAAGGGAGCTGCCTTATCCTCATCAGCGGTTGACCAACTTCAACTTCCCGTTGGGAAGTCTAGTGCAAGGCAAGCGGAAAGTGAGGACCATGGAATTTGTTTCGATCTTAATTCCTAGTGCGTACTTTCAGCAATGTTGAACTTAATAATTATAGAATACTCTAATAAAAAATTCATTTCCTCTCCTTCTCTCCATTAAATTTTGAGCTCTATAACCTTTTTCACTTCCTACTACAGGGAATGAGGAAAAAGTATGCCTATAATTTGTAAATTCTTTGGCAGCCACTCGAATCGATTCAATCTAAGTGAGAGCCTCCTCGGAATTCTTGTTCAAGAATTTTTTTCTCAATGCCCAAGTCATTTTATTGAGATGCTCAACTTATTATTAGACACTATATAGATGGCAATCGGAATTGTTTGATTCAATCTCAAGCTTCTCACTTTTACGGTGGAGCCACCGCTCGTCGTAGAAGGCTGAATAAGAACCCGTCAGGTCCATTAGCAACCTTTGGTGAGGAAGTATAAAATTAATGCAGCTGTTGCTAAAGGAAATGGCCGAAAGACAATGAAAGAGCACGATGACCAGAGACCAGAACAAAGTAATATATGTGTGTATAGAAGAGCCACCATCCGACCACACTCCGAGTCTATAATTAAGCGTCAGAGAAGAATGCTGCCGCCTAATTGCGATGGGGCAAGACATTTTGCCCTAACAGAGGAGGAACTATGTTGAAAGGAAATGACTAAAGTTGCTGCACGGAAAATAATTCGATTGAAGATTTGATTTTGACTAGAATAACAACAAATTGGCCAATTATAATGATATTATTATTCTGATAAAAATGAGAATTCACTACTTTTAATAAAGATACATTTTATATTTTACCTCAAATGAAAGACAACGTTTGAAGCTGGTTTTAAAAGATATTTGAAAAGTTCTTTAGTCCTGATAAAAACATAAAACAAATTCCTCAAGACCTTAGAAACTATTTTAAAACATTCATATTCTATAATTATCACAACCTGCGGAATTTAACCTCGACCTGTGCTCTTTTTTGCTGTGTACCAGAACTCGACATAACAAGCGACTCTGTTTGGTTACGGAATGGTTCCCCACATCTCTTACATTTTCATTTCCATTCCGATTTGAGTAAATTAAGCGTGAGAACTATTTAAATAAAGAATGCTAGAGACAGGAAAACAGGTTGATCCAAGGAGGGCAGAAGTCGGTAGTCAAAGCAGATCGAGATTGAGAGATGGCGACGGAGTTGGGTGTGGAATGGGGGATGGTGAGCTGTTCATTTGTTTGTACGTTTGCTGGGTTGACTTGGCACTTAACACAGTTTCCTCCAGCTGAGAACACAAATCCCCGAGTCACGTTCGTGTCTTGAGTCTTTTGTTTCGTGGCGGATTTCTTGGCCTGCCTTTCGCCGGCTCTACTCGGCTCATTCACTCACCTGTTTCAATTGCCAATGCAATGTATCCACCTGATTCTGCAATATGACAGCCTCGACATTTAGTTGATGTTGTTGCTGCTGCTGAGGCTGATGCTGATGCTGCTGCTGCTGCTGATGTTGCTGTAATTGTTGTGGCAAGTCATAGATGTGGCTGTGAATGTTGTTGTGGTGGTGATGCTGGTGATGGTGATGGTGGCTGGGTGCGGCCAACATGCTGGCATCCTGCAAATGTTGTCACAAATAAATACGTATATGGATAAGTTAAAGAAATGCATGGTAAAAATGCGGCGTTAAATTAGCCGAGCAAAAACGAAAAATGCAATTTGAAAAATGTTGTCAAAGTGTTTGCAGCAACAACCAGGCACCCCCTCGCTGCCTGCTGGCTGCTGGCCATCAACAATTTCATTCGCTTTTCATGCGAACTCGCATAAATAAAATCCAAGCCAAAAGCGGAAAGGCCCGAGTTAGCGGCTTAACACTAGCCAGCACGGCCCGAGTTGTACAATTAATTAGAGAAAATTATTTATACAATGCCCCGGCCTCCTCCGTTATATTTACTTTTTACACAGTTTGGCCGTAAATTTCTGGTATACTTAACATTTTCCACATTTATTAAGGCGATGCAACGAGGGGGGGCTAAAGCATATATCTGGTCGAGCATAACCCGTTTGTCTCTGGCCAACCATGTTTTCACATAACTTTGTTTTATTTTTGCCTATTTTTTAATGTTCACGGTTTACTTTTTCTTTTATAACATCATTTTTTCAAAGGCTTTGACCCACAACTGGCATAGCTAAATGGGTAAAAAATACAGAAGTAAGAAACTATTAACTAACTCTAAGCTAGACTGTGTTATTTTTTTTTTTCTCTCTGTCTCTTAGCAATTATTTAATAAGTTCAGTTATTGGGTGCTGCAATAAAATCCAAAAAGTAATGGAAGACAATTACTCTTCAAGTTGCCACAGTTGAAGTTTGACCTCCATTATTCGGACAAAACTATGATGTAATCTCATTTAGCCCACTTTCCACGCCCACGCCAACACAAGAAATAGACAAATTACCGAGAGAAAAATATGAATTTTCATCAAATTTGATTGCAAATATTTGTTTTGCCCTGTTGTTGCCACAATGTAAATTATCATTTGCGGTTTTCCAATCTGCCACGCCCACAAAACCAGTCGACACCGCCCCCTTGGCGTCTTTTTTTCCCTATACAGGGAAAACCAAAAATGTGGTCAGCTCAAAACTCAATTTGGCGCAATTTTACGCTTGTTAATTAATGCATTTGCTGCTATTTTGTTGCTGTTGCTTTTTTGGCTTTGATTTATTGATTATAGACACACAGCCGGCGGGATGGCGGCGAGATAGTTGCGGCGGATGAAAAGGTTTCGTTTCTGCCCCACAGGCCAAAAAAGAGGAAATAAATAATTGTTTATAAATTAGTTTAAAGCGAGAGCTTTGGTAATATATGCATGCTATATTTATTTAAAACAAAACACATATAATTAAGGCGGAATATAACTGAGCCGACATGGAGCATTTTCTTCATCTATGTTTAATGAAAATAGTAATAAACTACATTTTTCCGTAATAAGGAAAATAGTTTTTCATTATTTCCTGAAAGCACTTCTTGCCAACTATAAAAGCTTTCTTTACGGGAAATATTCTCATACTCCCATTGAGCCATTTTACGATCTCTGCATATGAGAATATTCCCAGATAAAAAACAAAAGCCCTTCCTGCCACCTTTCCAATGTCAGCAGAATTACTTATCAATTATTTTTAATGAATTTTCATTAGATGTTCATGAAAGTATTCTGCAGATAGGAAAACGAGTTCATTTCCATGGCAATCTAAACGGGACGGTAATTATATAAGGGCATAATGCACATGGAAATACAATTCTCAGGAAATCAGCCCCCTCTCGACTCTACCTTCAAACCCTTGCAAACATAATTGGATTCTTGTGAAGTCTAATCTACCCACATTCTCGACTCGAACTAATTTGCATGAGGCGGAGTTCTAAGACCCAAGAATCTAATTAAAATGCGCGTTACAATTCACAGAGACGCCAGCAAGCAGGTGAGAGAAGGAGAAGGAGAACGAGAACCAGATAACGACCTCATTCCAGCCGAGACTTTGGCATCTGAAAACTTTTCTGCTTTCTTCTCGTTGGCAACAAACAAACCAAATGTCAATTGCCATTGCAATTGCAAGTTTCCAGTTAAGGAATGTTACCCCCTAACATGCATACCAGCAAATATAAATTCGAATGGGGAGGATGTAGAGCTCGGCCGAGGCACAGAACTAAGCTAAATATATAAATATACAGTGCAGGCCACAAGTAAGGTAGTAGGGAAAACATGCTGACCATGAACATATTAGTAGAAAACTATATTTGATTTATTATTCAATTACATTTACTTTTTTAATTAATCTTATCTTTATCAACATAATAGTTAGCAACGATTAGGACTATTCAAACATGCCTGGGGACGTTATTAATGAAGCGTAACTAAGTAGTTTCAATTTCCTTGAACTCATAACGTACAATTTTTCCAAAATTATAAAATCTAACCATAATATAATTCTTACTGATTTCGGTAGTTTTCTTACTATTTTAAAAACTTATTTATAATTATTATGTAAATAGAATAAATGGCTGATAATTCTTTTCAGGACTAGAGCTACTTTTCTGATGTTACATAGACACATCCATATATAATAATTTAAAGGTACCCGCTCCCCTACCTGTCCTCATAGGTGCCCGTTCATGTTCGAATGAAACATCAGTTCTCAGCGAAAAAGGGAGCTAGGGCTATCAAATTTGATGACAAAATTTAAATAGGTTGTACGATGTATAATAAATAGTTTTGTGCGAACGTGTTTCAGAAATTTGAGTAAAATTTGATGATAAACACGGGAGTTATTAAACTAGAAACTTGCTGATTCTGTGCAATATCGATGTGTTGGCAGCACCAATAAGAGGTGCTCAACATAATCCTAGCAACATCGTGTTCGATTTAAGTTTTTGGTCCAAAATCCCCATTATTTAGAGCATAATTCGACAAAGTGTCCTAGTTATCTACCCATCTCTCTGTTAGTTTTTTACTTTTTAACCCACTAAGCCCTAAGATCCGTGAATTTCACAGTCCAGCAGATACTGCTGTAGCTATCTTAATAGTTTTAAAATAAAGTTCAGGGAATATTATTTCATTAGCTCCAATTTGCTAAGCTCTTTTGGATAAAAATACTTGCCAAATACCAAATCGTATCGTATGTGCTAGTTTCTGAAATCAATTTTTCTATTGCTGCTTAATGGCCGTTGCATTCCTGAAACGCACTGTACTGCATATGCAGGGAGACGGGGTCACACCTAGCTCCCTTTGCCCCCGAGCTCATCAATGTGCTATTTATATGTAATGAAATAAAGCCGCCGCAGCAAGCAGAAGAAATCTGCATTTCAAATCAGCAGCAACAACGAGCAGCAAACAACAGACAATTGCATGCTCCAGTAATCTCCAATTGGAGAGATGGAAGGAGGCGGAAAAGGGGGCTGGCATAGCAACAAGTGTGCTAAAGGGTTTCCACATACAACAGAGAGGGAGAGAGAGAGAAGGTGGCCAATTCCCAGGCCTCTGTATGAAACTTGGCTCGTCTCCATTACCAACTGTATGTCGTTGTTATTTAAATTGTTTTGCGCTAGAACTGATGCAGCGGTCGCTGGCTGCATGTGTGCGGGCGTGGCTAATGGGCAAAAAAGGGTCAAATGGAGCAGTTCATGCTCCGCTGACGAGATCCCCACAATCTCACTAAACAGATCTGACTCCATTCCATTCAGTTTAGTCGATTTTTGAACTAAACAAATCTGTTTACAATGAAGCTGCCACTTTAATTGATGCAACAGGAAGTGCAAATAAGGGGGCTCAAAGGAAAACCAACAGGAAAAACAGCAGAACAATAATTATACACTAAGTTTTGATTATACATTTAAATAAAGTTTGCTTAAAGTTCTCTAGAATGTAATATGATTGCAGTTTTGTAGTATATTAAATGAGACTTTAGTTTCACTTGTAAAAATTTCTGTTTAAATTTCTGTAAAGTTACTTTAGAAATAGTATTTCATAAATCTTACGTATTCCCCTGTTTAATTATCCTTAATAGGAATTCATTTAAATATCCTACCTTTATCTATTGATTATTTAACCATTCCATTTCGCCATATTCATATCACTTTCTTTAATATTTAAATATTAAGCTATACCATTTTATCTCATTCTTAATGTCACATTGCAACTTTTTTTTTGTTATTGCTTTAAAATAATCGCAAACTTTTCCCAAACTTCCCAAAAGCTGGCGAGAAAAAAATCATGCACAAATTGCACAACCCAAACTAATTGCAAACCAAAAATAATGTTATTCATCCCCGAAAGCCCCAACTCTGACTAATTCGATTAAGGGCTTAAGATTTTGCATTATTTCGCCCTTTGGCCATGGCTGGCACACTTTCGGCTTTAAAGACAGCTTCCCCCTTTGTATAATTTTCAAGGCAAACCAAACACAAGCGGAAAGTGCACGAGGCAGTGGAAAAATGAAAGAGAAAAATGAGCTTGAAAATGTTATGCCATTATAATGAGATGGAGCTATAGTAATGAGTGGGTGGAAACTAAAAGGAGGTGGTCGGTCTGCAAATTGCATAGATTTGCTCAGCAATTTGTGGCTGCTGCAGCATCGCATCTGGCATGCCCTGAATGGAATCCAACTTTGGATTTCGCTCCGTCACAAAACGTCATCATCGCCGCGCCGGATAATTGTCATTATGGTAATGGTTAAAGATCTGCATTTGGCACGACTTTCTCACATGACAAAACCCGAACAACACAAAACAATGACAAACTTGAATTGTTTTTTGTGCCTGAATCGCTGGCAATCCAAAAGATTCGCTGATTGCTGTTTATTATTACGATGGCTTTTGCCAAGGAATTTCTGTGCACATTTCTGTCGCAGGTTTTTGTTTTCCGTTTTCATTTTCATTTTGCCATTTGCACGGAAATTGGGTTAATTTCAAAACAACATTTTATCCGACTTCCTCCCTCTGGCACTCGAACAACTGAGCATTTGAATGTTGCGTGACGTGTGCCCTCAGCTGGAACTGTTTTCGATCGCAAGCTCAGCACCGAAGTTGCCAATGATTGGCCTAAAGATGGAGACGACGACGACGTGGATATCTGTCAACATGTTTGACCTTCATTAGGCCCAAGCTCGGCTGATTACCCGCCGTCTGTCACAGCTCCCTCCCTTACACCGGCCAGAAAAATGTCTAAACCGGAGCTTATTGCTTTTGCAACTTGGTCTGAAGTAATTAGGATTTTAGCTTATACTCGCTTACAAAATTGTCAAAAAGTTTATCTTATTTTCAAAGTATTTTGAAAACATTATAGATTAAATAAGTTATTGTTAAATATATTACATAGATCGATTGCATAGATCTGATATATTTTTAAGCCATTATTATTTTACTGAAAAAGATTTCTTGTGATTTTCTAAATCTGTTCTATTTTTATGTAAAAAATATTATTAATATTACATAATGTGTAGGTATTTTTAAAGAATGCCTATCCTTTTTCAATATTTTATCTTTCTGGTAAACAATACAGTTGATTTCAGTTTAATTTTAATTGATTTGTTTAGTATTGAAGGTACCCAGTCTGATGCCAAGAAGTAGGTAATGATGGTTTAGAAACTCAGTGTCAATTATTTTATAGTATTACCATTAGTTTCCTGTTTCCATATAATAGGCATAATAGCTTTAAAAAGATATTTTATTAATATATTTTGCTTTTTTGAAAATAAGTCTACAAACTCCAGAAGCTACTTAGTTTTTACCAGTGCACAGGTGGAGTCTCTTCCCGATTTATAAAATGTATAAAAGTATTCCAACTATTCCCCGGCAATTGCATTGACAGTGAACCACAACCAACAATCAGCGACAGTCGACGACCGACAGACTTGGCTTTTGTTTACTTGTTGTGTAAGCCGATTTGGTTTAACCAATACGCGACGGACGCGGACCCGGGGCGGTGGGCTTGGATGGGCAAATGTGTTTAAAATGGCCCTCTAATGGGGCCCGAACTCAGCCCTTTGTTGCGTTTCCTCATTGTCTTTTAACCCCTTAGCACCACCCTTTCCTTTTTTTGTTGGGGCGTTGATGGGCACGCCCCCCTTTTGTTGGCCACTCTTTACTTTCCGCATAATCTATTTCAATTGTCTGACCTTTCCATGTTGTTTTTGGGTCCAGTCAGTGTCAATGTCTCTTCGCCGTACATGGCGGTAACAAAACGCAAAATGAATCAATTTTAAATTAATTAAATTTGCATTTTTCCTTTGATTTATGTCTTAATTGAATTGTTGAACGAAACGTATGTTAAAGGACTCATTAAATTGATATTTGTATTGAATATAATTTTGAATACGCTTGATTAATAAGCTTATGTACTGTATTTATTAAAAGTTACTATGCTTAAATTGATAGCAAAAATATTCTTGCCGAAAAGGGAATTTTTTAAAGAATGAACAAGTAAAGAAATCATGTTTAATTAAATAATAAATAAAATGTAATAATTCCAGTTTTCGTAAGAACAATTTTAATCATTTTCCATTTATATTTTGTTTAAAAACTAAAATATAAACGCTTATCATCACTTTTATTTAAATATATTTTAAAACCCAAAGACAGGAATATAATATATTTAATGAAAACTTGATAAAGTAATACCTTAAATTAAAGTGAAACACACAAAACTCTGCCCAACTGTCAGACGCACGCTTTTCTTTTGGTATGTTTGTCCATCTGTCAATCTGTCAATCTAAAATTCTGACTATCCGCTTTATATATGTGTGTCTGACAATCTGTAGGTTTGTCTCCATCATCCCACGAACCTTTTTCGTTAAATTCCGTAAGTTTGCCCGTAACTTTTGCCGACAATCTGTCTATATTTACCTCTGTAGGAATCCCAACCTCTGACTGCTTGTCTCTCCACCTGCCCGTGTCAATGTTAACCGAATAAACTTTTAGGTAAAGAGATATTCAGGTAAAAAAAATTGAAGCCGTAATTAAAGCTCTTACTGTGTATTTTTGTTAATTTTCTTTTACTTTAATTTTTGTATAACACACATTACTTATTTTGTGGTAAAGTTATCTAACATTTTCAGTTTATTTTGCTTCAAGTTATTCAACATCAGCATATAATATATTTATGTTTACCTTGGCTCTTTATTAGTTTCTTCTCACAAAATTGTTGTCAATAAATTTTTAATTGAATTTCTGACCGCCTTTGCCATAATTTTGTACAGCTCTTGAGGTAATTTTTTTCTCCTATTCAAAGATTGTTTCAATTGGACCTGCGGCAGAAAGTTGCACTCGCCTTTGCAGAACTCAAGTGTTGCCGGGAGGCTTATTATTTTTATTTCGTTTTAGCAAATTTGGTTCGCTCCCTAGGGCAAAAAACACTTGAGAAATGTTTTTGAGAGTTTCTTTTCGCTGGGAGAATGTTTCTTGCAAATCACGCAAATGGATTGATTACGCCCCTTCGCAATTCGATTAAACTCGCTGTCCGTGAGCAACTTTCCGTTCTAATGAAGCCAAAAAAATAGCCCCAGAGAACTCAATTGAATTAATTGAGAATTCTCGGTTCCCTCGTGGGTATTTTCGCATCCGAAAGATACTTTCGACTGGCGGCTCTGACACGGCTCCGAAGCGGTTTCTTCACGCCTGAGATTTGACCGGATTCGAAATGGTTTCTGACGTCTGACGACGGCACCGTCCGAATTGGGAACACCAAATTTAATTTTCCAACTTGATTGAGTGCGAAAACGCTTTTCCAGGCAGGTTTCGTTCCGACTCTTTTTACAAGGAGTTGAGCTCTGCCTTCACCTCTCACCGTGGGCCGAAGACTTGATTTTTGTACCTGAGCACTTTTCGGTTTTTTTTTTTTTTTTTTAATATTATTCCATAAGCCATTGGCCTTCGGTGACCAGAAACAGAAACAGAAAGAGAGAGGAGATGGGGAGGGCAAGGCAGCAGGGGCAGAACGGAAATGCAAAGCGACAGGCAAAGTGCGCAAAGAGCGGAACTGGAAAATTGTGTTTGCCTATTGACGGATGGTTTGGGCCAGGCCGAACCGAACCGAACAGAACAGAACTGGCCAGTACTGAGGAGAGCAGAACAAGCCAACGAATAACTCTACCTATCTACCTGTTTTTATCGGTAAAAGAGGGATGGGTAATTGCATTCTCTTCCTTATTCCTGCTTGTCGACAAAATTGCCATAGCTTGGGTTTAACTAATAGAAAACTTTAATGTTCTCCGGATTATAAATTAAGTTACTTAAGGGGAAAAGTAAGATTGCTTAGATTACCTGTGGAAAATATAGAAATAATTTGTTTTCGGCACTTAAGGTACATACTTTTTAATAAAAGACAATATTACATAATCAATGCAATGATTTAAATTTTAGGACCGATTTCTCGTCTCAATGCCAAAAATTTCTCGGATAGGTAAAATTCCTAATAAGAAAATTCATTTTTCTCGAGGGTTAAGTTGAGATTTTTTTCATTTCGTCAACCTATGTTAACAGCTGATTTCACGTAGTTAACTGAAGAAGAATTAAAAGGCATCTTACTCCGTTATTGCGCTTTGCAGCACAATTCTCAGCTTAACAGCACTTTCTTAATCTTTCTCTTTCAGATAAATTACAGGCACCGAGAAAACCGATTTGCTCTTACGACTAGTTTATCTGTTGTTAATTTTTTTCGGTTAAAAAATTATTTTGGAAAGAAACCTTGTATAGTCAAATACTACAAATCAACTAATTGAAAATGTTTATATAATACTCTATTGCCAATTGATTAGCGGTCATATCACTGAATTAACTTAACAGCAAGTATTTTTCAAATCTTATTTACACCTTTAAACTGCCAATTTTGTCTGCAATTCCAAGGCATTGTGACACATTGTGTTACATTTTTCGCGCTCCATTAGTGCTGTGCTTTATATTAGGCTCCCTTACGGGATTTTCAGCTTTACTTCGTGGAGCTTTGTGTTCTCATCAATTTAATTCACTCAGCGCCGAGAATTCACAGTTAAACGCATTTGCACGACCGCTCCTTATGTTGTAGGCCCAAGACCCCGCATACCCCGATATTGCCACCTTTTCCTACCATCATGAGCCACTCAGCTGGCACGTTCTTTTTAATTTTCTGATAACTACAAATAGGTTCGACACTCGTGCAGCAAATTTTACCGCTGCTTTGGAAAAAAGAGGGGTTTTTAAGGGGGATTTCATGGGGAGTTTCTGGGGTTTTTCAGGAGGAATAAGGGGCCGGAGTCCGGACACCCTCTGCATACGTGATGAGCCCAACGGAGGTGGTTCTGTGGCCAAGATTTCAGCACGATTTTTGTTGTCTTCGATTACGTTTTTCTTGCGTTTTTTTTTTGGCTGCAGAATGATTTTTATTTATGCGCCGCTTGTGGTTGCCTCATAATTCAGCGTGTGTGCAGCGGGGTAACATCAATTTTTGGTTCTGGCGCAGGAGATTATTCTTCCTTTCTCTCATTCTTAGTTCGTGCTCCTCTCAAATGCAATTTAATTGGGCTCACTTCTGTGGGCAAACTCTATGGTTAGCAAGCCACTCTACTTCACTCCACCGACTCATTCATTCTGTTTTCCCCACTGTTTGCCGCCGGGCTAATGTCAAGGATTTTTCTATGCCGCTTCCCCTTCACGAGGAGTCCGCTTCAAGGCCAGTCGGATGTCGGATGGTGGGTGGTGGCTGGTCGATGGCAGGTGAGACACTTTAGTGCCCCAGCACGCCTCAAGTGTCTGCGATTTAATTTTACGATATTTCTCTCCGCCTTTTTCCTCACCTCTTTGCTGTTTTTGTTGTTTTGCATAATTTCCAACTGAAGCTTAAAGTTTCAGTTCACGTAGCCGAACGACCGCAGCGAACTTCAGCATTTTTACATTATTTATCAAGCACGCGATTCCATGTGAGCATCTCCAAGCGATTCATTACGTATATATTTATTTTTATAGGGTTTTGCAAACTTATTTTATTTTTGGCGGTATTCACTTTTTTCGGTTTGCGGCTTCTTTTTGTTTGTAAAAGGGTTCAATGAACTGCATACAAAAGTAAATCAAAGTTCATAGTGAGGTGAGAAAAGCCATTCGAGAAGACAATTTAGCGAAGTGGAACATATGAAGTTTTTTGAGTTTATATAATTGGACACAATAATTCTCTGCCTATTAGGTAAGACTAAAATAATAGATATTTAACTCTACAAACTGCTGCGTTAAATATGTATTATGTGCGTGAGCCGGAAGAGGCCGGGCAGAGAATTTTTGATATCGCGAGTTAGGGCCATGGGCACCACTGACTTAAAGTAAAGGCGAATCCAGAGTTGAAACGGTTGTTTTTATTTAATTTAGTTTAAAGGTACTCTCCCAATTTTTTTAAAATACAATATTTTAAAAAAATTTTTTTTTTCTACATAAACAACATATTTAAATATATCTTCGTTATAATAATAGTATTTACTTATTAAAACTGAATTTAAATGAATACTTTCATACACTCCCCAAATATATATTATCAAAGCCATTTATGTGCCAATAAAGCCATTTCCAATTACGAAAACCCAAAGAAAACTTCACCTCTTTGAGTTAACTTCCTGGCAAATTTCAAAAATCTAATTAAAATTCAGTACAGCAAAAAATCCAATCAACCCAAGATCACCTTAAGATCTAATAAATTTAGGATCTCTCCGCAATTATAGATCAACTGCCAACTGCAACTGCGACGAACACACCTTATATAAACGCCCAGCACTCCCTAAAATCCGCAGCTAAACGTTGTTGATTGTCCAACCAAAATAAAAAGAAATATCAACAAAATAGCTGAAGAAATCCAAGAAAATATTATGCATAAAAGTGCCGGCAAGAAAAGAGTAAAGCGAAAATTACATAATAATTCTTTTTTTATGTGTCTGTCCATTCGTTTGCCTTTGCGGCGCTTGCAAAATATATTTTTAGGTTTTTTTTTTTTAAGGCAACTCCATTGGTCCGTCCCTGTCTAACGCTGTCTGGTAGTCTCTGTCGCTCGGCTTTTTTTATGCTTGAAAAATTGGGACAGCAATTTGCACGCTCTCGGCGGCAGCAGCAGCAGCAACAAAAAGCATTTGGAATATGTTTTTGATTCTAACGGAAGTCGGCTGGGCTGTTGGTCGGTCGGCGGTGCTTTTGGCCATTTTTGAGGCTTGGGCGCCGCTGATGACCCATGCTAATTGGCTAATTGCGTTTAATTGCCTCTTTAACATATATTCTAGCTGGGAGCCGGCAGTTCGTTTGTTAATTATAATATTTTTCAATTTACTTTTAATGTGTCCAAAGTGGGAATGGCCATTAGCTTTGCTACCATGTTGTTGGCCAGCAGAAGATGAGGAGAGTCTGTTATTTAAATCTGTAATTTAAATCTGAGTGCGAATACAGGAAATGAAGTGCAGTTGTGTGCGACGAAAGAATTTTGAATAATCTTAGAGAGAAGCAGGGACTAACACGACTTCGGGGAATGTTATTCATTAAGAGGTACATATTTAAGCATGTTCTACATTTGCCAAAATAAATTCTGAAATAAATAACTGGATCTCAGGTGCCTTCTGGCTTTATTAGCTGACAATTCCAGAAAATAAACTTTATAAATAAGAAAAAATTAAAATTTAATAAAAGAAACACATCGTAAACTCACTTGGCAACTAAAAACTGCAATTGAACTATTATAACACCATTAAAACTCAATAAAAGCCACACAAGGAATGTCATAAATTGTACTCGGATTCCAACCTGAACTAGAACTTTAAATGGCCGCAGAGAAAGTCTGGCCATAAACACACTATGCGAGATACTTGGCTGCTTGCAACTCAATTCATGAGATACTTTTCAGCCAGAGCCGGGGAAGAGATACAGAGACAGAGATACAGATGGATACTGATACAGAAGCCACCGGAGCACTAGTAGCAATTAAAATATTGTGCATGGCAGGAAAACTGTGAACCAAAAAAGCAGCACAACACAACAGCAGTAGCGGCTGCTGATTTATGAGCCACCCCAAAGGACGGCTGAAGGGCAGAGGGATGCAAAACTAAATTTAAAGAGCTTTTCCCGCTCGCTTTTCTGCCTCGGCCTCACTGTATCTTCCGCCTGCCAGCGGGCTGCGAGCTGTAAGCTGCAAATGCGTGTAATTTATGTCGCAGCCAAAAAAGATAAATTCCAACCCAAAGTGGGGAAATAGAGCTATAAATGTAGCTGGCGAAATGTGATACGGAATGATTAATTTGATAGGCCCTACGAGCAAAAAACCAACCAGCCTCCACAGCTGAGCTCTGTTTGGCTTATTAGTTGCCGTATCTCATGGATACTCGGTCTGTGGCTGCTGATACTGCTGTTTCGGTTGCAGTTACTGGTGTTGCTGCTGCTCGGACTAGTGCAACACGTTGCATGTCAATGGCCATAATTAAGCATGCGAAAACGAAGCAAATGAAAACAATGCGGGCAAACAGCAAGCCCCTCTTACGCCGCCTCCACTCTGTTGCAGAGAGAACAAGTAAGAAAGCTGCAGTCGAGTGTGACCGACTGTGAGATACCCGGTCCAAAAGCATTGTGCTTTCAGTTATTCCGATATGGCTTTCAGCGCACCCCTTCCCAAGACTCTCCCAAACGATCGAATCAAATTGACTTTAAAAAGAAAATTTCTCAAAATACCGTAGAACTTAAAAAAAACTGCGAGTGCGAGCGGGATAGGAAGAGAACAACTTTAATGTGTAGTAACTCCCTTGTTTATCACCCGATTTTACTCAAATTTGTAAAGTATTTAGTAATTATTATACTAATTATTATTATTATTAATTTCCGTTAGCGATAGCGGGCATGCCCAATTTTAGTCTGCGTGCAACAAACTCGAATGTTGTCCCCAAATTTAGTAACTCTAACTAAGACTATAAGTCTCTGAGATCTGTTGTTTCATACTGACGGGCGGACATGGCTAAATCGACTTGACTAGTGATGCTGTTGAAGAATATATATACTTTATGGGGTCGGAGATTCTTCCTCTGCCTGTTACAAACAATTTCGGTTGGCAATAAATTATAATACCCCTGTACTCTAGCAGAGAGTTTATTTTTGAGTATTTTAACTTACATCTATGTCTAGACAAAGTCCTTTAAAAATTGAAAAGCTAGGTGGTAGAATAATTGATATTATGCTGTATGTTCATCCTAGGTAATCAAAATAGTTTGGTTCTTTCAGTGCACCAGTTTCCATCTCTTTTTTTCGCTTTTCCGCACTTCTCACTGCCACTTTTCCACTGCATTTTGGTGGCAGCTCTGTTGGCCATTTTCATTAATGGTCTAACTGCTGCATTGTGGGGCGCAGTTGCCACCCCTTTTTTGTTTTTTGCCCCACTCGCCATTGTCTTGCTGCTTGCATTGTTTTGGCTGCATTTTGATTTGAGCCACAGCATCCACAGATATGCCTCCGCCTTTCTCCCGCTTTTCCCGCCCCTCCGACACCCCGGGGCTATCATTATTTCAATGTTCATTGCTCGCCCTCTGTCGCTCCGACTCGCTTGCATTCTGTTGTGTTTATGCAGCACCAGAATTTGTAACCTCGAGTCGAGATCTCTTTCCTCTGTCACTTGGGGCATCAGCGTCACCATGAACCACCACCGCCCACGCGGCTGAGTCCGCCCTATTATTGCCCCATGACCTTTACAAGCTGCGCTGTTGACCTTATTTGTTGTAGCTACTTTTTTTTGGGCCTCGCCTTTAAGTGAAGCTGAGACTGAGAAACTTAAGCCCCGGAAATTAGTTTCGAGTATTTGCCAAAATCGGATGGCAGAGGAATACCCAACATCCATAATATAAATTTAAAAATTTCCACTTGACGGCCCTTTCCTTCTTCCTTTTAAAGCTTCACACGCTGTCTCAGCTTAAGCCTCCCAGAACTCAACCCTTTTTGGGCGAATCATTCAAACTAACTTTTTACATTTTCCCACCAAATCTTTCTTCACCGTCTCCCCTTTTTTCCCATCTTTATTTTACTTTTTGTGCTCTTCCCTTGTTTTCTTTTCAGCTTGTTTAAATGCGTTTTAATCTAAACGCTGTTAATTTAGTTGTTACGCTTCAGCCAAAGCCAAGCCAAAAAAAAAGCCAAAATCTTGATAACAAGAAAATCATTTTTATAGAGAAAAGTTATATGAGCGCAAAAAAAAACAAGTAAGAAAGCTACAGTCGACTGTGCTCGACTGTGAGATACCCGGTACCTAAACGTTTGCGCTTCACACTAAAAGGCAATTTTAAATTGTACATACATTATACAAAAATTAAAATCCTAACCTTATTGCTAATATCTCCCATGTTTATCATCCGATTTTACTGAAATTTTCAGTAAACGTCAATTTTACTTTATTTATTTATTGTATTTATTAACTTTAACCCGAAAATAACGAGTATAGCTTATTTAACGTTTTTTTATGATTTTTGAGGGCGCAAGTAGACGTCGTAGGATCTGCGTCTAACAGATTCCAATGTTGTCACCAAATTTGGTAACTCTGGCTCTTATAGTCTCTGAGATCTGTTGTTTCACACGGACGGACAGACGGACATGGCTAAATCGACTTGGCTGGTGATGCTGATCAAGAATATATATACTTTATGGGGTCGGAGATGCCTCCTTCTGCCTGTTACATACATTATCGGTTGGCACTAACCCATAATACCCTTGTACCCTATGGGTACCGGGTATAAAAATAAAAGAAAAAGAAGAGTTTCTCCAAAAAGAAATGGAAAATGCACTGGGCGGGAAAGGGGGGAATTCCTGCTTTGATTGCGTCTTTGGCCTGACATGTGTATGGAACATGTAATGGGAGAATACACCAAACGGGAGACAAAGAGCTGCAAACAGCAACAAGAAGAAGCGGCAAGGCAATTGTTGCTGTTGTCGAGGCTAGAATTTATTATTTCCGCCAGCTTTAAAACTCCCCTTTTGCTGTTTTGGAAAAGTTGACAAGCCAAGAGGGATGCGGAAAGGTAAAAGGGGCGCCGGCCGGGGGACACTCAACAGGTACGCATGCGCAACGCTCTGCGTCACGTCCAACAGTCTGACTTCCAGAAGAAGAACTGCATGCAACTAAAAATTAAAGCTTAAGTAAAAATGGGACTTTAGGCTGATTGTTTTACAATTAATATAGTTCATAAACGCATGTTACTATACTTATTCCTCTAGAAACTCTAACTTGGGAATTTTATTAACAGATTAAAATTCCATATAAAAAAGCTTAAGAAGTTAAAGAATTTAAATAATTATAGTTTAAGGTGGTTTAACCATGGTTAAAGATAGGTAATAAATAAAAATCAACTAAAATCCATTAAAAAAAATTTAATTTAACTTTAATGAATATCTTTCGAATTGTGTAGTTTCTAGTTATAATATTTGAAGAATTCTTAAATAAAGAAATTATATACATTTGGTTTTCCAGTCTATAGACTTCCTTTATGTAATTAATTTAAGTTAACAAATTTAGCTAAAGTCTCAAAAATAAAATCTAGTTACCGAGGTAAAGGCTATAGAAGCTGCACTGTGCTTGCTGGATCGCCGAGGGTGGCCGCTGAAGGGGAACGCGGACAAACGCAGCGAAACGCGTTCACTGCGGGCTATGAGATGTGTATATAGTAGATGTTTTTCGTGGATGTTTTACTTTAATTTCGGTTTACCTTGTTGTTGCTATTGCCATTGTATTTTTGCTGTAGTTTTGTTATCGGCGCAATTCCGCCTTTTGAAATTTGCTGCTCTGCTGAGCGTTTTTTTCTTGTTGTTGTTGCTGCGGCCGTTTGCGTTGTTATTGTTTTACACTTGATGAACTCACTGTAAAAGCCACCGCTAAAAAAAATAATGCACATACGCAGACAGTGCGAGAAAGAGCCAGAAAGAACCTGACGCTCCGTCTCGCAATATACGTGGGCTGCTACATATATTTCTGGCCTAATAATGAAAATACGAATATTTATTAAGGAAAATAGTTTTATTGTTTTTCAAAATATTCTCCATCAAGATTTACACACTTTTGCATGCGCTCAAACCAATTTTCGAAGCACTTTTTCCACTCTGATTGACACACCTCAAAAACATGGTTTTTGAATGCTTCAACAGCATCTTCTGGCGACGAAAATCGTTGACCACGCATTTTCTTCTTGATGTGAGGGAATAAAAAGAAGTCATTTGGTGCCAAGTCAGGACTGTACGGCGGATGACCCATCAATTCGACGTTTTGGCCAGTCAAAAAGGCGCTGGTTTGAGCCGATGTGTGAGAGCTCGCATTGTCATGGTGCACAATGATTCGTCTTCCCTTGTTCGTTTTTCGAATTTCACCGAAGACTTCAGGCAAACGTTGCTCAAGAGGAACAGTAGCCACATGACCAGTTTTTGCGAAGAAACAGGCGACCATTTGCTTCGAAGTGCTTCTTCCACGAACAACTTTCGTTGGATTTGGCTCGTCTTGGAAGACCCACACGGTCGATTGCTGTTTTGTTTCGGGCTCATACGCATAGATCCATGATTCGTCACCTGTGACGATCTTATAAACGTCTTTTGAAGCACCGCGATCGTATTTTTTCAGCATTTCTTTACACCAATCCACACGAGCCTTCTTTTGAGCGATTGTCAAATTGTGCGGGATCCAACGAGAACAAACCTTTTTTACAGCCAGGTGCTCATGCAATATCGAATGTATGCTGGTGGAAGAAATGCCTAGGGATGCCTCTATCTCACGGTATGTCACATGACGGTCTTGCATTATTAGTTCACGTACGCCATCGATGTTTTCTGGCACAACGGCTGTTTTTGGACGACCTTCGCGGAATTCGTCTTTGAGGGAGCGTCGGCCACGATTGAATTCGTTGTACCAGTTTTTCACAGTGCTATAGGATGGTGCTTCATAGTCATACAAAGATTTAAGTTCATCGCTGCACTCTTGTCGTGATAATCCACGCCGAAAGTTGTGAAAAATGATCGCACGAAAATGTTCACGAGTTAATTCAATTTTTTTGCGAAATTGATTTTTTTAAGTAACTGTAAACAACACAAATGATAGTCGTACGTCAAACCGTTCTGAGTACGTTTATGCTTAAAAATGTCGAACTTTTCAATGGAAATGTCAGATTCCACCTAACAACACTTAGTGTTGCCTAGGCCAGAAATATATATAGCAGCCCACGTATAGTATACTATATGTAGTCATGGTCTGGCAGATTCACGCTAACACACTTTGTTTATTAACCAGTCTGCCTACTATTTTTGGCCAAGAGTCCAAAAGAGAATCTTTAGATTTACTCACTAATTCGGAAAGTGGTAGCATTAAAGATTACTGCATTTGGTCACTGAAGATTAATTAATTTTTGTTTTGAATCAAGATCCTTGTAATACATTTTAGCTTGCTTTTGGTATTAGGTTCAAGAGCTAGTAAATAGTTTTATTTACTAAGTTTTCCACCTTAAAACATTTTGTAAGTTTTCCATTCAACAAAAATGTACACAGGTGTATTATATGGTTGTTCTATCTAGTGTAGCCCAAGCTTTTTGCATTACCTTTCGTTTTCTTTCCTTCGAAATAAACACACAATCCAAAAATTCTTCTCAAAAAATGTTAAACAAATAAATTTAATGACTTTGTTTACGCTGAACTGCGAAAAAAAAGCTGAAAAGGAAAATTATGGAAAAATTCATAAATTAAGAGTGCCAGATGAACCGGAGGAGATGTTACCGCGAATAATTTATGTGCGCCTTTGATTAATTGAGTTAATAAAGAATCAAATGAATTTGTTGTGGGGGAAATGGTTCCCTTTAAATTTCAATTTGTGGTTGTGGTTGCCTTAAATAGCATGATGCTCAACTCTTGTATTTTTCAGACAATTTTATGGCTACTTAGGCACTTATATATGTATGAAGTAATTTTTCAATGGCCAAACGCTAATTGTACTTTATTTTATATGCACTTTACTTTGGCGGTCTGTCTGTTGGTTTTTCTCCGCGCTTTCGAGGCATTTAAATTATTGCCTAAACGCAAATAAAAGTTGACCAAAAAAAAGAGAAAAAAAGAGTGGAAAACCAGTAAAACTATTTCAATGTGTCAAACCAAAAGCGCTGAGCGCTGAAAGGCGAGGGAAAAAGCGGTGAGATGACCAAATATTATGGCCAAATAGTTTCCGGCTTGGGAAAATGCCTAATGAGACTGCGGCGATGAAAGACGATTTCACGATCAGGCCAAAATGCAAAATGCCCCGCACCGGCTCACTCTGTCAGTCACTCAATCAGTCAGTCAGTCAGTCAATCAATCTCGCATTTGCTGAGGCTTGCCAAATGGAAATACTTGGCTAAGTAGAGCTGGCCAGAGAGCTGGGTCCAGGCCAAATTGGAATGCCAATCCCGACACGAAGCTCCTTTTAAAATATTTCTCAAATTGTCTTGACAGTTGCAATTGTTACGGTTATTCAATCAAAAAACAGAAAAACCAAAAAAAAGAAGCTCAAACAGAAACAGAAAGAAAAGAAATTGTTATGATTTCTTCAGCATCTTCGCCTCTTCGCTCTTGATGCATTTCATTCATTGCACTTAGCTCGGGTGTATGAATAAAACATTCAAGCCAAGTTAACCCATTTCTGCATTTATCTTCGGTTCTCTCTCACTCCTCTGGCATTATTTTATTTCTCTTTTTCGGTCTTTCAGTCGGTCTTTTTCCATGCAATTTTCGCACGAGTTGGCCGGGCTATAAATAAATATCACACTTGTCGAGGAAATTCTCTCTCTGTCTTTTCTCCCACGATTTATGTGGGAGCCATCCTGGGGATATCGGCGGCATGCTGGGGGGCCAGTGGGGCAATCAACTCCCCGATGCGTTGTGTGGCCAGCGCCAAATGCACAAAATCAACAGACACATTTATTTTCTTCCTTTGCCCGGGTCACCCTTTTCTTTAATGGGGTCCATCAGTCTCTGCTGAAAGTTACCTGGAGTATTTTTTTATTGCACTTTTTCGGGCGAAAGAAATCGCTTTAAGCTAAAGCGTTACGATTTTTCTTACTACTGCTTACTGGCTTTTTTATGCGTCAGGTTCTTCTCTTTAAGAGATTCGATTTATCCTTGTGTAAGCATGGCGTTCAAGTAATCAATAGTCTTGCTTTTAACCATTGATTTAAAATCGATTAAAGATGCATGTGAAAACATTCTTTAATTTATGAAGTGCATCGTTTTCCAGAAAACACAGCTTGTTTAAGAAAATTATTTAAAATCAATAGCATTTCAGAGAGGAATCTTTCTACATTTTTTCTATTAAATAAATATTCCTTTAAGGATTATCCAGACCCTTGCCGTGTGTTTGAAAATCTAAATAATTAATCAAGAAAATTAAAAACTTATCGATTCCGATCCCAAATAGAGTATTAAAGTTTCCCCTTAACCATGTTAATTTTTCGTTCATGCTTCAGTATCTCTTTATTTTTTCGCTTTCCGCGTAATGCAACCTGGGGCAAAGTGGCGTCTGCACTTCTGCAAAGCACCCTCGCCACTTGGGCCCCGGTTTTTGCCCTACATTGTGGCGTTGACGATTGACGAGCAGATGGAATGAAATTGTGGCCCAATGGCCGAGAGCACTCTGTCCATATTCCGGTATCCATACCCAAGATGCAAGCGGCGATGATGCGATGATGAGGCCTGGGATTTCCAACGAAGTGCTATACGAAATTTGGTGTTTCTTTTTTCGCTTGTACCTCGGGGAAATGGCTAAAGCTAAAGATTTATATGGGCATCATTTTAAATGGGAACATACGATTGGAAATTTGCATTAAACTAAGGAGTTTATGGGGGAGCCAATGAACTTTCTAACAAATGTATTTCGGTGGGAATTTTTCAAAAGGAAATACTTAAGAAGATCAACATTACTTATATGGTTATGAAGCTAAATCTTCATTATCTGTGTCGTTGTCACATAGAATTCGGACTTGTGTATATTTTACCCGTCATTTATTTTTGCTTCGCCTCAATCTTAACTTGGTGATGTGATACACGATCCCTTGTTACGCTCGGAAATTACCTTCAATTACCCTAAACGTCAATTAGACAATGAACAAAAAAACAAACCATGTAATGCTCCTACTTTGGTCATGGTCTTATAACTGACATAATAAAGACATTTCAGCGATATGACAATCTTTAGGCAAAACGCACCAAATGACAATAGATGATGAGTACAACATTTGAGGTGGCAGTAGCCCAGAAATCAAGGTTATATACACATGGTAAGTATTTATAAATTTCAATTTAAGCACTTTTGTCACAAATTATTCATGTGAAAATATATAAAACTGGGACAATAAAGTTTTACGAGAAAACTTTTGGCAATTCAAATCGAGCACAACTTGGTAAGAGATTTTAAAAACAGTGCAGAGAAGCTATTAAAGAGACTTTTATTTTTAGAGAAAATTTGATTATTTTTTGTTTATTACTATTACATTTTAAAAACAAAAGCGTAAAAATTTAGATTTCAATTTAGAATAGACACCACATCCAGAGTTGATTTTAAATGCTTTGATAATTATACAAATCGATCAAGTTTTCAAAAAGCCCCATTGGTAATTGTCCTTACAATTATAAAAGATTCTAGATCTGCTTCATTCTATGCTGAGACTGATGTAAAATAAATTTAAAAAAACAGGTAATTTATTCAGAAACCAAAACTTTGTTTTTCTGGCGATGCAGTTGGCTATCGTACCTTAACTTATTTTCGATAGGTTAATGGCAGATGGATTGGGTAATAGGCCCCCGCTAAGGTCAACGTAATTTGACTTCTATTCACGCCTGCCAGCGCTCGCCATTGTTGTTGGCCGCAAGCAAAGTTGCTGTCAACACTGCGACTACGACTTCCACTAAAACTTCGAATGCGGTTTGGTGTTTTTACTTGGCCGCTGCTCCTCCGACCATCCAATCGAAAGTGAAAACCCGATGCAATGAACTCGGCTCGGGAGGAGGATGGAACTGCGACTCCTACACCACAGGCTGCACGTTGCAATGGGGAAAGCAGCAGCAGCAGCTGCGTTAGAAAAATTCAAATTATGCGACAACGGAGCCAGAGCCAGAGTCAAAGCCATTCAAGTGTGGCCAACAACAGACAACAATATCAAGTGACAATCATAAGGAAAGAGGAGAGAAAAAAATTAAATATAAAATAATAATAGTAAGCTGCCGCCGGTTGCTTGCTACTTTTCCTCATTACGTTTTATAGGCAGCTATTAAAGCCGCAAAATCTTGGGGACATTTCGTAATGAGGCATCGGCGGCCAGCTCTGGAAAATGTGTGGGGAGGGGGCCTTTGGCCATATCTAATTGCCAGGTTTGCATGCCCAAGACAAAAGGCTATAAACTTGTTGATTGTCTGTTGCCATGGCAGGCAATACCCTCCCAATCGCAATCACAATCCCAGACCCAGACCCAGTCTGAGTCCCAATCATTAAATCACGCCTGACCTTTGCACGCAGTTGCTTTCCGAACGCCCTAATGAATGCTTTAGGCCCGAAAACATAAACACACGAGTATTATAGGGAGCAGAAACAACGAAAGCAAAGCGAATAATAATTCTTTGGCTAATTACAGTTTAGGCCAAGTTGGGCCGCGCTGCAGACCTTGCTAGCAGTTTTCTTTAAACAGGCATACACAAAAAAGTTTTGCTTTCCGATGTTTACGGTAGAGTTTTCAACGAATCGGTGCTGGGCTATTGGGCTATAATGGCATATTTGTTTGAGAACGAATGAAGGAAATATTGTGATTGGCGGCTATTCGATAAGGTCAAAGGTGTGCTGGGTGCTGATGGTTGATGGCCAATGTTGATGGCAGAGACCTTCAAGCCAAAGGAAGTGAAACTTACGATGTGGGAAATTGTGTTCTTGGGGTAGTAGAGGAAATGTAAAGAACTCTGGGATATGTAAGCAACGATCGGAAGCGAGCTCATATAAAATGCAGGAATAAAAAGCAGATGAGCCAAATAAAGCTAGCTAACTGCATTAACTATGTGAAGCACATGAGGTATTTATTAAAAATCTAGAAATATCTTTTAATCAACTAGAATTTTTAAACCTATTAATATCATATGTCGCCAATAAATGAATTTCTAAATGTAGTTTAATAATATTTTTCTAAAAATACATACACTTCAATCAAAGTTGCTCCCTTATTGTTCTTAGATATTTTAAATTATTTATTACCAATTACCTAGAAATACTTATTACATTTACACATTACATTACATTTACTTTAACAATATTGCGCTCGAGTTAACCTCGAGCAACTTTCAATTCCACTTGATGCCCAGCGCCAAAATCGTTGAAACACTTAATAAATGTTACATATCCCCCTCTCCATCAAGGCAATCCCCTCCTCCGGGGCCGCTCCTTATCAATGCCAAGTGAAGTTTGCTCTCCATTCCCAACCCACACACGACCAACAACAAATTCGAACACTTTTCGCATATAAATCACATTGACCTTAAAAAAAGTATCGAAACAAAAACGTTGTCATAACATGGCCAAAACCGAGACCGAAACCAAAGGAGGCAAAGTGTCCCCAGGAGGAGAAGAGACCACAGAAGGAGAACGGGAGCAGGGAGGAGGACAGAGGCTGTCAAGGCTACGTGACAAACAACAAGGTGACATAAATATCCAGTTGCTCCAAAAAAGGAAACTAAACTTTTTTCTTTTTAACCAAGGCAACATAACAAAGTCCAAACAGAAGGGGAAGGGGCCAAAGTGAGGGGAAGACGGAGACCCATTCCAAGCAATGAAAGCATAAAAGTGATACAGGCGACTCTCGGAAGTAAGAACCAATCCGAAAATCTACACTAACTATTTATTTCAAAATGTTATAATGCGCAATGATTTCGAAGAAGCGTCCTAATAAATAATCTACATTTAAAAATGATTTCAAAATTATTTTCTTGTTCTTTATTAACAATATTAAATATACAAAATAAATTTCAGAAATTAATTTGGTTTTTAACTACGTTTTTGAGGGCGTCAGGGTTGTCAAAGCTCTTTAAAAAGTAGAAAAGTTGACACAATTCCACAAAATATTCAGAAAATATAACATAATTAAACATTTTTGCCTTTCGCGGAGAAAACTGCCAAATTGCTTCTTCTTTTTTTTATACCCTTGCAGAGGGTATTATAATTTTGACCAGATGTTTGCAACGCAGTGAAGGAGGCATCTCCAACCCCATAAAGTATATATATTCTTGATCAGCATCACCAGCCGAGTCGATCTAGCCATGTCCGCCTGTCTGTCTGTCCGTCTGTCGGTTTCTACGCGAACTAGTGTCTCAGTTTTTGAGCTATCCAGCTGAAATTTTTAGCATAGTCTTATTTCTTTAGCACGCAGTATATATGTCGGAACGACCGAAATCGGATTACTATATCCTATAGCTGCCATAGGAATGATGGCAAAATTAATGTAAAAACGAGAAAGAAAGCTAACTTCGGTAAGCCGAAGTTGGTATACCCTTGCAGTCTGCAATTGGATCATTGAAAATCGAACCATTTTAGTAATGTTGAAAAAATATAGAATTTTGTAAATTTTACATTTTACATGTAGAATCTTACATTTTCATATAAATTGACCGATCGCTTCTATGGCAGCTATATGATATAGTGGTCCGATCTTAATGAAATTAAAACCGTAATTCTAGAACCATAAAAAACTGCTATGTCTGAAAATTTATAGAAATACGTTGAAAAACAGAGAAGTCAAATTTTTTTTTACATTAATTTCGCCATCATTCCTATGGCAGCTATAGGATATAGTAGTCCGATTTCGGTCATTCCGACATATATACTGCGTGCTAAAGAAATAAGACTATGCTGAAAATTTCAGCCCGATAGCTCAAAAACTGAGAGACTAGTTCGCGTAGAAACCGACAGACGGACAGACGGACAGACAGACGGACAGACAGACGGACATGGCTAGATCGACTCGACTGGTGATGCTGATCAAGAATATATATACTTTATGGGGTCGGAGATGCCTCCTTCACTGCGTTGCAAACATCTGGTCAAAATTATAATACCCTCTGCAAGGGTATAAAAATTTTAACTTCTCTATTTTTCAACATATTTCTATAAATTTTGAGATATAGCAGTTTTTTATGGTTCTAGAATTACGGTTTTAATTTCATTAATATCGGACCACTATATCATATAGCTGCCATAGAAGCGATCGGTTGATTTATATGAAAATGTAAAATTCTACAATTCTACTAAAATGTAAAATGTACAAAATTCTATATTTTTTCAACATTACTAAAATGGTTCGATTTTCAATGATCCAATTGCAGACTGCAAGGGTATACCAACTTCGGTTTACCGAAGTTAGCTTTCTTTCTCGTTTGGAAATACCTTAGAATAATGGTCCAATTTAAGGAGTCATTACTGTACTAACCTGCAGATACTGCTGTTGTTGTTGTTGTTGCTGCTGCGTCTGCGGCTGCTGATGTGTCGGTTGCATTGGCCAGACGAGATTGAGATTCCTCGCAGATTTCGGCGGCTGTGGGGGGTGTGGGGAGAGCAGCTGTTTAGCCGGTGTTGCCGCTGTATCAAAGTGTATCAAATTGGCGGTGTGACGCCGCGCGGGAAGAGCAGGCGGCGGCGTGGCGCATGGAGACTCCTCCAAATCGCTGTCTCCCTCTAGCGAGTGTGAGAGCGAGAGCGATTGCGAGTTCTGCAAATGTTGTTGTTGTTGCTGCTGCTGTGGTTTGACCTCGTTTGTGTGCGTTTTCTTGGGCAATGTCAAGGAATTGCTGTTGCTGTTCCCATTCCCACTCGCATTGTTGTTGTTTAGCGAAAGCGAACGCGCAAAAGAACTTTTGAAATAGCGACACGGCATCTGGAAATCAAAGTCTAGATCCGCCAATTGCTGCATATTTGCCTTTTGCATCATGACAAGCTCTCCAAAAAATATAGTATTTACTTATAGTTTGAATTTTGTCTCTAATTCACGTTTTCTTTTATATTTCGTCTTGTTTTAATATTTAAACTGGCATTGTTGATGTTTTTCTTTTGGCTTTGCCCTTTTGCTTCCACGTTTCCTTTTTGATTATTGCATTTTTTCACGCACTCACATACGCAAACGCACTAACACACACGCACAAATCAATATGTTTTTTGACACTCGAGCAAATTTGTTCCAATAATGGAAACTTCCCACTTAATGGAAATCAATTACAATTTCAGCCGGGTTTATCAAAGCGCGCGCAACTCAAACAAAAACGTGCAAAATTTCTTTTCTTGGTGTCGATCTTCAAGTACTTTTTCTAATCTTTTCAAGTTTTCTTTCGTATTAACACACAGCTATTGTTATTTTAATTCACGCGCACAAGCTTCTTCGTTGAACGTATTTTTATTCATATTATTATTTTTATATTTCGAAGCTTATTTTTTCTTATTTCAAACTATCCGGCTGCGCGTGTGCTTCGGTCGAGTGCTTTTGTTGTTGTGTTTGCGTTTTCAAACAAAAAACTCTAGCTTCCAGACAGTGTTACCACTTTCGGGTTTTTTTAGCCAATTGCTAGAAAAAATCGGAAAGATCAGCAATGGCAGTTCCAGCTTTTTTTTCAATAATGTTTCTTCCGATTTTTATATTGTAATAATAAATAATAATAATTAAAATAATATTAATATCTAAAGTATTCAGATATTTTTTTTACCATCATGACGAGATGTCAAAAGAAAGAATTTTAATGATTAAATGGTGGAAAACTTTGCTGAAGAGGAAAGTTATCGAACAACGTGAAGAGATCAAAACCGTAATCGTTTGACGTAAGAAGAAAGAAAAAGGAGAGAAACTTTGCTGAACAACAAAATCCGAACGACAAAAAGGGATCCACAGCGTAGCTTATTATTTAATTGATGTTACTCTACTATTTTTATAAACGATTAAAACAAATTTTTAAATATATTTTACATTGTTTGAAGAAAACAGTGCAGCAAGTATATATTAAAGAAAGCAGTGCAGTAAGCAGTACTGTTTAAAGAAAGCAGTTCAAACATTAAATGATCGTGTAAAATTACTGTAAATATGATGTAGAAACTTGTAGTATACTCATGTAACTTATATAGAACATGGTATTTTCTGAAATTCCAATCCATTCCGTTCAGTGTATTTGGAAATTTTTTGAAATAAATAAAATTCAGGAGTTTTATTAAAATACCTGACTTCTAAATAATTTTTTTCAACACAACATGTCGATTTTCGACCTGATAAAGATATTTTTTTATATTAGTAAAGGCATACAAATGTCGCTATTTTAAAAACGATTTAACACACTATTAATAGACCTTAGAATAAGACTTTGAGTTATCGAAATTCGTTATGGTTTTCCCTTTTCCTCTGCTGACTCCTCGGCTAAATAATCCCCAAACTAATTCCCGCGACTTATGTGGTATCTAAATTGGGGTAGACAGCTTGCCAATCAAATTGATTGCGCTGCGCTGATGTCTTCGCCCTGTTTATCTAGCTTTGGGCAAGGATTTTTCGACTTTTATCAGAAACAAAGTGCTTAAAGTCCCTTAGACGCACTGTACACTTATAACCCCTCTGTCACATTAACCGAAAAAATAAAGCTGAGAACTTACACAAGCTATATACCCCTGATCCCAGACAACTCTCAAACCAAAAAAAGTGCTTTCTATATTATTTTTTTTAATTTTTAGTTGAGTTAAAACGTTTGCTAAATATTATTTTTAAATGCATTGATTAACTTTGGTTTTAGATTTATAATGCCAAATTTTAAATTGTTTCTATTATATATTTTTGTATATTTTAGATATTTAAGTAAGTCAAACCTCATATATAAATTAATTAATAAAACATATACATTGCTTGATATATTTCCGTCTATCTTACTTATATTTAATTATTTTATTTTTTATTTTATAAATTAAGTTAATTCTCGTAACACTCTGAAATTTGTATTTCTAATAGTCAAAACCAGTGTAAGTTTACGTTTATGGTTGGCAACGCGGGGCGTCAGCTGTTTGTCAGACAGGGCTAAGACTGTTAAACTAAAACCGATTATTTTGTGCCTAAGTTTACCGGAACACCTAGAATTGCGCTTATATATGTACTTATTTCTATTTAAATATAATATTCGATTTCTATTTTTACGTCGTTCCCACTGTTGGCATGTGCGCATGCCCCTGCGACTCTCTGTTACATAAAGCCTTATATAACGGAGCCGTGGGTGCGAGCGGGACGTGCGTATGGCTCTCGGCAGGCGCTCAAATTTCTCTCTCGGTTCTAGCCCCCACTCGCTCAGCCCCAGCCCCCTTGCTCCAGCAGTGATAGCAACCACGTGATGCGTTCCACCGGCTGCAGCGAAAGAGCGAGCGACAGCCAGAGAGAGCGCGAGCGGGCAAGAGCACTTGGAGTTGTAAGAGTGGGACGGCGGAAAGGGGAGCTCTTGTTTTGATTTTCAATTTATGTTCCAGCTCCCCCGCGCCGCCATGAAAATGATTTAATCTTTTCGAAAATAGTTTCAGTAACGCGGTGTTGCTGCGCGTGTGTGTATCGGTAATCGGTTATTGAAATTAGTAATCGGTTGTGCCAGAGAGAGTAAAAATGTGCGAGCCCAGGGAGAATATCATGGATTTATCCGTAAAAGGTACGTTCCAAGTTAAGGGAGAAGTAGCCCCTCGCTCCCACTCCCAGTCAAGCTCCCTCTCTCCTCTCATTGACTCCACTTCATTCAAGACGCCGCGAAAAGGAAAAACAAAAGACCAAAGCACGTGCATTGGTAAGAGTGCGAATTGGTTTTGTTTGCTCTGCCTCTCACTCACACTCCCAGAGCTTGTTAGAGTTGGGGACAGGAAGAAAGAGAAAGAGAGCGCTAGGTGGGCGTGTGATAGATAGTAAGCTTTTTGCGTTTTTTTTTTTTTTGCGGGCTAAGCCCCCATGTGACAAATTATTTGATTTTGCCTTCTGATTACTACAAATTGGTTTCTTAACTTCGGTCTTTTTTTGTTGCTATTAATATGCTTTTTGTTTGCTATGCGGCGGAGTCTTTGGCAAATAGCGGCAAATGAGAGTGAGAGGTGGGAGAGTGTGTGCGTTGCGTTCACTGCCCATGGTACAGTGAGGTCTTGATAAAGAAACCAAAAAAAAAATTACATTTATAAGCAAGAATCTAAAATTAAGTTTTCTATTATTTAATTAAACTATTTCTTTTTTGCTTAAAATGAACACTTTTTAAATATTAAGCTTTCGTTTTAATTAGTTATTAGAGTGATCACTGTTTAGATCAGGTAGCGAGTAAATAATTAACAATTTACACAGCATGCTTGTCATTCATTAGCCAAGTCTATATATCGAATTAGCCGCCGGTTTCCAACCCCCACCTTACCACTCCACTGAACGACTTCCCCCGAGATAAACCCGTTTAAGCCCGAAACCGCCCTGCGATCACCTACAATTGATATGAGAGCATGACTCCAAAACCTGACCCCATTGGATCTTGGGTCGGCATTTATTGCCTTTGATATCAGACTAATCAAGTGTCCGGGGGTAGTTCGATAAAATTCTAGAGACCCTTGGCTCTTGGTCCGACTCCGGCATACTTTTCATTTGGTTGCCATGATGGACTGCTGTCCAGAATTGGTGAAATAGTAGCGACGACGTCGTCGTCCCCACAATCACAATCAATTGCACTGTCATCGTGTCGCCGGCTTCGTTACTTCTTATCAGGAGGAAAGGAAAGACGAGGTTACCAGGCGACTATAAATATTTACCCTCATGATACAGTTGGGCCGCATAAAAAATGAGTTGTGGCTGTGTGACTGGTGCCTTATGATGATTATTATGATTATGATGAGGATGGAGCAGAAGGAAGAGGCTAGTTTAATTTTAAACGTTTACGACACGAGCACACACAGAAGGGAAGGCAGTCTCAAGTTGCTCACGTTTAGAAAATAGGGCCTGATAAGACCCGGTCGTCTAATAAAGAACTTTCTTTATTCACAAATTTTAGGGATATCATTTTAAACTTCTTAGCTCATGTTGGTATGGTTAAGTGGTGGGAATAATATTTATAAAGGAGCACATTTTATTTGCAACTTTACACGCAATAATAAAATGTTACTCTCTATTAAAACACAGAAAATGTTCGTTATTGCTTGTTCTGTTGCTTATTTCCCAGTGCTTTCAATTTTCTCAACTCCCCTAGTTTTAAAACTATGATTAATTAAAATATAATATATGACGAACAACATAAAGGGTTGAACTTATCATTCTTGTTTAAATATAGATTAAAAGAATATACATAAATATAATATACTTGATATCTGAACTATTTTTTATATAATTGTACTAATGTTTGGAAGAAATAAGAATACATTTTTTTGCTAGAATTTTTTTTAAAGGTCTTCGACTTTACTGGCACTTTTAGTATAGTAAAATGTTCTTTCAGTGCAATATGTTGTACCCTATAATCATACCCTTGCAAAGGGTATTATAATTTTGACCAGAAGTTTGCAACGTAGTAAAGGAGGCATCTCCGACCCCATAAAGTATATATATTCTTGATCAGCATCACCAGCCGAGTCGATCTAGCCATGTCCGTCTGTCCGTCTGTCGGTTTCTACGCGAACTAGTCTCTCAGTTTTTGAGCTATCGAGCTGAAATTTTCAGCATAATCTTATTTCTTTAGCACGCAGTATATATGTCGGAACGACCGAAATCGGATTACTATAGCTGCCATAGGAATGATGGCGAAATTAATTTAAAACAAATTTTAACTTCTCTATTTTTCAACGTATTTCTATAAATTTAGAGATATAGCAGTTTTTTATGGTTCTAGAATTACGGCTTTAATTTCATTAAGATCGGACCACTATATCATATAGCTGCCATAGAAGCGATCGGTTGATTTATATGAAAATGTAAAATTTTACATGTAAAATGTAAAATTTACAAAATTCTATATTTTTTCAACATTACTAAAATGGTTCGATTTTCAATGATCCAATTGCAGACTGCAAGGGTATACCAACTTCGGTTTACCGAAATTAGCTTTCTTTCTCGTTTTTTTTTACTTTACTGGCACTTTTATTATAGTACAATTTTCTTTCAGTGCAATATGTTGTACCCTATAATTTATTAGTATTTTCTAGCAACTTCTTCTAGCCGATCGACAAAGCTTCTCCAAACAAAAGCTCGCGAGAGCGTAAGCCCCTCCTGATCCGCTCTCTCTTCATTCAACACTGACTCTCCCCATCTGTCGTTCGTTTTTTTTCAACGATCGGATCACATGGTCAGGTCGTCGTCGGGGATTTGGTGGCTGTCCCAGAACCTCCTCGATTCTCAGAGTTCCATTCACTTCGCTCCGCCAGATAAGATCGCAGTGCACGCTTCGCGGCGTGGAAAATTTGCCAATGCAAAAAGCCAACAATTGACACCAAAAAAACCAAAACATACTCGTGGTCTTTGCGGCTTTTGGGAGGCTGATCCACAAATCATTTTAATTCACTAATCTGTGGTCGAAATCGGGTCGCCAAACACGCGACTAACCTGAATGGAGCCTTGGCACGCGCCCCTCAAAAATTAAATATAAGACAAACGAACGCGTCTGGGCAGTTTTGGAAAATTTCTGGGCAATCTCAATCTGAGTCAGGCGTTTTTGTGGGGTCGGTCAGTCTTGGAATTGAAATTGGAAGTGGAAGTGGACTTGGACTGCCGGTGGCGTGATGATAAAAACGTATAGTATACCAATATATGTATACTATACGTATACGCATCGAGCGTAGAGGCGATGCCACGGCATTTGTTTTGATTCGGTCTGGTACAGTCCCCACAGCGCCATAAAGGGGAATTGCCTCTCTGCTTAGATTAGATTCACCCCGACCGACCGCCAGACATTTATTCGGAAAAAAGGGTTTATCACGTCAGTTTTGATATGCATGATGTTCCGTCACCTGCTATTTATATCGGGTTATTTTTTAATTGGGGACATTAATTCAATCTTAGTTAAGAGAATTTGCAAATTGACTTATGCTCATACCGAATATTGGGTTTACCAAGTTTAAAATGCTTAAAGTTGATTTCTTTTTAAAGCTCCGTACTCAGACACGCAAAAAGTGTTCCTAAGCATTGAGCCAAAACGAGAGGTCAGTACTCACCCTCTCGCTCTATCGTACTGCTTAGAAACACTTTTCGTGTGTCTGAGTACGGAGCTTAACCCTTATTCTTCATCAGTTTTCATCATCAAATTGGATTTTAACAAGTAGGAAAGCTACTATCGACTGCGAGAGTTGAGGATTTACATACGAGGGAAGTGTTGAGCAACACCCAAAAAATACTAATTGTGCTAGAACTATGTTGAGCAACACGCATTGGTGCTGCCAACACAGAAGAAGAAGAAGCATACACAGAATTTTTATTGTTTCAAAACTTTCATGTTTATCGTCCGATATTACTTACATTTTTAGAAAACGCCCGCACAAATCTATTTTTTTATTGATTTACTTTAAGTTGAATATCACGACTATAGCTTATAGGGTACCGGGTCTAAAAATACCTTTTTAAATATTGGTCTAAAATTTCATTAAATTTTGGCTTACCTATCCTACTAGTTTAAAGAACTTCCTTATTGTGTGTTCCAGTAACATTTAATGAAAATATACACGAGATATACATAAATCTTAAAATTCGTAAAAAGAATACATTTATTAATCACTTGTCAAAAAGTTCACTAAACCGTTCCTCACATAATAAAGAGAAATATGAGTTACTGTTACCGAATCATAAACGGTTCACAAATAAACTCGGATTTCCCTTTCTTTTTGTATAAAGGTAAATATTTCTTAGCCGCGATTCTTGGGAATTATGGATACTTAAGCTCACAAATACAAATAAAATATTCGATTAAGTCAGCAGAAATGTCTCGGACCTCTTTACCTTCTCCCCTCTCTATCCCGCTGCCCATTACGTCAATTTGCAATAACGAAAACCAGAGAAATCTAAACAAAACTGCAGCGCCATCAAGCGCTGTAATAAGCAGACCCCCTCGCTTGCACCCGCTGGAACTCATTGAAATTGCGAATGCGAAACGGTGCGAGTTACAGGGGCGAGCGAGAGGGTTGGAGAAAGGGGGTTACGAGGGGACAGACTACGGACAGAGGCTTAAAATGAAATGGGGAGCCGTCGCGTCGCCGCCAACGTTGGCGTCTCTGTCGACGACAAAAATTAATATTATGTCATACACATGTATAGCGGTCTGCGGTGTAATCTGTCACTGTGTGCGTGTATCAGTCTGACTGTCGGTGAGTGTGTGTGTGTAATTAGAGCTACACAGAGAGAAATATCCCTTGAATTGGTTAACGGGATTTAAACGGATACAGTATGGTTCGCTTAGCTGCATCGAGCACTTTGCACCCAACTTTGTAGCAGTTATCTTGAAAATTCAACTATCTTAAATATTTTTCGCAAAAAATAGCTATATTCTCTAATTGTACCTAAGTTTAAACAATACAATAAATATTTGTACACATTTTGTCCGGTTTTAACCAAGTAAATGTAGGTCTTTCACCTCAGATCAGTTTTAATTGCAATATCTACATTATTATTAAATTCAAGAGTTATTTTTTTCATAGAAAAAACTATAATGACGCAGAAAAGATAAGGCCGTTATCTTCAAGATGCAGATAAGTGTTAAATAATACAGTATCCTTTCAGCAAATGCAAGTATAGGTCTCTGTAAGTATAGTATAGAGGTTATAGATATTATTTTCGTTATGAAGACCATCTGTGAAACAATATGAAATTAGATTTATTAACCACTAACGAATTCCCTGAATTTCCAACTGTTGATTGTTTTTACTGTGGAATTGAAATCAAAACTATGATTTACGACTATTTTTTATCAGCAAAGACATATACAGGTCTCTTTAAGTATGGTAAACATATATAATATACTATAATACAGGAAATCACATTTGTAAGAACTTTTGTTGTAATTGTAATTTTAAGTAGCAATGAAAAGTTCGAAAAAATTATTGTTAAGTTGCTCAAAAGTATACAATGATATTATTATTATGATATTATTGATACTTCATTTAATAGCTCATTAATCTATACTTAATAAAAAGTATATACCTCGAATTTAAATGACAATTGAACGCTTTCGCCTCGGCTTTCTTACTCTGTATTTTACACAGTGTAAAAGAGAACGACTGATAGAGACGGGCTTGATAAAGCGATATCAATCTACACGTGTTGAAATACGACAAAAAGAAAAACATAACACGATCGTTCATTGCCACGCAAATAAAAGCGCTAATTTACATAGAGCCGCTAAGCGAAAGGAAAAAAAGAGAGCCTGAGAGTGTCAGATACAGAGTAAGAGAGCCTGGCTTAACACACACACTCATAGAATAAAATACACATACAAACACACAGGCGGTTCAATTAAAAGGCGCCATAAAGACATACAAAAACGGTACTTTTTGCCATCGCTGTTTCGCATACAAATTGCAGGCAATCAATTTGCAGCAGCAGTAACAACCACACAAACAATAATAAATACAATAAAGCCACCACAAAACTATAATCAAGAAGAACATTTAATGAAAAAAAGGTCCAATAAGCCAGAGAGCTTTTTATTTATTTATTTTATTGCGTGAGCGGTGCTGGTGTGTGTGTTTGAGTGTAATAATAAAACTGTAATTTTATTGGCCATCAAATTTCACGCTAAATATAAAATGCAAAAAATTGGATTGCGAAAAATGTGGCCAAAACCCAATTAACACAAGGCCAAAGTTCAGAAATGAGAAAAAATTGATAAATACATACATATGTATATATGTATTCTGATATGTATATAAAACGATAGAAACGACTTTTATAACTGGTTTTGGCCTAGTGACAAGCTGTAAAACCAATTAAAGGCAGTGGAACAAACTTTAGAAGTAATCACATCCAAATTCTGTAAAATAATAATATATGTTTTTTGAGATTTTAAAATAAAAGTACCGGTAATAAACATTAAATAAAAATATTAGCAAATGATTAGTATATTTAAAAGTGTATAAAAAAGCTTTTAATGTGTGTAGCTATTATTTTAAAAATAATTATATTTAAATAGGCAATAAATAACTACTTAAATTTGCTGCCAATTAAAAGCATGATTTGAATATCTTGTACGTACTTTATAAAAGACGACCTCCTCATATTTTTAAATTAACATTTTTTTTATATGAATAAAGAAAAATACTTCAATTAATTTATCGGCATAATAAAATACAAATCCGAAAATGTCATCTAGCACGAAATGTAATTAATATGCGGGTGTCAAAATGAGAGATCCGCCCCAGATATTCGTGATGATCACTTTCCTTTGCCATCCGTATAAATGTATCAATTGAAATTTGGCTATCACAACACACAGAAATACTGAACTTTAATTGATAGCACTATTTTCCCCCCTATTAAAAGAAAATGACACACGCATGCTTAATTAGCGACCACAACAATCAATTATGGGACCCACATATCCGCAGCATCTCATGCCACTGTATTGAGCGAAAGAGGTGGACTTATATCGGTAGAAAGAGAGGGGGAGAGAGAGGGAGCTACCGGCAAATAAGTTGAATTGAAAAGGCAACTTAAATAAGCACGTGGTGGAGTAAAGTGCATTGTTGTTGTTGCCTGTTGAGCGGAGCCTCTCAGCGGTCGTCCATGCAGTTTGTTTTGGATTGCAGCGCAGCTCAAGTGCGCCGGGTCACTCGTACACTCTCACACACGCTTATCGCTTGTTGTTGTTGCCTTTGCGGTCTGCTGCCGCCCAGCGGCAAAAGTGTCAACAGATGATGAAAAATGCGCCACTTGAGAGCCGAGGCAAGATGAAGCTGAAACTGAAACACAGCTCAACTACAGATACAAAATTTACTAGTATAATTTTTGGAATTTTTTTAATATAAAATATATAAATATTAAATATATAATAAAATATAAATAGTTATAAATAAATGTTTCTTTTAAATTTATTTTGTTATAGAACCTCTATTACATTAAATTTTGGAAACTAAAGTACCTTTTAAATTGATTTTTAATGTTTAGCTATTTATGTTATTTCCTAAATTATTAGAAATACTTTATTTCCCGTATGTTAAACATTTATAGTACTAAAGGTTTATTATCTTAAATAATATTTGTAATTATTTGTATATAGAGAATAAGGCTTAGAATTGGATATTTAAAAAAAAAAACGGGTAGATAATATCAAAATTTATTGTAAAATTTAAATTCCTAAACCGATTCTCTATGTTTGGATGTGTGTTTTTTGTAAGTGTCCCAATTTTTTGTACTTTTCTTTTCCGTTATACGATTTGATGTATTGGCAGGAGTAGTGACAGCGAGGAGGGCAGGCTAGATTGCTGCAGAGTCCCTAAAGGAGAGTGTGTATGTGCTTGGTTTTGTGTAAGGGAAAGAAGGTGAGCGGCGTGTGAAGTTGTGACGCTGACAGTTCCATGGATTTGTTATTTTTTCGTGTAATTTTTTTGGAAAAACTCTTTGTAAGTGACACTTGTCAGAGGGATAGGACAGGGGTTGGGGGCTGTGGTATTCGGTTGCTCATTTGCGCCCCCAACCAGGAATTTGCCGCACAGATCAATCACATGGCCTAAGCCCATGTCTTACCCCACTCAGTCCCCCGTACCCTTCACCCACACCATCGGAAATCCACCCCCGCCGGTAAAATGCTGCGTTAATTGACAGTTAGCGTCAACAGCGTCGCCGTCGCCGTCGACGTCGTCATCGTTGCCTGACAGTAAATTGAAAAATTGTTGAGATTTCTCAAAATAACGCAAATGTAAAATATCTTAGAAATTACAAACAACGAAAAGCAATCAAGAAAGCAAAAGGTACACTGAAATAATTCGAAATTTCGGTTATATTAAAGATCTTAGTTTTTTTTTGGATTTTGACATGTGTTCCAAAAATACAAGTCATATGGAAAAATTCAGTAGTTATTATAATTTTTACAAAATTACTGATATTTCCATTGGTATACTTAAAAACCAATTTAACTATATATAAACTATAGTAAATATTAACTTCTAACAAAATCTTAAAAAACATTTTTAATCTTATTAAGTTTATCCTTTAAAGTGCAATATTTATAAAATCACAAAGATATAAACCTTTTCTGTTTAATTATTAAGATACAATTAAATTTAACTAAGATATAATTTAAGTATCTTAAGTATCCAATAATATAATGACCCACTTTAAAATTCGGCTTATGGTATTCATGTTAAGTTTTTCTCTAGACCACCTTGGGATTTTTTTTTGTATCAAAGTAATAAAATTGCTCAATTTTGTTATTGAATTATTATTATTATAATTATTGAATGCTCCCATAAAACCGATTTATAAAAACAATCATATTTATTCTCTGTGCACCTGTCTCTTGCTCAGCTTCTAATTCTCTATCTCTCTCTGATTTGTATTTATTTGTTCTTTGGCTCGGGCGAAAATAAATTAAACTTTTACGAAAATGCTCGGTTCAAGGTGAGCCTATATGAGTGTGTAGTATAAATAATTTATGTGGCCATAGTTTCTGTACCGCCTCAATGCCCCCCTCACTATACTTTGCCCCCACCCCCGCACACGCGCCTTTTGTCTGCGAACGTCACACGCAAAATTTTAATTGAATTTACATTCTCATCGAAGGCATAGAAGAATAAGAAGAAGACGCAATGAAAATAAAGAAATATTCGTATCTGTTTGTTAGTTGATAACAGGACTGGAGAAGGGGAGAGGGAGAACGCCAAAAAACTAATTCAATTAACAGTTAGCCAATAAAAACGGAAAACGATTGCCCATTTAACTGGACAAGAGGGTAGGGCGGGGGGTTGCGCTGAAATGAAATAGTGTTCAATAAAATAGAATTGCTCAATCAAAATGGTTTCTCAGGTAGCATTATATTCTTCTTTTTATTTTGGCTGGCGTCTGAGGCATTGCCCCTCCTCCTTTTCCATAGCAGCTCTACCTATTGTTTTTTGGGGTCTTAAAGGTATACTCGATTTATCAGATGGTTGAAAATAATGTGGATATTTTTGAAAGGGCAAAGGACTATTAAAAACAAGTAAGAAAGCTACAGTCGACTGTGCTCGACTGTGAGATACCCGGTACCTAAACGTTTGCGCTTCACACTAAAAGGCAATTTAAAAATGTACATACACTACATTGTACTTACATTACATTGGCGCCATTATATCGCACGGCCAAGGCTCGAATGCGCCACCTGTCGGCTACAGCTTGCAACAGCAGTGCCTTAGGGCGGTGTGTTAAAATTCTAACCTTATTGCTAATATCTTCCATGTTTATCATCCGATTTTACTGAAATTTTCAGGAAACGTCCATTTTATTTTATGTATTTATTGTATCTATTAACTTTAACCCGAAAATAACGAGTATAGCTTAATACCGTTTTTTATGATTTATGAGGGCGCAAGTGTGCGTGGCCAAATTTTAAAACAAACTTGATCTGCGTGCAACAGATTCCAATGTTTTCCAAATTCCAAATTTGGTAACTCTAGCTCTTATAGTCTCTGAGATCTGTTGTTTCACACGGACAGACAGACGGACAGACGGACATGGCTAAATCGACTCGGCTGGTGACGCTGATCAAGAATATATATACTTTATAGGGTCGGAGATTTCTCCTTCTGCCTGTTACATACATTCTCGGTTGGCACTAACTTATAATACCCTTGTACCCTATGGGTACCGGGTATAAATATAGTTATCATGCTGAAAATATATAATGAAAATATATAATAATACGTTTTCGGAAATATTTATCGCATGGCCAACTGATTTGTTGTGGATATAACTGACTTTTTATGGGATTACTAAATAGTCTGGAATTTTGGTTTGTTAATTAGAGAGTTTCGTGGACTTGAACATGATAAATTGGTATTATAAAGGCAGTTTCAATGAAAGGAGGTATCTTGAAGTCCGAAAACTCGATAAAGGTGCTCTCACAAGTTTGAAGGTTTCTTCATAGAGGCCCAAGAACCAAGTGCGTGAGCCGCCACTTAGGGCATTTCCTGCCCCAGTGCTTCCCAAGTGTTTCTCCCCTTTGGACAGCACAAGAAATGAGTCTCATGGATACACATACGCGTGCACACGAGACAGACAGTTTATAAATGATCATGCGTGGGTGTGTGTGTGCATGTGTGCTTAACAGTAGGTCGCTGGGTGGCAGGAGGTTGTGGGTGGCGGCAGTGGGCGGTGGGTGGTGGGTGGAAAAGTCGTGCATGCTTTGTTTGCTTTGCTTTTGTTGCTGCCGTCACGTGGTCCCTTCCTCTTCATCATCTATTCTTTTTTGAATATTTTTTTTCTTTTTGTATTTTGGCATTGAAGCTTTTGTGAGTTTGTTGATTTTTTTCATTTTTTTCTTGTTTGCATTTCTTGTTATTTCAGTGCAGTTGAAATTATCAATATTGTTGTTGCTGTTAGTTGGAAAAATGTTTGACTTCTCTTAAGGGAGGGGAAGAAAAAAGAAAAGAAAATTTTCTGTCTGTCTGTTTTTTTTTAGGAGTGCTTAAATGGCCGAGGAAAATGTGGAAGGGGCCCCAGTTTAACGGAAAAAAGGAGGAAACCTAGAAAACTCGGAGACTCTGTGACATTTTAGGGTGCTCTATTAATCATGTGGGGTTGAGAGAAATACTCTTTGAAGTCGTTTCAAGTGGGGGTCGGGGTCAAGAGATGGGTTGGTGGAATTTGAGGATATTTTGGGAAATTGGTTTTTCAGGTACTTGTCATTATTTAAAGATTAAAAGCTTACAACGTTCGCTTAAATGAATCATTTAGGAAAGAACAAATTATTTTAATATTAAATAATTTAGGATATATACCTAAAAGTTTCCCCTAAATATCTTAAAGCACAAATAGCTTAACTCAAACTAAGTCTGCTACTAGAAATTTCTATGCTTTTTCATTTAATACAATTACACTCCCTATCAGATGCCCGTACTCCAAGATAAATATTCATATCTTCATACAGATATACTAGATACTTAAACTTATACCTTATACCACCTGCTTCTGTTGACTTCCCCTATATGTTTTTCTACCCCTTTTAACAACAATTGGCGGGCACAAACCAATTCCATCATAATTAATTCTATTCATCAGTATCTGTACCCGTGCATTTGCGATCTATTCAACCATAGATAGATCGAAGTGTGTAAACAAATCGACAATCACTGCATACACTTAACCCTTTGAAAAAGTGCTAACAAAGGAAAAACTTGAAAGATATTCTCGTAGTTTGGTGTTATTAATTCATTTGCGTGCTGCTAATGAATTGCCCCAGCAGCCGCAGCCGTAGCCGTAGCCGCAGCCTCAGTCAAGTGTAGACAGCAAATACATGTGGAATCCATGCAGTGCAGGCCAGTGTATCTTTTTTGGGAATGTGCTCTGCTTTGGAGACATTTTTTAGTGAAATTTTGGACCAACAGAAAAGTAAGATGAAGGGCCTCTAAGTAGAGGATTCCCCCCGAATTCGAACCCGAACCAGAAGCTCTATCCCCCATGGCTTCCCCTAATCTTCTCGAAAAATCAACAAAGAGCACACGTACTAATTCCGTCATTCATTTGTACGTTAATTTGTACAACTTGTCGTCGTTTGCGCCGTCGTCCGTTTTCGTTTTGGTTTCGTTCGGTTTCGTTTCGTATAAATATGTGAGATTTCAAATAGAGCAAAATGTAGTTCAGATCTCTGGGGTATATACAAACAGATATACGTATATGCAGCTAGCTGATAATGGGTAATCTCCATCCGAGTATTAGCGTGTGTTAGAGAAACAAACAGAGGCGGTAGGTATAGGAATGCTCTGCTACATATCCCACAGATCGCTAAACATGATCTTCAGCTGAGATCGAGATCTTGTATCCCTGACAGGTCCCTGCTAATGCTACTAATTAAACGAATTTCGGTTTTTATTCTGACTCCGGATTTTCGATTTTCATCGCCTTTTGGTGCATTTTTAAGGCCAGAACGAAAAACTTTAACTTCTTGTAGTTGATGTATGCCCAAGGCCGATCGCCGATGGATTTTGATAAGGAACTAGTGTGTACATATAGAATATGAAATTCTTCGGACGGTGTGTTTGCTCGGTGATATGTGCAGCAGTGCCCCGATAAGGTGGGCCATATTTGCCAGCACTCGACGGAGAACCCAAAATCCGAAATCCATTTTTCGCTGCCTGCGACATTTCAGAAATGCCAAAGCAAATACATTTTCGGTTAGGTACAGAGGCACATGGACACAAGTGCACTGTGAGAAACACATTTTAGGAAAGGAAATACTATTAGTATTTAAATAATATTAATATTATTTAATCTAGTATTAGTATTTCTTGTTTTAATATAAATAAGCATATTATATACTACAGATTTTTTCGCTAAAATATAGTTGTTTTTATTTAATATTAGAATAAAATTGAAGGCACTTAATTCCCATTTTAACGAATAATACCAAAAAGGTAAACTTTAACTTTCTTATAATAATTATTAAATTAAGTCGAGCAAAAGCTAGCATTCGCCTTTGTCTGCTCCTTTTTTCTAGCAAGAAAATATTTCATTTATCCGATTTTCAGATTATTCTATTGTAAATTAGGTTTTTTTTTGTCCACTGAAATGTGTATCTTAAATATTTAATAATATGTGAACGGATTTCACGGTGCCCATTGCAATATATTAAAGATATATGGATTATATATACATGATTTATAGAGAATATATCATTCTTAAATTACGAATTTTTCTTCTTAATTTTTTCCTCTGCATATTGAATATATGCGATATATGCAGCGATATTTATAGAGGTGTCCGCCGTTGGTTCCTTGACAGCCTGACATCTCGTGATGGGCAACATTGTTGGAACTATCTAAACCAAGGAGAGTCATCTTTTTCGTTTCGAAAATGCGTTCACCCACACTTTCAGATATATTTTCGCTTTGTCTTTCTTTTGTTGCATTCGGAAATGTAGTTTGGGTGTTGGATGGTGGACCTTTGGGTCAGACGGGGGCTTTCCGGGGGGGTCAACCCAGTCGCCTCTGCATAATTTATGGCGCTCGAACACGATTCGAGGAGGACTCTGTGAATGGGAATGACGTTTCCGCCTTATAGCCACAGAAGCTATGTAGAAGCTAGAAGCTACAAGCTAGAAGACACATCCATCCATCCGTCCATCCATCTATATTTGTGTGACGAGCTATTTCTCTACGAGATTCGGATTTGGATTGGGATTTGAATTTTCTCCTGTCGCCGCTTCCTAGTTCTTCTTCATGTCACATGATGACAGGCGACAATTTTTTTGTGTTCGTTCTATTTCGTTCGAAGAAATTCAGTTTTTGGGTTCCCAAACTTCGAGTATATATTCCCCCGGTTCGGATCTTAGGCATTTCTGGGCCCTGACTCACCGCCAAAATGGCCAAAATAGTACACGAATCCCCTTGGCTTAGTGTACAGTCAAATTCGGTTAAACTATTCTGATACGAGGCGCTTTGTAGTTGATCAGTTGTTGATCTCGTCGAAGGTTGTCCATTGGTGGAACTCTATTAGTTCATTAGCATCAATGAAGGTCAGCTGGGAATTTGGGCAGATGAAAGGGCAGACAATGTCGTTATCAGGGCTATTATAATAAATCTGTTTCAGTTGATTGTGTGTTGTTTATAATAAATAATAATTGTGGAAATTATAAGACAACATTTCAATAAATTCGTTCAATGTTTTTTGTGTTTATAATAATAAATAACATTTTTCAATTAAGTAGGTTAATATGCCAAAAATAACTCTTTATTAAAAAAAATTAAATTCAAAAAGTAAAAACTAAATCTTTTAACATCAATATATAAACAAAATCTCTAAATGTTTTTTGATAACATTTAATATATGAAAACAAAGAGGATTCTAAGCATCTTACATTTCATCAACATTCATTTTTAATATATATTTTCAATTATGTCAATAAGAACTATAAGAATAGGCTCGCTGATCACTTTTCGTATTTTAATTATTTTGTTTACTTGCGGCTATTAATTGAGTGTGAACCTTATCAGCGCAGATACTTTTTGTTTCGTTCTAATCGGAGTAAAACATGAGGTCCAACTGTTGCTGGTTGCCACCTGGGATCTGTATTTTTTATTTATTTGTTTGAAGACCAATTTCAAGGCTCTCTAATTGCCCCCCTTTTCCTCATGCCCCCTCTAGCCTCCATAAATTGTGCTAAAGTGCAAAAAGTTCTCGAGTCTCGCGGAGCTCTGTTCTCTATTCTCGATTCTACAATTTCGTGTTTATTTATACAAATTACAGAAAAGAAGAAAAACAGCAGAAACAGCTACAACAAACTAACAAAAATTTCCACACATTAAAAAGGTTTTCATAGCTATGAAATCAACTCACGTGAGCGCTGCTGCAGTCGACGTCGCTGTTAGAAATAATAATACAACAAAAAAAAATATAGCAAATAGCAAAAAAAAGAAAACAACCGAAATAGTGAAAAATAAAGAAACTGGCGGCGAATGGCAGATAAATCAGAGAGGGAGAGCGAAAGACAGAACCTAAAAACATTGAAATGAACGCTATAGTTGCCGCAGTGCCAAACACAGGCGAAAGAAACAGATACAGATACGGATACAGATACACTAGCAGATACATCAACGGATACTCGTACAACCACAAACGTCAGCGTTTTGGTTCCATTGACGTAATACCCAAGCAGAGAGCAAAAAACAAAAACAAAAAACCAACTTTTGCATGAGTAAATTGAAATGAAGCAAAATAAATAAAAATTGGCCGGCTAGCGATCTCTCAGATACTCAGATACTTGTTCTGAACGATAGAGTAAGAGAGAGAACGCTAGCGCGAGAGCCACGTGAACTTTGAGACGCAGTGGAAAATGCCAAAAGTTTGGCGCGAATGTGAGTGAGAGACCCAGTGATTAGACGGCAATTAGAGGCATTAGAAAGGGAGGGGGCGATACAGAGAGTACGAGAGAGCGGAAAGTAAGCTTAAATTTAGTATTAAGCTTAAGCTCTTGAAGTCTATCTTTCTGATTTAAACTTCTAGATGCAAGCAAAGCATTGTAACTTGATTCTTGTATTAAAATATTGAAATTATACATTATGTTTATAGGTTTTGTTATAGTTATCATAAAATCTTTGTTAAAATGGGTTGGAAATTAAAAGCAAAAAGCTGAGTTTCAAGTTATTAAGATTTGATCTGTTAAAAAATATGTCGTATGCTTATAATTCCCAACTGGTTTTATCTATAAAATTTCCAACTCAAAAAATTATTTAAAATAAAGTTGCAATCTAATGAGGTGGTTAGCGTTTTAAATATTTTTTTGAAGCCCTTTTTCTTTTCAATACTATTTTTTTTGAGTTGCGCGCGCCGTTTGCCAAAAATAAAAATCCCAGCACGCGGGAGAGGAGCTGCCGTGAGAGAGCAGGCGTGTGAGAGAGCGGCGTATCTCAATCCGAACACGCTACGTATCTGTGTATCTGTGAGTTCGCCCTTAGCCGCTCTCTATCGCTCGCGCTCTCCGACTCTCTGGCGGGCGGCGTGTTTCTACACTTTGCAAGCGTGTGCCAGTCAGAAGTTAGTTGAACATTCAGCGCCACAAAAGCCACGCTAAAAACATAACAACTAAAAAATCAAAATTCACAAAAAAATTAATTTCGTTAAAACCAAAAAATTGGCAATATTATTCTGGCAACTAAATAAAAACAACCCGAAACAAATATAATGAAAGCTTTACCGGGGGCTAAAGTTCAAAGAAGACCAACCGAAAAGCACGTGTCACTGCCGAGCAGTTGAAACAAAAAAGTCCAACCAAAGTGAAATATAAATGTGGAACTCCTAAATAAAAATATATCACAAAAATTAGCGCGTGTTTGTAGGTTTGTCTGCGTGGAATCACATAAATATATATTTTTGTGGGCATGTGTGTGTGTGTGTGTGTGTTTGCACGAGTGTGTGCGTGAGTGTAATGTTCAAGTTTTGTTCATAGTGCAAAAAGCAGTGTAAAACAAACAGAAACAACAATCAGCTGACTTGCGCGCACTCTCTCTCTATCTCTTACGCTCTCTCCATCCTGCACTCTCCAATTTCCACTCCTCAGCGCTCGCCCTCTCGCTCTAGCGGGAAATGCATGCACCGCCGAGTGCAACGGTGAATAGGAAAAGCTCCGTCGTGTAGAGTTGGCCCCACTTCCGCATCCTCCTCTTTTGCGTGTATTTCTTTCGGCGACCTTTCGAACTTCGAATTCGGCATTGGTATTGGTATTGGTGCGCCGACGAGTGCTTGTCACATGCGCGCTACGTCGACAGCGACGCCGGCAGCGGTGGACACGAAGACACGACGACACCCACACAACGCTGCGCCCGAACCGAGCCGAGCCGAGGCGAGCCGAGCGGCGCAGTCATGGTTTTTACAGTAAAAACAGCAGCGGCGGCAGCGAGTCACACGTCGAGCGTCGTTCGTTGAGATACAAACGCACGGATACGCGCGGATACAAGAGCAACGCACCGCATAAACCTTCTTCTCTCCAGAAAGCAGAAAGGATACCAAATAAATTCAATATAACAGAAACCGCAGAAAGTAACAGTAAATGAAATACAAAATAAAGTAAAATTGCTACAAAAAATAAAAGGAATATATTCAGATAATGTGTGTTTTTGTGTGTGTGTTGTTGTTCTGATTCCGATTCCGAATCCGTTTCTGTTGTCAACATTTTTCATCGATTTTCCCTGTCGGGCGCTCGTCGTTTTTTCGCGAACTCTCCCTCGCTCTTCCCGTCGCATCTCGCCGTCTCGCTCTCTCTCTCTCCCTCGCTCGTATCCTGTCGTTCGTGTGTGAGTGTGTGTGCGCTACGCGTCTGTGATCGCCACCCACACCGCTCACCTATACCTATATACCTGTGTGCCGCAATTCTCCAAAGCTACTGCTGCTGCAGCAGCTTCCTCTTCCTCTTCACCGCCAGCTATCTGCCATCTCTGTCGCACGCCGGGCGACGAAACGAAACAAAAACTATTGCAAATGCCATATTAGTGCTTTATAACTGTACAATAAGAGATATATCAGAAACACACACCCACACCTGCAGAGATATATATACGAAATATACATATGTATATATAGCGACGAAAGCAAAGGAGAACTTTACCCAAAAAGCAATTGATTTTATTTTTAGTGCCGCCAGAAAAATAGAAAAAAAGCCTAACAACAAAATTTCGGCAGCGTTTCAGCGGCAGCAGCGTTAAACGTTTTTCAAACTGAAAACTGTCAACAAAATAAAACCGAAAAAAAAGAACGAGAAAACGGAAAGAGGAAAATAGAAACTAGAAAATAGAAAAGCCACAGAGAGCAAGATAAATGCAGCAACTAGAGAAACGCAAACTAAACTAAACGCATTCGGCATTTGCACCAGCACCAGCAGCAGCAGGAAAAGACGCTATAAAAATAGCTTAATTAGCCAATGAAACAACAAATTCAATTACAAATAAAAATAACACTAAAAACCAACTAAAGAAGTAACCAAAAAGTCAGCGAATCCTTTGAAACAAATAAAGATAGAGAAAAAACTTTTAACATAACTCAACATAGAGAGAAAGCCCAGCTATACATGAATTAGTTTTTAAAGCAACCCAAAAAATTCTTGTTGTACTCGCAAACGTTGTTGTTAAAACTCAAAAAATACAAATAACATAAACACTAAGTTGAAGCAGAAGCGTTTAAGAATTGTTGAATGAATTCGCGGTGCCTTTATTTATAGCAAGCATAACAAAATCCAACAGAGAAGTAATAATATACATACATACATATATAAATACAAATATATATCTATATACAGCTCTATATATAAATATCTATGTAAAAGTCTATAGAGCAAGATCGCATATATATATAGACAAAGCAATAAAACGTAACGGGAACGTGCAATATTTTCAAAGGTTTAATTAAATTAATTTCGATTGTGATTCAAATAAAACAACAACAAAGCAAAGAAACAAAATAACTAACTAAGCAACCAAATCAAAATAACCATAAAAAAGTGAGAACAACACAAAAATTCGTTTGTTATAATTAAATAATTTAGTAATTGTTACTGTTGTGAGATAAATTATTATTAAAATTATTATTGCCACTCGCCAACAACAATTATTGTTGCCATTGTGAAGACGCACTCAAACAAAAAAAAAAAAAAAAAAAAAAAACAGAAAGAAGAAAACAGCTAAATAACTAAAAAACACAGCAAACTGCAGGCCCACAAAAAACCCGCAACGAGACACTTTTTTGTTCGTGTATAATCACAAAAATTCGGAAATTTTTATGAAAAAATGAGCGACAGGGAGCGATCGTCCCCAACACTGATCGAAACTGGTTTAAAAAACTTAATTGGCGGCCGTGATGGTAACTATCCACTGATCAGCGGCATTAATGGTGAGTTCAAAAGCACAACCCGAAACCGAATCAAAGAACAATTGGACGTTAGTATCGTAATAATAGTACTTGAAAGTGCAGGGCTGCAATTGAATCATTCCCCAAAATAGTGAGTAATAAAATAATCATTACCCGCAAGTGCCGGCAATCTGTTCCCACTTGAAAACATCGAAAAAACTCAAAAGCTTCCAAAAAAAGCAAAGTCATAAAATACGAATTATATTTTGATTGGGTCATCGCACGTCCGGAAATGTATGCTAAACAAGCGAGGGAATAGGGGAAGTTTTCGGGGGGACTTAAAGCATCAACATCAACATCAGCAGGGCAGCAGCAGCGGCCAGAGGACTTAGACACGTTCCGAACCAGACCCAAATCCAAATTAATGGCAGAATAATGTTTAAAATAAAACCAAACATTTTTCATTTCTTGCCAAACATAAATCAATTCGAGGCGGAGGTGGGCCGTATTTCTGGGGGATGGTCTCCTCTAGATGACCCATTTGCCGACGATTTTAGTGGTACTCATCGTTGGAAGTAATAGCGGTAGAGCCATAGAAAAGTATCTATGTATCTATCTCATCAAATCGAAACTGATAAGGCTATTAACCAACAAGCGTCCGAGGGTTGTCGCAAGGTTAAAGTGTATGAGAGCACGGTCAACCGAGTGTCGCATGTACTCGCCGTAGTTGCGGGGTCACTGAAGTCCGTTGAACGTGGACTGACCCCTTCCAATTCCGCCTCGATTAACCCCCTTCCCCGAAGAGCCGAACACCGAGCTACCGCCGTTATCAGTGCCTTAACCCATTGGGCAATCTGGGACAGCAATCGATTTGCTTGAAAAAATAATTAGTTTTAAGTGTCTGTTCGAAGGTTTTTGGGTTAAATTAGGGTTGGTGAAAATTTTGGTCATACTTTTGATGGAATTTTTATTCTAGGATGTTTGCTTTCTATGTTAAAGGCACTATTTGACCTAGAAATATGGAAAGATAATAATAACAATAAACTATGACTTTTAAAATTACCTTTGTATATGGAAATGAGAGATTATTTGAGATTTTTCACACTGAACTGAGATGCTTAATTAATTAAAACATGAGACCCACATGTTCTAAGCTATTTTGTGGAATTGTTAAAAATACTTGGAAAATATGATGAAAAATGATTCTTTATTTTTAGGAAACACCCTTTACACTGCAAAAGCATTGCAGAATCCTTTCGATCCTTGCGAAACCCATTTACTTATCGTTTCAAGGCTGTCATTTATCTTACTTTGCTGCAATTGTTATCCACTTTTCATTGCAATTCAATTCCAATTTCTTTTTCCAACCAATTACACAGCAATTTTACTACGCCGTCGTGCTGACTGCTCTTTCCGCACCCTCTCCCCCCAAAACCAGCACCACAAAACCCTTTTAAATCTGTTGCAAGACATTTGCATAAGAAAAGAATTGGTCTTGACCAGCATATGGCTTCGAAAACCATCTCTGGGAAAAAAAAAATTCAATTCGGAAAGCATTTTAATTCTCTTATTTTCTTCTTTACTTTTTTTTTTTTTTTTTGCCATTTTTGTGCTGTTGCATTTTTTGCTGGTTTCACATCAGCCTCGCCCACTTGGCCTGCGGCAACGTAACCAGAAATCAATAGCATAAAAGCAGAACGAGAAAATGCCATTAAAAAGTGTCATAATCGGTCAGCATAATGAAAAGCATTCTACGGGTATGGGCCCAAGTTTTCCCCTTTTCCCCTCTCGCCGCCACGTTTCTCATTTCATACGGCTCTCAAGTCGTTTCCATAAATCAATAAGCGGAAGCCCGAGGCGCACTCACTTATGGGAAAGCAACCTTATCCCCCGTCTAGCCGAAAGTTTTTATTTCCATTTTCAATTTATTGTAGCATAATTTTTGAGGCCGTCCTCTGTTTTAGTCGACTTGGTTTTTTGTTGTTAATTTTCCGTAGTTTCTTATCAAGCATGCGGTGTTGTGTGTTAACAAGCATTTGATTACCGCATTAAAAAAAGAAATACACGACTAGAAGGAGAACACTTTATAAAACACACTAGTTAAATACGGCAAAATAAACATCGGGGGATGGGAGAGAGGCAGGAACAGGCTGATAAGCTACAGATAGCCAGGGGCAAGTGTGAAGAGCGCTGGTTACACAGAAACAAAAATGAAAGAAATATACTACTTAATCTAATAAGGGTATCCTAGAAGAAACGTATCAAAAAGCTAAACAGCTTACAAAAAAAAAACACCAGCAAGAGGGCTTTAAATCTTAATATTTATAAGATTTAAGGTTCTCTTTAGAATATATGATTCTTCCAGTGTAGAGGGTAAATAGTGAGGGGCGAGCGGTGAAATCCACCCAGTGATAAGCCACACTACACTAGCAAATCTTACATGAACCGAGTGGCGAAGGGGTGGAGATAAGATTACTGGACTTTGGGTTGAAAGGAGTAGTTCTCGTCTGGCACAAATCACTCGGATGCCCACATAAATTCTTCGAGTGTAACCCACTAATAAAAAAACAAAGACTAACAGCTGCGTGTGCTGTCGTCGTCGGGGGCAAAGCTCAAAAGTTGGTTTAGTTCCTTTTGATAAGCAGCGCATTTGATTTGTATCTAGCTGATGAGTGGCGATCCAATTCAAAGGCGGATGACTCGTCGGCTGCGAGGGGATTTATGTGGCAGATACCAGTAGGGTCCAAGCCTTATTAAGCCTCATAAAGCTAGTTTTTTGCTTTAATTTATTGCGGTGTACCCCTACATGTGCTCACAAAACCTAACAAAGATGTTTTAAATAGTGGGTCAATTTTTAAAGTGTGATTGAGTTATTGGATAAGAAATAGCTGATCAATATTTAGGTATTTAAAAAAGATATGTAAGGGGTATGATTTTCTAATTTGCCCCTGTGGAGCTTGGGTAGTGTGCTATGAATGTAATTGGTCAAAATCGTAACAATTGTGCTTAGAAATGTTGTGCATTTTCTTAATAGAATTTGTATACAATAAATACATCCATTTAAGTTTATCTATTTAACTTACAGAAGCTATGTCGACAAAAATAAAATAATTGTATTTCTCATGTAAAATAGAAGAACTGACTGAGCTCGTACACAGTTTCATAAAAATTTAAAAGGAAACGAACTTAAATTAAGTAAAATTTTCAATAAAGAGTTCTTAACTTAGAGCTTAAGTATATTAAAACTAAAAATTTGGATAAAAGAACAATTCTTACTGCACGATTGTTATCTTTCCCAACAATTGGTGCTTATCTTATTTAAATTGCAAACGAATGGCTCTCAGCTAATGACTTTAAACAGAAGCCTAATTGATTGTCATCACCTTTGTGTTGTACAATTGCATTATGAAACGGAATGAATGCATTATTTCAAGTGGAATTTAAAATGCTATCTGCAAACGCCATCTGTCTCGCTCGGTAACCGCACTGTCTTTGCCGGGACTGATGGGCAATTATATTTTATTCGATTTGCATGTCAATGTTGCATAAAACGAAGCGCCGGCAATTGGCATAAATAAATGACAGCTCGAATTGTTGTTTGACCGAGTAAACAAGTGGCAGGGATTGACTATCGCCTTTCGTAGCATTTCCATGCCTTCATTATTGATTGCAAATTAGCAGCAAATCATTAATCTAGAATTTTTTCAATGACATAATCCGCAAAAAGGGCGTCGCATCATGTGTGTGGCGTCAATTGATTGCTAATGTGAATCAATATATATATAATCGCCTACATGCAGTGATAACCTGGTTTTAATGCTTGTCACCACCACCTTTGAAGGTGCAGAGATTAAAAATCAGCCAAGTGCGAACAGAACTTTGGCTGGAAATCCGGCTTGATTTGGCTTGCCTTTTTGCCTATAGAAAAGTTAGCCAAACTCATTGATTCATTGACTTGGCTTTATGCAATTAAAAGTTTTAATTGAAAAACTCTCAAGACAAAATAACATCCGTGGCGTATGAGCAGCGTGCTTTTTGCATTTTTAATTAAGCGAAATGTGTGAAAAGCTAGTACTAGAAAATATCAAACAAAAGTGGCTACAAAGTGTGAAAAATATTTTCATAAATATGCACAGGGGCAGAAAGTGCAGCGGAGGGGTGGAAAGAAATCTTAAACTGAGCAGAGAAAAATGCTGGCGTGTGAATTTGTCATGCCGCGAGCAGCTGGTGGCAATTTGTTTTTGTTGTTCACACAAATTGCGGTCAAACAATGTGTTTGTTGCCAGTCTATTTTCGACGAGATCGCGATGCGTATCAAAAGTCTATATATCTGCAGCTCTATCTATGTCCTCCGACCAAGTGGGCCAGCTTAAAGTGTGAGTCGAGTGTAGGCAAAATGTTTAATCAATTTTCGCTGACTTGCCGTTTAAAAAGAAAAAATATGTGGGAAATTATTTGCTGGCATTTGGCCATGCCAACCTTTATGTATGCCCCGGTCTTCGTCCGCTTGGGTGTGTGTTTGTGTGTGGGTATCATCCGCAGCAAGGACGTTGTCGGCGAACGTTTTGTACCTGCCTGGCAAAGGCAACAATTCAAAACAGAAAAAAAGGAACACGGCAAGAAAAAAGGAATCAAATTAAGGTTAAATACCACAAAGCGAGCACACAATCACAGGCACACACACATACATACACAAACTCGCCAGCGTACGTTCAAGCATTCGCAGCGACTTAAATCTGAAACTAACACACGGATAACTAGTCGTATACGTATCCTCTTGGCGGCGCCCGAAAGCAGGCAACACTTTTTGGCATTTGCCGCCCGCCGACTTTGCTTCAATTTTTCGTTGAGTTCAGACGCACCGGAAAAAACTTTGAATCGAAAAATGTATTGGAAATATTCTTCACAATTTAAAGTTTACTTCTTCAGACACCAACAAATTAAATTAGCATTTAAGGTAAATTAAAACAGTTTGTAAAGAGCTCGATTTAAATATGGAAATATATAAATGTATTAATTGGTATCTTAACATTTATTAAATATAGTTAAAAATCGTCTTACATATTTTATAATAGAAAATATTTTAAATGAGCCATTAGAATCCATTATTATTTCCTAACATATATTTTAGTATAAAAAAATACGTAATTTTTCAAGCTGTTTCAAGGAACCACCAATAAAAGTATATTTTCTTTTATTTACAAATTTCTAAATAAACTTAATTTATTTAATTTAAATCTTCAACTTTAACTCAAATTCTTTTAATAAGACACATATCAAAATAATTGTTTCTTACAAGAAAAATCTGACAAGATCCTTAGGGTTTTTTTCGCCGTGCCCTTAAAGTTGCTCGTAGGCGTTGCCACCGGAATTTCTGTTGGCAAAATGATGGACAACAACAAGAGCAGGAGTGGCACACAAAACAAACTGGCAGGAAGTTGGAAAACAGTCACGAAACCCAAGCGGCTGAATTGAGCACTAAAAATAACAATAGCAATACACACACACAGACACCTACACACATCATAGAGGGGCGCACTAAAACAGTCACAATTCGTGCAACATTAATAACAAAATCCATAAATGAAATAATGTTGACTTAATTTGCTTGCCCCGATGACGTCAAAAAAGGAAAAGGAAGCGCGCAGAAGAACTCGAACGGGAAATAGGAATGGCAACAGAAATAAAAATACGAAAAAATAAAGGAGGAAGCGCAAAGTTCGCAAAGTGCCTAAAAATCGACAAAATACCAGGGGGGGAAGGCTACAGTTACATCCCACCCGTGGATATGTATTCTTGTTGTTGCTTTTTTCCTTTCTACTTCGCGGCACACAAAAGACACATAGACCCACATCGAGTTGGTGGTAGATCCCAGCCCCCTTCGCCGAGATTTCCACTGTGGAATGTCCTGTCGTCCCGTAGTCCTGCTTTGAACATGTGTTGGTTGTAAACAGGAAGCAGCAAAGGCAGCAGAAGCAGAAGCCGAAGCAGCTGGGGCCTCAAAAATACTCGTATACTCGGTCCGAAGAATGTTTTGCCACTCGAATATATGTAGTCCCCCTCCGCCTTCCTTTGTAACTGCTTGTTCTGGTGCTGCTACCGCTGCTTGCTTTTAGCCAGGCGTAGCATGTTGCAAATGTCAAAGTAGCAAAACCCGGAAATTCGAAGGACATGTTCGAAATACGACGCCCACTCGCTCAGCGGGTGGAATCGAGATAGAGAGTCCGCTAGATTATATCCAAAGAGAGCGCAGAGAGACTTAGAGAGAGGAATTTAGGGGGAGAAAAGTCTCCAAAGAGCGGCAAACATGCGCGAAATCTCCATGGCGAACTCTCTGAGTAATCCTCTCCGAGTTTTACTTCCGTTTTTGTTTTCATTTTGTATGTAATTGTTATTGTCTCTTATGAGCCGGTAATACTAGGCTCTCTCTCGCTTTTAGCCTCCTTTCGGTCCCTGCCCACACTGTCTTGGTAAATGTAAGCCAAACTAAAGCATCTTAAGCCAAGTTAGCGTCTCTCAGGTTTCGCTTGCTGTTTTAACTAACACTAAGAAAACAGAAAAACCAGAAAAGAGCTTTGCCTTAGGCCCCAAAATCCCCTCTTCTCCGGCTTTTATTTTTCATCTGTTTTCGCCCCTGGCCGAAAGCGTGCTCGAATTGTTAAGACTGGCTCTTTGATTAGTTGAACTCAATCACGAGTTTCAGTTTAACAACTAACATGAAAAATTATACATAAATAAAAAAAGAGGTAGTGGGTAAACAAAGTTGGCCATTTAGCGTTTAATAAACTGAGACACGAGGTAAGATTTCAGTGAAGTGATGAAATTGCAGATACAATATATGGACACACCGGGCGGATACGTAATATTTAACAAAGCTAGGGAATTAAGAGCAAACAAGAACTGAACCCACCCTTAGTGACAAGAGCGGGCCATATTATAAGAAAATACAAGCCCCCGCCATTTCAAGGTCGCAGCGCTGAACTAGTAGCGCTTTCAGTTCAATCATACGCACTGTTGTACGCCTCGAGATTCGCTTAGCGCTTGACATTTGACAAATTACCCTCGAAAAGATCATCTATATATATGCATCGCACTATCAAAAGCATTTAAAATTTATTTTTCCAAGCATTTTCCTAATCAGCTCCCACTGCGGGTCAACAAAAATCACACATTTACCTCTGCTTTTCCTCTACCATAATCAGCTTTTTTCACTTTGCTGACGTAGTTTCGCTCGCTGATCATGTGCTGAATGATGAACGCTAAGGCAACAGAGGAAAAATAAAAGCTTAGGGAAGAATGAAAGAAGGAACGGAGAAGAAAGCATGAAAAATGATTTCAAATAAACATTCTGAACCAAGGAAAATAGTAAACATTTTTATTTCCCAGTGCTCAAATGATTCGCTTTTGAAAGAAGAAAATCGCAAAGAGAAAAACTAAAATTAGCCAAAGAAATAAATGAAAATTGCAGCAAGAAGTAATTGCAATTTGGAGCGCCTTGGCAGACAACCATCTCCCCCTTTGCCCCTTGAAAAAAAAACATCCATTAGCTTAATTTACCTTTTAAAATTGTTTTCATTCTCCGCATATTTTTTTTCCACATTCGTTCGTTTTATTTTCAATTGCACGAACATATTTTTGGAAAGTTCGCTTTGCTACATAGAATGTGTGTTTTTTTTCTCTCGTTGCTTTTTCAATTAGCATTTCTTGTTGGGGGCTGCTGACGCAATTATCAATTGTTTCCAGATAACTATAATTACTTTTTCTCCTTCTAAATTTTCTGTTTTTAATTTGCAGCATAAATTGAAACAGTACTTCAGGTTTATTTTACTTTAAAATATTTTAGCAAATTCCTCGTTGGCAACCGCGATAAGCCGCAGGGGTTGACCTTAATTTGTGACAAAACCAAATAAAAGAAATGCCAAAAAAATAAGTATTAAACACAGGAAATTGATCGATACCGATGTGGCTTTTTCTTTCGTTCTTTTTATGGCTTATTATGTGCTTTAACTTTTAACTAAGAGTTTGTACATCCAAGGGGTTAGCAGTGGAAACAAAACTTAATAATTGTTATCAGCTTGGTGTGAAATTGCATTTTTATTGACTCTTTTATAGCTGGCTCCGTTGATATGGCCAAGAGCATTCTGCGAATTACTTAAGAGCTCTTCATATTTGTTTTTATAGATATAGCAAATAGCCCTCGTATATCTTAACAGCGAACGCCTTGAACATTCTTAGATTGGCATTAACTTGATATGAATGGAACTTCCTGATGAGTTGAGCTAAATTCCAAAAAATTATGATAGATTCAATTATATGATATTTTATTGGTCTGATATAATTGTGGCTCCGTTTCGCTTATCGTTCCCCCTTTTAAATACATACACATCGATCTTCATAATCTCCCTTACTCGAATTGAAATTTTATTTGTTTTATTTGTTTCCTTGGCTCATTTGTCATAGAGACTTCTTTTGTCAGCGGCTTTTGTTGCACAAACAATGCGTATTCCCTTGGATATTGACAGTCTGTAGATATATTATGTATATTTGCTTGACTTATCAGTAAATGTTTACGATAAATCAAATCGCAGGAAGTGCAATTTTTATCGGACAACCAAGCCAAATTCACAGTCAGTTGGGGGAAAATATTCGGACTAAAGGGGTTGTCGGGTATGAAGATATTATAAATAAATTAGCCTTTAGCTTGCAGTTTATTTTTCAATTTCAGGCGATTTGTGTGTAATACGATACCGTAAACAAAGGATTATGGGACTTTTGACACAACAAAAAATTAAAACAAAACAAAAGGGAAACCTTTGAATGGGTGATCAAATATTAAAATAGCTTACTAAGAATATAAGGAAAGAGAAGTATTATTTATTGTTTATTTCTGTAATAATAATTTATTTTCCTGAACTTATTATATTTGCCGCGGCTGTCAAAACATTCTCAACATGAATAGTTCCAAGAATCTTTAGTTGGCTGTCATTTTCCTCAAGCCAGCACGAATCCCTGACCACAACTGGTTTGTATGAATGAGTATCCAATCCCAATTATTGCTGACTTGCTCTACTTTTGGTCCTTCCATCAAGTTTTCAATAAAAACTGCGGGAGAACGAGAGGGAGAGGGCATAAAGAATTGATTAGTTTATAACGAAGGCAAATTGAGCTTTAATTTGTTTTGAGTGGCTCCGAGTAACTCTGCCCTCCATGTGCGTGACCAGAGTTGCCATTGTGTGAGTGTGTGTGTATGTCGCCTACACTGTATATAAGGTCATATTTTCCAAAGATATAAAAGGGGTTGTAAATGTGGTCAAGCTGTCGCTGGCTGACTCAAGTCAGAGCAACAATTTGTTGGCCATTAAGCTAAAGATTGCACACGGGGGGTGCAAGTCGAGACATTCGTTGGGGGACGCCGATTAATAATTTAAAATGCCACACAGATATGTGGAACACAGTGATGGGCGGCTTCTACGAGTAGGTGGATATGGTTACACGCTTCGGGGATGTTAGTTACAGAAATTATTCCCTATGCACGAAGCAAAAATTATCATAAATATTTTAAAGACTAAATAAATAAATCAGAAACAAGTATTAGAAACTCTTTAATGATATTTAAATGTAATTTGTATATAAATTGGATTTGAACTGTCACTTTTTGAAAAATAAACAAGCCATAGTTTAGTTTTTAACAGAAATTATGACGCAGTCAAATAGCAAAAATGCCCTGCAATTTTTTAAAAATTGTATTTGATTTAAATTTAAAAAAAATTGTATTTACACATTAATTTTCTTTTACCTTACCACTTATTTGAGAAACAAACATTAAAACCATTTAATAATTAGTTTTTTTTTTAATTTTTTTAACCAATTTTAAACAGAATCTATGAACAAAAGTAAGAACCATAAATGGAATTAATTTGTTACCTTAATAGCGAGTAAAAGGATCTCTTTAAGTCCATGTAAATGTTATTTAATATTAATTTGCATTTACCCTGCCAGTTATTTGAAAAAGAAACATTTATTTTAAAGGAACCATAATTTATTAAACTATTTGTTTAGTTTTGACATTATCAAGGCGAATGATTGTACCTTTCCCTTTGCTGATATTCCATTGCCTTCGAGCACTTGCCTAATTGGACCGAACTGGGGAATGCTTCTGTGCTGCGAGTCACTAACATATATTAGTTGGCTATCGCTCTGGCTTTCTTCGTTGGCCTGCTCTGCAATTAGTTTGGCTGACATTTTGCCTGGCCCATAGCACCACTTATATGTAGGCACCCCTGTCGTCCCTGCGATCGCCTCTGCCTCTTTGCTTTTCGGCAATATCCCGTGCAGTCGCTTTTGTCAAATGACATTTCTATTTCTTGTAGAGTAACCCACACACTGCCATCGCACATATATATATGTATATGCAGATACAGTCGGGTGTTGCCAGGAGGGATCCATCGCCCCTCTTCCTGCACATACATAGTCTGCCACTAATGTGGCGTACGTTTTTTGGCCAACACTTTATCAAGATGGCAGACGCCTTGGCTAGCGGCCAGAAGTGCACACAAAACTACAGAATTTTACCTAGGCCAAAAGCAAGAGACAGGGAAGCGGGTGCGGTGCACCTTGAGGGAGTTTTGTTATTCCTAAAGAGTCAACTGCTCATTTAATTTCACAAATTCTCTACGCAATTATCAGAATGAGTTTTCTGCCCATCAAAACACGAAGGAAATTTATAATAAAATCCAACGAGCGCCACCGCCCCCCAAAAACGGATGAGTCATCCATCCATTTCTATTTGATTTCTTTGGCCTTTCTTGCTTTGTTAACAGATTTGTTTTCCTTTTTGGAATTATTTATCTTGGCGCAATTTCTCATTCCAAGGGGGGGGAACTCTTAGGATTTTTTTGTCGCTAAATCAGCCAACCCCCTGAAGCTATCCCCAATTTAAAGGAGGGGCCAAAACTGGGCGACAACATGTGCCATTTGTCTTAACCTTCAAGAACATTTAGACGTCATTCATCTCTCATAATTTTTCGTGCGCTTTTCTTTGACTTTTACGCGTAGCTCGCCTTTTTGTTTTTCTTTTTCTGTTTCGTCTATATAAAGGTTGGTATTTTTCCACCACCACCACGCACTTACCAGCGGCAGCAGGAATTCCTCTTCGAAGCGAAACGAGTTAAATACAAGTTGTTAGCCGGTTTCACTGACAATTGTCAAAGTTCTCAGGGCGAGAGACAAATATTTTTCCTACTTAGAGGTGCCCCGTCTGCCACCCCAAAGTTTTTGGCCTTCTGCTTTCGGGTGGTGGCCATAAAACTTTTCGACTGCGCCAGTCAAGGACGTTTGATAAGATTGAACGGGCAGAGGAAGTTGAAACATTTCGCCGGCCCCCCGAGAAACGAACTTAATTTGTATGCTTTTTTGCCCAAAAAGGAATGAAGTTTATGGAAGGAAATTATAAATGTTTTCGGGGGCTGCGTCAAAGTGCAAATTTCAGAAAAGCCATTAAAACTAAGTACATGGCTTTATGGTTATTCTGGCAATTACAATATATTTTTACATATAGAAATGGTACATTTGAGTAATTGACCTTTATTCCAAATCAATTGTAATTAATGAGACTTTTAGAAGAAAGCTTGACTGTTTTAGAAAACTTCTGAATACTAAATCCATAGTGCAATTATAATAAAATAATTAAACTATTATTTAGAATTTAGCACAATTAAAAAAACTTACTGTTGGATAACGTAGGCTTCTGAAACTTTCTCATGATGTATGTGTAGTACACTCTTTTATTAGATTTTTACATTCTTTAAAATATATTTTTTTATTTAATGTGAGAAAGAACATCGTTGAAATCATTGAACTAGAACTTTGCTAGCATATTTCATAAATCACCGAGTGACGCAGTTCGAGCGTAAAATGTCCCTGACTAATATCTATATCGCTGCGTATAGCCCATCTTAATCCGCCATCAAAAATATATGTCAACCGCACCAAATAAATTCCACGAAATACATAAAAAGAAAAACACGAAATATTAAGCGAAACAAAAAGAAAATGTTTAAAATTAAATGATAAAAATTCCAAAACAAAAAATTAGGTAAATAAAATGTTATAAATTTCGAGAAAGAATTCTCCCAACTGCAATAAAGTGAGAAAATTTGCTGTTTGATTGTCTTGATTACAGTCATCAGCGGCGGCGGCAGGCAGACACAAGCTGATTACACCATATACACACAACGCATACATACGGGTACGAGCGTGTAGCTATAGTTATAGATATAGATATAGCGATTTGGACATTATACAATAGCAGGAGAATGCCGCCTCCTGGCATGGGGCCAATAAATTAGGCTGAGCAAATGAAAATGAACAATGAAACCTAAAAAACCACACTCATAAACGGGATGAGATGAACAATAAAGGTTGATCTGTGGACTAGGTGTTGCACCATATAGAAATTATAGTAGCTGCCATGACACCGATATTATTATCCAATCCAAATATAATCTTTCCCGGCCTCGCATTCAATTTTAGACACCTTTATGGACAATCAATTTGTAAAAGATAATCACTTCGCACAACAATGTTGTTTCTAATTTATTGGTTTCGTGTGCCTTTCGCTGTACTGTTACCTTATCCATGGGATATAGCGCGGTCCGGGGGATCGTAAATAAAGCTCGATTCGAGTGGCTATATCAATAGTTGTGGCGTCGCGTCTGGCTCTCGGCTATCAGCTATCAGTTTTCGATTTTTCAGTTTAGCGTTCCTATTAAATGGGATTTTATTGTTACGGCTATCAAGCATATTTTATGTGGGTCATATATAATTACAGTGATGGATTGGGATTTGGACGTAATCAAAAGACTAATTTATGGCGCATTATGCGGCTTTAATCGCTTTAATCGGCTGAGTACTTTAGTTCTTAGATCCAAAATAAAATGACATTCGCAAATACAAAAGGTATAATAATATACTGAATACAGTCTTGAATATCGCAAATATAATTTAATTAGAAATATATATTCATTAGCACAAGTTTTTTTGCGGTTAACCCTGTCGTAATTCTCACTTGATGAGGCGTTTCCATATCGCTTGGCTAATTTCTCGGGGAAATATGGCTTTAGATCATCGGGATGACACTTAGTTTTTACATCATCATCATCGAGCTTGACTTACATTGTTCTTATAATAGTGGATGTCAGTTTTGACACCTCGATATGTATACAAGTATATGTAATATTTGCCCGGTTAGGCCCGCTGCTTATCTCATTGTGTGCTCTTGGTGTTGCCGGGGGAGTTCAGCTCGACTTGATGACTACTTTGTCTATTTACCCTATCCGCCAGATTAAAGTGTCACGAGTCTTCCACTATGCTGGAGCTTCACGGCTCCACCATCTTCTCTCATCTCCTCGCTCGGCCCCTCATCTCCCCCGGCTTCTCGTTGTCTATTTGCGTTTATTAGATGCACACGACAGAGAGCGGGGCTTGAGCTATGGATACCTGGGTGGGTCAGGTGGATGAGAGAAGTGACTTCCATCTTGATGCACATTGAAAAATGTACAAATATTTTAAGAATTTAAGCTAAAGGCATTTTGTTAAGAGGTTTTTGTTAAATATTTTAGGTTAAACAAAGTTTTAATTTCTATAAATTCTATCTTGATCAGGAATGTATCCGAAATTTAAATAAAATTTAAAATAATTCGTTAGATTATCAAAAAGTATCAAATTTTTTCAAAAGTATTTTGGTAAAGTCTCTTGTACTAATCTTAAAGCTCTCCAGTATTAAAAAGCTTATTTTAAGACGAATTCAGGACTTAAAATATTTTATTGCATACTTTGAGAAACTTTTTAAAATGATTTCAAATATAATATTTGCCAAAAAGGTATTCAAATCCCTTAAATATTATTAAACATTTGTTTTAAACATATTCAAGGTGATAATATTTTTTCTGTGCATAGACCAGGTGAGGCAAGGTGATATATGGATGTCTTGGGTCACAGCTGGCAGACTAATCTGTATGTGTGAACGCGAGCCTCGACACTTGAGAGCGCCAAGGCGTGCTCAACTATTTCGCTGCTGTTTTCTTACGCCCCAAAAAACCCCTTTTCTCTCTGAAGTACTGCCGCTACACCCCTGGCACTCCGTCTGTTGCCACACATGCTTTTTATTCAATTAACACGGCGAGAAGAGGCAAGATGAGAGACATGCATTAATTTGAGCCAACAACAGCAGCAACAAAACGAGCCGAGGCAGCTGCCAAAAAATTGACTTAATTTGTTAGGCAAACAAAGAGCGAGAGAGGGAAGAAAAACACATCACGAGCACCCCACGAAGGGGTTAAGCGGAGGGGCTGGGCAGGCAGGTTCTAATCAAATAGCAATCGACATATTTCGTTAATTAGCTGAGCAAATAAGAAGAAACTTTTACTTTTTTTCCTTGTCGAGCGAAATAATCATGTAAATTGCCATGCTTTAAAACCTTGATGTCCGGCACTTGAAAGCGCAAATAAAATAAAATTGAGGAAGGAGATCGAAAAAGCTAGTTGCATTTTAAGTACCCTACAAAAAATAAAAGAGGTTCCTGCTAGATTTTTTGAAAGTCTTCTTGCATAAAGTCGCTTTTTCGTTAACTATTTTTACAATTAAAGCCAGCTTGACCTTGAGTTAGAAAAAGTCCTTTTCACATTCTCTTACATTATATTTAAAAATTGTATCCTATTTCTCATTTTATAAAGAAATTTTAATTAAGGTATAATATTAATATTAATTTCCAGTAATAGGGGTAAATTGTTAGAAATTATTCTAAAACTAACATTAAATATAATGCTTGAATTATAAAGAACAAAATAAATAAAGGAATTCTACTCTTAAATATTATCTGCAGAGTGTGATTTCCTTACGTAAATTTTAGCTAAATTGAAGGACAAACTTTTATGAAAACATTCATCCTTGAATATTTATTTTTAATTGCTTAACTAAAAAACTAAACATTAAAAAAGTTTTTTTTTTAATTAAATATACGTATTTTAGAGCAACTTAAATGTTTCTTCTAGCGAAAACCCATCTAGTAAAAAAAAAAGAAGTACAGTTAATGCTCAAGTACCCTTACGGACGGACCGCCAGAAGCCCGGACATGGACCAAGTGTCAGTCCTGAGATAGTGGCGAATCTACTACGCAAAGTTCTGCTGCCCTCAGCCCCTGTGCGAGTATATCAAAAAGTGAGATGCAAACGCATTCGGCAAGTGGCCACTAAAAAAAGGAAGACGAAAATTCCAATTGAAAGAGCTGTAAAAAAACAAAATGAAAGAAAATTTGCATAAGAGACTGTGAAACGGTTTGCATCTGATGAAAGTCGATTCATGGCTAGCCACGAGGGAGCGGAAATGGGGGTTTCGGCGAGTGAGTAGTGTGATGGCCCACTCAATTCATTGAGAGACAAAAACCATAAAAAAAGGAAACAGTGATAGACAGAACACAGAAAACTGCAAACAGAAAACACTTAAAACGGCCACGAGAACAGCGACAATGTTGGACCCCAGAACGAAGAGTATAAAAATGGGGGGAAAGCCAAAGGGAATACTAAGAGTATGAAATGAAAATGCCACCCAGTCAGCCGGTCCTTCAGCGGTCGCCGCATTTCCATCAGTGTGGTGTCGCTTCATGGTTTGCTTCATTAAAATTTGGTTTTCATTTCAATTAAGTTGCGGTTCTGTTGGGCGGAAAATGCCAGGAAATCAAAGAAATTGTTTGGCTTTCGCCATCAAATGAAAATAAAGGGGAACATGCCAGTGGGCGAAGTGAAAACTGTTGGCAGAGAAAGCAAAATGCACCTCTAGGAAGTCTTTCAGGATTCCGCTTAAGAAATTCATAAGTAATTCAGCAAATAAATAATGTAAGGAAAAAAATAAACCGACAAGGAGGTAAATGGCGGAAATAAAATCACAAATTTCGGCTCATTTTCCACCCAATTAGTTTCTTGTTAGCTAATTCATTAGAAGATTCCTCGCGGATTTATGGGCCACCAGGCAAGAATACGTATTTGGGAAAAACACATTTCCCGCGGGGCCAAACGGGAACCGCCCACTCAAAGTAAATACAATACACCTGCCAACACGTTAACGAAAACAGAACTAAACACTAAAAACTTTAAAGGGAGGCGGCAGATGGCGGAAGGGGGCGGCAACTGATGGATGTGAACGACGAATATGTTTTAGAATTTTTCGAAAATTCCTGCCTTGCCTGTTGGGAGATGGATAGAAAATTCAATTTCGCCTTTGATCAGAGATGAAATTGCATTTGTGCCTGGGAGGCGGAATTATTACTATGAAATGTTGCAGTCGGCGAACAGGGCGTATGAGTTATGTGCATCCGTCTAATCATCTGCCAAATGGCAAATGGAACCGAACGAAGCGGAATGTAAAATGCGAAAAATATGTTTGCTCACTTAATGAACCAATAAATGTGCGCACAACTTTTCCCACAGCTAAATCAATAAAAACATTCATCTCATATTTTTCACAATTATTTTCCCTTCAACCTGCCGCTCTTAAATGGCTTCTCGTTTGTTAATTACTTGGAAGAGTGTCAAGCGAAAAAGCAGAGCCAAGGCAACGTCTAATAAATATCATCCGAAAGTGTATATCGAGAAATTGTGTTGGCATTTTTGGCAGATGCATTTAATGTTTTTATTGATTGCCACTTGCCTTAAACATACCCCCGCCTGCGTCGTTTTCCCTTTTGAACACGAACGTTTTCATGTTTTCGTTGATTAACCCTAGTCTCTTTTCTATTTCCCTTCTGAGCGAACAATTCAGGGAATTTAATTGTGAGCCCAATTGCAAAATGTCTTTAATTATGGGATGTATGGCTTTCCTTCATATTTTCTTTCTTTCTTTGATTTTAATTACCCAAAAGTGTACGTAGCCAAAACATTTTATTCGGTCTACAAACTCTTACACACATGAAACTCAAATGTTAAATGAATTTTAATTAAAATGATTTCTCTTTGCTTGTTTTCTTTGCAGGTGAGTTTTCTGCTCGATTTTTATGTTTTAAAAATAATGACAAATTGGTAAGTATATTCAAGATGTTTATTAATCCGGAAGTGTGAAAGTATTTAATGTAATAAATTAGCTAGGTCTTAGGGGAAAATAAGAAATGTAAGCAATTCTTATCTATCTTTAATCTTTTTTGAGTATTTAATTGTCAACGGAGTATTTTTTTAATTATTCCGTAATTCAATGGTCTTTTACATGCCGACCATATAAATTCACTCCCCCTCGTTCCCACTTTCAACTTTATATGCTAAGCGACGGCTTAGTTAATTAACACTCGTCGGAAATTACAAAAAAAATAAAAAATAGCAGGAGAGGCAACAATAAAGAGCTCAATTAACGCCACTCACAGCTCAGGGGCTAAAATCGAGGGGCAAAGGGAAGCGGGGGATATGTGCATGCAGCGGCAACAAAATTTTACTAGTTCGAAGTAGTTTTCATGTGAACGACAATTCGAAAACTCGGTTACATCATTTCTGACAACAAAGGGTTAATTTCCATTACGAGCTTATTGAGAGCGAAACGCAGGAAGCTGTCATTGAGTGAGTTCTTTACAAATACACAATATTTGACCGCAAAAATCGCCCGAAAAGTACCAAAATGTATATATTTAAATTTAAAAACCATATTTTTAGTTGTTGGGCGTAAATTGAGTAAAGGCGCAACACGCGTGTAGAATGCCTTTGATTTTATTTTGGTTTAGAGCAATGTTTTACACATTTAGAACTGTCAGAAGACAAAGTGTCTAGAAATTCTTTCGGGCACAAAAACTACATGAAATGGAAACTGAGTCAAAGTATATATGCATAAATATGTGGGTGTATCTGTGGACTAAGACTCTTAGTTGCTTAAATTATTGAATCTTGGACATTGTGGCAGCTGCTTCATTTTTATCTACCGGCACACATTTCCAAATTCCACAACGAAATTGTAATTTCGTTTGTTTTTAGCGTCTGACCTGGCGCCCTCTATCGCTTGCTAGTCGTAACTGCCTACCATTGACTTTTTCTGAATGAATAAAGTTTATAAATAAACAATAAAAAGGAGAAGCGACGACAAAAAACCATTTTAATTCATGCCTATCAAAAATTTGTTTGCACTCCAATTCGTGGGGCTTTTGTTAGCCTTTAATTTTGGGCTAACTGTGTACAGATGCGATACTTAATATGCGATTAATTACGTTTATTCTAAAACTATTGATATAATTAAGGAAATTATCAGAGAATTAAATAATTGGTTCAATGTCGATTTTGTATTCAGTAAACATTGAAATGTATTTGAATTATGTGTTCAAATGTTAATGTTGCGCCAGGATACTAATAATAAATAAATAAAATTAAAATGTTTTGATAATGCAAATAATGAATTTGTATTTTAAGCTTTAAATATCTTAGACAATCAAGTAGTTTAAATGTTAAATAAGCTCAGGTAATAGGACATGAATAAATGTAAAAATGTTACCAAAGAACATGTTGAGCATGTTGATCTAATAATTCTTAAGATTATTGATTAACACTAAGTTATAATAATATTGTCTCCTAAGGGTACCTTTTTATATCTAAACTATATTTTGGTTTCATAATATTATAGTATTCAAAATATTTCCTTAACTGATTTTAAAATATTTCTTAAATAAGCTCGGGAAATATAAAAGCTTTTTTTTGCCCCAAAAGTCTCACAGTCCGAACCACTGTGCTTGGAAAAAGCTCTTTGACGGCAAGCGCCCGCTAGCGGATGCTTTTCGATAACTTGCCGGTTAAGCTCTCTCGGAAAAGCTTTGATTACGCTCTCTTTTTGAATCGTTCTCCGCTTTACTTCTCGCAGGCATTCGTTATGTATTTTTTTTGCTGCAGGCAACTTGTCTGGCATACAAAACCTCCCCTCAATGAGCCACCCTCCCCCCAAGTCGCTCAGCGAACCCCAGCGGCAGACTATTCAAACATCGGAACTCATCATCATCATCGTCGTCAGGGGGCGAAAACACGTGCAGAGAGTGGCGGCGTTTAATAGGCGAAAGCCCCTTAGTCGCCCCCTGGATATCGCTCATACGCCGCGTTGGCAATGAAACATAATTTTCTGCTGCTGCTATACGCCTACGACAATAAATTGATTTGAAATCAAATTCCCCGTGTTTTCTTCGTTTGTTGTTTTGTTTTCTCCATCTCTTCTTTCTTTTTCTTTCCCTTTTTGCCTTCTTGTTTTATTTTTGTATTTGTTCGGCCGTCACATGTTTGGCCAGGCGACGTCTCGAATTTCCGTCCAAAGTGCCAGGTGATAAGGCCAATAAAGGGGTTTTCCCCCTCCCGTGAAACTGTTGCGAGTTACGTAAATTAATTTCCGATCGCCGAACCTTAACTTTGGCACTGTCTGCCTCTCTTCGATATCGAATTCAAGTTTATTGTTTTCGGTTTGTGTGTGGTCAGCGGTTGGCCGAAAACCTGTTGGCCAAGTAGTTGGTCCTCTGATAAGCCGCCCGCTATATAATTTTATTTCCCGCTAACTTGTTCTATTGGTCCATAAAATTCGGTAAAGATAGCGCATGTCGCCAGGTATGCAGGAATGTCGAGCGGATGAATGAAATTATTATTGGAATGAAATTACTTTTCCCAGATTGGTTCGTACAATACAGAGATTATTTATGAAGATCTTTGAGTGCGTTAGAACTTGAAGTTAGTGCTTATCTAGGGGTTAACAGAAGCTTTACCTTCTGTGAGTTTGGCTGCTAATAAATCTGGATCCAAGTCCTCTTAGCAAAAGCGAATAATTTTAAAATTACCAAAATATATCAATCATATTAGTTATTTAATATACATTCATTAATAATATTATATTAATTACATTAATGATATTATATTCATTATATTAATGATTTTATTTTTATTCTTCATAAGTTAACAAAAATGTTGTTATTTATTATTATTAGAAAAATATTTTATTGAAAAATTCGAATAGCTTGTAATTATTTTTAACATAAAATATAACGGATATATTTTTTTCTTATTTAATCTCAATTATTATTTTTTAAATAGGTAGATACAATTTTATATTTATTAATCATTTTTCTTAATATACTTTTTTGATGGGCTATTTAATAATAGTCTCAAAAAAAGCCCTTTACTTAAATTATATTTTCAACTATAGAAATAGTTCAATAGTGCTTCAATAAAACCTTTACTTTGAACATCAATCACTGAAACAGCTTTATTACCAGCCATTAATATTCTGTCTAGATTTTTAAAAGTTTTTTATATATTCTATTAATGGCATTTTTGTTTCGTCGGCAATTTTCTATTCAATAAATACTTATTAATCGTGACATGTATCAACTGCCTATTAAACCCCTTTGTTTCGAGTTCGAATGGCGGGAAAATAGCACAAATTCGCCATCACTCACCCTGGCAGACAATTAAAATTGATTAAGACAAACTAGGTACTGGGTGCGATTGACTATTTTGCTCTGATTTAGTCTAACAACCATATCGGGCCCTTATTACCGTCAACAGGTAGTTTAGCTAGCCTATCTAGGTCAGCTGGTTGAGAGGGCCTTAATAAGCCAGGCGCGGTGTCGTAAAAAAGCATTTAAACATTTCAGCATTTCTAAATAATTATTTAGCAAAATGTTAATTTACGACCTGCTGCACTATACACGTGTATAATGACTCGAACGTCGCCATACCAGAACCATTTACAGAGCCACAGAACTACAGAAATATATATACGTACGACGTACTGTATGTATGTACTATAAGCACTATATAGAAACCAGCAGAACCCTAGACGCTTTCCGTGTAAGTAAGCAAATCGCTGAATGTTTAATTAAGGTTTGATTTGTTGCGCTTTGTGACTGGCTCAATTTTGCGACGACATTTCATTGAAATATTGCGGAAAATTTCTACGATCTACTGAAGTTTCTTTCAGGGAAATTTGAGATGAAGGAAAAAATAAATAAAAACAGAATATACTACTACTTTATCAAAAGAAAGTCAAACATCTTTCTGTATTTTTTTTAAAAGATCTGTATAGATATTATTTTGGGAAATAATTATTAAATGGTATATTAAAGATTAATATTTAAATTTCTGGATATTTAGGATATATTTTTTTTAATTATAAGTATTTTTACAAATTTATTTCCAAATAATTACAATAAAATCATTTTTATTTTTATGTTTACTGTATTTTTGTAAAATTTTTGTAAACCTGATATGCTAGGAACATTGCAGAAATATTTTTTAAAACATTAGAGATATGATTAGATCAATATTTAATACGATTTATTCATTTGTTTAAATTATTTTTCCAAAATGATTACCTTTGCATTGATTTGTTTACATTCTGTCTCTCATTTCTTCCCCGCTTCCGATATTTATTCTGCACAATTCGCTTTATTTTTATTTCTATGCACTGTGTCTTTCCTGTATTTCTTTTTATTGTTGTTCTGCAGATGCAAAGGGTGTGTGTGTGTGTGTGTGAGTCAATGATTCGATGCGCGGGTGTGCGTGTGTGCGAGTTGCTTTAAATTGCTATTTATAAACGAGCAACAGCTTCGTCTTCACCGTTCTCGCCTTCTCCTTCTCAGTCTCAATTGGGTTTGTTTTTAGTGCTTTCAGTGCTCTCTCTCTCTCGTTCTCTCTCTCCCGCTCATTCATCCGTTTGTGCAGTGTGCGTGTGTGAGTGGACAGCCGTACAATCATACGGGCACACACACCAGCCCCCGGGGGCCGGCGCACGTGGTAGCGAAACGTGATAACACAAAATACAACAACTGGCAACAAAACAAACAGAAAACCTGACAACGTCAGGCGTCGCTGCCAGCGTTGGCGTCGCTGTCGCTGGCAACGGCGACCGAGCGCCAGCAGAGCAGCTGCAATTGTGGATTTTTGCGATTGGTTCCCTAGAATCCGATGGCTCGGCATATAAGCCTGGCCAATGGCGCTGCTCGACGGCACATCCTTCTGCTATTGGCAGGAGCCGAAGCTGCAGCCGAAGCCGCAGCCGAAGTTCGTGTCGCTCCTCGGCTCACGAAGTTGCGTCCTGCTGACTTGTTGCTTTTTTGGCGCTTCCAGAAATAGCCAACATACACGGCGCCACGGGGCGTATACTCTATATATTCGAATGCAGTGCCATGTCTCGCGGCTGGAAAAACAGGTGACCGACCAAAAGCATGCTTTTCAGATGTTCCACCGCAATTGAAGGGCTTTGAAACGGTGACTGCTTTTTTCAAACAAAAAAGAAAACAAAATAAGGAGGCGGTGCAATTCCAAGAAAAAGGACAAGTTTATTGGGTTGGAAAATTCTCAGGGATATTCTTGGAATTTATTTCAATTGTCATAACAATAGAAACCAATATTTCTAATAGAATTCTGGGGTTTTTGCAAGGCGGGAGTATAAATATTTTAAGAAATAAATTTTTGTAAAAAAAATCTGGAAAAATGATGCCAAAGGAAATGAAAAGTATATTTATTTTACTTTTAGTTAAAATAATTATATTGGTATGAAAAAAGGTCAATACAATGAATTTATTGTTTTATAATATACTTATTGCAGTAGTTCTAATAATATGTAATGTGTATATTAGAGCTCGGAAATAGTGGGAATATTCTTAAACATTTCCAAGAAAATGTACCGGACCTATGCCAATGAGGACTTTATATAAGAATTATTGTAGTATTCCCCACTGAAACTGTTGGAATATTTTTTGAAATATTCTAAGAAAGCGCTGCTGCGACCTACGCCAATACTTTAGCATGTTTTGAGTGCGCACAGATTAAGTATACGCCCTGCTCGCAGCTACTACGCGTTGGGTTTTGTGTAGAGTGAAGTACCCTCCGTCCCGCCAAGAGATCCGCTTACTTTCCATGACGCAGCGCTAATTAGTTGGCGGCACAGAGACGATTCTGGCCATATTACGCATACGTCACGTGTTGCATACGCATCAGTGCCGAATATATATGAAATACATCGAATATTGTCACGGAAATTGGCCACGCACTTGGCTTATACACGAATATTTATATATGAAATATATTTGATATATAGACAGATTTAGCTGTGTTAACTGTAGCGACGGGCAAATGAGAGGCAGGCAGACAGCCCGAAGTGACTGGAAACCTTTGAGCCGTATCTGTAGCTGTATCTGTGACTATATCGGTATCTGTATCTCTATCTGTATCTGACCAGTTGTTGCGCTAGTATCTGTTTCTTTGAGTACGCTTGCCTGCCGTTCAACGTGCAGTTCTCTCCCTCTCTCAATTAATTTGCCGGCGTGTGTGTGAGAGTGTGCGCCCGGTGTGTGTCCACAACACGTGCTTAGAACTGCGCTAGACAGTGGGCTTTGGGTCATATTGAAATCCGCGTGACTTTGTCGTTGCAGCGCAGTCGCTGGCGCTGCCACAGTCCCTTTTTAAAATACAGCCATGGTCGAAATAATAGTTGTACTTTCAAATATATTTGGCAAGGCACTGCAAAGATGTTTTCTAATATTTTCCAACAAAAGTAGCTATTTACTGAATGGATACTGAAAAATGGATTTCTTTAGAAATAAATTAGCTGGCTTAATGGATAAAATCATCAAAAATTGTCTTACAATCATTTGATTTATTCAATAAAAAATAGCAATAAAATAAAAAAATCAATAAAAAAATAGTATTGAATAAAAATAAAATAAAATACAGAACTTATCCTAACAATATTGAAACCTTTTGATGGCTTTACTTTCAATGAATTTAAAACAGTTCATTCCTACTAGGAAATGCTTTTTGTAAATGTTCAAAGGGCACAGCACTATTAATCTGGACACAGCTGTATGTAAGAGTATATAAATATTTTTTTATATACAAATAAAAATTTGTAGTGGCAGCGTTTGATAAAAAACCGAAAAACAATTATCAAAGTGAGAGAGGGAGCGCTGTTTTTGGACCGCCGCCCTTTACGTAAGGTGACTTACTTGCAGAAAATTGCAATTTTAGCAGGCCGAGAGCGGCAGCGACGCCGACGGCGGCAGAGCGGCGACTGCAGTCGGGCAGCGACTGCGGCAGAGGCGGCGGAAAACCAGAGACACTGAGACCGAGGAAACTTTGCTCGGCCGGCATTCTGTCGCATCGCGTTCTCATGTGAAAATCGTCGTTGCGGGTTTCGGACCGTGTTCTTCACTGTCGAGCGGGAAAATCCAAGAAAATATTTTGCAAAGAAACAAAATAAAGCAAAACGAATTTACTAAATTAATTCAAGTTGAGTTCCCAGAAAAGCGAAAAAGTTCTGGAAGAATTTGCAACCGAATGAAATATTTTTGATTCCCACACCAGTTTCAAGTGCAACAATTGTGAAATCAATCCAGTGTCAGTGTCAGTGTCAATAAAATAACTATCATAAATAAAGTGCAGAGAGAGATAGAACCAGCCAGAGAGAAAGAGAGAGAGTGAGAGCCGGAGATCTCTCAGAAATTCTCTGTCCAGCGGCGCCAAAGTTACGGATACAATTTCAAACAGTTTCATTTTATTTTAATTTTACAACTACAAAACAACAAGCCCAAGAAAGAATAAAGATCAACTGAAACAACAAAAACCCTAAGCAAAAAACGATCTCATTTCTAAGCAGCAACAAATTCTGAGAATAAGAAAAGGTATTCACCAAAAGGCTGAGAGAAGGAAACGAATTACAATTCAATTGATTTGGCAAATAATAATGTATTTGTTTTGATTTAACCAAATGTATAAAGAAGAACTCTTCAAAATTTCCATCGTACAATTTACAATGAAAATAATCAATTGCTGAACAAACACGTAAAGCCTTTGTCCCGATTCTCAACTCAATTTCTATACAAAGAACGTCACAAAAATCTTATTATTAAAATTAATTGAACTAGAAGAAGAAGCGCAAAACTATACAACTATACAATGCCTTTTCTTATTCCTAATCCTCATGATCATCAATTAAAAATAATGGAAACAAAATAGAAATCATACAAAAATAGACGCACCCAAAGTGCATTCCACGACCACGAAAAACAAGCGCCGACTAACAACACAACTACCATTATCACTATCATTATCACCCGCAGTATCAGTATCAGTATCAGACACTATCAATAATCTATAGTCCAGCACTCATCGATCGCTTCCCTAAACTGAATCACTCCCAACATTCCCAACGATCACCAGTTCATTAGCAACAACCAATATTGGCTATCGATTGGCTAGAAACAAAACAAAATCTAGAACAAATTGGAAACGGGAAAAAGGAGCAACACACTAATCTGGGTTTTCAAATAAGAGCACAATCTTTTCAGATGTGGGCGACTTAAAGGGCACAAACCCCGACCAAGACTAGAAATTTTCCATTAAAAACTCAAGTGAATCAGTGTTTTTGTGAGACAATGCGCACAACTTTCAGCCGTGGCCCAAGGTTTATTCTGCTAACAAGCAAGTTCAACCACGTTCAACACAAGGAGGTGATCACTTAGGCCTCTGCAAAAATACACCAACCACGCCCAGTGAATTAGCAACCCAGTGAAGCCAGGACCCAGTTAATACCCAGTGACCATGTCTTCGGATACGAACTCCTGCACCAGCTTCTTTAACCAGGAGCACGCCAACGCCACCCTGTCGCAGTATTTCCAGCAACTAAACTCCCAGGTGGCAGCTGCGGCGGCAACAACCAGTGGCGGCAATAGTAATACTAACAATAGTGGAAGCAGTGGCAACAACAGCAGCAGCGGCAACAGCGACAGCGGCAATGATGGCAGCATAACCGGCTCTGGATCAGGATCAGGATCCTCGGGATCAACCATGGACAACCATCGGAGCAGTGTGAGCAGCAATGATTCGGGCAAGAGCAGTGGCGGGGGCTCTGGCGGAGGATCGGGGGCAACTAACAACAATGTGAATGCCTGGGCCTTGCAGCAGCAACAGCAGACCGCGGCCTTGCACCACCACCAGCAACAGCAGCAGCAACAGCAGCAGCAACACCACCAGCACTTGCAGCAACAGCAGCACGCTCACCAGCAACATGTAGCTGCCGTTATGCAGCACCAACAGCAACAACAGCAGCAGCAGCACTCACATCACGCCCAGCAGCATGCACAGCAGCAACACCATGGTCATCCCCTGCATCCGCATCATCCACACCAGCAACAACAGCAGCAGCAGCAGCAACAGCAGCAGCAGCAGCAGCAGCAACACCACCACCACCAGCATCAGCATGCACAGCAGCAGCAGCAGCAGCAGCACCATGCCGCCCAGCTGGCCCACACACTCTCCTCGGCAGCCGCCGTTGCCGCTGCTGCCAACTCCGGTGGCAATGGGGGCAACAACAATACCAACACCCACTCCATCTTCGGCACCGGCAACTTCCACTACAAGACCAACAACTCGTGGACACTGCCCACGTTGACGTATCAGCGGATCTACCAAGAGAATCCCCATTACCAGCGCAACTCCTTCATGGATCCACAGACCAATGTTGCTGCTGCCGCCGCCGCTGCAGCAGCAGCAGCGGCCGCCTCCGCTGCTAATGTGGCGAGTGGCAATCAGGGAGCCAGTGCGAGTCCCAGTGGAAACAATAATCCTGCCGTGGCAGGACCCAATCCCGGCCAGAACAGTAACAACAACAACAATAGCAACAACAGTGGGAGCAACCAGAGCAACAACAACAGCAGCAACAACAATGTGTCTTCTGTGCAACATGTGGCCAATGCCGTAGCAGCAGCCGTCATAGCCAACGAGCATCAGAATCATTTGAACAGCCTCAAGGCGCGGTTTCAGCCATCCAGCTCAGGTGAGGTGATGACTGAGGATACGTGTATGGGGAATCCTTGAAAGTATTTTCAATTTAAATTTGTTTATTTGTCATCCAAAACCGACTGAGAAATAAAATCCAAGTAAAGTCAAATTAGTATCTATAACCTCTATACTTTTAATATTTAAGAAATTTAGTCTGTTTCTACTTCAATTTCAAGAGGAGAGGCTTGCAACCAAAGGATTTGCAGACCAAATTCTATAACAATCGAATCAATTAGTAGGATGGAGTATCAGTAGGAAATATATTCAATACTACAATACTAATTCGGGAATTTGTTAGCCATACTAAAATATAAATGAACCATTAATTGTTTATTTGTATTTCTAATATTTATGTAAAACCTGGGTTTTTGATAGAAAATATCTAATTAATGCCAATATCTAATTATCGCCAGCTAAAATATCATAATTAATACTGCCAGAATAATGTGAGAGTAATAGGAAAAATCTTGACTTGGCAACTATTTGTTCATCCCTTTGTTGACTAACTTGCAACGTAAAAGCTGAAATCGACTATAAGATTGACGCCACCCTTAAAAAAGAAACCACAAAGAAATGTGTAAACAACTGATAAAAAGTATGACTAGCTCTGTGATTTCTCGTTATTTTCCTCCGAGCTTGTCTTTTGTATTAGAAAATTAGTATTTCGTTGTGGAGCGCCAATATGGCGCCCTTAAGTGAAGTGTCTGGAAAAAGTCTATCTGCTCGGATGCAAGCCCAAACCCCAACGAAACCCCAAAGCGAGCTGATATCATCGGACGTCAGCGGCCGAGAACTTTGCGCAGTTTGAGCTTGAAAAGCGCAAAAGTCAAGAAAGCTTGCCGCGCACACGTGAGCCGGACTATATATTTTATGTATGTATACAGAGTACTATATACGCTACGCCGCAGACTGACGTCGACCGTTCGAGTTGAATAGGGAACTGAATTCAAATGTATCTGCTGCATTTGTAAATGTATCTTTGCACCGCGGGATCGTCAAGAGTACATACTGTTTTTTGTTTTTTGTATGTTTTTTAGTGGGCAGCCTACCACAAGGGAAATTTGATTTATCTTAGCTATTTGCTTTCGATTATTGAATTGATTCTATTTACGACCTAGGCCAAACTGCGTTGCAATTGGAAGCGTCTGAGTGTTGAAGTTAATAATTAGTACAAGTGTCTTTACCCACAAATATATCTTATCATTTAGTGGCCCTCTAAGCTACCCAACTTCGTTCAAAAGTTGGTTAAGGTATTCGGTTTTTCCATGGCAATTTGAACTGGAAAATTATTTGACATGCCTTGAAATTTTCCATTTAATATTCCATTTAATATCAATTATACCGGCACATGTGTGTGACATTTAGTTTTGTTTAGGCCAAAGAGGCTTTTCAATGGCTGTAGGAGCTGGTTTTCAGTTTCGTTTTTTTGGCAAATCCTTTCACCCTTTTTGAACTACTTTGTCAATGCATTTGGCACAAATCCCTTTGAAAAACGCGACTAAGCCACCATTTCCCTTTTTTACACAAAACTGACCTCAGAGAAAATGCATTTGGCTTGATTAGATTTCGGAATTAGGCTGATGAGATTTTTATGGCAGATGATATGGAAGTGCATATGGCAAATGGAATGTGGGTGGTCTCTATTCGACCTCTCCCCCACATGATTGTTGTTTTTTCGCCTTTTGCTGGGTGAAATTTTCGCTATTGAATATATATACTGGAAATGACCTTTTAAAGGCAGAATGAATAATAATTTGTATGAATTTTGCTATGTGCTTGTGTGTGTGGGAAGCGGGGAAAGCTAAAATGGATAAATGTCAGTTGTCGTTGTGGGTGGGCCCCCCATTCGTGGAAAATTTCCGCCACCCTTGACAAGCCAAAATTGTTCCTCAATTAATTCTCACTTGCAGCTGCTATTTTATTGACCAAAAGTGTGATGATTTTTATATTAAAATTACAGGATTTATTATTATTTTTTTTTAATTCGTAATTTTCAAATTACTAATGACATTTTTATCTTTTTGTTTATTTACAGGTAAGCATCGAATACTAAAATTATGCTCTGCCATCGCAAATACTTGTGATCATAAATGTTTTGCTAAATTACTTACTGGTAAGCTTGTGTCTTGATCCATTGACTAACTTTTATCATACAAATAGTGAGAATGGGATTGAGAAATTTGTGGTGAAAATAATAATTTATAAAATTATAAATTCAAAATAGTAATCGGAAGAAATGTAAATGTGTAAACTTAAAAAGTTCATGGTGATAGCCAAAAAAAATCTGAATTTATTTTTTTAAATTATTTTAATAAGAGGACTTTTTAAAAATATAATTTTGGGGTAAACACGCTAACTGTTTATGTGGGTCAGCATCGGATACTGATGGGAAAGAAGTGGATACTTTTTGAAGCAGGTGTACTTAGGTCAAAACCTGCCTTGATTCTTTAAAACGTTTTTTGGGAGTTTTAACTTTTTAAAATATGAATAAATGTTTTTCATTTCAGTTATACTAGCAAAAAAAATATTATTAGTTAATTGGTACATCTTTCTTCCCTAAAAAAAATGTATCTTCAATAGACAGAAGAGTTTTCCCCAAAGTTTTTACTCGAAATATTCATTTTCTTGATTATTGCTTGGGCTTAATATGTATATAAGTTTTCATTTTTAAACCATTATTTCCATTTAAAAAGAAAGATACAAAAATCCCCGAACTTAAGCTCACAAAAAGTCACTCGAAGCGGCGAACTGAAAGCTTTTCTCGGCTCACTCAAAACAACGCCGCTGCCGGCGTCGACAGCGGAAAATCGGCTTCCGCATTTGAGTCGCTGGCGGCGGCAGCGCGGCTCCCGCCAAGCGTGGCGGCAGCGACGAACTTTGGCAGGCTGCGCGAAAGAAAGTAAACAGGCGGAATGCGCAAAAAAAGCTAAGCGAGTGCGAAAGAGACAGAGCGGGGGCTTTCTGGCTTTCGGTTTCAAGTTTGGCATTTATTCCGTTGCCCGCCTCTTCTTCTCTTTTCCTCTTCCTCTTGTGCGGGTTTCTCTGAGCTGCTGCGCCGCTGCCTTTGGCTCTGCCTCTGCCTCTGCCGCTTTTCTGCTCAGCAGCGAAGCTGCGTTGCACGGCGCTGGCGACGCGCGCGTTCACTCAGCGTTCGCAGTCCGGCGGCACCGGTTCGATTCCACGGGCTCTCCACCAAAAACCCAGAAAAACTAAAAAACTAAAAAACTAAACAGCCGAATCCAATAAAAAACAGAAAATATTCCCCACCCAAGCGCCGGGCATACACATGCAAGCAAAGGCCATCAAAATAATACGTATACGACGCGTGTCTTCGTCTTTAGCACCGCGCTTTCGAATCCAATTTCGAATTCGAATTCGTGCGAACCTATGAACTTTCGTTTCCTCTGCGCACTGAATTTCGCGGAAAAGGAGCGAGGATCGAGGAGGAAAATTTCCCAGGATTAAAATGTATTGTGCAGTGAACGAAAATAAATGATCTCTAGAGTGAAAATCAGCAGAAGTGCCGAGCAAAGAATATATATGAAATAAATACGAAACACAAATATATATATGAAACATTTTTATGCTGCTAAGAGAAAAGAGCATAAATCAAAAGTGTTTATAAGTTTGCCAAACAAAAAGTAATAACAACAAACGATGATCAAATATGTTAAATAAAGAACTAATAAAAAACTTTTCGCTTAGGCTGAGAAAATAAGAAAGCCACAAAACTATTATACCAATTTTATATATATATGTAAAATATTTAAAAACTTTGACGAAATATTTTAACCAAGAAATTTTGTATACAAAAATATTTAAAAATATTTATTACTTTTTTTTAAAAGTTTCAACATTTGTTTTACATAAACTTGTTTGCCTTAGCTAACAATTACAGAAGCTATTTTTACGGATTTTATATAAGCAAAGCTTAACATAAAACTATTCCAAAATCATTTATAAATTTTATTTGATATAAACAAAATTCTTAAATAAGAAGTCTAGAATGCTCTTTCAAAATTCTAAATATTTTTATCAGCTTTAAAATAAATGCAACCAATATTTCACATTTTTTTTACCACAAGCCAAGCCATTGAATCATTAAAAAATTAAGAACAAATAACAAAATAAAGGAACAGAAAATGCAAAGGCAGCAGCAATAGCTCGAAGCAACCGTAACGCGAATGAGTGCGACGATCAGTTTGACAAATAGCAAAAACGCATAGCAAAACATTTCGCTTAGTGTTTTGTTGCTGTTGTTGCCGCCTCAAGGTCAAACTTTTCTCATTCAAAAGCGGCGGCGGCGCGGGCAGCGAGAACTGAACCCCTTAACAAAACGGCCCAGCCCCACAGCGAAAAAAAGTATAAAAAAAAAAAAATAAAACAACGCTCAGTACGCGGAATAGTTGACAACGAAATATAGCAGCGGCAGCAACAACACACAGCGTAATAATAGAAAAAGCAAACAAAACAAACAATAGAAAAATTGCGAATGTGAAAAAAGCGACACAAACTTAAATTAAAACTGAGCCAAAGCACTCGCAATATTCTGAGTGGCCAGCTGTGTGTGTGTGAGTGTGTGCGGGTTAGCGAGAGCTTAATGTTGCTGCCGTGATCGCCACGAGCAATTAGAATTGCTGCGGGAGCAGCAGCAGCAACAACACAGCGGCGCGTGCGATAAAAAGCTTTTTTCCATTTCCATTTCCATTTCCACTTCCAATTTCAATTTCAATTTGTTGTTAATTAAGTTAGCAAGCAGCAGCAGCGGCAGCAACATGCAATAAAACACTACGAGTTGAGCCAGGGGAATCGTAAAGAATTGTGATCTCAGCAATGAGAATGGACTATCAAATGCCACCGCCAGCACTGGCGCTTCAGCAGCAACAGCAGCAGCATCTTGGCCTGCAGCATCAGCAAAATCAGCTGCAACTGCTGCAGAATGTGCAGCAGCAGCAACACCAGCAGCAGCAGCAACAATTGCTGGGCCAACAATTGCCACCTCTTAGCAGCTTGCCACTGCAAGTGGTAAACAATCTGCCGCATTTGCTGGGTGGCAACAGCAACAACTCCAGCAGCAACACCAACAATCCGAATCTCAGCTGCAACAACAATCTGCTACGCAACTCCATGCAACACCAGCAGCAGCAACAACAACAACAGCAGCAGCAACAACAACAACAGCAGCAGCAACAGCAACTGCTCAACAACCTGAGCAACAATGGCAATAATAATGTTGCCAATGGCAACTTGCCACCGCCAACGCAATTGTTGCAGCATCATCTGCAACATTTGGCGCATGTGAATGTGAACGCTGCGGCAGCAGTGGTTGCTGTGGCAGCCAACAACCTGCAACAGCAACATGCCACCGGCAACAACAGCAACAGCAGTCCCGGCAGCAACAATAACAATAACAACAACATACTCAATCACAACAATCTCAATATCATTATCAATAACCATAATAATAGTAACAATAATAATAACAACAATCCAGCAACACCAAATGCAAATCTCGCGGCTAGCAACAATGCCACGCCCACAGTTAATACCGCCGTGGCGGTGGCGCAACAGCAGCAGGCGCACGAGAATAGTTTGGTCAATAGTTTAGTGGGTGTCATTAATGGAACCACCACCACAACCGCCGCCAATAATAACAACAACAATAGCGGCAGCAACAACAACAACAACAATAATAATAATAATAATAATAATAGCAATACCAACAATAATAATACAAGCAACAATAATGGAGTCGGCGACGACAACAATCGATGGACACAGTTCCAGGTGCAACAATTGTGGAAGCAACACGCCAACTACTTAAACGGTATGCGATCTCTGCAATTAATACACAATAATCTATGGGACGAGTAATAATTACCAACAATAGTTCAGGAACTTTTTTAAAAGCTGAACCAACTAGCAATTTCAATTGTACAACTATATTTCTTGGGGACCTCCAGGAAAAACAGATAGGAAAGAGTTCTTCCTCGAAATGGGAATATATTTCACGCTTTTATCGAAACCTTTATTATAACACTTGAAGGTTCTAATGGTTAACCCTTCGCAGAGAAATTCCCCCCTGTTTCTATCCACATGTAGCTGATTTAGCAGCTCTTGACCTTCGCCGGCTAAGTTTATTTCCTTGTCCGCAAATTGATTGTATGCCTGGCTAATTTTTCCTCACACCTCCCGAGCACACACAACCCCCAAATCCCCCGTCGCAGACCGACCCTGATGCAGTGTCAAAGTCAGCTTACATCGATTGGCGAGGGGCACATGTTGCAGCGACTGTTTATTTAGGGGTTCCTCTAATTGAGGAGACACGGGGCCTAATGGCAACTGGAAAGGGGTGTTTGGGTCAGGGATTGTGGATTTTCTCGGCTGCTCTATGCACAAGCGATGCTCTGACATTTCCGCGTGGGGTAGGTTAGTCTAAAGTCGAGTAACTCAACTTTCAAACCTTTCGGACTCCGTTTCACAATCACTTTTGCTTTCGACTTTAGGCCATGCTCTCGGCAAGGGCCAAAGCACAACAACTGAGGCAACAACTTGTTGAACGCGACATTTCCAGACAACTTTCGTTTCTGACTTTTGGGTGCTTTCCATATATATATATATATTTGTATATGTATAAAGATATTCCAGGCAACTTTTTTTTGTTTTTTGTTTTTATTATTATGTATTTAAAAGCCGCTTGGCCCGGCCTTTTGGCGTTTTTATTTTTTTCTTCCCTCTCGTCTTTGGCCTTTTGTTGTTATCGCCCAAAGTTGATCTGCCAAAAATACAAAAAAAAAAACCAAAACATAAAGAGGCAACAAAAGGGCAATTTTTGTGTGTTTCTGTTTGACATTGCGCGGCATAATTTATATTTGTCCCGGCAAACAATATTAAATTCGTAAGCGGCTCTTTAGCTGCCGAAAAATGCGTTTTTACTTTCATTGAGGCGACGCCGACGCCAGCAACAACAGCAACAGCATTAAAAGGGGCAACAGCAGCAACATCGCCGTCGTCAACTGCTCTGCCGGCTTAGCAACATCACCAAAAATTAACTTTCACTTTTTGGGCAGTTTTTAAATTCATTTCTTTCTTTGGTAGTTTTTTTGTGGGTTTTTTGATATTTTTGTTGCTGTTACTTTTGACTTTGCTGGCTCTTCTTGAAAATAAAACTGAGAGAAACAGCAGCTTAAAAAAATGAAACAATGTTGAAGGGTTCCAGTTGAGCTGGGAAATAAATATAATTTTATCTTAATCAAAAAAATGTACATTTCGAAAGTTGGCCAAATGTGTAGATTAATGACGGCGGGGGTTTCTGTTTAATATATTTTAATAATATTATCTAAACAGCTGTGAATATTTCTAAGATTTATGGGCTGGTAAAAAATACTGATAAATTTATATTGTGTAAAAACTTACGAAGTAAATATCCATACAAATGCCTATCCAATTGAATAATCTTTTAGGAAAATATAGAACTTAAAGTTAAAATTATTTATTCATCATAGAATTATTTTTATTTGTTGGAATTTCCAGAGTAACACATTTGCAGCACGTTTTCCTCTATTTCACTATCCCATTCAGCCACATCTTTTTCTGCAGCCTTCAGTTTCTATTTCTATCAAAGTAATTGCCAATGAGCACCTCAAAAGTCGCCTCGAATTTCCATCGACTTGAGCCGTTCGTTCGTTCGTTTAGTCGGTGGAGCGCCTTAATCTGGCGATTCATGACTTCCTTTTGTTTGGATTATCTCCGGGGGAAGCTTTGCTGCACATTAATATGGCTGAATGTGTGGTGAGACATGCCAAAAGGCAAAACTGAAGAGGGGGCTTCAACGGGGACTAGAAAACCCCCGAGGCGTCGTCCGTCACACAGTCACCCAGATAGGCGGCCTGCCAAAATGCAACGTATTACAGTTATTTCAATCAAAGCGCCTCGGCTGCGGCTACTCGTCTTGGCCAAACGCAAGATTGTTGCCAATTTACGGAATATATTGTTGTTTGGCCCACAGTCGTCGCGGTGGCTAAGGCGGCGCATGTTGCGCAATCGAGCGGCGGTACGGCGGTACAACGGTAAAACGTGCGAATTGCTGCGACGCTGCCAGGTGAGAAACTTGAATCAGTGAAAGTGGCCGAAAGAGAGCTTTGTCTTTGGCTTCGGCTTTGGCTTTGGCTTTGGCTTTTAGCTGGCGCACCACGAGGCGTATGAGCAATCTGTTCACACGTCGTCGTCCAAGGCGAAAAATACTCGCGTATGAAAATACGAAAAAGACCAGAAGCGCTTTGATTGAATTTACTGTGTTTTGATTACGTTTTACCCCAGCTACAGCCACAGCTCGCCCCGCCCACCGCCACCACGCCGCCCCTCTTTCGCCGTGCTCTGCATATTTGAGGCAATTTTATTTAGGTTTCGATGTCTCTGGTTGTTCGTTCGTGTTTCAGTTTCAGTCTCTCCATCCCTGAGCCCCTTTATGGCATGAGTCTATAATTTGATAGAGCCAGCACGATACGTATGATTATCGGTTTCGCTTCCTTATTTCTGCTAATTAACCGTCCCCAGCTTACGTTGCGGCTTTCTTTCCGAACCGAACTGAAATTGGGCTAATAGGTTGAGCGGGGAAAAACTGCGATCAAGTAGTGTGTGGCAAATTGTGTCGCTGTCTCGAGGATTTTCACTTTCCCCGCCGAGACGGGCAATTAAACTATTGCAAAATATTTTGCCGCTCCGCTCCACTCCGCGCTCGTTCGCTCGCTTGTCTTTCATAATTTTCTATTAATTTCGTAATCACAAAGAAAGCGGTCTGCCGTTAGGGAAATCGCGTTCATGACGTCTGATGTCTGAAAAATGTAGAGTGAATGAGGTGGTAGAGAATTAAATCGCACAGCTGGAAAGATTGTGAAATTGAGGAAAGCCTTTCGTCGATTTTCGTAGCTTAAACCATTTAATGCCGTTAGCTGGTGGTATATTTCATAACTGTAATTTATTATTGAATATTGAATTGCTTCCATTTTTAAAATATTTATATATTTTTAGATACCTCTTAGTTCTTACTATGGCCGGAAAAATAATATCAACAAATATGTCTGCTAAGCACATAAAACATTATTAACAGATACTCAAGTCATAATATATTTATTATCATAAATAAAATTTAAAACCAAGTACCAACTATTAAATTAATTAGTCTCAACGATTTTACATTTATTCGTTATTTAAAACTATAAATTCAATTCTTCTAAAAATTTATTAAAATCAGAAACAGCATTTTGTTTCAACATTTCCAACTAAAATTTAATGGTAAGCATTTTATGTCTCGGTTGCAAGTTTACTTAAATTTAAACCGCAAAAAGCAGTACCTAAAACCTAGTCACAAATCTCCGTGCTAGCAACCCGGAAATCAAAAGTCCATCACATTTTCCCACACATAATTAATTTCACAAAAAAAGAGCGATAGAAGGCATAAAACAAACACACACAAATATACTTAAAATGTGAAAAAAAGGTAAAAAAGCAATGCAAATGAGCGCAAATACGGAATGAATGCAGTGCACACAAAAACCTCAAAGCCAACAACACGGTAAACACACAGAGACAGCGCAACAATCGAAAGTGTTACACTTTCTGCACTTCACCAACAACAACAATAATAAAAACCGAAGCAGAAACAACAATAATGGCAACAACAAACCATAAAAGAAGAGTGCGATGTACATATAGTTTATACGGCGATGTAATACAACGGGGCACTCATGCGCAGCAACAACAGCCAACAAGAAAGGCAGCAACATCAACTGTAACACCAACTTCGGGACAGGCAACTGACTTTAGATAGGCGACTTTTGAATACCCTTCAAGTTATTTCAATAGTAATTAGAGAACACCCAAGAATTACTATAACACTATAATCTCACTATAATCTGTAGAGTTCATGAAATTTTTAAGAACTATCAAGTTATATTTAAAAAAAAGTATATGGCAGCCATAGGAAATAGTTTGCCTACTGGAAGGAACAAAATCGTAATAAAAGATCCTCGTTATAAAAAACACCAGTTTTGGGTATTTCAATATATTATTATATAAATTATTAATTAAATATAAAAGATATTTAATTTAAATATGATTATTCATAACTTTTGCTATGGTGAAACTAAGGTAAAATATCTATACTCAAAACTTAGAAAGGGACGGACAAACGGACAAGCGGACAAACATACATAATAAGTTAAACATTTTCTGAATAGGGTGACCCAGAATATAAATACTTACATTCTAGACATATTCATTGCCTTACTTAAAGTGCGAGAAAAATTACTTAAAAAGGAGAACCGATCAAGTAACTAACAAATAAAAGGAACAAACCTATATAGGCAAACTGTTTCTAGTGAATTTGATCTAGATTTTTATACATACTTTTTAGACAACTTCCCTGATTTAACAAAAATCTGACCATAATGATAATACCCCTTGAAAGAGTATGAAAACCCGTCACAGTTGCGCCATCGACGTCGGCAGCGACGCATGCGCAGAGAATTACCTGAATGAGTGAAAGAGCGAGAGTGGAAGTGAAAAGAGTGCGAGAATGAGGGAGATAGAGGGGCAGAGACAGGTGAAAGGGGCGGACAGCGCAATCAAAGCGTTGTTTTTGCTGTTACCGCTGTCGTTGTTGTTGTTATTGTTGTACGTGTCTGCCGGCAACTGAAATGCAAAAAGTTGCATAATTTTGCGGCTGCTTCTTTCTACTTTTTTTATTTTTGTATTATTATTAAACCTATATTATTTTTATAGGCGCTTAGCGTTGATTCCCCGTTATTGATTTTTATTATTATTTTTATGATAATCCATGAGTGCTAAATCGGGCGGAGCAAACAAAAACTTTCGCGTGGAATTAATTTTCATAAATATTCGTCAATGCCGTCAGCAGCATCTCCAGTTTGTTCTTCCCTCAGAAGCCGAGTTGCTTTTCGGTTTGCGTATTTTAAACTGGTTTTTATTTTTGGATAGTTTTTTGGGAGCTCCAGACTCGTTTTTTGCTGCAAGCACTCTCACTTTCATTTCGCTTGTCCAGGGAAAATGGGAGGGGGCTTGAGACGGATGTGGCATGGAATCAAACATTTAATTGGTTTCACTGGATAGGATATCTTGGTGCAATGAAAAGTGCGGAAAAGAGGCAGATAAACAAGAAAATAATGAATAAACAATATCGATTTAATGATAAGCAGCAGGATTTTTTATTTCGGTAAATGTTTGGTTTATAAAAACCAATGAACTTTTATAAGCCGAAATAGGCAATAAAGTAGATATATTACATGTCATAAAATATTAATAACCCCAGTTACGAAAGCTTAAACTCACTTTCAATCAACCATCAAATCTTATTTCAATCACACTACTTACTTCCTTCCACTTTTTAGTCACTTCCTCTTCAGCAACACATCAAAATCTCAGTCACTAAAACCAACAGCTACAAAATTTACGCTGTTTCATACTAAAACCCGAAAAAACCAAATAAAAAGTGAAAGTTTAATTCCCCAAAAAAAAATATATATATATATATCCGAATAACCTACGGACCATGGTCTACTAAAAATTGTGGCCAGCTATTAACACAACAAAGACCACAAAAGCTAACAATTTACAGAAAAAATAATATACCAGTAATAAGCATAATAATATTATTATTAGGTCCATAAAAAACTACATGAAAAATAATAAAAGATAACACGCAGCTGTGTGAGAGCGTTTCACCGGAGAAACAATATATTTGTTGTCGTAGGCCCGAAAAAGAGAACTCTCTATTATATCCGTCTCTCTGTCTAATGCGTGTCCCTCTCCCTTTCTAATGAAAGTGAAATACAGACTAAAAACGCACGAAAATTATGCAAATTATTTTAATTACCAAAAATGAGAAATTTCGTTGGTCGAACACAAAGGGAAAAAAGCCCCGCACCAAAAAAGGTAAAATAAAAATAAAATAAAACCGAAAAAGGTGCGAGGGCTCCCAGAGATGACACAGAAAGAAAAAATGGCTTGACCTACTTAAAATGGCAAGAGAAACTGAAACTGAAACCGAAACTAAAGCAGAAATGAGAGGAGACGCTTAAGTCGAATTCCTGTTTTGGGTTCGCTTCTAAAAATAAACCGGCGGACAAGATTCCTGCTGTTAAACACACAAATCAACGATGCTGATGACAGTGAAAGTGAACCGAAGAAGAAATAAATTCGGATCGAAGCCAATAAAATAAAAGTAAAAGTATCTCTTGCAATGCCCAGGGAAACCGAAGCAGCATCTCATTTGCATCCTTCGTCGTTCCTTGTTTCCGATCTGTCCCGATATATATTCCGCTGCGGCAGCTCTACATCCTCGCATTTAATATCTCGCTTGCATGCATATCCGTATCTGTGTTTCCTGTGATTTCCTGTACATGTCTGTGCTGTTCTTGTATCTCTTAAATGTTTTCTTTTGTGAAAGATCAATATTGTATTTCTTTTCTACTATCTTTCTTTTCCGTTTCTTCTGTTTTACAGGCAGGAAATCTCCATTTTTGGGTTTCATTTGCAAAGCAAACGGTAATTTGGTTTTTTGTTTTTTCTTCTTCGTGTTATTATTAGTTTGTTCTCTTTTTATTATGTTTTATGCTGTTTTTGTGATTTGCCTTTTGTGTTCTTTCTTTCTGTTGTGTTTGTGTGTTTTATTTAATTGCCATGCGAAAGTTTTTGAATGATTTTTGTGCGCTTTTTGTGCTCAATATTTTATTGGCCTTTTAGAGAATATTTTATTGGCTTTGTTTGGCATGATTTAAGCCAAATATGGCTGCTTGTGCATTTTATTTGGCCGATCATCGGTATTTTTGAGAAGTCTGCCTGATTTGCATAATTTTGGTGTGAACATTACTTTAATTGTAGATTAGATAAACTAGTTTTTGCCCAGCTTAATATTCAAATGCATTTTCAGGTTTCTAATTTCAATTTTTGCACTTAAGTTTGCTCATAAAATTTTATAGCATTTTAATAATTCATTTTCTTTTTATAGCTGATTTACAAAATTTTTCAATCAAGCTTAAATAAGATAAATGTTGAAAAAAGTCTTTTATATCCTTTAATATTATCTCAGGAATAGCCATTTAATTTCTTTAACAAGCTTTCATCGTCTCTTCTCTCAACGACTATTTATGGCCTAAAATGCATTTATTTATGTTAAAAAAAAGCAGCCACAAATACCGTGAAAAGGTTCAAAGCCTGTTTTCCCAAATTCCCAGACATAAATCCTCCTACAAGGCAATACAAGTGTCTAATTAACAAAAACTAAAGACGTCGGCAGCAGCAGCGGCAGAGTTCATGAGTACTCGCACGTTACCCATACGCCGCGTGGGCCAATAGCAGTGCCACTGCATTTGCAGATTTGCAAGTCCCAATTTTCACCAAAGACCAGATATTACTTCACACCCAGACATTTCACTTACGCTTTGGTGAGCACATCGAAAAGAAAAGATATTACTTCATTGCACAGACCAGAAATGTGTGTGTTTGGCGCCGCGAAGAAGCCGAAGAAACGGCAAGAAACGGCCGAGGAGGAAAGAAAGAGGCAGGCCGCAAAATGGCATAAAATTTCGCAATAGTCCGTAATGCAAAAAGCGGCAGTAGCAACACACAACTGTAAACTGTAAAAAGTCCAAGAGAAAAAAGCATTCGCAAATGAAAGTGAGAGTGAATAAGAAAGCGGAAACTATTGCGATCCGAAGAAACCAAAGACGGCAACTGGTTTCTGTTACTGTCTGTGGCCAGAAAACTCGTTTGTGAAAGAAATCAAAGGAAAGAAGCGAAAAGCAGAGAAAGATCATGCTCAGCTGCGCATGCGCAGCGTCGTCTAAGCCCCAAAAGCTCCCCTCCCCCGAATAAAAAACCAAACTCACACACGAAAAAAATCCACTCAACGAACTCAATAGGGCTGAAAAAGCTTTTGCCCATCACTTGCCGCTCTTTCGAGTGTTTTTATTTTGCTTTTACTCTTTTTTCTTAGCTTTTTTTTTTGGAATTCGTTTTTGTATTTGCTTGGAGCGATAAAAATCAGTTTGAAAGCTGCAGTAAAAATTTCACTTTCGCTTTTCGTGCTTCCTCTTGCCGTTGTTTGCATTGTGTGTGTGATTTGTTTGTTTCTTGGTTTTCTTTCTTTGTTTCGTTGTGTTTTTTATGTTTTTTGTTTTTTGTTTTTGTTTGCCTTGTAAACCCGTTCCTATGGCCAAAAGCTGCATGCGAAAATTTGCGGAAATTGTTTTCAGCTCTATGAGTGCGGTTCCCATACGATTCCGAAAGAATTCAAATGTTTTATATAATAGAGAAATTAAGAGCACTTGACCCAATTTACAAAGCAAACCATCGAGTGTGGGCCATCTTATCGGGACCCTTAACTGGCCATATATATAGACCAGAATCTTATCTGTGGCGGCCATAACTAATTGCACCCCTTCCGTGTTTTTTGCAGGCAAATCCACATCGAATAGCAAAGAAATCATCTGCCCCGATGACAAATACAAGGAGGAGGGCGACATTTGGAACGTCGAGGCGCAGACAGCGTTCCTGGGCCCAAATCTGTGGGACAAGACCCTGCCCTACGACGCCGACCTCAAGGTAACACAAGTTAGTATCATTTCTATCATCGCTGCGTAGTGGCTGCGTCTTTCTCTTTATACAATGTTCCAACGGTCCAAATTACACAAAAAAAAAAGGAAAAAATCAATAAAAGCTCAAAACTCCACATAAAACAACACACACGAAACGCAGTACAGTCATGACAAAACATACACACCAATGGCGAAACAGTTAACGTGAATGTTATCGATTGCTTTACTTAGTGCGAGAATTGTATTCTCATCATCAGAGCTCAGATCGTGTAACTAACCCCGAGGAAATATCCGCTCCTCCCATCCGTGTCAAAGTGATTCATTGCATTTTCGTATTCGACCATTGTAGTATGCCGACCTAGACGAGTTCCTCTCGGAGAACAACATACCTGATGGCCTGCCCGGCACGCACCTGGGCCACTCGAGTGGCCTTGGCCACCGCTCCGATTCCCTGGGCCACGCAGCTGGTCTGTCGCTCGGCCTTGGCCACATAACCACAAAGCGGGAGCGGTCGCCCTCGCCATCCGACTGCATCAGTCCGGACACGCTAAATCCGCCATCGCCGGCCGAGTCAAGTGAGTATATAGCGAACGTCCGATTATCGATTTATCGATAAGGTGGCAATGAACATCTACAAAAAATCATAATCAAAATTGTAAAAATTAAAATGTCAAAAAACGCAATATCTATCGAAATCGCAAAGCAAATAGTTGCCAAAATTTAAAACATATATCGATATTTGAAATTAATTGAATTGAAACTATTAATTAATAGTTCTATTAATCGATAACTAACTTTAATGTAAATATTTGTAAATCAGAAATGTGCAAGAAATCAATAAAAAGATCCAGTTCCAGCTACATCATTACATTTATCCTACTTAATGAAAATAAAGTAAATATTAACTTTAACGATTACACTTTGTTATCGATATCACATTAATATCAGTTATTTAATTTATGCAAGAATCACAATCAACACAATTTGAAAAAAAAAACTTAAATTACGATTGATATTGCCAGTAAGATCTTTAGATGTTATTTAAAAGTATTATTGATTTTTGTAAACTAAAATATATAAAAAACACAAATGGAATGGACATTGCTTCTAACTTAAATTATAATGGAATTGTATAAATTAATTTAAGTTACCCACAAATGTCTTATCAAATGCTAAATGTTAAAGAGACAGGTACGAAAGGACCGCGAGGCCTTTCGACTCAATGATTCCCATTCCAATTTGTGCAAATTCCTTAAATTTCAATTCAAATTCAATTCAATTTAATTTCTCATGATTTTGCTCCCATTTGTGTTGAGTTTACCCGTATTTGAGGTTGATTTTTATGATTTTAATTTAGCACGAAACAGTCTGTGAAACATTGTTAACATTTAGTATTTGATATTCCAGCATTTTCGTTCGCCTCCTCGGGCCGTGACTTTGATCCGCGGACCCGAGCCTTCTCCGACGAGGAGCTCAAGCCGCAGCCGATGATCAAAAAGTCACGCAAGCAATTCGTTCCAGATGAGCTCAAGGACGACAAGTACTGGGCACGCCGCCGGAAGAACAACATCGCCGCCAAGCGATCCCGAGATGCCCGGCGCCAGAAGGAGAACCAGATTGCGATGCGGGCACGCTACTTGGAGAAGGAAGTGAGTATCGGAAAATCCACATCCGTACAATCCGAGTTCGAGAGTCCCCAAACTAATCCAAATCCCGTCTCTAGAATGCAACATTACATCAAGAGGTGGAGCAGCTGAAACAGGAGAACATGGACTTGCGTGCACGTCTATCGAAATTCCAAGATGTGTAATGATAAATACAATTTTGTGACTTGGCCTGAGGACACCACAACAATTAAATAATAATAATTATTGATAAAAATAACAATAATCATAATTATGGTAAAACTACTAATAATGTTTAGTAATGCAGACATGAAAACCTACACTATAAAACTAAATATATATATATATATCTAAATATATATATGTGAAAAAATATAATTAGTAAGCAAACAACACACAACCACACACATACACCCCTCACGGCGTCGTGCTCCGCTTAAATATTTATTTTATGCTAAACGAAACAGAACTAAAAGAAAATTAACTAAACACAAAGGAGGAGAAAACAAGCGGAAACTAAACATTTTTTAGAGTAGCCAAAAAAGAAAGTCTCACGAGCTGAGCGACCAAGCTCTGCAGCCGAAGCTTTTTGCCTTTAAAATAGCATACTTCCGAGCGCTATGGGAATCCTAGAACACACGCAGCCAGACACACTTAGAACCCAGCCCCTAGAATTGTTATCTTTTAAATTGTTTGATAGTTGTTTAGCCTAGTTTTATGCGAGATCCCTCTTCTACATTTTCTTCGGCAACCTTCTACATCATTTTCCCCGAAACTCCCAAACTTCTTCTTTTACTTACTACTATTATTAATCTAATTTTTATTATTCTTTGTAATTAGTTCTTCGGTTAAGTTTTGCTTTAGCAAATAGTGAAAGGAAAACAACACACAACAAATCATATTGTAAATAATTTCGTTGCCTTTTTTTCAAATTAACTCGAGAGAAGAATTAACATAAAAAAGCATGAGAAAATCTTGTATAAAAAATTGCAAAATGAAAACCCAAAAAAAAAGAGAAAATTAAAGAAACGCTAAGGAAACCATTTAGAAATGAGCAAAGAACTTCCCTCCTCAGTTGCCGGGCACTTGGCAGCTGGTTAGTTTAAGTGAGCTATGATTTTTATATAAACCTAAAAGAAAAAAAATATCAGAAAACCCAAAAAAAAAAAAAAACGATAAAAAACCGAAACACACACAGACGGACAGACGGAAACCGAGACAGACATAAATGCAAAACTAGAAGTGAAATAGTTTTCGTTGTTGATTTGTTGATACTAAAATAACCAACCCAAAACTAACCCAGACATAGTCAGCTGGTTAAAGCGAGATAACTACTTTTCTTACCACTTACTAACACACATACGAACCATCCTAGAGTCCCATTCATCCCCCCCTCTCCCTCACTTACTTTTCACATTTTTCCTTTTAGTTTGTAAACATCTTATTCGTTTACTTTTTATTACAAGAAACAACTATTTCTTTTGGTGTGATTTGCAAGATCTTAAACAAAACAATTTAAAAACAAAACATTTTTACATAATATTAAATAATTATGTTACTTTAAACAAACACTATTTTCGTTAGTTAAGTTTATTAATTATTATTATTATTTGTTATACATTTGAGTTACATTTACCTGCATACAATTATCTAGACACTTAAGCAAATATATGAAACAACAAAAACTTACAGACCGAAAGAAAGATTTATATTTTATATTCAGCAAACAGCAAACAAACATGGAAGCTAATACTAAAAATCGAAGTGGAAACGAAAGATTAGGGAGTTAATTAAGTTCATTAAGCACTTCTTCTTAACAAATTTCAATAAGTTTTATTTATTCTATGGAAAAATGTGCAAAATCAACAAAAACAAACAAGCAAACAAACCACAAAAGCAAAGGTCGATAAAGGAGAAGAATGAGAGTAACGAAACGTGAGAAAGCAAACAAACAACATCAATTTGTGTGTAATAATAAAAGTCTAAGCGTTGCTTTTAAATATTGAAAACTCGTTTACATTTGGTTTTCTTTCCTCCCCGTCTATCTATCTGTCCACACGACACTTCACCTCCGCAGAGTCCCTATCACCACATAGTTCATTGTTAGTAAATATCTACGAAAAAAAAAGAAACAAGAAACCATGCAAGGATCTCAAGACAGAGTTGAAGAAATAAACCTAAAGCCGTAACCGTAACCGTAACCGCAACCGAAATCGAAACTAACCCTAACGATAGATGCAAGAACTACACAAATTATAAAGTAATCTACATAGCATTATATAGCAATATATACCTAGACGTTTAGCCACTCTTTTGTGTGTGGGTAGCACCCGAGAGAAAGCTTCTGTTCTGATTTCCCCCGTTTTTTGTATTTTCTGTATTTCGTTAAGGGAACCCAAACAAATCTAACCCAAAAGCCTTTTGCACTGCTATGAGACCACCTAGAGAAAACAACCACAGGAGAACGTTAAGGAGATAAAAGAGAACCCCCGAACCTATGGAAAATGCGTTGGGTGTCATTTTGCAAACAAAAAAGAGAATTTTTGAGCTTCGGTTGTTGAATAAATTCACACACAAGTATATACGATAATGATAAAACGTAAACATTTATTGAGAACTCAAATAGCGGACTTGAAACCCCATTAACTATACAACTAAGCAGATTCAAGCAATTGCTACAACATATTTGTACAACAAACGAGAAGTAAACAAAATCATGTTATATTTATATAAAAATATTTAAATCTAAGACGAAATATGACGAGTATCATAGATCGCGCGTAGAGGTGAAAACAAATTAATACGATATTTTGCTTATTTACTTGGCCTGGGCATTACTTGTTGAATGAGCGCAGTAAACCTCCTCTCTCTCTCACACACACACACAGTTAGTTAAGCGTAGATTTCTATATTTTTAAACATATTGTTTTCCGTAGTTTGTAGTTGAATTTTTGTAGACAATTTTTTGTTAATGTAGAGAGAATTCTTAAATAAAACACAGAATACATTTTTAAACTGAATCCAGAAATTAATCAATTAGTTTGGCTGACATACAAACTCACACACACACACGCACTCGCAGCAGCTGTAGCAGCAGCAGCAGAAATGGGAGGTTGCGATTTCTGTAGCCTACTTTCAGGCGACGATTTTCCCAGGCCAAAAGCTAGCCACAGAAAATGCTAAAATGCAGCAAAAAGGCAGAGGCAAGCAAGTGTATTCAGAGTTTAAGCAAGAATTTTATGCAACGAGATTGTTGTAGATGCTTTTTATTTACCCATTCGACGTTTTTAGTTCAGAAGAATGAAAAGAAAAGAAAGATTTTCGTATAAGAATGTTCCGTAACAAAATGTAGACTTTGTAGCAACAACAGAAGACGATAAAACTGAAAAGTATGAAACATTTTTTGTCAACATAAGCAAGAAATTAAAAACAAAAGTGAAAACTAACGAAATTATGTTTAATATACAATAATAAACATTAAAATATATATTTATTGTATACAACAAGGATTAATTAAATGAATTTCGCATGCAACAGCAAATGAGTAATGAGTAACTTTTGTAGATAAATTCGTAGTTGATGATTTTTATATAAACCTTATACATATATTAGTTGTATGCCGACATATAGTACACTCAACTACATAGCAAGCGGGCAATGGACGGCGATCGTTGGGCAGGGTTAAAAATAGTAACTAAAGACACAAATTGTTGCAGTGCAAAGCAAAAAACAAACAAAAACGAGAAATTAGCAAAGCGATAATTTAAGTAAGTAATTCAACGGTACAGGTACAGTCGCAAGTACGGTACAGTTGTTTAAGGGCGAGTGCTGAGTGTTTTTAGTAGTTAAGAGTTGAAAACAAAGTGGAGCGAGCGGAAGCGGAAGCGGCGGCGCGAACCGATGGCAATGCGAAACATATTAAATGCTATTATATAATTATATACATAATATTATACACATATACATAACTTATATATACATATATATATATATATAAATATATTCTTACATAATATTAAAGACAAAAATGTTGTTGAATTTTAAAATCAATAAAAAAACCCCGAGAAAAATCCTCAAATAAAAATATTTAAATGTAGTAAAGATAAAAAACGGAAAAAAAAAACAAAAATTGTTAGTTGTTGCAAAAAATCAAGCTAAATTAATTAAATAAAAACCCCAACTAAAAGAGAACTTAAACAAAAGCGTTTTAGAGCCTTTACTTATATTTTGAGAATTTTGCAAAATGAAACGAAATGCAAATAATTTTATATATGAACAGGCAAAGAAAGCTGAAAGTAAAATTCATAAACAACACAAGGCTACAATAGTTTAAGTGGAGGCTTAAACGGAGGCTAGATCAAAGCTAAACTTAAAGCTTCAACAAAAAAACAAAAACTGACTTCATTTGGTACTTAAAACGAAAACTTAGAGAAAATCAGCTTAAGGCATTAGGGCAATGCTATAAGAATTCCACGAAAAACTCAGCCTAATTGTTGTTGGCAGCATGCAAAACACAAGAGAAATACGAAATCTAAATTCAAATTAAAACTTAACGATGAAAGCCTAAGCAAGGACACTAACATGTACCTAGATATATATACAAAACCAAAATAAAATGAAAACCTAAACAACAAATTCAACACAAGTGCTCGAGATGCTGCAGAATTTAGTTCTAACTTAATACATAAACCGAACTCATTTGTTAATTATTTTACACTTACTTAAGCTTAAGTTCGAGAGGAATTCAATCTAAGTTTTTTTAGATTTTGTTAATGTTATAAGAAAAGGTTATGTTTCTGTTATGGGCTTTGATTCGAGAAGGTAACTAACATTAATTCGTAGGAACTTCAAGAGATAAGAAGTGAGATAAGAAGAGAAACGTAAGACGAAAATGATGGCGAGTAAATATGTTTTATGAGAAACTGCAAAAAAGAACAAACAATAAAGGTTTAGATACAAATTTTGAAACGATAAATGCAAAAAAAAGGAAGTTTGAAAATTGTTTTATTTTGTGTGGCATACTTTCGGGGTAAGTTTCGGGTTATGCTTTTATGGTCTACTTTGAGGCGGCTGTCCTAAGAGCAACTGGTTGGCCTTCAAAGCAGCTGGAATATATATATTTTTTTTTTTCGAGGGACTGGAGGTCAAGTTGATTGCATAATTGGTGAGAGGAAAGAGGATGTAAGAAACTGGAACCTGATATGAGCTGTGCAACAATTGGCTGGCCTCAACATGTTGCAAATAAGGCGCCGGAAGTCCTGGAACGTTGAAAATATTAGCTTAGCATTCAAACTCAAAGTATCTGAAAAAAAGAATTAAACAATCCCCACACCCAGCTGACCATAAATGATACCCACCCGACTTCAATTATATTTTATTACCAAGTCAATAAAGAATTTATTGGAAACAAAATGATTTGTTGGCCAGCTTAGCACACCTAAACTAATCCCAAATCCGACTAGTCTTATGCAAAAAACATAACCAGCCAATGCATAAAAGCTTTAAAACTAATTTCCTCATCCATTGCTTACAAAATAAACATTTCCAACATGAAACTCGCAGCTAATTTCCGTTGATTAACAGCAAAAAAACACCAACTACCTGAAAGATGGGAGCTGCATAACCATAACCACTGAGAGAAATAGTTAGCTACAACATACATAAGTAAGAACATGTTTAACACATACTTTGTCATTTTTTATAAATGAATTGAATTGAAAGCCCAATAAATTATGATTTATTAAAAAATATTAGAATTATTAAGTCTCTTAAGATTATAATTCGTTTATGTCGATACTAGGATCACCTGAGATTATTAATTATTAGTTTTTTTTAATATTTTTATGGATTTAAATTAATAAATAATTGAAATAGGGAAGAAAAAAAGATAAACACATTTTTTTATCCCCTTTTCATAGGAAATAATATGATGAAAATGTTTCCTGGCTGCTGAAAGGAATATTATATCAAAGGAATATGCTTATACTTATGCAGATTTTTCTCTCTCTGCAATTTAAACCAGACCCAGACTCGAGGCGAACCATTTCGATTACTTCCCTATGGGGAAATGTTGCAATAAATGCGAGCAATGCTCAAACATATGCGGGTCCCTCGCTCGTCTCGCATATTTACACCGCCCAAGGCTTACGAAAGCGAATAAAAAGTTAACAACAACCGAGCCGACACTCAAAATGTTAATGGCAAGCCACCGACGACGGCATGAAAACTGGTAATATGCAGGCAGCGGCTAACAGGCAACGTTGAACTTGAGCTTGAAATGCGAGCCAAGCGAAGCCAAAAAGAGAGAGAAAGAGAAAGAGAGACCCGGGGGTTTGTTTAAGCCAAGCTTGTCGGCAACTGCATTTGTTGATCGGCCCAAATGAGGTCAACGCGTCGTATACGTAATTTGCGTTAAATGACAAAACCAAATGTAAGAGACGACGGCTCTTACGAAACGCAGAGATTCGATTACAGTCGAACTTCTTTAACTCAGACCTCTGAAGGTTTTCAAAAGAGGGAACCATTAAGATATTTTAACTAGTTAAAATGTTATTAGAAAATGTACTCAAGTTTTTCATATTTGGCAAGAAAACTTGTTAAAACGAACAACTTTATAAAAGTAATCTTAGCATTTTGGTTTTATTAAAATTATTAGCTCAGGTCAACTAAAACGAGTTAATAGGAGTGCCTTAAAAAAAAAAATGGCTTAGAAAAATTCAATTTCGCAAACGAAAATATGTCTTTTAATTTTAAATATAATGTTAAATATTTTTAAGCAGGAAACACAAGTTTATGGTAACCCGATTCCAATAAGCGACCTTATCGTTTTTACCCCGTTCACTTGGCTCAAAAAGGTTGGGAATTATAGTGAAAAATGACAAATTTATGAAGAAAAGTTCGAGTTACGGAAGATCGACTGTAATTGTTGTTATTATGGATGTAGCTGGTGCTTATATGGCCTGTTGTCTGTGTTGAGTGGCGCCGGAAATGCGCATCATACGATAAATGACGCCCACTAGCAAACTAGCACCCCCCACCTCCTGCTTCCCTACCCCTCCGCCCGCCCTTTGGTTTTTCCCAATTCCGCGCGCACACCCGCACTCTCGCGCCCTCTCAACCATCTCAACTTTAGTTGGCGTCGCCTGTTTTGACAGTTGACGTTTTGCCGGCAAATTTTGTATCGAGGGAAGAGCGTGGAGCACACAGTTTGCCGCCAAAGAGAACCTGGATCCAAGCAATTGATGACGCAACAGAGGCGTAAGAGCGCCAACATCCCCCCCAGTGACATAATATTCGAGTATTTGAAACGCTCTTTGGCCCCCGCGAAAGAGAGGCGCTGCTATTGCGCTCTGACTGCTCGCTGGCCGATTTGCTCCGTTCATTCGCTGTTGAACAGCGGCCGTGGCAAGTTCAGACAGCCGAGAGACGTTTGAAGCACAGGCCGAGGCAAATAATCAAACAAAAGGCCAAAGGCAGAGAAAATAAATATTGTAAAAAAGAAAAATACTGCAAAAAAGTTTGAAAAAAGAAATAAATAAAGTGGAGCGCTAATCATCGCTTGGAGCCACTCGAAACACGTTGCCGCCGCCCGCGTCGTCGTCGTCTCTCTTTCGCCTTCTCGTCGTCGCGTAACGTAAGCGTATTACAAAACAAACGCCAACGTAATCAAAATATAATAAAAATACTAGTGGCGGCTGTCGCTCAGTGCGTGTTCCCCCAGTGTGTGTAAATAGTAAATAAGTTGGCCCGAAATATAGCAGGGATTACTATTCCTACGCCCATTAAAGGTGCCGCACACCCCCCCCGCTCTCCAACGAAAAAATAAAGCAAAAATTTAACCCGTGTGTGCGGCGGGGTTACGTAAAGCCGTTCCAAGTTCTTACAAAACACAAAAAAAGTGAATAACAAAAAATACAACACATAACACGAGAAAAGTTACGCGCACGCCCAACACAAAAATAACAACAAATACGTATACAAATATACAAATACACGAATACAAGTGCGAGAAAAAAAGCGGGGCAGGAAAATAATTCCCGAATTCCCGTTCTTTTCGCACGCGTGTGGCAATAAATTTTTTGGCAAACAAAAAAGAAAGAAAAAACGGATCAGGAAAAAATATCTTAAAAAAAATTTAAGAAATCGGAAGAAGCAGAGGGAGAATTTCGCGTGTGCTCGTGTGTCCGTGTGCGTGTGTGTGTGTGTGCGATTCTCGAGAGCAACAGAGCGAGCTATCCCCGCCACCCCCTCTTTTTTGGGTTAAAAACACGGAGGCGCGGTCCAACAGCGACAGGTAAAGCGAAAGAGAATTGCACTCTCCCCCATAGCCACGCTCTTCTGCACTCTCTCTGGCTGGCCTCTCTTAGGGTTACGACATCGCAGCCACATGCTTTTTCTCACTGCTGCCCTGTGAATGAACGCCAGCGAACGAGCGCTCAACAAAGTTGCACTTTTTCAAAGACTGGCACTTCCAAGTCGGCTCTGGCTCTCTCCCGCTCTTAGTTCGCCTTCGCCGCTCTTCTGTTTTTCATTCGCTATCTGCTGATTGTGAAAACACAAACTGCAGCTGCATGGGCCGACCGGGGGAGGTGAATGGGTGCCACCTCTTACGTGTTGCCATATTTTTAAAGGCATTACTAAGCGCTTTTTTGCGCCGTTTGTTGACGTTCTGCTGGCTGGCACTGGCGCTGTGGCCAATTGAATTCGGCCTGCACTCGATAATCATTTTATATATTTAATCTGTGATAAAAACTTCCACGGAAAAAAAAACCTATTATGCCGATTTCATGATAAATTAGCCTTGATAACTGATAGAACAAAGGACGGGAGTTTAATTTTCTATTGAATTTTAGCTTGGAAATTAATGGGGAAAGTTCTTGATGCGTAATAATAATTGGAAAATAACAAAAACAAAAATATATACAAATTTTGTTTTTCAAAAAATGATGTATAAATTTCCTTTAAATAAAAACATGATCTTAGAGTTATTGAAAATCTTTGTAAATTCAAATGAGACAAAAATAAAATATATAACTGGTTGAATACGGAAAAGTTAAATAGTTAAGCTGGAAGAGCAGTTTCGGCGTATAATTTTACCTCATTTAAACTACATTGATAAGTCTAAACCATGGTTAGGCACCGAATTTTAAGCGCGGAGCCAGACAACAAAAGCTGAAACCCATAATGTCAAGTGAAAAGAGAATTTAAGATCAAGGCAAAATTAAAATAAACATCACCTCACTTCAGGGTGAAGAATCTATCCTGAATTTAATTGGAATAATATTGGAATTTTCAAAAGCTGAATAATAATTTAATTCAAAGAAATAAACAAAGATAAAATATTCAGAAAATAACTTTGTCAAAGTTACGTCTATAAGTATTAGGTAGAACAGGAAATTTAATTCCCAAATATGTCCATCATTAAATGCAATAAACATTGATATTAAAAAAAAAGAAAATATTATGTTAGCATTTATTTATTACAAAAGCACCCGCCTAACTCAAATATTATCGCCTTAGATACACCACTGAACTATTTCTTGCCATTTTTCCGCATCTAAAGCTTCGTAACCCTGTTGCTTTGAAATTGCCAATCCGCGATAATCCGCCAATTTGTCGGGGTCAGCACCCAATATTCGCCAGCTTCCAAAGCGGGTTTTTATCTCTGTCTCCCTCTATCACTCGCGCCGGACCGAGACGGTTATCGTTACGACACGCACTGTACGTGTGCGAGTATTACGCGACGCTGGCTGCCAATGAACAACAACCATTCGGTTAGTCGCCCACTTGGCCCGAAAAGAGGAAAAACCTATTTGCATACGTCATCGTGTAAAAAGGTTCGTCATGAGTCAGAGTCGAATAAGTTGAGGAAACCAGACTTAGAGCGCCAGATCGCTTGTTATTATGCAAGCAGCGCCGAGGAAAACGAAATCAGACACAGGCACTATAACACACGTTATGTAAACCGAAAAAAGGGACCCGCCAATTAGTCAGCGAATGAGTAGGTTCTTGTATAATCCGAGTGAAATCAAAACTGAATGCTGAGGAATCACATACTAGATATTTTGTTGCTAATTGGCTTGCCTCAATAAATTCTTCGCCCTGGCCCGGTCTTTGTTATTGTTTCTTCTGTTGGTTTTGAGCTATTTTTATGAGCGTTTATCGTCCCTCCGTCCAAATACAATGTCATAAAACGTGTGAGCCAAGCGAGCGAAAAAAACGCTAACAAATGGGAAACCAATAAAACAAATATCAAAGAAGAAATCAAAATACACAAACGCCAACATCGGAGGCAATGAAAATTTATGTGATTTCATAACTGCGAGTATGGTTTCATAATTACGGGAAAAATCACCAGCGGAGCATAATCAGTTTCTTGCGACGCCTCGTTATGCAACATAATTGCTTATGGGGTGGGATCGGTAAATGCTGATAGAACCCAATTTAGGTGTTGATTGAAATCTATTGTTTATTGGAAGTAATATAGATTGGAATTCGTTTAACCAGTTTTCGTTATCAAATCTGATTAAGCAAACGAACTTATAATAACTGCAGTTTGATAGATAAAATCATTACAAAGACTTTAAAGTATTTAATAAATTTGTTGCCCCTTTAAATCTTTATCAAGAATTATTTTACAATAAAATCTGTTTCAAGAGACTCACAACAAGGATGCAAGTCGAATAATACACTACTTTTTGTCACCTAGACAAAGCAATGACTAATACTTTTATTATTTCATCATTATTCTTTCTCTTTGCAATCGTTTAATGAATTCATTTTAGGTTTTAGACACACTTCGGAACTAAATAGCTCTAGGGGAAACAGTTTTTCTTAGGCAATCGAAAATTAATTGATGGAGAACAGATGCCAATTTGAAATAGTCTTTTTCTGTTCCGAAAATGTATAATAAAGCAGAGAGTTGGCGAATTAATCCGCAGTGAGAGCAGCTCCTAAGAGCGCTGGGTGTATCACGTAATTTAAATACTTATTTGCACTATGACAGTAACGGGTTTATACTATGTTTCCGCCATCGGCTTCAATCAACGTTTGCCCAGTATCACTTATCGGATTTAAAACAAACAATGGCTGCACATTCAGGGGACTTAGAACACCATCAGCGACCGGCTGTTACGACTATCGTCGTGCTGTCACCGCTGCCATTTTGTCTGACTGGCGATGGACGGCGATAAAGCGGCAGTCGACGACTATATGATTGACATTGCATAATGGCAATATGGCAAAATATAAGGCAATCTACGAGCTTATGCCAGCGGGAGTGTTTCCAGGCGACCCGGCCGCCCTCCCCCACATATTTGCAGTTCATTCAGGAACGCTTACGTTTATCGGCTTCGGGTTATGCAATCCGCTCGACTACACGGACAGCCACGATTGCAGTCCACACACACGTGGACCTTTACGGGCGTGCACATAATTTTGACTTACGCAAAGCAAGTCGGCAGGAACAATTAGAATCGAGTGCCAGCGAGCTTGTTTACCAACCTTTCCCCCACAGTGTTTCACAACGCCAACAGCTTACTATTGCCTCGAACACTATCTGTACACATATCCCGTTCCGACACCCTCGCAGGCAGCTATCTATTTGTATAATATTTTTACGGACTCAGAGCCTAGTCACAGCTCGGGCAAAGTTCTGCTTAAAATAATCTAAGAGCGTGATTTCTCAAGTAGATGAAGGTCGAGTTCAGTTACAGGTTTTTGAAAGGGAAATTTATTTGGGATTCTAAGCAAATGCTACAACAGATTTATTATATTTTATTTATTAAACAAATTCTATCAGCAATTCATAGAAAATCACTCCTCTTATTTAATTTTAACTTTAAATGTGTGGCTAAATTTCAAGTCCATTTTTAAACCAAAATTACATAAAATGCTTCCAGAGAATTGTATTATTAATACTAAATATTTAATTACTAAAAACCTTTCTTATCGTTTGTAGTCGTTAAATGAAGTTTTCCAAGAACTTATGTTATGTTTTTAATGTTTTAATGTTTTTAAATATAAATGTATTTTGGTCTCTGAGTTATAAAAGTATGTATAGGGATTTAAATGGAAAAAATCTTTCAATTTCTAAAAATTATATTTTTTATTTTTCAATTGAAAAATTTAATTAACTAAAAGTTATTTTCCCCTATAAAATACAGTTGACAAAATTCTACAGATAAAATAAAATTTCTGGAATTTAAAAGGTTCCTTGATAGGTTTTCAAAATATGTATTTAATTAATACCTACATGTATTTCGTGTGTTTTAATTGAATTCTTTGGCTTAATTAACATTTTACGGCCTAAAATGATTTTTTTTATATACTTAACACCACAAGATAGTATATTTTTAAACCATATAAAATTAATTCACTTAGAGGCAATAATAATATTAAAAATATTTACAAATTTAACAATCTAAAAAAAAAAAAAAAAACCTAGAAAATACTTTTCGCTGTGAATTGATAACATTGAAAACATAAAATGATTTACATATGATACCAGAAAATCTCCCCTTATGTCTTCCTTGTAATAATGTTAATATTCCGAGTTGGCATTCTAAAATTTAGATTTTAACGCACAAACTTCGCCCGGATCTTATGTAACCTGGCAGCAAACCGAAATTCTATTCCGAATATAAAATCCGTATGTCTTGATATACTTTTTGGGTCGCCGTCTCGATCGCAAACTTTTCACGTAAGATCGTATATCTGCAGATGATTGTGGCGTGGCGGCCCCCACACATAACACACACCCTTGATAAATTCATTTTCTTGGCTAACTACCAACTTATAAGATATTTCAGCATTACTTAACAACGAGATTTATGCAAAGGAAGAGAATCAAGACATATAAATATGCGTGGCCGTGTGTGCGAGTTTATAACTCACACAGACGCAGGCAGCATAAATGAAATAATGAAACTACAAATTTCATTTGCACGCAATTTTCGCTGTTTCTTACACTCGCCTCTGTTGTTTTTTCTTCTGCCTTTTCGAATTATTTGCTTTTTGGCACACTTTGATTGCCTTTGCAAATGTAAACAAAAATTATGGGAGATGGGAGGAAGGAAAACTATAAAGATCTTGATGCCGGGCGGACGACAAGCGAAAATTGTTTACATAACAAAACCAGAATGCGAAGAGAAGGCAAAGCCAAACCGAACCGAACTCGGACTGCGTGCATCTGTATCTGTGAGTGCGGGGCGGCTATGTTATGCCGGCATTGTTTATCTTAAAGATACAACGAACGACGTCAAAAGCAAAACGTGCGCACAATCAGAAACAAAAAAATCACCCAAACAAGACAAAAACAAAACATACACACACACACGGGCATACAAATTGTTTTTGAACGCACACACATGTGTACGGCGCACAGACAGAACCCGCTAGAAGCAAGAGTTCTAAAGAGCGCGCCGAAGAGAGCCACAGTCAAGCCGCTCAAAGAGCGGAGAGGGCCGCCGCCGCCAGTGCCTGTGTGTGAAAGTATCTGTGAGTGTTGTCGTCGTCGTCGATGATTTTGATTTCGTGTTACTTGGGGCCAGCAGCAGCAGCAGCAGCAGCGGCAGCGGCAGCGTCTATGTGATTCAGTGTTAATTTTCATAATATTATGTAATAGCATGTGCGACACATCGCGCCCGGCCAAGATTGTGTTCTAAAGCGCACTATTAACGCCAGTTTGGATGCAACTATCCCAGAATCTATGCAGACTAGAGTTCCAGTGGCATAAATGCAAAGTTCAATGAACCCCGCGCTTTTTCCACACACTTCGGCTTTATATAAGACCTGCTAGTGCTGCTGCTGGGCGGCAATTAGCTTTGTGCTAAGGCGACGAGAGTCACGTCATCGGTTTTTGGGCCTGGCTGCGAGAAGTGCAGTTCGTGTGCGAGATATACTCGTGTATCCGACATTCTCCAGTGGTTAAGTAATAGATACAGTTCTTCCTCTTCCCCGTTCCCCGTTCCCCGTTACCCGTTCCCCAGCAATCAAAGAGCGCGAGAGATATCAAAAGAGAGTGGGTCTCTCTCGCTGCCTGTGTGTGCGTTGCGGAATTATAAAACAGAATCAAAAGCTGCCTCTGGGAATCAGTCAGCTTTAATTCATTTTCTTGGCCTGCGCTCGCTTTTATTTCTATTTGAATTTATTTCTCGCTTTGTTTTTTAAGCGTTACGTAAATCCCGCCGTTGGCTATCTTCTTCTTGTGCCCCCTACTTCATATTCTCCCATATCTCTCTCTCCCAGTGTCTCCCTGTCTCTCCCTCTCTTCTCCCGGAATCGAAATCGGAATCAAAATCGTACTAATACTCATGTTCTCTTTGTTCTCTCTGTTTTTTGTTTTTATTTCTTTCAGATGCCTCGCTGCCTCTGCTGTTGTCAAAACTTCTTCTTCAGTTCAACTAAAACCGTGAAAAGCAGAGCACGCCAGAGATTAGTGGCTGGCCCGCATAAATAACCGAAATAACCGAAATAATCGAAATAATTGAAATAAATGCGACAGTGCGAGAGTGAAGTGAAGTGATGATAGATAGATATTATATTGTGACTGAAAGATAGAATATTTCCGAGCTACGTGTTGCATACGTGACTGCAGGCAGCTCTACCCTCCGATAAATCGAAACAAGACAGAACTACACGGCGCGGAATACGAGGAGGGAACTATAGATAATTAAAGGGATGCCGCTGTCGCAGGGCTACTGCGTGAAGCCCTCCTCGCTGGGCGCCAAGAAGCGGGTGCTGAAGGTGCTCCGCAAGGAGCAGCACGACCAGGAGCAACCACACAATGCCGGAGTAGAGTGCTACCTGGCCGGCGACGACGACAGCCAGAGCTCGCTGCACCTGTCCTACTTGGTGGGCGAGTCCTTCGCCAAGATCGGCAGCCTGCCGAAGGCCTTCGATGTCTACGAACTGATAGCCAGCCGGCTGTGCGACGGCCATGTTCCACTGGACAAGCTGGGCATCCTGGCCAGCGCCTTGACCTCACACATCCGGCAAATGGGCGGGATTGCCGCGAACACCGCGAACGCAGCCACCGCGGTGAAGAGTCCCAGACTGGACATGATGCACTGGTCGCGGTATCATCATCAGGACAAACCTAACCAGGGAGGGTTCGTGCCCGGAGCAAGGGAGTCCCCGAATGATGCCTTTGGCGCAGCATCTCCCCTGGACCTGCACTCGCCCACGCGAGAACTAAGAGTGCCCAGTCCTCTGCAGGATCCCGAGGACTATGATCCGCTGCTGTGCCCGCTGTGCAACGACATCCTGCGCTGCCCGGTGACCACCAACTGTGGCCACACCTTCTGCCGGCAGTGCTGCGAGACGATCACGCAGTGCAACATCTGTCATGTGCGGTTCCCCCGCCTGCAGGACTCCTCGCCGTCGGGCACGCCGCCTTGTGCCCTGACCACCACCACCACCACCTCAAGTGGTCCAGCGGTCCAGGCCAGCTTCTATGCGGCGCCCACGAATCACAACGCGAACCTGGGCCTGATGCGGTTCCCCGTTGGTTACGGCGTGCATCTGGCGTCCAGTGTCCATCGATTGGCAGCACCGCCCATGACGGTCACCACAACCACAGTGGCCTCCACGACGGCCACGGCCACCACCACCATGGCGTCCACTTCGGCGGCCGCGGCTCTGGGACTGAGTGGCTACTCCTCTGGCCACGGCACCGGTTCGTCCGCCATGAAGTTCATGCCGGACGTCCTGGTGCGCCGGTTGGTGGAGAAGTGGTGGGGCCCGGATCTGCAGGCCAAGAAGATCAGCGAGAAGGCCAGCAGCTGCATGCACCTCAACCTGCTCGACGACGCTTTAAAGTTCTGCAACGCCAGCTTGGAGAAAGGTGAGTGTTCTTGGGATCAAATTTGATGGGAATTTACTTACTTGTGGGTTCAGTTTTATCTAGAGAAAGGGAAGAGAGGTAAAATGTTTAAAATGTTATTTATTTTTTTATAACACCTTTCCAATTAAATGTTCTTTGAAAGCCTCTTTATCTTAGAAAGCTCTCACTGAAAAATGTGATATTTTGTATCAAGATAAAAATACCTTAAATATTACGTGTTTTCTTGAAACCCGCCTTCGTCTCTCGGCAGCAATCCTTTTCGATTCGACTGCAGTGGGGAAATGGAAAAATCAATACAGGGCAGGGCGAAATGGCAAATCTCGATTGACTCTTATTTGCTGACGTCAGGCGAAGGCAAAGGCGCAACAAGTCCTGCCCTACGCCCACAATCAACCCGTGCGAACCCATGTGGCGTATGCGTATTTTAGCTATTACTTCCGTGGGCCCCTCCAATGAATGTCAACTTGTTACTCTAATTGTGTGTGTTCAGTGCCAAATGGCACTGGCACAGGCACCAGCACAGTCACTGGCGGGCCAAGGACCCAATTATCAAATATTTATAGAGCAAATTCAAAGTAAATAAACCTTGACACAGGCATGGGAGGGTGAAATACAAAGACGGAGAGCGGCAATTGTATCTGATAGATACGTGAAAAGTGGCACGCGCTGTCTGCCCAACTCTTTCTGCACCGGCAACGATATATTCTGTGAAATCTCTTTTTTAATGAATTATTGAGGCGCTGAGTCAGTCACTTGAGCTCAAGAGGATTTTCCCCTTCACTTAGAGAACACACGAAAAAATATTGAAACAAAGAATATCCACAGAGAACGGCTAATTAATCATTTTCCCATTTCCCAGAGACAATGTTGTTCTTGCTCTCAGTGGCTTAACAGAAATAGTTTTTTTTTTTCACTAGGAACCAAAAAAATCACAGCGATTTACGCACTTAGAAATCCATCAAACAAAACGCTTCGAGTGGCAGCAGGAAAAAATTAACAAAAGACAGAAGGCATCAGACGAAAAACACTTGACTCTTTAAGAGTTTTTTTGTTGTTTTTTGTGGATGGATGAGGGGCTTGCAGGGCGAGACTATTTAAGCAAAACAATAATGATGGACAGAATTAGGTGGAAGCAGGGAATAGAAGGCGAAAAAACTAAAATTAACCAGATCGGAGATCGAAAAAGATTGTTGGCTGGCAATTAATAGACCATTTTCGAATGGCTTTCGAGGTTTAGCAAACTATTTGTGTGGCCACATAAATATCATAGAAATGTCTCTCTGAATCATAGATTTGTCTATTTTTAAAATTGTATTTTTAAGCCAATGTGTGATATTATTTAAATATTGAGTTGGCTAAGATCTAGTGCTTATGTAATATTTACTTATTTAAGCGTAATGAGCCGGCTATTAAGAGCACAAATATCTGCAAATTGCCATCAACACTGATTGATTTAAAGCTATTAATTGCATTTTGTGTATTGTTTGCCTTTCCTTATTATGACCTCATTTTTCTCGTAGCTTAGTGGATAAATTCAGAGTAGAATATCGATAGAAACCCATTTGCGGAGCAGTATTTGTTTTATCAGCATTTCCATTTAATTGACTCTGTCAGTGTGGTCACCATAATTGCACTTATTTCGCTTCGTGTTTACCAATCAATATTTGCCTCTGTTTTGGTGATTTTCCGCTTCCATATTCCTCTGTTTACCCCTGCCAAGCACACACAGACACAATGGAGATACACCCGTGCAACTTATTCTTTGCCACCCGCGAGATAAACACATTCCCTCTCGGGTGAATCAAAGTGTTTTCTCTACGCAGTCGCTTTCACCGGGGGATATAATGCATCAAAGTGTCGGCATTTCTCGGGGCATTAGCTCGACTCGTCGTGAGTGCGTGTGCCTGAGCGTGGGTGGGGATTTTTCACCTGAGCTGCGTGACACACGGGTTACTTTCATAAGTGTCATTATCAAGGTGTACTTTGAGATACCTGCCTGGTGGCCGGCGTGAGTGTGTGATTAGCCAAATTGTGTGTGCTGACGCATCGATCGTACGACTTTGTTTACCCCAAAAAGCATAATAATTAAGAGGGAGCTCTGCGGCGAATTGAAATAGCAGCAACGTTCCAGCTGACACGTAAATAAAATACAATTCTAGTCCGTCGTCTATTTATAAAAACCCAATTTATTTGTTCTATTTCATTTTCCTTTTGTCTTTAGTCTTTAGTCTTTATTATTTCGCCTTTTCTTCTCCTCTCTCTCTCCCATCGCCACAATCAGTTATTGACTTTTGCTGATAAAAAGAAATCACACAGTATTTTTTTGGGGGCAATAGCAGAAGTAAAAAAAACTTTAAGTAAACACTTTTGATAAATTAACGCCAAGTCATGGCTATAAAAAAACTCAACGACCAGCATATAGAAATGCAAATTGAGGGGAAAAAACGCCAACCAAATCCGAACCAATTAAGTGAACAAATAAAACATTTTAGCTGGGATTCATCGAAGCTAAGCACGGAGGCAGTCTCATCACACATACGCAATGTGGTGCAGACAAAGCCAAGTGGCAAGTGCCCCACTTGACAATGAAGATGTCAGGCCGGAGTGACAGCTCTCTAGTAATCCGCACACACTCAACAGCTTTTCGACCGAGCCGCCTCCCAAAGCAATTTAATGTCCTCCCAGGACCTCTGAAATGAGCTTTAGTCATGAGCCAGACATGCACAATTTAATTTGAATATATACATCCTACTTGTATGGCATGTGCACACGTTATACGTATGTCTTTTTACGGCCCGGCCCTGTTAATGTAGTCGTTGACCTCATCAGGCATTTCTTGCTCCTCATTTTTTGCCAAGTACACAGAAAATAATTAACAAAAAAATGATACTTGCTAAGGTACACAGAGAAAGGCACGCCGACTAAGTGGAAAGAGTTGTTAAATAAGCCGCAAGGACTTGGCCTGAATACATATTTGGTTAGCAGGGGAAGTGAGGCGGCGTTTCATTAGAAATATTGCATTGGAAATGCCTTCGTGTCATGCAAGGCTTTTTTCCTTTAATTTAATACGATAATACATATCGTATATACAGGCGAACATATATGCATAAAATGTATATGGACGATCGTATAATTATATGGCGTGTATTCGGGCTGACCAGTCGACTGCATTTAATGTTGCCTTTTCGAGTCGGGGTTCCCTGCCTGAATGAAAGAATTTAGCACGAAGCGTGCAATTAATTTCGTTATTTTTTCGCGTTTTTATTTCGCCTGCCACGTGGCTTTTCTGCCCTTGTTTCCACCGCTTTTTCCATTAACTTTTATGGCCTGCTGGATTTCCTTTTCGTTTCAAATCATTATTTTAGTGGTTCGTGGAACTTGGCTGCGGGCTAACGAGCACCAAACGGTGACTTCTTTGTGGCAAATTATTTCAATTTATGCGGTTAATTAAATTGTAATTTCTTTCTAATTAGCCGAAGGTGCCACCTTGAAGCGTTGACTTCCAGCGAATTTCCTTGCTGAGAAAATGTTTGTGGAATGTTCCTTAATCGGGGTGCTTAATTAGGTTGTCATTTGTTGCTGATTCCTGATAACGCATCTTTTTGCTGACTAAGAGCTTATAAAGTATTATGTGAACTTTGTTAGGGAATTTATATGTTCAAAGGGTTTTTAGTTGAAATAGTTTGATGGTTTTAGAAACTTAAACAAAATAGAATGTGATTGTTTATGAACAAAAGTTTAATATTTTCGAGGTAACACTTTTAACTACAAAATTATTACTTCAATTATTCAACACCCTTCACGCATTTTTATATAAACAAATCGGTATACCTGAACTTCTATATCTGACTGTGCTGATGATAAGGAATAATTGCACTTTCTCACGGGACTCTACTGACGATTGCGATTTCCACTGTCAGACCCTAACCGGCAGAAAACTTTTCTTTGTTCGAGACTATCAGACGACAACTACACCCAAATAAGCACACCTCGCCGGACATGTCCGACACGATATGGCAGCGATGGGTTTGCCAAGGGAAAGGGAAGGCTCTGGGTCTGGGTCTGAGTCCCCGACTGGGGTGAATAATATATCCATTCATGTGATTAAGACGTGACGCTTATCGCACGCTGCCTGCTCGCCCAATACACCTGATAAAGCCATACGCTGGTCCCATTAATACTATATACGGGCGAATATTTATATGTGTACGATTTGTGGTTATTGTTTGGAGAGCGCCTTGATCTTGTTAGCTCTGGCTCTGCCTGAGGTTGAGTACCCGTGCCATAGAGCATTCGCCCGTCTCCATTGTCGTCATTCCCCTATTTTTAAAAGCCAAAACTCTCCTCTCTCTGCCCGCTCGCTTTTCGCAATCATTCAAAGTGACTGCACTCATTAACATTTGTTTCTGCCCATTTCTGACTGCTCTTTTGATTTCGGACTTTTTTCTGCGGCAGCTAACATTTTTTAATTAGCCAAACAAGAGCTGGAAGCAGTGCTTTTTTTGGCCAAAGTGCAGGCAGCTAAAATTTATTGCGCATTTTGAGGTCGTTGAGTTCTTTCCGTGAAAGTGAACAAAGAACCCGCAGGGAAAGCAGGGCGAAAGGGGGAGAGAGAGTTTAACGACCACAAAACCCAACTGGCCTTGAAAAAGCCAGTTGCCAATGCTGTCACAGATATAGATACATTTGTGGTACACGGAAAAAAGCGTCATAATGATAGATGGTGATTTTTTAATCTCTTCCTTGTGCATTATAGAATTGGCTTCTGAATTGACTATGTAGTATCTACCTACCTTATACACTAAATACGGGAATTCTATTCGTGTTCGTCAAGGCCTTCCTGATCTCTGAGAATATGAAATTAATATCGATTCAAAATTTCTTAACTTTAGATTCCTGAGAACGAAGATTATGCTAAGGCATTTATGCGCTACATTGCATTCCACTCAAAGTAATTTACACGCAGTACTTAAAATGATTTTTTCCTGTGTAGAACTTAGTCGAAATAGATTGTGTTAATTTTTGCACTTCTGTCTGCTTTCTTTTTGTGATATTATTTAGTGTTTGCGATTTGATTTATTTCTTTCTGCGTGTGCTTTCTCGCACCCCTACCCCTGTTCTTTTGTTCCTTCTAGACGCCATGCGTTGCATAGCCGGCATTCCCCGTGTTCACGTATCTGATAGATACTTTTTGGCATGCTCGCCGCTACATATTCCCCCACCCCCCGCGAAAGTCTGGCGCACATTTCTGAAATGCCATCGCACATTTCACTAGATGGCCGAGCAAAAAAAGTAAAACAAACAAAAGAGAAAACCACAAATAAATAGAAAAAAGTAGCCAGCATTTTACAAGACTTTCAAATGAGAATTCTAACCCGAAAGGTATTGTTTGTGTTTTCCGTCTCAAATATTCATTCGCTGTGGGCCTGCAAATGCTCGGATCGGGTGAAATGCAAACTTTTCCCATTTGAAGTCAAGTTTTAGGTATTTACTTCTGGAATTCAGTTCACTCATCAGGGGCGGCTGTGGGAGGCGTTTTCCTTGTGGGCTTTACGGCCGGGTCTTTGAAGTCGAAGACGTCGAACAAGTTTTTTATGTGTAGGCGACGGGCTAACCAAGTGGAAGTGTGTGTATCGTTGAACACGAGTTGAGAATAGCTTGGTTAAAGTATCTTGGCCAAGAGTGCAATATTTTCCAAGGTTTATGTTTACTTCAGTTGTTGAGGGACCTTACTCTCAAAAGCCTCTTCCGAAACTATTTATAGTTAAAGTAAATTAAAACTTATAACTACTCTGAAGCTGCTAAAATCAGCTAAATTATGTTTCTAAATAAATTATTATGCAACACATTAATTAGTAAGTAATATGTTGATTCTCGATAAATGACATAATTACAGCCCGTAAAGACTATTCAGCAAATGTTGCCTGTTATGAAAGCATTTCCCCATAAGCGAACGGGACACCTTGAAAGCACAAAAAAATTCCCTTCGCAACCGCATTGAAATGATTGTGTTGAATAACTTTATCAATTATTCATTGTTTCATAATAATGCCACTCTGTGTGTAAGCGCAACAATGCAATGAAAATTTAAGTGAACTGCAAACGCAAGCAATGGCCTTTTGCATTTCCCCCGGGACTTCCCCTTGACTTTTCCCAGTTTTGCACCTACAAATTCTGTCAAGCCAAGCGAAGTGATGTAATAATCAGCTCACAGCCACACACACACACACACACACGGTTTGAGTTCCAAGAAAACAAAAACAAAAGGCCACAGACATTGAGACATATTCCTAATTGAGATATTCGCCCTCTCACTCTGCTCGGCACATGCAAAAGCAGATAAAAAGCACAAAAATTGTGGCTCCTGTCTGGAAAAGTACGTTATTTTCTTGTTGTGTGCTTTGTAATTGCATAATGAGGACAACTGCATTTGCAATTGCCACAGAGACTGCAGTCGTGAGTCATACAAAACTGGGCACAAAAAGGAAAACAAACGGTTTTTGCCAGATGGTCTATTAAGTAATATTCTATTGTAAACTGTGAATTACGGATCGCAGAAATTCACTTTCAACATTTTGCGAGTGGCGGCAGCAGCAACAAATCAACTGGGAGATTACTCAATTGACTGCAACAAGCAATAGCTAAAGCTAAAGCTAAGGCTATGGCAAAATCAAAAGTAAGTCGCCCGCTCACTTATACAAGCCGTGTCTCGCTTGCCCCCTCTCTTTCTAATGGCCTATTGCCATCTCTCTCGCCTGCCTCTGGTGCTCTCTGACTCGTTTGAATTACAGTTATGTCATAGAACGTAGGCAAAGTTGTTGCTGTTATTGCTATTGCAGCTATTGCTGCTGCTGCTGTTGTCGCTCGTGTTGCGCTTTATCGCATTGCCCAACAACAACTACAACAGTAACAACAATAAGTACACCAACAAGTACACCAACAAGTACACCAGCAAGTACACCAACAAGTACACCAACAATAGCTGCCCACAATCAGCAATCAGTAAATAAGTTTAAAAAAAGCAACAACAGCAACAGCAGCAATAATTTGTTAGACTATTGAGTAATAGACTCGAGTCCCCGACATCATTCCACAGGTAAATTGCCCCAGGTAACCACCCTCACACCCTTAACCTTTTTATCCTAATCAATCTATTGAAAAATTACATCAGCCTGACATTTTCCGCCAGCGAATAAAATCCACAAAACGATTTCCACGGGGCGTGACTACGCCAAAAGACAAATCAAAGTACACCGAGATTTTACGCGATATTTAAGGCCAAGGCACACTGAACAAAATTTGTGATAATTCTTTATATCAAATTATACTCTTAATATCAAAGTTAAATGAATAAAATGAATTCGAAGACAGTTTTATATTATTTCTTTTGCTTGCAATCTAAGATGTATTTTTTACCGGTCCTGTTCTAGATACATACTTGTATGTTTTTTTTTTATTGTAAATTTAAATTAAACTGGGCTTACAATATGGAATATAGAGTATCTTGCTTGAATTTTTAATAAATCTTGGGTTCAGAATTATGGAGTGTTTCACTTTAGTAAATGTTCTTCCTTTTTGAATTACATCGACTAATATCGATCCGTAAAACACTTGAGCTTATGAAGAGTTTTTCGAATAAGTAAACAAGTAACAAGTAAATAATGAAATTCCATATTTATCTAAGTAAACCGAATTCATTCATAATTTTTACCGGTGCGATTATGCAACAATTACCAGCGACATCATCGTCGAGTTACGGGGAGTGTTGCCTAATTGACGGAACGAAGGCTGGAACGAAGAATGGAATTGCAAAAGCAAAGTTCACCGTGATGACATAATTGCTTTGAATTTGGCTTGTCCGCGAAAAGGATTTCAATTAGCATTTAACCAGCAAAAGCTGTTAGCACTAAATGATAAATCGCAAACTCTTTTTCCAAGCCCACGAAGGGATAGCATTCAATTTGGGTATCTGGGTCACAACTGGCAGTCGGAGAAGAGCACTTGGAACTTTTTTATTAACAACCGAAACTAAAATGTTTTTGCACCCCTCTTTTGCTCTCGCTCTTAACAAACAAAAGTTTTCCCCCGAAAAATGGGAGAAGTGAAAATGAAGCAGGCCAAACTTTTTGCATTATCGTAGGCCTCATGTTGAATTCGTTCTGGCCAGGTGTGAGTGGCAACGGCAAACAAATGGCCAAAGTAAATGCCACGACAATTATATAACTGTAATTGGCTGCGCTTTTTCTAATTAGTAGTTTCTTGAGAATTTTTAAAATATGTATCGCTCTCCCATTGCATAAGAGTCTTGTATAATATCTTACGCAACTATAGGGGCATTTTTTGTAAACAACAATTAGTTGGAATACTATTTCTGGCATTCTGGTTTGCGTTCATACTCAGAATGCATCTGTGGCAACTCACAATCTATATATTTTATATTCCGAGATTCAAATGCATTATTGGCACATTCTACTTTTTAATTCCATCTATTTTAGATGCTAGAAAAGGGCTACTGACATTTTCCAATTGCCCAGAATGGCCCAGATACCGCAAACAACTTTCAAAAACCTCCCATTGTAATAGTTGCCACATAGCGTTGATTATTTAATCGCCAAACGGAGAGGAGAAGCAAAAAGTTATTACAAAATTGCAAAATCCTCTCTGAGGCAACCAAAAACAAAGCAGAAAACAAAAAATTAAAAGCGAGACGAAAATTTGAGAGCATTTACAAATCACGATTTAATTTCCACACGGCAACAACAAGCCGAAAAGCGTTGAAATTGGCAACAAACAAATGAGCAACAATGGGTTGCTCGCCGATGGGGCGGAGGAGTGCGACTGAGACCGAGACTGAGCGTGAAAAAGACAAAAGACCGCGACGACCACGACAAACATCGGAAAAGGAGAGATGGGAGGGTAGCCAGGGGAAACTGAGGCAAATCTTGGGCCTCGAGCTCAACGTAACCAACAACAGTTGGCCGCTGGGGCAACTTACATAACCCAAAAAAAAAAAAAACACAAAACACAAAAAATAAATAAAAAACGGAGCTCCACTTACCAAACAAACATAATAAAAGTGACGTCGTCGCTGCCGCAGTCGCCGCCGCCGTCAGCGCCGCGCATTTGACTTTGACATACTTTTCGACTTTGCAGATGGTAACCAATATGGCCAAAAAGAGCGGAACCAAGGCCCGGAGAAAGAGAGGAGCTGCCGAAACCTGGGACTCGGGCCAAGCTTGCGTCGCAACTCTTCCTTTCTCTTTCGCCTTTCTCTTGCCTCGCTCTCCAGAAACTGTTGCTTTTAGGCCGTCTTGCGTTGCGTAGCTCTTTCGGCCATCCCTCTCTTAACGGATTGCACAAGCTTCGGCTCACGCAATGCTTAAGCCACCGCCGTCGCCCCCTCCTGGCTGGCCACCCCCTCGCAGCTTACATGACTTTACTCATATTTTTGGCAGCTTTGCATAAAAAAAGCCGGTTTCGTTGGATGTATGGTCTTTTTCTTTGTGTTTTTATTTGCTCTGTGCTCTGTCCGCTTATCGAACAGCGTTTAGGGGCTGATTGGCGACTCTAGCTGATTACATAAGTGAAAAGCGGACCGAAATAGCCCAGTGAGAGGGGAGGAAGGAGGCAATGCACGAAAATAGATCTGGAGAATCTAATGGAAAGCACTTTGAGAAAATTAGATAATTTCCAAGGCGTTGTCGCAATTTATTTCGTAACTTTTCTTGGGAAATTGTAATCCTGACATAATAAGAACTCTTGAGACATCCCGCGAGAATCCCTAACTTTATGTAATTATATTAAAAGGGTGTTACAGGATATTACAACAGATTAAGTGCTTTAAAAGTATAACTTAAAAGGTCTTTATTAAATTAGTACATTAAAATAGACCTTTATTAAATTGAAGTATCAAGACTATTTACAAAAGTTGATCTCCAAGCTTGGGTTAGTCGTTACATTATTTCAATATCAAAATATTTTCAAAAGAAAATATAAATTTGAATAATATTATTTAAAAATCGAACCAAAGAAAGTATCTAAAAATTTATACAATTCAGGACCTTAAAATAAATTGCAAGAGGTATAAAATATCTTAAGGATCTTACATTTCTTATATTTAAATTAGTAAGAAATCCCAAATATCGAAAGAAAAATTCTCTCAACGAAGTAACACTAAATCTATATCTTTTCAAAACTCCTAGCAATAGAAAATAAATATTAAAATAATCCGAAATTCGATTAGTTTCTTGAAGTATTTTCCCAATTTTCGTCAGTACACTTGCTGCCACCCCCAAAATGATTTTTAAGTGGATTATTGGCGTACGTTGTCGCCAGCCCCCACCCTCGGCCACCTCATAATGCATTTTGATGGTTTTTGGTTTTCGGTTTCAACCTCCCTGCTTGGACTGCGTTGGGCTTAGTTGTGTGTTAGTTTTGCTTTGGCTCTCAGGTGGTCGGGTCAGCAGAGGGACTTTTTTTCTGTCGACGTGCCCTTCTGTCTGGGAAATCAATTAACTGCGCGTCAGACGCGCGTGTGGCAACGGATGTGGGAACATGGCTGTGTGGATGGGGATCCGGTTGTGGCGGGGCATGTGGATGTGCGTGGTGGGGACAAACAGAGCCCAACAGAACATTTATCAAACGACATCGGGGAGAAAACAACATATGGCCCAGCAAGCCGGCGGACGCTTTTCGAGTCAACATATGGCGGAGAGTGGTGGGAGAAGTGCCTAGAAAATGGGTCGCAAAAATGGGGTATTAGAGCACTGAATCCCCCCAGTCTTATCATAGGAAAGGCCTTATAATTTTCCTCTAATTGTGTCCACATCAAAGGGGCTGGCACCGACCTGAAAAACTTTTTATTAAAGCCTTTCCTACCTTTGCCATACCTTTTCAATGTAAATTATTCATAGGCAGTCTCGAAAGTTTTAAGAGCCAACAGTTTTGCAAGGCATTTAAAATGAATTGCGAAAAATGTAAGAACAAATTGTACAATGAGATATATTACCTGTAAAGATTCGCTCGACTTTTGTGTGCATACCACGTAGTTATAGAAGATTAAATTAAAAAAGATCTACTAAATATGAAAGAATCGTTAGTACTCAATTATCTTAAATATCAAATCAATTACTGCATAACTTTATTTGAGTTATATCTTAGGCTATAAAATAAGTAATCTCCCTTAGTTCGACTTGTCATAAAAGTAAATCCTCCTTTTGTGTGCTCCCCCGCCCAAAACTACGTAATCAATGGGGGCCATAAGGAATTTATCATTTCTTTTTAAGTAACTATAAAACAAAAGCCACTTATGTGGCCTACCAGCTTTGAAGTTGTCGGCCTTCCGATTCGTATTTTTATTTCATTTTTCTCGCCTGCTCGTTGCATAAGCTGGCTGACTTAGAAGCGAATACAAGACAATCAACACACCAACAGAACCCACAATAAAAAAGGCCTTAAAAGTATATGTATAAGAGAAACTTGTATATGGAAAAACTTCTTTATATCTTACGCCCCACATAATGGGAAACTTCCGCAGTTGTTTGGCCCCCGCAGCTGCCAGAATTCCCCCTCTCGTGCCGTCTTGGTCACCAGTTGACCTTCGGTCCGCTCAACTAGTTGTTGTTATTATGGTTGCTCATTGAAGCGCTCGGAATTGTTGTTTGTTGCCGCTTCGTTTCGGCTTAACATTTTCCATATAACACACAGCTAATATTATTATTTGTGCGCCTCATGAAATTTGCGAACGCCCTGGCATTACAAGAAACAAACAGCCGAACAACAATATCGAAATATTTTTCGAATCACACAATATCGGAGGAATGTTTTTTGTCTTGCTTGAATGAAATTTCGCATTTGATTTTATTTGCGTGCTGGCGAATTGTACAGCATTTTTTCGGGGTAAATCGGGTTTTTTGTTTTGCTCCACTTTGCGCGAAGGTTGCGCTTGGCTGAGCGAAAAAAAACTACAACAAAATACAGCAAGGGGTTATATAAGACTTGAAAATGAAGTTCACTTCGCTGAATCTCTCATTCTCCCGCTGACTTACCTTGAATTTTTTAAGTGAAGTTTATGTTTGGTCGCGACAGCGACGGTGAGCATACGAAAATAACCCAACCCTCTTCAGCTTCCAAATATGACGCATACGCCTCGTTGTGCGGCTCAACAGAAACTTGCGTCGCAATAAGAGAGAAATGGCGGGGTTCAATCACCCTTGAATACGTATACAGCTTGGTCTGCTTCTGCTCATCCCAGATATTCTCACTTCATTTTCAATCTGCACGACCTTTTAGCTCGGCTCGCTAAATAATTGTGAGCATCATCATCATCTCGGGGGGATTTGCGGACCTACTCGGCCTTGGCTCAGCCTGAACTTCGACATTTGCCATTTGTGTATGCTCGGCTTTTTTGTGTCTGGATTTTTTTGCGTCTTGTTTTTCCAGTGCCAAAAATTTATGCGACAACGCATAGCGATATTTCGCAGATGTAACCCGCACCATGACAGCCACAAAAATCTTCACAGTCGGTTGATTTTCACAAACAAATAAAAACGAGGGAGCGGAAAACATACTGCGAACAAAATTCCAGCAATATTTTGATGTTCTGGGGTCCTTCGTTGACAATGTGGGGCTGACATTTAACAGACTGACAATTCAGAGGGGATTTAAGCAGAAAATAACTATTTAACAACAATTAAAATTGATACTTTAAACTTAAATGAAATAAAAGCAGGCCTAGGAATTAATTGATATTTATATTTCCAACAAAGTATCAAAGATACGGATAAAACTATGCACAGAGCACCCGAATAATTTACACAGCACTTGTTTGTCATGCGGCCTCGTAAAAATTCATCATAAAAATAAAAATAAATTATAGACAATGGTTTACTCTGAATTTCTGTCGCAAATTTAACGCCAGATTGCCAAAGGCAAGGAATGCAAATAGTAAAAGCAAGGCGACAGCACTTCCTGAAAGTGAATAATTATTATTATATTTATATTATTTTCATGGCTTCCGTCAACAGCATCAAAATAGCAAAGTGAGCATTCATTGATGAAGACAATTAAAGAGGCGGATTTAGCAGGGAAATGGTAGACTACTCTTTGTGCAATTAATCTGTCTAGAAATTGTGAAATTTCGACAAATTTGAGTTTAACAAGGAAATCAAGAGGGGATTTCAATGGGATTTAATTGGTGTTGTTGGTGTGTCGAACGACCGCTTGGGATTCATTTATCAAACAATTCTCTGGCACTTGAGTTCGCACTGAATCAGAACCTTGTTGAATGACAGAAATGCTGCGCTACGAAATGAAAGAAATGACAGTACAATCAAGGCAACAAAATGGCACAGGCGGACTTCAGAGGAAGGAAGTATTTGCGCTTAACGAAGGACATTTCCTTTCATACTCAGATGAGTTATGCGCGAAATTCCTTCCGCCCTTAACTGCTGACATTTGCTTAAATTTTCGTATTTATTTCCCCTTACATCCAGAGCTGTAACTTTACGAGGGTCGTAAACCTAACTCCGCACAATTAGCTTCATCTGCATAATGGTCATATTTTATGCACGCTGGAAGAGAGTGCTAGCCAGGGGTGGTCTCCTCGCATTTCTTGCCTTGCTCCGCTCCAGTTATCCCCATCATAGACATCAAAAACGGTCAATTTCCCTACGGGTTGCGTTGCGTTGGATTCGGGTTGGGATTCGAGTGCGGATCGGATGGGATGGCGACTGGGGTGTCGCATAAAGTTTGCCATCTTTTTGCTGCTCGTTTATTGCCGCTCGTCGCCGTTTCCCGTCCCAGTTTTATGGGCATTCATTTAGTATTTAGGTCAGTTTTTGCCGCTACCCATTCTGCCGTCTATTTTCCTTTTACATAATAATTCAGTGGCTTTCGGCCTGTGTGTGCGTGTGTGTGTGCGCCTCGACAATCAAAGCACTGGACATGCAGCGTATACGCAATGTATTTATTTTTAGCAAATTGTTTAACGACTTTTAAGCACAATTGAATTGAGAACTTGTGAGGCAGAGAACGGGAGGCGGGAAGCGGGAGCAAAACATACATTCGTTGCATATTTCATTAACTTGTTGCAGTTCATTTAAAAATAAATAAATCACATGAACGATTGGGTTTAGAAATGTCTTTGTCTCTATATCTATATCCCTCTCGTTGTTTTTATGCGGAAATCAAAATTCTAAGATCGCTGATTTTATTATGCAATCCATGCCAATGCCGTCTGTCAACCGCCAAAGAAAATTCGCTGCTCTCCTCGATTTTCATTGCAATTTTATTTTTTGTTGCCTTGTTGCTTGGTGATGGGAATTTTGCAAACGATTTTTAATGTACGTGACGAAATCTGATTTTGAATGCCCACACACGCCACAATCGACACAGAGAAAATAGGCAAAATTTATATAAAAAAAAAATATTAAAGTTAAATGCCTTTAAGTATTAGAGATAACAACAACACCTTAAGTTAAAAGATGCCAAAAAATAAATAAATTAAATATAAAGAACCCCCTGAAATTCCCACCCAAACCAGAGATACTTTTCGCCCTGTGTATGGCCAAAAAATGTACATACTGCACACACATATGAGCAGAGTCATATCTGAAGCCAAATGCAATTTATCAACAGTTGGGCTTAAATTGTCTGCAGCGTAACGGAAACTTGGCCCGCGTGGAAGATGTTGTATCTGTTTATGTGGTGAGGCGAGGGGCGGGCCCCGAACCAAAAGGGGGCGTTCGCAGAGCGTAAAATTCTCTAATAAGTGCAAATTGGTGCAAAAACAACAGCAAACAACAGGCTGCGACAGGCGACAGCAGCCATCGGCGTTTGGTTTTGCATTTAAATTGAATTCGTTTTTTATTCTCGCTCACTCGTTGCGGTTGTAAGTGGAAGTACGAGTATCTGATGGATAGATACGCTCACACACACGGCCGCAGATCGAACGGGAAGTATGGCTGGTCACCGAGAACGTGGCCGCCTTCAGGGTGATATAATGTAGAAATAAATATAATTAGTATGCATAGTACATATAGTTGTACGGCTCTGGAGACTCGGGGTAGCCGAGAGCGGAGCATATTGCATAATAAACAGGGAAGCCTCATTTAAATGGGCTGAATAATATGCAACAAAGCTGCAAAGCTGACCAAGTATATGTCCAATCTAATAACAAATAAATTGTTATGCCTTTGGAGTAAGAACTTGACTAAATTATTTTCTGACCTCAGAAGTAAATACATGTTTTTTGTTAAGAGATTAATAATAAGGAACAATAAAAATTCTCCAACAAATGCAGATAACAACTTATTTGCACTTTGAAGTCTTATAAAACATCGCTAAATAATTTGGCATGACTACTGTTATTTTCTTAGATATTTTTATCGAACAACTTCAACAATAAAACAGTTAATATGTTAACTAAATACGAAGATATATATTTTTAAATCAAACTTACTCTGTAAACTATTTCAAATCATAGATTACAAGCTGATTTAATTTATTTTAAACTTAATTTACTATAAAGAAATCTCCGATTACGGTTTACTTCTGCCCAAAAATCCTTCACCCATTTCTATAGTCGCACTTTAAGATATCGCCAATCTGTCAAAGCGTAAAAAACAAAAGGAAAAGAAAGCCTCTTATCATCTTACGAACGAAGACAGTTCAAAAAGCGTTTAAAGAATAAACAGTTAAATAACATTCTGGCGTGCTATCTGGCCAGGGCGCAGTTAAGTGCCGTTATGTTTTGGCACCTCCATCCCCATTCACATTCACATAACGCGTTTAGCCACAAATCCAATCCCATAGGCCCCTCTTATCTGGCAAACAAAGCCCATATCAGTGGTATTTTATTTTCGGAACCCGCTCAACACGCAAAACAAAAACAATATAAATATAGGCATAACTAAGTAAACAAGAAGTATTGACAGGCTTTTTACATAAGCAAAGTAATTAATTCGGTTGTAAACACAATATACTCAATATACAAACATAATTTTAAGTGATTATTTTAAGCAACTAATCAATGAAGAAAAGATTAGCGAGGAAACATACAAAGAGATGTGGTAAAATATATATTTAAGAAGTAGTTGCATAAGAAACTATTAAAGTGGGGCAGTAAATATGCCAAGTTGGTTTTTAGAAATTTGTATTATTAAATAAATGCATAAACTTGTAATTTTGATTAATATGACAAAAATAAATAATAATTAAATATACATAGCTGCGACAATTGTAGAATAAAATGAATATAAAATGTAGTTGGCTTGAAAGCAAAATAAGATTTGTTATACCAAGCAGTAAATTAATTCAATTAAAAAGGTTAAAAAAAAAAATGTTACATAAATGTATAATTCGACACTTTATTAAATAAATATAAATACCTCACAACTTTCATAAGTTTAAGGAATACATCAGAATAAATATAATATTTAAAAGTCGCTTATATTGAGCTAAGTCGAAATGCTAATACTTTTTAAATAATAATTACAAACTTCCCCTATCTGGATGAATTTAATTTAATTAAATTTGCCTTATGCGGACAAATTTTACCAATGTTTTACATAAGAAAACAGCATGATATTAAATGTAATCTGATGTTGCGACATTTATGACAAAATGTAAATTGATAACCCTCAAGGAAAACTGAAGTGATGAGCTCTTTTTGTGCATTGGACAGCCTGCTGATATGTTTTTATTTTTGCTTTTTGTCCATGTAATCATTTTGCAACAATTTGTGTAACAATTGCAGCACGGCAACAACAACAGCGGCCAAGGCAATTACAACAAAAGTGTTATAGGGCCTCCACACTCAATTTCATATTGCTACTGATGTTGTTGTTGCCGTTGCCGCCTCTGTCGCCTTGTTGTTGCGCCTTTTTATGTTGCGTAATGTTTTTTAACATATCACGGCCTCTTTGGCCTTAACAGGTTAAGAGTAAAGAGAGAGATGAGAAATGAAAGAGCTGTGCTAGTTCAAAACAGTACTCGCCGCTGTTAAATGCTCTTAAGTTCTCTTAGCATGTTGCAATATCGCATGTTGCTGGCCTGTTGGCAACATTGTCTACAAGTGGCCTACGTGACGTAGCGAGGGTTGTTTGTGGTGGAGGAGGAGTGGAAATGCATGACCTAGGCCCTGCAATGACTTTCTATTCTAGCTTACCTTGCTGTTTTTGCTTTCGCCCTGCATTTATCGATGGCCGAAGTTTATTCGATCGCCGAGAATAATAAAGCTCTTTTTTGAGCACTGTTATTAGGCTTTTTAATCGCTTACTGGAGGAGGAAATTTGTTGATGAATAAACAGCAAAATAATGTATTAAATTTCAGTGATAGTCGGATTTGTTTAATCAAAATTAATTGAAATTTTCCAGCCTACCTTTTACTTAATATTTATTAGAAATGTCTGTCTGTTCTAATCATTTTGTGACTTAATTCTTTAGTTCTCTTATCACTGATTAACCTTATCAGTGACTATATTGATGACTCACTGTATTACATGGGGAAAAGTGCAGCCTCCCTTTAATTGAACAATCAATAGTTAGCTAATGTTTCTGTGGAATATATATTACTACTTTAATTATTGAGGTATAGACTGATTAATAATTCTTTTTACACCCTGGCAGAGGGTATTATAATTTGGCCATGATATTTACAACGCAGTGAAGGAGGCATCTCCGACCCCATAAAGTATATATGTATACTCTTGATCAGCATTACCAGCCGAGTCGATCTAGCCATGTCCGTCTGTCTGTCTGTCCGTCTGTCTGTCCGTCTGTCGGTTTCTACGCGAACTAGTCTCTTAGTTTTGAGCTATTTTCAATGATCCAATTGCAGACTGCAAGGGTATACCAACATCGCTTTACCGAAGTTAGCTGTCTTTATCGTTATTTTACTATTTAGTTTCAACTATTTTTGAAATACAAGTGAGTTAGTTTAGCTTTAACAACTCATTACATAAAAAACCACCTTTAAAAATTTCCCAAGAGTTACTATTTTTGGTTTTTATTCACCAAACGATCAAATAAATAATTTAAATAGATTATATTGATGAAAAAGGTGACATAGCGCCACTGCTGCCGATCTCAGCTGTCAAAATAAATGTCCGCCTGTCCTATTTGACGGACAAATGTAAAAGAAAAGTGCCAAAAAGGGGGAAAGAAATGTCAAAGTCTAATTGTCAAATATTCGCGCGTGCTGAACATTTTCAATATGTATGTTCAAACATTTAAATATTCTGTTTGCACGTCTAGATCGTTACATTTAATATGTATGTACATCTGCAATATTGGCAGACGTAATTGCTTTGGCCGCACGCCGAGAACTTTTCCATGCTGCCGCCAAGTTTTGACAATTTAATTGGCCAGAAGCTGACATTCATGGGGGGATTCACTTGATTTACTTAGCTTCAATTTGCTTTTACAACTAGTTGAAATTAACTAAAATGTTGCTTCTCTTTTAATATTTTGCAGCGCCCGCAAATTTCAAGTGTCTCTGCCTGCGTGCCGAGGTTCTCCTCAAATTGAACCACTACCAAAGTTCTCTAGCGGATATTGAGAATGCGTTGAGAACGCGCTGCACTTCACCCAAGGTAAGTCTTGATTTTATAAAAATTAATTAATAAATGTTAATACATTTACTTTTCATTTTTCAGGCTCACTATTTGAGGGCTTTGGCATCGAGCGGCTTGGGTCGACTGGAGGAGGCTTTGTACAACGTTTTTTTGGCCACTTGCCTTGATAAGAATACAAATCTCAGCAACTCGGAAATATTTCAACATGATCTCGCCAAGGTATGACAAAATATATGCAATTTATTTACTAGATTTAAGCAATTTGGATTTAAGAGTCTAGACGTCGTAAAAACTGCACGTATTCTAAGAGAAATACAAAAATAATATCCATCAGCCCAACCTACGTATAAAATTATTAAAAAAAATTAGACAAAAAACCTTAAAAACTAAGCCACGATACCAAAATCAAGGATGTTTCCTTTAAATTTTGATTTATTTCGAGCTTAAAAAATTATTACTTTGAAAACATGCTAAACTTTATCACACTTTACTCACCCATAATTTCCACTTTCACTTGTTTAGATTCTCCAACGTCTCCTGGCCCAATTGCCCAAGAATCGATGCTCGCTCACCGCCGCCGGGCATCCTGGTGTCCAGCAGCAGCACCGCAGCTACGCCAGCTCTCGGCAGCCCTATCCCCTTTTGTGGGAGCAGGTGACGAGAAGGAGGAAACAGCAGCACCACTACCATCACCATGTCCACTTGGACGATGTGGAAGACGAGTTCGGTCACTATGACAACTACATAATGGCCGGCGACGACATGGAGGAGGAGGTGGAAGGGGAGGTGGACGGCGGTGAGCCGGGATCCCTGCATCTGGACGGCGACTTTCTGTTCCCCAGTGCCTTGGACTTCATGGATCACCATCGTCATCAGCGGCACGTCTTCGAGCAGAAGCAATTCGATTTGCAGCCACGTCGCCATGCAAACCGGAAGCACTGCAAGCGGAAATGGTCCGCGGCCATGGGACCGCTGAGCGGCCGGGTCGCCGAGGAGGAGGAGAATGTGGATCAGACTGAGGTGGCCGGCGGAGGAAGTCAGCGTTGCAGCCGCCTTTTCGCCGGTGTACTGGAGCGCACCCAGCAGGAGCTGCAGCGACTGAGAAGTGAGTGAACTGGGAGGAAAATAATAGAAGTATATAAATTTAGAGATCTTATTTCGAGAATTTAATATCATACAAAAGCCATTGGTTAATAGCTTGCAAAGTAATTTGGGAAACTGAAATAGATATAGTTCTTGAATACAGAAAAAAAGGAGTAATATATAGCGTAATTTATTTGATTAATATGAGCTAAATAAACTATTCTGAATAATTTTGAGACCAAGTTCATGCTGCAGATCTGCAAAAAAATATGATTATGAAACTATAAAGTATATCCGTCTTATGCTTTCCTATTTACTAACCAAAAATCACTATAGAACCTATCACTAATCCACCATTTTAATCCCTCATCTTACAGAGCTGGACGGATCGGGTCCATCGCTGGCGGTGAGTGCGGTGGCCGGGCAGCTGATCGATGCCAGCGACTTTGACTGCGTCGTGTGCTGCCGGACGCTGTGGAAGCCGGTGGTAACCCCGTGCGGACACACGTACTGCCTGGTATGCTTGGATCGTTGCATGGATTACAACTCCCCGTGTCCATTGTGCATGTCACCACTTGTGGAATTCAATGTCAATGCCAGTGCCAGTGCCAGTGCCAGTCAGAATCAGAATCAGATCCACCTGCATCCGGGCTCATCCTCGCCAGTTCCTTTCGCGCTGGCCAAGCGGCCAGTGACGAAGTTCCTAGAAGCCGCAATGAAACGATTCATTCCAGACCACTACGAGGCGCGTTTCCGCCAGGAGATCGACCAGGAGCCCTCCGTTCCCGTCTTCATCTGCACCACCGCCTTTCCAGCGGTTCCGTGTCCACTGTTCGTGTGCGACCCCCGGTACCGCCTGATGGTGCGGCGTGCCGTTGAGTCCGGCGACAAGACCTTTGGCATTGTGCAGCCGAATGGCGGCAAGTCGCGCTACTATGACGTGGGCACCATGCTCGACATCCGCGACTGCGTCCAGTTGGGCGACGGCTGCTCCATTCTCAGCACCATTGGCTGCAAGCGCTTCAAGATCCTGGCGCGGAACGAGAAGGATGGCTATGAGACGGCCAAGGTGGAGTATATCTGCGACGAGCCCATTGCCAAGGAGCAGATGAAGATCCTGGCCGGGACGCAGGGCATGGTTTTGGCCAAGGCCAGCATCTGGTTCGAGAGCCTCAGCACGGAGCAGAAGGACGAGATCCTGCAGAGCTATGGACAGATGCCGCCGCTGGAGTCCAACTGGGAGCTGATCAGCGATGGCCCGGCGTGGGCCTGGTGGGTCATTGCCCTGCTGCCACTCTCTCAGCAGCTGAAGGTGAGGGAAATCGAGTAATAAATATATATCATTTATAATAATATTTTATTATGCTTACCAGGTGGACATCTTGGCCACCACCTCGCTGGAGAAGCGGCTACGTGCCATCGACAAGACACTGGAGTGGCTGCTCGATCTCAGGCATCCACAACAGCCGACGCACCACCACCAGCAGGCGCCTCAGTCGCCGCAGCAGGCACACCACCACCTCGATCTCGACTGCGAGGAGCAGGAGACGGCCTCCTCCGGCGCCGACGAGTGCTGCCTGTTTGCGGAGAACGGGTCCGAGCCGCACACGGACGAGGAGCTGCTCCTCTAGAGGACGCCAGGCGATCCTCCTCAGATCAATGAGAGATACATAAGCTAGAAGTCGGAAATATATGCGAGAAATACATTTTGTAAATTCTGTGTCTAAGCCATTTCGTTTGTAATCGAACGTTACATGTTAATCCTAGGGGCCAAAACCGAAAGCGAGCAACTTTAGCAGAACCAAAATTATCACTAGATCAGCAGAAACATAATCTTTAGCTCTAACCGATAACTCTGTGTGTGTACGATGTATAGTGTAAAGTAAATTAGAGAGCTCAACTTGTTTAGGAGCAGGTAACACGAAGACCCCAGTGAAACAATCAAAAACATTTGCTTTTGGCTCAACCCCAACCCAAACCCCAACTGTCAACCCACTTTCCCTAGATCAGCAACTACAACCACATTCCACAAAATCTTGAAAATACGTTTGCCATAGCAAAGGAGCAAAGGAAAGGAAGTAAGCCAGAAAGTAAACGCAACTCTAACAAACAGAACTCATGGTTTCTACAAACAACAAACAAACACACAAATTTTGAACATGAAAACAATTTTAAAATTAAATAACAAATACCAATTCAAAGGCCAACAAACATACACCTAGTAACAAAAAAAGTCGGATAGGAAGGAGCAAAGGAAACAAAATCTTACGAACCATTAACTTCTCTTCATTTACTTTGTATAAAGCGGCTGGAACTCTAAGACAATCTGCAATATTTTTTTGATATACCTAAACGAAACTAAAACTCTATATACAAGAAGTAAATAAGTAAACTGAACTAGCAACTAGTTATGAAGGAAGTGAATTGTAGGAGAACAAATGTGTAAAGAATTTTCAAATTGCTTTTCTGTTGATTAACCCAACTTCACTACCGACACTCTTTCACTCTGCCCAACTCTCTATAACCACACCCCTACTCTCTCTTGATTACGCTAAGGCTAACTAATGATATGCTCACCTATATATACCTATATATACAATTCTATATGCTACTGCTTATTTCTGTATTCGTATCTGTATCTTCAGCCCGCATTCCTATTGCAGAGATATAGCTTTGATATAACTTTGAAAACATTAGCTAGACTTGCCTTGTCTTTGATTTCAACTTCTACTTCTACTTCTACTCTAAGCCTCACGCTCATTTTGTTTATTCTTTCTTCAACTTTCAAGCTCTCCCTATAAAGCAAATCAATTTTAAAAACAAAATTTGCTTTATCAGTCGGCACATCCTTATCTTTGTAAATATCTTTTATCGGATAATCTTAAAGCTCTATATGTATGTATATTCTACGTTAGCTATAGATCACGAATTTAATTTTCAGCTCAACACAAAATAATTAAATAAATCAACAACTTTTGTCAGATAAATATTTATATAATTTTATACAGCGTATATACACACATACACCTAAATTAAATCATTTTATATTTAAGTTTAGCAACTAAACAAACGGAACACCCAAAATCGACATCATTTTTTTGTGTCTACTTTATATGGAGAAATTATTATGTAAATCTATATAAAATATATATTTCAAATTTCTAAAATGCTTAACATAAAATCAGCAAACATCTTTTCTCTGTGTTTTTTGTGCTAAACGATTTTTTACTGGTACTTCTTAATTTAATAATGATGTAAAATAAAGAGGAAAACAATTGAAATATAAAATAAATAAAAAAGGTGCATTTCTTTTACAATTCGGATGCAGAATTTGGGGGAATCTATATTTACATATTTAGCATACACGAAATTCTCTCAATACAATACATCGGTTGGCAAACGATTTTAGCTTTAATTTAGTTTTAGGTTGATCCAAAATACTTGTAACTGCACCACTGCCTCTGTGAATAAATGCATATATATATTCTGCGTTGCATAAACCGATAAAACTTTCAAATCAAATCGAGCAAAACATGTAAATTGCAAATAGTGCGCTGGATTGTTACGTAAGCATCTGATAAATATCAAATTTCTAGTGCAAGCGGTGGTTCGCGATTTGGCAACTATGGAATAAGAATCGGAATTGATTAGTTGATATGCTGGCAGAGAAGTTGGTATAGTTGTGCAGGATTGTGGTCCAGTTGCGGCGTTCTTTGGGAACAGAGAGCTTGGCTGGGGATCGCGGGACGTAAGGGCATATCTCAGACATGTCTGGAACTGATCTCGTTATACTTATGAAATATTCATAGCGGGAATTTGCGTACGCAAAATATAAATGAATGAGTGTCCCTAACTATGGAACCTATGTAACGACGAGCTAATCCCCTAGATGGATCACAGAAACCTTAAAAAATCCAATATAGGTATACAATTAGGATGTACATTTATTTTAAATTTAAATATTATTTGTTCATATATGCATTACGTTAACTACAAATAAAAATCCTAATCAGATTTTCAGCTCTCGCAAGTTGTAAAACGAGAACCATTATAAAATATTATCTTTGAAGAATTAACATTTTATAATAACACAAAAAGGAATTATCTATTATTACAAGCTGAAAGTAATTATGCGTTAAAAGTAATGCGTTACTGAATACTGAAAAATTAAAAATATCTAGTAGGTCCATATTGATTTCAATACTGCTTTCTTGTATGTTTTTCTTTTTTTGTACAAATGCACAACAGCCAAAAAAATCAGAGAATCTGTACGTTTCTAAGTTCAATCGGTATTTTCTTTTTAAATGTTATAAAAATAGTTATTATAAACTTTGAAGAGATTACAGACACTAACTTACTTATTTTTTTAGAGATTATATAAACTAAACAAGTTTTCCTGATATTTTTTTTATCAACTTTTAATAAAAACTCTCCGTTCCCATCCTCCTTGCTGGAAGCTATGTCAAGATGATGGCAAGATCTTCTTATAGATCCCCACTATAGGCCAGACCTTGAACTTAAATCGAAGCAAATAAAGCCCGTTGACTCAACTCCCTTGGCCTGTAGACTCTCTTCTAGCGAGACCCTTATATCTGTAATCTCCAGACGAAATACCAGAATAGCGCGCAGAGACACCCGGAATATCGGACAGCAAACAGAAAGGTAAAGTAGAAAGAAAACCTATAGAAAAACATGATACTGCTCTCCTAGTACGGCAGAGGGAAAGAGCGAACCTCGCTCGCCTCGGCGACCCTGTGTGTGTTGATAGTTTGATAAAGACTCGACTCAGATCTGCGATCGGTGCAATTGAGTGGATTCTGAGTTCGGCGAGTGGGAGAAGCCCACAGCACACTCCGAGTGCAGCGACATATTAAATAATAGCCGAGTGTCCGTGCCGAGCTCAATCAGTCAGTCAGGTAACGCTCGGAATGTTCACACATATCGCGTATACGCCCCGGCCGGCAAAGGCAAAGGCATTGAAGCAGACTTGGCAATAGTCTCGCTCTCCCGCGCCCCAGTGTCTCTGTGTCAGTGAGAACGCTTCTGTGTCCCGCTCGCATTTCGTTGCATTTCGCCGTTTTCGTTTATCCACGGGCTTTTCGCATTTGTGTTTTTCGCGAGCTTAGAAATTGCACTTCTCGTGCATTTATTCAGTTTGAGTCCAGCACGCGCAGCGTCGACGAGCGGATCTCTCTACATATATGCGCTCTACGTTCGTATTCCGGATCGGGGATCGGTTTATTCGTATCTTTCGGCTTTCGGATTCCGCCTTTTTGCCCGGATCTTAAGCGTGCAGTAATTGTTTTTATATTACTTGTAAATACTCGATTCAGCCGGTCTGAGTCTGACGCAAAGTCAAGCGGTCTGTCGTCAAATATTGTCTCCGAGTGTAACTCGATCGCAGCTTACACGCTTCGACGTGGTCCGTTTTATCTCTGTGGTTCTGTTTCGGTTTTGATTTCGATTTTTGTTGTCTTCCCTCCTTCGCGCTTCGCCAGAATTTTGGAATTTTTGTGCTGATATCGCCCGAAAACAAAGCCAATTTTTCACCTTTGGGATGTGGCCACAATGAATTAAGACGTCTGCAAAAAAAAACACTTTTTTTTTTATTTTTGTTATTGGAGTTCTTTTTTAATATGCATATATGCAAACTATTTGTGACAAACTGAGAAGCAGCAGACCGGCGAGAAAATAAAAATGAGCAAAGCAAAACGGGAAAAGTTATGTAACCTTTAAAAACGATTTGCGCACACGGGCAATAATAACAGGCATAAATATGAAATAATTCTTAGAGAAATAAAGTGGAAACCCAGAGGGACAGAAGTGGATGAGCCGAAGAAGAGACAAATAAATATAAAATTAATCATGGGGCGTTCTTCAAAGCCAATCAAAAGTAGTTGTGAATAATTGTGAGTGATGTTCCGATAAAGTGTGATCATTACAAGATAAAGTGTTAACTGAAACTATATTCAACGCAGAATATTTACAGCCGGAAATAGTACACAAATTATTATATAAACGCCACTTAAACCGAAAACCCAAAGTGCAAGCGAGCTAAAGTACAAAATAGCTAAATTAATTTATCCACTAATTGTTAAAGTTGTGCGCCAGATCCAAAAGCAAAACCCACCAATCAGCTGCGACTAAATTGTTAAGTGCGCTCCATAACATTAAGTGAAAATAAGTGAAAGAAAAGTGCAATGGAACAAACAACTGCAGTGACTAAAAATCTATTAGGAAAATGAGATAAGGCGATACAAACGACAGAGGCCTGGAGACGGAGAGGGGAGAATTCTCGCTAAAAACTAAAGTGCATTCAACCAAAAATTACAACAAACTATCTGCCAGAGATTTAGTTGGGCTTTCGGCTATATGCATGCGCCTGCGCAATACCTTAAATATATTATTATAAAGTGTATATATACATATGTACATGTATAAAAGAATAGGTATCAGTTTGTGCACTTTGTTGCTGCACTCGTGTTGTATTTTTTCATTGTCAAAGTCGGCTTTTATACCTAGAAACGGGTATATAGTGTTTGGGTTTGATATTACCAGGTTGCAGTGCATGTAAATCGGATCCGAGTTGGTTTATTGAGTAATTAACTAATAATAGTCTTTGGAACTTCTATGGGAATTCTCTTTCAGTGGCTGAAAGCTTGATACATAGAGTACAATTCGATTTGTGTGCTTTTACTCAAGTAAAATTACAATAAATAATAACAATTTTAAAATAATTGAAAAAAGAGAGACACCTTTCAATTACTATACTATCAATTTAAGGGTTTTTTTATGTTTCTATGATTCGTAAAGTTTTGCTAACAAACCTATTAAAATACTCCACCTAATAATGATCGAATGACCCCTATTGGTTTACCATATTTCCAGTTCACTATGCTTCTACTAAAAACCCACAAATAGTTGCCACAATTAACATACATACTTCTGTTGATAGCTAGGTATTTCCCCAGTCGCCAGGCTTTTCACTTGTATTATTTTATTTTTTGTTGCATTTTTTATTGTTGGCTGACAAGTCTCAGGTCTCGGATCTGGCGTCTTTTTGAATTTTTGAAACGTCACCGTCAGCGTTTGACTGGCCTGGGTATCTGTGTGTGCCCGCAGGTCCGTCTGTCTGTGTGCGGGAGTGTGCCTGGGTGTGTGAGTGCGCGTGTGCATTTCGTGCAGTGGTGTGTGATCATGCGGTGTCCGCACACGCTCTCAGTAAAAGTTATTTCAATTGACAAGCAACTAAAAGTCTATAAGCACATGCAAAATGTTTTAAAATTACCTGCTAGCGACTCGAACTTCTCCGCTATAAATTGATATAAAATGTGGCACAATTACGAAATGAAATTAAACGACTTTTGCAGTTTGCTGCACTTTCTAGGCGTTTTTCGCTGCGCTTTGCAGAGCAGAGCGTCTACTTCATTTTCGTTTTGAGCAAATAGCTGCTTGTTGATACGGTGAGATAAGCAACTGATTGACAACTGCCTCCTCATGTCGTCAGGAGTATTTTTCATGTTCTTTTTTGTTTTTTGTTTTTTGTTTTTTGCAAAACTTAGTTAGTTGGAAACAAAGGAAGATAAGTTGAAGAAAGCTTCTGGCCGTTTTTGAGGTTGGCGGTAATTATTTAGTATGTCATTGAAGTGCATCGGTGACTGAGTCTTAAATTCAATTAAATTTGACCATAAGGCTATTCCCAAGCCATTTAATGTACACCTACTTCCCGTTGGATCTTAAAATTCCTCTGAAAATTACAAGTAATACCCAGGGTTCTGTAAATCCCCAATAACCCGCTCTTGTTGCACTTTTCAATACGGTTAAGTCTATTCAATTTTCTTTAATTTTCGCCATTTCTGCAACTCAGACTTAACCCAACCCAACCCAATCCAACCCCTACAAAGTCATGTCGAAGATGGGGTTCGAGATGATGTGATGCGATGAACAGATGATGATATTGAGCAGGCGGGCTACTCATGATCAAGTGCTCATCTCAACGCTTGATTTATTATTAGATGGGTTACCCATTTATTGCAAGGCCATTCCAAGATCGTTTATTAACCCATTTGCCAATCCAAAAAAGTGCAACTCTACCATCGGGGAACCGGTTGCATCGAGGGGCCTTTAACCCTATAAATCGTCTTAGCAGTTTACAACTATACTTAGCTTAGGAATTTTAACTAGAAAAGAGAGTGAAACAAGGGGGAACGGACGCAAAGAAAATAAATCAATGAACGGCAATTGGCAAAAGATAAAAATAACAAACAAAAAACTAGAGAAAAAAAATTGTGAAAAATTCAATTAAGTCAAGTTTAAAACAACACGCGCGAGAGTGGGACAAAAAATATTACAAGCTTTCCGGAACCAAGAGGAATAGAAGAAAAACAAAAAGCTGTACAACGGGTCGTATGAGTATTGGGTATTATCACTCACACACGGACACTATGCTGTAATCGCAATGCAATTAGCATTGGCCAGCAAAAGCTCAAGTTCACTGACAAAGAAATCAAGAGGCATGCAGAGAGAGGGAGAGAGGAAGACTCATCCCAGTGTGTGTGTGTGTGTATATATGTATGTAATCTACCCACACACCGGCAGTATGCGATAATTTTTTTTGTAACTGAGCGAAGCTTTACAAATGCAATCAAATGACGTTAGTTCCCGCCGCTTGCCGTGTGCCAGAGCGAGCCAGCAGGCGCTAGAGAGTGCAAGTGAGCGGGACGGGGATAGATATAGTGGCTTTATCTCTCTCCGCTCGACGCTTGGCGCTCGTGAGTAGGTCAGTCAACGATCTTCGGCCGGGTTGAGTAAACTTGCCATTGCTCTGCCTCTGCCCAGTGCACTCCAACCGGCTTTCCGTGCTTTTCATTATTTATATGCTCACATGCATGCTTTTTCCAACCTATTGGCTTCCGCATTGCAAATACTTATAAATATATGCCATAAACAACATTCGTTGTCAATGCCAAAAGCTTAATTTGTCTGGTTCGGAGGAGATGGAGCGGCGCGTATCTTCAATAAACTTTATATTAGTAATAGTATTATCTCCGAAGGAAAATAATATATATTATCTTATCATTTTTAGGCATCTAAAACAAAAGAATGTTTTGCTTATAATTTACTTATTATTCAGTTTTCAGTTTAGATTTAGATGCATTTGAAGCTGCCAAGCGGAATCACCGTTGGCTAAAGGCTTTTTTAATAAACAAATTATAATATTTAAGTTGCCTCTAAAGTTGTTTAATGGAATTCAATCAATAAAACCGAAAGAAAGATGTGATATACATATGTAACAGAACAAACTATAATAGTGTTCAAATAATGTGTAAACCCGTTTAATTAATGTTGCTCTGGAATAATTAATAAAATAACATTTATTTGAAAAAAAAAACATATCAGCAATACAAATGTAATGAATAAAAAAAATAATGAAACAGAGTCTAAAACGAATTTTCTTGTCATTTTCGATACCAGTAAATATATACTTTCCCGGATAAGACGTTCAAGCACTACAGAAATTTGAGTCCCATTTAGACAAATGGTTTTTATCTAGATAAGTATTCGGGGAACCATTATATAGCTTAAAGATCACTCGTTAAATTGAGATCAACTACGATTTCAGGTAAATGTGACTTCGTTTTAGAAAGTGATTTATTGTTTAATAACTTAAACTGATGGGGCTGTATCTCAAGCAGCTCTTAGCTTGGCTTCACTGAATATTTAAAGAGATATTATTTGTACAGGTGATAAAGCATTTTCTCTCAAATTAACTTTGCACTTAAAATCCTCTTTTGGATTTAAGGTTAAAGTCTCTGACCCAATAATTTCAGAGTTTGCAATTGAGTTGGCAACATGGCAATTAGTCCACATTCCTTGGGGTAAAAGTAAACGATTCAATAATAACACCTGACACTCTCTATATGTCTCAATTTGAACCCTTATCCATGCTTTTCTTTGCGCTCTGCGACAGACCAGACCGACCGCACTAATTGCAACACGAGCCATTAAGCTAGTCATTGGCAATTATCTGGCAACTTTTCAAGCCACCAAACGGTCTGGGTTCGGGCCAGCCAACAGCTACTTACGGTTAACCAGCAACACTTGGCAAAAAGGAACGGGGCGGAACTCAACCTTTGATGTGTATTTAAAATACTCCGGTATACATGTGGGAAATTATGAGGCTCTGGTCAAACGGAGCTAAACGGATTAATTACAGCTGCCCCGGCAGATGTAAATGTTAAGCTGCTTTGCACATTTTAATTAAACGCTTACTTTTCGTCCACGCGCCCAGCTTTAAACGGGTTGAACTCCAACGTCATTCTGGGCTCTGGGCCTTAAGGTTTCACCTCTTTCCATTTGAAAAATGCATTTAACAGGCTTGCAAACCCTTTGACATTTCCTCAAAAGTTTTCAAAGTTTTTGTTCGCCAAGAAATTGCTTTTCGCCGAAGCCCTTTAAATGTTGTCGCCGTCAATTAACAGGGAATAAAATTTGCGGGTGTGAAAGAAAATTAGTTGAAACTGCAGGAGATGTGGTTGAAAACCAGCAGCCAGCACCAAATAAAAATCAAATATACTCACAGAATTATGCAATAGACGAGCGAGCGTGCAAGGCAGCTTATTTATAGCCCACAAAGCAGGCAAAGGCCGGCAGCAGCAGCCAGGCAATTGGTTAGCAGATGCTCCACTCGCTCTCCTGGCCACTCGCCCCCAACCCAACACCCCAACCCAGCCCAATCCTTCCCAGCACACCCTGCCACTCCAACCTCCGACTGGTTGTTATGGCATTCGCTGAACGCATTTTGTAACATGACAAAATAGCGTAGCATACATTTCAGGGGTTGCAAATGTGCAACATTGATTGGCACGGCCAACTGGCAAATTGGCCACGGGGCCTCCATCCGTGGAGCCTGCGCAGGCGCAGCTTACGGGATTACATAACCCTGCCTGCCACTCCGGAGGATGCTGCTCGAAGCAGGCAGCAGCCAGCAGGCAGAGCCGAAACAGAACCACAACTGCACTTGTTGCTGACAGAGCGCGGCGTTTGGCAAAATTGTTCGAAAAACGCGTCGGGAAAAAATAACAAAAGAAAAATCCACCATATAAAAAAAAAAAAAAAAATCTAAATTAATTCTCGTCCTCAACCCTTTGCAGGCCTTCAAAATGTGGCATATTGAGCATATGGAAATCAATTGTTGCGTGAACATTACCTGAACTTCAACCGAGAACCAAGAAACAAATGAACAAAATTATGTGAGCGTGTAAATAAATTTGTGGCAGTTGTGAGCAAGAGTCTTCAAAAGAAGTTGAAAGTTTCGAGCTTTCTTCGTTTTTTTCGCTTTAAATTTTTTGGTGATTTTGAAAATTTGCGCGGCTTGAAGTGGATTACTCGACAGATACGAAAATGGACGACGAAAGCGATGACAAGGACGATACGAAAAGGTAAGTTCACTACACATTAAGCACCCATACACCGGAATCCCTTCGCTATTCATAAATAGATAGCACAAATCCGTGGCCAGCCTGCGAATGACAGTTGGCAAGAAGCAGAATCGAAGCGGAGAATACGTGTATATGGCACTTTGTGAAATTTTCCGCTTAGCAAAGGTGGAATGTCCCCATTCTTTGTTTATCATTTTTCTGATGAATGACTGCCCTAAGACACTGCGCTGCTGTCGTCACAATCTCTCAGGTGGTAGCCCCAGACCATTTCGGTAATTCACACCCCTCGAATCAATCAATGGAATCCCAGTAGTTGTAACTCGATTCGTTGATCCGCTCTTCTCCTGCGGCCAACTTCAGTCGGTTGTAATCGGAGTGCTGTTTCCATTCGCTCACACATTAATTACATTTGCTCGACATTGCACAATACCCGAAGGTGTCTAACGAGTCCTCCTTGGCGCGTATCAGTTGACAAATGAATATAACAAAATACTAATCGAATATCCACAGAGATGGGAAAATTCTAATTGCAAATAGGACGGTGAGCGAGATGGCGGGATCGGTTTATTTCTCAATCAGACACACTTCATGTCTAGATTAGGTGTGACAAATCTGTAAAAATGTCCGTAATATTTACCCAACAATGTAGCTTTAATGTTACTTAAAGATTTTATTAGCCAGCAGTGAATATTATGAGGCTCTGACGTGCGGTAATCGGGGGAAAAGGAAATGCAGAAAATGCGCTCATAAGTGTAATGTAATGCGTTAAGAAAGGGGGTTTGCCTTTCAGATGACGTTCCTTTGAATGTTTAATTTTAATTGGAAGGAATACCACCTGAAAATTTCAGTTTAAACAAAACAAAAGCAAAACAAAAAAAGTGCTAAACATTTTTAATGTGATATGAAAATTAAATACAATTTGGTTATTAATCAAGTATTATAAGAAACTAGAAAGAAAGCCAATTTCAAAAGCCGAAATGTATACACCCTTGCAGATAATAGTACAAATAAAATTAAAGGATATTATATATATTATATATTTAGTTTTATCCGAAAACAACGATTATCTGTTGATTTGGCCCAATCGTTCCTTGGCATCAATATGATAAAGTCGTTTGATCTGGCCTGTTCCGACTTATATACTAATGGGAATAGAAAGAAGACTATCTGCAAAGTTTCTTTCAGATACATAGCTCAAAAACTTAGAGACTACTTTGCGGAGAAACTGACAGATGGATAGACGGGCGGGCGAACGGGGAGACGGACACGGCTAGATAGACTCGTCTGGTGATGCTGATTAACACACTTTATGAGATCACAGATACTCCCTTCACTGCATTGTAAAATTCTGACTAGAATTATTATAGCCTGCAACGGTTTAATAACGATATTTCTTTACCATGAAGACCATGAAGATAATGACAGACGGACAGATGGATGGATAAACGGACAGTGCCAGATCGACTCAGCTGTTGATGCTCATCAAGAATATATACTTCGGACCGAAATAGGAATACCCAATGCAAGGGTTCACAAAATCTTAGCGTCCTGGAAGAATATAGGGCAATGTTTTAAATTTAGACCTTTTGAGTTATTCAAATAAGTTAGACGCCACCAACACATTCTTCCAACTCATTGCCCTTCAGTTAGCTCTGAAGACACCGTGTCAACTTACATATTATTGGCCATGAACTACCGTATCGTACTCTGATAAGCTGACAGTAAGGGTAATCCCGATGCTGCTCCAACCAGTTTTTCTGACATGCAAATGTCAATGGCAGCGCAGGAAAAGTGAACTCTAGCGCAGAAAATGTAAAGCGACAAAGGGCACACAGCGCAGCTCCCCGACTCCGACTCCCGGGGCAAATTGGGGCGGGTGATAGCATATGGGCATATGTGGCTAATCAGCGCCAGACAATGCCTGAATGGGCCGGGCACACGTGGGTCACAGGCGACTCACCTGGGGGGTTGGAAATCCTAAATATTGTGAGACACTTATGTTCTGTTCTGAATGTAAATTGTTGCTAACCGTAAATGCAACCGATTGATGATTGTTTAACTCGTAGTTTCCTTTGCAGAAAATCGCGGAATCTGAGTGAGAAGAAGCGGCGGGACCAGTTTAACTCACTGGTCAACGATCTGAGCGCCCTTATATCGACCTCCAGCAGAAAGATGGACAAGTCCACGGTCCTGAAGTCCACAATAGCCTTCCTGAAGAACCATAATGGTGGGTTACACGAATCTTGCATGTACTCCGGAGGTTACTTAATGTCACACATACCCACAAACAGAGGCCACGGACCGCTCCAAGGTTTTCGAGATACAACAAGACTGGAAGCCCGCGTTTCTGAGCAACGATGAGTTCACCCATTTGATGCTCGAGTCCCTGGATGGCTTCATGATGGTCTTCAGTAGCATGGGCTCCATCTTCTATGCCTCGGAAAGTATTACCTCTCAGCTGGGATATCTGCCGGTGAGTTAAGAAGTTCAAGCCTTGAACTTTACTTATCTGAACTTCGAAGCCTTGGCAGAAATTACCTAATAGACCAATTTGAATTAAGTTTAAATCAATCAATAATATATTACAATACTTAATATTTCCAGCACGACCTGTACAACATGACCATCTACGACCTGGCTTACGAGATGGACCACGAGGCGCTGCTGAATATCTTCATGAATCCCACGCCCGTCATCGAGCCCCGCCAGACTGACATCGGTTCCAGCAACCAGATCACCTTCTACACGCATCTGAGGCGCGGAGGGATGGAGAAGGTGGATGCCAATGCCTACGAGCTGGTCAAATTTGTGGGTTACTTTCGTAGGTAGCCGTGCAGCCAGTAAAAGCCAACTCCTCTCATGCCCGTCCTTTGATCTCATCCGAATTCCTCAGGTAACGATGCAAATATGTCGGCGGGTTCGAGTTCGGATGGCTCCAATGGAGGCGGGAACGGAATGCCAGCTGTCCTGCCGCGCATCTTCCAGCAGAATCCCAACGTCGAGGTGGACAAGAAGCTGGTCTTCGTGGGCACCGGCCGCGTCCAGAATCCCCAGTTGATCCGCGAGATGAGCATCATCGATCCCACCAGCAACGAGTTCACCTCGAAACACAGCATGGAGTGGAAGTTCCTGTTTCTCGATCACCGGGCGCCGCCGATCATTGGTTATATGCCGTTCGAGGTGCTGGGCACTTCTGGCTACGATTACTATCACTTTGATGATCTGGACAGCATTGTGGCGTGCCACGAGGAGCGTAAGTTGACATTAATTCATATTTAATTCATATTAATCGTATATTTGGTCGATTATTGCGTTAATTATACGATGGTGTTTTGTTAAAATGAAAATTTGTTGTTTTATCAGTTACATTTTTTAACACATATATATTATTTTTACATTAATCAACCAAATTAATGGTTATAAAATGTAGGGACTAGCAATAGTAACAAAAATAACATGGATGCATAACATGGAAACGGTAATCTCCCTAACATAGGGAACGAAGTGACAATCAGTGCAATGTATTTATTGGGGAAGGACTCTCGTTCTCTGCCGTCCTCCCATCCATAAGTCTCCTGGGTGCCGTCTTTGAAGCCTTCTTCTGGTCCTCGGTGTTGCCAATGAAGCAGCTAGTTGGTTCGCATGGACTCGAAGTCGTTCATTATACCGACTCGAGTGTCGATTAATTTGCTCCCTCACGGTGGGGATGTGAAGGTCCTTTGTAATGTCCACGTTCCTCATATACCATGGCGCATTAGTGATTGTGCGCAGCGCTCGGTTTTGGATCCTTTGCATGCGCATAATATTCGAGTCAGACGCCGTACCCCATATCTGGATGCAATAGGTCATTGAAGGGACCACTATTGCCTTGTACAGAAGAACTTTGTTACTTAGACTTAGTTGACTCCCTCCTCTAAGCATCCAATTGAGCTTCCTAAGCTTATTCCGACATGTGGCTGCAATTTTGGTGGTGTGCTGCCTCCATGTGAGCCGCTTGTCGAGGATGAGACCCAGGTACTGTGCCTGAGGAGCTTGAGGGATGAGCGTGTCCTGGAACTTAACCCTAGGAAGGATTTGATGCCTTAGGGAGAAGTTGCAGTGTTGAGATTTGTTTCCGTTAATGCAGATGTTCCATCGATTCGACCACACGCTGTAGAGCTCCAGGAAGTTTTGCGTCATTCTGGAAGCTTCAATCCGACACGAAGAGTTAGCAATGAAGGCTGTGTCGTCAGCATACGTTGCCAGGAGGGTACCCGGATCACTGAGATTTGGCATGTCAGAGGTGTATAGGGTGTAAAGCACAGGTCCCAACACACTACCTTGAGGTACGCCAGCTCTTATGCGTCTGATGGTTGATCTCGCACCTCTCACTTCAACCATGAAATTTCTATCTAGCAGATATGACTTTATCAGAAGAAACTGAGCAGTTGGCAAGAGAGATTTCAGCTTGAATAGGAGGCCATCGTGCCACACTCTATCAAACGCTTCCTTGACGTCCAGAAAGACAGCAGAGCTGTATTGTCTATTTTCGAAGGCATCCAAAATGTGTTGCGTCACTCTATGGGCTTGCTCAGGGGTTCCATGGTGATTCCTGAAGCCGAATTGGTGGTCTGGAATGGCATCCTGCACGCTTCTTACTGCCATCATTCTGCTAAGAAATATTCTTTCAAATATTTTAGAAAATGTGGGCAGCAGGCTTATCGGTCGGTAAGACGCAACAAGGTTCTCCGGTTTGCCTGGCTTCGGAATCATCGTTATCACAGCACACTTCCATTGTGTGGGGAAGTGGTGGATACGTAACATGGAGTTAAACAAGAGGACTAAGAACAATATACCCTTTCTTGGCAGTGCCTTGGCAACTCTGCTATCGACACCGTCGAATCCTGGGGCTTTACTGGGGAGCAGCTTTGTGATTTGCAGACAAACTTCTGCCGGACTAACATGTCGAATAGGCTCTGCTTCTGGGGAGGCAGCGTCGAGAAATGTCAGAGTATTCTCCACATCTTTACGATTTGCAAGATCGAATGGCTGAAAGCGATTCTCCAGTTCGTCAGCAAAAGCCAACGAAATTTCGGAATCCGATTTGCACCAAGTGTTGTCCGCACGCTTGATAGGGATTCTGCGAGGGGGCTGTCTTTTAACTATTTTTGCTGCTTTCCAGAGGTTAAATCCATATGGTTTTGTGGGATCAGCATTGCGCAGCAGATCAGCAAAATAGTTGTTTTTTGTTGTATGCAACAACTTCTTCAAACTGTCCTCAGCACGACGATATGCCCTTTTGTCAGCCGGATCTCTCGACCTCAAGAATCTGCGGCGCAGGGATCTTTTCAACCTCACCAGATCCAGGACCTCAGGTTTTAAAAGAGCATGAGGTGGAACTGATGGGTTTATTGAACGTTGTCCACAGGTAGAGGATTCAGCAGCGATGTGTATATTACGTGCAAAGAGCTCAGTAGCGTCGTCAATATCAACGGGGGAGTTTAGGACCATGTTCAGGTCAACAAGTTGGTTAATAGCTGCCTGGAACCGTGGAATGCATGCGTTTTGCGGAAGCACACTCGTTTTACGGGAGAGTTTGAAAGCAGCAGTCCTTAGATCGATTACCAAGGGGATGTGGTCGGAACTTAATTCAAAGCTTTCTGAGATGGTGAGAAGCTCAGATCGAATCCCTCCATATATGGCAAAGTCGATAGCTGATGGTGTACGTTGACTGTACGGGTAATGCGTGGGCCCTCCAGTAGCAAGGACCTGGATATTGGAACTAAGGATACAGTCTGCCAATGCTCTTCCTCTGACTGTACAGTTTCGAGAGCCCCAAAGTCGATGGTGTGCATTCCAGTCACCGGCAATTATAAAATTGGGTCCAAGTTCCTCAAAAAGTAATTTGAAGTCGTCGCTGGTACGCTGAATGTTAGGTGGACAATAAATAGAAGCAATGACAATTTCACCGTGGTCCGTTTTAACTTTGACTGCAGCCCATTGAGCACTTGGATGTTCCATTGTTGCGAACTGGTGGTATTGGAGACAAAACTTTATGATAATTGCAGAGCCTCCACGATGGCGATCGGCCGGATGATTTGATTGTTGAATGTCATACCCGTGTAGCTTGTAATATGAACGAGAGGAAAAGTGTGTTTCGCTGACCAACATAATGTCAATATGATGTTTCCGCACAAAGAGCTCCAGCTCCTGAGCCTTGTTGGTCAGCCCGTCGGCGTTCCACACACCGATTTTGAGCCCAATTTGACTCATGGTTGGGATGGATGAACTGGGAGAAGGACAGAGCTCGCTTTAGTAGCTCCTGGCGCCATTTGTGGTATAAGGCCAGTGATGAGGGTCATCATTGACATCATCATCTGGAACATCTTGTCGAGTTGAGCCACGAGGACTGACATCTTTTCAGTTACAAATTAATAAATAGGTAACAATATTATCTAATAACCATAAATTCCAATGTCATACTGGCCATTTAAGCTTAACCCCTTCACTACGCCCATGTTGTGTGGGTCTGATTGAAACTCGATCTGGCAACCGCGCCAGACGTGCTTGAGGTAAAACTTAAATGGCCAAGCAAGTGAAAGTGGGAATTAAATACTATTTAAATCAAAACAAGTGGGAAAGCTACAGTCGAGTGTGCCCGACTGTGAGATACCCGGTATCCAAAGCATTGTGGGTTAAATTAAATTAGACATGAACATGGAAAAGGAAAATGTTGAGAAATTAAGACAAAAGTTGCTAGAAACCTCTTGTTTTGACTCAATGCTACGAAACCCTTTTCGAGAGTCTGAGTTCTTAGCTTTTGAGAGAGAGAAGAAGAATTATAAGCATACACAGAAACTTTATTGTTTAATAACTTCCATGTTTGCCATCCGATTTTACTCAAATTTTCAAAACACTTCCGCGGATGCCTACTTATTTATTTACTTTAAGCCAACGATTACGATAATAGCTTTTATACCGTTTTTTATGATTTTTGGGGGCGGAAGTGGGCGTGGCCAAATTTTAAAACAAACTTGATCTGCGTGTAACAGATCCCAATGTTGTCACCAAATTTGGTAGTTCTAGCTCTTATAGTCTCTGAGATATGTTGCTCCACACGGACAGACGGACAGACGGACATGGCTAAATCGACTCGGCTGGTGACGCTGATCATGAATATATGTACTTTATGGGGTCGGAGATGCCTCCTTCTGCCTGTTACATACATTCTCGGTTGGCACTAACTTATAATACCCTTGTACCCTATGGGTACCGGGTATAAAAATAGCTTTTTAAATGAACTAGGTGGGTAACAATGTTTAAGTTTAAGGTTGTTTTTATTTTAAGACTCTTATAACGCTAAATACTGACACTAAAACCCCCATTACATAGTACGACAGACGGGCGAGGGCAAGTCCTGTTACTATCGATTCCTAACCAAGGGCCAGCAGTGGATCTGGCTGCAGACGGACTACTTTGTGAGCTACCACCAGTTCAACTCCAAGCCGGACTACGTGGTCTGCACCCACAAGGTGGTCAGCTACGCGGAGGTGCTCAAGGACAGCCAAAAGGAGCGTACAAAGTCCAGCAGCGAGAGCAGCCCAAGCAATGGGAACAGCAAGACGGCCGCCTCTACCGCGGACAGCAGCAAATCAGCATCCGCCACCACAACTCTTAGGGACTTCGAGCTGAGCAACCAGAACTTGGATTCCACCTTGCTGGGCAACAGCCTGGCCAGTCTGAGCCACGAGCCGGCGGCCAACTCACCCACCGTTGACTCGTCGCCCATGTGGTCATCATCTGCAGTGCAGGCTTCCGGCTCCTCTCAAGTGAATCCGCTGAAGACATCACGACCTGCCTCAAGCTATGGCAACATCAGTTCAACGGGGATCTCGCCGAAGTCGAAGCGAAAGTGTTACTTCTACACCAGCCGGGGCAATGAGTCGGATTCCACTTCCATTTCGGCAGACTCTGTCACCAGCAGGCAATCCATGATGACGCACGTCAGTTCGGTGGGTAGAAAATGTGAAATACAGTGGACAACCGAAGGAGTAAATTCTAGATTACTGATTATTATTACATAAAAAGTAAATAATGTTGAAAATAATGACATAGTTTAGGAAAAGGTTAGAAATGCAAAGTAAATTTGTTCCTAAGTTGCCTTAATCTCCTTCGGTAATCTACCAAACCGTAAACTTTGAATATCGTTTAAAATATTCCTAATATGTTGTAACTTTTTTAGCAAAGTCAGCAACGGCGATCGCATCATCGTGAGCACCATCACAGTCAGTCGCATCATAACCACCAGCAGCAGAGTCAGCAGCAGCAGCAACATCAGCACCAGCAGCAGCTGCAGCACCAACAGCAACTGCAGCAGAGCGTGGGTCCGCCCAAGATGGTGCCCATTCTGCCGTTAGCACCCGCCCAGCTTATGGCCAACAACGCGTGCCAGTTCCCGCAACCCGCCTACCCGCTCGCTAGCCCCCAGTTGGTGGCGCCCACGTTCCTGGAGCCACCGCAGTATCTCACCGCCATACCCATGCAACCGGTGATTGGCCCGTTTCCGGTGGCGCCTGTCCTATCGCCGCTTCCGGTGCAGGCGCAGCCGGACCTGATGCCCGACACCGTGGTGATGACGCCCACGCAAAGCCAGCTCCAGGACCAGTTGCAGCGCAAGCACGACGAGCTGCAAAAGCTGATACTGCAGCAGCAGAACGAGCTGAGGATCGTCTCCGAGCAGCTGCTGCTGGCCCGCTACACATACCTGCAGCCAATGATGCCAATGGGATTCGCCACCACGAGCATGGGGGCCACGGCGATGGGAAATATGGGGGCAGGGAGTGGTCAGCGGGGCCTGAACTTCTCCGGCAGCAACGCGGTCCAGCCGCAGTTCAATCAGTATGGATTCGCCCTGAACTCGGAGCAGATGCTGAACCAGCAGGATCAGCAGATGATGATGCAGCAGCAGCAGAATCTGCACACGCAGCATCAGCACAATCTGCAGCAGCAGCATCAGAGCCAAACCCAACTGCAGCAGCACCATCAGCAACAGCAGCAGCAACAGCAGCAGCAGCAGCAGCAACAGCAACAGCAGCAGCAACAACAGCAGCAGCAACAGCAACTGTTACAGCAGCAGAATGATATCCTGTCGCGCGAGGACATCGATGATATATTTCTCAACTTGTCACCCCTGCAATCTCTGGATTCTCAGTCCACACTCAATCAGCTCAACGCCGGCTGCAACAATAACTACAACGGTGGCAGCAGCAATCAGAACAACGGCAACCACAGCAACAACAACGGCAATTCGAATCACCCGCTGAATAACAACGAAGACTCGCTGTTGTCCTACATGCAAATGGCCACAGAATCCAGTCCCTCGCTCAACTTCCACATGGGCATCAGTGACGATGGCTCGGAGACGCAGAGCGAGGACAACAAGATGATGCACACCTCCAGCAGCAGTCAGATGCAGCAACATCAGCAGCAGCAGCAACACCAGCAGCAAATGATGCAGCAGCACCAGCAGCAGCAACAGCAGTCCAGCAACTTCTTCAGTTCGAATCCCTTCCTCAACGGCCAGGTTCAGAACCAAAATCAGTTGCCCAACGATCTGGAAATATTGCCCTACCAGATGTCCCAAGAGCAATCACAGAATCTATTCAACTCCCCGCACACAGCCCCCGGCAGTAGTCAATAGCCCGTGCAGGTCCTTAATGTATATAACTCTCTCTAGCTGTATTAATCAAGTTTGGCCTCTGGCTCTCTTCATCATCGACCCCTCCCTATTGGTAGCCCAGAACTAGTTGTAGATCTCAACAGACTGAGTATTGTCCTAGCCCCGATTTGTATGTTGAATGTATATAAATTAGCTATGATTAGCTGTAGGAAAGTTCTCAAAATATTGCGCTGTAAGTAGGGATTAACTCTTTGTAAGATTGTGCCTAGCCCGTAGCAAGAGCCCATCGTTTCCGTAGGTTAGCCTTATCCAGTAAGTGCCATCGAGGCACAACCAGGGATCTCTGATACGTAATCGAACCTTAACGCCTATGCTAAGTAAATGTAATTAAAGTATACCGCCAAGCAACTAAACAACTAAAAACAAAAGAGTTAAGCAAAGCTAATCCAATTCCATATTATTTCCAAGACTGGGCTTCGCCATTGAGGTCAAACACGATATTTATCATACGATTTATTGTTTATTCGTTTACGTGCATAAGTTATATATTATAGATATATGTTTAAGTCAAAACTCAGGTTGAGATTGCAACTGACATTTATTTTGCTGTGAGCATATTCCCATAAGTTATCTTCAGGCCGGGTCTCTTCCAACGGCCGAAATACCTTAGTTCAATCGATTCCCGCTCTCCCCGTATTACTATTTTGCTGTTGGAAAAGCTCGTTCGAATATGTGTCGATCCTCAGCTGATAAAGAGCCAAGTGCTTTAAACGTAGCAAACTGTAAATGAAAACCAACTATCTTAAACTCAACTACAACTACCTTAAAACTCTAGTTAACTCAGTGTGTAAGCTCTGTACATACCTATAGGACAAGTCGGGAGAACTTGCTTAAGCATGTAAATACGCGAGTGAGGAATGAGGATGGTAATCTAGGACTATTTTGTACATAACTGCATGTTTTTATGTTTTGCAAAACAAGCTCCCCAAGAAACAAACTGGTCAAGCTAATCAAACCGAAAGCATAACCGAACTAAGCAGAGTTGTAATAAAACAGACAAAAAGCTTACATAAGACGACTAACTTCATGGCATTTATTATTCAAATCATTCTTAACAATATGTGTAGAGAGGGGAGTATGTAAAGTAGCAGGAGTCGGCACTCCCTTAGACGCGCAGCTTGGCGATGGCATTCTGCAGAATCTGGAACTCGGAGTTTATGTTGTTCATCAGATTCGAAATCTGGGGCTTCGAGTCCAGGACCTCAACACTCTGGGTGTAGGCATTGTAGCGGACACCGAACGGACGCGGAATAGAGTTGGCAAATTTGCTACAAGACGAAAGAAATATATATTTTAAGGATTTTGTTACTTTTCAGGTTATATGCATTTCCATACATGGTCTTCTCCTTGGCACTTTCGAAGCTATCTGCCACATAGTAGAGGGGCTGGAACTGGGTGATCGGATACTTGGTGACGCCAGTGACCTCCGGCTCAAAGTCCTTCAGCTGAGGCTTCTCCGTCAGGCAATATTCCAGCTCTCCATAGGAGGAGAGCAGGCCGGCTCCGTAGGCCTTCAGCTCACCCTCCTGACGGCACAAGCCATACTCCACAGTGAACCAGAAGATCTGAAAAAGTGCAATAAAAGTTTTAAAAAATATTCTAGATCAATATTATTATAAAGAACTCAACCTACCGTCGAAAGCTTCTCAATGTAATCATCTGGGGCTCCCAGAGAAGCCAATCCGATCTCCTGACTGAACTGGGCAAACGCCGGATCAGCAAAGAGCGGGACATGGCCCATCAGCTCGTGGCAGACATCTGGCTCCGGGGTGTACATGGGCTTGCTGGGATGACGGATGTACTGGGTGGAGTGGAAGACGCGGAAGGCCAGGCCAGCGAGGAAGTCGCGGGAGCTAAGAAGCCCGGCCACAGGACGAAGGGTGAATCCAGTGCAATCTGCAAATAGAGCTTACTAACATAAAATCCATTCGAATGACCTAACGGGTGGCATTACCCCTCAAAAAATTGGAGACATCCTCCAGTTGGGGAATATTGTCCTCGCGGAAGCCGCAGTTGTCCACCAGCAGGGGAAAGACGTGATTGTACTCCCGGCAGGCGTGCGTCTTGTACAACTTGGTCAGATTCCTGAAGATAATGCCCCAGGTCTCGGTCTCCTCCTTGGTGTAAGCCACATGCGGCAAGGGCTCGCCATGCTTATAGTTGTAGGCGATATCGGCGAAGTACTTGCGGCGCTTGCGGTACTCGGGATCGGTGAATCCGGGATGATCGGCGTCCAACTCGGAGCCATAACTCAAGATCTGATTGGCAAACCGATCCAGATCGCGTATCCGCCGTGGGAACCAGGGCACCGCAGTGTCATTATCCTTGTAGTCGCGCGAGATGATATTGAAGTAGCTGCACTGCTCCTTCACATCGTCGATGGCTCTGCCCAGGGCCCCTGACTTGCCATCGGCCTCCACGAAGAACTCGTAGCCGGGAACGCGCAGCGAGGAGCGGGACTCGATGTGCACCAGATTGATGTCGTGCTTCTTGAAGATGCCCAGGATATTGGCCAGGGCTCCGCTGGACAGCGAGGAGTCCTTGGGCGAGAACAGCAGGCAGGTGTTCCTGGCCTCCTGAATATCCACGCCCTCGACTATATACGCCGAGTCCTCAACGCGCGTTGGCTACAAAAAATAGGGGAACAACTTTCCTTACTTATTTGTTTTGGAAAAATCCACTTGCATCATCGGAAACCCAAGTGATTGACCCGGCATGAACCAGCTATCAGGCAAACGGTCGATTATAACCATTATCAGCCACACATTTTTAACTATTATATTCCAAGTCATTAAGTATCACCGAATCTCACGTTACATGGGTTAGCTAGGGCCAAACACAGTCAATTGGTAATAAGCGAAGCCATAGATGACTAAACAAACTGTAACTGTAGTACTTGCATAAGATTTACATCACTGCGATTGAGATTGAGATTGAGGTGTAGTGGCCATTTCGAAGGTTAGGCCTGACCGCAATGGCAATCAGTGCATATTGCCAAGGGCCAACCTTGAACTTGGCGTAAAGTGTCTTAAAAGGTCTTGAAAAGTTGTAATTCGAGTATATTTTTGCCAAGGATTTGTGTAAATATTATTTACTTTTTATGTATTTTATATAATTTTTAAAACATCAAGAGCATTCTAATTACTTTCATGATTTACTGAAATAAAGTACATACTCCTTAGGGTTTTATTATTCGTTCAAAAACTTCCTTTCACATTTGTACATTATATATTAGAAAATATGTAATAATGTGGCTTTATCTTTAATTAATTGGATGCCTAACACTTATATTAATTAAACTCTTTTTTAAAAGTAAAGCATTTAAAAAACGATCCGGATATTATGCCAGATCTTTCCCATTTCTAATTAATGCATCTGGCCCGGTATCAAAACAAATATATAAATAGAAATAGTGCCGGTTTTCCATTTCAGGTTCCAATTCTTGTTTCTCATAAATAAGCCATTTCGTGTTCTTTCCTATATGAAAAAATAACTATTGTTTTTGTTTTGATGCATAACGAAATAAACCCACTGAATCTAGAAAATCACTCTGTATTTCGATGAATATTCCTTTGTCTGTAAGTATTGCGAACTAACCCAATTTCATGACAAGACAAGTTGATTATAAATCCGCTTTCTCACTTAAATCGTTTTAATAAAATTATATATTTGGTTGTTGTTGATGTTCTTGTCAAGGTTAGCAAAAGTTCAGGTTGAGTGCACAAATAAATAAATGTGTTATTGTTATTAATTTGTTTGCTATTTTACAGTTCACGGCGAGGACTACTGCTGAGCCAACAAACCTTATCAAAGGAGACCTGACGCTGGTACATTCTCACTAGATTCCGTTTCTGCGGTGTCTTCACTGAAATAACGAGCGATCCGCTCGGCACACGATTTAAAACTGATTTAATTTCTCAGTTAATCGCGCGCTTAAATAGACTTTTCGCTAGGCCCAGCCCCAGCTCCAACCCAGCCCCCCAGTTGATGGCAGATCAGATCCAAAACGAAAACGCAAACCGAACCCAACTGAAACCAGTAAATAATAATGCGGGCAATCGGGCGAGTGAATGATCTTGGAATGGCATCCACATGCGGTCCAATCTCGGCTCTAACTCTGCGGCTTCTGGGGTTATCAGTGCCCCGTCTCGATGGGCCTAAAATCTCATTCCATCTCATTACAGAAGCCGCTGTCTAGCCTATTAAATCTAAATATTAAAACATGGGTACAGTCCAACTTCTGTAAGTCATTCGATTTCTGTGACGCTTCAATGAACGTTTTCGAATTTACAACAAAAACCCCTCTTCTATGTGACCATTAAAAAAAATTATTAAAAGTGTAAGTTTGATTTAAACAAATTATTAAATTTTATTTATTATTTTAGTAGTTTTCTTTGGAGGTAAGAATATTTCAATTTATATACATACATAGGCACACATTACAAATCTTCCTTGTTTTATTTTTTTATTAAGCTTTAAAACATACTCTTCTTTTTGTAAAATGTCAACACTCAGAAGCTCGACTGTTTTCTTTAGGTATTATCAGCAGTCATGTTCATGGCTCTGCTGGGGTCCGTTTTGACAAAACATTATTTCAGCTAGTTTCAGATTCTTTGTTTTTGCGAAAAATAAGACTGAATAATCTGAACGGTTTTTTTGTTTTTTATTTTTAATGACAAGTTCTAACCAAACGAGTTCAACGGCATTTCAGGGCAATTATTTCAGTAGTGAATAGCTTCAAGTGGGCCTGGCACGCGCTGCCTTTGTTGTTATGTACCTACGATCCACATCGATTTGATGGGAATTGAATCTAGATTCTAGAATCACTTAGTGCGGTCAGTTCACTCACCTGATCTTGGCTTGATTTTATCTCGTATAAGTTGCTGAACGTCTTATCGGACGTCGGACATAAATCAATCATTTTAAGTTAATCAACACAAAGTCTAGTTCCAGATGCTTTACTCTGTGGATCGCATTTGTAACGATCAGGCCGAAGTCGGTTTGTTTTTGTTTGTGGAATGCAATAATTGTTTTTGTTTATACTGTAAAGTTGAGAGGTTAGCTGTAGCGGCTTATGGCACGCCGTCTGATAAAGGCAGAATACTAGCTGATGTAATATTACAAAAGCTTACAAGTTGAAGTCTTTAATGACCAAAAATTTTGATATAACCAGAAGCTAAATTAACGATTTATTAAGGTCATTTTTATAGACTTTGTCTACATAAATGATACAAAATGTAGTTCATGAAGCTGAAAAGGGGGGAATAGGGTCCACCCTAAAGTTGACATTTATGACATGAAATCCCCTTATAATAATCGGTAGCCATTATAATCCATATTCACTATTTTAAATATATTTATTTTTTTAATTTAAGCATATAAAAGACGTACAAAAATATTTGTATTAACTGCGCATCAAATATTATATTCCATGTGATGAGTAGTCGTATATAGTTCGCACACTCACTATATATAGTATATAGTTACAGACTTTAGAAATTCGCATAGTGATGCCACAGCGAGGTGAGCTTGCCGCGCTTGAGGTGTTTCTGGGGACTCGACTGCGGGCGCACGTTCTTCAGAGTGCAGCCCACGGGCAGGTTGACCTAGATATTCAGGTATAGATATTATTATTATTGGATATTAGTGCTAGATAAGGTGGAACCTTCGCTCGTTCGCTCTTATTACACGCGTAGCGCTGGCTGAGTTCGAGGAAAGTCAGACTTACGGATTGGTGGGCAGTCACCCGGACGGGCTCCTTATCGGGACAGATGACATAGGTGCCCGACTCCAGGCCATCGAAGGTCCGGAGCTGGGCAGGCGCGGAGCTGGACTCGGCTTCGGGCTCAAAGCGGATCTCTGCCTGCTGCGGTGGAGGTGTGGGCCTTGCAGCTAATTATATGAACGATTTAGACATTAAGGTATTAAGATGGATAGATAAAATGCTTACCTCTGACATGAATGAAGAAAATGCACCTGAGGGTGGCCCCATCTGTGGTGGTGGCCTCATATTTGATTGTATGATCTCCCGCCTTGAACAAGGCACCGGGGAACTGGAAATGGGTAATTTATAATATTTTTCCGACTGGTTTTAAATACGCGATTTTACTCACATGCGACTTGTAGATCTTGAGCAGTTTTCCGTCGAATCGCGGCTCCTCCCAGACCACGGATCGCAGGTTCTGGTGCTCCCGCAGGTGCACCTCAATCGAAGGCGGACAGTAGTTGGTCGTGTCCGAGCCCAAGTCTATCCGTGTGCTCTCAGTAACCGCCGGAGCAGGGCTCATCAGCTTAGCAGATTTTTGGGAAAATGGTTCCAGCCCGGAGAAGGGGGAAGGCTTAGGAGCCGAGGAACCTAGTCTGGGAAATTCCGAATTTCCCAAGAAGGACGAAGCCTCGGGAACTGAGGAACCGAGACTGGGAAACTCCGAGCTTCGAAGGGAACTGTGGCTGGAGAATGTCCGAAAGGGAGCTGGCTGGGGATCTGAGTTGAAGGAACTGAATGAGGGAAATCTAGCAGAGCTGCTGGTGGAAAAGGTGGGAAATGGAGCCGGCCTGGGCAGTGGTGGAAACTCAGCTGAGGAAAAGCTAGGGGTTGCCTCCTTCACGATGATCACTGTCTCGCAAGCAGCTGCGAGCTTGGTGTCAGGATCGGTCACTCGGAAGTGGACCTTATGCACTCCAGCCGGCAGATGACCCTCGAGCTTTCCTGCCCAACCGGGTTGAGCCACCAATTGACCTCGTTTCAGATTCGTTTCGGGTCTCTGCAGAGTCACATGGGTCTTCTGCTCGCCGCGATGCAGCAGGATCACCACATTCTCCGGACACTTAATCTGCGGCCTGACCCTCTGCACCTGCTGGACTCGAACGGGCGCCAGATTCTGCAGGGACTGCGATGGAGCCCAGGGAATCTGGTTGCCAAACATGCCGCTGCCGAAGGGTTTGCAGTCGAGATCGGATCCGAAAGACCAGCCTTGCAGGAGCATGCAGGAGGTCAGGCTGGATCCGGTGGCCACAAAGCCAGGATTACACTGCAGGTGGCATATGTCCCCGAATCGAGATGGACCTTGAGTACAGCTGGGCGGGTGGATGACGCCGTTGCGAGCGGGCTTCAGAGCGGGACAGAGTCCTCTCTGCACGCTGGGCTGGGGGAAAGCGGCTAGAAAATACAGAGTTTAGGGTCAGGACGCGCAGTTAATATGGAAGGGTCAAGGACTCACCAACGCACTTGGTCTCCGGACCCTCCCAAACTCCCGTTGGTCCACAGCTCCTGATCTCCGGACCCTGCAGGCTGTATCCTGGGTTGCAGGTGATTCGGCAGCGACTGTTATAGAAGAGAGTCTTCTTCTGGCGATATCGGTTGCAGCGGGCCTTGCCATTGGGCGGAGCCTGGAATTTGGGACAGAGATCTCTGGGTTGCACCTGGGTACCTGGATACCTTGGGGTGTCTCCAATAGTTGGTTTTGGCGTGGTTGAGTCAAGGAAGCTCGGAAACTCGGGGAACGAGGGGTACTTCGGCTTAGATATCTCCGGGAAGGAGGGAAACCTTGGACTCTCAGGAATTTCGTTGGACAGTTCGGTGAAGTCAGGATATCTGGGTTTCTTAGGCTTCTGGTCAGGAAATTCGGGCAGAGCAGAGACTGTCGGCACCTCGGGCAGATCGGGGAACTTGGGGAATTCACAGCGGAACCCGCCAACCTCGTTCACACAATTGCCAGCCATGCAGCTCTTCTTGTCCTCAGCGCATTCGTCAATATCCTGGCAGTCCCTTTGCTCTGCATCCAATCTGTAGCCCGGTGGGCAGCTGCACTTGAAGGAGCCCTCGCTGTTCTCACAGCGGTGCGAGCAGCCCCCATTGTTCACCTGGCACTCGTCGACGTCCACACACTTGCCCTTTGACCCCAGGATCCAGCCGAGACCACACTCGATGGGAGAACAGCCGTCGGAGGTCCTCTGGGTACCCGGAGGACAACCGACCAAGGCGGGACGACAGCTGCGACCGTCTTCGTTAAGGATGTAGCCCAGGGGACAGCCGCACTCGAAGGTGCCCTCCTTGTTGATGCACTCGTGGGTGCAGCCGCCGGACAGCAGGCCCGCGCACTCATCCACATCCTGGCAGGTCCTTCCGTCCTTCGACAACTCGTAGCCCCTCTCGCAGGCGCAGGCAAAGGTACCTAGAAGATTTATGCAGATGTCGCTACAGTTACCATAGCTCTGGGAGCACTCGTCGATGTCCGAGCAGCCAAACCCATCTGCGGTCAGGTCGAAGCCCGCTTCACAGGCGCAAGCGAAGCCCCCGGGTTGATTCAAGCAGAGCTGCGCGCACCGCCCATTGTTTTCGCCGCACTCGTCGACGTCCTGGCAGGTGCGCATGTCCTCAGAGAGGGCATAGCCCATGGGGCAGGCGCACTGGTAGCCGCCGGGCTCGTTCTGGCAAAAGTGTGAGCAATTGCCATTGGCCAAGGAGCACTCGTCGATGTCCAAGCATGAGGGAGATGGAGTTGAGTCGTGAGGTGATGCTGAGGTGTTTAGTGATGTGGCAATGTGGTTATCCATGCCCAGGGCATAGCCCGGCGGGCAGAGGCAGGTGTAGGAACCGTTGAGGTTCTCGCAAAGCATTTGCTCGCTGCAGCTGTGGCTTCCCCGCGAGCACTCGTCGATGTCGAAGCAGTAGCCACGGATGCCGTCCAGCCTGAGAAGCTCATAGCCCGCGGCGCACACACACCCATACGAACCTGGCAGGTTGCGGCACTCCTGCTGGCAGCCGCCGTTCTTCACCTGGCAATCGTCCACGTCCTCGCAGCTCTTGCCGTCGGAGCTCAGGCGGAAGCCCTCGCGACAGGAGCATATTCCACCCCGGGCGGTTAGACAGATCTGCTCGCAGCCATTGTTGTTGACCTCGCAGCGATCCTCGGCCAGGCAGGTGAACTCCTCCACCAGGTTGAGGCCCTCGGGACACAGGCACTGATAGCCTCCCGGGGTATTCTGGCAGCTGTGGCTGCACAGATGCGACTCCTCCGCACACTCGTCGATGTCCTGGCAGCCAGACGCCTCACTCCTGTAGCCGGCGGGACAAATGCAGCTGAAGCTAGTGTTGCTCTCGTCGGGCAGGCAGGTTCCCGGCGAGCATCTCTCGTGACCCTTCTGAGTGGAGCAGGCTGTCTCTAGTACCGAACAGGAATGCCCATCCTTGGAGAGTTCATAGCCCTCCGGACACTTGCAGTGGTAAGTGCCGTCCGGAAGGTCCTCGCACTCGTGGGCGCAGCGGGTGCGGTTCAACTGTGGGTTGTCCAGATCCGCACAGCCGTCCAGGGCACAGCTCTGCTGATCTTCGAGGAGATGATAGCCGTCGGTGCAGTGGCAGCGGAAGGAGCCAATCGTGTTCTCACACTTGTGCTGGCAGAAGCGATGCTTGGCTGGGTCCTCCGGATCGACCTCTTCGCACTCGTTGATGTCCTGACACTCGGAGCCATCGGCGGACAGCTGGAAGCCGGAATTGCAACTCGGCTTAGTGGGTGCGGTCTCGGTGGTTTCCTCCTTGACTTCTTCATCAATGGCCTCCTTGGCGGCTTCCTCCTGGGTCACCAACGGCTCCACACACCGATAGGAGCCGGGCAGGTTCTCGCAACCAGCCAAGCAGTCCGAAGACAGTTCTGGGTTGACGCATTCATCAATGTCTAAAATGGCGGAATGTTAAATATTTAACCACTACAAATAAGTTAAGTACGTACCAACACAACTTTTTCCGGTTGAGACATCTATTTGGTAGCCCTTCTGGCAGGCGCATTGGAATCCTCCTGGCAGATTGTTGCAGATCTCCGAGCAGCCACCATTCGACTCCTGGCACTCGTCGATATCTGGCAAGGAAAACTAGAATTAAGCGGGCTTTCTCCCAAATTGCTGGTCACGTCACCCACCAAGACAGCTGGTATAGTCGGTGAGATTCAGGGTGTAGCCCTCCCAGCAGTCGCATTTGTAGACGGGCTCGTTCTCATCGGGATACAGCAGTCGCTTGCATATTTGCTCACAATTGGGGTTGGCCTCGCCGCAATCGGTGCCCAAAAGGGTTGGGGCATAGGCGTCCTTTTTGGGTGCAACCTCCTCATTCGGCTTGGTTACTTCTGGTTCCTGAACTACGGTGTTGTCGGGATTCTGGGAGGCTGTGATCTTGGGTTCCTGGCCAGCTTGAATTTCCGATACTAAACTAGTTTCGAGTTCTGGTTCTTGTTCTAATCGTTCCCTTTCCTGGTCAGTTTGAACTTCAATATTAGCTGGTGCTTCTTGGCTGTCCTTATCCTCACTAATCTGGATAACAATTTGGGGTTCAGGCTTGACATCACCGGTCACTTCTAGCCTGGACTCCTCTCCAGCAGGAGCCGCCTTATCCCCGGTATTCGGAGACTCGACAACCGCTTCCTCTACAGGTGGGGGTGGTGGCAACGGTGGCTCCTGCCCATTGTCCTGCGTCTCCTCGTCCGCATCGTTCTCCACTGAGTTGAGTTCCTCATTGGGGATCGTCTCGTACTCGTCGTACTCATCGAACTCATTCTCTCCATCGCCATCGCCCTCGCCCTCGCCCTCGCCATCGATGTACTCCGCCTGGGGAATGCAGGTGGGGATTTCCCCGACCCACTTTCTGCTGGAGCAGTACATGGCGGTGGCGTCGGCGGCCTCGAATTTGTAGTTTTCGTTGCAGTCAAAATAGGCCACGAGGAAGACCTTCTCGCCGCGCCGGCGTCGCTCGAAGAGGGCCACCCGACCGTGGTTAATCTCCGGCGGCACAACCTTGGCCTCCACGCAGCTCATGTCCAAAATGGCCGCCAGGGACGGGGCCACATTGGGCTCCTCGGCTATTTTCATGATCTTTTCCCTGCGCTCTGAGCTCGGAGAAGCTGAGATATGAGAAGGGTAGGGGGAAATATATTATCTGTTGTTCTCTTCCAGCCTAAAACTATGCCATTAAATATTTATTGCAAGTCGATCGTTCGGGTTTAATAAAACAGCTAAAAGTCTGTCAAATACATTTTTGAATATCGTGGCAATATAATTTCTTCAAAGTTTTTTCCTTACTTCAAATATTTTGAAATATTACTCAAGGCTAAAGAAAATTGAATTAGCTATGTTAAGGATCTAAATTCCGTTCTGCTAAGCTTAGAACTAAAATTATAATAGTTGCTACGTATCAAGTCTCGAAACAAATGATATGCAATATATTAAAAACAAAGTAATCTTTGGTAATCTGCTGGTGTTTAGACTTCACTTCTGAAATAAAGTCCTCCAATATTTTAATACCTCCGACAGCTGCTCGCAGTCACTCCCAAATCATAAAAGACATTCAGATACAGTCCCAGACACTCAGCTACTTAAGGGGAAACCCATAAAAACTAGCTGAATCAATCAGTTGAATCGTTGCCAAAAGTCTTTTCATTGCCATGAAGCTTTTTCTCGTGTCCCCTCTAGTTTAATTTTTCATTTTGGGATTTTCTTTGGTTTGATTTACGATCGGTTTTTATTTTTCTTGTCTCTGAACGCCGGCCGGTAATTTGGTGAACTATATTTTGTTAAGGTAAATGGCTGCCCCGTGTTAGCCGTGACTCATTTATATCGCACAATTTTCTTTCGGGAGAACGTGTCATTAAAATATACATATATGGTACATTAGCCGTTAGGACAAATTGTCTTTATGACAGTTTTGTGGATGTATGGTCATATAGATAAAAAATCGGAAGAAGGAAAAGTATGTTTCTTGTTAAACTCATAAAAAAGAATAAGGAACATTTTGGTTCTTATGAATAAGAAACGTCAGAATTATTAATAAAACTAAAGAAAAATATACATTCGGAATAAGGAAAATTGTGTTTCTGAGGAATAAGAATCGCATAATTATTTATTGAACTTAAGAAATGGGAAAATATAGGTCTTACACCAGAAAATAAAAATAAAATGATGATGATTCTGATTGAATCGAATAAGAGGCGCATTTGTGCATGGGATTTATTTTTGCCTAATTTAATTTTATCTTTTAAATAATACTTTATCTATTTTTCAGTTTTTTACTTTAGGCTGAACATTATGCCTCGAAATGAATGGGTCGATCGGTAGCTATAAAAATCCCAAACTCCTTTATAAGTGTCATAAATTTCCCTCTCCTCGGTATCCATGAAATATGTGAGAGCTTCGCCCACGCTTACCTGCAGCAAATGCAACGCATGTCAGCGCGCATAAAACATATTTCGCCGCCCACATTCTGCAGCCCTTTTCACGATCCTTTTTGGAGCAGCTTCACACCTTTCCACTCTCACTTCGGTTGACTTCTTTGGTTTGAATTTTATAAATAAGAAGGCATTAATAAAATTTCACGTTTTTCGTTCAGTTTTTTTAGTTGGTCTCCAACATATTTATGGGACAAGAACTATATATGTAAAGGTATATAGAGGGGCAGAGCCATTAAGATTAAGGCGGCTTTATAAATAGCACACGTTCAGCACTTTTTACATATATCTATAGGCATTTCGTGGAGGTAAAGGAACAGTTTTACACGAAGTCAAGGCATTCTTAATAATTTGAATTCATCATGTATTCATGTAATAACTTTATATGGTTTAAAAAATAACTAAGAGGAAGTCCTTATATATGTTTTCGAAGATTTGGGAAAAAGAACTCGACTTCTTGTATTTGGAAAAGAACGCACCGTTTCCGCCGAGAGCCAAGGCAAGACTGAGGAGCAAAAGAGATTCCAACTTTTCTCGAAGGGAACCCACGGATTTTCCGTGCCTCCAAAGATATATATAAAAGTTTAGAGGCGGCTATATGCTGATATTTCATTGCTATCATAAAGCAAATTAGTGCGAGAGCGCACAAGTGTCACCATTTGAATCGGGGAGAAGGAAACTATTTTTACCCGCGGTATTATCATTAGCATTGGGCCTCGAGAATTGATGAGGGGCTGCCGCCTGTGCTGCCTCTGCTTTTGCATTGAACTTGATCGCCGGAATCCTTCAGCAGCTGTCAAAAGTGAGCGTCCGGAAAATTATTAATATTACGTGTGGCTTGGCATTCCATTACATAAATAAAGCGCTCAATCATCCCGAATCAAATGCGCCGCTGCAGTCGCTCGCCAAATTGTAAATTGTTTTTAATTAAACAAAATTAAATACAATACAAAGGCGCGTAGGTGTGTTACACTCGCCGCACTCTTCGACTTATTTGGCCAGCGGAACAAACATGTTTTTCTATATATACACGGCCATAATAAAGCTAAGTAGCTCACCCGGCGTAGATGCTCGCTCCCAAATGGGCAGAGTTGCTGTCCGATCCCCGCGCTTCCGACCGCAAGCCCTGGTTCCCATTGTCCGCCAGACCTCGGCAGTTGATAGCCCACAATTTGATTGACAAATTGTTTTCGTTTTGGTCCAAACAACTGCAAGTGTTCTAAGGCTACACATAATTGACCCATTCGATTGAGTCGCGGATTGACAGACAATTGTGCGCGACTTTAGTCGCTCGCTTTTGGCCCATTTCAAACGATTTAAGTCGCCTCGTCGCTCGTGGGAGTGTTAATTCAACTATTTAAATTTTAAATGCAATGTTTTTCGCCCATTAATGCTCTTTTGATTGAACTGATTATATTTTCTGATCTCACGAGTTTAAAAATAACTAAATTCCATGCTTTTTTACACATGAGCGCATTTCCATTCATTTTGTGATGAAATTACGACGCTTCTCTTGATAAATAGTTTTTAGTAAATCTTGCGCGTTTTTAACCGCACTCCAAAGGCCTGCCACTGCGCAGACGCGTTTAAAATCGCTTGCAAGCCGCGAGCGCGTTTTAAAACGGCAGTAAGTCGCTTCCACGCTTTCCAACAATTTGTGGGCGTGTGAATTCGCTCAACGCTGCCTACTTTGTATGGTCAACCGATATATATTTATCTAGATTGGCTTTTCCAGAGCCATTTTCAGGCGACTTCTATGCGTCTGCAGCGCGACACTTTCCTGTGTAGGTTTATGCTCGGAGTGGTTGTCGTTTATGGGTCCATTTACATTTTAACTTAACCTTAGATGGCAAATTGCGGAAATTGCTCAAGGGCGTGGCGAGCACACATGCAAATATATAGTATATATAGAGACACACTCTGGCCTGGTCAGCGGCTGACTTTTGTTTTGTGTGTCCGACTTGAGTCGATTTATGTTGACATTTTCCTGGGCATTGGGCATTGTTCTTGGCGCTCGGTTCGGGGACATCCGCTGGGGGAACGAGAAGAGAAGGGGCCACTGGCCACTACCAAATAAGAGAGCCGCAGCTAATTAAATATTAATAAATTAAACTTTTATTTTATTTAACTAAACAAATGTTGCCTTGTTAATTACAAAAAGAGTCCAATTCTAGTCTTAGCATTATGAATCTCGGAAAGTCTCAGAAGGTTTCCTCCGGTCGTGTGCATTAATTTGGTGGCTCGATTTTGCTCCAACAGAAGAGAACTAAAAACAAAACACGGAACTGCGATCCTCCGGACTCCGAGGCGGGTTAGTTCTTGATGCTTAGGTACGAGGGGCCCACTTGGCGGACGTAGACGCTCCGCTCGTTGGTCAGGTACGGCGGACACCGCACGGTGAGAATGCCGTCGGAGGAGAGCTCCGACCGGACGTCGTTGGGATAGTATCCTCGGGGCAGGACGAACCGCTTGACGATGTGGCGGCCCACGAAGGTGTCTCCGTCGCGGCGCTTCTCGTGCTTGGCCTCCACCACCACGGTGTCGCCGGTGGTCTTCACCGTGATCTCGTACGGCTTGAACAGGTGCACATCCACATTGGCCTCGAACCCGTCCTTACCCACGATCACCCTGCTGAGATCGGGTGCGGACCCAACACGGGACAGAGATCGCTTCCAGTAGGGCAGATCCCAGTCGGCCAGGTCCCAGTCGCGCCAAAGGCGACGGCGGTAATCCCAGTAATCCCAGTCGGTGTTGTTTGTAGCCGGCACCAGAGCCATTTCGGTCGGTTTTATTTAATCCTCGTTCAGGACGAACAGCAACGCAAGCTTCGCTCTACTTTTCACTTATCGCGTTCTCTCGGAGACGTCCACTCGCGGTTTCTGCTCTGAGCAAATTAAAATTGCCACCGACAGTAGTTGTCGCTTTTATAGCCATTAGCTTCCCCCTGTGGGTTCAGCGCTCAGCTCAGCTCAGCCCAGCTCGGCACAGTCTCACATCAACTCAGCTCGGCGAGATTCCAGTCTAGACCCAATGACACATGTGACGTAGTTCTAACACGGCGAACAAACGATGTTCTAATATAGGGAAAATGCTCTCTATAAATGTATAAAAAATATTTGTCATTCCTATCCAATTGGAATTGAGAAACTCGAACTCTAACTTTGAAACGGATTCCCAAAAACCAATCAAATTGATCCTTTATAATACATCTGAAATATCTAGTTGTGGCTTAAATTTAGATTTGATGGTGATGAACGTTTAATTTAAATAGCAAGCACCAGTAAAAAATCTAAGTAATTAAATGTAAAGAATTAAATATTTACATTTATTATTAAATGTATACAATTTGAATCTGAATATTTAAATATTTTTCTTTCACTGGAGCGGCAGTTACAGCGGCAGCCAAAGCTGGGCGATGTTTTCGATTGTTTATCTTGGGGCATTTGTTGTGATTTTCTGCCATTTCTGCTGCGAAAGGGGGCTGAGTGCTGCTGTGGGCCGAAAACGACTCTTGGCCGTCAATGGAAATGCTTCGATCCGAGCGTCATTTCCTTGAGGCGCTGTAAGGTCTCTCTAGCGCTGGGTGGGTTGCATCGTGGAATTACTTCCGTAGGGGGGTTGAGTTCGTAGAGGTTCTTGCAATCTAATAGTATCAGCGATTGAAAAATAGGAATCAAGTTAACATAATTCGAGCAACCTAAAGTTGAAACTATGGCTATATGAAATATTTCCGCTATAGAAATAATTCAAATTACCAAATTAACAAAAAATGTATTTCCTACAAATAAATGAAAAGTCTTAGCTGTCCCTAATGTGTAATTCTCTAATTATTACTAAATAATCTTTATGAAATAAATAATAATAAGCCATTATGTAATCCCTTTTACTAATGTAGATTTTGTTTTAATTTTAGTAATTAAATATTCATAAGATCGTTTAAAAACATTTGTTTTCACTTTCTTCAACAACTTCCGTAGTTTCCAAAACTGACCTTCCTAATTCGGCTCTACATTTCCCCCTCCATCGAGCTGCTCTTCAAACCAAACCATTCTCCCATATCGCCAACGCCTTAAAAAATCAGCATGCCAAAAAGTCAAGCTGAAAAGTCGAAAAGTTCGCGCAGCGTTTCAGCTTCAGCATTTTCAACTTAATTACGCAGCATTTCCGCTCGCTCAGATACAAACGTATCTGTGGCTAAATTGAAAAAATCAAAACAACAAACACAAAACAAAGCCAAATAAAAACACAGAGACATTTCTTTGGCGGAAATCCGAACAGCGCATAATTTTTTTCACTTTTTGCCCAAATTTGGCTCTGAGCCGCTACAAGATATAAATCAGCGATACATCTATCAGATGCGTAGATTACAGATACACAATCTATAGATACACCGATACGTAAGGGGGCATTGAGTTCTCCCCGTGCGGTAGCCATGACAAAAGGGCAATTTGTGAAATTTTCGACGATTTTGCAGTGCAGATTAGTCCGTAAAGGCTACAAAACATGATTTCGTATATGTATCGACGATGTCGCGAATTCTATAGAACATTTATGGGCCTGCCCTGCCTACCCCTCTATGAACGCCATAAACCCGTGCCCATAACGAAGCACAATCATCGCTGTGGATTGGCTCGGGGTTGGCCCACCCCGTTTGTAATTGTAATTTGACGTCCCAACTGTTGGTGTTATTGTTGGCATTGCAATGGATTTTGCGTGTGTTTTATAATAATTATAACAAGCTTCGCAGCAATTTAGATGCCATTTGAGCTTGTAGTTGTATAAAGTCATTTGCCATCGACTAAGTTCAATGGATTTGCGACGAAGCTTAGTCAGTCTGGGAAACACTCAATACCACTCGAATAGTAGCAGCGCTTAAACACAAATCTTTTTATTAAAATAATAAGTAATTCAGATTAAATTCAAATGATCGTTTTCAAAAACAGTAAGGGGCACAAAAGTAGCTGCTGAATTCTGCTGCTAATTCCACTTGATCGTATTTCTGAGTTCTCCCATAATTTATAGCCCCATCCCTCAACACCCGGAAAATTCAGATTTCAACTGCAAAAAGCCATCAAGAAAATGAACATCAAGCGTTATAAATTATAGCACGGATGTTTATATGCCTTGACACCTCTTTTAGGCCCTGTAGCCTTTGTATCTTTAGAAAAAATAATCCAAAATATAATTTATATATGTACCGAGCTAAATTTAACTAAATGTTAAAAATAGCACAAGCCGCAAAAATAGGTCTGCAATTCTGTGATTTGTTGTGTCTATACATGACTTAAGAAGAAGAATATGGCCTAACAAAGTCATAGTTCTAAAAAGTATTACAACTTTTTTTAGGCTATTATTTAAATTACTTAAATATATTAATTATCTAATTCAAAACAATATTTGTAATTACAAATAAATGGAAATAGAAAGAATAAATACATCTACTGTTAATAATGAAATATAAATATATATAAATATAATTAAATACATTAATTATCCAACAAAAGGCACTATTTTTAATTACAAATATAAGAAAATAGAGGGAATAAATACATCTGTAAATTGTAGTTCATTTAATTTATATTTAGCTTTGAATGAATATACTATATATAAAGGGTTCATTTTTTTCGGTGTAGCGAAATAAGCCCAAGTTGTTAAGTGTAACGCTAGAGAGCATTTCTCGTTTGGAAATCAATCGAGGTGCCGCAGCTGGCGTAGCGACAATACATTTGCAATTAAAGGTAAACAAAGCAATCTACTAATTTGTTTCATTTTATGGCAAAATCAAATGAAAATCAGAATCAATTCCCCGGGGATGTGGGTTGTGCACAACTTTCTTTGGATCCCAGCATGTGTAGTTGCGGGGCATTATCTAAGCGATGGCTTTCTATAATCGTAGATCTCATTAGCATAGGTACCTCCACACCCGCACCCACACCCACTGCCACCCAGTCCCCAAGGGATCGCACCCCACCTTCTCTCATAGTGGCCACAAATGTTTCGTTAGCTTGCCACAACATGGAAAAGAAAATTTGTCATTCGAGGGGATGGCAGTCTGCCAGCCAGGAATTCACCTCAAAAAACAGCCTGGACCATTTGTTTGATTAGCGCAACAGTTTGCTCTGCCCAATTTTATTGGAATAGACACCTCCGCAGTAAAGCGGACAAGCCAATCCGATTTTACCTAAATCATAATTTATATTTTTACGGAAAAACAATCTTATGAAATGCGCCGCCTGGCCTAAGCCCCCTGAAATGTGTGGGCTCTAATGGGTCAAATGTTCTATAAGAAATATGTTTAGATTCTCCTTAGCAAAGGTAATAAAATTAACAAAATATTCGAGGGGATTAGGACAGGCAAAGTAATCTATTTTGATTTTTCTCTAAAAGTATGCAAAAATATTTGGACAATTACGGAAATCATGAAGCTGAGGAAAATGGAAAGCCCTTCAAAATAAAAATGTACCCAAGTTTTTGCTATAAGCCAAAATATTTAACATTTAAAAATTCTGCAGAGGGACTTGCACTTTCAGAAAATGATCTAAAATATTTTGATAGCCTGAAAGTATGCATATATTTCCTAGTAAACCCAGAAAAATATTTATTTTCTTTGAAGCGAATACAAATCCAAATGTAAGCCAATGAGAGAATTTCCTCACCTGCCCAAAAGTCTGCAACAAAACTTTGAACAAACCTCGGCGAACGTGACGTATGCGAAATACCCGCAGTTAATAGTGGCCGGCAAAATGGCAGGAAAATGTAGTCTAAGAAATCAATAAGCCGTACCGCTCACGTGGCGAATGAAGTCGGCGGGCGATGAAGTCGAGTGTAGCAATAAATGGCCACCCAGACACTAAGCATTCAGCCGCAAAAGGGCAACAAGGTGCATATGCCAGAGCAGGTGCAAGCGACCTGGGCCAACATGCCACTGCAATGCGACGCCTGCCAAGGGAAAGCGGGGAAAACCGGGTAAATACACAAAGCAGAGGCGCAACGAAAGCAAAAGTTCAAGCCGAAGAAACAGGCAGGACAGTGCGGAGCCAGCAGCAGCTTAAAACCGTAATTGGCCATGCGAAGTGAACACTGCAGTTCGTAGGTTCCAGGCTGCAGTTGTCCCAAAGAATGAGCCCCCAAAAGGCAGCCACTATAATAGTTGCCACAACGGCTGACAAAGTTTTCCCAAAGAAAACTCGAAGAACGGCCCAGGAAGGGACTGCAAGTCGTACCCGAGATACTCTAGGGCTAGAGGAAGAATGTATGAAAATATGTATATCTATCATCATATAGGTCACTTTTATCGATTTATTCCACAAACAACTCTTCATATAAAATTAAATTGTAAATTATTTATTATCTGGCGGACTGCAACGAATTCTCACATTTACATTTAACTTTAAATTATATGTCGCATACAATTTAATAATCTGAATGCTTACCAAGTTCAGCCAAACGGAAAATAAGTTTTTAAAAAATATTTATTAAAATCGCATCGCATTGCATTAAGCCAGCCATGTGGAAAACCATAAATCCTACACAAACGAACACACCTTGATGTGTAATGAATGTTAATGAATAAACTGTAAAAATATATGAGGAATTACAGTTTAAAATATCCGTAAGGCTTAAGCTAAAAATTAAATAATAGTCCAATTACTAAAGTTTATAAACACTACTTCCATTACACCTTTCACTTATTCCTGAAGAAATGTTTCCGGAAATTTAGTTATATCTTTCGGTGTAGATTAATTCATTTAATTCCTGGCCACAATATATAAAAAAAAAACTCCCTCCCCATGACTCGTTTGCATTAAGATAGTTATCATGCCCAGAGGCAACCTTCGGCGGAATCCAGAACTGCAACTACATTTCCCAACTTGTCCATTATGCCCGCCAGTCACGCCCTCCGAAGGCGAAGGCGAAGACCCGCCCCTTTAGTGCCCGCCGTCGGTGCACTTGTTTGCATACGAATGAAGGATTTATTTATAGCAGGACTTCTAGGACCGGGGCGGTGGAAATGGGGTCGAACAAACAACGCTTGGCCCGGCCTATTATTCTATTTTTGTTGGGTGCTATTGAACCCAATAGTCGTGATGGCTAAACAACGCCAAACAACGAAATGGAAAGTGGACATGGCGGGTTGGCATAAACGTTTTTTGCCTTTTGTTTCTGCAATTCGTCAGGGTAGGCCACCTTAGCCGCCGCCTCTGCAGTTAATTTGAAATTCCATGGGGAACTTTATGACGACACATCCTTGGGCGAGATGCGCACCGCTTAAGGACACTACTTGGCCTTATGAGTCACCAAAGGTCAGCGTTTAAAATATGTAAGAACTCACACACTTGCTCTTGAAAATTTGTAAATGCCTTCGGACAGTTTTGAGTGTCAGCTATTTTTTTTATTGCCAAGACAGTAAAATTAATGCTAGTGACAGGCTATGTGTGAAGGACGCACAAATGACCTTGCATGTTTGTCTGTCAGGGCCAAGAAGGAGAAAGGAGCTGTCTTCGCGTTGTATAAGGATATTTATGGTGTGTCAGAGGAACAAAAAATTTACCGAAGAATGGGTTATCAAATGGAAATCTATTCAAATGTGTGTTACTCGTATTCGGAGTCACTAACAATTACAAAACTAATAACACAACTAAAACCATAAATTCAAAAGGTTCTTATGCTCTAAATAAAAATGTAAAAGACTTACTTAAATAAATCTTATTCTATATAAATTAACCACTCAAGTGAAACACCTTTGACATTTTTCGATATTTATTTATTGAATCTCAAGTTGAATACGATTTAGCTGAAATCTATTGTATTGGAATGATATGCGTTGAGTGCTTGTTCGTCGATAAAGTATGTAGTTACGAGAGGTTTCTTTTGCCATATGCTGCCATGCCATGATGGTGTTCTGAGGAACGTCTAAATTACTTTGAATATATCGGTATATATTGGATGAGTGATGCCCGGAACCGGCCTATGTTAAAATGCTTTTCCATCTAGATAAAAGTGGTTCAAGAGCTACTGGCAAAACTACAGCTAAGTAATTCTCGTTAACAATTTCTTTGTGGCATATTTGAGTGTGGTTTCGGTTTGGAGCTCTTAAGTACTACATTTATCCGAGAGATATGACGCTGACTTTTGAATTTATATTTCGTCGAGTGGGTAAAGCTATGATAGATACATTCTGCGTATTTATTTAATGTTGGCTCTAAACTCTGAAAGGTGCAAACAGTGTGGCTACACATATAGTATACATATATATAAAATGTTCTTTGTTCTGGCTAAACTTGTTCTTGATTAGTTGTAAATACATTTTAAATATTTTCCTTGCCCTTGGGTTTGGTTTGGTTTGTGTTTTAACATTTAGAATACATTTAGAACACGCAAATATTTTGTCGAGGAGAATATCTGACTACAAAACTATAAATATATATTTATTCTGATATATCTGTGTTCCAGCGTTTATCTATACTCAAGCCCCGCCAAAGTTTCTCCTACAAAATCTGTTTTATGTTTCTGTTTCAGTTTGGGTTTTGCTTTTTCACTAATTTGAAATTGGGACCAAGGTCTTCTGTGTGTTTGTCCTTAGCCGTAGTTTGCTATTGACTTGTTTACAGTTCCCCGAAAAAAGGAAATTGAAAACATGTTTCACTTTTCATGGGACCCGCCACCGCGCGCCCCCGCTCCTCTGGCCCAGACACTTGCCGACATTGTGGAAAAGTTCCGCCAGCCTTCCTGCAACATTTTTTGTTGAACATTTTTCAGTTAGCTGGGCTTTTAGCACAGGAAAATAGGGGAAAATAAAAGTTTCCCGTGTTTGTGTGAAAATGAAACATTGGCATTGCGCTGGTATTGCTGTGTGTATAGTGTGTGTGTGTGTCAGAAGACCTATTGAATTAGCCAGCAATTTATTTTGCTTAAAACAGCTAACAGCCTGTATAAAATTGTGAAGAATTTCAAGCTGAACCAATACCTCATAGTTCAATCTTTGAAATGGTTTAGTAAACATAAAAATTGAACTCAATTTCCCTTAAAGACCTGCATATCCTTTAAAACTGCTTAACAAGGAGGAACATTTCGTTAATTAAAGTATAAATTAAACGTAATAGGTCTTTATAAAAGTTTCCCTGAAATAATTCAAACTCTTCAGTTAAAAAATTACAAATAGTAACATGGAATCATAACTATTGCTGCAAAGGTTTTAGTTCAACTCGAGTCTCCGTCCTTCTTCCATTGGTAACTTGATTTGATCAAACATTCCCAGTATTAATATAATATCCATATATAAGTTATATCTCTTGCTTGGTATCAAAAAATTGTATAAAAAACGTTTGCCTAACAAATTCTTGGTTTCTTTTATTTTAGTATAAATCTGGCTTTAAAAATTGTGTGTTTGGGTTGCAAAATTTTTTCGGTGTTGACTTAATAGTTGTTGCTTGGATTATTTTTTACATTGTTAATTGTTAATACACGTACTCGTATAGGTCTTGGAAATATTATTCTTTGCTTTAAGCTTCAATTTGCTTTTGGCCTGTAGTTGCTTGCATTTTTTGGTTAAGGAATATTTGCACTGAGAAGTGGCATCCTGAAATCCTGGAAGAGCTTACTGGTTCCAAAAACAGCACCCCTTCTATCTAACTGAATGTTGATATTCTTGAAATTTATTATTTCTTGAATTTGATTAATTCCATAGAAAGTGGACAGTTTTTAAACATTCTGCCTTAGTTTATTATTTTAAGGTTCCATAACCCCATAAATGTTTTTCCAGTGCAAATCAAAATCCCTGACCTGACAAAATCCCTTTTAATAAATTCCTTTATTTTCAATATTCAAGCCAAAGGACACCCCAAAGGGCTATCCCCATGAAAACCCAACTCAATAACCGCCGGAAAAACCTCCGCTTGACGCGCCAAAAAAAAATAACACCCAAAGCGTATTCCCCCCTATAATTTATGCCTCCTCTGGAGAAGGCTCGGAGTCGGACGAGTGGGCCTAGTAGGTGATACGGCCGAGACGCGTGGCTGGCAGCGACGTGGGCTCCGAGCTGGGCAGCTCCCCGCAGCGCTGCAGCCAGCTCCAGGCCTGGCCACACACGACGCCGACTCCGGCCAACATTCAGAAGCAGTTGCTGCGCCGTTTCGATGTCGCCGTCTCCGAGTCCATGCTGGCGCTCGTCACGGCACCGCTGGTGGCCGTGGAGCTGAGCGTGGAGGTCCTGGCGGACATCGCTGCCGGCAGCAGCCGGGCCGCGTTCTATGTCTTCTTCAGCTGCTGGCCGGCCGCGGAGGAGCTCTTCGGGGTGCGCGACTTCTTCACCAGGAAGCAGGTGAGGAACTCTATCGGCGAGGGTATCTTCTGCAGGCTCTCCTCGGAGCTGGAGCTGGATTTGTGGCTCTCGGAGCGCAGATTGCTGCACTTGACCCGGCCACTGGCGCCCGGGCCGGTCTCCAAGGCGTGGCGATAGTAGTTCTTGCAGCACTTCTTGGACAGATTGTACATGCGAACGGTGCGATCGATGTTCTCGTCATCCTCTTCCTCGCCGGACTTCAGGTTCAGGCCCATGCCGCCCACACCCACGTCGTGCGAGTGGGAGTGGACCATGCCCAGGCCCTTGCGAGTGGTGGCAGTGGTGGCATTCGAGGACTGGACCTCGTGCATCTGCTGGGTCTCCTGCTGGTGCTGCTGCTGATGCTGATGCTGATGCAGATCCTGCGCAAGAATCTGCTCCTCCGGCAGCTGCTGCTCGTCCGCCTGCTCCTCTTCTAGGTTGTTCTGGGAGTCATCGTAGAATTTGTAGCTGCGGTAGCGAGTGTGCCTGCCTGTTGCCTGGGACCATTCCCGACCCGTCCAGTCCGTGCTGGCCGGCAGGGACAGCTGGATGGTCGGGGTGCGATAGTACTGGCGGTGCGGATGGAAGCCCAGGCCGAAGTCGTCCAAGTAGGACTGCGAATGTATGTTGTCCAGCTCGTCGGCGACGCTCAGGAGGAAGGGTAACGTCGACATGGTTGCCTGGCTGTTGGTCAACTCTCTGTGTCGCAGTTTTCTAGCACCAGCAGCACTTTCCGCTCCGCTCCGTGTGTTTGTTTTGCCCACAAAAATGTAGGTATCTATGCTAGGTGTGGGGGATTAATCTCCCTCTCCGAAAAAAACTGCACTTGTTTGCTTATTTACTTTTCTCTATTTCTATTCCTACTTCCTCTACTTTTGCAAATTTTCCTTGCGAATTTTCACTCCGGCCAACACGACTGCACGGACTCGAAACTGAAACAGAACTGAGGGAAAATGCAATTTCCCAACTGGCACACGACGTCCCACTTATGTTCATCATGATGACGATGATGATGTGGGGGAAACTCCTTCGTGAGAATGCCTCTCTCTCACTGCGCTCTCTCTCACTCTTACTCTGTCTCTCGCTCTGAGAGTCTCAGGCCGTTTCTCTCTGTTTTGGTCACGCGCTCAGGAAAACCCGATGCAGTCACTGGATTTGGGTTTATGTTTTGATTTCGCTGCTGCACGGCGGCGTATGCGTGATATTTTTGTTAGCAACCCCAGGCAACGCGCCGTATGCGTGATATTTCTGGGCTTTGTGCTTTCGGGGCTCGCGGGTTAGGGATTTTCCCAGTTCGCGCCTTATTGTCATTAGTTGTTCGCCCGCTTTTGCTATGGCCTCCAGCGTCTCTGCAGCGTTTTTATTTCACGTTTTTCAGTCCCTTCAAGCGCGGCCCTCAACTGCAACGGCGAAGGACACAGAGAAGGGGGCGGAACTAGGCTGGGAGGATGTCCTGCGGCCCTGCAGCCGCGTGCGGGTGTGTGTATCCGTGTGAAAGGAGGGCGCGGGAGATGGCTGGGTGGCGAAATCTTAGTGCGCAATAATTCATTTGGCGGCATTACTGCACGCTGTGTGAAGGCTGCGTGCCTGGAAATCGCCAGCTAAATCAATTCAATTTTTGGCTTGTTAAAGCCCGCTTAGGGGAAATTAAAATAAAGCGAGGATATAAGGTTGCTGGTGTGTGAAAATATTTTGGTGAAGTAAAATTATTCTGCTAGAATATTTTAGTAATTCAATAGTTGATTTAAGATTCTTGGAATTAAGCTATAACTTTGAATATTAAAGAGCATGCCAACTAATAGAGTAAATATTTAATATGAACATTTAAAATTTGTACCAGTAATTCAACGTAATAATATGTCGCAAAGAACTAATCCTTTAGTACATTAGTTAGCCTTATGAAGTTCCATTATCTTTCCCTTTCATGCCCTAAGCTTAGAGTTGGATCCCCAACGACTTCTTGCGTTAGTCACGAGCCTAATCAACTGAAAGAAATCGACATGTGAAATGGAAATCCAGAATTTTAAGCCCGGAATTGACCTGGGCCGAAGGGACATCCTCAGCAGCCGAGGAGCAGGAAAATCCACTGAAAAACTGCTGCAAAGGAAGCACGCACACATGAGCTTGAAGGGCCCGTAGGCAAAATATGCAGTTAGATGTACTGTCTGGTAGTTAGAGACCCTTAAGCCTGCGGTGAGCGCCTGCCGCTTGTCCTTTGTGCCACTTATTGAGAGCAATAGACAGGACGAGAGAGAGCCAGCGAGAGGTAGAGGCGGAAAGAGCGACCCAGCTGGAAAAGGAGGTGCAGGGCATAAATCTTTTAGCACTTTATTTGACACACTTTCAGCCAGGAAAAGCGGACGGAAAGTCAGACAGACATATAGAGCCAGAGAGCCATATAGACATATAGACGGATGGACATGGGCTGCAAGGACTAGGACGAAACGTCACATGCTCATCAATCGGTCGCTCACATTTGCAACAACGCAGAGTGATGTCCGTGCACCTTAGAGAGGCAGTACACTGCGACAAAAATGATATAGTCTGAGACATTATTAAATAATCTAAATATTTGGTACATGTTATAAAATAGGCATGTTATCTGTCACCATAAACTTAGTAATTCTTAGTATTTTCATTCATTCATTGCATTCTTTTTATTATTAATTTTTTCTTTAAATGTAATCTTTAATGCTTTTCTTTCAGTGCTCGGGGTTCAGAGACTGGCAGACGATGACAGTTGACGATAAGCGGTCGAGTGGCGGAATCCTCGTATGTCCTACGGCCCCCTTCCCCTCTGCCGTTGCTTTCCCCAGACCCCTTGAATGTTGTGACTGCCTTTGGTTTGTTGTTGGCCAAACAAACAGAGCCGAGAAAGGGGCTTTAGGAGCGGCGGAGAAAGGGTCTACAACCGGCAGAACCTTCTTCACGTTGGCCTCATTTGACTCTTGCCTTCTTCCCCGCTTAATCCATTTAATTGCATTTTTTCGCAGTTGCCGCTGGGCTCGTATGTGGAACGTGAGAACGAATTACGCATACGCCCCAGTAACCCGGAGCCGGCACGCCAAAGCATTCAAATATTCATTTGCAATTTGGTGGCTAATGAAAATTCGTTAGAAATGCATTCCGAGACCACCCACCACCCGCTAGCCGCCGCCCCGACTTGTCCTTGTGCCACTTTGGATCCGACTCTTTCGCTGAGCGACTGTCTGACGGCTCGTATCAAATTATCTATAAATTGCGATTGCCTGGGCACGCCATCGATGCAAAGGCAAGTCCTCGGCCGGAAACGGAGGAGGACGAGCCGCGGGTGCAGGCGGCAGTGCATGAATCCAGTTCGTGTTCGCTGATTGTTCCTTTTTGCCTAACATTGTCGTGTGAAGTTTCTCATATCACTCCATGGAACATATGCACGTACGCCCAGTGATGGGAAGGAAATTGTACCCAGCTTAATGGCAATGTACTTTAAGCTGCGTGCTTGGGAAAAATGCATTTCAAATAAATGTGTAAATATTTATAAATGAATAAATATATTAGACGATCAATTCTTGAACTGAGCCTTTACTTGAAAATGAAATAAATAAATCAAGAAAAACAATTGTTTTACTTTTATTTTTATTTTATATTATATTTAACAAAACTGTCAATGAAATAGTTTAGCTACAATGATATTCAGTGTTGTACTTAAAAACTGTAAGTATTATATTAAGTTCAATTAAACAGTGTTTTTATATTTTTTTTTACATGAAAAAATATGTGCCATATTTAAAAGTTATTTCAAAATAAATTATTTCTTACTATTTTATTTTTCGGCATTTCAGACTATTCCGACAATTTCTAAGACCAAATAAAATTATTTTAATATAGATTTTAAAATAGATATTAGAAAAACCTAACCCTTTCCCTTTCCCATCACTTAGTAAAAACATACTTAACATATATACTCAAGCACAGGTGCAATCAATTTTACAACGAAAAATAAACAGGGAAAAAATACAAAATAAGGCAAAGGAAAAATAAGAACTGAAACTGCCTTCTGCCAAGTCTTGCCATTTGCCCGAGATTTGAATTTAATTTTGAGGTCAGACAAAGGCAAGGGTTTGGGCCGGGTAGGTTGTTTGTGCCTCAAGTGTTGCCTACATAAAAAAATGCAATAAATATTTAAATTACTATATCCACATGCTGCACGCAAATGGAGAGCCAGCCCTAGGGGTTCTCCAGAGTGGGGAGACTTCTTGGAAAACTAGGCTAAACGTGGATCGCACTACAAAATAATTAAGAGAAATGTTGCAAAGAAATTGAAATGAGTGTCGAGTCCCATGGAATGTTAAGTAATTGGCAACGGAATCGTTTAAGTTCGGAAAAGTGTTACGAGCACTTAAAATGAATAATTAAGGTGCGGATCCAGTAAACAATTGTGTGTGGAAATATAGAACAAGTATTTGAAGATGGCTGATGGCACCATTTAAATCTGGAGCCGTCTATCAAACTTCTTCAAAAGGTGCTTACATTTTTATATTTGTTTAGTATTTAAAGCTTAACATTTTTGCACAACATTCGAGACAACAATAGCGCCTGAAAATATCCGCAACGAAAGGCAATTTATGCGAAGAACAACAGCAACAAAAACCACACCACCGAAAACTGAATGGACAACAATCGTGTCAAGTTCAACAAAAGCTTCACCCGCAGCGCGATCCAATCGCTATTGTTTTTGTTTTCGTTGCCGTTGTCTTACAAGTTTTTACATATAAATTTCACGGCACGCACAGAAGACTCCAAAACCTGTTAATGCGTTTGCCCAAAAAAATAGTGGAAGCCGCAGGGAAGGGAATTGCACCCACGCGAGCTTCGGCAAAAAAAGAGAGGCTAAAAAAAGAGACATGTGAAGAGTAGTCTTCGCAGGTGAACAGCTGAAGAAAAGAGAAGAAGTAAGTTCGAAAGAGATTTAAATAGATCAGCGGCTTGAATTATAATTATTTAAAGTAAATGTGGGAAATGAATTCTTGGATTGAATTTGGTCCAATTTCTTTAGAAATGATTTATTTACAAATAAATTAAACCCTTTATGAACTCAAGGAATATTACAGAAAAATTAAATAGATAATTATTATTAATTTTGGTATCACATAGAGTAGAAGGGTAACAACTGCAGATTCGGAGAGATAAAACAATTATAAATAGAAAGATTTAAGAAAGTTAAATTTAAAAAATAAATTAAACCAAACAATCTGATTTTCACATAGGTGTTTTAGCTAAGAGATTAATATTCATTGCGTTAAGGAAATTATTTATCTTTTTAAGGACATCTCCAATGACCTTTAGCATTTAGAATGCGGTGTCAGGATGAGTCGGCGGATAGCTCCTTTATAAACTGGACTACCAGCATTACCCTTGAGGCGTCCCCAAGCAATCAAAGGTAGCTCACTAATAACCTTAATGTAAATCTATAACCGATTTCACGCAATTAAACAGAGTGCATCATTAGCACATTTCGATGCCAGATAAGGCCAGGCAATTTATTGGAACCACTTCCAGGGTCATCTCGGCCACCCCCGAAAAGTAAACGGAGTTTCCAATTTGGCCAAAATAAAAATAGCGAAAAAGTAGCACGGCAAAAAACTTGCACTAATTTGCTAATGAGCTGTCCATCCATATTTTAAGTGAAATATAAAGATGTAAAGCAATATTACAAAAGCAGAGAAAAAAGTCGAGCAACTAACTAACTGAAAACGCGTTGATCGTCGGCTTTATTAAAAAAGCCCTCGAGAAGCTCTGCGAGCGTTGCGCATGTGCTCTTCGGTCTCCGGGCTCCCGGCTCTCTGCGATCGGTGGCTTAGGGCTTTTGGCCAAAACTGACGACTGACAACTACAACTACAACCTACATAGTGACTGCCGAAAGCCATAAGTCAAAGCATTGTCATCGCAGCTTGGCCTGAACCCTGCCAGTCGTCAGCGGTTGTTCAGAGCGGTGCGTTGCTCACTGAAAAGATCTCCGGTGGTCGCAGAGAAGCACATCCGAAACACAACGAAATCTGGAATCTCAATAAAATCGCACTTACCGCAACAACTCAATTACTCAAGTACGCTGGAAATTCGTGTTTTTAATTCTGCTGATTCACTTCGCTTTGTGGCGGAAGTTTTCCCCATTTTCCCCCGTTCGCGTGCGGCCATTAATTTGAATGTGCACCTGATTTTATCGCGTTGAATAGCCACCCACTATTAGGCCACAACTATTCTCCGGCCAAGTTCGCTTACGTTAACCGAGAATCGGATAAATATGCAGCACAATTAACCATCAGGTGTCACTTGGCCGGCGGTGCCTCAGTGGAGAAGAGCGAAAAAGCTGTTCCTTTGGCCTTTTTCGACTTTTGTGTGCGCGTGTGAATTTGTGACTCGACCCAATTAAGCAAAAAGCAAATAAGCAAATACCAAATTAACAAAAATATTTTAATTATACCAGCTGATGGCAGAAAAAAGCTTTCACTGCAACCCAAGCCAACGGCCAAACCCGTTTTCATATTTTCAACTTGCACATATACGTGTGTAAAGTTGTGGCTCCTACTACAAGGGACATAATAAGATATAGTAAAAGACGGCGTCGCATCGCATTCGGCAACTTGTTTATTTCAAAATTATATATAACAAACACACAAATATAAAAGCCCCAAAACGGGTATCGTATAAATAGTGCGCTTTGTTTCGGCACCCAACAACGAGATCGACACCTAAAACATAAACCGCCGAGCGGCTCTCTCTTGACGTAGGTCAGGCCAAAGCTCCGCTTGATCGAAAAAGAAACGAAGAGGCAAAAAAAAAAAAAAAAAACATTTTTATATACCTGAAGCCGGCGTTTTGGGGCAGCTGATCGGAACCGATAGAAGAGCGGTTCCGCTGGCGCAGAGAACCCGATAAATGGGTCTCATCTTGTCTCCGTAGATTCCATTGATCTCCGAGAAGATGCTTCACTGGTCACTCATCGTCAGCGCCCTGGGCGTCTGTCTGTCCGCCCTGGGCGGATACTGTGGCTGGATTCTCTTTCCCAACATGGTGCACAAAAAGGTGGAACAGGTGAGTCGTTGGGTCAAGTGGAATCATACGAAATTGCAAGATTTTCAAATATACACAAGGCCTTGTTCCGAATACCGCTGCCAGTTTTGAGGCGCCTGCATGCGGTACAGCGAAAGAATTTATTTTCAAACAAATTGCAAATATTAACCAGTATTTGATAATTTTGTTTTTTTTTTAAATACTTTTTTGAGATAGAATAGAGCCATACTTTATTATTAATCTGTTAATACAGAAATCGTGTCTACCAAGAACCTTTTCCACAATTCCTTTAAACTTTTAATGTCTCAAAAGAGTCCTTCTTCATAAGATGATACGAATATTTCTACAAAGTATGTAATTATCTTATATTCCGCCAAGTACTACTTTGTATTTTATTTATTCCTTTACCTAACAATAAATGTCTAAATAGTATTTACCTATTCTCTCAAGCCCATCATCTATGTGATTTTTTGAGCTATCAAGACTCACCTTTCATTAGAAACTTGTCAAAGTTTCATAAGCAAATATTTAGATTCCCAAGTTCGCACAGATATTTTCTCTCACTGACCAAACAAAAGGCAAAAACTGATTCTATTGTTGACTTGGGCTGACTGAAAAGTGGCAAGGCGAAAAGGTAAATAGAATTATAGTTAGTAGGAGTCATGATGAGTCAAAGAAAGTTCAGAGTACACGGTAATGAATCAGACTTTATTAATGGCTGAACAGGTAGCTTAATAAACGATTAGAAGGAAAAACTGGTTTGCCCTAAAGGCACTTTTACATATTCAAGTGCTTTGATTAAACTAGATGCCATATTTTTTATAATTTCCTTAATTACGTGATGTTGCTGCCCCTTTCCGTCTCCGGATGACCACTGTTATTCAAGGGCTTACCAAATCGGTAAATACTGATCTATAAACATCTACTATATGCGAGTGTGAGTGGGAGTGGGAGAGGCACGACAACCCGGCATTATCCAGCTTATCCGTAATGACATCGCAGGGCGAATAACCTGGCAGCTGTCAGTCCCCAAACCATTGCTTTCCACGCTCGGTTACAAGTGTAATTGCTGTTCAAACAACTGCACTAGAATCGCATATACCATATTAGATATGCATATATCCGAATATGACACGAACTAATTACATAGACGCTCTCCCAGAGGCTCGAGAGAGAAAACAGAATCGATCCCTTGGGTCACGCTTCGAACGAATGCCAAATGCAAATGCAATTGAAATGCCATGAATGCGAATTAATTTGCTTGGCAAATGCACTTTATTATTATTGCGTTTCCAAGCCATTAGAGCCAAAAACAAATACTTGAATTACGATGCATGTTCTTGTCCTTCAACGCATTGTATTTATGACCAGGCTAAGTGCGTGACATTGGACCTGCGAAATAACAATGATGTGACAAGGGTTAAGAAAGAGCGTGCTAGGCTTGATCCCATGATGCTTTTTTAACGGCGCTCCGGTCCGGGCTATTTAAATTTTAATTAAATTACATTTTATGTTCATGACAGATCTTAAAAAACATATAACGAAAGATCAACCATAAATTTTAATTTTTTGTATGACTAATCTATGACTGAAAATATATCATGGAAATTATTAGTAGAAAATAGTAGGGATATTTATGTAAAATTTACCTCACAAATATTTAAAAGCAATTTGGTCCTAGAATTTATTTTAAAGTATAATTAATTTATTATAACCAATTTTTTATTCGGCCATGGAATTTATTTTTATATGTATCAAGTAAGGTTTCAAAATAAAAAGATTACATTGAAGCTGCACTTTTAGAAGTTTAAGTTTATTTTTATACCTTTAAAGTATTATATTTTTAATGGTAAACATATACTGCCTTGATTAAAAAACTTATGTTGACAGGGTTTAGCTAAGCACAGAGTAAGTTCACTGCCGTATGCAATCCTTGGCTGCAAATTAAGCCCAGAGCATGATTCTTTCGTCACTTAAACCTCGAGGTAATAATAGTTTTGGGCAGTTTTTACCAGTCACGCTGCAGCCTAGAAAATAACGCTCCCATCGCTAGGCACACGCTCACCGAATCGGGCGTGACATCTTCGGAGCTCATTGCCAAGGCAACTAGAAGTACTTGAGTTGACTTTGAGCCGGGGCTGTGGTTTTTATTGTAATTAGAATGCACACAGAAACTTTAATCTTTTTAGTCGGCCGAGTTTGTTGTTGCGGCCGTGTTTGGGCTTGCTCTTTTTTAATTGTTGTAGCTAACTTTAGTTAATAGCCCTTTTTTGTGGCTTTTGGCTTGCCCCTGGAACTTTGTTTGCCACCCATAACTCAGACCCGAAACCGAAAAAGAGACTTTTTTACGAGCCATCGTTAGCAATGAACTTCCGTGTGTAAGCGCCTGAGATCGGATCTAGAATGGTCTGCAGACCCGACCCGACCCTCGAATTGGAGTTGCCTTCAACTTGAAGGTGGTACGTCGCTTGGACATAAACCATTTCTATTTGGAATTCAAATGCAGGCGCCAAAAACACAAGAGTCGGAGGGGAGAGCGAACGCGCCGTGAATTGAAATTGAAATTGAAATTAAAATTCAAAGCAATTGAAGTTGATTCGATGGCCAACAAATGTGGTTATGCAATTTTGTTCGCCAGCAATGCCAAACAATCGCGCCATCACTCTCCAAGACTTTACCCTTTATTATAATTCTGACAAATATTTTTGACTTATATTCCAACTTATAATCTATTTTAAACAGTTTTAAAAAAAATCCTCTTACCTGACCTTGTTAACATAAGAATGTTCGCCCAAAGTTTTTATACAGCGATCTAATTAATTTAAATAACATCTTATTTTATTTTAGTACTCCGACTTTGTACCTATCAGATAGATGACTTTTATGGACCGCAACCCTTCTCCATTTACCCAGGCCTATTACGCATACGCCCCTTTGACCCAGCACATTCTTGACCAAATTTCAAGCCGAAGCGACATTCAAGTTGTACACACGTTCAGGTTGGGCTTGTCGCTTGCCAAAACCGCTCTATTTCACAACATTTATTCGTATTTCTTCTGAATGAATATCGGGCCATTGTCAGTCGCCGCCGGAGCCTCTCTTTGGCTCTTGAGGTTAATCAAACGTTTTGTATGCTCTTCGATATGCTGAGCTGAACCGAGCCGCGTGTGCATTGACCTTGAAATCTGCCTTAGTCATAAAAAATATATACCCAGATTTGTGTATTTATTTTTTGACAATTCTTCAATTGTATCAAGTGCGAGGGGCAGACCGTAAAATTATACTGCTGGTCATGTTTTGAATTTGTTTTCTGCTTTTATTTATGCCTTTCGGTGGGCCTTTTTATGTTTTGCCAATTTATTTTGTGCTCGTAAATATTTTTTCTGGCTACCGAGTTGTACAAATTAATTTGGAAGGTTAACAGCAGCTTTTTTTTTGGCATGGGAATCATTTTTTGGGGGCAAAACACAGATTCTGTGCAAATTAAATAATGTATTTGTTTTGATAGAATGCAAATTCAATGCAAATATTTCACTTGGTCATTGATCTCATCAGCCTGTTGATAATTATTAATTATAATTAGTGCGAAAACAATAGCAACTGCAGTGCCAAGAAAAATATTTTCTTCAAACCAAAACTGGTTTAGATTCAGCTCAGCTTGATATTTTTGATTTGATTTTTATTACCTCAACGGCGTCATTAAATGTCATAAATACGCGACTGAGTCGCGTGATAAACAACCTTAAAGTGTGGTTCGATAACAATAAATATAATTTAGCATTAGGGCGTTGAAAACGAAATAAAAGCCCTAAACCTGTTGCACTGAAATGAAGCTTAATTAAAAATTCATAAACTCTTATTAAATTAAAAAGAATTGGTCAGGCAGTCGGCTTACCAGATAAAGCCTATTAAAAAATGTTTAAGTTGAAGCTCAGACGGATAAAATATTTCTGTAAAATACGAAAAAATATTTATTCTTATTAATTATTAATTTTTTGTTGAAGTAGTTGCGCAAAAATGATGTCTGAGCATATATTAAATGGCATTAAGTAGCATTGATTTAAAGATTTCAGTGAAACATTTGATATAATTTATTTTAAATTCCTCAAAGCACACAATTTCTTATCAAGTTTTCAAGTCGATGGCTCATTAATAACAGTGACTTAAAAAACTTAAAAATGCCAAATATTTATGAATGATATACAAATTTATTTGAATCTCTTATTGTTATATCTGCAGAGCGTTATCATAGCCGATGGATCGGAACAATACAAACGTTTTGTGACTCTGCCCCAGCCGTTGAACTTTAAAGTCTACATATTCAATGTGACCAATCCGGATAGGATACAACAAGGTGCCATACCCATAGTCGAGGAAATAGGACCCTACGTTTACAAGTGAGTCAGAATAAAATATCTGGAATATTTAATACTTATTTTGTAATATTTCCGCAGGCAGTTCAGGCAGAAGAAAGTGAAGCACTTCTCGAGGGATGGCTCTAAAATCTCCTACGTGCAAAATGTGCATTTTGACTTCGACGCGGATGCCTCGGCGCCCTACACCCAAGACGATCGCATAGTGGCCCTTAACATGCACATGAATGTGAGTAATAAACTATATGATGCATAAACATAGATAATAGTTATTTCTTTCGAAAAAAGATTGATCTAAACCATTCATTTTAATAATCAATTTGCAGGCATTTTTACAAGTATTCGAAAGAGAAATCACAGACATATTTCAGGGTTTTGCCAATCGGCTCAACTCTCGATTGAATCAAACTCCTGGCGTGCGAGTCCTTAAGCGATTGATGGAACGTATTCGAGGGAAACGTAAAGTAATTTTATCCACTACTAATTTAATCGGGGATAGTCCCCAAATCGGCGGTGATCGGTATCTCTATAAATAGTATCTGTATCTCTACTGCATCGAGCCCGAACGAAATCGGCTTTGTCTGTGCAAAGATTTACTCACTAGCATGCCTTGGTAGATTTAACTTAATGGTAATGGATTTTTACGATTTTCCGATGGAACAAACAAAGCTCTGTTTGTCTTTGTTCTGCTTTTGGGCCAGCGATTTCAACCGATTTATTATTCCTTTTATTTCGGGCTTCCCTTCATTGTTTATTAATTATGATTTTACCCCAGAGGTGCGTCATTGGCTATATGGGAATCTTTTGGATAGACTGTTTATAAGCAATTAAGCTGATGACTTTTTTTATTGCTGATTTATTGCGCCGATTCAGGCAGCTCAACTTTTCTGGGATTGGGTTAGGTCAAGACCCAGGAGGGGTTTTTTAAGTCAGTTGAAGTTATTTTCAATAAAATATAATGTAAGCTTTAATTAGTTTATCTAAACCATTTGTTTACTGCTTATACATATATCAATCAAGTAGCTTATATATTAGTTTTAATTTTTTAAACCTTCGACTTGAAGACAAAATTATTATATGTAAGCATGCTAGATAAAATCAAATAAAAAATCTATAATGACAGATTATTTTCCACTCCTAACGCCAGCTTAAATTTCGCTTAAATAAGATATTATAAAGAAGATTGCCATGATTAATAAACCCACTTTAACGACACCCAAACTTATAGCGCCCTTTAGCTGGGTGGAGGGCATCATGGTCAGCCTTATCGACGGTGTCAAAGTAAGTCAAATAGCCTCTCTCCTCCGCTGACAGCTTTGCAACTGTTTAATTATAAATATTGATTGCAATTGGGCGCAGCTTCAACTCAAAACTGAAAACCGAAACTTCAAACTGCCAAAGTCAAGATCATCCACATCAGAAGATGCGAGTGCTTGCTCGTAGAACAAAATTTTGATTGGCATTCACCTTGGGCCTGTGGCTCGTTGAAACTGACTTCTCTCGTCTATGTAAATATTTTGATAAATTGTCGAGTCGATCTGACTGGCGAGGAGAAATCAATGGAAACGGCAGCTGAAAACCGAATGATTGGAAACATCAATTTTCACACATACCAATCGGATTCACATCAAACGCAAAAACATAATTAATAATAACAAATTTGAGCTTGTGCTTTGCTACTAATTTATGGCTAACTGCCCCGCCTGCTGCTAATGCTTTTAACTATTTAAATATTAAATACTTAACTTTACTGCCTTACTGGCTTTGGACTCAACTCGCTGCATCTTCCTCTATTAACGATGTCGGTTCCTCCGACAATTCCCCTTTCTTACAGTCTGTCCTGCAAATCTCCGAGAATGATCCTGGACTGGCTTTACTTTTGGTCCATTTGAATGCCAATCTCAAGGCGGTCTTCAACGATCCCCGCTCGATGTTTGTCCAGACTTCTGTGCGGGAGTATCTGTTCGATGGAGTGCGCTTCTGCATAAATCCCCAAGGAATCGCCAAGGCCATTTGCAATCAGATCAAGGAGAGTGGTTCCAAAACTATCCGGGAGCAAAGCGATGGCAGCCTGGCCTTCTCCTTTTTCGGGCATGTGAGTATAGTTGTCGGCTATCTCAATTAAATTATATAATAATCTGAAATGTCTTTCCTAGAAAAATGGCTCTGGTCACGACGTGTACGAGGTTCACACTGGCAAGGGCGATGCCATGAGGGTGCTGGAGATCCAGAAACTGGACGACTCGCACAATCTGCAGGTGTGGCTCAACGCCAGTACGGAGGGAGAGACCTCCGTTTGCAACCAGATCAACGGAACGGATGCCTCGGCATATCCACCCTTTCGGCAGCGAGGGGACTCCATGTATATCTTCAGCGCGGATATCTGCAGATCGGTGCAGCTGTTCTACCAATCGGATATCCAGTACCAGGGTATACCTGGCTATAGGTACTCCATCGGCGAGAACTTTATCAACGACATTGGACCGGAACACGATAATGAGTGCTTTTGCGTGGACAAGCTGGCGAATGTGATCAAACGCAAAAATGGATGTCTTTATGCGGGTGCCTTGGATTTGACCACATGTTTGGGTGAGTTCATGTATCAAAAGCTGGGAAATATGGAAAAAATATTATTAGAGGCTTCTAGGTTACAATTACATGATTTCTTTTAAAATCATTCAAGCCATTTAACTTTTACAAATACGTCTAAGGTCCGGCCTCTACCATACCTTTCAAATTTCGCGGCTAGATAAGTTACCGGCTTGTCAATCTGTTAATTGTAAGAAATAACTTTTCTGGCTCGCAAAATAAACAGCTGATTTCCAATAGACAAGTTAAGAAGAAGATGGAGACTTACAGGTGTTTTGAGAGGCTGCAATAACCTAAACAACCATGTGGTAGCGCCTTACAGCTTAATTCCGTGCCTTACAGCTCAATTCGGTGCTTTACAGCATAGTTAACAGCAGTATGTTATTTTATCACGGTCAGATAGAGAGCAGATGACCGTCTTGTTTTTCGATTAATTGATCACCTTTTCCGGACAGATAGCAATCGGCTCTTTGACATAATCCGGCCCTAAAGTTTATTTTTAATTTTCCGTTATTGTTTTCTCGTGAAAATCACATTCATTATTACAAGATAAATACTTCCCATTTAACCAGCTCAACACCTGACAAAGAATTTGGAAAATATTTATGCTTCAGTTATGTTATCTTCCGCTTATCTTTAGTTCCTCATTTTATTTCACAGTATGAGCTAAATTTGCATTTCAAATGAAGTACCATAAATTTAGTAGATCAAAGACTTCTGTGTCGCGTCTCTATATTAAGAGTATAATAAGGAAAAGCATTTTAGCTTTGTCCCACAATTTGAAACATCCATAAAAAATTTTCTGGGCAATTGTAATTAATTTAGGGAAGAACATTTAAAGAAGATTTTTTATATTACAAAATTTATTTGAAAGCCTACAAATGGTAAATAAATATTATGGCTCAAAAGTTCAAAATTTAGGGGCATGATATTTGATTTCTTCAATTTAGGGGACTCCCACCAAATAAATAAATATTAAAAAAAAATATGAGTCCAACGATACTCCCAAAGCTCCAGTTCTTCAAGAGAAATCCCCTTGGCGATCGTTTCATTGAATTTTGTTAGAGTATTGATAATTTAATTCTGCGCTGGCTAAGCCTTCGTCACCATTTTGTGTTTGCTTGGAATAATACTGATTTAATTTAATTAGCATTTTGTTTATGTTGATAGTTTAAGTATTTGACAGTTTGTGTGTTATTTTTGATTTTGTGAACACTTAACTCAACTGTTAACGATGGTTTGATCAATTCAATATGAACTTTATCATTAATTGGGGCAAAGCTAGTTAGTAGCTACCATATGGTCACGACTAAAAATAATACGCCGGAGACAAACAATGAACTTTCAATTTTGTAGAATTTTAGTGATCGAATCCGCACGCAAACCGGAAATATTTGGAATAATTTTTGACATTTTTGCTCTTTGTATTTTGTTATGCAAATGAGCCTCTTTATGCTTTCGGTATGTTTGTTTTATGGCGATTAACCGGACACTCAAGCGATGAGGCGAACTACCCCAGAAGACACCTTAAAACACTCGTCTCTGTCATCGGGCTGTGGTTGGTTACCTCAGTAATTATAAGGCAGGCACTTATAAATCAAATGGTAATCATCGCCAGAGCTTGGTGCGAGTTCTAGTTTGGGTTTAAATGTGTTTTTCATGCAAATTCGTCTGCTGGAGAGAAGTGCAAACCGAAGGCATCAAGAGTCGCAGCTAATCACAGATTAATTAAGTGCTGGTAACCATAAACTAGAAAGACATAAAAATCGTCGAATTTTAAATGGAAGATTTCCAGATATCTGACAAATTGCAATCGCTTTTCGCTGGGACTTGATTAAGATTCAGATTCAGATGAAGATTCAGATTCCGATTCCGATTGCGAGTCTGTGTGGGCTGGCTTTGATCTTCTTCGATTGTTTAATTTCTTAATTAACACTCGAGTTCGGGGGAACAAAAACGTTTAGCTTCGCATTCTGAATTGAGTTCCCCGGGGGCATTGCGCATCTGAAATCAAAAGTGTTGTCTTCGATTCAACTAGGGGATATAATGAGCCGCTCTTCATTATGATGTTCTCGAGTGCTGTGAACGCTCTACAAATTGAAGCATTATCTGGGATTTTTATTATATTTTTTCTACACTTTTTTGCCTGGGTGTTTGCCGATCGCGCACGTTTCAATCTTGAGATTCTTTTGGCAATGCCTCCGACGAAAACGTCATATTCTTTTTGTTTAATTGTCGAAACGTGAGTTAACAGTTTCAGTAATGAGCATTTGAAATATTTTGTCTGATGAGGAAATTCTTACAAATTGGTTCAGCCGCACATCAAAGCCATCACAAGTAGTTAAGTAAATAAATAAATGTTGTTCTGCGAAAACGTGACGAGGGCTTAAGAAGCTTCCGCAACGGCGCATCAGCGGACATTTCATAAAATATTTTCCAATTAAATTAATTAAATTAAATGTAAGTAGCGACAGCCTGCTAAGGTCACAGAATCCAGTTTTGTTTTTGGAATTATCTCAGAAATGTAAACAGAATAATTAAAATGGAATGCAGCGATTCGCCCAAGGAGCTGGTTATGCTAATTAGGGAGCCTCTTTTTAAATGTTTCTTTAATGTTGCTATACATTTATTGTTATCTCAATATAGATGCCCCTGTAATTTTGACATTGCCTCACATGCTGGGCGCCTCGAATGAGTACCGAAAAATGATCCGAGGCCTGAAGCCAGATGCCAAAAAGCATCAGACTTTCGTCGATGTGCAGTCGGTAAGTAATACATATTCGACTGTCCTAAGGCGGAATTTTAATTTAAAATATTATTCGTAACCCATTAGCTGACGGGCACGCCATTGCAAGGCGGCAAGAGAGTTCAGTTTAATATGTTCCTCAAGAGCATCAACCGAATAACCATCACAGAGAACCTGCCCACGGTTCTGATGCCAGCCATTTGGGTGGAGGAGGTTGGTTATACTTAATCCTAATTTAAATAGTTAATTTATAAATGAATATTTATCCTGTTTTCGCAGGGCATCCAACTCAACAGCGAAATGGTGGCCTTCTTCAAGAAGAAGCTGATAAACTCTCTGAAAACCCTCAATATCGTCCATTGGGGAACCTTGTGCGGGGGCATAGGCGTGTCAGTCTTAAGTCTGCTGTACTATATCTATCAAAGGGGGCGTGTCGAGGAGCCACCTGTGAAGTAAGATATTATCCATAGATGTGTATTTGTTATTGAGTGCTTTGTAAAAGTGTATTTGTTATACTATTATGATAATTATGGATGTAACACACGCAGTTTTTGTCTACGAATTTGTATATAATTTATTTTTTAAATGTGATTCTATTGTATTGTGATTTAGCGTTTACTAAAAGAAAAAAAAAAACAAGAAAAACTACTGCAAACGAAAAATTTTGTTTTAATTGGAAGCTTAATGATTCCTCGAGTTTCGCGGAATTGTTTGTGGCTTTAATTAGGGAGTTTTAATAAACGGCTGGGGCTCAACTATGCTGCGAATTTGTGGAAATGTTTGTCAATTCAGTTAGGGAATTTGTTCCAAAATATACTTAATAAAATGATTCTTAGAAAAATAATTTACAGAAGAGCGCATGGCTTTAATTAGGAAAGTCCAATAAATATCTATGCCTAAAGTGTCAAGCTGCCTAGAAAAATTGCTTGTGCATTTCATTAAGGTTTTTTTCTGCGGTCTTCTAAATCAGAAACCAATGCTAACCACAAAAAGCACTTTGCATACTTAAAGCCTTGATCCATCCGACGCCTCCCGTCTTTTTGGCAATGACTCAAGTTCAAGACCAGCTAATGAGGGAACCCGCGTATTAATCAATCAGCAGCAGTTTTTCGGCCCAGCAATTTGCACACGAAAAGTGGCAATTAAAGCACAGTTTATATTGCATAAAATCGACTCTCAACTAAGCTACGTCGTATTTAAAGCTTAGGCAACGGGGGCTAAGATAAAGGCAAAAATAAATCAAGAGCTATTGGCCAAGTCCGAGAGATGCAAACAAAATATTTCACCCGGGCGACAAACAAAGCCGAGCCAAGGTGTTTGCATTACAATGTGATTGAGACACTCCGTGGGGCGGGGTCGCATCGGATTGATTGACAGCCGCGAATCGCGTCTGTCGATTTCTTGATTGAGACTTACGAGGCGATTAAAAACGCGTGAAAACCGCTCGGCTCCCCACTCGGCCCCCACTCGGCTCGGCGACTGTCCCATAAATATTTCAAATTAATTCCATCAGGCAAATGAGCAGCTAATGGCCCAGCAAATGCAGAACTTTCTAGCCAATTTTTTATGGCTGATTCGACATGTTCTTCTCCAGCAGATCTCTGGCCATTCGCGCTTCTAATCTATTGGGTTCTTGATTCAGAGAACCTTTTTTCAGCGGTGGCCGCCGTAATTATGCAATAGCCACTATAGCCCAGAGACCCCGAGCAACCAGTTTGTCTCGCTCAGCCGTCCAGTCGTCGTCGTCGTCATATTCAAATTGACTTTGGGCTGAAGATGCGACCGCCGGAGATTTCAGTCGTCAACGAAACGCGCGAACGCACGCAGTCCAGCTGTAAAAAATCGCACGAAAAAAAGCGAATAAAAATCGCTTGGAGCGAAACGCGCTAAAGGTGGCTGCTGGAAAATTTGAATTTTAAATGACCTAAGGATCTTGCTCCAGTTATAGTGTTTGTGTTCTCTGCTCTCTGTTCTATATAAGAGTCATAGCTTCGGGCTCGGGAGTGTCAGAACAGAGCAAGATGTGGAGGTGGCAGGTAATCCTACTGCTCCCGCTTCTGGCCTCGGCCAAGATCTTCGATCGCTGCGAGCTCGCCCATTCGCTGCAGCATCGGTTTGGACTTCCGGCCGCCCAGGTGGCCACCTTGGTGTGCATTGCCCAGCACTCCAGTGACCTCAACACGGCCGCCTTTGGGGGCGGGGCGGGGCTGGGCGGAGGATCGCACGGTCTCTTTCAGATCAGTGACGTCTACTGGTGCTCGCCTCCTGGCCAGGGCAAGGGCTGTGGTCTGAGCTGTGCGAGTCTGCGGGACGACGACATTGCCGACGATGTCCTGTGTGTGAGGAAGATCTATGCGGAGCATCAAAGGATCAGCGGAGATGGCTTCACCGCTTGGCAGGCCTATGCCGCCTACTGTCGCCAGGATGCGGCCGCCTATGTGGCAGGATGTGGTGGCGTTACCACGGCTCTCTCGGTGGCTGCTTCCTATCAGAAACCCCAGCAGGTTCAGGTGAACAGCTACCATCAGGTGGCTCATGTGCCACTGAATCACTACCATCAAGCTAACAACTACCACCAGGTGGCCCAAACCCAAGTGCAGGGAAAAATCTACAACCGCTGCGAGTTGGCCCAGGAGCTGTATTACCAACATAAGCTGCCCATGCCGCAGATTCCCACCTGGGTGTGCATAGCCCAGCATGAGTCCTCCTTCAACACGGCGGCCGTGGGTCGCCTCAACGCAGACGGGAGTGCGGATCACGGGCTCTTCCAGATCAGCGATCTCTTCTGGTGCACCCACGACCAGCGGCCGGGAAAAGGATGCCAGGCCACTTGCAACCAGTTTCTGGACGCCAGCATAGTAGACGATGTGCAGTGCATAAGGCGGATCCACCAGGAGCACACCCAGATCTCTGGGGATGGCTTCAACGCCTGGACGGTGTACAAGAGGAACTGCCTCAACCAGCACTATGAACAGGTGGCCGCCTGCTTCGCCAAGCCGCCAGCTCAGCATCATCACCATCCGAATGCCATCGGGGGAGGTCCTGTGAAGCCCAAGGTCAGCTATGCGTATCAGTTTGGACAGGTCCAGGTGCAGCAGAGCCCTGCGCCCGCCGTGAATCAATACTATCGACCAGCTCCGCCAGCCGTGAGCTACCAACGCGAGGTGACCAATGTGGCAGCCTATCAGGGGAACCCCTTCCTGCGGCCACGTCTCCCTGCAACTCCTGTGGCTGCCGCTCCTCCTCCTCCTCCTCCGAGGCAGCATCCCAATGCCATCGGAGTAGTCACCAAGGGTCAGACCCCAGCCAATCCCTTCTATTACAAGCAGCAAACCCAGTATCAGCCACACTATCAGGCACACTATCAGACACACTATCAGCAACAGTACCACACCACAGCAAACACAGTGGCGCGCACGGGTAAAGTTTACAGTCGGTGCGAATTAGCCCAAGAGTTGTATTTCTCACACAAGTTTCCCATGCAGGAATTGGCCACCTGGGTGTGCATCGTCGAGCATGAGTCCTCGTTCAATACGGCCGCCGTGGGTCGCCTGAACGCGGACGGGAGTGCGGATCACGGGCTCTTCCAGATCAGCGACCTCTACTGGTGCACGCATGACCAGGGAGGCGGCAAGGGCTGCCACATCGACTGCAACCGCCTGCTGGACTCGGACATCTCGGATGACGTGAGGTGTGTGCGCACCATCCACGACGAGCACACCCGGATTTCGGGGGACGGATTTACCGCCTGGACAGTCTACAACGGGCACTGCAGGCAGAAGACCCGAGCCGACATAGCCAGCTGCTTTGAGGGGAAAGACGTGCCACAGGCAGGGATTAAGCCTGCGCCGGGCAACGAGCTGGTTAAGAAGGCTCCGCCGAAGCCAAAGGGAAAGATCTACAGCCGTTGCGAGCTGGCCAAGGAGCTCTACCATAAGCATAAGATACCCATGCGCGAGATTCCCACCTGGGTCTGCATAGCCCAGCACGAGTCCTCCTTCAATACAGCCGCCGTGGGGAAACTGAACTCAGATGGCAGCGAGGATCACGGGCTCTTCCAGATCAGCGATATTTACTGGTGCTCCCATGACCAGACAAGTGGGAAAGCCTGCCACATCGAATGTGATCGTCTGCTGGATTCGGATATCTCCGACGATGTCCAGTGCATACGCACCATCCACGAGGAGCACACTCGACTCTCGGGAGATGGATTCAATGCATGGACCGTTTACAATGGACACTGCAGGGGTCAGAGTTTGGCCCAGCTGAGTGACTGCTTCGAGGGAAATGAGATTGTAGAGGCGGACAAGATCAGCCCCTACGGAGAGAAGCCTCAAGTGAAGCCCCACTCGTCGAATTCGGAGAAGCCAGTTCAGAGGATTGCCGCCAGCCACGGCTATTCGGGAAACCCTTTCCTGCAAAATCTGCAAGCATCTAAGCCCCCTCATGCTCATGTGCCGCCTGCCAAAGTTACCAATAAAATTACAAATAATAATTCACCAGCCAAACAGCCGCCAAGCAATAAACTCTATGCGACGAATCCATTTCTGAATAGCGTGCAGCCTCAAAAAATTTCCACAACCAACCAAGTTAAAGATAAACCTACTCCGCCACTAGCCAGTGGCTTTTATGCCACCCAAAAACCTAACTACGATCACAATCCCTTCCTGAAAGCCCTTGGCTCCATCCCACACTCTGCCATCACAGCACACACTGCCGAGGAGACCAAGCCCCATGACGGTTTCTCCTATGCCCAGAATCCATTCCTCAGTCTACTTAGCAAGCCAATAGTACCTGCTCAAGCACCCATCAAGCCCCAGCCCAAGCCCAAGCCGAAGCCCTCGAGCGCAAGCCCATCTAAGCCCCCTCAGCCGGTCAACAGGCCCTATGTCAGCAGCGACAGCTTCCGCAATGAGGTGATTAAGTTTACGGCCACTTCTACGGCAGCACCAACTACGTCAAGTACAAGGCAGCCCATAAGTTCAACAACAATTACAAAGCCATCTGTAACAACAACCACGGGGAGACCCTTGACTGCAGCCACAAAGAAACCAGTCTCAACTACGGCCAAAACAACTAATTTGCCGTTATGGTCATGGCAAACTTCTGTCGGAAAAACAACCACGACCGCTAAGCCCACGATAACGGGAAGTGGCAGCCACTACACAGCCACTACAAAGGCCGCTGCAACTACTCGATCAGTGACAACTAGTAAGCCACGTATCTATCCAACTGTTGGGAAGACTACTCGGCCAACTGTTCGCACAACCACTCGTCCAAGCACTAGACCAACCACTAAAGCAACATCTCGTCCAATAACTACGACTCGCCCAGATATTCGATTTGGTTCAACAACTCACCAACAATATGCAACAACAGCAAACCACATAACTTCTACGACCTATCGGCCAACAGCTCGTCCAACCTCTAGACCAACCACTCGTGCAACCACTCGTCCAATAACTACGACTCGCCCAACTATAAGATACAGTTCAACAACTCACCAAAAATATTCAACAACAACGAGACACACAACTACTTCGACTCCAACTCGATATACAACAGTAAGCCAACCCACAACTCGCCCAATTACAACTCCACGCCCAATTACGACCACTCGGTATATTTCCACTACTACCCCAACCAAGAATTCTACCCGTAATGCAGCTGTATATTTACCCACCGCCCGCCCAATTTCAACAACGAAGCCCTCAACTCGTTATTCACCAACAACTCGTTCTACAACAAAGTCTCCATACCATTACATAGAAGTGAATAAATCCACGAAACGCCCAGCACCAACTACTCGATTAACCACTTCCACTCCTCGAACACCAACAACTCACCAGCCTTCATCAACAAGGTCCACGACTCGTTATTCTGCACCGACTACTCGCCAAGGCAGCACCACACCAAGGCCTTACCTATTTACGTCAACCACAACAACGAAAAAGAGTGCCACCACAAAAGATCCCTTTGACCATCCGTTCTTTCAAAAATACAAAGCGAAGTTTGATAAGACCCCCATAGCTCCCGCTCTAAATGCAAAACCCGCCAGCACAATAATCTCGAATCAAGGCAATTTCACCACCAGCAGTCCGTACTATGCAAAATATCAGGAGAACAAAATTAAAACCGCAGCCAAAACCGTTCTTTCTTACGATTTTGGGCACAATAGAACCACAACGATTAGGCCCAGGAGTGCTTTCGATGTTTACCTGAATTGGAACAAAAATTAATGAGTTCCCATTAGTGTGACATTTTCGAGACTTGTAAATATGTGTTATTGATTGATGTAATACCACTAGTTTTTCATAACGGCATAATACTCATGCATTATTAATCTTAAGCGAAATAAATAGGACTTAGATAATAAAATAAAAATAAAATCATGCGAATGCAAAATGTACGAAAATTAATTTCATTTCAGAGACTCGCACTTAACTGGTCGACGGCCCAAGCTGGCAACGCGCCAAACGTCGCCAAGTGCGATTCGACCGTGGCTTTAAGCAGGAGCTTTGATTAATTTTTGTTAACCCGTTTTGGCCCGGGTCTTGCTGAGCACCGCGACAAAGACAAAGCGGGCCAAAGAACTGCAGAGATAACGAGTTTTGAATTCGAATTGGGTTCCCGAAAAGTATTCTTTTATTTCAGACACTTAACAATTTTGCATTCTTAATGTAAGTGTTCAAAAAGCGTCTCATGTGATGTCAGAAGGCCAGTATCAAAAATATTATCTCTTGAAATTTGATAACTGGATTGTGGCATCGGTGGGCGTATCAAGTTTTTTTAGCCTTGCGGGGTATTATAACTATAGTCCGAAATTTGCAGCCCAGTCGATCTATCCATGTCAGTCTGTCAGTCCGTCCGTTTATGCACAAATTGGTCTCCCAGTTTTAATGATATTTGGAAGAAACTTCTTTTTGGCTGCTAGAATAAGTCGGAACGGCCAAATGGGAGAGCTATGTATGTACAATATGTCAACAAAGTGTTTTTACAAAGGTGAAAAATGTAAAATATCATCTTTGTGTTTAAAAAAGAGGGCAATATCGGATATTTTTCAATGTTTTTACATTTTATTTTGATTATTTAAGTATCCTACTGCTAAATTATAAAAACGGAAAGGCACATTATTTTAAGCAACATTCTTAAAAAAAAATAATAACAAATAACATCTTCTTTTCAGCTTGTCAAGAAAGTGTTTTGACATTAACTAAAAGTTAGGTTTTAAACCACTTCAACCGCAAATTCCGTTAGAATTGAGGTTTGAAGTTTTGCTATCTAAAACTTCAACCTTAATTCTAACGGAATCTGTACTTTTGCTCTAACTCGTCCGTCTTAATTGTCTAAGGAAATTTTGTTACGACAAGTTCTAATTTTGAAAACAATGCCTGGAAAAATAACTTTGCACGACGTCGTTCAGTTGGTCTATTATAACCACCAGATCGGCAAAAACGTCCAGGAACTAGCAGAAATGTTTTCTGTGTCCAGGCAGACAATTTATAACAATTTAAACAGAGCCAACAAGGAACATCGACTGGGTCCCAAGTCAGCAACTGGACGGCCTCGCAAAATTTCGGATCGAGATGAGAGGAAATTATTGAGGCAAGTGGCCAAAAACCCACAAATATCACTCAGATCGATAAATATCCATGTTTCACATGAAACCGTCCGAAAGATGCTTAAACGGAACGAGTACACATCCGTGTAGCCCGTAAGAAACCGTTGCTCTCGAAAGCCAATATTGAAAAGTGGATATTGTTTGCCCAAACGTTTGAGGAGAAGCCAACAAGCTTTTGAGATAATGTTATTTTTTATATTTATACAATGACGGGCCATCCATCGAGTCTGGAGCAAGCCCTTAATAGCCTTAGACCCCCGAAACATTATTCCGACAGTGAAGTTTGGAAAACTTTCCATAATGGTGTGGGGCTGCATATCGAGCAAGGGAGTAAGAGAACTGGCTTTTACCGAAAATACGATGGATGCCAAGCAGTACTTGGACATTTTGAAGTCGAATCTTTTAGCCAGTGCAAAAATATTTGGGTTTTATGAAGAAAACAAACCCAAATTTAAATTTTATCAAGATAATGACCCGAAGCACAAGGCGAATATGGTTCGAATGTGGCTGCTTTACAACTACGGAAAAGTGCTGGACACTCCCCCCCAGAGTCCAGACTTAAACCCCATTGAAAATGTGTAGACATTCTTAAAGAAAAAAGTGGCAAAACGGAGTCCCAAAAACCGAGCTGAGCTCAAAGCAGCTATTCTAGAGGAATGGGCGAAGATTCCCGAGAAGTTTGACATGAAAAATGAAAAAGCGATTGGAAGAAGTTTGTGCTGCCAAAGGAGGCCATACCAAATATTAGATATGCCACACACACACACAAACGTCAAAATAAGACCAATTTTTATATTTGTCAAAACACTTTCTTGACAAGCTGAAAAATGGGTGTTATATGTTTTTATTTTTTTAAAGAATGTTACAGAATAAATTTGTTTTTCTTTTTTAATAATTTAGCAGTGAGATACTTAAATAATTAAATTTTAATTTTCACAGAACTTTTATTTATAATACTTGTTGTTCTTAACCAATTTCGCAGTTATCTTCCTTTTTCACTAAATATGGGACAGTTGTCCGAATAAAAAAGTTGTACTATTTTTTTATTTAATTTTTAGTCTAAAAACAATATATTTAATTCGGATTTCTAGAGAAAAAACTTTTTTCAAAAATTTGCTTTACAATTTTTTTAAAGTATGCTTTCTGCATCCTGTATACCCTACTAAGAACTTAAATACTGCTGTGCAAATATAACCGGTAAAAATACGTTTGACACCTAAGACGCAACTTTTCAATAGCTTTTGATATTGTCCTTTCAACCCTTTTCTTTCGGATATGCGATTTTAACATACAATTTAAAAAAAAAAAATTTTTAAAGGCAAAATAGGCAGCGTGCCGATTTTGAAACTAATTAAAAACTTTTTAAATATTTTTGTTTAAATAACTATTAATCGTCACAAAATTTGGTATCAGAAATTTGTTGGGTTGAATGTGCCATCGTCACTTTAATCTCACCTCGTTAAGAGGTGTTTTTATTTGATATCAGAAGTATTTTAAATGACATATGTATGTACATACATAGGTCTTCCATTCTTGTTATAAGTTTTTGTTTGAAACTCAAATGGGAAAAATTAACAAAACAAAATGCATATACGAAGTTAGCTAACATATATGGAATCATTGCTACTAATTTGGATGAGAAAGCGAATTTTCGGAGATATGTGTTATACCCCGAAATATCTCAAGGTCTATACGGCCTGAAGTGACTATAAAAATCGTAAAAGCCATTAAAAAAAAAATTTTAATCTTAAAAAGAAAAATTATTTTAATTATAATATTTAGAACAATTTTGTCAGGGCAAAGTAATTATCATATCAAAATACTTTTCCAATGACATATAGCACGTTTCTGTAACTTTAGTCGTTCAGAAGTTATGGGGGCGAGAAATTTCCTTTTTTTCCGCCAAAGTAGTGAAAAAAGCTAAAATTAGATTAACTTAAAAAAAACAAAATTTAACGATTTTTCTTAAATTTAAATTATATTAAATTTTCTTTGATCGCTTTACATTTTATTGCATTGTGCACGTCTCTATATGACTCTACATGAGTTTTTACATAAATGTATGTATAGTGCATGTAAAAGGTTTGGTATATGGGATCTTTGCTACTAATTTTAATGAGTAATATCTCGAGAAAGCGAATTTTCCTAGATATGTGTTATATACCAAAAGTTGAGCAATTTCAAGGGCTATATGGCCATGAGTGACTATCAAAATCGTTAGAGCCATTTTAAAAAAAACTTAAAAAACTTTAAAAAAAAAAAATAATTTGATTAGAAATTCTTAAATGTTATATTTAGATAAATTATGACAAGGCAAAGCTATTATCATTTCGAAATACCTTTCAAACGACATAAAGCACGATTCTGTAGCTTTAGTCGTTTAGAAGTTATGGGCGCGGGAAATCTGGCTTTTTTAGCTGTTTTCCCGCCAAACTAGCGGGAAACCCAAAAAGTCGTAAAACAAAAAAATCGACAGACACACAGACAAACAACAGGACAAACGTTTTCATTTCGAAAAGGCCTTTAAAATCTTTTTTATTGATTATCTTTTGAACGGAGTATCGGATCAGGATGATCGAGGTGTCATTCGACGCGTATTTAAAGCTAGATTACAACAACATTAAAATTTTTTGGATTTTTGCTTATTTTTTGTCATTTCTTGCTCTGTCATTTCTTCTGCAGTTGGTGCCATTATATCGCGCGACCAAGGCTCGAATGCGCTACAGCTTGCAACAGCAATGCAGGGTTGTCGTAAAATTCTCACATTTTTGCTAATAGTTCCCATGTTAATTGTACTCCCGATTGTACTCAAATTTTGAGAAAAAGTCCGCTTAAGCCTATTAATTTAATATATTTATTTACTTTAAACTAAAAATAAAGAATATATATTTTTAACGTTTGTTAACAGACGGACATGGCTAGACATGGCAGCTGGAGATGCTGATCAAGAATATACATATATACTTTATAAGGTCGGAGATTTCTCCTTCTGCCTGTTACATACATTCTCGGTTGACACTAACGTATAATACCGTTGTACCCTATGTACCCCGGGTTTAAAAATATCTCTAAGCATAGTCATAATTTTAGGCTTAAAGTAAAAATATATGAAATAAATGTCAGCAGACATGCTTTAAAATCTGTCACGTGTCTTTTAATTTCACACACAATGCTTTGGGTAAAGGGTACTCACAGTCGGTTGCACTCAACCGCAGCTTTCCTACTTGTTATTGCAAAAAATATATGAGTTTTAATTATCCCGCTGAAATACAGAGGTTTCAGTCACCGCTACCTCTGTACCGAAGTTAACAGAATGGCTTGGGTCATAACTATAGGTACACATACGCCTACGCGGTTGCAGTCTGTACTACGGTACCTTACTCTTTTTATTAACATCAGAGCTAAACTTTAGCAACCAAATGAGTGCGAGCGAGAGCCAAATACATTTTTTCGGCCCCCTCTCAAAACGAGAGGACAATAGTCATCCTCTCGCATTGATTAAGCTACATGCGTACTTACCAGCGCTAAATTGTAGCAACCAAATGAGTGCGAGCGAGAGCCAAATACATTTTTTGGCCCTCTAATACGGCTATGATACAGGGCATAAGTTTTCATTAATTAGCTACTTCATTAGAACCTTGAAAGAGACAACTATATGTCTTTTTTTGGTTCGGATTTTTTTCGTACTGCGACTACGGTCAGACTAATTTAAAAGGTAAACAATAACAATGGCCAAAATTCGCAGTACATAATTATCAATTTCTGAAGTCCTTGTGCAAACACTCCTGAAGAAATTAATATGAAAGCCCTTACACTGATTATTACACCCGCTCGTGTAAATAGATTTAGTTAATTCATAATAATTACACAATTTCACGGCGAAAAACCCATGTCACCGAAAACTTATTCATTTTGTGTATTTATCTTGCTTTTGTGCAGTATAGTTGCTGAAAATTATGGCAAGCCTTCAGCAAAAACCAATATATTCTGGGAGACCGTTTTGTCTAATGAGACATTAATATACTTTTTAGATACAATTTAATGAATTACTGACGGTATATTCTATCGAACTCATTTTTTTGTCTGGTATTTTTTTCGGTAAACCGATAAGTTTTTCAAGTAATAAGCAATTAATGTATTAAATCTCTCATTGAAAGTGCCGTGTAGTCGTCTTGCTCGCACTTAGGCAAAACCCTATGGTTGCTGTCAAGCTTCTAATTAATGCGCCAATTAATGAAGTTTTTAATACAGTGTCATAATGCTATAATAGCAAGGTCGGTACGCAGATGAGCTAAGAGAAATACTAGAATATACTAGACTGAACATCGCGCTAGATATTTTAAATCGGCTGAGTCTTCGCAAGGGTGGCGCGAGAGGAAGGAAATATCTGATAATTCCCCGCGAACCATGCGAAAAACAGTCTGGTAATTGGAAACGAACTCGAATGGCGGGATTTTCTAGATGGGCTAAATTAATTTAAGTACAATACCATGAAATACAAAAAATTAAAAATATTAAAACAAAATGAAGTCTTAAAATATGTGATTATACCTATTGGGAATACCACTAAAAAAAAAAATGCGCCAATTACTCTACCTCAATGGTGGTGTGGAAATGAGTGATGTGAAAATAAATTATATGGCATAAACTTCGATTTTATGCGACTCTTGTTATTAGATAGGCACGTGTGTTATTCACAAAATTGGCTGAAAGTTAAAATAAATAAATGAAATTAAATTGCGAATTGAGTCTTAACTATGAGGGCCTAGATCTTAAGAAGGAAACCAAAAGCGATATGCCAGTTATTAATAAGGATTGCAAATAAAGAAATAGAGAATATCAAAAAGTGCAATTCGATAAAAGTAATTAAAATAAATTACAACGAGAAAGAAAGCTAACTTCGGTAAACCGAAGTTGGTATACCCTTGCAGTTATAGGATACCAATTAAAAAAAAAAAATGCGCCAATCACTCTTCCTCAACGGTGGTGTGGAAATGAGCAATGTGAAAATAAATTATATGGCATAAACTTCGATTTTATGCGACTCTTGTTATTAGATAGGCACGTGTGTTATTCACAAAATTGGCTGAAAGTTAAAATAAATAAATGAAATTAAATAGCGAATTAAGTCTTAACTATGAGGGCCTAGACCTTAATGTTAGATAAAGTTCTTATCCACAATAAAGCGTTCATCCTATCCATCGCAGCAGCAGATTCTTGGTCCGTGCTGCTCTTGAATTGAATACCAAACCAAACTAAAGAGAATATTGAAAAATGAATTTCAATAAAAATAATTATTAAAAGTAATATAAAATAAAAAATACAAAGACATCAGACATCTTCAATTTAAATTAAAACCTTAGATAAAGTTCTTATCCACAATAAAGCGTTCATCCTATCCATCGCAGCAGCAGGTTCTTGGTCCGTGCTGCTCTTGAATTGAATACCAAACCAAAGAGAATATTGAAAAATGCTTTTCAATAAAAATAATTATTAAAAGTAAAATAAAATAAAAAATACAAAGACATCAGACATCTTCAATTTAAACTAAAACCTTAGATAAAGTTTTTATCCACAATAAAGCGTTCATCCTATACATCGCAGCAGCAGGTTCTTGGTCCGTGCTGCTCTTAAATTGAATACCAAACCAAACTAATTAAAGTAAATAAAATAGAGAGACGACTAGACGAGCCAGGAGCTCAAAGTCGAATAAGCTACCCAAGAAAGGGAAAGTTCTACAATTATTGTATTTAAAATTTTTTGCAAACCCTTGACAGCAGTGACAAATATCGATATTTAGAAAAATTAAAAAACATCGATGGTAGGTATTAATAGTGTCATCGACTCGTCTTCCATCTCTCGTCGGTTGAAGTTCCGTTTTTTCTAACTTGTGTTAACTTGTGCCAGTGGAAAGTGATCTTAAAAAGTGAAAATAAACCAGGAAGTGAGTAGTGACAAAGACTAATGTAGTGTTTCTGTAGTTGTATTATAAGAAACTACAAATAAGTTAGTTGCCAAAACGCAAGCTGGACGAGCAGCACGCTTTTCCAAAATCATATGTATATACATATGGAAATAAGAATTCACGCATTCTCGTACATACATACATACGCATGTTAAAATAAAATTAATTGCTGAAGGTGTTAAATTACTTATGTATATGTATACTATTTACAACACATTTTCTTCAAACATTTTGCCTTATTTTATACTGATATCGTTCACATTCGTATGTTCATATGTAAATATGTTCGGTAATGCGTGCATTCGTATTTCCACGTAAGTTTAAATTAAATCCCAGTGGGACTCGTTGACGAATCCCAATTTAGCACGTTTTTGTTATCGTCCTCTTTGATCGTTGTCTCTTTCTCGTCGTCGCACAGTGTGGTATTCGACCCGAAAAGTTTTGATTAATTAAAAAAAAATTGTTTTGCGATCGATACATTTATTTATATAAAATATATATAAAATGCTGCTGCCGTCTATATTTCTATCTCCTTAACCTAACAGAGGCTGAGCAATTGGTTGCCAAAGTTGGAATATATTTTCCGTTTTTCTATAAAGACGTCTCATCTTTCTAGTGTTCTCCCAAAATTCAAACGAGATAGCCAAGCGGCCGTACTGTCAGATGTGTTTGTTTGTTTATTTACTTAAATTATGATTTTCAAAGACGCGAGACCAGCTCCAGATGCCGCCGACGAGGACAAGCTGCTCCTGGCCCTGCAGCTGCTGATACGGCCACTGCTGGAGCGGTGATCTTTGTGTGTCCGGCCTCTTCCGTCCGCTGCTCCTCCAGTTGGCTGCTGGTGTATCTCTACGCATTTTAGTCTGCACATCTTCATCGTAAGGCACATCCACCGCAGCTGCCGCGGATCCTTGGGACTTCTCCACGGAGTTCGTACTGTTGCGTATCTAGTGCGGCGGTGCTTGCCCGTGCTTTATTTTATGGTAAAGATCCCACATTATTGTTTTTTTTAAATTGTATAAATAAATTTACCCTGCTGGAAAGCCCTTCCATACGGCTGTGCTTCCTATAGCCTGTGTCCAATTAAATTGAAATTGTTTTAAATTGTTATTTTCAAAAATGGATTTAGTTTTAATGAGCCAACGGCAGGGGTACACAAACTAATTTTTACTGAAGTTAGCTTCCTTTCTTGTGTATACTAAGACTTTAACAGTAAATACCCTCTGAAAGGGTATAAATAGTTGTGAAACATTAAATAATCTTTACAGAAAACTTTAAAGACTTTTTTACAAAGTTAGCTCGATAGTCCTTAGCTCTTTGGAAACAGACCCAAAAGCCACAACTGGTGTATCGCTCCATTGTGCAACTCTTACGACTTTCGGATCTTCATGACGGCTTGCGAAATAGTAAAATTAAATTGACGTGAACCTAAAGATTTGACGCAACTGTGCATTAAAAGAAAAGGTAATTTTCTATTGAAAACCCCCCTTCGAAAAAATTAAAAAAAAAAAAAAAACATAGATATGGGGTGCTTCAACGTATGTATATTTGGGTATACAAATTATGTTGGGGACGCTCTTGGTTTAGTCACAATCCATCTTTGAAGCTTAGCCTAATTCCCATACAAAATGCGCTTGGAAACCGTTTCTACGCAAACACACACACAGTGACAAATTATGAATACACAAAATCCAAGCGCCTGTCAGCTTGCCAGCAGGATCGCTCCATGGACATCAATTTTGGATACAACGCCTCAATTTTGAGCTCTGTGGAGTTTGTCCACGACCATCACCAGTTGAGAGCTCTTGCTCCTGGAGATTAAACATAGGTGGTTGCAAAGGCCGAAGCCGTGGTGGGAATTGCAAAAATGCCGCCAAATTTCAAATGCAATTTCCTTTTCCAGAAAAGACGACGTCGTCAGCGCTACCTGCGGTCCCTGAGGCCGGAGTACCTGCTGGCATTGCCCGGTTCAAGACAGGTATTAAGTCTTTCTTCCTGGATCCCAATGACTATGACACGCACAAAGCGAAGGAGCACGCCTCAAGGATATTGTCGCCAAAAACACACCCGATGATAGTCCAGTGACGATGAGGTTGAGAGTACGTTCAGCGGCTACTCACGAGACTTAACATATTTCTTCGTGATCAAGGCCGAATTCGGCTGCGACGACGACTGCGCAAGCTTGCTTGGCACTCGCTCTTGGCCTGGAGAGGGCCTATACTCAGAAAGACGGACGTCTATAGCTTGACTTGTTTAATATTTCTCTATATTAAAATTAATGTATAGGTAGTGCTTCTTAAGGTTGTGTGAATTAAATAGACGAAAAGACAGTTGGAAAATTAAGGAAAGTAATTAAATTTTCTTAGACAATACAACAACCCAGTATTTCATATATATTTATATATATTTTCCACATTAGTTTCTAGTATAATTTCCATTAGTTTCTAGTATAACAGTCTTCGGCATGGGTGACCAAATGAATGTTTTCAGATCCAGGACACTGGAAAGAATTGTCTCCGTGTAGAGTGGTATCATTGTGGAATCTGATGATAGTGATGATGCTCATCAGCCATCAGAAAATCCAGTTGTAAATGAGTCCTCAAACTGGGAGATTAACAAGGCTGTGGGAGATAACTCTCCATCCAACACAACTCTGGAGGAGTCTATGGAACCTAGTTTTGAAAAGCCGAGATATTCGTGGCAAAGATGGAAGTCTCTTATAGTTACCCCAGTCCCGCCGTGAGATAGCTGGGGTCATTAAAATAGATTTTCACATTTTGGTATGCTCCAAAGGCATTGGAGGCGAAGGTTCTAACTTGGTGCGAACACCTCATTTCGATCGGCAAAGGTTTTTTGTTCTAGTTTTTGTTGTCAAGTGATTTTCCATATTTTCAAATGGTACTTGTTAAATAGTTAAATGAAATACAATTAAAGAAAAGTTGACAAAAAGTAATGTAAACTATTTTGAATTGTTAAAGTAGTAAGTAGATCGCAATGGGAAAAAGAAAACATCTTAGACAATGTCTTAAATTAATTATTTTATTGAATAATATTGCAACTTCTATTGCTTCAATAGCTTCAGTCATCAGCCATCATTAGCCGAAGCCAGCGCTCGCCAGCCTACCCAGTCACGCCGGCGGCACCCATCTACGCAACGCCAATTGCCATGCAAAATGACAAAGCCAGCCAGTCGGTTTTTCGGCTAGCCAATCTTCTTACTGGACCCCAGTAACGATGATGAATGGGTCGGGCTAACACAACCAGGCCCAAAAATAATTTTTTCTTTAGTTTTTTTTTATTATTTTTAATACCACTTTAAGAAAAAAACAAAAATAACAGTAAAGTATGTCTATTAGGGATACCACCAGCAGCAACTCAAAGAAGGACGGCTGGTGGTCCGGCAGCCAATGGAAGGACGGCTGGTGGTACGGCAGGCACTGGAAGGACGGCTGGTGGTCCGGCAGCCACATCATCGTCGGCTGGTGATCCGGCACCAACTCGAATGACGGCTGGTGCAGATGGCATACATGGCTGTCACCCAACCGATGGCGCCATGGCGGAAGGCGCCTGATGCCGGCAAAACCAAAGTCATTGGCGAAATTTGCTTGGTGCCGACCGGTGGGGCCGTAGCGGCCATTAACAACGCCGGCGGTAGAAATTATACCGATTATCCATCTGAAATGGGAACAAGGGTCCTGTTGTGGGTCCTGCGGGGAATCCTCGTAGGGAGGAGGAGGTGGAAATTTAATATTATCCATTGCGGCTGTCAGCAACCACAGCCGTCCTCTGTCTTCGTCATCGTACCCGTTTTGCACCCCATATGTGTCAGCGTAATTGTTAAGTTTCCGTCCAGCAGTCTCTAAAATATTATTGTTAACGTTAAATAGAGCAAGTGGCTTGTGAGAGACGCTGAAATAGCGCTCGCACTCTTCTTTTATTTTCCCGAATTGTTGTTGGTCTGCGTATAAATGTCTATAGTCCCACAATATTGCGATGTCCATCCAAATATAGTTTTAATAACTAAGATAATAAACATAAATAAAATAATTATCAAAATAAATATATATTCTATTTTATTTCATGTTTTTAATTTTTAATTATTACTATATTATAGCCCCAACTATTTTTCACAGTGCAGCAGTGTAAATACGAATAAAATGCACTTGAATATATTCCACTTCTTATAATATAATTGTATATAATAAATGTTGTAATATAATTGTATATAATAAATGTTGTAATATAATTACCTTTAAAATGTTGTTTATATTATTTACAACGAAATATATTGGAGGTTCGGAGGATCACAAATAGGCCCAAATAGGTGCGAAATCTGATGTAAATAAATCAAGATTAATTTCTTCTTCTACTACTTCTTCCTCTCTTTCCCCATTTCGATTGGACACGGTATTTTTTAAAATAATTTGTAAATATTTTTATTATATTATATATTAAATCTACCTGACATTATCACATTATTACAAAGAGATTTGATTTTGTCAATTCAACGAGTGTGCTTTATGTTTACGTTGAAAGGCTTGGACTTCTGTGGCCCTGAAAAGGGCGGATTCTCGACGCCACCGCGACCTCCCTGCAAGCACGCAAGTCCTGTAAAAGACAAACATGTTAAAGCTTAAATAAAATGTAAGTTTATATTATACTTACAGCCATACTACAGGTCCTTGGTTTTTTATAAATGCTGTTTAAAGTGAGTTTGACGATTGAAATGGTAAAAATGTATATTTACTTATATCGAATTATTTCTTTCAAAAGTCCACACCAAAAATTTAGCGTTTAATGTTTATTTTTGGTATATGTAGAATTTTGTGTAATATTTAGGTAATTTTTGCCTGAGCAATTTTTTTTTGTTTTTTAATATTTCTTTTTCGATTTTTCATTAAAGTTTGAAGACATAAATTCAATTCCTGACTACATAAAAAGTTTAATTGTTAAATAAAAAATACAATAAAAAATAAAATTAATTGGAGAATTAATTGCAGAAGCTGTGTGCAATATTTCAAAACGATTGGCCAAGTAGATTTTGAGTAATTGTGTATACCGACTTTGAAAATGGCACTTTTCAGGAGAGCGCTTCAATGTTTTGGCTTCCCATACATCGAACATATAGTGACCTCCGTTCAACTACCCTTTACTACTATTTAATATAAAATATCTATGAATTTAATTTGTTTTCATTTTGGTTGTGTTTTTTTTTTTCATATTTTGTTTCTTTTCTTTAAAAAATAATGTTTAAAAAATAAGCTTTTTTCTTAGCTTTTTCTTCCTGGAATTCAGCTTTTTTTAGCTCTTTTATTTTGTCACTGCTGGGGGATTCCCCTTGACTTTTATAATCTCATTATAGCAATTTAGGGGATCATCATCAGCTTCCCTATTGTGTGTTGGCCGAGAAGAAGAAATTCTTATTGAAATTCTTATTATTATTCTTATTAATATGTTTTTTATGTGAACACGACAGGTGCATGCAACTATCGGCGGGGTTACGATACATATTTTGAGCATGGCAAGTCTATCTGCAAATTTAGAACATGGCAAGTCTGCAAAGCGTCCATTTTGATTTGTGCGATTTGTGATTTGTGATATTGTGCGATATGAATACTCAACAACAAGCGATAAAAGCCCTCCAGGAGCTTGGCTTAGCCCTTGGAGCATCCATTCAAGCAGTTGCGAACGGCCACCCGGAAACAAGATCCTCGGATCCTGTTTTCCCAACTGAGTTGGCCAGGAAGCTGGTCCGGGCGGGGAAGCACAGTCTCTTGCGGGACTTGGCACGTCTCGTGGAGACCGGCGCCTCCCTCCCGGCCAGACTACTGGTGGAAGTGGCCGAATTTGAGGAATGTGCAGGCGAGATTTTAGACCTCTTCTCGAGCGGGCAGGGTCGTGAGTGGCGTCCAGCAGCCAACTCAACAGGTCGGCTGCGGGACAACTCGACGGAACTCAATTTTGGAGAAAACTCCTCCATGTTGAGCTCTGTGGTGTTTGTCCTAGACGACCATGCTCCTGGGCATGGAAGTCGGCCGAGTGTTGAGGTGACTGCTGATTCGGGCGTCGCCTCGGCCCTGCAGAGTCTGCAGTCTGCATATGCTGCTGCTGCTGTTCCTGCTGTCGCTGCTGCTGCTGTTCCTGCTGTCGCTGCTGCTGCTGTTCCTGCTGTCGCTGCTGCATCGGTGCTGGACGGGCCGAGCACATCGGCTGCTGCTGCATCGGTGCTGGGCGGGAGCTCATCGGATCCGTTCAGCACCACCACATCCACGGATCCGAACGTGCGTCGGGAGCTGGAGGAGCTGAAGCAGATGGACCGCAAAGTGGTGTACACGAGGCTTCGGGGGCTGTGCGGCAGCATTACCTTCCCCCCGTCCAGTACAGGAATTGCCCTCTCTGCCGCAAAAAAATTCGCGTAATCACTACTGCGCAGATAGGTGCAGGTACGCCTGTTTCTGCGGCTACTTGTCCCCTTCGCTGGGGTTCATGAACCGGCATGACGTGGAGCTCCACAAGGGACATAAGCAGCAGGAAAAGGTCAGAAGGATTCAAAAGCCCAAGCCGATGGTGAACACCACAGGTGCATCACTGCATGCAACTATCGGCGGGGTTAACGATACCAAGGACTTGTAGCATGGCTGTAAGTATAATATAAACTTACATTTTATTTAAGGTCTAATATGTTTGTCTTTTACAGGTCTTGCGTGCTTTCAAGGAGGACGCGGGGCGTCGAGACGATCGGCCCTTTTCAGGGCCACCTACCATATAAAGAGAACTGATTTTTTCAATTAAACGTTATATTTATATATATTTATTTATTTATTTATTTATTTATTTATATTTATATTTATATATATAACCCCCAATAATTCATACGATTTATTTGTACAGGAGGTGGAGTACACAAGGGCCACCCAGACTGCAGATGATGACAGAAAGAAACGCTATGCCATGCTGGACACCTTGATTTGCGCGGAGAAAGATGGTCTTATTGATAACATTGGCATCTGCGAGGAGGTGGACACCTTGATGGCCGAGGGCTATGATACTCTTATTAATATTCTTATTAATATGTTTTTTATGTGAACACGACAGGTGCATGCAACTATCGGCGGGGTTACGATACATATTTTGAGCATGGCAAGTCTATCTGCAAATTTAGAACATGGCAAGTATGCAAAGCGTCCATTTTGATTTGTGCGATTTGTGATTTGTGATATTGTGCGATATGAATACTCAACAACAAGCGATAAAAGCCCTCCAGGAGCTTGGCTTAGCCCTTGGAGCATCCATTCAAGCAGTTGCGAACGGCCACCCGGAAACAAGATCCTCGGATCCTGTTTTCCCAACTGAGTTGGCCAGGAAGCTGGTCCGGGCGGGGAAGCACAGTCTCTTGCGGGACTTGGCACGTCTCGTGGAGACCGGCGCCTCCCTCCCGGCCAGACTACTGGTGGAAGTGGCCGAATTTGAGGAATGTGCAGGCGAGATTTTAGACCTCTTCTCGATCGGGCAGGGTCGTGAGTGGCGTCCAGCAGCCAACTCAACAGGTCGGCTGCGGGACAACTCGACGGAACTCAATTTTGGAGAAAACTCCTCCATGTTGAGCTATGTGGTGTTTGTCCTAGACGACCATGCTCCTGGGCATGGAAGTCGGCCGAGTGTTGAGGTGACTGCTGATTCGGGCGTCGCACAGTGGGGTATTGGACCCGAAAAGTGGCGATTAATTCAAAAAACGATTTTTGCGTTCGATACATTTGATTATATTTTTTTGTTAATACATAAAATTCTGCATTTAACCGTATATGAGTTTTTCTCCTCAACCTAACAGAGGCTGAGGAATCGGTTGTCAAAGTTGCAATATATTTTCGGTGTTTTTAAAAAAGTAAAAAAAATCCCTTTCTTTGAGCATTTTGAAAAAAGAAAATTGTTTCTTAAACGAAAATATACGTCAAAAAAGTTATGCAATCTCTAAGATAATCTATTTAACTATTTTTTAAATATTTTTTTAACAATATAAATTTCAATTTTATAAATAAAATTATTACAAATACAAAAAATTAGCTAACAATTTCACATTTTTTAACTTTAGGTAGACAAAAAGTAATGCGCCACGCGGTCCCACGCGATATTTTAAATGAGGTGTTATTCCCTAGATATTCAGCTTAACCGCCTCATTCACACAATTTTGCACAAATTTGCACAAATTTGTTCAAATTCAATTTTAGTGGATATACTGATAGCGCGCACACTACAAGCGCGGGCGTTGCGCTGCCAGCTGAGTTTCTAAAACCCGCCGAGATCAGTACTGGCGCCCATGAGACATCTTCAACAAATAGAGACTCATCTAGCGAAGATTGAACAAACAAAGATTTCCAAAAAAACGAAATTAAATAAATAAATAAAATGTTATATAAAAATAAAATATTTTTTTTTTATTTATGGGTTTGACTAAAAATACCAAATAAAGAACAGTTTTTATTTTTTTTAGTATTTTTTCGTAACATTTTTTGAGTTTAAAAAAAAACTAGTTGTTAAATGTTGAACAAATTTTGTAAGATTATTAAGTCAATAATAATACATAATAACAAATAATTTTTTTTTTAAACTTGGTATTTTTAGTAAAAAATTAAATAAATTAAACTATTTTTTATATGGCAGCTATAAGATATAGTAGTCCGATTCTGATAAAATTTGTCCTTAAAATCTGGAATATTTTGAGACTTCTTATGTAAAAATTTGGTTACAAAATTCTTAAAAACAAAAAAATAATCATACTAAAACAAATTTGGAAAAATTAATTTTAATTTTAAAAATAAAAAAAATAATTTAAATTAAAAACGAACAACTTTTTTTTACTAAGATTTGTCATATCTAACAGAAAAAAAAAGTCTCCATCCAAAATATGCCCACCTGATTTGATCGCCACTTTTCGGGTCCAATACCCCACTGTGCGTCGCCTCGGCCCTGCAGAGTCTGCAGATGCTGCTGCTGCTGTTCCTGCTGTCGCTGCTGCTGCTGTTCCTGCTGTCGCTGCTGCTGCTGTTCCTGCTGTCGCTGCTGCATCGGTGCTGGACGGGCCGAGCACATCGGCTGCTGCTGCATCGGTGCTGGGCGGGAGCTCATCGGATCCGTTCAGCACCACCACATCCACGGATCCGAACGTGCGTCGGGAGCTGGAGGAGCTGAAGCAGATGGACCGCAAAGTGGTGTACACGAGGCTTCGGGGGCTGTACGGCAGCATTACCTTCCCCCCCGTCCAGTACAGGAATTGCCCTCTCTGCCGCAAAAAAAATTCGCGTAATCACTACTGCGCAGATAGGTGCAGGTACGCCTGTTTCTGCGGCTACTTGTCCCCTTCGCTGGGGTTCATGAACCGGCATGACGTGGAGCTCCACAAGGGACATAAGCAGCAGGAAAAGGTCAGAAGGATTCAAAAGCCCAAGCCGATGGTGAACACCACAGGTGCATCACTGCATGCAACTATCGGCGGGGTTAACGATACCAAGGACTTGTAGCATGGCTGTAAGTATAATATAAACTTACATTTTATTTAAGGTCTAATATGTTTGTCTTTTACAGGTCTTGCGTGCTTTCAAGGAGGACGCGGGGCGTCGAGACGATCGGCCCTTTTCAGGGCCACCTACCATATAAAGAGAATTGATTTTTTCAATTAAACGTTATATTTATATATATTTATTTATTTATTTATTTATTTATTTATTTATTTATTTATTTATATTTATATTTATATATATAACCCCCAATAATTCATACGATTTATTTGTACAGGAGGTGGAGTACACAAGGGCCACCCAGACTGCAGATGATGACAGAAAGAAACGCTATGCCATGCTGGACACCTTGATTTGCGCGGAGAAAGATGGTCTTATTGATAACATTGGCATCTGCGAGGAGGTGGACACCTTGATGGCCGAGGGCTATGATACTCTTATTAATATTCTTATTAATATGTTTTTTATGTGAACACGACAGGTGCATGCAACTATCGGCGGGGTTACGATACATATTTTGAGCATGGCAAGTCTATCTGCAAATTTAGAACATGGCAAGTATGCAAAGCGTCCATTTTGATTTGTGCGATTTGTGATTTGTGATATTGTGCGATATGAATACTCAACAACAAGCGATAAAAGCCCTCCAGGAGCTTGGCTTAGCCCTTGGAGCATCCATTCAAGCAGTTGCGAACGGCCACCCGGAAACAAGATCCTCGGATCCTGTTTTCCCAACTGAGTTGGCCAGGAAGCTGGTCCGGGCGGGGAAGCACAGTCTCTTGCGGGACTTGGCACGTCTCGTGGAGACCGGCGCCTCCCTCCCGGCCAGACTACTGGTGGAAGTGGCCGAATTTGAGGAATGTGCAGGCGAGATTTTAGACCTCTTCTCGATCGGGCAGGGTCGTGAGTGGCGTCCAGCAGCCAACTCAACAGGTCGGCTGCGGGACAACTCGACGGAACTCAATTTTGGAGAAAACTCCTCCATGTTGAGCTATGTGGTGTTTGTCCTAGACGACCATGCTCCTGGGCATGGAAGTCGGCCGAGTGTTGAGGTGACTGCTGATTCGGGCGTCGCCTCGGCCCTGCAGAGTCTGCAGTCTGCAGATGCTGCTGCTGCTGTTCCTGCTGTCGCTGCTGCTGCTGTTCCTGCTGTCGCTGCTGCTGCTGTTCCTGCTGTCGCTGCTGCATCGGTGCTGGACGGGCCGAGCACATCGGCTGCTGCTGCATCGGTGCTGGGCGGGAGCTCATCGGATCCGTTCAGCACCACCACATCCACGGATCCGAACGTGCGTCGGGAGCTGGAGGAGCTGAAGCAGATGGACCGCAAAGTGGTGTACACGAGGCTTCGGGGGCTGTACGGCAGCATTACCTTCCCCCCGTCCAGTACAGGAATTGCCCTCTCTGCCGCAAAAAAAAATTCGCGTAATCACTACTGCGCAGATAGGTGCAGGTACGCCTGTTTCTGCGGCTACTTGTCCCCTTCGCTGGGGTTCATGAACCGGCATGACGTGGAGCTCCACAAGGGACATAAGCAGCAGGAAAAGGTCAGAAGGATTCAAAAGCCCAAGCCGATGGTGAACACCACAGGTGCATCACTGCATGCAACTATCGGCGGGGTTAACGATACCAAGGACTTGTAGCATGGCTGTAAGTATAATATAAACTTACATTTTATTTAAGGTCTAATATGTTTGTCTTTTACAGGTCTTGCGTGCTTTCAAGGAGGACGCGGGGCGTCGAGACGATCGGCCCTTTTCAGGGCCACCTACCATATAAAGAGAATTGATTTTTTCAATTAAACGTTATATTTATATATATTTATTTATTTATTTATTTATTTATTTATTTATTTATTTATTTATATTTATATTTATATATATAACCCCCAATAATTCATACGATTTATTTGTACAGGAGGTGGAGTACACAAGGGCCACCCAGACTGCAGATGATGACAGAAAGAAACGCTATGCCATGCTGGACACCTTGATTTGCGCGGAGAAAGATGGTCTTATTGATAACATTGGCATCTGCGAGGAGGTGGACACCTTGATGGCCGAGGGCTATGATACTCTTATTAATATTCTTATTAATATGTTTTTTATGTGAACACGACAGGTGCATGCAACTATCGGCGGGGTTACGATACATATTTTGAGCATGGCAAGTCTATCTGCAAATTTAGAACATGGCAAGTATGCAAAGCGTCCATTTTGATTTGTGCGATTTGTGATTTGTGATATTGTGCGATATGAATACTCAACAACAAGCGATAAAAGCCCTCCAGGAGCTTGGCTTAGCCCTTGGAGCATCCATTCAAGCAGTTGCGAACGGCCACCCGGAAACAAGATCCTCGGATCCTGTTTTCCCAACTGAGTTGGCCAGGAAGCTGGTCCGGGCGGGGAAGCACAGTCTCTTGCGGGACTTGGCACGTCTCGTGGAGACCGGCGCCTCCCTCCCGGCCAGACTACTGGTGGAAGTGGCCGAATTTGAGGAATGTGCAGGCGAGATTTTAGACCTCTTCTCGATCGGGCAGGGTCGTGAGTGGCGTCCAGCAGCCAACTCAACAGGTCGGCTGCGGGACAACTCGACGGAACTCAATTTTGGAGAAAACTCCTCCATGTTGAGCTATGTGGTGTTTGTCCTAGACGACCATGCTCCTGGGCATGGAAGTCGGCCGAGTGTTGAGGTGACTGCTGATTCGGGCGTCGCCTCGGCCCTGCAGAGTCTGCAGTCTGCAGATGCTGCTGCTGCTGTTCCTGCTGTCGCTGCTGCTGCTGTTCCTGCTGTCGCTGCTGCTGCTGTTCCTGCTGTCGCTGCTGCATCGGTGCTGGACGGGCCGAGCACATCGGCTGCTGCTGCATCGGTGCTGGGCGGGAGCTCATCGGATCCGTTCAGCACCACCACATCCACGGATCCGAACGTGCGTCGGGAGCTGGAAGAGCTGAAGCAGATGGACCGCAAAGTGGTGTACACGAGGCTTCGGGGGCTGTACGGCAGCATTACCTTCCCCCCGTCCAGTACAGGAATTGCCCTCTCTGCCGCAAAAAAATTCGCGTAATCACTACTGCGCAGATAGGTGCAGGTACGCCTGTTTCTGCGGCTACTTGTCCCCTTCGCTGGGGTTCATGAACCGGCATGACGTGGAGCTCCACAAGGGACATAAGCAGCAGGAAAAGGTCAGAAGGATTCAAAAGCCCAAGCCGATGGTGAACACCACAGGTGCATCACTGCATGCAACTATCGGCGGGGTTAACGATACCAAGGACTTGTAGCATGGCTGTAAGTATAATATAAACTTACATTTTATTTAAGGTCTAATATGTTTGTCTTTTACAGGTCTTGCGTGCTTTCAAGGAGGACGCGGGGCGTCGAGACGATCGGCCCTTTTCAGGGCCACCTACCATATAAAGAGAATTGATTTTTTCAATTAAACGTTATATTTATATATATTTATTTATTTATTTATTTATTTATTTATTTATTTATATTTATATTTATATTTATATATATAACCCCCAATAATTCATACGATTTATTTGTACAGGAGGTGGAGTACACAAGGGCCACCCAGACTGCAGATGATGACAGAAAGAAACGCTATGCCATGCTGGACACCTTGATTTGCGCGGAGAAAGATGGTCTTATTGATAACATTGGCATCTGCGAGGAGGTGGACACCTTGATGGCCGAGGGCTATGATACTCTTATTAATATTCTTATTAATATGTTTTTTATGTGAACACGACAGGTGCATGCAACTATCGGCGGGGTTACGATACATATTTTGAGCATGGCAAGTCTATCTGCAAATTTAGAACATGGCAAGTATGCAAAGCGTCCATTTTGATTTGTGCGATTTGTGATTTGTGATATTGTGCGATATGAATACTCAACAACAAGCGATAAAAGCCCTCCAGGAGCTTGGCTTAGCCCTTGGAGCATCCATTCAAGCAGTTGCGAACGGCCACCCGGAAACAAGATCCTCGGATCCTGTTTTCCCAACTGAGTTGGCCAGGAAGCTGGTCCGGGCGGGGAAGCACAGTCTCTTGCGGGACTTGGCACGTCTCGTGGAGACCGGCTCCTCCCTCCCGGCCAGACTACTGGTGGAAGTGGCCGAATTTGAGGAATGTGCAGGCGAGATTTTAGACCTCTTCTCGATCGGGCAGGGTCGTGAGTGGCGTCCAGCAGCCAACTCAACAGGTCGGCTGCGGGACAACTCGACGGAACTCAATTTTGGAGAAAACTCCTCCATGTTGAGCTATGTGGTGTTTGTCCTAGACGACCATGCTCCTGGGCATGGAAGTCGGCCGAGTGTTGAGGTGACTGCTGATTCGGGCGTCGCCTCGGCCCTGCAGAGTCTGCAGTCTGCAGATGCTGCTGCTGCTGTTCCTGCTGTCGCTGCTGCTGCTGTTCCTGCTGTCGCTGCTGCATCGGTGCTGGACGGGCCGAGCACATCGGCTGCTGCTGCATCGGTGCTGGGCGGGAGCTCATCGGATCCGTTCAGCACCACCACATCCACGGATCCGAACGTGCGTCGGGAGCCGGAGGAGCTGAAGCAGATGGACCGCAAAGTGGTGTACACGAGGCTTCGGGGGCTGTACGGCAGCATTACCTTCCCCCCCGTCCAATACAGGAATTGCCCTCTCTGCCGCAAAAAAAATTCGCGTAATCACTACTGCGCAGATAGGTGCAGGTACGCCTGTTTCTGCGGCTACTTGTCCCCTTCGCTGGGGTTCATGAACCGGCATGACGTGGAGCTCCACAAGGGACATAAGCAGCAGGAAAAGGTCAGAAGGATTCAAAAGCCCAAGCCGATGGTGAACACCACAGGTGCATCACTGCATGCAACTATCGGCGGGGTTAACGATACCAAGGACTTGTAGCATGGCTGTAAGTATAATATAAACTTACATTTTATTTAAGGTCTAATATGTTTGTCTTTTACAGGTCTTGCGTGCTTTCAAGGAGGACGCGGGGCGTCGAGACGATCGGCCCTTTTCAGGGCCACCTACCATATAAAGAGAATTGATTTTTTCAATTAAACGTTATATTTATATATATTTATTTATTTATTTATTTATTTATTTATATTTATATTTATATATATAACCCCCAATAATTCATACGATTTATTTGTACAGGAGGTGGAGTACACAAGGGCCACCCAGACTGCAGATGATGACAGAAAGAAACGCTATGCCATGCTGGACACCTTGATTTGCGCGGAGAAAGATGGTCTTATTGATAACATTGGCATCTGCGAGGAGGTGGACACCTTGATGGCCGAGGGCTATGATACCACCTCGATTGGTCTGACATTTAGTCTGCTCAATATGGGTGAATACGGCGAACAGCAGGAGCTGTGTTACCAGGAGATCCAGGAGCACATAGCAGGTTACTATATAATATTATATATATATAATATCATTCTTTATTCCCTATAATATTCCCTTCCAGACGACTTGAGCAACCTCAACATGGGCCAGCTGAATAGACTGCGGCACTTGGAGTACTTCCTCAAGGAGACGCTGCGCGACGACGAACAGTTCGCCCGCCTGCTCAAGCATCCGGAGTACGCCGAGTGCAGCGAGTCGCCGAGCAACGTGGGCGAGTTGCTGGACATGGAGCTGGCATGGAGCATCTACAACAGCGAACAGCAGCTGGCCGCCCGCAAGCAGCCGCCCAACGACGACATTGCCACCCATCTGACCAAGATGAAGCTGTGCGAGACCTTCCCCGAGATACCCAACGACACGGTGCTCGAGACCTTCATGGCCACGGGCAGCAACTACGGTCGGACGGTCGAGGTCCTGGGCGGCAACGTGCAGAGCTCGCTCAGCGGCGCGGAACTCTACGAGCAGGCTCTGCGAGAGGGCGAGAAGGTGAGGCTAAAATGTAAAGTAAATACGTTATTTCCTGCTCACTTCCGACTCCTTATCCTGCAGCTGGAAGAGCAGAAGCAACAGCAGAAGCGCCTGCAACAGAGCACCTCCTCCGGCCAGCGCTCGAGCTCTCAATCGCAGAGCGGCCGTTCGCCGCTGCTGCACGAGGAGGCCAAGTGTGCGGACCTGCGGGACTTTGAGGAGACCCGCAACCTGGCCGCCCACCACTCCCAGCTGAAGGCCGAATGCTATTTGAAGGCCAAGCAGGCGGTGCAGCGTGGCAATGGCAACGTGGCTTTGTACTACTCCGAGATAGCCAATCTACACAAGCAGAAGATCGACGCCTTCAACCAGCGGGCGGCCAACTGCATCATGGAGGTGCACCGGCACACGCAGAACAACCCGGACCTGCTGGACCTGCACTACCTGCACACGGTGGAGGCGATCAGCTGCCTGGACCTGTTCCTCGATCGCCACATCACCGTGCTGCGCAATTGCACGCCCGTCTACAAGCACGTCTTCATCATCACGGGCCGGGGTCTGTACAGCGCCAACGGCGTGGCCACCATCAAGAACCGTGTCAAGTCCAGACTGGCCGAGCGACGCTTGCGGTGAGTCTAGCCCTTCGGCTTCCACTTATTCCGACCTTGCTAATTGCTTTCCCCGACGCAGCTGGCAGGAGGTGAATCCAGGACTGTTGCCCGTAAAGGTCTTCTCGGCGTCGCGCCACTCGAAGAACTTCTGAACGGGTTCGTCTCGATTCATTTCTTTCTGCACGTTTGTCTTGCGTTTGACTTTCATGGACATTCCGACTATATGTTGCTCGACGTGTACGTCGTCCAATGTTTGGCCGTCTTATAGCAGGCATTATTCCTACAAATCACAGGAAGAAATTAAACAAATCCGGACGTCTGATAAAAACGAATAAGAAACCGAATAATATTGAAACGATTTGTTTTTACTTTGACATATATTTCGATAAACTACTCTTTTATATAATTTGATATTTTAGTTATTTGTTTTTCACCATTACCCTGGAGGATTTTCTAAAAATTTTATTACGTTCTGACCTTCTCCTGTTAGTTACCTACAACTGAAAAAAAATTTGAACCAAATCGGCCTAGCCGTTCTCCAGTAGTTTTTTACGACACATTTTTAGGGCTTCATTTTTATATATATAGATAGAAGATAGATAGAAGAGATGTATAGATTTTAAATTTTCATGAGAGACAACAGGAAAACATAAGGGAAAATCCGCAAATAAACCAGGGAATCCGGAAATGTAATTGAATTCACTTCCAAGCAAAAGCTTAAACAAGCCTTTATAAGAATACAAATGCATGTATTTTATTTACTTACCATGTTCCACTTGCCATGGTTTTGACTCATGCGGCGTTTTTGCAATGTATCAAACATACGCCTTAGTTGCGATATATTAGTAAGTCCACCGGGACTGATGCTAAACGCTTTGCAAAACCCAGTTCCGCCGCGTCGAATATGGTATCGGCGTCCCATTTTCCGGACCGCACAGAGTCTTTTATCCGGCCGAGCAGTGGGAGTGGCATCGTTTCAGCGGTCAAGTCCGCCAATGCCACCGCCAAGTCTAGCGGAAGTGACTCGTCCATAGTAAGGGTTCGGGCAGGAACAACAGTAGAGCAAGAGCTCTCAACTGGACAAACTCCACAAACTTGCTTCCGGATGGCTGGTGGTCGCTATTGTCGCAATAGACGCAGCAATTGCAGTTGCAATATCTTTGCATGCTTCAATAGCCTCAATTTTAGCATCCATATTAAAACACACTAGACTTGCAATTACGCACTACGCAATAAGAAAATTAGGCAATATTAAGAATTCGGGGTGGTCCTGTTGGAATATTTAATCGAAACTCGAAATGTACAAATCGCCACAAAATGCACATATCGTTAAAACGAAAAGTTCCAACTTGTCAACATGCACGTAAAAAACATTTCAGTAAGTGATTTACGTTGATGTTAGTACTAGCCTTTAGCGATTATTTAGAGCTTCCCTGTTTTTTAACATATTTTATATAATTATATATAGATTTTACATTTTCATGAGAGACAACAGGAAAACATAAGGGAAAATCCGCAAATAAACCAGGGAATCCGGAAATGTAATTGAATTCACTTCCAAGCAAAAGCTTAAACAAGCCTTTATAAGAATACAAATGCATGTATTTTATTTACTTACCATGTTCCACTTGCCATGGTTTTGACTCTTGCGGCGTTTTTGCAATGTGTCAAACATGGGCCTTAGTTGCGATATATTAGTAAGTCCACCGGGACTGATGCTAAACGCTTTGCAGGCTGCCGAGCGGTATATAGCTGATCACGACTAACCTTCAATCAGATAAATAACGCCGTCCGCCCCGAGCACAATGTGCTGTAGAGCTGGGAACAATTCGATTTTTAAATCGATTTAATCGATGTTTTTGGATGAGCGAAAAAATCGATTCCTTTTTCAGGAAATCGATGCATCGACCGTCTGGTCACCTTAAAAAAAATATATTCACCTATAGATAGCGATTGGAATTGGACAGATGTAAGTAAACGAAAATATCTGTAATATAAGTTAATTAAAATAATGATTTTTAATACTTTTAGAATCAGTGTGTGTTGGTGGAGCGGAAGAAGCAGAGGGATGGATTTATTTGTGCGTTTATCAGGTAAATAAACTAGTGACGACAGTATTTGGAAAATCCCCACGCATCGCAAAATATAAGTGCACTAGGATATTGGAGGGTTCGTTATTTTGATCTGATTTTATTATTGATTTGATTTAAGATTAATTTGCCATTAAATTGTTTTTTTTTTTAGAGTCACGCTACTGAGATGGATTCCTTAAAGGAGTGTGCGCTCCAGCGTGTTCAAAAGGAACAGAAAGGACATTCAGCAGGGCTGAATGTATTGTTGCTGACCGGCAAGCTGCCTTAAAGCCAAAGAATGTTGTCAAGTTGGTCTTTACCAGCAAGAACCAATGGGTTTTAGATATTCAATAAAAACATTTGATCTCATAAAATATATTTACATTGAATTTGATTTTTGTTTACAACAATTCGTCATTTGATGTTTTCCCTTTAATTTTTTTAAGCTAAAATATATATTTTTTTAATTTTTTCGATTTTAAATTGATTTATTCGATCTTTTTCAGAATTAAATCGAAAAGAATTGATTCACAAAAAGTAGAATAGTTCCCAGCTCTAGGGCAATTCATTTCATTTGCTCAAAAAAACAGCTGGCTTGTGGTGGTAGTGGGCATAATGCCACATCGATAGGCAGAAAAAGAATGAAATAATCGATACTATCGAACAAAACCACGAAAAAGCCACTTTGTTTCTCTTTTTTGTTACTTTTTGGCCAAAAAGCAGAATTGGAAACAGCAACTGTAGTGGAAACGGGGCCTGTCTCCTGAAGGGGACAAAAAGTCAGCTCTAGGGGACAAAAAGTCTGCTCTAGGGCGACATAGAAGGCGGAGTCTTGTGTAGCTTTGGTATATGTTGGAAATATGTAAGCTGGGAATCTGGAATCTGAATATGAGACCAAAATTAAGTTAGTGTTAATATCACATATCGATATGTGTAAGGGGTAGGGTAATGTTTGTTTTGTAAAAAAATCGTTTTTTTAGGAAAAAATAATGTAGGTTATTTATACCTATTATTTTATAAAATTAAAGCACATACATTTTTTTTTAATATTGAGAAATAACGGATTAATTTTAAATCTCCATTGGCGCCTTGGAAATTCAAAATATCGAATTGCTTTCTTAAGTTTATTTCTGTCTATCCTCTGCCGTCGAGTTTTTTTTTTATTTTTAAATTGTCCAGTTTTTGGCACAATTTTGAAGACAAAATATGTTATTTTACGAAAAAGTATACTTATTTGTTAATATTGAAACATTGCCTTATCTAGCGATTAAAATGAGAGATATAAACTTTATATTATAAAGACAACAAACACTTTACAAAAACACTTATTTTGGTATTCCGTTACCTGCAAACGCTATTTTAACTGATTCTGTAGGAATTAAGTTTATTCCATTGTCCTTCGTATCATTCGTTTCAAATTATTGACTTTTATATCTAATTTCATATTTTCAATGGAAACACCTTTGATTACCCCATACGATTCAATAAAATCCTTATCAGGCACAGTATGCAAATAAATGTTATAGCTAGCAGGAGCAATAATGGTCTTTATACCTGTAATGTTGATGTATTTTATGTTGTCTTTAATTTTTTCGTGAAGATGTAAACTATTCTTGATTATTTTCGTTTTAAAAAGAAAGAGGGATTTTGGCGATAACACACCACACGATCAGCCTACAACCAACTATTGCGTTTTTTCGTGACGTTCTTGAGTCGTAAAGAAGTTTTACTTCAAAAAGAACAAACTCCTTTATATATAACCCGTGAAATCATTAAACCTTATAAAATATTCTGTTGATGTCACGAAAGCATTTATTGCTAAAATATGCTATATGAACTTTTAAATAAGCTATATTTTAGGCTATAAGCTATTTGCAAATTTTATAAGCTTTTCCATTTTCAAATATGCTAGATCTAGCCTGAAATAAGCTAAAATGTCAGCTCTGCTTCTGAGTACTAGGCTTTACGCGGTGGGACCAGTTACCGTGAACGCGGAAATCCGCTCTTCTTCTGAGAAGTTTCCAGCATTATCAACGGAATATAAACGGCGGTCACACTTATCCACCGATCGCGCCTCAAAACAATGTTTTTGTGAAATATTTATTGTATTATTCTGTCCCCGTTTTTGTGTGTCCCGTCCAATGGATGAAAGGCGCTACCTCAAGCGCAAGGAGAAGGCGCGCAGCGACGGCAACAGGGAGCAGGTGGCGATCAGCTGCAATCAGTTGGGCGACTTCTACAATCAGCAGGGAAAGTACGGCGATGCTGTCAAGGAATACGTCCAGGAGGCGCAGATCTACGCCAGCATGGGCAAGGAACTGGAGACGGCCAAGGCCAAGCGGATGGTGGGCGAAATGTTTACCCTGCTCTGCGACTATGACGCCGCCAAGGATCACATCAACGATTACCTAAGTGAGTTGGTGAAGCAGTTAAAAAGTTATAGATAACCGACTCCTTAACCTTCTCCTGCAGAGATTGCTAAGCGCCTGAAGAACCAGGTTGAGGAGCAACGAGCCTACGCCACACTGGGTCGCGTGCATCTTCTGCATGGCCAGAATTTGGCCGACAGTTCCGCCTCAGGAGCCATGGAGCAGCTGAAGCAGGCGGAGAAGAGCTTCCTGCGTAGTCTGCTGCTTATCAAGGAGTAAGTATCCGAAAATAGGTAATTCCATTAAGATATTTACCTTTCTTACTTCATAGGCTCTCTGGCCAGATCTCGAAGCTGGAACAGATCGATATGCAAGCTCGCTGTTACCTCAACATCGGCGTGGTTAAGGAGCACATGGAGGCGCTCCAGGAGTCCATCGAGTATATCGACAAAGCCATTACGATCAGTAAAACGCACGAGCTGTGGGATCTGACTCATTTATGCTACATTTCGATGAGCCTGCTCTACAATTGCAAGAAGAACGAGGCAACGGCGGCTCTACGCTACTGCAATATGGCTTTGGAGGTGGCCAAACGGCTGCCCAACAAGGTGAAGAAGATCTGCGAGACGCTCATCACAAAGGCGGAGATCCTGATCAAGGCGGGCGACTTTGCCAGCGCCAAGCAGATACTCACGAAGGCCTACAAGAAGAACTCGCCGGACGAGAACGATCGGGGCAGCATTGAGAAGCAGCTCAGGATCGTGGTAAAGATCTGTCAGACCCTGGATGAGCTTGTAGTCACCAGCTCCGTCGACTATGCCAAATTAAAGACCTTGTACGAGAAACTAGGTGATGCTTGCTGCCACCTGCTGAACTACGAGAAGGCCTTGATTTATTACCAGAAAATGCTGGAAAATGCGGAGCTAAATCAGGAGAGTGGCAAGAGCCTCGTGCCCATTTACGTGAGTCTCTATCAAACCTATCGGGACAGTGGGCAGTACGACAAGGCGCTGGAGTACCTGTGGAAGGAGTTTGAGGTGAACCAGGATGTGGCCGCGGAGGCCTTTACCACGCTGTGCACCATTGCCGAGATCTGCGATCAGCAGAACCATCCCTTTTGGACGGTCCACGATGTCTACCAGAAGGCACTCCGGCAGGCAGAGAAGGCAGGCCACTCCTCGACCAAGCTGGAGAAGATTGCAATGGTGCGACTGAGGCGCCTGGAGCTCAAGCACAATATGCATGTTCTAGTCGAGAGCCTGGAGGTGGAGGCCAAGGCCAAGGGCATTGATTTGAGCCATGAAGATAGCTTCGAAGATGACGAGGAAGATTCCGATGCGGGAGAGGCCACTGGGCAGCAGAACACCCCGGACTGGGACGATGACTTCGACTTGAACACGCTCACCGACTCCGATGCCAGTGATCTGGACGAGAGCGAGAAGCACCGTCCACAGAGGGCCACCCGTGGCAGCAGATCGTATACCATCAAGAAGAACACCAAGGGCGAGACGCAGCTGCACCAGGCCTGTATATCGGGCAACCTCGAGTTGGCCAGGCGGCTCATCGACCAGGGTCACACGGTCAATGTGCGAGATCATGCTGGCTGGCTGCCCCTCCATGAGGCCTCGAATCACGGCCACCGGGAGATTGTGGAGCTGCTGCTGGACAAAGGAGCTGCATCGGCAATCAACGATAAGGGCGGCACCAGCTGCGACGGCATTACCCCGCTCTTTGATGCCTGCTCCAATGGGTTCCTGGACGTGGCTGAGCTCCTGCTGGACCGTGGAGCCGATGCCACTGTGCGAACGGATTACAATGAGACGGTCATCGAGGGCCTGGACAAGTGGCGGCAGTCGGCGCAGCTGGTAGACGGCGAGCAGGCTCAGTATGCCCAGCTGCGGGAGCGACTCCTGCGCACGCTCTCCAAGGTGGGAATCTGCAGTGACCGAAATGCGCGTCCTCTGACCAATTCCAATGTGAAGAGGGCGAGCAGGGACGAAAGGCTGAGCCAATCGGACGAGGAGGAGGACGAAGAAGAAGCTCTTCAAGAGAGTCATAGAAGATCCCTCAGTCACAACCGGTCGGGCAGTGAGTATGGAGCTAGGAGATCGGGAGGCACCTCCCAGCCAAGTGCCAGCAAGGAATATAAGAGTGTCATGGCCCAGCTGAAGAGACCCAATCGAATTACCGATGATCCGTCTATGCCCACCACTAACAGCAAGCAAAAACGGAACGCGTTCCTAGACGAACACGAAGTGGATGCGGACAACTGGCTGATTGACGATGTGGGCCCAGAACGTAAGCGCAAGCGTATCAACTCAGGTGGGCTTACCACTCGCCCCTCCAAGGAGAACCTGCAAGACTCTGCCATGTCTTTGCCCATAAACTGGGAAGAGGATCTGCTTCAGGCCACGCCAGAGATGGACTCCTCTCAACGTCAGAAGCAGTTGAGGAAGCTCACCCTCTCACGCTCTTCCAGCATGAGCAGCAGCAAAAGCGGCTCATCGGCTCCTAGCAAGAGAAAACCAAGCCATCAAGCCACCCTAATGGACAGCGGCTTCAGTCGGTTCCGCAGCGAGAGTCCCTTTGGCAGTGAGTCCTCGCAGGACGGCGCCGCCTCAGTGATCAGTCTGCGCACCATTGAACCCGACTCTACCACGAGTATTCAGGTGCTCATCTCCCCGTCCAAGTCGTCGCCTATCAAAGTACAAACCGCTCCCATCCTGGCCACCACTGTGTCCTTTAAAGTCAAAGTCCAGGACGAGTTATTGCTGGTTCCCATCGAGCGTAAGAAGCTGCAGGACATAAACATGCGCTGGCTGGCAGAGGAGGCGGGAAGGCGCTATAACAAGTAAGTGGGATTAATAATTAATTAATTATTTAAATTCTAACTACAATCTTTAGGTTAACGGGCCTAACTCCTCTCCTACGACTCAAGACTGCCGATGGCTTTGCCTACGAGGAATCAGATCCGGTTAGCGTGGCTCTGGAGCAGAACATGCTGATGGCCACCATTCTGGACTGGAAGATCTCCCCGCTTTCGCAGCGCTACGAGGAGATGTGCCATCAGGTTCAGAAAGGTAGGCAAGAGTTTGAAGAAAAAAATATTTTAAAAATGTAGAGTAATAGCTAATATTTCCTATTAATTCCAGCTGTTGACAACAAAGTAAAGCTGCTGCTGGAACGTTCGCAGAATACCCAGATGTTGGAGCTTTCTGGCTTGTGGATGCGGGCCTCGCAAACAGAGCCCATATTCAAGGCCCTCATGCATCAGGCCAGACTAACCGCCTTGGATCTTTCCCGCAACTTCATCGGGAACGAGGGTTGCCAGCAGCTGGCCAAGTCCCTGCCCACGTTGCTCCAACTTAAGGCACTGCGGCTGGAATGCAATGCGATTGGCTACCAAGGACTGGAGGCCCTGTTGTGCGGTCAAGGCATGGACACACTAGAGCTCCTTGAGGAATTAAACCTGAGCCAGAATCCGTTGGGCAACGCCAGCATTAGGATTCTGCACAAGTTCTGTGCCAGTCCCGTTGGTCGTGCCCTGACCTCACTGAGAATTGCCCAGTGTGAGCTGACGGAGCTGCAGGACTTTGACTTGGGATTTAGTCAACTGACCCACTTCGATATAAGCTTCAACCAGCTCACTCAGCAGAGCGTGCGCCGGCTGACCGAGCAGCTCAACAGCTGCCGCTTGGAGCAGTTGAACCTCAGTTACGTTCGCTGGCCCCTGGACGAGGCCAGTGGCTTTGCCTTGGGGGAGCTCCTGGTGACGCTGCTGGAGGGTGGCACTTGCGAACGATTCATTCGGGTGGAACTCGCCGGCTGTGGACTGAGCGATGCGCATCTCTACAAGATTAGCCAGCATCTGGGCAAGGCCAAGCAGCTTCAGTGGCTGGATATAAGCGATAATGGGAGATTGAGCGGCACTGCCTTCGGCTATATTCTGGATGAACTGCCGCAATTGCGCTCAATTCTGGCTACCAATTGTACAAATCTTCTGGATGACTCGCGCCTCCAGAAATTGGAGGAACAGAAGCAACTGCCCAGGCGCTTGGAACTAACCATTGATGAGCAGGTGTTCTCCACGCCCGGAGCGCTGGAGACCCTGCAGTCTCTTTGGCAGCTGCAGTTCGGCGATAAGGCCAAGATGCTGACGACGTCAAGCAATAGAAGGAATGGCAGGCGCTACAAAGGTATTCTCAAGCTTCTGGCTAGTGATAATGAAGAGGAATAGTGAAGTCTCATCGTGTGTAACCCATTTTGTTGTACTATGTCCGAGATTAGTTTATTATGTTTGACAATTATATGGCAGAAATCTGTGTGGACGACTTATCTTTTAGTATATACCAGTGCGAGCCTAAGTAGGACAAACACTCAGCCCCCACTGGCTGGGGGCTGGGCTTATCTTATCAATGTATGGACGATAGCTGGCGAAATAATTTGCCAGGCGGACAAAGAATAGGCGGTATTGATGAGACCTTAAGTGATGTAGACTAGACTATAGACTCTTAGGAGTAAGTGATTCTAGGAAATCAAATTGAGAAGTATTAACTACTTGTCGTATCTGTGAGGCATTCATTCACTTATCCATTAGTCTTTTATAGTTTTTATTGAAATCTTCAGGGGATGTCTACCTATGGAAACATCCCAAAAACCTGAAGAGAAATGAGAGAAAATTCATTACCAAGGCTGGGAAGATAAACCCCCGCTCGCCAAAAGACTATAGGCGCCCTAGTCTTTCATCGTTTTTATTAAAACCCCGGAGCGACACTTGGACACTTACCGTAGAAGCAAGCTAACTCCTTACACCTTTAGCCGGACTCAACACGCCTTTCTCAAAGGTAGATCAGTTAAGGCTGCACTGACGAGGTAGTTTCCGTAATTGAAAACACACTGCAGAGGAAAGATTTTACGTTGGCGACATTTCTAGATAGAGAGGGTGCCTTTAACAATGTCAGGATCGAGTCTATAACGACGGCAGTCGTCACCATAGGCACACACCCGACAATCACTCGACGGCTGGACAATATGCTGCGCCAGACACTGACGCTCAACTCGGCGCATCGACCATTTAGAGAAGAGCGACCAGGGACCAGGGACACTTCGCAGCGGGGAGTAATATCCCCCTTGTTGTGAAATTTTGTCCTAAACGACCTTCTCTTAAAATTGAAATCATAGGATGCAGAGTGCCAGCCTGCGGACGACCTGGCTTTAATAGAAACTGATAGATTTCTTGGCTGGCGCATTGAGCCAAACTCTGCAATGGGCAGAGCGGAACGGTCTTGGGGCCTACTGACAAAAGACCGAGTTATTTCACCCGAAGATACAAGATTCCGAGCTTTACACTTCCGACACTTGGAGGAACACAGCTTAAGCTATCAAAGGAGGCCATAAAAAAAGCGATTAACTATCTCAAGCTCTTTTAAAAAACAAGTGGGAAAGCTACAGTCGAGTGTGCCAGACTGTACCCGGGGGTGAAATTAAATAGCGCATGAACATGGAAAAAAGAAAATGTTGAGAATTTAAAAAAGACAAAAGTTGCTAGAAACATGTTGAGCAACATCCAAAAAGGACAAATGTTGCTAGGGACATGTTGAGCGCATTGACGCACTGACTCTCTCTCTCAAAAGCTATGTGCTAAGTCACCCGAAAAGTATTCCTGAGCAGTGCGATAGAGCGAGAGGGTGACTATTGACCTCTCGTTTTGACTCAATGCTACGAAACACTTTTCGCGTGTCAGAGTACGTAGCCGTAACCGGAAATCACGACTATAGCTTATATAAAGTTTTTTATGATTTTTGGAGGCGACAGTGGGCGTGGCCAAATTTTAAAACAAACTTGATCTGCGTGCAACAGATTCGAATGTTGTCACCAAATTTGGAAACTCTAGCTTTTATATACCCTATGTATACCCTTGTACCCTATGGGTACCGGGTATAAAAATAAGTTCAATTAAATTAATTCAACTCTTAACATCAACTTTATGTAGAATGTTTCCCAAATAAGCTTTCAATTATTTCGTTTAATTATTACTTATTGTACTTTATTTATCGGATTTGTGAATGTGGCCTAAAAATGAGCGTGACGACGGCTGAGGTGAATGATGGTAATGAGGAGTCCTTGGAGGTAGTGTCTTAGGCACCGCCCTTGGCGGCCTCGTACATGTTTCGCGAGATGATGAGGCGCTGGATCTGGGAGGTACCCTCGTAGATCTGGTAGATCTTGGCATCACGCATCAGCTTCTCCACGGGATATTCGCTGTTGAAGCCGTTGCCGCCGAAGATCTGGACGGCATCGGAGGCAATCTTGTTGGCCATATCGGCGGCATGGCACTTGGCGATGGAGGCGTAGTAGCTGTTGCGGCGTCCCTGATCGATTTCCCAGGCGGACAGACGCCACGCGAGGCGGGAGGTCTCCACACCGATGGCCATATCCGCCAGCATGAACTGCACAGCCTGGTGGTAGGCGATGGGCACTCCGAAGGTCTTGCGCTCCAGTGCGTACTTGAGAGCCTCGTCCATGCAGCGCTGGGCCAGGCCCACGGCGCCGGCGGCCACTGGGGGACGGGTCTTGTCGAAGGTGCCCATGGCAATCTTGAAGCCGGCGCCCTCGCCAATCAGCACATTCTCCTTGGGCACACGCACGTCCTCGAAGGTGATGCCGCGGGTGTCGGAGGCGCGCTGTCCCATGTTCAGCTCCTTGCGACCCGGCGTCAGTCCGGGGGAATCGCGCTCCACAATGAAGCCGGTGAAGGCCTTGCTGGGCGGGCACTTGGGATCGGGATTGGTGCGGGCCAGCACGAAGTACCAGTTGGCCACACCGCCGTTGGTGATCCACATCTTCTGGCCATTGATGATCCACTCGTCGCCCTTCTTCTCGGCGCGCGTCTTGATGCCGCTCACATCGGACCCAGCTCCGGGCTCTGTGACACCATAGGCGGCCACCAGCGGCTCCTCCAGCAGACGACCCAGGTACTTCTTCTTCTGTTCCTTGTTTCCGGACAAGATCACAGGTGTTTGCTACGACAGAAGGGAGGACTTAGAACTCTTTCGGTGAGTGCTTACAAATCGTTTCACTTACGCCCAGACCACTGGCCTCCAGGGCGGTCATAATGCCGGTGCAGCCGTAGGCCAGCTCCTCGGCCGTCAGGCAGGTGGTGAACACATCGAGATCCATGCCACCCAGATCAGCGGGAATGTGGTTGTTCATCAGGCCCAGCTCCCAGGCCTTCTTGATGATGGGCCACGGGTACTCGCCGGTCTTGTCGTATTGGGCGGCCACTGGGATAATCTCCTCGCGGGTGAACTTGCGGGCCAGCTCCTGCAGCTGCTGCTGCTCCTCGGTGAGGGCGAAGGAGGTCCCATTGGGCGAAACTTGAGAGACAGCGGCGTAGGCGCGACTTTGGGCCACCAGCTGGCGCAGGGCGGGCGCAGCTAGCTGTGTTGATCAGAAACACAAATAATAAAGAATAAATATAATAAGAGTTATTATCCGAAATAGGAGCTTACACAATAACGGGGACTTCAGACTATAATACACGTTTTTATTTTTGTGAGATTTATTAACTTATTTGCATAAAATGAATTTCTATTTACACAAATTATTTGTGGAAAGTATACTATAATTAAAGACTTGTTTGTCAAGTCGACACTTTTTTTTATTATTATTATTACACGATCAGCAAATGAATTTTGTATTTTCCTCTCTGACAAACCTTCCACTTATTATTATTATTCGCAAAATGAAATTGATTAAAGGTTATATCAGGGCCGGTAATAAAGTTCACATTCCAATTTAAGTCGAGTGCAAAGCATTCGCCGTTAGACTCCGCTAATAATAATTTCCGAGGGGGGCAAAGTACAGATGATTGCTGGCAGATAGGCAACAACAAATGTGTTTACGAAACATATAGCACACATACATATGTAGATATGTATATATTTTCATACATATGTACGAGTCGCAGCGATCAACAGTTGCTGTCGTCACTAGACAGAACTTTGAACCCCCGCATTTTGTGTCTTTGCTTTGTTTTTTTCACTTTCTCCCTAGACAAACTAACTGATATGCTCACCTTGTTGAGGAACGCCATTGGGTTATGGGTTTATTTTCTAGTTTTATTTAGATTTAAGTAGGTCGCCGTCCTCACTCGTCGGGGGCTGGCAGCGAAATGATCCAAACGAGTTGGCGGTGCACCGGTACAGCGATATTTGTACATGGCGATTCGCTGAGAGTCGACGCGTCGCTTGGACATTGGACCTTGTTGCGCTGACAGCAGCCGCAAAGCTACAGACTCTTGCGTCCGCGGTGACACACGTACCACAAACATATGCACATCCCTGGGTACATACATCCAGCTGGGCGAGATAAGGGAATGCTCCCGAAAGTCGTATGCGCTGCCTTTTGGGCCTTATGGAATAGTTATATATTAAATTGTTTAAGTAGACTCGGATTTAATACATTTACGGAATTTTTTAAAAGGGTTTCTGGTTGTGAACAGATTTACTATATTGGATATTTCGTTTTGATTAAGTAATACCCATATCAAATTAAAATAGTAAAGAGTTTAAAGATTTATTAATTTGTTTTTAAATGATCCTTAACACAATAGTTGTTCATTTAGAGAAGACATTTTTAAATATATTTATAATAACCCGGAGACACACCCCCTTTTTTGGGAAACCAATGTACCTCTTTAAATACCCTTCTGTAAAAGCAGCGAAAAACGTACCCACAACCCGACGTAAGCTTTGGCAAATAACGTAAGGGAAAAAGCTTTCAGCTCAAGCAACGTAAGGCAATGCTTCTTGGGCTGTGTGTGTAGTGAAAATAGTTCAAGAGTATATTAGGCTTAAAGTTAAATAGATTACATATTTATGTATATGTTAGATATGTGAATATAAACCTAAAAGATACCTCTCACATTAATAACTAATCTTTAGAAATTAAATTAAGCTTAAAATATAAGTATATATCTACCTAAAATGTTGAAGATTTGTCCATTTTACATTTATTAAATTATTAAAATATATACACAAATAATTTATTTAAGAAACAACCAACATCAATAACTTATCATCAAAATGTAACTTGGATTAATACATATTTGTGATAGGAAATAGAGAAAATATTAAAAAGAATTTAAGGCTCACCGTAATTATTTTATAAAGAAATATAATCGTTACCCTTCTTAAATCTTTCCAACAGTATAACCTAGTCGACAGCTTGCCCTGCCACCTGTTAGGCTCTTAAAAATTGGAGCATACTTTTGCGCTTGACACAAATAGATGAAACATGTTTCGCTGGCTGCGTTAAAAATAACAGAGTGAGTGATATATACACAGCAATCTCCAGCAAAACGAATTGGGAGTCCGTGACACAGTTGACAGCGGGCTAGATAAAAAGCAGAGTGCCGCGGAGCAGGGCACGAAGGCATCATTAAATCAGCATCCGCATCCATCCGAAATCAGCTCCATCAGTGGGAGGCGAGGAAGTGGAGGCAGAACAGGAACGGGAGCGGGAGTCTCTTATCAGCCAGGCGCATAAAACTGGGTCCGGTTAAAGCTCTTCCGCCAGGCAGGACGCCGAGCTGAGCCCGACGAAGTGCCGAAGTGGTTCGGGTGGTGCCTTGGCGGGTGGCTCGATGGCTGGATGGCTGAGGGGGGTGGAAAGTCCCGTGGCATCTAAGGCACAACTGGGATAGCTGCTGGTCCTAGGCTGCTTGCCAGTCAGTCATTTGACATTGCTCCTGCGAGAAGGTTGTCCACGCTCCGAGCTTAGATCCTCCGTCGCCGCCGTCTGCTCCATCGCGTCCACAAGTCCCTGAGAGAAAGTGAGTGCCAGTGTGTGCGTGTGTGTTCCGTGCTGCCCACTCCCGCTTCAGGGATACATATAGCGGGGCACCCGTCCAAGCCCCCTCGCAGAGCAGTGAAAAGTTAAACAAGTGTTACCTAAGCCCCTAAAAAATAAAAACAGGAGGAAGCCGCCGTCGAAGGTCTCGTCAAGATGGCCCAGTTTGTGACCCACATCCAGCCCACGCTGATGGAGGCGTCGCAAGGTCATGTGCCCCACCATCACGGCCATCAGGTGGGTGTGCAACACTCGTCGCATCTGCCCCACAGCGGGCACAACATGCCCTCGCCCCCACCCACAATCACCACCACGGTCATGGACACGGACACCACTCCAGCGGCGGTCATCATAGCGGCGCTACTACCTCCGCGGCCCATCCGCACAAGCAATCCCATCACACCACCGCCGGACACGCCCCCAAGACGCAGCATCACAGCCCGCCCTCGCAGATACACTCACCGCCGGCGGAACACCATCCGGATCATGTCGGCCACTACGAGTACTTCCAGCACCAGCATGAGCAGGTCTTCCACCACGAGGGAGGAGCTGGCGGGGCCAACAACAAGCCGCAGCACCAACACCACAGTGGCAACAAGCACGAGCACTGCCCCACAGGACACCAGAGCGCGGTGAGTAGACCTTCCCGATTACATCATAGGGAACTGGGGAGCGGGTTGGTCCCGTTAATATAGATAACATAGTCACGTGATCTGGGAAGGCTCAGTGGGGACGAAATTAGAGGTCAACACCTAATTGGTTAAAAGGATGGGATGGAGGCGTAAAAGTTTGAACAACTTTTATAGGCGGGTTCATATTTTTATGTATCCACATTTTCATCCTTTTATGCTTTTTATGGAGACCACTTTTCACTCGGATAGGGGGATGAGAAGGAGTATACTCTTTTGTTATAACAAAGTATGAACATACGTGTACATTTTAAATGAAAACTTTATGATATTTGCCATTCATATCAGCTTGAACAGCTCTCTTCGATATTAAAGGAACTGTCTTCCATGCCTACAGATCCTGATAGCCCGTAGCATATATCAACTTCTAGATGTAGAATGACGATATGAAAAACCAGTTGAGGTCATCTCTAAATAGCTAGGACCATGATAGTGTCATCAGCATCTTAGCTGACACAAATCATCCTTGAAAGTTACCCCTGAATCACAACTTTTTGGAGCATTATTTTCAGTCTGTGGTCGTCACATCTTGAGGAGAAGCACTCAGCTCCATCCCAGCGATGACGCAATAGTAATCCTTGGACTGACTCCCTCCAATGCCAAATGAGTCATTGGCAGGCAGTGCGCTTCCGTTGTCCTTGCGGGGGCATTAACAACTCCTGCTGGCGCCCGGATGCCTGGCGTTTCCATAAACCGAGAAGTCCTGAGGTCGACGCACAGCTAAAAGCTCTTTTCGCAATCTTCTCGGCCTGTTTGGCCTTTATAAATAGCCAATTGGGCAAATGTACTGGCTAAATATTCTCTTTGCCTCACTCTTTACTTTGGCATAGCCTGTGGCGCGGTCTCTGCTCTCAGGTCTATTTTATTCTATTCTGTTCTGGGGCCTCTCGTCCGACGGGCCGCATTCGAAAATAATTCAGAAAACGACTCAAATCGCTCGGTGCGGCTGCCGCGTGAGGCCCTCTAGACAATATCTAGATATATACGCGTATATATTTCAATTTATTGGCCCGCAAGTTGAGGTGCTCCTCTGGATAAGCAGGGAGATCTGAGCAAATGGAGACGCTGAAGAAACGCTTCCCGTCGCTGCAGAGCTTAGGCGTAAGTTGGCGACACCTTGGACTCAATTTATGTAATTCGGTGGAGGGAGCGGCGGTTATCGCCCACCAAAAAAAAAAAAAAAAAAAAAAAGGCTAGCATCTGTTTTGGGCAGCCCTATAAATACAAATATTCCACCAGCCAAATTGGCCAGCGAGTCGTGCGAGGAATTTTACATTTTTCATAATTTGTGCGTGCTCCGTTTTCCTTTCCATTTTTTTTTTTCATTTCCCGTCCCCGTCCCCCCAAGTGCAGTGAAGTGAACACGGTGAAAATGTTTCCATTTCCCATTTCGCGCCCCCATTCCCCCAGAAAATGCCCACGATATCGCCATATTTTGGCGTGCTCAATTTTCGTTGCGTTTTTTGAGGTCGTCAGAATTATGGGCAATCAGCTCATCTAGCTGGTAATTTACTTAAGGCATTGCCCCAAAACATTCCTGCCACGGTGTTTTTTAAGGGGCTCCGGGGAGGGCCGTTGAAATATCATATTGCTGCCGACAGCCCACAGCGACAGCGATGCTAACACAAATATTAACTTAAATGCGGGGAGGATTTAATAACTTTATCGCGGCATCGAAACATGGACACTCTTTTGGGGGAATAAATTGTGAACATGCCTAAAATCCGAAAATGTCGTGTATAAAAAGGTGTTACTTTACTGATTTTTCGCATATTCAAATCTCTTTAAGGAAATTTAAATGAAAACAAAGAAACAAGCGTGTTTGGAATGTTAAAAAATAATGTATATTTCTTCTTTATTAAGGTCGTATAAATAAAAAATATCAATACTCTAAGGCTGTGTAATTTTCTCTTTAAAAAAATTACATCCATTTCTGAAAATATTCTCTTGGAAATGATATTATATTTATAATATATTTTTCAAATAAATAATAAATATCAACATTCTAAAGCTCTATTATTTTCTCTCTTTTATAATTTAACCCCTTTCTGCAAATAATCTGTAGGAATATCATCTCCTTTAATTTTTTATATTTCGTATTTTTAATATTCCACGTGCTCTGAATGTTACTTGGAAACCATTTGCACATTTCCCTCGGGCTTTATGCAATCTTAAACTGCCCAAGGAAAGCAAAGTAATTAAAAATCTATCAATCGCATGTGGTAGAAAGTAGAAGAAGCTTTTGAATTATTAATTAAGCAACACAAAAATGACAATATCCAAACAAAGGGAGGGTATATAAACACTGCTGGAGTGCCGGGTGACATGCGAACCAGCCATTTGGTGTCGGGCCAACCCTGTGCGGGCCCAGCTCTTGGGCTTTTGGCTTTAAAGTGCGACCGGGAAACCCCTTCGCTTGGTCAAAACCAAACAAACAGGCCAATGTTTGGCCAGGCGATAAGGGCCAAGCGAATGGACTTAAGATCCGGAAAAGGGGGAAGCACTTTAATTAAATTCAAAATGTGGCTGCCACCTTGCTGACACATGGCTGAATGCATTTACCCCAGTTAATTACCTGCAACGTGATTCACGCACACCCATTCCTTTGTTTACTGCACAATTTGTCCCGGTCACGATGCAATTTGAAATGCAATTTGAAATGCAATTTTATGCAATCCCTCAGAGGGGGTGGTTTCACTGCCTGGTAGTTTCTTCTTCCTCCGGAGAGGGGTGGGTTTCCTGTCTAAGAAGCAGGATTAATGGCACTGGCCCTGCTTCGCCTTACTTGGCACAACGTGACTGGGAATGCATACGCATCCGATTGGGATTTTCGACCTTTCGACGCGGAAGCCATCGGGGGGTGGGTTTCGGGGTGTGATTTTCGAACTGGGCTCTCTTTCGAACCGCCAGTTCGAAAAGGGAAGTAAACAAAGTCCAGGCGAGCGGCGCGTCTGCGCCGGAGATAATCCCCAACTGGAAGGATTTCCGTCATCCAGCCGTCATCCGTCAGCCGCCAACCAACTGTGGATTGTGTGCACTCGCTTGGCCCGGCCCTTATTTGCTCTCGGTCAACACAGTTTCGGGTCGGCAGATTATCTAGGGGTAGGACCACTCGGCCATTTCCATGTGTTTTCGTGTGTACTTGGCTAATTAGTCTAATGTGCTAACTGAAACTGTCTGTGGAATTTAATGCCCCGGATTTTATTGTGCGCGCAATGACTGGGTGATTAATGTGGGTCTTGTTAGGATAGTTACACCCCGGGACGGACAACTGCAGCTCTGTAAATATTTGTGGTAGGAACTAGGGTGTGGCGCTCATCATTCTTATTGGATTGCAAAACAAATATCTGAGGAAGTTCTAAGCAGAACAGGAAGTTTGTAAATGCTCACAGACTGGGACTGAATCAACTGAATGAAACCACTATCGTGTTTATTTTCCATCCCTGCCAAGAATACAAAAACCGTCCTTTTTACTTGCGAACCAAATACATGTTACAAATTCGATACAACGACATTAAAACTGGTTTCTTGTAAGGAAAGGGTTGGAAAATTTTACTTCATGACTTTTGAGATTTTGAGCTTAAAAATTGAACAATGTTACTTTCGTAAAACTAGAAAAACACTCCCTGAAACTGAAATTACAGTGAATGCCCGATGCAATGAATCAAATAAATTAAAAAAAGGTTTTGTTGTTTAATTAATTAAGTTTAATTACATTTATATTCATATGATTCCTGGGCACTAATCTTAACAAAATTAGCTCTTAATTTGACAAATTAAAAACGCCTTAAGAAACACTCCATAATATAGCCAAACATTTTTAGACTATTTTTAATTGCTTTTAGATTCTGTGGAACACTTGCCTCTGCAAATTATTCTAAAATATTAATTATTATTGAAGAAAAATGCTCAAATCGAGTGATTAATGAAGTTTCCTAGTGTGTTGCCAGCTCAAGTTTCCCTGCATAAAAGCGTATCAAATCGTATTTAGACATGCATTAAGTTTTTAAAATTTCTTTAAAACAACACAATTAAGCTGACAATAGACCATCGATAGGGATCTTGTTCCGTGACTTCCTTTATAGCACGTGCTTGGGGACTATAATAACGTCAACAATAACAAAGGGCACGTGCCGGATGGGGGTAGAGAGAGCCTTCGGTTGTGGGCCTGGCTCTTTCTGGTACTTCCATTCGAACAGCCCGCTTCCAGCGGTCGAGCAACCCTCGAGTTCCTGGGGGTGGACGTTCCGATTGGAACGGCCAAGTGCGCAGGTCCTTCGAAGGGTCCTGGCTGCGGCGACAGTTGAAGTTTCCACCACTCGCGGCAGGACTTGTCGCATCCAGTCTGGAGTTGAACATCGAAGAAAACGGCAGCAACGAAAACTGCTCCTCAAAAACCGTGAATTTAGAAGGGACTGTGTGAGAGCAGCCAGAAAATCCAATCAGACACACACACACTCTGACATAGGCGCACACCCATACACCCATACACCGACACTGACACGCACACACCCGACTCGGTCGCCGTACGAACACACCCTCGCACACTCATGCACTCGTGTACATATAGCTTACATAAAGTCTAAGGAAAAATCGATAGGAGTGCATTTAATATTCAGAATCGGAAAAAGGAGAAGGTCTCGAGCAATCTCGAGGCAAGTGAGTTTTCCGCGAGATCCTGTGGCTGAGGAAAAGTCTCTGGGCCAGTGAAAAATATGACTAAGCTGCAGTGACGACATACGCCGCCGCTTACACAATTTCTCTACACCAATTAATCGCAGACTTAAACGCACGGCGGACATTTTCTATTTTGCGAAAAAATGGTCACCGAAAATGGAGCCCAGGTAAAATACACTTTTCTTCTTGGCTTTCACTGGGGGAAAAGTCCACTTTTTGGGCTCAACGTCTGCGATTCTGGGGGGCAGCCATGTTGGCGTCCATTTTGCGGATTATCGATTTTTCGTTGTCTGCTTGAAAAGTGCAGCAATTGAGAAAAATCTGGTAAATAGGTCTTTCACAAGAAGCTATTGTATATTTTTCAATCCATAGAAAGGCTTTCCTGGTTATTTTAAGGGTGGATGAGCGTTTTTTCCTCCTCAAAGAAGTTTATTGATTTTTCACTCCACTTAATTTGTGGGCGTTGCAGGCAATATCCGATTTTAACCTGAACAATGGTCTAAAAATAATTGCTGTACTAACCAACGGCAATTGGAGCCAGTTGGTGGCACCACAGCAACCACTAGCACCACTACCACCACACCACGACGACTGGCGGTGTCCCTTTAATCAGAACTGGGTGTGGTGCGTGCGTGTGTTGTTGGCAACAGTGTAAGGTAATCGAGATTTAGGTTAAACCTTATGATGACATGCGACATTCGTGCCAAGATGGGGGAAAAATCCATAATATGACTCACTTTTTCATCTGAGGTTCGAGCAGCAGCCTGCGGCATTAAGAGATTATTTGTTGCTCCTGCAAAGGACCTCCACTTGGACTTCGATTGGCCGTAAAGCATGCTTCCAAGTGGCAACATGGCCACACAAGTTCAAAGCGAATCCACTTCAAGGAGAAACTCCTTTGGACGAGCACTCAATTTGCCCGAGTTGAGCTCCTCGTTATACAATGACGAAAGCGGGGGCGAGGCCGAGCCCAAGCACCTTTGAACTTTTGGCCCATGTCTGTGAGCTACCTCGGCCCTGCACAGAGAAAAAAAAACAACAGTATAACCTTTTCGACATTTCTGATTTCGGGTACAAAAATGTTTTTAAGTTAAAATAAATAAACTTTAATCGAAAATAATTTTAATGTCAGAAAGCATGGTCTTAAAATAATGGTTCAAAAACTGGTATGCAAAAGTGGATAACTCTGGAAATATTGAAGAAAAGCATGAAAACTAAAGAGTTCCAATTAAGATATATGTATGTATTGATTTTATTATATAATACAAAATATTAGTCGTATTATATGAAATATGCAATAATTTTAAATTATTTTTGTATTTGGGCGATTATTGATAATTTCCGTATAGAATTTTCTCCCTACAAGAAGTGCGCCATGAAATAGCAGTGAGACAAAAAACTAAATTTTAAAAATTATACGTTATAAATATTATTATTATTATCAAAAAAATGTTCCTATAGGAAAGCTTAAGAGTTTAATAAGACAGAAAAAGTTTGTCAAACTTTCAAATTATAGTCTTTATACTATATCTATATAATAATAATTTAATACAATTTTTAATAACATGTACGAAATGTCTTCAAGGCTTTCCTATTAACTGAAAATAAAATCAATTAATTTTAATTAATCGACTGAAAAATGTCAATCTCTTCAGGAAACCCGTAAAAAATATATACAATATTTAAATTAAAACGATATGCATAAAAAGTATAAATACATTTAAATTCATATATGAACATTAAATCATATGAATATAAAAGGTTAGCTAATTATATTCCAAACATCGCACAAATCAATAAAAGGCTTTATGTGAAGCATGACAATAAATCCAAGTTAGCTTACATTTTTCCCTGTGCAGTCGAGCAAACAGACTTCAGGAAGTTAGTCGGGGCAAACAAGGACCTTTTCAATTCGTATGTATGCCCAGGGCATATGAAATGAGTTCTTCTATTGGGCCGCTTCTTTATATCCTTCACACACTTCCTTGTTTGCCAAAGGGGGCGTTGGGTGGTGCATTGGATGGGGGCTACTGAGGCCCAGGAAGCGAGTCTCTGGCGGCGTCTGAGCTGCGGTCACTCTCCACTGGCGTCGTCGGGTGTGCGAATTTCGCTGCCTTCCAGTGCGAAAAGTTCACCGCCAGCGAGTCCGATTTGCCGACTTCCAGTTGCAGTTTTCAGACGCGACATGACGTCATTTTCGACTTCGAATCCTGGCCAACGCTGAGGGGGAGAAAAACATAAACAAAACCCGGGTGGCAGCCACCCTGAAAGCGTTGGAATCGACAGCTGAGCTGAGCTCGCCCGAGTGGGTGGAGTGGGTGTTCTTTGGGTGGGCGTTGGCCATTAGACCGAATTACCCGTACACCTGCGCCAAAAGCCGGAAACGGAAAACGGCTGAACGGTGACCCCTCGCCTTGACCGTCGCGAGTTGAACTTGAGGCAGCGGGCAGGTGCATAATAACGATATGTAACCATCGCACTCGAGGCGGGGGCACCAAACTTGGAGTTGCGCAACCTAGCAACGATCAATAAAACTCCAAGTGCTCCCACTCCCACCAGGTGATGGATACGCAGCCGGCACGCAACTACTCGCACCTGAAAAAGAGATGGAAAGTTTTCCAGGCGAGCGGAAACTTGGCAAAGATATATTGCATTGCGGTTGATAAGTCGACAAGCAATTACTTCTTGATGACCTTTGCCTACTTAGAATACTTCTGCGAAAACAAGGCTAATTTGCAGCTTGAAACACATTATTTATGGCCCTAGATTTCCCCTTTTCGAGAGTGTTATTTATAGAGGAATATTTGTGTACTTGAACTGAAATAAGCATTTTGCCCTAGACTAGTCTGAACATAATAACTTCTATGTCTGAATAAATATAAAAATTGAATTTTGGAGAAAAGAAAACGACGTGCTGCATTTGTCTTCTGGCAAGTCTCTGTGATCTCTGTGACTGACGCAATATAGTCAATAATCTCGATTTCTATGTATGAAGTTCCGATGGACCTCGAGTTAGCAAAAAGTACTAATAAATGGAATCAAAGGTCAAGCAAAAATGATAAATGAACCGTATTCCTTTTGATTATTTATATTCGGGGTTATTTCGACATAAGCGTTAGCCGGGATTAACAATGATATTTATTTAAACTCGTTTCCCCTTATTAAAATCTTTAAATTATTGCTTACTTACAGGGCGATGGAAACACTTCCTTCCTGCGTGCCGCTCGTGCTGGTAACCTGGAACGCGTGCTCGAGCATTTGAAGAACAACATTGACATCAACACCAGCAATGCGGTAAGTCAAAAGAAAATCTTACAGCTGAGTTTCCTGGTTATAAGCGCTCGATTTTCCAAATAGAACGGCTTGAATGCCTTGCACCTGGCCTCCAAGGATGGCCATATCCACGTCGTATCGGAGCTGCTGCGCCGTGGGGCGCTCGTGGACAGTGCCACCAAGAAGGGCAACACGGCACTCCACATCGCCTCGCTGGCTGGGCAGGAGGAGGTGGTAAAGCTGCTGCTGGAGCACAACGCCTCGGTCAATGTGCAGTCCCAGAACGGATTTACGCCCCTCTACATGGCCGCCCAGGAGAACCACGATGCGGTGGTGCGTTTGCTGCTGTCCAACGGAGCCAACCAGAGCCTGGCGACCGAGGATGGCTTCACCCCCTTGGCGGTGGCCATGCAGCAGGGCCACGACAAGGTGGTGGCCGTGCTCCTCGAGAGCGACACCCGCGGCAAAGTCCGGCTTCCTGCGCTGCACATCGCTGCCAAGAAGGACGACGTGAAGGCCGCCACTCTGCTCCTGGATGTGAGTATTCGTTTACTTACAAATCTAACCAATTCTTGTTTTTTAAATGTCAACAACTGCTAACCAAAATCCCTCCTCATCTCTTCCAGAATGACCACAACCCGGATGTGACTTCCAAGTCGGGCTTTACCCCGTTGCACATTGCCTCGCATTATGGCAACCAGAACATCGCCAACCTGCTGATCCAGAAGGGGGCCGATGTCAACTACTCGGCCAAGCATAACATCAGTCCGCTGCACGTGGCCGCCAAGTGGGGCAAGACCAACATGGTCTCCCTGCTGCTGGAGAAGGGCGGCAACATCGAGGCCAAGACCCGGGATGGTCTCACCCCGCTCCATTGCGCCGCTCGCTCCGGGCATGAGCAAGTGGTGGACATGCTGCTCGAACGGGGAGCTCCCATCAGCGCCAAGACCAAGAACGGATTGGCTCCTCTTCACATGGCTGCCCAGGGTGAGCATGTGGATGCCGCCCGCATCCTTTTGTACCATCGCGCACCCGTCGATGAGGTGACTGTGGACTATCTGACCGCTCTGCATGTGGCCGCCCACTGCGGCCATGTGCGGGTGGCCAAGCTTCTGCTGGACCGCAATGCGGATGCCAATGCGCGGGCCTTGAATGGATTCACTCCGCTGCACATCGCCTGCAAGAAGAACCGCTTGAAGGTGGTGGAGCTGCTCCTGCGCCACGGTGCCAGCATCAGTGCCACCACGGAGAGCGGACTGACCCCGCTCCATGTGGCCGCCTTCATGGGCTGCATGAACATTGTCATCTATCTGCTGCAGCACGACGCTAGTCCCGATGTGCCCACTGTGCGCGGCGAGACGCCACTCCATCTGGCCGCCAGAGCCAACCAGGTGAGTTGGCGGCAGAAGGTGACTTAGCCCTGGTGGTGACACCCCCTCATCCTATGCGAATTGATCCATTCCAGACCGACATCATTCGCATCTTGCTGCGCAATGGCGCCCAGGTGGACGCTCGTGCCCGGGAGCAGCAGACCCCGCTGCACATCGCCTCGCGGCTGGGAAATGTGGACATTGTGATGCTCCTGCTACAGCATGGCGCCCAGGTGGACGCCACCACCAAGGACATGTACACGGCGCTACACATCGCCGCCAAGGAGGGCCAGGATGAGGTAAAAGAGCTGATAGCGAAAAAGATCACCGACCACATCGACACCGTTTACCTGATGCAGCTGTTCTGGATACGCCATCAGGAGTTTTTCATTTGATCCTAAGTTCTCACGCGACTTTTTTGGGTTTACTTGTATTCTGAGTATTATGAGTTGTCTCTTTCGCTCTTTTGTTGTGCTCGCTTTTCCGTTGGTTTTTGAATAAATGTTGCAACTCTTTTTTAGTATTATTTCGTATTATTTATGGTATTTCCTTAAGTTCTGGTTTTATAATATTTATTTTTCAGCATTTGTAGCACAAACTTGTTTCATTCCAGTTGTACAAATTTAAATATTTTATACTTTTTCCGTTTGAAAGGAAATGTTGTATCAATATTTCCATCTTATTATTTTTATTTTTGATACATGTTGTAAGTCCCTTTTCAGTATTTTCGTTTGGTATTACGTCCTGTATTTTATTGTTTTTGAAGTACTTTTGACAACCCTGCATTTGACACGTATTTTAGCAGGTTTAAGTGGATAACTTTCTTAAATGACAACTTTGGAACCTCCTTCAGGTGGCCGCTGTGCTAATCGAGAACGGCGCCGCCTTGGACGCCGCCACCAAGAAGGGATTCACGCCCCTTCACCTGACCGCCAAGTATGGACACATCAAGGTGGCCCAGTTGCTGCTCCAAAAGGAGGCCGATGTGGATGCACAGGGCAAGAACGGAGTCACGCCGCTGCATGTGGCCTGTCACTACAACAACCAGCAGGTGGCCCTGCTGCTCCTGGAGAAGGGAGCCAGCCCACATGCCACGGCCAAGAACGGACACACTCCGTTGCACATCGCGGCTCGCAAGAACCAGATGGACATTGCCACCACTCTGCTGGAGTACGGTGCTCAGGCCAATGCCGAGAGCAAGGCCGGGTTCACCCCGCTGCACTTGAGCAGCCAGGAGGGCCACGCCGAGATCTCCAACCTGCTCATTGAGCACAAGGCCGCCGTGAACCATCCGGCCAAGAATGGCCTCACCCCGATGCACCTGTGTGCCCAGGAGGACAACGTGAACGTGGCCGAGATCCTGGAGAAGAACGGCGCCAACATCGACATGGCCACCAAGGCGGGCTACACCCCGCTGCATGTGGCCTCCCACTTCGGGCAGGCCAACATGGTGCGCTTCTTGCTCCAGAATGGCGCCAATGTGGATGCGGCCACCTCGATTGGCTACACGCCGCTGCACCAGACGGCCCAGCAGGGCCATTGCCATATTGTGAACCTTTTGCTGGAGCACAAGGCCAATGCCAATGCCCAGACCGTCAACGGGCAGACTCCCTTGCACATTGCCCGCAAGCTGGGCTACATCAGCGTCCTGGACTCGCTGAAAACCATCACCAAGGAGGACGAAGCAGCCGCTGCTCCGGCCCAGGCCGAGGAGAAGTACCGCGTGGTGGCTCCGGAGGCCATGCACGAGTCCTTCATGTCCGACTCCGAGGAAGAGGGCGGTAGGTATCCCTTGCGCACCCAAACAACACCTAACCATAAGCCACAAGATCACTGCCCAGCTAGTCAGCCAGCACACAGACACCACCTAGCACAAACCCATAGATTACGATTACGATTACGATAGTCCTAAGTGAATCCCCGTTCTTTTATGCGTGTCCGCCGTCAGGTGACACAAATTTGGAATTGGACGCAGGCTACGAGTACGGCATTGGCCCGGGTCGGTCAGAGGCCCACGTCTATCTGCCGTACTACCAGGGCGACAATCTCTATGTGTCCAGTAAGTGTCTCTCAGGACCACTTGATCCGTATCCGTATACGTATCCGTACTCATTCTCGTATTCGTATTAACTCCTGGCCGTTATCAAGTGCACCAATTGGCTAATGATTGGATCGTGATTGACTTTATGAAATGACCACCAAAGTCTTGAGTACAAACCGCACTTTATATGGGTCTAAAACGTATAAAACTATATATTGACGTTGTAATTAAGTAAGCAAGTGCTGCAGGGAAGTCAGTTACTTCTCACTCCTTGTTATTTTCATATATATTTGCTTAAATTTTGTTGAAATAACTATATTAAATATTCTGCTTGAGGAAAAGGGAAGCTTGTTTAATAAATATATATTTTTTTTCATACAAGAAATTTATATTCTGAACCGATGGGATTGAATAACTGCGATAGATGTAATTTAGTTTGAGGAACTTAATAGATGCTGTAAATTTGAGGACTTCAAATCTAAAAAGTCAGTAGACAAGAAATAGAAGTCACGAATATATTTTTTTTGTTGGTTTTCTGAACTGAGATATAATTTTTTGAAATAGAAACTCATTCCCTATAGATGGGACATAAAGAACCAAGTCCCTCTCGACTGGCTTGTCAGTGTCTAGGCTGGGATTAATATTCCCGAATTTGCTTGTACCCGCGGCATGAACTAATGTATCCCTCTGTGTCTGTATCTGTATCCATGTAATATGCTCCTACTTAACGGTCATGCTAGCTTTACATACTATATCACCCCTATATATCCAGTTATTATCAATCTAAATGATCAAGCATGTACAACTTACGAAATTTGTTAACTAAAATCGAACTCATTTGCATTCTTCTACTTTCAATGCACTGCGCTCTCTCATCTGCAATTCAACAATACCAACCAACCAATAACTACAACAACAACAACAACAACAACTCCAACACCAAAAACAACTGAAACACCAAACAACAATTATAATAAATAACAACAACTACAACGCTATATGGCCGATTGGACTGTCTTGTGCTTAATCAAAATGCAAATGCTGCGGAATGCCCTCGAAACGCATCGAAATCGATTCAAAACTCTAGGCGAAGACAATATGCTATCAGATCAACCATACCGCTATCTGACCGTTGACGAAATGAAATCCCTAGGCGACGACTCGCTGCCCATCGACGTGACCCGGGACGAGCGTATGGATTCCAACAGGATGACCCAGAGCGCCGAGTACGCCTCCGGAGTTCCGCCCACCATCGGTGAGGAGGTGATTAGTCCCCACAAGGCCCAGGTCTATGGCAGTTCGCCCAAGGCCACCGTCGATGGTGTGTACATTGCCAATGGATCTGGCCACGATGAGCCGCCGCATGTGGGGTGAGTTTCGCTTAGTTCCTCCTCGGCTCGCCACAGTTCCTCCTAATTATGATAAATGGTATCCTGCTTTGAAATTGATATCTGAATTTGCCAAGCAATAAAGTATTCTTCACTTTGACATATAGATCTGACCCCATTTCATTTTGTACAAAGACTTCTTATTAAAAGATCTATCTTAAAATTAACTTTTTAATTCAAATACTTATCGAGGCCATCATGGTTATGAGTATCTTCTAATAAATTCAAATCCCCTTGCAGCCGCAAGCTGAGCTGGAAGAGCTTCCTGGTATCCTTCCTGGTCGATGCCCGTGGCGGGGCCATGCGTGGCTGCCGGCACAGTGGAGTGCGCATGATCATCCCCTCGCGCTCCACCTGCCAGCCGACGCGGGTCACCTGCCGCTATGTGAAGCCGCAGCGCACCATGCATCCGCCGCAGCTGATGGAGGGCGAGGCCTTGGCCAGTCGCGTGCTGGAGCTGGGTCCGTGCTCCACCAAGTTCATCGGACCGGTGGTCATGGAGGTGCCGCACTTCGCCTCGCTACGCGGCAAGGAGCGTGAGATTATTATCCTTCGCTCGGACAACGGCGAGACCTGGCGGGAGCACACCATAGACAACTCCGAGGAGATCATACACGACGTCATGCAGCAGTGCTTCGAGCCGGAGGGTGAGTGAGGAATGGGAATTCCAGCCATTTCTCCGGTGTATAACTTGATATATTTCTTGCAGAGATCGCCCAGCTGGAGGAGCAGGCTGGCAACCATGTCTGCCGCTTCGTCACCTACGATTTCCCCCAGTACTTCGCCGTCGTGTCGCGCATTCGCCAGGAGGTCCATGCCATCGGCCCCGAGGGCGGCATGGTATCTAGCACCGTGGTGCCGCAGGTGCAGGCCGTCTTCCCTCAGGGAGCGCTCACCAAGAAGATCAAAGTTGGCTTACAGGTAAACCTCTTTAAACCGCGCAAGGGCGTTGCGCCTGAGAAACTGCGCAAGATTAGCGTCAATCATGTGCCCAAGAAGAAGCGCTTCTCGCTCATCTGGTAAACCATCCGGGGCAGTTATATCTACTCTTAAAAAATATATAAATCGAATACGTTATCGGTCAGCATATATACTCGAGCATTTAATCTCCAACTTCCCAAAGAATATCAAAAGTAATGCAAAAGATGTTTTCCAAAATGAAATATGAGCATTTATAACCAGTACTCCGTACTCCTATGACTAATAACCATCTATGTTAACCCGACCCAAATCCTGTGTAGCAAAGTATGGTAGATCAGCGCCCGTGAGCACACTTACAGTGCTCCGGAAAATTAAATATCCAAAGCCGAAGCGCACTGTAAGCGAACTTTGGAGCCAAACTTGACTTTTCCAAATGTTATTACTCGTATGAAATATGTGCACCTTGTTTGATTATATTGAGAAACACTTAAGAACCTTGCGGCACTAAGCTTATGGAGCCATTGTGGAATCGGTATCCTCACGCTAACCTTATCACATATGCTATGCAAGACAGTGACATACAATAATAATATATTAACCGATTAAATTTGATTATGATCATGGTTCAGGCGACTGCTGTCAGATCGCAGACTTGCAGCCTACCAACGGCGAGAGCAACAAACATTGTCCAGTTTGCTAAGATTAAACAACTCCGTATATCGAATATTATGATACATTTACCTATATGCTAACTACTCTTAACTATTCATACATTACTTATTATGATTATGATTATTACCTACCTATGCATAAGATTATACTTACAAGTTCTCTGAAATGCAGTACTACCCAATAAATTTAGTTCAACAAAAACTTTATGCCAATGAAAATGTTTTAATTACTCTTCAGTTGATTACTTTTTCATTCAATTGCTTTTTCAAAAACTCAAAAATAAAAGAGAAGAAGAGGTGATAAATACTTATAGTTACAATTGGGTCCGGTCTGAGGTGCCTAACGAAGTTGTAACCTTTTTAGCCATGCCGTAAGCAAAAAACGATTTTATAATGGCCCCACTCATGAGTTCAAATTTTTCGCACGTTTTATTTGCATTTATCTGATCTCTGATCTCTGTAAACATTTTCGATATATTCCGTTTTGCGTTCTGTAAATTGTATAAAGTCTTTTGTTCATTTTCTAGCTCTTTAGTTGTAGTCAAAGTTTTTTTTGATGACTAAATTTATTGGGACATAAATGGGCTCGAACATTGTTATCGTTTGTAGTTAACGTATGCTGTATTTTAACTAAAAACATGAAATTGCTCAAACCAAAAACCATATAAACGATATACATAAACATCCAACTCGATAAGCATTGTACAAAAACGAAAAAATTAAAAATTAAAAAGAACAGAATGTTATTGAATCGAAAATGTTCACCATTTAGCCCAAAAGACTCATTTCACATTATTTGTTTTTATTTTTCGTTTCCTTACGACAGACAAGAGGCGCATATTTCGTATATTCTTTTGTTTATGCATTTCGGTTGAGTTTCCTTTAGTTCATCTCATGACTGTATATGTAAGCGTGGCCGGGAAATCGATTTTTGTCTATCGTGCCAATCGAAATCCGTTACACTCGTTCTAGGCCCAGCCGGTCGATCCCGATCTCACCGCCAAGCTGCTGGGCCGCGGCGTGGCCGTGTCGCCGATCGTTACGGTTGAGCCGCGGCGCCGCAAGTTCCACAAGGCCATCACCCTCAGCATGCCCGCCCCCAAGGCGCACAGCCAGGGGATGATCAATCAGTACTCGGGCAACACGCCCACCCTGCGCCTGCTCTGCTCGATCACAGGTAAGTTGAAGCCGATCCGCTACCGATCCGCCAGCCGGTCTTTTGTGTTGTTTGTACGATGTGATCCAAGCAGTTATTATTACCAATTACCAATTACCATTACCATTATGACTATTACGAGTATATCCACTTACATTTCCATTACGTTAGTTGATGTTTTTGAGTATTCAGATCCTTCTCGAACCCCTATCTTCCACATCCCCTCTCTCTCTATCTCTATATATACCTCTGTCTCAGGCCTTCATTTCTTCATTCCTGGTTATGATTTCTTGAGTGTATACTATATGCTTTTGTTCAGTTGAGTTCGTACCTGCTTCCGTTGTTCGTTTTCGTTGTCTATAACATTTAGAATACAAGTATCTCATGTGCTAATAAGTAGTACTTTATATATACCATACATGCCATATATACTATATCCAGTCCTGTACAGAGGGAATTGCTTAGATCAAAAGTACCGAAAGAATTGAAACCTCTGCGAGTCATTCCCGACCTGAAATTGCAATTGAATCGAAGGGCATTCGTCCTTATGTAGGTCCCATCCGATCCGAAGTGAAAAATTGTGCTTGTGTCTGTGTAGTAGATGTTCGTACGGACGGCTCCGGCAGTAGCCCGCATCGTATCGTATCCTATATCGTATCCCCTTAAAACTCTAGCCAGTTGTAGAGCATTCGTCACCCACCTCTGCATTCAGACACGGTTACGCCCATCCATCAGCTACACCTCACACTTTGAACACGGCCACAGTTGAAGATACAGATACAGAAACAGAAACAGAAACAGATACAGATACAGATACAGATACAGACACCCCACCTGTCACCTACTCAGCTCGATCATAATCCAGATCAATGTCATGTACAGTGTGTCTCTCATTGTGCCAAAAGGCGATCGTTCCGTTACCCTTTGTTCGATTTGCGTTCGTTACCGCTTTAGTTCGTTCTGATGATTTCCGATGATTTCGATTTCAATTTCGATTTCGTGTTGAGCAAAAACAAACCCAAACAAACAAACTTCAATTCAATTCTTGATTGAAAACCTATTTAATTGTTCTATAATTTCGTACTAATGCGTCAATGCATACGTGTGCACGCATTCCGTTCTGTTTTCTCAATCCATTGAAGGTGTGTTTCGGAAAAGGTCTCTAAAAGGTAACTAAAAATGACTCAAACGTCACAAATACTAAAATAAATAATACAAAAATTCAGAAATTCACAAACATGTATGAAGTTTCAAATTGAAACTGTTTACCAAATAAAATCGTTATTTGTTCATATTTAGTTGTTTCGTTCTATGCCAAACATAAAAAAAAAAACAAATGATAATAATATTAATAAAAATACGAATATTATTGTGTTGCAAAATGAGGCAAACAACAAAATCCAAGAAGAAAATTTGACAAAAAAAATTTGAAAATTCTGCATATTTTATTTATGATAAATTCTCTTGTTAAGAAACTATTGCAAATATTTCAAACCATTTTTTTTCAACTTCTACGCCTTTAAACCTTTAAGTTTTATTGGATTTCGTTAAGTTATTCGCTCTTAAGTTGCCCCATTGACTCCTAAGTTCTGTTGAGTTCGTTGCTTGATTTCGGGTTGCGCTGCGTCTTTGGGTTTACTGTGCCAGAAGCTCGGGATTACCTTTCTGTTCGGGGCCTGCTCCAGACCCCACTCCATTGGCCATGTTCCCCAAGCCAAGATATCGCTTCCAGCTCAAAACAGCTTCGTTTTGAAGTAAGCCGACTTTCCAATTTACTTTTCGAACCCTAAGCTTGTCATGCAAACGTCTTTGCCGCCTTCTCTTTCTCTCTGTCTAACCTCTCTCCCTCTAACATCTAACAATAATATGATTACCTAAGCGAATTTCTGACTGCACGCGGTTTACTGCCAAATATATACCTAAAATGCACAATTTCATTAAAGAGTTTGTAGGTTTTTAAGCTAAACTAAACGCTGAATAAAGTTGCTCTTTGGGCCATTTAAACCGTATTGGAAGCAAGGCCACCTGACGGTGCCGGATAACGTTGATTTATTCCGATGTTCAGTTTCCAATTCGAGTCTTATTCCATACTTACATATCATCCTCGTTAAGGCTATCAAGCTTCAAGTTTTATTTCTATTAATTATTATCCTTTTCGGTTGGAATGTCGTGCACCTGATTGTAGTTTGTTTATCTGTTCAGTTTGGTTCTGTTCTGTTCCGTTGGTTATTGTTTGAATATTTCGTGTAAACCATAAAGCAGAATATTATTATGTACATCGATTGTTTTCCAAAAATAAATAAAACGAATATGAATGATCAATTTCGAATTTCTACTGTTTGTGGCACCAAAGAGAACTTTTCTGAAACCGAAAGAATGTCAACTATTGAGGAAGAAACTAAAGTCAAGCGAGTGCTATGACAAGCTCAATAATATCTGACTACCAGCCATGTTTTCTTATTGTTAAATACAAATACATAAGCATCTAAGATATATAAAGTTGACGATTTCTTTATACTTAAATTCCTGAATTCAGTTAAGGTTTTTATAGTTTTGTCTTTGATTTCCTGATTCCGTTTTGTTGGGACTTTCGTTGTTTTGAACACATTTACTACAACAAGAAACACGTGACACGCTCACTTATTTTCCATTCAAGATAAACCAAAATTTTTTTTTTTCCAAAATATTAAGCATGTTGTTTCGAAACGGCTTCCAAGTAAGCAGCGCAACAAGTACCCTAGTACTCGTACCTCTGTAAATGCTACAGCCCTACTAAATTAACCAAATATATGCTTGAAATCAAAGTGCCTCATTATCACACACTCCATAACACCACACCACACACCATACACCACACACACAACTCTCTTCAACCGATATCATCACATTCATGCCACAGATAACAAGATACTCGATATTTCCAGTACCTATCGCTATAAATAAGATTTAATAAGCTACCATTAACTATATACAATAATACTTTTCAATACTACTCCTATTCCATCTAATTGCTTTGTAATTAACACACACAATCGTATTCTCTCTGAACAAGTTTTTAGTTGAGACTTTATGGTTTCGTTTGTGAAATTAGTTCAACCATTTTGGAATTCAATTCAATAATTATCTGCTAATGAGACAACAGTAGAGTTTTTCAAGAGTTTTTACATACATATATGTAGTCTATGCGTAAACCCCTGTCCCCTACCTGAGCCCCGCAATTGAACGTTTCCGTATTCCCTTTCCGTCTTTCATCTAACTCCTCCATCGCCAGGCGGACCGTCCCGTGCTCAATGGGAAGATGTCACCGGCTCCACGCCCCTGACCTTCGTCAACGATTGCGTCTCCTTCACGACAACCGTCTCGGCTCGATTCTGGCTGATGGACTGTCGCAATATATCGGATGCCACCAAAATGGCCACCGAGCTGTACAAGTGAGTCTTCGAGGGGAAGGGGAAGATCCCAAGTGTTCTATGTTTCACCCATTTCATTATTCTCTGAATGCAGGGAGGTAATCCACGTGCCCTTCATCGCCAAGTTTGTGGTGTTCGCCAAGAAGATCGAACCGTTCGAGGCCCGACTGCGAGTGTTCTGCATGACCGACGATCGCGAGGATAAGACGCTCGAGAAGCACGAGCTCTACACGGAAGTCGCCAAGAGCCGCGATGTAGAGGTTCTCGAGGGCAAGCCGCAGTACATCGAGATGGCTGGCAACCTCGTGCCCGTGACCAAGTCGGGTGACCAGTTGCAGCTGCAGTTCAAGGCCTTCCGCGAGAACCGTCTGCCCTTCACCGTGCGTGTTAAGGATCAGCATGCCGACATCGTTGGCCGCACGCTGTTCATGAAGGAACCTAAGGTGGCCAAGGGTGAGCCACCGCAACAGCCCATCTGCATCCTGAACATCGTACTACCGGAGGCAGTGATTCCGGACTCCACCACGGCCTTCTCGGACCGTGTCACCTCCGCCTACAGGACCTCAATGTTCAGCCTGAGCAAACACCAGAATGACCATTACATCGGCGACATCCGCATTGTGGATCTGTCGAACCTCTTGGGCAAGGACTGGATTCAGCTGGCTCCGGAGATCGGCATAAATGCGGAGGAGATCGACGAGATCATCAATCAAAACACCGACAGCATTGCCAGGCAGGCCCAGAGCATGATCCGTCTCTACAAGGACAAGCCCAACTACGACATACTCTCGCTGGAAGCAGCACTAAAGAACATCGGACGGGACGACATCATGAAGAAGTGCAAGAGTGGGCGACTTTCGCATTCTCGTGAGTTCGATGACACGGACATCATGAAGAACTCAGAATCCGTGGAGGAGCTGGTTCGCAGAGAAAGTAAGTACTAATTAATCGCAAAAATGTGGCACAGCCAAAAAGAGATCCAAATATGTGTTAAGGCATTTGAGTCTTTTTAACCTGCAATGGCAAGTGTTAGGAACATTTTCTTATTCCATGTTGAATAACCCTTTAAGCCCTTCCTCCAGGCAAGCGAATCCAGCAAATCAATGAACGCGAAGAGGTCAAATACTCTGCCGAGGAGAAGGAAGTTGAGGAGTCCGAGTCCGACGAGGAGGCCGCCAAACGCACGGTGGCCGAGCGGCGAGAGAAGATTGTCAAGCGTCTGTCCATGGAGCGATCCATACCTGCCTCGACGCAAAAGAGAGAGATAACCCGCGAAATAACCGAGATTAAACGGAAGAGCCTTATCGAGGACAAGAAGGCCCACCACGAGTCTGAGATCTTGATGCAGCTGCCCGCCGACAATGTGATTATCAAGACAACTACGGTACCCGAGCAGGTCATCAAGATGAAGATGGGCAAGATGGACTCGACCGAAGTGAGCAAGAGCGAATTCGACAAGGAACTGACGCACAAGTTCAAGACATCCGGGCGCAGTTCAGAGGAGGAAGACCAGCCTTCATCCCCAGACCAGACCGACAAGATTGTCCAAGATATCAGCTCCGCTGAGAAGAAGGAGAAAGACGGCGTGACCTTCAGTCGTGTGACGACCATCACTCGCCAGGAGGCCCGTGACATCACTGAGGATTTCCTGGAGATGGAGAAGCGCAGCCAACTCCCAGCTACTTCCACCACCGCAACTGTTCACGAGAAGTTCGTCGAAGAAGTTAAGGAGAAGACCAGCCCTCTAGCTTCAGTGCCGCAGGAAACCGTCAAGGAGGTTCAGCAAGTAATCAGCGAGGTCACCGAAATAGCCAGCAAGAAGGTTGAGAACATAATTAGCTCCTTCGAGACCACCAAGCCCCAGGAGGCGACGGTAGTCCTGCCTACTCAGGCTACTGCCGAGTCAACGAAGGTTAGCGAGACGATTAAGCACCTGGAGGATGCCAAGACGGTAACCCAAGAGCAGAAGAAAACGGTTCAGGTAATCGAGAGCTCCAGTATTGAGGAGACCATTGCCGACTTTGAAGCCAAGAAGGTTAAGTATGACTTTCATGGAGGCGAGCCCAAGACCCAGATCCCTAAGTTCACGCGAAAACCCAGCGAGGATTCCATGAAGCCCACAGCAGCCCCACGCGCTGCGGCTGAGTCTGAGATAGAGCCGGCAGTAGATACCAAATCCGAGAAGCCGCTCTCAAAGATTCCAGTGAAGACATCTGCATCAGAAGTAGACGCACGAAAGGTGACCCAAGACTTCCTGCAGGGCGAGAAGCTAGCCGCTGAGCCTAAGGCAGCCCCGGCAGCCAGCAAGATTCCCAAGGTGGAGCCAAGAAAATCAGTGGAGAAACTGGTCGAAAGGGAGTCAAAAATCTTAGATGATGTGGTGGCCTCCACGGCGTCCATTATGACAGCCGGCCTGGGTGCCGAGCAGCTCCATGATAAGTCCGTCAAGCAGCCAGAAATTACCGCCAAGGCTGATACTGTCACTGAAAAGGTTTCCGAACTGATTGACACATTCCACAAGATCGAGGAGAAGGTGACAAAGTCTGAGAAGCCCTCGGAAATTGCCAGTAAAGTGGAGTCCTTAGCTAAGATTGACGATAAGCCCGTGTTGCAGGCTCAATTCAAGGAGGACAAGGTGGCGGAGAAGGTGGCCGGTGTAGTCGAAACATTCCACAAGATCGAGGAGCAGATCACCACCTCGGAAGCCCGCAAGCTTACCCATGATTTCCTTAGCATGGAGCAGCAAACACAACTGCCGAGCTTGCCTCAAGCCGCTGAAAAGCCTCTTGAGTCCAGTCTTACTTCGACCTCAGCATCGGAACCGGATTCGGTGGTGTCAGTGAAGCCATCGCCACCAGCGAGTAAGATACCTGTGGTGGAACCCAGGAAGACCCTGATCGAGGAAGCTGCGAAGCCACTTATCGAAGCTGAGCCTGTGAAGCCCAGCGAAAGGAAACCACTGAATGAGCGCCAGCTTACCGCTGATTTCTTGAACATGGAGCAGCAAACCCAACTGGTGTCCGAGCCCGCCAAGAAACTCGTAGAGGAGGTAGCGAAGACCGCTGAGCAGCAGGTAGATCAGTCGAAGAATGAGCGCCAGCTCACTGAGGATTTTCTGAGCATGGAGCAGCAGACCCAACTGCACTCGCAGCTCATCAGCGTGGATGCAAAGCCCTCAGACAAGCTAATCGATGGCATTGAGTCAGCGGCCCCAGTTGGCGATGTTTCACCATTCCAGACACCCAAGCTGACCACCAGTATTGTTACCCAGGAGCCACAACAGCTGGCGTCTGAATACGATAGTGACACCTTCGGCAAGAGGGCCACTATTCCACTGAGCGAGACAATCAAACAAGAGGCACTCACTGCTCCCGTATCAATGGAGCCACGCAAGTCTCTGACCGACGCTGAGTTCTGCAAGTCGGTGGGCGATACGATCACTAAGAAAATGAGCGAGGGCGTGATTGAGATAACCGATGAGCTCAAGAAAATGGGTAAACTATCCCAGCGACATTCACTTACCTTCGCCGTTACTTATTATACCCTAAACACTTTTTCAGCGAGCGACATTCCACACTCGATGACTCCTCCACCAACTCCTAGTGACACCAGAGCCGAGAAGCAGAGCGAGCAGGCCGAACTGATTAGTTTAGAGCGTGGTAAGTCCCTGATGCTAAGAGGTGTCAAGTTGTAGCTTTTTAATGAATTTAATCAAAGATTATCTGGCCGACCATGTGACAACGTTGCACTCGACCACAGAGTCGACCTTCGAACGCGTCTCTGCCATTACCAAAATTGGTAAGTGCGAGTCTTGAAATGAGTGGCTGCCCCTATGCTCAATTTCTATGCAATTTGTAATTGTTATGTAAAATGATTTTCTATATAAGTTCCTCTGTTTGCCTTTTTCGATAAAAAAGAATATAAACCTGTAACTATGATTTGATGTACACCCCTTCTTTTTGATATACATTTTCATTTGAATTTCCGCCGCAATCCGTAGTGTTTCTTGAACTGTTTTTCGTTTCATCTTATTTCGTTACTCCCACCTTTCTCTGTACCTCTACATTTCGTCTTGATTTAAGTCCAAAGGCTTTTTGTATGCAAAGTACCATTCAACCATTAAACGATTGCGATCCAAGAACTGTTAGTTAACTGTATCTATAAACTTGAACGGCAAACGGCGAACCGCTAACTGCTAACTGCTACTGTGTGTATCTTAATCAAAAAAGTCTGTAAGTGCGGTAGTGAATGTGCCATAAATCTAAACTAACAAGGATTTCCCAATCCCCAGATAACAACCGCCAGACCGTAGCGCATTGAATGAACGTGGCCACAAATTCTCGCATAAACTTACTTGCAAGAAAGCAAATGTGTTCCTTGCTAGGTTGCCAGCTAATCCAATTACGTTAACACTGACGAAAGGTCGTAGAAACATTGCTAATTGTCTGGCTGGCGCCGTTCTGCGCTGTAGGTATATCTACGTATACGTAACATTCAGCGGTGTCAATGTCAGTGGGGCAGTGAATCGATAGATCGATCCACGAATCGATTGCGCGCTGATAACTTTACCTTACTCTCAGGCTCTCCGATCGGGGAGACATTCCCGTTGACTGGCGAAAGCCTATTAGCCCATTAGCGCTCGGAAGGCATCCACAGTTAATAGCATTTTCCAGAGGTTTCTTATATAATTGGCGTCTGTGCAATCTGCCTTTGGCCACTGCCACGGTGAGAAATGCGACCGTCGCGCACTTATGTCATAGGGCCAGGGGCCAGGGGCCAGTCAGCTATCGAACGAAAGCCGAGCGGTGGCGTATACTTAATTTAATTTGCTTCTGGCATTCTTGCAGTTCGGCGATAGTCGCGCTTTCCGAGCAGATTTAGTTACGAATTTGTGTTTCCCAAGTACGCGCTATCCAAAAGTCAGACAGGTGCGCGTCTCTGAGAATGTTGGTGCTTTAACTTGCATTAGGAATTATTACAGAACAGAACGCCTTCGGATTTTAGAAAGTGAAGTTGCTCAGCAATTACGATTTGTGTTTATGGTTCATTCAGTGCGCATCGGAATAAACTAATTAAATAAACTTAACCAAACACTAAAGTAACTTTAAGTCTATTGTATCTTAATGGTAAGTTCCCATGTACAACTACAATCAATTTGAAAAGTTGCCACAGTTTTAGGACTTATGTTTATGCATCTACATATGATGGGTATCGTTTTCTGATAGGGCTCCCTCATTGTTGTCCACTCAACTCTCATGGTGTAAGAATTACGTTTGCAATTTTTGACCAACTATTTAAGCAATTGAGTTTATGTTTCTTAATCAACTACTACTACTGCAAGTTACAGTTAAAATACCTCGATTTGTGTTAACATATGTAATTACTTTTGTTTAATATACTCGTAAATTATTGGTCTATAGATGGATCTATGGATAAGCCAAGCCATATAATCTACAATACTACCTATATTGACATACGTTTACCAATTACTACAAGATTTTTTTCATTAAGATAAACACTTTTGGCATACTTTTGGATTTCCGAAATTGAAGCAAACCAAATTGAAAATTTACCCATATGGGGGTCAGCAAGCGGCTGGCTGAGGTGATCTCCATATGAGGGTTCATCGAAGAACACTCCAATAAACCACCATGGCCTTCAGTTTGCAATGTTTATGTATGATTTGTTTTCAGCAAATACTTATGTGTTATGTTGCTTTTCGTAACTTTAGCAATTCCTAACGAAAAAGCATATATACCTACCATATATATTTAACGATAATAGTGTACTGTAACTGAATGTTAAGTCAAGCCACATCCAGTTCTCACTGTAGCATCTCTATATAGTAATTAGCATATCGTACTCCTACTCGTACTCTTTGTCATTATTTGCGATTTTTAAAGCCAACAGCCACAGCCACAACTACATATATTAGCCACACCATATAACCAGCCTATGTTTGTTTGCACCCAGAGCCACCAACCCAGCGCGCTTCTTTATGTAATTGGTTGTTTATAGATCGCATTGTATAGCGTACGAGTATGTGACATATGATGTCGTGGTTGTTCTTATTCTTGCAGTACTAGCCAATTTTGCCTCTTTTGATTTCGTAATCAACATAAACATTGCTTAAATATTTGCAAACCAAAAATATGCAAACGTAATCAGCTCAGCTCAAGAATCGTACTCGAAGCATTGAATTTTGTGCAGCAATTAAGCAGAAATGGGCCCAATAATCCACGACCTCATATGCAGCATCTGTATGTATGCAGCTGAATGCAGCTCAGCTCCGCTAAGCTAAGCTCAGCTAAGCTCCATCTGGCATCGTTAAGTGCGGAACAGATATTTTTGATTTCGCTTCTCGACTAACTTCCATAAGCGTAAGCATTAATTGCATGATTGTGCCTGCTGCTGGGTTTTTGGCGTACAGCTTGTAGTAAGAATAAGTACATATATACGAACGACGTATCCTTGTATGTCGGCAACTCAATTGCACTGTGTATATAGACTAACCCACCATTAAACCCCATGGTTGACTTGTAATCGGTGTTAACTGTCTTTATATTGCCATGTTTCTACTTCTACTTCTTACCAAAACCCAATTTTGCCGTCGCGGAATGCCTCAAACAGAGCACTTCAGTGTTCATAATGTAAAACCCGAAACCTTTACAAGAACAGATGAAACTGATAAGCTGCTTCATAGTGTGGTAGCTCCCCCCGATATTCCGAAAATGTACTCACCAGACACTACCTCATTTACAGAAATGAGTACAAGTAGTCAAACCCCGAAGATGACGACCACGACGACCCTGACAGCGCAAGTAGATCGAACCATAGTTGACTTGACCATCCCAGAGCAAGATAAGCCAGAGCAGCAAGAAAAGAAACGTTCGCCAAAGAATCGGTCAGCAGTAGATATAGATGCAGAAGCTGAGAAGACTGCCAGCGATAGGGAGTACTTAGAGCAGATAATGGGCTGTGGTGACGTTAGACGCAAAGTAATGCGTTTGGAGAGCAGCGGCAGCACAGAATCATTGGATTCGAGTGCCAGGCAACCGGCTGTGATACCCAAGTATATAGGCGACAATGTGCCGGTGGTGCGAGAGGTGGTGCAGAGCATCGAGGATAAGATCTGCGGTACAACGGTATCGGCCATTCCCTTCGCCGTGCTGAAACGGCAGCCCCACGAAGATGACAAGGAACCGAATGTGGTGGAACTGGAGAAGCAAATACTAACGCCAGCAGACTTGGCCCTGGAGAAGTTAATAAAGTGCGAACTGCCCGCTGAGGTAGTCAAGATTTCGCCTATCGAGGCCATGGAAGATGTGGGCCTTGGCCTGAAAGAGATAGAGGAGGAAGTTTGCGAGAAAGTTTGTGAGAAGCGTAAGGCCTTTGAGGTGGCTGAAGACTTATGTGAAACGGAAAAGACTTTAGAACAGGGAATAGGATTAGGTAGGCAAGTAGAGCTGGTACCTGGCAAGATTTTAACTGAAGCCATTGAAGAGCATAAAGACTTAGGAGTTAAGGAACCCATTGACTCATTACCAAAGGTCAGGGAAGTAGTGCAGGACATCGAACGGAGGTATCCCGCATCGAGCCTAGAGGCCAAGCCGTTTAGTCCACGAAAGAAGTTAGTTCAGGACCGTACGGCTGACGTCTTGTCTATAGAGCAGCAAATTTTAAGCGATGCCGATCTGATTTTAGATGGGTTGGGCTCAAAGCGTGCTCCAGAGCAAAAGGTACACTCCCCCGTTTCGGCCTTGGCAAAGAAGAGCGTTAGTATAGACAACCTCGAAGACGTCTGTGAAAAGAAGTGCTCAAAGCGCATTATCTCAGATATGGCAAAGGCCAACGAAAAGCAAGAAGAGGCGGAAAGTATACTAGGCCTTGACGATATCAAATCGACCACAGCCCAGTTCCTAGAGCATGAGTCTACTAAATTCCAAGTAGCTGAAAGTATTATAGATTTTGGGGCTAGAAGTATTGTTAGTGAAGGCCTAACAGGGATTGCAGAGAGTCAAATTAGATTATTAACAGAATGTGATACAAAAGAATTTCCAATAGAATCAACTAAGGACACTAAACTTGTAGAATTTCCGAAAATTGCACACACCCTGGAACGATTACATTCCATTTCCAAAACTGACATTGAACATACAAAGGAGATTGTCCATGAAGCAAGTGAATTTGAAGTGAAGCTGGATCAACTCGTTGACCATTCCATAACACAGAAAGAAGACCAAATTGTAGAAAGAAATACAGCCAACAAATTTCCAACCCAAGGTAGTGTAGACGAGCTCCAGACCCTCCAGCTCTCGATCACGAAGACCTCTGTACTAGTTCCAATGACTGAAGATGCACAAAATAGGTTTCCATCTGATGCGAAACCTAAATTTACTATAAAAGAAAGCGAAAGCGACAGTGACGAAGAGTTTGATAGCTTTGAAAACATTAAAAAATTAAAACTTCTGTCGAAAATTAAACATACATCCACAACAAATGTTGTTAAACTGATTGACTCTACTCAAAAATGTGAGATTTCGAGGTTTCCAACAACAAAAGTTGTCACGTACAGCAACTTGGGTGAAAATGAAAAGTTTCAACCTAAAGAGCCTATTGGTCCAGAAACTGCCTACCAGGCACCTGCCAACCTAGACAACAAAACAAAATTATATTTTGGTTTAGTAAAGCCTATTCCACAAGAAAATTCGGACGATGAAAGCGACCAAGAGTTTGGAATTCCCAAACCTCAAGACAAGCTTGCTGGTCAGCCAACTCCAACCGTAGCTCCAATCATTGCCGGTGGCGATAAATCCATCTTGAAAGAAGAATTAATGCCTGCTGTTTCTATTTCAAAGGTGGAAAAAAGCTCAACATTTGTTCAAACCAGCATACACTCAGTAAGCACCATTGTAGAATCAGTAGACATAATTAAACCATCAGATGCCTTGTCAAGTTTCAAAAGCGACAATGTTAAGGATAAATCTCCTCTTAAAGAAGATGACAAGTCAAAACCGATTGCAATAAAGGATGACAAAGCCCCTACTATACCAGACGACAAACTAAAATCCCCTGTTAGTTCGGTAAAGCCTATGCCACAAGAATATTCGGACGATGACAGCGACGAAGAGTTTGGAATTCCCAAACCTCAAGACAAGCTTGCTGGTCAGCCAACTCCAACCGTAGCTCCTATCATTGCTGCTGGCGACAAATCCCTCTTGAAGGACGAATTACAGCCTTCTGTTGCTATTTCAAAGGTGGAAGAAAGCTCAACAACTATTCAATCCATTCTACAACTGGAGGAATCAGTAGACATAATTAAACCATCCGATGCCTTGTCAAGATTCAAAGGCGACAATGTTAAGGATAAATCTCCTCTTAAAGAAGATGACAAGTCAAAATCGATAGCAATAAAGGATGACAAAGCCCCTACTAAACCAGACGACAAACTAAAATCCCCTGTTAGTTCGGTAAAGCCTATGCCACAAGAATATTCGGAAGACGAAAGCGACGAAGAGCTTGGAATTCCCAAACCTCAAGACAAACCTATTAGTCAGCCAACTTCATCCGTAACCCACTTCATCGGCCTAGGGTATAAGTCGCCTGTTAAAGGAGATGACAAACCGAAACCGATTGAAGTGAAAGATGACAAAACACCTACTAAATTAGACGACAAACCAAAATCACCTGTTGGTTCGGTAAAGCCTACTCCAGATGAATATTCGGACGATCACACTGACGAAGAGTTTGGAATTCCCAAACTTCAAGACATGCCTTTTGGTCAGCGACCTACAACTGGAGCTTCCATCATTGCCGCTGGCGATAATTCCCTCTTGAACGAAGAATTAAAGCCTGCTGTTTCTATTTCAAAGGAAGAAAGCTCAACATTTGTTCAATCCAGCACACACTCGGAAAGCACAATTGTGGAATCAGTAGGCATAATTAAACCATCAGATCCTTTCTCAAGTTTCAAAGGCGACAAGGTTGTGGATACATCTTCTCTTAAAGAAGATGACAAGTCAAAGCCTATTGCAATAAAAGATGACAAAGCCCCTACTAAACCAGACGACAAACCAAAATCACCTGTTGATTCGGTAAAGCCTATTCCACAAGAATATTCGGACGACGAAAGCGACGAAGAGTTTGGAATTCCCAAACCTCAAGACAAGCCTGTTGGTCAACCAGCTCCATCCGTAACCCCCTTCACCGTCCCAGAGGTTAAGTCTCCTGTTAAAGGAGATGACAAACCGAAGCCTTTTGAAGTGAAAGATGACAAAGCCCCTACTAAACCAGACGACAAGCTAAAGTCCCCTGTTAGTTCGGTAAAGCCTATTCCACATGAATATTCGGACGATGAAAGCGACGCAAAGTTTGGAATTCCCAAACCTCAAGACAAGCCTGTTGGTCAAGCGACTCCATCCTTAACCCCCTTCACCGGACCAGGGATTAAGTCTCCTGTTAAAGGAGATGACAAACCGAAGCCGTTTGAAGTGAAAGATGACAAAGCCCCTACTAAACCAGACGACAAGCTAAAGTCCCCTGTTAGTTCGGTAAAGCCTATTCCACATGAATATTCGAAGGATGAAAGCGACGAAGAGTTTGGAATTCCCAAACCTCAAGACAAGCCTGTTGGTCAACCGACTCCATCCTTAACCCCCTTCACCGGACCAGGGATTAAGTCTCCTGTTAAAGGAGATGACAAACTGAAGCCGTTTGAAGTGAAAGATGACAAAGCCCTTACTAAACCAGACGACAAGCTAAAGTCCCCTGTTAGTTCGGTAAAGCCTATTCCACATGAATATGCGGACGATGAAAGCGACGAAGAGTTTGGAATTCCAAAACCTCAAGATATGCCTTTTGATCAGCAACCTCCAACTGCAACTCCTACCATTACCGCTGGCGACAAATCCCTCTTGAAAGAAGAATTAAAGCCCGCTGTTTCTATTTCAAAGGTGGAAGAAAGCTCAACATTTGTTCAATCCAGCATACACTCAGTAAGCACCATTGTAGAATCAGTAGACAATATTAAACCATCAGATCCCTTCTCAAGTTTCAAAGGCGACAATGTTAAGGATAAATCCCCTCTTAAAGAAGATAAGAAGTCAAAGCCTATTGCAATAAAAGATGACAAAACCCTTACTAAACTAGACGACAAACCAAAATCACCTGTTAGTTCGGTAAAGCCTATTCCACATGAACATTCGGACGATGAAAGCGACGAAGAGTTGGGAGTTCCCAAACCTCAAGACACGCCTGTTGATCAACCAACTCCATCCGTAACCCCCTTCACCGGCCCAGGGGTTAAGTCTCCTGTTAAAGGAGATGACAAACCAAAGCCGATTGAAGTGAAAGACGACAAAGCCCCTACTAAACCAGACGATGTTAGGGATAAATTTCCTCTTAAAGAAGATGACAAGTCAAAGCCTATTGCAATAAAGGATGACAAAGCCCCTACTAAACCAGACGACAAACCAAAATCACCTGTTGGTTCGGTAAAGCCTATTCCACAAGAATATTCGGACGATGAAAGCGACGAAAAGTTTGGAATTTCCAAACCTCAAGACAAGCCTGTTGGTCAACCGACTCCATCCGTAACCCCCTTCAACGGCCCAGGGGTTAAGTCTCCTGTTAAAGGAGATGACAAACCGAAGCTGATTGAAGTGAAAGATGACAAAGCCCTTACTAAACCAGACGAGAAAGAAAAATCCCCCGTAAGGTCGGTAAAGCGTATTCCAAAAGATTATTCGGACGATGAAAGCGACGAAGAGTTTGGAATTCCCAAACCTCAAGACATGCCTTTTGGTCAGCGACCTCCTATTGTAGCTCCTATCATTGCCGCTGGCGACAAATCCCTCTTGAAGGAAGAATTAAAGCCTGCTGTTGCTATTTCAATGATGGAAGAAAGCTCAACAACTATTCAATCCAGCATACACTCAGTAAGCACTATTGTAGAATCAGTAGACATAATTAAACCATCAGATGCCTTGTCAAGTTTCAAAGGCGACAATGTTCAGGATAAATCTCATCTTAAAGAAGATGACAAGTCAAAACCGATTGCGATAAAGGATGACAAAGCCCCTACTAAACCAGACGACAAGCTAAAGTCCCCTGTTAGTTTGGTAAAGCCTGTTCCACATGAATATTCGAACGATGAAAGCGACGTAGAGTTTGGAATTCCCAAACCTCAAGACAAGCCTGTTGGTCAACCGACTCCATCCGCAACCCCCTTCACCGGCCCAGGGGTTAAGTCTCCTGTTGAAGGAGATGACAAACCAAAGCCGATTGAAGTGAAAGATGGCAAAGCCCCTACTAAACCAGACGAGAAAGAAAAATCCCCCTTAAGGTCGGTAAAGCGTATTCCAAAAGATTATTCGGACGATGAAAGCGACGAGGAGTTTGGAATTCTTAAACCTCAAGACAAGCCTGTTGGTCAACCAACTCCATCCGTAACCCCCTTCACCGGACCAGGGATTAAGTCTCCTGTTAAAGGAGATGACAAACCGAAGCCGTTTGAAGTGAAAGATGACAAAGCCCCTACTAAAACAGACGACAAGCTAAAGTCCCCTGTTAGTTCGGTAAAGCCTATTCCACATGAATATTCGGACGATGAAAGCGACGAAGAGTTTGGAATTCCCAAACCTCAAGACAAGCCTGCTGCTCAACCAACTCCTTCCGTAACCCCCTTCACCGGACCAGGGGTTAAGTCTCCTGTTGAAGGAGATGACAAACCAAAGCCGATTGAAGTGAAACACGACAAAGCCCCTACTAAACCAGACGATGTTAAGGATAAATCTCCTCTTAAAGAAGATGACAAGTCAAAGCCTATTGCAATAAAGGATGACAAAGCCCCTACTAAACCAGACGACAAGCTAAAGTCCCCTGTTAGTTTGGTAAAGCCTGTTCCACATGAATATTCGGACGATGAAAGCGACGTAGAGTTTGGAATTCCCAAACCTCAAGACAAGCTTGTTGGTCAACCGACTCCATCCGTAACCCCCTTCACCGGCCCAGGGGTTAAGTCTCCTGTTGAAGGAGATGACAAACCAAAGCCGATTGAAGTGAAAGATGGCAAAGCACCTACTAAACCAGACGAGAAAGAAAAATCCCCCGTAAGGTCGGTAAAGCGTATTCCAAAAGATTATTCGGACGATGAAAGCGACGAGGAGTTTGGAATTCTTAAACCTCAAGACAAGCCTGTTGGTCAACCAACTCCATCCGTAACCCCCTTCACCGGACCAGGGATTAAGTCTCCTGTTAAAGGAGATGACAAACCGAAGCCGTTTGAAGTGAAAGATGACAAAGCCCCTACTAAAACAGACGACAAGCTAAAGTCCCCTGTTAGTTCGGTAAAGCCTATTCCATATGAATATTCGGACGATGAAAGCGACGAAGAGTTTGGAATTCCCAAACCTCAAGACAAGCCTGTTGGTCAACCGACTCCATCCGTAACCCCCTTCACCGGCCCAGGGGTTAAGTCTCCTGTTGAAGGAGATGACAAACTAAAGCCGATTGAAGAGAAAGATGACAAAGCCCCTACTAAACCAGACGACAAACCAAAATCACCTGTTGGTTTGGTAAAGCCTATTCCACAAGAATATTCGGACGATGAAAGCGACGAAGAGTTTGGAATTCGCAAACCTCAAGACATTCCTTTTGGTCAGCGACCTCCAACGGCAGCTCCTATCATTGCTGCTGGCGACAAGTCCCTATTGAAGGAAGAATTAAAGCCTGCTATTTATATTTCAAAGGTGCAAGGAAGCTCAACATTTGTTCAATCCAGCATACACTCAGTAAGCACCATTGTAGAATCAGTAGACATAATTAAGCCATCAGATCCCTTCTCAAGTTTCAAAGGCGACAATGTTAAGGAAAAATCTCCTCTCAAAGAAGATGACAAGTCAAAGCCTATTGCACTAAAGGATGACAAAGCCCCTACTAAACCAGACGACAAGCTAAAGTCCCCTGTTAGTTTGGTAAAGCCTGTTCCACATGAATATTCGGACGATGAAAGTGACGAAGAGTTTGGAATTTCCAAACCTCAAGACAAGCCTGTTGGTCAACCGACTCCATCCGTAACCCCCTTCACCGGCCCAGGGGTTAAGTCTCCTGTTGAAGGAGATGACAAACTAAAGCCGATTGAAGAGAAAGATGACAAAGCCCCTACTAAACCAGACGACAAACCAAAATCACCTGTTGGTTTGGTAAAGCCTATTCCACAAGAATATTCGGACGATGAAAGCGACGAAGAGTTTGGAATTCGCAAACCTCAAGACATGCCTTTTGGTCAGCGACCTCCAACGGCAGCTCCTATCATTGCTGCTGGCGATAAGTCCCTATTGAAGGAAGAATTAAAGCCTGCTATTTCTATTTCAAAGGTGCAAGGAAGCTCAACATTTGTTCAATCCAGCATACACTCAGTAAGCACCATTGTAGAATCAGTAGACATAATTAAACCATCAGATCCCTTCTCAAGTTTCAAAGGCGACAATGTTAAGGATAAATCTCCTCTTAAAGAAGATGACAAGTCAAAGCCTATTGCAATAAAGGATGACAAAGCCACTACTAAACCAGACGACAAGCCAAAATCAACTGTTGGTTCGGTGAAGCCTATTCCTCAAGAATATTCGGACGATGAAAGTGACGAAGAGTTTGGAATTTCCAAACCTCAAGACAAGCCTCTTGGTCAACCAACTCCATCCGTAACCCCCTTCACCGGCCCAGGTGTTAAGTCTCCTGTTAAAGGAGATGACAAACCGAAGCTGATTGAAGTGAAAGATTACAAAGCCCTTACTAAACTAGACGACAAACCAAAATCACCTGTTAGTTCTGTAAAGCCTATTCCACATGAATATTCGGACGATGAAAGCGACGAAGAGTTTGGAATTCCCAAACCTCAAGACAAGCCTCTTGGTCAACCGACTCCATCCGTAACCCCCTTCACCGGCCCAGGTGTTAAGTCTCCTGTTAAAGGAGATGACAAACCGAAGCCCTTTGAAGTGAAAGATGACAAAGCCCCTACTAAACCAGACGACAAGCTAAAGTCCCCTGTTAGTTTGGTAAAGCCTGTTCCACATGAATATTCGGACGATGAAAGCGACGTAGAGTTTGGAATTCCCAAACCTCAAGACAAGCCTGTTGGTCAACCGACTCCATCCGTAACCCCTTTCACCGGCCCAGGGGTTAAGTCTCCTGTTAAAGGAGATGATAAACCGAAACTGATTGAAGTGAAAGATGACAAAGCCCCTACTAAACCAGACGAGAAAGAAAAATCCCCCGTAAGGTCGGTAAAGCGTATTCCAAAAGATTATTCGGACGATGAAAGCGACGAAGAGTTTGGAATTCTTAAACTTCAAGACAAGCCTGTTGGTCAACCAACTCCATCCGTAACCCCCTTCATCGGACCAGGGATTAAGTCTCCAGTTAAAGGAGATGACAAACCGAAGCTGATTGAAGTGAAAGATGACAAAGCCCTTACTAAACTAGACGACAAACCAAAATCACCTGTTAGTTCGGTAAAGCCTATTTCACATAAATATTCGGACGATGAAAGCGACGAAGAGTTTGGAATTCCCAAACCTCAAGACAAGCCTGTTGGTCAACCGACTCCATCCGTAACCCCCTTCACCGGCCCAGGGGTTAAGTCTCCTGTTGAAGGAGATGACAAACCAAAGCCGATTGAAGTGAAAGATGACAAAGCCCCTACTAAACCAGACGACAAACCAAAATCACCTGTTGGTTTGGTAAAGAATATTCCACAAGAATATTCGGACGATGAAAGCGACGAAGAGTTTGGAATTCGCAAACCACAAGACATGCCTTTTGGTCAGCGACCTCCAACTGCAGCTCCTGTCATTGCTGCTGGCGAGAAATCCCTATTGAAGGAAGAATTAAAGCCTACTGTTTATATTTCAAAGGTGGAAGATAGCTCAACATTTGTTCAATCCAGCATACACTCAGTAAGCACCATTGTAGAATCAGTAGACATAATTAAGCCATCAGATCCCTTCTCAAGTTTCAAAGGCGACAATGTTAAGGAAAAATCTCCTCTTAAAGAGGATGACAAGTCAAAGCCTATTGCAATAAAGGATGAGAAAGCCCCTACTAAACCAGACGACAAGCTAAAGTCCCCTGTTAGTTCGGTAAAGCCTATTCCACAAGAATATTCGAACGATGAAAGCGACGAAGAGTTTGGAATTCCCAAACCTCAAGACAAGCCTGTTGGTCAACCAACTCCATCCGTAACCCCCTTCACCGGCCCAGGAGTTAAGTCTCCTGTCAAGGGAGATGACAAACCGAAGCCGTTTGAAGTGAAAGATGACAAAGCCCCTACTAAAACAGACGACAAACCAAAATCACCTGTTAGTTCAGTAAAGCCTATTCCACATGAATATTCGGACGATGAAAGCGACGATGAGTTTGGAATTTCCAAACCTCAAGACATGCCTTTTGGTCAGCGACCTCCTACTGTAGCTCCTGTCATTGCCGCTGGCGACAAATCCCTCTTGAAGGAAGAATTAAAGCCTGCTGTTGCTATTTCAATGATGGAAGAAAGCTCAACAACTATTCAATCCAGCATACACTTAGTAAGCACCATTGTAGAATCAGTAGACATAATTAAACCATCAGATGCCTTGTCAAGTTTTAAAGGCGACAATGTTAAGGATAAATCTCATCTTAAAGAAGATGACAAGTCAAAACCGATTGCGATAAAGGATGACAAAGCCCTTACTAAATCGGACGACAAACTAAAATCCCCTGTTAGTTCGGAAAAGCCTATGCCACAAGAATATTCGGACGATGAAAGCGACGAAGAGTTTGGAATTTCCAAACCTCAAGACAAGCCTGTTGGTCTACCGACTCCATCCGTAACCCCCTTCACCGGCCCAGGGGTTAAGTCTCCTGTTAAAGGAGATGACAAACCGAAGCCGTTTGAAGTGAAAGATGACAAAGCCCCTACTAAAACAGACGACAAGCTAAAGTCCCCTGTTAGTTCGGTAAAGCCTATTCCACATGAATATTCGGACGATGAAAGCGACGAAGAGTTTGGAATTCCCAAACCTCAAGACAAGCCTGTTGATCAACCAACTCCATCCGTAACCCCCTTCACCGGCCCAGGGGTTAAGTCTCCTGTTAAAGGAGATGACAAACCGAAGCCGTTTGAAGCGAAAGATGACAAAGCCCCTACTAAACCAGACGACAAGCTAAAGTCCCCTGTTAGTTCGGTCAAGCCTATTCCACATGAATATTCGGACGATGAAGGCGACGAAGATTTTGGAATTCCCAAACCTCAAGACAAGCCTGTTGGTCAACCAACTCCATCCGTAACCCCCTTCACCGGCCCAGGGGTTAAGTCTCCTGTCAAGGGAGATGACAAACCGAAGCCGTTTGAAGTGAAAGATGACAAAGCCCCTACTAAACCAGACGACAAGCTAAAGTCCCCTGTTAGTTCGGTAAAGCCTATTCCACATGAATATTCGGACGATGAAAGCGACGAAGAGTTTGGAGTTCCCAAACCTCAAGACAAGCCTGTTGGTCAACCAACTCCATCCGTAATCCCCTTCACCGGCCCAGGGGTTAAGTCTCCTGTCAAAGGAGATGACAAACCAAAGCCGTTTGAAGTGAAAGATGACAAAGCCCCTACTAAACCAGACGACAAGCTAAAGTCGCCTGTTAGTTCGGTAAAGCCTATTCCACATGAATATTCGGACGATGAAAGCGACGAAGAGTTTGGAATTCCCAAACCTCAAGACATGCCTTTTGGTCAGCGACCTCCTATTGTAGCTCCTATCATTGCCGCTGGCGGCAAATCCCTCTTGAAGGAACAATTAAAGCCTGCTGTTGCTATTTCAATGATGGAAGAAAGCTCAACAACTATTCAATCCAGCATACACTCAGTAAGCACCATTGTAGAATCAGTAGACATAATTAAACCATCAAGTTTCAAAGGCGACAATGTTCAGGATAAATCTCATCTTAAAGAAGATGACAAGTCAAAACCGATTGCGATAAAGGATGACAAAGCCCCTACTAAACCAGACGACAAACTAAAATCCCCTGTTAGTTCGGTAAAGCCTATGCCACAAGAATATTCGGACGACGAAAGCGACGAAGAGTTTGGAATTCCCAAACCTCAAGACAAGCCTGTTGGTCAACCAACTCCATCCGTAACCCCCTTCACCGGCCCAGGGGTTAAGTCTCCTGTCAAAGGAGATGACAAACCAAAGCCGTTTGAAGTGAAAGATGACAAAGCCCCTACTAAACCAGACGACAAGCTAAAGTCCCCTGTTAGTTCGGTAAAGCCTATTCCACATGAATATTCGGACGATGAAAGCGACGAAGAGTTTGGAATTCCCAAACCTCAAGACAAGCCTGTTGGTCAACCAACTCCATCCGTAATCCCCTTCACCGGCCCAGGGGTTAAGTCTCCTGCCAAAGGAGATGACAAACCAAAGCCGTTTGAAGTGAAAGATGACAAAGCCCCTGCTAAACCAGACGACAAGCTAAAGTCCCCTGTTCGTTCGGTAAAGCCTATTCCACATGAATATTCGGACGATGAAAGCGACGAAGAGTTTGGAATTCCCAAACCTCAAGATAAGCCTGTTGGTCAACCAACTCCATCCGTAACCCCCTTCACCGGCCCAGGGGTTAAGTCTCCTGTTAAAGGAGATGACAAACCGAAGCCGTTTGAAGTGAAAGATGACAAAGCCCCTACTAAACCAGACGACAAGCTAAAGTCCCCTGTTAGTTCGGTAAAGCCTATTCCACATGAATATTCGGACGATGAAATCGACGAGAAGTTTGGAATTCCCAAACCTCAAGACAAGCCTGTTGGTCAACCAACTCCATCCGTAACTCCCTTCACCGGCCCAGGGGTTAAGTCTCCTGTAAAAGGAGATGACAAACCGAAGCCTTTTGAAGTGAAAGATGACAAAGCCCCTACTAAACCAGACGACAAGCTAAAGTCCCCTGTTAGTTCGGTAAAGCCTATTCCACATGAATATTCGGACGATGAAAGCGACGAAGAGTTTGGAATTCCCAAACCTCAAGATAAGCCTGTTGGTCAACCAACTCCATCCGTAACCCCCTTCACCGGCCCAGGGGTTAAGTCTCCTGTTAAAGGAGATGACAAACCGAAGCCTTTTGAAGTGAAAGATGACAAAGCCCCTACTAAACCAGACGACAAGCTAAAGTCCCCTGTTAGTTCGGTAATGTCTATTCCACATGAATATTCAGACGACGAAAGCGACGAAGATTTTGGAATTCCCAAACCTCAAGACAAGCCTGTTGGTCAACCAACTCCATCCGTAACCCCCTTCACCGGCCCAGGGGTTAAGTCTCCTGTCAAGGGAGATGACAAGCCGAAGCCGTTTGAAGTGAAAGATGACAAAGCCCCTACTAAACCAGACGACAAGCTAAAGTCCCCTGTTAGTTCGGTAAAGCCTATTCCACATCAATATTCGGACGATGAAAGCGACGAAGAGTTTGGAATTCCCAAACCTCAAGACAAGCCTGTTGGTCAACCAACTCCATCCGTAATCCCCTTCACCGGCCCAGAGGTTAAGTCTCCTGTCAAAGGAGATGACAAACCAAAGCCGTTTGAAGTGAAAGATGACAAAGCCCCTACTAAACCAGACGACAAGCTAAAGTCCCCTGTTAGTTCGGTAAAGCCTATTCCACATGAATATTCGGACGATGAAAGCGACGAAGAGTTTGGAATTCCCAAACCTCAAGACACGCCTGTTGATCAACCAACTCCATCCGTAACCCCCTTCACCGGCCCAGGGGTTAAGTCTCCTGTCAAAGGAGATGACAAACCGAAGCCGTTTGAATTGAAAGATGACAAAGCCCCTACTAAACCAGACGACAAGCTAAAGTCCCCTGTTAGTTCGGTAAAGCCTATTCCACATCAATATTCGGACGATGAAAGCGACGAAGAGTTTGGAATTCCCAAACCTCAAGACAAGCCTGTTGGTCAACCAACTCCATCCGTAATCCCCTTCACCGGCCCAGGGGTTAAGTCTCCTGTCAAAGGAGATGACAAACCGAAGCCGTTTGAAGTGAAAGATGACAAAGCCCCTATTAAACCAGACGACAAGCTAAAGTCCCCTGTTCGTTCGGTAAAGCCTATTCCACATGAATATTCGGACGATGAAAGCGACGAAGAGTTTGGAATTCCCAAACCTCAAGACAAGCCTGTTGGTCAACCAACTCCATCCGTAACCCCCTTCACCGGCCCAGGGGTTAAGTCTCCTGTTAAAGGAGATGACAAACCGAAGCCGTTTGAAGTGAAAGATGACAAAGCCCCTACTAAACCAGACGACAAGCTAAAGTCCCCTGTTAGTTCGGTAAAGCCTATTCCACATGAATATTCGGACGATGAAATCTACGAGAAGTTTGGAATTCCCAAACCTCAAGACAAGCCTCTTGGTCAAACAACTCCATCCGTAACTCCCTTCACCGGCCCAGGGGTTAAGTCTCCTGTAAAAGGAGATGACAAACCGAAGCCTTTTGAAGTGAAAGAGGACAAAGCCCCTACTAAACCAGACGACAAGCTAAAGTCCCCTGTTAGTTCGGTAAAGCCTATTCCACATGAATATTCGGACGATGAAAGCGACGAAGAGTTTGGAATTCCCAAACCTCAAGACAAGCCTGTTGGTCAACCAACTCCATCCGTAACTCCCTTCACCGGCCCAGGGGTTAAGTCTCCTGTAAAAGGAGATGACAAACCGAAGCCTTTTGAAGTGAAAGATGACAAAGCCCCTACTAAACCAGACGACAAGCTAAAGTCCCCTGTTAGTTCGGTAAAGCCTATTCCACATGAATATTCGGACGATGAAAGCGACGAAGAGTTTGGAATTCCCAAACCTCAAGATAAGCCTGTTGGTCAACCAACTCCATCCGTAACCCCCTTCACCGGCCCAGGGGTTAAGTCTCCTGTTAAAGGAGATGACAAACCGAAGCCTTTTGAAGTGAAAGATGACAAAGCCCCTACTAAACCAGACGACAAGCTAAAGTCCCCTGTTAGTTCGGTAATGCCTATTCCACATCAATATTCGGACGATGAAAGCGACGAAGAGTTTGGAATTCCCAAACCTCAAGACAAGCCTGTTGGTCAACCAACTCCATCCGTAATCCCCTTCACCGGCCCAGGGGTTAAGTCTTCTGTCAAAGGAGATGACAAACCAAAGCCGTTTGAAGTGAAAGATGACAAAGCCCCTACTAAACCAGACGACAAGCTAAAGTCCCCTGTTAGTTCGGTAAAGCCTATTCCACATGAATATTCGGACGATGAAAGCGACGAAGAGTTTGGAATTCCCAAACCTCAAGATAAGCCTGTTGATCAACCAACTCCATCCGTAACCCCCTTCACCGGCCCAGGGGTTAAGTCTCCTGTTAAAGGAGATGACAAACCGAAGCCGTTTGAAGTGAAAGATGACAAAGCCCCTACTAAACCAGACGACAAGCTAAAGTCCCCTGTTAGTTCGGTAATGCCTATTCCACATCAATATTCGGACGATGAAAGCGACGAAGAGTTTGGAATTCCCAAACCTCAAGACAAGCCTGTTGGTCAACCAACTCCATCCGTAATCCCCTTCACCGGCCCAGGGGTTAAGTCTTCTGTCAAAGGAGATGACAAACCAAAGCCGTTTGAAGTGAAAGATGACAAAGCCCCTACTAAACCAGACGACAAGCTAAAGTCCCCTGTTAGTTCGGTAAAGCCTATTCCACATGAATATTCGGACGATGAAAGCGACGAAGAGTTTGGAATTCCCAAACCTCAAGATAAGCCTGTTGGTCAACCAACTCCATCCGTAACCCCCTTCACCGGCCCAGGGGTTAAGTCTCCTGTTAAAGGAGATGACAAACCGAAGCCTTTTGAAGTGAAAGATGACAAAGCCCCTACTAAACCAGACGACAAGCTAAAGTCCCCTGTTAGTTCGGTAATGCCTATTCCACATCAATATTCGGACGATGAAAGCGACGAAGAGTTTGGAATTCCCAAACCTCAAGACAAGCCTGTTGGTCAACCAACTCCATCCGTAATCCCCTTCACCGGCCCAGGGGTTAAGTCTTCTGTCAAAGGAGATGACAAACCAAAGCCGTTTGAAGTGAAAGATGACAAAGCCCCTACTAAACCAGACGACAAGCTAAAGTCCCCTGTTCGTTCGGTAAAGCCTATTCCACATGAATATTCGGACGATGAAAGCGACGAAGAGTTTGGAATTCCCAAACCTCAAGACAAGCCTGTTGGTCAACCAACTCCATCCGTAACCCCCTTCACCGGCCCAGGGGTTAAGTCTCCTGTTAAAGGAGATGACAAAACGAAGCCGTTTGAAGTGAAAGATGACAAAGCCCCTACTAAACCAGACGATAAGCTAAAGTCCCCTGTTAGTTCGGTAAAGCCTATTCCACATGAATATTCGGACGATGAAATCGACGAGGAGTTTGGAATTCCCAAACCTCAAGACAAGCCTGTTTGTCAACCAACTCCATCAGTAACTCCCTTCACCGGCCCAGGGGTTAAGTCTCCTGTAAAAGGAGATGACAAACCGAAGCCTTTTGAAGTGAAAGATGACAAAGCCCCTACTAAACCAGACGACAAGCTAAAGTCCCCTGTAAGTTCGGTAAAGCCTATTCCACATGAATATTCGGACGATGAAAGCGACGAAGAGTTTGGAATTCCCAAACCTCAAGATAAGCCTGTTGGTCAACCAACTCCATCCGTAACCACCTTCACCGGCCCAGGGGTTAAGTCTCCTGTAAAAGGAGATGACAAACCGAAACCGTTTGAAGTGAAAGATGACAAAGCCACTACTAAACCAGACGACAAGCTAAAGTCCCCTGTTAGTTCGGTAAAGCCTATTCCACATGAATATTCGGACGATGAAAGCGACGAAGAGTTTGGAATTCCCAAACCTCAAGACAAGCCTGTTGGTCAACCAACTCCATCCGTAACCCCCTTCACCGGCCCAGGGGTTAAGTCTCCTGTTAAAGGAGATGACAAAACGAAGCCGTTTGAAGTGAAAGATGACAAAGCCCCTACTAAACCAGACGATAAGCTAAAGTATCCTGTTAGTTCGGTAAAGCCTATTCCACATGAATATTCGGACGATGAAATCGACGAGGAGTTTGGAATTCCCAAACCTCAAGACAAGCCTGTTTGTCAACCAACTCCATCAGTAACTCCCTTCACCGGCCCAGGGGTTAAGTCTCCTGTAAAAGGAGATGACAAACCGAAGCCTTTTGAAGTGAAAGATGACAAAGCCCCTACTAAACCAGACGACAAGCTAAAGTCCCCTGTAAGTTCGGTAAAGCCTATTCCACATGAATATTCGGACGATGAAAGCGACGAAGAGTTTGGAATTCCCAAACCTCAAGATAAGCCTGTTGGTCAACCAACTCCATCCGTAACCACCTTCACCGGCCCAGGGGTTAAGTCTCCTGTAAAAGGAGATGACAAACCGAAACCGTTTGAAGTGAAAGATGACAAAGCCACTACTAAACCAGACGACAAGCTAAAGTCCCCTGTTAGTTCGGTAAAGCCTATTCCACATGAATATTCGGACGATGAAAGCGACGAAGAGTTTGGAATTCCCAAACCTCAAGACATGCCTTTTGGTCAGCGACCTCCTATTGTAGCTCCTATCATTGCCGCTGGCGACAAATCCCTCTTGAAGGAAGAATTAAAGCCTGCTGTTGCTATTTCAATGATGGAAGAAAGCTCAACAACTATTCAATCCAGCATACACTCACTAAGCACCATTGTAGAATCAGTAGACATAATTAAACCATCAGATGCCTTGTCAAGTTTCAAAGGCGACAATGTTCAGGATAAATCTCATCTTAAAGAAGATGACAAGTCAAAACCGATTGCGATAAAGGATGACAAAGCCCCTACTAAACCAGACGACAAACTAAAATCCCCTGTTAGTTCGGTAAAGCCTATTTCACATGAATATTCGGACGATGAAAGCGACGAAGAGTTTGGAATTCCCAAACCTCAAGACACGCCTGTTGATCAACCAACTCCATCCGTAACCCCCTTCACCGGCCCAGGGGTTAAGTCTCCTGTTAAAGGAGATGACAAACCGAAACCGTTTGAAGTGAAAGATGACAAAGCCACTACTAAACCAGACGACAAGCTAAAGTCCCCTGTTAGTTCGGTAAAGCCTATTCCACATGAATATTCGGACGATGAAAGCGACGAAGAGTTTGGAATTCCCAAACCTCAAGACAAGCCTGTTGGTCAACCAACTCCATCCGTAACCCCCTTCACCGGCCCAGGGGTTAAGTCTCCTCTTAAAGGATATGACAAACCGAAGCCTTTTGAAGTGAAAGATGACAAAGCCCCTACTAAACCAGACGACAAGCTAAAGTCCCCTGTTAGTTCAGTAAAGCCTATTCCACATGAATATTCAGACGATGAAAGCGACGAAGATTTTGGAATTCCCAAACCTCAAGACAAGCCTGTTGGTCAACCAACTCCATCCGTAACCCCCTTCACCGGCCCAGGGGTTAAGTCTCCTGTTAAAGGAGATGACAAACCGAAGCCGTTTGAAGTGAAAGATGACAAAGCCCCTACTAAACCAGACGACAAGCTAAAGTCCCCTGTTAGTTCGGTAAAGCCTATTCCACATGAATATTCGGACGATGAAATCGACGAGGAGTTTGGAATTCCCAAACCTCAAGACAAGCCTGTTGGTCAACCAACTCCATCCGTAACTCCCTTCACCGGCCCAGGGGTTAAGTCTCCTGTAAAAGGAGATGACAAACCGAAGCCTTTTGAAGTGAAAGATGACAAAGCCCCTACTAAACCAGACGAAAAGCTAAAGTCCCCTGTTAGTTCGGTAAAGCCTATTCCACATAAATATTCGGACGATGAAAGCGACGAAAAGTTTGGAATTCCCAAACCTCAAGACAAGCCTGTTGGTCAAGCGACTCCATCCTTAACCCCCTTCACCGCCCCAGGGGTTAAGTCTCCTGTTAAAGGAGATGACAAACCGAAACCGTTTGAAGTGAAAGATGACAAAGCCCCTACTAAACCAGACGACAAGCTAAAGTCCCCTGTTAGTTCGGTAAAGCCTATTCCACATGAATATTCGGACGATGAAAGCGACGAAGAGTTTGGAATTCCCAAACCTCAAGATAAGCCTGTTGGTCAACCAACTCCATCCGTAACCCCCTTCACCGGCCCAGGGGTTAAGTCTCCTGTTAAAGGAGATGACAAACCGAAGCCTTTTGAAGTGAAAGATGACAAAGCCCCTACTAAACCAGACGACAAGCTAAAGTCCCCTGTTAGTTCGGTAATGCCTATTCCACATCAATATTCGGACGATGAAAGCGACGAAGAGTTTGGAATTCCCAAACCTCAAGACAAGCCTGTTGGTCAACCAACTCCATCCGTAATCCCCTTCACCGGCCCAGGGGTTAAGTCTTCTGTCAAAGGAGATGACAAACCAAAGCCGTTTGAAGTGAAAGATGACAAAGCCCCTACTAAACCAGACGACAAGCTAAAGTCCCCTGTTCGTTCGGTAAAGCCTATTCCACATGAATATTCGGACGATGAAAGCGACGAAGAGTTTGGAATTCCCAAACCTCAAGACAAGCCTGTTGGTCAACCAACTCCATCCGTAACCCCCTTCACCGGCCCAGGGGTTAAGTCTCCTGTTAAAGGAGATGACAAAACGAAGCCGTTTGAAGTGAAAGATGACAAAGCCCCTACTAAACCAGACGATAAGCTAAAGTCCCCTGTTAGTTCGGTAAAGCCTATTCCACATGAATATTCGGACGATGAAATCGACGAGGAGTTTGGAATTCCCAAACCTCAAGACAAGCCTGTTTGTCAACCAACTCCATCAGTAACTCCCTTCACCGGCCCAGGGGTTAAGTCTCCTGTAAAAGGAGATGACAAACCGAAGCCTTTTGAAGTGAAAGATGACAAAGCCCCTACTAAACCAGACGACAAGCTAAAGTCCCCTGTAAGTTCGGTAAAGCCTATTCCACATGAATATTCGGACGATGAAAGCGACGAAGAGTTTGGAATTCCCAAACCTCAAGATAAGCCTGTTGGTCAACCAACTCCATCCGTAACCACCTTCACCGGCCCAGGGGTTAAGTCTCCTGTAAAAGGAGATGACAAACCGAAACCGTTTGAAGTGAAAGATGACAAAGCCACTACTAAACCAGACGACAAGCTAAAGTCCCCTGTTAGTTCGGTAAAGCCTATTCCACATGAATATTCGGACGATGAAAGCGACGAAGAGTTTGGAATTCCCAAACCTCAAGACAAGCCTGTTGGTCAACCAACTCCATCCGTAACCCCCTTCACCGGCCCAGGGGTTAAGTCTCCTGTTAAAGGAGATGACAAAACGAAGCCGTTTGAAGTGAAAGATGACAAAGCCCCTACTAAACCAGACGATAAGCTAAAGTATCCTGTTAGTTCGGTAAAGCCTATTCCACATGAATATTCGGACGATGAAATCGACGAGGAGTTTGGAATTCCCAAACCTCAAGACAAGCCTGTTTGTCAACCAACTCCATCAGTAACTCCCTTCACCGGCCCAGGGGTTAAGTCTCCTGTAAAAGGAGATGACAAACCGAAGCCTTTTGAAGTGAAAGATGACAAAGCCCCTACTAAACCAGACGACAAGCTAAAGTCCCCTGTAAGTTCGGTAAAGCCTATTCCACATGAATATTCGGACGATGAAAGCGACGAAGAGTTTGGAATTCCCAAACCTCAAGATAAGCCTGTTGGTCAACCAACTCCATCCGTAACCACCTTCACCGGCCCAGGGGTTAAGTCTCCTGTAAAAGGAGATGACAAACCGAAACCGTTTGAAGTGAAAGATGACAAAGCCACTACTAAACCAGACGACAAGCTAAAGTCCCCTGTTAGTTCGGTAAAGCCTATTCCACATGAATATTCGGACGATGAAAGCGACGAAGAGTTTGGAATTCCCAAACCTCAAGACATGCCTTTTGGTCAGCGACCTCCTATTGTAGCTCCTATCATTGCCGCTGGCGACAAATCCCTCTTGAAGGAAGAATTAAAGCCTGCTGTTGCTATTTCAATGATGGAAGAAAGCTCAACAACTATTCAATCCAGCATACACTCACTAAGCACCATTGTAGAATCAGTAGACATAATTAAACCATCAGATGCCTTGTCAAGTTTCAAAGGCGACAATGTTCAGGATAAATCTCATCTTAAAGAAGATGACAAGTCAAAACCGATTGCGATAAAGGATGACAAAGCCCCTACTAAACCAGACGACAAACTAAAATCCCCTGTTAGTTCGGTAAAGCCTATTTCACATGAATATTCGGACGATGAAAGCGACGAAGAGTTTGGAATTCCCAAACCTCAAGACACGCCTGTTGATCAACCAACTCCATCCGTAACCCCCTTCACCGGCCCAGGGGTTAAGTCTCCTGTTAAAGGAGATGACAAACCGAAACCGTTTGAAGTGAAAGATGACAAAGCCACTACTAAACCAGACGACAAGCTAAAGTCCCCTGTTAGTTCGGTAAAGCCTATTCCACATGAATATTCGGACGATGAAAGCGACGAAGAGTTTGGAATTCCCAAACCTCAAGACAAGCCTGTTGGTCAACCAACTCCATCCGTAACCCCCTTCACCGGCCCAGGGGTTAAGTCTCCTCTTAAAGGATATGACAAACCGAAGCCTTTTGAAGTGAAAGATGACAAAGCCCCTACTAAACCAGACGACAAGCTAAAGTCCCCTGTTAGTTCAGTAAAGCCTATTCCACATGAATATTCAGACGATGAAAGCGACGAAGATTTTGGAATTCCCAAACCTCAAGACAAGCCTGTTGGTCAACCAACTCCATCCGTAACCCCCTTCACCGGCCCAGGGGTTAAGTCTCCTGTTAAAGGAGATGACAAACCGAAGCCGTTTGAAGTGAAAGATGACAAAGCCCCTACTAAACCAGACGACAAGCTAAAGTCCCCTGTTAGTTCGGTAAAGCCTATTCCACATGAATATTCGGACGATGAAATCGACGAGGAGTTTGGAATTCCCAAACCTCAAGACAAGCCTGTTGGTCAACCAACTCCATCCGTAACTCCCTTCACCGGCCCAGGGGTTAAGTCTCCTGTAAAAGGAGATGACAAACCGAAGCCTTTTGAAGTGAAAGATGACAAAGCCCCTACTAAACCAGACGAAAAGCTAAAGTCCCCTGTTAGTTCGGTAAAGCCTATTCCACATAAATATTCGGACGATGAAAGCGACGAAAAGTTTGGAATTCCCAAACCTCAAGACAAGCCTGTTGGTCAAGCGACTCCATCCTTAACCCCCTTCACCGCCCCAGGGGTTAAGTCTCCTGTTAAAGGAGATGACAAACCGAAACCGTTTGAAGTGAAAGATGACAAAGCCCCTACTAAACCAGAAGATGTTAAGGAAAAATCTCCCCTTAAAGAAGATGACAAGTCAAAGCCTATTGCAATAAAGGATGACAAAGCCCCTACTAAACCATACGACAAGCTAAAGTCCCCTGTTAGTTTGGTAAAGCCTATTCCACATGAATATTCGGACGATGAAAGCGACGTTGAGTTTGGAATTCCCAAACCTCAAGACAAGCCTGTTGGTCAACCGACTCCATCCGTAACTCCCTTCACCGGCCCAGGGGTTAAGTCTCCTGTAAAAGGAGATGACAAACCGAAGCCTTTTGAAGTGAAAGATGACAAAGCCTCTACTAAACCAGACGAAAAGCTAAAGTCCCCTGTTAGTTCGGTAAAGCCTATTCCACATGAATATTCGGACGATGAAAGCGACGAAGAGTTTGGAATTCCCAAACCTCAAGACATGCCTTTTGGTCAGCGACCTCCTATTGTAGCTCCTATCATTGCCGCTGGCGACAAATCCCTCTTGAAGGAAGAATTAAAGCCTGCTGTTGCTATTTCAATGATGGAAGAAAGCTCAACAACTATTCAATCCAGCATACACTCAGTAAGCACCATTGTAGAATCAGTACACATAATTAAACCATCAGATCCTTTCTCAAGTTTCAAAGGCGACAAGGTTGGGGATAAATCTTCTCTTAACGAAGGTGACAAGTCAAAACCGATTGAAATAAGAGATGACAAAGCCCCTACTAAAGTAGACGACAAAACAAAATCACTTGTTGGTTCGGTAAAGACTATTCCCCAAGAATATTTCGACGATAAAAACGACGAAGAATTTGGAATTTCCAAACCTCAAGACAAGCCTGCTGGTCAACCAACTCCATCCGTGACCGCCTTCACCGGACTAGAGGATAAGACTCTTGTTAAGGGAGATGACAAACCGAAGCCGATTGAAGTGAAAGATGACAAAGCCCTTACTAAACTAGACGACGAACCAAAATCACCCGTTAGTTCGGTAAAGCCTATTTCACATGAATATTCGGACGATGAAAGCGACGAAGATTTTGGAATTACCAAACCTCAAGACAAGCCTGTTGGTCAACCAACTCCATCCGTAACCCCCTTCACCGGCCCAGGGGTTAAGTCTCCTGTTAAAGGAGATGACAAACCGAAGCCGTTTGAAGTGAAAGATGACAAAGCCCCTACTAAACCAGACGACAAGCTAAAGTCCCCTGTTAGTTCGGTAAAGCCTATTCCACATGAATATTTGGACGATGAAAGCGACGAAGAGTTTGAAATTCCCAAACCTCAAGACAAGCCAGTTGGTCAACCGACTCCATCCGTAACTCCCTTCACCGGCCCAGGGGTTAAGTCTCCTGTAAAAGGAGATGACAAACCGAAGCCTTTTGAAGTGAAAGATGACAAAGCCCCTACTAAACCAGACGAAAAGCTAAAGTCCCCTGTTAGTTCGGTAAAGCCTATTCCACATGAATATTCGGACGATGAAAGCGACGAAGAGTTTGGAATTCCCAAACCTCAAGACATGCCTTTTGGTCAGCGACCTCCTATTGTAGCTCCTATCATTGCCGCTGGCGACAAATCCCTCTTGAAGGAAGAATTAAAGCCTGCTGTTTCTATTTCAATGATGGAAGAAAGCTCAACAACTATTCAATCCAGCATACACTCAGTAAGCACCATTGTAGAATCAGTACACATAATTAAACCATCAGATCCTTTCTCAAGTTTCAAAGGCGACAAGGTTGGGGATAAATCTTCTCTTAACGAAGGTGACAAGTCAAAACCGATTGAAATAAGAGATGACAAAGCCCCTACTAAAGTAGACGACAAAACAAAATCACATGTTGGTTCGGTAAAGACTATTCCCCAAGAATATTTCGACGATAAAAACGACGAAGAATTTGGAATTTCCAAACCTCAAGACAAGCCTGCTGGTCAACCAACTCCATCCGTGACCGCCTTCACCGGACTAGAGGATAAGACTCTTGTTAAGGGAGATGACAAACCGAAGCCGATTGAAGTGAAAGATGACAAAGCCCTTACTAAACTAGACGACGAACCAAAATCACCCGTTAGTTCGGTAAAGCCTATTTCACATGAATATTCGGACGATGAAAGCGACGAAGATTTTGGAATTACCAAACCTCAAGACAAGCCTGTTGGTCAACCAACTCCATCCGTAACTCCCTTCACCGGCCCAGGGGTTAAGTCTCCTGTTAAAGGAGATGACAAACCGAAGCCGTTTGAAGTGAAAGATGACAAAGCCCCTACTAAACCAGACGACAAGCTAAAGTCCCCTGTTAGTTCGGTAAAGCCTATTCCACATGAATATTTGGACGATGAAAGCGACGAAGAGTTTGAAATTCCCAAACCTCAAGACAAGCCTGTTGGTCAACCAACTCCATCCGTAACCCCCTTCACCGGCCCAGGGGTTAAGTCTCCTATTAAAGGAGATGACAAACCGATGCCGATGGTAGTGAAAGATGACAAAGCCCCTACTAAACTAGACGACAAACCAAAATCACCTGTTGGTTCGGTAAAGCCTATTCCACGTGAATATTCGGGCGATCAAAGCGACGAAGAGTTTGGAATTCCCAAACCTCAAGACATGCCTTTTGATCAGCGACCTACAACTGGAGCTTCCATCATTGCCGCTGGCGATAATTCCCTCTTGAAGGAAGAATTAAAGCCTGCTGTTTCTATTTCAAAGGTGGAAGAAAGCTCAACAACTATTCAATCCAGCATACACTCAGAAAGCACAATTGTAGAATCAATAGACAAAATTAAACCATCAGATCCTTTCTCAAGTTTCAAAGGCCACAAGGTTGGGGATAAATCTTCTCTTAACGAAGGTGACAAGTCAAAACCGATTGAAATAAGAGATGACAAAGCCCCTACTAAAGTAGACGACAAAACAAAATCACATGTTGGTTCGGTAAAGACTATTCCCCAAGAATATTTCGACGATAAAAACGACGAAGAATTTGGAATTTCCAAACCTCAAGACAAGCCTGCTGGTCAACCAACTCCATCCGTGACCGCCTTCACCGGACTAGAGGATAAGACTCTTGTTAAGGGAGATGACAAACCGAAGCCGATTGAAGTGAAAGATGACAAAGCCCTTACTAAACTAGACGATGAACCAAAATCACCCGTTAGTTCGGTAAAGCCTATTCCACATGAATATTCGGACGATGAAAGCGACGAAGAGCTTGGAATTCGCAAACCCCAAGATAAGCCTGTTGGTCAACCGACTCCATCCGTAACCCCCTTCACCGGCCCAGGGGTTAAGTCTCCTGTTAAAGGAGATGACAAACCGAAGCCGTTTGAAGTGAAAGATGACAAAGCCCCTACTAAACTAGACGACAAACCAAAATCACCTGTTAGTTCGGTAAAGCCTATTTCACATGAATATTCGGACGATGAAAGCGACGAAGAGTTTGGAATTACCAAACCTCAAGACAAGCCTGTTGGTCAACCAACTCCATCCGTAACTCCCTTCACCGGCCCAGGGGTTAAGTCTCCTGTAAAAGGAGATGACAAACCGAAGCCCTTTGAAGTGAAAGATGACAAAGCCCCTACTAAACCAGACGACAAGCTAAAGTCCCCTTTTAGTTCGGTAAAGCCTATTCCACATGAATATTCGGACGATGAAAGCGACGAAGAGTTTGGAATTCCCAAACCTCAAGACATGCCTTTTGGTCAGCGACCTCCTATTGTAGCTCCTATCATTGCCGCTGGCGACAAATCCCTCTTGAAGGAAGAATTAAAGCCTGCTGTTGCTATTTCAATGATGGAAGAAAGCTCAACAACTATTCAATCCAGCATACACTCAGTAAGCACTATTGTAGAATCAGTAGACATAATTAAACCATCAGATGCCTTGTCAAGTTTCAAAGGCGACAATGTTCAGGATAAATCTCATCTTAAAGAAGATGACAAGTCAAAACCGATTGCGATAAAGGATGACAAAGCCCCTACTAAACCAGACGACAAACTAAAATCCCCTGTTAGTTCGGTAAAGCCTATGCCACATGAATATTCGGACGACGAAAGCGACGAAGAGTTTGGAATTCCCAAACCTCAAGACAAGCCTGTTGGTCAACCAACTCCATCCGTAACCCCCTTCACCGGCCCAGGGGTTAAGTCTCCTCTTAAAGGAGATGACAAACCGAAGCCTTTTGAAGTGAAAGATGACAAAGCCCCTACTAAACCAGACGACAAACTAAAGTCCCCTGTTAGTTCGGTAAAGACTATTCCACATGAATATTCAGACGATGAAAGCGACGAAGATTTTGGAATTCCCAAACCTCAAGACAAGCCTGTTGGTCAACCAACTCCATCCGTAATCCCCTTCACCGGCCCAGGGGTTAAGTCTCCTGTTAAAGGAGATGACAAACCGAAGCCGTTTGAAGTGAAAGATGACAAAGCCCCTACTAAACTAGACGACAAACCAAAATCACCTGTTAGTTCGGTAAAGCCTATTCCACATGAATATTCGGACGATGAAAGCGACGAAGAGCTTGGAATTCGCAAACCCCAAGACAAGCCTGTTGGTCAACCGACTCCATCCGTAACCCCCTTCACCGGCCCAGGGGTTAAGTCTCCTGTAAAAGGAGATGACAAACCGAAGCCTTTTGAAGTGAAAGATGACAAAGCCCCTACTAAACCAGACGACAAGCTAAAGTCCCCTGTTAGTTCGGTAAAGCCTATTCCACATGAATATTCGGACGATGAAAGCGACGAAGAGTTTGGAATTCCCAAACCTCAAGACATGCCTTTTGGTCAGCGACCTCCTATTGTAGCTCCTATTATTGCCGCTGGCGACAAATCCCTCTTGAAGGAAGAATTAAAGCCTGCTGTTGCTATTTCAATGATGGAAGAAAGCTCAACAACTATTCAATCCAGCATACACTCAGTAAGCACTATTGTAGAATCAGTAGACATAATTAAACCATCAGATGCCTTGTCAAGTTTCAAAGGCGACAATGTTCAGGATAAATCTCATCTTAAAGAAGATGACAAGTCAAAACCGATTGCGATAAAGGAATGCAAAGCCCCTACTAAACCAGACGACAAACTAAAATACCCTGTTAGTTCGGTAAAGCCTATGCCACATGAATATTCGGACGACGAAAGCGACGAAGAGTTTGGAATTCCCAAACCTCAAGACAAGCCTGTTGGTCAACCAATTCCATCCGTAACCCCCTTCACCGGCCCAGGGGTTAAGTCTCCTCTTAAAGGAGATGACAAACCGAAGCCTTTTGAAGTGAAAGATGACAAAGCCCCTACTAAACCAGACGACAAACTAAAGTCCCCTGTTAGTTTGGTAAAGACTATTCCACATGAATATTCAGACGATGAAAGCGACGAAGATTTTGGAATTCCCAAACCTCAAGACAAGCCTGTTGGTCAACCAACTCCATCCGTAATCCCCTTCACCGGCCCAGGGGTTAAGTCTCCTCTTAAAGGAGATGACAAACCGAAGCCTTTTGAAGTGAAAGATGAAAAAGCCCCTACTAAACCAGACGACAAGCTAAAGTCCCCTGTTAGTTCGGTAAAGACTATTCCACATGAATATTCAGACGATGAAAGCGACGAAGAGTTTGGAATTCCCAAACCTCAAGACAAGCCTGTTAGTCAACCAACTCCATCCGTAACCCCCTTCACCGGCCCAGGGGTTAAGTCTCCTGTCAAAGGAGATGACAAACCGAAGCCGTTTGAAGTGAAAGATGACAAAGCCCCTACTAAACCAGACGACAAGCTAAAGTCCCCTGTTAGTTCGGTAAAGCCTATTCCACATGAATATTTGGACGATGAAAGCGACGAAGAGTTTGGAATTCCCAAACCTCAAGACAAGCCTGTTGGTCAACCAACTCCATCCGTAACCCCCTTCACCGGCCCAGGGGTTAAGTCTCCTATTAAAGGAGATGACAAACCGATTCCGATGGTAGTGAAAGATGACAAAGCCCCTACTAAACTAGACGACAAACCAAAATCACCTGTTGGTTCGGTAAAGCCTATTCCACGTGAATATTCGGGCGATCAAAGCGACGAAGAGTTTGGAATTCCCAAACCTCAAGACATGCCTTTTGATCAGCGACCTACAACTGGAGCTTCCATCATTGCCGCTGGCGATAATTCCCTCTTGAAGGAAGAATTAAAGCCTGCTGTTTCTATTTCAAAGGTGGAAGAAAGCTCAACAACTATTCAATCCAGCATACACTCAGAAAGCACAATTGTAGAATCAATAGACATAATTAAACCATCAGATCCTTTCTCAAGTTTCAAAGGCGACAAGGTTGGGGATAAATCTTCTCTTAACGAAGATGACAAGTCAAAACCGATTGAAATAAGAGATGACAAAGCCCCTACTAAAGTAGACGACAAAACAAAATCACATGTTGGTTCGGTAAAGACTATTCCCCAAGAATATTTCGACGATAAAAACGACGAAGAATTTGGAATTTCCAAACCTCAAGACAAGCCTGCTGGTCAACCAACTCCATCCGTGACCGCCTTCACCGGACTAGAGGATAAGACTCTTGTTAAGGGAGATGACAAACCGAAGCCGATTGAAGTGAAAGATGACAAAGCCCTTACTAAACTAGACGACGAACCAAAATCACCCGTTAGTTCGGTAAAGCCTATTTCACATGAATATTCGGACGATGAAAGCGACGAAGAGTTTGGAATTCCCAAACCTCAAGACAAGCCTGTTGGTCAACCAACTCCATCCGTAACCCCCTTCACCGGCCCAGGGGTTAAGTCTCCTGTTAAAGGAGATGACAAACCGAAGCCGTTTGAAGTGAAAGATGACAAAGCCCCTACTAAACTAGACGACAAACCAAAATCACCTGTTAGTTCGGTAAAGCCTATTCCACATGAATATTCGGACGATGAAAGCGACGAAGAGCTTGGAATTCGCAAACCCCAAGACAAGCCTGTTGGTCAACCGACTCCATCCGTAACCCCCTTCACCGGCCCAGGGGTTAAGTCTCCTGTTAAAGGAGATGACAAACCGAAGCCGTTTGAAGTGAAAGATGACAAAGCCCCTACTAAACTAGACGACAAACCAAAATCACCTGTTAGTTCGGTAAAGCCTATTTCACATGAATATTCGGACGATGAAAGCGACGAAGAGTTTGGAATTACCAAACCTCAAGACAAGCCTGTTGATCAACCAACTCCATCCGTAACCCCCTTCACCGGCCCAGGGGCTAAGTCTCCTGTTAAAGGAGATGACAAACCGAAGCCGTTTGAAGTGAAAAATGACAAAGCCCCTACTAAACCAGACGACAAGCTAAAGTCCCCTGTTAGTTCGGTAAAGCCTATTCAACATGAATATTCTGACGATGAAAGCGACGAAGAGTTTGGAATTACCAAAGCTCAAGACAAGCCTGTTGATCAACCAACTCCATCCTTTTTTTTTTTTTTTTTTTGCCTTCCCAAACATTTTTTTTTTTTTTTTTTTTTTTTTTTTTTAAATTGTTTTTTAAACCCAAGACTTTGTCAACGACTCCATCCGTAACCCCCTTCACCGGCCCAGGGGTTAAGTCTCCTGTTAAAGCAGATGACAAACCGAAGCCGATTGAAGTGAAAGATGACAAAGCCCCTACTAAACTAGACGACAAACCAAAATCACCTATTAGTTCGGTAAAGCCTATTCCACATGAATATTCGGGCGATCAAGGCGACGAAGAGTTTGGAATTCCCAAACCTCAAGACAAGCCTGTTGGTCAACCAACTCCATCCGTAACCCCCTTCACCGGCCCAGGGGTTAAGTCTCCTGTTAAAGCAGATGACAAACCGAAGCCGATTGAAGTGAAAGATGACAAAGCCCCTACTAAACTAGGCGACAAACCAAAATCACCTATTAGTTCGGTAAAGCCTATTCCACATGAATATTCGGACGATGAAAGCGACGAAGAGTTTGGAATTCCCAAACCTCAAGACAAGCCTGTTGATCAACCAACTCCATCCGTAACCCCCTTTACCGGCCCAGGGGTTAAGTCTCCTATTAAAGGAGATGACAAACCGATGCCCATGGTAGTGAAAGATGACAAAGCCCCTACTAAACTAGACGACAAACCAAAATCACCTTTTGGTTCGGTAAAGCCTATTCCACATAAATATTCGGGCGATCAAGGCGACGAAGAGTTTGGAATTCCCAAACCTCAAGACATGCCTTTTGGTCAGCGACCTACAACTGGAGCTTCCATCATTGCCGCTGGCGATAATTCCCTCTTAAAGGAAGAATTAAAGCCTGCTGTTTCTATTTCAAAGGTAGAAGAAAGCTCAACAACTATTCAATCCAGCATACACTCAGAAAGCACAATTGTAGAATCAATAGACATAATTAAACCATCAGATCCTTTCTCAAGTTTCAAAGGCGACAAGGTTGGGGATAAATCTTCTCTTAACGAAGATGACAAGTCAAAACCGATTGAAATAAGAGATGACAAAGCCCCTACTAAAGTAGACGACAAAACAAAATCACATGTTGGTTCGGTAAAGACTATTCCCCAAGAATATTCCGACGATAAAAATGACGAAGAATTTGGAATTTCCAAACCTCAAGACAAGCCTGCTGGTCAACCAACTCCATACGTGACCGCCTTCACCGGACCAGAGGATAAGACTCTTGTTAAGGGAGATGACAAACCGAAGCCGATTGAAGTGAAAGATGACAAAGCCCTTACTAAACTAGACGACAAACCAAAATCACCTGTTAGTTCGGTAAAGCCTATTTCACATGAATATTCGGACGATGAAAGCGACGAAGAGTTTGGAATTTCCAAGCCTCAAGACAAGCCTGTTGGTCAACCGACTCCATCCGTAACCCCCTTCACCGGCCCAGGGGTTAAGTCTCCTGTTAAAGCAGATGACAAACCAAAGCCGATTGAAATGAAAGATGACAAAGCCCTTACTAAACTAGAAGACAGACCAAAATCACCTGTTAGTTCGGTAAAGCCTATTCCACATGAATATTCGGAAGATGAAAGCGACGAAGAGTTTGGAATTCCCAAACCTCAAGACAAGCCTGTTGGTCAACCAACTCCATCCGTAACCCCCTTCACCGGCCCAGTGGATAGGTCTCCTTTTAAGGAAGATGGCAAGACAAAGCCGGTTGAAGTAAAAAATGACAAACCAAAATCACCCACTTGTACAGAAATGCCTATTTCTAGGGAGTTTTTCGGGGATGAAAGTGACGAGGAGATTAAAATTGCCACGCCGCTAGTCGAGACTGTTAGTCAAGGAACTCTTTCTGTACCTATAGACATCGGTGGTCAAAATAAGCATTTGAGTAACTTGGACACTTTCCTAGTCAAGCCGAGACAAGAGCAACGTTTTGACAGTGAAAACGATGTTAAGTTATCCATATCTAAGATCCAACCCACCCCTCCTGATCAGATGACTGCTTTGCCCCCATATCCCATGCCTCTTGGACAAAACTCTTTAATTACAACTGAGAATAACTTCAATATTCTTGAAACTGGTTCAGATGGAGACTTAAGTACGGGTTCCAAAGTAAGTTTACTGTCTTATTTCGAAGAAAATAGGTCTGTTCAGCAGATTGTAGAAGATACTATAAGAGCTGGTGATGCTGAAGTACAAAAAATTGTCGACGAAACACTTAAAAATGCCCAGCATCTTAGGAGTGTGGACAACATCAAGGATCAGATTGTAGACGAAGAAGAGCGTTCAGTTGAGCAAATAGTCGAAGAAACACTAAAAAGTGCAAAGTTAAACTGTAATATTTCTAGGAAAGACGAAGTTAGTCCCCAGGTAAAGGAAGATGAATCTAAAGAAGTTCGTCCCATTGCTTATTTTGTAAATTTGGACAATGAACAAAAGTCGCCGGTTTCGGTTAAAAAGCAAGTTCTAACAACAGAACAGAAAACAGTGACTAAAGCAGATAAAGGAAAAACAGTTAGGGAAAAAAGCACAAAAGGAACGGTTAAGTCAACCCTTAGTAAAAGATCTGTTGCTGTTAGGGAAAAGCCTAAAACCGATTTAAAAACTCCTCCTATTTCGCAAACCAAGTCAAAGGCCCCCATTAGCAAGCAAAGCATAGTTAAAAAGGCATCAGCTACAGAAAAAGTAAAAACTTCAACAAAATCCGAGTCAAGACGCTCCGTTACTAGTTCATCTTCAACAACCACCAGTTCGGCTTCCGCTACGAGTCGTGTGATAAGCGAACTCCACTTCGAGAGGTCTGCCAGCCCAGCGTCGAGTTCCATTTTCTATGAAAGCCATCCGCAAAGCGATAGCCGTTCCACAACCCCCAGGCCTAGGGTTAAGACTGACGTCACGCGAATACCATTCAATGCTTCTGTGCGTTCATTCAGTCCCCAGCCCAAAACCAACAAGTCAGAGAAGACGACCGTAAGACAAAGCAAGACAACGGCCACTCGATCTACCAAAGAGCTTACAGTAAGGAGTTCAAAGAAGACTGAGCGACTCGGTAGCCAAGAGCACGTGGAGACCAAGCTAAGTAAGACTCCGACACCGATTGCTACCCACAGATATATGCAACCCACCTTGGCCCACAATATGCGATTCGGATTGAGTGGCGACGGCGAGATTGGTCAGAGTGTCTCTCCGGCACCTGCACCCCCCAAGTCACCTGCTCCACCAAAATCGCCAGCTCCGGCCCTAACTAGGAGTACTCAACGAACACATTTAATAACAAGTGCCTTGACTAAGTCCTCATCCCTGGAAACAAAGCAAAAAAAGTCGATCGCTGAGAAGACCCCAACACAACCCCGATCCCAGATCAAGAGAGGTTCGCAGAGTGATAGCAAAGAGTCTCTGAAGAGCACAGACCGCCTATACAAACGACAGACATCCAAGGAAAACAAACTAGCTAACGTGATAGGCTCCAAGAGCCAAGCAACCAAAAGCATGAAGACACAATCAGCTCCTGCAGCCAAGACACTTGCATACAGAACTTCCATAGAATCCGACAACAAACTTCAGAAGAAGTCCACAGCCACTATACAGCGCACCAAAGTTCCGATTAGCGTGTCTTCCAGTGCAAGGACTGCAGCCAAGCTAAGCAAGAGTGATGACACCGAAAAGAGACCTCAGATAGATAATAAGAAGACAGTTAGGCGAGTGGCAACCAGGACAGGCGAAACTACTGGCACCTCCGCCACCAAAGCAGTGCCGAGCTCCATGGAGCCCAAGATGCAAAAGAAGATGAAGGACACAATGAACGAGTCCAATTCCAACTCGGGCAGTGGAAGCACCAGTGCCAGCGGCTCCTCGAACAGCACACGGCGCAGCGTGCGATCCGTGAGCACCGTCAGCCGTAAGACGGACAAGGACCTGACCAACATCCGGAGGGCAGCGGGAGCTGTCGTGTCGACATCGACAGTGCGGGTGCATAGGGAACCGACGGCCACCACCGGCGCTGTTGATGACGACTGTGAGGTGATAACCATACGTTCCATTAAATCAAGCGATAGTACAAAAAGTTCTACCTCATCATCCTCCGGTAGCGGCAGCAACAGTCGCAAGGTGCTAACCAGCGAGGTATTCACTAAGACCTTCGGCCCCGACAGGCCGCTCGAGGTTGTCTACCGCCAGCCCGAGTTCGATGTAGAACACCACACCATCATGTCAGTCCGTCCGCCTTCCAACAACAGCGGCGAGCAGCAGCGGTGCATTAACGAGTTCGATGTCAGCTTCATCGACACCACGGACTCCAGTCTCTCGGACTCGGTTGCCCTGCCCATGTTCGGTCCCAGCGATCCGGAGCGCCTGCTGGCCGCCAGCCCTGGATCGCCCAAGCCGACCCGCAGTCCCCTGGCCCTCATTGAGGAGACACTGCGCCGCCAGCAACAGCACCACCACCATCATCAGCACCACCACCACAGTAGTATTGTCGTGGCCGGTGCCGCTGCCCTTGATCCTTCTCTGCCAATGCAAGTGGTTTTAGCAGAGAGCCAGCGGGAGGCGGAGGTGGAGGTGGAGAAGAGCAGCACTTCAAAAGGTAAATATGGTAGCGATAATGAAGATATACATACATATACATATGTTAGGTAGAGCACATTGATAATTAAGAATAGCTTAGCTACGATACCCATCATATTCAGGGCATAGTTACCGAACGCAACTTTTCTTATTGATATGCTTACATATGAATGCTTTACTTAACCCCTTTTTAACTTATTCTTCACAAATAGCAAACACAAATAACTAAAGCCGTCAAACCTAAGCCATAATATACTACTACACTACTACAAACCCACCAAGCTAAGTAACCAAAATGTCAAAGAAACTCCCAACTATATCCGTAACTGCCGACAAGCGTTCGACGCATTCCGATCTATCCTCCTCATCGTCATCTCACGACACCGACAGCAATGACATGGACTACGGGCGCAATGGCGCCGGGGGAGTGACCGATGTCGAAGACTTCGACAGCCAGGCGGAGGTACTAAAGCCAAGCTCGCGGCGCGGCTCTGCATCCAAGTCAACGCTGAAGCCCAAATTCCAACCGAAAACTAGCCCCGGCGAACCCGACGTCACCGATGTGGAGGACTACGACACAGAATCGGAGGAAGATGAGAAGAGCACGGCCTACCCAGAACTAAAAATGTCGCTGCGCGAGTTCCTCCAGCAGGGCCTCCAGAACCAGGAAGCCGTTGACAACGATGCGAAAGAGAGCTGCGAGATAAAGGCCGGTGACTTCGTGCAAGCACAAAACCTGAATGGCATGGCCGACTACCTAACCGATTGCGAGGACTACGATACCGACTCTGAAGTGGGCTTCGGGTGCGAGAAGTCCGTATGCGTGGATCTGGATCAAGCGATGGGGGACCAGGGACGAGTCAACATTGCCGATGGCGAGAAGAACCAAGACGACTCTGACCAGTATGAGGATGTATCCGTGATCAGTGACATCAGCGACTTGGCCTCAGCCATGTCCGACTGCACCGGCATCGGAGTGCGCGGCGCGTCGGAAGACGAGGTTTTAGAGGTATCCGATAGTGGTCGCGAAGAGGTCTGCCAGATTGCCTGCTCGGGAAGTGACTCGGAGTCGGAGGGCGCCGCAGCCTGGAGTCGAAGTGCTAGTGAGCCTAGCTTTCCACCCATCGATGTGGCCTTTGTGAGTGCCAGCGGACAGCCCCGCCGAAACTCCAAGTCCAGTATGCCCATGCCAGGACAGAAGCATTTTTTACAGGCGGCAGCAAGAAACGAGGAGGTCCTAACTGATGTCGAAGGCATCGACGACTCTGCAGCAGAAGATAGCTTTGACAATGAGGAGGAGAACGAGCAGCCCATACCTCGGGCCATCATTTTGGCCTCTGGCGACGACGGCACCTGTCTAACCGACGTGGAGGATATGTTCTGTGAGGACACTTCGTTGGAAAGCAATGTTCCTGAAGCCCGATCAGTTTCCCAAGAAGTGCTGCCGCTGCCACACCGCGAGGTGGTGGAACTGAGGGAGGACAAGTACGGGGACACTATTACCAATGTTATGCCCATGGACACCAACTACGAGTTTGGCATTTACAACCATCTGAAGGACACCATTCACACCGATTCGGAGGACTACTCGTGCGCCGATGAGTGGAGCCTCCAGCACTCGATCGCCGACGATTCTGTGGCAGGTGGACCCCATCTTATCGAGAACGAGATCATCGTATCCAACGAACTCTTGAAGCAGCAGCAGAACAAGCGCCTGGAGGTGCAGAGCAACGCGGAGTCCGTCACAGATGTGGAGGAGATCTTTGTGGCCGGGACAAATCGTCGTAAAAAGTTGAAGACCCGCACCCTGAGCAAAGGCAAGAATAAGCTTCTGGATGTTGTCAAAGGGAAAGAAGACGGAGTGACCGATGTTGAGGACATGGACCTGAGTGAGTGCGGTCTACCTCCGGGGGTGAAACGGGTGGAGCAGCTGAAGCTACAGGCCAAGGGCTCGAGTGCAGACAAAGTATCTGACAGCGAGGACGTATCCACCGACGATGTGTCCGATATCTCTGACGCCTCCGATTTCCTGCCGCCATCGACGGGTGAAAAGTCGGGAAACAAGTCAAAGCTACAGCCGCTCCAGTTGCGTCTGCTTAGGGATGACATCGTCAATCAGCAGCTTACCGACGTGGAGGACGTTCAGCTGCCGTCGGAGGCGGAGGACGCACTGGAGCCACCGGCCGTTCCGGTGGCCAATAGCAATAGCAAGGAGCTCAACGATATGTTGAACGAGAGCTACACGGTGGTGCACGAGAGGACTGGTCGCAGCTTCAACAGCGAGGCCGAGAAGCTGCATATAAAAGGCATGATCCGAGATGCCCATACCGACGTTGAATATGTTGAGTCCGACGAGTCAGCCGCTAGGGGAGGCAACTAGCCTGCTTTCCCTCCGTGTCCCCATCCGATCCGACTCGGTCGCAAGCTGTTGCCAAAAGAAATCTCAACAATAGTTCATAAGTGTTCATAGATACGAAAACCCAACACACACACTCAAGCATTTTGTAAGTAAAGCCAACAATTACCAACCATTTTCGTTCAAGTTCTTGCCACAATCAAAAGCAGCAAAAAGCCTTAAGTCTACTCGCATCGATCCCATCAGACTAACCCCCGTGTCAGTGCCATACTAACAGATTTCTAACCGTCACCTAGGCGCCGTTCTACTAACATTCACTCTCTATTGTTGATCCTAACCGTACTTGATGCTAACAGAAATGTTATTTGGAAATCGTTTAGTTTGTTCTTATTTCGATTGTCTGTAAATCATTCATTATCATTTCGTTTGTAGAGTATTCTAATGTAGTCCTAGGTCACTTTTGTGTTCCTTCCCCACATATGTTAAATGTCTCTAATCCCTGCCTTGTTTATTGCAGAAAATCTTCAGGAAAAACAAATTGACCTATCCAGTCTGGATACCGTAAAGATCTCACAAGAAATTGGTAAGTCCCAGATGAAACTCTCAGTTTAAACGTCAGCTTTTATAGTGTTCGTAATTCATAGTGCTTCATATAAGTGTGCCAAATTTATAAGTATGTCGTATTTGTTTTGAAATGCAATTAAAGCTCATCGAAAAAGCAATTTTAGCGTCTTTATTTTTAAATAAACTCAACTCAGTGCTCCAGAACTCGCTCACATCACCACCAACTCACCGCCATCAGCCATCACATATATTTTGCACATTCTTCTCGCCTTTCGCCTCTCGCTTCCATCGCTTCTCTCTTCATGATTTCCAAGCTTGACCTGCTTCTCACTCTCTGTTTCTATCTGTCCAATTTCTATCTACCATTGAACTGTGCAATTGTCTTCCAGGTGATGTTAAAGTTGGTGGTGGTGAAGATGATCATGATGATGATGGCGAAGATCTTGTGGCGCGCATCCGCGAGGAAGCCAATATCCTGGTGGATCGCGTGCTCGAAGAGAGTGTCGAGATCATCGAGAGCCACGGCCACCAGGCCAATGGCCACGAGATCCTTAAGCTGGACTATAACTCAGAAAGTGAGAATTATGCCATCACATGCGATGACATTGGCGGCGTCGATGTCATCAAATCGCCCACCATTGAGTCCATGTCGGGCAAGTCGTTCGACGACAACATGAGCTTCACCGACGAGCACATACATTTACCCTTGCATGCCCAGAACACGACCACCACTACGACAACGACAGTAACCACTCAGTTCCAACAGCAGCAGTCCCAGGCCATTTCCCAGGCGATTCCCCCGACTGCTGCCACAAGCTCATCGGCGGCAAAAGGTAACATACCACCATTCCATAGAGTCAAGCTTTGAGGTAGTCCTGCGATAGCTTAGCACTTAGGATCCACCCGGCGAATAGTACCCCTAGAGCTCCTTAGTCCGTTGGTTATAATCACTCTCCTGTATCGTTTGCTTGTTTGCTCCCATTCCCATATTATGTACCCTTCAGAGCCAGTTCCCGTACCCGTACCCGTACTCTCATCCGAACCAGTAGAGTCTAGTCGAGATCAGGCTGAAGATATGAGCGAGACTCGGGCGAGGCGCATCGAGCGCAAGATCGAGAAGCTATCAACGGACATGGACGACGTGAGCGCCAAATTCGACGAGGCGTTTGAGGCGTCGGTGCCAGAGGACGAGATAAGTGCCCTGCAGGGCGACTTCTCCAAGCTCAGCTGGGACGACAGTGTGTCGCCCACGACCAACACGATGGCCGATATGGCCCAGAACCAGATAACGCCCGATACCGATATCCAAGATCTCATCGCAGGTACCTGATAAGCAAAAGCAAATCCCCTTAAATTAAGCTATGATTTCACATTCCTTTGCCCATTATGATGCCGTCGATAGAGCGTTAAGACCCACTCTAGACTTATGCTTACATTGTCTCCAGATGGCGGCCAATAAAGACTTTTCGTTCAAGTTGAGCTCTAATTGCATTTAAACTTATTAATTCCGTTTGTACTCATACTAACTCATATATAATATGCATGCCATCCTCTATACTATCTACCTTACTCTATCTCTATTAATGTATCTTTCCAATGCTAACCATGTACTCGAATGCATCTGCCCCTATACGTGTACCTCTACCTGTTCTATTTCCGTTCTTCTGTTTCCGTTTCCGTTTCCGTTCCCTGTCTCTATCCTATAACCGTACGATTGTGTTTACTCTTCCTCATCTTCTGTTCTCGACTTTCACAACACTTTTAAAATTGCTTTCGTTTTCACACCTATTGTTTTGTAGAAACAGGCGGCGATTTACCGATCTCAAGTGAAACCGAAACCACTCCCGTACCACCGTCGGCCGTTGTGGCCAGCTCCACAGCGAAAAAAACAGAAACAGAAACCAAAACCGAAACTGAGCCGGCGGTAGAAACCAATACATTCACTACCACCAGCCACGACACACCCACACCAAAACCACGAGTACTCAAAGCAAGCTCCCCACTCTCCGAAGGCACCGATAGCACTACCATCCCCGGCCCAGTGTCCAGTACCAGACCCGAGGCACCGATCGATATTAGTTTTGACGCCGCCCCGGTTCCCAAGCCACGTGCTCCCATCAAGCACACGGAGCCGGTCGAGAACCTGGCGGCTCTAGCTGAGCAGTCCGATAGCATTAGTCTGCGGAGCTTTGACTTCACGGAGGAGCTGTCGAGGACGGATGAGCCGTCCACAGAGCTCTCCATCCGCTCTCAGCTGCGCGACATAGTCACAACGACCGCTACGACAGCCTCCGAGGATCACACCGAGAGCTTCGAGCCGACGAGTGAGATTTCAGTAGATGATGCTGATACCGAAAAGTCGGAGGGCGCCGAGAAGACCACTAGCTTCTACATTGGGGAGTCCAGTCGAAATGTCATCATCAAGACGTCGACAAGGTCGGCGAGTGTAACGCCCCAGGAAGAAGAGGCCGCAACCGATATAGGCATCGATGCCAAGGATATTTCACTAATGAAGGAAGTGTCCGTGGACTCGGACGAGGCCAATGACGTTTTCAAGGAATATGTGACCATGAAGCCCGACGATGCTGCAGCAGCGAACAGCAGGATCGAGAGGCAGGGCTCGGAAACTAGGAACGATCTGCTTGAGTTTGAGAATGCCGATAAGGACAAGGCTGGCGAGCCGAAGCTCTCCAAGGTAACCACCGAGGAGAGCTTGACCACGTCCACCGGCTCCAGTGGCCGAGCCATCCTTGCTGCCCCTTCCAGCAGTGAAGATCCGGATGAGTCCAGTAAGGAAATTCCGGAGATTGTGAATACCATCTCCGAGAAAGTCGCATCCACCGATCGGTTCGAACTGCCTTTGGAAAAAAGTGAGTGGGAAACATCGGAGAAGGAAATCCCAACGGAGGGCAAACCAAAAGTGGTTCACTCACCCCAGCAGCCATTGGCCACCAGCGTAAAGAGTGTGCTCGATGAGTCATTGGTAGGTGAAACTCTGGCCGAAGTACAGGAGTCTCAGGAAGTAACCAAGACGGAACTAAAGAGCATGGTTGAGCAACGAGAACTACCTGAGGAGCTACCTTCGGAGTACGAATTTAATACAATGCCACAAGGGTTCACGGCCGCAGCGGAGAGCGAGGATATATCATCTTTCATAGGCATTCCCGATGCGAGCATGCACACCTCCACCTTGGACAGCACATTGCCTCCGGAAGGTCTGTTCGACACCACTATCAAGGAGACCCTGAACAAGCAAGCGGCCATGGCTCACTATGCTCAGGATGTGTTCGGAAGAGTGGAGAAGCGGGACGATCACGGCTCCCTCGGCTTCGTCTCAACAGGAACGGCCGAAGAGCTGAGCTCCATGGAAGAGCACATGGCCAAGGAGGAGCAGGCCTCTTTAGGCTTTATCTCAACAGAGACCGCCGAGGACTTTAGCTCAATGGAAGATTACTATTCGGAGAAATTGGCCTCGGCCAGCGTAGTTGCAGAGGAAGTGGCTGCAGACAAATCGATAACCACCAGCACCTTTGAGGAGCTTACCTCGGATCAGTCTATGAAGCCGGTCGATGTGGTAGTCCACCGCCTAAAGAACGAGTCATCGCCGGACTCGATCAACCGCTGGTCGATTCCCGATGTGGACAACTCCAGCTCCAGCGAGAGCTTCCACAAGAGCTTCGACAAGACCCAGAGCCGACCGCTTTCCTCTGACATGGACATCCTTCTAACTGCCACCGGCACTGGAACCTCTAGTGATTACCAGACCGCTCGGGAGTTCACCTCGACCTGTCGCACCGATGGCACCGAGTACGTAAGTGCAGTTAGCACCCTAGGCAGCAGCAGCTTGGACTCCCAGTCCGAGACATCGGCCAACTTGGCCAGCATCGATGTGTCCGAGCTCTCGGAGACTCTGGTGGCCTCCTCCGCGGAGGCGGATGTCTTTGAGGCCGAAGAGATGTCGCGGCTGCGCGATCTACGTGCCGACGACGAGGACAGCGATGAGAGCCTGGACCTGCCGGGAGCCGCCTATCCAACCAGCGAACAGCAGAGCCTCATGAAGCGCTCCCAGGAGATGATTTTCAAGCCGAAGACAGAGGTGGAGGAGCAGCAGCCTGTAGAGGCAGTGAAAATAGAGGAATATCCCAAGCCGAAGGAGGCAGAACGCACCTGGGGGCTGGCGTATCCTTTGGAGGACAGCAAGGCCGACAGCCCGAAGGAAAGCGAAAGGGCCGAGGACATCCTGTTGTATCACGGAGATCCACGACGGTCCATTGACGAGTCCAAGTTAGCCTCAAGCTTAGACGAGGGCAGCATCCTTTCGGTGAGCATGTCCAGCACATCCAACATTGACACCGTTGTGGAGAACTTTGATGATATAATTGGATCGGCGGGATCCTCCTCGCTAACCGGCATCGAAGGGTTCCAGTACGGCCATGATGAGCCGATTCCCTCTGCCTCGGTGCCAGAAGACGCCACATTCATGCTGGAGATGGAAAGCAAGGAGCACTCGCCACAGGACTCGAATGCCAGCACACCGCCAGGTGGGGAATCAAAGCGACGTGGCCACAAGCGCAACGAGAGCATTTCCGGGGACGCCTTAAAGAACCTGGACAAGGAGGTGGCACTGCTGGGCGAGGGAAAGGAATCGGAGAGCGAGTCGGATACGGATCCGTACGAGTCGGAGTATGCGCGGCAGTTCCGTTCGCCCAAGGAACGAAAAAATAAAAAGAAAAAGGCGGCCGCAGCCGAAATGGATCACAGTGCCGAGCTGGAGAAGCGTCCGTTCACTCCCTCCCAGCTGGTAGCTGAGGTAATCGTGGAGGATGACACAGAGGAGCTGGAGGCGGAGGCTGCCATGATCGAGGAGCGCCGCCCCTCGCAGAACATGCAGAACTACTCAAACATTCCCGACATAATGGTCACGGAGGACATCAAGTCGCCGATCCTGGAGGAGGAGAGCGATGAATTTCCCGAAAAGTCCCTCTACAAAGTGCGCACCGAAGAGGAGCTGCACAAGGCGAGCGACGCCTCAGTCTATCAGAAGGAGAAGGCCGAAGAGAAGGAGCAGGACTTCCAGCGACGAGTTCAGGAACAGTACCGCCAGAAACTCGAGGAGCTGAAGCGTGCCGAGGTCGGGGCAGAGTACGACGATCGCAGGGCTCCCGACTCGCCGGACTCCTTTGAAATGGTCGAACAGCCCGACATTTCGGATGAGTTCGTGATCATCGAAGAGGTGGCCAAGGAGGCCAACGAAGTGGATCTCGGCGGGAAGAGCATCAAGATAAAGCCGACCAAGTACGAGCAGAAGCACGACGAGGACGTTGAAAAGATCATCATCAAGTCGGCTCCCGCAGATCCCAAGCTTGGCTCACAGCTCTACAAGGACGACCTGAACTTTGAGTTCGAAGAGAGCCCGCCGACGGCAGCCAGCAGCAGCAGCGAGCAGCAGGAAGAGAGTGATTCCAGCGAGACTGCTGCCGCCAACAAGCGCTGGGTGGAGATGCAGCTGACGGACAACCAGCTGCGGTATCCGTACGACCTGGCCGGCGCCGTGCTGGAGGACATTAAGGAGGAAGACGGCGAGTTCGAGGTGGGCAGCAGTCGCATCAGCAGCTTCAAGGACTCCTTCTCGAGCACGCCCGAATATGATGTCATGGCTGCGCGCCGCTACCACTCCCGTGGCGAGCACGACGATGTGTCGATGAGTAGTCTGCAGGAGTTTGAGTCGCTGGAACAGGCCATTTCCCTGGAGAATCGCAACCGGACCCACCAGGGCTCCACGGACTCTAGCAACGGCAGCTTCACCCGCCGCTACGTGGTTCGCCACAGTGGCAGTGGAACAGCCCCGGGCGATGATGTGTCCGTCTCCAGCCTGAAGGATTTCGAGGGCCTTGAGAACGCCTGCATCGAAGCCCACCTGATCGAGACTAAGGCCAGGGAGGAAGCGGCCTTGCTGTCGCGCTCAGATGAATCGAACAAATCGAACGCCAGCGACAAGGGAGCCGTCGGCGGCAATGTGGTGGTCACCAAGGTCACCCGCACAGTAACCCGGACCGAAGTGCTTCCATCAGGTCAGGCGGAGAACATCGAAGCCCTTCTCAAGCAGAAGCTGGAACGGGAGGCGGCCGAGTCTAAGCTGGGATCCGCTTCGGTGAAACTTACAGACATAAGCAGCACTGATCTAGAGCCCAAGTCCAAGATCGACAGCCAGGACTCCGAGAAGGACAGCATAGACAGCATGGAGATCAGCAAGAGCCACGACATGATGACCAGCAGCATAGAGAGCTTCGACATCTCCAAGGACGCCACTACGCGCTCAGACATCGACTCCCTGGAGATCGACAAGCGCCACTCGCGGCAGGAGAGCATAGAGTCCTTCGGGGACGAGCAACTGGACCTGATGACCAAGTTCGTCAGCGGCGGGGGAGTGACCCTGGGCGACGGTCTGACCACCACCACGACAACAACGACCACCAGCACGGATGCCGATGGGCACGAGCACACGGTAACACGGGTGATAACCACCACGACGTCAGTGGGCGGTGGAATCCAGGAGCTGCCGCTGGACGAGAGCGGCATGTCGAAGGATGTGTCGGTGGATTCGCTGAACCTGTGCGTGGAGCAGACCACCAGCTCGGCCGGCACCACGGCCACGTATCAGACCAGCGCCGGCAACTCGCAGATGTCCGGGAGCGTGACGAGCTGCGCCTCGAGCACGCTCATGGAGGATTCGTTCCCTGGTGTGGGTGGCATGTCGTCGTCGCAAATGTCGGCCAGTTTCTGGTCGCACGATGAGTCCACGGTGGTCGAGGATGAGGGCCACGACCCCGCCAAGAGGCAGCAGCAAGGCCAGTAGGCGCCGGATGCGAGTGAGGGAGAAATGGGAGAGTCCCGCGAAATCCTATATGAAAATGGGGCTTGAACGGTGGCATAGAATATTCGGCTAGGTAAGCATCCCACGGCAAGGCTGCGCGGCTTTTCGTTTTACTTTTGTTTTGTGTCTTTACTTGGCCTTCGACTTAGAAGCAGAGCTCAACTTTGACAGAGAAAAGTAATACTCGCCGCCCCACCTCGACCCAACTAGCCAACTAAATGCGATCTTTCCCCCTCTACTCTTCTTTCAGACAAGGCGCTCTTCTAGACGCATCAGCACTGGCCCTAATGGACGGGGAACGCCTCTTCACCGGCTCTGAACATCACCGATTTCAAATCGAACAGCGAGAGGGATTAATTAATTAGCAAATTTGACATTTTCCATCTACACATTTTTAACGATATTGGAGTGCATACACATACACGAGTTTTTAAAGGGAAATATATATATTTTATATATTTATAAAAACTATAAAACCGCAAACATGAATACGAATATGAATATGGCAAGCTTCGCCGTTCAACGCATTTTCTTATTGGCTTTAATGTTTGAAAATTACATAAAACATAAAATGATGAAAAAACATAAACAGATACGTTTTGTGCTAGAGCGTTGTAATGGAATACACCTTTGCTTTTCATTTGATGTAGTTATTATATATACATGTACATGTACGAAGGATACTTATTATTAAATGAATCGCTTATTATTGTAGTTTAATTTAAGCAATTATACAAGCGCATGTGGACGAGGGGACGGAATGAAGTAGGAGAAGCCTGGAAAGTGAAATGCTTTTAAAGTCTCATTTTTTTACAAGAACCAAGCAAATTTTATACGCTTGCATATTTTAACAGTGAAATATACATAAATATACAATCTGAAGAGTAAAGCATAGATCAAATTTAAAACATATACAGACAAGATATTACATTTATTCACATAGAACTACCAGCCATCAAGTGTAACGCTAATTTTCGTAATGCACATCTTGCGTGAACGAGTATTCGTCAGAAACCTACTTCTTGAAAGGATTTAAACGTTTAGCATCACCACTGTAATGGGATATGAATAAAATAATATTTCTGTTAAAAACATACAAGAAATAAAAAAAAAAAAACATTATTGTATTGTAAACCACACGCGTATGAATAACCAAATAAAATGCTTAATAAAATTCTGTGTTTTGTTTTTTCTTCGTAGTCACATTTATAATATGTTTCAGGATTCAAAAGTGCGATCTGGAGAGCTTTTATGATGCACGAATCCTTATAAAACTATTATGTCTGAGAATACATCGAATGTCTGGGATTTTATAGTATATCTTTGGAAACCTGGAAGCCTCCGATTAAGCAATTACAAAATAAAAACCTAAGTTCGAGTTCTAACTCTTCTCAAACATTTTATTATAATTTAATTCCTAGGACTACGTTTGTATACCCTTGCAGTTTTTATTTTGTCTCAACTGTTACTATAACAGCTAAAGGACATAGTCTGGTCAGTCCTTCACTGTGTTGTAGGGTTGCATGATATTTAAAAAATATCGTATCAATGATATTGTCATTTTTGAAAAATATCAAAATGATTTTTTTAAATATCAAGAAAAAATATCGATATATCGAGTATTTATGATATTTTTTTTTTTTAGAAATCTCTTTCTCTCTATCTCATTATTCGTATACATTACCTCTCTATTGATCCTAATGATCCACATGAATTCATTCAAACAAAACTAACAACACAAATACTTCATATTAAGCTTTTATTACTTAAAGCAATGGAAAATACTGTAAGTTAAAGTTAAAGTTATTTCCAATATTGTTTCGCCAGTGACTTTAAAAATACACGATTTGTTACGTGCCGATCAGTCATACTGCTGCGTGAGTCGCACACTACACATTTAATTGCCGAAGACATCCTTTCTGAGGATACCGAGCTACCTGGTATTATCAGATAGCGTAGTGCTTACTTAGACAAATGTTGCATGGTCTGCTGTTGCGAAGTCCAATACTGTATTGGGTCAGCTTCCCAATTACTATTTGGCAAAGAAATATATAAGTGGAACTCGTTTCCGTACGGGCTGACCGAAAACAAAATATCAGAAAATATCAAAAAAAAATATTTATATATCGATATTACAGCTTAAAAATATCGCGATAAAAATAATTTTTTGTTTTGCAAATATATCGATATTTTGATATTTTGATATATTTTCGACAACCCTACTGTGTTGCAAACATTTGACTTAAATCATAAAATAAATATGTGTATATTGAGTCTTGAGCTCGAACACGTGCGTAACGGTAGGTCTTATTTGTTTAAATGTAAGTGTAGGAAATAAATCTTCATATATAAATTTTAAAATCAGATAAAAATAAACGTTTTTTTTAATTCTAGCTTCGCTAGTCACAATCATCGATATCACACAGACAAAAAAGTTATCGATGTCTGGATGTTACTATCGATGTTTGTGCACCTTTACGGCACGGTCAGTGATTCCAGTATAGCCATTTTATTGGCGGATCTGGCTGTTTGAAACAAAATGCGGGAAAAATTAGAATCTAGAAAAAGCATGTGGCCTTAATATTTGTATCACTGGGATCGACGAAAAGTGAGAGCGCGAAAAGGGACTATTTACCCTCTCACTGCTTAGAACCACTACTTAAAAACATAGTGCGCACAGAGGCGAATAAGAAAAAATATACGAATACCAAGGGATTGAAATTCAGTACATTTACACTGATTGCTGGCGCATTTATATGTAGCCTTATATCAGAAATAAATATGAAAAATGTGAAAAACATCCATAATATAGTGAATTCTTAGGGCAAATCTCAAATACTAATTTTCTGTGGATCAGAAACGCAACATAGTAGGCCTTCTATATTTAACATGGTGAAGTTAATCCTGTGAATCCTGTGAAATGCAGACCAAAAGGGTTATCACGAAACTGCACAACCGAGGCGGCCTTTTCTAGCTTATTTTTTTTAATGATCTGGATCTTTTTGGCTTAAGAAAAATTGGCAACACTGGTCACACTGGCAACCTGCTGGGAATCGGGCAACATCACGGTGAAAAAAAAAGAATTGGGGAAAATGTGGTTTTCGGGCAAGTGATAGCCGCAACGACGAGGAGCTGGGCCGTGGACAAATCAGAATCGAAAGCGGACGGAACGTAACGGATAGGACCGGACGGCCGGGCAACTCCTTCTCCTTGGCTGGCTTTGAAATTGCTGGCATCGACGTTCTCGTCGTTGTCGTCGTTCATTGTTGTTGTTGCTGCCGTCGCATTTCGTATTGGCATCGGTTTAGTACAACTGGCAGATGTGGAGCGGAGGTGGTGGTGAGGTAAATGTAAATCTACGTGCGAATCTGAATCCGAACCCAAATCCGATAAACTGAGAAACCGAGCTGAGACAGGCAGAGATATAGGGTCGTCGCAGACAGTTCTAATTATACAACCAGCGCCGTACCGTGTTCCCCCGAAGAGCGAAACTGGTTATACACACATCAGCAGCGACGTCGCAAGGAAAGGAACGGGAGCAGCAGCAGCAGCAGCAGCAGCAGCGGCAGAGGCGCAGCGGAGGGTGAGGGTGAGTAAAAATCGATTTGTTGCACAAAACACACGACTACGGCTACGACCACGTCCACGACACTCTGCACTCGGGGTGTGCTGTTTGCCGTGCTGTGCTGTGCTGTGTTGTGCGAGTGGGCGAAAATCGGGGGGCGGCAGTGCGAGTGGGGTGCGGTTCTAGGTCGACCTGGGCAGCAAACAGATGAGCCGCGAGCACAGACCTCCCTCCCCATCTTCCCTGCCTCACATCTCGCATCTGCCATCACATCTGATCCAGTCTTGTTTGCAGGCTCGATGGACAAAATCAAGTTAAAGGTTATTGGTGTGCTGCGTGAACGCGACGGCAGCACGAATGTCAATCGCAGCGTGGCAGGAGCGGTAGCCGGACCTGCAGCAGGATCGGGAGCAGCTGTCCCCGCCAGCAGCCATCAGGTGGGAGGTGGCGCAGGCGGGGGCGTGGCCGTGGCTATTGGGGTCACGCAGGACACCGGCAACGATGGCAACGCCCCAGGAACTCCAGGAACAACAGAGCGGCAGGGCGATGTCCCGACAACGCCAGGCACCGGCACTGGCACCGGCTCGCCAGCTGCCGGTTTGGGCGGAGCTGCACGCACCTCGGTGCTGCCGCGGCCACAGACCTCCAAGATCAGCGCCTTGGACCTGGCCGGCATACTCAATACAAGGCGACGACTGGAGTGGACCAAGGAGTGGCTGCGCAAGAACCAGGCCGAGTTCCTTAGCAAGGAGAATCTGCTCAGCGAGCTGCAGTCGCGGAAGGACGAGTGCTACCACTTGAATTACTTCCTAGCCATAACTGAGAGCCAGTTCCGCTACCTGGTGCAGAAGCTGGAGCCGATCATCAGCCAGTATGCGCCTCAGCGCAAGAAGAAGTCCTTCAGCGCCGAGGAGAGACTGGCCATAACGCTCAAGTATTTGGCTACGGGTAAGTGTGGACGCCCTTAAAATCCGCTCCAGATACTCAGATACTCATATTTTCCCTCAGGTGAAGTGCATTCTTGTCGAAACTACTGCTTCCGTGCCTCGAAATTTGTGATAAACGAAATGATTGCCAATATCTGTCTGGGCTTCTACGAGCACCTCAACGACCAATACGTGACACTACCAAAGACTGACGATCAGTGGCGCACCGCCGCCGAGGAGATGGAACGCAAGCACAACCTGCCCCAGTGCGTGGGCAACCTATTCATGCGCAGCATCCAGCTCCAGGGCTCTGGCTCAGGGGCGGCGAGTAGCGGCGCCGCAGCCGGTGGCGATGATCGCAGACGGGCGACCGTCATCTTCACGGGCATCGTGGATGCCGACAACAATTTCCAGTACGCGACGGTGGAGCGGGCGGCCAGCAGTCGTCCCAACGACATATACAACCAGACCACTGCCGTCGAGCTGATCAGGCACAAGATGCACACGCTGGAGCAGCAGTCGGAGGAGATGGACCAGCAGGGCTATTACTTCGCTGGCGACTCGGTGCTGCCGGCCACATCCTACTTGGTGACCACACGCAACCTGCCCAAGGATCGGGCGGTGCTGGAGGCCCTGGAGCAGGTGAACGCACACGCCGACCAGACGATGCGCATCCTGTGCAACTTGTTTCCCATCCTGGCCCAGCCGCTGCGCATCAGCGACAAGCACATCCGCGAGGTGGTGCTCGGCTGTGTGGCACTCTACAACTTCCTGCGCAAGACGGACGACTCCTTCCGGCGCACCAGCGACAGCATTGTCCAGCAGCGGGCGGAGCAACAGCATCTGGCGGCGGCATACAGCGTCGACAGCGACGAGATTGACGACGACTGCATCATGCTGGCCACCGAGGAGGAGCTACGCGAGCGAGCAGAGTTCACGCCCAGCGTGGGCCTGACCACCTGCTTTCAGCCGCTGTGCACACAGCGCGGCGAGACGCCCGAGGGTCTGGCCAAGCGAGACTGGCTGCTCCAACTGCCCATCGCCCAGCAGAGTGGAATCGGTTCCAGCGACGGCAATGGCAACATGAACATGAGCGGCAACGGCGGGCTCGGCGGCAGCACGGACAGTGCGAGTGGCAGCTCGAATGGCAGTTTATATTAGTGCAATTTACCTAAGTACTTTACGAATTTTGTATAGTTCCTTGTTTTATATTTTCTAAATCTGTAAACCGTAATCTGTAACAGCATATGTTGCCACGTTGCCACGTTGCCGACTCTTGTTTACCTCTCGTTTGGCGCATTCTTCTCTGCATACCATTACGATTACGATTAGGTTCACGATCGTTCCAGTTCCAGTTCCATCTGCGTTCCGTGCTTCACCTAGGGTTCTGTATAGTTAGCTTAGCTTAGTTTCTTGCGGAAGTTCCGGTTCGGTGAATGATGCTATGTGATGTCTCAAATCTCTATTGTGGCCCAGTGCACCGCTCCTGGGGAGCTTAGCCACGCGGCAAAAAGGCAGCTGACAAAATGTGCGAAGTCGACGAAGTACAGCGGAAACAGATCAACAAAATTAAAAGTTTAGTATTCGTATTTAAGCAAGCAACAAATTATACATAATTATATTTACAAATAAATGTGTAAGGAAAAGTCTTTACGTGTCGAAATCTAAGTTCATTTTTACATTTCCTCGGACCAGTGGGGCCACTGCTGTATGAGTGCATACAGAGCTTCTCCTGGACTCTTGGTGGCGCTCACTTGGCTGTGACCCAGCAGCTTGTAGCTCTCGGCAAGTTGCGCCTGCTGCACGGCTTGTTCCAGCAGTTTTTGAGCTGCCTCGATAGCCTCCGCGCTTGGTGGCTGCTTCTCGAAGTTACCAATAAAGGCGATGCCCAGGGAACCCTCATTGTTGGGGCCAGCGAACGCTCCTCTCTGGCTGGGACTCCTGCCCTCGTACACCTTTCCGTTCCCACCGATCAGGTAGTGGTAGCCGATGTCCGAGAACTTTTGCCTGGACATTTGGAAACCTTGAAGGCTGCGCATCAGCTGGGCACAGGCCACATCGTCCGTGCAACCACTGCCAGCCGTGTGGGCAATCACAGCCCGCGGCAGGGGAGTCTCCATGCTGTCCATGGGTCCACTCGGAGGTCTGGCGTTCCATTCGGCCCTCGTCACAACCGGTACTTCCCCTTGGACAGCCATCGCTGAGAGGCTAGCAATGAGCACCGCTAAGCACGTTGAGATCATTCCGCCGCCGTGTCCGTCAACTTACTGAGCAGAGATCGCGGAATGGTGCGCCTCTTATGGTCGCTGATAAGGGTATGCCCCTAGGGCGATGGCTCTTGGCCCCATATGTGAGCAACAACATGGGGTGGGGTGATTTTCTCGATAATTCCTACGAACAGCTACCGCCGAGCCCCGCCGAGAGGGTTGTTTCAAAACGTTAGAGTGAGCTTGAAGGTGTGAGATTTATGGGAAACAAATATTTTATGAACGATTCGCACCTAAACAGATTTCTGTTTTCAAAGAAAACCAATCAAATATTGTTTAAATACCTTCAATGATGCCATTAAATCGTATCTTAGGAAATCAATACGGGTTATTATCCAACTAAAAAACAATCCGAATAATCAAGGGTAATTATTAAAAGTGTAACAATTATCAGGGTAGCATTGTCATCAATCGCTTCATTGCTGTCTAAAATTTTCGCCCAAAAAAGTCGTTGTGTGCAGTTGATTGCTTTTTTATGTTTTGTGACAAGAGTAAGAAATTGTGGCTCTTAAAATAAAAAAGGATTTAATAAAATACATTAAATTCTAGATCGCATCTTTGGTGGAGTTCACCAACGTCAAATGCACTGCCTGGGATCCTGAATTCGCCGGCTTCGAGTACTGCTTTCTAAAGTCTGTAAATCGAACCTATAAATACTTATCTGTGAAAGTAAACCTGCATAAAACGCCCGTTACCAAAGTTAAGGTAATGTCATTAAAATCTCTCCCAATTTTATGCTCACTTTTATGACACACCTCTAGGTCAACATAGCAATTTATAAGCGTTTCAATGGATACAAGCCCTTCTTCTACAACATCACAGTGGATGCCTGTAGATTTTTGGTTAGTGACAAGCCAAATCCAATCGCAACTTACTTTCACAGTTTGTTCAAAAGTCACTCGAATCTCAACCACTCTTGTCCCTTTGTTGTGAGTCCCGTATACTATACACGTATGATTTATATATAAATATTTTTTAATGGTCCTTTAACTTTAATAATTTTCAGGATGATTTGCTTTTAGTAAAATTGTCAGTCTCATTTATCGATAGGCAAGTAACGGAAGTGCTGCCTGTTCCGCATGGGGACTACCTCTTCCATTCCAACTGGATGGCCTACGATATAAACCGAGCAACTGTGAACGTATACTTCACTATTTCATCAAGTACGCAGAAAAAGTGAAGAGCAAAATGTACGGGATTTATCGAATCATTCTAAAATGTTCAATAAAAAAAAGTTTCATTTTTGAATTGTTTTCCAAACTCTACAAACACCCCCCGGGAACTCTCTATCGCCACACAAATACTAATGATCAATTGCGTTTGTGGTGTTAGTCACAGTCATATTTAAACGTGACTGTGCGGGGATTCACCATTTCCGTAGATGCTGGCAAGCCCCTTGGAGTTAAGTCCCCCGATCCCGACTTGGTCGTGCATTATGCTAGTTCATACGAGCCCCAAATAACCTCAACTTGACACAGATGTTCTACGCAGTGATTTAATTAAAAAACTTTCGCAATTAAATGCAAAAATAGCAAAAAACAAAGCCGAGCGCAGGCCATTATGCCCGCCAAGGGCTGATGAGAGGGTGCTTGGAGCGAAGTGACGGCTTGCAGGGAAATCGCAAAGTGACAACGAAAATGCAAGTAAGCGCCCTCAATTAAAAGCCAAAATGAACATAAAATGCCATGGAAAAAAAGCAGGCGAGGCGAGGCCAAGCCAAGCCGCAACAGCCAAAAAGCCAGGCCAAAACCGAAGCTGAAACCAAAAACCGAAGCCAAAACTATGCGCCGCTGGAAAAGCCAGCTGGGAGCGAGGCCAGAGAACAGGAAAAACTCTTGTCGGGGGCTGTTAAACCGAATTTAAGTGAGTTTTCCACCAACACCGCCAGCACAAAAGGGGCTTCTGCCCCTTCCCGAGTAACTTATTGTATGGTTATTCGAATTGTTTGGCCCAGCGACTTTACTTCTTTTGCTCGGGGGAAAAACATATTTTTATTTTCGCCTAGACTCAATTTAATCTGTCCTGCAATATTCGGCAAGGAAGCGGCTGGGAGTAGCCACGCCCACAGAGCTCGGCGCCATGCCGGCTCATTTGCAAAATTGTCAGATTTATTTCGCTAATTGCTGCTCATCCGTTTAATTAAAATTAAAAGAACTTGAGCAAGTTAGGGCGAAAGTTTTTATGGGAATTCTCCAGAATCTCGCATTGGGCACGTTTAGTTTTCCGCATTCCGCATTCCCTTTTCCGTACTTTTCCTCACCCGCTCACCTTTAGTTTTCCGTATTGTTGTTTGCACAAAGCCATCTATTAAATTGCTGGCAAAAGTTGCCGGAGAGCGTCGAGAACTCGATGATGATGTTGCAAGATGGCCAGGTGCAGCGCCGGGCGCCACGAGCCCGCCGGTGGTAGGCTTTCATTCTGGACAGCAAACAAATTAAACTGCAAGTCTTGCAGGCTCCGTTAAAGCTGTCACCTTTCCCCAAAAGGTGTCAATCGTGCAGGTCCGGAAAGTTGTGGCTAACAACTCCAGCAACACTAGTTGCAGCAACAACTACTTGCCCGCAATACTGCAGCAGCTGCTGCTGTTGCTGCCACGCCCCGCCAGGCTTTCGCCACTAACCGGAAAGAGCAAAAGTTGCCTGCAACCACAGTGTGGATTTGGATTCGGATTTGGGCAACTTTGCACTGTGGATTGACACCGCCCACGGCACACACCTCCTGTGTCCCATCTCCCGAAGCCCACCGCCCCGGCAATCCGAGTCGGGGGCGACATTTTTATGACAACTTGCTTAAATTTCATAAGGAGAACTCCCGCGGAAAACGAAAACTTATTTCGTTTACGAGGCGCCCAACTTGTGTGCAGCGCGCGGATATTTTTGCAGTAAGCGAAGCCAGGGCGCCGCCGCCTCATTCGCTAATGAATAAAGTTCGTTTATGAATATGCACGGCTGGAATTCGAGCTCAAGCTTTAAGTTCCAGGGGTCTGGCTGCACTTGTAGCACAGAGCTGTCATTTATTTGCTCAAGACTGTTTTCCCCCTATTAGGGGATTGTCCAGAGATTAATCGCAGATTGGAATCTATATCTATTGAATTATAGCAGGATTTCAAAGCAAGATAACAAATTAAATCAGATCCCTTTAAGCTATATTTATAAGTAATGTCCATATTTAAAATTTTCCCACTTTAAATTGATGCTTGGACCTATGACTTAAATCTAATTTTTATTTTAAATCAGAATCCTTTAAGTTGCAGTTATTACAGTTTCTTTCGCACATATCTATCAGCTGCACTGACGCTGCACTATTTTGAATATGAAGCGAAAAATATGCGCAACATTATAATGTTATATTAAAGTCAAACGATGTGCGTAACGGAAACCTTGTCGTCATCATTCTCATCATCGTCTTGGTCGTCGTCGTGGTCGTTGTTAGCTTTGCCGTCCAAAAATTTCGCAGCGTCCTGCAGCTCCAGCTCCGGCTCTGGCTCCTGCTCCTGCTCCTGCTGACATCTTGTCAGAATTTTCATGCTGCTGTAAGCTGTTTTCATGCACATTTTGGGCACTTGTGCTCAGCACAAACACTTCAATTTGGCTTCAAGGATGCGTGAATGCGGCTGGGACATGGTCGGGATCCAGGATCCCAAGCCGATCCACAAGGCAGACAAAAATCAACCAAACCAGACTAGAAGCAGACCGGAGCAGAGCAGCAGCCAGTCAAAGTGCCGGAAGGAAGTGCCCAGGGTGGGGGGAAGAGTGAAAAATGGGATGCAGCGGCGATATAGGGGACATGTGCTGGATCCTGGCGGCAAACAACGGCCAACTCTTTAACTATAACTTTTGATATATGCTAAGGAAATATTGTGGGAGTGCACTCAATCGTGGTTGCCCTGGCATCGCCATCAACAGTCATCTGCGGGGAGTGGCGGGTGTGTGTTTGGGGCTGTGGGTGCGTTTCGGGGGGTGGTGCCATCAACTACTTAGCGTCAAAACGCTTAAAGTTGAATTTGTAACGCTTGAAGTGAGGCGACGGCACAAAGCCAATGGAGTGTGTGAGAGAGACAGCCGCCGCGGGACGGGGAGCGGGAAGCGGAGAGCGGACACGGGACGAAGGTCCTGTCTAATGCCAGTTTACTCATCTATTTTTATTAAATTGCCACGGATGCACACTCGCCCCTGTGTCAGCTCTGTTGCATCGCATTGTGTTACGTATACGCAGCGTGGGCCAGCACAACAGGGCAAGCAACGGGTCATAAGACATCATAAAAATGTATATCTGGCAGCCGAAAATTCAACAGAATTATGAGTAATTTATAGTCAGTAAAACTTTAATTTAAGGAAATGAAAAAGGATGAAGAGAAATGGTTCTTTTGAGGACTCATCCTATTATTTACTTATTTAAATCGAACTAATTAATTCACTTAATATTCCATAACAAATTAATGCATGAAAATAAAATAATATTCAAGTTAGTTTATCAAAGAAATACATTTAGTGCCGAATTTGTTCTTAAGTAATTTCCCTACACAGTCACATCTTCTGCTGCTACTTTCCTGAAATCCTTAAAACAAGTTATTCAACACAAACTCTTGCAGTTACAGGTGTAGCCTTGCAAAACAACTTATCTTATTGATAGCAACATAAGACGGAATTTGCAGCAATATCTTTAAGAACCACTTCAGAGAATATGGCAGGACCCTTGAAAATGTACTGGGAGAGTGTGTGTGGCGATGGCAACAGCCAACAGGGCAGTTGACTTTGGAGCCTTGATTGTTGCAGTTGCACTGGCAGCTGTTCCACACTCCCATTTCCCATTTCCTCACCCAACTAACTTCACATTGCAGCTTATTTTCGGGGGTTTAATTTTGATTTAAACGCCGGCAGACAGCTTGAAGCCCGCTGCTCGAGCGTGCTGGAGCGGAAGCACAGACATGCTCGCTCACTCGGACATGGGGACTCGGGGAGCCCGGATCCTGGGCTTCGAACTTACTTCAGGCTTTATTGAAATTTAAGTTGCACTCTCGAGTGGCAGTGGGTGGTGGGAGGAGGACGGTGGGCGTCGGAAGGTGTGCGGCACTCGGAACTGGGCTAATGAAAGGACACTTTAAGGCGGCAGCCTCTCACAGATCGATGCTCGCTGTCAGTCATTTAATTTTCATTAGATTAAGGCAAGCATTTGAGCGGGAGTACCATCAAAGATTACAGAGAAAATAGTCTATAATCGGTATTAACTTAAGGAAATTAAATAAACTTTTTATTTGAATGGAGAGGGTCTTAAAAATGTAACTTGTTCACTTAGAATGAAACGAAATAGTTGTTGAAAGGGTCCTACTTTATTTCAATGGAATATTAGGCGGAAACATGATTGCATATAATTTTTAAAGATTTCCATAATATAATCCAATGAATTAGTGCCCGATTTCAAGGATGCATTTTCTCCTTGTGCCGAAAGCCGCAGGAATAGGGACTTCCCAGACAGCTCCCCGGCTGGATGTTGCTGCTGTTGCTATTGCTGTTTGCTCTCGCTCTCGTAAATGTAAAAGTTGCAACTTGTAGCCTCAAAATAACCACAAAGTAAACACTGGAGTGGCGCAGTCCGTAGTCCGTAGTCGGTAGTCGGTAGTCGGCTGTCCCGAGACCAAGAGTCCGGAGTCCCTGAGTTCACAGACGGAGACGGAGGGGTACGAGTATTTGAATAGCTGGCGAAGACATTGCGTGCTCGCACACTGTTGCAGCCACGGACAAGGACATTGTACGTGCGAACAGGACACGGCGATGGTTCGTCGATGTCCTTCGAACGGAGCTCCACGGGGCTGGCCAAAATAAATAAGTGTGTAATTTAATATTTAAGGCTTTGTCAGTAATTATTTCAACGCAGATGGTGAAACTTTTCCTTTGCCTCTCTCGTTGCCATGGATAAACGGATGAAGAGTGGGCGGAGGCTGGGAGCCCCGATTTGCATGCACCCGATCGGAGCGAACCCCTTTCGAGGCTTCCCTGGCAACCAAGACCCTCCAGGAGTCGAGTCCTGCGGCTGCTGCACCGCTCATAACTCAGAGATCGCAGCTTGCGAGAGGCACTCGTGAAACTGACCCACTTGCCTCACATTTGTCTTTATTAAATGGGGGAAATTACGAGTTCACGAGCGTATAAATTATAAACCAATTTAATAACCAGCCAGGCACAAAATGTGCTCAAAATGAACTACCAATTTGCGGAGAACAACGGAACGAAACATAATAATGGCTCCGGGTGAGCGTGAACATGAATTACGGGTGAGCGGCTGTTCGGGAGTACGGGCGAATGCACTGGAACAGGGGGAGTCCTTGGCATTAGATTGCCTGACAATGAGGGGGATGAGGAGGAGCACCCGCCCACCTGTGCGAACTATCGGGTTTCCCCATTTTCACCCGAATCCGTTTATTTCCTTTTGCTGATATTTATAAATTCCTTCACTGCACCCCTTGCCCTGAATATGCGCATAGTTTAAGCTTGTAATTATTCCCACATTTAGTTTAACATTTAGCCACGCCCATTCTGCCATGGAAACTGTGTGCATTTTCCCCGCCGCCCCCTCGGAAAAACTCCAGTCGCAGCTCCAGTTCGCTGCATGCTCGCGCGTTAAAGTGAATTTTAAATGATTTATTGCACATCCCGCCAGACCACAGATACTACAAATTCTACAATTACAGGACAACCATCCAGCTCCTCCTCTCCCTGACCTTTCTGGTCGGGTTGGGTTTTTTGCTCAGACACTTTTCCCGGCATTTTCTCCTGGACTCGTTAGCATGTTAATTGTAAAGCATGTCCTAATTGCATTTGAGCTGCAAAGATGAGTCCAGGTTTTAAGTTCCGTTTCTTTGAAGATGAGGACCTGGACGTCAGAGTTGGTTTTGCCTTGCCAAGGATTAAGGACATTAGGCTTTGCCAAGTTCCACTCAATTATGGAGTCCTAGGCCCAGGAAATATTTTCTTTATCAAAATTAAGGGCAATATGTTGGTATAAGACTGAGAGTCAGGGGTAGCATGAACTTGCTCGGCGTCGAGTTGCATCGAACCTGATACGAAACCGAATCAAACCTAGTTCGATCCACTTCTTGGGCCCCTCCAACTTGCAGCTCGAACTTCGACATAGGACTTTTCGAACAAGTCCTGGTTGGATCCCTAAAAGTGCTTGCAACTTTGCAGAAGTGAGTGCAAACTCAAATCAAATGTATAAAGCTGGCAGAGTTTGAGTAGATTTCTAGGCAAATTGTAAACGATTCACGGTAATTATTAATTATGTTCCATAATTTGATAAATTAATAAAGCCATTAAAGCAAATAAGCCGCCGCCCGTGGGTAACGCCAGCAAAAAAGGAGGTGAATTAAACAAATTGCCAATTGCAATCGAAAATCGCATCAATCAGGCAGCAGGACCTTGGCGGTGGGGCGGTATATGTAGTATTTATGGCTCAGATAGGGATAGTGGGCGGACAGGGGGAGGCGGCACAAAAAGGTCGTCACCAAAGCATAAAAATAAATTGATATCACAGCGAATTTGAATGAGCAATATGGCGTTCCTGCCATTTTTCCTGTCGCTCGCTCATATATCAGCGTTGCTTTTTTTGCCATGAATTATTTTGCCGGCTGCATGTGAATTTTTGGCCAAACAACTAGCCCGGGTCGGGGAATGAATATGATGCATGAAATAACAATAATGAAATGACAACAAAAGGAACGGATAACAATGGTCGGAGGATCTATGGAGATGTGGGGAGGCGGCTGGCGGCATTCGGCAGGCGCTTGTGGACTCGGCCATCGGGGCAATTCAAATCCAAAATCAAATGTGATTTTTGGTCACTTTGAAAATTGTTGATTAGTGACGCCTGAATGCAGCCCAATGAAACCGGATGCCGCTGCATTAAAGCAATTCCAAGATCTCCGCCCGCCCGTCAGTCAATTCCATTCGACATTCGGATGTGGATGTGGGTACTCGACTGGACATGGCCTGGACATGGACATGGGTCCGAGAGAGCGCAGCGCAGTCGGGCGTGCACTTGGCACACTGCACCCACAGTTGATGGGCCAAAAAAAGGGGCAGAAGCTGCTCTGCGACCATAACCCCGAGTGCAATTTAAACAATTAAAGCAACATAAATTAAAAATGTGGTCAGCAGCGACAAATTGCATGTACTAGTGGTAACTAGAGCCACATCCACTGTGGATGCCCCTCAGCAGCTGCATCCCGTGGCCTGACCACGCCCACCCATCAATTGCCATTAATTCGAGCATATTAATTCCAATCCACATGCCAGTTTTCTGTGTGTGCTTTTGGTTTCCAGATAACACCGCAGCCGGGCGTGGCCGCCCCCGCTCATTGTTAATCAATTACAATCTCCAGTACGCACTCGACCTTTGCCAAATTGTTAGCTGTATTGTTCAGATTCGTTGGAAAATTGTTGGCAACGCATACATTTTCTGGCAAATAAGGAATATTAAGTATTTGGGTCATTTCATCTCCTTGGAGAAACAGACAAATATAGAGAACATTTTCCGAGCTGCATATTTAGCCTGAATACAATAAATCGACCCGATATAGGAAATAGTGGTATTATAGCAAAATACTTATTCTAAAAGTATATGGGAGTTATAAGATAACAAAGTTGAAAAGTTCTATCTATTTTGCTCGTACTTGTATACCAAAAATTTAAAATTAAATTAATAAGGTTGAAACTCAAACCGTACGTGCCGCAGTGACTTTAGACTATGGATACGTTTTTTTTTTTGTCCAAAAATAACACATTCCACAAAAGACAATATGTTTAAAATTCCGGACGATAAGCACAAGATACATTTATTTTATTTTATTAAGTATTTTTATGCAGCTTTGGAAGAATGCACCATTGGCACCGTTAAAAAACGCACCTGTCTTTTAATGTTAGCGAACAAAGCTTTGGGTGCCGGGTATCTCATCAAGAGCACACTCCATTCTAACTTCCTTACATGAGTATAAGAATCTTTGCTAGGTAATTAAATAAGTTTCTTTCTAGAGTTATCATAATCATATTTATAATCGAAGAAATCTTTATACTAATCAAGTAAAAAGACTGCTTGCGATATATTTAATAAAATACTTAAAAACATATTAAATGATTATGCTTTTCCACATCTTTATTTATATATTATAGTATTTACTTATATGATCTTTTTATAATAATTATTAATGCAGTTATTATTATATAATATATATTTAAATTTTCTTGGATATCATAGATATTACCTAAAATATAACAACAAAATTTAAACAGTTCAAACCAAGCTCAGCACTTAAATTTCCGTTATTCGCAGCAGTGTTACCCTTTCCCAAAAAAAAGCCTTACAAAGTTGCATGATATATTTCAGTATATACCATAGCACCCCAATCTCTCACGTTTTGTAACGTCTGAGCGACGGTCACACTTCAACTCGTGTTATTTAACGGCAAAACAGCTGTAAAATTTCATTTAATTTCTTTAAAATACACAAATACAATGTTAACGCTACGCGGGATACTGCCTCGAGGCAAACAGATTGCCGGGGCTTTTGGAAACGTGTCCCACCAGCTGCCGATTCCCCTCTCACAAAACTGCAGATGCATCGCCAGCTCCAGTTGGACAAAATCGTTGCCGCTCCAAAAACAACACCAGCTCTTCCAGCAACAACCACAACAGCAAGTGCAGAGCAGGTGGCTTTCGGTGAAGTCTACAAAAACTGATTCCGAGGATGCCCTGCAGCGCATTTATTATGGAACCCTGGCACCACGCATGAAGATGGTCAAGTTCTTCTCGTTGAGCACCAGTTTGGCCGGCATAGCCGCACAGCCGATTCTCCTCGAACAGGGAATGAAAATCGGAGGCACTGGGATGGGTGTATTCCTCTGCACTGTGGGCGGATTTTTCACTTTCGTGACACCGCTGCTGCTCCACTTCATCACCAAGAAGTACGTGACGGAGCTGCACTACAATCCCCAGACGGAGGAGTACACGGCCACAACGATATCTCTGCTTCTGCAAAAGATCAAGGTGAGTGAGCCGGAAAAAGGGTTTTCAACTCAAGCTCACTTCCAACATTATTTTCAGACAAAATTCCGACCCAGCGATGTCACTGTTCCGGAAGTACCCGGCATGTTCACCTCGTTTTTGGTAGGCAAACGTCCTCTGTTTATTGATCCCGCGCTGTTTGACGATCCCGAGCACTATGTGCGGATCATGGGCTACGACAAGCCGATCGACTTCAAGCTGGACCTCAGTCCGGACGCCGAAAAGTCCTCCAAAAGCAAAGAGAAGCAATAAATATTATCGTTGGCCAACAGTATAAGATGTTTTAATCATAACGTTTATAGGTAAATCCACTGGTACAATAGTCGAGTAGAACATGAACAAAAACATAACAAAACAGGGCTTTACTTCTTAGAACTTGACAATCCGTTTACATACTTAAACAAATTCAAGATATAACTGATACATCAACTTTCGAGACCTAAATCGAAATCTACTTGGAATATTCGTAAGAAACTAGGACATCAGTACAGCATTCCCAAACAAAAACTGAATATCTTTTGTTGTCATGCAGTTGCGATCACGGCACTTGATGAGCCGTCGGAAGATGCGTCGCAATGTTTTCATAGAGTCCCGTATCTGGTCCACGGAAAGGTCGCTAAGCAGGTTGGCATCAGGCACCAAGTAGAACGGCAGAAAACCCTTTCGCAGAAACATCGCCAAATAGTCGACAGCCTTCGTAAATTTTAAATAGATTAAAGTGAAATATTCTTATTTTAAATTTCTTACCCGGATAAGAATGCGCCCCGGCGATTGGTTCCAGTTGACACGTCGCTTTAGATTTAGGAAGACACTCTTGATCGCATAACTGAACAGTATGGGCATATCGTTGGCATCCCGTAGAGCCTTCATAAGTCTCAATGCATTCTTTAGGTTCTGTTTCTTTTTGAGCACCATTCGCTCCCAGTGGGGAGCGCACACAATGAACGATAGAGGGTCCTCACCGATTTGAGATCGAATCTTGCGCGGCACGGCGTACCAGCTGCGATCCTCGTTAGGGTGCTGGGGAAAAACCAGCGGCCACTCCGAGGCCAGGAATTCAAATGCTGGCACAAAGTCAAAGGAAATCTTGCGCCCGGGATCAGATAAGCATCTGGCCTTAATGGTGTGGGCCACATGGCCGCCTGTTCGGTTACTTAGCTCGTAGGACCGCCCGCCACAGCAACGAATGTGGTTCAAGTGCGGGATCACTGCGTCGATGTTCTCCCGGAACCAGGACTGCACCTTCCGGCGATTAATGAAGTAGTTATCTCCCAAGCGGTCCGTTAGGTGGATGGGAACATTACCTCCACTAGCCTGGAGGTAAACGTAGCTGGGATGTCCTGCCACCGGAACTGGTTCTATTTCACATGGCAGTGCCAGCTTGGTCAGCATGTCGAACTCATCCGGCAGATGTATCTTCGCTTTATACAGATTACTTCCTGTCAAGCTAAGGCCCCGGAAAGCCCAGGCGAAAAGGGGATCCCGGTGAGAAATGGCGCGGACAAATTCATTTTCGATTTTCTCAGCATCTTTCTTAAAGGTCTGTTCATCTTCGGGATCGATGGAGATCTTTTCCAGTACAAGCCCAATGCCTTCGCCGAAAGTTAATTGTTTTGAATTCATTTTGTTTTTATTTTTAAGTAATTTTCAGTTATTTTAGTCGAGCAGTAAAGTGAAACTTCTTCCAACCCGGAATTACGATGATAGTTGAAGAATTCAGTTTTATGATTAAGCTTGGTTTAAGTTATCCCAGGGCAAAAAACTAAACAAAAATTACCTGCTTATTTAAACTATTAAGTTTAGAGCTTGCCTTTAAAAATCAAACTCCAAAAAGCGATCTTCCCTTGAATTTGAATATTTCTGAAAAAAACTTTACAGTTTTGGGGAGTTTTGCTTAGAGTGGCCAGACTGCTTTAGGTTTCTGGTACTATGTCTGGCGAAAGGTAAGTATTGAGTATTTTCGGGGTGGTCATATTTATTTACATGGAACATATGGACACATTGCCATGGGCACGCCGGAATTAAAAATAATATTGGAATTTAGGTAATTACGGCTTGGTCTTTAATATTTATTAAGTTTTTACAACTAAAACACAGTGCAGGTGCGGAGCTACTTTTTGGCAACATCAAGCGCCGTGAGCTCGCTCTGGATGGCAATCAGAAATGTGAGTTTTCTACCGTCTTAATAAATGTTTAAAGCTTGGCATTAATTGTTTACTTTTTCAAGGGACTATTGCCAAACTGCTCAAGTGGATGCTTGCCAACATCCTAACTGAACGACCGGAACTCTTCATGCAAGGAGACACTGTGTAGGTTGCTTAAAAATCAAGTTTATAGAGCTGTACAAAATGTCTGATATTTTTAGGCGGCCTGGAATTCTGGTCTTAATTAATGACACAGACTGGGAACTGCTGGTGAGTTAGCTTTCGGAACTAATAGGGAATGAAATCCAAAAGAAATCTTCTTTCAGGGTGAACTGGACTACGAACTGCAGCCAAAAGACAACGTACTGTTCATATCTACCTTGCATGGTGGTTAGTTAATTTTACTAAAGTAAAAATGTCTATTTTTATACGAAAACTTATTAAATTGTAAACGAAAAAAAGGAATATTTTGACTGAATCAGAATTACGTCCCTTCACCAAAAATGGCAAAGGCCCACACGATGGTTCGGGTAGTAAAGGTTTCATCATCTACAGGTTGTACATACGCAAGTTTCCCCTATTTATACCAACAAGAGGGAGAACCAGAACTTGGGAATTGTAAGACGGCAATAAATAAAAATACCAACCAGTGCGGTATTTTCCGGTTTGGCGGGCTGTTTAAATTGAGCTTTCGTTGTACATTGAAGCAACATTTATTGAATTTAAGTTTTCGCTTATTCCTATTTAAGATACACATGTATATCATAGATTTACTTATTACTTTCGTTTACGATAATTTAAACGTAGGCACTTAGGTTACATATCAACTAACTGTACGTAATGAACTTCGATTCTTCGATATGCTGGGCACTGGCACACCCTGCCACGCCCCTTCGGGTGGTGCTCATGGCTCCCAATGACCTCTGTGTGTGGTGTGGATCGTTCGGTTGTGTGGATTAGGGCTTTAAGTTTATGAAATATGCTTCGACATTGACACGCTGAATTCAACCATTTCAATCGAGTTTCGGGCTTCAGAAACGAGGCCAAATCAAATGCACCGATTATGACAAATTAACGGAAATATAGATGGTAATAAATAATAAATAACAAAAATAATGAAGTAAAATTAGCGATCGATCGTAATGCTTCTATCTGGATCCGATGAAACCGTTCTGCTAAAGCTATAAATGGGGTTCACTAATGCTAGTTTCGCTGCTCGCACAAGGAGCTCCTCCTATTTGCCGCCGTCCGGACTGGCGGACTCCGCCGCGTGGGCGTAGGACCGATAGCGCCGCAGGATCACCGTGGAGGCACTCGAAGTGGACGCTGCGGATGCCGAGGCGGTAGTGGACGTGGACCAGCTGCTCCGGCTGCTCTCCGCCGCTGACTGCTCCTGGTCCGGTGTGACGCACATGTCGGAGACAATGCCGCTCTCTGGATGGAGATATTTACATACATAATTCGGATGAGAACAGGTCGCAACAGCGGCAAGGACATACAACATAGAACAATAACATGCAGCACGCGTCAGACACGGATTACGGATTACGGGTTAGGTGTTGGTGGTGGTGGTGGTGGTGGTGGGATTATATACAGTAATACTGGGATTCTTCGATTATATATGTACAGGGACCAACTACAAGCTACGGGGTGCGTCTAGAAGAAGTAGCACAGTTCAAGCTCAATACCCATGGACAGCTGGCTGACAATGGTGGTCGATCGTTTGTGGTGTCGTTTGCTGCTCCCGAGTCCTTGTACTTTCCCGGGTCCGGGTCCAGTTCCGGCTCCGAGACTGGAACTACTGCCACCCTCGTCGGCGGGCTCCGAACCCTTGATCCCTCCGCCACTTTGGGATTTGCCCAGCTTCAGGGCCTGCGTTTCGTTGATCAGCTCCAGGGTGGCACTGCAGTTGTTGGCGGAACTGGTGTTGTGTAGTCCCGGCAGCTTGCCAAAGTGCAGGCTGTGGCGTCCGCCTCCGTCGTGGTGGCCGGAGGAGGAGGCACCGCTAATGGAGGAGCCGCTGGTGGTGCTAGTGCCGCTGGACAAAGAGCTCTCCGAGATTAGTGAATTGGGCCGCCGCATACTGCCCTTGCCGGGCTCCGAGTGGCGCAGTTTGGGAGCTGTGGGGAGAATCACAAATACAAGGATTAACAAAGGAAAAAGTACATTTTATTTCAGGATCCCCAGGACTTACTCTTGTTCAATTGCGCCAGTGGAATGGAGCGATCGCTGATCTGGTTGTTGCTGGGCCGAATGTCCAGGCAAGGCTTGCTGCCTATGCCCATCGAGGACATCTCCGCCAGACGAACTTCTAAAAATTAAATAATGTTAATATTATTCCTCTTTATCTTTTGCAGTATTGCCCACCTCGGTTTCGTTTCGCCTGCTTCCAGAGCAGCTTGGAGATCTCCTCGGTCCAGGAGTTCTTGATGTCCTCCGACATGCACTGCAGCATCCAGGTGTCGTCCGGCTTGCGTTTCCGGAACCATATTTCGAACTTGGTGGCTGAGTCGCCGGTGTGCGCGGTCAGTCCTATATCCGAGGTCTTGATGCTGTTCTTGTAGATGTAGATGTCCAGATTCTGTTTGGGATTGGGAAAGGAAATTGGTAAGCAAGTTATAGTTTTTTTTTTACAGTTTTTTTGGTACCTTAAGCCTCTCAAAGGTTGCCTTATTGAGCATATAAATGATAAATAGAAGAAATATTATTTCATTTCCGAAACATGGTCCTAAGCCTAATCATTAAAAACTCATTTTAAATATTACTAAATCTTAATTTATAACTACTGTTCAACTATCAAGGATTTGCTTAATTTCTTATGCTTTTTAAATAATTTTCTTGGCAAAATGATGTATTTCCATCAATAAGGGTAATAATTCCTTAGCATATATATTACGTACCTTGTGGTCGGGAAAACGACGCGCCTTGCTGAAGAGCACCAGTTCCTCGAAGAGGAACACCTGTCGCAGCGTCTTCTTGCCCCCGCGTCCTTGCCACACGAGGAACTCGTTCTGGCGCAGCAATCGGCCTTGCTCCTTGACATTGACGTCGCAGTCGCGTAGGGAGTCCATGGCCAGAAGATCGTTGCCATGTCGCAGCTGGAACTTGACCATCTCCTCGGCTCGCTGCAGCTCCTCAACGTCCGCGCCAATCTCTTGCAGAGCAGCGCCCTCGACACTGCGGCATGCCTTAACCAGTTGCTGGAGGAGCAGGGCGTACTTGCCCATCCGCTGAACTGGCTTCAGGAGATAGGAGGCCAGATCCAGCTTGTCCTGGAGCTGGATCTGCTTGGGCTTGAAGAAGGAGCTGCCGTACTCGCTCAGCAGGGTGTCGCTCTTGGGCTTGTTCTTGTTGTACAGCGCATACAGATAAAACTTGGACTCCATTTCCAGGAAGGCAGCGCCGACTTTCAGGGGATTCAGCTCGTACCGCTCCAGCTCGCCCAGGAAGTGCGAGTTGTGGAACTCGAAGATCTTCTCGATGTTGCCGAAGATCACATTGCGCTGTCCCCGCAGCGGCTGCGGGATGTCCTCGCGGAGCAGCTCGTCTATATAGTTCTCGATCACGTAGTACAGAGAGCGCACGTAGTCGCGTTCGGTACCAATCATCTCGCGCATGATCAATAGAAGCGTTCTGGATGGAAGTTAAGGATCGTTAACTGAGAATCACTGGAAAATGGAGACCGAACTCACTTTTGTATCTTGGGATCCAGGCAGCTCAGCTCCTCCAGCTTGGGCAGCTCCAAACTGGAGCCATGGCACTGCAGATGGGCATTCGCCTCCATGGGCGAGTGCATGTCCATGTACCGCTTGGAGGGCCGATCGAAGCACTCGTCCTCCATCAGCTCATCGTGACTGAAAAGGAAGTACGTTGGTGATTTAGATCCGTTTCATACAAATTATAATATAATTTATTACTACCTCTTTTCGTTGAGACTCTGGCAGGAGCAGATCCTTGCCAGCTTCGGGTTGCGCTCGCAGTTGTCGCAGACGCCCACGCCGGAGTCGGCAATCTTGGACTGCTGCTCCTCCCCTTCGCCGCCGTCGCAGCCATGATCCAGCTCCTCCTCCTCTTCCATCTGGTCCATGTCGTCCAGGTTTCGGCTCTCTCGCCAGCAGCTGCAACTGCTACTCGAGGGCCCGCCCTCGAAGGAGCTGCCACTGGCCGAACTGCAGCGGTAGCTCACCCTCTTGCCGGCGCCGGGAGCGGGTGTGCTGCTGGCCGCCGGCAGGGAGTGGCTCTTCCGCATCGTCGGACAGTGCTTTTCCAGCAGCGCGGTGGCGCCCAGCTGCTCCGCCAGCCGCTGCAGCTCCTCGCGGGCAGCGGTCTCCCGCTGGTGCTGGGTGAGCAGGTGCAGCAGACGGGCAGCCGCCTCGTAGCGCTCGTGGGCCAGCTCCAGTTTCTGGCCAAACTGATCCAAGGCGGACTTCAGGTTGTTGGCGCTCTCGTTCAAAACGGACACCTTGAGGGCGGCGGCATGCAGATCGCGTCCCTTGGCCAGATGTTTCTGTGGAGTTGCAATTACAATTAAAATTATTTATATTAAAATATAGCTTTTCATACTCACCATCGCTATAAAGTAGTATTTTTCAAACTCTTGCTCTTGGGTCCTCAGCTGCGACTCGTTGTCCCACTGCAACTGCGAAAACTTCTGCAGATTATCCGCTCCATCGCTGCCCAGCCAAGAGGTGACCTTAAAAAGTAGGACGACGAGGTAAAAATCAGTGGGATACCTCAATGCCTTAAGATGTAAACAAGCCCACGATAGGCCAAGGTTCCCCATCGCCATCGCCATCTCCATATCCAACTCCACCCCATTTCCAAGTCCCAGTTCCCAATCCCAAGCGCTGAAAAGTGAAACTCATAGAAATGATCGACGCTCTAATTAGCCTCCACTTTACAAATTAAAATCCAATCGAACACAAATCAAATAAAACGACTCAACTATGGGTATTTTGGAGCCAGCCTCCCGAAGGTATTGGAAACCACGAAAAGACAACCCAACCACACAGGTAGCCATGGACGGAGGAGAGAAACAACAGCCACGGGGCAATCAACGATCTCACATTGATAATTTTGTGGCTCTAACCAATTTTTAATCACCTGCTGCGTCCAATTGAATTGATACAATCGATCGACGACTGCCGATGATGATAATGATGATGATGATGCTAGGGAACCGAGCTAACCAGCTCCCCCATCCCATCCCAGAAAGCACCCCGCCATGGACTTGTAACTCCCAATTCCCAGATCGAAACGCGTGCACGGCGCATTCACTTTCCGTTTTTGGGTTCTGCCTCAACTCCAGGTGTGCACGGTGAGAAAATAAGTGGTTTTTATTTGGAAAATTAAATGCAAGAAATCGATACACTTTTTAGAGATCTTTCCTTTCTTATGAAACATTATAAAAACATTATAAAGATCACAATTTGTGCCGATCTCTAGCCACGAGATAGTGGCTCCGAGCCTCTTCTGGGGCATGTCCACGTCTGCATCCCACCCAATGAATGAAACGGCAGACCCAAGGGGCTGCGGAGTGGGAGTTTGGGAGCTGGGAGCTGGGAGGGGAACTGGAGCAGCTGCTCCAGTTTCACAGTCGCAGCACAATCGGCTGTCAGAGACGCTGACTCCTCATGCTCATCAGATATGGCAGGCACGGGTTTTAGCGTTGTGGTATATATATATGTACATATATATACAACATCTAAGCCATGTACAGGGTGAGGCAATCGGCTTGATTTCTTAATTGATTTCGTTCTTTAATTAATCTCATTTCGGGCCTGAGAGCTTTTGCCCATTCGACTGAGCATGGCGGATTGATAATTGCATTGAGTGGTTCACGCAATATGCGTTTTCTGTGTGAGTATCATTAAGATACTTTCGGGAATTGAGATACTTAATATTATGAATGCCCAAACGATTCAAAATATATTGAAGATTTTTCATAGACTTATAAAGCTATGAACCATAAAATTATTAATACATTTAAGTGCAGGAAATGCACTTGAGCACATCCCTCAAATGGCTGACGCAGTTTTCCCAAGTTTGACTCAGTGCACATTTAAGCAAAAGCCCCTAATTGATGCATAGACTTTTAATCAAATTAAACAAAAGATTTCCCCTAAATCACAAAGTTATAAATACTCACAGTGCGTTTATTAGCAGCGAACACCCCAGCTCAAAGCTAATTAAACCGGACATTGAGTGGGGACCTTGAATCACTCTATTTAGTGGCTCGACAATTTCCAATCAAATAAAACAGAACATCGGGCACAGATCGATGATGTCATTAAACAAAGCTTGTCAACACAGTCCAGCATGAATGGGTCACAAATACTCTACTCAATGGATCTGATTGGGTCACAAACACTCTAGCTTTGATGGATCTGAATGGCATGGCACTTGCGACACCCTGTATGTATCTCGAAGATGGAGAGCCGGCTTGCACAAATTGTTTACATTGAAACCGATCTCCGATCGATCGGAGGCTCGGCCTTTTTGGCTCCATGGGGCTGGGGCTGATTCGGCAGATTGTTTCTCAACGATTGCCCCGCACGGGCGGGCCATAAATTAATTAATTGACTTAGTAGGTCTGCTCGGCCCCAAGTGGATTTTCACTGCTAACTCGGCGGTGATAAGACGTGGGCTGATCAATGAACTGTGAACTATTAATAGCCGCCGATAGCTCCAACCGATAGCCCGATTACTTGCCAATCGATCGCTGATGCTGACTCACATAGTTGGCTATTTCGGATGCCAAGTCGCCGGCGCTCGCGGCCGGGCACTCCGTTTTTGGCCCGAGAACGGGGATCATGGCGCGACTGCTGGCAACGAGGTCCACCAGACGCGACAGAAACTGCAGCAACATGCCACAGGCAGCTCAGAATCGCGACTGGAAGTGGAAGAGCCGAGGCAGTCGCTCCGCCTCTATGTACCATGTACATATACTTATATATACTTATATATAATGAGGCATTTTCAATTTCATTTCGGCTTTCAGTCCTCGTCGCTGGCAGGCGGCACTCAATGAAATTCAATAAAATCAAAACAATTAGCAAACGTAAACAAAAAGCGAGGAACAAAACAAAAAAAAAAAAGAAGAAAAACCTATAGAAAATGGGTTAGACAGGGAGCCCGGCACCCACGACAAACCGATGACGATGTCGCCGAACGGAGTCTTGCCTTGGCTTGCACAGGAAAAATTAAGATCAAAGACGAAATGATTTCGCAATTATCCCTTTGTTTATATTGTTTGATGCATTCATTTTTTGTATTTAAATATGCAAGCGAAGTTCTTTAAAGGTTATACCTGCTGATATATTTATGTAACAGGACTTAATCGTATAATAATTGATTTCACTAATTTATAAATTGTTATAACAAACAAATGATATTTTGATCAAATGGATAAGGCTATAAAACAGCTAAGTTAAGTGAAATCAATTAAGATAATTACTGAAATATGACTGGAAGAAATATTACTACAATTTGCAACACAAATTGCCTTTCAGAAATTGCCCTTAATTCGAGTTAAATTGTTTTCCGTGCAGCCAAGTAAATAGGCAAATGTCATCGGTGGCTGAAGTTGCTTCTGCTTCTGCGGAGGCTTCTCCCGATAAGACCGCGTCCATCTACGGCGGATGTGGAGCCGTTCGCTGGGCGACTGATAAGACCACCGCATATGGGTTGACTGCACTCTATTCCCGGGACGATCGGGATGCGGAGCTGCTTCTAGAGCTGCCTTCTGGCGGATGCCGCCTGACATAAAACGCAAATTTAACGTGACACTCTTACAAGTTGATCGCATGCGCCATAAAACACATGCAACACCTACAACAGCCACGCTGCGGCTGGTTGTGAGCATGCGTGGCTTCCAGTGGTGGCCACTCGGCTCTGCCTGCTCCTAGCTCCCTCTGCGGCTGCTGTCGTGTAATTTACACAAATGTCGCGCATTTATCTCACGGCCATAAACATTTTTTAAGCCACAATATCGAATTTATTTTGACACTTTACAAAGTTGTCGCCAATGTAGCCGTTGTTCTTGTAGTTGCTATCACAGGCCCCTACAACTACATATTGGCATTTTACTTACCCTTCGACAGGGTAATTCGAATTTGTCTGGGGACTTGAAAAACTCTTTTCTATTTGTTATGGATCATTAGTCCACAGCAAAGCCACCATGTGTTCGTATATCGGCGGGCTTATCGATTCGCTGCAGAGCCCCAGTTGAGTCCATCATCGGAACTTATGGTTTCCTATCAAACTATTCCCCGGGTCATAATTTCCGCTTCTCCGTTTCCATGGAGATAATTAGAGTAATCTTCATCATGTGTTTTCTGCCAACTCTTGGTTCCTAATTGTGCAATAAGTACTTTGTTACAAATTACGAATATTAGATCATCAGCCGAAGACTAATCTATATTTTCTGTAATAAATAAATATTCCCTATCAAGTTCAGGGTTATAGGGAAATCCTAATCCCCAAGTTGATTAACTGGTAAACAAACATTCCCTTATAAACATTAATGATTTACAATGTTTATGTTAACATATTAATTTCATTTCCAAGAACATTTACAGTTCGGTATCTTTTTAGTTTCCTTTAATTTGCCCAGCTGGCTGATGGAGTTGGGATTCTGCGGATTCTGCTTCTATTTCTGGCACGTATTGGGTAATTTATTTGAAGTACCTCTTAAATGATATGCTCTTGCCATTTGGCTGTCGCACTTCTTGTTGGCTAATTTGCTCTCTATGTTCGCCTGTGGATGGCGTTGTGTCTTCGGCTTCTCAAGCATATCGCTGCCAGCTTATCTCTGGCTTTTAAGTATTTCTGTTCCTTTTTTTCCCATGTCTAGCTGTTTTGCATTTGAATTTATGGCAGCGTGTTAGAAATTATAGCAGCGATAACCGGCCGAGAGATCAGAGGAATTGCAGACGGAATGCGAGAGCGCCAAGTGAGACATTAAACACGAAGGCCGACCATTAATGGACGGGGAAAAACCAATTGGAACTTCCATTTTTCTTGCATACACCGGGAAATTATATGGAGAGTTGTTGAGAGATTAAATATTAAAAAAAATTGATCGGTTTATTTTTTATGTATCTATTTTAAGTCCCAAAAAGTTAGTATAATTAACCAAATAGCTTTGGTGCTTTAAGAAATTAATGTAATCTCAGAAAGTGCTTCTGGAATTAATTTCAATAACATTGCTATTAATTTATGGTAATTTTTAAAATATTCATGGCCTTTATATTTGTAAAATGTTTGCATTTCTTTCTCTGCACTCATTTCAGCCGCGACAAATGTGATTTATTTGGAGTTTTTATTGCCCTCCCAGCCGAGTCCATAATCCCTTTGGGCCCACATACCCATATTCGATACCCCACTGGGCCAGTAAGGGGTTTATGAGTGGAAAACGCGAGGCACGCATGGCTGCATTCGGTGCCGCCCCGAATGTAATAAAGCAATTTCGTTTAACTATTTTACGGCAAAAGGCGATTACAATTTTACTTATTTTTCACTTTCCAAACCAGCCAGGCAGCGCCAAGCCGACCCAATCCCATCCCGGCCGCCAATCCAATCCCATGGCCCAGCTCCGAGCTCTGCGACACGCACCGAGTCATAAATTGTGACCACAAAAGGCCGAGACGTTAATGTGGTGACAATATTGCATGCAACCGCGTTGCAGCTCTGCAGCTCTGCAGCTCTGGTGGAAAAGCAGCTTTGGCACAGCAAGTGCATCTTAAAAAGGGGGCGGGACATGGGACAGGGGCGTGGCAGCTTATCGGCGATCAGGCGACGGCGACGGCAACGGCGACACTGTCCAACTCCAGAGATACAAACGGCGAGGAGCGGACGTGACGACGCTCAAAAAATGATGACAGCTGTTGATGAAGTTGACGATTTCTAAAAATGCGTGTAAAATTAGTGTTAAAAAACATGTCAAACCCAATGTGACAGTTACGTTTTGACATGACAGGCCAAGCGCTGGCGACAACAATTACTATACACTCTGTCTGGAGACCAAGACCAAGAGCAAGTCCAAGTGCAAGAGCAGGACCCAGACCCCAGACCCCAGCCCGGTGTTAATTCAATAACCTGGACATTCTGGCCAAGCGACGATGGCCATCGGCGATGGCTGCCTGGCTAAGCGTATGATTAACGTCCGTTTTGATGACACAGCCAACATGGGAACATGGAGGAGTTGCCCCAGCTGGAGTGGAGGCGCTGGAGGATCAGGAGGAGTAGCCAAAGCTATAGCTGCATTGTTTGTTCGCGTGGAGCATTTGCATGCAACAATCTCAACCGGTTGCGATTGGCGGCACTTGCGGCAAGCATGTGTTCATTTCATCCAAGCACTCGTACTCGTACTCGTATCTTGGGAGCTCTTTCCTTGGAGCGGAGATGACAGCGGACACGAGTGCCACATCCCAGCCGGCACGCACGAGGCCACACGAAAATGTAAGTTTCAAAATTATTTTATCTTTATATCTGACCAAACATTAACTTTAATTTGAGACAGATTCCGATTTGGAACAAGGATTTCCAACTTTAAAGCACTTTAATATTAAATATATTCTATTGAGTTCTTCTTGAATATTTTCGAGTACATATTGTACCATTGTGACAGCCCCCGATAAACCTCAAATCCTTTTAAGCCTATTGAGCTTCTTGTTTGTCTAGTTTTTTTGTGGTCCACTTAAGATTTGTCAATCCGGCAAAGTGCTTATTAGCTTATTCCCAATTCTCGGTTCGGTTTCTGGTTAGCATCTATCCGCGAATGTCAACTGCTAATCGACGGTTGGCTAAGCAACTGAGAGACAGATAAATCTGTCGTATTTGGAAAAGGAAAACCCGAAATCAAAAACTAATTTTCCGCCGACTAATTGCAATTAAGGGTAATCTCATTTTCCTGTATGTGAACTCGTTTTCCCAACTCAACCAGTAGCCACAACGGTTGCAGGAAATTAATGTTTCTTTTATGTAATGGGGTCTTAAAACCAGGTTCAAGTGGAGAAATTTCCCAAGAAAATCTCTGAATAACTGAACAGCCCGAGCCCACGCAATCGAATATCAAATAAACCTAAGCCCAGCACACACGCTGGGCGTCCATCTCTATTGGGTGGAAGGAAAAAAAAAAGAACGTTATTATGCCCGCCAGGGCTAATACATGCAGTTATTATTAATGCCACTGTGGATGGGGTCCCGGGGTTCCAGGTTGCAGGTTCCCAGTTGCCAGTTCGAGGGGTTTGCCTCGGTACGTCGGCAGTAAATAAGCCTTCATTTTTCATGGCTCTCGCCTGACCGAATTCTATGCAACAGCCAGTTCTTGGCCGGCAGCAGCTGCGGTCTTCTTCCGAAAAACTGTGGGGTTATGCAAGCCAGAAAGCGGTGGAAAGGAGCGGGGGCACTGCCACCACATTCCTGGCCCAAAGACAGGCGGTTCAAATGTCAGGGGCCATAAATAAGCTGGCCAAGGAGCCAAAGAGCCAAACAGGCGAACGGGCGACAAGGCTTCCGCGACACAGATGCTCCTTATGGCAATTGCAATTCAAGGCGCGAAACAATTAAACATAGTTTTCATTGCACAAAGCCGCCGACATTGCGCAAATTAATTTGTGCAAAAACAAAAACAAAAACAAAAAGAAATAAAAATAAAAAACACAGCCCCAGCATTTGTCTCAAAGAAAGCGCGCTAAGCAAATCCAATTTCACCGTCAGCAATGTTTATTTATCTGTCGCCGCAGCTGCATTTAACTCTTTCACCGCCGGCCAACACAACACCCAAGGCTGCCACACTCGTGGCCATATTTGTGGAGCAATCCACCTTCATCTCCAGTCCAGCCGGGGGGATCCCGATCCCAGCCAGCTTCCAGCCAGCTTCCAGCCAGCTCCCAGCTCATAGCTCCAAGTTAATGCAGCCGATCAACAATTTAGATACAATATCGCATATCGCATCATAATGTCGTCGTCGTCATCATGGCAGTGGTTGTGGTGGCCAGCAAAATGGCGACACCACAGCAGCAGCAGCAGCGGTAACAGTTGCAACAGTTGCAGCAACAGCAGCAGCAACATCAAGCGCGGCGGCATCTTTTTTCGCACCTTGTTTGAATGCGCGCGCCTAATGGACGACAGCGACATTAGTTAGCCGGCCGGCTGGAGACGCTGTCTTGGTCCAGTTTAGTGTGTTCGGCTTGTTTTGGCATCGCAGATAATATATTTAATTAAAAAGAAACACGATGACTGCCAGATCCATTGGCACAGCCAGTCGCGGATACGCTATCCATAGATCTTCGAGATCTGCGCCGCGATGATAAGTAGAGACTACCCAGAAGTATGCTAATACAAAGGGCTCTGAACCCCACGGATTTCAAGTTTCCCACGCTTGAAAAAACTATAAACCCTTTCACGAGTTGAACGATGGTTTCGAAGGTACATATGTCATTGCCTTTAAATTAATTATGTTATTTAAACTTTTATAATATTAAAATAATTTGTTTTCTGAATTCAAAATAACTGTTTGTAAATGCAAGATATTCATCTCTTTGTAAATATCAAGTCTAAATATATCTTAAATTATTGTGAAATTGAAAAATTGTTTCTAAACATTCCCAAATCCAAAATCTTGATTTATTAATGGATTTTCTAAATATAAATGTTACTTAATAATAAACATGTGCGACTACTGGAAGACAAATGTGGCTAAAGCTCCCACTAGCTATCCTTATGAAGCCAAAGCAATTTTGAATTAATTATAGATTTTCCTGGATACTACGTTATATTTTTTACACAAAACCAGAACGATGTATTTTAAAATTAAGATCAAATTTATGATAATTTCCTTTAAAAGAAAACGTACAGAAATAAATATTCTTGGCTTTTACCTAAACCTATAATTGAATTGCTTATACTTATATATTTTTTCAGAACTATTTATAGCCACTTTAATGTCATTAAGTATTTCGATTTATTATCTCTTTTATCCGGAGCTTTAATATTAAGTAAACTATTTCAAAATCGATCAAAAATCAAAGCAAACAAATACAAACTCTACACAATCTTCGGCTTAACCCAAACGAATTGAGAGGGTATTCGCGGAGGACGCGAGGGGCAAAGACAAAAGCCAACAACGATCTGCACAAAATTGGTAGCTGTCAACGCCTTTTTAATTGAAAGCGTGTTGGTGTTAAATACTCGTAAGTATCTCTTAGTATGATTTTTGCGCCGATCGCGATATGACAAGCGGGACACTCAGACACTCAGACACTGAGACAGCCAGACAGTCGGTCTCTCAAATAGACATCAAGACAGCTGAATGGACAGGCTGCCTCTTATCGGTGAACTACTTTTGGATGGAAATGAATGAAATCAAATCAAACGAAATGAAATGAAATGAAATGAGCAGAGTCAACGAATCGTATCGAATTCGAGTGCGAATCAATGGGCGCCCCGAGCCGCCGACAAATCGATTGAAAAATCACACAGAAAAACAAACAAACAAACGGCAGCTGGGGAGAGCGAGGTAGAGGAGAGGAGTAAAGATTGCATTTAATTTCTTTAACCTTGCTTTCACTTTTCTCATTAACTTTTCGTTGGCAATTAAAATTCAATTTTTGCTCAAAAATCAAGTCAGATAAATGGCCGCACATTTCTCAAGCGGCGCGGAGTGCGCGGGAGCGTGTGAAAAAGGCCAAGACCAAGCCACATACGAAGCGCAATCGCAGCGTAAGAAACGCTAACAAAGCTCGGCAAATTTTTAAATGCCAATTTCCGCAAATTATTAAATGAAATTGAGGATTCCGCACAGCTATCAGTACATCTCTGGCAGGGGGATTCAATCGGGCCTTGGGCCTTATTTGGCGTGGGGTACACAGAGAAAATATGGTCATAAATAATGTTCACTTCTGTTGATTGATTTACGTTATATATGTATATATTTAAGTCAAGGTTTCAATTTGAAACTTTCAAGTGGTTTAAAATTACTATTTCCTTTTATCCAAAGTATATATCAAATTCAGTGAATAAAACCATTTAGATTCTGATCAGCGGGCAGTCCTCTATTTTTGAGTGACTTAAAAATTTCGAAATAATATTATTTATATCCCCACTCTTTGGGTTTAATTGGTAATTTTTCTTTCAAGTGCAGTAGCTGCGTGTCGTGTATTTGCAATTTGACATACTTTTGTTAACCGGCGGCAGCAGCAAAATCAAGCGGCAGCATCAACAATCATAATAATAATGGCCAAAGTTAATAGTGGCGCGAAAGTATGACGAATATGTAAACTGCAGCTAATCCCGCAACAAATGATTGCGATTAATCAGTGGAATTGCATTAGCCGGGCAAACTTCGGCTCCGAAAGGAGTAGCCCAGCTGGGCGTTGCAGCAACTGTCACTGTCGCTGATTAAGCGAGATCGTCCAGAGAAGATATATTCGCCATATACGCCATTCCGTGCGATCCACGAGGATCTGCGCATGCGAAGACGAGTTGTGGGTGCGTGCGCCGGCAATTACGCTCACGGCGCGCACGGTAGTCGGTCCCTTCCTGCGGCCAAAACTCATTAACAAGTCAATTAAGCCCTGGCCAGGAAGTGGCAGCGACAACAGCAGATGCTCCTCATCGTGGCCTCATCCAAGCTGGCTTATCTAACGGCTCCATTTGCCCGCTGACTGGCGGCATCATCTCTCAATCTCCAACCGAAGCCCAATTTCCATCTGCAATCCCGCGAAAGCGTCCAGAGGAGCCAACACTAAGCGGATGCGCGTAATAAATTAATAAAGCCAGGCATTAAATGCAATGCATATTCAATTAACAATGTCAGGTGATATCTGCCAGATACATTCGGCATTTGCAGTCGCAGGCGCATTTCGCTGCGCCTGCCGCATTTCCTGTCCGCAAAACCAAATCCCAAATCCCCTCATTAAATCTTTGGGGCTACAAAGTTGCTGGGAGAAACCGATTTTATGGATATTGTAAATCGTTCGGCGAACCTAGGGAACATGGCCATCCATAGATATGTTCGAGAGGGAATAAAGATGGATTGCTCCTGCCTAGTCCAGGTCTCATTTAGAAAGAAGCAAATGCATTGCAAAAACTGAGACTTTAGGTTGGAAACTATTTTTGGATGGACATTAGAGCTATAAGAAGTATATAAATTAGGCTCTCAGATATTAATATTTACAATATTAAATGGGCTATATATTCCAGGTTAATTTAATGTAATTCCCCCTTTTTCTTCTTAACTTCCACATAACCCATTTTTTCTACTCACCTCATTGATCTCATCCTCGAGGGCGCGTTGCCTGGTCAGCTGCCTAAGGCGCTCCCTTCGCTGCTCCGTCAGCTGCTCCAGTCGCTGGGCGGCGCGGTCCACTTCGTTGAAGAGGAGAGTCACCTTGTGTAGCTTGCAGGCGGCATCCGCATTGAGGGCTGGGCCAACGGGGGCTGAAGCTGTCGGGGACGGAGGCTGAGATGTGCTCATCCTTTGGCCAGAGGGCGCTGGAGCAGAGGTGATGCCTCTGGCCAGCTCCTGCAAGCGGGCCAGCTGGCCGGCGCCCATCTTGCGGAGGCTGTGGAGCTGCGAGTCCATAAGCGCACGACTGAGAGCCCGATGCTGGCCGTAGAGCTGGCGGCGCGTGGGCAATCCCTGAAGATCTGCGGCGCGTATGTCGCTGAGGGCCGTCACCAGCCTGCCGCCGGCCAGGGAGCACTGCCGCTGGAAGGCCTCCAGCTGGGCGAAGAACTCGCGCCACTTGGCCGTGTCGTGATGCCGCTGCCCGCAGCCGGGTAGCGCCGCGAGGGCGGGCACGGAGGGCAGCAGGCCGGCGGCGGGGAGCTGTGATGGCGCAACACTTGTCGTGACTTGGTCCACGCTAATGAATTTAACCAAATGCGACGACGACGACGGCGACGGCTCCTGTTTGGGGTCAGAGTCAGAGCAAAAGAGCGAACTCGATGTCATTAGTGGCCAGGTTCTGTTTGCCCAGCCGGTCATGTCGGCCAGGTTAATTGGCTGGGGATCAGACTTGAGCTGGGGCTCGGACTCTGGCTAGGACTGGGGCGTTAGCCCGTTGCCTGGCCTTTCGATCCCGCCCTCTGACTTGCACACAGAGAAATAATATTGTTTAATTTTAAATGAATTAATTGTTAATGGAAAGGAATATAAAATGCAGTTACTAATTTAATTAGGTAGAAACCCTTATAATTATGGGTAAATGTAATATGTTTTCAACTCGAAAATTTAAATATTTTAAGCACTCCGTTCTTGGACTTTACTTTATGCTTTAAGCGATTACTTGGAGTTCTATACAAGCTAATGGATCTCGTTTAGTAATCCCATTAATAAATTAAAATATAAATAATAGCAAAGGATCTTGCATTTTTCTCTGTGCCGAATGGCGCAATCGGAAAGGTCAGGCGATATAAACTCTAAACCCTTGACTCACCTGGTGATCACTGTTATTGTTCTGCTGCTTCTGTTGCTGCTGCTCGTTGCACAATTGCAGCAGACCCGAATCGCTGCAAATGGCCAAAATTTCACAATTGCCAATTTGCTTGGCTAAGAGCCTGAGACTTTGGCAAATTAAGTCGATTACGCATAAATGTTGAGACTTCTCGATGGCAATTAAAATGGTAAATGTCTGCTGGGCGGGTTGTTGCTGTTGTTGCTGCTGCTGCTGCTGGAGCTGCTGCAGTTGCTCCGCGCTTTTATGGCCATTGATTGTTGCCGTCGCTCCGAGTGTTGCCGGGGTGGAACGTGGACAGGAGTTGGAGCTGAAGCTGCCGGTGTTGGAGCTGCAAGAGCAATGGAAACAGGCAATGAGTGGCGGTCTGAGAAGTGCACGGTCAAGTCATATAAATAACATCAAAAGTGTTTGCCTCTTGTCGATCAGAGTTGGGCAAGCTCTGTCGATGGGGGAACTAGTTCGTAAAGGTATTTCTTATAATATATCTTTAGGGAGAAAATGCACTTAAATAGTAATAATAAATCGGAGATCCCTTCTCTAACAAAATATTAATAATAATACCTAAAGGTAAATAAAGGTTCTAATTACATATTCCTATTTGCAATGAGATCAAGTCATCTTAAGAGCTCACATATCTTTTTCTTGAGTACCCAATACCTCCTCATGGCCACACACCTAATTAGAATTGTAATATGCATTGAAGGCTATAATTTTTCAATAAATCATAGTAATCGGCCGCAGCATTTCCCGCCTCGGCTGATTCCGCCTTGGCATTAATCGCTCCCATTCATGCGGCCGATTCGCGGGCTTCCAGGTGAACTGGTTCGCATGTGGGCCGCCCAGCTCCAGTGCTCCCATGCTCCATGCTCCACGCTCCGTGCTTGGGCGGATTGGGTGGTGGTGTCTGTTGGGGATCGGCTCCGAAGAGCGAGCAGAACACACCGACTGGGCTACGCCCAAAACGAGTTCGACTTAATTGGCAATAAGCGGCCTCTGCACTTGGCTCTCACTTGGACTTGGGCCAGATGAAGCACTTTACCTTTCGCAAAATCACGTAACTATGACAAGTTGGTAGCCACTTTTAATCAGCGTAAATAAAAATTGAAAATTGCTGCTAATGGCAGCCGCCGCCGCTCCGGGGCTCCAGAAGCCAAGAGCCGTGTCTTAACACTTGGCCCGAAGTTTGCTTAGCTCGGCTCGGCTCTGCAAATTCTTTTCAGCCTGCTCCGCTGGCTAACTGTAAACGCATGCCGGGCCAGGTTCTCACATGGCAATTGGCAGTCGGAGGCGCAAGTCCACCCCCAGGTTGCTCCCGCTGCCAGTTGCAGTTGCAGTTGCAAATTGCACGCAATGCTCACGGGGCCGAGATCCGCTGATGTGGCGTGCTTGCCAAGCCGCCGGGCTGCAAGCGCGGCTTAATGATGCTTTAAAGAGCGCCTGGCATTTCAATTTCAAAGCAGCCTATATACACGCTCAAATGAGCCAGCCGACAGCAGCTCTTCTTCCGTAATTTAGCCACTCAAAGTGGGAATACTCTAACCCCAGCTAACTGTAGAAATAATAAGCAGAGGAGGTAAATAAACTAAAGTTTATTTTTTAAAACATTAAAGTTTAATATAGGCTAAGAGCTTCCCAGATATGTATTTGTTTTATAAATTGAGTCTTATTTTATTTTTGTTATAAAAGCAAGGGCTTGTAACGTTTCTGCACTTAACGTAGCCTTAGTTTTTTAAGGTACTATATTCCTCATTAATTAGGGTTACAATATCATAACAGCTCTTAATAAAAAAACTAAACTGCGAAGTTTAGGGGCGAAGAAATCTTGAGCCCCGCCTAAGCCCCTTCCTTTGGTAATTACAACACGAAACCTTTGCTGGCTGATTTGATTTTCAAATGCATTTCGGTTTTGGGAACAGCCGCGCATGCTCTCTCCGATTTGGCCGATTTTGTAGGGCAAGACGCATTAAAATATGAGCACAATCCTAGGCCAGGTCAGGCGTGTGTAACCCGAGCTTTTCTTTTATATCCGTATTATGCGCGGGCATGCATATTTATACTGGAGCTCGTGTAGTCGCAGTTCGCAGTCCGTACCTTTCGCAGCCGAAGATTCCGAGAAGTGCAGTGCCCGCCAAACTCTGTCCATAAAAACAAATTTAATTGCAAGCTGTCACACACACGATGGAGGGAGTTGTGGATTGGCATCGGAGCTGCGACTTGGACCCTGTGCTTGGGAGTCGCGGAGTCGGAGTCGGAGTCGTAGCCGAGGTCAGACCTCTGGCCCAGACAAATGATGTAAGCTCCGGATAAGCCAAGTGGCCATGTTGACACTGCCGCAGTGGTGAAAACTGTGCGGAGACCAAACATCCACATCCACATCCACTTCCACATCCACATCCCCATCTTTAGCCAACATCTAATATTTGCTGTCCATCTGGCTGACATTCGGAATTGGACAGGCAGCTAATGAATACCTTACACATGTCGGCAAACAAACGCAAATAATGTCAAGTCTCGGAGCTCCAACTCGTCATGAGTCAGGTCAGAAAGATCCGAAGACTGGATGCGATGCGATGGGATGGGATGGGATGAGTGGAGATGCTGATGATGATGAGGCGGCAGCAGATGTGCCAGTTTTTATTCGGTTCGCTTTTCAGCGCAACTGCCACTGCGACCACACTTGGAAATCTGGAGAACAGAAAGACAGAGCTCCAGCGTAATCTAAAATATACATTTACTTTATTCAAAATGGGATCCACATATGGAATTTTAAGGACAAAAATCCGGAGGATGAATGGCATGCCAACACTTCTTATAAAACTAATTTTGCCAACTGATTTTCTGCTATTGATTGATATTTGGAAACATTAAGAGGTCTCAGTTTCGATTACTGCCGGAGTAATCATTTCTTTATAAGTTTCTAAGCTCTAATTTAAAATCTAAGAAAGGTTACTTTTTTCCAAGTGCATAAATCTGTGCAAATGTTTGTCAAAGAGTTTTCTACACGATTTGGCCGCGTTTTACCAGTTGGCATTGAAGCAATTAACATCAACATGCAGCTGGAGATAGAGATGGAGATGGAGCTGGAGATGGAGCTGGAGTTGAGTCTTCGAAACTGGAACGGGAATCGCACTGGCAACTCTAAGTGGCCGCCAGATACGAGTGTTCTCTTATGTCGATTTAGATTTCACAGATTTCTGATATTTCCAGGAATCGTGTGGCTGGCTCAGGGAACCTTTGCAGAAACAGAAACCGCAAGCAGCGTTATAGGAAAATAAAAGTTCACATCATAAATTTTAAAGTGTCACGAATCTGTCGGGAAAAAAATCATTCATTTGCCTGCAGTTATCGCCAGCTACCTCGCTCCCTCTATCTATGCGAGTCTCTCTCGCTCGCTCCTCAAAGGGAAGCCGCACACAGTCCCTCAAAAGACGTGCCAGCCCCGCAAAATGCAAAAAATAAAAGAGCCAGGCCTGAGTGGAATTCTAATTTACACTCGTCAGCAGGGTTCTTGGTGGGGTTTATGGGGATTTCCCCCGAGCCTTTCTCATGACCTTTGCCGTGATCCCGTAAATTGAGGCTCGTTAAGAAACTTTTAACGCTCTTTTGCGCAAACACTTCGCCTGCATATTAATAGATTTTCTTCTAGGAAATATACTAACAATTGCATAACGCTTACCTTCAATATAAAAAAAATAAAATAGATATTAAATATATAGGATTAAAGTTTATATCTCCTCTAAACTAAATATATTAAAACCATTTAACAATCTTTTCAAGGTATAAGAAACAAAAATTATCCAGAACTTTATTCCTTCTATCAGTGTTTCGTATCAAAATAAAATTATTTAACTCAAGAAACTTAGGCATTAAGAAAACACTAAGTCTTTGCTTAATTTCCTTTGTCACCATATTTATATATATCTTAATTCTTCAATCTAATCGGTTATCCTTCTCAAAGGTACTTGACCCTTTTTCTTTTGATTGAGTTTACCGATTTTGGCCTGGTTATGTATTTACTTTTTAGAAGAGCCCCATCCGCTGGCAGATCTAGGGCAGATAGCCAACCCTGCTGGACAGTGTTTATCGACTTTTAGCCCAGACTTTTGTTCTATTTTCTAAGGCAAAGTTCTTGGCTCACAATGCAAGTGCTGTTCGCTGTTGCTGTTGTTGTTACTGTTGCATGTTTCCTTTTAGCCAAAGTGGCAAATTGACTGACATGCATTCGGCCAAGAACGGGGGAGTGGGAACCGTCTTAAAGGCTTAAATGCAGCTCCGCTTCGCGTTCCCAGCGCCGTTTGGCTGACTGGGCTGACTTGGCTGGCGCATTTGCATATCTGCTCGTAAATATGGATGGGCCGACTGGTACCGGGCTGCGAGTCTATGAACTTATTGCCAGACAAATTGAAATGCCTGATTCGGATGCAGATGCTGATTCTGGGATTCGAAGCAGTACTGGTTCTGGTTCTGATTCTGGCTGTGGTCGTGGCTCTGCGATTGCCCACAGCTGCTCGTTGAGCCCATTCCCATGCGTTACTTTGACACTAAACCGATGGGGCCGATACTAATTCTGATTCAGATATGGAAATTGAGATGTGCACAGCGGGAAAATGTGGATTTTTCTTGGGAAAACACACTTTTATATACTAAGGCATTTGGGTATTTGAAGCAGTCAGTGCTTAAAGAAATTCTAAGAGATTTTAAGAGCTACTTAAAAGTTTGTAACATTTTTAAGCTCTGCTATTTTTGAACTTTCCTAAGAAACTTTTGAAGAACTTATTTTTATTTATTTATTTTTTATTGTTATAGTAGTTTCCAGTGCCGATCCACTGATCCCCCACTCACCTGCGCTCCGGAATTGTGCTGTAGTAGAGGAGCAGCGTGGCCAGCTCGTAGCAATTGAGGCCGGCGGACGCCACACAGGCCGCGTCCACGCTCACAAGTGGGTCGCCTCGGAGGGTGCGTGTGCCTGCAAAGAGTTGGGGATCGTTAAGGACGCGTTGTGGCAGAGATCTCGAGGTGTGGGAAATCACACTCCGACGCGGTCTCAATTGCTGCGCCCTGGGTGGCCCGGCCCGTCCCGGCCACTTCGATAATGTGCGAAAAAGCGTGTGCATATTAATTGAAAAGCGCCAACTTTATGATTTTCCCAACAACTTTTCGCCAACACCAACACCAGGGAAATGGCAACGCTGCCGGGGGCAAATTGCCCGATGGGGCGTTACAAAGCGATTCCAATTTATAAGCAAATTCGGATTTCGGTCCAGTGAAAGTCTAGAATTAGACGGGCGGGGCTGGGGGCGCAGCGAAAATGGAAAGTTTGTCACCTAGGTCCCGGCACACGGACGGAGGCTCACCTGGTAGGTAGACGCCGCTGGTCAGCAGTTTCTCGGACAGCTCGCCAATCGAGCTGGGCGGCAGTAGCTCCGTCTCGCAAGTATCTGCAGAGAGAAAAACCAATGAAAATTAATTAATTTAATATATTTAAAAAGGCAATTGATAATTACATTTTCATTATTGCTTTCAGTAATATGAATAATGCATAATAATGCATAATGCATGCCGAAGTAAATGCATAAATATTTAAAATATTCGCGTTTATCAAACATTTCTATGATATTTTTTTCTTCGAGTGTAGATGGCAACCAGAAACGCCAAGAGATAACTCACACACAAACCCCCAGCAGATGGAGGGTAAAAATATGGGTTAATTGTATTTTAAACGCTCGACGGAACCTTGAAAACTGGTCCAGGATCTGCGCCGTTTGCATAATAATGTCACTTGATTAATTTCGAGCTGTTCGGCAGCTCACGGCCCATAGGCCACACCGGCTCTCTAGGAAGGGGCGTGCCCGGAGCGAGGCCTTGGCTCAGCTAACCGAAAGCCCCGAAAACGAGTTCGTCATAAATTTAATTTTCCGCCTGCCCGGGGACTTTCGCATGCGACAAATACGTCCAATGATAAATGCGACACATTTCAGCGTCTCGGGAAATTCTGCAGCCATCGTGAATAGTGAACTCCGGCCACCTGTTGCCGGGCGGCCGCCTTTCGATGGCGGAGAGCCAAAAACGAATGCGACCCGCCGCATTGTAATTCAATAGCCCGGCCACAATAGCCCCCGCACTTGTCGGCTGATTTATGCCCGCTTGCAAATTGCACCCACACCCAGCCTAGATCGCGGTTGAACGCATTCCAGGGAACAGTGGTGGAAAAAAATAGGAGTTGAGTGGCTAAAAACTAATGTATCCCATGTAACATCTTCAGTCTGTCTGCAGGAATATTATATTTACAAATATATATTTACAAATATATATTTACAAATATTATATTTGTATATTTTAAACGCTATTCGAGCATTTAGAAATATCTGTAGTATCTCAAAAATATTAATCTTAATTTTAAAAAAGTTGGGGATTGTTAACAACCTTTACGTATAGGGAATTCAGCACAAACTTTAAACTTTAAAATTTATTTAAATTGAATTAATTTTCTTCATTTTCATCCAAAGATTGAAATTTTTAATTTACAAAAATATTTATTGGTTTTTTACTAAACTTATTTAGCTTTCAAATCGTGAACCATTGTAGTTGCAATTTTAATACCTCAATTGTATGGTTTTCACAAGCCTAAACTAAATTTATCACCATGATGTATACAACCACTGTTGCCACAGTGGAGCTCCGCATAGCATTGCTTTGGTTTCTCATTTAATTTTCATATTTTAGGCTTTGACAAATTAAAAGGCATTTGCACCGTTGTCGCTGCCGCAGAGACAACGATATTTTGCGGCTAACCGCGTCTCGCCGGATGCCGTGGGTTGTCGATGTTAATGGCTAATGGCTAAAACCGCGGCTGCCGGCGGACCTCCTCCTCCTTCTGCTTCTCTGCCTCCTCCGCCCGATCGGGCATTTTAAAGGGGCATTTTCAGCCGCCAATAAAGAACGGCTTTTAAGATTTTCAAGAAATAATGGGCACAGATAGAAGTGGCAGTTCTCGCGACTGGCCAACTTAATTGAGAATGGATTAGGACTTAATGGATATTGTTGTCATGTGACTGGGTCTCTGGCAAATCATTTATTGTAATAAGCAAAAAAGAAAGAAATGCGCAATAAAGATTACATTGGGTGAGGTTCCAAAAGAAAATAAAACCGGAAATATTTCTTTAGCTTGTCACCGAATACAATTAAGATAGCATCTAAAGTGAACCACATATTTGGCATGATTTCTGCTCGAATTTCACTTTTGCATACTTTCGCTAGAATTCAGGGCATATACTCCAGTTCCAGCTTGGCCCAATCTCCGCTCAATCTGCGGCTATTAATTGATTTAAATGTTGGCCAGCATTTATGAACAGAAAATATATCAAATTAGCGCTAAAGCCGAGCGCTATCAAGCCGTACCATTAGGCCCCAACCCGGCCAAGTCGATGGACTTCAAAGCGCCGTTCGAAACGATCGCAAATTTAACTCCACTTTGGGTTGGCTCGACTTTTAGCTGCGGGGCGTTTAATTGAATAGTTCGGGCTTACAGATTTGCATACGATGCAGGCCGCGGAGCCAAAACAAATAAGACAAATCACGCCCAGAAATTGCGATAAGCGAGCCACGAACTGGTCGCTCTGTTGCAACTGTTGGAGTTACACGGGGGAAAATTTTGAGACATTTTAGGAGGCTCTTTGACCACTACGAACATAGATATGTTTCTAAGAAATGTATGTTCAAAGAGATAACGTATTCCCTAAACATTTTGTACATTAGCTTTAAAATATAAAAAAAAAAAAACTATATCCTTATTAAATATTTGAATAAAATACATATAAATAAATATAATAAAATATTCGAAGCATTTCTCTCTGCATTAAAACCTTACAAATATTAAATATTTGAATAAAATACATATAAATAAATATAATAAAATATTTGAAGCATTTCTCTCTGCATTAAGGCCTCACAAATATTCCGTCCGATATCAGAGTAATTGCTTTTAGCCCCTGGCTAACGGGGCGCATGCGTAATGGCGTATTACATATACGTATACGCGGCGTTTCTTACCCAGACTGTGGTGCTTCTCCACTCCGCCGCAGTCGCTCGGCTCCTCGTCGCTATCGATGTGCGGAAATGAGTTTCCCAGACAGAAGAGAGGTAGGGCCGGCGAGGTGGACGCTCCACTGGCTTCATTGCCATTGCTGCTCCGCTTCTTCGCCTCACTGCTGCTGGTCTGCAGCTCCTCGCCGGCACTGGAGCCCGAGCTGGAGCTGCTGCTCCTGTCGCTCACATTGCTGTTGCCCGACGAGGTGGAGTTCATGCTATCCTGCCGGTTGGTCAGGCGCCGGAGCATGTACCGGCTGTTGAAGAGTTTGTTTTTGGTAATCAAGTCGCTGCGCCGCAACGCGCACTTGGGCGAGCCCACCAGGCTCTGGCTGTGACTGCAGCCATTATTGTTGGCCTCATCCAGCAGATCCTCTCCGGGGAGGGCGGGATGCATCTGGAGCTGCAGCTCGTTGAGAGACACCCGCTCGATGCTCCGCTCCACGCTCACCAGCAGATTCTGCAGCAGCTGCGGCAGTTCGCCGCTGTCTGCCGCCATTAGGGCCGCCGCTGCCGTGGTCATTTCCAGCTGGAGCACGCTCAGTGGCAGCTGGCGGGGATTCGTGTGATCGATGCAGTGGCTCTGGACGCTCTCCTCCTTGCGGGACGAGCGCCAAACAGCATAGAGCCGGGCAATGGAGTCCGCTTCACTTTCCGCGGATGCTTCTGTAAGGAAGACGTAATTATAGCGATTAGATGGAAGTAAATGTAAATATTTTAAAATAATTTTGAGAAAAGTAGAAACCTTGTTTTAATTAAAATGATGATTAAATACACTTGCTTGTGTCGATCCCTCAGAATAAAATCATAGCAAGAGCGTTTAAGATTGGTTTAACAAGACCAGACTAAGTAATTGGTATTAAGATAAATCTTGTAGCCCTACTCTTTCCCCTGCTTGTGCCAAGTTCCATTCTAGTTCCATTTAAATTGATCAAGCCAGCCAGACGGCCGTAAGTGATCGATTATTTTGATTGAGGGTTGTGTGCAGAGCTGCCTGGCTAATCATAGTTATAGTCGTTCGAAGGGCTAGACCCGATCCCGATCTCCTACCCAGGCCAGGCCAGACCCCCTGATCCCAGTCGACCCACTTACCCAATTTGATGCAGAGATATAGCTCCGCCGGGCGAAGTGCGTGCGCGATCTCAGCGTCGCTCAGCTGCAGCACCAGCGCTCCATTGGACGTTGCCAGCGGCCAGCCGGGATGCCATAACCAGGACTGCAAGGAGACAGAAGGCAAGGGGATAAGATTGCAGATTGAGTAACGAAATCATTTGCAAATTTTTATTATTACTACGATTACATGTTCGGCCGGCCAGAAATTGTTCAGGCCGCAACACCCGCAAGTGTTAAGCTGCGGAAAGGAAACCGAAAACGATAAAGAAACCAAAGCCAAAGCCGAGAGCCAGGCCAAAACCCAAAGCGAGGCTGGCTGGAAAGCGCATTAAAAATGGCCCAGACTGTCCGACGTCAGGCGTCAGAGCTGGGATACTTGGATATTTGGAGGCCTGAATGTTCGAGGTCTCCCCCATGTTTGTCCGACAGTTGGCCATATCGGAGATGGCGAGTGTGGCAACATTTTGGCCGCCTCAGTACCAAAACTGCACAGGCAGAAAAAGATCTTGGGGAGTAGGTCCCAGGTGTAAGTTGTTTATTTTCTTTCTTTTAAGTTTTTAGACTAAAAGTGTAAGAGGCGTTTTTAGTATTTATCAAACATCTTTGATGAGCAAGTTTATTAATGAAATAATTATGGGCATCAATAACTTGCTGGATCAATATACCATTTTCTTTGCTTTTTGTAGGAAACTTAAGCTTAGAGCTCAGAGCTTGAATAAATGGTTTATCCATATTAAAGAAAATCCACTTTAACACACAAATCTAAATTATTGTTTTAAATTCTCTGCGTGTACCCAAAATGCCTATGCAAAAAATATCCCAAACAGGCACCGCCTGGCGATGGCGATGGAAAATTATAGATAAATCATGCAAGTCAAACTTTTGGCAATTTTTGCTAATTTTTGGTTATTACCCTCAGCGTTTGTGCCAAGTTGAAAACTCAAAGCCGAAAAGCAGAAAGCCCAACGCAGATTTCACCCCTACGGGAATGTGAAATCGAATTCGAGACCCGCGACTCCAAGCCGAGGCCGAGGAGAGAGAGAGCTCCTAGACCGGAGCCCGATTCCGATCCTTTGGCTCGCCATTAATTGTTGCAATGCGAAAATGTTTCTTCGCATTGTTGCTAATTTGCCAGTTGCTCAGATTTTTTTGTGCTTTTGATTTTGGATTTGAGCTTTGGTTTGCGCTCGGCTTTGTTTTTTCGATTGGAAAATGGACAGTGGAAAAAAGGTGCGCGCTGCTTGATTTATAGCGCCTTTTGACTCAACACAAAAACTTGGATATTTTATTGGTAACAAAGCGATTGCTGTTTTTTTGTGTTTTTGCTTTTGCTGCACATGCCACCCAGCAAGGCGGGACAGAGACGGGCAGAGAAAGAGACGCGAACATAAATCAATTGTTGTCGCTCGAGAGGAGCCGTTCGGGGGCCTCGCAGGGGGCTGCCGAAGAGGGTCGCCGATCGAAAGCCATTCAAACAGAAAATGATCAATTTTGTCATTTGATCAAAGCCGCAGCAACGATCGCAACGCATCGTTTACAATCGATTGAACAAAATGATCATCGCCGATCAACCGAGCCACACAACGACAACAACGCAACCACGCAACCACTTCCTCCCGCTCCAGAGACACTTTTCGGACATGCACAGAAAAAATATATAGCAAAAATATATAATGTAATTCTTGGAGATTTTTTTTGACCATCGGATATTAATCTAAAAGAAAGCAAACCTTCCTGAGGTAACATATTCTGTCAGTGAGTGGGGTATTTAACTTTAATCACTTTAATCCTATTTAACATTAAAAAATATTTTAATATATAATGAATTACTATTGTTTATAATTTATTATTTTTTACAATTTAACTTTCAAGTTTCAAAAAATCTCTCAATGTTCTCTGTATGATTCGGGGAGGTATCATTGTATAAGCCCCTGTCGCCACATGCTAAAATAATCATTTTCGTAACATTTTCTGCTTGATTGCTCCCAGATCCAGCTCCAAGCTCCAAGCTTCAAGTTCCATGTTCCATTCTCGGTGCCGGTGCCGTCTGCATCTCTGATCCGATCCGATCCGTTCCGATCGGAGCCAATCCGATCCGAGGGGGGTTCTAAATCATTGGAATCGTCGCTTCGGCGGCGTTTCGGTTTCGTCGTCATTGACCCAAATGCGCGCGTCGCTCGGACGCCGCTTGTCATTGTCATCGTTGTTGTGCTGGTACTGTGTTTGTTGTTAATTTTCATGTTATTTTTAGTGTAATGTTGTATTTATTTTGTATTTTTGCGGCTGTTGTTGCTGGTGTCGCCTACGCTGAACCAACCCTCTCGTAGCAGCGGGTTCGATTTTCTGGCCAAGGTTTTAATATCGCATTTAATGTAAAGTCAATGCAACTCTTAAATTTGTATTGACACTTTAAGGAAAGGAATTATTACAACTTAAGAAACTCTCTTATTTTCCAGTGGGTAATATTTATAAATTAATAAATTTTAACTACACAAATATCAGTAAAGAATTTGCAAACATATCCAAAGGAAATATTCCATAAGTCTCAGGTCCTTTAAGTTGCAGCGTTAAGGGAGGTTTCGGGTATAAGAATTAAAGGCAAGTAAAATAAAACAAGAAAATTGTTGTATTTCAGTGAGATAATAAAGTACCCCTGTAATATAAGGATATAATTTCCAAATAAGTTTTAATTGTTAAAGTTTCTTCTCATGATTTTTGATTTGAAAACATGTTTCAAGAGATCACCAGCAAAAATGGCGATGATAGAGCAAAGTAGATGTTAAAACAGAAAAATATTCCATCAATTTCCAGACTTCCAAATACGTGGGCTGCTATATATATTTCTGGCCTAGGCAACACTAAGTGTTGTTAGGTGGAATCTGACATTTCCATTGAAAAGTTCGACATTTTTAAGCATAAACGTACTCAGAACGGTTTGACGTACGACTATCATTTGTGTTGTTTACAGTTACTTAAAAAAATCAATTTCGCAAAAAAATGGAATTAACTCGTGAACATTTTCGTGCGATCATTTTTCACAACTTTCGGCGTGGATTATCACGACAAGAGTGCAGCGATGAACTTAAATCTTTGTATGACTATGAAGCACCATCCTATAGCACTGTGAAAAACTGGTACAACGAATTCAATCGTGGCCGACGCTCCCTCAAAGACGAATTCCGCGAAGGTCGTCCAAAAACAGCCGTTCTGCCAGAAAACATCGATGGCGTACGTGAACTAATAATGCAAGACCGTCATGTGACATACCGTGAGATAGAGGCATCCCTAGGCATTTCTTCCACCAGCATACATTCGATATTGCATGAGCACCTGGCTGTAAAAAAGGTTTGTTCTCGTTGGATCCCGCACAATTTGACAATCGCTCAAAAGAAGGCTCGTGTGGATTGGTGTAAAGAAATGCTGAAAAAATACGATCGCGGTGCTTCAAAAGACGTTTATAAGATCGTCACAGGTGACGAATCATGAATCTATGCGTATGAGCCCGAAACAAAACAGCAATCGACCGTGTGGGTCTTCCAAGACGAGCCAAATCCAACGAAAGTTGTTCGTGGAAGAAGCACTTCGAAGCAAATGGTCGCCTGTTTCTTCGCAAAAACTGGTCATGTGGCTACTGTTCCTCTTGAGCAACGTAGGACGGTCAATTCTGATTGGTACACCACCATTTGTTTGCCTGAAGTCTTCGGTGAAATTCGAAAAACGAACAAGGGAAGACGAATCATTGTGCACCATGACAATGCGAGCTCTCACACATCGGCTCAAACCAGCGCCTTTTTGACTGGCCAAAACGTCGAATTGATGGGTCATCCGCCGTACAGTCCTGACTTGGCACCAAATGACTTCTTTTTATTCCCTCACATCAAGAAGAAAATGCGTGGTCAACGATTTTCGTCGCCAGAAGATGCTGTTGAAGCATTCAAAAACCATGTTTTTGAGGTGTGTCAATCAGAGTGGAAAAAGTGCTTCGAAAATTGGTTTGAGCGCATGCAAAAGTGTGTAAATCTTGATGGAGAATATTTTGAAAAACAATAAAACTATTTTCCTTAATAAATATTCGTATTTTCATTATTAGGCCAGAAATATATGTAGCAGCCCACGTAGCAGCAGATTTCTCAGAATTGTAGAGACAAAAAAGGAAGCGAAGGGTATAATAATTTCGCCATAAGAGAGATACAAAAGTATCTTTTTGTTCTTGTCATTGGGGTTTCTTTGAGCTTGTGCTTGGGCCTGGGTCGCTTTCAATTTGTTGTGGGGCGACAAATTTCCGTTCCATTGGCGGCTTTCGGCGTTCAGCCTTTGGGCTTCGGCATTTTGAGTGCCTGCCCATAAATCTGCGGCCAGATTTGGGCGAGGATTTGTCTGAATCCTGGCCGGGATCAGCCTCCATATATCATTCCATCATTGTGTGTGTTTTTTGTATTTTTTGCCCATTCCCACGCCTTTGATGTTGAAAACTAAATTACCGACCGGCAGCGGCAAAACATAACGAAACGAAACGAAACAAAACCCATCAACGGGCGGCGGAGTCAACGGATCGACGGGCCGCATATGAGTAATCAAGCCGACATGGCCGGCATTAGCATATATGCAGATATATACAGATATCTTGTGTGTGGCCAGAGTAAAGCGTATGAATGGCCGTGTCCCGGCGTGTGGCGCCCAGCCTATGCCAATTATTCAATGCGGGTGCAGTCGTACACGGATTCGGATTCGGATTTGGACTCGGCTGGGGATTGGACCCTGGGGGATGGGGGAGGACTGGGACTGGGACTGGGATCCGGGACACACAGAACCGGGGACCACCGTCGGAGCCAACGAAATTACGCATGCAGGGCGTTGCACAAAAATAAAACAAAAAGAAAATACAACAAGCGACACACTCATCGACACATGCACTTGGCTTGTTTTCTTAACAAATTGTGAAGAGACGGGGGTCGCTGGCTACAAGGTACCAATAAAACCACGGGGGTTTTAGTAGATGTACTATTTTTTTAGCAAATTGGATATATTTATGATTTGTTTTACCATGATAGGAGAGGATAACATAGATAGTATTGCAATTTAAAATATTTTTGAAAGGGAATAATTTATTGTTCACCTTCAGAGCCTTTACTGTACTGTACGAGTCGCTGCTGGGCTTCAACCTCTTTGGCTATTCGCAATTTTTGGATGGCTTGTTTTTCGTTTCACATACCAATATTTTTCCTAATTTCTCAGCTCGACCAATAATTAATTTGTTGGGAAAAGGGCCACACCTGGTCAAAAGCGCCGCCAGCGCTCGATAATTATCATGTGTAAGCGGCCTCGGGTTTTTTCTGTTTCTGTTTTTTGGGTGGATGTTGAATGTTGGCCAGCGATTCCATCAGGGGAGAAACCGTTACTTTTGCCAAATTGTCTTCGATGGCCAACAATTGATATTTGGCGTTTGTTATTTAATTTTTAATTTGTCTTGCAAAATTGATGTTGTGGGCCGAGCAGAGAGCCGGGATTCCATCAATTGATAAAAATGGCGTTGAAATTGGGTAACACACTTCTTTGTCTGGAGGAACATTACAGAAGGTTATATAAGCCTTCCGAGGAATTCGATATTTCGGTAAAGATAAATAAAGTTTTTGGAATGTGGACATAAACAATAAGCCAGCGAATAAGTGGGCTATAAATCATGCTGTAAAACTGTTAAAACTGTAATGCGAGTAACTATTAGTCGTAGAGTATCTGGATTATTTATGCACTCGTTATTGAAATTACAAAAACTGGTAAGTTGTTTATGGCTTGTAAAGCTGTTATTATTTGCAAATTAAATATGAATTTATAACACTATTTATAAGCGATTAACTGGCTGAGCGATTTCGTTATGCAATTTGCGGCTAATGCTGCTGAAGTTGCATTTTTGGATTCTGAAAAGTATAAATAGATACAATTGCAAATTTTAGAGCAGGTTTATCGTTTGGAGAATCAGAACTTTTCCTGTTTTCTGCTCCACATATGGAGTACTAAAACTTTCCGATTTATCTTTTGTTTGTGCATCTTCTTTTTGTTAGCAATTTCCCCTTTTTGCTGCTCCAATTGATTTCGTATTCCACATGTTTCCTGTATCAATTACCAGTCCAAATATTACCAGTTCTCTATTATTAGCTGCGCTATTTTACACTCCTTCTCGGCATTATTTTGCCAACGTTTGTGCAGAAAAAACTGCGCCACATATCTTTGAACTTTTGCACTAACAAAGCGCTTTACTTTATATTTATTGCCGTCAACGTCACATTTCCGCTTGATCTGGCGCGGATTGGCCATCAGCGGAACGTCATTGGCACCACCAACATTCACATTCACAGCCACATCCACATTCGCGTCCACGATGCACCACCGCAGGGGAATCCAAGAGCACGTCCATGTCCGTGCCCATGCAGATGCCACATTTGATTCGGATCACTCCGGCCACACCTACAAATTGTTTGTGCTCCCCCAAGAGTGTGTGTATATTGCGGGGGCGGGAGAGAGGGCTTCTACATACTTTTACATAAAATATATATACAAGTAAGTTATATGGAGAGAAAAAATGCGAAAGGAATGAGTCACGTATTATACTTTTACACAGCCTTAGTTGGTTCTTGCCGAGGCTCAAGTTAATGTAGGTTTATTTATTGGTTAATTTGCTTTGAGGTGTTTAAATGTTTAATCTCTAAACTTCAAATTTTAAATGTACAATTAAAATACCTAATAAATAATAAGTAGTGGAAAGTCTTCCAAGTGAAATTTTCTTAGTTTGATTTAGTTATGGTTTTTGTAACTGGCTTATTTTATGTTCAAATTTAACTAATTACAATTCAATCTTATTCTTTCCGTGTAGCGACTTGCCCCGCTTGTGTGGGGCCGATTTTTCGCAATGTGGCAAGGGGCAGGAGGAGGCTATATGGCGATATGGCGGTGGAGATGGCACCGAGAGTGAGACGAAAATAGATCAGGTCTAGGCTGTCATGCTGGCTGCACGGCCGGAATGCCACGGCAGCAGTGTTCTTGGAAGACCCGTACCACTCCCCCTCTCTAAATACACACATACACACACACTCGGAACGGTGCTGCAAATTGTTGTTTGCGAATTATTTCGCTTTGTGGAAGTTGCAGGAAGTCGCTGCTTACATTGGCCCTCGATTGGGTGCTGAAATTCCATAGGGAATGGGATCGGATGCTGTCACAGTTATGGGTTATGGCGGAGGGCTTGCGATAACAAAGCCCGTTTCGATTTCGAGGCAACTTCAAAGGCAGCCACAAAACTGTTGCAAGTTGCTGGTGCCTGGTGCCTGGTGCCTGGCTCGTTGCAAGTTGCTGTTACATCAGCACAATTACGAGTGCAATTGGCGGGGCACGAGTAGCGGCAAAAACCGGTACCTGCTAGAGGTTCTTCTGGATCGGAGGAGCTGCTGCCTGCTGGCTGCTGCCGCTGCTCCAATCAACCACTTTCAGTTCACAGCTGATCATGAACTTCGGCTAAATCAGCTGAAAACGAGTTTTTATGGCATAATAACCAAACGACCGAGCAAGAAGTCGAGGCTCCACAACAATGATGACGATCTGATCTGAGCGTCTGTGTTTGCTCAACTGCTTTTCAGCTTTCCTCGCTTTTGGACTTGGTCTCGGAGTGGACTTGGACTTGGACTTGGTACTTGGGGGTAATTGAAAAAGTTGTTAGCCACATCAATTCCAAAACGGCCGTAAACTTGTTAATGCATCTAGCCGGCCGAAAAGACATTAAAACACCAATAACCGTAGTCCTCGATAGCATCGCTTCTTCGCTAGATATGAAGGGTTCGCCGAACAGATTCAATTGGGTTTTGTGTAGCTTTATTCTGGCCAATAAGGAAGTGCAAAACGGGTAGCTGGAATTATTTGTTTCCCTGATTGTTTTCGGGGGAAATTCTGGGAAATTCAACTATTCTAAGCGGCGACCACGAAATGTAATTCTGCGGAACTCCGAGCTAGGGACAACTACGGGTAGCTGCTGCTGCAGCGACAACCACGCCGGGCCAAATCGAAATAAACTTTATGCACGTAAAATTTTAATGAGCACAGCACGAAGTCAATTTCAATGCTAATCCGGCGGCCAAAAGCCAGACGGATTTGACCAGGAGTTTGGGGGACCACCGAGTGGCTGGTTGCAAGTTGCTTGTTGCTGGTTGCCTCTTGCCTCTTGCCTGCTGCTGCTGCTGCTTGTTGCATTTGCTGTTGTTGCACATGTGCCCTAAAGCCACAAATCACGAAGGTGGCGCGATCTGACATCCTACTCACAACCGCTGCCCTCAGGCAAGGTGTCGCTAACACTATGTAGCCAAGTCATGGATTATCCCAGCTCCTGGACAGAAAAGAAGCCCATAATAACTACTCGTAAACTTGCTCGTATATCCGCTTTCTGTGGCTTATAATCATAAATATTTTAACATTTGCTATGAAGATGTTTCAAAATTTAAGCAGAAATATTAGAAATGCAGGGTGACATCGTGGAACCCTTACCAATTTTTTAATAATAGAAAATAAGCTATCCTGGTGAGGCACACATTTTTGATGTTTACTTTTAAGATTGATAACTCTATAAAAATCAACAGAAACACTTTAATATTATTGATTCTGATTTTATGTTTAGAAATTGCCTCTATTATATTTGTAATGAGCAAAATATATATTTGCAATTTGTTCGAAGGACTTAACCTAACCTCTTATTACTTATTACTTCAAGACCGGCTGACTAGTGTAAACAGAGAGTTACGCTTGAACTTGACAAATGCCCAAATAACGTGATGCCGAAACAAATCCTGGAGCTGAACCTGAACCGGGAGGTAATTTATTATTGAACCATTTATTAGAGCGTGTCGTTGTCGTGGTCGTGGCGCTCTTTGTTGTAGATTTTGCCGTTTTGTAGTTGTTGCAGTTGTTGCCGTTGTTGCATTTGTGGCAAAGTCCACAATTGTCGCTAGGGCTTGTCAGTCATTCATGGGATGATTTGACGGCTTCGTTTGTTCGCTGCACAATTTATAGGTAACTATTTGCTTTGCCCGGAGCGTTAGTGGCATTTGAAGCAGCCGATTCCCACCACGACCACGTTCATGTCTGGCCAGAGGATTGGAAATGGGACTGGGACTGGGACTGGGAATGGGGATAGAGTGGGGAATGGACGCCTTTGTCTTGGTCTACCTGTTGGCATTGCAGGAAGCATTCACCTCCACGCACACACAGCGCACTCTCTGGCGACACGATCATAATGAGGATAATCACGATGGCGATGATGAGACAAAGACAAAGCAAGACCAAACAAATAAACAGACTGAGCAGAACCGAACCGAACCGAACAGCAGACGCAAACACAAAAACCAAAGGAACAAAAGTATCCATATATGCATGAGTGTTTCTGCGAGCGCCGTGGCGCGGATTCGGTGTCTGCCACTTGACGTGCCTGCTGCTCCTCCTCCTCTGCGGTTCCCATCTCATCCCAGAGCCAGTCCCAATCCCAATCCCTAGCCCAATCCCAAGCCAAACCGCGACTCATCGCTGGCCTGCGGCTTTTGTGCTGGGTTAATTACTAAGCGAGTCACACGCGCCTGAATTATTCAAGGCTATCTCCTGGATGCATTCGTATCTATGGCCAGCTGCGCTCAGATACAGATACAGATACAGATACAGATACAGTGGCGGGAGCTGCACAGAACGATGTCTTATATTGTGTTGTGGTGTCTTAGAGATATCTCATAAGGTTGATAACTTTGGAAGTGTGATTATACCACTATAAGTTGGTTGAAGGTGGAGAAAGCTCTTTTATAAAATGTACAACAGTCTCTTAAAGATTTATTTAAATTTATCAAAGATCAGATCTTGAGAAAAATTATTTTATAAGAAAATACTTTTCTATAATTTTATCTTGATTTTTTCTGTGTAGAGAAGCCCCAGTGCCATCTTCCGAGCCAGTACCTGAGGATCGTAGTGCACACGCGTCTGGTAACTCAATCTGCCGGATTGCACAGGTGAGAAGGGGAATAGAGGTGCCAGGCACCTGGCTTTGTTTTGTTCGGGGCGACAGCGTTTATGACTAAGTATTTTATAATGAAGTGGCAAATGTGTAGCTGCGGAGTTGTCCGGCTAAATAATTGTTGGCATTACGCTGCAAATTGTTTGCATTTTGTTTGTTTTTTTCGTTACAAAGAGAGGGATAATATGGACTGCCAGACATATCAAGAAATGCATACATACTCACAGGTATCTATGTCAAAAAACTATCATTTTCAGAACCTCCCCGTGGGGAATTTATGACTGCATTTAATGGATGAGTTTATGGGGTTGGCGCTCAGTAATTAAGTAATTAAAGCGGCATAAAACTTGAGAAATTCCAAGAAATTTAGGAGAAATTTGTAATTAATCGAATTTACTGAAACTGAAATACAGGTGTAACGTAAATAAAGACTCTAGAAGCAAGTAATTCCTGGGAAGACTGTTGTGTTAATAGAAAGGAATCCTAATAATTTCAGTAAGTAAAGTTGCATTATAGGCGACTCTCCCAAGAATACATTCTCTAACTCCCGCCGTGTTGGGCTCATTGACCCATCAAGCGCTATCCTAACGCTCAGCTACATAATTCTGTCAAAATAATGGGCGAACTGTGCACACTTTGCCGCATTATAAACCCAGGCGGCGTGCGAGTGCAATCCGAATGTTTGCTCATTGGCGAGTCCAGTCACATATCATCCATATCCTGAACAGCGACTTCCTCGCCGTTCGCATATATATAGATGTATGGATATATACAGATATAGCCGAGCGATCCGTGGAGCCAATCCAAACAACACGTGTTCGAATGGCGAATGCACTCACATGAACACACAGCACACAGAGAGGGGCCGGAGTGAGTGAGTTTTACAAGTTATTTTATGCAAGCCATAAATATGCACTTTACACTTTGCACATTTCTTTCTTTCTCGCCCCTCGGGAGAGTCTCTAATTCCCCGCAAAAGCAAAAATAAAGAAAGAGAGAAACAAGCGGCAAATGCCTTGGCCAGATGCTCTTAGTTAGACCAACACAAATACTATATCCAGCCAGACATTCGGACATTCAGACATTCAGACATCCAGACACATGGCAGACGCCATGGTCCGGACGTCGGACTCCGGAGTCGAGTTGAGTTTGGAGCTGGTTGGGTCCACAGTCCACTGTCCACGAGTGGCGGCCCCCAGAGCCTGCATACAAATTATGTACAAACATGTTTCCAGAAATGTTCAATTCATTATCGCTAACAAATGCCGATCATGTTGTGTTCAACACAGTTCAAAGCACTTTTCTGCAAATTATTGCACAGATCTACGCTCGATTGATGGCCCGTTTCAAATGCAACTCGGAAGCTCCGTCACTACTCCACTACGGCACCCGAGTCCAGTTCACTCTGCTCTCCTAATCGTAATTGCTGTTCGGCTAAGTGATATGCCGTGTTCAGAGAATCTCAATCACACAGAAAGAAATATTTAACACAGTTCCATTCAAAAGTAGCAAGAAGCTTAAATGGCGCTTCACAAATTTGGAAAGAAATGCATTTACGTTAGATAAAATATAATATTCTTTCACAGAGAAGTTTGAATTATTCCGAAAGGTTATTAATAATTTAGAACTTCTTAAGGCATTTTTTTAGGCTTTAAACTGGATGATAAATAAAAATATAAAGCAAGTAATCTTCTCGAAAAAAAATTAATAATAACCATGTTTTAAAGGCACTCAAAATTAATTTCTTAGTTTTAAGCAAAATTATAAGTACACAAATATAAATCCAAATAATTGAAATGAATTGATTTAAGCGACTTCCATTAAAGAATCTTACAAAATCTATGTTTAATACTTAATTCAAGGAACAAATAGTGTTCAATATTTAATTGTATTTTTATTTACATTTCCAGAAGGCAGCCTTTATGATAGTTAAAAATGCTTAAAATATTATTATTAACTTTCTGGTTAGCAAATTAAATTCACTTATTATATGAAGTTTTATTAAAAAAGTTATAAGTATTTTGCTTTTAAGATGTCAATTATTATTATTAACTTTAATTATTATTATTAACTTTCTGGTTTATAATTATGTCAGCAAATTAACTTCACTTATTATGAGAAGTTTTCTGCCTATAAAAGATATAAACAAACGACTTATTGTTTATTTATCAAGTTTATTTATAATTACTTCTCGTTGTGTGCTGAATCTGAGTTTGGCTGGAATCGGTTTAGCAGACTGTACGGTTTTACCCCATCGCTCCCTTTGCTCGAGAACACTTAATACACAATTTCCGCTCACGGTTCGGGACTGGGGTAAAATGAAAATAAACGAAAACAAATAAAAAGCGAACCAGAACAGAACAAAACCCTATAAAGTACTTGTACTCCTCAGCTGCGTAGGGCTGCCACTGCTGCGTCTGCTGCTGCGTCTGCGCACAAAGGCGATTTAAATTACAGAACGTGTCCGGAGAGAATAAACTTCCATTGAGTTTCGAGGGGCGGCAGCAGCGCAACACAAATTAAATGGCAATTAACGTGCAGACGCAGCTGCAGCTGGAGCTACAACTGCAAAGGCGAAACGAGTTGCACAGGTCAAAAATCAGCGGCCATCAACAGATGCCCACGAATTTACGACTCCGAATCAGCGGCAAATGTGTGCGCGTAGCTGATTGATTCAAATAAGTTTATGTGCGAGTATGTGGGTCACGCCGAGCACTTTGCTATTCGAATTTACTCGCGGCTTTACAGCTGCCTTGCAGCTTTACAGCCTCCCACGGACGCCGCCACATGCTCCACAGTGCGTATGCGTTACGAAAATTATTATAAATTACAGCGCGAACGGAGCGCTGAGGCCTCAGTTCCCAGCTCCAGCTCCAGCGCCCAGCTGATAAGTAGACCCAGAACCTCCGACAATTCGATTTAGAAGGGGCAACTCAGCACTCTACACTCGGCAAACACAAGTGTGGGACTTGCCACCGCCGTGTCATTGGAAAAATAATACAAAATAATGCGAGACCTCTCTCTTGGTGTGTCGTGGTCTTGTTAGAATCGAAAAAGCGTGGGTTCGACCGAAGGACACTTCCTATTTGGCTTGTCTTTGCCGTACTTTGTGTACTTTGTGTTTGACCGTGTGTAATAAGTATGCAAATTGCGAATGCGAGTGGAAGACAATTGATTTTTAATGAATTCTGGGGTCAGGGTCGAGTAGAAAAACACTACTACTTCAACACTACGTCCAGCACTCGACAATTATTGGCCATAAATGCGATAATGAACTTTGACGGTCCGCCAATAAAATGTGAAACCAGAAATTTACCTCAAGCTATGCGGTGAGGAAATCCTCTGATTTACGCTGATGTGACGACTATAAAGTGTTATACTATATACATATATATATATAGTAGATATATTGGGTATGCGGCACTTTTACGATTATTACGATTCCTTGCAGATTGTAAAAAGATCACACATTAAGAAGGCACTTTTATAACGTATTTGCAGGCACTACTCGCTCATCACTCTGATTCCGATTCAAATTCCGATTTATTTGCGTTTTTTATGCGTACTCCGACGATACTTGGCACATTTCTTTCGGCGCACTCTGCTTCCAAACGGCGCCTCGAAACTACGAATATCTGTTGCACGTTGCACGATTCAGGGGCTGTATCTCTGTACATATATTCGTCTTCGGTCGCTGCGTCGGATCGCTTTCTGCCGCTACCAAGACTGCGCGTCGCGAGTTCAAATTTACAACTGAAATGCCGCACGACTCCGCGACTTCGAAGCCCCGCCACTGCCAGTGCTGCCACCTTAGCGATTTAGTTGCTAGATCCAGCAACTTTTTTGTTGTTAGTGCTATAAGTCACAGATATTGCAATTTTTATTTCTTATTTAGCAATTCTAGCAATTTTATCAAAAAATTATAATTTTTAGTTTTCTTTAGTATTTTTATGTCTTTACATAAATTTTTTCTATTGTCTTAAGAATCTTCGATTAATAATGGTTCACAAGGAACCGAAACTAGTATTAACTCAGTGGTCCAATTACATGAACAAATTCAGAGTTTTTTGACTGTGTTGTTTGTTTAAAATTTATATATACAACATTTCCGAGCCTTACTTCACGACGACGAAAACTTTTGTTTTTATTTTAACTTTTTGCAACTATATTTTTAAAATCTAGCTATTTTTGCCATGACAGTGGCAGCACTTGCCACTGCAGACCAGTTCACCGTGCGGCGCTGTTAGTTTATACCTATTTTAACAGCGCTCGTTAGTCTGTTAGCAGCCAGGGCTGCGCAAGCACCGAGGGGGCTGTTACGGGGAGTCGTTGGACTTTAAATCATTTTAGAGAGCAACTATGAACTACTTTAAATAGTTTTCATTTCTAATATTGTTACTAAGATGCATGATTAATTTTTCTTATATTCATTGTATATCCTTATTAAATATTTAGCATCAAGTTGATATTTCGTTTTTTGTTTTGCCATCTGCAAACATTATCAATTTTGAGAGAAAAAAAAAACATAAATAATGCAAACCAAAAGACCAATCTTAAGAATTCCCCTTTGTTTTAAAAGATACTTTTGCACAGCAAAAAGACTGCGATGCGAAATGGAATCCTCAGTGGGCTTCGACTTGTTGATAAGGGAAAACCACTGCCGAGTGTCGGGTGATATAATCTTGAAAGATTAATTATGCTTGTGAGGAATGTGAGCAGATTGAAGTTCAATAATATTTTCTTCGATTGGCCATTCCATTACGTTGACACTGTAATTAATTACAATTTATAAAGTGCCCGTCCTTAAGGCAATCGATGTGTTTAAAAATGTATTTCATAACCAAATAATAACCCTTTTTTGCTTCTCACTTCAAAAATAAAAATATTTTTTGGAAAATTAAAGTCTCAAACTGGTGATTCTTGAGTCTAAAAAGTGTACTATTCGAAAGCCTTATAAATAGTGCATTTCTTAAAAGCTCCACCCTTGTAATTTCGTCAATTACTCGACTTAATCCGTCGAGAACACTTATCGCCTCTTTCACGGTGATAGCCCAATTTTCCGCAGGCATTTGCAGGCGCAGTTACCCAACAATTTCTCCTCGGCGGTTAAAGCAAAGCAAACTATTTAGCTGCGATTAAAGAACCTCAGCAAATTGCAGCTCATTTCGCTGCGGCTCCCAAATGATATATCTCTCTTTGCCCGGATTTCGCGACTATTCTCCGAGTTGCTTGCTGACTTTTTAAGCCTAGGCAGCACACTTACCTCGCCAATTTGATGGGCCGACCGGAGAGCAGCGGCAATTTGCGCAAATTTGCATAGGAATCGCTGCTCGAAGCGGGCCAGGCTGCCGTCGAAGCCGCACACGAGCCGCTCACGTGCCTGCTCGATTAATATCGCACGCGTGCGTGCCCAGTAGACGGGATAAATGTGCGACAGATGGCTGTCAATCAGCCCGGCCAGCGTGGCGTCCACGTCGTCGGGAAGTAAGGGAAGCGATCCCCCATTCGAAGTAAGTATCGGTATCGGGATACCTTTGGCGCAAGTCTGTGGAGGAGCAGAGATAGAGGTAGGGGTGGAGAGCTCCTTCAGTGGGCCAGCAACGTGTGGTTGTACAGGGGACAAAAATACGTATTAAAATCGAGAAACAAAGGAAAAAGCTCGTGTAAGTATTTTTAACAATAAATTAAAATGAATTATATATATTTTCTAGGATTAAGAATTTATTTTTGTATGATTAATTTTAGGAATTTTGCCAAAGGTTTAACCAAACTACTTGCTAATGTTGTTTAACTTGGTTTATTATTTAGTCAAAAAAAAGTTCTATGTTTTAACTTTCCACAACAATATTAAATTCATTTTTTCCCAATCTTATTCATGAATTTAATACGTAGTTTTCCGCAGTGTTATTACGTACCTCTGCCTGCAGTGGGACTTCCTCGTGCGGCGGCTCCAGCTCGACGACCGCCCGCTGCTCCTCGCCGGCATCCAGGTTGCAGGCGATGGGCAGGGCATCCGAGTAGGAGCTGGAGCTGTCCTCAGCCTCGTCCACCTCCTCCTCCGCAGCAGTCAGCTCTTCCTGTAGCTCTTCCTCTGATTCCCTCTCCTCGATGCTTGTGGGCGCTGGCTCGTTCCTTACCAGGATGATGGTGGTAGTGGTGGTCCTGGCGGTTGGAGGTGTCTTGGGCTGCTGACCCGTTAGGCGCTGCTTGCACTTCTTGAGATACTTGTGAACCCGCGACTTGCTGCGGTTCAAAGTGCCTGCTGATGCGGTGGAGCTTGTTCCCGGGTATCGACAGCACACATAATTAGCGTTCGCGGACAGCTGCTCCACCTCCGGATCCTCCAGAGCCTCTAGAGTCTCCGCGGCCTCCACCTCGTCCACCTCTTCGTTGCGGGCAATGGGCGCTGCTTTAACCTCTTTCATGTCCCTGTCAGTGGTCAATACTCTAGCTGGCGGGGACTCTAGGATCTCGGCTGGGCTCTCCTCCAAGTCTCCATCGATTTGCGTGTCATTCAGCACCAAGATCTCGGCTAATTCCGCTCCTGCTCCCGAACCAGAGCCCGAAACAGAAACAGAACCAGAAACAGCTGCTTCTGCTCGCCCTACCTCGATGTTCGTGTCGGCCTGAAATGCGGAAAATAAGAGGAGGAGACTTCAGACACGTGTGGAGTTCAGAGTGCGCCTGTGTATCTGCCAGATACAGATACACAATTGCCGCATTTCAAATGGGCCAAAGTTCTTTGGCTCGGCGCATGCAATGGCAACAGTAACTGCGACTGCGACTGCAAAGACCGCATTAAACACAATTCGCTCGGTTGCCACGGGCAACACCAGGGCACAGTGACACAAAATGGGATTTCACTTATAAATATTAATTAAGACTGTGATTAAATCAAAAATTAAGAAAAGAATAAGGGATTATAGATGACTTTTTGCTATAAAGTCTGGATTTTTTCTAACACTCGTATATGTAGATCATGCTATCATATCTTTTTTATGGTTAATTAAAAGTACCTTTAAGTATAGTTTAGTAACCTGCTTGGTTACAATATTACCAATTAAGGGAAGCTATATAGAAGTTCGATTGTAGATTCCTATAGTTTCGATCCACTTTCCCATAGCACACCATCAATGTGCGATGGCAGATGGGGATGTGGACTGGAGCTGGGGAAGCGGCCTGGTCCGCCTTGTTGCATGTTAAAAGTTAAACAGAAATCAATTGGGGACAGCATTGATCCGGAGACAAGACTATAGGGAAAGGGAGTGAGCGAACGGGGGCCGCATTGCATGACAATCAAATGAAACGTCAAACGTTCGTTTCCAGTTGGTCTTGCCGATGCCTGACTGCCGGTCTGCCTTGCTGCCTCAGTTGTCGTTGTCATAGGTCAAGTGTAGCACAGTAGAATTCACTTTCTTTCAGACACACAGGCACACACACACAGAAATTTGCAGTGAAAGTGGATGTGGCTTGGGGTTCCAGGGTTCGGTTTTGCTCGGCTCGGGAGATCCCCATCCCATACCCCATCCTGGCCTAGCAAAACTCTCTGACCATAACACACATAACAAAGCCTGGCATGTTCAATTTTTCAGCCGCCGAACCGAAATACTTTTGGCCAACAATGTGACATTGTGCGGTGCCGGCGCTTTTCCATTTATTTTCCCATTATCCACTCACTCGCCTTTCCACGCCCAAGCGAATTCAGCAACTGAAGTCGCCGAGGAATCCGGCTAGCTCTGCAAGTCCTTTCCCACAGCTTTTGGGTCCTTGCTAGCCTGCCGCCAGGTGTCGCCAACGGCGCCTGCGCATGCGCATGGAGCCGAACTCGGATCCCCCCATCCCCACCATTCCAACCAAACGGAACGAGGAGGCACAGATTTCTGTGGCCGAAGCTTATAAATTTCCACAATTTGTTCAGGCCGGGCTTTTTGAAGTGTGGCCGAAGCGACGCCAATAAATACCAATAAATATATCATCAATATTTTCTTTTTGGGCCAAGCACTGCGAGAAAATTATGTGGTTAATGGAAATTACAAAAATATTAAAATAACAGGTATGAAATATTACACAAATGTAACATCAACACTTTCCAGTTTGATATTGTTTCATGTGGTGAACGAATATGTGTCGCATTCTATGTGTAACAGGGATGAGCTTAGGGGTGCATGCCCAATTCAGCATGGGGTGAGCGAGAGATTCAGGTATATCTGAATCTTACGCTGTTCCGTATTATATAGATTTATGTACTCTGAAAAATTCATCGGGAGCAGATCAGAGACAGATTCAGTACACGAATTACCCCGATCGCCTCTAAACAAAAGCAAAAGAAACTTTTCCGTAAAATTCCACATAAAAGTTGTACATATTTCACGACAAAAGTCCCACTGGGTTTTCTAATATAATTTTATTGCAATTTAAAATGTTTTTAACTACACTGTTTTAGATAAATCCTAGCTTCCCTCATTGATATAAATAAATAAATACAAATTTCTCTCAAACATTGTTTTGAAAATCGAGACTTTAAAAAATAACCGGGATGTGTAGATATTTCTTTTAGAATATTCACCAAATTTCCTAATTTCCTACCCCTTTTCTGCAGTGCATGATTCTGGCGCTGCATTCCGGCGATCGCTGCCACCGCTTAAAGATCACTGCCCAGTGGCCATGGCAATGGCACGCACGATCGGCACAGGGTGGGGAGAGAAAAACAAGGAGAATCAGAGGCAAATGCAATTTGCTGTCATGCCAACTCTTGACCAAGTGCCGGACAGTGCTCATCAATTAATTGCCCTGGCCGGTCTGGTTTCGGTTTGACTTTCGGTCGTGCCATGGCTGGACTGGGCCTGGCCCGGGGGCGTTTTCGACCGGGCTTTCGTGGTGCGTGTATGTGGTGCTGGGGCAGTGGCAGTGGGTCGCTGGCTTTTACAGCCAGCTGCTAGCCCGCTGTTCAAATTATGGCCGAGCGTCAAAAGGAAATCGAAAATGTTGCACTAGTTGGCTGGACAAGCCATTAAAGAAAGGTCGCCGCGCTGCACCGACAGCTCAACCTTGGGGCTACTCCACTCCAACCCAATCGGTCCCATCCCCAGATCCAGCACTCTCTCACGCATCTACGGTTTCACCTAACGCCGCTTTGACCCAAATCCGCCATCCACTCCTATAATATATAGTGCGTCCCCAACCCTCGCCTAATCCGCGCAGAGAAACAAGATTGGAAATTAATTTTTATGCATCTCTTGTCACATTTGTGTTAATCAAAACATTATGACTGCGTTTTCTTTTATTAATTGGACAACCTACTCCGGCCAAGCACATGTGTCGCACCTGAGGAGCGGGAACTGTCATTGCCAATGCCATTTGGACGATGTTCCTCCTGCCTTCGCCTGCGACTCCGACTTCGACTGCCCACGAAACAAATTAAATTTATTGCGTGTGATTTTGATAGCGCGCAGATACACACAAATATTGCGTCAGTAACTAATTTGTTGGCTGACTGACTGACTGGCCGTTAGAGATTGTAACGGAGCGCCATAGTCTGGCTTTGTCTGAAGTCGGGGATATGGCCACACAGTAAAAAAGTAATTATTTAAGGTAGCACCTAATAGGTATATTTTCTTTAAGATTGCTCATAGAATTAACTAAAAATAAATATATTTCCAAAACGGAGTTAATTCTTTATAAATTCAAAAGGAACATTTTAAATTGTATATCTTATATTTTTTTTAGTGCTGCTATACCAGCAGCCACGTAGGCTGTGGAAATTGCAATTTCGCCCTCAACTTTAAGTCCACGGACTGCCTCTATGCGTATGCATAGCCACAATATTGGGAAAATGCGTGGGCTGCAACTGCCACTGCTCCCAAATTAAGTGACAGCGCCACGAAATTGAAAATGACTGTGAATGCGTGTCGTTAATGGGCTGGCCTAACCCCCGACTAAGGTTAAAGAAAGAGAAACTGGCAACTGGACAGGAAAACTGCGGGGGAGAAAAGCCATTTGCATGTGAGGCTGAAAAAATAGCAACTCATAAGCGAAGCAATAATCACCTTTGAAGGCAGTTATTAATTTGCTGGAGATATGTGATGTATTTCTCTTTTTACTTTCTTTTAAGTACTAAATAAAAGGCCAATTAAAGCTTTTTTAAAGTACATTGTGATTAATATAAATTAAGTTAGCTTTCTTAATTAGTACTTAGGCCGAAGGGCTTTAGTCTCCTGCGCCCTTAATTTGTTAAATATAAATATATAATTACACTGAAAATTAGTACATACATTAATAATTCATTGATTCAATTAATAGGTAAAATTAAATAGGAAGTGAGACATTTTCCTCTGTTAATATTCACCCAGCGAGCTTATATATTCTTTGTTATTCTGTTGAAAAATTATTTATGAAATTAAATCAACCTTGAACTCATTTAAAACTTAATTTAATACTCATTAGATTGATATTCTATCCCCAATATAAAGCCTATTCCCTTGCATTTTCCGGCAACGCCATTATCAAAATAATAAACAGAAATATCGCCTTGGCTATGACATTTAAGCGCTATTCAAGTCCAAGTAAGCCATTGCACTTCCTTCCAGTTATAGGTCAGATCAGATTAGCCGATTACAAAACCCATTTCCTATATCAAATTTGCATCTCGTGCGTTGAGTAACAGCCATCGCCAAATGGCGAGGCTTTATGAAAGGTTCAATGTTTCGCTCTCCGCGGATGAGTCTTGTTTTGCCTTTTTCGCCTTCAGTTGTGAGCTTTGGGTTGCAGCTCGCAGTCAGAGTCAAAGAAGATGAAAATTCCCACGTCGTGCGTGAGTGCGCGGGAAAATATTAAGCAGATTTCATGTCTCTGTCCCTGTCCATTTTGGCTGGGAAAGCGGGGAAGTGCGGAAAACATAGGGAAAATCGCTCTCAACTGCATTTAACAGCTTTGGAGATTCGATTTGAAAGCCGTTCGTCGTCGCCGCTTTTTTGAATTTGTTTTTGTTTTTGTGGCTATTGCATGTCGCGGCTTTTTGCATGATTTCTAGTTAAAATGCAAAACTCAGCTGCGATAAATAAATATGCATGGCTCGGATGCAGCGAACAATGTGGAAACGGCGGCCGAAAACCGAGACTTCGACTGCGACTGAAGCTGACGAGCGGATGCACAAGGCATCGGCTTTGGCAGCCCCCACCTTCGGCAATTGGCCGGCCAGCAACGAGGCAAGGAGCAGCGGGCCAAGTTAACAGCAGTGGTAGCAGCAGCAACAGGCGGCGCAATTAGCCACCGCTGCCTGCTAGCTGCAATTTTATTTGCTTTTTTGGTTTATTGGCCATCGAATGCACTGCTCCTCGTCCCATGTCCAATGTCCGCTGTCCGCTGTAAGATGTCCGCTGTACGGTGTCCGCTGTCCGCTGTCCGGCCAACAAATGAGCCACTGATAAATATTATTAGCGCATTGCCGAGCAGCGCACCGAAACCATCGAATCCAAGTGCAAGACCAGGACCTCTACTTGGAGCACACCGGAAAAAAAGAGTCTACTTTCTTATAAAGATTTCTATGAATGGCTTAATTAGCTTTCAGTAGGTAGTATCCAATACATTAATATTTGAAAGTTGTGCAGCCAAATGGAATAAGTAGGCAGGTATATTTAGGATGCAGCTAAGGTAATTATACTGTATTTCCTATTTTTCTTTAATTCATAAAATTCCCCAGAGAGAAATATCTGTATCGAACGGAGCAGCGTACGATTTAGGTACCTGCATTTCTCGCTTCACACATGGCACATGGAATTCCACATAGAATTCGTTCTCCACATAAAGCAAAGGCAGACTGGGGACATAAATATATTAATATTTGCGAATATTTGCGGCCTTTATTTTCTAACTTGAGTTAATTGCTGACTTGTGCTTTTAGTCGGCTGATTCTAACCAAATAAATCAAGCCGCGAATATGTCTTGATTCAATAAAAGTTAGTAAGCCTTTTTGAGATTCTAGGTTATTATTTTATAATTATTTTGTCATCTTTAACTATCTCTGTACTAGCCTCAAGCTTTGGTTATCAAATATAAGATTAATTGGATGGAGTATGAATATTTATTAAATAAAGTAATGTGGTTAATTCAAAGTTCCCATAGAAAACAACAAGCTGAACAACAAAACTACAAACCATTAAATGTAAGAGAAGTGGTAAATGTATATTTCACATTAATTGTGACATTGTTTATATAACTGAATATAATAATATTATTACATTTTCCATGAATGGCATAAATGTAATTTGTTTCTGTGCATTGATCGGTGCACTGGCTGCCACATTTGCGGCATAATCGCAATTTATTTAAATGCAATAGGGGGCATCGCGGTGTGGGATGGGTTGGGATGGAATGGGAATGGGGAATGGGGTGGCCACATCGCCACCAGAGGTAGTCCTACCGCGAGTGCTACTACTGGCGCAGCCGCCAGTCTGCAATTAATATCGACATTTTAACACTTTACGTTGAATTATTGCATCTCTTACTTTTCGCGATTGCTATTATCAATGGGGGCAGACAGTCCGTTTAGCTAGTTCGGTGGTCCCCGGAGTCGGGCTTTGAGGCCCATCAGTGCCGCCACTTCCAGCGGCTTTTTACTTTGTCCCCGGGTCTCCTTCGGGTTTTCCTTTTTTTCGGTTTCCCCTCTCCGCCTGCAAATCTCTGCTATTTCCTTTGCATTTTCGCTCTGCACTATCGTATTTCGTTAATGGGCGGGAAATGCAACTGTCACCGCGCTCGAATGTCAAGGAAAAGATCGCAATAAGCAGAGTGCCCTGGCCGCTGATTGAATAACGCCACTCGAGGTGCGATCGGACTAGTTCGGTGTCGGAAATGGCCAATCCTGAGCTTGGGAGAAACTCGTAAAGCTGCTCTTTAATCTGGCCAAGATAGGTTGCAATTGCACTTTGGCAAATATTTATTAGCAACAATTAAGTGTGAAAACAGTAAGTTCGCTGGACAGAGCGAGGCTAAGGTAGTTCAGGAATTAAAGAACAACCCACGAAGCCATGGTTGTGAGTGATTAATTACGATTTACCAAAAAGAACACTCCCTTCCCAGGTTTGATTTATGGTCTATTATTGCACAATATGCAAATTGGTGGAGTTTGCATTAACTGAATTATTTATAATGGCTTTGCAAAGACAAACAGATTCATTGATCAGACTCTAATTGAATTTCCTGAGAAATATTTCCATAGACAGGAACAATGCCATGAAATATAATAAAATGAAGGCTAACCATATTTTATGGCTAAAATATTCCCAGGAGCTGCCAAGTCACAGATCACCCGAAATAAAGTAAAACCTGTTGCCCACAAAGAGTTCCCAAAAACTCCATGTAATGCCAAAACTTTCGCCAACTTCCCTTAACGAACTCGCGGCCGTTTAATCACAAATCAACTTTCACGCCCCCGAAAAAAAGACTCCCAGCAGCCCGCACTCGAAAACACTTGAAAATGTGAGCCGCAGAAAAATATGAACTCTCGTCTCTTGAGCGCTCACTTAAAGCTAGCCACATTAATCTACAATTACTTTGTATGGCCCATGGCCGGTGGCCAAGACCGAACTCGAGCTCGAACCCGAGAAAAATGACTCAATTTAAATCAATAAAAGGGCTCGGTAACCGCCGATACCCCGATTCCGAGCACATGGTGACCCCCAGTGCAGGCAGAGGTAAACCTACCGTCCGGATGGCCGCGTACGAATGCCAGATCAGCCGCGGACTCAGGGGCTGCGGATCGTAGCGGAGGCGGGCATATTGCTTCATGAATATTTTCCAGATTACATAAGCCATCGTAGTCGGCGCTTCTCCGCGTCCGCGTCCGTCTCCGTCTCCGTCTCCGTCTCCGGTCATAAAGATCGATATCCACATGCAAATTATATGCGTGCCAGGAAACCGCCGGCAGTGCCAATCCAGATTTTGGTTCGGACTGGGCCCGGTTAATGCGTAGTTTGTGTTGCGTTTATTGTTTTCATAAATAAAGAAAAGTAAAATGGAAGTGCACCGAAACTGCACGAGGGAAGGCACTCCGAAATTTGTCGGTTCGCATTATTATTATTATTATTCCTTATTATTATCGCTGCAATGGCGAATCACTTTGCACCGGCGGTCCAGACGGATTCACTTCATTTTTCACGGCACCAAAGAGAGGCAAATAAAAAGGAATAAGAGTCCGAAGCCAACAAAGGCAAAAGGCAGGGCAGTGTGGCACAGTGAGCCCCTTTCCTTCGCCGCGTCCTCCTCCTTCGTGATCTTGTGTATTATTTTAATATTTATTTACATTTGAGCTTTTTGCATAACGCGCGGGTCACGACGGAAATCGTCGGCTGGCAATTTATCAATACATAGTTGTTTCCCCCATTTTGCCCAGAGGATGGAGACGGAGCCGAAGCCGAAGCCGGGACAGAGACGGAAAGGTACGGTCGCGCGGAGGGCACGAAATCAAAACAAATGAAAAACGCGCCAAAAAATCAAAACGCGCACAGATTTTGCCTCGATTTGTTCGTTACTTTTGGGCGAGGAGATCAATGGGAAAACGTCAAGAGCTGAAGTTGAACCTGGGACCTCCGCAGGCCTGCGTCTGTCCGGGAAACAAGTTCAAAGCGTTTGCGGCGGCCGCTTTACACCAACTAAATTGAAATGAGGCGAGCGCCAAATGGAAATGGAAAAGCCCCGGCGAATCGAGGGTGTAACTCACAGATACTCACCGATGCCGCGATACCCATCCCGTATCCACCCCGCGTTTCCACAATATCGCCGCTATTGCAGGCTTCAATGATTTTCCATGCGTGCGAACGCTTTGTTCCAACGCGATATTTGAATTTTGCCTGGGCTTTTTGCTATTTGGCTTCGCTGCGATTCGATTCGAGCCGAGCTCAGCTGACTCAGCCGCCTGAGAAACGCTCGTTGAGGAACATCAATGGCAACAGCAACAGCAACAATAAACACAACACACCCACAATTACCGGTGATTTATAGTGACACAGCCAAGGATATCTTGACTTTGTCAAGCAGTTGGTGGCCGCATTAGAATACAACCAGGGAATGAATATCTTAACATATATTTTTTGGATTAGGATTCTAATAAAAGCTCTGGTTTTCCTTTATATCGAATAAGTAATTTTTGAAACCAAGACACTGTAAGTTTTTTGTTATAAAATATTTATTTCGTTAAATATTAAGAGACTCTAGAGAAAACATTTAATCAATCTACAAAAAATAAAGCAAAGTCCTTACACTTCCAGAACTCAAGACTCTGAATATTAAAAGTCAATGTTAAATGATTTTCAATCAGGATGGCACTATCTGTCTAGTAAATAAATTTATAAAACAAACCCTAACCGTAGGTTACTTTTATCTGAATATTTATTCTTTTTAAAGCGGGTCCTTCCTGTCACAAAATGTACAATCATTATTCTTAACATTGTTTCTAAAAAACCTTATTTCATAAAAATATAATTCCCAACTCGAAGGGTATGTGAAGATGCGGCTTTTCAAGTCGTAAACTATCACTCGATTCCATTTAGTCGCTATTTCAAGCGGGGGACCGAGGTCTGTTTTATGCACAATGTTATTGTTTACTCCGCTCCACCACCCCCAACCTCTGTGGGCCCATCCCTCGGCCGGTATTGTAGATAGTCGCATAAAGCATCATATAGACATCTTCAACTCCTGCCTTGACCTTGGCAAGTTCGCATGTACAATACTATGCCATGTACTAGTATATAATAGGGGCTGCCCATATATTTTGTTTGCTACTTTGTCGGTGTTTAGCTTATGCCTTTTGACAGGCATTTCTTTACGGTCTCAGACCTGGCACCCAAAGAATTCAGAGCTAACGAGCTCCGAGCTGGGACTGGGTCTCCTTCGGCTCCTGGCTTCGAGATCGCCTAGCGATTTCGTTAATCGGAACACGCGATGAGTGTTTACTCCCGCTTCAGTTTCAGTTTCACAAATCTGGGCAGTCGCTGAAACCTGGAGTGCGAGAGTGAGAATAAACATTTGCCGGCCGGAGCGGCGATATAAACAATACGGGCCGAGGCACCGAGGGCCATAAATATAAGTATTAAGTGCTCTTCCCGGTGGGTCTGCCATATTTTCATCTGTAATAGGAACGAGCGCTAGACTATTGTTTCATCCGCGAATTGGGCTGTGAGCAAGGGTATCAATATTTCCGCCAATTAATATCAATTAATTTCCCGACCCAATGCGGGTGCAATTGTGAGTCACATAATCGTGCTTTGAATCTGGTTTTATGACTGTTAATAATTATCTGAAATCAAAGCAAGCTCGGGAATTGTGGGTTAAGTGCACATTTTTTAAGTTCCCAAAGGATAAAGGATTTTCAATCAGTGAACAAATCATCAGTTCAAATTGTAAAAAATGTTTATCCGGCCCAATGTCATAAAAATAGCATTTGCCCACCTAAATATTAGAAAACTCTTTAATATGCCATGAGCGTTAACCCCTACGTGCTCTGCTTGAGATCCGCATTGTTACAAACACAAATATTTCGAAATCGCACAAATGCCAACTACAGATAATTGCCAAAAATCACCGGCAGAGTCAACTTTCATAAAACGGCATTCAATTTGATTTGCACAATTTGGTGGCTTTTAACGGCTCCTCGTCTGTCGGCTTGCTTTTCAAATACATTTATATTTTTTCTGTTTTTGCCTGGCTTTTTGGCGTTTGTTTGAATTGATAACAGGCTGGAAGTGCCTTTCAGCCTGACAGCCATAATCGCTCAACGCCAACTGTTTGGCAGCAGGGTGGAGTAATGGAAGTGGAGTAGTTTGGGGTAGTTGGGCGCCAGGGGATGAAGTTCAGGTAGCTCGCAGCTTGGAACCAAGCCTATGTCTCCGGCAGGTCGATGGACACACCCACCCGGAGAGCCGAGAGTGGAGAGCGGAAGCGGAACAAAGCCTCAGACAGTTGGACCTCAGACCGCAGACCTCTTGATGGAGAAATTATAGCGAGTCACGCGAGTGCGAAACTTTTCTAACCCTTCTGCCTTCTGAATTTCGCCTTCCGACGCGTCGGCTGTGCCCCGATTCACAGGAAAACCAGAATTAGCTAAAAATTGCACTGAAAGCCCGAAATGATTGTCTTTAATTGAATTCACTGCCAGCCTGAATAACTTTTAATTGAATTCCAGCTAAAGCCTAGAACTTGGAGGTGAGGTGATGACCCACTTGGGATCCACCGAAGGATGAGATACACAGAGCCAAAATATTGCACAAATTTGGTTAATTCTATGAAAATAACATTTTATTAGTCGGTTTTCATTTTCACTAATTATATTTAATAATGAAAATATATCAGGGACAGCTTAAAATTTTTATACAAAAAATGTACTAAAGTAAGTGTCTATAAAATTAACATATGATATGGAAAGCTTTTAAAAGATTGAGAATTTACTGCAACTATATCAAAACAAAACAATACTTCATTATTATGTAATTGTTTTGTAAGAAATCACCAGTTCCACATTAATTTTTATTGACTTGAGGCAGTAAAATTAGGGAGAACAGATTTTTTGTTAAAGCAAACCTGGTTAAACCAATATATTTTTCCTCGAACGACAATTAATAGTGAAAATCAGAACCTATAACTTGTTGTTTGTTTGTCGAAAGGTAAGTAATATGTGCTGGTCTCTAGGGCTAAAAGGTGTTATGAACATTTGGAACCCAGCTGTAATTATTATTATTAGAATTAGTATTAGAATTTCCCCATAAAGCATATTTATTTCGGATCAGCATCACCAGGCGAGTCGATTTAGCTATGTCCTTCCGAGTCTGAGAAACTTTAAGACTCAGAGCTATCGGATTTGGATCCTCAGAGCATTCTAGAAGAATGCACCGGGATCAAGTTTGTATTAAAATAAATAGAATTAACCTAATTCAATTAAGAAAGTTGTTAGACGTTATTTGCTATCTATCTATCTATCTTTCTCGCACTCGCCTCAGTTAGTGACCGTCACTTAAGGGTTTAACTTTCGACTGGACTGTCGCTTCTTTCAACGCAAACAGCTTTGGGCACCGGGTATCCCGCAGTCGAGCACCCTCAACTTCCCCCAAACTTGTTTTCTATGGGTTTCTGTAATTGTGCACGGTGCACTCACGTGACATCGTCTCCTGGCCAGGCGGCGTTTAATCCATTTGAGCGCCTCCTGGCGACCGCGGGCGAAGGACATGCTGCAGCGGTGCCAGAGGTGCAGGGCGATGACGAGGACGCGCTGCACCCAGACTCCGAACCCCTCGCGGCTGGGCAGCTTGAACATTAAGCCGGCCACAATTGGCACTCAATAATCATAACTTTCGGGGGATATTCGCTTTGGTTCCGGCGATTTCTGCAAGCGGTATTCCTGCGGGACCGGCACTAGTAGAATTTCACTTTTATTTCAGGGGGCGGTACGCGGACTCGTTGTTACTTCAGTTGCGTTTGTTGTTTGACTGAGAATGCCGCCGTTCGCTGGGCTCGTTTCCCTGGCATGCCTCGGTTTCTCGATTAGAGACAGAGAGAGGGAACGAGAGAGCGCTGCAGTTGCGATTGTCACCGGCGATACTCTACTCACACTTTTTGTTGCTGTTCAGCTTTTCAGCGTTTCGCGTTTTGTTTATACGATACCTTATTTGTGGGGCCCGCGTGCGTGTGGCTTACTAAGAAACCGCCGAGCGCCGGACATACATAAGTAATGCAGGGAGCGATACAAAAACAGAGACACAAATTGAAAAAAATCGAAACCGTTTTTGCATTCAAAGCACACTGCTGCACATCGCCCATCGCCCATCGCTCCTCTCACCTCTCCTTCGCGGCCTGAGCGCCGAATACTCGTACTTTTTAACTGAGCTTTGCACTCGATTTGATTGCCGGCGAGCCGGCAGAGGCAACAGCAACAACAGCAGCATGTGAGCACGCAGGGGAAGCCCAACTAACGGTGAAGGCGAAGGTGTTGTTGCCGTTGTAATGCCAAATGCATGGCCTAGGCACAGTGGTTCAAAGCAGGTTGAAAGGGGTTCAATTCCTATAGCTATAGGGTTGCCCAACCCTCTCTCGCTTTTATCTGTATAATTATTGGGCTGCTGAATTCATATGAATACAATATTGTATGGGAAATTATCACATCAGTATTCTTCTCTGCTGTAGAGATTTAAAATACGGTTTTAAAAACCTCTTGGCGAGGCAAAGATTTTAAGAGCTTTTGAAATAGTGTCAAGTTAATTTCATCTGTATTTAATTCTTCCTTCTTCCTAGACTCTTGGAAATGTTGTAAGAACTTTTAAGGATCTCAGCTCACAAAGCATTGCATTTTTATTGAAGTTGGAGTATGTACATATGTATGTAAAATAGTGGTGCGCAGGCATTCTATTGTCATGCCAGAATTGCGTTAATAAGAGTAAGAAATAAAACGAAGTGGCTAGATATAAAAACAATCAAAGCTCTAACTATTCGTAAAATTGAGTCAAAAAAAGATATAACCAAGATCAATGGTACTTAACTCTAAAAAGGCTTCAGTCATAAATCCGTTACCTTGTTAACGTTCAGTGCATACTGTGCGTGTGCAAGCAGAGGTCTTGCGAATCAGGGCTATGGGCACCACTGAATAAAATATTTTATAGAGAAAATTAATCTCTCTTGTTACACACATAACAGTGCTATCACAGTAGGCTACTTTTACAACTAATGTGATTTAAGTTTTTCTAATATCATAAAGATCTCTACTTCCTTTGCTTCATGACCCACTGTACCCCCTCGATTCATGTGTGGGCGTTCCTAGGCGATTCCCTTACAGACCTCAGCCGTGTTTGTGTGTGTGCAGATGGTGCCGCTAGGCGACGAAGGCAAACAAGTGTTTTCGGTTGCTGTTATAAAATGCGCGAAGAAGACGACAAAAGCCCATGGAACGTCCATCGAAAGCTTTTCAGATTAATGCTTCTGCTCTGTGGTTATTTCGTTACTTACTCGCTCGCCGTTGCCAGTGCAATTTGTTGTTGCCGCCGTTGCTAGTACGGTTATTTATTTATTTATGCTAATGTTACTGTTGACGGCGACGCTGGCGCAGGCAGCAGCGATAGCTTCTCGAGACAGAGGCAGCGTCGCTGACGATGCATTTGCATTGTTTAGAATGAGAACAACGAGAAAACGAAGCCAGCAACAAAAAACAGGGCAAAGACAACAACAATTATGCCTGCAACAAAAACAAGAACAACACTACAAGTAGCACTCACGCGACAAAAGCCCATAAATAAAGTGTTCTCATGGTTATCTCGTTCTCCGTGCGATATTTTTGAGTATCTTTGTATATGCACAAGAAAAAAGGGATTATCAGACAAGTTGTATGTATTCATTTTCAGTTATTTTAAGCTAAGATAATCAGAATCAATAAGAGCAAGATAAAATTAATTTAAACTTCTAAGGACAATGTATAGTACTGGACCCATTGGGGCTATCAAAAATTGGGCAAAAATTAATAAAAATACTCCTTTAAGAATTTTTTTTTACCACAATGGATTGAATTTAAGTATATTTTTCTTAAAAGTTAATGTTTCTTAAGGATAAGAAAATAATCCTTAAGAAACATTTAAGAATAAGTAATAATAATATATCTTAACAAACTATCAAAACATTTCTAAAGGTGTATTTACATTTTAAATACGGACACAAAGAAAGTTCGGAGTTCCCACTGCCGTGGAGAAATTGATGGAAAATTCTCAGCACGTTCAGCAGCTGTTTCTCCGCCTCCATTTGATGGAAGACTGGGCGTCAGATCACCTGGCTCCAATGTGCTCCAAGGTATGGGTTTCACATACACCTGCTGCTCGGAGAATCGAAGATATCGCCGCTGGTTACGATGGATGCGGAGGGATCCCAGTTCCAGTCCCAGACTCAGCTGAATTTCGATGCCTGGCTCTACTGTTACGAGGCAAAAAACAAAATTAGTATAGTTTATAGGGTGTGATCTTTATGAGATTTACTCACAAGCATAAACAAGTTGTGTACTTGTTCAAATTTTAATCGCTTCTATTTAAAGGAAGAAATATAAATAAAAATTAAAAACTATATATACATATAACAATTTATATAATTTTTGGGAGAAATCGCATGTTCTAACTTTGCCTATGAATTCGGTAGCAGGCTTAGTAAGAAGTGTAACCTTTGTGTAAGGTCACGTTTCCAAATACGGTCATTCCATTTGCTTAATACAGAAAGGAGAACGTCCTGCTTCGAATACTTGTATTTATATATTTTTGAATACTGCCACCGAACGATGAATCCTCCCACTGTGGACAAGGAGACCGAGGAGAAGGTTCGCCGCCACCTGAGCAAGGAGGAGCTGGAACGCCAGATGCGCAGCATTCATGGGCAGGGTGACTCGCAGGAGTGCAGAAGTCGGGGTTCCGGGAACAGTAACAGTACGCGTGCTTCCGGGAGCGGTAACAATGGGCCACGCCAGGAATCGTGGATTTTCGAGAGCGTTGGAGGCTACTATCTGGCCACCGAGGATGTGAGCAAGATATCGCTGGCACCGCAGGAGCAGCTGCTGATGCGGAACCTAATATACGCCTTCTCCGGAGTTCCCACCTCGCACATCAAGTCGGACGTTCAGATCGATCAGATCGCGGAGATGACGGCGGTGGACATAGCCAAGGTCCGCTTCCGGCTGGACGAGGCCTTCAACGGGGCCTTCCGGTCGCTGGCCAACAACGTGATGCCCCTGATCGGATACTACATCAGTGTGCAGAGCTTCATCGAGGAGACCAACATGACCCCCAGTTGCGGCAGGACCCGCCTGGCCCTGGCCACCGCCCTCAGTGACCAGTTGCAGGACTACTACAAGCTGCAGTCCAAACTGGAGACGGTTCTGAACGAGCAGAAGCTGAACCTCAGGGAGCTGGTGCGACAGGTGCGTCCTTGGGTGTCGATTCTCAAGGTGTTCTCCAGCATGGCCTGCAGTTCCCGCGGCAAGCTGAACAGTGCCCAGCTGCTCACCCTGCTGGACGAGTTTTCCAGGGAGCAGAAGGCCACCGAAACGGACTTGAAGGAGAGGGTCTCCCAGATCCTGGCCAAGGTTACCCATGCCTACATGAAGATAGTTCAGTTGTGGACGCAAAAGGGCATTCTCTACGACTCGCAGCACGAGTTCTTCGTGGAGGACACCGAGCGCTCCAACGCGATGAGCAGCACCCTGCTGGCGCCCGAGCAGTGCTGCCAGGCCTACTGGTCGGAGCGGTACCGCCTGATGCCCGACCGGCTGCCATCCTTCCTGCTGGACCAGGCGCAGAAGATATTCCTGGCCGGGAAGTACCTGAACATCCTGCGCCAGTGTAACGTGACCATGAAGCTGCTGCAGAAGCCGCTGAGCTACACTCCCGGCGAGGCGGGCCACGTAGAGATCATCCAGGACAGCTACCAGCTGCCAGCCGGCAAGCTCTTGGAGGTGATCAAGGAGAAACACCTGGCCGCGCACCTTCGCAATCTTCGCGGCTATTTCCTGCTGCAAAAGGAGGGCTTTGTCGAGACCCTCCTAGACAAATGCCAGGAGGAGCTGCAACGCAATGTGGACACACTGATTCCGGAGAAGCTCCAGAACCTGCTGACGGAGTCCCTGCAGAAGCTAAACGAGCCTTTCAAGGGGATGCTGCGCTGCCAGCTACTGCCATGCGACGTCACCACCCAGTTGGCCAGGGGACAAGAGGCCGAGAAGGACCGAGAGGAAGAGGTCGAGGACGAGCTCCGCCTCTACGGCTACGAGTCCTTCGCCCTGCGCTACGAGGTAAAGTGGCCGCTAAGCTTTGTGCTCCACCCCCAGCCGCTGGAGCAGATGCAGGTTCTCCAGCGGGTCCTGCTCTTCCTGCGCTATGTGCACCGCACCCTGACCTTCTTGTGGCAATCCCCCTCTGACGGCACGGCTCTGCGGCAAACCAGTCGGTCCGGGGACCTGCGACAGCGCATGCTGCTGTGTATGCTGAACCTGGAGCAGCACATCACGCTGGACATCGCGGAGCCGCGCTGGCAGTCGCTGCTTCAAACGGTGGACAAGGCCCAGGGCATCGACGAGGTGCTGACCAAGTTCGAGGAGACCGTGGCAGAGTGCCTGAGCCTGGGCCTACTCTCCTCCGCAGACACCTTCGTGGGAAGTCTCTTCACCCTCGGCCACATATGCCTCAACTTCTGCGGCTTCGTGGAGTCCCCGCCGGTCGCCGGGAGCAGCGAGGAGTTCGACAAGGCGATCGGGGAGTACGAGGAGGAGTTCTGCAGCTTCATGGCCAGCATCCTTGAGTTGGTGAAGCAGCTGAGCGGCCCCAGTGGCAAGGAGGGCGAGCGACAGTCCTGCAAGCAGCTGCTTCAGCGCCTCGAGGAGTACAGCCAGAAGCCAGAGGCACTGCGTCATGACACGCCCAACTAGGGGCGGTCACTGGTCACACCCGTTCAACCGTTTCGCTATCCGTGTTGGGGGTCAGAAGCGTGTCCAGCGCTCCAGCAGCCTTGCCAAATCAGCCGTGCCCCCAAAACCCATCTAAGTCGAATCAGCAAAGATACTAACGAGCCTTAAGATCCACGAACGTAAGACTCTACACTTCCTGAACATAGGGCTCTGGGCACTGGAAAATAGAGCTCTGACCCCTCTTAAAAATTTAATTTTCGTTTTAATGAAAAAGTAAATAAATAAATAAAAATAAATTAAAATGGCTAGATAATTAACTAAAATGGGAGTAATTAATATAATTTTCTGATAAAAGATGAAGATATAACAATTTATATCTGACGACCTCGCAAGATGTATATCATATTCATTAGGTTTTTGTGTGCTTTCTTGTTCTCAAACTGAGGAAGAAATACTTAAACTAAGAATTTAAAAAAATCTGTGCTCAAAATAAGAGGAGTACGTATTTGAGAACGCTGTTTCTCAATTTCAGGATGCCATAATTCTCTCTTATAATAATCATAATGCAATTATGAAGGCTCATTTCCTAGGTAACTCTCGTGGCCAAAATAGGTGATGAACCCTTGCCGACTCTGTGTGAGCTTGGCATATGGGTATGACACCTGTTTGACGGAGTCGGCAATTTCCGATGGCTACGCTCGCCTCACCGACTCACAATGGGCGTGAATAATCGATGTGTGTTTAATTTTTGGCCGGCGATCGCTTATGTCGAGTCACGGCGGTTGCGGCGGGGCTAGTGCAACGAAAGCGCCGATTTGCATAAGATCGTAAATTATTTTAAATGGCGGTAAACAGATCTTAATGCAGCCCCGCTCCCCGGATTGTCCTCTCGAGCCGGAGCGGGCTGCCAATTTGAATTCAAAGGCCAATTGTTATGTAAATGCACTTGCCTCAGTTGCCGACGCAGTTGCACGCAGCTCGGACTCGCATTAATAAATAAAAGGAAAACGCGAGAGCGCCTGCCTGTCCAGAAATCACTTAATACTTATCGCTTTAAGGACAACAGGTGGTCGGCAACGACGCCGACGATGACGCAACAAAACCCAGCTCCGACTGGGGATAAACTGCCCAGAGCGGAGGCCAATCATAATGCACTCGGAATTATGGTAAAGTTCAGATGCATTGCTTCCGAAATGTATATCATTATCTGCTTGCGAAAATGATGGACTGCCGCTGTCGGCTTGCATTTACCCCGATGAAGTTGGATCGCCTGAATGGAGCTCACCTGGAGGGGCAGGGAGTGAGGCGCAGTATGTAGCTATGGCCGTGGGAATTCCCCCAGCGCGGCTCGGAGATCAGCATTATGGGGGGCAGGTTCATTAAACTCGGGGCACGCCTCGTCCGCGGGATGACTTCATTTGCGAGGGCCTAGAAATGTCATAAACTTGAACCCGCCAGCTGGCCAGCGAGCGGAAGCGGGCTTCAAGGTTCACTAGGCCCCTAATTGAGAGCCCAATTTTATTTGGCAAACGGCCAAAGCCACTCAGCCATTACTTTGGGTGGGTCAGCGCATCGGGGAAAGCCAAAAATGGCCGAAATTAAGGGGAGACTCTGTGTAAAATTAAGTTGCACTGAGATGAGCCCTACCATTAACAATAACATTAACTTTAAGTCGAATAAGATAATAATATTTAACGGAATATGGCCTTACCTCAGTATTTAGACTTACCTCAATTTTAATACTTTTTCTCTTACTTAGATACCTTCCTTAGATACAATTCAAGTCGTCGAGCTCCTTGGACTAATCAAGAAATATCTGCAACATTTACTAACAGAATGGAAGCATTTTACAATGATTTTGCAATCTGAACGCCATTAATAGCCGCCATCCAGGCCCTCCTCCTCCTCGACTTCCATTTCGTTGGCATCGCTCGATTTGATGTCCACCGCCATCGGGTCCTGGAAGGCGCGCTGGGCCGATGGCTCCGGCGGATGGGTGTGGAGGAACTCGTAGCCGAACTGGCACTCGTGAATCTCCCCGTTCTCGCACTTCTCCTTGTACCAGAGCAGCCGATCCGTGTTCCCGCCCAGGGATTGGTCCAGCAGTTGGCGCCGCTGGCGACCCCGCTCCAGGAACTCAATGTAGTCGATCGACTTGAACTCGTTGAACATGCCCAGGATCTCGAAGGAGTCCTCGCACACCTTCTCGTAGCTGTCGGACATTTCAATCTCGCGCTTCACCCGCTCCTGGATCATCTCGTTGCGCTGCATGTCCGGAATCTCAGCCGGCAGGATGCGCGATCGGATGGTGTTGATGTCGTTCTCCACACTGGCCAGCACGTCCCGGTGCGACTTCTTCTTGGCCTCCTCGTAGGCCAGCTGCTCCTTCTCCAGCGCCGTCTCGCGGGCCAGCTTCTCGGGGTCCATCTGCTTGCGGGACATCAGGATGGTCATCATGCGGTTCAGGTTCAGCTCATCCCACAGCACGGCCATTCGCTCGTTGTAATTGCCGCTTAGCTTGGGTTTGGTGCCTTTGCTGGTTAGATTAATGAAGCATAAAATTATTTAATTATGGGAAATCTGAATAATACTTACCTCCGCTCCCCGTCTCCGCCCTCCTCTCCTGCCCCCTTCTGGCCCTTCTTCCGCGAGGCAAACTGCTCCTCCCGCTCGAGGCGCTCCATCTCCTTGCGGGTCTCCGCCTCCGCCTCCCGCTTCGCCTCGATGATGTCCTTGTTGAGCTCGTAGTACTTCTGCTCCCACGCCTGGATGCCCATCTTGCGGCGCTCCTCCTTGAGGACGTAGCTCATCAGCTGCTGCAGCTCGTTGTTCAGCGGCACGTCGAAGGTGTGCGGCAGCTTCACCATCCGGATGCTGCTGTTGTAGTCGCCAATGCCCAGGATCTTGTGCGGCAGCGAGGGGCGGTGCTCCGTGATGCCGGTGATGATGCCGCCACCAAGGATCTCGATTAGGCAGGCGTCATCGTCGCGAGCTAAGCAGGGAAACCATTTGGATTTTATTACAGTTCCTAATTTAATGGGTTCACTCTCAACTCACCCAATATGTCCCACGCCTCGAGGATGCCATCCATCCTGGTCACGTACAAGACAGCCGGACGCGTCTCGCTCCAGGCCACGGCCGTTAGGTCGCAGGCCCGCTGTCGCCAGAAGATCGGCGAGTAGTTGTAGTCCTCCTTCCAGATGGCCAGGATGGTGCGCCCGATGGAGGCGAAGAGCTCGGGATAGAAGGGGTTCTTGCGCACCATCACCACCGGACCGTCGTGCACCATGGCGAATGGAATGGAGCTGTTAATGACCTCCGTGGGATCGCCCTCCGTGTAGGTGCCCTGCCAGTCGATCCGGCTGATGTGGCCGTAGAACGTGGAGACGATCATGCTCTGGCGGAGCGTGGGCGGATCCTTGGCCAGCAGCTTGGTGGGATAGTTGTTCGGATTGGAGTGGATGAGCCGCGGAACCGGAGTCAGGCAGCTGAAGGACGCGGTGTCCGCTATGATCCCCGTCAGCGGCTCGGGGAAGTAGAGATTGTACGTTGGTTTGATCACCTGCGACTTGAAGTTCGACTCGCTCGAGGTCAGCTCCTTGGGCAGCATGCGGCTGCGCATCTTGTCCTTGCCGCCCTTGCCGCCGCTGCCATCCAGGTTCCAGAAGCTGATGGTTCCGTCGAAGGCGCATGTCACGAAGAACTTGTGGACGTTCTTTTGGTTCGGGTCGTTGAACACCTTGCCGAAGTGGTTCAGGTAGATCGAACTGCCCAGCCAGTAGAAGCCGGTGATGGGGCCCTTTGGGGAGGTGGGCAGCTGGGAGACTGTGGCCGGCGCGATCCTGTTGTCCTCGATCTCGATGGTCCAGTTGAGGAACTCGCCAATCATTATCCGGTACTTGGCCTGCGCGGCCGTAAGGTACTCCTCCTCCTCCAGCCGCTCGCAGCGACCCTGCAGGTCCCACAGGACCACCTGGCCGTTCTTGCAGCCGCCCAGCAGGATGTCCCCGTTGAAGGGGCAGAAGGTCAGCGCGGTGTTCTCGATCGGCGCATCGAACTCCAGCTTGTAGTTCAGGTTGTCCGAGAAGCTCCACAGCAGCACGGGATTGGGCTCCAGCACCGCCCGCTGCACATAGTCGACTCGGTTGGTGGCCTCGTTGATGGTCGCCGGAGTGCTAAAGGCGTAGGACACCGCTATCAGTCCCGAGAGATTCGGATACCAGTCAGAGCCGGACACGAATCGCTTGTTGCTCTTCGAGATGTTCGCAAAGCAGAGGAACTCCTGCAGGTACGGATTGGTGTACTGCACCACCTGGCGCGTGGATATCAGCGTGTAGTCGTCCCTGGACGAAAGAGATTTTGGAGAAGATTTAGCTATAGGGATTCTATATACAATCTTTCTTAACAGAATCTCAGGAGATCAGCTAAAATCCTTTCTAATCCTTTAAAGGGATATTCCTACTGTAAAGAAGTATCAATATCTCACCGGTAGCTGTCGATCTGATTGAAGTCTAGGGTGTTCAGCAGCATCTGGATCTGCGAGGACATTTCAGGAGGTGGCTTCACCGGCGCCACATATGTTCCCGCCTTGGCCGAGGCCTTTCGCTTCTCCTCCTCTTCGTCCACATCCGTTTCGTCCAGCTCGAGGTCTGTGGACAAGGTCGAAGTAGATTAGGTTAACCATTGCTAGCTTCCAGACCCACCTTCATCATCAATCTCGTAGAGGTACTGGGACCAGGCGTTCGAGGGAAACGTGGGGTTTGTCTGCTGCTCCCGCTCGATCTTCGGAGGAGCGGACTGCACGGCGACAGTGATCCGTTTCTTGGTCACATTGTCCCACTTGATGTTCTCGTTGGGCAGGAGCTCGATGACTCCGTCTCGAACATCACGGGTCATCCTGTAGTCAAAGCAGATGTGCCGCGGCATCTGGATGGGGTATACGCTCTGGATCTCCACATCGATGGGCTCGTCCTTGAAGTGCTCCACGAGAATGGTCATCTCGTCCTCGGTGCCGTGGCTCACCCATCGGCGGGGCTTCTTGCGCAGGCGCCGCTGCATGCGCCAGCGCTCGAAGTGCTCCATGTTCTGGATAATGCCCATGGCCACCTTGGACTCCTTGATGCTCGAGTAGAAGATGAAGGGATCGCCCTCGGGCGGGTCGTCATCCTGCTCGGTCAGGATGGGACAGAAGCCCATCAGCACGTAGTGCTCCGAATTGAAGTTCTTGAACTTCTTCATCAGGTCGGCCGCGTTCTCCAGCTCGTCGAAGAGAATATCACGGAGGTCCTTGAACAGCACCTGCTTCCAGGGGAACTCCTGCGTCACATTGATGCCCACCTCGATCTTCAGGACCTTCTGGACCTTCTCACTGCACACAAAGATTAGACACAAAGAAGGAGTCCTTAAGAGGTGTTATTACTTACGACACCATGACCTTCTGGCAGCTGGCCAAATTCAAAAGAGTTCGCCACGACTCGGCCACATTGTAGAGGTTCCGCAGGTCGCCCACTTCCTCGTCCGAGTCCGGCTCCTTGAACTTCTTCATGTAGGGCTTGTTGCGCCGGGACGAGAGCGGGGCCGAGAGTATGGCCGCCTCCGTTCCCGGCTCCAGCTCCCCGGGCACAGTCTCGCCCAACTCGGCCTCCTCGAACTTGGCCGAGGCCGAGGTGTCCAGGGTCGACATGGCTTTCGGTTTGGTTCTGTTTCTGTTTACGTTTCCCTTGGATCGGCTGTCAACAGCCTTTGCTTCGATTTGTTTAATTTTTTTTTTAATATTCAGAGGAAAAACTATTGAACCGATAATTCTGTCATGGCAATCCGGGAGCATGCGCAGGTCTCAACGGGCTTACAGTGAGAAGTAAAAGTATGCTTTGGTGTGAGTACTTTTATACTTGTTTTGAGTTTTTTTGTTCTCAAAGTGACGAAAAAATACTTAAACTACGAAATTCGTACTCAAAATTAGAGAAATACGTATTAGAGAACGCGGTTTCTCAATTTCAGAATGCTATAATTCTCTCTGTGCCAGAAAATCTATATCTATCTGATCTCGAAAGTATTTCAAGTAAAATATACCTATTTTGCAAAATGATTGTTTCTATAGTTACAAATCAAACTTTACGTTAAGTGTTTTCTTTAAATAAATAATGTATTGGTTACCATGATTAACTTTTAAAGAAAATATATTATCAAAGTTAACCTAATTTATTTTCAATTTTAGTCTTACCTTATCCACAGACCTAGTCCCAAGTTTTGGTCCACCCGGAGCGGAGTTTCTCTCGCCCTGCCATGGCATGGCATGAAAACCTGAAAAGCCGCACGTGAACGCACATAAACAGAATTAAGTTAAAACATTTTCACTCATTTACATGGCCGTTTCGCGTCGGCCTGGCAATTTTTCCTCAGCGATTTTTGAGTTTTTGAGTGGGTGATTGCCTTGTTGTCGCTGTCGTTTCGCCTTTGTCGCAGACTCCGTCTCCATTGGCGTTGTTTTGGAGGCTGAAACTGAATCCGATGACGATGCCGATGCCGATGCCGAGGTTGTTGCTGCATTTCACATCATTATCTTTGACCAAATACGGAACTATGCGCAAAAAACGCAATTGTGTGTCACTCACAGAGACTTCAAACCCGAACGTAAAAAGCTACGAAATGCAGGCAGAAATATGTGTTTCTTGTGCGATCTGTGGCAGTTGTTGTCCGAGTCCCAGTCCCAGTTCCTGACCCTCTCCACCTCGCCGTATTTTGCACCCACACAGAGAGAAAAGAAACTTCGGTATAGTTAAAGAATCTATGTAGTCTTAGCACAGTTTGGGGTATTTATCTTGAGTTATTTCAAAATGCGAATCTTGTCCTTTTTCGATTATCTGAAAATATCGAAACTGAAGTCTCACTTGTTAAGCTTTCTTAAAAGTTAAAGTCGCTAAAAGCGCTAAATATGTAATAATCTTCAAGCAAAAAGCCCATAACTTTACTAATGACTTTCTTCAACATTTTACTCCCGTAATAAATAAGTTTTAATTTTAGAAAGGGTTGTCAAATACATCTTTTATGTCATTCGTTCGACACTACATGTAACCCTCCTTTCTGGCGTAAAGTCTCTTTTAAGCATCGGCAAGCATAAAACATATCGGCTTACGTACACAAAGATTTATTTGACGAGGATATGAATATTTAGGAACTGGAGGGCAATTGGTCAGGCTTTTTCCGCTGTGGAGCCCCGAGATCGGTTCAACAAACGCCACAATGGAAAGTCCCCCGTTGACGCACTACGCAATCGAAATCGAAAGTTCTCTGATGGACAGCTGCGAAATGCGACTTCGGCGGTGCAGAGTACAGAGTGCAGAGTCAATGCACCACCGCGATTGTGTGGCATCGGTGGCAGTGGTGCTGGTGCTGGTGCTGGTGATGGTGCCTCATGAGTGGCACACATTTAATGGATGCACGTCGCTCACTTTCATTCTGGGCGTCTGCCCAACTTTCGATTTTAAATGCAATTTATGCACCTGTCACTCAGCCAGCTGATAACTGGCAACTCCGATTAGCCGCACTCCGGCACGGCAAGGCGGCTATTGTGCCCACTGTCGCCCTGTTGCAACGATGCCAGTTGCAAGTTGCCGCTTGCCGTTCGCCAGTTGCCACAAAAGCCAATAAATCAGTGGACAAATTGTTGACAAAACATTTCGTAATTTAAATAAGAGAAAAACGCGACAAGCTGCCGATAGTCGCCAGCCGATAGTTGGTAGCATGCCACAAATGCGGCCCAGGCAAACAACTTCCTCATCCGTCTGCAGTCCAAACAACAATGGCAACAGCCCCGCAACACTGGCGACAAAAAAACCGAAATAAACAAACAAAAAACCACAGTGGGGCAGGCCGATAATTCGCTGATTGGCAACCGTGAATACGTATGAGGTTTTACTCGAAGCCCCACCAATAATGGAAAAACTGCCAAAAGCAACCCCTTGACCTTTTTGTCAGCGCCGAAATCGAAAGATAATGTTGACAAATCGAAGATTCGATACGCTGGAGGGGTACTTAAGGGGAACAAACCTAAAGGAATAGTGGGTTAAGCTTTTGTCTATTTAAAATTCAAATAAGAAAATTACTCTAAGTTGTAAAGTAACTCGCTACCTCTTGCTTAATAATTGAAGTTTTTATATATGTTTATCCAGATGTTTTTATCTCCCTAGCTAGCACTGTATCCCCACATTGGTCTTTCGAGCCGAATATGACCTCTGAAGTTCACTAAAACATGTTTTATTTTAACATAAGAGCAAAATTCGGAGTGTGAAATTTGCTTTAGCCTTTAAATAGGCGCCTGATAGTGAAATCAACATCATCCCAGGAGTTTATCAAATGCACACCACTTTTTCCGAGGCTACCTGACATCCTCAGAGACGAATAGCTTAGAGGTAAGTGTTAAAATCGCATAATCACCTTAGAGGGTATTAGAGCCGCTCAATCTCCGCCTGCTTGGGGCTGGATTGCAATCATAATCGCCAAAAGTCGTAGGCAGTGGCCAGAGCAACATTCGGAGGCAGTCGGCGGTCGGCTGGAGTTGTACAACTGGCGACAAAATGTTGCATGTTCGTGGCGCTGTCACCGGAGCTCTGGGAGGCTGTGGCCGCGGTCTGGGGAATGTATGCAAAAAGGTGCTAAAAAGATCAGAGGCAGCGATTTATCTTCATTTGCATTTGACGTCGCTGGCTGTGTGTCAAAAAGGTGTTAAGTGCCAGGCGGCAGCCCAGGCTCGAGTCTTGAGCTTAGCTGCGGCGCCGCTTTTGATGGCAGCAGCCACAGTAGCCGATGCGCATAATTTTCTATATTTTATAACTCCGAGGTAGCCGAAAAAACACAGCGATTTTGGGAGGCGAGCTATGTTCACACAGAGGCACATCAATCCGTTGAACCGCGGCCGCCCAATAAGGCGAAAGCCCCCCAGCACGAACCGTTATTATGGCCAGGCAAATTTGCCAAAAACCCCGAGCGACACCAACAATGGCCACTTCTAGCCGGGCCAGCAGCAGCAGCAGCAGCAAACGGGCCAAAAGCAAAGCCCAAAACCCAAGCCGAAACCGAACTAAGCGTTAGATAGTCGCACCGATAAAAGGGACATGAAATTCAAATTTGAGAGCTGCAAATTTGCCCGGCGACTTATCAGTCCAGTGAAATTTGCAACCAGAAACGGCTTCCGTATTACGACGTTTTGTGAATTATGTGAGAAATTTGTTTGTGGGCTAAATAGTTTACTGATTCGCGCTGGTAGCACTCTGTCGATGGCGCAACACGGCGTATGAGTAACGAAAAGGAAGTGAGATCGGATCAATAGATGCTGAGATAGCAACGGAAATTGGGCCAAGCGAAGAGAAGAGGCAACTGTAAACAAGATAATTCTTAATGCTGACAAGGGCTCTGCATTTCGCTGGCAAACTTTAACGGCAATTTCTCGTTTCCCATGGCTAATTGCCTGCAAGTGTAACAGCCAACAGACTGTGAAAATATGGCTCGATTTTAATAAGCAACTAACAGAAAAATATGGCGAAATCCTAACGAGAGGAAGCTCTTAAATTGGTGAAAGGGAAATTGCCGACAAACGACTTTAATTGCAGTTTGATAGTGCCAAGTGGCGATGAGTCCACTGACTTTAAAATAATTTAAACTAGCGAAAAGAAATTATCTTAGAAATCCTTGTGACCAATTCCTTCTATAAGGTGCCGCCTGGCTAAGTCCCGAAACTAGAATTCGCTTAGGCCAAAGCTACAGCCGCATCGGATTGTAATTGCACCCGGAGACGGAGGCGGCGACGGAGACAGACCCAGAGATCGTGGCCGATTCGAGGCCTGGCGGCGGGAGTGTGACAGTGATAATCCCCCGAGAAATATGCACACAAATTAGGCATGCACGGGGCCCAGTACGGCTTGGTATGGGATCTCTTTTAAGGAGGGAGGGGCTGGCATCCAGAGGCTGGCCATTGTTGGCATATTTAAAGTTGTAAAATAGCAAACAAAACACGTTTGACCGACATTCGTGACCAAAGTGCGGCTGCCGCTGGATCGGAGGCTGGGGCTGAGCCAGGATTTCAATTTCAATTTCGATTTCGCTTGGGCCGGCGACAAATGTGGAGCCAAGTCCCGGGCTGACCGTGTGACTACTTTGGCAAATGAAAATGCTTAGAAGAAATATAAAAGTTGGGCTGAGCGGCGGCGAAGTCGAAATAATTTATGATGCACTTTCTGGCACTGGCAATGGGCCTGGGCATGGGCCTGGGCCTGGGACCTGGACCTAGCTGGATGGGGACTCGGTGGATAACTCCGTGAGTCATGGGCGCTCCGCTCCACTCGCCGCCAGGTGTCGCTCAAACAAAAGTGAAACCATTCTGTGTCTCTCTTTGCCGCGCTGTCCCTCTGGGCTGCCCAAAAAAATACCCACAGAGACCCTAAAATATGGCGCATTTGATATTTATTATTGTCTGCGTTTTAGCGTTTTAATCACATGGCCAGAGTGCACTGACCTGCCGCTACCTACGTACTGCGGCCAGCTACTTGTGGCTACCGAATTGCGGTGAAAATCCCTCGCAGTTGCAGTTGCAGTTGGATTAGCTGTGCACTGCGAGGATTATCATGGGGGAAACTAATGCTCTGGCTTTGAAAATGTATTACAAATTTCAAATACCCCATATCATTGCATTCAGCTTAAGCTTAAATTACTCAATTGATATTATGGTAATTTATTTCATATTTCATCAAGGGTAAACCCCTTTGAATTGCTTATTTTTCTCCCAGTGACAGTGGTGGCCCACGGCCCACGGCCCAGCTAACTATGTTAAACAGCGAAATCAGGCTCGGGCCAAAACCGAGTCGAAGACTGAAGACTGAGGCCTCAAGACCAGGCTCAGCTCATGACTCCCAGCGTCATCAAGATAAAGCGCATGACATACGGCGACAAGAAGCTACCAGAGCGTGCTCCAGCGCCTTGTGCCAGGAGGAGGTCGCTCCACGGACTCCACCATCTGCATCTCTCCGTCGTCAGCCCAGCTCAGCGTCACGGCCAGAGCCTGGTCTTTGACCAAATTTGGTCAAACGTGCAACATTTCAGCCGCACGCTGTCAAAGTTTTGGCGTAGAAAGCGAAATTTTTGGCGGCACTGAGGTAATCCAGGCTACTGGTGACGAGAATTACGAGAATGTGGCAACCGAAAAGGAAAGTTAGCTGCCAGCCTCGGATTTGAACGAGTTTTTAGCAAAGACTTCAATCGTTTGCGAGGTGCCATAAATCATGGGCGCCGGCCGATTCAAGGTCCGAATGGGAAGCACAATTTATTTTATAATCGTTGAATGCGCCTGTTTTTCCATGACATCACAGCGGCAGAGTTGCGGAGTTGCGATCATTACGGTCTTGTCTGGTCAGGGCCTGTTGCATGGCGATTCCCTCATTCGGCGACGTGGCAACATCAGCATTAACGCGGCCCACGCGGCGCATGTGTAATCAATCAACTGGCCATCGCGGAGGCTGCCCCCACCCCTCTCCAGGTGTTGCTAATGGCTGCCACACAGTGTCAGGGGCATGTGTGGCAGGTTGCAGGTTGCAGGTTGCGAATTGCACACCGCCAGTTGCAAGTTGCAAGTTGCTGGCAGCGAGGCCCATCTGACGAGGCTGCTGCGCTGAGCGTTTGCCATTAGAGGGCGTAATTACATTTTTATTGAAGCCTCCACACACTCACCTCACAGGTGCTGCGTTTTCTTTATGTTATTTCCATCGGAGGGAGCCAAGTGCCAAGTGGCAAATGGAAAACTCCCATGGAAATTAAGGCTCGTTTCCGGCGTACACAAACACCGAAAATTTACATAGTCTCTGCCGCCCCCGATGGCCATTTTAATGATTAATTTTCTCAGGCTCCAAATAAATGGAAAACCCATTGACAATCACATCGAAAATTGGCAACTACAGAAGCTGATATGGAAGGAATTTGGCGAGCATTGAATGCCCTAACTCATTTTTGGTCTAGAGTGGATAATTTACGGCTAATATTATCCAGAAGTTAATACCTTTATAGTATCCAAATTTAAATGACTTATTTTATTAACACTGTTTCGATCTTAGTAAAAGAATGATTTCCTTGATTTGGATCTACAACATTTATGGATCCTTAAGCCTTATTTATTATATTTCTTAACCTCTTCATGTAGTATTAACTTCGGTATCAGTCAGTGCCTTAATTAATAAATTTATCCACGTCTCTAAGCTTTTTAATATATATCTTATCCCGTTATAATTGATAAACTAATTATATCCAAGTGACTTATTATTTTTATCCTCGCTGCAACGTCTCAAAAGTTCGCGACAAGAGCAAAGTTCCCCTTTATCCGATGAGGGTATCGCAATGCCTGCAGCAGTTTCGAGTATTTGGCCCAGTGCGACTGTGATCGATATAAATCTACAATTTTAATTTTATTTGGCAAGCATTCGCAGCAATATATGAATGCGAGCGCCGATAAACATCGGCGGGCACGACTCATACCCGCCGCCAGTGGCAGCCACTCCGGTGTCTTGGCCAGAAGCGATCTTGCCCAGATCGCAGCCTGCCCAAGAACTCGCTGACATTTTCGTGGGTGTGGGCACCACAGCAAAGCCAGAAAAAGGTCAACAGGCAGCGGCAATCAAAATAGTTGAAAATAACTCAATTTTCTGGAGCAATTAACATGCTGCCAGATCTCAGATAAGCCCACACATTCGGCGGCAAACTTGAATACTCCATCGGAGCGGCCTCGGCGAGGTGGGATATGGAGAAAAATTGCATGTAATTAACAGTTAATAATCAAAAATTACGTATACGCATGCGCAGCCGAGTCGGGGCAATTAATTTGGCCATCGATTTTGGCCGTTGTCGGCATTTTGAGCCGTCTGAAAGCCACGTTTGGCCTTTCTGACATCCAGCAAAGTGGCAGCAGTGGCAGCTGGGTCTTGGGAGCTGGAAGCCCGCAGAAGATGGCCAAAACAGCCTCACCTCACCCGCAACGAAAGTTTCGCATTCTTGCATCGTCTGAGTGAAATGAAAAGTGAAATTATTTATTATTAATGAAATTAATATATAATCATGTTTTTCTGGGTGCGTATGCGCTTTGTTTTTGCGCGACAGCAGCACGTACATATGTTAAATCACAAAAAAGCGACGATAAATAACCAACAAAACGCCGCGCGACCAAGTCCAACACGTTTCGCAGCATCCAGCGATGGGGCAGAAATACTTTGACCAGGCTTTAAAAAGTTCACTTTCGTTTGTGTCCAAAAAGTACATCGTGTATGATAATGAACACGTAAAATTGGGGGGAAATGTTCGAAAACTGTGCAAAAACCAGTTGCTGCTGCACCAAAAACCATTGCAAATCGGTGGCAGATGCTCCATGCAGCGCAGACTCAAAGGATGAGGATGTCTCCAGCCACTGACAGGCTGAAGGTCGCCGCTCGGCGATGTCACAGAACGGGAGTCCAGTCATAAACATGGCCTGAAATATGAACTCGAGTCTGAGCCGGTTGAGACATGTATATGGCCTGAAGAGATATTTATAGCCACGGAATGGCACTGGGCCAAACACCAAACAACTATGAAAATTAAAGGAGACAATCTGGCAGTCTTTTACCTAAATGAACTCTAAAGATATTACTACCAACTTCCTAATAAAAGTACAAATTAAGCTACTAAAACCATAAATAAGATTACATAATCATAGTTAATCTCATTCCGCACAAAAGATTTCCCTGATTCATCATCTTAATTGAGGAGATCTGCACAACTTAAGGATAAGCGATAAATCAATCTGGTGCAAGTTGTTTACTTTAAAAATATAATAAAATTTAAGTGTCGTTTGGAAATCATTTGACTTAATCTGGGGGGGAAATCCGCGAATTAAAAATTAACCAAAACCTAGCTCAAGTAATTTGCCATAAACAATCAAACAACTACATACAACTTAATTTGGCTTAATGGCATTCATAAATTGCACCCTATAAAAATCAAATAAAATGCAATAGTTTCCTCTCGCAGCGTTACAAATTAAATACGAAATTTATGCGATTTCAATTTCCTTGTGGCCTTTTTAATTAAAACATAAATATTTATATGGAATATTTCACATAGCCGCCACATCCATGCAACACACACTTGCCTGGCCGAAATTAATTCAGCAAATAAATAATAAAATCATTTACAATATAATTGCAGCGGGCCAACAAAAACACTTTCACCTTCGCCAAGACGTCGGGTTCGCTTCGTTTTGGTTTTCAGTCTTTAGTTTTCAGTTTTCAGTTTTCAGTTTCAGTTTTCCGTTTCGGATTTCAGTTGCCAGAGTTCGCTCTTTGGCTGGATCGAGCTGTTGCTGTTTTTATTTATGCTTTGTGGGTGTTCAACATGCACCATTTGACTTTTTACCACTGTTTTTCCTCCAAGCTGCCCCGTGTGGCATGAACATATTTATGCACCGGAGCATTATGCCTCTATGGGATGCCTGCAAAGCCCGCAATTAGCCAGCTCCGAGTACGTGGCAAGGAAAAACAAATCGTCGCGAAATGTGTTTCAAAAATAACATTTAATTTGGCCATTTGAGACGGCCAAGTGTGTACTATGATCCCACTCCCACACTTAATCCCCAATCTGCGATCAACATCATAATAGAATCTGCCGTGGCATTTTCACCTGCCTCACCGCATTCAATTAATTAACCATTAAACGTTTGATTTGCACTAAGCACATACATAAAACATAACAAAGCCCATAACGAGGCCCGATCATGACGACAATGTGCCAGGGTCTTCGGGGAGTTAGCTGATTAGCCAGATAAGCTCTCAAAAAAGTCAGCACAGTGGCTCCGGATGCCATGGAAAGTACTTGAAAAATAATGACCATATTACTTCCTTATACCTTATTTGAATTTGTGAAGTAGAGGCAAATCAATCAATTTATTTGAATGACATTTTATTTTAAAAGTAGTTGGTCAGCTACATATTACAAACTTTTGAAATTAATCTTCGTTGTCATAAGCCGATCTTTTTTATATCCTTACTAATTCGATGTATCTGTTTCAGATACCATTTTAAATTTCCTAATATATAAATATTTAATCTGTATTTTTAAGTCTTTACAACTTGTTAATAGTTACTTTTATCTCTTATAACTATGCTCCCGTAAACAATCAAAGCTTTGCCTAAACCCATTATCCCAAATGGACCTCCAGTAAGGAATAGCCGCCATAATTCCACAGAATTTCCCACTAATTGAACCCCACCCGGCACTTAGTGTATCCCATCGATTCCCATGGAGGTTAATGCCCACTCAATCACCGCCGATCCAGTGTACCGCCGCACCGGTGGGAGTTGACTGGCTGTCTGGTGGCTCATAACTCATTACTAAGTGCCAAGCGTTTGTTATGTGGCACAAAATGCCAATGAACTCGGTTCGGTTATCCGTTTTATCGGGTCCCATTCCGCTTAGGAACCAGCGAGAAACTCCACAAAGAAACGGAAGCGTCCTCGGCTATAATTTGCGGCCCCTTGACATGCATATCCCAGGCACCGCGCACCGTTCCGTTCCGCGTTGTCTCGCTGAGCGGAGAGCAACAGGCGGACTGGGGATGCATGACGGGCGGGATAATCAGAAATAATATAATAATAATATTTCATGATGATATAGCAGTTGAAAATATCAACTCAAAAGAAAGTCATGCAAGTATGTATACTTAAGTCAATAATATTAATTTTAAACTAACATAGTATCGAAAAATAATGTATTATTGGTGCTATTATTCAGAAAATCCAATAGAATTTCCTTTAGAAAAGTAGAGACTTTAGCATGGCTGCTTACATATATTTATTTTCTCTGTAAATGCTAAAATAAATTAGGGTAAATCTTTGTTAAACTTTTGTTTAGTCTCCCAGAAACCGTTATTCTATATAAAGATATATTTATCAGATAAATAATATATATTGCATCTTCATCGATATTGAATTTCCCGTTCTTTATGGATACGATAGTAGCCTATCGATATTTTGGCCATCCCCAAGGCAGACGCATTCGAAGGCCGTTCGCGGACGGAACTGCATTGGCCAGACAGGCAGCAGACCGCCAAAGTGCATGCTCGAAACGCGTTAAACGATGATTTAATGCCAATAAATAAGTGTAAACGTTCATTACAGATAATTAATGTATCTGCACAGAGGTCAGCCAGTCAGCCAGTCAGCCGGGCCCCTCGGTTCACGGAAAAGTGAAACTTCAATTAGACGGCTTAACAGCATTATGGCGTGGACGATTAAGACTTAAATTACGAGGAACGTCCCGTCGATCGTCGGTCTACACAAACAGAAATACTGACATTTAATCTGACAATAATAATAATCATATATTTTTGAGTATATTAATTGGATCTTTTATAATATTAAGAAGATATAATATTGTAAGATTTAAATTAATTCGTTTAATATACAATTTTTGAGGATGCTTTTTATTAACATAATATAATAAAATATTTCATTTTTTAAAAGATACAAATTTACCAACTCACAAACGCTTAACCCTGGCTAAAATTTCTCTATGTGTACGAGGTGTAAATGCACGGGAATTGACATTTCACCTGCAAAGTCGTCTCTGCCATTGATCTCTTTATCACATGGCCGGGTCCAAACCCCGGGGTCGATGGTGGAGAGATGGTGGCTCTCTGTCTGGCTCTTTTTCGGATGGTGCCGTGGCTGTTGCTGGTGCCGCACATGCCCCAAATCCATGCAACAATCTCAACTGCCGCCTGACAATGTCGCCCAATTCGTCTTGCAGTTTTCATGCCCGCCGGCTGGAAATTTCGTATTTTTTCTCCACCATCGCAGGCTCAGGCTAAGCCTGGACTTGAGTTTCAGTTTTCAGCGCTCGTTTTTCGGCTCGGTTTTGGGTTTCGGTTTCGGTTTTGGTTAGCCTTTTCAATTTAAAATGTAAATCAAGTGTGAAAAACAAAATCTGCAGCGAAAGTGTTGCAATTGCAATTTGCTCGTTGCGATTTTTGACGTTTCTCGCTCCGAGGCTGTGTATTGATTTATTTTGATTGTTAATCAATTTGCCGAGCGCTGTCCCCCGATCGCTGTCGCTCCGGTAATAGTTCAATGAAATTATAAATCAGTCGCCAGTCCCCGTCCCCTTTCCCGTCCCCGTTTCGGAACCCGGAATCCCGCGGCTCCGGTCTCCGGTTATCGATGGCCGCAAGTTGGTCGCCGGGCGTCGAGTAATTTAAGACAAACCCGAAAGAATGCAAGTGACACACTTTAAGTCTCTTTCACTGCGGCACTCTTAACCCATTGAGGGTGGCGCAAGTGACACAGAAACGAATGGATTACAAATTGTATTTATTTGGGCCTTTTTACAGACTAAAACAAGGAAACTGAACATTTGAAATAATTTATAAACGGATTAAATTTCGTATTTAAATTGTTTTTTAACATTTTTGTGTTTTATAATTATAATTAAGAAAGTTATCCAGGGGTCAAATACTTATATATATTAAGATAAATTTTATTCTTTATTTCAGGAAACAATATTGTTATCCAACAGGTAGGCAGTCATTTCTGCATTCCTAAAGATTAAGTTCAATTGCATTCCAATGTTTTTATGTAAAGTTTAAGTTATGTTGCTTTTGCAAAAAACACCCTTCATTGCAGGCATACTGCTTACATAATAAATATCAAAGTAGCATTGACTGGCAGCTAATTATTATTTTTCGAAATATGTTTGGAATGCGGCGAAGCTTGTTTTAGGTCAAAATACAAATAGGAAAAACCATCTTCAGCCAATTGAGGTTGGCAAAGAACCATATTTTAGAGAACTTGGAAAGAACTTTCTTTTGCCTGGCCAAGAACCCGACTTCAGTGGGTTAAAGTGGTCGGGAGGCGGCTCATTTGTCAGCAGGAAGCTGCTGGAATTGTGGAAAGCAAAACCAAAAGGTTATGGCGCAATTTGCGCATGCGCACGCAAATTACGCGCCATAAATCATGCGACTTTTGCTTTTTCTTGCTTACTTTTGTTTTTATTTCGACTTGGCTCCCTGGGCTTGGCTCTGGTGGGAGTTGCCCCAACTGTCACCGTCGCTGATTGCCGGTTGCTGTTGCATTGCCGCTGCAGATTAGCGAGAAGCGATAAACACATAAACCAAAATAAATTGCAAAGAAAGTGGATGTGGACACATAGCCGGGTTTACATCCATGTTCGATGGTCGCGTGCGTAAGCAATTACACGCCGGAATCGGTGGCCCGTGGAGAGGGTTAGGTATGGGGCTGGGGGCCAGGTCATGCTGCATGTGTGCATGTGTGCATCTGCGACTGGCCTGACATTTGCCATCCCGAACCCGAACCCGCTCCTGATCCCGACCCTGACCCACAAAAGTCTAGCGACTTGAGGCCTGGCAAATTGAAAAAGAAAACTCAGCCGACTCGAGTGGTGTCAATCACTCTGGCACTTTGCCACTGCCCACCTTCCTCTACAGAGAAAGAAAATATTTGAGAAACTTTTCTTCTTATTTGGATATTTATATAACATAAACATAAACATAAACAAATTAATTTTAGCACATTTTATATTGTTTATTATCTTATAGGCTCTATTCGACTCTCATTTCAGGTCAACATTTTTTTTGTGTGTCCTAACTCCCCTTCTCCCCGCCCACTCAGGTGGCATGCAAATCTTCTTCTTCTCCTCGCCAGGTATTTCGCTTCTCTGGCTGATTTTTTGCCTTGTTTTCCGTCGTGTTTTTTGCACTTCTTGACGGTCGCGGTCGGCTGCTGTGCCCCCAAGGTTAACGGCGCAAACAAAGCGGGCCAAAACAGCCAAACGGCCAAATGGAACACAGGCCAAAATGAAATGAAATGGAATGGACGCGGACCTCGTCATGGATCCGAAAAGCCGCCGGCTAGAGATGGAAATATCCGACTGACAAGTTCTCAAGATGGGCAGTCGGTCGCACAAGTTGCCAGCGGAAGATGGGAGCCACAAACTGAGCGGAATCGATTGGTGTGATCGATTCCAAAAAATCGATGGGAAAAAGGAATTTATTTATCTAAAACTTGTTATATTTTAAAAGCTAAAAACTAACTTCTTCCGGAACCGTTTACCTTACTCCCCACTTAGTTTTCCCTCAAGTATCGATTACAATTTGACATTCACCTACTTTTGGTCCCTTTGGCTGACCCAGAACGATCACGGGGCTGTCAGCCACAAGTGCTGCGGGATGCAAAACAAAAATCACGAGATCATGCTCGGAGCATTCATAACTCTCACGCTCCGGTTTCGACCGTCTCTAGGCCCATGGGCACTTCGGCGCTGACTTTGTTCTTCTCGATGTGGCTGCCAAACCCAAACCCAAAACGTCACTCCAAAGAGCCAACACTCAACCTGGTCGCGTTGTTCTCATCGCCGTTTTGTTGTTATGGAGACTGTGGTTTTTACACTCGAAACTGCTTTAATAAAATAAAATAAATTGGTTGAATATTTCTCTATATTTATTTAAAAACCTATTTTTAAAAATATTAAGAAGTAAGTAAGTTTTTCACTAATGCCATTCTGATAACAGTATGCACAGAGTCTATGACTATTTCTAGCCTTTCTTAGATATACTTACAAATGCAATGTTGGCATGTCAATAAGGTAAGGTTATAAACCTTGTGTCCTCGCTGGTTTTATAGATCAAAACCAGTATCTTGTATACGTTTCTCTCTGTGTAGTTCCTTTCGGATTCGGTGAGTAGCCGTCTGAGGAGCTCCGGCATGGGCTCTCTGACAGCCGCCTGGCATGTTCATTTTTATGGGCTCGGAGCCGAGAACAGCTGCATTCTTAGAAGTCAAAAGCGAGACCGGCGGCCGGCAGAAGAACGCCCGCGAGAAGACTCGCTTCTAACTGTGGATGTGGATGTGGATGTGGATGTGGATGTGGATGATGCTGCTGCTGATTGAAGACTCGTCTTCTTCGGGAACCTCTCGTAGGGCGTTGCAGGAGTTTCTGATTATAAATTGAATTTTATTAGTTTGCTTGCGCGCCACATTGATTTATGATTTTTCTACAAAAACCCAACTAGAACTTGGCTTTGTAGGTTGCCTTTAATTAAGTTCGAGTGTCAATATGATTTATGCTCCACACATGCGCTCGTCTATATAATTAAAGATTCGAAATCGTCCCAGCTTTCGGCTTTCCCTTGGGGGCTACTTGCAATGCTTTCCAGTTGCGTGCGATTGCATTACGGGTGAAATTTGCCAACTTATACCAAAGATCTTGGGTCATCGATAACCTTTTTGGCTAGGTTTTGGGTTGCTGCCGCCTCCGACTTGGCGGAGACCGTTCCTGGAGCTGCTGCTCCCGCTGCCGCTGCCGCTGCTGCTGCTGCTGACATCATCAAATGCGAATCCGAGTCAGAGTCCAAATCCAAAGCTGGCAATTTTATTGAATGCCTCGGCGTCCGTGGCATCCATTTGGGTTGGTTTTGATTACATAAATTTGGCGCCGTCTGCGATCGCGATGCGGTGCGGTGCGGTGCGGTGCGGTGCGGTGCGGTGCGGTTCCATTTGCATCTTCAAAGTCCGCGTGCAGCGGAGTGGAGTCGGAGTCGAGTGGATCAAATGTGGGTCAGCGGTCGCTCTTCCACTGGGGATTTGGGTGCGGCTCTGGACATCGCCATATGTAATTACAATAACTGCAACTTCCACTTCCATTGCAACTGCAACAGCAAGAGCAACAGCAACAGGCACGGCAACGGCATCAAAGCAAACAACACGATCCAAGTAAAATGTCTCGAAACCTGTCGCTTTTAATTAAAGGCCCCGCAAACTCCGACTCTAAGTAACTTTTCATTGAACATAAAAATAACTTTTGCATTTAGTCATAACTGCATTTAAAATGTTTGCCTTATTGTAAATGTTTATGCAAAAAAAAAACAGAAAAAAGCAAGCACACACAAAACAAAAAATGAGGGAAAATCTCTGGGTTTGGGCCTGGGTTCGGGTTCGGGTTGGGGCTCAGGTCCGACCCACTTCTGTCATGTTGCACGATAAATACTTTGAGATTTATTGTCTGCCGCGGTGGCAGGCATAATTACAATTTATGCCCAAGGTGGTCGCCGAAAACACCCGCCGAGCCCCGCCTTGTGCAATCGACTCCTACGACTCCCGTGTCCCGGCTCCAATCCATCCAATCTCCGCCAAGTTCAAAAGCATGTTTGAGGAAGCTGTCGCCAAAGACAAAGCCCCATACAAATTGGGAGGGAGCCAAGGAAGCTGTCTGGCCCATACCTTGCTTACCTGTCTCGCAATTGCCATTATTCTTGGCTGAATTGAAAGTAAACACCAGGCAGACAATATTGGGAATACGAAAGCTGGCAGGGAAGCTTTGAGATCGAAGATCTCATACTCTATGAGATATATTTATGAACCAATACTGGTCAATATATATTGCGAGAGTTAGCTAGATGAGCCCAGTAATTCCCTTCCTTGTTAATGCAGCTTAACCAAAAAATATATAATTTAAGAAAATATATAATATGTTTCTATCCCGATTGCCATATATAGTATGTAGATCCCTTGGTAAAAGAACCTGATCAAATCACAGATTTATAGGTAAGAATTATTATAATTCCGAATGGCTCTTTAAATCCTTTCCCAAAACCCCAAAGTTCTTATAAAAGCTGAGTGTTTGCTATACCCTCAGGTTAAAGATAAGTTGGCTTTTTAGATCCATTCTCGTTTTCTAATGGCCCCATAATGCCTTGAACAACCACTGCTCACCACCTTCAAGCTAAAAAAATCTAGGAAATGCCTAATTAGCACTTGACTTTGCTGCTTAATTTCATATAAGAACCCACTTGTTGTTCAGACACATTTCCCAGCCTAAAAGACCATTTGATGTCGCCCAGAAATCAGGGTATTTGCAGAGTATCAAGAGGCGAAACTTCGCATGGCCTCCCCATTACATCATGCGAGACGACTGGGTCCCGAGCACTTTTGCTCTATTGTTGAGCACATAATTAAGCACCGCTTAGCTTATGTAATTAATGTCAGGCCAAATGGCAGCGTCAAGAGCCGCGTGGAGAGTCTAATGAACCAGCTGCGTGTGCTGATTTATATGCGACTTCTCATGTGGCTCTGTCTGTTTGTTGTTAGCTGTTTGTTGTCTCTTGCCTGTTGGCTGTTGGCCGTTTGCTGTTTGTTGTTTGCTTTTCCCGGCCAAATTGTGTTTTGTCACCGTCACCAGCAGCGGACGTCTCTCGATCGCGCACTTAAACTTCGTTTATGCGCAGGCTCCGCTCGATACTCCAGTTTCGGAGCTCCAGAGTTTCGGAGCTCTCGGACCATGTGACATAAGTTGCCATGATATATGAATATGACAAAGCGACATGGACAACTTTATTGGCTCATGAAAAGCGCTGTCACTGCCTGACTGACATAAATCAGCGAACGGCAGAAATACTCGTAGGCATTCATATATTAGGGTCCCTCACAGACAATCCAATCCGATCCAAAAACCGAAAACTGCAGTCCAAAAAAATAAATCAAAAATCAATTTTCGTCATTTTTGCGAAGGGCTGTTAGCTGTCATCTTTGGCACACTATAAGGTACACAGGAAAAATAAAAGATAAATATAATAGGATTTAAATAAGTCAAAATACACTGATTAATCTATGCTTTCTTATAAAATCCGGCGATAAATTCTAGTTTGAGCTGGTTATCCCGTATTAAATGCATTTTAGATTTATCTTCTCCTTTTCAGGTGTACAAGTGTGTGGGTCTCTGCCCAAATCTAGCACAATCTGCATTTGCATAGCCCAGAATATATGCCGAATCGATATCATAGCTCTTATCTGATCGGCACTGTCAACACAGCCGGACATTTCGCTTCATTCACGGGCAGGGGCAAAAACCCATTTCCCCTATGGAAATGAGAGCAACAATTGAACATCGTGCAGCGTTCTATAAATAATAACCGAGCGGAGCAGAGCAGAGCTTTTATTGGCCAACAGACACACTTGGCCACTGGAATGGGGACCGGGCTCTGGCACGCCACCTAGTGGACAAACAAAGCGTATCAGGACACGCTACTCCTTACACACACACGGGCACACACAATTACATACCTGAAGCCTTGTTCTTCACTTTCGCTTATTTTGTTTTCATTTTTTACCGGGTACTCATAGGTATCGAGGGTATATATGCATTCCTAAGATGTTTAAAAAAGTATGATCGATTTGGAATAGGTAAAAGGCAGTTGTCATGATCTCAACTGAAAATATACTTGTCTATCCACTACATCATTTAAAACTTTGTCAAAAATTGGTTATAATTAATAGAATTTAATTGTTTCAATAACTTGAATCAAAATAAAGTAGAGCTTATCATAATCATAATAACGAACACTGTGACATGACAAACTAAATAAATAAAATTTGTATATTAAATATAATACTATATATAGCATAACATTATAAAATATCATTTTGTATATATTAGTATTAAATTCAAATAATATCTGTATAATCGAATTTATTCAGTCCATATTCCTATTATTTATTACTTATTAATGCTTTCGAGAGTATTGTTGGGTTTCCAAGATAGTTTTGAATCATACCAGAATCATAAATATAAATAATTAAATAACTAATAGATAAGGTAATGGAACTAAAACTAATACTTTTAAATTAATTTACATGACTCTATTACAAAGACCTTCCTAAAGTAAAGTTACTCAACAAATGTTATTTAAATTTTTCGCACTCAATTTACCAATTAGATTTTAGTAGTCCCTGACTCGATCTCGATAAATCTGGCTACCAGGTATAACCTAGTCCAAGTCTAAGACCTGTCAAGCCCCACCTTATTATACGTGCAGACCTAGAACCCTTTTGGCGCTGGTCTATAACTACTATTACTTAGTGTAAGTGTGCGCCCAACGCGCATGACCTCAACAATTTGACTTCACTTGAAGTGCGAACGCACATGCAAACAGTGGGACTTGGACTGAGAGCAGGAGTTGGAGTTGGAGGGCCAGCTCTGGTCCGGCTTAGAACGGTCCGGTCCTGTTGCGTGCCCAGCAAATGGCAATGGTCAGGGTTTGGAATAGGGATGAGGGCTGAGGAGGAGACGGAGGCGGCCGAGTGCCGAACTGACCCTTCACTTTAGCAGCGAATGTTTTGGGTCAGTGCTCAGTTGCGTCGAGTTCGTGACCAAAGGCGGGCGTATTTTTTTACCCAAATTCATATTCATATTCGATATTAATAAATCCTCGGCGGCTGTGGCTACCCTGCATCGATTCGCCCATTCGCCCATTCGATCGGCATGATTCGGCGATTGTCTGGCCAGCTCTGAGCCCCCAAACCGGAGGAAGTCATGGGCTGTGCATCCAGCACTCCCATGGTTGCAACGGCGGGCAGCGAAATGCTGAAAGCCGCCACCCATGTCAAGCAGAAGGGCGAGGCCGCCGTCGAAGGTGTGTGTTGTGTGTTGTGCGCTGTGTATGTGTGTGTGTTTGGTGTCCAATCAGGACTAGTCATTGGTTTGTTTTTGGTCGGCAGATGACATTTAAGAGTGGGCCATGCCATTCAAGGGAAATTCCAGACTGCCCCCCGAGCGTATACGTGATATTTGGAGCGTATACTTAATATTCAGACAGCAAATTTAATTTTCAGTTACATTTTATAATTAATTAGTTGGAATTCAGCATCCAGGGCATTCAGGGATATTCTACAATTGGGAGCATCTGAAAATAGAACCTACAGTACAAAAATTATGCACAAGTATTCTTAGTTGGCCATGACTTTTAGCTTTACTTTTTACGAGTATTATGTTTGAATGTCAAATGACATTTAAGGGTATGCAGGCGCAAATAAGTTCCAAAGCTTCGCCTGAAAAGTAGAATTGTACAATTAAAATCTACGGGAAATCCCACGTACTATTTCGAGATGAAAAAGTCCTTGACCCATTACCTTGAATCAATACCACATTGAGCTAATTAATAACCACCAACGAGCCAGTAAATTCCCACTTAATGCCACAAAGAAATTCGATATATCCCTGTAGTATGTACACGGTGAAAGTGCTCGCATTTCGCATTATTATAATAACAAGCCACGTAATAAAGGACAATTGGCCAGCGCAATGCGTGCCGCAGAGCCTTTCGGCCTGATTTCTGGCAGCAGTGAAAGCTGGCTCCACCGCCATCACACGACCATATTTTTATACATTTATTTAACGCATATGAAGAAAAACGACTTGGTTGCGTGACCGAGCCGTCAACGAATTAGAGCAAAACATTGACTTAAAAATAATATACGTACATGTGCACTGAGGGAAAGTGCTGCCATTAAGCGGGGATTGTATTCTGTTAATTGGTATTAAGCCCAAAGAAAATATGATTGGAGAAATGATCTGCAATATTAATAATCCCCAAGTAAATTAATCTGTTTATTATTGTCTCCAATATTATAAAACAGTTCTTCCATTTTTTGTATTTCTTGAGTCCTGTTCTTGGCTTGAATTTTTCTCACTGTATACCCACTCAGGAAATGGCAAATGAAAGTGCTTCTATTTTCCCTTCTCCTTGCAGACGCCTCGCAGACGCTGACCACCACGCTGGACACGGCCAAGGAGACCGTTGGCTCGGCTGTGGCGGGGATTACCAATGAGCTGGGCAACGCCTTCAAGGAGGGAACCCAGGCTCTGGACGAGGCCAAGCACAAGGTGATGGAGGGTCTCCACCTGGAGCAGTCCCAGGAGGCGCCATCTTCAGAGGATGGAGGGGCTGCGGCCGCGACTGCAACTGCGACTGCTGCTGAGGTTGCTGAGATGAGCTCATCCCGGGCCCCGACACCCCAGCTCCAGGGAGATGCGGACAGCCTGAAGACCTCTACGCCAGAGCCGGAGATTGAGCGGGCGCTGGCCACCGAGGACGAGAGTCCGCCCACGCCGAAGCCCTCGCTGGAGGAGATGGCGCAGCTGAGTGCCGAGGTCTCGCAGGCGGCGGATCCAACTCCAGCGGCTGCTCCTGTCAGTGAGGCTCCTGCAGCCCCGGCACCTGCCACCGAATCCTCCGCACCCGTGGAGTAAGTAAGCCTAGAGAGCACCTGCAGCATCGCAAATCCGTAATCCGTAATCCGTAGCCCCATCGCAAATCCGTAACCCGTAGCGCCACTGCACCCGAAGTAATCGCGTAGTTCGCTTATGATTCGTAGTTACCGTCGTAGAGCCCCGATACATTTATTATAACCTAACCATTATATTACTCTTCCTTCTCTCTCTTTGACCTATGTATGTAAATTGTAAATAAACTGTCTCTACTTCTATGTACATATCATATACTCTGCCTTTGTTTACTTGCGATCCCAGCAACCCAAACTAACAAGAACCGCAACAGCAAAGTCTTGTACGTAGTATTGTGGTAATATTTCTATATCTTACACGGGTTTGAATCTAAATTTCGGTTTACCGAATGGAGAGGGCTTTTGCAAAGCTGAGAATCCAGGAAATATCTAGAGAATCCTTTTTATTTATCTTCTCTCCTAAGAGACTAATAAGAAGTGAAACAAGCCTAAAGTATTAACAGAACTTACTGACTCTGAGTTTATTTATTTTTAAAAAGGTTTTTGGTGATTAAATTTCTTAGTTTGTTTTTAGAGGTATCTATTGTTGTTTTAATATCTAAAAATTACATCATTTTTTTAGCTCCGCGTTAAATATAGCATCAAATTCGTTAAAATTCATAGATAATAAACTTCAAAAAGTTAGTAATCATACCAATATAATGGATCTCTTGAGTGCTTCGCAAAAGCTCACTTTACATAGACACTCACATATTTACCACACACACATTGAAACCTAGCAACGAAGGATCGATCCTTATCAGCTTCTACTAACACGCCTACATCTTTCCACACCCAAATCCAAACACACTTACTCTGGAAATCCCAGGAGCCGCAAGGTGCGTCGCCGGCTCGTCCAGAAGAAGAGGCAGGAGAAGGAGCAGGAGCAGCCGCGCCCCAACACCACCGAGTGGGAGAAGTTCGCGGATTCGCTGGCCAAGAGCAAGAAGTTCAAGCCGTACGAGAGCTTCGCCCACAGCCAGAACAAGTTCTCCGTGTACCAGGACCACACCAGCCTGCGGGACAAGCCGAACCACTACGACGGCCACTTCAGCGGGGGCAACTCTCTGAGCGCCTCCCAGTCGGACCTGTCCAGCGGTCACGTGACGCCCGCCCCTGCGCGCCGAGGTCAGCGGGACTTCGCCAAGTTCGTGGGCTCCGAGCAACCGGGAAGCGTGTCGCGGAACAGCTCCCGGCTCTCGAATCCCGCCGCTTCCAGGACCTTCGACTTCAATCCGCAACGCGATCGCATCACTCTCCCAATGGCCACCAGTCGCATAGGTTCGGGCATCCAGAGACTTCCAGCCGAGAGGACCGGCCCCGGTTGGGGCAGGGGCAGACCGGCTCCCTTGGAAGAAGAGCCGCCCAGCTTCAGCCGCAGAATGAGCTTGGGTCTGGTCTCACAGCCCCTGCGTCCTGACAGAGAGAAGTTCACGCCCTCTATGCATCGCAGGGTTGTAAAGCCGATTACTCCAGCGAAAGAGAAGCCGTCCAAGAAGCATCCACCCAATCATATCTCTTCCAGAGAGTCTTCCCACTTGGAGTTCGAGTCCCAAAAAGCGGGGAAGAGTCCTTCCAGGGTATCGAAGCCTTTGACAAAGGATGTGTTACGCTCCAGGGAATCATCTTATACTGAGTTCGATTCCTTCAAGGGTGATAAGAGTCCACTGAGGACACCAAAATCTGTGGACAAGCTAAAGGGGTCTCCTAAGAAAATCTCTTCCAGAGAGTCAACTTATTTGGAGTTTGCATCTACAAGACCGGAAAAGAGTCCTTTGAGAACTCAAAAGCCTTTGGCCAAAGAGATATTGCGATCAAGGGAGCCATCTTATACTGAGTTTAGTTCCCTTAAGGCAGATATGACTCCTTCAAGGATAGCAAAACCATTGGGAAAGGATAAAGTACGCTCCAGAGAGCAATCGTTTACCGAACGCCAATATCAGAAAACAGAAAAGAGTCCTTTAAGAGGACAAAAAGTGCAGCGATCCAGAGAGCCATCATATACCGAGTTTAATTCTTTCAAGACTTCTTCAAAGGCGAAACCTTTGGCGGTAGCTCGATCCAGGGAGCCATCCTTTACCGAGCTTCAATATCAGAGGACCGAGAAAAGTCCTAGGGGACATAAACCATTGGCAAAAAAAGTGCAGAGATCAAGAGAGCCATCTTATACAGAGTTTAATGCCTTTGAGACAGATAGGACTCCTTCAAGGGTAGCAAAGCCATTGGAAAAGGATACACTGCGATCCGAATTTGAGCCAAAAAGAGCCGAAGAAAGTCCATTAAGAGTACAAAAAGCATTAAGCAAGGACATTGTCCGCTCCAGAGAGTCTTCTTACTTGGAATTTGATTCCTTTAAAACCAAACTCCTGACGAGGGAATTAATGAGTTCCCGAGACTCGTCTGATATTGAATTTGATTCCTTTAAGACTCCCACTAGAGATACACAAGCTACAAATTCTAGGGAAGACCATCAGATTGCCTTGAAGGCACTACCTCAGAGAGAACTCAGTCCAAGTTCCGAAGCCCACATAAACCAGAAAATACCATCCGTACCTGAAACACCTCAAAGGAAACAAGTTCCGGAAGCAGCTGTTTCCCCCTTAAAGATGCCATCACCAGCGATCTCGCGTGTATCCAGCGCCAAGTCCTCGGACAGCAGCAACTTGGATGTGGTAATCCAGCCCATGAGCAACCTGAACCAGGATACGCCCAGCATGAAGTCCTTTTCCCAGTCACCGGATCAAGTGGTGATGGAGGGATACGCGGACTCAGAACTTGAGGCGGCGCTGGCAAGGCTGGAGATCCTGCGGGGGTCCACGGCCACTCTGCACTCCCTGAGGTCCTGCAGTCCTGGCCGGCACACCTACACCGCCTCCCTGCTCAGCTCCCGGCGCACCTCACCCTGGGTGATGCGCAAGGACTACGGGGGCTCGCTTGTTAGTAAGGAGAACAAGCCAACTCCACTCGCTGCGAGTTCCCACCAGGCGGCACAGCCGCCATCCATCCATCAGACACTCGAACGCTGCGAAATCTGCTGCAATGAGTTTCTTCTGAAGTGAGGAATAGTTAAAAAAAATCCCTACGGTTTCATATCTTCTGTATTATTTAATTTAAATTGTAACAATTTACTGCCATATAATATAGTATATATTTAATCTTAAGTCATTATAAGCAAATAAAGTTCAAAATATTCTCAAGTGATAAAAAATAACCATATGCCTCAGTCAGCCTTTTAAAGATAATTTAAACTCAATTTTTATTTACCTGTTATTCTAATTACTTTTTAACTTCTTCCAGGTTACTATATAAATATTAGATTTACTCAATAAAAATTAGATAGTAGTTTATAATATTTTATACGATTTTTAGACTAGCAATAAAGGAATTGAACTTTTACAAAGCCACCTTCGTAAAAATAAGACACTGACCCAGAAATAAAGAAGTTTATTAGCATTCGTTACGTTTTAATTGCGAAACTTTAATTGCGGCCGGAACGCTTTGATTCGAGCCAATTCTCAGGGGCCCAAATCAAAAACGAATCGAGTGCAGTGGGCCCCCTGAATTCGGCTCCCCTAATTGATGACTTAATAACGAAATTGAAATGTTTATCTTGCCGTTCACTCAATTATTCTGCCACTTGAAGTCCGCTTTCGGTGGATGTGGATTGCAGTTGGTTTTACGGCTTACGTTTTACGGCTTCGCGTTCCGTGATTCCACATGGCTCCCATGTCTCCCGTCCGTGACTTAATGAACTATTAACAGCAATGATAGTAATTTGTTGTAGCAGCCTCAGCCTCAGCCTCAGCCTCGGCAGCAGCAGCAGCGAGTAAAATTGCTTTTGGCCAACAACAAGTGGTCTTCATGGCACTTTTTGGCAAACAAATAGACAGTCGGACAAAGCGACGTGCAGACAAATGACTACAGTGGATACAACCAGCAGCGGACATACATCTGCATGGATATGGCATGGATATTCGCGGGGGTGTCTACGCCATCTGGCCGCCTCTCGCTCGCTCCGCACCTGCAGCCCGCAGATTGAGTTTGGCTGCGGCATCTATTTTGGCACGATTTTCGAATTACGTTCATTGACTCGCAAAATGTTTGCTTTATGCCGCAATTAATTTCCAAGCGGAAGAAGCAGTGCCCCAAAGCGCCAAGCAAAGAGGCAAACAAAGAGCAAGCAAGGTCGAAGATGGGAACACTCTGGCGGTCTACGAATCTATGGGAAATATATTTGTAACTTCTTATTCTGGGGTTGAGACAGAGCTTTCCTCTAAGCTGTAATTTGCTGGCAAGTACTACTTTTAAAAAGCTTTAGCTGTTCACACTTCTTAAAAATATTATCATACCCTCGGTAAGGGTATAGGAGGCCTCCTGAAAGGTGAGGGGTCTTGGAGTTGAAGGTCTTCTGCGGCTTGTGGCGTGACATTGAAAGTGAAAGAACAAGTTTTGATGGGTTGCTGTTGCTCGCCCGTGCTTTTTCGTTGGCATTTCTATTTTTAATGACTCTTTACATGGCCCCTTGGTTCATTGAACGTAGCCACGCACAAAAAAAAAAAAATAACCAAAATAGGAGGAAAAAACAGCCGCTAATGATCTATGAAGTGCAAGTGTTTGTACTTTTACTTTCATTTATCAAAAGTGGAGGCGTCATCTCTGTCGTTCGAGACAGTGGAAATTAGCAGCCGGCAATGCAAGAAATGCATTTTTAGCACTTCATTTTCTGGTTGTTGCATTTACTCACTCGGCCGCCTTGGCAGTTAGTTGGGTTTTTGTGGTAAAACGTGCTTTTAATCAAATTTACATGTGCCAGCGTTGTATGGAGCATACGCACTGTGGGCCGGCGACGGGAAAACAGCAAATTTTGTGTGTTAAATTGATTTATGCAATTGTTGTTGCCCCCAACAGCAGCTGATTTGTTTATATGTTCGGCGGCAGCAACAAGCATGGTAAATCAATAAGTTTATGCAACAGGCGGCGATAAAATCGACGAAAATCACCGAAGACAATGCCTGCCACCGAGTTAGCAGAGCTTCCTGCTACAGTACGCTGCTGTTACTGTTACAGTTTCGCTGTGGTCGCTGCTAACATTTTTCGACCAGTTTTAACAGGGCATGTAAGGGGCCAGCTGACTTAACAGCTCTGTGTGCGCAGGCGCATTTCTGAATTTTCAATTAATGTTTTCCCTCCGCATTTCCATTTCAGTTAATGCGGCAACGCACTTGTTGCCGATGCTGGCCGCCGAAATAGCAATCATTTGTTAGGCAAACATTTCTACTTTTCGGCTGCTTTCGTTTGGCCTTTTGCCAACATTTTGCATAACCTGGGTCAAGACGGAAATGCTGGAGGAGGCCGGCCATTAATAATCTTTGGCTCTCGGCTCCTGGCACTTCGAAGGCTTTGAGGCTGAGCTCCCCGTGAAGCTGCTGGTGACTTCTTCAGTGCGTTTCGGACTCTTCGCAGCCTTAGTTTATGCCGGTTGGCCCAAAACCGCCAGCCGAAGACAGGTCCAGTAAGCCCTCTGCGACTCGGAAGAAATCAAGCAGAAACCCTGAATACATTCGCAAGTTTAAGTCGGCAATTCATCCTACTTTCTTACTGGCTTTTTTTTGAAACTTTGAAACTCTGGCAAACTAGAAATATTTAAAACTAAAACAAAAACAACAACATCAGAATTAAAAGGGTAATTTATACAAGTTTTGTACAATAAAGTAAAGTCTCCTTATAAGAGCGCTTGTACAAAAGAATGCTCTAAAAATATATTATTTTCATTTATTAAATTATATTTATTATATTATTTTCGAAAACACTGTCTTAAACACAAGTAGTGAACACTTCGGCTTAAGATATTAAGGTAACACAACCCGAAAATAACCCCATCCAGTCGGTGTCCCAATCTGTTTTTAGCGCTGCTCTTTATCCGACCTGCACTCTCCGCTGCACTGGGCTGGTGTTCAGTAGCCTCCGCATAATCCAAATTAAATTGTCAAGAGAAATGACAATTCAATACACACAATCTTGTTAAGCAAATATGAAAGAAAATACCAAAACAAAAAGCACTCTGTCATCCCTGCTCTCCAACAAAAGCGGAGACAGCAGGAAAGAGTGAGAGTGAGGCGAGACTGTAACTCTGGCTCCTACTGAGATGGAGGTTCCAGAAAGTGTCAAATTAAACTGTCAGAGCGACTTTTAACCCATTTTCGTGGGCCATTACATAAGCTACTTATCAGTTGATAACCGGGCTCTCTCGGGGTGTTGGAAATACTAATAGGGAAATGGAAATGCGAGTGCGTGGGCGGTGCGAGCATGGACTGTGGACTGTGGACTGTGGAGCACGGAGCGGTCAGGCGCATAAATCAGCTCGGACACTCAGCCACTCGAGTTCATTCGCTCATGCGTCAGTCGAACAAAAGACTTAGGCAACGAACTGCAGACGCAGAATGCATCGCCCTTTCCCCCTCCCGGATGTGTGAGTGTGTCAACAGCTGGGACCGCCACTGCATATTCTTAACCATGTGTGTCTAGCCCTACCCAATCAACATCCCCCCGCCGCCGGCTCATAAGCCACTGCCACTGCCTCTGCCTCTGCCTCCGCCTCCCAGTCACATTCCCATGTGAACTGCGCTAATTCGTGACTACTTTGTGGTGCGACTGCTGAGGACACAACAGCATACACATGCATAGGTGAATACACGGCAAGAAACGTTTCGAAAAGTGTTTATCAAAGTAATGTACTCTGTTCATAATTTAAGATCTTCAGATTTTAAGTAAAATTAGAAAACTTCCTTAAAAAAATTCGTATCCACTGCTTACTCTTTTCATGATATAAATGTGTTGTTAATATTATTAAAGCTTATACTTGTAGTATGTATTTTATGCCCGTTTTCATTTATATGGCCTCCTAAAACAAAAGACTTAGGCAACAAACTTTTACCCCAACAAGAGTGATAAAGATTATAACAAGTAGAATGCAGTTATGTAAAAAACTAACTGGATTTGAGGAGTTTTAATTTTTAAAGAAGGCATTGCAATTGAACATTTTCTGCCTCTGATGTAGCCCCTTCCGTGGGTTTAAGATAACAAAAAATATCCTTAATTAATAGTTAAGCTATCAAGGAAAACTCTTATAGTTCAGGACTCTGGTCTTGATATTTCTCTCTCTATACTTCCAATGGCCAGAACCAATGCTGAAAGCCCTAAACACCCGCCACCCAAGCCATCCGCCGGCTTGCTCCTCCCTCTGAGCTCAGTAAGCCAGGGGAACACACATCTGTGATAGATTTGAATGACCCACTCCCAAGGCTCGAACCCGAACCCGCACTCCAGCTACTGCCTCAAGAGCTGGCGCTTGTGAGTCAGAGATCGGCTCGCTATATGTCCCATTTCGAAGGCGACTCCTGCCCACGCCGCAGGCGCAAACACTTTACTTTTGTTTTCAAGACAGTTGCAGTTGCAGTCTGAGGCCCAGCTTAAGTCACAGTACCGAGGCAAACTACTATACTCATTCTCCGATTCGATTTTCGGGGTTTTTCTTCTTCAGCGTTCGACAACGTTGTCGTCGTCGTTTTCGTTGTGGTTGTCTGGTTGCCTGGATGTCGCTTTCGTAGTCACACAAAGATAGAAATCGCATGACACGATCTTGTAGCCCGAAACAGGCGCCAGTAACCCAGTTTTCAGGTTTCAGAGCAGCGTATACTCGCAGTAAAAAAGCGCCACAGCCACCACAGATGACTCCCTTTGGCCAAAGCCAGAGCCAAAGCCAAAACCAAATGAAAATGAAACGTTTTGGGCATAAATAAATAATGACAACAGAGCAGCCACCAAAAAGGCAAAAACAAATGATCTGCCTGTCCTCCCTGCATTTGCATTTGCTGGCATGCCTCTGCCAAAAGGGTATAGCCAATTTATTGAGGTGTCTGGAATACAACAAGATCAAGCTCGATACTCTATATAGAAGGAGGTGGGTAATGGAAATTTTCGCAAATGTAGTATGTTGCTAACTTTTGCTGAATACTATTTAATGGAGTTTGGAAATACATACTTGAAGCTCTGTTATTAAATAAACTTACTGTATCTAAGGTCTAGAAATCAAATTATTTCTCAATGGAGTTCGCTCTCTATTCCAATCGGCTTAAAATTTCTTCGCTTGGTAAGGGTAAATTGGCTTTAGTTTACCAACCTAACGATGTCTCGCTGGCTGCTTTGTTATTGTTTGTTTGCTGCTTGTTATTTGTTTTGGTTTTTGTAGCTGCGGCATTTTGGTTTGTTTGTTTCAAGTTGTTTGGGCTCAGCCTAACAAGCAGCCAACGTCGACGTCTGCCTATTGTCTCCGTGTTTCGCCGTTTCATGTGGCATTTTTCTAGATTCCCAACCCTGTCCGCCCCCCGAAAACATGCGCTGAACTCTGACACTGGCGGGGGGAGAGGTATTCAGGCCCTCTCGATCTCATTGAACACCGAAAAAAAAGCCAAGTTAAGAAAATTAAAATTTTAATATGTCAATATGTCAAAATAAAATTATGAAATGTTTCCTTTTTTTAAGTAAAAAGTGATATAAAATCAAATTGAATTATTTAACAGTATCTCTAAGAAAATAAATACTTTTCCGTGTAAGGATCTCCTGGGGAAAGAGTGCATTGAACCTCAGCATCGAGGCAGACCCATAAATTGCTCAACATCAATTCTAGCCAGTCAACGGCAATTTCACTTTCGTTGGCAGTCCGTCACCCACAACATCGGCGATCTGGGAAAGCGATTCACCCTACGCATCGATGGCATCAGCCCGGCTCCCCGGATCCTCGGTTTTTCGCGACTTTCCGCAACGGTAGCCGGGCGACAGTCCAACGAGCATGCCAAAAATTGCATTTTCTACAACAAATCAAGGTGACTGGACATCAAGATAAAAACATAACAAACGATTTGACTAAGCCAAATGGTAATAGGCCCCGGCAACAACATCACCGACATCACCGACATCATCAGCGGGAGCAGCGATCGTGGCCACAAGCTCTGTAGCTCCGGAGCCACTGGAGCGATCGCCGGCCGTTATTGTTATTGCTATGGCCATAGTCTCCAGCTTCAGCTCCAGCTCCAGCTCCAGCTCAGGCTCAAGCTCCAGCTCCTGGCTCCAAATTTGGTGCGAAACTGCGTTGTCGCGGGCGCTTTTTCCCCTTCGTGGAGCAGGCACAGTGACTCGAAGCACCCTGAAATCCTATGTCATTTATTTTATTAAAATATAAATTAATAGGGACCATTTTAAGTCACCAGAATTATTTTAAAAACAGCTTAAGTAGGACTTTAAAATAATTATTTAATCTTTGATTTGAACTTGCTGATAATTTATATCTTTAATGGCTTTCATCCGCTTATATATAACATTTTCTTCAGCCTCCTCTAAACACAATTATTACCGAATATCCTTGACCTTCAGGCAAATGAATCTCTAACCACTGTGCTGCCGTTGTCGTGCCTGTCGTCGTCGTCATATTGAAATTGAAAATAAGAATCGTATTTGGTAATTGCAATGAAAGCGAAAGGAGTGAAAACTTTTCTGCCGCCGAGGCCGAAGGTATGTTATTTTGGCCACTAAGATAGATCACCAAGGATAGCGGCCGAGCAGCGGTCACTTTCTATCTATCGAGCGGTTCAATGACACGGCCCCAACGCCCCCGCCTTATTTTTGGGTGTTTTTGGAGTGTGTGTGCTACATACTATTACCATATATATTTTTTTCTTGGAGTGGAGTGGACTTGCGCTGATGGCAACACTTATCGCTGGCTAAGCCGAGAGACAGAGCCTAAGCCTCAGAGCCCAAGCCTAAGCCGCTAAGCGGCAATAGCCACATCAAAATGCCAATGGAAACCTTTTGACATTTTTATCACGCACAAGCACCGACTCCAAGATCCGAGCTGGAAGCCCCGAGCAAATGCTAATTGACCTTGACATGCGGAAGATTTGAATGCGACGATATGGCCAGCATCCCATCTTCCAAATCGCATCTCCCCTGGCTTCCCTTGATGCACTTCACCAGCCACTCGAGTGGCTGCTGCACTTGGCCCGGGTCTGGGTCTGGGCCTGGGACTGCACAGGGAAAAAAATGGGGTCAATATGATCTTATCAGATATTCATTTAGATATTATTACTATTAATTTATAATATCCAATTCCTTCCTTTTTACACCAATTTAATTAGTACCAAAGTTATAAATTTATAAGATTAAATTGATATTTATAAACTTTAAGGACTTCTTTCTTAGATCAAATTCATGCGAAAAGATCTATATTTAATAGGATTAAATTAACCATCTTGATCTTGATCTTTTATCCGATTTGTTGTTGTGTGGATCAGGGTCTTGGGACCCCGAAGCAGGTAAGAGGCACAGGTAAGTGGTAAGTGGTAAATGGTAAGTGTTGCGGTTGCAACATCATCACCGCCGACATCCAAATGTGAATGCATATATGCAGCGTGTTAATTGCAATCACAACTGCACTGTGACCAAGGTGCGTGCAGTTCAATATGTTAAGTGCAATTTATAAATAAATTACTGAAATTATGGCTAAAATGGCTTTTTCCCAGTGATTAGCTAATCAAATATTAACTAGTCTCCATCAAAAGGTTCTTCTTAATTTAGCCTTAATATTAAACAAATGCTACAGACAACCAAATAAAAAGTATTTACATAAAATATCGTCTTAAAAATAATCAACTTCAAAATATGTACAAGTTACATAAAGAAATTCCACTTAAATTAGTATATTATTCCCCTGAAAATGATTCTCCCTTGCTGCTCATAAAAACATCTTTCCAAAGTGGGTCAACTGCCCTGTAAGTCACACTTAAATAAAATGTAATAAAACGATGTCCAGTGGGGGCCGCACCTGATTAAAAGTCTGATGAATAAACAACGAAAGTGCAACACGTTGGGGCCGTAAAAATGACACCGACAGAGGTGGCCGGGGGCAAGGCAGCGCGACACTTCACCTTGGGTTGTTCGGGCTGTTGTTTCTGCTGTCGACGGCGGTTATTATTTTACACGCTTTCAGCTACAACTTTATTTTGCGCCCGGCGTCTTAATGCCTTGCGCTATAAAATGAAATTTTACGCACTAAGCGCGGCATTTAACACAAACTCGAAAGGCTCTCAGAGGCGCGGGGAGGCGCAACAAAAGTGAAATAAAAATACAAAATGATAAAAACGCTGAAACTATACCAGAGACGCCACAAAACGCCGAAGACTGCCCACTTGCCACCGAATTTCACTCTGCGGCGCGGCAATGTGACATGTTGGCACTAAAATTGATAACTCTATTGCCCATTTCTGCTGATTTTGCTGCCGGCGGCCGCTCGTCAATTGCTCACCTGATGATTGATTTTGCTGATTGCCAACGAGTTTGCACATCGCATTTGCATATTGCATTTTGCATATTGCACTTGGCATTTCGCAGTCAGCATCTCTGCATATTTAGCGCGGCCAATTATAATTAATTTCCCTGGCTTTCACGGCCCCATCGCAGAATCCGATGCATTTTGTCAACATCAGCCAAGGAGAAACACCGAAAACGAAAGTCCCACCATCTACCGACTGGCTGACTGACTGACTGACTGGCCCACTGTCACCGTTTCAGGTGTCCATTCATTGCCTGTCATAATCGATCGGGATAGGGAAACGCCGAGGCGCCCAGAGTTGATAATAGGGTTGTGGAAAAGTTACTCGTGGGCCTCGAAAAGATGTCTCAATTACTCAAAGTTGGCGCAGGGTAAAGGCAAAGCCATTAATATGCATAATGGACTTCCAGCGCGTCCATTAAAGTTAAGTCAAAACACTCAAACGATTTCTGAAAATATAATTTAGATCAATGACTTAATGCGTATAGTTGTCGCTATCAAGTTTAATTTTACTGGGGAGTTCCTGGAGGACATTTAATGATGTCTGGCAAGGAATTATGTATACACTTTTTATCGTAAACTTTGGCTAGTATTTATTTTGGTAATTTAATAGTCCCTTAGTAGGTACTGGCAGAACTTTCAGTTTTTTGGGAAAGCAAACTGCCATCCTCATGTTCGGATTTCAGGGAGAGAGTGGAGCTCGATCTGGAGATGGCAATGGAAATGGAAATCCCGAAGACCTTGTCCATCAGATGGCGGCGGTGAATGTGAGAGTACTGACCTGCCCCTGGCCCCCAGTCGCTTCTCACTGACTGACGACTGGCCGGAGATCGGCGATCGGGGATTGGGGATCTGGGGGACCGAGCCTTAAACGGATTGCAAATGCGACTCCGAATGGCGATGCTTCGTGCCTAAAACATTTTGCATAATTTGTTTTGCTCACTTTTCTTTGTATTTCAAGCGGTGTAATTGGATTGCGTTGTTGATTTTATTATGAAAGTTGCGAGACAACAATAACAACAGGCCGATTAGCATTGCCCACTTTTAACCAAGTACTTGAAGGAAAATCTTTAATGGAATCAAGATACATTTAATAAATACCCGATGTATAAAAGTAGTAAGTCGAAGGTAATTTATAACTAACATACTTTCTTAAATCAACGTAACTAATAAATAATATAGACACAGGACTGCCCCATATGCAAAAAGTGAGTGAATAAATAAATAAGATGATTTAAAGTTTGTTTCTAACTAGGATGAAATAAATCATTTAAGTACTTGCTTCTTACAGATATTTCCATGCTTTATTTAAGCTTCAAAATAGCACATAAAATCTAATATAATTATTCCCGGTACCCATAGGGTACAATGGTATTATAAGTTTGTGCCAACCGAGAATGTATGTAACAGGCAGAAGGATGCATCTCCGACCCCATAAAGTATATATATTCTTGATCAGTATCACCAGCCGAGTCGATTTAGCCATGTCCGTCTGTCCGTCTGTCCGTATGAAACTTAAAGTAAATAGATATAATAAATAAGTAGGCATTCGCGGACGTGTTCTGAAAATTGGAGTAAAATCGGATGGTAAGCATGGAAGTTATTAAACAATAAAGTTTCTGTGTATGCTTATTCTTCTTCTCTCTCTCAAAAGCTAAGAACTCAGACACTCGAAAAGGATTCCGTAGCATTGAGTCAAAACAAGAGGTTTCTAGCAACTTTTGTCTTCTTTTTTTCAACATTTTCTTTTTTTTCATGTTCATGTCTAATTTAATTTAACCCACAATGCTTTGGGTACCGGGTATCTCACAGTCGGTCACACTCGACTGTAGCTTTCCCACTTGTTTTTTTAATACTTCTAAGTTATATATTTTCTATTTTTCGCTGTGCAGTCTGACTCACAGCGCCTAAACATTATTTCTATCTTATTTTTTGCGCAGAGGATTGTCCTCCTGGCGGTGCATGTTGCCAGCAATTGAATAAAAACCCTTTTCATGTTAATGCAACATTTGTTGCTCTGCCAGTCGCAGCTCGATATATATGTGTGTTCGGGTACAGGTATATATGTATATAGACTAGCAAAACAGACACAATTGGCGGCGCTTTGGCTTTGTACTTGTCTCTGTTTCGGTTTCTGTTGCTGCCGCGCTGCAGTGCTGCAGTGCCGCAGTTGTTTCCTATTAACGATAAAAATCACATGACACGAACTGGTCGCCGATCTGGCTTCGTTTTCTGCAGTTTTTCCCTGGGCCGTGGTTTGTTTTTGTCCCCGTTCCCGTTCCGATCCCGGTGCCAGTTCGCTTTACGATTTGGCGCCGGCGCCACTAACCCACTTTAAGCCCAGTTCGAGCGGGGTCCGAGCCCACTCCGAGCCCAGTCCGAGCTGGTGCTGGGCTGGCCAATTATGCCACATTATGGCCAGTTGAGTGCCGCCGTTATCGCCCCGGAATGACAGGATGCGGCCAATTGGCAGGGCCAGGGCCAAAGCTGGGATTACGCAACGTCAACGTCAATTAAATCAGTTTTACTCCAAATATTTTAAGCCAATGTCAACCGAAACCGCACCGAGAAGATATATTGACATCGTCTGCCCATCGCTCGTACACCTTTCCCCCAGCTCGATGCCGGTCCCGATGCGGCCACGCCTGATTGAATTTATGGCCGATCCAAAGGGACTGCGGATTGAGGCCCTCGGGCGGCTCGCGGCTCTGGGCCAGGCCTGGCTTGGCCTGGCCAATTGTTTACTCAAAACTTTCACAAATTAACCCAACCTGTGAACTGAAAAACTCAAAACTTAATGCCCGAAAACGCATCGACTCGATTAAAATGCTGCAAACTTAATTGGGGCCCAGTTTGTCGCACATTCTGGGTGGCCCCAGCAGGCACAGTGGTCGCAATTAAACGAAACCGAGCCGAACGGTGCTGGAATTTCGGAATTACTTACTTTTCAGACTTATTAAGTGCAGCTCGTTCAATGTCACAGGTAATTGCAGCATGCTGTAGCTGTGGGTATAATATACGTATATCAAATACTATACAATATTAAATATTGATAGATTCAAAGAAATTGTTGAATATTTAAACCGTAGTTGTAAAACCTAATTGAACATTATTTGATATTAAAGTCTCTTTTAGGTAATTTTAGTCACAAGGTTGGATAACATATAGACGTGAGACTTTGAAAAGGGCATTTTAATAATTATTAAATTTATTTATATGATTAATTTATATATGTTTTATACTTAGTTGAATATTAATACTGTTTTTCGCAGTCTATTGTTTCGTATTATATTTAGATATAATTTTATATTATAGTACAATAAAACATTAAATTCTTAGGCCGTAAGATATGTCCCTCTGGTTCGAAGTAAATTCTTAATTGGTTTTAAAATTATTAAAAAGGAAGAAACTTAATATTTCATATGTTTATTTGTACTTTAAATACAGAAAATATTTTTAAAAGGACATCAGTATCCGGATAATAATATTTTTAAAAGGACATCATTATCCGGAGTATACAACTTTAGTATGTTCCAGCCACTGTGCATCCGTGTTTATTTGTGGGCTTCCTGGTCGCGATTCCCGCCTCCCCTGCGGCTGCTGCTCGGTCAAGTGCAAGTGGCAATTTAAAGAATCGGGTGAGGAGGCCTCCGATGTCCGAGAGCCGAGTGTCCCAATGTTGGCGCCCCCATATGCGCATGATAATTTCGATCACTCCGGATCCAGCTCCAGCTCCAGCTCCAGATGCAGCCTGTCGTGGATGCGAAGAAAGTTGCCTGCTCGGCTGGCTCCTCGGATCTTCGGCATCGTTTCATGTGGCCGTAGTTGTTTTTGTGCCGTGCGAGTACACACGTAGTAAGTGAAATGAAAAGTGCATAAATCTGGCGGGCTGGCAGCGCAGTTCGATAAGAATCGAAAAGCGCGAGACAAAAGAACTTTCGCTTTCGTTGCGCTCTTTGGGTTTTCGGCCAAGTAAAAGTGGCCCGAGCCCCTGCATTATTTAACCAAATTTGGCCATTGAATGCAACCGGTCGAGTCTGAGCTTGTGCCCGCGTCGATATAACAATTATGTGCGTTTAATGAGCAGCGGGAGCAGATCGATCTCGGGAGGAGTTGCCGATCATGCTGCCGGACGGAGGAGATTGATTGCATAAGCCTCGCCTGCAACATTGTCACCCGCTCCCCGTCGAGCTGCGGTCACTTTCACCGCCTTTCCACTGCCCCCCACACCAGAATCGCTTAGAAGAGTCAGCGATTTTCGCTTGTCGCAGTCGGGGCAGTGATAGTAAAAGTGATAGTCGTTTCCAATTGGAGATTATTATGGCTTAAGTATTTTACGACTTATATAACCACGCACGCCGCCGCGGAGACGTCAAAGCAATTAAGCTACCCAAACAGACACGGCCGGCGATACAAATGCAGGCACTTTTCTAATTAATTTCGGACCGGAGTTCGGCGCGGGGAAAAAATCTCAATAAAATTTCATTTTCATTGACAGCCGCTTTTCAACTGCATGCAGCTCCAGCTCCAGTGCAACGTCGCACTGGCACCGCTGGAACTCCGCCTCGCATGATGAAGTGTGGAAACGGCAACAACAAGAGCCACCACCACTCGGTACACTTAATTGACAAGTGTGAAACTTTCGATTTCTATACACCCATTGACATACAAAACGAGACAGCCGGAGACACAGTAGAAAAAGATAGGATCCCTCTTGGATTAATGGTAAGAAATTGTAATAGTTTATTAAATATTCTAGCGACCAACTTCGCCGACAGTCTACATACTGTTAAAGAATATTTTGTATGCTAAAGCTAAAAGCTAATTTAATTAAGTATCTATGGCAATTTACTAGCAATATTTTGGAAATTTAAAAATACATTGATAAAAAAGCATAGTATAAATAAATTGAATATAATACCTAGACACAGAAATATACTTCTAAAAATTGTTTTCTGTGCATCCTAATGATGCCGCCTGCTATGATTTGTTGTGTCTAAATGTCACACTTCTCCCAAATGATGGGCGGATCCCGGGAGGAGTTGGGTGCGCCTGCTTGGATCGGAGTGGAGTTGGGTGTGCATACGTAGTGGGGAGTACTCCTTGCTCCATACTCCACACTCGCTATCGCTATCGGGAGCTGATGGCTTCGGCGATAATTGCCGATATCTGGCGACTGGCCGGGTGCGTCTCGCGTGCTGACTTGACAAAAAGGCTGCGCAATGCCATCAAATGATTAACTAACGGCCCGAACTCGAAACTCGAAACGTGCGAAATGGGTGAAATTTTCTTGTCGTGTTTGAGTGCCGGCCGGTGCGATTTTATACTACAAAAATTATGTTTCAATTAAGTCAGAAAATGAAAGTTGCTGCCGAGCACTGTAATGGCTTAATTGCCGCCACCGAATTGCGGGTAATCCAGGAGATCATAACGAGAGATCTTAATTCCTCTTACTTTGAATTTAACGGTCAAATGACATCATTTACACAACCACACTAGATACTGGAAGCACATCTTCTATAACTCTCAAATTTCTAAAACAAAACCGAATAGGACTTAGGGCCTATATTGATGAAAGAAATGTGAGTAAATATAAAATATTAATTAAATAGAAAAGCAGTTTCTTTGGAATATTTAGTCTCTCAGAAAGTGATTAGTAAACTACAAACACTTTGCAAAATATAATAAGTACAAGTTCTACTTATACAAGTTCGACTGTAGTTCTCAAGGGAACCATCTTCCCAGAACTGACAACTCCTCGTTTCGCATTTCAGCTTTCAACATGCGCCAGCAAGCTATAATTAAAAATCAATTTGGCCAAAAGTTCCTATTATGCAAGAGCCGCCGCGACAGGCTCCTAATAACCACGTTCGTTGCCTGAGTCTTTTGTTTGGCGTTTTGTCAAAGGTGCAGGCAGCTGTAGCAGCCAGGCAGCAGCTCCTCCTCCATGCGGTGCCGCCATCTCCAGACATCAACGTGAGCCGCACATATCGAGCATAATATCGCGGCACGGCATGGTCTATGGGAGCCCGGGTTCATGCTATGTCAAGCATGATCTCGCTGCTTGAGGCCTGCCTCAGAAGAAACCCATTAATGAGCGCACAAACTGGCATTTGACAGATTTTTTAATTAAACCATACAAATTGCGATTCTTCACGCTTTTCGCCACACGAAACTGGCGGATATTATTGCTGGCCCACTTAACCGGAGCCTCCGGCATGGAGCCTCCTCTCCAGCTCCATCTCCTGCCCCGAACCGAACCGAGGCGGCATTCCATTTGGCCTGCGATAAGCGCGTAATCTCAGCCAGAGTCGCCGAGGGAAATGCCAGTGTTATCGCTTATCTTGCAGCCGGCAGGCGGCAGCTCCCGCGTAAACTCGAGCTGAGCCAGGCGGAGAAAAAGAAATTTGCATAGGCGCTGAGCTAATGAATTTCTGCTGCCTGCTTACATAATTATCGGCAGCACCATTATGGACAGTCTGGACCGAGACCGGGACGGGACCTGGACCTGGACCCAAGTGCAGTGCTGCTCCTTTCACTTTTGTGCGAGCGCCTGCCTAATTATTCCTGGCCATTGTGTCCCCTGTGATTTCGCACATAATTAAGCTGCGGCGCAAAATTTACATTAAATTAATAGTTTTATTGTTTTGTCTCCGCCTGGAGTTGAGTTGAGTTAGAGCCTTGGCTGCAGTTCGAGTCATGCGGAAGCGGCGCCCTACCAAAAATGGGCAGCCAAAACCTGCCACAAAAAGCCAGGGTTGAAAAGGGGGGCAGGTGACATACTCTATCCCCGCAGCCATTGGCACCACTAGACAATGATAAAGCACCGAAAAATGATTGCGGAATTTATGCAAAGCTTGGGTCAAACACAATGTCTAGACTGAGCTTCATTTCACTTTCATGACTAATCGGCGCTGTGATAGATAGTTTCTGAAATCTAATTCTTTCTTCTTCGGTTAACCCATTGAGTTTATTCATGACCTAAAGAAGCCAATATTGGATATTTATAATAAAAAGTCATATTTAATCTGTATTGAAACATAAACTCAGGCACATAATTCTAAATCTAATCTTGGTAAAAATTTTTGCCTTAAAATGTTTAGTAAAATACAAATAAATAAATAATAAATGTCTTACCAATTACGATTAAAACAAAAATATACTGGCCTTGTTGAAGTATGTGTAAATAAAAGAAAAAAATATACATCGCAAATTTATTATAATTTATGATAAATTTTATACATATTAATATAAAATTAAAATAACCTGTCACTTATTTTCGGAAATCTTGGGTTAAAATTGGCAAGTCCCAAACTTGACCCCTTTTGTGTCAGTAAAGAGAAATGGCAATGCCTAATACAGGTTTCTGTTCACGCGTGAAACCCATTAAAGAACGCCCAAATCTGTTGCCAAGAGGTCGAAAGGTGACTCGCTTGGGACGGTTGGATTCAGTCATCTCGCGATCGAGTTCTGGAGCGGTTCTCAAAATGAACTACGGACTAATAGGACTCGCTGTATCCGCCGGGCTGCTGATCCTGGCGGCTGGTATCGAAGCACAACTGCAGAGTCCTTCGTGGGGAGGATACTTCCTGGACAATGGCACCCACTATCTGCTGTACGAGGGTCCGCAGCCAAGGCCTAGGCCAAAGCCGAGGCCGACGCCAAAGCCATCGCCGCTGAAATTCCAGCTCCATCCCAAGTTTACGAATATATCCAGTAATCCCTTCATCAATGCGCTGGACGCGCCCAATAAGTTCCCCAACAGGATTGTGGGCGGCCACAGGAGTAAGTGTACCGATTGCCCTTGGCTGTGCTCCGTACACTACGAGGGCTACTTCATATGCGGATGCGTGCTCGTGTCCAAGCATTGGTGCCTCACTGCCCACCACTGCATCATCGGAAATCCCGGAAAGTACATGATCCGCTGCGGATCGAATCAGCAGAGACGTTTCGGGGAGATTCGCGATGTGCAGCTGATCGTGGCTAACAAGAAATATAACTCCTATACTATGACGCACGATCTGGCCATGATGAAGTTCAAGCAGCCCATGAAGTTCAAAAAGTGTGTGCAGAAGGTGAGGTTGCCCGCACCCTCGTCTCACCCATTACCCAAGACCTTCGAGATCTGGGGCTGGGGCATCACTTCGGTGAATGCCGTGAACGCCCAGCGTTATGCCCTTACGGCAGAAGTTAACCGTGTGAGTCGCAAGCAATGCAGAAAGGACTACGCTGGCCAGGCCACAATAACGGAGGACATGATATGCGCCAAGAAAAATGGCACGGACTCCTGCTCCGGCGACTCCGGTGGTCCCCTGACCCACAACGGTATCCTCTGGGGACTCGTCTCCTGGGGCATCGGTTGCGCCAATAAAAACTATCCGGGTGTTTATTGCAGCGTGCCATACTTTATTAAGTGGATCCTTTCAGTGATTCGTAATTTTTAGTTCATAAATAAATTTCAAACAATTTATACATAACATACAGTTTGAAAATAAACTAACCATTCGTGCTAAGCCTCTTTACTAAAATATTTAGAAACCACGAAAAGTGTTGAGATCGGTCAGTCAGCAAACAGGCAAACAGCAAACAAATGAATGCCGAAAACTTTTATATTTATATTTTTTAGTACAAGAACTTAAGTATTAGAACTTTTAGAAGATCTTAAATCGAAATTCAAATTGTTTCCTTTAAGACAAAAACACTAGGAGTTTGAGACAAAAATCAAAAACGCATATTAAAAATCTATTAATTACGAGTCCAATAAATATTATTAATTTCTTAATTAGTTGAAAGCCCCAGGGTGGGATTAGCGAATTCTTAGCTTATCGGAGTGTTGATTTTTGCCAACATTTTGACAGCATATCAAATTTATCAATAATGCTGCGGGCAAAGATTTGGCTAATTGACTTAGCCCACTTCGACAAAGCCAAAGATAAATGGCCACAGAAAGGTCGAAAAAAAAAGCTAAAAGAATCCAGTGGTAAGAGGTCGAAAGGTAACTCACTGCTCTGGCACATTTCAGTAGAGAGGTCATCGCGAAGCCGATCGGTGGCAGAAATGAATTCGAGGTTGGTGGGGACTGCCTCAGTGATTGGTATTTTTGCCTATCTCTGGATCCTGGTAGCGGGTGTTCAGCCACAAGGTCCGGCCTGGAATGGCCAGTACCTGGACAATGGCACCCACTATCTGCTGTACGAGGCGCCGAAGGTGCGCAGACAGGACTATATATTACTTGCAAATATATCCACCAATCCTGCGATCAATGCCCTGGAATCACTGGATTACCTACCGACTCGCATAGTGAACGGGAAGAGGATCAAGTGCACGAGGGCTCCCTACCAGTGCTCCCTCCACTTCAGAGGGAGGTTCATCTGCGGCTGCGTGATCCTGTCGCGTCGCTGGATCCTCACCGCGCACCACTGCTTAATCGGTGGGCCTCGGCAGTATACGGTGCGAGCGGGATCGGTCCAGCAGCGGCGATTTGGGCAGCTTCGTCGTGTCCAGAAGATCGTGGCCCACGGAGGCTACAATTCGAACACCATGAACAACGACCTGGCGATGATGAAGCTGAAGCAGCCCCTCAAGTACAACAAGTGTGTTCGCAGGGCAAGGTTGCCCCGCCGGCGGAGGAAGCGGCGCTTGCCCAAATACTGCCTGGCCAGCGGATGGGGGCTGACATCGGAGAACGCCCAGAACGTGCAGCGGTATCTGCGCGGTGTCATACTCATCCGGCAGAACCGCCGCAAGTGCGTAAGATCCTACGCGCAGGCCGGGATCAAGATTACCAAGCATATGATCTGCTACGCACGAAAGAACCGCGACACTTGCTCCGGCGACTCCGGCGGTCCACTGGTCTGCAACGGCGTCCTAATTGGAGTCACGTCCTTTGGAATTGGATGCGCCAGACCCAGCTTTTCAGGGATTTACACCGATGTCAGAGACTACGCTAACTGGATAGATATGGTTAAGAGAAAGTATTAATGTGTTCAAATAAAGTTCCGCATAAAACATTGAATAAAAGGAAAATATTATACATTTGATTGTAATTGATTAACAAACATTTAAGTAAATTTTCTATGTTTTATTATCCTGGTAAATCAAGTAGACATACCTCAAAATTTTGCACTAATCATTTGTAACAAAGGTGAATCAGAGACAACAATTTATCATCCTTAATAAATGGCTAAACAAACAAAGCTACCATTGATTTATTAATGTCTCAAACACACCTTAAATATGAACTTTTTGCGGATTCGCAAGGTCGTTCACCTCTTTCGCATATAATTAATTCGATCGCATAGCTAATATATGTGCAAAATGTTTGGAATGAACAGAGCTGAGAAAGCTAATACATAATATGCGAAAACTGGCTGGGCCCTATCGGAAAACCATGGCAAGAGATCTATGTTGTTCTACCATTCAATGAAATAAGGTCCAGCCGAGGGAACGTTCTTGGCCATATTGGCATATCATTATGGGTCTAATCAATATGCATGCCAAATTCAGTAGGTCGAATGCCAAAGCAGGGGTCATTAGCATATTTGATTCTTCTAATTTTTGGCCGGGAGTTCGCCCCCAGAGGGGTCAAGAGCTCGACTCTCAGTTAACAGTCGAGATTAGTTCTCTACGGTTGCTTTGTTTTTGTTCGGATGATGAGACTTTCGGCGCTACTTTTATTGCTCATTTGTGGCCATAAAATACGGGCTAAATTGCCGCAGGAGCGGATCGTAGGTGGCGTGGAGTTGCCCATTGATGTGTCACCCTGGTTGGCTTCTATAAGTGTGCATGGCAACTATAGTTGCAGCTCGGCGCTGATCACTTCTCAGTGGCTGCTGACGGCGGGTCACTGCGTCCACTATCCCGACAGATACACCGTTCGCGCAGGATCTGGGTCCTCCGAAGAGGGAGGTGCCACAAGGGAGGTAGAACGGGTTATCCTGCATCCGGGATTTAGGCTGCGAACGCTGGACAACGACATTGCCCTGCTGAAAACCAGTGAACCCTTCCGTTTGGAGGATAACGTACAACTGGTGAAGCTTCCCCTGCCAGGGCTCAATATCCTGCCGAGAACCCTCCTGGTCGCTGGCTGGGGCACCGTGGACGCCAATGTCAGCGACACAGAGCCGCAGCTACGTGGCACACTGGTGGATGTCATAGACCAGAGACGATGCCAGCGACTCTACTCACGTCTGGGTCGACCCATTACCGATAATATGCTGTGCGCGGCGGCGGCTGGACGGGATCACTGTTACGGCGACTCGGGAGCTCCTCTGGTCCACCGCGGAAGCAGCTATGGCATTGTGTCCTTTGCCCACGGCTGCGCTGATCCCCGTTTTCCGGGAGTTTACACCAGGCTGGCTAACTACGTGACCTGGATCTTCAATGTCCTGGCAGATGATGACCGCAGAATTAAATTTCTAAGTTATATTATTGCGAACTAGTTATAATAAATAAAGCCATTAGTTCGATCCACTCGGAAGACAGTTCTTCCTGCATCTGCTCCTGGAATACCCATCGGATTATACAATCCGCGCCAGCATTTCCCAGCCATCTGAGGAGCCGCACTCGCTTCGTGCCCAAGCAAGGCGATAAACTCGTACCGCCAGTCGACGGCAAATTTGTGTAAATTATGTATTTGTGCATTTTGATTTCATTTAAACGAAGTTTCCTGATGGCCCCCAGCGCATGTCAAATATCAAAACCGAAACCAGCCTGCCAGCCAGCCAGCTAGCCACTTGCGCAACACATCCCGCAATCCATATCCATACGTCCGTCCATATCCACATTCGCAAACCCATCTCGAATCTCGAATCCGTATCCATCCCAGCTGGCTGCCTGAATGGCTGGCCAAAATATCACTGCCATATGCGGTGGGCGTGCTCCGTTAATGCTGCTCTCTGGCGGCCCCCGAAATTAACATAATCGTGCTGCCGTTGCTGTGGGGATCGGGCCTGGAACTGCTGGAACTGGGACTAAGGCTGGGATTGTCGGATGCTGCCTGTTGGCGCCCCAACAAAGTGTTGAACGCTGGCGCTGGCTGTCAAGTGGAGGCCCCTGGCCATTGGCACACTCATGAGCCGGCTGCCCGCTTAGCACTTTGTGTTGCATCAAAAGTGGTCTGACTTTTACAGGGATTTTCCTCACATATTTGGTATTTAAAATCAAATTGTAATATGAAAATATGCATAGAAATTTGCATTTCGGGAGTGTGGGTGTCTATACCCAGCAGTCCCAGTTGTCAACAATGTTTCATAATCGTGCCGACGCTCTCATTCAAGAATCGTTTCGCTGTCTCATTTTCTCTCTTCAAAAATTATGTTGATGACAGTTCGATGAATTGCTGATGAATTTTTGGTCTAAAATGTTGATGACAAAGCCCAGTCATTTATTGATGACTCATCAATGAAAATTTGATGAATTATCGATAAAGTGTTGATGAACCATTGATGAAATAGGTGATGTATCGATGAATTTTTGGCCTATACAGATGATGTAAAAATTGAAAAATTGAAAAATTAATTGAAAAATTCTGTTTTTGTCAAGGAAAAGTTGATACATTTGACACTGATGACGCCCTGGGACATATGTCTATGTTAATTTCATCAGTAATTTGTTTTTTTTTTTGTTTTTTGATAATTAATTCATGAATTATTGACGACTGGTTCCGAAGGTATATAAGGATGACAGCATCGTGGGTATCGGGTGCTTGCTAGTAATCGATTCAGTTTTAGATGTTTTACTTTAAGTTTATGTATATTTTGTTATCATTAAGTTACGCTTATACAATTCATTACGTATTCTAGCCTAAATGTATACCATTACTTTGTTTGCTTTCGTTTTGCTCTTGCAGTATTGATCTTTGTATATAATGTGTTCGTTCAAAGGTTCTTTTGTAAATTTTAAACTAGTCGCTAGGTAAAAATGTTCAAACAGCAATCTCGTGTATGCATCGTGTCTGGAAGGTGGACCAAAAGCGTATGCACAAACAAATCGACTGTCAACTCGAAAAAATCGTAATGGTAATCGTAAAAATGTGTGTTTAAAAATCGATTTAGCCAAAAGCCTTTAATTGTTGTTTTTTGGTTTTCTGCACGCACACGCTTAATAAATTTCACAATATAAGAACGTAAAAAATTTACAATTACAAGCACACATTAATTTGTTTTCAACATGTTTTTTCTTTACCAATAATGCAATCTTTAAAGCTATATAACAATTTTTAGTTTTCATTTTCGCATCTCTCGCTTGGACTCGATTTCGATCGGATTTCGCCTTGCCACCGGTTGCCGTTTTGTGAATCGCGTTCTCTTTTAGGTAAACATACAACTCGATTCACAGCAGGGGATCTCAACTTAGGATCGGGTATCGGGGATCCCCAGGCTCACCACTCAGCTTAGAATTAAGATGTAAATGGTAGATAATTTCATAGTCAGTTGAGTGGCGCGCTGGGGATGCCTTAGTTAGTTATTGTTAGTTATTGCAAGTTGTGTTTGAATTGTAAGCTTCACTCTTCGCTTATATTGGCTGGGTTGCTGTTGCTGGTCGTTGCTGATTCTACTTGACTCCTCACTGATCTTGGCTCTCTCTCTCTCTTCTCCGTACATCACATATTTTACAGTTTAATAATACTTCCTTACACATAATTTATTAATTAGTTCATATTTCTCGCTGCAGTTGTAGTTGGGATGCTGCTGCTGCTAGGGGTCAGCTCCATACACCAGCCAGGCCTTAGTTGATGATCCCTCTGCTGCTCCTGCTCCTGCTTACATTGCTGTTCATTGATCGGCTTTCAGATTACGACAAAAACGGGTTTGTAGCTGCTTCCGGCTTGATCCACGGCATGTTGTTGTTTTGCTGCAAGGTTTCAGGACATTCATTAGACATTTGCATCGACATTTCTGCTTATAATTCTAATTAGCTAGTTTGGCTAAAAGCGAACTACATGCAACTACAGGTAGAGGTATTAGTTAGTTGTTAGAAGGATAGATTTCTACTGAGAGTTAGCTAGCAGAGAGCATGCACATTCGAAAAACATTTTACCCATTATTTGCATTTATTGCATATTGTATGTGTTTTATTTAAGCGTCCAAGCCTCCATTGTTGGCTACAATTAGAAAATATTATGGATCAACGGATTTTTAGCAGAGCTGCCCTCAGGTTCTGGTTAAGAGGCGTACGTGGTTGTTGGAGGAGCAGCGAAGCAAGCCAAGCCTCCTAGCTTCCTAGCCAGCCTAGCTTCCTTCGTTGCCCTCCCCAGTTAGCAGTTTGTAGTTCTCATACTTGCAACTCAAACGAAAAGGAAACTAAACTAAGGCAACAGAGATAAATTTAAAAAAAAAGATAAAAACGCAAGCGAAACGATAAACAATAAACAATTAACGACAACTTCTGGCAGAGGAGGGTGTAGTGGGATTTGGCGCAACAACAACTGGAACTCACTTCCAGCTTGCAGTGGCCGGCGGCCGAGGTGCTGCGGACAGGATCGTCCACAAAGCCAATGGGGGCCACACTGACGCCCGGAGTCTCGGCCAGGGAATCGGATAGGGCGCTGCTGTAGCTGGCAGCATAGCTTGAGTAGATGCCCGGAGTTCCGTAATTGATATTATTGTTGCTGGGACTACTGTACATATTGTAGGCCTCGTCAGCTGGTGCTGTTGGACTATTGAAGTAGGGACGCTCACTGAATATGTCCATGTTGCGGATGCCATCGATGCCGGGACTCGGACTCACGTAGTTAAACATCGTGCTGGAGCTGCTGGAGCTAGTGATGTTGCCATTGTGGCTGCCGTACGGATAGTTGTAGACCTGCGAACTGGGCTGTGGCTGTGGCTGGGGGATGAGGGTGGCGGTTGGAATGATGGGATTACTAAACGCACTCAGGAGCTGAAATTCGCCCACACCCGAGGAGGAAGGCGCCAAGTTGAGGCTAGTGGGACGCACGGGGGGCGCAAGTTTTGGCTGGGGGAGGATTTTAGGTTTCGGCATGCAACAGTTGCTCAAAAAACGAAATGACGTAAGGGAAAACGTAAAAACAAAATGCATACGTGAAAGGATAAGATAGTGTTTTCGAAACGTAAACGAAAAGGCCGATAAATCATCAAATCAGATAGTGAAAAACCTCAAAAAAGTAATAATCCCTAGCACCTCAGACGTACTCCATCTCCAAATCAAACTCACCTGGGCTGGAGCACTGACGCCGCCCATAACAGGCGCCCAGGGATCCTGGTTCATGCTGACTGCGAAGGGGGCCTGCTGCTTCAGCTGGTTTATGGACGGCACCTGCAAGCAGTAACAAAGGATGAGTATAATCAATGCATCCAACGATTGACACTCCCTAGATTCCAACTCACGGCTGGCTGCTGCTGCTGGAATAGATTCGTCTTGGGTGGCATCACGTTGTCGCTGAAGGGATTGTAGGCTGGAGTGTTTCCCGTTTGCGTCTGTGGCGCTATGGGCTTAATCAGATTGTCCAGGTTAACCAGCGCAGAGTTCTCGCCGAGGAACGAGTGCGGGTCCTTCAGTGGCTTCTTTGCCGTGGCCCCCGTCGAGGGATGCATAGAGCCCATACTGCTGCCATTTCCGTAGTTCGACGATAACGGATCCATGTCATCGAGCAGAGAAGCTGCAAGTAGTTTCATTGATATGAGAGCTAGAACTGCTTTTATCAAAGCTTTACGATTGTCTTACCATTGTTGTTGTTGGAGGCGTTGGAGTTGCTCAGCTCGCTCTTGTTCCGGTTGGTAATCAAGTCGAATTCATCAAACTCTGGTGTGGGTTTCTGGAAGCAACGTGAATAATTATTTACTAAAGTAACTAAAACCATTTTTTCTTGGGAAACTAACAAACTAATTCTTCTTAGGAAAGTCAAACTTGTTAAGGTATATTAAATTAACGAATTTTGAACTATTGATTTAAGTCTCTTGGTAAAATCTGATTAGATTATTTAATTAGCTGAACCTTGGCAGATCCCAAGATAATGCAATTAGATAATTGATGGAAAATCACCTGCACCTAACACGATTAGCTAAGCAATTCCCAGACACTCACCTTAATAGCGCCTGTTCCCAGGGCTCTCCAGGGGTCATCCAGTGCTCCTGCTCCTGCTGCTCCCGACTGCGGTGCAGCTCCGCCTGCCCATGGATCCGCTGGACCGGCACCAGCTCCGCCACTCACTCCTCCCGCCGCAGCCGATGGCTCCGCCAGCCAGGGATCCGCCGGTGAGCCGCCATTGTTTGCCGCATGATGATTCACAGGCGCAGCCGCCAGAGCTGGTCCGGCTGTCGATTTCGAAATCCAGGCATCAACTGGAGCGCCCGCTGGCGTGGCCCCGCGTCCATTCTGATTGGCATTTCCGTTGGTCTGCAGCCAGCCCTCGTTGGAGGAGCCTGATGCCACTGATGGCGACTGATTGCGTGCTCCCCAAGCATCACCCGTAGCTCCTCCCGGCGGCGCCGAACTCATCGGCACTCCGGCACCCATAATGGTACGCGGCGCAGCGTTGGGATGCCAGGGATCCACCTGGGGCGAGGAGGTGCCCGACCAGGGATCCGACAGCTGACTGGGCGCCCGCGGTCCGGGCGTGGCCCAGGGATCGACAATGGCTGCGGGGCCGCCGCCTGCAGCGCCCAGCGGTGGACTCGAGATGCTGGTGGCGCCCAACGAGATGTCCAGCAGATCCAGCAAATGGCTCTGGGGCTCCTCCTTCTTGGGCGCGGGAATCGGACGTCCGTTGTGATCCCTCACGCTAAGAGAGATTAAAGATTAAAAATGGATAGTAAATAATCTCAAGAAACTTACTTAAAGTCCTGCTCGCTCTGGCTGAGGGCCAACTGGAGCCGCACATCGTCGCTGCGTCGCTTGGCCTCCTCCTGCTCGGCCTCCTCGCGCGACATGGCCATGGCCAGCTGAAGCTGCAGCTCCTCCTCGCCGGCCGTCTGCGGGCGAACCATCTCCAGCTCGGAGACGGACTTCGGCGGCTCCTCCTGCCATCCTGGCGGTAGGTCCCGCTGCGAGGGTCCGTCTATGTAGCCGTCGCTACCGAAGCCGCTCGGGTGCTGGGCGAATCGCTCCTTGGCCTTCAGCGCCTTGACGCGCTCGTTCTTGAGCCGCTCGTCATCCTTCAGCAAGTTGACTAGCTGCTTGGCCTTCTCGCGGACGTGGGTGCCCTGGTCCTTGCCCTCCTCAAAGTAGACGAACTCGCGCAGCGTCTGGATGGCGAAGATGTTCTCCTTGCACTGCTGGGCCACCTTCTCGGTGCCGGTCTTGATCAGATACTCGAGCAGGATGAGTGCCTTGTAGACGTGGCGCCAGTTCTTGCCGTGGTCGTTGAGACGCTTCCATATCATCTGCATGATCTCCGAGAAGGCGACCACGTTGTAGGTGAGGTCCGCTATCTCGCCCATAATGGCGGCCGACGGACCCCACGGGTCATTCGAGGTGGCCTCGCGCACTTTGACCTGTTCGAAGGAGAGAGGATTAGTGAGAGATCGGTATTTATTGATAAATGATTGCGGTTTCAAATAAAAGCACTGGTATACCCGAGTAATACAATTAATATCTATTGTAATGGTTTAGTGCCATGTCTTGCTTTTATATGGTAACATTCCTCAGAAATCTTAACTCGGAAAAGAATTGGATCTCTGTTGAGAATTCAATCGCTTCGAACATCGATTACGATGCATCGCTACACCCAAAAAAAAACGTCATAGAATCTTTACTATTGTTACATGAATTCAAGACTCTTGAGTATGAAATTTTTTTAATAAGATGCTTATTAATTTAATACTACGAAAGTATAAAGATAATACTAATCTGCACCAAGAATTGAGGAAAATCACTAACGCCACAAACAGAAACGTACTAAATTTCAGCTAACGCGATATGTTATCGAATTTTCAATGTGGGTTCGTATAAAAAGAATACTAGAAAATATACAATATCATAAGTATATATTTGATACTGACTCGATGTACTGCTTGAGTATTTTTTTAAGACAACGCATAGGGTTTTTTTTTTTTTTTTGTTAAGTGCTAATATTCGAAACGCATCTACTATATACTATACTTAAAGATCGCTTACCTGGGCATCGGAGTAGTTGTGCGCAAGGTTCTTGATATTTCGGCGTAGACCCGCGACATTGACCTGCATATCGTCCTTTTGCTTTCTCACTGTGTGACGAGAAGGATGGAGGGGGGTGTTAACATGGCTAAACCTTCTCGATCACACCCTTCGGGGCTCGAGGTGGATTGTGGGAAGGAAGGAATGGGGTTATTCGTTCTCGGGTTAACTTTGTCTCTGTGAAAGTTCCGCTTGATGTGAATGAAATTCAGAGTTGAACAAATTTTGGATTTTTACTTTATTTTGACGGTATCTCTGACGTTTTCTGAAGTGAATTTCGAGTCTATTGTGTTGAATGTTTAATTTGTAATTTGTGGGTGTCGGACTACAAAATCTGAACAAAAACCAAAACACAAACGGTGTGGAACGGTGTTTCGTGGTCTGTGATGAGTCATGTATGTATGCTGCTCTGTGCTGCTGCTTGGTGTGGTGAGAATCGTGTCAAAGTTGAACTCAAAATCAAATCGGATCAATTTAATATACACATCTGATGGTAAATACCATTCTTATTATTTTTTATCTATTTATTTGCGGTGTATTTGGAAGAGAACTTGTAGTTAAATGAGATGTATTAACATTGAGACTTACTTTTCGTTTGTTTTTGCGTTTGACTTTGCTTTTTATTTTCTATACAAGAGACTTTTGCTTGCAAAAGCTTGAGATTCTTTTTCGCTTATTGTATTTTTTCGTTTTTCGTTTTTTGTTTTTGTTTATTGCTGTTTAAGTGCTCCAAAGCAAGCTAAGTATGAGATACAAGATAAATACAATCAAAATACATAGTATAAGAGTACGGATATACATATTTATATATAGTCAGATGTCGGATGTTAATGTTATCGACGTTGAAGTGGTGCAACAACACACAGTTCCATAGATACTATACATAATAATTGCCAAGCTCAAGTGCGCCAAACAAAAAGAGTGAACACATACGTTAAAATAGGAATCCCAATCGAAATCGAAATAAAACCGAAGTGAATTTTAAACGCCGGCCGAAGGTTCGCGCGTGCACTGCCATAAAAAGCGGGTAAAGAACCTGAACTCGCAATAGCGGACCCACTAAGTCCAGGGCCTCCAACGCCTAGGGGAAATAATTCAATTTGCGGGCAAACAAAATGCAAACAGAAGTGAATAACAACACGGAGCAAAAATAAAACGAGACACAGCCAAGAGTATTTCCCTTAGATTTTGCAAGGCCGACTTTCCGATACTCTGCTTGAAAAGCAGGAAAATGAAGTGGGTGATCGAGAAACTTATCCCAATTTGATATGGGTTTAAGTGTATATAGATAGCATTATTCATTTTGCTTAATTTATATGTGCAACAGTTAAAGTAACATGAAGCGGCCTATAATATTCAAAATTACCTATTTCGTAGCCACAAATTATTTTCAAATTAAATAAAAATAAATTCATTTTTTTAATTTTATTTGATTAAAAGTAACAAATAATAAATATAATCACTTCATATCTTTAGAAAATATATTAAAATAGATATCGGACTTTTTTTTTAGAAATATCGTTAGATAAAAAAATATAAATAGTTCTTGATTACTTTAAGATCCCTGACAACAGCTCCCACTTAGTGAATAAGCCCTCACTGCATCCAGTGCCTTTGCTTGAACTTAACCCATGACAGACCGGAACATGAAGCCGCAAAAATGTAAACTAACCGAAGAGGAGGAAACCAAAGGGAGGCCCTGGCAGATAGTCGTCTGCGTCCATGTCTGGATATGCAAATTCTTAGCGTAAGCTGCATTATGCATTGAAAAGCACAGAACAAGCACCACAGCTAGAAATTATAGCAAATGAATTGATTTTCCGTTCTTTTCTCTGTCGAGGTGCACATCTATTTTTAAATGAAAAAAAAATGCACACAAGATAATAAAATTGTTATCGATTAGCTGGCAAAGAGGCAAAAGTTCTTTAAGAAGAATTTAAAATAATGGGTTACTCGGGCATACGAAACTTCGAGATGACCGTTGCAAATTTGAGCTGATTACCGATAAGATAACGACGTGTATGTACATATCTATATACGTAGTTATATAAAGTCTATATACAGGGGTTGTTTACGATTGAAGTAGATACAACCGCTTTTTATTACAGTGCGTATCTTAAATTAAAAGTGATTTTATCAGCGCTTCACATTTTAAATGTTGTTAAAACCAACATTTTTGGGAATAAACAAGTATATACTAGAATTTTTAAAGAAAGAATTTATAGGTTTGTTTTACATAAATAAAGCGGAAATCATTTAAGGGAGAGTAATTTTTGTAATTCAATTCAATCTTGTATCGAAATTCTACACCGGAAACATTGGGCAAATTAAAGAAATGCCAAATTCAATTTTCGTAAAAATGGTAAATTAATTTGAATAAATCTTACAACTAAGTTTAGCCCTAGCAAAGTTTGTATAGAAATCTGAAACCCACTGTACTGAAGACAACCCAAAGAATTCGGACATGAGAATCAACCAGTTAACAACTGGATAACTACAAAGAGTAGTTTCTCTACAAGCACGGTTCTTGTTGCTGTCAGACATTTATTTATTTAGCTTTTTCCGTTTTATTTTTATCTTTTTGTCGTGTAAACAACGCACTTGACACATATTGGAGAGAGCCGGCTGTAGCGAAACTCCGCAAAAAAACGCCTCGAAACTGTAACCCACAGATAAACCCGTTCGACAAGTATTCGAGCTATGCGAGAATTCGAGTGATAAGCATAATTTAGCATCTGGAGGGGGATTCATTGACCGATCCACAGTCGTCATCGCTGTAGTAACGATACCACACTTGGGCAATGAGCGGAAGGGCTGTCATTTGTTTGTTTTTATTCCGCGCCAAGAAGGCGAAATAATTCAATTAAATGTCACGCAGTAAGACGAGAAAACTACGCAAATGAAGTGCAAGACCCGAGAGATATTGGGTGGTTTCTGGTCTGTTTTTTTTGTGGTTGTTGCCTGAACTTGAGCCAATTGAATGCCAGACAGAGCAGCCGAGACAGTGAGAGATGGGGACGGAGGCCGGGACGGAGCTTTCTTTGTGTTTTGCACTTGACTTTCGGCAAAACGTCGCCGTTTTATTGCCAAAAATAAAAGTTCACTTGTGTGGGTATCAAAACAAACAGAATGCTGAACGAGTTGCGATTCACTTTGTTCCAAGGCAAAGAGCCTTGACGAAAACGGTTCAATGAACGTGCCGGCGGAAAAAGCTTGACAACGCGCTTCAAACACAGAACTAAACCCAAAGGAAGGGAATCTGGTCGAGAAGTTGAGTTGTTGCCCGATTGGTATGCGCGATGGAACTGATCGCTCGATATTACTTATTCTATCTAAACGCAATTATACTCGGTCGAAATATTCCACATCCACGAGCCTGTCTGACGTGCAGTTTTGTCAGCCGTTTAGCGTGTATCCGCTAAGGTGAAATATTGATGATAGCCTGTCATTAACCCTCTGAAAGCCCTCCCGCCATTTACTGTGTTACCTTTTGACGAAAGGCATTTTGCATTATGAAATAATTCATTTAATAATTCCTTATTAAAATAATTATCTACTAAAGGTAATGATAAAACTATCAAATAAAAATAATAGGGTATAACGCCTTTAAAAACGTTATCAGTACTAGGAAAATATAAAAATTACTTCTAGGAACCAATGTACCACATTTAACTCTGAAAGTTGTTGAACATCAGTTCAAAGAAATGTCTCTATATTAAACTGCTATAAAAGCTATCAGCTGAAAATAGTAAATGTTTTTACTAAGAAGTGCTATTATTTTTTCTTAGAACAACATATGCTCAGTAATGCTATTTCAGTAAAGAAAAGGAAAATTACTAAACAGTGATCTAAGTGCATTCGGTCTATGCTGGCACGGATTTTAAAGTTGTTTTCCAATTAGAATACTTATTAAAAATAAATAATTTTTTTAAGGAGAAAGCTAAAGGTTTTCTTTGTTAAAATTCTCCTGGCAAAATAAAAGCTTTTCTGGCAAATGAAATGTTTGCTTTTGATTTACGGTTATCTCTTCTCTCGGATGCTTTGTTATCCAGGTGCAAAGGGTTAACCAGTGTCCATGAAGGTCATTGCTCGCTGATGCTGCCCACTGTGCAACTTGATCGCCGGCGACAGCAGGTTCCTTGCCCCTTACCTCCCCCATACATAGTTGCATTTTCCAAAGTTGCTGCATCTGTTGTGAATGCGGGCGTATGTATATTATATAGTTGTGCACACACACTCACAGTTGCGGTCAGAGTAATAGCAGTTTGAATTCCTTACACATTTTATGCCTTTAATAAATTCAGTAAACGGTGTTGCAATGGCAACCTGCGTTGGACGGTTGCAGCATTATCTTGGTAAAGCATCCTGTAATTTTTTAAGTAGTGCCTATTACTTTGACCGCGTCTGTATATGTCCGTGGGTGCCCGTCGTTGGTGTGTGTGCGTGTGATAACGAGTCAGAAATGCGATTAGATTTCATTTGTGGCACTCAAACTACTCAAACTAAAGCACACACACTAGCGATGGGGGGCACAAAAATGCGAACTTCATTCATTACTCATACGCGAAGCGTCCCCTTTCGCATAAACCTGTTCCACCTTTTGGGCCAACGCCCCCCTCTGACCGCTACGCCCCTGTTGACCGAGGGCTATGACTAATTTTTCGACCGGCTAACGGCACTTATCAACAACACGCACGAAAATCAACGGAACAAATAAAAGCCAAGCGTTATCATAATAAATAACTAAAAATGTTAGCAGGGGAATAACATTTAAATGGGGGATCCTTAATAATTATAAGACACACTTGAGAAAAATTACGACAAACACAAAAGAGAGAAATGTTTGCCCCGCTCTCTTGCGCTCACCTGCAATGTTGCTGTCTTTATTGTTGTTTTACTTTTTGTTGCTGCTGCAGTCCGCCCGTGTGTTGGTCTGATGCGTTTGTGTGAGTGGGGGGCTCCGTGTGTCTGTGTCTCTTTGTGGGCCTGTGTGTGTGTGTCTACGACTCCTCCTCCCCAAGTTTTCTAGTTTTCTATATTTTACGACTTTCTTTTCTTTCTCTCCTCGGAATAGACACAGTCACAAGACGATGATGACGACGGCGACGTCAACAAAAACAGAGGGTCTGCGCGCACAATATCTCTCTCTAGTAGCGGGCGAATTTTACCCTTTGCACTTTGCACACCAAACGCGAATTATTATTATTAAATAATAGACTTGATATATTTAAATATTATTAAATCTGGCATCTGCTCTTTGCTTTTCTGTTTCGCTCTGCGTTTCAGTGTTACCAGATGAAAATGTTGCTTTCCGCCTAAAAATCACCGGAGTCGATATGTCCCTAAAAAATCCATGAAAATAGCTAAAAAAGGCTAAAAATAGCTAAAAACTGTTTAGCTATTTTTAGCTATTTTCTAGCCTATTAATAGCTATTTTTAGCGTGTTTTCCAGCTATTTTTGGGGGTTCACAGCTATAAAAAAGCCAGAAAATAGCCAAAAATAGCTAAACACTTTTAAGCTATTTTTAGCTATTTTTCAGCTATTTTCTAGCTTTTTTTACACATAAAAGTTAGCTATTTCTAGCTGTGTTTTATGGGCGTTTTAGCGTTTTTATGGCCAGACCAGGGCTGCAGCGAAAATCGATATATCGCCCAGGGATGCACATTCGCGGGAGAATTTGAATAATGTTAATAACCTACAGCACCGCTTTATCGCTTCAAAGTAGTGAATTCTCCAGGGGGGTGGGGGGATCAGCGAAATGATTATACTTGATTATATGGGGAGGGAGGTTCTTGGACAATGATTACGTAATCATTTTACATTAAAGTACATATATTTAAAAACAATTTTATTGTATGCATTTTTGGGGGAAACAAATTTATATGATTACGTAATCATAGAGGGGGTTTCTCCAATGATTGCTCTTAATTACATAGGGGGAGGGGTCGTAAATCGTCAAAAACAGCCGTTAACGGGCGAAATGGCGCCACTGATAAATGTTAGAAGATAACAAGAAGTAACTGTCACTTTTATCTTATTATTATTGTTTTTATTTTAAAATCCCCAACAATTGAATGAAATAAGCACAAGGTCGATTTTTATTTACGATTTTATTTAGAATACCATTTTCACTTTTAATAATTACACGCTAAAATCTATTTTCTCATTTGTTAACGAAACTGATAACAATATTTTTGATCCTTTTTTGTCGTCTGTATTCAGTTTGTGCATGTGTGCACTGCTACGCTTGTTTGGTGTGTGTGTGTGTGTTTGAGTGTGTATGTGCTTTGTGTGTGAGTGTTTGTGTTTTGTTAACATTAGCTCGATGCGATTTGTTGTTTTTGCCTTCGTTTAACTCTAAGTACTATATACGTGTATACAGTTATTAAATATAGATAATGTGCATATGCAGTTGCATATTCGATATCGCCACCGGCGCCACATCCAACCGTTATCTATCCGGTAATTTTTCGGCTTATCCATCTCTCGGACTTTCTTGTTAAGTTTAATTTGTAATTTTTACACAGAAATTACTTCAGATTTAAAATCAATTGAAAAAATGCCCAAAAGAATGCAATACAATATGTCTTGTTAATTATCTTGTTATATATTTAGTATTTGTAGCATACTTTTGGACACTCTATTAATTCATTTCACATCTCTTTCATTCTGAGTTCCAATATTTATAAATTTAGCAAGACTGTTACTCCAAGTTAGTCTAGTAAATCACACGAAATTAAGCGGAAACAAATTCGGAAATCAATAGAGGTTTGAAAAAGTCGAAAAACGCCCGTTGGCCAACGCCAAAACACACATACATATATACGCGAAATTGAGCCCCCAACAATAAGCTTAAATCATAAAACGGTCCTCTGTCCGTTCGTCGGTCCTGGGTCATCGATATATTCCTGTGTTCTCCTCCTCCTGTGCGGTCGAACCCCCGAAATCATAATCGAATTTTGGAAATCAAATCGACGAAACAAAAGTCAACAAAAAAGCGTACGACAAACTGTTCGATTTAGCGATGGCTTAAATAAAACATAAGAACTAAGTTAACTTAAGGCATACAAATCCGAATCTCGCTCCGCCCGCCGTTTGCATGCTGCTCCTCCCCGATCGCGTTCCCGGTTCCTACTCGTCCTCTGCCACCGCCTGCCATCGCCTGCTCCTCCTGCGCTGCGCCTTACAGTAAAATAATGTTTTGGGGAATCCCCCGGAGAACCTAACCACGAATGCCTCACTCCTCCGGCGGCTCCTCGGGTATCTGGAGGCTCTGCGCCGCATGCGGGTACTCCGCATGCACGGAGTTGGACTGCGCATCGGAGTCCTCCTCCAGGGCGTTCGCTTTACTGGGCGGCGGTGTCAGTGCCTCATTGCCGGCGCCCACAGGTGGCTGCACCAGATTGGGGATGTACTCGACCGTCTCGTACTCGGTCTTGGCCACCGCCTCGTGGTCGAGATCCCGCTCCAGCTCCAGCTGCCTCTCCCTCTCGCGCTCCCTCTCCCGCTCGTGATGCAACGGGTCATCCAGGCCAGGAGGTGGCATCACCACCGCCGACTCCTCCTTGAGCACCTGATCTCCTCCAGCCTCAGCGTTTCCCGTGTCGTTGAGGGTTGCAGGTCCCAGATCGGCTTCCTGTAGTTCCACGATCACGGGCAGCGTTTCGTTGGGCTTCGGAGTCGTGGTGCTGGTGGACGTAGTGGTGGGCGCAGTGGTTGTGATAACTACTTCAGTGGGATCCAGAGCCACCTCGCTGCTGAGCGTCGTTGTAGTCGTCATCGGCGTCGTCGTCGAAGTAGATGGAGTCGATGGAGTCGTGGGTTCTTCAGTGTTGGAGCTGTTCGTCGTAACGGTCGCAGCTGTGGTGGACTCATTCTTCTCCACTTCCGGTTCCACAGGCAGCGGCAGAGGCGGTGGAGGCGGAGTGGTGGTCAGCAGAAGTGGCGGCGGCAGAGATGGCACTATGGCTGTCCCAATGATCACCGGGTTGAAGAGAGGCTGGCCAAGCGTGGCGATGATGGGCGGCAGCAGCTCCTCGTTGCCCTTGAGCAGCTGTGGCACCAGCTTTAAATTTGTCACCATGAGGGGCAGGTCCACCTTGTACAGCATGGGCAGCACGGTGCAAACCTCCTGGTCGTTCTCGAAGCACTGTGAGCGGCCACGGATGCGGGCCTCCTGGACGGCCATCAGGCGGCATAGCTCGTTCAGACGCACATCACACATGATGGGATTGTCTGTGGGTATAAATTGTAAAAAGAACATTAAATATGAGTTGATTTTTAAGAAACCTTCAATAATTTACTCATCAGATACTGGCGTATTTAGTTTATAATTTAATCGATGATAGTGCGAGTAAATATAAACCTTTAATCACTCTTATCCCAGTTAAATTTACATTTTACGGCGACAAGATTTTAAAGACAGTGAGAATTTTTTAAGAAAAATTGACTCAAAATGAGAAAACATGTACTCAAATAATGGCCAAGTCTATTTGTTCTAACTTTGAGATGATTATACTCAGCTTGACAAAAATTTTTAAGAACATAAATATATTGAGAATTTTATTAAGTCTTTAAGAACTTTTATGCTCAAACTGAAACCAAAATGTACATTATTAAAAAACAGTTCGTACTCAAATTATTTGAATGAGTACCTGTAATTCTTAAACTGAGTAGAAAGTATTTTGAAAGTGAGTTCAATAAGGTTCTTAAATTGAGAACCATTTATTTCTTAACTGAAGTAATAAAAGTTCTCAAATTGGTAAGGCAATATTTCTCATTTTAAGAACACCGCGTTCTCAATATTAAAAATTTTTTATCCGAAAACCTTCAATAATGTACTCATGAAATACTGGGGTATTTAGGTTATAATTTAATCGATTATAGCAAATATAAACCTTAAAGCACTCTTCTCAAAGTTATATTTACATTTTACATTGTCGCTTTTATAGGAAATATATCGCATCGACTTTAAAGCTGAATAATTTAAAAAATCCCATGAATCTAATTCGTTGTTAATGCTTTTGATTAATTATTTTCCTAGTTTATGTTCAATTGAGAGTCTTACCATCTAGATGTATCTCCAGCTTTCCAGGAACGTTGTGATTTTTGCAGCGCGTGTTGGTGACGAGTTCGCTCGATATGGTCGAGATCTGGTTGTTGGTCAAATTGGCCTGGCACAGAACGGGTAGTCCCTTAAAGTCCTGCTCCAGTTTGGTGATATTGTTGTAGGCAACCTTGAGGATCTTCAGGTTTGGCAGCAGGGTCTAGAAAAGAGATAAATTTAATTAATATTTATAATCTTAAATCCGATTTTATATACTTGAAATCAATTAAAAAGGTGCCCATAGGTATGCAATAAAATACTCAAAAGTGATATTTGTAATACTTTTTAATACTTTAGCACTCGTCTCAAGGATATCATAAATCATTGTCGATTTCTTAGGAACTTACCGACTCCATGGGCTTGAGCTCCGCCAGCTGATTACCGGTCAGGTCGAGGATCTCCAGGCGGTGCATGCCATCGAAGTCGCCCAACTGGAGGTGCTCCAAATGATTCTCGGCCAGGCTGAGAATGCGGAGGTTCCCCAGACCCGCCAGCGCTCCGTTCAGCGATTCGATTCTGTTGTTGTCCAGATGCAGCTCGAGCAGCACCAGCTCCTGCACTCCCCGCGGATCGGGTAGCAATCGGTGGATGCGATTGCTGGACAGACTGAGGATCTTCAAGTAGCGCAGGCCGTGCAGCTCCTCCATGGAGAACTCCTCGATGTCGTTGAACGAGAAGTTGGCGAACTTCAGCTTGGCGATCGGCAGCAGCGACGAGTTGAGCGAGCGGATGTGGTTGCATCCGAGCTGCAGGTTCTCCACCTTGTCGCAGGAGGCGAACTCATCGCGGGCGAGGAACTCCAGCTCGTTGTTCTCGGCCAGCACCTCGGAGAGATTGACGGCGTTGCGCAGGACGCGATCGAAGGAGCGCAGCCGGTTGAAGTGCACGTGCATCGTCTCCAGGCTGTGCATCCCGGCCATGTTCGCCGGCAGCCGCTCCAGCCGGTTGTTGTGGGCCATCAGCAGGCGCAGCTTGCTCCCGTCCGGCAGCTCCCCGTCCAGGTCGCTGATGTTGTTCGCGTTGATGAAGAGCGACTGCAGCTGGCCCAGGTCGTGCAGGGAGCCGTTGAGCGACTCTATCCGATTCCGCCCCAGATGCAGGATAAGCAGGCTCAAGGGAAAAGAGCCCCGGTCCAGACGCGTAATATTGTTGCTCGGCAGGATGAGGTTCGTCACCAGCTGGATGCCCCGGAAGTCCTCCTGCTGCACCGCCCGTATGTTGCATCGCCCAATGTCCAGCGTGAGCAGGCTCGGCATGTGGCTCAGGGCGTGCTTCGGGATCTCGTCGAGTTCGTTGTCGCCGATGCTTAGGTAGGTGAGATTCGATAACCCGCGGAACGGCAGCTCGGGCAGCGATCTATAAATAGCGACAAAAACAAAAAAAATCCATTACAATTTCGTATTATTAGCCAGAAAGTGCAACAATTAAGCGGGGATTTTTCTAGATTTAGGTATATTTACAGTAAGTTATAGAAAGAGGCTGTTGAAGAGTCATTTAATGAGACACTAAATATGAAATGAGGATAAAATGTTAAGAATTAAGTTAGATCCGATCTATAAGTACGAGATGGGATTTCTAGTTATTGTGTAATTTTCTATGAAACGCTATTATTGTTGCCAAACTAAATATTTAATTTCAAGGGAATAAAATTTAACCAGGTCATAACTTTTCGCAGAATTGAGCGTATTTTATGTTTAAAGTTTACACACTTTCTATGAAAAGCTATGATTTTTAAACGATATTTGAATTGGTTTCTATCAAGGAACTACCGAAAATCTTTTTCACCAAAAGCTTTTAATTTGTATTTTAATTTGTTTTAATTTTTTGATTCCAGATTAGTAGATAATAAAATACAAATATTCGCACTTTTTGAAAAATTCTATGAATGAAGCCTTATCGCATTTCTGGACTATCTCTGGTCTTGATCTCCGTTGATAGCTCAAGACTTCTGACGACATTTTCTCTAATTGTTGCACAATAATATTTAATGCTGAATAATGCAAAATATTTAAAAGTTAGAACAACTAGGAATAATGTCAGAGCAATATCCCTGAACTAATGCAGTAAGATTTAATATTTCAAATACTACAAAATTATTTAATGCTGAATAATGCAAAATATTTAAAAGTTAAAACAACTACGAATAATGTCAGAGCAATATCCATGAACTGAAGCAGTAGGATTTAATTTTTCAAATATAATAGTTTAATTCCGAATGATCTATTTACATAGATTGCATTGGGATAGTTGCATTGAGATGAGAGCGATGCCATTAACATCTGATTCACGCTATGCTGACAATGAATCAGCCAAATCCGTAATTGGTTTCGATTGGGGCCGGATCGAATTTCGCATCCCTGGTCTATCTTTGGACCTGATGATGACGCAGCCTTATCAGGGGCGCTGCTCCACACATCCGCACCTCCGCACCTCCGCCGTCCAGTCCCGCCCTGCCTCCACCTGCGCTGTATCTTTATCGACGTCTGCAGGTGGCTATTAAGTTGTCGCCGTCGAGGCGCCAAACGGCCGCTTGAACAGCAGATTCATGATGGGAACTGGGCTGGATGTGGATGCGGATGGCGTGCCAAGTGCCAAGAGTGGAGTGGACATCCTTGGCGCCCGTTATTGGCATGCGAGCTTGGCGTACGAGGAGGAGCCAGTGCAGCAGATTGATTGGCAGGCGCTATTTTTAGACCCGGTCCGGCTACCAGCTTCCAGCCTCCAGCCTCCAGCCAGACGCAGAGGATCGTGATTGATTGCCGGCTCCGAGGAGGAAGACTAGGAGGAGTGCCTAGAACCTGCGCTTGTCAGCCGTTGATTATGTAATGAGAAACGCTGGGCAGGAGCAGCCGGCCCCCAGATAACTCGTACTGTATCCATAATGAGCCCGTTGAACTTGAGCATATGTCTTGGATGGCTGTGATGGCTGGGATGGAGCGAATGGATGTGGATGGCTGCGGATGGCTGCGGACGCGTACTTGGACATGTGTATCAGAGATGTATCTGTACAATTCCTTAACGTCAGCGGTATAATTGTCACACGACCTAAACTGGCCCCTTGATCATTGATTGAGCGTAATAATAAAATTCAATTGGACTGCCTGCTTCGCTCTTGACTGACCCCGGAGCAAAGACCACGGGACTCGGAGAGCGCAGAGAGCCGAGGCAACCCATTCGGAATCGAAAACAAAAACATGCTCGGAACATTCCATTATAAAGTCATATTTGGGCTATTGACGCCGACGCCTCTTTTGCAGAACTCTTGGCTGTTGTTCTGTTATTGTTTACCCCGCTTCCTGGGGCAATTGGATCCGTTTCGGATGGATCCATCCATCGGAGCCACTATCACGTTTGGGCCCAGACAGATCGGCTGGGAATATTCCACGGCATTCAATAAATTATGCGCGCTTATAGTAGTTATCATAATTAATTGTCAGCGGAGGAAGGAAGCCGTCAACACTTTTCGCACTTTTTCAGGGCTGCGACTGCACTCTGATAACGGCGATGAATATAATTGAATATAATTCAATAGTAGTCGTAGCCGTAGCCTCAAACAAATCCGCGAGTGACTGAACATATAATGCCCTCACACACGCTCCTTATCGCCTGAGAAAGCAGAAACAGAAGACCAGAGCCATCAATCCATCTAAAAGGCCACATAATGCGACTACGAGCGATGTTCGGGACAAGGCGAACCTTGTATTATGCTCCGTGGTAATCATATTTCCTCGCAAAGACCCCATCCTGCGCCGGAGAGTTCATCCGCCGAGATCCGAGATCCGAGATGGCTTCCATTCAATAGTTGCCGTTGCCCACACTTCACTCAAATGGACTGATGGCTGATTATGGGCGATCGTAAAAGATGATCATAAACTTGAGTTGATTATTTTGGCGCCAGTCATAAAACAGATTGGAAATGAAATCAAAAAACAGTAGCGCTTATCGGAGAATGCCTCCAGCTGTGGTCCACATTTAGGCTAGATGTGTACTTGGACTAAATTCCTAGGTGCAATAAGGGAATGGAGAAATCAAACCAGGGCTAACCCAGGGAAAAGCGGTTCTTACCGAAGAACATGAGATCTGTTAAGTTATATATTAGATCATATATATTCTAAGGTAGAGTTTGAAAAGAATCTTAATTTTCCAACAATAAAACTATAAGCCAGATGTTTCCTTTTTAGTTATTTAGCTTTAGGTGTAGAACTAGTTTCTTCATAAGATCGAATATGTGGCATCTACAACTGATTAAGAGCCGATTTGCTGTCAAATTGATCACGCCGAAATCCCAGACATTAGGAAATTCCACGCGCCGCTCGATCAGCGTATCAGTAAGTATTGAGTACCAAGTACCGAGCACCGAGTACGGGGAAGTCATGATCATCTTGCTGTCGCCGCCTCGGAGATACGCATGTGTACGCTGTGGTAGCGGTATTTTTCCTGGCTGGGTTGGCATGATTTGGTCAAAGCGCGATATTAAGGCAATAGGTCAATTGTTATAAATTGACATCAATGTAAAAAGCGCTCCCCACTGGAGGCACTGGAGGCACTGGAGGCACCAGAGGCACTGGAGGCACCAGAGGCGGCACGCGCTCTCCGCTCCGAGATCGACGATTGGGGAGCTGGTGCACACAACACTGATTCGATCAAGTCGGGTAATTAAATCATTCCGCCTTACATACAAACACACAGAGGCGACGAACGCAAATTGCATTCGATGGGTTCGGATGATAAATCGAAAACTATAATCTCTCTTATTAAGAAAACAAAATAGGGTATGCAAAATTTTTACACATTTCCCAGAATTACAAATTGTTTACGAACTGCAATTGGACAAGAGATTAAAGCTTCACAGAAAATAAATTAAATAGTTATAATTGAAAATAAAAACTTTGTAACTTATTGTTTATTACTTTTCTTGAGAAAAACATAAATGAAAATATTAATCGATCACAGTATGCAGAGAATTTTTTGGCTAAATATATAGTTTTCAGTCAAAGATATTTTGTATGCAATGTTACACTAATTGTTGCTATTTTATGCTCATAGCTGGCCAGTTCGTTCTATTCCTTACTCACCCAGTTCGCACAGTTGGCATGTCTGACTTTTTCATAACTTTTCACAACTAAAAACTGTGATATTTAATTAAAACAAATTTTATTCATATATATTGATCATTTTACAACAAACCCAATTTTTTTTCATTAATGTATCTCTGTTCATTTATTTATAAAAGTTAAAATTATAAATAAACACCTTCAAAGGATTTCTTTATTTCTTCGGAACTGAAAAACAGTTTGAAAAATATGGCTTAGACTATATACTCCATTCAAAACTCGAACAAACACTCGTGTCTGTGCTCCCCTCGATTGTGGAAAATATTTTTCGGGGCTCGATCTTTTTTTTGGAATGCCATTTGCCGAATCAATCGCGTGGGGCACAATGAATCTTGAGTCATGATCGCATTTTGTTTTGATCCCAAGGAATCGGCGCGAAGTCAAATATCAATGAACCCGCGGCAGGCGCTTATGAAATAGGCTCGAATGTTATTTCTATATTCGCCAGTGCGGCAGATGGGACCGGGACCGCATTTATTTATAATTGCCAATATATAAATCACAATGCGACAGGGCGACAGTGAATTGAAATTCATTGAGAGTCAGAGTCTGAGTCGGAAAACGTGCAGGCGCCGTTGAAAAGCGCTTTCAATAAACTGCAATTATCAATTTTGTGTACGCATTAAGTGAGCGGCGATGTCGGTACTCGAACATTTGAATATACGGCCGAGTACATAGAGGATCCCACATGTACATACATACGAGGAGGGGGATTGATAAGCCGCGGCTATTATCAATTATCAATTGAAAAAAAAAAAAAAAACGTACTCGAGTGGCGGAGATGCTGCTTAGTCCGGCGATAGGATCCAATCGGATCCGATCTCCTACGGCAAACACATAGTCGCAGCGTCGTACTAGGGCCCGCTCGCAATTTGCAGCAATTCAATGCTACTTCCTAATTGAAAAATTAAATCATCTGGGCGGCAATTAAGATTCGCCTGCAGCGGCATCAGCAGCTCCACCTCCATCTCCTTGGCGGTGCCCAATTTGCCCAATTGAGAGATAGCCATAGATAATGAGACGGCACCGGACTCTTTTTACGTAAACAAGTGACATTGTTATTGTTTTAGTATCTACTGGGCGGGAGGAGGCTGTAAACAAGCCCCGGTATCTGATCCGATCCGATCTGAGGAGCACATTTTCGTGCATTTACATAAGCGTATTGAAATTTGTGTACGATTTGCATTATTATTTATTCGCTCGGCTTTTATTGGGTTTAAGGAACCTAAATTGATAGCCGCCGGACGAGCGGAAAATTCTGCTTCGCCACGGAACTCGGCTCGAAAATTTTGATTGAGTCTGCGGCGGAAAAGCCCCCCAACAATTGATTTTCTTCCTCATTTTCCAGACTTTGTGGGTTTTACCAATTTCGAATTGGGTTTATATTGTTGCCAAAGGGAAATACCTATGACAATGACGAGTTGATTTGAGAGAAACATTTTTAAAAATAAAGAATATTCTAAAACCACTGTAAAACTTTTCGTTTTTATAATTTTTAAAATTAATGTATAGCTTTCTTAAAAAAACAAAAACAAATGGGAGTTCAACCTATAGCCAAAGCAAATAGTTTTTCCTCATTTCTACAGATCATAATTTATATAGACTCTATCTATGTTATAAAGGATATTATCCATAATATCTTACCAAGCCAACTAAGGCCAAAATAACAAATTGCTCTTACATTTTCACTCTAAACTCTGAATAAATTAAATAAATTAAAAGTTAGCACAGATCAGATTTCCCAAGAGCTTTCTCACAGATTTCAATGACATCCGAGGCGCGACTTACCTCAGTCCGTTCCATTGCATCCGTAGCTTGTACAGGTTAAAGTTCATATCCGTAAACGAACGCATTTCCATGTCGTCCAGCTGCGAGTGCGTGATCTTCAGGTCGATTTTCGTGTCGGGGTTGAGCTTATTGGCCAGACTGTCCACCACGGCGTTGAAGGACTCCAGCTTTTCACAGCTGAGCTCCACATGGTTCCAGGCCTTGCCCGTCTCGCAGGTGCAGGGCGAGATCTCCGGACGCACCGAGCACTGGAGCGTCGCCAGGTGGAAGACGGTGTACATGAGGGACGTCATTTTGGCGGCCACTCAATCACTCGAATTCACAATTCTTTGGCACGGCAATATATATATATATATGTTTCTACTTTTTGGGGGTTTTCGGAAGTCGGGTTTTCTGTTTTTCACAACGCACACGGGGATTCACTGTTTTTCCGGACGATGCCAGGACGCGTTGCTTGCGCTCGGGCAGCGGATTAGTAACTGTTCGAGCAGGCAGCTCGGAAACGCTCGGGAAATTACCCACTAGGCGCACATATGTGTGCGTGCGGGGGTTTCCATCGCAGCTCGGTTTTCCAGCAGGATTGCGTTTTCGTTGTCGTTGTTTTCGTTTTCGATTTCGATTTCGTGGATTCCCTGAACCGCCGCTGGCATCGGATTTCAAAGCGGCACGGATCGAACAAACACGCACAGCACGCACGGCACTTTGGGATCGGGGTTTAGTCGGCTGGATCTTATCGCCTGGGATATGGAGGGCTGGAGCTGCTCCTCCTCCGCTTCTACTGCACTCTCCCCGGCTTCCCGGCAAGCACAGATCTCCCTCGGATCTCCCTTTCTATCTGGCCAGACCTCTTGACCCGCTCGGCCCGCTCGGGTGTATATATATAGATCGCCGATGCTCGGGGAATTAATCTTCTAAAAAATTGTATTGTACTATATATTGGTTGTTTGCTTTTTTATTTTGTTGTTTTTGTTTTTTTCGAACACCGCGAGTATGTGTATGGGTGCGAGTCAAAGTCTCGGTTCCGATCGATTGAATCGCTTCTAGGCCCGGTGATCACGTCTTGATTCCAGCACGGTCCGTTTGTGACTGGGAGTGGGAATAAAAACGCTGAGGATCCGTATGCCGATGTTGCTTCTGCTGCTGCCGTTGCTGCCGTTGCTGCCGTCGCTGCTGCTGCTGCTTCGGAAGATGATGATGCTGCTGCTGCTGCTCTCTCTCGGATCTCTTGGCTCTCCGCGGAGAAGATTGAGCGGCTTTTTGGCCAATTGGCAGCCGGGAGCTGGGAGCTGGGAGCTGGGACTCGTGTTATTGTCCACAACACTCAATTACATGTGTTCCTGTTCTTTCGGCGCCAGCCATCAATCTCCAGCCACATCTCCAACTCAATCTCGATCTCGATCCCGATGTGCGATGTGCGTGTTTATGCCCCCTTCGAGTTGCTGCTGCTGCCTCTGCTGCTGCTGCCAACTGCAGTTGGGATCTTCTTGAGTACCTAGATCTATGTATGGGGCATCATTGTCGTTGTGGACACATGTTGGTGCCTGTGTGCGCGTGGTACTCAGTGCTGGCAGTAACCAGTCTTAAAAAGAGGATAGAAAATGTTGTAAACTCTATTTTTTTTTATGTTATTCCCAAGGATAAAGACAATACTTGAGTTTTTTGATTACAAAATAATGATTATTCCATGAGTTATATTTTTAAGCAAAAAAATTATCATTATTTCATAAGTTTTGCTTTAGTACTCAAAGAATAATAATTATTTTTTTATAAAAAATAAAACTGATTAAATAATTATTATTTTTAGATTTTCGTTATAAAACATAATGATTACAGTCCGTGTTATAAAGACATTCCTATCCTTTCATTAAATTGTATACCAATGAAAATATTTTTATATTCTTGCAACAAAATATAACTTTATGTGCAATTTCAAGGCAAACTTAATCTAAGAATATTTTTTCTATAAAAAAGCTGAATAATAAAAAACATCAATATTTCTTAAATATTTATTATAAATCTATTGATACTTAAATCCCTCTGTTAGTTTTAGGATAGCAATAAAATCTCGTAAAAAACAAGTATGAAAGCCAATCTTAAGTTAAACAATTTCCATGATTTTCGGGGGCGAATGTGGGCCTAGCCAAATTTTAAAACAAACTCATGTTATCACCAAATTTGGTAGCTCTCAGAGAACAGGCAATCCCCGAAAAAAAAAACATGATTACTTAATGATTACTATTTAGCTCCGAAAAACAATTTACCCCAATGACAAAAATTAACCTGAAATTGAAAAATCGGCCATAAGTAAGGTATTTATATGAGTAGTTTATGATAAATATTTCATTTAAACTGTAACTAACCGGAAAAACAATGCGAAACGCGCTCAAAGTGGTCACTGTGGTATTCACAATATTCCTTAGGGGCTGTCCATATATTACGTAATCACCTATTGGGGGGGAGGGGGTCAGCGAAATGATTATGTTTGATTATATGGGGAGGGGGGGTTATTGGACAATGATTACGTAATCATTTTATATCAAAATATATATGTTTAAAAAAAATTATTTTTATGAATTTATGGGGAAACAAAATGTTTATGATTACGTAATCATAGGGGAGGGGGTTTCTGCAATGATTACTCTTGATTACATAGGGGGGAGGGGGTCGAAAATCATCAAATTCGTGATTACGTAATATATGGACAGCCCCTTACCTGGAAATTAAGTGTAAGGTGGTTGGAAATACTAAGTAATCTTTATGCCATTATACTATCAATTCATTTCTAGGATCAATCAGTGCCGCTTGAAGGCGATCAGTCGGAACAAGACCATTTTGAATTTCAACGCTTCCTTGGCCCTGCCGGCCAATGAAATCCTTTTGGAATATCAAATGCTGAAGAGGGCAAACGGATATAAGCCATGGCTCTTTCATCTGAAAGTTGATGGCTGTCGGTTCTAAAGAAGGCCCTACGATCCCATTACCGTATTAATATATAATGCCTTCAAGGGATATTTCAACGTTAACCACACTTGCCCATTTACAGTAAGTTACTTATGTCTTAACATTTTATTATTAAAAATTTATTCATGATTAATTAATAATTCTTTGTTTAAAGGGCGATATTTTGGTACGAGGAATGTATCTGACAACTCAGATAAAGACACCACCCTATCCAACCGGAGATTATATGCTGTCAATGAATTGGTTTTTCAATCATAAGCCCCAGTTTATCACAAATTTATTAGTTTTCAGTTCGTTGAGGATTTGTAATATTTTGTTTAAAAGCCGCGTTCTAAAAATGACCTATAATTATATTCAAAATGAGTTTAAATTATAACTTTATTTAATCCATACATTTTCATAATTTCTTAAGCAACAGGCAAAACATAAATGGTAAATGGTCAACTATGATTGAATTATTGGCTAAATCGACTCGGCTGGTGATGCTGATCAAGAATAAGTGGTCGGAGGTGCCTCCTTCTGCTTGTAACATACATTCTCGGCTTGCACGGAAGTTATAATCCTGTGGGTACAGGGTACAAGGGTATAAAAAGGACAAATGGTCTGCACTGTTGGTACTTACATATGTGCAACTTGCTACTCTACGCACTCTTTATAAATTGTCCTTTGCATACACACACGCCCCGACATCTGGCACTCGCCGAGCAATGTTTTTAATTATGACGTTCCGTTCCGTTCCGGATCGTATGGGATTCTGGGGGTGCCTGGTTAGCAGCGATTGAATGGAACCGGCTTGTTTAAGGATCTGGAGCCCAATTGAGATTGGGCCAAACAGTTCAGCATGGCAGAATGAAAATTTTCCACTGGCGCCAGCTGCAGGAGGGGCAGGGGTAGGGTAGCTGGAGCAGGAGGAGGAGGTGGCGGAGCCATGCATCAAAGTCCGCTGCCTTAATTTATTTCGAAGTTCTGTTCCCCGCGCATGCATAATGAGCCACTCGGCGCCTTAAATGCACTCGCCGCGAATTCCGCACATTCCCTGGATTGCGCGTGCCAACGATGTGGATGTCGAAGTCGATGTCTACTATGTCTCCTCGCCGATCTGGCCGCAATTAATCATCGGGATCATCGGGGGGAGCTGCGAGCAGGCGAGTGGCTTCTGTGGCCCATCCAACTTGCTGACTACCACATGAACGTCCATCTTCCATCCATTTTCCAGGCTGCAGACTGCAAGCTCCCAAGAAGCCTTGGCACGATTATGTTTAGGGTCGTCTGAGAGATTAACGTAATTACAAACAGACAGCAGGCCTCATAACTGTATGCATAAATAAATGAATTTTCATTAAGTACAATTTTCATTTAGAAACCCTGTATCATTTTTTCCAATCCCAATTTGTAAATGTATTCAGACTTCAAACAGAACATCTGTATCAATATAATAATTGAAGCCTAACTTAAAAGTTCAAAGGCTAAACTTTTAAAAAAATATTGAAAACAGGCGAACACAGAGAGAATTTTCTAAGAAAAATGTACTCAAAATGAGAAAATATACACTGCGAACTTTAGTACGTTTTTGAAATATATATAGAAATGTTATCCCCAAAGACCTTTGGCTACTTAGAGGTTTACTTATCAATCTTCCTGAGGTTTACATATGTATCTTGCTTCTGCAATTATTTAGCAATGCAAAATTAATTAAAATTATTACGATGTTTCTAGATTCTGTAAACTTAAAAGGTAAGGAACCCAAAATAAATATGAATTATTCTAAGGAAAAAGGAAAGGGTTTTCCCTACGATTTCCGATAGAATTGTAATGTCTCGCAGGTTTTTCGAAAAGCACTGTCTCCCATAACTGAAGGTATTAAAAATATACATCGATTACGTAGCCAGTCTATTTATAGGATCCAATCATTTCGAGTAAATATTTAAAGAAAAGCGAGTAGGCAAGTATTAATAATTAGTATTTATTCATACATGTTTTTTTTCCCCTCTTTCGCTTTCGGTATATTCGCGGTTATTATTTGTTTTTATTTTTTGCACATAAATATTCTCAACATTTTGATGTGACACATTTTCGTGTTTCGATTGCAGGCGACAACAATAACAAGAGTAGCGTAGGCTCCGGAATTTGCTGGCAATGGAATGGGAATGGGATGGCATATAGGAATCCTCCCATGTGGGCTCCGATGGATACACGCCTCCTCCTATCGCTGTAATGGTCCATCCACTTGAGCTGCTGCCTCTGCACATTCCGGGATCGATCGTCATCGGCCATCATGTGCCATCGGCTCACGTCAATGCCGTTGGCGCCGTCCAAAATATTTGGCTGGAATTCGGTATGTGGCTGTCGTCACTGTCGGCTCTGTTCTGTTCTGCTCTCTCCACTACGTCACGCGCCGTGGGGACGCCACTGCCATTTGGGACAATTGAAAGCATTCCGCGGTGTGTGGTCCCCATAGCCGCAGATCCGTTGATTCCCATCCAATCCATTCCCATCCCATAGCGATTCGCTTTGGGTTAATAAATGTGTTTATTTAGCTCCTTTATCGCGGCTGATGTGTGTGGTGTGTGGATACATATATCAGTTATCAGTTGGATATTATTATTCTATATAGGTGAAGCATTTGCTAAGGGTCCACTCCGCACTCCGTGGTGTTGGTTGGTGTTGTCGCCATTATCGTCGTCTCTAAACAGAACTTAGCCATTAACTAAATTAAATACAATGCGTTAAAGTAAAATGTACAACAAGCACAGGGTGGCCAGCGCTACCCGCTACCCGCCCATCGCCTACTTCTGCTCGGCGAACTTGGCTATCTGCGGATACTTGTTGGGCTTGTAGTCGGCATCCTGCTTGATCCGCTCCCTGACAATGCTGCGCACCGCATCCGTGTACGAGGCCTGGGTGGTGGGGTCGTGCGCGATGGAGCCAATGACGGTGTCCGCACTGATCGAGGAACTGGAGGCACTGCCATTGACGCCGCCACCCAGGCCGGAGCTCTGGATGGCCCGCTGCACGCCGCTGGCGATAAGGCACTCCACGCTGGCCGTCGGCTTCTCCGACTGGATGATCTTGCGCCGCTTAGCGGACATCCCGGAGATGTAGGCATCGGAGTAGGGTGGCTGCGGGCGGTTGCTCTGCTAAAGGAATTGAAGAAATCTATGCAATGAAAGAGGATAAAGTGGACTTAGGACCTACCTCAGTCTGGGTCTGCAGGTCGCGGGTTATCACTGGCAGCCAGTCATTGGGGAAACTCATGTGCCAGGGCTCAGAGCCCACAATCACGGCAGGCAGGGCGTCGGCGGGAGCACTGTTGCTGCTGCTGGCGGCCACCTCGGCCATTTCCACATCCGTATCCGTGTCCAGAGCTTGCAGCTGCGGCTGTTGCTGTTAAGGGTTAGGGATTAACGATGCCTCTTGCTCGGCCTCTTGCTCGGTAGGGACTTACCTCGGCGGCATCTGTGGGAGAGGCTGCTTGGGTGCTGCGCAGGACCAGGAACTGTTGGGCATCCACCGTGTCCGTCTGGGCGGGAATTGTGGGGTCTATGTAGATGCACAAGAACTGCAGCGCTTCGTTGCGGAAATCTGCGAGAACTCTTGGTTACAACTGGCTTAAATCTGCCTTGAATTCGGAAACCTACTAGATCGGAGGGGGGCGCAGAGCAGGCGCATCAGCTGGCGCCAGTAGAGCTCCGCATTGGCGCTGCCCAGGCACAGGAAGAGGACGCTGTAGAGACGCTTGCGGAACTGGTCGCAGATCTGCTTGAGGCTCTGCTCGAACTGGGCGCCACCCGGCGCCACCGGGCTGCCGCACAGCTCGATGATCAGGCGCAGGCTGACGCGCAGGATGTTGCACACCGAGTCCCGGGAGTTGTACTCCGGCCGCTCGTACTGCGGCAGATAGACCAGGCTCTCGCCGAACCACTCCAAGGCCCGGCCGATCGCCTCCGGGATGGTCTGCTCGTTGATGGGCACTCCGCCGGCGAAGAGGCTGTCGTTGAGGAAGCTGCGCAGCTGCGAGCGCAGGTTGCTTGTCGGAGTCGGAATCTCCTGCAATGGTGGAGCGGCTGCAGCGACGGTAAGAGCGGCCGCAGCGGAGGCCGTAGCAGAGGCTGGTGCTGATGTGGCTGCGGTGGCTGCCACTCCCTCGGCGACGCTGGCGCTGCCTGCCGGAGCTGATTGCGCATTATTTCTCAGATTATTAAGTAAAAAATTAGCGAGTATGGTGGGAAATTGTCTGGACAGGCGGCCGCCGGTGGTAGTCTGGATGCGCCCCCGCCGTACGGCTGCCAGGCCGCCGTTGGTGCTGCCACCACCAACGAGGACCGGTCGAGCCGCCAGCCGATCGCGATTGATGGCCGCTCTTCCCATGGGCCGCACTCTAGCGGCTCCGGCTCCGGCACCGGCCACGGCCCCATTGGTGCTGCCACCACCAACGTGGGCGGCCTGGATATGGGTCTGGGTCTGGGCCTGCGCCCAGGCTGCCGGCCGGAGGCTGTTCAGTTGATTGTTGGCGGGACGCTGGAGGCGCGACGACCACGTGGAGCGTACGTTGGCACTGCCGCGTTGGATGCGATCAGAGGTGACTAGATGATGACATGGATAGAATGGAGATTAATGTCAAAGATGGAGGGCCAGTCGGCAGTCGAATCGCTTAGGATAGAGAGCTCCTAGGGAAGTCGAAACAATGTTGGAATTTATCCTCTCCTACTTTTTGTTCAATTAAAGGAAAAGTGTTCATTTTTAGCCATTAAGGATATTTTTTTAAATTGAAAAAAAAAAAACTAAACAATTAGGAAGAATTGTAATTTATAGTGTGATTCCACTGCAACATATTTTCGGAAATGTAATGTAGGTGATTCCACTGCAACATCCACATTCTTGGGCGACATGTGAATGGAACAAACAGCTGATCCGGCTTTGCTTACATTTGAATTGGGACGGCGTCCATCATAGCGCTGCCGAAAGCCGTCATTTCAGACTTTCTTTTGCGACGCTTGGACGACGTTGACACCGACATCTTCATAATTTCAAAAACAATAAGAAATTAGAGTAGGGTTAGAAGGTTTAGGGAAGGAACATAGGAATTATCGCTTGAAAATCTATATATTTAGGTATTTTTTGTTTTTAGTATGTATAGAAACAATCGGGGCGAATGGTGAATGGACGGAACGTCCATTTTGGATGGACCATCCTCCCTTATAGGGACCCCGCGTAAAAAAATTGACGATCCTCGAGAATGTAGCAGTGGAACAAGGCTATTAAAAGTTTTAGGGAAGAAACTTACGAAATATCGCTTAAGAATCGATACTTTTCGATATTTTTTTTTGTATGCATTGAAACTTTCGGGGCGAATGGTTAATGGACGGACCGTCCATTTTGGATGGACCATCCTCCCTTATGGGAGACCCCGTGTAAAAGGATGGACCATCCTCGAGAATGTAGCAGAATGTAGCAGTGGAACAAGGCTATACAAGAACGGAGCATATTCGAGAATGTAGCAGAATAGGACTATTATATATCTTTGAATTCGTCGAATATACCGTAGATTTTAAGGGTTTTGAAAAGTATACACTAATTCTTCGAATAATGATAAAACAAAAAACCTTATATGGAGTGTTTCAGAATTTGGTTATAAATTTGGGGGAGCATGCTTGGGGACCCACAGTCACACCCTGGGATTCGATTCGACTGCCTTTCGATTGACCGGAGCGGAGCTTCCATCTCTGTGTTCAATGAGTGTGCTGATGATGATGTGAAGGGGCGGGGCGTGCGATGTGGGGCTTGGCCGGGGACGTGGACATGATGTGGCATTCGATGGGCACGGGTAACGGTACTCACCAGGACGAGGTCCAGCGGCGGCTGTGGGCGAGACGACGGCGGCTCCGCTTGCCGGCGCCGTGGTGGTGCTGCGATTGTTGTTCGAGCTGCCGTTGTTGGCGTTGTTATTGTGGGGCAGCTGCTCCGGCTCCCTGATATGATGGCTGTTGCAGGGCAGGAAGCGGTCAAAAGCCGTGTGCGTGGGTGCAATGCGTCCGCCCCAGTTGTTGTTGCCGCCAATCTGGATCTGGGGCCGAGATGTCGACCGCGTCTGGGTTGAAGTGGTGGGCAAAGTATTGGCCCTCTGTTCGCCGCTTCGTGTTCCAGTCGAAGTGGAAGCGGCTGTCGGGGACTCGGCATTGCTAGCAGCCGGGGAACTCTCATTAGAGGCTTCTGCGGGAGCAGGAGCAGGAGCAGGAGTGGGGGCAGCAGGTGCTGGGGCAGCAGCGGCTGCGGGACGCACTGCAGCGGTCATCACGTGCACGGGCAAGTTTATCGACATGATGTTGGGCGAATTGAACTCGACATGAACATCGTTGGCCGCCTCGTTGTTGGCCCTGTTGACCACGGCCTGGAGAAGTCGCGCCATTTCCATCTGGGGATCTGTAAGCGAGTGAGAGGGAGTTACAGGCGCACCTTAAGGGGAGTTTCAGGCAGGGATTAATCGGGTTAAGGGCTGGTCTTGAGCTTAGCAACAGGGGTAAGTGGAACGAGAACAAGAGATGCAGTGAACGAGCTACTGAGCTAGGGTTAGAGAGATGAGGGCTGGCTTCAGCCAAACACAACCAAAACGTACTGGGCGGTGGCAGGGTCACTGGCACGTAGACACGCAGCCTGGGTGCTGGTCGGGGCTCTGGGACAGAAGTTTGATCGTGATCGTGATCTTCGTGATCGTGCTCTAGAAAATCATCAGAAAATACATTGGCTGGTACAGAGGTTTCCCTGCTTCAAGACAGCATTAATTATACACCTTTTCTGCACTGTCTTATAGCCATGAAACGCACTGTATCACGACTGCTGCAAGGGTGTAAATGTGGAAGGACTTTCTTACCCATTTCGAGGCGCGCTTGCTGTTGGGCTTGTGACGCCGCGTTGGCTGCATTGGGGGCCACCATCGGTTCATCGACAGGATCCTCCACGCGGTCGGTGTCCGCTCCAAGAGCAGCTGCAGCAGCTGCATTGGCAGCATTTGCGGCAGCCACATTGGCGGCACCGGCTGCGTTAGCAGCCCGAACGGCCATCTCGGCCGCGGCTCCGGCAGCCCGACTGGCGATCTCCACCATGGCAGCAGCAGTGTTGGCTGCCTGCACAGTTGGGGCCGGATCGGAGGCGGCAGCGGGTGTAGCAGCCGCGGGAGCTGGAGTGCCGGGTGCACCGTGTTCTCCTGCCCGGAAGGCCATCTCATTGAGAAGACCCGGCGGCGGAGCCAAAAAGTTCGGCGTAAATATGTTATTAGAGCGTATGTAGCCGCTCTGCTCGACGAGAATGGGTCGGCAGGTGAGCACTCGCGGTCCAGGCTGGGATAAGTCCAGCATCAAGTCGGAGATGGCGTGCTGGGCGTGCGAGAGGTAGTGGAAGGCCTCCGAGACACGGTCGAAGATGCGCTGGGCATTCTCGCGGCCAGCGGTGTCCTGGGAAGATCAATACTAGGTTGTCAATCTGGAAAGGAACGCACTGTTTCTGGCAACTCACACTCTCCTCGAAGGTAGGATCGTTCTGCAGGATCTCGTAGTAGCGATCCACGAAGGGCGCGAGGCGCGTCTGGACGCCGCGATAGTGCTGGATGACTTGGGCCAGCACTTGGGGCCGGGTGCGGCGTCGGGGGCCAGCGTTGTTGGCTCCCTCGGCACCAGCATGAGCCTGAGCTGCATCGCCAGCGGAGGAGGAGCTGGGTGCCGCAGCGGAGGCAGTAGCAGCCGGCGCCGGCTGGCCACCAACTGCACCCTCCGCCTCCGCCTCGGCCTCAGCGTCCGGAGTAGGGGTGGCCGAACGATCCGAGGCCCCATCGGCGGCCTCGTCGTCCGTCTCGATCACATCCTCAATGATGACAGTGGCCGCTGTGGTCTCACCGCTGGCATCGCTGGGCGTGCCCGCTGTGGCTCCCTCGCTGCCAGCAGCCTCGACCGCCCGCTGCTGGCTGGTCTCGCCGCTCTCGTTGGTGTACACCGTGGGCAGCTGCACCACCGTGTAGTTGCGGGCCCCTGTCCGCGACAGAGCAGCGGTCACCGCATCCTGGACCATGTCGATAATGTTGTTGTTGCGCGGCAGATCCGTGGAGGAGACGCCCACCTCGACGACGGTGGACTCCATGGACCAGCGGCCGCGTTGCAGGATGTCCAGGGACTGGTTGTTCAGTCCCACCGCGGGATTCTCCAGATAGGCGGCTATGTTGTCGGCACAGTCGATCATGTGCATGGCCACGGTGATGCGGTTGATGCAGAAGGACGAGGAGTTGGGGTAGCGGTTGGGCGGAGTGCGGGTCTGCAAGGATTAGGAAAGCTTTATTGGGGAATTCCCAAGAGAATCTTCGATAACGACTCACCCCGGCCACTGGGCCATTGTTCACTGGTATGGCCATGGTTCCCACCAGCATGCCATCGAGGGCCCGGAAGTAGGGCGAGGTGCGCATACCCGGCGGAGGACGTGGCACGTTCCGGAAGGTACGCATCGGTTCATCATTGTTCCGGGCATTGGCTCCGCGCTGCGAAAACGGCGGACGCTCCGCCACGTGCAGCACCTTGCCGTCGACATCTGCAACCAAGGGAAAGCGTTTCAAAGGTGCAATCTCTGTGGGCTCCGGCACCATGACTCACCGTACTCCTTCACCTGCTTCTCGTCGGCCAGCACGCGACCCTGGTAGATGATGCGCTGGTTCTCCGCCGCTATGTTGGTCTTCTCCGCTATTTGGTCCTTGAACTGCCGGATCGTGATCTGGAGCGGAGAAGGGCGGGGCGTAGCGGTCAGGGGATATACGTATATGTAGAAGCCTCTAGATTTCTGGCCACAACCTCAAAAAACTTACCTCATTGTCGATGCTGAATTCGTGGGTGCGCGCATCTAAGGTCTTCACCTTAAGATTTATTTGCATTTTCGCTGCCGTTCGCTGTTCGCTGGAAAGTCTCTCGAATTCTCACTTTTTCGCTGGGAAATCCGTTGGTTGAGCAGGGTGAGGGGACGAGGGGAGCAAGGGGAGGAAATCCGTTTCGGTGTCGGTGTCGCTGTCACCGTCTCTCTCGCTCGCACTCACTAGCGCTCGCTCGCCTTTGGCTTTTCCGGACACGTTTTCACGCAAGCTCACGCGGTGCTATTTGATCTTCGTTCGCCGCGAATCGTGCCTGCTCTCTCCTCTCGGTTTAAGGCAGCTATATGGAGCGGAAATATGTAAAAAATGTAACGATTTTACAATTTGACAACAGCGGCTGAATATTTCACTGGAATTTACGAGGTGTGACCGTACCGGAAAACTTTGTTTGATCCGCGCCAGTGTGGCCAGCTGTGGGTGAGTGGGAAATCTAGAAAAGTCTAGGTTTATGGAAACAGGAGCAGCTGGTCACACTGGTTTTATCCCAGACAAAAACCAAGGAGTAAAAACGAGTGTTGGAAAACACACCAATTTGGCGGGTTGCTTGAATTTCTAGAAGTAGTCCCATATCTGTGCTCTTCTTGCAGCCTTAAATTAACTAAAAGGTAGAATCTCCCTGGGGAATAACCTTTGGCTCACCCCATAAGCACGAGATGAACTCGATAAAAACGTTTAAAGAACTGCACATGTGTGTTACAGGCGGCCGCCCTTAACACAAACTTCCCCCGCCAGCTTCTGCCTTTGACTGCATCCTGTGGGAATTTTTTCGGCGCTGCACATGAAAAGCGGCGTTTGAATAATAAAGAAAAGAAAACACTGCCGTGGCGAAGGGGGCAAGTCAGCCAAGACGCAAAGGTAACCAACTTTTCGCTTTGAATATTTAAGTGGCGACGCCGTGGCATCGGTAGTGGCAGCGGAATAACCAGAAGGCCGGGGGAAAGCCAACCGCAGCTAACACAATTTTTCGCATACCCCTTGCCGCCGGTCTTGGCTTGAATTGTGCGGAAATTTGATTTAATGTCTGCGATTGTGAGCCTTTCCACGAAGCTCAAAGTGATTGCGACGAGCCCTTATTTTTCCCCGGGATGAAGAGATGGGTCGGAAATGGCCACTGGCAGATTGTTTTGTACGTCTTAGAATTTGGGGGATTCCTTTTAAAGGGTTTTTAGATAGAAATATCTAGAATAATATCTAGTTTTTTTGGGGAATTTTTCCCGGCAATTAGTCCTTTATTTTGTTACATTTAATATGGATTTTAAACTCTTTTCTCATTAATTGTTTAAGGATTTGTAGAAATTGGAAGATATTTTTTACTATGCCGTAATTGGCTATTTATTTGAGGATTTGATGAGAACAATATTTTTTTAAATAATAATTAATAATTCTATTTTTCTATTAATAGACATGCAGAAGTTTAAAATATTGTTAGCTTATTTTATATGAAATCATTTTTCTTTTCCATTATCGAAACAATTTGTTTAATTTTCTTGGTAATAGACTATGGTTTAGTTATTAATTATATTGTAGATTAGAAAATATATATTACAAAATCAGGATAAGCTTTATATAAATGAAAATGCTCTTCAATTGAATTAACTCAAACAGACTAGTGTAATCGAGTGTAATCTACTAATTAAGCAGAAACATGAAAAAATAATTTAATTATGTATGTTTGTTGCTTAATTTCCCTAGGAAAATATGGGTTATGCTTGGGCTCGGAAATATAAATAATAATTATAACAATTTTTCACAGACTCCGCGTGGGCCAAGTGCAAGTTTCACAATTTACAAATTGCTTTTAAATGGGCTGTGAAAAAGTTTTAATGAGTTTTCCACGAAGCAGCCCTACATCTAAGCACTGAGCCACCCCCGCTTGTCAACGATTGCTGTTTATGCATTTTCATTTTCATTATCATTTTACTTTGTGTTTTTTTGTTGTATTTTTTCGGTCAGCAGCACTGCCCTCTCGTTTTCCGCTTTCCATTTGTTATTAAGCGAGTATTTTCCGTTACTTTTCATTTCTTTTCTCGCCATTTTTGTTGCTGCGAAAGTTTGTCCTGGCAGTGTCACAGTGGGCGGTGGGCGGTGGGCGTAGCATTACATTGAAAACGCTTCGAGGGGCGAGAGTCGCTTAATGAAATTATATCAATCGGGCAGATCAGCCACCCCCAAGAGACCGTGTGCCTGGCAGCTGGCAAATGACATTTGCTTTTTCCAATTGTTCATATTTTCATTAAGCGGCATTTGAATGTTTTGCATTCCGGAATGTAACCTGCAATTGCTTTCGCTCCGAATCGGACTCCAACCCCGCCGCATAGCCACTGCCGCTGCCACTGCCACTGCACGATTCCGTTTCTAATTTCGGTCTGGTCAAGAACAGGGCCCAGGAGCAAGTCTCACGTCAAATTAAATCAAGCTGTAATATAAAGAAAATTGAAGCCAAGTCCCCTTTGTGCCATAAAGCACCGACAGAGAGAGAGTGAGCGAAGGAGCTTGGGCATTCAATGAAGTGGAGGTGTAGGAATGGAGCTGTCCTTGCGGTGGCAGGAGCTTGAGGACTGGGGGGCTTGTGGGTGTGAGTGGGCCGTTGATTGGCAATATAACACCAAGGAACCTCGGGATTCTTAGCGGAATTTAACCCGTGAGCTCATAACGTAGTTTCTTGAATTAAAATGCAGGAAATCGGCTTAGTTAACTTCATTTTGTTTTGTGATTCTATGTTACCATTTACTTATTTTGTAATTTAGTCTTGAAAAATCAAATGGTTTGACAGAGTTTGACAGAGAAAATTAAATATTGCTACAATGATGTAATAAGTAATACTATGTAGTTTTTATACCTGATCCTGATTCAATCTTTATTTTATTTATTTCTAGTAGTAAACGTAAGTGAATGCATTTTCTTGTACGATTAAAATGCTCTTTAAATGAAGAATTTGTAATACGACTATGACACTGTATTATAAGCATTATTAACTTGGTATAACATTGTAGTAGATTACTTAGAGTTTTCTTTAGAGGCTTCAAAGCAACCAAACGGGTTTAACAATATAGTTGTGTTATTCAAGATTCTAATGAAAACTCAAATAATATAAAAATGTAATATTATAACAGTTTCATAGCCGTATACCGATTAGCATATTTAAGTTATGTCTTCTAATTATAATAATTTTTTAAGACCTAATGTGAGCGTTAACTTAGTGCACTCTCATTTTCCTCAATAATATTCTAACTTGTCCCTGAACTTACCCCGAAATCCAGCATCATGATTAATTCCTTGCCCCCTGACATGAATAAATGAATCAGAGTATACGTATAGGAAGTAGGGAAATAAAAGCGATTCGGTGGCCAGTTGTAATTGCCAGTAAATAATTTCGACCTGCCAAAGGGCAACTGCACTGGCCTCATAAATACAACCGCCAACTAACCGTACGAATTTACAGTCAACACTTAATCTAAGCTGTCAATGTGGATGCAACAGCAGTTAGTGGCGAACACTAGTATCGTAATTGGCGGGATTACGACAAAACGTAAAAGTGCAGAACGGCACGTGAATGCGGAAGTTGTGCTCGGAATTGGCCAAAGTGAAGAAGTCGTAAAGTTTTAGTTGCATTCTGCCGTCTTCGCATTCGAATTGGACGCTTAATTTATGTTTCAATTCCAATTAGCCAACGAGGCGCGGGCCTGCATGCTGCTTTTCTTCCTTTTCGCTGTCAAGTGCACTGAGAACAAATATTGCGATTAAAATGGAATAAGGAATAAATCAAGGTAATAGGTTCAAAACTAAAGGATAATCCAGAAAATTAGGTGCACTCAGCTGAATAAACATTTTTATTGCAAATAAGTGATTATTATTAGTATTACTAATACCAACTATATTTTTAACAAGTAAGAAAGCTACAGTCGACTGTGCTCGACTGTGAAATACCCGGTACTTAAACGTTTGCGCTTCACACTAAAAGGCAAATTAAAATTGTACATACATACATTGGCGCCATTATATCGCACGGCCAAGGCTCGAATGCGCCACCTGTCGGCTACAGCTTGCAACAGCAGTGCCTTAGGGCGGTGTGTTAAAATTCAAACCTTATTGCTAATATCTCCCATGTTTATCATCCGATTTTATTGAAGTTTTCAGGAAACGTCCGTCTCTATTTTATTAATTTATTGTATCTATTAATTTTAAGCAGAAAATCACGCATATAGCTTATTATATAGCTATATATAGCTTAAAACGTTATATTAACGTTTTTATGATTTTCAGGGGCGGAAGTGGGCGTGGCCAAATTTTAAACTTATAATATCCTTGTACCCTATGGGTACCGGGTATAAAAATTTGTATGTAAGCCGAAAAGTATTCTAATAAAATTATAATGTAATAATATAATATAAAATAGCTTACTTGAAACGTGGTGCTTATTCCTCGCCGTGCACTCTGGTAATTGACTTTCGGCCTGGCCCTGACGCGTCATTTGTAATTGTATATCGACACGAGGAGCGCAGGGCGAAGAGCTCAAGCTTAAGCAGCGTTTATTAGCCATGGCCAAATGCAGCTAATTGAAGTTCAAATTGCGTTGGCGCACGAGCTGAAGCGGCAGCGGCAGGAAACCGTTGAAATGTAAGCACTCACATGCGAGTCCTGTCGGTTCAATAAAACGTTAACTTGAGTCAGACGACAACGCAGACGTAAACGAAGACGAATCCACTTAAGGCCAAAAAAGAAAAGAAACGAGCAGAGAAGAAAAAGTAATGCGAAAGCCAATTCAACACTCAAACACAATCAGCAAAGAAAGCAGAGCCGAGAGTTGGGGAAATAAAATCAAGCATAAATGCAATAATACAATTTATGTGCCAAATTTCATAAGGACCATCATGGACACACACACGGGCACACTCTGATCCTTAATCCCCACAATAAAGATACGTATCGAGTGGAGCCAACAAAGGTGACTCTCTCAACTTCTCGGCCCCGCCAATCGATGTAATCGTAATCACATTCGGCACCGATGTGATGTCAATGCCGATGCCAATGCTATTCGCTATTTGCGAGTGTGTGTCACTTCCCAGGACTTTCTAGGCAACAATGTCCCCAACACTTGCCAACCGGATGTCCGGTCACTTCATCCATCTCTCTCTCTCTCGATTCTGTCTCGTTTGGCAAGTTAACAACATTTGCTTGACGTTTGCCAATTGCATTATGACTCAATTGCGAGCTGAACGGTTTTATGGACGAGCAGCAGAGCCAAAGAGAGGCATTCGCATCAATAAAGCAGCTTCATCTTCAACTTCCTCTTCAGGTCGAGTGTCGGTCCATTGAGAAAGAAACGGACACGGAAATGGGGAACTTTAGAGCAGAACCATTGCCATTCAGGTCTATCAAAGAAGCATCTGTAACTATGTTGGGCTTTTCCAACTAATACTCTTAAAGGGGTTGTGATGTTTGTAAAGTTTTTAGCATGAGTTCTTTAATTTATCATTAGAGTTTGTTAAGTATATTTAAGAAATTAATTGGCTCTCATAAAACGTCATCACTTCATTAAAAATGAACAGATTGTTTTGCCTCGATCCGACAAAACACTCTCTTAAGAAGTAGAAAGTCGCCAAAATATATTTATATATATTTAGTTAAAAATAATAAAATAATCTGCTAGAGCCAGTTCCTACCCTCCCTGTCGAAAACCGGTTTGCTTTACGATTAGTTTATCAGGTGATTTTCTTTACCAGATAGATAGCTATCAGGCAGTTTGACAGTAAGGGCAGCAACCACAAAAAAAAAAAACTATGTAAAATCAACTATTTTATGGTTCAAACCGCGCCAACCTAAGAAAAATAGTTAACTTACCCAAAATAGTTAGGTTACCTTAAACTAGTAGATTTCACAGGAAAAATAGTTATTTTACTATTTAATAGATAAACTCCAAAATAATTGTATATTGACCATACAAAATGTCGCATTTACAAGAAGAATATTTAGTTTATCAATTTCATAATTCTTAACATTATTTTATTAATGTTTTTGCTACAGTTAAACAATTCCTTGTGAAAGATAATTTTTTTATTATCTGTATAGGGTAACAATTTGTTAATTAATCATATAAAGCTGAAATGAAATCATATTAAATGGAAACTCACATTTAAAGAACCAACTCCACGACCTAGAATCGAACCAGGGTCTTAAAACTAATATACCGGCCTCCCAACAAACTGAACCACGGAAGCAAACCAAGCACGAGAGTCTACATAATTGAGCAGTTTGTTCAAGTTCACTCAAACTCCAGATTTAGATCGGTGCTATTTTTTTTCGACATTGTCGACAAGAATGGCTAAATTCTTAACTATAAAAACAATTTTAACAAAACGTACAACTATTTTAATAGTATTTTTAACAACAACAAATGGTTTTATTACAATTTTTAATAGTAATTTTACATTTTATAATAGGACTTTTACTATTTTAATAGTACTCCTTGAAAAACAACAAAATACATGAGAAGAAAAGGAAATAGTTTTTTGTACCTTTTTTTATACATAAAATTTATATTTCATTGGTGTGTACGCACTTGACAGAAAATCAACAACAAAATACATGCAAATTGTTTACATAGTATTCGAACTATTTTTCTAGGTCGATTTTACATAGTTTTTTTTGTGTGCATTCCCTAATCAGTTAAGATAATGGTTAAACAACTACAATTGGAGCGGATCTAACTAAATAAAAATGTAGTACAATTTTCTCGTGAAACAAGCTATGAATAATTGAATTATTGTGTGTTCTTCCTGTTTTTTATTGTCTTTCTAGCTTTTAACTTAACTATAAATTCAAAGCTGTCAAGTAAATGATTGCAGGTGGGAACCAATTTTTTTTTCGAAAGAAAAAAAAAATATTGAGTAATTATTAAGAGGTTCAATGTGACTATTACTAATTGGGCGTAATTGTTATATTATAAATTGTATTAGGCCTTACAAATTCATATTGTAATAATAATGAAATATTTCACTACTTCACCTCCAAAAAGCCAGCTGACAATGTTGTTGATGGCTCTTGATGCTTCATTGTCAGCACTGTTGATGCATGAAGATGCAAACTCCCTCCCTCGTACTTACTTGAATATATTTATGTGGCAGAGAAGCACTCGAATCGAAAGGCTTGAGCGGCAGACGGAAGAGCGAATGCATTAACAATTTGGCAGCGCAGTTAATGCATCTCCGATGGGCCATAAATTGCGCGGCCGTAATATGCTCGGGCCACTTGATGGCACTTCAGCGCTGGACTGTAAGTTGCCATCACCATCTGAGCCGCAGCCGTGGAATGTGGAGCAAGTGCGGCAAGTGCAGAGAGCAGGTAACACAGGCAACATAGGCCACATTGGGTTATGCAATGACTAGGCCGGGTCTTGGGCACTTTTAAGTGGGTCGACGACACGCCCTTCTCCAGATCCGATCCGATCCGATCCGACTGGCTGTCACTTGGAGCCGGGCAATTGTAAATTGATTTGCCACGATCGCGGGTTAGAGAAATGGATTTCTGAAAGTCACGCAAAAGCCAGCCAAAAGCCGAAAACCGAAACACGTTTGCGGAGTGCGGGTTTCCGACGATTATGAGTAATTGGCATTGCGGTGGTCAGGTCTTCTATATATGGCCCGCCGTCTGAGTCAGCCAGCACAGTTGCTCCACTTGCTCCACTCAGTACCGACACAGACATGGCCCACTTCCAGATCCTAGGCGTTGCCTCCAGCCTGCTGCTCCTGCTGGCCCCCACATGGGCGGGAATCATTGCCCCGGCGGGCATCAGCTATGGCTACGCTGGCGATGAGCACGCCGTGGCCCACACCCAGTCGAATGTGGTGCGCAGCTTCGACGGCACCGTCTCCCACTACGCCAAGTCGGTGGCCACGCCCTTCTCGCAGGTGCACAAGCAGGACACGAGGATCAGCAACAACGTCTACCAGCCGGCGGTGGCCAAGGCCATCAGCTATGCCCCGGCCCCCGTCTACACCCAGCACTCCCACCAGGAGCCAGCTCATCTGTTCACCCAGGCAGCTCCAGTGTACCACCAGGCCGCTCCAGCCCAGACTCAGGCGGTGTATCACCAGACCGCTCCTGTCCAGACTTACCACCAGCCTGCCCAGGTCCAGACTTACCACCAGCCCGCTCATGTCCAGGCTCCGGCGGTCTATCACCAAACTGCCCATGTGGAAAGTCCCTCCGTGTACCACCAGCAGCCCGCCCACCTCAGCCACCAGCCCGCTGTCATCCACTACTCCCCGGCGGAGACCGTGTCCCACATGAGCTTCGATGGCTTCGGCACCCACTACGGTTTCTAGGGGGTCTAGCTCTAGTTGTTAGCTATGTATTTAAAACTGTGTTTACAAAATAAACGAACAATTGTTAATAAATCAGCAGGTTTAAAGAATAACAAAGATTTTATTGATTTGTTGGAATTGGAAACTATACTCTAAGATAAGTTTTTGAGGTAATTTTTGCTGGGACTGCAGGCTGCTCCTTAAACAAAAACATTCTATCTGAGATTTCAGAAACAAGAATTCTCACATCATCATCATCATTCGAGGCATTATGGCAAACATTGCCAAGCCTGAAGTACTTACATAATTCAAGTCGTTCCATTGCAAATCGTGTCCTCGCCACAGCACTTGGCCAAAGGCTTCAATCCTTTGGATTCCTTGTAATGCCTGCGGTTCACTCGCTGCTTATCACTCACGTTCGCAGGCAGCGTAAACAAATCATAAAAATCCACAGAAAGTGCACACTACAAATAGCCTCAAGCAGGACATTAGCTGTGGTCTTTGGTCCTTGCTTTGGTCCGTGATCCCCAGATTTTCAGGGCGGGAAAAGCGATGCGGAGGGGTTACGTGATTTGTGCAGCGCAAACTTAAAAATCGGACATGGTAGCTACGTGACTCGCATGGCAAGAAGTCAAGGAGCCAAGGAGCAGGACACTCGCAAGGATGCCGGCATCAACTGGCATGGCTTATGAGCTAATAAGATTTTCCCCATCCGCAGCCTCGTAAATTATGCACATTGACAACTGCGTTCGAGTGGCGTAATCGGAAAATTGAAATCAAATTTTTGCAGCCTCATTAATTTTTCAAAAGCCAAGAAAAATCAGAGCCCAAGGGAGGGAATTGGAAAGCTCTCAATCGGCCGGAGTCAATAATCAATTTGTGTCCGGCCCTTTTTCCTCTCATAGTTCTCGAAATGATAGCTTCATTAGCTGGCCATCAGAGTAATGGCCAAAATGATTACCAGAATAGGGCCAGCAACTCCTCGCCGACCAAAAGGAAAACGGAAAAAGTGAGCAAAAGGCCACAATTTGCAAAATGAAGCCATAAACTCCGCTTAAATGCAAAAGTCTGGGATCCTTGTGGACCTCCGCGTCTCATCCTTTTTTCGGGAAGCCTCTTCCGTCCGCCACTTGAGCGCTGAAAGGCGCAATGATAAAATATTTTCCCAGCCAAGGCAAGTAAATTTGTTGGCTAAAAAGTTGAAACAGCTAACAAAAAGCGAGAGAGACGAAGAAAGGCCGAGCCGTCAGTTGTTGTTTTTATTTAGCTGTTGCGGCTAAAGTTTACTCCCTCCACGGCCCCTATCCTTGCAGGACATCGTCCAGAGGCAAGTTGGCAAAATAAAAATGCAAAATTGCCCAGTAAGACGTATTTATCAACATAATTACATTTTTTAATGGCTTTTTAAACCGCAAAATGGCAGAGCCGCACAGCGAGATTAAGTCCTAGTGCCGGAATGCAAGAAATTGTGAAAACTTGTTTAACATTCAACATTCTTCACTTTTGCCTTCCTCTAGGAAAACATTAAATCAACTGGGATGGCCTTTAAAAGGATGTTTAAGATAGTGAAGGTCATTTCATGAATTATTTATCTAGACTATTTTTAAAGATACATTATGCTTATTTATGCCAACTATGGCTGTAATTTTCCTTGGTCATAATATTAATCACTGCCTTCGTGAGTCACTAGAAAGAGGTAATGGACTTTCTCCATTATGTATTAATATAAGGTTTATATTCGTCAGAACAAATGCTATCTGCATGCACTCCGCTTCTTTAGTTCCTCCTAAGTTATCATTACGCATGATTCTTACTGAATCCAAAGCTATAAAAACAGAGCAGTAACTCCGGAGAAAACTCAGTGCAATATCGCGAAATGTGGAGAGCAGTGTTCCTACTCTTCGCAGTGGCAGCTGCTCAGAGCTCCATTGATGCCGGAGCACCCAAGCTCAACTTGGATGGCTTTTATACCTACGATGGGATGGTGTCGTACCTGAAGAACCTGAGTGAATCCTTCAGTGGGAACATGTTCCTAAAATCGCTGACAACGACTGCCGAGAACCGATCAGTTTACCTCGTGAAAGTCTTCAGTGATGGCATTCACTGTCCGAAGAAAGTAGTCCTGCTGGATGCGGCCACCCATGGAAACGAGTGGATTACCACAACGGTGGCCCTCAAGGCGATCCATGAGCTGGTGGTCAACGGTCACAAGGCGGATAATTACGATCTCCTGGAGCGGAGCGACTGGTACATCCTGCCCATGGTGAATCCCGATGGCTATGAGTACTCGTTAAGTACGCGAAACCATGAGTGGAAGAAGAATCGCTCACCGAACGGCGTGGAGTTCGGCGCCAATCTAAACCGAAACTTTGACTCCAACTGGAATAAGTCGAGGGAAGGAGGATCAGCCTCGCCCTGGAGCCAGGATTACCGCGGGAACAAGACCTTTTCCGAGCCCGAGTCCTGGGCCCTTGGGGATCTAATGCAAGAAGTGGCGGCTGCTAAGCGGGAGTTCCTCTATATATCGCTGCACACTGAGAACAAGTCGTCTATCTTCTATCCGTATGTCTTTGCAGGGTATGTATTAGTAGTATTCTAATTTTAATATCCTGTGAAGTGTCATAACAATACTACTCGAACTCTTTCTAGGAACCTTTCAAAAGATAATGCCACGCTCCAGGCGATAGCTCAGTATGCCAGTGAACAGATATGGGCAGACACAAAGTCCGCATATAATCACAGCCTGCCACTCGCATACAAGGGAGTTGGAGGAACTAGTCTGGACTACGCCTATGAACAGGGTATTCCCCTGGCCTTTGACCTGGAGTTTTTCCAGGCGAAGGCCGATGCCCATAGCATTAGCAGCTTTATCGTCAATCGCACCTTTGAGGGTTGGTCAGGGGTCTTCCATTTGGCCAAGGGAGCTCTCCGGGATCTCAAAGGCTGCGATTATAAAGATTTTAGCTGCGGCTGCATTGAGAACGACGACCTCGAGGAACTTGGTTATGATGACTCCGTTTTTCCTCCAGATACCGATACCGACGACGTTACGCCAACTGATGATTCAGACTATTCCGGCGACTGTGATGACTGCCATCCGTCCAACAATGACATCGATAAGCAGGCATCGGCAGCCGGAGAACTGAGTCCCCTCATTGGTGTTTTCGGTACTCTCCTCACATATCTGTCCTACACGTGGCTAAGGTAAAAGATCACAGATCTATATTAGGGGTTATATTAGTTGATTATTTATTATATATATTCAAAAAGTGTGGGAATAACTCAATAGTATATATGTTCAATGATGTATTGGTTATTAAAAAAGCTTCCCACATGCTCGGTACAAGTACATATATAAATTCTCATGACGAAATAAAGCCAACTAATTTAGCAAATTATAGCAAATCACGCAAGCAGAGACGTTTCAAACTCAGAGAACAGAGAGAGGGCTCTCTTGTTTCAGACTCTTCACAGTATTCGATCTCTTTAATTGAATTTCGATTTAAATATTTCTACAGAACGTCATATAAATCATAATATATTAACATTATATACTGCTTATAGATTAAATATAGATTACAGTTCCTACTGAACATCGAGACAACCATTATCTTTGAGCTTTAACATGAAATCTGAGTTCTTGGAATTTTTAAGACATTTAAAATCGTACTGAACATAAGGTATGGAAACCATTGTCGGACTTAAAAGTACAAGGTTTTAGTCTCAGCCTTTTATAGTATGTATTTTCTGAACTAAATTTCAGATCATATACTAAAAACATGCTCTAAAAATATGCAGAAATTGTGTTTTAATAAATAGACTAAATAAATAAATAAAAATACACAAATTAAAATATAATAAAGAATCTGAATATGAATTAGATAAACTGACTAGGATAAATAGGATAAAATACCAAAATTTATTTGTTGAAATTGATGAAAGCCGTGCATTGTGTTAGGTATACAACTATTTTCCTCCCAAAAATTAGATCCATTATGTGTCATTAGATCACAGTTCCATTCCGAATCGCTAGTCAAGCGTTGCGAGGGTATCTGCTGCTTCTAGCCCACGAGAGGAATCCCATTGATTTGCCATCTTCCGCGGCTATATATAGTCGTGATTCGGTTGGCCGATGTCAGTGATCTGACTATTGGCTCTCCGGCGAGATGTGGAAAGCTCTGCACGCAATCATCTGGCTCGTGGCGATAGCGGGTCCACTGGCTGAGGCGGGTGCGAGGGGACAACGCCAAGTCCGTCGACAGAGACCGCCCCAGCTGTCGCTGGAGGACTACCCGAGCTACGAGGATGTGATGCGGTACCTGGAGCGGCTGGCACTGGCCTATCCCGACCGGTTACAGCTGCAGGATGTGGGGCGATCATTTGAGGGCCGGGAGCTGAAAATCGCCAGGATAACCAACGGAGTCGAGGGGCCGGATAAGAAGGTGATCTTCATGGACGCCGCTCTCCATGCGCGGGAGTGGATGACGCCCGTCACCGCCCTCTACGCCATTCATCAGCTGGTGGTGGAGGCCAGGGACAACGCTTATCTGCTGTCCAACACGGACTGGGTCATCCTGCCGCTGGCCAATCCCGATGGCTACGACTACTCCCGAAACACGAACCATTGGTGGCGCAACACGAGAAAGCCCACCGCGGGCCGCTGCTATGGCACAAATCTCAACAGGAACTTCGAGCTGGGCTGGGGCGAGGGACGCCTGGATCTCAAGAACCCCTGCGACGAGAATTACGCGGGCACGGAGCCCTTCTCCGAGTCGGAGGCGCGGGCGGTGCGCGACATAATGCATACGCTGGTAGAGAGCCAGGTGGGATTCATGTACCTCTCCCTGCACACGGCCAACCGATCGATCTTCTATCCCTGGACCTATGAGCCGTAAGTTAAAAAAAAATAGGATTGCATACTTTTAAGCTGCTTTTAATTGGTTTAAAATCGAATTCATTAAATTTAAAGTACTACAGCATGAATTTTAAATTCTTTCTAGTACAATAGTAACAATCAATAGGTTAGGTGAAGCTTTCACCACAGATAAGAGTAATTTTAATATGCTAAAACCACAAATTAAATATTAATACAGTATATAATGATAATATAAATTGAACAACCTAAATGTGAGGTCATGTCACCACAGATAAGAGTCCAAGCAAAATATATATTGAATGGAATTTCTTTGTCTGACAATTACAGCTCCCCGGTCCACAACAACCAGGAGCACGAGGAGATCGCCCAGCATGCCGCCAACAGGATACGATGGAGCACGGGTACGATCATCCAGCCGAGGCAGGGGTACCAGTACGGCGGTAGTATTGGGGGTACCAGTCTGGACTACGCCTTCAAACTGGGCTTCCCGCTGGCCTTCGTCTTCGAGATGTCGGGAAAGGGCCTGGATGGCAACGAGTACAGGTTCTTTCCGCCGCCAATGCACATTCGCCATCTGGCTGTCGAGTCCTGGATGGGCATCCGTGCGATGGGCGAGAAGGCCATTGAGAAGTATCCGTCATCCAGACCGATATATAATTCTCGGCACCTCAACCATGCCGAAAATGCTTCTCCATCGCCCTTTAACTGGAACAATTGGTTTGTTACAATCTCTTCGACTTTAAGTTATATAGCTAAGAAAGTTTTCTAGGTTTATTTGTTGATTAAGAATTTATTCTTGTATATTACACATTTTTGATATGAAACCTGCAGACTGTCGACTATGAGATACGATGTACCGAATTCTTTCTGCATTAATTTAAAAGAAAAGTACCTTTTGCGAGCGCATTTTCCTTAGACTAATCGAAACGATTACTTTGATCGAAAGTTATTAAATTAACTTGGAAATAAAAATAAAATATAATAAATTTACATTTAGGATCGCCTCTGTTCTGAACCAGGGTATGAGACTCAACTAACCATCTGAGGTGAGTGCGAGTGCAAGCGGGTGGGAGATATAGGGTTACACTTTATTATTCAATAAATCCCCTGCTTATCATCCGACACGTACGACAGCACAAATCTGTTCACTTTTTAGGGAATTCAAAACTTTTATAACATTGTATGCTCAATGTAAATACTCAATGGAATACTCCTAACTTCTAAAGTAACATGTATTTATTTTAGTGCGTTTTAATATGCTTAACATTTACAAATGATCCATTGATCTTTGAGTTGTGACTCACCGATTACGTTTCTTACTATTTCCTACAATATTTTAATATTGCAAACCTTATGTATCTGCTTGACTTTTTGTTTATTACTATTTTATTCTCTCGCAAAATATGAGATTATATCTTGAATTCTTTAAAATATATTTAATATACACCAGTGGTCCAGTGGTGCGTGCTCCCCTTCCCCATCTACCGTGCGTTCATCACCCATCCACAGGCACTGACTCTCTTTACGTTACGCATACGCCTCGTTGTCCGCTTGTTTGCACATGCTATCATCGTGACTTGGCTGCTTCGCGGCAGTGGGAAAGGGCTGGGGAGCCGCCATATCACTCTCGTCGTCCGATACATTTCACATGCTGCAATTAACGCAACAAATTGCATTTTTAATATGCAAAATTAATGTGGAAAATCTTTCTGTGCGCCGGCACAGCGGAGCAGGAGACGCTGAAACGAGAATCGCACGAGATGCTCCGTATCCGTATCCGAGCATTTTATTTATAACAGTCATTGTGAAAATTGAAAATCCACATTCGGTCTACAATTAAAAACACTTTTCGCCGGCATGTGCAGACGTATGTATGTGTCCTGTGAGTATTGCGTATATTTAAAATAATAAAATGCCATTACAAAGTCAAAGTTGCCCAGCCCAGGAAGCCGCTGTTAATTAGTTTTTCGAAGGCAGCTGACTGAGTGAATCCAGGTCCAGCCATCTAGCCATCCATCTAGCCATCCATTCAGCTCCCGCTCGGGGGTTGGGTCAAATGTTTTAATTTCCGCACGAATGTCTCTGGCGGAAATTACTTAAAAAAAGTCCACGACCCAGGGGCAGTGTCAATGAGCCCGGAGGGTCCCGCTCTGGGCTGGGAATAATTAGCAGCAGGCGAGCAGAAGGGTATTTCTGCTAACAGACTGCTTAAACTACCAGATTAGCGCAATTATCGCCACATGCACTCCGAGTTACATTTGAGTCCGAGTCCGAATCGGACAGCGATTAGATACACGATCGTTTGAGCGCTTGCAGTGCCCGAACTGCTCGGCTTGACCAGTTGCCCGGCGATTCAGATTCAGAATCAGAGTGCGAAATGCTGCTGTTTCTGCTGGTCGTGCTGCTGCTCTGCGCGGGCTGGGTCGTCCATCTTAGCCAGGCGGAGCGCCGCCGGAAGGTTGCCAACCTGCCAGGACCCCTCTGTCCGCCCTTTTTCGGCGCCCTGCATCTCATTGTCCGATTGAGTCCAAAGAGTAAGTAATCAAATAAGGGTAATTTTTGTTATTTTAAGCAATTAATAACGGATAATTTAATAATGTTAAGCAAAGGTATTAAGATGTTTAACAAATAATATGTCGGAAATTCAGTTTAGATTTTAAAATCTATAAAAAATTAGTATCTATTTCCCTTTTTACTTCCACTATATTTTAAACTAAAACTATTTTATTCTCTGACAAAAATTTCAAAATATTTTGTACCCAAATTAAACAATTTTAATTAGAAATACTACGGTTTTTCTGGTATTTAGTGAAATCATTTAGGCTGACGATCAGAGCGGAATAATAATAACTGGCATAACCTTATCAAAATCGAATTGAGTTCGATTAGTGACCAGATCCGCGGTCACTTGAAATTAATTGCGACTCTGTAAAACAGCGATAATCTAAAATAAACAATGTAAACAAAGAATAAAGAAGTTACATATAACTACAGTCAATCTTTAGTAAGTGAAGAAAAACTTGGTCACAAAAGAGTATGACTTACCACCGACTTAAGTATTTGGATTCTATATTTAACTAATTCACAAACTTTTTATTTCACATTAAGAAACATCTTAAATATTATATTATTATTATATTATCTATTATGTGTAGTAAACATTTTTATAAACTTAAAACACACCTCAATGTGGTACAACATTTTAGAAACACATTTTGCTCTCCGCTGAGTCAGTTTCCAAAGCAGCTGATGATTGCTTTTGTGTTTACGCTACTGATAAGCGAGTTTTTAATGCACTTTTCTCTTAACTCTCTGCAGTGAACAAAATGTAAAGTAAAAAATGTAAATGTACTCTCTAACCCTCTCTCTTTATGTAAATTAAAAAACCACTTCTGAGTGAAACGAGTTTCATTCAATATAATAAACTCATCCCATCCTATTTTGTCATCAAAAGTGACACGCTTTATATGACTACTTTGAAAATAACCGGAATACAAATAAAAATATTTTCTAATATGCAGGTAGAGCATCGAAGAATTTGATAAATATTGGCCAATCTTATATTGAATGATTATCCAAGATCCATGGGGGTCCAAAATACTTTAGATTAGCTTTATGGGTCGTGAAAACAGTAAACAACTTCCCTGATAACTTACAAATAATTAATCTCGAGCTAAAAATAATTGTTTTATTTCGGACAAACATTTAATAAAGATTAAGCAGGAGTCTCTTGTACAATCGCTAAGCCATTAATGACTGCGGAGTTCTTATCAATCGGAATTTCTACATAGAAAAAAAAAAATAAATGTACTTGGTTAATACAATATTTTTATTAAAATAAGTATTGTACTCATACTCCGATTTGATCAATAATATAGATTTAAATATTTTATGATCACTAACAATCCTACTGATATTAAAAATATAGTAAAGAATTTATAATAAATATATTTATAGTTTAATTTTAATGTTTAACTTTCCCACTTTAATGGCCTAACCTTGTATTGCTGATAACTCTTTTAATCGCGTCCAGCCTTCCTAAAACTGGGCCGGGAGTACGTTTCCCGATACGGGCCCCTGCAGCGCGTATGGATCTTCAACCGCCTGCTGATAATGAGCGCCGACGCGGAGCTGAACGAGCAGATCCTGAGCAGCCAGGAGCACCTGGTGAAGCATCCGGTCTACCGCGTCCTCGGCCAGTGGCTGGGTAACGGCCTTCTCCTCAGCGACGGGAAGACGTGGCACCAGCGCCGCAAGATCATCACGCCCACCTTTCACTTCTCGATCCTCGAGCAATTCGTCGAGGTCTTTGACCAGCAATCGAACATCTGCGTCGAGCACCTGGCACCAAGGGCCAACGGAGAGACCTTCGATGTTTATCGGCACATCTGCTCCGCGGCGCTGGACATCATCGCGGAGACGGCAATGGGCACCAAGATACATGCACAGGCCAACGAGAGCACTCCCTATGCGGAGGCAGTCAATGAGTAAGTGATCTTCCTCAAATTCCGAAATAATAAAAGTATTATCAAAGATAAGCCAAATGCTCTGAAGCTCTCAAAGAAACTAAGCAAAATTCCTAGTAGACTGTTGTGCGAAAGTTTAATACACATAATTCACAGAATGATTATAACTATGTATGAAAATTTCATTATAAATTTTCTAAACATTGTTTATTTATTTTATTTTATTTGTATTTTTGTTATTATCTAAAATTAATGATACATTAATCTATCTCTCAGATGCACTGCCCTGCTGAGCTGGCGCTTCATGTCCGCTTACCTGCAGATAGAGCTGCTCTTCACGCTGACCCATCCGCACCTGAAGTGGCGCCAGATGCAGCTCATCCGTACAATGCACGCCTTCACCATCAAGGTGATCGAGCAGCGCCGCCAGGCCCTGGAGGAACAACAGAAACTGGCCGTGGGCGGTGCCGACGACGACGGCGTGGGGTCCAAGCGGCGCATGGCTCTGCTGGACGTCCTCCTTATGGCCACCGTGGATGGAAAGCCGCTCACCAATGACGAAATCCGCGAGGAGGTGGACACTTTCATGTTCGAGGGCCACGACACCACCACCAGTGCCCTGTCCTTCTGCCTGCACGAGCTATCGCGACATCCACAGGTGCAGGAGAAGATGCTGGAGGAGATCCTGAGAGTCCTGGGCAACGATCGCAGCCGACCGGTCACCATTCGGGATCTGGGCGAGCTCAAGTACATGGAGTGCGTCATCAAGGAGTCCCTGAGGATGTATCCACCCGTTCCGCTAGTGGGACGTAAATTGCAAACGGACTTCAAGTACAGTAGGTATCATTGGTAAACAGAATTTGAGATTTAAAATATTTAAATATTTCCTTTTTTACTCGAAATATTTTAAAGAGAAATTAGAAACTTCTTTAAGGTTCTTTAAATTTTATTCAATTTACTCTGAACCTTTTTATAGAATCCTTAAACTCTTTTCAGCCAACTCTGTTTACGGCGATGGAGTACTGCCCGCGGGCTCGGAGATCCTAATCGGAATCTTTGGAATCCAGCGGCAGGCGGAGACCTTCCCCAATCCGGATGATTTTATCCCCGAGCGACATGAAGACGGCAACCGAGTGGCGCCCTTTAAAATGATTCCCTTCAGTGCCGGACCGAGGAACTGCATCGGCCAGAAGTTTGCCCAGCTGGAGATGAAGATGATGCTGGCCAAGATCGTGCGGGCGTACGAGCTCCTGCCGCGAGGAGAGCGGGTTGAGTGCGTCGTGAATATTGTCCTGCGATCGGATACCGGCTTTCAGCTGGGAATGCGCAGGAGGCACCAGACATAAGCTTAGATTTTTAACAAGGATATTAGAAGAATTTAAGAAAGATAATCGGTTGGGTCATGTTTCAGTATAATTTCTATTGATATCATTATCTTAGGAACTAATCCTTAAGTATTAGACTAATAAATATTACATTTATAAAAATAAATCAACAAACGAAAACTGAGAAAACACTTTCTCTTTCTTCGGAATTTACACTGTTACTTATTTTTACTTTAACATTTTAATTAGTCAACTTGAACAGCTAAATCTATAAATACTTCTATCTTGGTTTCAAAGCCAACTGAAATCCATTGGACGATCCCAGGACAAGTCGCAGATCTAGGCGGAGTTCATTACCGTAGGGCAGCAGTTCAAAGTTGGTGAGAATGGGGGCCAGGAGGGTTTTCATTAGCTTTATGCTGAACTTCCTGGCCGGACAGGTGCGAGGACCCAGGCTGTAGCTAAGAAGCTCCGGGGGAGAGTCCAGAAAACGATCGCCCTGGAAGTGACTTGCTCTCGCATAGCGACTCTCATTGCGTTGCAGTTCGTACAGGTTTATGTAGACCTCAGAGCCAAAGGGTAGGTCTGCATCGCCCACAACACTGTGTGCTGTTGGCAGAAAAATGTAGTAGTATTATTCAAGAAAAAACTAAGATATCGCGTATACGCACTGTAGGGAAAGTCCTTTTTCAATTGGCGGCCAACAATGACCTGCGGCGGGTAGAGTCGGAGCGATTCCTGGACCACAGCCTCGAGATATGGAAGCTCTTCCCAGTTCCAGCCCTGCTCCTTAATCCGAGCCTGTCTCAGCTCCTCCAAGCATCGTTGCTGCACCGAAGGATTCCTGGCAATCGAGACGAGCGCAAAGCAAAGGGCTGAGCTGCACAGCAGGAAGCCCAGATAATTGCAGGTGTTTAGCTCCGCACAGATTTCTTCGTCTGAAAGTTCCTGATCCTCATTATCCAGGAGAATCTGCAGCAGGGACTCATGCCACTTCGGAGGCAGTGGCTTTGATTGATCCACCACCAGGCCTTCGCCCATATTCTTAACCTTCAGCTGCTGTTCCTGACGATGTCTGTTGATTAGATCCTTGTGTTCCTCGTTCAGTTTTTTTATAAGTTTATTTTGACGCCTTCGCATAAAAGGAGAGCTTAGCCAAAAGTTAAATCGGTTGGCAGACTGCAGGCTCAAGAAGCGCTTCCTATAGAGTTCTGTTAAGCTGAATAGAGAGAGTCGTTATAGGATAATCATATCAATACTAGATTATAAAATATTTAATCTGAAATGGGCCATATATTTTATGTATTTATCTTTTTACTTACTCTGTTAAATTCTTGGCGTACGCCTCACTGGGACTCACTCCGCAGGTTGTCCGCACCATGAGATCCAGGACCGAGGGTGAGACAATCTCCCAGGCATTGAACACATTTTCATCCGCCTGTTCCATGAACTTTTGCTGCAGTTGCTCCGCCTGCTGGCGACATAGCTCCGTCAGCTGATCCACGTTCTCCTTGCGAAAGAGTTCGCTGATCAGGCCATGTCGCTGATGCCACTTATTCTGCTGGCACATGAGTATGCCGCCACCGAGCCAGTCCCGCATCAGCTCGTAGCCCGTCTCCAGGTGGCTCTCGCTCTCTAGGAGCTGTCGGGCTAGCTCCAGGTCCGCCAGGGGAATGAAGAGTCGATGGAAGACCCAGCAACGGCTGAATGATCCATATTTAGTGAGATATTCGGTGCTGCGCTGAAAGAAGTCTTTCGGGATGTAAGGAATGCGATCAGGACTTAAATTCTCCGAGTCACCTACTTTTTGGCTGGAGGAAGAGCAGCTTGTGCATCGCTCCCAGGAGTGGCCAGGTAAAGGGTCCTTTGAGATTCCTGATCCGCAACCGCTGCCGCCGGGTCCTGAAATAGTTGAAGGCCGAGGCCAGGCAGAAGCACACGAACGTAGTGGTTAAGATCATGGTTCCAACTGAGGCGAAATTTCGCCAGCTAAAGACCGTTTAATGGCAGTTCGAGGGGCACCACTAATCTCTGGGAGGTCTCAAATTTCACCGATCGTTATCGGTGCCAAGGCCCCCATGTTTGGCCAAAAATAAGCCGAACGATAGTCAAATCTGGGGCTAAGCTCAGATAAGTTCGCTATATAGTATTCTTTTTACTTCTAATTGATGGATTGGATGATATCAGTGGCTAATTTATGAATTTATTGAGTTATCAAGAAGTGTGTGATAAGATATCAAGAAAACTTATCGGCAATTGTTTGAGTTACAATAATATTTTAATATTATGAATGGAATATCTGTAGCTACTATAATTTGTTAAGTTTAAGTACTTAGCTTTAATTTCATATTTGTTATCTTAGCCTTCAGTTCAGACTCCGCCAAATGAGTTCCACAAAATGTTGCCCAATGTCTTGGCAACATGTTGCTAAACCGATACCGCTACCAAAATGTTTTTTTTATGGAAGCAATAACAATATTTGTTAATAAAAGATTTTATTGATACTTAATCTTAAATATTTATTGCTTACATTTTATTAATTTCTTATTTAATAAATGTAATTTTCTTATTTTTCCGTGACCCTAAAATTGCTAGAGAAATGTGTGTACATGGCAGGCACTCTAACAAGTCAACTTGATTGGCCAAGACGAAAATTGCCAATACCCAGAGGAGGCGGGTTGGGTTCCAGCAGATGTGTGTGCGCCATCTGTGAGATACACGAGGCCAGATACAAGATACTCGTGCGCTTCTTGGCTGATAAATATTTAAAGACTCACCTAACATTTATGGGGACGAGATTCGAAACTATTAAGCAAACCAATTTGGGGCAATTGAGTGGGGAGGATTCGGCCAGCGGGCATTATCCGGAGTCCGGAATCCGGATCCACGGAGCAGCTGTTGTCCCGGCAAGCAAACAAATCTTTTGTCTTTTACCAGAGTTGCGGTTGCCGGGGTCACCACTTCAATCTCCACCTCCACAACCATTGAGGGTTGGTCAACCCTTTCAGCAGTTGGACTGTCAAAAGTACATTTGCCTTGGTTACGCCACAGAAGTATCCCCGAAGCAAGTAATGACAATATCAGCAGGACCTCCTCATTCTCCAAATTTGTTTATCCTTGCCCTCGGGGAGTTGGAAAGTTGGAAAGGGCAGCTGAGGAGCTCCGAGTTTGTTGTGTGCTCCACTCTCATTTTGCGGCGTTGATGAAACTTTAATGACACACAATACGCATTCAAGGCAAGCAGAACGGCCATGTGTCCAGCTTCTGTCTTCATTTTGCTTCGTTTTTTTGCTAGCTGCACTCGGAGAATAAATTGAAATAATTTTAAAAGGCTGCCTTAGGTCTGAGAAGCATCTTTATTTGGTAAAGATCCAGGCCAAAGGCATCCTTTCCTTTTTATAGGCATTAAACAAGTTTTAGTTTAATGAATTATTTCACATAATTTAAACTATAAATAAATACAACTTGTTTTTTTTAGTGCTCTCTACTATTTTTCTGCACAATTTCATTTTGAGGCAGACGGACAAAGCCGGCTAATGGCGGCTAATGAAGCCAGTTTTATTGGGGATTTTGTGGGCCGTTGATCCCGGATCCGAGTCCTCGCTGTCTCCCCAGCTGGCCATATCCGGCCGAGTGTGCGAATGTATTTATGAGGTATCCAGGCATTCATACGTCAATGTCACGGGCAACTCCAAGGACTCTCCGGCCGGAGTCGGGTGCAATGGCCAGCGAGGAGCTACCACGTGACCACCAGAACACCAGCCCCAGACACATCCACCGCTGACTCGCGTATGCAAATGAACAAAAAATTTGATGACATCGTCGCCGGTGACAATGAAAACTAAGCGAAGTACAAAGCCAGAAGTCCGAGAGTTACGCAAAAAAGCGGAAAACGTCATAGGGAAAAAATTGGAGTCCGACCAGCGGCGGCAGGATACGAGTCCTTTCACAGGCCTGCCGAATATGCGCTCCTGCGAAAAAGTTAAAACAAAGACATCGCAACAATTTACATTCCCATTGTTTGCCTCGGTTGCAGATACAAGGCTGCAAAAAAGCAAAAAAATACGGCAGATAGTTAGAGACAGGCACATGCAGGTACAGTGCGTTTCAGGGCTGGAAAGCTTTTAATTTAGGCTTAAGATAAAAGGGTTTTAAATAAAAACAGAACTTTAAAACTTGCTAAGTATATTAAGTTGGGTAGATTTGATGTTATGTTTTAGTAGTTCTGAAACGCACTGTACTTTTTCCTATAAATTGCAAATGCAGTCGGTCAGCCGGCAAGTTAGAGAAAGAAACGAGCCACAAGGACTGGGAAAACGAGGACAACAGGAGCAGAGGATATGTGTTGTAAGAACTAAAAGGACTAAGGACAGCCAGAAATGGAGTTTGGTCAAGAGAGAGAGAGAGATTAAACCACAACGAAATAAGCAACTATTTGTAAGGCCAACAAATATTTGGCATCCGAGAAAAGGGACATTTATTAATATAAAAAAATATCCCAGAATCCTCGACTGAAATACAGACTTATATTTACCTGAAATGTAGAGTGCCTGAAATGGCTTGTAAGCCGGACTATTTTGTCGGCGTGGTGTTTTCCTGCTGTCGTTGGCAACCGGAAGCATTTTGCATGAATTGCCCATAAAAGTGATATGCACATCAAGATTGTCAGATGTGAGTGTTGCGATAAGCGCGAAAATGTGCTTACTAGCTGGAAACTTTAAGGTGGAACATTCCTCATTCGCAACTGCTAATCAAGACGAACGGCACTCGGCTAGACATTTAATTTGGATACTGCAGCTAAAAGGTTGCCATCAGTCTCAGGCACGCCCTCCGCCCATTAACCAGCGGTTAGCCACCCCTTAATCACAAGGAGCCAACCACCACCCCCTAACTACCACCCCATTAACAGACACCCATTAGGCATCACCCATTATGAGCTTGGGATTGAGGCGAAATACTAGAGCACCGAGAAAAATCATGCAACTAAATTATTTTTCAAAATGTTCTTTAACTGAGTGATTAATATAACTTAGGCCCGGCTTCTGCCCTCACTGTCAAACTGCCTCTTATAATAACCAGATAAACTTATCGCAAAGCAAATCTGTTTTATACCCTCCAGTAAATTTATCTGAATGCGAAAGAATAACAGAACGCTTTTAATTATCGTTTATTGCTGCAAATCACCGAATTGTGCTGTAAGACGCAACCACTGGGTTGCTTTGGTTATCGTAACCACTGAAAATCGCTGTACATTTCTTCTTCTTCGCCAATCGGAAATCAGCTGCTCCTTTGCCGAGCCGAAAAAGATTTGCCAGGAAGTCTGGGTCACTGTTACATTCAGACGACAAAAATCCAAATTATCTTAACCGGAACTTTATCTGGCCGCAAAAAAATTGACAGGTAGGGTAGAAGTTGGTGTAATGTAATTGTTAATTGTAATGTAATAACTAATTCGATGCCAAATCTTTTCTCACCGTGTAAACTTGCATACACACTCACATATTAATAGCCCAACATTCCTTTTCCTTGGTCCCCAGCCTCCGCCATCTCCCAGATGTCATATGTCAGGCGTCTGTAATAATGCGAGCTGATGACTGCGTTATGATTACTGTCAGCGGCAGGCACTCAATGAATAAGCAGATGAGAGGGTGTCATCCCCGACTCCTTGCTCTTCACTCCTGCGTCCTTGCGGGCTTATCACGCACTTTCCTCCCACTCCCAGGACCACATGTGACTTGAGGTGGCCCGCAGCGCCAACAACTTTGACTCGGCAACAATTTATCACGGCCAATTTAACCACTTAAGTGCGAAAAAGGTTTCAGCAGACTTCACTCACCGCACACGTACAGTAAAATGCGTGTAAATAAAATATTGAACGTGAAGCTGCAACTCCGGCAATGCAATGACAACGAGCCGGCGGCATTTCACGCTTGGATCTGGATCTGCAACTGACCACCGACTGCGTCTGTATCTCTTTGCTCTGCCAGCGGCATTTATTTGTTTACAATCTGTTTGGGCCAATGCTGCCGCAAGGCTTAAAAATTTGCATTTGCATCCACACGCCAGGGAAGAATGTCAAGCAGGACTAATTGAAAAAGACAGTTACCATAGACGAGCACATTTCCATATCAAATTGTTTTTTATCCACTACGCTTTTGTCAGCGCCACTTTAACATTTGATATTTTTTTACGTATTTATATTGATCAATAAGTTGGTTTAATATATAAAGCATTCACACACTAACAAAGCCCTTAAAATGTATTATTATTAATTTATAAAGAGGATTTCATACTGTCTAGATTTTATTTTTATTGCGGTCTCTTTGAACTAAAGTCTGGTTGAAGGTAATAATTATATTGGTTTTATTTTTTAAGGTAATAATTATAATAGGCAAAGAAAAATATTTCTAAATTCAGGACACATTAATTCTTTAACTAAACTTCTCCCTAATTATGGTAGATATATTTTATTTTTTAAAATGCCTTTTCTATGACCTTTAAAAGAAGGAAGAATTAATGTGTTAATTGCTTTTCTCATGGCTCAAATGGGTCTAAAAGCAGAGCCACTCAGGGTACACGGTCCAAAGGGCTTAACCGTAATGCTAACGGACCACTTCAGCTGAATGGCATCAAATCGGCTTTGCCCACACACTCCCATTCAGGCATTCTCCTCATGTGTGTGTAAAAGTGCAAATTCATGTTTTGTTTGACGAAATCTGTATAAATCTAAAGACCGAAAATGCCAGCAGTCAACTCCGAGGGATTATGCAGTGAACTGGTGTGAGGCGGGCATTCAGGAAGCGACGAGCTATTCGAAGCCATGTAAATGGATTACTCCGGGGCTTCTGGGTCAAATGGAATTAGCCGCCATTTCAGGGGAGGCTGTCCTGGTCCTTCGAAGGACCAAGACGCGCACACTTGTTGCGCGAGCACACAATTTTCACACTCATCAAAAATTTGCATAATTACGCCAGCCTCCCGCTCATTACCACATTGAAGGCAGACAGGTCTCGGGACTTGGAACGGAACTCGGGAAACTCAAGGACCCAGGACACTCATAACCAAACGAGCTTTTCATAAGGCCGCGAGAATGTTGAATTATAAATGCATGGAAATTAAAAGCAATTACATGAAACTCGGCTCTCCACCGCGACCTCTTTCCGTGTAAAAGCAAATAAACTGCGCGTAATGATGCTAATCCCTTAAGCCAGCAAACATTTCGGTGGGGACGGCCATGGGGCGCGGGACTGACAGAAAAGGGCTATCAATTTGCATTGCGTTTGGCTCATTAGCGTCACAGCCACTGACCACTTGTAAATTTGGCCTGTCTATTTGGAATATTCGGAAAATTTATAGCCTCGCTCGGGGCTTTCACGATGCCATGGGGAGGTATTGGAATTTTATAAATTAAGCTATTAGACACTGCCGAAAAATGACCGAACCCAGCCAGAAAATAAACATTCTTAAATTCTTAGACACAACGGACATTTAGTTTAAGTCGTTTCCCAAAAACGAAGTTTAATTTTTTCAGTTTTTTTAAGTTTCACTAGTTTTTACTTGTTTTTACCCTCCGTTTCTCGATTGTCCAAAATGTTAAATGCTCTTCGTCGGTGCCAGGTCGCTGGAGAGCGAGAAGATGGCCAAGGTCAATGAGTGGCTGGCCGGTCACCACATCGTTTACGTATGTTTATTTCGATTGTCCTGAATCATCCTCTTTCAGCGCCTATCTTCTCACGAGTTTGGAACTTTGAGTTCTGCAACAAACTAAACTTGAGAACCAGAGGCAGCTGGGACACCAAATCGCTTACCTTATATAAATACAAATCGGAGCAATCCTTACAGCCAAAGGAGAAGAAGAGTCCATAGAGGAGAGCCATAGGCAGCTGAAACACCATCTCACATACCTTACTCATTATTATTGGGGTATCTTTATGGTCTGTATGGGGTGAACGGTCTGTATGGGGTGAACAGGACAAATCAAGGCAATATTTCGAGACAGCAAAAACAGGTTTTAAAAAATATAATTCGAATAAAAAATACGTATGATTTTTGTTGAATTTTTTCGTCTTTACTGCTCGAGGTTTATTTAATAACTGATGTTTGAATATATGAGCTGTAGTGACAGGGCTTGGTAAAATATTTCAGGCTACTTCGTTTCATAGTAAAATTATATCATGCTTCATTCTGAAATGTAATATATTAAGTAACCTAAATTAAAATTTAATGTATTTATCTGGATTTTTCCAAATACGAAAAACAATTTTGCCAATTTATAAATAGTCTTAATGCATTAAATCTCATATCATATATCTCATATCATATATATCTCATATCATATCTCATATACCAAACCTCAAAAGCCCACCTCGTTGGGACCCCACCCTTGCAATTCACATTTTGACAAAATATTGCGGTTTTGGCCTGCTCGATGCTCCATAAGCTTGAATTACAGCGAGAAGCGGGAAAATATTTATTTAAAATATTTCAATGGCCGACTCTTGCCATAATAATGCGAGTAATTAAATGTCAATAGAATTAAGCCAGACAAAGTGGCACGAATATGGAAAGCGAGCTAGTAAGCTCGTAAATTTAGTAAGAAAATCATGAGGCAAGCACTGCTAATAGAAAATAAATTAAAATATGGAATAAAGTCAAGTTTGTCCTTAAATTTCTAGTTCATTGTTTTGAGGAAAGACACAAACTCTCCACTTCAAGCTTATTGGCCTTAAATCGCTGATTCTGCAATGGAAATTGCTGCCTCGCTAAGCCGTAAGTCCAACAAGAAAAATCACTTTTCTCCTCGAGACTGGGACTGGGTGAGCTTTTCGGGTGGATTGGGAATTGCTTTCGATTTTTCGACGAACGATTCCCGCTTAATATGCCAAACACAGTTTGACTTTTATTCAATATGCAAAAGATACGCGTCAATTTGTTGCCCGTCTGCTGAACTTTTTAATCTCGCCGAGATTCCGCATCCTGGCCTCTCCTCTTTAAATCCTCACCAGACTCCGCCATTGACTCCTGGCTGCTTGGTGTGGCGAAACGTAAAGGATGTTGTGGCCAGATTTATGTTGGCAGTTTTACAGTTATTTTAAGCACCACCTCGAAGAAATGCGAACAGCTACTTAAGTCCGCTCGCAGAAAACTTTTGCAACTATTAAAGTCTTAAGTAGAAGTGGATAAGGGAGGCTAACTGTAAATGCATTTCCACGAGAGCAGCAAGGATATCGCGTTGCAATGGGAAACTTCGTCCTGTACTTATGCGGCCTGGCCAACACTTTCCGTTTGTTTGTCCGAGGACCAAGGCAAAAACTGACTTAAGCTCACATTATAAGCACTGCGAGGAGGGTGTGGTTGGCGTGAGTGGGTCAGATTGGTGTTTACTCTTATATTTCCAGGTGTTTCTCTTAGGGAAGTGGGTTTAAGAATATAATATTGGAAGGTCTCCCAGAAATCTTCAGGGGTTTGTACATCTTAAAACTAGACGTTTCCTGTTCTTGAAAGTCCAATTAATTTAGAGCCTTAAATTTCTAACCTATTGTGTAGAGTTATACATATTTTCTCACCTAAATTTCAAGACCCCAACACAGGAAACTGATCTCCTATCTTTGACTCTTAACATTTTTGACTTATGGCTAAAGTAAACGAAATGTCAAATGATTTTCCAAGCTGATTTCTCTCCCCCACATTTTCCGATAATATGCACCCTCTTTAGCCTTAAATCAATGTTGACAAAAGTTTTATTGGATAAGTTTGTTTAACGACAAGCAAAAGCAGAGACGCACACAAAAGGGCAGGTAAAAAGGCAAAAAGTTCTTCCCATTTTGTTGAAAAATCAAATTGAGCAAAAGTTGATCTCAAACAGGACGGGAGTGCAAGGAAAGTCAGCAGTCGGGGAAAGCTGAAAAAGTTTTCCCTGCAAAAATCATTGGACGCGGCAAGTTTGCAATTTGATTTGTGTTCAATGTGCGCGCAATTGATTAGCCATTCTGCCAGTTCATGAATGTCCGTATTCAGGTTGGAAAATACTCATTGGCACTTGCCCTTATTCAGCAGATAGTTGGAGAAATATAAATTGCAAAAAAAAAATATATATTTAAGCACCAGAAACTTATCTTACAGAAATATTGAAAATATACATTTTGTTACCTTAATATTTGTAGGAATGAGCCACTTAAATATCTCTTTTAATATCTATATTCTTTCAATATATTTGTGCTCACCCTTAAATTGTTTTTTGAAAAGTTTTTAAAGCTTAAATTGCTAATGCAGTATACTTTACTTAAACTTTGAACCAAAAAGGTGAGACTTGAATATTTTTCGCTCTGCATTTACCTTGAAAGCAACGCCAGAGGCAGCTGCTATCTTCATCTGCAGGTTTGGCCCACTAAAACCGTGTGGAACCGAGAGACTAACAACTGTTGCAGGACCCCCACTCCCGCAATCCTTTCTCGCAAACACGAGAGCATTGTGGTTTGGCCGCCGCAGACTCCTGCTGTTTAATATGCTGTTAAATTACATTAAAATTTGAAAAGAGCTGGCTGCAGAGTGCTGGCTTCCTGATAAGCGCATTACTTCTCGGCGAATGTGATCCGAGGACTGAGCACCGAGGAAATTAATAAACCAACTGGGCCTTCAATGTCAGGCGGCAGTAATTGCCTGGCAAATAATTTAATGCGGAATCATGGCAGGCCACGCCCCGGGGCCAAAAAGCTTGTAGCGCATTTAAAATGCAATAACCGGATTAGATTGTGTTTCAGCCATATATCGGCTTGTCCTTTTGCCCAGCTCTCTGTGGCTGCTGCATGTTACTCTGGTATTTATAGAGTTTTAACGCAATCGCAATTTCGGTTGACATTTTGCGCTCTCGGCCATTTCCCATTTCGCATTTTCCCTCTACGGTTTTCCACATGCCATTGTTGCCGGCGTTGCAGCCTCTGGCCATCGATAGACGTCTACAGGTGACTACCTGTGTCCTCTAAGCCTCCCCAGGTCCCAGCCCCCAGCCCCCGAAAATCCACCACCAACTGTCCTGGCCCCCTGCCACGCTGTCTGCCTTATGAAAAATGCATTTTGTCTGTCGTCGCTGATCCGTGAAGCGAACTGCGGCCGTGTGGCTAATATCAGTTCATTTGGCTTTTGAATTCGTTAGTTGGAGCCGATACTTCACTCCGGCAGCGGCCAATATCTATTCATTTAAGTGGCTTAAATTAAATCGCCTTTATTGGCCACTAAACACGCAATTCGGGCATTCATATATCAGGTAAAGTTTGGTGGTGAAAGTGAATCAATAAATTTTACAAAATATTAAAGGCAAAACAAAAATGGTGAAATATTATTATAGACATTTATGAAGTCAGAAGTTTATATTAAATTAACTTAAAACTTAAGAAGTTATCATTCACGGAAATATTACTCTTGAAGAATACAACATTTTTATTAATTTATTAACTCATACATGCCTTTTTTCAACATCTATTGCTTTTGTTTACGTTTTATTTAATTGATGATTCTATTTATAATAGGATTTAAAAGGGATTCAGTACAGTAAATTAAATTCAAAGAATTTTCTTTTACTTGAATTAGTTAATAATGTAGAAATATATAAATAAATAATGATATCAAGATGAGTGCTAATAAAGACATAAATATTACTTCCTCCCCAGCTTATATATTTAGCCTAAAAATGATTGTCTTTTTTCTCAGATTGGTAAAACATCAAATCATCCCCGTCCATGTCAAACAAGTTTTAAGAATATAAATCTCATAATTTCTTTTGTGCCTTCCATCAATCACAATTCTGACACTTGCAACACCTGTGGCTGTGTGTTTTTTTTTTTGCCGCAACATCCCCTTTTTTCGGGCTGGTATTGATGTTCGGACAAATTAAACCGAATGCAAATAAGTCAATTTCAGATGAAACACGAAGCGAAATTAATGTGCTACAAAATAAATACGACAAGATAAATGTTTCCGGCACCGAAGCGGGTGCCAAGTAACAAGATAAACCGATGTGGCTGTGCTAATAAAAATACACGAGCACGAGTCCTGAGAGGCGTCGTCCTTGCGAAGTGTGTGAAGACCGCTGCGAGCACGTTTAGCATTTCAAAAGGCGTATTGTTTATTTTCTCCCTTTCCCTGTGTTTTCACATTCAATGTTATTTATCTGTTTTTTTCTTTCTCTTCCCTCCAAGCTACGATCCCTCCGCCTTTGTAACCCAAGTTCACTTTCGCAGCCCGCTTTTGTAGTTAACTTCTTTGTAGTTTCGTTTGCTTATTCATTTCCTCTTTTCCACACACACGAAAAGTTATTTTTTCCTCTCTTCCACAATGAAAACGAAACGCATTTCACCCAGCCGAGTGGGTGTCTGTGTGTCTGCGGAAAATAAGCGCAAAACTGGAAAACTTGTCACGTGATAAACTCGGAAAGGAAAAGAATGTCACGTACTGAGAACGCAGCGACAACCTTTGCCACTTAAAGTTTTAAGTTGCCCGCACAGAAATATGTTTTAATTCCATAATCAGCTTGCACTTGGCCAAAACCCGAAATCAATTCCGCATTGTTTGGCGAGGTCCTTTTCCACCGAATAAAAATCCTAGCATACTTAAGGGGTCCAGAAATGCTGGTCACGTATATCCCTACCCCTCATCCTTTTCCTTTTTTTTTTTTTTTGGGACAGCTGTTTGGGTGCACTTAGCATTGCTACATAATTTCTGATGGCGTCATTTTAAGAATTATGAATGCCACGTGACTTTTGCTGGCCAAATAAAAGAAGCCGGAAATCAGGCAACGGGGCCTTTCTATGTTAAGCAAAGCCGGAATCAGAGCATTTAAGATTGTTCAACTGAACAAAAACGGACTCAATAAAAGACGAATAAAGGTGTAAAGGCTCTCTGAGATTTTTAAGGACTTTAAAATTTAGTGTTCGAACGGAAATTAGAGCTGCCGGATATTAATTTTTTTGTTTGTTAAGTCCTTAAAGGAATTTGTTGAAATTCAATTCAATGCCAACAGAAAACACACAAAATGGAACATGGGAATATATTTCTATCCACTAATATCAGAAGTTTGTTAGGCAATAATTTATCTTAAAGGTAACATGTAGCAATTCACAATCTGCCCCTAATTTCCCACATGGGAACCAGTGTTCTTTGCCTGTTTTCCGTCTGAGACTTAAAGTTGCTCTGGCCCGTATGCGGAATTTTAATTTATATCGTCTGGCAGCCGGACACCGCCGGAAAAACACCTCGGTGACCGGTCAAAGGTGTCACACATAAACCATTCAATCTGACAGTCAGTTGGGAAAATCGCAAAATCAGAGACTGGGGCTGAGGGGGGATATAGTGATATAGCGATAGACAACGACAACGACAATGACAATGCCCACCGTTGACCGCAGTCAAACTTTCGATTTCACTTCGTTAACGTGGCGAGTTTGGCACGTATCCGCCCTTTTAGCCCACCTTGCCGTGCGCTGCAATTTATTTTTTTGCACATCTGTCCAGACTTTTCCCGTCGCTCCATATTCATTTCGGTGGTGCAAATTGCGCACGAAACATGCGAATTCGAGTGCGAGTGCGAGTGGTGAGTGCACAAAACCAATTTGTAATAAAGAAGACGATGGCGAGGAAAGTGTAGAGAAACGCAATGCTTTCATTCCATTGTCCATTGTTGTTTTACTCCGTAATCAAGGATAACGAGGGTATATCATATTTGCAAAAATCCCTTAAAGTTGGCACAATATTGTGTAACGAGTTTTTTTTTTTTTTTATGTGTCTTAGCCAGCATTCGTGTTCCGATTCCAGGTTCCTAGTTTCCAATTTCCATTGATCCGCTTTCTTGTCCATAGGCCACGATTCCATAAAACAGATAAGTTTGGTCTCTCTACGATCACTTCTTTTCTACATACATATACCATTTAAATCCCAACAACACCTTTTTTTGAGTTTTTCTTATTACATCCTAATCTGGTAGAGACCCAATATTTATTCGAACACTCCACTCCATTTTTGGTCCTTTGAGCCGGATCCTCGTGGGATTCTTATTTTTATTGTAATAACGATATGGAATTATCTTAAAGTTTTTAATATTTTTAATCAATATTGCACTAATAATACCTTTCTAATGTGATTAATAAATGCAACCAAATATAGAATCAGTAAATGTCAATAAACAGTCAATGCCAAACTCAGCATCTGTTCAACAAAACTACTAGAAACTTTGTTTCAAAACAATTATTTCCAGCTGTACATTTTTTAGTTAAACTATTATACCTAAACCATTTTTTTTTTTACGTTGAGCACGAGGTATCTTCTAGTCGAAAAGCCATCTTAATTATAGTTGGTTGAGGGATAGATGCCTGGAATGGCTCACTCGGACGGAGTGGGATTATGCGGCACCAAAAGATGTTGACACATCACGCAGTCGTCCTGGCATTTCAATGTTTTCAATTAACTTTATGTAGATAAATAGCTACAACTAGCCCCCGTTGATTGTGCCCGCTGGCAGAGTCCTGCCGCTTCCATAGTGCCGAGTCCTTAGTTGGCCTTAAAGGCGTTGTTGGCCAAAAGGGCGCAGCTGAAATGAAACATTGCAGGGCGGTAAATTACGCTGGCAGGGGCGGCGATAAATGGGGAGTTTGGCGGAAATTACATTATCAGCGTCAAAAGGCAAAGGCACAGAAGAGACAACAACCCCCCTTCGGTGCCCCCTTTGGTGGCATGTTTTGCCGCCGGCTCTGTGCCGCTGCCACTTCCTGCACTTCCCGCCGAGACAATGAGTTGTGATAGCACAACTTTTCCAGCGGCGTCGCGCGTTGCGCATAATTACCGTTACAGCGGAACGGGACGGGACGGCAGACGCTTACACTTTCCCGCCCGCTCAAGACTGATGAGCAGTTTATGACTTGACGCTTTCGCAGTGCATTTAATACCGTTATTGTGGCGCATTTGTAGCCAACAGTTAATAACAGTGCACGGGAAGAAAGTTTATTCTTCTTTTTTAATTAATGAAAATATAACTAGATCAAGGTCATTTGATATTTTTAGGTATTTTGTAATTACTTATTTATTTTTCTGCAGAAATAGGCACACAATTCTCCATTTCTAAAAGTAATCAAACCAAATAATTCAGTTTATTTAATTCAAATTATTAACTTTGATGAAAAAATCTTTTTTAAATAAACACACGTACGAGGTGCTACAGAAATTAATAGCACTTTGAAATCGCTTAATTAAAGTGTCTAAATTTATGCTACAAATTGTGTCAAAGTAAAAAAGAAAAAATATTTATATTGCATACTTTTGGACACCTTTTAAAGTAATTTCTGGTTCACCCCAATATTCTCCAAGTGTGCGTTGCAGCTGCTAAATGGATTACGTACGCTGGCCATTGTTCATTCCGTTTATATGAAATTTTAATGAATTGTAAAGCCAGGACATCTTGGAGCTGCACACATGGGGTGCCGTGGCCACCCATGTTCGGTTCTCTATCAGCCAAACATTATCGCAGTCTCTACTTCAAGTTCAATAAAGTTGAGTGCCTGGCACAAATGGAAATTTTACGCATAGCCATCGAGGCGAGAGCGAAGGAAGGGCGGAAAAGTGCCCTTTAAAATCACTTTATTATGCCGGCATGCGGGGTATTTTTTACCCCCAATTGTCGGAACGGAGCGGACACATTTGTTTGGGGGCGACAATTTATAAGAAAATTCCTATCGAACTCTCCGGCGAATGTCTTTCGGCCGATAAAAACGTACCCGGCACGCGCTTTAATCATGAAAAATCATATTGAAAGCGCCGCTCCGCACATGCCGATAGCGGGAGGCGTTTGCCTGATGCGAGTAGTGGGCGTGCCAACCATTAAATGAATATTTCAACAAATTTACTTTTACAAGCTCGGCTCGACAGGATATTTAAGAGCCGGGCAACGAGACATACACAGGATCGCAGAGCACACAAAACAGCTGCACAATTTCCGTTGGAAACTTTTGCGCTGCAAAGTTTTTGTGTGCGACTTTTGACAACACCAACAAGGGGAGAGTATCTCTGAAGGATAATTGTGTTTAAATACTCTATGAGAGTCTCAAAGAATTTTTTACATTTAGTATTTAAATGAGATATGCTAACCTCCTTGAGTATTCGGATTTGGGTATTGTTATTGAAATACTAATGGCTGGTTGTTATATTTTTGAGCCCTTTTTTTTGTGAAATAAAGCCTTTGTCTTTGCCCTTTTCAGTTCACTTCAGCATTGGCTATCCCTATTATTTTAGGGCCTTTCAAGATCCACATTTCAGCCACAATGCTCTGTGGGAGATACACTTCTCTGACAAGTTGGAAGTTTCCGCCGCATGCATTTCAATTGCGCCGCCGTTGCCGTCGACATTTACATGCCAAGTCATTGGCCAAAGTATCCCCCGTTCGCCCACGCCCTTGGAGCGAGAGAGCACAGTGTCTTACATCTCTTTGACTCTAATAGATTTTAATCAGCCGCAGGACATGCGCCGGACGACAGGGACAACCAGGCCCCAAACCCGCTTGGCGACAGTAGAAATTCCTAGCAAGAATCCGATGAGAAGCGCCCCGAGCGGATCAGGGCTCGCCTTTAATTATGCCAGTTGTTGAATCAAGAGAAATATAGAAAAGAAATTCCTATTTTTCGGCATTTTTTTGGTCGCATTTAAGTTGTCAGGCTGTCAGTTGGGAGCATTCTTTGTTCTCAGCCAGCGGGGAAAATGGAAAGTGTGAGATGGCATTGGAGTGCCAGTTTAGCGTGCGTTTTTCCACACAATTTGCCGGCAGGACCTTCGGGGCAGCGAACACACCTCTAATGAGCCACTCCACATCCTTGAAAAACCCTGCATTTTCCAGCACTTTGACACGTTCTCCTGGTTCCTGGAGGGCGCTCGGCTTTTATTTGCGTAATTGGCCAAACGCTGAGTGATGTGGCCAGCGACTTTATGGCGGAGCAAATTTAATGCCCTTATCGGCATCGGATGTTACTCGCCATAAAATGACCCGCATTTCCATCCATTCCGAAGGAAGCTTCGCCAATAAAAGTGTCGAGTGGAGTGCGTGTAATGAGCACCGGACTCCGGGACCCCAATCGAATGTCCTTCTCACTTCTGACTTCTGGCTGGCAAAAGTGTTTTAAAATGCAAAGCATCATTATTTGTGGGCATCGTTAAATTTCATTTAAAACTGCGCAAAAGGGAGCCACCAGATGACGACTTTCCACCCCGCAAGGGTCACGGGTCCTGCGCTTATCTTGTCATTGTCATCTTTATTGGCTGCCATTATCGGCCTGCGGGTGTCCATAATTCCGCATGTAATTTGATTACCCACGCAACCCGCAAATTGCCACGCCTGCCGATATCAACAACTTCATCGGCACTCTGTGGCCTGTAATGGGGGAAAACTTTAAGATTAAAGTGTGGCAGTGGGGACTTCAATCTTTAAAAGCAGAAATATCTCAAAAAAATGTATGTGGATTTATAAAAGCATACATTTCGACCTAAACACACTAAAAATCGAATACTAATACTAATCAATTTGATTAAAAACCATCTAATTCATCGAAGCCCCTCAGTCGCAGACAATAGATGACAGTCGCCAGAAAGCAGAGCACCTATTGTGAAATTATTAAAAATATTGGAAATACTATATAGGTGCATTACCGCGCACGCCAAGCCGACCTCGAACCAAATGTTGGTGACGAACTTATCGTAGTTATTCCCCTTATTGACACAGATAATCCATATAAATGCCTTCACCACGATGGTAGCTACGATGAGGAACAGCATCTGAAAGTATCCCGTTTTAGTTAGTCGCCCGGAGAAACTCGATCTAGACGCACCACTCGCAGAAAGGGTAACTTTCTGAAAATAGTTCCGTAAAATCCAACGCATAATCCACCCACTAAAACAACGCACGCTGTCAAGCTCAAATAGATAATGGCCCTGGGGGCTCCCGGTGTCATCAGGCTTAAAATGGCGAACACTATTTCAGTGATATGCACAGCCTACGGGTTGGAGTTGGATAAGGGATTGAAAAAGTCAAACTGAGTCGGCAACTTCGACGTCCAACTCACTATGGTAACGGGTATTGCGACCAGCACGGAAACTTTTGACGCCGTATTTGGAAAGATGCACATCCTAGTAAAAATATCATAAAAAACGTAAAATTTTCACATTGCAGCCACGATGAAAAATGTAAAATTTTCAATTTTTAGAAATTTTTAATTATATTATATTGCTTGCTTAGGTTATGTCAGGCAATACAAATATAGGAATATTTTCTAGGGGAAATCCTGGGGAGTCTGAAGATCTAAATTGACGTATCATAGCCCATTACATGGCTTATAAATAAGTGACAACTCCTCCAACTTCAGCTGGTTATTTACAAGTGCTAAGCCGCAAGATGCTGAAGTGGCTCCGTTGGGTTGGAGGTCCTTGGAGCCCCTAGGATATGTGAAACAGGAGCAGCAAGGACAACAAAGCGGCCACCAGCAATGCCAACAACAGTGTGGACAGTTTCCAGTTGATGGCACAAAAGCAGGGACACCGTTCCCGTACCGCATCCTGCAGGACCTTCGGGCCCTGTTTGTTGTTCGCCGTCCCGTATCTTGTATCTGGTATCTGCACCGGGTGTCCTGCGTCTCTGCTAAAATAATCGCCACAATAATCTGTCAACGACAGCTGCTGATGTCATAAAAACCTTTTGAAGATGTCGTTGCCGGAGTCCTTGTTAGGACACACAAACACAAACAGAAACAGGAGCTGGAGCTTGCACACACACTGAAGCAGTCTAATGATAATTTGCCACAATTTACACTCCCAGCAGCCGCAGCAACAGGACCTCCTCGTCCTGCTGCCGAAATGGCTGCGATAAAATCATTGATGAAGCCAAAAGCTAATTGAATGTTAATCGCTTGCCATTGACATTGCACGTGGCGGGAAAAGACGGGTCGGGGTGGGAAATTTCCGGGAAACCTCTCGGAAAATGGGCAAAAAGAGGGATAGAAAACTCTGAGCAAGCAACCCCCGTTCTCCGATCCGATAAAGCTCAAAGGTAAGCGGTCAATTTGCATAAAGTAATGATAAATCAACAGCAAGCGACGACCTTCAAGATGCGTTATTTGCACTTAGTTGTTTCGCCGCGCGAATCAAATAGAATACAAACAGTCTTTAAATTAAAAATTAAATTTTAATCAAGCCCAGGATGCGTATCAGTAGGGTGGAAAGAAAAACCCTGGGCAGTGGGGAGTTTTTTCTTTGTCTGCTTCTATGACATATCGCGATGGCAAGTCTGCTTTCGTTTCTTCTACTTCCGACCGAGTGGGTCTGGTACTTGGATTTTGGGATCAACCTTGAGGGTATTCATAAAAAGTGGTTGGTATTTAAATAGAATAATACAGAATTTAAATATTTAAATATTTACTTTAATAAAATCTGTGGAAATTTAAACTGTTCGTAAATAAAATAAGAGCACTAGTTTCCTTTCCCTGTGATATATTTGCTTCGTGTTTTGAGGGCTAATTTTAAACTGCATTAATTTGTGCAATCAATAATTTCGTTAAAAATGATCTTAACAATTTTAAATAAAAATTGTTATATAATTATAATTATTAATATTTTAAAAACCATATTAAAAACCGCATGCACTGCCCACCTACAAATCATCACTGCTGTTAGCTAAAAACCAGTCTTACCAAAAGCATATAAATATAATGACCCATAAAATAATGAAAAACAGAATTGGAATAAGTGTTATTATTTTGGTAAAAAATCTGAAGGCTATCAACACCCTGCTAACGTTCACACTCGAGAACGAAACATGGAAAACAGTTGGCCGAAAACAAGGCTGCAAATTTGCATTTTCTGCCGCCGAAATGTTTCAATTGCATTTCGTTCAAATGGCAACTGCCCCTGACAGCAGCCACATTAAATGCAGGAACAGAATCCAAACCGTATCCACGGAACGGCCCTTTTGTGGTTCCGTGGAGTCAAAGTTGCAATAGAAATACTGGCCCAAAAGCAACATCAAATGCAAATGCAAACAGACAGAAACGGACACAACAGCCGTAGCAGATGCATCAATTGTCTAATTGTTTGCCGAGACAGAGACGTCATAATGTCCATCAAGCGGCGGGGAAGGGGCCAGGATACAGAGTGTCCTTGTTGCAGCAATGCACTGGAGAAAAATAGGAAAATTGGTAATAAAATTCAGATTATTAAATAGCATAAATAGGCAATAGAGAGTTTTATAATCGTAGCCTATACTTAGATGTATATATGTACAATTTGTGCTCCGATCCTAAATATAATATTATAAAATAGCTTATAACATGTTTAAGGAGTATAAACAATTTTATACAATCATTCATATAAACTAGAAAAATTATTTGTACAGTATAATAAATAAATAAACCCCTTTGCTGTTTGAATATACCAAAATTGCGAGTCAAACATATATAGTTAATATATTTTAATTCAAGTTTATGGACAAGGTCAAACAATGTTCCCAGTGCATCTATAGAAAACTATGTCTGTGGCGGCGTCTGGAGTGTCATAGCCGGGTTGGACCCGTGGGATAGGTAAATTTGATTTATGACCTATTATGCGTCTTATGTCCAGCCATAATTTAATTATACGAGGACACACGGCCAGACGGAATACCAAACCCATATTGTCTGCAGTTTTTCAGCCACATGCACAGTCTGCCACACATAATGCTGTTATTTAAATCATGGAAATTCGCTTACCTAAATTGCATTGCAACAATTGCGCCCAGGACCCCTTCGTCCTTTTTCTCTGGCAAAAACTGAAGCGACAATCTCAAGCCCAAATGTAAATGTAATTAAAGTGCAGTTAGGCAGTGTGGGTATGGGTGTGCGTGGCATGCGAAATGAAATTGAAATAAATTATTGACTAATTGTCAACTCAGACGAGGACAATCTGGCACATTTTGGCATGTTGTGGCATGTGGCACGGGGCGTATGCGCAATCAAATACCAAATCACAAATCACAAATCAAAGCCAAGCCAAGAATAACAAATGCAGCTAATTTGCGAATCTAAAAATTTCAAGACGTGGGTGACTCGCACCCCCGCTCTTTGGACACGTTTCCGTTTAATTTAATTGTTATTGTCTGGCCTGTCTCCTTTTGTTCTGGGGGGAATTGGGCAGCTCCATTGCATGTCTCATTAGTGTCGTCTTAAAAAGGCCATCGAATTTAAATTGCCACTCGATCAGAGTGCTTTAAGCTTTTCAATCAAGTAGTGAAGATAACTTAATTTAGCCATTTCGATTTGAGTTATAGCCCGTTGAAAATTGTTTTACAATTAATTAAGACTTCTACTTGGCCTTCGCTTAGTAATTCAACTAAATGGATTGCTTGAATTCGTAATTAAAATAGGGTTTGATAACATTACAAGAAATAAGCCTTTTTTATTTAGTTTCTCTGTAGCTTGACTTCAATTTTCTTCAAGTGAAAATTACTAAATTATTTGCTTTCTGCTTAATTGCTTAAGAATAGAGGCAAGAATTTTAATAAAAACCACTTAAACGACAAAGTAAAATATCCATGTAATTAAAACTTTTTGATGCTTATATTCTTATATCTTACCTGTCGTTCTTTTATTTATTTACTTAGGGCTGGTTACTGCCCGATAGCTATCCAAATAAACTTATCCCAGATAAACTTATCGTAAAGCTAATCGCGTTCACATGAATTTACAGTAGTGTAGATACTGCAAATTTATCTGAACGTGAAAAAAAACATAGCTGTGTTAATTATCGAATTACCGGATTGTGCTGTAAGGCGCAACTACACGGTTATCGGAACCACTCAAAACCGCTGAAACCGCTTCTTCTTCCTCACTTGGCTATCGGAAATCATCTGTTCTTTTGGCAAGCCGGAAAAAGTTTACCGCTGGACTTTGGGTCCCCGTCAAAGTTAGCTCTCGAATTTATCTGACCGCAGAAGTTTAACAGGAAGGGTAGAGGCGGCCCTTTAGAAATTCTGAAAAACCTATAATATTTACTCAACAGCTCGTATTTATAAAACTATTAATCTCTTTGCATTATTACCTCACTCCTCATACCATTTTATTGCGCAACCCGAATGTCGTTCGAGTAAACCCGCCAAAATATCACTGTCACAACACGCATTTGATCTGTTGATCTGCCTCCCCTTTAGCCGCCTGTCAGTGGATTCGATTGAACCCATTGAGCCCGGTGCGATGCCATTAATGTGCAGTGAACACAAATATATCCATAACCATCAACCATTATCCATTAACCAATAACTGTAACCCACATGTGCGCGGGCGAATGTCAAGATTAAGCTTCGGGGGGCAGTTATGCGGCTATGCGCGCATAAATATCCGTTAATTAACTGACAATAATTATAACAAGTGCAGAAGTGCGGAGGGAAAGGGAAAGGTGTGCAAAAATATTAAATCCAATTAAAGAGCCATAAAACACGGCCTGCCACGCCCCCGCCAAGCCAAGCCAAGCCGCTTTAGCCGCGTTGAGACCCCAGCGAAGGCCGGTCCACGATGATGTGGCCAAAACCAGTTACCCATTGTTCGCCCGAAGGCCTCCGGTGCTCGACTTGCTCAGCTCATGTTCAATTTGCCACAATCGATCTCTGTCTTTATTAACCGCCAAACATTAACAAGAAGCTATAACAAAGAAGCGATTTAGAAACCCCAGTGGGTTCCGAATCCGTCGAAGCTCATGTGCGACACGCTCTCGGCGGGCGAGTAGTGGACCGTCTGGGAGCTGCCGTAGCTGGACACGCCCAAAGCGGGGGCGCTATGCGAGTAGGTGGTGGCGGCCGGGCCATGGTTCACATTGGTGGTGGCCAGTGGAGCGGCATACGACACGGTCTTGGCCAGAACTGGTGCAGGAGCAGCATAGACTGGGGCAGGAGCGGAGTACACGGCCTTGGTCACGACAGGAGCAGGGGCGGAGTACACGGTCTTGGCCAGAACAGGAGCAGGAGCAGCATAGACTGGAGCAGGAGCAGAGTACACGGTCTTGGCCAGGACTGGAGCAGGAGCAGAGTACACTGTCTTGGCCAGAACTGGAGCAGGTGCAGAGTACACGGTCTTGGCCAGAACTGGAGCAGGAGCAGAGTACACGGTCTTGGCCAGAACTGGAGCAGGAGCAGAGTACACAGCCTTGGCCACCACGGGTGCGTGGGCAGCGTAGACCTGGGCAGGAGCAGCATAGACAGCCTTCTCCACAACCGGAGCCGGAGCATGGACGATGGGAGTGGCCTGAGTGTAGAGCGGCGCCGCATACGTGGTCTTGGCAATGGCCGGAGTATAGACGTTGTTCTGGATCCTAGTGTCGCTCTTACGCACACTCGAGTACGGGGTGTCCACGGCCTTGGAGTAGCTGGAAACGGTGCCGGCAAAGGACCTCACCACATCCTGCTGGGTGGAGGCAACGGCATCCACCGAGGGATTGGCGATGGCCACATGGCTGGCCAGGAGACCGGCGTTGGCACAGGCCAGCAGGGCGCACAGAGGGACGAGGTAGCGGAAGGCCATTTTGGAGCACTCGAACTGGATGACTGGCAATCGGCGGATTGGAAGAGGGAAGCTAAAGGCAGGCTGCTGGCTGTGTTGCGACTGATGCTGATTTGGGCAAAATGTGCCGGCTTTTATACGCATCGGACGCGTGCCAGTCATGAGTTTTTTTCGGGAGATTTGTTGTCTATTTTTTGCCGATTTTTGGTAATTGAACTGCCCACAATGCGATGGCAACTCGGTTCACCTGCGCAACCGCTTGAAAGCCAATTTGCTGGCATAAATTAGGCGCGGTAATTAGGTTTTCTGCGGAGGGCCCGAGCTTCAGGGCCCCGGTGTAAAATTAATAACAATTTGCCAAAAACCAAACAGGAAAAAAAATCGCAGAAATAGCGCAGAATTCGTGGCGGTAAGAAGCTTCCCAAGTTGGCAACACAATTCAATTTGGAGCAGCGTCAACTTTGGTAATTTCAATAAATATTCATCATGCGCCCCGTGAGCAGCCGAGCAGGGAAATTCATTTTCCAAACTTGCCCCGAAAACAAAAAGAAAACTCAACGGGAATGGGAGTTGAAAGCCAGGCGGGGAAAAAGTGCAAACCAAGACGAAACATTTGATGCCCTCTTCTTAATTTATAGCTAAAGTTTTGGGTGACCCACAGTAAATATTTATGTTAGTGTCAATAAGTGCTAAGCGATAGCTACAAAGATGGTAGTAAAGCATCGATTATAGGAGATTTTATATAGTGGAATTATTATCTCATAATATCTAGTAAAAAACATATGAAAATTATACTAGAGACGGCCCTATAGATTTTCAATCTTTGCCCTTCAATAACACCAAATTCAAGAACATTTTAAATTGCTGATAAACTTTCTGACTTCTGATCATTAATTCCAGCCTCAGATCTCTCCCCTCGAAGGGCAGAAAAACTTCTCAAGAATAAAGCCAAACAAAAATCATAAACAACTGGCTGCCACCACGTCAAGTAAAAAAGAATGAAAGAACGACCGACACCCCTGCTGATAAAAGTTGACAGAAACAGGGAACATCCCCTTATCGAGGGGTTCTTCCTGCTTGGGGGATGGGTCATATTTGCTGCTTGAGTAGAACTCAATTTAATGGAAAAATACGTAGGACAAATAAAAAGTTTTTTCGCTGCTCTGGAAAATTTATGAGCTGCTGATAGTATTCAAAATAATTCACTTCCCTGCCATACGCTGGGTGTGGGGCACTTGAGGTGGCCTCCAAGCGAGACATGCAGATGGAGACGAAAAAGAGCTCAGTCACCGACCTAGCGACCCAATGAACCAGTTTTGGGGCTTAGGCCTAAGTCAATCTGTCACACATATACACCACGAGTGTGGCCGTGAAATTTGCCAAGACATTTGGGCTTTCTGGCTATAAAAACTGCGAATTCGAAAGAGTTAGACATCAGTAGCCACTGCAGCTCTCAACCAACATCAGTTTCAGTTTCCATTGGAATTAAAAAAAAAAAACCCTACTTTCGAAATGGCTTTCAAGTACGTCCTGCTGTCCTTCTGCGCCCTGGTGAGCGTGGCCAGTGCCGGCTTCCTGGCCCCGGCTGCCACCTACTCCGCCGCCATTCCCGTGGTGGCCAAGGTGGCCCAGCCGCACTATGACGCCGTCGGCACCACCCAGCAGAACGTGGTGCGCTCCTTCGGCGGCACCGTGTCCACCTACTCCAAGAACGTGGTCACCCCCTACTCCAGCGTCAGCAAGGTGGACTCCCGCATCACCAACAACGTGTACACGCCCAAGACCCTGTACTCCGCTCCCGCTCCCGTGATCACCAAGTCCTTCTACGCCGCTGCCCCGGCTCCCGTGTTGGCCAAGACCGTCTACTCCGCTCCTGCTCCAGTCTATGCTGCTCCTGCTCCAGTTCTGGCCAAGACCGTGTATTCTGCTCCTGCTCCAGTTCTGGCCAAGACCGTCTACTCCGCCCCTGCTCCAGTTTATGCCGCTCCTGCTCCAGTTCTGGCCAAGACGGTGTACTCCGCACCTGCTCCCGTGTACTCCGCTCCCGTGGTAGCCGCCCCCGCCGCCTTCGTGAAGTACTCCCCCGCCGCCGTGGTGGCTCACGCCAGCTTCGATGGATTCGGATCCCACTGGGGATACTAAGGGTGTAACATCCCGAGCTTTGTTGACACTTTGTTGATTTGTCCGTACGAATTAAAGACACTTGCATAAAACACGAACTCGCTCTTTAGCTAATTATTATTTCCTGTAATTAAAAGTGCGGGTTGGGAGGGTGCCCTTCATGTCACACTAATTACAATTTCAGAATTCTAAAGAGAAGTATACGTGTAATGGAATACTTAAAACAACAATTATACGTAAACTTGTTTAAATTTAACAAGCTAAAATCTAGTGTGCTTTTGCTGAAGTTTACCCATAATTCCGAGCGCTCTGCCCAAAAAGACTTGATCTTTCTTTTTCCCTAGGCCAAAGTAGAATCGAAACTATTACCCCACTCAGCTTAAAATATATAAAACAATTTTTAAAAAATGCTGGACAAAAAGTAACGATTCGTCGCCCCCCGGGTTTCAAGTCCACATTAAGTCAAATACTATGGAACCAACTGAAATCCAGGCAAAACACTGGATTCAATAATATATTATAATAATAATAACATCTCAGTGAACATTTAATTCACACATACATTTTTGAAATGATTTTCAGAGATATGGGTAAATTAGTTGTTTTACTTAAACATACATTATAACGAGATAATATTTGTTCCTGCCTTGGATAAATTTTTAAGTGCGTTATTCCAGAAATATTTACAGTGTAAATATGCAAGCGACCAATTTGTTAATCTCATGCTAGCACAAATTTCAGAGCGTAACAATCTAGAAATAGGACGCCCTTCTATGTATATACACAGATCAAGTAAGTGCGTACAGATCTAGAATCCGCTTTCTCTCTGGCTTTTGAATAAAATTTGAAGAGAGTCTGGAGCCAGCTCTTTAGCCAGCATACAAAATATCGTATGGCGTTACTTATCTTTATGTTCTAATGTCCTTGGTGATACATGTCCCTGTCTGCACAACAATACGACTTCTGCGAAAGCTGAAGGAGGCGTTGAGGAGGAAAGAGCGGTGAAGAACTTTTTTCACTCCTGCCTAGCTCTTTAAGCTATAAAATGGTCAATATAAGAGCGCATAATATAGGATAATTGTTTCTAAAGACTCCCCTTCCAACTTAAATTTTAAAAAATTTGGGAAGCCAAGCAATCTGCGACTTTCCATTCACAGCGAACACTCCTTTGTAATGTTGCTCAGCTGAATCTACATTCAGTCCACAACACCAACTCAATCGGAGCACAACAATTTCTGTAAGCAAAATTTCTTAAAAAAACAAATTCGATAGGCCTTTTATTTTCAAAACGAATTTCTACGCGTGATAGGAAAAATAAAAATTATGAGTACCCCAGAGAAACACAGTCGTGACGAGTGTAGCTGTGATATGTCCAGTGAGGTCAAGAGTTCGGCGACTCTGCATATAGGACAGTTCTCCTCGGTAAGATGTGGTAGCTGATATCCGAATTTTATATAGCAACTCAATATGGATATCTTCTGCTCATTATAGGAAAATTGTTCGGAACATAGTTCCAACTCTAAAGAGGGTTCTAAGGCCGGCGGCCAGCTGGAGGAAGGCGACGATGTCCGCTTTTGCAACTTCCTTGAGGAGTACACTATTAAAATATCGGAAGCAGCTGCGCGATTCTGGGAAAAAATGCCTGATCGCCAGCGAGCAATGTTCTCTGCTGTAAGTTAAGCTGGCTGATGGTCCAAATTCTATATTATGATCTCATATGCTTCCTATAGAGACCCAAAATCGCAAAGAGATCCAGTGTTTCGTCAGACACCATGTGCAGCGATAAGGCTGAGTGTGGCGATGATGTGATGAGTAATTACATGATCGGACGCGGGTCAAGCGCCTCCATGGGCCGGGGCTGTGAGACAAAGAAGCCAATAAAGAAAAAGTCTTGCGCAAAGCCTATGAGGAAATCCTGCCCAAAGTCTAAGTCCATTAAACGCTATTACTCCAAGCCTAAATGCCCAAAGCCCAGAGCTCCGAAGAGATGCCACAAGCCCAGAGCCGCCATGATTTGCCGCAAGCCGATGTCCACTAAAAAATGCCCCAAGCCGAAACCAGCTTGTCCGAGGCCCATGACGCTTTTCCAGAGTGAGGACACGGAACCCGCTTGTCCGAGGCCCACGACTCTTTTCAAGAGTGAGGATCCAGAACCCGCTTGTCAGAGGCCCATGACGCTTTTCCAGAGTGAGGATCCGAAACCCGCTTGTCCGAGGTCCATGACGCTTTTCCAGAGTGAGGATCTGGAACCCGCTTGTCCGAGGCCCACGGCGCTTTTCCATTTTGAGGATCCTGTTCCAATACCAATGGAAATGGTTGACTCGGAGGCCCCCAATACAAGAAATTAACATTTAGCAAGACATTCTGCTATAGTTTACAAGATTTTATTCAGACGGGCTAAAAGCCTTACAACTTAAAAATTTTAGTATAGTATATTTTAATACAGTATTTTTAGTATAGTATAGTATTTTAATATAGTAACTAATATAGCCTAATAAAAAAGTGCGCTTGCTAAATACACAGGCCAACAAAATTTGAAGGACTTTATGGTGCCCACCCAATGAAAGCCGATTCTGATAGAATTATTTCCATAGAATCCGAATCTGTGCATGAAAATATTGGATTGGCTCTAGTTTTTGAGCTATTTTGATTTAAAGATGTCAAAGTGAATTTTTGGCATTTTTCAAGAGTCTGTAAAACAGGGACCGTAAATAGGAGTTATTATTTAATAAAAACCAATGGTCTAAAAATCGTCAGGGAAGTGCGGGAAAAATACACATGGCATTTTTTATCATTTTTTCCCGATTTTTTAAATAAATGTCAATTATAACTTTAAAAGTGATTTAAAATATAAAAATCAAAATATAATAATTATAAATAAAAATCAAATTGGAATATCTCTTGAACGGAAGATCATACAGAATGTTTAGCTCTATATATCGTTCTACTCTTCAATACATTTACGCTGATATATGTATTGTGCATATACGGAGCCAACTTACCCACCCCAACATCGCTATGAAGCAAGTTGAGGTCCTTGGATACGTACGCATTATACATCAACTAAAAAGGTATTGCAGAGTAGATCATGTATATACATAGGTCGATATATTCTGTTGGATCTTCCGTTAACGAGATATTCCAATTTGATTTTTATAAAAAAAAAATAAAAAAAAACACTTGTTTGATTTTTATAATACAAATCAAAAATAATTTGTATTTTTATATAATTTAATTTTTGATTTTTAAATAAAAATTAATATATAATTATTATATTTGATTTTCATTTTAAAAATCATCTAAATATTATAATAAGGAATTTAGAATTAAAATCATTATTTTTTTTTTAATATGGCTTTTACGATTTTAGTCACTTCAGGCTTATAACCCTTGAGATATTTTGGGGTACAACACATATATCCGAAAATTCGCTTTCTTATCAAAATTAGTAGCAATGATCCCATATAGCTAACTTCTTATATGGATTTTTTTGTTAATTTTTCCCATTTGAGTTTTAAACAAAAACTTATAACAACAATGGGAGAACTATGTATGTACATACAAATAAAAACTTAACGAGCTGAGATTAAAGTGACGATGGCACCTTCAACTTCAAAAGTTTCTGATATCAAATTGTGTGACGATTATTAGTAACGTTAACAAAAACAAATTACAAATAATTCAACTAGTTTCGTTTTCGGCACTAAGCTGTAAAATATCTAGCCTTGATACAGCAGTCTTAAAAATGCACTTTTAGTTATAGAAACAATAAAAAAAAAATTAATAAGCTGTTGCACCGCAGGGTTGTGCTTATAACTGAAATAGTCATTTTTCTTAAATCCGTAGCTACACCCTAATTTATAAGGCATTAAAATGTTTAAAGAAATATGATTTTGAAATAGAATTTACAAAATATTCATTATTAATACTAAATATTAATTCTAAATTGTACTTAGTATAGGCAGCTGTTAGCCTGAGCTAGCATTCCCATAAGTAATCGCTTACAAGAACCGTCTGCATTCCCCGACTTAAAGTAACACTTTCACCCCTTTTCGGTTCGCATTTGTCTAGCGCTTAATGGGGCGTATGTGTGCCAAGGAAATTTCATGCCCAGTCCGAGTCCGACTTCCGAATCCCTAGAAATCCTGACCACTTACCTCGCTGCTCCTCACTTCCCTCCCTTCAACAGTTAGAACTCCTTTTTTTTGCGAGGGCGCAAATATTTAGTGCGAAACTTTCTGTTTGTCTTTGTCGGTGGGGTGCTACAAAAAATTGTTTGCCAAAGTTTAATGAGCCACATGACCCTTTGGTCGCTGCCTTTCTATCTCCATAAACTTTGCGATGGGTTCTCAGCAGCTTGACCAAACTGCGGTTGTTGTTGCCGTTATGGTGGCTAAAAAGTTGGCACAACAACACCCAAGCACACACACACCGAAGCATATAAAAAAAGCATTAACGATGTGGGCCGGGGCAAACTATTTAGCCATAAAGTTGGTCGTTCCGCCGGACAATTTTGTATGCATATTTTATGGATTTTCAAATGCTGCAAAATTGTTTTCCACGACCGGAATTTAATGTTGACAACAATAAAATTTACGGGGCGGCACAGAGCCATAAAACGAGGAGAAAATACACTCGACAGCGATGGCGGGGGCGGTGGCGGTGGCGAGATGTCCTTGAATATTTTCTGCTTAGCTGCATTTGCATATTGTTGCGATTGTCGAGGGCTCCGTGTCCGGATTGTAGTCCGATTTCGATTCTGTGTCCGTGTCCGATGTCCTGGCATCTGCAATACTTTTTCAATCGCCGGACATGCTTTGGTGATTCCTTTATTGGCTCATCCATATGCATGCCAACTCGGGATCCGGGACATCGGATGCGGGACTCAAGTGTTTATCGTTATTGATTGCAGTCCGTGAAATATGACGAGAGCCAGCAGCATCCAATTTGTCTGTCGTCCTGCCAAACTCAAAGCCAATACCCATTCCCATTGGGCGAACCGAATCCGAATCCGGATTTCAATCTGCTGCTTGAGCCCCAAAAAGCGAAGTTGAGAGGTAGCCCTGGAAAATGTTAGGGATTACCTCCCGAATCCTTGGAGGGCTTCAAGCCCGAGTTTAGCGACTTCCTATTCGAACGGGCGGATGCAACCACTCCCATGTGCGCACCGGAGTCTTTGTCCGCTTGAGGATAATCATGTATATGACCAGGGCCAGGACCATGCAGAACTGAAAGGGCAACGGACTGGGACTGTCTTCGGGATCTTCGAATCACATTTGCAGCTTACCTGGCCAAGGAGGGAAAATAGCAAACAGAAGGGGATCGCAGTGTGTTTCGCGGAGACACTGGAACAGCCTGTGGTGTGCAGGTCCTCGGGTTTGCCATTGCAATTCTTATAGCAGGACTTGGGCGGATGCCTTCCATCTATAATGTAGTCGTCGGGTCCCAAGACGCCGCAGCATTTAAACTGGAAATAAAAATAATGGAAGTGTAAAACGTATTTAAAATGTGTTTATTTCTACACTGTATGCTTAATTTTAAACTAAGATACAGGATAAGTATCAGCCATAGCTGCTGTGGCTTTCGGCTGCGTATAATTTCATATGATTTTTCAATAGTATGCGGATTTAACATCTAACATTTTGTGTTTATAATACTTATAATAAGACTAGCTTACTATAGTGATTGATAGCAGTATATTTTACATCTTAAATCTGGTATTATAATTTATGGACTAAATTGGCTTTTTACAGAAAAGATAGAATTGCTATTATGTTGTCGGGTGTTGGGTTGCTTAGGAGTGGAAGGAAGTTGGTGGTTAAAACTCGAAAATTTTGGAAAGATGAACACTGCTTTAAGATGTGTTCAATTGTTGTATCCGTGTAGTTGCAGAATTGGCATTGGTTTGATGGTGGTTGTAGAAATTGGTTTGTATGAGTCAGTCTGGTATGTCCAAGACGTAGTCTTATAAATTTTGTTTGTTCTATTCGTGGTATTTTGGTTAAAATGAGTATTTAATATAATTCATTTCAGCTGATCGAAGCTCTCGATGGTGTCGGTCGTGTTTTTTGCTCGCTCCTACGATTATTTTGATTCGCCTGTAAAGAGTTAATTAAAATTGTTGTCTTTGATTTTATTGAAATCAGCTGGAACGTTTCTTTTAATTACGTTACCATCGGACTGCAAAAAGTTTCTACCTTGCCAGTTTTATAACATTTTATAAATTTGCATAAACTGTCCTCATACAAGAGACCGCCTAGTGTTTTGTTTTTGGACATCCACGGTGTTGTTGTTTACATCTCGACTCCGTTACAACGCGCTTGCTGCTCTCTCTCCTGTTACATCTCTCTCTGGATCGCCGCACTGACTGCTGTGCTCTCCTGGACTGCTCTCACGGTTACTCAGCTGTTGCTGTAAAGCTCTCTCTGAAGCTGTACTTTCGCTCGCCGTTCTTCAACTGCGCGGGATTTGATTGCTCCCAATCTGACAGCTCTCCCAAAGTTGTCTGCTCAGAACCTACTCTCGCTGGATCGTCGCACTGACGCTGCCTATGCACGGTTTTGGACCGCTCTCTTGGACTCTCCCGAACCACTCTGCTGCTGCTGTTGTTGCTGCTCCTGCTTTCGCCGATCTTCAACCTGCGCTGGATTTGCCAGGTCTTTTTAACTGCTCTCCCAATCTGTCAGCTTTGAACCTACTCTCAGCTAGACCGCCTGTGGCTACTGCACTTGCTCTGCTTAAAGATCTGCTATTCACCACTCTCTTTTGTGCGCTCTCTTAACTTAGAGGTTTGCATATAAACACTGGACAAAATGAGTATAATCTGCACCGCAAGGAAATGTGAATTTAGCGGAGTTATCACTGCTGAATCGTATCTCACTTGCTGGCTGTGCGATAACCGTTCCCACCTAAAATGTGCTGGCATTGGTCATTATGGCCGAATCAGTGATCTTCTTGGAAAAAATATTGGATTGACCTGGTCTTGTCTAGCCTGTCGTGAAATAGAGGGCGAAATGCGCACGTTTATGAGGCAAACTCGTAATGGTTTTCTGGAGGTTCGAAAGCAATTTAGCTCCCTCAACGACCAATTTCTGAATCTGGAGTCCCTGTTTCTTGGCCTTAAACTTCTCAGCGAATCACCGAGACGTAAAATTGCAAATACCAACCACCTGCAAGTAAATTTGTGCACTACTCCTGCCTCCCACCTGCCAGTAAGGGACGCTGCTATCTCACCAGCCGTCTCATTCTCTGAGTCGATTGACCCAGGGCCCAATTCGACCTCAGATTTTCCAGATCCTGGCCTACCCGATGGAGTATCTGTAGCTCATCACTCCTCGGCGACGGAAAATACTCTGGCTGCTCGTCCGTCTGGAATGATCATTGATCTCCTGCCGACTGCTAATTCTGTTCCTGTCGCTCCGGCTAGTAATCCGACTCCTGGAATGGTTACTGATCAACTGCTGACTGCTGATCCTGTTGCTGCTCCTGCTTCTCATCCGATAATTGCTGCCGCTGCTGGTAATGATCTGATTCCTGTTGCTGCTGCTGTTAGCCATCCGATTCCTGTTGCTGCTGCTGTTAGTCATCCGATTCCTGTTGCTGCTACGATGTCCAACACTGCTGCCAGTACCTCCGGTCCTAAGCCACTGATGGGCGTGGCCCCTCCATCCCGTTCCTCAGGACTATTGCTCAGAGCCGTGGTTCCTCGCAAAACCATTTTTGTCTCTCGGCTCATGCCGGAAGCCAAGAAGGATGATATTGAAAATCACGTTTGCTCCAAACTTGGAGTTTCTCCGAATGACATCATAGTCACTAAATTTAATTTTAAACATAAGCGTAGTATATCGTCATTTAAAATTATTCTTCCGGATTCCTTTTTGACTAAAGCTCTTGACCCAAATATTTGGCCTGAACACACGATACTTCATGAATTCCTTTATAAGAACTCTAATCAGAATCCCAGCATTAATACTCCAAAAAACTAAATCATATTTTTTGCGTCCATTACCAAAATGTACGTAGTATTCTAGGTAAACTATCTCAAATTTATTCTAATAGTGCCTCGTTTGATTTTGATGCTATCGCCTTTTCAGAAACGTGGCTAAATTCTTCAGTTTTGGATCAGGAAATTTTAGTTAATAGTTTTTCAATTTACCGATCCGACCGCTCAGCTTTTGGTGGCGGTGTTCTTATTGCTGTTAAAAATGACTTTGCCTCTGAACTATTCCCAGTTATTGATACTGAGGGTATTGAATTTATTGCCGTCAAAGTCAGCGTCGGCAATGCAAATTTGTTCTTAACATGTTCTTATATACCTCCTCGTTCTGATATTAGTGTCTATGTGAATCATCTATCTGCTATCCAAACTGTTATGTCTGGCCTAAGCCCTGAAGACCAACTAGTTGTCATGGGCGACTTTAACCTTCCTCATCTCTCATGGCTTCCCTGTAACGACTCAAATCTTCTTTTATCGGACACTCAACATGAATTTACTGATGGTTTAACTGACTCTTCACTTGAGCAAATTAATCCCGTCAAAAATAATCGAGATAGGCTTTTAGACCTCATATTTGTAACCGATGCTTCCTTGGTATCGGTAGCCAGATGTTGTCCTATGTCCTATCCAGAAGATCCATATCATCCCACTTTATCAATATCTGTTGAATGTTGTATCTCTGTTAATACTGTCACTTCGTCACTTCCTACTCGTTACAAATGTTTCCGTAAAGCTAACTTTGATGGTTTATATTTATCTTTATCACAAATGGATTGGTCGTTCTTAACGAATTTTAATGATATTGACTTTGCTGTAAATGCATTTAACTCAGCTATTGGCTCCGTACTTGACACTTTTGTTCCGGAATTGACTGTTTCTGCTTCCCATAAGCCTCCATGGTTCAACAAAAACTTGTCCTACCTAAAAAATAAAAAGGCAAGCCTCTTTAAAAAATACAAGAAAAATGGGTCCCCGCATGACTATGCTCAATATTTATCAGTAAGATCACAATTTCTTGTGCTGAATTCCCAACTTTATTCACAATATCTTACACAATGTAAATCCGATTTCCGATCTGATCCAAAACAGTTCTACAACTTCGTAAATTCAAAACGCAAGTCTAATGCCTACCCTCCATCGCTTAGTTTTCTCGACCAATCTGAATCTTCCTCGCTGGGCATATCCAACCTATTTGCAACATTTTTCCAATCTACTTATACTTCTGTCTCCTACGATTCTTCTACTTCCTATCCTTATAGTTTAGCTCATGCTAACAATATCTGCGTACCTTTCTTCGCTGAGAGTGATGTTCTGCATGGTTTAAAAACTATTGACATGTCCTACTCTGCTGGCCCTGACAATATTCCGAGCTGTGTCCTTAAGCACTGTGCCCAAGTTCTATGTCTCCCTTTGACCTATCTTTTTAATCTATCGCTAAAACAATGTTCTCTCCCAAGTATTTGGAATGAGGCTTTTATCATTCCCCTCCATAAAAAAGGCTCTAGATCAAATGTAGCCAATTATCGTGCCATCGCCAAGCTCTCGGCTATCCCTAAGCTTCTGGAGCACTTGATAACTCGTCAACTGCAACACCTATGTAGAAGCCTGGTGTCATCATCGCAACATGGTTTTTTTAAACAGCGATCCACAACTACTAATCTATTAGAATTCTCTAATCTGATCAACCGAAGTTTTCAAAGTCGTATGCAAGTTGATGTTATCTTTACAGACTTCAGTAAAGCGTTTGATTCTGTAAATCACTCACTCCTTCTTCAAAAACTATCTCTTTTAGGATTTTCCCCTTCTATTCTGAAATGGATCGCTTCTTATTTGTCAAACCGTACTCAACGGGTTCTGTTCAATAATGTACTGTCTAATGTTATCAATGTCACTTCCGGAGTCCCACAAGGCAGTCACCTTGGTCCACTTCTCTTTATCTTGTTTATTAACGACCTTCCAAAAGTGATATCCTTCTCATCTGTTCTAATGTATGCCGATGACGTCAAGATCTGCCTACCATACTTAAATCGACTCTCACATAATGACCTTCAACATGACCTTAATTCTCTTCTCAGGTGGTGTTCGATAAATCTTCTATTTCTTAACTACTCTAAATGTAAGCTCATGACCTTTTATCGCTATTCTCCTCATCTAGTCTCCTACACCTTGGGGAATCATTCACTTGATCGGATAGAATCATCGAATGACCTAGGAGTTCTTTTCGATCACAAATTAAGTTTTAAGAGCCACATTACTGCCATGGTAAATAAAGCTAAAGGTGTCTTAGCATTTATCAAGCGATGGTCCAAAGAATTTAATGACCCTTATACTACAAAGACTCTCTATGTATCCTTAGTCCGTCCAATCTTAGAGTATTGTTCCTGTGTGTGGAGCCCGCAGTATAAGGATCAGCAAGATCTTATTGAATCTGTTCAGAAGCAATTTCTTATCTTTGCCCTTCGAAATTTAAACTGGGATTCTGAAAGATTCTTACCGAGTTACCGGCATAGGCTTAAATTAATCGACCTTCCGTCCCTACATCATCGCCGAGTTTGCAGTGGAGCGATCTTCGTCCACAAGCTCCTTCTTGGTCTTATCGACTCGCAATTTTTATTAAATAATGTTGATATTGCTGTCCCTTCAAGATTTACTCGTTCTTTCCGTCCTTTACGTTTGCCTATATGTAAATCTAATTATGCACAGCACGACCCATTTAATGTTTTATGTAAAAATTTCAATGCTGTGAACCATATAATTTCTAACGAATCAATCGAAGTCATTACAAATAAGATTTACATGTTTCTTGAGTCGTCCGAACTGTAATTTTGTTAAGTTTATAGTTTTAAGCCTTATTGTTTAGAATTTAAGTATAGCTGTGCTAACAGATATTTGTTATGCAATAAATAAATAAATAAATAAAAATAAATAAAATAAAAAAAAATATATATTATTTTTAACAAATTAAAATATGATTTTGTGATCAATATATTAAACTTTTTAAACATTGAAAATTGGCTGTTGGATCGTTATTCTTTAAAAAACGCCCAATTAAAGAATTTTTTATTTGAATTAATTAATCGATATTAACATGTAAACGAGAGGACGCCACCCGCAATTGAGTAGTCAAAGCGTAAAGTAACAAAAAGAGAACACAAGCCGAGAGTTAAAGATTTTTAAAAACTCTCCCTATTTGATAAAAATGTGAAATAATGAACAAGTTAAATCAATTAAGTTCGTTTCATTGGGAGCTATTAAAAGCTTTAAAGCCAGCGCTTACACCACTCTTTTGGACTAACTCTTACATTGACTTCGAAGAACGCCAGACTTTTATCCTCTCCCCATATTCTAATAACGTCGCTAATGGCTTGATAATCCCGGTATAAAACGATACCCAACATCATTTCCAGCCACGTGTCCAGGAAAAGAATGGTCACATACTGCAAGGAAGGAAATGAATATTGATTACACTCCAGAGATTAAAATACATACATATATATATTTTTTTAAAAAGTGCGCAATGATTTGGAAACCTTTAAAAAACTATTTGTTTCAAAGTAACCTAAGCTATGCTTAATCTTGAATAAATACATATTACTTACGATTCTAATTCCACGGGCTTTCCGAAAGACCACCAACGGAATGGCCACGACAAGGAGTGGAAGCGAGAGAATTGCAACGCCAATTGCCACGAGCAAGACGGATCTAAAGAAGCACATGTCGCATTCCTGCTGCATTTCGCTGTAATAAGTGTGAATGTTCTTTGAGGTTAATGCCTGCGGGGAAACTGCATATACAGAGCTTTTTTCCTTAACATAACGTAAATGTATCTTACGATATTCACTACCCATAACATGTAGATCACGATACAACAGCTCCTCAGCTTCCATTTGTGGGATTTGGGCGGAATAGGAGAGGGCTGCTCAGGCTCGGGCTCAGGCACTGGCTGGGGAACCTTCATATTTAAGAACTATCGTTAAACTCTAATCTTTAAAATATCTAAAGGCGCAATGACACTTCAATCTAAGGTGTGGCGATTCCAAACAGAAAGGTGTTTTTTTTTAACAAAAATAAGCAGTAAATTAAACAACGGCGAAGGTTCAATATTATCAGCCATAGCGAAACAGAAGGTCATGTTGAGGTTCATGGATGTAAACCTTCACCCTTCGAGGAGTTTCAAAACTTGGCAAAGCCTTCTCGAAGCGTTTGGAGTCTTGTAAGTAATAGTCAGCGAATTCTTTTAGGACTCTTATTATTATTTAAAAATGAAATCTAATTTGTATTATTTATTTTCGGTTTCGGATTTGTAAAAATTCAAGTATGTGTTTGTGGAAAGCGGCTGAGTTCGCTGCCATCTTTTCCATGACCGCGAGCTTTTTTTTTCTTCACTTCCACCAGTTCCTCCATTATGTCCCTGCGACGCTTCTTCCCACCAGGACCCGATGTTTCCTCTTTCTCAATCGAGTTGCTCAATTCAAAGATCGAGGACGAGGTTGAGTTAGACACTTCGAAGATAGTAGATAGAAAAGTCTGCAATAAATATTATTAATTAAAAATATTTTATGTGAATTATGTTATTGCGTAATTACCTGTGCTGTTTATCGGGGTCCGATCCTCTGCGTTCCCTGTGTGCAAAATAAAGGACACTCGGCGCAGTGCTCCCATAACGAGGGCCTTCCTCCTGACGACACAACTTTGGCCTCGCTTCTAAGCTTTGAATTGCGGTTTATACCGTCATAAAAGTGCATTTATATTGTAACTTACCTGTATTTATGTTGTCTATCTTGTTCTTCACTTCGGTGTAAGTCGGCCCAAATTCTTTTAACTTGTCCGCTATCTCCTTGTAAATGTAGGAGTTCTTGCGAACTCCCTTGAAGCCTGGCTGATGGTCTTGCCACAGCTCGAAGAGAGCCTCTAGGACACCATTGTTCCAAACAAACCTTTTATCGTCCATACTTAACAGCTCTGACAAATTTGTTTTTGTTGTTTTAACCATCTAATGAATGATTGCTGGCTTACAGTTTATTTCGTTTTTGATTTAGTGGCTAGTGGTTGTGCAATAGCCCGAAAATCGTGAAAATATCGATAAAAATCAGTAGAAATCGAAATGAACGCAACTATTTTCCACCAGAACCTGTTCAAAACTTATATTAAAAAAACCTACGTTTGACTCAAGGGGCAAAAACGCAGCCTGGTGTAAATACAGTGTTAATGTCCTCATATAAAAAAACTAAGTTCGAAAAAAAAAAAAGTTCAGGAAATAGCCTATAAACTACAAACAATTTAAAGCAAAAGAAACATGCTACGAGCTTGTTAAAATTATTATCGATCCTGAGCTTCCGTGTTAGATTTTTCCTCAATCGCAGCAGATTTACAAAAATAATATTAATTTATATATGTGAAGTTTCCGCTGTATTAGCGTTACATCCAGGTCCAAAGGCGTACTGAAATCCCAGGCCAAGAGCTCTATGAATCTTGATTATTAAATAAAATCGATGAATATTGATATATATTATCTTTCTACACAAACCTACTTTCACTTTAAAAAATTTACGCTATTAAATATATTCCTCTTCAGTAATTTCTTTCAAACGAAGGCAGAACAATATATTCGCAATCATACACACCATCTGTTCTGAAAAAAAACCGTGATTATTACTTTTGTTCGTTAAAAACTGAATTCTCTTACCGAAAATACAAAGCACGCAAAGAACCGGATGTGGGTAATCCTTTTTTCCGGAGATCTTGGACCGAATATGACCACGATAACGATGATTAGCTTGATTACGCAATGCAGCATGAGGGCAGCGAGTGTCTGAAAAAGTTTCTAAATATTTAAATTATTTAAAATGTTTTCATTGGACGCACCACAGCTAGAATCATAAACTTATTGCGAATTGCTCCATAAAATCCGATAATTATGAAGATCACCACCACCAAGCACATTACCAGACCCACGTAAACCATGGCTTCATGGTAGCCGCTTAAAAATTTCAGTATTGGAATGTCTGCTGTTAATTGAACGACGTTAAATATCTGTGGAGTAAGTCTTAGTATAAGTAAATCAGAAAGTGATACGTCTAACTCACTGCGGCTAGGAACATGCAAATCAGAAGCCCAATTTTGAGCCCAATCGTGGGACAAATACACATCCTTATCAAAATTGATCAAAGTTCCTAAAATAGTTTCTTTTGTTGTTATAATAAATGACAATGTTCTCGTGTAAAAATGTTTTCAATGTTTTCAAAATTGTTTAATATTTTCTTGTTTCATTTTTAAAATTGTTACTTTAAGCCAAGGTTGATTTAATAATTCTGAAGAAGTTGTTACTTTCCTATTTGGAAAGGAATGTTCAAATTAAAATACTTCTTATGTAAATTACCTTACTGAATCTGAGATTATTAAATTCCCGCCTGGATTGTTAAAGCAACTTGTTCTTAAAGGATTCTCCAGCATTTGCGTTGATTTATTTAACATCGCAGCTCCGGAGTGGCGATGACCGCGGTTTCGGAGAAGGGATGTATGTTAAACTAGAACTATACCCACATACACGTCCTTGAAGAGGGAGCTGCCATGGAATTTTTTAATCAAACACTTGCCATTAATTACTGCAAAATTCTGTAGCCACATAACAGACATTTTTTCGACAGCCATCCAGCGGCTGGAATGAATGAAAAGAAAACAGGATGCGGCGAATAAAGCGCTGCCAAGTCCTGTGGGCGTGTGTCCGTGAGATGCTATCCGGGACTTGTATTCGTATCTGAGCGGTGGCAGGAGCAGCTCCGGAGCCGGAAGCAAGGAATGCCAGGCGAACCGACCGCAGGCGCCACCAAAAGAAGCAGCAACAAAAATCAAATTAGGTGCAAACGAACGCCCGTCAGCAGCAGGCGTTCATTGTGGACTCCCAAATAATAATAAAAAAAAAGAATCTCTAAAAAAGGGGGCGTGTCGCGGTTGCGTTTTCGTAATGAATAATTTATAATGCACGCCACTGATGGTTTTTATTCCAGCGAGCTCTTAGCTGGGATTAAAATTTTGTGGCTTTTCGGCTTTCCAGACCGGCCGAATTAAAGTTCACGCTCGGCGGGACGGGCTTCCTTGGCCGGCTGATAAATGTGCGTGTGCTGGTGTCAAGTGCACGCTCGTGAATTCAATTTGATACACAAACTGATTTATCGACTCACAGCAATGGCGCTGGCAGTATATCCCATACACTGAAATTAATTGGGCAGGAAAACTATTCAAGAAATGCTTAATGTTAGAAGCAACAAGCTTAAAAATGGTATAAAATTGAACCTTTCGTTATAGTTCTTGATTCCACTTATTTAAGAAAAACCTTTTTAAATAAAATCTAAAAAAAATGTATACTGACTACAGATAATATTGAGGATCCCTACAAAAATATTATAAAAGTTTCCTAAGATCGTTTCATTTTAATCGGAAAATCGGAAAGCATGATTAAAACTCAAATTTTCACTTTAAGAAGTTAATTAATTACTAAACGTGGCCTCAGAGTGTTTCTCTTTTATATATACTGTAAATAAATTTGATTTCAATTTATAAGTACTTCAAATAACTTGGGAAAAATAGTTTTTAGTGCACACATTGTCTCAACTCGACTGGCACACGCCATTCATAAGTCAGTCGTCGTCAGTGGAAGCCGAGGCGAAAGGAAGCGAGGACGATAAAAAATTACATACACTTGTAACTGGTGTCCTCGGGCCCTCCGTTTCCACTGCATCCAGTGCTCCGGACTCGGGGACTCCTGACTCTGGAGCAGAGTTATGTCTGGGTCTCGACTTTGACTGTGCTGCAGCCTCTAACAAGGTTAATTTGTAGCGATCGCAGTTCTCTGTCATTTATCTTCGCTGTCAGCGGCAAGTCCTCGCACAGGAAGCAAGTCCTGGCATCGTTCTAATTTGAATTTAACAAGCACACTGACGGCGGGGGGAGGTCCATCAGGCCATCAGTCTATCGGCAAGCATTGCAAATTAAAAATTTATTGCCGGCGTGGTGTCAATCATCGCCACTCCAGCATCATTCTCAGGGTTTCAGAAAGTAATAAAGTAACACTGCGATAGATACGGGGCTGAGAATAAATCACTGGGGCGTGATATGTTTATGAGATACTCTTTTAAAGTGTAAACTGTAATACTTTAGATGTTGCAAGTCTTTTAAAATTGAAAATCCGCTTTTATTTTATTCTTTTATTTAATATAAATTTGCTATCAGATTTCTCATGGTTTTTGCATAAAAATGTATATACACTGAATGAAATACAGATATTAAATATAAAACCTGCGTTATAATATTCTCTGGTAGAATAGTGGGGAACTCGCATTGTCCTGCTAACAAATTATTGTAGGTTCTTTTCTAAGCGCAGCACAAACCTCCTGCTGAAATCCCCATTACCACAGAGAGGATATCAAAATAAAAACAAAATCCCGCCGAGTATCCTGCCGCTGTTGCAGGCACACACACTACATCATCATCAATTTGTGCTTGTGAGTTTCTGAAGCACCCTCTGCTGCCCCCCAGCAGCTCATCCATCCTGTCCCATATTCCTCCACCGGCACTCCACACTATTCCATTGAACGTTTCAATTTCACTTGTTGGCTTTGATTGTCGCCTGAAGTGCGGAGTTGGGGGAACAATTGAAAGCGACACTTTTATGGTTTTCAGATTTGTGTGATACTTCCTCTTTGCCTCGGTTTCACCGCAGTGCGTTCCATTTTTTTCGCATTTCCATGTTAGCCCTTTTCCCATACTCTCTGTTTCGTGCTTTATTACATTCGAGCTGTGTGTGTATTCTAATTGAGAAATTCCTAGGGAAATTGCACGGAGGGACAAAAGCCTTTAAGTGCAAGTGCTCACTCTTAATGCCAAGGCATCGCAGAATAGTTTCTATAATTTTATTTGGATCTCTCTGCTCGAGGGGTTCTTATTTCTGGCAAATAAAATTTTGTTGCATATTTTGCGGCGTCAAATGGCAGCCACAAAAATGAATGAAATCGTAAAATTCTGCCGGACCGTGCCGGACCGCAGCCCCACGCCCAGTGAGCTAATAACGTGCACTCGGAAACCGGATGCTCCGCAGACCAGTGCCGCACAAAAGCCGATCTGCCCCTTAACCCACTGATGACCTGCTGCCCCAACAGTTTTTTCCTCTTCCACAAACTGAGAGAAAACTATTTTAAATTAATTTAAAAACTCTAATTTTAGAATAATTCTGTTGAACATAACATAGTCCCTCATCACTATAATGTTATGTACATAGAAAAAATTAATAATATAGAAATTCCTAATAAGTGAATGTTGGTCACACTGTTTTTATCTTCGACCTCTTTCGATCTCGACCTTTAAGTGACTGGTATGCGCAGAAAAGAATAAATATTAATCCAATAAATTAAAGGAAATCAATAAATATAAACGTACAACTATTCCTTTGTTATTTTAGGTGATATAGGAGTGAGGCAATCAATAATTTACTTCAATAATTTCTAAACTCAGATACTGATATTATATACGATTGTTTTTATAGAAATAATGGGCTAAGCTTCCACATGTCATTTTGAATCTCTTAAAAAGCAACCTAAAAGTCGGCTAAACATTGACTTATCAAGAAATTTGTTTAATTTTAATTATTAATATTATTTATTTTTTAAACCTCTTAATACATTTATTTATAATTTACTCTGTAAAATAGACAAAATATCCTATTAATAAAAGCCAACCTCGAGTCTTCTTGGAATTTTTTACATAGTCTAAATATTTTACGATATATGGTAACCCATTAGTATTATATTTGTAAGTTCATGGCTTATAGGGACTTTTTTTCCTGTGCAGGGCTATCCAAATATTAATAAGTGTGAGTGTGTGCTGCTGGGGTTGTGTGCATTGGCATTTAAGTGCCGAAACAAGTTTTTGGAAAATGGGAACGAGAGCGGGGCCAGGACGTCTGACATAACCTCAATTTGTATGCGTTCTTTCTTTCGTTTCGTTTCGTTTCGTTCCGTTTGGTTTGTTTGTCTATTTGTTTGCCTTTGTCTCTCTATCTATTGCCGTCTCTTTCGGCTGGGAATTGCAATTGCATTGCCGCCTCCTTCCCTCCGCTGCTCACGCCCTCCTTGTGCCGCATCCGCGCTGTGTAAATATTTGATTTTTGCATTAAAGTCAATTTGCTTTCATGATTCCGTAATTCATTGTTTACTCACGCCAACTTCTATTACGCCTTCTGCCGCCCGCTTTGATTGTTTATTTTTATATCCCCCTTGGCCCCGCCGGCTACCATCCGAGTCCTGGGGTCCCGGAGTTCCGGAATCCCGCATTTCCGCTGCACTTCCACTTCCACATCCATATCCACAGACACCGACACCAGACCAGACCAGACCGGGCTCAGCGATATCCGCATCATCTTTGTTTGTCGCTCCCAGCAAGGTTTGCCTCCGCCTTTTGTCTGCTCTGCGCCCTTCCCCATTTTTGCCCGGAAAATCCCTTGCCACAATCCCGGCTGTTTTAATATGCGCACTCAACGTTAGAAATTAAATCTGGCTCTCAAATGTTATTTGCGCTTTTCGTTTATTTATTTATTTATTATTTGCTTACGCGGCTGCCAGCTCTGGCAGAAGTCTGCCTTCCCGCCACTTGGTCCTTGGCGCTGACTGTGTCCTGGCCCAGTTTTCATTAGGTAATGCATAATAAGCTCGAGAACTGGTGCGAGTGAATTTAATTTATATTATTTTCTTTGCCTGTACGCCAGTTGGGTGCTGAATTTTCGGGGCTGGTCCCTGGGAAAAGCAATTATAAAACTGAGTATGAATATGGAAAGTGAGAGATCCGGCTTTTATTGTTGGGGCTACAGAAAGGGGGCTAGTATGGTTGGATTAGATTTATGGTAGGAATATTTAAATATAATATAGTTTGAATATCTTTAAGAAATTAAAAGTAAGCACAAATGAAAAATGGTTTTTGTAAATGTTTATATAAATTTTAAATTAACAGAATACCTTTGTAATATTTTGAAAAATGAATTTATATTTAAAACATGGTTTAGTGGTATTAATAAAATATATTTTAGATTTATTAACAATCGAATACCATTTTTTGTGCTCTTTAAACATAAACATAAAATAATCTGATTTAAATAAATCCTTCTCCTGTAAGATATTGACATTCTTATAATATTTATAATAAGTTATCTTTAAAGAGGAATTCCTTGCACAAAAACTAAACCACAACAGGTTGCCGGCACATATGCTGAGATTACTATTTCCTTCTCTCACCAACCACTTACCATCAGCGCTTTTATGTTTACTGCTTGCCACTCCACCCTCGGATTAACCTCCGCCATCAACCACAAGGAGCATCCGGCGGAGTCAAATCAATACGACGCACCAATATCCATCAATATCCCTCAGCCATCCCGAATCAGCCATCGACAGAGGCGAGGCTCCATTATTATAAGAGGCGCGTCGCGTGCAATTTTAACGAGCTTACGCATTTTATCGCCGGATCCGGACTCCGGAGCGGAATAAACCCGGAGACGCTGTCATCGCCTCATCATCAAGCGGACGATGTGACTGCAGTAAAAAAGAATCTAATTTAGTGCGCGGTTTGCATACAAATTCCCTCTCGCAGGACTCGCGCGATTCCTGCGTGACAATGAGGCTATATATGGCTATGTGTTCAAGGGTGTTAATTCGCAATTGGTGTCACGATATACATTGATTCGCCATTTGGCTTATGCATTTTTCATTAATTGTGTTGTCTTGTCTTGTCGCAGTAAATTTGCAGAGCAATTTAATCAAAAATTATAATTCCAATCCGAAAGTTGGGCGCAAGTTTTTAATGACTTTCCCAACTCGAGCCAAAGTTCCGGAGTTCCGCTGCAACTGCAATTACTGCAATCGATGCTCGACTTCAGGTGTGTGGCTCCAAAGGACCCAGGACCTGCCACGGCTTAGACACAACACAACACAGCACGCGGCAGGCAACGAAACAAGCGCAAACCGCTAATCGCGTTACACAAAACTTTGCCTCCGAGCGGCGAAGGCAATCGAGTGCGAAATTCCACATACGCCCCGTGTGACGTGGCGATGGCGATGGCGAAGGCATTCAAGTCATTTCCGCTTAAGCAATCAGTTTGAGGCAGCAGCGAGTCAGTCGTCATCCGCGGCTCCCCGCCAGGTGGGACAGGGACTGGGACTGGGCCACCACTTGACATGACAGCCGCGTGCTGCAGCCGATCCGCATTTGAATGCCGCAAAACGCTGCTCGGCAAACCGACATAAATACAAACAAACATGGCTGCCTGCTGGCTGCTTCCTGCAAAGGATCTCACAGTGCACACTAAACTGGTGAAAACTGAATCGTTCTGTACGGTAAAATCCTTAAAATATTTATAGATTTTTGCTTTTATTTTTGGAGGAGAGTATTCTAATTTAATAAGATTAATACAAAATAATAAAACCTTATACGAGTCTGAATTAGATCTTAGAATAATAAATCTTGAAAGCATTGTGCTCACCTCAAGTACAACTGACAGCTACTAGTTTTTGGTTTGGGCTTTTCGAGCGGAAACAGGAAACCGGAAATTTAAAGCCTTCCGAGCAAATGAAACGATTGGCCAATGCCGCCTGTACCTCTACATTGCCTTGTTATTTGTTGTTGCCACGCAGCCGATTTTCGCTGACGGTTCGCTGTTGCTGCTGCCAGACACTGCGGACAGTTTGAGTTGCATTGTGCAAAAGTTTAATTACAATTTGTACTTTTTTGCCGTCGAAATTTCTGCTAAAAGCCAGCCAAACTTTTTATTGATATTGCGAAGCGAGTGCAGCACCGCCGCCCCCGGATTTCCCACGACCTCCGGCTCAATGTCAAGTGTCATGTTATCCCGGACTTATTCATGTCTGCCAGCACAAAGGGTGGAAAACTCAGCCGGAAAAGCGAAGAAATTACTTGCAAATTGATTACTGACATTGCCTTTACACACTGTGAGAGTTGCTTTTACTGCTTAAAAGCCGATGTCACATTATCAGAGCGTCTGGGAGCGAAGGATAATAATAATCATATAAATGGACATGGAAAGGAGCGAGAGCTGATGGACGAAATAGTAAAGTATTTTCACTGCAAGCTAAAAGACTTCTAGGAGATATTTTAAAACCCGCCCTCTCGGCTGTGTGCAATCAATAAAGCCCTCGAGACAGCCTTGGCAGCCATCAGCCATCAGCCAGAAATTGTCATAAATTCATTTTTATATGTGAATCAAATTGGCAGGCGCGAATACGCCGTATCGGGGAAAGTAAAAAGCCAGCCGGTGGAGATGGAAAGTGCCAATGTGCTGACGCAGGTCCGGACTTCGGATTTCGGATTTCTGATTCCGGATACGGATCCGCTGCACTCGCCGCGTTGTGTAACTCCGGCACGGGAGTGGGCCTGCGCTCATGAAACTTTTATTAGGCATATGCAAATGTGTCAACTTTATTTGCCATATTTCGACACGTTCCGACATTTCGACGACACTTGTTGCCATAATGAAACTCGATGCATATTTCAGCAGTTTCGTCGCCGCCAGAAGCGCAACTGTTGCACAACTGTTGGGGGAAAATTCCACGATTTTATAGTTTAAGCAGGCCATTGAATTTAACAAAATAACAATCGTGTTATTTTGGGATGTATCTTGGTTGATGTATCAGGATATATATGTAATTACCCAGCTTTTTTCAGGTCTTTTTTACTTGCTCTTAGATACAAAACATTTGTGTTCTTACTTTAATTAATTTGAACTCTTTTCCCTAATTAACTCTTATTCGAATAAAAAAGAAGCAATTAAGAAAGCTATAGCCGAGTGTCGTCGACTGTGAGATACCCGGTACCCAAAGCATTTTATATCAAGTTAAAAGAGAAGACTCCTAGACTGTTCGAAAATATTACTCAAATTGACTCAAAGAAAAGTTCGGAACATAATGAAGAAACACCAAAAACAAAAACACAAAAAGGTTTTATTTTAGAACGCCATTTTAATCCACGGTTCGAGAAAAACTATAATAACTCTCATGATTACCATACGATTTTAATCAAATTTTTAGAGCACATACGTACAGAAGTGTCCAGTTGGCTCCAAGTAATATTACCTTAGTACCCTAGGGGTACACGGTATAGTACAATCGTAGAAAAGTTATGGATAAATATTCTTAAGAACATTTAACTTCAGAGTTTTGTTGTTGAATTTAGATATTTTTACGACTCTTTCTGCCATAGCGCGGACACCAACCCAAGTCTCTTCAACAAGTTCTTTTATAAGTTCTTTCGGTGGGTGGAATTCGAATTTGACACCATTTCTTTCACCCGGAAGTTCGATTGTATAGGATAATGGGAATCCGATGCTGTAAGCATAGTCAGCTGAAAGGCCACCTGCTGGATACAAGCCATGTGAAGGTATCACCTCATATTTTGAAGGAAAAGCTTTCTCGATGGCTCTGATGCCAGCAGTGGCCACTTCAATAAGTTCCATGAAGTTGGATGCATTTTTTCTAAAATTATAACATCAATAAAAGTGAGGAAAAATTAATTCTCATTGGCTTACCTATCATACCCCCATGGGTATAGAATTGAGTTATTGTATGAATGAAGCGATATATACATAGCACCTTGTTCATCTTTCGCAAGTTTGTGGAGAGCTCCTTGCACTGCCTTGGATTCAGGCTCAGAGAAAGCCCCAGGTCCCATATGTGTATCCTCGCATGGATTGACCTCAGCATCTCCTAGACTCCAACCCATTCCAAAATTCCGATTTAGATCTATTCCGATGCAATCGTGGCTGCTGGGTCTGCGATTCTTGCGCCAAAATTTGATTGCAATATCTGAGTCACTCAAACTACAATCAATTTGTTCATTTGTAAACTCCATTCCAGATCGGGAATAATGGTATCCGTCTGGATTAACAAGGGGAAGGATAACCCAGTCGTGGTCCTTTAGGAGGTGCTTGTTCTCCTCAAAGTTCACCACCAGCTCATTGATAATATTCAAGGCCGTGGTGTGGGTGAGCCATTCCCTGGCATGAATTCCTGCATCGATGAAGATTGCTTTCTTTTCCGGACGTCCGTCTCCGTTAGTTATGGTAATGGTGGTCAGGCTCCTATTTTCGTAGGTCTTTCCGATTTCGTTCAGCGTAACTCGCTGGCTGTAACTCCTGGCCAGGCCATTCAGATACTGCTGGATTCCATCAAGGGTGTAAAAGTCATCCGTCTGGTAAGCTGGTCCCGATCTCGCTGGGACTGCCAAGGATCCACTGAGAATGGAAGTGACTAGGAATAGGATTGAATACATTTTGTTGAAATTGCCAGTGAAGACAGCTCTTTATAAAGGGTTTTAGTTACAGAAAATGTTATCTTTCAACATTCCTTAACAACAAAATAAGCAGTTTAAATGGTTTTCTGGAATTGTTACAAATATTCGAGTGATTTCATAACCTTTGCAAGATAATTTTAATTAGGTTGCTAACAAAGTTGCTAAATATGTAAATAAGAATGTCCTTAATTCTTTGTATTATAAAAGACTTGTAGTTTTTAATAAATTCTTAGTTAATTTCCATGGAATTGATAACTCATTTATTAGACACAACTGTCTTGACTTTATCTGAACGCAATCAACAAATTTTATATTCTGTTTCGAAATTGAATAAGGAAAATGTCTCAATATTAATAAAAGTTAATTGTATACTCTTTTTTTCATTTTAACTGTATAACAAATATATGTTATTCACATTCCTTCAAGCCACGAGCAACAAACTTATTAAAATTACCTAGCAATTTTATCTGAATCAGACAAAGCTATTCAAAACGCTTTTTTGTAATTAAAAAATACCTTAAAAATATGAAGATATTATCAAGAACCACGTAAGCGCTGAGACCCTTTATAAGGAGCTTTCTCTTCCAGTAATGCTAACAAAATGTATCCAATCCTATTCCTAGTCACTGCCATCCTCGGTGGATCCTTGGCGATCCCAGCGAGATCGGGACCAGCTTACCAGACGGATGACTACTACACCCTTGAAGGGATCCAGCTGTATCTAAATGGCCTGGCAAGGACTTATTGCAACCGAGTTACACTGAAGGAAATCGGAACGACCTACGAAAATAGGAGCCTGACCACCATTACCATAACTAACGGAGACGGACGTCCGGAAAAGAAAGCAATCTTCATCGATGCAGGAATTCATGCCAGGGAATGGCTCGCCCACACTACGGCCTTGAATATCATCAATGAGCTGGTGGTGAACTTTGAGGAGAACAAGCACCTCCTAAAGGACCACGACTGGGTTATCCTTCCCCTTGTTAATCCAGACGGATACCATTATTCCCGATCTGGAAAGGAGTTTACAAATGAACAAATTGATTGTATTTTGAGTGACCCAGATATTAAAATCAAATGTTGGCGCAAGAATCGCAGACCCAGCAGCCACGATTGCGTCGGCATAGACCTTAATCGGAATTTTGGAGTGGGTTGGAGTCGAGGAGATGCTAGCGTTAACCCATGCGAGGACAACCATATGGGACCTGGGGCTTTCACAGAGCCTGAATCCAAGGCAGTGCAAGGAGCTCTCCACGAACTGGCGGATGATGAACTGGGTGTTATGTATATAACTCTTCATTCATTCTATCACTCAATTCTATACCCATGGGGGTATGCTGAGTAAGTCAAGCTGAATTAATTTGTTTCCTTCCATTTATCGATGTTATATTTTTAGAAGAAATGCATTCAACTACATGGAACATATAGAAGTAGCCACGGCTGGCATTAGAGCCATTAATGAAGTTCTTCCTTCTAAATTTGAAGTGAAACCATCATATGGCTTGTATCCTGCCGGTGGCGATTCAGCTGACTATGCTTACAGCATCGGATTTCCATTAGCCTACACAATCGAACTGCAGGGGGAAAGAAATGGTGCCAAATTCGCATTCCATCCACCCAAAGAATTTATCAAGGAACTTGTAGAAGAAACTTGGTCTGTTGTTGGAGCAATGGCAGCGAAGGCCATAGAAAAATATCCTAGCCATCAGAAAAATAAGAATATTATCTCTGAGTTTACCTCTTATCTGTCAATAACTAATTAAAAAGATAACAAAATATTTACCCCATTTGTTAAGTATGCAGAAGTATCTTAAAGTATATATTTCTTCGGAGGTTTGGAGTAAATGGAAAAATTGTATGCATAGTTGAGATTTCAGATAAAACTATAAACTCAGACACATATAATTTGCATGTTAGGTACAGAAAAACCATAACTACAGTATCAATTCCTAATAAAATTGGTTCTCTAACAATTTTCAGCTAAATCTTATTTATTTTTTTGTGTAATGTTAATACTATACTATTTTTAGCATTATATTTTAGTATTTATGAAAATATTAAGTATTAACAATATTGTTAGCCAAAGCTAATTTACCTTACCCAATTTATTCCGGTGTATGCCTTACCTTACCTTAGAGACATCCCTAGTTCCATGAACGTTACATTTTAAAGCCTACTCGGCAGCAGTGACTGCAGTTGCAGGAGTGAGAATCCTCGGATATCTATACCAGCATATGTGGGAATGGGTGCGCATAAATTGCTGCTATTGTTTAAATATTTGCCAACATAATTAACTTAATTCAATTGGATTTCCATTAGAGCCGCACGCACAACTCGAGCGACGGCGGAGGATTCTGTGCCCGCCTTCTCCACCGCACTGTTTGCCCAGCTAAGGTATATCCCCCAGCCGGGAGGATATCGGATGCAGGATTCAAAGGATTGGCCCTGCATAACATATGAGCGGGAAGATGAGATGCGTAGCTACGCTTTGACTTCGTCTGCGACTTCCATGACGTTGTCTATTGACTTTCGAAATCGAATCGAATCGAACCGAGTCGAGTCGAGGCGAAGGCAGAGCAGCAAATCACACAATAAAATAATTGATTCCATTTGAAATGCACACACAAAGTAGAGGGCCTGGCAGTATGCGGGTCGTATCAGGACAGGACAGACAGAGGACTCCGTTTGCCGTCTGGTGCTGAGTACAACTTTATTTTCATTGTTTGCAGATTTAACATTTAACGCAACACAAACACGGGGCCGAGCAGCCGAGTCAGCTCAACTTTGGAGGTCCTGGTCCTGGTCCCCCAATTAGGCATCCTTGTTGACCGCCTGCAGCAGCTCCTTGCGGGTCTTGCGGCGCATCCTTAAATTCGAGATGAGCCGCACCGTGCAGAAGTAGATCAGTTCCACAATACTCAGCATGGACACGCCCATGAAGAGACCCAACAGACCTCCGCAGTTGGCAAGGAAATCTGTGGTGCCGTACAGCTCGGAGCGGCGCGAGGTCAGGAACTGGGCCTCCTTGAAGAAGATGGACACGCGGGACATTTTCATCCTGCGGAAATTAATTAAAATATTATATTGGCAACTACAAAACATCGCTGTGTTAGCTTTGATTGAATAAGTACTTTGCATAGTGTAAGGCACTTAGCACTTTATGTTAAGATTCCGCCGAGATTAAATTAAATTAAGATTAAGTAAAAGGCAAGACTACGGTCACACTACGATTACAAGAACGAAGCCATGCACATTGAAAAGTAAAAACTAAATGAGAAATCCACGAAATAAATAAGAATCTACATTGAAATTGGAGCTAATTATTTTTAACCAATTTTAACCTAAAACTTTATCCCTAGAGCCACCACAAAACTCACCCCTCATGCTTGGCCTGCTCTTCCTTGCCCTCCGGGGTGTCCGTGTTGATCACCGTCTTGTAGTCAAAGTCCGCCTGGGAGATCTCCGCCTCGTAGGCGATCGAGGTGCAGGATGGCAGGCAGTTGCACTCGGTTTCGCCCCGGGCATTCTCGCCGGCGTTGACCAGGCCCTGGTTGAACTCCCTGAGCAACAGCTCATCCTCGGCCTGGTTATAGCACTTCAGGCTGGCCGCTCCACACACGGGCATATTGACGTTGCCTGCGCCGAAAGTAATTAGGTAAATCCCGGAGGACCAGCCCGGAAATAATGCTTACGTGGCATGGAGAACTTGACGCAACCGCACTTGGAGAGGGTGAAATTGGCCAGGCACTCCAGTTCGCAGTTGCTCTGGGAATAGATGTTGAAGTAGCGCAGGTCCCGCTCCTTCTGGAAGTAGCACTGCCGCCGATTGGGCTCGTAGTGCTTCAGGCCGTCCGAGGTGGTGATGATCTTGGGTCGGATGGAGATGAGCACCTCCTGGTCGAAGGGTATGCGGAAGTACTGCTTCGACACCTGGGCCACGTCTCCGGGGGTGTGCAAAAGGATCTACGGGACTTTGCCTCCATTAACCTCTGGGCTTGAACTGAAATCTGGGCTAACCCACCTTGAAACCCTGTACGGGACCCCGACACATGTCATCAAAATCTATCTCCATTCCTCCCATGAATAGGTAGAGGCCAGCCCGAGCTCCTGGTCCGAGGACCCTGTTGGGATAGGGCGAAGTGTCCGCACTGGCGCTGTATCCGTCCTCCACATTCCAGTCCATCGATAGGCGGTTCTCCTCGCGGAATATAAAGTCGGGAATAATGCTGCCACGGCATACCCATATCAGATTAATAATACCTCGCCTCTTGAGACTGATCTTACCCTTCCGGCTTGAAGATCTCCGCCGGACTGAGTGAGTTGAAGCTGTAGCAAACGCCATCTTCGGTCACAAACTTGTGGAAAATATCGTTGCACTTAACGCCGGTGTTCCGCCACTTGCAATTCAGATAGGTGTCGTCGAAGATGGGCGATACGAGGGTCAGGCTGTCGATGATCTCCATGCCCTTCCTGGTCTTCTCACCCAGCGCAATGTCATGCAAATGTGGCTCGCAGACCTGGGTTACTGCTCCATAAAGGCCTTTTCTGAATAATGGGAAATTGGTGTTTTAGATAATGAAAAAAGGTTTAAGGACAATTTTAATTTACTTGAAATTTATATTATAGTTTACATTAAGAAAAACTATCATTTCTGTTTGAGCATTAGGGTTTGTTGAGGATCAAAATAATGTTGGAAATGGGAATCAAAAAATCAAGATGAGTTTGAAATCAATTTAAAAAGGATCCTGAAAGTATGCAATGAAATAATTGTGGCCCCAAAATTACTGGGATTTTTGTAGAATACTTTTTGACATTGTTAAAATTGATTTTAATCTCTACGGCGATTTTCAATATGGGTTTGAATCTATTTAAAAAGGATCCTGAAAGTATGGAATGCCCCAAAATTACTGAGATTTTTTTGTAGTATACTTTTTGGAATTGTTATAATTGATTTTTATCTCTATGGCGATTTCGGTGGATTGCCTGATTACTTAAGTTATTTTTCCCACAGGAAATATGTTACATCTAAGACTCAACCCCAGTATTTTTTTAAGAAAAAAACTTACTGATTATCGGTGAGATCCAATATTCCCGAAACATTGTTCCCAAAATCGCGAACCTGATGGTACGAGTCCGTAAAGTTGAAGATGGAGCGGCGCGTCTTGGTCTCCGGACAAACGGTGACGGCGGGAAAGGGGATCTGCCACACGGGAGTGGACTTCTCGGCGAAGCTGACAATCACCGGATTGTTGTTCCACTTGTCCCAGATATTGAGGGTTAGCTTGACGCAGGTGAACACGGACAGGAGCAGGACGCAGATCCAGAAGAGCCGCTCAAGGAAGGGTCGCTTCTTCTCCCCCAAGTACCGGATGCCGTGGATGGTCGTGTAGTCGCAGTACTCGTGGATGATGGCCTTCGCCGCCTGGAAGCCGCTGCCGTACTTGATCTGCTTCTTGGTGTCCACCTCGTCCTCGCTGTCGTCGGAGACAGTTTCGCGGAACGCGGGCGCATTCCGAGCCATTAGGGCGGCCCTCTTCCACTGGTTGGCGGCGCAGGGCTGTGGACGCACTGCGTCCACCACATCGTGGCTGGGCGTGTGCGGCTGTGTGCTCTCGGTCGACATCCGGTCCGGCGTGCAGGAGATGCGTTGACTAAGTCACCGGTGCGCACGCGACGACGCCGGCTTTTATACTCCTTCGTCCAGCCGAGAACTGCGGGGTGCGGCTGCCCCCAAGGATTCCAAGGACTCCGGCACGCACTCCGGGCGTCGATTCGGAGTGGGTTAGTTGCGTTTTCGTTTTCGGTGGCATTTCGTTGTGGCGTTTCAATTACTTCATTTCGCTAAGCTGGCGTAATTCGTAAGCTCGCACAGGACCAGAGCTGGGTCCCCGGAGGGCTCCCAGGACCCCGAACCCGGTGACCAGACCCCCATAATTGCCAGCCAGCCAGCTAGCAGCTGACCCATTGCCCCGGCTAAATGTTACCTTTGAGCCTGCACTAGGCGGGGCATTCTAATTAGCCGGCGCACTTTAAGCCGCTCGCCAAGCCCCAGGTCACCGCGTCACACTGCCACTTCCTCGGACAGGTGCAGCCGAACCGCGCCACGGAAACCCCAAATTGAAAAGGCAACTCTGCGCCGGGGCTTATGCATTTTAAATCCCGGACGCCACTTGACTGCAGGCGCTTACCTCGACCTCGAAACAAAATGCCAAGCGGCAAGCGGCATGCGGCTGGAGACGCAAACAATGTCTAGTCAAATCCGTAGGTTAAACGTGACGCAACGGCGGATATGCCTTTAGTTTTCCCTAGCGAACTGGGAATACACTTATCAAGCAACAATATTCCCGAAACACCAATATTTCCGAGACACCATTAATGGAAAAGCCTTGCGGTTATAAGTTTTAAACCTTTAATTGTTAAAAAGTGTCGGTTAGCTAACATCCGATCGAATTAAACTACCAGTTAGGCAAAATTTGCATTGTTCCTTATTAAGAGATTTCAAATATAATAACAAAAAAAAAAAACGTTTCTATAAAAAAAAGAAAAATCGAAAGAAACCATAAGTAAAAGTTAAAGGTAATGTGATGTTGAATCCTCTGGTTATATTCTTAAAGCAATTATTTCAATAGTTTAGCTTATATGAGATACCTACCACCAAATCTTTTTAGAATTAGATTTAAGTGAAACCACAATTAATGCAAAATAGCCTTATATTATTAACATTTTCTGGTTATTTTAGTCCTCCGGTTAAATATTGCTCCAGATTAGCTTCAAATTGTGTTATTTATTTGTATTTATTTATAAATCTTCCTATGGCCACAAATTGAATAAGCTAAAAAGTATTTAATATAAATAATAATTATTATAATAGTTCGATAGACCTTAAAAAAGTATTTAAAATTTTAACAAAAGTATTTAATACAAGTATAATATAAACCAAAATGATCTCTTTCATATTTATTTTGTTTTGTTAAATATTAAATTAAATATAACCAATTGTTAGTTAAAACTTGTTCAGTCCCAAACAGAGCCTCGAAATGCACATTCCTTCCTAAAAGAGTCCTGTAAAGAGCCGCAATGGCCAGGGGCAAGGACACAACAAAAGGGCAATGCGACCATTTTGGTGGCGCATTTTAATAAAGTTAACTGCATTCGGGCACTGTGTCTAAATTTTTTGGAGGTCCTGGAGGAACAGGAGAAGTCCCAACCCCTAACTCACCCCTTTGTTGGGACTTTTCATTACTGCGTCGGTGAACTGCCAACAATGCTGGCATTGTCCTTGCACTCCTGTTTACCTGCTCCTTCTTGGCAGCCGTAAACATTTACACACTTCCTCGCTGTCTGGCCATCGTCATTTATTTTAATGAGCTGCGAAATAGAATTTCTGATGGGCTCCAGAAATTAAAGTTTAGGGCAAACTTTCCCTTTCCCTGGGCGAAAGCATTAAAAGACTCGATTGAATATATATTTGTATAATATATATTTGGTATTCTCATTCGCATAATACATTTCTTTTGGTTGGTTTATATGCTTTAGCTGGAGGACATTGAATTGAATGTTGTTACTGTTTACAAATTGTTTGCTTGGTAAGTACATGATACGTTGATTAACCTATTTACATAGCCGCTACTTTTGATATTAGGTATTACATAATATTACGCATATTTGATTATGGTTCTAGATAATAATATATGTATAGCAAGTTTCTCCGAATTTGTTTTTGAAACACCTGTTGTCACTATGCTACTTTTGATATACAATTTGCGTGGGTTAATTTGGTTCTCTCTACGATTAGTTTAGGTTTATTCCGTAAATTATATCCAAAATATAAACTCCGGTTAAAGCCAGTGCCGGCCAAGTGGCCGGGCATCAACAATGATCTTATAATTCTGTAATTTGTATCCTTGTAATATTGGTATTAACTATATACAAAGCTCGATTACCGTTTAATACGCACCGTCGACAGGCGGTGACAGTTTAAGCTTTCCATAATTTTACCTATACGTTCACTTATGCAGTTTTGCCGTTATTCCGTTTTTCCGTTTTGAAACCCAAATAAATACGCTCAAAGGACATGCAAACAACACCAACACAAAGGCAAATAACGAATTAAAAACGAGTAATAAAAATACAATACATTGCTGTAATTGTTATAGCTAACGATAGCAGGATATAGCTGCACGTATGTCATATCTATGGCTAATTTAAAATGATATGTTTGCCGTAATTTACGTTGTTCATTCCGCTGAACCCTTTCCGACCCACCAGCTGCCCCTCCTTTAATTAGTCTGTTACAAAAATACTGAAGAAATTGCACTTGTATCGGGTTACGATCGCACAAAACACTCCCTCGACCTCCTCAGACCTCCTCTGACCTATTGGGGAGCCAGGGCCAGGCCCAAGCCATTCGACATCAGGCTCAAGGCGGTGGCAGTTGTGGCTGCAGTCGGTCCAGTAGTTTCCTAAAAAGTCAGAAAAATCAGAGTTTTCATTTTACTAAATTTAATTACTAAATTAGTATGGACTTCATTTAATTAAGTAAGAAAGTTAACTACTGTAGCAGGAATAAACAAGTTTTATTTTTTTTTCTTTTTGGGGGGGATAGTTCCCTCCTCTCGAGAAAGAGCCACTGCTCAAATAATGCGACCAACTTATCTTTTATCTATTTAGACTACTTAAACTAGCAAAGGATCATCCATACTCACAATGCTCAGAGTGCGCACAATACAAGCCCTTGTGGCCGGTGGCTCATCCGCTTCCAGGCCGGGCGAACTGCCCCGCGAGGACACCGAGCCATTGAGCAACTTGACGTTCAGCTCGTCCGAGTGATGCGTCTGCTGTGAGCTGCTGGACAGGCGTCCGTCCAGCGAGAGATCATCGCGGTGCTGGTCCTGCAAGGGAATCGTTACATAATCTCGGCCCGAGGCAGTGCTATCCACGAGAGAACCCACCTCCTTGGGACTGGCACTGGCGCTGGGGCTGAACTTGATGTCCAGCTGGCAGTTGGTGTCCATGTCGCTAGCACTGCCATTCTCACCCGATCCGGTGGCCATTAAATTGCCCGTTCCCGAGGGCGACATGTGGCCATTGTTGTTGCTGACAATGCTGCCGTCCAGGATGCTGTTATTGTTGCTAATTTTGTTATTGTTATTGGGCTCCTTGTTAGGCGTCGGCGTCACTGGCATCTGTGGCGTCTGCTTTGTGGCAGCTGCCGCCTCATCATGTCCGTTCTCCACGGCGGCAACTGCAACTGCAACGGTGGAGTTGCCGATGCAGTTGTTCGCACTGTTGGCCTCATCGCCCAGCTCGTAAATGTTAACCATGTGCGCGGCCTGGGCGTGGACCATCAAATCCCAGGGATTGGTGAACGCATCCTTGCAAACGGCGCACAGCAACTTGGCGCTCGTCGGCGGCGTCGTCTCTGCAAGAATTAATTAGTTATTTAAGTTGGAATTTGCCGAGACGGACGGAGACGGGCCAAGAGAGAGAGCACGCATAAATAACTCAATTTTAAATGCATTTGCAAGCAGCCACAGGACACGGACTCGGACTCCTATCCTTCCCGGGCCAGATGTTGCTGACTGGCAAACAGGCCTGTCTAAGACAAACACTTGGGGCTCCCTTTCGGCCCGTATCCCCGGGCAAAAAGTGTTTAACAATCATAAATTAATTGCCAACAGACAAGCTGCCACGCCCACGCCCACTCTTCCCACTCGGCCCGGCCGCCTCGAAGGACTTCGCCTCTCCACTTACTCGCACTCGCCGCAAAGGCAACATCCTGGCACTTGCATGTGAACCTCAGCTTGCAATAACTTTTCTTGTGGTCCAATAACTCAGACAGCTCGCCAAAGCATTCCCGGCAATTGCCGCAGATTAATGTATCCGGATTGCCTGCAAGTATGCAAAGGGAATGGCTTTTTCAAAAAGGGTTTCAATTAAAATAAAAATTAAGGTAAGGATAGACCCAAAAGATGGCTTTTTTTATATCAATTTTAAATTAGCGATTACATTTTAAAATAATTTAAAACATACCTACAAATTATAATATCTTACATATTTTTGCTGCATTAAATATTTTCTTTAATCAATTTTAGGGACAACAACTAAATCTTTTATTTGATAATTAAAATAAGGATATATTAAAATAGAAAAATATATATTGTTCCCAATTTATCCCTTGCAATTAGACTTCGGGCTCTTCTTTGAGTAACTCCTTCTTGTCCAGAACCTCACGTGATCGGAGCTGCTTTTCTGTGGCCTTATCCTCGTGCCTTTTCCCGCGACTCCCTAGCTGGAGTCCTTGATCCTTCAAGTCGGAGATAGGACTAGGACTGGAAGCTGCACTGTTAGCCCTTTTTTGGCGGTATCTCATTACTTCGGGCCAGAGCTTGGCCTCTGCTTCGTATAATTTCTCCTTGCTTAGAACTGGATGTGGTCGGAGCTGCTCATCCGCTGCCTTATCATTGTGCCTTTTGGCGCGACTGCTTAACTGGAGTCCTTGATCCTTCAAGTTGGTGATAGGACTAGGACTGGGAGCTGCACTGTGAGCTCTTTTTTGGCGGTCTCTCATTACTTCGGGCCAGAGCTTGGCCTCTGCTTCGTATAATTTCTCCTTGCTTAGAACCGGACGTGGTCGGAGCTGCTCATCCGCGGCCTTATCATTGTGCCTTTTCTCTCGTCCTTGATCCTTTAGGTCAGATTTGGGACCAGGATTGGAAGCTGCACTGTGTGCCCCTATTTGGCGGTATTCCCGCAGTTCGGGCCAGAGTCTCCCCTCAGCTTCGAGTAACTTCTGCTTGCTTAGAACCTCCTCGTTTGCGGGCTTATCCTGGTGCCTTTTCACAAGACTCCCTGGCTGCAGTCCTTGATCCTTTAAGTTTGAGATAGGACTAGGACTGGGAGCTGCACTGTGAGCCCTTTTTTGGCGGTATTTCAGTACATCGGACCAGAGCGTGGCCTCTGCTTCGTATAGCTTCTCCTTGCTTAGAACCGGACTTGGTCTGAGCTTCCCATCCGCGGCCTTCTCATCGTTGTGCCTTTTCGCACGGCTCCCTGGCTGCAGTCCTTGATCCTTCAAGTCGGATATAGGACTGGCACTGGGAGCTGCACTGTGAGCCCTTTTTTGGCGGTTTCTGATAAGCTCGGGCCAGAGCTTGACCTCGGCTTCGTATAACTCCTGCTTGCTTAGAACCGGACGTGGTCGGAGCTGATCATCTTTGGCCTTGTCATCATGCCTTTTCACACGTCCTTGATCCTTTAGGTCACACTTGGGACCAGGAATGCGAGCTGCTCCTTGAGCCCGACTTGGTCTGAGCTCCTCATTCGCGGACTTTTCGCGGTATCTCAGGTAGTCGGCAATGGCTCTTATTCTTAGCTCGGGATGGATCACATGTCTGCTGCTCCGAGGCTGCTGCTGCAGGGACTTGGACTCCTCCTTCTGATCGTTCTGGAGATTCAGGGCAAAGCTAATGACGTTGGAAGCCTCGCCCGCCTTCCCATTCATGGCCTTGGTGCAACATGGCAGGTTTTTGGTAGTGGACTTGGGTGGACTCTTGGTGGTTGACTTGGTGGGCTCCGTGGCCTTTGTTGGCTTCCTGGACATCGTGGGTTTCGCTGTAGTTGTTTCGGGCGCTGCTGAAGTCTTCATGGTCGGGAAATCTTCGTTCTTTATGATAACCGTTACCGATCCCTCCTCCTCCTTTTTGGGTTCCTTTGTGCTGCTGGTCTCAGAACATTCGGTTGTTGTTGTTGTCTCCGGTTCGCACGTATCCTGGCAATCGGTCTGATCCGTTTGTGCCAGGTATTTTCCGGGTTGCAGCCGAGGTCGTTGCGTCCGCTGTCGTTGGTCGAAAAACTCGGACAACTGCTGCAACAGCTCCAGTTGCTCGGCTGTTGGCTTCTGAGGAGCCAGTGCAGTCTTCGGCTTCGGCACTGGCACCGGAAGCGGAGCGAAGGGCGGCTGGAAGAGATGCGGAGACGGGAACTCCTTGTTATAGCGACTAAACTGGACCGTCGGCGACGACGGTATCTGGGAGTGAAGAAGAGGTCGGTAAGCTATCCGAGATGTCCTCAGATTGGCGTCGGTCTCAACCTGAATCTTCGACTGCTTCAGCTCGGGACCTGGATCCTGTAACTGGGGCGTGAACCTCAGGTCGGCTTCGATTTTGGCCGGAGGAGCCAACTGCTGATTAGGACTCTTCCCGGGCTCCAGATGGCCGTAACCGTAACCGATGGCGGGCCGCTTGGACAGCAGACTGCCCTTCAGGTTGAGCACTCCGTTCACGTAGGCCTGCGGCAGGCGCTTCACCTCCTGGCCCCGAATGGGACCGACACTCGATATGGCTGCAAGGACTGACAGGACGACGATGGCGAGGGGAGCTCGCCTACGTGCCTCTGCCCCACGTTGATACATTTTTCGTTTTCAGGGACGACGTCGTCAGCAGGCAGCAGTTTTGACACACTTTGCTAGGACAACCAGCTTAAAATGGAGTATTATCTCCAAAGGTAGAGTTATATTTTGGTAAGCCAAACTTCCTAAAAACATTTAATCTACTATTAGTTAAGTTAGCTGTACAAAAAAAATTTTAAAAGAATAATGTATTGGGTTCCGTTGAACTTGCTCAGCAACGAATCTATTTTAAGCCCTCTTAAAAGCTGGCTAATTTGTATTTTTAGGAAAATCCTCTGGAGATGTAGAGCACACCACCACTAGGAGTCCTTTAAACAATCCCCAACTCAATCTCCTCGATTCCTCGATTCCTCGCTATTTTCCGAGCGACCAAACTGAGACCAATACTCACTGTAGACTTTGAAGGGTCCCCACTGCTGATGCAAACTTAATTGCTCCTGGGCCTGATGATGCTGTTGCTGCTGATGCTGCTGCTGCTGATGTTGCTGCTGTTGCTGCTGCTGCTGCTGCTGTTGTTGTTGATGTTGCTGCATCAATTGGCTGTGCAATTGTAGTGGCGTTGCCGCCTGATGAGGCTGCGGTTGCTGTGGGGACAGCGCCAGAGTCAACGGCTGCAGCAACGGTTGCTGCTGCTGATGTTGCTGCTGCTGCTGATGGAAGGACCCTCCCACAGGATACGGCTCGCCGAGCGCCGTTTGATTAGCAATTATTGCTGACTTTGCATTCTGCGGCGATGTCGTTGACTGGACCGCCACGCTGCTCTTCAGCTGGAATCCGAACTGCTGCGGATGCTGGTGAGGATGCTGGTGCGGATGGTGGGCCAGGGGCAGCTGCTGCTCCTGTTTGTATTGCGACCAGTGGAGGGAGCCCGGCGCCGCGGACGCCGTCGTGGCCACATTGGAGAGCAGGTTCTGCTGATGCAGCAGCAGCTGCTGCTGGGGCAGCAAATTGGCCATCGCCGCCATGGCAACCGCTGCCACCTGCTGCTGGTGCTGCTGTTGCGCCACCGCCGCCTGTTGCTGCTGCGCCTGCTGATGCTGCTGTTGCGCCGCCTGCTGCTGCTGGTGGACTGCAGCAGCCACTGCCGCCGCACTGTGGTGTCCGTGTCCGGGCAGCTGCTGCTGCTGCACCGCAGCCCCCATTCCGCCGCCGTTGGTCATTAGGCGCTTCCGCTTCTTGGCCCGTACTCCATTGACTCCGCCGCCGCCGCCACCACCTCCGCCGCCGCGGAGCAGGGCCGAGGAGCAGTAGCTGTCGTAGAAATAGTCCCTGCACCAAGAGAAAAGTAACATTTTAGTATTATTTAACGAAAAAGTATTACCTTTAAAGTATATTTTTTTTGTTAGGAAGTTTATTAGAAACTATTCTTGTCTTAAGATCCATTATTATTCCGAATATATAAATACAATTTAAAAATAATTTTAAATTCATTTTATAGGCTTTATTTGTAGTTCCATTTCATTAATACTGAATTATTTAATTATTATTTGATATATAAAAGCGTAGCTCAGCTGCCTTAAAGAATTCCCTATCAAAATATAATAATAAATTTCAAACCTCCCAACATTATTATTATACCATTCATATCTTTTAAGTTCCTGTCAATTACTAGGGATGTTTTCCCTAGTGTAAGGAATATAGTACATAAGTGGCCCCAGCTGGTAATCTCCTGGGCAAGGCAAACATTTGCTCGCTAATTGAAGAGTCAACTACAAAGAATCCCCCAAAGTATACGGTAGAAAATTCTCGGAAAACAAGCTGGCTAAGCCTTAGCACCACTAAAATTGGTCAATACTCTGGAAAACAATATATGTACATGTTCTTTGCTACTATACTTATTTATTTATTTATTATAAGCTCCTGTGAATTTTTTCCGCAGTTAAATACATATATTGTTAGCTTTAATTAAATAAGTACTTTGCTTAGTGTAGCCTTTTACCATTTTGTAAAGCTTTTAGCATTTGATGTTAAGATTCCGCCGAGATTAAATGCAATTAGGATTAAGTAAAAGGGAAGACTACGGGCGCACTACGATTACAAGAACGAAACCAAACACATTAAAAAGTAAAAACTAAATAAGAATATTCACGAAATAAAGAAGAATCTACATTGGAGCCACGATAACAATATCTATAGTATTAGCACCACAGCAACAAAAGCCTTAAATGCTATTTAAGCTTCAATCCATTCCCCTACTTGACCGAATTCACACCTTCTCATTAACTGCAAATGAACAGCCTGCCAACTGTTGCCTGCTCGAGGTGTCAGTCACCCAGTCAGCCAGTCAGTCATTCAGTCACTCCCTAGGTCAACCCATCAGTCCGTCAATATTTGTTTAGGCTGCCATTTCTGCCGTTTGAATTGTCATTTGGCAATTGTGTTTGGACCTCCCGTCGGGTTTTGTTGCCAGTGATTGATACAAATGGCGAAACAGGTCAAAAGCAGACGTCCTCTTCCTCCCCCTGCCCCGTAAAAACCAAGCAATTGTGGTCAGAAGTGGGTAAAGTGGTGGCACGGGGGCAGGGAAGGTCCTGACAAAGTGGGCGTGGCGCAACAATTGCGGCTTTTTCGGTCAGTTTGTGTGTGGTCAAAAGGTGAGGGAGGGAAATGGGTGAAGCGGCCGTTTAATGACAAACACGAGAGCACCTGGATGGCTATGGGCCGTGGGTGATGTCGGGCCGACATGTTTGCGTTTTAATTACAATCAAGTCGATGTCAGTTGGGCTCTCTACATAGCAAGAAAAATATTTCAGAGGCTTACGGCTTGATATTTAATGTATATTTGAGATTGAGTTTAAAAAATACTAAAACAAAATGCATAATATCAACAATAAACCTTTTTTTTTCGATTTTAAAATGAATATCGAACTCAATGTTTTTTTTTCCTGTACATCCTAGGCGATGTTCTTTTTAAAGGCCCAACGCATTCCGCTTCGGCGTCATTAAGCTTAAATTAAATATTTCCACACGAATGCCGGGGGCTGGCCGTCTGGCGGTCTGGAGGTTTGCAGGTCTGCAGCTCAAGGCCCAAATAAATTGTGGATGTCGCTCAGTCATCATTAAGGCCGCGCCACGACAAAGACAAACAAGTGCACATGTCAGCGCCAGGACATTATGGCATACATTGCAACTGTCACTCACAGGATACGGGATCCGAAATACGAAATACGAAATACGAGTGTGTTGACGCAGCCCTCGAAGCTCGAGCACTGACCCGCGCCGTGCCGAGGAAAGTGGAAAAGTGGGAAAATGCGGAAAGCCAGGGAGGGAAACGGAGACGAAAACTTGGCCCGAACCGAACCAAAAAAAGCACTTGACAGCCAAATATTTTATGCCGGACGGGCGCTGAAACAAAGGGCGCCGACGCCCCCATCGCCTGATGAATGGTTCCTTATTTATTTATTTATTTGGGGAGCCCAGAAAACGCCCGGCAAGCCGTTAAATGATATGTAAATAAAGCCTAAGTGAATGCCACATGGCGGCGTTAAATTGACCAGAGTTAACTTTTAGATTAAATTGAAATGAGCCCAAAACTGAGTTGGATTTCGGATTGAAACTTACCAATCATTTCCGGTCTTGCTCACATTCTGGCGTTTCCTTCCGATCTGATGCGCCTTCGGTTCCGCCACCATGTTGACATCTGCAAAAGGGGAATGAGAAATGTTTTATAATAGAAAACCATTTCGCTTTGTACCCAAAATATAAAAATACACACAGATTTCGGTGCCCTTTGAAGCCATTGTCTAAGCAGTACGTCCACAAAGGACAATGGCAGCAGCCCTTTTGCATTTGGCATCCTTATCACCGCTCGCCTTTCATTATGCAAATGAATGGACGAGCTGTGAGTGATTAAAAAATGCTTTCTATCTGCCTGCATGTCCATTGGCCAAATGCATTCCACGGGTAATTCAATCTGGCTGGCCCCCAATCATTAATCTTAATAAAAGTGCGCCACAGCCAGAAAATACATTGTCAGTTCTTGTTTATGCATAAAAAACAATGATGCAGAATACGAGGTTCAAGCGAGGCGCAAGGGTAATGCCCTTTTAGCGGGATATGGGTAAATTTAGTTCATACATCATTCTAAATTAAATATGTATAAAACTACCTTTGAAACCAGTGGGTTTATTTAAAAATTGTTTTGAATACCAAACTTAAAAGCAGAGTATGTATTATTATTTATTAAAAACAATGTGTTTTCCTTGATTTTTAAATCAGTATCTCCGTTGCTAAGCGAATTTGTATTTGGTTTTAATGAAAACAAAAATGTATTTTAATTATATTAAGGAAATTTTAGGCATTCCTATAATTAATATATATAGATTCCTTTCATGTAGGCAATATATATATTTAGTTTACATTTTATATTGTAACCTATTTTCCCCAGAACTTCTACATAATTTCCTGAGTAAGTGTATAAAGATATCACCTTGTGTAAGGGCTAACCACATTTCATTTTCCAATGAAAAGGGTGCGACAGAGGCTGATTTTTTTTTGGATATGGATAGCTATCTGAAGAAGGCAGGGAGCAAAGGATGGACGGCTCGTCCGCAACCCGCGCTCGTTCATCATAATTCATGACAAAGTTTGAAGTGCGACGGCTGCGCCTCGGCGTTTGGCCAAAGGAAATGGGTCCCTGGAAAGGAGGAGGTGGATCGAGCCTGCTATAGCTACAAATTGGTGGGGCAAAACCCAAAGAAGTTGGCTGGAAAAATAGTAGAAGAAGGCGGGCGTGATGGCATTCCCACTTTCCTGCTTCTTTTTACAGCTGCTTTATTTTACTCTGGGATGTTTTTCTTTTTTTCCCCCGCTTCCTTTTCCTGCCTTACTGTCCGACTGCTCGGCTGGCAGGCTATAATTAAGATTAAGGATAAAAGCGTAAGAAGGATTTGCACAGCCAACTCCCTGCCCAGTGTAAATCGGTTTAGCTGGCCTGGCCGCATTTTCCATTTTCCATTTTCCGAGCGCTTCAAAGTCAATGGCGCGTAGCAATGAAATATTGCGCTGCTTCTCATTCCTAATCAGTGGAATTAGCATTCCACATTTAGCATTCAGCATTTGCATAAGCGGTAGTATTTCCTTTTTATTTTGTTGTCTTGTTTTTGCTTTTTTATGAGTGCCGCTGAATATTTATTTTCTGTTTTTTTTTTTTTTTGCCATTTGCGCGGGCGAACATCAAGCATCCGCCGCGTTGCCGGCAGCGGAAAGGATGCCGCTCATCAGCTGACATTGCGCACTAAGTGCATTAAGTTGTTCTCCACACGAGCAAGGATATTCGCATGGCAGCTGCAACTGGCGTTGAATTATTTCATTAAACGCCGAACGACTAGACTGTCAGAGAGTCAGAGCCGGAGTCGGAGTCAGAGTCCGAGGGTCGGGGAAAAACAGGGGGAAAAAACAGATATGCCAAGACAGTCGGCTGTCTGGCGCAACATTGAAATTTCATTAAAAGTATCGTGCCAAGATTTATGTCGGCCGCACTTTAAGTTTTTGCGGCCCGGCAGTGACTTCCGGACTTTGGAAAATACTCAGACATTAGTCGGCGGCGGGAGGGTGCCTAAGATATGGCCACAACACATGCAGGGTGCCTTCATTACGATTGCCAGGACCTTCGCTCCGGGCCCTCCACTCCTTTCTTGTGGCCTTTTTCGCGCGTTTGTTCGATTTTAGTGCAACGCTTCCGCTGCCGTCGGGCATTAACCTGAGGACTCTACTCGGTTCCTGTACCCCAGCTCCAGTTCTAGCTTCAGCTCAAGCTCCAACCCATCTGAACAAAAAAACCCCACGTATCCTGCGGACATGCAACTTTGGCCCAGGAGAAGGACTATGGTGAGGGTTAAGGTCTGGAATGTCTATGCAAAGCAGCAGCCTTCGTTAGTGGCGGATTTTAAAGTAAACGATTTTGCAAGGATTTTAAAAAGCTTCGGATGGTCGACCTTTAACTACACACTAAGTCTGAATGTAAACAATATCGAAAATTTGAGTTCATTCATTATCTTTATTATTATTATCTTTCATTACCTTTAAAGGTGTAAATTGTTTTAAGGTCTATTCCTTTAAGGGCAGAAATAATAGACATATGTATGTCCCTCGTCACTACTCCAGTATTTTATGATCCCTACGACCTGGAGCTCACGCAATAGGACTCACCTAATGTCTGGCTGAGGACCGTCTTTCCATCCTCGCCGTGGCAGGCATTCCGGGCATCGAACGGGTTGGTGAACTGCACAAAGGCGTAGCCCTTGTGCATGGATATGCCTGCGGGACAAAAACACGACGGATTTATTGAAGGAGCAGGAACGGGAGTGGGAGTGGGAGAGCAAAGGGACTCACCCGCTAGGCGGCCGTAGATCTGAAACATGCGCTCCACGTCCGTTTTGGAGCACTGGAAGGTATTCAGATTGCCCACGAAGATGCGCGAGTTGACCGCCTGCGGATCCTGCGAGTTGGTCTGGTTGGACAGCTTGGACAGCTTCATGGTGGCCGCTTCAGGACCTGCCAAGGACACGGGCAGAGACACTGGCCGAGCCAGAGGCAGTGACAGTGACAGTGGCACCGGCACCGGCGCAGCCGCGGCGCACGTGTGTCCAAAGTACAGGAACGCAATCCTGCCGACTCCTTCCGTTGTCCGTTGTCCGTTGTCCGTGGTCCCTTTTCGCCGATTTCACTGCGTTTGTTGTGGCTTAGACGACGGGGCTTTTGTCAACGTCGACGGCTTATTGCGTTTGCAGCCGGATTGCTTTCCCCACCGCCGCTGATTTTTCCACTTTTTAACGAATCCAAATCTGTGAGCGGCCGCAGATTGTCCGCTTTCGCAGTAAAATCTGCGGAATAAAAAGAAGAATGCATCGCACAATAAATAAAAATCACATTCGCCTTTGTTTCCTGTTGTTGTTTGTCGCCGGGCTTAAATATCAAATGGATATCCAGCCTGCGTATCGAATTTCTGTTCAATATATATACGGGGATTCGGTTTCGCATTTTCACGTTGTTTTTGGGGATTTTTATCTTATCGTAAGGCAATTAAAATGCAAAAATGCCATTTTAATTGAAATAAACTTTTCCAGTCGTTAATACTTTAATCAGCTTTAAGAATGCCAGATAAAGTCGAAGGCTCTGACAGTAATCGATCAGAGTTTGGGCAACCAGTTGGGAATTTATCATCTTAGATTATAAATAGTATTCAATATATTGTGATAAATCATGTTGTGAAGAATATTAAAGAATTAAATTAAAGATGTAAACTTATTCGCTTCTTTAAGCCAAGCACTGCAATTAAAATCCTTTAATTTGTTTAAAGGAAATTTGTTTGGTAATTTAATACAACAAGAAATATCCTCATACAGCCAATATATTTAAGATTGTTAATCTAATTTCTTAGATGACTAAGTATGCCTCCTCTCATTTTACATAATTTGTCCCGAGTATTCCATTTAGTATTTATGTTGTTTTTCTTTTACTCCAGACATGTTTTAAGCTTGTTATTAAATTAAATAACTTTCGAATGGCTTACACATACAGGATCACGCCCAGTTGGGCACCCATTATCCTTACTGAAAAATAAAGGGAAAAGGGAGGAAAATAAAAGAAAAAAGGAGCAGAGGTGGCGAGGCAGCAACAACAAAGAAACTTTGCTCTCGCTCGTGTTAAAGTGAAAAATTAAGCGTTTTTATTGCGCTTTCGATGGCAGCAGTGCAGTGCCTCCTTGTCTCACACTCGGCCCCTCTCCTTTCCTCGTACACAATGGCAACATGTGTGTTGCTTTGCATAACACAACGTGTGTGTGTGTGCGTGTGTGTGGCAGAGGCATTAAAATGTACAAAAGACGTGCATGAAATGAAAATAAAACATGCAGCCATAAAAATAAAATACTCGTGTACTAGCAAATTGTTAATGTGATTTTTATGCAATCCACACCCCAAAGGAATTTATTGCGGATTTATGGGCGCGCCAGTTGGTGTTAATTGTGAAAGCTTTTGGCGCTTTAACTTGGCTCTAATGTGGGCTAGAAACAAGCTGTTTGAGAGGGGGTGAAAAGTCAGATAAAACACACTTGCTAGCAAGCTGATAGGTATTCTCTTTGGTTTTACATGGGCTAATAGTATTTGTTAGGTGTATTAAAAATCCCAAATTGCTTTTAACGCATCTAAATAATTAATAATACAGTTTGTATAGATATTCAAAAAATGTAATTAAATATTGTATTAGTCCAGAAGTTCCTCTATCTTGATCGCAGCTGTAAGGCCATGGTAAATATGCATTGATCCTTATCTGCAGCTTTTCCCATCAGTTGTATTAAAAGCGCTTTCGCATTGTTTGGCATAAATCAAACAGAGAATCAGGAAAGGAGTCAGAAGGAGTTGGATATTCATGGCTTTGGCTGCATTGTGCGCCAGTTATGAGTGAAAGGCTCTTTATTTATTATAATGGCATTCCTGCCAGCCATTCTCGCCGGTCTCCTGTCGTCTGGGCCTCATCCATTCATACGCCCATTCAGGCATTCACTCACTCATTCAACGGTTTCTATTTTTGTGTCGCATTGTCCTTGCAAATGAAGGAACAACGCCGATGGCAAAATGCACAGTGAATAAAATCCCGCAGATGTGTCACGTTGATATCTTTCGAAATGGGGAAAGAGAAGTCACTTTCTTATCGGCCAGACATCAATGCAATGTCTATTATGAATTTGAATACGTAAAGAGTCCAAACTTAAAACGGCAAAAATCTCGCTCTTCCTTTTGATTTGACATCCAAGTTAATAAAAAGTAGAAACTCCGCAATTCCTTGATATAGTTTATGTATATATATATATTTAAATATATTTAAAAATAAAAATCTCAGTCCTCAGTCTACTATCTCTTCCATTTATATATTTTTCCTAGTATTTTATATTGAAATTAGGAAAAAATATAGAAAAACGCGAAGTTTATTTAAACAAATTAATAAAATTTAACGAATTAAGATGAAAAAAAAAAATGATTTTATAGGAATATACACATTTTTATCAGTGTATTGCATATAACAGCTTCCCTGATGACTTGCGTTCGCTATTGTGAAAATCCAGCAACAATAGCAACCACATCACCAAGAAGTTACAGTCAGTAAAATCGTATTGAATAAACGTTTGAATATGCAACAGTTTTCGTGGCCTATATTTGCGTGCTGTTGGCATTTTAATGAACGCAGCTTTAATTAAACCAACAATAAGGGGAGCTGACAAGTTTAAGTTTCCTATCAGCAGGTGACTAAGTTTAGTCCTTCCGCACCGGCTGTGTGTTTGTGCTAGTGAGCTTCCTCAAGTGCCAGCAAGTGGTTAGTTAACTCGGCTTAATTATAATTAACTGCACTACCCAAGTTCAACCGCTAGAAAATGTGCAGGAAATTGCCGCCCTTCTCGTTGCTCCCCTGGAGTCCTGTGGGTTTTTTTCTTAGGCCCAGGACAAAGACTGCCACCGACTGCACTTTTATTTTCCAGACGCCTGAGCGCAAAAGTAAATTAAGACGCCTTCGTAGCGAGGAAGCAAGTAAAAGTCGTCGCCGGCTAAACTTTAGGAATCCAGTCCCGGGGAGGACCTGCCCTCCTGCATCCCTTTGGCCACATGTGAGCTGAACTTTGTAATTGAGTGTGCAAAAACACACACAAACAGGAGTTGGTGTTCGGAGAAAAAACGAAGATTAAATGCTCTTCAAGAAGATTAAGAGTTCACAGTTCACATTTAAGTTCACAGATAAAAATATAAAATAAAATATTATTCAACAGATTTTAATTAAATATTATTTAATTCGAAAGCCATATTTAATACTTTATTTGACAACCTCCTTGACCAAGTTAAACCACTCTTCCTGAAAAGGCTTTAATTACTTTGGCTGCATCCGCTCGGGATCGGGACGCCTAATGCCCCGCATTGTCTACGGCTTAAAGTCAACGACTCTGTGGACTACATTCAGCGGCAGCCGCTTTTCCACGTATTTCGCCTTTTCATTTTCTCCTATTTTTCTAGCTACGGTGTTAAAGCGTTTTGATGGGACCTCGACGTGCTATAAATAATGCAGCAAGCCATTAAGCGGAGCTGGTGAAGAGCCAACGAGCCGATGCTCGCCAGGATTATCGGAGGCGAGCGATCAAATGTCAAAGGACACATTTCGTCACCACGCCTGTTGCTATTTACTGCCTACGAAGAGCTCGCCCCGTATCGCCTTGTGTTTTCTTTTTACCTCCATACATATGTTTATACTCGTATGGCAGACAACTTTTCATTTCAAATTGCCGGCGGCACTGATGATGAGGTGATGGGGATGCAGGAGCGGCTGGGGAACTGGCAACCCTAATAGCGCAGCACAAAAAATGAATAGACGTCGTGGCCCATTGAAAGCCGAAAAGTCAACACAGGGGGAGGCGGCGATTCGTGCCAGATAGAGCGACAAATAACCCCAATTGAAAGGGGGTTTCGGGATGGCCAAAAAAAGCGAGGGGAGGAGCTTGATGATGATGCTGATGCCATGTGTGTATTGACAAGCCAGCAAACAACTTTATTCATAAGCAGTCAAACAGGACGAAGTCGGGGCCAGGACTTGGGCGGGCCCAGACCCGCAGACGTGACCCCGGCCAAGCCAAAAAGAATCCCATCCAACTCGAATGAAATGCATATGCATACACTCGAAAAATATATACCTTTATTACGAAGCCTTTTAAAAAAGGGAAATTTATGTAAAAGCTAAATGATAAATGTTATTTTATTTTTGATCCATTATAGTAGTATAAGTAGTCCAAACTGTATTTAATCTGAACTATCGACTATGATATTAGCAGAAAATATTTTTTATGCCACATTTTAAAACCTATTAATGCTCCACTTCTGGATGGAAATTTTTCCCCAGTGCCCGAACATGTGCCCAGAGATGACTTCACGTCTGCTGGCGATAACTCAGCGGAGTTTATAGAACTCGGACCGAACCCGACCAGACTCGAGCACACAGGACTTTCCGGGCTTCCATGCTACGAAATTCATACTCCGCATAAAGTTTTAAATTCCGAAGGAGAGCTCAACATTGTCGATAAGCGGGGAACGTGTCACAGCCGCATCATAATATACATATATGTATATATATAATTTTTTTTGTTTGCTGTTAATTTATTGTAATGCGCAAAGCAATTTGCAAAGGAGTGAGAAAGTCAGCCAACGAATACTCGTATTTAAATATATTTACAGGCGTATTAAGTGCCAACTATTTGCATAAATAACAAGAAATTAATAACAAACATGCGGCGCCATGGCAGCAGTCGCACAAAAGTTAATAATTGCTGCATGTCAACAGGCTGCGAGTGGGTGGAAAATGAAAATTGGGCGGAAAATGCGCATGACATGTGGACCACATATAAATGAAAAATATGCAAAAGGAGAAGAGCCATAGGGGTATGGAGTATGGAAAAAAAAGGAAAACATGGAAAGCCGAAGCTGGAATACCATTTTATCACTTGACAGTAAATGCGTTTTATTACGTTGCTCATTAAATAAATTAAATTTGCAAACGAACGCAGGGAAAAGGGGTAAATCGGAAAAGTATTTAAGCAATTAAATGGCCAAGAAATTCGCGCTTTAAATGTCCATGGATCGAACTCAGTGGGCATTCGCATATTGATCATTTAAAATAAGGATTTTAATTGCCAACAGAAATTAAAATTTTGATTAAAAACAAGTGTAAATAAATGCTATATTTGAAAACAATTAAAACTGAGAGAAAAATGAATATAAATTCATTCCTATTATGGATTAATTTGATGATTTAAAGAGCGTATTTTAAGCAGAAACTATTACAATAAATATAGAGTTAAGAACATGGTGATCAAATACATCTTGTAATGTTACTTCCCCCATTAAAAATTTACTTAAGGAAGCTTTAGTCAAAAATAATAGATTTTCGTTCTATATTTAATAATTTTAATAATTAGACGAAGGCTAAATTACCTACAAGATGCAAGCACCACTTTAAATCAGCCTAAAAGTCGGCTGTAAATTTCTGCGGGCTGAAATCCGCTGTTAAAACTACACCACTCTAACATAATTTGATAATTTGTTTCGTTTGTAATAATATAATGCGATTTGGGGATATTAAATGTAGCCGCTCTTCACACGACCGTTAAAGTGTTAAATTTATTGTTATTGTAGCCCCTGCCCGCAGTTTCAGTTGCAGTATTTGTTTTATTTCGCTCTTTTCGGTTCAGGCTGCGGTTCTTTAGCGCGCATTCATTCATTATCCCCAGTCGCTCTATACATATGAATGTGCACTTGGAGAAACAATTTATTCACTTGACAATAATTTCGCACTTTATTTCTATAAAAATTAACTACTTCATTTGATAAAGAAATCTCCCAATTGATTTTCCCTTTAAGTATGCATATACTTGAGAGGTTAAAACACCGAAACATATTTCATTTTTTCAATTGTTCTCTGTGTATTTATATCTGTTTGTATGTAATTTATTTGTGTGCGTGTGAGTGTGGTGCGTCTGGTGTGGCAATAAAAATGGCTTGAATATTTTTCAGTTTGTTATGCATTCCTCTGCCACTTGGGCAGCAACAACAATTATGAATAACTCGCTGCATAATGGCCGGCAAGCTGTTCCTATGGAATTTTCCTGTATGTGGGATCGATTACTAGGCGAGGATATGGGTATACGGATAGGGAAATGGATACATGGTGGGGCATACGAATATATCACTTCGCAATTACGTGGCAGCAACGGCGACAGTAATCAAATAATTGTTGCACTCGCTGTCATACGTATCTCACTTTGACTTTAATTACACAGTTTTCCATTCCTGTAATGGACACGTCGTAATAAGAATATGCGGATAAAGGCCTGAGTATGCCCACGATTATCCTTGTATATTAATGTTGATTTTCAATTTATGCGCGCTTAATTCCGGACTCTTACTTTTGCAATTGATATATTTTTTATTTCAAGCATTGATATCACTTTAACTGAATTCGGTTTAGTAGTTTGGCAAAAATTAACAAAATTGCTATTAATTATTTTTACACAAAAATTTATTGATAGTTCTTCTTAAATTGTTTTCCTTTTTGGTATTGAACTTATTGTTCTAATTATAATTATCTTTATTTATTACACACAATCTCTGGGAAGTCAGATATGCAGAAAGTAAGCATATATATATAAGATCGACCATTATCTGGTGTATTTACCACCTGAATAAATATTTAGCTTATCGCATTTCAGCTCAATTAAACTCGGTTGATTTAGCCGAATGCTTCTGATTAGTAAATCACTTAAAATAGCAATTTAATGTGGAAAATAATATGAAAATCCCCCTTTATATTGTAGTGCTTTCCTTTGAAATATATGTGTAGTTTTTGATTACCCCCGATCCGGAGATAACCTTGCGCTTCCCACCACTTGACATCGAATACGAAATCGAATGATTCACGCACAAACAACAGAAACAGAAACATATATTCCACTTGAACGGACTTCATTGGCGATTTAATTGTTGCGAATATTTTTTCAATAAATTCCATTGAAACCTTTTTTTTTAATGTTTATTAATGAAATTCATATTCATGCTGTGTTATTCAGATTGCTGAAGAGCCAAATTTGTGGCGCCTATTTAATTATCCAATTACAACGCCAGCTTCGGCAGTGCGGGAAATTAACTTCAATGCGAAAATGTTCGCTGGCGGCGCTTTAAGCATTTAAACGGGAAAATGTTCGGAAAAGCGGCTGTGGACGGAGGCGGAGGCGGAAGCCAAAACCCAAACACAAACACAAATTCGAAATTTTTCGGCTATCGCTTTTGGCTGAATGCGGATGCGGTGGATTTGGTTACGGTTCTGTTTTGGGTTTTCGGATTTTACTGTCGATATTTTGCCATGTTTGCCGTTGTTATTTGTTTGTTATTCCTTCGGTCTCGATTTTTGCCAACACACGCGTTTTTGTGGTCCATTAAAACAGTCAACGGCAGCAAATGCCTTTTTCTGAATTTATGATTAGTGATGGGAAAAGCCCGCAGATTATTCCTATTCAACAAATCTGAATTAATAAAATAATACTTTTCTGACACCACAATAGTTCGATATTTTAAACATTTTCTAACACTGAATTAAGGAAATAAATATTTATATTTAAATCGAAGTGAACTATTTTATTTCAAATTAAATTTTAGTAAATTATCAAAATATTGTAAAATGTTTAATGTGTAAAATTAAAATACAATAGATTGTATATTACTACAGTTGAGATAAATATTTTCTTAAAATCCAATCATTAAAATATAAATAATCACATATCGATATAAAAATGTATGTAGGTACAAATCTATAGAATTAATTAAAAAATTTAAAAAAAAATCAATTTATCAAATGTATTTATCAATATTTAAAATCAAATACCCCAAGTTTATTGGAAATATCTATCCCATATATTGACATTTCGAACGCGTTTGTACTACTCAGGCTTAAAACTATCTCAATCTCCTGCAACCTTATCGGGGAAAAACCTACTGAATGGACTTAGATAAAACTAGCCACCGAACTATCACTGATTGCGATATCGCTAATGTCGTGGAAGTGGGCTGGAGCAACAAAAACATCAAGTGACGGCGGGGAAATTCATGGAAAAGCGGCGCACAAATATAGAAAAACTATTCGAAAAAGACCAAAGCAAGGTCATGTGAAGAGAGTTCTCTCTCGCCATCCCTCTCTCCGCAATCACAGCTCTCTTTGGCCTGCCACGACTAACGTCACCAGCTGCGAATGAGTCATTACTTTGTAGAGTGTGACTAATTTTCCGAGAGACCACTGTGCCCGATCGCTCTCTCGTCGCGCTCATTTGTGTGGGAGAGCGAGTGTGAGCGAGTGGATGGGGCGGCTGGGGCATGCGAGCGAGCGAGACAGACGTACTCCGGAGTGGCCCCCAAACAAGTTGGGAGAAAACTACACCGACCGACCGAACGACAACAACAACAACCCGTTGGACGGCCAGCAATATCAGAAATTTTCTTCAATCGCCGCGAAGATTTCACAGCGTTTGGGCGTGTTTTTTGTTGTATCTGCATATATGCGGGCTCCAATCAATTCATAAATAATAATAATAACTCAACAACAGCCCCAAGCCGTCACAGTTCTGCCTTCAATCAAGTTTATCGATTGTACCGAAAAGCTCTTGCGATACACTAAACTCCAATTGCAATATTCGCATCTCTCCAACTGTGTTCGTGTGTGTTTGTGTGGGCCGCATTTGTATTAGTGCGTGAGCAAATTATTGTATAATCGCCAAAAAAAAAAAAACTAAACACAGAAATAATAAAAGCAAAAACGCCAACGCCAACGCGAGAATAAAAAGCAACAAAATCCGAAAAACTTGTTGAGCTGGTGAATTTAGTTGAAAAACACCACTGAAAACATTGACTACAAGGGAAGCGAGCGCGCACACTGCTGGAAAACTTGTTGAGCTCTAAATTACGGAACTGCAGAATTCAGCGATTACTGAATTCACCGATTACTTAAATTAAGAGTTCAAAGGTTGGACTGCGGCACTCGCGGATTACTGTAAACTACAAAAACCCTTTGCCGAATTGGAGTACCCACCGAACAAAGAGTCCATTACTAGTCACCGCTGAATTCCCTGACTACCAGAGAACTACCTACAGCATATCATGCAGGCCATCAAGTGCGTGGTTGTGGGCGACGGAGCGGTGGGTAAGACCTGCCTGCTGATCAGCTATACGACCAACGCCTTTCCGGGGGAATATATCCCCACTGTGTTCGACAACTACTCCGCCAACGTGATGGTGGACGCCAAGCCCATCAATCTGGGACTGTGGGATACGGCCGGACAGGAGGACTACGATCGCCTGAGGCCGCTGTCGTATCCGCAGACGGATGTCTTCCTCATCTGCTTCTCGCTGGTGAATCCCGCATCCTTTGAGAACGTGCGGGCCAAGTGGTTCCCCGAGGTGCGTCACCACTGCCCCAGTGTCCCGATAATCCTCGTCGGCACCAAGTTGGATCTGCGCGACGACAAGCAGACAATCGAGAAGCTGAAGGAGAAGAAGCTGACACCGATCACCTATCCCCAGGGACTCGCGATGGCCAAGGAAATAGCGGCGGTCAAGTATCTGGAGTGCTCGGCATTAACGCAAAAGGGCCTCAAGACGGTCTTCGACGAGGCCATCCGGTCGGTGCTGTGTCCGGTCATCCGCACCCGACCGCGCCACAAGTGCGAGCTGCTCTAAGACTCGACCCCACCAAAAAATGAGAGAAGAAAGCATAAAAAAAGAAGAGAACTAACACGCTGGAGAACAAAGCGCAAAATTCTGTGCAAAATTTTCATATTCATTCGCTTTGTTGGGTTTACAGTTACTGTGTGAGTGTGCGAGTGTGCGTGAGCTAAATGAGTGGTGTGCGAGTGTGTGTGGTGGAATGAGTGTGTGAATGAGCGAGCGTATTTTTGTTTTTATTGTCAGCTTTATGCGGGGGAGCAGCTCAGCAGCCACAAAAACAAAAGCAAGAACATCAACGGCAATCAGCGAGTGCATCCAAGGGTGGAGCAAAGGGGGGTTCGCAAGGGGGTCTCCGGGGGGGGGCAGAACATGCATAAGCATACTTATACATATGTAAGTTTGATGTGTGCATACACGGGAATAAATTTATCATGTTAGACTTCTCTAATTCGAAATAAAAGCAGCTACAATTTAAAGACAACTTAAAAACAATGTTCATATAATGTATACTTATTTTTTCACTTAAATGGATTAATGTTTTCTTTGTATTTTTTTTAATGGCTAAAACTTAAACATGCCTAAAATATTATTAATATCAGAATTACAAAACTATTCATATACATACATGTACATTATTTTTAAATTTGATAAATGTATTCTGTTGTTTTTAATTAAATAATATAATCTGCAAATAAATGTTCAATATTTTGAAATTGCATTTAAAAAGGCATCGTTTTGGCTTTTGTCAATTAAATAATAATTTTTCAAAAGATCGAATTAGATAAGTTAATTAAATTCCTGAAAACAATGTAAACAATTTAATTCAATAATATTTTAAGATTTTGACAAGCAACACAAACCCTAACTTAAGATCATTATGTGCTACCCCAAACAAGTGCTTTAATTCAAACCTTTAACGATAAGCAGGCGCACATTTGATTATTTCTGCCCGTGTTTGCACATCTGGTGTGTTGGCCTCATGCTGAAGGAACTCGGCCAGCGAAATGTATGACAAATCATATAAAATTAATTGTAAATAAATCTAGACGGTTTAAAGCCTTCGGCGCCCCCTAACACAGTCAGAAACAGAACCAGAACCACTACTAGATAGCTCTTATCTGGACGGGGTAGTATAAGTAAAAGTACAGCCCGGTCGAGGCCCCGCCTATGGCCAATATCTGAACAATTGGGCTGAGCGAAAATAAACGGGGATTCGGGGAACTCGGCAAGCCGAAATAACTTTCATTTATGGATGGCTGGGGTGTTACGTATGAATGTGTGCGCGTCTGATCAATGGTCTTCCCACTCATTTGCAATGCATTTTTGCCTGGACTTGATTTAATGTATACTAAATGCACAATTAGCCCCTACATTGATGTTAATTTATATACTGATATTTATGTTTAATAAATGCATACACTTTGCCAAATTGTTTTACACAGCCAGAGCGCACTGGACGAAAATAGCAAAAACATTTTATTTATATTAACACATAATTTACCAATAAAGAGTGTAATATTAATCAACAACCGATGAACGTTTGTGAATTATGGGGATTTATGGGGATGGCTGGAAATCGGGATGGGGTTTACAGGCCCCCTAGGCTTGCATACTTTTGGGCGAGCGCCGCATACTCAACGCGCATCACAACTTTAATCTTATCGGCCGTCGCCACCGCCGCATTTGTCACAAAATTTACGATAATTATTTCCGATTGGCGAACCCGGCCGGAAGCTCTGATCCCCCGCCGTTGACTAAGCAATTTGCCAGGCCCAATCATACGTTATACGTAGGTACGTACATTGGGGCTCCATCATATCTATATTTTTGTTCGCATCGACAAATTCCCATCTATACTTCGATTGTCATAATGAGCCGACTGATGATGGATTGTGGCCGAGTGGGTTGGCCGGCCGGGCGGTTTGCTGCGGTTTCTGGTGTGCGGTGAGTGGTGTGCTCTCTGTGCTCTCAGTGTGAATTTGACAAACAATTACATAAGACAACCTGCTGCGCCACCCCCCACGCACATTTCAATGGCCTCTGATGGATGGGGCACAGGCACCACCACCTCACCCTGAGCGAAAAACCAACCCTCAGCTGCTTTTTTGTCTGTGACGCGACAAATCGCATAATTGACCCACATTTCGAACAAACGTCTCGCCGAACAGAGGGGCGCCAATGAGGGCTGTAAAGTCAATTTAATTAGCATAAACATTTGGCTAGCATCTAGAACTACGCCTCTAGAACATGCACCTTTGGCACTAGAATGCGCCCAAGAAGAAGCACCCGGCATCCGCTGAGTGAAGAAGCGTTGACAGGCGAGGAATTCGCCGCAAATACCTTGTTGCATTTTTCAGCTTCAATTGCCCAGCCACAATGTAAAGGAGGGAGAGCTTTAATTCGAAATAATAAAATGCACAAATAATTGAGATATAATGCCATCAGAAAATCTGGTGCGTAGATCAAGCAGAAATAATAAACGAGACTCCTCCTTCTCCTGAGGAAGTATTAAATCGACATTTGATCATCATTAGTATAATATAATATTAAATATATCAAACATAAAATATACTTTTTTCGTATTTGTGATTATTTATTTATTGATTATTTATTATTTATTTAAATTTTATTGAAGGTACCTTTATTTTTGTACCGAAAGTCCAAATCGAAATAGAATTTATATTTCTCATATCAGTTTTCTTATAAAGCACCATCTCCTGATTTGTGTTTTAAATTTGTTTTTAAGGATAAAGAATTTTATTATGTTAGAGAATAAAAAATAAAATAATTTTACGTCATGGTGTACATTTTAAAATATACATATTTCTAATGCCTCTTCTCTTTGAAATTCACGTTCAAAAATGTTTTTTTAGGCAACCTCATAAATTTATTGATCAAAAAGCCCAAATTAATTTTCCATGGAATAAATGAACTTTAAAAAGTTTTCCGAGGAAATTTAGAATCTTTTGAAAAATTTTGAACATCTATTCATTAATAAACAAGTGATGTTCAACTGTTCTCTGTTGTACATGTGCAGTGCATCGTTATAAAACAGCGCCAACCTCCACATCTCTTGAATTGCCTTTAATTTCAACTCTCCAGCCGCAGGTGGAGTTTTGGGATGAGCGGGGGATTATCCCCTGATTATCCTACCATCGAATCCGAGTGGAAAACTGCAGAATGGCCAAAACAGCAAATACCGAAAAAGGGACGACTGCTGTGCGATGCAAATCCATTGACAAGTGTCGCATAATCATGCCCCATGTCAAATGTAAATGCAAATGGCCAAATTCTAAATTTATGCACTGCATGCGTGAAATTAAAAGGTTCCCCGGCGGACTTGGACCTCTCTTTGGTCCGGAATTCGGAACAGGTCCGATTGGTGGGGCGAAAATTCAGAGGCACACGCAATTTGCCAACTTTCATGCGGTTAACAATTTGGCCAAATCAATTATACGCACTGCGCGCCCACCGCGAGTATTCGGGTGTTTTTTCTCTCTTTCGGATTTTTAGCTTAATTGAGAGATTTCCAGGGAAATCGTGTGGCCGGTGGGGGAAAGCCGAAAAATTTAATACGAAAATTGCTGAAGCGAAGCCACCGAAAGAATTCCTAGATGGCCACAAATTTCGAACAAAATGCCAATAAAATACGCTCCGGCGCAAAAATTCCATGCCACATAAGGCGAGGGTAAATTCAGGTGAGCTCGCACCTGGGGCAGGCTAAAAATATTTCACACTTCCGCCCCGCCGGCGGAGGATGCTCCACCTGAACCTTTTGCAGCGATGCCAACAGGATATGACAAGCTCGGCCACGGTCGGCCACCTTTTCAGACACACCTTAGCCTTCTTAGCCCGTCCTCCCCCCTAGGTTTTCCCCAGAATGTTTTCAGCGGCCGCTTCCTGCCAGAAAACACATTGCAAATTATGATGCGAGTGCGAGTGGCGCGAAATGTTGAGTTTCCCCAAAACTGCCAACTTGAGAAATTTTCATGTGTGCGCTGATGCTTATATTGGTTTTGGCTTTCGCTAGGAAAACAGAGAACAGGTCCCCGAAACAAGTAAATGGGGCAAACTGCTGTCATTCAATTGCATAATGGAGGAAAACACATCTTTTGGAGAAGTAAAGGAGACACTTTTAATATAATCAGTCACTAGACTGAGAATAAAATGGAAATCGAGTATTTCTAATATAAACAAATTGTAAAACAAAATTATATAGGGAATATAATCAATATTTAAGCTGAAGATATTTTTTAACCGGCTCTAGATAGAAAGTATATTGTAATAATGATCATTTTGCATTAAGCCGTTAAATATTTAAACACAACAGATGTCAGCACTTGCAACAAAACAAACAAAGGACACAATTGATACTGATGGCCAACAGGCAGGACAGCCGATGGACAGTGTAAGAAGGAGCCATTGAAGCCAGCTTGTGGTGTAGCCAATATCCGTTGCAAGGATAACGCACACACACACGCTGCGATGTGTGTCTCTTCCTTGGTCCTGTTATTGATAATCTTTGTCATGGCTCGACGTGAGCATCGACAGCGGGTAACAAAAAAGCAAGGAGCCACGGAATAACGGCGTGGCAGGAACAGTCACCGCCAGGACAGCACAGGATACACAGAACAAAATTATGTTAAGGTTTACAAGACTAATTTAAAGAATGTCAGGAAATGGTAAAATTGTAAAGATCATTTAGAGTAAATGATTTTATTTAATGTTTCTTAAATTATCTTGAAGATCTTAGGTAAAATATATTTCTGAGACATTTCATACCTTCTTTAGGTTATAAATATTTAATTGTAAATTCTTACTTAGATCCTTAGTTCATATATATTTGACTAATTTTTAAACATACATAGAATGTTTAGGTATTGCATGTTTTATAGATGAAACATAATTCATATTTTGTTTTTAATTTTTCCTGTGCACAGCACCATTCTCAATAGCTGGCCGCAGGACCTAGCCCGAGGAGTAATGAACTGCGGCAGGACCAGACAGGCTGCGAGCCTTGTTTGTCCCGCCGATCGATGCAGCTGGAGCCGAGTCGAGTCGAGTGTATTAAAAACAAAGTCACACTGTGTGTGTCCTGCATCCTTGTGCGCTGCCAAACAGGGGACGTGGACCGGCTGCCAGGATATGAAGCGTGTGCGAAAGTTTTCCACAATTAGGATGCAGCACAGCTCCGCTCGCCACTCCTCCCCACGGCAATAAAAAGTTTAAAGTTGCGTTTAAATATGCATTCCATAATTCATGATTCAGGACTTGCCGGCGCCCCCGGAGAAGCCTTCGAGCGGGGCTTTGATTTTCCAGTCAACGCCGACAGCAACACGTTTCCGCCATTTTGTTGGCTGGCTGGCTGGCAACTTGTTGCATTTTCCGCATTTGAATACTGGGAAAACGGGCGGAAGAGGGGGCGGGAAAGGTGGGAGGGAAATGTTGACATCCCGAACATGCTGAAATTTCCGCCAGACGACAACGAGATGCTGCAAAACTCGCCAGCCTGACATTCAAATCGGCCTCTGCAGGTGTGCATTCAGCACTTGAGTGTGATTGTGTGTGAGGCTTTCGTTTTCAATTAAATACAATTACACGTCCAACTGTCAGCTTTCAGTTAATAATGAAGAGTGTTCGGGCCAAAAATACGGGGCCACTTAGAAGCAGCGCCCCAGGTAGAGATCTGAAACCAACGAGGAACGAAGAAAGGCCCCAGCGCTTTTCACAATTTTCCTGGCGGTTTCGCTCTATTTTTGACCACCTCCCTCAATGCGGCTGTAACACAGTTCAAAGATTTTCCCGTTCGCATATTTATGTTTGGCTCTTTAAAAATATATAAACAAAACTCACAGCGTCATGGGTTGGCTCGTATTTACATTCGCATAAAATAAATGTTGGGTAAATACTCATAGATATAATTCTCAGGGGCTCTGGGGCTCTGATGCTACCGAGAAATCGAATCAAATGAAATCAAATGAATTTACTTTTTAATATAATTTCCTCTCTATAAATATATCCGGTGCAGACAAAACTTATTCACCCTCGGCGCAGATTGACATTAATTGTTTAAATTGAAGCGGATACGCCTAGGGTAGCCCACGGAATTCTAATAAATTTCACTCCGGCACGGGCGGTTTCCATCGGAGGATTTACGCATCCAATCGCTGGGATCGGTAAGTTGTGAGTACGGAAATTTACTTGAAGAAATTCAGATTATGGGGAAGAGAAACAATTGTTTGTTAATTTATTGAGAATATTCATAGGTAGAAGAAATTATGTAATCAACAGAAATATTTAATATTAAACTCTCACAATTTATTTAGAAATTAATAAATATGTCTTGGAAAGCAAAACAATCAAATAATGCTGTTATATCAAGGTTAAGTATTAGTAGGGACATAAAGTAGTTAAAAGGAACCTTATTTAAGCATAGAATATTCGTAAATGGTGGAAACCAATTACAGCTTATATTTAAATATTTTAAAAAAATTACTAATATGATATCACAAATTATTCAATATGTATTTTCAATAAAATGTGTTAATGAGTTTTTACTAAATAAAAGAGCCAGCTTTCCATCAAATTCATTTTCAGACACAATTAACTCACGACACTTCCAACTCTTGGTCGTATATTTGTCACCCTACAACCGCCAAGTGTTTAAATTATTCAAAAATGTTCTCCCCGCGAAAGCTCATGGTTTTGACGTAAATTTCGGGGATTCCCCGCCCCCTCTGCCGTAACGGATGTCTCCGAGGACACTTTATCATGGCTCGCGAGGCTCAAACAATTGTTGCAAATGGAGCTCAGCGGCTAAGTGGTTTTATTTTAAGTCTTTCACGTTCAGAACGGCGTCGAAAAAAGCGGACAGGGAATCTGTAGCCTTATGACAATAAGTTGCCTTCAAAAACTCAGCAGTCGCGATAAGTTGTAAGCGGAATAATTTGTTTTTTCTGTTTTTCACTGCTCTTCACTTCGGTTTTTTATTTTATTCGCTGCAGCTCAATTGTTTTGTAAATGTCAGTCTTCATTTGTCAGCTACATTCCAAGTTGGCTTAAGTGGCTTCGTTATCAGCCAGAGGAGTTCATTGCTTGGGTGGCTACAGATATCTTTACAAATTTGCACTATACCGGGGAACTTGAGTTCGAAAAATGAGATGGATCTACGAAACAGATCATAAAATGTACGAGGCATTTTAATACCTTAACAAAAACAGGAATACGTAAGTCAATATTTCCCCATAGTTCTGGGACAACAAAATCTCGCATGTCCTTCCGGAAAAGCTTTGATGGACATTCGAAATTACAATTGAAATTGAAAAATTGGCAGCAATGCACGCCAGGCCCTGATTGTTCATTGGCGCTGCTAATGCGGATCCTATAAATATTTATAATGCCTTTTCAAGGCCTAATTCTGATTAATTTATCAATCGATTCGCCGACGAGCCTTGACACGAAATGTCAGACTCTGGATTTATGGCCCAACATTATGAGCTGCCTTGCTAATTATTTCGCTGTGTTTCGCCTTGGCTTTCATCCACTCGACAAGCCCCTTTCTCCTTTATTTGGCTTTTATTATTTCCTTTTTTTCTTGTCTTGGCAGTGACTCAAGCGGGAATCAATAAAATCCCGTGGCACATGAATCCAAACACGTAAACCCGAAAACAAAAGCCTGCAAATGTGCATGGCATCAAAAGCGGCCGAATGAATAAGCAAAGGCCAATAGCGAATGAAAGTGAATTTCACGCCATTGGCTAAAACGATTTTCCGGCAGGAAGGCATCAATCAGATCGGAAAATACTCCGTTCTGCTCACTTATTTATGCGTCCCTGGCGTATGCGTAATATTTCAGCGGTTTATTACAAGCGCACTGAACTCACACAGCTCGATGTGGTCTCTCTAAATGAATATTTATTTTTTGCCTATTTTGTAGAGAATATTGAAAGCTTAAGAGAATTTAGTTGGAAGATATATTTTCTTGAGAGATGATTGCAAGTCAGTCATCGATTTGAATGGCTGAGTTAACACCTGTCTTCATACTTATGTCCCATAAATAATGAAAATTATTTTTAAAGAGGCAATACATTTTTCTAAAAAATCACCTAGTATTTATTCCGTATAAGTTACGGACTATAAATAATTAAGCACTTAACGCTGTCTTAAATTGAAGCAAAACGAAAATAATATTTTAGAATAAGAAATTAAGAATGAAAGATCAATAAACTCAGAAAACACAAATCTAAATAATATTAAAGTGTTTTCTGTTTTCAATTTGAAGAACAAATTTAGGAAAATCTCTTCTGGTTCTAGTTACAAAATAATTGCAATGATTTTAAGAAACTTATTTGATGCTCATAAATTGTTTTAAACTAATTTGTAACTCTATGTAAGTAGATTTTACATTTATCCATTTAAGATAAATAACCGCAGTCAGCTGTCGCTGTCCCACAAAGGAATGCTAATCAAGTGGGAAGCCGCAGCAATGAAATTATCGACCGATTTCGGTTTGGTTTCTCGATTTTTTCGTGTTCGTGCTCCCTAAGCTCCTAATTGAACTCTTTTACTTTCAGCGTTTCCTCGTTGCGACCAAATGGAGCATGTAAATGCGCCTGGATGCCACCCACTCCGGATCCCCCGCTTACATTGCGACCTTGCTGCGGGTGTGGGTGAAGGGTGATGGGTGATGGGTGCTGAGTGTGAGTGTGAAAGCGGTGTTGTGGGTGGGGCCATCTTGTTTAGCTCAAACCGCAATTGGCAATTTGCTGTTACATTAACCCACAATGCACAGCTCATAAATTAGGAGGCATCTCAGCACCTGCGGATTGCAGTTGCACATGCACCAGCTCCCCTGGCAGTTGGCTTTAAAATGCCCGGAATTTCGACCCCCAATAAACACTGAATTTGATTTTGCAGTCCGAAATCAGATGGCGTTTAAATAGTTTCGTGGTTTGAGCTATTCAGATGAAAAGTTAATACGCGACAGCTGCGGCCTTTGATGCGTCAGCTGCCAAAAATCGGAGGTGAACTCGGGCACTGGAAAACTTAGGTAGTATAAATAGATTTATTTATTATTTTTTATTTTTTCTGTATGTTTTCTTTAAATATCACAAGAATTGATTAAAATTAATAGTAGTTTTTACCATCTCTACATTAAACATTTATTTAAAAAAACAGAATGGTTGAATATTTAAGCGAGAAATAACATTTATTTTCAAAAATGTTATCATACATGTATTATTAAATTATTACCAGTGAATATACAACTTTTATACATTCTACTGTTTGTATAGTTGAGATTCTACGCCGTATTTTCCGCAGGTGACGACGACAACGTTGTTGAAATTTTTATAATATTTTTACAAAGCCCCCGGGCAAGGTCGATGAAATCGAATCCAAGTAGAACTACTCGCATAAATTAGACGCACATAAATAAACACGATCCAGATGCATCAGTTTCAGGAACCGGGCGGCACATGTGACTTGTGAGGCAATCGAAAGTTGGAGCAATTAAAATGCTATAAAGTTTTTCACACGCCAATCGCCGGAACATAAACTGAGAGTATTCTTGAATAGATATTCATCTCGGCTATAGACTGTATGGCCGACTATTTGCTTGGGCAATCGTCACCTGCGAAACGCCAAGGATACAGAAACAGTCTCGAAGTAGTGCTGCCAGCAGCTATTTATCATTCAGGGCGCGTAGTATTGGCCATAAAACCATTGCCTACTGCGAGGCGTTCGATGGGGAGAAATACGTTTTTAATAAACCGACCCGCAGCAGGCGCCACTTACAAATTTTGGGCCATTTGGCAGCCAGTAGGAGGGTACATAGGGGACTCCCCTATTATCGCCACTAACAACGCAATAACCGAAAATCTAATAGCCATAAATGTTGGGATTTCCAGCCGAAAACGGGCCGTAAAAATTGCCCCTCTATCGACGTGTGTTTAACAACATGTTAACATGTTGACTGCTGCAACGAGCCTTTTGTATGCGGGCCGCTCGTAAATCAGACAATCGACGGTGAGCCGCAGGCCAAACATTAGATTAACCCCCGGGACATGGCTGCCTTTCCCGCAGGATCCTGCCCCTGCGGTTTGTCGGCCCGTAATGTGATTTAACTTGCGGTTAAACGCGCATTTTGCATTTGTTTTGATTACCGAATCCGAATTTCGATTCGGTTTAGTTCACCCTTTTTTCGGTCATTAAAATTTTGTTTGCCCAAAACTGTGCGGTGTTACTTTGGGGATTTGTGTCTACAAAGTGAATATTTGTACGAAGTGACAGGGTTTTTCGCTCTCCATATTTTGGGTTTAATTAAAATATTCTCTGGTGTAAAGTTTGGATAACATATTTTGAAATCACACAAGCACAAGTCTATATTATATAACTGCGATTTTTTTACACAAGGTAAAACAATACAATATATAACTTTGAAGAATTTAATATTTAAACTTTGATTATGTTTCCTGCACAATATTAAGTTTATCTTGTCTTTTCTTTATTGACACTAAGAATAAATATTCCCCAATGTCCCTTAGCAGGTTCTTGGTTCTTTGACCGCCCATCTCTGCTCCAGAGGGCAGAATATATTCAAAAGTCATTTTATAGTGCCTGCAATCTCTCGAAATATGCATTGTTCTCGCCACAATTCTCCATCCTCTACTTTACTTGCCACTTCCACTCATTTATCTCCCCTAGTCTGCCTGGTTATTATGCTGTTATTTATATTTCAGCGCGAATTTCGGCTTGCCTCCGAATGTTGCACAAGTCGTGTGTTTTTTGTTTGCTTTTGTGTCATCAAACATGTTGCGTGTCTGGCCGCCGTGTGCAATTTAACCGATGACGAGGTGCAAGGGGCGCTGGTGCTGCGAAACTTTTTGCCACGTAAATGATTTGTTTTGTCAATTATTTTGTTAGCGAACATGCAACAACGGCGGAGTCTCAGCTGATAACATCAAAACAAAGCAGGACCGCAGGAATAACTTTTACGGAATTAATTGAGAGGCGTGGCCGGGTAAATTGCATCAAGATACGAGTAAACAACAAATCCGAAAATCGGCCAAATCGTTCGAGAAACCCGGAGTTGCCAGCAGAAGGAAGTCCAATTTTATGGAGTGCTGGGTCTCCGGATCTCGGGGCATCTGTTTAGACAAGTGAGTCCACTTGCATAAATATTTATGGCAATCGCGGCCAGCTGATTATTTATCGCCTGACGCAATTGCCCGGCGAGAGATTAAAAAATAATGAAACACATGTGCACTCGTCTGCCGCTTTTCAGTTTTAAATTAATGCACATTTGTTTTCTGTGCTCCGCAAACATAACATAATAGAAAACCAGAGTTTCCCGGGGAGAGGATGAGAGGAAACACCAGAAATCTGTAGCCGAACAGGCAATTGAGTGATGGATGGATTGGCATTGGCCCCTCGCCCCTTTCGGCATTTCTTCGTTTTTTGGTCTATGCCCCATCTTAATTAACATGCGCGACATATTCTGCTTTATTTTTTGTTTCTGTGACATATTTTTAGGGTCTGACGTTAGAGTACTATATATTGTAGGAAATTACCTTGGAGCGACGACGACGACTGGAAGTGAAGCACTTTGAAACTCTCACTCACAAAAAGCACTGCGGTAGTTTTGTATATTTATTTATCTTAGCCAGAGAACGAAATTGCCCAATTCATAGCACTAAATTTGTGTGGCACTAATTGCACTTAGCCGCGATCGCGATAACTCAAAATAACACACGCGCGGCACTCAAGATTCTGAAAGTCCCCGCTACAATATTCCACCAGAACTTTTCACAATTCTAGAATTAATTATTTTCCCTGGCGAGCCAAGAGCATGTGACCGTGTCAGCGTGCGGCGCGTTGCCAACTGAATCGTTGGATACGAATCGGGCGTATAAAGGCAGTCCCGAATGTCCATCGCAGGCTCGTGTGTCGCACGGGTTTTCCGCTCGTTTCCGCTCGGGTCGCCTTCGGCTCGCCTCGTGCTGAAAAGCCGGCAAAACAAAATGTAAATAGTAAATGGTTCCTGGGGGCCGGGGGGAATTTCCCGGGAGTCGGGGAGCTGGGGCAGCCGGCTTTTGGTCTCAGTGTCGAGCTTTGCAGATTTTACGCCTTACGAACGGGGGTTTTGTTTTCCCCTGCCACAAAAATTCAACCCCCATCCCCATCGCCTCTGTTTGCTCTGCGGCTTTTCGGGGTTGTTAGAGCGCGTAAATGTGTGTGTGAGCGTTTGTTTGTAGACACTTCGGCTTGGCCTGCAATTGGCGGGAAACTTTGTGGATGCTATTGCGTTTGAGCCTTAGAAGCTGGCAACATTTTGCTGGTATTTGAACTTAAACTAAGTTTCAATATCTTACAGATCATTTATTTATTTATAATTCCGTTTTTTTAGCATTTGTTGAACAAATTTGTGGGTGCTGCAAATAGTAGAAAATAAGCACATTATTTTTATACCCTTGCAGAGGATATTGTAATTTTGACCAGAAGTTTGCAACGCAATGAAAGAAGCATATTCGATCCCTTAAAGTATATATATTCTTGATCAGCATCACCAGACGAGACGATCTAGACATGTTTGTCTGTCCGTCGTTCTATCTGTCTGCTTGTCCTATTGTGTATTGCGAAATCAAACCACTTTATCTTATAGCTGTCATAGGAACGGTCGTACCAAATTATGTGATCTTTGATGTTTTTAAAGATATCGGATTAAACCAAAAATATATGATTATTTATTTGTATTTCCAATATTATCTGCAAGGGCTTGACCGAGGTCGTCTCTTTGTTTAACCATTAGATTGCTATAAACCAATTTTCCCAGAATTTATAAAGATAATAATTAATAATTAATTATAAGACATTAAAAGTACAAAAATTATACATGAAAAATATTAATTATTTTAAGTCAGCAAATGACAACTTTCCCAATTCCACATTTATTTAAAAGCAAAAAATTTAAACATTTTAATAATTATACTAAATAATATCTTTATGTAATTAATAATTTCATTTTCTTGTATTCCCTTTAACTAATAAATTCTTTTATTTTTTTTTGTATAGTATTTACCTTACAATTGTTGAATTCATTATGTTAAATATTTATAGTAAGCAATGAAATAATTGAATAAATAAATTATAGACCTAAATAATATTTTTATGTAATTAATAATTCATTTTTCTTTTATTCATTTGAAATATACAAATTCTTTGAATTTTTATACCCTTGTAGGGTACTATAATTTAGGCCAGAAGCTTGCAACGCAGTGAACGAAGCATCTCCGACCCCAAATCTTGAGTAGCATCACTAGCCGAGTCGATTTAGCCATGTCCGTCTGTCCGTCTCTCTGTCCTTTGCTACGCAATCTAGTCTCTCAGTTTTTGAGCTATCTGAATAAAACTTTGCACATTGTCTTCCTCCTATTGCAATTACTATACATATGTCGGAACGGCTGAAATCGGACTACTATATCTTATGAAATGATCGGAAAATTAATAGAAAAAAATTATAACTTCCCTGTTTTTTCAACGTATTTTTATAAATTTCGAGATATAGCTGTTTTTTAGAATTTTAGACTTAGAATTTTGGTTTTAATTTAATTAAGATCGGACATTAATATCACATGTCATAGAAACGATCGGTTGATTTATATGAAAATGTAAAATTCACATGTAAAATGTAAAATGTGTAAATGTTATACAATGTTATGTTTGTGTAAAAAATATACAAACTTCGATATTTTCTAAATTTTCAAAAATGGATAGATTGTCAATGATTCAATTGCAGACTGCAAGGGTATACAAACTTCGCCTTACCAAAGTTAGCTTTCTTTATTGTTTTTTTTTATTGTATTTAGCGTACAACGATTGAATAAATAATGTTAAATATATATAGTCAGATAACGATCCTTTTTTTCCCTTATACAAATACAAATCTAAACAAGAATCTAAAAAAAATTAACACAGTTTCTTACATTAGTTACTTTTGAATGCAAAGTCAGCTTAATTATCTAAAGAAATATTTAGAATTCGTAAATAATATCACACTTGGCTCGCAATCCACCTTTGCAACATGTTGGTCTGCAGCAAATGTTGCCAGCACAAATCGCTCATGCGCCCTGTTGTCCCATTCGCCGAGTTCTTTGTTGTTTTTCCTTTGGCCTTTCCCCCTCTACTCAGTTTCCCTGCACCACCACCACCCCCCTTTTTAACCATGACAAACACCATTGCCTATCCCAATATCCCAACCAACACGAGCGACCGAATAACGCTGCCAAAGTGACAACCTTTCAGTTTTATCGCTCCTACATAGCGATGCGATGGCTGTCTGTGTGTGTGTTTAAATAATGTAACAGTAAATTAGCGTGTTTGACACAATGTGGGCGTGGCCAACGGTGCGTGCGTGGAACAATCTCAATCAAGTTAATATTTGTAATTTGCCAATAAGTGTGAGATAAAGGATGACTCTAGTGACTTTATAACCCAAAGAAAGCTGATTTTTTAAAGGAAAGGCGGTAAATTAAGATTCAAAAACATTCTAGTTAATGTAATATGGCCAACTCGGCTAAAAATGGCAATATTAATTAAATTTTCTTTAAACCTTTTGTTAATAAATCTAATTCTTGCTTATTGATATTTCAAAGTTCATTTTTCAAAAAATCATTCAACAAAAACGTATTTTTTAATAAATAATTTCAAGTAATTAATCATCAAATCATTCCTAAATAGCAAAAAACGAACTATTTTTTAAGAACAAATAAATATAATTTAATAAAAAATTATATCTGATTTTAGAAACACAATATGTACTGAAATCAAGAAAATGTTTCTTTAATTTATTCTTTTAACCAGTCCAATGAAGAATTTAATCAACATATTTAAGGCCTATCATTAGTTAATTTAATTAAAAAAGAATATCTTTTAATTCAAATTAAAAATAGCAGCTTTTATCAATAAATATATAATTTCCTATTAAATTGAATAGGATGCATATGACCTGCAATAATTAATTATGCTTATTATATTATTTTGGCACAACTCGTCAGCATGATAAATAGAATAAGAAATTATTCGTCTCATTAAGTCGCAAAGGGAATTATGGGACTCAATTAAGAGTGATTATATACTCATTCGTTTGATTGAATCAAATTATTTATGCATTTTTCTTCTGCTCATAAAATCGAGAGGAAATTATTTTTATATTATCGTCCCTGGCCAATTACAAGTTACAACAACAATGAGCATCCGCCGCTGTTTCTCACTAAAAATATACTCAACCAAACACAAGAATGGAAAATTGGGCAAAAAAATAGAAAAAAGAAGAGAGAAGAAAATAATACAGAAAATATTCAAGTTAAGATGGATTCGACGAAAATGTTCTTATTCTATTTTTTAGGGGAAGAATCTTCTTAATGAATTCTATTGGTAGTGTTTAGATTAGTGTATTCTTGATCAAACTACTAATTATACCCGGTACCCATAGGGTACAAGGGTATTATAAGTTTGTGCCAACCGAGAATGTATGTAACAGGCAGAAGGAGTCATCTCCGACCCCATAAAGTATATATATTCTTGATCAGTATCACCAGCCATGTCCGTCTGTCCGTCTGTCCGTCTGTCCGTCCGTGTGAAACAACAGATCTCAGAGACTATAAGAGCTAGAGTTACCAAATTTGGTGACAACATTGGAATCTGTTGCACGCAGATCAAGTTTGTTTTAAAATTTGGCCACGCCCACTTCCGCCCTCAAAAATCATAAAAAACGTTAAATAAGCTATACTCGTTTTTTTTCGGGTAAAAGTTAATAAATACAAAAAATGAATAAAATAGAGCGGACGTTTCCTGAAAATTTCAGTCAAATCGGACGATAAACATGGGAGATATTAGCAATAAGGTTAGCATTTTAACACACCGCCCTAAGGCACTGCTGTTGCAAGCTGTACCCGACAGGTGGCGCATTCGAGCCTTGGCCGTGCGATATAATGGCGCCAATGTACATATGTATGTACAATGTAGTGTATGTACATTTTTAAATTGCCTTTTAGTGTGAAGCGCAAACGTTTAGGTACCGGGTATCTCACAGTCGAGCACAGTCGACTGTAGCTTTCTTACTTGTTTTTTTGTAGCTTTTGTAAGAATTGTAAATATTATAGCAATATTCTTCGCAATATTTTGTATGAAGGATCCCATTTATCTTAAATTAATAAAATTCTTCGTATCCCATTTCGGAATATGCCCCAAAACACTGTAGACATAAGTAAAATCGCATAGTCCAAAATCATGAAAAAAAGAACTAAGCAAATAAACAAGCAGGCAAAGCGATTTGTGCACTATAACAATAATAGGAAGTCGAGGAGGAACCGAAGCATCAGGGGGTTCAAAATAGAAAACACAAATTCTACTGCTGCCCGTCTTCCAATTATATTCATTTCGGAGAACGGCGAATGGGCCAATGCGTAAATAAGAGCAGGTTCCTCCGTTTTTTTTTTTTTTTTGGAATCTTGAGGTAATTTTCTTGAGAGTCGCCGGCAGGCGCCACCAAAAGGGCCATCGAAAAGATGACGATGACGCGATCGCGGAGCAGAGTTCGCCTTACCTCCGACTGACCGGTGATCAGAGACTTTTCGCACCTGTACAAATCAGTTGTTGTTGCCTCTGGCCAAAACGTATTTTTGGTTCATTGCCAAACAGACGAACAGCAGAGCCACTGCTGCAACGCAAAAATAGATCCAAAACAGTGCGTATTGCGACGGGGTAATAGAGAGGTTTCCGTTATTAAATTGGTTAAAAGTAATCAGATGTAATAATGCGATTGGCTTAATTCTTTTAAAATAAAATTAGTTAAAGAATATTTCATACTGATTTTAGAAATAACGATTTTACCATTTAAAATTTATAATTTACTTTTCAATGACTTTCATCTTACAAATTGTTTGAGTCTCCGAGTTATATGTGCTAATATAATAAAATAATCTTAATATATTAACTTTTTACTACATTTACTACAACTTTTTAATACATTGTTTATAATCAACATTAGCTTCTTTCTTTTTCCAAAATATTAAATACTGTCTTGCATATATTTGTTTAATCTTTAATATTTAGAATTCCGAAACGCACTGTATTTAAGCTCATCGCAGACTTCATTGCGTCGATGCGTGCGAGCCAATAATTTTTTATGCACATTCTCAAGAATTTATTTAGTTGTCTTGATTTTATTTATTATTTTGCTTTGTCTATGTTTGGCCTAGTTGTTACTGTTTATTGTTGCTCGGGGCGCTGCCGTTAATTATATTAAACTTCCTCAAACAATGAAAGCATACGCCAAAGACCATGGGAAATTAACTGAATACAGTTTGAATTTAACCAATTATTCAATAAAAAAATAAACTTAATAAAGGCAAAATATATTTAACTTTTCTTCTTGTTCATGCATGTCAAATTATTATGTTTTTAAAATAATATATATACAAATAATTATTTGATCTGTTTATTTTCACCTAAAGTACCATCCTCTGTATCGGAGCCTTAAGGTTAATACTACTAAACTTTCCATATAATTAAACAAAATTTAAACCACTTCTTCTTTAATATTTTCATATAAAATTTTAATTAATATTCAAAAAGAAGACAAAATCAAAGAAACCCCAATTGAATCACTTACCAGTCCTTAGATGAGACCAATTAAACTGTAGTGGGTAATGGACTTCCCCAGCAAAAACCTCTGGGCCTTCCCCAGTGCCATACATTCGAGCACGTACAATAAATCTGTCTTTTATTTGCATCAATTAATGCGTTCGAAACAAAAGCCTCGGCCGACTCGCCGTGTTGTGGCCCAAAGGGATTTCGTGGGCCGTGACTTCTTGGCCATAACCGTGTGGCAACGATTCTCTCCGGGATTTCCGAGTGGTTTGGTTTTGTGCTGTTGCTTTCCGTGCCCCTCGTGGATTCGTGGCGTCTAGAGTATTCGGCTGTAATTCATGTCACGCGCTGAAATATGCGAAGCACTTTTAAGACTTAATCGTTATGACTGTAAATTATACTTCGCGATGATATACGGGCGATGCAGTGATCACTATTATCGTATGTTTCAAATGATTAAATCGTTTTAAAGATTTTTCGGCACTGCTTGAGCACCGATTTTTTATTGGATTCTAATTGTGAGGTTTTCCTTGAAAGTATGTTTATTTTTAGGTATTATAGTAAAGTGAAAACTCTTGTACAAGTAATTGGACAAGCTAAACCATAAGGACATGCTAGATAATAAATAGGGTTCCATCCTTATAAATCAATTTTAAAAATAATCTTGAGTTTTTGTGCTTATACGGTAATGACACTGAATTACATTTCTAAAAAATTATTTTTCATTTATTCGAGTTTTTATTATAATCTTGATATTTCAATCTATTTTTTTTTTTTTTTTCCAGATTTTTTTGTAATGCCCCTACGGTCCCACTGATTTAAATGGTAAACATATGTCGACATTCTGGAGTCCTTCATTGTTTAATGTTTATGCCTTTGCCCTGTATATTTGCTTCAAATAAATGTCAAACGTCAAGAACGTACTTGTCATCGTACTACATGTTATTCGGAAATATATTTTTTTATTTTTTTAATACATTAAATTTGTATTAAAGGTGAAAATTGCCATCTTGATCCAATTTACGTATAACCCTATGGTTGCATGCATGCCTTTAAGAAATGTAAAAGGTTTTTAATATAGAGTCATGGCAGTATTACCAATTTAAAGCTTGGTAATGTTCATTATATTTGTCAATCAAATTTAAAAGTGTTTATAATTATTGTATAAATTCAAATTTCTCAGGTATTAAATTTTTACGACTGTATGTGGTGTTCAATATGATTAATTCCCAGAAAAAACAACAAGAATATTTTTTCGCTAGTCTAATTTATTAATCCCTCTAACAGCATTAACCCTATAACGGGCCTAAATGGATTCCCGTTTGGCTTGATGAATGCATTTCCCGGGCGAAGGCACGAATGCCAAGGAAGTATCACTTACGAAAGTCATTCGAAATAATTGCATAATGAATAGGCACGACGACCAGAGGGTTCCGGTCAGCGGGTTCTAATCCTGCTCCGGATCCGGTTGCCCCTGCTATTCGTCCTGGCGACCTGCGTGTGGTTAATCAGTCCGATTAATCTACGCAGGACGAGTGCAAGTGTTTTGCGAGGGCGGAGCTGTAGTCCTGTTCGGGGCTGATGATAATGGTAATTTGCGCACAAGTTGCACGTGTAGCGAAACGGGAGCAAGGATCAAGGGCCTGCGTTGCTCCTGCAATTAATTTACTTTGGCAGGACATGCGAGCGCCTGCTGGGCAATGCTCCGGGGTGTCCTTGCCGCCTGCCTTCCTGCTCATTACGGTTACAGGGCATTGTCATATGGAAAGTCTTGGCCGGATGACAATGGGAAAGCCGCATTTAATTGGCATTGGGAATTCGGAGTCCGGAGTCGGCAAAAGAATGGCATGGAGGGGAAGCAATGACGGTTCAACAAACGGAGAAATGACAATGACTCCGGCTTTGACTCTGTCTCCGACTCCGAACCCAGCTCCTGCACTTATACGGGTCTTCCTGCAGTGCCAGTCACAGTTGGAGACTTTTGATTGGCATGTCCTAAAAACAGTACAGTGCGTGTCACAGCATTAATGCTTCTATCATACTGTGGGGGGAGAAGAAAGCTGAAGTTGAAGTAGACATACAATTTTTCTGTTGGGAAATAAATAATTAATAAAATGGTTCCAAATTATTATCTAACATTTTCTTTATAAACAAAATTTTAAACAAAAATAATTTTAATTAAGTTTTCCTTGCCTTAAAAATTAGTATAGGATATAATTATAGTTTCCCATTAGAATTTTAAATATAAAAATGTACTATAATTTTTCTTGTTCTACTTGCAAAAATGAATGAAGCGTACTATATGGAATTTGTCATGTAGATATTTGCTCAATGTGTTAGTGAAAACTTTTTGTTGAGTCAACGCAAACGGAAGTGCAAATCACGAGTCTTATTAAAAGTTTATTTTTGATCATTAAGTGAATAATGCAAATAGCATAATGCAGAATATGCGCGAAGCTTGAATATTTGGTCAGGTGCTCAGACACCAACAATGAGAGGCCGGGAAGGGGAAACAAAATATAATTTGCATTTCATTTAGCCGACACACTTTTTTGAAGTAAATTCTGCGGCTGAGAGGGGATTGTGGATTGTTCGGCGGAAATGACGGCTATAAAAGGCAACTGCCACCGCCGCATGCCGGATACGTGTAGCTAAACAACCGTAAAATATATGCATCCCCTAAACGCTCTGCAACCCCTCCTCACCTTTGAAAAAGAAAAAAAACTCACACCCTCGCGGCAGACGCACGCACGCACAGTAAAGACAATTAGTGTAAGGCGAACGCGCGCTTTGCCTTGCCACCAGACCACGCCCCCTTCTGGCCCACTTCGTGACTTTTGGCGCTTCATCCTGGATATGTTTGGCTTCCGCCGCGAAAAACCAACCTCCCCCCAGGTCCTAGCACCCTTACGGAGGATGTTGTTAATTTTTTCTGGAGTTTTGAAACGCATTGAAAGAGATATCTTATAAAATTAATATTCTCTGACCAGGTTTTAATATATTTGTATATATCCAATTAAATATTTTCAATATTTCTACAAAATTTAAGATTTTTAATCATAATAAAATTAAAACTTTAAAGGATTTGTTAAACTTTATCCCTTTTAATAGATTTTTCTAAATTAATGTCATAGGTATGGTTAAAAATATAGAGCACAATAACAAAAAAGTCTTTGAAGGATATAATAACTTCGTCTTGAATAATATATAAGTAACATTCGCTTCTCGTTCCAAATTCTCCTGCCTTTTGGCACATGAGCATTTTTTTATTTGCACAATGCGAGCTGAGAGCGAGTGAAATAAGGTGCGGCTGAGGCCATAAAGCGAAATTAAATAAAAAACACTCATGCCCACATAAAAACCGGAAAGAACAATTCAAAGTCTCGCGGAGGCGAGGGGAAAACCCCAAGGATAACCGTGTCTTTGTCTTAAGATTTAATTTTCGTGATGTGTGTTGAACAGCATAAAAAAGAAAACGAAGAAGGTTTCCCAAATGTGGTGCGTAATTTGCCATTCTCGAATCGAGTTTATTCTGAGACCTAATTAAATGCGGAGCTTCAAAAATGCGATTAGGGGATTGTGGCTTCGCTCTGGCTACAAATATGCAGGCACGTGTGTAGATTCACTAGAACAATTGGATTTCCTTCGACACGAGTGTGTACATATGCAGATTGCACAAACAGAGAACTCTCAACTCAAATAGAAAACTCAATTAAACAGTTTACATATCCGAAATAAAAGGTAATGGCTTGAGAATATTGACACACACGAAAATGGTTGAATATTAAATAAAGTTTTATAGCTCGTAAAAAGAAGGGGATTACATATTTTAGCTTTAGAATTTATAAATTTACCTAAGACAGAACATTTCCACTTTACTATTTTCTTTTAATATTTTTTAATAATATGTATTTTGTTTTACAATTTTTGAAATATTTCCATAATAAAATTAAGTATTTAACTAAATTATGTTGATGCTTATATTATAAGCTAAAGAAGAATGCAAAATTTAAATCGAAATATATTTTATTTTCTCCTTTCCCCTATTTTATCACATGCACGCTATAGTATCTTGAGTTATATCAGCACTTAGTCAGCCTGAAATGAGCTTGCCAATTACGATTTTGCAAGCCTCATACATTACCTGATTCCACGGACTATCCCAACTCTGTTGGCTCAGAAAGACAGTAGGCCAACACACGCCATTGCCACATCGTACAAGTACTAAATTTCGGCGGAGGCCAAGGAAAAATGCGTCAGGAATTAATGAATTCCCATACATTTCGGGCCTTGAGAGAAATGCCTCTAATCGAATTAGTGGAATTAATTTTTGATGATATTGAAATTAGTTGCAGGCACCGCAGACTTCGGGCTTCTCCGCAGGGGTTGCTGAATTATATTCGGAGCTCGAACTACAAAACACTCCTGCCTGTCCGCATTCCTCGGTGGCGTGTGGGTGCATAAATTTAGTTTGACATCCCGGGGTTGACTTCTGGACCCGTCGCCCTCCATTGTGTTACTTTCCACTTGATTCAGCCATAGTGTAGCGCTCCCATCCCCCAAGTAGCGACGTCTTCCACCTCCATTATTAATGACGCTTCGACATGTGTGTCAGGTTCGCCAAGTTTCGTTGAAAAGCAATTTTATTTACTTTTATTCCGTGCCCTGGCGGCAAGTAGCAACTGTTGTTACTGTTACTGTCGATTTTCGATTGGGGCTGCTATGTGTCATGTTATTATTTATTGTGTGCTGCAAATTAAATGCCAAAATACGTTGAATATTTAATGCCGAATGCCGGTCCGCTTAAAGTTTGCCGCCCACGTCACACGTGAGTTGGCGTTGAAGTTTGCTGCTACATTTCCTACATTGTCCTTGTCCTTGGCCAGCCCGGCCACCCACGACAGCCGCCCACAGGACGACCCCAACAGGACATGATAGCACTCTAACTACGAGAAACGGGGGACCTTAGCGCGAGCGAAAGAGAGCGCTAGTGTTTGCATGTCAGCGAGTAATAAGCACAAGGGCCATAATAGTTTTGCCAGTTATTTTATTTTTCTCTCCCCAGTTGAGGCTCCAACTCCCGCTCCCGCTCCCGGTTCCGCTCCCTAGAAGCATTTGCTTCGCCCGAAATTCCGCCACGATTACTTGGCCCTGACTTGGGAGCCGCCAAGAGCCAAGTGCTTCGAGTGCATGGAAAACAAAATTTGTTAGCCAAAAATGTCTCTGAAATAAATTAAAATTAGCAAACAAGATGGGGGGCTTAAAAAATAATATGTCAGCTAATTATATTATTAGGTAAATGCTGGACAAAGTCAATAAAATTAATTCTGACATAGAAGGCTGTCCACCTTCTGAGTTCATTATTAATAAGAAATGTCTTAAAATATATAGAACATCTTAGATATGGCTTCATGATTTGATTCATAGTATTTTCATTTAAACATAAGTGCTTTTTCCTAAAATCGTAAGGATTAATATTGGTAAATAAGAAGCTTAAAGGTCTCCATAAAATAATTCAGAAGAGTCCCAGAAATCTTTTGCTATCTAAGAAACAATAATACGGTATTTAATAATTTACTCATTAAAACTACACCAGAATTCTGAAGATTCTTTGCATTTAACAAAATTTTGAATAGAATTTGTTTTTCAGTGGACTTAATGTTTTTTCTGTGTAGACCGCATCGACCAGGCGGGACCGGGCCAGACCAGGCCAAAACAGAACAGACGCCTCCTCCGCCTCGTTGAGCGTCTTGGGAGGCAGACATAAATGTTGGACATTAACGGGTAATTTTCTTGCAATTTTGTAGTCGTTAGCGTTTTGTGGCAAGGACGATGACGACGCGCCGCGTTGACAACAGCAGGCAAAAATTTAATTTTCCCAAAATTCTCGCAGGGTTTCGCATAAATTTTTTAGCTAATTTCGGGCTGCAGCTGCATGCTGCATCCGAAAAAGGACGAATTTAACTTCAAGCTTTAAAGTGGAATCGTCGAAGGGGAAAAGCAATCCGAATGGAAATCCATTAGCGGCGAACAAATTTGTAATTTCCGCTGCTGGGCACACGCACGCAGGACATCCAGAATATAAAGGACACAGCTGGACACAGCCACCCCACCATCGCTGTTTTTGAGGTGTGTTCGGTCAGGTAATTTCATTTACCTTACTCATTTAGCACGTTCCTTTGACTGGGGGTCGCGACAGGGGGCAGGGGTCACTTTCCGGCTGTTTGCATGATAAAAATCACATACACTCCTTAAATTTCAACAGCACGCGATGCCGGATGATTATCCTTGAACCAAAAAAAAATAACTAAGAGAAGAAAAAGAGCCAGGCAACCCACTCCTCTTCCTTTGGCGTGGCCTTTGTCTCCTTTTTACCGGCGAGCAGAGACTCAACCTTTCTGACTTTCCTGATAGAAATTAATGCTCTGGCTTTCGTCCTCGTAAAATTTTATATGGAATTGTCTGCTTTTCATTTGCCCAGCACACGCAAGCCAGGGGAATCCAGCTTTAATCGAGATTTGGCGCCCCTTTTTCGGAGTCCTGCAACTTTTTAATGAAATTCCATAACCTGGTAATCAAAATCCAGCACCCGGATGACCAGAAATATGCCCAACACTTGTCGCCGGAGCGGCGACAAGATTGCCCGGAAGTTGTAAATTATTCAGGCTCATACTGCCAAATTTAGTGACCCCGAGGGCTGCCTTAAAAGTTTAGATTCGTTAAATGAAGATGATGTTAAAGAAGCAGTAAAAAAGTCAAATTAAAAGTAGTATAAACTTAAATAGTAAAACTGTCAAAACTGTACAACTTTTCCTGAATCTATTGAAATGTTTTTAATATTTTATAAAATAAAAATTATGTACGGATTTCTTTAATTCGAAACATTTGATTTTATCTAAATTAGCAACCACTTCCTGGTTAAAATGATAAGCCAAATTTTGATATTGAAGAAACTTTTTAAACAATTTGACGATTTTAACAGTCGTTAAACAGTCCTCAAAAGAAACCCCCAAGGAAACGGTCTGAAAAATCCGCCAAAAAACCTCCAATCACCAATAAACTTATTTAAACCGACACAGACACCGCCTAAAAATCCAAAATTCCTAAATTATGAAGTAACTAACTTTTTATTTAAATAGTTGAATAAAAGATATAAAATACATGCAAATAAACTGCAGTTTTGATTTTGTGTATATACCTAAATTGACAAATGTTGATATCAATCTATGATCCTTAAACGATCAATAATTTTATTCGAAGTATAGCCGAATGTAAAGGTGGAAGATAACCCATCTTATGGAAAAACTTTTAAACCTTTTCATTATTCTAGTGCATGTCCAATTTGCAGAAAATCGCAGTTCAAATTAAACTGTTCCCGTTCCCTCCGAAATTCTGCCAATCCGGAATCTGTCCAAGTCTACAACGACTCCATGTCCTGCCGGCCTTCTGTCCCCGTTCTAGGCTCAGTTTAATTTACATTTATCCACACGTTTAACCAGTCGGCTGTCCCGGACTCCAGGTGGAGTTCATTTGCCCAGTCTGTGTCTGGTCCTGCTCCGGATCCAAGTCCCCGTGGCGCCTTGGCACGCAGGCACACACTCTCGCACAAACAGGAAGCGACTGACACCGTACAAAATGTTAAACACTTTGGCAACATTTGCTTAAAACTTTTGCCAGTCTCTCTGACTCGGGGTCGGGGGTTTCCCTTTTCGAGGAGTCCTTTCTAGTTGCGGTTGCTGCACACAAAAAGTCACAAGGCACTATGCAGTTAAACCAACAACAGCAGTAGCAGCAGCAGTTGAATTACACCGAAAGAAATACAAAATATAAAATTCGAAATTAAATTAATTGCTAAAGATATTAATAAATAATGTAATTCATAAAATCCCCAAAAATATTTCAGAAAATAGCGATAATATCTCCTTCTATATACATACATACTTTACTTTTGTTTTCTTTTTCTCTGGGTGCATCACCAACAATGGCCAAAAGGTAAACGTGGCAAACAAAAGGCACGCCCGGAAATGGCAAAGCTGCTTGACTACAAAAACAACAGCAACGGAATCGGGAGCAGGAGCAGGAGCAGGAGCAGTAGCTGGAGCAGCAGCTGAAACAGAAGCAGGAGCGGGAACAGGAGCTGGAACAGCAGACGCCAGTTGGCCACTCATTGTCGGTCGCCATGGTGAATCCTCAGGTGTTTTGCGCACAGTTTACTACGTTTTTCATTTAACCAACGTTGGGTTCAGGTCGTTTGTCCTGCTTTTTCCTGGCTGCTGCTCCCGGCGCCTGACTCCTGGCCGTTCGTTGCCGGTTGTTTGGTGTTTGGTTTGCGGTTGCCAGCGGACAACAAACGACACCTCTAGTGGCTGTGATTGTTGTTGCTGCCGCTCCTGCTGTCCGAGCATAATTAAAAATTCACATAAATTTAGCTTAGCGCTGACACACACATTCTAATTGGGTTAATTATGTGTCGCCAGGACCTTAAAAATGTCATCCAGTCGGTGGAAGTGTGTGTGTGTGTATATTACGGTAGAGTTGTCAGCTTCACCTGGACAAAGGCTGGACAAGAGCTCGGCTCCAAGTACATTACCAGCAAATTATGTTGTCGCAGCATGTGAGGTGTGGGCTACAAAGTGGATTCAAAAGATGTGGAGAGATTCACGGGAACAGGATGTTTTGGAAAAGGTTAAATGGAAGGAATGCTCACATGCTCTACTAGACTTTAATGAAGAGCCATTATTTTGAATTAATTTACGCTCGATCCTATTGAAAATGTCGTCAACTAAAAAGAATCCTTATATTTACATGCACTTGAAGTTCGAATTAAAAGTCAACTTTTTATCTTATGACTTAATTTTTAACTAAAATAAAAATCATATGAATTATATCATATATATTTTCTATATTCAGAATGTCTTGTTATATTGTAAAGAAGTTCAGGACACTTTTCCCAAATAATAGAAAATCCCTATAGTAAAAGGTAAGCCTTTTTACCTTAAATTTTCAAGCCTTTCCTTCTCCTCAGCTCTCAATGCTGATCCACTGCTTCATGCTTAATTACACATACGCCCCGTTTGACATGCCCCGAACGGTTGTCCGTTTTTACGGCCACCTTGTTGCATAATTTAGGCCACAATTTCGGCTTGCCAACGGCTTAAGTAGCCAGAAAAGTTTTTATGCGACCCGGTCTACGTGCGGGTTCCCCAGGGACCCAACCTCAACCTCGACCAGATGGTGGCAATAAAACAGATTTAAGTCGGGAAAATTACATGAAAAGTGTGGCAGGATGCCCCATAAAATAATAAAACATAATAATAATAATAAGGCGAGGGCTGCAACTAATCCGAAGGAAACGCTCGGTGACACTTGAAGAAAGCAAGAACGCCCAAAAGTATGCAACACATAATGGCAAATGTCAACAGCGCCGGGGAGCGGGAAAATCCTGGGCGAAGTGGGGAGGAGGAAGGAGAAGCCAGCCAAGGCCAGACAAAATTAATTACTCGACGTGGAAATGTAATTACGAAAATATTTAGCCCAAGCTCAGCGGCATGCCAAGGCAACAAAATGCCATTTGTCAAGCGCTGTCCCGCCGAGCAGATTTCTTCGGGTCAGGCTCGTGGGGATATCCTTCGCATATATCCCTATATAAATATATGTATGTGTTCCGTCTGCGTGGAACCAATAATGTGCCGCATACGGAATTTAATGATTTATGAGCCCTGGCAATTAATCAAATTAATCAAAATCGCATTAAACTTTGGCGCAGTGCAGCAACGCCTTTTTAACTGCCTTTCGGAATAGATTTCTTTCGGAGCGTATCCTATCCCGCCCTACTCTATATGTATGGTATATATCATTTTTTATCTCCTCACCCTTCCGGTGACATTTGTGCGTGCCATATGCACATTAATTTCGCAAAGGGAAAACTTTTTTTCCGGCAGCGTGTGGAAAAAAGTTTACTTTATGGCCCACTTATAAGGAACGATGCCGGAACGATGCGGTTTTCCTAGTCAATAGCGCCTGTTCTGCGGTAATTATCCACTCACCATCGGCCAACTTGTGCAATTGCCTTTCTATGTAAATTTACCCGGACGGGAAATCGGAATTTTAAACTGGAACAGAGCAACCCATGGCGGGCTTATCCTCCTTTACACGTAACTGCATCACATTTTTAATTGTCAGTTGTTACAGTTTGTGTAAATTTAATGATTTAAACAAACTATTATTATTAAAACAAGCTTTGTAATAGTAAGGGTCAGATGAAGTCCCGGCTAAGAAAATTTGGTTGTCTATTATGTAAATGTGAGAGCTATTTTTGTCAGGGACCCAGACTTTTGTCAAATCTATTCTGGCTCGGCAAGAGCACTATCTTATTCTTTTACGTTCAGATAAAATAAAGAAAGGCAGTAAACCGTATTGCTTTACGATAAGTTTATAGTAATGATAGTCATTGACAGTAAGAACAGAAACCGGTCTTTACGTATATAATTTATTCCTTTATATTTCCACTTGAAATAATAATGTTTATAATTATTTCTGTTCATACCCTTAAATTAAACTCTCAATTTACGTAAAAAATTCGAAAGCTAAGCCATCACTGCTCTATATTTTAAACTCTGTGATTATTTAAGGGCCTCGTCCGCAAAGTATGCCACAAAATCTTTTTGTTTCTGCCAAGCCAAGCCGAGCAAATTGAATTCAAGCCACGGCGACGAAAATGAGATGATGACTGCGATGGTTATGGCCGTGTCTCGCTTTCAGTGTTGACAGCTCCGCTGACATGCTGGCCATAAACACGACCAATGCCAGAAGGGAAATCCCGAGCATTGCCTGGGCAAGTCAGGGAAACTCGGAGCGACGAAGGGTTCGGACTGGGATTGTGTGCCGCCGCCAGCGCAAAACCGCAAAATTTAATTCCCTTATCAGAAAGTGACAAGCGTGCGTAGTTAATGCAATTTTGCAGCGCATTTAACATGACGTGGCTGCCTCCGAGAATGAAGGAAATTATTATGACCCTGGAGAAGACAGAAAAAATGAAGGTGCAGAGAAAGAAACCTATTTTTTCGAGCTGATATCATCAATTAATTTTTTTTAATCACAATCCTATCATGGTTTTAGGAATAAAACCAACTATTATAAAGGATAAGAACGCTTTATAAGAACTATCTATGAAAAGTATTTTTCTAAATAAGTTGAAAATTAATAGTTTCCGTATATAAACTAATATATTTTACTTGAAAATCTATTAAATTCCTTAAATGAACATTTAATTATGAAAAAGTTTGAGTATCCCTACCAAATGGGAATCTTTGTGTACAAAAAGTCTAAACATAATCATCCCATTTTACATTGAGACATTAAATTGAAGACAATATTGACAGTTTTCTTTAAAAATAAAATAATAACACAAGTATTAGCTCTATTCTTTATTTTAAATGGTTTATATTTATTATTTGTTTTTTTTTTCGTTTTTCTGTGTAAGGATTTGAAAGCACAAATCCGCATGGCATTTGCCATTATCCGACGGAAGTTGTTTGCTCGCAGGACTCCCTTTTTTTTTTTTTTTGGTGGCCACATTTCTCCTTAGTCTTCGGCCTCAAATTGTGCTGGGCCAAATTACAATTCCGCTGATTGCATTCCCCGCTCTGTCCAGGATTTTCTTTGGTTCCAGCTGAAAAGCGCCTTCGGCTCATTCACATTTTCCACGCGTTATTCACACTTTACGCCTAGATTTTGAGCGCCATGAATCCTCCAACTGTTTTGCATATTTGTGTGTCTGATCCTTGGTCCGTATTCCGCAGCTCGTGGTCCTGCGTCCGTAGTTCCTAGTCCTTGGTTGTTTGCCGTTTTGCTGCTGTTTTTGTTTCGTTTGGTAGTTTCGCATTCATTGCAAGAGAGATAAAAATAATGAACATACCAAAGGCAAAGTCGAGAAGCGAAAAAAACAAAACACCAACGAGCAACTCAACACAACTCCAGCTCGAATCCTTGATCCTTCCCGCGCTAACTTCCAGCCCCTTCCCGCCCAGTTTTTTCCTATGTGCGTGCAACGGTGTTGCGATTCCGCCAAGTTTTTGTTGGCTTAGATTTATGTGAACAAAATGCATGCAGCTACAGTGGATTCTGAATAAAACTAATGAATAGAGCCCAATGGAAAACAATAAATTAAGATTGGAATAATACCAATATAACTTGTTCAAGCTAAGCCATTAGACGTAAGAATATGCACTACTATTGTGTATTTTGGCAATAAGCTGGCCAGCCACTACTGAGAGTTCTGACTATGTTTAACTCCAGAGCAGTGGTGCCCACAGCCCTGACTCGCGAGTCAGAAAATTTCTCTGCCTGGCCTCTGCCGGCACACGCTCAGTATTCACAACGCACAAGCATTATATAAAGTTAAATATTAAATAGTGAGATATATTATTTTTGCAATATTCTTACTTATTATGAATGAGCTTTGAAATATACGAGTATATGTTTTTTAGAATGTTGAAGATATTTTAATTAAAAGAAATCTGAACTGAAAGAATTATTTGGTTAAAATCACAAAAAACGTATTTAATTTATTTCAACGTTTGGTAAAATAATACAATAACATATAGCTCTTGCTATTGCGAACAACATATTTAAGATAGCTGCCTCAAAGTTGCGTGCAAAATTATTGAGGAAAAATGTATTAAAATTATTAAATTTATATAAGTTTGTACAAAAAATTTATATGTATCTAATTGATACTACCAATTTACTTAACAATAAATTTCTGACTGATTAATCAAACTTTTCAACGCTCTAAAAACCCATTATAATGTATTTTTCAAGGGAAAAACTAGCTAGATTATTCACTGTTGCCATACGTAAGCGTCGCCTTCAGTTTGAGTGAGAAATGGGCGTAACGCGAACGCCTCAAACTCCTTGTTTCCCCAGTTTTGCTGGGCGCCGTGCATACGGCAAATTGCTTGTAAGTTCAACTCGTATTTTGCATTGTGCCTCACTTCCGACAGTTAAATTAAAGCCATTGTCTGAGTTGCTGTGGCCGTTAGTTAGTTTTGTGCGCCTAACGTAACAATTGCCAGGCATTTTTATCTGCAACAAACCGCTGGGGCCGCAACAACAACAACTACAACAAGCGGAACTAGGAGCAACAAAAACCGGAACAAGTTCAGACCCCAAAACAGTTGAAATACGACAGCGAAAACAATTTGTTAGGCCAGAAGTGCTCTGGAAATCTTCTTGACCAAATTGCTCACCCTTTCCCGTGGAAGAATTCTATACCTTAATTGCATAAACAACACTTGGCTGGAGTGTTTGGGCTTGGATTCTCGTTTTGGCCATGGACTGCTGCCTGCTGGTTGCGGTTTTAATTAGTCCAAAACGCGTCGAAAGAAAGAATTCTAATCGAGTGCGGAAAATCTTATTTTCGGGGGTCTTGGGTATTGCGGATATTACACTGTTTGATGGAGGAAATGGTGAGGAAAATTGGGGAAATTTTTTGGGATATCTAAAGCTGCAATGCGAGGCAGACCAGTTTAATTATTGTTGTAAAAATATGTATATTATGCCAAGTCTTTTCTATGATTTAGAAACTGTCAACTAGCAATTTAAAACTATTTTCATTTTTTTTTAATTAAACTTCAAATGTTATAATATTTAACAATTTAATCCTTAAAGTTCCTGACTTTTAATGGTAAAATCTGGGCCGTATCTGTAAGCCATCTAAGGACCTACTCAATGCAAAAAAATAACTGTGGACGAAAGCGTTAATTATATGGCAGTGGCACAAAGCGTCAGCGGAAAACGAGGCTATTGCTTGGGGCAACAACACCCATTAACCGCCAGCCCCTGCACCAGCTATGGCTCCACCTACTGAACCAACTACTGAACCACCCACCACAGACAGACACCACAATGACACAGAAAGTGTTGAGCTGCAAATGAGGGAACAATGCGGCCAAAAGCGGGGTAAGAAAAAAAAAAAGTTCAAAACGTGAGCCTCGACTATAAAAGACCCTTACGTTAGATCACAGAAATTAGTTCATGCTTTTTAACTGTGTTATCTATTGAATATTACAAATCTAGGGTTTTGAAATCACCTTAAGCGGTGTATAAAAGCATGTAATAAAATATTTGAGGTACCAAATTCAGTGAAAATTTAATTTTTAAATAGATGGCACATTTTGTAGCATAGTTTTAGACACATTTTTAAGAGATTTCAATATGATTTAGTAAAATAAAGATATATTTAAATTTAAAACCCACAGTGTGGTCCCATAAATACTTGTGATTTGATCTATATAAAAGTGAAATATGTTAGGTCTCAAATTCATCGTAAATTATAATTTATATTTATCATCGCCTTGTAAGGCTTAATATTTCCCAATTTCTATTTTAATTTCAGACCGAAAACTAAAAGGTAACATTTACGATATACCCTATTACCTACAAATACTGGATACGAAAAGAAAATGCAAAGTGGAAATGCTTCGAGTGCAGGCCATGCGTGGCGCAAACAAACTCGGAAAATGCAAAACGGATGTGTAAATAATTTAGACGAGTTGCAGGCAGAACCGGGGTGTGTGTTGTGTATCTTTTTAGTTTATGTATCATTAAAAAATACTTACAGCGAAACAAAGGGAGACGAGGCAGAGCACTGTAATAGCGGGGAGAGAGCGGAAAATGTGCCATTTGCCAACTGCAAACAGACTGGAGGTCCTGTCTCAAGGGATATGTACATATACACACATACACGTACCTATATCCGTGTGTAGTTTTGTACTTTCCCGGAACGTGCGAGAAATGCAATAATTATATGCACACAAAGGCACAAACACCGAGTTGTTGGTATAGTTACTTTTTTGACATGCTGCAAATTAAACAGGAGCACGAAGAAAGGACCAAAGGAGCGCCAGGAAGCAAGGAAGAAAGAAACGCGGCAGAAAGAGGGCGAAGGACTAAATTACTTTTTGCACCAACTGCATACAATCAAATGCAACGAGATTAAAAACCAACGTGTAACCGTAAATGTAACACCGATATCACATCTAAGTTTTACACTTTTACAAATTTAACAACTTTATATTTCTAGTTTAAAAGCTTTTCCAAAAAATCCTTTATGTTTACCAAAGGTGCTCAGGCAATACATTCACATATTAGAAGTGCTTTTGTTTGAGTAAGGAATATAACACAGTGGCTAGATTGTTAACTCTACAAAAGCTAAGTTGAGCCACAGAACTTAAATTTGACCGTCCTGTTGCTTAATTTAATTCTTAATAAACCAATAAAAATTTAGAACCCTGAAAAAATCGAATTTAAAGTTCAAAATCTGTATCAAACCATTTACAAATGTTTGTTTTACTCTCAATTATATCTGAAGCTTGCAGTACCAGTGCAGCAGCAACGTCTCAGTCGCTGTGGCCTGTCAGTCTGGATAAAGGATAAAGGATTGGGGAGGTCTCCGAGTGGTCTGGATTGGGTGCAGCCTGGTAAACCTCCGGCGGCATTTGCATACCTGATGCTAAAAAACTATGTTAATGTGCAGAACTCCCCCAGACTGGGGACTGGAGTTGAGATTGAGATTGAGGCGAGTTGAAAAGCAAGTCCAGGCCCGCAGGATAACATGCTGTGCTATTCCGCCGGCGGGACAAACCGCAGACATTGAAAGTGTCGCTCTCTCCGACTGTCCCCCGACTGTCTCTATAAATCTCTACGGATGTGTTGTTAACTGCCGCCGGGCCTTCTACATATTCCACTCCCCGTTTTTTCCTTGGATCCTCCGCTTGGTTATCCTGGGAAAAGGGGGCGTGACAAGGGAGGCGCCTCAATTTGCACGCTTCGTTATTCAATTAGACACTTGGCACACAACCAGCGAGTGGAAAAGAGAGAGAGGGTTGGGTGTGAGAGACAGACGACGGGCGGAGCTCTGACAACACGGGACGCATAATTTTGATTGATGGCCCAATAATGGCGGTGATTTATCATATTTGCATGCTAGCATTTAAGCCAGCCAGCGGCGGCGAGTCTGCTCTTGAAGCCAGACAGCGAATACGTTGGTAAATTAGCTACCCGGTATAATTAAATTTAACCCCATCAATCTGAAATCGTACTCATTGATTTGTATTTGGGGATTATTTGGATATTACTCTAATTTTTACTCGCATTGCAGCATTTTTTGTATTTAAATTAAATTCTGACAACCTCTGGTTTAACCCAAGAGGAAGAAAAACAAATGTACCCTTCAGTGCATACTCTTGTCTTTATAAAAATCGAAACTAAAACTTTTCCGCTGACAATGGCCACCGGAAAGTATGCTACAAAACAGATGACACCAATACAAGCGCAGATGTGTTATACATACATATATACGTAGGTATATGTATTCCGCTAATTGGTCTTTTGCTCTGCAAATGAAAGCGTTGCGCTGGCAACAGCCACGTGCTGCAGTGGGCCCCCGGGCGTATACGCAATATTTGTAGTTTTTTTATTGCACCTTCTCCTGTTGTGTGTGCCACTGTCGCTGTATGTCTATAAAATCCGGCTTAAGCCGCATGCTACCTGCGAAATGTATGAAATTTTTGCTGCCACTCAACACTGCCACACACACTTACGCACAGCAAACGACAATGCAGGATAAATACACACACTCAGGAGGAAATACACGGGGGAAATATGAACATTTTTTAATATATAATAAGCAATTAAGTATGGAAAAATGTTACATGGAATAGTTTAAATTCAATATAAAAACTCTCATGTCAAATTTAAAAAATACTTTGACTTTTAAACTTTTATTCCAGTACATACCTTTCTTAATTTATTATTAATTAAGAGCGTATATTATCTAGAGATGAGAATAAAGATAATTCTAGGCATATACGAAATAATAAATAAATATAAAATAATATTGAAAAATTATAAGATATTATCAATAACTTAAAAATTAAAGAAGTTTCTGGTAGAATATCAACTTATACTTTAAAATATTAAAGCAAATTTTTATTTAAGTACATTCATTCCATCTCAACCCTCCAATCACTTTTCAATAATATTTTAATAACCCTATTTGTTTAATCTGAATTTATTAATAAGAAACATGCACTAAGCAAAAATATATATCCTTCCATTTAAACTTTTTTTAGGTTTTATCCTTTGAAAAATATATTCTCTGTGTAGGTATTAAAAAAACCGAAAAGTGGAACGCATTTTTGCCAGCAGCTTTGGCTGCTGTTGGTGCTGCCTGTGGCTTTGCCGGCGGCTTGGGACGCTGGTAAACACTCAAATCCAATTAAATTTAATACGACTTACTTGGCTTTGTTGCAGGTGCATGTGTGGCAGAGACGGGGCGAGCCAGTGAGGGAGACAGATATAGAAAGAGAGAGCAGAAAACAGAATGACGTGTGCCGTTTGTTTGGCATTTGGTTGCTCTCGTTTTAGTTTTCCTTGTCGCCTTTTTTCATTTTTCATTCACAGGTTGTTTTAATTTTCGCCTCTTTCGAGTTTTTCTTTTTTCTGGTTCTTGCTCTCCATTTTTGTCCGGTACTTGTGGGTTATTTTGTTCTCTTGCGGACATATTCTTGATCTGGCTTAAGAACTGCGTTGGGATCTAGCCCTTGGTCCTACAGGCTTAAAGAGCTAAAAGGATTTTATTTATGGAATGGAAATTAATATACTTTTCAGTTTTTAAACAAAATATTATTAGTTGAAATAAAAAAGTAATATATTTATAATATATAATTTTAAATTTTTCTATTAATCCAAACAGGTATCTTAAAGTCTCCAGACTTGTCTACCTTTTTTGTAATGATTTTACAGAATTAGCTTTCGCTCGGTTTACCTGAACAGCTTTGGCTCTGGCTTAATTAAAGCAACATTTGGCAAATAAAATATACGCCAGCAAATGAGCTTAAGAGAGCTAATTGAGTTTTGTCAACGAAACGGAGAATATGGCTCTCCGGCAGACTGGAGATCTCGATAAGCTAAACTCGCCGTAAACCGGCTGAGAGAAAGGCAGAAGCAAAACAAAAATCAATTAAAATCGCTTGCCACTGTCAATGAACGACGATGCACTGCGATCCGGTCCGATTTGTTCAGTTTGAAAGGGGTTATTCGAACTTGGAATTCTTTCCGGTTGTCGTAGGACAGGGTGCAGCTGGGTTTATAAATATGCATGAGCTGCGAATCCGAGCAAGTGTGTGCTGCAATCTATGTCAAATGCAAAACAAAGTCCTCGAAATGGGATACATTCGAGGTGTAAGTCGAGCATTTTTGCACAAAATCTACTCGCTGAATACAGTATTTTCTGGATTCCTTGCAGCTTAAAAGATTTAATTAGAGGGAAAAGGCTTTTGAGGGAAAGTTGGAAAGATTTAATATTTTTGTATACAACTATTACTAATAATTATTTATTGGGTTATCCCAGTCCCCTTAAGCTGTCCAGGGTGCGGGAACCGGCTCTCGCCACCAGAGGAGGCATCACTTCTCTAGTCTTCAGGCGGGCTCCTCTGAACCGATCAATATCGGGATAGAATGTGGAGTATTGGGCCAGCATAAGCGGCAGGATCAGGATCAAACAGAGTGCAGCGAAAAGGCGTTTCATCTTGCGCCGGATCCGAGGGAAAAGTAACTGCCAATCGAGCTCCGATTCGGTCTTATATACACCCGGACAAAGCACAGCTGCGGGGCCAGATTGAGTGAATGAATTTAAGTGGAAATTCAAAAGACGGAGGCATTGTATACGGCGGCGTGGATTTCCGGCTGGCAATTAAGAAAATTGGCCGAAACAACTGTGTGGCGGTGGCTGTGGCTGTAGCTGGTAATAGCCAGCAACGACTACATAATAGACTGTAAATATTTGACACCTGCCACCCACTTAACCCCAACCCCGCCGAGCTGTGGCCTTAATCCAAACGCAAAACAATGCCAACCATTTACTCCGCTTAAGCTTCTACCCTCCAAGTTCGTCCAATTACTTTTTGCACGATTTGATTTTACATTTATCGATTTTTCGCACTTAATTAGAAGCCAGTGTCGATGTCAGTCGCAGACAAGGCAGGCAAGGCTGGCAAGGCAGCCAGGGGTTGCCATGATTTGATTAAATGTGAAGATGAATTTTAATTAAAATCCTCCCCAAGCCATTGGCTCCCTTTCGTTTCATTCCCTCCCCACTCCCTCGCTGGATTCTGCGGCCAAGTTTTTGACACTCAACACTTTTCCAACCAACACCAACCCCTTCTCTGTAATAGAGCAATAAAAGCCGCAAGTTCATGCCGGGCTTAGTCATCGTAATTTATGCAAAATGAAAATTAAAGATCCACAGCGTAAAAGTTTTAAATGCAAATGACAGCCTAATGAATTCCCAAGAACTACTTACAAGCAATTTGCCCGAAATGCTCCCGGCCTGGCCCATCAATTTCGATTAATGGTCTTAAGCTGTCGGACTGTCATCAATCCCTTGTCGAGTGGCAAATAATTTGGCATAATTTTCCCTTTAAATGGTCTGCAGCGTGACAAACAATGCCGCTTTGTCCAAAGCCAGCTGGAAGACTTTAGCTAAAGTTTTTTTGGAGAGCCCAAAAAGTAAATACAAAGGAAAACAAATACAACCCAGCAAACGCATACCCATACGGATAATTGTTTTTGTTTTTTTATGGCAGTCACATGCAGTCCACAAAAAATTAAAATACTGCACGCGATTTGCAGGCAACAGGTCGAATACTTGATGCGCTTTTTGGGTGATTCCTAATTAATATTTAAGCAGATTAGATTATAAGTTATAAACAAAAATTTAAAAAGGGATGTAATTAATTAAATAGAAAACAACCTGTCATATCTTGATCTATTAGCTTTTCTTAGAAATGATTGCAACTTAAAAGATATTTTATTTTACAGCTGAAAGTCACACTTCATATTGCTTTTATTCAGTTGTATTTAAAAGGGAACCAAAGACGATAAGATAAACTAATTCCAATACCAATTACAATTTTTTTTTTTTAAATACACAACATAGTTTAGGAGAAATTACAAACTTTTTGTTGATATAATTCTTAGAAATATTTATGTGGTAGTAAGGTAATCGAAGTTGGAAATTAAATGACAAAGTAATTCATGTTTGAAAGCTTTTGACAAAGTGCTCCTAGTTAAGAGACTAATTTAAGTTTTTAAACCAAATAAGTAGTATAAATATGTACGCCCCTATTATACTATATATTTAATTATTTATTTAATATTTAATTTTAATTATATTTCACAGAAATCTCTCCCAAATACAAGTGTCAGTCGAATATACCCTCTCATCCCGAGGGAATGTGCCAACTTTTCCACAAATTTTGGCTTAGAGCGGCCAGGGGCTTGGGCCTGGCCGCGGCTGTCGCTTCCAATGGCCCATTCAAAATTACGAGCCAACAGTTTCCGCAGTGTTTTTTGTCATTTCCATGCGCTCATTGTCAGTTTTAAGTAAGCAACTTCCGCGTTGTTGTAGCTCCACTGTACTTGTTGTTGTCGCCACTCTCGTTGCTTTTGGCTTTGCAGCAGCCTAAAGTTTTGCGTCCAAAAGTCTGCCTACAAATGCAGACAAATATGGAAAAACTCATGAAATGCAATAAATTTTCAAATATATTTTGTGTGTGCGCGGCAGCCGAGTTTTTCATTTGTCTGTTTTTGTTTTTGATTCTTTTTCTTTCTCATTTTCATGCAGTTTTTGTTAGTTTCGTTTGATTGTTTGGTTCTGTGGGCTCGCCGCGTATAGATTTTCATTGTTTTAAACTGGTAACTTTTTCTTGGTGCAGTGCACAGAACAGAACTGATAAAGCCACGATTTGCAAACAATTCAAACGCCAAAACAGAGGCAGAAGCCAAAAAAATACGGAAAATACAGAAAAGATAGGGACAGCGACGGGCGTGCGCTCCAGAAATTGACGGAGTCTAAGGCCGAGAGAACCATATAAATCAAATGTCTATTGCGTAAAGTCAGAAGACCGAATTTACGATTGGCTTCGAAAGGCAAAGCCGGCCAAATATAGCAGATATAGTATCTGCGGGACAATGACAAATATAATATTGATTTAAGGCAGAGTGCAACTACTGAAGTGCCTGTACATATAAGTGGCGCATTTCAAAATTGCAAATTTTTAAGACAGATAAACATATATTTTTGAAGGCCTAATAAACTGTTTTTAAATGTCAGAGAAATGTTTGAGTATACGCAAGTTTAGGGTATAATATTTCCCATATATTAAAAAAAAAAAAATAATAATATGCTACTTGCCTTCGCGAAAAACATATCGATCCTTAAGGACTTTGAAACCTCCTAAACTATCGTCACGTTCATACTCACCCATCCGGACTCTTTGGCCTATGCAGGGCCCTGCGAGGGCCGTCCGGGTTAACCTAACCTAACATAATAAATAAAGATTACGTTGTTTAAAATATATAAATATAAATATGTGATAAAAGCCAGATGAAAGCTAGGAATAAAGATCAACGGATGTGCTATAATTCATAAATAATAATAACTAGTGTTATGTGAACAAAAACATAGGTTTGCTAACAAAATTAATAAAGTAAACATTTTGTTAGGATTAAATTATATTTATTTTTTGGCTTATTTCTGTTTTTTTTCCATTTTAATTTTAAAATACTTTTTAAAATAATTTATGAGAGTTTTTTTTAGATTTACTCTGCTGCTTTCTTGCTGGAATGTGAGTCATTCATTTAATTTTTCCACCTACCATTAACGTCACAAGACAAACAAAAAGAATATACCCTAAACATGACTCTTTGAGTGGAAAAACCTTTACTTCGAACCTGGCTGTCACCCCCTTCTAACAGATTGTAAATTTTGAGAGATTTCCCCCAGAATTGCCCCATCAGCCGTCGGAGACACAACAACAAATCAAATCAAAGGAAATCACAGGGAACTGAACAGAATATAGAACCTGCCGAACATCGCCCATCTTGTGATAACTGATAAAAGATAACCATTGCGCCTCGATCGACTTCTGCGAGGAACGGCGATAAGAGGACGCAGTGGAAGGTGGCTTGGATGAGTGGTCGGCCGACTGGCTATATAAGCTAGCACCCGTTGGCTGTGGGCCCCAATAGAAGCCCTGAGCCGGAACACTGCGGATCGGATCGGAGCTAACTAGAACTGAGAAAAGCAAAAAACCGAAAATGCTGAAGCTACTTGCCCTGGTGCTGCTCCTCTGCGGCACGGCCCTGGCCGGCGAAAGCTACGACGGGTGAGTTATCAAACGTAGGAGCAGAATTAGCCGTCAGGATCTAGATTTATATGTATTTATATATTTGAATATATTAAAATATTTAATATACAACTTTGTTTATTTTAAAGCCAAAAAAATAATTAAGAAGCTTTAGAAAAGACATAACATTAAATATTCGATTAAATAAATTTAATAAATATTAATGGCAATATTTCTCACTTCTTTACTTTGTTTTTATATCAAGCTTTAAATTATGTTTTAATGTTTTTTTTTAGCTACAAGATCTACGACGTTCAGGCTCACAATGCCTTCGAGAAGCAGCTGCTGCTGCGTTTGTCCAGCAACGAGGACTACGACTTCTTCGATCTGCCCCGGTCCTTGGATTCCACGAGCCGCGTGATGGTGAAGCCGGGGGATCAGGAGGGTTTCGAGCATCTGCTGGAGAAGTACAATGTGGCCTACTTGGTGGTCGATGAGAACCTGGGTGTGTCCCTGCGCCAGGAGCACGAGGAGAACCAGAACCAGCGACTGATGAACCTGCGCTCCGCCGGACGGAGCATCAGCTTCACCGCCTTCCATCGCCACGCCGAGATCAATGCCTATTTGGACGAGCTTGCCGCCGCCTATCCCAGCCGCGTTAAGGTCGAGGTCGCTGGCAAGTCCTACGAGAAGCGAGACATCAAAACCATCACGATCACCAATGGCGATGGCCGGACCGGCAAGAATGTAATCTTCCTGGATGCCGGAATCCATGCCCGCGAGTGGATTGCCCACGCCGGAGCTCTGTACGTGATCCATCAGCTGGTGGAGAACTTTGCCGCCAACTCGGATCTGCTGAAGGACTTCGACTGGGTCATCCTGCCGGTGGTGAATCCCGACGGTTATGAGTACACCCACACCACGACTCGCTTGTGGCGCAAGACCCGCAAGCCGATCAGCGCCGCCTGCTACGGCACCGATGCCAACCGCAACTTCGACTTCCACTGGGGTGAGGTGGGCGCCTCCAGCTACTCCTGCTCCGACACCTTCATGGGCGAGACCGCCTTCTCCGAGCCGGAGACGCAGTTGGTTCGCGATCTGCTCCTGAACCTGAAGGGACGCGGCAAGTTCTACCTGACGCTGCACTCGTACGGCAACTACCTGCTGTACCCCTGGGGATGGACCTCGTAAGTGCCTAACACTGAGTGTTTTCTCATTATTTTACTTATTGAGTACCGTAACTCACCTGGTTCCTATGGAGTTTCTCATCCATCGCTGCCTCACCTGCTCGTTAACAGTGAGCAATGTATTCACCTGTAATGCCCATTCATTACACCGATTTGCAACGTGATGGAGGAGGTACTTTTATGGTTTTCAATTATTTTTGGTAACACCTTTAGCAACTTGTGTTATTTTTAGTATAGTTTAATTATTGTTTTGTTTACGTGGACGACTCTCATTACTCATTACTCTCAATACTCTTACTACTCCCATTCCTAGCTTACATTTTCAATCGCTTATTAAGTTAGGTAACATTTACTTTTTACCTTCTGATTTTACCAAACTTAAGTGCTCAGTTAAAAGTGTGGAATGTACTTACATGTATTTACTCTTTTCTCTGTCACAAATCTTAAATTAAGACCTATTTTTAACCAAAAGAAAATAGGAAATACTTAGGCCAGGTTTGTCGCTCCCTGTCAAAATTTTGCGGTTAGATAAAGTCCTGGCTAAGTGTAAATGTGAGAGCTAACTTTGACAAGGACCCGACTTCCTGACAAATCTTTTCCGGTCGACAAAAGAAAGCTGATTTCCGATAGCCAAGTGAAGGAGAATAAGGGAATTACAGCTGCTTCCAATCGATGCGCCATACAGCACAATTCGTTGCTTTACAGCAATAATCGATGGCTAACACCACCATTAACAACAATATGTTATTCTTTGACCTTCAGATACATTTTAGAAGGGCAGAAACCCGATTTGCTCTACGTAAGTGTATCTTTTGCGGAAAGATAGCTTTTAGTATTTTATGTTAAATTATCTTCTGATATTCTTTGTGTACCATCATCATGTCATGTCACAATTAATGCATTCTCTTGCTATTTTTCCTCTAAAATTTATAATAATTAAATCATCTCCCGCAGTGCTCTTCCCAGCACCTGGCGCGACATCGATGCAGTGGCCCAGGCTGGTGCCGATGCCATCAAGAGCTCCACCGGAACCAAGTACACAGTGGGAAGCTCCACTAACGTCCTGTACGCCGCTGCCGGCGGCAGCGATGACTACGCCTTCGCAGTGGCCGAGTTCCCGGTGTCCATCACCATGGAGCTGCCGGCTGGTGGCACCGGATTCAATCCCAGCACCAGCCAAATCCTGGGCTTCGTGTCAGAGACCTGGCTGGGCATCCAGGCCATGGCCAAGGCGGTCGTGCAGAAGTACTAGGCGAGTGCAATAAACGCCAGCGATGATATTTTCTAATCACTGGGTCTTCTTGCTAATTGGGAATTCTATTCGCGCTCGGGGAAGATAGGCTGCTTGGTCGCCTCTCCCCGCAGGGAGGCCGTATCACTCGCGCCGTGGCATTGACACACTGGACTAATTGGGTGGGGCTCTCGGATCTCCTCCACTTCACTCCACTCATGGCTCTTCGGACTTATCGCGGTTTGTTAATTGGGTTCATCGAGTGAAGGGGTATTCAAGTGGTGGTCTAGATTATCGCTCTTCTTTGGAACTGGCCAAAGCGACTGCCTTGTAGGCCTTAGACGGAATTCCTTCAAGTATATTTAAATGTAAATTTCAAGGGTGACTTTAGAAATTATTTGGTATACACTTAAATCGATATGCTGCACATTGTTTAAACAAATGTTAAATACTTCCTGAAAATAGGTTCACTTTAATTAATTACTTGGCGAAGTTAGGCAATTTATAGCTAAATTCAAAATGTTCATATGTTAAGGTAGGATTTTAAACTCAGAAGAATTGTTTAATAAAAGATCGATGCGCGAATAATATTTTTTTTAAGTAATTAAATAATTAATTACTTGGTGAAATTAGGTAACTTTTGTCTAAATTTTAAATGTTTAAATTTAAAGGAACGATTTTAAACTCAGAAAAAATGCCTTAAAATTTAAAAGCAATTCGTTGGGGTTTAAAACATTTTTGAAGTGGTTAAATAAGTCTCCCAAGTCAAATTAGATCTAATTTCTAAGGGAACTGTGATTTCTTATATTTATATTCATATAAGGTCATAATTTTTGTATAAAAAGTATAAATCAAGTACATAAGAAACCTATTTCATTGATAAGGAAAGTTTCTGCCATCAAAATATAAAATCTAAGAGCACATATCATAATCAAAGCTAACGATAAGGAACGATTCAAATACCTTATTAAGAAACCTTTAAAAGTTAAGGAAACAAGCAAAATAGATATAGATATAGCTATCCCATAAACTGTGCTATCTATAATAGAGATAATAGTTAACACAAATGTAATCTGATAGATAGAACAACGAATTGCTTTTAGATTGAAACCAATTAACTTTTATCAGACTGGACAAACCGAATTAATGATTGCCTTTATAACCGCATTTAAGATATAATCGATTTATTGCCAGAACCAGGTTAGTATTTCAGGCAAGTGGATACTTCTCCACCACTTTACGGGCCATGGCAGCAATGCCCACCCAGGTCTCCTTGACCATGTGATCAATGTCCGAGGCAGGGGGGTCGAAGCCAGTGCCTCCAGGAGGCAGTTCCATGGTGAAGGAAATGGGAAAGCCCGCATTGAAGGCGTAGTCGTCACTGGCCCCGGCCGCCACATACAGGAGGAGGGTGGAGGATCCTATCTCGTACTCAGTGCCGGTGGCCTCGAGTATGGCATCATATCCTGCTTTGGCCACCTCATGCAAGTCGTCAACCGTCTCCGGCAGATCACTGGAAGGGATAAAATATTAAAGTGTGACCTTAATCAGAATTTCCAACCACTTACGCGCTCCAGCCCCAGGGATATAGGATATAGGGTCCATAGGAGTGCAGGGTTAAGTACATCTTGCCGCGATCCGCATAGCTATGAATGAGATCTCCCACCACGAGAGCCTCCGGCTCGGAGAAGGCCTTCGATCCGGCGTAGGTGTTGTCGCAGGGATTCTCGGAGGCACCCTCCTCGTTCCAGTGAAAATCGAAGTTCCTGTTGGGATCGGTGCCGATGCAAGTGTCGCTGCTGGGTTTTCGGGTTTTCCGCCACGTACGCGTGTCTGGCGTCAGTTGGGTGTACTCATAGCCATCGGGATTCACCACGGGCAGGATGACCCAATCGTAGTCCCTCAGCATATCCGCGTTCTTTTCGAGATTCTCCACAAGTTCGCCAATCAAGTAGACCACAGCCGCCGGAGATATCCATTCGCGAGCGTGGAAGCCGCCGTCGACGAGGATCACGTTCTTGTTCCGCCTGCCATCGCCATTGGTTATGGTCACGGTCTTCATCAGGCGCTTCTCGTAGCTCTTGCCCACCGTTTTCACGAAAACCCGACGCGGATACTCCTTGGCCAGGTCCTCGATGAACTGATTGATCTCGTCGTGGGAGTAGTAACGCTCCGTGCCCAGTCTTCCGTTGTAAGGAAACCACTGGCGCAACATGCGATCCGTGGCGAACTGGCGGCTCAGAGTCAGACCCACATTCCTGTTCACAATATCGTAGCTCGCACTGTGCTCATCCATCAACTTCACGAAATTCACCTGCTCCTGGGGATGAACCATCACCCGAGCCGCGTGTCCGCCGGATGCGGAAAACACCTCGTAATACGACTCATTCTTGGCCAACTCAGAAATGGCAACCTGCAAGGCCGACGACCGAGCCTTCGAGGTCACCTCGTAGATCTTGTAACTGGATAAATAATTATTTTAAGTATCTGAAAAATGTATTTCATATCTTACCCCTCGTATCTGTTGGCCTTCTGCAGTCCTGCGGACAGGCTCAGGCAACTCAGAGCCCACAAAAGCCACCAAACTTCCATCTTTCCACGTCGCCGGCTGTGCGGGAAATAAAAATTCCACCGCAGAGCCAACTATCCGGGCCCGCAATATCGCATCGTTATCAACTAATCAAACTGCGCGGATGGTTGTAAAATCAAGAGAAATCGATCACTGGCTATGATTGCCGACAATCAAAATTCCGAACCCTTATCAGCCATCTCTTAAGTTTGGTTTGAAAACGCGAATCAAAGCCAAGTGAATTCAATTCAATTTCAATTATATGATAGGGTTTGTAATAAACAAAAAACAAAATGCAACTACCAATTTAAGTGTCAAGTAAATAGATTAATGTTAAAGCAAGGGAATGGAAGCCCCCTTCAAGTTATCTGATTCTTAATGCTTTTACTTGGAGTGGCTTTTAGACATTAATAAAGTTACTAATTTAACCTAATAGAAAACAAATTTTTAAGTTGTAAGGCTTTTAGCCCGTCTGAAAGTCGCTATAAAATCTATCTAACTATAGCAGAATGTCTTGCTAAATATTAATTGCTTGTATTGGTGGTCTCTGAGTCAACCATTTGCATTGGTACCGGAACAGGATCCTCAAAATGGAGAAGCGTCATGGGCCTCGGACAAGCGCGACTCGGATCCTCACTCGGGAAAAGCGTCATGGGCCTCGGACAAGCGGGACTCGGATCCTCACTCTGGAAAAGCGTCATGGGCCTCGGACAAGCGGGACTCGGATCCTCACTCTGGAAAAGCGTCATGAGCCTCGGGCAAGCTGGTTTCGACTTGGGGCATTTTTTAGTGGACATCGTTTTTCGGCAAATCATGGCGGCTCTGGGCTTGGGGCATCCCTTCGGGGCTCTGGGCTTTGAGCATTTAGGCTTGGAGTAATGGCGCTTAATGGACTTCATAGACTTGGGGCAGGCTTTCCTCATTGGCTTTGCGCAAGACTTTTTCTTCACCGCTTTTTCCTCCTCTTCGTCCCTTGAGCTTCCGCGGAAATCATATTGTGGTATCTTAGTGATTATATTGGTCATTGGAAGCTGGAAGTTTTCTCTTTGCAGCTTCGGTGCCCTACGACTCTACTACTGATAAAAAGAGAAGCCATAGATTTCTACACACCAAAAAATATGAAAAGGTTAAATTTATTTAAAGTAACATATTTTCTAGTACATTTCAATGAGCTTCTCGGCCATGGCACGGATTACGATCCTGGTTTCCGTGACGAACCCAACTATATCATATAGCTGCCATAGAAGCGATCGATCGATCGATTTCCAACGATCCAATTGAAGACTGCAAGGGTAATCGAACTTCGGCTTACCAAAATAAGATTCATTTCTAGTCATTTTATAAGAGAAGAAGAGAAAACTTTGCGAAGCATGCCTTCTGCTATTTATTTTTAGTTGATCAATTGCGCTTAGTGACATCTCTTAATTCGGAGAGATTAAACAGAGAGATATCTCGGATTTGTGAAGCCAAGGTCTAGGTCAACGCCTATTAGATGTTGACATTCCAGTGCCACTTCCCAGTTTGAGGATCCTAGTCCGATACCAATATAAATGGTCGATCAGAGGCCCCCAACTCAAGCAATTAATATTTAGCAAGCCTACTTTTTTATTAGGGTAAATTAGTTACTATATTAACCACCATCATCTTTCTAATTAGTTGGCAATAGCTGTATATACATGGCTGGAATCGGGCCATTATATCTCATAGCTGTCATAGGAATGATCGGAAAATTAATGAAAAAAAAAATAATAACTTTTCTGTTTTTCAACGTATTTTCATAAATTTTGAGATATAGCTGTTTTTTACGGGTTTAGAATTACGATTTTAATTTCATTAAGATTGGATAACATAACTATACCATATAGCTTTCATAGAACGATCGGTTGATTTATATGAAAATGTAAAATTCTACATGTAAAATGTGTATGTAAATGTTATACAAAAGTACAAAGTTCGATATTTTAATTTCACCAAAATGGATCGACTTTCAATGAACCAATTGCAGACTGCAAGGGTATACAAACTTCGGATTGCCGAAGTTAGCTTCCTTTCTTGTTTATTCTTGATTTAAGACGAAGTCATCGAACCCTGGACTGTCAACGCGCCAGCCAAACACTATACCAAACACTCCACTCTGGCAACTCAAACCGTCGAAAACATGAATACAATCGAGAACAAATTCGTCTCGATTTCAAGACTGCTTCTTCGAGATAAAGTGAGAATAAATGTTCTTGGAAAAAATCGTTCTCAATTTTTCTGGGTTCTCGTACTTGTTATACCCTTGCAGAGGGTATTATAATTTTGACCAGATGTTTGCAACGCATTGAAGGAGGCATCTCCGACCCCATAAAGTATATTCTTGATCAGCATCACCAGCCGAGTCGATCTAGCCATGTCCGTCTGTCGGTTTCAACGCGAACTAGTCTCTCAGTTTTTGAGCTATCGAGCTGAAATTTTCAGCATAGTCTTATTTCTTTAGTTTATATGTTGGAACCACTGAAATCGGACTACTATATCCTATAGCTGCCTTAGGAATGATGGCAAATTAATGTAAAAAAAATTGTAACTTCTCTGTTTTTCAACGTATTTCTATAAATTTTGAGATATAGCAGTTTTTTATGCTTCTAGAACTAGGGTTTTAATTTCATTAAGATCTATATTCCACTATATCATATAGCTGCCAAAGAAGCGATCGGTCGATTTATATGAAAATGTAAAATTCTACATGTAAAATGTAAAATTGACCAAATTCTATGTTTTTTCAACATTACTAAAATGGTTCGATTTTCAATGATCCAATTGCAGACTGCAAAGGTATACCAACTTCGGTTTACCGAAGTTAGCTTTCTTTCTCGTTAAATATACTTTTGATGATGTTTCGCAGCTTTAAATATTAGATGCTGCTATGAAAATCGTTTAATAGATTAAATTCCATTCGGCTTAAACTAATTCGCCTTTTTAAATAAGTACAATCAAAGGTTGCGGTATGAAAAATTCCATTCAAAATCATTCAATGATTAATAAATCGCAAGCCTCTTCCCCCTTCTTGGTGATAACGCAACATAGGAACAGCCTCCAAGCCTCAGCAGCTGATTAGTTCCAAATCTTCTTATCTTCGTTTAGCGTACTCATTTCGACCAAATCAATCGGCGCTTAGTACCATTTCATCATTCGGAAAAATAAGACAGAGGTTTATTTTATGTATATTCGTCTTGGCGAAAAAACACTCCAAGTTAAAAAGAAAATGATTACTCTATATGTGCTACTTGTGCTGGCTGTGGCCTGTGTCTTTGGAAGCCAAGACTTTAAGAGTGTTTGTCCACATAAGGCATGTATTCTTACGAACCATTCGAAATACTCGGATATTCAGGCTCCGAATATAACGGCTCTTTTCTTGAGCCACGTCTCAGATTTGGAGATGCTTAAACTCACACCCAATCTCGAATACCTATATGCGAAAGACTGCGAGGACGACTTCAACATGGAGGTTTTGCCTCCAATGGCCAATCTCAAAAAACTCGATATTAGAACCTGCCATATTTCGGAACTACACAATTACCAGTTTGAGAATGTATTCAATTTGGTCGAAGTCAAGCTGGACGGAAACTCCATAGAGAGACTGTCCAATGAAACCTTCTACAAACTCTCCCACCTGGAGTTTCTAAATCTGGAGGACAACTTGATTAAGGACCTTCCGGGGGCTGTCTTCTATCCGCTGGAGGATCTGTATTGGGTAAAATTGACTAATAATAAAATCTCAATGCTGACAGGGGATCTCTTTTCACGGAATAAAAAATTAGCGGCGATCTATCTTCAAGGAAACCCGTTGAAAACTATTAATTTAGTTTTTTCTCCCTGGAGTATCTCCTTAGTAACCCTAAATCTGGGTAATTGTGTCCAACTGAGGGATGCACGATTGTCTATTAATGTAGACAATATATACCTGAAGAACAGCGGACTCGAGAGATTGCAGATCAGAGGAACAATCAATTCAAAAATATATCATGAAAACAGTAAGGTAACTCATGCGGACTTTCATGGCACCTACTTCCAACAAACAATGGTACAAGCCTTTTGTGACCTGCCATCCCTTGAGTGGTTGGATCTGTCAAGTACCTCAAAACCCCGCGATATGCCTATCTTCAATTTGGACGAGAATGAGAATGGGTGCAATTTTCCCAGTCTCAAGTTCCTCAACATGTCTTATAATAAATTAAGATATATTCCGCGGAGGTTACCTCTTTTTGGGCCAAATCTTACCACCCTGGACCTCGCTCATAATTTACTCGACGAGGAGTCCCTGGACTACTTCTTTTATTATAATAAGACTTATGAGTTTGAGGGCAATTTCCCCCACCTCAAGTTATTCAATCTGTCTAATAATAAACTAAAATATATCCCGCGGCGATTTCTTGGACCCAACCTTACCACCCTGGACCTCTCCCATAATTTACTGGAGGACATATCCCTAGAATCCTTTGCTGGAGCCCACTCCCTTCGAAACCTCCATCTGGAGGGAAACCAACTGAAAAGCTTTGACTATCTATCTGTTTGCAGCGTACTGAAAAATCTTAAAAAGATTACCCTCTATGACAACCGTTTTAATGCCACTTTTTACCACAACATGGCCAAGTTCTTTGGAGGCACAGATCTGCATTTAATTCCAAGACCCAGGGTCTCACAGAACAATTAGAATTTTGCCCTATGTCTTAACATTTTAATTGTTTTTTTTTGAAAATGTATGTATTTATGTATGTATGTATTTAATGTATTTCACATCAATGTTTTTTAATATCGTTAATAATAAATTCTTGTATTTTATGTATAATAATTTCAACATTTTACTATTTATTTGGGGGCCCTGCCAGAGTTCAAACCAAGGTGACTGTGAGTGCGAGCGAGATAAATAAAATGTGGCAGTCCTAATGTGTAAATAAATAATTTTTTCTAGGGGTACGCATCAAAACAAATTGTATAAAAAAAATAAAAAGTAACTGACCCGGGATCTGAACCCAGATTCCACGATCCAAGGATCCGAGAATCATACTTTAACCATCTTTGCCAAGACTCAGAAAAATTGCATTAGCCTTAATAAAGCTCTGATTTCAAGCAGCGGAAAAATATAAAATATGTTAGAATAATATGGAAAAAATTCGAAATTTCCGGACTTTCAAGTAGGCCGATCAAAAAACCTTTTTAGCGTGCATCTTTAACCAAGAACGAAGCATTTAAAGAAAATCAAGGTAGGTCCAACCGTATGATCTCGGCGTACTATACTGAAAAAAAAACGTAACACATTTTTAAGTCTAGATATTAATATAAGTATCTATAAATTTCGATATATAGCTGTTTTGTACGGTACGATCGGTCAATTTATTTGAAAATGCTAAAAACAACATGTAAAATGTAAAATATGTAGGTAAATGTAACGAAAATTTAAAGAATTTTTGTTTTTTTTTATGTTACCAAAATGGATAGATTTTCAACGATTCAATTGAAGACTGCAAGGGTAATCGAACTTCGGCTTACCGAAGTAAGCTTCCTTTCTTGTCATTTTATAAGAGAAGAGAAAACTTTGCGAAGCAGAAGGCATTACTATTTATTTTTAGTTGATCTATTGCGCTTAGTGACATCTCTTAATTCGGGGAGATTAAACAGTACCGATTCGGCTAGGCACACCACGAGCTGAATACTTTTTATGTGCTGCTCGTGTGGGCTATCTCTGATTTGTAAAAGCAAGGTCTAGGTCAAACCCTATTAGATGTTGACACTCCAGTGACAGTTCCCAGTTTGAGGATCCTAGGCCGATACCAATATAAATGGTCGACTCAGAGGCCCCCAACTCAAGGAATTAATATTTAGCAAGCCTACTTTTTATTATGGTAAATTAGTTACTATATTAATGTCTACAATTTTTAAGTTGTAAGTCTTTTATCCCGTCTGAAAGTCGCTAAAAAATCTATCAAACTATAGCAGAATGTCTTGCTAAATATTAATTGCTTGTATTGGGGGTCTCTGAGTCAACCATTTCCATTGGTACCGGAACAGGACCCTCACTCTGGAAAAGCGTCATGGGCGTCGGGCAAGCCGGTTTAGGCTTGCGGCAAATGCATTTAGGGTGTGAGTAACGGCGCTTAATAGACTTCATAGACTTGGGACAGGCTTTCCCCATTGGCTTTGCGCATGACTTCTTTTTTAGTGTCTTCTTTCGCTCACAGAAGGTCCCTGGAGGCGCTTCCCCCGCGTTCGATCACCCCATCATCGCCACACTCAGCTTTATCGCTACTCATGGAGTCTGACTAGACACTGGATCTCTTGGCGATTTTGGGTCTCTATAGGGAGCAGATGAGATCATAATATGGAATTTGGACCATCAGCCAGCTTAACTTACAGCAGAGAACATTGCTCGCTGGCGATCATGAAATTTCTCCCAGAATCGCGCGGCTGCTTCCGATATTTTAATAGTGAACTCCTCAAGGAAGTTGCAAAAGCGGACATCGTCGCCTTCCTCCAGCTGGCCGCCGGCCTTAGAACCCTCTTTCGAGTTGGAACTATGTTTCGAACAATTTTCCTATAATGAGCAGAAGATATCCATATTGAGTTGCTATATAAAATCCGGATATCAGCTACCACATCTTACCGAGGAGAACTTGGAATGAGTGGAAATTATTGTGTTATTCACACACGAAAATTGCGCGCTCCGATAAATTGAAGATATTCAACGGATACAGCAACGTACTATTTTCTCAAATACGAAATAAAAACCTATAAACCTACACTCTACATATTGAAGATCAAATTCAAAACAATTGTGCAGCTTTTGTTTATAAATTTAACAAAAACTGCAAGAAGACGCCGCCGCAAGTAAAACCACAACAACACATAAACAACAGTATTTTGGAAGAAGAGAGAGAGGGAGGAGAACGATCTGATAACATACACTGCGAGAATAAATCGAGCTCCAAATAATGTCTTCGACAACGGCCTCCAAGCGACAACGCAACAACGCTGGGACTGCAAGTGAGCGCAGCTCGGATGCCCCTTCTCCCCAGCTTATGGCCTTGTTTACGGAGCGCCTCATAGAGCACGCGGATCAGATGTCCACATCGCTAAGCGAAAGTCTGAAGAAGCACACCGACCAAATTGCCACACTGGTGCGGGAAACGGAGGCGCGCATCCTCAGCAGCCTTACGGAGCGCCTGGCCCTAATCGAGGGTGAGGTTAAAAAGACGGGAGAGAGGGTTTTATGCCTAGAACGCGAAGTAGTTGATCTACGCGCGCAACGGGAGCAGCTAGATGAGCGGGTCGAACACCTGCACCGGGAGATTGCGGACATGCGGGCAATGAGAGAGAGAGTGGGCAGCGTGGAGGCAAAACTCGCTGCACTAAAATACATATCAAACAATAATGTGTTCGACTTGCGTCCATGGCGTGCCTTATGTGGAAGGGGAAAACCTACGGACTCATTTCAATCTGCTCTGCTTTAATCTGCAGCTCACACTTCCACCGCGCGTTCGAGAAATTTTTCGAGCACGCAAAACACAAAATTCCAATGTTGACCCCGTCATTATCGTCAAAATGGACAACGAGCGAGAGAAGATCGCGGTTCTTCGAAAAATTGGGGCTTATCGTAGAGAAGCAAAAACCCAACTAAATTTGAAATTTGTGGGCATAGACTCAGAAGCTCTGATCTATGTTAATGAACAGCTGATACGAGATAATTATCTCATATTTAAAGAGGCGATGAGATTAAAAAAACGGAAAGCTCTTGCCGCCGTTTTTACTCGACGTGGTGCTGTTCACGTGCGCTGTAATGGGAGCGAGAGCATACAGTGCATTGAGAGCATGGAGGAGCTTTTGCGCTTAAGCCCTGATAAGGGAACCACTACGGCCACTCTTTTGCACGCAATTGATAATCATAATGCTGAGGCCAAGTCTCCGGCGCAGGAGAGCTTTCGCTCTTAAATATAATTTGTCACTTTTAATTAAGTTAAATATAGTATTAGATAAATGTCCCCTATTTTATAGTTCTTTTTTGTTAGTCGATATAGTTTTTTTTACTGAGTAAGCGTGCCTAAAATCTTATTTTTTAATTCCATGCTGGATGACATAGGAGGTTCCATGGCTGTTAGTATTGTTAAGGTATTAGCAATTACAAAAAGGGTTTAAAGGTGGTGCATATAAATGCCCAGAGCTTATTGAAGAAGATTGATGAGTTTAGGTATATGTTTAAACAATCGAATGTAGATGTGATATCTGTTTCAGATACCTGGTTTATGTCCGATATGTCTGATTTATCAGTAGCTTGTGATGGTTATGTCTTGTATCGCTCGGATCGCTGGTGGTGTAGCCGTTTATGTGAGTAGTAAGCTTAAATGTAAACATCCGGACGACAGTTTAATTGAATACATATTCCTAGAAGTGGACAGCAAATTTAAAAATAAGAAAGCTCTTATTGGTTTTATTTACCGTCCAAACTGCCTAGTAGACTTTACGCCTCTAGTTGGCGTTATAAGCGAGTTAACAGTTGCTTACGCGGATATTATAATTGCTGGTGACTTCAACAGTAATATTCTTAGCGAAAGTCGACTTTTGGATAGTTTTGAGGCAATTGGACTGTACGCTGTTAACAAGACGACCCCGACGCATTTTAGTAATTTCTGTGATACTCTTCTTGACATATTCTTTATCAGTGAGCCAAGAAAAATGTTATTATATGACCAGGTTATAGTACCAGTATTTCAAAACATGACTTCATTTTTTTAACATATGACATAAAACTTGACTTTACTGAAGAATCGTTTAATTATAGAGATTACAATAGTATTAATTACAATGAGCTACTGGAGGAATTAATGCTTGTGACTGGTGTCCTATTTATCAAAGTCCTTATGTTGAATGTCAGTTGAATGTCTTACATAATAATATGCAATATATGTTTAATAAATGTGTGCCTCTTAAAAGATAAATCCTAAAACCTAGACTAAATCAGTGGTTTAGTTCTGAAATTAAGAGCCTTATGAGCGTGATCAAGCCTACACTAAGTGGAAGCGCTATAAAACTGTACAAATTGAGTAGAGCCAAAGTTTCGAAACGTATAAAATCTGCAAAATGTGAACATTTTAAAAATAAATTTGAACACGTTGCATCCACAAAACAAACTTGGAGGGAAATTAATAAGTTAGGAATAGGGAAATCTAGACGAATGGCTGACCACTGTGTTGATGTAGAGGAACTATGCCGAGCATTCTCTCATCTTGATGTACCTGAGGCTAGATGCAATAACTATTTGACATATCAACCATACTGTGATAATAGTTTTAGCTTTGTGTGCGTCAATGAATGTGATGTCTTAGAGAGTATCCTTAAAATAAAATCAAATGCCGAAGGTATAGACGCTATTAATCCTAAATTTGTAAAACTTTTGTTACCACTACTTCTTCGTCATATAACTTATATTTTTAATACAGCCATTACAACGTCCACTTTCCCTTCAATTTGGAAAAAGGCTAAAATTATTCCGATAATGAAACCGAATAGGCAAAGTCCTTGAAAATTTAATATCTGTCCAAATGCAGACTTTCCTCGAGCGTAATTCGTTACTTTCGCAGAAACAGTCGGTCTTTGGAAAGAAAAGGAGCTGTATTAGTGCAATTACAGACATTGTTGAGGACATTCGTTGCCAACTAGACAATAACTGTGCAACTTTTCTAACTCTTCTTGACCACAGCAAAGCATTTGACTCAGTGAACCACAACATTCTTAGTACTAAACTAAAAAATCTTTACATCTTAAAATCTTTGTTGGAACGACCGAAATCGGACTACTATATCCTATAGCTGCCATAGGAATGATGGCGAAATTAATGTAAAAAAAATTTTAACTTCTCTGTTTTTCAACGTATTTCTATAAATTTTGAGATATAGCAGTTTTTTATGGTTCTAGAATTACGGTTTTAATTTCATTAAGATCGGACCACTATATCATATAGCTGCCATAGAAGCGATCGGTCGATTTATATGAAAATTTAAAATTCTACATGTAAAATGTAAAATTTACAAAATTCGATGTTTTTTCAACATTACTAAAATGGTTCGATTTTCAATGATCCAATTGCAGACTGCAAGGGTATACCAGCTTCGGTTTACCGAAGTTAACTTTCTTTCTCATTTTCTATATATGTTAATGATTTGCCTAGTGTCTTGTCCGGTTGTGAAGTACTTTTATATGCAGACGATGTTCAGATTTATGTTAGTAGTCCAGTTAATCAATTAAATGTTTGTGTAAGTAAAAGTAATGATGTCCTTTATCTTATTGACAACTGAGCGAAGGATAATGGCTTAAGCATAAATCCTTCAAAATCCAAATTCATAGTTATTAGTAAAAAACCAATAGAAACCAGATGTTTAGAAAGCCTTGAAATTAGTAACAAGCCTATAAAATTTGAGGAGTCGGCAACAAATCTTGGTATTACTTTTAATAATACCTTGAGCTGGAGTAAACATATATCCAAGGCAACTAGTCGAACATATGGCTTGTTGCGTCAGCTCTCTGCATCAAAAGACTTTTTAACACAGCAAATCCGGATTCTTATATCAAAAGCCATTCTAATTCCCACTTTTTTTTATGGTGTTGAGATCTTTGGTCACTGCGACACTAGAGATATGCAAAAGTTGACAGTAGCTTTAAATTCTATAGTTAGATATGTGTTTAAACTAAATCGACTTGACCATGTATCCCACTTGACCAGTAAGCTACTTGACTTAAACTTGACCTCGTGGATAGATTATAGGACTCTTATATATTTCCATAATATTGTGACAACTCGGCAACCACCGTATCTCTACAATAAGCTCAGCTTTGCAACATCCACAAGGACTAATAATTTCATACGCCCAAGATATAAATCTCTAATTTCAAGCAGACAATTCTTTACCAATGCTATCTGCCTCTGGAACAACCTCCCACATAACTTAAAGACTATTAGGTGCGCAACTCAGTTTAAATGAAAAATTAAAGAATATTTAAAATAGAACAAACAAAAATAGTAAACGAAAATAAAGATAATAGAAGTATGAAACAAAAATACAAAATTAAAATAAAAATAAATAAAAACAAAATAATATAGCAGTAAGTTAACGAAATCAAAATGTCAGTAAAATATTTATAAGTAAATTGTTAGATTAAGAAATATTATTTAAATCAAACTCGTACAATGTATGTGTGTCCATTTTGACTAGTGCAATAAATATAAGTTTACTCTTGTCGCACTAGGATATTAAGAAATAAATAAATAAATTGAGTTGGTGTTGTGGACTGAATGTAGATTCAGCTGAGCAACATTACAGAAAGGGTGTTCGGTTTGAATGGAAAGTCGCAGATTGCAGGAAACTTTAATGACACTTTTCCTATATTGTGCGCTCTTGTATTGACCGTTTTGTAGCTTAAAGAGCTTTATCCTTCTCTTCGCCCCTTCAGCTTCCGCAGAAGTCATATTGTGGTGCAGACAGGGACATGTATCACCAAGGACATTAGAACATAAAGATAAGTAACGCCAAACGATATTTTCGCACTCAAATTTTCGTGCTGGCTCTCTTCAAATTTTGTTCAAAAGCCAGAGAGAGAGCGCATTCTAGATATGTACGAAAACATACGCACTTGCTTGATCTACTGTGCAGTACCTGTCATCAACGTTTCATCAACGATTTATCAAAAAAACTTCGTTGTTGTTTATGAATCATCGATGAAATTCCATACAAACTGTTGATGAAATTAACATGGGCATGTCCTAGGCTGTCATCAGTGACAACTTCATCAATGATTCATCGATGATTAATCATCCTTTCATCAACTTTTCATCGATGATTCATCAACAACTTCATCAACATTTCATCACCGTTTCATCAACATTTCATCGATGATTCATCAACATAATTTTTGAAGAGAGAAATTGATTCGCATCTCTGACCCCATAAAGTATATATATTCTTGATCAGCACCACCAGCCGAGTCGATTTAGCCATGTCCGTTTGTCCGTCTCTCGTCCGTGTGAAACAACAGATCTCAGAGACTATAAGAGGTAGAGTTACCAAATTTGGTGACAGCATTAGAATCTGTTGCACGCAGATCAAGTTTGTTTTAAAATTTGGCCACGCCCACTTCCGCCCTCAAAAATCATAAAAAACGTTAAATAAGCTATACTCGTTTTTTTTCGGGTAAAAGTTAATAAATACAAAAAATTAATAAAATAGAGCGGACGTTTCCTGAAAATTTCAGTAAAATCGGATGATAAACATGCGAGATATTAGAATTAGAATTTTAACACACCGCCCTAAGGCACTGCTATTGCTCTTGCAACCTGTAGCCGACAGGTGGCGCATTCGAGCCTTGGCCGCGCGATATAATGGCGCCAACTGCAGAAGAAATGACAAAAGAATATAGCAAAAAATGAAAAAATATTACATAATTCATTTTTTGTCGTCCTTATAAAATGATTCATTCATATTTAAGTATGACATTAAATTGTTTAGGTCGGGAGCTAATTCGAGAGGCGATTTATTTTAAGAAGTATCGAAGTAGAGTATGATAATGTATGTACAATTTTAAATAGCCTTTTAGTGTAAAGCACAAACGTTTAGGTACCGTTTAGGTATCTCACAGTCGAGCACTCTCGACTGTAGCTTTCTTACTTGTTTTCAAAGTATTTGCATAAATTTTGAGACATAGCTGTTTTTTACGGGCTTAGAATTACGATTTAAATTTCATTAAGATCGGATAACTATATTATATAGCTGCCATAGAACGATCTGTTGATTTATATGAAAATGTAACATTCTACATGTAAAATGTAAAATGTGTATGTAAATGTTATAAAAATGTACAAAGTTCGATATTTTCGCAGCATTAAATATTAGATGCTGCTATGAAAATAGTTTAAAAGATTCAATTCAATTCGACTTAAATTAATTCGGCTTTTTAAATAAGTACAATCAAAGGTTGCGGTATGAAAAAATTCTATTCAAAATCATTCAATGATTAATAAATCGCAAGCCTCTTCCCCCTCTTGGTGATAACGCAACATATGAACAGCCTCCAAGCCTCAGCAGCTGATTAGTTCCAAATCTTCTGTTCTTAGTTTAGCGTACTCATTTCGACCAAATCAATCGGCGCTTAGTACCATTTCTTCATTCGGAAAAATAAGACAGAGGTTTATTTTATGAATATTCGTCGGGGCGAAAAAACACTCCAAGTTAAAAAGAAAATGATTACTCTATATGTGCTACTTGTGCTGGCTGTGGCCTGTGTCTTTGGAAGCCAAGACTTTGAGAGTGTTTGTCCACATGAGGCATGTTTTCTTAAGAACCATTCGAAATACTCGGATATTCAGGCTCCGAATATCAAGGTTCTTTCCTTGAGCCACGTCTCAGATTTGGAGATGCTTAAACTCACACCCAATCTCGAATACCTACATGCGAACGACTGCGAGGACGACTTCAGCATGGAGGGCTTGCCTCTAATGGCCAATCTCAATCTCATCGATATTAGAACCTGCCATATTTCGGAACTACACAATTACCAGTTTGAGAATGTATTCAATTTGGTCGAAGTCAAGCTGGCCGGAAACTCCATAGAGAGACTGTCCAATAAAACCTTCTACAAACTCTCCCACCTGAAGTTTTTAAATCTGGAGGACAACTTGATTAAGGACCTTCCGGGGGCTGTCTTCTATCCGATGGAGAATCTGTATTGGGTAAACTTGACTAACAATAAAATCTCAATGCTGACGGAGGATCTCTTTTCACGGAATCAAAAATTAAGGGCGATCTATCTGGAAGGAAACCCGTTGAAAACCATTAATTTAGTTTTTTCTCCCTGGAGTGTCTCCTTAGTAGAAATAGATCTAAGTGATTGTGTCCAACTGAGGGATATACGATTGTCTATTGATGTATACAAAATATACCTGGAGAACAGCGGACTCGAGAGATTGCAGATCAGAGGAACAATCAAGTCAAAAATATATCATGAAAACAGTAAGGTAACTCATGCGGACTTTCATGGCACCTACTTCCAACAAACAATGGTACAAGCCTTTTGTGACCTGCCATCCCTTAAGTGGTTGGATCTGTCAAGTACCTCAAAACCCGACGATATCCCTATCTTTAATTTGGACGAGAATGAGAATGGGTGCAATTTTCCCAGTCTCAAGTTCCTCAACATGTCTTATAATAAATTAAGATATATTCCGCAGAGGTTACCTCTTTTTGGGCCAAATCTTACAACCCTGGACCTCGCTCATAATTTACTCGACGAGGAATCCCTGGACTACTTCTTTTATTATAATAAGACTTATAAGTTTGAGGGCAATTTCCCCCATCTCAAGTTATTCAATCTGTCTAATAATAAACTAAAATATATCCCGAGGCGATTTCTTGGACCCAACCTTACCACCCTGGACCTCTCCCATAATTTACTGGAGGACATATCCCTAGAATCCTTTGCTGGAGCCCACTCCCTTCGAAACCTCCATCTGGAGGGAAACCAACTGAAAAGCTTTGACTATCTATCTGTTTGCAGCATACTGAAAAATCTTAAAAAGATTACCCTCTATGACAACCGTTTTAATGCCACTTTTTACCACAACATGGCCAAGTTTTTTGGAGGCACAGATTTGCATTTAATTCCAAGACCCAGGGTCTCACAGAACAATTAGAATTTTGCCCTATGTCTTAACATTTTAATTGTTTTTTTTTGAAAATGTATGTATTTATGTATGTATGTATTTAATGTATTTCACATCAATGTTTTTTAATATCGTTAATAATAAATTCTTGTATTTTATGTATAATAATTTCAACATTTTACTATTTATTTGGGGGCCCTGCCAGAGTTCAAACCAAGGTGACTGTGAGTGCGAGCGAGATAAATAAAATGTGGCAGTCCTAATGTGTAAATAAATAATTTTTTCTAGGGGTACGCATCAAAACAAATTGTATAAAAAAAATAAAAAGTAACTGACCCGGGATCTGAACCCAGATTCCACGATCCAAGGATCCGAGAATCATACTTTAACCATCTTTGCCAAGACTCAGAAAAATTGCATTAGCCTTAATAAAGCTCTGATTTCAAGCAGCGGAAAAATATAAAATATGTTAGAATAATATGGAAAAAATTCGAAATTTCCGGACTTTCAAGTAGGCCGATCAAAAAACCTTTTTAGCGTGCATCTTTAACCAAGAACGAAGCATTTAAAGAAAATCAAGGTAGGTCCAACCGTATGATCTCGGCGTACTATACTGAAAAAAAAACGTAACACATTTTTAAGTCTAGATATTAATATAAGTATCTATAAATTTCGATATATAGCTGTTTTGTACGGTACGATCGGTCAATTTATTTGAAAATGCTAAAAACAACATGTAAAATGTAAAATATGTAGGTAAATGTAACGAAAATTTAAAGAATTTTTGTTTTTTTTTATGTTACCAAAATGGATAGATTTTCAACGATTCAATTGAAGACTGCAAGGGTAATCGAACTTCGGCTTACCGAAGTAAGCTTCCTTTCTTGTCATTTTATAAGAGAAGAGAAAACTTTGCGAAGCAGAAGGCATTACTATTTATTTTTAGTTGATCTATTGCGCTTAGTGACATCTCTTAATTCGGGGAGATTAAACAGTACCGATTCGGCTAGGCACACCACGAGCTGAATACTTTTTATGTGCTGCTCGTGTGGGCTATCTCTGATTTGTAAAAGCAAGGTCTAGGTCAAACCCTATTAGATGTTGACACTCCAGTGACAGTTCCCAGTTTGAGGATCCTAGGCCGATACCAATATAAATGGTCGACTCAGAGGCCCCCAACTCAAGGAATTAATATTTAGCAAGCCTACTTTTTATTATGGTAAATTAGTTACTATATTAATGTCTACAATTTTTAAGTTGTAAGTCTTTTATCCCGTCTGAAAGTCGCTAAAAAATCTATCAAACTATAGCAGAATGTCTTGCTAAATATTAATTGCTTGTATTGGGGGTCTCTGAGTCAACCATTTCCATTGGTACCGGAACAGGACCCTCACTCTGGAAAAGCGTCATGGGCGTCGGGCAAGCCGGTTTAGGCTTGCGGCAAATGCATTTAGGGTGTGAGTAACGGCGCTTAATAGACTTCATAGACTTGGGACAGGCTTTCCCCATTGGCTTTGCGCATGACTTCTTTTTTAGTGTCTTCTTTCGCTCACAGAAGGTCCCTGGAGGCGCTTCCCCCGCGTTCGATCACCCCATCATCGCCACACTCAGCTTTATCGCTACTCATGGAGTCTGACTAGACACTGGATCTCTTGGCGATTTTGGGTCTCTATAGGGAGCAGATGAGATCATAATATGGAATTTGGACCATCAGCCAGCTTAACTTACAGCAGAGAACATTGCTCGCTGGCGATCATGAAATTTCTCCCAGAATCGCGCGGCTGCTTCCGATATTTTAATAGTGAACTCCTCAAGGAAGTTGCAAAAGCGGACATCGTCGCCTTCCTCCAGCTGGCCGCCGGCCTTAGAACCCTCTTTCGAGTTGGAACTATGTTTCGAACAATTTTCCTATAATGAGCAGAAGATATCCATATTGAGTTGCTATATAAAATCCGGATATCAGCTACCACATCTTACCGAGGAGAACTGCTTTATATGCCGAGTCGCCGAGCTCTTGACCTCATTGGACATATCAGAGCTACAATCGTCACAACTGTGTATCTCTGGGGTACTCATAATTTTTATCTTTCCTATCACGCGTAGACATTTTTTTGAAAATAAGAATCCTATCGAATTTTTTGTTAAGAAATTTTGTTTACAGATATTTTTGTGCTTGGAATGAGTGGAAATTATTGTGTTATTCACACACGAAAATTGCGCGCTCCGATAAATTGAAGATATTCAACGGATACAGCAACGTACTATTTTCTCAAATACGAAATAAAAACTTATAAACCTACACTCTACATATTGAAGATCAAATTCAAAACAATTGTGCAGCTTTTGTTTATAAATTTAACAAAAACTGCAAGAAGACGCCGCCGCAAGTAAAACCACAACAACACATAAACAACCGTATTTTGGAAGAAGAGAGAGAGGGAGGAGAACGATCTGATAACATACACTGCGAGAATAAATCGAGCTCCAAATAAAGTCTTCGACACCGGCCTCCAAGCGACAACGCAACAACGCTGGGACTGCAAGTGAGCGCAGCTCGGATGCCCCTTCTCCCCAGCTTATGGCCTTGTTTACGGAGCGCCTCATAGAGCACGCGGATCAGATGTCCACATCGCTAAGCGAAAGTCTGAAGAAGCACACCGACCAAATTGCCACACTGGTGCGTGAAACGGAGGCGCGCATCCTCAGCAGCCTTACGGAGCGCCTGGCCCTAATCGAGGGTGAGGTTAAAAAGACGGGAGAGAGGGTTTTATGCCTAGAACGCGAAGTAGTTGATCTACGCGCGCAACGGGAGCAGCTAGATGAGCGGGTCGAACACCTGCACTGGGAGATGTTGACCCCGTCATTATCGTCAAAATGGACAACGAGCGAGAGAAGATCGCGGTTCTTCGAAAAATTGGGGCTTATCGTAGAGATAATTTGAAATTTGTGGGCATAGACTCAGAAGCTCTGATCTATGTTAATGAACAGCTGATACGAGATAATTATCTCATTTTTAAAGAGGCGATGAGATTAAAAAAGCGGAAAGCTCTTGCCGCCGTTTTTACTCGACGTGGTGCTGTTCACGTGCGCTGTAATGGGAGCGAGAGCACACAGTGCATTGAGAGCATGGAGGAGCTTTTGCGCTTAAGCCCTGATAAGGGAACCACTACGGCCACTCTCTCTTTGCACGCAATTGATAATCATAATGCAGAAGTTTCTGAGGCCAAGTTTCCGGCGCAGGAGAGCTTTCGCTCTTAAATATAATTTGTTTAAGTTAAATATAGTATTAGATAAATGTCCCCTATTTTATAGTTCTTTTTTGTTAGTCGATATAGTTTTTTTTACTGAGTAAGCGTGCCTAAAATCTTATTTTTTAATTCCATGCTGGATGACATAGGAGGTTCCATGGCTGTTAAGGTTAAGGTATTAGCAATTACAAAAAGGGTTTAAAGGTGGTGCATATAAATGCCCAGAGCTTATTGAAGAAGATGGATGAGTTTAGGTATATGTTTAAACAATCGAATGTAGATGTGATATCTGTTTCAGATACCTGGTTTATGTCCGATATGTCTGATTTGTCAGTAGCTTGTGATGGTTATGTCTTGTATCGCTCGGATCGCTGGTGGTGTAGCCGTTTATGTGAGTAGTAAGCTTAAATGTAAACATCCGGACGACAGTTTAATTGAATACATATTCCTAGAAGTGGACAGCAAATTTAAAAATAAGAAAGCTCTTATTGGTTTTATTTACCGTCCAAACTGCCTAGTAGACTTTACGCCTCTAGTTGGCGTTATAAGCGAGTTAACAGTTGCTTACGCGGATATTATAATTGCTGGTGACTTCAACAGTAATATTCTTAGCGAAAGTCGACTTTTGGATAGTTTTGAGGCAATTGGACTGTATGCTGTTAACAAGACGACCCCGACGCATTTTAGTAATTTCTGTGATACTCTTCTTGACATATTCTTTATCAGTGAGCCAAGAAATATGTTATTATATGACCAGGTTATAGTACCAGTATTTCAAAACATGACTTCATTTTTTTAACATATGACATACAACTTGACTTTACTGAAGAATCGTTTAATTATAGAGATTACAATAGTATTAATTACAATGAGCTACTGGAGGAATTAATGCTTGTGACTGGTGTCCTATTTATCAAAGTCCTTATGTTGAATGTCAGTTGAATGTCTTACATAATAATATGCAATATATGTTTAATAAATGTGTGCCTCTTAAAAGATAAATCCTAAAACCTAGACTAAATCAGTGGTTTAGTTCTGAAATTAAGAGCCTTATGAGCGTGATCAAGCCTACACTAAGTGGAAGCGCTATAAAACTGTACAAATTGAGTAGAGCCAAAGTTTCGAAACGTATAAAATCTGCAAAATGTGAAAATTTTAAAAATAAATTTGAACACGTTGCATCCACAAAACAAACTTGGAGGGAAATTAATAAGTTAGGAATAGGGAAATCTAGACGAATGGCTGACCACTGTGTTGATGTAGAGGAACTATGCCGAGCATTCTCTCATTTTGATGTACCTGAGGCTAGATGCAATATTTCCTTGACATATCAACCATACTGTGATAATAGTTTTAGCTTTGTGTGCGTCAATGAATGTGATGTCTTAGAGAGTATCCTTAAAATAAAATCAAATGCCGAAGGTATAGACGCTATTAATCCTAAATTTGTAAAACTTTTGTTACCACTACTTCTTCGTCATATAACTTATATTTTTAATACAGCCATTACAACGTCCTTTTTCCCTTCAATTTGGAAAAAGGCTAAAATTATTCCGATAATGCCTTCCTAGGCAAAGTCGTTGAAAATTTAATATCTGTCCAAATGCAGACTTTCCTCGAGCGTAATTCGTTACTTTCGCAGAAACAGTCGGGTTTTAGAAAGAAAAGGAGCTGTATAAGTGCAATTACAGACATTGTTGAGGACATTCGTTGCCAACTAGACAATAACTGTACAACATTTCTAACTCTTTGACGCATTTGACTCAGTGAACCACAACATTCTTAGTACTAAACTAAAAAATCTTGACAATTTTACAAAAAGTGCTGTTGGTTTCATTTCGTCGTATCTTTCTGGCAGGCAGCAAGCAGTAGTTTCTGGAAATTGTATATCAAGTTTCAGCGAATTAAGTAGGGGTGTCCCTCAGGGATCTGTACTAGGACCATTATTGTTATACCCTTGCAGAGGGTATTATAATTTTGACCAGATGTTTGCAACGCAGTGAAGGAGGCATCTCCGACCCCATAAAGTATATATATTCTTGATCAGCATCACCAGCCGAGTCGATCTAGCCATGTCCGTCTGTCTGTCTGTCCGTCTGTCCGTCTGTCGGTTTCTACGCGAACTAGTCTCTCAGTTTTTGAGCTATCGAGCTGAAATTTTCAGCATAGTCTTATTTCTTTAGCACGCAGTATATGTTGGAACGACCGAAATCGGACTACTATATCCTATAGCTGCCATAGGAATGATGGCGAAATTAATGTAAAAAAAATTTTAACTTCTCTGTTTTTCAACGTATTTCTATAAATTTTGAGATATAGCAGTTTTTTATGGTTCTAGAATTACGGTTTTAATTTCATTAAGATCGGACCACTATATCATATAGCTGCCATAGAAGCGATCGGTCGATTTATATGAAAATTTAAAATTCTACATGTAAAATGTAAAATTTACAAAATTCGATGTTTTTTCAACATTACTAAAATGGTTCGATTTTCAATGATCCAATTGCAGACTGCAAGGGTATACCAGCTTCGGTTTACCGAAGTTAACTTTCTTTCTCATTTTCTATATATGTTAATGATTTGCCTAGTGTCTTGTCCGGTTGTGAAGTACTTTTATATGCAGACGATGTTCAGATTTATGTTAGTAGTCCAGTTAATCAATTAAATGTTTGTGTAAGTAAAAGTAATGATGTCCTTTATCTTATTGACAACTGAGCGAAGGATAATGGCTTAAGCATAAATCCTTCAAAATCCAAATTCATAGTTATTAGTAAAAAACAAATAGAAACCAGATGTTTAGAAAGCCTTGAAATTAGTAACAAGCCTATAAAATTTGAGGAGTCGGCAACAAATCTTGGTATTACTTTTAATAATACCTTGAGCTGGAGTAAACATATATCCAAGGCAACTAGTCGAACATATGGCTTGTTGCGTCAGCTCTCTGCATCAAAAGACTTTTTAACACAGCAAATCCGGATTCTTATATCAAAAGCCATTCTAATTCCCACTTTTTTTTATGGTGTTGAGATCTTTGGTCACTGCGACACTAGAGATATGCAAAAGTTGACAGTAGCTTTAAATTCTATAGTTAGATATGTGTTTAAACTAAATCGACTTGACCATGTATCCCACTTGACCAGTAAACTACTTGACTTAAACTTGACCTCGTGGATAGATTATAGGACTCTTATATATTTCCATAATATTGTGACAACTCGGCAACCACCGTATCTCTACAATAAGCTCAGCTTTGCAACATCCACAAGGACTAATAATTTCATACGCCCAAGATATAAATCTCTAATTTCAAGCAGACAATTCTTTACCAATGCTATCCGCCTTTGGAACAACCTTCCTTATAACTTAAAGACTATTAGGTGCGCAACTCAGTTTAAATTAAAAATTTAAGAATATTTAAAATAGAACAAACAAAAATAGTAAACTAAACAAAAAAAAAAGTTATTAGAAGTATGAAACAAAAATAGAAAATTAAAATAAAAATAAATAAAAACAAAATAATATAGCAGTAAGTTAACGAAATCAAAATGTCAGTAAAATATTTATAAGTAAATTGTTAGATTAAGAAATATTATTTAAATCAAACTCGTACAATGTATGTGTGTCCATTTTGACTAGTGCAATAAATATAAGTTTACTCTTGTCGCACTAGGATATTAAGAAATAAATAAATAAATTGAGTTGGTGTTGTGGACTGAATGTAGATTCAGCTGAGCAACATTACAGAAAGGGTGTTCGGTTTGAATGGAAAGTCGCAGATTGCAGGAAACTTTAATGACACTTTTCCTATATTGTGCGCTCTTGTATTGACCGTTTTGTAGCTTAAAGAGCTTTATCCTTCTCTTCGCCCCTTCAGCTTCCGCAGAAGTCATATTGTGGTGCAGACAGGGACATGTATCACCAAGGACATTAGAACATAAAGATAAGTAACGCCAAACGATATTTTCGCACTCAAATTTTCGTGCTGGCTCTCTTCAAATTTTGTTCAAAAGCCAGAGAGAGAGCGCATTCTAGATATGTACGAAAACATACGCACTTGCTTGATCTACTGTGCAGTACCTGTCATCAACGTTTCATCAACGATTTATCAAAAAAACTTCGTTGTTGTTTATGAATCATCGATGAAATTCCATACAAACTGTTGATGAAATTAACATGGGCATGTCCTAGGCTGTCATCAGTGACAACTTCATCAATGATTCATCGATGATTAATCATCCTTTCATCAACTTTTCATCGATGATTCATCAACAACTTCATCAACATTTCATCACCGTTTCATCAACATTTCATCGATGATTCATCAACATAATTTTTGAAGAGAGAAATTGATTCGCATCTCTGACCCCATAAAGTATATATATTCTTGATCAGCACCACCAGCCGAGTCGATTTAGCCATGTCCGTTTGTCCGTCTCTCGTCCGTGTGAAACAACAGATCTCAGAGACTATAAGAGGTAGAGTTACCAAATTTGGTGACAGCATTAGAATCTGTTGCACGCAGATCAAGTTTGTTTTAAAATTTGGCCACGCCCACTTCCGCCATCAAAAATCATAAAAAACGTTAAATAAGCTATACTCGTTTTTTTCGGGTAAAAGTTAATAAATACAAAAAATTAATAAAATAGAGCGGACGTTTCCTGAAAATTTCAGTAAAATCGGATGATAAACATGCGAGATATTAGAATTAGAATTTTAACACACCGCCCTAAGGCACTGCTATTGCTCTTGCAACCTGTAGCCGACAGGTGGCGCATTCGAGCCTTGGCCGCGCGATATAATGGCGCCAACTGCAGAAGAAATGACAAAAGAATATAGCAAAAAATGAAAAAAAAAATACATAATTCATTTTTTGCCGTCCTTATAAAATGATTCATTCATATTTAAGTATGACATTAAATTGTTTAGGTCGGGAGCTAATTCGAGAGGCGATTTATTTTAAGAATTTTACAATTTTAAATAGCTTTTTAGTGTAAAGTAGAAACGTTTAGGTGCCGGGTATCTCACAGTCGAGCACTCTCGACTGTAGCTTTCTTACTTGTTTTCAAAGTATTTTCATACATTTTGAGACATAGCTGTTTTTTACGGGCTTAGAATTACTATTTAAATTTCATTAAGATCGGATAACTATATTATATAGCTGCCATAGAACGATCTGTTGATTTATATGAAAATGTAACATTCTACATGTAAAATGTAAAATGTGTATGTAAATGTTATAAAAATGTACAAAGTTCGATATTTTCGCAGCATTAAATATTAGATGCTGCTATGAAAATCGTTTAAAAAATTAAATTCCATTCGGCTTAAATTAATTCGGCTTTTTAAACAAGTTCAATCAAAGGTTGCGGTATGAAAAAATTCCACTCAAAATCATTCAATGATTAATAAATCGCAAGCCTCTTCCCCCTCTTGGTGATAACGCAACATATGAACAGCCTCCAAGCCTCAGCAGCTGATTAGTTCCAAATCTTCTTATCTTCGTTTAGCGTACTCATTTCGACCAAATCAATCGGCGCTTAGTACCATTTCATCATTCGGAAAAATAAGACAGAGGTTTATTTTATGTATATTCGTCTTGGCGAAAACACACTCCAAGTTAAAAAGAAAATGATTACTCTATATGTGCTACTTTTGCTGGCTGTGGCCTGTGTCCTTGGAAGCCAAGACTTTGAGAGTGTTTGTCCACATGAGGCATGTATTCTTCTAAACCATTCGAAATATTCGGATATTCAGGCTCCGAATATCAAGGTTCTTCTCCAGAGACACGTCTCAGATTTGAAGATGCTTAAACTCACACCCAATCTCGAATACCTACTTGCGGACGACTGCGAGGACGACTTCAACATGGAGGTTTTGCCTCCAATGGCCAATCTCAAAGAGATCGATATAAGAACCTGCCATATTTCGGAACTACACAATTACCAGTTTGAGAATGTATTCAATTTGGCCAAACTCATGCTGGCCGGAAACTCCATAGAGAGACTGTCCAATGAAACCTTCTACAAACTCTCCCACCTGGAGTTTCTAAATCTGGAGGACAACTTGATTAAGGACCTTCCGGGGGCTGTCTTCTATCCGCTGGAGGATCTGTATTGGGTAAAATTGACTAATAATAAAATCTCAATGCTGACGGAGGATCTCTTTTCACGGAATAAAAAATTAGTGGCGATCTATCTTGAAGGAAACCCGTTGAAAACCATTAATTTAGTTTTTTCTCCCTGGAGTTTCTCCTTAGTAACCCTAGATCTGAGTAATTGTGTCCAACTGAGGGATGCACGATTGTCTATTAATGTAAAAGACATATACCTGGAGAACAGCGGACTCGAGAGATTGCAGATCAGAGGAACAATCAATTCAAAAATATATCATAAAAACAGTAAGGTAACTCATGCGGACTTTCATGGCACCTACTTCCAATGGACAATGGTACAAGCCTTTTGCGACCTGCAATCCCTTAAGTGGCTGGATCTGTCAAGTACCTCAAAACCCGACGATATGCCTATCTTCAATTTGAACGAGAATGAGAATGGGTGCAATTTTCCCAGTCTCAAGTTCCTCAACATGTCTTATAATAAATTAAGATATATTCCGCAGAGGTTACCTCTTTTTGGGACAAATCTTACAACCCTGGACCTCGCTCATAATTTACTCGACGAGGAATCTCTCCTAGACTACTTCTCTTATTATAATGAGACTTATGCGTTTGAGGGTAATTTCCCCCATCTCAAGTTATTAAATCTGTCTAATAATAAACTAAAATATATTCCGCGGGGATTTCTTGGACCCAACCTTACCACCCTGGACCTCTCCCATAATTTACTGGAGGACATATCCCTAGAATCCTTTGCTGGAGCCCACTCCCTTCGAAACCTCCATCTGGAGGGAAACCAACTGAAAAGCTTTGACTATCTATCTGTTTGCAGCGTACTGAAAAATCTTAAAAAGATTACCCTCTATGACAACCGTTTTAATGCCACTTTTTACCACAACATGGCCAAGTTCTTTGGAGGCAAAGATTTGCATTTAATTCCAAGACCCAGGGTCTCACAGAACAATTAGAATTTTGCCCTATGTCTTAACATTCTAATTGTTTTTTTTTGAAAATGTATGTATTTATGTATGTATGTATTTAATGTATTTCACATCAATGTTTTTTAATATCGTTAATAATAAATTCTTGTATTTCATGTATAATAATTTCAACATTTTATTATTTATTTGGGGGCCCTGCCAGAGTTCAAACCAAGGTGACTGTGAGTGCGAGCGAGATAAATAAAATGTGGCAGTCCTAATGTGTAAATAAATAATTTTTTCTAGGGGTACGCATCAAAACAAATTGTATAAAAAAAATAAAAAGTAACTGACCCGGGATCTGAACCCAGATTCCACGATCCAAGGATCCGAGAATCATACTTTAACCATCTTTGCCAAGACTCAGAAAAATTGTATTAGCCTTAATAAAGCTTTGGTTTCAAGCAGCGGAAAAATATAAAATATGTTAGGATAATATGAAAAAAATTCGAATTTTCCGGACATTCAAGTAGGCCGATCAAAAAACCTTTTTAGCGTGCATCTTTAACCAAGAACGAAGCATTTAAAGAAAATCAAGGTAGGTCCAACCGTATGATCTCGGCGTACTATACTGAAAAAAAAACGTAACACATTTTTAAGTCTAGATATTAATATAAGTATCTATAAATTTCGATATATAGCTGTTTTGTACGGTACGATCGGTCAATTTATTTGAAAATGTTAAAAACAACATGTAAAATGTAAAATATGTAGGTAAATGTAACGAAAATTTAAAGAATTTGTGTTTTTTTTTATGTTACCAAAATGGATAGATTTTCAACGATTCAATTGAAGACTGCAAGGGTAATCGAACTTCGGCTTACCGAAGTAAGCTTCCTTTCTTGTCATTTTATAAGAGAAGAGAAAACTTTGCGAAGCAGAAGGCATTACTATTTATTTTTAGTTGATCTATTGCGCTTAGTGACATCTCTTAATTCGGGGAGATTAAACAGTACCGATTCGGCTAGGCACACCACGAGCTGAATACTTTTTATGTGCTGCTCGTGTGGGCTATCTCTGATTTGTAAAAGCAAGGTCTAGGTCAAACCTTATTAGATGTTGACACTCCAGTGACAGTTCCCAGTTTGAGGATCCTAGTCCGATACCAATATAAATGGTCGACTCAGAGGCCCCCAACTCAAGCAATTAATATTTAGCAAGCCTACTTTTTATTATGGTAAATTAGTTACTATATTAATGTCTACAATTTTTAAGTTGTAAGTCTTTTATCCCGTCTGAAAGTCGCTAAAAAATCTATCAAACTATAGCAGAATGTCTCTGAGTCAACCATTTCCATTGGTACCGGAACAGGACCCTCACTCTGGAAAAGCGTCATGGGCGTCGGGCAAGCCGGTTTAGGCTTGCGGCAAATGCATTTAGGGTGTGAGTAACGGCGCTTAATAGACTTCATAGACTTGGGACAGGTTTTCCCCATTGGCTTTGCGCATGACTTCTTTTTAGTGTCTTCTTTCGCTCACAGAAGGTCCCTGGAGGCGCTTCCCCCGCGTTCGATCACCCCATCATCGCCACACTCAGCTTTATCGCTACTCATGGAGTCTGACTAGACACTGGATCTCTTGGCGATTTTGGGTCTCTATAGGGAGCAGATGAGATCATAATATGGAATTTGGACCATCAGCCAGCTTAACTTACAGCAGAGAACATTGCTCGCTGGCGATCATGAAATTTCTCCCAGAATCGCGCGGCTGCTTCCGATATTTTAATAGTGAACTCCTCAAGGAAGTTGCAAAAGCGGACATCGTCGCCTTCCTCCAGCTGGCCGCCGGCCTTAGAACCCTCTTTCGAGTTGGAACTATGTTTCGAACAATTTTCCTAAAATGAGCAGAAGATATCCATATTGAGTTGCTATATAAAATCCGGATATCAGCTACCACATCTTACCGAGGAGAACTGCTTTATATGCCGAGTCGCCGAGCTCTTGACCTCATTGGACATATCAGAGCTACAATCGTCACAACTGTGTATCTCTGGGGTACTCATAATTTTTAACTTTCCTATCACGCGTAGACATTTTTTTGAAAATAAGAATCCTATCGAATTTTTTGTTAAGAAATTTTGTTTACAGATATTTTTGTGCTTGGAATGAGTGGAAATTATTGTGTTATTCACACACGAAAATTGCGCGCTCCGATAAATTGAAGATATTCAACGGATACAGCAACGTACTATTTTCTCAAATACGAAATAAAAACTTATAAACCTACACTCTACATATTGAAGATCAAATTCAAAACAATTGTGCAGCTTTTGTTTATAAATTTAACAAAAACTGCAAGAAGACGCCGCCGCAAGTAAAACCACAACAACACATAAACAACCGTATTTTGGAAGAAGAGAGAGAGGGAGGAGAACGATCTGATAACATACACTGCGAGAATAAATCGAGCTCCAAATAAAGTCTTCGACACCGGCCTCCAAGCGACAACGCAACAACGCTGGGACTGCAAGTGAGCGCAGCTCGGATGCCCCTTCTCCCCAGCTTATGGCCTTGTTTACGGAGCGCCTCATAGAGCACGCGGATCAGATGTCCACATCGCTAAGCGAAAGTCTGAAGAAGCACACCGACCAAATTGCCACACTGGTGCGGGAAACGGAGGCGCGCATCCTCAGCAGGGTGAGGTTAAAAAGACGGGAGAGAGGGTTTTATGCCTAGAACGCGAAGTAGTTGATCTACGCGCGCAACGGGAGCAGCTAGATGAGCGGGTCGAACACCTGCACTGGGAGATGTTGACCCCGTCATTATCGTCAAAATGGACAACGAGCGAGAGAAGATCGCGGTTCTTCGAAAAATTGGGGCTTATCGTAGAGATAATTTGAAATTTGTGGGCATAGACTCAGAAGCTCTGATCTATGTTAATGAACAGCTGATACGAGATAATTATCTCATTTTTAAAGACGCGATGAGATTAAAAAAGCGGAAAGCTCTTGCCGCCGTTTTTACTCGACGTGGTGCTGTTCACGTGCGCTGTAATGGGAGCGAGAGCACACAGTGCATTGAGAGCATGGAGGAGCTTTTGCGCTTAAGCCCTGATAAGGGAACCACTACGGCCACTCTCTCTTTGCACGCAATTGATAATCATAATGCAGAAGTTTCTGAGGCCAAGTTTCCGGCGCAGGAGAGCTTTCGCTCTTAAATATAATTTGTTTAAGTTAAATATAGTATTAGATAAATGTCCCCTATTTTATAGTTCTTTTTTGTTAGTCGATATAGTTTTTTTTACTGAGTAAGCGTGCCTAAAATCTTATTTTTTAATTCCATGCTGGATGACATAGGAGGTTCCATGGCTGTTAGTATTGTTAAGGTATTAGCAATTACAAAAAGGGTTTAAAGGTGGTGCATATAAATGCCCAGAGCTTATTGAAGAAGATGGATGAGTTTAGGTATATGTTTAAACAATCGAATGTAGATGTGATATCTGTTTCAGATACCTGGTTTATGTCCGATATGTCTGATTTGTCAGTAGCTTGTGATGGTTATGTCTTGTATCGCTCGGATCGCTGGTGGTGTAGCCGTTTATGTGAGTAGTAAGCTTAAATGTAAACATCCGGACGACAGTTTAATTGAATACATATTCCTAGAAGTGGACAGCAAATTTAAAAATAAGAAAGCTCTTATTGGTTTTATTTACCGTCCAAACTGCCTAGTAGACTTTACGCCTCTAGTTGGCGTTATAAGCGAGTTAACAGTTGCTTACGCGGATATTATAATTGCTGGTGACTTCAACAGTAATATTCTTAGCGAAAGTCGACTTTTGGATAGTTTTGAGGCAATTGGACTGTATGCTGTTAACAAGACGACCCCGACGCATTTTAGTAATTTCTGTGATACTCTTCTTGACATATTCTTTATCAGTGAGCCAAGAAATATGTTATTATATGACCAGGTTATAGTACCAGTATTTCAAAACATGACTTCATTTTTTTAACATATGACATACAACTTGACTTTACTGAAGAATCGTTTAATTATAGAGATTACAATAGTATTAATTACAATGAGCTACTGGAGGAATTAATGCTTGTGACTGGTGTCCTATTTATCAAAGTCCTTATGTTGAATGTCAGTTGAATGTCTTACATAATAATATGCAATATATGTTTAATAAATGTGTGCCTCTTAAAAGATAAATCCTAAAACCTAGACTAAATCAGTGGTTTAGTTCTGAAATTAAGAGCCTTATGAGCGTGATCAAGCCTACACTAAGTGGAAGCGCTATAAAACTGTACAAATTGAGTAGAGCCAAAGTTTCGAAACGTATAAAATCTGCAAAATGTGAAAATTTTAAAAATAAATTTGAACACGTTGCATCCACAAAACAAACTTGGAGGGAAATTAATAAGTTAGGAATAGGGAAATCTAGACGAATGGCTGACCACTGTGTTGATGTAGAGGAACTATGCCGAGCATTCTCTCATCTTGATGTACCTGAGGCTAGATGCAATAACTATTTGACATATCAACCATACTGTGATAATAGTTTTAGCTTTGTGTGCGTCAATGAATGTGATGTCTTAGAGAGTATCCTTAAAATAAAATCAAATGCCGAAGGTATAGACGCTATTAATCCTAAATTTGTAAAACTTTTGTTACCACTACTTCTTCGTCATATAACTTATATTTTTAATACAGCCATTACAACGTCCACTTTCCCTTCAATTTGGAAAAAGGCTAAAATTATTCCGATAATGAAACCCAATAGGCAAAGTCCTTGAAAATTTAATATCTGTCCAAATGCAGACTTTCCTCGAGCGTAATTCGTTACTTTCGCAGAAACAGTCGGTCTTTGGAAAGAAAAGGAGCTGTATTAGTGCAATTACAGACATTGTTGAGGACATTCGTTGCCAACTAGACAATAACTGTGCAACTTTTCTAACTCTTCTTGACCACAGCAAAGCATTTGACTCAGTGAACCACAACATTCTTAGTACTAAACTAAAAAATCTTTACAATTTTACAAAAAGTGCTGTTGGTTTCATTTCGTCGTATCTTTCTGGCAGGCAGCAAGCAGTAGTTTCTGGAAATTGTATATCAAGTTTCAGCGAATTAAGTAGGGGTGTCCCTCAGGGATCTGTACTAGGACCATTATTGTTATACCCTTGCAGAGGGTATTATAATTTTGACCAGATGTTTGCAACGCAGTGAAGGAGGCATCTCCGACCCCATAAAGTATATATATTCTTGATCAGCATCACCAGCCGAGTCGATCTAGCCATGTCCGTCTGTCTGTCTGTCCGTCTGTCCGTCTGTCGGTTTCTACGCGAACTAGTCTCTCAGTTTTTGAGCTATCGAGCTGAAATTTTCAGCATAGTCTTATTTCTTTAGCACGCAGTATATGTTGGAACGACCGAAATCGGACTACTATATCCTATAGCTGCCATAGGAATGATGGCGAAATTAATGTAAAAAAAATTTTAACTTCTCTGTTTTTCAACGTATTTCTATAAATTTTGAGATATAGCAGTTTTTTATGGTTCTAAATTTACGGTTTTAATTTCATTAAGATCGGACCACTATATCATATAGCTGCCATAGAAGCGATCGGTCGATTTATATGAAAATTTAAAATTCTACATGTAAAATGTAAAATTTACAAAATTCGATGTTTTTTCAACATTACTAAAATGGTTCGATTTTCAATGATCCAATTGCAGACTGCAAGGGTATACCAGCTTCGGTTTACCGAAGTTAACTTTCTTTCTCATCTTCTATATATGTTAATGATTTGCCTAGTGTCTTGTCCGGTTGTGAAGTACTTTTATATGCAGACGATGTTCAGATTTATGTTAGTAGTCCAGTTAATCAATTAAATGTTTGTGTAAGTAAAAGTAATGATGTCCTTTATCTTATTGACAACTGAGCGAAGGATAATGGCTTAAGCATAAATCCTTCAAAATCCAAATTCATAGTTATTAGTAAAAAACCAATAGAAACCAGATGTTTAGAAAGCCTTGAAATTAGTAACAAGCCTATAACATTTGAGGAGTCGGCAACAAATCTTGGTATTACTTTTAATAATACCTTGAGCTGGAGTAAACATATATCCAAGGCAACTAGTCGAACATATGGCTTGTTGCGTCAGCTCTCTGCATCAAAAGACTTTTTAACACAGCAAATCCGGATTCTTATATCAAAAGCCATTCTAATTCCCACTTTTTTTATGGTGTTGAGATCTTTGGTCACTGCGACACTAGAGATATGCAAAAGTTGACAGTAGCTTTAAATTCTATAGTTAGATATGTGTTTAAACTAAATCGACTTGACCATGTATCCCACTTGACCAGTAAACTACTTGACTTAAACTTGACCTCGTGGATAGATTATAGGACTCTTATATATTTCCATAATATTGTGACAACTCGGCAACCACCGTATCTCTACAATAAGCTCAGCTTTGCAACATCCACAAGGACTAATAATTTCATACGCCCAAGATATAAATCTCTAATTTCAAGCAGACAATTCTTTACCAATGCTATCTGCCTCTGGAACAACCTCCCACATAACTTAAAGACTATTAGGTGCGCAACTCAGTTTAAATTAAAAATTAAAGAATATTTAAAATAGAACAAACAAAAATAGTAAACGAAAATAAAGATAATAGAAGTATGAAACAAAAATACAAAATTAAAATAAAAATAAATAAAAACAAAATAATATAGCAGTAAGTTAACGAAATCAAAATGTCAGTAAAATATTTATAAGTAAATTGTTAGATTAAGAAATATTATTTAAATCAAACTCGTACAATGTATGTGTGTCCATTTTGACTAGTGCAATAAATATAAGTTTACTCTTGTCGCACTAGGATATTAAGAAATAAATAAATAAATTGAGTTGGTGTTGTGGACTGAATGTAGATTCAGCTGAGCAACATTACAGAAAGGGTGTTCGGTTTGAATGGAAAGTCGCAGATTGCAGGAAACTTTAATGACACTTTTCCTATATTGTGCGCTCTTGTATTGACCGTTTTGTAGCTTAAAGAGCTTTATCCTTCTCTTCGCCCCTTCAGCTTCCGCAGAAGTCATATTGTGGTGCAGACAGGGACATGTATCACCAAGGACATTAGAACATAAAGATAAGTAACGCCAAACGATATTTTCGCACTCAAATTTTCGTGCTGGCTCTCTTCAAATTTTGTTCAAAAGCCAGAGAGAGAGCGCATTCTAGATATGTACGAAAACATACGCACTTGCTTGATCTACTGTGCAGTACCTGTCATCAACGTTTCATCAACGATTTATCAAAAAAACTTCGTTGTTGTTTATGAATCATCGATGAAATTCCATACAAACTGTTGATGAAATTAACATGGGCATGTCCTAGGCTGTCATCAGTGACAACTTCATCAATGATTCATCGATGATTAATCATCCTTTCATCAACTTTTCATCGATGATTCATCAACAACTTCATCAACATTTCATCACCGTTTCATCAACATTTCATCGATGATTCATCAACATAATTTTTGAAGAGAGAAATTGATTCGCATCTCTGACCCCATAAAGTATATATATTCTTGATCAGCACCACCAGCCGAGTCGATTTAGCCATGTCCGTTTGTCCGTCTCTCGTCCGTGTGAAACAACAGATCTCAGAGACTATAAGAGGTAGAGTTACCAAATTTGGTGACAGCATTAGAATCTGTTGCACGCAGATCAAGTTTGTTTTAAAATTTGGCCACGCCCACTTCCGCCATCAAAAATCATAAAAAACGTTAAATAAGCTATACTCGTTTTTTTTCGGGTAAAAGTTAATAAATACAAAAAATTAATAAAATAGAGCGGACGTTTCCTGAAAATTTCAGTAAAATCGGATGATAAACATGCGAGATATTAGAATTAGAATTTTAACACACCGCCCTAAGGCACTGCTATTGCTCTTGCAACCTGTAGCCGACAGGTGGCGCATTCGAGCCTTGGCCGCGCGATATAATGGCGCCAACTGCAGAAGAAATGACAAAAGAATATAGCAAAAAATGAAAAAAAAAATACATAATTCATTTTTTGCCGTCCTTATAAAATGATTCATTCATATTTAAGTATGACATTAAATTGTTTAGGTCGGGAGCTAATTCGAGAGGCGATTTATTTTAAGAATTTTACAATTTTAAATAGCTTTTTAGTGTAAAGTAGAAACGTTTAGGTGCCGGGTATCTCACAGTCGAGCACTCTCGACTGTAGCTTTCTTACTTGATTTCAAAGTATTTTCATACATTTTGAGACATAGCTGTTTTTTACGGGCTTAGAATTACTATTTAAATTTCATTAAGATCGGATAACTATATTATATAGCTGCCATAGAACGATCTGTTGATTTATATGAAAATGTAACATTCTACATGTAAAATGTAAAATGTGTATGTAAATGTTATAAAAATGTACAAAGTTCGATATTTTCGCAGCATTAAATATTAGATGCTGCTATGAAAATCGTTTAAAAAATTAAATTCCATTCGGCTTAAATTAATTCGGCTTTTTAAACAAGTTCAATCAAAGGTTGCGGTATGAAAAAATTCCACTCAAAATCATTCAATGATTAATAAATCGCAAGCCTCTTCCCCCTCTTGGTGATAACGCAACATATGAACAGCCTCCAAGCCTCAGCAGCTGATTAGTTCCAAATCTTCTTATCTTCGTTTAGCGTACTCATTTCGACCAAATCAATCGGCGCTTAGTACCATTTCATCATTCGGAAAAATAAGACAGAGGTTTATTTTATGTATATTCGTCTTGGCGAAAACACACTCCAAGTTAAAAAGAAAATGATTACTCTATATGTGCTACTTTTGCTGGCTGTGGCCTGTGTCCTTGGAAGCCAAGACTTTGAGAGTGTTTGTCCACATGAGGCATGTATTCTTCTAAACCATTCGAAATATTCGGATATTCAGGCTCCGAATATCAAGGTTCTTCTCCAGAGACACGTCTCAGATTTGAAGATGCTTAAACTCACACCCAATCTCGAATACCTACTTGCGGACGACTGCGAGGACGACTTCAACATGGAGGTTTTGCCTCCAATGGCCAATCTCAAAGAGATCGATATAAGAACCTGCCATATTTCGGAACTACACAATTACCAGTTTGAGAATGTATTCAATTTGGCCAAACTCATGCTGGCCGGAAACTCCATAGAGAGACTGTCCAATGAAACCTTCTACAAACTCTCCCACCTGGAGTTTCTAAATCTGGAGGACAACTTGATTAAGGACCTTCCGGGGGCTGTCTTCTATCCGCTGGAGGATCTGTATTGGGTAAAATTGACTAATAATAAAATCTCAATGCTGACGGAGGATCTCTTTTCACGGAATAAAAAATTAGTGGCGATCTATCTTGAAGGAAACCCGTTGAAAACCATTAATTTAGTTTTTTCTCCCTGGAGTTTCTCCTTAGTAACCCTAGATCTGAGTAATTGTGTCCAACTGAGGGATGCACGATTGTCTATTAATGTAAAAGACATATACCTGGAGAACAGCGGACTCGAGAGATTGCAGATCAGAGGAACAATCAATTCAAAAATATATCATAAAAACAGTAAGGTAACTCATGCGGACTTTCATGGCACCTACTTCCAATGGACAATGGTACAAGCCTTTTGCGACCTGCAATCCCTTAAGTGGCTGGATCTGTCAAGTACCTCAAAACCCGACGATATGCCTATCTTCAATTTGAACGAGAATGAGAATGGGTGCAATTTTCCCAGTCTCAAGTTCCTCAACATGTCTTATAATAAATTAAGATATATTCCGCAGAGGTTACCTCTTTTTGGGACAAATCTTACAACCCTGGACCTCGCTCATAATTTACTCGACGAGGAATCTCTCCTAGACTACTTCTCTTATTATAATGAGACTTATGCGTTTGAGGGTAATTTCCCCCATCTCAAGTTATTAAATCTGTCTAATAATAAACTAAAATATATTCCGCGGGGATTTCTTGGACCCAACCTTACCACCCTGGACCTCTCCCATAATTTACTGGAGGACATATCCCTAGAATCCTTTGCTGGAGCCCACTCCCTTCGAAACCTCCATCTGGAGGGAAACCAACTGAAAAGCTTTGACTATCTATCTGTTTGCAGCGTACTGAAAAATCTTAAAAAGATTACCCTCTATGACAACCGTTTTAATTCCACTTTTTACCACAACATGGCCAAGTTCTTTGGAGGCACAGATCTGCATTTAATTCCAAGACCCAGGGTCTCACAGAACAATTAGAATTTTGCCCTATGTCTTAACATTCTAATTGTGTTTTTTTGAAAACAGTTTTTAAATTTGATGTAATTTCCATAACATACATTTTATATATAGTTTTTAATGTATTTAACATCAATGTTTTTTAATATCGTTAATAATAAATTCTTGTATTTCATGTATAATAATTTCAACATTTTATTATTTATTTGGGGGCCCTGCCAGAGTTCAAACCGAGGTGACTGTGAGTGCGAGCAAGATAAATAAAATGTGGCAGTCCTAATGTGTTAATAAATAATTTTTTCTAGGGGTACGCATCAAAACAAATTGTATAAAAAAATAAAAAGTAACTGACCCGGGATCTGAACCCAGATTCCACGATCCAAGGATCCGAGAATCATACTTTAACCATCTTTGCCAAGACTCTGAAAAATTGCATTAGCCTTAATAAAGCTTTGGATTCAAGCAGCGGAAAAATATAAAATATGTTAGGATAATATGAAAAAAATTCGAATTTTCCGGACATTCAAGTAGGCCGATCAAAAAACCTTTTTAGCGTGCATCTTGAACCGAACGAGGCATCAAGGTGGGTCCAACCGTATGATCTCGGCGTACTATACTAAAAAAAAACGTAACACATTTTTAAGTCTAGATATAAATATAATAAGTATCTATAAATTTCGAGATATAGATGTTTTGTACGGTACGATCGGTCAATTTATTTGAAAATCTTAAAAATTACAAGTAAAATGTAAAATATGTAGGTAAATGTAACGAAAATTTAAAGAATTTTTGTTTTTTTTAAATCCAAAATGGATAGATTTTCAACGATTCAATTGAAGACTGCAAGGGTAATCGAACTTCGGCTTACCGAAGTAAGCTTCCTTTCTTGTCATTTTATAAGAGAAGAGAAAACTTTGCGAAGCAGAAGGCATTACTATTTATTTTTAGTTGATCTATTGCGCTTAGTGACATCTCTTAATTCGGGGAGATTAAACAGTACCGATTCGGCTAGGCACACCACGAGCTGAATACTTTTTATGTGCTGCTCGTGTGGGCTATCTCTGATTTGTTAAGGCAAGGTATAGGTCAACGCCTATTAGATGTTGACACTCTAGCGACACTTCCCAGTTTGAGGATCCTAGTCCGATACTAATATAAATGGTCGACTCGGAGGCCCCCAACTCAAGCAATTAATATTTAGCAAGCCTACTTTTTATTATGGTATAGTTACTATATTAATGTCTACAATTTTTAAGTTGTAAGTCTTTTATCCCGTCGGAAAGTCGCTAAAAAATCTATCAAACTATAGCAGAATGTCTTGCTAAATATTAATTGCTTGTATTGGGGGTCTCTGAGTCAACCATTTCCATTGGTACCGGAACAGGACCCTCACTCTGGAAAAGCGTCATGGGCCTCGGGCAAGCCGGTTTCGGCTTGCGGCAAATGCATTTAGGGTTGGAGTAACGGCGATTAATAGACTTCATAGACTTGGGGCAGGCTTTCCTCATTGGCTTTTCGCAAGACTTCTTTAGTTTCTTCTTTCGCTCACAGACTCTGCCCCTGGAGGTGCTTCCCCCGCGTTTGATCACTCCATCGTCGCCACCCTCAGCCTTATCACTGCACATGGTGTCTGACGAGACACTGGATCTCTTGGCGATTTTGGGTCTCTATAGGGAGCTATTGAGATCATAATATAGAATTTGGACCATCAGCCAGCTTAACTTACAGCAGAGAACATTGCTTGCTGGCGATCAGGCATTTTCTCCCAGAATCGCGCGGCTGCTTCCGATATTTTAATGGTGTACTCCTCAAGGAAGTTGCAAAAGCGGACATCGTCGCCTTCCTACAGCTGGCCGCCGGCCTTAGACCCCTCTTTCGAGTTGGAACTATGTTCCGAACAATTTTCCTATAATGAGCAGAAGATATCCATATTGAGTTGCTATATAAAATCCGGATATCAGCTAGCACATCTTACCGAGGAGAACTGCTTTATATGCCGAGTCGCCTCACTGGACATATCAGAGCTACAATCGTCACAACTGTGTATCTCTGGGGTACTCATAATTTTTAACTTTCCTATCACGCGTAAAAATTTGTTAGAAAATAAAAATCCTACCGAATTTTGTTTGTTTACAGAAATTGTTGTGCTCCGATTGAGTTGGTGTTGTGGACTGAATGTAGATTCAGCTGAGCAACATTACAGAAAGTGTGTTCGGTTTGAATGGAAAGTCGCAGATTGCAGGAAACTTTAAGGACAATTTTCCTCTATTATGCGTACTTATATTGACCATTTTGTAGTTTAAAGAACTAGGCAAGAGTGAAATAAGTTCTTCACCGCTTTTTCCTCCTCAACGCCCCTTCAGCTTCCGAAGAAGTCATATACACACATAGGAGCACGGTCTATTTATAGATTTTTACGCTCTCAACTTTGTGCTAGCGAGAGGTTCACAAATTTGTCGCTTGCAAAAACGTGCTTGCATATTGCAACTCAAATGTACGGCATCTTAGTGATTATATTGATCATTGGAAGCTGGTAGTTTTCTTTATGCAGCTTCGGTGCCTGATAAATAAAGAAACCATAGATTTCTACACACCAGAAAACATGAAAAGTTTAATTTTAATTAAAGAAAATAACATATTTTCTAGTACATTTCAATGAGCTTCTCGGCCATGGCACGGATACCGATCCAGGTTTCCGTGACGAACTCATCGATGCGGGTGACTGGCGGATTGAATCCAATGCTGCCAGCTCCCGGTAACTCCATGGTGATGGACACATTGAAGCCGGCATAGTAACCGTAGTCGTCACTAGCTCCAGCAGCTATATAAAGGACATTGGTAGAGGATCCGTAAGTGTAGACGGTTCCAGTGGCGGTCTCAATGGCCTCGGCTCCAGCGCGGGCAACTGCATCCAGATCTTCCCAGTTATCGGGTAGATCGCTAATAGAATATGGATATTTAAAATATTAATTATAATAAAATGTATAGTACAATGTGCTTAATAATGTTATACTTAAATATTTGTGATACTTAATTATTAATTCTTATAAAATAAATTACTTGTAATTTACTTTAATGAATAATTAGATTTAAAATCTATATTTTGATGTGATTTAATAAAAGAAAACTGTGGATAAATGAAGCCTTCTTTAAGATACCTTATTAGTAATTTCAAATCTTAAATTTTGGGCTATGAAACTCTCAAAAAAATGTATATAAAAGAATACTCTTTCCGTTAACTAAATACTTACGAAGTCCAGCCCCAAGGATACAGCAGATAGTTGCCGTACGAGTGGATGGTGAGGTACATAATACCCCGATCCGCCAGCGAGTGCATCAGATCCCGCACCACAATCGTCTCTGGCTCGGAGAAGGCAGTGGGACCGGCATAGGTATCCGCGCAGGGATTCGATGAGGCGCCCTCCTCGTTCCAGTGGAACGCGAAGTTGCGGTTGGGATCCGCTCCATAGCAGGTCTGACCGGCGTAGGTGTAAGGCTGACGGGTCTTGCGCCACATGCGGGCGAGGGTTCCTCCCTGCGAGTGCTCGTAGCCATCGGCATTGACCAGGGGCAGGATGACCCAGTCGTAGTCCTCCAGCAGGTAGGCATTCTGCTCGAACTGCTCCACCAGCTGATCAATGACATACAGAACCGCCGCCGGCGAGATCCATTCCCTGGCATGGAAGCCCCCATCCAAGAAGATCACCTTCTTGCCGGCCCTTCCATCGCCATTTGTGATGGTGATGGTCTTCAGGACGCGCTTCTCGTAGGACCAACCCACGGTTTTCACATAGACCCGAAGGGGGAACCGCTGGGCCAAGTCATCAATGTAGTTAATGATCTCCTCGTGGTTGTAATAGCGCTCCGTGCTCAAGCGACCCTTGCCCGTGATGGGGCTCAGGAGCCGCTGCATTTGCCTCTGGGCGAACTCCTCGGCAATGGAAGCGCCCAGATTGGAGTTCACAACGCTACTGGTGATCTGATGTCCCTCAATGAGTTCCTGGAACTGCTCCAACTGTTCGGGGCTGACAACCACGCGGGATGGATGTCCCAACAGGCGACTCTCGCTGATGAAATCGAATCCCTCCAGGCTGAGCTGGTGCAGCAACTTTGCCTGGTCGGTGGTCGAGGGAGTCACCTCATAGATACGGTAGCTAAAATAAATATTTTAAACTTACTTCACCGGAATCTTGCTATACTTTCTCCTTCGTTTTAATCATTTTTATTTTAAATAAAAAGCTTACAACTTTTCTTCCGAACTACTTACTTCTCGTAGTCCCGATCGGCGGCCACCACAGCAGCGCCCAAGAGCAGCACTAACAAGCCCAGGGAAAACTTCATCTTCGATCAGACTAAGCAACCGCGTGGCTTGGGCGAGCCACTTAAATAGCCGCCAAAGTCACCAGGCCGCGTATCTAATCGCCAAATAGATCAATAAATAATAAAGCACTCCAGAAACTCCCGCGCCGCTGACCCGTCAAATCAGAGCTGGCGCAATTCCCCAGTTAATGTCTTTTTATTTACAGCCCGATTACGGGCGATTACGCCGGGTATCGTCTTATCACCTCCACGGCCATGGCCCGCACGCCCACCCAGCTCTCCGTGACTAGGCCCTCGATGTGCGAGACCCAGGGATCGAAGCCCAGGAATCCCGCTGCCGGCAGCTCCATGGTCATCGATACCGTCGCATTGGCCACTCCGAGAGCGAAGTCCGCCGTGTCGCCGGATGTCGGATATAGGACGTAGTAGGTGCTGCCCCAGCTGTAGATGCCATTGGTGGAGTGAATGATGGCCATGGCCCCGGCCTCCGCCACTGACATCATGTCCTGGTAGTGATCCGGAAAGTCCCTGGAACAATAAGGCAATTAAATATTAAGTCTGACCTATTGAAAGTACACCAAAGAAGGATTGTGATATAAATTTAATATACTAGCAAGGTAGCCCGCAACTTAGTTTGACGAAAGAAAGATTTTTAGGCCAAATCGTCTTGATATTCTCCTAAAAATTTTCGTGCTTTCGTATACTCAGACATTAATACATTTTTTGGACATAATATAAGTATCTATAAGTATCTATATAGTAATTTTATTTAAGTTAAACAGTGACTTGAACTCAGGGTATTCTGTGGTGGGGAAATTCTACAAAAGCAATCCTTTCCGCTTGTTAAGAAGACTTCATCACTGTATAAAATCTTATTTAATACAGTAAATATTTTTTAAGCTCTTACTTAGTTTTTAAAATATACAAGATAATCTAAAAGAATAAATTCTTTTGTTTCTGGTTGTTCGGATATTTTTCCATGGCCTTCGCTGCCATTTTACGAACACCAACCCAAGTTTCTTCAACAAGTTCTTTGATAAATTCTTTGGGTGGATGGAATCCGAAATCGACACCATTTCTTTCTCCTGGAAGTTCCCATGTATAGGATAATGGGAAGCCGATGCTGTAAGCATAGTCATCTGAACCCCCACCCGCCAGAGCCAGGGCATGTCCAGGAATCACTTCATAAAGTGATGGAAATGCATTGGCTATTGCACTGGTCCCAGCATCGGCCACTTCTATATGCTCCTTGGAGTTGGGGACATTTATCCTAGAATTAGAGCATTGTCAACGGAGCGATTAGGAAAAAATTGTATGGCCTTACCTATTATACGCTCGAGGGTATATAATTGCAGGGCCATAGGAATGAATCGATATATACAACAAGCCGCGTCCAAAATCTGTCAGTTTATGCAGAGCTCCCAGCACTGCCCTGGATTCAGGCTCTGTGAAAGCCCCAAGTCCCATATGTGTATCTTCGCATGGGTTGACGTCAGATTGTCCTAGACTCCAACCCACTCCAAAATTTCGATTTAGGTCTATGCCAATGCAATCGTGGCTGCTGGGTCTGCGATTCTTGCGCCAACATTTGATTTTAATATCTGGGTCACTCAAACTACAATTAATTCGTTCATTTGTAAACTCCATTCCAGATCGGGAATAATGGTATCCGTCTGGATTAACAAGGGGGAGGATAACCCAGTCGTGGTCCTTCAGGAGTTCCTTGCTCTCCTCATAGTTCACCACCAGCTCATTGATAATATTCATGGCCGTAGTGTGTGTGAGCCATTCCCTGGCATGAATTCCTGCATCGATGAAGATCACCTTCTTCTTTTCCGAACATCCGTGTCCACTGGTTATGGTAATGGTGGTCAGGCTCCTATTTTCATAGGTCTTTCCGATTTCCGTCAGTGTAACTCGCTGGCTGTAACTCCTGGCCAAGCCATTCAGATACTGCTGGATTCCATCAAGTGTGTAAAAGTCATCCGTCTGGTAAGCTGGTCCCGATCTCGCTAGGACCGCCAAGGATCCACTGAGAATGGAAATGACTAGGAATACTATTGGATACATTTTGTTGAAATTGCCAGTGAAGACAGCTCTTTATAAAGGGTGTTAGTTACAGAAAATGTAAATGTAATTGTATACTCTTTTTTTCATTTTAACTTTATAACAAATATATGTTATTCACATTCCTTCAAGACACGAGCAACCAACTTATTAAAATGATCTAGCAATTTTAACTAAATTCAAAACGCTTTTTTGTAATTAAAAAATACCTTAAATATATGAAGATATTATCAAGAACCACGTAAGCGCTGAGACCCTTTATAAAGAGCTTTCTCTTCCAGTAATGCTAACAGAATGTATCCAATCCTATTGCTAGTCACTTCCATCCTCGGTGGATCCTTGGCGATCCCAGCGAGATCGGGACCAGCTTACCAGACGGATGACTACTACACCCTTGAAGGGATCCAGCTGTATCTAAATTGCCTGGCAAGGACTTATTGCAACCGAGTTACACTGAAGGAAATCGGAACGACCTACGAAAATAGGAGCCTGACCACCATTACCATAACTAACGGAGACGGACGTCCGGAAAAGAAAGCAATCTTCATCGATGCAGGAATTCATGCCAGGGAATGGCTCGCCCACACTACGGCCTTGAATATCATCAATGAGCTGGTGGTGAACTTTGAGGAGAACAAACACCTCCTAAAGGACCACGACTGGGTTATCCTTCCCCTTGTTAATCCAGACGGATACCATTATTCCCGATCTGGAATGGAGTTTACAAATGAACAAATTGATTGTATTTTGAGTGACCCAGATATTAAAATCAAATGTTGGCGCAAGAATCGCAGACCCAGCAGCCACGATTGCGTCGGCATAGACCTTAATCGGAATTTTGGAGTGGGTTGGAGTCGAGGAGATGCTAAGGTCAACCCATGCGAGGATAACCATATGGGACCTGGGGCTTTCACAGAGCCTGAATCCAAGGCAGTGCAAGGAGCTCTACACAAACTTGCGGATGATGGACTGGGTGTTATGTATATATCGCTTCATTCATACAATAACTCAATTCTATATCCTTGGGGGTATGCTAAGTAAGTTATGCAGGATTAATTTTTGTTCCCCTTTTAACACTGTTATATTTTTAGAAAAAAAGGATCCAACTGCAAGAAACATATAGAAGTGGCCACTGCTGGCATCAGAGCCATCGAGAAAGCCTTCGCTTCCAAATATTTTGTGAACCCATTACATGGCTTGTATCCGGCTGGTGGCACTTCAGCTGACTATGCCTACAGCATCGGATTTCCATTATCCTATACAATCGAACTTCCGGGAGAAAGAAACGGTATCAAGTTCAATTTCCATCCACCCAAAGAACTTATAAAAGAACTTGTTGAAGAGACATGGGTTGGTGTCCGAGCTATGGCAGAAAGAGTCGCAAAAATATCTAAAATCAACAAGAAAACTCTGAACTCAAATGTTCTTAAGAATGTCTTGTCCTAACTTATCTTATATTTATTTGCTTAGCAACAATAAATCAAAATAAAATGTATATATGCTAAGAAAGGAGGCAAACTTACTTGGTAAATCCCCAAGGCAGCAGAAAGTAGTTTCCGTAGGAGTGAAGGGAAAGATACCAGGTAAGCCTGTCGCCATAATGAAGCAGGACATCTCGCAGGACCTGCGACTCTGGCTGATCGAAGGGCCGCTCGCCCCGGTAAATATCCTCGCAGGGATCCGGCGAGGATCCCTCGTCGTGTCCCCACTCGTAGCCGAAGTTCCTGTTGAGATCCGTGCCCACGCAATCCGGATTGCCGGTGGGACGACGGGTCTTTCGCCAGTACCGCGAGTCCGTGTGCGTGTACTCATAGCCATCCGCATTGACCACCGGCATGATGACCCAGTCGAAGTCCACTAACAGCTCCTGGTTTTCCACGTAGTTGTCCAACAGCTGCTGGATAATGTAGAGGGCCATCGAGGGCGAGATCCACTCTCGGGCGTGAACAGTGCCATCGACAAGGATCACGGGCTTGTTCCGCCTTCCATCTCCGTTGGTGATGGTCAGAACCTTTAGGGGTCGTCTCTCGTAGCTCCAGCCGAATTGCTTAACCTGAACTCTTTTCGGAAATCGTTCGGGCAGGGTGTCCAGATAGTCATTGATCTCCGAGTGAGTGTAAAAGGCTCCCAGGACATCGAGATGGGGTAGCTGAATCCTTTGCTTTCTCTTCAGATTATCCGCTCTCTGAGCCTGGACTAAGGGGGCTAAGTCCTCTACCAGCACCCGATGTTTTACGTGGTGTCTTTCAAGAATCTTAACCAGATCATCATCTTCTCCTGGCGCGACTATTACCTTCAGGGAAGTTAGAGTTCCATTCCCACTGGAACGCAGAAAATCCCAATGCGCCTTTTCCTTGGACAACTTTTTGATAAGACTCTCCTGTTCAACCCGAGGGGTCTGCAGCTCGTACACCTTGAAGTCCTTGTAGTCCTGCCAAGCGAAAAGGAGCATTGGCTGCACCAGCAGCAGAATTAGGCAACGCACCACTAATGAGGTCATATTCCCCCGAAAGTCCGATCTTGACTGAACTAAGGCAGCTGCCCGACCCGATAGTATACCAATTTTTATCACTTTATTGGAGACGCTGCCGCCTGCTTACGATACCAAACGCGCCTTTGTTTATAGGCTTCCGTTTATGGCACACAGAAACTAAGCGGATCCCCCTTCTGGTTGCCAGGGATGAAGTATTGCCTTTGAAATAAACTAGTTCCAATTTAGCAGGGCTTTCAGCCCAATTAAATAACGACTTATTTGGCTATGTATTTGTTAAACTCTACTAAAAAAAATTGCTCATTACTCTTATATACTTGTAGTGTTTAACTAATAACTAATTTTTCTGGAATTTTCCCATAACTATTCGAATTTTAATGGAACTAAACACCTCTTTAATTTAAAACTAAGTTTGCTAAATACATTAAAAAAACCTTAATGAGAACCATTTTGGTTTAACAATAAATATTGATCGATATCTGTTTGCCATTCAACTTTAGAAGTAAGAAAAAAAAAAAAAAAATCAACTCTTTAATGTCTTTATTAAGTATTAAAAAATAATTCAATTGGTTAAACAAATTCGGAATGTTTTCTTTCAGAACGGAATTTAAATAAACTCAAATCCAAAGTTTAACTTCTGAAACTATTTATAAAACTTATTCTAAAGCCCCCATAATCGTCATTCACTTTCTAATTAGCTAATAAAACTTAGAGATTAAACCCAAGTCAACAAATTGAAAGAACTTTTCAATATTCATCTCTTTAATGCTTAACAACGAGGTCACTAATTAGTTTAAATTTAACAAACAATAAATTCAATCGCTTAAATAGCCTAGTAGAGGCTGACGTGCCGGATGAACTCGATGAAGCCGGCGAACGTCTCCTTGCAGACGTGGATGATATCGTGGGCGGGCACGTGGAACTCGTCGCCGGGCAGCTCCAGCGTGTAGGACAGGGGAATTCCCAGGTTGCCGTAGGCGAAGTCGTCCAGGCTGCCGGAGGCCTCGTACAGGATCGAGGCGGAGGTGCCGGTGGTGTAGCGGGTGCCGCGGTACTTGCCGATCTGGTTGGCGGCCCGCAGAGCCACCGAGCGCAGTGTTCCCACCGTTGGAGGTACGGTGTTTCTGCAGAGGGAGAAAAATACAGAATTTATTATTACAGGAATTTAATTTTTTCTAGGGTTTTTGTACCCAGTACCCCATAAACTAAATCCTAATTAGACATTGTAACTAAGCCAAGTGCCACAAAGCTTTTGGTACCGGGTATCCCACAGTAGAGAACACTCGACTGTAGCTTTATTATGCGATTAATTAAGATTGCACTTTGGAAACCGTGATTTCATCAAATCTAAAAAGATTTTATTTTAATTAAGGAAAATGTAAATAAATTTAAACCGCAACCTTTCTCACAGTATAAAAACGAGAGTGGGCTGCGAATTAAATGGATGCAGTGGCAGAAATATTCGGGTTTAATTGCTTTTAGCAAATAATTGAAAAGTAAATTGAATTTCTTTCCGGGCATCCCCGCTGGCTGGGCCTTCGGCCATCGACCGCCGATGGGGTTTTCGGACATGGGAATCCGCATCCCACTTGCCCATACTCACTTCGCATAGCCGTAGGGATAAAAAATGAATTTGCCAAATGAGTGAACATCCAGGCTGAGTTTCACACGATGCCGATTGAATTCCAGATACCGCACCACGGCGGACGTTTCCGGCTCCGAGTTCGGCGCCGTTCCCGAGTAAACCTCCGAGCAGAGCTGTTATTTTTGGGAGGAAAAAGAATGCCAGGATTACGACGGTACTCAATGGCGAAGGTCAATGTTACGGGCTTACGTTCTGGCTGGCACCCTGGTAGTTCCAATGGTTGCCAAAGTTCCGGTTGATGTCCACGCCGGAGCAGGCATGACCGGCGTAGCGGTGACGGTTCTTGCGCCAGAAGCGATCCTAAAAGTACACAAATTTTAGAATAACATTAAGAAACCATTTATTGTATTTATTAACTTAGAAACTATATAGATTATACCCATTTTCTATGCTATTTTAATATATTATATATTCTTTCGTTAGAATATTCTGTAAACTAAGATAAAAATATCCATAAATAAAATATACCTCATACAGTCTTGCTTCTCTAAAATAAACACTTAGCCTAACAATTCGGTCTCAGAATTAAACCTACAAGTTTTTAAATTAAAATTAAATACAAATCAATATTTTAAAATTACTAAAAATATATATCAAATAATTTCTTAAGATTTTATTTATTCATTGTATTACGTACGCTCTGTGTTTCTATATATTTTGACTGAAATAAATTACTTCCACTAAGTGGTTTTATGATATTCTTTGATGTTTCGGTTTTTTACATAAGCGTTAAAGATGGCATTCAAAACAATGAGCATTAATAATGAAACGTTGTTGTGATATTTATAGAATTTATGTATTTTCTAGAAATTTAAAAAATTCTTAAGTGCTGTAATATGAAGGTAGAAGCGCTATTCATAATTTTATTAAATAATATCATAAAAACTTTTATTACATATTTTCCCAGGACTTACCGACGTGTGAGTGTACTCATAGCCATCGGGATTGACGAGCGGTACCAGGAACACCTCCACATCCTGCAGAACCCGCTGGAAGGCGCGCAGGTTGCTCAGCAGCTCGTAGGCCAGATACAGGACAGTCTGCGTGGTGATCCACTCCCGTCCGTGGGCCGCCGCCTGGATGTAGGCCACCCGCCGATGACGCTAATAAATTATATAAATTATAAGAATTTTGTATACGGGTTTATATAAAGCAGAGCTGGCCACACAATGCCCCCGAGGGCTCTCAATCTGACAGAAATTATGTGAGCAGCTCTGATACAATGTACAATAAAGCATAAAATGAAAATATGTATTTTACCACTCGGCTGTTCAGCGAAATGGAGAGTGCGGCGACATGGCGACCCTCGTTGGAGTGGCCCAGGGACTCGTAGCGACAGTACTGCGGATACCTGGCCGCCAGTCCGCTCATGAAGCTGAGCACCTCATGGTAGCGCGGATAGTGCGAAAAGAAGCCGCGGGCCTGGCGACGCGACCGGCGACGTGGTCGCTCCGCCTCTGCGCAATCCTCCTGCTGGCACTCCTCGTACTCCTCCTCGGCGAAGGAGCTGTTCGCCTGCAGGGCGGCCATCAGCTCCATGAGCGGCTGCATCTGGTAGCTGACGCCCAGGCTGGAGAGGCGTGTCTCGAACTGCGCCTTCCGCCGGGGGCTCACCGTCAGCACGGAAGAGTTGCGGGTCAGCAGCCAGAAATCCAGCTCGGCGTCGTTCGTCTGCAGATCGACCATGTAGCGGAAGGCGTCCTCATCGCCGTGCTGCACAGTGTATTTTGTGTAGCTAAAGGTATATTTGTTTATTAGTTAATTCGATAGAGACATATTAATATCATTAAAATAATTTCCTAAAATTTTAAGAGAGAAGTTTTTGAATACGTTTGATGATTATATATTAAATTTTAGATTTATTATAAGATGTTGTGTCTTTAATCTTTAATCGTTTATCTGCAGAATCAATATTTATGGAGGTGCGGATCAAAACGCGTAAAAACTTAAATTAAAAAAACAAACAAGCTTTGAGCCATATTTTGCACTGAGTATGTCAAGGTTGGGCAATCTATTGTTTTGTCAGATATGTGTTAATTAATTCATTGTAGAGATAAAGCATGTGGTGTTCAAACTAAATATATATTAGCGTCCATTTGACAAGCATTTCATTATTTTGACACATTTTGCTAGTCATTCTAATAAGTTAGTTTTAATCAGTGGAACGCAGGGTGTGATATGCTTATTAGTCGTTCGCAATTAGCTGATAGATACCCCGGCAGATAATAATAATTTAGTCTAGAGCCGGGAAATCCCGATGATTGCTCCACATGTCTCAAACTAATTGGACAACAAATTAATTTATGGCTCGCCCTCGCCCGGCGTCAAAATGAGTTGTTGATTCATAAATTTATGCAAAGCGGTGGCTGGCTGGCTCTTTGCCGTTTGTTGGCTCTTTGCCACCTCGCTCGGATCGGTGGCCAATTTATCATCTCGTAAAATTCCACAACGGCAAGCACACACGAAATACAAGAAATAATGAAGCAACAAGCGAGATGCCAGCGAGTATCGTCTTTAAGTCTATCTATTTATCTGGTATTGTGGGTGGGTAGGGGGGACACAGAAAGAAAATTGATATAGAAACTAAATTGAGGATAATATATAAGAGTAAATTATTAGCTTTTAAGCTAATAAAATAATCTTAAGACAAGATAGTGAAACTAATATAGCTTTTTAGTTGTTTCTAATAAGTTTTTATAATGAAATAATGATAGAATATATATTCAAAAATCTTTAAAAATTCGTAATAATATTGCAACACTTAAAACATTTAGATATACCTGAAGTAAGATTAATAAAATCAACATCTCTCTATAACTGATATCATTATAATTAAAATCTTAGCTTTCCTTGAAATTTAAAAGTTTTTGAGTAAATGATTTAATATTTATTCGGTATTTTGCTATAACGGCACTCTTTAAATTTGTCACGTTTTTGATTTACGGCCTCAAATGATTTGCAAACAAAAAGAATATTTAATTCATTATAAGGCCAAGTCTCGTGTAACGTTTTTATGCCATAATGCGAGGTATGGTAATTTGAACAATTTTCTTATTTTTAATATTATTTTGTGAAATAAAATCAACTTATTTTCCTTCAGTGCATTCCCTATTGTATCTGAAGACAAAGGCGCCAGCTAAAAGCTAATCACGTGTGGCAGCCAACGGCATTCAATGATAATTTAATTAAGCGCCCCCCCGCCGACGGCCAAATTGGAATAAGCGGTGGGGCACATTTTTCATCTTTACATAAAGATATGGTTTATAATTTTCCCCACACATTTTTAGGCAAATCAGGGGCCATTGTCCATCATATGCCACCGGCCTTGTGGAAATGCATATCTCGGCTCTTTGCATGCTTAAAATTATATATTTTTTATAATTTCGAACTTGAAAAGCTTGGGTGGTGATGTAACCGCTGCCGCCGCTGGACCAGCGATGATCGGAAGGAAGCTGGCAATTGCCACACGGAATTCCAGGCATTGGCTTGGAAATTCTGCCCTCTGCGACCGCAAAGCCCTCATCCATCACTCATCCGCCACATGGGCCAGTGACAGACAGAGAGGAGATGTTGTTGCTGCTGGTCGAGGGCAGCGGCTTGTTTGGCAAACATTTCGCGCTGCGATCGCTCGACAATCACAAATTGCGAAAATTATCAACGGAACGGTTGTGTTTTGATGTGTTTTGTTGCTTTCAAGTGTTGGCCATTGACCAAAGCGACAAAACGTTTAGAGCCGCTTATTATGACGACTTCTAATCACGGCCAATGGCCACGGGCACGGTTAAGGGCAATATTCACAGAGGTAAAATGTGAATAAACTTCTTAGACTTGTTTTAATTGAAAAATTCCAGTATAGGCTACTCTAAAATATAAATTTACTGATTATAAAAGCTAAACAAAGACTCAAAATGTCATAATCAATTTTAAATTTAAATATCAGTTATTTTTTTGAGATAAAAGAGTAAGGAAAGGAAAAATATAATTTATAAAATTGCTCTTGAGATAAAATCAGTTAAATTTAAAACTGTCATATTTACCTTAATTTCTCTAAAAAAAAGTAATGGCATATTAATTATGAACAAAAAGTTGTTTTAAAATCCTTTGCTTAGACCAACTTGTTCTAAATATATTTATTTTTATAAAAATATTTATTGGAATCTTTTGTTATAAATGATAAGAAACCATTGACGAAGGAAGTGTAAAGAAGCTTTTATAAATTATGTTTGACTCATCTAAGTCTAAACAGTCTGTTCCATCTTTAAAAAATATATCACAGGGCTGGTCTAAATTCGTATAAATTATACGACTTCCTAGCCCTGAAGTCCCTTTGACTTTTTTATCTAGTAACACATGTATAGAATATTTCATAAATTCCTTGATTTGATAAACTCAAAACATACAACACAAAATGCTGCAATTGTTGCATAACTTTTACGATTGGTTCCGCGATGCCTATGGCATCTTTTTTGTGGCCTCCTTGGTGGCGATTCCGTACCTGAGCTATCGCTCCAAGCAGGATGACTTCAACGTGGTGGATACGATCATAATGTATGCAGCCATATTTATCGGAGCCTTTGGATTGCTCCAAGACGATATACATGGACGGCCCCAACCAGGACGAGGACCACAGAGAAGACGAGTTGACTAGCCGTCGTCGTGGCCCTGATTATCGCGAAACAAGTTTTATAACTAGAGACACACTCTCCCCAAAAAAAGTTTCAATTAATGGAATCCGTCTGATTGATGTGTACGACACAGACATTATCTTTTTTTGCTGCTGTTGCATTTTCGGTAACGTTGTAAATTATAATTAATGCGAGTAGCCGCTGATGATGATTACCCTTCGTAGCCGGCCAGGTTGTTGCCGAGGCCGGGGCCCGCCAGTCCGAGGAGACAGAGCGCCAAGCTGCACACGATTCCCTGCCACATTTTCGTCATGTACTATATTCGATATATACGTATATGTACTTTATTCACTTCCACGATCTGTCCAATTATGTATTAAAATATGCAATTGCGGTTGCAGTTGCATGGACAAGCACACGATTTTTGTATATCTTTATTTCACTTTTGTTGGACGTTTGTCTTATTGTTTGCACGCTGCACTTGAGCCGCCACCTGATTATGCAAGTAGCTGTGATTAAATAGTTGGCTTGTTAATGGCAAACAGTAGACGCTCAGCGGACGCGATCCGTGCGTTTCATCTCCGGTCCGGCGGAAGACTGACGGGCGGTTCGAAAAGCGGCCAAGAAAGAAGACGAGAGCAGGCTGGCCAAAAGCACACAGACCGAAAAATGGTCTCGGATCTCTGATCTCGGATTGCGGAGTTGATTGTTTAGAAAAGTGAGTGTCAAGGTCGGGCTTGCGACCAGTTTTCGGGCTTGGGTTCCGAAGATAAATGCGAGCGCGTCACGAGACGAGTTGCGGGAAGCCTTTTAGCCAATTGATCGCGGCACGCGTCTCGTCTATATTTATTTACTCGATTTTTACGGCTTAGAACTTCTTGATTATCTTTGCATAATTTATTCACCGGCTTAATGCCCTTTAACTTGGACTTTTTCTTTTTTTCTGCTGTTTCTTATAAGCCTTGATTGGTTTTTTGAAAATCGAAAACTAGTTTTCTACAATATGATCACTTTGGGCCGAAACAATTTGTTCTGTAGCTTATTTGTGGATTTGGTTTCTGATTCTGCATCCGCATGTCGCGGTTCGTGAATCGATTCTGAAGCCGTCGCTTGTTTATTTTCTGGTTTTTATAGAGGAACTCGTATTATTGCTAAGGTTTTTATGCTTTCGGCTTCCTAATGTCATGATGATGAGTGTTCTGTTCGATTTGAAAGTTCAAGATGTGCGCGCTCGCACTGTATCGTACCGTATCGTTCCTTTGGAGCACTGAACTTTCGAATTTTGGCCAAAAACGGACAAGGTCAAACTTGAGCCGGAAGTCGGGAGCGCTTCATTACAGTTACCATCATCTAAATACGCATTTATCGAGTTCATTAATTCGTCAAGAGATCATCAACAGAAGCCAGGTCACTTAACGCCAAAAAGCATCAAGCCATCATCATCATCATCAACATCGAGCCCCTTCAGATCGCCGCTGATGTTTATATTTGGTCGCTTGGCTTCGTTTCGGTTCGCTTTTGTGTGTAATTATGACACTTGGCTATAGCTTTGGGCACTTCCGGATCGGATTGGCTCAAATCGAAACGATCGGAGCTGCAGTTTACCGAAGAGGCTTGGAAAAAAGTTGTCGCAGAGATGAGCATATGAACAAATAAGCCGCCGCCACTCGCACATTTCCGGCAGAACTAGTTTGTGTGAAATAATTTACATTTAAAATTCATGCGAGTTAATGACTCCGGCTGGGCTTAATGCCAGCTCTTTGGCCAAGTTCTAAATCATTTTAGTTTATTTATTAGCCAGGTCCAGACACCATCAAGCCAAAAGGGCATTCAACTTTCCCGCGCACGCGGCCAGTCGCAAATCAAATTTATTCGCTATCTTCGCTCTGCGATCGCATTAACTTAAAGGCTTATATACTGGTAGTCGCATAAGGAAAGATCTATTTCGAGTTGCTATTGCTCGGACGAAGCTCAAGGCATGGCATATTGTTATTGTCTCGACTTCTGCGGGATTATTTGCATCTGAAAACCCAATAGACAAAAGATGCGTCTGGCCTTAACCATGAACATGAAATCTTTAATCTATTGTATGGGAACGGAACTGCGGAATACACAGAGATATAAATTACAATGATTGAAACGCTGATTTTTGAATTCAATAAAAAGTGTTATCTTAAAAGGCATCACTTTTATTTGTTATTAATATCAAAAACAAAGGTTAATATTAATTTAAAGAAATATTAAAATTAGATCTTAAAACTTAAAGGTGTCAGTTAAATGTATTATCTTTATTTAACAATATACAAATTACTTGTCAGGGAGATGATAATAGATAAAAATTTATATTAAGAATAACTAAGAAGACTGGAGTTCGTACAATAGAATAGCATATATAACAGGGTTGCCCAGGCAATACACTGACATGTTTAAGTTACATTTGTGTGAGTCAAGTGTCTAGAATAAAAAGTAACGAACATTTGTCGTAATATTAAATTAAAAATGGATATGACTAAAAAATAACTATTTTCGCCCCTAAACACGGTAGTGCATTGTTAACATTCTGCGCGTGTGCCGGCAGAGGCCGGGCAGAGTAATTTGCTGACTTGCGAGTCACAGCTTTGAGCACCATTTAATTTTATTAAAAACAATTTAAAGGTATTTATTTGGCTGCCTAAAAAAGCAATACTTTAAGATTTCATTTCATTTTTTGACCCGAAATATATCAAATACTTGTACCATGAAAGCGTAGTGTTTTTTTTTTGTGTACATATGATATCTTAATAGACTGTTTATTGGCTTATATGGAGTGTGGGATCTTGTTGCGTTCGCACAGTAATCAAAATAATCAGAATACTGCCTCACAAACTATGCCAAATTGAACAAAGTTAAATTGCCCTGCCACATGACAAAATACGGACTGTTGTTGGGGCAGGTCCAGGCCAACTTTCCCAGCCATACGAATTTGTTTGGGCATAATTGTTCGGAATTTCGTTAATTCGTAAACAGTTTTATGCTACATTACATTTCGTCATCGCAACTCGAACGAAAGGCAGGAGACAGCCGTCAGGCGGGGAAAAAATCCCCTGAATTCAAAAAAGTTTGGCCCTTTATATTCGCCAACATGCTAATGACATAATGTGCCTACTTCAGAAGGGTTCCCCGAAAACCTCTCTCTGCCATAAAAAAATACGGCCAACCGACTGACTTACTGACTGGGAAAGGCTTCACTTGCTATAGGACTTTGCGTGTTTAAGCCGTGTAACACTAAACAAAAATAAAGGAAAATGTCTGCGAATAATATCAGAAAATACACGAATGGAAAATATCCTGTTAAGACAACTACAAATTATTTTTAAGCTGAATTTATTACACTTAGTTTTTAAACATTAATACTATTATGATTATATTAAATTATTTAATATTAAGAGTATTGTTGAAAGTGGTTTTTATTTAAAATATTTTTAAAAAATGTATGTATAATTTAGTTTGATTATCCAAGTTATAAAAATACTTCTGCTATATAGCGATGAAAATAAAATAATATATTTTAACCCAAATTGCATTTTATATACACTAAAGTGTGTTCTAAATAGTTAAGGTAAGTGAAGAAGAATAGAATAATATATATTTTTCATTTCTCCCTTGAAACTTTCCTTAAACTAACTTCCCTCATTAAAAAGACCATTTAATAGTTTTATAGTGAAAGGGTATTTCTCCAACTGGAAAAAGGAGTAACAATGCCTTATGTAGACATAGCTAGACGTAAATATATGGCAGTCACTGTGTCAGGAAGTTGACTAAAAGACCGTTAAATGAAAATCAACACGAACATGGTTCCTGTATAAATCAACTGGTTGCGTTCGCTCCCGCTCCATGCCATACATATTTATGCCAATTTATATGGATTCGGTTAAGGATTCCGTACAGTTGTATGAATTTTTGTGTGCCGCGCACTTTTGACTTTTGCGTTGACATGACATTTGCCAAGCCATAAAGAAATATATTACACTCGGCAACAAGTTCTCGCAAGTATCAATGGATATTTTTATAGGCACCATAAAGCGGCTGATTTATTTGATCAGCGATTAGGCGTATAAAGCGGAAAACATGGTTTTCGTTTGAGGTAAAGTGATAATCATTAAAGTAATAAAAAATACAGAGAAATATTGTAATATTAATAGTTGTGTTCTTTATATATTTTATTAGCATAACTAGACTACGTTTCTTTATTTAAATCCTGTTTATAAATTGTTTGTTAATATCCATAATTATAAGAAGTATGTATATAGATAATTATAATTCGAAGAATAATTAAGCATACCGAAATATGTCACGTAGCCAAGTGTAATCAGAGGGCAGAGATCTTCGCTGTAAAACGCTTAACCGGAGTAGAAATGGGACTGCTCCTACTCCAACCCAGTAGCTCCTGGCTCGTTTCACCAGGCTGCACGCCAGCTCCCAGAGTCAGAGTCGGAGGCCTTGTTTATTTGCATTCGAAGGTGCCTGCGCTTTTGAACGCCTACGCGGCTGCTCCTGCTCCGGCTCATGCTCCTGTTCCTGGTCCTGCTTCCTGGTTATGCTCCACGCCCACCAGTCAAGTTACCCAGCCCCCGGACTGACATTTAGCATATTTGCGTTTTGTGGCAGCTGCAGCCCAGCCCCGGCTGGGGGATTCCGAGCCCGAATCCAAATCCAATTCCGCATTACATGCTACCGGGGCCCCAACTTATTAAACGTTGTCGCTGTCCCATTTACCCACTGCGAACTGTACACTGAAACCAACAGGTTATGGTGTTTCCATTTCTGTTAATAAACATAGATCACAAAGAAAAAGGTTGTGGTTAAAAAATATTATTATTCTTAGCAATTAATTTCCACTAAAACTTTGTTCTTTCAAATCAGGGAAGCGCACGCCTTTGCTCTTTGCTGCTCCCAGTGCTCTTTCCGTTATGTTTTTCGGGAGGCGCCAGCAAGTCGACACAGACGGTCGATGCTAAACGTTACCAGAATTTGTTCCCTTTTTTTATAAGTATATTTATAATTTGGGAATTATTTCCAAGATACAGTGTCTTTTAAGCAATTTTAACATATCAGTACATTTTTGGATCTTTAAACCTTTTTAAGGATTCAAGGATTTTCTCACAGTGCATGAACAGGAGCAGCTAAAAGGGAAGTCGGAGTTTTAGTGGGAGCAAGAGTTGTGCCATTTATGGGTACAAAACCCTGGCTCCCGATGGTTAAGGCCCGCACAATGGAAGACAATCCCAAGCAGCGCGCACGGCTCGCTCTGCTCGTCGTCGAGCGGCTGCACCTGAACGTCAAGTGCCAGGTGAGACTCCCAGCAGGCCTGGGCCCCGTTCGCATTTACTGTCAACCCGGCCCGAGGTGCCAGTTTCCATTCACATCTCTACAAGGCAAAACCCGTAAATTCTCCAGTGTTAAATTATTTTTCCTAATATTTTTCTTGTACTTAAAAATAAAATTCCCTTTTATTTGGGCAACAACTGCTCGCGATGTTGGCCACAAAATCCAAACGCACCATCACAAAGGCGACGAAGAGCCGGGGCCGGGATACCCCGATCACGCCACTCCGTCGAGTGGTCATCCCGCGACCGGACATCCTGCACGGCTACCTGGAGTACAAGCAGATCAACCAGTATCTGGAGTATCTATCCAATCGCTATCCCCACTTCGTGCACATGTACACGTTGGGTCACACCCATGAGAAGCGAGAGATCCGCGCACTTGAGATCAACTGGATGAACTCCCAGAACGTGGAGTTGTCCCTGCAAATGCGAGAGCAGTCGCCACCGCCGTACGTGGCCGGTGCCATTGGAAACGTCAATGCGCCGGTGGTGCACCGGGGTGACCAGTGCCGGAACACCGTGTTCATCGAGGCGGGAACCCATGCTCGCGAGTGGATCAGCATTAGCACGGCCCTCAACTGCATCTACCAGCTGACGGAGCGCTACACGCGTAACATCGATGTGCTGCGCAAGTTGCGCTTCATCATCGTGCCGCTGGTGAATCCCGATGGTTACGAGTACTCCCGGACCAAGGTGACTGATGAAAAGGGTTCCCATAAAGTCTTGTATGAACACCATTCCTTCCTCAGAATCCCAACTGGCGCAAGAACCGACGCCCGCTCAAGTCCACCAAGTTCGTGGGCACGGACTGCAACCGTAACTACGACATCTTCTGGGGCAGCAGCTCCAGCAAGGTCAACCGGAACACGTACAAAGGCGATCGCCCGTTCTCCGAGCTAGAGACGCGGGCCATGCGCAACATGCTGGACCGGCTCAGCCCCAACCTGCTGTTCTTCCTCTCGCTGCACTCGTATGGCCAGAGCATCATGTACCCGTGGGGCTACTGCCGCGATGCGCCGATGTACTGGCGCGAGCTCAGCTCGCTGGCAAACTCTGGCCGCACTGCCATCAAATCGTACAACGGCAGGGAGTACCGGACGGGCAGTATCAGCTGCTTGACCAAGCGCACCATCGCCGGCTCCGTGGTGGACTATGTTTACGGGGTGCTGCGGGTGCCGATGGCCCTGGTAATGGAGCTGCCGTCGCGGGAGCTTGGCTTCCAGCCACCGGTCGAAATGATCAGCCAGATCGGCCACGAGAGCTGGTACGGCATCCGGGAGATGTGCAAGCGTTCGTACGACCTGCGCCACCAGATCAACCGCGACAACGAGCCGCAACTGCCGCGACCGGCGCGCTACGTCTCGGAGACCAGCAACGAGGGCTCGGTGGCCACGGATAACGGCTCATCGGCCGCCGAGAAGTTGGCGGGCGGCGATGCCTCCGGAGCCCATTCCACGCCCAAGAAGAAGAAGCGGGTGAAGCGCACAATGCGGGCCCAGCACGAGGCCATCCTCCGTTTGCAGAGTTCCAAGCCAGCCGCCGCCGGACCGCAGGCTTTGCCGGCCGGACTCTTCCCGCGCCAGCTACCAAACTCGGCACCACCAAGGAGACCCGGCCGTGACGGACGTGGCGGCGGCGATGGCGTTATCTTAACTACGCATGGCAAGCTGCCCATCTCCTCAACTATGCCGCTGGGCGTGTTCCTCTAAGCTCGAGCCTGGAGTTGAGTTATCTGTTTGTGAATAGTGCCTAAGTGTTTCAGTTTTAAATTAAACGTATTGGCCAAGAAAGGTTGAGATTCAAGATTTGATTTCTTTGTTTTCTTTTTACAAATTAAGTAATCAAGAAAGAAAGCTAACTCGGCTGGTGATACTGATCAATAATTTATGATGTCGGAGATGTCTCATGCATTGCGTTGCAAATATCGTGGCAAAATTATAATACCCTCTGTACGAGTATATTAAAAGGGTTTCGGTTTATATACATAGGTTACAAGGGTTTTAAGTTTCATAAAGTAACGTTTCTTTTTAAAACGTTCTAGTCAAAGTTCAAGTATAGAAAGGAGTAATGTTTCTGCAGTCACTGTATCTCGATAACAAACCGATTGTAACGAAATGCCACCTCTAATGATGATCGATGGTCGAATTTTCAGTTAACTTCTGAGTTCCCCGAAAAAAGACGCGAAGAAGAATAAAGTTCGCTATGTCGCTCAAATTCAACGATGCCATTCAAATTGTGGCAGATAAACTATTAGAAGTCCCAAAACCTGTCTACCAAACATATTTGCAGGACGCAGCCGAGATATCCGAGAAAATGGATCAAGAACTAATCACGATTAATTCAATTTTTAAGGGTACAGTGAGCAACTGGAATGAAACTGGTAAGTCGCAAGTTCTTGGAATTTACATACATATGTACATATGGATGTACATAAAGCTAAATAGAAAAGAAGGTATGTAACAGTTACATCATAAATCTTGGCTTTTTGTCTCCCTATATGTTTGTAAATATGTACATAAATATATTTTCGCAATTACGTTTCCCCTGTTTACTACAAATTGGCTTTTAATTGCAGCTGAGTTCTTCAATACCGAAATTCCAAAACTGCAAACCCCATTTCTTCAACTTAAAATGCCATTTATGGTGGAGCCTCAGCCTCAGCCTCGTGTGTTTGTTTTCGATAGTGACAGGATCCAAACGGTTAATCTCAAGACATCTGTAAATCATCCAGCAGTGGAGAACGGATATCTAAACGGAAAAAAGCTGACAGAGCTGTTTATATGGGACTTGAACAGAGTGATCGAAAGAATTTCAAAGATCACTTGCCGCAGTGGCAAAATATACAAGCTCTGCATCGAAATCACAGAGGAACCTATTGGCGGACTATTTATTAATATATTAGCCAAGGAAAACGACCAGCCGTCAATATCTTATGATTTTGTACTTCATTTATTATTCACAAACAACCCCTTCGGCTACACATATGTTTTAGATTTGTTTCAGCAAACTGAACAATCTTCTACCGCAGCAAAATTGGAAATAGGATCAAAAGTTGTGCAGAGTGTGGAAATATTGCTACAAAATCTTGGTAATCGATCTATGCTTTCACTGTACCATATACATTCGATTCCTTTGTATCGACCCTTTAAATTGAACACTGTCGGATCGGCATTGCTTGACGTAAGCTTACATAGATAGGGAATATTTGTACTTTATCTTTTAAAGTTTATAATATTTTCAGGCTATACCATATTGCATTTCACACTTACAAAATCCTGGACCCTTGATAAGTGCTTACGGCAAGTTGTTGCGGTTCAAGCAATCGGACTCGGTCCAACTAACGGAGCTAATGGCAGTTTTTGGACTAAAATAATGGCCTAATTGGTATTGAATAAGAAGTTTTGTAAAGCATACGTATAACGTTTACGGAAGAAGTTTGTGAAGTCTAAGCCTGTTGGAGGCGGGATACAAATATCCTTATTGAATAATGAATAATAAGTTAAGCGATTAATGGTGTGGATAACATGAAAATGTTCCCAATTTTTGTTTCTTTATATATTATTAATTTTCTTACTAAATCCATGTACTTAACTTTGAATAAAATAGTTTATAGCTGATACAGTAGTAGCAAAGTAATGTAATTTAATTTTTAGAGGTATAATTATACCCGGTACCCATTGGGTACAAGGGTATTATAACTTCGTGCAAGCAGAGAATGTATGTGACAGGCAGAAGGAGGCATCTGCCACCCCAAAAAGTATATATATTCTTGATCAACATTACCAGCCGAGTCGATTTAGTCATGTCCGTCCGTCGGTATGAGTCAACAGCTATCTCACAGTCGGTCCCACTCGACAGCAGCTTTCCTACTTGTTATGTATTTAAATGTGCTTTTATTGTCGACCCTGTTCCTCTTATATGACGAGTAATGTCAATGAAAAGCATTCAGATTTGGTTTCTCGGTAACGGTATTGTTTTTATATTGAAAATCATATGTTAGTTCGCGCAATTCACAATGTGTCTGTTTCTCATCGCGAGAATGCTTAAGGACTAATACAACAAGTCTATTATTGTTGAGAGAGAGTTACTTATCATCGAGGGTTGGCACTCTGGGTGCAGCGTACTTCTGGCGCAGCTTGTTGTACATCTTGCGATCCTTTTGAGAAAAAGAACAACGATAGAGGGGAATTTCATGAGAGAGAACAGAAAGCCTTGCGTACCTGTTCGTTGACTGAGGGGCGGAGCTGCTGTAGAGCGTCCTTGAAATGCTGGCTGCGCACGCACAGATCGTCGAGGTTTGTGTTGCCATCGTTCAGCGATTGGCGCAGGGAGAACATGGAAGCCTGCTTAACCAGTCCAGCCAGATCAGCACCAGTGTAGCCTTCAGTTTGTGCAGCAATCTCAGCGAGATCCACATCCTCGGCCAGCACAGGACGCTTGCCGTTCTGCAAGGAAGGATTTAATATTAATGGGGGTTTTGACTTCGCCTCTCTCCGATCTCTCACCTTTGTGGTGGCCTTTAGAATATCGGCACGCTCGCCCTCCTCGGGCAGACCCACATAGAGAATGGTGTCCAGACGACCCGGACGCAGAATGGCCGGATCGATGATGTCAGGCCTATTGGTGGCCGCCAGAATGTAGACTCCCTTGCGGTCCTCCACACCGTCCATTTCGGTCAGCAGCTGGTTGACTATGCGAGTCCCGGAATTGTTGCCATCGCCGCCATCCGAACGCTTGGGACACAGCGAGTCGAACTCGTCAAAGAAGATGACGCAGGGGGCAGAGTTCCGGGCGCGTTGGAAGCAGGCGCGCACAGCACGCTCGCTCTCGCCAACATACTGCAAATTTTGGGAGATTCCATTAGCTTCAGCTTCAAGTCTTCCCGTTCCTCGGTACTCACCATGTTCATCAGCTCTGGACCCTTGACCGATATGAAGTTGATGCCCGCCTCATTGGCAATGGCCTTGGCCAGGAGAGTCTTACCGCATCCCGGCGGACCGCAGAGCAGGACGCCAGAGGGAGCGGTCAGGCCGAGGCGTTCCAACATCTCCGGGTACTTGACCGGCGCCAGCACAGCCAGCTTAAGCTCTTCGCGAATGTCTTTCAAGGCTCCAATGTCGTCCCAAGTCGTGTCCGGCACTGTAACGAAACCCTCGCGCTTGGCCGATGGCTGCATCACCTTGATGGCTTCCACGAAGTCGGCCAGGGTGAGGCAGAAGTGTGGATCGTTGAAGTCGTCGGGGGGATTGTCCAGAAAGTTGGTTAGCTCGGCCAGCGTAGGCTCGTAGTATTCGTTTTCGGAGGAGTCCGCTTTCGGCTCAGCGGGTTTCTCCTTAGACTCATCAGCAGCCGCCTCTTCCTCGTCTACCTCCATGTTAGAATCGGATGATTTCTCCGTGGCCTTGCCATTGGTCGGCGCGGCCTCCTTGAGGGTTTCTATCTCGTCCTTCTTATCCTCGTCGGATTTATCCTTGTCATCGCCGTTCTTAGGCGCTTCCTTCTTGGGAGTGTCAGTTTTGGCCTCATCGCCATCGGCTCCGTCTTCCTTCTCCTCCTTAGCCTTCTCCTTATCCCCGTCAGCCGTGGGCTCTGCCACCGCTTCCTTTTCCTTTTCGGAGGTTTTGTCTGCCTGCCCTGCCGCTGACTCCTCACTGGGCTCGTCGTCGTCCAGCGTGACCGTGGTCATATTCATCTCGCTGGCGGCATGCAGTTCCCGGAACTTCTTCAACGACCTATGCTTCACGGCTATGGCAGCGGCACGGCAGACGAGGGCCATCAGATCGGCGCCGACATAGCCCGGTGTTAGCTCAGCGATCTTGTCAAAGTTCAGTTTGACATCGCAGGTCAGGGACTCGCACTGAAGACGCAGAATCTCGCGGCGCTCCTTGCGCGTCGGTATGTGTATGGCAAACTCGTGATCGAAGCGACCGATGCGACGCAGTCCGGGATCCAGGACATCGGGACGCGTGGTGGCCGCAATGACTATCACCGAGTGGCCAAACTCGTTGACCTTCAGGTTATCCAGGCTGCTTATCAGCTGTGACACAATGCGGCGGTTCATGTCCTTGGAGGCGTTCTGACGATCACCGCCAATGGCATCGATCTCATCGATGAACAAAACGCAGGGCGAGAAGGACATGGCCTGCTCAAAGACCTCGCGAATGCGCTCCTCCGACTCGCCGGAGATGCCGCCAACTAGCTCCGTGGCCGCCACCTCGAGCAGCGGCATCTTCAGTTGCTATAAACAGAGATTTGTAAGAATTGGGAGTCAGGTTAGGTGGGTCTCTCTGCAAAACTCACTCCACTTATGGCACGGGCCAGAAAGGTCTTGCCACAGCCGGGCGGTCCGTGCAGCAGAATACCCCTCGAGGGCAGCAGTCCCAATTGGAAGTAGAAATCTGGTGACTTGATGTGGATGAACATCTCGCAGAGCTCCTTCAGTGTGTCTTCCATGCCGCCAATGTCGCGGAAACACTCGGCGATGTGCTGCACCTCCAGTTCCTTCTTGTACTTGCGCTGTCGGCTGGAGTTTCGTTGTTGTTGCTGCTGTTGCTGTTGTGGGTTTGGCTGCGGATGCAGCTGCTGGTAAATGCTTGCTGCATTGGGCTGGCCCTTTTGGTTCTTGGCCGAACCCTGCTGCTGATCGGCATAGAAAGACTTGAATGCTTTATTATGGCTCTTGTGGGCGGTTCCATCATGACCAGCTCCACCCTGAATAACATTCGGTTTAGCTACTGGAGATATGAAACATTTTAAACCAATATTTAATTTAGTAGTAAGGTCATAGGGATACCTTTCTTAGCCGTCACCGGTGGCTCTGGCACATCGTCCATAAGGCGCTTCAAGGCGTTGGCCTGGACAGGAGCAGCCGCAGTCAGAGCTGGAGCTGGAGGCGGAGCCGGAGTGTCGCCATTCGTGTTGTTGGTATTCGAATCATTGTCGTTTTCATCGCCACTGGATATATCGATGGGCTCGCTAATGGCCTTAGTCGCCATTGACTTCCTGGGCTGTGTGTACAAACTGTTCATCATGTTGTTCATCACACTGTTGTTGGTGGGTGGAGCTTCGGAGTCCTCGCTGGAGGTGTCGTCGTCTGAGCTGTCCGCCTTGTCCAAGTTGTAGCTTTCCGAGATGATGGAAAAGGCTATAATATTCATAGAAACATGTTAAATTTGCGAGGTCCAAGCTGCGCCTCCTCCATTGCGTACCTTGATGCACCAATTGCCTGAAGGGACCGAATTTACGACGCTTGTATTCCGGATACGTGTTCATCAACTCCTTGGTCATCTGCTTCACATCCAGATAGGTCTCCCCGATGTGCTCCTCGAGGTACTGCAATGGGAAACGGAGGACAACAGAAATGAGCACACAATGCGCCAGCCTGCGACCTAACCTTGTTTTGCCTTGCCCATATTCGCCGCCCTTGCAAAAGGGTTTTTTGCGATTCTTTGCGATTTGCCGGCTATCGGCGGTGTGCTGGGTGGCGCGAGTATGGGACAGGAAAACCGCCACCGACTAAGCTAACCCACCTTCTTCACCCGGATCGTTATCAGATGGTCGTGCAGCAATGGCTTGGCCTTATCCATATTATGTGGGGATTTAAACAAACCAAACTTCCGCACGAAAATAAATTTGCCGCTCGCAAAGTGCAAACGACGCCGTCCCCTCGATAACTTCGCTTCGCGGTACGTTTCCACCGACTCGCGTTTTCGGCTCAACGCAAGTTAATCGATAGTCGGATTATTTAAGAAATTAAACTATTCTTTTTTATCAAGAAAAACGTTCTGATCTCCAGCAAAATAAAATGAAAAAGACTTCAGTTTAAGTTTAATTGCAAACCCAAAAGCATTGCTTACTAAATTAAAAAGAATAGTTGTCATTTTTTTTTTTTTTTTTTTTTTTTTTTAAGATAATTGAGTAAAGTTGACTTAATAAATAAAATTACAATTAAATTTCCATCTGATGCTAGTCTCTGGTCGAGCTCTCGGGCAACAGTTAATCTTATATATATAAGGCTCTCTTTTCAAAAGATATTTTACTATGTATGTACTTAAAACTATGTTTAGTGCAAGATGTATTTATAATTTATTTGCTAATTTTCCTTAAAATAAAAGCAATTGGAAATTTCAGCGCCATTATTCTGCCCGTATTTATATATCGATAGTCAATCCAGATATCGATAATTGCGCGATAGCCGCACTGCCTTCAATCAGCTGGTCGCAGTTGTTATCTCGCTCCGTCGCGCTCTTGCCGCCTCTCACTCTCTCGCTCGCTCGCTCTCGCGACGGAACAACTGAGTAGTCGCTGGTTTTTTTACAAACTAACTAAATTCAATGTGCTTTTACATCAACAATCGCTGGTCGCGCAATAAGCGAGGTGTGTGAATTTTGCGGCGCAGCAGCAGCCAGAAATAATGCACTCCATCACCCCGAAGTGAGGACTAAGCGACACCCGCGAGTTGTTCATAAATGAAATCACAATCCCCACAAATCGGAGCGAATAAAGAAAGAACTGAACTGAACAAAAAAGAAAGCGCGATGTGCGACGGTGAAATTTGCGAGCCAGTGACTCAGCCACGTTCCGAGGGCGGCGGCGGCGGCGGATCGTCCGGAGCGCCAGAGCAGGAGCTGAGGGTGCCCCACATCGATAAGCTGCACGCCGAGAATCACCTGACCAACGGAGCACCGGAAACGCCGACTGTCGCCCAAGTGGATCCTCTTCAGGTGGCCCACTGGGCCGTGGAAGACGTGACCAGATGGGCCGTCCAAGCCGATCACTTCTCGAAGATCCTGCTCGACTGCCTGCGCCTGGAAGCCATCGACGGAGAGGTCCTGCTCTCCCTCACCGAGGAAGATGTCCGGGACATGCGCTACCGCTTGGGCTACAAGCTCACCTTCGGCGAGCTGAAGAAGTTCTGGATAGCGGTGCTCCGACTCCAACTGCTGGTGAAGAACAGCTCCGCGGACTCCGTGTTGCTGGGCATCGAGAGTCACGGCGGCCATTCCGCCTACCTGCCGCTGGCCACATCCAACGGACCGCCTTCCTCCTCAACGTGTCCCTGCCCGCAGCCCGAGTGCCCCAGCACTGTGTCCGACTGCGATACGTACGTGCGCATGGGCGGACGCTATGTGACGCCCGAGTACTTCAAGACCGCCATGAGCTTAGGTGAGTCCACCTCCCACCTCCCACCGCCGCCTCCCCTTTCAATTACGAAGGTCAATTGTTCATTGATTGTTTCTCTGGGCTTATCGGTCGTGTGCCAATTGTCCAGAGCTTTTTGCTATAGCGCAGTTGGTGGTCGGCAAAGTCCATATACTGATAACTCTGAGAAATAAGAGGTTTCCCCATGAAGTAAAAAAATATGACTTTTTTTAATAGATTTATTACACGTTTTTTAATATTTCTAAATATGGAACCCATTTTACCTTGTGATAACCGTGAAATTATAACTTCCTCCCATGCAGTTTAATGTCGTGCGTCCCTAACGTGGCTAATTAAATGCATATTATTTATTACACAACAATGTAGTTGTCGCCCACTTACAGTAAGTTGCCTTATATACAGTATTCTGAGCACTTTAAATGTGCTAACTAATAATACAATTGGAATACAAAGCACTGATCTCGATGCCAAAAACACTTTTCACATCTGATAAGAGGCTTCCCCTCTGTGCGACGTTGAACTACGTCACCATATACTGTAAAGATTCTTCATAAGCCTTTCGCTACAAATGTAGCAATTCAGATTACCGAGAAATGGGTTTCCACTGCGAATAGCGTCGAAATACTTAAAATATGTTTTTAAAAAATAGTTAATTATAGCTTGCAGTAAGTGTTATTTGTAAGAATTCAATGTCACACAATATATTAACGACTGCCTGTGTTTTTGCAACAGAATTTGTTAAACTTATGTCTATGTAAGTTACTCAAAGTAATAATTTAAGTTCCGAACTTATCGGTTATTGGCAGCTTGTAATCTCTCCCAGCCATACACTTTCGCTGTGATAACCCCATAGTAATAGGTTTCCGTCAGAGTTCAATGTCACACTATCTATAAATGGCTGACCAAATGCGTCACTTGAGCTACAAAATTAGTTGCCGAACTTTTCACGGAATCGTTATTGGAAACCCATTCCCTAAATTCTGGCATTTCCCAAGCTAAACCCAGAAATAAAAGGCTTCCCTTGGGGATCCAATGGCGCACATACTTATACTTTACGTATTACCCCCAATACGTCACTCTAATTATAATGATAGTTTCTAGGCGCCTGTGACGTGTTACCGTTATTTATTTTGAGCATTTGGAGGTTATGAGTGGGGACGCCGCTCGCATTTATTTGTGTACTCATTGGGGATCTCGCCTCTCGTTCTGGCTTATATTGTTTATAGCCATGTGCGCTGCCCGGGGTTTTGTGTAACTTTGCGTGCATTAAATTTCAAATTCCGATTTGTTTATGGCATACCCTTCAGGCGGGTGACTTACTTTACGGGGAAGAGTCTGCAACAGTTAACCGACAACGATAACATAAACACAGTTGACAATCAATTGCTTTGTTAAAGCTTTTAGTTATCAAGTTTCGACTTTTCATTGAATGTTTCCTTCAGAGTTATTATATCAAATATGGATTAGTTCGGAAATAAATAAGAATACGAAACCATTGGATATACAAAAATACTTCCCTTGAAAAGACAGCATATCTCATATTAAAACAAGTAAGAAAGCTACAGTCGACTGTGCTCGACTGTGAGATACCCGGTACCTAAACGTTTGCGCTTCACACTAAAAGGCAATTTTAAAATGTACATACACTACATTGTACGTACATATGTACATTTGGCGCCATTATATCGCACGGCCAAGGCTCGAATGCGCCACCTGTCGGCTACAGCTTGCAACAGCAGTGCCTTAGGGCGGTGTGTTAAAATTCGAACCTTATTGCTAATATCTCCCATGTTTATCATCCGATTTTACTGAAATTTTCAGGAAACGTCCGCTTTATTTTATTCATTTTTTGTATTTATTAACTTTTACCCGAAAAAAACGAGTATAACTTATTTAACGTTTTTTATGATTTTTGAGGGCGGAAGTGGGCTGAAGTTGTACCCTATGGGTACCGGGTATAATTAACATGACTTTGCACTTAAGCTGTAGGATAATTGCCTATCAGGCCATTATTTTTCGATAATCCGTTTATCATTACAGGCTGTGTTTGTTTTGTTTTTCTTTTATCATGGCCATTTCCATAGATAACTCGACATTTTGGACAGATAAAGCCTGAAAAAGATAATTCCTTTGTTGGGCCTGCTTTATTGCGTTGTATTTTAATACATAATATTACTACTAATATTTTCTCTAAAAGCAACGAGATTGACGAAGCTTTAAACCTATATTTTAAGGACTCGCAATAACCCTAGAAATATTATATTATTATTACTAAACGCTCCATGCGTATTATTTGTAAGTTTATTTTGTTTTTCTTTTATCATTACCATTTCCATAGATACATAAGTCGAAATATTAGACAGATAAAGCCTTGAATAGATCATTTCTTAGGCAGTCAAAATGCCTGCCTTATTGGATTATACTTTAATCCATAATTGCTTATATTCGTCATATTTCATATTCCATAATTTTATTACTACTAATATTTTCTCTAAAAACAACGAGATTGGCGAAACTCTAAAACTATATTTTAGAGACTCCCCTTAGACCCTCGAACTTTTTTATTATTATTACTAAACGCTCTATTTATAATTCTGCATTTAAAATCTCATTTCTCCATGCGTATAATTAGTAAGTTGGTCACAGATTGTAGATCCACATGGTAACAGATTTGCTCCCTCCATTTGCAGCCTACTCGTTCGTGAGCTTAGGTGAGTCCACCTCCCACCTCCCACCGCCGCCTCCCCTTTCAATTACGAAGGTCAATTGTTCATTGATTGTTTCTCTGGGCTTATCGGTCGTGTGCCAATTGTCCAGAGCTTTTTGCTATAGCGCAGTTGGTGGTCGGCAAAGTCCATATACTGATAACTCTGAGAAATAAGAGGTTTCCCCATGAAGTAAAAAAATATGACTTTTTTTAATAGATTTATTACACGTTTTTTAATATTTCTAAATATGGAACCCATTTTACCTTGTGATAACCGTGAAATTATAACTTCCTCCCATGCAGTTTAATGTCGTGCGTCCCTAACGTGGCTAATTAAATGCATATTATTTATTACACAACAATGTAGTTGTCGCCCACTTACAGTAAGTTGCCTTATATACAGTATTCTGAGCACTTTAAATGTGCTAACTAATAATACAATTGGAATACAAAGCACTGATCTCGATGCCAAAAACACTTTTCACATCTGATAAGAGGCTTCCCCTCTGTGCGACGTTGAACTACGTCACCATATACTGTAAAGATTCTTCATAAGCCTTTCGCTACAAATGTAGCAATTCAGATTACCGAGAAATGGGTTTCCACTGCGAATAGCGTCGAAATACTTAAAATATGTTTTTAAAAAATAGTTAATTATAGCTTGCAGTAAGTGTTATTTGTAAGAATTCAATGTCACACAATATATTAACGACTGCCTGTGTTTTTGCAACAGAATTTGTTAAACTTATGTCTATGTAAGTTACTCAAAGTAATAATTTAAGTTCCGAACTTATCGGTTATTGGCAGCTTGTAATCTCTCCCAGCCATACACTTTCGCTGTGATAACCCCATAGTAATAGGTTTCCGTCAGAGTTCAATGTCACACTATCTATAAATGGCTGACCAAATGCGTCACTTGAGCTACAAAATTAGTTGCCGAACTTTTCACGGAATCGTTATTGGAAACCCATTCCCTAAATTCTGGCATTTCCCAAGCTAAACCCAGAAATAAAAGGCTTCCCTTGGGGATCCAATGGCGCACATACTTATACTTTACGTATTACCCCCAATACGTCACTCTAATTATAATGATAGTTTCTAGGCGCCTGTGACGTGTTACCGTTATTTATTTTGAGCATTTGGAGGTTATGAGTGGGGACGCCGCTCGCATTTATTTGTGTACTCATTGGGGATCTCGCCTCTCGTTCTGGCTTATATTGTTTATAGCCATGTGCGCTGCCCGGGGTTTTGTGTAACTTTGCGTGCATTAAATTTCAAATTCCGATTTGTTTATGGCATACCCTTCAGGCGGGTGACTTACTTTACGGGGAAGAGTCTGCAACAGTTAACCGACAACGATAACATAAACACAGTTGACAATCAATTGCTTTGTTAAAGCTTTTAGTTATCAAGTTTCGACTTTTCATTGAATGTTTCCTTCAGAGTTATTATATCAAATATGGATTAGTTCGGAAATAAATAAGAATACGAAACCATTGGATATACAAAAATACTTCCCTTGAAAAGACAGCATATCTCATATTAAAACAAGTAAGAAAGCTACAGTCGACTGTGCTCGACTGTGAGATACCCGGTACCTAAACGTTTGCGCTTCACACTAAAAGGCAATTTTAAAATGTACATACACTACATTGTACGTACATATGTACATTTGGCGCCATTATATCGCACGGCCAAGGCTCGAATGCGCCACCTGTCGGCTACAGCTTGCAACAGCAGTGCCTTAGGGCGGTGTGTTAAAATTCGAACCTTATTGCTAATATCTCCCATGTTTATCATCCGATTTTACTGAAATTTTCAGGAAACGTCCGCTTTATTTTATTCATTTTTTGTATTTATTAACTTTTACCCGAAAAAAACGAGTATAACTTATTTAACGTTTTTTATGATTTTTGAGGGCGGAAGTGGGCTGAAGTTGTACCCTATGGGTACCGGGTATAATTAACATGACTTTGCACTTAAGCTGTAGGATAATTGCCTATCAGGCCATTATTTTTCGATAATCCGTTTATCATTACAGGCTGTGTTTGTTTTGTTTTTCTTTTATCATGGCCATTTCCATAGATAACTCGACATTTTGGACAGATAAAGCCTGAAAAAGATAATTCCTTTGTTGGGCCTGCTTTATTGCGTTGTATTTTAATACATAATATTACTACTAATATTTTCTCTAAAAGCAACGAGATTGACGAAGCTTTAAACCTATATTTTAAGGACTCGCAATAACCCTAGAAATATTATATTATTATTACTAAACGCTCCATGCGTATTATTTGTAAGTTTATTTTGTTTTTCTTTTATCATTACCATTTCCATAGATACATAAGTCGAAATATTAGACAGATAAAGCCTTGAATAGATCATTTCTTAGGCAGTCAAAATGCCTGCCTTATTGGATTATACTTTAATCCATAATTGCTTATATTCGTCATATTTCATATTCCATAATTTTATTACTACTAATATTTTCTCTAAAAACAACGAGATTGGCGAAACTCTAAAACTATATTTTAGAGACTCCCCTTAGACCCTCGAACTTTTTTATTATTATTACTAAACGCTCTATTTATAATTCTGCATTTAAAATCTCATTTCTCCATGCGTATAATTAGTAAGTTGGTCACAGATTGTAGATCCACATGGTAACAGATTTGCTCCCTCCATTTGCAGCCTACTCGTTCGTGGTCACCTGGATAACGTCGTTCGTCATGGTGATTGTGCACGAGCGCGTGCCAGACATGAAGCGATATCCCCCACTGCCCGACATCTTCCTGGACAACGTGCCGCATATCCCGTGGGCGTTCAACATGTGCGAGATCACCGGGTCCCTGCTGTTTACCATATGGCTAATAGTGCTGATCTTCCACAAGTACCGCATGGTGCTCTTGCGACGCTTCTTCGCCTTGGCGGGCACGGTCTTCCTACTCCGCTGCGTCACCATGCTGATCACCTCGCTGAGTGTGCCGGGAACGCATCTGCAGTGCAGCCAGAAGGACTTTGCCATCGATGATCCCAATGTGGACATGGTGGGTGCCTTGATCATTCGGATGACGCGCGCCTATCGCATCTGGAGCGGGCTGGGCATGTCCATACAGGGAGTGCGCACCTGCGGCGATTACATGTTCAGCGGTCACACGGTGGCCCTGACTCTGCTCAACTTCTTCATCACGGAGTGTGAGTTATGGAATGGCTCTCCTTTAGGGCTTACTAACCTCTCTCCTGGTCCCTGCAGATACGCCGCGGAATCTGTACTTCCTGCACACGCTCACCTGGCTGCTCAACATGTTCGGCATCTTCTTCATCCTGGCCGCCCACGAGCACTACTCCATCGATGTGTTTGTGGCCTTCTACATCACCTCGCGACTGTTTCTCTATTACCATACTTTGGCCAACAATAGGGTGAGTAGAGGAGGAGTTCCTCTGCCGTTCAGGATAGTCTGCAATCTCCCTTTTCCTCCGCAGGCTCTCATGCAAAGCGACTCTAAGCGGACGCGTATTTGGTTTCCCATGTTCAGCTACTTCGAGAGCAGCGTCGATGGGATGGTGCCCAACGAATTCGATACGCCCGGTTCCCTTATCGATGGCATCATAGACCAGCTGCTCAGGGCCAAGGACCAGGTGATCGCAACCATTAAACGCCTTTGGATGGATGCTCCCTTGTCCGCCAGGTCTTCGATTGAGATCTTTGGCTCAGACTCAGATCGATGCCTGCACACAGCAGCGTCCCCCTTCTTCAGTCCGCTCCCGTCGGTGGCTGGCGGCCTTGCGCATGGTGCCACGCCCATGGCAACTCCTGGTCCTACGCCAGCGTCGTCGTCGCCCAAGAGCTTGCAGGCGCAGAGGAAGACCTTCAGAGACGTCAGCGTGGATCCCTTCTCAAGGACGACGATCGCAGCCGCCGCCGCCCCCGCCAAGGAAACGCCGCTGAAGGAGAAGAAGGCGCTCTGATCACCACAGCCATTCGCTCTTCCATATCCGTTTATCCGATGCCGCTCTTCGAAAAGCAACATGCTGAAATCAACCACAACACCGACTGATATTTTTATTTCGAACTTTTCCCGACTCCCCTGTTACAGCACGTCCTCCCAATCCTAATCCTAATCCTGCTCCTCCATTGTGTATTACTGTATGCATTCTACCATTCGTAGTGCCTTCCGGGTCAAGTCCCCCAGCGCCTTTCCCTTAGTTCTCTTTGCCGGGAGACGCTCTCCACATCGGCTGGTAAACGATGAAGATGATGATGATGATGATGATATGATAAGGCTAAGACCCTCCTCATTCCGTTCGAATCAGTTTTGAACTAAATGTATTTATTAATTGAAGAAGACTTCTAATGCATTATTATTATGTAATTGTAAGCATGTGAAACAACTGTATTTTTAGTTAATTAGTGATAAGTTTGGAAAGTTTTGTTGAACGCACAAAAGTCAATAAATCAAAATGAATATATTCAGAGCCTGTAAAGTATATAAAGTATATATATTTCAATTGCAGCCAATGTTGTTCAATGTTTTATAATTGTAGTTCATTGAGGCTTAAAGATTTGGGTCTTCCAACGTTTAATTTTTAGTGGTAATTGAGTTTAGCATCAAAGAAATGTAATTTGTTGTTCCAAATTCATAAAATCAAAAGCAAATCCCTAATAAATATTACACTTAAGATATCCAATAGCCTATATTTACCTTTCCTTGAATATTTGAGCTCGAAATATTTAAGGCAACGAACGAATCCCATGGCAATATTTACGTGAAGGATAGAGATGGACAAACATCGATGTTTGTAGACATAGTAAAAAGGGTCGTACATAGCAAAGCAAAGGATAAGATGTTTTTGAAACTTTTCCGGACAATGGCTCAAACCCTACTAAAAGTCAGATATCAATCGGTAGACAATGCACACATCGACTCTAAGGAAATGACTAAAACGTATATTTAGTACATTCGCCATAAAACATCGTTGTTTCTCCACCTCTAGGGAAGGATAAAGGATTTGAAAGCCATCTCACAAACAGAATTAAAAGCTTTAAAAAATGAAAAGACCAGCGGGCGGCGGCTTCTACAATTCATCATTTTATTTTTGTTTGTTTCTCTTTTGTTTTTTTAATATAAAAATGGCATTTCTTTACTAATTTTAAGTTTAAATTACTAATGTAAAGTATGTATGATTGCGGTAATTTGAAAAATATATATATATCATTTATATGTCATCATCATATGCTTGTATATATTTCTCAAGGTGTGAAAAAAATATTTGTAATGAACATGAACCGTCTCTTCTCCGCTGCTGTGTCAAGCGTATATAATATGTATATATGAAAGCGTTCAATTTGACTTAAAGAATAACGTCCTTTTTTTTTTTGTGTTTTTCTGTATTCATTTTCCGTATGTGGGGGATAAGGGGCGTTTACATTACTTTGCATTATTCCACATTAAAGGAAGAAACAATTAACAAACGATATAATCGAGAAAATAGACAAGGTCTAGTACAACTTATACGATGCAAAAATAAACTATGAAAAGTGTGTACTTCATGAGTAGCGAGTTCTCTTTGTGTAGAATAATAATGTTTATTCCTCTCATAAATTACTATTTCAAAAAACAATATTTGTATGTAGTTTGATACGCGCTTTACATCATACCTTATTTGTCTATATGTACCTAACATATTATTACCAATTCGGTTTCTGTTTCTGTTATGTACGAAGCTAACGTTTGAGGTTTCATTGAATCGTTCTCGCAACGGATGCACCTTCATCGCTTTATTATTATTATAAATCTGCTGGGTGTGCATATATGTAGATCCTTCATATAAGATATTTGTCATTTTTATTTAGAATTTTCGTTATGTGAAAAACATAAATTTAACAAGTTTATTGGTTGGTTTCCTTTCTTTTTGTCGCTGCTTGCGGTTTAATTATTCATCCCTTTCGCTGCTGCTAACCGATACAATATATAATGTATGTAATTCTAGGCGTAAACTATAACTGCTTCCTTTGCATGTATTTCAAAATATATATTAAACACAATGTCGTATGTTGTAGTTTTTTTTTTGTTTTTTTTTTAGGGTTTTGTTGGTTTGTTTTTAGTTTCCTTATTTGTTTTTTGTTGTTTTTATGTTTTGTTTTTGTTTTTAGTTTAAATGAGGGCTGTTGTTGCTGTCGCGGTAGATCTACCGTCACATAAGATCGTAGTGCAATTATTAATTTCTGGTTTGTGAGGCTCGAGAGCTGCTCACACAGCCTTACGACAGGTCTGAAAAAAAAAAAGGAAAACGAAATAATTAGTAAAGTTATAATAAAAGGTTTTTAAGCACGTTTAGGACTCACAGCTAGGCGCTGCCTCGTAGCGACGCTGAATCTGATCGTATGTGAACTTGACGAAGGCATCGTACTGCTCGGCCAGCTTGGCGGTCAGCACGGACTCGTAGCGCTCCCGCAGCTGGTTCTCTCGCTCCTTGATCATGCTCTCGCAGATGAGCTGCACCTGCTTGAACGTGAACAGGGCCTTCTCGCCGTGACGCATCAGGTTCGGTGGGCTGTCCGGGCGGCGCGGGCTCTCCGGTCCCATCTCGGATCCGCTCGACTCCGAATCCTGCATGCGCTCCAAGGCGGCCGCAGTGATCGGCAGCTGTTTGCGCTTGTGCAGTCTCTTGATCTCGTTGCACAAGTTCTCGGCCATTTTGTCTGCAAATATGGGATTGATTAAGGTACCCGCGTTATCAGGCTACAAGAGGGTCTCACCTGGCGACATCTTGGCCAGCGATGCCTCGCTGAATGGACTCGGCTCGGTGGTGTCCTTGGCGAATCGGTTGCTCGGCGTGTGCGGCAGCCCGGCTGAGGTGCTGGGCCCATCGCGGTCGCGCGACGGCGACGCGGGACTGGCACTGTTACCGGCCTGGCCGAACGGATTGCAGCGACGGCGCTTCGGCGGGCGCTGGTTCATCGACTCCCAGTCGAGGGCGCGTTTCAGAGTTGCACAGGCCATCGCTATGATTGTGGTTTGCTGGTAGATTTGTGGCTAGATCGATAGTGGATCAATAGTTGCTGATTGTTGCCTCGGATGTTCTCTTAGATGAGGCGTTCTCTGTAACGGGAAAGCAAACAATGAATGAGTAAGGTAAAGTGGAGTGCGACACCTTGCTGGGAGATGAAAGACCTGAAACTGGTTTCAAGGAAAAACAGGATTCACTTGCCACACACACACACGCAAAGCCAGGCAAGAAAAAAGAAATAAAAGAAAATGGTGCAGCGATTTATGGCGAGCCGGCAGTGCTGCCCCTTTAACCATTTCCAGCTATATTCAGCTGACAAAATAAACGTTTCTTTATCTTATCGCTTCTAGGCCATGGTTTTGAAATAAACCAAAGCGAGCGAGAGATAACTAGATGCTTCAGTGCTAAAAATACAGTGAAAATATCTTAGAAGATACCGCCCTGTTGGAAGAAGTAATAAGTCATTTATAGAGATTAAGTTTATTTTTAGAAAAAACAAACAAAAAAAAAAAACTATTCGAAAGTAGAAAAATCTTTACTTAAAGGTTTTGCATGAATTTACACATATATGTATATCCACATAAATCAAGCTAAGCATGCAAAGCAAAAAAAAAACTATTAAGAGGAGATTAATATTGCCAGCCGATAGCTTTTCTAAGAAACCAATTTATTAAATTAAAACACCAAAAAATGTGTGCTTTTAGATGCCAAGTTCGCTTAACTATAATGACCGTAGTAACGCTGACACAGCCAAGATATTCACATCAAAAGAGAAGTGGCAAAAGAGAAGCGAACAAAAGGAACAGGTGTGTTCCGATTTTCACATTTGCCAAGATTTCACGAAAAGAGAACTCTTATTAATTGCGCACTGGGATGCTCACTAATAATGGATAACATATAGTTATTAATCAATATAACTGAATTAATTATCAATCTTATCTAAGCATTAGGTTTAATTTAATTCAGTTTTCCATGAATATAGAGCCCTACTGTACACGGCCATAAATCATGCTACTGGACTTAGCTACTTTTTCTGACCCTAGCTTTTTTACAGCCAGCTTTTTTCTGGCCAGAATATGACCTGCACCGCTGTCCTGCAAGCAGCTGTGCTGTCGCCGCAGGAAAAGGGCGATTCCGATTCAGAGTCCCTGAAGAAGGAGAAACAAACGAGGAACCGAAGAACCGAAAGAAGCGGAGAAACGATGTATGTGGCGCAGCGCAATTAAAGGACGGCGGACAATAAAAACCACCACGACAAAGGCAAATGCATAGCAATGCAGACAAGGGCGAGGCGGTGTGGCGGTGGAGAAGAAAGAAAAGAGTGTAAACTGTAATCCAATGCCAGAACACGAACAACCACCGAGGAAACTACGCAGGATAATGTGCGTGTTCCTCGCTTCCCATTCTTTTGCCCTACTCTCCTTCTTCCCACTGCTTCTTCGTTGCAGCGGCAGCTGTACCAGCTGTTTTTCACACACACACACAACTCACTCACATGAGCACACCCGAGAGTTCGATTAACCGAAATCAGCCCGCAACACGTGTGTGTGTGTGTGCTCTTTGAAGCAATTTTCACAAATTTTTTTATTAACAATATTTAATACGTTTTGGGGTTTTACGTGACAAATACTATGCCAGAGATTAGTTAAAAGAAACCGAAATGACAGCAGCAGCAGCAGAAGCAGCAAGCTAATGCGATCACACTGGTCGTCTCACTCTCGCACACACACGCACACAGTTGTGAGTTGGAATGTTGATTTCGTGAAATTTTAAAAATGGTCGAAACGCATATCATTATCAGCACAGCTCCCTGGAAAGCTGGGCACTTTTCACACCATTGCACTTACGTTAATTGGCTTTTGAGCGCTGCTATGGCTATTTCCGCTATATCTTGCTGTTCGCTTTCTGCACCACTTCACACGCGCTTTATTTACTTTTTTATTGTGCCACTACTCCGCTGGCACATACGCACGCACATTAAGGGTCCCAACTCCAGTGGGCTCTTTAAACTAATTTTATTAGGTAGTAGTATTGCTTGCTAGTTAAATTGAGCAGTATTTCAAAGGCCACTGAAATGCACTGTCTGTAGGTGTTTGTCGTCGCGTTCTTCGCTTACTCTGCTGTTTATTTTACAAATTTTCGTCTCGCTTTGGGATTCTTGGGAAAAATGGACGACGATGCGTGCGTGACGAATAGTAGATCTGTCAAAACATCGATGTTGGTAATATCGATAGTTTGGCTCGGGCCATATCGATTGTTTGTAAAGCATCGCGATATTTCGAAAATACACTTAAACATGATTTATTTATCTTAGATTTTGTAGTGAAATTTTAATAAAATATTTCAAATAGATTTTGAAGGAAACATATATTAGTAAAATTATATGGACGATGATTATAATATTTATATTATCGATGGTAAATGGTAAATTGGTAAATGTGACACGTCTAACTGATAAAGTCAGGAACATGACACAATAATAGATTATTTATACTATGGTCATGAATCGGCAGTGACCAATAAAATTATTTTTTATCAAAACATCGGCTATCATCAAGCTATCGATACCATGCGCATCGGAGAAAGCACCAGTTCCGACAGCCAAACTAGTTCAGTTCGGGCGGATCTACTTCAGTTCAGCGACAAAGTAGGAAATAATTTCCACTCTTGATAAATATTAGATATTTTTGCACCTTTTACGCGACACTACGGCACTTTTTTATCCGCGGCTTCGCAGTTTTTACACCATCTCAACCGAATCGACCTTGCCCAGTGCGTTTGACTTCGTTGCCGTGCTTAAAATTACGTAGGGGCCAAGAGCGACAGAAGAAAGAAGGAAAATATCTAAAAATATTTTTAATCGTCGTGAAAGTAGCCAACGGCAGATTTATATTCGCGAATTTAGCGCTTGAAACTGACTAATTGACTGCAAAAATGGTTCTGAAAGTGTATGTCAGCGGCATGTCCGGCAATAAGGAGGTGAGTTTGTGGGCGTGGCGGGGGGGCTCTAGCATATAACCGAGATATTGTAATTTTATTGGAATGTTTGGCCCTGTCATTACCAGCAAACATAGATGTTGGGGAAGCAAATCGGCGAAGGGGCAGAAGACTGGTGACGAATGCATTGCAAATTCTATTTCTTCTGCTGCGTTTGTACGTGTGCGAGTAAGAGTGTGCGACTGATGATGGCATATATGTATGTTTGTACGTACAGTCGAAGAAAAACAGAAAAAAACAAAGCCGCAACAGCAAGTGGGCATTGTTTGTTTGTGTGCGTGTTGATGTGTGTTGGTGGTGGCAAGAAGCAGCACAAACATATTTTTCATTGCCCATATAAAGCTTATTCGAGGAAGAGAGAATCCATTGATCGTAATCGCATGGCTTGGTGCGTGGGCATTCTCTTTGCGTGCCAGTGTGCGTGAGTTAAAGGAGTGATTCACCTCTCTCTGTTTTCCACCATTCTCTTTCGCCTCGCCTCCTTTGTTCAATTCGCAATGTCGCCAATAAGAACAATAACATAACGGTCATTGTACGGGTCACAATAGCGAAAGCAACAACAATGCTTTTGTCTGCTATGTTGTGTGTAGCTTTTGTTGTTGTTGGGCGTCAGCTTCTAAAAAAAAGTATGCATTAAATCAAAGGAAGCTACAAGTCTTTATCAGAAAGTTAATTACCCGCGAGTGCAACAAACCATTCCAATTAGGTTGCTTTATCAGTATTCCCGCTATCTTGGCTTGAATGTTTACATGTGTGGGTGTGATTTTATTGCGCTCTGCTTGTATGGGTTTTGGGCTTGCCGGCAACATTTCTTTACCGATAAGTCATCGCTGTAAATAACAGGATTGTTAGAAACAGAGTTACACTGGAAGAAATTATTCTAACTAGATCTTGCAGATTCTCGATTCGACCAAATTGTATTATACCGATTCTTAGTTATGTATGTAATTGTAAATGTAAAACCAGACACTGAGCACATTTTATTTCGGGTTCTAGAATATACTATTAAAATAAAAGGTCGCCTGGTGACGCTAGAATCAGGAAAAGCTATTCTTTATAGGATTAACATCTGGTTAAAGCCTTGTTAGTATCATCTATCTTAGTATAAACATCCTTAACGCGGGTATATCGATCGATCGTTCCTCTATAGAGCTCCATACTATCACCTCTGGGGTATTACAAATTTAATTAAACAATTTAAATGGCTCAAATTAGCGAAACCCCCAAAAAGATAGGTCGATGTTCTGTGCGGAGCTGTTGCACTATGAGAATGTAAATAGAGATTTTGAAATTACCCTGTATACCTGTATACTTCAAGATAGAACGAATTATAAAAGTTCAAAACTGTATGAGAGTAGTGGAGAGTAGAATCGAACTTGTTATTACAAGATCGGGTTGTAAGGCTTCACAGAAATAGGTTTGATCTTGGGCAGATCATACAGGACATTGTCCCCGTTTAATACTTAGGTACTCCTAGGAAAAACCAAGGAGACCTATTCTAAAAGGCTTTGTTCAGGCTTCAGATTGTCATATGATGATTAACATTAAACCAGACTCGATCATTTGCTACGAATATGTGAATTAGCATTTCCTTGCACAGACAGATTTGGTAGAAAACAAAATCTAATAATGAAACCAAACCCATCTACGTTTTTTTGAAATTTATTCTTATTTCAAAAGGTAATAACATAGCTCGTACATTTTACCCAACCCATACATTTTTCGGTTCCGCTCCCAAGACTAAACGGAAATAAACTTTAAAAAGCGGAATCTAAGATATTGATGCTACTTTGCTGGTGCATTGCAGGCGAAGCCTGCTCTAATTTCCCAAGCTGTTGCCTAAATTTTCAAGTGTCTAAACATTTCCAAATGTATTTCTTTTATACGTAGATAAAAAGGGATATTATTATTATTTCTATGTTCTTTAAGACACATCTGTTACACTTATTGACATCGTAACCGCTTTTGCTTTCAGGTGAAGAAGCGACAGCAGCGCGTGCTGATGATCCTGGACAGCAAGAACATCCAGTATGACACCGTGGACATCACGGAGCCCGGCAAGGAGTCCGAAAAGGAGCTGATGCAAAACAAATCGACTAGCAGCGGCGGCACCGTGAGCGATCCGGATCCCCGCCACCCCCTGCCGCCGCAGCTCTTTAACGACGAGGAATATTGCGGCGACTACGACGCCTTCGACATGGCCAACGAGATCGACACCCTGGAGGTGTTCCTCAAGCTGGCACCCGCCGATACCACGGCGGTCAGCACCGCCCAGATTGAACTGAAGCAGGAGAATGGCGAGGCCAAGAAGGAGGAGGCGGAAGCGGAGAAGGAGAAGGACGCGGAGGGCGGCGAAAACGGAGAGGCGGCGGAGAAGGCCGAGGTTTGAGCTTGAGCAATTTTCCTGTATTTTCCGTTAACTGTTACGACGCAACGAACAACAACAGCAGCATCTTCAAAAAAAAAAGCAGCATCAGTAATAGAATTAACAACAATTTCTTAAAACAAAAGCCGTTAAGTTAACAAGAGCAATAACCCGTAATGTTATCTAACAGCACAGACACTACCAACTCTCTATATCTCTATATCCCTGTTTCCGTTTTCTATTTCTATACTTTTAAAGGATTAAATAGTGTCACACGTTTTATTTTATTCGGAATCGAAATAGATCAAAGTGCAATTTTTAAACTCGTTCTAAAATTCAGCTCTCGTTTTACTGAGCTAAGATTGCCTAAAATTAAATTGTTTTTAATCTTCAAAATACCAGAAGTTTTGCATTAGATTAGAAATCGAAAACAGGCCCGCGTATATCATCTAATTGTGTTTTATTTTTTAATCGAATTCACCACGACGACTGCGGTTTTTAAGCTTAGTTTACGAGCGTATTTAAGTGAGGGGAAATGACAATTTTAATCAAAAATATTTATAATCATTAACTTACATCCTACACACACCTTTGTATGTACCATTTATACACAAATGTACGGACTCGGAATTCACGCCAGCACTTCAGCCTTAGTTGAATCGACTTAAATGAGAGCGTAGAGAGCTGAAACTTATTGTGCAGCCGCCGTTATGTTAATGCTAAAACATAAGAAAGAGCGCTGCCCATGTAATAAAACGAAATATATTTGTATTAACTAAAAAACATAACCAACTGCAAGCTTGTTTTTCTAACACTTTAACACACTTAACACTTAACAGCACTCAACACTTAACATCGCTGCAGCTACAGAAGAGAGTTGAATGCAGAGACTGTTACTGGGTTTATATACACACTTGAGTACATGCATTCATATTGACAGATGAGAGGCCAGACCTGTACAATTAGTATATTCAGCGTTTATTAAACAGAACTCAGCTTTATAAATCCAGTATATTACTGTTTTATAAACAGATAACAATATTCATTGTAGAGTGTGCATAGAAACCCAGTATGTGGTACAGAATGGGTTTTGAAAAAATGCTTACACGAAGTTTTATATTGAGATTACTGATATTAATCAAAAAACGAGAAAGAAAGCTAACTTCGGTGCGCCGAAATTTGTATACCCTTGCAGTCTGCAATTGGCAAAATTTGGTAAAATTGAAAAATTAAGTTTGTAAATTTGTATAACATTTACCTACACATTTTACATTTTACATGTAGAATGTTACATTTTCATATAAATCGACCGATCGCTTCTATGGCAGCTATATGATATAGTTTTCCGATCTTAATGAAATTAAAACCGTACAAAACTGTTAGATCTTAAAATTTAATGAAATACGTTGAAAAACAGAGAATTTATAATTTTTTCTACATAAATTTCGCCATCATTCCTATGGCAGCTATAGCTATAGGACCACTGTCCGATTTAGTCCGTTTCGACATATATGTATACTGCGTGCTTAAGAAATAAGACTATGCTGACAATTTCAGCCCGATAGCTCTAAAACTGAGAGACTAGTTCGCGTAGAAACCGACAGACGGATAGACAGACAGACGGACATGGCTAGATCGACTCGGCTGGTGATGCTGATCAAGAATGTATATATTTTATGGGGTCGGAGATGCCTCCTTCACTGCGTTGCAAATATCATGGCATAATTATAATACCCTCTGCAAGGGTATAAAAAAAACCTCTAAGAATGAATCTATAAAACTTCTATACCAAATCTTTCATTTTTATTGCTAAGTGAATGCTAAGCTTTACAATTCTTCTGAAATGTCACTGCAATACTAATGAGTTCGTGATTCGATTATCCAAAAAAAAAAAGGATGAAGATGGCGAGGACAAGGAGAAAGCGGAGGGCGCCGCTGAAGACGCTGACAAAGATAAAGAAGATAATTCGGAGGAAAAGGTAATAAATTGCCCTTCTTGCATGGACCAAACTTAACCCTAGAGTTTTAAAGCTTGTAAAAGCTAACGACAGCATGATTTTGCACTGTAGAAGACCAGCTTTGGTAGAGAACCCACTGATTTGATCTTGTATATACATTTTCCACTTCCCTCCCCAACAAACCAAACCACATTCGCACGAATCACAATCCAATCACAATCCACAAAAAGACTGAAACCGCTGCAGATGAAGAATCCGAGGATAAGGAAAAGAACGAGGATGCTACAGGTAAAGGCTGGAAAAAGTCCATAAGCGTTCGTGTACTCACAGTAATGCGAAAGAAAAGAACTACTACTGCTTTTACTGCCAACATTTTTATTTAACCCTGTTTAATTTCCGTTTTGGCAAGAATAAATAGAATGAAGATGTGGTAATTCTTTACTTTTGCATTACTTTTATCGTGAGTACTGACCTTTAGACACTAACGTATATTTGTACCTTGATGGTGAAGCAGAAAAGTCCGAAGATGAAACCAAAAAAGAGGAAAACAACGAAATATCTCAAGAAGAAACTAAAAAAGATACCGATGATCAAGACAAAGAAGAAACTGAAGAAGAATCTAAAGCTGAGACCGAAGAAAGTGTTGTCGAAGCTGAAAAAGCACAAGAGTCCACAGACGAGCAAACTGAGGAAAAAAAGGACGAAGAAGAGTCTAGTGACGATGAAGATACAGAAGCGAAGGAAACAGCCAAGGCGGAAAAAGAAGGTGAAGAGGAAGCCAAGGAGTCTGAGAAAGAAATCAAGGAGGAGGAGAAAGAAGCAGCGGAAGAAACCAAAGAAGAGGAATCTGAGAAAGAAATCAAGGAGGAGAAGAAAGAAGAAGCGGAGGAAACCAAAGAAGAAGAGTCAAGTGACGATGGGGAAAAAGAGGATAAAGAAGTGAAGGAAACAGAAAAGGCGGAGAAAGATGAGGAGGAAGTCAAGGAGGAGGAGAAAGAAGCAGCGGACGAGACCAATGAATCGGACAAAGAAGCTGAAAAGGAAGAAGAGAGTACCAAAGGAGCTGAGAACAATGAAGAGGCAGAAGATCAGAAAGTAGAAAAGTCGGAAAAAACTACCGATGAGGAGAAAACAGAGACACCTGAAGAAACACAAGACAAAGAAACGGTCGAAAAGAATGCGAGTAGTAAACCTGAAGAGGATAAAGAGGAGACTTCCTCATCGGAGGAAAGCGATGAAGAAGAGGAATAACCTTAAACTGTCAAAAAAGAAAAAAAAAAAACGACAATCACACCCACACACTGACATCCGCATCTCAAACACATACATATAAAACTGCACATTTATTAGAAATAATACCGAAATGTTCTGTAAATAGAAACAAATGAAACCCACTAATTACGAATCTGGTGACGGGTAATCGAGCCCCAGAAGCGTAAGTCTTAATATTTCTATATTTAATTTTTTTCTCTGTCAAATTTCTTCGCAACTACAACAATAACAACAAAAGAAGTTAACAGCGACGCCAACATCGGCAACAGCATCGACCTCTGGCGGAGAGCGGCTAACTTCCAAGGCATCTGACTCCCAATCGGAACTCTTATTGGACAGCGAGCGAGCCGCGTCTGTGCAGTGATTTTAATTTGCTAACTTTCTTATTGGGCTTGGGGTTGTTGCTGCTTTAATTCATTTCTTTTTAAAACACAATACAAAAATGTATTTGGTTATTGCCTTTGCAAATATCAATGAAACTTGATTGTTTATAATAATTAAAGATTCGAGAAACTGTTAAATGTAGAAAAGAAGTTAACAGCGACCTCTGGCGGCGAGCGGCTGACTTCCAAGGCATCAGACTCCCAATCGGAACTCTTATTGGGCAGCGAGCGAGCCGCGTCTGCGCAGTTACTTTAATTTTCGAACTTTCTTATTTTTGGGCTGGTCACGGCTTTAATTAAAAAATTCAAATTCAAAAAATAAGAACATTTATCTGGTTATTGCCTTTGCAAATATCAATTGAACTTGTTTGTTGATAATATTTAAAGAGTCGAAAATCTATTGAATATTGAAAGTGCAACCGACTTAATTTAGTGAAAACTAATCCAATTTATTAGAAAATGTTTTGATGATTAGTGAATTTAAAGGTCTTTAATCAAATATAATTGATAGTTTTAATAACTAAAGTACATTTTTCGATCATGATCATCAGCGAATATGGATTAATTCACTTGAATTGGCAATTGTATACAAATTAGATAATTAATAATTCATTAATTAATTAATTGCATACAAAAGTAAATAAATTATAAGCAGCAACAAGGCCATTAATTACCACACAAAATAATATCAATAGACTTTTTTTGTATTTACGTGTCTCACTTTTAGTTCTTGTATCCAAATAATTAAATATACAGTACATTATAATTATAATTAGTACAGTACACGGTAAAATGAAGTTGTTTATAGTATTATTTACGCTCTAGTTCGGGATCGTCGCTTCCATTACAAAACTAGTAAAAATGCGAAGGAGCGTCGGGTCGCCTCCTCCGCCACGCAAACTCATTTACTAAAAGAGGAAAACAAAGAGGCTTCTTCCGCGTCCCAGGGCGAGAGAGAGATAGAGAGAGAGGAGGAGGTTGTCTCTCCATCTAGTCGCTGCCCTCCTCGTCGGACGTGTCTGTGGTGTAGTCGCTCAGGTTCTCCTGCTGGTCATTGTGCTCCGGCTCCGATTCGCTCAGGTCCCACTGGGGATGGTCTGTCGGTGGTGCGGGCGCCTTCTGCACGTCCAGCTTCAGCTCCTGCTGCTGGTCCATGCCCAGATACGAGTCTTAAAAGGGGAAATAAAATCGTTAAAGTTCATAATTTAAGATGAAGCTTCAGAGGCACTCACCCGATCTCAGGCACACGGTGAACGTGTAGACGCCGGGCCAGCGTGGCGCCGTGAACTTCAGCTGGATCTCCTCCTTCTCGACCAGATTGGTCACGTGATAGGGCGCCGTGAGCAGGGTGCGCGACTTGCGGTCGCAGATGTAGGTCCACCAGTACTCCTGCTTCTCCTCGGGGAAGTAGGGGCAGTGGACGGTGTGCGATAGCCGGGACTTGCCCTCCAGACGCTCCCTCTTGTTCAGCTTCGCCTGCAGCCGCTCCCACTCCTCATCGTCGTCGTCGTCCAACGACGAATGGTTCTTGTTGCCCTTCTCGTCGTCCTCGCTGCCGCTGCCGCCGCCCAGCGACTCCACATCGCTGCCCTCGCCATTGCCCACTTCGGACTCGGCATCAGAGTTGCCCGTTTGATCCTCGGAAGCGGTGGCATTGGCTGGAGCCGCCTTGGGTGGAGCCTTCTTCTGGTTGTTCTTCTGGTTTTGGGCGGGCTTCTTGCCACCCTTGCCCTTGCCCCCCTTGCGGGGTTTCGCCCAGGCGGAGGCCTTCTTGGCCGGCACAGCGGCGGCAGCTTCGTCATCCTCCGCGGCAGCCTCCTCGTTGGCCTCATCATTGATGCCCTGCTTCTCGGGCGCCTTGGTGTCCCCGAACAGCGTGCGCATATCCTTGCGCTCGAGCGTAACGGTGACCGTGACAATGGCGCCGGCGGTGACCACGTTCGTGTTCTCGTCGTCGATCACCTCGCAGCGGATGGAGAAGTCAATGAGCGGCATCTTGCCCAGCACCTTCATCGTGTTCTCGTACTCAAAGTCCGAGAGATTCTTCAGCAGCATGCGGCTCTCCTCGGGCTTCAGCTGGGCGAACTGCTGCAGGTTCTTCACGTGCCGCTTCTTGTTCATGAAGTACAGGTGGTCCTCGGTGAGGTGCGGCAGCTGCAGCAGCGGCGACTTGAACTCCCACAGGCCCTGGATGATCATCGGCGACATCTTCATGCAGTTCTCGATCGTCTCGATGCTGGGCAGGCGGGGCACACGCCTCGCGTAGGCCATCATCACCAGCTGGTGGACGCAGGAGACCATCTCCTGGACCAGATACGGGCACTTCTTCACCACAAACTGACGGTCACGCTCCAGGGTCTCCGGATTGAGGGGCATGCGACCCAGATGGGCGTGCAGGATGGCGCGGGCCTTGATGGAGTACATGCGGCACAGCGGGTGCTCCTTGCACTTCTCGTTCAGGTTCGGCAGCTGCCGGATGAGCTGTGCATAGAAAGGGGGATTGTAATCCAGGAGATTCGGTTGATCGTTGACCTAGCCGCTACTTACCGCTGGGACCTCGTCGTTGTCCGACTGCCGCTCTTGGACTTGCGAATTGTGACGCTTGTCGAACTCCAAGCTGGCCGCCAGCACCATCAGCGCCCGCTTGAGCAGCATGTGCGGCGTCTTGTGGATGAAGTAGAAGTACATCTGTGTGGTGTCGAGGAGCACCTTGTCCCCGCTGAAGCGTATGGAGCGGTACCACCACACGCCCACCGCCGATGGCATGGCCACCATGAAGACCAGACCGTAGAGGCCCAGCACCCAGACGCTGTTCTCCTTCTCGACGATCCACGAGGGCAGGGCGATGCCGAAGGACATGGCGCCCGGTCCGTCCGGATTGCCATACTTCTCGTAGTTCTCCTTGGCCACGTCATCCGTCAGCGCCTGGTAGGCCTTGCTCAGCATCATGAAGGACTTCTCGTCGCCCGTCTCCTTGTCCGGATGCAGGACCTTGGAGAGCCGATAGTACGCCTTCTTGATCTCCGCCTGCGACGAGGTCGGCGGCACGCCCAGTATCTCGAAGGGATCGAAGCTGGCCATCTCGTAGTCGAACTGCGAGACGCGGTAGGTGAGGAAGAGCAGCAGGGCCCAGCCCAGCACAATGGTCAGCTTGATGCCCCATGACTTCAGGGCCCTATAGGGCTCGGCATTGGCCAAGATGGCCTTCTTCTTCAGGCAGTCGGAGCACTGGCACTCATCCTTTAGCTTGCCGGGATCTGGAGAAAGGAGAACCTTTGGTTAATCTGGGGGCGTAATCGTTATCAGATCAGATTATGGGGTTGCACGTGGCTTTTATACTTCACTTATAAGTCTTTAAATTAAAAAGAAATGGTTATTATATCTCAGGGGTGGGCACCGAAAGTTAGGCTCCGAGCCCGGTCAGTTTTTAGTAGCAAAAGTACAAGATATACAATAAAAATAATAATAATATAGTCACTGCAAAGACTTCCTGATAAATATTCATTATTTTTAATTTTAAGGATTAGGCAATAATAAAATAAAAGGGTTAGGGAAGCCTTAAATAATTATAATCATAGCTAAAATATTTTATTTCGAAAAATTTAAGATTCTGAGTCAAAGATTACTTTAAAACAAAAATTAAAAATGAAATCAAGCAATGTAATTAATTCAAGTAATCGATCGATCACTAAAGCTGCAGTGAAAAATCACATTAAAATCCAAATTAGCCAGAAATGACTTATATTAACTGTAAGATGATGCAAAGATCAGAAGATCTTGGATTCACATAGCAGTCATCGCGACTTGGCGACGCATGAACGCGCCCAGAGTGCCTGTTGTCCCAATTGGGAAGAGAGCTTCGCTCAATTCGTGTTTTGCGGTAATCGCAGCTTTCACCAATACGCAGAAGACGCCAAGCTGAGCTGAGTTGACGTTGTTAGAATAACTTATTGGAACGTGTCCATTTGCAGTAAGGAAATGGGAGAGAGAGAGCTGCGAACACATGTATGCTACACACACACACACACACCCGCGCGCCCAGCTGCAGGTGGAAGAGCAGGAGGAAGAGAGAGCGAGCGATTAAAATCGGCTGGGCAGCGGCACTAACCTTCTTTCTTTTTACGTGGCCAATAGTAAATCGTTGTGGGTATCAATATCAGCGCCAAGAATGATAACACAAAGTAGTAGAACGTTCCGCCGCTCTCGTCGTACTGGAACTTTTGACCCGCCATCGCCGATGTGTGCCCTCCTCCTATCTATTTCTATATATATATACGCCTCGTCTGGCCTGCCTTTTCCTTGCACTTTTCCTCCGGCAATTCCAGCTGATGCTCCCGGGCTTGCTGGCGGAGAGTAGAGATTTGCAACGCCTTCCGCGGATCAATTGGCGGGGCGACGCTGGCTAAGCGGGCGCTATGGTGGGCGGGAGGCTGTTGCTGCTGCGAAAATGCACGAGTTGTACGCCGCGAATTTAAAAAACTCTGTATTTACACCGACGCATGAGACTGACACGTAGGGTTGTTTGCAGTGTTGCCCATTTAGCTATTTTCCCACTAGACCTAGCGTTTTTCGATTGACAAATGCGGGATATATTGGAAAATAGCGGCCAGTCGGAATTAAAGCGATTTCCAAGCAAAATATTGAAGATGTTCCTATACTCGAACGTTACCTTTATAAATAGGTAAGGTTAAACTTTGAAATAAAAATATTGCATTATGAGCGAGAGCCCAAATTCGCCAGAAAAAAAATAGGATTTCCACTCCAACGGCAATAGGTCACACTTAAAGACCATAGCTATAAAAAAGCTAAATAGGCCTTAGCTATTTTTTAGCCTTTTTAACACATTTGTTAGCTATTTCTAGCTGTGCTCAATTGGCTAATTTAGCTTATTTATGACCATAAGAATTGGCAGCACTGGATATTAGGCTCATGCCAGGTTGGAACTGGAGCCTAGTTGCATTTCACTGCATTTCGCTCTTCTGAGATAAATTTAAAATTATACTGAATTTTATTGAAAATGTATGTTTTAAAGAGTTCGGCCAACAAGAAAATCATAGGCAAACAAAAGTACTTAAATCTAGAAAAAATCGTAGTAACGAAAACACTTCTAACGACAGTCTGGCAGCACTGCTTGCCAAAATACCAGCGTTGACTCTCCATCTTCACGAGGCGTTTTGGTATTTTGAGAGCGATCGCGGACGGCATGCCTTGTCTACTTGTGCGCCGGCCGATAAATTGGTGCTTTCCCGGAAAAATTGACCATTAGCAGTCGAACTGCGGAGACGAAAGGAATAAGTGCGAGAAATCTGACATGGCAGAGGCGAACAACAACGCAGCGGGAGCCCGCACCGCCCGGGAGGTGCAGCAAAACTTTGCCGAATCCCTTGGCTACGCCGAGGAGATAATCTGGGATCTGTGAGTACTGCGCAGTTGGCTTCACGCTTCAAAAAGTGCATTTTCGTATGATGTCACTTGCAGGCTATCTCAGGAGCAATCAGAAATACTGATTAAAAAGCTCAAGGAACTGATCCGCGATCCTCAACCTTCGGGTGGAGGCTCGCTGGAGGACGAGAAAAAACACATAAAGATCCTCGCCGACAATGAGAGAGCGCGCCAGATCATCTTCAATGCCGTGTGGGAGCAGCGTAAGCCGGGCATCGGGATTGTCGCCTCCGTCGGTTGCGTAACCAGTTAACCCTTTGTTTCGCTGCAGGAAAATACACCAATCGGCAGTCGCTGACGGCCATCATCTATGTTATGGTGGTCGACGACGTGGAGGACGTAAATCGCGCCGAGGACAGCAAGACGTTCTCCTGCCATCCGGTCTTCCGTGCCCGCCGCTGTATCCGTGAGTTCTTCGTCCCTGCATATTGGGTAGAGCTTTGCCATTTTCGCTGCGGCAATCTAGCCCTGTTTCAAGAACTTAAGAGAAGATAAGGGTCGGCTAGACTTTTACGTTGTTTGCGTCACGTTATTTGATTTACGGGCATGTGTGTTATTTAAGCTTATACGAGCTTTTTTAGTGAAATTTTCCACAACTAATATTGAAAGTATACAATCAGCCTTTTCTAAGCTAGCTGTTAGCGAAAACCTTCTTTGTTCAAGGCAAAATCCAAACTAATTTATTTATTTTTCCTGCAGACAGCAGTGGCAACAGCAGCGACAGCTCCAATTGCTGCAACATATTCGTGGATGAGAACGGACGCGTCTACCAGAACTGGACGCAATATGTGGCCACCAATGAGCTTCCCGCCGGGGTGATGGTGGCCCCTGAGCGGGGACTCTACCGCCTTGTCAGGGGGCAGGTGCGTTTGGACAAGTACGTAACGCCGGCGGGCAGCACCAACGCGAGGGTGCTTGGCTTCCTGGACACGGGCTCAGCGATTGGAGGCTTTGCCGCCGCTTGCATACCAATAGCGGCGCTTCTCACGCTGCCCGTGTCTGCTCCGGCGATGGCTGTCGCAGGAGTCGTGGGTTTGGCCAGTGCCGGCTACGCCACTGCCCGCTCCAGCGCCAGGCTGGTGGATCGTAGCCAGCATGAGCAGTCGATCAGTGTGGCGGACCGTGAGGCGCGCGGCCATTGGCTGGGCGTGGCCGGCGGAGCCATTGGCTTGGGAGCTGCAGGAGCCACCCAAGTAGTGACGGCGGCTACGAATGCCGGTCGGGAGGTGGGAGCAGTAAGTAATTAGTAAATAGGAAGGGAAACCCAACAAGTTAAGGGAATTAATATTTCAAATAATATTTCAGATTGCGCAACTGACGGTGAACGGCATGAACATCTCCTCGATCGTCATATCGGGCACTGGAGTGGCCAACGGAGTGCTGGACTTGATCTTGGTAAGCCAGACAGATAGATTTAAGGCTGACATAATACCTTATTAATTCTTAATGTAGAAAATGAAGGATGGCGACGACATCAGCGCCATGGACATGCTGCAGTTGTCCGCTTCGCTGGTGCTGTTCACGCACAGCGTCTACAATTTCAAGCTGGCCTCGACCATTATCAACGAGACGGCCAACAGGAATATAGCGGGCTATCGAGACACCCTTAGCAACCGCCAGAGGTAAGTTGGTACAATCTGGTAGTGCTTAGCACCCACTCCGACATCCGTCCTTGCAGACGCGCCTTTGACAAGGCCTCCAAGGAAACTGTCCGGCTGCGGGGCAGCACGCGCGGCAAGCTGGACATTATCCGCAACGTCAACGAAGTGCCCTCGCGTCAGCAGTTCAATGATCTCTACAAGATCAACCAGAACATGAACCAGGAGGGGGTCCGATTCGCATTCGCACCCGAAGGCAATGGCTTCGTGCTGAACGGCGAGGTGCAGACGTCGGCGGCGGATCTGCGGGCGAGTGTGCAGCACAACCAGGGACCAAATATACTGCGCCAGGTGACTCAGCCGATCCCGGCCAGTCATGCCGCCTCCGGCAACTTGCGGCTAGATGGGCTCAATCAGGTATCCCGCTTGATTGGACCCTTGCCTACGGCCCATCCGCGCCCGGAGCCGACCACCTACGCAGCTGGCGTGTTCGCCCTGGAGCTCAGCTCGGTGATGGTTGGCGGTGTGCTGTTTGTGTTGGAGAATTACGGACGAATCATCTTCGAGCACGTGATCAACGCCGAGAGCTTCGAGAACCTGATCAGCAGCATGGCCGACACTCTGCAGCCGGATGTGTTTGACCTGGTTATGAAGCTGACCAGGACATTTATGGACACCATGCTCGACGAGCTGACCTCGGTTCTGAAGTTCTATATTTCAACCGAATCGGTTCTCTTCCGCATTGTGGATCAAGTAATGAGAAACTTCCGCCATATGTCCCGCGAGGAGTTGGATATGCACACCGGGGAAATCTTCACTGCGGTGAAGCGGTACTTTATGTCCCTGAACCCCAATTCATATCTCGACCTCCTCGAAAAGTGCAAGGTCTGCGAGGGCTACTTCAAAATTACTCCGCTGTAGATATTTCCTTTCCATTAATTAAATGGAAGCCATCGATTGTGATGAGTGGTGCCTTATTACGAAACAGTAACAACCAACGACTTTTTAAAAGCAACTTACAAAATATTATGAAATCATTTTAAGAAACATTTATGTGAGATTTATATGATAACTCTTCTCAAATATGAGCACAAATTGACACTAACAAAAAGATACATCGTTTTTTATACACCTTTTATGTATTAATAACAAATAAATATTGCACAACTGCAAGAAAGTTAAATAAATATTTATGGTTACCATATCATATTTGCGGACAAGGTAAGTTGGCGCTTTCAAGCTCCACTAACATCCGGAGATTGCAGAGGAAGGTGGAGAAAAACGATGGGCTTTATTTGGAATTGTCAACGGATTATGACATCAGCTCTGCTTTCGATAAGCTTTTCAATCATTTTAATTATAGTTGCCAGTTGATAAATGACAAATAGTTAGATAATATAATAAGTGCCTTGAGGCACTCTTGGGTATTAAAGGGTTAATTCTCTATTCCTTGAATACAGAGACAAAGGAGCTGTTGAGGAATTCTTTGACTGGCGGCTGGTCAGATTTATTTTGAAACAGTAAAGTCTCTGTGTAAATTAATAAATGACTAAGATTTCCAATAAAGAAAATTATAAATTTGGCCGAAGCCCTTATTGTTTTATTCTATTTTATTTTTATACCTTTGCAGGGGTATATATTATGTTATTATTTTGACCAGATGTTTGCAACGCAGTGAAGGAGGCATCTCCGACCCCATAAAGTATATATATTCTTGATCAGCATCACCAGCCGAGTCGATCTAGCCATGTCCGTCTGTCGGTTTCTACTCGAACTGGTCTCTCAGTTTTTGAGCTACCGGGCTGAAATTTTCAGCATAGTCTTATTTTTTTAGCACGCAGTATATTTGTCGGAACGGACCGAAATCGGACCACTATATCCTATAGCTGCAATAGGAATGATGGCGAAATTAATATAAACAAAATTTTAACTTATCTGTTTTTAAACGTATTTCTATAAATTTTGAGAAATAACAGTTCTTTACGGTTTTAGAATTACGGTTTTAATATCATAGCTGCCATAGAAGCGATTCCTCGATTTATAAGAAAATGTAAAATTCTACATTACCAAAATGGATCGATTTTCAGTAATCCTATTGCAGACTGCAAGGGTATACAAACTTCGGTTCACCGAAGTTAGCTTCCTTTCTTGTTTTTTATCAAATTTAATACTAAACTCCCCATTAACCATATTGCGGGGGGTTTTTCTAATGATTACTCTTGATTACATATGTAGGTGAGGAGGGGATAGAAAATCATGAAAAACACTGATTACTTAATATATAGACAGTCCCTTATAGTCTTTGACGAATCATCGCTGAAATGTTGATGAAAAGATAATGAAAAGTTGATGAATCATCTATAAATTTGTCACTGATGACAGCCAAGAACATGCCAATGTTAATTTCATCAGTAGTTTGTATGCAATTTCATCGACGATTCATCAACAACAACGAAGTTTTTTGGATGACTTGTTGATGACAGGTAGTGCAGGGAATCGACTCGATTGGTGATGCTGAACAAGAAAATATGTATATACTTCGCCACCACATGAATATGCATATGCTTATTCCTCCTTAGGTACTGGGTGAAAAACCGTTAATATTTGAAAAAAATTTGATCCATATTCCATCGTTCCGTTTTCATCACTATCCGACCGTCGCTAATTTGACGCACATTGAAATTGTGCTTTCCCCAAAAAAGCATTAGCAGTCGAACTGTGGCGACGAAAGGAATAAGTGCAAGAAATCCGACATGGCAGAGGCGAACAACAATGCAGCGTCAGCCCGCACCACCCGGGAGGTGCAGCAAAACTTCGCCGAATCCCTTGGCTACGCCGAGGAGATAATCTGGGATCTGTGAGTACTGCGCAGGCTATTCGGGATCCGATATTCAATTTTATGATTATGCCATTCGCAGGCTATCTCAGGAGCAATCAGAAATACTGATTAAAAAGCTCAAGGAACTGATCCGCGATCCTCAACCCCCGTATGGAGGCTCGCTGGAGGACGAGAAAAAACACATAAAGATCCTCGCCGACAATGAGAGAGCGCGCCAGACCATCTTCAATGCCGTGTGGGAGCAGCGTAAGCCGGGCATCGGGATTGTCGCCTCCGTCGGTTGCGTAACCAGTTAACCCTTTTTTCGCTGCAGGAAAATACACCAATCGGCAGTCGCTGACGGCCATCATCTACGTGATGGTGGTCGCCGGATTGGAGGACGTGACTCAAGCTGAGGGCAGCAAGACGTTCTCCTGCCATCCGGTCTTCCGTGCCCGCCGCTGTATCAGTGAGTTCTTCATCCCTTCCGTGCCTGAAAAGAGCTGTCAAGTTAATTTTGTTTCAATCAGCAATCAATTCTTTTTTAAGAACTAAAGACAAAGACATTCTTTTTATTGATTTACGATCATCATCAGCTTTCTAAGCTTTCTAAGCTTATTGGTAGCGAAAACTTGCTTGTTTTAATGCATGTTATCAACTAATTGTATTTTTCTTTTTCCTGCAGACAGCAGCAGTGGCGACAGCAGCGACAGCTCCGATTGCTGCAACATATTCGTGGATGAGAACGGACGCGTCTACCAGAACTGGGCGCAATATGTGGCCACCAATGAGCTTCCCGCCGGGGTGATGGTGGCCCCTGAGCGGGGACTCTACCGCCTTGTCAGGGGGCAGGTGCGTTTGGACAAGTTCATAACGCCGGCGGGCAGCCCCAACGCCAGGGTGCTTGGCTACCTGGACACAGGCTCAGCGATCGGAGGCTTTGCCGCCGCCTGCATCCCAATGATGGGGCTACTCACGCTGCCCGTGTCTGTTCCGGCGATGGCTGTCGCAGGAGTCGTGGGTTTGGCCAGTGCCGGCTACGCCACTGCCCGCTCCAGCGCCAGGCTGGTGGATCGTAGCCAGCATGAGCAGTCGATTAGTGTGGCGGACCGTGAGGCGCGTGGCCATTGGCTGGGCGTGATCGCCGGGGCCGTTGGCTTGGGAGCTGCAGGAGCCACCCAAGTAGTGACGGCGGCTACGAACGCCGGTCGGGAGGTGGGAGCAGTAAGTAATTAGTAAATAGGAAGGGAAACCCAACAAGTTAAGGGAATTAATATTTCAAATAATATTTCAGATTGCGCAACTGACGGTGAACGGCATGAACATCTCCTCGATCGTCTTATCGGGCACTGGAGTGGCCAACGGAGTGCTGGACTTGATCTTGGTAAGCCAGACAGATAGATTTAAGGCTGACATAATACCATATTAATTCTTAATGTAGAAAATGAAGGATGGCGACGACATCAGCGCCATGGACATGCTGCAGTTGTCCGCTTCGCTGGTGCTGTTCACGCACAGCGTCTACAATTTCAAGCTGGCCTCGACCATTATCAACGAGACCGCCAACAGGGATGTAGGGAGCTTTCGGGACACCCTCAGCAAGCGCCTAAGGTAAATCTCGTAGTGCTTAGAAGCGAATATTAAACTGAACCGACTCCGACATCCGTCCTTGCAGACGCGTCTTTGACAAGGCCTTCAGGGAAACTGTCCGCCTGCGGGGCAACACGCACGACAAGCTGGACATCATCCGCACCGTCGACGAGATGCCCATTGATCTCTATAACATGAACCAGGAGGGGAGAGGCAATGCAGCCGGAGTTTTCGGCATGCATCTTACCTCGGTGATGGTTAGCGGTGTGCGGTTTGTGCTGGAGAATTACGGACGAATCATCTTCGAGCAGGTGATCAACGCCGAGAGCTTCGAGAACCTGATCAGCCGCATGGCCAACACTCTGCAGCCGGATGTGTTTGACCTGGTTATGAAGCTGACCAGGACATTTATGGAGACTATGCTCGACGAGCTGACCTCGGTGCTGAAGTTCTATATTTCAACCGAATCGGTTCTCTTCCGCATTTGGGACCAGGTGATGAAGAAGTTCCACCATATGTCCCGCGAGCAGCTAGATATGCACACCGGGGAAATATTCTTAGCGGTGCACCGGTACTTTATGTCCCTAAACCCGAACTCACATCTCGGTCTCCTCGAAAAGTGCAAGGTCTGCGAGGGCTATTTCAAAATTACTCCGCTGTAGATATTTCCTTTCCATTAATTAAATGGAAGCCATCGATTGTGATGATTGGTGCCTTATAACAAATCATTATAAGATGAGATAATTTTAAGAAGCATTTAAGGATGTAATTACGCGATGTAATCGATGAAAACGTTTTTCAATTATGAGCACAAATTGACAATAAAACCGGGAATGAATCTGCATGAAACTGTGTCACAAGTGAGAAAAGCATGGTTTGCTTTACATTTTTTTTATGAATCATAAATAAAGATTGTACTAACGGAAAGGCAGTATGAATAGCTATCATTTCCAGTATGCAAATAAGATTGTCTGAATCATGGGGATTAACAGAAATCAAAAAATATGGGCATTAATATGATGCTGATAAAGGCACGATAGGAAAACTAAGTGAAAGAAAGGCAAATCGTTGAAATAAATTGAACAATTTTCTATATAATCTGATATGCGGATAAGATACAAAATAGTTCTCAAAAATGAGCTTTGCTGGTTATTAAACATTCAAAAGAAAATTAGTTTGAGAAACGCACCAGTTTTGCTTTTGAAACCTAAAAGGGATTGTTTTTGCTCTTTCATATCCCACACCTAAATAGTACACCAAAAACAAAATTCTATAGTCTTGAGTATTAAGCATTTCTTAATAAGATGCGAAAGTATAAAAACTACACTAATCTGCTCCAAGACTTGAGAAAAATCACTAATGCGAAAAACAGAACACTAAGTTCCAGCTTACGAATTTTCGATGTAGGTTCGTAAAAAAATAATACTCGAAAATACACAATTGAAACTATTGAGTATAGATTTGATATTATTAAGTATTAAGTCTACACTAAACTCGTTATACTGCTTGGGTATATTTTTAAGACAACGCGTAGAAAGGTTATTGTGGACAGAATGTATACATTTCCAAAGTAACTCCCGAAATATTGTGGATAGAAGGTATAGATTTTCAAAAGAGAGAAGAAACGATTCATTAAATTAAATAAATAGGGTTTTTCAGATTTGACCAAATAAAAAAAATACGAAAAATCAAACAATTGATAAATAAAATAAACGACCATTTCCGCATTTTAGTTTACTCGCTTTTCGTACTCTCGTTTACAATAATTAAAATAATAATAAAACTTAAGAATAAATTAGTTTCCTCTTGCGTGGCTGCTGAAAATTCGTTTCGTTCATCCGGATCACTTGGAAGCTGGAACTAGTTGAGTGCGCGTTTTGTTTGCATTTTGCATTTAGCTTTTTGCTTTTTGCTTTGTTTATGTTTATTTCACGAAGACAACACAGACATATTAAGATCCAAAATATATATATATGTATTTATATATATACTATATATATACGCATGTTATGTATTTAGGGTTGTGTGTGGTTTTAGTGGTTTTGTAGCTTGTTTCTTGCTGGTTCCTTAGCCAGAGATGGATATTGATGCATGTGAGTGTGTGTGGTGTTGTTTGTGTTTTGTGTGTGACGTCATTCGAGGGTGGAAAAGGAGGACGCCGCGATGGCCTCGGCCTCGGCCTCCCAGCTTAGACGCGCGACAACTGTTGTAGCAGGTTGCACGGCCAGAACGCCTCGATGCGCTCCTTGAGCAACTGAAATGGATACGAGATCCAGGTAAGTACGGTCTGTGCCAAGTGGCCCATCGGCTCCGGATACTGGTGGGTGGCCAGGGCCAGCAGGGCGGTGATGGAGCACAGTCCCGCCGTGAACAGGATGAAGAAGGGCAGCTCCTTCTTGGGATACACGGACACCTCGTGGAAGGCCGGCAGCAGCTCGCGATCGGCGCACTCGGTGCACGTGGGATATGGATAGAAGAGGTGGCCGCGCTCCAGCGGATACGGCAGCATGCGAAACGTGCCCTCCCATGTGCAGTGAAGCAGATTGAGCGCGCCCTCCACCTGCTTCCAGTGCTTCAGATGGAAGAACGCGTAGGCCAAGGCCTCCGAGTCGCCGCGCTTCAGGATGTGTTCGGGCGGCAGGATCAGCCGCTTTGTCTCCAGCAGATACTTGGGTACGTGCGGATTGAACTCCACGGCCCGATGGATCGCCTCCACGGCGCTCATCTCGGCTGGACTGAGACCCCGCTTCGAGGCGATGTCCGGCGAGAACTTGTCGGCCACCGCGCGCGCCTTGAGCAGAGCTGCCGTGTAGCAGATGGTCGCTGACTTGGGCAACGAGATGTCGTCGTACTTGGCGAGGATGGCGTGGCAGTCGGCGTAGGCCTGCATCTCCAGCAGAGTCTCGATTAGGTTCTCGTGGATGTTCAGCACGCTCATGATCGAGGGTATCTCCTTGGTGAGGTCGCGAAACATCTTGGCCGCCTCCTTCAGCTTGCCCAGCTTGCGGGCGCACATGGCCAGCCGCCGCTTGATGTAGATCAGCACGTTGGTGTCCCGCCGATGCATGCCATCGGCAATGGCTCCCTGGTGCTGGGTGGCCTGTGACTTGCGGTAATTGATCTCGGCCACCTTGAGGGCTGTCTTCAGTATCTTCTCCGCCTCCATGATTGTCATGGCCTCCTCCTCGGCAAGCAGTATGTAGGCGGGGGCGCACTCGGCGTTTATCTCCAGTGCACTGTGCGCGGACTTTATGCGCTGCATCGGATTGCGTTCGCGCCAGGCCGTCTGCATGATCTCGTACTCCTCCTTGCGGGCATCGCCCTCGCAGGTGAAGAAGGTCTGGTGGTCCTGTGCGCTCAGGTTCATATCGTAGTAGGTCAGCGGCTCCTTGCTGGTCGCCCAAAAGAATCTCTGGTACTCGGCGCCGCGGAAAAGGTTCAGAGGATTGCGCCATACCTTGCACTCGGGCATCTGGGTGCCGGTGCTGGTGGTGGCTCCGCCGCTACAACCGGCTGCTGCACCGCCTCCTCCTCCTCCACCGCCGCCACCTGCACCGCCGTTGCTGCTGCTGCTGGAGCCGCTGGAGGTGCTGCTGCCGCTGCCATTGCTCGACTCCGACTGGCCGTCGCTGCCGTTGATCCAGGGACTAATGTGATTGATGGACACTTGCTCTGCCGGACACTCGGATTAGAGGGAATCGAACGAAACACTCGCAGGGGAGAGACTACTCACCTATGAAGGAGGTGCCGTACTTGCGGAAGTACCACCACTCGAAGATCAGGATCAGGCCCGAGATCAGGCTGGAGGTACCAGTGAGCGCCACGTAGAACTTGGGCGTCAGCGTGCTGAGAAACATGGACGAGTCCCACATCCTGCCTGCCACCACTGCCCCCGACCAGCGAAGTTCTGTATTCGACGCTGTTTCGCTTCCCTCTCCGTTCTCTGTTGCTTTTTCGTTGGCGTTCGCTTTTGCCGCTCTCCGCTCGGCGGGATTCGGACGCTCTGACTGCTCTGGGCACTATGCACTAGGCTCGCCTTGCTCGCGCGGACCACCGGACGGGTGGTTGATCAATAAACGGTTGCCTTTCCTGGCGCTATCCTTGCGCTTATCCTTGTTGCAGATGAGACTTTTTTCCATCAAGTATTCGTCAGGGGGGGTGAGCGGGGGAGCGTTTTCGGGCCGGTGTGACCAGGCGCCACGTGCAAATACCAGCGCAGAGTGACCGTCGCTCTCACTACTCGGGGGTTTATTTATTTGTTTTTTATTTATTTATAAATAACTAAATAAATAATAAATATAAAAATGTTATATAAAAATAAATAAATAAGGCCAAAAATCAGAAAAATGATAGACAGGAAAATTCCACCTTTTTTTTAGCTAGTTCCGATAGGCACCGATTGGTTGAACCATCTCCAAGTAAATCGAAATCGATAACTCCGAGATGCACTTGCTGTCAAGCGGCCATTTTTTGTGATGATTTTTTGTGACTTTTTTATTTAATCCGATTGTAACAAAGCAAGAGTCACTTATTGGAGCGCCCTTTCGAACGGAAACAATTATGGCAGAGGTGAAGGACACCACGATGCCAGCAAAGGAGCCATCCCCGACTCGGGAGGCTCCGCGCGCTGCAGAGAACCCAGAACCAAACACAGCGGCGTTGGTAGCGAAAAGTGCGGGCGATAATTTGGAAGATGAGCTGGCCGAATTAAACGGCAAGGACGAGGAGGGCCCGGGCCTGGATGAACTGAGCTCGCTGGAGCAGGAGATAGCCAAGCTACACAGCATACCATCCGTTGACTCGGCAACAGAAGCAGCGGATGCTGCCTGCGCCGGCATTGGCGGTTCAGATAGTGGTGGTGCGGATGCCCGGGCTGCCGGAGATGACCGGACGAGTTGCACTCCGCAGTTGGAGGACGGTCACGATGCGTCTGGCAATGGACAGGCCTCTACGTCTTCACTAGAAGAGATGGATCTGATCGCCCTACTCAAGGGTACAGACACCAGCCACGAGCCGGCGGCTCCAGGCAACGAGAAGTGCGAACTGGAGAAGGCGCTTTCTGAGTTGGACAGCGTGGAAGCCGATGTCGGCGTGACTATTGAGGGCGAGGGTCAGTACGAGATAATGGAGATTGACGACGACGAGAGTAACGGCGGAGAGTCAAGCGCCAGCAAAGCCATCCCCAAGTTACCTGTGTCTAGGTCAAGCAAGACATCCTCATTCTCCGCCTCCGCCACCGCCTCCGGTGCCTTTGTCAAGCCGAAGCTTTCAGCGGAACAGGCCAGGGCCGTGGCCCTTGAGCAAATGGCCGACTTGAAGAATAGCAAGTCGCGCCGCAAGGAATTGCCGCCTGTGAGTGCAGTGCAGGGGAAGCCCAAAGACATTGTCAGTTCGCTGAACGAGGATTGGGACGATTACGAGGACTCCGAGGAAGAAGCACCTGCACCTCCTCCTGTTGCAGCCAAAGTGGTTGTGCCCCACAAGCCACCACCGGTGCCCGCAAAGAAGCTGCCAAGCCCCAGCAAACCCGCCCCCGCCGCCACTCCTACGCCGACCGTGCTCACCAACAAGATCAGCGCCTTCAAAGTAATGCTGAAGCCCGTGACCCAGAAACAAATAGCAGCCTCAACGACGACGAAACACAACACGGCGGTGGCGGAGAGACCCAAGTCAGCAACTACAGTGCCGCCGGTGGCCAAGGAGAGCGCCGAACCAACCACAGGTAGCATCAGTTCTTGCTTTTAACATTCCCTTATTAAACCCGAATTAATGTTGTTTACAGGCTGCAAGCGTGTGATCAAGCGGAAGATAATCTGGGACCCGGATGCTCCCGAGACGCAAAAGTCTTTTGCCATGTATGCGAGCAGCAGCTCCAAGGGAACTGCTACTCCTTCCACCCCTGGACCAGCGGCGGCAGCACCACCTCCACCTACACCCAAGACGGCAAAGCCGACGGTCAAGAATGTATCAAGCATCTCAATGGTGAAGAAGGAGCCGGCCATAAAGAAGCCGCGAGCCCCTACGCCAACCGTCCGGGCCACGAAGTCTGCCACACCGGTGGGGGCAGCAGAGAGAGGACCTTCGCCCGCTAAGCGCCGCTCTCAGACTCCGATTTCCGGATTGGTCAACGGTGGTGGGCCCCAGAAGAAGAAAAAGGTGACCGAAATCGATCGTCTGATGGGCGATGAGGGTGCGGCCAACATGATCCAGGCGGTGGAGCACGAGCAGCGCGAGATGAGCGGCGGGGAGACGCCCAATAAGCCGTTGCGGAAGCGAGCCATGACCATCACCGGAAGGGTGAGTGCTGCTTTCTCCAGATATTATAGGCCAACCCATTAAACTTATTCCCATTCCCAGAACCAGTTAGCACGTACCTCATTGGAGCCACCGATGGCGACGCCCAAGAAGGAGTCGGCTCCGCCTAGTACACCGAAATCCAACGCCAAGCGGACCAGCAGTGCTGCAGCTTTCCCCAAGACACCCAAGACACCTGCTGTCAGTGCAGTTTTCACCAAGACCACACCACGAACACCTGCTGTCAAGCCGCGCGCCTCAGACTCATGGGACTTCGTATACAAGCAGCGTGCCAGCGAGGAGTCCATGATCATGCGCGAGCGCTCCAACAGCTCCTTCTCGAGCAAATCCTCGGTCAGTCGCCTCTCGCTAGACAATAAGCCCGGCGCAGCCACTCTATCGGACGACGCGGCCGAGGGCTCTGACCCTTCTTTCAAGTTCCTTAAGCCGGTGAACAAGGCAAACCAAAGAGGCCGCGAACCATCGCCCGCATGCTCTTCCTCGCACACACTGGCCAACGATATGAAGGCCTACAGTGGCCAGACCAAGGCGGCGTCCGAACTGGTTGTCCTGCACAAGGTGGATAAGGTGGCTCACTTGGTGATCCACACGCACCGCGGCAAATCGGGACACACGTACAGCAGCCAGCTGCTGCACAAGCTGACCGAAACGCTGAACAATGTGGCCCGCAACAATGAATTTAACACCGTGCTGATCACCTCTCAGGGCCAGCAGTTCTGCCAGGGCATCAACTGTCAGGAGCTGGTGCAGGGATCGGCGGAGAAGCGCAGGAATAGTGCCAGCCAACTGAGCCAAGCCCTCAAGTGAGTTAATGTTAATATTACACTGTATTTACAGTAGGCTGCGTTTTTGTGTTTTGAGTCAAACTTAGGTGTTTTTAAATAGGTTCTGAACAGGTTCTAGTGGTGGGAAGAAGTTGCGTTCATTTAGATTTCTACTAGTTTTTATAGATAAATTCTCGATTTTCGGGCTATCGCACGACTCTCACCACTAGCAAAAAAAAAAATACTATCAGATTTATTTGAAGCAATGGGTTTTTTTCAAAAGGATGCAGCAGCAGGGAATTATTGGCTTGACGGATAGAACAATATTGCTTTCGGAGATCTGGAACCCTTTGAATCATTAGAATCCCTAATGAATTCGTTGTCTATTGCCTACAAAACTCAAAACGCTTCGAGAAGGCCCTGCCAAGTTCTGCAATTCCTCAAAGGTTGCTACCGACATCCATGAACCTTATCAGCTCTATGGCTGATAATAGTGAATCTTCGTCGTTTTTTAATTTGCTGCTTAATTTCGGTAAATTTTCCTTAAACAAAATTGACAAACAAAGCACAGCTTTAAAACAAAATAACCCGAGTTTGTCCGGTGTAAACGTTCTCTGCGCTGGTGACTCACCAATGGTGAGCTAACTCCGATATCGATAGGTAACTCAGGTAAGTGTAAACAGGTTATTATCGAACGTAGACCGTTAAGCTACGTACTTAGAGTGTTCCTAAGCATTGAGTCAAAACGAGAAGTCAATAGTCACCCTCTCGCTCTCTCGCACTGCTTAGGAACACTTTTCGCGTGTCTGTGTACGTAGCTATAGACTCGAGTTTGTCCGGTGTAAACGGTCATTTTGCGTTGTTGGGTTAACTCCGATATCGATAGGTAACTCAGGTTAGTGTAAATAGGCTATTAGACTAAAGGCCATTGACTTGTAGTCTTAATTTAATTTTTTGTAGACACAAAAACCAAATTCGCTGAAGTTTCCGACTTGTTTCAAATTTTTTGTTGATATCATTCATTGCAGAACGTATCTCTGCACTCTGGCCACATTCCCCAAGCCCTTGGTGGCGGGCATTGTTGGACGCCTTATTAATTTGGGCGTCATGCAGTTACCGCTCGCCGACTTTGTGGTGGCCGCCGAGGATTGTTGCTTCGAGACCAACTACGCCAAGTTGGGCCAGCTGCCCGAAGGCTATGCCCTCTGGCATGGTCACAAGAAGGTGTCCAGTCAAGTGGTAAGCTGCGACCCTTGTGCATTTTATTATTATTTTATTATAAATTAATTAATTATATTTCCACAGGACTCGCATTTGTTGCTGTTGGGTGAGAGACTGTTTGCATCGGATGTCTTGGGGCCGAATAGTTTTGTTGACAAGACCTGCCAGGCCCGAAGGGTTGGCGAGGAAGCCCTGGCCGTAGCCCGACATATATCTACGACCTCGGCGGAGGTAAGAGCCATTAGTAACTTTTATATTTTTAAGACACGAAACTAAACTCGTTTCTCTTGCAGACATATCGCACTTTGAAGAAGCTAAACCACACCCCCATCAATGCAGCAAAGTATCCGCGTTTGGACGACGAGTTCAAGGTTATAGCCGAGCAATGGTCGTCATCCAATTGCCTGGCGAACTTTAAGCGCTACCTTAGCGGCGTGAACTTTTAGGACCATAGGCTAATAATTATTATTGTCTACCATATACGCAAAATGGTAGATAAATTCACTTATAAACAAAATTTTTAAAACTGCAACGAACGTATAGGTAGTTCTATTTTGGATTTCTAATCGATTGCCATCCTTATTTCCCCTCATTTCTATCGACAAGACACCTGTGTAATATGTAGACTTTTTTTAATGTGAAGTCTGAACAATTTAAAAGAGAAATAACATGATTTGTTTCTTTCGGATGTAAATACGTTTAATAAGATCGAATCGTGCGTTTGTCGGGAATTTATTTCTAAACAACTGATGATTGTAGTACAAAGCAATTGGTATCCTGACATTAAATCCGCAATAAAATTACCTTAGCTACATGTTTTTTTCAAAACCATTGTATAGGATAACGCCTAGGAGGATTCTCAAATGTAAATCGGATTGAAATCTTATAACAAAAATATATATATGTATCTTTACATTAAATTATCCATTTGATAATTTCGAAACATATTATTTTTAGTTTGTATTCAATTAATGCAATATATTAATGCAATATAATTTTTGAAATAAAGAAAAAAGAGTTGTAACAATTACATAACACGGAAACACTATCTCCAAGGTAGAGCTGTAAAAGATTATACTTCTTGTGAATCGATTCTTTTTAATTCCATTCTGAAAAAAAAATATAATAAATTCATCATTTATAATCCATTGGTTCTTACTGGCGAGGACCAGTTTGTCAACATTTTTAGCCATTAGGGCAGCAAGGCGGTCTGCTTCTTCCTCACCACCAAACACACACTGATTCTGAAAGTGTTTAAAAATCATTATATATAAATATAATTTTGAATTGATTTTTTCGCTGATTACATTAATTTTAAAATCGAATTGTTAACAGCTCTAAAACACCATCTCCAAGGAGCAGTTTCCCAAACGCCAGTTTATCATAAGCCGAGCATCTCCTGGTTTACTGGGTTTACTGATTTATTATTTAATGGGAGGCTACAAAATGTTCTATTAATGTACAATGTAATGCATGCAACTAGGATTAGACTGCTACTCGTGTCCGACAGCTCGTTTCCGGCTGGCTAAATGCACGTTCCATGTGGTGCTGCTGATACGGATTCCCGCCTAGTTGCGCTTCCCGTCCTCGTAGTAGGCGGGCAGGTCCGCCTGGAGGCGCAGGAGGCGCACATAGGTCAGTAGCTTGAACTCGTTTCGCTGGGGCTGCTCATCGGCGTGCACAAAGGTGGACGTGTAGGTGACGAGCTCCTGGGATCCGTCCTGATCCAGATCGGCGATCAGCATCGAGTGATCCTGGTTGTTCAGATCCGGTTGGCACACCAACTCGTTGCGATCGTGGCGGCAGAACTGGATGATGTTGCTCTGCGAGATGTTTTCGATGTGAGTGTCGGCACCCACGAAGAGCACCAGGATCACAGTCTCAGTGATCATCTGCATCTTGCTGCCACCACCGGAGGAGAGGCCACTTGTCTTGGTCTGGTTCTTGGAGGGCACTCCGAACGTCTCCCTCTTTTGCACCAGATTCTCGAAGACATCGAACTCCTGGTGCTGCGGTGGGAACTCATGCTCCAGCCCTTGGCTGCTCCTCTTCAGCCGCTGATGCTGCTGCTGCTGTTGTTGTTGCTGCTGCTTCTTCTTTGCCTGCTCCTTCTCCTTGTCCTTGATGGCATTCATGTTCTTGGTGTGATTGTTGCTGCCACTCTTCTGAACGTTGTTGCTGCTGCTGCTGCTGCTGCTGCTCGTGGAGCTCTGCTTGGCTGGCGACTGCTTCAGCGGAGCGTGCCACTTCCAGAACTTCACCACAAAGCCGGACATCTGGCTTTTGGTGTTCTTGAAGTGCCACTGGGCCGGCACCATGCCGTACATGCCGCTCTTGCTGAAGCTCTGGACAACATTGGGTTTGCCGTCGCGCACCTCGCTCAGGACAAAGGTGACATTGCAGTCCTCCGGACAGCGACCGCGATTCTCCATCACCAGCTCCCGCCCGCTGAGGCTGTAGATGTTGCGCTGGGCATCCATCTCCCGCCGCTGGCCGTGATTGCGATGCTGCGCGATCCTGGCGGTGGACAGCAGGCGCTGGCTTCCCATCTGCTTGTTGGTAATCAGAGCGAAGAGCACGGCCAGGCTCTTTGAACGCAGTTGTTCCGTGCCATTGGCCCGCTGGCAGGTGAAGCTCACGTTGCCGGCCTCCAGTTTAACGTTGGACAGCTTCTCACAATCATGGATGGTGAAGCCATCTCCCCCAATGGGTGCTCCCTTTCTGCCTGACAGCAGACGCAGCACGTTGCGAGCCTCCAACTGGGCGGGGGACTCGTGTTTCGCTTGGGCCAGCGACTTGGTGCGCTGCTCCAGCGATAGGCTTGTGACCAGCAGCAGATCCAGCACCCCGTCACCATCCAGATCGGGGACGACGACGGGAAAATCGTATTCATCTACTTTGCGGGCGGACCGCTCCTTGAACCACCATAGCCACTCCCCGGAAACGGGATTGATGGCCCCCAGTTCACCGGACTCATCGAGTACCAGGCAGTCCGTCTTTCCATTCCCATCGACGTCGACGAGGGTGCAGTCCAGGGCCACCGGCTCGTCCACCATCTCCACATACCAGGCCACAGCCCCAGAGCTTCCGATGAGACAGATGATGCCATTCCGTCGCTCGTTTCCCGGTCGGAATTCCGGAAAGAAGGCATCGCCGCGGTACATGAAGATCAGGTTGTTCTCCCAGGCACGGAGTCCACCAACCACGTTAACTCCTCCCTTGAGCTCCGCCCGGGTGTAGTTGTTCAGCCAGTTGTGGGTCTTGATGCGATCCCCCTCGGCTGGGCAGGATCCAGTGCCGTCTGGGTTGCCGCAGGGCACAATCCAGACGAAGGAGACCACGGCGAAGATGCAGAGCAGCAGGCTACCGATGAAGCAGCATTTCCTGGCCGGCGACATGGGCGTCCTTTTGGCCGCATCCTCGCCTCCCTGGGCGGCGCCCAAAATGGCCACATTGTCCGCATTCGAATCGAATTCGCTGTTGAAGTGCGACAACTCCGATCCCACGCCGCCATTATCGCTGAGCATGACGGATCGGAAGGTGTTCTGCATGTTGGTGGCGTAGCTGCTGCCCTCCAGTTGGAATTTTTGGGGGTTTCCCGCCAAGGCAGTCGTATTCCGGGTCACAATTCGCGTGGCGGTGGGCGCAGCTCGGGTATGGGGCGATTTCAGAGCCAAAGTATTCGGTGGAACGCGACTCCTCTGCGGCTGCAGCTGCAGATGCGGATGCTGGTGCTGATGCTGATGCTGAAGATTCTGAAGCTGCAGCTGGCGGTGCTTGGTGGCGTTGTGGATCTCAATCTCCTCGTCCGATTCGGAATCGCTCATCGCCTGCCTTAGCGGCGCATAGATGCCCTGGTGGCCAGCAGTGGTGGGCAGCGATTCTGTGTGCAGCATTTTAGCTGCAAGAGGCATGGAAAACCGTCGGAAAAATCAATACCCAAACACAGTAGGAAAAAGCAACGAACCGAGGAAACCGCGAAAAGTCCAAGTTAACCTACCTCCGTTCGATGGCACAAGCGCTCGCTGGCATCTAACATCCACATAGCTACTGCTTTTGATCTTTATTGGATTAGGCGAAACATTAATTTCAACGGAAAAACACCCTTCGAAAAAAGCTTTTCCCCCCAATTCAAATAGTTTGTGTTCTTCTTATTCTTTTTGTTCGCCTATCGTTATCGTGTCTTGGAACAGTGTTGGTAAACGTGCCTAGCCAGTTATCGATAAGTGCGTGACCAGTCGGGACGCCCACCACTACATGCAGCCAAAGACAACAACAACACGTCTGTGGTTTACGTGCGTGAAAATTAGTTAAGTTTTTAGTAAAAAAACGCCTTTTGGACGTTGTTCGAGTGATTCCCATATATCCGTATGCTGCGTGGAAGTGCGGGCCAAGCGCCGTTCAACAGAAGGACAGACCACAGCGGTCCAGAAGTGTGAAATTGCGAAAGTGAAAACGGGGCAACCGAAACGACGGAACCGAAAACGCAACAAAAACGGTGCCAAAAAGCAAAGAAAAGCTGTTACAGAGGGGGAAAACCAGCAGGGGATAAGAAAGCAGGTCTAGATAAACAAGAGCATCGAACATATAGCCACATTATCTGCGCTTTCCACCGATTTCCCAGCGAAACGCAGCTGTAAACGAACGCAACACCCACACACACACTCGACGCAAATTGTGTACATATATTGCGTTGTGCGGCGGCGGGTGAAAAGCTGCTCCCAAGTTGCTCCACCTCCAACTTCCACAACCACTTCCACTTCCATCTCCATCTCTGCATCCACCGCACATGTCCTACATGATGGCCAAGACGCTGGAGGAGCAGAGTCTGCGGGAGTGCGAGCACTACATCCAGACGCATGGCATCCAGCGCGTCCTCAAGGACTGCATTGTTCAATTGTGCGTCTGCAGGCCGGAGAATCCTGTTCAGTTCCTGCGCCAGTACTTCCAGAAGCTCGAGCGGGTGAGTCCACACCGGTTTATAGATGGTCTCTTTCCCAGGAGGTCATCCTTTTCCGGTTTCAGGTTTTGGATATAACGAATCATTTGTTTTTGGGTTTGTCACGTGTTTCACATTTTGTTTTGGGATTCTGGGCCTAGGACATGCGGCTTCGGCTTAAATCCGACACCTGGAATTTAAGATTTATTTGTATTTCCGGTACCCCTAGGGAAGGCATCTCCGACCAATAAAAATAAAATATACTTGATATTATTCTAGGTCTGAATTGATACCGATCTTGTAAAAAAAAGACACCCAGATTCCCAGTCATCTAAACTATGATATAGATATAGCGGAAACTGTCATTCTAAATAATGCTTTTACCAAATAATAAATCGTTTTTGCGGACGTTTTTTCTAATTGAATATAAAAGGATAAGAAAAACGGCACTTATAAGACAATAAGGTAGCAACCTTGTCTCTACCTTCCTAACATTCACAGGCCCGGCTTGGGGTGCTCCGAATTAAACCTATTTTGTGATTAATTTTCTATCAATTTAAGTAAAAATCGAAAGGAATGAGTTATCAGTTATGAGTGGAAGAGTCCGAAATCGTGGAATCAGGATGATCGTGATGATCTAATCTTAAATCACATAGTTCATCGGTATCTGTGCACCATTTCACTTTTTCTAATAACTTAGATTCCCAATTACAACTATTCGATCGAACCTTTAGGCTTAAATTATGGGTCGGAGTTCCTGGCACATCAAGCAAGTTGAAAAATGCTCTGTCCCTCGTTGTTTAGGCAAAACTCGGTCCATCGTTTTTTGCATTCATCCGAAATTCTTCTTGCATTTTTGCATAAATTTCGCTGTCTCCGAGTTCTTTGCCACGTTGGCTTGTCAATACTGAGGAGATATAGGTAGCTTCACAGAGAAATGCCTGAGAATGTAACAGCCAACCCAATTTGAGATCCTGACCGACGAATTACCTAAAACTAAAATGCCTCTTGACCCAAGTTAACAGCGAATAGTACCACGTTCTTCTGCGCAGTTTTTAAAACAGGCATTTTGGCTAGGACTCCTTTGGCCAGTGTTTCTCCATTACAATTACAGCACACTTCCGCACTTTTCCGTAATTCCGTAAAGAGTATTCTTTTTCGTTTTTGAGCTGATGATTGGCAGTGCAAATCTTTCCAATATGGGCACATTCTTTTACACGTTCCGACTGATTTATGTAGAACGTTAACGTCGTCCATGGATAGCTCGCCTAAAAGTCAACTCAAATACAATTCAATGTTTCGCCATGAAAGCCTGTAATTCAATTATCTATATCTTATGATAAGAATTTCGATCGTAGTGAAAACAGATATTTACCTTATTTTTACTTAATTGTTTGACTTTATATTTATTTAATTAATAACTGAAATAAGGGGAGCCATATCGACGGCCATCAAACCATTACAATTTGTACATGAGTGAGGGATTAAAGTATTCAAAAATTCAGCAACCATCTTAGGGATGATACCCAATATTACACTTGCAGAAACAAATGTAGAAATAAGTTGAAGTAAGTTGTATCCCAAAATTAAGGCTTCCTAAAGGATGTGCACTTAATGGGCCGAGACTCATGAGTGATGTGAGTTCGTTGACTGATTTTTCAACCCTTGGGGGCCGCACTCAGCGGCATTTGGTTTGGTCAAGTTGGCTTGCTATCGCTTAAATGAAAATCAATACGTCCAGTGGTCTATTTTTGAGCGAAGTGTTCAAATTGGCAATGGGAGGATTTGGAAAGAAAAGATAATCGGTCTTTTGGATTTAAAATTGTTGCAACCGTTCCGGGCACTGCATGGCTCGCTTGGAGCTTTCAAGTTTTGCGCCAAGTTTATTTTGGATGGCAAGTTGCAGCCAAAGCTTGCATCGCTGCAATGTAAATAGAACAGCGCACCTGTGGAGGCGTTACCACCTGCCCCAGGCCCTGCTCCACCAGTTACACCCGCCGCCTTCACCCGTCTCTCTCTCTCTCTCGATGGGCTGTCGCGTGTGTGTGCGGCAGCAGCAGGACTCTCTGGGGCAAGTTGCCTGTTGAATGTCGGACTCGCTGTCAGTTGGATTAGCATCCTGGCGCCGTGCAGAAGCATCATACGGTGGACAGCCATTACCTCCTCGCTATTTTTTTCGAGTACGAGTCTGAGTCTGAGTCTGAGTCCGAGGCCGAGTCCGAGTCCGACTCCGATTCCCATTCCCCGCGCGATGGGCAACCAGTTGAGTGTAAACAGCATCCAGGACGCGGTTATCGATCGCTTCCGCTCGGTAGCTCTGACCACCGATGCCAACGGCGCCATGCGCATCCGCTCCTTCTCGGAGGGCGTCGTCACCACCGCCCACCATCAGCAGCACCACCACGACGAGCAGCATCCGCATTGCAGTGGCCGCGGCGGGCGCATCCTGCGCGAGAGCAGCATCGACGGCGGCGTGGCCGTGTTCGATGCCCTGCTGCGGGATGATCACGAACACCGGTTGAGTCTGGACGCAGTGCATCGGATGCGGCACGTCCGCACCTCGTGCACCACAATTCCCGAGGAGGACGCCGTCAGCGATCGCAGCCTGCAGATGCATCTCTCATCCATTGCCCGCGAACGGGAACGCGAAGTAAGTTCTACATGCGGTTTTGGCTCTTGTAAAAGCTTTTCCAAAGCGGAAAATATTCCAAGTGTGGGAGTGTGCGCGTGGGAAAAGCTTTAACTTCGTTTGTTTTGCGTTACTGTGTTTACTTGATTCGGTTTGTGACTGCCAATGGCGATGTCATTAGCTTTGCGGCTAGTAAAACTGTTGATATCCTTTCGAAGAACAAATTGAGAGTACAACACAGTGCTCACAAAAATATTAATAAATAATAGAGAAATATCTGGTGATTACAAATCACTTTTATGTTTTATTTCCGTTTATTTCTTTATTTTTGGCTAATAATTATAGTTATAAATCTTAAACTACATTAAAAAATATACCAATTCACGTAAAAGTGCCATCAAAAATCTGTAATGATTTTAAATCTATTATAAATATGTTAAAAAATATACAATTTAAAATTTTATATTTACTGTAATTTGTTAACTAATTTTATTACGACTTTTCGTCTTGTATAAAATTATAACGTTTATATTTGCTTTAAAAATTTAATCAAAAACATTAATGCCTGAAGAGTTAGCTTAAAGTAAAGAAGAAAACCTAAGTATTTTGCTTCCTTTTCCATGACAGGAATTTCTAGTATCCTTTGTTAGGGTATCCTTATTTACCCGACACACACAGATACAGACGGCGGCAGCTTTTTGCAAGTTAATGTGGAATTTGCACTTGAAACTCGAAGGGAACGCAAGGCAAACGAAATCAGCGCTCCCACTTCCCTGGCCTTTCCCTTGCCATTTTCCCTTCTTACTTGGCCGCTTTTGCTGCCGCTGCTGGTCCTGCGAAAGCTTTCCCTTCGCTGCGTCATAGCTGCGCCTGCCTGTGTGTGCGAAAAACTTTACTTTTTGGCCATTCGTCGTGTATATTTTTTTATATGTATGGGTGTGTGTGTATATCCCTTGCTGTGCGTGATGGTGAAGGTCATCCTGTCGTCGTCGAGATTGCGACTGTGCTTGTGGCACCGAGAGCGAGAGCTGGCTTCCATCCTCGGCTGGCTCAGTCACTTTTTGGCCACCGTCAGCGGCCCATCGTCGTCCCTTTTCGCCAATTTACGAGTACCATTCACCTTTTGCCATTAACTGCTGCCATTTACCGATGCCTTTGACTCTGGCTGATTGATTGCCACGCGAATTGCGGCGCTCCGATCATCGAATTGTCCACTTTTACGGCCGTGTTAATGCCGCTTTTACGGCTGTCATCGCTCCGTCCGGCGCTGTTTACGCCGGCTTCTGACTAACAGCCAAATCGTGCCAAAATAAAGGAAGAAAAAGGAGAAACCGTAGAAGAATACTACGCTGGACTCTGTCGTCAGTGTCCGCCAAAATCGCCAAATTGGGCCATAAAATAAGCAAACAACAAATAATTGTTGGTGTGAGAGGCGCTAAACCGGAAATAAAAGGAAAGCAGGCGAAATGGTGGGTAAACTGTCAAGTGTTAAATACAGTTAATTGGGTAAACAAATCAGTTAGGAATGGATTTCCATTAAAAAGGACTCAGTTGCGTTTTTTCTTTTATATCTAAGTATTTAAAATGTATGTGTGTTGTCCTTGTTTGATATTTCATTTGTAGTACGCTAAGCTCTAAAATTTTTACTCAAATCTATTAATTTTTAAAGACTTTTTTTACAAAAGGTCATCAGGTTAAAAGTTAAATGTGAAAATAATTCCTATTCTATACAGAAGGAATTATTAATAGCAAGATGGTGGTGTTGTATTTAGTGTTATTAAAAAAGATATAATATTACCTTCAGGAAATCGCACTTTCCCTTATTTTCACACAAGTTTCTTTCTCGTTAAAAGCGAAAACAATTATTTAATTAAATTGAACTACCATTAAGAGAGAGAGAGAGAATCCATTGTTTTGTGTATTCACCTCACAAATATTTTGGATTACATTTCTTGCTTGGTTTTTATATCCAGGAAACCCTTGTCTTTATTACTCATACGCCATGTTGCCCTGCTTATGTGGTTTATCCTCAAGAATCGCAGTAAATTTTGTTTGTAAGCGCTCCTAACCCTTTGTGCGGATAAAATGTTTTGTCTTTATGACCATAAACCCCACCAAGGGTGAAATATGGTTATTGTGTATGCAATTGGGAAGGAAAGGTATGCCTGAAAATTGAATTAAGCTGCATTAAAGGCTCTTTTATTTATTGGTATCTGATGTGGTGAACTTGTCATGTTTAATGGGATAACAAAGTGTCCAGTTGTATCCTAAAATTCAATTATTTTAAGGTCACATACACCTTTTCCTTATTTTTACTATGATTAATTGTGCTTAAAGCAGACTGCAATGCTGATAAAAAGTGTGTCTAAGAACTGGACACAAAGTTCAAGCGAATACCATTGTGCTTTTTTATTCGCTTGATTTGTACTTCTGTTGTCCGTTGTGGACGCAAAAGCATTTGCCATTATACATTTAAGTGGCTCTTAACTGGTAAACAAATCGGATTCGAAAATTGTCCCATCAATTTTGACCTCGAGTTATGCTCTTTACTTTACTACATTGTTATTTTTATTGGGAATTATTTCCTTTTTATGCGTTCGCGTCTGAAGATAACAATTTTTGAAATATTTTTAAGTGGCCAGAGGAGAAAGTGATTTATGAATGAATCCCCCAGGGATTAGGCTTGATACTTTGGATATTGAAATTTGCACAAAGGTCTCGAATATATTTTTGGCTCCACCCGCAATTTTGTGGATAATTGAGATGTCGTGGCAGTAACCTAATGCCCCGACCACGACGACTGCTCCGCTTCCACCGCCACCTGCTCTGAATTCCGGGTTATGGCATAAATAAATTATCGTTTATTTAACGCTTGCGTTGGAGGCAGGTTTCTGTTTACAGGTCGTGGCATTTATCGGGGACCGAAATCAATGCGTAACTTCTATGTAAATAATACGCTCAAATAAATATGTATAAGGGCGAGGGCCAATGAAGCTACCGAAAAGTTTCTGCCGAAATGTATCCGTGTATCTGAGTACCTCGGCACCGGTATCTGTATCTCCTTGTGTATGTCCTGCCGGATGTGGCGACCTTTTGTGTGCCGATCCATTAAGCGGCTTACGCTCCTCCGAGTGTCCATGAATAATTTGGCCAATAAAGGAGAAGGCATCCGGCATACTTTCCGGCGCAACAGTGCCTGCTTGGATTTTTGAAATTAAAAATTCAGCAAGGTACTGTAATTCCATCGCAGTAATTTGCCCTTTGACGGCCCCTGTCACACAACCTATAATCCTTTTTGTCCCACTGACGTCATTGGGCCATTGAGGAGTTGGCCGAAACTCTTCAGTCTTCAGCTGTCAATTTGCTGCTTGGCTGCTTGTTTTGTTGACAACTGTGACGGCGACGATTGCGGCGTGTCCTTTTCGCAGGACATTTGCTGGCCATCAAAACGGGCATCTGGATATCCCAGAATCGATGGGGGTTATAACCCGCACTCTGTACGCCTTTTGTGTGTCCCCAAAAATAATGTTTATGCAGGCCAACGCCAACAAAAGGTTTTCTGGCATAACCGATGGATTTTCGGGGGCGTGGCAAAACAAAAAGTTCACTGAATTGGAAATTTCGCTGAACCAACTTTCGAGGCGCCCGAGGGCGGTGAAAGGCGGCTGCAGCACGGGCACGGGTTTTATACGGGTTTATTCAGCTTTGTAGTGGCAGCATTTAAAGCTCACAAAATACAGAGTACGCTTAGAAAAATTAATATATTCGCTTTAATACTCACGGAATTAATTTTCAATTATCACTCCTTGTGCTTCATTTCTTTCGAAAATTTATAGTTGTTATCAGGGAATGTAAAAAAATTATAGAAAATTAAAAATTGCTAAGGATTGATTTTACTTTAGTTTTTTAAGACATTCAAACTCTCTTCCAGAGCAACTTTATTTCTCAGTGTAGAAAGTGAAAAGCGCAAAAGCGTGCGAAAGAGGACGATATTTTCTGCGTCAAGCAGGGCGCAAAATTTTAATTAATTCGATTATGAAACGCATTCACACACAACCATAGACACCGTTCGTCCCTCTGCCACAGTCACCTGGTGCTGCCGGCAAAACGTGGAGCTGGGGGAAGTGCCAACAGGAAGCGAGCAGACAAAAAGCTTTTCCGCATTTTAGTGCAGCGCATCCTGGGCCCCTGCTCCTCCTCCGCTTCCAGTCTCTCCTGTTCTCCTGCTTTCCCTCTGCCTGCTTGCAATCCCTCTCGGTTCGCCAGCTCCATGGTTCTACGTTTCCCGGCAAACTTTGCCGTTGACAGAGTGAATCCAAGTGTGAGGCGATAGAAAGTTGTGGCCAATGTTTTGCTTGGCCCACATTTAATGAGTTCTGCTCGAGGTCCTAAAAGGAATTTAAATTACCAACGAGCCACAACGGAAAATGAAAAAAAGGAAAACGGAAACGCAATTTTCCACAGTCCCTATGATACATAATTCATTTTATAGCGGCGTACAATCACGTAAGACACATGGCAGCTCAGTTTATTTGAATATTTAAATTAAATTAAGGAAATGCCAGGAGAGGGAAAGAGGAGATAATTACATTTTGCGTAACCTAAACTATAGAAATTTCGCTATCCTTTATACTATTATTCGTATACCGAATTTCAGTAGCTTAATTCGAAAACATTTATGGACTCAATAAAAGGCAGATTCCTTGGAAAAATGCTTGTATATTTAGACTTTTAGGCATTTAACTAGAAAACCCACAAACTAACAAGCTTTTTCCTAGAAACACAAGCAAACTTAAAGGGCCGAAACTGAGAGCGATGACAAAATGAATTACAATACACGCTGAACGAGCAATTCGTCAACTTAATTTGTATTTTATGTTAACAAGAAAATATATTTTCTGACTCATCAGATAAATGCATTTTTAAATTTCTCGAGATGCGAAGGGAAAACAGCTTTCTTCGCAAAATTGCAACCAACTGTCGTCAGCACTAGACTCTCTTGAGAGGCTTTTGCCTCCAGGCGCTGCTCAAATTGGCATACTTAACCTGCCGTGCCACCTGCTTGGCCTCAAGGTTCTCCGCCCACTGCATCCAACCCGACGACACTCTCGAGGGGAAAAAGCAGCGGTAATCCCAACTAGGCGATTTCGAGGGCTCTTCGCCGCTCGGACACCTTGAGCTCTCACTAACGAGAGCATTGCCTGCTGGCTTGCTAGCTTCAAGTGACTAAATCCGTGCGTTACGTATACGCCATGTGGCGTGGTGGCATTTAATCGCAGACAACCGCGTACACACATAATTGTTAATGTAATTGTTATTGACAATTTATCAAAGTGAGTGCGAATGAATTTGCATGTTTATGGGCTCGAGAAACTATAAATCGCCAGCGTACCAAATCAAATTTGTTTCCGCCGCTGCCTTGGGCAAATAAATACGAACAAAAAAAACACAAAGAGCAAGAAAAAAAAACAGCCGCCTACAATCTTTGGATTTGTTGTTGATTTCTTGTTTTCTTGGCACCGGCGCTCAAATTGATTTGTTTTGTACGCTGCGCGACATGAGAGCATGAGAGGTGCGCTAAATGGAATGGAACCTCTGCGACGACTCCCCTTCGCCCTTCAAGCAAACAAATACTCGTATCTCTCTGGACCACACATTTCTGTGGTCGCCATTAGCTGCTCTTTTGTAGTTTTGTTTGCTCTTTCTGATTCCCATTCTGCGGATTGTTCTTTTTAATATTTCTGTGGGTTTTCAGTGACTTTTACTTTCGCTAAGATCGGTTGTATCGTGGCCGCACTGGCAGAAATTGTTATTTAAGTTAAGGACGTATATAAATGCAAAATGTCTTAGTTTTGTAGGAAATTATAGATTGTTTAATGTAAAAGCAAACAATAATTAATTAAAGTTCATTATTTTAATTTTTCCTATTTTCTATTTTTAATTTGATTGGCATTGTCTTTTTGCAATATCATTGTCGGTCATATTTAATCCTCTTATTTTTACTCAATACGCCCACATCTCAACTAGTTTCTTAGCCCTCATATAAAAGCAGACAACAAAATAAAAGTGGTTTTGTATTAAATAATTTTAGTCGAATAGAAAATTCAATTTGATTTGATTTAAATATTTTATATAAAATATAAAAACAAAATTCTTTAATTGATAAATTATTATAAAATTCCTTAAATGATAGACCCCCGTCTCCTATCATTGTTTGTAAATCCAATTTGAGTATACGTAGATTTAACTAAAAAAGGTGCCTAAAACTATGTTACAAAATGTGTAACAAATTGCGTCAAACAATTTATAGCATACTTTTAGACACCTTTTTAAGGGATTTTCAGCCCCTAGTGTTCTTTGGGGCACCCCCGATAAATAGTTTCAAATTAAATAAATACTGAATTGATGGCTGGCCTCTTTGTCAGCGTACTTTCTGGTCTGTGTCCACTTCTCTTACTTTTTAGCCGCTAAAAACCTACCACAAACCGCAAAGCGGTCTGCAAATCACCACCAAACGCCATGCATAACGGTATCGCCCACCTACACGCACACCCCTTAATACCAACACTTAGAGATATACACACACATGTGTGAGGGCCACTAGTGTGGAAAGATGAAGCCGCTGCTGCCGTCGACGCTGACTGCGACTGCGGCGTCTATATCAGCGCAGCGCCAACGGCAGCGTCGACGTCGGCGGTCGCGAGCTGAACGCGAATTTCGAATTGAGTTTTCAGTTTGTGTCGCGCCTCCGTTTTGTAAATACGCGAAAAGACATTCGCCGAGTCAAAGTCGCGGAAAAACAAGAAGAGCCGTAACAGCTACAATAGAAACGAACAGCAACTAAATAATAAAAACGGAAACAGCGGGTAGACAACAACAACTACAAAGAAATGAACAAATTAGAAGAGCAAGAGAGCACTGTGTTCCTGCAATTGGATTAATTAAGCAATTATAAATGGCAGGAAAACAACCGTCAGCCAGCAGCACAGGAGCAAATAACAGAAATTAAATTGGACACTAGCGGGCGAATTAAATCAAATATTTATGTGTATAATACATATGTACGCGTTTATATATGCGGGTTCTAGTGACGCACGATCTCATAAATATATTTTTAGGATCTCTTCTTTACTTTTTTTATATAATTTTATTTCATAGTCGTTGCCGCTCATTTATGCCAATTAATTCCGTGGCGATTTCTTTTAATAGCCCAGCGGCGTAAATATTAATCATACGCAGTGGGGTCCATTCTTTTACTTTGTTGTCCCTTTGATGCTCCGTTTCCAACTGGGATATAATTAAAAAATAAATGTTTTTGAGCACTTTGCAGCATTTAGTAAAAGTTCTTTAGTTTGTAGACATAGGAACCCCGATTTCTAAGGGGCGAACTCATTTATTTATCACTCAATAATCAATGCAGTACTTCATAATTAAAAGTCGATGTTGTTCTTCACCAAAAAGTATATGTAATTTAATTGGCTAAACTTTTTGATTTTGATTAGGGACAGGTGTGCGATATTTAAAATTTTTTTTATCTGTACCTTAATTTATAAATTTTATTTGGTTTTAAAAACAAAATCAGCTCTTTCCTAGCTCTACCGTTTCCCACTTTTATATTGTTTTGAAACCCGCTAAGTAGAATTGTTTTATTCCTGGGCTAACCAAAAGTATTTCCAATTTAAAGCGAAACATTTCAGAGCTGTTCGCAGCATTTTTGAATATTTATTTTTATAAAACTTTGACATTGGATTTGTCATTGCTGCTGCTGCTGCCACTGCTACTGCTGCTGGCTGGCGGCTGTTTTTGCTCGCCTGTCCACGCCGCGTATACGTAATATTTTTATAATTTTCCTGCTCTCGTCGGGGTGCCTGCTCTAGTTGGTGCTGTCTTTTCCGAGCAGCACATTATTATTACAAATCCGAGAGTGAAGATCGCGGAGAAGCACCATTCAGAATTCAGAACTTGTTCGGAATTAAAATCTTAGAAGAGTCTTACGTCGCGCGTTTTCGGATTCTCATTGCATATTGTTGTTTGTTTTTCTGTGTCCATATTAGAAGCGAAGCGTTTTTCACAATTTGTTGCACATAAGTAGCACAAGCACCAACACACGGATAACCAAAGAACAAGAAACACCCACAGATACACCACACAGATACACACCCACACACACAGCTACCTGCTAACACACACACACTCACAGAGAGAGACTGAGGCTAAAAGCAAAGAAACATGTCTAAGGTTTGCCATAAATAAATGAGTCTGTTAGTGGCTGTCACAGTTTGTAGACCATAAGTCTAGTTCTCTACGGCTATTCAATAAGCGCTCATTCACTCGCTGCTAAAATAGAAATATAAAACAGTAGATAATAAAAAAAACTACACCCTCATGGAGGTAAATATTTAGTATTCGGTTGCACAATTGTTGTGTGCACTCGCTGGGCCTCTGCTTCTGCTGCTGCCTTGGATGTCCCCCACAGAAGTCGACGACGCCTCCGCTGGTTTATTCATGCTCATTGGATGCAACAATGCCGCGGCGTTCACAATTGCAAGCGGCGTCCATTATACTATATAGCATGCGTCGCCTATACGTACATATGTTGTGTTCTGTGTCCGAGCTCTCGTCCGGGTCCTACCTCACAGCCGGGGGCCCCATTTGTCGCCCCATCAATGCCCCATTGTCGCGGTTGTAATTCGCTTTCTGTTGCCGTCCAGCCGCAAAGAGATCTCATCCAGCTAAAAGCTTTATGTAAAGGCATTGGGCTTAATTGTTGAAACAAAATGTTTGGGGTGGTAATTCAGTGAGAATTACTCTGAATCATGTACGGGGACTCTGCGGATCCTTTAAGAACACCACATAATCTAGATTCGAATTTATTAAGTCAGTCTTATTTAATGTATGTAAGAAAATCACTGCCCGCTTTTAGGCACCATTTTAAGTGACTTTAAATCACTACAGAGTTCAAATAGCTGTTTGAGTATTTTGTATTTTAAATCCTCTTTTAAAATTGGGGGAAAAATATATTTGTAATATCTTACATTGATAGAATAGGTATTTCAAACATATCGTATCTGAGCTAAAAAATGTATTTTTTGACCGCATAATCAATTCAAGTTTTTCCCCGCTTGAACAACCATTATTGAGCGAAAATTGAGTTTATAATGGTTCACTTAGATCATATAATCTTGGCTAAAACAATGCCTAATGGTAAGCAAGTAATTAAAGTTACTCAAGTAAAATAATGTTCTTCAAATCGTCATAAAGGAAAAAAATAAAATAATATGCATTTATAAAGTTCAAAAGCGTGGAATTTCCTAATAGATTTTTATGCATGAAGTGTGGCCTTGTAAATGTGTCAAATTGGTTTGTTACCTTTTCGCTTTTGGTAGATAGAAGATATCAAACTATACACTTGTACCCTTACACCGCTGTTAGCAGTCATTGAAGATGATTAAACATAATTGATTTCGTAATAATAATAGGTGAAAACGCGCGGTAATTAGTCTTCATTACCCAACGTCCAACCTGAGTTGTACTGAAACTCAGCCTTCGCTACACATGGCCACCAATTGCCGTCGTCTAATCAAACCTGCAATTGTCATGATTCCCATACATGTTGTTTTGCTTTTATTAGCGAACATTTTGAGATAAGGTGCGTCGGGGAGCGGTGACAAGACTCCACTTTAAAGTGGAGCCCCGTGCCACCTAGGAACCTATCCAATCGGGCATGCAGGCTGGGCCAGACCGCAGAGTCAGGCCATCCGGGCGGGGATTGGATTCAATTTACAATGCGAAATCGATTTCCGTTTAATATGTCACAGGGAACGTCGCCAAAAGCTGGCGGCCGCGCTGCTCCGCCCCGGGTAAAATCGCGGGGAAAACATCCGAAAAGGGGTGGCGGATGTCTGGAAGGGTGAGTTGATGGCTGTGTGGGCGATTGGTGGCTGCTACATGGCCAGAGCCAGAGCCAGAGCCAAAGCCAGGGCCAGGGCCAATGCCAGGGCTATAAGTTGGCTGGGCGCCGACTCCGCGTCTGCACAAAGGTCACGGCCACCTCGCTGGCACACGCGCCTCTGCCAGCGCCCGTTCTGGGCGCTGTCCCTGGACAAAATGGCCATAAACAAAGTTGCAGTTTTGCAAATGCAAACGGGGGCTTTTTGGGGTGGCATGTGGGAACTGTGACTGCTGCCACCTAAGTAAGCTGACTACATGATGAACTCGCATTACAATATGCAAATTTATCGGCAGCTCTGTTTTTTGCAATAAGTTTCGGAATAAACGAGACAAGCTGCCATATTTTAAAAATTATATAAATATTTGTTTTAAGTTTATAAAAAGTTTCAAGTACATTCATAATTCAGCTCATCGAGCATAATCGTGGAAGTTTTGTGCTGAAATGAAGTACATAAATCTAAGCATGTGCTTTTCATTTCCAAGTAGATAAATTATGTGCTGGAGGCACGATATAAATATAGACTGTATTCAAACTTCTGAACATTTTCTATGATTGAAAAAGTCTTAAAAATCGTGTTGCCAAACAACTATTTTTTTTCTCCAATAAATTCCAGGGACTAATGTCCTATAAATAATAATATAATATTTATATTACTCATAATGCTTTCGTGTTGCTTAGAAATAACGATTATAAGCTTTCCATGAGGTATTTCCTCAATTCGTAAACAAACAAATTAGCTTTGTGATTAAAGTATATAATCTTAAGATCGCACATGCCGCTTAACAATCTAATTTTCCGAGTGTAGGGGGATTACCATTACGATCCATTTGTATGCCAAACATTGATGAATCCGGGCAGCAGGCAGTTGTCTCGATATCTTCTGTTTTGACACCTGACTTCAGCAGAGGGGCAGGTTCCTTCAGGTGACTGGCAGCCACCCAAGAGCTCCGTCAATCGAATGGGACGACATTCGCCGGGGGAATTCATTGAGCAGATCGATCGAATCGTCATCCACGTTCCATGATCGCCTAGCAAATTGCTTAGCTCACCTTATAATAGACGATTTCTGTTGGTATTTTCCTGCGCTTTGTTTACACTATTCGTGCGTACTTCATGCGATTTTTGGCTTGGTAATACGCGTTTGTTTAGACAATAAAAATTAATGAGCAGCGCCGTTCATTTGAAGTTCTTTGCGGGGCTTGACGATGTTTATGGCAAACGTAAAATAATTTCGTTGAAGAGGTTGCGGTCAAATCAAGTGCAATTTTGATGATAAATCCAAGCACTCGAAGCGACTTCTTAGTATATTTCTCTTTTGTGATAGAAATATTATTCTTAGGGTTCCAATTTATGTAAAGCTGATGGCTAACATTAAAGAAAATTGGGTTCCTTTTTTATCTTGTTTAAAATTAATTAAGAAAGTACTTTAAATATATATATTAAGATCTAAAAAGTGAAAACTGTTATTACAAGTAGATGCCTTTAAATTGCATTGAATCTTTAGGATATTTTACTTTTGTAAGTCTTAACAGTAGGTCTTTAGATTTTTTATTAAGATCTAAAAGATTAGCACTGTTATTACAAGTAGATAGCTTTAAATTATATTGAATCTTTAGGATATTTAACTTATGTAAGACTTAATAGTAGGTGTCTAGATTTGTTAATCCTCGTTCAAGTATTTTATTTGTTTAAAGGTAAGCATCAAATCTTAGGCCTTGATTTACAACTTGTATCTCTTTAAAAGTGCTTTCCAAATACTTGTAAGTTTATAAATGTCCAAGATTTATCCTTCAATGCGCTTTGGGCATTAGTTGTAATCTTTTCGGTGCCCAAAATGTGGGCTGCTCTTGATATATCTGCAAGAGGTTTAGCATATTTATAGGTCCCTGCCTCCGCACGCATCTGAATTGCAGCCATAACTGCCACTTGTAGTCAGGTTGAGTGACAATTTAATGCAACTTAATCAGCATCTTGCGCCAGCTGGCCATTTCTGCTCGGCTGCGTTGACGTCACAGTGGCAATCGGACTGCAATTGGACAGCGCTGGACAGGCCGCGGGCTGGGATGGGGTTTGTTGCGTTGCGTGTTGGCATTTGAAGGGTTGAGTGTGCATCTGCCTAGATTTGCATAGGAACCAGAGACATTCGGACAGACTGACAGGCAGGGGGATGCGCAGCAAAAGTCAGGAGCCAAAGCTCTTTGGCTCCTCGACTCTTAACCGCCGGAGCTCGGGAGCTCCGGACTGGCGCTTCGGGTGTGGGCGAGTGGAGCTTTCCCGGGTGCGACGCATCTCCTGGCGAATGCATAGCGTTGCTGAGAGTAACCACTGGTTGCAGTTGCCGTATTCCCAGCAATAGTGACGCACATTAATCTGACTTTTAGACGCCAACGCACTTTGGAAGTCGACCTAGGAGCAGTTATTTAGTCCTTCGCCACCGATTTAATATAAAGTGAGAGGAAAATCCATCAGTTCCACAGTTTTCACAGTTTTATTGATAGAAATCCAAAGCTTACAAGGAACATTCCGAATTTGCAGATACTAAACGTTGATGAATTTTTATTAAAAATTGTTCCTTCGACTCAATATACCAATATACTATTATACCAATATACTATTATTGCAAGCTGTATAATTTAACAAGCTTGAAAGCTTTTACAAACTTGCATTAAAAGTAGTCATAAACTACTGCATCTATCGATTGACATATTTCCAAAAAGATTTGTTCAGTATCATATCATATGAGATGTGCACAAGAACAAGAGTGATTTCTAAGAGAATTACTATTATAAACCATGTTTATTTTAAGTCAACTCTATCAAAAATGGTCTACAAACTGTAAAACAGCACAAAACCTATACAGATTTCCTACAACATATTTGCAGTTCCATCAGCTTATATATAGAATTTTATAAGATGAGATATTGACCCGACACTTAAATGCAATAAACCAAACAAAATACTCACGATGTGGTTATATTTATATCTTCGGCAGGAACAAGTCAAACTGGATGCCAGTAGACAGGTAATCAGCCCCGACGACTGCGACGATCTCAGCCCGATGCCACAGACAGCAGCTCCGCCCGTGCGCAGGCGCGGCGGCATCTCCGCCGAGCCCGTCACCGAGGAGGATGCTGCCAATTACGTAAAGAAGGTGGTGCCCAAGGACTACAAAACGATGAACGCCCTGTCCAAGGCCATTGCCAAGAACGTCCTGTTCGCCCATCTCGATGAGAGCGAGCGCTCCGACATATTCGACGCCATGTTCCCAGTGAATCACATCGCAGGCGAGGACATCATACGGCAGGGCGACGAAGGCGACAACTTCTATGTGATCGATGTGGGAGAAGTCGATGTGAGTAGTTACCCCCCAGCTCTGTTTGCCTTTATAAGTGGAAGGTAATTCCTTAATCCTTAATTTCCCCAACTTTCCTTCCTCCTTCCTCCTTGCTCCCAGGTGTTTGTCAACTCCGAACTGGTGACCACCATCAGCGAGGGCGGCAGCTTCGGCGAGCTGGCCCTGATCTACGGCACTCCACGCGCCGCCACCGTGCGGGCCAAGACCGACGTGAAGCTGTGGGGCATCGACCGCGACTCCTACCGCCGCATCCTGATGGGCTCGACCATCCGCAAGCGCAAGATGTACGAGGAGTTCTTGTCGCGCGTCTCCATCCTGGAGAGCCTGGACAAATGGGAGCGCCTCACAGTGGCCGACTCGCTGGAGACGTGCTCCTTCGAGGATGGCGAGACGATTGTGAAGCAGGGCGCCGCCGGCGATGACTTCTACATCATCCTCGAGGGCTGTGCGGTGGTGCTGCAGCAGCGTTCAGAGGTGAGTGACCGACCGGATTACCGGATCACCTGGAGACCCACCTAACAATGACTTATCTAATCTCAGCAGGGCGAGGAACCCGCCGAGGTGGGGCGTCTGGGTAGCAGCGATTACTTTGGCGAGATTGCTTTGCTCTTGGACCGACCACGGGCGGCGACTGTCGTGGCCCGCGGGCCGCTCAAGTGCGTCAAGCTGGACCGGGCGAGGTACGTATTGTAAATTAGTGTTGGCAGGTTCTTTGGGAGCGGGGGAATATGTAAATAAGTTAATTGTCACGAAAATATAAGAGAAAAGATAACAACTCATAGTATCTGCAGTATTTATGACTCTCGTGACAATACGATTTTATCATTAGCAAGGTCTCCAAAGTTATTTGAGTTTTTCTTTATTTAACTTGACAAAAATGTACTCAAAATTAGGAAACTATTTTCAATTTGCAAAACTTCGAATAGGAAAAGCACTAGGGGATTTAATGAATTTCTAGATACAAACCCTCATTTGTAAAAGTTTATGGATTCCATAAAAGACAGTTTATAAAGAAATTGATAGAGGAAAATTTGTTATACCCAGTAATTAAAGGGTACAAACAAAGACAGTTTTTTTGTTGATAAATCATCAATGAAATGATGAATAATCGATTAAAAGTTAATGAACCATTGATGGAATAGGTGATGAATCATCAATGAAATGTCGATTAATTTTTGGCCTAAACTGTTGATGTAAAAAGCCAGTTTTTGTCGATGAAGAGATGCTTAATCATCGATGAATTTGTCACTGATGACGGCCTTGTAATTTTTATGGAGTTTCATCGATAATTTATCTACAAATCCGAAGTTTTTGTGATATCTTTTTGGATAATTGTTCATGTCTGGTCCTGCAGGGCACACACTCTTCCTTGATCTCACACATAGAAGACATTCTATTTTATATATTTACGCATTTAACTTTGTGCGAGAGAGATCGCGATTTTCGTCGCCAACTGAAAAATAGCTTCCATATTGCAAATCAAATGTATGGCCGTTCGGCATCTTAGTGATTATATTGGTCTTCAGTACAAGCGTATTATAAGGACTGAGTAAATCATATTCGATTCAAATGCTCGTCTCGGAAAGAAAGTCTTGGGGAAAATAGAAATTGCGAATATAGCTATTATAATAATATGTATTTACAAGTTTAACGACTTTGAATTGAAAACGGCTGAATTTGTAAATTTAGCCTTCAATCACTTTTCCAAATAGCGGAATTTGTCTCCTTAAAGGAAACATATTTTAAAATCACCTAAAGAAGCTTTTACAAATTACTAAAAATCATCCCGTTTTCTCACCACAGATTCGAGCGTGTTCTGGGACCCTGCGCCGACATCCTCAAGCGCAACATCACGCAGTATAACAGTTTCGTCTCACTGTCCGTCTAAGCAGCAGCCAGCATTACAACAAACCAACCACAAACAGCAAACATTAGCAGCAGCAAAACCAAGAACAGCAACAACGCAGCGAACATGGAGAACAACAAGCAACAAACAACACGAAGACGGAGATAAATAAGTGGATATAAGGAAGAGAAGGAGAAAACGCTCAGCAGCTAAAATAACAAAAATTAACGTAAAATATTTAAGTGTGTAAAGTTAATTTGCAGCCAGGAGAGGGCCAGAGGAGGAATCGAGTTCTGTCAGAGATTCAGAATATTCCGATTATTCAGAGGGCGCCGAGGGGCTGGAAAACAAAAATGTTAATTATCTGATTCTGTATGTTGTGCTGAAGTTAAATAATTGTGTATGTGTGTGTCTCTGTGTTAAGGTTGCGGCGGCATGTTCCCCCAGACCCCGCAACCCCCGCACCGGAGATGGCTTTCCCCCGGGCTTCACTCTATTCTCTACTTCAACATCTCTTCTCTATATATTTCTATAACTTAAGGAACATGCTGCCTCCCCAAAACGAAAGAATGAAAAACGAAAACGAAAACCAGAGAAAAACGTTTCATTAAATATCCAACTGACATCTGAATGTTTTTTAAGCAAATAAATAAGCAAGATGCATACATATATGTGTAATAAATAAAATCAAACTCAAACTCAAACAAAAAGGTGCAACTCGCACACACACAGGCGCATGGAATACACGCACACACACAGACACAAACTCACACACACACGGCCAAACGAGAGGGGGGAATAAGTAACTATTTTTGCCTAGGAAAATGGAAAATGAAAAATGAAAAACAATTGTATATTTCGCTAGCAGAACGGCAGCAGTTAATTAAAGGTTTTTATTTTATAATTTTAGTAAATTATTATTAAACGCAATGCTTAGCAAGCAGCCCATGAAGTCAGCGACAGACCTTAAGAAAATGGAAACGATAAATTGAGAATTAAAATCAAAAGAAAACGAATTGTTTCGCAACGTTTCTTGGTTTTTTCTGTGTGTATTCTTAACATAGTTTAATGAGTTCGTTAATGACTAACTTAAGCTTTTGGCTTGATCTGATGCTAATGATTTCCCTAAAGAGAACAAAACTTTATATCTTAAAGGATATTCACCAGACCTGTTAGGGTTGGCAAGGTCCCTAGTCCAGGATAAAGCGATGAATAGAAGGAGAATGATAGATGCCACATTTTTGTACTTTTCAGTATGCTGATTCTATTATTTCATCTATTTATTCGAAACGAATGCTAGCTAACCGGGGCAGAAAGAGGGATCTAACCTTAACAGTTGTGTTGAATGTCCTTTTTCGAGAGAGTGTGGCTGTGTGTGCGCTGCGTGTGAATTCGTGCGAGTCCTGGCCGCATATATATTACCCAAACGAGAAGTTGCATTTACCGCGCAATCTGACCTAATACAGAAATGAAAGAGATACCATTTTGTGTGTATATATATTTGTAAAGCTTATATCTGCTCGATAGATCATGGCGCATTATCTTAAGCTGTTGCTGCAACACACCATACACACCACACACCACACTCCACACAGCTTACAAGATACACACCCATGAAACAGGTTGAGCCTAGAAAGATTTAAAGGGGTCCGCGCAGTGTGCGGACCACGTCCCCTTGGGGCGTCGATGGACGACCCGCCGGCGGGTCAGGAGAAAAGGGGAAAACAAACATAAATAGGGAAGGCACGCAGAGATCGAGATCGAGTGGAATACAATTAATTACAAAACATAATAATATTATCAATGTAAAAGTAAAAGTCGTATGTAAAAGCCAAGGCAGAAAATTCTATAAAACTGAAACTGAGACAACATACAACAACAAAAAAATGATCAAAAAATACAAAAGAGAAACTGAGAAATAAATACATTTACATAGATGTTGCAAAAATCAAGCGAAGCGATCCTCCTCCCATGGATTCCCGCACCCTCCCTCTCTGTAGATTTGCGTCTCCTGTCAGTGAGCCGACGCCGACAGCCACAGCTCCGGAACGGCCCCATGTTTCTGGACGCCATCTTCTTCATTCCGACACTATTTACCTACCTGCTCATCCTCCTGCTCGCCTGCATCCTGTGCTTCATCGTGGTCTACATCAGTCACAAGATCTATATCTCCGTCTACGACAATCTGCCGCTGGCCGGGCTCCCGCTGGCCGGCAACTCCCGCCTACAGGTGCGCGCCGCCTCCAACCATGCGATGACCGTGCGGGAATACCTCGAGGGCTCGCTGCGTGGTCCGCGCTCCAATCAGCCCAGCTTGCGCTCCATTTGGATCCAGAATCGCTCCCAGATCCTAGAGTCCTCTTCGGGTAAGACCAATGGCAGTGGCTCTCCCTCCTCGCTACCTGCTTCCTCCTCCCTCCACCAGTTCTGCGGATAGTGCTCTCCCTGGAGCCCTGCTACCTGGTCAGCGTAGAGTTTAACATCTCGCCCAGCCGGAGGGCGCTCAGTTTCCTGTGCAACTGCCATCGGGAGGAGCCCGGCTGCGCCGCCGTTGAGCCCCAGCCGACGGGCTCCATCCACGTGGTTCGGTACTTCGACCACCTCAGCAAGATCCCCCGCCTGCGAGTCATGCTCAAGTGCAACCAGCGGCGGTCGGATCAGCGTCTCTTGGACAGTTGGACGCAAGTAACGCTGGACGACGTGATCCTGGAGGCGCGCGATGCCCAGTGCACGGACCCAGCCGCCGCCTGCCGGCCCCACAGCCAGCGGAGCGCGCGGAATCCCCGGCCAGCGGAGTGAGGGGATGGATGATGGGTTTTGGATGAGAGTGGGGTCAGAGAGCACCATTAACTGGCTGCTGTGTGATGTGGCTGGAACTCGTTTTATTAAAGTGAATACAAAGATCAGGAGCTACTAGGTGTGGAGGTGGAGGCTTCAGGGTCAACGGGTGGGTTGGGTTGGTCAGTGGGTCGGGCGCTGAGCTCACGACAGCTTATGGATATCGCGTGACAACAGCCAGCGAAGGTGGAAGCCACCCGAGCAGGGGCGTAGCCAAGGGGATAGCAAAAGAGCCCCGCTAGAAAGCCAAGCATCTTGTACTTACTCTCTAGTGAGGTGAGACTTCTCCACAAATTTGGATGGCCGAGGAATCTATTTCTATAATTAGAAAACCTATTTTTTGCTTCAAGAATTGTATTTCAAAGCTTAAAGTTTAAAGTTCAAGGTATGGGAGTTGCTTGCCAAACTTTATATATATTTTTTAAGTTTCAAAAAAGTTTTCCTCAGGTTTCCCAAACCAGAGCCAAAGTAAATGCAAAGTTAATCGTTGTATTGATTATACATGCACTATTAGTGAATGAGAGAGAAGAGAGGCCTAGTTTCTGGCGAAAGGAAGTAAAGAAGTAAATAAATTAATAAAAAGTAAATACATATATGCGTAGGCATCGCGAAGGTATTGAACTTGAACCTTAAAACAAATTAAATGCTAAAGGGAATGGAATAAGGATACCAAGTTTATACAAAGAATTTAAGTTTTTCATACAGAATTTCGTTAATGTAGTTCTGATTTTAAGCAGGGACCGTAACAATTATAATTTATTCAATATTCGATTTAAATTCCAAAGAGACATATTTTTCCAACTCCTCAAATAGTTTTTTTCCTTATCAAGCCGAGTAAATATTTGTGGCTACGCTCATGTCTCCCAATCTCAATTTGGTATAGACCATGTTTTCGGGGCTTATCACTCTGACTGGGGAATTCGTTATCAATAGATAAAAAAGCCCTCCAGAACGAGTGGTGGCTAGCCAGTATAATTGCCAAATCACATAGCCCCCACCCGAATCACCCGAATCTCGCCACCAGGCAGGCCGGGAAGAGAGACCCCAAGCAATTCGCCTGACGCCATTTCATTCTCGACTTTATTGATGCGGCCAATTAAGAAGGCAGCGCTGTTGATTTGATTGCCTGGCGAATGGGTATGAATATGACACTGGAATTCCATGGACTATAAAAATAAATAAATCAAGCTGGGCCCCAAAAAGTGGCCAGATGCGATCGAAGGGAGCCCGAGAGCTGGGAAGCAGTTCTAATCTCGGCCCAAGTTACACAGACTCCACATTGAACAAGTGGCTTATCATCGCACACAAAAAATAAACTGAACTGAACTGGACTGGACGCATGGAATAGCAACAAACAACATCTACGACAGAGGCGGCAGCGGCGGCGGCCACAGTCTGGCAACGAAGCGTATACGTAATGGCAAGCAAAGTTCCATTCATTTAACGCGCTCGTTTCAGTTCTCGGGCAGGTGTCAAGCGACGCACACACACGGAACGGCGACGCGGTATCAAATCGGAATCCAAATCCAGAATTCCATATACACACGCTATACATGCTCGGTTGGCTAATTAACATACGCGGAGCGCCCCCCGTCGTCTCTTTACCTTTACCTGAGCTGTCCAAAAGTTCACATTTCTTTGGTGAAGCTAGCACAAAGCACACAAAAATTTGAAGGACCATATCCGATCTGATATATAGAATAAAGCGATCGCGATGCTGGACCCCATCTCGGACACGCCGCTGGTCTTGGCCTACGTCTTCATGTCGCTGCTGGTGCTGATTGTGTGCTTCATAATGGTCAATGTGGTCCACAAGCTGTATCGCAGCCTCAACAGCGACGTATCCGCGGGTGTATCAGACCCGCTGAAGACCACTATCACGGAGCTGGACGCCATGAAAACCGGTTAGGCGGGGAAGCCGCCAGCAGCCAGCTGCCAGCTGCCAGAGAGAGGCGCCGAGAATCGAATCTCAGTCCGACGACGGTTTTTTAATTCAGGCGTTCGGAGCACCAGGCTTGGCATGGCAGCTGCACCATCCACAATCACACCCACTCGCACACACGACGAAAAATCTAGAGACGCCTGTTGATACAAACACGAAGCTAGGCTTACACACCACTAGAAATTAACTACTTACTACCGCTGGTATCTAGTCACTTAATTGTTCATATTACCCTAAGGTTAGGTTATACATTGATACTGTAAATAAAAGCAGCTTGAGCGATAATGGCAATTAAGGTAGATTGGGGGCAAGTACAAAGCACTTAACCGGTCGGCGGAATGGGCGGAATTGTAAACGTCGCCTGATCGCTGATCGATGCGTAGAATGCCGCCTTATCGATGCAGTATCGAGACGTACGAAATTCGTGTGAGTCAACAAGTGATAAGAGAGGCTCAGTTAGTCATAGATTTATACATAGTTTATTTAAAATAGCATGTTCATCTATAAATTTGCAATTAGAGCGCAGTTTGTTGTTATTTTAGCTGGATGAGAGTATGGACTGCGGGGGAGTCCTCGGCGTTTCAGCGTCTCAGAGGCCCAGGGCCTCGCAGCTGCGACATGGGACTTGGATGAGCGTACGATGATAGCTGGTGGATCTGCGGCGGTGGCCTAATCAATCTGTGGGATCGCTGCAAGTGTAAGATCCGGGATAGTTAGTACCAATTATCACAACTCAACCGAATAGAGAACTCACCCCGAGAAGGTCTTTGGATGCTGCGACGTTAGGTCATCATCCTGGCTGCCAAGGGCCTTTTTCACATACTAAAACAAACATAGACTCAGTCTTAAATATACAACTTGCATTGTTAAAGACTATAATACCCACCAAGGGATTCAATATGATCTCCTCCTCCATTTTGTTGATTTGCTTAACTAGATCCAGAACCTGAGTTATGTTTGTTTGCACGTTGAGGAACATGTCCGGTGAGTTGTATTTCTCTGGATCGTCTTTGAACAACACCATGCCGTCCTTTTGATTGATGCTGGCATAGATTTCACCCGATTTTATCTGTACAAATTAATTGTAATTAATTAATCTAACAATTAAATATAAGTTTCATGCCGCGTACCATGTTGAGGATGTACCGCTCCGCCTCAGCCGCACTGGACAGCTGCACTCGGCTGGCCACATCGCTCAGGGAAAGGGTCAAGAAGGTTTTCGTTAGCCGCTGGATGTTTCGCTTGTACAAGGATGTGGCAACCTGCAAATAAAAACAAAGTTGTTAAATGATTATGAGAGTGAGATTAATAATCGAATACGATTTGCGTCCAGTATGTGTGACCGGAAATTAGGTTGTTGATTTTGTATATAAACTTTGCTCGCACTTCCGCATATACACAAACAAATCTTTATTTTTAACAACAAAGGCCAATAAAAGAATGACTTATAGTATTTCTTTTCCGCTTTGACAAAAGTCTATATCTCGATTGGATTAAAACATGAATTCATTTTTGCTTAGAGATTTTCTGCATTCAGACGAAGGATATTGTTTCTGTTTGGTCTCTCATTAGGTTTCTTCGAATAGTAAAAATAAAAGATCAAAGAATAAATGCCTATAAATTACTAAAACGGAACTAGAACCTTCTAAAACATAAATTGCATAGGAAACCTCGCATATAACTGTTGGAAATTGTAGCCATTTTTATAGTGATAGAAGCCAAGGAACAAGAGCATTCAGAAGTTAGGATTGGATAGGAAGATCAGATCAGAAGTGCCCCCAATGAGCGTATTTCCCATTGTAATGTCTGAATATTAGAAACAGGAGCAATAGCTAGAAATGGGAGAGGTTGATAGGTAGTTGGGAGGAGGCTCCTACTGGCCACTTCCGTTCGGCTGTGGGAGCCCCCGGAACAACCCGGTTGTCGCAGCTGCGACAGAAGTCTTGGTGGGGTCCACCATACCGTTGTGCCATGCGGCCAATGTAGCGGTATCACGGTAAAACACTCTTGAAAGAGTGTGTCTTTAAATACAATATCTTACACAATTTTATCGAGATTTCAGGAACCAAAATGGCAAGTGTTCATACTTTTAGACGCATTTTCTATTATAGCGAATGCCATAGAATCTGTTTTATGATAAAACTACGATAAAAATACGCAATTTAATGAATAAAAAACGAATCAAACTTAATAAATGTTCACCTACGTTTAAACTCAACCTCCCAGAAACTTACATTCTTACATAAAACAATAAAAACTCTAATCAAATGATGGCCAAGGGCTTACAAAGCCACCTGCTAGCATTATCTGGACTGCAAATCGTCGAGTACTTGTACTTGCCTGCTTGGCCAGTCCCATGTTGTTATCACGCGTAAATGCTTCACTGTACTTGAGGATAATGATGCGCAGCTCTTCGCTGGACGAATTCACGTACACATTGACCAGGTCGTGGTAGTGATTGGCCATCGGCTTCATGAAGCGGCCAATGACCTGTGTGTTTTTTGGTATATTCGCTATCTGCAATCGGGAGATTAGGTTGCTATATATGGGGCTATGGTTATATATGGAGGCGGGGTCACCTTGCCCTCGACGATGAGTGAAACCATGAGAAACTTCTTGTAGGCCTCCAGCATGATGTGCGACATGGCCATGGCGGGCGTGGTGATGCACACCTCGAAGAAGTAGAGGGCGCGCTCGTAGTTCTTCACCGCGGTGTAGATCATGCCCCCGTAGTAGTAGTACAGCAGGAAGTACTTGGCATCGTTGTTGGCATCCTGAAAGGGAAAAGGGATCCGCAGGTTAAGTACGTTTGATCCTCGCTTGGAGTTCGCTCCTCACCACCGTGTGCTGGGACTGCTGCTGCTGCTGCGTCTTGCACTCGGCGGCCACGGTGGAGATGTCTGTGATGTCCGCGTCCAGGTACGGCAGCACCACCCCGAAGTTTTTCGCCTTCAAGCTGAGCAGGCAGAGATCGGCGTGGATGGGCGTCAGCTGGGTGTCCATCTGTCGGATCTGGTCGATGGCGCGCGACAAGATGCGCAGGCCCAGGATGCTCAGGTTCTTCTGCACCACAAACTCCGTGAACAGATGGCATGTCTCGTAGACTGGAACAAAAGCGACAGTTAGTACCGAGTGGGATCGGGATCAAGAGGGGAGCAGCACAACTCACAGGCGCACACCGCGAACCGCAGCTGCTCCGCATTGTTGCGCTGCACAAAGTCGCGCATCAGCTGGATGAGCTGCACCGGCTCTGGATTGGCCGTCCCGGCGCTGTGCAGCTTCGCCAGCAGCACATACAGCACGCCTAGCGTGTGCTGCTGCATGTCCAGCGTCTCCAGCACATTGTCCAGGATGCTCCAGTTGCGGGCCAGCAGCGACAGAGACTCCGGCAGCTCGTCGGCCAACTCCCGGTAGCTGCCTGCAATTTGCGCCACGAAAAATGGTGAGCATAAATAACAAAACAAAGGCGGCGACCGCTCCGGGCCTCCCTCTCTGCGGGACTTGTGGAGCGCCGGCTGGCCAACTTACCGGACGCACTCAGCGTGCGCACCTGATTCACATAGTTTTCCAGCGCGCTGCCCATTTTAGCTAAGTCCGAGACTGTTTTCTTCCTATTTTAATTGTAATCTACGCAAATGTACACACGCTAATTCTGGAAATAAAACTCATTCCGCCAGTGTTGCCAGATGAAAATTTGGCTTTCCCCCTAAAAAATCTCAAAGAGTCTATATTTCCCCCTAAAAAATCCAGTCTTCCCCCTAAATTTAAAAAATATGTTAATGAAATCAAAACTCAATAAATTCGATTTATTTAATTTATTTATTTTGTATTATTTGCTATTTACAAATATATTTATGCTAAAACGAAATAGGTCTTTGAATTATTTATTCAATTATTGAATTGGATTTACAAACAAATTTATATTAAAAATGTAATAATGTTGACAGTTGCAATTGTCTTCACTTCACAAACACAAACAAACGAGCGTTCGTTTCCTTTTCGTTGCCAATTTGTCCTTGAATCTTATTTGCATGTTGCACTCAACACTTGTGATTTCTTTTCTTTTCAACCTTTTTTTCTCACTGGGATTTCTTAACTTATAGGTATGGTTAATTCGGTGTACATCCTAGCTGTCCACAGAATCGTCCGATATGAAAAAAAAGAAAATGCATTAGTTAAAGGATAATTGTCCCGAGGTATCACCGTGGAGTTTTTATTTTTTTATTTTTTTTTTCCTCGATTTTGTATGAAATTTTGAAGTCAAAAATACAATTTTTGACTAAAAAAAAAAGTTTAATTGTTAAATAAAATATATAATACAAAATAAAATTAAAAAAAGCCCACGGTGATACCTGGAGAATTTGTTGCAAAAACTGTGTGCAAAATTTCAAAACGATTGGTCAAGTAGTTTTTGAGTAATCGTGTACACCGACTTGGAAAATGACATTTTTCAGGAGAGCGCTTTAAAGTTTTGCATGTTGAAGGTATTGTATAGAAGGTAACTTCGTTCGACTTCCCATAACTTGGTCAGTTTTGCTCCGATCGATGTAAAATTTGGACACAGTATTCTTAAGATGTTAGACATTAAAACAAAAATAACAAAAAAAAAATTTAAAAAAAATTAAATACCCTTAATTAAATATAATATAATTAGTATTAATAAAAATTAATTAACTCAGTCGAATTCATGGTTGTTTTTTTTTCTCAGACTGTCAAAGGCCATTGGTTTTAATCACTTAATTTAATCACTTTATAAGTTAATTGAAATTAACGTTTGTTCGCGCCAAGTGGAATTTCAGAAAACCACAAATACAGTCACCATAAAGGGTGGGAGAGCATAAAAACTGGGAGAGCAAGAGAGCAAGAGAGCAGATAGCAGCTCTGAACAAAAACGTAACGATCTACAACGTAAGTGAACAAAAACGTAGCCTTTTAAGTGTGACCCTTGCGGTGGGGGCCAGTTTCAGGATTTTGATCGGAAAATCTGGCGAGCACACTGCACTTTCCCGGCGAATAACAAATGGAGAATCCTCCGCGCATTGTTTACGTGTGCAGCGTGTGCTTGCGACAATATGATCTCCAGGAGGACCTCCGGGGACACATGGTGTACTTCCACGGCTGTGAGCCGATACAATCAGTGGCCACCGCTAGGAGCAAATCAGCAAAGCAACATTTAGCCGGGAGGAGTGCGCAGGATAAACAAATCCCTGCCCTGGAGGATGACGACCAAGGGCCAAGTGAACTCCAGCCCATGCCCTTCAAGGATTTCCGGCTGGTTCTGCGGGTCAACATGCAAGTGCCGTAGGTGGAATCTAGGAATCTGTAGAATTCGTTACCAAAAATCTCGTTTCCACAGGTGCTCCTTCAGCAAAGACTGCCCCTTCAAGTTCCAGGATGTGGGGAAAATGGAGATGCACTCGATCTGCCACAAGGACAACAGCTTCGCCTGCAGCGAATGCGGCTTGGAGCTACCCCAGTGGCGCCGTTGCTCCGCTCACTTGTGGAAGGCCCACCAGTTGGACGTGGACTTTCTCCAGTGTCCCGCTCGCGACTGCAAATACAAATCGCCCGTATCCGCCCTGGTGTGGCGACACATGCGAGTCCACAAGAAGTGGCGACCCAGGGTGCTCCGTTCGCTGGCCGCCGTTCAGCGGATGAAGAAGCTCAAGGAAAAGAGCACAGAGATGGCCCCACAACTGGCACCGCCCCCGCCTTTGGCGTCCAAGAAGAACAAATACTATGCGGAGAAGACCTGCGAAATTTGCAGTCGAAAGTTTGTCAACGGCAAGACGCTGTCCAAGCATGTGAAGACGGTGCATAACAAGATCAAACCCTTTATATGCAATGTTTGCGGCAAGAAGACGGCCCGCAAGGCGAGTTTGATAGTAAGTATTCGGCTTACACTAGCTTATTTTCAATTTCTCACCCTTTTCTCTACTCTACGTTCAGATCCACATGCGCCAGCACACCGGCGAGAAGCCGCTGCAGTGCGGCGAGTGCAAGTTCTCCACACGGGATCCCAGTGTCCTCCACAAGCACCGGCAACGCCATGGTAGGCAGGCCAGCCAGAGCAGCACCCTCAAGTGCAGTCAGTGCGACTACTACTGTATCCAGGCCAATGCCCTGAAGCGTCACATGCGGCTCAACCATGCGGAGGCCTATCGTGATCTGTGCTGCGACCTCTGCAGCTACACCTCCATCAATGCCGAGCGCTTGCAGGCTCACAAGCAGGATCACCGTCAGGGACTGATCACGAACTGTGAGGATTCCATGGATGCCACACGGGCGGCCGGCTTCAAGTATCCCCGCAAGTTGGCCGACAAGAACGGGGAGGTAAGACACCCCTGCCTAAACTGCAAGGTCACAGGATTAAATGGAAATATTTGCAGATATCCGCGGACTGTTTTATGCCGCTGGAGAGCGTGGACTCGTTGCCCCATGAGCCAGCTGTGGACACGGGTGGAGTGACGATACCAGCTCCGCCCTCTGAGGACACTCAGTTTCCCACTTATTTAAAAGATTAATATCAATTAAATGTTATATATTTATTTACTTGTATCTACGCGTGTTTGTGTGCCGTGTATCCGCTGTAAAGAGTCCTGTATAAAATAATGTTCTCATGCATGTTTTTTGGGGGATTTAAATGCTCGTTTATTAAGTTGTTCAGTTTTTCCATTTAATTTTAATATCATTTTAGAATCTGATATGATTTTTTTTCTTTCAACATTCGAATTATTTAGTCATGCTGGTTTACCGTGTTCCGTTTTATTTATCCGTTATCAGTTAGGTTTTACTTTAAACTAATTTAAAATTTAAAAATCTACTCTGCTGGCGACACTCATCATCCTCCGGTTTCAGTTCGGTTTTAAGATCAGCGCTCGCTCTTTAAACTAGGTTACGACAAACATTGTTTCAATTGGTTTCCTTTTCTGGGCAGTTTCGCTAATAACTCGTTAAGTTGTTAATATTTAAATTGGTTTAATTTAATGTTAGTAGTTAGTTGAGCTTTACTTTTTTTTTGTTTAATATAATTATTTACGCTTGTATGTAATCGGCGGCCTCCTGCTGTCCTGCCCTGCGTTCGCTATCAGTAATTGAAATAAGTTCGCCACTTCGAGTTACAAAGGAGTAGACCTTAACGTTTATTGTCTGAGTTTGATTCGAATATCAAAACATGCTCACTAATTGAGAGTGCAACTGAGGAGTGAGAACAGCGGAATGGCAAATAAAACGCTCAGTGTAAAATTGTTAATATCATACAGCTTCTGTTTGTTTTATTTACAGTTCTTAAAAGGAAGAAGAGTATCAACAAAAAAATTCACACACTGATTCTGTTGTTCTGTTGTCTCTTTCGCAGTCCCTGATCCCTGATCCTGCTCTGCTCCCTCCTTTTGGCCAGGCCGGGCATTTGCTTTGCTTTGCCTTAGATCTTGGTCTCAACGACGGGTTTTTTCTTCGACACAAAAAGGGATGTTCAAAGAGAGAATACAAAATAGAAAAGGATTCGATTAAGCCAGCTGCCATTGAGCCGAGAGCCAACATACGAGGATTACCATGCAAAGATTTGGTTTGGATTTGATTTGATTTGATTCGGATTTTGGTGTGAGGGAGCAGGCGCTAGATGATGTGGCATGGTTGGTCTATGAGAGCGAACTGTGCACTTTGGAGACAACAAACAAACAACATTAACAACAATGGGCGTGAGAGCTGACTGAATGACTGACTGACTGACTGACTGACTGACTTATTATTATTTCGACTTGGTTTTGGTTACTTTGAATACGACGAGATACCTCTAAGTTGTTGGCTTGATTTAGCTTTGATTATGTTGATATTATCCATGATCACTACAACGTCTATTAAACAACTAACGAATTCTTCTAGCTTCTATATAATATATATTGACATATTCGACTATTCGACTGCGTCCCGTCCCGTCCCATCCCGCGTCCCCCTGGCGACTAATTTATATTACGTTTACGATGCATCCATCAATCTTAAAATGTAAAACATGTTCCACTTACGATCTACGCCTGGAATCGTCGATAAATCGTCGATAAATCGTCCTTGCTCCTTTGAATTTTCACTAATTACGAGTATTTTTCAGTTGGTTTCTTCATGTTTTCTTGTTCATGGTTTTTGTGCGCCGCATAATAAATGCTGTGGGAGTTTCTGAAACACTCCACGAAAAAAACTAACCCTCCCCTGCTAGCCTGGTCAACTCATTGAATGTATCCCCATTATCCCCTCCGCTTATTTAGTCGGCTCGATTAGCATAGTACGGTACACTTAAAGGCTATTAGGAAACAGTTGTATCTACATAGGTCTATGAGTACGCTGTAAGAACCAAGGACACGAGCGCCTAGAGGAAGTTGCAACTGGTCAGAGTCAGTCCGGTTTCGATTTCTGGTCCTCGTCCTTCCGTGTTATGTACAGTATGTGTGCTCAAGTGGGTCGAGTTGGGAAATCATATCGAAAATACATACGAAAAAACCCTAGGCCTAGAAAATTGCTTATAAAATTGCGCGACACTGAAAAAAAGAGCACGAGTCATCCGAGTCTTGCGATCTATAAAATAGAGGTCAATACAAAGAGAACCAGCGGATTCGCTTCTCTTATAAATGCGGTTTAAAAAACAGGTGAACGATTTTGATTTTGGTATTGGTATTGGTTTTGGTTTTGGTTTTGGTTTTGATTCTGATTGCGAAAAAGTGTTGCCTTTTCTTTTGATCGTTTCATTGTTGCGTTTCGCATTCGCGTCAGTTGTGGTTGTGGTTTCTGTTTCTGTTTCTTGGTTGGCTTGTGGTGGCGATTCTGGTGTCTGTTCCGGGGCACAATTCTGCACGTTACTGGCCGTCGAGCATCAGACCGTGGTAACACGGTCGATCTCCACGTAACGCACAGAATTGTCGCTTTGTCAGCAAATCACCTCCTTTTCCTCCAGCACAGCGGTGTCCATCGAGCTGAGCGACTTGAGTCGCGTCTGCAGCACCGAGGAGCCGCGCAGCTTGCGTTTGATTTTCCTGCAAACAGGATTGATTGAATTTAATTAAGTAAGCATTTGTACTCATTGAGATTTACTAATTAAACCTCCAACCACTCCACTTACTTGTAGGCAAAGGCAGCGAACGCACAACACGAGAGCACAAAGATCAGGCAGAGGGTGGCCAGGATCTCGGCGGGCAGCTTCATCAGGGCCGAGCACTGCAGGAAGGCCTCATCATCGCCCGAGGGGCAGTGGACAACGCCATCGCACCAGACGCTGGCATTCACACAGGCGCCCAGCTCGGCACACTTGAACTGACAGTCCTCTGCGGGAGTTGATAAATAATATTTAACTTGAATTTAATATAATTAACAGGAGTACACTAACCCGCCATGCTGAGCGTTGGCCTGGGTATCAGTTCCATCCAGTTGAAGGAGTACTCGCCATTTCCTGGCCGCAGGAACTCCACGCTGATGGCCCTAGATCGATTAATAAGCGCAAAGTTGGGCCTCTCATTCCAGCCGGAGCTAAAGATCTCCACAAATTCATAGGCACTCGAGTCGGGACTCAGGGGGCAGGCCACAATGGTGAGACCTGAGGGATTGGAATTAAATTAAATTAGTTACTTTTCAGCTAAAGATTATAGATACCTACCCTCCGAAGTAGTCAACACAGCTCTGGACTTGGTCTCACACCTCCAGGTATCCGACTGAACAAACGTCGTGTTCAGAGTCTTCATCGGATTGTGCTTGCTCAAGAAGATAGCCTTGAGACGCACATACAAGAACTTATTGCCATTCGAGGGCTCAATCAACCAGGGTCTTGAGCGGCACTCCACCTGAGAAATATATTCCCCATAAATAACCTGTTTAGAATACATATTTCAGAGCCACTTACATCTCCAAAGGTCATATCTATGGTGCCGCTGGGACCGAACTTCCTGCGTCCATCCTTGCAGCTCGTGGGGGCCTTGACAAACTCGAACATGCCCTCAAAGTTTACCGTGTCCGGGTCATCCAAAGTGGTCATGTTCTGGGCAATGAAGTGCACCTCCACATCGCGACTCGTGGAGGTGTACTCCACGGGCAGGTGGGATTGGTTCGAGGAGTTGCACATGCAGCCGCGGTGCAGTAAAATGGAGTCGTGATAGGGTCGCTCAAAGATCTAAGAGCAGAGTTGTTAGGTGTTAAAAATCCTTCTTAAATAGGACTCAGCCCACCTCAATTCTGACATTGGTGTCCCCGTAGCAGAAGGACCGGTTGATGTCCTCATCCACCCGCGAGTAGCAGGGTCGATTGGTGGTGGTCACTTTGCGCAGCTTGATCCTGACCCTCTCGCCGCGTTGTGCCTCGAATTTGTAGATGCACTTCAGGTTCCTGGTGCCTCCTCTGCCGAAGAGGAATATGTTCCTAACACTCCGGAAGATGGCGGGATCCTTGCGGTCCATCATGCTGCTGAGAAACTTGCGGTTGCAGTCATGCTCGCCGCCACCCCAGGGAAGACCATCCTGGTGTAGGTCAATGAACTCGTACTTCAGCTTGAAGTCCAGGGGTCTGGAAAGGGAAGGTAGATCAGAGGTTATCACGGAATCAATAGGGCAAACCCACCTGAGCACCGTGGACTCGGTGTTGCGCAGCTCCAACGTGATGGCGTCGCTGCTGGACACGTAGCTCTCGGAGATCGTGCAGGGTCGGGCGTAGGTCTCATTGATGTTGGAGCGATCGCAGGTGCGGGGTATGGTGCCCCGGCAGAACCGCGCAATAACACTGGTGGTGTTGTGGGCATAGTGACCCAAGGTGTTGTAACTGCTCGCCTCACTGACACTATGGATATGTGGGAAAATATTGAAAAATAATAAAGTAAAGTAATTAGGAAACCTACCAGTTCAAGTCCTTGCAAACGGGTGCATCCCTCAGTGTTCCATCCCAGATGCGCAGCATGCCACTGCAATCCTCCTGCGTCTGCAGCACTCCTATCGCCCCCACGGAGGTCTCATCCACTCGCCCGAACTCCGGATCCAAGTTGAACTTGAGAACGGATATCCAGACCTTGAAGCGCGACAGGGGCTGGTGCATTCCGGACTGGCTGCTCGTCCGCCGCGACAGACTCAGGTGGTCGAAGGTCTTGAAGACGCCCAGCCCCTGCAGGTGGTACAGGCACGTGGAGTTCGGGGCCAGCGAGTGCTTGGGATTCTCCAGGATGCCACGGCCAGCGCCGCGAATCCAAAACTCGCAGGGCTTCTTGTTCTTCGAGTACGTGGGACTCTGGATGTCCACGAACTGAACTTCCACCTGCGGGTGCAAACGCAAACAACCGAAGACTAGTGATTAACACACGGCGGAGTGTCGTGGGACTCGGGACTCACCTCCAGCTGGAAGCCGTAGAGCGGCAGGACCTGCGACGAGGTGCCGGTGAAGGTGCCAAACGGCGACGTGCTGAACTCGACCAGAAGCTCCGGGCCGCTGGAAACGGCCGCCGGCACCGCCTGACCGCCGCCGCAGAACTTCAAAATGATGGGGTCACGTGTGGTGTAGCCATCGTACACGGTCACGTAGTCCTGCGGGCCCAAAAGGACGAACCGAGAGACGGACACAGGGAGAGATGAAGAGACAGAGAGAGGGCGAGAAAGAGAGAGAGAGAAAGCAGAGTGGGTGAGGAGAGAACGAAATGAGTGAGTCGGGCGAGAAATGTGGGTGGTGGTTTCTTGATTTCACCATGTGGGTGCCACTAACTAAATGTTACAGAGGACAAATATACCCGAAAACGGTATGAATTGTTTATACAAAATAACGAGTAGTAGTTAGAAAAATCAGCTCTGATAAAGTGACTTTACCTTCTAAAATATGTCATTAATAAAACATGAAGTACAACATTTTAAATGCTTTAAAATGCAGGGACTTATAATGATCTTAATTAAATGTTTTCGATTAATATGATATTTTAAAGTAATTTAATTAATTTATAAAACATTGAAGACTTTGTAATGAATATTATGATTGTCATTTCAATTATTAAAGATATCATTGCAAGTAGGCAATTATAAATTATCACTTTATCAAAGCTCGTATATGTAGGAAATATTTTGAATCCTTAAAAAAAATTCAATGCATATATTTTAGATTTAGATTTTCATTAAGAATGGTAAAAAAGTGCTCAGAATAACTTGTTGGTGACAATGGGCTAGCTAATGTTCTAGTGTTTTTCTCGCTGTGTAGTAATTGAAGCTGAAGGCCGAGTGTGGCCAAAATGGGTTCGGAAAGGGGGGAACGGTGGGGCTGAGTCGTACTGAGTGCGAAAGAACGGTAATTGCTGTAAAGAAGTGGACCCAAAGTGCAGCTGGCAACCGGGCTCTCGTATTACTTAATGGCCACTGGACGTATACGTGATTTTTGGTTACATTCCGCTTCCCAGGACGATGGAAAGTAATGGTGCGGCATGTTAGCAAACGGTGAAGGGGAAGGGGCTGATGCCAGAGGTCTAAGTAGTTGAGCACAATGGCTTTGATGTGTCCGCCACTTGATGTCCACTAAATGTCGAACATTTTGAGCTCATTTAAAGTTTTTTTAAGTGAAAGAAACATGTTTATGCGGGCCACGTTTAATGTTCTGGTTTCCGTGTGCGAGTTTAAAGTTCCTGGCATTGCCCTTAACTGTGTGGGGTACTTTGGGCTTAAATTTAAGCATTATGCATTTCTGAATATTAAAAAATATGTTAACATCTAATTTAAATGGGCTCTGTTGGGTGGATATCATTTTAAATTGGGAAATAATTAGTGTCGTGTTAAATTATTGTGTTTAATATATTAGGACATTTTGCCTGAACTCGTTTATTCCCTCATCCAAATCCATTATTCCCTAATAAAAATTTTGGAAAATTTCCTTTTATTAAAAATTTCGGCTTTTCGGCTTTACCTTCGTTGTTAGAATACTAGTAATCTTTAAGTAAATTTGTATTCCAGCTGAATAGGGGTTTCGTGGTCGCAGTTATTATTTTAAAACTCGAATTCATAAACGGCATAAACTGATCGTATTCATTTATGTGCGGTTTCTGCTGGCTTTGGCATTTTGCGCATAATTGTGCGCATTTTAATTGAATTGGCCTTGCCGCGGGGTGTCAGAGAGTGGGCGTTTATACACACTATACACACACACCGTACTGGGGGTAAATTCAGAGTGGCCCTGGGAGTGTGAGTGCCTGACCGGGGCCACTTCCCACCTTTTGGCCAACGCATGACAAATTAGTTTTGTGGCCGGCGACTTTTGCATTAATTTAGCTGAGGTTTCTGTTTCCCGGTCGCCCTTGTTTGTGCAGCTGGCCGCAAATTTAAGCTATGCCAGAGACCGCAGACCAGATTCGGGGCCGGGACCGGAACCACAGCCGCAGGACACCCTGAAAACCTGTGCAAGTGGTCCAGGTAATTTGTGACCACAAATTTATTGAAAGCGAGGCATTTGTACAAATTAGTGGAGGACACAGATGGGGGTTATACCTATATAAGAGGTTTTTTTGTCTTTGTTATTTAACCCCAAGTTCTTTTTTTGGTGGCATATTTTAGTAGAAGGGCTTATGCACCGCACCAAAGTGCCAAAAGTTGGCTTTCTTTAAATTTAAATTAAAATGTTTAAAACAAAATACCTAAACAAGCTCCAGGCTCTTTTAATTGATATAAATGTGTTTCCTTTGATTTAGCGTCTAGAGATATCAATATATGATTTATCATATTACTATTTATCACTTTATAAGAGATGGCCGCAAATATATTAATTCGTTTTCAGGTGTTGAGTATTTTTCAATTAATATATAATTCATAATTATGGATTGCCCGACTGATATGCTGATATATATGAATGTTTTTACACTGAAGTCTTCCCAAAGGGACATTATTTTTCCGAGTGGCTTCCAGTTCTCCATTCCTTTGCCGATTCTCAGGCTGCGGGACTCCCGCCATCCGGCGATTATTCACACATGCCGCACCGAAATGGCCAGCACTTTTGGACATTTTGGCTTAAGAGCGCGACAAAAAGTGGTGAAAGAGGCGCTGGGGAATGGCGAACGCAGGACAATTTGTAGGCAGAGTGCAGGCCCAGGAGCTGGATGCTCGTGCAATCCTTGCAAATGGCGCTAACGTCCGAGCGGATTGCTTTCCAACTGAATAAGCAAAAAGTAAAGGGGTTAGCCGGCCTGGTCTCCGGGTTAGGAGAGGAGTCCGCCCGAAGGAAGGATGGGGAGTATTTGCTGCCACAACGAGCATTTAATGGGGGAATTGCTGGCGGAGGACACGGGGTCATCCCCTTCAGAAGGATTTTGTTGCGAAGCGAAATTGAATAGTTGCTGATGACTAAATGGGCAACTAAAAGCAACATTCCTCGGCACGGAAATCGTCAAAACGTTTTAGTGGGGCTTTAGGGGATGGTATATAGCGCTGGCAGCCCCCGACGCGGAGTGGAATGTCTTTGACCGCTGCGGCAGATCGGCTTAAAGCGCTCTGAATGGAGCCCGGAAGTGGGAAATCCATCAGAAGTGGCATCGCATCCTCAGCTCTCTCAGCCTCTGCTCCGCTCTGCTTTGTATGATGAATGCCCGGGGCAATTATTTACATGGGTCCCTGGCACGTTCGTCCACTAATGTCCTTGATGTCCTCGCAGTGTCCCTCCCCGCTCGACCACCGCCTTTGTGTGGGATTTATGATGTGCGTGCCAAGTGTTCATTAATATAAATCCAATGACAGATTCTTCCCCTCGCGTGTGTGCTAATGAATATATTATCCAGTCCATAGATAATCCATAGATGTCGATTTACCCAGATCATTTTGATTTGTTGTTTGTTTGCTGGGGCTTAGGGGTTGTGCATACAATTTGGCTTGATTAATTGTCTCGACCAGCGAAGGATGGCAAATAATTGTGGCTAATGGTGGAGATACAGCGAGAGAGACGCGGATAGGGGGTGTGAGGGTTTGTGGTTCGGTGTCAGAGTTCAAGTGCTCACTAACTAATTCTACGACTAAAACTGATTTGTGGGCTTCATGAGTTTGAGTTGAATTGAATTGAATCGATTTGCATTGAACTGAGCGAGGCGGTTTCTTTAGTTTGGCATTACCGTGGATTTCCATTTGGGCTTTACATTTTCCTATTGGAGAAAATATACATACATTTATAGGTACTTGAGTAATCGTAATTACTGATGTCTATAGTTATAGGTGCATTTCGAGAAATCGTGAGAAGGGGGAGTGCTCAAAAGAGAAAATGTAGTGGGGAAATCCGGGATAATTCATGAAAAAGTAATTAATTCCTAGCATTTTGAAATGTTTTCCATTGCTATACTTTCTATTTTATTTAATATATTAAGAGTGTTTTACTATCTTTTAATGGTTTTAATTTAGCCTTTAACATTTCTATATTCAGACTCTATATACTAAGTAAACTAAGAAACTAAGATAAAGTTCTCATTATTTATTTGATTTTGCGGTTTATACGCATTAATCTAGTTCTCCCCCATTTAATTCAGCATTTTGTGAAAATAATTAGGTCTCAGAAGAGAAATTATGCAGGGTAGAAACTGGACCATGCTGAGATAATCCAAGAAAAAGTAATTAATTCCCCTTTTATTTAAACAGTTTTCCGGCACAGCTAGTTCAGTTTCCCTTAAATATTTTTTCTTTACCCTTCTGAATATCCCATTAGTTCGCTTTTTATTTGTAATATAATTAAGGTGCCATCATTAAATCCTACTTCTTGGAGCAGTTGCTTTCAACCATATCCCATTTCGCCGGCTTATTTCCACTGGTCGTGTCCCTCATCTTTCCTGCTGCCGGCTTATCCCCCATTTATGCACCATTCTGCATGCACAACGCTCATTAAGAGCTCATCCAAAAGTTGCCCCTTTTAAGTTGGGGCTTTATGTGGACTCCAGCCCGAGCGGATGGATCCCGCTCCCCGATGACAAACAAAAAAATAGGCTACGAAATTAACACTTCCCGCGACTGGCGCTGGCTCTGGCCAGAGAAGAGCCTATCGAGTGCTCAAGGCAATGTCGGATGAAGCATGGAGCACCAAGGACTTCGTCCTGGAACAGGGACAGACCCGGCCTCGGACACACAATGGCGGGGCAATGACAGTGGAAAATCGAAGGGAAGAAGGCTGGGATCTGGGATGGCAAACAACTGATTTCAGATTTTTGCTCATTTCTTTTTCAATTTGTCGTTTTTTGCGCAGTTTTTCCCCAGTTTTCCAGCCGCCCCTCTCCCCCGAAACTCTCCCGCCTGCTCTGGTCAACAGAGGAAGTAATTTTTATGCTGGATCTCTCGTTAAAGTTGGCAAATGCAAACACAGAGGAGTTCATCGGGCAACTGGCCAGAGACAGGCACGGGGACAGTTACGGATGCGGATACAGATACAGATACGGAGATTCGGATACAGATACAGAGTTACAGATAGACAGAGCAAAGATAGCAGATAGCAGATAGCAGGTTGCAGAGGGGGGTAGAGTGCATTTAAGGCAGATTTAATTACCTGAATGTAATCGCAGTCATTCCATGTTTTCAGCCTCGGCTCGAATTTCTTATCCTTGTCGCTGGCACTCGGCGGCGGTGCCATTTTATTCGCCGCGGCCGTTTCCTGGGTGGAAATCCAAACCAGATTGCCCTTGGGTTGTTTGACTAGAATCAGGGCGTGTTTGCCATGGGGCACGTCGTGCTGTGTGGACAGGAGAATTAAATGCAAATTAATGAGCCGCATCGCAAAGCACTGAATGTTTTGTTTGACAGTCCCAGTCCCGCTTTCTATTCCCAACCAGCATGGAAATGGGAGGATTAATGGGAGCATTTAAATTACAGAAAGTTTCCTTGGCTAACCAGCTGGGGGGATTACTCAATGGTGACTGATCTTTGCGTTTTACATTGTATTTTTGTTCTAAATTAATTGGCGAGTTTTATCTAAGCGATCTTTATTGACTTTAAGAAAGCGAATATTTATAGATTTATTTCCCTGAACTCTTTAGTTCTATTAACCTCAAAGCTAAGCCCCTGACTTTAAATTACGTGCCTTCCAGATACAGGCACATTATGTTCCCTCGAAGCCGAGCCGGCAGTAAACAATTTGCAATTTAAAAGGGACATCCCCAGCATGTGAGACGAGACCTTTAACAGTTGATTGCCATTGGCAACGAGTCCTGCCAGGAGAGTCCCCGTCGGGCAGGCGCAGACATATTAAAAATGCCAAAGTGCTCGGGACGGGGCTGCTTCAGACGACGGCCTGTGCTCCTCCAGTTAATTATAATAAAAGCTCATTCTATTTTGGAATGTAAATTGCCATTTAATTTTTTCGTCTCTTGATTTTTGAACTCTGTTGTGGCATGAATAAAAATAAGAAAGAGCGTTTTACGCTTTTCGTGTACTTTTATGAGCCAGCGCATGAGACGCCAGGATACCCGAAAAGGCCATGGCCTGGGAGAGTGCCTAACCTCTTGGCTTGGCACGCCCCTTAAGCCAGGACATTAGGCTAGCAGGCAGGAGTTTAATTTCGTTTTAATTGTTCTCTGCTCACCTGACGCACTGCGTAGTAGCAGGTGAGGTTGCGGGGATAGATGCCGGGAAAGTTGGGCGACTGCAGCCGGCAGGACTTCTTGTCGCAGTCGCTGAAGATCCTCGAGCAGTAGGTCCCGGGAATGAGGTCGCCTGTTAATGCGAGAAACAGATGTCACAGCCAAGAATTATATTTAATGAGTCATTAAAAGGTGTCAAGGCACAGACATTTAATTACAGAATTTAGGGATAATTTTTTTAGGGAATTTAAAAAGGAAGAACATATGAGAAATTTATGACAAAACTTATTTTAATTAAATTTTTTGATTCAACTCACCCAGATAGTACTTGGGCTCCGTGTAGTTCTGCTCATCCTTGGCCAGCGACTTTTCCAGCGAGGCCATGAAGGTCTTGTTGTTGGCATACGCGCTGAACAGGCTAAAGTCCTGGCCATAACGGTCCGAGCGGGCTCCGCTCGAGTTGGTAAAGTCCTCTATGATGCCGGGGGCCTGTTGCTGCTGCTGTTGCTGCTGCTGCTGCTGCTGCTGATTGAGGAAGCTGCTGCGGTTGTGCCACTGAGCTAGCTCTGGAAGGGGAATAGGGCTATCAATGGACAACAGCGAAGGACAACCCCTGGGATCACGCTCACCTGTCAACTTAATGCCCCCATAGCGGGTCACCGAACTGTCCCTGGACAGCACCTTGTACCTGATGCGGAAGTCGAAGTTGTAGCCACTCTGATCCCTCGCCAGTCTGCGGGTTATATAAATACGAATCGGGGTCAGTTAATTATGAGTTTAATTGGAAGCTGGCAGCCGGTCAGTGCTCACCTGTTCAGCCGGATGGTGAATATCAGGGAGCGGGTCTCGCTGTAGAAGAGCACCGGTCCCCAGGAGGTTCCGCACCACATGCCGCCGATGGGCGTCCGGGCGGACTCCGCTATCTGCATGTATCCGTCCGGACAGCCCTCGTGCACGTACGAGGTGAATCTGCCAATCGTGAAGCTGTCCAGGGTGACCTGCGGCGATTCGGGCAATAAGTGTGTGAGATATGTCATGGTTTCAGAGCTACGAGAGAGCTCAAGTCTTTACGCCCTTCTTATGTCACAAAAAAGTGTGGAGTAATATTAAAAAAAATATAAATATCTTGAAACCTTCATAGAAAGTGGATTTACAAGATATATACTTAATGTAGAGTTTATTTCACATTCACATATTCAAATAAGAGTAATTATGCCATGTTTGTTATACAGTTACATAATTATTTATTGAAGAAAACTCAACCATCTGGAGAGCGGAAACGTTCTTAATTTAGTCCCAAAGGCGTAAATCGGCTCGAATCTCTAGTAAGTCTTCTCCCCTGCTCCTCCGTGCCACTCGCTGCTGGGTATAAAATATTGGCCGGATGTGCCGGTGGGGGTGTCGGTAATAAAGTTTCGGTCAGGGCTCGTAGCTCAGTGGATATCAGTGCAGAATGCTCTTGGGACGCACTCGAGCATGCCAAAGGCTTTGGCTGGCTGCCGGGAGGAGCCTCCTGGCACTGCTCCTTCTCCTTCTGTTCCAGCTCCTGCCATTGCATCCTCCATTCGAATTGGAGGTGTGAAGTGGCGTAATAACTAACAGGCGCCGGCACTTGCTTCCTGCTTGGTCGAAATTGGGTGGTGGTGGTGTGGTGGCGGAGTCAGGATTTGCTACGCTCCGGCGACTGGCTTTGAAATCAATATTGCTTCTGCCACCCCACTGGCCCTCGCCCATTTACACCCCCAAGTCCACCTCCCTACAGCGCCTTTATTGTTGCTTATCTTTTAATGGCGTAGTTTATCCCGTTTACAAAATGAAATGTGAAAGGCAGCAGCAGTGGCAGGAGCAGAAGAAGAAGATAAAGGCGGTGTTCTGGGTTGGGAGGTACACAGGGGGAAATATCAGCAGAAATAAAACTATTTGTTTGGGAATTAGTACCCTTCCTTTCTTCATTGAAAACTAAACTTTATGTCAATTAATTGGCTTGATTTCCCTAAAATTGCATTCGCTTTTATTATTTGATCTTATGTAAAATGTATATGTGAAATATTCCATTTATTTTTCCCAATGTCGAGCCCGTTCTCACCTGCACCACATCGCCGTGCTGGCCACCTGCCGCTGTGAACGTGAGCACACACACAAAGGGCACGCGATCCTGCTTGGGCCGGTGCAACTCCAGGGCGTAGGTCTGCCCGATGTCCCCGTAGTAGGTGCGATTACAGCCTGCGAATAATATATATATATTGTATGCAATTAGCGTTAGTTCGGCAATTAGTTTGTTTAGTGGTGGCGCTGCCTGGCAACCGCAGGCAACTGATACGATTGAGAAAGGCAAGGATAACCGAAGGTCCAAAAAGGGGAGTCCCCCGAGCCCAACCCAATTAGACGCCCCAGGGAATGGCAATTGTCACGCCATAATTCATCGCCAGTCCCAGGCAGGCAGATGCTAGCACAGAGTATCAAATTAACATAACATTAAGTTCATATGCAAACTGATTTGATTGCAAAGTAGATTAATCCATTAAGGTGAATAATTTGAGGTACTTTCACTTTAATGTATTCACACCTGGATGTGGAGGGCGGAGCTTGTGGTGAGTCGTATCTTTAAGATTGATATAAATCTAATGTGTATTTTACCCTTCCTTAATTAGGTTAATATTAATTAAAGTTCTGTCTTCTAAAAATTATTTATTCTTTGCCTCAGGGTGGAAACTTAATTACTGTATCTTTAAGTTAAAAGTTAAACTGAAACTATTCCTGACTAAATGAAGTCTGTAAATTTAAAGATTGATTTCTTTTCAGATTCATTCTCTTAAATAACTGGATTCATTCATTTTTCTTTGAATTTATTTAATCCAAATAAAAATAACTTTATTTACTAGTTTTATATCTGGGATGTTTCCTCACTTCAGATTATTTTAATCAAAAACCATCCCAGATAATCTTTGTGTTTGAGCTTGAACATTTAATATTCTGGGAATTTTCCAATTGAATTGTTTACGCTTAGCGAATGAATAAAAATGCCATCGGCTAACCCCTTTCTCTGCTCTCACTCGATTAGGTATTCGAATTTGGAATTGCTTTTCATAATTGAATGACCACAAACTGCCATGATTTATGCTTGTGCGATTTGCATTTATGGAATTAAGCCAGGCCCTTTGTATGGTCGATGTCCTTGCTTCGGGTCTCCAATAACAGACTGAGTGAGAGTGAGAGTCCTGGAGCCAAAGTAGTTTGCATAGAAATTGGCAATTTCTTATTGGATCCTGGGCAATTCTGCCGCACTCTACACACCGCCATCGTTCTTCTCCTAAGGCATTTCAATTAGTTTTATTAAAAATGCATGCGAAACGGACAGAGACAGACACTGCGGACAGCTCCTGGATGAAATAATTCAATTCGAGTAAATAGCCCAAGTGTTGGTGGCGTTGTTGCTGCTCCAATTGCCTTCTGTGCATTCAATTAAATTTATTATGCGCTCAGCCATCAATAGTCAATTAGATAATTATGGCAATAGTTCGATTGCATTCGTAAGGGAGGGATTAGGGGAGAAATCCGCAGTGCCAGCTTTAGGCGTATTTCCAATTTGATTGCCTGTCTGGTTGTTGGTCCTTCAATCTGGCTGTCAGTCAGTCAGTCAGTTAGCCTGCGAGCAATTTTCTAGGGGGCGTTCTCTATAATTGCCACAGTGAGTAATCACAATTTATGGTATTTCCCGTATTGACCATTCAATTAGGATTTTTGGAGGGCAGACAACATTTAATCGCTTTCCGAATAATGGAATTAGTTCTTTGGTCCAACAACTGGAATTAGTCCATATTAAATATGGTGTTAATATGAAAATGTGGCCAAAGTTAGATAGCATTTAGCTTTATTGAATTATTAAAATTATCACACTTGGCACCGAAACTGTTTCTAATATCTAATTAAATAGATAGAAGGCGGGTGTATATGTGTGTTTTTCGAAGAGACTAAATTCCTTATATATTTATAATATATTTTTTTTTTACAAAGAAAAGCCGATTGTGGTCTGTCATACCTGATGTTTGCGGAGCATTTATCCACACCTGAAGCTATTAATCTCACGGACTCTCCCAGGACTCATCACAGCTTTCCCTTTTGTGAGCTCTTATAATTGCCACGAATGCTTTTTAATATCAGCGGCAAAGTGGGGTTGTCTTCCTGGCAAAAACTCCTCCACAAAACAAGCTCGAGCACTGGGACCCTCGATAAGCTCGTTGTTCAATTAAAACGCCCAACGAGTTGTCGCTGTCCTTATTCATCAGCAGACAGCAGCCAGCAGCCAGGCTGCTCATCCTGCCCGACCGCCTCATTGGATGTCATTGAAAAATACTTAATTAAATTCATCAACGCTTGACATGACGGGCGGTGGAAACGGGCGCGGGAGCGGGAGCTGCAGGGATGGCCAGTCGTGGGGCTTACTGGCAGCCAATTGGCAAAAGTGAGAAGTTCACTTTGCCGCCATTATGAGGGCCAATGGATGCGGAGAGCCGGAGGGCAGGCGACTGCTGGGTGGCAGGATGTATGCCACGATGGGCGGCAATCTCTGCCCTGCTCCATGTGCGAGTGGGGAGTGCTTAATTACATTTACACATGGAGGCCGTGTTTACAAGGGCGGGCAGTGAATGGATGCAGTGGAGAGAGATGATTGCCGGACGCTTATGGGGTTTGACAAGCTTGATTGCTTCCAGGTTCCCTGCCAGCCTGCATTTTCAACGTTCCAACGGGGATTCACTTTTGGCCACCCAAGCGGGCAGCCCTTGAAGTCCCCATTGGGTCCATTTGACGGGGCATCAATGGCCTCCTCCACGTCTTATGCGGAGTACAAGGGTATACTGTAAAGGGCTTGAAGCCATAGAAACTATACATATTTAAAATTCGAAAGCCTGCTAGGGGCCACAGTGCGTATACGCAATGAAACTCGTCCGCAGCTAGGAACCAGTATTTATTTTATAATTTGTAATCCTCTTGTTCGATATTCGATATACCCGACTTCTGGCTCGTTACTTCCTACATCCTTTCAACTCACGCCCATCAATCGCCCGGCAAATTGGGCAAACAGTGCGCTCGCAGCCCATTTGGCTGTTTCTCATTATTTCCCGCTTTACATAATTGCCTTCGACACATTGTTTTCGTTTCACCACTGAACTGCCTGGTATTTTTATGGTCCTGGCATTGTTACGAAAAGGAAATAGCCCCCAAAAACTATAAAAACTAAGAACAGATTCAGGAAAAAAGAATTCTTTCGAATACAATTAAACATTGGAGTTATGCCAAACATTTCCCCGATTTACTCCTCAGTCTTAAGCCTTACTTCCCCAGTACTTTTTGTTGGCTTCACTCACGTGTGCAAAACCGGGGCTCATCGCTCCCGTCGCCGCAGTCGTTGGCGTTGTTGCAGTACTTGCTCAGTGGCACGCAGCGTCCGTTGGAGCAGCTGTACTCGGCGAGGGAGCAGCCGGTCGGTGAGGAGGCGGAGCCGGGTGCCATTTGCAAATTGGCAGTTTTGCCGGGCCCAAAAGAGCTGGATGGGGAGCCAGCTGTTGCCCCGGCTCCGGCTCCGGATCCGGATCCGGATCCGGCACCAGCTCCTCCCCCCGCCTCCGCCTGCGGATCCGGCACCAGCTCCAGCTGCAGCTGCTGCTGTGGCAGCCAGCCCCAAACTGAGGCCCAGGCAGAGGAGCAGCGTCAGCGTGGAAGTCGTCGCCGGAAGTGGATGTCGCCGCTGCTGATGTTGCTGCTGCGGCTGCTGCTGCTGCTGCAGTTGCTCATGTTGCTCCTGACAATGAACGTTGCAGCTGGAAGTCATTGTGGATGTTGCCGCTGTTCCTGTTACTTTAATTGCATGACATTGTGTTCGACTTGCCGTTGTTGCTTTCAGCATTTGCAACATTTTTGCGACACTTGTGTGTCGTTCATTTGGCAGCCATTTTCGGTGTCGCCTCAGTTTACAGCTCGTTTCTCTCAGTCTGCTGGTTGCATTTGTTGCTTTTGTTTGCTTTGTTTCAAGTGTTATTCTTGGTGTGGTTGCTTTTACTTTTGCTGGGGCAGTGTTTGTTGCAATTATTCGTTGTTTCAGTTTCTTTGGCCGTTTTCTGCTTTTATATTTCTGCCGCCATTTCAATGTCATTACTGTTGTGCCTGAAAGATATATATAGGGGAGAGCTTAGTTTACTTTGTAAGTGTATTAAATAAAATATTTAACAATAAATATAATTATAAATATTAATCTAGTTCCGTAAAATTATTTTAGATATTTATTAACATACTTTACAACCACTTCCCAATAAATGCTTGCCTAAAAAATAAGGTAAGAACCGTAGCTTCATTAAAATTAAAGAAAAATACGATATTTAAACAGTATGTGTGAATTTAGATTGGTTTTCTGAATACAAGTTCCCTTAATTGCACAAATTAATTGCTTTTCTATTATCTGTAATTTCCCCCTCGCTGGTATATTTCATTTCAAACTGTTTAATCTTATTTGCACTTAAATGGAAAATTATTTGCCGTACTTTAATTATATTAGGACCTTTTAAATGGTAATTGAATTTCAAGTGTGTCGATTAACAATTACGGCACCCCTATCATAGAGTTACGGAGAAATTGTGGATGCATTTTTTCCTTTTTTCAGGGGAAAATATTTTAAAATATTCAAATGCCAGGGACAAACAATATTTCCACATGCGTCGCTGCCCGATTACACGCCAAATTTATGGCCAAATATTATCGATCCGCATATACTCGCACTCGAACATCGGAATAAATTCTCGCGATGCGGCCAAGCCTTCCACCAATGAAAATCATAAATATTTGCAGCGTAAACAATTTTTTTGCATGCTTTTGTTTTGCTATATTCTTTTTATTGTGTGGTAGGGAGGTTCCGTTTTATTTTGGGGTTTTCACTGCGACTTACTCGCATATTTTTCACGCCGAGCTAAGGACGAATTTTCACGCGGGTTGCACATTATGGAAAGTTACGAGTATTCTGTCGTCCTTTTTTGTGTTGTTGCGCTCGCTGAGCGTGTAACGGTTTCATTTTGTCCTTGTTTTTCGTTTTCGCTGCAGGACCGCCGACTTTTCCGCGATCCACTCTACACAATGGATATATGCATGGCGGTCTGGCCCGGCGGCATAGCCAACCCAGAGACGATGTCGGTCGGAATTGATTAATGTGTTTTTTGTGCAACGATTCGAGGGAAAGGCGGCCAAAGTGGGGCTTCTGCGGGTCCGGGCGCGGGTGCGAGTCTGCCGCTGTCGATTGCAGCTTGCCAGTGATAACGATGAGTAGAAAAACAACAGTCCGCCGCCCCACCTCTGCCAGTGATTTATGAATGTTGTTCGGGGCCTTGCAACGCATGACCCCAAAACACTGTCCGCCAGCAGCGCCAGAAACGAGCGCCGAATAGCCGGCAAGTCAATGAGTGCCACTGGGAAATTGTGGCATACGTATACTATTCGCACCAGCATACGGCCGGCGAGAGAGAAATTTGCAGAAAAGCAGGCGGTGCAAAAAATAGTTGCATAATTTTAAATTAGACGCTCAGACATGAAGCAGACAACCTGGACGGAAGCTGGTACACCAAGAGAAAATAATGTAGTTATGTTAAGCTAGAAAAGTGTCATGAGGCCTAACGAAGAAAATTCTCTTAAAATCATGTTGTTGATCCGAAAAACGCGCTTATGGTCTTATGACACTACATTTATTCTTTTTATTTTTTGCGGGACTTTTATTTTCACTTATAAGTAATTTTAGCTAACTTGAGGTCCATAATGAATGAATGAATGATGGGCAGAATGATACATCTGTGTATATGTTCTTGCATGACATGTTTACAGTAAAAGGTCATGGTCACACTCGTTTTAATTCAGTTTGCTAAAAATTGCTTGCATTATATGATTAAAATAAATTCTCGTTTAAATTTTATTTATTATTCTTCTATGGTCATTGATTTACTTGAATTTTGTCCTAAGCTTAGATAACATACTGTAAATCTGAACTTACAAGAGGAAATATACAAATTATTATTTAATTTAAATTATTATAATATTATATATATTATTATAATATACAAATTAATAATTATTATCTGAAATATGATCTATGCATATTGATGCAAATAATTTTTTTGGGTGCCTGTAATGGAATGGGGTAGTGACTACTGGGAATGGAAAATGTAGGGGAATGGGAATGAGTTGCAGAGTAGGTGTGGAAAGAGTGAGGGGACTGAGAACGGGGTGGTGAATTCAGAAGGGAATGAGCAAAAGGATGGTAATGGGTTCGGGGAAAGGGACTGAATCAGAGACAGCGGCGTCAGCAGCCGGCAGATGACGCCGGCAACCAGACGGAAACTGATGCCGATGTTTTTTCCAGCCAGCTTGTTGCACAAGAGAACACGAAAATATCAGAGTTCTATGGAAAGGGAAACTCACTGTATTTAATGGAACATTTTTTGGGAATCGAGTGAAGTTGAAGAACCAAATATAATCCCTGAAAATCATAGAAATTTAAAGAAAACCGAAATAAAATTAAAATGTTCATCTAAAATAAAAGTTAAAATTCGAAATTTAAACAATGAACTTACTTAAAAGTAACAGACATTTCCTTTTAATGACTTCTTGGGTGCCTTCAAGGGCTTCCCTCTGTAACCCATATGCCTGAAGCGATTGTAGCGAGGCCAGCATGTTGTTTTTAACATTTTGATGGCTCCAGACCACTCCGTCCGATTTCGTTCTGCATTTGGCCATTACAATGTCTGGCGTCAGAGGAATTTTGCCACAAATTCTTGCAGCGTAAAAATAAACCCCCGGAGAGTCGAGTCGAGGACGAAAACTGGACGCTGTGTCTAGTCGTGCATTAAATTGCTAATAAGTTTTAATGGGGCCAACTTTGTCTCAGCCAAATTCGCCGTCTTAAAGCAGAGGATTTTCATTTAAATGGCTGCCCCTTAACTCAATGTCGTAGCGATTTCCCTGCGATTTTCTACAACTCGAGACCGTAAACAGAAGCTATTTTCTTTATCACGGCACTGGCTTATCAGCCGGGAGCCACACACACGGAGATATAGCTATTCCCTTATCTGTTTACGAGCCAGAAGATGGATATGGAGCTGCTGCCGCTTTAATGGATCTCAAAGGGATGGCGCTGATATCAGCTGTCGTCGAGCACGGGGATGTGCGAAAGGATGTGCCCCCCCGTCTCCCTCTCCACTTCTGCTACCCCTGACTTGACTCGCCTAACCCCACAATTGCCATACACACATATCCCTACACATATGCAAAATAGTTGCACATAAAAAGTGCCGAAGGACTTGGCGAATCATTGCAGCCACCGGCGGCTGTCAGTTGTCGTTACTGTGGCCGCCACTGTGTTGGGATTGTCGGTAGTCATCATCGTCTTTATCGTCATTTCTCTGGCTCTGGAGCCGGATCTAGGAGCTGGAACTGGCTCCCGCTCATCCGCAGTAACTTTCTGCGGGAAGCCGCAATGGAATCTGACTTATGGTACACACGGAATATTTAACATATTTTCATCCCTTGAAACTTTAATCACTAAAATGGTTTAAAATAGGGTTTATTGTTAAAAAAAATTAAAACATCGAATCTGAATTTTATGTATTTTTTAAATTCTGCTCTGAACCTATCTTGGAAAGGTTTTTATACAGGGCAAAGTGAATATTAAATGACTCTTTTTTCTCTGTGTACGTCACTCTGTGTATCCTTTCTGCTCGGTTCCTTCCCATTTTGCTCCCAAAGTTTGTCTCAATGGCGCAGCGGAAAGGGAAGTGCATGCAGGCACACACACTCGCACATACCGATGTCGCATTGGGGTGCGTGTTGCTTTAAATTCTGCTGCATATGCGAGGGCGTTCTGCCCCGTGACTTTTGCGGTTCAATGCATCTAACGCTGGCCTCAAACGCCTCATTAGCGCAGCGATTCGCTGCCAAAATGCCAAATGATAATTGCAGCAATTTGGACCCAAAAATAAAGCGAGACAAATTGTATTCGCGCAACTTGAAAAGTTAGTCAGCGCAAATTGGAAGCAGCAGTGACTCGTTTTTGGGGTTACTGGGGACTTGGCCAAATTGTAACGAGCTAAACGCTCACACACGCACAAGCTGCACTCAGGAAAAAAAATATCCAGGCTGAGAAATATAAATTTCCATTCTCCGGACAATCAGAAGTATTGAAGAACTAGACTAGATACAAATTTAAATGTATTATTTGGGATGAGTGCACGATGGCGCATTAATAAGCTTCAAAGGGCGATTTTTATTCCTTCAGATAAAGGATGTAATAATTCCAAAAGATCAAGCACATGCTTGAAATCGTAGTCTTTATGGACTCTCTCAGTCTTTGAGAAGCTAAATATATAACTTATTTGTTAATTTATTTTCATGACACGGTCATAAAAATTAATAATAATTCTTTCCCTAAAAAAGACTCTTAAAAAATGTAAGTCGAGATGGTATGTTTCTTGTCTGAGTGTATTTAGCATATATGTAGATGGCGAACTCCCAAGTTGCCCCTTTGCAAGAAGTCAAATTTCTTTTGGGCTCGTCAAACTCTTGCTCACGTCATCAAAGTTTTCTTTGGCAATGTGCGCGCCATTACGACAGGAAATGCCACACATACCCAGGAGAGTGTGTGTGTGTGTGTGTGTGTGTGTATGCAGAAAGAGCGTCAAAGTTATTTAAACACCAAAGCGACTTTCTTCATGTCGAGTTCGCTGGAAAAGGCTGTCACATGAAGATATATTCTTTCGTCTCTTTTTCGTTTGGCAAAGGGCTTTCACTAAGCTGCTTAGTGGCACGAAGGCTGCAGATCCTGAATCCAGGATCCCAAATCCTGGCTCTTCTGTTTGCGGGCGTGCTTGTTTACCTAACATGGCTAATGAAACTCGAGAGTTGGAAGGCATCTTGTCTTCTGGCAAAAACCGTTGATTTAAGTAGGATAAAATCCAATTGAAAAAGGTACTTATATATGATTGTTTTAATATCCTGTGAAAGGAAATGCATTTACTTACACATAGTCAGGGGGCTAAGTCTAGGAAATATGAATATATTGATAAGGGGTAATGTTATAGTTAATTAGGTGAGAATTGCTTATAAAATATATATTTCTTAAATAAATTTGAATACAACATTCGTAGCTTCAGTTATATTATTATTTATATTTCATATTTACTCCACAAAAATCCAATTTGTTCACCTATTTCTGAATTCAACTTGATGAGATCTTTGTGGATGCAAAGTATCCTTCCATAGTTTCATCCTTCTTCACCACTTTCCTTTTATTCTTCGTTTTCGCTTCCTCGCAGTAATTCTGTTTTACTTTGCACTCAACTTATTAAGTTTTACTTCTTCCGTTTTCTCTTTTTCGACTTTCCCGGGAAGTCATAAAGTTGGCACATGAGCAAATGAAGTTCACTTTAATGGACATCTGAGATGTCAGGATTTAATTACGGCTGCAACACGCAACTCTTGAAGCTTTCGTGGGGATTTTCGGTCATCAATGGCTGGCACTCTCCTTTCGGCTGTCAGCCGGCAATAAAAATGTGAGTTCTGGCATTCAAAGCCATTTCAATCGCCCCATTTTCGAATCGAGTTCGGTGGCAGTCCATTGTTTAGCCTTTGATTGTCATTCACTCGGCGCGGCGTTAAAGTGTATTTTAATTTGATTTCATTGTTCGCTGTCATTTGCCGTCATTTGATGGCCGGAATGAATATGAATTGAATTGGCTCTGATGGAGGTTTTTCTTTTGGGGGGAGCTGGGAAAACGGGGTGCTTTCCGGTCTCCAATGACATTCGTTTCATTGCGTTTCAACAATTCGATTAGCAGGCCGAATTTCGGCAAAAGCTCGATGGCTCGAATGACACGGCTTTTTAATTAGTTTTTAGTTTCGGGTGGACGGCCCCGAAATGGAATAGCTAATTAATATGACAGACGCAGATCGGGACAGGACGCTGGAAATTTGAATTCCATTTGAGAATTTCGGGGTATTTCGGGGACAAAGCCATTGGGCATTTAATGAATTTGCGATGGGAATTATGGGGCGGGGAGGCAGGCAGCCTGCCTAATGAGCCACATACGACATGAATAATTTGATGGAACCGAAATTCTGTCACGATTTTTGTGGGGACAAGGCCCAACGCAAATGGAAGGAAAACATGCTGCCATTTAATAATTCATTTACACACCCAAAAGCTCCGCAGCCAGCTCAATAATGCATGGGCAATATGTCTAACCGTTGAACCCGCAACAAAAAAGAAAAATAAATGAAACCAAAGCCCTATTCGTGTTCAAATGAAATCTTCATAGAAGAAAAACACTCGGCACCACTCGCCAACAAATCAAATGTTGCCGGGTTCCGGGGCTCTTTTTTTAATTAAAAATTTAGCATGCACGACGCGGGACAGTTCAAATGTGAAATATCAAGCATACGCCGCGTTGTTCCACTTGAATTTTATGATTTCTTCTGAATGGAACTCGCTATTTAGATAGGGTATTCGATGCATAGCAAATGCATGCCGAGTAAATATTGAAATTGTGCTTGGCAAATTCGGCAAACTTTGATTGATATGCGTTTAAATCGATCGGAGTGCCCCGCCATCCCGCCACCCAGGCGTCTTCGTGCATATGTCATTAATTTTAATGCCCAGAGTCCTCCCTACCCGCCGACATAACTGTCAGGCCGCGTCGCTTGTCACGCGTCCTTCCTCCTCGACATCAAGGATTCATCGTCGTCATCTCTGGTTGATTCTCTGCTCCATGCCACCGATGATGTTGTTGTGATTATTTTGCCAAGTAAATATCCAGAATGTGTGCGTTGATTCTTCAGGCGCATTGCATGAATTACTTTTGCCTTTGTTAAGAGCAAACACAATGCCTAAGCTGATGATGGGCGGCTGACGGCGGCGCTGACGCTGATGCTGATGCCGGAGCTGAGGCTGAGGCTGATGTGCGTGCCAAGGATTTGTAAGCTGTGAAACATTCAAGGATGCGCGACCCACATATATGTGCACTTGGAGAAAAGTAAAGCTCAACACAAGGAACCATACGACCATTATAGAAGTTAAGCAAATCACTTTGATTAGGGAACTTAAACCGTTATTTGAAATATTATAAAATCAAATGGTCTTGCTTACTGGAATTTCATGTTCCCAGATCTAAATTCGTATTTTATTTATTATGAGATGAAATGCCCCCAGATCTAAAATACTTTTTAAGTAATCATTTGTTTGTAAGGATAACCAATTTACATTAACTGGTATTTAACAAGTTTAATTTTAAATGCGCTTTTACATAAATCTAGGCATCGAAGACATTAATTCGATTTTTGTTAACTCAAACCGTTATTATTTGCTAAATACTTCAATATACTTTATATAAATATTTTTCAACCTCGTTAGTTAAATTCATAATTACTTTCTGGTTTTAATTCAAATATTTGCCTCGGTGCATGTGCAAGACATTCATGACAAGGCCTAGAAAATTGCGATGCCGGGAAGGGGACGGATGTTTCCTCAATGCAAAATATTCAAATCAGAATGGAAACCGAGTCGCTGTTGTATTTTGTAGCTGCTAAGCATTTGTCACAATGCCGACAACGCTTCTGCCGGCGCTGGGAAAATGGGAAATGGGAAGGAAAAGATTTTCCCTAACACTGAGCAATGAGCCACAATTCGCACAGAGGGTGAGTGCGTGCGAAAACCTTCGGCTCTCATCTCCCGTTCCGCTTCATTTTCTTTCAAAAGGAAAATTGTTTTTGCCACAGTAATTTGTTTTCCATTCAAATTTCCATCCCAACACAATGTGCAGAAAAATGCTCGGCCTTAGCTTATATTTGTGTTGGTTAAGGTGAGGATTTAAGAGCCTCGGGCCCGCTGTAATTCCACTTAAGTGCCGAAAATCAATGCCGAAAAGAAGCCGCTGAGTGTTAGTCACTTTTACCCGCCGGCTGCCCACTGTGCCCCCGCTCGGGCACCACTCCCGCCCACTGTACGCCGAGTGGCACTCCACTTTTACAAGTGAAGTGAATGAGAGCGGCTGCGGCGCGAAGTGGCCTCCCGTTCGGAATTTGCAACAAATGGCAAAGAAAAATCGAAATAGAAATTGGCAAAAAAAAATCAAATTTCAAGTGCTAGTCGAGAGCTATTTGCATAATGCGACTGCTGCATGAATAAACCATGTCGAACCCGGCTCCTCAGACTCCGATCCGCGGTGTTTCCACTTTTCCGGCTTTCCCGGCCTTCCCGACAGTCCCGACTTTCCCTCTTCATTCCGCCGTCTGTCTGCCGAGGAGGCAAGTAAAACGTTTAAATCAAATCAGGCAAGGAATGTTTTTTATCCCGGCCAAAGCTGCAGACAGCGAAGGTTATGATGATGCACACATTTATCCTTAAACCCACACTGGCGCGCTCACAAAAGCAAAAAGCTTTACAGGGGAAAAAAGGCATTTAAATTTGAGTGGGAAAATTATTTGTTCAACGCTTGGAATTCAGAAATGGTTATGAACACAAATAGTTATTCTTTCATTTAACAATTTTATATTGGGAGAATATGCAAAAGAATGTTCGCTTTATTAAGCGTTTATTATAGTTTCAAAACTATTTAAATAATGTGTTTAAATGTTTTTGCTTTAAAAGTTAATAGAGATTGATGGAAACCTCTGAAGGAGTAAAGCCAATAATTAAGATATGTGGGTTTCATGCCTTATTTAAACTAAAGGCTTTTATTTCATTTTTAAAAGAATTTTAGTTCAACCATTAAGTGCAGATTAAAGTTGATTACGGTAATATATACCTCTCATATATGAATTATACCTTTAAAATCCAAAAAATATTAGAAACTCTAACAAATCCCATATACTTTCATCGCACACTTAATTTTCCAGCATTTTAGCCATTTTCGCTGTGTAAAAGATAAGGCCCCGCACGCTTGATTGAACATTTTTCGCCCAGAACAGCTGCAAAGTACCTTTCCATATCCGCTCGCCCGTGCTGCTCCTGCGCTTGCCTCGCATTTAAGGAATATTTATGTGGCTTTAAGGACAAAAGCGTCTGCCGATGGGCCTTTGCCCTCATAAGTATGCCATGAAAAATGTATGGCGGCGTGCATAAAAAAGCGAGGATAAAGGCAAACCCTTTGGAGAACTACACACAAAACTGACAATGAATATCAAATGTCAATGACAGCCGCAGCGTGGAAACTATTCCGCAGGACGCCCAGGACTCGGCACTTGGAACTCGGAACTCGGGACTCGGGACTTGGGGCCAAATATGAAATAAATCACTGGACGGGTTATTGACACGTAAGCAAATATTTGCAGCCACCAAGGAAATGTCAACTTGTTCTCATCGACCGAGTGCCTCGTGGCCCGCTTTTCCCCTCCGCTTTTCCACCTTTTCCTGGGCAAACACGTTGGTATGCAAAGCGAAAGGGGCTGGGGGAGAGCCTCCGAAGAACTTTGGCTCCGGAAAACTGCCAGCCTGCTCGTCAAAACTCCGCTAGCATGTCGACAGCAAAGTCCACTTAATCCAAATTCTGTAAAAATTGTCAGCGTGCTGGGAAATGGGAAATGTGAAACTGCTTTCCTTCAACGTTGACTTTCCCGGCCGATAAGAGAGCGGCAATGTCAACCAGCTGGCGTGCGAGTTCGCAGGGATATTTATCAGTGTGTGGCGATGTGTGTCCTGTTTGCTTGGTGTGCCATGTCATCAATTTCGCCTTGAATTTGTTTACTCGTTTGGCCTGGTGACTGTCAATCCGGCGGAATGCGGAGGACACCGGGACGGGGGAAGCGTAGAAAATGAGGAGAGATGAGGTGGCTATTTGTTGTAATTCCAGGACGAACCGCTCACGGCCCTGAGAATGCAATATGCTGCTTGTCAAACGCTAATTAGGAGCTATTAAGGTGCTGCTGAGAAAGGGAATACTTGAAGGAAATTAAGGTGATGGGATTCTGGGAAGGAGACCTGAATTAATAGAGGATTTCTGGGAATTTCATCCTATTAAAGAACATGGAATTCTCTAGTTTTTTGTTGATGGAAAAGTTAAAGTCAAGAATAAATTTTTAAAATAAATTTCACAGTCTGCTATGGTTACAAGAAATTATTTGCCATTTCATGTTTTGTTTAACTCTGTAAGAGTTGACTTTTTATTACTGTACTTGTCAGTTTAAACTTCACAACAAAGATAGTAAAAGTCACACAATATCGCTGTCAGTCACAGTACAATCTTATTTATGTACTTCATTTTAATTACAGTTAATATTGATAACTCAAATTGATAAAATTCCCTCGAAGCTTTCTGTTTGTACAGATATACGTGGATAATTAATATTCTTCTTCTGCCTGGAATCCTTGTTCTTCATCCGCGCTCTTAGCTGATTATTAAAGCGTCAAGTCCTCTGATTCGCTTTAACTTAAAGCCAAATCAAATGAAAACCTACAGGTTTTCATATATAAAAAATATGTCTTCCAACTAGAAGAAACTACATTTACCGATTACACAACTAATGGCAATAGATGGGTGCAAACATTTGGCAGGTTAACGATGCTCTCCCAAAGTTCAACAAAATCATCAGGGTGACGGAGATGTCTTCGTGCCAACTCATCCTTCTTCCGCCTTTTCGGAGATGTCTGAATTTTCCAGTGTGTGTGCCCACGCATTTCCTCCATGGAAAAGCGTTCGACTCCCCCACACAAACACACAGAGGAGACCAGGACTTAGGGAGCTACTCCACTCCAGTCAAGCATTAACCTGCCCTTCGCCATCCGACGACATGCTCCAACGCATCGCATCCTTCCTCGCTGCCACATTCCGCAGTTAAGTGATTGGTGAAATGTATTTGCATAATTTTTACAGATTTCTCAATGGCTGTCATGCATAATGCTCGGCAAAGGACCTGCCAGCAGTTGCAATGATAGCTCAGGTCCTGGCTGCTGGCATCCCAGGATAACCACCTTCGGCTTCGCCTCCTATTCCTCCTTGTCCTCGAGTTGGCAAACATGCCAGTTAAGCTCCTCCTTCGGCGGTGATGGAAGTTTTTGCATATGCGAATATTTTATGCAGATTTATGTCAACTTTTTGGGCTACGTGTCCTGCATCCTGGCCACGTGCACTTATTGAATTAGTGTGTGTCGGTGAGCCTGCCAGCTAGGCAGCCAGCCAGCCAGCCAGCCAGTGTTGTAAACTGCCCTAAAATGTTGTAAATTTTTCGGGCATCAGCTTGTCCTGACATCGTGGGCCGGAAAATCGAGTGCCGGAGAGGGAAATAAGTACGGAACACGGGCCCAACTGTCAGGCGAACAACAGAAAGTTGTTTGTGCCCTACTCAGAATGGCGCCTCCTTGCGCACACACACTTTCTGCACACCATCTACACACCTACACACGCATGTACGACAACAAACATTCATCCGCATTTGTTGTTGCCGATGTCGCCTGTCGCCGAAGCCTGTTTCCTGTCGCGTTTGCGACCTATTCCCCAACTCCAGGTCCCTCCTGTGTGTCCAACCACTGCCCATTTTTCCCGTATTTTCTTTGGGGTACTCTGTAATTGCGGCGAACAAAGGTATATTGTGTTTGCGCATTTTGAGTGGCAGCGAGATGAAGGCATTTCGGAGTCTATTTAAGAAGGAGCACGCTCGTTAAGTCTATTTCTTCTCTAAGTTCTCAAACGAGTATATCTTTCGATGACCGTATTTTAGTTGTTAATATAGTTATTGAGCTAAATTAAGAATCAGCTTTAATTAGTTGTGTTTACACCATCAATATTCACCTTTTTTTTACGTATATGTATAGGTTTAAAAGGCCTAGGAATATATCGTATGCCTAGTATTTTCCTATAGGTAACCCCCTGCCTGGTATCTCCTAGTCCTATCCCCCACACAACAACATTTTTCCTTATACTTTTTTATAATGAAAAGAGAAAACTTATCTTCAACTTTATGATGATTTCCACAAAGAGGAAAGCAGGCGGGAAAGGCAGGGAAAAAAACTTCAAGTTGGAGAACGAGAACGAGGACGGGGCTTTTCCTTCTTCAAGTTGTCGCTGCGACTTCTTGTTTGTGTTGTTCGCTGCTTTTCCATTTCCTTTGTGTCCGTGTGTGAGTTCTCCACTCCCCCACAGCCCCCGTCCACTTGCCAAGTCAGCCGAAGACTGAAGTGGGACAACACTTAATTTTGTGTAAGTACTCACTCAGCTCATTAACTGAGCCAAAAAGGAAACTGGGCCTCGTCTCGCACCGGAAAATGCAAATACCGAATTCAAAAGCTGAGCTGCCAACGCAGGGGAAATTAAATTTAAGCGCCCCAAAATGGACGAAAAAAGAAGCGTCGGCAAGGAAAATGGCCAAAGCAATTTCCCAGCTCAGTCGTCTGAGGCGCATCCGCTGGCCCAGAGTGGCACAATGGGAATTTCGCAGCAGGATGGGGTGGGGGAATCCGTTTAGTTAGCGCCAAGTGGAGCCATCAATCAGGCGAACACACTCACGCACGCACGCACGCAATCATCGTGTTCGGGAATTAGAGAAGGAGAAGAGCTGGGGGTGGCCTCCAGATGCGATCGCTGGCCATAACTCAGCTTGACGCGCCCAGGCAGTTTGTGGTCAGCGGCAACAACAAGACGGCCAACTGCAGTTACTGCCGCTTGAATTATGGCAATAAAATGGCATCTGAAATTGCGGAAATGCCAAACCATGAATTTCTTCTTTGTAACCAAACTGAAAGGAACATTTTGGCTGGCATTCCCCATTATTCGGCTATCAAATTGTCCAACTATGGATATTGAACTGTCTCCAAATTGCACTCCTCTTGGATTAATACTTCGTGACACTCGAGAAGAATGCAAATGCCAAATTGCTAGTTTAAATTGCTATTTAGAGAACGAGAATGGGACTTCAAGCATTTCAATTTCTGTAATTTCTAGAAATTCTCAGTAACTTGAACTGTTCTCATATTTATTGATCCTGAGGGCAAGGAAAATATAATCTAAGTTAAAGCAATCGCAAATTTGAAGATCTTCGGACTGGATTATATTACTACTGAACTTCGAAAAGCTATAAAATATAACACAAAATTAATAAAGTGTACATCATTTCTAATAAAGTCTTATATAGCTAAACAAATTATGGGATCAATAAGTAATCCGTATTCACCATAAGAAATCCAATTTCAGGATTTAATTGATATTAAGACGAATGACGTCACTTCCGCACAAGAAGTGTGTCAAAGAATAAGGAAGGCCAAGGAAATTCAGTTTTCCCCTGCCAAGCAAACAATTTCCGGAACTCGTTCTGCCAGATAAGCGAGATGTGTCAGATACATAAATCCAACATTCATCTTCTGACGTCACCTGTGCGATTTTCCACGTCATTGTGGATTCCGGATAACTGCAGCGATGAATTTCCATCACGAGTATCAATAAAAAAATTCTAAGCCAAATAAATTCCTGGATTGATCCCTGGTACTTGAAGCAAAATGAAAGAGAAATGTTTTCTTCTGGAATTTTATTTTGCGAAATTTAATTTAGTTGAAGTCGCTGAACTCACCTATCTAGGGCCTTACCTGGAGAAGAATTCCCTGCTGATTTTTTGAGTATACTTCAGCACACTCTAGGGAGTGTTTCCCACGCAACTTTAAATGCTTTTCATCGCAAGATAAAACCACTTCAAATAATTACAATGCACAGCTACAACGGCGGGAGGCCAGCAAAAATTACAATATGGGAAGCCATCCGAAACGTAAAAAAAGAGAGCATCACAATATGAATATATATATGCAGATTCCGAGACCGCAGAGCACACATAAATATGTATAAACAAACAAAACCACAATGGCGAAACAACATTTCACTTAAATTAGAAGCGAAAATGGCGGAAAAATAATTCAGAGGAAGTCCCCGTCTGGGAAGCAGAACCACACGATTTCAGACAATAATATCTGTGTCAGCGCTGCCACAAACAAAATAACAAAAAACAAAACGAAAAAAAGGTAGGAGGCAACAATAGTGAACCCTGCTCTCTGCTCCCCTGCTCCCTGCTCTCTGCTCCCTGCTCCCTGCTCCTGCCACAATATCCTGCATCCCAGCTCACTTCAACCCTTGGTGGCCAGGTAAATGGCGGCTAAGCGCCAGAACTCAAAAACTTAAATCTCCGTGTAATATTTTACCATAAAGCGGGGCAGAGTTGCGAGTCCTGGCCACATATTTAATGCTGAAAGTTGAACTGCCAAGCGGGTGAGGCCAGGAGGACAGGACGGGGCCAGGTGCTGATAGAACTCATTTGAGTTGCAGGCGAAGTTGGGCGAAATGGATGGAGGATGGAGGCTAGGTGGAAGCCTGGAGAGCCGGAGGAACAGAAGCAACTGGAGTAACTGGAGCATGCAAAGCACATCCGAGTGGTTGCAATGGGACTCCAGGGAGCCTCTGGTGCGACAGGTTTAAAGAGGTCAGCCGGCTGAACAATGCTTAAAACGGACCCAACTGGGCATTCGCTTTCTGGCCAGGAAGCGGCTGTGGCGAGTCACCAGCAAAAGTTGCCCATTCAACCAATTAGCCAGAGATTATTTCATCGATTTTTGCCAAATCCCTGGGTCCTCGAATCACCAAGGGAGCATGGACGTTTCCAACTAAAGAGCACTGGGAAAATTTTGTTTATTTTTTGATTTTTTATTGGGTTTCTAAATTAAATATATAACAATATATATAATTTGTAATCCTTTTTGCTGAACAATATATATCCTTGAAAGGTGTTGTATGTTTCTCTATACCGAATATTTTTATAAAAGTGTCACGCTTATTTGTAAAAAAGTAAAGTACTGTTTTGGTGACACTTTTTGGTTGTAGCTTTCATATTCAGATGGATGCTGACCAGTTGAAGTGACATTTATATATTTTTTCCCTGTGCAGAGGAGAAACAAAGCCACTTTTGCGTGCGCCCAAGACAAAGCCAAAACCAAAGCAGCGGGTGATTCTCCATCCCGCTGGGCTGCTCTGCTGCCTTTTGTGCGGTCCAGGATCCACTGCACTGCATGTGTGAGAAAAAACGAGTAAGAGGAGCGACGCCAGGAGACTCCCCAACACCATGACGCCTCCGAAAGCAAGACAATATGCTCGGGGCTTCATGGATAACTTCGTGGTTTGACAAAGCGACGACGACGACGTTGGCGTCAGCATTGCATGAAAAATGGCACTTGATAAGGTGCCCGAGGAGTAGGAGCTAGAGCAGGAGCTGAGGCAAGAGTTGGAGGAGTCATCCTGCCGAGCAGGAAGTGTGAAGCGGCGTGCATAACAAAATGGAGGAGCAGCCATTGCCTGTGTGTGTGTGTGTGAGTGCGGGAGTTTTGGGAGTTTGCCCCGCGGGCCGCCATTTGTCTCTCCACGACTTCCTTTAACCCTCTTTTTCTCACTGAGCAAATAGCAAAAGGCGCGTAAGGATCTAGCTCCTCGAGCTCCTCCCGCCCCTTGTGCACCCACTCCTGTGGCTTATGGCCGTAAGTAAGTGGCTCTTGGTTAGTTCGTTTGCGTTGCCACTTCCGCATCACGAGCGCCGTTGTTGTGGCTCCAGTTGCAGTTGCAGCTCCAGTTGCTCCGAACCCTTGTCCACCGACTTGTCCTAATTCGGCCACGTTCCGTTTCCCAATTGGCAAACAGGCGGGCGACCCCTTAATCTTCGTAATCAACCTAATGGATAATTTCCAGCGGAAGTCGTAATTGTCGCCAGCTGCAACTGTAGCTGTCAGTCATAACTGTCAGCGGGCATTAGCCAAAAGTCAGCGAAACGAATCTGGAGCAAACGGAAGGACGCCATTGTGTTCTTATTTATTGCCATCAATCTGCAAATGGAATATGCTTTCTTGTTTTGCAGAGGAATTTCGGCATCAAGAGGACGTGTTCATCCCACAGAGAATACTTTTGTTTTAAGAGCTCTCAGGCAAGGACTGAAGTTTGCTTTAAGGACTAGTTTGTCGAGTGTGTATTTTCTTAATTACTTATGAATTTATTGCTGAAGAGATCTTCCAAAGTGGCTATTACTTTTATTTTCATATTTATGAATTTTCCCAGCTCTTTGAAAATTCTTTTTAACAATAATATATATTTAAATCTATGCTTAAAAGGTTTCAATAATAGCTTTCTTTTCAAGAGGGATAGACTGTGCCTTCCCTGAGCTCCTGCTAAATCTTTTCGATTAGCCGAAAATCAATCTCGGTCTCTTCAGTCTTGTGACGTTGAGGAAGCTGCTTCAATGCTCGACCTTCGAGTGACAAAGTGTCAGTGCAATTTGCAACGTAATGTCACACTGGCGCACACCTCGCAGGTAAGCTCGTCATTGTGTGTGATGGCCTAATCAAGGACAGCTGGCTGAAAGAGCCATCTGCCGTTGGGTTGGGTTTTCGGTAGGGATAGGGTGGCTGAAGTTCCAGTTGCAGGCCGTGACTGCACTGCCAATAGCAGCAAATCAGCGCGGAATTACCTCATCGAAGGGATGCTGAAGGATCCCGGATAGGGTGACTATAGCATACTTTTCTCGGCTCTGCGCTGAGCACGTTGCAAATTAACTTAATGCTGGATTTTCTCAGGATGCGAAGGCGGAGGCGGAGGCGGAGGCGGAGGAAGAGTGCTGGCAAGTTTGCTTGTCTGCTTCCGCCCGGCAAAAGTGTCCTTGAGTGCTGCTAATGCCGCTGCAATGCCAAGGAAACGGAAACTGCCGACGAGACAACTCTTACATACAAGCATACAGAGGTCTAATGGTCCTTGCTCTGGCACTTGGCAACTTTTTTGCTTGTTAAGTTTTTAATAAAATAAGAGATTGCTCATTGCCTTCGAGTGGCTGCACTCCATCCCGTCCATAGATAACTTGCCGCATGAAAACATCAACACAGCGATTGAAGCCTCCTTCTGCTCTCTGCCAGAAAGCGGATATTATAAATTTTCAATTTCACATCCTTGCTCTTGGCTCTCTGGCTGTCTGTCTTGTTGGCTTTCAGCCTTTTAGCCGGCGTCTTGGGTTCCTGGTTATTTTCGCAGCGCTCTAATGAGTTTTCCCTTATGCCGAAGCGCTTAAGATGAAAATATGTTTGCTTTGTGGCTTCGCAGCCTCCGAATGCCTTGCATCCCTCGACTCCCAGCATCCTTACATTGCAGCACATGCACTGCTCAAGTACCTCGCCACTTTACTTCGTCCTTTTTTTCGCTCTGTGCGATCTGATGAGAGCGTATCCTTGAGTTCTTTTTCGCAGGCTCCTTTGTTTCCGCCTCCTCGCCCTGAAAATGGGCGAGGTGCTGGGGCGCGCCGAGCGAAGGAGCCGGATAAAGGCGCAAGGTATGGCCGGGAATGCGGCGAAGGGGTGGATTTATGTTCCATTCATTCTGCATATGCTGATTGCTATTTTCTGCATTCCCATTTCGTTTGTGCTCTTTGTTGTTTGGCGCACTTTGCGAATTATGCCATCGATTTGGGTTGCTATTTCTGACTTTCCCCGCAAATGGAAACTTTTCAGAAGTGCTCTCCGAAAGCCAAAGAAAGTTTCGCCGTTTCCATGGCAAAGAAATTCGTATGTGGCAAATTAACTAAAATCCCATGGCAAAGTCATTAAATTATTCAAATTTTGAGGTTTGCCTTTTGAAATGCTCTTAAGAAATAATGCAAACAAAGAGCCTTATGCTAAATGCATAACCTTATAATCTCTTGCTTAACTCCTTTAATATTAATTTGTTTAAATCATTTGAATGTCTTTTATAGTGTGAGGTAATTTATTTATTGATTTATTGGTTATCCACGAAATTATCAACAGCTAACTCGGTACAAACCGAAAAACCATCTTCATTAATATTTTCTATTAGTTGCACAATTTATGGTTCAAGTTTCAGCATTAATCACTTGAAAGAGAACTCATTATTATTTAATTGAAAATAGAGATGATTAAAGTATTGATTTATTCATTCATTTTAATTTGCAAACTGAAACAAAGTCCATTATTTTTGAAGGCAACATACTAAATGGGATTTGCAGGATTATATCTTTTACATTTGAAACAGAATCGAGTTTCTATGAGCTCAGTGGGATTAACTGTGCAGATTTCTTTAAAGCTTATGATAATTAAATATCCCCAAACCAAAAGAAATTCGTTCGTTTTTCCGCTCTTGTAATTTCAATAATGCAAATGGAAAATTGCGAAATGCCCCGCTGCATGGAACATATTCGCATTTCATTTACACTGTCCTTAGTGGAAGCTACGCAAGTTGTGTTTAATTTAATTGCGCATAATTTGTATTTTTACTGCTGTCGTGACGGGTTACTGCATCTGATAATTTTCGCATACAGCTCGGGCGGAATATGAATTACTGGGCAGGAGCCGAGGGGGAAAATGTCAACGCGCAAAAATGTCAACGCGACATGCAACAAACATGGACCGCAACAACGGCAGCGACGGCAACAATGGCGGCGAATATGCAACTGGTAGATGGAAAGGCAGGTGTGGGCGGCTGGGAGAGCGGGAAAAGCGGGAAATGCGGAAGAGGGGCGTGTGGCCCTTATGGAACATGGCCATAGAACAGTAGTTGCAGCTGCCGTTGACACAGATTTAAGCTCACAAAGACACTCGCAGGCACCCGCACACGCACACCCATATGCATATGCAAAAATGTGGCCATAAATAAGCGTTGCATACTTTTAAGCATGCATTAAATGAAATTGTGGGCGTGGCAGGTCGAAAGGGGGTTTGAAGAGGCTGCTTTCAGACGGCTGCTGTGGCCCAAATCGATTTTGGATAGGCTATTATGGCACATATTACCTAGCATATGGCCAGCACTCGAGGAAAGGCTCTACGGAAAGTGGAAAGCCAGGTATCGGCTAAAATCGATGCGACTTAGCTGTGGAAGAGGTGGTTAGGCAATTCCGTCGGGTCGGGGCGATAATGATTCGGAATACCATAGCTGCTGGCACGACACATTCAAAGGTGCTTTATGGGTGCTTTAACGGAATTAGTTGCTCGATTAGTTGTCCTCCAGGGAAGTATCGATTATTACGAATGAAATGCGCAATATATTTTCATTATTTTCCGGGGAACAGCTATGGCAGACAGTCAGTAATTCTGTTCTTTAATTTAACCAGTACATCTCGATTAAATGTAAGAAAATATTATGTAATACAATCTTCTAAACTTTTCTCTTTTTAAACAGCCTAAGTACCACAATTTTCATGTAATTATTCCTGCAGCTAAAAGTCTCTAAATTAACATTAAAAATAATTAAACATTTGCCCAATGCTGGCTGTTAAAGACATCTCTCGAGCAGAGGTTCCGACTCTAATTCCAACATTTTGGCCAACATTTAACGGCGATAAGCGGGGCAAACACAATTTGGCAAGAGAGTTGTCCCTGCAGTGCAACGTCTCATTACGAACTGCTACTCCCGGTCTCCAACTCCCACCCCCGAAGTCCCAAGTCCACAGTCCAACTCCCTCGCCGAAACCTGCTGCAGTGCATCTGCCGCCACTCGAGGCGTGCGAAAGTTGAATTTTAATTTAAATGTGACCAACTTTATGACTCCGGAATGAGTTCAGCAGGAGAACCTCGAGTAGAGGCAATGATGTTGGCAGGAAAGTCCTCTGTCCGAGGAAAACCACACCAACAAACTGGAAAACACGTATGCAAATTATGCAGTCACTAGAGATGGGAATAAATATATCCTTGTATCTTTTGATATTAAATTTGAAATATAAATTACATCGAAAACAGCATTAATTTATCTGATAAATCAATATTTGCTTATGCAATTCAAATCATGGAACAAATTCCAAAGTACACTTCTTCCTCTATTTTTGCCATAAAGATACGCTTTGATATAATTTTTTAAAACAAAACGGCTTGACCTCAAAAATATTTTTCTAACAATTTAAAAGTAGCTTAAGCAAAACCCATTAAAAACTTTGTTGTTCTATAATTATTAATATTATTACATTATCAGCAAAATACATATTTTAATACGATATTAATAACAGTGCAATAAATCGGTTTTCGTTTTGTCGATAATCACTTCGAATTTCGTTGGTCGATTGCACTTCTCTAGAACTGCTCCTCTCTTACTTCAACATTACTTTGCATAGCATATATTTCCGGTTGCTGATTCCGATTTAAATGCAGTTGTGCTCCTTTTATTGAATTTCATTTGAAAAAATTTCCGCTATTCGATTGTAAATTCAGTGGAGCTTATTTTATAACCGAATAAATAAATATTTCTGTAGCTGCTGCTGTTCCTGTTGCGGGGCCTCATGTAATCATAAATAAAAGCAAATTGTTTTGTGGCTATAAAAACTCTGGCAGATCCCGCTCGGAGAAAAACTTGTTTATTTGTATCTGTGTGTGTGCGTTTGAGTGTTTGGATACTTGTGTTTACTTTTGTGTTTAAAAGAAAATTTCTCTCATTGCCAGTTTGTTGTTTTTCGCTTCTTTGTGGTGCGTAATGGGGCAGCTGGTGCAGGGGATTTGTGAGCGGAGACGGAGACGGAGATGGAGATGGAGCAGGTCCTGGAGCTTTATTAGAGCCAGCTCGCTAAGGGAACGTGCCAGGGCAATCCGACAGGATATATGTAATAAGGATATGCTCGCCATTAACACAACGTCTTTTCCTTTAGGTCGAGGGTGGGGAAAATCCTCGGGCAAATAAAAATAAACACATAACACAGAGGACAAAAGGAGCCGATGAAGCTGGCAAGGACGGCATTTGCTTATGCCTGCCATAATTCACAACACAACAGCCCAAACGAACTAGAACAACACACATGTGCACTGGGAAAAATAAGGTGGTAATTTAGATGTATTACAGACAAAACGATAAACGTTTTAATATTTAAGTAAATTTGAAACTAGAAAAGAGTTGCAGCTATCAGACATTTTTTGACAGGATACTTGTCTAGAATAAATTTTAGTAAATGTAGCAATTTCTGTAGATATATTATTACTATTTTTATCTGAATAACATGTTAATTTTTTAAATTTAAATGAATTGCCAGGTAATGCAGAAGTTCCGATACACTTCATGTAATTTTTTTCTAATAAATAACAGAAAGTACCTACCAGATTTAACAATAGTACTATGACAATATTAAATAGATCTCAGTTGTATTTTTTCAGTGCCAACAGACATGAGGCCCATGCTCACATAAATAGAACAATTAAATTGAAATTGCCAGGCACATACAGAGAAAACGACAATGAGACGAACGACCAGGAAACGTAGCCAGAACTCGTTTATGCCACAATAATAATTCGAAGACATTTGTATAAATTTGCAATTGCATTTTATTGGCCCGTCCTTCCCTTTGAGTCATAATATTTGCATATGTATGTAGGGTGTGTGTTGTGCTGTGTTGTCTTTTCGGGAGTGCGCGGGTGTGCGAGTGTGTTTGGCATACATAATGTGCGTATTTATGGCTGGTTGCGTATACGCAACGTGGCAAATGGAGAAATCAATGCAATCAGTTCGAGAAATTGACCAAATATTGTAGCCAACACAAAGGCCTTTCGCCTGATCAATTCATTAAATTATATACACTACGGGCATGAGATACCAGACCCGTACATGCTATGTGTGGCATCTCCTAAAGGAGTTGGTACACAAACTTAATTCCATTTTCATATAGAATTTCATTCCATTTAGCAGCCGCAAATTATCATCAGCTGGCGGGGCTTTAAAGAAAACTGTTGACAATGCAGAGACAGCGGCGCAGCAACTCCAATTTCATTGACACACTTTTCCGCATTTTCTTCTTCGGGGGAAAAACAAGAGAAAATGTCGACTGGCAAAATCGATGGCCTGAAAAGGGCGTTCGAGAATAAAGCAAAATAAAAACCGAAAGCAAAGTCGCAGTAAATCGCACAGAATTCGCCCCCGCATTTGTCCCGGTTTCCCTGATTTTCCTGATTTCCCCGATCAACCGAGACCCAAAACCCTTCTGGCCCCATCCCAGGGATCTGTGCCAGTTGTACGTGTCATTTGGCTGCATTTTTATTTGCTTGGCCATAATGCAAGTTTATGTTTATGGCCCGGCCCTCGCCTTCCCGCAGTCGTCCCAGCTGCAGTCGTCCCATCTCCGGAGCCATTGAAGTTAGCTGATCTTGCACTCGACTAAGCAGAAAACACACAAAACACAAAGCTGGGCGAAAAACAACAACCGGGACAGGAAGGGCAGGCGAATTTTCCAGAGTGAAGTTTGGCTTACCCTGAAAATCCGGAAAATGGATTTTGCATAAATTACTTGGCTGGCTTGGATTTAAATAATTAAATCGAATATATTAAAAATGGATATAAAACTATTTATGTATATCCGGGCGAGTGACAGCGAATGTTCCGCCCTTAAATGTAATCTAACATTTTAATTTCGTTCTTTGGAGTCACAAGATTCGTAATTAAATTTTAATAATGTTTTGTTTCTCTTTTAATCAAATTCCTTTAAGAATTTCACAGGGATAGCAGCCAAAATTAAAATAAATTGCATTTTAACAGCATTCTTTTCTCAGAAATCCCCAAGAATTCTTTAACTCCTAAGAGTAATGCTAACGTTTTGTCTAGCTTTCTAATCCTTTCAAACAAAAGCAAGGAATCCTGCTAATACCCTTTCGTTGGACGAGAACTCTCTCCCGCTGACCCTAATCGCTGGCACATGACGTCGCAGCGACTTTCCCGAGGCTGCAAATTGTTAAAAATAGATTTCGCTCGGCATTTTGCAGGGCAGCACTGTAATCTAGGAGCTGCGGCACCAGCTTCTGCTTCTGCTCCTGCTCTGGCTCCCTTTCCGAAGCCAGGACATGGACTTGGGCACGTTTCCATTGCGCTGCCGAGCAATGAAATGTTCTAATGCCATTTGCAAGTGGAACGGAAGACAGAGGGGCATTTCCACAGGCTGGCTGCTGGATGCTGGCTGCTGCCTGCTGAATGTTGGCTTTTCGGCTTGCAGACAGACGGGCGACATTTTTTTCGGGGCGAAATAAAAATGGAAAGTTGGCATAAAAAGTAAACAGCAGATGGGAGAGGTAACTAAACGGAAAGCAAAAGCCAATGCTGCAAAAAAAGCGAAGGAAGGAAAACACTGCCAGCCAGAGAAACTGCAGCTGGAGGAGGATGGGCAGAAGTTACTAAATCAGGTCAGGGATTTGGATGGCGGTGAATGCAGCTCTCAGCTCTTGGTGTTGCTTTGTTGCCGCCTGGCTGCCCTGCCCATTTGTTTCGCTTGGTTTTCTTTTCGGCTTTTTGCGGTACAACCGAGTAAAAAGTGAAATTGAAATTACGTATACGCCGTGGTGCTCCCGATTCGGGCATTAATTTAATTACAGCCAGAGCGGAGAGACAAACAACAAATTGAACTGAAAGCCCGGCCAAATGAGTGCGCCACATATTCAAGTCTCTTTATGCTTTGTGTGTCACTGGAGCAGTCAGTTGGCAGCTGGCTAAAAGGGGGTTTTCTGGGTGTTCCAGGGGTTGTGCGACGGGTATTTGCCCGACAACCGCAAGCTGCATTTTTAATTGCGCACACGTGCGCGGCAGCCTCGGGAAACTCAAGATGGGGGCCCGGAGCAGAGGCAGGGGCAGCTGGGAAAAGCCGCTCCAGCTGGAAAAGCTGGCCGGAGGATGCGGCAGCTCTACTTGAACTCATTCGGCGTGGAAATTATGGCACGCTCAAGTTGATTTTGACAGGCAGCAGCCAGCAAGCAGCTAGTATTCCCAGCACAAACTCAAATGCAAACACACACACACACTCATACAGCCGCACGCATCCTTGAATCCTGCAAAGTTGTGCACAAATGCTCGGAACGTTCTGCGGCCTCAACTTAGTCCGTCGGGTCCCGATCCTCTTCTGCTGCACATAAAATAATTTTTATGATTGATTTGCTATCATCCCTGTTCCCAATTTTATTCCCATCCACTTTAGTGAATAAACTTTTATATTTCCGAAGAAACTGGCACTCACTGTGGAGAAATGTCAACGAATTCGAATAATTTGTTTTCTGTAACTCATTGTAAACTTTATAATAATATTGTGACATGATAAGCAGAAAAGCTTTATTTGTTTTCTGACATTTTAGTTCCCTAAGATTGTAAAAAACTAGAATCAAAATTGTCTTAGTGCCTATTAAAATAGTTCAAAGTTTCTTAAATGGAAGCCGATGTTACTTTTTCTCTGTGTGCCCTTGGGTGTCGAACTTGCAAATGGCAGAGAGGCTCTTGGCTCCTGTGGCTCCTGGCTAGCTCTTAATTGATATGCAATAAACATTGGCCACCGAACGGCAGGGAGGCAGGCGGTAAGGCGGTCAGGGGGATCGATGGAGGAGTCGAGCTCTAACTGGCAGACAAAAGCTGGCGCAACTCTGACAAGTAAATCCGGGCTGGACTCCGTTTCGCCCGCACTTGCCACTTTCTCGGCTTCTGTTTTGTTTCCTCTCCGACGCTCTCGTTTCCGTTTCCGCTCTGTCCTGCCCCGCGCCTGTCAGGGATCCAACTTTAATGCGCTTAGTTCCTCGTCTTCGTCTTTGTCTCAGTCTCAGTTTGTTTCTGTTTCTGTTTCTGGCCTGTCTCAGTTTGTGGCCTCCACAGCCCCTGCCGGTGTTCAATGTGCAGCATTTAAGAAAATTGAATTACATTGTATTTTGGTAAATTTAGCAAAAAGCGTTGCCTCCTAATTGAGTCTGTGCGGTCGAGGCTTGAAAACGCTTGAAGTGCACGCATTGCGAATTGTGTAAGAAGCACATTAGCCCATAATTAAATTAGCGTCCTCATGAACGAGCTTTAATTGCTGATTCGGCAGACAATTGCTTGACCAGATATTCGCTCGTTGGTCTCAATGAATCAATAATCGGCCTCTAATGAAATGCTTTGGCTCGCCTTACAGACTTCTATACTCGGAAACAGGTTACTTGTCTCATCTGCATAGCTGAAGCATCTGGCAAACAAAGACTTTCAATTAAGGTTCTTCAAGCACTAATTTACTATTTACATAGACAATGTACTCTTAAGTGGGGGAAAGAAAAAGCTAAATTGGGGAAAATCAGCCAATTTAAGTACATTTCAGAGCATGGATGTCTGATAAAAGGACAGGGCAATAGACTCTAGACTCTGGAGTATTTTTCAGAGCGAAAATATTTTATCCTATCAGATGACTGTATAATTAAGGCGTACAAGTAAGTTCTAAATAATAATTTACAATTCTATTAAATGTTTACTTCAGCTTAATGAAATATCAGGTTAGGCTAGAGTTTTCTGAATATCGACTGCAAATAGCTCTTTAATTTAAATAATTTTCTGCACAGTTGGATTATGTACTTACTCATTTTAATAGACGCAACAATGCTGGCTGTGGAATTGGCTGCCTTAATGGATTGGCTTGGTTGAATTTTATCACGTATACGCCTAGTCGCGCATGTTGGCTAGCACCGAAATGGAATGGATGAACTTAATAGTAATATAATTCACAGTTTAATTTGAAGTTTGCGTTTCGTTTCGCGCTTCGAATGCTGAATTACACACAAAGCAGATAAAACAGATAAAATACGAATTTGTTATTGCCGACAGGACACGCGCATACACACACACACAGGGACCGAGACAAATGCCATCTGCTGCTGTTTTAGATGTAGTTGTGTTTGGTATTCCCACGCCAGGACCTAGGAATTTGTCGCTGCTTTTGATTGCCATTTAAATGTGCATATTTAATTTGTTTATTTATCGGATTGAACAGAGCTTCGGAAAAGAGAACAGCACTCGCAATGAGCACACAGATGAACGCACACAACCTCAATGCAATTTAGGTTTTAATTTTAATTTATTTATGGCATTTATTTAAATTCTACCAAAAATATTTGCCCGGGACCATTTTTATTTGAACGCCATTTTGGCTTTGTTGCGATAATTTATGCAAATTATTTTCGAATTTCCCATGTCTGCTCAATGGGCCAATTCGGCAATTCCCTATGGCTGCCATCCCAATAATTCATTATTGATTGGCAGAAGTTGTGTCGAATGGATAAACTTTGACTGAATCGAATGAATCAACTGAAATTGAATTAAATTTCTATGATAATTCCGTTGCTACAACTTTTCAATCTTAGAGAAAGTTAGGGTGGATTTTTATGAATAATAAAGGGCGGTGAAAACAAGAGTAAATATATTATAAATGCTGCTTGGTTGATTAAAGCATTATAAAGTCTAAACTAAAGGTTAACGGAGGGGAAATGCGTAATGAACATTAATACCATAATCAATGTTATCCCATTAACGCTCCTCATTAATACCTTTAACTATTTGGAGATTTCCTCAACTTTGATCCCCATGAAAGTTTGAATTACAGCTTGCACATACATTATGGGCATAATAATTCTCGCTTAGTTCCTGTAGTCTGCCTTTGCGGTAAAGGATTTTACCCTTATATCCGCCTCTTAAGTGCTGCTGCTTTATAAATGGAATTCGTTTGCAATTAATAAATTGTTGGCTCGTTTCTTGCGGAATTTATGCAACGCACAATAAATATTAACGCCAGTTGCACGTAATTCCCGTTTCGCAGCTACCACAGAGATTAATACAAAACGGTTGATTAAATTTGTATGACCACAGTTTATTTATACACCGACACGGGTCGGCATTATCATTTTCCCCACTAGTTATTAACTACTTCTGCCAGCGCGAAAGAAACTGCCAATTAAAGAACAAGTCAGCATGATGCGAGCTTCTCGACTTTTAATTATCCTCTTCTCTCTCCGGAAATGAAGAAACTTTTGCAACGGAAAAAACAGCAAGTATGTTAAACTCTTAGTTGTTATCTGTGAGAAAGTTTACGTTAATCCTATGAGTTTGAAGTTAATCTAATTTTTTCTTGAAATTCTCAATTTTATATGTGTAATTAACATAATGTTTTATTATTATTTCAAATCTAAAAAAGCCTACTCCAATTATTATTAGAATTAGAATTGGATTATAATCTTTAAATCTTAAACTGATTATCATCCGCAGGAAATGTATAAATTTATTTTTAAAACTTGATAACAAAATCCATTAAAAAAGTATTTTTTTTTTTTATATCTCCAAATTATATCTCTAAATTAGGATGAAATAATGGTTTATCTTATAAAAATCCCTTTCCGAAGATAAGCCGTACAAAGCCCGCCCTATATAAAATATTCACTCAGCGAATATACCCTCTGCTCGTACCATACCCTCGTCCAAAAGTCCAAATGTCATTTTAATTAAAAATAAAAATGGCGGCTTCAATAACTCCCGATTTGTTAATGAAAATGGCAGCCGGAATAATTATATTACGGCCACTCAGATTGGCCACGTTCCAGTGAACCGGTTGTTGGCCTGCCCAATTTCAGTTTTGTTCAATTTAAAATAATTAAAACGCCGCATATAAGCCTCGGCCGAAATCCTTTTGCAAAGTTGGCGAACCTTTTCGGACCGCAGATATTATAATGCTCATGCCCCGGGAATCCCCGTCCGATTTTCGGCCCCTTCTACAATATTTTGAGGCACTTGAGCGTTGCTAAGCAAGATTTATGAGTCGCCTGGGGGGGCGTGGCATTGGCATAGCCCTTGGTCCATGGCCCATGGCCCCTGCACTGGTTATTTATTTTTTTTTCGGTATTTGCCAAGGTCTTTCGCTTTGTTTGCCATCTTTTGCGGCCTCAGAGAAGTTTTCAACTGGCCTTGCCGCCGCTCTGTCCCTCCGCAGCCTTCGTGGTCATCTGTGAGGTCTGTGGCATTTAAATAATTTAAAACATTTGAGCATTTTGGGGCAATTTGGTTAATGGGCTGTGGAGGGAAAGGGTTCGACTCGCAAGTCCCAAAACGAGCTCGTAAATAACGCCGAGCGACCGATAACGATTGGGATGTCTCAGCTGCCTAATGTGCACTATCAGATAAGTCCAGGGAATTCACCAGAAAAGGGTGAAGCGCGTGAAGCCAGTGAAAAGCTGGCTTAAAGGGGCGCCAGCTTAAAGGACATGTGACGCAGGTTCGTGCAACGCTCGCTTATGTGGCGCACTAGTTCAAGGACTCGTCCAGCTCGCTCCAACCCAATTACGCAAAAACTACACGAGCAAGCTCTTGCACACATACGGGTACACACAGACAAAATGGCAAAGTAAATAAAGATTTTTTAAAATTTCTATGAACTATATAACTAATATCCCAATAATAATATTATTAAAATGTCATGGTTATGATATTTCTTTTAAGTTTGCAGACTAGACTTCGGATTAAAGTTTGAGTTTAGGTATATATTTTGGGGCAACTTGAGTAAATGTTTCAACTTGAAACTTTCAAGACTTGTTAACTATGCTTATTATATAAGCGTTAAATATTTATTTTTACTAGATTTTGTACGAGTTAAGCCAGCAAGTCCAAATCTGAATATTGTACAATTATTAAAGCCCTGATGACCATGTCAAAGTGATGTTTTTATCGCTTTCTCGCCGTGTACGGGCTTGTAATAAATGGCATCCAACCTGCCCTGGCAACCTTTAACCCTAAAAATGCGACCCGACCTAGAAATGTGTGTTTGCTCGCCGAACCGCACCGCTCCCCAGTCATCGCTCAGTCACTCGGTCGCTCTCATAGGGGTTCCATTTTTTCCACAAAGCTGCTATGGCGTGCCATGAATTTTTGTTTATGCTTGCGGGCGTAAGATAAACACTCGCACACTCAAACACACACACACACTCGGCTCGCGAAAATATGTGCCAATGCCAGGGGATAAGGGGGGGTGAATGGAATGGGTGCATGTCCTGGCTGACTGACAACGACATAACCAGAAGCAGCTAGCGCAGCTTATGCAAACGTTCAAGGACACGCGGATGCATCGGTGTTTGTGAGGCGCCTGCAGGTTATGCAACACTTTTTGTGTTTGCCATGCTCGCTGTCAGGGTGTGTGTGTTGGCCCAAAACTCTGGCTTTAATTGCTGGCAATTTGTCAGGCTAATTTGCCAAATTTGACACCTCAGCGAGCGCACACACTTACGAGTTAATGACGTCAAAAATAAAACTCGCTCGCCTCTCCCTCTCCTCCTTCTCTCTCTCTCTCTCTCTCTCTATCTCTCCCTCTCACTCTCCTGTGTATGTGTTTGCAGCAGCAGCTGTGTGCGTGGCCGTGTCTGTGTGCGTGCTGTTTTCACTTTCACTTTCATTGATTTTCAAGCATCGCAAATAAATGCTGGTCACACACTCAACACGCGACACTCGGACTCACTTGTATTCGCACTGATTAAAAGCTGAATTTTCCCTTCCTTTTTAAAGCTATTTGCGGTGTTAACTTTTCGCGGGAATTATTTGTGATTTTCTTATTTTATTTTTACTGAACACTTTCTCTGGCTTTTCTCGGTCGCGTGGCTTCTTTGCGTGGCATCATTGGCAGCCCGCAATTTTCAACGTCGAACTGCGCTCGCTGCCAAAACTGAACTGAGCTTCGGCCGAAAGCGTTGCCATGGCCAAAAGCAGCAGCAGCAGCAACAGTGGCAGTAGCAGCAGCGAAATACTGCTAAATCTGCCCGTTAAATACTGGTAACAGTTTTGCAGTTGGCGGCGCAGGCGCAGTTCCCTAAAATGAATATATTTCCCGCCGCTTCGCCCGCTTTTACGTCACAGTTCGCATCACACTGTTGCGTCCTGTTTTTCACTCTCTCCTCTCGGAGGCCTTTGTTTACATTGCTCGGCTCGGCTGCTCAGGCATTCTCGTATTTTCGTCCTGCCTGCTATAAATAACGTTACGCATACGCCACGTGGGCCTGGCGAGGTGAGAAGCCATCAATCGCGTGATTGATTGTGGATATCTATTTTAGGCGTTAACAGAAATTTCCTTCGGCTACTGCAGGTATTTTCCCAGCCGGCTACGTGTCGGGAAGATTCGTTTATAAAAGTCAATTTCAATTAAGTTACGAGGCATGGGTCATGGAAAGCAGATATATATTTATATTAAACTTCCTAGGAAACTTCTTAGGAAACTAAAGTGATTGGCCCGTCAAAGTCCTGCGTCACATTACAGCTTAAAAGATTTTTGTATACTTAATATTTATAAAATATAACAAAAGGAATCAAAATGGCGATATATACATTAATTGTTTTTTAAGAAATTTCGTAGAAAAAGAAAGTTAAGCTAGGCAACATAACTTGACCTTTGTAAAATCGTAAGGTGTTCTCACCACGTTTTGAAGTGCGGAAGGTCCTTTGTTTTTATTTTTAGTAACTTTTACTTGAAGTGACAACCAAGGAGTGACTGTAACAATTTATAAGCCGTGTTCTTAATGGGCTATTTAATTTTCTGCTACACAATTTACAGTTAAACTGCTATAAGCTGTGGTGCAAATTTCTTCATGAATTTACATAATGTTGCGCATACGCCGCGTAGACCAATTTCTGGGAGACGTTCTATTTTTACACTTTCATAGCTAGCGAAATTTCTTCAGGCCCTCCAATTATTAGTTGGCCACGTGTCGAGCAAATGACTTTGCACAACTCAATTTAAAGACCACAAATGCCCCAAAGAATAACTCGAACACGTTTTTGTCCGTGGCAGTGTGTGTGTGTGTGTTTGTGGGAGCAATTTTCACGCTGATTGGTTTCCAGTCATTTTTCCTTGTTGCCATCGCCTTTCATTTATTTTGTTCTCTTGGCCACACACAAAAAGTCAACCAGCCAAAGCCAAATGTCAACCAGCCCGCCCCCCTTTGGCCCGCGTCCCTTCAAGGACTTTCGGAATTTAATAATGAAATAGCCCCGTCCTTGGCCTTCGAACAATTTTCAATTTTCCACTTTCGGCGTTTCGGCGTTCTGGCCTTCGGGGTGAAAATGCGTTTGATAAATATCCCAAACGAAATCGAAACAGGGCAAACTTTTATTTTTGCCGCGCGGAGCACCACGCACTTGCAATTGGCAGTGGAAATTACTGCAGTGGCGGCAGCTCATCAAATAATCATTTGCAATAACTAATTAAAAGTTTTTTCCCGGGCGAGAATAATTTCATTACATGGCCAACTTTTTTTCTGTCGCAGTTTCGCTGCGTTCGATCGATTACATTTCCCGCTCCTCCGAGCCATATAGAGTTGGTTGTGGGCCATAAATAACAACAAGTTAGGCACTTTCCCTATTAGGGGCGTGTCCTTGTGCCTCCGGGACGAGAGTTAAAGTTAAGGATGTGACTGGAAAAGGATGCGAGGGCTGCGGAACTGCGGAGCTGGAGGCTCGACTGCGATTTTTATCAATGAACGATGGGCGACGAGACAAAGTTATTATGCGAAATCAGTGGGCGGCTCGTCCTTGTTTGTCCTTGCGTGGGAAGATTGTTGCTGCTCTCGATGGGATGTGTGTCATCTGGCCCAAGATATTGGCTTGGCTTCTTAATGCCAATGGCAGGAGTTGGGGCAAATTGAATGCCCTCGGCAGAAGTTGGTGGCATGTGATCAGGGGCTTAAAGGCTCTATTAAGACTCTCAATAAATATGTTATTTTGCATTAAAAAGAGCTTGGACTTGAAAGAGAATATAAATATCTGGCTATTTTCTGCCTAAGTATTTTTGCTTCCCCTATTTAAAGGGTATTTCTAGTACCTCTAGCTCTCTAGAAATACTCTTTATTTTAGCAAGTACAATTTTCTAGAGTACAACATATGCTGGCTAAAATTTACATCATCTTCCGCCCCGAATACTCCTGGGGATCTGATTGTGAATGCTCGGAATGTCCCGCCTGCCCCTTGTACCACTCCGCCTGCGGCCATATCGTCCTCGATTGAGTGCCAATCGAGGGGAGATACTGGCTGCGTTGGAACTTTTACGACATCGGCATCGAGTACCCGGGCTAATCATAACCGATACTCGATAACTATGGCTATCTGTACGCATTCGGCAGTTTGCAAGTTTTCTTTTTCGTGTTTCTGGCGGGTGTCGAACGTTCGCTGCTCATTAGAGGGAAACTGTAGCAAGGCTTCCAGGCTGCCTTCGTCGTCCTTTTATGGCGGGGATGTGTGCCTGGCGCACTTACACTTAATTGAATCCTGCGGGCGTGGTGGTGGTACTGTCGAGCGGAATGAGTGGAAGGCGGAGGGCAGGTCCTTCGGTGAGCCCCTGAGGCATGCGGCATGCCAAAGCGTTTAGCAACCAAATACGCTTTGCTCCCGATTGCCGCCCATGCCGCCCGTCTTTGTTGTTGTTAGGGCTCACATCCTGCCGCCGGCGCATCCTGCTCGTGCTCCTCTTCCATCCACATCCACATCCACATCGACTTCCACATCCACGTCCACATCCACTGGCAGTGAACCTGGGAAGAAGAAGCTACTGAGCGAGCGAGCGAGCGGCTCTAATTCAATTAGCAAGTTCAGCGCCAAAGCGGCAAATGGCTCGTTAAACACGCTGTGTTTTTTTTGCCCCCGCAACCCCCCGAATTCTACCCCGCTCTAGAAAGCACTCAGAAAAAATCTAACTAGATCCAGAAAATTATCTAACATTTATTATTTGATCATAACTATTAGTGTTTGGGTTTAATTATCGCTTTGATATGGTTCATGATTGGTTAGTATTAATATTAAATTTAATTTATGTTATAAAAAAATTAAGGTTTTAAGGAAAAGTGTGTATAAATCTTTAAATAATTTCTTAAAATTGGTTTTCTCGCTTTTGCTTTTTATTTAGAATTAAAGATAATCAACTTAGTACACATGATCTTTGAAATGTCATAAAATTTGCTTAAATACTTAAAACATTAATATTGGACAGAGAATGGAAATAAAACTAAACTTGGGACTGTTTATTATAAATATCATTGCTCCGGATTTTAATATTAATTACTTGTATCCTAATTTAAGCTTGTTCCCAATTAAAGAAAGATTTCCTTCGAGTGTGCTCACTTTGCATTTAGCATTTAGCCCAGCGCTCCGAGACTCCTGTGGCTGGGTTTTGTCCTCCTGCTTAATGCCACTTCACTTGTGTTTGCTCGTTTTTTAAACATGTTTTATTACATTTTGTTTTTTGCGCTAGCTGGCGCCATTTTCATGGCACCGGAAGTTGCCGCACACAGACACACGCTCTCTCTCTGTAGAATGTGTGGCAAAATGAGCAATGAGTAAATGAGCAAAATGTTATAAATTGCCAAAAGTCCGCTTTAGCCCGATCCCTTCTCCTGCCCCTTGATTTCCAGAGCTTTTCTTTGTTCTCAGCGGTTTTTTGTTCCCCATTTGGTTTGCAGATAATGCACGGGAAAATCTTGTTCACTTTGGTCAGTGACCAAGAGCAAATGTGGTCGCCGTACCTCTCCTGCCCCCTGGATAATTATGAGCTATGTGTGGAATGCCCAGCACACACACGCAGACACACAGGTTATACGTTTAATTTATGCACAAATAACCCGAGCAAATTATTCGCTTTGTTCCGCAAATGTTTTTCGAGTGAATTGTGTTTGGTCAGAAGCGGCAAAGGGGTGAAGATATGGGCAAACTTTGGCCGGCGCTCCATCTTCCACTCCAATATCTGTGGAGATTAACAAGCGTGTGCTGTGGCTTTCCTTTTGCACCCTGCCTTCCAATTTTCCACCCTTTTCCGCCCTTCGCCTGGCCATTCTAACCATAATCGCCTTTTCTTGCCACTTGCCGGCATATGCCCATCGTTAGCTGGATATTCTGCCTGTCTACGGCCAGAACCAATCCCCAATCCGTTTGCCCTTTTCCCGAGTTTGGCTGGGTTTTCCTGGGTTCTCCTTTTTGCTTTTCACACATTTACTAGTTGGGTTTCAGTTTTCGCTTCGCTCGGTCCTTTTTTAGCGTTCACTCGCCCCCATTTTTTTTCAGCAGCTGCAGCAACAAAAGTCCATTATCCTTTTCGGCGTTATCGGTAATCAATTTCAGTGGACCATCGCAGCGCAAAAAAGTTGCAGCCTCTAGCAGCGGGCCAACAAAAGCGATAGTTGCAGGAGTACACCAGGCAACAACAACAATAACAATTGTTAGTTTTGAAATATGCACGACCCTCACACAGCCCCCCATTGGTATGCCCCTCAAACCAGCCCCTGAACCGAACTCCCTCATACGCATGGAGCCTAACAAAAGCTTTTGAAGTGTTGTTTGCTGTTGCAGCTGGATTTCCATCAGCCGCTGCATACACTTGGATAGGCAGGGGAGATTTTATGGTAAAATATGTCTATATTGATATTAATTCAGCGTTGATTATAATTATATATTTAGTATACCAAAAACCTTTCTCATATTAAAGAATGAGTACATCATCAATTCTATATAAAACAAATACCATGTTTCCAATCTATATCTCATTCTTAGGTCGTTCTTTCGTAGATTTATTGGAAATCTAACATAATGGAATATATATTAAAATTATTTTAAAGGTAAAATTCTGTATTTTCTATGCTTCTAAAGTGATAATTGAATAGGAGATCGATATAAATATTATTATACTTAATTTTCAGTCAATATTATTCCTTTTTTTCCTTGGTGTACATAGTGAGCTCTGTAAGCGCATTTTACACTGCAATTTCAGTCGCCCCCGACGAATAATTCAATTGCAATGTGCAGCAATTCCCCCTGTTGTTGCAGTATACCAGCGAGCGGCGTTGTTGCTGCTGGCCAGTCGCTTACATAGTTGTCGAGTTGTTGAAAACTTGATTTTTTCACCAGCTTTTTGCCGCTGCCGTTGATGTTGCACTCGCAATTGGCTACAAATTGGCTTGTCGAATTAGAAGAGCTGGCTAAATCGGGGCTCAGCCTTGCGCTACATTTGAGCAGCAAGTGGTTCCTAATTGAATGCGGACAGCTGCAGCATCGGTGGGAGAATTTCTCGCAAATATAATTACATTTTCCATACATCCAGTGCTCTGCCACTCGTCCTGCTCGCAACTGAATTATGCAGATGCCCCGGCAGCAGATGCTCCTCCTGCAGCTGCTCCTCCTTTTGTCTGGCTGTTCATTTCCCAGCAGTTCCTTATAATCGCTGAAGGGGATCGAGGGGGAGGCGGAGATGAGGGAGATGCAAAAGTGAAACTGTAGCCTCCGCCAGTGAAAAGCACTTTTCAATTTGGCGGCTTGCCTCAACACAACTCATGCCCATCTGAATTGGACTCTCGGTTCGGCTTTCACTTTTCAATTAATTCTTGCGGCGGCCGCGTTGTGGCATTTTATGTAAGCGCTCCCCAGTTGGCATTCCCATGCCCTTAGCTTGGCCAAATAGGTTGGTTGCTTTGGTTATATGGCTGTGAAAAGCATAAGGATAAATATAAAAAAAAAAAAAAATCCAGAGTATTTAGTCAATTAAAATAATTGTCAGTAATAAAATATCTTATAGCTAAGATATTTGAATCAAAAGGAATTAAGTACACTACCTTAAGAGTAGGATTATTTATTCCTTGAAAGTGTGCAAAACATTATAATTCATTTTAACGGCTTCAAATATATTTTACATTTGAGTTTAACAAGATAATTCTTGACAGCCATCAAAGGATTCCTAAATATTCAATAATATATACATTTGTTCCACATCCACCGATTAAACTATTTTTTCCTAATCCCCTTAGAGTATAACTTATTCTCGATATCCCCGTGGCCACAAACATCTGGCTTTCCGCCTGCCCCACCATTATTTTTGGCTGCGGCTCTGGCTTTTTGTATGTGGGTCAGTGCGGATTTTGGCCGGTGCTCAGAGAGAGTGCCAAGCCACGTGACTATTCGGAACAATTGCAGGAACAGGAGCCCCAGACCGGTCCGGTGCCGGGAAAACAGTGGCCAAAACCACTGCAACAATGTGGGGCGAGTGTGTCGATTAGCAAAATTGAAAATGACAAGCTGGAAGCGGCAAGGAAATGCCAGAAACTGGGCCAGGGAGCGCCGTATTATTATGCTAAAGATGATGCAGTGCCGCTCAGGAACAAGCGGGGAGTGGAACCAGGAAGTGGGTCAACTGCTTAGCGAGTGGCGGCTGCCAATAAGGGGGTGCATTGTGGGGTCGAGTGCAAAAGTAAACGGGGCGATATAAGCGGGGCACATATATTGGCGAATCGCAATTTCCAGCGGACCGCGGGGCGTATGAGTAATTTTCTCTAAGCGGTTTACGTTCACTCTGCAGGATTTCAGCGAGGGATACGGGGATACGGATGCAAAATCCGATATACGATTTATTTTGGTTAACTGCACATCCAATAAACTACAGAAAGGCAGAGCGGGGAGCGAGTCGGGGAGTCGATGTGTAAATATTGACTTTTGAAAATCGAAATCGTCAAAATGTTCATAAAAGTCCAATGGAAACCGTTCAGCGCAGCAAATATTTGGCTCTGCGAACAGACATGACTCCAAAGTCCGCCTCCTGCCCGCTTCCCGGCTTCTGTGTGTGTCCTGCGGATGTGCCATGGTCATGGCAACTTTGACCAGCAACCAGAGAGTCAGTGAGTCCCGCTTCCCTTCTGACTTCAGCTTGCTGAAATCACAGCGTATAAATAATGGAAAGCGATTTAATTTTTAACAGCTGCAGCTTGTATTGGGTGAGGGATGTGGATGGCATCGCGTGTTTCCGCCTGGCTTTGAATGTTGACCACTCCGATTCCATCCCGAAACCACTCCGATCCAATCCTAACCAACGGACTTAAACGCTCAAATTTCACACCTCATTTGGGCACGCCTTGTACCTTAGCCTGGGATTTGTTTGGGTTTTTTCAGCGAGTCTCTGGTGATTTTTTCCGGCCATCAATTTTGGACATTTATAGGTGGCTGCGGTTTGTAACAAACAGATTAAGGGATGGGTTTCAGAATATATCTCTCTATAGAAAAGAATTATAATTTTAGCATTCGAATATTCCAAATCCTCTTGACAAGCCTGTAGTGTGCATATTTAAGTTTCAACACACTGAAAATCAAGGCTTTAATGGCTTTTAATTATTTAATATTCAAAAGCCTGCCTGCAGTGCTTTGTTAATACTGTGTGCTTTGTACACTTTATGCATTGTTAAATTTTATAATTAATAATTATTTTTTATTAAGTTATACTTAATCAGAAAAAAAATGTATCACCCAGAGATAAAGACAACGATTAAATCTGTTTGTATTGCATATTAAAATGTGCGACAGTCAACCGCCATTTTGCATAAAATAATTATTTGCTTTATAAAAGCTCCAGTTGTGTCAACTCAACATTTTAAAGAGCTTTCTATAGATAATTTTCCTGTTCCCATTGAAGGTACTTGTGAATCGGTTATAAGACTCCGTAAATATTGCTTACATTTAACCTTCTGTCTTATTTAAAATGCGTGTGATGTAATTTAAAGTTTTCCACTTGAGTATTTAAAACGTGTGCTTCCTGGAAAGTACTTCCATGCCGTGTTCGAGAACTCTTTGGCTTTTACGACCTTTGGCGTAGAGAAACATTTTCGCAGCGACAATTGTGCCTGGCCATCCCCTGTCTGCCAACATATTCCCTGCAGTTGTAAGCTGGCTTTTATGGGCTTAATGCCTGGGCCACAAACGAAAGTTTTGCCGTTTAAGGCAATTTTCATATTTTCGTATTTTAATTTAATGCTCTAGTTGATTGAATCGGACGATGTACCTGAAGGTCCCCTGCATTTATGTGACTAAATGGTTTATGTTTGGGCCGTCCTAATTGGTAGTAAAACTTGGTCATTAAATCGCAACTGATTTATGCTCGAGTTTAAGTTTAAGACGAGGGACAACTTTGTTTCTGCCTTTCTCTTCTCCTTCTGTATAAGGAATAAGAATGTATAGCTAAAGGCGAAGTTGACATTCATTATGTCGGTCGAAGAGGAGGGAGAAAGACAAAAGCGGAAGCTGCTTGGCTCGCCATTTTCTCCCATTTCCGCCATCATGGAAACGGGACAATGGCAACAGGCGAGGATCTGAATTAGCAGTGGAGGCAGGAGCTGGGTCGGGAGTGTCCTGTCCAGTCCTGGGAAACTCCTATCCCCCTGGCTCATCAAAAACTGTTTGAAATGAGTTTTTATTAGTTTTTGTTGCCGCTGCCATTTTTTGCTGTCACTTGTTGTTTGCTATCTCCATCGTTTGTGTGTGTGCGTTTTTTTTTGTGTGCGTGTTAATTAAATTTCAAATGCACAAAAGAACTAACGACACGTTGAGTGGGGCAGGGAGGACACCCAATGGCGGTCGAATAATACCAAACCCATTCCCGCCTTAATTGCATCCATGTGTGTAAATGAAAATGGTTGCCGAGTTTTCCCTCATATTTTCCATCTTCCTGTCCACTCCACTCGCCCTTCTGACTCTCTGTTTTGGCATTTTTGCATTAAAGGGACAACAAATGCAAAGCAAGCTAAAAAATGTGCAACAACAAGGAGAAGGGGCAAGTTCAGTGGCAAAGATTTAGTCGGACCAACGCCAAGTTTCTGGCCATAAACTTTATTCCGGGGCTTCCGAGTAAAATGTTTTCCTCCTTGCAGCCTCTATTTTGATTTTCTCTTTTTTTTGTGCTTTTCAGCATTTGTTTTGTTATGGTTTTAATTAAGTTTTAACTGGCGCTAGACCAAAAATGCACCACACAGGACCCCAGCTCCAGGCTCCCGGAGCGGCTATAATTCACACCCAATGCACTGGAAAAAGGAATACAAATAATTATTTAGACTTATAACATTAACTTTACTTTGTTAATGCGCGTAATTTGATCTCAAATAATTCCTTATGTGCTCAACCTTCCTTTATTTTCAGATCCAGATCGAATATTTTAAACCTTAACTGTTTACTGCGGGAAACATATATCCCTTTTTATATTCTCAGTCTATAAAACCAAGAGAACACACAATGGAAACCGAAACCTTGCCCATGAGGCAGCTTTCAGCTTTCGGTTTCGCTTGGCCTGGCTGGATCTCCTCAGAGGATGTGGATGCGGATGAGGATTTTCCTAGGCTGCTGCTCCTGCTGCTGACAGGCGCCGGGGAAATTGATTAATGTGACTTGTAAATGGCGCCAGATGGGAAATGGAATGGGAGTGGTGAGAGGACGGGATCCCAGTGCCATGTAAACGGCCTAGAAATGTTGACTCGAAACTGCAGCAATTTGTGGCAGGAATTGTTGCGCCAAAAGTGTCACATGCAATTGTCCCTCCGAGTCCTTTTCGGGGACGCATGTTCGGAGCGCTCCCCACACGGCTATTAGCCAAGGTCCTGGGTCCTTAAGCCCTGCCTAGTTAATAGCCTACGCCATAATTAACAGCCGCCAAGCAAACAATTTCAATGTTTGCCTCAGAATGAAAAATGATTTTTGGCCTTTGCGGCGTGTTTCACGTGGCAAGACGTCATAAATTTCCAGCCCCTCTCCAGTCCAACTCCTTGCTCAAAAATTTCATTATGCGAAAGTGAGTTTCGTTAATGTGTTTCCTGTTTCCCGAGCGGGCGGCGAAGGAAATGCGGAAAGACAAGAGGAGCACCGGCAAACATACCAAATTATGCACAACACAAGGCGGGGATCGTGTTTATAGCGAGGAACCGAATGATAAATGTCCTGTAAACGAATAGAATTGAATACATTCGCTGGGACAATTATTATAAGGTAAATAAAGGCTCTAGTTTACTATTATAATATTAGTTGTTGTATTAGTATACATCATTTCCTTTAGGAAAAGAAATATAGATTAAAATTTATTTATTACTAATAAAGTTGTAGGCCTACTTCCTTTGATTATTCTCCCAAAGAATATGCCATAAAAATATTAATATTTTATGATACTTTTACCATAGTTAATACGTAAGTCACAAACATTTTTCTGTCGTCCTGAGCACATCTTTCGCTCAGTTATCTTACGAAAGGTATCCATTAGTATGTGATTTATCCAGCTCCTGAATTATTATTCTCCTTAAGGACCTTGCAGTCCAATAATACTTTCTGCCAGCCAGAAAGGGGATTTTCTCTCCTTTTTCCATTTCAGAGACTTACCCACAGCTGGTCGTAATTTATGCCAATGACAACACTGGCAATAACAAGAGCCATTTCCTGCAAAGGCCAATGTCAGCTTAACAATTTAATTCCGAACACTGTCACTCCCCTTCCCCTGGCATTTTAATGCCGGGGTAGAAATAAGTTAACTGACTCCGTATTGGCTGCCTACGTAGCCAATGCAAATTTCTGTAACGCGAAATTTGCAATTTCTGCATTAAGTCAACAGGGCGGATGGGTGATGTGCCAGGGATCCCCGGAGGAAAGTCGGAATACGCGGGCAAAAACTGTCGAGAGGCGAGACATTTGCTGCGTTGCCGGCGTGACATTTGTTTGGTTTTAATTTCGGTTCAAAGGCTGCCATGGCAGCAGACTCCACATCCAACTCCCGCACTACTTCCAGCTCCAACTCCAGCTCCAGCTCCCCTCTGGGGCTGATGAAGTATGCCAGGCCGGGCGGACCAAAACACTTGCTGTCGTCGTCGTTCGGAACCGGCGAATGCAAAATTGAAATATTGCATGAATTGCAGGAATGCACTAAGCCATGGAGTAACCGCCCTCTCCACTCCCACTCCAACTCCCAGTCGCATTTCCCCGGTGAAAACGGGCATGGCCGACATACGACGTCGTGCAACTATTTAATAAACATCAGCAGGGACGGGGTGCGTCTCCCAGAGCAGCACTCATTTTGGCTGCGGTGGCAGGAGCTTTTGATGTCTCGCTCGGGTGCATTTAATAAGCTGCCACCGGAGGTAAACGCCGAGTACCTGGGGGCGTGGACAGGTGCTTTGACTCCTAGACTCAATGAGGCTGCCACGGGGTCTTTTAGGAAGGCGGAGCCCAGAAGGACGGAATGGCACCTAGAATATCGAGCTAAAACCTTTGACCTTTTCTTTAAATATTATTACTTCATAGTAAGGTATTTAGTAGAGATTTTTGTACCTTGAAATTAGTAAATAAACATTGAATTCAATTCACTGCAGTTGCTAACATTTTATTTAGGATATACTCGTATCGCTTATATTCGGTTCCTCATATTTTTTTTTTACACAGCAAGCTTGATTCTTGGGACATACAGCAAAAGTTCGGCTGATGAAGCAATCTTCGGAAGCTACGCAATGGGCCAAGAGTGCTGTGTTCGTTTGATTGATATTGGTGTCCTGGCAAAGCAGTTTCTCTGTGCGTAATTTTCTAGCACTGGAATATGTAAGTATCGCTAGGACGAAGTAGCAAGTTAGTCGAACGAGCATTGTATCGTAACTAAAGAGTTATTAGTTCAAGTATTTTGTTTAATATGGCTTGATAAGCCCTTGACTGAAAAGCTGTGTGATTAGTTCCAGCTAGAAGTAAAAAGATACACAGAGCAAAAGGTAAAATGATATTCATAACATTATATTCAATTAAATTAAAGGTTTCCAACTCGAACACATTGTTTTCCCCTTTTTCTATAACCATTAATACGACTTTTATTGGCATTTTTTATTAAATGGTTCGAGTCTCCTTTATTCCAAGGTGTAAAGGAAAGGTATTCTGTTCCGCTCTATAATTTATTTTTTGTTATGCAATCTATTGGATTCCCACAACTCAGTTCAGTTTATTTTGGGAAGCAAGTGCGAATTGAGTACAAAAGAAAAATGTTGTTTGCGAATGTTGGTAAACAAAGGGGCAACCAACTGCTGCCTTTGGATTCTCCGACTACTCTGGCTGGATGCCAGCTGCTTGTTGGGAAGGCAGGATGGCAGGACGGGCTGCCTGGATGGGAATCCACAGTAAACCAGGTCCTGCGAGGAAGTGACGAAGGCACGAAGGAGCCCAAAACTATTTGCACTCAGCAGCGGCAGTGGCAGCGGCAACAAATGTTGCTGCGGTGTTGCCTTGTGCTACTTTCGGCTGCCATTTGATGTCGATGGAGGATTCAGGATGGAGAAAGAGGATGAGAATGAGCACTGGGATGAGGATGTCGATGTTTTTGTTCGGCATTCCCAAGTATTCCGAGCAAATATGAAGGCGCCTGGTGATGTGTTTACAAGTTTGCGAATTGTAGTCATTGTCGTCATCTGGCCGGGCTCTGGTTCTGGCTTCCCCTTAATGTTGGCCAGCTTCAGTCTCAGTCTCAGTCTGAGCCTCAGTCTCAGCCCGCTTTTCATTACCAATTGGAGATGCCCCTTTCCCCGATCCAATGCAAACATCAATCAAGCTGCATTATGCAAATATTCGCTCGAAACTTGCAACAAAAGCGCATCGAGCATGGAAAGGCGAAAAACGAGAAAAGGGTAGCTCCAAATGCGAATGAGATGGGACCGGGCATAAGGATGGGGATCGGGGATGAGGTCCTAGACTCGAGATTGGAGAGCAGCCTGTCAGACGTCAAAAAGCAGTTGCTATCCGTTTCACCGCCCCCACATCCCATCAACCCATCATCCATCGCCGCTGTCAGTCGCATTACTAAGACAACAAGAAGGAACATCAGCTACACTCGGGAAAATAAGAGGATACTGATGAATAAACCTAATGATCTCTTATATATCTTGATTTGAGGTATTAATTATAGTATTCCTTTAAAAAGCTTAGATAAGTGAAAACGACTTTTTATATTATCTTTATAAACCTAAAATCTTTAAAAAATATATTATTATTTTTGCAAAGTTGTATTACAAATTTTCATTGTTATTAATCATAAAAATTTAACGCTTGACGCTAAATAAATAGTTAAATTTGCACAGCAGCAGTTTCCAATTCTCGAAAAGCATTTCTTCCGAGTGAATCGTAAAGAAAGAAATTCGAGAAGGTACACGGAGAGAGTCTTGCCATGTAGCTGCCAATAGTTGGACTCAATGGGATTCGGTCCCAGGATCCTGATCCTGGGAATCCTGCTCCTCATCGCCGTTCGCCTGAATTAAACGATAACGAGTTTTGGCTTTCATCGCTTCATTTTGAAGCTAAAGCTAAAAGCAACTGAAGGGTTGCCGCCTGCCAGCGCCAGAAAAGCTAAAACGAAAAGCCAAGGAGCTGAAGGGGCGAGGCACGAGGAACGAGAAACCAAAGGGCCAGGACTCGAGTCAGCCGGCTTTTGTTTATGCGTAAAGTTTCGCGGCTTCGGAGGAGCAGAAACAGAGGACTCGAAATATGTAAGGGATTTGCAGTCGGAGCGGGGCGAAATTAAAACGTCTGCAGCAATTTATGCCAGCACTTTAAAGGGGCTTCCCATTGATCCCACACATACACATCACTACTATATATGTACGAGTGTGGTATTGAAGTTCCATATACAGCGAATCCATATTCCCGAATTCCATTTCTTTTTCCCAGTTGCCAACTTTCTGAGGCAATGAAGTTCCAACTTTTTCGCTGCTGACAATAAACAAAAGGCGAGTCCCGAAAAAAGGGAAAACAGAAATCTTGCAGAACTTGAATAAGGGGGCGTGGCAGATCTCAGCTTGGGCTCGCCTGCTGCAGTTTGTTTAGCTGGCAACACTTTGTCGGAAACTTTGCATAAACTTTGCGTTTGGCTTTCGTTTTTCGGAAAAATCCGTTTCCCGACGAAGGAAAACTTTACAAATTACTTTTACGATTTCCGAACAAAATGCAAAATGCATACAAGAGCAGAAATTGCCGTGTGCCGTTAATTGCTAGCAATTTGCGATGCATTAAAAGTTAATGGAGAGCGACGAGGATCTTGGCATAGAAGTGAGGACTGCCAAGTCTAGTTCTTGGAAAATATTCTACTTAGGGATGGGCAAAAATATGGGAATACCGATATCGTATCGATATTGAAGGCGAAATTCGATTGTCGATTACTTAAGGATATGATTTGGGTTGGATTAATCGAAACTTACTTTGATTTGCCAAATAAAGTTCAATTTCAGTTTTATTTGAATTTGGACATATATTTGGTAAAATTCTTTCGATAACAAATCGGTACTATAGATTACTTGTTAACCATATTGTTCTGCCTTTTTTTTGTCGATTTTTGATTAAACCCCTTATCCAACTGAAGTTCAACACCCGCCAAAGTCTGCAATTTAATAGGGTCGGCTGAAAAGTTTGTTAATGACGAAGCCCTGTTGGAAATTAACATGCAACTTTGATACTACTACAACTTCCCTTCCGGCCACAACCCCGCCTCTCGCTCTTTTGCATAATCCTTCATCGGCTAAGCAGTTTGGCCGAGGGAGGAAGCACACAATTTAATTAGACGCTACGAGCATGGCTCGCAGCCTGGCCCGCAACACTAGGCCATGTGTCTGTGAGTGAAATCAAATATGCGTAAACATCAGAAACTGCCAACGCAAACACTCGCCCGCCCACAAATACATATCTAAACACGGCGCAGGCATGCGTAATTAAATTTACATGAATTTGATATTGAGCATGCACCAAACCCACACACGCACACGCTCCAGCGAACACATGTGTCGATTGCGCGACTTGCAATTAGCATTGCCTACTTTCCAGAGCCTCGGCAGGAAGCTTCAATTTCTATTGGTCCCTCTCGAGCGCTTGGCTTAGAATTGAATTCCAACATTTGAATGCGTAACACACTCTCACAGTGGGTGGCAAAATAGTAGCATTCCCTTAAGGTGATCACTGTGGATTTTCTAAATTAAAATGTATTATTTTAGTTTAATTCGTATTGCCTCTAGAAATTACTGAACATGTTTTCTGAGAGCTTTGATTGCAAATTTCCTTTTATACTCCATTTATAAATTGTAATTACATTTATATTATTTTATATTTTCTTTATTTTTATATTTTCTTTAAAAAAATAATTTTTAAACCCCTAAGTAGGCTTAGAAATTGTTTATGACCTCAGCTGTGCGTGAACATGTGAGAACGAGACACATACTCAAACAAATGAACTGTTGCGAAAGTTCATTGCGAGGGGAAAACTTTTGGCATTGTCTGCTCGGGCGCTCCCCTCTCTTAAGAGCGCCCCCGCCCCTAATTGGCCATGACCCCGCTGCTCCGTTGCCAGCGCTCCTCGTCGAGCCCAATGAATCTCTAATTTGGCGCATTTCAGAGTTCATAATAATTAAAATTACGCGCTGTCTGCAATGTTGTTTGTCCCCGGTTGTTGTTGCCCTTGTTATATGTATTATTTATGGCTTGCGAAACTTGGTCCTTGCGACTTTCGCCTTTGACTCCGGTCTTGATGCCAACTTTTCGGTTTTTGGTCGTGGCATTCATCAACTTTTTGCGTAAACGTCACCCGAATCAGACAGCCATGAAGAGAGAATGAGCGACCGAAAGAGTTATAAAATAGATATATAAGTCGCTGCTTTTGTCACATTCAGATACGTAAATCTGATTATGAAAAGCGTTTAATTTATGCGAATAATTGCATTTGGGGGCACTTTTTGCTTGTTGATTGAAAAACTTGTATGACACATGCGAGCGAGCTGTTGCGAAAGCTGTTGGCAATTCTGTTTGACAAGCCCACGGAAGCAACAACATCTCTGGCATTTTGTTATTATTTTTGTTATTATTCCAGCTCTTGACAATGTCAACAGTTTTGCGCTTTTATCTGTTTGCACAGCACACTCGCGCGCCCTCCCCCTCACTCTCACTCTCTCTCCGTTTCTGTCTGTGTGTGTGTTTAACATAAAGCGATTAATTGCTTTTCATTAAACGCTGCTCGTTATATTGCCCGCTCCGCCCACACTCCCTCCTTTGCCTTTTGCCAGGATGCGCTTATTTAACTTTTAATTTGAAGTCGCGGGGAGGCAATTTCGAGATGTGTTTACCTAGCGAAAACGACATTAAGCCAGCAACTTTGCATTCGCGTGACTCTGTTGCAAAACTTAGCTAATCTGAAGGCGGGGAAAAGGACACCGAGGAGCTCTCAAGATAAATATACATTTAAAATTTGCCTAAGAATTTGTACCTTTAAAAATTTTAATATCTCGGTTTCAAACCGTTTTTCTACACTTAAACCCTTTCGCATATATTTAACAATTGCCTCCGATGAACAATGGAAAGTTAAAAGCTGCCTTATTACTAAGAATTTTCTCTGAAAGACTTACGAATTTAATATTTTATCCACTCTCAAGTTATTTTATCCAATTATCCATTGCCAGGAGTGTGTCACATTTTTCGTAGCTCTTTGTCATTGGCTGTTAAGCAGTCTGCGCCGTAAAAAATGGCATTCTAAGCCAGACAGGTGAGCAAACATTCACCTGGCAGGTGGCAATCCCCGCTTCGATGGCCAAGGCAACGCCCAGTTTACAGTTCAAAGGTGGCTGGAGGTCAAGGCCGGGCCACACAGGCAAATTTAAGACGATCCCGGCAGGCCAAGACGCGGCGCAAGACGAGACGAGACAACAAACAGCCGGCCAAGTAATTGGCGTGGGCTTAGCCACGGGGGCAATCAACCGTTCCGGCCTGGCCAATTCCAATAGCAATAGCAATGCCCAAGCCAATACCAAAGTCCATCGATATATCATCTTCGTTCATCTGTCTGCTTACCAATCGCCTTTTTATGGCCAGCCAAAAGCCATCAGAAGCAATAGAAACTTTACAACTTGCAGGCATCGTTTTGGGTCAGAGACAAGAATTTTGAACTCGACTCTGACTTGACTTCATTGAGGGCCAAGTCGATGTCCAGTCGGTGTGTGTCCAGTGTGTGTGTGTGTTTGCATATAGTACGAGCACTATACATGCAGGAACATTGGCCCTAAGCTGAATTGGACATTGGTTATTGGTTATTCGCTGGGCAGGAAGAGAGGGGGGGACTACTAACTGCATCGAAATCGGGCTAAGCAGGCGGACAAACTCTTGGCTTGAAGTTTCCCGAAAAGCATTTCCTTGTCACCATCGAACTTTTTGGCCTCATTGTATGATGTTCCCGGCATATGCAATCAGCTCTGGCCATTTGACCTTTTTCTGCAGGGATCTTTCTTAAATTTTATAGAAATAAGGGATTAGCGTTAATCAAAAATATTAAAATAGATAGATAATATTTTTTATTTTTAGAAATATTAATCTATTTAATTATTTATTTTACTTGGTTCATAGCAGCCTACATACTATATCTCCAGCATGCTCGGAGCCAAAGGACCACGAGGTCCATCGTCAGGACCAGGACCAGCCTTAGCCTTGGCCTCACATTATTTAGCCACGGCTAACAGAGCTCTGTTAGCGACCACGTGCTTTCCTGCAAGTCCGGGATTCTGCGCACTGTCGCCGCTTACCTCTCCGCGAGCTGTTCCCAGTATTAGGCCACGGTGCGTATGATTGATAAACCAAAATAAATATTTGCCAGCCTCCGCGATGCATAAAGTGCCGCAGAAAACGTCGAGGCGAAAGCTGCTGCTCCGTTCAGCTCCGAGTTCTTAGCGGGATGGGATGCGAGGGCTTTTTTAGGCGTTGGTCGCACGTTGTGAGGGGGTCAGAGGGCCAGAGGGTCAGAGGGGGCACTCCGCCAAACATCTGTGTTATGGGTACGAATGTGCACACACAGATACGCAATACAGACTGACAGCAGTGACCTTGAAGCAGGCTTTTGCATTGCCTGTGGAACAGGAGAGCGCGTGCTTGCCGCTGTGTGTGTTTGTGCGTCACGTGTAAGCAGTTTGGCTTATATTTGTATATGTGTGTGCAGGGGAAGAGGTGTTTCTGTGTGTGCGAGCAATGGCCTCCTCGGCATTGTAAAAACTAATGGAAATTTAATTTCTGTTTGGGGGAGCATTAGCATTTTCGGTGTAGTTGCCATGATTATTATGCTCGTTACAGGGCTCGCTCGGTGAAGTAAAACAATAAGCTGAATTAAATATAAGAATTGCCACTGAAATATAATAGTATTAATATTTTTAAGAATTAAAATGATCTGATAATTTCCATAAGTGTCTTCAATCACTTAAATGTTTAGAAAAGCTCCAAACGTTGTTTTATCTTTATTTTTTTGACCAAGGAATTGTATTTAATTATTTTCTTAGAATATTTAAATAAGATTGTAATAATATTCATGATTTTTATTGACTTTAACTATAATATTTTGTGTACAATTAAGTGATTAAAATACTTATAAACTGAATATAAGGTTTGCCACAAAAATGTAATAGTATTTATAAAATTAAGAATAGCTAAGCTAAAAATATCAGTTAATTCTAATTATTTTTCTTCATTAATTTAAATGCCAAAAAAAGCGACAAACGTTTTGTCTTTTTACCCCGGAATCGTTTTTGTTTCTTTTTCAAAACATTTTAATAATAATAACGCTTTTTATGGTCTTTACCTATAATATTATTATTTAATATAGAGTGATATAGAGTGAACCCTTTAAAACCTGTTTTTAATATACTTAAGGAATACCAAATAATAATTAAATTAATTCATGGCTTAACCCCTCTAAATATTCAATTTATATTACTTTTAATAATTATAACCTTTACAACTTCATGTATTCGAATGTTTACTGTTTTTAGTCTGCACTGGCTGAATTTTTTGGCCAAGTTCTTGCTTGGTCCTCTGGGAACAGGTGTCAATTAAGTTCGCTCATCAAGCTGATTAACAGAAATTCAGCAGCTGTCGTGGCATTTGTGGTTTTCCCCTATTTTGCAGCCCCCGACCAGCTGCCAATGCATTGAATTACAATTTAATTGTTAGGGCGGCGCCCACAGTTTGCTCCACAGGATGTCAGGCATTGTTTCGTGCTGGATTTGCAACTGTCAAAGTGACAAGCATTGGCATCGCCTCCTGCCGGAGTCCCGAGACCTGCGCCATTCATCCACTTATTTATGCTGTTTGAGCATTTGTTGTGCACTAACTGCTCCTACAGCTCCAGCTCAAGTCGAGTCTTGTGCAGGAGGAGCCGGAGCCACACATAAATTGCTTCTGACATGCTCCGTTGACTTTTATGAGCGGCAATGGGCCCGAGGATTGTCTTGCCCTCCTCCTAATTAGAGCCATCTCCCGGAGAGCAGGAGCAGGAGCAGCAGGAACAGGGCATGGTGTGGGCGATGTGTTACTTCGGTTGAGAGGACGCACTTAACAAGTGGAGCCATGTCAGTGGCAGACTCCGTGCTGCAACCGCAGAAGCAAAACTTTGCGAAATAGAAATGTTGCAAAATATTTTGAAGGAGATCCCGTCTCCCGTCTCTATTCTCCATTTACCATTTTCCATTCTCCAGTTGCCATTCCCCGATTTTTCCTCCTTTTGGCTGAAACAACTTTTTGTTTCGTTCAGGTTAAATGCGCGCGAATTGTTTTTTGGCCAGGAAAACTTTGTGATTTAACTTTTGAATAACCGCCAGCTGGGGGGAAGGCGGTGGGGCGAAGGGAAAAGGAGACCAGGGAGAGTGTGCCAAATATTTAAGTGAAATTCTTTTCCAGCTGACTCAGCAGACAAAGGATCCGTGCTGAGTTCCGTCGACTAGTTTGTCATTTGCCAGCGCACTTAACGTTCAGGAGCTGCTGTCCCTGAAAATTGGGATACATTTTATGCTCTTAACCTTTTTATGCAAATTACTATTTCCTCGTCTATCCCGTTCACTTCCTGGTTTCCCGGATCCCGGTTCTTTCTTCCTTTTTGGCCACATTTGCGGCTAGGAGGGCAAACATGGTCCGAATGCTTCCTGGATTCTGCTGCGGTCTCAACTTTTTGTCCAACTTGCTAATCAACCTGTTTGCATAGGCCTCCGGGTCCTCAGCTACATGGAGTTCCTTGGGTTAATGGTCAGGGGCTTTTATAATTAATGCACACACGTGGCGGATGCTTAATGCCAGCATGATCAACCTCAGTACCAATTAAAAAATATTTAAATTCTATTTGGACTTGGGGGTCTTAAGTACTTACAAAGAAATTAGTTCTTCTATGGATGGTACAATGTATATTTATTTTCCAAATCCGTTTCTTTTTCTAATATTTTTTATAACAGAGACCCACACGTGGCATTTACCTAATACTGGCAGGATCAAATGGCCAACCAAATTATAAAGTAGGAATCATAGAAAAGGACTTAGTTCTTAGCTGAATGTACATCTTAAATTTACATATTTATATGGCAACAAATTAAAGCAAATAAACCGCAAATGAAATCTAAATTTTTTTTAGATATATGATTTTTCTCATGTGGGAATTTAATTATATTCCGCCAAGTTTGTAGAACTTTCATTTACCCCAAACATGAAGCCAGTTTCCATGAAAATTCCTAGAATATAGTTTCCACTTTATTTGAATGCCATAACTTTGCCTTTTTGCCCTTGTGCTTTTCATGGAAAGTTATGAAAAATATAAATTTTGGAAACCCAAAACGGAGTTGCCGTCGTGGTCAGGAGACGGCGCCTCCTGTTTGACCGACAATTTATTACAATCACGTCAAAACTCATTTGAATGGCCGCCATCCCAGCCGCAGTTGCTGGCCATAAATCAGAAGCTGCACTGCAGCTGATAATGCCGAAAGTTGGGGAACTGGGCGGGAGTTTAACTCCGCTGTGGGCAAGATGCTCAATTGAATTGGCCGCCGACTTCTGGCCAAAAAAGCCAAGCTCGATAGGAGCAGGATGCGCTTGCTGGCTTCTGGTTTCTACTGCTGGTGTTTCTGGGTCACAGGCAAATGGGTCAGACGCGGAGGAGCCTCTCTCGCCGGAAGGCCGCATAAATCACAGCGAAAGTGAAAAGTGAAAATTACTTAAATTCTATTCCCGTGTATCGAAAATGGAAGGAGGGTGAAATAAAAAAAATCCATCTGATTTATCGACCTGCAGAGCTAAGCAGACGGGATAACTCATAGAGAATGCAGCATTTTCAATTTTATTACCACATAAAAAAATCCGAATATTTTTATACCATGTCCATATCCTTCTATACGGAGGAAGGTTATATGCGGTAGGATGTAGATTTAAAACAATAAAAAAAATGTTTAATCTTTTATATATTTATTAGCTTACAGATTGATTGATATTGTCTAAAATAAAGCAAAATGTAGACTCTTCTAATATTCTGCTCAGGTGTACATAACAATTACATCAAATACATTAAAGAAAAATTCCTCGAAGGACAATAATTTACTAAACAACACATTCAACTTCAACTTTGTTACTCACCATAAGGTCGAAAGTCTAAAGTGCCTTAGTTCTGAAGTCCTTAGAACTACTCCAAACTTTATTTTCCTGCTGGAGATAAAAACCATTATCCCGGACTTCGTTGGCCACTCACGAGAACCTGCATAAAGCTGCACAAATTGACTTGTTTATGCGATAATTTCGTGGAGGAGCCCCAACAATTCGATTATTTAGTGATTTCGGAGGATTTCTAAAGACTGTCAGGGGAAAAGGGCAAAGCACGGAAGGAGCTTGGCCTGGGCAGTTCACAGCTGCTTGCAGCTCACATGCCTCGGAAAATAAAACAAGATTTATTTAGTTGGCCCGGCATTAACTGTTGCCCTTTTGTTATGGCCAAGATTCCCTTCCTTAACCGTCAGGAACTCTTCTATAACGGCTTTGTATGCACGCCTGTGTGTGAGCCGAAGGAGCCAACACATAAAACTCGGATGGGTTTTCTTTTCATTAAAAGCGGATTTACGCACACACACAAAGTGGAGAAAGGTGGCCCAGGACGCAGGACATGGGCGAGGGCGAATACGAGGACTTGAAGGAAAGGAGCGAGCCGGGAAGTGAGAGCAGCTTATTGCACAATAAACACGAACACACACCATCCGCCACACAGCCACACACAAATTATGAGGCTGGCCAGGCAAAGAAAGTCCCCTCAGTGTTCAGATGCTGAGTCAGCGCCAAGAAGTTTCCCTTCTAAACTGCACAGGGAACAAAATATCTAAAAAGGCAGCCTTTAATTCGAAACTCTTTACCGAAAATTAAAAGTATTTTTCCTATCTAAGTGATATTAGTTCATACAGAAATGCCTAATTTAATTATTAAAACGTAAACCATTAAACATACAAGCAATAGTCAAGGATGTTATGCAAAACAAAAAGTAACTTATCCGTTAAGTTTCAGCACTTTCTTGGTTAAGTATTCCACCATAGATAACCTCAGTGTGGCACCCTTAAATTTATTTAATATGAAAATAAAACTTTTTTTCCGTGTATAAAACGATGGCGATAACGAATCCACAGGCAAGGGATCTGCGCCATGTGTGTATAAATGTGTGTGCCAGTCGTCAACTGGTCAATGTTGTCACAGACGAATGTCAACAAGAGATAAGCCATTCATTTTATTCATTCATTCAGGGCCGACCCCCTTAGTTTCCCTCCTATATAATACCCCATACTCCTTGGCTTGGGCAGTTAACTATTCCGTAATTTGAGACTTGTTTGCTGTCACTCGAGACGAAAATAATCGACTTTGCCACGCCGTCTACTCGCCATCTCGCTGTACATACTATGTATACATATATATAGTAAATCGTTATCCTCGAGGAATTTGGGCGCGACTTGTCTCCGATTTCGTGGGCAGACCGTGCAAATAGCAAATAAAAACACGTATCCGCAAACATGAAAGGCTGGCAAGCCAGCTTTGTGGGCCGAAGGATTGAATACCCTGAAGGATACGTCAATTATCGTGACCACTGGCTTACATAAGCCCTGTGTACACTATTCCTGCACGCATTTTACGTAAGATAAGCCCAATCGATTCCAAGGGTAAGCTGTCTTCTGCAGAAGAAAGTTACCCCATGCTGAGTTTAATGAATAGAGCCCGTTTCTATGAGCTTTGTCCCTCATATTACCCAAGTCATTGTATTTATAAATACAGGTCCCTTTCCAGAATCATTTATAGATAATAATTTGGCTCCTTTTCACACTCAAAACTCACAAAATAAATTTAATACTTGCTGAAGTCTAACTCAATTTCGATATATCTTCCCATAATTGCTGTACCCTTTACCAGGACATAAGAACGCAGCGACGCCCCCCTTGTGACATTTTTTGTGGCAGGGCTTGAATGATTATTTTTGTGTGTCTGCTCGTGTGGCTGAAGCCAGTAAGAAACCCAAAAGTCCTTTGCTAATTATGCCACAGAGTTTTGCTGTTGACTTTGCCCCGGCTCTTGGAAATAAATGATAGGATGCCTGGTCAGCTCATTCACATCCTAGCCATGTTTGTTGACCATTTCTTGGGCTTTTGGCCATTTGCCCGAGACAAAACAAATGTAGCTGCATCCGGACCAGAGTCGTCCTGGCTGGCTGGCTGGCTGGCTCGGCCTTACACATGTACCAAGTACGTCCTGCGGCTGCCGCCTCCAGTTTTTCTGGCCACGCCAAATGCATTTTTCAACTGCTGACCAGGGCAGCTGCTCCTGGCTCTACACGGAGAATAAATGTAATTAGAGCAATTGCTGTTTTGTTTTTGTTTGTTTAATTCTAAATAATATATTACATATTAGGATCACAATTCAATGATCGTTATTAGCCGTCATTAAGATTCCTTCTTACTCAAGAATCACGAATGATAACGAATTTTATCTTGATAATTTCAGACTCTTCATTATTTTGTTGCCATAATTCTTTACAGTGTTCTGATGACTCTGGTGCTGATGCTTCAGCTAGGTTGCCCGCCTCGTTAGCCACAGCAGCTGCTGGTCCTGGTCCTGGGAGCAGGGAGCACGGAGTTGGAAAATGGGTTCGGGCCAAATGTTGCACGGTGAAAAATAACAGAGCACCGGATGTGTCGCCTCTCGGTGCCCGGTCCCCGTTTCCCGCTCCGCCGGCAGTTGCTTTGAGTGCTGTTTGACTTGCGTATAAATGCAATTTACAGTTGCATGCGACGCCTCATGAATTTTAAGGAGCTGGCAAACTCAACTCCGTCTGCCACGCCCACCCGGAATTACTTTTGCACCCCCATGGTCGGGTGTGCGTGTGTGCTGCGGTGTGTGCGATAAATGCGTCACTTAATTGTGCGAACTCATTTCTGATAGGTGGCCGGCGTGTTGCAAGTACTGAATGCCAAATGGAAATTGCCATTGAATGATCGGAGACAATTTCTGGCAACTCGCAGCTCTTGAAGCTCTCGACTCGCATATTGCGTGTACGCCTATGTACGTTCGGGTATTTACAGTTCGCCCACTCTTATTTATTGCATATGTATTTATTGAATTCCTGGGCAGACAGTCAGACAGGAAAGGGGGAAGCGCAGTTGCGATATAAATATTTATACCGGACGTATAATATTGCCGGCATTGTCCGGTGGACTCTCAGGACTCCGCTGCTCCACGGCTCCCCGCTCCTTAACGGTTTTTAAATTGATTTCTCGCATCCATTGTGCCGGAGCCGCCACAAACAGACGGGCAGCCTCAATTCCAGTCAAAGCTGCACAGAACGAAATTGTATTAAATTCGAGATTAATGGTTGATAGGTTATAAAATACAATTTTAATAGCATTATTCCTTTGCTCAAAGGTTGATAAATCAATCAGAAATCAGGAGAGCAATCGAATTGGTCATTCAAATTGAGAAGGACATGTGTCTTTATTTTGTGTCCTTTAAGTAAATGCGAAGTTACATCTTTTCAAGAAACTACACCCATTTGATCATTGCTTAAGATCATTTTCTTTCCGTGTATATATATAGGGGCTATAGCTATAGATACCAATCCCAGTTCCGTGACCCTCGATGGCTGGGCATTTATCTTGCGACCCTTTTGGGACTTCACAGCCCTTTTGCCTTTTCGCCGAAAGCTTTGCCCTGGCCAATGCCTTCAGCTGCCAGAAATTGGCTTGTCCGCACTTAAATAATAATCAATTCTATTAAATTATTGAGTAAGCTGCTTTCGCTAATTGTGGGCGGCGAACGGGCAGGCAATCGCCGTTATTACAGCTTATTTGGCGAAACTTTTCTTATTTTCCCCTTAGCTGCCTCTTGGCCTGTCATCGTGGCTGGATAAACTTTATTGCCAACTTTATTTTCGCATTTCCTTTCAGGATTTGTCACTGGAGTCCCCAAGCGTTTTTTCTCTCGCTATTTTGACTGTTATCTGGCGCATTACTGTGATTATTGTCGTTTCGCAAAGGGGATAGTGAAGAGAAAGCGGAATGGGACAGGATACTCTAACTACATGTGCCGTCTGCTTTCGATTTGCTGTTATTTCAACTGGTCCGAATTAAATTGCTTGTCACAGATAAATCAACGGCGACCGCATATATTATGCAGTTTTTATTTCAGATTTAATAAACGAGATGGCGAGCTGGAAAAGCAATAAATAAATATTGCAACGCAGACAACCCATCTCTTTAAAACGAAATATTTCTTTAATAGCTTACAGCGAGCTCTTTCACATGATAAATGCCTAGCGGTTTTTTTCGGTGGGTCGTGAAATATAAATATTTTTAAAATATGTCACTCGTTATATTCGCTGTTAGCCTCGGTAAATATTAAGATTTCAAACAAATTATTATTCAGCTTTTAAGCCTCTTGCTAGACAACGATATGGTGGCTTTATAAATACAAAGTATTTTTCTTTAGTATAACATTACATTGCACTATAGACTCTATAGAGTCTATATACTATAGAAAGCATTTTATTTGTAAATTATTTAGTAAAATATCAAATATATTAAACACATAGAGGTATACTTCTGTGAGCATATTAAACAATTAAATTCTCAACATTAATTTACATCAATGCCACTGTTTCTCTACATGGCCCCCATGCCAACGGACAGCCTAAAAGTATGCTCTTCTTTATAATCGAAATATTAGCTCGCGGCTAACAGCTCTGTTAGTGGCATGTACAAATGTTCAAATGGAAACCATTTTTTTTCCTTTCACGAACAATGTATTAAAATGTTAATTTAAATCTCTCCAACGCCGGAATTCAAGAAAGAGGAATTCTAAAAACATAAATAGCAGAAGCTGTGAAATTAGACCGACAAATGTAAGCAAATATTGTTTATGGTTACTCCTAAACGCTGGGCAGACTAACTTTTAATGAGCCGAAAGAGCGGAGGGCTGAGTGATTGAGCGGGGAACATTTGCGGGCTTTGAGTTTAGTACAAAATTTAATTTGCACACTGGCAACTAACTAAACTATAAACTGCAAACTGTCGGGGGTTGGTCCGAGGGTCCGGGGACTGCGAGTGCGGTTTGAAAATGATTTTGTAATATTGCACACAAGCGGAGCGCTCAGCTGGAAATAGCTGAACGCATGGCACAAATGCGCATAAATAAACATTCCAGGACGAACATTCCGGTGTCCCCGCAAAGGGATAATGCGGCGGAGCGGGGCGATGGACTGAGAATGCAAAGGGGCAACATGCAGGTAATAACCGGATGTACCTAATTGAATAAAGCGTGTTTAAGCCGGGACAACGCACACAGGACATTGCACCCGTTCCCAGGGCAGAGGTCTGTGCCCAGAAAATCCGTAAGCCCCGGCGGACCAGAGTCCGGCTCAGCTGGGAGTGGCTCCTGGTCCACGGAAGCGGAAGTTGCACTCTGACTGAATATCGCTTAATGGTTAAACTATTTAAATTTTAATTCGCCCAGTGAGTTCATTAGACCCGAACCCGTTGCATTGTGAGGATAGTAACCAGTGATGGCAGGAACCATTTCAGATATGGGAATATTAACGAGATAGACATTACACCGGACAAAATAGTTTCTGTAAATCATGAATTTCATATTTAATATATCATATTTCGTAGTTATTTAAACTAATGAATTAATACTTTCACTTTCAAACTTTTAATGAGCCTTAGGACTCTTTAAAATTCAAATTTCTTTAAATGTTTGAAAAGAAAATACTATTTTAATGTTCTATTAAATATTTAAGGTAATTACATCATTTAAATTTAAATCAAATTATATTGGAGCAGATTATAGATATTAGTACAGTAAAAGTTAAAGAAATATAATGAAGTAACAACAAGTATGGCAAAAAATATATATATAGTTTTATTAAAGCTATTGAAAACATATGGTTTTCAAACTCCAATTGAAATTTACACATTTTGAACAAGTAAGAAAGCTACAGTCGAATGTGCTCGACTGTGAGATACCCGGTACCTAAACGTTCGCGCTTCACACTAAAAGGCAATTTAAAATTGTACATACATTACATTGTACATACATACATTGGCGCCATTATATGATATAATTAATAATAAATATAATTTATATCGCACGGCCAAGGCTCGAATGCGCCACCTGTCGGCTACAGCTTGCAACAGCAGTGCTTTAGGGCGGTGTGTTTAAATTCTAACCTTATTGCTTATATCTCCCATGTTTATCATCCGATTTTACTGAAATTTTCAGGAAACGTCCATTTTATTTTATTTGTTTATTTTATCTATTAACTTTAACCCGAAAATAACGAGTATAGCTTAATAACGTTTTTTATGATTTATGAGGGCGCAAGTGGGAGTGGCCAAATTTGAAAACAAACTTGATCTGCGTGCAACAGATTCCAATGTTGTCACCAAATTTGGTAACTTTAGCTCTTATAGTCTCTGAGATCTGTTGTTTCACACGGACAGACAGACGGACAGACGGACAGACGGACATGGCTAAATCGACTCGGCTGGTGACGCTGATCAAGAATATATATACTTTATAGGGTCGGAGATTTCTCCTTCTGCCTTTTACATACATTCTCGGTTGGCACTAACTTATAATACCCTTGTACCCTATGGGTACCGGGTATAAAAAGGTCTCAAGAATTGAAGACAAATTTCCGGAAAATTTAAAGATTTGTTCGTTTTAAGTCCATTATATTTCAGTTTATTTCCTAAGCTAAGTTCGTTAGGAAAAGGACAAATTAACATCACTGAAAGTAACGAATTTCCCCCTTGCTTTCTCGGCGGTTTATTTCCGTTTACTTGCGGTGACCGCCGTGTAACGAGCACCCCGGACTAATCCTACATACATTTAGCAACTCACGTACTAGACATCAGCCCAGATATAGGCCCCTACTACATACATATACACATATACAGTGTATTCCATATCCGACTTACCTGCTGGCAGTGCTGCAATTGCTCTGCCCTCGCCGTTGATGATGATTAATGAAAACGAATCTATTGAATACGTGCCGTCGCCTCCGGTCCAAACATAATACCCTTAAGACCCCGAAAAGAGCTGAAATTTGTTGCCCTTTGATTGATTTGTTGAAGGCCCCCAAACACTGTTTAATTGGTGGATTCGATGATTGGCAAAATGGAGTTTTATGAACTTAATTTTAAGGCGATTTGGGTGTGATGACACATACGGAGCGGAAGTCATGAAAACAAAAACAGGGGGGAAAACACTGTGTGAAAATTCGGGGGTAGAGGGCCTTTTCCCAGCCGACTCCACAACAATTTGATTTGCTGGAAAATCAAATCAATTTCGAAACCGAGTAAAATGTCAGAAGCCTTCGGTGCTCGTTCGTTTTACGGCTGACTGGCCGGGCTAATTATTTTGGCCAATGCCCACAGACAGCAGGAACAGGAGCAGGATGTCCTGTGTTCGGGATCAGCATGCAAAGTCCATTTACCACCGGGTGACGCCTACACAGAAGACAGATTAACTAGCCATGTTCCAGGACCTTCATGCCGGCCTACTGTCCTGCCCGCCTCTCCCCCCCCCAAAAAAAAGGCAGCCTGCCAAAGTAGATTACCAAATTTAACACTTCATTGGCTTTTTATATCCAGGACAGGACATGGACACGGTCCAGATACTCTGTCCCCGATGACCCTTCGCCTTTGGCATATTTAAAATTCCATTTGGCCGTTCGATTCGTTCGATTCGCTTATGTCCCCGAACATATTCCATATTTTATTTGCCGATTTTAATCAAATTCGCACTCATCGCACCGCGTCCCATGAAATATTCAAGTTTCGGCTGTCAGCCAGATGTTGTGGGCTGGCCCGGGCCTCCATAGCGTGTCATTCCCGATCTGGATCTGGATGTGGAGCCGCCGGAGGGACATCAGCATCATCCAGCCCACTGTCAGCTGCCAAAGGCTCCGCATTTCAGTCGCTTTTTGGCATTTTTATCACCGCTCGCATATGAGTTTTCGCTTTTCTACGTTGACAATATTTTTAATGAAGCCGAAGAGTTCCCTTCGTTTTGGTCTCGCCGGCACGAAGTGTCAAATTAAAATAATCAGAACATGACAGCTACCGGTGTGCTTGAGAAATCCCTTTCAATAAAAACCAACAAAAAGAAGAGACAAACCGAAAAAAGCCCACGCCAAAAGTTGAGCCGCAGAAATATGTTTCATTAGCGCGAATTTCGGCGCATTTCTTGCAACTTATTTCTTGCGCTTCATTAAAGCGACAAATCCGATTAGGAGGCCAGCCAGAAGTTCCAGCATTTCGACTAAAATAAATTGAAAATGAAATCGAACGTGAACCGCAACATGAACATTAGGCGGCCAGCGACTAAGCATTTAATGTCAACCCCCGAAAAAGGCCGAGAGCCAAAAACCGAGAACCGAAGAGCGAGAATCGAAAACCATAACAAATACAAAACCAAATAAATAAACCAAAGAAATTGAGCGAAATTGCCTGCCAGATCAGCGAGCGAGTCCCTCGGTACCCATCTCAATGTTTTTTCGCAAGGGTTCGGCCGTGGCCCGGCTGGAAACTTGAGATTTATTAATTCTTAGAATGATTCCTATAAATTTGTCTCTGCATCTGGGTCTGCTGACCAGACCAGGCACCGACACTGGATTGCTTTGGATGAGATGGGACCGGGCAACGAAAACTGACAGAGCATGGAAATCTCGGGCTCGGCAACAGCAGTTTTTTTTATCCAGATGAAGTGCACTTTGCCTTGGGTCGTCGGGGCGCGGGTGTAAAATATGCTTAATAAACGAAACACACATAATTAAACTTTGCCATTGGGCGGGAGCTTATACCTTTGCGGATACTTTTAGAGTTTTTAAGTATGTTCTGACTCGTAGGATAAGGGAAAGTTACGGATATAATATACTATCCATTATGGTTTTAATCTATTAAATCTATAAAATTATAAGAAAGAGGTCTTGAACCCTATTATTTCGGCCTATGCTTGCCAGAAAAATCTAATAACAAGTAGCCCTAAAAAACTTTAATATATAAACAAATCAAATTTACTCACTTTTATGTGGTGAACTCTGTGCAGAGTGATATTGTATCTTAATAAACATCTGTAGATTACGTTTATAAAATATTTAGGCCATTTTGCAGAGCAAATTCGGAAAATGTCTACCACCAGGCATGGTAAGCCTTCTAACTCTGCGTATTAGCTTACATAGCTAACCAAATCCAATGGAATCCCTTATCTGCCAATACAGCTCACACAAATATCGCATTTAAGCCTTCAGCTTTTATGAAGCTGCGCTTAGATGTTAGCTGATAGTTGGTGGCTGGTTGCTGCGGTTGCTTGTGGCCACAGCACCGGCAACATCGATACCGCGCCGTGGAACAAACCAAACTCCCATGCTTCATGTTTGGTTACTTAATACATTTCTCATTTTTGCCAAACAGCTGAGCTGAGCTTGGGCTGGAGCCTGGAGCCTGGAGGAGGGACCCGGACACCTGGCAACTGTTGCACTGGCACACCAACTGACAACGCCAGCAATCATCGGCGGCATCTGGCCCAGCAACACCCATCGGCCAAGTGTGGCCCTACAAATTGCTTCCTCATTGGCCACAGCAATTAAAAGTAATGAAAAGTTGTGCAGGCCAACAAAGAGTGCCCCCTTCTCCGCTTCTGCCACGTCCTCGTCCGCAGCCGTACCCAATGGACTCGTCGGATCCACTGGATACGTAGTCGTCGGATGCGGCGCTGCATTAAAGTCAAACAACGGTAATTATGCAAATTGCAAAATGGAGCGACTGGCGACAGGCAATGGCTGTCAGGCGAATTTCTAGCTTCAGCACCAGCTCCAGCTATAGCTCCATCTCCATCTCCATCTCCATCTCCGTCTCCAACTGCAGCTCCAGTTCCTAGCTGAGGCCACTGGCCAGTGGCCACACATTGACGTCGGCTGCGACGGGGCCACCGCAAGTGTTGCCAGTAGGAAATCAAATTAGCGCGCCACCATGGACAGCCAGCTCTGGTCACCAGTCTACACTGAGGAAAATATAGAGCAAATGTATTTAGTTCTTGTTAGGGTCGGTTTATGTCCCCATATTCAAAGAGCCTGATAGCTATCTGTCCCGAAAAGATAATCACCATATACACTTATCGTAAAGTATATCGGGTTTCTGCCCTCCTAGAACTTTTCTGAATGTGGAAGAATAACAAATTTCTTTTTACTGTGCAGTTAAAAATAGATAAAGCTTCCAATTGTGCTGCAAGGCGCAACCAATGGCTATCGAAAGCCGGAAAAGATTTGACAGGGAGTCTGGGTCCCAGACAAAGTTTGCTTTCACTTTTTCAAAATAGACAACCAAATATTCCTTAGCAGAAACTTTATCTGGCCGCTAAATTTTGACAGGAAGGGTTCAAAATATTAGTTAGCGAGGGAAATAGCTTATAAATTATAGTCGTATTTTACTTATTTCCTTCTGAATTATTATCATTTCGCACAGTGCAGCTCCTAGTTGCAGCTCAAGATCCAGACCACAGATATGCCCAGTTGTAGGTTGTTCTTGCTGCTGTTGCAATTGTTGTGGTGGCCACACTGGCACGCACTGCAGCAACTGCTCTGCATATGCTCATATAAGCGTTTGTGATTATGGGACTTGGCCCGGAGGCGTGCAAGCAGGGAACCGAGGAGGAGGAGGTGGCATCCCATGGGCAAAGGAAGCTTCGGTCAGCGGAAAGACTGAGGCTGCAGGAAATGGCAGCCAGCGATCATCTTCTAAGCCTTTGCTAAGCCAGAGTCAATTTGCCTCCGGATAAGTGCGAGTTTTGCCAATGCTGCAGTTGTGACTTCAATCCAACTTCAGTCCAGCCAAGCGCCTTGGAATTGGAGTATTGCCAACCAGCAATAGTTGGGCATTTGTTTATGCAAAATATACATAGATTGACAAGCAATAAATACTGCTGGCAGTGCCAAAGGGGATTATGAAATAGAAGGGGAAAATAGGAAACTTAAAATGTTTCCAAGGAAACTTCCAAAATCTCTTAGTGCCACTGGTGTAAGCCTCAATAAAACTGTAGGACCGTAAAACCGCCTAAGAGATATATGGCCGCTAATATTTCATTTACAGCACATGCCAAGTTCAAAGAAAATCAATCGAGAAAGTAACCACAGTAAACGAACAGCCAGACAAGGCGTCCATGACTAAAGCCATTTTAATTAGTTGCGGCGGGACGAATCGGGAACGCAACTCCCGGCCAGGTACACGTTTTTGGATAATTGACGTTTGGTGACTCTAAGACCTCCGGTCAAGTCAAGTCGCTCCCCGCACTAAAGGCGAGCCTTGGGCCATAAACTTGAACTCGTTTCGCTGCGTTGCAGTTGGAGTTGCTGCTGCAGTTCCTGCTGTTGCATGTTGCGGCTGAAGTTGCTGCTGCAGCTGCAATAAAGCGTTCCAAGTTTTATGGCCGCTCCCGCCTCTTCGGCTTGTAAAGGGGAAATGCAAAATAGCGGAAATGGTTCTGCCTGAAAGTGGAATTAGATGGCGAAGTGGCCGCCATTGGAGGTGTTGAAAACGGCTGGACTTTGAAGGTGACGTCTCGGGAGTGGGACTTCTGCCCTGGGTTCTCGCCCATGACAGCTGCGCTAATTGCAAACCGCCATAAAAATGCGCAACATATTCGAACTGGGAAATGTGCAGAGAGATTCTAGCCGGGAGATATCTGTATCTGCCCGGTGCAGTGGCCACAAATCAAGTTTTGGCTAAAAAGCTTCGGCCACTTTGCAACTTTCAGGAGCAGATTTAGCCCGAAATGTCCGATCATTTTATGTTGCCACCCGCTGATAGCTTCTATTTATTTTTAAAGCCAAATTTGAAAGTTGTTCTCCCAACCTAGAATTTTTAAATTCTTACCTCTGTGAAGATTTCACCATGTTAAATTTATTAAGACGAATTAATACTATACATGCAAAAGAAAAAATATAGTAAGTTATTTGATTTGAGTTATTTTAGTCTTGATTTAACTCTTGATTGACAGACACACACAATTCCCGCATTCCGTTCGCATTCGACATTCGACATTCGCCGGAGGTATGTAAAATCAACGAGGGGACACTTTTCGGAGATGAGTAACTCCGCGGAAACTTGCAGTTAGAAGCTGTGTTTGGTCATCCCTCTACGATGCTTCGATTCTTCGATTCTGTTCGGGTTTCTCGCTTAATTGGCTTGGAATTGCTTGGATATTTCGAGCCCCAAAACAACACAGATGGGCAGTGGCAGCGGCAGCGGCAGCTCATCAATACAATGGCCAATCCGACGGGGAACCCCTTCCGCGGGAGCATTTTTCAAAGTCCGAGGCGCGTTAACAAAAATCCTTTTGAACATGTCTGTGCTCCTAATCAAAATTCCAAAAGTCATCAGCTCTTGTTTGCCGACTCCACTTTGGGCACCCGGTTAACCGCCATCCTCCATGGACCGCCAGGCTCCCTCGGATCCCCCAGCTTCAGACAGGGATGTTGCAGCTTAATGACTGCCGGCCAGGAATTCTCAAGCCGGCGAAGCACAACAAAAACGACCGAGAGGCAGAAATGGATTTCTTTAATTTATAATTTATTGATGTTACCGATTCCCTGTCCATGTGTCCATGTCCCTGCTTCTGTCCCTGTCCGCCAGTGAATTCCCCACAATTGCTCATTAGGTGCCGGGCATTAATCATCCGGGAGTGACCCAGAGAGCCGGAGAGACGGCCACTAGGTCATCCGTTCGGGAGGGAAAGTAAACAATTTAACGCCCTCGGTGGAGCAGTCCCGAAAACTTGCTAATTATCAACACATTTGACGAGATCGAGGATGGGTTTAGCGCTGGAAAGGAAAGCGAGAATACCAGGCTCCTCAATTTTGCGAAGGAAGGATTTGTTTTTATACTGAAAGAAACTGAAATTAAAGTTTAAGTCTGATACACGTACGGTAGTGGCAATATCAGAAACAGCTGTATTCCAATGTCCGCTGCTTATTATCTGTGTATGTTTTTGGAGTTTTGATTAATTTCTTTAATTAAATTCTTCAATTTTAAAATTAATTATACTAAACTTGGTCTTATAGTATATTATTTTCAGTGTAGATTGCGAGGGGGATAAGTCAGCAGCAGAAATCCAATTTCGTTGCACATCAAACTGCGCCACGCCCCCTTCAACGCCCCAAAGAAACTACCGAAGTAAGTGCTGAGCCGTCCTCCTCTCCTTCTCCTTCTCCATCTCCATCTCCTCATCCTCTCTTTTCCACTTTTCACTCTATGCACTTTTATTTCTTTTACGTTCTCCCTCCATTCTCCACTTCCCTAAAGTGCGTAGCCTGTAACGCAGAGGAAAAAGTGATTAATATTTGATATTGTTCCAGAGATTGCCTATAAGGTGGGTTCCAGGTCCGAAACAAGAGCAAGGAGAGAGGACTATAAGGGAAGAAAGAGAGGTTTAATATGGAAGAAAGAGAACAGAGAAGAATGCGGGGAAAGCGAAGGAAAGAGAGAACGAGAACGATTTGCAGGTGCCGCTGGAACGAGTTAGAGGCCCAAGACCGAAACAGGATACTCGCAATGCCTCGGGTTCGTCCATATCCCTTGCCTCTCCTTCCTCTCCGTTCTCACCTCTTCTCCCTTTCCTCTTCAACCTCTCCTTTTGCGTCTCGCTCCTGTCTGCCAGCTATCAATCAGCTTTTGACATTTTTAACTGGAATTTCATGAAAATTTATTCGATTTTAAATTAAAAACCAAAGTAAAAAAAGAAAAAGGAGCGAAGTGGCAGAGGTCTATAGCGAAAGAGAAGACAATAAACAAGGACAGCAGCAGGCACAATCCTTGATCCTTTATTAGCCCGCGAAAGGCGCCTAAAAATAACAGCCATTTCAGGAATTTACATAAAAATATCTGCTTTTTTACGTTCTGTTTATTAGGTGTTTCCCCCCGAAGTCCCCACTCTCTCCTCGACGAAACAAAGAAAAGAAATAAAGAATCTTAAATGGCACTTTAATGAACTCAAAATCCATGAAATGAACGTCAAGTATTGGCCATCAAAATTCATTTGCACTCGAGACTCGCGGCTGTCAGGGGGATCCGGACCCAGTCACAGTCCCAGATCCAGACCCAGACCCAGAACTGGACCCAATCCCAATCCCGACCTGGAACTTAAGCCGCTTAAAACATCAGATGATTGCGGCTGATTAATCAGAGGCGAGCATTTAAGCCCCGCAGATCGAGCAGGATAGCAGGAGTTTGGGCGCTTATTTGGGCCATAAAAGTGTCATTTATCAATTCGAATAAAAATGAATCTGTTTTTTGGGTCCGCCACACGCAGTAGGTAAGCGTTGTTCTAGGGATGCATTGAGAGAAGATGTCATGAATAACGACGAATATTAAATATCGTGCATAATAACTTTTTAAAAGTATCGTATAGTATCGTTATTTGTATAATTTGTAATATATTTAATGGATGTTATATTAATTTACAACTTGAAGTCAAAATTTATAACCCAGAAAGGTTAAGCATCGACAACATATCGTGATAAATAATAATATCGAAGTTAATGACATATCAAAAACTATCGATATGAAATAAATTATTTTATTTAAATAATGAATATAAATTACTGTAAGTATCAAAGAAAAATAGAATAAACATAAACTTATCCCAAGAAAAATGAAAATCACTTAGAATTCCTCAAATTTAATATCGACACGATATCGATAGTTTTGTCCATCGCTACTCTCCCCCATCTAGTTGAAGTCTTGGCCTTTAATAGATTTGGCTTAATTGGCCGCCGCTTTCTTAATGTTGTGACATCAATCAACAGATACTCAACTTAACTCAACTCAATTCAGGGCCCTTTCTTTTATTTCCAGCAAAATGCAGTTTCGATTTCGGTTTCTCGGTTTTACGTTCGCATCGCGCATTCCCTATTTGGGGTTTATTGCCCATCCGAATTCCACTGATTGGGTTCCCAATACGTATTTCGAATCTCCCACCATCTCGCTGCTTTGTCAACCTTATTTCTAATTGGAATTCGGTTGCGAGGGGTGGGAAACTACAATCTAACCGCAATGCCATTAGTCCAGCACCTTTCTCCCCCCCTATATTTTTCCCTATCCCATTCTCTCTCTAGCACGCACAAAATCAAAGAGGACTCAGAGTCCCAGTCTGGTTTCGTGCTGGCATCGAATACTCCTGTCAATATTTACATTAATTCTCTGCGCTACAGGCACGCCTCGCAAGCCTCGATTTCAACCAGCAACAGCTGTCTGTTCGGTAATGGACACAGGACTACAACTAACCAGAGTTCCCAACTCTTCTACACTGCTAAAAATAATAATGTAAAGACTAAACGTGATGATTTTAAATAATGCTCAAAAGTGCCAATGATAGTTCAGAATTTTAAGTTCTTTGAGAGATTTCCAGCTTGGAAATGGATAAATATATTAAAATGTAAAATAAAACCTCTCTAATAGAGAAATGCCTAAATCTACAAAATGAAAACTAAGAGTTAACGGAGTATCTGTAACAAATTCCCGGAAGTCTCGAAAGCCTTTCTGTTGATATAAGTAAGCTGCGCGTTCTCGAAACTGTAAAGATTTGTGTAAGGATAAAGTATCAACTCTATGACTTTGTAGTTGTATAAAGTTGCAATTGAATTTGTTGCATGTTCCGTTTTTTCCCCTGGTGTACTCACCCCGGGCGCCTTTTCGGTTAACTCCTGCTGCCTGCGGTGGTTAGATGACTTTTATTCGTAAACTGAAACAGAAACTAAACCGAAACCAGGAAAAGTTGTCGAGCAGCCGAAAGTAGGAAAAGCGTTTTTGCTGTGGTCCCCGAAAAGCCAGGGAAATTCAGTAGGGTAACGGGTGGTATTGTAGCAAATTTTGTGCCTTGTTGTGGTCAGTCACCCCTAACTGAATGCCACCCCAACCCCTTAACGTTTTCGGAGCATATTTCTCGTTCAACTTGGTTTTTGTTAATTTATTTCAATTAGCACAAGAATGTGACGCAAACAGTTTCCGATGTGGCAGCTGCAGCAGAAAGAGCAGCAGCAGCAGCAGCGGCACAACAGACACATGTCATGTGTATACGTCCACCCCGTGGCCCCATGTTAAGCATACGCCACCGGACAAGAGGCAACTTTGACTGAGGCTTTTTTGCGCTTTTCCCCGCTACTTGATTTTATGGCGCGTGACAATTGTGCCCGGAAAAAACGAGCGCAAACCCTCCCCCATCTCGAATTTATTGTACTGCAATTGCATTTAAATTTGCCAGTTGCCAGCGAATTTCGTTTAATTAACGTCAACTCGACTTGCGCCCCATGCCAAAGTCTATTGTTGTTTAGCAAGCAATGAGGCATGACGTCCCGCCCTGAACCTAATCCAGAATCCGCCTTAGATCCGGTGATTTGCTCGCTAAACAAAAACCAAAACTTTCGCCCACATGACTCGTTAAACTTTGGCCAACAATTTTCGAGTTTTCGGCAGTAATCGAAACATTTTGAACTGGTCTGCAGCGAGTTTCCTGCATAGTTGCACAAAATACTTGGCAGAAACATGCTGAGCTTCGTGTTTAGTAGCCTGCTACTCCATAAACTAAAGTTTAGAGCTTATGCACAGAGTGGGCGACGCATCCTTTGTCCAAATATTGGGATCCCGGGCACTTTTCAAACGGCGGTTAGATCAAAACAGCGACATTGCGAAAATTTATGAGCTACACAATACAAAAGAGCGAGCCAAAGCTCACATGTGGCAGACACGAGACGCATTGGGTTGAAAAATACAGAGACGAGGGACAGACAGCCCGACAGACGAATCGTGGAATAAAAAAAGGAAACGAAACGAAACGAAACTGAAATGAAATGAAATATTTCATTTTATGCTCATAATAATGACACCAACTTCGGGGGCTGGGACAGAGGCAAAAATGTTATAAAATACTTGATTATGTGAGCCATTCACAGACTTCTGTCTAAAATGTGTGAAGTTTATGAACTACCCAACGGGCATGGTAAACAAACCAAAGACCCGAATGAAGGCACATCTGGAGTTGTTTCAAGTGTCCGCCTCATAAAAAAGACATCAATTCCGAGTTTGTTTGGAAATAATAATCCGAGAGGCGGCAGAACGAGATCTACGCGAAACTCATTAACAAAGTGATCCAACAAAACATTGTAATTATCGAGCCGAAGACCCACAGCAAGAAATGGCCAGAAGGCAGCCTTCGGAGCTCCGGATAATCGGGCACCGAGCGAAGGCTTCTCTATATAGCCCGGGGCTATTTTCAGCAGCAATCCGCAATTAAACACTCGAAATGGACTTGGCCGTGGCCCAAGTGGACGCTCAATAGGATCCGCATTTGGGCTCTGTTCTTTATACCCATTTACTACGCTGAGGATTCTGTGGACTTGTTTGGAACAAAGTTATTCCACTGTCAGAATTGTGTTTAATTGAAAATAATTGTGATAATATTATAAAGGAAATAACTGACGTACTTGAATAACTAGAATCAGCAAGGGCATGCCGTTGAAGCTGATTTCGAGGTCATATTTTTGTAGAAAATAAGCCAATTTTAACCACATTTTTCTATGCATGGTCACACCGTCCCTTTTTCTATGAAAAAATATGTCTTTAAAGTGTATGCACTGCTAGAATAACGATCATTCTGAAACATATAGATACTCTTAAATCTAATTATTATATATTTTATTATTATTTTAATAAATAATAAGTCAAATAATATTTTAAAGCACGGTCACACTGTACGTTTTATATGGAAAGCGATGAAAAACTTATCGACTAGACTAGATCGAATTTTTAGGTTTTATTGTCTGGATATATTTTGTCATGATAGATTGACAATATCCTTATATTACCTCCTGTCGTAAAGCATTTAATAATTTCTCCATATGATGAGATACCATATTTACTCCGAGTGCATGACACCTTCCCAGTTGGCTCATTCCCAAATCGGAAAATCGGGAGTGCAGGGAGTGCAGGGTATCCCCCAGCCAGACCCTCTTACCATTTAGCACTCTTGTTCGTTATTTTCGCACATGTTTGCATTATGGTTCATAATTATAGGCGCTGTTCGTGTGCCAGTATATTCCGTGCAGTATGGGTACTGTGAATTTCAGAAGTTATGGCTTCCGAAGTGGGCGTGTGCCACAGCCGCTCTGTGAAGCTGGAACATTCTGTGGGAGAGCGCTCGAAAATGAGTTGGCAATAATCGCCGCTGGCCACACCAAACCCCGGCTCCGACTCCAATTCCGACGCCAACGCCCACGGGCGCAGAACACTTCGCCACTTCGGATCGAGATGGAAGCCGGGAGATAGTCCGAGTCCACCTTTCTACCCCCGGATTCAAAAACCCTAAGATTTTAAGTACTCTGCGGCCTTTGTTTTTTGTGATTTCCAGTGAAACATGAAAACGGCAAATGAACTACGACTGGCCGGGAATAACTAACTACACAGGGCCACTTCAGATGGGCCAAAAGTCGCTGATAAGGCGGACAAGGGGCACGAAAAAATAATAAAACCAAAACCCAAAATAAGGGGTATGAAAGACCCAGAAGTGGCGCTTTTAGTGGAGCATTCCAAACAGGCAGAACTTGAATAATAAATGGGTTTGTGAAATATAATTTAAGAAGTCTATCAATTTAAAGTACATATATTTGGAATAAGGACAACTAATAAAGAGTTTTTGTACTTATGTCCTAATTAATGGTAATTCATCATTCTGTTAAAATGTGTTGGATATTGAGACCTTTTATTTAAGTTGCACAAAAATTAATGAAAATTTAAATCTTGTTCAAATTTTACTACAGTTATTTTGCTATTATTCCTATATAAAATGTTTTCTCTGTACCTGTTCAGAACTCAGTTGAAGAGTTTGCTCTGCTCATTCGTTTCCCTTTTCCCGACACATTTTCCCTCAACTCGCGATGCCACTCGAAGTGATGTAAATTTTGACAGAGCAAACAATTGAAATGAGACAAAAACCTGGCGCTGAAAGGTGGTTTCTTACTCTCTCACTCTCCATATATCCCTCTCTCTCGGAACTTATATATCCCGCTCTTTCTGGGACATGTTTCGAGTGCGTGCCAGAGGAAAAGAGGCAACGCCTGATTAATTTGAACTGATAAGGCTGTCATTTGGCTTTTGTTTGATGTTGTGTAGGCTGAACCGAAACGTTGCGCAGGCGCAAAACATTTTCCAGGTCATACGCCCAAAAAACAACAACAACAGCAGCGCCGTAAGGTAACAACATTAACAACAGAGCATTCCCTTTATCTTTATCGCATTTTGAGTGAAACATGAGCAATGTTGTTGCCATTGTTGTTGCTGTTGCTTTTGTTGTTCTTTACCGCCAGCCACGTTCGAAAACAATTACCCCACAAAGCAAACCAAAACCAACAAGCAATCAGACACAGAGAAAAATAATGGGTAAGATAATCAAGTAACCAAATAAAGGTTTCCAAATTAAATGTTTACTATGATAAAACCATATTAATGCAACTTCAGTGGGATTCAGTTTGCACCCTTTTTCCATATTTTACAATTTTAAAAATTATTTAAATCAAACAGTCGAATCTTGATAAAAATTATATTTTAAAGCTTGTTTGTTGAACAATTTAAAGACAAAGACAGGAAAGTGATTGAAAAATAAAATTTGAATTTAATAAAATTTCCAAATAATATTTATTTCCGTGTAGGACGATAAGCATCAAGAAAGGTTTTTAACGCATCGTCAACAACGCCACCAGCGAGCAGCAACCACAACACCCAGCGGCGACTTTTGACAACTGGCAACTGGCGGTCAGCGGCAACCTCTGCCCATCGTTCATCGTTCATCGGTCCAGGTCCAGGTCCAGTGTCCATTGCAAATTCGGCGTAAGCCCGCTGACGGAATCTGCCAGGAAGCGGTGATCGAGAGTTGGGCCACTCCTGGAGATCGGTGGGATGCGCCCAAATAAAGTTGTACGTCGATGTGGCTGATGCTGAGGATGCACTTCGCCACATGGCCGTTGTTGCATGCATTTTCTGCTGACCGTTAAGTATCTTCGGCAAACGCTAATAGCTTGCAGCTGTGCTCTGCTCAACTACAGTATCTGCTGGCGATCTGAGATCGCAAAAGAAATCCTTTTCCCCAACCTCCGAGCGTCGTTGTGGAAAGCCCCCTGGAAAAGAGCTGCGAGCCTACACATAATTTAGCCAAGTTGGGGCCATAAACTGCAACGGCAGCTTTAAATTATGAGCGGGTTGGCAGCAGCAACTGCAGCCGAGTTCATTTCGCTGCCTCACATTTCCAATTATAGACAGAGAAGCATATTTCACTCGATGTTGGGGGTAAGAGGAGCAGGTGTTACCCTGGAACCTAACCGAATTTCTATTTTGGAAAGTCATAGCTATTTAACTTAAACTATAAACTATAAAACTTATACAGAAAGTAAAATTAGAACATTAATCATATTACAGTATTCCAACAATGTTAATTTATTGAAATGATCTTTTACTTAACTACTAACAGTGAGAAGCGCCAAGAAGGGCGCTGTTAACTTAAATTCTATGTTATGTTTAATTTTAATTGCAGTAAATCCCTTAAAGTATTTAATAATATTTAAATATTTATTTTAGGCACCTTTCGCCACCATATACCCTTCGAAATATACAGTACGGGGTAGCACCTGGCAGTTGATCTAGTCTGCTAGTCGTTTCACCTGTTGCTGATGCTGAACTGATGGAGATGGCGATGCTGGTGATGGTGCCGGTGCTGGAATAGCGAACCCCATTCCGCATCCACGCCCCGATCACTGGCATGCACAACATAAATTCAGGGGCTGGCTCACTTGGGTGTTGGAGACCCAAAGCCCAGCACCAACTTCAGCTCCAGCTCCATCTCCATCTCTTCGGGAGCTCCTGCTGCTGCACTAATTTATAGTTTGCGGACTAGCCGAGTGACTGACAGGCGGCAGGCAGGGAGACTCGAGATACTTGCTCTGAAATACTGAGAGAGTGGAAGACTGAAAGACTGGCAGGCCGCGAGGACACTCCGACAGACGGACAAATTATTTGCTTGCCTGCGTTCGCAGCCTTTTTTGGCGGCTACTGGTTTGGCGATTCGATTTGATTCCGGCCTCGGCATTTCGCTGGCAGCCAAAACTGAATGCAAACCCGCGCGAGTTGACAAGGCTGGGCGACGATAAGCATCAGATACTTATACTGGGACATGGCCAGGCCTGCGCATCTACGAGATACTTTGCGTTCCTTATCGCCCGATCGCCTTGTTTCGGGCATTTTCTCGTGTAATTTGCGCTTGGTCCACTGCTCTGCATACAAATGAGCCCCAGAAAAGCCCACTAAAAATACAAGGCTTATTGCTGCAGCACTTGCTGTCGGTTACCAAGATAATACTGGGCCCAAATCCTTTGCCCAAATAATCGGGCGAGAGATTCAATTAAAATTATGATTTTGCATAAATCGGGAGCATGAGAACCGTGCTCGGGGGAGTCGCCGCAATTTGTATCTAATGAATCACTTGGCCGCAGCCAACCACAAATTAAATGGATTTCGGACAAAAGAAACCCATCCGCTGTTAGCTCCGCATTCGTGGGCGGCGCCAAGTCGAAGTGAAAAATGCCGGGTGCCTTTGTTATTGCCACTGGATTTTTTGGATTTTGGTTTGGATTTCGGTTACGACTTTATCTCACCAACTTTGTGGTTAGAAGTGATGAATGAAAATCCGACAAAGAGTCAAAAAGGGAAAAAGAAATGCGTGTGCCTCGGCTCCGAGAGTTTCCAAGCACCCGAACTTCATTAAATTCGGAGATCCGTAAAATATGCAAAGGCGTGCCCGGGCGAAGCAGATTATCGGTGGGGCCACTGCTGCAAACTGACTTTTAATATATGATAATTAATTCATTATCGATGCTGTGACGATGCTGCAGACGGGCAGACGGCCAGACAGGCCGACAGGCAGCCCGACAGCGCTGACAAGGATTTCACTTGCAATTAAAACGAACAAGCCACAAAAATTGCAGTCAGTCCCATCTCCGGCTCCTTGTTCTCCTGCCAGACAGACAGACTCGGGTCTCCCGGTCTCCTGGCCTGCTGGTCTGCTGGCTTCCTCCCAGGCAGCCTTCATTCATTAAAGCGCGCCCCAAACTGAGCCCCGACATGGACTAAAAACTGATTATCTGCATATAAGCCAACTAAAAACTGGATGCAGCGAGAAGGCAAAAAATAATTGCCCAGAACTGTTTAACATATCACGAGAGAGTCGACTGCGAGCCGGGGATGCCCGGGGACACTGCCGTCGAGTGAGTCTTTTATAAAAATTCGCAACATGTCATTGGATCCGATGCCGTATCGTGAGGCACCCTCAACTCTCTGGAACGGATCGGACCGTTCATTGTCTGCTCAGGACATGGACACGGACATCGACGTAGACGTGGACGCGGACGTGAACGTGGACGTGGACATGTCAATGTCTATCTGCCTCTGTCGCTCACAGTCCCCGATCCATATCGCCTGAAAGTTAACGCTTTAGCGGCTTAAACATGGCTTTTAGCGTTAATTAACAACGAATTTTCGCAAAAATGCAAAATGCGCGCGGCAACAGGAAGCTGGCCGAACAACAAGTAGACAGAATGTTCGCTGACACGAAGCCGATAAGCCGGCCAACCGCAGCAACATCGATGTGGCCAGCAAGTCGAAAAACATCCAAGTTCAAGGACCCTCGAGGTGGATTTAAAGTCCCAATCGCTGTCTGGCATGCAAAGTTCTTTTTCTTTTGTTAATGGAAAGCATTATTCATGTTGGGCGGATTTTGGGAACATTGTAAGTAAGTGTTAGTTAATTTACCATTTCATTAAACCAATTTAATCCTGTTGGCCTGTGGTGTCTTTATTTAATTTGGTTTTAATTTGATTTACTTTCTGATTTTTTTACTTCTGTTATATAAAAAAAATTTTTTTTAACTATTAAGTCCTTGCTTAGCTATTAACAGTGAGAATCGCAGAGAAGAGCTTTCGGAAACATTTTAAGCAAGTGTTAGTTAATTTACCATTTCACAGATTCAATTTAATCTAATTGGATTGTGGTATCTAAATTTAATTTCATTTATTTTTTTTACTTTTTACTTTCTGATTTCCTTAGTTTTGCTGTATTGAAAAAAATGTTTATCACTGTTAAGCCTTTATAATTTACTTACCTATCAACAGTGAGAATCACAGAGAAGAGCTCTGTTAAGCTATCTTACGCTGTAAAGCCTGTAGGAAACAAAATCGTTTGATTTTTAAATTTTTTAATAATATATTCGGTTTTATTCAAGCAAACTAAAAATTAACAAACTTGTTTAAACATTTCTTGGTTAGATCTGAGCACACTAGACCTACTATATACACGCATATTGCTAGTTTAGGTCAATTCATTAGACTGCATTACAGTATTACACAGCAGAGGGTCAAGCGGTCTCTCTGGAGCTAAGCTAACTTAAACGTAGACTAGACCATTAATTTAACTACGAACTAAGCCGGCTGGAATGGGCCGTGTAAGGCTATAGGGAAGCACTTGGAAGTGTGTTGGAAGATTGCAAGACCTAGAGCTGCGGTGAAACTTAGACCATTAGGAAGCACATCTGTCGAGCTGGAAGCCGCTATATATACAAAGAACCGTTCGTTACTCGTATACCATATACACTTAATGTTAAATCACAGTGGCGAGATTTGTTATATTTTTTAGACGCCTGCCCCATCGGTTCACAACCGATCCGGCGGCAGGCGTGCGCCTGCAACAGCCAAATGGGATCCAGAGATAGGTCCAGACCCGGATCAGGATCGGGATCAGGCAGCTCATCTGGGCGGGCAGAAGCTGAAGTAGGGGAAGAGCTGGCAGTGCAGGGAGTAGAAGCGCTTGGGATCGGTCTTCAGATCGAAGCCGTCCACCTTGATCACGTTCCACTGGTTCTTCATGTGCGCATAGCTGAAGGACACCTGGTCGTGGAACGTATCCTGACGAATGAACTCCATGGGCTCCAGATGTGAGTGGAAGTTGTCCACCACCGTCAGAGGAACCTTGAGCAAGTGTTCTGTAAATCGGAAAAGAGAGAAGACATAGCTCTTTAAGTTCGAAAAATTCTTCAGCAGAAAGCAGCAGAAAGTTGACTGATACTCACCGATTATGAAGCCCATTGTGACATCGTCCGGGAAGCGTATCTTGTCGCCGATGCTGATGAACTTGCCGCCACCTGCTATGGGCAGCATCTTGAGGGTCAGGGCTCGGCTGAGACAGAAGCCAGCGCCGCCAGTGGCGAACCAGAAGGTTATCTTCTTGTTGGTCGTCGTGTTCTTCTGCTGGTCCGAGAAGAGGGTAGAGAGTGGGGGAAGAAACGAGATTAACGGAAGAACTGGCTCATGAATGGATGGCCCAGAAAGACTGGACCAAAGGATAAACTAAAATAAATATCGAATCTTTCGTTTTTCGGCTCCTCTTTCTGGTTTTTGGCAATGGCCCAGTGAAAATTGAGCCGAAAAAACGAGCAGTCAAGCTGGCCTGATTAATTGACCATGTAAATGGACATGTGCGAGGTGGAAACTTAATACATGGGCCTGGCCAAAGCGTAAGCCGAGACTTGGGCCTGACAGGATCTCTCTCCCGCAAATGAAGCGTAAAGTTTGGGGTTTTATCCATATTATTTTTTACAATTATGCATGCAGCTCCGATCAGGGCGCTCTACCTGGAGAGTTGGCTTAAAGGCTTACGGCTCACGGCTTACGGTTCGATTCCAGCGCAATTATTGCGTTGGAGCTGGCCGAGATCAGCTGGCCATATTTCAAATGGCGCGGCCTGGAAACAAGTTCGAATTCGGAGCCAAACTGGGACTCGGACTGGGACTCTGGCTGCTGCCGTTGCTAGTGCCGCGCCAGATCATATCGGTTATTAATGATAGCTTGCGCTGGCAGCTGGAAGCCAAATGGCGGCATAGACAAATGGCCGTGGTGGCCACATAAATAACGGCTTGCCACGGACCGAGCTGGATCGGGCTGGGCCCGGCCAGAAGATGGAGAAAGGCGATCGATCGCAGTGTGGGGCTTGTAATTACGAACTCTATATAGGAAAATATGCAGAAATAACAGGCATTTGCACTTACGCTGTCCAAGTGGATCTCCAGCGGCGACGAGATGCTCGGCTTGCCCAGATACCAGTCCACGCTGGGACTATACTCGTCCAGGAGCTTCACCAGCCTCGGAACATTGACATAGTTGTCATCGTCAAAGTGACAGAACCACCTGGAAATAGACAGAGAGACAAGCATTAGCAAACCAGATATCCTAGAGGAAGTTACATTTGAATCTTACTTGATATATATTTTATTATATTATCACAAAATGCCCGTCAACGTGGAACTCACGCTGGAGGAGCTGACCAGGATTGCTCTGGGGGTGCCAGAGCTGACCCACACCAACGTGGCCGTGCTGCACAGCCTGCTGAATGTGCTCCTCAAGAAGCTGAACTGCCAGCAGGATGTGGTCAGTATCAGTGGCTTCGAGGGCAAGTGCATGGAGCGGATCCTCGAGCAGTCGAAGATCTCTCCGCTGCCCTTCGACGTGCAGTCCATAGTGCCCATCTCGGAGCAACTGGACAAGGTGCAGCTGATGGAGCAGCGCATCCGCCAGCTGGAGACCAAGCTCGAGTGCCACTTCAAGCAGATTCGCATCTGCAACAGGGCCAAGGACCACAAGTTCAAGATCTACAATGCCGAGCAGTACGCCTCGCCCTGCGAGGACCTCTGCACCACCTGCGACGAGGACAACAAGATCGCCTGCAGCCTGCTGGCCAACATGGACTTCATGAAGAAGCTGATGCGGCGCATAGCCACCCCGATCATCGATCATATGGAGCAGGTCAGCCAAAAGCTGGAGAAGTTCTACGCCATGCTGCAGGACTTCCTGCGGCAAACCGAGGCGCTGTTCAAGCGCATGGAGCTGGTCAAGCAGTGCGTGGTGGAGATCGAGGGCTTAAGGCAGATCGTCCAGGAGTACAACCTGACCTTCATCGGGACTATGGAGGAGCTGCAGGACATGCTGGACAGCAAGCTGGACAAGGTGCACATGCCGGCGCTGAAGAAGTACATCCGCGACCACTTCGAGGACATCGAGCGCCGCCTGCTCCTGATCGAGGACAAGGAGACATGTCCGCGGGCAGCCGGCTTCATCAACACCGGCCTCACGTGCATCTCCTGCAACAGCAAGCGGGTGGGCGCGGATATCAGTCCCCAGACCATGGGCGTCTTCCCAGATGCTCCGCGCAGGAACAAGAACAACCCACCGATGAACTGCCAGAAGAGCGTGGTGTGCCGCTCCGTGGAGAAGGAGCCCCCGCTAATCGTGCGGGTTAACAAGCTGGATCTCAATGTCCTGGCCGAGCGACTGAATCGCCCCAACTCGGGAAAGGTGTGCAAGCTGCCCGAAGCCAATGACGTCCTCTATGGCATTCGCAATTCCTGCGTATCCAGTCTCTAGATCGTTGCATAGTAACTACCGTTCTCCAAATCGTTCGTTTAGCCAATAAAGCATATGCGGCCCCTCCCAAGGCTGTTTCCGTTAAGCCGCATAAAAAGTGCACTAATTTAGATTGCAATTACCGAGACGGAGGCCGAGAGCGCGATAAAGATCCGCGAGTCTGCGACGGCAGCTGCAGTTTTTGTAGTGACAAACGATCAGCCATATCCGGTAGCCGGCGGTGGACTAATGATGGCATTAAGCACAAGCAGCTGAGAGCTCCAGCTCCGACTCCGGCTCCGGCTCTCTGCTGACCATCATTATCATCCTGGGCCTTTGGTTGGCTGGTCCCAGCGAGGGCATGCCCGACTTGGGGAATTCGCTTGGAATTCATTGGGGGTTTCAATAGGAAAGATTTTGCTTACTTAAAGCTTGTTAGAGCTGTTATCAAGTTCTTGTAGTGTTTAATCCTAAAAAGGGTTTAAAGTCGCCTAAAAGTATCCAAGGAGTATCCCCTTCTTCGACCACTCAAGCGCCTTTCCTTGGGCTCGCAACTTTCGTTGAGCTCGTAAGTATTCAATAAAATCGAATTGAATCTTGGAGGATTGGCTTGTCTTGTCTTTGCGTCTGTTGGGTAATTTAATATAATTTTTATTGCATAAGCCGCGACTACATCCAGGTGCGAGGGGCCAGAGGAGAGTGTGTGTGGCACTCGGATAGTAGAAGAAGCTACTCCTAAGCCTGGCATTCATAAATTGCCACTGCTGCGGCTGCTGCTGCTGTTGCGGCTGCCACATGCGATACCTGTGCGAAAAGGCCCCGACTCCCCGATTCCTGCCTCTATATAGTATAAATACTGGCTTCGTGACGCATAAAAATGCGCGTTTAATTTGCTTAATTATGCAGAGAGCATAACCCAGTCAGTTGCCGGCAGCTGCTTTCCCCTCTGTGTTTTTCTTCTTCCAAATTGAAATCTAGCCGCTATTTTATGTTCCATGTCGTTTAATTAACGCCAGCCCCCGTCTTTGATTTCTTTGGCATTTATGAAAATGTTTTCATTTGGTGCTTCCATCGGTTCCCCCATCGGTTCGGGTTATCGATTCGGGGATCGCTGATGGTGGCTTTTCTCCGATTCTTCGCCTCGAAACTATTTGTTTGTTTGTTTGGCTTTGCCGGTTTCTCTGTTTCCCTGTTTATCTCTGCATCGAATTGCACTTCTTAATGCAGAGGGAAAAAAATATAATTAAATATATAAATATTTAATATTTTGCACTGCCCAAAGGGAAAGTTATCCGAAGATCATAGATAAACTTCTAATAGAATATATAGACTATAAGTCAAGAATAATGAGTATTGCTCAGCATGTTCCTAGCTACTTTTGCCTAGCAACATTTTCTTGTCATATTAGATTTAAGTTCTTTTCCATTTCTAATGGAAAATAATCAGAAAATCATTTATTGAAGTAATCTTTCTTATTATAAATCCCCAAGTTGCTCATTAGAAAATCTCGAAATTTCTCACAGTGCAGCCGAGTGTGTGGCCGTTGGCCGAGAAAAATTGAAATGCGAAACGAGTGCAAACTTTAGTTTATTTCCATAGCCGTTTTTCCAATTATTCGCGCTGCTGCCGCGGCTGCCGTTGCCATAGCTTTTGCTTTTGCTTTTGCTTTTGCTTTTGCTTTGGCTTCGGCTTTGGCTCCGGCTTTAGTTATATGTATATGCTGCTGATGTGGGCAGATTTCGATCAGCTGCCAGCTGGGTTCTCTCTCCCTAAGCCCCCTGCCCACACTTAGCCCCCTTTCACCCACAGCAACATCCCAATCCTCTGAAGAAAACCCGCTGGCGGGGCGTTGGCGGCCATTCCATTCCATTCCACATTGCAGGCGAAATGAGTTTATGTCTGGGGCCACAATAAAAAATGATTGACGGGGCACTTCAAGTCGGGCGAAAAGGAGATATATCTGGAGATATATATGCCGAGTTGCAGGCCCCGATGCTTGGGCTTAATAGATTTCGCATTAAGAGCGAGCGGCAGCAGGCAGGCATTCAGGCAAGGCAACTTAGTAAGGAGCGCACACTCCGCGCTAAAAGTATTTTGACAGCCGGCCGAAAAGATAAGCGATCGCCAAAAACCCTACAGACGACGATGACGAACTGATTTCATTCCGTTTCGTTTTGTTTTTGGGTCTCGGATCGGGATTGGGTTTGGGTTTGCGTTTCACTCCTTGGAGGCTCTCCTGCAATTAGCAATAAGTCAGCTGTCATCTGGCCGAGCAGCAGAAAGTATCTGTCCAGAGTCGAGTTTCGCTTCGCGGATTGATACAAATCAATGTGTCATGATGTCTGCGCTTGTTTCTTCTCTCTCTGTCTGTCTGTTTTTGTGGGGGCAGACAACAAGATATTTACATTAAGCAGCAGCCGCCGCACAACCACTTAAGTCAACCGAACTGCTCGCCTCATTAACAAAGGCAACAGACACACGAGTGGCGACTGCATCTCCAGCCGAAAAGGGAAATTAATCTTTCCATTTCGAATGCAGTTTTCGATGCTTTCCATTCCGTGTGCACAGGGAAAAACTCCAGATTTAATATTTAAATTAACCCTTCAAAATGAATCAATATTTTTATATTTTGCGGATATCCTGACCATCAAGGATATAATGATTGTTATTTATTATTTATACCATTGAGTAAAAAATATTAAATAACTAATTTAACTTTAAACAAAGCTAGATTTGACTGCTCTGGTGCGATGTTTACATTATGTGCATACTGTGAGTGTGCCGGCAGAGGCAAAGCAGAGAAATTAGAGGACTCGAGAGTCTGGGTTAATTAGTGCTAAAATGATCATACAGATTAAACTACCTTTATTTGAAAGGAGAATGTGAAGCTAAATTTCTGTGTATTTAATATTTCTGAATTCTTTCCTCTTTAAAAAAAAATAGGCGATAAATGCTAATTTTCTTACTCTTAGCATAAGTTTTCAATTTTTTTTCTGTGTTCATGACTCAGTTATTGAAGAAGACGTGCGCCTGCGCAGATACACGAGCATTTCTCCTTGGGCGGCTGTTGGCGAACAATTGAAACGCATTTGTCAACTGGCGTCGTTCCGAGCCTGACAAAGCAAATCATTAATTCCGAGGCCCTGAACGAGCGTATAGGGTCTTGTGTCTTGTATCGGGCGGACACTCGCACTTGAGCTCGCAAATTGAAGGCAATTGCCGGCGATTATGCGAATGGGTGTGGATTTGAGTGTGGTTTCGAGTGCGGGTGTGGGTGTGTGTGCTGTGGAAGGAGTGAGCGAGGCGCTAATTGAAATGTAGAGCAAAGCACAGCCACTTCCCGGATGTGGAGTAGCAATTGCATTTCCTAGTCAAACTCCACATATACTCTCTCACGTATATGTCTGATGTTGCAGTTGCATTTGCAATTGCCGCAAAATTGCCTGTTTCCGCTGCCACAATTTCTGACAAAGATTTCGGATCTCATTTTTTCCAGCCGCGACACAATGTCAGCATATGCACCACGTTCTCCCTTGGCTCCGCGGAATCAATTGAATAATTGGGATTGTTGTGGTGTCTCGGTGTCGTGGCTGTGTTTGTTGATGCCACAAGTGGCAAATAAATGAAATTGATGCGTTTCTAAACTGGCTGGGGAAGTGTCGCGCTGAGTGCTGAGTGCTGCTGGCTCTTCTTCCCCTAAAGGAAAATGGGGAAAACACTGGCGACTTCACACGCATCTCTCTGGCACTCTCTCTATAAATAGTTGCCCCTGGCCGCAAAAACCGTGGAAACAGGGGAAAATTTTCTCACACACACAGTGCGGCAGCATCTGGCTGGGCTTTCCACATATGCGCCGCACTCCGCCCCAGGAAAATCCCATAAGCGAGTCCATTACCAAGCAGCAACATCAACATGAGCAACATCAACTGCAACTGCAACATCAAAACCGCGATTAAAAATGTCACAGCCTTAGATGGATGTACAGTGAATGCTCGGAGGAGTGAACACTGGAGAATGAAATGAAAGGAAGAGAAATTTTTAGAGATATAAAACTAAAGGCCAATCCTCTGCATTTATATTTAGATCTCTGATATGAAAGCATGCATCGATATTTCAAACGAAAACCTTAATATTATCGATATTATATTTATTATCATATATTTGTTTGAATTCTATAGAGTTAACCTCTTAAAATAAAAGTTAATAATGGAATAAAAACATTCTTGGTCAGCTTCTACCGATATTATCGATACTACCCTTAAGTTTTGAACAACTCTAGTTCACTTTACCTAGCGTGTACTGTAACTCGATCGAGTGTGTGCGACTCTTCGTTCCCTCTATTATTTTACGACCCAGTGTGGGATTAACTTAACTTACTGTAAAGGGTGAAAGGGGCCGCCTTGCCCTGGGAAATTTCATTGATGAACCGCATCGAAAGCGGGCGAATCGAATTCCCACGCACCCACAGACATCGAAATCCACATTCAGAGTACTTTATCCACATCCAAGTGGCATGGCAGCATTAACATCATCATCGGGCCGACTTGATTGATGCCCCCTTCCAGCCGAGTCCGAGTCCATCCTTCGGCACCATTTCCCTGCCCCATTTACATTTTATGCTGTGAATATTACGCATATTACGTGTTGTAATTACAACCGAAAAAAGGGGCGCTTATTGTGTCAAAATGTTGATTACGAAACGTGCCCGGTCGCCTGATGTATCCGCAAGATGTGTATCCACAAGATGCGTCACAGGGAAAGACAACGGACACGGGCACGGGCACGGGCACGGGCACGGGAACCTCAGCCTCGGATTGCAATCAGATAAGTGGCCGTTTATACAATTGCCTGACAAGTTTTGCCAGCTAGCACACATTATTATTTGCCCCGAGTTTGGTATCTGCTGGATACTTTAGGTGTGGCACACACGGCCACACACCCAATGAACCCGGGCGAGCGAGCACACAAACACGGAGCCGGAGATAAATTAGAACTTGAAACAAATAAATCGAAAGAGATTAGGCCAGGCAGCTTTGAGAAAGGAATTTAGAGTCGAAAAAACACACAAAACTAATTAATAAATTCCCCTAAGCCAGCCCTGCGAGTCGAAAGCAAATGTCGCGCACAGTGGGGCACAGCGAACCTTTGGCGCCTCCGTGGCCTGGAATTTGTACACAGCGAGAAATAGTACTAGAATTGAGTGCACTGAAATCTAACTTCAAGCCAAGAAAAAGTCTTAGGAAACTCAAATTTTCTCTCCGTGTGCCACTGTTCATAATTGATGGTAGCTGTCGGTGGTGCTCCGTTCAATTTGGATTAGGTTTGGAGTGGGAGTTCCACTGGCGGAGTCTTGAGTGACGGGCCAGGTCATCGCCTAGACTGTCCCTCTATGACTTGCAGTTGCTGGCCGCTATTGTTGTAACTTTAATTAAATTGCACTAATTGTTTGGTATTATAATGGATACCCAACACCGACAGCGGCAAACAGCAACGCAACGGCTGCAATTAGCCATTCAAGGCGAGCGAAAGGCGTTTCCCCGGCCGCCGCACAGTGGGCCAAATAATTCATTTTTTATGGCAAATAAATTCAGATTGCCGCGACGGAGAACGCAATTAAAAGACCTGGCGATATTTGCATTTAATAGAGCTACTTTTTGCGTGCGGACGCCCCACGGTTGCCTAAAAACCAATTCCCGCAATGAGCAACATGTTGCTGCTGCTGCCGTGCGTACGACCAACATTCGGGGTGTAAAAAGCAAGCAAGCAGCAAAAGCAGTAAGGCAGCAAAAGCAGCAAAGCAGCGTGGCATAATTGCCAGTTCGAATGCACGTTAATTAACCTCTTTTTCATGTTGTGCCCGGGTTTTCTTTGGCCAGTGTTGCCGCTGGTGCTGGTGCTGCTGTTGCCGAGTCTTAAACGTTGCCAATCAGCCAGAAGGATGCCCGGCCAGTTTCCTGTGCCACCTGATACCATTTCATATTTTCAGCGCTGTTGTTTTTACTTTTTTAGCTTTTTTTCGGACCCACCAGCAAGAGAGCGAGCAACAGGAGCTGGTGGAGCTGGGGGAACTGCCTCATAACTGCACATTTTCATTGCTGGCCATTTATTTTGTTTCATTGCTGCAGCGCAGCCTCGTACTGGGGCTGTGGTTGCAGTCGCTATTGATTGCATGCTCCGCGCTCGTATAATGACAGTTTCAAGTTCTAAGCCAAAACGGCAAGTCAACTTGAGATGAAAGCAGCCATCCAGGCATTCAGCCATCGTCATCATCTAGGCCCCATCTCCTCATCATCTGGAGTCCAAGCATGTCCGAGTTGTTCTAGATTTCTTCGTGTTGTTGTTGCTGGGGAGTCGCTGCTGAGTCGCTGCTCAGTGTAATTACAAATAAGCGAGGGGAATAACAACAACAAAAAGAGGAGCAGAGGAGCAGCAGGAGGAATTTCTAGGCTGCTCCTTTGGGCGCTAGTTGAAGTGTCTTTTTCTTCTGGTCCGCTCCTTTTATTTTCTGGGCTGCGGTCGCTGGACAAGTTTTGAGTGGATGCTGTTGCTGCTGTTGCAAGTTGATGTTGCTGTTGCAAGTTGATGTTGCTGTTGCTGTTGCTGCTGTTGATGCTGCGTCTTAATTGCGCAAATTAGAACGCATGGCAGCTGCAACACAAACTGGGATCCGCAAGAGAGAGAGAGAGCTGGGTGTTGCCTTGGACAGAACGATGGGCTTCTCCTGCGGTCGCTTATTAAAAGCATTAAAGTCTATTATTACAGTAAGAACCACAAGCAGGAGTCATTGCTCCCTCAAGTTGTTAACCAGAAATGCATCGAATGAACATTAAGCCGGCAAATATGACAACATTTTAGGTACAGAGACGAGAACCAGAAGATATTGCTGCTGCTGCTGCTGTTGTTGCTGCTGCAAAGGCAACAGGCAATGTGCAACATGACCTCTTAACTCCCCAGCTAATGCCATAATTCTGCATGAAATTGAAGCTGAGCACACGTATGGATTTCCAATCAATGGGGAACTATACACAGTTCACAGGTCCAGGCCTGAACGTGTTCCAAGCGTACCTTGTAAGTGTTACTTTCAGTAAATTTAATATTTGATTTCACCGAAATATAAGGTATAAAGAAACCGAAGAAGGAGCATCACTCTGATTTAAATTTAATTTTTGAAGAAAATTTAAAGCTTTTTGTAGGAAGTAATCTAAAAATATTCACATAAACATTATTGGATCAAAGAATATATAATTTTGCAATGAACATTAATCAATAAAACTCAATTTTAAGATGAAAGAAAGATATCTTCAAGAGTTCTGGAGTTTCTAAGCTCACTCTTTTTTAATCATTGCATCGAATGGCTTACTAATAATATATTTTACATCCCCCATATATAAGTCGTACTCACTTCTTGCCGCTCTCCAGGAAGACATCCAATTCGGCAGACATTTTGCAGCAGAGCGCCTTGCGAAAGTGGCCCTGCGAGCATTTCGTGTTGATGAGATGGCCCTCTGAAAATACAAAGAGAGAGGAGAGGCGGGGATGCGGTGAAGAGGCTGATAAAGATTGGTAATTAAGCTGGCCAACAGGGAACAGAAGGGCCCACTTCTATGTTAATTAACTAAATGGCCGGGTAACTTCGGGCCCAGAACAGTAGCTTGTTAGTCGAGAATGCCGCTCATATCCAGCGGATACATTTTGTATCGTTTGACAGCTGCCGCCGTCGCAGCCGCCTCAGATAAAGATGCAGGCGGCAGTGCGGGGAATAAAAAGTGAAAAAAGCAAACGAACAAATAAAAAATAAATAAAAAAAGGGGAAAAAAGCAGAGCAACGCACAAAAACTTTTGCGCCTTAATTGGATGAAAATTGTTGAAATATTTAAACACAAGACAACGGGGCCGGGAACTCTTATCCTTTGTCCAGCTCCAGCTCCAAGTCCGCACATAACTCAAAATCTTCGAGCGTGTTTAGCCGAATCCTTTTGGCCAGCTATGGGGCCTAATCAAAATACCAAGGAGTCTGTGTGTGAAACTTGAGATTGTCTCCGTTCTACTCTCCTTGGTTCTGGGCTCTTGGTTCTTGGTTCTTGCTTCTGGACTCCGTTCGGTGTTTGCCGGAGTATGCAAAAATGAAATACAATTTTTTGTGGAGCGAAATTGAAATTTGAACTTTTTTTAATTAAAGTCCGAAGGCTGAAAATCGAAGCGCAGGCCGAGCTGCAATTCAATTAAAATGCGGGTGAGTGATGAAGCTACCCCGCTCGCTGTTTACCTCGCTCTCCCTCTGGAGATGTGGAATTTATAAACTTTAATCGGTTTTCGGCGGCTGGCCCCAGACAGTGGCCAATATTAGGCGGTGCTGGGGGCGTGGCACTCGGCTGATGTGAAACTAAATTGAGAACGGACCACGAAAGGGATCGCTTATGGAGGAGACTGGCGATCTCGAAAGGTAAGAGGTCGGCGGCGGTGCCTGTCCAGGTAAGAGGCTCTTCTTTTGTGATAAATTCGTTGCTGCTCTTCCCCCGCTTTTGGAAATATAATTTTTGGGCAAAAATCGGACGGGTCAGGTAGATAAGTAATGGCTTCCTCTACTCACTTGTCTTCTCCTGGTAGTGGTGATCATCCGTGTCCGTGAAGAACCAGGTCTGCAAAGAATCAAGGCAATCAAAGTTAGATATTTGCATAAATGTATGTCTGCCTTTATGTGGTTCATGTAAATTACAAGAAATCGTATCATGGGAATCTTCCGGAGCGTCGCTCTTTCGAGCCTACTTTTCAGCCGCATAATTATTCGAAGACAAAAAAACGCGTTTGGTCAGCTTACAAGCCATCAGATAAGAGAATTCCCACACACCCTGATGTCTTCGAGAGCGGCCCAAGAAATAACTCAAGCAAAAAGCCAACAAAAGAAGCTCGGACTCCGCTTTTTATGCATCGCTGACTGCGGTAGGGTTCTGAATTCTCAGGAGGCACTATATATAGTTAATGGGTGGCATTTTCTCATTAGTGGCTTTCGCTATTATTTTAGGGATGTATATTGAGAGGAAAAACCCGACAATATAAATGTAAAATTATCTTGTTTGATAATGTTTCAAAACCTATCATAATGCAAGAAATGTCAAGAATTAACGAACGATAAAATATAATTTAGAGTGGCAACAACATCGATTAAATCGAAAAATATCGAACCCTTTTTTGGCTCCCATTTGGTAATATTTAAATATATTTAATATTACCAAAAGGTTATCTAATATATATCTAAAATATCCATACCATCTTGTTACTTTACTAGAAGTTATTAAAGTTTAAAACTTAAATCGATATGATATCGATATACCTTTATTTCTTCAACCATCCCTAGGAGATTCTCAACTTTTTTCTCATTAGTAGCTTTCACCAAAAGCCGCCGCATAATCTATTTCGCGACATTCCCCCGGGCTTAGTTTCACATCTATCTCTTGGCCCTAATAAATTTGTTAGCCGAACAACTCAATTGGCCGGGGCCTTAATAACTTTTTGCCTTTGCCTTTGTGTCAAATCAGGCGAAAATCGTTTTAAGGCTTTGACAACTACACGAACGGCGTTGTTAGCCGTGTTGCTGTTGGCCATGTTGCTGGGTTGCTGGTTGTTGTTGCTGTTGTTAGTACTGTTGCTGGAAGTAAGAGGCAATGGCAACAACTTGGGCAAACAATACGCCCGCTCCGCAAGCATTTTGAGCAACGACTTGTAACAGTTAGAAAGTCAACGTTTGCCAGCAGTTCGCCTGCAGTTGGAGTTCTTTAAGCACAACAGCAACACCAGGCACACCAGCAACACGAGCACGCCAGCAAAAGCAACAGCAAAAGCAAAAGCAACAGCAGTAGAAGCAAACTTTTCAACGTCTCTTGAATTTTCATGGATTTTTACGAGATTTTTTTTCAGCTCACTTTTTCCACTTTTTCTTGGAGTCTTTGGGTTGGGATGTGCTCCGCCGCTTTGGGGCGAAAAATGTTAACACCATGTTGCCGGCTTGTTGTTGCCGCTGCTCCTATTGTTGCTGTTGCCGCTGATGTTGCTGCTTCAGATGCTGATGCTGCAGTTGCAGTCCGCACTTGACTAGCTTTTAATTTATGTGACTGCTCCAACTGTTGACAAACAGCATTACAACGTGTTTCGCAAATTTATGGCGAAACTTGGCCACTCTGACGGAACTGTCCCATAAATAGAGTTCTTTAGAACGCCGAGTTAATTGAAAGCAGCGATTGGAAAAGCAGAGACTCACAAAATCAGGGAGTATGCCGCGCAGAGTGCAGACTTTTACTCCGATAAATGGGAAAATAGAACCGGAATTTGGGAGTAAAGTGTATAAGAGAATAGAGTGAAATTAAGGTCAGACCATTGTCTTACTTATCAACGAAAAATAATTAATATTTTTGGCACGTTATGTTCAACAAATGAGGCTAATGAAAATGTATAAAAATTTAATAAAAGGAGAAGCAGTAAATGCGCATTTTAAACATATTTTAAAGGTTTTTATGAAAGTATTAAGCATTGCATTTCTTTGGAACTTATCAACCTACATAAGTGTAATACTTTTCCTCTGTATTTTCTCCAGTTATAAAATATACATCTAAAGTTCATAAATCTGTCCAACACTTGGGAGCTGAAAATCTGGGCAGCTTGACTGGATTTCCATGGCGTGGCATGCACTCAATCGGAACGAAGCGATTGCCACAACAATTCGTTATGTTTTCGGCGCCCGAGAGGGAAAAAGCCAGGCAAAAAAGGCGGCCGAGGAAAAGCACAAGCCAACAAAAACCCACCAGCTGGCCGCCAACTCCGGCTCCAACTGCAACTCCACTTGGCTAACTGAGTAGTGTGTTGGCCAGAAAAACAAAACCGAGCGAAAACCGGCAACAAGCGAGGCACATTTTCAATGGCGTCTGCGACTCTAACTGCAGCTGCAGGCCAAAGGCAACTGTGGCCAACCATTTGGCCGAAACCATTCAAGTATTTCAGTATTTTTGGCCATTGGCTGTTGGCGTTTTCCGCTTGTGCAGTGTAAAATGTAATGCCCACCCTTGTGATCCCCGATACCCGATCGCGCCTCGTGTCCCTGCTGCTGCATTTTCACCTGGAAGCACGTGGGGTGCGGTCAGCTAGCCGCGCATTTTGTCTGCGGCTGCAGCTGGCCTTACATCTAGACCAGGCACAGCTCCAAAGACCCCGGCAACCGGCTTCCTTCTCTCTGCCCCACAAACCCCTAACTCCACCGCCAACACCACCGCTCCTGACCAACCGCATCGGAACGGCGAAACGGCGGCTTTGTCTGCATTTTTCTGCATTGGCCAGGCCCAAGCGAAAAGCGGCCGAAGCTATAATCTATGAGCAAGGGGGCGTGGGCAATGGGATATGCTTTCCAAAAATTGTGTCCAGTGCAGCTCGAAGACCCAGTGAAAGTTGCCAAAATGAATAGACCCGAGATGTGACTAATTTCGTCAAGACTTCCAATAAACCTGCCGCCAGATAAATTTATTGATCGACTTAAGGAAGTTACCCATTACTGAACCAATAAAAAACCAATCAAAATTAGTTGGTAGCATTTTATAGGCACTTGCAGTGGCAATAAAATTAAGACAAAGTGAAGTAAAAGCTCAAAATCAAGAAGAAGTTATTATTCATGCAACTATTTTGCTATCAAAATGAAGTACCTTCTTCGCTTTCAAATATTATGTGAACTTTAAGATTGAAATTGTACTTTACTAAGTTAGGAAAAATTCACCTTTTTATAATTATAAAATATTGATCTCCATAATTTAAATAATTGCAAAATAACCTCTTCAATGTTATAAGTTCATAAAGTCAAGCAAACAAATCTTAAGTTATCCTATTTGATATATCCTCCCTTTAAAGCCTAAAAAATAGCAATTTAAAATCTATAAATTATTGTTAAAGATGACATGACCCTTTCTAGAAGTAAGTGATTCCCATAACTATAGGCTCATCAGCGCTGGGGCGCACGCATCGCTCAATTCAGGAAGCGACCACAAGATCTGGGCGTTTCGCATTCTGCGTAATCTTCTCCAGCTATTCGTATACGAAACCACAAAGGCTGAGATTTTAATTATGGGTTTTTGGGCATTCTCCGTGTGTTTGTTTCTCCCCCGAAAGACCTGCCCGCCCCTGTCTTCACCTGAGAATTGAAGCCGCCTGGGGGCACCTGGAGTACAAGAGTGTTAAATGCTCGCCAGAGAAACAAGCAAATGAATCAATTACGTGATTTACTGAACTCTCGGATTGATTTGGGAATAGAGAGAGGGCTGTTCGGGGTGGTCGGTGTACTCATAGGTATTCCCCTCGGCATCCAATTGATGCGATGCCAAAGTGATTAAGAGCCAATCAAGCGGGACATTCTGAAATCGAATTCTGGGCGAATAAACAGAGCAGCGGACATCATATGCACAGTGCAAATATGAACTGAATACGAGCGAGCCATTAAAAAGGAAGTACGATGCGGGCTCCGAGGGATTAAAAGTCGGGATGAGGTGGATGCGGACCAATGGATGTGGCATGTTGGTTGATGGAGCTCTGACGAAATTGTGTCGCCGCCAGCGAAAAGCAGCAACAATTGAAATTCCAATTTATTGCGAATTGAATTCAATTGAAGAGCATTGAGAGCACAACTCAAACAGAGCAAAGGCCGCCGCAAAAGTTCAGGCACGGGCTGTTACTATATGATAAAGCTAAAATGGATATAAAAGCGGTGCACACAGTGCGATACAGTGGTGTAAGGCGTAAGAATTTGAGGGAAATGTGAATAGTAATATTTAAACAATTTTGTTTTATGGTGAAAGGAATTTCGGAGAAATACCTAAGCCGAAAATATAATTGTGAATTTTTAACAAAAATTTCCTTAAACAAAATAAAAATATGTTCTATCTGTTATGATTTTTAAAAATATTTGGATACTGCTCTTTTTATTAAAACACCTTTCTAAAATGTATAAAAATAGGCTTGACCATTAAAATATCGCACATTTTAAGTAAGTCAAAATGGAAATTTGATATCAGTGGAATTAACTATTTTTTCTTCGTACCTTTATGTTGATATATGAGAGGTTTGCTTGCATATTTATTTAAATATTACATTCAATTTGTTCCTTCTGAATACTATGTCACGATTTTGAAGCGCACTGTACTAAATAAACATCTGTTGAATTGTGTTGTATCTTGTGCGTTGGCGGCACACTTTCGGTAGCGGGCTATTGTCATTAATTGGGCTTTAATTGGCATTGCATGCTCATGCACATGAATCCGGGGAAGGCAAATCAAAAGCTCGAGCAACGAGATCGGACCAAGTGTCGCTTTTGTTTTGTTTTTTTCTTTTTTGTCTTGTGTTTTGGGGCGGACGAGGGCCCGTTTCCTTATTTATGAGCAGCTGACGCAACCAGATACAATACACCCCGAAAAAATGTATATCACCATGCAAAGTAAGGAATATGCTTCAGGATTTAGTCCTTGTTTACTAATAAAGTAATACAATCAAAAAAGATTGCCCTGATAATGTGCAAAAGGGTATATTAAATCAAGTCAACAGAAGTTCCCAAATTAAACCATTTTACTTAAACATTTCAAAAGGCAGAGATTTTTCACCTTTTGATAGTATCTTCAGACTTAAAATGCTATCTTAAAAAAATCAAAATGTTGTGCCTTAGTTAATTAATTAATTATCTTTGTATTTTGAAATATTTCTGATAATGTTTTATATACCTAAAAATGTTCCCGAATATTTTTCAAGGTGTACAGTACGTTATGGTGTAGTAAGAGTACATTCGGTGGACTCCGGCTGTTGCCCATTTAGTGATTCATCACTGGGCCCCGGCTGGGACTGGCTGTCAACGTCCAGAAAGCCCAGAACCAGAGCCCCGAACAGAGGACTGGGAACGGAAAACCCAGAGCCAAGAGCCGAGAGCTAAGTGATTCAGACAGACGAGCGGAGAAATGCCGGCAAAGGAGCCGGAGTTAATGAGATTTAAGCCGCAACTGTGGGACATGGCGCGTTATGAATTTAATAGCCCCAACTGGGGACTTGTCTAACAGAGTTTTACGACATTGTTTTTCCAGGGACCGAGCGCGAGCACCAAGTACATGTGGGCCTAATAAAACGCGACAAGCTTTGGGCATTTTGGCCACAACGAAATCTGGTTTTCCTCAGAACCAAGGAAACTGGTTAACCGCCAAGCAGGCGGATCAATCAAACAATAAGTCAGGCAGGCTAAACCAAAGCTGAGGCTGACTGATGCTTCATTAAAAGTAAATAGTAAATCAAGACAAGAAGGAAATAAAAACAAGCAAGACAGCCACCCACAGGAACACTCCGTGGACATGCCGTCAAGTCCGAGTTCGGAGGAGATCCCAGCGAGCTGACATTTGACATGCGTCCGCAGACTTTCGACTGCCACTGCTGTGCCGCTGCCGCACAGTGCATGCAAATCGCCGAATCGCCGAATCGCCGAATGCAAAACCTGCTCGAAAACGGTAGCCCAAGTCAGTTCAGGCCAGGTCGCCGGTAAATATCCAAGTGGAAAAAGGGGAAATATAATAAAAACCCAAAACCGAATGCAAAATGCAAGGCGATTTCCCCCTCTAAGCCTCGTCGAGCATTCAATCAAAGTCGAGCTGCAGCCGCGGCTCTCCGGTTTTGGCCAAAACTGTTTACAGTAATTTATGCTCATTTGTAAGCATGAAAAATTTGAATCATTCATCAAACGTCCGACAAACCAAGCGGAGATGGAGGAGGGGAGCCCCGGTACCTTGTCAAGTACCAGATCTCTTGATCTGTAATGGCAATCGCAGTTGGTGTTCGGGGCTTGTGAGTGACAGCATGACCTCCAAAAGATTTCGCTGAGATACTTATTTTTAGATTTGAGGCACTCCTAGCTTCTATAATAGTTTTTAGGTTTTCTGGGAAGCTACCTAAATAAAATTTAATTAACTATAATCCTCAGAAGATTTAGCTTAGAATAACTCATATCCTAACCTTTACTATGAGAACTTAATTTTCAATTCACAGTTTTGAAGTTTCCTCGACTACATTTATACCAATATTTTTTACTATTTGCTAACTTTTGAACTTTTTATTTATTTTAAAAAATTACGAGAAAGAAAGACATATGTAAAGGCTAATTATTGTAAATTCAGGCCCTGAAAAGGCCTGTAAACTTTAAACCTTTAAAATAAAAAAAGATGGCAAAGATTGTTCAGATTGTTATATAAAACCAAATAATGATTCAAATTACCCAAATAAATACAAATCCACCAAATGTTTCTGTTACTTATTTGTAAGTGAATTAATTCCTTCTTCTTCTCAGTCCTAATTGCAGCCTGAAGGAGTTTTCTTGTCAACAAAAGAATGCCTTCTCTTTACGAAACCCAGAGTTCCAATTCTTCTCGAAATAAAAACAAGTTGAGCATCAATTCAACATCGGGTTCGCCAAGTCAGGCTTTGCCCTTTTATGGGCGCTGTCTTGACAACAACAAACCAAACATTAATCAACAGCAACAATAGCAACAACATCGGCTAACAATAACAACTGATAGACAACAACAACATGCAATTACAACAAATTGTTTTCAAATACTGAAGAGCCAATCAAATCGAACGCAACTCGAAGTTGTTGCCTGTCGCTGCTCCACATTGCTGTTAACCACACAGCAAATGACGTGCAACAGCAGCAACGTCGCAGCCTCAGCAGCAACATGAGAGTTTCCATCACCGAGTTTTCCATCAAAATAATTGGCCAGTGGAAAGAAAAGAAAAGAAAAGCAAGGAAAAGCCAAAGAGTAAAAGATGAGGACCAGGCCAATTGTTGCCCGCCGATATGTTGCTGCGGGGAAATGTTGCCAGTTGCTGGTGGCTTGTTGCTGGTTGCCGGCTGCAAGTGCAGGAGCAACTTTAGCGGCCGACTGCCAAACTGAGCTCGTTGCCGGCGAATGTTGTTCCACGTTTAGTGTGGAAATTGCTGCTCTATATGGTCGCCTGCCAATCGATACCGATAACGATAGCCGCTTCCAGCTAAAAGGCCTCCTTTTCTCTCCTCCAGCTCATGAGCCCCCCTGAACTCCTGAGGGGTTTGCAAATATGACAGCCAGGAAAATACAAAAAAGAGAACTCAAGCCCCGTGGAAACGTGCTCGTCAAGCATTTTTACAATTTTCGAAAAAGGTACCATACACGGGGAGCACTCTGTCATGTCCCTCTGGGGTTATTTATTTGTGTTTTTTGTTTTTCTCGATTTTGGTTTTGTTTTCCTGTGGCTGTGTGTTGTGACTGGCCGATGTAGCTGTTGGTGCTGGGCCGGCGACGAGTGCAGTTTTGTGTAAACAATAACAAAACACATTTGTGACGCGTGATTTTGCATAAGTTGGCACTCCGAGCAGAGTCAGCAACTGGCGGCAATAACCACAAATAAATACGAGTATCCTTTCACCAGACAAAAGGCCCCATTGAGCTGACGGAATTCGATTTAATTTCAAAGTTTAGCACTCAATGAAATCATAAACTAAAATCGTTTAGGTATTTTCAGCCAAAATCAAAGGCCATTAACTACCAGTTAAGCCCCAAATGGATGAAGACATTTTTATGGGCAATTAAGCGATCGCCAAAAAAAATTAAATACGAAACAGAAATCATAAATACCCCGATGAGCCCGAAATAAAATTAAGCCACTAAATCGAATCGAATCAGCTTTAAAACTCATTATGCAAATTAGCCAAGACCTGTGAGCCAAACCTCTTGAGCCAGAGTTGCCGAATCTCCAGGTGAAGATCTCGGCCAACCTTTGGAGCTCGGGCTCACCCCACTTAGCCAATTGTCGCCCACCCAAAAGACCCGCCATGAAATTAGCTCCGACTAATCGCAGATCGATCAACGGATCGCCAGATCGATTGGGAAACCCACCTGATCGCGGGCCAGCTGGAACCAGGTCTTGATAATCAGCGCCAGCCGCGTGTCGTGATAGTTCTTCGTCGTCTTCACGCTGATGAAAATGTCATCCAGCTCGGTGACCGGCGGCTGGGGCGTCGCGGTCACCGCTCGCTGAGAGAGATCGTGGAGCAGCTCCCCGTTCCGGCTCCTCCGAGCCAACTCCGTCAGTAGCGTGGCCGTGGGCCGCTCGCTGACCTCGATGTCGCTAAAGTTGAAGCTCCGGATATCCTTCCGGATGATCACCGTGGTGGGTGAGGCGGCCGGAGCACCTGCTCCTCCCGGCTGTGTGGGCGTCGATGACTGCACATATTCCTGGAGCAGCTGGTCGCGATGTGTGGCCACGGGTTCACTGGCCAGGCCACCATCCACCACCTGGCTGTGCGGCACCTGCAGAGATAGAAGATTTCGTTAGTGCTTGATTAATCACTTGAAGAAATTCGAGCTTACAAAATATTAAAAAACAAATTATGTAGGTTCAAAAAAGGAGTTTAAAATTTCAAAAATAGATATTTCTAAGCTAAAGCTAAAGAGGATTTGTAAATATTAAATATTTCCCTTGATAGATTCTATGATACTTCAATTAATTTAAATTTACATAGAAAACATAACTCTAAAATTAAGAAATAAAAGCGTAGATAATTCATTAGAGATTGCCGTAAACTATGCAACAGCTTTGAATTAAAAATTACTTCAAATAATAATTGTAACATCAATTAAAAATTACCAAATTCCCTAATTCTTGTCTGAATCAAATTAAACTATTTTTTAAAGTAAGACAAGGATACCCGTTTTCTTAGGTAATTAAATTTAAAGAAAGACAAGGATACCCGTTTTCTTAGGTAATAAGAGTTATCTGTATTTTATTTATAAGTTATCCTGTTTCTCTCAGTGCTAGCCCGGTGGAATATAAAGAGTGGCGGGGGGCTAATGTAAATTTGTTGTGTAAATCGCACGTAGGGCAATAAAAAGATGAAGACGCCCTCGCGCTAGCCAAGACACTCAGACTCGGAACTCGAACAGGGAACTCCCACTCCTCAGCTGAGCTCCGCTCAACTCGGCTCACCTCACCTCGACTTGGGGCATTTTCACCTGGCAAACAAAGGCGAACTTCAATGGCAAACAACAATGGCAAACAAATGAGCGGCAGCAGGCAGAATAAACAACAGCAACACCGCCATAAATGCTGAGTAAGAGCAAACAACCAGGGATCGGGATCGGGATAGGGATTGGGATTGGGATTGGAACTGGGATCGGGACTGGAACTGCGATGGCATAGGGATCCGAAGGGGCACTGAGATTGCTTTGAGTCCGGAGTGAACTCAACTGCTTGATTAATTTCCACTGATAACAGGTTCATTTGCTTTTGTTGTCGGCGATTCTTCAATTGCTCTTCTTCGCAGCGGAGATTTCCCCAGCGCTTTTTAATGGCCCTTCCCCGGAATGGGGACAGGTGGGGAGGAGTGGATTGCTCTGATTGAGGCGGAGATAATGGTTGCTGGGAAGCCGCTCGAATAGATAATACCCTGGGATAGAGAAAGCCCAGTTGTGGCACTCTCTTTGTGCACAGAAAATAAATCTTGAGTCCTTAAACCCAGATTTAAAATGAATGTTTTGTATGAAACCAACTCCAAAATATAAATAATACCATTACAACAAAAGACAATAATCTTGCGCTAACACATTTAGAAGTAACTAGATATTATTTAACACCAAATGATCTTCAAATTGTATATTACACTCCGATTTTCATTTCAAATTATCTTTCTTTTTTGTGTATGCAAATCGGATAGCAACTTCCGCTATAAATCTAGCACCAACTTCCCTTTTTGTCCCGTAAATTTCTCTTTCTCGCTCCGAATGGAGAATAGAGAATATATATAGAGCCCCGCTGGTTTATATTGCTTCACACGATATTGTCCCGTCGATAGCGGGCCACAAAGTGGGGCTCATAGAATTTTATTGCCGCACGATCGACAGCCAAACGGTGTTCAATATAATGGCAGCTCCCTAATGAGGAAATGGGAATGGGAGTGGGATACGATGCGGCGATGAGATGTCAGTGGCAGGTGTAAACTGCTGGGAACTGCCGAGGCTGCGGCAATTAAAATGTTGAAATATTAATTTGGCCGCCGCAGAAATTGCGAGTATGGGAAATCATTCGCCGATTTGGCCAAGAAAGATAGCGAAGAAGTCGTGACTTGAGTGAGGGATTCAGCTGAACACTGAACACTGAAAACTGAAATCGGAAAACTGAAAACAGTGAAAGCCGCCAAGCGGGCTTATATAAGTTCGACGGTGAACGCCTCTTTCAATTAAGCTGGCTCCGCAAATTCAAGGTTCGGATTGAATCGGATCGGATTGGATTAGAATGTGAGCCAGTTCCCAATACGCGACATGATGCAAGTGGAATGCCCGTACTAGTATGCAAATCAAGTACACGGACTACGAACTACAAACAGCCATGCTTTGTGACACTTTTGTGGGATTTGCGAATTACTCGAACGTGATGGAACTGAGCAAGCAAAGATACAAGTACAGCGACTGCCGATGCGGATTCAGATTGGGATGGAGATAGAGATTCAGACACATGTGCCCATATTTGCAGGCCGCCTGCGCACTCCGCCAGATACAAGATACAAAATAAATACACGGAAGAAAATATTTAATTCTATTTGCAGATCACTTTTAGCGGGCATTTCCAACTAAAGGTTATTGTATTAAATTAAGTTAAATTAACTATTGTAGCTCTACAATTCTTAATGATTCAATTACAATTACTTCCTATTAATAATATCTATACCTGCTGTGCTGTTCTTTTCCCTCGGTGTAATAAACTACAAGATACAAGTACCGGGGCGAAAGGCAGTCCGATAGATACAAAGCGAGGCCAATCCCCAAAACAAATTTAACACGCTCGCACAATCGCCTGCCCCCCACCACGCCCACTCTCGAATGACTAATGCTTCATTAGCCGCGTGATTAATATGTTTATAAACATTTCCCTGTCAATTAATAACGAGCAAAAGAATCGGGCGGCGAGGTGCGAGCGAGTGATATGAAAGGGCGCCAAATGGCATCTACTTCAACGACCTGTGCGGTGATTAATTGAGTTAAACTCTGGTCCCATAACGGAAAGCATAAATCAGCCGAGGCCCCAATCCGAAATACGAAATCAAAAATCAAAGGCATTCCCCACACAGAAATGCAATCAGAAGACGCGACTCCAGCTGGGCGAGCGGGAAAATCTTCATTAAATGCTGTTTAACAATATTATCCGAGAGATACGGATCTAAGATAAGATGCCCACAAGCAGCCAGCCAGCAGGCCAACCAGCCAGGCTCAATTAAGCGACCACCAAAAGATACCGAGATGCTCGGATGCTCGGCTGGATTGGATACTCGGGAGCCCAGCTGCAGATACTCCTTTTATCAGGCGCCTTCTGCAGCTTAATGTCGTCAACTTTTTCGGGCCGATTATATGAACAAGGAACCGGGAGCAGGTTGGAGCAGGGAAAGGGAGCTGCAGTCGGAGCTGGAGTGGCAGCCAGCTGCAGCCGGTTGGCCATGGGAAGCGCAGGCACCTGCTCTTGGCCTGGCCAAAAACAGGAATCACCTCGTCACTGCTGGCTTTGTCTTTGGGAAGGCTTCTTGCGGCTGTTGCCTTCCTGAAGCTGATTTGCATGCTCCTCAACTCAAGAGTTTGTTAATGTTATTATGTATTTACCCTGCACTTGGAAAAACAACAGAGGAGTTTAAAACAATAAACTGAAATTAACCGGAGATGTTTTAAAATATATTCTCTAACTTTTCACCCTACATACATTTTTCCTTTAAAATTGCCTTTTAATAATAATTGGCTTATTTACAACTATTTTGGGTAAAAATTCAGTATTCATATTAAATTAGATAAAGACTCTCTTCTTTTTCCAGCCAAAATAATATTTTTAAGGTTAACCAAATATATTCTTTATTTACTTTTCAATTCTATCGAATCTATTTATTAGTTTCTTACTTTTCCATGAATTTAATAGTGTAATTTAATTTCAAAAGGTAAATACCAGTGATGCATCGCCATATCTCTGTGTGTACCCACAACAACCAACTCGAATCAATCAGCGATGATGGCCATTCGGCGCGCCACTTTAAACAAATTCATAAACAACCAAATCGTTTGACGATTATTATTCATTTCGTTTATGATTTATGCGTCAGCCACACGCGACATGGCGACCTGGCGACGTGAGCTGCAAACTGGACATGAGACATGGATACCAGGGAACTGGCAACTGGCAAATGCGACTTGGAGCTTGAAACTGGGCGAAGCAGGGTGTAGCTGGGTAGCCATCCTGCCCTCCAGCTAATCTCGAAATTATTGCTTTATCAGCCGAATGCCAAACCCCAGTTTAGTGGCGTTGTGTCCAGTCAACTGTTCAACAGTTCGAGGAATTCGAACAAGCAAAGTTAACAAACAGCAACTTTTGCGCAATATTTAGGAACCAAAAAAAAAACAAAAACACACTACAATAAAATGCAAAAAACAAAAAAAATGAAGAAAAATTAAGCAAATTGTACATTGCATGCAGTTTTGTGGTCGACAACAGCAACAATTAAGTGGGACAAGTCACAGACCTCCGATGGCTGAAAATGATGGAAGAACTTCAATTGAAAGAGCAGCCACCACCGGCAGGCAGCTCCATGTTCAGTTGTCGGCAGTTTTTAATCCGGCTCAGCATTTTAGCATTTAGTAGAGCGATGTGTGTAGCACTAATTTCTGCCGAGTTTCCGGTTAGACCTCCAGAGAAACAAAAAATAAAACAGCAACAGCAGAAGATCCGCAGCAACATCAACAACGTTGTCCGAATTAAAACAACATAAAGTTTTTAATTACTCCAGAAGCAGCAGCATGCGAAAATATTTCGGAGTAAGGGGCCCACAAACTCGCAGAAGTTGGGCAATTGAGTTGCAAATTGAGAAACAGGAAGGGGGTAAAATGCGGGGATTACATGGATATTTCAACAGGATGCAGGAGCTGATTCAATTATGGACTCTAAACTGTGTGTTGCCCCAGGGGGGAAGAACGTTTTAGATATTCTACAATCAAAACTGGGAAGCAGGCCAGTTATGACTATACATATGGGACTTTTTCTTCTGTTTTCTCAATTCTTTGTGACATAAATAAGTCATGTCAATGCTTATGATAAATAATTACTAATCAAGAAATGCACTATAACTTTTCCTAATAAACAACCAACAATAAGCACAATAAACATCTAGTGTCTTGCTCTAATTACAAGGAATTTAGCAAAGGTAAAAAATATCTCAATCAAAGGTGTCGGAGGAACGCAGACCGAAATTCTTTTACTATTTTCAGATGCAACTCGAGGTGCTGTTGGCAAATTCCCACAGAACTCAACTATTTGTTATCTGCGATGCGACTGACAAGGGACGTCTTCCCCCCGCTTGGCCTCACCTCCTCCTTGGGATTTCGCTCCTCCTTGTGGCCTCACGTTCGTAATATTAGCACACAATATTTTATTACACAAAAATTTATGCAAAACCGAAGTAAAAAGGAGAACAATAATAAACGGGCAGACAAGACTGGGCTCAGAACCCTGACAGACCCTGGAATCGGGCAACTGAAAGCTTTGGCGACGCTCTGCCGACGGCAAAAAAAAGGAAATAATACAGTAATGGAAGACAGGGTCTTTAAGTCTCGAAACCCGGTATACTCTTTAGGGGAATTGTTGGTCCCACCGGATATAGTGATTCTGGTTTGATGAAACTAAGCAGGATAGCCTAACTATTAAAGGGGTAATAAAGTAACTGGAGTGATGTGTCAAAGTAATTAGGTATTGTTTTGGTGTAGCTTTATTATAGGAACTATATGTTATAGAAGTGATTTGATGCGGAATTCATTAGGATTTACTACCTTTGAAGGATCGAAAAACTTAGAAAATCAATAGGATATAGTAAATTCTTTAAGAACAGCTGACATGGGAACAGGTCTAGTTCTTATCGTCTTGGGTAACTGTGTTTTTTAATAACTTACTAAGAGTTTCTTTTATTTTTTTTGAAGTAACTGTGTTTTTTAATAACTTACTAAGAGTTTCTTTTATTTTTTTGAATTGGATACATTATTAAAATGTTCTATATTGCTTTTAGAATTTGTAGTATGAGTAGTATTTATTAACCACATTAAAACTCATAGTTATACGTTTCTGTAATTTCCCTATATTAAATCTATACTAATGCCATACTCTAAATCCCTTTATAATCGCTTTTAGTGCTCTACCAACTGCTGATCATGATTATAGGACCCCTCTTGACGAGGGTATAAAATCGCACAAAAAAAGTCAGAGCCGAAACTGTTTTATATGCAAGGCAAGGGCGTAAAAGGTTTTTTAACGGCCGGAGCCGGACGCCGAGTGCCGGACGCATGCGCAGCTGCAAACGTCGTTGATTTATGAAAGTGCAGGGCACCGGAGGAGCAGGAATCGGCGGGGATCATGCAAATTGTGTGCGAGGCAAACTTATGCAGATCACCGCCGTCGCGTATGACAGTTTTCGCCGAGGTTCTCGGTCTGGGCTCAGCGCCCACGCACTTGGATCGCACTGGATCTCCCACTGAACTCACTTGGATGCCCGGATATCCGTAGGCGCTCTGGTAGAGCAGCAGCGTCATGTAGACGACGGCCACGGCTAGCATCATGGCTTGCAGGATTCGCTTGAAACGTTGCGGCAGCGAGAGCACAGTCAGGCTCATCATACGCGTCGCACCACTACACGCACATCGATGCGATCGCGGTATCGATATCGATCCGATCACTTTGGCTACGATTTCGGTATGTGTTTGCTTTTCGCAATTTTCGCAGTCGCACTTTCAGTAACTTTTCGTACTTTTTCGCAGGGTTTCTGTGATTTTTTAACTCCACTTTTCAGCACGCGCGCCGCAGGTCTTGCTCGGTGCAAGTTTGTTGGAAAACTGGCGATCGCTGTGCGAGACGAGCTCGCTTGGCGGCTCTCTTTCACTTCCAGCTGAAATCGTAAACAAAACAGAAACCAGAAAGACCAGTACGGAGAAGCATGGGGGTTGAGATCGGGGAGAGAGCGAGATTGGGAGAGCGCCAAGCTGCTCCAATTGGAAGCGTGGGCCGCTGCAACTGCAATTTTCCAACGGGAGCAGGTTGGCGGGAAGCAGTGCTGCCAGTTTAACTTATTTCTGGTTAGAAAGGGAATTTTTAAAACTTCTTGAGACTTAAAACAGCAATTGCAATAGCTTATTTATTTATTTGTTTTAAATCAAAGTACACACCTAATTCCTAAGTACGAATTCGGTGGCACGCTGGTATGAGATGTTGAACACCGATCATCAAAAAATAGTATTGAGTTAGCAAAAGCTATTTAATATTTAAACAAATATATATAAATATTGAATTTGTGAATATATTTAATCATTTAATACAAATTTTATTAAAAACCAAAAAAATATATATATTTAGGGTTAAAAGTAATATATAGACTATAACCACATATTTATAATGTGGACTTAAATTATATTCAAATTGTACTTAAAAATATGATACAATTTTTAAAATGAATTGCAATTTCTCTGCTCTCTGTATATTTATAGTTTTCTTATTTACAGTCCTCTTACAAATCCAGCTTATTCTGACTCTTAAATTCTATCAGCCCTGACGCGAGAGCGAGGCTCTTTGAAGCTCAGACTCTCGCGATCTCCGGCTCTCTCTCGTTAGTTCCGCTTCGGCATGTGCCACAGTAGCTGCCGAAGGCGATCTTCGTGCTCGTGGCCGCCGATCGTCGATTGCCGATGGTCGATCACCGATCGCCGATCGTGAGTGTGGGTGTGGGTCAGGCTGCTGCGCCCACTTCTGATCAGAACTCCCCATTCCAGACCGCAGCAGCCGACAGCCTTTGAAGGTCCCTTTCCCGACGTGTCCTTAAAGCCAAAACAAACATAGCTCAGTCGGCTTGGCAGCGCTCCAAATGCGGCGGTTCCTTGGCCATATTCCATGTCATATACATATCCCTATCCCCGTGGTTGAAACTCCCCGCGCACCACCCCTTAACCCGCCAGCGACGACAATTCCATTAAAAGTTGTACGTTGTCACTTTGCGTTAACTTATCTCTGGAGCATGTTGTGCGATCGCATTTTTATTGTCGCCATTGTCTCTCGCTAGCTCGCTCTTACTTGGTATCGCTCCTTCTCTTTCTCCTTCTCTGCCCACACAGGGAAGCCAACGCAAAAACACACACTTGAATAAAACACTGAAAAAAGTATATTATCTCTAAGAACAACCACAAGGGTTTTAAGAAATTTTCAACCAAATACTCCTCTCTGGGGGCTTGCTCTATAGTTATATTCACATTTTTAAAGGAAATAAATAAAACGAATTGTACAAAGCTATATACAGTTAAGTAGGTAAGTATATTGACGTAATCAGGCCGAAGGACTTCAATTTTCAGAGTATGGTATGCTAGATTTAATATGTTGAAAAAAAATAAAAATAAAAAACTGAAAATAAATAACATAAATGTATTTTTTTTAAATAATTCCAATTCTATTAGAGGTATGGAAGAAATCACCTAAAATTTAACGCTGTCTTATTTTGTAGCACACTTTTAGGCACAATTTTAATTGAGTTAAAATCGATAGCGATTTTTCAACACATATCTATAAATTTTCATAAATGAGGTTCAGGAGTATAAAACCTTAATTTTCACTAAAATCCCAGTTTGATTTTATTTACTGGATTACAATCTTTAATAAACACCTATTTATTTAATCTAAATCTATTAAATAATCTCAAACTTGAAATTTAATACAATATATGGTTTTTTACACAAATTGGAAAATTAAAAATGTACACAGAAAATAGGAACTTGAGCTGCTTTTGCTCTAAAATAATTAAATATAATATATTTAAAATATTTAATTCTGTATTATTATATTCAACCTTAAGGTATTACCTTTTAAATCCATCCTAAATGTGTCCTAATGAGGTTAATCTAAGTTCTGTAAAATACAAATATTTTTCAGAAAAATTCTCGGCCATATTTATCGCTCAGTGTTTTAACTGCATCCACATCTCACGTGCGTCGGCAGCGTTCTGCGACGTTTCTTTGTCGCTTGGATTTTGTGTAGCACTTGGCCTGCTCCCCACTTGACAATGCTTTGCATGCCGCACCATTCATTCCGCCCCGCTCCTCCTCCGGCTGATGCTTCTCCAGCTCCTCTGCTCAGTCTGCTCCTCGCCAGCTTGTCATATTCCATGTTTGTGGCGGCGACAAAAGCTCTTGCGGCTGCCTCTGCCTCTGCCTCAGCCACTGGCTCGGTCGACGTCGCTGCCCGCACAATCAGCAACTCGGCATCTTGTTCGCTGTCCCTTTGTGCGCCTTTCGCCTGAATTGCATTAAACAGAGTCCCCGTTGCACTGGGAGAAATTTTGTATATTTCGCAGGTATAACAAGATGATATAATCCCTTAAAAATTATGATCGTTCTTAAGATTTCGATCGAGCAAAATAATATTTTGTGGGAAAACAAATTTAGTCGGGTAAATGTACATATATAACCCGGTACTTAAATATATTGATTGCCTGTGCCTTCGCATGGGATTTCAGGATTTGGATTGGACCCTTTAAGCTTTAAGCTTTAACAAATAATTTGTTTCAATTAATTGAGTATATTTATTTAAAAAATAAAAACTTATTTCTTTCAGTGCATCGACAGTGGCAACGGCTTCGCCGGCCAGGCCAACCTTGTTCTGCCACAGAAAAAGACATCGCTCGGCTCGATTTAACCGCCTCGCTGGTGGCTTCCCGCTGCCCGCCTCCCGCCGCCTGCCGCCCACTCCCATTGCTCATTTTTAATGTGCAATTCCGTATGTACAGCTCGTAGCCATGGCCACCATCCTGCAGAGCCACCTCCCCCCGCCTAGTGTGTGTGTTTGCATAGCAGTGTGGTTGCTGGTTAGGCATGTGCCACCTCCAGCTCCAAGCTGCGATCCCCAACTCCCCACAACCACCGCCTTCATCAGCTGCAGCTCCAGCAGCAACTGCAGCTCCAAGTGCAGCTCCAGCTCGAGCCCAACCTAGCCTTATAAGCAAACGAGTGCAGCTCCGTTTATCGGCCGGCCTAACCTTGTTAGGATTGTAAAATGTAAACCGAAGGCGTTGCCGCAGACTCAGTCCTCAACTCGAACTTACACTGGCAAGAAACTAAAAAAAAAAACAAATTTCAATAAAAAATCTGATAAAAAATATGTAAGCAGAAATAAAAAAATATATCTTCCTTCTTTTTTGTAAGAAATCTAAAAGATATATGTACATAAGTAAGTATCTAAGACCTTTGCAACCGAAAGTGAAACTCAAATTAAAGATAAATGTAGGTTTTAGGCTACAAAATATCTAGTACATTTCAAATATATTGCTTTAGCTTCTTATTACTCTTTCTCCAGGTGTAGTCTAGTCTACAGCTCGGCGAGTGATCGCCTGGCCATCCAGCTCCATCTCGCTTGGCTGGCACACGCTCAAGTTGCCTCCATCCGAGTCCACGTCCTCGGCCACGTCCTCGCCCTCACCCTCGACCGCGGTCATCGTTAATCGAAAACGGGCTGCGCCGTCGCCCTGCGGTTACGAGTGTCGCCAGGCCAAAACGAACCGCAGATTGGAGTGCAGCTCTGGGGATCCAGCGGTGCGGAGCAGGGATCCACGGAAGTGCCTCCCGGCAAGAGCGGCCAACAACTGTGCGCGTGCGCAGAGCCGCCAACCCGGCAATGTGTTCATTTCGGACCAATATTTCGTTGGCTCGGCCAGAAATTATGCCCGGTAGTCATGCAGCCCCAGCAACTCATGCGGATCTACACAGGAATAAAATGGAATTTACTTTTATCAGAGTTGTAATTCCTGGGCTAGAAAATGTAATCAAATGGCAATGTAATAATAATGTACATCACATATGTTAACTTAACGTATATATCAATAAAGTTAAACAAGTTCTATTGATTTCAAAGTCTTACTAGTACAAATTAATCCCTTATTTCACGATGTTTATATATAGTATATATTTTATATTCTTAATGTATTCTTACACATGTATCCCAAATATTTGTATTATTTATTATCTGGAACTAATCACTCAAAGTTGTATAACAATAACGTAGCCCTTCACTCCTACCTTTAAACTTTTGGGATTGCATAAGAACTTAAACTGTAAATTTGCACACCTGTTTTACATGTGGTAATAGTTTATTTATCAGAAAACTAGTATTCATCATTTTTAGATTTTAAGACTGTATTTCTTGTTGTGCAGTAGCAAATCGCTGGGGGAGCGAAATTAAAGCGAGCATTTGAATGACGGACTGACGCAGTCCTCAGTCTCCGGCCAAAGTGAGTGACTAGTTGACTGCCAGACACGCGGCTTGATTGCGCGCCTTGTCCACGTCCGCGTCCACGTCCACGTCCACGTCCACGTCCACGTCCACGTCCACGTCCACGTCCACGTCCACGTCCACGTCCGCGACTGCGTCCAGATTCACATCCACGTCCACAACCGCATTCGACTCAAATGTCCGCGGAAATGGGAAACGGGAATGGGCTGGACCAGTACCTGCGAGAATCGGAATGGGGCTGGATATGGGCACTGACTGGGCTTAGAAATGGAGGCAAATCAGAGACACCAAACGACCGACACCCAACCGAGACGCAGCGGTCACACATTCGTCATGGAGGCCGAGGACCACAGCTGGGGCCTCAAAACTAGCACTTATGTCTGTAACCATGAATTACAAACATTTTTACAATCCACAAGCTTAAATATGTAATTTTGTTTATGGACAACAGCAGTAGATAATATCTGTAATCAGGCAGGTTGAACTACTTTTGGGTTAGCCCAGATTTGCTTTTAAAAATTACTATAGAGTATAAGCCTATTTTATTGATAGGATATTTTAGCTAAAGTTGTAAACATTTTTTATAATGTTACCATAATGCTCTAGAAAAGAAATAATAAAAATAAATTGAAGTGTAACATGGCCCAAAAATCGAATAGTTATTATTTTTCTGAGATAGTTTAAACGATTAATCTAAATGCGTACCATATTGAGCAGCAATGTATTAACTTTAAAGAAATAAAAATGAATAATACAGAAATTATATATTTTTTTAAAACTATTTTTGTGACCCCAGCTGTGAGTGCATCTCCGTCCGTGTAAACATGCACAATTCGCATTCGATTTTGATGCGTATTGATGGCTGCCCGACCAGCATGAGTGACGCTAAGCAGCCCGGAGATTAATGGTCCCAAATTAGTCAGTGTCACTTATTGGACCGTTGAGCTCTCCCCTTGACACCGCCAACGGGAAGGGATAGGTGGAAACTGAACGAAATGGGGAAGTCGGCGGCATTAGAAGGAGGCTTAAGCGAACCCATTAAGACCAAGCGCTGAAGTCAAAATAAAAGTCATTTACGAATCAACACAATGAGCTCGTACAATTGAAGGTACAAGATCACTGGAGGTCGGAGAAAAGCCCAAAAGCGGAGAGCTAAATAAAAATTAATTTCAACATTGTGTTTACAATATCATCGATCAATAACTGTCAACACAGCGGTTCGATTTTTTGAGGCTGCAATGCTCTACGTTCGGGGTACATCAGTACGGATGAGAAAGGGAGAATAAACATATAATAAATGCATCGAATTTTCACAAGACTAATAAGTACAAATATTTTTAGCGTTACTAAGCAAAGTCTGAACTGCAAATACAACAACTACAGTTAATTATTTACAGATAAGCAAGTTTTAATACTTATTACCTAAGTAAATACTTTGGTACAATTTCATAAAACGGCTCTGTACAGTTAGCAATAAATAATAATAATCCCTTTGAGACTCCCATGGAAGAGCACTGCTTATTCGCCTTAATTCCCCCATTAAATCACCTTAATTTCTGCTGCACCCAAAATGTAATACAAATTACATTCGTTGTATTTATTTCTTTACCGATTCTTGGTGATTTTCGATTTAAAGATTGCGGGTCACAGCGCCGATGAGAGACTGGAGATGCGAGATGGAGCCTGAAGACTGGGGCTCTGGGACCACCTGGTGTCCGCAGACCCCGCTAATTGCATTGTGGCCACGTAGGGCACAAAGGAAAGTTGCCAGGTGATGATATCAGCATGATCAAGCACTTAAGTAAGTACAAATGATGGCCCCTTTTGAACAGCCCACCCTCTGCGCCCCTTTTCTAGTTGGATAGTAAGAAAAGTTTACAATTTGTCGATTCAACGCGCCATGAAATCGGCTTGGAACTTTGTTCAACTTTAATTAACCTATTTTTGCTGGACCCAGAGGGGTCTGGGGAGCGAAGAGATGGGGCCTTGGATGGAGTAAAAGTCATAGAAATAAGTTAAATTACATTTAAGCCGATTAAATTTGAGTTTAGCTCGGTTTCGGCAAAACGATTCGATTTGTCTCGTTTGGAAGGGCCAAGATCGGATGGCGGCAGATGGTTCCACTCACAATGTTCATTAAAAGTGGCCAAGTTAATGCGCTGGGCAAACAGCAGAGACATAAAACCCGAACCGAGCACGAAAACCCCGAACCTGAACTCGTTCCACGCATGCTTGAGCGATGATTTTTCCCAAAACCTAATTTTCAATTTACCAAAACAATTAACAACAAATTTTATTGGCTTTCAAGGCATGCAAACACTCCAAGTCGAAACAGTGAGCGCATCGTAAAACCAACATATGTATCTTTCAGATACACAGAGTGCCGCTATTGATCCAGTGTGTTTGTCCAGTGCGGAGATTTGTTTGCCTTTCTGTTCTATTGAAAGGCCTGTGTATCTTTTAATTAACAGATCCGAAATGGGATCTATAAAACCGGTGTAACCGAATCCGCTCTACCTATTTGATTTGTTTGATTGCCAAATCGCATGGAGACATTTTCCAGCTGTGCTGTCGGTAAGATATATTTTAAAGAAAAAGAAGGCAGCCTTTCAAAACCTAATGGCGAAGAAAATACAAAATTTTTAAGGATTATTTCTTAATAAGAAATAAGTTTCCTTGTACAATAACTAATTATTTTAAGTACTTTCTACACTAATTTCAAAAGCATCTAATCAAACACAATTAATGCAATCTATCGAAAATATTTCTATATTTAAGTAGATAATAGATAAAACCTTTAAAATGATAAAATTCATTGTATACGCAAATATATAAAAAAAAATTTAAGTTTTAAATAGTTTTAAATTGTTGAAAGTAGCTATAGAATATTTTAAATAAATATTTAAGGCTTTAAAACCAATTTAAAAACTTGTTTCGCCTGAGCTTCTCTATGGATAAAAAGGACAGCTTGCCTGCACTGGTTCCAAGACGTAGACCTCATCTGTAAATCTCTGGATTGGCAAAGTAGGTGCCAGCTAGCATGTTGTTTTGCATGTCAGCCCAAGATGCGATTCAATCCCACTCCAGACTCCAGAGAATCCAGGCTCCTCCGAAGCTGCTCCACGTGAGATGAGGCAGCCTAGCCGCTCCGCCGAGCCTGTGCCACAATGTGCCATAAATTTATGACACTACTAAAAATAGTAGTGGTAAATGGTAGTCATGGAGCATGGAGCCTATCTGGGCATCGGGGCATCTTCGTGCTGTTATGGCGGCTGTTACATTATGTTGCCTTTGTTTCTGGTGCGCATTACACACAGAATTATATGCAAGTGAAAATGCCATTTAAAAGCAGATAAATAAACTTAATGCGAAGCAGCGCCGCGGGATGGGCTGAATTGTGTCATTCCGGAGATATTTATGTTGGCTGTGCCAGCGTCCAGTATCCTGTGGTGCATCCAGGAGCAGCAAAAAAGCAGCAGAGTCCTCCGACGACCATCGCTCACCCACGTCACTGTTTTGACCAGATCTATCATTAGGCGCAGCCGAGAACCGTTAAGAGATTTCTACCTGTGGCCCCAAAGAAGAAAATATAAAATAAAAAGAAGATATGTACCCTTGCGTGCCACAAACTAGCGTCTGGCTCTCTCCCCTTAAATGCTGCGTTTGCGATGCGCAAAGGAAGCTATAAATAACAATTAATTGTACTATTAAACTAATTCGAAGACGCTGCTCTCGGAGGACGAAAGGCCGTCAGTCATGCGATCGCAGGGCCTGGCACATAAATTTTAGGTAGCCTCGCTGGCTAATTTACATTTTGCCGCTCGTCCACGTCGACGGGGCAAAAGTAAAAGTACTGCGCCGTTTCTAAAAAATTGTGCCCCACGGCCAAATAAGCTGGGACCGGGGACCAGCAACCCAGCAACCCAGCAGCCCAGCTTCAGAGCATCCCAGCGTCTTGGGTCCAATCAATTATGGAATCAGTCAATGATCAGCAAGGAGCTGCCGCCGTCCGCCTGCACGCAATGCCCCAAAGGAGTCGATGGTCGACGGGCCCAAAAACACCATCGAATGTTGGCGCGAAAGTTGTGAAAACTTGCCCATAATGACAACAATTAACGCCGAAACTGTTGTCCCATTTATATTCGAAAAAAACATGGGTGGAAGAAAGGAAAGTCGTACAGAGGTATAGCGAAACAGTAACTGTTTTGCATGTTGCCATCTGTTCCTGTCTCTGCAATATATGCAACAACCAAACATCTTTTAAATAGTTGGTATTTTAGAGGGGCCCATTTTAGCCTTGTGAACTCGTGCCTTTGGCTTTGCCATCAAAGCCTTCATGCTCTTATAGATAAACGGTTTTACGTAATTGACATCCGTGTAAACGCCAGGATACTTGTCGCTGGCGCACCCGATGCCAAAGGACACGATGCCACAGATCGTATGGTTGTGCACCAAGGGACCTCCAGAGTCATAGGTGCAGGCATCGCTCTTGCCCATCACGGAGGCGCACATCATACTGTCCGTAATAGGGGCTACAATGAAAGGATTTGAATATTAATTTAAATCAAATCTAAATGTTTTATCCACTCACTTGAATTATTATAGGCACGGCGACATAAATCCTTTTCGACTACGGGCACTGTGACCGAGCGCAGAAACTGATCCGGTCCCTTGCCCGATGGACTAACCATACCAAATCCGGCGACGACCATGAGCTCGCCTTTCGGAAGGTGATCCTTGCAAAGCGGTATCTTGGTGATGCCCTTGCCCGTCATAGGGCTGTTCAGCATCAGCACGGCCACGTCCATGTCCATGGTGACCATCTTAAAGGCGGCGGACCTAAACATTCGCTTTATGTGGCGGCGAGTGCCAGTATCGCTGAGCCTGGACACGGCGCCATCGACAACCCAGTCCTCAATGATGTGCCTACCCTCGAAGCAGTGTGCTGCCGTGAGGACAAAGAGCTCATCGATGAGGGCGCCACCGCACACGAAGTGGTTCTGGTAACGCAGCGCCATAAAATAACCGCCCAGCTCCTCATTGGTAATTTTTTCACCACCGATTACACGATGACCGATGGGCAAAACGGTGTCGTTCTTTTCCTGGCCAAGAACATCCATCCAATGCAGCGTGGCCGCCAACAGGCAAAACACCAAGAGTCGCTGGATAGCCATAGTGAAGATACGTTTACTGACTGATCGTCTATGAATTCCAATCACAAGTGAGACCAATGGCATGGATTTAACTATAAAAAACTATTTGGTATGGTATTTACTTAGTGCATCGAAAGCAATTTCTTAATGGTCTTTTCAATGTACGGTTTAATGACTCTGACATCCGTGTAGACACCGGGATAACGCCTGCTGGCACATCCAATGCCAAAGGACACTATGCCGCAGACTTCCTTCTTGTAAGCCAATGGACCTCCAGAGTCCCAGGTGCAGGCATCCCTTTCCCCAAGAGATGAAGCGCATATCATGGTCTCCGTTATTTTTGGCGCTAAAAAACAATCAAAGTCTCGCCCAATATTATAACATGAAATGATCTTTCAAACTATTATCACTCACGAGCTGACTTGTAGTACTCGATACACTTGTCCTTGTCGATGTACGGCACTGTGACCGAGTGTAGGATTTTTTCGTTTTGTTCGGCGTTGGTACTGGTCACCCCCCATCCGGAGACAACCAACTGCATGCCCGGCTTTAGCTTCGTCGTACACAGCTGAAGCTGGCCTATATTCTTGCCAACCATCGGCTGGTTCAACAGGACGAGGGCAACGTCCCAGTTCATATTATTGGGGCGATATTGTGGAGATACAATAAATGCCTTTATCTGACGCCGCTGCCCGTGGTCGTTGAGGTTGGTAATCCCGCCATCAAGGACCCAATCCTTCTTGACCAGTCGGTCTTCAAAGCAGTGGGCTGCCGTTAGCACGATGCTGGGCCTGATCAGTGTGCCGCCGCACGCGAATTCGCGTTGGTAGTGCATCGCAATCACGTAACCGCCCAACTTCGCATTGGTTATCGCATTGCCGCCAATGACACGCATTTGGGCACTGGGGAGCTGCTCCTGACCTTGGTCCGCCGTCACGGGCAGCATCTGATGATCAGGGGCATCTTGGGCGGAAGCTAACACAGTGACAGCAATCAGGCAGCTGGTCAGGAGGCGTTGCATATTTAACAAATAATGGAAAGAACAATCTTTCCCCAGATCAAAAGGTTGGAAGCGTAGTAAAACTACTTAAGCGAGACCAATGGCAGTTAATTGAGAAATAACAAGCAGTTGGTAATCCCAGGTCAATTTCTTTATTGCATTTCTTCAGAGCCGTTGAGGAGCTTTTTCATGGCCTTTAATATGAAGGGCTTCACGAAGTAGACATCCGTGTAGACGCCAGGATAACGGACGCTGGCACAACCGATGCCAAACGACACGATGCCGCAGACCTCCTTCTTTTCGAAGACTATCGGACTACCAGAATCGTAGGTGCACGCATCCTTTCTGCCCAGTATTCCAGCGCAAAGCATACTGTCCGTCAAATCGCCTTCATAGAACAAAAATAATAATAATAATTTGCAACATTTTCAGTAGTTATATTCTTATATTAAAATGTGTAAAAGTAAGGATATAAGAAATCTAAAACAATTAGGAAAGCTACGACTGTGAAGTACCCGGTACCCCATGCAGTGCGGATGAAAATAAATACCACATAAGCATTGAAAAAATATAGTGTTGACAAATGTAGAACATGCACCCAGAAAAAAACAAACGGAAAAAATCATGCCCATTTTTCATGATTCGTGAACAATCTTTTCTCGATATTTGGTTCCCAAATCATGCCCTTTGCGTTACTAAAATCGAACCGCCGTTCCGAAAATACCGAACTGTTTTTAAAAATAGAACTACGGCGTTGAAAATCGAACACCGTTCATTACAATTTCTGGTCATGACCAAGTCGGGGTGAAGTTATAAACATTTTTTGTACCTGGTACCCATAGGGTACAAGCGTATTATAAATTAGTGCCAACCGAGAATATATGTAACAAGCAGAAGGAGAAATCTCCGACCTTATAAAGTTTATATATTATTGATCAGCGTCACCAGTCGAGTCGATTTAGCCATGTCCGTCTGTCCGTCTCAGAGACTATAAGAGCTAGAGTTACCAATTTTGGTGACAATTGGTGCACGCAGATCAGTGTAGAAGCTACGTACTCAGACACGCGAAAGGGCTCCGTAGCATTGAGTCAAAACGAGAGGTCAATAGTCACCCTCTCGCTCTATCGCACTGCTCAGGAATACTTTTCGGGTGTCTGAGCACATAGCTTTTAAGAGAGAGTGTCAGTGCGTGTTGCTTAACATGTTCCTAGCAACATTTGTCTTTATTGGGTGTTGCTCAACATGGGTCTAGCAACATTTGTCTTCATTTGTCAACATTTTGTTTCTTCCATGTTCATGTGCCATTTAATTTCACCCACAATGCTTTGGGTACCGGGTATCTCACAGTCGCTCACACTCGACTGTAGCTTATCCACTTGTTATACCCTGTATTTGTATTTGCAACGCAGGGAAGGAGGCATCTCCGACCCCATAAAGTATATATATTCTTGATCAGCATCACCAGCCGAGTCGATCTGGCCATGTCTGTCTGTCTGTCTTTCCGTCTGTCCGTCTGTCGGTTTCTACGCGAACTAGTCTGTCAGTTTTTGAGCTATCGAGCTAAAATTTTCAGCATAGTCTTATTTCTTTGGCACGCAGTATATATGTCGGAACGGCCGAAATCGGACTACTATATCCTATAAATGCCATAGGAATAATGGCGAAATTAATGTAAAACGAAAAAGAAAGAATTTTGTACATTTTAAATGTTGCATGTAGAATTTTACATTTTCATATAAATCGACCGATCGCTTTCTATGGCAGCTATAGGGTATAGTGGTCCGATTTCGGCCGTTCCGACATATATACTGCGTGCTAAATAAATAAGACTATGCTAAAAATTTCAGCTTGATAGCTTAAAAACTGAGAGACTAGTTCGCGTAGAAACCGACAGACAGGCTAGATCGACTCGGCTGGTGATGCTGATCAAAAATATATGTATATACTTTATAGGGCCGGAGATGCCTCCTTCACTGGTTTGCAAATATCATGGCAAAATTATAATACCCTCTGCAAGGGTATAATTAGCACCGAGAGTGTGATTTGAACCCCTAGCTTATAGTTTCTTAAGCGTACGCTCTATGCTCTGAGCCAACCGCGATCTGTAGAACGGGATGGCTAAATCTGGAGTTAGAGTGAACTTGAACAAACTGGCAAATTATCTATTTGAGTACTAGACTTTCGTGTTTGGTTTGCCTCCGTGGTCCGGTTGGTTGAGCGGCCGGTGTAACAGTATGCGTTCTTGAGACCCCGGTTCGATTCTAGGTTGATAAACTTTGGTTCTTAAATGTGAGAATCCATTTAATATGATTTATTTACGGCTTATATGATTAAATAACAAATTGTAAGCCTATAAATACAAATTATAAAAAAGTATCTTTCACAATAAATTGTTTAACTGTAACAAAAACTTAATAAAATAATGTTAAGAATTAATGAATAAAATAATATTCTTCTTGTAAATGGTCAATAAACCATTATTTTGGAATTCTACCATTAAATAGTAAAACACTATTTTTCCTGTGTAATATAAGGTAATGTTGTGAAAGCGTTCCTTAAATAAATTCAAAATGCTAACAATATAAAACCAATTCTTTACCTAATAATACCAATTTTTTTAATAATTAAAGAACAAAATGTTCATGAAATGAAACCCGTTCGTTCGAAAATCAACCACAATATGTTCATTCATTTTATGAATTAACCGTTCTTGATTCACAAAAATCCGGTGTCGATCGGTTTTTGACCCCGAATGTTCTTGATTTTTTACCGCTTCGACCGGTTTTTTTTCTGGGCGTGTATGTATTTATTTAATATCTGATAACTTTAGACCGAAAATCACGACAATAGCTAGTTACACGTTTTTCATGATTTTCGGGGGCGGAACAGATAGGAATGTTGTCACCAAATTTAGTAGCTCTAGCTAAGATCTGTTGACGACTCATAAGGACAGATGGACAGACGGACAAGTGGACAGATGGACAGATGGACAGATGGACAGATGGACAGATGGACAGATGGACAGATGGACAGATGGACAGATGGACAGACGGACGTGGCTAAGTCGACTCGGCTGGTAATGCTGATCAATGGGGTCCTTCTGGCTGTTACATACATTCTCGGTTTGCACTAACTTCTAATATCCTTGTACCCTGTGGGTACCGGGTAGAAAAACTGACAAAATGAACAACATAACAAAACAACTAAATAAACAAAATGAACAAAATGAACAAAATGAACAAAATGAACAAAATGAACAAAATGAACAAAATGAACAAAATGAACAAAATGAACAAAATGAACAAAATGAACAAAATGAACAAAATGAACAAAATGAACAAAATGAACAAAATGAACAAAATGAACAAAATGAACAAAATTAACAAAATTAACAAAATTAACAAAATTAACAAAATTAACAAAATTAACAAAATTAACAAAATTAACAAAATTAACAAAATTAACAAAATTAACAAAATTAACAAAATTAACAAAATTAACAAAATTAACAAAATTAACAAAATTAACAAAATTAACAAAATTAACAAAATTAACAAAAAATTAACAATATTAACAAAATTAACAAAATTAACAAAATTAACAAAATTTACAAAATTTACAAAATTTACAAAGTTAATAAACTTAACCAAATGAACAAGATTAACCAACTGTGAGAAACTTGCTAATTTGGTTAATTTTTAGAACATATTGCATTAAGTTATCCCCTTCCAAGTACTCACTCGATGGCTGATAGGCATTTATACATGCCCTCTTGTCGATGACGGGCACATCGACCACGCGCAGAAGCGTCTGAGGGCCAAACTGCGATATATCGGTCATACCCCATCCGGCAACAGTCAGCACAGTGCCAGGCTTGAGTGGCGCTGAGCATAGTCTGACCTTGCCGATATTTTTCCCCGTCATGGGGCTTCTCAGCAACATCACGGCAACATCCATATGCAGTCCGTAATCGTCATACGAGCGCGGTTTGATTATCTCCTTCACCTTTCGGGGCTCCCCCATCTCGTAGAGAGTGGAAATGCCGCCGACGGCAGTCCACTCTATCACCCTCATCCGACCTGTTAGGCAGTGGGCCGCCGTCAGGACGACGCGGTCGTGGATCAAGCAGCCGCCGCAGGTGAACTCACCGTCGTAGCGCAGCGCTATTAAGTAGCCGCCCAGTTTCGCATTGGTGGTCACCAGGCCACCGACGATACGGGTGTGGACAGCGCTAGGCATAATTAATTTCCTTAGCTTCTCGACATCGATCTCGGTGTCATTGATGTCCTGGAAATCCATCTTTGACATAGTGACGACCACCAGCAGGCAGCCGGAGAGGAGGCGTAATATTTCCATCGAAGAATATAGAAAAATAACTCTAGGCCAGCACCAAATCTTTCCCGATCTACCCCAGTTGGCGGAGAGAATCCACTTAAGTGAATCCAATGAGAATTATTCAAGTAATGTCCCTTGGCAATTGACTTTAATTGCTGTTAATTTAAAAGTGTACGCAGCTGTGTGTGTGTTTCTTTTTTTTTTTGGAGTTGTTAATTATGCAGCGTCCAGTAGCAGCTGGACTAGGAGAAGCTCAGGGGTCGGATCTCCTGGAGGAGCTTGCGGAGGTAGTACATCTGTCTGGCGTCTCGGTTTCGCACGTCCGTTGCATTCGGGTACATGGAGTTGATCAGCTGGTGCAGATCCGTGTAGTTCTACATCGAAATCAAGAAAGTTAATTATTAGAGAAAATACTAAAAATATTCAACTTCAATTTATGGAGGAAATGATATAAAAAGAATGCTTTTATAATAAAATCGCAGTGTAGTTTAAGTTATAGATTGCATACCCCAATGTTGCGCCAGGTGGGCTGATAGTGCAGCTTCAAGATATTAAGGTCTTCCGAGCAGAGCTCTGAAACCTCCACGAAGGTCGAGGCTTCCGGCGTGACCCGGACTGTGACCTCGACACTATCGTGGGCTTCCTTCAAACTGCGCAGACAGAGCACGATGTCCCTGTCGGTGGCCAGACGATTCCAGTCACTCCGCTTAAACTTCATCAGCTTACAGTGCACGGTCATCACGTCGTAGGTGTGCAGTTCCGCCGCCAGATGCTTCTGGGAGAAGTAGCCCTGGTCGATGTAGAAACAGGCGTCTAGCTCCGCAAACACATTCAGGTTCATGTCCTGGAAGAGCTGGTGTGGACATTTTATAATAATGTAGAATTCATTTTAAAATAATAATAACTAATTGATTACCTTGCGCAGCTCGACGAAATCTCTGACCGGCTTCTCGATATCCAGATACTTGTGCGGCCTGGCGATGTACTCCTTGGGCACATCAGTTGCATATCCTCGGATGCCATCCTTGCTTACGATGAAGACCACTCGCACATGGTAGGTGTCCAAAGTGAAGGTGATCTCATCGAGACTGCAAGGGAGAAGATGCTAAGAACCTGCAAAAGTTTCCAAGCCAAATAACTCTTACTTCTGCTCGTTGGCCTCCAGTTGCCAGTGACGGAATGGAAAGTGGGTGTAGCGTGGATAGGCGAACCCAAAGTTGCCAAGGCGATCCGTCTTCACGGTCAAGACCATGCTCTCCTTGTCGAAATCCGAATCCAGGATAAATTCGGTGGTCCAGTGGCGGACCTTGATGGTTACGGATCGGCGAGGAGCCCGGGATATCGGTGGACTTATATTGACCTTTGACTTTCGTGGCGCGTCGATGAGCTCGGGTTCGGACTCTAGGGCCTCTAACTCGAGTTCCTTTTCTGAGTGCACCGAGGGGAGCAGGCCGGTGACGAGGTTGGTGCCCACCGCGGAACTGGCCGTTCGTCGCGTATTGATCGTCATCCTGGGATTCCGAATCGCCACTTCTTTGGGGTCCAGGAATGTGTGACGTTTGAACACTCTCACTGCCTGAGTTGTCGTCTGGGCCATTATTTTATTGGGGCTGTCCTCGTACCGGGTTTTGATACCATCCAGGGTTTGGACCAAGCCATATAGGCAGGAGTCTGTGATGCCCAATTCTTCTCCCTGCTTGGAAACACGCCACTTCTCGTTTTTGTCAAATTTTTCTTCATCCTCTAGTGCGGGAAACCTGGGATAAAGTCGCTCGGGATCAGCCTGATCCGCGTAGCTGAGTGTGAACTCAGTGATCTCTTCGGGCGCGTCGGCCAATTCGGCCAATCGTCGCCGGTAGATGGGCCCGGTGGCTTTTTTGGTGGCCTGCTCGTCCTGTTGCTCGTCCCTGAACTCCTGCGGGAACTTGAACGAGGATATGATCCGAGGCAAGCAAAGTCTGTTTAGCAGGCTAGCCCTCCGGCGGCATAGTGGTTCTAAATTCAGCTCAAAGTTCGGCACCAAATCAACACTGGCGGAATTGCGAGCTTCCAAGGCGCTTTTCCGAAGCATATCCACCGCCGTCAAACTGTAAATGTTGGCCGAAGATCGATTTCGTGGGTGCTGCTTCACCTGGCCACTTGTCAGTTTGTCGTCGGCCACGACTATGGCCTTCTCAACCCTACTCGACTTTCTCTTTGCGTCCTTTGTCACCTTGCTGCTGTCATTCTTCCCCTTGCGCTTCTTTTTCGACTTCTTGTCCATCTCCTCCACCAAGAATTCATCTTCAATCCCAGGTCCCTCGATTTCCTCCTCGACAAAATGACAGACCAAAGGCTCAGCCCAGAGGCACAAGTGCGACGGCAGCTTGAAGGTGACAAAGTAAAATGGCAACTCTTCCGGAGCCAAGTGCAGCTTTAACTCGGACTCAGTCCTATCCATGTCGTTGTTCGTGTCCATGCGACTGGGTCCATGCGACTGCGAGGCAGTGCTAAACCTGTTCAACCTGGAATTGCGAGCCGTCGAGGAGTCTCTGCTCCGATCGAGCTGGTTCAGAACCACTCGCAAAATGCGTCCATCCTCGTGCAGCGTCAGATTTATCTTCTCGAAGGCGGTGTGCCGGGGCTTTCGCACAAAGACCAGCGAAAAGACTCCACCCATGATGATGTAACGCCGCAGGTTGACCTATGGGATCACAGAGAAATTATATAAAATCAAAAACTATTTACGAGGGAGAAAGCCTAAAGCTTACATCACCTCATACGCCAGCAGATCGATGTGGTTGGGATGAAAGTTTTCATTGAAGAAATCGGTGCATTCTCGCCTGTTCTGTTCAAGGAAATTCTTGTAGGGATCGGGGAACTGGCCTTCGGGTAAAGCCACCGGCATCTTTGGAGCTTTCGGAATGGGAGGTCCCTTCTCATTTTCACCTTGTCCTTTTTTCTTCTCCTGTGCCGCTATTGCGGCAGCAACTATGCTAATATATATATTATATTATTATATATTATTATTGAGTCATTACAATATCGAGCTTGCTTTAAACTAAATGCTTAATTTCCCTACAATACACCGTCATTGTCATTGTACTCACGCCATGGCTTCATTGTAGTCCTCCATCTGCGCTTCCATTTTCGCCATCATTTCCTCCTGTATGTCCACCTGGGTCATCCACTCGTGCGTCAGGCTGTCCTCGATGTCCAGGATGCCACAACTGGGTGCGGTCAAGGTATCCACATTCAGCTCGTAGCTCTTTGCCTGGTGCGAGTAGGGATCGAAGAAGGTGTGCACACATCGCAGCGTCAGATTATCCCTGAGCACGCTGAGTGGCAGCTGAAGGGTCACTCCAGTGCAGCTCAGATCGGAATACATTAGGGGCAGTCTTGTGGAAAATGGATAAAAACATAGAAAAAATCGAGCCCTAGTAACTTACTTCAGATACTGAAAGCGAATGGGCACATCCTGCAGGCCCCATATCTGGAAGTTAAAGTTGCTGCAGTTGTAGCAATAGTAGGACAATATACTGTCTGTATTTCTGAATTGGAAGATTCGAGGAGGAGTTACAGATCCTTGATTTCGACTAATAAAACCTCACGTCATATAGGCTTCGGGAGCGCTGATAACTCGGTAGGAAAGCTTGTCGAAGAAGGTCTCAATTTCCTCGTGCAGTTCGCCGGGTATCTAGGGCAAATGTATACGTTTCCTGGAATTGTTGATAATCATTCTACATCATATATGTATGCACCTTTGTCAGCTCTAGGGCCCGCAGGGTCGGCATGCCAAGCAGCTCGATCTCGTTCCGCAGGACTCGTTCCACCCGCTTGTGGATTTCCAGGATTCCCTGCACCTTGTCTTCGTAGAGCTTGCCGATATTGGGCCTTAACGTTTCCTCCAGGTTCCTGCGGGTCATGTCCTTTCGATCGGGAGCATGCGACAGGATGCTTCGCTCGTCGACCGACAGCACCCAGTTGATGTCAGCGGTGACGGCCTGCTGCTCCTCGGTGCTCAGCTGGAGCATATAGAGTCGTATCTGGGCGGGATCCTCGGGGCGGGGCAGGCCATCGCAGGCTAGGTAGTCGTTCCACTTGTCCAGCACCATCTGCTCCGCCTGCAGCTCCGTGTACTCATTGTTGGCATCTGTGAAGGAAACATCCCCTTATCACAGGACTATGTAACCCGTATTCCGTACCGTTGATGAATGCCACGCTGATGCGGAGGTCCTGCAAACGCTGCATAAATCTTTGTTCGCGGGCCATCCACTCGTCCTCGGAAAGGAAGTCCATGGAACGCTCCACGATTTTCTCCTTTCTTTTAACCATTTTTTTATTTTTTTTATTTTTTTATTTTTATAAGTGTACGTGTATGTGTGTTGTGTGTGTCTCGTTGTGTTGTGTTTTGGTTTGTTAATAAAAACTGACATTTAGTACAAATTACTTTATTACGAGGATAGAAATCAATGTAGTTTGTAATGTAGAAGCATTGGCAAATCCTAAGAGAAGCTTAATGGTCGAATCTCGCTCAAAATCTTCTGGATGTTGATGAAGAGCATGGTGGCTTTATTACATCCCTCCTGTGCATGGGGGTTCATCGAGTAAATTGCCTGATTCAAGTCCGTATAGTTCTGGGGGATGAGCCAAAGGCACTAAGGATTCACTCTGGTCTCTTTGGCTAATGTTAGCTACTTACGTTGACATTTCGCCAGGTTTCTTCGTACGCAAGCTTGATGATGTCCACGTTATCGGAGCACAACTCACTGACCTTGACAAAAGTAGTCCTCTCAGGAGTGATTCTCACCGTGACCTCGCTGTACTCCGAAGTGTCCTTAGCATCCTTCATGCCCATGATGAGGTCCCGACGCAATGCCAATCGATTCCAGCTGGATCGATAGAACTTCATGGACTTACAGTGCAGGGCCATGGTCTTGTAGGTGTGCATCTCAGTGGCCACATGCTTGATGGAGAAGTATCCATTTGAGATGTAGAAACTGGCATCGATCTCAGCGAAGATGTTGAAGTTCCTATCCACGAGGGTCTGAATTGAGAAAGTAGCCCTTAGTTAGAGGGATTCAAGCCTGGGACCTTGACTCTACCTTGCGCAGCTCGCGAATGTCGGAGATGGGCTCCTTAATCTCCAGATATTTTACTGGTTTGGCGGTATATCCCTTCGTTAGATCGGTCACATGGCCACGCACTCCCTGGGACGAGATGTAGAAGAAGATGCGCACATGGAAGGTGTCCACGTTGAGAATGACCTCATCTGGACTGCTCAGGATTAGGATTAGGATTTACAAGGATCTCTGTGGCAGATATCCAAGCACTCACTTGTCCTCGTTCGGCTGGAGACTCCAATCCCCGAAGGGGAACTGCTCGTAGCGCTTGAAGGCCAATCCGAACGTGCCCAGGCGGTCCGTCTTGAAGGTGAGTGTATTGGTCTCGGGGTCAACACTCTCATCGAAGACGTACCTGGTCGTCCAGTGAGTCACCATTATTGTTTCAAAGGAATCGGAATCGAGTGTACTGTCATGCAGGTAACTTTTACTTCTAATTCCATGCCCCTTGCATGACCGTCGTGTCGATCGTCGTTTGCCTGTCACTGACGTGGCCCTCTTACGAACGTCCACTCCTAGTGTCGACCTTCTATATGCAGAGGCAGGGATCTTATCCTCCGCGAATATGCTGTCCGCTCTGAAATTGAGCTTCTCCGTGACCTCAGTGCGGTCCCCCTTCCTTTCTTTTTTGGTGGGCGTGGGATCGATCTGCAGAAGCACTTCCTTGGACTTATCCATATATTGCTGCTTTATCTTGTCGAGGGCCTTCACAATACCAACCGCCGATCTCTTGTTGCTAGGATCGGTGAACAAGAATGACTCCCGATATTGTATCGGCAACACACTGGGAAAGTGGGGGAACACCCTTTCCGGATGATTCTGCATACTAAAGTCGAAGCTGTCCGACGGGAGATAATCCGCTGGTGTCAACACGTCGGCGGTGTCGGTACGTTTGACCAAGCGAGTTTGCTTCGTTCTGCTGATTGCCGATTCCTGTGCTTCCTCATTGAACTCCTGGGGGAACTTGAAAGAGGAAATAATACGGGGAAGGCAATGAGCTTCCAGGTTCCTGATCTCCAACTTATCCAGGCTTTTGTTCACCGAGAAGTCATCGACGAAGATCTGCTTTTCACCCTGCGCTCCGAATTGGCTTTGCCGCAGGAGCGACTTAAGACTTGGCGCAAAAAAATTACCCATGACCGATAGAGTTTTGGCGAAATCCGCGGACTCGGTAGATGATGCCCGGCCATAATCGATCATGTTGCGCCCCAAACCAGTAATGGTCTTCCTTGAATATCCCTGTGGCTCGTTCAGGAAGTGACACACCTTTGGCTTGCCCCACTTGCACAGATCCGGCGGGAGCTTCATGGTGACAATAAAGTACGGCAGCTCGTTATCCCCCAGTTTTACTTTACCATCGAGCACTTTGGTCGCCCTGGTGAATTCGGAGATCTGTGACTCCCGAATTTTATCAGACGGCCGATCTACCTCCGAAACCACATCGGGAATGATGTGCAGCACGCGTCCATCATGGTGCAGGATTATGTTAAATTGCTGGAACTGCGTCTGACCAGGCCGCTCTACGAACATGATTGAATAGATTCCCCCGACCATGATGTGTTCCCTGAGGTTTATCTAGGATATTGTTTGATATATTATTGATGTATTTTACAAAAAAACAAGTAAGAAAGCTACAGTCGACTGTGTTCGACTGTGAGATACCTGGTACCTAAACGTTTGCGCTTCACACTAAAAGGCAATTTAAAATTGTACATACATTATAATAGTCTACTTCGATACTTCTTAAAATAAATCTCCTCTCGAATTAGCTCCCGACCTTAACAATTTAATGTCATACTTAAATATGAATGATACATTTTATAGGAAAACATAAAAACCCGCTCGATCGGCGTCAAAAAATGAATTATGTTATTTGTTGTAATTTTTTGCTATATTCTTTTGTCATTTTTACTGCAGCTGGCGCCACTATATCGCACGGCCAAGGCTCGAATGCGCCACCTGTCGGCTACAGCTTGCAACAGCAGTGCCTTAGGGCGGTGTGTTAAAATTCTAACCTTATTGCTAATATCTCCCATTTTTATCATCCGATTTTACTGAAATTTTCAGGAAGCGTCCGCTCTATTTTATTCATTTTTTGTATCTATTAACTTTAACCCGAAAAAACGAGAATAGCTTATTTTACGTTTTTTATGATTTTTGAGGGCGGAAGTGGGCGTGGCCAAATTGATCTTGATGCACTTGATCTGCGTGCAACAGATTCCAATGTTGTCACTAAATTTGGTAACTCTAGCTCTTATAGTCTCTGAGATCGGTTGTTTCACACGGACGGACAGCCGGACAGCCGGACAGACGGACATGGCTAAATCGACTCGGCTGGTGATGCTGATCAAGAATATATATACTTTATGGGGTCGGAGATGCCTCCTTCTGCCTGTTGCATACATTCTCGGTTTGCACTAACTTATAATACCCTTGTACCCTATGGGTACCGGGTAAAAAAATCGTATGGCGTTACCTATCGAAGATTCGAATATCTTTAATTTTACCTACCTCGTATGGCGCCAGGTTCAAGTGCTTCGGATGGTAGTAGTTTTCCATAAATGACTTATACTGAGCTTCCTCGCGGCCAATGAACTCATCGTAGATTTCGGGATACATGCCCGGCGGAACGAGGGGCACCTCCTTGGGTGTCTTCGGAATGACTATCTTCGTTTGATTGTCACCAGTTTTCTCTGCCCTTTCAGCTTGATCGGTGCGCTCGACAATCTGCTTCATCAGGTCCTCGTACTCCTCGCGCTTACGCTGCATCGTCACCAGGACCTCCATTTGGATGTCCTGCTGCATCAGCCACTCGCCGATCACAGACCTCTCCATATCGATGATCCCGGAATTGGGTATGAACTCTAATTCGATCGCCCCATGCTCGTAGCTCTTGGCATCCTCCGTGCGGTGGTCAAAGCTGGTGTGGACACAGCGGAGTGTTAGGCAGTCGGTAAGGACACTCAGCGGCATCTGGACATGGACGCCCGTAGCTGGTAGGTCAGCCATCATCACTGGAAGTCTGGGAGGCGATAGGACAAAGTACACACCCTTTTGAGCGAAAAACTTACTCCATTTGACTGAAGATTATCGGAACGTTAAGGAGACCCCAGAGATCCATGCGCCAAGGTTCACAGGAATAACTCCACATAGCCACTATTCCATCGACTGACCTAAATATTTCCTTCATTGGACAGGATTTTACTATTATTATTATTGTCTTACTGCATGTACGCCTTTTGCATGGCCAACAGCCGATAGGTAAGTCGATTAAATAAGCTGTCGATCTCCAGTTGGATGGCCCCATAGACCTGTGGGCAGATCCATTGATTAGAAGCTCTCGATCCAGCATCCTTGCCGAACTCACATTCATTATATCAATCTGTGTGATCTGATGTATTCCCTCCATTTCGGTCTCGTTGCCCATCAGGACATCCACCTGATGCAGCACTTTCAAGCAGTTCCCTATACTCACCTCAAAATAAGGTCCTGGACTATTTTTTAACTTGTTCTCCACCACCTTGCGTGTTAGGTCCTTGTGGTCAATGTTTTGAGTTAGAACACTGCGATCGTCCACTGACAGCGTCCAGTCCATGGAGTTTGTGAACTCGATGTCCTCGAAGTGCCGCAATTTAGACAGAAAAGTTCGGATCTGGGCGGGTGCTTTGGGCTCGGGCAGGCTATCACATCGCAGATACTGCTCCCAGTTTTCCTTCTCCGCTCGCTCCCTCTCCAGCTGGACGAACTGCTCGATCGCATCTGAATAAATTCATCTGATTAAGATGCAAAGCTCGCTAAGTAGGTTCTTCTTACTCCTGAAATGGGAACATGTGGCCATAATATCCTGCAGCCGGGCTATGTATAATGTTTGCTTCTCCTCCTGCTGAGCCTCACTTATCAGCTTTCTTTGCGATTCGTCATTATTGAAATTACGTAGCCTCTTCACCATTTTGCCAATTTGTTGGTTTAATTATCCCCTCTAACAGTAATTGTACTATTTATGTATTTATTTATTTGTGTATGCTTTGTTTATATTATTTTGTGTTTATTCATTTGGTTCTGTATATTTGTGTAGTTATGTGGTTGAGTATGTTTGCGAATGACAGCTAAAACTACGATTGCCATGTTTAGATATAAAAAATGAGTTTCCTAGTTTCAGAGTTGTGAACGAGGAAGTTCACCAAATTTCTTAATTTGGTGCAAAACGGGCCACTTTTCAAAAATTTGTTGTGGTGAAACGGCTTGAGCTAGTTTATTAATATAAATGACATGGAAAAACGTTACATTTTGACAATTTTTCTAAAAATGTTTCATTGAAAAATATGTGCCGGTATAGGAGTTCTAGGGAATCTCGCGTGGCCCCTCCAGAAACATTTGATTTGCGGTGTACATCCTAACGGTCCACAGAATCGTCCCATAAAAAACTATAATATGCATTTGTTAAAGCCTAGTACTCAGACAGAAAAACTGTTCGCAACCCGAAAAAGATTTAATATTTTTCAAGTGTGACCGCTTCTAAAAACGCACTTTGGCATTTTTGGGAGGTAAATGGTGCGGTCATACCAATCTTAAATCAGCTGTTTTATATTTACAATTATTTATTTTATATTTGAAAGACAATTCGCATAGACTTGTAGTTTCGTTTTGGAATAGCTTATTTGCGCACAATGACCACCAACGCCGTCGCCCAGATTCTCTCGACCATGCACAACCGCCTCTTTTTCTCCCTATTACTTGTCCAACATTCTTTCCTGGATCGACGACCAGGACAAGGGCTACTCTACCGGCTGCTGCTGGTGATTCTGTTCTTACCAAGTGGAATTAACTACCATCTGGGTGGTGGCGGTGGTTGCCGCAGCTACTCCTGCTGCCACCAAATTGTTTGACTGGTGAAATGATTCAAAGTTACTTCGTTCTTGATGGATGCGAGACTCTGAGATCCTTGCTGGCATACATTTGGTTAGAGTTGGTACTCCTCCTGCGCCCGGTTCTGTCCATTGCTGTACATGTTCTTTTCCAGCTTGGCAATGAAGGATATGTCCACCCAGATACTGCTCTCAGCAGCTGCGGCCTCTGAATGTCCTTCTCGAGTTTGGCAATGAAGGATTTGTCCAGCCAGACACTGCTCTAAGCAGCAGCGGGCGGTGACCGTCGCCTCTGACGCCTTCATCTCAGAAATCGAACGTGACATCTCATAGTGCTCATCAAAGTCATAACCAAATATCGAGGGACCTATTTCCTTCCAGGCCTTTATTTATGCAAATGTTTAATATTGCCCAAATCCCTTATCATTGAATTGGCCTCTACCAATTTAATTATTATAACTTTATCTGCTCTTCTAAACGCCTGGACTGGGCTTTTGAAAACATTATTGTGTTTGGCGGGATCTATATTTTTGAATTGTGTGAAGAAACAGTAAGAGAGAGTGAGATGCCAACAGTTGAGAACAGGTCGTTTTATTAAATTTTTTATTCTCCCCCTCCCCCCGTGCTGGAAATACCGAAAGTCTCCCTTCGCGCCACCTGGTATTTTTCTGGTATGTTTCTGGTATTTCGTTCGTTCGTCTGCGTACCGGCCTTTAAAACAGCGCTGCCGAACACCGTTTCCCGACTATTCACCTCTCGCTCTCTCTCACTGCTTAGAAACGCTGTTCGCGTGTCTGAGTACTAGGCTTAAAGGATAATTGTCTGGAGGTCTCACCGTGGAGTTTTTCTTTTTATCTTTTTTTTTCGATTTATCAGGAAAGTTAAAAGTCAAATATTCAATTCCTGACTAAAAAAAAAAAGTTAAATTGTTAAATAAAAAATACAATACAAAATAAAATTAAAAATACCCCGACGGTAATACCTGGAGAATTAGTTGCGATCGATGTTATATTTGGACTTTAAATTCTTAAAGAAGGAGCTATTATTTCTCGGAATATCTCCATAGATCAACTTGTAACAATTATTTCTGATAGAGCGACTTTTATTGCATTACGAGAGTAGACAAGCATGTATGTATATGTATTTAAAAATATATAATTCTTAGGAAAAGCTCAAGACCCTCAATTCTTGCAGCATTCGAGTGACGTAATGTAGCAGAACCGAGTCCTTATTACGCAATTCGGTTGCGTTAAGCACCATGGAGTTGATGGCCTGATGCAGATCCGTGAATTGCTGCAACGATAGGATTATTCTTTCGATCTTGAAGCTTAAAGCTAGTCCAGTATAACTTACGCTGATATTACGCCAAGTCTCCGTGTAGGAGAGGACAATTACATCCACCTGATCCGAGCAATTCTCAGAGATCTGCACAAAGGTCGTCTTCTCCGGAGTAATGCGAAGGGTGACCTCGGAGTAGTCCGAAGTGTCCTTGGCCAGCTTCATGTTCATGATGATGTCGCGGCGCGAGGACAATCGGTTCCAGCTGGATCGAAAGAACTTCATGAGCTTGCAGTGGAGAGCCATGATGCTGTAGGTGTGCTGCTCGGCGGCCACGTGCTTCATCGAGAAGTATCCGTTTTCGATATAGAAGCTGGCATCGTGCTCGGCGAATATGTTAATGTTCTTGCTTATGAATAGCTGGGGGAAGAGATGCCATAAGAGAAGCCAGATCTTGCGGCACATTTACTCACCTGACGCATTTGACCAAAGTCGGAGATGGGCTCCTTAATCTCCAGGTATTTTACGGGGTTGGCAGTATACCCCTTTGACAGATCGGTCACATAGCCACGCACTCCCTCGGTTGTGATGTAGAAGAAGATGCGCACGTGAAAGGTGTCCAGGGTGAGAATGAGCTCATCGGGACTGGGGGTTGCACAGAAAAATATATTAACCAGATATATTAATCTGACTGACGATATGATAAAAATAACATTTATATGTATACGATGATGATCATTACCAAGGCCGAAAGTGTATCTTTGGGGGGATAATATTTACACAGAGAGAATTATGGCATCCGGAAATTGAGAATCCGCGTACTTAAATACGTACTATTCTTATTTTGATTAAAAAAAAAACATTTTGTTTAAGTATTTTTATAGAGACAAAAAAAAAAATGAATACAAAAGTATTCATTGAATTTAAATGGTTTAATCTCTAAATTGAGTACTTCTGTACTCAAGTTTGAAGAGAAGCGGTGAGAGGGGAAGAGCGGGAAAAAATGTAATATTAGTATTTGTATTCTTAAAAGTAGCACTTAAGCTGAGTACAAAACCACCTCTTAGTAAGAATAAATGGACTCGGTCGTTAATGGAGCACGATTTTTTTTTCTTTTTTTAAACCCATTTTTCCTTGAAAATTATCTCTGTGTACCTAAATTTAAAATTTGTTTTTAACTTACTTCTCCTCATTTGGCTGCAGAGACCAATCACGAAAGGGAAAGTGCTCATAGCGCTTGAAGGCTAATCCAAAGATGCCCAAACGGTCCGTTTTGAAGGTGAGTCTGTGGGTCGCGTGGTCAAGCGAGACATCCATAATGTACCTCGAGGTCCAGTGGGTAACGACCTTCATTTGGATGGATTTATCCGAGTGATTACTCACTTGGGACTTTGTGCTCAAATTGCTCCTTCTATCGGAACGTCTGTGCGCCTTGCTCGAAGAAGCCCTCTCTTGTGCCATGAACTCGGCCTGCTGCTTTTCTTCCTTGCCACTTTTCTGTGGCTTCTTGTCAGCAGGCTCCGGCTGAGACAACAGTTTATTGGGCTTCACCATGTACTGGGACTTGATGATGTCCAGCGTCTTCAATACTCCTAGTGCAGTCGGCTCGAATAGGGATCCCGGTAACTGAACCTCTTCGTCGTCCGAGTCGGGATACAGTAAAGCATCCACAGATGGAAAGAAGGGAAACATGCGCTCGGGGGTGTTGGCTTGGTCCTCGTATGAGTAGTCCAGTGACACCATTTGCTGGGTCTGGCTCTCCTCCGCTTCTGGCCTTTTGACCAGTCTACTCATGCCCGTCTTGGGTACGTCCGCTTCCCTAATCTCATCGATCACATCGCGGGGCATCCTAAAGGACGAGATGATTCGGGGCAGGCAGTGGCGCTCGAGGTTCCTAGTCTCGACGTGGTTGAGCGTCTTCTTCAGCGGGAAATCCTCCATGGGAAGCTCGCTTAGCACAGTGAGCTCAAACTTACTCTGCCGAAGCACCGACCGCAAGGTGGGCCGAAATATATTCGTGGTGTCAGCCGAACCCCGAGCGCTGAATCGGATCATCGATTGACTCATTATCTCGCTGATGTACGAACTTTCCTTGAATAAGCTGTGGGAGCTGAAATACTCGGATCCAGAGCGTCTCTTACCGCCGAAATCGGGGTCGAGCTGCTCCTGCTCGGTAATAAACTGACACACCTGCGGCTCACTCCACTTGCACAGATCGGCGGGCAACTGCAGCGAGACGATGAAGTATGGCAGCTCGTTGTCCTCCAGCTTGATCTTGGTGCCGCGATAGGTTTCCCGGGTCTTCCGCTTTAACACCGAGGTGCCCAAGGACTCCACTTCGGCCTTCATCTCGGGCATAGTGTGCAGGATGCGGCCATCCTCGTGCAGAATGATATTGAACTTCTGAAACTGGGTTTGGTCGGGCCTTCGAATGAACATAATGGCATAGATGCCACCGAGTATAATGTACTCACGGAGATTAATCTGAATCGAGGCAGATAGGCAATGGAGATTTATAGAAATTTCAGAAACCCACCTCGAACTGGCGCATATCCAGGTGCCGCGGATGATAAACTTCGTCGAGGTATCCCGCGTACTGACTATCCTCCATTCGGATGAAATCGTCGTAGATGTCCGGAAGCATACCCGGCGGCACCGCTGGAGGCTCCTTTGGTGCCTTTGGTATTGGGATATTGACCTTTTGGCCATCACCTTGCTTGGCCGCCCTGGCTGCTAGCTCCGTCTTCTCCGCGATTATCACCATCATGTCCTCGTACTCCTGCCGCCTGTTCACCATCAGGGCCAACGTTTCCAACTGAATATCCTGCTGCATATTCCACTCGTTCTGGACCGACTGCTGGATATCGGAAATTCCGGCATTGGGATAGTTCACCGACTGAGTGACCGCCGGCTCGTAGCTCTTAGCCTTGTGCGAGATAATGTCAAAATCCGTGTGCACACTGCGAAGGGTGAGGCAATCCTTGAGCACAGACGTCGGTATCTGAACCTCAACCCCCGAGGCTTTCATTTCGGCCAACATCACCGGCAGTCTAAGGATCAGGCGGTGATTATACCTGTTCAAATGGATCCTAGGTCCTGCCATTCGAAATGCTTACTCCAATTGATCGAAGCGTATGGGCACGTTCAGCAGGCCCCACAAATCCAGTTCCCACGGCTTACACTTGTAGCTCCAGGTTGCCGTTATGCCATCATCAGTGCTGTAAGGGAACAGTTTTTAAAAATTATTTCTACTAAACAAATACCTTAGAATGGGATTGAATTTAATAAATAAAATTGTATGTTTATATTAGAAATATCTGGCCATCACAAAACATTATTATTATTATTATTTTTGAGGTTAAAATTTGCTATATATAGTTCACTCTAGAACTGACCTCAATCCAAAGACATTAGAATATTCAAGACGGGTAACGCCACAAGATTTTTTCGTTCAGGCTCTCTTAAGGTTTTTTGACCTAAAACGTGGACAACAAAACCCAGTTTTAGTTGATAAATCATTAATGAAAAGTTGATGGATCATCGATGAATTGCTGATGAATTGATATCGAAATAGGTTAACAAATCACCAATGAAATGTCGATGAATTTTTGCCTAAAATTTTGATGACAAAACTCAAATTTTGTTGATTTTATCATTGACGACAGCATAGGACATGCCCATGCTAATTTTATCAGTAATTTGTATGGAGTGTCATCAATGATTCCTCAATGAAACCGAAGTTTTGGTTCATGATTATCTCTTAATTAATTACTGATGACTGGAACTGCAGGGTCTAGATCTGTACTCACAAATACGTACTTGCTTGATCTGTCTATACTCATACATAAAAGCCATTCTATTTTAAGATTTCTAGGCTCTTAACTTTGTGCGAGCAGAGAGAGCGCGATTTTCGCCGCCAGCAGAAAAATAGCTTCTATATTGCAAATCAAATGTATGACCGTTGGGAATATTAGTAGTTATATTTAGTTAATCCTATGAAAATATACTCACTTCATATAGGCACCTTGCATTTTCATCACCCTATACGTCAGGCGATTGAGGAGTTCTTCAATCTCCACCTGGACTTCGGTGTAAACCTGCAACAGAGCAATTTTTATATTGCTAGTCTAGATTCCAACCAACAAGTCACCAACATCCATGATGTCGTACTGCTGCTTCTGGGTCATTCGCGCCAGTTCCGCCTCGTTGTCCAGCATGACATCCATCTGCTTCAGGGTGTCAAGACACATCTGTACGTTGGTGTCGTAGTATGTTCCGGGATTGTCCTTTTTGAGCTTCATGAGGGGGCGCGTCCGGTCCACCCGAAAGATGTCCTGGTTCAAGATCGATCGATCGTCCACCGCCAAGGTCCAGTCAATGGAGGAGTTGGTCTCGATCTCGTCGTAGTGCCGCATCTTGGCAATAAAGGTTCGGACCTCGACGGGACTGTAGGGACGAGGCAGTCCATCGCAGCGCAGAAAGTGTTCCCAGTGTTCTCTAGACGCACGAGCGATCTCCTGATCATGGAAGTCCCTGTTGGCACCTGCACATCAAGGATTTATATTTAATAGTAAGAGGTTTTTTTGATGTGGCCCTTACTCTTTATCAATTCCGCGCTGACTGTGACATCGGCCAGGCGGGCCAAGAACTTGACTTCGCGGTCCTTAGCCTCACTTTCGGGGATCAGGCTCCATTTGGGAATCGGCTCCGCCACCGCCTTGGGGGTAGAACGCTCCTTTACCATAATGAAAGTCTCTTATTATCGGTTATGTTTTGTGTGGTATTTATAATTAAATATAAGCTTGTACTGACTCATCACATCTGCCAACTAGATTAAGTATACATTTAGGCTCGAACAGAGTACTTTGTCAGCGACTTTTAATTTAAATACAGGCTTTTTGATTTAATTTTATGTAAGCTATGAATCCTAAAACCTAAAAGTAAGTTTAATATTTCCGTTAGGAAAGCAGCTGGCGTTAAAAGAAAGGAGATTTTCAATATTTCCTTCGCTGGCTGACATCCAGAAAATGAAAAACCATAATCTAATGCCAAACTTTGGCCACAACTCAGCCAACTAGGTGGGAGCGGTTGTCCAGGCCAGGAGCCACACCCACACCCACTCCCGCCCTGCCAGAAAGCGGAGCTCCCCACACGAATCCCGGAGATTTATCTTGGCCTTTTCGCCTGCATTTGTGCCAAGAAAATAGTCGGACTCTTCGACGGCCATATCAACCTGAGAGGAGAAAGTGTAGATGCCAAGCCGGGGATAAGCCCCCAGTCAAGTCGAGTCGGAGTCTGAAAAGCTGAAAGGCGAGAGACCAAAGACAATAGCTCGTTTCCAATAAATTGATTAAATTTTATGTAGCATTGTGTGTGCTGTGTGTGTTGTGTGTGTGTGCTCCTCAGGCTCCATTTACATACGAAGAGCATGTTACGTGGCCATGTCTGATCGATTACATTGATGAATGAATTTCAACAAGCCATCGCATTATTGGACGTCAACGAGTAGGACAATGACGATGTCCCCGTTCTCCAAGCTGCAAGCTCCAGAGCTCGAACTCCGGACTCCTGACTCCTACACAGACCAACTCTTGTCAAAGGCAGCATTCCAGGCTCAGAGTCTGCACAGAAATAAATTCAGGTCGGCTTCAAAGTGAAATTTTATGGAAAACTTAATGTATTTAGGAATTACTATTAATATAATTATTATTCTGTTTGAGGAATTATTTTGCCTAACCAAATAGACTGAGAAAAATGCATGCTCGGGAATAAAAGAAACATAAATGAAAATAATATTTAACGAACAAATATGTAAGTCCCTTCCCTTGCCTTTTAACTAAAATTAAATAAAGGTTATTTCCGTAAGAAATAACTTTTTATAGTAAACATTTCTCAGATACTTGGGTCTTATAAAAAGTTTTAAAATGCACAAAGCAAAATATATTTACAAACTTTATTAATTATTATTCAGTTTGAGGAATTATTTTGCCTAACCAAATAGTTGAAGAAAAATGCATGGTTGGAAATAGAAGAAACATAAATGAAAATAATATTTAACGAATAAATATGTAAGTCCCTTCCCTTGCCTTTTAACTAAAATTAAATAAAGATTAGTTCAATAAGAAATACCTTTTTATTGAAAACATTTCTCAGATACTTGGGTCTTATTAAAAGTTTTAAAATGCACAAAGCAAAAATAATTTACAGATTTTATTAATTTACAACATTTTTTTGCCCGTGTAGATATATCTCTCTGTGGCTCTGGCAAAATTTATTTGTTCCAAGTTGTCTTTTAAATAAATTCGTTGTCAAACGCTGATCCCCGTCGTGGCCACATTACATCCATCAGTTGGCCAGGCATTTGGCCTGTAATAAGTCAAACGGCTCCGAGCTCTCGGATCCCGGCTCCCGGCTCCAAGCCTCGGATTCAATTTAATGAACTTGACTTGACTTGGCCAAATTGTTTTACATTTCATCGGAATGGCCGTTGGAGGCCCATTAGGAGCCAATAGTTTTGACACCTTTACCTTTAAGTAGGGGCCCCAATCAATATCAATCGATCCGATCCGATCCGATCCCCTCCCCTGATTTTCCATAACGAGCTGAGTTTGGGAAAATGACGAGCAAATAGCTCGACTGGCATGCAATCATTCAATTATAATTTGCAAGCAATGAACAAGAAGCGCGAGATCCGTCCAGATCCAAGTCGATGTCCATGTTCGTCCAGTCCGCGCAAATAATGACGATTTCCTAGCCGGCAATTGGATGACTTGCCACGTAGCTGGATGGATTGTTGCAACTTCCAGCTGGCAGCGGCTGCAACTAGCGAGCTAACGAGTTCAGCCAGCAATTTCGTCCCCAATCGAATCCAATCCGCGGCGATCCGAAATTGCCAGAGCGCGCACAACTAAATCGAATTGGAAGAGCCAGTCACAGCGCCAGCATCCAGCAACTAGCAGCCAGCTCCGGGCAAAAATAATTGACATCTGTATAAGTCTGCCATTTGAGCTGCAGCTTCAATGCAGTTCGCGGCAGTGGATAACAAGTGGCCGAGTTGTCTAGTCCGCGAGCTTGTCCTCTGTCCCTCTGTCCCTCTGTCTGCCTGTCTGTCTATTTTTCACCTGCACTCCGATTGCATTTCAGCTCTGATAAATTACGCCAAAAGTAAAGCAAACGCACACGGAGAGAAAAGCAGACAAATAGTGTTCAATTTTCTTCTATTTTTTAAAGCCAAAAAAGTTTAATTACCAATTTGAACCAAGATAATTAGCTTTTATATTAGCTTTATCTAAATATTCAAAAAAATGGTCTGAAATTCAAATATAATATTTAATTTTCTGAAGACTTTCTTTCTCTAGTTCAAAGAATTGTAGAATGGAACATTTATTAATTTTAATACAATTTTCATTTTCTCTGTAAATCATATCCTAAGCATTTTTACTGCATATTTATAGCTGCTGGTTTTTGGTAGCCTTTCCAATTCTCAATAGGAGTTTTATCCGGATGAATGTCTGGTTAGTTGTAAAAAAATAAACGAATAAATGTTTACTTATTTTAAATCCATCGGACATTTTTTTGTTTATTTCTTTAAAATAGTGCTGGCCAGGTAATATAATATTGATATGTTAGAATTACATTTATGTAAGTACGAAATATACATGAGAAAAGAAAATAACGAGATTTGTTATACTGCATAAAAAATACCCTTTTTTGTCATAGTCGAAATAACCATTTAAATTTAACCTTGCATTGGTGCGATGCTTACATTCTATGCTTACTGTTCGTGTGCCGGCAAACGTCGGGCAGAGAAATTTCCAGACTCCCAAGACATGTCTTTGGGCAACCATATTTTTTTTATTTAAATATATATGTTTGTATGCCACAATTACTAATTACATTCCGATTAAAATGAAAAAAAAAACAATTAAATAACTTTTAACATATTTTTAAGTACTACATAATTATAACAGCCAACACTTGCAAATATACACCTTATTTTCAAATGCCTAAGACAGTAAAAACTTCTGAGGTAGATATTCCATAAATAGAAATCCATTTTTAAAAACAAAACCATCTAATTGATGACCAATTTCGGTGACATTTTTTCCGTGCACAACTGTCTTTGGGGCAGACACTTCGGGAAAGTGCCAGCTAATGATTCTCGTCGACGCTCCATTGGCGGCCATTGGGAATCAGTGGACTCAATGGAGCCAGTGGACTCAACGGACTCAGTGGACTCAGTGCACCAGTGGTTTCAGTGGACAGACCTTATCTAAAAAAGGCGGCGCTTTCTAATCGGTGGCCAGCAACATGTTGGCATGTAAATGTTGACAGCAACATGTTTACCGTTCGCCTCTGTTTAAGTTGGTAAAACTCGGTTCCCTCACCCGGTCCCCTGCCCCCATCCCCATCCCCTCCCATCAAATCGCGTTTTAACAATGTGGAAACTTTTGGCATTTACATGAGAATTGTAAGCGCAAACATTTGGCTTTTTTGTTTGGCATCTCCCTGCCTTCCTGCTCACAATATGAGCATAGAATTTGTCCGGCAAAAACTAAGATGCATTCGTTGCCGTTGCCGTAGCGGCTGCTGTAGCTGCTGCAGCTGCCATTGTTGTCCGTCTTGATGGTTGAGCAACAAATTGAGTCTAATTAATTTTCAGCAAACGGCAAAGACCGAATACATTGTCTCCCCTCAATACCCTAACCTAAGTTGGGGCTAATTAACATTGTCAATAGACCAGAAGTTGGGACGAGTTCTCTAACTTTAAGCATACACAAATAGCAAGTTATGCATACATACATATGTACTTTTTGAAGTGGAACTAAATATAAATAAAGTGAATGAATACATTATATTAAAATTATATATTATATTAGATATATATTTTAAAGAAAGAAAAGAGGCTAATTTCGGAAGAAAGCTTTATTGTATAGTTGATTTTATTATTAAGAATATTCATAATTTTAGATATTGCTATATGCTATAGTCTTCCGATTCACGCCGTTTCGAAAAGCTAAGCTAATCGAAAAAAAGAAGACTATTGGGATAGATTCATTCAAATAGCTCTTAAACTGAGAGGATATTTCCGCAGACAGAGGAACGGACTAACGAACAGACTACACGACAGACAAACTGACTGCCTAACGGGCTTACAGACAGACTAACGGATAGACTGATGGATATATTTTCGTACAGACTGACAGACAGGTTGACGGACAGACTAACGGACAGACTAACGGGCAGACTAACATGCAGACTAACGGACAGACTAACGGAAAGACTAACGGACAGGTAGAAGAATAGACTAACGAGCAGACTAACGGTCAGACTAACGGTCAGACTAACGGTCAGACTAACGGTCAGACTAACGGACAGACTAACGGACAGACTAACGGACGGACTGATGGATGGACTGATGCATACTACCGTACAGACGGACAGACAGGCTGACAGAAGTACAGAGTGACGGTCAAACTGACGGACAGAAACCGAAAAGTATAACGGACATACTAAGGGACAGACAAAAGAACAGACTAACGGGCAGACTAACGGACCGACTAACTGACAGACTAACTGACTAAATAACGGACAGACTGACGGACAGACAAACAGACGGACTTACGTACATGGCTAAATCGAGTCACCAGTTGATGATGATCAAGTATACATACACATTAAAGGGAAAGTAATATAATATTTTCCATAATTAAATATATATTTATATATACAGAATAGAATAAATCCACCCTGATATTATTTACTATATTACATTTTTATTTTCTAGGAAAGAGCATTAAATCTTTGTTCTGGCACTAATTTCGGTGAAGGCCCTTGGTCCGTCATCTTAACGGTAGATGAATGTTCGAACAATGCACAGGCATCATGGAAAAGGCAGCCACAGCGGCTGCAGATGAAAATAAATACTTGAGTTCTCTTAAAATCTATGCAAAGCAACTTCAAAAGCCCAAACGGGCATTCAGTTAGTTAATGCCTTAGATATGCAAATCACAGAACTCTCTGGCCGGAGAAGCCCGGCTCCCAGTTGATTGGTTAAGCTGGGGCTGCCTCTGCTTAATTGTTGCATCTCAAGTTGGGCTCTTTCGGTGGAAGAAATTTCCATAAAATGCGAGCTACCGTCAAAGGAAAGTGAGCGTGGAAAGTGGAAATCCGTTTATGATCATTTTATACATTTTTTGTTTGTAGGTCTCTGTGTCAGCGGAGGTCGCATTCGGTGGGAACTCGACGCCGAATCGAATAGAAACGGAGTGAAACAGTTGCCAACGCGCCAAATTGACTTCTCGTGTCGAGAACGCCGCATGCCACACCCAAGGACTGTGTGCAGTTCGGGGCACGGAGTGGCTATCGCCTGACAGCCGGCAATCCCCAGTTCCCAGCTCCCAATCCCCCGGCCGGATAGCAGGCAGACCAGACCTCCTCACCGATGATACGCCAATGGGCTGATGGCCAACGCCGGTGGCGAAAACTCAGCACTCGCCTTGGCTTATCACTCGACAGGCGACGCTGACAGGCGGCAATTTGCATGGCGACCGCGGGGATCACAGAACTCATTACGAATGCGACAATCGCCAGTTGTCGGTTTGCTGGTTTGTAAGTTGCTGCATTTCCAGGCTGGCACACTCATACAAAAAATTGTATTTAATTATTCTATCAAGCTCTGTTAATAATATAAATATTCTATTTGTGATAGATTAACTTTAGAGGTTTTTAAAACTTGGCAGAGCTAATTGCTGTAACAATATCTGGCGAACCATCTCCAATCCTATTAATATTTTTATCAGTATATGTATATTCTTATATTGTAATTTGTTTTTGTTATTGTTTCAAATTAAAAATATTACATTTTTGTTTCCACGTTAGTTAGCTTAACTCTTAAACAACCCAAGAAAGATCTTCTAGCCCCAACTTACATGATTTTTCAAGTAAATAAAGCTCTTAATGTTTTTATTACACATATTTTGTATATAAAAATAAAAATAAAATAGAATAGAAAATAAAAGATAATAATAGAATATTTATTTCAATTAATAATATTTAAAAACAAATGGTTCATGTTTGCCTCAAGAAACTATTGTTAGTATCAATATCGGTAATATGATTATTTCCTTGCATTAAAAGTATATATTTGTTTTGCTCTTGTGGAGTTGGAAAGTGTAATTGTTATATTTTCCAAAAAAAATAACATATTCTACATTCTACAACGATTCCATGATTTCATTGATTTTCTAATTATAAAATTAATTAAATTAAAATTAAAAATAATTTCTCATGAAATAATTCTTTTTTTTTTTTTAATTTCCTACATAATGTATTAATATAAAAACATATTTTTCTGAAAAATAAAACCTTTCAAGAATGGAATCAGTTTCAAAACCGTTTTTATGTTTATAATTATTAAACAAATTGTTCACTAATCAAACTATTGTAAGTATCAATATCGGTAATATGATTACTTCCTTGCATTAAAGGTATATATTTGTTTTGCTCTTGTGGAGTTGGAAAGTGTAATTGTTATATTTTCCAAAAAATTTAACATATTCTACATTCTACAACGATTTCATGATTTCATTGATTTTCTAATTATAAAATGTATTAATATAAAAATATATTTTTCTGAAAAATAAAACCTTTCAAGAATGGAAATAAAGTAAATGTAAATTTAAAATAAGTGAGTTTAAATTTGTAAATAAAGTAAATTTTTTGTGTAGATCCCAAACCTTAAGCTAATTTTAAGCATTCTCTTTATTTTTCCAGTGCAGTCTTTGGGGCAGGGGCAACAAGTTGCAATGGCCAAAAGCTGTTGCCAGTTGCAGTCGGACTATCTGCCGCAGTCTAATTGGCAAACTTATGGCACTCTCGCCGAGGCGATACGGCTTCGATTGGAGGGGCGTATGAGTAATGTCAGGTCATCATTGTGGCGGCAAGACTCGGCTGCTGCTGCTGCTGCTGCAGCTGCATTCCTAAATTAAATGCAAATGCAAATTTTAAGTGCCCCGTGCAGCTGGAAGTGCAGTCGAAACTCGAAGTCGAAACTGGAACTCTGGCCCGAACTGGATCTGGGACTGGACTGGGCGTGGATGTGAGAGGGGGAGGGACGAGGGACGAGCGACTAGGCGGCGGTGGTATCACCATGACGTGGCCGGATTGGCTTAAAATAAATGTTATTATTTCGATAAGTTGGCGTGTTTTGCGGCTGTGCCCACATTTAATTATGCCGCAAACCGGACAGCGAAAACCAAAATCAATATCGCTTCGTGCCGACTTTTTAATGAACAATTGTCGGGGCACACAATTTTAGCACATTGTAAATAAGCAATTGAATTGGCGCTGGAGTCGAGTGGCGCTGGCCCGAAGTGAGTGGCTCGAGTGCTGATATCTGGGCTCTGATCCCAAAAGCCTGGCTCCCATTTGGACTGCATTTCGCAGCCCGTTCGCTTTAATCAAATTCACATTAACAACAGCGCACAGCACACTGCAACTGCAACTGCAACAACTGCAGCAGCAGCAATACAAGCTGCCACAACTGCAACTTTGGTGCAGCTGCAGCTAAGAAGGCAAGTCACAACTGCATTTTGTTTAGGCCACGCTAATAACTCCACACTCAAGCCGGGTATAATAGACCGTGTGCTGTCGTTGGGAGGTCAATAAAAGTTATGAAATCGGTTATTTGGGTCACCACTTGTACCATTTTTTTACAGCCGATTGACAAGGCATGTAAACTGAATCATTGATTTGATTAGATTTGGTTGAGAAATAAATACAGTTTGGGTTTATACAGTTTTTACAAATCTATTCAGAGGGGACTATGTAAAGAACACATCATTTTACATGCTTTTCATGATTTTTTTTAAAGGAAAATACTAAGATACGTTTTTGAAACTTGGCATTTGGATACGCCTTTGGATATTTATACAAAAATATTTTGTACTATACTAAGATTTTTAAAATGGCGCACATAGGCGCAATATAGAGCGCATGGTAGGTGGGTGTAACCTGCTATAACGCCCAAAATACTTGAAATCTGTTGGAAATATTCTTAAGGAGCTATACTACCAACACATAAAAACATTTTGAATTATATTTTCTCTATGTATCTGCTCCCCTAAAGCACTAAAACGAACTATTATTAAAGAACTAAGGATCAAATTGAGCTTATGATTAGAAGTTAAAAATATCCGCGGTACCACTCGCATTCTATGAGCATCGAAATTATACTTAAATTATAATAAATAAATTAGTTATTCTATTTGAAAACATATTTATTATTTCTTAAATATCAGTTATTGGTGATAAATTTGAGAATTTATTTTCCATAAAAATGGCAGAAAGTAAACTCTAAAAAGCCTTTCATAAAAGATTTTGTACAGAAATTAATCAAAATCTTTAGATATAATCAGTTGCAGCAACATATACTATATGGATATTACTTAATAATACAAATGGCAAATTTATTTTTATTTATCCCAATTTAGATTAAAGATTCCCCTTAGAAGCCTTAACGTTAAGGTTAAGAACCTCCTTTTTCCTGAAAATATACATAACATTAAATTTAAATACATTTCAGCTTGTTTTAATTACCAACCACCTTTAAAATTGATATCTAGATCCCACGGTACCGACTAGGTCGATCGGATCGATTTGGTCCCTGTTCAGTTATGGATTTTTATAGTTTTTGTCTCGGTACACGCCCCAAAACAAAAACCAATGGCAACAATAGCCGCGCAGCCGCTTGTTGGGACAAGTTACCAAAAATAGACCGCAGCCGCTGAAGCCGAGCGCTGCAAAGGCTAAGCCAACTCAAATTGGTTGGCGGCTAAGACGGAAAGCCAAGTCTAGAAGACAAAAATGTTATGAGAGGGAAACTGCCGATAATTGCTGTGGTTTTATGGCCGAGAGTAATTCATATATAGAAAATAGCTGCAGTGCAATGCGCGTTGGACATTTACGGGTCTACGGCTATGGCGATGGCGATGGCGATGGCGATGTCGAAAACCGGACCAAAGCTCGATAATTGAAATCAGAGCCGGAGTCGGAGCTGGAGTCGGAGTTGGAGCCGGAATAATTTGCATGCCCAAGGTTGACGCCTCTAATTGCAGCCACGGTTCGGTGTATTCGGTGCATAAAATTGCGGGTTTATGCGTTTCCGGATCTGACAGTTATTACCGCGATACGCCCCGTAATGAACTCGTCTAGGTTTGCTCCAATGGCCAGATATTGATAAGCCAGCCGGTCGGTATCCCAATCCCCCATTCCCAATCCCGGCTGCATGTGGCAGTGCAATTTATGGGATCAACAGACCCGTTAGTGCCAAATTACAAATGGGCCCATGGCAGCCAAGTGCAAAACAGACGTGGCAATAACCAACAAGACATTAACCCGGCGCGGCAAGCTGCGGCGCATGCCTCGATACCTCGGACACCCTTCGCCCCGATAGCTCGGATACCCTGATTCCTCGATGCCCAGCTGCACTGCGTTCTGGCCAGCATATGCTCCATCGCCCCAATAATTGCCAGCTACAGCACAGCACCCCCTTCGCGACACTCAGGAAAATGTGTGCTAATTGGGCGCAGATATTTTTTCTCAAGCTGAAGAATCCATGATTCAGAAAAGATAGCTTATTATCTGCAGTGAATGCTTAATATTTAATATTTTATCATACCTAATTTAGTTGATTTAAATATAATTAATTCTTAATTTTGCATTCTTTACTTTAATAAAAGTTGCCAGTAAACGTAAGTCAAAACTCATTTCCTACTTCAGAGTAATATATAACTGCTATTCAATACTATTTTAAAAGATCTCCCCAAAATTGATCAGCGCAATTTAATATGAACTTATCTCAGCATTAAAGATAATATTTTCGAGTGCACTTGCACATGGACTTGTTGGAGGAAAGAGTGAGGCTGGAATTGGAGCCAGCGGCGATTCGGCCAGATACGAGTGCAGTTGCAGTTGCAAGTCGCAGAGCGGCGATCCAGCGGATTGCCAGATTGCCAGAACGCCAGAGGAACAGAGGGTCAGACCGCCGGAGTAACCGTCGCTGGCCACAAAAGCATAAAACAATAAAGTTGGGCGCTGCGCAAAGAATAATCGCATAAATCATGCGGACTCGCGGCGGCGTCTAAACTCCACTAACGGCAACGAGGCAAACTCTGCAGCTCGGCAACTCGGGGACTTGGAATCGCAAGGAGCCTGCTCCCCAGCACAGTGGCTAAAAAATATAATTAAATTGCAAATATGCTTAATAAAATAATTACGGCCTCGAATTGAAATTACTTCTGTATGCTTTTTACTGCCAATTATGTTTGACAATTAAGCTTCTGTTTATAGATGTGTAACTGACATTTTAATTGGTGTCTTGAGGCTAAGTTTAAAAATAACATAAAATGGTAATAGATCTCAAAATGGATCATTTGAATGTACAAGAAAAAGGCTCCAAATAGTCGGATTTTAAAGTTATTTTTCTATGAATCAAATGTCTTTTAAATTTTTAATTGATTAATATGTTTAATAAATAATGCAAATCCCTAGCAATTTATAATACCTCATTCAACTGGCCTAGTAACCTCTTAAAATCGTATTTGTATAGCTTGCTCAGAAATTTCGGATTAAACCCGAACTAGATTGCACGGAGGAGCACTCATAAGCCGCGTTGACATTCCGCCCATTGTACTAGAACGCTCGAATGGCCGAAAAGGCCCCACTGTGCCCACAATGCGGCGGCAACACTTTTCTTGCCTTAAGCCAAATTTATAGCGATCTAAGTAGGTATAAAGCGCTCATTTTGTGGCAACAACAGCGACGGCAACGGCCACAGCGACGGCGACTTCGTTACGTTTTCGAGGAGTGGCCAACAGGAGTGCAGCCTTTGTTTTGGCCATTTCCCCCTCAGCTGGAACTCCCCTGCCCGCATTGTTTTTGCCTTTGTAATTTCTTTATCCCGTTGGCAGTTTACTGGCTCTGCTCTCTCCTGCCAAGAACAATAGAAATGCATTGCACGAAAGCCGCCAGGAGAGCGGAAGAGCCAAGACACAGAGAGAGAGCGGCTTAGGCCCCAAAAAAAACCTGCGGCTAGCACATGCACTGAGCAATAATTTACGACCATATTTGCATCTTTATTTAAATTTAATTTAATTCCAAATAAATCAAGACAAATATTCATACATTTTCTGAAGAGTTATAAAAAAAATATATCATCATGTTGAGTTCAATATCGCCTACGGAGACTCAACTTTTTCTCAGTGCATTAGAAAGCGGGCGCGGTTGCATATGCAACCCACAGAAAGGGGGGACGGACTTAAAAAGGGGATAATAAAAAGGGGGTTCTACCCCTGCTCACTCGTGCGCGATTTTAAAAGAACTTCTTGTAGGGACTTTCAGTTCGTTTGCCCGCTCGGCCTTTGTTGTGGTAAACAGTTGGCCAACAGTCGCCGGGATTGGAGGCGAGGCGGGACAGGACAGGAGCAGATGGAGAGCAGTGCTGGATAACTGGGACAAAGTTTCGGGCCAGCCGAAAAAGAATCCGCTTAAATCAAGAGTCGCCATGTGCGGTTACCCAAGGCAAACGTTCAGGTAAGGGCGAACCATTAGGGGGCACTGTGGGAAAAGGCAAATTATGTTTTATTGCCCAAAAGCCGACTGGAATTTTATAAAAAAAAAATTTTAATAAGCTTTTAAGAACACTAATTTAATAATTAATAAACGAAAGCCATTATTTTACATTTGGTAAGACTATTTCCAATTTATTAAATTTACTCAAAACCTAATCAACTTATAATTTTAGAGATTTCAAAGATTTCACAGGGATTTTAAATGTTTAAGCTCCAATGCTGTGGCTTTTTTTCTCCTCGTGCCAAAGGCCAGACAAGAAATTCCTTTTATTTGATTAACTCGAACCCAAATCGCTACAACGCCCTCGCGGCAATCCTAGACAAATGGGATTCTAATGCCGCCCAATGGGGGTCAATGCGGACAACTTGGAGGAGAAGAAAATCAGCCATTAATCACTTGATATGACAAAATGCAAGGCAAAGTACGAGGCTTTCAATGATTTCAGGGGGGATGGACAGGGACAGGGACAGGGGTGTTAGACAGGTCAAACTGGTTTACTGCCGCTCCAGCGCCTGATCCTTCCTCCTGCTCCTGCTCCTGCTCCTGCTCCTGGGTTGGCTTCATTATTATGCGCGCATTGTGCGTGGCAAGGCAACAGGAACTGGGCATGCACATGGGCCTGGAGTTGGGCATGGGCATAGGAATTCGTATGGCCTGGCCCTGGCCAAAACTTGAAGCGTGCTCCGATTCTCAATTGCAGGCAGCATGGTGCATATGCCTCCAGGGACAATTCATGCAGTTGACAGGAGGCGAGCAGGGAATCGGGATCCGGGGAATGGGTTTTTAGAGTTCCAGCGACCCGGGGAACGGGGCACTGGGCCCATGGTGAATCGTAAAAGGAAGCCCGGCAAAACTGCAAACTGCAAGCTCGCAATTAAACAAAGCCCTTTTTGCAATGTCCGCCAGACGCAACCCGGTGGCAACGTGTTGGCATTGCATGTTGCCAGTGCACCAGACATATCAGCACACACAGCAAGGAAAGTGTATGAATAGAAAATGTAATTCAGGTTAAAGCGGACAATAAAGTTTTCAAATAGGTTTGTTTGTTTTGAAAACAGACGTTCAAGTGATGAAAAAATAATTACAAACACTGCTGGAAAATGATTCATTTCATGCTACTCAATTGCAGGATTAATTAAAAGAAAATAAAAATTAAAACGTGACTTTATGCTGAAAACACACATAAGTAGATCTTGTCAGAGAAAAAAACAGGCTTGTTTCAGAAATATGCCACCTCTCCCTGACTTAGCTCCCTTCTAAAGTACTAGACCCAACTTTAAGAAATAATATACAGTTATAGTTATACTCGTATTTCGGTAAAACGGATTGATATTACATAAAATATAAAGGAACAATAGCGATTTTACAATATTTAGTTGTCAAAAGTAATAATTTATGTTTAAATTTTAAATAGGCAAAAAAAATAAACGAGAATTTAAAAAGGCGCAAATATCGAGGAATAGGAGTTAATTCAAATAATCAAACAAAATACTTTAAATAATATTCTGCAAAATTTTGTGTTCATTCAAAAAACCTTTGATCACAAGTAAATAAACTTGAGTTAAAACCCCTTTAAACATTCCCAACACTCCTATTTCTTTCTGTGCATCTGCGACTCCACCTCAAAGGACTCTAAACGCATTTCCGCCAACGACGCGATGCTTTGCATTTTATGCAAAAATCCGCCTATCAGCCCGATCTCTGGCTCTGCGTGGACTGTCCGATGATGGGGTGGAGCTCGAGCTGGAGCTGAAGCTGAAGCTGAAGCCGGAGCCTGGCCACCATCCTTGGGCCATGGCCATGGTCGCCATCCAAATGTGGGCTCGGCACAACGCTTGTCATATTTAGTTGGCATAACAAAGCGTTCGCCATAAACGCTTGCAAATCGCCACCAAATCGCTGGGGAAAACGCTTTGCTCGCCAGCATGTTGAATTTTAAAGCGTTTTTAAACGCTAACAAAACGGAGCGAATCCGTTAAGGAATAAAAACTGTAAAAGGGCAAGCGATTTGCATTTATGCGGGCTCCATCAACGTTGAATGAATAGTTAGAAAAGGGTAGTTAAAAAGAGCTTAATGTAGGAGTTTAGGAGGTCTCGGCTGGAGGAGAAAAAACCACAGTTATTCAGAGTAGTTCCAAGATTAAATATAAATAAAATATTAATTTATTTTCATGAATAAGGGACTTTTTATTGGGATATTATGTAAGCAAGGATCGCTTATACGCTTACAAATACATTTATTAAAAGGTAAACATTTTAAACCCTTTCAAATACCATTGGCTTTTGTTTTTTAATGGGACAAAAGGTAGCAGAAACTTACAAAAATAATTAAGCTAATTAAAAATATTTAAAAAAATAAATTGAGGACATTACTTGCATGAAACTACATATACCGAAAAGTTAGTGTCATAATGGTCAGACATATTTTTAATGCTTTTACTTACTTAGTTTTAGTTATGACTGCAAAAAGTAAACAATATATCCCAATTACCAATTATATCAAAAGCGTGTTCCACAAATAACTTTAACCAGTTTTCCAACAATATTTTTTTAATTAAAGTAGAAATAATTAAATACAATTTCTTGTCAAGAATATTCCTATTTTACATGTCCCTACTCCTTTTCGATTTAATAAAATCCGTCGCTCCATAAATCTGTTGCGGAGGACACAACTTCAGATGGTGCTTTTCTCGGGAGGAACCCAAAAATTGCTCAACCAGTTCAAATCAGCCCCACACTCTCGCTTAGTTTTTGGGGTAAAAAAAAAAGGAACAAGCTGGGGCCCCCAAAATGGTTGCCCCAATTTGGTTAAAAAACTTCAGATGAACTGAGGCGTGCGAAAAATTCACTGGCCGTGTCCACAATGCAAATGAGGTCCTTTCAGCGATACCAGGGTATAGCCCTGGACACATCCCTGCTGGGCCTGCACCATCGCCATATCTCGGGGTCGTTTGCTGGTGACAATTTAACACACAAATTCAGTGAAGCGTCAACTTGGGCAGGCATAAATTTACAACATTCACCGCTGGCAGCCGTCAGTCAGTCAGCGATTTTCCCCCCACACCGATATGTGCTTTAATTTTCCTTTTTCTTGCACTTTTTCCCTCTTCCCTCTACGTTTTTTGCGATTTTTTTCGGCACCCATGCGACGCTCCAAGTCGGTGAAGCGGAAAACTTTACAATCCATCAAATTAATGGAGCAATGTGTCACGAGGAGCACTCGCCTCTGCCTTAGATTCCCTCTGCTCCGGAGACTGACAAACCGACTGCTCCATGCTGCTGGCTGCTGCTCGGTGCTCCTGCTGGTGAAATGTCATCAACTTGAAATTGTAAATCAAGCAAAAATTGATTGAACAAAGCGCAGCGCTTGAGAAACCAAAGGAACTGAGCTGAACAATGGACGCTAAAGGCCAGGGGATCGGGGGAAGTGGGAATACCGGGCTAAACGAAGGCGAACAGACAGTGACAATCTGTTGAGTAGATTTGTGCATAGATTATGCACTTTCAGGCTTCGGCTTTGACTCCTCGGATGCCAAACATCTTGGGATCGGAGAGGAGTCTGTGGCAGTGCGCAGGTTCAGCGATGTCAGGGGAATTAGTTCTTCAGCATTTACCATTTAATCCGGGGATATCAATGCAGTAAGCCTATAATATAAATCAAGATTTAACTTAACCTTGAGAAGGAAACTATTATTTTAAATCTAATAAGCGGTTTAAAAACAATGATAATAGTTAAGGGTCATTTTTCCTGCAGGAAAAACTTAAAAGTTTCGTAACGTTTATAAAAACAGCTCTTCCCCGCCTTTATACATTTTTTCTCATTAGCCTAAAGTACAATTTATAAAAGTGGAGTCAATCAATAAGTGCTTATTTATCGAATAAGCCCCCGGACAGCTCCTTTCGGCTCACCGTCACTTTTCTGACATAAGAGCGAACCCATCCCTCCGGCAGTGACAAAAGTCAGCGAAACTTTCCAACCTTTCACCAGGCACCCGGCAATATGAAATACAATTAACACAGTTAATGTGCCGCTGGGTCAGCCCACATAATGGCACCACTCCGCGTTCACCTCCACATCCACGTCCACGTCCAAAACAGTTCGGTTGTGTCCCCACTTTTGTCCAGAGGACCCAAGATCGAGAGACCTGGAGCTGGGACCGCCTTTCACCACCACCAGAAGTGACTTGAGTGCAGTTTTCTTGGGGCGAGCTTGGGACAGAGGGAAGGTATGGCATAATGAAAGTCCCACGCGAGGCAATGGGTGAAAACTTTCGCAAATATGCAAATCGGCCCACTGCCATTTGCACGTACAAATGTAACGTACATTTTATAGACTTATCACGCGACACTCGGCCGACGAGAGCGGTCCATAAATCTAAACGATATGCGACCCATCGCCGCCCACTGGCAACTCGCAATGCGCTGCCGTTCATATTCCTGTTGGTCTTCAGATGCTGCACTTTCAGAAAATGTATATTTCACAGGTCACACAATGTTGTGTATATAATTATATTGTATGATTTTCACATGTATCTGGTGCCGAAAATCGTACTCAAAGGAAGAGTTTTGAAAATCAACCAATCACTTACATTTCAAAATACTAACTAGAGATATATTTGCAGTAATTATTTAACTAAGGTTAATCAAAACATCTAGAGACTCCTTGAACACTTCTCCTTATTTTTTGCTAGCTTTATCTTTAAAGACAGAAATTACAAAATAATTCCGAATACAGAGACTTGTTCTGCGTTCTTAATGAACAATAGCTTTTTTAGCTAGTGAAGTACTATTTCACATACTCTCACATTTCTAATGAACCATACAATCAGCACTACAGTCCAGGACTCTACCAATCGTTCCATTTAGGAAAATCTGAGTACAAAGAGAGTACAAAGAGAGCGGAGGTCCCTCAATTCGGTATTTTTCTCATTTCATCTGTGTCTTCGCTTCTTCTCAAAAAACAAATCAATTTGAACTCGATTTCAAGAATATCTATTCCAGATAAAGTGTGATGAAACGTTCTTGTACCTTTTTCTATACAACATTTTTTGTATTACTCTTAGATTTGTTTAAACACCTTAAACAATGTTTAAATACGGATGAAGAACGCACCAATTAAAAGGCTTTGTGTTCAAAATCCAAAAGTAAATCAAAGGTCGTTTAATCAAAGCCAACTAAAAACTTATTGAAAATTATGTTGTGTCTTTATTTATTGGGCTTTATGTAATGTTTATCAAGCTAATTTGGTTTTATTAATGAAAATACGTATTACGTTTTTATTTATACTATGTTATATATCAACACTATATTTGTATTTAATTTTATCCAAAGAAATATCTTTAAAATAGCATTACCTTAATTAAAATCATATTTTAAACTGTGTATCATCTCGAGTACGCTTTTGTTAGGAATTAAAAGTATCCAAAACTATTTTTGGCAAATGGTTTTTCGAGTGTGATGTTTATGCTGCTGCCAGTGCCAGTGCCACTGCCTCTGCTTTTGCGTTTACGTTTGCTGATGTCGACGTCGTCACGAGTGGCAACAATTAATTTTCATACGCAGACGCAGTTGGATGGCGGCGGGCTACTTCCAGGCCGGGCTCGGACCCCATTCCCCATCTGCATTGCTAGTCAGAAAGATAGACAGTGCCACAGAAGTCAGACTGGCTGGCAGGGAGCGGATGCAGTTTTCGGAGTCTCTTTCGCCGGCGACAAACAAATTGCACATCGATGCGACTGAGATGGCGACTTGTGGCATTCTAGGAAAATAAATTTAAATAAACGCAAAGTCCACTGCTGCTCCTCCGCTGCCGTCTTCCTTTCCCCCTTCCTGCTTTCAGTTCCCAGGGGAGAATACGAATTGAAAATGCAAATTTGCGCGAAAATAAAATCAAGTGAAGAGGAGTCGAGTGCAGTGCCATCTTCGGGCCACAAGTGTTTTAACAATGTTTGCATGGCGCATTACGTGATTTGGCCACCGCCTACACCCGCTCCTCCAGCCCTCTTCCTCCGATCCCAAGCCGGATCCTCCTGCTGTGCCTGCTCCTGCTCCTGCCGCTCAGCCGCATCCTCCCACCGGATGGCTCCTTGCGTGTTAGCACCATGTTGAAATTTGAATAAAACGCAATGCGACGACAGCGAAAACAATGCGAGGCTAACTACTGAGATGAGATGAATCTTGAATACGCTTTAATTGGCTGCAGAATTCAGACAATTAAACTTCCATCTAAAAAGCATATCGCACAGAATAACCCTTTTGTGGGCCCCTAAAGCTGAGCGGTTTGACTGATTTGTATTTAATTGATTTATTTTTTAATTGATTTATTTTTTAATTGATTTATATTTTATTTCAACAAACAAAACTATCTTTATCTTATCTATCAGAAGACACTATTAGAAGATTCACAAAAATATTAAGAAGTACATACTTAGTTCGGTTTTCCATTATTAAATGTAATATTTATTCGGGATAATTATTAGGTAAATAAGAATATAAATAAAATAGGTACGAAAGCCCCAGCCGAGGTTGTTCGACTGTAAAATACCCGGTACCCAAAGCGTTTTGCGTTAAACTAAAGAACAGATGAACCTGGCTAAGGATCGGTTTCCACCCTCTCTGTCCAAATTTCGCTTCAAAGACAATTTGGTTGTCTATCGTGTAAGTGTGAGAGCTGACCTTGACAGGGACCCAGACTTCCTGTCAAATCTTTTCCGACTCTGTAAAAGAACAGCTGATTTCCGATAACCGAGTGAAGTAGAAGAAGAGACTTACAGCTGTTTTGAGTGGTTGCTCCCTACAGCACAGTTCGGTGCTTTACTGCAAAAGTAATTAGTTAACAGCACAATGTTATTCATTCACGTTCAGATACATTTTAGGAGGTTAGAAAACCGATTTGGTTTACCATAAGTTTAGTGGTTATCATCTTTTCTGGGCAGATAGCATCTGGCACTCTGAGAGTGAGGGCAGAAACCGGGCCTAAGATTACAGCTTATGATTATCGTTAACTTGTACTCAAAATTTAGAAAAAAAGAAAACACTCGCAAATCATCTGAAATCATAATATTATTACAATATACGATTTTATTATAACAACTAATTATCTTTACCCAGTTACCCAGCAAAGTCTCGGTACTCCTCTTTCAAGAAAGCGTATAGCAGATAAGAACTTCGCAGTGAAGTGGGTGTTGCAGAGACTGTGCTGTGCTACCACTCGAACCCATTGACGCCTCTGCCTTTGCCTTAGCCACTTTTCCCTGGCACTTTGCTATCATCGCCTCCCGCCTCCGTGCTCCAATCCAGTCCTCCTGCTCTCCAAGCAGCGCTTGGATGCATCTGCATCCTCCTTCCACGTCAGTTCCTTGTCTTTGCCAGCGACACTTTCAGCGACGTTGGGCGTAGATAACATTCTTGGCCGGCGACATTTTGCATGTCTGGGAGCTACCTTCGGCTGCGAAGTCGATAAATTAGCGCATGCATCTTCATTTCGATGGTCCGGGAGTGCATTAGTCGCGGTGAAAGGCTTTGGATTTCGGATGGAGCTTGAGCCCTCGGCCAAATCAAGAACAATGGGACAGGATCCCAAAAACTGAACTTGCCTCTGCCTCTCCTGCTGCTGAGTCATTAGAATCCGCAGCTGCGACTGCACCGGCGGCTCAAATCCAATTACAATGCAGAATCAGCAGGCACAATGGTTAGGGACCTGGAACTGGGAACTGGCAAACTGGTCGGACCAGGGACCAGGGACCAGGGAACTCGATGCCCAGGAACTTTGGAACCCAGGACCAGTGAGCGTCCCCCTTCGATCTGCAATTTAACCTTAGCTTCGGACATGGCCGAGAGCCGCTGGCGAGCATTGTCCACTCCGTGGGCCTTTTGCTTTTGCTTTTGCTTTTGCTTTATTATAGCAACGCTTATACAGATTAGAATAAATCAACTTGTCCCCCCGCGCGGACTAGACTCGTTCTGCTCTCGTTTCGCTTGTCCGGCGATCGAAAAACGCTACCGGCAACAGCAATCTCGACTGGCCAGCAGTCCGAGTTTGCAGCTGCACTGAGGTCTGCACCGAGAGAAATATCAGTAAAAAAGAGGTAAAGATTTCATTATTTGCTTAGATTCAAATATGTGAGTAAAAAACTATAAAAAGTATACTAAGATGGGAGAATTGGTGGGCAATTTTATTTATTTTTCATATTTTAAATCAGGCATGGTGAAAAATATCGAGCCTTATTTTAATTTTAAAAACATCTTTATTTCGAGTTAATTTTGTATCTTTCAAACACTTAGAATGCAATTTTTCTATAACTTCCACATAACCCCTATAGATTTTAACTACGATGAGGGGATATTGAAAATCATCCCCTAAAGTATACATCACCAAAATGAGCTGCATTTCCCTTGCAAATACAAAAATTCCCAACCGTTTCTGGCACAGCATGCATGAAGTCCCCTACCTGGACTGTCAATAGTTATCGCTTCTCGGCCTTATGGCTAAGATCAAAGTGTAGTATCTGTTCTTATCAGCTTAACATCTGATAGTTCCTCCATTGGAGGACAACAAATGTTAAACTGATTTTTGGAATCAGACGGAGTGCTAGGAGCTTGCTCCACCTCTGTCGCGGGTTGGCCCGGTATTGCAGTACCGCCGGGATTTCGGCCCAACTTATTGATAAATTTCACTAAACAAAAAATAATTAAACGGTTTAATTAGTACATAGTACTATATTTTCTGTTTAAAGAAGGTTTTAAAAGTTCTAGTAAGGCTCTGTATTTCAGATGTTGAAAGATACTAGGGTTGCATGATATTTAAAAAATATCGTATCAATGATATTGTCATTTTTGAAAAATATCAAAATGATTTTTTTAAATATCAAGAAAAAATATCGATATATCGAGTATTTATGATATTTAAATTTTTTTTTTTTTTAGGATCAGAAAGCCTTTAGAAATCTCTTTCTCTCTATCTCATTATTCGTATACATTACCACATGAATTCATTCAAACAAAACTAACAACACAAATACTTCATATTAAGCTTTTATTCTTTAAAGCAATGGAAAATACTGTAAGTTAAAGTTAAAGTTATTTCCAATATTGTTTCGATAGTGACTTTAAAAATACACGATTTGTTACGTGCCGATCAGTCATACGGCTGCGTGAGTCGCACACTACACATTTAATTGCCGAAGCCATCCTTTCTGAGGATACCGAGCTACCTGGTATTATCAGATAGCGTAGTGCTTACTTAGACAAATGTTGCATGGTCTACTGTTGCGAAGTCCAATACTGTATTGGGTCAGCTTTCCAATTACTATTTGGCAAAGAAATATATAAGTGGAACTCGTTTTCGTAGGGGCTGACCGAAAACAAAATATCAGAAAATATCAAAAAAAAATATTTATATATCGATATTACAGCTTAAAAATATCGTGATAAAAATATTTATTTTTCTTGCAAATATATCGATATTTTGATATTTTGATATATTTTCGACAACCCTAAAAGATACCTAACGTTCCCCTACTTATATTATGTTGTTTTGAGGTATTTTTCTTCACGTTTCTTTAACCAAAATATATTAACTTTCCAATTAAAATGTTGATAAGCAGCCAATATTTTTCTCTGTGCAGGAAGTGGGACCTGAAACCCGGTCTGACCACCCTATAGTCCGCAGATCCCCATTAAGTGCGCACCGGACCAAAAGGATGTTGGCGGAGATAAGCAGGCAAATAAGTTGGCTTACGCTAGAAAAGGAATTAATAATGCAGAAATGATGGGCTGCTCTTTTTCTGACTTGCCCAGACCAGAGGGAATCGGAAATGCGAAACAAGGTAATGGAAATGCAGGGAAACAAGATCCAAATGATCTTGAGAGGAAATCGCAGAATGTATTTACTGCTCACCCGGAGTATTTACTGCTTTTCCTGGAGCGGTATCTGGTCGTTACCAGAGTATTTATTCGTTTATGTACGAGAAAACGGATTGAAAAATTAAATAAAAATAAAACCAAGTCTTAATTGAATTGTTTTATAATAAACAAACAAACATTAATTTAAACCTTTAGTTTCTACGCTATAAATGAAAGAAAATTATCAGAATTGCCTTACACGATCCGTTAAGCCTTAAACCACAGTTTCGTAAAAAAACAAACCTTCAGATTTAATGTTCCTGGTCCTTAATGTTCTGTTCGGAGCACTCAGAACATAAAGTTCAACACTTGGCCCTGTTGGCGGATCGACCCAAGCAAATCTTACAAATTAAACGCATTCAAGTGCAAGGTCCAGGAATTTTGATTGGGTCAAGCGAGTCGGCGGAGTCGCGCGGTAGCTGAAAAATGCCATAACAAAATGTGTCAAGTGCCAGACATAAATGCCTAAGTAAGAGCGCTGCGCTCCATCGACCGGGGCGCAGCGAGCATCCTATAAAGAAGGAAGAAGGAACAATGCCACGGCAGCGGCCTGCGGCCTTTTTGCTGTTTGCTCTCGCCATTCGACATGCGGCTCCTCGGATCGGATCCCCTTTGGATCCGCATCGCATTCCCTTGGATCGCCTTGGAACAATAAATTTTCGGTGCGTCACTTTTTGTTTGCTTCTTGGGTTGAACGGGTTCGAGATCGGTTTCGGAATCGGAATCGGGATCGGGTTGGGGCTGGGGCTGGGTTCTTCTGTGAGCTTTCCAATTAAAAATGCGCAATTGGGCTTCCCAATCGGAGCGACTTGTACTTATTTGTAAGTTGCACGCATGCTCCAGCTTCGTCTCTTCGGAGGGAATCCTCTGCGTGGTCCGCCGCCATCTCCCGCTCCTTGTAGAGTTTCCATTAATTTACATAAAAATATCTTAATTGCAAGGCTGAGAAGCCTCGATGTCGACGGCGATTCGACTTTTTTTTTGCGCTTATCAATGCCATGTCATGTCGCCGACGCCTTTAGCTCAGAGCCCTGTTCGTGCACAGAAAGAAAATTTAGGTTTATGCTAGGAATTTAATAAATAACATTGTGATCAGTAATAAATAAACTTTAACTTACATACTATTTTGCAGTAAGTTCATAAGAACTCGTCACTTTTTATAAAGTTTAAGAATTTACAGAAGATTTCGAAGATTCAGAAGAATTCCCGCTTAACTTGTTTAATTTACAAATGGATGATAATATAATTATAAAAATTAATGCTGTATTTTTGCATCATTTTTTAAAAAGTTTAATAGTGATTTGTTAGGTTCTTAACCAAAATGTTATTAAAGTTTAAAAGGAATATTTAAATAAAACAAATCCAATTGTATTATTTTCTAGGCTGTAAATGAATTCGTACTTGAGAATTTCAGGTGCACTCTCGTTGCAAATACTTTTTACCAAATTATTCTAACAATAAGCGGATGGCCTGAGGAGGGAGTAGGGAATAATATTCCAAGCTTGCTTCTCTTTCTTTATAGTATTTTGATGTTATAGTATTAGATATTGTATTAGAATATATTGACCGATAGTGAATCAATACATTTAAATAACCTTTGAATAATTCAGTTATACGTGTATGTTCCTACCTTACGCCAAAAATGATTTCTGTTTTTATGAATTAAATAACGAACCAAAATGAATTCCTAGTTTCAGGCATACTTTTTCTCTACCTGAACTCTTCTGCCCGCTGACAAATTTGTGCTCCGCATCAAGATCGGACCTCGAGATCCACAAGATGGCATCCACAAGAGAGGCAGGCTGGCAGGCAGGCAACACATGTCGGGCGACACTTGCTACTCGCGAGTTGTGGAGCAGTCGCTGTCCACGCTGTCCCAATGTCCAACGTCCAATGAGCCCGAGCGACTCCTTTGTCCATGCATAATCGCTGATAAATGCGGCTTTCGGTGCTGCAAAAATGATTTGTTGATAATTAATGCAGTCGGAAGGGGCTAAAGGAAACTGGGGGACAAACCGCCCAAAAACCTGTTTGCCGCATGCCGCAAAAAAAATATTAAGAAAATGTAAAAAAAAGAACAGCAGCCAGCAATTTGTGCAAAGTTGTGGTTGTTGTTGCAATCAGGCCTTAAAGGCAATCAACGCACAGTAATTCATGCCGCCTGACAGCTCCAGCTCCATTCTCCCGATCCCGATCCCGACTCCATCCTGATCTCGAGACGAACCCCCATTTTCCCTGGCTTGAACTCCAACCGAAAATAAACCAAGTGTAAATCGTTTGCTAGTTTTATTTTTCTTTCTCTTTTTTTTTCAGCGCCTTCGTCACGCAGCTAATTGCAAGCCTTGGTGGAGCGGCGGGGAAGCGGGCCAACATGATCGCAATTAATGTGACTAAAGTTAGTTGGCTGCCTAATCGTGGCCACTTGATCAATTTGGCACGCAATGCAATGCGGGAGAGTCCGGAGATGTGGAGGAAATTCAGGACTTCAGAGGAAAATTAGTAGCAAGAATTTAAGTAGGTTAGCTAGTACAGAAAAAGAAAAACTAGATTTATTTGAAAATTCAGTATTATTAAAGAACAAAATGATATTATAGTCTTGATAAATATCTATATAGATAAAATTCAGAAGAGGAAAGCCGAAATTGAATGGACTTTTCCAAAAAGTATTATATACACTGCTGGTCTTAGGTTAGACGCACGATTACTTGCATTAAAATTTGTTGAGTATTTATTATTTTAATGATGATTGAAACAAAGTTGATATGCAAAAAGGTTTGGAATTTAAGTGGGGGGTAGGGTATTTATTTTTTTTCGCCACTTTTTTTTTATTTTTTTATAGTAATGACTAACATCTGAAGAACATAAAGTCCAAATTTGACATCGATCGGAGCAAAAATAACGAAGTAATGGTTAGTTGAACGGAGGTCATTCTATGTTCGATGTATGGGCAGTCAAAACTTTAAAGCGCTCCCCTGAAAAGTGCCATTTTCAAAGTCGGTGTACACGATTACTAAAAATCTACTTGACCTATCGTTTTGAAATTTTGCACACAGCTTCTGCAACTAATTCTCCAGGTATCACCGCCGAGTTTTTTTTAATTTATTTTTTATTGTATTTTTTATTTAATAATTAATTTTTTTTTTTAGCCAAGAATTAAATTTATAATTTCAAACTTTCATGAAAACTCGAAAAAAATAAAAAAAAAAAGGAAAAAAGGAAAAACTCCACGGTGATACTTCCAGCCTATTATTCTTTAACTAATGCATATTTTGGTTTTCATATCGGACGATTCTGTGGACAGTAAGGATGTACACCGCAAATCAACTTTATTTAGAGGGGCCTCAGGAGATTCCCTATAACTCCTATACATATTCATATTTTTCCATAAAACATTTTTAGAAAAATTGTCTAAATGTTACCTTATTATATGCCATTTAAATAAATACACTAGCTCCAGCCGTTTCGCCACAACAAGTGGCCCGTTTTGCACCGAATTAACCCTACCCCCCCTTAAAGATACTTTAGATAAAATATTTAAATGATTATACAAATGTAACAAAATTGTGTTTTTCAAACATTTTCTTAAAGCTACTCAAAATAAGGTGCATTTTTCTTGGTCACTAGAATAGACGCACTTAGGCTTTTTTAATTTTTATAAGAAATGTATTTTTTTTTTAAATAAATTTGTTAGTTGGTGTTAATAATTGATTTATTCAAAATAAAAAAAACATTTCAGTAATGAGAACTGCCTCCTTTGTTAGTAATAACTTCATATATCCGGTCCTTCCTGAATCTATGTATTTCAACGAAATCTCGCTCCAAGCACGTTAATAGCTGCAGTTAATGTTTCCTTATCTTCGTATTGCTTTCCTCCTTCGTATACATTCCGTGTTAGCCAGCCCCAAACATTTTCAATTACGTTAAGATCTGGAGAATATGGTGGCCAGGTCATGATATTAACGTTTTGACTCGAAATAAACGACTTTACTACTCGAGCGTTATGAATAGGAGCAGTGTCTTGTTGAAAAATCCAAGGAATTGGTCCAAAGAGATCATTTAATTTTGGAAATACGGACTCTAACAATGTTTTGAAGCGATCGCCGTTCATCTTCTGATCGATCCAAATCAAGTCAATTGTTCCATAAAACGTGATGGCACCCCACACCATTACTCCACCTTCTTGGCTGTGTTGGCGACTTAAATATAGCTCATCTTTTCGCAAATCGTGATAATAATATTGAAAGCCATCATTCTAAATTAAAACGTTTTACATCAGTAAAAACAACTGAACGCCAATCATTTGGCGTTTCTTTTCGTATTGCATTTTCTTAATTTTTAGACGGTTTAGGTGTTCTGCATTTCTGATTGTACGCCGAACAGTTGAAAGGCTTTCTTTTACTCCGGCTAATTCCTTAATCTTAGCTGCGGACTTAGTCGAATTTGATGCAATTCTAACAATTTTGCGTACTGCTTGTTCAGATAGTGGTCTTTTTTTCCTTTAAAGTTTTTTCCATATGCCTCTGGATCCTTTAAATATCTATCAACAGTTCTGGAGCTGCGATTTATTAGTTTGACAATGTTTCGATTGGACAGTCCTTGCCAGTGAAAAAAGTCTACTTTTTGACGTTCTAATAAGCTCATAACACCAGCTTTTCCCATTTTTACTTTAAATGTACCACAAATTTTTATTTTTTTATTTTTAATATTTTCTCAATACAAAGAACTGCACTTGTTTACCCAAGACAAAGAAATCTAAAGTGCGCGACTATTTCAATGACCAACCGAAAACCAGCGTGACTGCCATAGAATTTTCTGTAATCTTCGAATGTACAGTTATTTCGCAAATCAACCAGCTGTGAGCACATATTTTTCGAACAAGACTCTGATAAGAAAAGCTTTTTGGACAATTAGAATAAGCATGATTATAAATATAGCATTTTATTTAAAACAAAAGTTTGTGCGTCTAACCTAAGACCAGCAGTGTATAATGGCCAAAAAGAATTTTTTTAAAATATCACAGTTTTTATAATTTCTCAATAAGGTATTAAATCCTATTGGAGCAAAAAACAAAGATAGATAGATAGATAGATAGATAGATAGATCTATAAATTGTGCACCTTATTTACAGTGGCTTTCGGTAACGAATGACCAGTTTTTATAGTAGGTGAAGCAAAGACTAAATCTCTTAGCGATTTTGCTTTTGCCGCTAAATGTCTTAAAGTCGAAAATTCCGATGCCATTTTTCTAACACTCCAAGATGGTGAAAGAACTGAACTGAATTTTCAAGCGCTAACCGTATGATGTTGAACTTTTAAATTTGTCTTTTAAGCCGTTCAACATTTCTTCCAATTCCAATTCTCTGGAAGACCGCTTTATGACATTTTTTACAATCATCGTCGCTCTGTTTGGGACTATTGTGGAATTACGGGTCTGGTTTATACTTAGTTGAAGTCCCGGAATCATCGAGAGTCCGACCTGATCTCAGACTACATTATGTTGGCGAAACATAAGATGCAGATTGTACTCGACATTTGGTACAGATTTCGCACTTTCTGATAAAAACGAAAACTTCTGATGAATTGCCTTGGATATAGGCGCAGACATATGTGGGTATGTGGCATTCTACAAAATCTAGCTAAGCTGGAATTTTATTCATCAATTAGATTATTATTAATAACGTAAAAATTACTTACATTGATGCTCAAAAAGAATAATAAGATCGAAAAACGCAAAGCTTTGTACAGACCATAATATGACAGTGAATTATATTCCGTAAGTTACTAAGCTAACCATGTTTATGATATGCTTACACCTAAATACCAAAATACACGTTTAGTTTCCCTAAATAATATTCAGTGTTGAATGTTGAGTCTGATGACCATTAAACAAATATACCCCTTTCCAAAAGTAATTAATGGATAAACTATGAAAATAAATTAATTTTTCCTAGCAAACACATTTGTTCCATTCTAAGATTTGTTTGTGTCTTATGTATCTGAACCTCCTCTACCTGAAAAAAAAAATTTTAGCAAATATCGACTGGCCCTAAAACAAACAAATATTAAAAACAGTTTTTTTTATTGAAAACACGCTTAATATTAAGCCTAGGATAGTCTAGTATTTTTTTATGAAACATATGTTTGAAAAAAGGATAACCTCTTTCAAATTAAATGCACCATTTCAATGTTATGTTATTTTTAGGTCCAACAGCGACTATCTCGAAAAGTATTGATGGTAAGGAAAAAATATTTAAGGGTCATTTTATGGACATGGAGCACTTTTTTTAGAGCGATAAAAACAACAGGAGTGGCCGATTTGATATGGAATGTCCCATATATTAAATGACAATGATCAATTATAAATTTGATTATTATTTTTATATTAAAGAAAGATTTCTATATTCATTTCGAATTAAAATATAACATATATTCAATACTTAATTTGCACTTTCAATGAAGGATTGCTTTAAGTTTGATTAATAAAACATAAAGGACATTAAAGTTATTATAATTTGTATTAAATCCTTTGTACAACAACGAGCTACTACCTTACGCAACACCATGGCACTTGTTACGTTTTCCGATGGCTAGACAACCCTGTGAGCCCGCCCTTCCCTTTCACGTTTTCCAACACTAGAGCAAGGAAAGCTACGCAATAGTTTTCAATTTTGCTGCGCGCATTCGGCAATTTCAAGAAAATGAACGTGAATATGGCTTTATTTGAGACCGAATCGATGGTCAAGATCGTGACCAGCGATGTGGAGAGGTGGCAGCAGGCCATACAATGTGGCCGGGATTCCATGAAGCAGGTGAAGACCTTAACTCTTCAGATTTTCAACACCGAAAATCAATTGATCGCCCGGGACAGCCGTCGCTACCTGCAAGCGAAGGAGAAACGTATCAATTGGCTGTTCGAGCGCCTGCAGCAGCCATTGTGCACGATGAACCATATCCTCAAGACCCTGGGCCTGATCAGGGACAACACTAACCGGATGCGACATCGCCTGGCGCTCTGGATGGACGATGACCTCGTGGCGAATCACAAGATCGCGACCAATCTGAAGACACCGAAACTTCTGGAGCTGTTGGAGTTCCTCAGCGGACGATACAGTGCCGAGTGGGAGGTCAAGGAGGTGGTTGTGAGTGAGTATGGGGTCTGATTCTACTAGAATTATGGACTTGGGGACGCGTCGATATCGCGACAAGTGTCATAATAGTGAATAGGCTTCTATTAAATTGTTATACTAAGTGTATGCTATGGAATACCTGATTTCTGGAGTACGTAAATTCAAAATAGTCCTTTTTTATGCGTCACATGCGAATAAAGGCATTTATATTAACATAAATGCCAAGCCTTCTCGCTTTCCTTTCCTCATATAACTCCCTTATAAATGAGATTGTTCCGCTTACTTTTTCTATCTAGCCCGCCCAAAACATACTCCTTCCTTACCAGCGCTAAAATATCACTAATTCCGTATTGCATCAATTCCGTATTGCCGCATTGACTTCACGTCCTTTTTAAATTTATTTATCTGTTTTGACTGCAATTTGCATAATTTGTTTACCTTTTCCCCCGCGTTGCCACCTAATTTAATCGAAGTCCAGTTGGTAGCGCCGCACCATTTCATATACTGAGGCGGAATTAATAGTAAACTTTCGTGTTTCCGAAATTTACGGTTTTATATTACATTATATATTTTAAGAATACACACTTTTGTGCCGAATTCATATATTGGGCCCTAGAGTAAGCAAGGTTGTTAAAATTAAGATCATTAAATGCATAAAAACTGAAAGGGTTTAAGTTTTTCAAATCCCCTAACTGGCCAAAATCAAGCTATTCGTAACTGCTAAACGCTGATACCTCTATTAAAGGTATTAATGTGTAATAATTAGGATAGCAAAGCGATAAAAGTGATTAGTGGGCATCTATTGCCTACTAATTAGGAAGATGACTATGGTGGTGGTCTTTGTATCAATAAGACGCCAAAAAACAGAGTTAGGAGGCCAGTATTATGCCTTGTATATTTTAAAAACATTACTCTTTAGTAAATAATAAGGATCTAATCAATATCCTGCGGTGCTCCGTAAAACAAAATATTTTATTGAAAAATTCATAAAATAGCAGTGCCAGCAAATTCGAAAGATATCAGATTTATTTTAAAATTTGTTATTTTTTAAATTATTTAGCAACAAAGTGGGGATACTTTTATTAGTTTTACCATTTAGGATTGGTATTATCCAATTTTTGTTGCAAGATAATTACTCTTTCTTTTCTCTTAGACAATGTATTAATGTTGTCAATAAATATAATCATATCCTGTATTCGGTATATTAATTTATTATGAATTATGATTATTATTATGATTATGAATTATGATTTCAAATTTTAATAAACAAAACGTGATTTTCAGAAATAACTACATATATTAAATTTTAGTAATTTAAATAAATAACTGAAAGAGTCTTTATTAAGACAACACAAATTTGTGTTTTTAAATGATCTTTATAACTTGAGATAATAGTTCTTAAGAAAGAAACCCAAAAATAAATAATTGGCTTTCAATAAGACGCTTAAGAAGCTTATATAAAATATTGCCAATATACCTTTTTTTAAGATTAAGTCAAAGGAACCAAAATATTATGGATAGTTGAAAATAAACAGTGAAGCGCTCTGCCTTATAGCTTACCTTTACGATATACAAATGTCTGAAATCCATTTAAATTGCTTAACTTTCTTTCCAGGGGGCTTGGATGACATTAGCAACGCCGTCGAGCTGAACTTTTTGGTGGAGGCCTGGTGTATCTGTCGCCACGCGGACGGAGATGAGTTCAAGGGAGTACTGGGCGAATTCTACAATGCGATTGGGCGGCGCAGTCGGTTCCTGGTGTCTGGACCGTGAGAGGAAACGGAAATCCACGCCACCATTAAAATGCCCATATTATTAAGAAAACAAAGTTACATTTTTGAATTTGATGTTATTTTTATTTGAAAAATGGTTTTTTAGTTTTGTATTTGTTATCGCCTTTCATCTTGCCAAAAACAAATCTATAATCTGTAAAGAAATTACAAAATTGCAATTTTTTGTTGTTTTCCGTTTTTTTTTGCTTAATTTTTTTTTGTTTTGCTTTGGTTTTTTTCTTGTGTGTTTGCTTTGCACATTTATTTTGTTAAAATTTGACCCATTTTGTTGACCTTTGCTATATCTGCTCATCGATTTGTTGCTCGTGTTTCTTCGCTTTCTGGCTTTTTGTAGCAAAACAAAACTTAATTGTAATTTGACTACAACAACATTTTGTTTTTGCCCATTATATAATATTTAATTGTATATATATATATATAATATGCAATTCTGTAGCTAGATTTTGACATACACGTTCTCGTACCAATCTCTAGTGTGTGTGTGTGTGTGTGGTGTGTCTATAACATGCGCTCTCTCTCGCTCTCTATCTCTGCTTTTTGTTTTATAAACAAATCTCTGTCTTTCTGCTTTTCGTCGATTGCTCCTCCTCCCTTTATTCCGAAACTAAGTTAACTTAATAATTGCATACTTTTAGGCTAGGCTAGTAAATGGTTTTCCTCCTTTCGCAACGCTTAATGCACTTTTTGTATTTGTATTCTCATTTGTCTCTTACTCTTAATGTTTGTTTATCTTTAATTAGTTCCCAACGAACCTTACAATGAACCCTTCGTGTGTGTGTGTGTGTATATAACTTGCAGTTGTTGCCTCGAATTCCAAGTGGTTTCTCCTTAGTTTTTAATGCTAAATCTTTATTTAGAAAATTTTTCAACTCGTAAATTGAGTTTTTTGTTGTATTAAAAAAACTGTTCCCTCCATTTTTGGTTTTTAATTCCATATATATTTTTTTTCATTTTGTTTTTGTTTTCTCTTTTAATGCTTTTTCTTGTTGTCAATTGTTTCAGTAAATTTTCTCGAGTTTAAACATTTTGTTGTTGTTGTGCTTTACACTTAATTATTGCTATAATTATTTGCTTTTATTGGCGACCGGGCGGAAGCCCCCCGGGAAATGAACGAGACTGTTGTGTGTGTGTGTGTGTGTGTGTGTGATTACTAAAAACTGAAACCTTAGCTAGGAAAAAGGTCAAGCACGATCGGTTATAATAGATCGAATCTCTAAAATCTAGAATCTCTAGAAAATAATGATTGTAAAGCGATTTCCTTATTTACAGCGGCGTGCACTTGCGTGATAGATATAGATATATATATAATACAGATATGGATGATCTATAGGCTGAGCGATGGGATACGGTATTGACTGTCCATATATTACGTAATCACCGAAATAAATTGATTATTTGAGGAGGGGGGTTTTTTATCAAAATAAATATATGAATTTTGATTACGTAATCCTAGGGGAGGGGTTCCTCCAATGATTACTGTTGGTTACATAGGGGGGCTGGGGATCGAAAATCATCAAAAACGGGATTACGTAATATACGGACAGCCCCGGTAATGAAAAATCAAGAATGGGGCGGCGTTTTTTGCAAATAAGTTCGGTTTTTATTACACAAAAATAGAATACTAAAAATGAAATCGAAACTACTTAAGAGATATGCATGTGTGGGGCGTGTGTGGACTGTGGGTTGTGTGTGTGTGTGTTAATTACTAGAAAACGTCTTTGTAATCGTAGGTTTTTCGTTTACACAATTTATGCTAATTAAAATGTACACAGGTAAAAATAATTTCATTGTTTAATAAATGGTTTGCCTTTACACTTATGGGTTTTTAACTTAAGCCTAGCGAAAATCGAAATCAATTGTATTTGTTTGTGGTGTGTTGTGTGTTGGTGAGTGTAGAAAGCTTTCCCTTTTGTTTACAATCATTATTTATTATTAATTTGTACACATTTTTCGTTTAAGTATATTTCATAGTTGGAAAATTGGCTATGTGAGTGGTGTTTCTCTTGTTTTTTATGTGTTTTTTTTTTTTATGTGCTTTAAGTTTGATTAATAAAACATAAAGGACATTAAAGTTATTATAATTTGTATTAAATCCTTTGTACAACAACGAGCTACTACCTTACGCAACACCATGGCACTTGTTACGTTTTCCGATGGCTAGACAACCCTGTGAGCCCGCCCTTCCCTTTCACGTTTTCCAACACTAGAGCAAGGAAAGCTACGCAATAGTTTTTTTGCTGCGCGCATTCGGCAATTTCAAGAAAATGAACGTGAATATGGCTTTATTTGAGACCGAATCGATGGTCAAGATCGTGACCAGCGATGTGGAGAGGTGGCAGCAGGCCATACAATGTGGCCGGGATTCCATGAAGCAGGTGAAGACCTTAACTCTTCAGATTTTCAACACCGAAAATCAATTGATCGCCCGGGACAGCCGTCGCTACCTGCAAGCGAAGGAGAAACGTATCAATTGGCTGTTCGAGCGCCTGCAGCAGCCATTGTGCACGATGAACCATATCCTCAAGACCCTGGGCCTGATCAGGGACAACACTGACCGGATGCGACATCGCCTTGCGCTCTGGATGGACGATGACCTCGTGGCGAATCACAAGATCGCGACCAATCTGAAGACACCGAAACTTCTGGAGCTGTTGGAGTTCCTCAGCGGACGATACAGTGCCGAGTGGGAGGTCAAGGAGGTGGTTGTGAGTGAGTATGGGGTTTGATTCTGCTAGAATTACGTGCTTGGGGACGCGTCGATATCGCGACAAGTGTCATAATAGTGAATAGGCTTCTATTAAATTGTTATACTAAGTGTATGCTATGGAATTCCTGATTTCTGGAGTACGCAAATTCAAAAAAGCCCTTTTTTATGCGTCACATGCGAATAAAGGCATTTATATTAACATAAGTGCCAAGCCTTCTCGCTTTCCTTTCCTCATATAACTCCCTTATAAATGAGATTGTTCCGCTTAGTTTTTCTATCTAGCCCGCCCAAAACATACTCCTTCCTTACCAGCGCTAAAAGATCACTAATTTCGGCATCAATTCCGTATTGCCGCATTGACTTCACGTCCTTTTTAAATTTATTTATCTGTTTTGACTGCAATTTGCATAATTTGTTTACATTTTCCCCCGCGTTGCCACCTAATTTAATCGAAGTCCAGTTGGTAGCGCCGCACCATTTCATATACTGAGGCGGAATTAATAGTAAACTTTCGTGTTTCCGAAATTTACGGTTTTATATTACATTATATATTTTAAGAATACACACTTTTGTGCCGAATTCATATATTGGGCCCTAGAGTAAGCAAGGTTGTTAAAATTAAGATCATTAAATCATAAAACTAAAAAGGTTGTTTTTTCAAATCCCCTAACTGGCCAAAATCAAGCTATTCGTAACTGCTAAACGCTGATACCTCTATTAAAGGTATTAATGTGTAATAATTAGGATAGCAAAGCGATAAAAGTGATTAGTGGGCATATATTGCCTACTAATTAGAAAGATGACTATGGTGGTGGTCTTTGTATCAATAAGACGCCAAAAAACAGAGTTAGGAGGCCAGTATTATGCCTTGTATATTTTAAAAACATTACTCTTTAGTAAATAATAAGGATCTAATCAATATCCTGCGGTGCTCCGTAAAACAAAATAATTTTATTGAAAAATTCATAAAATAGCAGTGCCAGCTAGTTCGAAAGATATCAGACTTATTTTAAAATTTGTTATTTTTTAAATTATTTAGCAACAAAGTTGGGATACTTTTATTAGTTTTACCATTTAAGATTGGTATTATCCAATTTTTGTTGAAAGATAATTACTCTTTCTTTTCCCTTAGACAATGTATTAATGTTGTCAATAAATATAATCATATCCTGTATTCGGTATATTAAATTAAATTGGTAAAAGAATTATGATTTCAAATTTTAATAAACAAATTTAAATAAATAACTGAAAGAGTATTAAGACAACACAAATTTGTGTTTTTAAATGATCTTTATAACTTGAGATAATAGTTCTTAAGATAGAAACCCAAAAATAAATAATTGGCTTTCAATAAGAAGCTTAAGAAGCTTATATAAAATATTGCCAATATACCTTTTTTTAGGATTAAGTCAACGGAACCAAAATATTATGGATAGTTGAAAATAAACAGTGAAGCGCTCTGCCTTATAGCTTACCTTTACGATATACAAATGTCTGAAACCCATTTAAATTGCTTAACTTTCTTTCCAGGGGGCCTGGATGACATTAGCAACGCCGTCGAGCTGAACTTTTTGGTGGAGGCCTGGTGTATCTGTCGCCACGCGGACGGAGATGAGTTCAAGGGAGTACTGGGCGAATTCTACAATGCGATTGGGCGGCGCAGTCGGTTCCTGGTGTCTGGACCGTGAGAGGAAACGGAAATCCACGCCACCATTAAAATGCCCATATTATTAAGAAAACAACGTTACATTTTTGAATTTGATGTTATTTTTATTTGAAAAATGGTTTTTTAGTTTTGTATTTGTTATCGCCTTTCATCTTGCCAAAAACAAATCTATAATCTGTAAAGAAATTACAAAATTGCAATTTTTTGTTGTTTTCCGTTTTTTTTTGCTTAATTTTTTTTTGTTTTGCTTTGGTTTTTTTCTTGTGTGTTTGCTTTGCACATTTATTTTGTTAAAATTTGACCCATTTTGTTGACCTTTGCTATATCTGCTCATCGATTTGTTGCTCGTGTTTCTTCGCTTTCTGGCTTTTTGTAGCAAAACAAAACTTAATTGTAATTTGACTACAACAACATTTTGTTTTTGCCCATTATATAATATTTAATTGTATATATATATATATAATATGCAATTCTGTAGCTAGATTTTGACATACACGTTCTCGTACCAATCTCTAGTGTGTGTGTGTGTGTGTGGTGTGTCTATAACATGCGCTCTCTCTCGCTCTCTATCTCTGCTTTTTGTTTTATAAACAAATCTCTGTCTTTCTGCTTTTCGTCGATTGCTCCTCCTCCCTTTATTCCGAAACTAAGTTAACTTAATAATTGCATACTTTTAGGCTAGGCTAGTAAATGGTTTTCCTCCTTTCGCAACGCTTAATGCACTTTTTGTATTTGTATTCTCATTTGTCTCTTACTCTTAATGTTTGTTTATCTTTAATTAGTTCCCAACGAACCTTACAATGAACCCTTCGTGTGTGTGTGTGTATATAACTTGCAGTTGTTGCCTCGAATTCCAAGTGGTTTCTCCTTAGTTTTTAATGCTAAATCTTTATTTAGAAAATTTTTCAACTCGTAAATTGAGTTTTTTGTTGTATTAAAAAAACTGTTCCCTCCATTTTTGGTTTTTAATTCCATATATATTTTTTTTCATTTTGTTTTTGTTTTCTCTTTTAATGCTTTTTCTTGTTGTCAATTGTTTCAGTAAATTTTCTCGAGTTTAAACATTTTGTTGTTGTTGTGCTTTACACTTAATTATTGCTATAATTATTTGCTTTTATTGGCGACCGGGGGAAGCCCCCCGGGAAATGAACGAGACTGTTGTGTGTGTGTGTGTGTGTGTGTGTGATTACTAAAAACTGAAACCTTAGCTAGGAAAAAGGTCAAGCACGATCGGTTATAATAGATCGAATCTCTAAAATCTAGAATCTCTAGAAAATAATGATTGTAAAGCGATTTCCTTATTTACAGCGGCGTGCACTTGCGTGATAGATATAGATATATATATAATACAGATATGGATGATCTATAGGCTGAGCGATGGGATACGGTATTGACTGTCCATATATTACGTAATCACCGAAATAAATTGATTATTTGAGGGGGGTTTCTTATCAAAATAAATATATGAATTTCGATTACGTAATCCTAGGGAGGAACCCCTAATGATTACTGTTGGTTACATAGGGGGGCTGGGGATCGAAAATCATCTAAAACGGGATTACGTAATATACGGACAGCCCCGGTAATGAAAAATCAAGAATGGGGCGGCGTTTTTTGCAAATAAGTTCGGTTTTTATTACACAAAAATAGAATACTAAAAATGAAATCGAAACTACTTAAGAGATATGCATGTGTGGGGCGTGTGTGGACTGTGGGTTATGTGTGTGTGTGTGTGTTAATTACTAGAAAACGTCTTTGTAATCGTAGGTTTTTCGTTTACACAATTTATGCTAATTAAAATGTACACAGGTAAAAATAATTTCATTGTTTAATAAATGGTTTGCCTTTACACTTATGGGTTTTGAACTTAAGCCTAGCGAAAATCGAAATCAATTGTATTTGTTTGTGGTGTGTTGTGTGTTGGTGAGTGTAGAAAGCTTTCCCTTTTGTTTACAATCATTATTTATTATTAATTTGTACACATTTTTCGTTTAAGTATATTTCATAGTTGGAAAATTGGCTATGTGAGTGGTGTTTCTCTTGTTTTTTATGTGTTTCTTGAGAGTGTAAAGTACAAAAGTTGCAACATAGACAAGACAAGAAATAGACAACAAAAGTATTAAAAAAACACAAAAGACACATTAAAAACATATTAAAAAACACACTGTTCCCTAACGCTCAATTCTAAACTCTAGCTCCTGCTTCCAATCCTTCATCATCTGCGCTTGGCGTCCCAGATATATATATATATAGTTTTTTATATATGCAAATTTACAGTATACCGTTTTCGTGTTATATGTTTTAGTTTTCTTTGTTGCTTCCTTCGACTTTCTTTGTTTAAGCTTTTGGGGGTGGAGGGGAAGAGGGCTTCACTTTGTATATAATTTAAATTTAAACTAATTCTCTCTCGCCTCGCTCACACACAAAAAATTTATACAATTTATTTGATTTAATTTATTAACTTTATGCCTGCTACTCCTCCTCTAACGCCTCATCTTTACCAATTTGTTGTAAACTAAACACTAATTAATTACACTTTCTGTTTGTTGCTGTTGCGAAATTGGTTGTAAATATGTACAAACTTTTGTTACTTAACTGCTAAATATATGTTAATTTCCGCTTTCCACTCCTTCGCTACTTGTATATTATATTAGATATATATATGCCTACGTTGTGTGGTTTGTTTTGCTTTTCGCTAACCTCTCTTTCTTCTCGATTTTAGTTTCTTGTAAATTTATAAATATTAAACTCTAATCGGTTAATATATATCTGTATAAAAAAATAAAATTAAACAAACAATTCTCGCGCGCACACTCGACACATTTTTACAAAGTTCTCTCGACAATTAATAAATATAGTAATGCTGCTTTAAGACTTTCTGTCCGCTCTCTCTGTCCTTGGTGATCGATCGGTCCGATTTGTTGATTATGCTAAGTAATCTGTGCGTTGCGTTCACTGCCTGCTTGGTTGCTCTTGTTTGTTATTGTTGTTGGTGTTTCTTGGGTTCTGTTAACTTCGATTCTTGGTTTGCTTGGTTTCTAGGCAATTTCTCGGTTGTTGCTTTGAGTTTTGATATAATAGCTAGTGGAAGTTCTGCTAGACGGAAGCATGAGACTGCGTTTGATTGATTTGATTGAGTGTTGTGAGTGGTGGCAAGTGCTGATCCCAGATCTAGGATCCAAGACCCGGAATCCTTAGGCTATGGCCGCCGTCAGGTAGTACAGATCCATCAGGGTCTGCACGTTGATGGGCAGACAGGAGAGGCGATCGTGCGTGTTGGAGTCGAGGGCCAGCCATGACAGGGCGTTGTAGCCCTCGAGCACGAAGCGCAGCACGTCGGCGGTGAGAATGGAGTCCAGCGGATGATCGTTGGCCGACTGATGGGCATTGGTCGAGTTGAGTATGTCATCGGCTGTCTGTATACTAGGCACATGCAGGTGAAGCGCTGTCTTCAGGAAAACGGGGCACACATCCTCCAGATGCGGGCAGGCGGACCAGAACCAGGCGGGCATGCGGCCCGTGGGCGCAGTGGAAACCATGTAGCCCACCGATATCGGTTGCTGGTTGAGTGAGCCAACCTGTGGAGTGATTAAACATAAGTTAGCATAGATCTCGAAAGTGCAGAAATAATTCACTTACCTCCTCCACTTCCTGGGGCGGCGTACACTTAAAGTTATTGCCACCGGCGCTCTGCCAGCTTCTATTGTCGTCCATGCGTCCGGGACTGCCATGGTTGGAAACCCTGTCTATGTGAGCTGCGGAAGGTAAAGGTAAAGGTAAATCTTAGCAACTGCCGAGGGCTTACAGGGAAGTATGAAGCCACTTACTGTCCCAAAAGAGATCACCAATGTCGGCGTCGCTAAAGTCCTCGTTGCCCTCCTCCTCGAAGGTAAGGAAGTCATCCTCCACTTGCGGCTCGTTCTGGAACTGGCGGGTGAAGGGCTGTCCAGGGAAAGAGTGCATGAAATTATTAATATTATCAATCGGAGCGTTTTTATTGCAAGAACAAATTAATTTTAAAAATAAATATATAAAAAATATATAATAAAAAAAAAAAAAAAAAAAAAAAAAAAATAAAAAAAAAAAAAAAAAAAAAAATAAAAAATAAATATAAAAAAATTAATATAAAAAAATAAATATAAAAATAATTGATTACTTATTAAGTTATCAACTTATGGCGTTAGGAAATTATAAAATAAATTAAAATATAAATAAAGGCAGTAAGAAAACAAATAAAAATTAAATAAAATTAAAAGAAAAAACCAAAATAAGTAAAATACAAAATTAAAAACAATAAATTAATTATAAATTTATCACAGGGCGTTAGGTAAAAAAATTATAAAATAAAATAAAATTAAAATAAATATAAAATAAATAAATAAATAAATAAATAACGAAAAAAAAAAGGTAACTTCGGTAAACCGAAGTTGGTATACCCTTGCAGTTTGCCATTGGATCATTGAAAATCGATCCATTTTAGTAATGTTGAAAATATATAGAATTTTGTAAATTTTACATTTTACATGTAGAATTTTACATTTTCATATAAATCGACCGATCGCTTCTATGACAACTATATGATATAGTTGACTATATGATATAGTTGGCCGATCTTAATAAAATGAAAACCGTAATTCTTAAACCGTATAAAACTGCTATATCTCGAAATTTAAAGAAATACGTTTAAAAACAGAGAAGTTAACTTTTTTTTTTACATTTATTTCGCCATCATTCCGATGACAGCTATAGGATATAGTGGTCCGATTTCGGACCTTCCGACATATATACTGCGTGCTAAAGAAATAAGACTATGCTGAACATTTAAGCTCGAGAGCTCTAAAACTGAGAGACTAGTTCGCTTAGAAACCGACAGACAGACGGACAGATAGACGGACAGACAGACGGACAGACAGACGGACAGACAGACGGACAGACAGACGGACAGACAGACGGACAGACAGACGGACAGACAGACGGACAGACAGACGGACAGACAGACGGACAGACAGACGGACAGACAGACGGACATGACTAGATCGACTCGGCTGGTGATGCTGATCAAGAATATATATACTTTATGGGGTCGGAGATGCCTCTTTCACTGCGTTGCAAATATCATGTCAAAATTATAAATACCCTCTGCAAGGGTATACAAAAATCTTTTTAAATAAAATAAAACTTACCGCACAAACGGCGCTGGTGGGAAAGACCAGGATGTGCGTGCAGGTCACATCCTGTGGCGTCGACAATGGATTCTGCATGGAGATCTGCGAGAAGCGCTCGTCCGGCGTGAACTGGTCGGGCATGACGCGCAGCTTGGCGTCCGGCTCTAGGGTCACCAGACACGCGCTCAGTATCGTGGGCGGATACATGAGCGTGCACTGCTTGCACATGTCCTTGAACTGCTTGGAGGCCTTCTGCAGCTGCTGCTTGCTCAGCAGGTAGCTCCACGACTTCAGCTCGCTGTGCCCGATGCGCCCGATCCGACCGATGACCAGGCGCCACATCTGCGACGTCTGCGAGATGAGGCCCATGATGAAGTCCATCAGCTTCTTGAGCGCCACATAGCGGGCGGGCGCCTTGCGCCGCCTCGCCCGGTTCGGCACGTCGATGTTGATGCAGATCTTCTCCAGCAGCTCGCCCCGCTCGTCCGTGGCGGTGGCCAGCAGCCAGGCCTGGTCCTCGCTCAGGCAGTAGTTGCAATACATCACCGAGTAGCGGTGCTCGTTCTGGCCGTGCATGCTGCCCGCCGTGCGCGTGAAGTCCGTCTTGTCGTTCCGCTCGTGCATCGGCGCCAGGACAAAGGGCGCGGTGTACATTTTGTAGGCCCTGCGGTTCGGTTCGTCCTTGGTCTTCAGGAAGGCCTCCATATTGGCCGCCGTCCCAAAGCCCGTCAGGCTCTTCACGGACTGGGCGTGCACCAGGTGCCGTCGGCACTGCGAGAAGATGTTCAGGGCCAGGCACTTGATCTCATCGGAGAAGCGCTTCCGGTTGCCACACGGCCCGAGTTCCATCACCGATTCCAGCGACACAATCTGGATGCTCATCTGCGAGCGCACCGAGTCGGGCACGGCCTTCAGGAGCTCCGCGTAGCAGCGGAGCAGGGCAATCAGGGCCAGGCGCTCCAACTCGCAACTGTCCGAGGCGAAGGTGAAGGGATTGACCACGTACAGGACAATCGCTTGGGGATTAATGTCCTCCAGGGTCTCGCCCACGCCCAGGGGATCGCCGAGGATGAGCGCGGGCTTGGTATCGGCAGCAGCTCCTCCTCCCGCAGCTCCTGCTCCCGCTCCTCCCTTGCCAGCTGTTCCGGGCTCCTGCTTGACCTGCTGCTCCTGCTGGTTCGTCTCCATGGGCTGCACGGTCGGCGGCTCAGTTCCAGGCTCCAGCTTAATGTTATCCGTGGGCAAATCTCCACTGGCTGTGCCAGAGTTGGGAGCAGAGGAGGATGACGAGGAGGAGGAGCTGCCGCCGCCACTCTTGGAGTTGGAATTCCCAGTGCCATCGGGTGGATTCAGCAGGGTTTTATCATTGGGCACGCGACTCAAGTACGGAGCCAGTTGGTGGATAAAGGCAATGGCATAGCGGCGGATCTGCTCCGCCAGAGCGGCATGCTCCAGCGTGCGCAGCCAATCGTCCAGGGGCGTCGTCTCACGCTCGCGCTCCCGAACGGCGACGCCCACCTGCAGGATGCCCTCCCAGCCGCGAATGGGCGTGTGCCTTCCCAGCTTGCACATCTCGTAGGTGCTGCTCAGCTCGCGGAAGTAGCTGCGCGTGCAGCCCGCCACGTGCTCGTTGTCCGGACACACCACCACGTAGACCACGTCGCGGGCATAGGAGTAGGGTTCGAGGAGCAGCTTGTCCCAATAGTGGATGGAGTGCGGGGCCACCGATATCCAATCCTTCTCGTAGCCCACCACCACCATGGGTATGGGCTGTGGCTCGCACTGGCCGGACGCCCGTCCCGCCAAGCGATGGAACTGGCGCCAGGTGAGCGGCCCACTGACCGTGTTGTAGGAGCTGGCATCCTTGGAGCCGGAGCCGCCGCGCGACTTGCAATGGAAGGCACTCTGCAGCATCGGCTGGATGGCGTTCATCGTCCGCACAATCTCCTTGTTGCTGCGCGTGAAGCCCACCGGCAGGTAGGGCCACTTGTGCACGGTCAGCCGCCCGGCGCCGATCCTCGCCAGCTTGTGGCGCAGCGCCAGGGGCGGGGCATGAAACGCCGTCAGCTGCTGGCTTTGATTCTGGGAGCTACTGCTTCCCCCGTTCCATTCCATGTTGTCCATGCGCTGGTTCTCGAACGCCAGGCGAGCCTGTTCCAGGGCCAAGCTGATCACGTCGTGCGCATCCATGAACTCCAGGACATTGGCTATGGAGGCCGGCGAGGCAGTGGGTGCTCCGTTCGTGCCAAAGATCCTTCGCTGGCGCGACATTCTCCGACGGTGCGCTTGGAGGGCTCTGTGCACGGAACTGCTCGAGGTCTGGATGATGGAGCACTGGTCCAGCAGCAGGTCAAAGATGGCATGCGCCAGGTGCTCCAGCTGTGCGGCTGCGCCTACTCCCGCTGCTCCTGCTCCCGCTCCCGCCTTCTCCAGAGCGGTGCTAGTCTCGACCGGCTTTCTGCTCAGGCTCTGGATGATGCTGAGCAGCGTGGGCTGCTTGTTCCTGGCCGGATCCTCGGCCAGGCCCGTTATCTCCACCTCGTCCTCGTAGAAGAGCCCGGCGCGGTGCGAGAGCCGCCGATTGACCACCGCACTGAAGCCGCACGTGCACTCCACGGGATCGTCGTCCACGTAGCCGGTGATGTGGGGATTGCTGCTGGGCGGCGTGCACGACGACGAGGAGTTGGAGCCGCCGCCGCCGTTGGGGCCGTGTCCACCATGTCCGGAGCCAGCTCCAGGCATCGAGGCGGAGGCTGGGGAGCCCCCAAAGGCACTACTGATCATCCTTAGGCCGCCAAAGCCGGAGTTGGGTCCATTGAGCAAGCGCTGGCCGCTGGCAGAAGCTCCTCCTCCGCCGCCTCCTGCTCCTGCTCCTGCTCCCGCACCGGCATGTCCAGGAAACGGATTGAAGCTAACCCCGGGCAACGGCACGTAGACCCCGGAGTCCGCTCCACGTATATTGCCAATCTTCTGCGTGTCCGCATTGCACACGCACACGCTGCTGCTGTCAAAGTTGTGGTCCCGGAAGACATTCAGGGCGGTGTCGTACAACAGGATGTTGACCAGCACCGAGTTCACTTCGGGCAGCTCCTGGAGCAGACTCGCTCCCGGGGCAGACACGGCCGCCGTCGCTGCCAAGCCTCCGCCACTACTTCCGGCAATGCCCGCATCGCCAGAGTAGGGCATCATCATGCCAGCTCCTGATCCCGGCCCCAGGCCCACCATTCCTCCGCCGCCGCCCATCATCCCACCGTGCATGCCCTGGGGATGCTCCTGCGAGTGCAGCGGTCGGTTTAAGTACGAGGACGTGGAGGTGGCCGGACTGCCCACGTCATACGGATACGGCGGCGGCGGATGCGTGGGCGTTCGCAGCAGAGCCGGACTCCGGGAGAAGGGTCCGCCGTGTCCTGGGGATATTGGCGACATCCCCGCCCGCATCATTTGCTGCATGGAGCTGCCCGGCGGCGCCTGAGGACAGTTGAGTTGATTCAGCAGCAACTGGCTGCCGCCGCTGCTCAGGGGTTGCGGCACCGTCGACGACGGGGTCAGGGGTGTCCTCGGTGCCGCCGACAGCAGATCGTGGAGGTGCTGATGCTGATGCTTCTGATGGCCGCCGCCTCCAGCCGCCGCCGCCGCCGCTGCTGCCGCCGCTGCTGCCGCTGCCTGCTGCTGCTGCTGCTGCTGCAGATGCTGGTGCTGGAGCTGCTGCAGCTTTTGCTGGTGCAACTGGATGCGCTGCTGCAGGGCCTGGTGCTTCTGATGCTGCTGCTGCTGGGCCGCCGCTGCCTTGGCCAGCGTGGCCGCCCGCGACTTGTGGCTGCTCCAGGTGGGCTGATAGTAGCAGCCCGGCGGCAGGTTCAGGGGCGGCTGCGTCTGGCTGGGCAGGTTGGTCAGCGGAGCGTAGCGCGTGGAGCCCACGAACTTCTCCTGCTGCGGCGGCCGATAGACAAAGTTCCAGTCGTCGATGGCCTCCTCCACGGGACTGCCCAGCTCCAGGTTGTACTCCTGCTGCTGCTTCACCAGCTTGGAGAGGCTCGTCTGCTGGATGGCGGCCATCACGGTGATGGGAGGAGCAGCCGCCTGCACGGCAGCCAGGATAATACTAGTGTTGGTGGTGGCGCTGGTGTTGTTGTTGTTGCTGTTGTTGTTGCACGTGGTGATGCTACTCGTTATGGTGGCGTTGCAGGAGGTTGTGCCGCTGCCGATGTCCACGCTGAGATCCGTCATTACCACATCCGTTTGGCAGGGACTGGAGTTGGGGTGCTGCTGCTCGTGCGACGGCGGCGTGGGAAACATTTTGGTGAGATCCTCCGCTTGTATGTTGCCCGCTCCTCCTCCTCCTCCTCCTCCGCCCGTTGCCGTGGCCGCCGCCGCTGCTGCCGCTGCCGCTGCCACCACACTGTTCACCGCCGTGCTCCGCTTGAGCTCATCGATGGTGTTGGTCACCGCACTGCAGCCGCCGTTCGACGGGTTGTTGGAGTCGGGCGGCGTGTGGATCTGCACGCTGCTGCACTCGTCGTTGGAGCTCGTCTCGAACAGCTGCTCCAGGTCGTTGAGCGAGGGATTCAGGCCCTCGGCGGTGAAGAGATTGCCGCCGCCGCTGCCACTGCTGTTGCCGCCGCCCGAGGACTTGGAGGTCTCCTTGCCCGACGGCGAATGCAGTCCCGGCTCCGTTTTGATGTCCAAGCCCTGGAAGAAGCTGCTGCCGCCTTCGGTCTCTGCCGCCTCGCTGCCATTGGCTGTGGCGTTGTTGTTGCTGTTGTTGGCGATGCCCACCAAGCCGCCGCTGGAGCTGCCCGCCGTCGCAGATCCTCCTGATGCCGCCGCCTGAACCTCCAGGGAGAGCAGCTGGCTGCCGTAGACAGAGCCGGGCGAGGGCATCAGGGGCTTGACATGCGTGTGTCCCTCGTAGAGGTTCTTGGAATAGCGCGGCCTCCGCTGCTTGGAGACCTCGTCCAGCTTGGGCCGCTTCACGGGCAGGTTGTCCCTGTGGAGATGGAAACGGGGATTATCTTAGGCATCTCTCTTAAAGATTTGCCAGTTTTTGGCTCTCACTTACCAGTTCTCCTGGTACTGAAAGTCGTAGACCACCTCCTTGAGCCACTCCTCGTCGTAGAAGCTATCGGGATCCTTGAGCGTCAGCTTGGGCGGATTGTACAGGCTTCGCAGGTGGTTCATGGCCTCCGTGGTGGAGGTAACCCTGTTCGATGTCAAGCCGCCCAGGCTCCCGATGATTCCCGGCTCCTGTTTAATGGCTGCCGTTGGCATCTGCTGCTGCTGCTGCTGCTGCTGCTGCATCTCCAGCTTTTTGACACTTATGGTGCCCACTGTGCTGGCTCCGCCGCTTGTGGCCGCAGCGGAAGACGTTGCCGTTGCTGGGCCTGGCGTCCCCGGCTGCTGGGCAGGCACACTGCCCGGACCCGAGCCGCTGACTGCTGCTCCAGCTGCTCCACCCGCTGCTCCACCATGATCCGCGTAGGAGGGCGGCTCCACGCTGGGCGTCTGATGGACATAGGGCGAGGCCGTGATGCTCTTGCTGTCGTGCTGGTCCGTGGGCGTCGGCGCCGGCGTGTTCTTGTCCAGCAGATGGTCGATGGGCGTCGGCGGCTGCTGCAGATTCGAAACGGAAGTGGGCGCATGGGGACTCATGTTGAGGAGCTGTCAGGTTGGGAAACGAAAGTACGTGGTTAGTGGAATAAGCGGACAGGGTAATGACGCAATAATGTGTTGTTTTTTTTCGGTCGTCACTTGCACTCACTTGCTCTGCGGGCGGCACTGACGTCGGCTGCGAGTGCGCCGAGTTGGGATGCGGTGAGGGAGCCGGCGTGGCTGGCGATTCCACAGAGGCCACCGGCATCGAGGAGTCGCCGCCCAGCGAGTTCCGGGAGTACGTCGATGCCCCGCCATGTGGCGTTCCATGTGGCGTATTCCCCAAGTGTCTGTGTTGGAGGAGAAAAAAGGCAGAAAGTTTGCAATTAGCATTTACGTTTAATTATGGATTTTGTATAATTTATATTATATTTTTTAGAGAGGTTATGTACAATGCTCAAAACTACGGAAATAATGTAGCTATGAATACACAGATGAGCTTGTTGTGTATTAATCATTAAAATAATAATAATAATAATATAATATAATGGAATATACATTTTCCAAGGACAACTCCAGCAGAGAAGTGTCCCAAAGGTGTAACCATAAGCAAAAAGAAACAATAACCACATCCATTGTTTTTAGGTTTTAGGTAAATTAAACGAAACCTTTTTACAGCTGAAAATAAATTGTCATTATGTGGAGTTGTGTTTGAATAGCTAGAGTTTGGTATGGGTTTCTTCAAAGCAGGCAAAATTAGTATTCAATTGTATTTCAAGGAGTTTATTATTATTTTGTTTTTTATTTTATTAACAAGTAAATTTTATCATTGTATTTCAAGAATTTTTTGTTCTGTTTTTTTTTAATTAAATAAAAAGAAAATTATTTAATTAAATCCTTTATTTTTAAGTTTCTATAAAGAAAATGTTGGCTCATCTTCTATCTCTATAATTTTGTATTAAAAGAGCATAACAATAACTCAACTAAGAACACTCCGGTAAAAAAACAAGTAAGAAAGCTACAGTCGAGAGTGCTCGACTGTGAGATACCCGGTACCTAAACGTTTGTGCTTTACACTAAAAGGCAATTTAAACTTGTACCTACATTATCATAATCTACTTCGATACTTCTTAAAATAAATCGCCTCTCGAATGAGCTCCCGCCCTAAACAATTTAATGTCATACTTAAATATGAATGATACATTTTATAAGGACGCCAAAAAATGAATTATGTTATTATTTGTCATTTTTTGCTCTATTCTTTTGTCATTTCTTCTGCAGTTGGCGCCATTATATCGCGCGGCCAAGGCTCGAATTCGCCACCTGTCGGCTACAGCTTGCAACAGCAACAGCAGTGCCTTAGGGGAATATGTTAAAATTCTAACTTTATTGCTAATATCTCGCATGTTAATCATCCGATTTTACTGAAATTTTCAGAAAACGTCTGTTATTTAATATTAATTTATTGTATCTATTAACTTTAACCCAAAAATAACGAGTATAGCTTGTTTTACGTTTTTTTTTATTTTTGAGGGCGTAAGGGGGCGTGCCCAAATTTTAAAACAAACTTGATCTGCGTGCAACAGATTCCAATGTTGTCATCAAATTTGGTAACACTAGCTCTTATAGTCTCTGAGATCTGTTGTTTCACACGGACGGACAGACGGACATGGCTAAATCGACTCGGCTGGTGATGCTGATCAAGAATATATTGCCTTTATGGGGTCGGAGATGCCTCCGTCTGCCTGTTACATATGTACATTCTCGGTTGGCACTAACTTATAAATACCCTTGTACCCTATTGGTGCCGAGTATAAAAAAAAATTTAATAAATAAAAAAAATAATTATATATATCAATGTGCAAGCCGTCACCTGAATCGATCTATATAAGATGTTATTTAAAGAGCTTAACAAAAGCACTCAACCGAAAATAAATAGAAAAGAAACTAAAAACCAAAAAATGGTCATACATTTGATTTGCAATATGCAAGCCATTTTTCAGCAAGCGACTCTAGGAGGGCCAAAAAATCGTAAAACGTTTATCTTGTTGTTATATTGGTCTGTGGAGAAACATTAACCAAAATTTAATGTTTACCAATTAAATACTATTGGCTGCTTTAAGAAACTTTTAAAATCGTGATAACCAACTGTCTAGAGTATTTAAAAAATCCTCTTTTCCCATGATAATAAATATACATTATATTATATATGCAATTGTTATTTACGAACTAAATAGAACCAGCGAACAAAATCAAAAATCATTCCACAAAATGCATAAAACCTTGAAAAAAAAAGAAAAGATATGCATGCGCGGCGGCACCAAAACCAAAAAAATACTCAAACCGAGCATCGCACTATACGGGCCATGAGTGAATGAAAACGGCAATGGAGGAGGATTGGAGGGGGCAGTTAAGAGATACTAAGCTAGTTAAATGCTACGAAACGTGTTGGAAATGTCCTCGGGTCGGAGGTATTATACAATTGGTTATAATTTCGTTGTTGCTGCTTGAAATTGTGTGTTGTTTTCATTTTTTTAGCGTTGCTTTTCTGTCTTATTTTTGTAATGTTGCTAATTTACCATTTACCAAAAACGATTAAGTGAATTAGAATTAGGAATTGGTTATTTTGCAAAATGACGACGCGCGAATGCTGCTTTGTTTGTTTTCTATTTTTTATTGTGTGTGGTGTGTGTGTGTGTGCTGACTCCTCTTTTTTTGGGGGCGTGGTTAATTTAGATGCGCCCTTTTTTAATCCAAACAATGAGATTCCAGTGTACTTGTTAGGGGGAGAGGGGCGCCAACAAATTAAATGCTCAAAACCAACCAACAAAATAATAAATACAACGTAAGAAATCATAAGGTTAACAGAGCGTGTGTGAAGAGAGTGGATAGAAAAGAAATATATACAAGTAGGTATATATATTTATATGGAGCGAAAGAGCGAAAGTAGGAGAAACGGGTGGCGTGCACACAGTTGCGGTCGAAATATTAGTTTTCTTCTGAGAACGTATGCTAAGCTATCTCTCTAGCACTAGCATCATGATTATTATAAAGCCTTTCTTTAAGAAAAGCCACAAATAGGTAGTGAGATGAACTATTCCTTTTTAGAAACTAGAATTTGCTTATGAATTTATTTATATATAAATATTATAATAGTCTTTCAATTATATTTAATGCTGACATTTGAGTTTTAAAGACTGCATTTTGACTTGAGATTTTTCAAGAATATTTAAACCATTTAAAATTGTTTTTTTTTTTCTAAGAATTACGTTTAAAAAAATATTTAAAAAATATTACAATAGTCTTTCAATCTAGACTTTATATTTTTCAAAAACATGACTTGTTATAGGGTTTTTTATGGGTATATCTTAGGTAACTTTTTTATGTATAAATACAAAAAAAAAAAAAAAAAAAAAAAAAAAAAAAAAAATTATATTTTTAAATTGAGTCCCAGAGACCAGCAATTTACTAGCAGAAATTAACCCATACCTCGATCAAACATCAGAAATGAACTCTATTATATGGAACCCAAATATTAAACGTTAAATCCCTTAAATAGTTCCTAGTTCCAACCATTTCCACCTCAACCGTGTGCAGAAAGTGAAAAACAAAAGGTGAAAACTGAAGAGCGTTTCAACTTAAAGAAAGAAAGATATAGGCAGCACTGGCTATAATGAACACACGCCAACCAATATTATTATTTGCACTTCACACTCGCAACACTCAACACACAAACCTTTGTTTTGGTATATTGGTGTCTGTTGTAATGGTGTTGTTGTTGTTGTTGCTGTGATTTTTGGGTCTAAAGGTGGAGGCCGTGGAGGCTGTGGTGGACGCCGACGCCAGCGAATGGAGCAATCGCTTGTGGAACGGGACATTGTGACGCCGATGGAGGAGAGCAGCGGTCGCGGAAGAATTCAAGACGGAGGAAGTAGTGATGATGTTGCTCAGGGAACTGGAATGATGCGATGTGGCCGCCGGCACAGGTGTCCCCGGTCGCTGTTGCTGTTGCTGGTGGTAATGTTGCTGGTACGAGGATGAGGCTGATGTTGATGTTGATGATGACGACGCCTTATTGCCGCTAGCGACGCCGGCGGTGACCGCTGCTCGCAGGGCTGGCGAACCCAGCGGTTGCTGCAGTCGCTTGTTGCTGCTGCCACAGATGTTGCTGCTACTGCTGCTGCATTGGGCGCTGAAATTTGTTTGTTTTGGGTATTTTTGGGGTTTTTTTAAAGAACACTAAGCAACACTTTTCAACGTTTCAGCTTGCGTATCTCAATCTCTCTCTCTCTCTGATCTTTTTTTTTCTGCTGCTGCTGTGTGGTTTTTTAAGTAACTCAAAGAAAAACTATATATATATGAAGACAACAAGAAAAATATACGGAAAATGGGAAAAAACTATGGCCTAATTGCATGCACAGATAAAACTGCCTACTTTTTGCTTTGCTTAATTAGGTAAAGGTACTTTGTTTTTTTTTAAGGCATGCCATCAAAGCGGGTTTTAAGGTTTCAAGATTGCTTTTATGGGGGCAGAACTTTTCCCCTACATCGAATATAATTATTATTATATCAAATATCAAATATATAGATTATATATCAAAAATACACTAAATAGAGGCAGACAAAGGGGTCACAAAAATTAGTTAAGGGCCTTAAAAGCCATACTTTAGTGTCGCAAAAATTATAGAAATAATTTCGACATCTAAATTTGTGCTTTTAAGAACCTTTTTAACTTTTAAAGAAGTTTAAGGACAGAAAAGGGGAGAAATATCCCCTCTACAGTTTCGGGCTGGGTTTAAGGAGGATATTAACGAAGGTAAACTTACTTGGTGCATATGCAGGGCGCCTTTTGCATGGGATCCACAAAGTTCCAGAGCTTCTGGCGCTGCTGTTGCTGCTGCTGCTGCTGCTGTTGCTGCTGAATCTGCTGCTGCACCAGTTGCTTGGAATCCTGCTGCGGCGGCTTATTCTGCTCATCCTCGTCGTTGGCTGCAGCAGTCCCTGTCCCTGTTCCAGTTCCGGCGGAAGGTGTCGAGGATGCAGCTGCCACTGCCGCCGCTGCTGCCGCATCCACGTGAAGCGTGTTCATCACGCAATCCTGCCAGGCTCGCTCCGGCATTTCGACGGCAGCCGAGGCGGGGATATGAGTATTGTTGGTGTTGAAGGTGAAGCCCGAGGTGGGCCGTTGATCGTAGTAGGGCTGGAAGGCGAGGCGCTCCAGGGCGCTGACCGCTTGTGGAGCTGCCTTACGGGATGCCTCCTTGGCAGAGGCGGGACCGAGTGAAGCTGGGCCCACGGGCACAGCTGTGGAGGGGACACCACCCAGGGAGGGTGGAGCGGCGGCGACAGCAGCAGAGGCCAGAACGGCTGCTTCAGCCGCACCGCCATTCCCCACAGAGCTTTGCATCTTCTGCATCTCAGCGAACTCCATGTGCTCCATGTCGTCCAGGTCGGTGACTAGTACGTAGTTCGTGGGATGATACATCTTATGACCACCTGGAATGGAGAAACAAAGAGGAAATTCGTTATTAACATTATTCTTAGCTCTAAAAGTAAATTTAACTTAAATGGAACTAAAATCAAGCCCTGGTCACTTACCCGACACCACCTCCACCACGGGTGGCACGTCCGTGTTGTCCTTATTGCACAGCGGGAAAAACGAGGCCCAGTCCTCGAGGATCTTCTCGGCCATGGGATCGCTGGCCTTGTAGCTATTGCCGGTGAGTATCGCCGCGATGCCAAACGGGGCCAGCATCACCTTGCGCGCATGCGCTGGCGTCGCAGCCTTGGCCACTCCTCCCTCGCCGCTGCCGCCCCCCTCTAGTGGCTCCGTGCCGTTGCCATTCGGCTCCTGGCCCGGATTAGGCACTCCTCCGCCCGCCGCCGCCGCCGCTGCTCGCGGTGAACTGGCCGCTGCAAAGGCGGCGGCCGCCTCAGCCAAGTGCTCCTTGGTCAGCGGACGCACGGCGGGATGCTCGCGCAGATCTATCGAGGCGCAAACGGTGTCTCCGTGAACGAAGAACGTGAACGAGAAGGACAAGTGCTGGGAACTGGAAAGAGAGCAAAGGAGGATAATTAGTAAGGGAGATCTCAAACAGGAAATTGGATCACTATTATTGAGGGGATGATCTATAGATTTTTTTTTTTTTTTGAATAAAGTACTTTTATTTTGTTTAAACCTAAGATAACATAATAGGCTTTATTTATATGAAAACCTTTGGATTTGGGATTTTCCTATTCCTATTCCTATTCCTATTTTGCAGATTATAATACTTTTAATTATTATTTATATATATATATATATATTTTTTTTTTTAATGTACCTAATATAACCAAAAAATCATTATTCGTATTGTAAACATAATCCTTCACCTATAAGCAATTATTTAATTTGTTATTCATTCATTTTCCATGTACAATAAAAGTTAAATTTATCTTTTTTTTTTTTTTTTTTTTTAAGCCAAAAATAACCCAAAAGGCATTATTTATATTGCAAACATAGCCCTTCACATATTTAAGCAGTTATTTATTTTGTTATTCATTCATTTTGTGATATGACATCCAATAAAAGCAAAAATTATCGGAGGACCATAAATATTTATGGATGTATTATGGCATTTTTTTCCCCAAACGATTATGACTTTACAATAAGCGTTTTTTGTTATCAATTTCATAACATAAGAAGCAAACTAAACACATTAACTTGGAAAAGGGGAAGTGTCGCAGGAAGAACGATGCAATGCCACAGGCTTCAATGTCATTGCACAGAGTTCCTGATCTTTTTTCTAGGATATGTGTGGTCGTTGTGCAAATCGGAGGACATTCTCAGCATTATTGCACGTTCAAGGACCAATATCCAAAGAGGGACAAGTTATTTCGAAATCGCATGCTAACCTGCGTCCAAAGAGACGATCGCTGGAGGTGCACGGCTGAACGAACCATTTCCCAAAGCGCACAATATCCTTGGTGAGGACGAACCTGTAATTAACATTAAATATTCTTGTTATTGGGCATAATTTGCTATCTAGACTTTTATGTTACCTCTCCATAAGATTGTGGAGCGCCTTAAAGAGCAGCGATCGGCACTCGTAGGTGAGAGCTCCCTTCCAGGTGCCATTCCAAAGCTGTTGGTTAGCTAAAAGGTAAATGGAAATTGTCATTAATTAACGAATTGTTTCGTATTTCGTAATTAAAGTAAAGGATATAGATATAGAGAATGGATAGATAATAACGACTCGAAGGCTTGCTCGGTCATTGAACTCCAGGATCGGAGCCCGAAAAAAAACTGAAATCGAAACATGACTGCGCAGGCAAGTCCATGGTTTGTTGTAGAAATATTTAGAGTTCAAAATCAGTCAGACTTATTTTTCTAAGATTTTTATGGTTCCAGAATCACTATGTACATGTATAATTTAAAAATAAACGAGAAAGAAAGCTAACTTCGGTAAACCGAAGTTGGTATACCCTTGCAGTCTGCAATTGGATCATTGAAAATCGAACCATTTTAGTAATGTTGAAAAAATATAGAATTTTGTAAATTTTACATTTTACATGTAGAATTTTACATTTTCATATAAATTGACCGATCGCTTCTATGGCAGCTATATGATATAGTGGTCCGATCTTAATGAAATTAAAACCGTAATTCTAGAACCATAAAAAACTGCTATGTCTGAAAATTTATAGAAATACGTTGAAAAACAGAGAAGTTAAATTTTTTTTACATTAATTTCGCCATCATTCCTATGGCAGCTATAGGATATAGTAGTCCGATTTCGGTCATTCCGACATATATACTGCGTGCTAAAGAAATAAGACTATGCTGGAAATTTCAGCCCGATAGCTCAAAAACTGAGAGACTAGTTCGCGTAGAAACCGACAGACGGACAGACGGACAGACAGACGGACAGACAGACGGACAGACAGACGGACAGACAGACGGACATGGCTAGATCGACTCGACTGGTGATGCTGATCAAGAATATATATACTTTTTGGGGTCGGAGATGCCTCCTTCACTGCGTTGCAAACATCTGGTCAAAATTATAATACCCTCTGCAAGGGTATAAAAATATCTCTTTCATTTAAGAAGACATTTCGAAATATTTCTGAATGAAAATGAAATTGAATTGATTTCTTATATTCCGCAATTGCTAAGATCCAAAAACAACTACCATATTTTTTGTCACGATCTCAAGAGCACTTGAGAAACAATTTTCAGGGTTCAATCTCAAATATGTAAGAGTGGAAAGTGGAAAATAACCAAATAAAAACAAATAGAAACAACACAGAAACGGGATCGAAAACATTGGGGAAAACAAGGAAAAGAGAGACGTCTACAACGCAAAACAATCATTTCCCACTCTCTCTCTCCCTCATACTTTCTGCTTTCCCACATTCCTCTCTATTTTCCTTCGCGTTCCCTCAAATGACTCTCGCACGCCTACAACCAAAAAAAAAACAAGTAAGAAAGCTACAGTCGACTGTGCTCGACTGTGAGATACCCGGTACCTAAACGTTTGCGCTTCACACTAAAAGTCAATTTAAAATTGTACATACATTACATTGTACATGTACATACATACTTTGGCGCCATTATATCGCACGGCCAAGGCTCGAATGCGCCACCTGTCGGCTACAGCTTGCAACAGCAGTGCCTTAGGGCGGTGTGTTAAAATTCTAAGCTTATTGCTAATATCTCCCATGTTTATCATCCGATTTTACTGAAATTTTCAGGAAACGGCCATTTTATTTTTTTTATTTATTGTATCTATTAATTGTAACCCGGTAATAACGAGTATAGCTTATTTAACGTTTTTTATGATTTTTTGAGGGCGGAATTGGGCGTGGCCAAATATTAAAACAAACTTGATCTGCGTGCAACAGATTCCAATGTTGTCACCAAATTTGGCAACTCTAGCTCTTATAGTCTCTGAGATCTGTTGTTTCACACGGACGGACAGAGGTTGGCACTAACCCATAATACCCTTGTACCCTATGGGTACCGGGTATTAAAAAACAGTTTTGAGGCAATTTGATTTTGTTATTGTTTTGTTTTCATGTCAATTTGATTTTATTTTTACGACGAAATTTAAGTGAAAGAAGCGTTTTAAAAGATTTGTCTTAAAAGAGTATAGAGTGGAATATGTAAATTTGTTTGAAGCACAAGAAACGTGAGAGGAAAGCGAAAAATCGGAGAAGAGACAGCCGAAGAAGAAGTAGGAAAATTCCAAAAGCGGAAGTGCAAACACTTGAAACAAAAACACCACAACGCAACAACATGAAATGCAGCGAGTAAAAGAGAGAGGCTTTTCAGATTTGTGAAAGAAAAAAAAGGACAGTCTAGAAATTTTTGGAAAATTCCAAGCATCCACCGCACACACACACACACTTGCACACATACATACTCCGTCTCCCTCTGTCTCTCGCTTTCCCTTCTCCCAAAATTCTCACGCATTTACAACACAGACCGCACTGCTTTGTTTTCGCTTCGGACTGCTTCTTCGTTGTTTTCTTTACGCTCGCCACCACCACCAGCAAAGCAAATGTTGCAAATATAATTACGTAAAGGTAAACAACTTGATAAATGGGCAAAGCAAAGCAAAGAAAATACAAAGAGCGAGAGAGGCAGCAGGCGTTGCAATTACCAAGCCACTGTGTTTGGTCACTGCTTTGTATATTTTTTTTTTCTTTCAATGAGATCAGCGTACCGTTTATTTTTATTATTTTTTTTGTAAAGACGCTTAAACTCACGCACACTTCAACCAAAGGGCAATGTACGATTATGCTAGTGTGAGTGTGCGTGAGAGAGTCGGTCTCTCTTACTCTTTGCTCTCCACTATTATCACTCCCTCCATCTCTACTTCTTCCCATCTCATTTCCATCTCATCTCATTTCACATCCTGCAAGCCGGCTCTTCACCGTTTTCTCTTCACCGCTGAGGTCACACACTCACACACACACATGTAAAGTTCAAAGCTCGCAAAAAAAAGCCCGCAAGGGTAGGCCACCAACAGCAAACACAAAAACAAAGCCAGCAACAACAAACAGCAAAAAAAAAAAAAATGCAGCTTCAGCCGCTCTCTTTGCAAGCAAAAAGAAAGACAACGAAAGCGCCGAGGCGAAAGGAACAAAACGGGACGACAAACAAAAAAATAAAATAAAACAAAAGTAAAAGGAGACTTGACTTAAAAAAAAAAAAAAAAAAAAAAAACAGGGCTCATTTGACTAAAATTACCTTTTCATTTTGTTTTAACCTAAAGCTCCGTACTCAGACACGCGAAAAGTGTTCCTAAGCATTGAGCCAAAACGAGAGGTCAATACTCACCTCTCGCTCTATCGTACTGCTTAGAAACACTTTTAGTGCGTCTGAGTACGGAGCTTAAACAAAAACTTGTTCAAAAACATTACTTATTATAAATAAGAAAAATTGCTTAAGATACATGAGATGCTGTTATAAATATTTCTTTTCGAAAGAATCCTTTGAAATCTGATACAAAGTCTTCCGAATTCACAAATTCACCGATTTCGATTTCCACTTTTCCAAAACGCCAAAATATTCTTATCTCCCCGACTCTTTCAATAAGTTTCTTACAACCCATTTTATGTAGATTCTTTCGACTTGTTTTATCATACCCTTGCAGAGTGTATTATAATTTTGACCAGATGTTTGCAACGCAGTGAAGGAGGCATCTCCGACCCCATAAAGTATATATATTCTTGATCAGCATCACCAGCCGAGTCGATCTAGCCATGTCCGTCTGTCTGTATGTCCGTCTGTCCGTCTGTCTGTCTGTCCGTCTGTCTGTCTGTCCGTCTGTCGGTTTCTACGCGAACTAGTCTCTCAGTTTTTGAGCTATCGAGCTGAAATTTTCAGCATAGTCTTATTTCTTTAGCACGCTGTATATATGTAGGAACGACCGAAATCGGACTACTATATCCTATAGCTGCCATAGGAATGATGGCGAAATTAATGTAAACAAATTTGTACTTCTCTGTTTTTCAACGTATTTCTATAAATTTTGAGATATAGCAGTTTCTTATGGTTCTAGAATTACGGTTTTAAAATCATTAAGATCGGACCACTATATCATATAGCTGCCATAGAAGCGATCCGTCGATATATATGAAAATGTAAAATTCTACATGTAAAATGTAAAATTTACAAAATTCGATGTTTTTTCAACATTACTAAAATGGTTCGATTTTCAATGATCCAATTGCAGACTGCAAGGGTATACCAACTTCGGTTTATTTCTACCAATCCCGATTTGTTCTATGTTCTGATTTCGGTACCCAAATTCTTCCGATTCTTCCGATTCTTAACATACATTTTCTTTCAATTTTGCAAGTCCTCGATTCTTCCGTTTAATCGCCACAGCTGCTACCATCCGCCTTTTCCCTCCTTCCTTTTGCGTACCTCAATCGTAGCTTCAGAGCCTCGGAACAGGAATCGAAATCGGAATCGAAAAGAAGGGAAAAAGGGAATCGGAATCGGAATCGACGGCGGCTGCTCAATGCAAATTCCACAAACACACGCACACAAACTGTTTGTGTGGGTGTATTTTTTTAGCACGTGTGGTTTGTGCACATGTTGCTGCTGCTGCTACTCTCGCTCAAAGAGAGAGAATGCCTCTCTCGCTTTCTTGAAACCAGCGAGTGTTTAAGAGACGGAGAGTGGGAGAGTGGTTGTTTGGGAGAAAAAAGTGCCGCTAGGCGTGCACTCGCTCACCCACACGGACACACTCCGCCACTCTCCAAATAAAAAGAAAAACAATAATGCTATTTTAGGTTAACATTTTGCTAACACAAAAGATCTCCCCCCTCTCTCGCTCTTTGAGTGTGTGAGAATTTTACAATAACTGTAACGGTAACTGTAATGTGTAATGTGTAATTAAGAGAGCCAAATGCCACAATTTTTGCATTTGCGTGCCACAAAATCGGTAGCTAGCAAGCCAGCCAGTCAGTCAGCAACAAATGTTTTAATCAAGGTCAATAATCTTGCGCACACACACACACATTGCAAATTGTATAGTAAGCGCAAAAACAAAGCCGAAACCAAAAGCAGGTAAAAAACACGAATGCAGAAGGCAACAAAAACAACAGAATGAGCAAGAAAGCGCATTGTAATTAAGCTCAAGCTTGCAAACCAGTTTCAAGCTTAGTTAGAGAGAGCGTTGGAGAGACGACAGGGAGAACTGGTACAAAAGAGCGCCAAAATCAAGAAAGAGAACCAAAGAGAGAGATAGAGAGAGCATCAGCACATAATTATTGGCTCCAATTGTGGAGCAAACACACACAGAGGCACATTCTCACACGCATACGAGTGACAGCTGTTTAAGGTAAAATCGTATGGCATCGCAAGTACAACAACAAACATTAAGTACAATGACAACAAGTAGCGTGTGGGGCGAAGAAGAGGAAGCGAACGGAGGGGTTGGCAGTTGAGGGGCAAGTCCGAAATATATCGGAGATTGGAGGCAACTACTATTCTCGCTGGCGGTTCTCTGTCGGCGTAGGCGTGTCTCCTGTCTCTTGTCGATGGACATCGTCGCCCCTCCGAAAATTGGCCCAAAAATATTTACACTGTTATCGTAGATTCTGTCTTGATTACTGTTTATTTCTTTGATTTTATTCGCTCCTTTCATTTCAATGTGTGTTTCTTCTAATTCATAAATTGTAGTGTGACCGTAGTCTTTTCTCTCCTTAATCCTAATTTTCTTATTGTCTTAATTTATCTCTATTTTATACAGCGGAATTGGAACACAAATGCGGAAATTCATATACTAATGCTACTTTAACAAAATGCTAAAAGGGCTACACTATACCATACTTAGTACTCAGATAATGCTTACAACGCCAAACAAGAATTCACAGCCTACAAAAGCGACTAAAAGTAGCTCACAAAAGCGCAAATGTAATTAGTTCGCTTTAAAAATTCAACCTTTAAATAGCCGACAGTATTTCACAAAATGTATTGCCTATTTATTGCCGCACAGATAGAGGAAACATTCTAAAAGGAAAACTTCTCTTCGTTCTGACCTTAATAATTATCCTATCGATGTGAAATTAATGAGTAAATAAGCAGCTACAGTAGAGTTAGGTCGACCCTTAAGCTCACATCTTTCCAATGCTTTTTCTTTAAAACGCCTTTTTTTTTGATGCATTAATTAACTTTCCCTTAAGGAAATATTTTGGTGGTTTTGACATTCGTTTACCTTTTTATACCTCTATGCTATTATACATTTGATTTATTTTTGTAACCCCATTCTCTAGTTTTCATCCCACTGTGCAGTCTGGCTGAGATTTGCGGCGTTGCCGTTTTCACCCGCAGAAAATCAGAAAATGGGAGAAACAAAGCAACAGCAGCCCACAGTAGCAGAAACAAGCAAAAACATTTCACTCTCTTCGCTTCGCCTCTCTCTCTTCCCACACTGCGCGCTCTCTTTTTCTTTTTGAATTTCATTCACACGCACGCAAACACGATGGGAGTGGGAGACAGTTTTGTTTTTGTGCGAGTTTGTTGTTTATGGCCGAAAGGCTATAAAAAGAAAACGAAAATTCGCACAAACGGGAGACAAAGTAATGTCAATGCAATTAGTCAATGTCCTTGTCATTTAAAACAAAAACAAGGCTGTGTGTGCAAGCATGACAAAGGCAGAAATAAATAATAAAAAATAAAAAATAAAACGAGACGAAATCAAGCTACGTGCATTCAACTCTCAACTTCGGACGACAGAAAAGTGCGCGCCTAAAAACAGCGTTAACGCAAAAGCTAACTGTAAAGTCACAGTCACCGGCCAGACCAGCATGACGTAGGCAGATAAGGAAAGATACAGATACAAGTGCAAATACAAGTACAGATACAGGCGAGCTTCCGTATTTTGTATCTCGCAATGAGCCCTTCATTTCGCATTTCCTATAAATCGAAAATAGCATCTATCACGCATGTAAATCAACTCGCCTGCTGATTCTGATCAAGAATACATATATAAACCTTATGGGGTCAGAGAGATGCTTCCTTCTTTCTGTTACAAACATTCACGTTTGGGTCTGAGTTATAATAACTTTGTACCTTATGGGTAGCGGGCTTAACAATTCTTGAACTCACTATTCCCTAAATCTCGTGTAAAATCGCACACAGTGGAAATTGCCACCGAAATTCAAATTCGATTTCGAATTCTACGTAGAATTGTACGTAGTTGGTGGTCAGAGATAATGGGGCAATAACAAAAATATTGAATAAATAGTGGCCACACGCAATGGCTGATAAGGAGAAAGAGAAGGAGTGACTGCCGCTGTACCAGTGGCAGGGTGGGGAGTGGGAGGTCTGCAGGCGGAGGAAAGAGAGCCGCTGCTGCCGAAGGCCAGGCGTCGTGTGTATCGAACAACCCTCGGCAGAGCGAGGGAGACGGCAAGCACCCTTCTTCTTCGTTTGCATAATTACAGAGATAGAGAGAGGGAGAGAGAGACAGAAACGCGAGCGAGAGAGCGAAAAACATTGCAAATGACAGGTGACGTTTCTTGCGCTGCTTCCTCTTCACACTATTTTGGAGAGAGTGTGAGCGAGAGAGGAGTAAGAGGGATTGGGAGTGGGATGGAGGCCGCCTACGATTGACGTTTTCTGCTGTTTTTTCTTCTTTCTGCTTTCTTGCCCCTATTTTCTTCTGTTTTCTTCTACTTCTTGTTGTGTGTTTGTGTGTTTGCTGTTGCTGACAGATCAAAACGACGCCATGTGAGTTGAGTGACGCCAAAGGCAAATCAGAGAGGCAGCGAGAGAACCAGAGACAGGAGAGAATGCAGAACGAGAGCAATAATAATAATAATAATCATCTGCGGCATTCGAAATGTATTTCGCGTGCTTCTCTGCTTGTTTGTTTGTGTGTCCGTCCCCGTTGTTTTGACTTTTCTCGCACATCAACACAAGCACACACTGACCCGAACTCGAATACACCTACACAAATGCGTCAAAGAGATGGCAAAAATATTGTTGCGGTATTTGTTGTTGTTGTTGTTGTTGCATCGCATGCTACGGATGCGGCCTTGAAGCTTTATTAAATTCATCAGCGCTCGTGTGTGCGTGGTTTTTTGTGAGTGTGGGTGTGTGATAGAGAGAAGGAGACAGAGAGAGAGGTGGAGAAACGGTATTACAATCGATCTTAAATATTGCAGTTATTTGTAAAATACAAACTTTCAAAGGGTTTAATTATTATTTATTTGAATTATCAACATGTTTATTTTTTTTGAGAAACTTATTATTGCATTGATTGTAAAGTAAAATCAAATATCAAATATCATTGAATCCTATAATTTAATTTTATTTTAAGCAGCTTCAATAGATAATACAAAAATTATTTTATAAAGTAATACATTTTCAAGAACTTATCTATTGTAGTACCGATTTTAACACCGATTGAATCACAAACAACACAGATAGATTCACATATAGTGCAATTTCACTGCAACATATTTTTACATATTGAATGAAGGTGATGCACGAACAGCTGATCCGGCTTTGTTTACATTTGAGTGGGGACTACTTTCGTCGACGAAGACTTTCTTTTGTGACGCTTGAACGATGTCAACGGCGTGTCCTCATCAAAATTAGCCAACTCATTTAAGGACTCTGTAATATCCAAGCTTGGAGTTCCGAAACCTTGTATATCAAGGAAATATCGGCTGCCTTTCTTCGGCGACCCCAAAGCAGAAATATTGTTTCTTTATTTATGTATACAAAACTTTGGGACGAATGGAAAATGTTCCGTCCGTTGATTATGGATGACCTCATTCTCCTTATGGGAGACTACGTGTAAAAAAAAGGACCATCCTCAAGAATGTAGCAGAATGTAGCAGAATGTTGCAGTGGATTTGAAATCAAGGAATTAAGTTAATCATAGCAATTTGGTAAAATGTCAACTTAAAACCATAAACTGATATTTGGATTTAAGAGCAGTTCCCAAAGGGATTATCTCATAGTAGGATGTGGAACTCTTACCTGCAACACGTAACAGTTCGGCATCGACGAGCTCATTGAGATCGGGCTCCTCGCCGTACCAGAATATCCACAGCTCCTTGGCGGCGTCCAGCGAAAGGGGCGGGTGGACCTTGGTCGAGGTGGTGATCTCGAAGGTTAAGGCATTCGGGTCGGCGTTGTCCGTCTTGGTGGACTGCACCCTCCGCCACACGCATAGCATGTCCGCCTGGATGCATCGCGAGTAGGAGCGCAGGATCGGGTCCGCCAAAGGATCACTGGACGCGTTCGGCCGTTCCCCGTTAACGAACTTCCGCCATTTTATTCCACATAAATCAGTCTGCAAAGAAAAGGCGTAAGTTAATCACTTAGTACGTAATTAAAAGCCAGGCAATTGTAGTACACATAATGCCAAATAGGTTTGGTAACATTCCCCCCACTGATAACCACCGCGTCATCTAGCCAGCCGTCTTTATCTATAGAACACTGCTTTCCTATCATTTATTTGCCCCGCCATGACGAAAACTTTAATGTCAACACCAGATCTACGTTTAAATGACGTACTATATAATAGCGAAGTCTCTCGATTTAAGATTTGTTATTCCAGCTGCCTAGAGAAAATCATGAAAAATGTGATCCAAGCAAGCAGAAAATATGCGATTGATTTAGGTTGCTTTTATGGAGAGCTATCATAATAAATCGATAATCTGTGCTGATTTATAGCTCATATCTGTCAGCTGAAAAGACTTCTTTTATTGATTTGGGGCTTCTTTATTCAAATTAACATATTCATTAAACAAAAGGCAACTGTTATATATTGCATAGTCTTAATTAATAAAAATGTCAATAAACTTAGTTTGCTTAACTTATAATAGCCTGTTAAAGATTAAATATACATATTTCTAATGTATGGAATCAGAGAATTTCACAATAATACGCAATACTTTATGATTGCATTATAATAATATTAAAATAAAGTCACATCACTTTCTGACTCACAGAACCTTTGATTTTACAAGGTAAGAGTTTATCAGTTTTAAGAGTAAACAATAATCAGTAGTAATACCCGATATTCTCACGATTTGTAAATCGTTGAGGTCATTGAATAAAATACAATTGAATTATGAATAAAGAGCATTATTGAAGCATAATTATAATATGCATGTTTAACACAAAAACCTCAAAATGTACCATTAAGTTTGTAATTTTAAATTTTAAAAAGTTAATTTTTAAGATTCTTAGACCTTTTAATTGATTAAATATAAAGTTATAAATATTTACTAACTTGCCAACAAAACTTTTTAAGCGTCAACTGACGCTCATTCCTTGATTTTACTTCAGCCTATGCAAAAAACAAAAAAAAAAAAAACGAGAAAGAAAGCTAACTTCGGTAAACCGAAGTTGGTATACCCTTGCAGTCTGCAATTGGATCATTGAAAATCGAACCTCTCTTTAGTAATGTTGAAAAAACATCGAATTTTGTAAATTTTACATTTTACATGTAGAATTTTACATTTTCATATAAATCGACCGATCGCTTCTATGGCAGCTATTTGATATAGTGGTCCGATCTTAATGAAATTAAAACCGTAATTATAGAAATACGTTGAAAAACAGAGAAGTTAAAATATTTTTTACATTAATTTCGGATTCATTCCTATGACAGCTATAGGATATAGTAGTCCGATTTCGGTCGTTCCGACATATATACTGCGTGCTAAATAAATAAGAGCATGCTGAAAATTTCAGCCCGATAGCTCAAAAACTAAGAGACTAGTTCGCGTAGAAACGGACAGACGGACAGACAGACAGACGGACATGACTAGATCGACTAGTCTGGTGATGCTGATCAAGAATATATATACTTTATGGGGTCGGAGATGCCTCCTTCACTGCGTTGCAAACATCTGGTCAAAATTATAATACCCTCTGCAAGGGTATAAAAAAAGAAAAGATAATCATCTTGAATTGTTGCCCACTAATTCAGCAGTGTTGCGAAATGCCCCAAAAACACAGACTCTGGCACTCATACACATGCAAAATACATTCCTCACTGCACTTGGCAGCTACAACAACAAAAACAATAGCAACAACATAAATAATAAAAACAACTAAGCATAAAAACGACCAAAGCGAAGCTCGAAACATCTTCCGCTGCCTCGCAACTCAAAACAAAAGCACGAAGAGGGAAAAGAGAAAAATACAGGCGATACAGCCCAGTCGGACTTTGCTTCTTGTGCTGACCGAATACAGATAGAATTCTCTGTGTAACGGGGAGGATATTAGGGATGCTTCCCAGTTCCATATAGAATTCTATGCTATTTGCTCAGGAGGGATTTTTCATTTGGGGAATTTTTGTTTTTTAAGGCGTGCGCTGATAAAACAGCACTAAGTTCTCTGTATTTAACTTGTGATTTGCATTTTAAAGTAAATATAATTCCTGAAACACCGAACTGGGTAAAATCTAGAGAATATTTTCTTTAAAAAAAGATGATTATTTTCAATTAAATAAATTTGTTAACTCAAAAAAGGAACATCATTTGAAAGATTTTGTGGCAAATTTGATTAAAGTTGGTTTTTGTTTTAATACTTAGCAGTACATTTTACGAATTTAATTAAATATGGTTTTTATCTAAAAAGTAAAGTGCAAAAGTATTCTCATTTGACTATTTTCTTTTATATTTAACTTATATGTATTTGAAATATTGTCTTCCAGGATAATTTCATAAATTCTTATAATTTAAAATGCTTTTTCTAAGGCTCCTTGAACTATTTTACCTAATTATTTTCACACATAAATAAATAAAACAATAAAATAAACAGTTAAAAATGTTTTAGAAATTAAGAAAAATTCTGTTTGGGATCGGACGCGTTGAAAAAATCGTATTAGTGTTTTCGAAACGATCAATTTGTGCTGTTTTAATAACTATTAAATTTTGATATAGTAGCAAACGTGAGATAAGTTTGGTCACACGAATATTGCAGTCGCGATTATGCAAATTTACCAAAACAAAAGAAGGTCATACCAAATTTCAACGAGGGCGGCATTCAAGATCGCGATGCACCCCTAGATCTGCGTATTGTGAAAAAGTGAATTTAACCAAAAAAGGTATGTATTTAACGTAAATTATTATATTATTATAAGTTGTTTATTAACTATAAGTTAACTACTATATGTCTCACATTCTAACAAACAGTAATATTAATTATATAGCTGCATTCAACACTTTTTATTGTGTCTTCGTTTTTTGTGTCCTTTTGTGTATGTATCTATGTATGTCCGTAGGTGTCTCACATATATAAATGTATGCATGGGTGTCTTAAACCCACTTCACAAACAATTATTTGTGTACCTTTTTACTAATTATGTTCATTGAATTCTCAGCTATGGACCGCAAATTCCAAGACTACCAGGAGCTTTGTTGCCAAGGCTATGAGCAGCTTACGTGTAAGTATAAACATTTTTCACAATATATTGTATATTAAAGTAATATATTTTTTTAAATATTCCTTAGCGCAACTTGCAGAATTTATAAAATCAATGGGAACCTAATTGGCGGCGATGGATAGGGTTAAATACGGCAATGAATTCGAGAATAGTGTAATTACATTAAAACCGTTCGCGAGGCCTTAATTTTACATCAAATTATATATCTTATAATAATATTTTATCTATAGTTAGCTAAACTACTAAAAAAAAATTAAAAATATAAAAAAAAATGTATTTAAAATAATTTCTGAATGTTTTATTTCGCTGGGGTTTATTGAATTCTATATACCCCAGTCTACTTGAATTTCATGCTCTCTGGGGAGCAGGAAATTCTTATAGGGAATTTCCCTACTGAGCGCTCAGCAAGAATTTCCTCTGCAGCAGAGCAGCGACGGTGCGAGTACACGAATTTCCCCGGCCACGCATGAGTAAAAGCGAATTAGAACTTTACATAAACGGTGAGGATCTACCCCCTGAGCGATTACACAAGAAAGTAGTACTATTTTACTGATCGAAAGTCCCACTGGGAGGGGAAGGTGGAGGTGGAGAAGAGAAGAGAGGGAGCTGCAGCAGAGCCAGACAAGAAAAACAAGAAGAAAAAGTCAGCCAAAAGAGCGAAAAAAGAAGACTGACTAACTGGGCTCTTTGGCTTTTCAGTCTTTCGGTTTTTTTTTGTGCAATGTTTGGGGTCGTCATTGGCGGCTTCCGTTGAATTCAGACTGAAGTTGTTTTCCAAAGTACACAGCTTATACATAACTCCAGTATTTCTACTTTAAAGTTAACTAATAAAGTTACAGAAATGAATAATTCTAGCATAATTAATTGCATTTTTTTTTGTCTGAAATAGCTTGGAATATGTTTAACCAGGAATAAAGCGATAAAACAAAAACGAAACCGCAAACCAAAACATGCCCTAACCTTAATAACTAAAAAAAAAGATAACAGTTAGCAAAAAAAGCCAAAGTAAAGCAAGAGATAGTCATAAAAGCAAAAAAACAAATATTGCTTTTCCAAATCCACAAGTTTTCTTGAATAAATTATATCTTAAAATCAAAATTCTTAAAGAAAATATTTTCCAATAAATATTATTATAATATTCATTATATTATTCATTCCCGTTATTGTAGTAAGTTTTTCGTCATCCAAAACCAAAATATAATTAAAACTCATTCCGGTCACCGTATACAAAATCTAATCATTACTCATATTTATTGTTTAATCACTAGCTTGAATACAAAAGACGGATTAATAAAGTTAATAAAAATTCCTCGACTTGTTTAGCATAAACGCAAAAAATCTTATGAGACTCTGAATAATGAATTTAGGATTGATACATCGACTTAGACTTTGAGAACCTCTGTTATTATTGTTATTATTATTATTATTTAATTCGATAAATTCCTAACGCTACAGTATTTCTATTATTATCTTAGCGCGCTAGTCACAGCTGATTTCAAACAATTTTAATTACTTATTAATTACTTATTTAATTTATGTCATTACTTAATATTAACATTATTTAATTGTTATATTAGCCTTTGTAAAATACAATTTTAATATAAACTTGATATTTTTGTTATTTTTTATATTTATGTTATTTCTAAATGCTAAGAACGAAAATAATTTTTAAAAAAATTGTTTTTTTTACATTAATTAAGTATTTTTATGAATTTTAGTGAAAACTATTTATGACTTTTAATGTAACTTTTAGATATTACAATTTTCCTATGAAATAAAATAAAAAACATCGGAATTTAGTGATTATGGCAAATAATTCGTTTTTTTTTTTTTTTTTCTAATTTTTCAAATAAGAAAATAAAAAAAAAACCTGTAACTAGAACTGCTTGTTTGTGTATGGCAGTGGCAAGCAGCGAGCGGCAAGCAGTAGCCGTGCCCAATCAATGGGCCAAAGCGAGATGGAGCCAAAATAAATAACTGCACCTTACACTCATACAATAGCGCACCAGCACGCACACAATCACACCCAAAGGTATTCCCCCAAACCGGCCATCGTTCGTGCTATCTCGCTCTGTCTCTATCTTGACGACAAAAATGTTCCACATTCTTCCGCTGCCTCTCTAAGTTGTTAATTTTTTTTGTTTTGCCATTTTTTCTGTGTTTTAATTTTCGCTCTCATTTGTCTCGCTGTGCTTTTCCTACGTTCACTTAATTTCGTTTTGGCTTTTATTTTTGGGCGAGCTATCTCGTAGGTTGCCTTTTTCTATCTTTTATCTGCCCACTGTCTATCTGCATCTCGCTCTCGCTCGCTTTTTGCAATCCTTCAGCTGCGACGGGCGAGAGAGTGAGACAGGGAAGGGGAAGGGGCGGCGGAGAGGGAGAGCGTGTTTCCCACTCTTTTGCTGTTATCATTCCGACATGCTTTTTGCTTGTGTTTGTTCACGCGCGCGTGCCTCTCAAGTTCAAACTGCTCTGCTGCGCTCTCTCTCGCTCTCTCTTGCCCCCCCTCTCCAACACTATACTGACTGTCTCGCTCTGGCGGCTCTCGCTCTCTCGGAGAAAGTTTGGCGCGTTTGTTATTGTTTCGTTATTTCGTTGTCGTCGCGTTTCTTTGGCGTCGGCCCATGTTTCCTCTCTCTCCCTCTTCACCCACTTTTGCCGCTCTAAACTCCCAAAGAGAGTTGCAAGAAGAGCAAGTGTGGGGACCAGAGAGAGTAAGAGACATAGAGAAAGAGTGGAGCAGGAGCACGTTGACTTGGTACGCATTGTCGTCGTCATCGCTGCCTCTTCTTTGCCTATTTCTTTTGGCTTTTCCTCAGCGTTCCGCTTTTTTCGGTTTTCGGCTTCTGTGTGTCTTCTTTCGCCTCCTCTCCTCCTCATGCTCTTCATCTTCACCGCCCTCCACCTTCCCCTTTCCACCGCGAGATTCATTAAAGAAATATGCCAAAGAGGAGAGACAATAGCAATAGCAACACTAGAGGGGCCAACAAACTAGTCGTAGTCTTCTCATCTCTCTTCCCTCCTCTCTTCTTGGAGAGGTAGGTGGAGAACCTGTTATGGGCCACAAAGTCACACAGTCACAGTCACCGTCACCGTCAGCGAGTCGCAATCGCAGTCACAAAGTAACAAAGTCAGAAAGTCACAGAGCAACAGCCGCCAAGTTGCCACAAAGACAACCGTTTAACTGAACTACAGTGAAATCACCACTTTTATTTACTATTCCCTTGGATTCAGATGCCATATCCACGATATATCATTGAATCGTAATCAAGGCATCTGGAAGGTTTAAACTTTAAAGTCACTTAGACGACAGTTTTTTCTAAATAAGGATAACATTTCGAAAATCGAGAAACTGCGAAAACAAGATACATAGCTGCCTTTTATTAAATTAAGGAGGACGTCAAGAAAGATACCATAGATAATGATAATAATTTAAATAAAGATCTTTAGATCCTTAAGGTATCTTTTAAGGTATCTTTTATTTATATTCCACCTTTAATAGTTAGTAATAACTAAGTCTAAAGATAAAAATATACTTTCAAGAGCCACAGATACTTTCTAAATAGATCGAATATCAAGTAGGATAACAACTAAAAGGTAACAAGTAATATTTATCTAAGAGTTCCGTCTGTTGCAATTCGTTCTGGGATAATTTTTTAAAATAACTTTTTATTAATATCCTAGATTAATAAAAATTTGTATTTTCTTAAAATCTTTATTTTTCCTTAAGTATCTTGTAGATGCACAAACTAAAAATTAAATCTTATAGGAATAAAATAAGAACTGTCTCTCAACGAGGAAAAACTGGGATTTCTTAGGTCTTAGGATTTAAAGTTTTGTTTAGTAGTTTCACCCAAATTACAATACATATCTCAATAAAAGTATTACGTACAAAATATTAAACCGTTGTATCCTTAAATTAATATACAATTTTATGTGCCTTTTTCCATGAAATATTAACAGAATATACAAGAAGCTTCTACAGTTTTTGTGATTTCTAATGCTCGTCCGCTCCTAGTATTATTATTTAAATAATTTTAGCATTCGTTCTTTCTTTTTATTCTTCGCAAAACATCTGAAGCGATAACGATAAACAGCTGGCACTGACCGACCGGCGTCGTCTGCCAATCGATAAGAGAGAGGCAAAGAAGGAAATGAAGAGGACTATTGAGAAGGAGACTGGCTGGGACAATGAGAGGGAAAGAGAGAGACACGAGATGCCTCGATCCCATGATCGGTGGTTTACAGTTGCGCGCTGTGTGGGTGACACACCCCCGCAGTTATCGCTGGCATAACCTCCCCCCTTGGCATCCTCACTGACCTAGATATTCTAGGAACAAATCCGAAAAAACCCTGAAAGCGAATAAAAGCGAAAAAACAAAAAAACAATGCAACTCACCAAGGCATAAAAGTTTGTGTGGCAATCCTCCAAACTTGCGCCGTTTGTCTGATGATTTTGATGCGTCATAGTTCTTGGCTTGTTTTCTTCGCACAGCAGCAGCAGCACCTCATTTTCTCAACTATTATTATTATTCGTATTATTTTTGTATTGTTGCTGCTGTTGTTATGGATTTGTGATATTTTCTAGTATTTTGCACATTTGCTGTTGATTTTCTTATTTATTTTATTTTCGTTTTATTGATTCGGCTGCACACACACACATGCACACACACGAACGCACGCACGCGACAGAGAGAGAGACACACACGGATACACAAACTGTGCTTCTTCCTCCTTCTCCCCACCTCCTCCGCCTTCTACTTCTCGTTTCTTTGCTTTATGATTTTGTTGTTGAATTTGTTTGTAATTTACTATTGGTGTTTGGTTTTGATTTGCTTTGATTGAATTGGGATTTATTTATTTACTTAAGGACTTTGTATTTATTTTTGATCTCTCGTGTTAAACGTAAACGTTGCTTTGGCAATGAAACACGCATACTGTTGTATTATTCATGTTGTTGGTTAGTTGGTTGTTGTTGTTGTTGCTGGAAGATAAAACTGTTTATTAGATTATTGTGTTCTCTCGCACACTTCATTTTGTTACTTGCAAAGTAACTGCGTTTAACTTTGTTGAAGACACACAATGGTAGACAAATTTTGCGCGTTTTTTTTTAAGTGTTTTTCTTATTGTTTTATTTTTTTAGTGATTTGGGCTGCTGCTTTCCTGCTTATTTGTTGCTACTGTTGGTTGCTTTTCTCACTCAAACATACACACACGCCTAACCATATAATTACAAGGGTTCGTTCGTTCATTCGCTGTTTCATTCATGCAAAAGAGAGCGCGTGAGAGAGAGAGCGCGACTCAGAAATTGACTTTTTTCAATAGCAGGCAACGAGTATATATACACACACTCACAGCCGCACACATCTTCTAGAAACTCACACACTGAGCAAGCGACGATGAAAGTCGTTGGATTTTTCGTTAATCGTTGATGTAGACAAAAAATAAAATAGGTAAGAGTTTTTTGGGTATTTCAGCGAAAATTCAATTTTCTCCAGCTAATCATTTTACTTTGAATCCGAACATTGAAGATCAATGAAAAAATTGATTTAATTTCTTTAGAGCGCAAAAAAGAGATGAGTAATAAGGTTTTCTGAAACACACGACGACGCACACAGACAGGCATACATCAGCCGAAGCACACGAAACAACTCTGAGCATTGGCGATCATTCATTTCTCCTAACAGGAATCCGAATTTAATTATTATTTATAATTTATTACTCAGGCTTTTATTATTTATTATTTTTTTCGCACAGCACACACAGCGCGAATGACGAGTCAGAAATTTTCGAACCGACTGCGAACGCTGGCCGCCACACACAATGGAAATTTTGCTCGCCTAGCTTTGAAACGGCTATATCGTCGTCGCTACATATAGATATGTGTGAGTGTTTGTAGTTGTACTGGCGGCGAGTAACGAGCAAGCGCGAGAGAGGGATAGAGAGCGAGTAGCGGCGGCGGCGGCGGCCGAATAGCGGCTTTTGCTCTTTTTGCACAGAGAGAGAGGGAGAAAACAAGTTTTACCGCTGCATCAGTGTGTGTGCGTGGCGGCGTCTGTTTATTTCTTTCCCTCTCGCTTGCGCTCGCTCTCTCTCTCTCTCTCTCTCTTTGTGCATCTCTTGGGGATGCACAACCTTTTGGGTGAGATAGAGAGAGCAGATCGATTAAGGGAAAAATCTGAAACCCAAACTCGAACTCAAAGTTAGTCTGAATCAAAAGGAAAAAACCGAAACCGAATTCCATAATTTATGCACTATACAACACTGCACACATACACGGGCGGCCAGCATTCCTCTCACACTCGTCTCGACTCACACACACACACACAGTCACGCAGCGCGCAACACCTACATGGCAGAGCAACCACTTTCGTAGTTTTCTTTTCGCCCTGTTTCTCTGTTTCTGGGCAGTAATGTGTGTGTACACATCAGATTTTGAAATAGCTAAAAAATACAACACACAAAAAAAATAAAATGCCACAGATAACTGAGATCGCACAGTTGTTGCATATTCTTCCTCTTGCCTCATCGCTCCTGCATTCTCATCCTCCTCCTGTTCCTTTTTCACACTCCACCGTCACACACACGCACACACACACACAGCGCCGGGGCAGCGACCGCTATAAGGCAATTAAAAACTATTAAGCTGCAGCGGAAATGTTTAAACACGGCTCAAACGCAATTTGCCACTTTGCGCGAAAACAATTTGCAATCCAACGGCACTTGGCACTGTTATTTATATTAATTTGTTGCAGCTCTTCTTTCATACACTAACACACACACACACGTACACCCTCTCACTTTTGCATTTGCATTTCGTTTTTCGGCATCCTGCGTTTTATTTGCGATTATTTCACAATCATCTTATCGCCGATCTAGTAATCCTTGGTTTTTTACATTTTGTGCCACTTTCTCTTTCGATTTCGCACACGGGAAAATTCTGCGATCGATTTTTGTAATTGTAATTCGCAACAAATATCAGGGAAAACTTGCCGTCCGTCGGCTCAATAAAAATAGCGATGGGATCGATTGTTTGTCGGCCCTGGCGATGGTACTTGGCCAATTTTAAAATTTTATTTTAAGGGTTTTAAATTTGTTATTTATTTAGCTTGGTATTAGGGAAGAATTTACAGCTATTTGAAAATAACTTAATGCGGTTGCTTTAACGAAAATAAATTTAAGGGTAGAAGCTATCGATATGAACATGAGGGGTATTCAATACCGATTCCGACGATATTTTTTATTTGTCGGTGGCGGTTTCCTAAAAAACTGGACATTATTTAAACCCAAATGAAGTGAAAAACAAAGAACCCAAAACAATTAAAGTCGCTAACATCCTTAACAACTGATTTTTCCTCCAGTGTTTAATATAGACATATGTATGTACATAGTTTAATGGAGAAAGACTACATTAAGGTTTTTAAGGAGTTGTTACTGAACTTCAAAGATATATTGTTATTTAACGATTCTGAATACTTGTAAAATATTAAACAAACGATATTTAGTTATGCAGCAAGAGTTTTTTGAATCAATTTCTATGGTGAGTTTGAACACACATCAATAAGCAAAATACAGCAAAATAATCGAGACTTTTCTGATAAACGAATTAATGCTGATGCATTTTATTTTAACACAACGATAATAATTAATTTACAGACAAACCGCTGAATTTTTCCCAAAATGCAGAATTGCTAAAAATATATTTCATCGCATGCTACAGTCTCGGTCCGTTTGGTTTGCCCATCACTAAGTGTGACCACACCACACCACTCTTTGCTAACCAAACAGTGTGGCCATTCCGTATATATTTTTCGGCCAGATCTCGAGATGGCGCTGTGCGAAAACCTGTTCCGTTCCCGCCGCCAGCCGCCCGCACCCGTCACCCCACCTGCTCGGCGGATTCCATGACACTGTGTGGGGCAATAAAAACAAACAGAACGCTTGGCGGCCGCGCCTGCCACCTGAGCGGCCAACTGTAAAAGTGGGACGCCAGCGCAGAAGAAGAAGCAGCAACAACACGGCGACAGCGACCGCGACGCAGGCAGAGGCAGCAGCAACGGATTGGATTCAAAAGATTTCACTTTTCGACTGGCGACTCAACGGAGCGGAGCTAAAAAAAGACGATTACCCCCAACCAGCAAGAGTGCCTAATAATTGCGGTTTTGTACCTGAGAAAGCACAGAGAGCTCGAGAGCAACCAGCGAGAATGTACCGCGCCAGGGGAATACGGATTATTATGCAACAGCTAGGCCAAAGGATTCCCATTTCTGGGGAGCTGCATCCGTCCGCCGTTGCGCCTGCGCTGAAAACTTTCACTTCGCAGCAGCACCGCTGGACGTCAACATCGACCGTGACGGGCAAGCAATCGTCGAACGTCCAGGTGACTCCTCCGCCGCGCCACGACTGGAACCGGGCCGTCAGCGAGGCGGAGAGGATCGTGGGCTATCCCACGTCCTTCCTCAGCCTGCGCTGGCTGCTCAGCGATGAGATTGCCAATGTGGCGCTGCATTTGCGTAAACTAGTGGGCAGCGCCCATCCTCTGATGAAGACAGCCAAGTGAGTGTCCCCTAAAGTGGGGGAGGGATTTGAAACGTTGGAGAAAGTGAAGGTTTTCCCCCTTTAATATGTATCAGGGGGTACTGTGGGAATTGGCGAAAAGGATGAACAAAATCAATTAAACCGGCATCCAAAAGCATGCTACTAAAACATATTATTTCGGTAGCTTAAAATTTGTATTGCATACTCTTAGGCTCGTTTTAAAATGATTTGAAGTCGAACTATTTCCGTGGCATATCTTTTTAAACAATCATCTCTTTTAGGCACCTGCTCTACAATGGCAAGAACACTATGCAGGCTTGGGGATTGATTGTGCTCCTGGTGTCCAAGGCAGCAGGACATGCACCCAGTGTGCCCGATGTGGAGCAGGACAAGAGTGCTGGCGTGCTCCATTCTCAACGGGCCCTGGCCGAGGTCACTGAAATGATCCGTATCTCTCATCTGGTGCACAATGTATGTTTTACTTGTTCTTTAAAGATAAACAAATATTAAATTATTAACAATTTATTTATTAATTTAGAGCGTGGTAAATCTGCAGTCCAGCACGCAGGCTGGCCAAGATGGGGCCACCTACGACGACATGTCTTTTGGCAACAAGATCGGCCTGCTGACCGGCGACTATTTACTGGGCCACTCCAGCGCGGAGCTGGCGAATTTGCGCAACCAGGAGGTGGTTGAGCTGATCTCTTCGGCGGTGCGCGACTTCTCCGAGTCGGAATTCATTGGCGAACGGGATGAGCAAAATAATCCGCTGCCGTACAAGCCGGGCACGTTCCAGCGGCCATCGCTGAGCGTTGGCGTGGACTTCAACGAGCACGATGTGATGACACCGATGCCGATCGCTCAGGTTCTTGGAAATCCGGAGCAGGAATGGGAATGCCGCAATATACTGAATGCTGGCAGTTTGCTTGGCAAGTCCTGTCAGGCATCCTTGAAGTTGGCCGGCCAAAGTGAGGAGCTGCAGCGGCATGCCTATCGCTTTGGCAAGCATTTGGCGTTGGCCTGGCAGGCTTGCCTCGACGCAGAGCCCTTCCAGTGTCCCACCCTGCCGCTAGATGCCACTTTCAGCTTGGTTAGTGCTCCGGTTCTATTCCACCTGGAGCATGATCCCGCTATCTATGCCCAACTGGAGGCGGGCAAGCAATCGGTGGATAACATTGACTACGAGAAGATTCACAAGGCAGTCCTAGCGGGTCCGGCGTTGGTAAAGACCAAGGAGCTGCAGCGAAAGCACACGGCTGCTGCTCTGGCCGTTCTCCAGCACTTTCCGGCCACAGATGCTCGCCAGGCGCTGGAGAACATCATTCTGGCCATGCAGGATCTTTGATCCGCAACGAAATATTTGTCTCCACGGGTTCTGGGCTTACGTTTAGTTGTATTTATTCCATTGGGTCATCCCTTTCCTTAATTAAAGCGAACAATTGTTGACTAATGTTAGATGGGGTTTATGTACTTTGCATAAACTTGTAATTAGTGTACCACTGTATGCAAAGTCCCAATGTTAGTCAATATATATTCGAACTCTTTTTAAATTGTTAACAAAAAGGTGTGAGTTTTAATGGGAAATAGAGACCACAAAAAACATGGTTTGGCACCGAACTTTAAGCTGATTCGGGAGTCAACTGGCGATGTTACTTTCATTTCAGCTCTAATTCAACTATTAAAAATAAATAATTTAACTAAAGTTAAGTACAATCAATATATGTAGATCACTGATCGTGGCTCCTCTAGCGTCTGGTGATCTTCATCAGGATCAGTTCCTTGCAGCGATCGTATTCGAAATACTGAGGGAAATCCAGCGGCAGATGCTCCAGATTCCAGGGCTTGTTGGCAGTTTGACGGAGAAAGTACTCGTACATGGGTGCCACCGAATCGCAATCCTCCAGGGTGAAGACATAGCGCTTCTCCAGGGCCATGTAAATGGTCTTAGATCGCCCGACTTCACGGCTCCTATCCAGAAACTGATCCACCACAGCGATGAAGGCGTCGGTGAGGGTATCGCAGTAGATAACATCGGCAGCCAGGATGATATCGCTTTCATCGATGGCCTTTAGGAGCTCCTTTGATTGTTCTCCTCGTGGAGTGAGGAAGTCAAACTCCAGCACAGACACCTGGCCAGTAAGAAGCTGCGAGTTCCTCTCCACATTGCCGCGAATCAACTTGAGGATGCAGCCCAGATCCACATCTGTGCAGTACACTTTCCCGGGATTGTGGATTCCAGCTGCTATGCTGGTGAGGCCCACGCCCGCCCCCAGTTCCATGATGGTTTGCCCAGCCAACTCCTGCCGCTTGGCAAAGAGGTAATCGGCCAGGAGCAGCGCACCGCGCCATACTTGTAGCCCCACCAGGCGCAGCTCCGTGGCCTCGGAATGTTCGAGTTCGATCACGCCACGCCGTGGCCTTGGCACCTCAAGGTCACCATCGCTGTCCGTCGTAATCCCCGCCAGCTGCTCTAGCGGATAGACGAAGCGGAACTTGGACACAGCCCGGCTGCCATCGCGCTTGGTCTGGAAATTGGTCTCGCTGTAGATCTCCGACGTGACCGTGAACATGGTCGAGTTATGTATGCATCGCGGCTAAATATGTTATGTTAAATATATATATTATATATGTTTTTAATGTTGCGGTCGTCAGCTGCGACATATTCCCGGGCTCATCTGCGGCAATATGGTCGCACTGTCACGACTATCGATTGATTTGGACAGATAGCGAGTCACGGCCAATCGGAACTGGATTTATTTTTGCACAGTGGAAAAAACCAGGTACCACTCAGGAAAAACTAGCGTTTGATTAAACTTAGAAAAAATAATTTTTTCTAAAATGTGGGCATTTTCAGGATGGCGAACATTTTAAGATATAGGACGAACCTTTTTAGATCAGGTTTCATGGTTAATTTAAGCGGTAAAGGCCTTAAAAGGCATGAAAGGTTAAAATGTTTCGATGTTTTGGAATATTCCTTCTTCCATTTTTGAGTAAGCTCTTTTTATTGTAAGGTATTCTGAAAAGAGCGTTTAAGGGGTTTGGCCATTGCCCGAAGACTTTTCCCTTCTTTTTTAAGATACTTTTCTTTTGTCCATCTATAGTTCTTTATATTTATTTAGATTTAAGCATAGCATTAAAAAAACCGCGGTAGCCCCCTCAAATTTTTTATTTAAATTTGTCGCCTTAATGTAACTTTTCAAAATATGTATAAACAATTGGCAGGCATACATTCAAAAAGAATCGAGCAATAACAATAATCAAATTATGCCAATGCACTTATTATTTTGGCCATTAGTATATACATGTACTTTTCATGAATGATAATTGTTAATAGGAATAATATCCTGATTCCATTTATATATACATATATACTAAAGAAGGTTTATAAGTTTTCGAAGTACGATTTAATAAGATTTTTGTATTCTCTCGGATCCCCGCGATATTTACAAATTAATGATTCAGGAAATATTTAGGGCTTTTATGATAAACAAAATTTCGCAAAAATTCACATCAGGATACTTAAAAAAAAAAATGTTGCTAATTTTATTTGATCCAATATTAAGCGTAGTGAAAGTTTTTGAGTGTAAAAACTTTTTAAAATTAAAAAGGATGAATTCGGTGGCAAGCCAGCAGCGCAAAAAAACCATATTTGCCAAATGGCCAAGACCAAAAACTAAGCCACGCCTCTGAAGAATTTTCAAAATATCTTGTTGTTTTTATTCTTATTGTTTTGCACCTTCACCCCCATTTCTTCTGAGCTAACTGATTTTTCAAAAATCGATGGTTCGGAGCTTCGAAGTGACTATCACTTGCCTTATTCTTAAATGCCTGTATTCATATAGCTGAGTACAATTTTCCGATCAACATAGCAATGGAGAATTCTACAGGTCGAATAACTTAGTCAAGCAATCCGGCACTCTTAATTCAAACCGAATTTCCCCTTGGTGCTGTTGCTTATCTGAATCTACATTCAGTCTATAACATTTAATGGAAGAGAGAACAACTATTCTAGAAGAAAAATTTTGTAGAAAAAATTCTATATTAGTATACAACTTTTTATTTTTATGTAAAAATTTTCCAGTGAAAAACTTTGCTTTTTAGAAACATTTTTATACGCGTGTTGTCGAGAAAAATCATGAGTACCCCAAATTTGTACGGTCGCGAGGCGTGTAGCTCCGATATGTTCCTTTCGGTGAAAGATTCGGAGACTGGCTTTTTGAATTTCCTGAGCGAGTACAAGCTTCTCTGCGATGACAATTGGACCAACGAGAAGATATTGGTTGAAGCTAAGCGTCGGTGGTCCGAAATGTCTCGGGATCAGCGGGATCCGTTCAAGGTAAGTTGTGGTAGTTGATATCCGCTCCCAATCCCTTGAATTAAATTTGGGTCTCTTTTGTTGTGTATAGGATGTGTGCAGCTCCTGCGGCTGTGTCAACCAGAGCTCAAGCCAGAAATCCGTCGCTACGAACTGCGAGCAGGTGGAATGCTGTGATCAGGCAACATCAGTGATAAGTGAAACCAGCTATGACTGCGGCGATGCCGGCTTTGACCAATTCCTGGAGGAGTACACTATGCAAGCATCGGAAGCAGCTGCGCGATACTGGGACAAAATGTCCAAACGTCAGCGTGCAGAGTACGCTTATGTAAGTTAAGCTAATACCAATGCCTTGTAAGATATTCTCCGACTTAAAAATATGATTCCTTCTACTGGCTAGAGAGACGGATTCGACAACAGTTCCAGTGTCGCATCATTTGCTACCGAGGGCGGGCAGTTTTCGAATGTCGATGACCCGACATCGGCGATGAGTGGTGACTACACGTTCGATAGGGCCGGCTGTGCGAAAAAGAAGCGAATGAGGTGTGCAAAGCCGAAGAGGAAGTCCTGCCATAAGCCAATGAAGCGCCGTTGCGCCTCCAAGCCCAGGTGCCCCAAACCCAGGGCCGCCAGGAAGTGCCACAAGCCAAGGGCCGCTAAGAGATGCCCCAAACCCAGATCTGCCAAGAGGTGCCCAAAACCGAGGTCGGCAAAGAGATGCCCAAAACCGAAACCGGCGTGCCCCCCGATGACATTTATGAAGCCCGAGGAACAGAAATCAAAAGACCAAGAACCGATGACAAAGAACAAATAGGTCGAGCTCACCCGCCTCTCCCGGTCTAACTTTTTTTTTTTAATATTTTTCGGCCACACCTGCTATTTCAGATTGGCAAATAAAAAACGGTCTAAATTAAATCTTATAATGGATGCCTTCACGACAAGGGAGGGAAGTCCTTATACCATTTCAATTTATTCCAATTGATCTTCTATTCCAATTGAAGCGGAATCAGTTCCTGCAAGGCCAGGTGCTGAAAAATCTGGTACCCATAGGGTAACTTCGTGCAAGCCGAGAATGTATGTACTTAAGTGTTGGCACAGTTGCAAATTTCAACTTTAAACTTTATTCCCAGGCGTATGCAGCATTTAAATGATAAATATATTTTTATATAGTTAAATTAAACATTTGTATATTTAATTGCACTATTCTTTAATACTTTTTTTTAACGTCTTTAAACTTAAACAAAAAATTAACGTATTTTGTGAAACAAAAGTTTTGGCACTGTGGCCTTACTTATTTGAACTTTTCTTATTTTAAGCCTAATCTGGTAATTTTTTTTGGGAAATTGATAACGGAACTCCCCCTTAAATATATGGCGTCCAAAAGTTTATGAAAAATAAACATTTTGTAAGGTTATTTTGACATTTGTCTGAATTTTCTCAGAATTAAGCATAAGCACACAGAAATCAACCTATTTCAGCAAAAAAAAAAGTCCTTAACAAGTACAATGAAGGATAATCTTATAACGAAATAGCCAAGTTTATATAAACTTATCATCTTTAAGCTGTAAAAATGGTCAACGGAAGTGAAAAAATGTTTATTTTTAAGTTTAAAATATTACAAAAAATATTTGTTTCGCTTTAAATTTTGTATTTTATAACCAATGACTTTTCAACAAAATGAGGTATCAGACACTTACATTGGACAAAAACTAAAACTAAAACTAAACTAGCATTAACGCTTTTTTTTTAAATTGTATTTTATGTTTACCCGTTTTCCCAAAATCGTGTCCACCGCAAGGCTCTTAATAAAAGGGGGCGGCAAATTTGGTATATCTTCGCTATTTTTGATTTTTGTTATCTATAGATAAAGCCAAATATATAAATTACATTTTTAAGATCGGTGTATTTAATAAATCCAAAGTTAATTTTGTAACCAATGGTATTAAAATTGTATATTTCTGGATGGTATATTAGGTATTTATTGTTGCCCCGCATAGTATTTTTTATGGTTTTCGGTGCGGTCACGCTGTTTAGCGTGCACATTCAATAGAAAGGTAGGAACCAGCCGAATTTAAACGAATTATGGACGACGATGAGGACCCTGTTGTGGAGGAGGTGAGTCTGGCCAAATCATTCAATCGCCAGCACTGACTTTCCACTGAATTCCCCACAGATACCTGTGTTCTTGTCGAAGAACCTGCAGGACAGCTTGTATCTCTTCCAATACCCTACGAAAACGGAGCTGCCAAACCACGACGACTCTGTAGTGGTGAACTGCTGCGTGAAACCCTTCGCCCAGGAGGTGAAGGTGGACTTCGGCTTGGACATCGAGTCCACGCACTTCGATCGCTTCAAGGGCGAGCAGTTCGCGGTGGCCGCCGACGGCAAGAACACGTACGGCGCCGCGCCGCCAAAGGGTCAGGAACGACCCACCTATAAGCGTGGCATCATGGACAAGCAGGCATTCGTCAGCAGCCGGTCCATCACCGATGTTAGCAAGTACATTGTGGGCATCTACACCGATCGGGAGGTCCATCTCTCGCCGCTCACTTCCATCGTTCAGCTGCGGCCGGCTCTCAGCCATTTCGACAAGGAGGACAAACGAAAGAAGGCGGAACAGAAGGCCCAGGCAGAGGACGCCGACGACGAGGAGGTGCTACAGCAGGTCACGGTGAAGTTTGCTCGCGGCAATGCAAAAAATTCAGGCGGCAAGGAGCAACGCGCCGGTACCTACGATGGATTCGTACAGCGGATCGCGGACGAACCGTGGTGCGAGGCCTATTGGCATGCGAGGGGCACGCCAACCGCCGAGTTGGAGCGCCAGAAGCTGTTCGCCACCAGTCATCAGGGGAATCAGGCGCTATCCCTCGGTCCCTCGGACTATCTCCGTCGCCTGCTGCCCTATGATGAGCACGTGCAGCCGGTGGACTCGGCACCCGCTGCCGGGGCAACTGCCGCCGCGCAAGTTCTGCCCGTCTACAACAAGGCTATGCTGCGCACGATGCCTCTGCTGGAGCAGCTAAGGGTCCTCCTGCGTGATGCCAGAATGCTCTCCTTTGCCGATGTTATTGGGATACTCAGCGAACACGTGGATCCGCATGTGGCAGCGGACAAGGTACTGGCCTTGCTGCCTCAAGTGGGCATCCTGCTGCACGGCAACTGGGTGCCGCGATCGGAGGTGGTCTTCCCCGAACGGATGCTCTCCCACGCCAACGGAGTGCCCGCCGAGCAGATGATTCGCGCCAGGGACTACATAGTGAGTGGGCGAACTTGGCTTTAGATTTCGTATATATATCAAGCTTTTATTCGCAGCTCTTCCGGTTCTCCCGCACCGTTGGCCTCTTCCGCGCCCAGGTGATGGCCGCCACCCAGCTGCCGCCGGCGGAAACGCTGGACGTGCTGCGAACCGTGGCCCGTGTGAATAATGCGAAACGTTGGGAGCTGCTACTGCCGCCGGACAAGGAATTCGAACAGAAGCATCCGGAGCTGGTGCAGCGCCAGGAGTACCATTGGCTGGCCTCCGAACAGCACTACAACGAGATGGAATGGGCGCGGGAGACGAAGCGCGTGCGCAAGCGATCTACGCGCAAGAGCGAGTCCCAGTCATCGTCCATGCAACCGCCACCGCCCGCCCTAAATCCTCAAGCGGCTGCGGAAGCGTAGCATCCGATGAACTTTGAATGGCGGTGGCGCCGAGGGAGTCTTATACACTTAGGAACTAATAAAAAACAGACAAGCAAGTTTATTTTGTAACCAGCATTGAATTTGTTATGAGATCCGTGATCCTTTCCACTAGCGAATCCCTATTGGATTTGGTCACCTGGCAGAGCATCGATCTGGGCGACTTCCTTAGCTGATCGACCAACTTTAGGGAGCTCTTTTCGGGTATTGTGATCACTAGGGGAAGTTGCTTCTTTCTGAGAAGATCATCGATGGTCGACTCAAACCGCCTGCTAAACAGCTCCATTTTGCCCACTTCATCGATGATTAGGAGCTCCGGCTTTGCTTCATCGCCCTTGATGTCCAGCAAGGGCAATGCTAGGTCCTCAAAGTCCTGGACAAACACCGAATACTTGCCCACTTTGGGGCGTCGCTCATTGGCCACGTCTGGGTTAGTGCTTCGAGCCAGGATGCCACGTTTTCCCGTTAGCGTAACCACATCAAATCCAATTCGTTGGCCATTGCCCACTTCCCTCACTTCCTCCGTATAGAATCCTTGCAGGAGGTGACCCTTTTCCCGTAGCTTTGAGCAGATCTTGCGGACCAGCGTGGTTTTACCCACACCTAAGAATCGAATCACATGAAGTGGACAATGTTTAATTTAATTTAAAGAGCTACCTGGAGGTCCTGTGATCAGAATAGCCCGTAATGTATCACTTTCCATGTTTTGTTTTGGTTTGGGAATTTGAAGGAGAACTAGATCAACCAGGAATGGATTACAAATAGTTCCCAATAGCATTTATTTTTTAGCTTAGAGGAAAATTTAATAAAAAATATAAACTTAAAAAAAAAATTATTAGGCACTTAAGACTTTGTTTTCTTATAGGAATTTGTTAAATTATTATAAGATTTTACCCCAAACGGGCATTGAAAAATAATTTAAGGGTTTAACGAACAACTTTTGAATATTTTTAATGATTTGTATCAAATGTATTACTTTTTAAATAAGAAATAAATCAATATTTGAAAAACCTTTTGTTAAATTTGCAATTTTTATTTAAAATTTGCCGAAACAGGATTTTGAACAATTTATTCTTAAAGTAAAATCGTAATAACAAACAAAAAAATAATTATCTTTTTCGTAATTTATTAAAGGTTTGGATACAAAATAAACATAAGCTAAGTAAAAACTTTAGTTTTACTGTGCAATAACACAAATTTACATAATTTTGAATTATATTGTATTTAAAAATAAAATGATTTGAAGATAAAAAATAATGGACATCAAGGTACATTCATAGGAAATCGCGTAAAAATATAGCCATAAATAAAGGACTGACTGGTAAAATTTAAATTAAAATACAGGAATTTTTGAAATCGGGTTGTTCTAAATATTTAGTATTTTTCCGAGCCCAGCGGTATTTTTTGGTGGGACCCTACTATGGCCCCACAGCTGGTATAATGCGGCGCGCCGCGCACGGTCATACTGTTATCAAAACTTCGAATTGGAGCGTGCGTCGCGTTTTCGTCGCGCGTGAATTGAAAATCCGTAAATCCGATCCGATCCGAATCCAATTGTTGCTCGCGACCCATTGTGCCAGCGGGAGAACCACTGTGAAGTCCAAGTGAAGTTTAGCTCGAGGCAGGCTGCTTGCCCTTGCCAGTTGTACACCGTTTCCTCCCGTCGCCGCTTCACCTCCAGTGTTCCTCCACCATTCCTCCTCCCATTCTCATCCGCGCGAGTGCGTGTGCGTGGCTGGCGACGATGTTTAGGCCATAACGAGAGCCAAAAAGAAGTGCAACAAAAGTTACCGCTAAAAGCTGCCAGTTTCGAGAAGAAAAAAAAACAACCCAAGAATGTCGGAGGCTGAGAATCCGAACCAGAGTCCGGCCAAGCGCTCGGAGTCCGATCAGGAGCTGCTCCTCCACCAGACCACGCAATCCCTGCTAATGGCCAGCTCCATGATGTTCGTGGAGGCGCCCGGTCAAGGTGCTGGTGGTGGTGGTGGACATCCTCAGGGTCTGGGTCATGGCGCAGTCTCCATGGGTTCCTTGAGCTCCCTGCCCATGGGCCTGCCCGCACATTTCCACCATCCCCAGATCCCCTACAGCGTCGACGAGCTGCTGCGGGAGAACAACGCCCTGCACTCGAAGATCAAGGAACTGAGCATCGAACGGGATCGCCTGCTCTGCGAGGTATCCAATCTGCGTCTGGAGCTGGATATGTCTGAGCTGAAGAGGCTGCCCATCGATCTGGATGAGAGGTGAGTGCTGGAGTTAATTCTTTTGAGTTAGCATAGTTGAAGAGGTCTCCTTACAAAAATTCTTCTATTTAGAATTTATAATTTATGAACTTTAATTAGAAATAGATTAAATGTACATAAATTTAATATAAAATATCAAATCTAAAGGCTTATTTTATTAGAAAGCCTCAAGTGTTTTTTAAGTTATTCGATTATAAATGCAAATAACAACATAATCTAAATGTACCACAAACCGTTGAATTTAATTAAACATTTTTAAACAAATATCAGAATGCAATAAATAAAATAATGCTACGAGGGGAAAAGATTACAATATATGTATATGTGTATACATATATGTTTCCTTCGATTATATGGGTTACTTTCTTCAATTCTTCTTATCAAGGCCTTTAAGTCCCTTATCAGAGGGTCGAATTAAATTAATTTAACAGTGATGTTTCACTCTTTATCATTCCAACCGTGTTTTTTTGCAAACTGATATAGGTATTTCAATTGCTAGCTTAAAGTACTTAATAGTAATATTTAGTATTGAAAGAAAACTTCGTAGAGTTCCTAGCCAATAGGAAGAATACTTATTGGAGATCTTCATTTAGTTAAATATTAATTTTGCCACTTTGTAGTAACTTTTTGGCGTGTACAAAAATAATATAAAAAAACTAAAGATTCATTTTTTTGTCATTTCGGTTGAGATCGCCATTTTCGGCTGCACTTCCGACGTTTCCCTTGGCCCCCAACCACACACTATATCATAATGCCTGGAGTGGAGTTTTGTTGTTGACTCAACTTCTGGTTGAGTCACATTTTCGTCCCCTTGTCCTTGCCACCTTGGCAGCTGCAGGCTGGCAAGTCCGTCTTACTGGTTTTTGCAACCCCTTTTTGCAATCCCTACTACCTGTGGGCTAATCGACACAGTCGCGGTCATAAAATTTCATCTATTGGTAGTAGTTTCTTCCTAATGTGTAATTCCAATAGGAATTTCCGTCCAAAAAAAGGTAGCCTACTTTACTCGCAGAATAAAGATAAGGATTTTTTTCTTTTGGTTCCAATTTCGTGAGTCAGACTCTTAATATAATTTATCTTGAGAGATAATCTAGAAACGGCGCATGAATTAATATTCTCTGTTCATTAAAAGACTAGTGATTTTGTTTGTTAGGTGTTCTTGTTTAATCTTTTTAGTATCTTTATTTTTTATCCTCATACCAAATTTCAAATCATTGAAAAAAGTATTGCGATTAACATTATAATTTTTGCTAATCTCCCAAATATATCCTGTACGCTGTCTCGTAAGAGTAGGCAATACTTCTTTTCCGAAATAAATATCGGTCGTGACACTTGTTTATGGGGTTCTTTCATTATGTCTTTCCTTCCTTCCAACAAGATATACAAAACCGCAATCAATTCTGCCAAATTAGCTAAAGAAATGTCTTTTGGGTGTGCCATATTAATAGGAATTTCCGTACATAAAAAGTGAACATTAGATAATAATATACTTTTTTTGTTGAGCCAAATTCTATGAGTCAGCTCTATTAGAACTACCGTTGCTCTCCGCTTATCGATCGCGCAGTGTATTGTATTATTCTCTGTTTGTTTTGCTCTTTATCGCTCTGTTTTCCCTTGCTGATAAGTAATAGTGCCACTCCGGGCGATAAGGCTGGTCCCAAATAATTCCCACAGCTCGAGAATTCAATGTTAAGTGCAAGTTTCGATCACTTATTCGGGTCTCGACGGGGAGATTAACCCACAAATGCATGGGTAAATAATAAGCAACGATATATTAATAACCATACGTCTGGCATTTGCTATTGACAGCCGAATAAAGGTGGAAATATCTCAATATTTTTCGTACCTGACTTTGTTTTGCATGTGGTCATGCCCCAACTGTACGACGTTTTATTTACATATATACAGATATACCCAAAGTGGGCGCAAATAAAGCGCAGTTATCTTTAACCGTTTTCTTCATTTCGGGTCTTCTTGGCCTCTAAGGTCTGCTAGAAGATTCGTGGGCTCTTCCATTATTCGCTTTGCGTTTTCTGTTTGTTTTTTTTGCACGCTGCTCACCTTCGCCGAAACATTCAAATACAAAACACCAAAAATAACAAGAAGCTTTGTCTTGGGATTGGAGAGATGGGAAATACTCTTTCACAGGCTTAAATATATACAGTATTTGTACCAACTCACACAATAAGTCAGTAAATAAACACAGAACAAATAAGCAAAAAACTGTGAGAAATATGAATTATTCAAACCATGAAATAAATCTCTTAATAAATATTATTTAAAATTCTAATAATCTAAACAAACTTTCAAATAAAGGCGAATATTAAATTGACTATAAGTATAAGTATAAGCTGAATTTGCCTTTAATTACCTCTACTCTCCAAAATATAACATAATTAATAGATATTAAATAGTAAACTAGTTCATTTAATCACAGTTAAGTATACTTTAACCTCATTAAGGCTTGCTTATGTTTTAACGAGAACTCACACAGTTCATTATTTTACAAATTTTCCCCATTACACCATTCCATACAGCACCCACAACTTTATACCTTTCAATTAGCATAACTAAATGTAATGCGCAAATGCTTTCCGTGGTTTAGATCCACTCTGTGATAACCTTTACAAGATTAGCCACACGCACCGAACTAGTCTCATTCGAGATTGTGCATCTTTCATTATGGGAAAGAGTATATGTATGTACATATGACAAGCGGAGAGACAGTCTCGAAACTCAAGATCATAGATGTTGTTGAAAATGTGCGGGCAGCTTTCTGTGTAAGGTTCCCCTGGTTATGGTCGTTGTTTTCCTCTTGGTAACTTCTGCATTTGGTCACTCGCCGTCACTCACACCGAAACATGCTCTCTTACACTGAAAACATACATGGAGATAATTATGCATGTTGTTTAGTTTGATAAACCATTAAATATAAAAAGTAAATCATAGCATGAGTAAACTTTAGAATTCATTTTATGTATTTCATTTTAATTATAAGGCAAAATGATATCAGATCTTATCAAATATCCTTACAAATAGATACAGGCTCCAGAATATTTAATAATCCTGTCTTAAAACTCACCGAAGAACTAAAAGAAGATTTTTAATGCGATAAAGAAAGATGCTGAAGATTAAGGTTTACTACCTTCCGAAACAATTGTATAATTTGAGCTTAAAAAAAAATCTTCGTACGAGTTTGTGGCAAATCAACTAGACCTAGAGTCTAAAATATTATATAATCACTTTTAAAATTTGTAATACTTTTGTTCCGTGCAGAGAGACACAATGTCGTAGTTCGGCCTGCCGCAGAGTTCAGCTCATTAGCCAGTTATCATCATCTAATAAAGCAGACACACGCACAGGGAAAACGGGGAATGGGGTACAGGGAATGGGGAACAGGGAATGAGGGAAAACACTTGCCCATTTCAACAGTATTTTTGTAGTTGGTTTAGGTCTCTTTGTGATAATTAAGCGAGTGGAGAGGAGAGTCTATTAATTTCATACGCCCCTCTTTAAAATGGTCACGAGGGGGGAGGATGGGATAACGTTTTCCGACTACTTAATGAGCGTGTACTGTATACAGTGACTTCAGTAGGTGAAGTACCATACTTCTCTGCCCTCTGTACTTCTCTCTTTTTTTTGTTTTTTTCTTTTAATTTGCATGCAACATTTGGACTGAAGATTGCGGTTGCCCCATTATAATGGGGGTTTTATAAGAGGGGCGGAGTTCGGGAGTTCAGGAGTTTGGTGGTCATGCGTGCTGCAAATATCTTGGAGGTTTTTTCGTTTTAATTAAAAGATATGCCAAATGGACATGCCTTTTTGAGGGCTAAAGATGGGCAAGAAGAGGTTAGGTTGATCTAAATGCATCAGCAGATGGGCAGAATATTTTCAGGAGACGTAGCTAAATTTAGATAGTAATTCCAATTCATTCTTGGCTATGAAATCTTTATTTGAGTTCCAGATGGTAATCTAAAGATTTTTTTTCTAAATTAAACCTATAATTTTTAAATATATGAAGTAAACTACAAAAAATGTATATTTTTGTGGTTTTCTGTTTCCTGAGTTGTCTGAGAATACTTCCTCTTAGTTTTTTCTGAGTCCTCGAACTGTTTTCTTACAAAATATTACTTTTTATGCTAATTTGACTTCCTTAAACCTTTTTGTGAACCCTTAAAATTTATGTTGACATGCTGTGTAAACACAGCGTGATCACAGACTTCTTACTAATATTTCTTTCACAAAAGTTTGCGGTCTTTTAAGAACTATAACTCGTTCCTCCTCCTATGAATTACCATATTGACATAATGCCCTTGGTTGCTTCAATTATGACAAAGCAGTTGTCCATTACCAGTAATTTCTGTCTATACCGTTTCGATTGAGGAAGTACCCCGGCACTATAATTTTCCTCCCAAAGTTCTCTATTGCAAATTAACACAATTAAGTTGATCGCTCTTCTGGGGTATTCCACTGATCGCACACACATGTGTTGTGCTCCCATCCCCATTCCCACCATGTGTCCGTGCTCCAGACTAGATCATTTATTATGCATCCAATAAACAAAAATGAAATTTTCAGTTTTCGATCGAAAAGTGAGATCATGCCGCTCGCTGGGCAGACAAAGAATAATAATTAAAATCGTTTATTTATATATTTGTGAAATGTTTAATAAACACTGTCTCTCAATGCCAACTGACATTCAGACTAAACTGTCAAGTCGTAAATATATTATTTTACAAATAAAGATACATAGAAACAAAACTCAAGCTCAGTTGCGAAAAATTCCAGTTGGCAATGGGGCTTTAAGTCTTTGGGGGATTAGTTTCGAGTTGAACAATGTAATCAATTAGGGGGCGTCGCGCTTGGGTTATAGCGTTTTGCATACGTTGTATCTTATATAAAAAAGCGTTTGTATCTATGCTTATTTTTTTTTTATCCAGCTCGTGCAGCTCGTTACGCACACACTTACACGATGATTGATGAGACATATGCGTTCATGTCCCTGCCCAGTGACAACTTCCGAGTCGACTTCGATTTTCCCCATTCAGCGGAACTCGCTACCAAATTCAAATGGCAGCTCGAGCTCTCATTGCTCCAGTGGCTTGTCAATCGTGTTTGGCTCTGACAGCGGCCCCAGTGTGCTGTGCTGCTCTTTACATGGCCATAAGTCCCGGTCTTGGCCATCTTCTGGTAATTTTGCTACTCGATTCTGAACGGCTTCTCGCATGCGCCCCAAAAATGGTGATCGTGTGCTTTGGTTTCGAACCTAAAAACAGCGGAATTCGCCTTTGTCTCTGTTTTAAGGAAGTTAAGTTGTTAGAAGGTCTATGGAAACACGCGTAATGATCAGCAGCTTGGATCTTTTCTATAGGAAGAGCTATACTTTTAGGTGACGCGTTCCAGATCGTTGGTTCTGGTGGGAAAATATCGTACGAAATATATTGTTTTCCTAATACAAACTAATTATTTGTTAAGTAAACTACAAGTAGTAGGAGTAATCTTCTAGATATTCATGTTTTCCTAATACAAACTAAATATTAGTTAAGTAAACTACAAGTACTAGAAGTAATCTTCTAGATATTCATTCCGTCTAAGAAAAAGCACTTTATTAGACTAAAATAAAAATAACTGATACTTGCAGCTTCCACGCTAAACAAATAGTAATTAAATGTGTCCATATATTAGGTAAGATTTTTACTGCACCCAAATTCCAACTTAGTTTTTTCACGCTATCGGAAAACAATTAAAATTCAACTAACGCTTTTTACACTCATTGTGATTGATGCTTACAGCTGTTTCTCTTAATTTTATAGCCTCTGACTAATACTTATTCTAGAGCTATATTTAAATGGTTTCTTACAAATTACTTTGCAAATGTGATTTCTGTTTCTTATCAAAGAAAAAATACAAAAATCCCATTAAGAACGAAATGAAAATAACATGAAGGGCATTAAGAAACCGAAACAAAAATAGATTTCCCTAGTAGGTTATTTAAAATAACCAAATAAAGGGGTATATGTATATTAAATTTTTATTAGGAAGTCTTAATAAGACACTCATTTATTTTTTTGATTTTAATATGATAAAAAAACTATGAATAATTAATGAATTTAGTCAACGTGTTTAGGTTAGCTTTGAGAACAACACAAAATATAAGAAAAACTGCCTCTGATTGCTCAAATTAAGACCTGTAATAAAGCACTTAGAACCTTGTACTATATCTTATCATGTTATTGCTTCCACCGCAATAAAGCTTTCATCACCATCATCTGAGCCCTTGAGTCTTTGTCTTATCTTTCGGAGGATGGGTGCTCGCTCGCCCTATGACAAAGTCTTTCAAAATGTCTGGGCCGTCGACATCTTTCATCTGTTTATCCCCACTCCACTCCACTTATCATCTGTGATCTGGTTTAGTGCTTCGACTTACTTAAATAAGATTTAGCCAGACAGACAACTTCCGGTAGAGGGTTGGAGTTGGATCACCCAAGTACAAGTACGTGTACAAGTACCACCCACTTTTGAGGTCGCAAAACGTGGGATCAATCAATCAATTAACGCTGCCACGAGTCATAAAGAAATCAGCAAAATGAGGGAAAGACAAATGGGGATATTTTCGTGGAAAATCCGGCATAACAAAATGCAATGACCCTCCCTCTTTGACATATTAATGTTGTAAAATTAAAAAACCATAAAGAAAAACGTGAAAAATTATTCTCCGCTCTATAGTTTGTTTGTCCACATTGACCCAAATTTTTTTTTTTGGTTTCGGCGGGAGGCAATCCCTCTCTTTTCAGCGCTATGGTTGAGTGGGGTACTTGGGCCCCTTCCCTCTTGGGAACCCTCCTCTGGCACGCCCCAATTGCGAGTGCCAAGAAAATGCGTTGTTGCTCAATTTCCTCCTCGCTTTTCGCCCCACTCTCTTTTCTGCCAGAGTGCAGCGCCCTCTTCCTCCGGTTTTAATATTCAAATTTTATCTTTGCTCTTTTTCAAAATTAAAAGCTCGAAAATATTCAACAGCTGTTGTTGCATGTGTTTGGTGAGTGTTGTTGGGCAGATACAAGATACAATTTATCACAAATAGTTTAAAATATATATATACATAAATAGAATAATTGCTTATATTTTAATTTAAATCTAAAAATTGTTAATATGTTCCCCAATAAACATGACAGTTATTAGACAATGTGTCTTAGTCATGTTCAATTGTCTCTTAATAATCCACAAAGCTTTCACTACTGAGTATCAAAATCGAGCACTCTCGACTGTTGCTTTTTACTTGTTAATATTTTATTAAATTCTTTAACACGCCAAATAGCTTTTGGAGTCAAACTGCCAGCACTGTTGTGCTGCATTTGTTTGTGTAGGCGCTGCAGTACCAACAAAAGCCATCGACCAATATATTGCGATTTATATATGCATTTTTGTGGGTTTTTCGTTTGCATTTTATTTATTGTTTTTTCTTTTCCGAGTTCACTTTTGTATTGCTCATCATTCATATGAAAACCGATGCCCCCGGCACCGATTTCCCCGAAGTTATATGGCCGCCATATCTTGACCTTAAGACTTCTGTCTTTCGCGCCAACTCGCCAACGTCAATGGACGCAGCAGCAGCGACGCATGCGCAAACGACAGCTTTTTAGCTTATTTCTCTTTTTTTTCCATTTTGTTCGATCGTATTTTTTTTCTCGTATTTTTATTGGTGACCCAATGGAGCGTCGCAGCGGCGCCGTTGAACGCACTCGGCCAAACGCCCACAATATATAATAATTTCGTGTTTTTAAATGCTGTTTATGTTGATTTCATTCATCGACAAAGAAACCACAAAAAAAAAAGCGTAGTAGTGAGCCAAAAACGTAAAACGAAAATGAAAACGAGTCGAAATCAGAGAACTGCAATATTCACTTTTTTCTTGATTTACTCATACCCAAAAGTTCTTACTCAATTCCAATCACTGAACAAAATAAAAGTTCTGAGTAAAAATCAACTCATGCTTACGAACGCATCATTCTTGTTCAGATCAGTCTTCGGATCCGAACTATTTTGTTCAGTTCCGCTCATTCGCCGAAACGAAGCGCTGAGTGAAATTCAACTCATGCCGATGAATGCATCACTCTCGTTCGGCTCAGTTTTTGATCCGATCTGTTTTGTTCATTTCGGATCATTCGCCGAAACAAAGCGCCGAGTAAAATTCACTTCGTCTTCATTATTCTTGTGGTCGAGTTGGTCGAGTTTGGTGCGTTTCGTTTTCGGCTTGTACGTGTGTGGATTGCACTAATAAGTATGTATGCATGACAATATCTCTTTTAAAATAATTAAGCTGATTTTGTCGTCTCATCAGAATGGATCCCGAAAGTATTATCGAACAAATACAAGCAAACATCGTGTTTTGTGCTTTCTGTTTCGTATTCTTCCTTCTTTACCGACCAGAGCAGTGCAGCGGCAGCGCTCTCTCTCTCTCTCGCAAGTGAACAAATTCATGAGCATTGATTCTTGCCCCTTTGAGTTTTACTCTTCATCAACACAATCATGTTTGAGTGGAATGAACGTTCGCTCAAAGTGATCGGTTTGAAAAAGAACATGATTAAACTCAGCGAGCCAAAGAAGTGAGTGATCTGATTTGATTTTTTAAAAAGAGACTCACATGTGAGTTTGATCGGTTTGATCGGTTGAGTGGAATGGCTTGATTATTCTTGAGTTGATCGTGTATGATTTTTTTGCAATCACCTGAAGCCGTTCTCTGGTCGAAATCAAGAGCCACATGCAAATTGAAAGCGAATTGAATATATATTTTGAGGTAAGCTGACCGCAAGAGAGTTGGAGCTAGTGCTGCTACTGCTGGTCACTGGCAGTGCACTTAAAAAATAATATTATTAATTGATTTAAAGTTTAAACTGAGATGAGCAGAAAAAAAAAAAACATGTAAAGGGAAAACTACAACACTTTAAACTGCAAAACGGTTAAAATAAATTGGAAAAATAAAAGTATTTAAAAATATTGAAGATTTTCGTATTAAATTACTTTTTGAAGGATTTACCAATAATAGATCAGAATAAAAAAAGATTTTTCTGAAGTTTAAGGCTGATTTATATATTATGAAAAATATTTTCAGAGAATGTTAATTAATAAATATGTAACTATTTTCTGAGGATTTTTGTTACAATTACGAAACTATGATATTAAATAAATACAACATTTTAGAAATTACCAGAGTGATCGCCAAGCCTAATTTACTCAAAAAAGAACCAATCTTTGTAGCCCATGTAGAATCTTTATTTTAAAATGAATAGTGGCTCCAATTTGTTTGCCAAGTTTATTCTCTGTACATCTCTTAAGCAGCCTTTGAAGCTGAGCTGGGCTAGCAACTAGCCAACCAGAAGATAGCCATTTATATGTGCCATTAATCGATTGTCAGCAGCCTCGTCATGGCCCGCGATCGCCATTGCGGAGAGTGTGGAGTGAATGAGACACGGAGAGGGTGTTGACTGACAACCAGTTACCTGTTGCCTGTTGTCAGATACCCTGACATGGCCAAGAAGCTTTGTGGCTTCTCGAGAAGGCTGGCGGCCAAGATCGCATTACTCGGGGAATATAATGAATATATGTGATTTGAAAATATATCGCATTACCTTTTTGTTCAAATTGTTTTGTTTTCGAATTGTATCAGGTTTATGAAATGTTTAAAAAGGTGGCTGACATAAAATCTTAAATGTATTGTGTTGAGCTCACTTTGAAATGTGTGATTTTTTGTTACATTTAATAATAATAAGATAAATCAAACTCTAATGCAAATTCCTGAAAGAAAGTGTGGCCATTATATTATTCCTTTCGGATTCTACAGATGTGTAGCGGGCAGGCCCACCAAGGTGCAGCATTCCGTGCGGTTGAGTTTGAGGAGCTAAGCTGTCCCCTTGCTGTCCGTATTAGGACAATTACTAAATAAATGCAAACAATTGATTAATATTAACTACATAAAGACAGTGTATCTAAAGTTCATTGTAGCCACTTCACTCATATGTATTGATTACTGATTTGCAGTTTGGCGTCTGTTACGGATTTTAATAAGTCGCTCTCGTATTCGATTTCTGCTTAGTGCTAACTGCTTGGAGAGTTGCATTAGCGGATTGCATTACCCGCTTGGGACCAGCAACAGGCAATCATCGCCGACTTCATCGTCATCATCACGGCAACTATACTATATATATCGATGGTCATTATTATCCTCCACTTTTGCCGTGGGAAGGCAAACAAATGGCAGGTTTCTCCTACACCTGAAGCGATATATACATATTTATATACGTATAAGAAAGTGAGGGGATCTCGGCAGGTGAAAATTGAGTTATCGTTAATTGCCAGACTGAAATATATAGGATTCACCGCCACCGCCACCCCTTAATTGCCACACTCAATTAACACAGGCCTCCGCCCCGTCCATGGCGAATTGCAGGGCAACTTGTCGAATCGATTTCGAACATTTTGAGTAATCTCCGTGTTTGGGAAGTATCAAGAAGACTCCGACATGGAATAACCAATTCGTGTTTGTCGCATTAACATGCAGTAAACAAAACAAAATTGGAAACAAAACGAGTGGAAACTGCAGGAAAACTAAGCCAACCAGCAAGCGCCCCCACACACGCTCTCTGCGGCTGAATTTACCTTCTCAGGGCCGCCGCGCCGAGAGCTCTAAAAATAGAGTTTAACAAACTGAAAAAGTATTCCACCACATACAAAGACACGCACACAGCGAAACCGAATGAAAATCACGAGTTCGGGGGGATGCTGGGAAATTCTCTGCTCCCATTTTCACATTTCAAATTTACACACATAACGCACCTCGCCGCCTCTCATTTTCCCCAGCTCGCATTCAGATGCATCCATCCTCGTCCAGAAATCCGCAATTCACGGGATGGATGTGAGGTTATTCCGAGGGAGCAAATCTCAACACAGTTTTTTTTTCCAGCGTCTGTTCCCTACGTCTGTTCCCTACGTCATCGTCCTGTGGCAGTCAACATCCTTATACCTTGTCCCTTCTCCTTTGTCCTGCGACTTGTCGCAATTCTTCAACATCACGAACCAGGGGTGTTGGCAGAGGGGTTACTTTTTGATTGGTTTACAAAATAAATATATTAACAAAAAAGTATAAGTAATTATAGGATCTCTGTGTATCTACTTATTAATTTTTTAATTATATTTTGTTTATACATTTTGATATAAACGTATGTATGTAGCATTGGTAAGAATACGGTCACACTGATTACTTCTTAACAATATTTGATATATTTGAATGGTATAAGTAATAACTCTAGATTAACCCATAATGCTAATTACTTCTTGTATTAAATACTGTTCAAAAATTACACTATGTTTATGTCACTAAAACAGAATGTATGTTTTCAAAAGAGTGACCTTAAATTTAATTAATATTATTTGCTTTTTCCATTCTTTGTTAAATGTTGCTGCTAACCAAACTTTGAATCTAATCCAGGAATTAATTAATTAACACAACCTTTTGCCCCTATCCCCTCTGAACTTAATTCTGCGTACGCCCCTGCTGAGATTAACCCCGTGGGGAGCGAGTGGAGTTTTCCCCGACTGACTGACTAACTGACGAGCTGAGTTCGCTGGCATGCATTCTTTGTCCTTAAGAAGGGATGAAGTGTGGGGGGCTGAACGGTGCGGAGTGGGTGTCCGCCGAGGGGGTAGCAGGGTGGAATGTTGAATGTTGCATGCTCCATAGAGGATGCCAGCGCCTGCCACTTGGGCACTTGTGTAACAGCATTTCTGTTTGTTTTTGTGCATCTTCTAAGGCTGAGCACCCGCGTTCTCTTTTTCACCATGTCAAGATCTGTGGCGGGGTATGTTGATTAGGAATCTAACTAGGTACACGATGCAAATATATAGATTAAGCCAGAATTGAAAGAAAAAATCAGGCTTCAAGTACTGCAATTTATTTAAGAAAATTTTTTTTTTAGAAAATTATGATCGCTTGATATTTCTATTAAATGAGTTATTTTTCTTGTCGTTTTAGATTAAAGTTCCTGATTCATTAGATTCATTCATTAATTAATCATATTGAAAAATAGATTGTAAACGTTTTTTTTTCATTAAAAATGTAATCTGACACTTACTTCCTGCTCGAATAAGTCAAATCATTTCACTTTCCTTTTTCTAAAGCATGAAATCATTCGTGTGAAAAGTCTTATTATATTCCTCACGAAGTCGTTTCCTTTGTGATATTTGACACCGATATGAAGTTACCGAAGATTGCATGAAATGCACTTCTTCTTTTTGGATTATATATATAAAATATGTACGTAACATAATCGAATGTCTATAATTTTAAGCTGCTGTTGTAATTCTAAGAGTGTTCTCTGTTTAAATTTTCTAATTGTTATCTTCACCCAAAAATCCCCTCTTTTCGGTTAGGGTATTCCCCAATTCATTAACATGATGTTCATTAATTTTTGCTCACTGACTTTATGTGTTGCCATGCGCCACCCCAATGTTCTGCATCGTGTTCGCCATCAAGTTCTCCCGGCTTCCCTTTGCTGCCCCATATCATCTCGTTTCCCTGCTCTGTTCTCTGGCCGCCTCCAGTTCATCTGCATGATGTGTCGTGGGTACATGAAGTGCTCTTTAGCGTTTGCTGACATTTTCTCTCCTTTTTTTCTTTTTTGCAACAGAAATGAAACAACGAAATGAGGGGAAAATATATAGAATCGTGTAGAAGGCGCCCATGTCGTGTGTATATATGAATATTCAGATGGGGCGGTCACTGCTCCACTTCGCCTTAAAATTTCGGATGCATTTTCATAATTTGTTTTTAGCCCGTGGCGCTGATGGCTCAGTGGAATGTGAACTTGTATTTACCGGTGCATTTCGGAACTGCTATTTATAATTATAATCGTTCTTGGCTTTAGAAATTTCTTCCATTGATCTTACTAAATGAAATGTGATGATTCCTTTGAAGTTATTAAAATGAAATTCTAAATAAATCATATCTCTAATAAATATTATGACTTAAGTCTATGACTTTGTATCACTTGATATCTCTTGAGATAATTCGATCATATACCTAGTTCCTCTTCCGATTTGATCACTAATTTACTGGCACATTAATAAGCTGATGTATCTGACAGGAAGCCAATAAGCCCGGGGGCCGTGATGTGCACTGGCGGTGTTCGAGGAGTAAACACACGCCCCGCTAATAACTTGTCATCTTTCTGGAACTTCATCCCGACTAGTTCCTCCAGTTTCTGCGTTCCCCAACTCTCCAACTGTCCCTATATGTGTATGTGCATCCACCTACCACCCCACCCACAGCCTTGGGCGTTCTCTCAATATTATGACAGCCAAGAGGGAAAATCTTTTGTTGCCTTTGCGCTTAATTCATCTCGAGCATCTCGAAGTTGGTCTTTCCTTTCGCGCTGCCGCTGTCCCTCTTCAGCTTCTCTTCATCATCCTCATCATCGTTTTCATCTTGGCGTCTTGGTCTTTTCCGCGTTTCATTTCCATTTCGAGAATGATAAAAAAGAATGTGAAAATATTGTGGCTGCTCCCTTTGTGTGTTTATTCTTCACAAGTTGTGGATCCCGTCTTCAGTGGCGGATTGGGGAGGAGTTTTTTGAATAGATACGAAGCACTCCCAAATTTGTTTAAAAAATTAAATACTTTTGAACATTTTGAAGTATTCTAGCCCTAGGAAAGCATAATATATATATTTTGAATTGTTCTTTCATTAAAATATAGCAAAAATATATTTATAAATATAAAAGAAATTATATACTACTGACTTCTACATTAAATAAAATAGAATGAATAAGTTTTCCGAAGAAATATTCGCCGATAAAGCATCTGATAGATACTTTGATTTATCATTAACTCCAAAATATTATTTTGTACGTACAAATCTCCCTCTTGAAAAGTATTTCTCGCACCTGCTTCTTCATTCTCAAATATTCAGCTTTTGTTTGTTTTCGTTAGTTTTTGGGTTGACTGAGATTAAAACTTTGTCTACTCTTATCTGCCTGAAAATTGTCTCTTCACTTTTTTTCCCTTTATTTGTGTGTTTTGCGTTATCCTCGCGTTGCAGTTGCATTTTTGATGCGCTTCATTGTCAGTTGACCCAATTTGATGGGCGTGGACCTCGGCGCAAGTAGCTCCCACACTAACACCACACCCCCTTTTCACTCCCATTCCCGACTCCCTTGGAAATCCCCGCTTTTCCCGCACTGCGGCCTGCTGAAATATTCATGTCTTGAGAAGCCATTCAGAGTTTTGAACTTCTTTCCAAGTTGATTTCTGTTCACACAATAAAATGCACGAAGTGGGCGTGCTGGCTGGGTGGCTGCACAGCGGGAAAAACTGACAAGGATACGATTTTGTATTTGTGGAAAGTAAAACAAGACTGTAATTATACAAACATTTATTGAACGTTTCCCCAGACATAGGTTTGTACCCTGTATCATTTGTTTATCACTTATTAATTCTATAAATCTTATACAATGGAGAAATATAGGTACTCAAGTTAATATTTAAGTATATTTTCTGACCTTACTATATTTTAGATGTATATACAAATAAATAGCCAAGGATATACAAATTTTTTCGAGTGCATCTCGCAATTGCCGCTTGCAATTACCCGTTGTTGGTGCTTTTGCTTGCCGCTGTTGTTGATTATTAAATACTTATTGCTCGACTTGTATTTGAAAAGCGCGCCCAAGAATTAAAGTTGAAGTCGACGAGGCAGACCTCTTTTGTGGAAGTGAAAGAGAGATGGGTGAGAGACCTTTGTGTTGGGTTAGATTGCATTAGGTTGCATGCAACGGGGCCATAGAAAGTGCCCCCCAAACCAAACCGAACCGAACCCATTGGAGATCCCCCCATAGAGAAGCCGCCGCGGCTTGAGCACGCACCAGACATATAGGATATATATAAATGAATTCGAAGGGTGGTGGTGAAGTTGAAGCTGTCACTTTTCTGGGTTTTCATGCAGCAGCAGCAGCGCCTCTTCAAAAAACCGTATGGGAACTGTGCCTCGGGCCTGGGACTTCATTGGTGACCCCGGGGCGGTGGTACATGCTCCCAAACAATCCAAACTATGGTAACTATGGTAATCACCTCAATTATTATTGTCTCAGTGCGATTACCCGCCAAATAACTCAATAAAAGTTGATGAACTGGGTTAGGGAAAAGATTCCCACAGCCTGGAATAGGGGTTTATTTACATTTATAGCCGGGCTTGTTCGTTGATTCTTAAAAAATTATACGAAACATTAAAGTATTTAGAAGCGAATAAAATCGTTATATTCCTGGGACTTTGAATAAAGTTAAATTTGGCCAATAATTATTTACAGAGATTTACAAGTATGATGCGATTACAAATCTTGGCTTTTTTCGTCTGGGTTTTCATTATAGTTTAAATATCATGATGATATCTTTAAAATGTTTATATTATTCTATACTAAATTCATACACGAAATCGAAATTTAGAGTCTTTAGTATTCATTATGTTCTTTTATTTTAAAGTTTTTTATTGTAAAATTTGTCTTATAACTTTTAATTATTTTTTTTTTTTTACACATACATATGTCTTGATTATTCTAGAACACCTTGTACGAATTTCTTTTGGTTGCTTTTATTCTATAAACTGGCAATTTCTGGCAGTGCATGAGCTGCAAGTTTCGATATGGCAATGCCTTTTGCTCTTTCCGACTCTCTCCCCACTCTCTGCTGATTTCTTGCTTCCTCTCTCACTTTCAGTCTCTCATTTGCAAATAGGGGTGGACTGGCGGTAAATTTCCGTTGTTATTTGCAAAATGCAAGGATATTCAAGAAGGGGAATATTCGAAGGATATCCTGGCGGTTGCATTACAAAAACAACATCACTTTGAGCTTCTTGCGGGAAGTTGTTGTTTTTTGTGTTGATCTTCTTTTATTATGATTTAAACAAAAGCCGCTAATAACTTGCAACCCCCTCGCTCGCTCTCTCACTCCCTCTCACTGGCTCTCTTTCCCGAAGTGCCCCCAATTGAGAGAGCGAGAGAGTTTCCTTACACGCTCTCCGGAAATTGCGTTTAATGGTCGCGTTTAGAATGAATTTTAATGTTGATTAAACTGCGTCGTAAAACTATTTGCTAAGGGTTTAGGTGTAGGTCATTTTCCAACAGGCTTTTCCCAGGCTCATCAAAAATTGGGGGGGAGTTTAGTTAGTGGGGCCTCCCTTCTTGCAGAGAAATTTCCCGAGTATTCCGCCGAGTAACTTTGGGAGCAGAGACATTTTCCGCTGCAATTTCGCCCCCCACACACAGCTGCATTTTGTGAATTTTGCAACCCCGTCGTCGGCGAAGAAAAACAAAAAGAAAAACAACCCGCACTTTGAGACATCTGTCTGCGTTTCACTCTCGCTCTCTCTGTCAGTGTATTTTCTCTCGCTGCTCGCTCTTTTCTCTCTCGCAGAGAGCGCCAGGAGCCGCTGTGGCTGCCGTCGACGCCTTCAGTAATGGAAATATTTCAGCCAGAGCTCAGTCAGTACTCCATTTCAGTCAGTTAGCCGACGTTAGTTTTTCGCAGACGCTTTTCCGCCTAGCAGTATTTTTCTAGCCCACCCAAAAAAAAAAAAAAAAAAATGCTCTCTAATTAGCAGACTAGTCATTAAACACAATCCCAAATTAGTAATAAATTTAGCCATAGAAGCACCTATGGAGATATTAAGAGAGTTTTACATTGAAGTGCCGTGGTATTTCGGGCCGAATATTTCGCAAAAGTAACCCCGTGTGTATGTATTCGCCTGTCTGCCTCAGTCCATTATCCTTTCGAAACACACAACCGCACACTCGCTCGCACACTCACAGCATATATTTTATATATCCTTATACATACATATATCGGCAAATTAAAAATATATCGCGAAACCAAAAACAAGAGAATAAAGCAGACAGACTTCAAAGTGAAATCCCCCTCCCAAACGCCGCGACTATATTGATTTTTTCGTCATTTTATCGGTGCCAAAGTGTTTGTAATATACCGTCCATACAAAAAAAGAAAAACAAAAAAGAGCAAGAACCTAGTTCCCTAGAACACAAAAACGATTCCGTTTCACTGAACACTCTGCCTTAACTATATTTACCTAATACATAATTGAAGAGGAGCGGCCAAAGCGACGGGACACACACTAGTTAAAAAGGACTAAGTGTCCTCGTCCCCCCATTCAACCACCACAAAATAACAAGGGAAAACTGAAAATATCAGCAGAATGAGCAGCTACACTGCCGCCCAATATTACAAGACCACCAATATGATTACCTCCAATGAGATTTACTGGTAAGTTGTTGCCTTGTTTCACAAAGTTTAAGGACATTTCTAGGGGCGCCAACTTAAAAGTTGAAATTGGCGTAATTCGATAAGAATTTTCGGAAGAAATGTGTTGAATTTGATGTCCCGAGCTTCAGGACATATCAAAGGAAATGCTTTGGCTCTCATTATGCCTTCAAGTTTACTTAATTCTCTTTTATAAATACGTCTGACAATGATTTCTTTTCATTAACATTCTTGTTTTAAAATAGAATACAAATCATATATATTTATGGAAAGCTTTAAGGGGTATTTTTAGGCCAAATAAGTCAATATATCATTTCGACAAAACTAAATATTCTATTCATGGGATACTGTATATAAGTAATTTCCAATTCAAAATATATGGCTGGAATATAATATATTTGATTTCGTTATTTATACATATACATTATTAATAAACTATTGTTCTTTTTAGTTAGTATAAGTCCTAAATCATTTGTCAGATCTCTATTATACTTAATATAATTTTTAGCAATGAAAAATGCATTTAGGACTATACTAATCACCCTAAAATTTTATGAATACATTTTTTTGGCGACTGTATTATCCTTTTTTGCACTTGTAAGAGCTCTGTCTGTCCAGGCCGCCCCCGCTTTTTTCGCAACTAAAGTGGCAGAGTTCAAGGTTCGATTAGTTAAGCTCGAGGACAATTGTGACGCAATTGCTCTCTGTTTCTGTCTCTCAGTGTTTCTCTCTCTGTTTGCTTGGCAGCTTCACCGGCCACGCCCCCGTCCACACCGACGCTGCCTCCTTTTATTTCGGCCCCATCAATAGTGCAATTTTGACGCGCTACACAATGCCCACACACGACGTGGATGCTTGGAAAAATCCCATATCCCCGAACATATACCCAACACAATATCCATGGCTTTTGATAGCCACAAAAGGTCGAAACGCCCACTGTAAACGCCCCCGCATCATAGCCAAGTTTTCCACAACCGTGGGCGTCTTGCTCGCTCGCTCTCTCCTTCTCTCGAAGTCTCTCGCATCCCAAAAAAAGTTGCCAACGAGTTTGTTAATTTACCGAACTATGCTGCCAACTTTCAGACAATATCTCTATGCATTTTATATGAAAAGTATTTGTTATGCATCGCTGCAATGTTCATAATTATTCTGTGAATTTATTTTAAAACAAAACCTATGGCAGGGGAATTTATTTTAAAATGTTTCAAGTTTTACCAACAGAAACAGTTTGCCCCGAAGGCTGCAGCGAAAAATTGCCAGGCACGCCGAAAAGTATGCAATAAAGTTGAGCACAAAATGTGGCTCAGTGCCAAAGTTAGCTGCATAGGTGGCGCCAGCTGATAGTTTTGGCAGTCATACAAGTTATTCATTGCTAAAAATTGGAAATACCAGTCACAACAAAGTTTTTTTGACTCAATGAACTTGGTATACCAATTAATGATTAATTCATTTAATAATTCATTTTTCAAGCATTAAACTTTGAGTGAATAATTTCTTAAGAATGTACAGAGTCCAATTACCCAAAAAAATATGTTTCAAAAAATAACTTCAAGCTCAATATGAACAATCTCAGAAAATTCGTACATTCCTATTTCGGTGTCCTGTCTGTGTACCTGTGGTGAACCTTGAACTTTAGCATTTTTCGTACATAAAATTACATAAAGTATACAGTATATATAATGTTGTTTTGCAAGAGGGCATTTGGTATTAGGCATGAGTGGGTGGCATTATGTAGATGGCGGATGGTACGATATAACCAGCAGAGCTCCCACGGCGAAGGCACGCGCATGAGAATTCCAGCGATAAACACGTGATTATATGTACATAACCTTCTATGGGTCTCTCTGCGGCACAGCAGACAGCATTATCTAATCCAGCAAAAGCGCAGTGCTCTCCAGAGAGTTACATTTGTCGCACTGACCAACTGGGCTTATAATATCCGGGTTACAATGCAAGATAAGCAGGTGTTATAAAAGCGTGTTAGGGTACGGGGAAAACCAAAAATGTTTTCTTCTTTAATCGATCAATTAATCGTTAGATAAGCCATGGTAAACTGTTCCATTTAATTGTAAAATAATAATCATAAAAAAAGTATTTGTAAAGCAAGTTAAGGAATTATTCTTGGATTGCATAACAAACGCTTCTTTATCGCTTTTATGATGGAGTTAAAATTCTTTATATCCTTATGAAAAGACTATACGTTATGCAGTTTTTACACATTATCTTTTTAGTTGCCGACTTAAGAGCCGGTTTATTATCATACTTAACCATAACTTCGTGGTTGTACATTTAACTACACAATGGAGACTAGTAATGCAAATGTACACTCATATATTTATATAATTTATACATATTATATAAAAACCCGAAATAACTTTCGCTAACGATCAATATTCCGATCTCGAATATCGAAACATGAAATGTATAGGTATATACTTATATGTATATGCATTAAACCTGCTAATTATCTTCGAGAAATAAACGTGCACAACAATATTGTTTATTTATAAGTACGCATAGCTATTGGGTAAAGTCATGGATTCATTGCCATTATCGAAATCTATAAATTCCCTGGCAATCGGTAGCGAAAAACCAATGGGGCTGAGCAGGTATACTATAAGACATTTGTCATTTGAATTCATTGGCAGCTATTTACCATTAGTTTTGCTCTTCCTGTACGATATATAGATTAATATGTGGCTTACTCATTGCATTGCATAATGAAAATATGCAAATATGCTTTTCGAATTGTAGATTACTATGAGTAGCAAATCAATTAAAATTAATTGCATTTCTCCCTTTTGTTTGGATTTCCTCGTAAGCGCGTGTTATTCAATACGAGACCCGGCATTATTCCGATTACTGGGTAGCTGCTGCAACTGTTTGACATTTCCCCTCGATTTCCACGCGATGGGAAGTGTTTTTCCTCTTTCTTTGCCTGCTCATTACTCGCAAATCGCTTTACTGTCTCGGGCTCTAGCCAGCGACTTTTCCAGTAGTTGAAAGTCGTGGGATTACTTAATGACTTTCTCACTTTTACCGTCGCCACCACTACTGCCTCCATTGTTGACTTGTGGTCCCGTGGTCCAGTCTTGGTGCCCTATTCCGCGAGGTGATTACTCCAAAGTCGCTGGCCGGACAGCGATTATACTACTCCGATTACTCCACGTGACCCACAGCACTCGCGTTTCATGATTTTCCGACGTTCATTTACTTTGGTCTTGGGTTTACTTTTGGTCCAACGCTAATTGAGTGCCAGACTCCCGGCGATTGATAAACCGAAAAGCAAAGTGGAAGTTAAATGCAAGCCAATATTCGGTTACACGGAAAAGATTATTTGGAATTTCTTTATTGGACCTATTTCTTGTTTTTTAGCTGAAGAGAAAAATAATGTATTAATATATACCCCTGTAAGGAAATAAAAGAAATGAAAGCATTATGAAATGTATATTGAAAGTAAAAATGTATCCTGAAAATGTTTTAATTTAAAATAAAGTAAGACCCAATTGATTTTCAATTATTATGTGAATCTATGCCTTCTCAATCATATTATATACATTTGAAAATTCAATCAGCAGTATTCTACTGAAATAAGACTAAATACTAAAAGTTTTCGCTATGCAGATGTGAAATCAAATAGCTCACTTCCCGTTTCAACTGGATCTTCTTCCCCTTTTACCTCTCTACCCGCAATTATTTGTTTTCTAGGCATCTGGGTTTGTAGGCCTAATGCAAAGCAGCAAATAAATTCAGATGAGGTGCCTGCTGGCTGCATGGCCGAAATCGCAGAACCTACCGAGCATCATCTCGTCGCCGCCGCCGCATGAAAGCATCTAAATTAAAGTGCGAAACCAGTTGGGGAAGTTGACGTCATGTACATGTAGGCGGCCGGGCGGGGGAGGGGCACTGATCAAGGGGGTTGGTGGTAATCAAGGGGGGAGGAGGCGGAAAGTTGCCGGTTTGCCGGTTGGCAATACAAGTTAACCAGTTCTTGCAGCAGTTGCCGTCGTCGTCGTCGTCGTCGTCGTCCTAGTTATGTATGAGCCAAATTTCTTGGAGCCGGCTTTTAGTCTTTTAGCCTGATACTCGCTTCTTGAGTGCGCCACTCCCTCCACACCCGCGGAATCACGAAATACATGCACAATAAGATAAAAAGTTGCGCTATCTATTAAAATTGTTCATCATTCAAATGGGAATTTTCTGGTTAAAAGCCAGTTTACTCTAGGACTGAGAAAGTATAAGCTTTAAATAGATTAAAAGTTCTACATATTGTAAGGGGAAGTATAATTCGATTATTGAATAAGGCATTAAAGTTATAAACTTACTGGTCGTTGATCTAAAGAATTGAAGAATTAAAGAATTTATCAATTTATCTGAGTAAAATCCAAAGAATAATAAGAATAAACCCATTTAAAATTTGATTTTCTGCTCACAAAATTCCACAATTTTATTTTCAGTGTAGCCTAAGTCAGAACCATCTGAAAAGTGCTTTTTGTTTCGCTTAGATTTCCTTTGTTGTTTCTTTTGTTGAGTGCTGCTACTGCTGCTTTTGCTTTTTCAGTTGCCCAATTCAGCAGCAATTTCTGAGTTGGATGCAGACGCATTGTTGTTTCGCAGTTGGCTCGGCAATTTGCATTGAATTGAAACTGACGAAATGCAGCCTGGCAATGCAATTTCTATAGAATTAATCAGACTTGCCCTGCCAGGGCTTTGAATTTACCTGGTGAAGTCGAGCGATCAGTAGGAAAGCATTGACCCATGGATCAGATACATTGTGTATGTAATTACTGGTTGTATATATGCGAAATCAGAGCTTTCGTTGAAGTATTGAGTGAGGAGAACCCACATATCAAGAGATCCGTTTCTAGGAAATAAAGCATAACATATTCTTAAAGTTATTAATTTATTAAGAAACACATTACTAAAAGAAACCTTTACATTAAACTGCATTTTCTAAGAGCTTTTAAATTAAGAAAACGCCATCTTTATGCCATCACAAACTCAAATAGACTCATCAAAACAGAAATTGTGTAATAACAATCAAGCTTCCCCCCCAATTGTCATGGCCTAAACAATTATGACTCGTGGCTTCTACCTGAATTACTCAACACCCAGTCTATTCGCTATTTGAAGACTCTTTCAGGTTCATTAGCTTCTGTTCATAAAAGACAAAAAACAATAAAATACCCAAAGAAGAACCCGAATTAGAAGAAAGGCAGCCCAACATTCACTAAACAGCCAAAAATAGTAAATGAACAATCAGAAATTCGCATAATGATCACCATTTGTGAGTCGGATTATGTGAAGCTCCCGAGATTTGTCGTTATCCAAACAACTTGTGAAAGAAGACGCCACAAGAAGTACGAGAAAACAAAAGAAAATTTGAGAAATTCAATTGGCCAAGATGCAGACGAAAAGTAATATTAATAAGCTGTTAATAGCTTGTAAACATGAATTTTCCAATGAAAAAATACCATAATGAAAATGGATGGAAAAGCGCAAACTGTGTAATCATAAACAGACACTACACGGAGAAGAATCATTAATAAAAACGGAATTTATTAATTTACAATAGCTTACAGAAAATATATTTTCTGAAATTATTTGTAGTATTTTGAATAACACCAAAAGGTTTATCAAGGTAATCAAAACCTAAAAATATATGGATTTCAGATTAAATATCTATAGATAGAGGTTATACATTAACATCTTACTTTGGTTAGAAAAAGATCATACACCACTTCAGTACTCCTACGAGTTATCCATCAACTTTAAAGCTATGATGTTTCAATTGAGCTACAAATGCAAATAAAATTATGTCTTTATTGCAAGACTAGTGACAGATTTCGCAGATATTTTTTCTCTCTGTAGAGCAGTGGGTGATGTGGGGCCGGTGGCTTTGGTTTTGTGGGCGTGTGATACGTGATTTAGAGCCTAACGAGCGCTGCAGAACCCTTGTGGGCGAACTTTCCCATTGTGCCACTTGAGCAGCGAGCGATTCGGCCGCCGCTCGTTGATTGATGAAGGCGCCAGAGGCAGCTCCAAAATACATATATAACTAAAAAAAAATTTCAAAAACAAAAAAGCTCAGCCAGTGGGCAACCCAGCGAAAGGGGGAGTTGGGGCTTTTTTCTTTCTTTCATTCATGGCCAGCGAAGTGCAAGTGAAAGTGAAGTCCCAGCGATTCCGATTCCAATGAGTACTCGTACTCGTGTACTCGTACTTCATGAAACCACAAAAATTTCCCACTAACATAATTTTGTTGTATCTTTGGTATCTTTTGTATCTCGCACCCCTTCCCCAGCTGTTTCTCTTTCAGGTTTTCTTTCAACATTTTCATTTGTATCTCATCATCCGTCACTGGCTATCTTCGTCTGCTATACTTTTGATTTAATTGAATGAAAAACAAAAAATATGATAAATTCGGGAACCGAAATTTCGGGTACTCTTTCGAAGATATCATTGCTGTAATAGTAGTTTGAAGCTATCAAACTTTTTATGAATTGCTTAAAACTTTAATACATATGGATTGCAAAAGTTTCACATTAAAATGCTTATAAGCGACAAAGTTATGATAGATTGACTAGAATTACTTTTGTGATCGCTTCATAGCTCTTTTTTCTTTTAATTTTACTAGGCTTTATCCTTTTACTTTTAATGGGATATAAGGGATATAAGAATGACAGATATTGAGCTTAATTAAATTTTTTTTATAAGAAAGGCCTTATCGAAAGCCGATTCTTTCTGGAATAGACCATATAAGATCTCTTCAAATTGGATTCGAATTAAAATCTGTGAAAGTGAAACGAGAAAAGGCATTTAATAATACCCCTTGGCAAGTGTATGAACAGAAAAAAAAATGCGAGCAATGGAAAGCCCTAATGACAGAGGCGAGGGAATCTCGATCGTGATATGGTCGTGATCCGATCCCCGAGCCGATATCGGCCCTGTCAGGCTTCATTAGCCGCGCTCCCGAGACTCTCGCAGTAGCATTGTCTCGCATTTTGTCTCCCAGCGTTCACTTTCTAATGAGCCCGAAAGCCGGCAATGTGCAGTATATATACTATATATATACTATAGTAGGTAAGCCGTGTAGCCATGACCGAATGAGCGATTCAATGGCCCCGCCATCGGCAAGTTGAAGGTAAGTAGTCATCGGTCGGCTATATAGGGGTTAGGTTGCGTTCAGGGGGAGGAGGGGAGAAAACCATAAGCTCTCGCAATCGTTTTGCTGGGTTTCTGTTTTGGGGCGGACCCGAAGGTCTGCTGGGCTGGCTGTATTTTGTATAGGCTCCTCTTTCCCACCATCCCCGCCGCTGCCGCTGCCGCCGCCGCCGCCCTTTGTCTGCTCACAAATTGGGTTCAAAATGCCTAAGGTCAGGCGAGCAAATAAGGGGGTTTTCGAGGGGGTAAACGAGGTAATCGCATAGTTAGTAACTACACACGACAGAGCTTTCGCGATGTTTACTAATGAAATATAAAATGCGTTTTATATGCCAGATACGAACAGGCAGTGGGGAGGTTCAATAGTTGGGCTTGGAAATAAAATATAAATATCTTGAAAGTAAAGAAGGAACCTTGGGTCTTAAAATTTCAAAGTAACCTTAGAGAGCTTGAAGGAAATTTTCTCCTGATGGGTAAAAGTCTAGAACTCGACCTAAAAATGAATAAAAATAAAAACCTAGTTAATATTTTCTGATTATACAGTCTTTATGGTTTTGTAAAGAATATAAGGATATTTTCCTTATACTTTTGGGTGAAATACAACAAATATTAAAAAGGTTCAGTGTTGTTATTCAATATGTTTTCTTTACTGCTTGGTTTTTTTCAGTCTATATACTATAATGTTTTCGTGTTCTATTTCTAGGTTCTTTATTGTTCTCACTAGGTCATTTTTTTGTTGTTCAAAATTCCTGACAAAAGCGTCTTCGGCTTCATCAGATGACTCACAAATCAAGGAAAATTAGAATTTAATTAAACATTCTTCCCGCTCGTATTCTTGGAGCGATTACAATTACAATTACCCCCGCTGATAGACCTGAGGCTTAATTAAAATCCCTTTGGCAACCCTCGCCGCTCCGGGGATTTGTTGTTTCTTGGGGCTGTCATCATCGTTGACGGTTGTTTATTGTTTCATAACAGCTGAGACTCGGCCCAGACAAGTATGGCAAATGGGTTTGTGTACCTTGTACCTAATGCGTTAATATCAGCCAGCCTCAGCTGGGTTTGGAGTCATAGGGATGAGGAAGCGGACTGGAGAGGGAGCAGTGGGCAAAAGTTTTGGTTTTATGTGTGCATATGTTTACGACTTCAGCTTTAACGATGCCGCAGCTATGACAGCGTCAGCAGCATGCAGTGAAAGAAATACATATATATATGTATTCAGCCATTAGTGATCGAATTAAAATTAAGTAAAGTTTGCACGGTCAAAATTCCTATGTAAAATCAGAAAAAACTTCAAGGTTTTTCCAGCTCTAGTCTGAATATAACATCAAAGAACTAGCTGTCCTAATATTATAGTAAGCATTTGACATAATTGACTTGGTCAAAATTGTTTTCAGTGCAGCAGCAGGTTTCAATGAAAAGTCAAAACAGGCCGCAGGTCCGGATATAAATGGTTTGTTGTCTGAAACACACATACAGGCAGACAGACACATCATACACTCCACACACCATTCAGCACACACAACACAGTCATCGGGCTTAACGCTCAGCTTGGCTCAGCCGCTCAGCCGCTGAGCGGACCGAGGCGAAGCCAAAGCCAGTGAGGCATTACGCTGCCCATTTTGTTAGCGGGCCGCCGCGAGCGACTAACTACCAACAACCAACCGCCAACTGCCAACTGCCAACTACCAACTACCAGCGTACGTACAACTACCAAGTAACCGCCATGCACACATGCCTCTGCGTCTCAGTCTCCATCTCCATATGGCTTATAGCACATGGACGTCAATAAAAAAACATCGGCAGTAAAGCGCCCCCGCTCGCCCTTCGGCTTGGTGCGGTTCGCTCGGTTCGTGACTCACCTGAGCGTAACGTAAGCTCAGCTTATTGTTCGACTCCGAGCGCAGCCACAATCGATATACCCTCTCTCTCTGCAGGGTATTCTCGTTCTGTTTCTTGGCCGAAATTGTGCATCGCAAGGGGGTTGCATTTTTGAGACTTAAAGGTATTAAATTCCATTTCACACATGCGATCAGGGGTTTCATTTTAAACGTCACTAAGTACTCTCTACTTCAGATAAGCATCTGTTTAAAAGATCGTGTCTTAATTGATAAGAAAAAACTATATTCCTGTCTTATTAAAAGTAACTAAATACTTATAATGAGAACATAGAACAACCTATAAAAATGCATATTACATCTGTCTAATAGGAAGACCTGTACACTAAAAATTAAAGACAGAGAAACAATTGGGCAGAGGGTTTAATGATTCTTCAAATAAGGGTGTGCCATGTGGTCAGGGTTGACCATCTGTTTTTAAGAAAATTATCGTGTTCCAAAACTTTAGAAATGTGAAATTTAATTAACATAAGGTTTGCACTTATCATATACTTGTATTTCGTAAAAGTAAAATAAAAATTGGAGCTGCCAGCTTGGATAGTTTTCTTTATCTTTGGAATACAGCATATATTTCCCAACTAGATCTAGTGTTTTATTGCTGAATAAATCGGTTGAGTTGAGTTTTGTTGTTAAAGAAGGTGATGATCGAGAGGTTAACTTGGACCAAGCTCTGATGGCTTATGTATTTCCATAAGACATGTGAATCTTAATCGCTTTTAAAGGGTACCAAATCTACGGCCTTTTAAATCTTCGCTCCTATAAACAGCGTACCAGCTGTTTTTCGCTCTCCGAGAGCGAAGCTTTGCGGTCTTCGGTCTTATTCCATATACCAATTTGAAGACTGTCTTGAGAGAGTGTTTTTCGTGTCGTTTGCATACAAATTTACACCTCTTTACGACTGTTTGTCGATTTATGTGTGTGCGTATAGTGTTTTCGGATCTGTTTTGCAATTACCCAATCTGACAATGGAGCCAAGTGGGAAAAACACGCTGCAGCGCGGAGATGTCTGGAAACTTTTCAACTTTGCAGCTCCTCAAATTGAATTGAGTTCGTTTTCGCTCGTTTAAAAATGCAAATAATGTTGATAATTGAGAGGTTTACTTTCTAGCAGCGGCTGCACTTTAATAATGGCTTATATAATGTCAATTAGGCCCACTGTGACAGCACACGTCAACGCTTATGACGCTTCACCAGTGTGCGAGAGAGCCAGATTTAATGTGCAGGTTTTAAATGCACAGGTGTGTGAGTGCTTTTGGGGGTTAAAAAGTGAATTTTGTAGTTTCCCATTGTCTTATTTTCGTTAATATTCATTTAAATATATGTATATATATTAATCATGTTGTGTAGTTACAGGAAGTCAAAAAGTATAGTTCTCTTAGTACAGTTTACGTGCAATAAAAACGGTTTATAATATTAACTATACGTTTTTAAAAGGAAATCATATTTTCCGGGGTAATATAAAAGAAATACAATTGGTTCGGATATCTAATTAAAATATTTAAATTATACTATTATCTAAACCGCAAGCTTACTTGAATATTATGCATCAAACTTATAAAAGCCTAGAGATGGGTCATAAATAATTAGAAAGCTGATCTAAATATGGGTCTATTATAAATTCATATTATAATTTTTATTTAGCAGTATTAATTGGATCAATGCCTTAAATTATATAGGTAGAATTAAAAATTCCCGTTAAATCCGAACATATTTTTTTTTGGGATTTATCTCATTTTTTGTTTAAATTTTGCAAAACTCGATCAAGTGGAAAATACCAGCTTAGTACCTTTGGTAATAATAATGACAGCAATATTAGCTTTTTTTAAGTGGCCCACAAACTTGACTATTGGCAATAACAACAATGAACACCAACAACAACACACCACCTCCTCTCCACCTATACAGCTGCACTCGCAGTCGCGCGCTCTTTTTCCCCCAACTGAGCTCTGGAAACCGTTTGGTGCCTCTGCCTCTCTCAGTCTTTTCCAAAGCTTCGTGGAGGCAGCACACGCTCTTCGCTTGCTCGCTCGTCGTTACACCTTTCGCTGTTGCCGAACGCAGTCGCCGCCTGCAGAGCCGTCTGCAGAGCAGCCCGCGCCGCAGTCGCTGATCGTGTGTGTGTTTTTATTGTTATTGTTTCAACGAATATATTGTTCAATTAATGAACGAAAAGCAAGAAAAAAGTTTCGATTTCAAAATTGAATTTTTAATAAATTCAATGCAAATTGATGTGCAAACAAAATAAAAGTGAGTGTGTGTGTCTAAGCGTGTGCGTGAGTGCTAAATGAAAGGAGGAAAAAAATGAATAAAATATTGCGAAAATTCGCTACACGCACTTTGTTGCTGTTTTCTGTTGCAAATTTGTTGTCAAGGCGAGTTTGTTTATTAATTTGACATCGCCGTGTCCCCATGCCACAATAAAAATAATACAACACACAGAGATACACAAAACAATAAAACAAAACTCAGCCGAATAAAGCAAAACGGAAACCATGAAACAAAAAACAAAACAAACCAACAACAGCAATATTTGATGTAAAAAATAAAATATAATTAAAGAGAAAATCGCCTTTCTCCAGCGACGAGTATCACAAAAACAATAGTGCCGCCAACAGCAACAAAAACAGAAACAACTAGATACAGTGAACACTGATCAGAAAGTGAACTTTTCTGAGACATTCGAAATACAAGGAAGGAAACCCTTTTAAAATCCGGGAACCCAATTTATTTTATTCCCGTATCTTACACTTTTAACTTCTATAGATAGAATAGTTAGTAGTTCTTTCACAAAGTCTGGTTTCTATTCAAACAAACTTTAAGGATATGTTGTCAGACTTAATTAATTTAAAACATTAATCAGAACGCCACGTTTACAATGGGGATGTGTTGAGATCATTTTATTTAATAAACAAAAAACAAACCTAGAAACATTTATTTCACAGTTCACTGTACCAAGAGTTCACTGCATACAACAGTAGCGGGTGCGAAAGAGAAAAAGAAAGACAGGGAAGGAGGTGGAGCGGGATCGGTAGAAAGAGCGGGATCCACGGCCACTGCCCCGTTACGTTTCGGCAAACACACGAAAAATAAAACAGAAAAACAATCCAACACAACATAAATCGCGTGTGTGAGTTTTTTTGTGTATTTTCGAGTGTGGTGTGGATCCAACTGGAAATTTCTATTATTTTGTAATTGAATTCGCAGCAAGTGCTGCGTACTATTTTCAAAGTCGAAATTTCAACGCATTCCTCAGATAAAGCTGCAACAAATAACATAAAAAGTATACCTTCCATCGCCAGGAGTTGACCGCCAAAATCGCTGATTCATCGCAAACTTACTTGCTTTTTGAATCACCTTTTTAATGGCACTTAAAATGCAGCAAACGAAGCATTTCTAGGGATTTACCTTCATCTTTTGCATTAAGTTTTCAGAACTTTTCCAGCAATGTTTACACAACATTTGTTTCAAAGATGGAATTTTTTGTGATGAAATCTTTGTCGGAATAATCAAATATGTGGGCTTCTTATTTAAATCTTAGAATTATAATTAGCAAGACATATTTATATGGAATTCTGTTCAGAAATAACATGGTTTGGAATTATCAATTAGTTTCAGATTTTAAAAGAAATCTGCAAACCAGAAAATAAGATTTTCTCGATGATTTTTTTATGATTAGTAGAAAGTTTTGAACTAAGATGTCCTTTTTTAAATATATTTTTTTTAATAATAATATTAAGTTAAATTAGCTTAATAGGTACACAAAAAAAAAAAACAAGAGTTTAACCTTTCTACGCGTTGTCTTAAAAGTATACTCAAGCAGTATAACGAGTTAAGTATAGATTTTATACTTCAAAATATCAAATGTATACTCCAAAGTTTAGTTTTTATACTCTATAGTTTCAATTGCGTATTTTTGAGTATTATTTTTATACGAACCTACATCGAAAATTCGATAACATATCGCGTAAGCTGGAATTTAGTGCTTTTCTGTTTGTCGTGTTAGTGATTATTATGAAATATTGGTGCAGATGAGTATAAAATGTATACTTTCGTAGTATTAAATTGATAAGCATCTAATTAAGAAATTTTTCACACTCAAGAGTATAGAATTCATGTAACAATCGTATAGGTTCTATGATGATTTTTTTTTTGGTGTAGCTTAAGATTTTCTATATTCCTATATATGTAGAAGTTCTGGAATTTTTAAAATAATTCGAACAATTTACTTTAACTTTAAGATAAGAAACCTATCGTCAAAAGTATCTCACGTTTTTCTACTAAAATCTATAATTTTTCTAAACGAACATTTTTGTTGTTTTTTGAGTGACTAACCGTTTTTTCGTCGTTTTAAACTGTTTTTGGTGCTTTATTTTCTTAATCAGCTGATTCAGAGTGGTAAACAAAGCTTGGAAAGCCGAATGCTGTTGATCCGAAATAAATAAAGTCAATCTTGAAGAGCATCTCTCTCTCCCATCTCTCTCTCTCTCTCTTTCTCCTCCTCTCTCTTTTTGTGTTGTAAGTGAGTCGTTTTCCAGTGCGTTTCAAGCCTTTTGCTTTTGATTTTGATATTGGGTTTGCTTTTTTGACTTTGGCTCTCGGCTGCAGTTTCAGGCTTTGGCTGTTGCCGTTGTTGCCTTTGCCTTTTGGCCAGGCTTGTATAATCGCTTGCCACCCAATTACGCTGCGTCGCCGCATTCGACGTTTGCTGCACACTCTGTTTCCACTTCCTCTTCCGCTCGCCGAGAAAATGGCTAAAAGAGAGGCGGACAGCGAGAGAAGAGACAGAGAGAGAGAGAGAGCGAAAGAGTGCAACAAGAGAGGGAGTGTGTGTGCCTGGGTATTGTTGGTGCTTTTTTGTTACGTGCGCCGTTACTAATGACACGAAAGTGAATAAAAAGCATTGAGCACGGGCTGTCTGCCTGTCCCTCTTCCTCTGCTTCTACACCTTCTTCCGCCCCACCGTCCCTCGCCCACTTCCCCTTCACCTAAAATACTGCAGAGAGGAAAAAATCAATAGAATTATTGATCAGTATGGATGTATTTAAATTACGACTTTGAAAAGTGTAAGGCTGATCCATTTCAATTTTTATTATACCTTCGATATTATTAGTACATTATTTCAAGGATAACTTCCTAAATCCATCCAACCAAAAACCGAGAAGAATTCCCTGTTGAATTCCTCTTGCCTACACCCAAAAAAAAATCATAATAGAACCTATACGATTGTTACATGAATTCTATACTCTTGAGTATGAAAAATTTCTTAATAAGATGCTTATCAATTTAATACTACAAAAGTATACATTTTATACTCATCTGCACCACGACAAACAGAAAAGCACTAAATTCCAGCTAACGCGATATGTTATCGAATTTTCGATGTAGGTTCGTATAAAAATAATACTCAAAAATACACAATTGAAACTATAGAGTATAAAAACTAAACTTTGGAGTATAGATTTGATAGTTTGAAGTAGAAAACTTATACTAAACTCGTTATACAGCTTGAGTATACTTTTAAGACAACGCGTATAAAGGTTAGTCTCTTGTTTTTTTTTTGGGTGTACGTATTTTCTTTCTGTGCAAACTCCGCTCCGCGAGAGCGAGAGAGCGTACAACAAATAATTATAAATTAAATAATTATACAACACAAGCAAGAAAGAAAGAAAGAAAAAAAAAACAGCTTTGCAACTGATTGTGGCTGCCGTTGCGCTGCTGTTTTTGTTTCAGCTTCTGCTGCGCTGCTCTCACCTGCATTTGTTGCTGCTTTTGCCGCTTTTGCCGCTTTTGCTGCTCGTGCAGTGGAACACCTGTAAAACAAAGGCAGGTCTGCTATCTGCGGCAACAACAGTAACAATAGCTTCCATATAGCAGCTACGATAGGAACCCTAGCTGATCTCGATGTCGTGCTCTAGAGCGGATGCAGCTCTGGATAACTATATAAACAGTGGTTGTTCTCGAAGCTGGACTCCAGAATACAATTAAAATTAATAGCGCCAATAAGCTTAAGCAGACAGGAGATTGCTAAAAAATAAGGCAATTCTGCATCCGATTTGGTAGGGAATATCTTAAATTTAAGTGGAATTTTGTTCTTCTAACTCTTAATTAAATTGTGTTCTTAAAACCCCTTTCTAAAAGTCAACATCTCAATCAAAATGTAATACATCTATTTAAATAAAGCAATTAGTTAAAGTTTAAGTAAAATGCATTTTTTGTTGGTGGCAAAAGTCAAACTCATCACACCTTAAAAGCGGTCATTAAAGTATAATATATTTTTATATAAAATAAATGTAATTCAACAGAGAAAATAATTATTTGTATATTATTTTTAATTTCGACAACTTACGCTTAGTAAACGCAAACTAAAAAAAAAAATTGAATATAAATATTGTTTTCACTCAAGCCTTAAAAATTACTAAACTTCCGTAAGGTTAAAATCAAATTAAAATCCAGTTGAATCAAATTAGAACTACCTCAAAATCCAAAGTCCTCTAATTAACCGCCACTGTAATTTAAACTAAACCACAAACCAGCTTAGTTTCAAGTTTTCTTGTAAACTTTAAAACAACGAAAAACTTGTTCGACAAAATTGCAATTACAAACAAAAGTTTCTCAGAAGCCGACGACAAAAAAAAAAATACAACGAAAAACCGAAATAGAAAAGAAACGACAACAGAAACAAGTTGGAACAGTTCTAGTCACAGGCAACAGCGGCAGCTAAAAACAACTCGAATAGCAACAAACACTATTAGTTGCTAAATAACGAAAATATTCAGCTTTTAGCGCTCAGTTGTTCTTTTCGTGAGCAGCCTGACTTTTCTGTTTTGCGATCTGTGAGTGGGCCCCGGCAGCATTCTAAGCGATTGTGATTGAGAACTCCCCTGAAGCGTTTATTGGCAGTAGGCGACTTGTTTTGGCCAATAATTCCATGACTTGTTCCAAGGCTGGGCCCCGCTCGTGAGATTATCGCCCGGCCGCAGCGAAATTCGTGTGTTTGAACAGCTTTTTACTCGATACAGTCGGTTCTGGTACAGAAGGTATCCCATACATACACCAAGAAAAAAATCCCTCCTGAATGAACCAAAAATTGTTGCTTCTTTGGCTGAAAAATAGAGCATTGTATCTATTTTGTTATACCGAATTTGTGTAAATCTTGGCTTGTTATTTATAAAGGTTATTTAGATTGATCTAGAATCTTTTATTAAAAAGGCTCTTAGCTTAAAATATCAATGACAAATTTGGTATTTTTGAAAGAATTGCCCAACAACTAATCGGCATTAATCAGGAGTTATTTTTTCTATGTGCATATATTTTTTTTTATTCCAAAGATGCCTTTTGTGTTTATATATTTATTTATTTTTTGCTGGGTGTATATATGACGAAACCGCAACGAAAACAGAAACAGAGACAGTGGCAAGTGCTGTCACAATTGTAACAAAGATGTCTTGGATCGTTTTCAAGCTCTCGAGATCGAGGCTCTCGAAAAAGGTTCTTGAACTTTACGACAGCGATTTGTGTAAAGAAAGTGTGGGGGTTGTTCGTTAGCCGAGATTTCCATACATGCATATTTATATTTATATGTTTGTATATACTCCGATTTATGCGACTCTGAAGATCTTGATCTTGGGACGAAAACACACTTGGTTTTGTGTGTGTGTATATTTTATTTCCCTTTCTATCTATTGTTTCCATTGCGAATTCTCACGCACTTCGCACATAAATTTTCATATGATTTATGATCACGCGGCTGGCGGTGCCAACCTTTGTGTGCAAAGTGGATCAGGTCAGTAGTTGTGAAAAAATAAAAATAATAAAACAAATCAGCTAATCAGATCACCCACGATCAACGCTCCTGAACAAAAAATATCACTGGGCTCACTGCCAGATCGCACTTTCCCAAGGCACGTTTTCGAGGTCTGGTGTCTGGATTGTATCGGATCGCATCGGATCGGATCGTATCTTGGCTTGGAATATATCCGACTTGGTGCCAAATCGATGTCTGCGTGTCTGACATATTCAATTTGAATATTGTTTATTCGCCAGTCTCTCGCTTCCCCACTTCCACTCTCTCTCCAATGGGTTTTTCGCTTTTTTCTAGCCTGCAGTTGACAACTTGCGACTTTTACTTGCGATCGACGCTGACCTAAAAAGCGGAACAGCCGCAAAGCTGATTGAATGCGATTGCGAACTGCGACGACAGCGGCGACGTCGACTCTCCCATTGAGGCCTTAATAAACAAAAACAATTACGCTTTTGCAAGTGTCATTTGGCACTTGGTACCCAGTGAGTTCATTTTGTAGCAGGGTATGATCGATTGGCTGGATATACATAGTCAGGATAAATTGAGAATAGGCTTAGTTTGGTCAGTATTTTGAGGTACTTACATATATTATACATAATAATGAACGAATTAGTGATAAATAGGAGTGTTAAGGTTAGCTTTGTTTAAAATAACTATTTACTCTGATCAATAGAAAAATGTTTGAATTTTCAGTTCACTTATTGAGGTTTGACAGGAATTGCCTCCACAAACTATTCAAGACATGGATAAACAATTACTCCACTGATCACTTGACTCAAAGTAAAGATCTCTTGAAATTTTTATAATTCTTATGTTACTGACTCCACTTAAATTCACTTATCTTAAAAAGATCAATGGCTTATATATATTGTGTGTGCATTGTACAATTGATGGACGACGCCCACTAACCAACAAATAAAACACGTCTCGTCTCAATGATTGATGCACTTAGAAAAGCTTGGATATCTAATGATACACTTTAGTGGCATTAAAACATTTAAATAGCTAAGTCAGTTTGCATGGAATTTGGAATTGCTGCCAATTAAACTTTTTCGACATGAAACTAAATTCCGCAACAGGCCATATATGTCAACTGAATTAATTTCATAACTGTCCTTATTTGCTCAGTGATTCATGTGGAAAGGTGAATCAGTTCAAAGGAAAATATAAATATGGATTAGATTTAGGTAATATTAAGTAAAAGCTAGTTAGCCTTGCCAATTAAATGTTGGAAATATTAAAATGGGGAATGTACAGCATAGGTAACTTTTAAAAGATGAGTTTATTTAAAAATCTGAGAGATTTCTGAACCCTGCTCTCCTTTTCTGCTCCTCAATGCTCCGCCATTCTCATTTACTGCCTTTTTTAACCCAGAAACTTCTCGTTGCAAGTCATTAAATCGTATTCTTTGTGTTACTTTTGAACGACAAAAGCGTTCTGAAGGGCATTTTCCCCGTCGTAAACGTGGCGTATACGTAATATGTGAACAATGAAGTAAATGTCACGGTGAACAAATTGCAATTATTATCGAACCTCAACAATGCTTTATCTTAGCCTCCGACGCTCCAACGCTCTGACTCTGAACAACCGAAAAAACAAACAAAAATATATAGAAGAATGTAGACGCGCGACGCGACCCATGGAATTCGAAAACTAAACCAAAGATAAAATGGCAAAGAATGATGCGAAGACGCACGTAAATAAATTAATAAACCCAATCAAGAAACCTCGACTCTACGAACAAAACAAATCAATTTGCAAATGAATAAACGAAAGTAGTAACCAAACCAACAACAAACAAAGCGAATAATCGACTAGTGTGTCCCTCAAAGGAATAGTTTCGTCAAATTGCATGATTTGGCGGGCGAAAGCAAGAGTCGTCCCTCTTCTCTCCCCGAATCGCAGCCAGAAGAGGATCAGTAGAAGCCATCATGTCTCGGTGTGACAATCACAAGTCCCGTCGCCAGCAGCTGCCCGTGCCGGCGCCCCTTTCCTCCTCCTCCGCTTCCTCTCGCAGCCACGTCCACTCCAGTCACTCGGATCTGGGTGGGGGTGAGTCCTTCCTGCAATATTGTAGCGACAGCGAGAAGCGACCACCGCCGATTGTGGTCGTTGTCGGAGATGGACGGAGCAGGGTGCGCCGGGTGGTGCGCACAGCCACGCGGCACGTGACGGTGGTCAGCTTGTCGACGCGGCACAAGGAGACGCAGACGCACACCTCGCATCATGTGACGGCCGTCAGGTAAGCGCCACACACTCACTCCGGAATCCCCGATTCAGGTGCCCGATTCCCGGACACCATTAGCGATCCAGCTGTGGCAGCACTGCTACAATAGAATGAGTAAAATCAGGGTTATTTAATTTTATTTCTTTGAAATTCTTAAATTTATGCAAAATAGAAAACCCTTCGTTGCTGATTTTAAAATGAAATGTACTTAAAATTCATGAAATAATGCAAATCGAAGGTAATGTTCGGCTGAGTGAAGTGCTTATCGCAACCATTCGTTATTATCCGTTATCTTTATGGGGCCCCGACATTGTTCTTGGGGCTCTATTTTATGGTCTGACTATTCTTGGCCCACAGCCCGCAAATATCGGCCGAGATAAACCCACTTATTTATTTATTATTTAGACGCGGTATCCGGAGTGCTCTGTAAATAAGAAGTGTCTGGATGCTTGCTTAAGCTGCCGGTGTTTCTTTATAAGAGAATGATAATAAAAATATTAAATCCATTTCGTTTTCAAGGGAATTCACTAAACCTGAATAAAGGCCAGCTTTTTGGGATTTATTTATACCGAGAATATGCTTGAAAGTTTTATATTATAATATGTAAGAAGAATTTATTGCAGTTTTGAATTATTATGTGGAAAATTTATGAGCAGTTGTTCAGATCTTAGATTTTTTATATAAAATTTAAAATTCTTTGAAAAAACAATAGCAGGGGTTGAAACTTGTCTACCATGGCATGTGGATTCCAAGTGGACTTCAATATCAGTTACATGTATATTTTACACCCAAAACCCAGTGCCTACTTTTGGGCTACGCATACTAAAGTAAAGTTGAATGCAAGACACATCGGATCCACATGTAAAGTTAATGTAAAATATCGTATGCAAGGTAAAAATGAAAGGGAAAAATTAAATAATTTGAATAAATAAATAAGCCAATGTAATTATAAATTTAATTTAATACTCGAAAATAATTCCTAATTTAATTTGTAAATTGTTGAACAAATTCGATTAAGAAATAATAGCGAATGATAATAATTTATAAATAATAAAACAATATTTCAGTCTTCTATTGAATAAAAATAATATTTATAAAATGTTCAATTAAAATTAACAATATTCAAACTATAATTCAGACTCTCCTTCACCTATCTGTCACTTATTTCTCATTATTCAAATTGTATGTTTACATATTTGAGTCAAAATTCAAATAAATAGCCAATATTCTGTGAGAATTGAACTATACAAATAAAAATTGTAAGAAAAATGGATCCGAACATGTTGCACTACCTTAAAAATGCCGAGAATCCCCATCTGGATGTGACCTACTTCCTGGCTGTGTACGCCCTTCTGGTCCTGATGATCGTGTGCATTTCGCTGGGAATCTTACTTCAGAGCAAGGATTCGCCCACGGAAGTGAGGCGAGAGCGCTTGGAGGCCAATCCTGTGGCCCAGCCTGTCGTCCAGAATCGAGAAGCACGACGAAGAAACAATAATATTGTCTAATGGGGCTTTTCCCAATTCGATTTGAAGGGAAATGCAATCGGAATCGGCCTTTTTGTAGTCTCTTTTCTTTTCTACCGGCAAACCCCAACCCCCAAAAGTCTGGCACACTCCATAATAAGTGTTAAGCCCCCATTGAATAATGCACATAAAGAAACTAATGTAAAATCAATAATAATTACGGCGGCGAGTGGGTCACGTCGACGTCGTCTTCGTCGTCGGATTGGACACTTGTTGCATACGAAAACAGGAGAGGAAGTCCACGCACGGCCCTTTTGGCTCGCGTGCGACAGCGGTTGAGATACAAGATACGAGCTGAGAGATACGGGATACTTAGGCACCGGGATAAACAGATACTTGGTCAAACAGAGGGACTTGGACTTGGAAGTGCATCTCCTCCCCCAGCTCCAACTCCAACAGCTGAACATGTGCAACGCAAACAATTAGGGCGACGTGTGGCAGATGTTTTCACTCTGCTCGCCAAGCAGGACTCGGACTCTTTAAAAAATCAGAGGGATGCGGAGAAGTGGCTACAATAACAGGCGAGTTTCGAGTTCACCAGCCGAAAAACTACCTGCCCTTGTGTTGTCCTTTCGAAACATACAAAACAAAAAGCAAAATAAGATAGACGGAATAATAATAAGAGAAGCCAGGTGCAGATGGAAAACTGGCTGAAAGAGAGAGATGGATGGACAAGGATGCCCCTTTCAATTTGTGTGCTTCGTTATCCTTCGGCCTGATCCTGTTTTTGCTAGGTGCAAATAAGCAGCTGCCCTCGAAATTTCTGGTGTGCCTCTGATCTTTTCGTCTCTGTTGGGAAGGTCCCGCTGCGGCAAATGATTTCAAGAAGATTCGGATTTGGAAGCCATTCGAATTGCATACGTAGATAATGAATTATCGGAGGATTTTCTGGCACATCGAATCACAATTTCAGGGCAAATCTATTATGGCCTTTAGCCGATGGGAAATCCATTAACAGGAGAATTTTTTATAAGATTATAATAAGGGAATATGGCTGAAAACGATTTTTTGTATCAAAATGTCAGCTTTTTAAATATATTGTATACATCGGAGACCTATAAACAATTTTGTAAATTACAATGACATCTCAAGGAAATTAATTAAAACTTTAATTTAAATTTTTAATTGTTACAAAAAATCACGAAAATCTTGCTAGAATTATGTAAAGACTTTCTCTAGGATCGTCTCCACAAAACCTTCCCCGACTCTTTCTTCATCTGTTGAGTTCTCTTCGCAGACATCCCTTAAAAGTGCTCCATCCTGGAAATATCACTGCCAAAATCTCCTTTATTATCGCCCAATTGTTGCTTCTCTGCCAATGCATCCTGTCTGTCTGAGGATTCGAGGGTCCTGCTACGCTGCGATCAATAAGTTTGTCATCGTTGGCTAATCATTTCCCTCACTTTCCATGCTACATATGGCAGCTATCTGTCCTTTTTCCTCTTTATATTTGTCTGGGTCTGTCTCCTTTCAATAATGGATCCTTTTACGCTTAGGATTTCTATATTTTTTTCCGCTTTTCTTTTATGTAGGGGTAGCACAATTGTTCTTTTTTTTGGGTAACCCGACGAGGGCCAAACAAAACAGATGCATTTCGTGTATCCCCGGTTTTGTGTGGGATTTCTGTGTGTAGGTGTGCGTATACACTGGGAGAAAAGAATTAAAACCTTGTCTTACTATAAAGGAATATGTGCCTGAATATATATTTTAATGTTAGTTTGTTAGTTTAGTTAAAGCTTTCTAAAAATTGCCTTATTTTCTTATTTTTTCTTCACTGGAAGATCTAACTTCTTAATAGCTTTTCTGTGCACTTCTGACACCCTTTTCCCACCTCAGTTTTGATACAGATTTTTAGTTCCTTGTTCCTTTTCTTCCTGTGCACTCACAGGAATTTAATGAGCCATGCGAAACACGTTTCTAGAGGAAAAAAGAGAGAGAGAGAGACAGAGAGTGATACCGAGGGAAGAAACGCCGACGCGCATGCTCAGTTGCCTTCTTCCTACACGCTCGTTCTTCCGAGCTCGCGCTCGGTTTAGTTGAAACGCGAACATCGCCGGGATCGGACGTTACCTTCCCACAATATAGCCAGAAAGCAGCACCTTAATATGTCAGCTCCCTAGGTCTTCCGCCGGTTCTGTTTAGTGCTTCCTCTGACGTCCGAATATTTAATTTGAATATCGTTGTAAAGCGATCGCGAGTCGCGTATTAATTAACGATCTAGCGGCATGTGATCTTGTGATTCTTCCATTCCTCGGTCAATAACTGTGCCTTATGTGCGACTTCTGCGGCAGAAGACGCCAACCAACCCCGTCCAGTGCATAAATCTTGATCATTTTGTGATATTGCCCTCACCATGATCATTTGCATATCTGGTTTTATAATTGGCGAAAGGTAGGAACCCATTGTTGCCGCCCTGACCCCGAAAACGAAAGTTCTCTTATCTGTGGAGAGTCTTTGATAAAAATAAACAAAAAATGGGTTTGGTTCGGAGATAGAAACTTGGAATTCCTGCAAAAGAGCCATTAATCTAGAATTTAAATTATAAGTTTTATTTTATATTTTATCTTAAGCAGAACCTAGGCTTTCTTCACCTAAACCTTGTTACCATTGTTATCATTCCTGAGGAAATAGGGTGTTCACCCTGAAATATGTGACAATAAACATGGCTAATTCAAGTGCAATTTTTCAATTTCCGATTTAGATAGGAAACTGCTGATATAACTGATATAACGATCAAAGGGAAATGGGTACTTCACCTTTATAATACCCTCTACTGCTATAAACCTTTTATAAAACAGTCGATTAATCAGTTCCGTCTATTTCCTATCTCTTTCAGCTTTCCCCAGAAGAGCCTCGAACGGAGTGGCTCCACCCAATACGAGCTGACCGGGGCGCAACAACCGGGTTCCGCTAGCGCCTCGAGTTGCACGGATAGCGCCAGCGTTGGCGGCTATGTTTACCTGCAGAATCACTATGCGCCCGGCGCCCACAGCTCCTCCTCCGCCGCCATCAACTATCCTGCGCAACAGCATCCCCAGATGGTCTACCAGATCCAACAGTATCCCACGTGCCATCAGCAGCAGCAGCATCAGCAGGCGCAGGCGCACCACCAGCAGCAGCAGCAGCACCTCCACCAGGCTGGCCACTACATGCAGGTCTCGGCGACGGGTCAGTACCACCACCACATGCTCCACGGCCACGGGCATCATGCCCATCATCATGGACATGGCGGGGCGGTGGTCATTGCCGGCAGCGGAGTGGGCACGGGTCTTGGAGCCGGAGCCACCAGTGTGATCATGCAGCAACAGCAGCAGCAGCAACAGAATATGCACAAGAAGAACTCCATCCGGAATGGCGGGGATGTCCTCAAGCGGACGCGAGCTCAGTCAGCGTGAGTATTCCTTACCAGGGGAGTTTTTGGTTTTCGGAATTATGAACAAACAAAGTGTGTATTTTTTAGGGACAGGAGAAGAGGCTTCCGGGAATTGTTTATCATGCAATTAATGTCTGTTTGAGTTCAAATAAGGGAGATATTTCAAGGGCTTTCACCTATAATTTAGTGTAATTAAAAGCAGATGGTTTTGAAATTGTAAATATTAGAGACTTTAAATGTAGAATTGCCTTTAATAACAATTAAGAAACCTAAAGTTCCCTTGTCAATATTTTGTGTAGTGGGATTTTAAACATTCTTTCCTTATCAAGAATCTATTATGATTTATCTTAAAAAATAAGATATATTTTATGCTTTAAAGAGCTAAATTGAATTTCTATTTAATATCAAACCATTAAAACCATAATTATAGATTTACCAAATGTCTGCATTATAAAGCGTTTCTAAAAATATCAACTATGACTAACCGTTTAAGGAAAAATATATATTTATAGCCTACGATTGCGAATATTAAGTAATCTTTTTCTAGAAAGTGACTTCAGGTCTGATAACTTATTTTAATTCAATTTAATTAATCAGAGATGTGCGTTTATCAGCCTTTAGCAATATATTATTCATAGCATGAGCAGTAACTTTAGAGTTTATACACCGTAGAAACCTTATCGGTGATGATAGCCAAAATTCGCATGATTAAAAATTCATTATCTAGAGAATTTGCTGCGTATAAACAAGGAATGCGAGACGCAATGCTTAGTTTGAGGTTTGTTTTTATTGATATTAGAATGCAACACAGTGTAACAGATTCTGTAAACAATAATTGAGTCTATCAGAGCATTTGCTTTAAACAATCCATCAAGCGGAGAGTTGGCCACTTATCTAATTAGTTATCTGCAAAAGTAAAAGTGTGCCTCGGGGGGATTGACTGACCATTCGTCAGCTTGATGAGTTCGGACTTTGTCCGCTGGGAATTTAACAAAATCACCATACCGAGGCGGTTGGATATAGCAGAGCAAGGTGGTGGTATCTTAAAAGATTAGGCACCGTCACAAGATAGCGCCGGTTTGGGTAAATATTTGCGCGACTGCAGCGCATCATCATCTGATGAAATTCAGAGGGGGAAATCTAGCTTTCCAGGCAGAGGGATCTCCCACAGATAGTTCTTTATTAACTCTAGAAGAAGTACCGATGATTTCTTGGTGGCCTAAGACTCACAACAATAGGCAATAATGTTATTGCCGCCCCTCGAGAAGCGAATTTTAATCAGGTCGATAGCCCAGAGCGGCGGCGGGACTGGTTCCCAAGATACTCGTGGCGCTATCTTATCGGTTTGGCTCTGGGCATGGGTATGGGGCCTCCGCCGGATCGGAGTCTCTGCCTGTGCCAGTCATTTGCAAATTTCCAAGCCAACAAGAGCAGGGCCACCGGACGGATATTCCCATTCCCATGATACGAATACTTATCGATCGTCGATCATCATCTGTCTGTCCCACAGCTACGAACTCTCCCAAGATCTACTCGAGAAGCAGATCGAGCTGCTGGAGCGCAAGTACGGCGGAGTGCGAGCCCGCAACGCGGCGGTGACCATCCAGCGCGCCTTCCGTCACTACATGATGGTGAAGAAGTTCGCCTCCATTACGGCCATGGCCAAGGCGGAGAAGCGACTGAGCCGTCGAATGGTCGTAACAGCCAGCAGCTTGGGCCTGGCGGAGGAGGGAGGAGCCTCCTCCTCATCGGCATATGGAAGTGCCACTGAATCTCAGCTCGACCAGCAGCAGCAGCAGCAACAGCAGCAGCTCCAGCAACAGCAGCCACGTGTCACCATTATGGCGGGTCCGCCGGGAGCAGCATCACCGGGCTTATCGAGAACCCCGCCCACCCGATCGCTGTCCATGCGGGAGCGACGTCAGCTGGACTGCAGTCCCATACCGCGTAGTCAGTCAGGTGAGTGTGGAGAGCGATAAGCTCCAAGTCCATATTTGCCACCTGGAATATTATTATTTGAGGTGTCATTGTGTGTACCGAAAATTGCATCAGTTGATATTTTAAAGGCAAACAGATTAAGATCAAAGTGTACTTAGGGGATTCTTGTACTTATTTTGATTAATTAATTAGCTGTACCAGTAAGGTCATTCTTAGAATTGTTTTTAGAGTTTTCTTAATGTTTACAGCTTCTGCTTAATATTTTGGAACCCTAATTTTGCTTGCACACATTCTTATTCCTCGAATTAAGTATTTTGTTAATATTTTGATTGATATTTTAGTAAATATTCAAATGGAAAACAGATTAAGATTAAAGTATACTAAATAGATTAATTAACTATACCAGAAAGGACATTCTAAGAATTGTTTATAGTGTTTTTTAACATTTACAACTTCTGCTTAAATATTTTGCAAACATTCTTTTTCCTCGAAAAAAGTTTGTTTTGTTAATATTTCTTATCGCGGAGCAAATAAGAGTTTTGGAGAACTTAAAATAAAAATAACAAAGATAACAATTAAGCATAAAGTCTGTCGATTTTATTTTTCCCAAATATTTGTTTGGCCTTCAAAAGTCAAAATGAAACGAAAGGTTATCATTTTCAACTCGTTCTTAATGGGCAAACGTAGCCGTCATAAATAATATTTGCGTCTTAAAAAGCTTATATTTATGTGATTCGATAATGGCTATCAATAATGATTCTGCCTTTGTATTAAATATTTTTCTACTAAAGTGGAAATTTCGAGTATTTCTAAGCCTGCTTCAACGTTCAATTAAATGCTAAATTTTCGGTACTTGCAACAGCTAACGATCATAAGAGACTTTACCTAACTTCTGGTTTTCTTTCCCAGGAGCCTCACCCGCCTCCATAGCCAGCTCGACGGTCACCTCATCCGCCGCCTTGGCCTCCCATCCGCATGTAAATCTGCTGCACGCGGCCGAGCCGCATTACTACAATGCCCAGGCCCTGCCCACGGCCGCGTACTACACCAGCTACCATGGATCGCCGCACGACCTGAGCTACGCCACCAGCTCGGCGGACACCTCGCTGAATGCCTCGTGGGTGAACACCAGCGGCCACTCCCCGCACACGCCCTACTACTCGGCGGCCCAGATTTACATGCGGCCCAAGGGGGGCAGCACTACGCCCACGCCCAGCTGCAGCGGCAGCACCGGCAGTGGCAGCGGCGGCAGCGGCAGTGGCAGCAGCAAGAAGGTGCCGCCCGAGGTGCCCAAGCGGACCAGCTCGATAACGGCCCAGCAGCAGAGCCAGCTGCTCCTGCTGCAGCGCCAGACGCCGCCGCCGCCGTCGGTGCTGGCCTGTGCCATTCGCACGAATGGCCTGTACAAGACGGCCGAGAACGGCAGCCTCACGTCCGTGCAGAGCTCCGGATCGGACTCGAGTGTGACCTCGGCGGAACGCAACCTCAACAGCGACCTGGGCTCGGATCGCAGCAACTCGCCGCACACCTGGAAGCGAGGAACGGCGCTGAACAGCTCCCAGCAGTTCTCCACGCACTCCGCGGACTCGGCAGGAGCAGCAGCAGGAGTGGCGGTGGTTGCCGGCGGGGCCGGTGTCTACGCCGCCCAGATGCAAGCGGCCGTTGCAGCAGCCACTTCAGTAGGTGCCCTGCCCCCCACGGATGACCATGCCATATCCTCGCACACGAGTGCCGCCCAGTACGAGCAGCATGAGCAGCAGCAGCATGAACAGCAGCAACTGCAGGCGGCGGCAACGGCCGCTGGCGTGGCCCAGAACTACAAGATGTCGGAGACGATACGCAAGCGACAGTATCGCGTCGGACTCAATCTGTTCAACAAGAAGCCGGAGAAGGGCATCACCTACCTGATCCGGCGGGGATTCCTCGAGAACACGCCGCAGGGTGTGGCCCGATTCCTCATCACCCGCAAGGGCCTGTCCCGGCAGATGATCGGCGAGTATCTGGGCAATCTGCAGAATCAGTTCAACATGGCCGTGCTCAGCTGCTTCGCCATGGAGCTGGACCTGTCCGGCCGCCAGGTGGATGTGGCGCTGCGAAAGTTCCAGGCCTACTTCCGGATGCCCGGCGAGGCGCAGAAGATCGAGCGCCTCATGGAGATCTTCTCGCAGCGCTACTGTGAATGCAACGCCGACATCGTCGGGCGCTTGAGATCATCCGATACGGTAGGTTCAAAATATTTATAATTATTAGAAAGCTCCCATCTAATAGGATTACTTCTCTCACACAGATCTTTGTCCTGGCCTTTGCCATCATCATGCTGAACACGGATCTGCACACGCCCAACCTGAAGCCGGAGCGACGCATGCGCGTCGAGGACTTTATCAAGAATCTGCGCGGCATCGACGACTGTCACGACATCGACAAGGACATGCTGAGTGGCATCTATGAGCGCGTCAAATCCGACGAGTTCAAGCCGGGCAGCGACCATGTCACCCAGGTGATGAAGGTCCAGGCCACCATTGTGGGCAAGAAGCCGAATCTGGCGCTGCCCCATCGCCGTCTCGTCTGCTATTGCCGCCTGTACGAAATCCCCGATGTGAACAAGAAGGAACGACCTGGTGTGCATCAGCGCGAGGTGTTCCTGTTCAACGATCTGCTGGTCATCACCAAAATCTTTAGCAAAAAGAAGACCTCAGTGACGTACACGTTCCGCAACAGCTTCCCGCTGTGCGGCACCGTTGTCACCCTGCTGGACATGCCCAACTATCCGTTCTGCATCCAGCTGTCGCAGAAGGTGGACGGCAAGATCCTGATCACCTTCAACGCTCGCAACGAGCACGATCGCTGCAAGTTTGCTGAGGATCTCAAGGAGTCGATCAGCGAGATGGACGAGATGGAGTCGCTGCGCATCGAGGCGGAGCTGGAGCGTCAGAAGTCGGCGCGTAATCGAGCGCCGGGAAATGCGGAAAATCGGGATAGCGGCGTGGCCGACGTGGAGGTCTGTCCGTGTCCATACCAGGCGGGATCCCAGGCGGCCGGCGAGCAGGCTCAGAACTCGGCCGATTCCACTCAACAGCTGAAGCGCAGTGCGCTCAGCAACAGTCTCTTGGATATGCACGAGCAGTGTGAGTTCACCTCATATGTTTTCTAGATCGAATGTATCGAATTACCACTGTTATACTGTTATACTGTTATACGGTTGTACTGTTATACTGTTATACTGTTAGCTTTATACTGAAACAAAATTTAATTGTATTAAATAGAATAGCTTTTCTTAATTTAAAAGAACGCTTTTATTTTCATTTTTTTTTTTGTGATTGATGCTCTCGTGATCTTCTTTGGAGAACATATTGACTGACTTCATCTATCATCTCCTTTCAGTTGGCAATGAGAAACCCCAGCGACGCGGCAGCGTTGGCTCTCTGGACAGCGGCATGAGCATCTCGTTCCAGTCCACCACCAACTCGAGCGCCTCGCGGGAGAATGCCGCCGCAATAGCGGCCGCAGCGAATGCAGCGGCGGCTGCCAAGATGCGTTTTAACATGCCGCCCACGGCGGCCATTGCCACGCCCAGCAATGTGTATGCAGCCCCCGGAATGCAGGCCTATACGCATGCCAACTTTGTGCAGCAGTCGCAGGCCGCCTACATGCTGCAGCAGCAGCAAATGCTTCAGCAGCAAGCACAAATGCAGGCTCAGGCACAAGCACAGGCTCAGGCTCAGGCTCAGGCTCAAGCCCAAGCTCAAGCCCAGGCCCAGGCCCAGGCCCAGGCCCAGGCCCAAGCTCAGGCTCAGGCGCAGGCGCAGCCCTTAACTGGGCGCATACCGGGTCGCGAGCGGAAGGCCTCGCGCACGGATGAGAACGGACGGTCGACGGAGGTCTAAGTCATCAATTGTACATTTTAGTTATTGAGCGAGAGCGATAAATATAAAGTCTATATAGCATATATAGAGTGAAGTATCTGTATAATCCGAATCGAAACGAACCGAACGCCATTTTCTTCAACACCTAACACCACACAGCTTACGAGTATATTAGTGAATTCTTAAATGTTCCTTCGTTCTCTGCTAATTATTAATTATTGTAAATAAATTCAACATTTGGATGTCTCACCACACTATCTTACACACTAAAATAAGTTTCTAAAACTAATTGTATATACCCACGATCTACGATCTACGATCTACGATAACTATTCTCTAAACGATAAATATAATCCATCTCCAGGAACACTTTGAACACCAATTTACCCCACACTTTTTTATCTAATTCTCTCTAGCGATAACGAAAGCGATCTATGAATGTAGTTCTATTAGCATAACAACTAACACCATCCCTCCCCTCCCCTACCCCCGTTAAGTGCGCGCTATGTAAATTATATATTTTCTTTACTCAGCATTATTATGTTTGTGTAACCTACAAAACGAGGAATATTAATTTAAAAGCAATTAGCTATAATTATTCATATTTATAGAGCCAAAACTACCCAAAACCTAAAATATTAAATACGAGTATAACAAGAACGCAAAGTATATGAAAACAAAACAATATGTATATGAAAAAGCAAAAGACTTAAAAATTTCAATAAATGAAAAGAAATAATACCAATGATCAGTTGATCGAATTTTCTTATTTGGGCGGGAAGTTGTGAGGTCTTAAAAAGGATCTTAAAACCGCTAATAAAGTGGGAATCATTATTGATATGGCCGACTTCGACTTCGACTTCGGCCGACGCTCATTCGACAATTTTCAAAAATAAAGTTGATGACACTTTGATGAAATGTTGATGATTTTTTTTTTGCCTAAAATTGATGCCAAAACCCAGTTTTTGTTGATAAGTCATCGATGCAAAGTTGATGAAATTTTTATTTATGACAGCCTAGGATAATCCCATGATAATTTCAATAGTAGTTTATAGGGAATGTCATCGATGATTAATCAACAAAACAGAAGTTTTTGTGATGACTTCTTGATAACAAACCCTACAGTACCAATTGTAATCAATAAGCCGTTGTCTTCAAGGTTTCATCATCGTACCGAACTCGGTATCATCGATAAAAAGATGCTGAATCATCGATGAAATCGGTTGAAGAATCATCGATGAAATAGGTTAATGAATCATCGATGAAATGCCGATGAATTTTTGGCCTAAACTGTTGATGAAAAAACCCAGTTTTTTGTCGATGAATTTGTCACTGATGACAGCCTAGGACAAGCCCATGTTAATTTCATCAGTAATTTGTATGGAGTGTCATTGATGATGCATAAACAAAACCGAATTTAATTAATTTTTTAGATATTTACGCTCTCAACTCTGTGGGAGCGGAGAGAGCGCGATTTTCGTCGTCGTCAGAAAAAATTGCTTGCATATTGCAATTCAAATGTATGGTCGCCCACATCATAGTCAAAATGATGGTTTTCGATGCAACGCTAAAAAATATGGTCCCAGTAAAATAAGCCAACAAGAAAGCAATATTACGTTCATATCGTTTTTATTGTTTTTATTAGTAATCCAACTTATTTTGTATTATTGCTGACTTTACTAATTAAGGCCTTGTACAAAATTATTGTAGTTCTGTTTAAAGTGCTAAATTCTATGTTCGTAGTACATGTCGTGTCTGTATTAGATAGGATTGCATTTTGGGCGTTGTTGTTATCAGTTAGTATAAACAATTATTTTGAATAATGTACACAAAAGTAGGGGGTAACACACACATGGTATTTGTTGTGGATTTTTACATAAATCGGATTGCTTAACCCAGAGCCCCGCTTGGCGGTGTGTCTCTGGGTGCGGGGGTGCAAAGCAAAGTACGAACTGGCATACGAAATATGAAATAATAAGCATTAAAATTAAACTAAACGTATTTTGGCACTGTAAATAAAAGTTGCTTTCGATACAAAAACCCTAAATCAAATACATACAAATTGCTGCTATCGTCAAAGTGGGGAAATCAAATCGCAATAAATTACACAAGATTGCTTGCCAAATGCAGGAGAGCAGGCAGGTATCCTTCTCCTATCCTAGACCCTACGATTTCGTTCGATTAAACTAAGAGGCTTGCGCTGCTCCGATGCCTTTAGACCATGCCAAAGTCGGTGCAAACGGAGGCTGTTGGTGGCGCTACTGAGGCCGCCGCCGGCTGGTTGTTCTGCTGCTTCTCCTGGGCATTGTTGGCCGCCGCTGCCGCTGCCGCCGCCGCTGCTGCTGCCATGTTGAGTTCCACCAAGGTATCGATGCTGTTGAGGCTCACACCCTGCAGGATCTTCCTGGCCGCCAGCGATGTAAAGTTGAAGGATAGGTCGGTCAGACTGGGAAAGTTATAGAGCTCCTCGCTGCCGTTGGACAATACATTGCCCATTCCCTGCTCCAGGGACTCCTTGGTCAAGCTCAGACGCCGATCTATGGCTTCCTTGTCAATGGACTTGTCGTTGGCCGAATCTTTCAGGGCCAGATTGGGCTCACTGCCCAGCGGGTTGCTCCGCGACTTGTGGAGCAGATGCGCCAGCGCCAGTTCCTCCCCGTTCATGGAGCAAAGGTTCTCGTAGCACAGATTCTTGAGGTCGGTGCTGCTGTTCATCATCTTGTTGTTGCTCTGCGACGGAGCCAAGTCCTTGGAGTTCTTCTCGTAAAAGTGCAGATTTCCCACCGAACCGGCAATCTCAAAATCCTGCTTGGCCAGCGCCGCCAGCTTCAGGGGCTGATCCGCACTCGGGGAGTTCGGCTGGGACTCGTTCTTGAGCACGTTGTTCTTGTAGGCAATGCCATTGGCCAGCTGGAGGCACAGCTTCCGGCTGTTGTTCATGGTGGCATCGTTGTTCGTGTTCTTTGCGTACTTTCCCCCATCGTAAATGGGCGTCTCCACATCCACGGGACACGTGTTCTCCGGCGAGCTCTCACTGATGAAGGAGATGGAGTCACAGGTCTCGGAGTTGGCCTCCGTTTCGCTGAGAATCGGCTCAGAGAGCGTATCCTGGGGCTTGACGGGCGTGGAAGTGGCTGCTGCTGGCGTGGAGGCAGACGAGGTCTGCTTGGAGAGGGTCTTCTTGATGATCTCACCCCGCTCGTTCGTCATCGTCTCATTGTTGATGATGAACACATTGGAGTTCTCCAGCATCTTGCCGTTCTCCAGCGTGATGACGCTCCTAACTGGCGAGTTCTGCACAAAGATCTTGGTGCTGGGTATGTTCTGGTTGCCATTCGAGGTGGTCACCTGCAGGGTGATCGAGTTGTTGCTGCTGGAGGTGGGCACTCCAGCGGGATAGCTCATCTCCTCCAGAATACGACTCGGGGTACTGGCTCTTTGCCGCTGGGCCTGTGCCTCCGCCACGCGTGCCCGCATAGCCTGATGCCGGGGCGTGCCCCGTGGCGAGCCGTTCAGGAGGAGGATCGAGCGGGAGCTGCCCACACCACTACTCGTTGAGGGGGCCACTACCGCCGTGTTGGTGGAGCACTGCGAGTCCAGACTAGAGTGGCCGCTGGTCTTCTGGCTGAAGGACACCTTCCCGCTGTCGATGCTCGAGGGGCCGCTGGCAAGCATCGAGGTCGTCCTGCAGGACTCCAGGCTCGAGGGGCCGCTGCTCTGCAGGCTGCTCCGGTACGTGGCCTTGTTGTCCAGGCAGCTGTTAATGATCAGTCCATCCGTCTGGCGCTTGGCCGCCGTCGCCTTCAGCGTGGCGGAGCGGGACGGCGAGCTCTCGAAGATGTGCTTGCCAATTACCGACTTTTGGGCCGTCTTTGGCGGCGTGGGCGTCACCGATCCGTGGCCATGGCTCAGGCGGGACGAGTGATTCGTCTTGGCCCCTGAGGTGGTGGCCGGTATGGACTGCGTGGAGCGAGGTAGCGAGCTGCTGCAGTAGACCGGCGAGCGGCGGCGGATGGGCGAACAGTCCCTGGAGGAAATCAGAAACGTCGACTCGCTGGACATGTGGCGTCGATGGCGACGGGGCAGCGTCGACGAGCGCTGGCTCAGCTCCGAGCCGTCGTAGAACGTCGAGTTGGACAGCGTATGGGCCACGGGCAGGTCCTGTGGAAGGAAGATTAGAAACCAGGGATTAATAAGCTTGTAAGTAGGGCATCCTCCAGGGATCCATGATGCTTACGTGCTCGGCCGTCTGTGTACCCACGCTGTGCAGGTGAACGGCTCGGGTGTTGAACCATTCCGCTGGCGGGAACTGGGCCGAGTAGGTCTCAATCTGGCGCTGCTTGGCTCGACCGCTGCGTCGGAACAGGCGTGAGAGCAAAGATCCTTTTTCTAAAGGAGCAAAGAGCAATAAACAAATAATCAGAGATCAAAAAGGGGTTCTTCGGTGTATCAACTTACTGGGTGATGACGAATCTGTGCTTTGGTATTCCGAACTGCTGCTGTCCGTGGTGTTGAGCGTCTGGGCGTAGGTCTTGGACAGACTGCGAGTGGAGGCGCAGCGTTGCAGGCGCTTCGACGAGCCAAAGAGCCGCAAACTGTGCCGCCGCTCCAAGCTGCGCGGCGTCGGAAACGAGGCACTGCGTCGCTTCGCCGCCCTTGGATAGATGATCTTGTCATTGGGATTGCCTGTTATTTATGATTATGGGTTATTTGTGATCAGTAGATATAGAAGCAAGCACTCACCGCCGCAGATCACATCCGCCAGGTTCGTTTGGATGCACTGATGGGTGAGGTCGCCGTCCCGCTCCGTGGAGATCTCGCCGTAGAGCGAGTGCAGCGCCTCGGAGTTGGACATGAGCATGGTGCGAGCCTCCTGAGGCACCACGTCCTCACTGTGCTGCTGCTCCTCCTCCGCCAGCTGGCCGTAGGCCAGGCTCCCGTTCAGCTGGTGGTGATTGCTGCGCGGCCTCGATCGGCTGCGTCGTCGCCTGGAGAAGATCGGGAGTCAGTGTCAGTGATTGCATTAGGCTAATGAAAGCCTAGGGAACACTCACTCTGGCGTGAAGATGAAGTAACCCTTGGAGGTCTGGTAGATCTTCTGCTCCTGCATCAGCTGGGCGAGGGTGTCGTAGATGACCTCCGTGGCGGGCGTGGTCATGTGCGGAAAGCGGGCGCCCAGCTTGCCGCGCACATGCTCGATGGTGGCCGACTGACCCTCGGCGGTGAGGTCCATGATCACGTCGCACAGAGCCTCCGGCAGCGGGGTGAACTGCCCCTGGACCGTTGGCGTCACAATGCAATCGTCAATGTCACCTGCAAAAAGGGGGTTCAAGGAGACAGGTGAGACAACGGCGACATGTGCAACTGGGCCCGCTAAGGCTTATATGGCTAATCACTGGACGGACGAGTGTGCCCCATTTGGTCCGCTAAATGGCTGCTAAACTTGCTCGCATTTTTTCCAGCGAACTCGCTCGGCTTTTTATTTCTCATTTTGGCTGGCATTTTGGGTGGCCACCTGGGAGACTAGCCTTGGCTCGCCTGACATTTTGGCCACGTTCGACTGACGGGGTAATTAAACCTCCCGAATTGAGTTTGGCTATTCAGTTTGACCTCTCTGCCGTTGGGAGGTCACCCCATGCGGAGTCTGCTGGAATATGCATGAGCTGGATTAGCAATCGATTCTCTGGACACAGAGAAAAATGCTATTCCAGTTTAGTTTTTTGTCTAATTTGATTTGTATTCCTCTGCAGAATGCATTTAATTATTCAGTATAAATGTTATGCGATTTAAAAATGTTTTCCATCCTCTAAGATATACCTGAAAGCCTTTATTTTGGATCTGGGCACAGGAAAAATGCTATTCCTGTTTAGTTTTTTATATAATTTATATTTTCCTCTTCAAAATGGCCTTAATAAACCATAATTCATTAATCATAATTATTAAACAAAGTTTGCATTGCTAAAAGAATGTATTAAAAACTCTACCATATCCCTAGATGTAATCAATTTTGTTTAAGCCTTTATTTTAGATAATTATTTTATAGAAATGTAAGAAAATATTCATCGAATAAAAGCTATTTGAATACGAAGGAAACCCTGAACTAACAACCAATGTTATTTAATTTTTTTCCTAATATTTCTGGCCATGTAATTGCAGATTGCAGCACCATCTGCCAGCATCGCCTAATATGGCAGTTGCAGCGTTCACGCGGCGGATACTTAATTAAAGCGCGCGCTCCCATCAGCCAGCGAAATCAAAACAAAGAGACGAGCTGCTGCACACCTTGCTGGTGCTGGTGCTGGCTGGCTGGGTTTATTATTTTTACCTGGCGCATCGTGCCAGTAAATTAAATGCGCCTCCACAAACGCTTCCTACTTGCAACTTAACCTCTAAAAAAGTGGCAGCAAACCAGCGACAAGCAACGCCCCCGAGCCAAGTCGCAAGTCTCTAGTGGCATGCCTCAAAATTGCAATAATAAACACAGGGGGAAGCGAAGAGAGGGGGGTTGGGGACAATGACATAAGAGGGGAAGATAGAGGGACGGAGGTGCGATGACTGCAAAATCAGACCAAGTGTGAGACGACCTCCGTTTTGGCCGGGCCAAGAGATGCAGGCGCAGGCACACAGACACATACAGCACAGGCACAGTCGCAGGCAAGCCTCTTGGCCCCAAACGTCCTTGCGGCAGTTGCATAATCAATTTTTCAAGTTTTCACTTTCCGTTGCAGCCTGCGGCTCGGGATATACACAGCGAGAAAATAGAATTGGAAGGGGATATTAATTTAACGAGGTTTTACTTAGAAATTATAAATATAAATCTTGTCAGGGACAAGCAGCAGATATTTCTGATATTGGCAGCGTCAATACCGACCGATCTCAGCATTCCGCGTGGATATTACGAGACTCAGTGCACTCAGAAAACGAATTCGCCATAGAACTTAGAAAATCGCCATAAAACGAGAGTCACCCTTAAATTTAGAAAAAATTTGTATTTATAAGAAAAAATTTCTACTTCATAGAAAAATTTTCTTGATTTCAGAAAATTTTACCCCAAAAAGTAGAAAACAGAACCCTGAAAAATAGGGCGAAACTTTTCACCATTATTTTCTATTTTTAAGACAAATTTCTACATTTTAGAAAGTTATACCCTAAGAAATAGAAAAGTTTTTTCTGAAAACGTGGGATTGACACTGTTTCTGAAAAACGCCAAAAAATCCCAAAAAATGGCATTCTGTTTCCTGGAAGAATGCGGTGTTTTAAATATTGTCACATATGGTCACATAATACCGGTCTGTGATATTGATGTAAATTTGGCTGAAAACATCGATGTGCGTGCTCTTATTGTGAAATGCGAATTTAAACAAAATGGAAGAAGTGCTAAAAAAACTGGGTGGCCAAGTGTTTGCTGATCTTTTTAAAGGTAAGTCTAAATGAAGTCCATAAATATGCGCATGTGAAATACATTAAATACGCGCCCATCTTAAATGCGTTTTTTTTTATGAAAGATGTATGCATTTAAGTATAAGTGTGATTGTTCGTATGTGTGCATATTGCCTATTGCGCCAGTTGCGCCATGATACAATAAATCAATGAGTGCGAGTGAGAGACGCGTGTCGCGTGTCGACGTGATGTATCATGATTGCAACTTCGGTTACTTGAACTTGCATGTACATATGTATGTATATATGTATGTATTTAAGATTATTTGTTTTATTTAGATTTAAATTTTACTGAAGCCACGCTTCTTAATTTAACATGGGCACAACTGCGCTGCGAGATTAAAAATGACTACGTTGGAGAAGCTGTAATATTTTTTGCGAACTTAGAAAAGTGGAAGAAGCAAGTTAGTACTATAATATGGAATGAAGTATGTGTGTATTTATGTACGGCTGTGTTTATATGTGCTTATTCAATGCCGAAGCCTTTGTGTTTGGCTTGCCAGATACGATTTAAAACTCGAATAACCACACTCACGACTTTTTTAATACATTTATTAATACTTTATTTATTTTTGTTTAATATAGCATAACGTTAATCAAACTGAAGAAAGTATCGAGGCAAGTAAATAAATATGTGGCGCCATATATATTATATTAAATATGTAATTCCATTAACAGATAAGCCTTGCAGAAATCCTGGCAAAAAGCCAAAAAGCCACCATTATTTTTGGTTTTTACAAAGTAAATAAATGCTTAGCTCAAAAATACAGGAAATTATTGAGTCACATAATTTCTGAATATTTGGTGCTAAATTCAATTTTGCCGAAGCAACCTTTGCTCGAAAGAATAGCAGAGGAAATTACAGGACTGTTTCATTGTGAAATCAAGGTACGAAAACTTTTTCTTTTATTTTTTATTTATATTTATATTTTTTTTTTATTTTACAGGATACATATTTTATAAAAATAAAAGGGAAAAAACCTGGTGGCCTTTTATATAGCAATTACTACAATCTTCAAGCTAAGTTTAAGAAAGATCGACTCTTAATCAACGATAAGCAGACAGAAGAAGTAGAAAATTGCTCATCAAGCTTGAATTGTGCACAAGGTATTTGGAGAGGGAATATTTCATAAAATGTTGTCTTACATATTTCCCATTTGCAGATGATGAAATAACATTTCATAAGCGTTGGCTTCAGTTTAATGTGGAGCCTAGAGAAGAGGTTGAACAGAAATGGGACCTCACTTATGAACACCGGATACATTTTTTTAAAGGATCTGCAGGGTTGGCGGAGATTTTAAGCGAGTTTCCTATTCTAGAACAATCGTTTGGTTACACATTAGTAAGCTCTTTATATTATTATAAAATAATTAAATATTTATTGTCTATTTTTTATTTAGATTGAGGCAGATTTTAAAAAGCTGCATGAGCCTGTTAAAAACGCATTCATTGAAAAATGGGAACATTTTCAAGAAAAAGTTTTGCCAATACTTGTAATGAATATTAAAGACCAGCAAAGCATAAATTGGCTTAAAACATTCAATTTACAATCAAATGGTAATTATAGATTTAGTGAGTTTATTATTCCTAATATTTTCTATGTGTTTTATTTGTACTTATATTTCAGATGCTAAACATGTTTTAACATTGCTGCTTTTACACGGGCTTCTTATACCGACTGGACGAGGTAAAAAAAACAGCCGCGGATGCAAAGAGAAGTTCACCATAGAGGATTCCAGAAATAAATTTATTTTCTGGAAGTCAACACCAGGAGAATTGCAGACTCATATGAAAGACATAGTGGATAATTGCTACCGCGAAAAAAGCACTCTTCAGCCACTAATTTGTGCTACTGGGGAAAGTATTTATGATTTAAAAGAGTTTTTTATTTACGTGTCAGGTTATTATTATAAGCTACCCTCAATCCTCAAGTGCGTAGAAGTCTGTTTTAAAATATTTACAGTCTTAAACTTAAAATACCCAGATGAGTGTCATCTGATATGGTCATTTATTCAAAGATATTTCTATAACATAAACCTAAAAACAGACGTGCAAAGCCGAGCAATTTCGGAATTGCTAAACGACTTAAAACACGTTGCAAGAGAGTAATTTAAAACTTAATTAAATTTAATTTTTATTTTTGCTTATTTTTTAATGTTTTCAATCATTTCTTTTCTATCATGAAAAAAAAGCTGAACAAATTTTAATATTATTTTTCACATCTTAAATTTAATTTGAGTTCTTTGACATAATTCATCAATTCGAAATCATTATTTACTTTAATAATTTTAAATTTTAATTTTTTTCTCAATCATTTCAATCAATCATTTTAAAAATGCTATCATGCAAAATTTGTTAGAAAACTTTTGAAAATAATACCGTATTTTTAAGACATATGCGTTTATTACATTTAAATGAAATTTATGTTAAATTGCCATGCGGAGTTAGCGAATGTTCTCATATTTTTTCTAATTTCAAAACGTTTTCAAAGCATGTACGAAATCATAATACCGCCTCATCTGCTGACAATTTTGCAAGATCCATTGATAATTCAACTGAAGTCGAATTAGAAATAGAACCAGAAGTAACTAACCAAACTAAAAATACTGAACTTTTCAATAGCCAAGACGATGAGCTTTACAATTCAACATTGCAGTTTACTTTAAATATATCTTCAAAAATATCACTTCCTAGGAAACATACTTTTCAAATTCAAAGGCAAATCGCACGTAATATAATTGATCCTATACAGAATAAACTACAAAAATTAAGAAATGAAATTAAATCTGTAAATGACACAAAAAAAATCTATGAATGACTTAGATCAAGTTATTAATTTTTGTAAGAATCCATTTATTGGATTTAACAATGAATATAATATGTTTTTACAATAGACGACACTGTGTCTTCAGTAAGACATAAGAACTGCATAACTTTGGGTTGTAAGAAATCGTCGGGTGTGATTTTTCCAATCAAATTCCTTTTAAAAAAATTTTTTCAGTTACCGAACGTTTTTACCTCTTTTTTGAATAGGTTATATTTTCTTCAAAATCAAACCAAAATAACTAATTTTGCAAATGGAAATTTATGGAAGAAGTTTATCCATTCCAATAAAGGACAACGAAAAATAGTATTTCCAGTTTTTTTGTATGTGGATGACTTTGAAATAAATAATCCCTTAGGGCCTCATTGCGATCCACTTTTAGCAGTATATTTTTCCTTGCCCACCGCTCCCTTAGAACTGAATGAGATTTTTTGTGCAGCTTTGTTTAAATCTTCAAATGTTAAGAATTTAGGAAACGCGAAGTGTTTTTATAAACTTGTTGATGAACTTAAGGAACTGGAGGATAATGGTATAGCAATAATTGTTGAAGGGAAGGAACACACTATATATTTTACGTTATGTCTAATTTTAGGTGATAACCTAGGATTGAACAGTATATTAGGGTTTACATCGTCGTTTGCGTCGACATATTTTTGTAGGTTTTGCAAAATGCCAAAAGAGGAAACTGCTTCTGCTTATAAAGAGTCGGTTAAATATCTTAGAAATTCGACAAACTACGCAGAAGACATTCAGTTATTAGACGTCTCAGAGACGGGAATAAAGTACGAATGCATTTTTAATAAACTGAACAATTTTTCTGTAGTTCATAACTTTTCTGTTGATATATTACACGACGTTTTTGAGGGGGTTTTAAAATATGATACTTGTCAAATAATTCTTCACTTTATTAATACAAAGACTTTAGATTTAGAAACAATTAACTTAAGAAAAACTAGTTTTAAATATGGCGCTTCCGAAATAGGAAATATTTGTCCGACTTTTCAGCTTAAGCAGTTGAAAAATATGAATATTAAAGCAACAGCGAGAGAGCTTCTAACTTTTATTACATTTTTCCCTTTAATGGTAGGAGACCTAATTTCAATTGATGACCCTGTTTGGGAATTTGTGAAAAATCTTTTAAAACTAATTGATTATGTAACTCATTCAGAGTACAATGTAACCAAATTAAAAACATTAAGAGAAGTGATACAATACCATAATAGAGAATATACTGCCTTATTTAATGATACCTTAAAACCAAAACATCATTTTTTAAACCATTACTATAGAATAGTTGGAGAATCAGGTCCTCTTAAATACCTTTGGACATTTCCGTTTGAAGCTAAGCATAAAACTTTGAAATCATATGCTAAAAATATAACTTCTCGGAAAAATATATTGGCGTCTATTTCAAAGAAAATGTGCATTAGTTATTCTGAATTTCTCCAAGGTGTAAAAAAGGAGCATATTCTGTACAGTAAAACAAAATGTTTGGCATCGAGTTCCATTTTCAAAAATGAACTTCTGCAGATGTTTAAGGATATTGACAACATAACTTGTTTTGCTCATGTGCAAGTTCAAAACATTAAATATAGAAATGGATTTGTACTTTATAATTTTAATCCAGACTTTGTAGCAGCTGAAATTAAGGAAATTTGTGTTCGCGAAAATCAATTATTTTATTTATGTGTCGCAATTGAGGTTCTTTACTCTGACCATCTGACTTGCTATGAAAAAGTAAAATACTTAAATTTTAAATTAATTCACCAAAGCTCACTAACGTATCCCCCTATCGAATATCATAGTCTTAACAATAAGTTATACCTAAAACCAAAAATGTATTTTTAAAACATTATATTATTTTTAAGCGAAGAAAAATGAAAATATAAGTGTACATAAATATGTAAATGGAAAATAAAAGAATAGAAAAATTTGTTATACTTTTAAAAAATATTTTATTTAATAATAGAAAATGCCTTTCTAAATTTCAGAAAAACATATTTCTAAATTAAAAAAAAAAAAATATATTTTCTAATTTTAAGAAAATAAAATTTCTTAAATTTAGAAAAATTTATTTCTTAATTTAAGACATTAACTACCCTAGACTTTAGAAATTTTTTTTACATTTTAGAAAATAGTTTTCTTTATTTTAAGGTCAGATGCCCTTTATCTTAGAAATAAATTTTCTCAATATTAGAAAGCAAATTTCTGCTTTTTAGGGCGAGTCGCCTTTGGTGACAAAAGTATGGCGATTTTCTAAATTTCAGGGCGATTATTTTTCTGAGTGTGGGGAGCTTAGGTGCTAAGGGGGTCCCTTGTGTGGCCTTGTTACGTTTTAAAGTTAAAATCCGAACTTTTAAATAACAGGTATCAAACGTATGGCCAAAATATATAACAAGTAAGAAAGCTACAGTCGAGAGTGCTCGACTGTGAGATACCCGGTACCTAAACGTTTGTGCTTTACACTAAAAGGCTATTTAAAATTGTACATACATTATCATACTCTACTTCGATACTTCTTAAAATAAATCGCCTCTCGAATTAGCTCCCGACCTAAACAATTTAATGTCATACTTAAATATGAATGATACATTTATAAGGACGCCAAAAAATGAATTATGTTATTATTTGTCATTTTTTGCTCTGTTCTTTTGTCATTTCTTCTGCAGTTAGCGCCATTATATAGCGCGGCCAAGGCTCGAATGCGCCACCTGTCGGCTACAGCTTGCAACAGCAACAGCAGTGCCTTAGGGGAATGTGTTAAAATGTTAACCTTATTGCTAATATCTCGCATGTTAATCATCCAATTTTACTGAAATTTTCAAAAAACGTTTGCTATTTAACGTTAATTTATTTTATCAATTAACTTTAACCCGAAAACAACGAGTATAGCTTATTTTACGTTTTTTATGATTTTTGAGGGCGGAAGTGGGCGTGGCCAAATTTTAATACAAACTTGATCTGGGTGCAACAGATTCCAATGCTATCACCAAGTTTGGTAACTCTAGCTCTTATAGTCTCTGAGATATGGTGTTTCACACGGGCGGACAGACGGACAGACGGACATGGCTAAATCGACTCGGCCTGTGGTGCTGATCAAGAATGTATATACTGTTACATACCTGTTACATACATTCTCGGTTGGCACTAACACATAATACCCTTGTACCCTATGGGTACCGGGTATAAAAATAGTTCAGCATGAATTCCAGTGCAATGCAAGATATTTGGTTTATTTAAATGTATTTATGACATAATTTCATGTCTTTATTTTCTTAAGAAGTTAGCAATGGAAATAAATCTAAGTCTGAATGATTTTTAGTTCATTCGGATCTGTGTAACAGCAATAGAAATTGATTTGGTAATATGCAACTAATAGGTAAACGATTTTTTCTAGGTGCACCTATACCCGGCAGCAATTTGCGCCACCAGGCAAAGACCAAAGACAAAACGCCATGTGGGATGCTCCGTCGTCAAGGACAATTAGCGGCAATATCCAACGCGCAGCCAGCAGTTGGCAGTTTTCAGTTTTAAGTTTTTAGTTTTCAGTTTTCAGTTTTCAGCTTGCAGCTTGCTGCTTTTGAGTTTGGCAAAAGAGTCGCCAGAAATCCGCCTTTTCCTCTCTCTCGCACTTTCACATCGCATCGCAAATTTGCACAGCGATTAATCTTGGGGCTTCACTCGTGTGGCGTCACTCGGGGCTGCACTCAATCTCCTCCAGCATTCGTTGTTTGCCAGTTGGCGGGCGGCGCTCCCTTAGCCTCCAGTTTGCGTCTGCGATTTATTTGCCTTCGCTTATCATCTGGCACACTCGCCTCTTTATTATACATTTTCCACTGCCATTTTCCGCTGCCATTTCCATTTGATTTCGCCACTCCGCAATTTGCCATTCGCCGTTTTGGCAGCAACGCCCTGATCATAAATAAAATCGCCAGTGCAGTAGCCAAATTGGTGCAAGATAAACAAATATGAAAGATGGCTGGCAAACACAAATATATGGCCAAGAGCTCCGAAATCTTGTGGTCGGCCACCAGATGCCGCAAGTCATCTGAAATTGGTATTATTGCCATTGGATATTGGGATGCTGGCGAGGATTGGAAGCTGCTATTTGGCGCGGTTTCAGGCGCAGCCACACATTCGACGAAGGTCACGGCTTCGAGACGAGTCGAGTTCACGTGGATTGAAAATTTAATGTTTTGTCAATAAAAGATGTCAGAGATATTGGCAATAATTCAGAATATTTTTTTAAAGCCTTCCATGCAAATAACTTTAAATTACTCGAACAGTTCAATAACCATAAAAGCTAGAAAGAAATAACTGCTAAAAGATTTTAATTTCTTTTGTACTTAGAAAGTTTATGTTTGGAATGTTGCAGTCATCTCATCATTTGGTTTTAAGGTGTAAAAAAAACTAATATGCATTTAAAATCAAAATGAGTATCCTAAAAATATAAAAATATTATATCCTCTAAAGATAGGGTTTCTTCTTACCCAAGCAATTGAGGTTTTTATTTTGGACATGAAAAAGGTGCTGCATATTAATGAATACACTTCCCAGGAAGATCAAGGCTCTCCGCTCCTCGAGCACGCGCAACCCACTTTCAACCACCGGTTGTGGTGGTGCCTGAATGGATGATGACGCTAGGTGGTTGGTGGCCACATCCTCCTCCAGCCTCCATCCGCCATCCTCCACGCTCTGGGGGAGTGCTGTTCGCAATTTGTTCCGCTTATCCGTGGGCAGGATTATCGCCGGCGGGCGTCGCCACCCCGTTGCAATTAAAATTAATAAACGAATCGAGATGCAAACTCGTGACGCCCCCGCATAGAGCCGCAGAAGAAAACCAGCGACACTGGAAATCATTATCAATTGGCATTTCATTTTGATTTCCAAATGCATTTCTCTGCCCGTTGGCATCTAGTCTTGGCCAAGGCGGAGGAACGAGGGGCTCTGTCGGTGTTTATCGTTTAAGGAAGTGTTAATTTATTTGCTCCTCTCTTTCGGGCGCTGCGGCTTCCCCCGGGGGAGTGAAAACAAAACGAAAACAAAGCTCCGTAATAAATTGCCATCGATAGCCAAAAATTATTGATTATTTCGAAATGGACAGCGTTAAAAGTTTATGATGCTGCCGTGGCATCGCTGGCGGTTATGAGATCAAACAGAAAAATCCCCACCGAAAAGCGAAAATGTGCCAACAACACGATAGGCGCGCACAAGATTTCCTCCTTATTTTTTACGTTTTCTTGCTTCTTTTTTTATTTTCTAATAATAAGAGACAGCGCAGCGAATGAAAAAAAAAATCATACATCAAGATTATTGTTACTCGCGGCAATTGCATCACAGTAATGGCTGGAAAAAAAAAACAAAGCAGCTGAGCAGCCAAAAAAAAAGAAAAATATAATGGAAATCGCAAGAAACATTTTTCATTTGCATAAAAATTCATGGCAACTACAAGCGCTAAAAATGTTTGCCGCATGTTTGAGCCCCATTCGGGGAAGCGGGGGCGGGTCGAAAGGGGGGTTCCTTCAGTGGGAGGCAGTGGAAAACAACAACCTTCAAGCTACAAAACACTTGACTCCGCAAACCGAACTGAACCGAACCGTTCGGGATCCCAAAAGCTGAGACCACGTCGCGTTGACGGCGCTTTGGTTTGATTGAACACAAGGATATGTGTCCGCCGGCTAAAAAAAAGCTACAGAAAACACTGCACAAAAAGTACAACAAAAACAAAAACAAAATAGTACAAAAAATATATCCCAAAGCAGCAACAATAACATAAAGTAAAGCTTAGTCAAAAACAACAACTGCGGCCACAATTTGAAACCAAAACGCAACACTTTCACTCTACTTAAGACGGATGAAGCTGCGGCAAAAAGGAGGCGGTTCCAGGAGGCAGAAAGGCTGGGGAAAAGGGGGCTTTGGAAATCGGCGGGGAAAATCAGGGGAGGCGGACTGCCTTTGAGACACCATCTCAAAAGCGTTGGTGGGAAAATCGCAGCAATCGTTTTCACGTCTCTTTCATATTTATTATCATTTGCAAGTCTCGTTTAGCTTCGGTTTTTGCTGCATTTTTTTTCGGCGGCCGCAGCGGGAAAATGCAGATGAAGCCGAAGGAAAAACGATTTTCCAGCCGCAGGCAGGAGTTTGTCATCTGGGACAAGAGACTGTGTCTTTCGTTTTCACTGGGCAATTAATCAATCAACAGCCCAGGACAGTAGGACACCAAGTTAAAAATCAGTAAATCAGTAAAAGGATTTTATTGAGATTTTACAATTAAGAAAGTCGGCAACGAGATATTAATCATGGCATTATTTATTTTTTTCTCACAACTTGATTTAAGGTAAGCTTAACATAATTAAACTAACGGGGGTGGTTCAATTATAAAAGTTTTTTTATATATTTATATTTAGTTTTTAATTAAAACGATTTCTTGCACTTTTCCTATTATCTCCAGCTAGTCCCTGTTCCGTCTTAAGTAGATCTTACTGGAGAGTGCATTTCCCAACCCTGGTGCCACCCCAAGTGGTTGACCCACCACCACCTCATCCGCATCCAAAGTCCCCATCCCGAATCCCCATTTCTACAGCATGTGGAGCACACTGCAGTTTGGGAGAAAAAATGTCTGGCGGCCGAAACGAAGGCAATCACGATTTTGTGTTTGAAACGTTTTTTGCGCGTTTTCAATTTCCCATTTTTGGTTTTTCTTCTCGTTCCGCTGGGGCTTTCAGGCGCAAGTGGCGGTGGCGGTGGGTGGTGTGCTGCTTTGTGGGGGGAAAGGCCACGCAGAAGGAAACAGATACGCCTGTCCACAGATCGCGAAAAACAGAAGGAGAGCTATGGCTTCCACTTCGACTTTGTATGCGACTTTTGCCTGGCGCTTGTTGCGTTCGCTGAGGCGACGCTAATTGTTTCCGTCTGTTAATAAAAATATTTCAGATCAGTAACAAATTGAATACAAGGCGGGCAAAGGGGGGCAATCGGGATCGGCGGGAGCTGCTGTTTATGCAACGCCTCACGAAATGCAAATTGACATTTACGTGGTTGCAACACCAACCACCAACAAAATGCCAGACAGTCGGACATTGGGCCACCGGCTTTATAGCCTGGCAAATAAGGAGCAACACGACGTGGCCAAGAGTAAAATAAACAACAACAAATAATAATATCAAAGACAAAGAAAGAAAGAAACTAGCACCGAAACCTAGAATACCTTATTAAGAGAAACTATGCACAGTTTTATCTTAATTAAATAGTTTTAATAAAAATGGTACCAAGACGTATTATCTTATTTAGGGAATAACTTGAGCTAAAGACTTTAGTGTTCCTTTTTTGTCTGAATCAATTCCATTGTTTTTGTTAGCAAAATATTGATATTTTTATTGAAAACATTACAAAAGTAGAATCAAATATAACTACCAAAATTAAGACTAACTTCTGAATAAGAAAATGTTATTGGACATAATACGATTCTGTTTTCATAGGTTTTTCAAAGAATGTCTACAAGTTATAAACCTTAAGGATTAAATAAATCTTGTAGGCTTTTTGTACAAAATTAAAGGGTATTTAAAAATAAAAACGAAAAAACTAATACCCAGACCGAGCAAAGACAAAAAATTGTTGGCGACACTTTTGGCCGTTCCTGTTGTTTTTGCTTCTTTTTTCTCTTGGCTGTCACTGTTGCTGCCGTGTTAAAGGTCAATGAGTTTGGGGTTAGTGGACCTGAACCTGGGAGCCTGCCAAGAGTTTCGTTGTGGCCTGTTGTGCAACCTCCGATCGGGAGTCTGATGATGGGATAATGTCAGCCATAGAATCGTGTCGCATTTGGCTAAATTGCCAGCCATTTTTGGTGCGTGGTTGGGGCTGACAGACAATGGAACTGTAAGATTTTCCGCAGAACACTTTCCCGTCAAATGAGCGGGGAAAAGCCGCCAAGCGTAACCAAGAGCTGGAAATCAAATGGGTTGACCTCATTAACCGAACCCAAAAGGGTTACGGGGCGAGTGGAAAAAAGGGGGCCATGGTAATCAGCGTGGGCAGAAGAATCACGGGAAAGAGTTGAACACAAAAAAAAAGATCCGTAGAAGAAGCAGAACAATAAAATTACAATAATCGCCGGGGTAATGTGCTCTTCGAAGGGGTGTTGAGGGCTCCAGAGAGGGCGGTGTTCAAGCGACCATGATGATGATGAACTTGCAAAGACAACTCCCAATGACAATGACTTGTATCGCACTTTTTCCTTTTTTGTTTTTGGCAAACTTGGTTACGCTTTAGAGAATTTCTCCCCCAATCGGAAAGGGTTTGTTAACCTTTCAAGAAATTGGCCAAGAGCTTAACGGTGAAGTGATGAATTACTGAACAGTGAAAAAAATAATGTATTTCCGTTCCGTATTACTACGCCATTACTTGCTCATTCTAAACAGTCCTGAGAGAGTTCTCATTTTATTATTATTAGCTTTAATAATTATATGTATTTAATTATATTTATCTATCTATTATATATTTATTGAAAATATTCTAAATCACTTGAACGTTTTATAAATCAAGAAGCCTGAATTAAATAAAAAGCCAAAGGCACATTCTACAACTTTGAATGGGATAGTCTTTATGCAACAATGATAGTGAGACCGCTTAGCTTGCAGAACTTAAATAAGTCAAAACTATATCGAAATATATCGACAATAAAATGAAAACTAAATTCACCACTTGACCTCGAGCCGGCAAACGCATCAATATCAAAATAGAATGTTTATTTATTTAAATGCTGACAAAAAATTGACTAACCTGAATTTCTTTTACGACAGAAAATATCTGACAGATAGTCATTATACCACAAAGATAGTGTGACTATAAATTATATAAGTCAAATAAGATTATTTCTGTATATTTACATCTATAACTTAATTTTTTATTGATTAGCTTTTCTTTTACAAGAGAACAAGTGTGACCGATAGTCTTTATGCAACAAAAACAGTGTGAATACTTAGCCTGCAGAGTTTAAACTAGGCCAACAAATATATTAGTTCAGATACGTTATGTATTTAAATATTCAGACTTATATATAGCTTAATTTCCTTGCCCTAAAAAATAGATAATTATATTAATTTAGTGTATTGATAACGCTATTTTCTCCGGTGTAAATAAAGCGATCTCACGTTGCTGATGTGCCATCGGTATGCGGTTGCAATGGCAACATTTGACTGACATTCGATTTTCGCAATACCCCCGGCTGCTGTTGTCTTGGCTGATTTCTACCGATTTGCGATTTGTTAATGGCTCGAATATTAAGTTACAATTATCTGACGGACGGCCATCGATGGTGATCGGGATGGAGATGGAGGGGGAGATGGAGGCTCCTCCACTGTCATGGCCACATTTCACTTTCAGCAAGATGCGGCGACGAGAAATCGTGATGAAATTGATTTGCGGCTCTTTATTTTTTATTCGCCATCATAGTTACCGACAGCTCTCCATCTGTCCGTCTCTCTCGGCGGGAACTGCATAATTTTGCCGCTTTCCAGCTATTTTGCATTTTGCATTTCGCAGTTGCCATTTGTCTACTCGGAGTTTTTCCTCTCCGGCGCTTCCACAGATATTCCGCTGTCAAATTGCCAAGCGGCAAGCGACGGCATTTTCCCCTCGATTTTCCACCCGACTTCCCGATGCCACCCTCAATAAAAAAAAAGAAAAGAAAAAACTGCACTCTCAGTTGGCTCTTTAACACGAAACTGAATTTAATTTGCTTTTCAGTCGTTCAGTCTCTTAGTTTCTTCGTTTCTTTTGCATTTATTTGGCATGTTTGTTGTCTAATTGAGCGAGAAATTGCCGTTGATTGATTGTTTTGCATGCAATGTGTTATTTGTTATCGTTATTGTTACTGCCATTTCAATTGTTGCCTTTATTTCCCACTAGGCTACGATTAAGTGCGATTTAATTTGGCCAACAATTTGCAACGGAGCTATAAATCTTTTCTAACTTAACAAGAAAATGTCACACACAAATTGCTGGCCAAAAGGAAACTCTCTAAAACTCAATCATCGACGGTACATGGCTTTCCAAATATTTTGGAGTTGACTAGTGTCAAAACTTTACAGTTTGTTAAACTTTGAAAGGCCTATTAGGTGGCGACCAACAAACAAGCAGCATTAATTTATGCTCATACTGGAATTTAATGCATATTGGCTGGCAATTCCCATGCCGCCAGTCTGTGAAATTATTATTATTATTTAAAACGACAACCATCCATTTGAGGTCTGGTTAACAGTGAGGCATTGCCCATAAAGATGGCCGACGCCGCTCCCTGTCGCAAAATAATTAATAAATAAAAACAGCTGAAGTGCGTTTTAATGAAAATGACTCAAATTGATGGCGGTATTTATGGGGCTGTAGATGATTAACGTTTTTGGGCTATTTAATGCTAGCTCAACTCGAAACTGAAATTTTTTGTAATATAATATAATAATGTTTAATTTATACTTTTATTGAAACACTATTATATTGATGCTTCCGTTATTAGCGCAATATAAAAGAAAACAGTACAGTAATGAAAGAGTTAAAATTATAAGCCACATATAATGAGTGTGTTTAATTTTAATATCCAAATTATTGCTGCTATTAAAAATTGTTGAATAAAAACTGGAAGTATCTAAATAAATCAAATTCGAAATAAATAAACATCGAAGTAAATAAATATCTAAATATACAAATAATTACTATATTTGTATTTAATTTTCATTTTCCCAGTTGAAATTTAATGTTTTGAATGCCATTCTAGGAGCTTCAGCTCCTTTGTAAAGAGCATCTAATGTAGCACATTGTCCAGACTCCTTGTTGGCCCATGGAACTTTCAGGTCTATGGTAATTAAGAGTTAATGGGTTCTACGCCATTGCAGTTGTTAATTAGCAAACATGGAGCCTGAGCCGATTCTGCCAGCCTGCCTGCCACACCATCTTGCAACTCCGTCCGACCGCATTTCTGTGTGCGTTTTGAGTGGAGCTCTTTGTTTGGACAGCGATATTTCCTCAATTGAATTTCACAGGGAGATACTCCGACAGGCCGACAGATATACAGCCCGCGAAATAAATATATGGCATCGGGTTGCGGCCACAAATCGCAGCTTATTAATTTCCCAACAAAGTTCGCCAAAGGCCGCAGAGTTTCCACAACTCCGACGATCTCCGGCTGGCCGGTCATTTATCAATTCACAGCATTGCCAATGGACTTTTCGGCCTCCGATGGAAGTGTGAAAAACCGGGTGGGGGGAAAGGCCTTGGGTAAAGGTGGAAAATGGGAAATGGGCATCGGCAGCGGCACCGGCAGCATCGCATTAACTGCACAGGTGTCCACTTAATTGACAGCTAACGAGGCACCGAGGAGCAGACCAGAGACCAAAAAGCAAAAAGCCGAGGCCAGACACATCAATATTTGATGAAGTGCATGTCGCTTCGACTACACAGAAAAAATAACATTTAGAACATGGTTTTTAGACAGAAAACCTGGTTTTCAATAAGGTTAAATACCGCGTGAATAGTCCACTTTTTGGCATTAAGGAATTGGAGTCACAAAGGAAAATTCTTACGAATGGAATGTACTTTAAATAGTTTTCATTTTGAACTTATACATTAAAACCAGAGCTCGTAAATTCGGAAAAAATCGTATAATCCTTTGGTTTCCAGAAAAAAATGGAAGCTCTCTCAGCACAAAAAGAAACTCTCTCGTTCGCTATTGCTTGTACATTGCAGGCAAATCGTGGAAGAGAGAGCCAGAACCCCCTTTTAAGAGCTCGGAGTACAACTGCTAAATAAATCCAAGAGAGAAGAAAATGAATAAATTGATAAAGCAAATTTCTTTATGTATTATAAAAGTTCATTTTATTTTTAAAGTGAAAATCTTTTTTTTTGTTTACTGTGCAGTGCAGTTTATTGAAATAAGTCGGAAAAGGGTTTCAAGTTAGCCTAGACCTTTTGATTTATTTTGGGCTAGTCAGAAGCGCGGTGGCAAACGCAGGTGTCTTTTGGAGCAGAGAGGACAATAGCCACGATCTGGAGATTCCTCAAAGGATTCCTTGCTTTTAGCATAGAGATCGTAACATTTCTTAGAGCGAGACAGCCGAGGGAATTCGTCGAGACCACCTTTAAGGAAACTGGCAGCGATTTGGGTTGATCTCGGTGCCATGGGAATTAAAGTCTTGGCACTGTCTCGGCAGTCTAGGTACTCCTCCTCCGAATCGCACTCCTCATCGGTGGCCATCCCTGGACGAGTGCCACACAGGAAAGATCTCACGGGTTCCAGGAACGTCGGACGACCACCACCGGGCTTCCGATGCTCCACCATCAGGCTCATGGGCGAGGGAAACCTGTGGCAGCTGCCCCGAAGCCTGTCCAGCTGCAGTTTCTGCTCCAGCTCCTGCTGGGCCATCGCCAAGATACGCCAGATGGAGGCTCCGCCGGAGGATCCATACCGCGCGTTGTACTTCCGCTGCTCATCGTACATCAGATACCTCAGCTGATGGAGCTGCTTCCAGCGCTCGAACTCCGCCCTTCGGTGATTCTCAATCTGCTCCTGCTGCTGGACGACCTGCAGCCGGTGATTGAGCTCCGTTTGGGACATCTGTTCCACCTGATGAGGCAACAACTGGAGGCGTTCGGCCCAAAAAAGAGTCCGCCGCTTGGCCAATTCCTTTTGACGTTCACTACGCGAATCAGAGAACCACTTATTCATGACCATACCCTAACCCCTTTGAAATTTCAGAATTTTAACCATGTTTTCCAGCCAACTATCCGAAACTAAGTTCTAGGGCAAGGTCTGCTATATATAGATTGTATTCTAGGGAGAACTCACCCACTGAGCTGATCACATAGGTGGCCGGCGGTTTCAGGACACTCCGGGCGAAGGCTCCGCGCAGCACCTCCAAGGCACAGGGCTCAGCGGTGACCAGGAGCATTCCGGGCGCCACGTGTCCGGCGTACTTGAGCGCCCGCGTGGCCGCCGTCAGCGGTCCGTTCCACCAGCATTGCGCGTTGGCTGCCAGGAAGTTCTGCGAACGAAAGTAAATAAATAATTAGTTATTGTCCATAATAAAATAAATTTATTTATTTTACATACACATGCAAAGCAATAAATTTTTATGATAGATCATGTTTTCTCTACTAATGAGTGACTGTAAAAATTAAATTAAAATTATTTTCTCTCGGGCAGTATCCTCGTTATATGGTACTTTTCCAAACAAGTCTTTTTAGGCTCCAATCCCTTTCTTCAAGGAAACGCAGCGAACAGGTCAAAGGGGTGTCTGGCAGCCAACTTCGGTGGGAGTCTGCATCTCATCAGCTAATTGACAAATTGCAGTGCTCCGCGTGGCATAATTGGTGTGCTGCTGTCTGGCTTAAAGAGCTATCCATCTGTGGGCGGTGCAGCTCGCTGCCTCTGTGGCTGCTGCGGCGGCGGCTTCAACCATCAATTAGCTATAAGCGGATCGCTGCCACGCCCCCGAAAATACAAAAAAAGCGAGGCATTTGGTGGCGCCACAGATAATAAAAAAGAAAAAACATAAAAGCCGCTGTCTCATTGCAGGCTCTGGGAATTTATTTTTGGCTACCAAAAACCGATTCGAAACAAAATCCTTAACACGTTCTGGCCAAGGGGTTTCCGTGGAAATGACAAAGAAAAGGAGAGAGATGAAGAAAGAAAAGTGGCGACTGGGGCAGCAAATAAATGTCCAATTTGTGCTGTGACAGGAACACTTGAGGCACGTTTTTGATGTAAACACGGACAAAAAGGGTCGAGAGTCACTGCCAAAAGCCGTGGACAATGGAGCCAAGGGATCGAGATGGAGCACTGGGAAATGCTGGGTGGAATGGAATCGAAATGGAAATGGAAACTCCAAGAGTCGAGAGCCAAGAGATCGATGTAGCCGCCGGAGTTTCACGCTTTGTGGCTTTCTGTGTCGCTAATGAACATCATCCAGTTTGAGCGATCTGACCTTTTTGTCGATGGTGCTGGCTGCCAGGGAATCCCGGGACAGGGCTATGGTCTAAGGCTATTGCTTGCCATTTTCTTGTGGTCACTCCTCTTGGCTTTTAATGTCGCCCGGCCCGGCCCCGATGTCGGGTCTCTGGTATGTCTCTTATATAAGTTGGATGACTCTCTCCATCACCATCGCTATAGCCATCGCCATCTCCACTGGCATCTCCACCTTCTTCTATGCATTTATCCCCATGCCGAGGCCCATCCAGGCCCACCTTCCGCCTGCGGCTGCTCAATTAATGCATGAGAAGGCGAAGAAATTAACTCGTCATTGCCTGCCCGTCAGCGTTGGGCTTTAACTTGGCTTTAGCCTGGGCCTTAGCTTTGGCTTTAACTCTGGCTTTTGCTTCGCCTGTCACGCGCCGCCAGATGGCGCTCATCGTACACTTGGAGACATTTTGGGGATAACAAGAAATAAGCGAGGGAAAAGGGAAAGAACTAAGAGCCTTAAAGAGAGCTTTATTCTACGAATTTAAATCATTTCTAAAGTAGGGAAAAATTAGTACTGCCCAAAGTTCTGACTTGCGAGTCAGCATATTTCTCTGCCCGGCCTCTGCCGGCACACGACAGTATTCACAGGAGGTAATCAACGCACCAGTTCGGTCAAAATGTAATTTTGTAGCTAAATCTAGCCTTTTTTATAGTTAAGTAGTCATAGCTATTATTTAAGCCATATTACAATTACAATTTTTCTAAATTTTAAAATTCTCATATCTAGCCACTATGTTTTATTTCTTACTTACAAAAATAAATAAATACTATGCTTTCATTTTACTAATACTTGTATTTGACTCTCTTTCTTCAACCCCCATTTATAATTTCAAATATAAACAAATAACCTATATTTTATTTTGTAAAAAATACTGCCAAGTTTATTCAATTTCTCCATGTGTAACTCATCCCCTTAGCTTAATCATAATTATAGTGCTGCATCATTGCAAGACACGAGACAAAATGCCAGAGACAATCATCAACAGCCTACTTATAGTCCGCGCATAGAGGCTTTTCCATCGATCAAAGGGATCTGGTTTTGGACCTGCGCTTCGAGGTGTCTCTGTTTGTGTTTGCTTCGGTTTCGTTTCTCGGAAGTAATGGTAATGCAAAACTTTTAATAATCAAATCAAATGCTCACGCCGACCTCTGTCGCGCGTATGAAAGTCATTTTCTCCTCGGGCGGAATTCGAATTTCAGAGTTTCGCTTTTTTTGGCTGCTCTTGATGTCGTTTCATGTCCATCCGTTGGCTTTTATTTTTATTTTTATATTTTTGTTTCGGGTGGCGGCTTTCGTTTTGGGACTTTTACTTAATTTCGTGTAATAGAAAACTAAACAACAAAACTCCCACAAAAGTTAGGCCGAGAGACAAAACTATCACCGCGATGTTGGATGAAGTGGGCTTTTGGATCGAGGAGGCCTCATGTGGGGAGGTTGCTGCTGCTGCCGTGCCACTGACGTTGCTGCCGTGCTGCAACAGTTGCTGCTGCTGCTGCTGCTACTCTCATGTGTGCCGCATAAGAAGATAATAACAATATACAAACAAATGCGCAGTCAGGCAGCCCGTAAGCCGGAGATTGCCAACCGCTGCGGACTTGCGGCTTAATAGAGTTATGATGAAGTATAATAATCCTTGACCTTTCCACCAGCCAAACTCAACTCAACAGCTCCGACGACGACGCCGACGACCGCAGCTCTTGGGCACAAGTCAAAACGTTTTTGCTTTTATTTCTTATTTTTTGTGTTTTGTATTTATTTTCCCCTGCCATTATTGTTTGGGGAACCCTTCATTTGACTTTAAAAGAGCCATTTAATTTCGCAAATGAAAACGAAATCGTTTCGCATTTCTCCCAGATCGTGGAAAATGGGGATTTCAAATATGACAGGGATTTATGCCAGTTAATGGGGCGGCGGCTAACTCCAATAAAACTATAAATACCATTTGTCGAATTTCGGACTGGCCCGGGTCGAGGTCGAATTAAATTTTGGGGGCTTTTTATCTTTTTCTTCGACTGCCACTTAATTGGAAACGCCCAGTTGCAGCTTGGACGCTTATCCGCTTAAAAACCTTTATTCTATAATCATAAAGCGGTGGCTTTTAGGGTAGGACTCTTAAGGTAAATTGTGAAAACTCTTAAATTAATTGTATTTTTATAGAAGCAATTAAGGAGACTAAAATTATTGATCGGAAATAATTGCATAATTGATGAATTTTTAATAAAATCCTATTAAACCGTTTAAAATATACATTAATTTTTGAAAAGTACGATTAACTTTATTTCTCAATACTTTTAAGAATCCATCACTGTAAAGTTTATCAGAACGTGAAGATTTATATATGCTTTATTGAAGAATATTAAAATGATTAATGTTTTTTTCTTAATGCTTTTGATGTTTTATTGACTGTAATAAAGCTCTAAGAATTAGTTCTTCATGGAATTACTATTTTGTTTATGTAATAAAAGCACGGAAATAAAGACTGACTGTGTTAATTATAAGAGTGCTTGCCACGTAGTTTATTTAATCCGCTTTTCCCCGTTGATTACTTTCCGGATTACAATTATTTTTGCTGCTCCTGGCTTCGTTGCAAATGAAAATGCTCGTTTCCCATTATTTGAGGATTTCTCACGTCCCATAACTTGAACATGAGCTCCGCAGGCCGGCTCCTTTGTTGCTCCTTATCCCTGTCATCATTGTTTATTTGGCTCTGACTCCGGCTCTGGCTCTGGTCAAGTGCCAGACGGGGGTTGGGTTTCGTGGGTCCATAAAACCCAGCGCCTGTCGGAAGCTCCGTCGGGCATAAATACAGGACGAGCGGCGCGCGGTCCAATCAATGCGGCTCGTCCTGATAAGGATACAAATTGCAGGGCCATGTCCGAGTGACGCCCACTTCCTCCTCGAAGTTCCCAACCCCCGGCAGCGGAATAAGATGTGAACTCGATTTGCACTGCACTTAGAATTCCAATCGGATGTGGGGTTGATCCGACCCCCTTTGACCAGAGCCATCATCGAGGGTTGCCACGGATGCCTGCAGCCGGTTCAATGACCAGAAATATCTACTACTCTTGGCCAAACATGCGATTTGTTTTATTAGTTCTCCTCGAGCAAAACACACAAATACTAGAATACCAACAGCTGTTGGCAGTAATCCTGGCTTTCTTTCTTTCTGCCTGACTGCCAAACAAAAACAGATCCCTGGGACTGTGTGTGTGTCCTGGATATCTGGCCAGGCATCCCATCTGCAACTATTTCAACTTTTTGGCAGCCCATTGCGGTCGCTATTTTTGTTGCAATTAATAACAAAAATATCTGAGAACTTTCAACGGGCTTAAAAGGGGCTAAAAAACTCGCTTGGAGGGCAAAACTTTTGCAATTGCTTCTAGAACTTTTGAAAAACTAAAAGCTAAAGCTAAAAGGGAAATCGGGAAAACAAATTAAATGCTACCGACTAGAAAGTTACTGAAAAGCAGCATAAATTGCGAAATAAAATTGAATATTTAGAGTAAGCAGGAAGCTTTCCAATGGGTTTTGGAAAAAAATAAATTACTTTAATTAGTTGAGAAAAAAAATAGCATATATCAAAATGAACCCGTTAAACGTGTGAATTAAAACAAGATCTGCATGCCGACTGATACAGCATAAATACAACTCTTTGTCAGAGATCAGATCTAGTTCTTTGTGTGTTTCAAACGATCTATTTACATAAACACGGCCACGTCTTGGCACCGCAAACAGTTGGTATATTTATACGTCTGCATTTACATACGAATAATATATGTATAGGGGTATATCGGCTGTAAAAATCAGCACCTCAATTTAAAACCGAAGCGTGAAAAGTCTATTAGAGGTTGACGTGGCGTCGACGCTGGTGACGAAGGCGTCTGTCTAGGAGAACACTGTGGGAACAATCCGGTGTGTGCTCCCCTCGCCTGTCCAATCTGGATTTTTCACTGCACCTGTAGTTGGTTCTGTATTTAATTTTTTTTACGCCATTTGCCTTTTTTTGTTGGAAAATCATTGTTAGTGCACTTATTGTTATTGTTGCTGCCGCTGCCTTTTGTATTTCGGCGTTGAAGCTTCGCTGGCACTTGCTGAAATGTCTGGCCAGAATGGATATAGCTGGGGCCCAGGGGGTCTGTTTGGGGCCTTTGTACTTCGACTCCGGTGTCTGTCATTCACTTGCAGCGCTAGTTAAACACCACGAAACCGTATCCGTATCTACGAGTGTGTCTAGGCATTTAGCACGCAACCTATTTGCAGCATTCTAGAGGAATATACTATGCTACAGCCCCGCCATTATACGACGCTTGTCATTCAATCAATCTGGCAAATCATGCGATAAGGGGGCCCATACTGTAGGTATGTATTTATCCAGAAGATTGCCCGCGAAGTTTCGCAAACTGCAAATGGAACTGGCTGTCAAAGTTACTAATGAGAATCGGATTGCAAGGGGGGCTCCGAGTCTGTTTGGGAAAACACTTTAAGTCGGGCTTTAATTGCTGCCTCAGTACAACTTAATGTGGGGCCCAGTTGAGGCTACCATCATTATGGGTAATTAGTTTGGGCGAAAATTGAATTCAAGTTTGCCGCTTACATTCGTAATAGTTTGAGAAATTCAATTTACACACGGAAATGCAGGTAACTTCACGGTGACTCAATCTGCGAACGGCGATCTTCTTTAGATACATTTTCGCATGAGATGTGTATCGATTTTTGAGGGTTAATTATTAATTTACACGATCATTTTCCTTAGATTTCAATATTAAATAGGTAGAGTGCTTGTTATAGCAGGATAGCAGGATAAGCACTCAATTTAGCTCTAGATAATGGAGCTATATTGGATATTAAAAATACCTAGTTTCCCATGAAGTCATGTGTTTAATTTCAGCTGGGTAATCAGCCCAATCAAGCGATTACAAAAGGCTGTTAATAAAGCTAGTTGGTTTTTGTTTTTCGTTTTCCTCGCACTCGATCTCTGTATTTATTAAATTTAAATTACAATATGTGTTTGGCTTTCATTTGGCTGATGTTTGGCTTTCCGAATCCCCCGTGAAATAAGTGCAACTCCCGAGTAAACATGATCCCGCAGACACGGCGCGAGGTATGGAGATTGAAGTACAAGTACGTGGCCCAATGTGTTGCTGGTTTTATGTTTTTGGCTGCTGTTTTTTTGCTCTTTGCCTTTTCGGTGCTGCAATCACAGCGTGACCGAAAACAAATAATAAATAAATAGAGGAGAAACGAGAGCTTCAACTTGAACTGAAGCCTGAGTGTTTGCTACTGGACGCCAATGGCCCCCGGCGACCTTGTCGAGGCAAATGATGCAATCGGTGGCTGGTGGAACCCACAGCGAGTGCTCCGTCCGTTGGTCCAGTGTTTGTCAATCAAATTAGTCGGCGATGATTGCATTCGAAATTAATGAAAAGCAATCATAAGGCGGCGCACGCCAGCCAATTAAGCCCACAGACGACAAAAAGCAAATTTGCTCTTAAACGATTGCAGCATCGATTCGATTTCATTAAACCCAATCAAAGCAATTGACGAGGGAAGAAGGGGTTAATAACAATTCAAATCTCTTTTCTCTGCTTTTATTTTCTCTCCTTTTGAGAGTGCCGCGTGCCGATAAATCAATTTGTTCAACCCGAGACCCGACTCCATCCATCCATTGTCTTTTCCTTTATTTTCTCTGCGAGTGTGCTGGAGTTCCGGAACTCTGTAGTGCCTCCAACCGGTGATTGTACCACTAAATCGATTCTGGAACTGGACTTTTGCAGGAAAAGAATCAGAGAATATGAGTATATGGGAAGGAAATGTTTATTTAAGGAAATGATGAACGGCTTGAGGAACTGACTCTGACTAAGAGTTCTGACGAATAAATAATTGGTTTGAAAAGTGCACTTAAGAGCATTATTGCGCTGCTACCGCTATTATAGGTTAGAGACAGTTGCTTTTGCTAAAGAGTTCTCAAATACAAAGTATATTTAATGGAGAGAAAATTAATCTGTTTCTAGAACATGTTCCTTTCATTTCTTAAATTAATCCATTACCCGGTTTTATGATTTTCAATTTATGATCTCATATTTTAATAAATATACAATGCCAAACTAAAGATGACAGGGGCAAAATGTTGATTAATGATTCCAAATGTAGCTCCTACAGCTTGTGAAGGATATCGCATTGTGAGCCATCTCAACGTGCCGGACTCAACCTTCCTTTCCCAATTTTATATTTCGTTTTCATAACGATCACAGGTTTACCTTCATTCTAGTCCGATCAAACAATTCCGTTCCCAGACGGACTACGGCGAACTTTCCATTTCGCGGTGATATTTCCAGAGCCAGTTTTTCGCTTTTAACAGTTTACTTAAGTTTCTCTGGTTTTATTTTATGGATTTTATGGACCTGCCTTGCAAATCTCGAGTGCGGTTCTCAGGCTGCCAGAAGAAACTCCCGCGCTCTAGACATGACGCAATCGGCTCGCATCCGTTGAGCTATTTCAAAACTTGTTGCAGGCTTATTAATTTGGCTTTGTCTTTCGGGCCAGGGGAGCACCGAAAGCACCGAAGGCACAACTAAAACAAGTTGATTTAGGTGAAGTCATTTGCGTGCAGCCAGACACTAAACACCGAACACCGAGCAACGAACAACGAACACCGAACACTAGACACGGCAACGGAAAACAGCGAAACAGTTCAGAGATCAGCTCGGGGCTCTCAGAGATCAGAGTTTGGAGTCAAGTCGGTCTTCGGTCGCCTGTTGTTAGTTGTTTGTTGTTCATTACTTTGGCACCCTTTCAGAGGGTATTAAAACATAAATCACAAGGTATTAAAAATAGATCTTTGTGTTTTGCAGAAATATTGACATGTCCGTGGAATAACTCAATATGTTTAGGAGCTAAGGCATCGCAAAGTTCACAATTAATTAATAATCAACGTAAATTACAGGCGAAGGATGTCTTTTTAATTATCAAAACATTTTTTTATTAATTATAACTAGTTTGCATATTCTTAAAGAACATTATACTAGTAAAAAGGGTATAAATGCTTCGTTATTTTAAAATAAAGCTCCTTCTCGCCTTGCTGTTTGTATTTGTTGTTTAGCTTAGTTTCAAAAGCCACGCCGCACGCCTGACAAATTTGCGCAAATAATAAAAACAGATTTTAAATGCCTGGAAATTGAGTCTGCCATTGCGGCCTTAAATCAGTTTCCACCTCAGCCAAACTGACATTTAGAGCTTTACTGGGAAATGGCAACGAGTGCATAAGTCAGCTTTTAAATAGGAGAAACTTTATGGTTTTTGTCTATTTTAGCTCATATATATTTGCTTAAAACAAAAATACCAAGTTTCTTTTCAGTTTTAATTATATTATTTGTATGGAAATACATACTCATTAAGTTCTAAGAAAGTCGGTTGACCTAACGACAGAATGTAGTGGTTACTTTAGTTTATAAATTTTAATGTGTTAGCTATAAATATAAAATAAGCACAAGGAAGTTAAAATTACACTTTTGTATATTTATGTCTTAACTTACAGCTGAGTGGAAGCTTCGTTTGTTAATGATCCGTTTCTAAACAACATTAAAAATGTACTAGTAGCTTTATAAAGATTGGGAAATGCTTAAATGTAATTTAAGCGTTAGTGATCTAATTACAAAGAACTTATATGGAGTTAAGAAGCTTCTTTAAGTCCGATTAATACGTTTACAGAACTAATTTGTTTTTCCAGAGATACATATTAACTTATCTTTACCTTGATTAAGAACCCCAGAGTTCTTTGAAAACGTCAAGGTTTTCTTTTACTTATTAATATAATGAGTCGCCATTCGGCTTTAGTTTTATAGTTATTATGTATATTTTTTTCATAGGCTCATTTGGCAAAAAGACAATGTATACTTCCATTGTTATTCTTTAACCTTCCCCAATTTTGTCTCGTAAGCGTTCCCAGTGGTATAAGAAACTTTTAAATTATGGCACGCCCTAAAACTTGAGTAACCACACCGGAAACTCTTGCACAGCCGATATGGTCGATGTTTTTTTTTTTTCTTCTTTGAGAAGAAGACCCGCCCTAGGGAGTTATTTCCCTTTCTTAATTCGAAGCGCCGGCACCTCAATCTACATACATAGTTCACACTTCATTGAGCCTCGAAATTTATGATAAAATGCATTCGATGCTTGAGTGGAATTCTTTGCCTGCTCTTCCCATTCATCACTTGGCATTAGCATTTCCCCATTCATGCTCTCCGAGTTCCACGCACTTCTTCGGTGGCGCTGCCCTAAATTATCATGCCCATAGTTCATAGTTCTATTCAGGGCACGCTTTTCATTGGTTCTTATCTGGTCAATGTTACAGAAAATCCAGAGGCACGTAGTATTAATTAGCCCAGCTCGAACAGCACATCCGAAGTCGTCCGGAAAACCCGCTAAATGAGTAACCGGCGATGGTTTTTGTAATTTATGTGCGCGCTCCACACACACAAAAAATAGAGCTAAAAACAACGCACGACTCAAGGGAATGTTTATGCGACACTTTTTAGTATGCAAAATGCAAACCGAATTGCAAAAAAATAAAACACAATACATAAAGTAACACAAACGAGAACAGCAGAAATTGAGCTTGACGAAAAGTATATGCGACGAAATGTAATTGCGGCTCTGCCTTTTGAAGTTCCACACTTTTTGGCAGCCCGGCAATTAAATTGAAATTAGCCTGCATTGTGCGGGAATTAAGTGATTCGTAGGGAGGTGTCGTGGCTTGCCTCCGAAACTAAAAATTGATCTTTTGCGCCTTTATGGAGGTTCACCCTGGGAAGGTGCTGTAGATACGGGTATTTTGGACTTGAAACAATATTGGTAACAACGATTTTTGCTATATATTTAAGAGCCACGCATGGACATTTAATTGTATTATATTTCACAATATTAAATTACATTAATATAACATTTATTTCATTTATTTCTTAGAGCCAAATCCAAATGTTAAAGATTTTTCGACTGGCTCCCTTCGATTTACCTGCCCAGAGGCAGATTTTTCCCCGATTTTTTGCTCATCATGTTTGTGGCATCCGAGCAATTAACACTTCAAACTTGAACTTGTCCGGCCAGAGTGACGTCAGCTCGAGTGGCAATTTGTGCAATAAACAATGGCAAGAACAACAATAAAAATCAGGCACCAAATAAAACGAATTAAAAACATACAAAAACCGAAAAACATCGGAAGCAGCAGCCTCTCATCAACACAAAAGCGCAGAAAATTAATTTAAATTTTAAATTCGAAGCGAACTGAAAATCTACGAAATGAATAAACTTCGATCGCCGTTTGGGAGTTCCATGAACCCATTACTTATTTATATGTACGAATCTTTTTTTCGACATTATCTAGGGGCCAACAACGGCTTCCTGGCCAAAAACTTGGGCGACTTTTGGCTTCTTTTCGAAAGTCATCAATAACCGCGGCGGCGGGGCAATAAAGAAGCCCAAGTTGCAGCTTAAATGGCAAATGTTGCAAGTGTGCAGTGCCGTGGCTGTGTTTTGCAAGTGCAATTGGTTGTTGCAACTTGCAAGTCCTAGTCTAGTCTAGGTGACGCCTTTGGGAACGGAAGGAGAACCCGGCAGCAACCTGTTAAGGGGGATTTTCGTTCGACGCTCGTTCCGAGCCATTTATTTTCATGGGAAGTGGTCGCGAATAAAGAAGAACAACGCCACCCAGGCCAGCCCATTCGAACCCATCAAAAACCACCCCGGCGACCTTGAGCGGGAGTTTCAGTCCATCGTCACCTCGTCATACTATCTCTTTTCAACCGATTATTGTCCTCTCGTTCCATCAGCCTCACGCACTTTTTGCAGTTCAAACTGGACAACCAGTTCGCAAACCAGTTTCCTTGCACATTAAAAGCAGAAGAAGCAAAAAGCCATCGCGGGGGCCACACAGAGAAAAATGTCTCTAAAAATATGGCATTTATTCTTGGGTCGAAATACAATTTAGAAGCAAATACTGATGTGTATCTCAGTAATCTTAATGAGTCTGGAATGCCAAAACCTTAATGCAAATATAAGATCAGGACTATTTAAATCGAATGAATCATTTGCTGCATGAATATAATTATTGCTGAACCATCATATAAAGAATTGTCAATAAGACAAAGTTAAACTCTTTAAAATTCAACAATACATGTCGAAATACTCATACTTTTATTCCATTATAAAATATTTGTATATTATATCATAATTTTACTTCATTATAAAATATTTGTTTAAAATAAGTTCAGAAAGATTAAATAACAGAAAGATAATATAAATTAAAGTTAATCAATCTAAGGTCTGTTATCTGAAACATTTATGGTAAATGCTTACGATGAGTTCAGCAAAAAATATGCCAGAGCTCACAAAAAGATAATGAGGCAACGTAAATATCACAATAAATTCAAAGAACCGTATATTTTTTGAAAAGAACTATATAGAAACATAGAAACATTATGTCCTTAACCGTCTTTATTACATTTAATAATTCATATTTGGTTTATTTTTCTAATCAGCCTCAAAGTTTCTCATACAAGTCCCTAGTTCTATTAATTAACTTTCTCACAGCCTTTACCCAATTCCTTGCCAAACACCATACCAAACTCTAAATTAGCTTCAATCTGAATTCTGCCAATTCACATTGCCTAATCCCCCCGTTTTCTTGCCGTGCAGCAGCAATCGAATCGAATCTCCGAAGCGGACTCAAACTCAAACGGGGACCGACGAAACTCACCTGAAATATCATATATCCCGAGTCGTACATCCAAAAGTCCTCGGGCGTGTGGCCGGGCTTGGTCAGCTGAATGGCCAGGCAGCGCTGCAAGATCAGACGGCAGCGCTGTGGACCACCGGGTGACTTGGTGCCCATTTCGTGGCAGTTTCAGTCGTTTTAGCTGCTTTTTTCTTGCTGGTCTCCGCTGGCTCTGGGTTCCTCGATTCCCCGATTCACAGATTCCACTCGGTTTCTTGGCTTTCCCAGACTCTTTTATCGTCTAAAAATAACGCCAAGTTGGGGGCTTAAGGATCTCTGTGTTCTTTTTAATGGTCAAAAGCACTGAGCAGAAAAAAAGGTAAATATAAAAGCGCGATAAGAACGAAACCCGTCGTATTTGCAGAGTGTGTTTTATTCTTGTTGTTTTGCCTTCGGACTTGGCCACATGGATTTGGATTTTTGCACACTTTTATTTCGGCTTTTGGACTTATGTGGCTTTTTTTTTGCGGGCATTAACTTTTTCCAACGAACTTCGGCAGCCCTCTGGCAATTAGCAATAACTTTTTATCCCAGCAGCCGCGACGCCTGCGCGCAGGCACTCAAATACTCGAAATCACTCACTACTCAGTACTTGGCACTCGATACTCGACGAGTACTCACTCTCCGCTTGAGAGCGACCGCGAACCGAACCGACCGAGCCGAGCGACGAAAAAAGATTGCTTTAGCATTTGCGGCGCACACGACGCGAACGAATGGGAAATGTGCGGAAAACGAGATTCTCGCGTTCGGCTGGTTGCCGAACGCCGCCGAACACTGCCGAGGTGAAGTGGCTGGCGCTCCGTTCTCTCTCTCTCCCACGCCGTGCGCTCTCGCGGAGAGTCTCCACTCCGCCAGCTTCTTGGAGACCTGAAACGACAGAGGAAATCGGTGTAGAAGCGGCTTTAAAACCTTGATTATTGAATCAATTAGGTCTACCGAAACATACAAAAAAGTAACCAAATACCCAAATAAAAAAATCACAAACTGGAGTTTAGGCTGCCGAGATCTTGCAGATCGCAATCGCGTCGTCAGCCTGTCTGAGAGACAAACGGGCTCTGCTCCTAATAACATCATCACATCATCATCGGCAGTCGTATCATTATCGTTAACCGTAAGCCGCATTTGGCAACTGTATTTTTTTTGTTCTTAACAAAGACAGTGAACTCTCGAGAATATGAATTCTTGTAAGTAAACATCTGAAGAAACAGATATTAAAGGATTTTCTGTAGAAGCTCTCTATTGAATTTTTTAACTATTTATAAATATTTTTAACTTATATTTTAATACAAATAAATTGGCTTAATAACACAGGCCTCCATTTCAGTTACTTGCGATAAAATCTATAACAATTACCTGCGAAATTTCTTGTAACTGAAAAAAGTTTTAATTTCGACAAAATCCTAACATGAGACGGTTTTAGAGCACAGATTCGTGTTCCGCGCAATAAAATCTATTATGGAATTGGTAATGTTTAACAAAAATCATTTTTTAAGTAAAAACTAAACATTTCACAAGATTTGTAGATAAAAAGTTATTTTCCAATTTTCCAATTAATTATAATTACATTTCTCTATTAACTATTAACTGGGATTAAGATAAAAATCATGACGCCTCTATTTAAAGAAAAACATAATGACATAATCAGATATTTAAGAAATCTCTTTCATATTTTAATGTTTTATCAAAAACTAATTAATCCAGATATTTACATAAGCCACTTTGCAATTTTTATAACACAAAACTATTAAAATAGAGACAATCTCGAGCCACCACTGTCAACCTTAAATTTGGGCTTTGCTTTTGCATCGACGATGAGTTACTTTTTCGGGGCCTTTTGTGCTTTTCAATCTTCAGGCCGGCGGCGCTTGGAAGTCATTTCCTGCCCCAATTGCCGGATGTGCAAATGACTAAAAATGGGTTAATTAAAAACCATCTAGCTGTGATTTGATTTGGGACTGAGCTAAGGCAATTTGCCAGAAGTCTCTGCTGTAATGTAGAACCCTTGGCCATGTTCACAAATGGAACCCGGGCGGGAGTCTAGGAAATGTCACAATAGTAGCACATCCATAATTGCGTATACGCCATGTGCGCCGACTGTCAATCACAATTCTGATGCAAATGCGAATGCGATTCCGCACTGTCCAAATACATTAAGTGGAAATGCATGCCATGACAGTCCCTGCATTCGAAGCATTATCTGTAACTGTGCGTCAGTCGGTCGGAATTTGCATAAACAATTACGATTTAACGAAATTACGAGATAACTCGATTTTTATGGCCCTGAGAGATTTATTTTAATTTCTCGTCGACCCGCTCAGTTCACCCGTGGCTCGCTACATGCATTTGTGGCACATTCATCTTCCGAATTCGGTCAGAGCGCGCGCCACATCCATAACAAGAAAGTTTAGGGGAAGACGACAGGGCCAAAAGTGAGATTCGGATTCGGTTTGGGGCCAATTAAATGGCTCTGGCGGTGAGATCATCGCCCACATAAACGCGTCTCTATGATTTTCAGTTACACGCAAAGAAAAAGCTAAACATAAGCCAGTCCAACATTTTTAATTTAGTTTACTTATGAAATTTGGTCAAATGAATTCATAAATGTATCGAGTCTGTATACTTTTTGGATAGAAATACAAGTAGTAACATTTATAAATTTTATAGCTCAAATGGGTAATTTGATGTTGTTATTCATCATAATTATATACTTCGTTATAATATTTAAGACAGTACGGAACCTAAAATATATATATTTCAGCATTACATTATTATAATCATTATACAATTCTTTGCTCGAATCAATAATTCTCCCCTTTTTAGCTGTTTATGTTCTCTGCTGGACAACCCATTATTTGTTTCTGTGCAGATCAAGTGTCGCGCAGACGCAGACACACAGATACTCACGCACACAGGTCCCCCATCCCTTTTGGGCATTTTCTTTTTATTATTTATTTATTGCGGCTTGTATTTGTCGACCCATTAAGCGTCGGCCTTTGTTAGAAAACACGTTTCTTCTGGCCACATTCCGAAAAATGAGAGAATTCGCCAGCAGCAGCTCTCAAGCTCCGTTCGCCGCCTTTTGTTTGTCTTACAAATCACAAACATTATGAATTGGTGAAACGCCTGGCTAAGCTCAAAAGGTGCTAACAAAAATTAGCATAAATTATTATTAACAATTATAACCAGCAGCCGCAGCAGCATGAGCTCCAAAGAAACTAAGAGATTTGCCATGTTCTCTTGACACTCGGCCCCGGGCTCCTTTATTTTAAGCAGCTGCAAAAATATGTCGGTGTCGGCTTTTTTTCTATAACTCTCGAGGGGGTCTCAGAATAGTTTGCTGGTTTTACAGCGAACAGAAATGTGTACCTGTCATTTGATATTGGAATGTTTTTGGCAAGAAAAAATTGACAAGGGTATTCAGAGCCACCTTTCTTTTCTGGTTTGTTTCTTTTTTTCGCCTTCATAGCACTTGTCTAGCCGCAGGCCTTACTTATACTTGAAGGCTTCGCGGGTATGATTCAGTAATTAAATTCGCGAATGACCACATTGAAGTTAGGTTTTTGGAGAGTCTGTTTTTGGTCGAGAGGCTTTTGGCCAGCGTTCAAAACAATTGAAGCCGAGTCGAGTGGAACAAGTCCTTGACAGCTCACCTTGAACTTCGATTGAGGATCGTCGTTATGCTTTTAGAATTGCGCGAAAACAAATCTATTACGTTTTATGAAATGACCAAACCAGCATTGGTTGCGGTAAACTTGAACTTTGATTTCCGGATGAACGAAAGTTGTATTAACGGATTCTGACGCAATCGAATGGGGTTTTAGCATCTTACCAAAATGCTAAATTAACGCCTTTCAAGTCCGTTGACATTGGGAACTCAAAAACATCAAAGCCAGATGGTAGATCTTCTTCTGTTGTCAAGGCAAAGCTATGGGATTATTATTATTACCTTACTTTTAACCAAAGTAAACTAGAAGAAACTCGAAAAACCTTTCAATTCATCTACTAAATTGTGTATTTAGAGGTGTAAATGATGTAATGATGGCAATCTACTCGTATATAATCCTTTCCTATTTTTTACACTTCTTATAACAATTTTTATTGCCATCAAACATCAGCACACCGATCGATTGGAATCCTTTTCTTCATTATAATGAGGAGTTATGCCGCCGCTCGCCTACACTTACACTTACACCTAGAGTATGCAATACACCCCCGCCGACAATATTTGACAGCTTACTTTCAATTGCGACATCTAGTTAGCGCAAATTTAAGAGCGAAATAAAACAACACGATCGCATCGAGTGGATCGAACGGCGCTGGATCGCTGGATGGATGGATGGATGAATAGCTTAATGAAGCAAGAGCCTGTTCCGCGGTTCGTGGCCCCAAGATTCCATGGTCCGTGGTCCGTGGTCACTCAACGCGATGCCAGGCTCTTGGCACTCGATCCTATCCGATCCGATCCACCCGCAAAGCATCACCCAAAAACCCCTCCGCGTGCCGCTTCATATTTCAGTTTTACGGTTCAACGACAACGACTCCGCACAGCTGGGGGTTTCTCGAGGAGATCTCGGGGAGCTAGAGAAGCTGGATGAGGAGCTGGAGCTGTCGGAGGTGGAGGTGGACAGCAGCTCCAATTGCCGCAATGTGGCAAAGCAATCGATTTAAGCGCCGCATAAATTGAAGCCGAGCTGCAACTTCGAGGAAAACCGAAAAGGTTCCTCCATGTTCAACATGATGAATTGTTTTCTTTGTCGACTTGTCGACTGTTGCGCCGCTTGTGGCAACTGGAAACTGCAAACTGAAAACTGCCAACTAAAAAAGCCACAGAAAGAAATTATTTATATCTCAAGAAATAATATTTTTAGGCAATTTTATCTCTATATACTTTATGTACGGGGAAATGCCATTATTTATAATTTTCCTGTGATTTCTTAAAGTTTTTATAAAGAATCTTGTTTATTTATTTATTGTCTATTTGTATTACCAGCATTTTTCTCAGTGTGGCAACTGGGAGATCACTGAATGATGGAGTATAGTGGGCTTGGAGTAGGATCCAAAAAGCGGCGCAAGAAAATTGCAAATTGTATCAAAAATTTAAATTTTCGCTTTCATTATGCGGCGGCACAGCTCGCCACTCGAGCTCTCTGCTGCTAATAGACCAACTGCCAACCATTGTGTTTATTTTCCTCTCTTTTCCCTAGTTTATATCTTTTCGTTTTCAACGAGGCTTCGGCTTTTCCCTATTCAATTTTGACAGGCGCGTTTTTACCCAAATAATGAGCTGCATTTGCGAGAAGGAGGCTCGGGCAAAGAACGGGGTGAAGAAATTCGAAAACGGATAACTTAAAGCGCTCAAGTAATTTATAGTTTTTCGACCGCTTAATAAGGGTTTTCCTCCCCCAATCAGACGCAATTACTTGACGATTCTCAGTGGGGCCACTCCTCGTATACGTGATGTGAACTTGATTACTGCATGTGTAAAGGGAAATAATTAATTAGAAATGTGCAGTAAGAAGTCTAATGAAGAGAACAAAAGCACTGGGTTTAGGAAAGCAAAAAGCAAGATTATAAATTAATTTATATAACTTTACAAGCGAGTTTTCCTAACCGTATTTCCGTATATTAATTATTATAAATTATAATGTAATAACTAGGTCTTTACCAAACAACTTTGAGAAAAAAGGAGAAATGTCGATTCAAGCGAGTCCTCTACTAAAGTCATTTAGATAATTTATAGTTTTCCGCTGGGTTAATAAGGCTTTTCCTCCCCGCATAAAACACATTCGTTTGAGGCTTCTCATTGGGCCCACCCGTCGGATACGTGATGTGCATTTTATGTGCCAGTTAAGCCGATCAAGTGCTTGGCTGCAAAAACCAATGAATAATTATAAATCTGCAGCAAAAAGTAAAATGAGGAACCCAACATGGAGTTGGGATTGTGAGGAAATACCAAGGAGAGAGTCACGGCGGGAAATCCAGTGAACACAAAAGCAAATTTGAGAAATGCCAAAGATGCCCGACGAAGCCAAGAAATGACATGCCCATGTGCTCCTCCTCTCCGGATGGCATCTCATGGACGTGGAACGGTCCAGACCACGACGGAAGATGCAGATTGCTGGCGGAGATGGAAAGATGAAGGCGGGGGAGGAGCCAGGGCCGGAGAAAATGTCTGCCAGGCGGAGACATTGCGGCAGACAATAACACCAGTCTTTTTGAGTTTGGTGCAACTCCGGCTCTCAAATACTCTAACCAGAACTACTTGTACAAATACAAATATGAATAATAATCCATAATTAATGATTTGTATTAAATTAGCTAAGCTGTTAAGGCTTAACAATTATTAACTGTGTTAGCGTTGACATAAAGATCAATTAATATAAATAAAACTGCTATAAAGTAGCCGAAGCAGTTTTAATTCATTTATTTTGGTTAGCTGCCAATTTTGATGTTTCTCTTTTTAGTGTCAACATAAAATGAAGTTGATGGATGCCTAGAAAACTGTTATTAAGCTTTAAGAAAATTATTGAATTGTTAAGCCATATAAATTAAGTCAGGTAAATCGGTAGAAATTAAGAAGAATAACGCACTTAAAATGTCAGAAGCTTTCTTTACAAACTCGATGGCCTCGCTGATATACTCTTTGGGAATACCCAATGCAATTGTCAACAGAAGCCGCTAACAATAACCGTTGATAACACCAACAGCTAAGCAAGAAGAAGAGTTGGCAGAAGAGTCAGCTGGAGCGACAGCAGCAGCCACAACAAGTACAATTCACAGCAGATATTCGTTACGCAAGCATTCAGTGCAGCGCATCTTCAATTTCAGCATTCTTTCGCCAGTCTGCGTCTGCATTGCGCTCCACTCCACATCATCGGCTTCCTCTAAGCAAAAAAAAAAAAAAAAAAAAAAAAAGAGGAGAGAAACCCCCTCAATCTCTGGAGCATTCACATTGATTGCTTCGTCTGAAATTCCGCGTGAAAGCAAACACAGAGCAACCAACAGGCAGCACAGACAAGAGGCAACAAAAACCAACAAATAAAACAGAAAGGAAAAGCGCAGAAAAGTAATAAAATCAACTGAAATTGCTTAACACCCGGCATAAAGTGATAATGGTTGAATTTATTTATTTGCTTGCAGCTGGGAATATCTAAAGCAAATTAAAGCATTCACGAAACGGGGTTATCAAAAGTTTGTTCCATTAAAAGGTAGCTGCCGTAGGTTTATTATAATTAAAGAAGAACCTGTTATTTCATTTTGAATAATCTCTTTTATTTTAAACACATAAATTGGAATGAAATTGAGGTATATTTAACCCCTAAATGAATTCCAATTGTAGAGTGGATTAAAGAGTAACTTTATTGCCACCATTATTATTTATTTGGATGAAATTTCCCCTAATTAAGCACAGCTCATTGACTGATATTTGATACTCGCATTTTCAGTGTGTTAATGCAATTTGATCGGCGTTTTGGTCTCGGTTGGCTTCCCATTAATCCTGGCCCACAACGCCGTCTTCCTCGTGTTGTTATTATTTTTGCCGGTGGTTGTGCGCAAGTTTTGTCTTTTTCCTTGTCTCGTTTGTCAGACATTTGACAGTTGTTTGTTATTTTTGCACGTTGACTTTTCTCCGCCGATGATGTCTGTCTCTGTCGGTGTGTCATGTGTCTGTGGCATATTTTCCATTTTCCCCATTTTCCATGCCCCCACAGAGGTTGCCTAACAGACGCCCACTGAACACGGGAAAAAATTGAGATCACATGCAATGGGATTCAATAAAGATTATATAAAATGATAATTCTATTTTCTGGAATATATATTTGCTTAAAAGAAAGTAATTGTCTAATTTTAGAAGTTCATAATCCATATCCTTGTAGGAATTACTATAGATTAGTTCTTAACAGAATACTGATATGGGTGAATCCGTAGATAATTTTAAGATAATTTTAATTATAAGTTATAATTTAATTCCATAATGTACAAAATGTAAATGATATTAAATGCAGCGAGCGGTTGAGAGATAAATATTTTTTTGCTGTGCTCCATCGTCCCTCTGCCTCTGTTGCCACATTTTGGATTTCAATTTTTATGGCAAGTCAAATTTTCGGCCTCCTGCATTTATTGCCATTTTCGTAGTGAGTGCTCGCGCGCGTGTGTGTTTGTGTCGAGGAAGTTGGAATTTGCATAGAAAAATGGAAATTAACAAGACCATTTGACTGGCTGTCCATCTGAGCCTGGCTCTGGCTCTGGCTGTGGCTGTGGCTCCTTCTCTGTCCCGGGTAACTTCCCGTCCTGCTCCAGTGTCCTGTTCGTACATTTGTCCGTCTCTATATTTAGCTTTATGTAAACATGTTTGACCAACTGAACTGACTGAATGACTGACTGCCTCAGTTGGGAGGTGACTCCCCCGTCGAGACCCCAATCCCCCATCCCCATCTCTTTGTGCCTGTGATGTAATCTCGGTAATGCATGCGACAAACTTTCATCTCGAATTGCAAAATCCACGCAACGCAAAAAACAATGCGAAACAAAAGATCACCTAAGATTGGCTTACACTCTTTGAATAATAATTAATAAACAATAATTAATTCGCAAGAGGTATTCCCCAAAAGCTTTAACATAAACCTCATTTTTTGCGTTGTTTATTTCATAATTATATGTACATAGGTATTATTTTTGTTTTGTTTGGGACCTCAATCTTTGGCTTACACAGCAGCTGAGGTGAAATTTCAGCCAGTTAAGACGTGTCGTTTTTGTTGGCCGATGTTTCCCACGTGACCTCGAAGACAAACCTCACGTACAAGGATTTCTTTTTCGACTGTTGCGGGGGACTAACCTACACCACTTATATAAGTAAGTATTTAAGTATCTTGTATCGTGGAAAGTGAAAATTGATGCATGCATCGTCATCACCATCGAAATCGGTTTCCTTATGGATTCCAATATTTTTATAAACCAGTCACGGAAATTCGTTTAATCGAAACGACCGCGATAGTCAAAATTCCGTTCGGAGATCTCTCTTTAAACAGAAATCAAATTGAAATCCTTCTTTGCTGGATTCAAACGGAAGCTGCTGTGGCGAATGATGTCATAATCAAATAACTAAAATAGGGTAACAGTGGGTATCTACAAAAGTTTATTGGGCACAAGTTCAAAGAAGCTACTGTGAAAACAAGTACGAACTAGTGACGAAAAAAACCATACACGTCCAGAGCTATGCTGATTTTTTCTTTGGTTAGAAAAAATGTACAGTGATCAGTCCATTTAGGAATATACGTACATATGTAAAAAAAAAAAAGCAACTAGTGACGAAAGCTGACTTTTTGGGAGTACTTAGTATTATGGAGCCACAGTTCAAGGAAGCCACTGCGAAAAAGAGTACGGATTAGTGACGAAATTCATGCACATACAAAACTAAGCAGATTTTATTCTTGATTAGAAAAAAGGGAAAAGAGATCAGTCCATTTAGGGCGTATTTAAAGGAATATATGCAACTAGTGACGAAAGCTGTCTTTTAGGAAGTATTTAAAAACTTCATAAATTCTAGGTATTGACAGCTTAAATTAAAATATTTATTTATTGAGTGCACGTAAAAAATGATTTATTTTGAGTTCTTTTGTTACTAGAGCGAAACTTCACAAATCCTTTTTTTTTTAGCTATTTAGAAACTAAAAGCAAATGCGCCAAATTGATACACAAAACCCAAAGAGAGCCATAGAAACTAGGAGCTGGTTAGATGGGAAGATGACGAGAGGGTGCCGTTGCAGAGGATGAGGGGGAAGGAGTCACTAGCAGAGCACGACGAATTTAAACAGGCTTTATGGAGGCGAAGATTCGGCGGGGAAACACAGGAGGCAGCAGTCAAAATGAACAGCAAATACAGTAATTAGATCACAAAACAGACAGACGAAAAAGGAGGAAAGGAGGCAACGGGATAGTGGCAAAAAGAGAAGTTGGAACGTGACCGAAGAGAAGGAAGCGAGGAGCGGAAAATAAAATAAAGTGAGAAGTCGACTAGGAAGCACATTGCAGGTCAAGTCTTTAGGTTGCAATTAATTTAAAGATTTGTGAGTAACGAATTAAATTGTTGGATGTATACTTCTTTAATGAACTATGAAGATTTTAATTATATAGAAATAGAAAGTTTTCGCGGTGACGAATATTTTTAAGACGGTCTAAGCTAAGCTAATATTTAGAAATTTAAATTATATTTTATTGCTTGTTATCGAACTTAAAGTAAAGCTGTTTTTATACCCGGTACCCATAGGGTACAAGGTTACTAGTTAGTTAGGTTAGTTAGGTTAGGTTAGGTTAGTGCCAACCGAGAATGTATGTAATAGGCAGAAGGAGGCATATCGGACCCCATAAAGTATATATATTCTTGATCAGCATCACCAGCCGAGTCGATTTAGCCATGTCTGTCTGTCCGTTTGTCCGTCCGTGTGAAACAACAGATCTCAGAGACTATAAGAGCTAGAGTTACCAAATTTGATGACAACATTGGAATCTGTTGCACGCAGATCAAGTTTGTTTTAAAATTTGGCGACGCCCACTTCCGCCCTCAAAAATCATAAAAAACTTAAAATAAGCTATACCCGTTATTTTCGGGTTAAAGTTAATAGATTCAATAAATAAATAAAATAAAATGGACGTTTCCTGAAAATTTCAGTAAAATCGGATGATTACCATGCGAGATATTAGCAATAAGGTTAACATTTTAACACATTCCCCTAAGGCACTGCTGTTGCTGCTGCAAGCTGTAGCTGACAGGTGGCGCATTCGAGCCTTGGCCGTGCGATATAATGGCGCCAACTGCAGAAGAAATGACAAAAGAATATAGCAAGAAATGACAAAAAATAACATAATTAATTTTTTGACGCCGATCGAGCGGGTTTTTATGTGTTCCTATAAAATGTATCATTCATATTTAAGTATGACATTAAATTGTGTAGGTGGGGAGCTAATTCGAGAGGCGATTTATTTTAAGAAGTATCGAAGTAGACTATTATAATGTATGTACAATTTTAAATTGCCTTTTAGTGTGAAGCGCAAACGTTTAGGTACCGGGTATCTCACAGTCGAGCACTCTCGACTGAAGATTTCTTACTTGTTAATGTTTAAGTTTGTATATAAGATTTTATATAGTTGATTGTTTTGTGTTTTACGGAGGATTATAATAAAAATTAAAAAAAAATATATTAAAATAAAAAGTAAAATAAACTAGTTAAGGTGGTTTAAAACACAAACATTTTTTAGTTCATTACCTTTACGTGTTGAGGCCTTTACGTTTATGTGCATTTATTTTAAATTGCATTAAGCTCTTATATAAAAGCTAATTCGATTTAATTATCCTTGATGCAATCCATGTATGTGGGGTGTGTTTGCCTCAAGGTGCAAGCATACCTGCAAATAACCCTAGACAACAACCACGAGCAACCAAGAAGACACAAGCAGATGACGACGAGCGCAACGAGTATGGATGACGAGCTGGCAACCCTGAGGACGACGAGATGGATACAGAAGAGGAGAGAAAACGACGAGCACTTATCCATAAGCAGATGAGGATGAGAGCAACGACGACGACGATCGAGCACGAGTACGAGAGAGCTTGAGAGCAGGCAACCGAAGACGAGAGAGAGAGAGTGGAGTTCGAGCCTTTGACGACGACGGTCCTACGACGCTGGGCCAAAACGACGGAGAGATTAACGACGACGATATTCATTTTCTTATTTCAAACTTAAATTAAACTTATAATCATTACTTAAATAAAACTTAACGTTTACTGACTAAAACTAATAAAATAATCCCACATTTGGGGGCTCGTCCGGGATAGGAACGAAAAGATTGAAGAAAAACGATTGAAGTGAAATAAGAGAAGTGGAAAAGAAGAAAACCGAAACAAGAAACGTGAAAAAACTTGTGAAATTAACGATGAACGTTTAAACTGAAACAAAATTTCTGTGCGATCTAACAAATTTTTTTTACTAAGATGAGCTGTTTAAATGACTTTATATGCCGAAACTTGCGCAGTGGCAGCAGAGACAGCATCGTGGCCCTACACAAATTCGTGTTCGAGCATGAGGGTGACAGAGGAAATCGGCAACGACTTCGCCAGTTTTCCGGTTTCGAGTTCGACGAAAGCAGTGAAAATTATCGGGCAAAGAAAGGTTACATACAAGAGAATTTGAACGAGCGTGATCTTGTTACGATTTGCCACATTTTAAACATAACATACAATGTGGAAGATGTCGGGTTACACATATTTCGCAACCTAACGCGCAATAGACTTCTCTCACACACACGACGTGATCCAGAATCAGAGGAAGAAGACGGCGACGACGACGCAGAAGTATTCGTGAGCGGGAGAAGCACACGAAACAGCAACATGGAGAACCCACAAAGAGAGCAAGAAGTACAGTACGCATCAAAAGGGGAAAATGCTGGAAAAGTTCAAAAGATGGAGAACAATACACCCCGATTCGCGTTCAGTTTTCGGGACCTGGAGGACTCAATCCGTACCTACGACGGTACCAACACAATATCAATCGAATCGTGGATAGCCGAATTCGAAGAGCAGGCGTTGATTATGTGTTGGAGCGACGTGCAGATGTTGATATTCGCCAAAAAATCGCTGAGAGGTACAGCCAAACTTTTCATCATGAGCGAGAGAGGACTGAGCACTTGGATCGCTCTCAAAGCTGCTCTCCTGAACGAATTCAAAATGGTGGTGAACAGTAAACAAATACATGAGCAACTCAGCAAGAACAAACGCGCAAAAAACGAGTGTAATTTCGCATATCTCTACCGGATGAAAGATCTGGCAATCCACGGAGACATTTGTGATTCAGTTTTAATTCAATATGTCATCGATGGGATTGACGATCAATCGATTGACAAGACTCTGCTGTACGGTGCGAAGGACATGAACGATTTTAAAGAAAAGCTGAAAAGTTATGTTGCAAAAAATGAAAGAGAGAGAGTTTTTGAAAGAGAGCAAGTGTTCAACAAGGAGAAGCCGAAGCGCAGCGGTGAGATGTTCAACAAGAAAAACTCAGTGTACAGAAATGACAAGAGCGAGATAAAGTGTTATAACTGTGGAGAGAACGGGCATATGTCAAACAACTGCAAGAACAAAGAGCGTGGTAGAAAATGTTTCAAGTGTGGTCAATTCGGACACATCTCGCGAAATTGTGACCAAATCGAAAAGCCAGAGAACAACAAAGTGAATACCCATCGAGTGCAAGTGAAAAATTCCTTTACGAGCAAGGAAGTTGGTCTCGATAACAAAAAGTGTATCGCTCTCTTTGATACAGGTAGCAAATTTAACCTGATCCGCGAAGATTTTTATGACGAATTACGGCGTCCTAAAATTCAAAGTTGCAGTGTAGTTTTAGTTGGCTTTGGCAGCGAGCGCGATAGCAACAAAATATATCCCATCGGACATTTCAAGCACGCGATTCTTATTGACGGTGAGACATTCCAGTTGGATTTGTACGTCGTTCCAATTGGGTGCATGGATTTTAAGTTGATCGTTGGTGAAGAACTCTGCTTATACGCCGAAATTATTTTCAATCGTGACGGTCTGCAAGTGCGTAAGATGTCGAACGATTTAATAGATGATGATGAGGACAACGAATTAGTGAACGTGATGAAAATAACCGTGGCAGACAAAAACGATGAATTAAACATAAACAACCAGGCCAGTGAGTTTGCCAAAAATTCGGTGCGTGAAATTATTAACAATTACAAGCCGGTTCCTTTAAAAACAACGAACATCGAGATGCGCGTTATTCTCAAAGTCGAAACACCGATTTTTGCCACATCACGTCAACTACCGTGTGCTGAGACACGCCTGGTGGAGGGGCAAATAGACGAGTGGCTACACGCTGGGATCATCGAGGAGTCTGATTCCGAGTTTACAAGTCCTGTGGTAATGGTAAAATACGCGATGGTACCCGAAGACTCTGCGTTGACCTTAGAAGGATCAATAAGGTAATAGTTAAAGATCATTTCCCATTGCCCCTTATTGAGGACCAACTAGACCGACTCCAAGATGCCAAAATTTTTCACACACTCGACTTGAAGAACGGATTTTTCCACGTTCCTGTGGCAGAATCAAGCCGGAAATACACATCCTTCGTCACCCAAAGCGGACAGTACCAGTTCTTGAAGGTTCCCTTTGGCCTTTCAAATTCACCTGGCGTTTTCCAGCGGCATGTTAACGCAATTTTTCGACAGCTGACTCGCAAAGGCATCGCTTTACCGTACATCGATGACATAATTATTCCCGCCATGAACGAAGAAGACGCTTTGCTTAATCTGAGGGAGGTTATTAACACCTGTTCCGAGTATGGTCTCCAGTTGAACCTTAAAAAGTGTCATTTTTTGAAAACTCGAATTCAATTTCTGGGCCATATTATCGAGAACCACAAGCTTTACCCGACGCCAGAAAAAATAGATGCAGTATCTAAATTCAAAGCTCCTCAAACACTAAAGCAGCTGGAAAGTTTTTTGGGATTAACGGGGTATTTTAGGAAATTTATTCAAAATTACGCCCTTATTTCCAAGCCCTTGACTGACCTAACGAAGAACAATGCCAAATTTATAATGGGTCCCCAAGAAGAAGCATCGATTAACAGCCTGAAAAAGATTTTGACCGAAAACCCAGTTCTGAGCATTTACAATCAGAAACTCGAGACTGAAGTGCACACTGACGCTTCGATTGACGGATTCGGCGCGATCTTAATGCAAAAATCCCCCGAAGACGGCTATATGCATCCTGTGTACTTTATGAGTAAGAAGACGACCGACGCTCAACGAAAATACACAAGCTATGAGCTTGAGATACTTGCAGTCATCGAAGCTCTGACCAAGTTTAAAGTCTATCTGCTTGGCATTCACTTCAAAATTATTACCGACTGCAACGCGTTCACAAAAACTTTGGAGAAGCAGAACCTTTGCACGAGAGTCGCTCGCTGGGTGCTATTTCTTCAGGAGTATGATTACGAGGTGGAGCATCGAGCCGGAACCCGCATGAAGCACGTAGACGCACTCAGCCGATACCCAGTTATGACGATAGTCGACGATAGCATCTCTTTAGGCATAAAAAAGTCGCAGAACCAAGATGAGCATCTGAAGGCGGTTTGCGATATCCTCAACGACGGCAAGGACACCTACAACGACTACTTTTTAAAGGGTGGGGTTCTGCACAAGCTTGTAAACGACGCGGAGCTGATTGTTGTTCCAAAAGATATGCAAAGACAAGTCATAACGCGAGCTCACGAGAGGGGTCATTTCGCTACAAAAAAGGTAAAAGATTTAGTTTGCCAGGAATACTTCATACCGAGTCTGGAGGAGAAAATTCAAAAAGTAATCGACTGCTGCATTCCATGTATCCTGAGTAACCGGAAGAAAGGGAAACAGGAAGGATTACTGCACCCTCTGGAGAAAGGAGACGTCCCTTTGCATACCTTTCACGTTGACTTTTTGGGTCCTTTAGATTCAACGCACAAAGACTACAAGCACATCCTAGCAGTCGTGGATTCCTTTACAAAGTTTTGCTGGTTGTACCCAACTAAATCGACTTCTGCGAACGACGTTGTATCAAGACTTCGTAGCCAGAGCATGGTGTTTGGCAACCCCGCAATCATCATCTCAGATCGAGGATCTGCATTCACTTCCCAGGACTTTTTGAAGTACTGCGAGGACGAGAACATCAAGCCGGTCAAGACGACAACAGGACTTCCTCGAGTGAACGGTCAAGTCGAGAGACTGAACGCCACAATAATTTCAGTTCTCTCCAAGCTGAGCATCGACGATCCAACTAAGTGGTACAAGCATGTCGACAAAGTGCAACAGGCAATAAACTCGACATTTGCACGATCCATCGGAACTACACCGTTTGAGCTCTTGATAGGCTCCAAAATGAAAACCAAAGAAGACATCAAACTCCAGGACTTGATCAACAACGAAGCGATAGCAGCATATTCCGACGAAAGAAACGATTTGAGAGTAAAAGCAAAATCTCAGATCTCAAAGGTGCAAGATGAGAACAAGAAAACTTACAACCTGCGGCGCAAGCAAGCTAGCCAGTATGCTGTGGGCGATATTGTTGCTATTAAAAGGACGCAATTCGGCAGTGGTCTCAAGTTGAAACCAAAATACTTGGGCCCGTACAAAATTGTCAAATCCAAAGGTAATAATTCGTACGACGTTCAGAAGATTGGCAATTTCGATGGTCCTATAAAATCATCGACTTGTGCTGAATACATGAAGCCCTGGTTCACACCCGACGACGATGATAACGACGCTTTCGGGGCGAAAGCATAAGCAGGATGGCCGAATGTGGGGTGTGTTTGCCTCAAGGTGCAAGCATACCTGCAAATAACCCTAGACAACAACCACGAGCAACCAAGAAGACACAAGCAGATGACGACGAGCGCAACGAGTATGGATGACGAGCTGGCAACCCTGAGGACGACGAGATGGATACAGAAGAGGAGAGAAAACGACGAGCACTTATCCATAAGCAGATGAGGATGAGAGCAACGACGACGACGATCGAGCACGAGTACGAGAGAGCTTGAGAGCAGGCAACCGAAGACGAGAGAGAGAGTGGAGTTCGAGCCTTTGACGACGACGGTCCTACGACGCTGGGCCAAAACGACGGAGAGATTAACGACGACGATATTCATTTTCTTATTTCAAACTTAAATTAAACTTATAATCATTACTTAAATAAAACTTAACGTTTACTGACTAAAACTAATAAAATAATCCCACATGTATAATATCCTCATTAAGGTATATAAGCTAAGCTATTTAAATTAAGAGCCTTTTTTAATTGAAAATATCCAAGATAGGAAATTTCCGTAGCCTTCCAAGGCTAAAGCTACTTGGCAGCGTAACTCACAGGCCAAGTAACAGAGTCTCCACCAATTCCAAAATCTCACTTCCTGCCAAGAAAAATATATAAAAAAAGAAACAAAGTTGCATGTGAGGCAGCTTCCTAATCGACAACAATAAAAACAAAATCAAAACACAATGGACACATTCGTGTGTGCGAAAAAACTAAACTCAATTACTCAACAAACATAGTAACCTAGTTCATAAAAAGCAACTGCAACAAATGCTGTTAACAGCGGTGGCCAACAAGAAAAGCAACAAATTCATTTTCGCCTTTGTTGTTATTTTTGTATTAAGTTTTTTCCTTGCTTTTATTGTTGCATTTGTTTGTTGTTGTTGTTTGTTTGTTGCTGCTTTCCACGAGAAAAGTCCTTCAAGCGTGACAATCACATGGAACGAACGCTCGCCACCGCCACCGCCGCTGTAGCTGTTGCTGATTTATCGTTTTCATTTTGCAGAGCTTGTTGGATGTTGTAAAAGGAAATGTCAATTCTGCTGCTGCCCGTTTGCCAAACAATACTAGCGAAATAAAAAATCCAAGCCCCAAAAAAGTGGTAGGTACATGGAAGGGGCTGCCAAAGGGGCCATCATCATGCACCCACTAATGTAAGGCACATAACAAATTTCGATGTCGGACTGGCTACTTGAAAAAAAAAAACAGAATATCGTGTCTTTGCGCTTGGCAGCTGGCCGAAGGGCACACACTTCAAAAATATGATATACATTTGGCAAGTAGGCTAAAAATACACTAACTCTAAGAGGCTACAAAATGCTTTAAAGTAGCATCTGCAACTGCTTCCCTTTTGGATCTACAAATCAAGAAAATATAAATATTACTTTAGTAGAAATAATATGTAGATAAATTATAAAATGAATCTTTATATTGCCAAAAACTGGATATGGTTAATATTTTTTCGAGTGACTTTAGCGAGCCTGGAATCAGATTTGGAGATTCTTGGCCGCCCTTCGTGGAGACTTTCTCCTTCCTCCGAAGTGGAAGCCGCCGATTCCAGCGAGCCACAGTCTCCTTGCGTGATGTCCAGCAATGTGCCCAATCCTGTTTGGGCGCCCCTCTGACCGCCGCCATTCTCCTCGGAGCTCCCTGATGTGGTTAAGGTGGTTCTTTTTTTCTCTTTTTTTTTGACCATGCCAGAATTTGTTAGTTTAAGAAGAACAACAGGAAAGCCAAGAATCACCGCGGAGAATGCGGAGACGCGGAGAAGATACAAAGCAAAGCGCCGTTCCAGCCTGGGAATGGGAATGGGAAGCCATGGTACTCGTATACATGGACTTGGAACTTGGAACTTGGTACTTGGAAGCTTGGGACCTGGAGCTCTTTGGGGATCGTGAGTCAGCAGAGTTTTTGGCAAAGAAATCTGCTAAAAATATATAAACCCCAATGATGATTTATTGTTTGGCTTATTAGAACGAGAGGGAGAACTGCTAGGACGGCGATAGGAGATCGCTTTCATGCCGGGGATTTATGCTGTTGACTTTTGAGAGCCGCAGCCGTGTCTTATATTGGAGCTTAGTGACTCACCTCCGGCTAGAACTTTCCACTTTTTGGGTATACAAAGAATATGTAAGTGGGTACATTATAGCACATTAAATTCGCAGGTATCTTGCGGGAGTTCGAAGCTACCATTAGTTAATACCAACAGGTTTTTTGTTCAAAAGAAACTGGCAACATTATGCAAATTATGAACAAGTGTTTGTTGATGGATCATGTTTACGCGCTCTATAACGAATTAGTAACTATTAAAAGCCATTAGTTAACAGTTTATATAATCTAATCTAAGGGTAAACACAACAATTAATTATCTAGCAAATTATAAGCAACTATTTCTTAATGGATCAGCTTACGTGTCTAAGTGATGTGTAGCAAATTTTAAATTAATGTCTTTAAGGATCTCATGTTCATTTTTAAAGTTTAAAATTAAACTGATTTGGCTTGGGAAGTAAATCTTAAGAATTGCTTTAAATCAAATAAACCATGATTAATTTAAGGAAAGGAACTTACAATAAATAATATTTATAGGATAAATTTACTGCTAGACATTATTTACAATTGTATTAGCCTTAGAGGATGGATAATGTTATTGAATTTAAGCACGTTCAATAAATTCAAATTCGCCATTGGAATTATTCCAAATGTTTTTGATTCTGAATGGATAATAGGAGCGCGAATCGCTTGCCCCGGGCCAAAGTCTCTGTCTCTCTTTTGGCCTTCCGCTGGCTTTCTTGGAAACGCGCTCTTGATCGGATTCCGATTCCAATTCGGGCTCGCATTCAATAACAGATTTATGCATTGGCCGTGGCAATCTAATACGAGCCACAATAAAAGCTTGAATATGGCCATTTGGCAACACGTCAACGGCAACGGCAACAGTAACAGCAACAACCACAGCAAAGGCAATGAACGAAACGTGCCAACGTCTAAAGATCGCTGATAACTCCCAATCGAGGGAGTTATAGCCACATTTCGGGTGTTTGGGGCAAGTAGGGGAGAGGAGTGAAGGCCCATTGGATCCAGACTATGTAAAGAAAGTTTTATTTTTGTTTGCCGCAGGACACAATTGCCAAAATGTTCGGACCTGACCGCAGCTTCCAAATCATTTATGTATGTTTGAAAAAGGTTAAACGATAGTTGTGTTCGAATAATTGAAGAACTCTTTACAAATAAAGCTAAAAAGAGAGCCTTCTTCAAGACCATACTAAGCGCTTCTTGAAATTGAATAGGTGTTTCGAAGCTTTAAAAAAGGCAAATATAGTAAAATAAGTTAAATTAGTACATTTTAATAGGAGAAACTACATTTAAGTTGTAATTTCTACTGTTTATTTATTGTACCCTTTCTGATTTTTGTCAAGTTGTTAAGCTTTCATCTAGCTTATTCTGGCAGCACTGTCTCCGATCAAAGCCTAAGCGGCTGTGTAAATATTCATAATTCAGAAGCACATAAAGCCTGTCTTAATAAAAAATCCTCAAACAGGATTTTTGAAACCCTGGCGATATTTTCCCCCAGAGAAACTTTTCAGAAAATCTGCATATAAGCTGCAGTAGCTGCTGCTGCTGCTGCCTACTGTGAATGAGCGCCGATCGTGGGCAGCAGAAAAATCAGCAGCCGGTGGAAAATTCAGGAGGCCGAAAGGGGAAAGGCGGAGGAACTCTGCCAGGCTGCCGCATTTGGTTGACGATTTTTATGGCTGGTTTTTTCTTGGCGTTTGTCTTAACGGTTATTTCTCCTTTTTTTTTTGGTTGTTGACTGCCATTAGCAATTAATAGTCGGCACGAGAAATTTGCATTGCAAAAGGAAAGTGACAAAAAAAAAAAGCAGCGAAGAAAATACATATATATATATATGGCCAGTAGCGATCAGCGATCAGCGATCACAAATCACAGATATGCAAGGATGCTGGGTGTTCGTTTGGTTGGCTAATTGTTATGTATGTAGGGTATATTTCACGCCGCCGAAAAAGTGATAGTGAGAGTGAGAGTGACACCTGTTGCACCTCGGATGCGTGACCGAGGTGCGTGTGTTTACTGGCCATCAGCCATCAGGCATCAATCCCCAGGCTCATCGGGTTCAATTTGATTCACCTGCCGCCACCTGGGTGCCTGGGTGCCTGGGTGGAAGCGAACCTGCCGCTCCATAGCTCCGCAGCCTCACTGCCACTGCCACTCGATCGATCTCTTGCGGGGCAGACGCATTAAGTTTCATGTGCCGTCATTATTTTAAATTATGCACACGAGCGAAACTCAAAAACTCAAACGAGACTCGGCATAAGTCAAAAACTTCATTTGCATACACACAGGCACAGTGTGTGCGAGCTGTGTGTGTGTGTGTGTGTGGAAAATTGTTTAACACTTTTGGCTCTGTCTCTTTCTGGACTTAAATTTGATGGATTGTGTGGCCACAGGTTGATGATTTCATTAGTTCCAGGGGAGCGAGAGCAGGTGCTTGGTGCTATAACGAGGCGAAATTAAAAACGGTATTTATAGGTATCTTGAGTATCTCGAGGATACATTCGAATAGGCCGTCACGAAAGGTGGGAGTGGACTACAAATTATTATATAAGGCAGTTTTTGTGAAAAATACTATCTCTTAGAGAAAACACTTTCACAAAGACCCAAAAGTATCGAAAAAATTGAATAGACACTAAAGCATTCAGAGTCCACGAATGCATATTCTAAATTAAATGTTTAACTCCCTTTAATTATTAAATTTAAAAATTGTAAGCTCATAATTTAAGGCTGATATACTTACAGTTATAAAGCTTTAGAAGTTTGTTCCTTGATTTATTTACACAAAATGATGGTAGAGTTCACGGGGATATATCAATTGCCATCTGAAATATTGGAATAGAAAGATTTATTTTCAAGCTATTAAAGAAAAGAGTTTAGGTTAAAAAGCCAAACACCCTAAAATAAATTGAATAACATTCCCAAAAGATTATTCCAATTATTGATTGGCACCTTCCTTTCCCCTTGATAAATATTTACCCCGAAATAGATCTGTGCGGTTAGCCGAGCTATATATCCATCGCAGAACCCATGTAAATCAGATCAAATGGATGCGCCACCTCGGCGGCAAGACAAACACATTTCTTATTCAACAGAAATACGCGCCCACAAAACTCCCACTTCGTTAGAAACGATTTCCACCCGCTGATGACACATTACTGTCACTCAGCGTTATGAGCTAAATTTATTGATGCAGCCCGGCGGTTTCCCGGCTTTTCCCCACCTTCCTGCCCCCCAAATTTTCTTCTTAGCCCGAAAGAATGTTTAATGTTTTCTTCGTGTCAGCGCATGCCAAAAAGTATTTTTTCAAGAGGCATCCTTCTTGGATGGGGAAATGTCACGGGGATCTTTGGCTCTCCGACGATTTTCCACCACGGAGATGGGGGACAAATCCAATGTGCAACGCTGGGAACGAAAAACAAGACCGGAGAAAAAGACTCATTTCGTAATGATGTTGCCAGGAAAAACACACCAAAGAAGCTGAAATAAAAACAAACGATAAAGGAAGCTACTTTGTGAAAGCCGAAGTTTTTAATACCCTTGGAGATCGTGACAAATAATAAGTGTTAATAGTACATCATGTGTGTGTAATAGCACACATTGGGTGCTTATTATCACTTATTTTGGACCTAACAGCATATATTGTGTGCATAATAGCACCTTTTGTGTGCCTAAAATCTCATATTAGGTACAAAAGATCACATAGCGAGTTTATGGCAGTACTTGATAATTTTAAATGTAAGGCCGGAAAATAAAAATTATTCTAGTCAAGAAAATATATTCCTTTTACGATCAGAAAGCTCAAATGAAAATTATAATGCCCTCCGCATAGGGTATAAGAAAGAAAACGAAATCGCTGACATCTTTGCTAACTAAAAACACACACTAGAAGAGCGAAACGCAGGGCGACAGACAGGGAAAAGCCCCAGTAATTTATAGGAGAATTCCTTCGGAATTTATGTGCGGAATCATGACATAAATTAACCAGCCAAGTGTGGAGCGGCTTGCGTGCTAAAGTGGTTCGGTGGCTCGGTGGCTCGGTGGGTTAGTGGTGCAAATTGGGCTGATGCAACCGCCCGCGCAGGTATTTAGTTGAATTATCATAATTATTTGTAATTATCCAACATTTTGTTAAGCGAATGTAACTAATCGTTTTTTATTTTCGTATCTGCTTCTCCTTCTTGGGCTTTCTTCGCTCTTCTCACTTTCTTCCAGTCACTGCTCTTCTTTTTCCTCTCTTCTTTACTCGCCTCTGCCGTAATCATTTAGTTCGAAATCAACTTTTGTTTTTAATTTTATGTAATTGCCGCTTAATCACAGAGCAATTAAAATGCAACGCAAGTTTCGGGGGCGTCCAAAGTTTCTGAAGCGTTTCGAGATTTGTCTCGGATTGGATTCGTATTTTTATTTTTTTCGGCCTGTTTTCTTTTTGGCTTTTCATTTCCATGGCGTGCCACGGGTAATGGGGTCAAGAGCTTCGCCAAGGAGCAACTGGCAGGTTGGTCTGCTGCTGCAACGGTTTTTCCAGCTCCATCGATGAGGCTGCATTGCGTAATCATTCATAATTCGCTGTCCACTTGGCTGTCCACTTCAGTTGCACATTTTGCCGCTCCATCTCGGTCGCACGCTCTCCGCCGATCAAGTGCATATAATTATGCGATGTATACTCTATATATTAGGGCAAGGTATACGGATCTGATAGTTCAGGGGAATTGTTTTCTGTGAAATTCTTTACCTAATTTAACGCTGTTTCCCTTATTTTCTCAATTTCTTGAATATCATAAAAATATTCTAAACTAAAATATTAAACTGCGGAATTTGGAAAAAATGTTTAATACATTTTATATTGTATGATTAAAAATCTACAAGTAAGTTTTATTTTTCTTTAAAGGTAGATTTCTATCTAATAAACTGACTAAAAATCGGAAACCTTAGATATTGTTCTGACTTTTTAAAGATTCCCGGTATGTACAGACATACATCCAATAAATCAACTGCCTTTAGAACCATTTTCCGCTAATAAACAAATGAATAATCAAGTGTTATAATGGTAATAAAGATTATGGCCCCCATTTCCCAAACGACGCTGCTCTAGAGCATCTCAGCGGTCGACTGGCATTTTCCTGGCTTACGACCGCCTTCCTGGCGTTTCTGGGCCACCGAAGTTCGTGTTTGTTTTCCACAGCTCTAACCTGGCGGCGGCCATTTAAATTGTCTTCAAAAGCGCACATTACATAATTAAGACAGCAGCACACCATCGGCCGGCCTAAGCAGATACAAATACAGAAAGAGTCCGGCGTTTTTAACCGACGCTGTCTGTCCGGCAGTTGAGTTGCCTGACTGACTGACAGGCCATCAACTTCAACAAAATGCTCAACACCTCGCCAAGAGCCGAGCAGAGCCGGTGGAAAAAATACAAGAAAAAAGCCGAACGAAAAGCCAAGACTTTCCCACTTGGAGCAACTCTATTTTTTCGATGCATCATCGCATAATCAAAGAGTCATAAAAACCAATAATCATTATTAAGCAAAACAAGCCAATTAATGCAACAGCAGCGCCTGCGCCGGCAGCAGAAGCAGTAATTAAATGAAAATAAAACGCCACAGATTCGGCCAACATTGCGAATTGCGAGTTGGCCAGGAGCGAGACAAGTCTATTATGGGGATTTCTGAGCAGCGGGTACGGGCCGAGTTTTATATTATAATTATAACAGCTGCGGCAGAGCAGACCCGACTCCCTGTTCAAATATTTTTGCTAATTTTGCCATTTGCGTGTCATAATAAAACGATAAACTGTAGCGGAAGGCCGCAAAGGAAGTTGCAAGTCTGAGTTTTTTCAGTGAATGGAAGTTTTAATTACCCTAACACAGTTTTTTCTGGGACAGATGTATAAAACAAGAGGCTTAGTATATTTATTGGGAACACGTTTGTCCATAAACAGACACAATTATTTATAATTTTAGTGATCCAATATTCACGGTATTTATTTATTAAGAAACAACACAATTTGGCTTAATAAAGAAGGATATTTATGTAATACAGTTTATATTTTATACTTTCTTTAGTTTCAATATGCTATAAATCAATATATTTTATTTTATTTAATGCTTGTAAATGTAAGCTTATTGCTGCAGTTTTTATTTAACACGTACTACAAGGAAGCCCACCTTATTTTATTTGAATAAGCGCGTTGAAAATTGTAATGTATCTTTATTATGTTAGATTGAAATCTAATTAAAATTGCATTTGGGTAATCGAATTTCTTTACCTCTTTACCTCTACAAAGGGTATCGTAAGTCGACGGATAAAAACCGGAAAGAATGCTGACAGTCCCGCGTGTCCATTCCAATTAGTGTGGAAAATAAAGTGGAAAATTGTCAAATTGATTGGGCATTGGGCGCGGTGGGACCGAGAATGGGTGAGAAATATTAAACGGAGTGCGTCCTGTTGCCGCAATTTACAAATCAAGTTTGCTCGCATTGAAAATTAGTGAAAGTTGCGCCCAAGTTGTGGCCGCTGGTTGGGTTGTTTTGGGATTTTCTTTGCCTATTTTCTTTTCTTTTCGATTTTTTTTTTTTTTTTGAGTTGCCCAGTCGGAACTTGGAACGGTAGCCCAAACCTAGGGCAATATCGTGTCGACGATCGCCGCCAATCGATAGGCGGTGATCGATGGGGAAAATATGCGGGGAAATGGGGAAAACTCCCGTGGCGAGCGCAGGTCCGAAGGGCAGCTGGAGGTCAGAGCTAATTGATTGGGAAAACCATTTCTCGGACTCGACGTCTTTGGCCGCCATTAACAAGCATCGAAAACATATGAACCGACCCGTGGCTAATCTGGTTAATTCCATTAAGTGGCCCGGCAAAGATCCAGAGATTTGACCATAATCGGGTAATTGGCCGGATTGCTTCGAAATTAAGTAAGGCTGTAAATAATCGATGGAAAATCTTCATCTCCGGCTTAAATCCATCACAGGAGAAATTTAGGTTTTAGCGCCGATCAAAGCTTCAGACAGTTAAAGTTGCATTTGTAATTAATGAAGTTTTTTTCCGCGAGCATTAAGTATCACTTGGGGGATTTTATCATAGTTTTTTATTGCAAGACTTAGACATTTCAGGTTAAGAATGGGAGAGGAATATATATCAGCCAATCCTCGCCAGTTTTTTCGCAGAGGACTTAATCACATTTGTCTCTGGACAACAACTTAAACTGTAGCTTTGCTGAGTTCAGACTTCATCAATTTTTAATTTACCATTTTGTGCACTCAAACTATAAGTTTAACCCCACAGTTGACCCCCCTGATCTCCCAAAGCATAGCATGATATTTGTTTCCCATGACTAATTCAAACTATTTCCAATCTCCAGCCAAAACTCTTTCACCTGTTGAAAAATTCAGTAATTCCATTCGTCGTGCATTTCAATTTGAAACATTTCGCAGTGCGTTTCATCCAAAGTTTTTGGCTTTGGTATTCCATCATCGCCCCGTTCCCGCAAAGTTCCACTCAAGACTTGGTACCATTTGTCAAGTTTGCCTTTTTGAGTGCTGAATTTTTCATGTGCATTTAATTAGTTGAATTATGGCTGCGAAATGTGGCGACTGGCCACTGGCAGTGGCAGCTACGGTCGCAGCAGCAGCATTAAACATTACAATCTAATAAAAAGTCGGAGAAAATAAAACTTAAAAATACAACTTAATGAAAATGAAGTAAACACTCTGTGCGCGGCCATATTGTGCGACAACTTTCGCGAAATAATTTTTATTGACTCCCGTCCAGTTGGACAATGGACCCGCTTGGGATGTCAGTCGGAAAAATCGCATGAAATCACCTTTCCCCATTTTCCTCTTCATTTTTCGTATTTTTCGCTTTTGCGGGCGGCTAATTACAAGGGGAGTGAGCCGAAGGAGGCTGAAAGCTAATCTTTCGATTGTTTTTGAAAATATTTTTGTTATGAAAAGCAAATTGGCTCTTGGAGACAAACAATTTAAAATAAACAATCGTCTCTTGGCAAATAATTACAATGATTAATCCCATAAATCAATAAACACTGAGTAAGTTTATAGTAATGCGATTATTTAATCATTTGTATATCAATTTTACCCCGAATGTTACACGTAAGGTAACTTAATCAGCAAACACCTTTCACATATTTTCAATTGAATTTATTTTTGGATTGGCTAAAAAATAAAAGATATACGAACAAAAGAAAGAGAAAGATAAATATAAATATAGAGATTCAGGGCGAAAAGAGAAGTCCTGATCAATCATCGCAGGCAAAAGCGGAAACACCTACCTGAATTCATTATAATAATTTTGAAAAGGTAATTACCAGAAAGGCTGATTACCTCTAATTGTCTAATACACCCTAATTGGGCATTCTCATAGAGTTCTCAAGCCTTTCTCCGCGCTCCTCAAGTGCGTTAGGTGGCTGGGAGAACCTGGGGGCGTGAGCCGGCGGCTTCGGGCTGAAAGCTTAATTGAAACTCGGCCCAGTTCCCCAGTTCGGCACTCCGCTCCAGCCGGCCGCCAACCGCCGGCGCATTAAGCGACCGAAAACAAACAAAACCGAAAGACAACAAAATAAAACCGCAGATAAAAAGATCTTGAGATTTTCCACAATTATTTTGTATTTTTCGTCGGCAGCGGCGGCGGCAACAGCAACAACAACAGCTTGACCCAGTTACATTTGTTGATGTTTTATTTTTTTTAGCATTTGTGTCTCGTTTTAATTTTGTTCTTCAGCATTGTGATTAGTGACAAGAATCGTTGGTAATGAGTGGTGGAGGAGACCCTCGGCGAAGAGAGCGAAGACACTAACAAATCTTTTGTGGGTCGCTTTTGTTTCATTTCATTTTCCGAAATTGCTGGACCATAATTAAAAGATTGCCCGCGTAATTAGCCGGCTCAGCTGAGCCTAGCTGAGATTTATGTGCAAAGAGTAAAGTTCAAACATTCGAAGCCAAGTCTACTGAGGTAAGATACACCGCTCGTGGTAAAGTAAAGGGCGTAATTAATTTTGAAGGACAAGTCTCTGAATCATTAAAAACGAATTTACTGAGGTCACCGTTTCAGGCAAGGGTTCAACGGAGCTTGACTACTGTTGCAAAGTGAAAAAACTCTCCACTAGCATAGACTGGAGTAATGAGAACTATTTGTTAATCACATTAAGGCATCTTTGATACCCATTATCTAAAGATTAAAAAATTAATAAATTATAATAAATAATAATAAAAACATAATAAAGTTGTATTGGGTCTTGAAATATTATAAAACCTTCTGGAATCGGAATTAGTCATGCAAACCTTCAGAAAACTAAACGTATTTATATTATTATTTATTTAATTTAACTAAAATGGATTTAATACGACAAAATGGTAAGGGAACTAACGAGTGACAGCTATGTCTAAAAAAAACGTTGCCTTAAGCCTAAAGTCTTGAATTTTCTGCAATTACTGAATAATAAGGGCCATTTCCCCTCAAGATTCTCAGCGGGACTGTTGGGGCAAGTTCACTTCCGGCTGACGATTATCTGACAATGAGTTTCTGGAACTCCCTGAAGTCATTCTCCGCCCAGCAGCTAGCTAAGCACGTGCCGAAGATTGAAGAACTGGAAATCTCTCGATGACGCAGAAGAAACCGAGGTCCCAGCAGCATCAGCGAAAGTGAAACGCCGATACATCGGCAAAAGTCTAATCAGACTCACTGCAACGGCGACGCGCGACGGTGAGGCCAAGTAACAAAGTAACAAGTACATATCATGCTCGGGCCCCGAAGATTTAAACTCTCTTTCTGTGTCATTGACAGACGCGTCTTTTTCGTCGTCTTTCTTCTGCTTCGACTGTTTTGACTGACAAATGAAAATCTCAATTGGCTATCGCCAGACAATCAAAAGACGAGAAGACAAACAGCCATGAGAAGTCGTCTGTCGACGGTTGCAAACTTTACACACATTACGGCCGAAACGAAACGAAATGAAATGAAACGAAATGAAATGACAACAACTGCAGCATAACATACGAAAATGTACTTTCACTCATCGGCTTTTTTTTCTGTTTTGTTTTGGTTTTTTGTCTTTTTCAATTTTGAAAACGTCATCGTGTCGCAGATAAAATAACAAACCCCGGCCCCCAAAAGAAAAACAGACAAATGCAAAGATCTCCGGCTGATTGATGTCAGCCAAATCTCATCTGCTGCGTTTTCCCAGGCTCCTCGAGAAATGGGTTTTCTTCAGCTGGTCAGGGGTTGTCACTTCAAAGCAGAATAAATACAGTCCGTCCCACCTCGGCCAATCCGCACACATCCCGCTTGCTTTGCTTGGAGACCTGCCCAATTAAATGCAAATTTTCTTGCTTTAGAAATCGATGCCAAACACACAAATGCACAGGAAATAATCCTTTTTGACTTTATGAGATCAATGATCTTTCTGGATTTTATCTGTAGGTCGTTTATAAATAAGAACGTGCCTTTAATATTAGTGTATTATTTATTTAAATTAATATTACACCCTAAATAGCCTGGGAAGTTTATATTCCGTTTTTATTCGAAAACTTTCAATCACGTCACGTTGTTTAATGGAGTCTGAAACCCCAGAGAACTGTGCTCCTTTTTTGTATAATAACTTCTATAATGTCAGATACTTAAGACTAAAACAAACTCATTAAAAGTGATTTGGAAATTTAAAACATATCAAAATATTTTCTTCTGTGTCTCAAAGCACACACTTGCAAACCGGAGAGAAAGATGCAAATGATCTTTTCTCCGATTTTCCGCCGGCGACCACCCACATGGACAGTGGGCGCCACAAAAGTCTCACTTGCCGACAGAAAGCCCACAGAAACCACAGTGCTGGCCACAAATTTATGCGCATTTCGATGGAATCGCCAAAACGCTGCGTGGGCGGGGCCAAGGTAAGGAGCGGGCGGCCTAAAGGGGTACGGGGAGAGTCCAGCTCTGGGCCCCCTAAGCATTTTATTTATTTTTTACATTTTTTATTCGTATTTTATCGCTTTTATTGCCGTCTTATTTATTTCGTTTGTTTTGCTCGATTTTCTTGCTTTTTGCGGCTTGGCAGCGAAAGTAAGCAAAACAAGCGGCGGAGAAGTGTAAGTGATTGTAGAAAATTAAATTGTGTTTGGTCTATCATTTCCATGGAAATTATGCAAGAAGTTTACACTTTAGATACGGGCTTGGTAATTAATGGAAATTCTACTGCCGGATTGGATTGGGAGGGCAGAGATAGGGAATTAGTGTCAAATTTAATTACCCCGAATTCTGTTTAGCTTCTAAGATTAATGGAAATTATTAGTTTGGTGAATTTAAGTGTTAAAATAAACTAGAACAACGACTAATTAACAGAAATTAAAATGTTATACTGAAATGATTGGATATTTAAAAAAAAATGAAGCATAAAATGCATCTTATTAAATACCAAAATATTTAATTACCATTTAGACTTCAGTAAGAATCTTAGAAATTGTTTTAAGAATGATTTTCTTTCTTTGAATCAGAGTTTTAATATATATCAGTGGTATTCAGGCAATACAATGACATGTTAAAATTTGTAACTCAAAATAACATTCGTATCAGTAAGAAACCAAGTGGCCACATATGAACAAAAAAAAAGCTTGAATTTTTAGCAATATTCCATTAAAAACAGCTAGGACACAATAGAGCTATTTAGCTCTAACAAAAAGTCTAGATATACTATAGCCACCAAATTACAAGTTGCATACATAAAATTTAATTTCCATACTTTGCTTGTGCCGGCAGAGGACGGGCAGAGGAATTAGCTGACTCGCGAGGTTGGGCTTTGGGCACTACTGACTTAAATCCGCATAACTGTTTCAAGAATTCTTCAGATTGTGACCCTTTCAATCGTCGTAAACTTATAAAACGATTTCGTGCCGTATGATTTACAACATTTACCCCCGGGAACCTCAGCCACAGACCCCGCTCGATTTATAACCTCTTGCTTCTGCCGATTAAAATATTTCATTCACAAACATTAAGTTGGCAAAAAAAAAGACAGACCGAAATGATCCAAAACGCAAACAAGACAAAATCGCAGCATGTTGCACTCTCGGTATATATGTATACCGTTAGGGCCAAGGTTCGGCAAACCGCAAAATTTATGTACTCGCAAGTCAGTTGCAGATTTTCAGAGGAAATGGATGTGGAAGTTGCAGAATCGAGAATCATTTGCTGGCGGTGCAATTTTGGGCTCCTCTTAACCTTACAGCATCGTCATCATCTCTGTTAATTACGTGGCTCGATTGCTCGAAATTAATGTGTTTCTGTTTCCGTTTCTGTAATTAAAATGAGAGTTCGGGAAGTGGGGGGCTTCATGGAGGCGAGGGGATTCCCACTCGAAGCAGGTCAAGCAGCAGCCGAAAACTCAACAAACTTGACCTTAATCGCAATTTGTGCACAATTTATAATTTATATTTTATTTCTGTTTATTTATTTTTGCTGTTCACCTTCAATCAGCGATGAGAGAATTAAATAATGAGGACTATAAATTATGTTATATTAGAGGAAATACCTTTAATTGCACTTGCAAAAAAAGCTACAACTTCAATTGTGGATAATAAAGTTTTTATAATTATTAAAATTGCTGGATTCTTATAGTTAAAGTTAGTTATAAGAATATCTGACAAACTCGATTTTGAAATGGATTTTTGGTAGGTTTCCCAGAATTTGCAAAATTCCTGGTGTGTTTCTGAGATAATTTTCTCAAAGTTCCGAAACAATTATTTTGAAGGTTGATACTCGTTGCATTCTCTTTTCTTCTGGTAATATGCAAATTAAATTTGTAACTATCTAAAAGAAATAATGGCAAATCACTGCAGAAAAGTACCCCACAATTTGGCCAACATTTCGCCGGCAGCCTCACCCTGAATTCGCAAAAAGACAAAGGCAGCAATTGTCTCTGAGAGATTACAATTGTTCGCAAATATTACTTGGATCTGCAGTTTCTTGTCAATTCATGGGCTTTAATTGCTGTTTTCCATTTCTGTGGTGTTCGGTGTTGTGTGTTGTGTTGCATGTTGTTAAGCGAGCCAGACACTGTGAATGATATATGGCCTGCGGCAGAGCCTATCCTCCCAAAGAGCCAGTGCTTTTGGCCTGGTCAAAAGATTGATGGTGTTATGCAATGCAAAACCCTTTTATTTAGCGAGAGAGAGAAAGAGAGAGTGGGAGAGCGACCTTATCGGCAATGCGCATCGTTGTTCGAAAAGTTTTTGCGGCCAGGCACGCAAATATCAAAACTGAACTCCATTGAACCCCTCCGAGTCCCGAACCTTCCCGACTGCCATTTCCATTTCCCAAGGCGAAACAAAGACCCCGCCAAGGTAATGCCAAAATCCGCTTTGAATTAAAATTGAAATAAAAATGAAAAGGAAACAAAGAAAAAAAAAACGTTATCATTTGGCTAATTTTTTGCTTCTTTTTGTTGGAGTCACGCAAACATGAAGCCAAAGCAAAGTGCAAAATGTCGCGGCATTATAAATTGAATTGGGGGAAGGTCCTTAAGCTCCCGACCGACTAAAGCCGAGGGAGCCCCGCCGAAAAACACTCACTTTTCGCCGAAAAATAAATGAGAAATAGAAAAATAGAGAAATAGAATAGGGGAAAACCAAATAAAGTTCATTTGCCGCAGTCTAGACAACAACATTTTTGCACAACTGCAGAGCGACCCTTGGGGTGAGATTTTCGGGGTGTGGCTGCCAAAAAGGACATTAAATCATTCAGCCGAATGCAGGGCCAAAAATTTGAGAGCCAAGGCGAAAAGCCAGACAGACAAGGCTGTGGCTGTGTCAGTACACTGAAAGAGATAAATTCAACTATGAAAACTCTTAAGTTATGAATTGTTTGTAAATTTTGAAAAGAGATTATATTTTTATGTAAAAAAAAAGATATATCTCCTTTTAATTTGATGACATGATATAAGATACATTACTTCATCAGTTTATTAGGAACAAATCTGATTTTAAATGTATTGCTGTTTTTCTTTTAAAATTAATTTAATAGAGTTCTTAGGATCTAAAAATTATTCTAAAGAAACCGTATTCTATTTTAAAATTCTGTCCAAAAGGTAAAGTAAAAGGTCTTTATTCCAGATTATACCCTTAAGCACTTGTTCTCTCAGTGTAACCGTGTCTGGTTTTAAATCTATGAGAGCGTGCATCTACGTGTGTGTGTCTAGCTTGGTATCTGTGCTTTGGCTGCGGCAAATAATAGTAATTTGGCTAATTCAGAAATTGCAGCTCTCAGGCGTTGTTCGTATTTGTTGTTCGCTCCTAGCCATGAACTTGAAAAAGGTTTTCCGATTCTTCTTCTCCGTGATTTTGCGCTGGCCGGACAAAGTGAAAATTAACAAGCCGGGTAAAAACGGATGCCAGGCACAAACACACACACACACTCGGGAGAGGGAGAGGAATAACAAGTGCACTTTTCTCAATTAAATGTTAGTTTCAAATATTTCAGCGAGGTTTGCGCTAATATGCTCATTGTTTTATTTTACAAATATCTTTACTTTAAATCAAGTTTACTAAATTTTAGTAAGACCTCAAATGTTTCAAAAGCCATTGATTAAAGAGACTATTTTAAAAGGCTTTTTATGAAACCCAAGTCATGGAAAATATAACTAATAAGAGTGAAATGAAATGACAGTCACATTTAAATGATTTCTCCTCTTTATTAATGGAGTTATTGTTTTAAATTAAATTTCAAGCGGCCAATCAGGGGCGCAATCAAGCAGAACTTCACCCAGAGCCCAGTTAAGAGCAGAATGCATTGGCTGAAATCAATGCTGGGCAATAAATATGCCAGCCTTCGACTTGGCCTCTTTGCGAGTTTTCCGACTCATGTGAGCCATGACGCAGGGAAAATGCCCACAAAAGCTGGGGCGTTGCCATTGATTCACCGGGGAGGCGTGCCCATCTGGACGACGGGGCGTATGAGTAATCCACACTCGGTGCTCGTAATGCAAACGCCTCCTTGGCACTCCGCTGCTGCACAAAGTGTTTGTTTGCAATGGCCAACAGCTCTTCATTGGCTTTAATTAAAGACCTGCGCGGAGGGATTTGCATTTGTAGCACAGATTTTGCAATGCGGAAGTCCGAGGCCGAGGAAGACCTCTAGACCGAATGAATTATTATGCAATTAGCAATTAGCATCAATTGAATTAGAGGAGTCCGAGGAGTCGCTCGCAGAATGCGTTCGCTGGCCAAATCCAAGTCCAGTCCACTCGACTGGGTCAACCGTTCATCAGCCGCCAGATCTTCTGAATCTGAATCTGAATCTCCGCCCGGCGGGGCTCCAAGGTAAACCCATCATCTCCACCATCGACAACTAGGGCCTTTGTTTACCCACTTTGATGCAACGTTTGTGCTGTGCTATCAAAGAAATAACGAAACGATTTGCTCATCTGTTCATATTTGCATTTCGCAATGGTCTCGGGGCAGAGGAGGCCTTCGCTTCTCGGCTGCTGCTCCTCCTCCTCACCAGAATGCAGCCAGCTCGAGTGTGCTAAAGATTTCGCAATGGACCCGGCGACTTCTACGACCTCTCAGGGCCTGAACTCCACCACTCGAGCAGCCTCATAACATATTCCCCGCTGAATGCAGATGATGTAAATCGTAGCACAAATCGCTGCACACGAACAAATTTTAATGTTTATTCAAATATTTTGTTTAAGAGATGAGAAAATAGTTCAGAAATCTCTTGAATAAAAATTCTTCTGGTAATGGGTAGAAGTTAATTGATAATTTAATTTTAAAGACCTTTAAAATTGTAAAAATTTATTGAAAAACTCGATGAAAATATAATAATATTCCTTGCATATATTTCCCTACAGTGACCTTCTTTTCTTCCCCTGTATGATAAAAGAAGCTGCGTCATCGGATCGAAGATCTGGTCAAAGTCCAAAGCGCCGAGCTAAAAATAGGCAAACGGCAAACAACTGCAGTGTGCAGAAACCGAGTGGCAGAAACTCATGTAGATCGGCAGGCAGATCCAGCGGAGACTGCGATCTTCTCCTCCGACTCCGATTCCGACTTCGAGGCTGCCAGCTGAAAGCAATCTGGCTTAATCATGTGAGAAGCGACCAGGCCAGCGAGCAGGGAATGTGGCCAAAACGCAGCCAACGAAAACAAACGGAAAGAAACTTGCTGCGGAGCCGCAACTGAAATCGAGTTTGGCTCCACTTAGTACCCGCGTAAACTCAACTTGACTCTCGGCCAAAACCCAACCGAACTCCACGGAGCCACGGATCGGGTTCTCTGGCCCGATCTTCTGTTTCTCTCGCATATCGCATGACTCAACCAGCCGCTGGCTGGAGAAGGTGGAAGATGCAGCCAAGTGGAGAGACAAATGCAGTCAAACAGAAGATGGCTTTGTGGATGGCCATAAAAAGCTATGCCTTTGAAAGATGAAAGTTCTCAGCGATTATTATTGAAAAAATAATATCATTTGGTATATAACAGCTAGTGAAATAAATATTAACATTTGTGTTCCTACAAAGCCTGTATAATTCAGTTTTGTTTAATGTCTTTTGCTATTGGCCTTACAATATAAGTTGAACTTTATGTAAATGTAAATTACTTTCTTCCTTTAGTTATAAAAGTATTATAATCATAACCTATTAGTGATAGTTTTAGTTATATCAGCCATACTTTATATAATAATTTATTATTTTTTATGTTTTGATTCTTAAGGGGTAATAATAGCATGATATTCTTAATTATTTAAATGAACAACCTAAATTTATAACTTAAGCCTTTCATCATTTTAAAATCCTAACTTTCGCAAGTTTCATCTTAGATAAATCCGAAGGATCATTCAACTAAATTCCTCTTATAGAACTCCTCGATTTGTTAAACTTCAGAGTCACAAAATCGAAACGAGTTGAAAGCTGCCAAAGTGCGGAAAAGTGAGGAAAAGCGAACTGGCTTTTCTGCTGGCTGCGGCAGAGGAAACGTTATTTCCAGGAAATGCACTTAACTCTTTCGCCGCCTGCTTTTTTTTTCGTCTCTTTCTTTCCCTCTCAGGCTGGCTGAGCGTAAAATTTGAGGACCCAAAATCGCTAGGAACTTTCTTTTAATGAAGTGAAAAATGGGTATGCGAAAATCCGAGCTGGAAAAACTCACTACTGCGGAAAAACATTAGCGGCGGGATGTGAGAACGAAAGCGAAACAAGTGTAGTGGATGGGAGGGATCTTACCAATTCAGAGATTCCAAAGTACCAGAAAAGCTAATTCCGTGGAGCTAATTAGGCCTGAGTAGTGTGGTTTTTTTTTCTCCCTTTTGTTTTTCAGGGGGCAGAGGTTGCGGGTGGTGCTGCATCAAGGGAAAGCACTAACTGCAATATCAACAACGGAGAGGCAACCATAAGGCAACAACGGCAACCAGAGCAGCCGTGGCAACAAAGATGAGAAATCGCTGGCTTCCTGGCTTCATGAAGAAATGAGTCTAGGAAAAACTTGTTCATCTTCAGCTCTAACGAGCTAACGGAGCGACAAGCGGGCCAACTCAACTGACTGATGGACTGGCGGACTGGCGGACTGAAAGACTCTGCGGCTCTGTTGGACGGACAACTCTGAGCGATTCCACACAAAACGAGACGATAGGTAAACACAAGCAGCAACAAAGAGCTGCAACAAGCGGCAGCGGCAGCGGTACAAGTAGCAAATGGCAAGTGCAAGTGTAACAGCAGCGGACTCCTGTACTTTTCCAGAGATGGTCTCGTGATCATCGGATCCTCACCTGTTTGAGACAGCTAACATTATCAAGTCGTTAACCAAAATGCTACACAAAAGGGAAATTTAAGACTATGTTACACTAGATATTGTAGCCTTTGAAAATATTACGATGAAAATATTTATTTTGTTATGATATTACTCAGTTTCTAATAATTTAAAAATTAAAAAACTTCCGTTCAAATTTTATACACAATTTTAAACATAATTTATTGACTTATTCCTTATTGACAAGTTCCTTCAGGTTGTATAATACTTAAAGCGTTGGAGATACCTTTCTTATAACTATAATTCTAATAGAAATACAAATTAAGTTTAATTTAAATTAGTACTAAATAGTTTGACTGACTTTTCAAGTAATCCCCAAAAATATCGGCTCACAAATCGCGCTCGCCGCCCATCCAAAATTAAAGGTTTAGGTTGGATGGATCGCTGGATAGTTGGGTAGCTGGATCCATCAGAGGGTTCGACTCTTGGGCGGAGTGAGTGCGAGGCGCGGGTGTTAGCTGAGGCCTTGCCCTGGCCAAGACAATAAACAAATAAATTACATGAAAGCGGCTGCCACAGTTTGAATTTTTTCAACAAGATAATCACAATGAAGCGGCACGAAATGTGCAGCAATGTGGCATCCTCATTAACCCTCTGCTGCCTGGGCCTCTGTGTACCGTACCCCTTCAAGCCCCAGCAAATATCTAAGCTCGGCGGGAAAGTGAAAGTCATTGCGAATCCCAGTTTAAGTCGCAGAGTCGCAGTCGGAGTCGCAGTCCCCGATCCTCAGAAGCTGGCAAAAGTAATTGGCCAGGTCGGCACTTGGGTTAATTAAAACGCACTTTGTGGCAGAAAGGAAAAGAAGACTCATTGAGTATCTGGCCACATAGCCACATATATCGATATGGCATGAAATGTAAATAGCCGAGTGACCACAAAAACCGCGAGATACGCATCCGTGAGATGCCTTTGAAATGTCTAAGACAAATTAATTTGCACGCGCCACAAAGACGGGGCGATTTGGGCGCACTTTTCACTTCTTCCGCAATAAACAAATCGCTTGCGATTTTTTATATTTTCTTGTTATTATTTTTATTTTCATTTTTCCTCGCCCGTGCGCGAGCGAGAAAGTATAGAAAGCTGCTCAATGAGATTCAATAAATTTGCTCAGGCGGCAGCGACTGCCACTTAAAGCCGAGCTGATAGCTATATTTAAGTCAATTTTCCCCTCCGGCCAAAAGGCTCTTTGTGGGTCAGTCGATCAGGCTGCTAGTCGATGCATTCCATGTAGGAGGAGGCTTCTAAAGCGCATCCGAATCCGAACGAGGTGTTTCTGAGTGAGTGGACGACTACAGGCGGCATGTGGGTCAGCCAATGGGTGGTTCTTGACCCCGCACACTCCGCCCATCGCAGCTAGAAATTAAATTGAAAATTTAATCAGCAAAACTCTGGCAAGACATTGGCAGGAAATGGCAGCGAGACACTGGCACTCGACCATGGAACTACCCAAGAGTAAGTCCAATTTTAAAGGCTATTCATTCAGGGCAAATCTTCACAAAACCACTGCCTAGAACCCCAAGGAAATAATTCTTATTAGACTTCTTCTGAGATAATTAAAATTTCATTACATTTTCTATCTTGTTTAGTCCCTAATAATTAGAGACTAATTGTTTTATAATTATATGCAAATCACGACAATTGCAACACTACTACTAGCTATGTTTATTATGAAAAACAAAAATCGTTTTTGAGCCATAAAAACTCGAGGTCAAGTTGGTCAATTTTAGATTTGAATCCAAACAAGAAACTCCATAGAAAGGCCTACAGATCCTTAATATGCCATTTAGAGGTTTTAATTAAAAGTGCACAAGCGAAGAAAAATAATAAAAAACAATATTGAAAGTACTTTAATGCATTCCAATTAATTTGGGAAAGCTGAAGAATTTGCATAGACATATTTACCTGCTAAATTGTTTTCGTTGGTGATTTGCAAGACCTGAAGTGGTTAACTGATACCTTTACCGTTTCTCACACCTTGGACACTGGCAGAACACTTCCCTTTCGAGAGTGCTGGGTATGCAGCATATATTGTAGGCACATATGTATATCGTATAGTGTGACAAAATGAGTGGCCACTCGGATGCTTTTCGGGCCCAAACACTTGGCCTCGACGCGTGGGCATGACAGGTTGGTTGGGTTAACCGAGAGCCGGGCAACCGGAGACCTGGACGACTCAATAAACTAGCTCGGCTGGCTTATTGACAGCGGGGACAGCCGCACATTGTGCGATTCGGCGATTCTGCGATTGTGCAATGGGTGGCACATGTGGCAGGCACTCGGAGCAAGTGGCAAGAATCTGGGAGATCGAGACCAACTGGCAGCTGGCCGGTCGGGCAGACCTTGCCGGAACGGTAAATGTCGTACACAGAAAAATAAGTTGCCATATATTATTATAAACTATTTAAAGAATTATATCTTTGTATAGCTTTTTTGCTATATTTGTAAATCCATTTAATAACTTGATCTCATTACAATTTAGTTCTTATCTTAGTAGTTTTAAAAAATTATATTAAATTGTTGGTCAAAAGGAATGCAATAAATTCTTTAAACAAATACCTATTCTTCCGGCAATTAATATATTGTATTTCATACTTTTGGAAGTCTATAGATTCTATAGATTCAGAAAGGGCTCTCTGCGGTACGAATGATAGCGATGGTAAGTATTCTTAAACATATAACATTTTATGCATTAAATTTTCATTATTAATATAATAAATTATTAATTCAATTAATTAAATTATGCTTAATATTTTCCACTGTTCTAAGATATGTGTGGGCCTATGGCAGGGTAACAAGGAGCTGCTACAACAGGGGGAGATCGAGGTGGAGACGGCGGTGGAGATGGAGGTGGGCTAACATTACCGGGGGCCCACATTGACATGCTCTGAATACTGGGCCCGCTCAGTGCATTGTTGCTGCTCCCGGTGCCGGTGCCGGTGCTGCTGCCCATGTGGCACTTGCAGCAATTGCCAGAGTCTTGAGAATGGCATTTTGATTTATTGGCTGGTTCCTGAGCTTCGATTGCATAATCGCCACCAAAAACTTTTGCGCGACTATAAAACGCAGTCTGTCCGCGGCTGTGGCGGGGGCCTAATGCATTTTTTCCCACAATTTGCAAACAATAATGAAAACTCGGCTCACCGGCTGCTGCTACCTGGCTGCTTGGTTAATTAAATCAAATAAGCCATGCAAACCGCATTAAAAATGCAAAAAAGCTACACAAAAAACGCGAGCAGACTGGCAAAACAAATAAAATTGGGAAATATTGCAATGGCGATATAACGCCTCGAACAGTTAATGCCCTTGCCGTTGGATTTTTGAGACTCACGCGAGACTTAATTAAAAAATAAATAAAAACTTTATTTCTCGTCTCTTTAAAGTTTAATCTTCTCGGCATAAAATTCTAAAATTCACCCTTTATCAGCAAAACCAAGTTGAGCATTGAGTTTTTACATATTTATAAACAAAGGCTTTTGTGGTAATTTTCTGTGCTAGTTAATTATTTATTCAAAAGACAAAAGTATTGTACATATATTAAAGTGTCAAATAATATATGTTTATTGTTTAGATACTGGCTTTATAGAGATTTCAGGAGTTCATCTTCTTTAAATTAGCTCTCCCAGGCCAAAACCAATTCCGCAGCAATTAGACGCAGCCAAAAAAGGGCAGCGCATCAAGGTAGCAAATAAAAAATTAAGCTCGAGTGCATGCCACAAGTGGCCTGCACTCTGCCAAGTGGCCGAAAGTGGCCAAAAGTGCTTCCAGCCGGCCGGCAACGACCGATAAGAGACCGAGACAACAGAAATATGGTCACAGCGGCCACAAAAACAGCAAATGCAGCAGCGAAACAACAAAATTGGCAACAAAAAGGCAAAAAGGCTTCCAATTAAGGCCAATTTAGTTGCAGCAACGCCAAGCGGCAGCGACACAAGAAATAATCACTGGAAAAACAGCAACCAGAGCGGCTGAGTACGAGTACCAGTATCTCGGGGCATGCAAATGAGAGCAGCCACCGAAGTAACTCGATACAAATTTTGCAAAAGCAACGAGAGCGGCGGCAGAAACAACAACAGCAAAAAATATGTACATATATGCAGGTATTTGCAAGAAATTTTCACATTTTTTTAGCATCGCTGGAACTGTGAGAAAATATGCAAAAGCAAACTGAAACAGAAAACTTTGATACAGTGAAACGGTTCTAATGCAAACGAGTCATATATAGTACGTTAATTAATTAATGAAAATAAAAAATTAATTCATAAAACAATTTCCAAAGCAATTTATGTATATAATTTACAAATTAATTCAAGAAACTATTTATGTTCTTTATATGTATAGATTTCAAAAAATATTACCTAAGTTTTCATATTTGGGCAAATCAGGTTCAAATTTAGTTTGTAATCAACTAAACATGTTTATTATATTTATTATTAATAGCATTTCTAAGATACGACTTATGGAAGTTTCAACATATTTACTTAGAGAAAATTCGTTGAAAAATTCAACCGTTCAAGTAATTTGAACTGGTCTTAGGTGTATTTACAATTAACTAACTCTGATTTTGATTAGTATGAAATAGTTAATGGAACTTGAGGGCATTTTTTTCAACTACAGGATTTTTTATTAAAAGTACACTAAGTTTATCTGACACATAATATTTTTAGTCTAATTAATTTTTTTGTAAGACAAAAAAAAAACACTTATTATTATGTATATTAGTATTAAAAACATAACTTAATGAAATTCAGAGACACAGGTTGACTAAAAATTCGACTTGATTAGCTATTAACGGTGTTCACCTGTAGGGATGTGATGGAAAGGGGCGTAGTGTGGGAGCAGGAGGCAAAGTTCAAGACAGAGACAGACTGCTTGGCGCTGTTCTGATTTCGATAATTATAATTATTGATTAATGTGACGACAGCAGAAGAACACCAGCACTGCATCTGTGTGGGTCTGAGATGGAAGAGAAATCTTTATTATTTTTCAATAGCAGATACAAAGAGAGAGGGACAGACGGCGAGTGAGTGAGTGAGATGGGGCTAACAAGGTGTCCGCTTGCATTGTTGCTGTTTGCTTTTAACCCAAGGCGGCCCATTAAAGCTTCGCAAGCAAGCAGCAAGTGCCGTGACCTTTTTCTCTCAATTTCGAGTTCTTTTAGCTGCCTCTTTTTGTTGTTTTGTTTTTTATTCCATTGTTGAAGCGGTCTTATTTGTTTGCTTTTTTTTTGTGTTCATTGGCCGCAACCGAATCTAATTGCAAGAGAGGTTTTAAATCTCCTCCAAATCACACATATTCCCAGGTTTAATGCTCTTTACACAAAAATTGATCAACATTTTATAACTTAAAATGTTTAATAAAGGAAAATAACCTATCTATAAATGTATCAAAATAAATATTTTCATTGAATAACATTTACATACATAGGAAAAGTAAATTTTTATTTTTATTTGACTAAAAAATAATAAAACGTTATTAACCTATGTACATACATATATGGGCCATTCTCCGAAAAGGTCAACTTTTGTCAAAAAGTTAAAAACTAAAATTTATTTTTCAGTTTTATGAGTGAAAGCAACGAAAAAAAAATAATTGTTCATTTCAAATAAATACACCTTTTTATGTATTACTTTTTTAAAGATGTTTTTTGTAGTTTGTGACTAAAGTTAAAAAAGTACAAATATTATAAATATTCTAAAAATCATTTAAGTACATCTTTTGCACGTCTGATTACAAAAAAATTTGAAAACTACAAAAAGAAAAAAGGTGGAAAAAAGTGTCAATATTGTGCAATATTGAATCAAAATAAATTAAAAAAAAAAAAAAAAAAAAAACTACTTCATATTTTTGAGTTGTACAAAGTACATTATCAAGAAATATTAATAAGTAACATTTTAAATTAACTTCATTAAAATCTTCGTTAAGGTTTGGCTGAAATCAGAGTTTGCACAGGCTTTCGAGAAAGTGACTTCTGTCTGAGTCGCGTGCGAATGACTAAGTTTTTTGCGATTATCTTGAAAACGAAATTTTGCTCGAAATCAATCTTTGTTCAAAAACTTGTCCTTACCGAGAGCTATAAGTTTAGCTTTTGGCACATGTTTTTTTTTTCACTTTGAATGCGTACGAAATCCGTACTACGAATGTCACATTCAACATCAGAGAATTACCCATATATAGATTTCCAGACCCTATTATCAGTTTGTTTTATAGCCAAAAAGGTTCGATGGTAATCTATACTTCATTTGTTCTCTATTATATTATTTTTGTGTAATTTTAGGGATAAAAAATCGCACTTGCACTCACCGAACAACAAAAACATACTCCGCTGTTGATTTATCATGTCTTTCATTATCTTTTTGCCTAAATCAATTAAGCTGGATCTCACTCACACACCCACGCGAGCATGTGTAAGAATTTTACTTCACGCACCCGTTTGTTTTTACTCATTGCTGTTGTTTTTAGTGCCAAGAAAACTACAAAACTTTGCACTTGTTCACTTTCTTCTGGTGCGTGCGCGAAAGTGTGCGTTTGTGCAGCATCGGAAAGTAACTGTAACCATTGCATACATATGTACATATGTATATGTATCGCTTACCTGTCCAGCAAATTAGCAAATATAGAAATGTGTCGCTTTCAATTGCAAACGCAGTTTGTCTTTGAGCCCAAAGCAAAAAAAAAACGCAAAACTTAAAACGCGAACTTTAGCCACCGGCTAACGAACACAGATACAGAGTGCATATCCGATCCAAGCAGGCTCTCACACACACAGCGATAGGCGATTGGTAAATGTAAACAAACGATGAGGAAAAGCCGCGACGCGATGGAAAAGCACTTGCGTAAATATTAGCGTTGCTCGTCGAGGAAAAGAGAGGAGCGGAAAGCCAAAGACGACTCGAGTTCTGAACGTTTGAAAACAAAACAGGCGGAGAAATGCGGGAGAGAAAGGCCACCAGAGTGACCATGGCAGCGAAAGCTTGAAAAAGACCTAAAGTTGGAAAACATACCGCTCATATACCAACTGACCATGCAAGCCGTTAGGTGGCGTGCTGGCATGCCTATTATCGATATCCACAAAACCGCCAATATACTGAACTAGCCCGTTGAGATTTGAACTCAAACGTTTTTAAATCAATTTTAAGTTCACCAATTATAGCACAATATAAAATGATTCCGTTAGAAATTAAATACCATTACTTTGCTACTACTGTATCAGCTATCAACTATTTTATTCAAAGTTAAGTACATGGAGTTAAGTAATATATAAAGAATAAACAAAATTGGAAAATTATCATGAACTTAACTGTGACAGAACTCTGTTATCCGCAGCATTAGTCGCTTAAAATATTATTCATGAGCATAAATGTTTCAATATGGATATATACCGCCTTCAACTGGCTTAGACTTAACAAACTTGTTCTGAAAACGTATGTTATAGAACACTTCTTATTAAATACCAATTGGGCCATTATTTTAGACCAAAAACTGCCATTAGCTCCGCTAGTTTGACCAAGTCTGATTGCTTTAACTGCAACAACTTGCCGTAAGCACTTATGAAGGGTCCAGGATTTTGTAAGTGTGGAATGCAATTCGGTATAGCCTAAAAAATTGAAACTTTTAAAAATAAAGTACAATAACTCCCTATATATGTAAACTTACCTCAAGCAATACCGTTCCGACGATACAAGCATCTATTTCTATTGAATTAAAAATCGCTTTCATCCGGTTCTCTGGGAGCTTAGTTTGATTTACAAGATTTTGTAGCAACATTTTTACATTCTGCATAACTTTTGCTCTTTTCTTCAGTTCCGCTGCGGCAGTAGCTTGTTCGGCTTGATAGAAAAAATGTGAATTATATGTGTAGCTGAAGGATTTGTTTGTGAATAGAAAAAAAAGTGCAAATTCATAACATATTGAAGGAAAGTTCTGCGGGTCATATTCTAATATATTTTCCTCGACTAATATATTTATTATTAGTCCGGCAGTTGGATGTTTCTTTAATACGGTGCAGAGCTTGTATGTTTTGCCACTGTTGCAAGTGACGTTGGAAATGCTGTCGATCACTCTGTTTAAATCCCACAAAAACAGCTTCGTCAGCTTTTCTCCGTTTAGATATCCGTGTTCAACCGCTGGATGGTTTACAGATGTCTTGAGATTAACTGGATGAATGTTGGCACTACTGAAGACAAGTACACGCTGAGGCTCTACTATAAATGGCATTTTGAGCCAAAGAGCAGGAACTTGATATTTGGGAACTTCGGCATTGTACAACTGAACTGCAGTAAAAAGAAAATAGTAATTAACAGAAAAGAAGGATTGGCGATAATATGCATTTGTATACACATGCATATATACATAATACATATGTACATATGTACATACATATTAGAAATATACAAAGGGGAAAAAATGCTTATGAACATGAAACTTGGCAGCAACTTGCTCATTTTCGCTGATAAGGGATGTATTTTTCCTATTTGGTTAATGCATACAAATACTTGAATGCACATGCATACATAAGTATACAAATATGCAATATACTATACATATGTTAATTCCAAGAAATTGCGACTTACCAGTCTCATTCCAGTTGCTCACTGTACCCTTAAAAATGGAATTAATCTTGATTAATTCCTGATCAAATTTTTCGGATATCTCGGCTGCGTCCTGCAAATATGCTTCGTATTTCGGTTTCGGAGCTTTTAATAGTTTTTCTGCCACCAGTTCAATGGCGTCGTTGAATTTAAGCGACATGGCGAAATTTATTCTCCTTCTGCGTCTTCTTCCGGGGAACTCCGAAGTTAAGTGAATATCGGTCATCATTAGAGATGGCATTTCTTAGTTTATCGTTACAATTGTTTTTTTTCTATCGATATATTGTATTGTAAAACAGTGACTACAGAAACATTACCCTTTCTATACTAGGACTTTGAAAATAAAAGTTACTTTATGATAATTATAGCCAATATCTTTCAAATATTATTATTATTTACACAAAATGTACCAGAATCTGACTATATCATATAGGTAGTGAATAAGTAACCGGTTAAATCAAGTGAAAATCTAGGAAAATTGACAAAACCTCTTATAAAAATTAAATGTTTTGTGTTAATCCTTCAGTAGTTTTAGCGAATTCAATCGACTTTGTCCTATAGCTGATGTGGAAACGGTTGGGTCAAACTGCACACTGCAAGGATAAAAACTTCGGCCTGACGAAGTTAGCTTATTTGATTTAAATAAATTGTAATTTAAATATTCTTCTGACAACATAAAAGTGGCACTTTAGAGGAGTAAATATTCATATTTTTATTAAAATTCACAGAGTAACAAAAATATTTTATTCTATTCTATATATATAATTTATAAAAACTCCTTGTAATAGTCGGGTAAAAAATCAAATTAATACTTTATTCAATGCCGTTCATTCAGGTAATTAAACGTAAAAATAGGTAGGAATGTTTTAATATGGATATATACCGCCTTGATCTGGCTTAGACTTCACAAACTTGTTCTGAAAACGTACATATGTAATGAAAAACTTCTTATTAAATACCAATTGGGCCATTATTTTAGGCCAAAAAGTGCCATTAGCTCCTCTAGTTTGACCGAGTCTGATTGCTTTAACTGCAACATCTTGCCGTAAGCACTTATCAAGGGTCCAGGATTTTCTAAGTGTGGAATGATATTTGGTATAGCCTGAAAAAAGTTCAAACTTGTAAGAATAAAGTACAATTACTCCCTATATATGTAAACTTACCTCAAGCAATGCCGATCCGACCGTGATCGATTCAATATACATAGGAATCGATTGTAAACGGTACAGTGAAAACGAAGGTAGATTCCCAAGATTTTGTAGTAATATTTGCACACTTTGCACAACTTTTGCTCTTATTTTCAATCGTGCTGCGGCAGCAGATTGTTCAATTTGGTGAAACAAATCTAAAGCATATGTGTAGCCGAAGGGTTTGTTTGTGAATTGAAAATGAAGTAAAAAATTATAAGATATTGAGGGTCGGTCGTTCTCCTTGGCTAATATATTAATAAATATATATCCGCCAACAGGATGCTCTGTGATTTCGGTACAGAGCTTGTAGATTTTGCCATTGCGGCAAGTGACCTTTGCAATTCTTTCTATCACTCTGTTCAAGTCCCATATAAACAGCTGTGTCAGCTTTTTTCCGTTTAGATATCCGTTCTCCACTGCTGGATGGTTTACAGATGTCTTGAGATTAACCGGATGAATCTTGTCACTATCAAAAACAAACAAACGCTGAGGTTCTACCATAAATGGCATTTGAAGTCGAAGAACAGGACCTTGCAGTTTTGGAATTTCCGTATTAAAGAAGTCAGCTGCAATTAAAAGCCAATTTGTAGTAAACAGGGGAAACGTAATTGCGAAAATATATTTATCTACCTTTTTTGCATACATACATATGTACATATATGCAGACAAGAAGCAAAATACTGTGTTACGACGATGCAGTCGTTACATCTCTTATTTTTAATTAGTTTTATATACATGCATATGTAAATTCCAAGAAATTGCGACTTATCAGTCTCCATCCAGTTGGTCACTGTACCCTTAAAAATGGAATTAATTATTTACATTTAATTATTTACATTTTGGGTAAATATAATAATTATTATTATTTACCCAAAATGTATCAAAATCTGATTATATCATTTAGCTAGTGTATAAGAAATCGTTTAAATCAAATGAAAATCAAGGAAAATCGACAAAGCCTCCTGTGCTCTTATAAAACTGAAATGTTTTGAGGTTAATCCTTCAGTAGTTTTAGCAAAATCAATCGACTTTGTCTTATAGCTGAAGTGGAAACGGTTGGGTCAACCTGCACACTGCGAGGGTAAACACTTTGGCCTGACGAAGTTAGCTTTTTAGATTTAAACAAATAAAAATAAAACGCCTTGTATTAGTCGGGTAAAAAATCAAATTAATACTTTATTCAAAATGTCGTACATTCAGGTAATTAAACGTAAAAAGAGGTATGCATGATTTAATATGGATATATAGTATACCGCCTTGATCTGGCTTAGACTTCACAAACTTGTTCTGAAAACGTACATATGTAATGAAAAACTTCTTATTAAATACCAATTGGGCCATTATTTTAGGCCAAAAACTGTCATTAGCTCCGTTAGTTTGACCGAGTCTGATTGCTTGAACTGCACCAACTTGCCGTAAGCACTTATCAAGGGTCCAGGATTTTGTAAGTTTGGAATGCAAATTGGTATAGCCTAAAAAAGTTAAAATTTTTAAAAATAAAGTACAAAAACTCCCTATATATGTAAACTTACCTCAAGCAACGCCGTTCCGACGATACAAGCATCTATTTCTATAAAATTAAGTATCGCTTTCATCCGGTTTTGTGGGAGCTTAGTTTGATTTACAAGATTTTGTAGCATCATTTTTACATTCTGCATAACTTTTGCTCTTTTCTTCAGTTCCGCTGCGGCAGTAGCTTGTTCGGCTTGATAGAAAAAATGTGAATTATATATGTAGCTGAGGGATTTGTTTGGGAATAGAAAACAAAGTGCAAATTCATAACATATTGAAGGAAAGTTCTGCGGGTCATATTCTAATATATTTTCCTCGACTAATATATTTATTATTAGTCCGACAGTTGGATGTTTCTTTAATACGGTGCAGAGCTTGTATGTTTTGCCACTGTTGCAAGTGACGTTGGAAATGCTGTCGATCACTTTGTTTAAATCCCACAAAAACAGCTTCGTCAGCTTTTCTCCGTTTAGATATCCGTGTTCAACCGCTGGATGGTTTACAGATGTCTTGAGATTAACTGGATGAATGTTGGCACTACTGAAGACAAGTACACGCTGAGGCTCTACTATAAATGGCATTTTGAGCCAAAGAGCAGGAACTTGATATTTGGGAACTTCGGCATTGTACAACTGAACTGCAGTAAAAAGAAAATAGTAATTAACAGAAAAGAAGGATTGGCGATAATATGCATTTGTATACACATGCATATATACATAATACATATGTACATATGTACATACATATTAGAAATATACAAAGGGGAAAAAATGCTTATGAACATGAAACTTGGCAGCAACTTGCTCATTTTCGCTGATAAGGGATGTATTTTTCCTATTTGGTTAATGCATACAAATACTTGAATGCACATGCATACATAAGTATACAAATATGCAATATACTATACATATGTTAATTCCAAGAAATTGCGACTTACCAGTCTCATTCCAGTTGCTCACTGTACCCTTAAAAATGGAATTAATCTTGATTAATTCCTGATCAAATTTTTCGGATATCTCGGCTGCGTCCTGCAAATATGCTTCGTATTTCGGTTTCGGAGCTTTTAATAGTTTTTCTGCCACCAGTTCAATGGCGTCGTTGAATTTAAGCGACATGGCGAAATTTATTCTCCTTCTGCGTCTTCCTACGGGGAACTCCGAAGTTAAGTGAATATCGGTCATCATTAGAGATGGCATTTCTTAGTTTATCGTTACAATTGTTTTTTTTCTATCGATATATTGTATTGTAAAACAGTGACTGCAGAAACATTACCCTTTCTATACTAGGACTTTGAAAATAAAAGTTACTTTATGATAATTATAGCCAATATCTTTCAAATATTATTATTATTTACACAAAATGTACCAGAATCTGACTATATCATATAGGTAGTGAATAAGTAACCGGTTAAATCAAGTGAAAATCTAGGAAAATTGACAAAACCTCTTATAAAAATTAAATGTTTTGTGTTAATCCTTCAGTAGTTTTAGCGAATTCAATCGACTTTGTCTTATAGCTGATGTGGAAACGGTTGGGTCAAACTGCACACTGCAAGGATAAAAACTTCGGCCTGACGAAGTTAGCTTATTTGATTTAAATAAATTGTAATTTAAATATTCTTCTGACAACATAAAAGTGGCACTTTAGAGGAGTAAATATTCATGTTTTTATTAAAATTCACAGAGTAACAAAAATATTTTATTCTATTCTATATATATAATTTATAAAAACTCCTTGTAATAGTCGGGTAAAAAATCAAATTAATACTTTATTCAATGCCGTTCATTCAGGTAATTAAACGTAAAAATAGGTAGGAATGTTTTAATATGGATATATACCGCCTTGATCTGGCTTAGACTTCACAAACTTGTTCTGAAAACGTACATATGTAATGAAAAACTTCTTATTAAATACCAATTGGGCCATTATTTTAGGCCAAAAAGTGCCATTAGCTCCTCTAGTTTGACCGAGTCTGATTGCTTTAACTGCAACATCTTGCCGTAAGCACTTATCAAGGGTCCAGGATTTTCTAAGTGTGGAATGATATTTGGTATAGCCTGAAAAAAGTTCAAACTTGTAAGAATAAAGTACAATTACTCCCTATATACATATGTAAACTTACCTCAAGCAATGCCGATCCGACCGTGATCGATTCAATATACATAGGAATCGATTGTAAACGGTACAGTGAAAACGAAGGTAGATTCCCAAGATTTTGTAGTAATATTTGCACACTTTGCACAACTTTTGCTCTTATTTTCAATCGTGCTGCGGCAGCAGATTGTTCAATTTGGTGAAACAAATCTAAAGCATATGTGTAGCCGAAGGGTTTGTTTGTGAATTGAAAATGAAGTAAAAAATTATAAGATATTGAGGGTCGGTCGTTCTCCTTGGCTAATATATTAATAAATATATATCCGCCAACAGGATGCTCTGTGATTTCGGTACAGAGCTTGTAGATTTTGCCATTGCGGCAAGTGACCTTTGCAATTCTTTCTATCACTCTGTTCAAGTCCCATATAAACAGCTGTGTCAGCTTTTTTCCGTTTAGATATCCGTTCTCCACTGCTGGATGGTTTACAGATGTCTTGAGATTAACCGGATGAATCTTGTCACTATCAAAAACAAACAAACGCTGAGGTTCTACCATAAATGGCATTTGAAGTCGAAGAACAGGACCTTGCAGTTTTGGAATTTCCGTATTAAAGAAGTCAGCTGCAATTAAAAGCCAATTTGTAGTAAACAGGGGAAACGTAATTGCGAAAATATATTTATCTACCTTTTTTGCATACATACATATGTACATATATGCAGACAAGAAGCAAAATACTGTGTTACGACGATGCAGTCGTTACATCTCTTATTTTTAATTAGTTTTATATACATGCATATGTAAATTCCAAGAAATTGCGACTTATCAGTCTCCATCCAGTTGGTCACTGTACCCTTAAAAATGGAATTAATTATTTACATTTTGGGTAAATATAATAATTATTATTATTTACCCAAAATGTATCAAAATCTGATTATATCATTTAGCTAGTGTATAAGAAATCGTTTAAATCAAATGAAAATCAAGGAAAATCGACAAAGCCTCCTGTGCTCTTATAAAACTGAAATGTTTTGAGGTTAATCCTTCAGTAGTTTTAGCAAAATCAATCGACTTTGTCTTATAGCTGAAGTGGAAACGGTTGGGTCAACCTGCACACTGCGAGGGTAAACAGTTTGGCCTGACGAAGTTAGCTTTTTAGATTTAAACAAATAAAAATAAAACGCCTTGTATTAGTCGGGTAAAAAATCAAATTAATACTTTATTCAAAATGTCGTACATTCAGGTAATTAAACGTAAAAAGAGGTATGCATGATTTAATATGGATATATAGTATACCGCCTTGATCTGGCTTAGACTTCACAAACTTGTTCTGAAAACGTACATATGTAATGAAAAACTTCTTATTAAATACCAATTGGGCCATTATTTTAGGCCAAAAACACTTTGGCCTGACGAAGTTAGCTTTTTAGATTTAAACAAATAAAAATAAAACGCCTTGTATTAGTCGGGTAAAAAATCAAATTAATACTTTATTCAAAATGTCGTACATTCAGGTAATTAAACGTAAAAAGAGGTATGCATGATTTAATATGGATATATAGTATACCGCCTTGATCTGGCTTAGACTTCACAAACTTGTTCTGAAAACGTACATGTGTAATGAAAAACTTCTTATTAAATACCAATTGGGCCATTATTTTAGGCCAAAAACTGTCATTAGCTCCGTTAGTTTGACCGAGTCTGATTGCTTGAACTGCACCAACTTGCCGTAAGCACTTATCAAGGGTCCAGGATTTTGTAAGTTTGGAATGCAAATTGGTATAGCCTAAAAAAGTTAAAAATTTTAAAAATAAAGTACAAAAACTCCCTATATATGTAAACTTACCTCAAGCAATGCCGATCCGACCGTGATCGATTCAATATGCATAGGAATCGATTGTAAACGGTACAGTGAAAACAGAGGTGGAGTCCCAAGGTTTTGTAGTAATATTTGCACACTTTGCACAACTTTTGCTCTTATTTTCAATCGTCCTGCGGCAGCAGATTGTTCAATTTGGTGAAAAAAATGTAAAGCATATGTGTAGCCGAAGGGTTTGTTTGTGAATTGAAAATGAAGTACAAAATTATAAGATATTGAGGGTCGGTCGTTCTCCTTGGCTAATATATTAATAAGTACTCCACCACCATTATGCTCTATGATTTCGATGCAGAACTTGTAGATTTTGCCAATGTGGCAAGTGACCTTTGAAATTCTTTCGATCACTCTGTTCAAGTCCCATATAAACAGCTGGGTAAGCTTTTCTCCGTTTAGATATCCGTTCTCTACTGCTGGATGATTTACAGATGTCTTGAGATTAACCGGATGGATTTCCTCGCCAATGAAAACAAACACACGCTGAGGCTCTACCATAAATGGCATTTTAAGTCAAAGAACAGGATCTTGCAGTTTTGGAATTTCGGTATTGAAGAATTCAGCTGCAATTAGAAGCCAATTTGCAGTAAACAGGAGAAACGTAATTGCGAAAATATATTTTAGTACATACATACATATGTACATACATACATATGTGTGTATGTTCATATGTACATATGTATGTACATATATTGGGCATATAGGCAGACAAAAAGCCAAAGATTATGATACGGTGATGCAGTTGTTACATCTCTTATATCTATTTTGTTTTAGGTAAATATATGAATATGTATACATATGTACAAGTAAATTTCAAGAAATTGCGACTTACCGGTCTCATTCCAGTTGCTCACTGTACCCTTAAAAATGGAATTAATGTTGATTAATTCCTGATCAAATTTTTCGGATATCTCGGCTGCGTCCTGCAAATATGCTTCGTATTTCGGTTTCGGAGCTTTTAATAGTTTTTCTGCCACCAGTTCAATGGCGTCGTTGAATTTAAGCGACATGACGAAATTTATTCTTATTCGGGGAACACCAAAGTTAAAGTGAAAATTTTGATCGTCGATCATCGAACCTCATGACTTAGAGGTGGGAGATTCGTGCCTCTCGTCACGATTGGTGTGCTATCGAAATATAGTATTGGAAACAGTGGCGTGACTGTGACTGGTAAAAATAAAAATATTCGCGACCAAAGAGTTCTTCTAGTCCAGGAATTGTAAAAACAAACTCTTGTAAATCATTTGTTTTTTTCTTAACCGGATGACCTCATATAACAATTGCACAAAATTTAATTTAAAAATAATATTAATACTTAAATGGTAGTTTATTCCTAATTCGTTTATGGGTTTAGAAATTTAGAAATTTATATTATAAGAATAAATAATAAAATGTTAATTTAAATAAAATGTTAATTTAAAAAAAAAAGTTGGAAGGTTTTACTATTTCTGTAAACCGATTTTATTTGTTTTCTTATGATATTTAAGAGAACATCTTTAGTATTTTTTTACTTTCTAATTATATATTTTAAATATTAATTATTTTGTATAATACCAGATGTACTTGTGTATTTACACAATCAAAAACCCGAATCCTAAAATTTGAATTCAAAGCTTTTAGAGTGACCTTAAAAATATATTAAACCCACTCGGGCAGTGCTGGAAAGCTCGGAAACTTTATCGAAAGTCGATAGAGAGGCGAGAAAAAATAACGATACAGAACGGAACGGAACGGAACCACCCCCATTCGAGCCCACCCCTAATCCGCGCCAGCAAGTGGCGAAAAACAGACAGCAGCTGAAAACTGGAACGCAGAAGGCAGGAAATATGCTCAAGTCGGAGGTGCAGCACCAGTTCTGGATCACCAAGAAGGTCGTTCAGCGCAAGCTGGGGACGAAGGAGGACAAGCATGTGATATCCTCGGACGCCGAGCTGGACGCCAAGATCGAGGTGTTCAAATCGATATCGGACACCAGCCTGAATCTGTGCAAAATCATTGACCAGTACCAGGAGCGCCTGTGCATCCTATCGCAGGAGGAGTGCGTGTTCGGCCGCTTCCTCAAGGAGGCGGGCAAACGCAGCAGGACGACGGGCGGCAGCATTGCCCACACGGCCAAGGCGGTGTCCTTCGCCGGCCAGCAGAGGATGTGCGTCCGTGTGCCGCTCCTGCGCCTGCAGCACGAAGTGGACGTGTTCCGCTGTCGCGCTGTCAAGGACACCGAGCAGACGCTGCAGTTGATGGAAAAGGAACGCACCGAATACCGGGCGGCCCTCTCCTGGATGAAGTCCGCCAGCCAGGAGCTGGATCCGGACACGGGCAAGGGACTGGACAAGTTTCGCACGGCCCAGACGCATGTGCGTGTGGCCAAGCATAACTTCGATGGCTACTCCCTGGACTCCATTCAGAAGGTGAGAGGTCTATTGAGAATGGGGGGAAATATAACTTTTAATAAACCCCATTTACACATTCCGATAGATTGATTTGCTGGCCGCCGCCCGCTGCAACATGTATTCCCACGCTTTGGTGGCCTATGTGGCCGAACTGAAGAACTTTGCCCAAAAGGCCGCCTCCACATTCCAGACCATATCCAAGGCATTGATTCTGAAACCGAAATACGACTTTTGTGTGCTAAAGGAGCTGTCGCAGAATGAGGGTGGAGCCAGCGAGGAAGTGCAGCCGTCCATCGAGGCTGTGGACAAGGATCAATCGCTATTCTTTGCCGTAATTCAAATGCGCAAGCTTTTACTTGTAAATTTAGGTAAATATCGCTCTACATTTCAGAGCGAGTACCAGGACAAGCAGCCCAAGGAGGAGTTCCAGTTGGAAGGGAAGGATTCTAGTGAGGAGAAACCAAGCGAACCGGCCACTGCCTGCGGCGACAATGAATCCTTGCTGATTGAGCTCTCCAAGCTTCAGCTCCAGGACGACAGTCCGCTGCTTGATGCCACACTGGAGGAGGAAGAACCTGCCCAAAACGCCAGCACCAACAACAACAACAAGTTCTGGTCCCGCATGTTCAATCAGCAGAGTCAACCGCTGCCGTTGCCCAGAAGCACGGCCATGCCCAGTGGAGGTGGTGGCACAGTCCCGGCTGCTGTGCCCAGCAAGTCTCAGGGCGCCGCCAACAACAACCCCTGGCTAGATCTGTTCGCTGACCTGGATCCCCTCGCCAATCCCCAAGCCTTCGATCTGAAAATGAGCGGCGGACGCAGTGTGGCCGAGCAGACATAAGCCTCTCCCTCCTTGTATCTTGGTAGCTAGTCAGAACTGAAGAGAATCTTTGGATGTAACTTTTCGCTAAACGTTCAAAAACTTTTTATGTTTTATTTAAATAAAATTTATATGGGACACAGCAGCTAGTAGAGGATGATGGAGGAGGAGGACGAATGGCAGCGGGGGCTAGGGGCAGGGCATGATAGCCTCCACTCATTTAACCGCCGCCTGCGCCTCCTTCTTGGAGTTGACCAGCTCGACCAGTTCCTTGACGCGCCGCAAACAATCCTTTTTACTGCGATTCGGTATGCACGAGGCGATGCGGTCCCAGCGATCGGGTGTGGTTGTCGGATAGGTTTTGATGGCCTGCTCCAATAAGGCTTGCTCCTCTTTGGTCCACGTTTTCGGGCCACCACTGCCAGTCCCAGCCGTACCATTGGTAGCAGGCGCCGGCGTAGTTGGTGCCGCTGCAACCACCGCCGACGCTGGAGGTGCCGCTGCCGTGCCATTTTGCTTAGCCTGCTGATTGTTGTTCACCTTATGATCTACTCCGTTCTGCTTTAGGTTCTCCTTGCTCGCCTGGGCCGGCGTCTCCTCGCCCAGGGTTATGTCGTTCGAGGTCTGCACCTCCTTCTTGGACTTTTCAAAGCTGGCAAAGGCCGCGTCGTTGGCCTGGGCCTTCAGGCTGCTCTTCGAGTGATCGCTGTTCTGGAGCGCCTTGGCCTTGTTCAGCACATCCCGCGCGTTGACCAGGACACTGCCACCGCCGTTGCCGTTGGCGGGACTATGCTGGTTGATGAACGTGGCAATGACATCCCAGCGCTGGGCAGTGCCAGCAGGGAACAAATTGACTGCCTTGATGAGCAGCTGCACGTTCTCATTGCTCCAGAGCTCGCCCTTCTTTACCTCCTTGACGACGCCACCAGCCTTGGTCGTGTTGGCCGTGGCACTGGCCAGCTTCTTGGCCTGCGTCTGGTTAATCTCCTCCAGCTCGGCGGCTATCTTCTGCTCGGCGGTTTGCAGGGCCGCCACAAAGGACTCGCGGCCCTTCGTCTCCATGGCTTTGTTCAATGTCTGCAGCTCGAGCAGGCTGAAGGTCTCGCAGATCTTCTCGGTGCCCTCCATGTGCTTCAGCTGATCCTTGTCATTCTTGGCATAGTACTTGCAGTCCTTGACCTTGTCGCGCAGCGTTTTGCGCTCCTTCTTGAGCAGCTTCTTCTGCTGCTCACGTTCAATGCGGATCAGCTCGATGCGTTTCTGCTCCGCCTTCTCGGCCCGCTCCTTGGCCAGAGCAGCTTCGCGGATCGCGCGATCTTGCTCTGCCTTCTGGGCCTGGGCGGCGTCCATCTTGGCCCGCTTGGCCGCCGCCTTGCGATCCTTTTCCTCCTGCTTGAAGCGTGCGATGCGCTTGTCATTGTTATAGGCCAAATCGACCAGTGATCGGATGCGGGTCATCTCCTCCTTCTTACGCTTAATCCGCGCTGCCTTGTTCTCCTTCTCAATCCAACGTCGCTCGTCCCTGTCCTGCCCCTTCTCCTTGTCCTCCTCGTCCAAGTAGCTGAACTCCCGCCAGGACTTGAAGTCGTACCAGAAGTTGTAGAAGCGCTCCACCTCCTCGCGCTTGGCATCCACCTCGCCGAAGGCGGGCACTGGCGCCTTTGCCTCGCTCCAACGTCCGTTTAGTGTGAAGAATTTGTTGAATACGCCAAAATAATCGCCATCAATGTCGGTCTGAGAGGGCAGCGAGTCGTCGAACTCGGGATCCACGGAGTCAAAGCTGCGACGTGCCTTGGAAGTGCCTAGAAAATGGATGGGAATTGGGGTTAGATTCAATAATAAAAAAGGGTTTAAAACGTTTTAAGAAAATATAAACAGAACTTTTGTTAAACGTCAACTGGCCAAGTTATATTAACCTTTTTAAATTATGCAACACTTTAACTATAATCAAAGTTATTTTTTTTTTCATTTTTTGCAAAATCCTGATTGCAATTTACATTTTGAGAACCTTGAAAAGGCCTACAATTAGGATTTTCTATTAGAGGTTTTGTTTAAATGTGAAAGTTAATTACATAATTACTACAAAAAATGAATAACCATTTGATGTGGCAATAAATAAATTAGAAATAACATAATACATACACTTTAAAAATTAATTGTATACTAAGGAATGGCTTTGTACAAGTTTTTTTTGACCTAGGACATTATGGGACTGTGATTTTTGCAGTATTTCTGCAGATTCCTCTCGGATTTAAATACAAATAAATATATTTAAAGTCCTGTATAAGCAGGATTTCTGTATAAATTATTATATAATGTGAAAATTCTACTCGAAACACTGAATCTAATTTAAAAATATTTTTAAAGGATATTCAACTTAAAAATAACTTTACATATTTTAAATCATTTATAGCCGTTATCTAGAACCAGAAGGGTAGTTAGATTGCAAAAAAGAACCCACCAAGTATCTCGTAGGCTTTGGTTATGCATGTGAAGTAGTCGTCGTCCTGGATCACCTCCTCGCCTTTGGCTTTCCGCTTGTCGGGATGATGCAGCAGGACCATGCGTCTGTATGCCCGTCGAATGTCATCTTCACTTGCCTCGAACCTGAAGTTGGCACACGAATAACGATGCGTTAATTGTACCCATAAATTAGAGTTAGTCACACGTGCGCACCTGATTTTTCCCAGGCCGAGAATGCTGTAATGATCTTGGTCCTTCCACTCCTTGGGATCCAGAGACTTTAGGTAGCTAATTTCCACCTCCTCGCCGACGCCCTCTAGCTTCTCGTCGCTATCGCTCCTCTCCACGCCGCCGGGCGCGAGATGTTGGCGCCGCTGCGAAAAGTACGCGAAGCCAACGCGCTCGACCCGCCGCAAGGCGACCTTGAGCGGCAGCTGCACCTCCACCGTCGTCGTTCCTGGTCCGCTCGTCATCTGTAGTGATTCTGCTGTCTGCGGCTGGCTGTTGGCACTCGCGGCCACTCTGGTTCACACGGAATTTTGCGAGCGATGCGTTTAAAATCGGTCGAATTAATATTCACACACTTTTCCGCAGCACCGCATGTGTTTGGAGCTATACAGTGTTGCCAGATGAAAATGTTGTTTTCGCCCTAAAAAATCTCAAATAGTCATTATTTCCTCCTAAAAAATCCAGTCTTCCCCCTAAGTTTTAGGTGATTTATAATAAAAAAGAAGCAATTTTATAGAGATTTTCTTTAAATTTTTAAAACAATCGTTCCGAAAAAACAAACGCTAAACTTTCCCCCTAAAAATTCTTCCCCCCTAAAATTCCCCCTAGGACACCAAAAAACCCCTAAATGTAGGGGGAAAACCCCTGATCTGGGAACACTGGAGCTAGAGGTGTGAAGAAACCGATCTTAGTATCGATATCTTAATATCGATGGCAAACTACTTGGTTAGGGCCAAAACACCGCGCTTACACTTGATTTGCGTCATTGGGATTGCCCAAGAACTCAGGCTTTTCTTACAGAAAAATAACAACTAAGTTGAATTTTTAACTTTTGGAAAGAGAGTTTAAACGCAGAGAAGTTTTGTCAATTTTCAGGAAACTCGTGACAATCGTGAAAACTGCCGCCACTAGCAACAACAAACAACAGCTGGGCACCGATATGGCGGGAGAATTTCTGCTCACTTCTTTTTGCTTAAAAACGAGAAAATATATTTAAACGGAAATGATTCAAACAAAATATTAACATTTTTTATGAATTAACAACCGGTCTATGATGTTTATTGATATTTTCAAAATATTATTTTGATTTCTTCGTGGTGTTATATCGATACCTATCGATACATCTGACTACTTTGTGGTCACACTAAGCCCAAAGAGCGCAAAAATTTGATTTCAATAAAGTTGAATAACGCTGAAAAAAATATAAAAAATAGTTTTTATTGATGAAATTATTATAAACTCCATTTGATTTAATTATCACATTTATTTATTTTAATTTTTTTTTCTTTAATTACAATTTATGTGCGCAAACTGGTAGGCTATAATTGGTTTTGGGGCTAATTATAGTAATTTTACATAATTCAATTTCAATAATAAATGCCCCACTTTTTACACATAAATTCTCGTAAAATATTTTACACTTCATGTTGGTCTTAAACTATTTACACATTTGTATGTATTTTTATTAGGAAAAAAGATTTGTACAACGAATATTTGAATAATTGTAAATTGACTACTAACTCTAGAAGATTACGCTAGTAAATTGGTAAATGTTTTGGTAAAATTGAACAGAGTTAGTAGGTTCATTGGCATTTCGTTCGGTTGGGTGTTTGTGTAGGAAGATCGAAATTTCTTAATCTAAACAGATTTGAAACACACACCTTAAGTTTAACGACTAGAATTGTGTTGAGATAATGCAAGAAATACATTTTTATTTGATCTACAAGTTCAAGGATTGTGTTTTAAAAATTCTACTAAGTAGCTTCAGTGCCGATCTCCACTAATTAACCTTAAGAAACTGCAGGCATAGCTGTAACGTTACTGTTAAGAATTTCGTGTTGCATAAAATCGTTCCAAAAATAAATTCATCAGACCATTTATCCGCTTGAGATCGACTTAGACCCAGTGAGTGCGCGTCGTTGGCTATAACGCATCGTTGTGGCTCTTCGATATGGTCGTCTCGATCTGATCGATCCGGCGAAACGATGGCATATAGCTGGAACTGGCCTGGGTGACAATCGAATTGTTGGAGGAACTCTGAAAATAAAACATTTCAACTTTCTAAATACATTTAAAAAGTAAATGAAGATTTTATTGTAATAAAGCGGGGTTCAGGGAGATTTTACTACTATATCTTAACAAATAAATTCGCAAGGATCCTTTTTAAATGTTATTTTAATTCGAAGTTAACAATTTAAAGCCTCGAGTACATCAAGAAAAAAATGTGCATAAACAAGTTGACAAATTAAAAGTGACTAAAAAAATAAATACAAATGAAGTATTGTATACCTTTTTCTGGCGATAGGAACGTCCACGTACACGGGTTGTATTTCGCCGAACTGGATTTACCGTGGTGGATTTCTGCGAGAGCCGGACCGAGCTGAAAGTGCTTCCCCTATGGCCACGCCGGATTTGCGGTGATGGAGTGCCCGTGGCTGAACAAATATTTAAATTAAGTATACTGATTAAGAGATATTAACTCGATGGAAACTCACGGGTGCCGGCGATGGCCGTGCTGCGTTTGCTGGCCTGGAGCATGCCAAAAACCACGGCACTGAAGGATCCGTGATGGGAGGTCTGTCGCTGGAGGTTTGGTGTTTGGGCTAAAGGTATTCCCGCTGGCAATCGGACCGGCGAGATCAGCTGGCTCTCCGTAATGCCCCTGGGATGTACATAAAATGTGGTCATCATGCCCTTTCCTTTCACATTGATTTCGCCACGTTTCTTGGGGATTAAACAAAGACAATCGAGTTCATTATGGATTTGAATGGATTCAAATTATTGGTGAAATCATTGTTTAATTTGTTGTTGACTTCATTGTTGAATTTAGGTAAATTATTGATTTCAATTCCAACTCACCACACAAGTGTAGCCCCGGGAGCAGAGCAACTCAGCCGTATTCTCCGGCACCTGGACACGCCAGTTCTCCCCCGTGGAATCCATGCGAGAGGCCACATTAACAGTGTTCCCCCAGATGTCGTAGACGGGCTTCCTGGCTCCGATCACACCACTGACCAGCGGACCACTGCAGATGCCCACGCGCAACTGGAAGTTGTTGAAGGCGTCTCCGTTGATCTCCTCCAGCTTCTGCTTCATGGCGAAGGCGAACTCGACCAGGTCGCAGACGCTGTCCTCGGAGGTCTCGCCGCGAAGCCGCAGATGCTCGTGATTTAATCCGGCGGCTGCCATGTAGGTGGCACCCACGGTTTTGATTTTCTCCACCGATGCGAAGCGCGGCTCCTCCAGCAATTCATCAAAGTCGCCTGGGTGTGATATGTGTGTGCGGCATCATTAGACAGATGGAATCGCAACGGCAATGGTATAACGTTTGATTGATTAACTCACAGATTATCTCGTTCAGGATGCGGATGCAGGCCTTGCCGTTGTCGATGTCCTCCGAGTAGAAGTCCTGGAAGTTGGGTATGGAGGCAAACATCACGCCGCACAGATTGTGCATCTTGGAGTAGAGCTCGTCCGTGTGCTCGTCGGACAGGTAATAGGCGGCCACATGGTCCGGCAGGATGTTCTGCAATCGACGTGGTAATTAATGGCGAATAATTATTAGGGAAGGGACAGGTGCACGCAGCAAAATTGTGTAAGTATTTATTACCTCACATATTTTTTATGATTTTTTTTTTTTATTATTCGAAAATCTTCACAAGGTATTAAACTCAAATAAAACTGGCTTTATAATAAAATGTATTTTTTTTTATCTTGAAATCTACTAAAATATGTAGGTTTGTCAAAGATTATTGTCCAGTTGTTGTTATTTAATGCTGTTAGTATTATACCTTTTTTAATAACTTTGAAAACGTTTCTTACTATGTAGCTGGACGAATCTGTTACCTTAATTAATGTGTCATTAAGCGCCCGATTGGATTTCATGTTGGTCAGTTCACGCTCGGCCTGTTCCTTCCATATGAAGTCCAGACGGGACGTTACCTGGGGGAATTGAGAAGAGTAATGAACCTGAGGTCAGAGAGCGGGCCCTGTTCACATGTATCTCCTACCTCCACCAGTCTCGCATGGTAGCAGACCATGACTAGGAACGATATGAGCAGTATTAGCATTTGGACGCCCAGGGGCATGCCCAGTCTGGACAGATCGCCCAGACTGAAGCTTTCGCCGGAACTAAACTTAAACATGATCAGCGTCGTGTAGAAGCCCACCATTCCCAGGGCCATTAGAGCCTTGACTAAGTAGTAGAGCTTCAAGGCGGTGGCCAGGGAGACGAGGCAGAGCACCCAGGTGAACACCAGGTACTCCGGATGGGCGCACTCCCCCTCGAGGTCCACGGCCGTTCGCATTCCGGACGAGTCCGCGTAGGTGAAGTTGTTCAAGGACACGCTGTGCCCGTTATTGGTGAGCGTGTAGGGACGATGGGACTGCTCGAAGTGCTCCAGAGGCGGCGTCAGATTCAAGCTTAGGGCATTGGCCAGAGTGCTCCTCACCAGCTCATCAGCCGGAGCACTGGTAATGTCCACCAGGGAGGTGGGGCTCCCTCCGCTGGTCGGAGTGCTAATTGTGATATTGTGATGGATGGTGGCCGAGAGATACACATTCAGCTTGTACTCCTTCTCCGCCAAGGAGGCGTTGCTGTACAACGACGTCATCCGTAGGAAGCGCGAGTGCTCGTCCACGGTGCCAATATAGGTGGAGGAAGGACAAAGCACCAGCCCGATGGCACTTAGCATGCACATGGACACGATGACCCCGCAGATGAAGAGAGTGCGACGCTGCCGTTGATGCACCAACTTGGCCGAGTTGGTCTTCAGGAAGCGGGGTAGACCTGTCCAGGAACAAGGATTATTACTCAATGCAAGAATAGTTTTAACGAAGTGATGAACAAGTTGATTACATTAGGGAGCTGCTTTTATCTGAGAAGCTTTTGAATATTCTTGCTCTTAAGTATTTTACGATATACTGTGAAAAATGGGTAAGCTATTGAACCGATTAAACTAATTAATAAGAAATATAAGGACAATTGTATATGTAAATGTAACAACATAAGATTGTAGTTCAAAATGGTTTCCAAAAACTTCAGAAAAATGCCTGATGTGCAGGCTTATATTGAGCTATTGCAAAGGGGTTTCTTGTTTAAACGAAAAGTCGTCAGAAATATAATGTATGATGATATTTTATGATAATAATTTATGATGGTATTTTCAAGAGGTCCTATGAAAGGTATACAAAATATTTTACCATCGGGTAATTGGTGCGGATTTTAAATCACTTAAAGCTGTGTTCAAAAGGATGCTACAAAAATTTAATAATAATCAAATAATTTGGCACCTCACATATTTCATTGCATACTTTTGGACACGTTTTGAATTGATTTCAAATTCTTATTAATGTATGTATATCAATCTTATACCAAATTACCAGTACACCTTTCTAAGACACCTTTGCTCACCTGGGAACTCCTCGGCCATGACCAGGACGCAGCAGAAGGTGAGGACCACGGTGCCCACCGAGAGGCAAATAATGAGACGCGTGCAGCGCGGAATGATGATGACCTGGCACAGCACCATAAATATCCAAATGACAAACACACACAGCATGTTGGATCTGAAAGAAGGCGGAGCAAACGGAGGCAGGAGGCAAAAATCAATTAGCAACAGTTCATTAATTAAGAGAGTCCTGCCCTTTGTTTGCTTTCCATTAGCCTAGGCCTGCATACGCACCGGAACATATCCTCGCGCAACTGGCAGAACTTCTGCTCCTGGCTCTTGTCCTTGAACTTCAGCGTCCAGGGATTTAGGTACTCGCGTCGGATTTCCTTGTTCGAGTTGATTTGGATGTTCTGCTCGATGAACTCGTCGATCTGCATTGTGGGAATGTGATTGGTTAAATGGGAGGCAGGATGTATGCGGTGGGGAACATTACGTTTACCTCCTCATCCAGCACGGCCACGGACACTCGATGATCCTCCTTGGTGTCCACGAGAATGGAGTCGGCACGATTGAGTCCTTCCTCGGGGCTGTTCAACTGAAATATTAAAGGATTAAGCATTATGTTTGCTCCTTGCTAATAAATGTTTTAAGGACATGTTTAAACTTTTACTAAAATATCAAAATTTACATTCTTGAATGGAATCTCTGGTATCCAGTCCGTGGTGGACTCATCCTCAATGATCAGCCCCTTGCTGTCGATGGCCTCCGATAGGTTTTGGATGCTGGAAGCCCCGTTTCTGGGCCGCAGCTGTTGCTCCAGCGGCGCCGACATGGCCGTGGGCGATGAAACCGTGGACAGGCCGGCCGGGCCTGTTCCATTGCCCCCTGTTCCCCCGGCTCCTCCGATTCCGCCGCCGCCGTTCCTCAAGCGGCGACTGTCCATGGCCACGCCCTCGACGACGTTGGGCAGCGAATTGAGCGATATGTTCTTCTTCTGCTGCTGTTGCAGGAGCTGTGCCGGCTGCTGGGCGGGCACTGCGATGGTGGCCGCGTACTCCAGGCTGCGTCCGTCCATGCTGGCTCCGTCGCCGCCCGTTGTGGTTACGCCGCCAATGCTGCCGCTGCCACTGGCCGAGATTGACTTGGGCAGGGCGGCCGTGGGCGTGGCGGCGGAGGAGACGGCTGCGGTGGCCACACTCCCGGCCAGGTGGGCGCTGCTCCGCGTTCCAAAGCGACGTTTGGGTCTGCGGAGGATTTAGGGCAAGTAATGGGTTAACAATTGTCGACTTGGCAGTTGCCTGCACTGGGAGAAATTTGTGTAACTTAAATTAAATAAATAAAAATATATATATATATAAAAATATAAATATATTGACCGGCCGAAAGTCTTAGCAACTATGGCCGATTCCTCCCTGTACCTTAAGTTTTAAACTTTTGGCAACAGAGTACAATAAATAAATAAATATATTGACTAAAAAAAAAATCATGTTTAAAAAATAGGATTGTTATGGAAAATATAAACTGAACCAAATAAATAACTTTGAGATAAACCAAGTTATGACCTGGCCAGGGTCTTCATCAGTACCACGAGTGCAGCCAACAGTTTGTAGCTAGAACGTTTTGGGAATTTTAGTGCCATGTAAGTGGTAAGTGCCGATGCTAATGGGCCCATTGTTGGTCTTGAACTGAAAGAAACTTTATTCCGGCAAAACAAAGATCCCTCATACAAAAGCTAACTAAAACTTTGCTTAATTAAAACAAATTAAATTCAATGGCTCATCTAAGAGCACCTAATGTTTCTCCCTGTGTACTTTCCACTTACCTCAATGGCTCCGTACGCTTGATGAGAAAGGTCTTGACGTTCAACATTTTGAGGTGGTTGTCCCGACTGCCGCCATTTCCCGGCTCCACCTCGTAAGCGTCGTTGAGGCACTTGAGCGTCGCCTCCGAGATGTGGACTCGCCTGCGGAATGGATAGCGGAAAGTTGCGAGGTGAGGAGTATTACCAATAGGCACTGGCCAGGTCCGAGGCACAAGTTCGGAGATGTAGTTGGCGAAAATTAAATTCAAATATTTGCATACGTTTTCTATGAATGTGCGTGGTGATTTCCCTAAAACCATCGCAGCACCATTTTCCGTTTTTCGGTTCCCAATGATTTCCCCATTTTTCCCGCCCATCTCTTTGTGTTTTTGTGGGCGTGCCCCGAATGGGCGTTGGATCCTTCATAATTGGGTCTCCACTGGGTGTTCCTTAGCGTTCCGTAATGTTTCTGCCCGGGCTCCTGGTTTCTGGCTGCTGCCCAGGCCACAATTACATCAAAGCATTTTGCATTAAATTGAGCTTTTCATTTCTGGGGCTTTTCATTTTGTTTCGGGTTCTGCGGTCGCTCGGATTTTCTCCATTTCCATTGCTGCTGTGCTGCCTAGCTGTTTCTTGCTATTATTTGGTTTCTTGTGTCTAAACACGCCAAGCTTGCAAAATTGCCAAGCAATTGTTGTGCGAGCTGGTCGGGAGCAAGGAACAAGAACCTTTTCACAGGAGCAGGAGCTGCAGCCACACGACCCGCAAATTGGCCAATTAAAACTGTGGCCAGGCTGAGATTTGCCGCCAAAGTCAAAGTTATTCAGCTTACGGATAGTTTTACATTTTAATTTCAGACCAACGTGGTCTGGCCTAGCTTACACTTACGAAAAACTAAAGCCGTATAAGAAAACTTAGTAATTTTAATAAATTAATATTCGGAAAAAATTGATTAAACAAAAGAATTTACTAAAGAAAACTTAGTTTAGTATTTGATGATATGAAAAGGTTAAAGGTTCTTGAATTCTGTTCTGTTGCTCTACAAATTATGATTCAACAAAATGGTAGAGCATTGTAAAAAAAATGTATCTTCATTTATTTAGTTATTTTTTTAAAAATATTTAGAATACATTTCTGTTTGTGTTTTGCCAAGACATTTAATAAATCGATTTAAATATTTGTTGAACACATATCAACCAATCTTAAATTGAACTAATAGAGTTAATGTTGCGGCTGCTGACTGGGAAATTCAATTAAGACGCTTTTTGACCTTTAAGTGAATGCTCTTGCATGCTTATTACCAGCCTCATTCATGTGCATATGTGTAATGAGTAATGGGTCGCTTTATTAGGGAAATAATCTTGTTGGCATTTAAGGCTTCGTCTTTTCCGCCTCCCTTCCCGCCTTGAATAAATTTGACAATTCATTCCAGATGCACACACACGGAAGCTGGCTTGGATTTGGCAAGCGGATCTCGGACGTGACTCTTTTACTTACCCGGGAATGCCGCCGGATTCCATGTGATTTGCAATGATAACATCATTGGACCAGACGTCGAAATGCCACTTCTTGTTGCCCAGGACACCGCACATCACCGAGCCGCTGTGGATGCCGATGCGCATGTTGAGGTCCACCTGAAATGGCAATGGCAATTCGCGACCAAACGCGGCTTTCAAAATATGCGAATACAGCGGGAAATGTCAAACAGGGTTGGGAAGTATATGGTGAAAATGATCTATAATCTATAAAAAAATATTTTCCTACATGTTATGATATTATTGATCATTTTCTTTCCTAATAATATTTTTTTCAGATAATAATAATTGTGTTAATTGTGGCAATTTGAAAATCAAATATTATATTAACACATATACTCTAAGAAATGCGTAACCTTTCCATTATTTATGTATAGTTTTTGGTATGTTTCATGCTCTCCACAAAAGCACATTCCATCATTGATCCTGCTACCAGAACTGTTACCCTCTGCGATTCGAGTCAGTCAATATTCGAAATGCCGCAGCAATTAAGTCGCCGGCACAATTATGCGACTGCAGGCGGCATAAATCCCGGTAAACGAATATGGGATTCCCCCGGCTTTCTGCGGCAAGCCCCAGCCCCGGCTCCACGAATAAAAAATCAATTAAATTCCAGCGGCACTTTGTCGCATGAAAATTTAACTCTCGCCGTTGCTTTTCGGCGACCGTTGCCGTTGTCTTTTGCTCTGTTGAGATTTGCATACAAATGAATTGTCAACACGTTCACTGCCTCCTATGGCAACTACTATATATATCTGTGGGATTGGGCACGGGGCAGTGTGCAATGAAAATTCAACGAAAACGAAAGCCTCCAAATAAACGAATGCAAAGCAGCCGGATTCCGGAAAAATGGGTATTATATTTTTCAAACGTCCTTCAGTCGCAGAGAAATGCGAAAAGGCCTCAACAGATGTTTGGGGGAATTTAGTGGCGACTCTTGAAATATGCAAAACTTTAAATGCAGCTCATTGAACACTGCTCTCTCTCATTTTTTTAACTCTAAAATGTCATAAAATATTTTAAAAGCTGATTCTTGTTTGCCTTTTTTTGCTAGAGGTTTGGGTTTCTCTATTAATGTTTAACGATTAGGTATGAGCAATTTCTCTATCAAAAATATTTCAGAATTTGGAATGAAATATACTTCTGCAATTTTGTACTCATCATTTATTCATATTTTGACATTTGGAATATCTTCTGCCGCTTGCTCTCCTATTTCCTTACAAATTGAACTTTAAAGTTAACTTTCTGTGATCACTGTGAATAAAATCGCCGCATTAAATTATTCAGCTTTTAAATGTAGTTTCTCCTTTTACATTGCCAGTTTGTATGGCAGAAATAATTTAAATAAAGGTTCGAGTGCCACACTCTACAATGTGCCTTTCGTTTCGATTCGATTTCACTTACGTGCGTGTGCAGGCGCACATCCTTAATGGCCTTTATCATGTGGAGGCCAGTTTCCACGCTGCAGACGGCGTGATCCGGCCTCGTCTTCCAGTTGTCGCTCTCGAACTGGGACACGCAATAGTAGCAGTCGCCCAGCAGCTTCACCCGCAGACAGTGGTTGTCCTTGAAAAAGGAAAATGGGTTGTGAAAATGTTCAATAAATCATTTAACAAAGGCACACAGAAATCATTCCGCTGGTTAATTAAACAATCTTTTACCAATGCAGCACGAACATAAAAAATACTTCTTTAAAATCCCCCAGTAAATATACACCAGGAATGGTTTGATTTAACCCACGAAAGCCGTTCCCGTGCCACACTTGCCCCGTAACTTACCTCCGCAATGCGATCGAAGCGGGCGAACAGGTCGTTTAGGATTTTCACCAGCTGCTGGGCCGAAGTCTTGCTGGCCAACTCGGTGAATCCCTGAAAGAGAAAAGTGAAAACAGAAAAGGTGTTCCAGTTCACACCATAAACCTTTGCCAGGAGCTGCTTGCTCCGCTTCGACCTACCTTGATGTCGGCGAACAGGATGCTCACGTTATCCATGGGATAAACGTACAATTTGTTGAACTGCGTCTCCACCGTGGGATCCGTGCCCTTGTACATTTCGCTGCGTATTTGATTGTTCACGATGTTCGGAAGGACTGCAGGACGAAAAGGAGCGGAATTCCGCGGAGTGGGGTTTAGCAATAACAACTTGAACACGAGCCAGGCGCAATAAATTCGCTGAAGAAGGCCAAAGGAGCGAACCTTGCAGGACCTGCAGTTGTCAGGCAACGCGAAATTACTAAGAAGGCGCTCTTTAGGTCCTGCCTTTGCCCTTCGACCGACTCTGCATGGAAAAGGAAAAGACGAAGGAGGCTCCGTCTACCTGGCATTTATGAGGAAAATGCCACTTAGGAGCTCTAAGAAGTCTAACAACTTATTAAAACCAGGACTTTTCGCATTTGTAGTTTCTAGTTAAGCAAACACTAATAAAGTCTCGAGTGGAATTCCTTCACAATCAACAAGTCACTTTCTAAGCAACACACAGGCAATAATTATTTATATTTGGTAGACAAAAATAGTACAAATAGGTTGCTATTATTAGTATTTCAGGGAAATTGAAAGGCATTCTTAGACTCATTCACTTCCAACACTTACTCGAATCTAGTAGCTTCTGGGTGCGCTGCAGCTCCTTCTCCGACTCCTTCTTGTGCTCCATGGCCTTGTGGGTCTCGATGAAGGCCAGTCTCTGGCCGCGATCCGTGAGATACTTCGTGTACATACCGGCCACGTTGATGGCCGTGTAGAGAATGAAGTTGGCAAAGATCTGGAACAGGACGCAGTCGGCGTTTATGTTGGCCTGCGGATGGGAAATCCCGGGACAGTTAGCCTAGAAGTCAAAGCGGTCAAATTTCGGTGGCAGGCCAATTGTAGTACCTCGCCGTGCTGCAGCTTGATGATGGTAATTACGGCAAGGTGACAGCTGGCCGTGATGGTCCCGCCCACGACGCACCATTTGAGGGGCAGGGGCAGCATCGCATACGGAACGAAGATGACGAACAGGATGTACCACACCAGGTACTCGCGATCGGCGAAGCCCACGCCCTGGCCCACGAATCCTGTGCAGCGAGAGGGGGAGAGAGCAGTTTAGGCTTCGATTTACGACTGGGTCCGGAAAAGGATTAGCCATTTTGACGCTCCACGCAGGTGACGCATGATTTACGACCCACCCAGGCCCACACTCACCCTGGATGTTGAAGAGCACCCACGTGCAGACCGCGGCCCAGTGCAAATAGTTGTTGGCGAAGCACCGCCAGTAGCCCAGGAAGCAGATGGCCATGTTGGCAATCCCGCAGCAAACGGACCACGTGATGGCCGTAGCCATGCTCTGCAATTTAATCCACAGACTTATGAAGTAATATTCTCCCCTGAACGGCGGAGCATTCTCTCACCGTCGTTTCCTCCGAGTCCAGAGGTCCCCGCTTGTTCCGTCGCATTATCCAGACGAAGGCCAGGACAATCTTCAGCACAAAGTCCACTACGTTGACGATGATCAAGGACTTCTGGCGCTGGCGATGCGTGTAGGTCAGGTAGCTGCGCTCCAGGGAGCTCTGCTTGAAGGAGTTGGTCAGGGAGGGACACAGAATCCCCTTGACCACGTTGCCGCTCTTGAAGGCCGAATAGGTCTCGTTGTTCAGAGGCCTCTGCGGCTGACCAGCGATGCTGGCAAGCGAGTTGCCCGATTCCAGATCGTGCTCTGCCGATTAAAGAATTTATTCTTAAAGGAAACCCTAAAGTATATACAGGAGTCTAGAGCTAAACTCATTTCAGGTCTCTAGAGATTAATTTGGTAAAGTTTAGTAAGTTTTTGACCGCTAATAGATTTATTAAATTAATGAAGGCAAGCTTGTGATCTGATAAAAGTATAAGTGAGAAAGCTGAGCGACTTAGTTGAAGTTCCCAAAGGGAGCAGCCCCATCCGAGGAGATGACAAGTTCAACGCGGGCTTATCTCCGTTCGAACGATAAAAGCCGTAAACGCTTCCGGGGCCAGAGCTTCCTTGAGTGGGCACCAACTGGGATAGTACTACCCCCTCTATTTCCGGGGCTGTCCTCCGAAAGCCAGGCCAAATCCCACACCAAATCCCCCGCCAAATCCCCGCTTACCGAAATTGCTGTTGCCAAAGATGCTGCAGCTCTCGGTCCGGCGCTTGGGCCCATAGGCTCGCTTCGCCTCCACAATGCGGACGGACTGCACCCGCAGCGGCGTCTGCTTGGTTATGCCGCCTCGCAGGCCACCGCCTCCTCCTCCTCCGCCTCCGGATGCCATCATGGCCTGCTGCTTCTTGCGCAAATTGGACAGAATTGATGTGGTGGAGGCACGCAGCGATGGCGGCAGGTCGCCTCCGCCTCCAGTGTCCTCCATTTGGGCGCCGTCGCCGGGAAGTCGTGGTATTTTCGACATGTCCGGAGTGGCTATCGTTGTGGCATTGTTGGTGGCTGTGGCGGTGGCTCCTGCTGCATCCTGCTGTGTTGGTTTTAGCCGGGCTTTAATTAGTCCTAAGTGCGTGGGCACATGTTAACTTACCTCGGAGGATGCGCCCGCTGTTGCCCCCGTTCCCGCTACCGAAGATGTGGATGCTGTTCCTGCCACCGTAATCTGCTCATCATCGGTGGTCTGCGCTGCGGGATTACTTAGCCCCAGACCCCCATTCTCCGCGTCGTCGTCGTCATCATCCCCCTCCAGCTTCAGGTCGTCGATTTGTGCCAAGGCAATGGCGCCCTTATCCACCGCCCGCCTGAGCACCACCCGGTCATCCGGATCCAACTCCGCCTTTGGAATAGTAACAGCTCCAGAGCCCGGACCACCCCCCAGTGGCGCCTCCTCTTTCGTGTCGCCCGATGCCCCGACGCGCTGCGTGAGTTCCGGTGGCGCGGACTGGGTCACACTGTTGCTCTGCCGGCGCTGCTGCAGGGAGAAGGCCGAGGAGGGCGTCGCGCTCAGCTGCCGCATGTGCACCTCGTCTGAGACGAGCTTGTCGTCATCCATGTTGGCCAGCTGCTCCTCCTCCGCGGTCCTATACATAAAGGAAATTTATTGTCAAAAATTATTCAGCCCTTTAGGTTTTTTTCTTAGCAAAGGGAACCCTTGTGTGATATAACCATTTCAATCAATAATTCAAAATATACGTGTATACATTTCTGTGTTTAGAATGAAGCCAATTCTAATAAGTTTGTTGAATTGTTTCAGACATCTCCCCATTTTTAATAGTTTGTAAGCTTGAAAATAATCTATTTTCCGATAACATAAACCTATTTTCACATACTTTTAAGCACCAAATATAGATCTTTAAATGGTTAGGCAATAAGGTTAATTTCCCTCAGTGAGAATTCATTTTTACATCTCAGTCTTTAATTTCATTCTTCACTTTAAAATGCCGGATAATGAACATTCATTGACGCGAATTGAAAGCACCGTAGCAAGTAAATTAATTTAAAGGAAATGGAAAAAGTTCCCAAGAAACTCTTAAATACTGTTTTGGGCACTGCAGGATTTTTAAAATCGAGTACAAGGAATTCATTTGCGAGAAGTCTAGGAGCAGCCTTTACTGCTTTGATTGGAAGTTGTGTGAAATGTAAATTAATTTGTTGTTTGGGTGGCCCTTTTTTGCTTTAAGTATTTCCATGTGAAAATGGATTTCAAAGCGCTTTGTCCCAACCACAAAGCTTCTAAGAATTTCTGAATAAATTCCTGTTGATTGTATTATTGCTTCTTGAGACGTCATTAAAGGGCAAATCGATGTTGCAAATTGTGCAAATTAAATTAAACGATTTGAGGCATTTTCTAATGGAAATTTAAATTGGAGAAACACGAAAAGGATAGAAAGTGTTGCCTAATAATTAATTGCGGGCTTGGCAGTTGGCTAGGAAAGTGCAGGGAGTGTTAATTAATAGAAGGAACCTTCTTTATTACTTTCAGAATCAGTACAATTTAAATGTTTCAACCAAAAAGGGAATCTAAGAATGTTATGTTTATTTAATTATTATTTATAGCGATGCCATCAGATTGTTAATTAAAAAGAATAATAAATTGAATATATGAAATTACACGATTAGTGGCATTTGAATAATACGTTGATTTGGAACACATAATTTGAGTAATAATTTGAGTTTCAGACTTCCAAATTGATTTATTGAGTCCCTCAGCGGCTGAATAATTTCGTGCTTATTCGCTTCTTGTTCTTGTCTCCGATTCTGCTGATATCTCAGACCGGAAATGTACGCTATGTGTTACTAATGCTTTGTAGCAGCTTATTTGATGTTAAATTCCCGGTGCCGCAGCGGAAACCCAAAATGGCGCGGCGACAGTGCAAAATGGCGCGTTGATGTCGCTGTCATTATTCAAATTAGCACTGAGACACGCACACACACGACAGCACGCACACACGCGCTCCCTTGCCAAACATAGCACACTTTTCGGGGCAAAGTAAATTTAAATCTAGCAGAAGGAACACACGACCGAAAAAGCGAAATTCCAATAAGTCGGAGGGTCAACAACAAAGCCGCGTTGGGATATCCGTGGATATTCGTATGTACGTGCATATGGCTTATCGATTATGTGTCACTGCTAGCAAAAACAAACAATATTTCTTATTTTTCAATTCAATTTGTGGGCTAATATCCAGTTTCGGGGGAGTCCTTTGGTGATGATTTGCATGTGTTCTGTCTGAGTGTTCATTAAAAGTCTTCTTTCTCAATGTATAAGTTATTGCTACTGAATATTAACTAGGCTTATTGGAAATATTTTTGGGAATTGGTTGCACATGTCATGTATCGATTAAGTTTTATGGCTTTAGTTCAATTTTTAAACTAATAGTTATTGGACATGAATTAAATAATTTGTATTGTATAATTGTCCGCATTGGGTTCATGTCTTATGTATAATAATAGTATATAGTGCTGTATATTGAATATTTTAGGAGGCATATGTTTTAACAAAGGTGTTGTTCATCATATATGATTGTTACTTATGTGTGAACACAATTTTTCAATTGACTATAAACTTATTTAGACTAGACTATATATTCATTTCTTCATTGTTTATCTATGATTTATATATATATTTATTTATTTTTAAGAGCTTCTTTATATTAAATCCATTCATTCAAAGCATGCTTAGTCTTTACTCTGTGAAAGTTATCGAATTGATGTTTGGTGTTATCTCTTTGGGGAGATATTTTTGGATTGTTTGTGCCAGACAGCGTGGATTATATTTACCATATTTACTGGCCTAATCAATGTGCAACAATATCTCCCAACTGACTTCTCTGTTCCTCTCTCGCTCTCATCAGCTCTCTCACTTCTCTTTGGCCATAAAAAGACTCGCTATCTCTCAGTGTGTGTTGGTGGAAAAGAGGAAATAATGCACTATTAGCAGAATTCAAAATCTGATTTTGCCATGTATATATTGCGCTGTTGGATAACTCCCCCGGCTTCATATGGAATTTTCCCCCACGCATTGAAGACAATAAATTTTCACATCAATTCGCGGATCGCGAGATCGCAGTTCAAGTGTAATTCGCCAGTTGTAAAGACACATTTTTAGCACCTTCGGAAACGATCTCTATACGTAACCAATCAAGCGTTTCGCTTTTAACATTTCGACAGGTGCCACGATATATTTACGCACCTGTAAGGTTTGGTCCAATAATCAACCGAATCACATGCCCAGAGATCACGGCGGATTATGCTTTGTTTTCGGCGATTAACACATTGTCAGCTAGTATCGATTGCACTGGCCTTTTCACTCGGAGCCTCTGGCGATGAGTAATCCCCGAAAGAAAATCGTGCAACTGAAGCGATCCAAATCGAGCGGAGCGGCGCGGAGTTTATCGCCAGCGAGAATCGAGAGGGTTAGAGATAAACTTCTAATATAATTATCGCGTATATAAATGTGTTGATAATGGCGCAACAATGCTCGTATTCAAAATACAAAATCGATAAATCGAACGAGGGGTCGGGGAAGGTGCCATCATTGTCAGTGGCAAATATGTAAATATGGAATCTATTCTCCAGTGATTCACCGCAGGAACTTTGCACTTTTCACCGACTTTCCGCCTGCTGTTCGCCTTTCCGCCTTCGACTCGGCGTCATGTACTATGCAAATGTTGATCTTTACTGCGCGTCCGTGTGGACATATGTTAGGTGCGACCGACTGCTCAACAGGTTTTTATTTATTATTATTATTATTAATTTCGCTGCCGCCAGCGGCTGCTTTGCTTAAATATTGCGTCTGTTTTTGTTTCGTTCGCGTCTTTCACATCGGACTGGCGTTTGACAACTGAGCGAGAAAAGTTCGCCATCGCCTGGATATAATATAATACTGTCGAGTTGTATTTTTTTCCGATTTCAGCTATTTTTTAGTTCTCTTAATATTCTCCGCAATTCTCTCTTTCTCTCGCGGTGACGCCAAGTGAAATCAGTTTTGGTCAACAATGTTGCTGATATGGTAATTGACTCGACTTCGGCCGGCAGACGATAATGACAACGGAAATTATGATGGGTCCCTAAATGATAATCAGCCATTGATGGCTATCTTTGGCCAAATTGAAGCAGGAGTGGCTTGGGCCTTAAGTGAATATTTACGACTTTGTTGTAAGTGAGATGATTTCATAGCTTAAAAAACATTTCAATCGTTTAGAACGTGATTATTACTAAGATCCTAGATATTTAGAGTTAGAATTAATTAATTTACTTTTGTTCCTAAGTAAATATATACACAAGTCAGTTTACGGTGAACTTTTAAACTTCTTTAAAAACATAGAACCATGAGTTCCTGTGTAAATTTGTGTAATAGAGGTATTCAAATATGTAATAAAAAATAAAAATTAGTTTTAAAGTCTAAAATAAAAATGTAAATGCACAGCCTTAGCACTCAGGCACTTCTCTTTGGTATTTTTAATTTTAATAATATTTCAGCCGAATGGAATTTAAGTCAAATGCCACTCGCAGCTTGGGGGCAAGTGAAGCAATTTTAATTAAAGTGTCCCCTTGCTGTGATACTTTCACTCGAATATTCAAACATTTTTATAGGCATTCAGAGATTATTGCCAGTTTTTCATGTTGCAATCGGTAAATAGTATTCTGGCGAATTTCCAGCTGGACTTTTGAGGTGCGCTTCCGATAGGAAACGTCAAAGGCATGCCTGCCATGCCGGCTCTTATTTATATAGACAGCCGGTGGGGTTAGTTTGCAGTCGCCAATCAGACATCCGAGCCATCCGAGCCATCCGAACCACCCACTTTGGCTCAAACGGGACCCAAGGCCGGCTGTCGGTCCTTTTTATGAGCTTTTGTTGCCTTGTTGAATTTATGGCCATAAGAAACTTGTTAAAGCACATTATTGGGTGTGTAACAAGTGAGTGTGGGTCTGCGTCTCCGAGTGTGTGTGCCTGAGGGCTTGTTTGCTTTTGTGCTGCGACTTTCGAACTCGAGACTGAGAAAGGGGTGGCTTGGGGTGTTGTTCGGGGGTTTTAGCTAAGTAGATTAAAGTCATATTTACACGTCTTCCCTCACATATACTGAATATATACGCGTGTGTGTGTGCCGACGTCTCTGCGGTTGTATTTGAGTTTGTGCTCTGCGTTAAGTGGCAGCAATTAACACTTGACATATTTATGCTTAAGCCGAGGGCCGCAACGGGCGGTTCCCATGCATTATTGTCATGCCCCAAGTGCCACCAACAAGCACACTCGAAAAAAATATTGGTAAGGCTTGGTAAGACAATTGATTCATCTATTCCCATCAGTTACTATTTTATTTAATTTAATTAGCATTTAATATAAGATAATTAACCATGAAACAACCTGCTCTCAGTTCATAGAAAGCTTTGCATACTTTTTGGCGCCGTTTTCTGGGAATAATGAAGACAACCATATCTATTGGTACTATGAGCATAAATTTGAAGTCAGGAAACTGTAAATAATATATTCCTTGCACATACATATATACATAAATACTGTATATTACTCACGATTTTAAGCTTTAAAAGTGCTATAAATAACCGCAAACAGCAATGTTTCACAACAGATTTGATAATATTGGTTTTTAATACATATTTAAATTAAATTAAATTTCTTTCCATGTACCAACAACTACTGGGCAAAGGTTAAGCTATCGATATGGCCACAACAACACCAACAGCAGTCATGTCTGGCAAGCTGCTTAGCTTATTTATTAAGCGTTTAAGCCCTTCCAAAAGAGGCGTGGCCATACTGCCGTAAGGGGCGTGGCACTCATCCAGCTGGTGCGAAAGCGTCTCCTACGGTTTCTACAATACGTGAAAGTGTGTCTCTGTCTGGCAAATATTTAGAGATAATTAGTGGAAGCTTCACTACCGAAGCTTAATCGGGGGGGATAATGATATCTGTCTCATTTATGGGTCATCATAATTGTCCTGAACTACTTCAGATCTCAATGGTAAGGATAATATGAATTTTAATTTTATATACTGCATTTTCTTATTAAATTTAGTATAATTCGTGAATAGGAATATGTCTTTATCGCTTGGCAGAGTTTTTCATAACAAAACCTGCCAATTAACTAAGTTTAACCAAGTATAGCCCCCCAAAAACATGCCCTCTAGGCAAACCGATGCTATTAGCCTTGCCCTAATAACTGTCCCCCAAAGTTGGGCCATAAAATCTATTAAAACAAGCAACGAGCATAATTTCATTGGTAATTAATTTCCGGCACGGGTCAGGAAATGGCAGCCATCAGAATGACAGCCCAAAACAAACGCAGCAGGTGGCCAATTCACCGCAACGGGAATCAGCCAGTTCGGTTATGGATATGGCCCGGCCAGTACCTTTGGCTACTTCATTTGGCTAAGAGTCCTGGCCGATAAAGGACCCCTCGAGCGGTCAGACAGAGACATGCTTGTCTGCGGGTATGTGAGTGTGCTGGATTTGGGTTAATGTAGGACATTGGTCAACATGGGTGTGCAATTGAAGGCGAGCAACAAAGCAGAAAATAGAAAAATTACTCAGCGGCTCAGTTTGGGTCAAAGGGAAAAAGGAGTGAAGAACCCATAAAAAAGGGACAAAAGGTTGGGTAAAGGGATGGTTTTCATGACACTGAAAAAGTATTTTGAAAATGATGAGTAACAGATTCGGATTTATTTCGAAAAATTATTCAAATAAATAATTTAGTTATTACAGAAATTAACTCATTCATTTTAAGTTCATTATTTTATTTCGTGACTTTAACTCTTTCGGATAAATTTTATTCGATGTGTTGTTCTCTGTGTACTTTGAATCAGCAGCAAATAAGATTTGCTGGGAACATACTTTGGGATCAATCAGAGTTGAACACGAAACATATTCCCGCATTGTGGCTTTCGGAATTCTCAGCTGGAACTTGCTTGCGTTCCTGTAAAATACCATTATTATTAAATTTCCTCGTGCTCGTCCTTGTTACGCATTATTATGCACAAAATGCGCTTAGCCAGGACCACGGCTTTGATGTCCTTTTGTCCACTTTGGCTGGCTCAAATCAAAGCGTTTTATTTGACGGCTGCTCCTGATTTGGGTAAACACGTTCTGAATTCTTTTCAAGCGCGACTGGGGAGTGGGGGCGAGTGGCAAGCAATCAGGGCAGCTTCTTTGGCAAGAGAAAAAGGCAATAAGCCGTATAAGTGGCCGCTTTTTAGGGCAGCAATCAAGTTAGCAAGTATTCGAAAGCCATTAAAATTGACAAATCGCTTGGTCGGCACCCAAAACCGCAAATCCTTGGATATGGCACGAGTACTATGTATATTCCGAGGACAGTTGGCATGGGCCAAAGAAGAAAGTCGAAGGGACTCGTAAAAGTCACCAGGACATGGCTATTTATGTTTATGGCTTACTAATTAGCCTTAGTCGCTGCAGCAAAAGTTTCCTCCCATTAAGAGTAGCGCTATGTTTCCTCCTTTTTCCTCTACAACTTCTGCCGCTTTCTCAGATTTCCTTCCCCCTCTTTATCCCTCCCCTAACTGTTACTTGGCCCATTGTTGTTTGTCATTAAAATTCACAGTTTATGGCAGATTCGCTTGGCTTTTACCTAGTTCTTGCGTTTGTCGTCTGGGCCAGAGGTACCCCACTTTTCGATTCCGCCGCTTGTTGTTTACTCCGAGTGGAAATTTGCATAGAAAAAGAAATTTGCATAGCATTAAGCAGACGTTTCAAGTTTTCCTGACATCCGCAGCTGCCGCTGCTCTCCTCCGAGCTTGAGGAATGCGGTTCGGCAATATTAAATTTATGGCCAGAAAGTCATGCTTAGAAGGTACTACTCCTTGTACATAGTTAAATCCGTTTAATCGCATAACTCTAAGCGCCTGACTTTATATTTTATTTCTTCATTATTGGCCGCGTTTTATTGCCGTGCCTTTAATTATTGAACGTAATGATTGCTGGGCAGTTCCAATCCTACTTCTCTCACTTTTTGCACTTAAAAGGGGCGGCAGGCTGATTGTCTGTGCTTTGATATGTAATTAAAATTTCATAATTCGATTTAGTCACGAGCGAGGAGCGCTTCACGCTCTCTGCCTGTTTTTTCCAAACTGAATTTGCAGAGGCCACGCGGCGTATGCGTAATTTCCCACGCAGGCGGTTATTGGGGGGCTTTAATTGGCCTGGAAATTTAATTCAGGGAATAGCATACAATATTATTTATACTTCCTACTTCACACACTCTCCGGCTTCGTTTAAAGGTTCTTCGCCTCGAAAGTCCATTGAGCCTCGGACTCAGACGCGTCGTCTGTTGCCATTTATAAAGCATAATTGAAATATGAGATTGACATTGAATACTGGTCGCTTTCTTGTTGCTTTTGTCGCCTATTGTTCCCATGGCTTTCATCGGCTACAATTCCACATTCTATGCGACACACTGTTGTCGGCGGGGCTGGCCCATTTAATTGATTGTTGTAAATAGAAGTGGATCGAAATTGGCGCCTCTCCATTAAAAGCTGCCGTATATATATACACATTCCCGAAGGCAAACTACAGGCAAACTTCTCTAAGCTTAACTTTTGGGTCGGAAACTTTAGCCACTACAAATATAATTGAAGGAAAATTAGGAATTTAACCAACTGAACTTTAGCGGAATTCATCTTCCTCACCACTATTTTCGTAGATAATTTTCCCTGAAAACTTGTTATAGTTATTTCTTGATTGAAGTTGAAGTTAAAGTACAGCAAAGTAAGTAACTAGCATCTTTGCCTCAAAGCTGTCAGGAATAAAAAACTAGATAGCTTTACATTTTTGTTAATAAAAGATATCTTTAATGACCTATTTTGTTAATTCAAACATATAATCGTAGCCTTTATTAAAATTATATTTTTTCTACATTTTCCTCTTAAAGTTTACTCAATGCAAGTCACAGAAATATCTGGCACTTCCTGCATTGAAATCATTGATGGCTTTAAACGCACAACATTGTGCGGCACTTTCGACCAAACTGTCAACACTCACCTGAGGCAAATGCGCTCCTCCTCCTCGAGCTCCACGTCCATTGTACCGGAGGATTGCGTCTATTTTATAACCTCAATTTTCTCCTTTTCTGCCGCTCGCCGAAGCCCGGTGCTTAGTGGTTGGTGCTGTGTCCTTGTCAAGTGAGAGTTTTAACTGCCAACAGCAGAGGCACTGCGAATCCTTGAGGTTGACAGCAGGTTTTTTCCCGAAGCCGAGGCTTTAAGCCACCTCAAAGTGTTTTAAGCTGTTGTCAATTTGCCTAATGCTGGCATACAAAAAACGATGCAGACTATGCCGGCGACGGAGACGTCCTTTGGCGACGCATCCTTGTAACATGGTGGCAAGGGATCCGTCTAGGAATCTGCTCCTGATGCCGGCTCCCAACCTGCAAGCATAAAGGCAAGAAATCGCATTTAACATTCGACGTCTCGAGAATCTCTTAAACTTTCCCGGAAAAACACACACACCCCCAGCCAGGCGCCGTCGCTCGCATTTAACAATGGCTGTGTATAATTTAATAAATAGTTGCAGTTGACAGATTTCAAGTGGCGGAGGGCGGGGGAGCACTACTCGTGGGGCAATGGCTCCATAAGGCCATACGAATTCGTTTATATATAGAGATGGTGACAAGTGCAAAAGTGTGCACAATAAGTGGCATAAAAAACAAGCTGAAAGAAGTGAAAGAAATGGTCAAAAACTATATCGGAATCGAATATATTGGTACTCTTAAATGTGATTAATAAAGATTGAAAATTAGATTAGAAAATCTTTATATTGTTACTCTAGCTAAACATATAAGTAGCATGTTGCGACTTAATAATAGGACTAATAAATAAATATGTAAATAGATAAATATGCCAAAAAATATATCAATTTTTTGCAAACTGAAATATTTAAGAAAAATAATTTATAAAGAAAATAGTGGATGAACTTTTCCATGAAAAATCCGAGTGTGTAGTACAATTTTTTTAAAGCACAAAGCAAACACTCATGTCCTTCTGGGAAAACAAACTTCATAATGTCGCCCCTAAATGACATTCTGTTACTTAATAAATCAACTTGGCCATAGATTCCTGGGCAAAGTAAACAGAAAAATTCCAAATGCCAAAATCCGGACAAGCAAAATGAGCCAAGGGAATGGAGAAATCGGTGCTCGCACAAAAATATAGGTTCGAACATGTTAGTCACTCTTACTTTGCCATTTAAACTGTCGCCTTTGGGCGTGAGTGTGGTGCTCCTCCACATAGGGTAAACACTAGAAATGTCAAATGTTTTGCCTCAGCATGTGCACCCGGCTCATGAAGGAACAGGACAAGGGACAGGAGCAGAATGGGCGCCAGGACAGGAGCAGCAGTCAGGGACATTTGTCGTGCCGTTGGCTGTTTTTTATGGACCGACCATTTCCATTGCGAATATCACACAGTAAAAAATGTAATGATCGACTTGATTACTATTTCCAATTGAAAATATATAGTATATATAGTATGCAGTACAGATATTGGCACTAAATTAAAGTAAGAGGCATGCTCGTGCATGTGTACCTGTTATAATTAATTAGATAAAGATTATTTAAAATTTTAGTAATGCTTAAGATCTGGCACTTTTAAAAGGATAATTATTTAGGTTATTAACTTGCCCACTAAATTTATCTGTGTGTGATTTAGTCATATAATTGAGTCTTGATTTACAAATGAGGAATTAATTCGATTATGACCCCGAGTTAGCTAAAACCCCTTAGGAATATTTAAAAGTGTTCCTCATTAACCAATTTGTATCTCCAATTTAACTATTTACAATAGTGATAAAGCCAAAATCATTTTCCAAAGTAGGTAGCACAATTTGCAGCTGTAAGTCCTGTGCTTTCTAGTTAAGTACGCAAAAATTGTAAACTAAATTCGGGAATTTACTTCCAGTGCAATTGCAGTGACAGTAAAAGCCACTTGGAGCCGGCCACACAACGCGAGTGAAATTCAATCAGTGCGTGCAACTCGAAACTCGCGGGCACTTGGAAATGCTGTCTGTGGTTCGCCGCCTCCGCAATTGAATGGCAAAGCAGACGAGGCAAGGCGAGGCAAGGTCCTCGACGCAGGGATCCCATCCCGGTTATTATTGAGTCATAAAACACGTTTTAATGTCATTTAACAGGATGTACTTAACCGTTATCGCGTGCAGGGTGTCTTTTAGTCGGTTGACGTCGCCAAGCCGGCCATTTCTCATCATAAATATGGCATATATATGGCAGATATCCTGATCCCCATATGCAGAGTATGTTTTATTGCCCTCGTCGAATATTTATCGGACAGCAAGTATATATATTTTTTACGGCCCTCGCTATGATTTATGTGCATCCTGTTGCGTGAGCGGGGATCCTACTTGCAAGGATATCCTTGCAATTTCCTCTCCTTTTCATTTCATTTCATTTCCCCCGGCTTTCTTCCTGCGTCCAACAATGTAACCAGTTTATGACGCTGCTAGCCAAGTTTCCGGTCTGCCTAACACATGGCATTCCGTGGGGGTTCCCCCTTTCTCGATTGCCTTCACCGGCAGCAATTGTTACGACAGCTCTTCTGAGTCCTCCTCAAAATTGTGTTGTGTTTTTTTTTTTGCTGTTTTATTTTAATACGTTATATACTCAAAGGAGGATTCTGTTTGTGACAGTCGTCAGCAGGTGAAAGTCCGGTGTCCATTGCGATTGCCTGGACTCGTACCCCAAAACCGCTCGGCTATGCGTGCTATGTCCTTTGTGTCCTTTCCAGGCTTCTGGTTTATGACACTCCAAAAGCGGAGAGTGCTTGGATGGGTGAGGGACTGGGCCCGGCGACAGTGGCGACAAATTGAGTGTAAATATTCTTACGATTGTTTTGCTGCCACTGTGTTGCTGCAGCTGAGCTGTAAAAAATTTTTGCGAGCTGCGTCAAAATGTCAGCAGCGTCGATTTATGTCGTATTCTGTAAACACTTTGTTATTTTTACCATTACACTGAGGAAACCATAGAATAGGCATGGTCCTATTGTTTCTAGTCCTTTTATTTTAAATTTTAACTGAATGCCAAAAACATACAAAGACCCAAAACCAGACTTGAATATAAACTCTGACCACCTTCAACACTCAGCGTGAATAGTTTTCGTTTTTTTTTACTGTGTGCAGCCTTCGTTCTGATGCCATCCAGTTTGTTTGGGCAAAACAGTTTGCGCCATTGCGCGGCTGAAAATAATTAAGTTTCTGATTCATGTCGACACCCGGGAGACAAAGGCGACTCAACTGCTCATCTTGCTGAAAGGGCACGAGGTGCTGGCAAGGACATGCAGCTTGCAATTTGCCTTTATCCTTTGCCTGCCACCCTCGGCTCCGGTGACTCCTTTGGCTGCTTGCCACACTCTCGCATTAAGCCAGCGATTTATGTTGCATGAAAGGAGCGATAAGCAAACAAACGGACCGCAGATCCTGCAATCCGAGTGGTGCTCGCCTTTGTTTGTCCCAGGACCAAGGAGGGCACCCCCAGTCACAGCCACACACTCATGAATAAGCGTTTACTGGACCGGCTAGCCGCTTGCAGTTCCAGTTACTCGCACAGTTACTGGGCAATTATGCGCTTCTTAAAAATAAATTAATGACCAACTGGAGAAGCTCCGGGAGAAACAACAGAGAGAAAGTCGCAGAGGAGCAGGGACAACAACAAAGAGGGACACTCCCCCAGGTGAACTCTCGCTCTCTGCTGGTTCTTTTTTAATTAATTAAACGGCAGGAGTTAGCTGCAAAGAGTCTTTGATAAGCCCTGGACAACATGGACTAACTTTTTACGATCCTTGGGGGAATGGCTGTAAAATATTTGTTCCGTCGAGTTTTAATTAGTGCGATTAGCGGCGATTAAATTTGCTTGCTTAAGTTTTAAGTGCTAGCAAGGAAATATATTTTAAACAAGTATCTCCTTATAATAATTGTAATTTTTTTTCAAGATTTTGAAAGCTTGAATAGGCATTCTGGCTGTGGGTGTAGTTAAATTTCCAAAACATATTCTCTACTTTAAAAGCTGAATGTGAAGTTACCTCTGTGCATTTACGTTTAATTTGAAATTCAAATGCCAACCGTCTAGTTTTTAACTTTAGTCAGTTCGTACTTTTACTGAATTTTCATTTCATCTATTTTAATAATATGCAAACGAGCCGAGTCACGGCGTCCGTCCCACACGGCGTATGAGCAATTTAATTGGCTGGCAATCAGAGAGCATCGTTGCCTACTTTCAGGCATTGCAGTTTTCTAGCGCTCGCCGCCAACCATTTTAAAATTGACGAATAAATATGGAATGAGGGAAACATAATTTATTATTTAATACGTTTCGGTTTTAATTTCATGCGTCCGCTGTCAGCGCCGAACCGGCGGATATTTAATTGAATTGAAAAATGAATGTTGCACGTGCATAGATTGAATCAATGTTATGGGATCGAATGAGCCTTTTGGAGCAAATGCCATGAGGGCGAACAGGTGTCGCCCGAAATGATGTGTGTGTTTGTGTTTGTCCTCCCATTTTCACATTTTGCCACCGGCCATTTGTTTTAATTTCCCACAAAATGTCTGCTAATCATGGCATTTGGTCGTTTACATTATGTGGTCGGTTTTCGCTTGCGTTCGCCCTTTTTTGTTTTCACTTTAGGCAGCTTGTGCAATTTGTGTTTGTAATTTTTGTTGCATGCTGCATATTGCATGACTTGCCACAGAAATGCTTTCAAAGCTTCGGCATTTGCCGATTCAGCGCTTTGTGTTTGTCATCCCTAATGAAGCCGAAAGATCCCGGGACGCCGATACAGAGGGAATATTAGTGGCTAACCCCCTCACTGTGAGCTAATAAATCATTTCTTTTAATACGATCCAATCATGATTTTAATATTCCAATATAAAATGCGTTTACCTTAACTCGTGACGGGGGAACGACATAGTAAAGGAAGCTGAAATGAAATTCGTATCCGGCCAAATTGTTTACACACAAAAGAAAGGCTTCCGGTTTATGAGCCATCACGCTCAAAGGGGTAACACCTGCCGGCAAATTTGAGGGGGCTTGCAGGGCGGAAATTGCGCTGGGGACGGGGATGAGGCATATTAAAGTTTAATTCCACAACAAAGCCGTAAAAATGAAACTGGAAACATATAGCCCGGACCTGGCCACATCAAACGCGTTGCACTAAGCCCGGCTGGCTCACTTTGTCTCTGTGTTTTTGCACAGATAACAAAAACCTATCAATATAAGTCTCGATTTTCCTTTATTTAAAAGAAAAGAAATGATGTTATAGTTGATCAATTATATTTTCATTTTGAATATTTTAATGTCGCTTAAAAATTAAAATAATAATTTTATGATAGGAATAAATAAAAATGAGTGCGGAAAAGGAACAAAAATTACATAAAATGTTTGGGCAAACACCTAAATAAGTGTATTCTGTAAATTTACAAATTAGTAAAATTGTAAAATACATGAATTTATTTTCTGATTTTTACTTTATTATTTTATGATCGGGGTTTGGCATTTCAAATATAACCAACTCAAGTATTAATAAATAGGTATAAGTAACCCAACTATTTTAAAGTTGTTAATCATCATTATAAGTAAGGTTTGATTTTCATACTAAATATAAAATCTAGAATGGTTGGGGATCCATTCATAGATATTTTCCTCCTGTGTTCATGTTTTCTCTTCCCCCTTTTTTCCCTCCTGGACAGATGTAAGCTTGTAACCCCTTTGGCCACCGAACATACCGCTCGGCAATGTAAAATATTTGAAAATAAAATATGCTTTCCGCTTGCTTTGTTTTTGGCCAGGCCAAAAGCAAATATGAGGAGACGACAAGAAGGGCCAAACGACGACTCGAAAATGTTGCATAAATTAAGCAGAGAACAAGCGATGGCAATTGGCAGTGGCGGGGCATTAGAGGGGTTCCGGGCATAAGCAATTGCTTTGGCTCTGGCTTTGAGTGACGTTGAAGCGTGTCTTAAATTATGATTAAGCAGGGGAATTAAATGGTTTGCGTTTAGTCCTAATGTCTGCATTCCCCGGGAAAACCCCTCCTGGAAAATTAATGAAAACTGTTGCGAGTTTCAATTATGTTTGGCCCAACCCCCCACCAGCAGCGGCTCTCCCTTTGCGTTTTGTTTGGACAATGACAAACTACTTGCATGTGTGCGCTTCTGTTTACTTTTCGGTTCTATGAACATTATTATCTTCCCATTAATTTCGCTCTCGCCCAGTGGCGAGAAATTTAATCAAAAAATTAACTCATTGTGTGTTTTTAATTTCTCAATTATTATGACTTTACGGCTGTTTGTCTTGGCAGCAGTTCCCGTCCTTTTTTTCTTTTTGCGCTTTATATATGTATTATATATGCCTATATGCATATACAGAGTTATATGACTTGGACTCATTTTAGGCGTGTTTTATCAAAGCCGCAGCCAAAACATTTATCGGGCAAGTGAGTAAATAAACAAGCAAGCAAACAGGGGAATATGTTTCAAATGAGATAAACGACAACTAGTTTTTTGTTTATTTTTTACTCTTTACTCTCTATTCTTTGGAACGAATATTTACCGAGAAACACGAGAATGCGTGTCGGAGGAGGCCTCCACTCACTTCAAGGGCGGTGCCAAGAAGGTGATCATTGCGGCCCCTCTCGCAAATTTATACCGAAATTCAAATAGATTTTAATTGCAATTCCAAGATCTTAAATATATTTTTATTCAAAATTATATTCCCACCACATAACTCCCACCACAATATTCCCACCGAAACTTTTTGCACTTCGAATTTTTGAAAAATCGATTTTTTTTGCATTTTCCTAAAGTAAATATATTATCTGTTGCAAAACAAAATTTTATTAAGATTCAAGAAATATTTTTGAAGTTACAGAAAAAATTTTAAAGTCTCGCCGTGGGGTGTAGAAATGTTTGTGAAACCTTAAACGCATTTTTTTGAAAACTTTTATTATTCGGTGACCACTATAGCTCAAAAACCACTAGGTGGATATTGAAGAAATTTTGATATTTTCTTTTTGGCATTAAAAACTAGTCTTTAATCGAGGGATATTAGTTTTTGTTAAAAATTACTTTTATTTTTAAACAATTAACTTTAGACTTTTTATAGAAAATCAGAGAGTAAAACTTCAAAAGCCGCAAAATTAAAAAAAAAAATATATATATATATATATATTAAAGACTTGCATGATAACTCTGTATAATTTATTGAGTAAAATAAACTTAATTATATATATTATTATATATATATAATATTTAACGATATTCTTACGCTTCTGAGTGCATCTATCCCCTTAAGCAAATTGGATCACATTACAGTCTATATATAATTTATATAAAGATAGTTTTGGATATTAATGAATAAAAATTAAATAAAAATGTTTTGGTCCATTCTTAAGAATATAATAATATAATATAATTTATGATTATATTGATTTTTATATTATATTTATTGGAAAAATCCTGTAAATGTTATACGAATCTACTGAACAATCGATCCATCAATAATACCGATAGTATCGTCGATAGTTTAACAGCTCCCCACGTGTTCTATTTTCGTGTAACAATTTTTACATTTTCCTTTAAAAATTAGTGAGTGCTACGTCAACCTTGGGACCGCAACCGTCACTGCACTATGGGGAATTTGACCGATTTTTTGGACCAAAATTAATAACTCGCTCAGTTTATTAAATATGAACATGAAACTTTACCAATCGTAATTATATATATATAGGGAAATTCTGAATGAAAATTATCCGGATCAGACAACTATATCCTATAGCTTTCATAGGAGAGATCTTTTAAAATTTAAGATATCTGTATAAAACTTTAGAAACTTAAAATACATACAGTTTTAACAGAATATAGAAAATTTGGTCGAGATCGGATGACGATTTCCTATAATTTTTACAGAAACAATCTAACAAAAAACTGCTTCCCGTCTGGTAAGCAATACAGCGTTGCCATACAAAAGGTAATGTCATAAAAATGAAAATTTTTCGCAAAATCGTAAAAAGTGATATTTTTAATAACATTCATTTGAACAAGAATTTAATACTCTACAACATACAATACATCTGGTGGATGGACTCTTCTGGACTCACTTTAAATCTCTTATGGAACATGAGACTTTATTCCAAAATATGCATTTGCAAGGCTTCTTACATTTTTGATCTATTAAGGGGACAACACGATTTTTTTCTTTAAATGACGTTCACAAACACATAATACAAACCACACAGATTATAATTCATTTAACATTTTTTAGTTATATTGTTTAGTTTTTTACTTCTGATCTCTTGAACTTAGCAAACAAAACTTAAAATGGTAGAGGCGCGTGCTTTGCAAATGCAACCAGCTGTGTTATCAGCTGATTCCTTTGTTGTGGCGCCCTCTATAAAAATTTCTGTTATGCAACACTGATGATTGGTGTATTGTGAATGGATTGCACTGAAACTTGTTTTAATTTTCCGACTTTCAGAAAATGGGTTTTGGTCACCAAAAGTGGTCAAATTCCCCATAGTGCACTGTTCGCGGAGGTGTAGTAACCACTACAGTTGCAACTGCAATTAAAGCCCTCGTTCCGGCTGTAGAGTAGAGGTTTTCGATGTTTAAATAAAAAACATCGGTGGAAAAGGACATTAAAGTTTTTCGATGTTTTTATTAAAACATCATCAATGTTTTCAAGAAAACAGAGAAAAAATTTCTTATAAAAAAATTACAAGTTGTTTCCTTACTTTAGTGATGTGACAAAAACATAGGATCTTCCCTCAATTTAATTGATCTTCCCCTTAATAATTTAATTATCCATTTCTTGGAGCTTTTGAGGTGCAAGAAATGATGCACGACTCATTTCAAATTGGTTCATTTCAGAGACACCAAATATTTTCAAAAATATAAATAAAGAATACATTTTCATAATCCTCTTCCCTCTACTCTCTAACCATTCTTATAATCCCCATTTAATACCTTAACTTCAGAGATGCCAAGTTGACCCCCAGTCATCATCTACCTGACCATCTCCACCTGATGACGCCACGAGATGATGCAGAACAAAGGGCTGAGGGAGGCGCTGAACAACAAAAGGGCTCGCGGGGAACTTCTGGTCATCACTACTGACTTGGATATTTGGCATCGATGTGAGTGGAAGTTTTAAGAGTTTATATTTCAATTTTATATAATCTTTTAATACTATACTATATTCCAGAGCCAATTCGTGCCGCGTGTCGTGAACAACGGCCAACGTTGGCCGCGGCAGCTCATCAGCCATCTTCATCAAGGGTAGCAGAGACAGTACCACTAGTATGGAGTGGATCTTTTTGAATGCAATGACTACTGAGCATATGGCAAATCAAATTGGCAGTTTTTTAATGGAACTATAAACAAAAATAGAGCAAACAATAATTTAAGGGCTTGCTTGGCATTGATTTGCCTAGTAAATCGTGAATTGATAAAGTAATACATATATAATAAGTTTCTTTATAAAAATAATTTCTCAGCAAGCTCAGACTCTGCACTATAGGGCTTCTAGAACAAACGGCGTTGCAATCATTACACATCATTTAGATAATTGTTCAGAGATTACAAATACAAAATCTCAATAGGATCCGTTTGTTTTTTTTAGAAGATATTCCGTTTCAAAATTTTCGTTAAAAAAAAAAAACACTAAATTTTAATGCAATTTGACAAAGTTTCAGGATGATTTTTAAGAGAACTAGTTAATGGATTAATTTTTTCTGTTTTTATTTATTGATGTACTTATTAGGTATACAATAGTATACAAATTTCTTGTTTCTTAAGGAAATTTGGTATCTACCAATTGTCCATATTTTCACTGTTTGCCAAATCCATTTCGTCCACTGGCGCAATTGCAGCACTGCACACTGAATTCTTAGCTACATCATAATCAAAAAATTCTGACAGAACAGCAAAGGATTCTACTGAATTCATTATTAATGATTTATATTCTCTTTGTGTATGTTCTTCTTAGATCATTTTTATCGATAATTCAACCATCGATATATGACAGCACCAATTCATCAGTATCGTATAAAGGTAGCGTATTATTAGTTGCGTTCACCAGAACTGATCACTGATGGATAGTTGTGCTGAACGAGCATGATTACTAATCATGATGCAAACATTTTTCCCATCACATAATAACACCAATGCTTTTTATTATATCATTTAGTGATATAATTTCATATTGATTAATAGCAATATGAATTAAAACATTTTACTAATATATTTTACCTACCCCGAATTAGCAAAGCGAAATGGATGGATGGACAATGACTTCGAAAGCATCAATAGTGAAAACCTATCGATCTATCGAAAAAGTTCTGATCCGATATTTTGCCAGCACTAGTCAGATTTTATCAGCCGGTTTTCGTATAAATAGCAGTCCCTTTGTTTAGTGTCGCTCATTCGTTTCTAAGTTCTTGGCTTGAACTGAACTGCTTTAATTTGATTTATTTGTTTAAATATCCCTAATTATTTAATATACCTATGTTTTTGGAAAAAGTTGCCTTTTCCTTTTCTGAACTATTCATATTTATGCCTCTTGAATTTTTTTTCTCTGCTTGTTTACTTATGTTTGTTTACTTGTTCACAGTGGCAGAGTCAAGCAAGTTCCATTTTTTTAGACTAGATGCCAAAATTTCAGCTTGTAACTTAGATAATTTAAAACGCGTACCAAATAGTTAAGATTACTTTGCTGTATTAAGTAAGAACTATTGGTTTGATTTTGTCATCATTTTCCTTTCTCTTCTAGGCACTTTATAGGATGACGGCGATTCAGGATATATTCTAGAATGCTTTGTTTTTGTAGAAAGGTACACAAATTTTGTCAAGCTTAAGTAGCAATCCGAATGGCTTATTGGCTCCCTCCAAACCATTAGGGGTAGATTTTCTTCATTTTTCTTCAGTTTTCTTTACCGCAACATCTATATTCTGGGCGACATGTGAATGGGACGAACAGCTAATCCGGCTTTGTTTACATTTGAATTCGGTCGGTGTCCATCATAGCGCGGCCGAAAGCGATCATTTCACGCTTTCTTTTGCGATGCTTGGACGACGTCGTTACCGTGTCTTCTTTAAAGTTAACCGACCCATTCAAGGTCTTCTTAATATCCATAATTGGAGCATTGAAATCTTGTATATCAAAGAAAAATCGGGTGTTTTTTTGCCGCGACCCGAAAGCAGAAATATTTTCCGGCCACAACTTAAGGAGTGTCCCATTATGCAGTGGCGAACACGAAATGCTGCGGTGGATCTAGTTTTCATTCATCTTTTTGTCAAAAATATTCATAATTTCAAGAACAATAAGAAATTAGCTAAAGTGTAGAAATTTTAGGGAGGAATCTTGCAAAACATCGTCAAAAATCGATATTTTTCGGTTTTTTTTAGTATGTATGAACACTTTTGAGGCGAGTTGTGAATGGACGGTATGGGAGACCTCGTGTAAGAGAATGGACCATTCTCGAGACTGTAGCAGAATGTTGCAGTGGAAGCCATACGAAGTATATATCGACACAGATTTGCGAAAGTATCGTAAGTCGACTTTTTACGAAAATGTGTTTTTAATGCAAAATTGTTTTAAAAGGTACGACTCACCATCCTGCAAAATATTTTCGCTGAAAACGCTATAGTACCTATGGAAATTAAATTCCAATTTTATCGTATGTAATTATGCACTTTTCTGCATCCGCGAAATTATCGTATGTCATACAAAACTATTTTGATATTTTGATATTCATTGATCTAGCTGGTGATAAGATAGGCTGTGAAAGCTCGAATTAGTGCTTAGGTGTGCTATTTATTACGTAATCACTTTTTTGATGATAAAATTAAATTTTTTTTGTTTTATTATCGTAAAAATATCGTATCGCGCGAAATTATCGTATGTGCAAACATCCTTATTTGCAATTGTTCGCAATTTTTTGTCAAAATTTAAGTTTTCTATCGATTGTGTAGTTAAAACCAAACAAACTGAAACAAATTTGGTGACGATTTTGCTCTTTTAAGCTGATTAAATTAAAAAAAACCTGTTCCTGTAAAATTTGATTTTTCGACATGCGATACTTTTGCAAATCTGCGACAATATGTTGTAATTTAAACCAAAATTTGGCCATACAGAAATAACAAGTAAGAAAGCTACAATCGACTGTGCTCGACTGTGAGATACCCGGTACCTAAACATTTGCGCTTCACACTAAAAGGCAATTTAAAAATGTACATACACTACATTGTACATACATATGTACATTGGCGCCATTATATCGCACGGCCAAGGCTCGAATGCGCCACCTGTCGGCTACAGTTTGCAACAGCAGTGCCTTAGGGCGGTGTGTTAAAATTCTAACCTTATTGCTAATATCTCCCATGTTTATCATCCGATTTTACTGAAATTTTCAGGAAACGTCCGCTCTATTTTATTCATTTTTTGTATTTATTAACTTTTACCCGAAAAAAAAAACGAGTTTGGCTTATTTAACGTTTTTTATGATTTTTGACGGCGGAAGTGGGCGTGGCCAAATTTTAAAACAAACTTGATCTGCGTGCAACAGATTCCAATGTTGTCACCAAATTTGGTAACTCTAGCTCTTATAGTCTCTGAGATCTGTTGTTTCACACGGACGGACAGACGGACAGACGGACATGGCTAAATCGACTCGGCTGGTGATACTGATCAAGAATATATATACTTTATGGGGTCGGAGATGCCTCCTTCTGCCTGTTACATACATTCTCCCTTGGCACAAACTTATAATACCCTTGTACCCTATGGGTACCGGGTATAAAAACATCGCATTTTTGGAAACTCAAAAATATTAAAATTTGTAATTTTTATTAATAAAGGCAACTGTAAACCCCAAGCACCAAGAGCATTTCACATTTTCTATTGTCGTTTCTATCCAACGATAGAAGAGGCTTTTTTCCGTCGATGATATGATAATGATATTTAATGTTGGTTTAAACTTTAAAGTTTAAACACTGTGTTTACCGCAATAACTTGAGCACTGATCAATGATGGATCAGTAATCAGTGATCAAGTTTGTTTTGGTAAAGGCAACAACTCTTGTTACTTCTAAAAGCAGCCAAGTCAGCTCTCTGAGACGTAAAAACTAAAACGCACGATTTTTTCAAAAACAAAATTGCGTCCATAATATTAAAGGTTATTTTAATTTTAATTTAAAATTAATTTCTTTCAGTGCAACGCCTTGACACTACTCCCATTAGGATTCAGAAATCTTCCTACGATTTTCAGGTCAGATTAGGGGTCTCTTGGCATAATCTCCCCCTGTAATTTTCACACACATTTCCCAGAGGTCTGCACTTGCAGTTGCGATTGCAGTTAAAGTTTCACATTTGTCTGGCAGTTAGCGTTTTATTGTTCACCACTTCAGATAACTCCCTCTAATTTTTGTACCCCCGAATGCAGACTGTCGCCACTTTGGCTGTTTATTTGCCAGAGCACAAAGTGAATAAAGTGAATTTTTATCAGCTTCACAAGTAAATAGACAACAAGATACACGTATTCTTGGCAAACGCTTCTGATTTTGCTTCGTTACTTTTTCTTTTTTCTTTTTGGGCGGGTATACGTTTTGCTCGTTTACTCTGTTTGGGAATTGAACATTTTAATGTTCTGCATATGAATGGATTTCGCTCTTGTTGTTGCCCATTAAAAGCTAAAGGGTGGGTGGCGAAAGGGGCGAGTGGGAGGCAGAGGGGTAAACAAATCCGAGAAGAAAGCAAAGTCAGCGAAGTAAAAAGTACATACATGTGCATATAATTATGTAGTGTACATCTGTAGTTCTACTTTGAACGATTTAAATAGACGGGATCTTCACTTTTATCACTTTATTCGGCTCAGTGCTTAGTCTGTTGTGTAGTTTTGTTTAGTGAGTCATTCGGAGGTATAATATCGTGACACTTTGCTTAAATGGATTTTATGTTCGGCGCCTATTAAGGTGATCAAAAGCCATTGCAATCCGCCAGATCAGGCCCTGGCCCCCAATATAGCCAATAATTGCCGGCGAAGAATGCAGTTTCTGGCAAATTGGCTTTTGCCGTCAAAGCTGAATTAAATTGCATTGGTCTAAAATCTATTTCCGAACTCACTATTTATTCGACTCAATATTTCTGACACCTTTTGTCCGAATAAATCTCAGCTGATGAACTGGCCAACAAAATTTCCGTCATATCTATACATTTATTTTTACAATTTGTTTATGTTTCGTTCGCGGAATATTTTGGAAATTTATCTGTCCCAGCTATTGTTGTTTTTGCCAGCGCGGCTTAAGTGATTTCTGGGGCAGACAAAACTGATTTATTTGTCCAGCACGAGCGGCGCGAAGAGCGGGGAAAAGTGCAGGGCGCCGGGGAAAAGTTTCGTCTGCCAAAACCGCCAGCCAAACCGTTTCGGAGAAAGTTTTCCCCCAGTTGTTGCAATTTTTGCGGGCATTCAGCTTTGTTTTGGCATTGCCCCTTCTCGTTTTCGATTGCAGCGCAGCCTTGGCAGCAATTTTGTAGACATAAACAAAAGGAAAATACAAAAGGGTTCGGAACTAGTTGGGATAATTTGAATAGGAGCTAAGTATACCCTTATTTTAGTATTATACATTTATTAGGAACCATTATCAATTGGTTTTTCGATATGAAAATATTGCATTGAGTACTAATGAGGCAGAAGTGGCTCCCTTCTGAAACTGCTTCTTCTCTTTGGCAAGAGCTTTATGTGTTTCTTGCGATTTTACCTTTAGAATCTTTTTGATAAAAAATATGCCAAACAACTTTTAAAGGTAAATTAGTTAAGAAATTCCATCATTAAGTAAAATGGTTATTACTTTTTTATTATTCCTATTACAGCCTATCTATTGAAGCCTATCTGAGTGCCCAAATCTTATAATAATTTAACCAACTCTTCAACTTTGGTGACCCATTTCCATTAAGCTAGAGTATCTTTGGGTTAGGTCGAAATACAATTGTTGGCTTTGTGGCCATTACAGCCACAAGTTGTGAGCGTGGCCAAAACTAGGCTACAATGTTTGAGCCACAGCCAAGAGCAGTGGCAGTGGCAGTTAGAGTAACGGCAATGGTAACCAGAACAATTAGCGCTGCCGAAACTGCTGAGCCATAAGTTTCCATTGGCAACAAGGAGGATACACAGAAGGACACACCGCACTCGGATCCGGATCCTGTCGTCTGTCGTCTGTCGTCTGGGGAGCGGCGATGGGGAGTCAAGCACCCTTTTCTTTTTGGCAAAGAATAACAGAAAAGAGAGAGAGTCTAGTCAAGACGAAACTAAATTAAATGCGGCTGAGGGGACAATTATTTTGTCATTTATCTCATATATGGCATAAAGTTGCGAACAAGTTCCTTTTGAACTCGTGTTTGAGCTGCTTAGCGACACGTGGCCTCTGCCGCTGAGGTAAACTTTCGCTCTCCTAGCTGCAGTGTAAAGTATATTAAGTATACGCCGTGATATGCCTCCCCGGCGGATACTTTACTTTTATTTACTTGTCGCTGGGCATATTAAATTTCCATCACCATCCCAGCTTCCCCACGAAATTTCCCCCACAAACTTGAATGAATTTGTTACTTTCAAGGCCTTTCCATCGAATTGCTTTCCTGGGGGCGCTGCGCGAATTGAATTAAGTTGTGCGATTGAAGCATAAATAAATTCATTAAATACTTTGAACGGATCCAGTGCCTTTCTAGCTAATATTTAAGGCCTTCGATCTGGTCTGTCCGCTTGGCTCAACAGGTTATAAGTCCACCTTCCTCTGAACCCAGCCCAACTACAAGTACAAGTACAAGACCACGTCCAAGTGGGGACTTGACCTTCCCAATGCGCCTATTGATTCAATCATAAAAATAACTGCAGGATGTTTTGGATTTCTCTTTGGTCCCCTGTATTTGTATCTGTATCTGGTCGTGGCCCTAGCTACTCAGTGCATTTCGTATCTTGTATCTCACTGCCGGTGCTGTCTCGCAGCTGCCTCATTATGGATGAATTTCAATCGGACCGAGTGATTCACAATGAAGCCAACTACAAGGAGCGGAGGAGCGGTGGACTGTTGGCCGATCGATGAATAAACCAAGACTTAAAGAATATCAAGAGAAATGTACAAGGAAAGCTACTAGGAAAAGGGACACAGAAAAAATCTTTGATAATTTATCGACTACAACAAAAGGACAATAAATGTATTTATGTAATTATTAGCTCTTACTTGAATTTATGTCAAACTTTATTTATATATTTTCTTTAATAAACATATTATAAGATAATATATTATATTCATAGCAAAGCAGTCTCTTTAAAATAGTAAATATATAAAATAGTATTAATTTATTTGATTTATTAGAATAAGTTTTCAATATTTTAAGTTATAATATTGCTACTGTTATTATATCAAGATAATACACAAATAAATTATTAAAAATGTATTGCTAGATAATTTTCTAATGAAACATTCTATCTCTTTTATTAGTCATTTTTATTATTACAAAGAATACAAATTCCCATCTTCAATTCAACTTTTTGTCCAGAATTTCACTTTGTGCTTCTTTTTCTCCCTTGTGCGAAATTTAACCGGATCTCTTCTACTTTGAGCCCGCTTTTGTTAAAGCTCGCGCAGTCCCGGCTTACAGTGGAGATTAAATTAACTACCTATTAGCCTCGGCCCTGCCCTTTGACCCTCTCGCCAGATGTATCTTTTTTTAGCCACCTTCATTTGCCCAGGGAACTTAATATGCATCATCCTCATCAGCCGGGGTCCCAGTTAATTTCACCTTTCAGGGACTATAGTAGTAATCCTGCAGACAGGCTTAATGCCCGCACATGCCAACAAGCTCGGCAGCATAATGCGTCAAATTGCTAATTAAGAACTGCAACAGCGGCAACTTTTTGCCCCCCGATTAGTGGCCATGTCATTAGGGTCCAGAGGAGCGGGGAAAGGCGAGGGAAAGCGGGGAAAATCCAACCCAAAAACGGGGAGGCCAAAGGACTGAGCTTGCGTGTTAAGATATTTGATTATGACAAACAGCACACGGCCACACACTCGCTCACACACACACACATACCAATTAGCCAAAGGCGTGTCCTTTTGGTCTGAAAAGTAGACTACGCTTTTTTTATGTTGTTACTCTGGTCATTCAACTATTTGCGCCAAAAACAGAAACAGAAGCCGAACCGAATTTGTGTCACGTCACAGTGGCAGTCTGGCAAAAAGAGGGAGAACTAATTAAGGGCTTAAAGATAGCGACAGTGAGCGAGCGAGCGATTAAAAATAGTGCGAGTGGAGGCTGCACACGCCTATTTTTAGGGTCAACCCGGGGTCAAGCACACTGCGGCTAGACAGGGCGCCTGCCACCTGTGCCACATGGCTAAGGGTCGGCGTCGACTATCTGCGAACGGTGTCTAATCAACCCCCGAAACCCGGGACATATTTTAAAACCTCCAATTTATTTGCGTTGCGGCGACAAGGGAAGGGTTCTTTTTTTTTGGGTAGCCCACTGAGGCTGCAATAATACGAATTGATTTTCGCAGGCTGCAGACAACGACGCATCCGTATCCACATCCGCAACCTTATCCGCATCCGCTACCTCATGGCATATCCCACAATAACAAGCCACTGAACAAAAAATTCCGATCAAAATGTAACTTTTTTTTTTGAAACTTTGGACAATAAAATCCTTACAGGAATCATTACCGATACAAAACTTAATTAATTATCTAATTATCCAGGTATAAATTATTTTCACGTTTTCAATAAATTTATTGAGTAGCAAAATAATAAAATTGAAAGAAATGCAATAACTAATAACTATTAAAAATATGTTGAAGCTTTAATAATACGACTAACATTATTTACAAGTTTCGAGGAACTTTGATATTTCTTTCTGTGCAAAACATCCATCGCCACATCGAAACTCGATTGCTAAAAACTTCCAATTCGAATTTTACGCCTAAATACTTGAGGAAATTGTTGATTTGATTTTGGCCGCGTGAAAACTTTTTAATTAATTGGCCCCGACTCGGCAGTTGCTCTATTTGCCGTTCTTAGTGCTTTTATGGGAGTGCGGATCTGGATTTGGATCTGGAATGGGCAATGGGTCTCGGGCCATTTGAATTCGTTCGAATGGCAAACGTGACCCAAAAGTTGTTGGCTCATGTTTTTGGCCATCTTCCCCGGAAGCGGACGTGACAGTAATAGGTCATGCTCGATTCCTTTCGATTTTCCGACGCGGCGCCACCAATAAAAAGTTTGCTTTACTTGATTTTGATTTGATATTTTTGAGTAGAGCATAAATTTACCTTCGTTTTTTCGTGTTGCAAGTTTCGTCCGTTTTTATGGTTTTTGGTCAGCCGAGCTCTGATTACTTTCCTGATGTGATTCCGAATTCTTGAACTTTGCTCTTCATTTTTGGATAACACACTTTAATTAGCTTATCAAAGCCTATATTAATAATACACTTTTGTTGACAAACATCTTGAAGTGATAACAATGTTGGACTGCAGTTTTTCTGTGGCACTTGTAATAGGAAAAGGTATATACAAAGAAACTTTAACTTAATACATTTATGTTGGGTAATTTATTTCTTATTTGTTAGTTCTACTTTCTTATAGTTTTCATTTATATTTAAATTGAAAGCGGAACCATATTTCATTGCACATTTCTTGACTTTTTTAAAGTTTATTTTATAGACTCTGACTTAGCTCAGTAAAAAGTATTTATATTCTTAGGGAAAAATGCAATTATTATCTTCTGTTAAAGATTTAAAATTTAATTATTTAATTTAATTAATATAATACTTTATTATTGACCTTAAAGTCTATACTTTTTTAAGTCTTATGCTGAATTTAGCTTTTTTAGACAAACTAAAAACTAATTTTCACATAATATAGAAAGTTGTTCTGTTGATATATTTAATTTGACTTAAATTCAAGATTCAATTATTGTAAACCAGTTCGAGTCATTTTAAACTTAATTCATTACTGAGGCCTTCCTTAAATAAAACTTTGGTTAAATTAAATTGAAAAACTTCGTTTCTTTGTCATCTGCCTTGAAGTGCTCCTTACACACAATTTCCGGCGGGAATCGCTTGCACGCAAATTCACTTTTCACTTCCCGGCTTTTGCAGCCTCCATCGCGGCGGCGTAACTCAATTTAAAATTCTTTTCAATTAATTGAATTTCGACTAATTACACGCACTTAGCACTTTGACGGCTTCCGATGGTTTCGAAAGTGACAGAGGAAAGGCGCGCCAAAAAGGACTTCCGAACGCGAGCGCCTTCGCTGGCCGAGTGACAATGCGTCGTATACGCAACTTCCTGCCGCACAGTGTCGCGTTCCATCGGCTACTGAACGGCCGCTCGTTGTTTTTGCCGACAAACCGACGTGGAAGCAACAAGCGCGCACGCCAATCGTCCAGGAGCGGACTTGCCAGCCCCCTCTTCGAGATGGGCGCCCTTATAAAACGTGGGTATTTGCTAACGCCCGCATTCCCAGTGACATCACCCATCCCCAGACCGCATTCAGCCAGTGTTAGATGCGTAATAAAAACGTCTGCATAATTAAACACCGGAGATTTCACTTAATCTGCGAGCACTTGACATATTTATCATATTTATTGCCGTGCGCCCGAGTCGGGCGACGTGGACCAGCGGCAGGCAACCACCTGTTAGCGTGGCGCCACCATCATGTTAGCCAACAGCAAGCCACTCGAGATTCGAAAAGCTCTTCTGCTATTCGTGGACCCTCACCATCATCAACTACCACCGTACGCCGCGAGACTGCGGCTCTTAAACATTCCGTCTCTCCTGGATCGGAGAACTTGCCATGGTGTTCTCTTCCTACACAAACTGATACAGGGACAGATTGATTCTGCGGCACTGCTAGGCCGAATACAGTTTTGTGTTCCGGTCAGAACGTCACGACAATTCCGGCCGATATTTTTGGAAATATGCAGGACAAACTTTGACTGCCATCATCCGTTTCGTGTTCTTTGTACACACTATAATGAATTGTATCGTCTTTTGTCTTCTGATTGTCTGACTATTGGACATATCCTTAATGCGTTGTATGTATAATTTTGTTATAAATGTAAATTTTTAATTGTATATTATTAGAATAAGCATTATATACTAGCAGATATTTGTTAGTTCCTAATAAATGAAATGAAATGAAATGAAATGAAATTTGTGCTGGTCAAGAGCCACGCAAGAGCTTTTAATAACAGCGGAGAAGTAATGTTAATACGAAAACGCATGTATATGTACAGCTATTGACAGATAATTAGAAAGATGACTATGGTGGTGGTCTTTGCATCGATAGGAAGCCAAAAAACAGAGTTAGTAGGCCAGTAGTATGCCTAATATAATCTAGAAACATTAATCTTCAGTAAATAATAAGGATCTAATCAATATCCTGCGGTGTAATTTGTATTTTAATATGAACAGAATTTTTTTTAGAAATAATTTTCAACGTAGTGAGTTTTTTTGCAGGTGCGGGGTGTGAACAGTTTTGCAAGTTAACTTTTTTTTAAACGAGTTTCAATGCTAATTGTCTTTGTTTATTTATAGTTTTCATTAAAATACATAATATTAATACAATTTGGTTAGGCTAAGGCATACAAATATGTAATTTGAGCATTTTATACCTTCTAATAGAAATCATATGTAGGAGGCATTTTTGACTTACTCCTATCAATTTTTGGTAACTATCTTGCAACAAAAATTGGATAATACCAATCATAAATGGTAAAGTAAATAAAAGTATCCCAACTTTGTAGCTAAATAATTAAAAAAACAACAAATTTTGAAATAACTCTGATATCTTTCTAATTAGCTGGCACTGCCACTGCGGAGCACCGCAGGATATTGATTAGATCCTTATTATATACTGAAGATTAATGTTTCTAGATTATATTAGACATCATACTGGCCTACTAACTCTGTTTTTTGGCTTCTTATCGATACAAAGACCACCACCATAGTCATATTTCTAATTTGCTGTCAATAGCTGTAGCTTCTACTGATGTTATCGAACTTGATATTAATAAATATCTGTTGACTTGTAAATTGATTCTTTTTTTTTTTGTCTAGCAAATCTAAGCGCACGCTTTTTGTGATAAACTTATTCCTCTTGTGTCAGTTCGAACGGATAGTTTAACTTAGCAATTATTGTGTCCCTCTTAATTATTCGGTACATTAAATAGGACTTTTGTTTAAGACACTATACAAAGTAAATGGCAAATATTTAATATAATAGAGTATTAATCAGTAAATTGATTTTCGTGTTCTATATGTATTTAAAACAGTCACTTAACATATATTAAATTTAAAAGTTGTCAAATTATTGCCACTAAGAGCCATTACAAAGTTTGTTTGAAACTTGGCGGTTCTACAGAGCTAAGATGGTTCCAAAACCGGTCTGCCTTGCATCCATTATTCTAAGTTATTGTTAGCACTTTGGTGTTTAATTGTTTTGTGACCTATATTTGTTATATGAGGGTGTTAGCTAACTCGAGGTCTAGTCGGCTTGATTGAATCTACGTAAATCCAGACTTGTCAGATGAGGCCATTTGCCTTCTTCTTAAGTTTTCTTTTATTATGTCTGCGGGGTTTTATACTAGCGAATTACCAAATTGAGAGTTGTGAATTTTCAGTGCACGCTTCAAAACAACGGTCGCTGCGCTGAATATTGAAGGGCCATCTGGAATGCTTGTCAAAACGCGATTTTGGTGAATTAAATCAAGCCGACTAGACCTCGAGTTAGCAAAAACGCTAATACTATGTTAACACTTCTTATAAATTTATAATTACACTGCTAAAAAAAGTAAAATGAAAAAAAAAATAATTAAGGTTCGCAATAGTAATACTATTTAAATAGAGTAATATTTGACACAGCCTTCGTTATGTTTTTACACATATACATACATATATGTAATTTTTTTAATGATATAATAATTTAGCTTTTTATTCGTTTGATTTTAATAAGGTAGGAAACCTTCTGCATAATTACCAAAAAAGCTGGATTAATTGGTTTGTTTATTATTACATAACAACAAAAGTATACTCTTCAGGTTTTAATATTAGTGCATTCTATTTGTTTAACATGACTGATCGTCAGCAATAAAAACGCTGCTCAGCAGCAAAACAACTTCATTAAGTTTTCACACTTCGTATCGTTCGGACCTTGTTTTCCTGTTAAAGTCCGGAATAATGTGCGGCATCTTCTCCATATTTTCCCGGGATGGGGAACCGATTCCCCCACAAACCCTGCATGGCAGCAAACACAGCTTGAGGGAGTTGGCCTATCGACAAAGTGGAAAGCAGCGGCATTGAGGCCCGGACTCTACGGGCGTCTATGTGATCCCTTCGGAAGGAGTGGCCATGGTGCACGAACGCCTTAGGGTCGTGGGCGTGGCAGAGGGGGATCAGCCCTTCGTCTCCGAGGATGGCAACCTCATCCTGGTGGCCAACGGAGAGATCTACAACTATCTGGAATTATCGGCGGGGATTGCGAAGAGACGCGGCTCCTACAATCCCAAAAGCGATTGCCATGTGATCCTGGAATTGTACAAAGATTACGGAGTGCACCTTCTGGATCACATCAGCGGGATGTTTGCGTTTGCCTTGTATGATCGCAGGACCAAAGAAGTCCTCCTGGCCCGGGATCCTGTTGGCATTATACCCATGTATGTGGGCGAGGATGAGGCGGGAAACCTCTGGGTCGCCTCGGAGATGAAATGCCTGGTGGACACCTGCCCCAAAGTGGAGACCTTCACACCAGGAGAGGCTCGCTTCGGAAGAGTCGGCCAGCTGCAAACCTGCTGGCGGTTCCAGCAGTCCTGGATCAAGGATGTACCCAACCAACCCTGCGACTTGTCATTACTTCGTTCCAATCTGGAGTCGGCGGTTAGGAGTCACCTCCAGTGCGATGTTCCCTTTGGAGCCTTGCTCTCCGGAGGAGTGGATTCCAGTCTTATAGCCTCTATAGCCACGAAGATTATGAGGGAGAGGGATCCCAACTACCGGTTGAAAACCTTCTCTGTGGGTCTTAAAGATGCCCCCGATTTGAAGGCCGCCAGACTTGTGGCCAAGCATATAGACAGCGACCACAAGGAGATCCTCTTCGACATTGACGAGGCCCTGGATAACATCAGGGACATAGTTTATCACCTTGAAACATACGATGTATCCACAGTGAGATGCAGTATTCCAATGCTCCTGCTGGCTAGAGACATCAAGAGCACTGGGATCAAAATGATCCTGTCGGGCGAAGGAGCAGATGAGCTATTCGGAGGGTATCTCTACTTCCACAGCGCTCCCAACTACAAGGACTTCCACGAGGAGTTGGTGAAGAGAGTTTTGGAGTTGCATTTATCCGATTGCCTCCGCACCAACAAGGTGACCATGGCCAAGGGACTGGAACTACGGGTACCCTTTCTGGACACTGGATTCGTAAACCATGTGATGCAGATCCGGCCGGAGGATAAGATACCGGGAGCGCTAAATAAATTCGGAGGAGAGCAGCATAAGCGGATCGAGAAGTACATCCTGCGAGCTGCCTTTGCGGACAACTATCTGCCGGACGACGTCCTGTGGCGGCAGAAGGAGCAGTTCTCGGACGGAGTAGGCTATGATTTGATACACTTCCTCCGACTGGATACAGCCAGTCACGTGACCGATGAAGAATTTGCCGAAGCAGCGCTCCGGTTCCCCTTCAACACACCAGCCACCAAAGAGGCGTATTACTACCGCTGCATCTTCACCGAACAGTTTCCCGGAGACTCGGCTGTTCGAACTGTGGTGAAGTGGGCGCCTCGTCGCGATTGGGGCTGTCCAGAGGATCCGTCCGGACTGGCTCAGGCCGCCCACCAGACCCAAAAGGGCTGCTAGTTCAAAACTGGGTATATGAAGTTCATAATTTCTCTGAGCCTGTTAAAAAAATCCTTTGACTACTCTTAAAATATCTTTAAGAGTATAATGTTTCCTATGAAATGAGTTGATGCTTGGTAAGCATGTCATAATTGTGTACAAATTAATGGCATTAAATATTCTGTGACATGAAAAATGTGAACTTTTGATACGAGTACAGAAATAATTTAAGTAAACATACATATACATATGTATATGCATTTTTAAATGTTTCAAGTGTTTGTGACGTTAGGGTATTTCAATTAAAAGTTGAATCTGTGACCTTTTTAAGTAATTTGTTTAATATTTCAATTTATATAAAAGATAATGTATTGTTGGCAAAAGAGCATGAGAGAGGCAAAAATAAAACCGGTCTCTCTCGCATCGATGCACGTGCTTATAAGACTCTCTGGCTAGCTGCCAAAATTGAGAACAAATGAGAGAAAAAATATACGTTTTTCAAATATTAACACATGATAATACCCTTTGGCCTTAAATAATAATCTAAATAAAATGCAGTTGTAAAACAATCTTTTTAGAAAGGAGTATAACTAACTTTTTGTGAATTACTTGACGAAGTTATTTTATTTATTTATTCAATTTAGGCTTTTGGTGATCAGAAAATGTAAAGTTTTATATAAACAAGTTGCTTTTGATGTTCCAATCTGTATGTAATTATTAAAAATAATGTTTTATATTCAGTCGTAACAACTTTGTGTGAATAAAGGTTTGCTTTGAAATTAAAATGCTTTGAGATAGAGTAAATCGGATGACGAAATCGTTGATAAAGTGTAATCATCGCTGAATCGGAGAGAATCGCAAGAGAGTAAGCAAAAAGAGAGCGGGGTAAACAAAAATCAGCCGGCCTTTAAGTTTTTATACCCTTGCAGAGGGTATTATAATTTTGACCAGATGTTTGCAACGCAGTGAAGGAGGCATCTCCGACCCCAAAAAGTATATATATTCTTGATCAGCCTCACCAGTCGAGTCGATCTAGCCATGTCCGTCTGTCTGTCCGTCTGTCTGTCCGTCTGTCTGTCCGTCTGTCCGTCTGTCGGTTTCTACGCGAACTAGTCTCTCAGTTTTTGAGCTATCGGGCTGAAATTTCCAGCATAGTCTTATTTCTTTAGCACGCAGTATATATGTCGGAATGACCGAAATCGGACTACTATATCCTATAGCTGCCATAGGAATGATGGCGAAATTAATGTAAAAAAAAATTTAACTTCTCTGTTTTTCAACGTATTTCTATAAATTTTCAGACATAGCAGTTTTTTATGGTTCTAGAATTACGGTTTTAATTTCATTAAGATCGGACCACTATATCATATAGCTGCCATAGAAGCGATCGGTCAATTTATATGAAAATGTAAAATTCTACATGTAAAATGTAAAATTTACAAAATTCTATATTTTTTCAACATTACTAAAATGGTTCGATTTTCAATGATCCAATTGCAGACTGCAAGGGTATACCAACTTCGGTTTACCGAAGTTAGCTTTCTTTCTCGTTTCTCAATTATTTTGTGGCTCTCAGTTGTCCGACTTTTGATAAGATTGTCTGAATCATAAATAAATAATTTTGGGGAAGCCATTCATAGTGATTTTCAATTGAAAATTCTTTAATAGCAACAAGTGTCTCTGCAGATTTTAAATGAAGACGAGCTAATTCTAGAAGTTGGATGACGAAACTTGTGAGCACATGGTAATCAGTTCAACTAATTCACTGAGAGAAAAAGAGAGATTTCGAGAGACATACAGCAAATCAGACGGGGAGAGCTTTTCCATAAATAAGCGCTTCCCTCTAGAAACCTCTTCATTCAGTTGTTCAAGCTCGCCACGTGCGGATCTCGCCAGTTTTAATAATATTTTAATTAAATTCGTCAAGGAAAATCGAAACAATGTGCGGCATATTTTCCATATTTTCACGGGATGGGGAACCGATTCCCTCACAAGCCCTGCATGGCAGCAAACACAGCTTGAGGGAGTTGGCCTACCGACAAAGTGGAAAGCAGCGGCATCGAGGCCCGGACTCCACGGGGGTCTATGTGATCGCTTCGGAAGGAGTGGCCATGGTGCACGAACGCCTTAGGGTCGTGGGCGTGGCAGAGGGGGATCAGCCCTTCGTCTCCGAGGATGGCAACCTCATCCTGGTGGCCAACGGAGAGATCTACAACTATCTGGAATTATCGGCGGGGATTGCGAAGAGACGCGGCTCCTACAATCCCAAAAGCGATTGCCATGTGATCCTGGAATTGTACAAAGATTACGGAGTGGACCTTCTGGATCACATCAGCGGGATGTTTGCGTTTGCCTTGTATGATCGCAGGACCAAAGAAGTCCTCCTGGCCCGGGATCCTGTTGGCATTATACCCATGTATGTGGGCGAGGATGAGGCGGGAAACCTGTGGGTCGCCTCGGAGATGAAGTGCCTGGTGGACACCTGCCCCAAAGTGGAGACCTTCACACCAGGCGAGGCTCGTTTCGGAAGGGTCGGCCAGCTGCAAACCTGCTGGCAGTTCCAGCAGTCCTGGATCAAGGATGTACCCAACCAACCCTGCGACTTGTCATTACTACGTTCCAATCTGGAGTCGGCGGTTCGGAGCCATCTGCATTGTGATGTCCATTTTGGAGCCTTACTGTCCGGAGGAGTGGACTCCAGTCTTATAGCCTCTATAGCCACGAAGATAATGAGGGAGAGGGATCCCAACTACCGGTTGAAAACATTTTCGGTCGGTTTAAAGGATGCCCCCGATTTCAAAGCCGCCAGGCACGTTGCCAAATATATAGACAGCGATCATAAGGAAATCATCTTCGAGATTGACGAGGCCCTAGACGGCATCAGGGATATAGTCTACCATCTGGAAACGTACGATGTCACCACTGTGAGATGCAGCCTGCCCATGTTGCTGCTGGCCAGATACATCAAGAGCACTGGCATCAAGATGATCCTGTCTGGCGAGGGAGCAGACGAGATCTTTGGCGGATACCTCTACTTCCACAAGGCTCCCAACTGCGAGGACTTCCACGAGGAGTTGGTTAAGAGAGTGCGCCAGTTGCACTTATCCGACTGCTTGAGGGCCAACAAAGTGGCCATGGCCAAGGGAGTGGAGCTGCGAGTGCCCTTCCTGGACACAGGATTCGTCAACCATGTGATGCAGATCCGGCCGGAGGACAAGATACCGGGACCGCTGAACAAATTCGGAGGAGAGCAGCACAAGCGCCTGGAGAAGTACGTCCTGCGAGCTGCCTTTGCGGACAACTATCTGCCGGACGACGTCCTCTGGCGGCAGAAGGAGCAGTTCTCGGACGGAGTGGGCTACGACTGGATCGACAACATCCGGCGGGTGGCCACGAGCCATGTCACGGATGAGGAGTTCGCTGGCGCAGCTCTACGGTTCCCCTTCAGCACACCCAGCACCAAGGAGGCGTACTACTATCGCAGCATCTTCGCCGAGCAGTTTCCCGGGGAGTCCGCTGCCAGGACCGTGGTGAGGTGGGTGCCCCGCCTGGATTGGGGCTGTCCGGAAGACCCATCTGGACGCGCTCAGGCCGTCCACCAGGTCAACAAAGACTGAGAAAGTAAATAAATTAAATAAATTAGTTTAGTAAGGCACAAATAAAAACATACCTCCATTTAATAGTCGACTCGAGTGGTGCTCAATTTGCTTAAATATGCACTTATTCTGCCATCTGATATGGCGCCGGTCTACGGTTACAATGTACTCCGCCATATGGACTTGATTAAAGGCACGTGCGGGCCACTTGGCAACAGTATGTGAATATGAATATGAAAAACTAGCTGTCAATTACAAATAATATGCAAAGTAATGCATATTGCTCTCTGCCAATAAAAATGTCAATCAAGCCAATTACTTTTCGCTGATTTATTTAGTATAATTGTAAGTAATTGTAAAAGAATTGTAGATTCGCAAAAAGATTCAGAATGGATAATAAAATATGTTGAAAAATATTTAGACATAATAGTATACGTTTTTATTTAATGTTAGAATCAATTCAGATGCACTTTTAGAAGAACTCTTAAGAAATAAAATATTTTTCAAATAAGTTTAGTACAATTGTTTGGTATGTATCTTTATTATTTTATAATTACGATGTTTGAATTATAAAATAATAAAGTTTCAGACATCGGAAATATAAAATAATAAAGTTTCAACCATCTATCTCGCTCGCACAGGAACTCGCCTTAGATCTAGGGCGACCAAAAAATAAACTTTTTCATGATTTTAGCAATAATAAATAATTATTTAATTAATTAATTTTAAAACAAGAAGGAAAGTTAGTTTCGGTAAGCCAAAGTTTGTTTCATATAGATCAACCGATCGTTTATATGGCAGATATATGATATAGTTGTTCGATCTTAATGAAATTAAAACAGTAATTTTAGAACCGTAAAAACAGCTATATCTCGAAATTTAAAAATTACGTTGAAAAACAGGGAAGTTATAATTTTTTGTCCATTCATTTTCCGATCATTCCTATAGTCCGACATATGTATATAGTAGTTGCAATAGGAAGAAGACTATCTGCAAAGTTTGATTCGATAGCTAAAAACTGAGAGACTAGTTTGAAGTTTTCTCGGCTGGTGATTCTGATCAAGAATATATACATACATATATATGTATACTTTATGGGGCCGTAGAAGCTTCCTTCACTGCGTTGCAAACTTCTGGACAAAATTATAATACCCTGAAAGGGTATAAATATATAAGCTAAGAATAACATAGGAGTTTATTAATTATTAATTTAAAAATATGAGAATTTAATATTTATTAAAATGTAAGTTGGCAATGCGGGTCAATCAACTCCATTCCAATTGGCAACGCCGAAAAGGGTTACGTTTGTTCATGGCGTTATTTGATAGCCAGGTCTAACATCACTTACGTCGTATATCGTTACGTTGTTTGGTTACGTCTTGCTAATTTGAGTGTAACAAGTTGGCGTGGAAGCTCCGTACTCAAACACACGAAATATGGTTTCTAAGCAGTACGATAGAGCGAGAGGGTGAGTATTGACCTCTCGTTTTGGCTCAATGCTTAGGAACACTTTTGGCGTGTCTGAGTACGGAGCTGGAGGAGAAAATAACATGGCGGGCACACTAAGAACCGGTCACGTCGTAAATCGTTACGTTTTTTTCACTTACGTCGTAAATCTGCACGTTTTTGTTCACTTACGTTACGTGGTTCGCTTACGTCTTAATAGGTGTGACCAGTTGCCGCGATGGGAAAATCGGAGTTTTCCGACGAATAAAAATAGGGGAAAACAGACGGAAAGCCCGGTGGCCACACTGGATTTTGTAATTTTTTTCGCAACGCAACGGGGCTTACTAAATCGTTACTAAATTTAAGCCTAATCTGTGTAATCCACGCGTAAACGGTGCCAGACAGGTGATCCCATGGAGCAATGCTGCGAAATATGATGTTTGCCGGGCACAGAAAAGCCTCGGCGACCGCAAATAAAGTGCAAATTCTCTGACCCCAGCGCGTCACCCAAAAGAGAGACAGCGCGACAGAGTGAGCGAGGGAAAGGGAGAGAAAGAAAAACGTTGACGCGAGCAGCGCTGCCAAAGACGTTGGAATTCGTGCTCCGCCGCTGCTGTTGTTGTGGTTGTTGTTGCTGCCTCCTCCGCAGTCGCGCAGCAATAACGGTAGAGAGACCACTAACAACAACAACAAACACAAATGTCAAAGTGAAACTGACTGCGCTGCCCCAAGAACAACAATAACAATAACAATACGCGGAACATTATTAGGAAGAGCAAAACTGTGATCTCTGCTTTTTGGGGCAATTGTTCAATTTGGCTGTGGTCGAAAGTAAATTTAGTCAACTCGTTACGCGTATTTGCGGCCATCGGCAGGCGTTTCTCCCACTGGCGGCTGGAAAATCAATTCTTCGGACTGCCAAAGGGCAGCAACGAGCAGCAGTTGTTGTGTTAAATTCATTTTGCGGCCCAGCCCAAAACAAAAAACGAGAGGAGAAAGAAGCAGAGGCAGAAGCAGAGGCGAAGCAGCGCAGCCGGATTTGCAAATAGGTACGTGTGTGTGTGTGTTGGAGTGCTGATGTTTGTGTGCGTGTGAGTGCGTATCCCAAAGATACAAATGCAAAAAAAAAAAAAATGTGTTAAAAAAAGCCACTAAACTTGAGCAAATCACTTCCTTTAGCGCTCTCTATCTCTCTCTCTCCGGCGGGTGACATTTAGCGGCGGAATGACGTCGTCGCCGGCAGTTTTTGAACAATTAATGAACCAAAAATTCGGCCAGCTGTCGCCAAACATTTAGTTAGGTTAAGATACGGCGCGGTGCGGTTCACACCTTGAAATCTGATTACCAAGTTCGTATCTTATCGCGGTGCATAGCGAAGATTGAAGGAAAACCCTGAGAAATAGTTACGAAAGCAGGCTTGCTCGTGAAGTTGAGTTTGTTGATGTTTTTTATAAATAGAAAATTGCGTATGCAAATGCTAATTTGTAGCTTCGCTTCGTAGTTCTCTCGAAAAAGTTACACACTCTCCCGCTCACTTTTGGCTCGCTGTTCTCTCTCTCTCTCTCAACAAGTCGCTGTTGTTGCTTGGCAATTGTTGTTGTCATTTAGCTATATTATCTCATTCGCCCCGTTCCATTGCCATATAAATAATACAGGGCACACTCGATACGAAAGACCCAGCAGCAGGACCATTTAGGAAGGCCCTCATAACATTTACTTGTATTACTCTGTTAAATTGAAATTTAACTTTTTAGAGCCCACCAATCGATATCATCAGTGTCCATTGCTATTTCCCACTTAAGCAAAACTAGTTATGTTTCAAGAGTCTAATTTAATTTGCTTAAAGTCAAAGAATAGAACATAATATTCACTCTTTTTAGAGCGTTCACTGTAATTATTATTGCTCCCCGCACAACACACAAATTGTTGAATTGTGACGGCAGCACACACTGCCAAATATTGAAATCGCGGAATCCCAAACCCAAATCCATATATTGTTTTCCGAGCTTCCTGTACACGGCCACCGCCTGCCTCCCAGTTTTGCACCCACCGAGGCTGAGACTGACTTCGTCACGCTCTCGGCGCCCGTGAGATGATTCACGTTTTGTGCACGTAACAACGCCCCACCATCTGGATACCCATGGTATCCCTCCTGTCTCCTCGCCAACTCCAAGTATCCAAGTATCCGAGTATCCGTGCCCATCCCCACCCGCACAGCCGTTCACCTACTTTTCCAGCTCTCCGCTCACAGCTTTCATTCTCTGTCCTCCACTCCGCTCTTTATCGCTATTCTGGCTCTGTGACTTCACCTCACACGGAAATTGTTGCCCACTTGGCCAATTGCTGCGGCTGTTGCGCTGCTACTGCTATCCACTTTTAGGGTTCCACTGCGCATGATCAGTTAATTCCAGCAACTCGAGTGTGATAAACGAGAGTGTAAGGGATTTGGCGGGAAGATTTTTGGAAGGTCGACGACAACAGCATCTATTAGTCACGGCTTAACATATTTTGTACGAATTTTTGGGATAGTTTAGTTTATTGAAGAGGAAGTGTGTTATCGGGATGTGTATTATTAAATATGTACATACATTGAAATTGGGTTTAAAAATATCAAGTTAATACTAGTAGAAATTTCCCCTAAAACATAACTATAATTGGAAACTTGGAGCTGTTTAATAGAACGTTCTAGTGACGCAGAAAAGTGAAAGAGAAACCTTTGTGAAAATATTTATGTTGTAAAGAAATCAATCCATTTAGTTTTGTTTAAAGTTTATTAAGGGTTTCGCTGACATTTTTTACAGTAAACAGCACACAGTTCCATTGAAAGAACCTATATATTTTATTTATTTATTTAGATAAAGCTAACAATTAGTTAAAAACTAAAAGCTAACATGCAGATTAGAAGCATTAGCTACTGAGGCCTAGAACCTATTTATTATTTTCTGGCTTAGTTCTTTAAAATGGACAATTAAATAAGCATTGGTCAATTTCCAGTCTTGACAAATAATTATTTGGCTAAAACCCTAATTAAATTAGCTTAAAGCCAGCCAAAATATAATTTGTTTTTATTAAATTTCTCGTTTAGATATCAAAATCTTATTGTTTTTATAGTTATTTTTGTATATTGTTTACATACATACTGAACAAAAAAAGCAACAAATACTTATTCGCCTCTCCAGTTCCTGGTCATGTCATCAATTTCAAATTTATCGCTGTGAACTTTTTATGGTGTCTGCATCCTTGCACCAACGCCATCCCCATCCCCTGGCCACCACCCATCCTCATGCAACTTTAATTTAATTTACGGAACACTGCAGCAGATTTACTAACCCGGAATCCTGGTTTATTACAGTTGCCGCAGCGCCGAGGAGCGAGAGCGGAGACACAAGTCGCCATGGCCTACCGCAAGCCCAGCGATCTGGACGGGTTCATCCAGCAGATGCCCAAGGCGGATATGCGCGTGAAGGTGCAGCTGGCCGAGGATCTGGTGACATTCCTGAGCGACGACACAAACTCGATTGTGTGCACGGACATGGGCTTCCTCATCGACGGCCTGATGCCCTGGCTGACGGGCAGCCACTTTAAGATCGCCCAAAAGTCGCTGGAGGCCTTCTCGGAGCTGATCAAGCGGCTGGGCAGCGACTTCAATGCGTACACGGCCACCGTGCTGCCGCATGTGATCGATAGGCTCGGAGACAGCCGGGACACGGTGCGCGAGAAGGCGCAACTGCTGCTGCGGGACCTGATGGAGCACCGAGTGCTGCCGCCGCAGACGCTGATCGACAAGCTGGCCACCAGCTGCTTCAAGCACAAGAACGCCAAGGTGCGCGAGGAGTTCCTGCAGACCATAGTGAATGCCCTGCACGAGTACGGCACCCAGCAATTAAGCGTGCGCGTCTATATTCCGCCAGTGAGTGCCCTCCTGGGTGATCCCACTGTCAACGTGCGGGAGGCGGCCATTCAGACCCTGGTGGAGATCTACAAGCATGTGGGCGACCGCCTGCGGCCGGATCTGCGTCGCATGGAGGACATGCCCGCCTCCAAGCTGGCGCTGCTGGAGCAAAAGTTCGATCAAGTCAAGCAGGAGGGACTGCTGCTGCCCTCGGCCTCCAAAAGCTCCAATGGCAATGGCAACGGCAACGGTAACGGCTTGGGCCTGGACGAGGCGGACAACATTGGGATCAAGGAGCGCCCCACGCGGATGATCAAGAGGCCGCTGCACTCGGCCGTCTCCTCCACGCTGCGCTCCAAGCCCAGTTCCACCGATTCAATCGGTGATGCCGGCGCCGTGACCATGGAGATCTTCGAGGCCAGCTTTGAGCTGGTCCCGCAGCTGAACATCTTCCATGCGAAGGACATGGACGACATATACAAGCAGGTACTGGTGATCATTAGCGACAAGAGCGCGGACTGGGAGAAGCGCGTGGAGGCGCTGAAGAAGATCCGGGCGCTGCTCATCCTCGGCTACCACACGCAGCCGCCGTTCGTGGCCGTGCAGCTGAAGGAGCTGGCGCTGGCCTTCCTGGACATCCTCAAGGAGGAGCTGCGCTCGCAGGTGATCCGCGAGGCCTGCATCACCATCGCCTACATGTCCAAGACGCTGAGGAACAAGCTGGACACCTTCTGTCACAGCATCCTGGAGCAGCTGATAAACCTGATCCAAAACAGCGCCAAGGTCATAGCCTCGGCCTCCACGCTGGCCCTGAAGTACATCATCAAGTACACGCACGCCCCGAAGCTGCTCAGGATCTACACGGACACGCTGAACAATTCAAAGTCAAAGGACATCAGGTCGACGCTGTGCGAGCACATGGTACTGCTCTTCGAGGAGTGGCAGACCAAGGCGCTGGAGCGGAGTGCCACCACGCTGAGGGACTCGCTGAAGAAGTCGATAGGCGATGCGGACAGCGAGGCCCGACGGCACTCGAGGTGCGCCTATTGGGCGTTCCGGAGACACTTTCCCGACTTGGCTGACCAAATCTATGGCACCCTGGACATAGCAGCCCAGCGAGCCTTGGAACGGGAGCGAGAAGGCGGCGGTGGCAGTTCAGGAACTTCGGTGGCAGTGGCACCGGAAACGAGACGCACCGTGTCGCGCATTGGCCGAGCTCCGGGCAGCCTGCAGAAGCCCACGCCCAGTATGCGTTCCATTTCGGCGGTGGACACGGCGGCAGCCCAGAGAGCCAAGGTCCGGGCGCAGTACACGTTGTATTCGAGGCAGAAGAAGCCGCTGGTGCCGAGCAATTCAAATAGCCAGGCAGCACCGGGAGCCGGAGTGGCAGGCAGTGGGTCGCTGCCCAGGCCGCGTCTGAACTCCAACAGCGGCCTCACGCCGGCCACCACGCCGGGAGCTGTTACTCCCCGCACCCGGGGACGAGCGGGTGTCTCCCAGTCGCAGCCGGGATCACGTTCCACCTCGCCAAGCACAAAGCTGCGGGATCAGTATGGAGGATTGGGTGGCTATTATCGCGGAGCCACCGGCGCCATACCCAAAAAGGCCTCGGGCATACCCCGAAGCACGGCCAGCTCCAGGGAAACGAGTCCCACCAGGTTGGGCGGAGGAGGAGGCCTCATGAAGCGCAGCATGTACTCGACGGGAACGGGAACGGGAGCGGGAGCGGGATCGCGACGGACGCCGGAGAGGAATAATCCGGTGAGGCCGTCGGCAGCGGCTCGACTCTTGGCGCAATCCCGCGAAGCAGAGCACACACTGGGCGGAGGAGGCGGAGATGACGGACAGGAGAACTATGTGTCCGGGGACTATATGCGCAGCGGGGGCATGCGGATGGGCAGGAAGCTGCTGGGACGCGACGAGTCCGACGACATTGACTCCGAGGCCAGTTCCGTGTGCTCCGAACGCTCCTTCGACTCCAGCTACACGCGGGGCAACAAGTCGAACTACTCGCTGAGCGGCAGCCACACGCGCCTGGACTGGAGCACGCAGCGGGCGCCGTTCGACGACATCGAGACGATCATCCAGTTCTGCGCCTCCACGCACTGGTCGGAGCGGAAGGACGGACTCATCAGCCTCACGCAGTATCTGGCCGACGGCAAGGAGCTGACCCAGCAGCAGCTGCAGTGCGTGCTGGACATGTTCCGCAAGATGTTCATGGACACGCACACCAAGGTCTACTCGCTGTTCCTGGACACGGTCACCGAGCTGATCCTAGTGCATGCGCCCGAGCTGCACGACTGGCTCTTCATCCTGCTGACGCGGCTGTTCAACAAGCTGGGCACCGAGCTCCTCAACTCGATGCACAGCAAGATCTGCAAGACGCTGCAGGTGGTGCACGAGTACTTCCCCACGCAGCTGCAGCTGAAGGAGCTGTTCAGGATCATATCGGACTCCACGCAGACGCCGACCACCAAGACGCGCATTGCCATCCTGCGCTTCCTCACCGATCTGGCCAACACGTACTGCAAGAGCAGCGACTTCCCCAGCGACCACAGCCAGGCCTGCGAGCGGACGGTCCTCAAGCTGGCCCAGCTGGCGGCGGACCAGAAGTCGATGGAGCTGCGCTCCCAGGCCAGGAACTGCCTGGTGGCCCTGTACAACCTGAACACCCCGCAGATGACCCGGCTGCTGGCCAACCTGCCCAAGGGATACCAGGACTCGGCCCGCTCCTGCATCCAGACGCACATGCGCCGGCAGAGCCAGTGCGGCAATTCGGGTGCCAACTCGCCAAGCAGCTCGCCGCTGAGCAGCAGCAGCCCCAAGCCCCTGCAGAGCCCCTCTGTGGGGCCGTTCGCCTCGCTCCAGAGCCACCACCAGCTCAGCCTGAGCTCCACTAGTCCCCGCTCGCGCCAGTCCTCCGTGGAGCAGGAGCTGCTCTACTCCTCGGAGCTGGACGCCATCCAGCACAATATCCAGAAGACGTCGGAGGAGATCCGTCACTGCTTCGGCGGCCAGTATCAGACGGCGCTGGCGCCGGCGCCCAATGGCTTCAACGGACACCTGCAGTACCACGATCTGGGCCAGCAGGACTCGTGCGCCTCCCTGTCTTCCAACTCCAAGACGCAATCGTCGGCCAACACCACGCAATCGAATACCCCAGAGTCGGCCACCATGCGGCTGGATAACCTCGACCGGGATCGGGATCGGACTGCTCAGCATGCCAAGTCGCCAATGCCATCAGGCGATGCCAAGGTCTCGATCACATTGAACGTGGCCGAGAACGGCGAGCTAATCCTGGCCAGCGATCTGATGGAAAGCGAGGTGGTGCGCGTGGCGCTGACCCTGACCAAGGATCAGCCCGTTGAGCTGCTGCAGACGTCGCTGACGAACCTGGGCATCTGCATCAAGGGGGGCAACTGTGAGCTGCCCAACAAGCACTTCCGGTCGATCATGCGCATGCTGCTCAACATCCTGGAGGCGGAGTCCACGGACGTGGTCATCGCCGGCCTGCACGTGCTCAGCAAGATCATGCGCAGCTCCAAGATGCGCCACAACTGGATGCACTTCCTCGAGCTGATCCTGCTGAAGATCATCCAGTGCTATCAGCACAGCAAGGAGGCGCTGCGGGACATCGACTCGATGATACCACGCATCGCGCCCTCCCTGCCCCTGGACCTGTCCATCAACATTGTCAATCCGGTGATAGCCACGGGCGAGTTCCCCACGAATCTGTGCGCCATCAAGATCCTGCTGGAGGTGACCGAGCACCACGGATCGGAGATCACGGACGCCCACCTGGACATTGTGTTCCCGAACTTGGCGCGGTCTGCGGACGACACGCAGTCGATGGTGCGCAAGGCGGCGGTCTTCTGCATTGTCAAGCTGTACTTTGTCCTCGGCGAGGAGAAGGTCAAGCCCAAGCTGTCCGTGCTGAACCCCAGCAAGGTCAGGCTCTTGAATGTGTATATCGAGAAGCAGCGCAACTCCATCAGCGGTGGAGGTAGCTCCACCAAGAACTCCTCGGCGGCATCTTCCTCCTGATTGAGGGAGAGCGCGCCGCGATTCCTGCACCAGCACCAGCACCAGCCACTGCAGCAACAGCAACACAAACAAGACACGGACGCAGCGGCGTCCCTCGGCCTGCCAAGGAAGTGAGGAAGTGAGGGGCGGAGGACATTTAATGATATATGATAATACATTAACTAATTATTTATAACTCTAATTATTACCGATGCGTAACTGTCTGCTGCTTGCATATAAAAGTCAGGCAAACGAACCTAAACCCCAGAGATAGACCCTTCTAAAGTGAAAGCAGAACAACTATTTATACATGTACGCGGAAGCTAAGGCGATAAAACCCAAGCCCCTTTGAGTCCCGACCCCGAAACGCTCAGTTGAATGTGTTGTACCAGCTCCTAGATATTCACAAGCTGCTTCTGTTTAGTTCGTAAGTCAAGCAACCTGTAGGCATCCCTTCTGCTTTTGTATTTAAGTTCAAAGTCACCTTCTTCGTATCCTCGTTTGATTTCCGCTCAACTAAATTCTTATTACTATTACTATACGATTCTGCTCTTTTCTTACAACTGAACTATTTTTGTAATTAATTTAAAACACACACAAACCCAAACACAAGATGGAAAAAACAATAAACACTTCTTCTAGGTTATGTAATAATATTTATAAATTAATTAAACAAATAAAAACCAGTTAAACGAAAGTCCCAAAACCAAATGAGAAGAACTTATGTGTGAACGACAAGTCAGCGCTTTGTTTATACTAGAGTCCTGCATGAATACTGTCATATTGCCAAAAAAAAAGAATGTATTCGAATACAATAGAAAAGAATGAATGATAAATCCGCAACGAGTTGGAATGAATTAATGTGAAACCAAATTAATGTTTTAATATCGACAAAAACAGGCGAATGATTCGAATGTTAAGTGTAACACAATGTCAATTCGGTTTTCCATACGATTCAGCCTGAAAAATAGACATCACTTCCATTTGAATTAATTTGAATACTGCCCAGCATTATTCTCTTTGATTCCTTTCGTAAATATGTTGTGCTACTGATAGCCGGTTTCTGCCTTCACTGTGCTGATAGCTATCTGTCCGGAAAAGAATATCACCAGATAAGCTGCCCTCCTAAAATTGATTTGAACGTGAAAGAATAACGTATTGCTGTTAACTACTCTATTAACTATCGATTATTGCTCGAAAGCACCTAATTGTGCTGTAAGGCCCAAGTACACGGTTGTTTTGGTTATCGAAACCACTCAAAACTGCTGTAAATCCCTTTTTCTTTTTCAATTGGTTATCGGAAATAAGATTTTTGTTTTCCAGCCCCTGCTAAGTTAGCTCTCACACTTACACAATAGAGAACTGAATTTTCTTAGCCGGAACTTTATCTGGCCATGAAATTTTGACAGAAGGGTAGGAAACTGGCCCTGAGTTTACAACAAAATACAATATTCACAAAAAAATTTTCAATTTCGTATTCTATTGTACTCAGTTCATTTTGACAAGAATTCCTTCGAATACAACTTTTTCGGTATTCATGCAGCCTCTAGTTTATACCAGTCTCAATTCCAATCTTAATGCTTTGCTAAATGTTTTGTGTGATTTATTTCGTAAAATTCAAACTTTCAAATGTATTTATTTACACACGGACTTAATTATACTAAATACTTTGTTTATTATATTATGACTCTTTCCCGTTCCTCCTCGGTTGGTTGTGGTTCCATTATTTTGCTGAAGACATCTGAAAGGCTTGGCTACAAAGTTGTGTTTGCCTCGTTTTTCTTAGATTTTTTATTTCGGGTGAGTATTTTCTTTACATATTAACTAGTTTGGTTTTTTCTTTTTTTTTTATCGCTATTATTAAACATTTTTGAATGTCGCTCGATGTGTCTGGATTTTTACTCCGTTTGGTTTTTGTCTTCATTGATTTGTTCGATTTAGCATTTGAAATTTTGTTGGGCCCATTTGAAACCTGAACTTGGTTGCTTCTCTACAAGTAAATCATACAAATTCGTTACGCTTTATTTGTTCACGCACAGATATACTATATATGGGAAATCAAGTAAATTAAGGCACTCAATATACGACAAAGAAATCAATTCGGAAATGAGTAGATTGTTAGTAGATCGATCGATAGAAAGTAAATCAATTTTGCCAAGTACAAAAATTAGTGCGGTGGTTCGAGTGTGTGTCTGTGGCTGTATCTTGTGTGTGTGTTCGGTGTCCTAGACTAAAGTGTACTGCATTGCTTTAACATTAACTATCTGGCTTTAGATTACAGTAGCTAATCGTTAATCTTTAATTTGTATTGTACATAAACGTAATTCCTAAATTATGGTGTTTTTAATTAAAGATATTTTGTCAATGGCACATCCTTTTGCTAAATGTAAGACTTTCTCTTTTCATTACTTGTGTTTTTTGGAGCGTTTCCAGACTTTTGGGCCCCTTCTCTTATCTCTTATATTTTTTTAAAAAATGTTTCCTCCTTTGGAAACCACGGTGCTGTAAACAATTTTGAGTGTGTGTAGAAATCGAGAAAAATGTCGCCTCGAAAACGTTTAGATCCCTTTACCAACTGCCCAAGTAGCTTGACTATATCTAGAGTTTTACATATACGAAATGCATTTGTATGTACAGTGGGACAAGATTTCAACCCGCATCCTGCTGGATCGCTTTAAAACTTCGTCGAAACGGCTTCGATTTAAAAATACATTCAACTACTTAATTGATTATTCATTTACACGTAGATGGCTTGCTAACAATACTTTGGCTTCTGTTTAACTATTTTTCTGGTTTTCTTGTGGTAAATTTTGAACGCACTCGTTGCCGGACAGGACCCCCAACAACAACAGCAACTCTTCGGGGGGATTCCCATGTCCAATTTTGACCGAAAAAGGCACACACAGAGAATATCGAATGACAACGACTATGCACGACTACAACAACACTAACCCTAAGCCATATCTGCTCCGACTTGATCTAGTAGCCATTGCATCGGATCTCGCCGTAGCGACCTCGTGGCCTCCCGGCTCCGTAGGCCGCATATCGCTCATACGCCATGTAGTCCGGCATCTCATAGCCGTAGCCATGTCCACGCATCCGATTCCTCGGATAGCCGCCGCCGCGGCCACCATCCCCGCCGTGATATGACATCTCCTCGTGGGGATAGTAGCTGTGTGTGGGCGTGGTCGGGGTTGGCTCGATGTACCCTCCTCCTCCCGTTGGATGAGATGGAAAATTGCTGGCCGAGCTGGCGGCGTATTCTTCAGCCAGGCGCTCCACCAGTGATTCGGGCGTTTGCAGGAATCTCTCGGAGAAGCGTCCGATTTCGGTGGATCCAAAGGCCTGCAGGAAACCCGGCAACGGCTTGATGTCCTGCATGGAAATTAAAGGTATTTATTAGTCGAGAAAAATTCTAGGAATCTTTTTCCAGATAACAGTCAGTTTTGGCGAAATTGAAATATATATATGTATTTATAAGTTAAGATCAAGAGGACCCGTACTTTTTATTGAATAAAAAAATAAAAAAGTGTTTTGCATTCAAATCAAATGATGTGATTGCTTAAAAGATTGTTATAATTTTTACTAAATATAGGATGGTATATCGATTTAGCCAAAAAGTAACAGAATTCGAATGCCGAATCAAAGTGCATTACCAACCTTAATTTGTTCCCTCACAATGGGTTCCACAGCCTCCATATTCTCGCCCTCACCAGCCTCCTTTTTGGCCGCCTTCCGTTTTGATTTCTTGCTCGGAATGAGATCGCACTCGATGATGCGATTGTTGTTGCTGCAGCTGTTGCGATTCCTGGCCAATGTTGCACTCCGCTTAAGGTTGCTCGCCTGCTGCTGTTGTAGTTGCTGTTGCTGCTGCTGCTGCTGCTGCAGCTGTAATTGCTGCTGCTGCTGTTGCTGCTGGAGGAGAGGGGCCAAGGCGGGTGGAATAATGGCTGTCTGGCCAAAGCCTATTGGCGAGTTCTGGGGCGCCGGCGGAGTGCGCGGGCGTCGCGGTGTTGGACTCCAGTTGGCCGTCACAGGATGTTGCTGCTGTTGCTGTGCCTGAGCCTGTGGCTGTTGCAAGTGGTAACAAAAAAATCGATTTAGTTCTTTGCCCAGCAGTTTGTTACGCTCAAGTGGCGGGCACTTGGAAAACTTTGAGCTCCCAGTCCCAGTGCAACCCTAGGTTTCTCCACTCCCCGCCAGCTGGCTGGCGCGTGCTCGCTGCTGGCAGCTCATGTTACCAGGCAACCCCCAAAGAGGGCTCAGGCTCCTCATCCCCAGCCCTCTGCTCTCCCCGAAGCAGCTCCAATCTTGCCAGCCAGCCAGCCTGCCAGCCGGGTGAAGTTCATCGCAGCGCCCCAAAAATCAATAGGCGCCCCTTTTTCGAATGAGCTGCCCTGCTAGCTGGAGCACCCTGTAAAAGGCTTCCGGCTGTGGCTCTCTTTGGGAGAGCTTTTGCCGTGCTTTTCGTTCGTGCTCAGTTCCCCACTCTGCCACGCGCCTCGCTTCTACCGAGTTTTTCAATGAGTAAAGCCGGTCGATGGAGCTAAACGCATTTCGCTTTTGGCCCTCTCTTTTTGGTCACATCTCCTGCGTGAAGGATGACGAGTGTGTGCCTGCCGAGTGCTGTCATTATCAGACTCTGGTTTGCGCCTCTGCTTTGGCCTAATTTATCCCCGGCAGGATATGGCCCACCCCCGCTGATTGCCTCTTAATTAGACCCCTTATACATCGCTGAGCCGTGCAGCGCTCAGATTGCACCTGCAGCTTTAATTTGCAATTTTTCCCGCACGTCGCTAATTAGATTCCAGCAAAGGGGACTCACCGCATGTCCTGGCTGCTCCTCGGCCGCCTCGCTTATTGGATCACCGCCAGCATCCTGCGGCGTCGTAGGCGCATCCGTGGCCGATGTCTCCGCCTGCAAATTGATTTCCGCACGCCTGGCAGCTTCCGGAGTAGCTGAGCTGGAACTGGTGCTGGGCAATGGATTCACCCTATCAGTGCCAGTGCCACTGCCCACGGGCGACGTCGCGCTTATGTCATCTGGAAAATAAGTTGGAGCTTGAGTTGTTGGGGCTGGCTAAGAAAAATCAATAGGGCCGAAAAAGATTGCTGATTCCTCCTGGGCTGCCCGTAATTATTTTGTCATGCGTGCAGGCGGCAATCAAGGGTTAAAAACCAGGCCCGGAACATTGACCGTTCGGCGTGGAATCGAAGGGCTTTTTCGCACGCGCTTATCAAATATTTTCCCCGAGGCCAAAAAAGCGTAGAGAGACTGAGAGCGAGAGAGAGTGCCAGAGAAAGCGCCGCCGCTCCGGAGAGCGACATGCACTTGTTGAACGTGGCTCCTCCTCACTCACACCCCCGCAAAAAGCAAGGGAGAGAGCGGAAGGCACCGCTGGAAATCAACAAAAAGCGTAGCGCACTTTCCGGCGCATGCGACTCGACCTGCAATGTTTACGTATTTGCCATATTTTTTTGGGCTCCCTGCTCGCCGTTGCAGCTGCATTTATGGCAGTTACTGCAATGCATTTAAAGCTGCCATCGGTTGCGTCAATAAATCAATTATTGTTGCCAAACGAACTAAGTCTAGGTAATCAATTCGCTTAGGAGCTTATGCAAAAGCTTTGCAGCGAGTGTGAAGAGTTTACGGTTGTTGATTTAAATTCTAATTACCAATGCTTAGCTCAAATTACTAGGCCATTAATTACTACATTATGAAACGCCTAATTTAGATATTTACAATTTGAAGTCCACCCAACTTTTGGTATTTTTTTTTCTAAACACTTCAATACTATACAAGACAAAGTCATACTTTATGCACCATTTGGAAACTTACAATTTTTTATATTTTTTTTATAGGTTTTTGGTTTCTTGTAATATGAATTACAGACTTATGATGACTTCTCTGAATCTTTAATTAACCAAACGATCTTAATATTTTCCAACGATGAAATTGTTGGAAATAATTTTGAAAGATCAAGGCTAGTTGATTTCCCATTTTGATCTTTACCTATCTCTATACTGTATTATTTATTGAATTAAAAACTTTAGTCTGTCAAATTCGACTTTATTCTAAGTATTTTCCCTTAGTTATGGATACGTACACAATATTATTTGTGATGTCTTGGGCTTCATTTTTCATTGAGGACTTCACTGTTAATTAATGAAGCAACGGAAGCGACGGAAGTCTGAGTTAATTAAATATTCAGCTAGCTTCCTGTGTGAAGTAATAATACCCCCTAAATTGCATTCGCTTCTTAGGTGCTCTCTGCCTCGCTTTGGACATTGATTTTTGCCTCAATATGGTGCTGACCGAGGGGGAATCAGGAGGTTGGAGTGTAAGTTGAATTGGAGCCCTGGCTATTGCACCGGGGAGCCCATCCGCCCGGTGAATCCTCCACCGAATCCTCTTCCAGGGTGTCGCTGGTTCCTCCCTCAATGAGTGTGTGTGCCCGAGTGTGTTTGTGGGCGTCTAGGGTGTGTTTGCCGTCTGTGTGGGTGACTTCGTCTAACGGTAGTAAAGCGGCAACCACCGCATTACGCTGTAAAGTTCATTTACATGCTGGCTGTGATGACATTTCACGCACACGAAAGACACCCTTAGACGCCCCAGTGTGTGTGTGAGTGTGTTTTGTGTGTGAAAGTCAAACGCCCATTGATAACACCCACACACAAACACAGTCACCACGAGGCTCGTTTGCACTGCGAAATATTTAGAAAAAAGCTGTGTGCGCTCACTTCGCACCTGGTGGGTCATCCACATCCACCACTTCCACTTCCCACTTCCTCGGTTGACTTATTGATTTGCACACACGACAAAAAAATTACAAAACCAAACATCACAGGGCAATGTCGGTTGTCGGTTGTCGGGGATTCCAGGGGATTCGCGTGCCTAAATAGACAGCTAATTTTGAAGTCCTCTAAAGCGCCATGACGTAGGCGCCCCCTCCGAAACCATCCCCTACGAAAGCACCCCCATACGTGGGCTGCTATATATATTTCTGGCCTAGGCAACACTAAGTGTTGTTAGGTGGAATCTGACATTTCCATTGAAAAGTTCGACATTTTTAAGCATAAACGTACTCAGAACGGTTTGACGTACGACTATCATTTGTGTTGTTTACAGTTACTTAAAAAAATCAATTTCGCAAAAAAATGGAATTAACTCGTGAACATTTTCGTGCGATCATTTTTCACAACTTTCGGCGTGGATTATCACGACAAGAGTGCAGCGATGAACTTAAATCTTTGTATGACTATGAAGCACCATCCTATAGCACTGTGAAAAACTGGTACAACGAATTCAATCGTGGCCGACGCTCCCTCAAAGACGAATTCCGCGAAGGTCGTCCAAAAACAGCCGTTGTGCCAGAAAACATCGATGGCGTACGTGAACTAATAATGCAAGACCGTCATGTGACATACCGTGAGATAGAGGCATCCCTAGGCATTTCTTCCACCAGCATACATTCGATATTGCATGAGCACCTGGCTGTAAAAAAGGTTTGTTCTCGTTGGATCCCGCACAATTTGACAATCGCTCAAAAGAAGGCTCGTGTGGATTGGTGTAAAGAAATGCTGAAAAAATACGATCGCGGTGCTTCAAAAGACGTTTATAAGATCGTCACAGGTGACGAATCATGGATCTATGCGTATGAGCCCGAAACAAAACAGCAATCGACCGTGTGGGTCTTCCAAGACGAGCCAAATCCAACGAAAGTTGTTCGTGGAAGAAGCACTTCGAAGCAAATGGTCGCCTGTTTCTTCGCAAAAACTGGTCATGTGGCTACTGTTCCTCTTGAGCAACGTAGGACGGTCAATTCTGATTGGTACACCACCATTTGTTTGCCTGAAGTCTTCGGTGAAATTCGAAAAACGAACAAGGGAAGACGAATCATTGTGCACCATGACAATGCGAGCTCTCACACATCGGCTCAAACCAGCGCCTTTTTGACTGGCCAAAACGTCGAATTGATGGGTCATCCGCCGTACAGTCCTGACTTGGCACCAAATGACTTCTTTTTATTCCCTCACATCAAGAAGAAAATGCGTGGTCAACGATTTTCGTCGCCAGAAGATGCTGTTGAAGCATTCAAAAACCATGTTTTTGAGGTGTGTCAATCAGAGTGGAAAAAGTGCTTCGAAAATTGGTTTGAGCGCATGCAAAAGTGTGTAAATCTTGATGGAGAATATTTTGAAAAACAATAAAACTATTTTCCTTAATAAATATTCGTATTTTCATTATTAGGCCAGAAATATATGTAGCAGCCCACGTATCAGGCCCTCCTGTCGGCGAAACGGAAGTATTTCAGCAGTTAACCAACGCTGATTGGTTGAGTGTTTGCAAAACGTCGGCTTGTCAGTCGGCTTTGCTGTGGCAATCCAAGGGAGGACTGGCGGAAAACCTGAAATCGGACATTGCTGTCGGAGACCGAGGACGAGGTGCTGGTGCTGGTGCCGGAGCTGGTGCGGACGACACTCCGGACACGCTGACAACGATGACGGCAACACGAACGGACAGTTCTTGCATTAATTTGCATGCGGAATCAAGCATAACGCAATGCCGGCACAGTGGGTGCGATAGGAACAAGCCCAATCAGCGGGCCAAAGCCCTGCTTGGACTGGCACTGAGTAGCTTTTACTTTTCAGTATATATTTTTAGAAATGTACGCATCAAAAATAATAAGTACACAGAGAGAATTATGGCATTCTGAAATCGGGTAACCGCGTTCTCAAATACGTACCTCTCTCATTTTGAGTACGGGTTTTTAATTAAATTCTGGGTTTAAGTATTTTTCATCACTTTGAGAACAAAAAATAGTTCTTAATTTAAGAACTTTTATGAACTCTTATGAAGAAATGTACGCATCAAAAATAATAAGTACACAGAGAGAATTATGGCATTCTGAAAATGGGTAACCTCGTTCTCAAATACGTACCTCTCTCATTTTGAGTACGGGTTTTTAATTAAATTCTTCTTATTTTTCATCACTTTGAGAACAAAAAATAGTTCTTAATTTAAGAACTTTTATGAACTCAATTTAAGAATACTTTATACTAAAAATCAGCATATTTTGTACTCAGTTTAAATATTTTGAGTAAGAATTGTTCTTAAATCATTTACATTGTGTACTCAGTTTAAAAAAAAAAGTTCTCAATATGAGTATTTATGTTCTTAAAAATTTTACTAAATCTGAGTAAAAATCATCTTAAAGTAAGAACAAATGGACTTGGCCATTATTTAAGTACATATGTACTTATTTTCTCATTTCAGCTTTCCTTAAAAATCTCTCTGTGTAGGTCTCATTTGTATAACAATAACTCCACAACAAATGGTTAACTTTTTGAAGAAGTATATAAAATTTGTAGGAATTTAATGAAATATTCTGAAATATTCTAAGTTATCTTTATTCCAGAAATATGTATATTGATTTAAACCAAATATTTTACTGACTTCAATCCAACGACTCCCACAGTGCCTCAATCGCTGATTTCTGCTGGAGTCACTGCTCCGTGGCTGCCACCCCTTGCTGACTTTCAATACTTGTTACATAATCCGCCCTGACATATGTTTGCATAAATTTACGAATTCTCCCCCGCGGCGACCGCGCATAATTGCGAATTAAATAGAGTGTAATGAAGGAGCGACAGGCGACGCGATAAAAGGCTGACAACTTACCGGGAATATCGAGCGGAGTGTCCGTCCGCCGGAGTGTGGCCGCCTCGGCTACCGGGGCTGGCTGTAGCTCCTCCTCCTCAAAGTCCCGTCCGTCGGCGGGACAGTGGTACGGCACACAGGAGGCGGACTCCACGGACATGTTCACCGGATACTCGCCGCTGTACACCGGCGTGCTCTGGCTGCTATCGCTGCGCGCCCTTGTGCTGCAGTTGCTGATCCCGCTGTCCGTTCCGGTGGCACTGATCATCGGTGGCGATGTGGTCAGCCGCTGAGCCGGCGATGCTGCACCCGATGCCTCCACCTCGATGTCCGGATCCTCGAGCTTCGGCGTGGCCGCCAGCGGCAGGTGCTGCAGCTGCTGCTGGGCAATGGCATGTTGCTGCTGCTCGCTGTAGCTGCGCAGTGGTTCCAGGTAGTTCGGCGGCAGCACTGTGCGGTTGGGCGCCGGCGTGGAGGATCTGCCGGGTGGAGCATAGTGGGGTGTGGGCCCGGTGTAGCCACCAAAGCCGCGGCTTGGATACGAGGCGGAAGAACTGTACGGCGAGGGAGCGGGTTGCTCATAGCCCGGCTGAAGATGTGGCTGCGGCGTCGGATGCTGCTGCTGGTGCTGCTGGTACGGATGCGACCTGGGCGGGTAGTGCAGCACGCTGGAGGGGATCAGCTGCTGGCCAGCGGGCGTGAACATGCCCTGGTGGTGCTGGCTGTAGTGCGGCGAGGCGTACGGAGCATAGCGGTAGTAGTTGGGCATGTACGTGGCACTGGACATGGACGAGCCGTAGCCATAGCCGGCGTACGGATGGTAGCCGGTGTAGCCGGACCTGTAGGGCTGCGGCGGATAGTGCGACATGGCGGGATGAGGGGCCAGATGATGGTGATGATCGTAGAAGCTGGCCGGATACCGGTCCGACATGGTGCTCCCTGCTAGGAGTTATCGCTCGCTCGCTCAATCGCTCAGCAACAGAAACTGGAGGCTAGAAGTCTTCTGCCTCGTCCCGTTCCGCAAAGCCACCATATTGCCAGTTCCTCGGGTGGTGTCCCCTTACATGTGGCCACTATTGATTTTCCCTTTCAGCCAGTCGCAAATCCTTCGGCTCGCCTTTCCTATCCTTGTCTGGCCACGCTTGGCTGCCCTTTATTTATGTTGGAATCAATTTTCGCCACACTTGCAGTTTTCTTATTGTCCTCCTGTGAATGGAGCGAGTCCGAAAAAAGAGAGCGCAAAGTGGGTGGGTTTATTATCAGGCGAAAATAGTGTCCTCCTACGTACTACGTCCCGTGTCCCTTGTCCCATGTCCCATGTCCCCTGACCTGGGCATTCCCTTGCTCTTTAACGGCGCTCCGGAAATGGGAATGCCAGTGGCGAGATCATTAAACGGTTTCCAATGGCTGGGTCTAACGAGACAATTGCGTATCGTGCCACAGACAATTCAATTAACATCTGACCAATAACATTTTATGGTGGCTACATGGTCTGAGGGTGGGATGCCGGGGGCATTATGAGGTTTCAAGTCTACTTATTGGACGGGGATTAGCAGATAGGTACAGGTTTTGTCAGAGTTTCTTAAAGACCTATTGATGGGATATAACTTGCCTTTAAAATTAACCCAAAACGAAATATAAACTTGTATTATTAAAACTTGATTTAATTACAAGCTTACTTTCCATAAAGTTCCATGAAAGATGAACAATAAATAGTGTTACAGCATTTATATTCCTTAAATAAATGATATTTGGTTTAACTTTTAGAGAAAATAAAAAGAGCGTTTGAGGAGAAATTAAATTTAATTAGTGGGGGTTGCAGAATGACAAAGTAGAAAAGATTTAATAAATAAACTTGCTTTGCTGGATAAGTAGCTAGTTAGAAGTCCATATATATTATATCTCATAACATTATCAAACTTTAAACTTTGTGTAAAGTTATCCGGAGGAAAGCACTAATTACATTACAGCATTACTTGAACCCCCTTTCCCCACAATTGAGTCGCTCCTTATCATATTTCAACGGATGTACGAAAATGCGAAATTCGCAAATGTCTGCTGCCTGGATCCTTGAGTTTAACTGAGTGCAATCCAGGCATTCCACACATGCTAATGAGAGCCAGCAACTCACCAAATATCCCAGCCATGTTATGATGCACAAATTGCGGTTGCTCTGGAGATGCCTCATTTTTGGAGGGGATGTGGGACTGGGAATGGCAAATGGAAATGGGGATGCCTGCAGGAAGGACACTGACGGGTGGCTGCATCTCTTGATGGGCCATGCGCAAAATTCCGTTTGTTTTGCACTCACGCACAGGCAGTCGAGGCACCACAACAGCAACAGCAAACAGCCACTCAACTTATCGAGCGCATCTCGCACACACGCCGCCACACACACCCCCAAACACCCCAAACAACACCCACATTCTCGCACACACATTGAATGAATAACCACATGCATTTTGGCCGCATGCAAACCGTTAATGAGCCACAAAAGTGCACACATCTGGAGTGGGATTGATAAGGAGCAGTGGGTATGGACATGTATGGGTCTGAGTGTACGGATATGTCTGTGGGTGGCAACTGGTGGGCGGCTGTCCCATGGATGGATGATTCAAAGTCGTCACCAGGCAACGCCGAACGTCTTCTCCAGCAGGCAATGGGTGGTTCCATTCAGCATTCACTCTCCCACACAGGACATTACATATTGGCCTGCGCACATACAGTTTACACGGCGAAAACAAAGGAATAAATATAGTATACAAAAACATGCATTTAGTAGAAAGAATATATATAAATACTTTGATACTTGCTCCAATTTTGCTTATAAAAATGTCGATGTTTATAAAACAATTATTATTTAAATTTCCTATGTTACCCACATTCAGTAAGTAGTCAATTACTTATGCATTTCTCTCCGTGTACAGCACTTACTTGTGTGCGTCTGTAAGCTTGCGCTTGACGTGTGCGTTTATTGATTAATAAACTTTTTTTGTGTGCAAAAACACCACAAAAAGGCGAAAAATAATAATTGAAGGCAATCGGTGGTGGCGGAGGGTGCAACCAGTCAAAAGGGGGCTAACCTTTATTGATTGGAGAGCCAGAGCGAGTGACGCTCCTAAGGACGATGATGATGGTGATGTCCTGGCAGCAAATTAGCAAGTTTGGGGATGGAGAAAGGGACACGGAGGTGGAGGTGGAGGAGGGCCAGGACAACTCTATTAGCAAAGTCAAACACGGGGGCGGAGTGGATAACATAATCAATGTAAACACAAGCTCAAAGAGAGCGGGTGCGAGAGCCATTAGCCGGCTGGGAGAGAGCTTGCTCTCCAAAGACACTCAGAGCGGGAGAGAGAGAGAGCTTTTTGGTTGGCCAAGCCAAAGGGTTAGGTGAAACAAAAACGGCCAGCCGTAAATGAAATGAGCCTCGAAATAAGTTAAGTTAAGCAACTGCAATCGGGGGACGTCTGGCTCTCTCTCTCACCAGAGCCCGCTGCCGCTCGCAGGATCCTGCGACCCAGCGACAGGAAACGGAAGTTGAGCACGACGGCAGCCGTGTAAATGGCGATGGATGCTGTACGTGCTAGTGGTGGTGGTGGTGCCTCTTTTTGGGACAGTGCGACACAACAACAGAGCCAACAGGAGCAGCACAAGCACCCGTGGCAGCAACAGCCTCCCACTCACTGCCGCCGTGTATATATAAATCAATAAAAACAGCAGCCCGAGACGGGTTTTCGCCTCAGCTCTTGCACTGTTTCCATTCAGCGTTGGTTGCCTTCTGTACTTTGTTTTGTTTTTTTTTTTCGCCGTTTTTCTTTCTGCGTCCAGCAGCAGCAGCCGGAACGGGAGTCGGAGTGGCAGCAGGAGGAGCTCCTGGTGTACACAATCATTATACGGACCCGCGCGCGTCACACGCTGCGTATGTGCAATGTTGCCTGGCACTCGAGTCGCGACTCGCGAGCTTGGAGCGCCCGAATGTATGCAGCGGAATATTGCGATTTAATTGAGTTTCTGCTGCGCGAAGGAGGATTTTCAATAATTGGGGCAGCATTGCAGCTGCGTGGGAGTATTTCACAAATATGCTAAGATAAAACAATACTTTTCGAGGCAGTGTGTGACACTCGAAAGGAATAGGAGGGATGGGAACTTATAAAATGAATAGTTTGGTGCATTGGAATATTTTGAAATATATTTTAAGCTGTATTTATTTAAGGAGTAAGTTTAATTTTACAAAAGTCTGATTAAGCTTCGTTTAAATTGAATATTTAATATTTTAGCATAACAAAGAAAAAAAGAGGATTTCAAACCAAACATATTTTATGATTATTCATTCATTATGGCTTATAAAATATTAAAAAGTTTGCCCTTCATAGAGGTATCTCTCTTAATTTATCATAACTTTCGAACTTTTAACCAGGAAACCCCTAAGAAGGCTAAAGTATAGCAATAACACAATAAACTAAGCTATGTATTATGAAAGTAAACCATAAAGATTTAAAGAACGCTGAAATTATTTCAATTATTACCTATAGTCCGGTGAAGAATATGTATTTTTTGTGGATTACAAATTTGTTTTTGACAAAAATGTAACTGTGCTGCAATCCTTGATTTTTACTGCTTAAAATGTTTCAGTTTTATTTTCCATTTACTCCTCCGAAAATTCAATTTCCACTGATTTGATTCAATTAAAAACCTCGCCTCTGATTTTCGAAAACTCTCCCCACGGTTTTTCCCGTTTCAACACACCACGAAATACCGTTGAATTTGAAATTCTGGCCGCAGTTCACAATGGCCGAGAGCGAGAGCGAGAGCGTCCCTTCCCTCACGGACACAACGGCACTTTTCCACCTTTTCTCTTCGACAGACGCGCGGAAAAATCGAAGAGCGAACGGCCCAAACGGCAGGCTGCCAAAACGATCGGAGCACGGCGGCGTCACTCGGACGGAGGCCAGAGCTCGGAGCGAGTGGCGTTACGTATACGCAGCGGTGTGCGGCGCGCGCTAAAGTCCAACGTAGACTGAAATGCGATACGCGGGCGCGCTGCCATTTATACCCTTGCACGCCGAAGGCCCCGAAGCCGAAGAAGCAGAAAAGCTGGCAAAAGACAAGCACCAGCAGAGAAAGGAGCAGACCGAAGGCAGCGAAAAGCAAAAAGCGAAAAAAAAGGAAAATCGAGCGAAGTGAACCGAGCTGCTGCTGCCGCCGCTGCTGCACTGGGAACTTTGTGACCCGATTCAATGGGCAACCTGCCCACATGCGCGAGCGAGCTTTTCCGCCACCGACCGAGGGCGGCATATCCGCTGCACTCTCTCGCTCTCGCTCGAACTGCCTCTCTCTCTGTCGCGGGAAAATGGCATTTGAAACTATTCACTTTGCTTACGAATTAGAGCACAAAACAGAAACCAAACCAAAACAGAGCGGCGAGCCGAAAGGAATCTAGAACGTGGCGTTACTTCTACCAGAGCACATCCCGGAGAGATGTGCGAGAGAACGCAGGGAGTGCGCAGCGAATTTTCCGCCAGAGTCCCGCTTGGGGGTTTCCCACGTTCGGTGTGTGAAGAATGAGGTATGTATAGGCTCGATTTATCGATGTCCGGGCCACGGATTTCCACCAATATACAATGCGAAAAGCGTAGCACGCTTTCCGGCATAGAACTCCATCAGGGGGAGGCTCCTCGCCGCTCCACTCACTTCCCGTGAACCTGTGGCATTTTCAGCAATTGGGCCAGGGCCCAACCTCAGATGATGACCGATAAGCTGGATGACAGGTAGACTGATAACCAGGCAGGTGAAAAGCTCATAAGGGATTCCATCACTCTAGAAAATTACCTTACGGAATTTTCAATAGGGTTCCTGCACTCGATATTTGTTCGTAATTAATTTTAAAATCAAATATAAATTATTTAACTAAACTTGAAAGGAAATGTTAAAACTTTTGTAGGTTTCTTAAAGGCCATCAATTATGGACATTATTGCTTTTGGCTTGTGATATTGGGAGAAAAAGTGAAATACAAAAAAAACTACTGAAGGTACTCAAGGAGCGTAACGAGTTTAGTATAGATATAGTATAGTTTTAATACTCTATAGTTTTAATTGTGTATTTCGAGTATTATTTTTATACGAACCTACATCGAAAATTCGATAAAATATCGCGATAGCTGAAATTTAGTGCTTTATTGTTTGTCGCGTTAGTGATTATTCTCAATACTTGGTGCAGATAAGTAAGACATTTTTAATACTCTCAAGTATAGAATTTTTGTAATAGTACGATTTTCTTTGGGTGTATATAAACATCAATGTCAGCTTAGTTCAATTTAAATATCGAATCTTTTTCGTATATCAAACGTACGTTTAATAACTACTTAAAAATACAAAAATGAAAACTTGCAGGGAAAAAGTTTTAATAGGAGTACGGAAAAGGTATTTCCAAAGGTCAAAGGTAAAAGATTGTAGAATGCAGTTTATAGCTGCACCTAAGAGGAGCCTCCTTTATCCGCTTAATGACCTCAAACAAAATAACTTAAACTAAGCAGTAGAATTTTTGAAATGCCTTAGCTGTCGCCCAATCAATTATTGGGAGTCCTCTTCCGGCTACGCGCCTGGGTTACATGAGCCTTGTACCGCCGCACTGCTGCTCGGCCACCCACTGCGCAGTCTCCAGCCAGGCTCTCTCGCAGTCCCCGCGTGCACGTGTTTTGTTGCGGTTTCGCATGCCAGTCCAAAGAGGAAGGCCCTCAAAATATTTGGTGGGCGAAAAAAAGTCAGAAAAACGTAAACAAAGTGTGTGCGCACGCAACGAAGGAACAGAGTGGGGTAGGATGAGCTTCGCGAGTCCTCATCCAGCGGGGGTGTTGTTTCTGTTTCTGCGTCGTGCGGCTATTGATTACGTAGACGACAAACAGGGTGTTGCTCAAGCTCAAATTTTTACTATAGACTAAAATTTAAAAGTAGTCAACAAACAAATAGGACACTTTCGACGAACGAGGAACTGTCGACTAGCCAAACCAGTGGGCACCCATGCAGTCGCGTGTCCACTCCGTCTGACAGACCCAGCACCACTCGAAGCCGCAGCCAGCGCGTGTACAGACCATGTGCATGCAGCCGCCTGGAAGGAGCAGGAGGGTTCGGTTACATTACGAGCGGCTTCTTGAGCTTTCCCCCCCGCCAGAACTTACCATCTCGCTCCGTGGGTGTTCGACATTTCGGACAGGGCTTGGTACTGACTTTGATGGTGACATTGGTGGCCTCCTCCCATCGCGCCTCGGCAGCTCGCTAAGAGAAGCGTATGATTACACAAGCGGCCAATGATGTTGCGCATAAAAAGGCATCCACTTACATTCGGGTCCACGGTGTACTCGCAGGAGTTCTGGGCACTGTCGCCCGTCCCCTCGGGCAGGCACTCCCCGATGTGATAGCCCTGCAGACAGTTGCGGCAGAAGACATAGCCACAGCCGTTCTGACAGGTCACCTTGCGACACTCGGGCTCCACCAGCAGGCCCATGCCGCAGCCCGGCTGCGGGCAGAGCACTCCGCCCGCCTGCAGGACATACTCCTCGGTGGCAAAGCGCTGATAGCGATCGTACTCCTCGCGGGTTAGCAGCTTGAAGTGATGGATCTCCTCGATAAAGGAGTGCTCGCAGCCGGCGGGACAGGGCAGAGTGTAGCCAAAGTCCGGATGCGGCATGAACTGGCGCTCACCCAAGCGGGAGCGGCAATAGTGGCGGAAGCAGTCGATGCAGGTAACGTGCTGGGAAGCGCAGGGAAAGACCAGGACGGTTTCACTGTGAAAGGGATATTAGGTTGAATAATATAGCTTATCATTAAGAGGGATTTAAGGGGAAAATAAGTAAGGGGCTTCCTTTAAAAGTAATTTTTCTTAATAATTATGGAATACTCCCCCCTTTTGGCATATTTATACCACGTTTCTTTATATAATCACCTTACGTCTGTGCAGGCAAGACAAGGCACATCTTTTATATTGTTCTTGATGAGGTTCAGAGGAGCAGCAAAGTCCTTTTCGCCACCAGAAACATGTTCGGCGCACTTGAAAAAGAACTCGGCAAAGGGCGGATCCCCAGCCTCGTTGTCCACACAGGCCACCTCCAGGCTCTCACAGTGGCCGGGAATGCGGCGCGACTTGAGCACATCGTCCCAGCACTCGGGATCGCGGTGGACAGTGAAGGCGCCGCCCTTGCAGAGGGAGCAGCGCACCCGCAGCTTGCCGTTGCACAGCTTGTCGCACTGGCTGCAGTGCACGAAGAAGTGAGCCCTGGCACGGACACGTTCTGGCGGGGATTCAGGCATTAAAAGGCAGTTCTTTGGCGAAACAACCTGTTGCATATACCCTCGTCAGTGATGTTCAGCCTCTCCTCGCTCTCCAGCTGCAGATCCAGCAGGGTTTCGTTTAGTGGCTTCGAGGGCTCCTCCCCCAGCGACGGCTCCTCCTCCTCCAGCGTGGCCGACTGGATCTTCTCGCGCCGCACAGGAGGCCGCAACTGAATGGCATGCAGAATGCTCTGTTGGCCCAAATCGCATTGCTACTGAAATATATCAAGCGGTGTTAGCATGTCACGTTATCTCGGACGACCGTGACTCATTCTACCTCTATGGTCGTGGCATCGCTCAGCTCCTTCCCCGCAAATATGATCTTCACCTCGTCCGGCTGCAGACCCAATTGTGGGGCCACCAGTTCCTTCACGTTCTTAATGTCCCACTGGGGCTCCAGGTCCACCGCTAGCGTCCTGCCCGTGTTTGTCTTCACGTAAATGCTCAGAGTGTTCGTCAGCGTCTTGCCACCGAATTGCAGAAGCTCCAACATTTTGCGTACAAAAGTGGCGATAAACTTAAAAATAAAACTCATATCAGCTGGCCGAAAGTCCGTGTAGTGTGCTTGTTTCCGTTTCCGTTTATAATGCCGAAATTCGTCAGAACAAGATAGAAAGCTAACTTCGGTAAGCCGAAGTTTGTAAACCCTTGCAGATATAATAATTATAATAAAACTTAGGAATCATATATATTGTTTTTATCCGAAATATTTAAAAACAACGAAAATAAGGAATCGTACATATCGTTTAAGCCCAATGTCCTTAAAATCAACGAAAATCGGCTAATTTGGACCGATCGTTCCTATGGCAGCTATAAGATATGGTGGCCCGATTTGAATGAAATTTAAAATATGTATATATGGCTTTAATTAAGTTTAAGCACCATACATTTAATTTTAGTCCGCTATTTTTAAAAACAACGAAAATCGACACATTTAGCCCGATTGTTCCTATGGCAGCTATTAGATATAATGGTACGATTTCGCCTGTTCAGATATCTTAAAAACTGAGGGACACACTGCGTTGCAAACATAGTGGCAAAATTATAATATACCTCTCCAAGGGTATAAAAAGCGGATTTTCCCCTCTAGGGCAACTGGTAACACTTAATCGACACAAAATCGCTGTGGAATTCGTTAAGCTCCGTACTCAGACACACGAAAAGTGTTTCTAAGCAGTACGATAGAGCGAGAGGGTGAGTATTGACCTCTCGTTTTGGCTCAATGCTTAGAAACACTTTTCGCGTGTCTGAGTACAGAGCTTAAAAAAAACAGCTGGTCGCTATCAATGCTGTCATTTTAGCTTATTTCAGGCTAGAAATAGCATATTTGAAAATGGAAAAGCTTATAGAATTAGCAAACAGCTTACAGCCTGAAATATAGCTTATTTAAAAGTTATTATAGCATATTTGAGCAATAAATGCTTTTGTAACTTCAAAAGAATATTTAATAAGGTTAAGTAATTTCACGATGTATACATATATGTATGTATAGAAACCTGTTCTCTTTGAAGTGAAACTTACGCGCATCTTGGATTTTCGACGACCAGCGGAAGTGTAAATGTGTGTATTTCTGATTTATCAGATAATTTACTTAAAAACTTTAAGAAACCTAATAATTTTATATGTTTATTTTCGCATGTGGGCTTATTTTAGCTTATTTTTGCACAGAATCTAGCTTGGACGCTCAGCTCCTGGCAGCACTGGTTGCTATTCACACCGAGACGCGGGCACAAAGCGCTAAATTGGAAAAAGTTAATTAACAAGTTTTAAAGCCGAAATGTCAGGTTTCATTTACAGGGAACAGAACGGCGACTTGTTCAGCGCCAAGGGCGACTTTTCCTTGTGCCACTGTGTAGCCGCCGACTTACGGATGGGCAAGGGTATTGCGGTGAAGTTTCGGTAAGAAGTCGAATTACGGTTCCTTTGAGTTTTTTGTTATATATTCTTCCTTTAGCAACAAATTTGGCCAGCTGCTGACCTTGCAGAGGCAGAAGGTTCAGCCCGGAGGCGTGGCTATCCTCCAGGACCAGCAGCGCTATGTGTACTACCTGGTAACCAAGCAGTCCAGCTGGGGCAAGCCGACCTACGAGCTTTTGCATAGCTCTTTGCACGCTATGCGCCAGCATATGGTGAGTGGTGTGGTTTTATGTCCAAAAGTACATATTGATAAGATCCCCCATGATTTCAGATATCCCACAATGTATTTAAGATAGCCATGCCCCGCATAGGATGCGGCCTGGACGGACTCAACTGGTCCAAGGTCAAGGAAATGATTTGCCAGATCTTCCAGTCTGATGCCGTGGAACTAGTTGTGTTTAATTATGCAGAAGTTCGAAAGTGAAGTAACATAAAATGAATATATTCTTAATTTATTGGGGCTGTGGCGGCACAAAGTTGTACACCACAATCTCCAGCGGCTCCTGGCCAAAGACGTACTCCAGGACTCCGCTGACTTTGTCCCACTCCAGGCCATCGATGCCACAGCCGATCTTCGGAATGGCCAGCTTTTCCACGTGATTTTGGCGCTGTTATAAGAGGATATTTAAATTAATAACATTAAGCCATTAAGTTCTAAGCTATTACTATTTTGCTATATATTCTTAAGACATTAATTGAATTAAATTAAATTACTTGAATAACTGATAAAGCCACATTTCCCTAAATTTACAAATTTAAAGAATTCGAGACACATATTTACCATATGCTCGCGCATCTGCTCCAGAGATTGCTGTAGAGATTCGTAGGTGGGCTTGCCCCAGCTCTGCGGCTTGGTCACCAGATAGTAGATGTAGCGCTCATCATCCTTGAGCACCGCCACCTCTCCGCTGGCCGCATTCTGGGCCCGCAGCTCGTCCACCTTGCCGTAGATCTTCTTGAACTGCACAGCGATTCCTGCTCCCATTGCGAGATCAGCGCCCACGCAATGTGCCAACGAATGGGTCTTGGGTGCCGAGAAGAGATCCCCGTCCACCTCGCTAATCTTGTAGCTCGCCTGGGCAGCCATGCCGATCACGAAACCCCTTCGAAATGCCTCGCGTAGCTCTAGAAGTTTGGGAGAATACATATTGGTTTGTAAGATAGTTGTGAAAGTTAGTGAGAGTTAAGGCGAAGCTCTTTAGATCACAAATCTCTGTATATTTAACTTTAAGATGTTTTCACTTATATTTTAAAATATTTCCAAAATAAAATATATTAAAATCATTTCAGTACAAAGTCAGATCTTTGGTTAATCCCTCGCAAGGGCGTATTTCGTTTATTAACGTACATACAGTATAAATACCCAAAAAACATGAATTTTCCGTGCCATGGAAGCTCTTAGGTGTATTGTGTTCTTAACAGCTATATAAGTATTTGGTGCATTCGGTGCCACAAGTCCCCAGAAAACCCTTTCGAGTGCTCATTTAGAATGGAGTCTTTTCGCGATGGAGCGAGTTCCTCGATCCGCTGACAGATCTCGAGGGTAAATGGATGGTCTTCATGTGCCGACAGGTGGGACACACCACGTTCAGTGTGTCCTTGGACATTTGTGGCGGAGTGTAAAAGAAGGCGATGATATCGACGCTGTCCTCGGCGAACACAAGGTCCAGCAGACTGCGCACGCGCAGCCAATCCAGGCGATCGATGCCGCATCCCAGTCGGGGAATGGCCAGCTTGGTCACTCCGTGCTCCCTCTGTAATGGAAGATGGTAATCGGTAAGTGGGTATAATAATTTCTCAGATTTCTTGTATGATTCCTTGTAGGTAGGCCGATATCCCGTCTTACCATGTGCTCGCGCATGGCCAGCAGCGCGTAGTAGAGGGCCGTATAGGTGCACTTCTCGTGGCTGCGCTCCTTGGTCACCAGGTTGTAGATATACCTGCCGCCCTGCTCCAGGACTGCCACGTTGCCGGTGTGCCGGTTCTGGCGCTTCAGATCGTCCACCTGCCCGAATTTGCAGCGGAACTGCAGGTTGATGCCCGCACACATGGCGAAGTCCGCACTGACGGAGTGCACCAGGGCGTAGTTCTCCGGCGCACTGAAAAGATTGCCTCTGGCCTCCGTAATCTGGCATTTGGGAGCAGCCAGCTGTGGACAAGGTTTGTCGATTAAATTGGTTTGTCCAGATATTTCTGGTGACTCACCTCCTTGGACAGATCCTCGTGCTCGCAGATGAGGATCTCGATTGGGTACTCGCTCTGTGAGAAGGTCTGCTGCACCAGACGCTTGACTTGCCTCCACTCAAGGCCGTCTTTGCCGCAGCAGATCCGGGGCATGGCCACTTTGGTGATCTCGTGGTTGCGCTGGAAAAGCAGAACAGTAATTATTGGCTAAAGGGAACTTTGAAGAAGTGGGCTTAAAGTAAGAACTATTGGGAATAATAGTAGGAAAGTATTTAAAGTAAAGTAGATTGGAACATTTGTGTTTCTAGGGAAACTAACCCTGTTAGCTTATTTTAATATAAATTCCAAACAAATATTAATAACAAAATAACTACAACTATTTAAAAGGTCATATTTATTTTGGGCATAAGAAACTGAGTTTACTTTCACCTATGCAAATGAATAGCAACCGAAATATGTCGGACAGAGTATTTTTGTAAAAGGAAATTGCAAAACAAACTTGGATGCCATCAAGAAATCCCGGTTAGTCTTATAAGAGAAATTAGGTATATGGAAATTCCTCTCAACCCTCTCAACAAATGCAACATTTCTTAATTAAAGTGCTTAATAGTTTGATCACAAAAAGGGGCGACTGGCGGCGACTCTTCCACAAATATTTACTGTATCTCGAAGTACAAATAAATTAACTGTAAATTGACGAAGCCAGAGACGAAGCACAAACCAGTTTCCGAAGCGTCGACTTGCGGTTGCTCTTTTGGAAGGGAAATGTCACTTGTCGCTTTTTCGGGGAAATCCCCACACCCCACCCCACACTCCCACTCCCGAACTAAAGTACTTACCATGTGTTCGCGCATACAGATGAGCGCCGCCTGGACATCGTCGTAGGTGCTGGCCTCGTAGAGATTCGACTTGGTGACCAGGTAGTAGATGAAGCGCGAATTGTGCTCCAGCACGGCGCAGTTGCCCCGGCTGACGCTCCTCTGCCGCAGCTCATCCACATCGCCGTAGATGAGGCCAAACTGCCAGGCCAGGCTGCCCCGGAGCGCCATAAAGGACGACTCCACGTCATGGGCCAGGGCGTGGGTTTGGGGCGCCTGGAATATGTCCAGCTTGGACTCCACAATTCTCACCGCAGCCATGGCGCACGGTGTCCGGTTCGCTGGCTGACTGCAATTAAGCCGAAATTATACTCAATGCCAAAAATGATTTTTCGTACTTACGTGCACGCAGCGGAAACTTTCACGTCGAGGTCGAAACTCGCGATAAAAACTTTTTCGGCTTTGGAATCAGAGTCGGTTCGGAATGGTTTTGACTTTGGTTTGAGTTTTGGACTGCACAGAAACCAGAATGAAAACAAAGCAATTAGCAGAGAGTGAGAGGCGGGGGGATTCCGCACAGTTAGCGGCTAGTTGGGAGCTTGTTTATTTTGGCGATCCGCCGTTTTCCCACTCCCAGTTCTGTCAATTATTGATGGAGATGACGGAGAACGACTGCCTCGGCCGGCGGTCTGCAGCGGAATGCGCATGGGGCCGGAGCGAAAGCCCAGCGAGAATCTTCGGGCCCCAGTGACAACATTTCGCCCAGAGGCGCCGCCACAGGGGGCGCCGAAATAAAGCAATGAATGTGCAGAGAAAGAAATGTATCTGTTTATATTTTAGATACTAAGGTATTAGATCCTCCACCTTAAATGGCTTATAGAAATCACTGGTATTGAAATCAATTGAAAAAGGTGTCCAGAAGTATGCAATAAAATATTTTAGGCTTTATTTTGACATTGTAAGTTTTTTTCTTAATTTGTAACATACTTTTTTATACAATTTCCAATGATTTTGAAATACCAAGAGACGAAATTGTAGATATTTGTTTCGATATTACAAAAGGTTCGGTTTGACATTGTAAGTTTTTTTTCTTAATTTGTAACATACTTTTGTATACAATTTCCAATGGTTTTGAAATACCAAGAGACGAAATTGTAGATATTTGTTTCGATATTACAAAAGGTTCGGTATTTTCAATATGTTTCATTAAAAATAATTTAGTATGTACATATATACATATAAACGATAAATTTTGTTAAATTTTTGCTTATAAAATGATACAAATTAAATCATTTTCCAAATAATCATATCAGAACCAAGAATATATATAAATATTTCAGTACTGTAACTAGCTTTCTCTCTGTGTAATAGCCACCACCATGCATGACGATCCACTGAGTCAGCCGTCAGCCCGTAATGATGATGATGAAGGCTTTGATGATGACATACATGTGCTAGTAAGTGTTAGCTGATATCGCTTTGTTTGTTTGCTTTGTTTTTGCCTTCAGCGAAAAGTCGACTGGCATAGCCCAAAATCGTCGCCAGAGGCTGCCTGTAACTGCCAATTAAGAACTTGCGCAGGCTTTTGATAGCGCTCTATAGATTAACTACGATCGAATGGGATCGGATCGGTTCGGAGCACCTGTAACCGTGTACCTGTGCGTGGGCCGCTGTCAAAGGTAATCGGCGGCTGCCCATGTGCTAATAGGGGCAGTCAACCGACTAGCGACATTATTTGTTTGCATGTATAAATATAAATATGACTTAAATTATTCGTTAATTGAAAGGCAGGTGAAATAACCAAACACCGCACAAATAACCATATTGAGTGAGTAGTTGTTTTCTAAAACAATCAAAACAGGCAACAGCAACACCAACAGCTTCGATTCTGTATGAGATTAGCCAAAATTGTGATTGTTCATAATAAAAATATATATTGTATACTTGAATATATTCATCTTTGTTTGCTTAGCTGCTAAATTTATTTCTAGCAATAACGAATGATCAAAGTTTAATTTTGTTCGGTACACCCACAAAATAAATTCATAGCTTCCACATATCTTAGACTGTTGAAATGAAAGTAATTCGCAATATTTATAGATATACAAATATTAATAACAATTTGAGCAATATATATGTATATATGTATATGTATGTATATTGCTTTTGCAATAAAATCTTATTGAATTTTTGGATTATAATTTAAAAAAAAGCTGGAAAACATACAAGCTTTGGTTTCTCTAAATATTATTTAAAATAAAAACGTTTAAAAGGGTTTCTAATATAAAAAGTATATATAACAAAACCCTTATTAAATACACATAAGTTTAAGTTAGAATTTCAACCCGTTGCACAAAGCAGACTTCCATATTATTGCTTAAACTTGTTAAAACAAAAGTCCTTCTTCTCTTTGAAGTAACGGATCGCTATTCAAATCACATTGCGCCAAATTGTGTGGGTGTGAGGCTTGGCTAAAGGGACACTTTGTAACACTGTAAGTGGGCGTTACACAATACTATCTCAAGTTTTCGCAGCTTTTTTCGCCAATAAGAACAACAAAAAAAACGAAAAACAAAAACAATTGTTGATTTCGTTTAAAATAAAATATTACTGATAAAAGCACATCATTTTTATCACTTTTTTAATTGCCATCAATTGCAGAAAAAACTCTTTTTATTGGGTGCCCAATACGCATGTCACGCGGCAGCTTTGAATCGAATTTTTATATTTAAATGTTCGCTTTTCCCCAGATTGGGGCACCTTGTGTGGAAAAGCTAGGCGATGCTAGTTCATGGCAGTTCAGATTGTCGCTTCGAACGATAAAGACGGCCGATCCGGGGAGCTATATATACTAGCTTTGATTCGGCTCTGATTGGGATTTGGCGTGCCAATTGGCGTTGTTTGTTGTTGTTGCTGTTACTGCTGTTTGTCGTTTTATTGCTGTTGTTGTTGTTTCGTGCAAATTACGTAAATTGCGTGTTGTTTGTTAGTTAAATTAAATACTTTACGTAGTAGTTTGGTTAGTCGACGACCCGCCAATAACATTCGGTTCTGTATCTGTATCTGTATCTTTTTGGGCAATTAGTCCGCGCGCGAGTAAATCTCCCAAAGAACAAGCGGAAGAGTGGAGAATAAGCGTTGTGAGTCACTTGAGAATTAGAGAATAACTAAAAAGTGCAGGCGAAAAAGCAAAGCTCACAACGCGACGACGTCAGCTGTTTCCACCCCTTTTGCTCTTACGTCTCTGCCGTTACGTAGTTGATTGATACAGTAGTTGTTTTTGTTGTTACGTAGCTAGACTTGTTCTCTGTATTTTGCTCACCTCTACTCTCCCTCGCTTCTCTCTTGTGGTTCTCTTCTGTTCTGTTTTGGTTACCTTTTTTGTGAGTTCGCCTTTTGCCTTATTCGTCGCCATGACTGCGTTGACATTGCTCCGACGATCGGCGGTCAGCTACGCCCACTGTTACGCCCCCGCCGCTGTCATTAACTGGCGGCCTGTTCGAGCGCTTCAAAGGCGCCAACAACATTGCATGCACACCTGTGGGCGGCCCAGTGCACTTTTCACAGCAGCAACAACAACAACAAAGGCAGCGCAGGCGCCAAATGTGGCAAGCGGTGAGTTCAAAACTTTAATTATGCAAATTGCGCGTGCAATTGTTGATTTATTACGCGGCACTAGATTTTATGCATAGATTTGGTGATTCAAACTCGTAACGGATTTCGAACTCGATTTCGAACTGGTGGTATTCGAATTGTAAATGGATGAACGTAATGGAATATTATTTGAAGTAATCAAGAAAGATCGAGCTGAGAATTTCTAGCTGAGAAATGCCTATATGTCTACGCCTGGTCTAGTATTTTTAATATTTTCTATGTATGATAAATTTAAGCCTTTGTTTATAGAGGAGATCTGGTCTCATCAAGGCCATGACTTTTACTTTACCTATCTTTTTGCTACTTTTGGGAGAACACACACATGAAAATTGAACACACGAAATAAAACCCTGGAAATATAGATTTATTAATGCCTTATTCGTCGCCATGACTGCGTTGACATTGCTCCGACGATCGGCGGTCAGCTACGCCCACTGTTACGCCCCCGCCGCTGTCATTAACTGGCGGCCTGTTCGAGCGCTTCAAAGGCGCCAACAACATTGCATGCACACCTGTGGGCGTCCCAGTGCACTTTTCACAGCAGCAACAGCATCAACAACAACAACAAAGGCAAATGTGGCAAGCGGTTAGTTCAAAACTTTAATTATGCAAATTGCGCGTGCAATTGTTGATTTATTACGCGGCACTAGATTTTATGCAAAGATTTGGTGATTCAAACTCGTAACGGATTTCGAACTCGATTTCGAACTGGTGGTATTCGAATTGTAAATGGATGAACGTAATGGAATATTATTTGAAGTAATCAAGAAAGATCGAGCTGAGAAGTGCCTATATTTATCCATCTTTACATATTTAGCTTTATTTGTATTTAACAACATTTTATAATAAGTCATAAAACCACCAAGACTTATCGTATTAACCTCTTAATCAGAGGGGTTTTCAGGCTTTCGTTTTCTTTTTGGGGTCTATATAATGTTAGTGATATTAAACCGCAACCCCTAAATAGCACTTTATTTTTGGCAATTTTCAAGTATAACCAACACAATCTAAGCTTTTAATGCTACATTTTTGGGTATTCTGCACTTAACCTCAAAATTACAAAAAAGCATTAACTACAGGGAGAAAAAGATATTAAACCAACCTTTTTTTTTTAATTTTAAATCAAATAAAAACACCTCTTAACGAGGTTAGATTAAAGTGACGATGGCACACTCAACACAAAAAATTTCTGATATCAAATTTTGTGACGATTAATAGTTATTTAAACAAAAATATTTAAAAAGTTTTTAATTAGTTTCAAAATCGGCACGCTGCCTATTTTGCCTTTTTTAAATTTTTCAGCTAAGTGCCGATTTTGAAACTAATTAAAAACTTTTTAAATATTTTTGTTTAAATAACTATTAATCGTCACAAAATTTGATATCAGAAATTTTTTGTGTTGAGTGTGCCATCGTCACTTTAATCTAACCTCGTTAAGAGGTGTTTTTATTTGATATCAGAAGTTTTTTAAATGACTTTTGTATGTACATACATAGGTCTTCCATTGTTTTTATAAGTTTTTGTTTGAAACTCAAATGGGAAAAATTAACAAACAAAATTCATATAAGAAGTTAGCTATATGGGAGCATTGCTACTAATTTTGATGAGAAAGCAAATTTTCGGAGATATGTGTTGTACCCCGAAATATCTCAAGGGATATACGGCCGGAAGTTACTATAAAAATCGTGAAAGCTATTTTAAACAAATTTTAATCTAAAAAAAATAATTTTTATTCTAAATTCTTAATTATAATATTTAGAAAATTTTTGTCAGGGCAAAGTAATTATCATATCAAAATACTTATCCAACGACATATAGCACGTTTCTGTAACTTTAGTCGTTCAGAAGTTATGGGCGCGAGAAATTTCCTGTTTTCCCGCCAAAGTTGTGGAAAAAGCAAAAATTAGATTAAATTAAAAAAAAAAAAAATTCAAACGATTTTATTTAAATTTAAATGATATTAAATTTTTTTTGATGGCTTTAAATTTTATTGCATTGTGCACGTCTCTAAATGACTCTACATGAGTTTTTACATAAATGTATGTATAGTGCATGTAAAAGGTTAGGTATATGGGATCTTTGCTACTAATTTTAATGAGTAATATCTCGAGAAAGCGAATTTTCCCAGATATGTGTTATATACCAAAAGTTGAGCCATCTCAAGGGCTATCTGGCCTTGAGTGAATATCAAAATCGTTAGAGCCATTTTTAAGAAAACTTCAAAAACTTAAAAAAAAAAATTAATTTTAATTATAAATTCTTAAATATTATATTTATATAAATTATGTCAAGGCAAAGCTATTATCATTTCAAAATACCTTTCAAACGACATAAAGCACGATTCTGTAGCTTTAGTCGTTTAGAAGTTATGGGCGCGGGAAATCTGGCTTTTCTAGCTGTTTTCCCGCCAAACTAGCGGGAAACCCAAAAAGTCGTAGAACAAAAATTATTTAGCTCGAGCTGATTAATAAAACAAAAGTGGTTCCAGGACTTTAAAACAAAAAATACCACAGACAAACAGACAAACAAACAGACAAACAAACAAACAAACAAACAGACAAACAACAGGACAAACGTTTTCATTTCGGAAAGGCCGTTGAAATCTTGTTTATTGAATATCTTTTGAACGGAGTATCGGATCAGGACGATCGAGGTGTCATTCGACGCGTATTTAAAGCTAGATCACAACAACCTTAAAAATTTGGGGGTTTTTGCTCAACCGGCCCCAATTGCTCCAATTTTCAAAATTGTCAATTTCGCACTTTCACTCTCATTTCTCCTAAAGTTATCAGTTTTTGAAAAATCTTAGTATGCAGTTTCAAAGAGGTTTACAATACCTTTCGATCAAGATATAAATGGTTCTGATCGGACTATCGTAGCAGATTTTCAATTCTACGGCTGTATATAGTAGTCTCCTTGCGCACCACAGTCTCGGTGCTCATCGTCACTACGTGGACTGCCGTCCACAGTGATCTATTTCTCAAAGATGGCAACCCTTAAATTTTAAAGAATAGCAAAATATTCTCATAATGACTCCCACACGCCGTGCCAACGAATTTCTATAGACATTTATAATTAAAACAAATGCTTTTTTTGAAAACCCGCACAGTAAAAAAACCGTCTGTTTAACAAGTGGCGATTGTATATTTATAAAAGGAGGAACGGCTCTTAATTAACGATAAAAACAATAAAAGGAATCGAAATTTAACTGGGACACGGAGGCGTCAGTGCGTCTGCTAGGTACATTACTAATCGCATTTTGATTGCCTCATTGAAAGCGCATCAAACACTTGTTCTTCCCCTTGTGGCAAAAATAACAAACCATTTAAAACACAAAAACAGAAACTGGTTTAATTCCACTTGCCGTTTCATCAACCAAACACCCGCTGGCAGAGTGCGGATCGATCATTTTTCTGCCATTACTCAAAAAGGTGTTAATGAGCGAAGCGAATCGGCCATAAAACTTGTTTACCTAAGCCCCGTTGTTGATTATTACTTAATGTACTGGTCTACTCCAGATTGATTAGAGCGAGACCCCCGAGCACCACCTAAATATGTTTTTTTGGGCTGCGGGTTATAGCCGATAAGATAAGGGGGCAGACGATGGAGAAATGAAAGAGCTCTGAAAGCCAGAGAAATATTTAATAATTAGCAGCTGGAGCAAAGTATTATTAGAAAATATTTCACTTGAACAACTCGTGTTTTAGCCATTTGAAACGACAGTGAATCAGGCCGTAACTCAGGTTGAGAAATAGGTTTAGAAACATTCTAGAACTCTGTTGAAACAGGGTGATTATTGCTTAATTTTATACCCTTGCAGAGGATATTATAATTTTGCAATGATATTTGCAACGCAGTGAAGGAGGCCTCTCCGACCCCATAAAGTATATATGTATATTCTTGATCAGCATCACCAGCCGAGTCGATCTAGCCATGTCCGTCTGTCTGTCTGTCCGTCTGTCTGTCCGTTTTAACATCTCTGTTTTTCAACGTATTTCTATAAATTTTGAGATGAACATGCTTTTTATAATTCTAGAATTACGGTTTTAATTTCATTAAGATCGGCCCACTATATCATATAGCTGCCATAGAAGCGATCGGTCGATTTATATGAAAATGTAAAATTCTACATGTAAAATGTAAAATTTACAAAATTCTATGTTTTTTCAACATTACTAAAATGGTTCGATTTTCAATGATCCAATTGCAGACTGCAAGGGTATACCAACTTCGGTTTACCGAAGTTAGCTTTCTTTCTCGTTTAATAATTAGCAGCTGGAGCAAAGTATTAAAAGAAAATATTTCGCCATTAACAAAACTTGAACAAATCGTGTTTTAGCCATTTGAAACGAGAGTGAATCAGGCCTTAACTCAGGTTGAGAAATAGGTTTAGAAACATTCTAGAACTCTGTTGAAACAGGGTGATTATTGCTTAATTTTATTTTATAAATATATAAAAAAAGGGGGATTGTTTTCTATGTCTTATTTTGTAAATAGATGAAAAGAATTAACTATCTATTTACTATTAGTACTATTTTATTGTATAAAGGCTTAACTCAGGTTGAGAAATAGGTTTAGAAATATTGTAGAAGTCTGTGGTTATTGCTTAATTTTATTTTATAAATACATATATCAAAATAGGGGGATTGTTTTCTATGTCTTATTCTTTAAATAGATGAGAAGAATTAACTACCTATTTACTATTAGTACTATTTTATTGTATAATGGCTTAAAGGCTTTAGGTATAATTAAAATCCAAAATGTACAAGATTTATTTGTGCTAATTTGTAGTATGTTTCAAAAAGGATTAAAAAATGCTTAATATTTAGTTCTTTAAAATTAACCATTCATTATTCATAGAACATTAAATATGGAAAACCTATTTATTATACTCCCATATTTACTAGGCAATTTTGCATGAAACAGTTTTGCTTGCGGTTTTTTCTCCGCCAATTTCAATTATTTTCGAGTGGTCTGACTGAAGTTCCGATAAGATAAAACTCGTAAGCCCATCAACTTAATTGGGGGTTAGATGTGGGCTTATGTGTGTGCGAATGTACCATCTGTCACACTCGCTTTCATTGTGTAAGGTCAAACACGATTATAACGATTAGGCCCTCCAAATACGCCCCACTTTCCCCCCACCGCCTTTAATGTAAATGAACTCCAATTGGATTGGCCTAGACCGCCAGTTTTCACTTCCCATTCATTCGAGGGCGTTAATTTCAAAGAACATAAATAGGTTCCACAAGTTCAAGGTCATTACCAGGCAGGCACACACAGATACTCACTCACGGCCCACACACGCACTGCAAATAGCTTGAGATACTCGCGCTCAAATAATAAATAAGCAGCGAATGAATAAATAATGAGTGTATATAGACTCGCGAGCCCCCTATAATAGAAAACATAGTGGCGAATCGAAAAAAAATACATACATACTCGTACATAAACACGTTACACGCGCTAGAAAATTTGAGAGATTGCGGATCCATATCTACCCAACATGTATATACTAAATCAGGTAGAGGAACCAGCCAACCCAGTGGAACCTCACCAAACATAATGCTGATAAGCATATTCGCATCAAGAATTTCGGGTTTGCCAAAAAATAAAAACAGAAAACAAAGGCATATATTTTAAACCAGAGGCGGATTCTAGACATGCTCTTAACGGGGTGCTTTCAAAAATATATTTTATGGTTGTTCTTGAAGGTTGCAGTAAATACTATAATACAGTTTTGATCAGTGTTTATTCTTCTTACCGCATTGAAATAAAAATTTAATAGTCTTTAAAATGTTGGATGTTTAACTAGTAGAAAATTAAAAATGTCTCTGATACATATAACATATAATATATTTATATATATATTTTTAAAGGAAATTAAAAATAAATTTTTAAAGTTTTTGATACATCTGTTCCTATACAAATTTTTTCAAGACTGCTCAATAAAATTCACTATTATTATTTTACCTTGGAGCAATATAAACTTGAAGAGGGGTATTCTAACCCCCCGAAATCCCTTTCAAATCCGAAACTGTGCCATAGAGAGCCCCTTGGGTTGTTGTTTCTAACCGCCTAGGGCCTGGGTTTCTTCTTGGTATGGGTGAGAGATTGCCAGAACAATTAGACGTCCGCTTCTGTCGCCTCAGTCCACTATTTATTTGGTGCTCGCCTCCAGTCGCTCATACGCCGCGTATCCGAACGCACACGTTCCGCTCTTCGACGGAAGAATAGCTAGAATACCTAGAGTCCCCAGTAAAGCAACCCTCTGTTCTCTTTAGACACCCCTGTCCGCGCCATGTCCTCCGCTGCTCCCAAACTGGTGGCCGTCGCCGAGTCGCGTCGCTTCATGATCGACTGCTTCAAGGCCGTGAAGGTGCCGCAAGCCCATGCCGAGGCCCAGGCGGATCTCCTGGTGGCCGCCGATCACCGGGGTCACTTTAGCCACGGCATGAACCGCCTGGAGATGTACATCAACGATCTGGCCATCAACTCCACGGATGGCGGAGCCATTCCCAAGATCCTCAAGGAGACCCCGGCCACCGCCTGGGTGGATGGTCTCAATGGACTGGGAGCCGTCGTGGGCAACTACTGCATGGATCTGGCTATCAAGAAGGCCAAGACCGTGGGCGTGGGCTGGGTGTGCGCCAAGGGATCGAATCACTATGGTATGGCCGGCTGGTATGCCATCCGGGCCATGGAGCAGGGTCTGGTGGGCATGTCCATGACGAACACCTCGCCTCTGATGGCGCCTACGAGGGCAAAGGAAGCTGCTCTGGGCACCAACCCCCTTTCCCTGGGAGCCAACGCCACCAATGGCGACAAGTTCCTGCTGGATATGGCCACCACGGCGGTGGCCGTGGGCAAGATCGAGATCCAGCGCCGCAAGGGAGCCCCGTTGCCCGATGGCTGGGCCCAGGATCCCGAAGGAAATGTGACCAATGACGCAGAGCTGGGCTTCGCCACCGGATGTCTGATGCCGCTGGGAGGATCAGAGCTGACTTCCGGCTACAAGGGATACGGTCTGGGCGCCATGGTTGACATCCTGTCCGGCGTGATGTCCGGCGCCAACTACTCCACGCAGGTGCGCAAGTGGACACACGCTGGCGCCGATTCGGCCGCCAATCTCGGCCAGGTCTTCATCGCCGTGGATCCCAATTGCTTTGCTCCCAATTTCGAGGAGCGCATGACTGACTTCAACTCCCGCCTGAGGGGCACTACGGCGGTAAGGATATACGCTTTCCTCGCTGTTAATTTTCAGAAATCATTAAATTATTTTAATCTCCAGACCGACCCCAGCAAGCCTGTCCTTTTGGCCGGTGACAAGGAGAGCCAGGGTATGGCTGCCGTCGATGCCGCCGGCGGTATCCAGTATCTGGAGAACCAGCTCAAGACCTGCGCCAACTTGGCCGAGAAACTCAAGATCCAACCCCTGACCTTCGTCTAAGATCAAAGGGGACTCGAAGGAAGCTGAGGATTTAAAACAGGGGAGCCTAGCTCACCCAATGCCATATGCTGGATACGCTTCTGCATTTCGCCGGACCAAAGCTCTATGTTACTTTACACTGCAAGAAATATTGATATTCGCAACAGTTTGCTTTGCACTGGTGCTTTTTATATTTTGTTACATATCCTCCTGTTGGACCTTAAAGATATCATTAACGATAGCAATATATGGTAGAGTAAAGACTTGCAGCTTGCACTTTTACAGTAGATATGGATATCTAAATTTCTCGTATGACTAGATTATAAATAACTGAACTATATATTATAAAATATATAGATTTTGCACTTGATAAGGTATCCATTTTATGTGTTCAACAAATACGTAATTATTAAATTGAAAATAATATATTACGAAGAGGCGTATTTACTTTCGAAGGGGTTATTTTTGGAATTACAAAAGGAGCTAAGTATATACCTAATTAACCTATTATTATAAGGATTTTTTTTAAGTATTCCAAATAGTATTTTGAAGCATAATTCCATTGCAATTAAGATTAAACTTTCAGATAACACAGGTCGATAACTTGTGAACTTTTTTTCAGCCGGGCTTTACTCTGGTGAGTCTTGCTCCGTGGTTTTTATTCGACCTGATTAATTATTTATGTAATCATTCAAACTTTTAACTTGAATTTTCATCCCGTGGGAGAATACACGTAGGACCATATTTTACTCGATTTATGCGTCTTTATAATAGCAAGCGCCCTTAGTTAAAACAAATCAAGCCCAAAAGAATGCTACTTGATATTGGATAACAATTTAAGTATTCGAATTAGTATGCGAAATTAAGTATGCCATTTACGTTCAAGGACAGGTGAAGCAGGTAGGTAGCCCAAAAATATCTATTTTGTATGTACAACAAATAGGTAATCATTAATTTGAAAATAAAATATTATGATTAAGCCATTACTCGGTGAGCTATATACATATTTAACCCATTATAAAATATTTTAAAATATTTCAAGGTATCCTTTGGCAGCTCTATTTTCATGCCTAATTCCGTTTTAATTAAGATTAATTTTGAGATAATTTAAACAATAAGTGGAGTCTCTTTGTAATTAGCTTTAATCAATTCAACGAGAATAATTGAGCGGTTAATTTTTGTGAGGTCAGCGAATTCACTTTGAATAAGTCCCAAATTTCCTCGATACTCCTAGTAGTCCCCGATCACTTCGTCCAGAATTTCCTCGGCTTCATGCTTGTGCTCCTTGTGAGCCGTGGGCGACCTGAGGATCTTCTTGGCCTTGGTATCCTGACACTTGGACTCAAAGACCCGTGGTGGCATGGGCTGATTCTCGCAGGTGAGCACGTGCATTGCTGTCCGCAGCTCCTCGGGATCCTCGGTGACGCTCATGGACTTGATGAAGTCGACCAGGCGCTGGTTGTCCTCGGTGAGGCGACGCTTCTCCTCGAGCATCAGCAGATTCTGGGCCTCGGCCATGGCTTGGCGGCGCCAAAAGTTCTTCATGTTCTTGTTGAGCTCCACCAGCTCCACCTCTGTCATGTCCACGTGATCCTTTAGGTTTAGGGTCTGCAGCTTGAACTGCTCGTTCGCCTCCACCTCGGTGTCGTCGAAGACTTCGCCGCCGAGGATCACCTTCTCCGATTCGGTTTGCAGCTTCCGGCAGGTGATCGACAGAGCCAGGAGCAGCTCCCCGCTCTTCACATGCTTCTCCATTTGCTGGGAATTGGTTTAAGATACAAGGGGGACACTAGGACTGATTACTCGCTCACCTTGGTCAATTCGTAGCACTCGCCGGTGAGGATGCGCAGCTTCTCGTGCGTGATGTCCCGATCCATCTCCTGGTTGAGCTCGATCTTCTTGCGCACGTTGGTGAAGTACTGGAACTCCAGACGGAGATCGTTCAGCGTGGAGTTGTTCTCCACGTCCATGCGAACCATCTCGCGCTGGAGATCCGCCTGCATGTTGACGTACTTCGCCTCCTCGGCGTTCAGCTTGCGCGACTCCTCCATGAAGGCCTCCTGGCGCTCCGTGAGCCAGCTGATCTTCTCGTACTTGTGGGCATCCAGCTCGGTGCTCCGCAGCGACTCCACGAAGTCGTTGAGCTGCTGCATCATCTCAGTCATGCGAGTGGCGACCTGGTCCCGGATATGGAACCTGTTCTCGATCTCGGTGTTGACGCGATCATCGCGCTGCTCCAGATAGATGGCGTAGTCCTCCTTGAGCTGGTCCCGGGTGGTGATGTTGGTGGCATGGATAATGTTCTCGGAGTTCAGCTGCATGGCCTCCACCTCGTCGGTGCGGCGCCGCACCTCGTCGTAGTAGTCGCGCAGCATCTCGTCCGCCTGCTGGGCGTACATCGTCCGCAGCCCGCCAAGCATTGAGTGGAAGCAGTCGCGGATGTGGTCCGCCAGCTCCACCGTCTTGCTGAAGCAGTGAATGTGCTGGTCCTGCGTCTGGGTCATATCGTCCAACAGCATCTTGATGTGGTCCGACTTGGCGGCTATCTGGCGCTCCGACCGTTCGCCCCAAGCCTCCATTTCCTCGCTCAGCTCCTTGATCTTGATCTCGCGGCACAGCTCGTGCCACTCATCGGTGCCGCGGTCTTCCATGCGCTTGCCTAACTCCAGTTCCCTCATCAGGGCATCCTGGAAGGATCAACATATTTACAAAACATACGGAATGTTTATTAAAAGAAAGTGTTTAACTTATTGTTTTTACACTATGAAATACTTAAATATATTAATTTAAATTGATCGCGAATCAAAGAACAAAAGTTGTATTTATTTAGTTCACAAAATATTACTTACTAATTAACATTTGTGCTGAATAACATGCTTATCCTGGGACCAACTGTACTTACCCGCATGATCAGTCGCTTCTCCGCGACCATGGCCAACCGCTTGGCCTCCTTTTTGTTGGCCTTCTTCTGGGCCTTGGTCAACTTGGGTGGTCCTTCGGGCTCCTTCTCTTCTAGTTCCTCGAGATAGTTCGCCGAGATTCGGGTTATTCTCTGCAAAATGTCCGCCATTTTGGTGTTGTTTTTATTAAATATAATAGAATATAGAATATATAGAATATATAGGATTTTAATTTCGGAATGTCGTTTTATCAAGATGAATTTGTGGCTGAGCTTGGGTCAGTTTGAAAGATAAAACAAAGTTTGAGGTGTTTCGAAGGCGAACTCTAAAAATGGAATTAGAATTTAATAAATAAGCCGAATTGGATTTAAAGTTTTAATATTAATTGAGTTTTAGGGTTAAATATGATATGCGTTTAAACATTATTAAAAATGGTGATTACAAAAAGGGTTCCCAGTAACTTTAAACGAAAATTTGATTTAAAACCTAGCTCTCCAAAGAAAAACTAGGATTCAGGATTCTAACCAATTTAAGTTCTACACATTGTTATTAATTTTATTTATATTTGTTGTTTATATCATTTGAATTAACTGGCTTAGCTTAAATTACAATTTTAGTGTGGCTCTATTTTGGGCTTTCTCTTAAAGCTTACAAAAAGTTCGCCCCAACATAGCTTTGAGCTCTCTCTGAATTTCGGCGCAGCATCTAAAGCTTCGCCCGGCTGTGATTTCACTCAGTTGACTCTCAAAGCTTGGCTCGCGCGGTTGTTTACCGCTTGGACGGCAGGAGCAGGATTCCCCCAAACAATTCAGAGGGCAGAACCCAACCACTTGGCCACTGAAGGCACGCCACATCGTGTGCGCTGTGTGTGTTGTGTTTTATTTTTTTCCCGGCAGCAGCGCGCCTTGTAAACAAAAATAACTCTGCTGCCAGCGAGGGTGGTTACAACCCCCAAAACCGCCCCAACGAAGCCAACTACAAAGCTTCGGACTCCGGACTGCGGACAAGGGCACTCCCGGCCCTGGCTGGCAACTTTTTCGGGGTTGCAGACGACGACGACGACGACGACGGCTGGCAAACAAGCTGCGAATGCGACTTTAAATGTCCATAAACATTCAGCGCAAATAAAATAAAATCGAGTACCGAGTATCTCGCAGCTCGCATCTCGTATCTCGTTCTGCAACTTTATAGTGTATCTCGTGTATCGTGAAGAGCAACGAAATGAGCGAATCCGGTGGCTATCAGAAGCTGCCGCCCGGCTGGGACTGCAAATATGATCAGACGACGGGCAATTGGTGAGTCTCCTCCAGTGCATGCAATCCGATGTCATAAATATTTATGCCTGCATTAACCACTTTATTGTGAGTAAAACGAGTGATTGGGGAACCTGGCTTGGGCCTGACTGTACCGCAAGATGGATGGATAGGTTGCCCCGGGAGGCGGCGGCTGATAAATTTGCGTGCCTTCCCCTGGGTGCCTCCTGCGTTGGGTGGCCCCTGCGATGGGCGGTGATTTGCGGTGGGCGGTGGCAGCTTAAGCTCCCCGTTGCTCGGCGACTTTAAAATGCCAAGTGGGCGGCGGCGGGAGCCCGATAAAGTGAGGGTTTACGACGTTTGTTTTACGGTAGGAAAATTATTCAAGGGTTTTGGCGGAGTTCATCTATGAATACTTTCCCAGCAAATGATGTGGGTTTAATGATGTGTATTTTGCTGGTTTTATTGAAGCCTAAATAAAGTTGAAGTCTGGAGAGCTGAATGTGATTCAAAATTAGGAATTAAATACTGAATAATCTTTTTGTGTTCGAAATTCGTAGAACTAAAATGCAGTTTCAATAATTTATTCATTCTTGTGAAAGTTCACATAAAATATATACAAACTAAGATTTATTTGTTGTTTGCTATTGTATAGCAATGTAATTTTTTTAATTAAGTAATTATTGCCAATTTATCTAGATCTAATCATTTAATAGATTAATAATATTGTTTAAATTGTCTCTGTTTCACCGTTCCATTTTCTGTTTTTTAAACTATGAGTTAAGAGCTAAACATTAATTTAATAAATTCCAATCAAACCCTTTACTGTAGTGAACGTTCTTCAAACATATAAGAGACGTGTGTTACCTTTAACCTTTGAACGCCCAAGCACCCAAGTGTGACCCCCATATTTCCAAATGGAGCACACCAAGGAGGAGCTCCTTAAGGACTCAAATTGGCCTCATTTTTAGCTGCATAAATTGTGACACTTCCGCGTCGCTGGATGCCAGCGGGGTCTTTAACTCCTGGAGAAACCTCTCCCATAAAATTCCCATCCGCTTTTAAGCGGGCTTGTGCAATTAAGCAGCCAGCCCAAAGACTGTCATACGTTAATTCAAGGGGCCACTCAGCCGGAGACGAGTTGTTCTCCGTCCTCCCACTCCCAAATCAGAGCCGAGATTGCCTGCCAAACGAGGGAGATGATGATGACGACTGCTTGCCCGCCTTTTGGCAGCGACTTGGCACGTGCCTCGCTTTAGAGCTCCTCCACTCCCGTTACCCTTTACCTGTCCGCTTCCCCCAAAGGAGGCATCAACATGTGGCCAGCATCCGAATCCGAGTCCGAATTTTATCCGTAGTCGCTTCCGCATTCGAAATCCACCACCGGCCGGCCGGCTGTAAAAAGCCACCCCTCCGGGTGTTCCTGCCGGAGCTTTCAAATGGCCCTGGGCATTGGACACTGGGCACTGGGAGGGAGGTCATTTGATGGCCTTTGATTCGCGCCAAGCTCATAATATGCCACTCGATTCCCCTTCCAGCTATTACATAAACTACCTGACCAAGGCCATGCAGCTGGAGGATCCGCGCGGACGCAGTTACAGGCAGCTGCAGAACGAGCGCTGCTCCACGGAGTCGATAGCCTTGCAGGTAAGGTCCTTCGCTCGCAGTCCTTGCACTTATTGATTATCCTTTGCACTTGCACTGTGGCGCTTTGGTTCTTTGCAGCAGATGGTCAGTCAGTCGCAGACATCGCACAACAGCTCGCCGTACCACGTCCATCCGAGCAACAATTTGACGGCAATTCGGGCCTTCCAGGAGCGACAGCAGCCCACGCTGCACAACATCTCGACCAGTCCGCTCCTATCGGCCTCCTCCAGGGGACACTTGGTGAGTTATTAGTGGAGAAAAATGCTAAAAATATGGTCATCTACGTGGGGTTTCTTCGTGAATTACCCTAAATATGGCATGGAATTAAACTTGAGTGTCTCTGCAATCTCTTGATGTTCTCTTGACATCCACGACCGTAGATGTAATGAAAAGAAATTTATAAAAGCAATTGCCTTACCTTCTAAAGCCATTATACTGAACTCAATTAATTATTCAAAAAGGTCTAGATAATGCGGCCGCAATTACGAATGTGTTAGAGCTATAATCTATTATAAATCGATATTGCTTAGCGAAGGTCAATTTATATTTACTGAATTAACAAACCTTAATAGCTTTTAATTTAATATTAAGCAGTTACAATTCACTAATGAAAAAGTGCCATGAAATAAGTTAAGTTAAGTTATTTATTTAATTTAAGACAGATTAAAAAAAATAAAATTAAAAGGTGCTGCAGATACATTTATAAGACTTTGAATGTATTGCTAAATTAAAAACAAGTAAGAAAGCTACAGTCGACTGTGCTCGACTGTGAGATACCCGGTACCTAAACGTTTGCGCTTCATACTAAAAGGCAATTTAAAAATGTACATACACTACATTGTACATACATACATTGGCGCCATTATATCGCACGGCCAAGGCTCGAATGCGCCACCTGTCGGCTACAGCTTGCAACAGCAGTGCCTTAGGGCGGTGTGTTAAAATTCTAACCTTATTGCTAATATCTCCCATGTTTCTCATCCGATTTTACTGAAATTTTCAGGAAACGTCCATTTTATTTTATTTATTTATCGTATCTATTAACTTTAACCCGAAAATAACGAGTATAGCTTAATAACGTTTTTTATGATTTATGAGGGCGCAAGTGGGCGTGGCCATATTTTAAAACAAACTTGATCTGCGTGCAACAGATTCCAATGTTGTCACCAAATTTGGTAACTCTAGCTCTTATAGTCTGAGATCTGTTGTTTCACACGGACAGACAGACGGACAGACGGATAGACGGACATGGCTAAATCTACTCGGCTGGTGACGCTGATCAAGAATATATTTACTTTATAGGGTCGGAGATTTCTCCTTCTGCCTGTTACATACATTCTCGGTTGGCACTAACTTATAATACCCTTGTACCCTATGGGTACCGGGTTTAAAAAAGGATCACATATTAAGTTTTAGTTCCAGGAGGATTTAAAATCAATTTTAAATGCCCCTGAAAGTATGCCATAAAATAATACAATTATGTCTCTCGCTCCACAGGAAATGTCATCGCCCTTGCCCTTTCAGCGAGCTCGCTTGGGTCCGAATCTCTCGAGGCGCTCTACGATCCAGGAGACGTCGTTCACCAACCAGGTCGAGACGGATGCGGTGGTGACCAAGATCCAGAACATGTTCCCCACGGCGGGCGAGCACCACATACGCCTGCTGTTAAAACGGTAAGCAATTGGTTGGGCAATCGCCACGAGCTTTCGTGCTAATCCCGCTAATCTCCACTAATCTGCGTACTTACGTCTCTGTCTTCTCACACGCTGCCTAATATGTCTAATGCCTAACGCCGCTTACTGCACCCACGATTAACCCACGATCAAACCCAATCCCACGCTTACTAACCCACGAACCCACAGCTACTATAACAGCGAGGCCGTCGTCATCAGCGCCCTGCAGGTGGAGAAGCACCCGGTGACCATGCCCGGTCCCTTCGTGACGCCGCCCTCGCAGCGGCACCTGTTCCACAGCAAGTCCGCCTTCTACATGACACCACCGGCGCGTCGTCCGGACACGGTGGCTAGTCGATGCACCTCGCGCACGGCCAGCCCCCTGCCCGGCGGACGCTTCGGTAGTCTCGTGAGCGTGCAGAGCGGTCCTGGCGTCCCCGGTGGTCACCAGGTGCACCCGGTTCTGCCCCCGGGGTCAGCTGTGCCGCCGGCTCTGCACGGATCGCCCCAGTGGCGTAGCTCGCCCAGACCGCACTCGTCGCCCAAGATGAAATTGAGGTTCGCTGGGGGTTTCTAAATTGGGATAAACTAAAGGGGGTCCGCGAAGATGTCCGCTCAATAGAGAGATGGATTTTGAAGAAAATGTATTGCCTACGGAAGATATTTCTATTGAATACATTAATTCTCACATACTCGAAAAATCTACTATAAAAATATGCATTTATTTTCCGAATTGAAAGATAAAGACCTATGAATTCTCTTGTCCGCGAAGCTGTCCGTTCAATAGAGAGATAGATTGTTAAAGAAGCTTATCACTCTCCGAAAATATTTATTTATATATAAATATCCCAAATATATAGACTAGAAATTTACTTTAAGCTTCTGTAAATTGAGAGATAAAGAAATGTGAATTCCCTTGTCCATGAAGATGTCCGCTCAACAGAGAGAAAGCTTTTCTGGATTTGTATCCGCGTAGTATATGAATTTTTTCAGGAAAATTGTAAATAGTAAGGTACTAACAATACTTACTTTTTGGCTATGGAACATTAACAACAATTTTAAGTACTACAATGATACATTTCGTATCCGGACTTCTAATAATTAGGACTGAAAGTACAATTATGGGAATGGCAACTTTTGCAAAAATATCAATGTTGTAAGCTAATAATCGAAACCACTTTCACTTCTGTAAAGCTAAACTTCTAGCTAAACTTATAATTATTTACATTTTCCCCAATAACGCACGTTCTCCCCATCCACAGATACATGAAGAACATCTTTGCCAAGGCAGACGAAGAGCTGCTCCTGGATATCCTGGCCAACGCGGACAACAATGTGCAGTTCGCCTCGGAGAAACTGATTTCTCTGGGATACACAAAGCGCGAGATGCAGCAGCCACACAGACCCAACAACCGACCGCCTGACTTGACTCAGGATCAGCAGGCTGGCGGGGATCAGGGCACGAAGCATATTCCACTGCGTCCCAAGGAGTACACCGAGGAGGAAAAGACCAAAAGTGAGTGGATTCCCTGAATAAATATTGCCACTAATTTCCTCTATTTTCAGTGCAAACTTTGCTCAAGGAGAAGTATCCACAGATTGCCGAACGCATTATCTTGATGGCCCTGGAGTCCGTTAACTACGCCGAGGATCGGGCCACACAGATCCTGCAGATCGTGCAGGACGAGGATGAGCAGAGGGTCCAGAAGCAGGCTCCCTCGAATCCCAAGCATCTGGAGCTGACCAGGACCACGGGAGGCGAGCAGGTGGACGGTCTGACGACCGACGACAGGTAGCTCTTGTCCCAAAACCCGACTCCGCTCATGGCCAAGGTCGTTGCCAACCGCTTTCTGCCCCAACATCACCCTTTCTTTCTCCGCCCTTCCGCCCGCCGCTTTATCCGTTTGTTAATCGACTGCCTATTTTCTCTGTGAACTTTTGTTGCCGCCCAATGACTAAACCGAATCCCCGAAACCAAACGAACCACACACCACTGTCCGCTTGCTTTGCGCCACGCCATGCCACCCGATTTCATCCAGCCTGCTCACCGTGGTGGTGGAGACCAAGCCCGCCTCCTCATCCGCATCCGCATCCAAATCGAAGCCACCTCACAAGCGCCACATACTGCCATGCATCAATGTCACCACACCGTCGACGGCCACCACCCAGATCATTCTGGGCCCGGTCACGCCGATGGCCACTCCCACAGTGGAGGAGCAGGAGGAGCCGCCCCATGTATCATCCATCTCGAGCGCATCCTCATCGCATTCATACGCCTCACCCGCACAGTCACCCTGCACGGGCATCCTGCAGCAGGGCGGCTACGAGCGCCTCACCACCAAGGGCATCCTGGCCAGAGGCAACACGCACAGCTACAGAAACAACTACAGCATCAGCGGCTACCTGCATGGCTCCTCGAATACGAATGCGAATGCGTATGCTAGTGCTAGCTCCTACTCCTCCTACTCCGCATCAATGACGTCCTCATCGCTGGCCTCGGCCAGCTCGGCCCAGTCCACCACCTCATCCATTGCGAGGGCAACATTCGAAAGTCGGGCGCGCGCCAAGACAGATTCACTGAAGTATGCTCGTTACCGTAACCTTTTCGCTAAATGTAGAATCAGTCGTTGCGCATGCGTTTTTCTTGGAAGGATCTTGCATGGCAGGGAATCCTCCTATTTTCGTTTTTATCCTGGTTTCTCGTTCTCTTTGGCATGCCTAACGCTTATGTACTCTTATAATTGTGATTTAATTTTTAAATACATAATTCCATGTTTTCCCCCATAGGATAGGGCAGCACTCCTCCGGTTTTGGCAATTCCCACAACTCGGAATCAGCGGAGTTCCAATCCATTATAGAGCGAATGGGCAGCTTGGGGCCCAATTCCAAGCTAACGAAAGGAGCGGATGAGAATCTGCTACTGTGAGTAGATATTTATTGATGGTTGAAGAATTTATTACATAGTTAGGTGTTCCTGTAATAAGCCTGTTATAAAGATTACTCGGGAGCTTTTAAGATTACGTCAATTGTCTCAACCGGAAGCAGCACGTTCTAGGGTGACCATCTATTCTACACATAGCTTGCATTATTTCAGTACTATACAGTGTTCACACTTAAAACTCTAAACAGTGTTCTCACTATTATTACATTTACGCCTATGCAATCAATTTCTCAAATCCTATGATCCCTAGCTGATTGTAATTACAATTATTTAATATTTCAATCTGTTTCCCCCCACAGAGCCGATTATGTGACCTGGAATGGTCCAAATACCACTCTTCTGCAGAAGCACTCTACCCAAGGATCAGATGCCGGCCTCCTAGCAGATCGCGCCTACAAGCCAACGGGCAGGAACTCGGAGCTGTGCAAGGGAGCCCAGGCTGGACTGGCCAAGGGCAGCATCTACGCCCGGGGCAGCAACAAGAGTCCCAACATCAAATGCAACTAGACGGGATTACCCACAACCGAGTCTCCGCTAGAGTGCCAAAGAGAGACAGAGGAGGAGATGAATCTTAGTGGCGACTAGCCAAGCACAACCCTCCAGAAATCCAGACTTACCATTTATATATGTGTCGTTAGGTGTATTTTGCTCTACATTTTGTCCCCGAATCCCGCCCGCACACACGTCACGTGTAGATCTCCAAAAACCAAAAACACACACATTCCATCCAAGCTCCAATTATTTTTTAGTAACTCGTAAATAAACACAGACTTTAAAACTAGCAAACTTACTTAATATAATGCGTGTCTGGAGAGGGGGGATTATGATACAGAAAAGCATAAATGGGCGTGTGATCTAGACCTCGTCCTCGTTGAGGAGCATGTTGGGAATGCCATCGGTGATGGGGAACACCCTTCCGGTTTCCGGACACTCCAGCTGACCCTCGAGCACATCGATCTCGAAGAGTAGGTGATGGAGCTTCTGGAGGAGTGCCTCGTTATCTCCAATGTTTTCCGGCTGCACGGCGGGTATGTCTTCTGTTAATTCCGCCTGGAAAGGAATTTTGGAGATATATTGGCTATACAATTTTAAGTTAAGGACCTCTACATTTTTGTTTAACGAAAAATCTTTCCAGATATTTTGTTCCTTTCTAAAACCACCTATGGAGTACTTACCACCTGGGCGGCTCCATAGACCGCCGACCAGTCCAGCTTGGGCAACAGTCGCTCCACGAAGGTGGGATTGAACTCCGTCTCCACGACTTCCTTTTTGTTTATCTAAATGAAAAAATAGCATAAATTTCATAAAACAATAAATGGAAATATCAATACAGGGAGAGACTCGAACACGCACCGTCAGTTTGAGGGGGAATCCCACCTTTACGCCCTTAATGGCCATGGATGTTAGAAAGTTGTACGTGCTGAGCTTCATTTTGGCTACGTAGATCCTTCTATTCAAGCAGTAAATAAAGTAAATTCGAGAATTTAAACAATTGTTTTTGCGGCGCACGTTGTACTCGTCTTCTTCTTTCCAGTGTTGCCAATCACCATCAGAGATGCCAACTATCAATCGTCAATTATACAGGGCCAACCAAAATAGCCAAAAATAGCTAGATTCTTGATAGGAACTATTGGTATTACCAATCAATTGCTATTACTAATCTGTCGAATATACTTATTTGGGACGTCAAAACCGAAACTATATTATACCAATCAATTGGTATTACTAATCTGTCGAATATACTTATTTGGGACGTCAAAACCGAAACTATATTTTTCAGCTAGATGCAATCTATATCTTAAGTTCTTATATATATATTTCGGAGCTTAGATTTTACCATGTAACAGTACCAAATGAGCAAAAATAATGGGCTCCAGCTATAGAGAAATCTAAGGGAAAAAAGCTAAACTGGCAACACTGGATTCACCATATGAGGGCGCTATCGATAGTTTGATAGGAACCTATCGATGGTTTGTTGGCAACACTTGTTTTAGTTGGCAACGCGGCTATTCTTAGTTTTGGTTTTTCACCCAACTGTCGCAATTTAACGTATTTTAGCCGTTTCTAGATGTTAATTGGGCTAAAAAACCATAAAAACCAGTGATTGAGAGCGGAATTAAGGCGTGAAGGCTAAAAATGGAGGACATATTCCACTGGTGCCGCGAGGGCAACTCAATCCAAGTGCGCCTCTGGTTGGACGAGACGGAGCACGACAATAATCTGGGGTAAAACTAATAAAAGGAAAGGTTGGACTCTTGTGCACTTTCTAAGTGCTTAAAGACCCCGCCGGAGGAAATTTCACTGCTTTCCCAAGCCCACTGCCTTCCCAGGAAGCTCCATTTAGTCACCTCCGCCGATACGCCCAATATTTCGAGGCTCTTTCGGCCAGTGACGTCATGATTTATTCTTGTGTTGTGTAAACAGACGAGTCGAAAGTATATATGTTTGTGTTTTGTGTGCATGTCGCGAGCATAAACCTGCTTCCCACACAGTGATTACCTATTCATTTCCATAACCTGGCCGGGCAGAGGTTCTACTTATCTTCCAGATGTTTTTTTTGTGCCGTAAAGGAAACACTTTCGATCCTGTGAATGGACTATATTCCTAATTAGAATCTTTAGTATAGGCAGTATTCCCTTGCGAACTATTTTAATGTTTATTAAATATATTCTCTCATTTTAGCGACGACCATGGCTTCAGCCCGTTGCATTGGGTGGCCAAGGAGGGCCATTCCAAGCTGGTGGAGACCCTGCTGCAGCGTGGAGCGCGCGTGAATGCCACCAACATGGGCGACGACATACCCCTCCACTTGGCGGCAGCCCACGGCCACCGCGACGTCGTCCAGATGGTGAGAGACAACCAGTTAGCCAGCAAGGAATCCAAATAATCCCCTCCCAAATGTTTTAGCTACTGAAAGAACGTTGCGATGTGAACGCGGTGAACGAGCACGGCAACACGCCCCTGCATTACGCCTGCTTCTGGGGCTACGACATGATCTGCGAGGATCTGCTGAATGCTGGCGCCCAGGTGGGCATCACCAACAAGGACGGGCACACGCCCATCGACAAGGCCAAGCCCAGCTTGGCCAAGAGGCTGCAGGATCTGGTGGAGAAGAGCGGTCGCGAAGTGAAGGTGATCAGCTTCAAGGAGCAGAGCTGGCAGGGCATGAAGACCAGGTCCAGGGACGCCACGCTGTCGCGCTTCAAGGGCATCAGCATGGGCGACTTGGACCTGCACACCAAGCTCTCGGTGACGCCATCGGGCGAGACATGGCGCGGACGCTGGCAGAAGAACGATGTGGTGGCCAAGATCCTGGCCGTGCGCCAGTGCACGCCGCGCATATCGCGTGACTTCAACGAGGAGTTCCCCAAGCTGCGCATCTTCTCGCATCCCAACATCTTGCCCATTATTGGCGCCTGCAATTCGCCGCCTCATTTGGTGACCATTAGTCAGGTGAGAGCTTCTCTAACTATTCGCTGTCATTGATTAATGTCTCCTTTGTGACACTCAGTTCATGCCGCGCTCGTCGCTGTTCAGCCTGCTGCATGGAACCAGCGGCGTGATGTTGGACACAAGCCAGGCGGTTAGCTTCGCCCTGGACATTGCCCGAGGCATGGCCTTCCTGCACTCGCTGGAGCGGATCATACCCACATATCACCTGAACAGCCATCACGTGATGATCGACGAGGACCTGACGGCCAGAATCAACATGGGCGACGCCAAGTTCTCGTTCCAGGAGAAGGGACGCATCTACCAGCCGGCCTGGATGTCGCCGGAGGCGCTGCAGCGCAAGCAGGCGGATCGCAACTGGGAGGCCTGCGACATGTGGAGCTTCGCCATTCTCATTTGGGAGCTGACCACGCGCGAAGTGCCCTTCGCCGAGTGGTCGCCCATGGAGTGCGGCATGAAGATCGCGCTTGAGGGGCTGCGCGTTAAGATACCGCCGGGCACCTCGGCGCACCTGTCCAAGCTGATTGGCATCTGCATGAACGAGGACCCCGGCAAGCGGCCAAAGTTCGACATGGTCGTGCCCATTCTGGAGAAGATGAAGCGCTGAAGCGCAGCAGCTCGAGTGGAAGCCAAGCCAAAACGTGCCTTGAGGAACCATCGTTTGCCAACTAATTGTAATGACCACTTTGTGTTAACTTTGTCTAACCGAGCCTAACCCGAAAAACCGAACCGAACCGTACCCAAAGGGCGGTCAAGTGCAGCTAGAGCAAGTGCGAGCCTGTTTCCTGCATAGAATTTATGTTTCTTTGTCTCACCTGTTTTTTATACCTATGATTTACCGTCGATGTTTTGTGCGGGTGCTCGATTTTGTCGTACATTTTAAGTTTGATAACCTTTAGGATCGTATTTATACAGAAAATATATTTGTTACTAATTAAACCCTAGTGGATTTTCGTACCAAATGAGAGGCAGCGCAACTTGCGTGGGTGCCAAACCAGCGGCAGCTTTTCCCGCCGAAGCTTTTCCGCCGCGAAGCAAAACAAAGCGAGAGCTTTCCGGCGGAGGGGATGCAGAAGGGCAGCGGGGTGGGTCGGGTAACGTGAGCAAGACGTCCCTGACCTGGTTTCCATTTCATGCACGCGATTGTGTGCAGCTCGCGCGGGCAGCGCGAAAACTCGGCGGCCAGGCAGGAGAGCGCCGGCGTGGGAAATGTTCTCGGAGAGCAAAAGATTTGTTTTAAAACAATTCCATGCATTTTGGAAAATAATTAGAACCTCTAAGCTTAAAGTTTAATTTATTTTGAGGGGGTGTTTTATTTACTTGATTTTGTGAATAAATAGAAACAAATTTTAAAGTTTCTAAACGATTTAAAATGAGATTTATATTTATATCGAATATTTTTAAAGTTTAGACATGATCAAACGGTTTTTACAGATGTTTCTATGAATTATATAGATAATTCGATTCGGTATTACTTGTTGATTTATTTTGCCCCTTTTTACTCCAGCATTTTCTGATTTTTAATTTATTTCTCATGATATTTCATTCCTATAAAGACATCAAATTATTGGAGGTAAGAATACACGTAATGTATTTATGTCTTATTAATATTTACCGCATTAAATTTATGTAAGATATTTATCTATTCTTTCCTAAAAATCTTAGATATATTCGAATTTATTTCCTATTTAAGTTATGCTAGTTTACCTTAAACATTTTTTTAAGGCTAATATCTGGTCAACAGTTTAATCTCTAGCTTGGCCGTACAGCGCTTAAATATGTATTTTTTCATATGCATTTCGACGAACCGCGTATCCTTAATCCGCCTTAATTTATTTAATCCCCAGAAAGGTATTTAATTTGGTGTCCTGCCAATAGCTTCTCTCCTCTCTCGGTTGTTCCGGCTCTCACCGGCTTGCGGCTCTCTGTTTATGTTTTTGCGGCAACTTTTTGTTCGGCAAGCTTGCACCGCAGCGAGCCATGTGATTGTTTTGCTGCCTCGCTCCGCTCTTCCCTCGGCACATCCTGTGGCAGGTCCGATTTAGCTGCTGCTACTGCTTCTGCTGCTGCCGCCGCTGCTGCAGCTTTAAAAACTTTTTGCTGCATTTTGTTGTCGTCGTCGTAGTCGTAGTCGCCGTCGTCCTGTCGCTGTCGCTATCGCAGTCGTAGTCGCAGCTCAGAGTCGTCGGTGCTTTTCGGGCCCAGAGGCTGGTCGCTCGGTCTCCGGAAAAAACGGCGAAACTGCAGTGGCCAAAAGCCGATTTACAGTATTCCACGCCAGTTATGACGGCAAACAGCATTTCCGCAATAGCCAACGACCCCTCTCCATTGGCTAATGTTTAGTGTCTCCGCGGAACCAACTCGGAATTGTGGCAAAGTTGTAATTTAAATCGAGGAAAAGTGAGAGCTTCGCGGGGCTTGGGCCCAAGTGAAAGTGAAAAAATCCATGGCATCTTTTAGGCGCAGCGCATAAAAGAGACTCTCTCCGCTACGAAGGAACTCACTCACTCACTCACTCACACATTCTTTTGGATCGGCGGTGCAGCTGCTTAAATGTATTTTAGTGACAGCTCTCAACAGCGGCCAGCCCCTTGGAGGGCCGGCAATCCATGGAGTATTCAAGCTCCACGGGTTTGAATCACATCATCGCCGAGGAGGAGGACCAACCGCCGCAGCAGCAGCAGCAGCAGCAGTCCAACAAAACCAGGTTAGTGTTTATAAATACTGGTCTCTCCTCGCACAATGTGTGCCCCATTTTTATGACCACACCTGAGAAGAGCCCCCCGAGAGGGGGCTTTATGGTTATTTTTTCTTTCAATTAACCATACAATTGGCCGGGATAAAACGGGGAACTCGGAACGTGGAACTTTGGTGGCACACACAGTTTGCCGCAGTTACTCCATCATTCATTTGGCTGACGAGTGAGCCACTAACCTACTTCCTTCACACACAAAAGCCGCAGTTGCAGCAGCGACAGCAGCATCTGCTGATGTTGCTGCTGCTGCCGCTGCCGTGCTTATTGTTGCTGCCGCAGATGTTGCTGCCGGCAAGCCACGCCCACACAATGGGCCAGCCGAGATGACGTTGGCGTTGATGAGTGAAAATGTGAAAATTACTTGGCAGGCTGATGGAAATAAACGACGACAGTGCATAGCAAATGATGAGATGCACTCGCACACGCCGCGGAGCCCATGCCACGACGAGTAAAAGGCCCCCAGTTCATCCTCAAAGCGATCGATGGTCGGCTGCATAAATCAAAAGTTCCATTTTGCAGATTTCAGCACACAGGAGCGGCGGAACGGAGGAGCGGAGAAACAGAGGAGTCGCTGAGGAGCCGAGGCGCTGAGCAACAGAGGAGCGGCACACAAAGAGGCGCATAGAAAGGACACGAGGAAGGAAATGGAAAAGGGCTCGAGTTCGGGCTCGGGCCCGGGCCCGGGCTTCTTTCCAAACTAAAATGCCACATGGGCAAATATTTCACTTGTGCTTTCGAGCGGCGCATTGAAAAGCGAAAATATTGTGACAATACAAGCAGCAACACAGCAACAGCAGCAGCAACATCAGTGGCGGCAACAGCAACATCGGACTCAAGTGGAAGACACTTGGGTGAAGTGTATAACAACGTGGAAATATTGTAAAGGCAAACTACAAGACACACTAGTACCTATGGGCATTTCCATCAAAAATCACAATCAACTCAAAATACATAACAATTTTAAGAAAATGATTTAGCTTTTAGTCTCAAAAAAATGTTTCCAGATACAAAATAATATTTTTTACATCCGCTTTTAGTGGTGAGAAAACGCTTTTGCTATCAGAATATTGTGTCTGGATTTCCTATTGTTATAGATAATACGATAGATAGATAAAGATATAGAAGACAAATACGAAATCTAGCAAGATAAATTAGCTTCCTTAAATATATTCAAGTTGATTACAATTTATATGAGAATATTTAATTGTTTTTTACTTATAATAGCCTTCTTCTCGGTGAGATCACCAGCTATTCGATTTTAGATATTTTTTTTTGTATTTATGACAAAGTGAAAAGGGAGATTCATTTCGAAAAGCAATCCATATGCAATTGAAATGCTTTTAAAATATTTAAAGAATGATAAATACGGTTGCATTGCTTTATTGTAAGATACACCAATAAGTACGTCACGCTTATTGTTCTATGGAAATGCCCTTATAACTACTAAATGCAATGACAGCAACAGCATCAGCATCCACAAAGTGGAAAAAGGACATGTGGAAATGCGAAAAGAAGCCGCAGGATGTGAGAAGATGCAAAGCGTCTATTGATTTTTATCCCTTCGGGGCGGCTGGCTTTGGTTTGACTTTGTTTTGGGGGCCCCCAGTAAACCACAGGGCGTATGAGTAATGCGGCAGCCATTCGAGCTGCGTATACTTGATTTATCCGGTTCTCTTGAGGTGGCAGCGGCTCTGGGGCCAGCTGGAAGTGCAATAAATCTCGAGATTTGCATAGACTTTAAAAAGTTGAAAAGCAAACAAACCGACAGCAAAGACCTCTTAAATTTCAAGCACCGCAAAACTATCGATCAAAGTGGGCCAAAGCTGCCCGGACATTCACGAGCGTTGCCACCCACAGAACGCTGATGTTCAATAAATTCTGTGCCGGTCCGAACTAGGGAAAATGGCCAATTACGAGGCAAAACGAGTTAAGAATTGTGCCAGCAGAGAGATGGCCGATACAGGAGCTCCTCCGCATTTCCCCCGTTCTTCAATCCGTCCGACCGTCTTGTACATATATATCTTTTGGAATAAATGGCCATAGCCGCCTGCACTTAACATGAATGGCCATTTTTCCAATCAATTACGTACAATAGGGGGAGGGAATCGGTGAAGGATTTGAACAGGGATGTGGGAGTGGCACTGGGGAGGCAATGGCACCGGATAATAGAGGAACGAGTTGAAAACGTGCAAGGCAAATAAACAAGGGATGGCGTTGGGGGAGGAGGTGGTGTGCGCGGCGAACTTGAGCTAACGATAATTATTTGAATTTTTAAACAACGCGGAGGTTTTCCTCTGCAACAATTACCTTTGGCATTGACATTGGAGAAACTCAAGGAGGGAAATTTCCCTGGGCACCGCCAGTGGATAATTTTCACACATTTCTGCAGAGGAAAAAGAGGACTAAATAATTATTATCAGATGGACAATTAGATTCTTGAAGTATTAATTTCTAAGATAAATAATTCTTTCCACTTTCTTGTGTGAAAAAGTAAATATTATTATTTCAAGCAGCTAAATGTTAAGACTTACTCTGAGCTAAGTGTATTCTTTAGTCGGGGCTAATGCTATTCCTATTTTTAATCCATATAGACCCTAATTTCTTACACATTTTATTTTTCAGACTGTCTGTTATTGGGAGCTATTTCAAGATTGAATCGCCGACCGGATCACAGCCGATCGCAGCTTTGGGCAGCCAGCGTTGCCTCAACACGCCCCCGACCACGCCCAGTAGTCCGTTGCGCGAAGCCCCTCAGAGTCCCTCGGACGGACACGTCTCGTCTTTGAGCTCGCACTCCGGATCGGGATGCAGTGACATCCTGTTGGGTAAGTCCTTAGTCTGCGTGGGAGCCTCTCATCGTTCCAATTGATTGCATTTCCCGACTGCCGGTATTTATAGCTGCCCACGAAACAGATCATGACCCAGGCAAACGAAAAAAAGGCAGAAAAATCTGAAAAAATAGGTGTTCGCGACTGGCAACATTTTATTGAGGTTGCTGACATTCGCCTCTAGCTTTTCCCCCTGGCGTTCCCTTCCTGCTCTCAATCTGCGCCACTTTTGGTTTACTTTACCCTACATGCCACGAGCAGCCCCGAGTGAGGAAAAAGCTGGCCAGAAATACCAGCCCGCCCTGCCACAATCTGTGCCACATTGCTGCCATGCACTTGGGGAAACAATTTAATTAAAATTAAACCAAAAATAATGTTGATTTCAGGCGTTTGAAAATTATTTTCAAGTGACAAGATTTGTTTAATATAAATCTACTTCCCATCACGAAAGTGATGGTAGAGTTTTTTATAGAACTGACAATTTATATGCTATTTTATTGTTGAAGGCTTTTAGTTACTTTATAATTGTACAACAATGTTTTTTCGCGGTGCAACATTTCCTATTTTTGCCGTGACGTTTGCATGGGCATCTCTCTAGTTTACACTCCGTGCTCTTTTCTGGCATTCTGACACTGGCATAGCGTCATGGGGATGGAAATGTAATAGTTTTGAGCTTGAGTTGCGAATTTCAGCTGTTTGCTCTTCCGCTTAAATTTGAACATTGTTTGATCTTCGGCCGTTCGCAATTTTTCCTTCGACTGCTGTCTGCTTCTGCTTCTGCTTCCCCTTTCAAGTGATAATTTCTAACGCTCACCGAGGCAGAGTTTGTTTACCAGCCGAGTGCTATCAAAATCAGTCAGGCCTCAACAACAGTAGCAACAAATGGTGGCGAGCAAAAAATGCGCCAAGTAAACAAGAGTCAGCATTCAAGCGTTTGAGATTTAGAATGTGCACAGAAAATAATTTTGTACACTTGTATATATTAAAAATAAAGCGTTGAATAAATTATTGGATAAATATTAAGTATTTATGATAAATACGTAAGGTAATATTTAATAGGATTATAAACGGAAACTCTTCATTTGCCTTTATTTTGTTTTCTGTTTAAAATCCGATAGTATTCATATAACCAATAAAGTTAATTACAACTGAATTTTAACTAAGATGGGGTTTATTGATTTAATAAAAAAGAGTTGGTCGGGTATGGTATTTAATTATTTGTTCCCCTTTTTATACCCTTGCAGAGGGTATTATAATTTTGCCATGATATTTGCAAGGCAGTGAAGGAGGCATCTCCGACCCCATAAAGTATATATATTCTTGATCAGCATCAACAGCCGAGTCGATCTAGCCATGTCCATCTGTCTGTCTGTCTGTCCGACTGTCCGTCTGTCTGTCCATCTGTCGGTTTCTACGCGAACTAGTCTCTCAGTTTTTGAGCTACCGAGCATAGTCTTATTTCTTTAGCACGCAGTGTATATGTCGGACCGGCCGAAATCGGACTACTATATCCTATAGCTGCCATAGGAATGATGGCGAAATTAACGTAAAAAAAATTGTAACTTCTCTGTTTTTAAACGTATTTCTATTCATTTTGAGATATAGTAGTTTCTAATGGTTCTAGAATTACAATTTAAATTTCATTAAGATCGAACAACTATATCATATAACTGCCATAGAAGCGATTGGTCGATTATATGAAAATGTAAAATTCGACATGTAAAATGTAAAATTTACAAAATTCAATATTTTTTCAACATTACTAAAATGGTTCGTTTTTCAATGAACCAATTGCAGACTGCAAGGATCTTCGGTTTACCGAAGTTAGCTTTCTTTCTCGTTTTTATTTCTGTTTATGAATGCCCAAAATCTAAAAAATATAAAGTTCAAATTTGACATCGATTGGCGCAAAAATTACGAAGTAATTGCTAGTTTAACGGAGGTCATTCTATGTTCGATGTATGTGGAGCCAAAACTTTAAAGCTCTCTCCTGCAAAGTGCCATCTTCAAAGTCGGTGTACATGATAAAAATCTACTTGACCAATCGTTTTGAAATTTTGCACACAGCTTCTTCAACTAATTTTCCAAGTATCACCGCCGGGGATTTTTTAATTTTATTTTTTATTATAATTTTTATCTAACAATTATACTTTTTTTTTAGTCAAGAATTTAATTTCTGAATTCAAGCTTTCATGAAAAATCAAAACAAAAAAAATGAAAAAAGGAACAACTCTATGGTGATACCTCCGGGAAATTATCCTTTAACTAATGCATATACTGGTTTTCATATTGGACGATTCTGTGGACCGTTAGGATGTACACTGGGCCACGGGAAATTCCCTATAACTCCTAAACCTGCACATATTTTCCAATGAAAGATTTTTAGAAAAATTGTGTAAATGTTACGTTGTTATATGTCATCTAAATTAATAAACTAGCTCAAGCCGTTTCGCCACAACAAATTTTTGAAAAGTGGCCCGTTGCACCGAATTAACCTCTCCTTAAAATTTGTTTAATTATTTAGATGTGAACTATATTTAACCAATATTTAAGCTTTTTATTCTTAGGATTGATGATTTATAGTAAAAAGGCACGATTGCTGTTTGTTTTCCTGTGTAGAATCTAGAGGTTGTGTCGGCGCTGGCATAATAATAGGCAAATAAATAAAACTAAACGCATTTTGCGCCACTTTGCTACTACTCTGCTGTTGCTGTTGTTGGTGTTTGCTAGTGATGTGGTTGTTGCTGCTGCTGCCTCAGATGTTGCCCATGACGTTGCCCACGATAAGTCATTGAACTTAGAGCGGCAACGTAGAGCCAACAATAGCAAAATAAATATAAAACGCGAAAAAAAACGCGAAGAAGCCAAGGCAGCCGCTCCTCCGCCTCCTCCAAAGGGGGCGATGATAAGTGAAATGCAGTAATATTAAGAATAGTGACCGCACCGCCCTCCCGCACCGCGCCGCTCCTCTTTATCGGCCATCCACAAACAACTCTCACTCAAGCACACACACATACACCTATACACGTGCCCAGCGATTACACAATCTTCGCGAGCGGCATTTTCATTTTTCTCTTCCTGGTTCGTCGTCATCGCGCGCCTCTGTGTTGGGGAGCCGCTCCGGCCGAAGCGGCGGAGTGTGCGTGCGTTACCGAGGCTGTGTCTGTGTGCAGATCAGGTTTTATCACCCAACGCAATCGTACACGGAGAGAAAGCTTACGAGACAACAGTACTTGAGTAAAACGATTGATATTTTGCTATATTGCTATAGCAATTTCAATTTCGTAAAAATAAATAACTAAATTAAATTCTTTATAAAGACCATGAATAACTATAGTTATCTTCTATTAAACCTCTGCTAATTAGTTGTGCATTTATTTAAATAAGGTTCATTAAGTGCTTTCCAGAGATTTGAAATTACTTATTATGGTGCCTAAAAGTAGGCAACCTAATTTTCTTAATCTAGATACTGTAGTTTAGTTTTTTACAGCTTACTTTTGAGCGTTTTTAAAGTGATTTTAAGTTACCAGAATGAACGTTGATCGAATCTTTTTGAATCTGTATAAATATTGATACAATTTAAGTATAAATAACATTTTTATATATCTTTTATTTATATCTAAACAAATATTTGCCTATTACGATATCGATTAAGCTCCGTACTCAGACACGCGAAAAGTGTTCCTAAGCATTGAGCCAAAATGAGAGGTCAATACTCACCCTCTCGCTCTATCGTACTGCTTAGAAACACTTTTCGTGTGTCTGAGTACGGAGCTTTACCCTTGAGCTCATTATCAAGTGGTTTTAAATGTCTTTAAGACATAGATCGTAACAGTTTCTTTTCAGTTTAATTTTCTTTGTTGGCTCTTCTTCATTTTCAGTGTACTGACTTGGGTGGATCGGCGGGGGCGGCGGTGTTGTTGCTGCGATTGGTCGCTCGGCCGGACTTCGGCTCTGACTTTTCGCTTTCGTGGAGGATCGTGGATATATAGCTTCGCCGATCGCCAAGTTGCCGTTTTCTTGTTATTTACAGTTTCTGGTTGCTTTCGCTGCCCGTTGGAAAAATGGCAAACTCTAGCGTGCCGTCGCTGTCGGCGTTGGCGTCGCTTCTTGCTGTTGTTTTTGTTGCTGTTGCAGTTGCAGTTGTTGCTGCTGCCGCCGCTGATCATTGACTTTCGTTGATTCCCTTTTGCGCCAGGCATTCGTCATGGAAATTGTGCAATGCTTTAGGGAAAAATGGGGAAAAGTATGTCCGCTTTTCAAGATAGCGAAATTAGGTATTTTTTAACCAACAATCTAGATTACTTTTTGTGTTTGCAAGCTAACTGCCTAAGTTAATATTACTTAAAGGGTTATTAATTTGTAGTCTGTATTTATTAAGTTTTCTTCATTTATTACCTAAAGTTTCTCTGCCTTTGACCTCTTCCGCAAGCTCAATACTTCCCTTCCAAATTAATTTCAAATGATCTTCAAATAATTATTTTTACGATCGTATTCTCTGTGCCAAAAATGAGTTTTTTCACTTTTTTGCTGGCCAAAAACACAGCTGCAACATGCAACATTTAAGACTTCCGCATTGCAGCATTTTCTCTCCCACTTGGAGAGAGCCCTAGTGCCGTCTCCCTTTCTCCCCATTCCCACAATGTCTCTGTCCCTCTCCGGCTGAAGGTTCTTTGACCCCCCTTAAAGGCGCCCCCACTTCTGCTCTCTCTCTCACACACACTTACACACGCGCGATAACTCTATTGCCCTCTTCCTCAAAGATAGTGCAAACTAAGTAACGGTTCGCTCTCTCGCTCTGCGAATTTCTCGTTGGTGTGTGTGAAATTGATCTTGAGGGGAGTATGTGTGTGAGTGTGGATGCACTTGGAAGTGGACGGCGCTGCCGACGCTTCTGCCGCCGTCGACAGCGGCAGCGGCAATAGAAATTGAAAATAGCAACCAGGAAAAGAGTTTTGCAAACGGAAAAGTGCAGCAGCAGCAGCAACAACAACAGCGGCAGCGAGAGTGGCAATACATGTTGCTCCTGTGTGGTTGTTGTGCAAGCGGCGATTGTTGCTGCGGCAGCAGCTGTTAGGTCTGCAATTGCAGCTGTTAGGTGATTTTCCTTTTAGACTTTTTCCTGCAATGATATTGCTGTTATGACTGCAATTAATGCTGTGGTGTTGTTATTGAAGTAAAAGCCCAAGTGGATGCACTTAATAATTAAATTTGAGCTTATTTATTTTCCTTATTCTCTTAGTTATTATCCTTGCAAGTTGCTCCTGTTAGATTTTCTGTTATAACAGCTATAGGTGTTGATATCTATTCTGTTACTGCAACTAGAGGGACTGTTATTCCACTTAGCATTGCTTGATCAGCGTCACCAGCCGAGTCGATTTAGCCATGTCCGTCTGTCCGTCTGTCTGTCCGTGTGAAACAACAGATCTCAGAGACTATAAGAGCTAGAGTTACCAAATTTGGTGACAACATTGGAATTTGTTGCACGCAGATCAAGTTTGTTTTAAAATTTGGCCACGCCCACTTGCGCCCTCATAAATCATAAAAAACGTTATTAAGCTATACTCGTTATTTTCGGGTTAAAGTTAATAGATTCAATAAATAAATAAAATAAAATGGACGTTTCCTGAAAACTTCAATAAAATCGGATGATAAACATGGGAGATATTAGCAATAAGGTTTGAATTTTAACACACCGCCCTAAGGCACTGCTGTTGCAAGCTGTAGCCGACAGGTGGCGCATTCGAGCCTTGGCTGTGCGATATAATGGCGCCAATGTGTGTATGTACAATGTATGTATGTACAATTTTAATTTGCCTTTCAGTGTGAAGCGCAAACGTTTAGGTACCGGGTATCTCACAGTTGAGCACAGTCGACTGTAGCTTTCTTACTTGTTTCTGTTACCGCAGCTAGAACGGCTGTCCTAGCTGCTTTCTTTCCTTGCTGTGCTTGCTGCAGCTGTTAGTGTTCTGGTTGCTGTTAATCGTACTCTTACTGTTCCTGCTGCTGGTGAAGATTAGAAAGATAGAGGCTCCAAGCCCGCGGCACGTTGACTCTCCGCACCCCCCCGATTTCCCGACTTGCCGACTTTTCCGCCGCTCTCTCCTCCAGAGATTTCGCCTCGTGCTGTGGCGGCTGCAGCGGCGGCGGCGGCGCTTCGCAGTTTTCCCACTCCATTGGGCCACACAGCACAGCCGCATTCTATTTGCCTGCTCTTTCCACACTCGCACACTCGCTGGCACACTCACTGGCACACTCACTCCACTCACTCCACTCACCAATACACACACCGTCTTGGCGAGGCCCAGGCGATTCTTGTTCTTCTGCGTCGCTGCCGCAGAAATCTTGTGTCTTGGACTTTTGCGGGCTGTGTGTTGTCGTAGGTTCTGCAGTTTGGCTTGGATTTTCTGCGGCGCATTTGGAGCGCTGCGAAGTTGGCGCTTGGATCTCGTCGACCGCGAGAGTTTCTTTCCGACTTCGATACGTTCGCGCGATCACCAATCCCCCGATACAATATTTTCGATCAAAATCATCGCAAACAAATCGCGTGTGCCCGCCCAAAAGTTGCATTTGGAATATGCTTGAACTTGGAACGCAGGACTTCGAAATCAACACGGAAGTGAATTGAAAATTTATGCCATAGAAGAATTAACATCATGACATAACAAGCCATTATGAATGGCGAGTGCAAGTGACAAATAAAAAAAAGGGGCGGAAATAGAAAAGAGAAATGGGAGTTTTACATCATATGAGTGATCACTTAATTAACCAATTCACGATTATAATGCACACAAGCTAGCGAGGGAATTATGCAAGCAAACATTATTTCAGGCTGCATTAGAAAGTGATCGGGATTAATGTTTTGTTTGGGGAATTTTTAGGATCAAAACCCAAACAATATAAAACAAATGTTGAAGCTTTTTTACTGTCCCTTCTCATATAATATTTTGTGTGTCGAATTTTATAAATTTCGACACATAAAAATGTTTTTTGCAGTATAAATACTATAGTATAAATCAAAGTGCACTCGAGCTATAAGTCTTTAACAAAAAGAAATCTAATAAAAATAAAATTTTAGAGCCCATCTAATTAGTAGGAAATTAATTCAGATTAATTCTTTCTAAGCACTTCGTATCTTAATTACATTTCCCATTGAACCCCAGCTTTAAGAGACTGAGAGAGATTTGAGAATCCCTTGAACGAATTCCCCATAAAGTGCCAAAGGTCAAAGGATCGCAGAGATTTCCCACAAACATGCTGAGCGGGCGCCATCGCGGGTTGCCAACATCGATTTCCGCGACCAGGACGATGCTGAAGATGATGGATGGCCAGCTGACCGGACCGATCCAAGCACCATGGATGTATACCAAATAGATCTGGAGGCACAGGCACAAATTCGCTCCAATCTTCTGGTCGACACCTGCGTGAAGCACCCGGCGGAGCAGCAGCAGCAGCAGCTCCAGATCAAGCAGGAGGACCTCATCAAGGACTTGGCCCGCGACCAGGAGCAGCCCAGCGAAGGCGAGGAAGAGGACGAGGAGGGGGAAGAAGAGGAGGAGGACGAGGAGGAGGAAGAGGGGCAGGAAGACGACGACGACGACGACGAGGCTGACGAAGAGGAAGCGGAAACGGAGGACCCAGAGGGAGTCCAACTGCCGCCGGTCAATTTCAATGCAAATTCTGACTTTAATTTGCATTTCTTTGACACACCGGAGGATTCGTCCACTCAAGGAGCCTACAGCGAGGCCAACAGCTTGGACTCGGAGCCGGAAGAGCAGGAGGAGCAGCAGCGGGAGCATAGGGAACTCCAGGACTGCCTCAGTGCCATCGAGGCGGATCCCCTGCAGTTGCTGCAGTGTGACGACTTTTACGGCACAAGGGCTCCAGTGGAGCAGCAGCAGCACACCAACAAGCAGCATCAGCAGCAGCAACACACACACTCGGCACACCCACAACACACACATCCTGCCCCTCAGCAGCCACACCAGCTCCTGAGCACGCTGAGCAATGGTGGAGGTGCTCTGTACACCATCAGCAGTGTGCATCAGTTCGGTCCGGCCAGCAACAACAGCAGCTCCCCATCCTCCAGCGGCGCCCACGCCTCGCCGGACAGCGGCTGCTCCTCGGGATCGGGATCCTCGGGATCCTCCTCCTCGTCGGGCGCGGTCTCCTCCTCGTCGTCGTCCAGCTGCTCGGAGCACTTCGGACGGTCCGCAGCCGGCGCAATTGTCAATGTCAGCAGCGGCCACGCTCATACATCCTCGTCAGCGATCAGCTCCACCAACGGCAATAGCAATAGCAGCGGCAACGCCGCCAGCCACGCAGCAACATCTTCATCTGCTGCGCATCTGAACAAAGGTACACAGAGAGAAAAGCAAGGCAATAGCCAAGGAAGGTTTAAGTATCAAATGTAGATATTCTTTTTTGGAGGGTTGTTAAATGAAATTGGGGGGATATTACACATCATTAATTTCCCATGGATATTTATGTAATTTAGGTCCAAGAGAGAGACTTTAAGAACTGGAGCTCCCACAAAGTTAAAGTGGGTTTTGAATTTTGGTCACTCCCCCTACCAACCCCACATAATATGAAAAAACGTATATCAAAGCTATTGTCTTGAATTCGTTAAAAGATAAATTGGTACATGAATTCATTCATTTTGGGTTTTTTTGTTCTCACAGTGAGGAAAAAATACTTAACTTAAGAGGTTTTAAGATATCCGTACTCAAAATGAGAGGAGTACGTATTTGAGGATGCCATAATTCTCTCTATGTAAAAAATACTCTAGTACGGGCGTACTTTCAAAATTTGGGTACAATTGGACAATAAATATTGGAGTTATTAGGAAATAAAGTCCCAAGCTTTTAGCTCCTTCTCGCTCACACACGCACTTAGCACAGATGGTCAGTCGAGTCTCAAACCGTGATTTAAACTGGGCGATCTAAAATTAAATTTTTTTTCTATGTTTTTACCCATAGGGTACAAGGGTATTATAAGTTAGTGCCAATCGAGAATGTATATAACAGGCAGAAGGAGGCATCTCCGACCTAATAAAGTATATATATTCTTGATCAGCATCACCAGCCGGGTCGATTTAGCCATGTCCGTCTGTCCGTCTGTCCGTCCGTGTGAAACAACAGATCTCAGAGACTATAAGAGCTAGAGTTACCAAAATTGGTGACAACATTGGAATCTGTTGCACGCAGATCAACTTCCGCCCCCGAAAATCGTACAAAACTTTATACAAGATATAGTCGTAATTTTTGGCTTAAAGTAAATAGATTGTAGCTTTCTCACTTATTAATTATGTTGAACAATTTTTGTAAGCCCTGCCGTGGATGTTCATAATTCATAGCATCATTTTTTGCCAGTGCATTTACAACTTGCAACTGCCACTCCGAAGCTAGACTGTGGCTCTTCCGCGTTGCTGTTTGTGCCGAGCATTGTTGTCGCAGTTGAAAATTATGTTCAATAAATTTGCATTCATTGCATAACAGCAGCGGCAGGCGGCAGCTACAACTGGGGCTTCGGTTGTGCCTCCTTTTGAGGAAACTATTAAAGCGCAGCATGAAAAATGTGAAAATGAACATAATGCCCAGTTATTGGCCAGAGTTGTTGCCGTTTCTTCGCTGGCTTTCCACTTCGAGGAAATTGCTTTTCATGTTGCTGCAGGTCTGTCAATGCAGTGGAGTGGCCAGTGCGATTGGTGCAATTGAATGCCAGGAAAAAATGTTTTCATTTTCATAAATCGCCTCGAATTGCTCTAGGCTCTCGGCTCTCGACCTGCCTTGGATATATGGCACTTGAAAGGGCCAAGCTGGCTAGGAGTTGTTGCCTGCTGTAATGGCAGCGGAGTACTCAGCCGGGAAATGCAACACAAATTTGATTTCAAAGCTTTTACGGTCAGCTGTTCTCTGAGCGGAGAAAAAGTTGTAGTAAATAGGGGCTTTCTTAAGGAATCTATGTGTAACTATAAAAGAAGGCATATTTTTTAGGGGAAGATCGTCCAGCAAAAGAAGATCATCCAGGTCAAACCAAAACGGTTTGATAATTTGTTTCCAGATAAAAATAAATAATTATAGAGTATATTATTAAAATTATATCTAACAACAAAATAAAACAAGCAAGGGTTTTAAGGGAAAAGGGTTTAAAAAATTATTATTATTTATATGAAGGTAAATAAAGATAAAAAACCAGATTTGCATAACAGATATTCATGAACAGATTTTAACTTTATTTACTCTTATGCATTTTTTTGCGGTGCACAATCCTTTCGTCATAAAAACCATAAGCACTTGAGCAAATTTGTCTTGGCAGGAGTTTCTAATTGCCTGGACTTGTGCAGGCAAGGATTCCGCTTTGTGGCAATGGCAACATTTAATTGCAGCAATTAGTGCGGGCAGTTGCAGGCATAGTCTAATTGCAAGTAAATTAAATCTGAGGGTGTGCGGGGTTGGGAAGGAAACCCAACTTTGAATTCATCAAAACCCGAGGAAAACTCGCCTGCCTGGCCACACTCCACACTCCGATTGATATCCGCTGGCAGTCGTCCATGGCATTCCCCACTCAATCAGTTGTCTTCGCCCAGATAAATGCAAGAAATGGAAATGGAAATGGCAGAGGAAAAAATCGAGGAAAATATGAAGTCTTTGTCGTCTCTCGCCGTCTGACAACGCGGAAATGCCAAGCCATTTTCCCTCGCTCCTTCCCGCGGCTGGGTAAACAATGGCGTTTCAAATTGTCAACTTACAAAAGCCACCAAATGATTTGCATTTGAACGCGGCGCGAAAATGAAAAGCAGGCACTTGAGTCTCCTTTTGGCTTTTCTTCTCTTTCCCATTCCCATTTCCATTCCATTCCTGTTCGGGCCGGGCCGCACCGCGGCCGACGACATTTTCCAGACAACGATGGTGAAAATTCAATTTGCAATTGCACAAGCGCGTAACGCCTCCCCCTTTTCCCGCTTTTCATTTTTTTTCCCCGATATTGTTGTTGGCTTTGTTGTACTTTTTTGCCTGTTTGTCGGCGCGTGCAAGTTGCACATTAATTTCATTTTGTTTCGCAGTTTTGAGGTGTGGCAACGCCAATTGCCAAAGCAGCAACTAGCAACAGCAAATACACTCGGAAAAAGTTGATTTAATATTAAAAAAAAGGTATTTCAGTAAGATAAGGAAATAATTGATTTTTTGCTAGAAAGAGAGAGATAGATGCTAGAATTCGGTATATTATTAATATATTTTATTTTATTATCTTTGTGACATTATTAAGTAAAAATTATTAAAGTATTAGATCTTTATAATCACAAAGTACGTATATTGCTACCTTTTCTAAAAAGGATCAGCTTATTTTCTACTAAGCATATTACTTTTGTAATTATCTTTAATATATTTTATATTAACTTAGGTTATATATACTTTTGACCTGAACATTTTCTTCCTACGTTCTTTTCCGAACTTATTCCTGATTAATTTATATAACAATTATTACCCTCATATGGTGTTCTTATTTATTTCCAAGTGTATAGTTCAAACTCCGCGCTTAGTTCATTTGCCTCTCTTCCTCTTGCATTAGAAAAGCGAAAAATAAAAGCAAGAAATGCAGTCAAATTGAATTCGAAATGAAATGCCAAGAAGCAGGCATAGCTGTCTGGCTCCAGTTTTTCTTTTCCTTTTTATTTATTTGGTAGCTGTTGTTGTTGTTGTCCGTACCTCCTTTCCTTGGTGCAATTTGCAATGCAAATTTTTCTTTCGGCTCTCGCAGTGAAAATTGTGCGGCTGCAGTTTTTCCTACTCGTGACTGCCGCTTGTAGGCGGTGGCGTATACGTGATTTTTTGGCATTTCTTCTTATCGCACATCGCCTTGGGAGGTGAATGCACTCTCCGTAGGCTGTTGCTTTTCAGCCTGATTGTTAAATGTGCGCTGGCTTAAGGATAATTGAGATTAAGTTGGGATTTAGCTGAATTTGAGTAATTTGGGAGCGGGGAAATGTCAACTTCATTTATTTAGCCATATCTTGCGACAGTTGTCGATTGATTGTTGTTGCCCCATGACTTGCAACTTGTGTGTGTGTGCTTGCGACAGCTGGGCGATTTCGAGTGGGTGATACCGGGGTGACAGCGAACTCATTTGGCAAATGGCAAGCGAAACTCCGTGCGGCACACGGGGCGTATGAGCAACGGGGCAATTGCATAAGCGACTGACTCGCTGGACAACTTTCCAAACAAGAGGAGCAGGAGCAGGAGGAGGAGGAAGCATGTGTAAATGAAACAAATGCATTTTTCCCTTGCAGAGCAACAGCAGCAGCCACCGACGACACAGCTGCAACAGCAGCAGCAACAGCAACAGCAGCAACAGTTGCAACACTCGCAGCAACAATCGTTTGGCTTAGCGGACAGCAGCAACAACAGCAGCTGCAACAGCAACGGCAGCAGCAGCAACACCAATAATAACAGCAACAACAACAACAGCAACAACGCAGTCTCCTCGAAATCATTTGTGCCCTGCAAAGTCTGCGGCGACAAGGCATCGGGCTACCATTATGGTGTAACCTCCTGCGAGGGTTGCAAGGTGAGTTTGGCATTTAAAGGGGACAACACCACTGGGGACTTGTGCGAGAAGTGTAATTTAATTTACTTAGAAAATTATTACTTTTATTTATATTTATTTAGTTAATAACGAATAATTTATGCAACTACATTGAAAGTAAAGTAACTAAACATCCATAGTTCTGCTTTTTTTTTTGGGACTCATGCATTTTCATACTGAGCAGTAATTATATCTATAAATTTGAATTCAATAAAAATATTTATTAGACTGCCAGACAGGTCATTAAGTAATTACTTTTAAAGCGTTTATAGTGGTGTTTCCTCTTGCTTAATCTTTACCCCAATTCAGCTTATAAAATCCTTTTTTTTTCAGGGTTTCTTTCGTCGCAGCATCCAGAAGCAGATCGAGTACCGCTGCCTGCGGGACGGCAAGTGTTTGGTCATCCGGCTGAATCGCAACCGCTGCCAGTACTGCCGCTTCAAGAAATGCCTTTCAGCTGGCATGAGCCGCGATTGTGAGTACTATACCTTTAACACAGCTCAGCTAAGCTGGGCCCGGGGAATATGATTAAGCCAATCCGCCATTCCCAAAATGCCAGACATTTGGGGCCAAAGTGAAGGGGAGCCTGCACCTTTCGGCCTGGCCTCTTGATAACTTTATTAGCCGCGAAACCGCTGGCAGATTTCTGCCAAGAGATCGCAGATTGTGTCAGTTGGTTGTCTCGGGAAATTGGCAACTCCAAGATAAAGCTGCAGAGGAACAGTTTATCCTACACAGAAGTAGAAAAAAATGCATTTAAAAGAATGAATCAATTTGGGGCCGAGTGATGCAAACTTAATTATGAGAAATATTTTAACAATCGGCAGGTTGAAAATTCTTTTTATTTATTGCTATATATTTGGTATTATCTAATCTATATATATAAAACTAAACTCTCTCCTTAATAAAGATTCTATTTATTTTAATATTAGATATTTAAGTTTTTATATATAGTTGTTATATATACAGTGGGGAGCAAAAGTGATTCCACGTTCAACATTTTCGTGTTCGAGAGCTCATAAAACCTGAACGAATGAAGTTAATGAAACAAACTTTTTTTTCCTCGATTCCCTACTGAATTTGGAACAAATAGACGTAAATATAAAAATAATATAAGAAGCAATGTAATAGTTATAAATAAAAAACCAAAACAAAAGACATGTACTCAGTTTTGCACCTCATATGAAAAAATCAAAGGAAATTCTATATTAATATTTGGTCCAAAGACAATTCTTGTCTTTATAATTTTGTATGTAATTTGGCATCTTTCCAACCCATTTGTCAAGAATTCCATTTAGAATTTGATTTCACGTCAGTTTCACACGCATTTAAGGACCGCCTACGATGCATTAAACTGATTGATACCGCCCGAGATATATGATCATGATTGACCATAGGTTTTCAATCAGATTGAGGTCGGGACTTTGAGTTAATTACTCCATTGACATACAAATTTTATTTTCCACCCATTTCTTTCGCAGTGTACTTAGGATACCCGTCTTGTTCAAAAGTACATTTTCCTTCATAGAAGCCAAATTTGTCCAGAAAATTTTTAAAATTTGCTTGGAAAATATTTAAAATAGTCTTCTTTACTCATAATTCCATCATTTTTGTGCAAAGGATCAACTTGCCACGATGTAAAGCTATTATATTTCCTCCTCCTTGCTATACGGCTTGCTCACATATTGTCTTTGAAGCTTGTTACTCGACCTACGCGAACAATAATACATCCTAATCGACTGGAAATGGTTAAACATGGATTCTTTTCACCAAATATCACATTTACTATCATATACTGTCTAATTGTTGTGTGTCCATGCGAATTTCAATCGAACCTTAACACTTTCCTAAGAGAGAGCTGGTTTATTTTTTTTCCCCAATTGCAGCATATTCAGTTCTACCCAATGGTACCGAATTCTCCTTTGAAATTTTTCAAAAAATTGATTAAATTATAAAGGGGGAAGACTATTTTAAATATTTTCCAAGCCCATTTTCAATATTTTTTTGATCATTTTGGCTTTAAACTTGTTTTCGATCAAGATATAAATGGTTCTGATCGGACTATCGTAACAGATTTTCAATTCTACGGCTGTATATAGTAGTCTCCTTGCGCACTACAGTCTCGGTGCTCATCGTCACTACGTGGACTGCCGTCCACAGTGATATAGTTTGTTTTATATAGTTAATAAATGCAAATATTCGAATATATTCACACGCCAATTATCCACCGCAAGCAAAGCTACGGGCACCATGCTAGTATAATAATATATTAATAATTATATTTACCTTAATAATAATATAAATAAATCTGCAAATAGGAGAGATATATATAACATTCTAAATATTATATTTATGCCGTTGGACTTTTAATTATTTGAATTAGATTATTCATAAGTATTTATAATAATAAATTTAAACCATTATTAACTTCTAGTGATACACTCTTAAAACAAGTGCGTCAGTCTCGATTTTGCTAAAGGTTTTCGGATGTGAAGCTCTCTTTTCTTCTGGATTTATTTTAAATATGGGAAAGATTTTTCTGAGTCCTTTAATAATAATAAGCTTTACATGTATGTATCTCTATTTCCGATGCTTCTGTAATTTATTTAATTACTTAAAAGTTTAAAAGCTTAAATTATTTTGTTATTATAACTTAAATTCACTTTATTTCCCCTGTGTAGCCTTAAATACCAATTCTTAATGTCTTTCCGCTTAGGCTTGATTTCTGTACTTTCGGTAATTGAATCAGCGAACATCGGTTAACCAGTTAGCTAATGCCTCCTAAATCGTTGTAAAAACCTTCAGTTAAGATAATTCGCCCATTTAAAAACTCAATTCCCGGGCAGAGGCCGTTCATCCAGCCTTAAAACGGGTTCCACGATCCGCCCAGCCTTTTAGCTAAACACCCATAAACAACTCCGGACTGCAGACTGCAAACTCCCAACGCCAAACTCCAAACTCCAAACTCCAGACTATTCGAGGCGGGCGGAAACCACGGCTTAACTGCAGTTCATGTCGAGCTGGCCACAAATTTAGCCCCTGCCTTTGCCAAATACTTCCTGTAAGCCAAAGTCCGTGGAATCCACCCACGGCCCGACCGAGAGCGAAATTAGTTTTTATGACTCTTGTCAGCGGCAACTGAAGCAACGGCAACTGAAGCAAGAGCAACATTAGCAACTCCTACAGCAACATCGCGGAATCCCTTGGCTTTCGAATGCAATTTATTTGATGTTGCACAATTAATTGCTTTAAAAGATCGAAAACAAGAGAGCGGCGCATAAAAATCGGCAAAGCAATGTTGCTGTCACTGTTGCTGTCATTGTTGCTGTTGCACGCGAGCAACATTTATTAGTCGAGTCTATTGGCTGCAACATTTGTTGCAGTTTTTTATGGCTCTGGTCTCGCCAAGCCAGGCCACAAACGCGGCCAGCCCATGGTGTTGAGCAAACATTTCCTTAATTTTCCCCGACGCCCACGCAGCCTGAGCCACAAGGAAATCCACGAGACCCACACGACAAATGCAGCTTTGGGAGCTGGGTTTTGCAGCACTTAATGATTTTCCACAGCAGAGATTTCTCATCTACTAGGGAACTTTGATTTATTCTTTGCTCTTTACTTATTAGATTTCTTTTAGAAAATAATCTTATAACCATATCATGGAAAATATTATTATAAATTCGATAAAACTCTGAAAACTCCTGACATATTCCCCTTTTCTACTTCGAAATCAGGAAATCGTTTGTTTTTTAAAGCGTAGATTTTTGTTAGGAGGAAGGTTTTACCATATTGCTCAAATAGTCAAAATAAATATCCATTCCCTAAAGATTTTCTCTGTGTGTGGACATGAAAGTTAAATCATTTATTAGCCATCAAAATCGTAGTCATATTTTCCTAGCGCAGATTTATGATGTGCCTCGTTTCAGAGCAAACGATGCTGCTGCGTTTCAGGGCCAAAAAAACTTTTCCATTTTCCATATTTGCCCCTCGGGCACTTTAAGGCTTCCTTATCCCGGCAGGCAGATAGTTTGCGACTTTTCCTTTGCTCCCATGCATATGGAAAGTTCAATAATTTACTTAAATTGCTTTTGTGGCAAGTTTGCTCCTGCTGCTGCTGTCGGTGGGCGTTTGCAGTTGCAAGCTGCAGCTTTTCAGAGGCGCCTTTTGATTTTAGCTTGCTCGGTTTAATTAGATTTTGCCACAGACTTTGTCGAATCGGATGGGGTTATTATGGGCAATGGCTTATGGCAAAACTGCAGCAGCAACTGCCAATTGCAGATTGTCGATTGCTGCTGCAGTTGCAGTTGCAGTTGCTCTTAGTGCTGCCGTGAGAGATTTTCCAATTAAGTTTGGCTTAGAGAGCTGCTAAAAACGCTGAACCTTAATTTCAGCCATTCGCCGTCGCTGGAGCGCCGTGCAAATGTTGGAGTTTTAGCACTTTAATGGGTCAGACCATTATTACCTCCTTGCCTGGCGGAAAACAAATGCAATTATGCTGGGCCCGTGTGTATATGAGTGGGCGTGGCATGACTTTTATTTAATTTGCAAAGCTTTTGTTGGCAGCGGCAACAAAGTACGAGTAAAGCGAGCAAAAAAAGGGAAAAATAGCGCTGCTCTTTCCAAGCAGAAATCGCATTTCGGATGTTGCAGCAGCAGCAGCAGCAGCAGCAACAGCAACACTTTGCATGGCTCTGCTGGAATTTGGGTCAAACATAAAGCACATAGCGCAGGCAGAGTGAACACGCAGCAGCACAAAGTTTTCATGCCGGCATGCGGCATTTTGTGGCAATATCAACAGCAACACCAGCACTGCCAGCAGCAGCGGCAGCAACAACAGAAACGATGCCGGCAGCAACATCTGCCTCCCTTTCGCCAAAAGCCAATTATTCTCTCACACAATTTGATAAAGTTTTATTCGCATTTACATTTTAGGTAATTTTAGTTATTTTCTTATCTATTTTGGGTGGCAGGAGACCGGGAGAACAAGGTTCTAACTTAATTAAGCAACTAAGTAAACTAGTTTATGTTCTGATGTTCTTAATATCATTATGAAACTTTTACCAAGCTACATTTATATCAAGTAGAAGGGATTACCTTTAATCTAATTTATATATATTTATCTAACTTTATTTAAGGTACTTTTTGGAATTTTCTAAATTATCTTAGCTCGATAATTTAACAATTATCTCCCCCAAAATGTTCTAAGCATTACATAAACTTTTCATCAACTTCTTAAAGTATAAAACAAACACTTCTTAAGGAGGAATTCTTTAACATGCGATATATTCCCAAAAAATGTCTGAAAAGAGTGCTAAAAAGCATTAACTATCAGGGCCACCCATATTGTGTGCTCTAGAAACATTATTGCTCCAGAATTCCCTTCCTCTTACAAAATTCATGCGAGCCAAGATTCGTCCGAGTTGGCTAATTGAAAAGTTAGCGCTCGCACTTTCTTTGGCTTATTTTCTAGGCCTCGCTCTAATGCCGCCGTCAATCAAATTGGCCGCAAATCAAAATGCAATTAAAGCCGCAGCAGAACTTTTTGGCCAAACTTTTGGCTGTCTGATGTCTGCTGTCTGGTGTCTGCTTGGGAATGGGCACAGAGCTGTCGCTGCCAGAGGCGACATCAGCAACAGCTACAGCTACAGCTACAGCTACGGCTACGGCTAGAGCAACATCAACCGCCAAGGCGACACAGTAACACAGAATCAAACTGCTCTCGTCTCAATTGTAGTCAATTTGAAAGCAAACTATCAAAGTATCAAATGTCAGCCAGAAACCACGACTCTTGACTCTTCTAGACGCCCAAAATCGAGTGCAAAGCGAACTCCGGCGTGTAGCTGCCAAAAACTAAAAGAACTCCATGTTGCTGCTGCGCCTGCGCAGTGACAGCAGCCACGGAGCCGGAGAGCAAGACGGGCTTTATAATTGCGGCGTAAACTGGGTCAGTTACCGGCCCAGACCAGACCAGGCCAGGCCAAATCCAAATCCAAGAGCCCGAGTATTGTTGTCGCCGGTTCTTTGGCTTTTGGCCATTGTTGCTGCTCGCTTGCTCGCGCGCTCTGTTTTTGCGCTTCTGACAATCGTCTTTTGTTCGTCTCTCTTGGCTTACATTAAAGTTTAGCCACAGTCACAGTCACAGTCACAGTCAGCGCAGCTGCCATTGTCTTGCGCCAACTTTTTATTATTTGGCAATAGGAAAAACGGCAGCGGAGAATGTAAGGAGAATATTCTGAAAAAAATTGCACGAACTTTGATTGTCGGCTGTCAAAAATGGCATGAACGCGCTTCGTGGGTTAAAAATACATTTTATTTGTTGTGCCGAACGATTTATTTTTATTACAACAAAGGTTATCTCTGGTTCAGTCAGCAAATTTTCCATGAATTTGCTGTTTAATGGCAAATTTTTAGTTATTTTTCTCTTAGCAAAATAATTGTTTTTCCCAAAACAGTGATTAAATAATAAAATCATTTGCGTAGGAACTGTGACAATTCTAGATAATTTATTTATTGAGTTCTACGAATCTAGAATCGATACAAATTTGTAGAATTTACCTACAAACCTCTAGAAAATTTGGGTGCAACATTGTTAATAGGAAAATCAGTATTATCTTACATTATTATTTTTAACTGTTTAGCTTAACTTTTTGTTCAATTTTTCTAGTAATACTTTTGATAAACTTGAACAGATTTTATATTTTATTTCCAATCTAAAGAAAACACACGCTTCCTTCTTATATTTCAGGTACTTCCCGCAATTATCACTTTTGTTCCTTATCAATGTGAAAATTATTCGTTCTGGGGAGTATCTTCACCTTAAAGCTGGGGCAGTTCACGATTATCGCACTCGATGGCATTCAACCTTTTGTTGATTTCCTCGGAAAGTTCACCAAACCTCCGGATGCCGAATTCCGATTCCGATTCCGTTTTCGAATTTTGAACTCCCCAGAGCGCAGAGCGCCGTTGTGCGCTTCCTTTTCGCAATTCCCCCGGCGCCTTTCACTTTCAGTTGTCGTTCGTTTGGCGCGTTGGTGCTGCTTCCGCTCGCCACAGCCCCCTCGGTTTTAACACCCCCTTGTGGCCCCTTTTTGCCCCCCCAAGAAAACCAAAGTACAATGCTCGCAGTGTTTATGACTTTTCGCGAAACAAATCAGCCGCAACAGCAAACACAAAATGCAATAAACGAAAGAACAACAACAGCGAAGCCCGCGCGAAAAGTAAATAAAATATTGCCAAAAAATATCATTTAATTTTTTTAATTACGTATTTAAAGTGTTGTTATTGCTCCGCGACTCGTTTATAAACATTTAGCCCGGCGCAATGTGCATAAACTGAAAAGTTGAGTAAACACACAACAGTTCGAAAAAAGGCAGGCGATCATTAAGCGATTTATCGTTATTCAACAAAAGCGAAATGCCCCCACACCTGTTGCAGGTGAATGAATGGGAAATATGCATATATGTATACCTTTTTCGAGTGAGTCAATCTCGATGCATTTATTACGAGCATTATTATTCCACTGCAGGTGTTGCAACATGTTCTCTGTGACTAATTGCCAGTGTTAATTTATGCAATCGCCGATGCTGCCGCCGCTGCAGTTCATTGTTCTTGGGTGTCGCATGTTGCTGCCGTGTTACGCATGCGTGCCCCGCAGCAACATCACTGCCGCGGTGACGCGAGCAATCTGTCGTCCAATTACCACGAAACCCGTTTGTGTAGCCGCCAATTGTTGCTGCAGTTGTCCCTCTATTTATAGTTCAATTAACACCTTGTCGCCTTGCTAATTTCGCAAAAAAAAAAAGATTATTAAACAAACCAAAACGTGAAATTAAATAATTGTTTGGAATTTAACACTTTTTGGGATTTCAGGGAAGGAGTGAAAATTCCTAGAAAGGCAGGATAAATATTGTAAAGTTCTTTTTGGTTTCCTGTTAGAAATTGATGGCTCCAAATAAGCAATTATCAATTTTGTAATACAAACCTCATCTTAAAACTTATCAAATGTAGTCAAAATATATTTGCAAATAAAAAGTCAAGATCCTGCAAAAATCATTGACAAGAAGAAGAAATATATATAATTAATACCTATTCATTGCAAAATTATAATTCGAATCGTTGGGCTTTAGTTTTTATTTAATAACAAGTAGAAAAGCTACAGTCGAGTGTGACCGACTGTCAGATACCGGGTACCCAAAGCATTGTGGGTGAAATTAAAGACAAGAATAATTATGCTGAAACATTTTATTGAAAATATTGACAAATGTTGGTAGGAGTTGAGAAACTCTCAGAAAAAATCAAATGTTTATAGGAACATGTTGAGCAACAGCCATTGGTGCTGCCAACTAAAATGTAGATGTTGCAGAAGTTCTTAATACACATAAACTTAATTATTTAATACCTCCCATGTTTGTTAACCGATTTTACTTAAATTTTTATTTGTTTAATTATGTATATAAAAAAGCTTTACTAATTATTTATATTCTTTCGAAATATTGAAGGGTATTATGTTATCTCCTCTATCCTCTAAAAAGAATGGTTGCCATACATTTTTTAATACTCTCGTTCCAAGTTCGTTGAACCCCCCGAAGGAAATAATTCCCCAAAAATTCTAAATGAAACCCATTATGTGATTGGTGTGGAATTCCCCCGTTTCCTGAGTTCGCTGACCCCTCTGACCCTTGGCCAAAGAAGCTTATTCACAGTTTGCTGCTGCAATTTGCACATTTTTGCATCACTTGCAGCTTTGCCCAAAAGGAAAAATCACCTTGAGTCAGTAAATTTCCAGAGAACGTAATATGCGTAATTTTGTTCTATTTGGCGAGATCCCAACAGGTGAAAAAACCGAGTTCACACATTGCACCAAAATTGTCATTGTTTGATTAATGAGCAACCTTGACACCCCAACGAGAGTGTACAAAACATGTGAACAATTATATGAATTAGTAGATCCGTACTTAACCCATTTTCGCTGCCAAGGGAATGGGTAATTATTAAGCCAATCGATTTAGATCGAAGTGCATTTAGCAATTACTCGGGGGTCCTGCCCTCGGCGACAATTAATGTCATAAACCCATCGACAAATTGCCAAGAAATGTCGCACACTTTTCGAGTTAAGAATGCAGAGGGAAATGGGGAGGGGGTTCCTGTGGGTGGGTGGCCGCTATTTGCACAGGAGACAATGACGGCCAGGGCAGCGACAAAGCCACCCGAACGAACGTTGACTTCTAAATGTCAATCACTGCGGATTTTCCCCGCCTTCCCCTCCCTGCGGCCAACGTGCCCTGCATAAGAATGTCTTAGTAAATATCATAAAAATGTATATGCAAAGTGCAAAAAATGTGAAGCGAAAAACAAATCACAGACGATGCAGAAGAAAAGGAGTTTATAAAATTAGCCAGCGCACTTTGTGTTGTTGTCTAGTGCAAAAATAATTGATTATGATGCGCTGCCATTCCCCGCAGTTCATACACTGGAGAAAATTAATATTTGTTTGAGATATTAGTATGTGGATCTACGTTTAACATTGTTTCACCAGAAATGCGTAAGTAAAAGCTTTCTTTTGACGTTACGAGTCTTGGAATCATTATTTTTATACCCCCCAAGGTTTTATAATTTTAGTCCGACCCCATAAATTAAATATATTCTAGATCAGCATCTAGCCATGTCCGGCTGTCTGTCAGTCCGTCTGTCCGTTTCTTCGAAAACTAGTCTCTCAGTTTTTAAGCTATCTGAATGAAACCTTGAAGATAGTCTTCTTTCTATTCCCATTAGTATATAAGTCGAAACTGTCCAGATCGGACGACTATATTATATAACTGTCATAGGAACGATCGGGCCACATTAGCCGATTTCCGTTATATTCGAAGATATCGGATTTAAACTTTATTTAAATTAATTTATAATTTCTTAAATTTATCTGGAAGGGTATATGAAATTTGGTTTGGCGAAGTTAGCTTCCTTTCTTACTTTAATATAAAAATAATGTTACTTCCGTTGTTAAGCACTTCTTCGAGAATATTAGTTTTCTTTAGGTGTTAGCTTTTTCGAAAGCATACGCCTAAATTCCTGAAAGACTCTCTCCCTTTTCTTGCTGTGCATGCGCACAATAGTTGACAACGCATCGTCAGAAGCGGCGGCAATTGCACCCGCCCTTGGGTTCAACGCCCAGTGCAGCAGCAGCAGCAGCAACAGCAACAGCAGCAGCAGCAACAGCAGCAGCAGCAACACGCATTTTTCTTGGCGCTTCCGCAATTCTGGCCAGCGACGACGTCAACGGCCATCATGGCATTATCAGCCGAGGGGAAAAACGAGCAGAGTGCCTTGATTAAGCTGCCAATAACATAAGCAGCTGCTCAAGAAGCTAAAGCATAGATTAATAACCAAAATCAAATATTATGGTTTTTGGTTTTAAGGTTCTTTAAATATTTGTTATTTGTGAGTTATTCCCTTTAAGATTAAATACTTTCCAAGCTTTATGATACTTTTGGATTTTATCACGTTCCTTTTTTACTTAAAAAAAAAAGAAGTAAAAAATCTCAGTATTTTTAGCTTCTGATTCATTGTCTTTATCTGAAGAAAATGCAATAAAGCCCTATTTTCAAGAAACGTTCTCTTTCGAGCGAAAAACAACAATTAAAATGCAGTTATATTTAATGTCCAAATAGAATTTATTTATTGGAATTTAAAATTTTAAATTAAAATATTAATAACAATACTGATACATATTCAAGAAGATACAAAGAAAAATATGAATTAATATCCACTTAAGATTTGGCTAAAAATTCATTGCCTTGGCAGTTAAACTTAGAAGAGTTTACATGCTAGTTTCATTCCTTAACTTAATGTAAGGTTCATGTGAGTCTCATTTAAAGTTAATGTGCATTTTGAAGTTAATTTCTCCTTGTGCATTGTTATGACTTTGGTGCCTGCCGCTGAAATGAGGAAGCAACTTCAAACCATTGCATTTACAGAGAGCTGCCGCTACCGCTGCCAACGCAGAAATCAGTGAAGCGTTTTGGATTTCCAACTGGCCAGCTATATAGTACTTATGGCCCCACTCTCCCCTCATCTGGCCCCTCCTTGCTGGTGGGTTGCCTGCCTGTCTTCAATTAACACGCCGCTTCCATGTTGCTGCCGCTGATGGTTGCTGGCTGCTGGTTGCACTGACGCTGATGATGTAGCTGCTGCTGTGTGGCATTTCCCTTTACGATTTGCAGAATGCGTTGACCTTTTTGTCGGGTGCGGAGTCGTCGAGTGGTGTGCTCTCGAGTGTGGCCACAGATGATGATGACGGCCACTTTGGCGGCTTGTTGGGAACACCTTCCGCTCACCAGCTCCTCCTTCTCGTTTTTCCCATTTGATTTAACTGCTTAATCAAGCTGAAGATGCAGATGCACGCAGCACAACAAAATGAGCTTACTTGTAAAATACTTTACATATATTTCCCTTATAAAAACAAAGTTAATTGCAACGTAGAAAAGGCCGTTTGCACTCTAAATTAAAGATACTTCCCATATTTACACAAATAATGGTATTATAAACCATTAAAACAATACCCCCGGGGAGAACTACTTGAATATTCTGCAAATAAATTATATATGTATGTATATTCCATATAGGCTCAATTTCCATATAAAATAAGACCAAATCGATCCCCATTTCCTGTGAATATTGTTTTCTGTGTGGGCTTGAAGATGGAGATGAGGTTGCAGATGGAGGTTGAGGTTGCCCGGTAAATTGCTTGGGCTGCTGATCTCGATAAAGATGAGGACGACGATGATGATGCTGACGGCGGTGAGCTGCGTGATCGATGGCGGGGCTCCCTGCCCCGAGTACTCGGGCTGCTCCGCTCAAGTTGCCACTAAATTAAATCAAAACTGGCAGCGTACTAAGACGTGCCCGACATGCCGAAAAGGGCGTGAGTGTTGGGGGGTAAAAAGTGCTGGGGTTACGCGCGGAAGGAAGTCCGCACTCGAGACACACTGAGACTGCTGCAATGTGGAGGCAGCTCATAATGCATTTTTTTTTATTTAAACACACTCCGTTGCGTGCCGTAAATTAGCTGGCCCTCCTTCTCTAACGGAGCATGTTGCACCCTAATTGGGGGAGTGCATTTGCGCCCATGTTTAGCACTGCCTAAACCGCCAATTAGTTTGGTTAAATCTGGGAAAAACAAGACCTAGTTGGCGGCAATAAAACATAAACTAGGGAGGGTAAACGAAGAAAATAGAGGAGAAAGAATGTAGGGATCAAATTGATCATCAATTGGGTTGTATTTAAGACGGAATCTATAAGTTCTATAATTCTTTATTAGCTTATAGATTTGGCCAATAATTGTTTTAAGGATTTGTTTTTCCTTAAAACTTGTTTTTCCTTGTTTTAAGGATTTGTTTTTCCTTAAAACAATTATATTCCAAATCTATAAGCTAATAAAGAATTATTGAACTTATAGATTATTAGAGATAAGTTTAACAGAAACTGAAAATTATGCTTTAAATAGAATTAGATTATTTTTTTGCTCAGTTATTTATGAGTCTCCTATACTTGGCTTATAGTATCTTATGAAATAATAATAAAAATAAAATAATAAAATAACCTAAACTAAAAACCCATAGATACCATGGGTTTTCTTTCTCTTATTTCCCTTTCTCTATTTTATTGCCAAGAGTAAAAGGCGTTTAGCTTATCAAAAGCGCAACTTTCCATTCGCATCCTCGACTCAATTTACAAATCCAGCCAGCATTCAGCATCCAGCGGATGCAATTCGGTTTTTGTGTGGGAAAAACTATCGAAAACTGGCTGCCGAAGCAGGAAATTGTCAAGCGATGCGTCCTGTTTCCTGCAGGCAATCAAATTCGATTCAAGATGCGAAGGAAAAGCGCCAAGACTCGGGTCTTAGTGGCAGCAACAGCAACAACTGCAACTGCAACAACTGCAACTGCAACATATCGGCGACTGACACGAAAAGTCACTTCCTTATTGCAAAGCTCACGCACACAGGCGCATTTAAGCCATCATCTAAATCAAGGCTTATGTAACTGCCAACATTTGCGCTGGCTTTTTGCCTCGCTTCTTGCTTTTTCTTGCTGCCTTTTTTTATTGCCAAACTGCTGAAGGAATTGGGGGAAAAAAATGCAAATGCATCTAACACCGGTTAGGCAGGTTTACTTTTTTTTGTTGTTTGCATCTCACAGATTGCAGCAGCGGCAGTTGCATGCAACATACAGACAGCAGAGGCAGAGGCAGCGGCAGCACAGGCAGCAGCATTAACAACAAATCTTGTTACTCAATTTCAATTGGTGCGCTGCCGGCGTCGCTGCTAGCGGCGCTGCAACTGCATTGCAGGCAGAGAGCTGCACTCGAAAGTTCAGCTGCGCTGAAAGCTCCCTCTCCGGGTCTCTCTCTCTCTCTGTGGCGCTCTGTTGGGGCCAGCTCTTTTCGCTTCTTTGTTTTGCTTCTGGTATTCTTCAGCCGCTGCTGCTGCTGCTGCTGCTGGTGCTGTTGTAAAAGCTCTGCCTCTGCGACAGTCGGCGGCGGCAGAGGCAGCGGCTGAGCGGCAGCCACTTTTCGTTGCCTTCGTTTCGCTGTCGTTTTCAGTTGTCTCTCGTTGCTCAAAGCGCGCGACTCGCGAACGCTCCGAACCGCAGCAGCAGCAGCAGCAGCCGCAGTAACATTAAACACAGCAGCAACGGCGGCAGCAAACACCAAACAAACACAGATTTCCAGCCAAGTTTTTAGGTAGAAATTATTAAAAGAATCTTACGGAACCACACAAAACTTCCCCCCAAAAAAATTAAAGTGCGTTAAGTTCAATATCAACAAATATTCGCCACTGAAACAACAACAACACCCACCGAAAAGCCGACGGTTGCATAAATTGATTTCGGGGCATTCATTGTGTGATTTGAATTTCAAAATCAAGCCGAGAAGAACGCTTCTTCCCACAAAAATTCAGCGCAAAGTTACACAAATACAAATAAAATTTAACAAAAGCAGAGCAGTGAAATTAAAGCGAGAAAACGCGAAAAAAAGTTTCTTAAGTGAAGTTTCCGAAATCAAAAAGACGACGAGAAGCCAACGCTCGCAGCGGAAAAGAAGCAAAGGAGAAGGAGCCTATTTTTGGATAACCTCTCAGCTGAATGGTAAATTTTTAAACCGTTTCCGGGGGTCGGGAGGGACAGGACGCGAGGATGCTACGGCAACTTAGCATACGCGGCGTATACGCAATACTTGTATCAACTGGCAGGGAAGAGAGAGAGAGTTGAGTTATCACCTCACTCACAGCAGCGCTGACTAATCGGGGTTCATCGGTCGCAGCATTACTTCCTGTCTTTGTGGTGGGGTGAAATTTTACTTCCTATTTCGCGAGCGAGTATTTTTGCAAATTTCCATTTTTCCTTCTGATTTCAAACCCTACAGCCACTCGGGCCCAAAAAACTGGTTTCGTTTGCGAAACTGGTTGGCGTTTGTTTATCCGCCAGTTTTCGCCGCTGCCCCCTCTCCCAGCTTTGATTTGACTCCTTTTTCCTGCCCGCGGGCAATTGATTTGCATTCCCGATGTGGATTGGGTCTTGGCTTTGGGCTCCCTGCTTCTAATCAGAACCGGAAACATAAAACCCTGCCGCCAGTTGCAGTTGCCAGTTGTCCGGCGAACAGGTGCATAGAGCCCAGAGTCCTATTGGTGCCCCATTAGCAGCTGCCTCGACTGCGACTTCTGCGGACTCCAGCTCGGCTCCAGATGCAGCTCGTGCCTTGATTCGTGCACTGGAAAATATATTATATCCGGTATTCCTTCTAATCTGATACCTTGTGATTATATTTCACATTTTAGTCTGATATTTATGATAATAACATTAAATTCTGATTATATAAAATAAAATAAATAAAATAATAAAGTGGAATAGATCTTAAAATAAATAAATTGCAAAATCAAAATAAATAGGAGATTTCGAAGGCCCCTTAACTATTACAAGTCTTTTCTTAGTAAGAGTTTTTCTCTCACTGCACCCGATCCCCCCGGGGCAACCGAATCTCGGTTCTCTGCATACATTTGTATCCATTATGTGTGTGTAATACGGTTTATCTACATACACACGGCCGGGGCCTCGCATAAAATAGTTGACAAATTCGCAAACTATACAAACAATGCCCAGAGAGAGAGATACATAGATACGCAGATACATAGATATACAGATACAGATGGAGATACTCGAACTCACACCCGTGCACTTGTTTGCCGAGTTCATTAACATTAAGTGTTGTCCTTGTGCGTTTTCAGTTTTTTTGCTAAGCGAATCAAATGCCCAGGCAATGAGAAAACGACTTGGAGATACCCTTTTGATTAATCAATAGAAATCTATAAGCCCTTGCTGGCCAACACAAGGCTAGATCCGAAAATCTTTTACATTTTTGAATGTGTTATTATTTACATATTTAAGACCTCTACAAAAGAAACTCAACGTTAAAAGCCAAGCTGAAGCTTGTTCAATAATTGCATGTATTATGATATATGAAGTAGAACAAAGTATAACAACTTCAGTCTCTTCTCTAAGAGGTGTGTTATAAGGTGTAACATATAGCCTCAGATAAATCATGGTTCTCTAATACCCTCTCACAGGCTCCTCTTGTTAAAGGGTATCAAAGGGCAAACGGCATTTCCCCGGTACTAATAAATAAATTATATGCAACAACAACTGGGTTAAGTAGGCAGCAGGCAGCGAACATTTTCGGCCAGGTAGAGGCCAGGAGCTGGAGCAGACGCAGGAGCAGGAACTCTCTCTCCCTCCGCCGGACCGGAGAATGGATACACACTCGGATACTTGGATACTCGGATACTTGGATACTTGGGCTTTGGCCCGAGCAAATATATGCCGAGCGAATAACCCAACAGAATGCCGATGATGATCTTTATCGTCGTCATAATCAGCGTTCGTCCGCCGGCGTCATCATCGAAAAGTCAGTCGAAGCCAAGCGGAGCGAGCGACCGAACGAACGAACGGTATTTGTAGTAAAAAGCGGCCAATAAACTGAACGCGTGCGGTTCAAGGTTTGGCCAAAGCCAAAAATGAAACTAAAACGCAAAGCAGAAACAAAGGCGAAAAGCAAAAATCAGAAAAGACTAGCTAGCTAGCCAGCGAATGACGAGCACACAGACAGACGACAGGCCAAACGAATAACAATTAAATCTCAAAAGCATGAAATCATCTGCCCCGGCCAGCTAGCTAAACTAGCACAGCCACTAAAATATGTATCCATGAGATACGGTTCCGAATCTGAATCCGAAGCTCATTGACCAAAAAGTCGCACAGCGGCGGCTGCTGCTGTTACTGTTACCGTTAAGCCCGAGCCAAGTCAAGCGCCCATTAACAGTTAGCGTTGGGGCCAATTACCCAACTCAGGGTAATTGACTTGGCCAAGACGGCGACGGCAGCGGCAGCGGAGACAGGTTCGCGGCGGGAAGGAGCTAAAATGTGATGCGATAAAAGCGGTCATAACTCAAGTGCCGCCCGGAATCAGCTGAAATCATTTGCGGCTCTAATTCCTACGGACTCCGGGGCTGCTCATTAGAGATGATACAGAGTCAACACGGCCTGGGAGAATCTCTCCCGAGTTCTTTTAGTTTATTACAAAATTGACCTACATATTTCTTCTTGCCGAGCGAATGGCCATTGTACGCCAGCAGATACATTTGTATTCGAGGGACTTTTGCACTGGGAAAAATGATTATTAAGTGAACATGTGGGAACTTTTGGGAGGTTAATAGCATTTATCTTTTATAAGTAACAAGCTGGAGACTTCAAGGGTTTAAGGAAATATAATCTTAAAGGGTTTTGGTTTTTAGATAAAATATATTAATATTAAATTATTTAAATGCTTTAACTTGAACTTGAAATGCATTAAAGAATTTAACATTATCTCCTAAATATTCCACAATAGTTCTTGTACTCCTTAAAGCTCTGTTTAATACCTCAAATATTTTAGTTTTCTGAACCAAATGAAATTTTCTTTCTCTGTTTGCTTGTTATTTATTCATTATAATTTTATTTCGTCTGCTTTGTGTGTGTGTATATTGTCATTAGCAAACGAGCTGGGCTCGTCGAAATTGTATTGTCCGCTGACATTAATGAACTTATATGGATTGGATGTGTCAACCATTTGCCAAATATTCAAATATTCTCAGACCAAATAGATGGAGAGAGCTTAGTTCGATTGGAAACCAAAACGCCACTCAAATGGTGAACTTTCAAAAGCAACTTTTGTGGGCCAGTGGATTGCATGTGTGTTTGTGTTAGCCCTCGTCATAATTGACAGTTTTGTGCCAAGAATATACCGCAAACTGTTTTAGTTTTGATTTGGACTGGCAGCCGCAGCAGAATGATTCGCTTCGCTGCATTGGCAGGTCGAGAAACAACTACAAAAAGATACTTTTCGCAGTAGGGAAGGCAGAAACTGATACTGTAACGAGCTGGTAACAGTCGGCAGTGGCCAGAAGTGACCTCTAAGATTGAAAGAACTCGAGAGCCAGACAAAAGACACCCCCACTCGAACCCCTCTCCCTGCAGAGACTATAGTTCTTAACCATATTTAGGCTCTAGCTCCGACCACAAGTGAGGCAAGGTGGCGAGCATAACCACAGCAGCAGAGAAACAGAAGCACGCAAAATATCCGTTTAAAGTGAATTTTACTTGGTTTATACAATGTTTTTCACAATTTTTAAACGAATTAAATCTTAATTCTGAACTCTGTGAGGTTTTCTCCACCAGAGTTATAAACACTACTTGTTCTAAATCTGAACCGTAACTATTTTGAGCTAGAACTAGCCACATATGAGTGACAGACAGGGGCCATAGCTCTCGCTCTCCATGGCCATGACGATGGCCTGCCTGCCACAAATGGAGACGGGTCGGCTCCTCTGCTCCATTCAGTGCGCCAAACAGAACAGAACCGAGAACGGAGAACGGAGGATCCCAGCTGAACCACACTAAACTAAACTAAGGAGAACCAAATGGAATGGACGCCGGGGCGTCGGCAGTAACTGTTTTCGGTTGGGGGAGTTGCCAGAAGGGGAGCCGGAGAAGCGTTGCTCGCCAGTTACTTTGGCGAGTCGCCATTTAATGACGTCTGTTTTTATTACAAAATGTATTAAAATGTTGTACAGGTGGTTTTTGTCGGTTAGAAGAACCAGGGGGCTTCCAAGGAGTGGGGGGAGCTGCTTGGGTGGAGCTGCAGCGACGGCTCCGTGTGTTGATGAGCCTATTAAATGCTGCTGATGGCTCTCAGCGGAAAAAAGGCAGCAACGTCGAAACACACAGAAAACAGAGGCCGACTTCGAGATAGAGACTCGTACGATAGAGATAAAGACGCAGATGGAGATGGAGATGGAAATGGAGTTTTTGTCGGCTGGCTAATGACTCTGCCTGCCTCCGACTGCGACAGCGGCTGTGTGCCCGAAATGAGACGGGTTTAAAGTGGGTTAAACGCGTGGATCGGGGTCGCTGGGAAATGACTGCATCCGAATCTTTAACACGTCCAACACGACAACGAGTGGGACTATTTGGGTTAAGGCGGGCGCAGCTCCCAAATTGGTAAATTGCTCAAAGCAGACACTTTTAGATGACAAGTGGGTCTTCTTTTAAGTATTAAAACTTAAATCAATTAAATACGTGAGGTTAATCGGAAAGAACTGCTGCTTTGCTTGTACGTTGCAACCAAAGAGTGGAAGAGGGAGCGGGAAAGAGATACCGAAGCGGTTCCGTCGATTCCCTTTCTAAGTCGGAACTTTAGAAAGGTTTTGAAGGATATTTTGATCTTATTTAACTTAACTTAAGCTTGGAAAATCCACTCTCTGTGTAAAATCCTCAATTCTGGTGCCACTTTCAAGTAATAAATCTCTAAATCTCGTCTCCGAAGACCATTTAAAGCACTTACCACACTCTCTCTCGGCTGAATACTCAGATACAAATACCTCTTCTCCCTTTCGCCTCTGGAAAGCCCCTTAACCCTTGAGCTAATGTGTGCCCATTTCATATTCATGCGTTGCTCATTAGCAAATGCCAGACTGACTGTGCTGCACTGGTGTTGGTATTGCGGAAGGTGCAACGAAAAAGCAATCAGTGGGAAGGAGATGGAGATAAGCACTTGGCAACTCGCATCTTCGGCAAATTTTCACTTGCACTTCCACTTCCACGCTGTTGGCAATCGCTGGAGTTAATTTTATTTGCAAAATCAAGCGAGGCAAACTTTAAATGGAGTCAAATGCCAACGCACACAGATACTCGCCACGCACACTCACAGATACACACACTCGCACACTCACACACTCGAACACTCCGGCCAGACGTCTGCCGAACAAAGATTGCACGCCAAACAACGCAGCGAAAAGCAACAAAAAGTTCAAACGCCAGACAAGGATGCACCAAAGTGCAAAGGCAGCCAGCGAACAAACGAAACGAAACGAAACGAAATGAAACGAAGCAACGACCCATCACACAGCCAGGGGTGGCCTGCAGGAGGGGTCGCAGAGGCGTCGTCGCCGGGGTCAGGAATGGTGGCTGGGACCGGGGCCGGGACTGGGACTGTGGCTGTGACTGGGGCGGGGGCAGACGGCACTCGAGGCAGACGACGGTTGCCAGGAAGGCGAAATAACACCGAAAGAACTTGGTTTTCCAAGCTGAAATCAAAATTTGTATTAGATAAAAATTTAAATGACCTTAAAGCCATTGAATTATTTAATTTAAGACTTTGGTACCCAGGCAATGGATTAACATTTTATAATTGCATTTGTTTAAGTAAGAAATCGAACAAAGTGCCTAGACATGCAGAACCCAAAAAAGCCAAAATTTTTTGTAATATTGGATTAAAATAACTATTATTAAAAAAATTGCTAGCTATCTCTAAGAAAGTTTAGGTTTATGCAAAAAATTATATATTTATTTAGAATGTAAGCTTAAACAACAAACACAAAAATTAGAAATGCGGTTACCTAATAGCATTTAGAAGTCAAATAATTCCCAATTCGTTTTTTATGTAATTTCCAGGATTTTATCCCTAATATTCTAAATTATATGCGAAATCGAATCTATTATAAAGCACAAACCAAACGGCCCTAGTTAATAAACTGAACTTTGGACCATCGATTATTTGTACCTCACATTTTAGCTTGTTCTCTTAGCTAGCTTATAGAGCTTTCTCTTAGTGCATCGGTTGCTGGAGGAGGACCAGTGCTTGAAAAACGGAAAGCCAAAAGGATTGAACAACCTGGGTGCCCAGCACTGGAGGGGCCCAAGAGGGGCTTCATCCAAGGAGCTGGGGAGCGGGGGCAGTCCAAACAGCAGGAGGCGACGCACGTGAAGACGACGCACTCAAGCACACACGCACACACACGCACCGCGCCGGCAAACACAGTCTCACAGTCGCAGCAAACACACACACAGTCACGAGCACAAAGGCTGAAACAAGAACAAGTGCATTGACACTTTACGGACGGTCAGAGCACAGGGGCGGAGTGCAGGCAGGCTTGCAGGAGCGGAGTACTAAGTGGGAAGGGGTCTCGCGGACAGACGGCGGCAAGGCGACGACTGCAAGGGGTGAAGGCACCGCCGACAGCGCTGCATTTTGATAGCAATCCGGGGAGAGGGATCGACCTCGAGGCCCTACCGAGGAGCACAGCAGCAACATTAACGTTCCACAGCTGATCGACAGCGTGCAGAGAGAGAAAATATTGTAAATTTGTATACTCCTTCTTATATTTATTTTGGAAATAATTTTAATTATTCTTCTCAATAAACCGATATCGATCGGTATAATTTTTGCGCTGTGCACTTGAGAGCGAGGAAATCGGGGGGGAAAAATACAGATACAGAGTCAGAGTCGGGCAGAGTCAGAACAACTCACCGAAAAAACGAAATTCGCGTTCGTTGCACCGAATCCGAATTGCTAAATGAGCAACGGAGAGCCCAAAGGGAGAAGGGGGCTCACTGATTATGATATTGCAAAGCGAGCAGGCAAACTCCGGGCCAGACTCTCATAATGATGACGATCGTAATCGTGGTGGCTTGGCCTGGCCTGCCTGTTGGTGGCTGTTGCTGGCTGTTGCTGATGACGATGACGTTGCCAAACAAAAAGTCAAGAATGAAATGCCACAGCAAGAACAACGAGGGACGGAACGGAGAACGACGTTTATAGTTCAACGCACTGATCCGAACCGAACCGAACCCCTCTCGGTAGCCACTGGCCAGTGCCCCTGGGCTCCTCCTGCCGCAGAAGCAGAAGCAGAAGCAGCCGCAGCGGTACCAGGAGAGGATCGGGGACTGGGTGAGGAAATCACTCACGCGCCTGCAACTTTACGTCCCGGTCAATGATCGTCTGTGTGTCGTCTTGCAGTCGCTGGGCGCGAGTGCTCCTCATCATAATGAAGACAACGACTCTTGTTGACTTCCATTGACAATATGGTGACGGATCTGATGTTGATCTTATTATGCCGAGCTGAGACTGCCGGCAAGGAGGGGTATCTGTGGACAGGAAGCTGGGGTATCTGATTATGCTGGGTCCTACTTGGGATCATCAAATTGAGCGGCTAACTTGAGCCATTACCATAAATCGATAAGAAGCTATCAAAACTTAATGCTCAATTAAGGATCAAGGCTTCTGACTTTTGGGTTATTTCTTCTCAGAATTTAAGTAGAGTCAATAATCCTTAAAGGAATTTAAGTTTCTTATCGAAATACCAAGGCTCAATTACCAATAAAATTATTTATTTAAGATCAAGGAAGGATTTAAAATGAAACACTCTTAATTTATTATGTTATGATTTGTTATATTAATCAGAAAAATACAATTTATTTAAAATTTGACACTTTTCTTTCTACTAAAAACTTGATGAGCTCGATTAAAGCAATAGTTTCTTAAATAATTAATTAGGGATTAGTTCTTAGAGTATGCATATTCTCAGAAATTCTACAAGATTTAAAAATAAGAAAATATAAGCTGAGGAGCAATGCTAATTTAGTAGCGCCCTCTGACAGATACTCAGAGATCTTTAGGGAAATACAACCATTAGGTTGACAAGTGATTGCGGGGAACCCAACGTGCTGTTCTCTCAATTAGTGGTCACAGCTTCTTGAGTGATCGATCCACATACTCGCAGATGATCCTATCCGCACTATTATGATCCGTATCGGGCTTGTTGTGATCGCTGCCAGACACTCCGGCAGCTTCTGCGGACGAAAGCGTTCCACTTGGCTCTCGATCATTGATCTTACCTACTTGGCGCTGTTAATTTGTATTATTAATTCAATCAATCACGGCCGGATTCGATTGGATTGGCTGATTGGCTGACTGGCTGCCTGGCAGCAGCTGCCCTAACGATCGATCACCCGGCGATCGTTGATCTCATCTGCTTATAGCGCTCGTATCTGTAGCGGCTTTGTATCTGTATCTGCTGTCTCTCTATCGCTGGGTGTATCTGTATCTGCGTATTTCTTTTGGCATTTCACAAATGCGGCGGCGTTCTAGTTTTGCGCTGTCGATTCGCATTTTTGTCTTCTTCGGCGGCCGCCTGACGTTTGCCTCTTGGCTAATTTAATTGTTTGTTTTTTCATTAAGGCTCCTCCGCAGCCAAGATAGAGATGAGAGATTGCGGAGCGGAGCAACGGAGGGATTGAGGAACGGAGCAACCGATGAACTGATGAACTGAACTGGGCAACTGAAGGCTTTTTTAGTTCATTGAAACATTTATAGCACAAACGCGCGTTCGCTGGGCTGGCATTTAATTCGCTAATTGCTAATGCGCTCGGCGCTTATCAAATTGGAGCATCAAAACCTATTTTGCCTCTTCTATTTTTTACTCCTCCTGCTTTTTTTTTTTATTTTCGGTGGCTGCCGTCTGCCGCCGGCTGGCGTTGTTTTTGTTTTGTTTTAATTTAGCCGCACAATTTAGTGCAAATATTTGATAAGAGGCCACTCGAAGTCGCTAGTCTCGCGGCGATATTTCGGCGGCATTACTCATCCGCACCGTTGCCCGGCCCAGCTGTTTACAGTTAGAACCGCTTCCGGCCATTAAACGCTCGTTATTCTACGCTCTTTTCAATTCTTAACCGCTTGATCCCAGACACGATTTAAATTTCGATTCCGAAATAATAAAAAAGATAACATCAATGCGGTTACACGAAAAATCATTTTTCGAGCAGGTTCAAAATACGTTTAATGATCTGGTAATTCCACCGAATCCGTAAATAAGTATATATGCTTATATTTGGCGGTTGGCAGGCAGATGACGACGATGATAATCTGCGCTAATCGGCTGGCTAATTGAAATGTTTATTGCCGGACGTGAAGCGCACCAGTTATTACGGATTTCTGATGAAGCCATGTAGTCGTTTATCTAAATTTCTAGCCATTAAGAGGGGTTTGCACTGACAAAAGTACGGGGCCAAGAACTGAAGTAATATAAAAGGGATCAAGGTGGAAAAATAACATTTAATTGAATATCATAATATATGGTGACAGCATTTATAAATAATACATTTCATACCAATTTCAATAAATTAAACAAATATCCATGGGAATTATAATATTTACTATGAAAATATATACTTTTTTAGGTAGCAATATTTTAAAAGATATTCTTAACCCTATTTAATCAAACTAGCTCCTTCCCCAACTATTTTCACTGTGCATAATTTACTTTGTGACTTTGATCAGACCACTCAATCAGTAAAAATCCAAGCACCCCAGGATTTTCCGTTTTTTATCTAATTAGGCAGTCACAGAAAGGGGAGGGAAAAAAGAAACGATAAATGGAACGCGGCTCCATGCTCCGCGCAATATAAACTGTGTCACTAAACAGACATCTGGGCGAAGTGGCGGGGCGGGGTGAGCTCAACTTTGCCCAGAGAATTGTGTCAAATAGATAAAAAAGAAAAACGATGCCAGCGGCAGCAGCGACTTCAGCGACTGCGACAGCCGCCACGATGATGATGACGATGGCTTTAATGACGGTTACCGAGAGAGAGATGGAGAAGGCGTCGAGGCAGCCACTCCTTTCAGCTATAATTATAACCCCGATTCCAGCTTTATGGGAGAAAACTGGCCCCGAAAATTGTGGAGCATTTGAATAATTTTACAAGAATGCAATCAACATGAAAACAGAACGTCGGAGAAGTAAAAGCGAGAGATTGTCAAAAAAAAAAATAAAGAGGAGAAAAAAGTAGGCGGCTTTTGGCTTTTGTTGATTTAAATGGCACCCGAGAGTTTCGGGAGTCCGGGGGGAGTCCGAGGAGGGCACTACGTATATATACTTCTACGAGTTTGGACAACTATTCAAATTGAGGTCATTCATCTCGCTTCGTTGAGCGCGCTTAAGTGAATTATGTATGTTATGTGAGCGGGTACGGGTGCGGGCACTGGGAGCTCGGATGGGCATGTGAATGGAGCACCCATTTCTGTGGCAATTACACCGGAGAGAAAGGGGTTCCATTGGCACCTCCGGGCCAAGACTGGTCGACCTTTCTTTCTCCCAAATTCCCGCTAATTGCCCGCGAATCTGTCACCCTCCCGCTGTTCGCTAAATCTCACAAATCACAAAATCTGATTGATTGCCCCGAGATCGACGCCCTCAGCCGGGGGATTTGCATAAATATTTGCTCGCTTTTTGCTTTATTTTTCGGATTTGGAATCGGAATTTTGATATTATTGCCGTTCTCTATTGCCTCTCCTCGCTTCGTTTCGTGTCGTTTCGCTTTGCCTCGATTTCGATTCCGATTCGTTTGGTCTGAGTTTGGGCTTTGCTTGGGGTTTTGGTTGTTTGGCTTTATTTGATTTTCTTATGGGAGTAGGTCAGTTCAAAATTTGCATATATGGCTGCCGCTCTGCTCGCTGGCTGCCTTTGATTTCTCGCTTGATTTTTTATTCATATTCTGACTGTTTGCCCTGCCCCAAAAACGTTGATGTGCGAACACGTGCTCGAGACCCCGCTCCTCCCCCTGTTTGCCAGAGATAACTTTTCTCGGACTTTGGGTCAATCGTTGGAGCTTAGCTGAATTTTTTATACAGAATTTATACACATGTTTCTGATGATGATTTCCCATGTTTTTTGTTGATATTGATAGGTATGAGTGGGAAGTGTGTGTTTGAGGGGAAGCAATCATTTTGTGTTCTTTATTCTGGTGAATATTTCTGGGAAAAACTACATTTTGATTGGAAAGTATGTAATAAATATTTGTAGGCAACAAAATGATTTTTAGTAAGCAAAACAGATTGCTAAAAGCTCATTTCTATATAAAATTCATAATTTTTCTTTATAAAAAATGAGGGTTATTATTAATTGAACGATGTAATAGAGTATATACTCTTTTAAATAATGTTTCTATGATTTAATGGCACATTTCTTTGGTTTAATGGATACTCATGCCCTAAGGAATGGGATTCACAGCCTTATCTAAAGCAATGATGGTTATAAAACAAACATAACCACTGGAAAATGGTTCAATTGCAAAGTAAACAGATTGCAACAAAGCAAGAAATGATCTAACAATTAATGGCTATAAAATGGCTTCGACTTTCTGCAGTGATTTAGTTGGGATCCTAAGGCATTGCTGAAAGCATGAAGTTGGGTGAGCATGAGTTGAATCCGGATTATATATTCATCCTGATGCCATAGGCAAAACATTGCAGTTCAGGGACTTATTATCGTGCTTATCCTGGGAAACACCTTCAGCCAGGAGGGAGAGCCCCTGCCCTGCGGCAAGGATACCCAATGCGTGTGCTCCGGTCACCAAGTGGGAGACGTAGTGATAGACTGCGACGATTGCTCCGGTTACTATCTCTGCGGCGATGGAGTTGCCTATAGAAAGAAGTGTGATCCTGGCCAGATATTCGACGGAGCTTTGATGGCCTGTGTTTGGGGTCAGTGTCCCAGTGCGGATGAGACCTGCAAAGGATCCGATCCTGGACCTGTATCTTGTAACATCACCGACGTGGTCTGCAGTAATCCTGGCCAGATGCTGCCCAACGCCCAGCATTGTCGACTCTTCTATGTTTGCATGGAGGATTTGTGTCCTGCGGTTGGTGTCTGTAAGGACGCCATGTGGTTCGATCGTGAGAAATTTGTGTGTGACAACCCTGAAGATGTCCTCAATTGTCCGGCCAACCAGGACTAGAGTTTGTGCATTTATCTGAAGTAAATTTGATCAGGCAAAATATTATTTAAATCTTAAGAACTTTGAAACCTTTGATGTATTTTTATATTTAAGATGTCTTCTTTATCAGGCACTGTAATATAGTTATACTTGTATAGCAGTGGTGGTGCCCAGGCAATACATTGATTGATGTAATAAATTGAGCAACAAAATGGCAAATTCTATTTTACTTTGCATAAGATATGGCTATAGCTACGTAGTCAGACACGCGAAATGTGTTCCTAAGCAGTGCGAGAGAGCGGGTCGGTGACTATTGACCTCTCGTTTTGACTCAATGCTTAGGAACACTTTTTGCGTGTCTGAGTACGTAGCTTAGAACTAAAAAATAGCTATTTAACGCTAAAAAAATCTACATTTAGCTCAAATTTACATTATGTCATCATTGTGCGTTTACTGTCTGTGAGGGCAGAGGCTGAGCAGAGGAATTTGCTGACTGTGGGCCGTGGGCACCACTGGTTTAATGGATATTTTCTTCCTATGGAGTAGGGCCCAGAGCCATATCTAAAGCCACTGCGGACCACTGCACCATTGGAGTCACATGCCAACATTGCATTTGTATGAGTGAAAAATTAACGACCTTTTTCTAGATATGAGAAAAAAGATAGCTAAAATGTTATTTAATATGGCAAAAAAAGAAAGATATATCTTTAAAACTAGCTCTTTAACTCTAAAAAGGCTAAAACTAGTCACACAATTACAATTTCGACTGCACTGACTCTTCTGTTATCTTTTGTGCATAGAAGAGGAATTTGCTATCCCGCGGGAATCCCGCGGGATAGGCTGGTGCCAACCACTGATCCTTAAGTAATGATGGTTATAAAACAAACATAGGTTCAATTGCTAAGTAAACAGATTGTCTACACATTATCTAACAATTAATGGCTATAAAATGGCTTCGACTTTCTGCAGTGATTTAGTTGGGATCCTAAAGCATTGCTGAAAGCATGAAGTCGGGTGAGCAAGAGGTGAATCCGGAAAATATATAAATCCCAAAATAATAATACACATTGCAGTCCTGGGACTTATCACCCTGCTAACCCTGGGGAGAGCCTTGTGCCAAGAGCCAGTGCCACTGCCCTGGGTGTGCTCCGGTCACCAAGTGGGAGACGTGGTGCCGGACTGCGACGATTGCTCTGGTTACTATATCTGCGGCCAAGGAGTTGCCTATAAAAAGAAGTGTGATCCTGGGGAAATGTTCTACAAACCTTCGAATTCCTGTGTGTGGGGTCAGTGTCCGAGTGCGGCTGAGACCTGCGCAAATACGACTCCCAAGCCTGGACCTGAATCTTGCAACACCACGAACGTGCTATGCAGTCGTCCTGGACAGATCCTGCCCAATGTAGAGCACTGTCGACTCTTCTATACTTGCATGGAGAGGTCCTGTCCTGTGATGGGTTTCTGTGAGCTGGGAATGTGGTTCGATCGGGAGAAATTTGTGTGTGATTACCCTGGAAATGTCCACAATTGTCCGGCCAACAAGGACTAGAGTTTTTGCCTGTTTCTGAACCAAATTTGATAAGGAAAAATAACATAAGAACGTAAGATATCATTTATACCAAGTTATACAATAAATTCACTATAAAGCTTAGGATTTTCCTATCCCCTTCCTCGACTCTCGACTTCAAAACCCATTTCCAGCTGGAAAATCAAATCAAATGAATATGTGTCATGGCAAATCGAAGTGAGGCAAAGTTAATTTTAACGGTCATTAAACTGCAATTGTCCTCATGAATAGGCAGCGAATAGGCAAAAGCCAGCAAAATTGAACAGCATGGCGATAATTTACGCAAATTGCTTGACACAATTTTGTAGTTGTTGCAGTTGCTGGTTGTTGTTATTTGTTGATGTTAGCTGCTATTTGTCGTGGTTGTTGTTGTTGTTGTTGCCGAGCGCGAGTGGGCGGTTGCTGCATGCGCCGCCGCTGCTGCTGCTGCTGCTGCTGCTGGCAGAAAGCAACAAATTTAGCACGCAACTAACAATTTTAGCTGTTCCAGATAGAGTGTAGCACACACACCAAACATACACACACACCCAGACAGGCTGACTGGCACACCCAGGTGCATGTGTATGGAAGAGAAAAAAAAACAAACAAAAGAAGCGTCACAGTAATGTTTAGTCTCATACACGCCACGAAAATTGCAGGCACTTCTCCTCTGCGGTTCAGGGAAATTCGGGTTAAATTTTGGGTTGACTTTCAAGGAGTTTATTGCCTTTCAAAGGAAAAATGTTGCATATTTTTTAACTTTTTAGGCGGTATAAAATATCACAAATATTACTTTTACCTTTGGTTCTTTGGTATACTTGAAGGCTGGTTTATTTCTAGAGATCTGTAGACGTTTATAAACTATCAAAAAATAATACCGTAAGCACTGAGATTATTTAAACAAAAAATAATTCCAAAAAGTGAATTATTTACATATTTATTTTGGGATTTATATTATTTTAGAGAAGAATCTTTTGATTATTTTGAAAAATATTATTCCAAATAGTTAGGATTTATATTTATTTTAATTATTGTTACTAAAAGCTTCTTGCAGTCTCGAAATTTATTCGGTTTGGTTTCATTGATCCGATTTGAATAATCCAAACCTTGCCAAAAATAAAATAGAAAATCCTAATCTTAAAATTGCTTTGGAAGATAGCCATTCTTCTTCATTAGAATTGAGTCTGATTTTTTCGGGGTGAGAGTATCCGAGATGGGGTCTTCGGCTCCTCGCTCTGTCGAACGGCAAACACACAAGAAACTTTCACCCGGCAGTGGCAGTAAGCGGCAGCATTTTGGACAATTTCGTAACTGGGTAAACACAAGCACACAAAGGCACACACCGGCACACTCGCACACTCGCACACCCGGGCAGCCATGCAAATCTAGAGTAAAGAGTGAAGAGTGTGCACAAAGTGCAGCCAGCAGCAGCAGCAGCAGCAGCAGCAGCGACAGGTGAACGAACGACCTCAAACGAGGTCAGAGAGCAGGGGGATATGCCATGGTCGGGGATACGGGGCAACGGGGCAACAAGGGGGCCATTCATGCGCACGATAAAGCCGAAAAAATATCAACTATATATTATGTATAGTATACATCCGTAAGGTGGTGTTGCTGCTGTTGCTGGAGCTTTGGCTTTGCCAGTTGGCCGCTGGCATGCTAATGGCAGGCAGTGCCTGGCCCAATCTCGATCCGCTCCGCTCTGATCCGAATAGCGACGAAAGACCACGACCGAATTGGGGGGAGAAAAAGCCGTCTAAATGCGGGCCACATTTGGCCACTTTACGGCTGACGCTGCCCTGCGATGCTGCCTCAGATTTCGGTGACCCAAATCCTTTTTTGCCCCGGCCAGAAGTGGGAGCTTGGCACGGCAAGAACCCCCTACTTTGTGCACTAAGGAAAATTGGGGAAAAAGCTTTGGAAAATATGGAAAATTAAATCCATAATTAAGATGCCGAATTAAGTAAAGCACAGAAACTATATTGAAAAATCATAGCTTTGATGGTGAGATGAAGTCTGGTGCATTTTTCCGAGTGTGTTTCTGCCTGTGAATCTGGCCCAAACGAGTTTTTCCGCCCCTCCCCGCTCCTCGCTCGTCATTTGGCTGCACTAAATCACTTAAGATGCTTTTAGCTGGGAAAAAAGTTGCAGCTTAGGCCAGCAACGCTCCGCTTATTTATGTGGGCTCCCCGGAAAGGCCTGGCCTGGCCTGACCTGGAATGGAGATGGAGATGGGGATGGGGATGGCCTGCATGGCATGGCTGGTGTGTAATGGATGGTGTTGACCTGGTCTGAATGGCGGAACGGAGTGGGAACCCGAGCTGCCTCCGTGGGTGGTGACAGGTGACAGGCCCGGGGTCCAGGTCGATTGAATAAGTAATGACGGGGATTATGCTGGGGCCATTTCGAGCTGCTCCCGATTCCGCCACGATGATGGCCACTCCACTCAGCTCCACTTCCCCCGAGAAACTTGGTGGCCGGATTCTCTGCGGTGAAATCTGCAAAATCAATATGGAAATAGCCAAGTGGAACCCTCCATCGGTCGCTAATTGAAAACACCTTAGAACAAACAGAGCAAGAACGAAAAGTGCCCGCCACGAGCAATTAGCGGCATCGAAGGTGGCAGCCTCAAAAAGCAATGTCCGAGCACTATGCACACCCCACCTTCCCATATAGCCCCCACATTGCCCACATGTGTGTGCGAATTATGCCATAATTAATTTACGAGCTGTGACAATTAACGCCAACGAGACGAGCTTTACGAGCCCCGGCTCTTTTGGTGGGCGGTGAAAAGCGTGACTCGGAGCGAGCACAATGAGAACCCCGGTTGGCGAGCGTGACAAGGCTGGAACCTCGTCTGGAGGCGACCATAATGCGATTATGCTGCCGCCCATCTAAGGTCAGGGGAAGCTCCAGCACCTCTCTGGTGACTTTAATAGCTGGTAAACTACTCGCAGCACCTAAGTGGGTCAGCCATTCGACATTCCACATAAAAAGCCAGCTAGTTTATCAGTAGAGAGGGTTTTTCTTAATATATCGTGGAGTAACGCAAGCAAGTTAAGTAAAAGTTTGTAAAGTAAAGTTTCAGAGAGAGAGAGTCTTTAGAGTTTATTTACATTTAAGAAACCCCTAAGAATGACACTTTTTGAGATTACAAAAATTATCTTTAGAGCTATTAAGACTTGAATTTAATTTTAATCAAGTATATTTTGAATAAACACTAATATTTAATTAATTTCAATTAAAACCAATCAAATTAAACTTTAATAACTTGCTAAAATACCTTTAATGTCAAAACGTTTGTAATATTCCCAGCATTTCCCTCTGTGTAGTGCAAACGACCTTTTCGACCCTCAGGCAGCGGCGGCGCTGATCCCATGGAATAATGGTGTGCCATAAATGGGTCAGTGTGTTGGCCATCTTTCACTTGGCCAGCTGCTGCTGCTCTGCTGGCTGTTGCTGTTAATGCTGATGCTTTGCGTGCACAAAGTTTTCCGGCTGCCGACTGCCGACTGCCGGCGGGCAACGCTGCGTATGCGCAATGCATGCGAAGTTTCTTTCACTTTTGGTTTATTTTTTACTTAACGATTTTACGATGTTGTCAGCTCGAAACGCTGACGCATAGTAAGAGCAGGCGGCTGTCGTCATTAGTGTTGTTATTGTGTCGGTTTTGTTTGGAAACCGCCGGCGGCAGAAGTAGCCGCCGAGGAAGAAATAGCCGCACATCAACACAAAACAGCAGAGGTCGAAATAATAGCAACAAAGATAACTTTAGAGAAGTGAATATATGTTTTCTTTCAAATATAAGTGTTTTCGATTATTTTATGTAACTTTATGATCATAGTTTTTGGGTAAATTTGTTAGCTATTTCCACATTTTATTAGGAAGAAAAAATATATACTTAAAAGATAGATATTTTAAAGATAACCAAATATTCTGCAATATTTATTCTTGAACTGAGATTTATATTAATCAAATTACAAGTATTATAAATATTTTCTTTAAGGTTAACAAAGTATTTAAAACATAAAATATTGACCTGAAACATAAACCATATGAAACCACAAAATGTTCCAAATTTCCGTAAGACCTCCCTTCATTTAATGCAAGTTTTTAAGTGCTACTATCTTAACCTCAGGTGTACAAGACAGATATGGCAAGAGGAGGAAAAACGAAATCACTTGCCGCCGCTTTTGCCTCCATATTGAGCGCAGTGGGTCAATGTCCCACTGATAAAGTGAGCGCTGAAAGCCGGCAACTGGAGCAGATTGTCTGCGCCGCTCTTGGGCAGCCAAATGCGATTTTAATTAATAAAATATGTATGGTGCTCGGTTGCACAAAGCCAAATTTCACATTGTGCAATCCGCACAGACTGCGAAGCCGAAAAACTGAATGGCGAAAATACGCAGAAAAGCCGAAAAACCTCAGGCTAATGAGCACTTCAAACGACAAGAAGGAAAATTAAATTATTTCGCCGCGACAGCGTGCATATCGCATTTCGACAGGCCAAACCGTCAACAACTTGTAGGACAGGACACACACAATTTTCTAGTTGATAGCACAGAAATGTTGGCAATTTGCTACAAAGAAACGCCAGCGATACCCGCCGAGTGTGTGTCCGCAAGTGTGTGACGCATTTGTAAGATTTATGCGTGTGCCAGATTTTCCACTTTCCCGACTAAACACGAGTATAGATCACTCGCTATACGCTATATGCTATATGCCATAGGCGCTCCTATAAGTTAATTGGCTGTTTTGTAGGGAGTGAATTTTATGGATTTAAATAGTCGAATGACTAATGATGAACAAACTGCAAAATTAAACCAAAATACGCACTATTTTTATTGGTTTAAGATTAATTTTCCATGTCGAATAATTCTTCGGAAATGTAAAATTGAAATGCCTTTTTTGTGGCATACTTTCCGGGTGGCGACCAAAAAGGTGCGGAAATAAATGCACAAAATTCATATTTTGGCTTTGTTATTTGTTTGCGAATGTATTATTGATTATATTATAATATTCTGTATGTATGTGTGTGTTTTTCCATTTTATATAGAACAAACGGAAACCACAATAGATAGCTTAAAGTAGGGCAACATTTCTAAAAGTTGTTTTAGACAAATGAGGGCAAAATATACTTTAAAATCTCGAATCTTTCCTCAAATTAAAGCGAATTATTTACAACATGTAATAAATTACCTGGAAATATAAATAATGTCTTTTAAAATAGATTTTGGTACTTTTTTTTAAGCCTGCTCCATTGCATTAAATTTCTTTTTGATATCTTCCTTATTTTAAGTGTGATTTAATTTGTTAAATTATATATTTCAGTTAATTAACCCCTTTATTTATCCATTCTTTACCCATTGCAGCTGTACGTTATGGTCGCGTTCCCAAGCGTTCCCGTGAGCTGAACGGAGCAGCCGCCGCCTCCGCCGCCGTCGGCGCCCCATCCTCGCTCAATGTGGATGACACACCTGGGACTACTCTGCACCCAAATCAGCTACAACAGCAGCAACATCTCCTGCAACAGCAGCAACATCAACAACAACAACAGCAACATCAACAGCAGCAGCAGCAGCAGCAACAGCAGCAGCAGAACCAACAGCAACCGCATGTGAGCGGTGTTCGAGTGAAGACACCGAGTACTCCACAAACGCCACAAATGTGTTCGATCGCCTCCTCACCCTCGGAGCTCGGCGGTTGCAATAGTGCCAATAATAACAATAACAACAGCAGCAGCGGCGCCTCCAGCGGCATCGGCGGCCTGAATGCCAGCGGCGGCAGCGGCGTAAGCGTAGGCGTCGTCGTCGTCGGTGGTCACCAGCAACTGGTGGGCAGCAGCATGGTGCAGCACGGCACTGAGGTCGGGGGCCACCACCACCAGGTGGGCATGTGCCACGACGGACTGGCGGGCACCGCCAACGAGCTAACCGTCTACGATGTCATCATGTGCGTGTCGCAAGCCCATCGCTTGAACTGCTCCTACACGGAGGAGCTGACCCGGGATCTGATGCGACGCCCGGTGACGGTGCCGCAGAATGGCGTAAGGAAGAGTTCCATTGATAACATATAGATAGTGTAAATTAAAATCATCATTTAATCAATTTAAATTCCTCTACTTCAGATCGCCAACTCGGTGGCGGAGAGCCTCGAGTTCCAGAAGATCTGGCTGTGGCAGCAGTTCTCGGCCAGGGTGACGCCCGGCGTGCAGCGGATTGTGGAGTTTGCGAAACGCGTACCTGGCTTCTGTGATTTCACCCAAGACGACCAGCTCATACTCATCAAGCTGGGCTTCTTCGAGGTCTGGCTGACGCACGTGGCCCGCCTGATCAACGAGGCGACACTCACGCTGGACGACGGAGCCTACCTGACGCGCCAGCAACTGGAGATACTCTACGATGTGAGTAGATCACGCCTTTCCGGGAAATTTCTTACTTTAATTACAACTTTTGCCCTGCAGTCGGACTTTGTGAACGCCTTGCTGAACTTTGCCAATACCCTGAACGTGTACGGTCTGAGCGACACCGAAATCGGCCTCTTCTCGGCCATGGTGCTGCTGGCCTCCGACCGGGCGGGTCTCAGCGAGCCGAAGGTGATCGGACGGGCCAGGGAGCTGGTGGCCGAGGCGCTGCGCGTCCAGATCCTGCGCTCAAGGGCCGGATCCCCGCAGGCGCTGCAGCTGATGCCGGCGCTGGAGGCAAAGATACCGGAGCTACGGTCGCTCGGGGCCAAGCACTTCTCACACTTGGACTGGCTGCGGACTTGCTGGACCAAGCTGCGCCTGCCGCCGCTCTTCGCCGAGATCTTCGACATCCCGAAGGCCGACGACGAGCTGTAGGATGGGAGTGGAGTTCGGATCGCGTCGGATCGTCGCGATTCCCAGGGCCGTGCAAAGCAACCGCAACAAAATATTCAACCACTTGTAGGCTTAAGCAACGTAGCATGTAGAGACAGAGAGCGAGGAGGGATACGAGATCAGATACACGTCTACTCAGCATTACTGGAGATAGTTCACTAAGCCTACTACTACTCGCCCATCACTACTCGTAGCAGTGTTAGTTCGAACCTCGAGCTCCCCCGCTGAACATATCCATGCGCAAACATAAATTATTTATTTCATTGTTGACTCATCAAGCTCCGCACCGAACATCACCACATCACCACATCGCCACATCACCACCTCACCATCACCCCATCCAAGCATCCTTCCAAGCACAGCCAAACAAAATTCAAGAAAAGAAAAGGGAGGAGACACTCATCCATTGGCCAGCTATCCAAGGCATCTATTCAGAACTCGACTGAAGAGCGAGCGTTAAAGTTCGATAAATACTGGTTTTTTTAAATATTATTAACTACTATAAACGATATCGGATATATGTGTACGTTACATCTAGAGATACGGATTTAGCGTAGTCGAGAAGAGCAAAAAGACCCCATTCGTTTGCTTGCAAAAGTTGGAGATCCCATACGATACGATATAATATATACAACATGATAATTCTATGCCCTAGTTTAAATCATTTCGAATTGAAGATCGATGCGTTTATTGTATCTGCGTGTAAATAAATTTAAATTAATTTTTAACCTTAACTCGCTGCGACTTGATTATTTTTTAAAGCTTCCCCCCATCCATTACCCCGCCAGGATCCCGGATCCGGAAAGTGTTCAGTTTCTTGCTTAAGACCCTATATTACGATGCTTACGTTTAAGATCCTTGGGTTAGAGACCACCACCACCATCTAAGTTAAGTGCTTTAAGGCTTCATTTGTATAACTCGGAACAATCAGATTGTTTGATCAATTTTTGAATAGATTGGTGCTAAATTTGTGTGTTAAGTTTACATGGAAGACAGGACGGCAAGACAGACGAACAAAATATACCTAAATATACACATACAATATATATATATTTAACTCTATCTATATATCAAATACGTGTATGTAAAAATCAAAATGGATTCTTCTCTAAAGCTCTTCATTGATTGTTGAATTTATATAGAAAATTTTTGTAAATTTTATTAGTGTGACAAAGGAAAATATTAAATGTAGAGAGAGGCAGCTGCGATCCAGACCAGAGAAGATCGCGGCTGCCGTTTTATGCTCCATGTGTACCTTTCGCTTATTGACTTAGAATATCGAAATCAATATATAGATCTATATACATCAACTTATAGACTACGATTCGCAATATCTTAGAAACGCTTGCTATGTTCTCTCTCCCCGATCCTCCTCCACGAACTATTATTTCGATCCAAGCACAAACCCCAACAAATCTCTGTGTTAATTTTTGTAAACCAGTGCGCATAATGGAACCTTGTGAATGTAGCATTAAAAGAGAAACAACAAACCAGAAACAACAGATTTTTAATTACATTATTAACTTATACCTAAACTATTATATACATAAATACAAACATATATATATATAATAAATATATAGATACAATTTTTTACCTACTGTAGCTTTGATTACATTTTTCAAATGATGTGTCAAATTTTAAAAAATGGTATTACGATAGTCCAAAATACTCAGCTAAACTACAGCAGCTCAGCCCCCTTGAGAAGGCCGACTTCCTACGATCATGGCTTGTTATCGCTCTACTCGAACGCAGTGCAAATCAACCAGATACACACACTAATCATATATCAATATGCAAGACATTGCTTAGCTGTTGTTTACTGATCCAAGCCCCATAAAACAATCCCCCATTAACACCCCTCGAAAGAGTCGGTATCCTCGACCTTGCAATGCCCTGTATTATCCGTATCCGAGAGATCCAAGGACCCTCTCATTCTATCTGCGGTGAATTCAAACCCATTCATTCCACTTCCCAGTACAGGGCATTCACCATTATCAGATATATGTATGTGGCCAGCCAGCTCGCTTTACTAACTTACTAAGAAATAGAACAAAAAGAGAAACAAACAATATACATAACACTAAGCCGCAAAAACAAAGTAAATAAACAAAAGACGATAAGAACACTGCGAATACTAATTAGAAAGCGAAAAATACATACGCAGATTGTAATAAAATTACAGAAAAGCAAAACAAACAAATGTCTTTCAATGATTTGAGAACTACTTATTTTCCCAGAGATAAAACCAAGGCAGTGATAGTTTCTATTTCACAACAGCTTTTAATAGGAGGGGGGCTTTTACAAATTCGGGAAGAGTACAATTATTTTCTATTGTTTACATAACAATCTTTATTTGGAATATCCATGACTAGGAGTATTCGCTATATGTGTCTAGGTACAATGGTCGGTACAGTTCAAATGCCTTCAATTGTTTAGTACGGAATGAGAAAAACCCATTATTTAAGTCGGTTCTGTTTACATACATAAATAAAATGCAATTATTTTAGCAGCTCGCCGGCTTAGTCATCGCGAGGCAGAGGATAGAATTGTGTCAGCACTTTGGTGATTTCCTGCGCCAGTTGGGGAGTGGCTGCTGCCAGGACCCTTCGCGACATGATGTCGAAGTCCCCGCCTGCGGGATCTATGACCACTCCACCGGCTTCGCGGACAATCAAGTCGCCGGCACACACATCCCAGGCGTGGATGCCGAACTCGTAGTTAGCATCAGCGGAGCCCAGTGCCACCATGGCCATGTTAAGGGCTGCCGAGCCCAGAACGCGAAAACTGAGAGGGGGAAAAATGTATGAAAAAACTGAGGTAATTGCCGAAGCCTCTAGAAGCCTTACCCGTGCACCTGCTCCGACATCTTCGCAAAGTTCTCGTTGACGACCTTCATCTTGGCCTCGTCGCGCGTGGTGCCAAACTCGCTGGTGACTAGCGCCTTGCCCAGCTCCTGCTGGCCACTCACATGGATTCTTCGGCCGTTGTAGAAGGCGCCATGTCCCCGTCGCGCCGTAAAGCGCTGCTCCAGCATGGGATTGTAGATCAGGCCCAGCTCGGTGACCTTGTTCACCTTCAAGCCCACGGAGATGCACGAATGCGGAAAGGCGTGGACAAAGTTCATGGTGCCGTCGACGGGATCGATGATCCAGGTGGGGGCATCGGTCAGCTTGTTGACACCCGCCTCTCCACTGCTCTCCTCCTCGCCGATAAACCTGCCAAGAGAGGATTACAAACTTCTTGAAGAAGGCAGAGAGAGGGATGTCCTTACTTGTGGTCGGGAAACTGGCGGCGGAGGCCATCCATCAGCAGCTGCTCCACATCCTTGTCCGTCTGCGTCACCAAATCGATGTCGTTGCTCTTGCACACAAACTCCTGGCGTGTCTCATTATTCTTGGCAATTAGCTGAGGAAAATAACCAAAGGAAAGTTCCACTCCCTAGAATCTCGAGTGTTTTTCCACAGCTGTGCTTGTTGTTTACCCGTCCCGCCTCCGACACCAGATTGCTGGCCACTTCGAAGCACTTCTCCAGGTCCACGCTGTCGCCCATTGAATTTAATTGGTGCTGTTCCTGCGGTTTCCGGCGTTGCAATGAACCGCAAATGTACACAAAATATCCAAGTTTTAATTTAATTAAAAATCAGTTGGAGCTGCAAAAACATCGATATAACTATCGATACAACTATCGATTCGCTCATGATTTTGGCGTTGCCACTTTGCTAAAATCCCGCTAAATTTGAATTTCCCAAATATCGAAACCTGACTAAAAATCACTTCATATTTTGTTGTCAATTTATTAAATATCGTAGATTTACTTGGCGAATTTCCGTTGGACCTCTTGGTGGGCAGTTTAGCGCGCTTTTGCGGCCTCCGTGTCCGTCGTGAGCGAGCTGTCGGAGTCGGGAAAGTCCGTCTGGCTGGTAAAGTCGTGCATTTCTGGCGCCGGGGCGTCGTTCGTATTAGCGGAGCGTGGCTCGTCGTCACGCGGCGACGGGTAGTTCTGCTCCAGGTGGCTGGCCAGCTCTAGGGCCAGGTTCTCGGAGGCTGCCGCCAAACACCGGCGGGACATGATGTCCAGCTCGTCGCTGGACGGGTCCTTCACAACGCCGCCGGCCTCGGTGACCAGGAGCACGCCCGCAGCCATGTCCCAAATATGTAGTCCAAAGTTAAAATACGCATCCGCTCCGCCCGATGCCACCATTGCCAGGCCCATAGCGGGGGAGCCAATGGAGCGCATCCTGCAAGGAAATTAATCACATCAGATATAGAAGCCATGTGTATTAAAATCAATATTTAAATTCTACATATTAGTACAATTTATGTGTTTAACAAAATACTTCAGCTAAAACATTTTTAAGAGTCATTGGACCAATTTAATTGCACATTATAAGCCGTTTTAGTGGATATTGCATATTCCCAAAGATGCTAGAATGCCAAATGCTGTCCTAATGGAAACGGGCCCATGCTCCTTATCGATATCGTGATGATATTTCGATAGATCTGTGACAATCAGTCCGCCCGAAAGTTAATTTCTGGAATTCCCTGAAACAAGACGCAGAAGTCGCTCAAATTCAACGAAGCACTGGAAACTCTTTTGATAGATATACTCAAGCCCCCAAAACCTGAGCATAAATTATATACTCAGGATGCAGCCGAAATATCCGAGAAAATAAATCAGGAACTAATTAAAATTAATTCAATTTTCAAGGGTACAGTGAGTAACTGGGAAGACACATGTAAGTATCAATTTCTTGGAATCAATGTTCATGCAGATTTATGTATGTATGTAGGATATTATATGAACATGCATTCATGCTTAAGTCCAGGAAGTATTATACATAGATCAGCAAAAAGCCCCGTAAGGATGTTTTGTTTGTTCGCCTTGCGAGTCTGCAAATTATTCAGTCATACATAGCTACATACATATGTACATATGTATGTATTTTATATACAATACTACAAAGAATGTTGTCATTTTTTTTTCTCACATTTAACCACTTTTGAGTAAGTAATAAAAATACATTTTAATGGGCCTGGGCCCCACTGATTTTAAATGTAGAATTCTCATCGTGAACTAATCTAATCAAATTAATCATCAGATTAGATTGTAGATATCAATCTACGATTTGAATTTTAAATTTATATTTAAAAATATCTTACAGGTACGTTCCTATCAAAGGATATTTACAAAATATGGATACCCTTTCTTTGCCTCAAGATGCCATTCAAGGTGCAGCCTCAGAGACGTCACACCTCTCCATGCTCAGCCTTCAAGCTTAAGACGTCTGTTAACCATCCAGGAGTCGAGAACGGATTTGTAAATGGCCTAAAGCTAAGTAGACTGTTTAACTTGGATATACTTAAAACTATTGAAAGATTGGGAAAGATCACTTGTAAAAGTGGCAAGACTTACAGCCTCAACACTGAGTATCTGGAGCACGATGGAAAGCAATTTTTTAAAATTGTTGTCAAAGAAAATGATTATCTAGAAGCGCCCACAATTTTGTACCAATTCAATTTAATGTTTACTTTTCCCGAGGAATCTTTCAATTACATTTATTGTTGCGATTTCTTTCGCCCATTTGAAAAATCTATTTGTAAAGCTCAGGCAACGAAGATTTCAAAAATGGTATGCAAGATTAATTTATTGTTGCTTCAATTCGATTTTGATTCATCTTTAACGGTCGAAAAAATACATAACATATTAAGTGACATCATCTTTCGCACAAAGGAAGAAAAGTTCGAGGAGATTCTGCTTCTGGTGAGATTACTTGGATATTCATAAATGCTAATGCTCTTAATAATATTTAAATACTTTACAGGCCATGGCTCATTTCAGTCCGTTCGTGAAAAATACCGCACCCTTGGCTAAAGCTTGCGGCAAGTTATGGCAATTCAAACAGGCGGATTCGGTTAAAGTGTCGGAGCTTAAGGAAGTTTTTGGCATTCAGTAATTTCTGAATAATATATTAATCAACATTACACATTACATTACGTTGTAGCTACCAACAAAAGAATATGAATATTATAGTATTATTTGATTCAAGTCAGCAAGTCAAGTTGCAAACTTATGATTTTCTTCGGTGATACTTTTAAGTTAACATAAGTTTGCCTTATATCTTTTCCTGTTTGAATGTGAAAACCTTTGAATATAATTAAATATTTTGTTGTATTAACTCGGGTCTATGATAATAAGATCATTGGAAGTTTCAACCAAATTATAGTTTTAGTTTCTCGATTAAATATAAAGTGGAAAAGGCCACCGTAGAGTGGGCAATTATTTTTTAATAACAGTGCGTACTGCATATATTTTATGGTTAAGTCACTCAAAGAAAAAGGGGTAAAACTTAGTACTAACAGAAACAACAAAATTATATGTTAATCTTCCATTTTCATCTCACGAAACGTGGTTTCGAACTGCGGCGATCCAAAATCTGGTTTTATTTATCTACATAATTAAAGCACTTATTTGTAAACGTAATCGCGTCGGAGAGTCTTGGAAAGATACTCGCTTAAGCCCATTTGAAATGGGCGTGCTACTAAAAAGTGGATGCACAAAGCTTTGGGTTCCGGGTGTGTCCCGGAAGTATGTAACAGGCAGAAGGAGAAATCTCCGACCCTATAAAGTATATATATTCTTGATCAGCGTCACCAGCCGAATCGATTTAGCCATGTCCGTCTGTCCGTCTGCCTGTCCGTGTGAAACAACAGATCTCAGAGACTATAAGAGCTAGAGTTACCAAATTTGGTGACAACATTGGAATCTGTTGCACCCAGATCAGGTTTGTTTTAAAATTTGGCCACGCCCCCTTGCGCCCTCATAAATCATAAAAAACGTTATTAAGCTATACTCGTTATTTTCGGGTTAAAGTTAATAGATACAATAAATAAATAAAATAAAATGGACGTTTTCTGAAAATTTCAGTAAAATCGGATGATAAACATGGGAGATATTAGCAATAAGGTTAGAATTTTAACACACCGCCCTAAGGCACTGCTGTTGCAAGCTGTAGCCGACAGGTGGCGCATTCGAGCCTTGGCCGTGCGATATAATGGCGCCAATGTATGTATGTACAATGTAGTGTATGTACATTTTTAAATTGCCTTTTAGTGTGAAGCGCAAACGTTTAGGTACCGGGTATCTCACAGTCGAGCACAGTCGACTGTAGCTTTCTTACTTGTTTACTACGTGTATCTAATTTTGTATTATCAAAGAATCTCTGTAGGAACTGAAAGTACTCACGCCTGGGTCTTCTTCGCTAGCTTCTCGGCGTTTGACACCGCCACGCGGGCGCTAATTTCGTTTTCCCCCGAGCCGATCTCCTGCAGGACCAGCGCCGAGGCCAGCTCCGTCTGGCCGGTCGTCTTGATCACCTTGCCGTTCACCTTCGTTCCCTTTCCACGCCGCGCCGCGTACATGTTCTTCATCGGCGGATTGTAGACAATACCGAACTCCGTCTGCTTGTTTACCATATAGGCCACGGAGATGCAATAGTACGGAAAGTGATGGACGTAATTCATACTCCCATCGATGGGACCGATTATCCAGGTGGGATCATCTGTCAATTCCACCATGCCGGTCTCGGACTGGGCAATTCGACCCTCGTCAATGAATCTGCATAAGGAGGGGGCATGAGTATACGAAAGGATTCTGTCCGCAATCTCGGACAGCTCAACTTACAGGTGAGTGGGATAGCGGGTGCTGATGGCTTTGATGAACGTGTCCTCGATCAAGTCACTGGTGCTGGTGGTCGGGTTTTCCTCCTGGCTCTTGGTTGTATCCTTCTCGGCGGTCTGCTTCTTCTCGTTCCATGCCAGCGCAGTGTCGCCCGCCGCCCTTACCTCGCGGCAGGCGAGCAGGAACAGTTTGTCCAGGTCGGTGTCGGGGAATTCGTCTGGCAGCAGGGCCTCTTGAGTTTCCTCCGGCTCCGAATCGCTTTCTGAGTAGAGCATGCCGGACGTGTTGGTGCCCTTGGTGGCGAACTTCTTGGATGGATGAAAAGTCAGATCTGTGTTGGTTAACTTGCTCAGGGAGCTCTGCACGTCGTCCTTGGAGTTGCGAGGCGTCATCGATGACATGGTGGGCGGCGGCAAGGGGACATCCTCTGGCCTTGGCTGGACCGCCGACTTCTCTTGGGATTCAGGATTTGGTGGAGGTGAAGGAGGCGGAACAACCAGCGGAGTGGAAGTTTCTTTATCTGAAAGCTGTTTTTCTGGAGGATCCGTCTCCGGCGCCGGCGCCGGCGCCGGCTGGGGACTTGGCTCCGACGCCGCCTCTGTCTTGGGACTTGGCTCCGGCACTGCTGCGGGTGGAACCACTGGGTTGGATACTCTCTTCACTCCCGCATCCGTCGCCGCCGACGCCGGCGCCTCTGGCTGGGGACCTGGCGGCTCCGGCACTGCTGAGGGTGGAACCACTGGGTTGGATACTCTCTTCCCTCCCGCATCCGATTCGGAGGTGTCGGCGTCGTAGCCAGTTTGCTTCAGACCCTGGGGCGAATCATTCAGCCGCGATCCGCTGAGAGACTTACGCACCAGTATTTGCCTGGGCTCTGGCGTCTGAAGGTTTACCCTCGAACCCTGCGGTTCCTGGGTATTGGCTTTCTGGTCCTCATGACTCGTGTCGGGGGCCGCAGTGGAGGCGCGTTCCGTGGAAGCCGGCTCGTCGCTAGGGCTTCTGGGGATTTCCCACTGGTCATTGACGCTCATTAGCCGCGAGGCCGCCTTCGGTGCCCGCATATCCCTCGACTGCATTGAGGCCCGCCGCTCGTGCTCCGTCCGCAACGTGGTCACCCGTGCATCCTGCTGAGTGGCCTCGTGGTCCTCCAGTCCGAAGCGTGTGGCCGCGTTCTTCTCCGGCTTACCGTCCTTCTTCGGATCCTCATTTCCCGACATCCTGTCCCTGTTCTGGTTTCCCGTTACCCAGCTCCAGAACTAGTTTCTCCCGCGCTCTACCCCCAAGAAGTCGCAACTCCCAGCCGAATGTCTACTGAGCGAGGTTGAGATGTTGCCAAAGGTTGAGTTGTTACTGCCAAGCTTGGAAGTTTGCAGCCAAGCCAGGACGATCCGATATACAAACATAAACATATAATGTAGCATTTCTAATTTTTTAAAACACTTTTCTGGTTAAATAAATAATAAATTGTTCATTGGTTCATTTTCGTGACTTGTTTTGGACTCCATTTACTCATAAACTATTTTATTTTACTTGGGTTAAAACAATGTAAGTTAGAAACAGGAACAATCATTTTATACCCTTGCAGAGGGTATTATAATTTTGCCATGATATTTGCAGGTCAGTGAAGGAGGCATCTCAGACCCCATAAAGTATATATGTATGTATATTCTTGATCACTATATCTTGATCACTATATAATGATCCAATTTCAGACTGCAAAGGTATACAATCTTCGGCTTACCGAAGTTAGCTTTCTTTCTTGTTTTTTTTTTAATTATTATCTGCAAGGCTATATAATCTTCGGCTTGCCGCATTTAGCTTCCTTCCTGGTTTTTAGATATTTCTTATTAGTTCAGATATTTTTGCGTCTTATTTTAGACTTCATATACTCATAAACTATTTTATTTTTCTTGGGTTACAACATTCTAAGTTAGAAACAGGGAGAATCTTTTAATGTACGTATGTCTTCTTAAAACTATTGGGATTAAGTTTAAGAATAGATCAAACATAAATTTCACGAAAATTATTGCATTTTTTCAAAGATTAAAATAATAGGTATGTGTGTACTTACTTTTTCGCAAGTTCTATAAAATATGTTATATTCAATTAATTTAAATAATAATTATTATTTAAAATAAAGAAAAAAGGATTCCCCAACAAAATATCCAAATTATTCAAAGACCACTCCGAAGATATCCTTTCCAGCACAAGTCTGAGAACAACGACAGTCATTTTATTTAAGCTAGAAATGGGGAACCCCCGGAAGTATATTATCCTCTGGACTTGCAGGTTCAAACAACACATTGAAATAATCTTTATTTTATACACATACATATATAATACATAAATATATAGATATGTAAATTGCACTCTTCCTTTATCGAGCCAACACGCTGTAAACCTAACAATCTTTTTACAATCAGACGGGGAACGGCTGCCCCTTGATCAGCCCATCTCCATGATCTCCATCTCCACTATTTCTATGCCAAGATCTCCCAAAACAACAACGAGTTCTAACAATAATAATATCCTCTATATAATATTCATAGGCTTGCGCAGTAACTTCATGATATGTTTCGTTGCAGTAAGTCTTCTGACAGTATAACATAAATATATAATATATTCGAATATATGCGGTGTATATAGTATATCCTTTAACATGTAGATCGTATGCAGGAATGCTGACGCTGATATGTATCGTTCTCAAACTTACAGGCTAATGGGGCCAGGGGCCAGGGGCAAGGGGAGGAAACCGAATCCCCGATCGGTTCCGGACTTACGTGCGTGAGCGCCTCCTCAGTTCACAGTTCTCAGATCTGGAAATGTGCGAGAGAGAGTCTACAAAACATAAGGAATAAGGAACAAGGATATACAACTGAAAAGGATATGAACTGTGGTGTACTTCTGTGGCTACAACTGGAATCGTGTATATATTTTGTCTCATATCAATTCTACTAAAAATACATACATAAGATATTAAGTAAGATATATAATTAAATTTGTATCACAATACGAATTAGCGAGAACTTAGGCTACGACTACAACAAAGAAACAAAAGAACTGTGGAAAATGTGTGTGCGTGCTGAGCGAGCATGTCAACTACTACGGTGAAGAAACACAAAGATAGACAGACGTGGATCCTTCCGATTACTTACTTCCGCCTACACACGCTTTGCTGGGGCTTACGAACTAGGGAGAATATAGAAGGTGCTTATGCTAACCACGCCGTAGTCCGGAACGGGACCAACATTAAGCAGTAGGTTATAACTTTAGGGGGAGATTTACAGGATTACGTAACACCGGGATACGTAGAAATGCGATGGCCGAGAGTGGAGAGTGGTCGTTGTTGCAAGCCGGACAAAGCCTTGGGTTTCAAAGGAATCGATCTTAGCCGCAATATGCACTACTACCATCTACTTGGCCTCCACGGGCCGGTTGGCGAACAGCTGCTCCACAATCTGCTCGTCGGCCAGTGTCGAGGTGTCGCCCACATTGCGATCGTTCACCGCTATCTTGCGCAGCACGCGACGCATTATCTTGCCGGAGCGGGTCTTGGGCAATCCCGGCGCATTCTGAATGACGTCCGGCATGGCAAAGGGTCCGATGCGTTCGCGCACCATCTTCTTCAGATCGGAAATCAGCTTCTGGTCGAACTCCTCGTTCTCGTTCGGGGTGATAAAGCAGTAGAGGCACTCGCCCTTCACGGGATGCGGACGGGAGACCACGGCCGATTCGGCAACACGAGGATGCTCCGTGAGGACGGACTCTACCTCGGCAGTGGACATCAGGTGGCCGGATACGTTCAACATGTCGTCCACGCGTCCGGTGATCCAGAGATAGCCATCAGCATCGCGACGGGCACCTATTTAAAATAATTTAATAATAATTAATATCCCAAATAAGAGGAAGTTCTGAATTTAAACTAATATATTTATAAGTTATAAATTATAACACACAAAGAGGATAACGAAATTAATTTGTACGCTTGAAACTGATGAATTATAAATGTATAAAAGCACTCTGATAACTCACCATCGCCAGTGCAGTAGTAGCCCGGGAACTTGGAGAAGTAGGTGTCCTCGAAGCGCTCGTGGTTGTTATACAAGGTGCGCATCATTCCAGGCCAAGGTTGCGAGAACACCAAGTAGCCCTCGCCCTCGCCCTTGATCTCGATACCACACTCATCCAGCAAGGAGGGCTTGACGCCAAAGAATGGGAAAGACTGGCAAAAATGAAGGCAACAAATTAATTCAGGTTATATTTTTGCAGCTCAAGGATTACTCACAGCCGAGCCCGGCTTCATGGGCGTGGCTCCAGGAAGCGGTGTGATGACATGACCGCCAGTCTCTGTCTGCCAGAAGGTATCCACAATGGAGCATTTCTCCTTGCCAATGTACTTGTAGTACCAGAGCCAGGCCTCAGGATTGATGGGCTCGCCCACACTGCCCAAAACTCTGTAAGAAAAAGAATAGAGTAAATCATATTTAAAGCCTTTTAACAATTTTAAAAAGAAAAGCTAGAAACAGAAAATCACTAAATTTCAGCTAACGCGATATGTTATCGAAATTTCGATGTATGTAGATTCGGATACAAGTAATACTCGAAAATATACAGTTGAAACTATAGAGTATACAAACTATACAATTGAGTAAACATTTGATATTATGAAGTTCTAAATCTATATTAAATGCATATGCTTGAGTATATTTTTAAGACAACGCGTAGAAAGGTTAAAATTTTTTGTAAGTTTTTTCTTTTTTTAATAATGCCGCTAAGTGTAACGAATTTAAGTTTAAATTCAAAAACTTAAGGAGCGTAATTATAATTTATCCATTTTCCTGGTAACATATATATGTATGTATATTTTAGTCGAGTACTAAATCCTGTTCTATTTTGTTAACAAATCAAAAGTTGATATATGTTAGTGAACCTACTTGAGTCCGTTTAGGTTGTGCTTGAGCACGGGTCCCTCGCCGAACTTCATGAGCGCACGGATGGCCGTGGGAGCCGTGTAGAACTGTGTAACCTTGTACTTATCGATGACGCTCCAGTAGCGATCGTTTCCGGGAAAGAATGGGGTGCCCTCGAACTGCAAAAGACAGGCAATAAATACGGTTACGGTTGGAAATCCCAGACTCTGAAAGAGATCTAATCAGGGCACTTACAATCACTGAAGTGGCGCCATTGGCCAGGGGCCCGTACACCACGTACGTGTGTCCAGTGATCCAGCCGACATCGGCGGTGCACCAGTAGATGTCACCCGGCTTGTAGTCAAAGACGATCTTGAAGGTGGTGGCCGCATACAGCAGGTAGCCGGCGGTGGTGTGGAGCACGCCCTTGGGCTTGCCGGTGGAGCCGCTGGTGTAGAGCATGAACAGCGGGTCCTCGGCGTCCATCCATTCGGGATAACAGGCCGGCTCCTTGTCTTCCATCTCCTCGTGCCACCAGTAGTCGCGATCGTCGGTCCACGGTATCTCGTCCTCCACATGATCCGGCTGGCAGGGTGTGACGCGCTTCAGATGCGACACCACGATGCACTTCTCCACAGAGTGGCCCATCTCCTCCACCTTCTCCAGGGCAGTGTCGCACAGGGCCTTCAGGTACAGGGGCTTCTCACCACGCCAGGCCCCGTCCGCCGTAATTAGCAGCTTGGCCTTGCAGTCGAACATCCGTTCCGCAAGCGAGTCCGGTGAGAAGCCGGCAAAGACGATCGAGTGTACGGCTCCAATGCGGGCGCAGGCCAGCATCGCGATGGGCAGCTCCAGGATCATCGGCATGTAGATGGACACGCGATCGCCCTTGCGGATGCCATGATCCTTCAGCACGTTGGCAAAGCGGCAGACCTCCTCCAAAAGCTTGCGGTAGGTGAGGCCCCGGGAATAGTCGTCGGGGTGGTTGCCCTCCCTGGAACAATGAAAGAAACACGGCCATGAGGAAACACATATTGCATTGTATAGTATAGTATATCGCAAATATATTTACATCGAGCACGCGCCGGTGGCGTTCGCAAATGGGTGCCATGTACAGGGTGTCCCCCACAATTGGGCTAATTACCCCGGCCATTACAATTGGATCACTTACTGTAATTCGAGGCTTCCTAATTGCCCCGACGGAGACTTAATTCGATTCTCTGCATTCAAATAGAGCCACCTAATTTTAAAGTTATCTACCTGTACTTGCGGCGATAAAAATAATAGCTCTGCAATTTCCACAATTATTTAATAGTTATGGTAATTTAATATGGTCTTTTTTTTTATATTTGCATAAATTATTTTGGATATCAATTGGAGCAAGAAGAATTATTTGAACCATAAGATCGGAATAGTGGGTATTTATTGAAAAAAGCTAAATAATAAAAATCTTTTGGAAAATAATGAAATAATATAGATATTTTAACAATTAATTTAATTATGTTACTACCAAGGTTCCCTTTTCAAAATTAAGATTTAATTAACAACTCAATTTGAAATTATTTAATGCTTAGACTTTTAGCCATAGCAATGCTATTATCTTAACCGCAATTGTTCTTACCAAACGTAAAAACATTGTAGAATTCTATGTACCTTAAGTGCCTTTCCCTTTTTGTTTTGAACTTGGCAACAGAAGTCAATGGCAATACCCGACATAATTATTTATATACTAACATGCAACAAGCTGCTAAGAGTCTTTCTAACTACACTAGGCCTCATTAGTATGTGTACCTTGCCAAGCAGTTAGTAATAAAAAATATTTGTTTGATTTACCCTTTTAAACAATTATTTCATATTCTTTAAATAATTGAAAAATTATATAAAGACACCTAAGCCCTCTCAATTCGTATACAAGCAGCAGTCACTGTCAGCGCTCCCCTAATTTTCGCTATTAAATGAATGAATTTAGAATTGCGAACTGTGGATATGTAAAACTGATCAAAGAGCTTTGAAAGCTTTTCTGGTAAACAAAAATCGTGACTGAGCTAAATCGTGAATGATTTCAGCGTTTAAAACGGATATAAACACTTGCGACACGAAACTGAAATGGGGAAAGCAATTTCCATGGCAGATTTTGGAGGCCAAGACGGATTAGCACGGCAAAAAGCAATAATAAACAAACTGGGCTAGAACCAACGACAGGTGTCGTCTACAGGTGTACTATGTATAGACAATCAGCAGGGTCTGTTTGGGGAGTGTAAATCATCGTTGCCGGGCGATAAGAATTAGCCGGGCCATAAAAGCACATTTATTTCGGTTCCCGAAGAGAAAGCAGGAAGCATTGGAAACAAAGCTCTCGTCGTGACGTTTTCGGGGTTATTTTGGAACCTCTGACTAGTCTGCACCGATCAAAGTTCGCCTTTAAGGGGTGACTGTGGTGTTATTGGTGGGTGAGTGGGGCTGTTTGGGACTGTTTCGGGTGTGACTGGGCCAACAGCCACGAAATGTTATTCCACTTGAGCGAAATACTTGTTTATACTCGCTCTTGTCAATTAGTAAGGCGGCAAAAATAAATGAAATACGCATTGAAAATACCTTTCAACATCAATGAATCAATCTGTGAGTAACATTTAAAAAATTGGAGTACGATAATAATTGCGATATCACGTTTTATCACTTTACTGAAATCTCAGATGGAAAAACAAATTTTTTGTTGAAGTATCTTACTATCATTCATTTTACATTTAAGCAAAGATTATATTAATTTGATTTAGCCTTTAGATCTTAACTTGATAATTCGATGTACTCCCATGCACTTCAAATACAATTTTACTCAAATTGAATATACTGAGATTCTTTAATTTTTAAGATCCTATAATTTTGTAATCAAAATAATATCCTAATCCTAGAAATTTGAAAAAATTCAAAGATCCAATTAGTGTGAATCCTTTACCCTACACAGGAATTTGTAGAAATATGATTTTGTAAAGATTTAACCCAATCATGGCCTTTAAAACTGTAAAAAGAAGTAGAGGGGACTCCCAAACTACGCCCGAAATTCGTTATCAGACGGCGGGCGCCAGCTCACAGTCAAGGCCAAATGCTTGCGGACGTCCTCTCCTATTATCAGAAACAAGTACTCATGTTTTGGAGGCTTCTCCTCCGCCGCATGAGTAACCAGAGTTTGTGGGAAAAAAGTGGCGCGACGCGTTCCGCCGCCGAATGTATTAATTTGCAATTTGGCGAGGTAATCGGGCCACTTGTGACCTAATCTCGTCGCCGGATCGCCAGACAAGAAATTTTCCATGCCGCCTTGGAAACACCTCATCGAAGAGTCGGAATCCCGATCCCGTTCACCTCTTGACCATGCCGAGACGCGTGGCCAGCTGCCCCTTATCACAAATCACAAAATATGCTAAAAACAGCCACTCTCTCCCCACGCGTGAACGACAGCAATTATGGAGGGGATGGTAAAATTAAAAAAAAAATAGAAACTACACCGCTAACTTATCTTAATAACAATACATCAGCTGTTGATTCGCGTGTCGTATAAATCGCATCGAATGTTTTCCTTTCCGTCCTACACTTAAAGAAAATGAGTCTTGTGTATTTTTCTCTTAATATATAGAAATATCAAATCTATGTAGCAATTAATTTCAGTACATTAAAACCAATTGTTTAGAAATATATTTTGAAGGCTATCTTTAAAATATTATTATTTTGTATGGCATGAAGCTTAAAATTGTTTCTAAACATTTAAGTTAAATCGGATTTAGAGTTATTACACATTTGTATACTTGAGTTTCAAAACCTGGTTTCGAATCAGTACTATAAAAACTTTAAATTATTTTAATTTTATTGTTTATTTTTACGTTAATTTTAGATCTTTTCTTTTTAAAGTCGGTCGGAATAATTGCTTCGAAGTGTCTTGGGATGGTACTGCGTATGCCAATTTAGGCTGGGTGTGCCACTGAAAAACGGATTTGTGCTTCAGCTAAATGCACAAGACTTTGGATATCTCACAGCTTTCTTACTTGTTTTTACTGGTATATTTTGATATGACTTGCAACTATTTGCATACAATATGGGCAGAGCCCATTTTTTTGTTAGTGGGCGTTATCGCATGCACCCAATTTAAATCATAAACCCATTTGTTTTTTTCAGTGATTTCTGCTCTCTCCCCTCTACCCTCGCACGCGTCGCACTGTCTGGCTGGGCCCTACAGTTTTAGAGCCATTATCGTACGATGCTGATTTGCAGACTCCGTCTAACGATCATCCGATTGTCTCTAAATTGTTCGTGGATCATTGGATTGACAAAGAAGCAGTTTATATAATTTACAGGGAAGGGCTAGGCAAAACACGTTTTTCCGTCAAAACTGATAAGAGTGGCGAAAAAAGTTGAGAAATGCCCAGACAGCATTATTCTATGCTGGTTCTTCGACGCTCTCTCTTCCCACAGGTATGGCAAACAAACAGTCCATTCTTTTTGTCGCTCTCTATTTCCCTGTCTCTGTCTGTCTGCGGGTGCGTGAGCGGTGCGACGAGGAGAGAGGCTCTCTAATTGGTTGTGAGTGAATCAGACGATGTGATCGCGTGATTTTCTATTCGCCCAGTGCAGTTAAAACTGTTAACTGTTACTTAAAATCAAAGATGCCTTAGGTTCCCGTCTTTGTTATTTAGTTCCTTTCCTTTATTCTCTTATTCTTAAACCTTTAAACCAGACGCTGTGACACAGAAACGAAAAAAAAAACAAAAACAGAAAAAAAGTAAGACGGAAAAAGCAAAATGTTTAACGCAAAGACGCGCTTCCATCACTTTGAATAAACAATTTGCGCGCGTTGTCAAATCGCTTACATAATAATGCTCGGCTTTCGTGTGTGTTTAATTCAATTTAATTTTGTTGCTAGCTAGTCTCGAAATCCGCAAACCGTTTGCGTAAATCGGTTGGGTTCGAAACTGTTCGGTACACAAATCGATTGAAAATACGCCGAAATATTATAAACATTTGATAATCCAAAGGTAATAATCCGTAGAATTTGCAAAATTTTCAACTACTAAAGTATGATCTTTGGAGCCTCATTACTTGGAAGGTTATTTCAAAGTCTAACGATTGTTTAAAAATATTTATATTGCATTTTAATATTGTTTAGATATTGAGTTGATGAGTTCGAGGTATGGAAGATATAAATCTTATATAATTATATCATATTAACTCGATATCTAATAATATATATTATAAATGTAGTAAAAAACTTTGTTCCATAAGATAGTTATACAAAATTGACTAAGAACCCTACCAGATCCCCTTAAACAGTAAATCTATCTTCCCCTACTCAAAAGTTTCCATGAATGTCTAAGTAAAATCAGATAGAAGCAATATAGAACTCAATATTTAATTATAGTCGACTCGTAGAGGTTTTCTGTACTCAAGATTTGCAGTAAATCAAACTTTCCTTATTCCAAAATCGCAATAATTCAGAGAGAATCAATATATAACTCAAAATATAATTATAGTTTTCGTGTACTTAAACACATATAGTAAATAAAACTTCCCTTACTCAAAAGTCGTAATATATGTATCTCTAAGTAATGCAGATAGAATCATTATATAACTTAATATTTAATTATAGTCTTGTACTCAATATCTACAGTAAATCAAACTTCCCTTACTTAAAAGTCAAGTCATAGATAATTTCTTGTACTCAAGGTGTGAGTCATTCAAATTCTTTATTGCAATTGACCCAGTTTATTGGTGATTCGCACCTATTAATAATTAAACCCCAATAGTTTGTAGGACCAAATAGTTCGAGTTTTCTGCAACTCTTAGTTTCGCTATCTATCCAATAAAAAAACGGTGCAAATAAAGTTTAAGATTTTGTTTTGCTTTGCTTTGGTTTGCAATAAAATTATCTGGAACGGCCGTTCGAAAAGCGTTAATTATTACTCATTACGTGCACGGTTTTTTTCTGTCTTTTTTTTCCCCCAGTTCTGGGTTTTATCTTATCGGAGGGACAGTGAGGACAGATTGTGCGCCGGGATTAAATAACTCCCACAAAAAATGGGAAATAGCACAGAATAGTGATGGAGACGAAGAGCCGAACCCAGCTGGCTAGAGACTTACTAGGAATGACCTTGTAATTGCCTTTCAATTACCTGACTTTCATTTGCATTTCCCCCGGGCACAGGGAGCCGCCCCTTGGTGATAACCCCGAGATAAGCTCATTAGCATTAACATTTGTTTAACATTGTGCTGTTTTTTTAGCCTGACGCACTGCACGGTGAACTTTGGGTCTCAAAATAACGCGAATCTTCTCGCGCAACCAAAACAACGTGCTTATTTCATCCAGGCCATTCAATTTAATTGCGTTCTGAGTGGGCACTCGAGAATCTTATATAGCGCTATATACCACTGGATTCCTGGAGACCTAATCAGGGGAAGGGAGTGTCCGTTGTTTAATCGTAATCGACGGAGTATGTAGATTGCAAACACAATTAAATTCGCACTTCACAGTGGGAAGAACCTACACGGGACTGGGTGAGACTATTATTTAATATTTGCATTCCTCCTCTGTTAACTTTTCGTAACAAACCAAGTCGCGTGGAGAAGCGGGCAAATATACAGGGTTGACGAGCTATGAACAGACTTTGATAATGCACTAACGGCAAGGGATATTGAACTTTAGGTGGAAGTGTAAAAAATAAAATTAGCATCGAATATTAATTATTTTTAGGACTTAAAAATAGCAATTACTCATTGTATTTTTAAGAATTCCAAAAATCCCAAGGTCTCGAGAAAGGAAAGGTCACGAAAATGTGACTATCTTCCAAACCAATTTATCATTATCATTGCTGAAATATTTTAAAATATTTTTATGTTGAATTAATTATTTCCATCTGCATTAAGCTTTTTCCTTCCACAAGTTAAAAGCGATTTAATGTCTGCCTAGTATGCCTAGCTTTCGAATCTAATAAATTTAAGAAATTCGTTTAAAAATCACATATATTTTAGAAAGGAGACATTCTAAGTATTCCCATGTTAACAAATCTAAAAACTACAGAAGAGACGTTGGAGTAAAAATTCAAAGTGTTTATATTTTCAAATGCAAAAAATTAAAAGACAATAGACTCAAAATATTTTCAGACCCCTCAACCGGTTTAATTGCCAATCGATATTAACTGCATAGACAAGCAAGGAAATACCAATGCGAGGCTTAAACTTGGCCGGGTCACCCTCTTATGGCGAGGGCCGTCTCCGAGCTCGTGGAACGGCGAGTGACCCTGACATTGACCCAGAGCGCTTAGCCAGACTGCAGTTAGAAATTCACAACGAAGATCCCCCGAAATTTGACTAAATTAAGCCTCATTAGACTGTCACATTTAGCATGCAGGCGATTAAGTCGAGTGGGGAGCGCAATCAAAACAAAAGTAATCGCTTCAATTAACTAGACACAGAAAAGGAAAACAAAGAGCTCGCTCCTCCTACCCTCGAAAATCGATGGCAGTAAGGTGAGATGTGCCCTTGAGTTCGCATCCTGGCCATGCACACGTACGTACTATCATCTGTTCGGCGTGCCTGGTGCCTGCGCAGTGAGTGCTGGCCGAGGAGAGGAGCCCGAGCCCGAACCTAGCTAATGCACGTCACAAGGCGAGAGTTTCGTAACCACAAGAAAAATCAATACAGTATTGTCCTGACAGCGAACCACTTTTGTTTTCATGCGACCTACGATGCCCAGAAGGGGAGTGAGCGATGAGGAATCAGGAGGACTCACCAGTAGTAGGCTATTTGGTCGCCCAGTCCGTTGCGGACATTGCGATCCAGGAGATTGTAGCAGATATTGGTCGAGGCGCCCTCCATCCACTTGATCGAGATGGGGCCCTTGGAGATGTTGAAGTTGTACTTGAGGAACTTCTCCGGATCGGCGGGAGTTTCCCAATGGAACTGCTTGGCCACACGCGACCAGAACTCCGCCGGATTGTCCAGCGACTCCTGGTAGAACTTCTGGTACTCCTCGAAGCTGGATATGTAGGCGTTCTGGCTGATGGCCGGATTCGGATCGTATATTGATTTTTCCGCTGGCATTTTGTCGGTCTGTTTGTGTTTAGGTATTTCTTTGAAAGATTCTCCTTTGTTCGGGGCTTGCAATTATCCTGCTTTGCAAGTATCCTTAGCTTAGTGTGTGGGGTGTGTGTTGTGTGTTTTTGTTATTATATTTTCGGGGTTGGTTCTCGAGCAGCACGCGCCTTTCGCACCGCACGGAATGAGTTCTTTTTGAGCACTGACCACTCGTATGAGCATCGCCGAAGCTTTTCGCCTCTGTCGAGACAGCTTTTAGAGGCGAAAGCTCCGGCGCCCACGCTCTTCAAGTTCAATCATTATCATTTGCCAGAACCGTATAGATTCTAGGCGCGACTTGAGACATCCTTATCGCCGTATAAGCACGGCGTAACTTTCCAGAGAGGTAGGTGTGTCCATCAACAATCAGGTGATGGCGATGATGCCTGTGGCGTGTGCCATCGCCCGTCCCGGCAACAGTTTTTTTAATAGAATTTTTCAAATCCCAAGCACGCCGTTCCAGGCTGATCCGTATTATCACCAGGAAATTGAGTGCTTCTCAGCGACTCTCTTCATCTATTCGAGTGAATGTGTTCCGCTTATCTTTTGAGTGATTCCGGGGCACATTTCTCTTCGGTTTTCGGCTTTTGGGCTTATCGGCTAGAAGGTTTCCATGGGGGAGCAGACTCAGTCTGGGACACTGCCACCCGCAGGTCAAGACGCCCGATTTAAATATAATATTTGGCTTTACTGTAGATTCTTATTCGTAACAAAAGTCAGAGCTACAACAACGTGTGGGATGGCGATGAGTTTTGGTGTGTTTTTCGAGTGATTGTGAGGAGATAACAAATGCTGGGTCGCTGGATCGCTGGCTAGGTCTAGTGATCGCCACTGCCTTTCACAAAGTCTTTGTACTGTTCCTCGGTCATGAGAGTATCCAGCTCCTGGGGATTCTTCAGGTCCACTTTGAAGAGCCAACCTGCGGATAGATTAATGTGTTATTACACGGATCTGGCAAGGACTATATGCTAAACCCTACCCTTTTCGTAACAGCTGCTATTGACCAGGGCCGGCGTGTCCTCCACCTGGGCATTCTTCTCCGTCACCTTGCCGCTAACCGGCGAGTACACCTCGCTGGCCGCCTTCACGCTCTCCAGGGCTCCGCACTCGTCATTTTGCTTCAGCTCCGTGTCCGGTTCCGGCAGCTGGGCAAAGACCACGTCGCCCAGCGACTCCTGGGCGTAGCTGGAGATGCCCACGATGGCCTTGTTCCCAGACACCAGCTCCACCCACTCGTGGTTGTTTGTGTAGCGACGTTCTGGGGAAGATTACAGATTACATAAACATAAACAGATTGCATAAACTATAGCTTACCCGCAGCCAGCAGGCTCGTCAGGTGGAAGCTGCGCCCCTGGACGGCGGCGAGGGGGGTGGCCTGCAGCTGGCGGGCTGCCTGGAGCCCGATCCGTGCCAATTTCGTGATAAAAACCATTTTTTCCCAGTCAAAACAAGCGAGCGACGACGGAGGCGACTGTGCCGGTCAAATTGGTGTGCGATCCGATCCCGGGGGTGTTTCGGTGACAAGTGAGCGGATTCAAAACACACGCGTTACGTTTAATGCCCGGCTCTCGGGACGAAAGTCGAATCTTGCCTGGCTTATCGCAAAACAGACAATTTATTTATGAACTTTTGTTTGACCCGACAAAACAGCGGCTACACTCCAGTGCTGCGAACTTGGGTATTTTCTCACTAAATCTAGCGTTTTTCAATTGACTAATGCGGGATAAATTGGAATATAACGGCTGGCGGGAAATAAAGCTTATTAAACGAAAGTTAAGTTTAAACTTCGAAGAAAATCCATTAAAACTTTTAACTTTAAAACTGCTTCAGTGTGGCTCGCCAGATTTTCAGTCATGACACCGAAAATCGCCGGGAAAAGGACCGGATTTTCCCTTTTACGGCAGTAGGTCACACTTAAAAAAGCTAAAAATATCTAAAAACTGTCAAAAAAACGCGTGACTATCGATATCCGGAATCGGTATATTGGGCGGTTCGAATGATAAATTTAAAAAAGGTTATTGCAATTTATCCCGATATTGGAGTTTAAACATTTTAATTTAGTTAATACCTTATTCAAGAATAAAATACTAATGCCTTGATTTCAATAGCTATATTAATAATTATTCCCTTCCTATGTAATCAATTGTTTAGTACATAACGTCGACTAAATATAATTAAAAACTATAGTTATTAATCATATTTTTAAATATATCATATAACGGTACCTTATTCAAGGGTGGTGGTTTTGACTAAAATTAGGCCAATAAATGACTTAGTAGATTGCATAATTAACTAAATTATTAGTTTATTTTTGCATTTCCCAAAGCACAAAGTATCAAGCTTAAATTTAAATTACGTCTTGATGCTCCTTCCTCAGTCACTCAGTCTAATCTCTTAATGATTAAATCGTTGCTGGGGGCCGTTTTCCATCTTAATCGGCGACCCGCGCCCTATCAGCACTATGAAATAATGAATTTATTAAAAAACAAACACCATTCGGCTGGCGGTGCAAACAACTATAACTGTTTAATATATTTACAACTGCACACACTTAAGTATTTTGTTAACAACATGCAAATAAATAAGAATTACATGCTCAACACCGGGCGTCATACTGATAAAATTTGAACTAAAGTTAGCTGTCACTTGGGGATTATTTGAGAATTATAATATGGATCGAGGGAGCTTTGCGGGGGCGCCAGCAGGCTTAGTACTGGGGATGGCGCAGAATGCCATTCGGACTCGGTGCCGGCGAGTAGTCGGGCACAGGGAATCCCGCCGTGGCCACCACAATAGTTTCCTGCACCGGGGTTTGCGCGGACTGACGGAGTGGACGACTGGCCTGGGGATTGGGTGCCGGATACTGCTGGAAGGCGTTGATATCCCGGAAACGGCGGTCCATCAGATTGGAGTCCATCGACATGTGTGCCGCCCGGATGATGGCGTCCTCGTTCACCTCAATGGTCTCCGCCGTGGAGCGGTTGTCCGGAACGTAGCCTACGTTGCTATAAGCTGCGTTGTTATACGCCTGGATCTCCACCCTGAGACATGACACATTGATTAGGTTAGGGTTTTAGAAGGACAGCCATTGCTACTTACTTCTCCTCCTCCTCGTAGGCGCGAATGGGCGGCCGGGTGGTCAGAATATCATTGGAATCCTTGCGGGGATTATACAAAGTATCCTGTGGGGTAAACAATTTTTAATCCTTTTTATTTTCGTTTTAATGTGGTATTTGCTATCTGAATTAAACTTAAATCTGTATCCAGAAATGCTGCAATTTTTAAATCAATAGAAAAAGTGTCAAAAAGTATGCAATACAACATTTTAAAGTTATATTCGAATGATGTACAACGTTGTAGCATACTTTTGGACACAATGTTAATTGATTTCAAGATCTGTGATATTTTAAGAGAATACCTAATTTATTTATAACTATACTGATAATGGAAGCTTCAATAGTAACTGATTAAAATGAGGAACTTAATAATTCTGGTACTATTATTAGGATGAATTCCTTAGTTTCTTGAATCAAATTTTGTTTAGTTCGGGCAAACTGTCCCGAGAAGGTACCCTCGCACCTAGTAAGTAATCATTTTCCTCGGCGTTCCGCCGAACTGAGCCCCAAAACCCAGGAATCCGCTATCAGGCGGCCAGAGGCAATTTATCGAGGAGGCTTTCTTATCAGTGGTTACCATTACCAGCAAACCAACACCAAAATAGGGTACACCACCACCAGCTTGAGTTAATGGCGGCAAAGTGCTAAGTTTAGCCATGTCGTAGTCGTTGCCCGGCCGTATGAATTTCACTTTCTGCGTTGTTCGAATATTTTCACAGACAGCAATGCCAGAAATATGTGGAATATGAATCGAGAACGGAATCGAAATCGGAGAAGACACCGCCGCGATGAGGTCACCCGCTGACCTCAGGTGACAACTTACCGCGACATCCTTATCGGTGGCAATGCGCGTGGCTCGCACCAGCAGGTAGATGAGCAGGTGGAGGTTAACTAGCCACATTACGAAGCCCTTGAACGAGATGATCATCATCGAAATGGCGGACACTGCTCCGGCAATCAAGGTGGCAGCCAGCGGTTGCACTTCACCGGCGTTCAAGGAATTGGCATTGTACGTCAGAGCCTTCTCATTGAAGCGGCCGTAGTCGACGCCAAAGATCACGCCGGAGGCCACGTCCATGCAGCAGATGGCGGCCACGAAGAAGGCCCAGGTATAAATCGCAGCCAGGGTACTCTTGGCATTGTCCTTGCGCACCCCTTAGGAGGAGAAAAAAGAAGAAACGATTATAAATTAAGGTTTCCACGACAGGAGGGTTTAATGAGTCTCAGGAGTACAAAAATAATATGTGCCAACTTCCATGTAAGCATGTGATTATTAAATGGTTTTGTTTGCAGGTGATACATCAATCAGAAGCATAATTAAGTCATTATATTTATATGATAATAAATTTATAATAAAGGTAGGAAGGCAGTTAACGATTATCTTTTAAAGGACAGAATAAATAATAGTTGCAGAGAACTGAAATGATTATTTTTTTAAATAAACAAATGAATTCGTTTATATTATTAAATTCGCCATCGAATCACACACAAAACCTAAATAAGGTTAAGTTCAATGACAACGTCAAAATGATTATTTTTAACACCATTGTATAGAGCAAATATTTGCGGGGGAATAACCCTCAATTAAATCATTATACAACCTATCATATAGTTCCATACTTTATCATTAACTTTTTGTTTATTTGGCTTTATGGCGGACTTTGTGGCTTTGCAAGGAACTTTTGATTTTATCTACAATTTAAGGCTGGCTGCCTGATAAAAGAAATTCCATGATTTTGGCAAGTGAATCATAAAACGATTCGATATCTTTCCCTATATGCAGTTCATTTCCGCTTCCCCAGATACTCATACCCATACTCACAGACTAATAGCACAACTGAAACGATGAGCCAGCAGACAGAGACACCCAGGTAGACACTGTTCCAGATCAACCATTGGTTCGAATCGAAGACTGTCTCTACTGAGTCCAGAATGGTTGTGTCGAATTGCTGGAAATCGTTGGGGCTCATCTTGCAGCCGCCCTTGAAGTACACCCAGAAGAACACCGCCTTCACCATGCTTCCAAATGTTAAATCATCCGTTATGTACAGCACGCAGTTGTAGGCACATATCGCAGTGATGGTCAGTCCAATCCAGATGCAGGACTGGACCTGTAAGGAGATTAAATCAATAATTAGGGTAGTTCATTAAAATTTTAACTTCGAAAAAAAAAAAAAAAAAACTCGTTTTAGTCAGTGAATAAATTGCAGCTAAGTTTAAGTCATTGTACTAGCATCACCAGACGAGTAGATCTAGCCTAGTCCGTCTGTCTGTTGCTATACAAATTAGTCGCTCTGTTCCGGAGCTGTCTGATTAAAATTTTCAGCATACCCATCATTCTGATGCCACAATTTCTTATATGTTTCAAATGATTGTTTGATATTTTATTTTTAGGAAAATCTTATTTAAGGGGAATAAAAAAAGGAAATATTTCCTATCTAGATCTCAATTCAGTCAATTTGTTTACACACGTCAATCGCAGCGACTGACTATCTATCTGTTCCACTTGAAACGGGGAATCGCACCAAATGAGTCAATGCTGATTATGTGACGATTAGGAGTTGGTCATGTGAAGGAGTACTCCAACTCTCCACCACATTCAATTCCGGTGAGTGGTGCCAATGTCAACTCCGGCACTGTTTGGCCTTCCTTATCGAGGAATAGGGAATGGGGTCGGGGTCACGTAGCTACTTACCACTCCGAGATATCCGGCCCAGAGTACGGCCGTTTTGAGAGAGCCAAAGTGCTTGATGCTCGGCGCTGGCGGTGAATACATTTTGTTATATTCTATATTTTAAGTTCTCACGGATCGGACCGGAATCGAATTTTATCGTTCGGGTTGAGTGCGCTTCTGCAGCGCGCGACGTCGATGTCCGTTGGCCAACTAACTGAACGATCGCCAATTATTTTCGCGACGCGTTCGCAACTCGTTTATTTTCCCGATAACCAAGCGATAGTGGCTCGCTTTGAATTACAGCTTTTGGAATGCGCCTATTGTCCGCAGAGGCTTTTATTTTTATTTTTATATTTCACTTTGATTCAAACCGATTTCGAGGCAGTATCCGTTCGCTGTTCGTTTCGTTCGTTAACTGAACGCTGTGTTTTTGGTCGAAACATTTATCGGGCCTTAACTTTGTGAGTTGTTCTGCGTTCGGATGGTAAATATTATATTATCGCTGCTGATAAGGCCCCCCTTACCTCACCCGGCCAGAAAAGAGAAGCCACGGCATCGGCAAGCGTTTTCGCTTGGCTGAATTGTGGGAGAGAACGCGAACTAAATCGAATGGCTATTATTGGAGCGGACTGCTATCTTATCGGACTTCTGTATTAGCACATTAGTGATGTCGGCCGTTATCGTTGCGTAAATAGTTGTATTCGCCGCTTACCTCATTTCCCAAACATTTCAATTATTTGCTAGAGGCAGATTTGAAATTTTCAAAAAGCGCGCCCTAATGCGACCTCTAGTGGCTGTTTAAGAAACCATAACGGCATGATATGGCATGACACATCAGACACGTCACGGTTATTGGGCCAAAACATGCAATAAACACAAATTTTAAGCAAATTCTTCCATTACATAAAAAATATGTATTCATAACAAAACACTTTTAAAAGGCTAGCTTAATTACACGTTCCATTTTATTATATAAATCTCCTGTACCGTCATGCCAAACAGCAATGCTGTCATACTTTTTCTCCGTCTGACCGTGGCTGGTCGCCCGAGAGCCGCCATTTCCGTAGTGTGCGAGCGAGACGACTAGCTGGCACATCGCCGCGATGCCAGGGCAGCAAGCGTGCTAGCGAGCGAGACGACTAGCTGCTGAAGCCGAGCACGACTGCAAAACATACGCATTTTTAACCCTAAAAAATACAGCACCCGAGACTTTAGTACAGTCAAAGTGACGCCGCGACAACCCAGAACGAAGCGAGAAGAGAATTGAAAACCGATAGAGATTGTTGTTCCTGATGCACAATATCTGTGTGGCTGTCCGTAAAAATAGCCAGCGCGAGTAACGCCATTGAACGAGCCCAGCCCAGTGCCTTGCAAAAGTGCCGTTCGCCGTTCGTCGTAATCGCCGAATAACAGAAAAAGAGCGGCTTGCAGTTGCGCGTGTTGCGCCCAAAAGATTCCGTTCCGCAGACCTCAGCGAAGACTCCGGCAGCCCCACCACGGCCACGGCGTGCTCCCCGCACAATGAACAACCAACTGAACCCGGCCACCTACCGCAAGTTCAACAATCTGCTCAATAGCGGAGCAGTCACCGTTACCGGTCCCAGTCAGCCGCGCATCCTCAAGACGACGCGTCTCGTGGTACCCGGCGGGGGCGGCGGCGGCGTCGCCAGTGCCTCCGCCGGCGGATCCCTGGCCACCGCCCAGCAGCAGCAGGCGGGCAGCGATGCGGACGCCGGCATCGGCGTCGGTGGACTGGCCACGCGATGCTACATCTGCGACGAGCGCTGCGAGCCGCAGACGTCGCTCACCGAGATGACCACCACCCACACCTCCACCAAGTTCCCCAACAAACTGGCCCAGCTGGTGGGCGAGGGCTTCTTCGTGATCGTCTGCGGCGAGGATTACGTGTGCTCGCGCTGCACCAACCTGGTGAACTACTATGACCGGCTGGAGAACGATGTGGAGCGCGTAAAGACGAACCTGATCAGTCTGCTGAACAAGAAGTATGCCATTAACGAAGATATGGGCGGCCTGGAGGCGAGCCCGCCGCTCAAGATGCAGAAGATGGCCACGGGCGCCCCGAATCGGTCGCTGGAGGAGAGCCCGAGCGCGGATGCTTTACGGACACGCAAGGTGGTGCCGGGTAGCACACCGGGTAAGTCTGCACTCTAAGCCCATTTTCAGTGAGGTATTCCTTGCTAACTATCATTATTTCGCAGTGGGCCAGGCCAAGATCGCTCCCGGCACGCCCCAGAGCAGCGCCCAGGGCACACAGACAGTGCAGCGCAAGGCCACCAAGATTTACAAGTGCACATCGTGCGACTACAAGACCTCGGACATGCGGTTGTTCAACACGCACTACGAGACCTGCAAACAGCAGACGTTCCAGTGCAAGACCTGCCGCAAGATCTTCCCGCACTTCGGGGCCATGAAGCAGCACATGGTGCGCGACCACAACACCGCCATGGACAACACCTGCGCCATGTGCCACATCAACTTCGTGAACGAGACCAGCTTGCGCAAGCACATGGAGACCAACCATGCCACCAATGTGCTGGTGACCAGCACAACCACCATACCGGCGGCCGCTGCTCCGGTGGCTGCCGCAGCGGCTGCAGCTGCTGCCGCCGCCTCCGAGAACCTGAACGTGGCCGCCGCCTCGCTGTATACGTGCAACCATTGCCAGTTCAAGTCCACGGACAAGGGCGTCCTCGACGAGCATATGCGCAAACATGTCGCCGGCAAGCCCAAGCCCTTCAAGTGTCGTCTGTGTTCGCAGCGCTTCGAGACGCGCGAGGCGGCCACCGTGCACGCCAAGCAGCATCAGACCAACTTCTTCAAGTGCGGCACTTGCTCGATGACCTTCCCCAAACGGGAGTTGCTGGTCAAGCACTTCGAGGTCCATCAGAATCCGTCCGGGGCGGCGGTCTCTCCCAAGCCGGCGGTCAGCCAGAACCTGAACACCCAGAAGCTGCTCCAGGAGACCATTGACGAGGCCCTAAGCGACACCGTTCCGGCAGCCGGTGGGGCTGCAGCTGTTGTGGCTGCCGGAGAGGCGGAGAACAACATCCGGTTCTTCTCGTGCAGCATCTGCTCGCTGACCTTCATCCAGGAGACGTACTACAACCATCATATGGAGACCCACAGGCGTGACAAGAAGGGCGCTTCGGCAGGAGGATCGGCTGCCCTAAATTCGGCAGCCGCGGCCTTGCTGAGCGACGAGCCCGGCGAGGCAGCCGGCGGCAAAGCGGCCGAGGAGGGCGGCGAGCAGAGCGCCGAGGCAGACATTGAGAGCCTGTTCGAGAAACTGCACTCGGACAAGAACGAGAGCGGCGAGGCGTCCAAGGCGGGCAAGGGCGGTGAAATGGTCATCACCTCGCAGGAGGGCAGCGGCGGCATCACCTTCAACATAACCATACCGCAGCCGGACGGCGACCAGTCGCAGAAGGATTCACCCAGTGCCACAGCTCCCGTTTCGGTTAGCATTGACATGCCGAACCTGGATCAGGCCGAGGACGAGTCCCAATCGCAGGGCAGCACCGATGCCAAGGGCGTCGAGGGCGGTGACAACGCCGACGGCAAGTCCAACGTCGCTCCCGTTTCCATGCCCAGTCTGGACGATGACAACGAGGCGGCCGCTGCCGAAGCCGAAGCCACAGAGGAAGCCAAGCCGGCCAGCAAAGCCGCGCAGGAGAAGTCCAAGGCCAAGGCCGAGGAGAAGTCGGCCAAGGATAAGGAGACTGCCGCCGCCACTGAGGAGTCGCATCCCTCGGAAGAAGGAGAGGCAGGATCAAAGCGTGAAGCCAGCGACACGCCCACCACAGAGTCGGAGGCCGCTGCCGCGACCACGGAAGGCGGCGAATCGGCCGATGGCGAGGTGAGCGCCGGCAACGGAGGCGAGGGAGAGGCCGGCGAAGGTGGCGAGCAGCAGGTGGCAATGGAACTGGACGAGGCCATGCAGGCACAAGTGGACGGCGGACAGATCAAGTTCATTGTCAATGAGAACGGCCATTTGCTCCAGCTGGACAATCACATCCTCACCGACGCCGAGGGCAACCAGATCATTGTGCAGGATCCCGAGCAGATCCAGCAGCTGCTGCAGAGCGTGGGAGTTCTGCAATCCGGCGAGGGCCTAGAGGGCGAGACCCTTCAGATGATGACCGACGGCAGTGGCCAGATGGTGCTCGTCCATGGGGACAACAACGAGCAGCAGCTGATCGATGCCTCTCTGCTGAACTCGGAGGGCCAACTGATCATCCAGCAGGGCCAGGATGGCGAGGAGGGCGCCCATGTCATCAGCGAGGATGGTACCCGCATACCGGTGTCCGTTTCGTACACGGAAGATGGCCAGCCCATCGTGCAAGTCCAGCAGCAAGTCCTGGAGGCAGCGCAACAGGCGGCTGCGGCGGCGGCAGCCAGCGGATCGGGTAGCGCCGACGAAAAGGATTCGCCAGCCACGCCGGCCGGAGAAGAAGTGCAAGTGTCGGAGGCATCCAGCGCCACGGCATCCACCACCGTGGTGGCCACCAGCACGGCCAGCAGCAGTGGCGGTGCCTCCGGCGGTAGCTTCTTCGCATTGGAGGAGTTTACGGAGACGAAGGCCGACTAGGACTGGCCCTAGGAGCGGGGCCACGACCACTACACCATACTGGCAAGCGACGAGGACTGGTGAGCCAGAGATTCTTTTAATAGAAAACATATATAATCAGACCTTTCCTCTGCAGGTTTTAGCTGTGGGCGCGCTCAAGGTCTCTGGAGGACTCTCGCTCGCGCAGCATTGTAACCATACACACACACACTACACACCCTAACCGGCATAATTAACCCAACCAAACCCCGAATTGTACACGAAGACAGATTCAATTTATATATTTACATTTAGCATATGTATTTGACACTCCAGTTAACTTTAAACGATTTCTTATCCTCGTTCCCCGATGGTAGCCGTAGCTCAAGCCCGACCAACCCAATCCCTGAAATTGTTTATTCGGTCCGCTGCCCCTCCCAGGGATCTCAACCGAGACCCGGCACTCAAAATCGCATTATTGTCTTGTCTCGGACTTGGAAGGTAACTAGGTTTAGTTTTTAGTTTAGGCAAAGTGTAAACTGCAAAGATGGAAGCACCAGCAACAGCAAGCAAGCAACATGCCCGAAATATGTGTAAACATAGTTTTTATGTGAGATATACTTGGATTATGATGATGATTATGTTTAAAATATACAAACACCACAAACAAACACGCAGATACACAATTACACTTAATAAAAATCGATTAAAAACAGAGAAGAATGTTTCCTACGTCAGGTGAAGGCCACTTGTAACCCAGTTTGGAGCAGCAACCCCCAGTCCCACAACACACAGACATACCCAACACGCCCAGAAATATATATATTGAAATATATGATTGTAAAGATGTGCAAATGCGAAACCCGAACATCAATTTCATGTTTCTGATCTGTGGAATTCGGTATGCATGTAAATCAATTCAGATAAGATAACTAAACACGGTGACGACTGACAATGAATATAGATGGCTCATAAGTCAGACAGTAACCCCAAAGTTTACATAATGTCAGCATCAATGCGAGCATTCATTTGTTTGTTGAGTCTAGCGTGGGGGCATCGACCTCTAAACGTAGATTAGTGAGTGGTTTGAGCCAGAGAAACTCTAAAAAAAATTCATATTTTATTATATCCAAACTTTCGACTCGTTCTTAATTACCCCACACCTGTTGGCCGACTATAGATGGGTATTTAAATTCGGAAGGTAGTTGATTAATAAGATTTAATACTTGGTTAGATGCTAAACTCCCAGCGGTGGCATTAAAGCAGTTTAGCCTGTCGTTAAAGCCTTATGAATGCTCGTTCCGATCCATAAATCACCGTCACCGTTGTTATTTTGAGTCTGCGAGTCACTGCAACCGGCTTGGCACGTGGATAAGACTATATAAATCGGACAGATAGAACAAACAACAAATGTTTCTGTGATAGTTTTGGGGATCTGGGAATCTCTCACGGAGACGGATACAAATTGCCGGTCTTCGCCTGCCGCTTGTCGCCCATTCATCTAACTCTCGAGCATGTTTAAGAGCTTAATGGCGCTGCTGAGAGCGCCAGATCAGATAGTCGAGCCCCGATATGAATAATTCATATTTATGTGGGAATGGGGGGGATATTCTGGCAACTTACCGGCGGTTCAGATGCAGCGGTAGCAGGTTAACAAATCGATTCATTTACATGGCGTGAAGTCGAACTAATCTCTTGGTGCTTGGATACACATGCTTGCCAAGGCCGGAACCAAATTGGGGATTAATTTGAGGCGAGCATCAATCAGCGACTTGTTTCGGTGACATTAAACGGTGTCAACTCAATTTGGTGGTTTATTAGTCTGGTTACATTAAGTCGGTCTCCGACTCGGTCAATATTATGCAACGGCCTTAATTAGGCGACCGACCACATGCAAATGAACGGCAGGCGACGGGCGGGCAATCTTCTCGTGGATTACTGCCCGAAAAGCGAAAGTCGTTCTTAAAGACAAGGTCGCGCAGATCAGAGAGACGGAGATCGTAGATCGGAGATCGGTATGGAATAGCATGACATTTTCCATAACAAAACCGCAGGCAGGCCAAAAGTGAGCTGCTGATGAAAGCTGACATTTGGCGGATCATTAGCATAGAAAACATGATTTCGACTAGTTATGCAGTCCATAAATCTTAGATTATTTCACGGAGAATTCTTAAGATATTTCCTGAGCAACGTTCCTGGGTTCTACACTGAAAGTAAGAGAAAAAATAGCTTAAATTGATTTTTATTTTCAGAAATAAAAATGTTTTATATATATTTATATTTTATAATTCAAAAACTAATCATTACCTGCAGTGCCTGAAGAATATTTACTTCTTAGCAAAATTTTTCAGTCCATTACCCATCTCTTGGCTATCTTCCGAGTTTCCCAATGGATCGCACTTTTATTTTTCCTTGAAAACATTAACTAAAGAATGCCAACAACTTGTTTCCCATATTTTTCGCCTTGCCAGATTCCGAGTTGCATACATTTTTGTACGATTTTTAATTGTTATTTATTGTACGAACTTCCTTCCTATAGATAAACATTCCGGACGTCCCGAACACGGCTCAATTAAACCTAGTACTTTATTTATATTTCTAGAATATTTATTGGCTTGCTATATATTTTGGCATGATTTTGCTGGTTGCTGGCGTTCCCCTCGATCCATTTGCATGGGGAAACAATAAACATAAATACGAAAATTAAATATTCCTCAACTGTAAGGCGTCGATAATATAATTGTTGTGTTTATGCACGATTCCTCCTACCAGCGCCGCGACCTGCGCTCGTCCACCGGCGGATGCGTGGCGATGTACTCCAACTGGCGGATTACATGCAGCGGAACTGCCGGGATCTGGTCTCCGGTGGGCTGGTAGCCATTGGCATCGGCCACGTACGAGAAGGTCACCGGAATGCCCTCGAGGGACACGTACTGAACGACACCCACGGCCCCATTCTCGTTGCCAGCCCCCTTCGTAGTAATCCCATTCGTGGTCTGGAACTCGAAGCTGTAGCGGCCAGCCGGATCGGGCGGGCTATTGCGGTAGTAGATGGCTCTGGCCGCGGATGGGGGAGCGAAGGCCAGGCAGTGGTGCAGGTGGGAAAGGGCCAGGAGCACGACAACAAGCTGGTCGGGCGGAGGCAGGGAGAATTAAAACACACAGATCACATAACAAGAGATCGCACAAACCTTGCCGAACGACATCATCTTCGCCTAATTAAAATTATTCCAAATGTTTGTTTTTACGGTCCGTCTGAGAGTCTTGAACCTGAAACCGAAAGCGAACCTGAATCGAAATCAGTATCCGAGTTTTATCCGTTATAATCAAGCAGCAACTGCGACGCGATCTGCTGCGCTTGAAAGTTCATTTGAAACTGGCCAAAAAACATTTGGCCAGGCCCAAAAGGAAGCTTTTGATTTCTATAGAGGGGAAGCGCTCATGCTAATTTACCGAGCTCTCTGGGAACAGTTCTCGGAAACCCAGACGAGGAAGCGAAGCCACAGCCACCGGGATCAATGCAACCGAAATGCCGCAGCATCATCATCATCACCATAACAAGCTCCAAAAGAGTTCGAAGAGCCCGGGAATTGATTTATATTGATTTTGTGCTAATGCCCGGCCATTATCGCCTGACAATGAAGTTGTTTTGGAATTGGAATTGGATTTGGATTTTTCGGGGTCCATTTGTAGGTGTGCCTGCATAGCAATCCGAGATGAAATCGAAAGCTATGCACAGTGGTCCATGTTCATGATTCACCAGCGATCTTTCAAACTTTCGGAGGTTCCGACTGACAAATCGCTGCATTTAGCCATTAATTTATTATAATCAAATTCTATTTTCGGCTGCTGTAAAAGGTCATGGTTGAACTTGAGCCTTAACTAAAAAGCCAATACCAAATATATTAATTTGATTTAATGAGGCGTGCTAAATATGCATATAATACGTCAATTTTGATTATTCCATTAGGTTTTTTGCAAACTGGAAATGCTGAATGTTCATTGACTTAGGATTCGAGTTGAAACCAATAACTTCTGTTCGAAGCTTAGGGAAGATCTTCTGAAGTTTTTGAGAACACTTCGCACCAGTGTGCGGAATGTGGAGCTATGCAGACCTAGACCTTGCACGACTTGATTTGCATAGCCCGGCCCGGGCCTTACAAGTCGCCGACGCCCCGTCAAGGTGGAGATCTGCAGAATCAATCAGTCCATCAATCAGAATCCAAGTGAGCCGCCTGCCTAATGACATTTGCTTTATATTTGTTTACCCCTCTAACTATTTGTTAATTAAGAAACAACGCCTGTGTGTTTGCTCGGAGATTTACATAGCAAAAGGTAAAAGATGAAAGCATGAAGCATGAATAAAATAATCATCGGCTAATTTTCAGACATAAATCTTCAAGTCAAACGAGTCGACGAGATTTCTTTTTTCGCGGACAACATTAATTAAGTAACACAAATCGACGCCAAATAGTTTAGCCTTAGAATCGCTTGCGAAACACGCAAACACGAAAAACTAGAAAACCGGAGACGGAGACCAAACTAACAACAATGCCAGCAACTGCCTTTTCCAGTTCTCCTTCTGCCCGCGATGATCATCTTCTCTGGCCGAGAGATGCGTGTGTGAACTATTAGAGATAGTTGCTGCTGACCGCAGAGTCATCCTCGGCTCCCCTTGGGGGCATCTGACACTTCTGTTGAGAACATTAATTAAGGCATATGGTAATTTGAGCATAAACAACTGCTGCTTATGCGGAATTACCATACCCATAATGTATGCCTCTGCAGCCCACTCAAATGGAGCAGAAACAAAAGACTGAGGCAACGAACCCGCTGCCACTCAGTCGGCCGAGAATCAGAATCAGTCCGTCTTGGAACCTGTAAAGCTGTAGAACAGCGACACGGAACTGTTTCCGCTAACTGTGCCTCTTCTGCCTGATTAACAAATCAAAGATCGTTAAATATACTTCTGTTAATCCAAATTCCTAGCTAGCCAGCTTCTTATATTTTGATGGCCTATTTTCTGTGATTTTATCGCATTCGCTGTGATTTTTATGCTCGTCATTTGCATTCGCTTCACAACATGAAAAGGCTTTAAAAAGTTATATTAATAATTTTTATGAGTGGCTTTGTCAGAACATGCTGGGCGGGAGGCAAATGCTTCCGTGTTGGGACCCCAGGCGGTGGTACAATGTATGTTCTATCATCGCGGGTTGTGTTGTTTTGTGTAAAAATGTGTATCTACACTTTTACTTAGCGGCTACACACTAAACATTAATCTACTTCCATTAAACAAGCTAAACAAGTTCTGTGATTAATTTGTGACAAAGTAAACATCAAACTTGGAGAAATGCAATAATCAGCAGCAGCGACACAAACTTGTATTTTTAATTCCATCCATCCGAGTTTATTGCCTTCCGCTGCGGACGGTGACAATAAAAAATCAAAATCGGAACCTCCTGCCATCATAAATTGACAACGAAATTAGCAGCGGATCTTGAAGAACTCGAGCTACTTATCACTTCTTGGTCTCTTTTTCATTAGACTCTGACGTATGGTGTCATCAGAAATATGAATAAGCAAACATGGGGCGCCGGATAAACGGAAATGAATCTCTTAACCGTCGAGATCTAGAATCCGCTGGGCAGGCGGGTTGGGTATGGTAGATACGGTGGCAGAGCAGCGCCCATTTCAGTGGCGATACAAAAGATGAAGCCAGCGCGGTATTGGCATTTGGTTATGCTTATTAGATTTTCGACGCTACGCTTACGCTTTGCCCCGCGATGTTTTCCTCGTATAAATCCGAAAACAGCAGCTGGCCGGATTGGCAGTCCGGTGGCTAACTTTGAACCTCGCAGACGTCGCTCCGCAGCGGATCGAACCTTTTACAAGTCGGAATCGAAATTCGAATCGGATTCGAATCGAGAAATATATATTCGCAGATAGCCGTAAATCAAATTCGTTTCCCAACCCTCCGCCGAGTGTGTGTGCGAAATCATAAGCGAGAAAATTTAAATCCAAGAGAAATATGCGATATTTTGTAAGCATTGTTGGCCCTGAGCCCATCTGTGTTCCCGATCTCAGGCGATCTGTGATCTCGGTGTCTGATAAGACCTCTCTTGGTTTCAGCTCGTGGGATGGCTGGTGGTGGTCCTGGCCCTGTTCATGGCGGAGCTGGATGCCCGCCTGGTGAGGATTCGCCGCATCCGCAGATTGGTGGGCGGCGACGAGCGCGATGCCCAGATCACGGACTACCGGGTGTCGCCACTGGACGACGAGGGTGTGTTTAAGTACGCCTTCAAGACGAGCAACGGCATCGATGTCCAGGCGGCGGGCACTGCCCTCGAGACGATTGGCATCTACAGCTACACCTCGCCCGAGGGCGTTCCCATCGAGACGCGGTACATAGCCGATGAGCTGGGCTTCCATGTGGTGGGCCGCCATCTGCCGCAGCCCCCGCCCACGCCGGACTATATCCTGCGATCCTTGGAGTACATTCGCACCCACACGGAGGACGGCAAGCTGAAGCCGCACGTGTTCTGAAGTTCCTGGCGGCGAGAGCAGTTTCACTCCTCATATCCTCACATCGAATTGGATGCAAGTGTCCAAGCAGAAGGCTGACCATACCCGTAGCACGTACTAATCGCCAACTAACTAAGACATTACCCCTAAGATCGTTGCTAGTTGTTGTAAGCTCCAAACTGCGCAAATGTAGTCTTTCCCCAATATTCTTGCGGCGATCTAGACCTTGAGGCTGTTCTGCCTGGGCCATAAATCAACTCATCCGTCGATTCTTCCGCGGTGTGAATTTATGGATTCTGCGACTGCGACCATAGAGAGCAAACAAAGGCACGCCCAAACACAGAGACTCCGCGCGATTGACCCCAACGAATTCTAGCTTGTTATCCCATTAACTGCAAACAGCTTTATTTGTCTGCGTCTGTCTGTCGTCTGATTAATATTTACGTCTATTCTCAGATATGGAAATTTGAAAACGATTGAAAACTGGATGGAAATGATCCGCGATTCGATGACTTAATAATAGACGGAAATTTCTATCGCCAAAACAAAAGCGCCGGGGAGCATTTGCAAAGTTTCGAAACAAAGTTCGGCTGGCTCGACTTTAAATACGACTCACACATCATTTTTAAGCGAACCACCAATTAAACCATGCAAATTTGCGAAAACATCTGTTCAACCTCTCTGTGTTTTTTTCCTCCGTTAGCCTAAAAGTATACATGATTTGTTAAACATGTGTTTCTTTTTTTCCAGTCAGTTAACAAAACATAAAGTGACCCAGTTCGTTAATTAACGTATTAATCGATTGAACCTCACTGTTGGCCGGATTTTGAACATCTTAATCAATTTTCGTAGGAGGATGCCGGTTTGGTTACGAACAAATTGGCAGATAATAGGCACGAATTCCCGACTAATAAATTACCGGTATTTGGATTGTTTTCCTTACGTCACATAGCTCTATTGATTAAATAAACAATAGAATAGAAGCTTGAGTTTACCGAACTTTATCATCATAATAAAGGATCATACGAATTACGATTTAGATTAGACAAGTATTTATGTATGTTATTCTTTTATTAGGAAACTATACTATTCTTTTTATTATGCTTAAATTTCTTAATCAAAGCTATCTGAATAAAATCTGGAATTAGGATAAAACTTAGAATTAGAAAATATAGCCTAACCAACCTTGCCGTATGGGATACTTAAGTCAATATAATTGTACAGATGAAGTATGTCTTTGTTTAAAAAAATTAATCAATTTAAAGTTTATAAAAAGATGCCCAAATTGGCAAAATAATAATATATTAAATATAATTTTAGTTGTATAGCTGAGTTCTCACTATTTGCTTATGAATTAGTTTAATGGACAAAAGCTTCCTTAGGCTCCGATCTTGGTTTAACAGAGTCCGCCTGTTAAACTGTCCAACTTGCCGTGAATTTAAATTATAAGTATAGTAGAAATTAAATGTGGAACAAATTAATTGGGCGTATTGAAATAAACTAAATAATATTTTGAAAATATTAAACAAAACAAACCGTGAACTTCAAACATATTGAGAAAAGTTATAGTAAAAACCTGTCGTGCTTTATTTGTCCAATCGGTTTTGAAGAAGGGTAGTCTATCTACATACCTAAAAGAAATCAACTTGCGGGTATGGGTTGAAATCCCTTTTAATAATGGCAAAAGTAAAACTGCGTTGACGTATTTTTTACGTATTTGGATTTGTTGAGATTAAAAAACATTGAAAAAAAAAGAACTGAAAAAGATAACTCAAAATTAATGTTATGGAAACTCGTGTAAGCTACCAAACTTTCTAAGAGAATTAGTTAGTAATTATTATTCCCTTGCAGGGTATTATAATGTTGTCCAGAAGTTTGCAAAGCAGAGAAGGAAGCATCTCCGACCTCATAAAGTATATATATTCTTGATCAGCATTACCAGCCGAGTCGATTTAGCCATGTCCGTCTGTTCGTCTGTCTGTCCATTGGTATGCAAACTAGTCTCTCAGTCTTTGAGCTATCTGAATGAAACTTTGCAGATAGTCTTCTTTTTATTATTGGAATCGGACTACTATAACTTATAGCTGCCATAGGAATAATCGGAAAATAAATGGAAAAAAGTATACCTTCCCTGTTTTTAACCGTATGTTCATAAACTTCGAGATATAACTGTATTCTACGGTTTTAAAATTACAGTTTTAATTTCATTAAGATCGGACAACTATATCATATAGCTTACATAGAAATGATCGTTTGATTTATATAAAAATGTAAAATGCTGCATGTAAAATGTAAAATGCGTAAGTAAATGTTATAAAAATGTACAAAATTCGATATTTTTCATTTTTACCAAAATGGATCGACTGCAGACTGCAATGGTAATACTAATTCAAATATAAGCAATACTAGAAATATCCTGATTCAATAAGCTGTGGTAGCTTTTACTTAAAATCTGCTGCAAGCAATATCAATGCAATTTTGTGTAACATCGTGCATTCATCCCAATCAAGGAGTATTCCCTTCCATTTTCCCTTGCTGCATATTTTTAAAATTGAGATATATTCAAAACGTTAATTTATTTTCCTGTATCTCGCTCTTTATTAACGATAACTACTAGTGTGACCTACGATTGCAGGCCCCTAAATAACAATGACTGGTGAGGGACTGGTGGTGGTGCTGCTGCTACTCCCCATTACTGCTGATCCTTTTGGGCGGGCGACGGCGGATGGGAGCGAATGTACTCCAGGGCGCGCAGGATATAAGCCGGCACTGGAGGGGGGGTGGGCAGGTGGTCACCCACCGGGTGGAAGCCCTCCTCGTCGGCGGTGTAGCTCAGCGAGATGTGCTCGCCCTCGGGCGAAACATAGGCAACGGCACCACGCGCCCCATTGGCATTGCCCGCCTCCTGGTATTGGATGCCATTGCTGGTCTCATAGGCGAACTGGTAGTTGCCCTCCGCGTCGCTGGCCTCGTTCTGGAAGCTACGGATTTGGGCGTCCTTGTTGATATTGTCGGCGCAGGCGCAGCCGATCAGAGCCAGGCAGAACAGCTTTAAGATTCAACGGGGAAGCGTTGGTCAGAGGACATCCGGCGGCATCGGTTGCCATACTTACAAATTTGTACATCTTGGGAGTTGGGTTGAGTTTTACTTTGATTGAGGAGATGAGGATGCTGGTGATGCTGTGAAGGCGCTGCTTGCAGTGCAACTGTTTAATTCGATCAGCTCAAGTGCGTCTTTTATATGGATGAGACTGCGAGAGACCCTTGTCTTCAGTTACAGGCGGCATTCGAACGGGTTTTCGGAGCCGGAGCCGAGGACCCCGCACCTCGGGCGGCTATAATTGCCAAAAACTTGTATTATCATACCGCCAATAATGGAAACAATAACAGCAATGCTTAGCCGAACTATAGCTGAAACACATGAGTCATTTGCCAACAATTTATATTGTACGCTTTAATTCGGTTTCAGTTTCGGTGTTGGGTTCCACTAAAAGTAAATGCTAAATTGCGTACAAATATAAATTGGTCTTTAATGCGGTCTCGCCTTCGGCTTCGGCTCATTCACAAACCGCTGGAAATTCCCTCGTGAGATTTCTTGTTACAACTTTCAATTGGAGATGCGCCCTGGGCCTCCATGGAGTGTGGAGTGGAGCTGGCAGGTGCTTACTGCCCCTGGAAGGCTGTTGAAATCGGAGATGGGCAAGGTCAGTTCACCTGGCAGCATGTCACCCGGAGCGCCGCCGAAGATCGTCCCCGAAACGAGTGCAATGTGTGATCTTCTGATACCCTACATTTATGACTTTAATTAATTGTTTACTTTGAAGTCCGGCGAATTGATTAATTGCCACGGACTAAGCGATAAGATTGAACAAATTTATTTATACTACACACTACTATTTGTCTATTTTGTTGCGAAATTAGCGTAGCAAACATCTTCCGAAATCGGTGTTAATAGCCGAGAATCATTTTGGTCAATACGGAAGTGTTTGCTTAGCCCCAAAAACCTAACTTGCCCTGGCTGGCAATTAAATGTGGTTCACACATAAGTCAGTAGGCATTTCTATTATATATCTTTGAGTGCTATAAAGAAATTAATGCCAGGATTTTGAAACATTTATTTCAACACAGGTAGAATGGCGAAGAAGGTATGGAACAAATTTAATCTGCAGGGATTACCCATAGCTGTTCACAGTGGTTTATCCTCCTCGCAGGATGGCTCTTGATCTCCCTTCAAGTAGAGCCTCGGGCGATTCCCAGGGACTGTAGCCAGATGCAAGACGAAGCTGTCGACCAGGAGTTTCAAGCAAATAAAACAGGGCCCGGGCCCGGTTATTTTGTCTTCGTTCTGCCCGATGGTGATAGTATACGGGTGATCTATCGTGTCGATGAGTACGGATTCTATCCGGAAACCCTGACCCCGACTTGAGCACTAATTCTGTGTTCATGCAGGCCAAACTGCAGCCGTAAATGGAAACAAGTTGTATCTGATTTTAACGGGTATTTGCAGTTTAAAAAAACAAATAAAACCATATGCAAATATTGATTGAAAAGTAGTTCGCACACCGTTATAGAACGTTTGAATAATTGGACGTGATTTCGGGAATGCATCTACCTACTAAAAATTTTCTGTGAAGTTCGACTTTGTATTTTCGGTTAGCCAATTTAAATTTTAGTGAATGTTGCCAGCTGTCGGAGACGTCACAGAATATGGTTAGGGATCGGATGCCGATACTTATGTATAAATAGATAGAGATAGGCTCTTGGCGGGCTGAACTAGTTTGCCAGATCAGATGGGGCGGCGATTGATGGGCATTTTATTAGCCGGAGTGCTAAGTGCGTTTAGGCCTAGAGACCTGTAATTTATTACGGGCCAACAAATTTGTATGCTAATGAGATCTTTCGGGGGGAATCAAGAATTCCTTGATGAGCAAACAGGTTCTCCGCCTGCGCTCATCCCCAGCCAAATGGCCAAATGAAATCGAAATCGAAATTGAAAACGTATGATAAATTGGACTGATTTAAATTTATTCGGCACGAGTGGCTGGCCCCTTCCAAATCCAGGCCCGTCTCCGAAGTAACCCCTTGAATGTCACATGTGCCATTACCTCCATCGAGAAGACCCAAACATCCAAACACCCAAATACCCCGAAATGCTAACCGAAACTATTAGCCATTAAGTGCAAAGTCGGCTCGGTGATTACCGCCACCGAGGCAGATGTGGATCCATCAGCGGCAGCCACTCGGAATGGGTTCAAGTGCTCCATTATACCCTTTAAGCGGCTATTTGAACTTTAACTTTGAGTTGGCAACGCATAAATTATAACTTATGTGCAAGTTCTGGATCGGTGTGATCAGAAATATTTATGAAACGGTGTTAGAAAATCGATCAAATGATTTTTAATGATGCTTTCTATTTATTAGAGCGCTGTAAATAAATGGAAGACTTCTTTTCATCGAGATTTTCAGTTTGTTTGGATTAAAACTGGCATGTGATTAGAATAATTTGTAGGACAAGTGAGTATAAATTGGAATCGGATAAAAATTCATTAATAGTATTATTTTTTATTACGTATAAATCATATTACCAAATAATAGCAAATTCCATGAAAATATTTTAATCAAACTTAACCATAAGCCGCATAATCCAATTCTTGGAAATTCAGTGATTACTTGATCATTATAACGTTTTATCTGGCAAGGGTATTCCCCAAAACTAAAAACCTTGCTTTCGATTTGTACGGTTCTTTATAATCCATCATTATATCATATCATCTAGCCAGTTTCGGGCTGCAGGTCTAGGTCCCCTACCATAAGATTATCTTTTCGTATCATCTAGCAAGGGTATTTCCAAGTTCCAGTCCCTCCATCTAGACCTCCTTTCTAGTTTTATTTTTTACTGCATCTGCGCTGAATTTTATTTAATTCGATCGGTATGCTGCTCTTGCCGAAAAGATAAACACACAAACATATTATGTTTGATATTTAGTTTGGGGTTCAGAGCCAGATTAGAGACGTCAGCGACGGTGGCTGTGGAGGCGCCAACGCCAACGCTGGCGCAGACGCTGGCAGCGCCGCCGGAGATCGGATGCTGGCTATAAAAGCCACCGCCTCCGAAGATCACCCAACCAGTGTGGATTATACAACCCCAGAAACCAGCAAGATGTTCAAGCTTGTGAGTATGATGCGCCCTGGCGCTCGGAAGGATCCAGGTCGTGATCGAGTACCCATTTCAGTCGCTCTGCCTGCTCGCCGCCTTGATGCTGGCCACCGTTCATGCGGATAACATCAACAAAGATGCCGTGATCACCCGTGAGGACTCCGACCCAGCCGATCCCGAGGGCAACTACAAATTCGCCTTTGAGACGAGCAATGGCATCCAGGCCCAGGAGGCCGGCAATGCGCATGGAGTGACCGGCAGCTCATCCTTCATCACTCCCGAAGGCGAGCAAATTTCGCTGACCTACATCGCCGACGAGAACGGCTTCCAGCCCCAGGGCGCTCATCTGCCCACTCCTCCCCCAATTCCGGAGGCCATCCTCCGCGCCCTGGAGTACATTGCCGCCCATCCCCAGCAGGTGTAAGCCCAGATTGGATACCCCATTTAAGGCCTAGTCAGTGCTCTAGCGGCTAAAAATGAGTTATATCTAGTTTTAACCAAGTCTGTACATAAACCCACAACAAAAAACTCAATAGTTTGAAAAATTCCATCAAATATATCCACAGCCATGCTGATCATATATACCGAGCTAATGTTGTCTTAATTATGGAAATCGGTGTACTAGATAAACAAAACTTGAAAGTTTAGCCGCCCGATTTGAATTCATAATTTGCAGCCCCAAATTGCATATAAATTGTGTCACATTTTAATATATTATTATTTATTTTAGCGTGTCACACATACGAGCTGTTAACTTGTGTCTTTTGGGTTTTTTTATATGATTCCAAGTCAAAGTTAAAATTTCCCATATATTGTTTATGTGTCAAAACATGGTTATATTTTCGGTTCATTCATTAAATCGAAACTTCATTCAGGAACTAAAACCATCTACTTAAAAGGTGTGTTTTTGCTAAATTAAATCAATACTTCTCGCATGTTAAATCGGTAACCAATTTAAGACAAATTAAGCTGCTGACCAAGATCGTTTATCATTCTGCAAAGCAGACCCAGGAACTGACCAAGGCAAGAGAAAAAGATCCGTCGGAGCTACGTGAAGCGAACCATGTATGCACACACAAGTGTGGAAGTCACAGGGCCATCAACTTACTTGGCTTCTTTTCCACGTTGCCTCAGATCAGTTATTTTAAAAAAAATATTTTTTTTTAAACACCATTTCCATGTAAATCCGACGACAGAGGCTGACCTCCACAGCTTGTGGGCCCAAAACGATGCTGTTGCCAAGAAAGCGTCTAGAAAATGATGCAACAGCCGGCTGGGATTTGGGAAAACTGGTTTGCGGGTTATTAACACTTTCGCTGCAATGGATTCTACTTGGCCAAGATGTAGGTCAGCTGCCGCTGCTGGCGGCTGTAAAACAAATGACTTTTGCTGAAAACTACAACTCTGTTACAGTCGAATCCATTAGGGTCTAAAGCAAGTTAAATAATTTATTAAACATCAAATTGGTAAGAATGTAAGTGCTTTCCGTACAAAAAAATACAAAATCGTCATAGAAACTATACTATTTTTATATGAATTCTTTACTCTTGAGTATTAAAAATTTCTTAATGAGATGCTTTTTAATTTGATATTACGAAAGTCTAAAAACTATACTAATCTGCACCAAGACTTCAGAAAAATCACTAGCGGGACAAACTGAAAAGCACTAAATTCCAGTTAACGCGATATGTTATCGAATTTTCGATGTAGGTTTGTATAAAAATAATATCCAAAAATAAAAACTATACTGTTGAGAATACATTTGATATTATGAAGTATTAAATCTACACTAAACTCGTTAATTTGATATTACGAAAGTCTAAAAACTATACTAATCTGCACCAAGACTTCAGAAAAATCACAAATTCCAGCTAACGCGATATGTTATCGAATTTTCGATGTAGGTTTGTATAAAAATAATACCCAAAAATAAAAACTATACTGTTGAGAATACATTTGATATTATAAAGTATTAAATCTAAACTAAACTCGTTATACTGCTTATAATTTTTTAGACAATGCGTAGAAAGGTTAAGCTCTTGTTTTTTTTTTTTTTTGGTAATTTTTATAGGTTTCAAAGTAGAGCTTACTTTTATCTATATCCAAGTGTAACTTTTCTTCTTAAATTTTGATATTTTTCAAGTTCAACTTCAAGTTTAAATTTATCCAGCTGACCTGTAAGGCCCTATTTCGAAAGCTGTACATCAGTTAATACCGAAAGGGTTAAGCTCTTTACGCATAACCAGTTCCCCGGCATCCTTCAAGACTTCCCCAATGAATCGGAGTCGATCAACCTCTAGGCATATGTACATTTTGTATTTAAAGCAGAGCCGGCGCCGAGTCCTCTTTGCGGCGATCACATAATCAACCATTAAGTATAAAAACCTGTGCAATAATAAATAAGCCCCATTTACCCAATTGGTCGTATTTTTTGAGCCTCTAGAGCTTGCTCTCCTTCGCCTCCTTGGCCTTCTGGCGCAAACCAGCCGCTGCCGCCGGTCCGAAGCGCTGGATGAAGCTGTTGACCGGCGCAATAATGGCCTCCGGATCGTTCATGTGCACATGGTGCGAGCCATTAACCTCCAGGTACTCGAAGTTGGGCTTCTTCACCAGCACGTCCAGCACCTCGTCGTAGTACTTCTTGTCCTCGAAATACGAGGACTGGGCGGCCTTGATGAACAGGTAGGGGCATGTGATCCGATTGGCCATCTCCACGCACAGCTCCTGGGAGCCAATGGCGTAGTTGTAGAACTTCAAGCGGCGGTCGCGGCAGAAGAAGTACTTGTCCGGATACTTCTCCGACTTGGCGATGTTTCGGGCCATCAAATGCTTGCAGTGCTCCTTGTTTACCGAGTGGAAGGTGCCGATGTACACCCGTTCGATCAGCTCATCGTAGGTATAGCTAGGCGGCTCGTTCTTGCTTCGGTTCCGCTCGTCCTCGCGCAGAAACTCATCCAAACGCGTCTCCATGGTTCGAATAACCGAGGGATACGGGCGCTGGTGGGGCTTAAGTGCGTCAATACCAATGATCATGTCCACCTTGTCCGGAAAGACGGCGGCGAACACAAAGCAAATAATGGACGACATGGAATGACCCACCAGGGACACCTTCTGCCACTTGTACTGCTTCATAATCAGTCGGATCACATACAGATTATCCACAGAGTTGTAGTAGCAGCCATCCGGCAGGCGGGAGGACAACCCATGGCCAGGCAGATCGATCGAGAGGAAGGCCACCTCCGGCGAGAGCAGCGGCATAAGGCGATCGAAGGTGCCCGCATTATCCTGCCATCCGTGCAGGCCCAGAATCGGCTGGACATTCTGTGGTCCGTACCACTTGCCCGATATGTGGCCCCATGGAACAGTGATGCTGATCTCTGCAAACTGAAAGCAAGATAAAAAGGTTTTTAAGTCAAGGGATGCCAAAGCATTGAATATCCTATTAGAATATGTTTTTTAATTGAAGAACTCCCTCAGATCTATTAAAAACTCTTTTAAGACCCCAATAAAATTATGAAATAAAGTAATTTCATACGATAATATTATACTATATTATATTACTTTCAAGCTCGTGTAAATGTGATGTTTTTACGACTTCTACTTTTACAAAAAGGGGATTTAAGTGACTGCCTTTGAAGTTGTTTGAGCAAATTGTAGGAAAGTGAAAACCGGAACGTGCTTTTATGACACCGGTTTGCTAAAAAGCTTTAAAGATTCATGGTAGCGTCTAGTAATTTATACTAATTTCTTAAATTCTTTGGGTTCCTTTCTGTATACGTATTTTCTTGGGAGTTTAGGCGGTTCCTTATGGAAAATATCTACTCTAAATGTGAAAACTTGTTTAGAAACAACTAATAAATGCCCCTGCAAAAGTGTGGGGAAAATGTGCAACGGAACGGTTCAAAGTTCACTTACTGGCCTCGTTGGCGGCTCTCCGGACAAGTCGCCAGCATGTCGATAACGCTGGCCGAGATCGCTGCCGGTGGTGCCACTTGAGTTGTCGTCCGAGTCCATGCTGTCGCCCGCTGAAATGAATGTCCAAAAACAGAGTGAGCTTCCATTCCAAAGTTTACACCAATTCGGGCCTTATCAGCGGGGCCGCGAGCTGCGAGATTAGCCGTGCGATTAGTTAACAAAATGCAAACAGCGAGCGCGAAGCGCAGAAAATCAGAAAGTAAACAATAAAGAGAAATCTCTAAAAATAAAAAATCGGCTAAATCGAATCCAAATCGATGCCGGCGTCACATTGAAAGTTTAAAGGTCAAGGTGGCCCTGGCCTGGCCTCCTTGGCGGCTGTTGCGAATCATAACTCACGTTTCCTGGTCTGCATGGATTCGCTATGAAGTAGGAGTATGCCCGCACTCTTGGTAGCTACAGTGATTTTTTCCAAAAGCCAAATTTAATTTTTTACCTGGCCAACAGGTGAAAAGAGCGAACAGAGCTGTAAAAGTATAAACACTTATCTACAGCTGTTTATGGAAACTGAGAATGGGCGGCAACGTTTATGCAGAGCGATTGTTGCAAAGTTATTAGTAGTTATTAGTGCAAAATATATTGAATTTACTTTATTTCACCAATGCTTTCTAAATGGTTATTTAAATAAACTTATTTAATGAGGTGTTTTATTTATATTTATTGCCCAGAAGAGGTGGGGAGAAACATCGATAAGGGAATCGGAATCATCGATTGGCGACTATCGCACTCGTTTAAAGCTCAATGTTGAGGAAAAAACTAATTTATCCTTAGTTAAAAAACATTGGATACATTTTTCCATTTCCAACCTGTAAAGAAAATAAAACGTTCCTCTTAAAAATAAATTTAAACTGATCCAAAATATTCGATAAATTATACCTGATTGTAGTCGATGGTTTCTACGACTTATTTCCACCTCTACGCTACAGTGCGGCTTCGGACGAATGATTCCGACCAGATCACCTAAAGTAAAGCCGTAGGGAAACTGACCAAGATCAAGGTGATCAAAGTTCATCTGGCAAAGTACATCGCTGTCTCATCACCATCCATGTGTGGTGAAATCACGGGGCAGAACATTGACAGACGTCGGGGACAAAACAACGTGCCATTGCATTACTCAACGAAAATAATCGGAAATCCACGGCTGCCTTGAAATGAAGGTGCACCGAAGTCTACGCTTGCTGGCACAGCTTCCTGGTCTCCAGACTGTCCGGCACTCGAGCAGTGGATCCACCAAGCCCCTTAAGCTCTTGACCAAACACGTAGGTTGCCGTATTACATGTTCCCTTAGTTTTCAGTAGCCGTTATCACGATGACATTCACTTTCAGTATGAGGAAATATCCATACCGGTTCCCTGGGGAAAGCTCGCTGGCAAGTGGTACGGACCCAAGCATGTGCGTCCCATTGTAGGGATGCATGGATGGCAGGATAACGCCGGGACCTTCGACACCTTGGCTCCCCTGCTGCCCGCGCACCTTTCCTTCCTAAGCATCGATGCTCCGGGCCACGGTTTGTCGTCCTGTCTGCCGGCCGGAACTTCTTACCACTCCATCGACCTGGTTCTGATCGTTCGCCGGCTGATGGACGACTACAACTGGGACAAGATATCCATACTGGGGCACTCGATGAGCTCCATCAACGGCTTCGTGTTCAGCGCGCTGTTTCCGGATAAGGTTGATCTGTTCGTGGGCATTGACGTGCTGAAGCCGCCGATCCGGAGTGCACGCGCCATTGTGGATGGTTTGGCCGAGCGTCTGGAGTCCACCTTGAAGCTGGAACGGCGGCTGAAGAGTGGTTCAGAGCCGCCCGCCTATGAATGGGACGAGCTGGTGACCCGACTGCACGAGGGCTCTAACAAGTCCGTGTCGGTGGAATCCTGCAAGTACTTGCTGCAGCGAAACTGCAGGCCATCGACCCACGAGCCGCACAAGTATTACTTCTCCCGCGACAACCGACTCAAGTCCTCGCTCTTCTACACGCTGCACCACGAGGTGCCGCTGGAGATGGCGCGGCGGATCAAGTGTCCGCATCTGTTCATCAAGGCCCTGCAGGCGCCGTACTACGAACGCAAGGAGTACTTCGATGCCACTCTGGCGGAGCTGCGCCAAAATCCCCTCTTCGAATACCACGAGGTGGAGGGCACGCATCACGTCCACCTCAACGAGCCGGAGAAGGTGGCGCCCATCATCAACTCGTTTATCAACAAGTACCGGCCCTTATGAGATCGGCCCACCCTGGTGGATGTGGACATCTAAAAAGTGTACAAACTAGTTGATTGGTAGCCTTAGTCCTTAGTCCTAATCCTGACGCAGATATTCCCTCGATATTATCTCAGCAGAAGAAATAGACAAATAGCTCATTTTGGTTGCTTCTATTTAATTTATTATTTACAATCGATATACCGGCAATAACATTAAAGTATAGACTTAACTACAAGACTTCAAAAGGTACCTTTTGAGTTGTTTCATGTATGGAATTAGCGCCGCAACTAAGAACTACCCAATAAATGGAGTCCGACTCATGGGACTAGGCGAAATAAACAAGAACTTGTAAATTCCCCAAGGCGCCCACGCTGTTCCCATTGGATTAGGCGGTAAGTGAATGGGGTTAAGTGGTGAGTCGATGGGTTCGCTGCACTGCACTGCACGCGCTCCGAACCCATCAAGTCTGCACTTTTTAGTGTAAAATAAATATTAAGTGGAGATTGTTGTTGGCTAAACTCTAAACATATTTATCAAGCTACAATATATATCTTTTTGGGGTTTCGTTTTTGTAAAATCAGTCGGCGCGAGGAAATATATGCAGTAATAAACAAATACAACATTGGGATACTCGAGAATATATGTATGAATATATGCCTTGTGTATAATTGTATATATCAAGCGTAATCAACAATTGCTTCGGTTTCGCATGGAGTTCGATTCTGCAGCATATGAGTGTCTCGTGTTGTCCTCAATCAGATTCAAAGAGTTGTAGAAAAATATACATACAATATGTGGTAAATAAGTATATGCATATGCACGATATACAATCTATAGCACTGGCACCTTGAGCAGTCACAACACTCTGTTCATTTACAAAAAGACAGGTCGAAGGTTGACCTGGGAGAAAAGTTTCAAAATTAATAAAAGCTTTTGTCTGGAATTAAAATTTTAAAATCATTTAAGAGAATATGTTTAGATCTTTCAGTAAATGAACTATTGCACTTGCTCAAAACACCAGTTGCACACATTAAACATTGTAATAAAACAAACCTAACAGCTATTAAAACAAACTAATAACTACGCTAAAAATAAATACAATAAATAAGTTACGTCCTAAAGAGAAAATGCTTAGTAACATTTAGTGTGGATTTGTTAGTGCCTCCTTCTTCTCCATTTTGGTTTTTCTATTTACAATTGTTTCAGGTTTCGGTTTCTGTTTCTGCTTCGTTTTGCCGCTTGTGCCCGGCTTTAGCTTTGATTGGGCCGGAGCTCAAGCCACTGGCGACGAGTCGCCCTTCATGTCGCGCTCGCGAAAAAATCCCCGCTCCGTCTTGCACTCGCGTATGGTGACGGTCTCCAGGTTGACAGTGACATCGGTTATCACCACGCGGTTGGATATGTTGCACTTGGCCGGCAGCCAGAAGCGCGGCGGCAGGGCTCGCGGTGATAGTGGTGTGAGCGGCTGCTTCTGGTTGATGGCCAGGCTGTTGCTGCACGGTTTTGGTATATTGTTGTTCTCCGAAGGCGGCTGCGACTGTTGCTGCGTGCTCTCCTCGCCGGCCATCACCTCCTCTTCCTCAGTGGCAGATTCAGCGGGCGTGGAGGTGGCTTCACTGGCCTGTTGCGTTGTGTTTGCCTGCAGCTCCGATTTCAGCGGTGTGGCTGCCTCGCTCGCTACCTTCTCCGCCTGCTGCTGATCGGGGATAGAGGATTGCTGCTGCTGCTCCAATTGCGTTTGCTGCTGCTGCTGCTGCGGCGGCTGAGGCTGAGGCTTGGCAACGGGTCCATCCGGCGAGGTTTTGATCGTCACCCCAATCTTACCCGACTCCTTGAGCACCTCGGCCTTGCGCTTGGTACCGATCAGCGGCTGATCCTCGGAGCTGGACGAGTTAGTGTCGGCCTCCGGGACGAAGGAGTTGTGCGTGGAGCTGCTGTTCGAGGAGGAGCTGTGCTCCATGCGCTGCCTTTTCGACTCGTGGTGGTGGTGATGGTGGTGATGCGTTAGCGGCGACTCGGAGCGCCGCCCGCCGCCACGTTCGGACTTGATGTGGTGATGGTGGTGATGATGCTGGTGGTGGTGCTTCTTCTCCTTCTCCTTCTTTGCCTCGGGATCGTGGTTGGGACCGCCGCCCGTTGAGGTGGTAGCCTGGTTGGTGTCGACATCATCGCCGGTAAAAGTGTACTCGTCCTCCTCGGATTCCTGCTCCGGCTCCGGATCGGGCTCCTTCTCCTTCTTTTTCAGGCCGCGCTTCGAGGGCGTGCCCGCCGATTTGTTGCTCTGCTCGTAGATGTCAATCAGGCGGCGATCCAGAATGTTTACTTCTGGCTCCCAGGTGTTGTAGCGCTGGTTCCAGCCCTTCCACTTTACGCGGTACTCCACGGTGCCCTGGAAATGGAAATGGAAGTGTGGAAGAGTGGAAATGCAAGGAGACAACAATTAATTGATTTTCCATCATCGAAGCGCAACAAAAACATCTCGAAGCCTCTGGCGCACACAAACACACACAGACACACGCGTACGCACTCCGCACTCACAACCACACGCACGCTCGCACACATGCAGCGTGCAAATGGTGGTTGCTGCAGCAGATGTCCTCTGCCCAAAAATTTCGAAGGACATGTGACCTTGTGCTGCTTCGGCCACATATATTACATGTCCCGTGTGCTGCGCATATTGCGTCCTGCACTCGGGCATTTCAATTTTCGCTGCTTTCCGCGCATTTGTTTACGTGCTCCTCACCTTTCTAACGCGCTTCTGGATTATTTTCTCCGCCGCGTACACCAGGAAATCGTCCCGATCGTCCTGCACGTTCTCGCGCACCACCTTCCCCTTGCCTCCCTTGCCGCGTCCAGTCATCTTTAATTAATTTTCGTTATTTATGGCTTGATTATTTCTATTATTCGCAATTTCCAATTTTTTTACAATGTTTCGCGTTTTTGTTAGCAGCAGAGTGACCGTAGCAGCGTGACCGCACCGATAACGATAATAAATACTTTGGGTCTAACAATAAATACCAAAAACTACAATTTCAGTTCTTCGAAATACCATAAAAATACAACTATTCGTTGATGTCAGTACTACGCTAAAATACCATAACGTATTTAAAATACCATTAACGGTCAAACAGAATATCAATATATCGGTGTTCTTCCATCCCTTCAGCCTAGTACTTAAGCTCCGTACCCAGACAAGCGAACAGCATTTCTAAGCAGTGAGAGAGAGCGAGAGGTCAATAGTTGAGAAACACTTTTCGGCAGCGCTGTTTTGAAGGCCGGTATGAAGACGAACGATCAAAATACTAGAAAATACCAGGAAGAGTCTCTTAGTATTTCTAGAGCGGGGTGACGAACAGAATACAAATTTTATAAAGCCTAGTACGCAGACAGTAAAACAGTTCGCAACCCGAAAAAGATTGAATCTTTTTCCAGTGTGACCGCTTCTTAAAACGCTCTTCGTCAATTTTGGGAGATAAATGATGCGGTCATACCAATCTTAAATCAGCTGCTTTACATTTACTTTTTTTTATTTTATATTTGAAAGACAATTCGCATGGAATAGCTAACTTTCGCACAATGACCACCAACGCCGTCGCCCAGATTCTCTCGACCATCCACAACCGCCTCTTTTTCTCCCTATTACTTGTGCAACATTCTTTTCGGGATCGACGACCAGGACAAGGACTGCTCTACCGGCTGCTGCTGGTGATTCTGTTCTTACCAAATGGAAATAACTACCATCTGGGTGGTGGCGGTGGTTGCCACAGCTACTCCTCCTCCACCAAATTGTTGGACTGGTGAAGTGATTCAAAGTTACTTCGTGCTTGATGGATGCGAGACTCTGATTGTACAACATATGTATTTTTGCTGGCATACATTTGGTTAGAGTTGGTACTGCTCCTGCGCCCGGTTCTGTCCATTGCTGTACATGTCCTTTTCCAGCTTGGCAATGAAGGCTTTGTCCACCCAGACACTGGTCTAAGCAGCAGCGGGGGGTGGACGTCGCCCCTGACGCCTTCATCTCAGTCATCGAGCGTGACATCTCATAGTGCTCATCAAAGTCATAACCAAATATGACATCGAGGGACCTATTTCCCTCCAGGCCTTTATTTATGCAAATGTTTAATATTGCCCAAATCCCTTATTATTGAATTGGCCTCTACCAATTTAATTATTATAACTTATCTGCTCATCTAAACTCCTGGACTCGGCTTTTGAATACATTATTCTGTTTGGCGGGATCTATATGTTTGAATTGTGTGAAGAAACAGTAAGAGAGAGTGAGAGACCAATAATCGAGAACGACCGTTTTATTAAATTTTTTATTCTGTTCGTCACCCCGCTCTAGAAATACCAAAAGTCTCTTCCTGGTATTTTCTAGTATGTTGTTCGTTTGTCTGCGTACCGGCCTTTAAAACAGCGCGGCCGAAAAGTGTTTTTCGACTATTGACCTCTCGCTCTCTCTCACTGCTTAGAAACGCTGTTCGCGTGACTGAGTACGGAGCTTAAAACAGGTCGTTCTCAACTATTGGTCTCTCACTCTCTCTGACGGTTTCTTCGCACATTTCAAAAATATAGATCCCGCCAAACACAATAATGTATCCAAAAGCCGAGTCCAGGACTTTAGAAGAGCTGATAAAGTTATAGTTATTAAATTGGTAGGGGCCAATTCAAGGGATTTGGGCAATATTAAAAATTTTCTTAAATAAAGGCCTGGAAGGATATAGGTCCCTCGATGTCATATTTGGTTGACGTTGATGAGCACTATGAGATGTCACGCTCGATGACTGAGATGAAGGCGTCAGAAGAGTGTCTGGCTGGACAAAACCTTCATTGTCAAGATGGAAACATGTTCAGCAATGGACAGAACCGGGCGCAGGGCAGTACCAACTCTAACCGAATGTATGGCAGCAAAGATATGGTGTACAGAGTCTCGCATCAAGAAGGAAATAACTTCGAATCATTTCACCAGTCCAACAATTTGGTGGCCACTTTCGCAAAGCTAAGCCGGCAGCCCTGTTGGAATTCGTTCTCACTTTTAATTTGTGTTTTAAATTGCAAGGAAAGCATGTTGCTGAAAGTGGTGAAGCTTATGGGCGTCGACCATATCATTACATGCTTGCAAACTGGTCCCATCGATGACTGGGACCGCGAGCTTACCTTCTATTGCCAACGCGTTGACGGGATGCTTAGTTTTGTGGAGGTTTTGCAGTTCGTCGACTTGCACGCGTCAAGTTCCCGGAGAGCGCTGTGCGTAAGGCGCTCATGTTCAACGATCCCGTGCAGGCTTCGCTGGCGGAGCCCAACCCGGCTGGCGTCGGGGTGCTTTCCTTGATGTATTCGATGGCCGAAACCCCGGCACCCCTCATATGGGAGTGGCATCTGAAGGTCGAAAGCCCGCACCTAGAAAAAACAAATTCCTAAAAGTTTAGGAATTGGCGATTCAATACCTAACAATTTCTTTTTAGCCAATGATGGCCTAAAAAATGGGTCATATTGCCAAAATGCCATATTTTCAGACCATACATTTTAGGAATTGTACGCCTAAAATTTAGGCAATAACCCAAAGCTAAAAATTCCATTTTTAGGCTATTGCACAGTGGTCGCTGCCATAGGCCATAAATAAAAAAATTGTTTTTGAGGTATTCCAACGAAACCCAATTTTTCGAACAGCTGATTGTCCAAACTTAACGACACAATACCGTTTGTTTGGCATTTCTAACGGGACTCTCTAAAAATAGAACGAAAAGAGCGAGCACGTGTTTACGTATTTGCAATTTGCCAGCAGTGAAGTGCAACAACCCAAATTTAAAAATGGCAAATTAATTATAAAACACCCGTAAAATCAATAGAACTCAAATGAATATTGTTCATAGTGGTATATACTTTATTTATACAGATACACATATAAATAATTTGTGCTGTGTCTTGTCTATATCTTTTTTTAAAGAAGTGCGTCTTTTTTAATTTGTATTTGTTGTCCATTACAAAGTTTAGGTAAAGTTTTAAGTGTTTTCCCCCCGTTGCCCCCCAATGAAGTACACATTATATTATTTATTAATATTTCTAGATTATAAAAATGTTTACTTCAGCTGCGACAAGCTGCGTCTGCACATTTGCCATTGCAAAATTCAACATAACCTCTTTTATTTTCCAGCAGCTCTATCTAGGAGGGACGCTCTTTTTTGTTCTGTGTCTTTTATGTTGTTGTTGCCGTTATAGTTTGTTTTTATTGCGTTATTTGTTATGTGTTTTATGTTTTTAGATTTTTTTTTGTTTAATTATTTAATTATTTTCTCAGGTACCCAAATTCAACGCGAGTATACTCGAAATTATGTTTTTAACATTTGGATTGAGGAATCATCTGGCACAGTTGCGGAAAGATTTAAAAATGTACTGGATGCCCTAATTAAGGACATAAGATTCAAGGGATATGAGCCGAATTTGGACGAATTCCAAACACAAATAAGCTATATTTGTAAAAAGCTGGCATCGTTTTGGCAGGATAAAGATAATTATTATCTTAAGCTTTTTGTCTGTTATCTGAGATGGTGTGCGTGGGGGTGGGAATAGGCATACACATCAACACATATATAGGTATAATATAGGTTTGTAAATAACTTACAGTCAAAATATCAGCCTGCATTTATGAATTTACTGAATTTATGACTGCTTTCTCCAGTAAGCGCAATTACTGAGGAAATCGTTCCCAAAGAAGCTACAGGATATAGTAGTACGATCTGGTCTATTTTTTACTATATATTTATAATATTTTTATAGATTTTTGGTGAAAGTTTCATAGCGATAGCACATCTAGAAGTATTTATGGCCGCGGCTCCATACAAGCCCGACCACTGTGTATTGGTTACCTAAGTTTTAGGCAATAGGATGCCTAAAAATGTTTTCTCGCGTGTGTGCATTCAATTCCCAACTGGTTCTAACATCCTTGTCATTGAGTGACGGTTTACAGCCCACTCTTATATATGTTTGTGCTACGGAAGTAGCAAGTCTTTACTGCAACAGTAAAAATAAATACTGTATGCATTTTGGAATACACCTTTATTATTTTAAATGGTTGTATTAAAACAAAATCAATATTATAGTTCAAGTTAAGCTGTTTATAGGATATCTATAGATATTACCTTAATTTTAGGCCATAACGGAAACTTTGTAGAGCACATATTATTACAAAAAACATTTTAATTTTGACAATCATTGCCTAAAATTTAGGCTTACATTGCCTAACAATGAAGTTTTAGGCATCGTATTGCCTCAAAATATTCAAAAAGAATTAATTTGGACAAATATTGCCTAAAATTTAGGCCTGTTTCTATTGCATAAAAACATGGTTTTTTTGATAAAAATTGCCTAAAATTTAGGCCAGTTTCCATTACCTAAAAATATGGCATTTTGGACAATTTTTAGGCAATAACTGCCTCGACTTCCGTTTTAGGTCAAATGGAGTAAAATTTTAGGCAATTTGGAAGCTTTTTAGTCCATGAATTTTTTTGGGTGCGGGAACGTTCTACCGCCAGGTATTTTTAAGCGCAGCGAAGACCGGCGACGAACTGCTCGATCTTGTGGGAACCCTAAAGGAAAAGCTCCTCGTTAAGGATAAGGAGCTAGAGCAGTATCGCAGGGAGGGATGCCAGCTGCGCAGGACCACTGTAAAATCCAGACCCTTGGATGTGAAAGACTATAACGAATTGAACGAAGAGGTGCTGTCAGAAGCAAACCCAGAAGAAACCCTCGATTGGCCACCACAAAGCCCGGATTTGAACATTATTAAGAATATGTGGTCACTAATAAAGCGAAATAAAAGCACTGATCTGAACCGGACAAAAGCAGAACTGAGGTGGCAATGAATTGGAAAGATATTCCTTTGTCGATTCCGTTCCTAATCGCCTTCAAAAGGTTATAGACACCAAAAGAGGCTACATTTACAATTAATTTCCAGTTTAAAATAAACTTATAAAACATAATAGTTAGTTAAGATGTAAAAAAACTGTTGTCAAAATACTTATGCCACCCATAAAATTACTAAGTTTTTAGTTTTATTAAATAAAAAATCCAAATCAATCCTAAAAAGAAAAAAATTGTTATATTTATAATTTAATACATTGTTACTAAATTAATTATGTATAATTCTTACATATTTTTCTCTTTAAAATAAATAAAAATTGAAAAAGAAACTTCGTCATCGCCATGACAAAATATATTTGCCGAACAGTGTAGTTCAGAAGCCACCCAAGCAGGAGTAAGTAGTAGCAAGTACTACAAGCCAATCGGAACCTCTTGGTGCTCTAGTTAAGCCATTTTTTTTCGCCAAACACGTAATACTTATGTATAAGAGAAATCTCTAATGATAAAGGGATACACCAACGATGTGGGAACCACAAAAACTAAACTAAAGAACTAGACTAACAATTTTATAATATTTAATGATATTAAAATATGTTTTGTTTAGTTTCCATTTATAAACACAAGATAATTAAATTTTAATTTTTTTCACAAAAAGAAAGTATAAATAAAATGAAAGAAACAAAGAGAACAAAAAAAAAAGAGTAGCCGGCGGAATGGGTGGCCCGGAAGGATGGTTACCATATAGACCACATAAACATGACCATTCCATCTGTCAAGTGGTCACGGGGTAAGTACATGAAAAATGTGTTCATATATTTGATGGCACAATTGGATAATATCGGAATTCGACATTTTATTGGCAATCATGTGCGATAGAATCACAATCCACGATTATAGAATTGATATAAGTGCCCCTTTAGGTAATAAATATGATATATTGACCGAACTATACACGGTCACATATCCATCTCTAAACAAAACATATTTTAATTTTAATTTTTTTAACAAAAAGAAAGAAGAAATAAAATGAAAGAAACAAAGAGAAAAAAAGGAGTAGCCGGCGGAATGGGTGGCCCGGAAGGATGGCTATGACCATACCGATACCAATCTGTCAAGTGGTCACGGGGTAAGTACATGAAAAAGATGTTCATATATTTGATGGCACAATTGGATAATATCGGAATTCGACATTTAATGATGGCAATCGTGTGCGATAGAAACTCAATCCACGATTATAGAATTGATATAAGTGCCCCTTTAGGAAATAAATATGATATATTGACCAAACTATACACGGTCACATATCCACCTCTAAACAAAACATATTTTAATTTTAACTTTTTTAACAAAGAAGAAATAAAATGAAAGAAACAAAGAGAAAAATTTGATGGCACAATTGGATAATATCGGAATTCGACATTTAATTGGCAATCGTGTGCGATAGAAACTCAATCCACGATTATAGAATTGATATAAGTGATGTCCGGTTTTACATGACTTGCTTCACATTCAAAAAAATCTTGCTCCCTTAGGAAATAAATATGATATATTGACCGAACTATACACGGTCACATATCCATTTCTAAAAAAAACATATTTTAATTTTAATTTTTTTAACAAAAAGAAAGAAGAAATAAAATAAAAAAAGCAAAGAAAAAACAAAAAGAAAGAAGAAATAAAATAAAAGAAGCAAAGAGAAAAAAGGAGTAACTGGCAACCACCGCCACCATCCATTTGGTCAGAACATAATCACCAGCAGCAGCCGGTAGAGCGACCCTTGTCCTCGACCCAGGAAAGAATGTTGGACAAGTAATACGGAGAAAAGAGGCGGTTGTGCATGGTCGTGAGAGTCTGGACGACGGCGTTGTTGGTCATTGTGCGCAAATCAGCTATTCCAAAAAAATTCGGATTTTACCGACAAAATCAGTTAATAATTATATATAAATTTTATTACACATATGTAGACGTTGAAAAATATTAAAAAAAATGATATTTTATTAAATTTCAAAATGCGATTTCGGGTTCGACTAGGTTCACTATGCTCTTCCCAACACGGCTGAAAATATCGAATTATCGCCCGTCCTCTTGCCGCGGCTCATCCGCCGTTCCGTCGCTGCTGCGCCGCAATCGCCGGGAAATTCCCGGCGGCCTTTTGCCGCGGCTCCTTAGCCACCCCTCTTGCTGCGGTGCCGCATTTGCCGAAAGGCGGCCTGTTCGCCGCCTTTTTGCCGCGACTCCTTAGCGGCCCATCGCTGCATTTGCAAGGAGGCGGCTTCTCCGTCATCCTGCTGCTGCGGCTTTACATTCGCCGGGGGACTGCACGGCCACCGTACTATTGCCGCCCCGTTGGTGCGGCAAGAGGTCGGCCGACGGGCCGCCTCCCGGCAAGTGCGGCGCCGTTGGCTGTAAAGGGCGCTTTGGCCACCTTGGCAGCCACTAGCATTAGCAGAGCACGTTTCGTTAAATTATGCGGCTTGACAAGAAGAAGCGGCTGGAGAACAAGTCAGAGAGTTGGGTGAACAGAATGCTCGTGAAGGCGGAACAATCTCCAGCTACGTTGGAAGCCCAGCCACAGCCTGAATTGGATGAGACTACCATGGAACAATCTCCAACTACGTTGGAAGCCCAGCCAGCCTGAATTGGATGAGACTACCATGGAACAATCTCCAGCTACGTTGGAAGCCCAGCCACAGTCTGAATTGGATGAGACTACCATGGAACAATCTCCAGCTACGTTGGAAGCCCAGCCACAGTCTGAATTGGATGAGACTACCATGGAACAATCTCCAGCTACGTTGGAAGCCCAGCCACAGTCTGAATTGGATGAGACTGGATGGCGTGGATTCCTTTGATTTGCTGAAACTCGTAGGGAATATCAACTCGGAAAGCCTCTCGTTGCCAAACACAGAGACCCTGGATGAGTCGGATGATGAGCCGGATGATGAGCCATTCCTCTGAAGGATGGATTTACTTGTGAATTTTATCGTGATTTGGTTATGTGATCTGCGTTAAAAACATGAGTATAAGCCATACTCCTAGTTGTACTTGACCTACGAATAAACCCTTTAAACCCGAATCCATTGATTCGTATTTTGTAAAATAAACATATAAAATCTGCGTTTAAAAAACGTTTAAAAAACGCAGATTTTATATGTTTATAATAGACTTATATACTAGGACTTAAATACTACTTAAATACTAAACCTTTTATGCTATTTAAGAAACTGTTCCATCTTGTTGGCATCTCTTGCACAAGGGAGACATCTTGAGCTTTTCTTAGCTTGGAGTAAGCAGTGTTGCTGCTCTTGAAGATTGTTGTAATATGATTGCATTTATCAATTAAGATTTTTATATGAGGCATGCCAATTGCACCTTGTACAATTAAATGAAGTGTAAGTGTATTTCGTTTTTGCAAATTGTATATGCTTTTATCATGGATGCCGAATTGTCGGTAACTTTTACTTTAAAAAATCTTGAAAATTAAAGCTTTCCATTTAAGGGTCAGGATTTGTTTTTACAAAATGGTGTTAGTATAAGTAAGTGTGGAACTTCAAAAAAATCCCCATGTGACCTGAGAAGAAAAGAAGTTGAACTTTAAACTGCTGTATAAATCGTTTTTTATGTAAATAAAAATCCCTCTGCAAATACGAGAATAAGTATTTACATTTCCGTTCACATTGATCATCGAACTAGAAGGAAAGGAAAGGGAAAGCACATTTTTCTGCCTCATTCCTTGGCTTATTCCTTCTTTTTTTCGGCTTAGGGTAAAAAATATATGCCTTGGCCTAATGGCTTGCAATTGATTTTGAATTATTATGTTTGCTTAACGATCTCGCACTTTATCGATTTCTGCCGCAACTGGTTCTTCGCATTTTTGGCAGTTGAGTGTTTCGTTCTGACTCAAAAATCTTTCAATCTGCTGATTGAAAGTGTCCACTGACAGATTGGCGTCGGTATGGTCATGTTTATTTTGTCGATATGGTACCCATCCTTCCGAGCCACCGATTCCGTCGGGCGGGTGCTCCTGATATTTTTTTGCACCGCTTGCTATAATTCCTTGAAAGAAAAAAAAAATAGTAAAGTGCGGCACTAATGAGCCGTTTACGCTGCGGTAAAGGACGAATCTGATGCAGTGGCGATCACGCCTATAAATAAATAAGAAAATAATATTAAAATGTACATACAATTAACACAAAATAATTAAAAATATAATTTTAAAATAATAAGTTTAATACAAAATTTTCAAACCAGTTGTGGCGGTCGGGGCTCTGTAATGAGAAAGGATAAAAAATTGTTTTGATATCCGTTACTGTAGAATGATATACTTATTGTAATATTCCCACATAGGTATATGCAGGAACTCCGTAAAGTACCCACTGTTTCTAGGCGTTCGGTTGTTCCATTATACAACGGAAACGGCTCGTTCGTGTTTTCAAACATTTTAACGATTATCCGCCGCACTTTATCGATTTCTGCCGCAACTGGATCTTTGCATTTTTGGCAGTTGAGGGTTCCGTTCTGACTCAAAAATCTTTCAATCTGCTGATTGAAAGTCTCCCTTCGATATGTGACCGTGTATAGTTCGGACAATATATCATATTTATTTCCTAAGGGGGGCACGATTTATTTGAATGTGAAGCAAGTCATGTAAGTCCGGACATCACTTATATAAATTCTATAATCGTGGATTAAGTTTCTATCGCAAACGCTTGCTATCATTAAATGTCAAATTACGATATTATCCAATTGTGCATCTTTTCAAGGATAGCGCAGTTTCTGTTTCGCCTTAAACCATTTGCCATCTGCCCAGTGGCGGATCTAGGGTTGCTGGCGTCCGGGGCAAAGCGAAAAATTCCGCCCCCTCCCTATTTGCTGTACGAATAACATTAGGAGTATTTTAAGTGTAAATAGGTTATTAATTATTAAAAGCTTATATGTTTGAAGAATTGTATTTCATATCAATTCTTTTGTCAGTTACAACGGAAAAAAAATTATTATTTGTGTTTTTGCAAGACAAAAAAATATTACTTTTAGAATATAACTTTTCTGGCCTTGATTGCCGCAAATTCGGCAATAATATCATTGTAGTCGAGTGATGCTGCTACTTCATTTTCGATAGATATTATAGCTAAATTTGACAGCCTGTCTTGGTTCATGGTTGAGCGGAGATAAGATTTTATCAATTTCAGTTTACTGAATGATCGCTCACACGACGCTCACAAACGCGCTCATAACCTAACACGTATACTGCTCGCTCTCTCTCTCTCTCTCTCTAAGCAAGAAAGTTTATTATGACGTTTCGAGCGTCCCTTTTCCTTTTGATCACATCATAAAACACTTACACTTGTATTCTATAGGGAGCGTTACATGCGCAGCGCGCGGGAAAATATGAATTCTCGAAACATATATTGCTAGTCGGACTCGATTTAGCGTCTCTTAGATTTGGCGCCCGGGGCGCTTGCCCCTTTCGCCCCCTCTAAACTTTCTACCCTAACTGTATCCTTAATTTCTTCTAACTTTTCTTTAAGTTCATCCATAATCTGACCTTTTTGCTCTATCCCAAAGAGCATTTTTCTAGGAATCTGTTTAATGCTTCTGTGTATGGTGTTATTGAGTGCATACTCTACTTGCTCGATTACATTGTCCCAATGCACACCATTTTCTGGTTCCCTAAGCTTTGCAATCATTGGCCCAATGCTCCTGTTTATTCGTTTAACCTGTCCATTTGCTTGTGGGGAGCCTGTCGCTATCTTTAAGTGTTTAATGTTAGCTTGTGTTAAAAATTCTTGGAATTCGTTAGATGTAAAGCAACTCCCCCTATCGGAAACTATACACTTTGGTTTGCTATAAGCCCTAAAATAATCACTCAACGCCTTTATGACTTCTTTTGTGTTTGTTGTTTTTGTTGTATATAGCCTAACGAATTTCGTAAATCCATCTACTATAAGAAATATGTGTTTCTTTGCTCTTCCTGCCTCCTTTCTTGGAGACGATAGCCCGAGATCTTAAGTCTCCGATTAAGTCTATATCTTACTTATTATTGTCATTGCTTTTTTCCACTCGTTTTCTCTCGATTCCTGTGTTCTCTCAGGATCGATGTCATCTTCTTCTTGGTGTCTAGTGCCAGGGGCGCCAGATTGATCTTCTCCAGCGTCCTGGTCGGCTTCTTCCTCTGGTACTTGGTCGAAACGTTCAGACGGTATTTGCCCTAGTCTGGCCATTAATTCGGCTTTAACTCCTTGGGCTGATAATCTCAACGCTGATAGCCATCTTTTAAGCTGGATGACAGAAAAGCATTTAAGTCTATCTCGTTCATGGCGTAGAATTGAACCACTTCTGAATTTGTAGTAGGGGTTTGAAAGAAGCACACACGTGTAAAATATTCGCACGACGTCCGCTTTATTTGATTCGCCAGAACAAACTGATCCGCTTACAGACTAATGTTAGTTAACATCGGCTTAACATAAGTTTTACATTGTGAATCGTATAAAAATTGTTGAGTAAATTTAATTGTATTCGTTTATTAATTTCATCTCAAACTCTGAACTCTCCGTTTCGTCAGTCATTTTTGATGTTCTCGTGCCCGCCTCAAAAGAACGACTAAAAAACAAATGTAAACTTTTTCACTCAGTGCAGAAGTCGTCGGCCGCTGAACAATTCCCTTTAAAATTGTTGTTGCGTTGCTATCATGTGCGTCGCCCATTCGCGTACATTGCATTGTTTTTGCAATTTCGAGCGATCGTCGACAACCCTTTTCCCCGCCTCTCTGGCGCCTCAATTACAGTGGCATTGTTTTTGTAAATCTTCAAGGATCGCTGAGCGCGAGCGTCGACCGTCTGTGCCGACTTGCTGGCGCCTCCCGAAAAACCTAACTGTTTGGGTTTTGGGAGCAGGCAAGAGCAAAGGGCTGCCCTTCCCGGATATAACTATCGGTATTTTGTTGTTATCGGGATCTGATGGCAGTGTGACCCTCTACGAGCCTACTACACGACTGTAATACAGTCGAATACAGTCGCTACAAGTTTTACAAGTCTAAGTTTTTAACAAGTCTAAAAACACTGAAACACTAAAATGGCCTGAAAATGGTGTGTATTACAAATGTCTGTATCTTTTATGAGCGCTTTGCCATTTAAAGATCCAATTTCTTACGCCCTAGCCGTCTTAGCCTGTTACACAAACTTGCTTACAAATAATAAAAGCTTTTTCATTTTTCCAAAATACAATGTACATTACTTTATGTAATGTGAATGACTGTGAGTTAATAGCAACGTAATAATTTGATTTATCAGGTATACCGGTATGAAATGAGCGTTCTTTTGTGAAAATAAAACACTAATTATTAATGGGAAAGTAAAAATCATTTTATTCAAAGTATTGGCCATTGTTTTCTACACATTTTGACCACCTTTCTGGCAATTTGTGAATACCACGCCAATAAAATTGTTCGTATTTTAAAGCAAACCAAACAGACACCCAATTTTCGACCTCCTCGTAGGAATCAAAGTGCTGCTCAGCCAATGCGTGTCCCATCGATGAAAACAAATGGTAGTCGGAAGGAGCCAAGTCTGGTGAATACGGCGGGTGGGGTAGCAGCTCCCAGCCAAGTGTTTTGATTGTATCCTGAACCGGTTTTGCTTTGTGTGCAGGTGCATTGTCATGGAGCAAAATTACCTTGCCGTATCTTCTGGCCCATTCTGGTCGTTTCTCGTTCAATGCATGGTTCAAATTGATCATTTGTTGTCGGTAGCGATCAGTATTAACGGTTTCACCAGGTTTTAGGAGCTCGTGGTACACCACACCCTTCTGGTCCCACCAAACACACAGCATTGTCTTCTTGCCGAATCGATCTGGTTTTGCAGTCGATGTTGATGGTTGTCCCGGATTAACCCATGATTTTTTCCGTTTAGGATTCCTAAAATAAATCCATTTTTCATCGCCAGTAACAATCCGATGCAAAACTGATTTTCTTTCGTGTCTTTGAAGCAAAATTTCATAAGTGTTTTTTCGGTTTTCCATCTGTTTTTCATTCAATTCAGGTGGCACCCATTTTCCACACTTTTTGATCTTTCCCATAGCTTTTAAACGGTCAGAAATTGTTTGTTGTGCAACATTTAACATTTCTGCCATTTGCTTTTGACTCAAAGTGTCATCTCTATCCAATATCGTTTGCAATTCGGCGTCTTCAAACTTTATTGGTGGTCTTCCACGTTCTTCATTTCTCACATCAAAATCATTATTTCTGAACCGTTGAAACCATCTTTTACATGTTGCTTCTGATAGAGCATGATCACCATATGCCTCAACAAGCATTCGATGCGACTCTGCAGCACTTTTCTTCAAATGAAAACAAAAAATTAATGCTTTCCGCAAATCATCATCAAAATTCGACATTTTTAACACGATGAGAAAATATGTTGTTGTCTGTTCAATGACTTGATGTATACTAAATATGACTCACAGATGTCATAGCAAACAAACAAACAAAAAATAAAGGCTCGTTCACAACAAATGTTCCCTATCGAGACATTTGTATCTTGATGCTCACTTCATACCGGTATATCGCGTTCTCTTAAATGGTAAACCCTTACATATCTTGCAGCATAATGATCTATAAAATTGTGCTTTGACTTTAATGTACCAAATAATTTAATATACATACTTATAATGGTGCTGAAGTACTAATGATTGCAAGTAATTTAACTCACTATAAGAATATTCGGACTTATTATGCCGAGTAATACAAGCAATGTAACTTATAATAAAACAATGTAACTTACTAGTTGTGTGCTGTCGCTGATGCGCAGCCGCAACACGCATCCAAAATGCCTTAAGGCATTTCGCTCACTGAAAATTTCCACATATATGCTCCAGGTATTTTTTAATAGTCGTGCATTTTTTGTTCAACTTTTTGCACCGCTTGTTATAATCACTCTCCATTTTAACTTCCTTAACTTGAACACTGCTGGGAAGTTGCCAGATCAATTAAAGTCGCACACAAAGAAAAAAAGAGCCGTGTGACGCCACCAAAATCCACGAAACCCTTTAAAAAAATGTATGTATATATTTTTTTTAACTTTTTATTTTTATTATTTATTCAGAGCTAGATGCGGGGTGCAGGATTACTGCTGGACGTACTGCTCGGGGATCTGCTGGTACTGGGGGATCTGTAGCCAATCTTCTTGGTAGTGGTACAGCACCTGTCCCTGGAAATCCTGGTACTGCACTTCTTGGTAGTGGTACGATACCTGTCCCTGGTACTGCTGGTACTGCTCGGAGATCTGATCCTGATCATCGGCTAGTAGTGCTGCCCTTGAAAATCCTGCTGGTATTGCTCGGGGATCAGCCGCTGGTGATGTTGATCAGCTTGTTGTTGTTGTGGGCCCGACGCTCATTATGGCGCGACGAACTTGGGAAACTCGCTTGCTGCTCGATGGGCCATCACGTCTGTTTAGGCCTCGTTGCCCTTGACCTTGAAATTGGCGACCACCGCGGATACCCCGTCCCGCGCGACCAGTGTCTCCGAAATATTGAATTATTTTCATCTAATTTACATTCATTTAAAATTCATTTTTCCGCAATTCCCGGAAGCTGCCAGATTTTATATTATGACGGGGGACTTATCGATGGGGCGTGTGAAGCGAGAGATTTGAAAGCCTTCAACATCCTTTAGGAGAAACCTGTCGTTACAAAGCACTTTAGCTATAACGTAGGGGCTTTTATTCTGTGGCAATTCCTAGCAACTCCTGCTGTACTGTCAAAATTTTTTACCATCACGTAGTCCCCTTTAGAATAATCTTTTGGCATTTTCTTTGACTTATCATAATAAGTTTCATTATATGCCTGTGCTCGTAATTGATTATTGCTTGCTTTCGAATCTCCTCTAAACTTTCTACCCTAACTGTATCCTTAATTTCTTCTAACTTTTCTTTAAGTTCATCCATAATCTGACCTTTTTGCTCTATCCCAAAGAGCATTTTTCTAGGAATCTGTTTAATGCTTCTGTGTATGGTGTTATTGAGTGCATACTCTACTTGCTCGATTACATTGTCCCAATGCACACCATTTTCTGGTTCCCTAAGCTTTGCAATCATTGGCCCAATGCTCCTGTTTATTCGTTTAACCTGTCCATTTGCTTGTGGGGAGCCTGTCGCTATCTTTAAGTGTTTAATGTTAGCTTGTGTTAAAAATTCTTGGAATTCGTTAGATGTAAAGCAACTCCCCCTATCGGAAACTATACACTTTGGTTTGCTATAAGCCCTAAAATAATCACTCAACGCCTTTATGACTTCTTTTGTGTTTGTTGTTTTTGTTGTATATAGCCTAACGAATTTCGTAAATCCATCTACTATAAGAAATATGTGTTTCTTTGCTCTTCCTGCCTCCTTTCTTGGAGACGATAGCCCGAGATCTTAAGTCTCCGATTAAGTCTATATCTTACTTATTATTGTCATTGCTTTTTTCCACTCGTTTTCTCTCGATTCCTGTGTTCTCTCAGGATCGATGTCATCTTCTTCTTGGTGTCTAGTGCCAGGGGCGCCAGATTGATCTTCTCCAGCGTCCTGGTCGGCTTCTTCCTCTGGTACTTGGTCGAAACGTTCAGACGGTATTTGCCCTAGTCTGGCCATTAATTCGGCTTTAACTCCTTGGGCTGATAATCTCAACGCTGATAGCCATCTTTTAAGCTGGATGACAGAAAAGCATTTAAGTCTATCTCGTTCATGGCGTAGAATTGAACCACTTCTGAATTTGTAGTAGGGGTTTGAAAGAAGCACACACGTGTAAAATATTCGCACGACGTCCGCTTTATTTGATTCGCCAGAACAAACTGATCCGCTTACAGACTAATGTTAGTTAACATCGGCTTAACATAAGTTTTACATTGTGAATCGTATAAAAATTGTTGAGTAAATTTAATTGTATTCGTTTATTAATTTCATCTCAAACTCTGAACTCTCCGTTTCGTCAGTCATTTTTGATGTTCTCGTGCCCGCCTCAAAAGAACGACTAAAAAACAAATGTAAACTTTTTCACTCAGTGCAGAAGTCGTCGGCCGCTGAACAATTCCCTTTAAAATTGTTGTTGCGTTGCTATCATGTGCGTCGCCCATTCGCGTACATTGCATTGTTTTTGCAATTTCGAGCGATCGTCGACAACCCTTTTCCCCGCCTCTCTGGCGCCTCAATTACAGTGGCATTGTTTTTGTAAATCTTCAAGGATCGCTGAGCGCGAGCGTCGACCGTCTGTGCCGACTTGCTGGCGCCTCCCGAAAAACCTAACTGTTTGGGTTTTGGGAGCAGGCAAGAGCAAAGGGCTGCCCTTCCCGGATATAACTATCGGTATTTTGTTGTTATCGGGATCTGATGGCAGTGTGACCCTCTACGAGCCTACTACACGACTGTAATACAGTCGAATACAGTCGCTACAAGTTTTACAAGTCTAAGTTTTTAACAAGTCTAAAAACACTGAAACACTAAAATGGCCTGAAAATGGTGTGTATTACAAATGTCTGTATCTTTTATGAGCGCTTTGCCATTTAAAGATCCAATTTCTTACGCCCTAGCCGTCTTAGCCTGTTACACAAACTTGCTTACAAATAATAAAAGCTTTTTCATTTTTCCAAAATACAATGTACATTACTTTATGTAATGTGAATGACTGTGAGTTAATAGCAACGTAATAATTTGATTTATCAGGTATACCGGTATGAAATGAGCGTTCTTTTGTGAAAATAAAACACTAATTATTAATGGGAAAGTAAAAATCATTTTATTCAAAGTATTGGCCATTGTTTTCTACACATTTTGACCACCTTTCTGGCAATTTGTGAATACCACGCCAATAAAATTGTTCGTATTTTAAAGCAAACCAAACAGACACCCAATTTTCGACCTCCTCGTAGGAATCAAAGTGCTGCTCAGCCAATGCGTGTCCCATCGATGAAAACAAATGGTAGTCGGAAGGAGCCAAGTCTGGTGAATACGGCGGGTGGGGTGGCAGCTCCCAGCCAAGTGTTTTGATTGTATCCTGAACCGGTTTTGCTTTGTGTGCAGTGGCATTGTCATGGAGCAAAATTACCTTGCCGTATCTTCTGGCCCATTCTGGTCGTTTCTCGTTCAATGCATGGTTCAAATTGATCATTTGTTGTCGGTAGCGATCAGTATTAACGGTTTCACCAGGTTTTAGGAGCTCGTGGTACACCACACCCTTCTGGTCCCACCAAACACACAGCATTGTCTTCTTGCCGAATCGATCTGGTTTTGCAGTCGATGTTGATGGTTGTCCCGGATTAACCCATGATTTTTTCCGTTTAGGATTCCTAAAATAAATCCATTTTTCATCGCCAGTAACAATTCGATGCAAAACTGATTTTCTTTCGTGTCTTTGAAGCAAAATTTCATAAGTGTTTTTTCGGTTTTCCATCTGTTTTTCATTCAATTCAGGTGGCACCCATTTTCCACACTTTTTGATCTTTCCCATAGCTTTTAAACGGTCAGAAATTGTTTGTTGTGCAACATTTAACATTTCTGCCATTTGCTTTTGACTCAAAGTGTCATCTCTATCCAATATCGTTTGCAATTCGGCGTCTTCAAACTTTATTGGTGGTCTTCCACGTTCTTCATTTCTCACATCAAAATCATTATTTCTGAACCGTTGAAACCATCTTTTACATGTTGCTTCTGATAGAGCATGATCACCATATGCCTCAACAAGCATTCGATGCGACTCTGCAGCACTTTTCTTCAAATGAAAACAAAAAATTAATGCTTTCCGCAAATCATCACTTGCTGGTACAAAATTCGACATTTTTAACACGATGAGAAAATATGTTGTTGTCTGTTCAATGACTTGATGTATACTAAATATGACTCACAGATGTCATAGCAAACAAACAAACAAAAAATAAAGGCTCGTTCACAAAAAATGTTCCCTATCGAGACATTTGTATCTTGATGCTCACTTCATACCGGTATATCGCGTTCCCTTAAATGGTAAACCCTTACATATCTTGCAGCATAATGATCTATAAAATTGTGCTTTGACTTTAATGTACCAAATAATTTAATATACATACTTATAATGGTGCTGAAGTACTAATGATTGCAAGTAATTTAACTCACTATAAGAATATTCGGACTTATTATGCCGAGTAATACAAGCAATGTAACTTATAATAAAACAATGTAACTTACTAGTTGTGTGCTGTCGCTGATGCGCAGCCGCAACACGCATCCAAAATGCCTTAAGGCATTTCGCTCACTGAAAATTTCCACATATATGCTCCAGGTATTTTTTAATAGTCGTGCATTTTTTGTTCAACTTTTTGCACCGCTTGTTATAATCACTCTCCATTTTAACTTCCTTAACTTGAACACTGCTGGGAAGTTGCCAGATCAATTAAAGTCGCACACAAAGAAAAAAAGAGCCGTGTGACGCCACCAAAATCCGCGAAACCCTTTAAAAAAATGTATGTATATATTTTTTTTAACTTTTTATTTTTATTATTTATTCAGAGCTAGATGCGGGGTGCAGGATTACTGCTGGACGTACTGCTCGGGGATCTGCTGGTACTGGGGGATCTGTAGCCAATCTTCTTGGTAGTGGTACAGCACCTGTCCCTGGAAATCCTGGTACTGCACTTCTTGGTAGTGGTACGATACCTGTCCCTGGTACTGCTGGTACTGCTCGGAGATCTGATCCTGATCATCGGCTAGTAGTGCTGCCCTTGAAAATCCTGCTGGTATTGCTCGGGGATCAGCCGCTGGTGATGTTGATCAGCTTGTTGTTGTTGTGGGCCCGACGCTCATTATGGCGCGACGAACTTGGGAAACTCGCTTGCTGCTCGATGGGCCATCACGTCTGTTTAGGCCTCGTTGCCCTTGACCTTGAAATTGGCGACCACCGCGGATACCCCGTCCCGCGCGACCAGTGTCTCCGAAATATTGAATTATTTTCATCTAATTTACATTCATTTAAAATTCATTTTTCCGCAATTCCCGGAAGCTGCCAGATTTTATATTATGACGGGGGACTTATCGATGGGGCGTGTGAAGCGAGAGATTTGAAAGCCTTCAACATCCTTTAGGAGAAACCTGTCGTTACAAAGCACTTTAGCTATAACGTAGGGGCTTTTATTCTGTGGCAATTCCTAGCAACTCCTGCTGTACTGTCAAAATTTTTTACCATCACGTAGTCCCCTTTAGAATAATCTTTTGGCATTTTCTTTGACTTATCATAATAAGTTTCATTATATGCCTGTGCTCGTAATTGATTATTGCTTGCTTTCGAATCTCCTCTAAACTTTCTACCCTAACTGTATCCTTAATTTCTTCTAACTTTTCTTTAAGTTCATCCATAATCTGACCTTTTTGCTCTATCCCAAAGAGCATTTTTCTAGGAATCTGTTTAATGCTTCTGTGTATGGTGTTATTGAGTGCATACTCTACTTGCTCGATTACATTGTCCCAATGCACACCATTTTCTGGTTCCCTAAGCTTTGCAATCATTGGCCCAATGCTCCTGTTTATTCGTTTAACCTGTCCATTTGCTTGTGGGGAGCCTGTCGCTATCTTTAAGTGTTTAATGTTAGCTTGTGTTAAAAATTCTTGGAATTCGTTAGATGTAAAGCAACTCCCCCTATCGGAAACTATACACTTTGGTTTGCTATAAGCCCTAAAATAATCACTCAACGCCTTTATGACTTCTTTTGTGTTTGTTGTTTTTGTTGTATATAGCCTAACGAATTTCGTAAATCCATCTACTATAAGAAATATGTGTTTCTTTGCTCTTCCTGCCTCCTTTCTTGGAGACGATAGCCCGAGATCTTAAGTCTCCGATTAAGTCTATATCTTACTTATTATTGTCATTGCTTTTTTCCACTCGTTTTCTCTCGATTCCTGTGTTCTCTCAGGATCGATGTCATCTTCTTCTTGGTGTCTAGTGCCAGGGGCGCCAGATTGATCTTCTCCAGCGTCCTGGTCGGCTTCTTCCTCTGGTACTTGGTCGAAACGTTCAGACGGTATTTGCCCTAGTCTGGCCATTAATTCGGCTTTAACTCCTTGGGCTGATAATCTCAACGCTGATAGCCATCTTTTAAGCTGGATGACAGAAAAGCATTTAAGTCTATCTCGTTCATGGCGTAGAATTGAACCACTTCTGAATTTGTAGTAGGGGTTTGAAAGAAGCACACACGTGTAAAATATTCGCACGACGTCCGCTTTATTTGATTCGCCAGAACAAACTGATCCGCTTACAGACTAATGTTAGTTAACATCGGCTTAACATAAGTTTTACATTGTGAATCGTATAAAAATTGTTGAGTAAATTTAATTGTATTCGTTTATTAATTTCATCTCAAACTCTGAACTCTCCGTTTCGTCAGTCATTTTTGATGTTCTCGTGCCCGCCTCAAAAGAACGACTAAAAAACAAATGTAAACTTTTTCACTCAGTGCAGAAGTCGTCGGCCGCTGAACAATTCCCTTTAAAATTGTTGTTGCGTTGCTATCATGTGCGTCGCCCATTCGCGTACATTGCATTGTTTTTGCAATTTCGAGCGATCGTCGACAACCCTTTTCCCCGCCTCTCTGGCGCCTCAATTACAGTGGCATTGTTTTTGTAAATCTTCAAGGATCGCTGAGCGCGAGCGTCGACCGTCTGTGCCGACTTGCTGGCGCCTCCCGAAAAACCTAACTGTTTGGGTTTTGGGAGCAGGCAAGAGCAAAGGGCTGCCCTTCCCGGATATAACTATCGGTATTTTGTTGTTATCGGGATCTGATGGCAGTGTGACCCTCTACGAGCCTACTACACGACTGTAATACAGTCGAATACAGTCGCTACAAGTTTTACAAGTCTAAGTTTTTAACAAGTCTAAAAACACTGAAACACTAAAATGGCCTGAAAATGGTGTGTATTACAAATGTCTGTATCTTTTATGAGCGCTTTGCCATTTAAAGATCCAATTTCTTACGCCCTAGCCGTCTTAGCCTGTTACACAAACTTGCTTACAAATAATAAAAGCTTTTTCATTTTTCCAAAATACAATGTACATTACTTTATGTAATGTGAATGACTGTGAGTTAATAGCAACGTAATAATTTGATTTATCAGGTATACCGGTATGAAATGAGCGTTCTTTTGTGAAAATAAAACACTAATTATTAATGGGAAAGTAAAAATCATTTTATTCAAAGTATTGGCCATTGTTTTCTACACATTTTGACCACCTTTCTGGCAATTTGTGAATACCACGCCAATAAAATTGTTCGTATTTTAAAGCAAACCAAACAGACACCCAATTTTCGACCTCCTCGTAGGAATCAAAGTGCTGCTCAGCCAATGCGTGTCCCATCGATGAAAACAAATGGTAGTCGGAAGGAGCCAAGTCTGGTGAATACGGCGGGTGGGGTGGCAGCTCCCAGCCAAGTGTTTTGATTGTATCCTGAACCGGTTTTGCTTTGTGTGCAGTGGCATTGTCATGGAGCAAAATTACCTTGCCGTATCTTCTGGCCCATTCTGGTCGTTTCTCGTTCAATGCATGGTTCAAATTGATCATTTGTTGTCGGTAGCGATCAGTATTAACGGTTTCACCAGGTTTTAGGAGCTCGTGGTACACCACACCCTTCTGGTCCCACCAAACACACAGCATTGTCTTCTTGCCGAATCGATCTGGTTTTGCAGTCGATGTTGATGGTTGTCCCGGATTAACCCATGATTTTTTCCGTTTAGGATTCCTAAAATAAATCCATTTTTCATCGCCAGTAACAATTCGATGCAAAACTGATTTTCTTTCGTGTCTTTGAAGCAAAATTTCATAAGTGTTTTTTCGGTTTTCCATCTGTTTTTCATTCAATTCAGGTGGCACCCATTTTCCACACTTTTTGATCTTTCCCATAGCTTTTAAACGGTCAGAAATTGTTTGTTGTGCAACATTTAACATTTCTGCCATTTGCTTTTGACTCAAAGTGTCATCTCTATCCAATATCGTTTGCAATTCGGCGTCTTCAAACTTTATTGGTGGTCTTCCACGTTCTTCATTTCTCACATCAAAATCATTATTTCTGAACCGTTGAAACCATCTTTTACATGTTGCTTCTGATAGAGCATGATCACCATATGCCTCAACAAGCATTCGATGCGACTCTGCAGCACTTTTCTTCAAATGAAAACAAAAAATTAATGCTTTCCGCAAATCATCACTTGCTGGTACAAAATTCGACATTTTTAACACGATGAGAAAATATGTTGTTGTCTGTTCAATGACTTGATGTATACTAAATATGACTCACAGATGTCATAGCAAACAAACAAACAAAAAATAAAGGCTCGTTCACAAAAAATGTTCCCTATCGAGACATTTGTATCTTGATGCTCACTTCATACCGGTATATCGCGTTCCCTTTAAATGGTAAACCCTTACATATCTTGCAGCATAATGATCTATAAAATTGTGCTTTGACTTTAATGTACCAAATAATTTAATATACATACTTATAATGGTGCTGAAGTACTAATGATTGCAAGTAATTTAACTCACTATAAGAATATTCGGACTTATTATGCCGAGTAATACAAGCAATGTAACTTATAATAAAACAATGTAACTTACTAGTTGTGTGCTGTCGCTGATGCGCAGCCGCAACACGCATCCAAAATGCCTTAAGGCATTTCGCTCACTGAAAATTTCCACATATATGCTCCAGGTATTTTTTAATAGTCGTGCATTTTTTGTTCAACTTTTTGCACCGCTTGTTATAATCACTCTCCATTTTAACTTCCTTAACTTGAACACTGCTGGGAAGTTGCCAGATCAATTAAAGTCGCACACAAAGAAAAAAAAGAGCCGTGTGACGCCACCAAAATCCGCGAAACCCTTTAAAAAAATGTATGTATATATTTTTTTTAACTTTTTATTTTTATTATTTATTCAGAGCTAGATGCGGGGTGCAGGATTACTGCTGGACGTACTGCTCGGGGATCTGCTGGTACTGGGGGATCTGTAGCCAATCTTCTTGGTAGTGGTACAGCACCTGTCCCTGGAAATCCTGGTACTGCACTTCTTGGTAGTGGTACGATACCTGTCCCTGGTACTGCTGGTACTGCTCGGAGATCTGATCCTGATCATCGGCTAGTAGTGCTGCCCTTGAAAATCCTGCTGGTATTGCTCGGGGATCAGCCGCTGGTGATGTTGATCAGCTTGTTGTTGTTGTGGGCCCGACGCTCATTATGGCGCGACGAACTTGGGAAACTCGCTTGCTGCTCGATGGGCCATCACGTCTGTTTAGGCCTCGTTGCCCTTGACCTTGAAATTGGCGACCACCGCGGATACCCCGTCCCGCGCGACCAGTGTCTCCGAAATATTGAATTATTTTCATCTAATTTACATTCATTTAAAATTCATTTTTCCGCAATTCCCGGAAGCTGCCAGATTTTATATTATGACGGGGGACTTATCGATGGGGCGTGTGAAGCGAGAGATTTGAAAGCCTTCAACATCCTTTAGGAGAAACCTGTCGTTACAAAGCACTTTAGCTATAACGTAGGGGCTTTTATTCTGTGGCAATTCCTAGCAACTCCTGCTGTACTGTCAAAATTTTTTACCATCACGTAGTCCCCTTTAGAATAATCTTTTGGCATTTTCTTTGACTTATCATAATAAGTTTCATTATATGCCTGTGCTCGTAATTGATTATTGCTTGCTTTCGAATCTCCTCTAAACTTTCTACCCTAACTGTATCCTTAATTTCTTCTAACTTTTCTTTAAGTTCATCCATAATCTGACCTTTTTGCTCTATCCCAAAGAGCATTTTTCTAGGAATCTGTTTAATGCTTCTGTGTATGGTGTTATTGAGTGCATACTCTACTTGCTCGATTACATTGTCCCAATGCACACCATTTTCTGGTTCCCTAAGCTTTGCAATCATTGGCCCAATGCTCCTGTTTATTCGTTTAACCTGTCCATTTGCTTGTGGGGAGCCTGTCGCTATCTTTAAGTGTTTAATGTTAGCTTGTGTTAAAAATTCTTGGAATTCGTTAGATGTAAAGCAACTCCCCCTATCGGAAACTATACACTTTGGTTTGCTATAAGCCCTAAAATAATCACTCAACGCCTTTATGACTTCTTTTGTGTTTGTTGTTTTTGTTGTATATAGCCTAACGAATTTCGTAAATCCATCTACTATAAGAAATATGTGTTTCTTTGCTCTTCCTGCCTCCTTTCTTGGAGACGATAGCCCGAGATCTTAAGTCTCCGATTAAGTCTATATCTTACTTATTATTGTCATTGCTTTTTTCCACTCGTTTTCTCTCGATTCCTGTGTTCTCTCAGGATCGATGTCATCTTCTTCTTGGTGTCTAGTGCCAGGGGCGCCAGATTGATCTTCTCCAGCGTCCTGGTCGGCTTCTTCCTCTGGTACTTGGTCGAAACGTTCAGACGGTATTTGCCCTAGTCTGGCCATTAATTCGGCTTTAACTCCTTGGGCTGATAATCTCAACGCTGATAGCCATCTTTTAAGCTGGATGACAGAAAAGCATTTAAGTCTATCTCGTTCATGGCGTAGAATTGAACCACTTCTGAATTTGTAGTAGGGGTTTGAAAGAAGCACACACGTGTAAAATATTCGCACGACGTCCGCTTTATTTGATTCGCCAGAACAAACTGATCCGCTTACAGACTAATGTTAGTTAACATCGGCTTAACATAAGTTTTACATTGTGAATCGTATAAAAATTGTTGAGTAAATTTAATTGTATTCGTTTATTAATTTCATCTCAAACTCTGAACTCTCCGTTTCGTCAGTCATTTTTGATGTTCTCGTGCCCGCCTCAAAAGAACGACTAAAAAACAAATGTAAACTTTTTCACTCAGTGCAGAAGTCGTCGGCCGCTGAACAATTCCCTTTAAAATTGTTGTTGCGTTGCTATCATGTGCGTCGCCCATTCGCGTACATTGCATTGTTTTTGCAATTTCGAGCGATCGTCGACAACCCTTTTCCCCGCCTCTCTGGCGCCTCAATTACAGTGGCATTGTTTTTGTAAATCTTCAAGGATCGCTGAGCGCGAGCGTCGACCGTCTGTGCCGACTTGCTGGCGCCTCCCGAAAAACCTAACTGTTTGGGTTTTGGGAGCAGGCAAGAGCAAAGGGCTGCCCTTCCCGGATATAACTATCGGTATTTTGTTGTTATCGGGATCTGATGGCAGTGTGACCCTCTACGAGCCTACTACACGACTGTAATACAGTCGAATACAGTCGCTACAAGTTTTACAAGTCTAAGTTTTTAACAAGTCTAAAAACACTGAAACACTAAAATGGCCTGAAAATGGTGTGTATTACAAATGTCTGTATCTTTTATGAGCGCTTTGCCATTTAAAGATCCAATTTCTTACGCCCTAGCCGTCTTAGCCTGTTACACAAACTTGCTTACAAATAATAAAAGCTTTTTCATTTTTCCAAAATACAATGTACATTACTTTATGTAATGTGAATGACTGTGAGTTAATAGCAACGTAATAATTTGATTTATCAGGTATACCGGTATGAAATGAGCGTTCTTTTGTGAAAATAAAACACTAATTATTAATGGGAAAGTAAAAATCATTTTATTCAAAGTATTGGCCATTGTTTTCTACACATTTTGACCACCTTTCTGGCAATTTGTGAATACCACGCCAATAAAATTGTTCGTATTTTAAAGCAAACCAAACAGACACCCAATTTTCGACCTCCTCGTAGGAATCAAAGTGCTGCTCAGCCAATGCGTGTCCCATCGATGAAAACAAATGGTAGTCGGAAGGAGCCAAGTCTGGTGAATACGGCGGGTGGGGTGGCAGCTCCCAGCCAAGTGTTTTGATTGTATCCTGAACCGGTTTTGCTTTGTGTGCAGTGGCATTGTCATGGAGCAAAATTACCTTGCCGTATCTTCTGGCCCATTCTGGTCGTTTCTCGTTCAATGCATGGTTCAAATTGATCATTTGTTGTCGGTAGCGATCAGTATTAACGGTTTCACCAGGTTTTAGGAGCTCGTGGTACACCACACCCTTCTGGTCCCACCAAACACACAGCATTGTCTTCTTGCCGAATCGATCTGGTTTTGCAGTCGATGTTGATGGTTGTCCCGGATTAACCCATGATTTTTTCCGTTTAGGATTCCTAAAATAAATCCATTTTTCATCGCCAGTAACAATCCGATGCAAAACTGATTTTCTTTCGTGTCTTTGAAGCAAAATTTCATAAGTGTTTTTTCGGTTTTCCATCTGTTTTTCATTCAATTCAGGTGGCACCCATTTTCCACACTTTTTGATCTTTCCCATAGCTTTTAAACGGTCAGAAATTGTTTGTTGTGCAACATTTAACATTTCTGCCATTTGCTTTTGACTCAAAGTGTCATCTCTATCCAATATCGTTTGCAATTCGGCGTCTTCAAACTTTATTGGTGGTCTTCCACGTTCTTCATTTCTCACATCAAAATCATTATTTCTGAACCGTTGAAACCATCTTTTACATGTTGCTTCTGATAGAGCATGATCACCATATGCCTCAACAAGCATTCGATGCGACTCTGCAGCACTTTTCTTCAAATGAAAACAAAAATTAATGCTTTCCGCAAATCATCACTTGCTGGTACAAAATTCGACATTTTTAACACGATGAGAAAATATGTTGTTGTCTGTTCAATGACTTGATGTATACTAAATATGACTCACAGATGTCATAGCAAACAAACAAACAAAAAATAAAGGCTCGTTCACAAAAAATGTTCCCTATCGAGACATTTGTATCTTGATGCTCACTTCATACCGGTATATCGCGTTCCCTTAAATGGTAAACCCTTACATATCTTGCAGCATAATGATCTATAAAATTGTGCTTTGACTTTAATGTACCAAATAATTTAATATACATACTTATAATGGTGCTGAAGTACTAATGATTGCAAGTAATTTAACTCACTATAAGAATATTCGGACTTATTATGCCGAGTAATACAAGCAATGTAACTTATAATAAAACAATGTAACTTACTAGTTGTGTGCTGTCGCTGATGCGCAGCCGCAACACGCATCCAAAATGCCTTAAGGCATTTCGCTCACTGAAAATTTCCACATATATGCTCCAGGTATTTTTTAATAGTCGTGCATTTTTTGTTCAACTTTTTGCACCGCTTGTTATAATCACTCTCCATTTTAACTTCCTTAACTTGAACACTGCTGGGAAGTTGCCAGATCAATTAAAGTCGCACACAAAGAAAAAAAGAGCCGTGTGACGCCACCAAAATCCACGAAACCCTTTAAAAAAATGTATGTATATATTTTTTTTAACTTTTTTATTTTTATTATTTATTCAGAGCTAGATGCGGGGTGCAGGATTACTGCTGGACGTACTGCTCGGGGATCTGCTGGTACTGGGGGATCTGTAGCCAATCTTCTTGGTAGTGGTACAGCACCTGTCCCTGGAAATCCTGGTACTGCACTTCTTGGTAGTGGTACGATACCTGTCCCTGGTACTGCTGGTACTGCTCGGAGATCTGATCCTGATCATCGGCTAGTAGTGCTGCCCTTGAAAATCCTGCTGGTATTGCTCGGGGATCAGCCGCTGGTGATGTTGATCAGCTTGTTGTTGTTGTGGGCCCGACGCTCATTATGGCGCGACGAACTTGGGAAACTCGCTTGCTGCTCGATGGGCCATCACGTCTGTTTAGGCCTCGTTGCCCTTGACCTTGAAATTGGCGACCACCGCGGATACCCCGTCCCGCGCGACCAGTGTCTCCGAAATATTGAATTATTTTCATCTAATTTACATTCATTTAAAATTCATTTTTCCGCAATTCCCGGAAGCTGCCAGATTTTATATTATGACGGGGGACTTATCGATGGGGCGTGTGAAGCGAGAGATTTGAAAGCCTTCAACATCCTTTAGGAGAAACCTGTCGTTACAAAGCACTTTAGCTATAACGTAGGGGCTTTTATTCTGTGGCAATTCCTAGCAACTCCTGCTGTACTGTCAAAATTTTTTACCATCACGTAGTCCCCTTTAGAATAATCTTTTGGCATTTTCTTTGACTTATCATAATAAGTTTCATTATATGCCTGTGCTCGTAATTGATTATTGCTTGCTTTCGAATCTCCTCTAAACTTTCTACCCTAACTGTATCCTTAATTTCTTCTAACTTTTCTTTAAGTTCATCCATAATCTGACCTTTTTGCTCTATCCCAAAGAGCATTTTTCTAGGAATCTGTTTAATGCTTCTGTGTATGGTGTTATTGAGTGCATACTCTACTTGCTCGATTACATTGTCCCAATGCACACCATTTTCTGGTTCCCTAAGCTTTGCAATCATTGGCCCAATGCTCCTGTTTATTCGTTTAACCTGTCCATTTGCTTGTGGGGAGCCTGTCGCTATCTTTAAGTGTTTAATGTTAGCTTGTGTTAAAAATTCTTGGAATTCGTTAGATGTAAAGCAACTCCCCCTATCGGAAACTATACACTTTGGTTTGCTATAAGCCCTAAAATAATCACTCAACGCCTTTATGACTTCTTTTGTGTTTGTTGTTTTTGTTGTATATAGCCTAACGAATTTCGTAAATCCATCTACTATAAGAAATATGTGTTTCTTTGCTCTTCCTGCCTCCTTTCTTGGAGACGATAGCCCGAGATCTTAAGTCTCCGATTAAGTCTATATCTTACTTATTATTGTCATTGCTTTTTTCCACTCGTTTTCTCTCGATTCCTGTGTTCTCTCAGGATCGATGTCATCTTCTTCTTGGTGTCTAGTGCCAGGGGCGCCAGATTGATCTTCTCCAGCGTCCTGGTCGGCTTCTTCCTCTGGTACTTGGTCGAAACGTTCAGACGGTATTTGCCCTAGTCTGGCCATTAATTCGGCTTTAACTCCTTGGGCTGATAATCTCAACGCTGATAGCCATCTTTTAAGCTGGATGACAGAAAAGCATTTAAGTCTATCTCGTTCATGGCGTAGAATTGAACCACTTCTGAATTTGTAGTAGGGGTTTGAAAGAAGCACACACGTGTAAAATATTCGCACGACGTCCGCTTTATTTGATTCGCCAGAACAAACTGATCCGCTTACAGACTAATGTTAGTTAACATCGGCTTAACATAAGTTTTACATTGTGAATCGTATAAAAATTGTTGAGTAAATTTAATTGTATTCGTTTATTAATTTCATCTCAAACTCTGAACTCTCCGTTTCGTCAGTCATTTTTGATGTTCTCGTGCCCGCCTCAAAAGAACGACTAAAAAACAAATGTAAACTTTTTCACTCAGTGCAGAAGTCGTCGGCCGCTGAACAATTCCCTTTAAAATTGTTGTTGCGTTGCTATCATGTGCGTCGCCCATTCGCGTACATTGCATTGTTTTTGCAATTTCGAGCGATCGTCGACAACCCTTTTCCCCGCCTCTCTGGCGCCTCAATTACAGTGGCATTGTTTTTGTAAATCTTCAAGGATCGCTGAGCGCGAGCGTCGACCGTCTGTGCCGACTTGCTGGCGCCTCCCGAAAAACCTAACTGTTTGGGTTTTGGGAGCAGGCAAGAGCAAAGGGCTGCCCTTCCCGGATATAACTATCGGTATTTTGTTGTTATCGGGATCTGATGGCAGTGTGACCCTCTACGAGCCTACTACACGACTGTAATACAGTCGAATACAGTCGCTACAAGTTTTACAAGTCTAAGTTTTTAACAAGTCTAAAAACACTGAAACACTAAAATGGCCTGAAAATGGTGTGTATTACAAATGTCTGTATCTTTTATGAGCGCTTTGCCATTTAAAGATCCAATTTCTTACGCCCTAGCCGTCTTAGCCTGTTACACAAACTTGCTTACAAATAATAAAAGCTTTTTCATTTTTCCAAAATACAATGTACATTACTTTATGTAATGTGAATGACTGTGAGTTAATAGCAACGTAATAATTTGATTTATCAGGTATACCGGTATGAAATGAGCGTTCTTTTGTGAAAATAAAACACTAATTATTAATGGGAAAGTAAAAATCATTTTATTCAAAGTATTGGCCATTGTTTTCTACACATTTTGACCACCTTTCTGGCAATTTGTGAATACCACGCCAATAAAATTGTTCGTATTTTAAAGCAAACCAAACAGACACCCAATTTTCGACCTCCTCGTAGGAATCAAAGTGCTGCTCAGCCAATGCGTGTCCCATCGATGAAAACAAATGGTAGTCGGAAGGAGCCAAGTCTGGTGAATACGGCGGGTGGGGTGGCAGCTCCCAGCCAAGTGTTTTGATTGTATCCTGAACCGGTTTTGCTTTGTGTGCAGTGGCATTGTCATGGAGCAAAATTACCTTGCCGTATCTTCTGGCCCATTCTGGTCGTTTCTCGTTCAATGCATGGTTCAAATTGATCATTTGTTGTCGGTAGCGATCAGTATTAACGGTTTCACCAGGTTTTAGGAGCTCGTGGTACACCACACCCTTCTGGTCCCACCAAACACACAGCATTGTCTTCTTGCCGAATCGATCTGGTTTTGCAGTCGATGTTGATGGTTGTCCCGGATTAACCCATGATTTTTTCCGTTTAGGATTCCTAAAATAAATCCATTTTTCATCGCCAGTAACAATCCGATGCAAAACTGATTTTCTTTCGTGTCTTTGAAGCAAAATTTCATAAGTGTTTTTTCGGTTTTCCATCTGTTTTTCATTCAATTCAGGTGGCACCCATTTTCCACACTTTTTGATCTTTCCCATAGCTTTTAAACGGTCAGAAATTGTTTGTTGTGCAACATTTAACATTTCTGCCATTTGCTTTTGACTCAAAGTGTCATCTCTATCCAATATCGTTTGCAATTCGGCGTCTTCAAACTTTATTGGTGGTCTTCCACGTTCTTCATTTCTCACATCAAAATCATTATTTCTGAACCGTTGAAACCATCTTTTACATGTTGCTTCTGATAGAGCATGATCACCATATGCCTCAACAAGCATTCGATGCGACTCTGCAGCACTTTTCTTCAAATGAAAACAAAAAATTAATGCTTTCCGCAAATCATCATCAAAATTCGACATTTTTAACACGATGAGAAAATATGTTGTTGTCTGTTCAATGACTTGATGTATACTAAATATGACTCACAGATGTCATAGCAAACAAACAAACAAAAAATAAAGGCTCGTTCACAACAAATGTTCCCTATCGAGACATTTGTATCTTGATGCTCACTTCATACCGGTATATCGCGTTCCCTTAAATGGTAAACCCTTACATATCTTGCAGCATAATGATCTATAAAATTGTGCTTTGACTTTAATGTACCAAATAATTTAATATACATACTTATAATGGTGCTGAAGTACTAATGATTGCAAGTAATTTAACTCACTATAAGAATATTCGGACTTATTATGCCGAGTAATACATGCAATGTAACTTATAATAAAACAATGTAACTTACTAGTTGTGTGCTGTCGCTGATGCGCAGCCGCAACACGCATCCAAAATGCCTTAAGGCATTTCGCTCACTGAAAATTTCCACATATATGCTCCAGGTATTTTTTAATAGTCGTGCATTTTTTGTTCAACTTTTTGCACCGCTTGTTATAATCGCTCTCCATTTTAACTTCCTTAACTTGAACACTGCTGGGAAGTTGCCAGATCAATTAAAGTCGCACACAAAGAAAAAAAGAGCCGTGTGACGCCACAAAAATCCGCGAAATCCCTTTAAAAAATGTATCTATATATTTTTTTTAACTTTTTATTTTTATTATTTATTCAGAGCTAGATGCGGGGTGGCAGGATTACTGCTGGACGATCTGCTGGTACTGGGGGATCTGTAGCCAATCTTCTTGGTAGTGGTACAGCACCTGTCCCTGGAAATCCTGGTACTGCACTTCCTGGTAGTGATACGGTACCTGCCCCTGGTACTGCTGGGAGATCTGATCCTGATGACCGGCTAGTAGTGCTGCCCTTAAATCCTGCTGGTACTGCTCGGGGATCAGCCGCTGGTGATGTTGATCAGCTTGTTGTTGCTGTGGGCCCGACGCTCTCATTATGGCGCGACGAACTTGGGAAACTCGCTTGCTGCTCGATGGGCCAACTGGACCCTTTCACGTCTGTTTAGGCCTCGTTGCCCTTGACCTTGATGGCCATGGTTGGGGATAACACCCCCGCGCCCACGACCACCCCCGCGAAATTGGCGACCACCGCGGATACCCCGTCCCGCGCGATCAGTGTCTCCGAAATATTGAATTATTTTCATCTAATTTACATTCATTTAAAATTCATTTTTCCGCAATTCTCGGAAGCTGTCAGATTTTATATTATGACGGGGGACTTATCGATGGGGCGTGTGAAGCGATCCTATCGATAGAAAACCAGTGAGGTATAACTTGTTCGGATTTGAGAATGACTTGAATTTCTCAAAAACTGACGGAATGAGCTCACTAAGCTTAAATGCGAAATTCATAAACAATTTTCCCTATCGTTTGAGATACCGTGCATGTTGATACAACCTCTGTGAGACTTACAAGAATTTTTTTTTAAGTTAGCGTCGAATTCTTATCAAGGGCAGCCACCACGGGGATAGTACCAATAAGGAACCAGTGAGGGATAACTTGTTCGGATTAAAAAAAAGTGTCCCGCGGTGAACACGTTACCAATTGACAGAATCCTCAGAAATCAAAATCTTATAAAAATAGATTCTGCTAGTGTATGAAAAAATCTAGTCTTTGATCGAAGGAATTAAAAAAATATCCTTTTTTGACAAAATAGCAGCTTCTAAAAAGGAAATTAATTTTTGTGGGAAAAAATCGTTTTAAATTATTAATTAAATTATAATTAAAATTTTTTTTTTTAAGTTTCGATTAAGGACAGCAAAAAGTAGTTGTTGAGCTTGTGTGAAAATAAGAGCAAAATAGGTTTCGCTGTTTTTAAGAAATCGTGTTCACCGACTTGAAAAACGGTAACTTCAAAAATATTTCTCAAATCTTACTACAATTTTTTTGTACAACAGGCAAATATATATACTTAAAGAAAATGCAAAAAAAAAATAGATTTTTTGAAAATTGCCACTGTATATAACCCCTTAAGAGACTATCTGAAAAGTCAAATTAAACATTAGAAAAACACAACTTTTACCATTTGCTCCGAACGCGTTTCGAACCCTCGACCAACTGGCGCACGTCTTAACCCCAACGCCATTAGCATGCGTACGCGTGGCAGGCTTAAGAATCCATTTGAGGGAACTTTGTTAAAAATCGAATTTAATTAACTTTATCTTTTAATCGAAGGGTTTAAAAAAAAAAAAAATGTAATGGGGTTGAACTAATTAAAGAAACAAACTCGGTAAAAAAAATTGCGTTGCCCTGATCAGGAGCCGAACCGCCTATTGAGTCCGTTTGCGAACATTTAGCGAGACTTCTGCAAACGCTCGCTTACTTGTATCGTTTCTAAGGTCGCAAACGAACATTTTGCGATAGTCTCGATTTTCTATCGTCTGTTGGTCCACTGGAAAGGAAGAGCTGACAACTTTTCCCTGAAAAATGGTGTTTTGACGGGAAGAACGATGAAAAAAAGCCAAAAAATAAGTGTTGGAAAAGGCCATTTTTCCAACACGTTTATTTGTTGCTTTTATTTATCCGAGAAGGGAAATTTATTATTATTATTTCCTATTTGTAACTGTACATCGTGAACCATATAAGATTTTAATATGTTTTTTACCTCACATGCTCCTATGAATAAAGTTTATATTTTCTTGAAGAACAACTTCTTCTGGTAATCTAGAAGTATCTTGAGACGATGCGCTCGAACTTCGTGAAGAGAATCTTCTTCTTTTGAACTCTAGACAGTTCCTCTATCAATACTTCCAGTTTGTTTACTATCTTCTTTTGTCCCGACTCCAATTTTTCCATCCTTGATTCGAAGTCCTTGGATTCCAGCGACTCTAGTTTGGATGGGGTTTCCTTCACGGAAATTTGGTGTCCTTCAATCCTGGCCAGCTTGGACTGCGTTTCGTTTGGTTTCACAGCACCGCAAAGGCTCCACTCCTGCTGGTGGAAGGCAATGTGATCGAGCATTGGTAAGACAGAATTGCCCGCATTGACTTGGAGGATCTTGCAGCAGACCCACAGATTGTTCTTAGCCTGGAAGTCTGCTCGGAATCCGCACAGAGCCAAGGTAATATATAGTTAGATCGAGACTAACTCGATCAAACTTAAACATGACGACTTTTCAACAAGATGGAAACGCCAACTGGTAGTCATGCTGGAACAAAATTCCAGATTCCCGAAATTTCCATATTCCAAAAAATAATGCATTTTGTTATTATTTTTATATATTATTATTTATATAGGAAAAATTTGACTTTCATTATCTAGATATTTGTTTAAATGAATGCAAATGTAGCTTTAAAATATAACCAGATTTGTTATTATTTATTTCTAATGCGGAAAAGTAAGTAATCTTGGTTATTTATAACTTCGTAATTAATGAAATGAACTAGTTCCGGCCTAGGACTCTTCAAATGTCAAAGCCATAAAGGGAGAGTAATAGAAAAAGCACGAGAGAGAGAACCACATTGAAAGCTCGGAGGAAAGGATGTCGAAAGGAACTGGCGACTGCAGATATTTTTTACCAGTTGTGTGTTGGCCGAGGGTTCGCGTGGCGGGGGCGGCAACTACGATGACATTATTTTATTTATGCTGTGATAGTGAAATACCAACAACAACAACACCAAGAACAACAACAACACACACAGAAAAACCTACGAAATCAAACGCAATATTTTCGACGAGAGACCCATAAACCACAAATGGAAAGTTAATACATTTAACGCGAATTAAAACGAGAAATCAACAAAAAGCTTTAACCAAATAACAAAAAAAATTGGAAGGGAAACACCAAGCAAACCCATTGCATGCCATATTTATAAATAAATAAAATCTTAATGCATAGTGAAAACAGCACCAATTAGCGTATAACCTATAAAGTCATAGTCAATATGTTTAGCTAGTTACAATTTACATAGATAACATTTAATTAGTGGCTTCAAACAAAACACCAAGAAAACAACAACCCAGAAGGGAAAAACCAATACCTAGTTCGATCGAACTGGAACTGAAAACGCGAAACTAACGAATAACGATTAGGGAAGCAGGCCAACTGATAAGGCTGGCCAAATATTAAGCTTATTGCGAATAGAGGATAGGAAATAATAATAGCAACCGCCCCCGAGCCGCGCCGAAAGCCCCGAAAAGCGAGTTCATTCAGAAAACGTGCCACACAACCGGACGGCCGCGACGTCGGCACAGGCGCAGGCAGAGGCAGCGGTAGGCAACGGTAAATGTCAAAGTCATAAAGAGAGAGAGAGAGACATCGGAGAAGTCGGAGAGAGAAAGCTCGCAAAAGCTCAAGACAACTGTCAAAACTGGCAACGACAACCCGCAGGATAAAAGTTAAGCCCGAGCTTTTGTTGAAAACAGCGCTAGATTTAAAATTGTATAGCGACAAGGAAGAGTTCAAGAATCTTCTGTGAATAACAAAAACATACAAAAAGCGATCAACTCAGACCAAAGCTTTTGCGGAAGACGGCAAGACAGAAAACGTGAATAAAGCGAGGATATATCGAAAAGCTCATGAGTTAAGATTACCAATACTCTCTTATATAGGCAAGGTAAATCGAAAAACCGCAGGATAAAAGTTTAACCGTTGCTTTTTATAAACAAGATAAGGTAACTCTGCGAGAAAAGTTGACAGTTTTTCGTTAAAAATATGCATGTTTGAAGAAGGAATATAAAAGGAAAAGAGCGTTCTTACTAACAAAATATAAATGATAAGAAAATATAAGGTAAAAGCTCAGCCAGTCTCTTAACCAATAAACAAATGTAAACGCCTTAAGGATAGTCTGACACCACAAAAGCTCAGGATAAAAGCTCGCCCAGAGCTTTTGGCCAAGACACACGCCTTGCCAGAATAATGGCCAGCACAGCGGTGGGAGCGGGAGGCGTCTCCGGAGCAGCAGCAGGAGCGGCCCATCCGGACGATGCCAGCAGCATGAGCGACGACGTCTTCGAGGATGCGGAGACGACGCAGGCCAGGATCGAGGAGCTCCGACGCCGCCCCTTCGGCGATGGCTGCTATAACCCGCCGGCAGCCCCCGTCTCCGTATCGACGACAACGACCCAGCACCACCACAATCCTCACCACCACTACCACAGCCAGCAGAGCCTGACCGGAAGCCATCACTACCACGACGAGTCCATCATGGCGCCCGTTCAGCGCTCGGCCACCGGATATCCGGGCTATCGGCCGTCGCGCGAGGCCCTGCAGATGTACGCTTACGGCAACGAGGACTACGACGATTACGACGATGGCTGGCGATCGTATCGCTATGACGAGGTGGACATGCACCAGGCACCGCCCGCCGCCCACCAGCAACCCTTCGACGACACCGTCAACCACAAGACGATCCTGCTGGGCGACTCCGGAGTGGGCAAGACCTCGTTCCTGGTCAAATACAACACGGGCGAGTTCCGGCTGGGCTCTTTCTCCGCCACAGTAGGCATTGCATTAACGGTGAGTTTTATAAATACAGTCGGTCCTCTGTAAGTTGAATGTCCTCCTCCGTCGAATCTTCTGTAACTCAAACTGTGACTGTTTAATTTTAAAATTAAATTAATTTTGAATGCTATATTAAACAAAAGCGTAAGGTGATACAAATTTTACAGTATTGTAAATGTTGTATTTTTGTTGCCAATTATTGAAAATTCTAGAAGAATATTTGCTGGCCTTAAATTATTTAAATAAAATTAATATTATGAGAGAGAATTCCAGTAAACTTTGCTATTACTTCCGTTTGATTCAAAGTACTTATTTTTGTGAATACACATTCAAAAATGTCCCAGCTGTAAAAATTAGATTTGATTTATTAAATATTATTTTTCATATGAATTTCATTAGTCATTTAAAATTTTAATTTTCCTGTGGTTTGAGTTACACGAAGTTCGACCGTAAGGGCTCTATTTTCCGAAATTCGCGTAGGTGAGAGGCCTGCGATTGTGGGTGAATCCGTAGCGCTGCTTGCTGCATGAAACCCGCACAGTAGCCTGCCCCCTGACCCTCGCCTGACCCCGCCCCTGCAATGACCCTCTGCCTCTTGTCATTGTATTTGTGAGCGCACATTCGAATGGGTTCGCTTATGTAGTGTGCCTGTGTGTGTGCGCCTGCCTGCTGTGTGTGCGTGTGTAATTGGGGAACAGCTGCTTACTTACATTTGGGTAATACAAGTATTCGCCTGAACACGGAGAGAAATTGTGGAGGTAGTTTTGGGTAAGGTTTCGATAAAATTGCCTGCAACCAGTTTTAAAATTTGTAGAAATATTTACAAATTGTTTTGTCCTTCAAATGTGTTAGTTTTGAATTAAGTTTTATTAATATATGTATACCAACTAATTATTTTAAATAAACTAAGTTTCCGCTTATTTATTTGCCTAAAATCAATTAATCGTGTTTAAATATTTAAATTCCTTAATAGGAAAAAAAATTTTCCGAGTACTGAAATTCAACAATTTATCATAACAAATATTTTTTATTTGATTTACTTTTTAAATATAGAAAACAAAAGAAATATGCTTATAAACGACTTGCAAAATACTAGCTTAACAGGCTCTAAAGCGAGTAAAATGGCCAATTAAAATAGGCAACATATTGTTGGGGTAATCGCCGTAGATTTTCTATTTTTGGCGGGCAGGAATAAATCCCCCAAATTGATTTTTTCCCCCCGTTGGTAAATATAAATCGCTGCCGTTGCGACCGACCTTTTCAGCGTTGTTGACATTGATTGCTGGCTGGAAGTGAAAGTGTGTGCAGCAGTCACATCGCACGTACGCACACACACACTCACGCGACCTGTTGCTGCCTTTCACTTTCACCCAGCTCGCGCGCACACAAGCACAGCCGCACAGCAAACGCAGACACACAAAGACAGACACAGACTTCCACCGCAATGGCCGCCGCCAATGAAGTTCAAGTGCAACGGTTTACAGTTGCCTTGGATGCTGGCTACCCCCTTTCCCCATAGCCCCAATTGCAACACTTGGCGCGTGCTCGACTCCGCACATACACACACATTAGGGTGGTTCATATTTATAAAACAGGAAAAGGACTGACTATACTATATTGAAATCCATCTACTTACATTAGTAGGGTTATGAAACCACATTGGATTTATTTATTGGGCTTTCCGTAGGTGCGAACAATACAATTATAGAAAAATTTTAATGAGCAAAATTGATACAAATTAAAATGTTGAAAAAAAATTTTGTTGGAAAAAAAGCAAGCAATAAATAAATAAAGTTGTATGCTCTTTACCGGAAAATGTCGAGTAAAGATTATATTTTGTTTCTTCATTTGCGCTCCAAGAATATCATCAAAGGGTTCAGCACTTCCATTATCCGTAATTACTCATAAAGATCTTTTAACTGATAGAAACCCCTGAATACAAAATATCGAATCAATAACGTTCGATTTATGTTCAAAATATTTGTGCTTGAACCATCATGATAAGTAAAGTGAGTTCCCATAAACCCTTAACTAGTTTACAAATTTACCTTAATAATAAATATATATATATAAGAATATTTCTTTTAAAATGGGCTCACCCTGTTGAGCACCCACCTGAGACCCGAGACCCCGAGTCCCCGTCCCCGGGAAGCCAGCTTCCACGTTTCTAGGCCAGGGCTGCTGCTGCTGGTTATTCAAAGCCAAAGCCAAAGCCAAAAAACCGAAGCCCCACGAGCTGGAAACTCGAACTCGAACTCAAATCGAAGCGAAGCCGAAGGTCTCGGCAGCTGAGTGATGCGAGTTCTCCTGGGTCCACCAGCCAGCCAGCCAGCCAGTCTAGCTGTGGGTCTGAACGCTGACGCTTCGATAGCATCGCGCGCGCATCCTTTGTCGCCTTTCCAAATATTCCAACTTCTCCAGTTGCCAGAGGCTCCAGCCGAGAAAGCAGAAACAGAAACGTAAAGTGAAGTGCTACAGCCTGTCGCCTGTCGTCTGTGTTTCAGTTTCAATATTTCTGGCGCGCACCTCAAATATTTGAAAATTCTGTAAAAATTGCCTTTCGAGAGTGCTGCATTTTTTAGTTGCTATTTTTGGCGCTTTCACTACCTCAGCTGTGCATGTGTGGGTGTGTGTGTGGTTGTGTTTGCGTTGTGGTGTGTGGGTAAATTGACAAGGTCGTGCGCGAGTTTAAAAATAAATGAAAACAATTATGTTCGCGCGCTCTCTCTCGCTTGGCATTTAATAATTCAAGTGCAGCGAAAAATGTTTTGGCAAACGCTTGTTGGTTTTTGCGTTAAGCGTTAAGCGTATTTGGGAATTCCTGTTGACTTCCAATTTAATAATCTGTTTGTTCCGTGACTTTAAAGGAAATGTTTGCATTGGGAATGGTTTGTGAATTCTAATCAAACAGGATGATTTTTGTGGGTAAATTGGGAATTGTTGAATGGAAATTGGGTTATTCAAAAAGCTAAATAATTTATATAATTAATAATATAAGAACACTATTTATTGGTGAAATAATTTCAAATAATATTTTCAAGCTGTTTTGTGTGTTTAAAGATTTACAATATATTTTTATTTTATTAAAAATTCGTTTTAAAAATCTAATTTAAGCATGTTTAGACGAAGTGAATTAGCCAAGTCCATGTGTTTTTAATTCCACTCCAAAAAGCTTTTATTAAAATATTGTGGAATTTGAATTTGAACTGGCCAGATCAGTCAACTAATTATATATGTAGCTCCCAAAGGATCGATTTTTAGAGATATCGGATTAAATCAAAATAAATGACCCTTGAATTCAATTTGTAGTATTGTTATTGCAAAATAATCGGCTTGGCGAAGTAAGCTTCCTTTTTATTTTTTAAATTTGTAAATTAGAAAATAGTTCTTGGTCTAGAGGTCTTGACTTACACAAAATAAATCAAATCGCGACCGTATGATAAAAACGCAAAGCTTCAGTATACAGCTGTTTCTGACCTTGCCAGTACTACGTTTGCTGACCGACCTTAATATTCGGCTTGGTTATTACCAGTGGTGAAGTCTAAAGCATCCCTAGCATATAATTTTTGTCGCCAAAGAATGGTTCAAAGCAAATATATAAAGTTGGATTGCCATAATAGTTTTAAATATATGTTCTTAGAACTAATTTTAAACAAAGCTTAGCTTTGTTTGTTGATAACCATCTAAAACAAACCATCGGAACAAATAATTAACGTCAGCTATGTGAACTTTTTCTGCTAAATATTTAAGCTGCTTTGAGATTTGGCTGCTTTGTACGGCTTTTAACAATCAGGTTGAGTGGAAAATTATCAGTCGATGATTTCCTTGGATTCTTGTCTGGCTTTAATTGGAATTTGATGAATGCAATTGAACATAATCCCATTTTGCTACGAACCTGATGTCTGCCTTGACTTCGGCAAAGTCTATTGTTGTTTACTTGGACTCGGGTTTCTTTCAAATGCGCATTAATTATGCGAGAGCCAATAATTGCGCATGAATGCAAACTGCCCCAAGGTCATGGTTAGTATCTCCCCCAGCATCGTCCCAGTACCACCCCTGATTTCCTCCTGATTCTCCCCTAAAATGTCTAGATGGCAGCGTAGTATATTATTTCACAACGGGCTGCATTTTCAGGAAATTCCTTTTTAAGCCGCTTGTGGTTTTCAAGGTATCCAACAAATAACCGAGGCATCGATTCTTGCAATTAAAATCGGTTTCGGTCCCCGTCTGTGATTTCCCAAACTTCAAAAGGGGGAATGGTGGAAAACTCTCTGCCACAGGTGCCAGGGGGCATCCCCTCGGGGTGGAAGTCACTTGAATCGTCATTTAAGCCGATTACTAGCACAAATCTCCTGGGGAGCCCGTCCTCCCCAAGACTTTTCATTTCATTTTCACATGCTCTCCCCAAAGATGCACCCACCACTGGCAGTAAGCTGTAAAGCGTTGTGTGGCTGCCGCTGCCTTGAAACTTTTATGGAAACGCTCTGCGCGCAAGCATTTCGCCTTTGTCCTGTCAATTGGCTCGCTCATCAATTTCAAGTTTCCCTTCAAAATCTCCACTTCGCACATGGCATTGTGCGTGGGAGGCGCCACAGATGTGGTTAGAATAATAGGTGGGACTAGAGTCATGGACAGAAAAAGTAGCTAATATTCACAGGATTTTATGAGGAGCTTGGTTTATAAATTTGGGTACTATATATTAATCAAAATCTTTGTTTTTTTTTGCAAAGAATTTGTTATTATTTATCTCAGCTGATAATAAGATTAATGAACATGTTTCACATTAAAATATTGATTTATTAGAATCTATAAACATATTTTTAAGTTAAATATAATGACTCGGTCAAGTCGTTTGATTTAATCTGAAACACGAAGATCTTGTCCGAATATTATTAAGCCTTTAACGCTTAATAAACAATTTGTAGTTTGTAGAATAATACGTCCTTTTTCGTTTTTTTATTCGCATTTTATTTAATCTACATATATGTATTTTTAATCTTTAAAATCTAATAGTTGCTAACAAAGCTCAGCAAATTTAAAAACCGCCAAGAAAAAGAAGTAGTGTTACATTGCCCTATTACCTTGCCCCAAACTGTGCTTGTATCCTTCTGGCTCGTCATTTCCTTAAAGCTCTCCTTACAATCAGGAAACTATTGTCTGGCGCTTCAGTCTGCTGGCGATGTTGTTGCCTTTGCTGTTCCTGTTATTGTTGCTGCCGTTTAAGCGGCGTGATTGAGCGCTAAATTGAATGTGTGTCAGTGTATCGGTGCGCTTCTGGGATCCTTTGCCCTTGTGCTTGGCTGCGTGGGTGCGCGGTAGTGTGTGTGTGGGTATGGGCAGGACATACCTCACGCTTACATGAGCATTGAGTCCTGTGCGTGGGCATCTGGTGGCTGTGCAATGAACCATCACACTGGCTGGCCGCCATGCTCCCGGGGCTCCTTTCCTGTGCTGGCCCCCATTCACTTTCTCCCGGATCCGGTTCCGAGTCCCCTTTCGCTTTGTATAATTACACGGGGAATGCTGCAGGAACGACAGATGAAGATGGTGATGGGGATTTCCCGCCATCCCCCGGCCCGGCCCGGCCGGGACTCACTTTCCTGCCCACCCAATTTATGAAAGGAACTGAAAAATTCTGCTTAACTTTTAACTTTGAACAAATTTCGTGTACTCAGAGAAAGGAAATGTCTCTTTTCCGTTTTTTGTCTCTCCGCTTTTCGGTTGTTGTCACCAGCAGCGGGAGGGAAACACTGAAAACAATTGGCATGAGTACAGCGAAAATTAACCATCTAAGGGTTGTGTAATAATTGCATTAAAGAGTTTTCCGATTGGTTTTCGTACGTTCGTAAAATCTTCCCTTGTTGTGGTATTTAAAGATATTAGATTTAATAAATAGAAAGCAAAATGGACTTTAAAATGCCAACTTCATTAATCAATTTCTCAGAAATCAAGTTAAATACAGTTTCAATATTTGTTCAGTCAAATGATTTAATTTATAGCAACATTATAATCAGAAAATGCATATTGTTTCCTGTGTAGGATAAATAATAAGGAGGCAGTGGCATCAGCTGGGCAGAAGACAGCGACAACCCAATTAAAAACTTTTGTTATCAGGCATTGCGTTTTAAGTTGATTAAAGTAAATTGCTCGATGGCTGTTCAAAAGGTTGTTTCATGGATCGACACCTCACTGACCCCTCGCAAGGCCCAAGCCTCAAGTCCGGGGAAAAAAGGGTAAACTTTTTGAATATCATTTGACATATTTGCATAAAGGAAACGAATTGCCCAGAGCAATATATATATTTATGCATGGAGCTACATTGAATTCGGACGTAATTAAAGGTCTGCTCTTGAGTGCGTTGCCAGGGATCGAAGTCTAATTGGTAAATGTATACCTTTCTCAGCTTTAACACAAATTGTCCTTGTGCCGAGGACTATCACATTACAATGTCAATTTCGGTTTTCATGGCCTCATCAAGCTGTTTTTCTTATTGTCTGCCATCTGTAGTTGTTCAGTTTTATTTATAGAATGGCTAAAAGTTAAGTTCTTGAAAGTTAAGTTGTATTACTAATAAAAAGGTAATATTCTGTTTTATTTATTTAACCTTTTGAAAAGTATTTTGCGCATATTTGTGCAAATGCCAATTAAATTGAATTTTCCAAGTAATTGAATTTTCGCAACTGCTCCTCTTCGATCGGGGAGCATCGTAATATGAACTAATTCTTGGGAAGTGCGTGCCTTTCTCGGCTTTAACAAATTGTCCCAGGCTCAAGGGTTATCCGATTTCATTGCCATTCCATTTCATTCGCCTTCGGAAGGTAGTTAACAGTTTGCACGTGTCCGCCGCTGCCGTTGACCTGCATTTAAGGACCTTCTCGCCGAGAGCCGCCATAAAAAGAGCGCTTTAAGGCGCCCCCAGAAAAGGCGAAAGAAATAAAGGTGAAACGACAGGTTGCAGACAGCCGTGCTGTGGGATGGATGAGTGAATTTGCTTGGATCTGCGGGTGAAGGGACCCAAGAATCCACGGCTCTGCCGCCGCCAGCAATCCAACAATCCACCCACGTCAAAAGGGGTTTTGTCTGGAAATTGAAAGCCGTACAAGCATATTGATATATGTATTGGCATTTCGCCATTTGCTGAGCTCCAAATTAAATTAAAGTTCGGCTGAAATTCGCATCGCTACTGGCAAAGACCCCAAAAACGTCAAGGCGAATAAAAGTTGGTCGAACTTTTGCCATACGAAATGTGATTTCTAGTTTATGAATAGCCTTGCGTGTGGGAGCTAAAGGAAATTTTATGAAATATTTTCTTTTGCAGAGTTCAATTCCAGTTAGCTTGCATTTTTCTTTGTGCATTTTTTGCTTGAAATTTGATAGCATTGTATGATTCAGTCATTTCCTTATTCGATTATTTAATATTTGAATTTCTTTCGACAAATCTATAGCCAGCTCGAAAAACTTTCCCACGAAATATAACTCTTTCTGGCCCCACAAATTCTAGGCACACTTGAGCGATTTGTAATCACTTAGCGTGGCATTTCTTGGGTGCTAATGAGCGCTAGTTAATCACAGGACTGGCCCTCTAGACCTCTGCTAACTTAATGCCGCTTTCCCAAATATTGCCAGGCGTACGGGCCAACGCATAATTAGCCAAAAATGTAGTTAAAGCCACTGGCTTCGCCTCCGTTGGCCTTGTGGTTCGCTTGCCAACTGTTGATTTAGCGACAGCAACCGCAATAACACCAACAGCCCCACTTCCGCCCACCTGACACCCCATTTTTCGCAGCCAGCCCCTTCCGCTTGTTGTCAACGACAGTTGTTTTGTGGCCCTGGGGCATTTGCGGGTTTCGGTTTTCATTTCATTTGGCCAAAAAAAGGGAGAGCGTTGAAATTACATTCAATTTGCACCTGTTCGCCTGCCCACCTGCTCTTCCCGGCTCATTGTTTTATGGCAGCTAACTGAAAAGTGAAAATTTTCGCCACTTGTATGTATTTATTTATTAAAGCACAATCACAACTGCGGGGAAACTTTATTCCCTCCATTTTGTTTATGGTTTTTAATGAGTTTTAATGCCTGTACATAATTACGCCAGTGCGAGTGGGTGTGTGTGTGTATCCGGGGACCTAAACAAACTTCCAGGGAGTGTGGGCCCTTCTTAAGTTATACATTCTTTTCGGTATCCCTGGGGGTGGGTTTGGCCCATCAATAATGAAGACACAACCGACATCCGACATCCGACATCCGAGCCGAGATTATTGATTTATGTGCGTGTGTTAAATATAGAATCAGGCCAATCAGCAGGAAGTAAAGAGGTTTCAGCAAGATGCGTCGTCAGCAGACCAGATACCGGAGCGACTCCATCGCCAGTCCCTCGGGAACACGCAAGCCCTCCATCTCGGTGGCCAGTCCATCGCCGCTGGCCAGCGGATCGCCGACGCGCCGAGAGTCGCTGGTCAAGCCCACGTGGCAGCACATCACCCCGGGCCAGTTGCCCCCAAAAACGCTGGACAAGATCAATGGCATCGCCTCGGACGACTCCGACGACGATGGCTATCCCAAGCGGCGGCCCAGCGTGATTGTCCACCAGCGCCAGCAGTCCATCTCACAGCAGCCGCTGCTGCCCGAGTACATGTCCTCCGGATCCTTGTTTCGGGATCAGGCACCACAAACATCGCATCATCTGCCATCATCCGGCAATGGTTTCATGGCTCGCCTGAACAGTGTGCGCTTGGCAGCCGGCGCTGAGCAGCAGCCACTCCTAGATTCAGCCGGAGGAGGAGGAGGAGGATTGGGCACTGGAGGAGGCGGAGGAGGAGCAGCACCAGCCAGAGCATCTGTGGCACCTGCTCCACCAGCCCCGGGCCCGGGAAACGAAGGGGCCAGCGCCACTCTCTGCAAGAACGCCGGACGAGCACTCATCCGCATGATTTCATCCACCAATGCGCCGGAGGAGGATGAGGACTTTGACATAATGGGCAAGGTGAATAAGCCGGCGAAACTTTGCAATTAGTGGGAATTATTCCGGCTGCCACGAGGCACCTTTTTGGGGCATCTGTTAATGGTTACCAGGCCAGGGAATGTATCCAAGGAATATATGTATTTTCGAGTTAAATTTAGGCAGATTATTTTTTTAAATAAAGCAAGGAAGGTAGAAAATTATTATGTTATATCAGAAGTACACTTTTCATACAATTTTTAAACATTATAACAAAAGAAATACATATTTTGAGCATTAACCAGTTGGAAAAAATAAATTGGAGCCCCTCCCTGCATTTAGCCTTCAGAGAGAGACCCCAAAGTCCCTTTTTCGATTCAACTCGTCAACTGCCAATTTGCATTCACAAAAAGGCGACAACAAAGGCGTGCCAAAAAGTATATTCTTTATTTTTTTTTTTGGCTCATACATAAGCATACTTACTGGCAACTTGAGGAGTCCGGGGGCCAAGTGCTCATCCCTCGCAGGGAGGAACTTGTTCGTGAGGCCGCAATTTGATTTATGTATTATACCTTTTTGTTTGACTGCCTGTGACTTTTACGAGCCGGCTTTTATTCGCTGCGCCCGCACTGATCGGCTTTTGGCCTGATTTACAATGTGATTTACATAAGCAGCCGAAAATAAAGTCATAAAATTCAATAAAGTGCAGACTGACAAAGGAAATTAAATGGAGGAAAGTTCATGCCGTTCCTTCGTTCGGAGAGCAAAGTTTTTGTGACATTCCGACCCCAGCTGCAGCTGCTGTTGATTAGAATAATTCTGGCGAATTATGACAGGACTGCGACTCCTGGCGGCGACTTCCTGTCAACCAGCTGCCAAGCGAGGCCACGCCAAGTCAGCTCAAGTTGGGGAATGAAAAATGTATAAAACGGGAGCTGCATAAAAATTTCATTTATTTGTCGCGCTCGTTAAACGCCCAGGAGATGGCACTAACATTTGCATAAATCCCCCGAGGCAGCTTAAAGCCATTTAAAGTGTGCAAATTAGTTGGCTCCGATGAGGGCAATTTATTTAGACAATTTTGATTTTCATTTGGGCCAGGTATGTAGATAAAAGCACAGAGAAAAGCATTGTTATTATATCGTATTATTCTTCATTTACCTTTTAAAGTACAAAGTTTGGAAAAGTAACTTCTAATAACAATTACATTTGGAAAATGTTATTCATTAAGAAAACTTCTTACAAACCACTTGAAAAATGTTATCTAAAGATATTCATTTGTAATTTATTTGAGACAATTATTTAATTGTATATGTTCATATTAATATTCGCACTTGTAAAGGTTCTAAGTCTTGATTTATTATATGCATTTACAGATTGTTACTTTCTAAATTAAAGTAAATAAACTAGCTGATTTCGACAGTTTATTTTCTGCCTAAAAGGTGAAGTAAATACAACCTTAATCTAATTCAAAACAAATCGAAATAAAATTGGTTGTACTTTTCCCCATTATTATAGTTTTGTGTGTTATACTTGCTTAAAGGCTTTTCTCTGTGTGTGGGAATACAATTCAGATAAAATATTCGTCTAGTTAGCAGCAGGCAAATATGGGTTTTCCCCTAGCAAATCAGCAATTGCAGTGTTTGCATAGCCCTGCCCTGTATGTAAAGCTGCGTATCCTGGTAAAGTCAACATCAGCTGGAAGGCAGAGCCTTTCAAAAGGATTCAGGCACTCGGGGATTTGATGGGGGGAATTCCCTGCAATCGAGAGCTCTCAGCTCTCAATGGGATTTGCATGTAAAATTCATAAGCAGCTCATTAAATATTTAGACCGCAACATTAGGGGCGGGCGCATAAATTATGGCGAAGAATAATCTAGCCACGACAAAAGGAGAAGCAGGTCCCCATATCCATTACCCCCGATATGTATATAATGACTGACACCTATGTATATGTATCTCCTATATCGCTGGACGGCAATCGTAGGTTATAATGCTGGGCGACTCGGGAGTGGGCAAGACCTCGCTCCTGATCCGTTTCCGCGATGGTCGCTATGTGCCGAGCTATTTCCTCAGCACGGTCGGCATTGATTTTAGGGTAAGCGCTTTATTCCCGCCGTTTGTCTCGTTCCTGTTCTGTTCAACTATTCTACGCTCCTATTTTGTTCAGTTCTTCTACTCGTTCTATATATTCTGTGTGTGTTCTGTGCTCAAGTACATGCGTGTGTACATTGTTATCGTTGTCATTATCCATGTTGTTGTTGTTTGTTGTTCTACTCTATTATTGTTGTACTTTCCGCATAAGTATATACTCCTTCTCTCATAGTTTATTCACATCTCTGACTCTCACTCTGACTATGACTCTGAATCCCGCATCATTTATCCATCTATTTGAACTGTTCATCATGGTGTGCACAGAGAGAAAAAGTGCTCACTCATAATATATTATAAGGACTGAACTTAGAGGATATATACACCAAGCAATATCTTTGATTTTAAGTGAGATCTGGCTGAATTTCGAGTTCCATTTACTTAACCATATAAAGTGTGATTAAATTGCTATTTATAATGTTGTTTTTAGTTTGAAAGTGTAAGAACTGAGCACTCAGACCTTGTTAATTCACAACAGAAAAAAGTTCTAGCAATTCAAAGGGACCTGCGACTTAAAAACCTTTTCAACTTGTGAGTCCATTAAAGTAACAAGATCCAGGAAATGAAAGCAAAATATGTTATTTATTTATATTGGTAATCAAATAGCTGAAGTAAATTGGATTAAGTTTATGTAAAATAACTTTATTATTTAAATCTTAAGAGGCTTAAACTGTTTTTTAAGTTGTAGGATTTTAAAATCAAAGAGGAAAATTGTAGTATAGTCTAAAATTGTTCCTACTTTTCCTTGTCTATAATTGTGATATAATTCCACAGATTAAGGCCCAGGTCAGTGTTTAGTTTTTCTCTCTGTGTACCACTCCACTCTCCGTCTTCTCTCTCTCACTCCTTCTTTCACCGCTCAGTGCGCCCTGTCAACAGTTGTCAAGGCTCTGAATGCGATTTTCACCTACTTACCTCTCTGCCTTAACGCTCTGTCTCCGCCTCTGTCTCTTTGTCTGTCTCTGTCCCTGTCTAATTCTCTCCTCCTATCCGTCTGTCCCTTTCTCTGACCCGTCTATGGGTTGCGGTTTTCATGATTTCGTAGTTGCCTGCGGTTGTCCTCTTTATGTTCAGTTCATCTCCGTGTTCTTGTTGTTGTCCAAACCCCAAGCCAACCATACAAATCCGAGCCCCAGTCCACTTCGCCGGAGTGGGGCTTGTTGATAAAGATAAAGATCCTTGGGGGACTATTTATTAAAAAGCATGTGAACTTGAAAAGGACTTGTTGATGTTCGTTCTTCCCCGTGTCCCTGCGTGTGTGTATCTGTGTCTGTGTGTGTGCCCTGCTTACTCTTCTTCAACGTATTTAACTTGGTGTTATTGCTTTTATTGTGCTTATTATTGTGGGGGTTCCAGTGCGATTCAACATTTAGAGGCTTAGTTGTCCTGGCCCGAGGCTGCTCCCGCTGCTGCTTCTCCTGCTCCTCTCGCTTTCCTCCATAACCCACCTTGCATATATCCCTCGTTTCCTTTGCGGTTCATGGCTCATAAATTTATTAAACTACACGCGGGGACTGCCTCCGCCTCCGCCTCCGCCTCCGCCTCCGCCTCCGCCTCCGCCTCCGCCTCCGCCTCCGCCTCCGCCTCGCTCTCGTTTCTCTTTCCCCTTACGACTATCTGTCTCTGTCCTGTGAAATTTTACAAGTGCCTCATTCGTTTGGCGTTTCCTTGACTTTAAATTGTTGCCATGTTTTCTATATTAAATATGTCGACGCTGGCATTGTCTAACTTTGGCCTCGGGGAATGCCTTCCAGCTCCCAGCTCCCAGCTCCCAGCTCACCATCCGCCGCCCTGCTTACTGGGCGGAGCTGTGGGGAATGACCTGAAATTTAATTCGCCGGGGAGTTGTTCATGTTGATTTTTCAACTTGGCTGATTCTTGGCCAAAGTATAAAGTAAACGCATATTGTATATGAGTGACTGCCAATTTATGGATAATTAAATGTTTGAACTCTCTAGATGTAGATGTAATGTTGTTCATGAACTTACATTTTGCCCCCTCTAAATGTTGTAAAATATGTTTGTGTATTTGTTTCTGTGTGTTCTCTTATTCATCTGAATCATCATGTATCTGCCCAAATATGCCCTGTCAATATTTACGGACAGAGAACAAAATAAAGGAAGAATAAATATAATTTAAGTAATATTAAGTAAATACCTTTAATATAAATGCTTTGAAAAATGTACAGGCTTCAAAATCGTAATATTATATTAACACTAATATATAATAGTATAATATTATTTTCTATGTGAGTCAATTCCGAATTTGTGGCAGTGTTGTGTGCTCAGCCAGAAATTCTTGGTTTATCTTTTTACTCGTGTTACTTTCCCCGAACTCGAAATCGAAATCAAATCAAGGCAATATGCCGCACATACACATTAAATTCATACACCCTTACTAGTACCTTTGCCATATGTCCTGTATCCTCCTCTGTGTATCCCCTGGGCTCTGCCCCCGTACTTTCTCCACACTTTATTGGTATTGACTGACTGTCTGAGTAGTTAGTGGGGGGGAATCACAGCATGGGGCAATCGTAATGCCAATGGCCGGACGAACTTACAACGTCTGCTGCTCATTATCCGGGAAAAAGGCAAAGGACAAGGCAGCGGCTCATCATTATGCCAGATCCTTCGAGGCGGGCTTTCATCATGGAAATTGCCGTCTGCCCGTACTTATGAATATTCCCTCTCTCAATTTTATTTTACATGTCTGCATGTGTTTTTGGGTTCACAGTGACACGAACCCACGTTGCGTATAAGTTATATGCATTAAGCATACGCAACGTTGTCACCTACCCGCTCTCTTATCATCCCCCTCTCTCTCTGTCTCTTTCTGTCTCTCTCTGTGTGTGTGGCACGGCTTTTGTGCATGAGCGTTTCGTGAATTAATTGCATTTTACATAACAATTGCATTTACACGGGCGAGTTTTGTCTTTAATTTAATTAATTAATAAATCAAATTACAAAAAATTACGAAAATGTCAACAGAACAAAGTGGTCGTCGTTGATGGCACCCGCGTCAAGTTGCAGATCTGGGACACGGCCGGACAGGAGCGATTCCGCAGCGTTACACACGCTTACTACCGCGACGCCCATGGTGAGAAAATCCTTTTACTATCCTTTTGAAAAAAAACACACGCATCGAAAAAAATTTCTAAAGCCAGTATCTGTTAAATGCACAAGTAGAAAATATATATCTTTACTAACTATTTTTTTATTTTACTTCAAAATATTTACCCGAAAGTCATTATTTGCTTTTGTATGAATATTAATTTCCTCCATTTGTAAACAGTATATTTTTCCAAGAAGTATAGGAAATTATTTCTTGCTCTTTATGTTCATATTGTATAGTGTTACATTTCCATGAATTCTACTAAGCTATCCTTTGTGTAAATGAACGAGGAATGCCGCTTTTTCTGTAATACCTTATTTCTTGGTACTTTAGAATGTAATGTATGCTTTTCATTGGCAACTTTGAAAATAATACATTTTCGTATATTTTCTAACTAAATTTTGTTGTTTTTTTTTTGTAGTTTGTACTAAAAGGTAACTTCTTTCTTTTTTAAATATTTAATGCGTACTGGTAATATATATTTTGTGTTAATGTTACATTCACGTTTTATTTTATTTTTTCGTCTGCATCCCCCTATGACCTTTGACCGGCTTTCCTTTGATCCTAATTAAATTTGTCATCTGCATCCGAAGCTCTGCTACTGTTGTACGACGTGACCAACAAGACCACCTACGACAACATACGCGCCTGGCTGGGCGAGATCCGGGAGTACGCGCAGGAGGACGTGGTCATCGTTTTAATAGGTGAGAGATTCGGTTAAAAGGCAACCTTTCGCCACATTTGATTACACTTAATCAACTTACGAGTTTCGAATTGAATTCTCTCCGCCTTTCAGGCAACAAGGCCGACTGCAGCGGCAGCGAGCGGCAGGTGAAGCGCGAGGACGGGGAGCGTCTGGGACGGGAGCACAATGTGCCCTTCATGGAGACCTCGGCCAAGACGGGACTTAACGTGGAGCTGGCGTTCACAGCGGTGGCCAGGTAGGTCTTCACATTCACAAACACATCACAAATTGGTCAATATGAGGTCTCCCTCCAGTGATGGGAAAATATTGACACAAACTGCCAGAAAATATAAGTATCTCACAGTAAAGCTCACTTAAGTGCTTGTTAAGAAAATTAACGTAATTAAGACCGTCTTCAAAAATATTTAAGTCTGGTGAAAGCAGAAATTATATCCTTGAATTTAAGTTAGCTTAATACTTATATACTTTCTTCAGAAAATTACATAAGAAAAGTATCCCATCACTGGAGGATTCTTTGCCTGCTAAGCCTTCGATTTTCTCCAACTCCTCCGCTTTATCTTTAATCGCTATTGTCATTTCTCTTGTCGTCAACAGGCAGCTGAAGAGTCGCGGCTACGACCATGGCGATGATGGAAAGTTCAATGTGCATGATTTTGTGCGTGACAATACAAAGGCGCGCTCCGTTTGCGCCCAGTGCCGGAACATGTAATTGGCCAATTGCCGTGCATCCTCACGATCCGCATCCCGATTCCGACTCTGATTACGAACCCGATTCCGAGCACATTCGAGGAAGAGAACACACAATAAGCCGGCACACACAGATCAAAGGGAAGTGGGGCGCACTCAGGAGGATACGGACAAGGACACGGGCATGGTCAAGGACACGGACACGGACACGGAGGGCAGAGCCGAGCTTCTGCATTTAATGAAACACACACACCCAAAGAGAAACACTGACAAGATGGCACCAATTTTGTAAGACCCTAGTGAGAAGGTAGATGAGAGTACTCGGTATGTTTTGTATGTAAATGGGAACTTCGGGGCGGAACGGGACGCGATACGTATAATTTTTTTAGGGCAGGCCACCACAGTGGTATGATTGATGCATAAAAAATATTGAACAATATATATATATATACAAATATCCATATACAACTGCATAAATTACTTTAACGAATGAGATAGAGGCGGAAGAAACGCAGCAAAATCATGCAACATTGAGATTTATCCAGCACGCCGTTGGACTTCGCCAAGGATTGCAAGGATCTTACCAGGAGATCTAAGTATATGTACCCAACCGAACCCCGTGGAGTGGGATCCAAATCCAATTAATGAGAAACAATCACTCAATTTACCTACGATTACATTTTGTTTAACTTCTAATCGTTAAGTGTTATGATGGCCTATCGTTAAGTTTTAGAGAGACCCACGTCGAGAGAGGACCCTTGGAAATTATTTACACCACGCCCACTAATGAATACCCTACGCAACTAAGTTAATTACTTACTATTATTATTACTATTACTATTACTACCTATCTATGTAAGCCCTGCCCAAACCCATTCGAGACGAGACTACATACATATTTGGAAGGCGCGCCAAGGCGAAGGGTGGCGCATAATCAAAGGCAGTTGAACTATACTATACTGTACTACTACAGCAGAGAATCCAACGCGTACATATATCACAGAATGGATGTAAACTAGCAAATAAAAAGCGTTATATTCAAGCAGACGTCAAGTCTATACCATAAACAGCAAATACATATTTACATTGAATGTGGTTTAAAAACAAACTGAACTATTCTCTTATTTATTGGGGCTTAATAGTTGGGCTAACAAAATCAATTTAAAGATTGTACATAAATTCAAATTTAACGCCTACCAAAATAGAGAGGCCAGACCTCTATAAAAATACTAGATTTATCAAAAAATCCCTTAACTAGAATACTAGCATTTCCAACCTTGGTCACACTGGTGCGAAACATGTGCTCGGTCGAAAACAAAAATTAAACGCAAATTAATTGGAATTTATTGGATAAAACACCTGCAAGCATGGCGGATCACGCTTTTCACCGGCCCGGGCCGCTGAAGCAAACAAACAAGGCACACAAAACGGGACGTCATCGCTCCAAAGGAGCCATTGATAATGCTATGAAGGGTAAGAGAGAATCTTGAAAAGATATCTAGGGGAATGTCCGCTTAACGCCATTTATCCTTCGCCTTCAGGCAAGGTGGGACTCCAGGCCGTGTCCCACAAGCACAAGCAGCAGCAGCGCAAGGAGCAGCGCCGCAACCAGATGAACCAGCTGCGCCGGAACAAGCGAGAGGAGGTTCTGGAGCAGAAGAGGAAGCTCGGTGGGCAAAACACCGCTCCGTTTCTGGTCTGCCTGCTGCCCATGCACGAACAGATCGACCCCAAGTCGGCCCTGGCCATCCTCGAGAGCTGCGACAGCGAACTGGTGGTGGAGAACTCGCCGAGCGGCATCGTTTACATGAATCTTCCACGGTTTAAGCAGCGTTTCGCATTTGTAACGCCGCCCGTGGGTCGTGGCAACGAGCTGGTTGCCCTGGACTACCTGAAGGTGTGCGACACCACCCTGCTCCTGACCTCCGCCGCCTTTGGCGAGGACGAGATCTTCGATCGCTGGGGCCAGCGCATCTTCAACATGATGTCTGCGCAGGGTATACCCACGCCTGTGGTTGCCCTCATGGATCTGGAGTCCATCAACCCGAAGCGACGGCCCGCCGCCAAGCAGGCTGCTCAGAAGTTCATATCCAAGCTGCTGCCCGAGGAGAAGGTGATGCAGCTGGACACGGCCACCGAGGGTCTGACCGTGATGCGTCGCATTGGTGGTCAGAAGAAGCGCATCCTGCACAACGTGGCCAACCGACCGCATCTCTTTGGAGACGTCGTGGAGTTCAAGCCGAACTCGGATCCCAGCGAGGATCTGGGCACCCTGGAGGTCACGGGCTTCCTGCGCGGACAATCCCTCAACGTGAATGGCTTGGTGCACATTCCCGGCCTGGGTGACTTCCAGCTGGGTCAGGTTGTGGCGCCGCCAGATCCATACAAATTGGACAAGTCCCGCGATGGCGAGAGCGCCGAGGTGCGTCTCTTGGATCGCAGCGATCCCCTGAAGCGCACCTCGCTGCAGAGCGAGAACATACCCGATCCCATGGACGCGGAGCAGACGTGGCCCACGGAGGAGGAGATCGCTGCCTCGCAGCAGGAGACCAAGAAGATGAAGCTGGTGAAGCGAGTGCCCAAGGGCTACAGCGAGTACCAGGCGGCCTGGATACCCGATGTCGAGGAGGTGGAGGAGGACCCGGACAGCAAAGAGGACGATGACATGAGCGGCGACTCAGATGATGAGGATGAGGATGAGGATGACGAGGACTTTATGTCGTGCGACAACAAATCCTTTGAGGATGAGTGCGAGAAGCGTGACTCAGACACGGAGGAGTACCTGGACAGTGTGTCCGTGTCCTCGGAGGCGGCCGTCAACGACGAGAAGTACGATAACCAGATGGACTTCCAGGAGGAGCGGGAGACGCTGCAGAAGCTGCAGCAGGCGCGAACAGATCAGCTCTGGCCGGATGAGATCGACACGCCCCTGGATGTGCCCGCCCACGAGAGGTTCCAGAAGTATCGCGGCCTGGAGTCGTTCAGGACGTCGCCCTGGGATGCCAAGGAGAATCTGCCCGCCGACTATGCGCGCATCTATCAGTTCCAGAACTTTGACCGCACCAAGCGGAGGATTCTTACCGAAGCCAAGGAGTTCGAGGGTGTGCTGGTAGGGATTCATCAGCTCTACTCTGCCTCCACTCCCTGTCTATATCGTTCTTTTCTTCTCTTGCTTTTCAGCCCGGATTCTATGTCACGCTCCACGTGATCAACGTGCCGGAGAGCCGGTGGAACGCCTTCAGGTCCGCCCAACTAACGGACAACATCATCGTGTATGGCATGCTGCCACACGAGCACCAGATGTGCATCATGAACGTCGTCCTGCAGCGCATGCCCGACTCGGAGGTGCCTCTGAAGTCCAAGGAGCAGCTGATTATCCAGTGCGGATACCGCCGCTTCGTGGTGAATCCCATCTACAGCCAGCACACCAACGGGGATAAGCACAAGGTGAGGCTAAAGCGACTCTCTCGCTTGATCCGTGCTAATGGGTTTCCTTCTTGCAGTTCGAACGCTACTTCCGTCCGTACGAGACTGTTTGCGCCACCTTCTACGCCCCCATCCAGTTCCCCCCGGCCGCAGTGCTGGCCTTCAAGGTGAACCCCGACTCCACGCTGGCACTGGTGGCCCGCGGACGCCTGCTCTCCTGCAACCCCGATCGCATTGTCCTCAAGCGCGTCGTCCTCAGCGGCCATCCCATGCGCATCAACCGCAAGTCTGCGACGATTCGGTACATGTTCTTCTACAAGGAGGATGTGGAGTACTTCAAGCCGGTGAAGCTAAGGACCAAGTGCGGGCGGCTGGGACACATCAAGGAGTCGCTCGGCACCCACGGCCACATGAAGTGCTACTTCGACGGGCAGCTGCGGTCCTACGACACGGCCTTCATGTACCTGTACAAGCGCGTCTTCCCCAAGTGGACGTACGAGGAGTGCCTGGTGCGGACGGCGGAGCACGAGCGCCAGCTGGCGGCGGCGGATAGGCAGCAGGTGGCAATGGATATTTAGGCACCCCACTATTGCCTATGGAAGTACATACGATGTGTACGATATATGTATAATAGGAATAATAGAATTATATTCACAAACAATTGTCTTAACTTACTGTGGAGGCAATATAATATACATACATAAAACGTGGATACGATTAAAAGCTTGCCGCATTGCACAAGGATCGGGAATCAAAGATCAGGGTCGGGCTCTCATATATGGCTAATACAGATTTGTGGCTAGGAATTTAGGGATCTGGGTATTCAGTAGTTGGTGGACAAGCACTTGCGCCGCTTCTTCTGCAGCTGCTCGATCTGCTCACTGATCTGGATGGGCGTCTGGAACCCTCGGACGATGCTGTTGACGTTCAGGACCGTGGCTATGAACTGGCTGATGGATATGTGCCAGGACTCGGAGAGGTTTGTGCTGCTGCTGCTGCTGTCGCCGCTGCTGGTCGTTGTGGTCCTGGCCTTTCCGCCGGCTGCCTGGCGCAGCTCCTCTTCGAGAGCCACAAAGAGGCGGGTGGTGCTGCTGGGCTCCGCTGCGGGTGTGGTGGGATTGCCATTGCTGTCCGGTTGCTGAGAATTAAGTGGGTTTACAATTAAGTGGATTTGCTCCGTATATCTCGCTTAAGGTCTTACCTCATCCCCACTGCCTCCCATATTCAGCTGTGTGAAGCTCTCCAGGCTGGGCTCCTTCCTAATATTGCTGTTGCCCAGCTCCAGGAGATTCTCGTCTGGAAATAGAGCACAGGTTGGTCAGATCTTGGTCCGAATCCATCACAAATAGCCACAACTTACATGCTCTTTGCATCTCCTCGTCCTGCACCAGACCCATGATTTCGATAATGCTGCGCCACAGCAGCTGGAAGTTCTCCTTGCGCATGTGCGGAATGCTGTGCTGCGAGCTGGACGCCCCCTCATCGGGCTGGTCAAGGAGGTAGCCAAGGCTGCCCAGGCTCCGCGAGTCCGTGGCAGTCGAATCGGCGCGCTCGAGTCGCGTGGCAGCGACCAGGTCGCTGATCTGTGAGAAATTCGATATAGTCTCGACATTCAGAAGCATTGGATCGGCGGCCGCAGCCGAGGCTGCTCCCGCTCCCATTCCCGCTTCAGGCGGCGTCATGCGGGCCGCAGACGCTCCCAGATCTGAAATATCCGAAAATGTGTCAATCGATTCGTAACGTCCCTGCTGGCGAAGCCCTCTCTGGGGCCCCTCATCGTCCCCCCCAGCATCTGTGGATGTTGCAGTACCCTGGAGTGCCGCCGGCAGGTCCACGTAGAAGGTCGAGTGGCGCTGCACTAACGAGGAGGAGGCGTTGGAGTTCAGCGAGAGATTGGGCGTGGTGCGCGACAAGTCCATGAACGTGTTTCCCGATATCCCGGCCAAATTGTGCAGATGCTGCGTGGCACTGACCAGGGCAAAGTCGTCGGCGTCAAAGTTGTGATCCGAGGGCGAGGGCAGGGCCTCCATCGACTCCGAGGCGTCGTTGCTACACAAAAAAAGGTACAGAATAACAATATTTTATTTATTTATCTAAAGCTAACATTTGGTATGAAACTAAAAGCTAACTGAAAATTAGGGGCATTAGCCTCTGAGGCCTACCGCTCGCCTGGGTGTATTTACATGTTTATTTATTTTGGTTTTGGTTTTTAAGGGTTTAAGTGTCTATAATTTATGTATAAGTTTGACTCTGTGGAGGAAGGAGAGGAGTTCGATTGAATTTTCTGTTGTGGGATTGGCTAGGAGTTGGATTCGGTTTTCGTGGGAGAAGGTTATGGTTCTGGGTTGGGAAACGGTAGTGCAGTTTACTAGAATGTGTTCGATGTTTATTGTCGCATTATTGCAGAGGGGGCAGGTACTTTGGAGAGATGTGTCGATGTAGTGGGCGTTTGTGAGTTGGTTGTATCCTAGGCGTCGCCTGTTAATTATCACTTGTTATTGTCTGTTGAGATTTGTGTTTTTAAGTGGGAAGTTTGCAGGGGTGTTTTGTGAGATCTGTTTGTACCAGTGGGAAGTTTGGTTTTGCAGATCTCTTTGTTTGCTGGTGTACTGTATCTTAATGTATTGTGTGATGTCTTTGTTGTTGTAGTTTGCTGTGTAGGTGAGTGGATAGTTGTGCGTTTCCCTAGCTACCCTGTCCGCTCTCTCATTGCCTTTTATCCCGATGTGGCTCGGGATCCAGATCAACTTGATTTTTGGGAAGTGCTTGGAGACTAGATTTCTTATTGTTGAGGGGTAGTAGGAGAGGTTGTTGGAGTTTTTTATGGAGGATAGGGAGTCTGAGCATATAGCGTATTTGCCTGAGTTTTTGGTGTAGTATTTAACGGCTTCGAGAATAGCTATAATTTCGCTTGAGAGGACGGAGGAGTACTCTGGAAGGAGTCCGGATTTAATAGTGATTGTGTCGTTGGTTAAGCAGTAGCTGATTGTGTCGTTTGCTTTTGAGCCGTCTGTGTAGATAAATTGGTGGTTATGGAGGGAATTTTTAAGTGAGTGGAAGAGCTGCTTATAGACTATTGGGAGAGTGGTAGTTTTGTTGAATTGTGATAGGGTTGTGTTTGTGGCTTTTAGGATTGTTTCTGGGTTGTATTTTTTGGATGGGTAGTTTTTGATTGGGGAGTATGGGATGGATAGGGTTATTGCTGGTCGCAATGATCCTGTCTATTGTGCTAGGGTATCTGTAATTTCTTTTTGTAGGTTTTATGATTTTTCCTATTGGAGTGTCGTGGGAGAAGATTAGTTTGGTTGCCAGTTTGCCGGTTAGGAGTTCGCGTCTGTTTTCTATTGTGTTTATTTTTGACTCAGTAGGTTGTTTGTAGGTGTTGTTTTGAAAGCCCCAAGGGCTGATCTTATTGCGGAGTTTTGGGTGGTTTTTAGGCGGTTCATGATATAGGGGGAATAACAATATATAACTTGAGTTAGTTTAAGACTTAAGTTTCGGCTTACTCAAAGAAATCCTCCGCCTCAAAGGCCTCCTCCGCGTCGTCCTTAGTGCGCGGACGCGGACGTCGCGATCGTTCGATCTCCGCCTTGGACAGCAGGGGCGGCAAGTGCAGGACAAAGAGCAGCTTCAGCTTCTCCATGCTTTTGGCGGAGCAGACCAGGCCCAGGGCATTGATGATCTGGCCAATGTCGAGGTTGCCAGTGCCCTTCTTGTCTGTGAGCTGATATAAAATGTAACAAAAATAGAGATCCCTGGAAGCCAACTTACCCTGAACAGCTTTTCGCCGATGTCCACGCTGACGCACTTGCGCCAGGGCGTGAGCTCCGTGAAGAGCGTGTGGAACACCTCAAAGTTGACACAGTAGGCCTCGTACCTGCCGATAGAGGCGGCCGCATCCTGGGCCGCCCTGCTCTGTGGCGACTGTGGCAGCAGCTGTGGCATCTCCGAGAGCGGGCACTGGGCCTTCTGCTGCTGCTGCTGCAAGGACTTCAGGGCGTGCTTCTCCTCCCGAATGATGGTGAGCAGCATGTGCAGGTCGCTGCGGCTGAAGTACGGGTTCTGGACGTAGGCCTTCACGATGGTTTTCTCGTTATCAATATCAAATTGTCGCATGGTCAGCCGCCGGTGCTTGTTGCGCAGTTCGTCGATGCGCTGGTGAGTCAGCTCCTCGCCGAACTTGGTGTACGCCTCGTGGATGAGCGTCTGCACGGTCTGGGTCTGGGTGCGCTCCATTTTGCGCTTGTCGTTGGTGGGCGGGACCTGGTACTCCGGGTTGTAGATGCCCTCCAGATAGTGCTGCAGCACCAGCATGGCCTCGCCATCGTCCTGGCACCGCAGCAGCTTGTCCCTGTTCCACTCGATGATCTGCAGGGAGATCATGAAGATGATCTTGGCGCCCTCGTAGAAGAAGCAGTCGAGGATGTGCAGCGAGCTCTCGTAGCTGATCACGCTCATAAAGATGGTGAGGAACCAGGAGATGGAGATCATCTTGATCACGCCCAGCTTCTCCAGGTGTCCATGCAGGTCGGGCAGGTGCGTCTCCACCAGCTCGTTGAGCACTCCCTGGTCGATCTGGGCGCCGACCACCTTGTCCTTGTAGTAGTCGGGCAGCAGGTTCTCGCACAGGCTGGCCAGCATCCAGAAGGCGTTCTCCTCATCGCAAAAGAGCAGGAACACCGACGACACAATGTTCATGGCCTGGCAGTAGCCAACCTGGGGGTTCCTCAGCGCATAGGCCTGCAGCACCCGTCGGAGGGCTCCGATGCCGTCGGTGCTCTGGAAGGCCGGATGCTCGGGCAGCGAGCGCGGCAGATCCCGATCGATCTCGTCGTGGGCGAAGCAGTCCTTGATGCAGGCCGCCTTCTCCACCAGATCCTCGTACAGTCCCGGATTCATTTCCTTGTCGTGGATCGCCCCCGAGAAGATCAGCCAGATCTCCTGGCGCAGCTGGTCGGGAATGCCCTCGACAATCAGATTGATCACGTCCGTGGTGCGGAACATGCCAATGCCGCGTCCAAAGTCCCGGAAGTGCGCCTCCCAGCGCACCATCTTCTCCTCCTGCTTGCGCACAATGTCCGCGCTAAACTGCGTTTTGAAGGTGTTCATCAGGGCCGTCTGCTTGCTCCACGAAATGTCGTACTTGGCGCGCTCCCGACTCACAGGACTGCGAAGAAGATTAGTTAACTAAATATTAAACCAAGTAAAATCAAAGCTTACATATGAATGCGCGCCAGAAGATCTGTGATCTTGGAGATCAGCACATCTCGGTCCACGATCTGGGCAAACATGAAAGGCACATTCTCCGACGTAATGATGACAATCTGATTATCGAACCGCTGCTGGCCATCATCCTTCTTCTCCACACTCTAGAATACAACCAATCAAAAGAGGTAAACAAAAGCCAAACCCACCTCCAACCTACCTTTATGGTCTTCATGGGAATCACCACACTGACCAGGTCCTTGACATCGCTGCGAAAGCAGAAGAAGTTCGGCGACAGGTAGATGTAGCCAGAATTGAATCGCTTCGAGTAGGGCGTCCAGATATTCGCCTTGATCTTCCCGTCGATTATCTCCGACTGCGGCAGCCGGAAGTGGATGCGGAACTCCTCGGACTTCTGGCGAGCCGTCAGGTCCCGCAGCAGCACTGGCTTCTTGGACACTTTGTTGTTACCCACTCGAGCAGCGAAATTCGAGGGGTCGTGATCGACGACGGGACTGTCGGGGTCGTGGATCAGCTGCTTGATGGCCATTTTATTGAGCTGCTCGATCAGTAGATGCGCCTCGCTGGCATTGAAGAGCATTGTGAAGTTGTAGGTCATGTTGTTGGTGGTCTTCAGGTAAATGGTGTTCGCATTCCGGCTGATGTCCTCGAGCTCGGCACAGCGTATGATGCGCTTTATCTCCTGTCCCAGCATGTACGAGTAGAAGCAGACGTGGTTCATCGAAATGTACAGCTGTCCCTGCCGCGGGATCTTGTTCTTCACATAACTGTTGAGGGATAATTGGAGATAGTATTAGGAACTCTCTCTATTCTAGTACTCTCCGGTTCTTACGTCGCCGAGTAGGAGTTGACCAGCTGCTCTTCCTCGGGCATCTTAAAGATCTGCCTAAACTGTGAGGTCATCACCTTGACGTCGGCGGATTCGCCGGTGTTATCTTGATTGTTCTGCGTGTAGAGCGATTGGATTTTGCATATGGTGAAGTTGGTCACCTCGTCCTCGTTCTCCATCTCGTCCAGCACTTTGAAGAGATTGGCCTGCAGCCATTCCCAGTCCTTGACTATCTCGTCCTGGGTGATGCCAATGGCGATTTCTAAGGTGTATAGGGATTAAATGGTTATTAAATGCGTGCAGGTAATGTCCAAGTAAGGGCTTGTTTTTGGAAAAAGAGTTGAAAAGTTATAATTAAACTAGCATTAATTGGTGCTTAAAAAAAACAAACAAAAAACAGTTTAGGATAGATTTAATACTTAATAATATCAAATGTATACTCAATAGTATAGTTTTTATACTCTATAGTTTCAATTGTGTATTTTCTAGTGTTACGAACCTATTTCGAAAATTCGATAACATATTGCGTTAGCTGGTGCAGATTAGTATAGTTTTTATACTTCCGTAGTATCAAATTAATAAGCATCTTATTAAGAAATGTTTAATACTCAAGAAAATACATGTATTTGGGTGTGGAAAGTATTCCAAATGAAGTTCTTTAACTCTAGGAGTCATTTTTCATAACTTTCGGCTTCTTAACTTGGATTCTAGTCTTTCTTTCTTGTTTGTTTGCAGGATAATCTATTATGGGTGCCACAGAAATTGCAGAGATTAAACTTAACTAAAATTAAATCTAAAAGTATGCTGACTAACAAACATTGTGAAAGGTTGTGGTTTTGGAATGATTAATAGCTCTTTTCTCTTATAGTCTTTATATTAAAACGTATTGTTGAAGTATTTCTAGGTTATGTTCCCTCAATCCCGGCTTCTCCTCCCTTATTGTTCGCTCGCTTAATTAAATAACAAAAGATCCAAGCCAGACCCCCGCTTTGTAATCTGAAGCGTTCCGAGTTTACGTAAGCGGTGCGGAGATGAAGGAAATATTGGTGAACTCCCATGAAAACCCAGAGCACCCCACTCGCGATGATTCACGGTCACAGATTGCGGGCCAAAGACCCGCCCGCCGGCCCCTCGGACTGAAACCGATAAGGCGCAAGATGACGATGATGTGCTCGATGGAACCTACCGTAAGACACCTCCGACGAGGGCGTCTGGTGGAGGATGCGGTACGGGGGTGGCTTGGTGTTCATCACGCTGTCGTAGGTGCCCACCAGAATGGACCCGAAGCCGCGTGACTCGCCGTGGCCGCGACGCTTCTGCAGGACAAAGTATCGCGAGTGCATCTCGGCAATCCTGCGGAGAGAAAAGAGATTTTAAGGCGATGGGATCCACGTTGCATGGCTGCCGTTCTTGGGGCGGTGCATGTGCGCGCGAGTGTGTGCGTGCGAGTGGGGGACTTTTTCTACGCAGCAGGAAACAGTTGAAAGTCAATTTTCAAGCTGCTCCAGCAGCAGCAGCAGCAGCCGCAGCTGTGCTTTTATTTGTGCTGCGAATTCAGAGTTTGTTCTTGAGTCGCGGACTTGGTTCAATTAGTTATCAACAATAGAATCAAACTAAGCACAACTACGCCGTTCATGCGTGGCTCCCTTGCGCGATCTGCAGCTCCTGGTGTGAACTGCAGTTCGCGATAATCTCTGTCCGTGAGACACCTTCCATGAACACACAGCAATGCACATACACATGCCATCACATACAAGCACCCGTTACCGTACCTGCACCAGCAGGCACGTTTTAGGAAGTTTAAGTGGCTTGTATTTAGCTAATAACTCACCAAAATGCCGAGGGTAGCAGGATTTCCTTCGGGTGAATCCACATCTTAGTTGTCGGTAGCAGAAAAAAAAACAAAATTTATCTTTGTTTAGAGCTGCTTCTTGGCAATGCCAAGAATTGATTTTCCAGCAGGTCGTCGGGAAAACACCTGCCAATGGCCCCAAGTACGCGTATCGAATCGTCGGCTAAATTTACTTTCGAGCATTGCCCCGAACAGCAATAGTTCGTAAAATCCGTGTTTTTATTCTTAATTGTTGTCTTTGGGGCAGTCTTTGTTGTTGGTCTCTGCGGTGTGCCCGCCTACCTTCCCGTCCAGAACGACGAAGCGCTTTACCAGAGTGGCCAGCATTGCTTGCGTCTCAGGCATCTGGTCACACTAGCTTCGACTTTGGGGTTTTTCCGCGCCTTGCTCGTTTCCCAGCTCTTCCCACTTGTACGAAATAGCGGTTCAGGTAGCGACAGGAGGTCGGATTGCGCTTTCCGCGAAAAATGCCGTAGAATAACTGAAATAGGACCTTTTTTGCCAACGATCGTATATCGCCGATACCTTTAAGTCAGCTGGAAATCTTAACAATAAATTCATTTAAATGCTTTATTTCTAAAAGCTTATTATGTTTTCGCTCAAAAGTCACTTTAAATTATATAAATAACAGTTTCGTTTAGTTTATGAACAATGGTAAAGTACCGTATTTATTAACCAATAAGATTGACAGATTAGATGTGATGAAAATAAAGTTTAAAATAGTGAACTTCATAAGAAATATTTGCGGAATTCAAAGAGAAAAAGAAGGGAAGTTCATACAGAATACCGTCGGGGAAATGATTCAGAGCTCTGCGATTGCTTAGTCCGCGGCTCAAGCAAGTTGTTTTCCTTCTCGCTTTCCAAGCTTTCGAGTTTCATTAGCTTTTTAGCTTTCTGCATCATTGGTGGATCCAGCAGCCAACTGGACTGCAGAACGTTATCGATTGAGGGTCGCTTTTTGGGATCCACAGTGAAGATTTGGTTAATCAGAAGCTTCGCGCCCTGCGAGACACCTTTCCATGCCTTATGTAGATAGGCAAACTCTGCCTTCTTTATTCTATCCTCCATTAGAGGGACGTCGTCTTCAGCGAAGGGAAACGTTCCGCTGAGAGAGCAAAAGAGCACCACTCCCAAGCTCCAGATGTCCACTTTTCTGGTGTAAACCGTTTGATCGCGACTCACATAAATACTTAGTCCAAAATCGCAGACCTTCAGGAGGGTCTCCTCGTCAGTGTTGGCCAGCAACAAGTTTCCCAGCTTGAGGTCGCGGTGGACTATGCCGCGATCATGTAGATACTTAACGGCTTGGCACGTTTGGTAAAAGTACAGTTTAGCATTCTCCTCGTTCAGCCACTTCTTGCTCATGACCCGATCGAGAAGATCGCCGCCCGGCATAAAATCCAGCTTCATATAAAACGCATCCGGTTTGTCAATGACTTCGTGCATACGAACCACACACGGATGCGATAGATCCTTCATGATATTGGCCTCTTTCAGCACTTGTTCTGGGTCGCTCACCGACATTTCTTTCTTCCACACAATCTTCAACGCAAACTGCTGGCACGTGCGAGTATCATAGACAAGGCGCACCTCTCCGAAGCCCCCGGAGCCGAGAACGCGATTTACATGATACGTACTGGTTATCTCCTCGGGCAGGTCCATTGAGTGGTTCGGGATGAGATCCTTGAACAGGAAGCCATAGGTGGGCTGGGATAAGGAAATAACGTCGTCGTTATTCAAAATCCGCGCATTGTTTAGTCCAATTTTTTCATTATTCACAAAGGTTCCATTTCGTGAGAAATCATGTATGTAAACTGGACTCGTCAGGTCACAGTTTGCTCGTTTGATAACAAAGTGGACTTTGGAAATGGTCTTTAGGTTGCTCGTGGTCAACTCGTTGAGCGTGAGGACTAAATCATTATCCCTGCCACGGCCTGCGGAGAACTCGTCGCAGTCCAGATCTAAAATAAAATTAAGATGCCAACATGGTGCATTGTGAATATGGAACACATGAGCAGGTTACCATCAGAATAGGACAAGATGCTCGATATTTTAAGCTCTTACCCATCGTTTCGATCTTAATGTTTACGCCGCACAATCTGCCCCAGACATTATTCTCCAGGCAATCTTCTTCCTCCTGGCTCCCCATGCTGGATGACTGGCTCTGGGATTCCAGAATTTCTTGAGAGTTAAGTTCCATGCTTGAATTTCCGTAATTTCAACTCAAGCTAACTTTTTAATGCGTGCGGAAAAAGAGCGCTCATTCGCTTGTGTTGCCAGACCGCCTACCAAATAAGTTAACCTGGTCGCACTGGTTGGCCGTTTTCGAGTTGGTGAAAACCAGTGCTGACATTTTAGCTTATTTCAGGCTAGGTCTCGCATATTTGAAAATGGGAAAGCTCATAAAATTGCAAATAGCTATAGCATGAAATATAGCTTATTTAAAAATTCATATAGCATATTTTAGCAATAAATGCTTTCGTGACTTCAACATAATATTTTATATGGTTAAATGAGTTTACGGCATTTATATATACATAGGAGCTTTTAAAGTGAAACTTCTCTACGCGCATCTTGGATTTTCGACGACCAGTAAAATCGACTCAAGAGCGTCACGAAAAAAAGCAATAGCAGTATGTAAGCTGATCGTGCAGTTTGTTATCGCCGATATCTTTCATTTGGAATTTAAAATCATAAAAAAATTTTTTACGCTTGCATGAATGGTCAACTGCGGAATGGAAATGTGTGTATTTATGATTTCTCAGATATTCGTCGGTAAATTTCCCACATGTACAACTTGCCACAAAAAATTTGGAATTTTTATCCAAAAACCAAGTATTTAAATGATCAAGAAAATGACCAAATACTTAATTCAATTTACTAAAAAACGTTAAGAAAGCTAATCATTTTACATGTTTTTTTTGGATATGGGATTTTTAGCTAGTTTTTGCTTATTTTTGCTCCGAATATAGCTTATTTGGAAGCTCAGCTCCAGGCAACACTGCTATAAACAGCTGTTTTTTGCTATAAGACGGCGCGCGTCATAAACAGCGGTCATCGCCCAGTGTTGTCACCTCTCTAAGACCACCTACAAAAAAGAGCGCGCTAGTTTTGAATTTCAAATATTGACGTTTATTCAGGTTTTAAATGAAATTTACAAAAGGTTTTCGATCTCTTGGGCCATTACACTCAATTACTCATAGCATTATTGCGTCTCTCAATAAACTTGCTGGACTCGCTTGTTCTTGTTACATAATTATTTATTGGTTTTTAGGCATCTAAAAGTAGTACATTCATTTTTAGTGCAATTCTTGCTGCTTCCTAGCATTGGTTATCTCCGAATAGATTTACAATGATGATTTTCCCTCGCATATTGCTGCTGCTGTTTTTTTTGTTGTTTTTGTTTGCGGTATACATAAGTTACAATTTAATATGCTGCGCTTTACGTTTAACTTAAATATTATTAATCACATGCAATAGTTAAATAATAATGATACAAATAATAATTATACATAGTTCGCACACCCGCACACACACACCTGCCCAGCCAGCTCCGATCCGATCCGATCGGCCATATTTAGCGATATATAGAGAGGTGTGCGGCGATTCCTTTGTTAATTTGCTACTAACTAAATTGGTTGTTCTCGGTCAACTGCTTGCTTTTTACACTTTTGTTTACGGGCTAATCGTTACAGTTTACGCACTAGCATATAATTACGATTTAATTAGTTAATTCATTTATGTAAATGTATGTATATATATAGATTTCATTCTTATCGCCGACCGTACTCGTATCAATGCATATTTCATATTCATTTGTGTATATATACTATATATTTGTTTGTTTTCGTTTTTGTTTTTAGAGTGTCGCCAGCGCTGCTCTCTGGATTTGATTCAGCAGCGCTCTGCCCACTGTAAAGTATCCGTTAGATTGCAACAATAGTTTCGACTTCGAATTGCAGATTTCGAATTAAAGATTGCGGATTGCAGATTGCGAAATTGTGCGCTGAACTCTGCAGAGTTGCTTGTATATCTTCGCTTGCAAACTTGCTGAACTTCCATAAACTCTAATTAGCTGAATGCATTGAATGACATTACCTCAAGGTCTTCTCTCTTTGTTCATATATAATTTAAGTAATGCTACATATAATATACGTATATATATCAATAGATTTTCATCGTTTTTCGTTTCCGTTTCTGTTTCTGTTTTGCGTATAAAGCTGTAAGTCTTCTAGTTTTTCCGTAAAGTGCGTTTCCTCAACTAAATTCCATTCGTTTGCATTTCGCTTCGATTTCCCAACGGATCGTTCGTTCAGTTCGAAAAGTGTAGACAACAACAATAATTTCTTCGTATAGGTTAACATCCACTGATACTGATACTGAGTCTGATCTATATAGCTAACAGATCTACATATCTTTACGTATATTATTGGTGATCGGATCGCTTGGAGAACTATTGAATCCATTGAATGTGGTGCCATAGCTTCTAACTTTCTGTTTACTCGCCTAATTACTCGAACACCGAAAAGGAACAACTTGCTTTGAACATTGAGCTTTACGTACGGTACGCCTATATATATTAACATTTATCTGAACAAACTGCACACTCTATGTTGTGGGAGGACGAGGGGATCTGCTTCTGCTTGAGTTTCAGCCTACTTTCGTCTAGTTTTATTTCGCGATTTAATTCTGTGGTCTGTGGATGCAGAGCCCAACACATTTTGTATGGCACATAAGTCTAGTTGGACTCGGCATGGAAATTCGATGAGCTCAGAATTTGGAAAAGCTGGAAGGGAAAGGCTTCGCTTTCACTTCTCGTGTGTTTCAGTTGTTAGTCGATTGCTAGAGATGAATGCGCTTAGGGCCTAATAAATTACTTGTAACAACTTAAGAATTACACAAATAATAATAATAATAATGATAATAGTTATTAATTAATGATTTAACTCGATTCTTGTGCATTCTGCTGTTTCGCGCCGTGTGGCTTCGGCCTCGCCTCGCTGTTGCCCTCGCAGCGGGGTCCTGTTTGTGTTTACTTCGTCCCTCGACCTGGGGGCCGCATCCTTAACTACAACTACTGAGGAGCATTGTGACTAGAGTGAGGAGCATCCACGTCGCTGTGGCCGCCAGTGAGTTGGACCCACTGGGCTTGCTGGTGTCGCGCGGCTCCTGATCGATGATTGTCGGATTGTCGCCGGTGTTTACATCGGGGCCTAAGAGGGAGAGTAAATATATTCATTAATATATTTGTGAAGAGGAAACAACAAAACCTGATCCTTGTCCTTAACAAGATCTTTGCAAGTTCTCTAGCATTTCTTAAAAAAATATATAAAAAGCTTACCATCGCCGGAACCATCACCGGAGCCATGGGCGCCACCGTACTCCTCCTCGTCGTCGCCGATCTGGCCCTCTCCTCCGCCAGAGCCCTCGTGGCCCATGTCGCTCTGAATATCATGCGACTGTATGCTGTTCGATGGTGTCTGCTAAATTAAACATTTAATTAATAAATAAATAATCGATTACAAAGCAGAATCCTACCGCTGCTCCGATGCTCATGCGGATCTTGATGAGCTTGTCCCCAAGCTCGTTCAGCTGGCTAGCCTGGGTTATGGAATTGTAGGGCACCTCCGGATTGTACCGCTGGGCATCCGTACCCGGGCCTATAAGCAGCTGGTTGTACTCCCCAAAGCGATCGCCTGTCCAGCAGGAGTGATCCTCGCGAGAGCGCTGCTCGTTACAGAAGCTGCAAAAGTAGGAGAACTTAGTAAGTGAGGGCTGTTTACTCATTCCAAATTTGTCTTTTTCCCTGAAACTGTTAACTGTACAAAAAATATATTTTACGATCAAAGAAAACTGGTCAAAATGTTCAAGGAACTGGTCCTGTATATTCATCGATTGGCCCACGACTTTTGCTTGGCCCCTCCATTAGCTCCAGCTTCGAAGCAAGTAAGTCTATAATTTCTTATTCATTTACAACTTATGTACAATCCCAGGATATATTTTCCTGTGCAATATTGTATCTAAAGACCCCATTTCATTAATAATCTCTAAACCTCTTTTCAGGGCTGTCGTGTGGCGGTGAAGAACAGTTTTCTTGCCAACTTGATTTTCTTCATTGCCATCGGCACACCGCTCTACTTTTGCCTGCTGAAGGATGTGATCCAGCTGAAGTTCGGCAAACCCAAGAAGGGCTAACCGGAAACACACATTTAAAACCTTAATGTTTTAACACAAACACAAGTTATGGGTCGGTCGGTCAGTGTGTATCTTAGTTAGTGCTTAAACTTAACCAATACAGTTTGCGGCAACATCTGTTGATCACTTACTTGTCCACGATGTTCGTGTAGAAGTCCTTGCTCTTGTCGATGGTGGACAGGAAACGGACCATGCCCGGATCCGGGGCCGTGGCATACTTGATGGCGTTCTTGTGCGGCTGAGGCTTAGCATCCGGCTCTCCGCTGGCATAGGGCGTCAGGCTGGGCGTTCCGCAGGTCTTCTTCACCTGAAATGGAGATAGCAAGAGATTGCGATGTAGTTCCTCTTCCACTTCCAGCGGCTAATCGCCGCCGCTCATGCAAGCCGCACGTGTGTCCCCACACCTGCATGTAAATTGCAACTTTCAGGGGGGAAGTGGAGTTTCCCCCACTCTAATTTAGCATTTTTAAATTCCCCACAACAGGCAACAATTATGCGGAGAGGCAGCTATTGGATGCCGTGAGCACGTTTAACAAGCTCTCGAAATGCCACAGATACTTTTTCGAGGCTTCTGCTGCAGCGATCGGCATCAGACTTTGACTTCGACTTCGACTCGGACTCGGACTCGAAGGCCGGAACTGAATTCCAATTCATTAAATTCACTTAAAATGTTCATAAATTAACTGGCAATTAAACCATTAAGCGAGCGTGTCCTTGGGACGCAAGTAAGTGAAATCGATCGTATCTTCTGATGGTCGATAGCAAAAAATAAAACCAGTTCGAAGGGGATGGCTGAGATTTTTAAGAACAAAAATATATAATCCTCTTTTTTTTTAGCATAAGAAATGGGTTTTCCATCAATAATAATAATAATAATAATTATTGCAAGAGCTTAAATTGCTAAAATGTTTTCTAACTTCGTAAAGGATATAATTTATGATTTTGTAGAAAACAAAATTATTATTCAAGCTGAAGCTGAAGCTTCTGCTAAGAATTACCGAGTTTATTCTCAATGAAAAAACCCTCTGGGTTCTCAGAGTCCACTTACCTTTTGCTCCAGTTCGGGGCCATTGTGCATGGCTGCCATGATTGCATCCGAGAGCTTCGACTGCAGCTGCTTGATGACATTGACGATGCCGTTTTCCGAGAGGATGTGGGTGGTGACCAGGTTGTTGAGGGCATCCACTACATTCGACCAGGGACTGTCCAGCGAGCCAGCGTACTCCGCCGAGCAGCCACTGGGGATAATACATAATTAATTAGTAAAAATAAAAGGAATCCGTTTTTAATGTATCTATTAAAAATTACTTATTAAGGAGAGCTAATAAGGAAATCAATTTAAATACTCCGTACTCCAAAAAATACAACAAAACAGAAACTCACCGCATCACGTTCTTGCAGTAGCCGTCGCAGAGCTTCGCCTCCGTCCGCGAGTGGTGGCCGTTGCAGTTGGGGCAGTAGTACATCTTGAGCAGGTGCATCTTGCAGGAGTCCGAGAGCTGCTCGCCGTAGAGGGCGTCTGCCTCGGAGAGGACCTCGGCCGCCTGCAGCAGGGCGTTCAGGAAGACGTTGGACATGTGGACGCTCTTGCCGAGACTGGCCTGCAGCTGGCGCGGGATGTCTTTGAAGGGGCGCAGCTCCTCGAAGTTGTGCTGCAGACAGTTGATGTAGTCCTCGTGCAGCTCGCCCAGATGCTCCTTGTTCAGATGCACCATCTGGTGGTAGGCCACAGGGAAGAGTTGCACGAAGAAGTGATGCACCGCCTCCTCCAGTTCGTTCTGTACACTGGTGACGGCCCCGAAGCCGCGTCTGCCATTGCTGTTCGTGTAGTTCGCGGCGAAATTCATGTGCCTAAGGGAGGTAATATATTTATTAATAAGTATAATAATAGTAATATTAATAAAGTCGTAACTTACTTCATGATATTTATGTACAGGTTACCGATCATCTGGCGGGCGCGCGGCACCATGCGGTAGTAGATCGTTGAGAAGACCGATTGCGTGTTGTTCTCCGACTGGTGGGTCAATTCCATGATGTGATCTGGAAAAATAAGAGGGGAAGGCATCCATTAGGTCTGGCCAAAGGTATTGCGGTCTTATTGTTATTGTTATTCCTAGCGAAATTTAATCACTTTGCTGCCGAACTTTTCCCCCGACGGGACTCGCGAAACTTCTGTCCTAATGGCCTGGCTGGAATTTCCGCCCATCACGAGGAAACAAAATAGTTGTTGGCTTTGCTCTCCATCTCTCTCTCTGTGTAAGCTTTTAGTTAATGAAATACAATTTAATATGGCCTTGCCTGTTGTCTGCCGAGGGCAAATATGAATAAATTTATGGATGTTTGCAATTTTACTGAGAAAAAAACTACCAAGGATAAGCAATATACGTGGGCTGCTACATATATTTCTGGCCTAATAATGAAAATACGAATATTTATTAAGGAAAATAGTTTTATTGTTTTTCAAAATATTCTCCATCAAGATTTACACACTTTTGCATGCGCTCAAACCAATTTTCGAAGCACTTTTTCCACTCTGATTGACACACCTCAAAAACATGGTTTTTGAATGCTTCAACAGCATCTTCTGGCGACGAAAATCGTTGACCACGCATTTTCTTCTTGATGTGAGGGAATAAAAAGAAGTCATTTGGTGCCAAGTCAGGACTGTACGGCGGATGACCCATCAATTCGACGTTTTGGCCAGTCAAAAAGGCGCTGGTTTGAGCCGATGTGTGAGAGCTCGCATTGTCATGGTGCACAATGATTCGTCTTCCCTTGTTCGTTTTTCGAATTTCACCGAAGACTTCAGGCAAACAAATGGTGGTGTACCAATCAGAATTGACCGTCCTACGTTGCTCAAGAGGAACAGTAGCCACATGACCAGTTTTTGCGAAGAAACAGGCGACCATTTGCTTCGAAGTGCTTCTTCCACGAACAACTTTCGTTGGATTTGGCTCGTCTTGGAAGACCCACACGGTCGATTGCTGTTTTGTTTCGGGCTCATACGCATAGATCCACGATTCGTCACCTGTGACGATCTTATAAACGTCTTTTGAAGCACCGCGATCGTATTTTTCAGCATTTCTTTACACCAATCCACACGAGCCTTCTTTTGAGCGATTGTCAAATTGTGCGGGATCCAACGAGAACAAACCTTTTTACAGCCAGGTGCTCATGCAATATCGAATGTATGCCTGGTGGAAGAAATGCCTAGGGATGCCTCTATCTCACGGTATGTCACATGACGGTCTTGCATTATTAGTTCACGTACGCCATCGATGTTTTCTGGCACAACGGCTGTTTTTGGACGACCTTCGCGGAATTCGTCTTTGAGGGAGCGTCGGCCACGATTGAATTCGTTGTACCAGTTTTTCACAGTGCTATACGATGGTGCTTCATAGTCATACAAAGATTTAAGTTCATCGCTGCACTCTTGTCGTGATAATCCACGCCGAAAGTTGTGAAAAATGATCGCACGAAAATGTTCACGAGTTAATTCCATTTTTTTGCGAAATTGATTTTTTTAAGTAACTGTAAACAACACAAATGATAGTCGTACGTCAAACCGTTCTGAGTACGTTTATGCTTAAAAATGTCGAACTTTTCAATGGAAATGTCAGATTCCACCTAACAACACTTAGTGTTGCCTAGGCCAGAAATATATATAGCAGCCCACGTATTAATATATATCAATATTTTGTTTGTATAATATTTATATTTGCTATTTATGCATTCATTTGTACAATTGATATTTAAAATGAAAATAAGAAACCGATAGCATTATACAGGTTTATTAATGTTCCTTGTTAAACTAGCTTTTCTCTTTTAAAAATATATTCATTTCTGATATAACTCTCTCAATATTCTAAGATTATAATTTTTATTAATATAAACACATTAAAACCGCCCCTTAGATAATTTTTATTAACTACTTGCTTAATTTGAAAGGAAAAATAGGTTTATATGCATAGTTTTATCTGCTGAATAGTAGTCTCTCGCATTTAATTACCTGCTTTCAGATACTATCTATAATCCGTCAATCAATTCGCAAATCAGGCGGAGCAAGTTGATAAATTCTCTTAATATTCAGACACTAATCACACGGCTGAGCGAAAGAAAAACCTAATGTGACACAGTGTTATCTGTCAAGGTGTCAGCGGCAGTTGTGCGAATTGATTTGGATACACAGATTGGCTATCGATACACGCGGATAAAGATACAGAAACAGATACAGATACAGAAACATATACAGATATATATATACAGATACACTCCCCTGGCAGCCTGTCATTATCGCAGATTACAAATGCCCGAGGTCGGCGCTGGCTCTGCATATATCTGATATATGGAGATAGCATTGAGAAACTGTCAAATCGGCCTGTGATTTCTCACCCCCCCCCTTTGTTTTTCTCTTATTTTTCGACCCTCTGACAAATTCTAAATTGCAATACGCTGTCTTGTATATCGTTTTCAAACGAAAGTGTCAATCTTTCTGTTAATTGGCAACAAAAGAACACACAAAACACACATTTCGACGGTGCCAAAGTGTTTTCAGATTTGTTCCTTTTTTGTTCTCTGTGAGTTCTTCTTTTGCTGCGGCTCATTTTGATTTCGATGTTGATGTTGGAGCATTTCCGTTCTCAGCGTTTGAATGCGACTGTGTGTCTGTGTTTTTTGGGCTTGGCCCGGGCCGGGGAGCCACTTCGATGTGTCAGTGCCTCGGTTGGGTTTTGGTGTCGGTTCGGAGCCCGCTCCATCGGCTAATGGCCTTTGATGCGTCATCTGTGGCGGGCAGAGCTTACCCTTTTTAATTAGCGAAACTTATATGAATACCCTGAGAAAAAAAGCCCTGCAAGTGTCCGTCAATTCGGTAGATTTTCCAATTAAAATGGGGCTTTTCTGTCAATTAATACCCACAATAGACCTTGAAATAATACAAGATAAACAGCATAAATTAATTGACTCTCTAATGATATACTTTCCATGTGTGATAATTGTCGGACTAAAACTCTTTCTAATGTTATGTTAGCATTTTAATAGAGGCTCTACTAATAACTTGACTGGGGCTGACAATTGCGCAGGATGCGATAAATCGATAAACAATGCCCGCCAATTGATTTAACGCGCTCGCAACTCAAACCCAAACCCAACCGCTATAGATATACAGATACCGATGCCGATACGGATACAGGGTCGGGAAGTTGGGGAGCTCACACATCCTGTCGCTAATCTCATTGACGTGGCATAGTTTAAATGGAGCCGTCGACTGGCGGAAACATTTAATTATTGACACGCCGCGTCGAACGTGTTGATGCGCGGATATTCACATTCTCACACAGAGATGTGTGCTGTGTCGCATAGAGGCGACATCGGGATCCCGGCTCGATTGGCTCATTAAATCGGCGGGGCAACTGGCACAAAGTGAACCATTAAGGGGAGAAGGAGAGCAGTTGGGGCCGCTGAGGAAGTGCGGATGTAGCTCGCCATTACAGCGACTGACATGCCTTAAATAGCTTATATTGATCGAAAGTATTTCCTTTAGTGATGCAAAGAGATCTATTTAAAATCAAGAAAAGGAGTCAAATTTAAGTTAAATTTTAGGGACAATATTGCATGTTTTTGTGGAAATGGAAAATACATTTATTTTTTCTTAAAATACCTCTTATACTTAGATCAAGTCACACAATTTCTATAGTCAATAGAGCTTAAAGTAAGTTAGGTAAAATTAAGAACTTAAAACAAGATACAATGCCATCACTGGCTTCCATCTATATGTAGATCCATGCCAGTAAATTTCCTTTATCAGCTCGCTTCGTGGGCGGGATATTGAGATGTCTGTAGTGGCACTGCCTTCGCTTCACTGCCTAATTGCAATTTTAATGAACTCTCTCTGCGAGCGATTGTCAATTGGGAATTGCTGAAAGCAGCCAACGCTGCGTATACTTGATATGTATTATTGCAGCTGCCTTTGTTGGCTTAATATGCTCAATTAAGTTGGGGCCCACACAAGACCGAATGGCCAGAGCCGCCTCAGGTGGGTTACATTTGTATCTCTGTATCTTTGTATCTCACAAATTGTTAACTCAGCACTTCACCTGCGGGCACACACACACAACCTTTTGCTGTTGTGCAACTAATTGCAATTTCAGTCCCTGTCCAGCTCCATCTAGCCATCTGTGTGGCTCCATCTCCATCTCCTTCCAGCCTGACAATTAACCAAGGGCCTTTTTATTCTGGCTGTGAGGGATATGGCACACATATACGGAGATATAGCATATATCTATGCTCGGGAGGCAATCAAATATAAAGCAGGCCAAATGGCATTCCCAATGAAACATGAAAATTTCATTAAGCTGGGGTAGAGTTTTTTAAAGAGGAGGAAGAGCGGACGGACCCACGGCCATGTCGTCGTCACACATGGAAAATCGCCCTAATGGGCAAACACAGACAATGAAATTGAATTAGACAACAAAGTGCGGCCAAGGAGTGGGTAAGGGTCCCCGAACTGGCCAAAACACCAAGCCCACGACCGGACACTAAAAGTCCATTCATACAGCTTGGATGTTTGCTTTTAATACAGAGGGAATTATGTCTGGAAATGGTTTATAGTTAAGATTTGGTAATAGATTGCAGGGATTTGTGATACATTATAGGAAAGTGTACCTAATAAATAATTAGTATTTCGAAAACGCTTAAAGAAAACAGTAAGGTATAGTTTTTAATCTGAACCGTGACTTATTATATTTAATTATATTTAACTACTTGATATTGATTTATATAAGGACCCTTTCTTCCTGTGCATTTCTGGGCTATTCGCATAGAGCAAATATCGGCAAAGGCTTCGACTCGAAGTCGGACTTGTGCTTGGGCTTCATTGCTTTATTAGAAGTCGGCGGCAGGCAAGATTAGCATGCCGAGTTCGAGTTTCAGGCTGCGACCGACCGGTTTGGGTATCGGTTTTTGGATTCGGATTCGGTTTCGGTTTTGGATTCGGACTCGGGGATTCATGGCCCGGGGGCAAGCCCCAAAAGCCCCGACCGAGGCAGATGCGACCGCGGTCCAGGGGCTGTGCTCTTGTGTTGTTTCCCACGGCATGGCAAAAATATGCAGCGCACACACACCGAGCACACACAACCCACAGGTTTAGTTTTATTTTGCCCGCTTTTTCCCTGCCGCTTTGTATTTTTATATATTCTCCTTTATTATTTTTTTTTTGCACGCCGGACTTCTTCTCTGCTCTTTGGGGCCGGTTGTGTTTGTATTTTGTTTGTGGCCTGCGTTCCTGTGCGGATATTACAATTTTAGTATCTGCCGCATTTTTTATTTGCATTTTATATGCATGTATTTCCCCGCCGATCCATCCCCAGCCCATAGCCCCATCCGTTGCCTTATGAATGCCAAGGCAAACTTTGTTAGTGCTCTCCATTCTTGCTCCTCTTTTTTTATGTTTTTTGCTGCTCGGCGGGCTTAGCTTTTTAGCCGCGTTTAGTTTCGTTTTGAACTGTGGCAAGTTTTTTCCTGGCCCTGAAGTCTTCGTCGTCGTCTGTCCGTCTGGCGGAAGCAGCTCTTTGGATTTGCGACCAGAGACCAGACACCAGAGACCAGAGACCGGCGACCGAGAGGAAGTGGAGGCCAATGGGTAGGAGATGGGCACAGTGGAGCTTGGTTAATATTTGATCTGAAATTCAATTATTTTATTATATTAATATTAAATATCTCCAAATCCTGCCTAGATAAAGACTCCCCTAATTCTGTATACATTTCCCAGTTTAGAGGTTCTCCTGCTTGGCAGCTCTTCAAGCCATCTGGTGGCCCATCCTTCCAGTCCCACTGTGCGTGGCAGGCAGCTTAAGTGCTTGTATTGTAACTAGCTATCTGCAGGCGTGCCAACTTGGCACGCCCCTTTGGCGGAGTACCCGGCAATCCAGCATCCAGCATCCAGCTATCCAAGTCGCCACTCCAACAGCTGTGAGCCTGCGGCAAGCTGCTCTTGGCAGGCGAGCTCAGCTCATCCTAACCCATCCCGTGGTCCCACCTCATTCGATCCGATCCAGAGGCCCCTGCACAATGTCAAAGTAATTGGATGACTTCTCATTGTTGGACTCGAGACGAGGAAGAGGAGTGGAGCTCAGGTCGACCTTTTCGGCACCGACATATTGAAGTGCTTCAGAGCATATGCATCAATTGGAAGTTATTTGACCTGGACCAGGTCTCCAAGTCCCCGTGACAGTCCCCCGCTGCAGCGGTTTCCAGTTGCCTCTGGCCTTTTTTGGTGGCGCGTTAATTACAAGCGCGAGCTTTCAGCGTTTAATTTGCCGAGCAACTAATTATGGTAATTATATATGCACACATATGGGCCTGTATCGGATCGGTTCGCAAGTGCCAGACAAAATGGCAGCGCTTTTGTGTGTTTTTAAGGCGCTGCTAATTAATGGAACGACTGGAAATTAAAGTTTGCCTTTAAACAGCTCCATTAGTAACTCGCCATTTGTTTTGTCCAATAAAAGCAAATAATTATAAGCCAACTAGACTAGACTTGGACTGCCAACTGGTTTCGGTTGGGGGCGTCTCCATCTGCAGGTGTTCGATGGTTTTGAACTTCAGTTTCCTGTCGATTTCATTGAGAAATCGAAGCTGGAGTCTGAAGGTCGCGACTATGAAAAAAATTCGAAACGTAAACGTGAAGTGAAAAAAAAGAACGTCAAAGATGTGAACGAGTTTGGGATGAACAGCATTTAAAAGCTAAGGTTATTCAAGAGGAGAATACTTTTTAGCTGAATCTGAGCTCAGCCACCTTAGGTGTGTTCAGTGGAAAAAATATAAACAGAGCCTGAGCTGGGCAGGAAATTAAGCTAAATTAAATATAGTACCATAACTTGCATAATTCTTAATATTTTTATAAACTGAATCTTTAGAAAAACCTTTAGAAATTCAATGTGGCTGAGAAAAACATACTCTTTGATAAAGAAATATTTTTCTCGGCATGGCTTTACCGACGTCTCCTCGTTAGCAAGCTGGAAACTATTTCCAATAAGTCTTAAAAAATCCCGGGCTTAGTTAGGGATTGCCAAACCCGCCACCCAGCTGCCCTCGCCTCAATCATACTAAAACCTAATGACAACGGCCGCATGCGATGTTGCTGCAATTGCAACTGCAACGCAACTGCAACACCATCGGGTGGCAAACACTTGCCAACAACACGGCGACCGGCACTCTGTGACAAGGCAAACAAAAGCCGGCTAACAAGCGATGGCGGCCAAAAACCACTTTTGGCCGTAAAGACAAGAAGGCAGACGGGCCCAAGCACAAGATATGGCCAAAAAGACTTAAGCCTGGCCCAGTTGGAGTCGACGCGGATGGTCAGGGGACTGGGATTCGGAGGAAAGCAGCAAGTTGCAACTTATGAAAGTGCACGCAGTGCAGCTGCTGTGGCTGCCACAAAAAAATAAAGAAATAATTTCTGCAGTTTCCCGCTTTTTATGTTTGTTGGGGTTTTTATTTTGTGTGCCTTTTTTTTGCCTTGTCTAAAGGGGCAAAAGTTGTGCCGGCAGAGCAGTAAGTCAGCATTTGGAACTTTTATGCAGGCGCACGCCCATGCCCACACAAATGGGGTAAAGATGCAGAGGGGATGAAGATACACAGAGGGTAAAGATGCAGAAGGGGCAGGCAGGTGGCAGGAAGGGGAGCGGGGAGCGGAGATGGCGGCAGCCAAACGCATTAAGCGCGTGAGCAACACAACAAGAGGACAATGACAATTTACACAGTAAGAAAAATATAATAAAAAAAGCTCACTTATAGCTAATAAAAAGGAATTTACTTTCTGTTAAATAAGTTAATTTTTGACTAGGATAGATGCAAAATAATGTACTTTAGGTGCCAATAAATTTCAACGTTTTCTTTTAGATAATAATTATCTTACTTATGTTGTTTCGTTCGTCAGTGCGCTTGAAGATATTTATTAAAATAAATAAAGAAAATTAACTTAATAAATCAAGTACAAGTTTTAGTCCTCTGCAATTGTTTAGTCCTAGAAAATAATATTTTTCTCAGTGCATCAACGATAACGAAGGCAGCCACTCTGATGACGATAATGATGATGGCGACGATGGCGGCGACGTGGTAAGTAAGTGCAATGGAAACGCATTGCGTTGGTGGAGCGGGTTCGAGTGCTGAAAATCAGGGATTGGGGATTGGGGAGATCGTCGGATTGGGGTTATTTTTGGGGGGAACGGGCCCATATAATTCGTAAGCTGCGAAACGTGTTTAAACACGCAAATACTTGCTTAAAAATAATACGCCAAACAAAGCAGCAGCAGCAGCAGCACACAAAAGCGAATGGCGAACACAATACGGGGCGGAAACGGAAGCAGGGTCAGGGGCGTGGCAGAGGTCTCCAGCGGGAATGGGCAACTTCGAACAGGAAGGAAGGCCCGGCTTGTATTGCATATGCCACAAGCTGTTGTAGTTGGCAAGTTTATGGCACAAAATAGAAATATGCATTTATTTCGCATACCATAATATTTTATGCGTTATTCCGCCAGCGAAGGTACAGAGGAGAGAGCCAGCAATAACACCAGCGATTGCCAAGAAATGCATAAACTTTTATAGTTGCTCATTTTTCGGTGGAGGTTTTTGCATCCCAGCGGCGCGCATCACGCATACGCCGGGTATGCTCCCCGAAAGTAAATCAATTTTTATGGCCACTCTGCTGCAACTAAGGGCACGCGTGCCATCGCACAAACTCAACGATAAGTACGCTGTTTGGGCCAGAAGTTTTTGCCCAACAAGCAACCCGTTATCGCAGCGAGACAACCGAACAGTTCCCCCGATATTACTGCTATATCAGTATCGGCTGCTACATACTATATAATTTATAATTAATTAGGCAACTGCTTCATAAATCTTACAGAGCATTAACTGCACCTCACACATGTTTACAATGCTTTTTTCGTTTTGGAAAATTAAACAAATTGCTTTCGCAATTGGTTTGCAATTATTATCATTTGTTATAATGCCCGATTGTGAAGCTAAATGACACTGCTGGCTGCATTTCAATTTCTGAATGCCCAGCTCTGTTTATTTAATAAAACGTGGGACTTTCAGTGTTTGGCTTGTGTGACATCATCATGCATTGTATTCTTCCATGCAAATTGAATGCTAATCAGTTGGCGAATACCCTGCAATGGGTATGGGCACAGGGGAATTTGCGTTTAAGGATTTTAAAATGAATGAGGGTTTAGAAAGTGTAAACTGTGATCGAACACGGTATATATTTTTATAGAGTACAATCCATTCTAACACAATTTGGTATTAACATGAACGTTCTGTATGGTTCACAGGAATTTTCTGAAGAAGAACAAACTGGCACACGTAGTCAAGGGACGCCGATCTCGTAGGGAGCCAAGAAGAGATTGAAAGAAAAATCCTTTTAAACCGAATGTTGCTTAACATACTTGTAAGAATTAATATTAATACATTTTATTAAGGTCATAGTAGTATATATCAACAAAGTAATTTTAATATGATTAACTTTTTGTATTCAAAATCTATTATAGTCTATATACCCTATAGTTTTTAAGATTCCACATAATGGACATCAGACTTCCTCAGTTAACAAATTGATAAATTTAAAGAACCATTAAGTTAATGCACATTATGCTTTATACACTCGAATAGCCGAAAGGAAGCCTCAAAATTTAATGAGCCCCCATGCGAATGAATCAATGGGACTGCATAAATTAAGCTGATGACAACACACAAAATGCAAACAAATTCGCGAAATGTATTTATATACAAAAACTTGGAATACTCGGGAAGATATATGTGTGGTCGTATATGTGTGGGAACGAGGAGGGCGTGTTTAAAGTTTTTTTTTTTTTGAATGCGCGCCCATTTCCAAGAATTGCAGACTCAGAACAACAATGAGGCAACATCGCACGGCAGCCACATCACCCCAAAAACTCGCCTTAAAGTGAAGCGAGATTTACAGCGTGTACGACAACAACTCGCAGGCACTGTGGGGAGAAGGCGGAGGGACTGGCCCTGGGACTGGAGGGGGCGTGGCGTGGCAGTGCCGAAACGTGACCCACACAAAGTTGTGCAAAATTGTCTAAAAAGGGACGCCAGCCGAGCGGCAACAACTACAACATTATTTAATGCCTTTTTAATTAGATGCAGTCGGAGTCGCGTTCGCTGCATTTTAAAACAGACAGGATGGTTATGGTTATGAATCGACAGCTTGTATATGTATATATACTCTGGGCACATGTTTATATCAGTTTATTATACAGTCGCTTTGATCTGCATACAAATTCAAATTACAAATCAATTTCGCATTTCGCGTTTCAAGTTTAATTTGGTTAGCTCACTTCGCGGATTGCGAGTCAAGCTCTTTATCGTCATCCCGAGCGGGCTGCGAAATTTGCATATGATAAATTATTTATTGCCACGAAAATATACTTTGGTCTATCGCCCGCAAAAAGCTTGGCCAACTTTCCAGACTCTTTGTCGAGATATATTTGCATTGATTTTACCCAAGTCCTCCTCTTTCAACCCTACTAATCCTTTACTCACTCTGGAATTGATGGGCACTCGTCTCGAGCACTCCGCGCAGGCTGCTCGTGTGATGGTGCAGCAGTTGCTCAAATTTCCCGGCGGCCTTATCGCGCAGCTCCATTTCCGTGGCGTTGTTGCAACAGCTTCCGCCACAAATGGCTCCTGGAAGAGCGAGAAAATGGGGCAGATTAGCACGGATTAATTAGGTAAAATTTGAGGAAAGAAATTATAGACTAGGCGAAGATATCCTAATCTCTAATAGGGTATTACATAAATAGGTGTAACTACAATAAATAAATATTAATGTAAAAATATTTATCAGACCAAACATAAATGCGAAATATTTATAAGAATATTTTTATATATATTATTAATTATATTAATATTATATCCATTCATATGCTACAATTATTTCGCATGTAATACTTCCTGATGAGTAATAATAAGCCCCGCTTATCCATCAACCAAACTCATCTTCTGTTTCGCAATTATGAAACGCCTGCTGCGCCTATATCATTTTCGAATTATCGCACAAATCAAATATATATTTACTCATGGATCTGTGGTGGTCGTGTGTGGGCGTGTGGGTTGTCTGGCTTAATTGTTTATGGTTTTAAAATGGCAGTGGGCGTGTTGGCCAGCTCGGGCTGTACTGCAGCCACAACAAAGTGGCCAATAGTTTTCGATTGTCGGCGTGGGCTAAGCAATTTATTTATACAAGTATAAATACCATGCATGCGAAGTAGGAACCGCCGACGTCGTCGTGTTCCATCATTGGCGGTCGCGTTAATAACTTTTAAATGGCTCATAATTGCAAATTATTTCGCTGCTGCTGGCCAGGCGACACAAACGGAGCAGTTTTCCCGTTGCGATGTTGTTGGCCATAAAGCTCGCAGCTTGCTACAAAGTTTGGCGGCGTTGATTGTTTTTTCAGCTGCCACTAAAATACGAGAGCATTCCACTAATGACAATGCTCAATTCTGGCAAAAAGGGGGGAGGGAAAAGCGATTTTCAACTTACTAATCGCTCTGCCCCAGAAAGAATTCTCTAATGAAAGAAGCAGGAGAAGCAGGAGAAATGGGTTGAGGCAAGCCCGCAAACTAGGACAATAAATATCTGGACAAAAGACCGTTGATTGCCAGGGCTTAAACGATGTTGCGGAATTGAAAGGCAATTGTTTGGGCATTGCTATCTGCAAGATACTTATTCACTGAGCTTTAGAGACGGCGAAATGAGTCGATTTATCATACATCGATGTTACATTAATATATATGATATGATATTTATCTAGTAAATCGAAAGCATTTATAATATTTAAATATTTATTTTTATTTTTCATCCCTGCTTCCCTTCACTAACTATTCTGAATTACAAAACGTGCGCCATTAAATCTCCCAGTCTGGCAAACACATATGTGTTAATGAGGGGAATCCCCCCGTCCCGCTGGTGACATAAATTTGTGGAGAAACAAATCGTGTGACAGGCTTTTTATGACAACTGCAATGACAACAGCAGAAACGACTGCGACTTTTATGGACGTTCGCCCCTCCAGCGCCGCCACCGCTGTGCGCTTTGTCTTTATAGTTTATAATTTAAATTAATGGCTTTTACACGATGTTTACGGCCCCAACAACCTCTCACACAGAGCTCGATACCGCTGAGTGCCCCGATTCGGTGGCCATATGTTGCTGTCATAAAATTAGCAAACGAAATGAATTCGAATTTGAATTTGACAAAAGCAGATGCAGACGCCGAGATGCAGTCAGCATCTATTTCTGTTAAAACCAATTACAAAAACATCAATAGCTGCAGTTAACGGCCCGAGAATCGCAAGGCCATGACACATATTTGGCCTGGAGAATGAAATGGAAAATGACAACTGACTTGGCACAAAGATGACACAAGCCCCGCCGACTGACGACTGACCTGCTGCCAGTCAATCAAAGTTGACAGAGACGAAACCCAAACAGATTTTAGTTATGTGCCAATCGATTGGCACAAGACAAACAGGGCTTCTCGAGTGGCCCAAAAGGATTTGGCTCCCCACTTTCTACCGTCCTTTTTTTTGCAGCTTGTGCGATTGCATTGTATAAGTTATCGATTAGGGGCTGCCCTCCAGGCTCCCATGGCCATGATGTGTTTATGCGTTCTTGCAACTGCTCGGCCATAAATCGGAGCTGCCCCTTTGTGCATGGCAGTTGGCCAGGAACCGAAACGGAGGCAGACTCACAGGCGTCACTCAGCCAACGAGTCACTCTGTCTGGGGGCAAAGTAAAAATACTGCAAAAATGTCTAGAAAAAATGGAGGACGGACAACAGAAACGGAGCAAAAAGTGCAGAGCGGTAGCCCAGTGCAAGTTAAACCTGTACGGACAATGTTGGGGAATTCCTCGCTTTCGCCTGCAACTCTTTTCTCTGTTTTCTCTGTGGCTCAAGAGCTCACAGCTCGAGCGGCAGAAATTCAATTCAATTGCTGCACCGTGCATGCATACCGTGCGCTCGTCCTCTTGCCTGCATACATATATCATGATGTGGCCCAGAAAAGTATGCTATGGCAAACTGGTTCTGGCAACGTTCTGCCAAATTGCAAAGGAACGTGAAAGGAAGTCGAAAGCAGCAGAGAGAGAGTGTAGCGAAGGGCTGCGGTGAGCTGGGAAGCGAAGAGAATAGTGAAAGGCAGCTGGGCACAGAGAGAAACGATCAGAAAATCGTTCAGGAAATGCTTTAGTTGTTTGAGGAATCATTGCCATAATGCTTACTATGTGTTGTGAAGGTTTTATTTAAATTAATATTAATAATAAAAAATATTTATGAATTTCTGTGAAAAAAGTTCCACGCAAAGTTTGCTTAAAATTTTCTATTATTATAAATATAATTTTGTACAGTCAAAACTATGTCTCAGCGATATATCATCGCTGTGAGTAATTGTTTATATTTTTCCTTAGAATGTTTGCAAACTGATGACAAATATTCTCTAGTTTTCTAATGGTATTGTTGTATCTTTTTTCCCTGTGCTGAAGAGTCAAATGGTTTGGGGTGTAAAAAATGCAAATCTCATGCATGGCCAGAAAATGCTCTGCCAAAAATAGCAAGGAACAGCCCTGACCGCAAAAAGGAAGAGGGGAAGCGGGGCTGGGGAGTGGTTCTGGCCCCATTACCCCCTCTCTCCTTCTATGCACTCATGCCCCTCCCGCTGTGTCTCTATATTTTCAGGCCTTGTTTTCCAGCCTGTCACCGCAAATGCAACTGACGACGTGTGCGAATTTGTTTACTGTAATTGTCTTCACTGTGGCCTAGAGGGGGTGGAGTACGCACAACGGGCCTACATACACACAAACGAATATAGTATAGTACTATATACATATAGCCGCAGAGATAGGCTCCGGCTCTGTGGTTACTGTCTTTTGGCATTAGCCAAGTTGGCTGGCAGCCAAGAAAGCGCTTAGCCCGCAAAACACTTGGCTCGGGGAGTGGATTTAGCATACCTTGACATATTTCGAGTGTCCTTACTCCGCCTCCGCTCCACTACTACCCATCCTTGGCTGGCTGGCGTATCCCTGTGGCACATGCTACTTGTATGCGTTTTCAATTTGCACAATTTACTGTGAACGTGTTGATAATAATGAAGCCAGGACCCCGGAGAATTTTGCCGTTGCATTTGCTGCCCGTCAAAATGTCGGAAAGTTGGGCCTGGCTGCCTGCTTGTAATTAAAACAGATGCCTGCTAGCCCTGCAGTAATATTTTGACAGGCAGTGTATGAGAATTTATTGCACTTCGGGAGGCAGAGAGGAACTTTGCATGTTTATGGGTCACAGCATTAATGTTTTGAGATTTATCTCAAGTAAAGTATACTAATTGTAATTTAATAAAGAATTTAATTATAGTAAAATTATCTTTCACTGCTAAAATTATTAACACTAACTCATAAATTGTACAGACAGTTTATTTTTGCCTTGATTAAAAATCCATTATTATTCTACGTCAAAATGATTCCAAGTAACAATATTTTGATAGGCACTGTGACATAATTTCATTAATTTTGGACCTTAAAGAAGCTATTTGTGAGCTTATCAGTCTCAAAAAATCAAGCTTGAGTGTTTACCCAGTGAAATGTACTTACATATTTATTTCCCGAGAAGTTTTCATATATTTCGTTTATAATTTACGACCTTGATTGAAAATCAATTTGCTCCCCACCCCTCAACCCCTCAGAGGGCCCAACAAATAGTCGAAACGATTGCCCGAGGCCATAAATTCCCTAATAAATTTACGAACGTGCAACAGCAAAGCGACACTTCACACTCGACACTCGACTGCAACGCAAACCAAATAAAAACATCCGTCGCGGTCTCCATGGGCTTCCTATCACCGCCGCCGGCAAGGGGGTGTTAAAGCGGCTATTAAAGGTGGGTGAGAGAGGCCCTGCATGTCGCACACAATAATTTCATTTTAGTTATATTTTTTTATCAAAAATTGTTGACAACTACTTGTCAAACACGAACAATTTGTGCAGCGGCGGCCGCGGCGAGAGGGCGATAACAATTAAGTCAACAAATGTCGCTGGCAGGGGTTAGGGGTTAGGGAACCCCATATCGTTGTGCTTGGCCTGTTGTCCGCTTTATGGTTCGTCGGTTTCTGTTTGCTGTTATGACACGTTTGGCCCAAACATAGATCATCGCCAGATCTATGTTTTCCTCTTTTCCCTGTGCTCACTTTTCCACTTCCAGTTCCCCCTTTCTCATTTCCCCTTTCCGGAAAACTGCCTTAGTTCGTTGAACTATGCCCGTTTATATTTAGCCAAGGCCCCTATAATTTATTGGCCACAATTGTTGTTATTTGCCATTTCAATATCTTATCGAGACCGCTTTCATTTGAGCCGAATCAATGTCAACCGAATGTTTGCCAACCGAAACTGATATAAATTGTGTCAGCTTCCGAGGCAGGTAAATCCCTTGCTAAAAAATACAGGTGTTACAGTGAAACGTTGGTAAGTCGATCGAAGCTAAAGAAAAATTTAATATTTAATTCGGGGATAGATATTAAATATGAAAATTCATCAATTGTATCGTTCTAATTTTATCTTCCTTTAAAGATTAATAACATTATAGACATTTATTTAGAATAAATACCAGGATCAATTAGGTAGATATACTTATTTCCTATTTAATATTTATTCCAGCATTTTATAAGATCAAATACCGCAATAAATTGTGCAAACTTTTCAAATTCCTCTGTAGTCACTTGCCACCGTTAGTGGCATTTTCAATTATTTGTTATTTTGCATATGTTTGCCAGCGATTATTTGGCATTGCAGCTGCCACGCGGGAAAATCCCAACAATTCTGCTGGTAAATTGTTAATGTGCCGCATAAGTTTTCAATTTGTGTGGCAAATTCCGCACGGATGCGATGCTAACTTGCAACATTGCTGTTGCTGTTGCTGTTGCAGCTTACAATTGCTGGTGCTGTTGCCGCTGACATCGAAGCTGGCAGATTTTGGCGCCACGTCTGCGTGGCATGTAAAATTTATTGCGGCGGCTGCAGCGACAATCTCCTTGCCATTTATTTGCATTCGCATTTGAATACGCACAAATGTATCTGGCAGTAGATGTATCTGTATCTGAAGGCGCTCGCTCAGCTTCCTTTGCTCTGCACTCCGTGCTAATCTCGCAATGAAAATGTCAGCCGAGATTATGCGTGGCAAGTTGCTGGCTTTTAGTTGCCAGTTTCTAGTTGCTAGTTGCCAGTTGCCAGCTGCCGGTTGCCGGTTGCATGCCCCCATATTTGGTTTACATTTTGGCAGTCGGCAGGCGGCAGGCGCCAGGCAGACGCGTCCAAGAAATTCCCGTTGTCGTTGGCCGACTGCCGCATGAAAATGATTAAAAATTTAATTGAAAAGCATTTTAGCCGCAAATTGCAGTCGCCGGCGGGACAATTATTAATTATTTAGATTTATGGTGCAGCAGAGAGCGCCTTGTCTGTGCGAGTTGAGTCAATCTATATGCAAATGCAGCTATCTGGCTGCCGAGAGGAGAATCTCTGACCATTTATTCGGATCGATCGGATCGTGATCTGCACTTTGTCTCAAGCGACAGATTGCAAATATCTGCCGGATTTCAAATGCAGCGAACAAAGAACTTCGGGCCAATGCACAGCATCCATCAGAAATGCCAAACGAATCGCATATTACAGGGGCCCGCTATAAATAAAACTCAAAATGCACATCCTCGACAGAACTCATGATCATGATGATGATTCACCCCATTTCATTCGATGGCGATGTCGATGATGATGAAGACAAAGGAACGGGCATTAAATATACTTAAGTAAACAAAGAAATCGAATTACACCAAGATGGTCGCAAGCAAATGTTAAACACACAATTCGAAAATAAACGAACAACAAAATGTTCAACTTATAAAGGCTCATTGGTTTCCTTTTTTTTTTGCTTTGGGAAAACAAGAGAACAAACGAAAACAAATAATTGAGGAAATTGCTGACAATAAGCAAGCCAAGCGCAAGCAGCAGCCTTTTATAATTAAAACCAACTCAGCTGCTGCAACTTGCCGAGCTGCCACACTGCAACACTGCTACACACAGGGGCTGCAACAACAAACAATTGCAAATTATACAACTGGGCGCCCAGCGAATGGAAACCAGCGAAATCGGGTATCTATTTTTCATTTACTTTATTTTATTTTTTGCACTGCAGCAGTTGTGCAAACATCGGCGGCAAACAAAAGTACACAAACAAAGCGGCCACGAAACAAATGCGTCCCAAGAGCAACGATTCCTGCGCTCCCAGTCGCCCAATGGACGTGGCCAGCTGTCCGATTGCGATTCCGATTCCAATCCGATTCCCGATTCCCCGCACAATGACACACTTGGGAAAACAAGGCACTGCAATCAAGGAAATCAACGCCCTAAGAGCGGGAAATAATAATTATTGCATTGGGAATGGGAAATTCTGGGAACTAAGTTTCTCAGAAATGTAGGCTTTAATTCAAGAGTTGTTTTGAATAGTTAAAGAGGTATAATTTATTTTTAAATATTTTTAAAATATTTACTAACTAAATAATCTTCTTAAGTGGTAAATCTAGAATCGACTTGGATTTTTGACTAGTTGTAGTAATTACCAGACTAGTTCTAAAAATCCAGATCCTTTTGGAAAATGTTCTCTGAGCATTTGTAGATTATTTCCTTAATTCCAAGACTTATTCCCCAAGTGTAACGCCTTACTAATGGCGATCTAGTTGCTGCCACTGCCACGGCTGCTGTGCTGCGGCTGCAAATTGCTGCGGGTAATCATAGTGCATGTTGCATGCAAATTAACGCATCAACAAGCCCCGCGGAGGGGCCGATCGGCGGAGGCTGGTGGCACTGGAGGAAATCTGCTGGGGACCCCGCATAAATGCCACTTTATGGGATTATGCCAATGGGAAAATATGCGCGCCAACGGAAGGCCATTGGGGCTGGAACGTCTGGCGCTGCTGCTGCTGTTGCTATTGTTGGGGTATTGTAATTAACTTGTTTTTCTGCCGCTTCTGCCGTCAAATGTCATGCCGGCAATTGCGGGGCAAAAAACCGATGGGCTTAATGTACGCAAATTTCTTCTGATTGGCGTTGGGCTCACACGTACAACCTTTAAGTAAACCCTTTGCCAAGGAGAACTACCAAATGGGATCTTGAGAAATGAGACTCATCAGGTTCATTATCAGAAATGATTGGCTGATAGTAGCTGGATCTATAATATAGCAAAATTATTGAGTGTCAGCAGACAAGAAGAGCAACAGGCTGCTGCTTAAATTCTAGATATAATGATTCCAAGTGGCATAGGTTCTTGAGACTAATTTAAGCCATACAGAGATCTTGAAAACCTTGGCAACAATAAACATAAAATTATGAGAAATTGCTCATATTAAGAAGTAGCAAACTTTGGCTACTAAGTTATAGAAATTACGATTTAAAGAAGGTTCTACCGAACTATAAGCTAAAATATTGGGCTGATCGTTGACCTTTAAGGCTTTATAAAAAAATGTTAAGAGTGCTTAGATAAAATATTAAATGGGAAATACTATATACTACCCCTTCTTAAACTTTGTTAGAGATTAAGAATCAACATGTTGCCGCTGTGACCAAAAATGTTTGTGCTGTAAAGTCCGAATGGCGCAACGGCTCATTAAATACTTGTCTTTATTGCTGACAGAACAGATTTTCAAGTACTGGCTGTAAAGTCTAATTAAATCCGAGCTGGGTGGCTGTTGCTAATGGGGCTATGGCCGGCGCTGATAACGACCGGCTACAATTTACTAAATATGGGCCAAGCGATCCGAAGCGATCCGAAGCGATGCATTATTATCTTTACAATATACGGAAAGTAATACAATTACGCTCTCGCAGCAATGTCTCGTGTTTCGAGTGCTGGCAGCTGTAATCCAATGCAGGTTGAAAATGCAAAGTTCGCTCAAAATGTGGAGCAGCCGGAGTGAGTTATGACAGCTCTGAAACATAAAGCCCCGGCGCAATTGGGTCACATTTAGTTTTGGACAATCGGATTTTAATGCTGCCGCCATGGTAAATGTTAATGTTATTCTGGCACTTAAGCAGCCGTAATTGCAACGCACAATCCAGGCCATACACATATAAGCCGGAGCCAAGACCCAGACTCAGCATAAAATAAAATAAATATAATAAAACCCCACTGTCTCTCTTGTTTTCCTTGGGGCGTGAAGTGGATTTTTGGGTCACTCCGACGACGGGGAGAAAAAACGGAGGGGGCGTGATAGAATTCCAGGAGGAGGAATGGAGGATGCTGAGGCCCAGCCCAGCCCAGCCCAGTTTGCATTGTGTAACTAACATACAATATGTTGGCGTGTATTTTGTTGCATGTTAGTGGCTTTTAATTATATGTTGATTATGTTTCGGAGCAGTATCAGCAGCAAACAACAACATAGTGACAGCTCGGAATTGTGGCACGTACCGAGCAGACAATAGAAACCCTTCTCCTACCCCATTTTCCTTCCACCCTGTGCTGACTTGCGGAAAATACTCGTCGGGAAAGCCGAGAAGAGCTACGAAAAATTCAATTAGTTTTGTGTTTGCGCATTGCATGACAACAATAAGGGCTCTGGTTCTCCACTCAGCCAGCACCCGGCACCTAGCACCTAGCTTATAGCCTCCCCTCCCGAACTCCCTCGTAAATGTTTATTAAATCGAGGAAAGCCAAGCGGACTAAAGGTGCCAGCCGATGGGATTAGCTAGCGATTGGCATAGTCTGTTTTTAATAGGATCTCTGCTGCTTTCAATACGTATGGCTAATTGTTGGAAACAAAAGGGAGAAACTAGTTAAGGGATTTCTTTCAAACAATTGTTTCTCCAATAAATACCAAAAAATTAAGTTAAGACGAGAGGGAAATAAGCCATAAATTACTTTAAATCGTGATAATCAAATTCTATTTTTTAGACCTTAAGAATCATAGATATATCCATTTAAAAGTCTAATAATGAATATGATTTCCTGGTGCTTCTACAGTAATAAAATCGAATTTAAAGCGAAAACCAGCTCCCAGACTGTAACATCTCCATCTGTGCAGAGCGCTAACCGAACAATGCCAAGAGGTGGAACAATAAAATTGCAATTTACCTGAAACGTGTTCAATGCTTCAATATTTGCCTAACTCTGGACCGAAACACACACAGTGCACCCACACACTGATTCGGTTAAAAGGGAAATAAAATTCGTTGGACGCCAGATCTCGAGTCTCGAATCGTTTGGCAAATGCCCGCAAGTCTTCTTTTCGACAGTTTTATTTCGGGGTAAAAGCCCTCGCAAGTGCAGCACAAATTGCGCATACGCCGCATGGGCCACAGCCAAGTCAAGGGCCTGCAGGCAGCGATTTATCGGAGGGAGTTTGTGTTTTTTTGTTGGTCCAACTCGAACCGGCACTAAATAGTTGCCTCACAAATTTAGCTGTGGCCATTTCATCGTCGGAGATTTTCAATTACGCCCACAAAGCAGTGCGCTTTACGCTCTCGCCATAAAAATCCGGCTTGATGCGGAAAAGGTTCCCACTGCGAGCTTGGGAGATGCGGAAGGGGTAAATCGAAAAGAATAAATATTGAGTTTTGGCGTTAAAGCCGGCAGAGCAGGCAGAGCAAACAGAGAGGGCCAACAAAAGACCAGAGCAAACAATGGCGGAGATTTTCATTTCGGTTTCCTTGGCTTTTCCACTTGTTCTTCCCCATTGTCTTACCTATCAGTCAGTCAGTCATTGGTCCTAGGTTCTGGTTGGGTTTATCTTTTTATGCCGCTCACGTAGGTCGCTTGGGGCGAGGAAAATTTGCCAAGTTTTTCCACAATGATTCGGGCCATACATGAGTATTTTCTCGCCTCGTTTGTGCGATTTGTTTTGTTTTATTTTGCATTTTTATAATTCACGTGCTTGTTTATTTACCCGTTCTCGCCGCAAAAAAAATCAAAAACACCAACAAAAAAGGAAAGGAAAATAAAATAACAACCCAGAACCGACGTCATCGTTCTGCTTTGATTCTCTGGACTATACAAATTTCAGCGGAAAAATATCTTCACATTTTCGCTTTTCCCTGGCATTGTTTGAATTATACGAATGTTGCGTACAGATAGAAATGTGGTTTCGTGGTCTGTTTCGTTTCACGGAAGCAATTAGACGTACTCATATAGCCCGCCTTCATTCATAGGAACGAATTTTCCCGCTTTTCTTGGGCGTGGGCTGTGCGCTTTTATTTTTAAACGCGGGCAGAAATCGCGAAAAGATTCGCTGAAATTTCTCCCTCACTTTATATGCATAGGCCAAGCACAATGGCATGAATAATGCAAACGAAGATGCTCGCAGTTTTCGTATAGCATGAAAATTGGTCCGAACCCAGCCGCAGCTTGGTATGTTTGAGCAGGGCCAATACTGAGAGAATTTAAATACTAATCCACTGGATTTTTGCGGGCTCCTAATGTCTGAATTTGAGATGAGGAATTCATTACAAGTTGGGTGTAAAAAGGGATGTTAGGTGAGTCTTCTACAGACTTGTGTTTGAATTATTGATGGTCTCATTTGCCTGAGAAGCCTTAATTGAATAAAAGCCAATATAAAGGGAAGTGTAATACTTTTCATTACAAATTTAAAGCGCTTTCATGCTTTCATATTTAATCCTCTCATTTCCCTAACCAGACCTTGCTAAATTCAATTATTAAAATACATATTTTATTAGTGCAAAATTATTTAGCAATTTGCAAAACTCATTCAATTAACTCAAACTATGGGCTTTGTAAACTACGGCCTCCCTAATTAAATAATATATTTTTTATTGATATTCCATTAAGCAAGCCGTATTTAAAGTTAATACAGGGGCTTTAGTACCGGGGCTTTAATAAATGCTAAATAACCATGTCGCCGTTACACTCTAACTCGAATTGCACTCGAATGCAACGCAGCGAGACACTAAAGCGGGCTTAATTCCAATGCACTTGGCCAATTACCGAATGCCGGCATATAATTTTCAATTTAATAGCTTCATCATCTGCGGTCTGCGGTCCAAGGAGCAAGTTTTCCCCGGCCACGAGTGGGCTGAAGCCGATGTCGCCTTCAGATAATGTGTGGTATATGCCAGTGCCTCCTCTCTCTTCCCTTGGAGCCGAAAGTGCAAACTGTTGTAAGCAAAGCTGTTGACAATATTTTGTGTTTCTGTTTCTCCGGGGCGTTGTAACGCCTCTCTTCGCACCTCATTAGATTCGATTGCAAAATGCAGGCTTTGATTTGGATTCGGATTTGGGATTTCGGGCGTGGGCCGATCAGCCAACCCAGTTTGGCAGCCGCACAAATTTGTAGTGTGTGCGAGCTTATTGATTTCGATTGCTTATAAACCGGCAAAGACTCCAGGCAAGATTGGCCTGAAGGTAAGTAACTGAGTGGCTGAATGAATGGTAAAGTGATCGTGAGTGCGTAGAAGAAAAGGTAATCATTTTGGGGTAGATATTACAAAGATCAACACTTAATATTTCAACATTTTGTTCGTTTTTCTGATTAAATTACATATTAATTTATTTGTTTATAGGAAATGTTAATGTTTCAATATTAATATAATATATTAATGCCTTTTAGATTGAAAATTCCACATGGTAAATAGGCTTACGAATCTTTTCTTCGCAAAATAGCAAGAATAATACAAATCTACGTTTTAAAAAAACCTAAAAATAGTTTTCTTCGCTAAATATCAATAAAAATTTCCACACTTGTTATATTTCACATTAAATATAGCTAGATCACGAAACATTGCCATTAATTCCAATATTCAACTCTAAAGTTTCCCCCTTGATATCGTTACTATGGAGATATATCGCCATACTTTGCCATCCCAAACTGTAACTGCTGCATAATGCATTCGAGTGGCTGGTTTATGCGGTCGTGTAATTGTTTTTTATACACAGCCAGCAGTGTTCACATAAATTTGTAATTACGTATACGACACGTAGGTGCCTCGGCTTTTTGTTGCCTTCAATTAAACAGTCGCATGCTCTGCCAACTTCCTTATAAAGTTTTTTGTTTCTCTTGTCGGTTCGATGCCAATTTTGGGCCGTAATTTATGCGTTTTTTTGTGATTGTAATTGCAGGCCCAGAGTTCTCCCTGGGGAAGAGGTATCGCTTTAAATTACAGTGAACAGTGAGTAGTGAGTAGTGAGCAGTGAAAGTTGCCTCGGTTACGAACCGAAAGTTGAGTGTAATTATTCGGCATCCCTACCCCTCGGATTCAGTGCAATTAAAAGCGCATTAAAGGAACTTTCCCACGCACTGAAAAGTGAATTGATTACGCTGGTGCTGGTGCGAACCGAGTCTGCATTTCGGCTGGCGAGTGAGTCACTCGAGTCACTCAGTCATTAATCAAAATACCCTTGAACCGCGCGTATGACAGGCAAAACATAGTTTCTGAGTTCTGAATTCTGAATTGAACGGGCCTTGTTGCCTGTTGTCACTCGTTAAATATAGAACAGAAAAGCGAAACTATTTCGAACACACATAATTGACAGTGAACAGTGAGCAGTGAGCGGCAAATGGTGGGCGTGCAGAGCTCGATGCTCATTTGAATGCTAAGAATTTTCCTCCTCATTGTCCATGCACACACAGACAGTAAAGACTCAATTTGTGATACAGCATTTGGTAGGCGCAAGAACAACAAAGGGAGGGGGCTGGGGAGAATATGAATGAATGCACAGTGGTGTCTATGTGCGTGACACTCGCTGAATGAATTTTCCCCACTGCAGCGACACGCTCGCCTGCATAACTGACTGACTGAGCGTCTGTCGGACGCATGTTCCACATGGACGTGTGCTACATATTTCACAAAACATAAACATGGCAAAAACAATCCGACAAACAATGTGGGGAGGGAGGAAAAACATTTGCATTTTAAAGAGAAAAGCATAAAAAAATATTTGGAAAACAACAAATGACCGGCAGTCTGCACTGAACTGCGAATGCCCTCAGATTAATGAGTGCAAATAATGGAAATTGTTCGGGGGAAATGCTTTAAATGGGTGAAACCTTCAGAAATAATAACCGGGAGTGGAATTAAGGAAATAATTTCTACCGCGTGTCGCTCAATATTAAATATTTAGCGTTTGTGATGCGCGTGCATAATTATTTGCATTCGCCTTTTCCATATTTGCATTGCTAAATGTATCTGTCAATCGAGCTATCAATTTGTCAATTGCCTGTATCTGTACTTTAGATATTTATCTTGACGCACCTAGATGGCGGGTCTGTTAAACCCACAAATCAAAGATTTTATTCCCCACTTGTTGCTAGCGGGAATTTTAAAAGTTTTTTTTTTTTTCTTTACTTAAAGGCTAATATACCCCTTGTGCTGAGTGTATTTCGGTTTAGGCTGGGAATATGAGTTATGGCCCAGTTTGCTCTACGCTCTGTGATCATGTCTCTGCAATTTGCATGACCACTAATTGCTGGTCGCATTTTCAGCGAGCTGGTACTAAAAAATGCTAAACAGTTTGCAGGAACTTCCAAGTGGAATTTTTATGATTTTGCTGGAACTTTCATTGGGAACTTGTGTAATTCTTTTTGTTTTTTTCATGTTCAGGGAGATGGGTGCGCATGCTCTGCTCCCCTTTTGCCTGTCGCTCAGTTGCCCACATAAATCACAAATTTGACACTATTGAGGCAGCCGCCGCTCCACAGACAACATATATGCATATAGCCAGATATATGTGTATATAGGGGAGGGGGCCTCCAGTGACATGCGTCGTTTGCTGTAAATTTATGCGCCGAGGTGTTGGCGTTGCCGTTGCACTCCGAGCAATCTCCTCCAGTCGCTGCTGCTGCTGCTGCAGTTGCTGTTGTCGCTGCAATTGGTGTTGCCGCTGGGCGTGTGTGTCCGCTGACATGTAATTAGTGCGATCTCAACACTTCTGTTGCCGACTCTTTTTGCTGTCTTTCCCGTTGCCGGTAATTTGCTATGCAGACTCGAGTATATTCAAATTCAATTGCCACACTTTCGAGCTGGGTGGGTGGCAAGAGCGATTAAAAAATGTATATTCCATATGGAAATCACCTTCAGCGGAATGCAATGAATAATTTGTGTTCGAAATTGTGACCGAAAGGATCACTCAAGTGTCTGGGCTTGAATATTTTAGAGCTTATTTGCACACGGCAAGAAATAAAGACTGTATTATTTAAGTTAATAAATAAATCATATTTAATATACCGTTTTCCTTATGGTTTTTAAATTACAATTTAATGGTGATCATACGAGGTAGGAATAATTAAATAAAGTCCAGGTTGGTTTAAGCTGGTATTAGAAATCTTTATATATTTTATATCCATTTCTTTATTATAATAATAATGAATGCAAAGCTCTCTCAGAACGGAACCGATAAGATGTAGCTGCTTTCCTTGTACATTGCGGGTAGAAGGAGCGAGACAGAGATACGGCGTATATACGAAAAAGGTCTGTTCGAAAAGCAAGCAATCTCAAGTACATTGTTCTCTTACTTCAAGCGATATATATTTTCGATTTTACTCCAACATTTTCAAGGCTATCCTCAGCTCAAAGTTTGAATAAAAAGCTCCCAAGAATGTCATTGTAGAATTTTTATACCCGGTACCCATACAAGGGTATAATAAGTTAGTGCCAACCGAGAATGTATGTAACAGGCAGAAGGAGGCATCTCCGACCCCATAAAGTATATATATTCTTGATCAGCATCACCAACCGAGTCGATTTAGCCATGTCCGTCTGTCTGTCCGTGTGAAACAAAAGATCTCAGAGACTATAAGAGCTAGAGCTACCAAATTTGGTGACAACATTGGAATCTGTTGCACTCAGATCAAGTTTGTTTTAAAATTTGGCCACGCCCACTTCCGCCCCCGAAAATCATAAAAAACTGTATATAAGCTATAATTGTAATTTTTGGTTTAAAGTAAATAGATATAATAAATAAGTAGGCATTCGCGGACGTGGTTTTGAAAATTAAAGTAAAATCGGATGGTAAACATGGAAGTTATTAAACAATAAAGTTTCTGTGTATGCTTATTCTTCTGAGAATGTCATGTGTCTGAGCACATAGCTTTTGAGAGAGAGTGTCAGTGTGTGTTGCGCAACATGTCCCTAGCAACATTTGTCTTTTTTGAATGTACCTCAACATTTTTCTAGCTACTTTTATCTTAATTTCTCAACATTTCATTTTTTCCATGTTCATGTCTAATTTAATTTAACCCACAATGCTTTGGGTACCGGGTATCTCACAGTCGGCCACACTCGACTGTAGCTTTCCCACTTGTTTTCTGTGCACTCACAACCTAATCCCGCACTCAGGAGTCACAACAAACGCCGAGTGAGAACTTGGCCACTAAGCAAGTAAGCAGAATAATTAAAGCAGAAATTGCAGCAGTGATTAAACAGAGCTGGGCTCATTCACAAAGCTGACATCTGGATGGCGAGCTGAACATTAATCAACCGGCATAATTCTCCATCTGGCCAGCCTCCCGCTCCTGTCTGACTGTCTGACTGTCTGCCTGCCAACGAGCCTTAGATGTATGTACGAGTTGTCAAATGTGCATGTGGATATAGAAATAGTTTGGCATAAATATGATGTATGGCGACTGGCCCCATTATGGAAAACATGTGAAAAACTGCACGCGATCATTAGACAAAGGCACCCAGCTCTCCCAGCACAAAGCCTTGCCATTGAAAATGATTTTCGCAGGGGGAGCTGTCGAAAGATTAATGACAGCCCCAAACAGCAGGCATGCACATGGATATTTATGTGTGGATATGGATATGGATATGGATATGGATATGGATGGCTATGTGTGTGCATATATGCAGGGCCTTGGCACAGGCTCAAATTAATGATACACTTGCAGTTTTGTTTTCTTGTTTTCCCTTTAATTGAATTACAAACGAGCGGATAGAGAGGAGTCTGGGGTCCCAGTCTCGGGAATTTATCATGTGCCAGCTGCCGCAATTGCAGGAGGAGACCAGGAACAGGGTCCTAGTTGCACTCCGGGGGCTTCATTCCCCAGCTTCAAGGATGATTGAGAGTCGGAAGGTTAAAGACACTAAGAGTGAACTCACAGGGTAAATGATGCAAGCGAGAGATTCCAAATAACTTGGGGTAGGGTTTTAGGACTCGTAAAATATTATAACTCATATTTACACTTTATTAAGTATATTGTTTATTTTGTATCAACTCCATAAGTTAGCTATATAAAGCTTTCTTGAATTAAGTTCCTTATAAATTCCTGATCTCATTGATATCTGCACTTCTGCCCCATTAAAGTGACACGAAATGGGAAACCGCTTTCGTATCTCAACTTCAGCCCGCATTTTGCCTGCCAGCAATTGTATCTTTCAGTAAAGGTGAGAATACCTCTGTTCGCACTTCAGCAACTCTTTTACTTTGTGGGCTGAGTGTGAACAATGGGAATGGCATAAGGACTCCGGGCCAAGGACCTTCGTTAGCTGTCAAGTTCACTTGTGCAACGTTTTGCAGTTTTTAATGAGTTGCAAAAGTCAGCAAATTGTCTTGGCATTCATCTAACGATGCGTAGATATTCGCTCCTTTTGCTTTGTGTCTCGCTTTGGTTTTCGGGGGAACAAACCTGTTCTGATGATGTATACACACCTGCAAAGAGAAGAGAGACAAATACAAAGTTAATAAGTTATGCGATAGCGCAAATTAAGATGAATGTCATAATTTCAATAAAAATGAAATCTATTTTCGAAAAACCAGTTGTGGGACAGATTGTCTCACCATTTTCAGTTCGAGAGTATCTCGACTTAATGGTGGATACAACACGCGCCCACACACACTCCAAAGTCAGACTTTGATTCGGATTCGGATTCGGTTTTGGAATATGGACTATGCAGAGACCCAGAGACACCAATTTCAGATGGCTTATCGCGTGAGGCCTGCATAAATTTCGATTTCTCGCATTTTGACAATATCTGTATTTACTTTGTTGTCTTTTTCGCTCTTAGTTTTCTTTTTCTTTGCCTAATTTTTGGCCATTCTTTCGGCGGCCGGCTTTGTTTGCAAATTGCAGAAACGGAACGAAACGCAACCCAAAATAAATATCGAAAAGGAAAACACAGCGAGCGGCCAAGAAAACATTCGCCAAAGTTCATGTTTCGAACAATTTAACTTTTGTTTTCGGTTTTGCACCCTGCCAAAACAAGGCGATGGGGGCGTGGCGGCAGTCGTATATAACTATACACTATGGCATATATATGTTTATATATATTCCCTGTGTCTGCTGTCGGCTCGCTTTGATATTAAATCGTCCGACAACAACAACCCCAGGACGGGATGAGGAACGGCCAAAAAAGCCGGCGAGCTGGCGAGCGTCTCGTTTATTTTCTTTTACAAAAATTATGTCAGAGGGAGGCGAAATTCTGCGCTATAGAATATGGCAGAGAAACCCACGAAAATGCCACAAAAAATGGCAAACAAAGTCCGAGGGCTAAAACGGCAAAAATGTTGCCCATGGAAGCGGAAGCGAATTGTACAAAATGTCTAACCCCCGGAATTGATTGGATAGAAAAAATGGTAAGTCAAGTTAAAGTTCTAGATGCGCAAAGATTTTATTTTCAGATTGTATTTCTTTCTGGGAATCTTGCAGCCTGTAAGGGTGTGTAAGGACATAAGTCCTTTTCCCCTCCAACTTGACTGAATGGAAACCGAGAAATCAAGTTAAATTTATGGTTGCGCCATTCCCCTTGTATTTAAATATTTCTCAGGCATATTTTATAATGATTACTTTAATTTGGGTAATATTTCTTAGTTTTCTTATTCACTACCAGCCTTGGGAACAACATTTTATGAGTAATCAAATAGTGATATATGCAGCCACACTCTCCGAAATTCAGAGGCCACAAAACAATAAATTAAAATCCTCCACGGGTGAGAAAACACTTTTAGCGAAATTGGGGGACGGTGGCTAATAACTGACACATTTTTAAAACGTGTCAACCTGACAGAAAGATAAAAAATAGTTTCTCCTATTCAAGGGAGAGAGCGAGAGTGCTGGTTCCATTCAATTTCGTCTTTTGTGGCGTTGGCCAAAAATCTTGGAAATGCTGTCACATAATAAACGTCAACGGAAGCAATTTATTTGTTAATTATACATTTAATTTGAGAGGCGAACAACAGAAGGAAAACAATAAAAGTCGAGCATGGACAAAGGCGGACTGCGAAGTAATTCAATGAATGCGATTCGGGCTAAAAAATGGAAAAATCTATTCGAACATTTGAATATTCATAGGCCTCGTGTGCTGGTCATTTTGGATCGCGCTATTTCGGATCGTTTGGCTCGGAAAGTCAAAGTCGTGATATATCAGAGCACCCTGACCGTAGAGTCGTGCCCGTCTGGGCTTGTTCATGTCTCTGTCCGAGGCTCATTTGCATGTTACAAGTGTATACAATTAAAAAATGGAAAAAATTACAAAAAATGTCGAACGGCTGATTAATAATCATTTTTGGCTACGTCAGAGGCGGACCGAGCTGGGAAGGGAGTGGCCCCGCCAATAATTAATGTCAATTACGCATTGTTGAACACTGAAAGGCATTTAGGCTGGAAAGCTGTCTTGTTATTGCTCTTGAGAGTATTATTGGAGCCATAGGTGAACCTTGTGTTGTGTCTTAATCTGCTGCGGCTCTCAATGCACACACTCCGCGGCTAATTTGTATTCATTAGTTGGCCCCGCACCGCAGTCTGTAATTTAAAATCGTTAAAAATTTAATGAGGCGTTAATAATATGGTTTTTGTTTTACCCCCAGTCCCTGGCTCCCCCCCTGGTGACCGCGTTCCAGTCCGCGTCTATGGTCTCTGCCTTTAATTTTCTTGTCGCAGCCGTTGTCGCCGACATTGTCATAGCTTTTTACTGCAAATGAGTGCCTCGGTCCGTGCTAGTTCCTTCGCACTGCGAGTCCTGCACTGAGAGGAATTTATTGAACTGGGACCAAGCAGTGCCTATTAAAATAGCTTTAAAATCGTATCTTTAACGGGAGGTAGTACAAGATGAGGTCTAGCTAGGGTTGAGTAGCTTTAATTATTTTCTTTAATTTATTTATAATATGTAGGTTACTTTATTGTATTTTTCCCGTGTGGTGTCCCGAGTTCCGATCCCAGACGGTGCCACAGGTATCCGTGAGTATGTCTCCCCCAACGTCACCCAAAGAACAGCCGTACGGGGATGTGTGGCAGTGGGAATACGGATGAGGATGGGTCTGGGGGATGTGGCTGCGGTCTGTTGTGGCTGGCGCGTTGGGAACTTAATTGACTTGCAAGTGACTAATTGTGCATGAGTTCGACATGGAGGACACGGGGACACAGGGAACTCGGGGACACAGGGAACTCGGGAGACACGGTTACTCGGTGACTTGGCGTCGCGGAGACGGTGCGTGTAATATGAGCTATGCCAAGAGCGGTGCAAATGAAGTTGTTGAGTGCCGGCTGTTATTGTTACTATATTGTTGATGCGATGCCTTCGCCTGGCGGCTTTCGCCCATCGTTGGCAATGAGGCGTGCCGCCTAAGCAGCTTTAAAAGGATGACGACGCCGATGACAGGGCACAGACAGCCAACAGTCGGGCACACAGGCAGCCAAGAAAACTTGGCCAACAGCAACCTGGTCGGTCACAGCCCATAAATTGGCACCGGGAGAAAAGATGAAACGGCCAGAAACACCGAGCTGATTGCGATTTATTTTGAAAGTATAGTTTTGCATACAGGTTCGGCTACTTAAACGAGTTTCGCCTATCAAGGGTTATTTATGGGTCGTGTCAAATGTGAACTTGACTAATTTAAGGCATTTCACTGATTATTCCACTAAAAAATCAGGGGTATAATAAATCTAATTAAATACATTTTGGTTATTTAAAGGGAAGTATTCATGGAAGAAGGTTTAATAAATCGAAAGTATGAATTTAAAAGATTAATAATTATGGGTCTAAGTGATAACATAGAATTTAAAGAAGTAAAAAATGTTATATTCGTTAAAATACCATTAAGAATTCAAGAAAAAATTATTTAATTCCAGAGATAACATTTTTTGTTCGGTGCCAAAATGGTATTTGGTAAATTATAAATAATTGCCGGCATTGCCTGACAACATTCGAATTGCAATTGACAAATTAATTCATGGCTGAGCCGCCAATTAATTGAAGACGACTGTAATTGCCCACTTATTTCTCTCCGTGCATGGCTGTGACTTGCATTTGACATTTTGCATCATGACCATTTTTGGTCAGCAACAAAAAAGCCGAAAACTTGATGTCAATTTCTCAGTTTTGCAATCTCAGAATAAGCGCCAACAAAAGCAAATAAAAACAGAGAAAAAACCACAACAAAGTGACATTTACGTTTGTGATTTATTTTGTTTTTTTTTTAGCGCTGTGTTGAGAGAAAAACCCGAAAGTAGTTTGCCAAATGCATTTCAGGCAATTGCATTTGCCTTTTTCGATGTTGTCACCGATATGTCCAATAAATTGTCACGATATGTGTCATATGCCCACATCGTATACCGAATGTGCTCAATATAGTCGGGGCTTTTGTTTACTTTTATGACTGGCTGCGCCACATGAGATCACAGTTCAGAGCCTAAATTAACTAAAATTAACTAATTGCTGTTAATAAAGTGCCAAAGGCGAAAGGCGGCGCTGCGAGCATCGATACTGTTAATTGCCAAATTAAACTTAATTAAAATCTTTGAAGAAAAGAACTACAGGAAATCCTAAAAATAGAATTTCCCCGAAGGAACAAGTGATATTTTGAGTATATTGAAGTTAAGATAAAAGCCAAAATCGATCAATTAGGGGCTCATGTCTGGCCCAACTTCATTAGGCTAAATATGCACACGAACCTAAGGGTGAAAAAGCCATCAATCTCTCACTGGGAATGGTTGCCTTGATTACAACATAACCTCTTCTCGAAAAACTTTCAGGGGCTTCTTTCCACTTTTTTTTTGGTGAGCGTTGTGTAATTAACTTAAAAGAACATTAACAATAAATTAGCAAATTTATGGCATTTCAGCAAAAGCTGCACTCAGAGAGAAAAAAGAAGGAGTAACATAAACCCACGCTCAAAAGACGCTGATAAGGCACAAAAACGTGGCCAGAATTTTCGCAAAGGCAGACACAGCCGAATAATTACAATAAAGTGATAATGTTATACACAATATTTTACAGCCTTTCGAGTCGGAGTTAAATGCCAGCTGACAGGGCTCTGTCAAAGGTGGAAAAAGACCTGAAACTGTGACTGTGTCTATGGCCCGAGGCCCTTTGGCAGTTAGGCAAATGAGTTGACTTCGCGTGTTCGAGCCCACAAAAAGAAGAGACTCCGTTTATTTAAATTAACACTGGGACTGGGACCTGGGACCTGGGACCGCGACCCCTCTCGCATTTTTCCAATCGACGCCCTCGGGGGCTGCGAGTGGAGAGCGAAGAGTCTTGTAATTAGCCAGCCTCAAATTGCCCGGCGGTTAAATATGCATTAATTAAGTGTTAAACGCCGCGGCCCGGGAAAGTTTGCTCAGCTGCTCGGCGTCGGCTGAGCCGCAATAAATACATAAATAAATAAGCTAATGAAGCTGCCAACTGGAGACTTTATGGCACCAACTTTCTAATGCAGTGGGCGCAACTTTTAGTGTGAGCTATTTAAAAACAATTACGAGTGCAACTACCAGCGAAGCACCCACGCTCGCCTGCCATTAAAATGCATCAATCACACTCTGGCACTATGCTTAGTCATCAAATTCGCCGCGAGTTGGTAGCAGATGCGATCGCATTGATGTCCGGTTGGCTTTCGAGAAGATCCGGCAGACGCATTGTATTTAATTGCCTTTCGGCGAGACTGTGACTGGGTTTGGGGATGATGTCACTGCGGCTCTGGGCCAACTTGTTAGCCTGGCCGAAACTAAATGGGACAATAGCAATAACTGGCTGCGCTTGCAGTCAGCCGCTGCAGTTTGACACACTTATAAAAAAAATTCAACAAGAAACATTGTTAAAAATTAATTTAAACTTCATTAAAATATTATTCTTAGCGATTTGTTATAAAAAAATGTTGTTTCAATAAAAAAAGCTTCTCTGAAATAGGAGATAATACATTAATAATTTATTTTGATAACTCTAATTTCTGTCTTTAAAGTTTAATGCACTTCTGAGATAATTTAAAAGCCCTATATATTTCCTGACTGACATTATTTAGCCATAAAAACGCAATCATCACTTGTGTTTAAGCCTTTGCAATGCAAGTGCAAGGTTTCCTTACTACGTGTATCTCATATATTATTTTTATATGATCAGAAAGTAATCGTGTCTATCTTTGCAAGCCTCGCAATCTTATCATTTTTTTTCCATTGAAAAACCTTGATGAAAATGGCATTGAACTTGAAAAGACAGTTAAGATTACCGGGCATTTGTTCTCATTCCGGGGCTTCCCAGCTTAGAGTTCTTGGAATTCTGAACGAGTTTCGAGTGCTGAGACTTAAAGAATGTCATTTGATTGGATAATTGAGAGACATCCCAGGGAAACAATTAAGCTAAATGGCGATTATCGACACTCGAAACTCGTTTGGTTAGGTAATTCATAACTGTGCACATGCACATCCCATAATGGCATTATTTTTTTACACTCGCCAGCTAAGTGTTTAAGTTAAAATGTATATTTTCCTATTCATTTATCGCTAGCTTTGCTCCGCTTCAGCTTGACTTTCTGTTCGTTGCGTGTTGGCTTAACAATTAGCACAGCAGTCAATTGGCAATTGCCAACGGCCAATGGCCGATTGCTATTTGAGCGGCCAAACAGTTGGCCGTTCGCAAGTGCACATACATAGAGAGTTGTCCGAGTATATAATGAATTCTGGCAGCGTGTGTCGATTTTAAAATTGCATCATCGGAGCACGTGCAGGCTGCTGAAATGACAACAAAATCGGCAGAGAAGCAGGAAAGCACAAAAGCACAGAAGCAGGAGAGCAGGCACACACACACAGTTAATGCTAGCTAAAACGCATTCAATTTAGAGACAAAAACACCTAAAAACAAAAGGCCATGGAAAAAAGACTCTTGTGCGGTTTTGCTATTTTCAAAATCGCATTTGTGTGAAAATTGCCGAGAGTAAAAAACGAGAAAGGAAAAAAGAAGACAACGCAATTGCATTCGCCTCTTGTTTCCATTTTAGTTTTCTATTTTTTTCTGGTCGAGCATATAGAAAAACGATTTTCACAGCCAAATGCACAAATGAAAATTAAAATGCAAACTGCTGACTGAGACGCAGATGTAGGCACTGAGATGCGCCCTGACTCATCGGCTGGGGCAACTGCAGCAACAACTGCAAAAAGCGCAGCAGTTGCTGCAGTTGGCAGCCAAGCGAGCGACAATGACGGCCGGCGACAGTCTGTTCTAAAAGTCTGCGCCCCGTTAATTTGGCAACTGCAAAAACGTGTCTGTCCTCAGTCTGTCTCCCTTTTTTCCGATTTATCTTTTTATTACATTTCTTGTACTCTGTGGGAATTTATAGCTTGGCTAGAAGTTCAGGCTTTACGCTGACGTTCTAGAGTTAATAGTCTTATACTTTTTGTAGTTTTTATTTTGATTTACTTGTACTCTTTTTCAGTATATTTAACTCGGTAGAAACATAATTTTTTCAATCAGACATTTACTATTAAATCGCTTTATATTTAGCCTTTATGGTGGCCCCATAAATTTAGAAAATTATTACTGCACCATTTTATGTATTTGTTTTTAATTTGAAAGTAAACATTCTAGACGTCCGCCCCAAGCTGTCTACCAAAATGGTTTAGGATGACGTTTCTCATAGGAAATATGTATTTTTGTCAGTCGTAAAAAATAATTTAGATGCAAGTTTCGTACGAATTTCAACAAATTGGATTTGTTTTTCGGCGCATTATACATTTGAGCCATATATTTCATGTACATTAGCTAGAATTCGAATGGTTCTCGTTGAGTTCCCCCAATCGAATTTGTATATATATTTTTCAATATCAGACATGCCACTCAAAATATACAAGTACATTGATAAATCGGTCCGTTTGAGATTGCCCGACTGCCGTCTAATTGAACGCAATGAAGCAGTCCTCGATGAAAGTTGCCAAGTTGTCAACATTTCATTTGTGATTTTATTTCTCTTTTGATTTCCAACTCTGGTACACTCGGTCACGGGGTCTTTGACACTTGTGAGTGGTCGATGGGAATGGGGTGGGAAAGGGGCAATTAAATGGCGAGGGCACCCCAGAAATATCACTCGCATCCCATCCGATCCCTTCCCATACCTCAGCCGGGTTGCATTGCATAAGACTTGAGGCTTCGGCAGGCTCTCCTCTCTTTGGGCCGCAAATATTTGCTCGCTAAATTTAGCAGCGCGCCAAAAAAGAGAACATAAAAAAGAAGGCAACGGGCCAAGCGTTTCAAATATACTTTGCCTATTTTACCACAATTTTTTGGTATATATTTTTTAATGCTGTAAAGACCGACCCGAGCGGGTGCCAACATTTTTGTCGGTGGGGCATAAATGAAGCGCTTTGAACGTGATATACGCACCGCATTTGCCCGCTCATATACATAGTTCGGCAAATATTTATATTTAGCTTATATTTATTACAACAATTTCATCTTGCTTATTTTCCGGCACCTCCCCCCTATGTTTTCCCACATCTCGTGGTATTTTCCGTCAATTTTATTGGTCAAATGTTTGTTTAATAAATCACCGATGAAAAATATTTCGAAATTGTTAACGAAAAGCACACACCACGTTTTCACAATAAATAAAAAATATGAACATTTTCGTTGGGCATTCGGAATGCATTTCGTTGGAGATTTATGTGTGTCAACCCCTCAGCCCCCAGAATTAATTAATATTTATTTATAGTTGGCCATATCTAATGGCTTCACTTCAGGCCCGAAGGCAGCTCCTCTGTGGTGACACTTTGCAATCGATCCATTACCATAGATATTTATTATAGATACGGCTCGCTCCTGCCTGCTCGGAGATTTTATTTGATGAGCTGTTGAGGGCATAGCCCCAAAGGGGATTTCTGCTATGCGAGGGCTTGATATATTTTATGAGCTGAGCAAGAAATATTGGGGTCTGATATCGTTTTCAATTTATGGTTTGTGTTTAAACTAAAAAATGCAATAAAAGGGCGGAAAAGGGAAATTCCATTTGGCAAATCAGCTCTTTAAATTAAAACAATCCCGGAGGCTCAACTTTGATTAAGTTTTCCCAGGAGATGTGGGCCAGCTTTAATTCTTGTATTTTTTATAATACTTTGAGTTTATTATTCCGCTGAAGTTTCTCGTATTTGGAAATTCCCTGCCAGTTCTGTTATAAATCGCCTCTAATTCGTCAGTTGCAATTTGCCTAATTTGCTTAAGATAAATTCCCCGAGTAGCAAAATCCCAGTTGCAAAACAACAGAGAATAAAACTTAATTAATTAGTGTCAAAATGGCGCGAGCCTTGGCCAGATTTCGGGAGGAGAGGAGGATCCGGCCAGGTCAGCCTCCTGGCTCCTACCTCTTGGCTCCTGCTGCTACTCCTTGGCCGCTGTCAGTGGGCAAATTAATGGAATCAGCGACGCTATTAGCCAACTGCGGCGGCTATGCCTTGGCCGGGCATAACGGCAATTTATCTTTTAGCACGAATTATCGATCGCATTTCGCATGAGCGACAGGTCGGGGCATCGGCTGGAATTTAACTTTTCGCTGTGCTCGTTTCTTCGGGTGGTTCGGGCTTGTGTACCCCGAAAACTTAATGGTTTATCTATGTTTGCTATTAGGTAACTGTCAGTTCCGCCAGAAAGCAACGAGGGTAGACACAGTCGCAATCACTAACACACACACAGAGAGCCCGTTCGATAGACTGTTAACTTGGCTTATTGAGTTGTACGGCCGAACTTGCGACCTTTTTATCGCCGGCCAAGTATCTGCAAAGTCGAAGTCTCGTTCTCAGGCAGGCAGGCAGGCAGGCAGGCGGGTCTCGAGTAATTTCCTAGTGCCGGTTTCTGGTAATGAAAAAGGGGAGCGCCAAGAAATCGGACGGCAGAAACGGCGACGCGACGCGACGCGACGGCAACAAGAAACACAATTTTTGGCACGCGAAACTTGCGCTTATTCAATTTTCAAACGTCGCCCCATTGCCAGCCAACATGGCGTATGAGCGCTTCCGCTTTGCTTCACTTCCGCTGCGCCGCACAAAAAGGTCCGAGCCACCGTCTGGCTATCGTGCTTGCACTGAGAAAATAAGGGTTCTAGCTGGTCCCTAAGCTGGTTTTATTTAGCTTAGAATTAAGATAACTATCATTATTACATTAGGTTTCAGGTTAAACAGATGTATTTTATTTTATTTATTTAATCTGTGGAGTGTACATTATTCTTTGTATTAACTAGTTATTTTCCCGCAGTGAAGGGTTTGCAAATTTGAAACGTACATGAACAAAGCGAGCCGCGGCAATCATTCATAGTGGCATTCAGGCGGCATTGTTGTGCGCTGGCGGGGATCGGGCTGCGGAGTTGGAGTCGCCTGTTTGCTCCTGCGGACGAAATCCTTTTGGCCATGCGAGTGTGTGTGTGTGTGCGGGTTCCTTTTTTTGCATGCGACGTCAAACGTTGGCGTCGACAAACTTTTCGGCTGTTTACCCTCAACGCGGCCCGAATACACTGAGCGCAGACACACGACCCACCTGGCAGCCCCCTCCTTCGGATCGTTAATTAAGATGAATGCGTTGCGCGTTTAACGGCTTAAATGGAACGGAAGTCTAAGTGATGTGGGAGCCCGCCCGCCCGTCTGTCTGGCCTCCTGCCACCAGCCCGCCCTCGGTTTTCTTGCAGTGTATTTATTGAATGGGTTGGCCATTCTCCGTTATTCTCACATGACAAAAAACTGGGCGGGTTCGAGGAAGCGGCAGTGGCTGTGGCAGACCCCTGCGGCCAACTGAAATATCCTCTCCGTTTGCATAATCTTTAATATTCAAATGCGGGTTGAGTCGGACGGGAAAAAGTACTGCTTTACGGCCATTATATAAATAAGAAATCTGACATAATGCCGGGACGACAGTGTGAATGATAAGTGATGTTTGTCACGAAGGATTATAAAGGGAAATGTTTCACTTTAATGCCGTGGAGCCTTCCTGGGCCAGCTCCTGGCTCTGGGACATTTGCCAGCCTGTCACGAAGGATAATAAGCCAAAAGGTTTAACTTTAATGGCAAACTTTGTTTTTATCTGTAGTTAAACGGACAATTTGCCAAAAGTCAACATAATATTTTCTATACTTTTGCCATCGGCTTGGCACGAATGGCTTGGAATGGAATAATAATAAAAAATATACATTTTTGGTAGTAAGTGGTGAAATTCCAAAGAAAAAGAAAATTTAATTGATCGGTGTCTGGTAGTTTTAGTTTTTTCCTCTTTAAGATATTAATGTTTAATCATAAAATTGACTTTTAATGGCGGCTCCTACTTTCTACTAAGGTAAGGCTGCTTCAGGAAAAAAATGATATACCAAAATGTATACCTTTTATAATTTGTAGCTGAATAATTAAGTTTGCAATTATGTATGAGAAATAATATATTTATAAATATTGATTACACAAATAAGAATTTTCAAAGGGAGCAGAATTGCAATTAATAAATCCCTCTAGGTTTCCCTTCCGTAAAAAGTAACAATAAAATTATTTTCATCTCTGATTTCATCTCGAAAGTATCGCTTTTTTTTCAGGGAAATCGATAGGACAACTGTTCCTTTTTGTTCCTTCCTGTTTTTTAGCAACCGACCAGGACCACCCATCGCCGAAGGAGGGGCAATCCCATCAGTTAAATATTTTTTTTGTTGCGTGCCAGATTTATGCAAGCACGCAACTGGAGTGACTTTGTCATGTTGCGTGTTTGGAGTTAATGCGACTATAATTTAATATTTTCTGTGTGCGAAATGTTACAATGCCCTCGACTTGTCTGCCCGGGAGCCGGGTGTCCGTGCTGTGGATCAGAATCAACCCTCATCTAGGGCAGATTTTCGTTGAGGGATGGTTCCCGGGTTTCGTTTTCCGTTTCCGTGGTCCGTGGCCGCAACTTGTGTTGCAATTGTCTCGTGTCGAGTGCCGTCGACCGGCGGTGGCTGCTTTTGACTGATGAGTTTCAACACCGCCATCGGAAAACCCGGGGGTTGGGGCTGGAGCTGGGTTGCGAGCAGGGCAATCAACAACCCTCTTCAGAAATTAAGTTGTGTCGAAATCGATGCCGCTGCGAGGGGAGGCTGAAGCTGAAGCGTCGTCGCGCCAACCGCATGTCAATCATAATTAAAACTTTTGCCCCGAGGGAGCGTCAGGTTGAGTTGGTCGGTTGTAAGCCAGCTTCGGGCTTATCTTATCGCACGCCTGATTGCTTTCTACGCCCCGGACAAGCAGCCGGGAGGGGCTGCCGTCTATATGCACTATATATGGACTCTGCAGTTGGTCAGCCGAGTCATTCATGCAGCTACCATTCATCCAGGGAGAGGGGCTCTATCGAATGCCAAATATGGCAAGCTGCGTGGAGCTGCTCTCGAGTCTCGTCTGCGGCTCATTATCAATTTTCCAAGCTGCAGGCGGGCCGGGTTGAAGATGATCTTGTGGCCATTTTCTAGCTTCATTTAGCGGGTGGTTTACAAAGAAATTTTAAAGAGATTTTATAGGATTTATAGGAAACGACAGTATCAGAATTATTAAAACTAGTTTAAAATAAATCTACTCAGAAATTTAGAAGTATGCTTTGAGCTAATTGATTTTTAAAATAATAAAAGGCTTTATTAATATTAATTTACAGAGGTATTTAAGGATACAGGCCTTTTTTAAATACCTTTTTTTTTTTAATAATTCAGCATTATTCTATATTTGCATTATATTTTCCAACTTAATTGAATTTTCAGCTACTTTTTCGCTATATTTTCCTGACAACACTGAGCGAGAGCGGATTGTGCGCTGAGTTGTTCGAGCAAAAATCTTCTGTCATCACCAGTCGACACAAACAGAGGAGGAAGCTGGCAAAACTGAACCTAGACCTCCTGCAAGGCCCCCCTTTGACTGCCCGCCCCTGCATAGTAACCTCTGGAAACTGAGTTTCCTTCCTGGTATTTTGCTGCCGTCAATGTGTCTGCAACAATTGTTGCCAGCCATTCGTTGTCAAGCATCTCTGCCTCTGTCCGTGTCCCTGTCTCTGGCCCCGTTTGCAGTTTAAAGACTTCTCTTTCGCTGGCGACTGTTGTGATTTCCCCTGTACTCCTTGTTAGCGCAGCTCTTACCACTATTTTTTTATACTTTTCATCTCTTTCCTTTCGCCAGTGAAGTCGTTGTTTGGGGCATTAGGACATCAACATCAAGCAGCCAACAAACAGCTCGTACCACTTGCACTTATTTGCTGCGTGTCTGGCAAGCCAAAACCATGTAGATGCTTTTTTGTAGCCATCAGACTTCTGATACAAAATAGTAGATTTGAAAACCATGAGCTTACCTGGAAGGAGAAGAAATTAATTGATTAGTTTTTGAGTTTTTTAAATAAAAAAAATTGAAAATAAAGAGATGTATGAGCAGATCAAAGTTCAATTAACACAAAAAGGCTTTTATTTCCCCATTACTTTGTGCTGTTACTTGTAAAAGGAGAAACATTTATGTTCAAAGTCCCAAATCCCAAATTAACCGACACCTTTGCCTATCAACTTCCCCTGTCTATTTACAATAATTTTCTGTTGCCATCCGACAGCCATAAAATAGCTTCAAATGTTTAGCGCATTTTGTTTGAATTCAAATTTAATTATGTGGCAACAACAGAGGGAATCCTAAACAACACAGCGCATCCGAGGTAGTGGATGCATTTGACTGATGGAAACAGATTTGTTTACAGAACGCAACTTGTGCGTGAAAGAAGATTTTCCCCTTCGCATAATTTGTTTGTTTGCCTTGTGTGTCAAAGTTCAACACGAGCGGCTGGCTCTATTTATAGTGCAGTTTATTGAGTGAAAATGTTTGGAAAATGCACCTTCCAACGTCTCGCCTGCGTGGCGGCAATTAAAAGCCATTCGCCATTTGCACTGGACATGGCCAATGAGGGGAGCAGGAGGGAGTCAGAGTTCAAGCCTGGCCAAGTGGAAGTGGCTGCTATTCACTCACCGACTGACTGACTGAGTTCATGTGCACATGACACTTGCCTTGAATAAAATATGAGGAGCCACGGCGCAACCCCGTCGTTGATGATGCGCCGTGTTGAAAGACAAATAACGCATCGTCAAGTGGTTGGCTCCGCCATCGCACCACCAGCGCTCCTCTGTTTCCACCAGTTCCTCCGCGCTGCACCACCACCACCACCGCCACCACCGCCACCACACGCAGCGCAGTTTGTCAGTCAACGAGCGGGACCACGGGCCAGGCCGAATGGCAGCTGACACAGTTCGCTACGAGTTTTTCGAGCAGTGTTGCCCAATAAGAATCATTAAAAGTAGCCAAAAAAGGAGATGGAAATAGCACAAAATGGGTAAGATTCGGGGAAATATTATTAAAATAAGTTGTTTGTTTTAAGTACAATTAAATTAAAAGTAAATACATTGTACAGTCTCCGTATTTCCTCGATAAGTTCTTTAAATCCCCCATAATAATTCCTAAACTGTCACAGTATTTTAAGGTCGTTCTAGTGTGCCCAGACTCGGCTAGAAAGCAGCCAAGTTGGCCACACTGCCGGCAAGCTGTAACTCGCAAGCTGCGATGGCAGCCCGTTGACACGCAACCAGAAACGGGGTGGCAAGCGTAAAAGTTCTTGACAAAAAGGAATGTACAATTTTATAAATGTTGGGGAAGCTGCTGCCTGAAAGGGACAGAATGGACTGGCTGGGATGCGATGGGATGCGCTGATAGCCACTTACCGGATGCCCTGCACAGACCCGGGATTTACAGCGTGGCTCATTGGAAAGTTTCGGGGTAACTGTCTCTGACAGCCAAAAAGCCACTGCGAATAGAGTGCATTGCCCAAAAGTTATTAATCATTTTCATTTCTGGTTTTCCATCGACAGATGAAAACTTTTGGTCGCCGTCGCACGATTGATGGCAACCATTTGAGGGGATGTACACTAAGTGCGAATGTTTTACAGAGAGGGAAAATGTTCAGAGAAGTCTTGCCTTTTTTTCATCAAAATGGCATCAAATGGAAGAAAAGAAAAGTATCACAGCTTAGGCGAGGAAACAACTGATTTTTGGCTTAAGCCTTCTTACTGCAGGGTATAAAGCCAACACTGTTTGCTCACATTTTACAACCGAGCAGTACATAAATATTAACCCCTAAGATGTATCTCACACAGGCACTCATCCCTTTAACCCACACACACACATTGAGTGGCGCATTATACTTATGGATGATGATGCACCAGTTCGTTCCTTAATGCCACCACCCAGATATATTCTGTTTAATCTGCGGCCCAGCCTCGCTGAGAATTTTCCAGCCTTTTAAATCAGACCAATTTGTATGCATTAAATGCACGGAGACAGACATGGATTTACGTAATGCCGCCCGCCCCTATTTACGGAACACCGAGGGACATACATACATATATCCCAGACAGCCCCCAGGCTGCCCCCCATCTTGGCCTTCTAGGCCGGGTCCGGGTCCGGGTCCACCCCCGGAACTGTCGAGGTCGGGGCTCTTGTACAGTCGACGCGTTCTGCTTGACAAGGGGTTCCAGTTCCTCACTCATACCCACTGCATCGCCATCCGTCCGTCTGGCAGAGCGGAAGCCCCCAATAGAGAGCCACCCACAGAGGTCAAAGTCAAGAGCGAAAAAGTTGATGATTCTGTTTATGTTTTATTTTTGTTTTTCGACAATTATTAATCAACTACCAACTGGGCGGTAAATAACGAATGCGAATGCTCTTGTAACAATGAGGAAGCTGCTACTTGAGATATTTTCCCTCAATGGGTGTCAAGTGCCAGCAACCCCTTTCTCCGCTCTCCTTTCTCCGCCAGAACAGCCATAAATTTGTCCAGTCAACTACATAATTAACAGCACCCGACAGAGCCAGAGAGACATTTAAAAATCAACCGACTTTTCGGACGGGGACAAACAATAAATATAGTACAACAAAATTAACAACAATAACAGGGGGCGCAGCAGGAACACTCCGACACTCACACAGACAGCCAAAACCAACAATAACAACCATAACAAACAGGAACAGCACCGAAAAACAACAACAATTGAGGCATTGTTCGACTTTTGTTTTATTGCAAACATTCATCGCCATTTGCGTTTTTGCCATAAAAGTTGTTCGTGTTTTGCGGATTGCTGATGTTGCTTTTGCCGTTGAGCAGCGATAAAATCTCTGAAATAAATGCCAAAGAATCGGATTCAGTTAGAGTCGAAACTGGAACACTCTTTGTAAGCGAAAAGTTTGGAATTTTCTAACATTTTTGGCTTGATATGGTTTAGATATTTAAGAAAATGTAGTTCATAATTTTTAATATTAAAAGAAAAGCTTTATCAATTGAAATCACTTGAAGAATTCTTATGTAATCTTTCTAAATGTTTTATGTTCTTTTCCTCTTTTTTTCTGATAACCAAAGTCATTTTAAATATTTTTTGTAAATTATTTCAGAAAATAAAGCCTTCCAGCATAGGACAATTTTTATTTTAAAGAAATTTAAATGCTTGCAAGTCTCATTAATTGAATAACAGTTTAGCTTGTTGATAGGAAGCTAGAAGTAAACTCCGAGAAGATTGATTTTATTCACCCTATTCATCCATTTGTGGCTTTCATCAGACACAATTACTTTTTATTGAACGTTTAAAAGATAGATAATAAAATCAATTCAGAAACTTTCAAACTTGCTGATGGAGCTATCAGACAGAATTTAATAGAGGAAAGTAATTTCAATATGCTGCTGCCTTTCATGTCGACACTTTGTTCACTTTGTTTTTGATCCTGCTCCGTCTTAAAGTTAATTTATCCTGTGCCGACAACAACAAAGAGAAGCACAGCTTGTTTAACTTGTTCAGGCAACAGCTACAGTTACGGCAACACCAATAAAACCCCCGACACGACACAACACCCTACGTATATACACCCACCCCCAACAACAATCCTACCCCAGCCCTGAGTCAGCAATTTGAAGCGATTCCATGACGACCCCAATGGTCTCGTTTACAAATTAAGCACTTCCAAATGGGCAGCAAATTAATTTTTATTGCGCCCAGAGTTATGTAAAATATGGCCAGTAATTCCGGGGAAGCGGCAGGCAGTGTTGTTTTCCCTATACAACTTGTAGGGACTTCAGCTGGCGAAATGCAAAAACTTTGGCAAGCCTAAAGATGCGGAGGAGAGTCTGTTCATAGAAATTGTCAAAGTTTCGCTCGCTCCGAAATTGACTGGGAGGCGGAGTGGGCCTGGCATGGTAATGGCAATGAAAGGGAGTCGCAGGACAGTTATTTAGTGCAGGGATTTAACAGATATCAGCGGCAGTGGCAGCAGCATCATCAGCGGCAACCGGAAGCGGAAGCGGCCAACACTTGCCGGCGTCAGTTTCACTCTGTGAGTGTGTGTGTGTGCGAGTGCGCATGTGTTTGCATCTGCGATTATCCGGGTGTGAGCTCTGTGTTCGCTCGGTGTGTTCTGTGTTAGCGTGTCTTCGGGGCTTACATTATGTTGGCAGCTTAACGTGGCCCAGATAAGCGCGGCTACGTTTGATATTTCCCATCTTCTAGCCAAAGTCATTAGCCGGGAATTATGGGTATTTAATTGGAATCATCAGCAGCCAGATTGAACCAGAGCAAAATGCACGTATACTTAGGTGTTAGATAGTTGGAGAACTCGGGAAATTAATTGAAGTATTATAAAGACGTAAAAGGAAGAATGATGTAATTAGGTTTATTGCTAGGAAGTGTAATGTTATTCCAGGAAGAGCTTGCATATTTTTTAGAATCTTTAATAAATGTACAAAAAAAAACCTATTCCTTTAATAAAAACATTTATTTTGGTGAACTTCTTTAAATAACCTTCGCTATGTTGAATGCTACACTTTGGGCCTTAGGTAAGAGGACTCCTTCCTCTCATCCCGGTGACATCTCCTGCGCCATTTGCCGTGACGTGTGTCGTGTCCTTTTGTGCATGTGGCCGACTTATCATTTATTTATATGCTTTATTATTATTGTTGCCATTGTTTTTATGCCATCGAAACAATGAGCAGGGGGGTGGCACTCGGCTGAATTTCTGTCTGGCTTGCAAATTGAAGTGGCTCCCGGATCCTGGAGCTGGAGGGAATGAAGTAGAAGTACAGAAAAGTACTGAGGTAGCTGACATTCCGGGATTACGAGTGCGCCGCTTAAAGTGTCACTGCTGCCATTGGGCATGCTCTTTGTTTAATAAATTATTTATTGAGCATGGCCTCCGCTCCACCTGGCGACACGTGGCAATGGCCTTTGATGGTCCAGAAAGCGAACACAAAAACATATAAACAGCCGGGAAGTGAACTTTGCCGGCAGTGTCACTTATAAAATACTGTTATGAAATATTTCATTCCTTTTTTGCACTTTTTGCACTCCCTCAATGACGGCACGGCAATCAAAATGCCTCATAAATATGCATAAATAAATTACCGTCGATTTTCGCATCCGACACAAAACGAGGAGAGCATCAATCAAGCGGTCGATACAATAAAAAATGTATATTTGCCATAATCAATCAACGAATATAAATTGACAATCCGAGGAGTCTATATATGCCAAGAGGTCAGACCAGACAGTCCACCAGTCAGTCCCCTTGAATTTCCGCGGACTCTCCGCTAATTGGGCCTGACAGGCGAATATCCTTGCAACCCATTTGAGCCACCTACCACCCACCACCCACCACCCACCACCCACCGGCCCCGCCATCGGTCTCCGGGGAATCTGCATTCAATTAACGCCGGAAACGCGCTCCACCAGGGAAAAGGAAAGAGTCGCCGATAAGGACATGGCTTCCCTCCTGGCAGCAGCGCAGATACGAGCGGAATGCTGCCAGGAGATGTAATAAATGTTCAACATTCTCGGCTTGTTTTAATTAATGCAATTAAATGTGGAGTGTTAATAATTGAAATTGCACGACAAGATGAAGGAGAATCCCATAAAAATATTACGCATCGGATAAGCGGGCTTACTTGTGCGTGCAAATATATAAACAAATTGCTCCGGAGATCAGCTGGCAAAACATTGCCGATCAGCGATTTAGAGTTTTTGTTGATCAAATCAAGGCTATATTTTATTTTGAAGTTGAAGTATTTGAATTCCCGAAACCACTCTGAAAATATTTGTTTGGATTATCTGGAGAAACTGGGGGGATCAGCATTTGGGAGCTAAAAATAAGCAAGGACTTTTGTTGATGAGTAAACAAGGTTATTTTTAAAGATTGTTTTCAATACTTTTATTTACCAGAATTTAAGGTAACTCAGCAGAAATTTCAACCAATAGTTTTCCTTTAAGTTGACCCAAATATCTGAAGAAAAACCCAAGCTTACTCACTTCTTCGGAGAGTGAATTCAAAATAAATAAAATTTCACTTCCCAATCGCTGCAGTTATAAGTTTTGAAACTCCATTCAGGAACTTTCTAATTCCCAAAGTGCACTTCCCCGACCATTTCGAATGTTTTGCGAGAGAGATTCCCCAGAAGCTTAAACAAAGTTGTAAACGCTGCCAAGTCAGGGCACTCCAACTAACTAGAACAAGCCGCAACAAGGGCCAACACGAACCTGCCAAGGAAAACTTAACCCGAACTGGAGAGCCGAACCCCCATTGTTGGCAGGTGAAAAGGCCCGGAGTGGGAGTGGATTTGGTGGGGCTTTGTGGGCGTGGCCGAGACACTAATTGCTGCCCTCCGCTGCGGACCCAGTGCAGGCAGTTCCGGTGATTAAGAATGTAAACCTAAACCAGGCAGCCGGCCAGCCAGCCAACTGGCCAAGCTCCGCAGCTACGTGACCCGAACTCCTGCAGTCACCTGTTGCGCTCTATGTGCTGCGTGTACATGGGATACCCTGCTGATTAAGTATCCCAACTGCTGCAGTAATATTTCATCACGGAATCCTGCTTAGTGTTTTTCAATTAAAAGTTGTAAATTTGAAATGAGACGACAGCCGCACCTGGGCCGAGCCATGGGAAAGTTGGGCCCACCAGGAGCGAGTATAGGAGCTGCTGCTGCTGCTGCTGATGGAAATTAATAAACACGATGAAATTTTAAGCGGGACCAGTTCCAGCTGACCTGGAAGGCAACGAACCCCGGACTAAGGTCAACATGCTCCGAAAGTTCCTGGACAGGTCGGAGAATCTATTATGCACGGGGTTTTGTTTGCAAGTGCAAGAGCATTATGCAAAAGTTGTTCCCTTGTATTATTTCGCTTTTCCGTACTCGCACTCGTATTTTCCACAGCTATTTTGCCCCGTTTTGTAGGGGCTTGTGCTCTTCCTTTTTTTCGGGCGGCATGTAAGGGCTCTTGACGGCGGCTCATGTGGAATAACTGGGTCGTGAGCTCCGCCGAGGAAGCCAAGTTTGCAGCGTGAAAAATGCAATCAATTTTATTATGCTGCTGCCCACCTCGCCCCGCATCCCGTGCAGTTTCCCGTGCCGCACAATTGGGCAAATCAGGCAGAAAGGCAGGATGCATCCACATCCCCATCGCCCTCCCGATATATGCTCCCATATATGTAGATGCGAGTCGCGATAGCTGGCGAAACGATGGAGACCCCGAGCGGGTTTCCTGTTTAACACGTGAACGGACGGTCGGAGAGTACGGACGGACAGCAGGCAGCCGGAGGGCACGGTGCATCGGAACGGATGGCAGCCCAATGGGGCTTTGAACACTATTATCCTGAAGCGGGCCAATTCGATGCCAAGCAAGGAGGGGCCAAGGATACATCTTAGCCAGGGGCTTAAGCTACAGGAAATTTAAGTTAAGTCTAGTTGAACTAAGTCAGATGGTTAAGTGATGGAAACAAATGGGTAGAAAGGGAAAAATGTAAGCTGTGAGAAAAGTGAGACCAGGTATATTACAAACGATAAAGTAGAAAGAGTGAGACCAGATTTATAAAAAGCGATAGAGTAGAATGAAGTGAGACCAGACTTATTAGAACCGGTAAAGTAGGAAAAGTGAGGCCAAGGTTATACACAAAGCAAGTAACATGATGCAAAAAGTTATAATACTCAAAACGAGAAACAACTAAAACTATATTTAAGAATATATTCAAACACCTGTAACATAACATAAATTAAACAACATAAAATAAATTAAAAAAAAAAAAAACGATATATTCAAGATAATTCTCTAAATAAATGGAGTGTCGTTAGTGTTCAATGACTTCACTTAATTAAACTTATACAAGTCACTTCATTATAAGCTATAATCTTGGCTTGATCTTTTTACAGCAATATCTTGAATCATAGGTTTAATTTTCCATTTAAAACTAAGCCTATTTACTTTGAGACTATGAAAGACACAACTGATGGACACCTGACAGATTATAATCAATTTTTGTTATAAATAAATTTTCCTTAAAAACTAGTTTAGGCGCCGTGAGCTTTTGAAAAAATAAATATTTTATTATTATTATTTATACGGCTCATAATTCGAATTCAAGTTCATTCAAATCGGAAATCCAAGCGGCGCTATCCAAACTGGTTTCTGATTTGGTCTTTACAAAGTCTATCAATAAGGTCTACGAGGTAGGGCTACAAAAGCGATCAATGGGACTCGATTACCCCCTTAATATTCACAATAATTGCGGCGGTCGCCACACACAACACAACTCGAGTCCAATCCACATTCAATTTGATCCCAATTAACTATCGCTTTGTTGGCTGTTACGTCGACATGAAGGCCCCCTTATCGATGACTCCCACGATTGCACGCAAAACCCTCGACAACAGCGACACCCGGCAGTACAAACAATAAAGTACAACAGAACGCATTATCAAAACAATAAACAATTGATGGCATTTTACTTACGATAACAACAACCACAGCACAGGGCTTCTCCGAAGGAATAAAAATCAATAAAGCACACAGAACGCAATTGCACGAAAGCAAGGCAAAAGCAGAAACAACCCAAACACAAACACCAAGAAAACGCTTGCAAATAAATAAAAATTGCTTTATTTATTAAGCATTAAACAATAAATGGGATTATTTTTATCATCGCCGCATAGATGTTTAGTGGAGCAGGCACAGAATGGAGCGGAGTCGATGGGGCGGAGCGAAGCATGGGCGAAACAATAAGGAACAGTGGAGGACCGACCTCCTTCGCAGTGCCAGAATAATAACGAATTCAAACACAGAAGGCGGAGAGTGTGCGAGTACGACGATGAAGAGCCACCAAGATAAATAAATGCAAATAATTTTTTTCCCTCCTGTTTCTTATTGTTCCATCTAGATGGCCCATTGAATACCCAGTGTTTGGGTAGTGGCTCCTTACTTGGTAACGAGGAAATATGGAACTCTACCAGTATATCGAGGGTAACTCCGGGGCCTTGCTCTACCCCCAAGGAACAACCCCACTTGTCTCTCCGGAATAGAGTGTTTAGCTCAGTTGGATTTGAAAAGGGCATTACGAAGAGTGGATGGTGGTTCCGGCCAAGGCAAAACAAGTGCCTGAGCTGGGATGGACAGAAGGAACAACACCTAAGCGTAGGCAATCCAACTCATTTAAATGGAACGTTCCGGCTGCTCCGCTCCATATATATCCGTTCTTATTTTTTGCCACTCCCAGGCTGTTTTTGTTGTTCATCCCGCATTTGATTTCAGCAAATTTGTAACTGCCACTTTGCATTACTACCTTTTTTGCCCCGCCTCAGTTTGGTCCGGTCCGATTCCGATTCCGACCTTTGTGTGACCATCGAACGAGCGCTGGTGAACATGCAAAAAGGTAGCAAAAGTTTTGCAAGTGACAAATAGATTTAAATTTGAAAATACTTTTCAGTTGCCGATGCTTTGTTTCTGCGGAGTAAGAGTGTGCCAGTGCCAGTGCCAGTGCGAGTGCGAGTGGAAGTTTCTGTTATGCAAAGCTCTATTGACAGCGGTCGTAAATCTTTGTAAAAGTGCCTGAAACCCATGTCAGAGAGGATAACACTGGTGGGGGCTGGGGCTGGGCGTGAAAATGTGTGTACGAACATGGAAAATCAGTTTTCAAGAGGGGTTAACCCTCAACTATAACCCTTTCAACTAAGCCCACTTTCAAGCCGAGGTTATGGGTGAGTGAATTTATCGCCTAATGGAAAAGTAAGCCGAAAAGAAAGTCGCCTCGGAAGGGCAATCTATCGCAGCCAGATAACTATAAATAGTCAAGTGGCTCTACGAAGTTTGCTGATTATTCGGGTCGCGATGCCGTAATCGATATGCACGCGCCAGATGTTATAAATATGAATTATTTTGCTTATCTGGCCGAGTGACTTGCTCGCTGCTGCTGCTTTGTATTCGTAAGATTAGTACTCGTAAGACAACAAAACAAGTATTTATAGATACAATATCTTTCAGATAAATGGAGGTACTTGTGGCCGAATTATTCCCAGAAAGATTTCGGTGCCCGAGCGCCAGCTAGCTTACTAGCTAGCTACTTAGTATCCCCCGCATTTTATTGGAATTCTATTCTGGCAGTGATCTCATTTCGGTTCGTCCATTCAAATCTGTTTACATTGCCCGGGAATGGGCCGCATTAAACACTATTTTGCTACCCATCATTCGTGGGACTCGAGTTGCGTTATTTCCAGGGAAAACGTGGAATCGCCGGGGCAATTACGAGGGCACAAATGTTCACAGCTCCAAGCTGGATTGCATTCACAAATTAGCATTCTAATGAGCTGAGTGAGGAGTGCGGCGTGTGCAGTGTGGAGTGGCATGGTGCATGGCCATTATGGCGCCGCGCTTTCCTACTTCTGTATTTTTTTTCCACTATTTCTGCATCTGCAATTGTGCCACACAATTCGCTGGAAAAAAGGGCCAACGCAAGTCAGCAGAACTTGGCCTTTGCGTGTTTGGTTTGGCCAATTGAAATTAGGGCTCATGAATGGGGCGCATCTGGGGCTGATCTAGTTGCATTGCCCAGTGGCGGCGGTCACCCCTTTTCCGCTGCCTAACCACGCTCATGGTGTCAGCTTCAGCTCCAGCTCCAGCTCCAGAAGTTTTCGGTTCGACTTTCGGAGGGGAAACTGAAACCAAAAACCGGTTACTATGCGTTGAAAAATTCTCGACTTTTGTTTCACATACACAAAACGGAGTTTATCTTTTGGCCCTGTTCTGTTCGGCTCTGTCCTGTCCGCTCCTCTCGCTTCCTCCGCCGCTTTTGTTTTGTTTTTTATCAAAATTCTTTGAAATGCACTCGCACACACACTCGCACACCACACTGGGTCCCACCTCCCTGTCCCGCTCTGGCACACAAAATTAAATTTTTTCCTTTGGTTTCTTTTTAATTTTTATATGGCTCTTTGGCTGATTCTGTGGCATTTTCTTCCTGCTCTTTTTACTTGCACGCTCCACTGAACCCCGAACCAAGGAGTGCCCTTTCTTACTAGTTGTTTTTGTTGTGATGCCCTCGGAGAATTTGTCGACTTTAAGAGTATATTGATTTCTATATAAGTTGAGTAATATATAAGGTAACTGAATATATGCTCGTTTTTTCTAATCGTCTAACTCTTATAGCTCTCAGAAAGGACTTAAAATATAACTTATATAAGGTGTAGGATACACGATAAAGAAAGTTTCTTACAATAGTCTATGCACCACAATTGTATAGCCCCACAAATAATTATCCGGCTCGAAGGACCAAATGTTCGTTGCGGGGTAAGATACCTACTTGAGGAGCACAACTCTGGGCTGATGCTTTGAGGAACGTAGACAAGGAATCTAATTAAAAGGTATTTTTAGCTCGAAAAGTTCTTATGAATATATTCATTCACATTACCCTTCTCCTCCTTCTGAACCTAGAATAATAATAATAATAATAATTTAATAATACCCGGGTATTTCCCGGGTAGAAGGTATTTTCAAAGTAATATTTTAAGGAAACTCTCTGACGCAGGCACAGTTGAGATATGTGATCTCAACTCAGCATAGACTACTGGGTATCCCCTAGTCAGTAAATTCGTTCTTAGCATTCTTTCTTGCTTTGCTGCTGCTGTTGGCTAGTAGTTTCGGTTTGTTTAGGAGCCGGGTCGGTGCTTTTAAACGCAGCTCGCAGAGGAGTTCCAGTGCCAGCACCAGCACCAGCACCAGCACCAGTAGGAGTTGGAGTTTGAGTTTCAGTTTGAGTTTGAGTTGTTGGGACCCGAGCTGAGCTGAACATGCATGTAAAAATGGAACGTAACTTGGCCAGGGGACAGTGGCGGTGGAGTGGCCCAAGTGGATGGAGTGGAGTGGTCGGACTGGTGGCGGTGGGGTCTGGGGAGGACAGGAACTGGGTCCGGACCATGTGCTGTGCTGCGGTTGATGACTTGCGCCGGGCCCAGAGACTGACTGACTCTGGGCTCCCTGGCAGTCCGACTTTGACTTTGGCACTGGTTAGACTGGCTGGCTGGGAATTTCGGGAGGGAGTCCGAGCAGGGTCTCTTCTGCGGTCTCTGCTGATTCGGTATTCGGTCTGGATTGGCTTTTGACTCTGGGCCAGAGCTGGTTGGCGGTTTCCTGTGATGTTTGGTTACTTCATAGCCTGTTGCAAAATTAGTGTGATCAGAGCCATCAGATAACTCATGTCGAGTGGGGATGATGCTTTGACAAAGTCATTTCAGCTCTTAATGGGATTTCCGAAAAACGTTAGCAGAGGAAAGGGAATGATTTGAAGGCTGATTTAGATCGTTGTTATTCGGAGAGCTCAGAGAATTAGTCCCTTAAATACCCTTAAACTAAGCCACCTAACACCTCTAATCTCTGGCAGTTTAAAAGACACAATTAGCTTTAATAGATTCGCGAAAATATGAACATTTTTGATGTCTCTGATGGGACTCGGAGATCACTTGAGGTTCTTGATCAACGCATCTGTGTACTCGGAGCACTTGGCCTTGCCGCCCAGGTCCACGGTGCGGATGTTGTCGTCCTTGACGGTCTTCAGCACCGCCTTCTCAATCCTGTCCGCATGCTCGTTCATCCCGATGTAGTGCAGCATCATGACCGAGGAGAGCAGCAGTGCCGTCGGATTGGCCATATCCTTGCCGGCGATATCCGGAGCGGTGCCGTGCACCGACTCGAAGATGGCCCCGTGCTCGCCCACATTGCCGGAGGGCGTCAGGCCCAGTCCACCGATCAGGCCGGCACACGAGTCCGAGATGATGTCCCCGTACAGATTGGGCAGCACCAGTAGGTCAAATTTCTTGGGATCAATCACGAGGTTGAGGCACAAGGTGGTCATGTTGGTCTCCTCGAACTTGATGCCCGCCTTGTCTAGCTGGCTCTTGTACTTCTCGGCCATCTCCTTGACGCAGCGCAGGAAGAGGCCGTCGGACATCCGCATGACGCGTTTCTCGGCCACCACGGTCACTTTCTTGCGCTTCATGGCTATCGCGTACTTGAAGGCGTACTCGGCCACGCGGAGCGAGGCCTGCCGGGTGATCAGCTTGATGCTCTGCACCACCCCGTTGACCAGGGTGTGCTCGATGCCCGAGTACTCGCCCTCGGTGTTCTCGCGAATGGTCACGATGTCCACGTCCCCGTAGATCGTCTCTAAGCCGGGCAGCGAGCGGCACGGCCGGACGTTGGCGTACAGGTTGAACAGCTGGCGCAACGTGAGGTTCAGGGAGCGGAAGCCGCCGCCCACCGGGGTCATCAGCGGACCCTTCAGGCCCACCTTGGTGCGGTTCATGCTCTCGATCACCTCGTTGGGCACCGTCGTCTGGCCGTATTTGTTGGTCACCGGCGTAACGTCCACGGGCTCGAAGATCAGCGGTGCCCCCGCGGCCTCGAGCACCTTGATGACAGCCATCGAGATCTCCGGACCGATGCCATCGCCGGGCATCAGTGTGATGACGCGGTTTCCTGAAGCTTTCTGTCCTCCGGAAGCCTTGCTTCCAGATCCGCCTTTCACTGGACCCTGGCCTCCAGATTTTGCAGGGGGCTTGCCTCCTGCAGGTGGCTTACTTCCTGTTGGAGGCTTACTAGGAGGAGGCGTCTTCGGAGGCGGCTTAGCTCCTGTGGGAGGCTTACTGGGGGGAGGTTTTTTCGGAGGAGGCTTAGCTCCTGTGGGAGGCTTACTGGGGGGAGGGTTTTTCGGAGGAGGCTTACTGGGAGCACGCGTTTTCGGAGGAGGTTTATTTCCAATTGGTGGTCTACTGGGAGCTGGCGTCATCGGAGGAGGCTTACTCCCGGCTGCCGGTGGGCTTTTATTTTTTTTTATGGGTGTCTTGGTAGTTGTGGGACTCAGAGGAGAGCCGGTCTTTGCAGGTGGCTTATAAAATTTTGGCGGCTTGGTAGGTACTGTGACGCGGAAATTATCTTCAGAGGACTTATCACCTGAGGATTTATTTCCTGAGGATTTACCTCCAGAGCCTTTATCTCCCGGGGACTTACTTCCACTGCTCTTGCTTTCCTCCGGTGGACCTGACTTCCTACCCACGGCATCGTTCGATATCTCGTCAACAGCCAATGTGAAAGTGATTGTTTCCTGGGCCAAGCCTGATTTCCCAAAAGCTTCCGTCATACCTTCTTTGGTGTTCAGTTTTTCCTGATCTAGGTTCTTCAGTTTATCCTTTCCGTCTTTGGAAGACCTATCCAAGGCTTTTGGAGTCTGTGGATCCACAGTTGAGTCCCGAGTTGGTGGCTGAGGTGACTCTTTTGTGGATTCTGTCTTCGCAATCTTAACTTTTCCCGTTTGAGGTTTCTCTGAACGAGATCCCACGGGAAATCGTATGCCCTTTCCCTCACGGGATTCGATTTCCGTATCCGTTTTAGGGGGTTCACCTGAGCTTCCATCCTTCGATGAACTCACAAAGTGTCTCACTACAGAAAAGTTCTGAGGAATGCTACTGGGCTCGAGCACCTCGTTCCTTCCGGGAAAGTTTGTGTACTTCTCGAAGTGCTTCAAGCGTCGCCAGGTCACAAAGAGCGGCTTGGAGGCCTTGTCCACCATATGAAAGATCTTTACATTACTATGACATCCGACGACCTTGAAAAGATTGACGGACATCGTGCGGCTTGAATTTAGATGAGATTACTGCCAGAAAGTGTGTTGCTAAGATTTTCTGGGAACCTCTTCGAAATCCCAACGATCGATTTTTGGTGACATTTGGATCTAAGGCAAAATTATTCAAAACATCTATTCCTGTTAAGATTAACGGCAAAAATAAATCTTACAAATATCCTATTAAGATCCTGAGACAAAGTTCCTATGACTTTCCCACCATTACTCCTTGGAAACATTGTTAAAATTCATTTTCAAATGACGGAAGCCAACACTTGGCCAAAATCGCCGCGAGTTCCAGTTCCAATTTGCATAGCTTTTAGGCGTCGTTTTTTGTTAGTTTTTTATTATTGCCAGCCGAGGCTTTGGTTTGCTTTGGCGCCTCCAAGTTTGGCGACTGGCACCGTCGAAGAAGTGAAACTTTCTCGGCCAAAAAAAGCACGCGACAACCCTTTCGAGCGCACAAAGGAACCAGGGAGAAGGGAGCTTCGAGTCTAGGACTCGTCGTCTCTGATTCGGTTTCGTTTTGTTTATTCCTATTTGGGTTAAGCTAATTAAATTACTTTTTCGCCTGCAATTTCATTTTGAAAATTTGTTTGCTTTGAAGGTCGACTTTCCCTTAATTGAAAAAGTTTCGCCTGGGCGCTTCGGCACCCTGAGAGAGCGAAAGATCTCTCAGCTAGAACTGGCAAATGATTTAATATGAAAATTTCTGTCATGTATTTAATTAAACGAGAGTGCTCGGTTCGGTTTGGTTTGAGTTTCTCTCCCCGGTAAACGAAATTAGCTGCGAAAGGCAATCAAATTATGCACAGAACCCAGTGGCCATAGCCCAGAACCCAGGGCCATAGAGCCACCGAGCCCTCGTTTTAATGGGCACACCTGCCGACATATATGCGACCGATCCGCCCCGACCGACCACGCCCCCGTCACCGCTGTCATTCGGCATAATCATATTTCAACGGATTAGCATAATTTTAACCGAAAAGAAAAAATATTAATAACGAAAAGTGAATGGCGGAATGGCGGCTGGCGGTGGCATCGAGTTGCAGACAAGAGTGGAAGAGTGGAACTCGCCCTCCGTGTCGCGTTTTATTAAATTTTCCTACTGTTCTAGCGAAACCGAGCTCGGGCTCAGGCTCGCATTTATAATTCACGGGCATTTATATTCATATTTGGTGGATTTCTGTGTAGGGGGATTTTTCTGCTTTTGGATAGCCTTTGTTTTTGGCTTTTAGTTAGTCGCTCTCGCCTTTTGGCGTTGGCGTTGGCGTTGAGTCGCGCATTTAATCGTAAATGATTGATGATCTTGCGTTGGGGTTAACTCATCTAAAACAAACACTCCGAATTTATAATTCGCCATGGGTCGCATCGCCAGGCAGTCTACTATAGTTGAATGCGCATTCGAGGGGGTTATATCACCCACTTACCGATACAGATACCCGATATCTGTATAGATAGTACTGCTGTTTGTCCGGCAAAGGCAAACATTTTCGCAGATAACAGTTCATGTTTGCTCTCACATTCGGTTCGGAATACGCACCTGCAAATGGAGAAGAGCAAATAGATATAGGAAATTAGTCAATCAGCGGAGAGTGCAAATTGGAGTGTTAAAACTTATAGTCACATACTAAAAATGCGAACTAAAGTGTGATAATTTTACGGAATTTTACCTTAGCCTTGGGTTAAATAACCTTCTTAAGGAGAAAAATATTGCAATAATTTAAAGATATTTTGTTTCTTTTATTTGCGATCCACGAGTTGTATATATAGTTGGGAGCATTTTACAATTATTTTCACTTATTTAAGAAAATAAAATATTCTGGAACATGAATTCCCTAGAAATATTTGTCCTTCTTTTCCCAAATATTCAAAAGTTTATTAAAAATGACTTAAGTGGTTCAGATGATCAGAAAAGTAAATATCCTAAGAGTCCTTAGCTTCCCACCTCTAAAGTTTTTGTAAATTTACTTCAAATTACTTCTAATTTGATAAGAATGGATTTAGTAAATCAATTAGCGATTTAAAAGTACTATGAGTTTTCTTAGCTTAAAAGCTATTTTAAATCCATTGAACAAACTCAATAAAATATTTTGCAATTTATTTAAAGGATCAGAGAAAAGTAAACAGACTTGTGGCTTCTTAGACCTCCATTCGAAAGTTGTTTCTCCTTTTTTAATATATACATCCACTGCATTGGCACCCTCAACACATATTTAACACTTTTGTTATTTGTTTGCATTTACTTCTACTTTTGTTTATACTTTGGCTTAGTGTGCAAAAAAAAAAAAAAAGAAGAGGAAAAAGCTGGCCAAGAACGAAAGAAACTGCGGCCAAAGTCAATAAACCGTATAAATGTACAACAGCAAATAGAAGCAGGAATAAAGAGCGGAGCAAATAGGCGAACAAAATAAAAATAAAGGGTGCGCACCGAATGAAGTCAAGATACTCGAAGAAAAAGCCTGGCTTAGACAAAGCTCTAACACGAGAAAAGAGGAAGAACAAATCAAAGTGCCTTCGGTCATTTTGGGTACAAACAAAACCAAAAATCATTCACACATATGCCGGTGTGTTTATATTTTTATTGGGGATTTCTGGGGATTTTGTTGTTGCGGCTGCGATAACAAGACAACAATACCGCCAACGCCATATTAGCCGGGCTTTCAAGGCACTTAGGTCCCAACGAGCCCAAAAAAAGACTGCCAAAATATATACAGAAATCAACTAAGGCAATTTGCTAGCCTTTTGGCTCAGTGGAGGGCTTTTCATTCCTTTCATGCTTGCGTCCGTCCATGTTCGACTTTTGTTGTTGCTCGTCATAAAGTGATTTATGGGCTTTAGGTGCAAATAATTGATTTATGCGCGGCTTCGGACATTGCGCAATGTAAATACGAGATACGGATGGCAGGCGAACTCGCAGATACACAGAAATGGGATGGATGGCCGGCGATCTTGGCAGAAGGCTGTCAAAATATAAAATGGTAAGGTATCTTGGCCAAAGAAGGTGGCAAGAGTGTTTACCACTAGATACTTATCCCATTACACGCTCCATGAGCCATAGGTAACGCCACTCGGAGCGGAAATGCTATGTATCTGTGTCTGTATCGGTATCTAAATCTGCGTTCTATTCCGATGCTGTGCACACTTCACTAGGCATTAACCTCTACCTTTTCCGTGAACATAACAATCCGAAATACAGAATAAGGCACAACAACGCGCCACTGGCATCCATGAATCAAAAACACACAAAAACTAAAGATTCCGGCGACGTTTGTATCTCACATCCACCAAAAGCCCACAGCGAGTGTGCGTTGTGTGTGTGTTCATTGGAAAACAACGATTACGCGGCACAAAAGACATGGACAAACAATGAACCCGAGCAGCAGCCCAAGAAGTCGATGATGGAGATTCCACAGAGGGAGTATCTGGAAGATACAACCGTTCTGTGCACGAGGGGTTAAGTGTCGGTGAGTAAGTCGTCGGCGAATTCGGCTTTGACTTTGCTTCTGCTCCTGCTGCATCATGGTTGCATAAGCAACACTGACCAAAGCAAATCGGTCAAAGTGAGTGGAAAATTGTATCGCCTGCCCCTCAAAGATGCAGATGCACAGCGGAAAATATGTATTATAAGATCTGCTCAAGGATTACAACTCAATTTAATTGTCCCGAATTCCAAGTTCCTATTGGTATCCCGCTGCAATTTCTTTCTGTGCACAGATACAATTGGTGTCTGCAACCGCTTGCGTTTGTTTGTTTGTTTGATGAATTTTCTTGTGAGTGTTTAAAAATAGCTGCTGGCAGGTACAAAGCGTGAGATACAAATGTATCTACTACCTGTCCGGGCTGCTGCCTGGGCGAATTTCACACATTTTATGGCTCTCAGGGGCGCATCCAGCAGACACAGGGGCCAGCGCTAAATATTTAATTCCTGGCTATCTTATCGCCGCCTTGCAGGTCGGTCTTCTTATCGAAGAGTCGATGCATTCCAGCGCTATCTTTATCTTGCCTAGAACGAGTTCATGTCCAAGCGGAAGAGGCCGACGAGTTGACAACTTCCTCTGGACAAGCTGGAAGTATGTTAACTTAATTGCGACCACTTTGGCTCAATTCTAATTAAAATGTGCGGACAGTGAGCCAGCAGCGACCTTTGGTAAGTGAAATACAACCCAAACAGGTTCGGGGCATGAATGAAAATGAGATATGGATACACCGAAAAAATTGTCACTACTGCTGGTCAGGTTTATTATGGAGAAGGCCTTGTTCCTGGAAATCGTTTTGTTCCCTCAATTGAGCGGAAAACACACCTGAGAGAATGAATGGATGATAGTTAGACGACGATGAGATATTCCAGCGATTTAAATACGAGCAACATCTGTGTCCGTGGATCTCTGAGAAATCCCAGATACGCTCGTGCAAGAAGCCAATCAATGACATCATTCCGCCTTCGAAACAGCGAACTGAAATTAAACAGAACTCGAACAGAACCGAGAACCGGAGACCGAACCGAGGCACACTCGAACTGCCTTTTGTATTGAGGTCAAATGTGTAAAAACACAAAATTAAAGCAAACATTAAGAAAGTAGATTTTTGTGCTTCAGTGTCTGTGTTTTTCGTCTTCCAGTTTTATAAATGCGTGTGAAATCGATGGGTTCAGACGCTCAAACACATAGGCGTCGTTAATTTTAATTGAAACTAATTAGCGCAAATATATAAAACCTAAAATGGTTTTGGGTTTTTATGCCCTCTGGGCGTGTTGTAATATCAGCAATGGATTGGAATGTCGATGAAGACCTCTCGGACATAAAGCAGAAAGAGGTATGTTTTAATTTATGAGAGCATAAAATGTTTCACCAAGATTGATGATTGATCCCATGCGTAGGAAGCGGTTTTCTATATCTAATCAATATTGAAGCTCGATTCTGTGATTAGATGCTTTTATTTGGCCCAATAACTGACGGTTGTTGTCCTTGAGACCTCGCTCTGATGAATGGTAATTTTTCTTCATTTTTCTTGTAGTTTCGATTAACTCTTGAACGGTGATTCATCGACTCTCAGACTTATTTTACAGACTTCTGTAAGTGGCTTTCCCACGTTGCCTTTCTGCTTTTCCAAAGTATTAAACAAAGACGTGCCGGATTGAATGGCGATTAAGCCAACTTTCCGGCCACTAGACTCCATTTCCCACTGGGCGCGGAGTGGAAAACTCATTTCTAGCCATTAAGCCGCTGGACCAAACCTTCGTAAACTACTTAAAACGCACTCGTAATTAGTTTTTCGTCCAGCACCAAATCAATTAAGAATTTGGTCTGGCTTAGAGTTTAATTGATCGCCCTTGGAGCGGAGAAAGAAGCAGCCGGCAGCCGGCAGAAGGCAAGTCGGCGGCAATTAAATTCAACTGAAAAGAACTCAAAACTTAATTGATGAGATAAGTTGGTGCGCTCGACCGGAGGTGGGAATCAAACCGAAAGGGTAGCTCAGGAACCCGAACACGGACTGCAACTGGAACAGAGATAAATTTTTAATTATCCACCAGATATGTCGAACAAAAGCGAAATACAATCAGCATGTATCTCATGAATTAAACAAAAAGCGAGAACGAGTTCCTTGGGCCATTGGAATTTCGCTGACGAACTTTACGATCGGCTCGACATAAATGTTATGGATCGTTTTTGGTTCTGCTTCAGCTTTAGCTACTTTTTTTGATGAATTTGCCTAGCCGACTTTGAACGGCTTTATGTCCGCAGTTAAGCCTTAAGTGGAGTTCTATGGATCGGAATGGAACTTAAACTTTTAATTGGCAAATTGAAACGCCAGCGGGGCTTTGAGGTCTTCCTGCAGCGCCGTAATGATCCCTCGTAGACAGGGGTATTTGTGCACTCTTTTCCGAGCTAATTAAAAATGTAGGGGGACCAGCTCCTTATGAATACATAACCCGGCGAACCAACTAACCAACCGAACCGCCCACCTCATAAAAATCCGTTTGAAAAAGTTGTTTGCAAGCAGTTTTCTCCGCTGCAAACGAGTCACGTTTGCCTTTGCCTTTGCCTTCTCTATTTGCACTTTTCACTTATCTATGCGAGCGTATAGAGATACGCGGATACACGGGCTCATATCTCATAGTTTGCTCTAATTTCTGTTGCGAGTTGCTTAAATATTTAGTAACACGCCCGGGGCACTCGAGCCCACCTTGCAGGCCGGCAGATACAGATACTCCGCACACAAACAGATACAGATACAGCGCGATATGATTAGATACTGTAACTACGACTTCCTGTTCGTCCGTTCGCTCGCTCGTCCGTCTTTTGTAACGCCAACATTAATGCTCATGTTAATGGCCCCAAAGTATGTATGTTTTTGCTCCGCTCCGAATTTATTCTCCGCTTTTTTCCTCGGCCCAGAGCAACTCAATTAGCAGTCGGTCGGTGTGCGCAATTAAATTAAAATTTAATTTTATGTCGAGCGCCTCCACGCAGTGGCAAAGGTACTCGCGGGCACTGCAGAGAATCCCCTTCGAACCGAAGGAGAAACATTTATCGTATGCATGACACCGACATGAGATTAGCATCACAAACAGCACATAAACGTAAAAGTAACACACACGGCCAGAGCAAACAGAAAGAGATACAGCTGGAGATGGGGCCGGCGATACAGATAGAGTGCGGATACAGATACAGATACTCGGTACATTGGTACATTCGTACATTGGTACATTGGTACATTGGCGGGGCATAAATAACTCGGAGGCGGAGGGCGCAAGTGGAACTATGTAAACAGTAAATAAATGTCGAAAACAAAGTTCGGCATACTTAAGCAGGAGCAACGACCAGGCAGCAGTTGCACAGAGAGAAAACTCGCAGGCACTTGAGATTTGTTTAATAACTTTTACCTTATAATTTTATTAAATAATGAACTCATTATCCATGATAAAGCTACTAGTATCTAATTTATTGAAACATTATTGGGACTATTATAATTACAATCAAATTTAAGGAAAGGTTTAACTTATAAAAAATTATATATAAGTAGTCCTGCCAGCTGAGTTTTTGTATTTCCCAGCCTAGCTATTTATCACTTCCAAAATAATAATTTTTATAATGCACAGGCTTTTTATTTCATATTTAAGAGTTTTTCTCAAGTGTTCATCCATAGAAATGGCTACAAAGAGACGACCATAGGTGCTGATCGGAGATACAAGTGCGGGCATTAGCCAAATTGAAATTCCTCGGGGCAAACGCTAATAACTTGCAAGTTCCAAGTTCCAATCGCCGTCAGCAGCTCAATTGGGCGGGCATTCAGGTGGATAAGTCCCCGGAAGACAGACACACACACACGCAAACACAGCCAAGAACATGCACTTGTAACTTTCAGTTGGTTCTTCACACTTTGAGGCCATGCGGCAATGCGGGCGGCTCAGCAATGTATCTCATAGATACCTCTTGCAGCCTACCTACTACCTGCGTGTGTGGGAAAGAAGCCGAGAAGCGAGAACCCAGAACCCAGAATAAGAACCGGCAAGAGGAAAAACAAGCCAAGAGTGAGAGAGACTCGAGACTGCGGACAGGTAAGCATTGTTATTGCACATGGCAAACTTGCAACATCATCGCCAGATACCAGATACACTCGCACTCGAAGTCGGAGTCGGATTCGTATTTGTATTCCAGGCGGTGCCTGGATGTGTATCATGTAATTGTGCGTAAACGCGTAAATACCGAGTCAAGGTCGGTTAATCAATAATAATTATTTTTCACTCAATTACACGACTCTCCCTCGATACATTCGCTCTTTTTGGGCTGTTTTGTGATCTTATCTTTTGTTTGGCTTTACGTTTTCTGGTTTTCTGTCTTTCGTTTTCGGGTTTCTTACTCGGTTTGCCCGCACTCAAGTGTGAAATATGCATAAACAAAAATATGCCATCGCGTATCTGTATCTCATGGATATCGATATAAATACACGCAGCCTTCACACAGTTTGGACTCGTAGATGCGTGCCACTTGATATGGCACCGCCGAGAAATCAGAATACCAAATGACGCTGCCAGCGCCAGCGCCACAGCCGCAGTTACAGATACAATCGCCTCGTGCACAGATGTATCTTTGCATCTCTGCGAGATGTAATGAACCTGCCTGTGCCGCCACTCTCTGTTTCTGCAAAACTTTATCCGCGGCCAAGTCGAAAACTTTTCGATTCGACGAGGCGCTGCTCAATGCGCAGCGCTCTTCTAATTGCAAACGGCGCCCGGCCTTTCGGTTCGCCTTCGAGTGGTCATAGTTCGCCTAGCCTCACCTCGCCTCGCCTCAAGTGGATGCCCATTCCGGGTCCCAGGCAGTTCAATGGATTTGCATATGCTTCTAGTTTCTGGCGGGTATGGGGAGTGGAGGAGAAGAGCGATTGCAGCTGCGGGATGCCAAAACTTTGGCTGCCGCGCAATTTACTTGATTGAAGTATTTACGAGGACTAAACTTGAGTCCTGCATTTCTTGACAAAAGCAATGTGGATATTTAAATACGGTTGGAAAGATTTTTCGGTGGCAGATACTTCGATTAATTACATTTTTTTCATATTTATTCCTTGTTTTGGCATTTTTAGTCATATGTAGATCACTGATTTACTATAAATAAAAAAATATTTGCTGCCATGAACTGAGAACCTTGCTTATTTAAAGTTGAACATTTTTCCATTAATTTTAAACTATATTCGTTAGTACAATTGTATAGTTAACTTATGAGAATTTTCTCTGTAAGATCTTAATTGTAAGAATTTCCTGCTTAAGACCCATTCCAAAGCGAATTTCCACATCTATTAACAATCTTAAGAGTACCTTGTTGTGACCTTCTAAAGTCGTGAGCCTTTAGGTATTTTTAAAGTTAAAAGTCAACATGTTTCATTGATTAATATTGAAACTAAGTGAAAGTTCCTTCAGAAATGCACAACTTTTGAATTTCCTTGTCTTATAAATATTTATAAAATATGTTTAATTTCTTGTTGTAACTTATAAATATTTTTTAAGCAAGTACTAAAAAGGAAAACCATTGTAAGTAATAAGTTTGATGGAACCAATAAGCCAAAAAGTAATAACAATAAGTAGCGAAGTAATTTTCTTTAAATGATTCCAGTTTGTGGAGGCTTTTTACCTAAAAACATGACTATTAGCAGTGAGAATTTTCTCAGCTATTAAAATAATTATGACTTTCTTGTTGGGACCTAAATGTTTTAAAATTATCCTGAATTCGAATTGTCAATTAGTTAAATTATAAACTCGAGGAAAATTAAAAAACAATTGGAAAGCTTTAGCCTATAATTAATTATAATCAATAGCAGCCATATGAGAGCGATTTAAAAATCTTAGAGAATTTCTTTTGAGACCCTCTAATTATGGGAACTTCTTGCCCCAAGAACTAAGGCTATCTTTGCTGTAATTCTCATCGGTAAATTCCAGCTTGTCATGTTTTGCAAGGGAGTCGCGAGTGAAGAGTCGAGTATCGTAGGAAGTATCATGGCAGTGTGTGAACTTTACGTTACCTTTCTCGTTGTGGACTCCACTCGACTTGATGTCGATCGATTCGAAGTAACTCTTGACGGCCTCGCACTGGTGCGCCGCTTCCAGCGCCGCCGATGTGGCGTCCTTCGCCCGCGAGTCCCGCTGCAGGCGTCGCCGGTGGTGCGTGGAGGCGCTGTGCTGATGGTGCTGGTGGTGGTGGCCACCCACTGCTCCTCCGCCGCCCGCCTCCAGGTCGCCCAGGTGCTTGGCGGCCGTGAGGCCGCAGAGCAGGGTCAATAGCAGGAGCATCTGCATCCTGGCCGCCATTTTCGATGGATGTGGATGGATTCTGCGTCACGGGCTGCACGATGATGCGGCGAACTCGGTTGGCTGTGATTTTAACCCAACTTCTCTTGTATATTTTTCGTATTTTCTCTTTGTATTTTTCTTATTTCTTATTTCTGCATGCTGTCTGCGGAACAGCTGTTCGCGGCCAACAACCAACACACTCGCAGCTGCACTTGCCGGCTAACACACACACACATACAGCGAACACACACAGCTAGCACACTCGCGCACACACTCGCACCAAAACAAAAGGCCCCAAAAACACGCGTGAGCAATAAAAGTGGTAGTAAACGTGGGCCAAACAAGCAGCCGGCGGCGAGAGTGGGCAGCACTTTTGCGGCAGTTTGCTAATTTTTTTGCGGACAATATTTCGCTGCTTTCGAGGGGGTATTTATTCGCGGAGGGCACTCAGTCGGTGACTTTCCATGACATAACCAGAACACACTAAACAGTACTCAATTCCTTAGACAATTGATATGCAGCGATTGGCTTCGGTTTCTATTGCGTTTCTCTATTGCTTTGTATTTTTAGCACCGGCCTGCACAGGTCGAGGAGATGCACTCGCACTTTGCATTCGCATTCGCATTCGCATTCGCAATAGCTGGCGAGTCTCGCCTCGAATTTCTCAAGATTTTCCGCGCGCGCAACGAACCTTCCACGACGAGCGACCCGAACAGTTTGACCATCAGCAATCACCATCGCCATCGCCAGCGCCGTCGACATCAACCATCCGCCCCGTGAGTGCACGAAGCGCTGCTCTTGAGAGCCGACAGCACTCGGCGCTAAGAGAGCCGGCCGAACGCCCTCGCACATGCCGCTCTCTTGCGGGGCGAAAGAGAACAGCGAACGGCAATCAGATGTTGGCACAGTGGTGCAATATGCCGGCTATGGGGTTAAAATGAATACGTAGTGGAATGGGATACAGCATATTACTTAACACTTTCAGGATTTTTTTTTTTTGAAAAGTATGCCAAATGAGCTTCTCAGTTTATTGAAATGAAGGCCTTAATTTTCGGATATTAGAAATTAAGTCAAATATCAAAGAGAAACTTATTTGGTTTATCAAATAAATACATTTTCCTTCTCTGCAATTCTATTTCACTTAACCTGTATAAAGTCTATGAACAAAACCTTGAATTTATCTATTGTAAAGTTGCAACAATAATGAAATAAGAATTCTCAGAGTTTTGAATGAGTTTTAGGCAATCCTATTAATTAGTTCCATTAGTTCTATTTTTTTTTTACAATTTCCGTAAAATAATAATAATATTGTTGAGATGATCTCATACATTGAATGTATAATATTTACTTCAGAATGTTAATGTAAAAGTGTAAGAAATCAAAATCAATCTAGAAAGAAGCTAACTTTTACTGAATAATATTGTTAAATATGTTGCAATAAGTATATTAGATTTCCATTAAAAATTAAGATCATCATTATTTCATAGCTAAGACAAATCCACCCTGCTTAGAATTTTGTATATCCTGTTCAGCCCTAATAACATTAATCATTTTAAATATTAGCTAAATTTATAATTTATATTCCGACATTCTTCAGAGTCGATTAATGTTTCGTTTTCTGCCACCTGTGAATCATCGATTTGTGGCAGTCTTGATTATTGTCTTTCCCTGGCTAGTTGCCTTAAATATTTATTCAAATTCCCGAAATGCTCCTCTAAAAGCTTTCAACGGTGCTTCGATGCAATTTGCATATTCAACGTAAATCAATCCATCTCACAGTGGTCTTCTCGGGTTCTTTGATTCGAGTCCACGGAGCTGGTTTCCAGGCTTTCATCGTTGCCGCTGGAAAAAATTGCATGCTCGCTTCTAATTGATGGCTGAATGAGTTCTAATTTTATTTCATTGGCTATCTTTTACGATCGGTTTAATGAACCTGTGGAGCTAGCTCGGATTTCACACCTATCTCGGAGAACCTTTGCAGTCTTAACCGATTTTCCTAGGGCCTAGCCGTGGCTTACACTTGGAAAACCAAAGAAATGCCTTGGTTCTCGGTTCTATAAATATACGAATAAATTAAATACAAGAACACTTTTCTTAAGTAAAAGATCATACTTAAAGTTTAAGTCAAGCGTTTGATTCCCTTTAGGCTTAATGGCTTAAATACCAAACGTTTGCTGACTGATCTTTCTGCTCCAAACTTCTCCAAGTGTATTTAAATGGATTGCCGTGTCATGACCTCGCTCAGCACGTGTGTGTTTGTGTCTCTATTTTTTGAGTTTTTCGTATTTTATGGGATTTCTTCTCGCTGCGATTTGCGAACCCAGGCGGGCAATTGTCGAGTGTTGAGGCTGCAGCGGTGTGGCAGACAATGCACGACTCTCTTCTGACTTTCACTCGTCACCCCCGCGGGCACCGACCTCGATCTTAAATACCTGAGCACTTTGGGTATCTATTTCTTTATTAACAAGATACTGTGCTATGCCGGACTTCATGGTGGTCAGTTGCGGGTCTCCAGCTGGGCGCAAACGCCCTCCCAACCGAGCTGCCTGCCCTGGTTGGTGATATGTTCATCACGAAATGGAATCCTATTCAAATTAGTGTGCGATAAAGAAAGACCTCCCAAAAAAACACAAAAAAAAGAGGAAAAAAGAAGACCGGAGACCGCGGGTTAACAGCGAAAAGTGAGTCATGCGAAGCGGAAACAGTTCTCCAATGAAACGAATCCACATCAGAACCGGCAACGATGGCGTTGATGATGGGATGGCAAAAACCCTAAAGAAACAGAATCAAAAACAAAAACGAGCTGAAGCTGGAGCTGGAGCTGGAAAAGGTGAGGTCGAAAATTAAACACCACCACATCGTTTAGATAAAGTTATAAATTATAATGTACGGAGCTACGGAGCGGAGCGATCGATGATGAGAGCGGAGGAACCAAAGAAACCGAAACCGAAACCGAAACCCTTTTACAGGTAAAGGTAGAGTTATACACACAACTATTAGTGTGTGTGCGGTGCATGTAGGTGTGTGTGCTGGACTGAAATTAAACGCATTTAGTCAAACGGCATCTATAAATTATGGCTGCCTCCGATCGGTTGGCCAAAAAAGCAAATATGAGAGCTCGAGTTTCGTTTAAACGCTTGATTTGTTGGCGGCTGGCTATCTATGCCCGCTCCGTCCCGGCCTGGCCATTTGTGAGCGCGTATGTGTGCGCATTCCACAAGCGACAGCGTTTTACACTTGAAATCCTCCCGAAAGAGACGGCGAGCGAGCCCAGCCAGCCCCGGCTTGCCTTTTATCCTGTGGCACAAACACGTTGGTGGCATTTTCCCTCAGCCACAGCGGAGAGTGTGTGTGTGTGCGAGTGTGTATCTGTGACTGGTCCAACAGGTTCCATGGAGATTCATCTCCCTCTCTCTTCCAGAGACTGGCGGCGGCATGCAGCATTTCTCGTTCTCGGTCTTGGTCTTGGTCTCGGTCTCGGTCTCGTTTTGCACATTTTTGAATTTTATTTTAATTTCTTTTTATTATATTTTAGCCTGGTCCCCTGCTGCTCCGCGCGCTCCTTCTCCTGCCTCAGCCTCTGTGGGTTTCTTCAGCTTCTTTCGGAGTTTGTGCAACTTTTTGGTTTGTTGATTTTCATTCACCAAAAACTGGTTCGACGTTTAAGTTCTTCACTTGGCTTAGACATGGGGTTTTCAAGGAAGTTCTTGCTCTTCGCCTCTACCTGTCTCGCTCTCTGCCACTAGCCCCCTCTCTTTCGGCGGGTCTTCAGGAATGTGTGAAGTCATCGCGCAGGGGGCAGAGATTTGAATGTCAGGCCCGTCGTCTTACACTTTTAAAGACTTGGGCGGCACTTGCAGTACCAGGCCTTAAATTCCAAACCCACACAGATACTCTCGCACACTTGGCTACTCGCACACAGATACACACACACACACACTCACTCGGGTCCCTTCGAGGGCTGCTCGTTTTTCCCTCGAATCTGGGAATCAGTCAAACGAAACAGACATCGATAGCACTTCATCATGTAACAATCAATGCAAGGCCCTGCCTGCACTGCCTGCACTGCGAGAAAAGTCACGCACTCCCGTCCGCTCGTGCCAATTACTGCGGCGATGCCAGAATTATTAGCGACTTGGCCGGGCCAAATCGAGTTGTGCGCACCGTGTAATTGTATTTCATTGCAGGATATTGGATTTCTCTCCTTGATTTGGCACATTGTGATGCGTGTTCACCTTGCCAACCCACAGGCCCTGCCCCTCCCTTGGCCTGCCTGCTGGGTATCTTACAGATACAATGGCCACACCCCCTCATGTCTACGGGCTACGTTACTTGTGTCAAAAAGCGGTCCAGTGTCTCCCCTTGACCCTTCTGCCTGACAGCTACTTGTCAATGGCCGTGATGAGTGTGCGCCCAGCCTGCCCTTTCCCTAGCCCGTCAAGCGCACAACCTGAAGTCTACACGGAGAAAAAATATACACAAAATACGTTTGAGAAATAAAAAAATTCTTAAACCAAATTTCCAGAATGAATAGAGCTTTCAAGCCTTCGAAACAAAATGCTCAAGGACCCAGAGCTTTAATCCAATCTTTTCCTATTTAGGTCAGTTTTTTCTCTGCGTGTAATCCACCGTGCAGGTGCTACCAGTTTCAATGCAAGCGATTTGGGACTGTGTCTGTCAGTGACGGGGATATTGCTAGAGCAACTGAACGGGGGGAGCATGGATCTGAGGATCTGAGGGGTTGCTGGACCCACCTCTTTGGTGGGTGGCAGAGGAGGTGGCTCGCGGGCAACGTGAACGTGTCATTGACAGATTTCAACGCAATTGCGTATGAATGAAATCGATTTTTTTGCCTTTGTTCTTCTCCTGATGATTGGGTCTAGGCTGCTGATAGCACCGGTCCACGATGCGATGATGATGATGATTATTGCTGTGATGATAGTAATGGCAATGGCAATGGGATGGATATAAGTCGTTGATGTCGGCACTGGGTAATAAGCTGAATGTGATAGGTATTTAATTATAAAAGGGGACTTCATTTGTAAGGGGTTTATTTTTAGAGAAATATACAGAAATAATACTGGTATTAAGTTTAAAACGTATAAATATTTTCTTTCATTACTTGTTATAAAAAGAAAAACTAATTTTAAAACTAGACAATATCATAAGGCAGTCTTAATCGTTTTAGGATAGAATACAATTTGTTTTAAATGCATACCAGCTATATTCCTTACATTTCTAAAAATGTTCTAAATGTAATTTGTTTTTTCATTTGATTTTTTCCCCATAAAATATATCATATTTTTACCTTAAAATCCCACATTACCCACATAGTTTTAGAAAACGCACTTGGAACGCTTGTAGATTTATAAATAGAACATTTATAACCATTATGTACACCCACTCCCACCGCAGTCACGAACTGGATTCCCCGAGCGCCGCGGCGCAGACACTTTCCCACCGTTGGCCCACTCACTTTTTATGGACTCCATCATATTTGTATTATCACTTTCGCATCTCGACCGGCGGCGGCTGTGGAGTTCCCACTGCACTCAACGGGTTCGGGATCGGGTTCTGTCCCAGGTCCACACTCCTGACCGGGCCCATAAACTAGCCCTCGGCAGATATCGGACCGGCTGACAGAATGCACTTGGCAACAGTGCCAGGGCCCCAAGAACTCTGCCACAAATAAATACAAGTATATACAGATGCCGCATACGAGTATAAATACGGGCAACAGGGGTATTTATATTTTTCACGCACTCAGAGAAATACTTGATCCTTCATATAAGTCCGTTGAATATTATGGGATACAAAAAGTAATATAAATGCTCATTGAAAAAAGAAAAGTTAGCCAATGTCTAGGACAAAGAAAATAAAAGTGCACTCCACTCTCTAAAATATGTACTGTACAAAACGCCACCAAATAGGCAATGATTTTGGAAAATCCTTTTTATAATAATTATTTGATCGTTTTACATTTTTTGTTGAAATTTCAATGACAAATATCTCAACCATAAATCGCTTTATTAAAAGCTCTATTTTGAATTTAAAGTTTATGGTTTTTGTCTCTCTGTATTTATATTTGCCCTACCCATGGCGGTTCCAATACCATTCCCATTCCCACTCCCATTCCCAATCCCGATCCCAGGCCTTGGCCAAGGTAGAAATTAAGCGTCCCACCGCGAGTTTACACATCATCATCATTATTGTTGCCATTGCCTTTGAGCCCGGGTCGAGTTGCTGTTGCTGCGCTGCTGCAGTTGTTGCTGCTGCTGCTGCTGCTGCAGTTGCAGTCGTGCCGTACAGTAAGGCATCCCGAAGCGAGGCTCGCAACGTGTGCGAATGTGTTGCACAATAAATAAAAATATTTATACATGAAACCTTAAATAAAGCATGAGCGACAAAGATGCGAACCAAGTCATCGTCGTGGTCGCCTCCCGTGAATGTGAACGGGGATGTGGATATGGATGTGGATGTAGTTGTGGATGTGGCTGGGGATGCGGATGGCGGCTGGGCTCCCATCGGCCAAGTGGCAAAAATAATGTCGTGGCATCTGCATTTGTGCAGCCAGCAGCAACAGCAACAACTGCAGGCAGCAGCCAGCAGCCAGCAGCTTTTGCCTACACGAATCCTCAAATTGTTGCTGCCCCGATTCTCAGTACTCTTTGGATTTATTTGGAGACTGTGTTTTAGTTTATAAAGGTTGGGAATTTATTATAATACAGATTTAATAAATTTGATGTTTTGTATGATATAGATTAATAAAGCAAAAATTTTCCATTGTTACTTTTTCAATCTTTTATAGTTTATTTTTAAACCTCAAGCTATTAAATATAGAGTCTCAATAAGTAATTAAATTTTGCCAACTTTTTATAGATAAATACTAGGAACTTATCCCTTAAACATTTATAGATATGAATGTAGAAAATACCTGAAAATACCTACCTACCTAAATAACCTAAAAATTATTCTATTCCGCTCTAATTATATGTTTTAAAGAGAGAATTTCAAGTGTTAAAATATTTTTTTGTTTTAAGCTTTTACACAAAAACAGGAAGGGTATTTTTGTGTTCTTTAAGTCCTCGTTGGTTTCCCTTTCTGCATTTTTCACTTTGGTTTCCTGGACTTCTTTTTGTCTTGCCTTTTGTATTGACTGAGCCTGGCAGATGGAGCTGGAGCTGGAGATGAAGGCGGGGGCTGTGCCTCGTCATCATTGTCAGGCGTCGCAGCCCAGCATCAAGATCAAAGCGATGCCAAGCGGAGCCCACTAACTACATCGGTCGAGGAGAACCGACCGAGCGCTGGAGCTGGAGTTGAAGCAGCACTTGGAAAAATATCTCAGACTAAAGGGTATAACTTTTGTACAAATGTACAAATATATTTATCATATAAAAGGATATATTTTATTTCCAACAAAATAAAAATAATTAATTTCGTTGCGTAAAAAATATATATTATATATTATTAAAATAATATTTTATGTAAGATTGGAAATTTAACAAAACTTTAATTAAAATACCTTTTTCTATATACACTCTTTCAAGTTAATAACTTCGTAATTTTGATCATTTCGACGTTTTAATTTTATACAAATAGTAAAAAATACATTTTTGGGAATTATACGTTGGTGGCGCTTCAATTTTTTTGTAATAAGTACATTTAGGCTACCTTCCACACATCCTGGATACTGCTCATATTTTTTCTCAATGTGAAGCTGAATTCGAAGCTGAGTTCGAGGCTCAGAAGCCGCTGCCGTGACTGCCTCCGTTGTGGTTTCTGTTTCTGCTGCTGCTGCCGCTGCCGCTGCTGCATAGTCAAAGTAAAATAAGAAATAAATCAGTAAATTGGATTGCTTTCTGCTTTTTGCCCGGCTCGCAGTTCGAGCCATTCGCCGATTTCGCAATGCCAACTCGCAACTGCAAAGCTGCAGTCGCAGTCGAGCTTCCTTTGACTGGATTGTGGGTTTTTGTTTTCCTTTTTTCTTAGTTTTTGTTTCTGCCCGTGTGTGCGCGAGTATGCTGGAATTTCTATGCTTATCATCGGCTCGATCTCACCTGTTCAATTCATTATTTTCTATAAATAAACGACAGGCGTCCGGGCAATTTACATTGCTTCCCGGCTCGCCCGTAATTAAGTTGAGCAGCGCGCTCGCATTCGCTTTGCCTGTTTAATAACTCAACGGCGATCCTTCGATCGCATGGGGGCCAAGGGTCTTGGTCACGGGAAAGGTCACCCGGCCATCCGGCAATACCTGAAATTCAATATATGTATCCCGAAAGCTGCGGCTTCCGATGCGGCTGCTGCGGTGGCCAATTTCGCGAATTCGTGCAACGCTTAGTTATGCCCATTCTGCCTGCGCGTCTGCGCAGAAGAACTTCCCTGGGACTCAGCTTTTGTATAGCTTCATTAGGGATGTACATACTGTATATTGGGGGGATCGGATTTGATATTTAAAAAAATATATATATACTTGGGAATATCAATGGGATCTAGACCATTGTTAAGATATTTTATTTCAATTTAATATCATTTACGATGTTGATATGAAAATAATATCATTTCTTATGACAAAACTTTAAATATGATATAAAAATATATTGTTGGAAATAAAACTTGGAATGTACATACAATAGAGAAAAACATGTTGAAAAAATTCATCATTACAATATTGATAAAAAAAATAATTTACTCAAGAAGAATACTTAACAATTTAATATTTAATTATAGCAATAATGTTGTTAGTGCTGCATTCTATAATCTGCAAGGCTTTATATAGGAAAATAAGCAACAAAGGAAGATTCAAAATATTAATACCCATTCCAAGTTTTCACTAACGATATCAATAAATCGATTTTTGTACCATCTCTAATCCGTATCTCAACAGCAAGAGAGAGAGCTTGGGCGGCGGCTTCTTTGGCCTGGAATTTCTGTGGCTCGTTTTCCTTCATTTTGGTACCTAAGCATTTTTGCGCTGGCCTTTTTTAAATACGAGTTTTGCTCCACCTCCTGCTCGCTCCTGGTCCCTCCTGTCTCCTCCACCGATCCTGCACAAATATGGGCCTATGATAACATTGTCTTCGGCGCAGTTGGCGAGTCGCGTGAAAGTTGCTGCGGCACAAAGGGCTCGCAGCGAAGTCGTTTATCTCGGGGCTCTCCTCACTTCTCGCTGTGTGTGTAGTAGCTCAAACATTATCCATAACACACAAATCTTGGGGCTTTATTTATATGCCGATTTCGGGTCTTGCCATTGTCGTGTGTCGCGGTTCCTTATCGCGGGTCCCATCGATTTGACTTCGCAGGAGGTAGGACTGCTCAAAATTTGTTGAAACACATTGTCCTGATGGAATATTTGTATCCGCGATAGGAATCTTGTCCCCATAAAAGTGTTGAGGGCTTAGATTAGGAAAAGAATGTCTGACAAATTTTAAAAATGTTTTTATCAGATGGTTTTTTTATATTTTAAATATTTTTGAGTTTTATAACCAAAAATAAAGCTACAAAGGTGCAAGTGCATTCCTGAATATTTCAAGAGACCTAATAAATTCCATTTAACCATAAAAAAAGTGCATCGAAATATACTTTCGCTTGAGAAAACCAAAAGTCCTTAAGAGTTTTTAGCTCGCTGCTGCTCAAAAAAGATACGAATAAGTTTTCAACTGCAACTTCGATGCTGCCAAACTTTGCGATCCCTTCGAAGAGACAGTCATAAATTCTATAAAATTACCCGACTCTTGTCTCTCTCGCCGACTAGAAAAAGCAGGAAACAAGTTTAATAGTTGCCATCGGTGGCAAAAGCACAAGCACAAGCACAAGCAAAAGCAACAGCAAGGGGGGCTTAGAGCTTAACAAGATTTTTGCGTATTGTGCGGCTCCAGCTGGGCAAGCCACCCGAGGAGCTGATGGCGAGTGAAGTTTGCCAGGAGGAGAGATTGGCATGCGTGGCTGGAAAATGCGAAAATGCGAAAAGTTTTTCGGCCAACTGGCTAACGACCCTAGCCTGATTACGCATACGCCGCGTTGTCCTGGCCCCGAAAAGCAGAGGCGTGGGAAACCGAGAATCGGGAGATTCGCGACACTCGGAGAATAAAGTAAGGTAAAGAAAATGAAGTATAGCGAGGCAGAAGCAAAGCCAGGCGAAACAAAGACGGCCAAATCTGGTGGACGCTGCCGAGTCTGGTGGATGGCGCATGAATCACCGCGCCTGCATCGCCACGGAGGAAGGATGAGGCGGCAAACTGGTTCTGCTGGAATGCAGATAACTTCTTGCCCGGCTCCAGCTCCAGCTCCAGCTTCAGACTCCAGCCTCAAGTGCGGCAATTTCATGCCCGTCCGCATCGGAGCTCTGCATATTAAATATTTAAGGCAAACCCAGCCAAACCGAACCAAACGAAACCTAACCGAAGCCGAAACCGAGGAGAGCAGTCCGCACTAATTTAGTGAGATTCGCACACCCTGGAAACAGCAACGGCGATGGCAAAGGCAACGGCCTGCATGTGGCAACCACAAATTTTAATTAACCGAAACAATGGCGGTGCTGTAACATCAAAGGCAACAACATAATCAGGACGGCGATGCAACCGCAATCCTCGGGCGGACCATCGAACGCCAGCTAAATGACCACGAAATTACAGATTCAGGGGAACGGACGGGGTCACCCGAGATATCCGATTCGATGGGAATCGCACGGAATGCTGGTAATACTGTCAGATATTTCCCTGATTTTACATTTGTAAAAATTTACAACGCACTGCAAAAAGGATAATGTGTCAAAGTATCAGTGTTCTGGTTTTTGGGAGGGACCTTTAGGGCTTGAATTTGTTTTACAGTATATGAGTGTTTTTAATTAATGCTCGCCTACTCGTTTTATTTACAAAGAGATATTATATTTATATTATAATGAAGTCAGAATTCAGGAAATACTGTCAGATATTTCAATGATTTTACATTTGTTAAAATTAACAAGGCACTCCAAAAAGGATAATGTGATTTTTTTCCTTTTTTAGAAGCGAGTTTTAGGGCTTGAAATATTTGTACCAAATGTGAAAGATTTCAGTTAATGCTCGCCAACTAGAATAGAATTTATTTCTATTAAAATTCAGACATGAATTATTATTTTCTGAATTTCAGCAGGCAAATATCAGCAAACATTAAATCAAGCTTAATAGATAATAGAGTTGAAAGAAATGCCTGCTCGCCAGGGAAAAATGTTCAAATTTCGTGATATGTTAATTTCTTTACAGCACATTTCCATTTAATCCATCAAAAGGTTTATTTAAAGTTTATTTAAAGCATCGTATAAATTCATCCGAAATACATGTAGTTCATTAAGGAATCTCCTTTTTTAGTTTCTTGCTCGATAGACCCCTAAATATTACATGATTTTCTCCGGTGATGCCATTCAATGTAACCCGAAAGGTCACCAAAATAGGTGACCTTGATCCGCTTTAGTCACCCAACACAAGGCACCTAAGAGACTGACTGGAGCACTGAAAAATGCATTACGCAGCTCCAATCGATAGTTGGCACCGTCGCCTATTTTGCTGCTCGGGGCAAGGTCGTCTAAGTGGGCGTTCTGCAGGCGAAAAACGGTGACCAAATGGCTGGCAGAGCAGCCTTGGCTGCTGTCACTGGCGCCACTGCGTCAGAGGATTCAGAGGATTCCCAAATGCAGGCCATGACGTCAACAACAAGAACAACGGAGAGGCAATCAACTGCCACATTCCCAATGGGCGACTGATGAATGGAGGTGATAAATGATTGAGGCCAAGTGCAAAGCTTCGCAGATACTTGGCTGCTTAATTTATGACTTCGCAGATGAGTCGCGCTACAAATTGCATTTAATTGCCTCACGTTATGCAAAGCAATGCAAAATAACAACTGTAATGGAATTAATCGTGAGGGAGGTGAAATACTCTGCTTTAAGAGCTTTTGATTAACTAATCCCCATAAAATTATTTATATAAAATATTCTAATAAGCAGCAACATTGCCAAATTATTATATTATATGCAACTGATTGCAATTTCCTAATCAAAAGAGATATATTAATGAGAACACAAATAAGAACACAAATATTTGAATTTGTTTCATATTTTCCCATCACTTTTCTATAGAAGAATAAAATAATCAAGTGACAAATTTGTAAAGTCCATCAAATGTAATTAAAATTTCAATATGCTATCCAAGTGCCATTATTTTTTTTTCGCCAAATTTCACTGAATAAATGACGAATATTGCATATTATATTAATTACTATCGTCGGTGCCCAGGCCCAGGGCTTGTTTGCTCCCCAGCGTCAATTCAAATATTAACCTGTGGACCCGTAGTCGGGCATTTGTGCCCATCACGGCAATAAGAGTCATTAAACGAGGCGCCATCGCGATCAAAATGGCGACAGTCCCGCCAACTGATTGGTGCGGGAGCCGGATGCGGAGGCGGCGGCGGGAGGTCCATTTGCATTGATTAAATATAGGTATTCGAGCGCTTTCTGATTGAGTGTTGTGCAAACAAATGCTGATCGAAACGGAGGAGAGCAGCGGACAAATTATATATTTGCGGTGCAGCGGCGTTTTAATGCAATTCGCACACTTATCGCGTTGCAATTTCGCAGCAAATTGCAATTAGCGGCAATTTCAGCGCATTTCCTCTACGCACGCAGCATCAAATTAAACGCGAGTGCGGACTACCGGATGAAGAGGTTGCCCCGATGACCGGGTGACTGAATGACTGAATGACTGGATGACTGGGTGACTGAGTGACCCACTGGCGGAGCGACCGAGCTCCTGCGATGCCAATTGCCAGCCAGCCCTCGAGAGCGTCTGAGTGCCGGGCTATTTGCCTAATGAAGGCATCGCCGGGAACAGAACGAGCCGAGGAGCAGCGAAAGTAGCCCACTCTCACAGGCCACTAAATGGCTCTATTTGCTCCCAGTGGCCAGCAGAGTGACCCACTCCACGAGCACACTCCGTACTAGTCCAGACCAGCCTCCCATGACAGTTGTGCAATGGTCACTGCAATACTGCAAATTATTGCACTGCGGACACCAGCGGACGCAGCCCACACTCGGCTATATTGCCACATGATTTATCAACTGAAATCCACACGCGAATAGAATTTATATTCGCTGCTTGGCTTCGTTTTTTATACGGACAGCAAACACTTGCAAGAATCTACAGTAACTTGACTTATATTTATTTATTTCTTAGCATGCAGGGAACGAAAATGTCATGCGACAAAGATTCATAAATATTGTACCTTTTCTTTCGCCACAAATAAAATAAATATACATAAATGGATCTAGACAAATTGTTAATTAATATTATCCCTGATTCCTATCCGATACTTTTCTAATATCCTACATAGATTTGTCCTTTGTCTATGAATGTTTCTGTTAAAGAAGCGAGTAGCTAAGGCGAGAAGTTAAGGCGGGATGTTAAGACGCGAAGTTAGGGCGAGAGTAGTTAGGGCGAGTAAGTACTCGTCGACTTCATACTATCTGTTAAAGAGGCGAGTAGATAAGGCGAAACATTTTAGCGACTAGTTAAGGCGAGTAGTTAGGTACTCTACAGTAACTTGACTTATATTTATTCGTTTCTTAGCAAGCAGGGAACGAAAATGTCATGCGACAAAGATTTACCTTTCACCTTTTGCAACTTTTGCCATAAATAATATTAAATTAAATGGATCTATACAAGTATTTAAGTGATATTAAACCTGATTGCTATTCTAATATCCTACGTAGATGGGTCCTTTGTGTATGAATGTTTCTGCTAAAGATGCGAGTAGCTAAGGCAGGAAGTTAAGACGAGAAGTTAGGGCGAGAGTAGTTAGGGCGAGTAAGTACTCGTCGACTTCATACTATCTGTTAAAGAGGCGAGTAGCTAATGCGATACATTTAAGCGACTAGTTAAGGCGAGTAGTTTTGACAAGAAAGAACTCGTTGAAAATTGAGAAATTTTCGCTTGAAAATTAAGAGTGTGGGAATAATAATCTAGAATGTAACATTTTCATTTTATTTATATGTAATTACAAGCCCCTTAAAATGTTGAGCTATTAACCTCCAAATGTTTTTCCGAGTGCATCATGATTTAGATATGGCAAATATGGGGAATACGAGTATATACCCACGCCGGTGCCACAGATTTGGCGGTGTGTGGGCCAGGCCGCGTCAACCCCATTGATAAGACATATATATCGGATAAGTGCTCGTTTCGATAGCAGCCGTCACAATGTTTGACTTTTATGAAATAATTTACTTACAATTCGCACATGTCAATCGGCAATTGTCCGCGACAATTGTGCTTGCCGCCGGCAATTAGCGATGGAAGCTTATTCCCACACCGCCCGGCTGATTTATGGATGGACTGGACCCCACTGGACAGAGACGCCAAGCATCCATCTGGGTTCCGCATTCCTCCCTACGGTTATTAATGCTCATCTGCCATTGAGCTTTGACTGAAAGGAGAGGCTGCAGCCATCGCCATCTCTAATGGATAAATTACAGAGTCATTTGCATGGGCTCTTTCAATCTATTCCAATTGATGGCAGGAAAAAAGTCGGAGAACAAGGAGCAGTGGGAACTGTATAAGCTTTTATTAACATACGTTTACATGCAATCAGGCGAATGGGAAATGACTTCATTAAATTGAACTCAATTCCAGGAATTTAACTATTCAATTAATTTATCCATTATTTCTCGCATTTATTCTCTCGGAAAAAAAACCAGCCACAGATCAGTAGAGATTTCAAATGGAAATTACAATTACTCACTGTGGTTTTAACTAAATTAATCGCCTCGGAATAAACACGCATTCTGCAGTTAAAGCATAAAGCCTAATGAAGTTTTCCATTCTTCAATTTAGTGCGTTTTAAATAGCTAACAAATCCGTGCACAGAAAACAAACAAATTGCAGCCGAATTAATTTGCATCAAACAGCGCATTGAAGCCATAAAAAACTAATGGACTTGAATAATTAAATGCTGACCTGCATTTGGCTGCTAATCACAGCTCGTTTCGAGTGGTCGTATGGCGAATTGTTGGCAATCACTAAAAACTGAAATGCAGTAAATGAATTTGTTAATGGACAGACATTAACACACGCACCACGCACAGAGCCAACGTCTAACAAGTAAGATCGCAAATTAAGTTATTTTTTACAAATACTCGCTGTGACTTTTATGGCAGCTGCATTAAAAAATTTCAGATATTGTGCGGCACTAAAATAAAAATTACCATTAGGCATAGCATTACTTATTCATGGCTTACAAAAATATACAAATAATAAAATGAAATTTGAGCAGTCTTTTTGACTTTTTAACAAACCGAGTTCCGAATACTTTAAAAACAACTTAAACATGCACTTTATGAATGCGAATACAGTTGAATTAAATGGTTAAAAGCTCTTAACAACCGCTTTAAATCAGATCAAATTTTTCTGCCACCATAAATGGCAGGACCCGTTATTATTCATTTTCCATATAAAAATCCAGCAGAAAGTTTGATTGAATGTCAATAAGGTCAAAAGATTGCTTGCATAAATGCAGAAACTGATTTAATTTTAACAAAAATATTAAAGCGTAACAAATTGTAACGTTTTGCATTTCTTGATTACTGTAGACACACATTAAACACATTTTAAAAATGTTATATTTTAAAATGTACATTTAAATTAGTTCTTTAAAAAACTTTAAGTTTTAAAGCAGATTAAAAATTGTAGCCACCATGACACGAGCCAGAAACATACATTACGCGTACTTACAATCTCTTTTCCGTGTGATAATCCATTAGAAAATTTAAAAAAATGTCAATGAAGTGCAATGAGGCCCATTTCAGCGGATTTACTTAAATTTGCATCAACTATTTATGAATGTGTGCTTGCGGGTTCATAAATGTAAGTCAGCAGGAGTTCAGGGCGGGGTCAAGGGAGACATCAGTGTGTCATCCCGGCAGTCTGTCATGCCGGCTGCTGACAGTTCTTTTGCCAGCACATACATTGTTCACGGCTGACGGCATGTGACGTATTCGCCACTGCGCTTCATTATGCAGCCAGATGCAGAGGTCCCACAGTCCCCGTCACCTATCCTCCGGAATTCTGGGCTTGCCATACAGCCTTCCTTATTCCTTCCTTCCTGCACGGGACCAGATGCCAGGGATGCTTCGTCTCTTCCTTCATCCTGTTCGGAGGGATGGGAGCTGCATACAAAATTCTAGTTAGGATCCTGATAAATATTGAGAGCTGTCTATAATTAATTCGATAATTTCAACAGCTCCCTATGTAATCAAATCGTATGGGAAGTTATATGTGGACTTGTACCTTGGATTTAAATCAGTATTCACAAAAATCAATCACATTTTCCTGCTATATTCAATAACCCCAACTACCCTACGTAATAAATGGATCAAGATAAAAACGGGCCTTTAACGAAAATATAAATAAATATTTTATTGTACCTTTTAGAATCTTTACACAAGTAAATATTTTCTTATATATTAAATGTAGAATTTAACCGAGTAAGAAAAATAGTACATTTTCCTTGAAAAATCTCCCATTTTAAATATGAAATATACCTTTTATTATAGCCACAAATATTATTCTGAAAAACTTTACTTTGAACTTCATTGTGGAAGAAGCTGGTACACCTTGCATTCGCGCTCTCCGCCCATTCACTCACATTGTTGTCGGTGGCCACATCTGCGGGTGGTGGCATTATATAATAATGCATGGGCGTGTGCCTTAGGAGGGGTTTTAGGGGGTTGACCTCACATCACATCATCGCATTGCATGGCATCCGCTCGGCGGTGCTATGTCAAAATTGTTCGACAAGCTTGTGTACTTGAGCTGTCAACCTGTGTGTGTGAGGTTGGGCGGTGCTGGGGCTGGGTTTGTTGTTTCCTGTTTACGTGCCGGTGCCATTCTTGTATTTGGCGGGCAGGATTAACTATCGAGCGGCTTTTGCATGCTTTTGCATATTTATAATTGCTAGTCACGTTCCCGGGCCAAGTTTGTTTCGGTTTAAATGGTTCTTTGAACTTGAAGCGATTTTTGAATATTTAAAATACTTTCGGAAGAGCGCCTAAAGTGAGGCAGGTGAGGCGGAAAAAGTTTCCAAAAGTTTGTTTGTCAGGATTTACAACATGTGACATGTTTAAGGAATAATATAATTGCTTAAGACTAAAAACAATCCGTAAGTATTTAAAAAGATTTTGGAAATTGTATTCAGATATTATATTCTTAAAATATTCCCCGGAATTTGGTTTGTTGATGTAAGAATATTTTAGCCACTCAAGGTTAGCCAATAACTATTTTTTTTTGCTCATTATAGTTGCCAGATAATGAGTGCTAATGAGTGCTCTCCGACTAAACAAAATCTATTTCCAAAGCTATTCCGAAATAAACAAAAGTATTGTTCGATGTATTTGGCAGTTGAGCCAATTAACCCGAAATTAATGGATAAACAATGTAATCTGCGACGCTGGTCATCGGGGAATGTTTGGGCAACCTGCTCGTCGGCTGAGGAACGAATAAATTAATTGCAGTCGCCAGCGGGTTCGCCGCAGGTGGGCGGTGGGCTTGGGTGTTATCGGATGGGTGGCGCTCGAGGGAGGCACAAGGACGTAGGCCCAACAGGCGCCATGCTGCAGTTGCCGAAACAACAAATGAAAATAGAACTTTAATTAAAAGCCAAGGGAGCCAGCGGCAACTGGCGGCAACAGCAGCGCTGCGAGGGGGAAATAAAATAAGCCAACATTCTAATAAAGAAAATAGTGCTCACACACACAGGCACTTGCTATACAAACTACTGATAGTCACTCACTGAGAGAAAAGGGTATTAAATATAATTATTCCAAACGGCTGAAAGTCCCAATAAATCAATAAAATAACACATTTTTTTTTAGCAAATTAATAGGAGTTATTTGTATAGTTATAATCGGAGCTCATAGAATTTTTTTCTTAGTGCTTCCCTGGGCACATTTACGAGCAAGTCGAACCACGGGTGCTCTCTGCTATTTAAAGTCCATCTGCAGTTGGCCTTATTTCAGGGGGAGTCCACAGAAAGGCCGTATCTGGCGCTTTAAGCTCGTTTGGGGGGAATATCCAGCATTCGGATACGATGATACAGATACATGTGTCAGTCGTTGGCTAAGCACGCTCCAAATGTCCCGCCGGCAACGGGGTTCCGGGCGGATTCTTGGCACTGAGCCCTCACGAGCTCTGTTGTCGCAGCTGGCTCGCTTCGTCGACTTGGCGGCATTAAAGCCGGGCTAAAATCTCGGGCTAAAACTGAAATTAAAACAAATCACGGCGACTGCAACACGCGCTGCCTGGCAAACACAAAGCGAGCGACAGGTGAAAGGCCGCCTCGAGTGGCTGCCACTCAAGACTTTTACCTCACTTTACGGCCAAGGCTTTAAGATCGCAACGCATTCATCGAATTTCGCGGTACTCCAAGTACTCCCACCGCCCTCACTCGTACAATTTAATTAGACTAGTAAGACTTCCTCGTTCTCTCATTCTATTAGGGAAAATAATTAATGAATTCATCTGGCCTAAGTGCAGTCCCATTATGCTCGACGGCCGCGCGGATAACCACTATATATACTGTATAAACGCCATAACTGTGACGATGATTATGACGTCGCCGAGTCTGTTGACTTTTGACGTTGATGAGTGAGCAAGAACAACGGCAAAAAGTACTCAGCATGGCACATATGCCAGGGGAACACGAATGCCATGATTACATAGCTGATGAAATATGCATTATCTGGTGGCTTGTGGGCAAAAGTTTTCGGCGAAAATAAAAGTTGAGAATCAGCCGAAAGCCGCTGCAACTTGCTATTTTTCCTACCGAGTGGGGAAAACTTTTCACCAGTTGGAATGAAGCTTAGAAATTTGTTCTTACATAATTTTGATTGGCTTAAAGCCCTTAAATAAAGCTGAAGCAAATACTAAAAAATAATTAAGTATATATTGAGGATAAACCTGACTCACAGAAAATAATTTAACATATTCAATCAATATCAAGAGAATTTCCGTTTATTTTACACAAATGGATTATTATTTTAGATAATCTTAAAGAAATTCTGAGAGATAGACATATTTCTCACATTTTATGAGTTCTAATGTTAAATAATAACATTTTCCAAATAATGTCTGATATTTTATCGTTAGTTTTGAGTTAAAGTTTGAAGGCAGACTAAATTTACCAAGAAAAACAAAGCAGAATCTTATGACTATTTGTTTTAGCTTTTTGGTAAATTATGACCACAAGGTATTCATCCGTGGAATTATCTCAGAAGAGCACTCTTTTATTAATACTTTTGTGTATATCCGCTTGAGGTTGAACAATTCTACCGAGAAATATTATTTTCCAAAGCTATTCATAATCTTTAGTCATCGCGGATTCACTTAAGTGATTCTATAATTTGCTTTCCTCCCAACGTGTATCTATATTTGCCCTAGCGTCATAAATCTCAATGAAAACGTTTAGGAAGCGAAAAAGTCCGACGCCTACAGCGGGATTATCACCCTGGCCAGAGATGTATAGCATATATAGCCTGTATAGCATGTGTTGATGTGCGGCTAGGCCTAAAATTAAATTCTCCCCGCCGAATTTGCCGCAGTTTGCGGTTTTTCTTTGCATTCAATTTTCGCTTAAAGGGAAACTAGCTGGAGCGAAGGCCTCGGAGGACCGCAGCCGTGTCCATCAAAGTGTGCAGGCCACCTCCGCTCCGCTCCGAATATGCACCGGAATTCCCTGAATTCCCCCCCTGCGCAATCAATTGCACATTGTGCACGTAGGAGAAGCCGAAAGTATGTGCGTGTTTTGGTTGAATTTCGGTGGTCGGAGAACGGAGGACGGAGGTAAGGTCGGAGCCTGGGTTTTAGGGGCGTGTGAAATCGAAACCATTGAAACCGAAAGCACTGAATGAACTGAAACTTCTGCGGCCCAGCCTTGGGATCGAATTGAATTTTCGGTGGCACGCCAGGCCACAAACTTTTGCGACCCATGTGGCCATGTAACTGACCCACATCAACCAGCAAAAATAAAAGGGAAAAAATAGAGAGAAAATCACTGAATGTCTGCGAAAGATTTTTCATAGCATGTGCAGGGTAACCCACAAAAAAAAATCATATATATATATATAAACTCGGGAAAGTTTGGACATTAAAGCTACTGGGCACACTTCATAATTGTATGCGAGTTCTCTGCAAAGTTGTTTTGCTCCGGGGCCAGAAAAAGTTTCAAGGTGCAAGTGCCAACGCGGCGTATACGTCATGAAACCACATTGTGGCCTGTCGACGGGCGAGTGTGTGTGTGCTGGGTCAGCGCTGTGAATTGGATTTGAAGCATCTGTTGGAAAAATATACGAGCCAGCGATGAATGGCAGGGAAAATCGATTTGAGTTGCACTTTGTTCATTAAGCCATCGCCTGTCGATGACATGCAAATGGAATGCGAATAGGCGTGGAAATCCACATGGCCAGAGAAATCTTCATTAAAGTGTGCTTCATTCAGAGTGCTTAATTTCGATACTCATTGAGTTACTCTTCAGTTGGAATACTCTCATGATATCTGGCCTTTTTGGGTTTTATGGCAAAAGATATTAGTCTGTTGACATTGCAGTTTCTCTTTCAAAATCTCTCTGAAGTTGACCCTTTGCTCTTATAATGCTTTTAATTTATTTGCATAATATACCCATGCCGTTTGATAATCGTCATAATAAAGACATTAACCCTTAACTTTACAACAGCAATCGGTCATTGAGGTTTAAACAGGACACAGTATCCGAGCACCTGGCCTGCGTGGCGTTGGTGCAAAGGTGCGAGGTGCTGTCGAAGTAAGTCGATCCGGGGCAGCTGTATACGTTGCCATAGTAAACGCCAGCATAGACATAGCAGTTCACGTATCTGGAATAATATAGGATATTTTTAAAAACTTTTCTATCTATTTAAAACAATGTTCTATATACTCACTGCTTGCAGGTGGTTGAGGTAACTCTGCCGTAGGGATAACGCCCCGTTGCCTTGATGGACTGACAATACTCGGTGGCATTGGTAATGGTCGTCTCTCCACAGGTTCCGGAATCCGATCCCAAGCAAGTCACGGTATTCGTAGTGGGACTGCCACAAATATCGGGATTTTCCAAGTTGCAAACATAGTCCGAGCCGCAAGTTCCACCAATCGAGGCACTCGGAGTGGTGGTTCCCAGGCACAAGGCGAAGGTGTTCCTGCCGGTGCAGGCGAATCTTTTATCCTCGCTGCAAGTATTGCAGCCCAGACAGGCGACCAAGCTGGAATTGCTGCTGCAAGGGGGGGAGGAACCCGTGCAGTAGGTTCCGCTGGGACAGGTGTACAGGTCACCGATGATCACGGAGTCCGCTGAGCAGAACTGGAACTGCGATGGCGACACGCAGGCCACTCTGGTGGTTGTGGAGCACTTATTGCAGACGGCCTGGCAGCCCAGGACTGCGACTCCCAGGAAGATCAGCAGGCGCAGCATTTTTAGCTCGAACTGAGTAAATTTGGGCATTGCATCCGAATTTATTCAGTCGGGGCTATCTTATCCAAGTGCAATTATTCCCTTCTAATTGCTTATCTTTGCGGAAACTTTCTTAAAAATTTTCCCTGCACTTTACTGCACGTGATAAAAAATGGCTCATGAACAAATATGGGTAATTGGGAGCCCTTAAAAAATACAAATAAACTTTATTATCTTAAGTAAACATTATTCCTGGTAATCGTTTGAAAGAGTTCAGCCATGATTTTATTTTCTAGGAATTCAGCTTGAGTGGTTGCTAAACAACGCTGTAAAAAAATATTATAAAGTTAAGTTTAAGAAACAGAACAATTTGAAAGGAGAATAAGGGACCTTGAGCCCTAGCCCAAGTTCAAAAGATCTAAATGTCTGATGAATAATAATTGTTCAAGTATTCATCAATATTTACTTATAAGAAATCTATCAACTAGATCATATTTGATTGAAGAATATAGTAATTATAAGCCAAAGATTCCATATTCGTGGTATTTATCGAATTCCTTTTTTAGTGGTGCTCAAGGGCCTGCCATGCGTCAGCAACTTTCTATGCCCGACCTCTGTCGGCACATGCACAGTAAGCACAAGATAATAAACATTGTAATTTTGTGACTAAATCTTGTTTTTTTTAGAGGAAAATATTATTTAAATTTGCTCAATTCTAGCCAAACATGACAATGTATTGCCTGGCCACCACTTCTTTATTTCTTTATATATTGTTAATATATAGTATACTAGTTTTAATTCCATTTCGCTAAGTACAATAGGATTATTCAGGATTAGATCTATAGGTTTCTCAGGCTTAAAGTAGCCACACCAGAAGTGCACCTCGGAGGAACCCCAGGACCGCAGAGTCGGGACGTGCTGTTGAAATACGTGAGGCCAGGACAATCGTAGAGACCTCCGATCCAGACATTGGCATTCAGGTGGCAATAGATGTACCTGTTAGGAAATTCAAAATTAAATAAAGGTCACAGAAAGATCAGGTTCTATACTCACTGCCTGCAGGTGGTGGTGAGATCTATGCCGTAGGGAAATCTGCCGCTCTGCTGGATGCTCGCACAGTATTCCGTGGGAGTCATGGTGGTGGGATCCACACCCGGCACTCCATCAGTGCTGCCAGGACACGTGGCCTGAGATCCTGTGGCGGGTGTGCCGCAAATATTCGCATTGTTCCAATCGCACACATAGTTCGCTCCGCAGTTCCCGACGATCTGCGATGGCGAAGTGGTGCCCAGGCACAGGGCAAAGCTGGTGGCGGTGAGGCAGGCGAAGGTGTTGTCCGCATTGCAGCTGCCACAGCCCATGCAGGATCTGAAGGCCTCGTTGGCATCGCAGATAGCCGCATTCGGCGTGCAGTAGTATCCTGTGGGGCAGTTGTACACCGTTCCCGTGGGCAGGTCGTCGGCGGAGCAGAACTGGAACGCGGTGTTCGAGACGCAGGCCACGTTGCTCTCCGCGGAACAGACATTGCAGTCCGCCCGGATGCCCCGGATAAGGATCCCCAGCACAACGCCGAGTCCCAGCAAGATCAGAAGACGCAGCATCTTTGAGGCCAACTAACGATGCTTGGTGCCAGGTAGCTGACTTTATGCCCTCGGATTTATCTTATCACGCGCAGAAAACTAGAACTTCCAACAAAGTGCAATAACTGCAAGCGGATTAATGACTACAATTAAGTGGTAAAGTAAATTTATTCATGGCACGCCATTTAATTAAAGGTGTTTCTCATTTACTTTTATTATTTTATTTAAATTGCTATAATAATAAATTCGGACATGTCTAAATCGATTCGGCTGGTGATGCTGATCAAGAATATATATACTTTATGGGGTCGGAGATTTCTCCATCTGCCTGTTACATATATTCTCGGTTTGCACGAAGTTGAACCCTTGTAACCTACGGGTACCGGGTATACAAATAAAATAATAAAATAAAAATATGTACATATGTACATATGTAATCTGAATATCTTTTTTTGAATATGCAGATCTTACGAATCTTAAATTTGGGATTATTAAAAAAAAAAAAAAACAATTTAATATAACATGTATATATAGAAGAAAGCAAAATAAAATAGTCCATTATCTGACCTCGATTCTTGGAAAATTAGCAAACTGCCCCTTTTACATCACGTGTTTTCCTTGACACTTTATATATTTTTATTACTTGCCTCTCAAACAAATATAAGCTATTATGTGATGATATATCACGAGTCACGACAGAAGTGCGAAATCGTAAAGATAATGACGTACGAAACTGTAAACAAGTAAAGTTTATTAATTTCACAGGCAGCGCCTTACAAGAGATAACATTGCACTTTGAGGTAAACGAAAAATGAAAATAATTTTCCCAAATTAAAATCAAGTGCAGGGAGAAGGTTTGTTTTGACTGCAAACCGAGGAACCGGCATCAAAATAGGGCTTGGTAGAAGGACACTGATAGACCTTTCCAATCCACCCGGTAGACTTGCGAACACAGTAGATATATCTTAGGAAGAAAGGAGATCGGTTATGGAAAGTTAGGGGAATGGAGTCCAGAAAACTCACCGTAGACAGCTGGAGTCATTGGGATACGGATAGCGGCCGGTGGAGGCCCTCAGGTTGCAAAAGCTATCGATTTCCGTGGGAATATCGTAATACGAGCAGGTGGCGCCCGTGCCATTCAAAGACTCGGCACAGATGACTGGGTTGTTGACGTTGCACACCTGCCCCTGGGTGCAGCTGTACTCGGTACTCGACACAGTCACACCTGCACACGCGGCGAAGGTGCTGGGACTCGTACAGGTGAAAGCCTGGGTGCCATTGCACTTGGCGCAGTCCACGCAGGCGACCAAGGCCTCACTTGAGGTGCACAGCTCAGCGAAACCCGTGCAATTGGTATTATTCGGACAGGTGTAAATGGGTCCAGTCGGAATACCGTTCGTGCAGTTCTGGTACTGACTTCTGGACACACAGGCCGCCTTGGTGTCCGCGGAGCACGCATTGCACTCCGCCTGGCCACAGGCGAAGTAAAGGGCCAACAGGATTCCCAAGCACAGCAGCTGGCGGAGCATCGTCGAGAGCAACTGCAGCTATCGCCGCTATGCAGCCAGATTAAGTATCACTCTTATCCAGAAAGTTGGTCAAGATTATCATTATGGTGTTTGCTGCAAAAATTATAAATTATTGCGTCACTTCAGTGTCATCTAAATATTTGAAAAGTGTTAATAGAAACATTCTCATTGCCACTGAAAAAGCTTTTAAAACAAGTTTATAAAGAAATATTACAGATAGGAGTTACAGATTCAAACAAAGATTAGTACTTATACTACTTATACCTTTTAATGTAATTGCTAATTTGATTTAAAGGAATGCTTAAAGAAAAACTACGAGTAAAGGCCATACTTGTATATATTAATTTTTATACATAATATGAATGGAAACACAGTTGCTCGTAACTAAAATATTTTATCAATTAACTATTCATACTTGAGTACCTTGATCGATCTTAGTTCCAGTAAGCTAATACTAAAGAATAATGTAGTTGTTGCGACCTAGTTTCGTTTTTAAATAAATATCAAAATAAATACTAGTTGCAAGGAGTACAAAAATATAATTTTATAATTAATTTCCTTCACTTTGAAAGCCCAACATCGAATAAACTGCCGGAAGCCCCTGGCCCTTTTTTCTGCTCTCTAAAAGTAAATCCAGAGTCGCCGGAAAGTATGCAAGGCTTTGCCCAGCCGACCCCGAGACCCGGGAGCTTATCTAAATTGGAGCACCCGACAAGGTCCCGCTGGCCGAGGTCTGTGCGGATTAGGGGCAATCTGCGCACTCCCAAACAGAAGCCAAAAAAATAGCACGCTATTTAAGCCGTCTGGCTGCTGGCCACGAGCATCAGTTGGAAGACAATCGCAGCCAGAAATGTCGCCTAACCGTATTTGCCAGCCACTTGGCATCGTCATCCTCTGCTGTCTGGTGGCCTCGACCCGCGGCACCTGCAACGTGTGCAACTCCGCCAACAACCTCACCTGCTACTCGGCGACCCAGATGCAGGCCTGCCAAGAGGGCGTCCTGGCCACCGCATCGCCCACCGCCTGTCCCGACGGCTACGTCTGCGTCAGTGCGTCGAGCGGGGTGCTCTGCCAGCCGGAAGGGGAGGCCACGTCCGACTGCCAGGAGTGCAACAAGTGCGACTCCAGCCAGACGTTCGCCTGCACCGGAACCGACAGCTTCGCCCTCTGCCTGGGCACGGATACCGTCCAGGATTCGACGGGCACCTGTGCCGACGGCTATGTGTGCAACGTCAACGATACCCAGATATGCGGTCTGCCAGCGGATGGGGTGAGTTCCGGGTTCTTTAAGCTACAAAGTGTGTCAGGGGGTTGGGCTTGCTGTTCTTGAAGGGAAATTGTGGCATATGCAAAGAGTCTACGAGAAATATGAAAGAAATAATAGCTGAGAAAGCTCCGGAGAGGAAATTAAATGCCAGGAAAGATGATTTTGAGCACAGCCAAGATGTAGCTTTGAATATAATAATTTTACTTTATTTTCCTTAAGACTCCTTGGAATTAATTTAAGCGGATGTTAGGCGGACCCAAAGCTGAGCTTAAGATAAATTTATTTCCTGAAAATTCTCACTGTCAACCCCATTTTCCCAGGTGATGCCGACCTGTTCGTATGCCGATGACACAACCACAAGCACCACCACCAGCACCACAAGCACCACTGCAGCCACGCTGACGAGCCTCTCCACCAGCTCGGCATCCTCGTACTGCGCGTCGGTCCAGAAGCAGGGAAACTACGCGGTGGGCAATGACGCATCTACGACGTGTCACCAGTACATCGCCTGCTCCCTGGTCAAAGGCAGCTGGATCGGCCAGACCTACACCTGTCCGGGCAGCATGTACTTCAGCAGTGCCTCGGGACTCTGCGTGACGGCCATGCCCTCCACTTGCTCCACCAGTGTGAGCTCCACCACCTCGACAACCGTTGCGCCGACGACCAGCAATCCCGACGCATACTGCCAGGCGATGCGGGCGGAGGGCTACTATCCGGTGGGCACGGATGCCAGCACCACGTGCCAGCAGTATATCTACTGCTTCCTGCTCAGCGGCGCCTGGAACGGCCAGATGTACACCTGTCCGGGCAACCTGTACTACAACAGCGCCAGCCGGACCTGCGTCGCCGCCCTGCCCTCCACCTGCTCCGCCACGGTGGCCAGCCTAACCCTAAACGGAGTCCTCCTGGATTAAAAGAGCTTCTTCAGAGGAAGAGTATTCGAAGGTTTATTTGTTGGTTTTCTTGGGTTAACTTTGGAGACAGTAGCCCGGGTTCACGTAGACGCAGCTCTGGGTCTGGGAAACGAAGAAGGAGTTCTCTGGGCAGTTGTATTCCGCAGATCTGATAAGCGTGGTATTTTTAAAATAGCAACTAACGTAGCTGTAAAGATAAGGGAATACAATTTATTAAAGGTAACTTGGGAGCTGGAAAGATACGCAAATTCACGCATTTTTGGAGACGCCAAAAAATAACATTACCACAGATCACGCTGGTATGAACTGATATCTGTGATCTTTTTAACTTTAACTCTATTTTTTATATTATTTCGATTTTATACAATAAAGTACTCACCGCTGACAGTAGGGATCCTCTGGGACAGTATCAAAAAGCCCGGTTTTATTCCATTGAACGCACGTCTGGGTGGGAGTCAGAGAGGTCTCCGTGGTGGACTCCTCGGTGGAGCTCTCCACAGTTGTGGAGTCCGTGCTGCTCTCAGTGGTCACCGACGAGGAGGAGGCAGTGGTGGTGTCCACTAGCTCATCGTTGATGTCACAGGTGACCGTCTGGCCCTGCACCTCCGGCACACAGATGGCGGTGCTGCTGGCATTGCAAATCGTGCCCGTGGGGCAGTAGCCGTACTTCCCGGTGGGTCTGTTGGCTCCGTAGCACATTTGGAAGATGCCGCGGCTCTGGCAAGCGAACAGGTAGTTGATGTTGGCATTGCACTGGCCACACTTCGAGGTGTCCCCGCAGCTCGGAGGCCGCTGGCTGCTCTTCTGGACGCAGATCGCCGTGAGATTGGTGCAGTCGAAGCCCTCGAGGCAGTGATACAGCTGATCCGTATGAGGGGTTCCATCTGGTTGGATATCGGAATAATATTCAATGCTGTTTGTAAAGTGTTTACTCTAAACTTACCGCCAAAGCACAAGTAAAAGGAGGTGGAGTTGATGCAGGCCACCTTATTCGACTGACAGACATTGCAGTCCGACATGGTTTGAGCCACCAAGAGGGCCAGAAGCACCTGAAAAAAAGTTAAAAATGTAAGATATAATTAAGCCAAAATTTTCTTTTTAAATATATGAACTGAAACAATTTTAAATCCTTAAAGGCTCTTGATAATTTTGACTTTATCAAATTGTATTCCATATATTTGTTGAATAGAATTTAAAATGGAATTCAAAAGTATGGTGTTTTCTTTTCCGCATTATTCAGATCAGAAAAGAAATCCTTTTACCACTGCTAATCCCTTAACGAAGTCCTCCATCCTTTGAGACATTTCACTTCAACTATTTCCGAACTGCTTCTGCTCACTGTCAAGGTTCTGCGGCTACTAAGTTTGGCCCATGTATGCTCCAAGTTTGGTCTGCCTTTTTCTGCCTAATGTTTATCTACTCTTTGCTTTTCTCCGCGCCTGCTAATTGTTTTATTTGGCTTGGCTTTCCACATGATTGCGGTTTTATGGGCCCTCGTCTCATGATGGGAATGTTTCGAGCGGTTCTCGACAGGCTGCATCGAGCTAGATTGAGACGTGGGTGCGGACATTGACCAGGAGTCGACATAGTCGTTAATTACCAGGCTCCAAACAGGTGGAACGACTTGCGCCGAGAAAGCCGATTTATAACGTTTCAATTCGCTATTTAGACATTCACAAAACAAATATTTAAAATGTACTTTAAATGTTTATGTTGTAGCTCAACAGGTTATTGACAGCTAAAAGTAAAAAGAAGGCTGGTTAATACTACACACACAGAATTTAATTTAAGGTATATTACATAGCTATATATAGAATACAAAATACTAAGATTTCTTTAATTCTTTAAAACGCATCATACTTATCTCGGGAATAGTATAATTCCCATCCTATTTCATTACCGTATGAGGTCACTTGATGCACTTTTCAGCTATTGGATTTATAACGTTCATATATCTAAGACTAAAACCCCTTATAAACCGTTCCAACTATTTGCATCTTGAGCTTACTTAAAAAGTACATGTCAGATATTTCCCTCAGTCAGTTTGCAATTGCCGGAGGAACCTAAACAATGCAGCACTACCAGTTCCTGCGAATTCTGGTAGCTAACTATAAAGACAAGATCCTTTGAAATCGCTGGTTAAATTCCAAATATTATTCAGTGCTCCCTGGTGGCCATCTGTTGCATGTCCGCCGTAGTCCTGACCGCTTCGACGTGCAATGTTTGCCAGGATAACAATGTCAAGTGCCTGAACGAGACGCACTTTAGCTTGTGCTCAAGTAATGTGCCGCCAGATCAAATAATCGCGTGTCCCGATGACCACGTGTGCACCGGCTTCCAAAGGATTTGCATGCCGCAGGGAACCCCGCCGTCGTGCACCGAAGTGAACTGCCCAGCCTGCGACGGAGAGACGATGTTCGTCTGCACCAGCAGGACCACCTTCCAGTACTGCAATGGCAACGAGCTCGGCGACCAAATTATTAAGTGCAAGGACAACACTTTCTGCTCCATAAACTCGGGTAAATACTGCGTGGACCGCTGTGAGGCCTTGAGTCTGCAGTCCACCTTTGAGTGCGACAGAGAGGCTACTTGAAAGGGATACATAGTATAAAAATCCTTTAATCTACCAAGGAACAGTCAATAATTAGCTGGGAAATATTGGTTAAAGCTCGCGACAATAAATAATTTGATTTTCTAGAAACTACCGGAGTCCCCTGATATTTGCATTTGCATTCATTAATTAAACTACATATTTTTATATTTATAATATTTATTACAAAGGAGTATGTAGCTTTAATATATATACAAGATATGCTTAATTAGTGCATCCCGCAAGGGTTGGTCTTACAGTGTCGCAATTGTTGATATCCGCATTGAAATAGGGCTTCTCCACGGTGCAATTGTACAGCAATCCCACATAGCTAGTGCCTTTGAATACGCAGTAGATATAGCTGGAAAAATAAGGTATAATCCAAATTAGGGTTCTGGAGGTGTTAGAGGTGTTTTAATGGACTTACCTCGTGCAGGCCGTGTCGTTGGGTATGGGATAGCGGCCTGTGGAATTGAGTCCCTGGCAATACACGACCTCATTGAAGGGTGGTGCTGTGGTTGGTGCTGTTGTGCTAACTGTAGTACTCTCCGAAGTGCTATCCGAAGTGCTATCCGAAGTGCTATCCGAAGTGCTATCCGAAGTGCTATCCGAAGTGCTATCCGAAGTGCTATCCGAAGTGCTATCCGAAGTGCTATCTGAAGAAGTATCTGTAGAGGAAGTGGTTCCTGCCGAGGTCTCAGTAGTTATAACTGATGAGGACGTCTCTGTGGAAGTGGTTCCTGGCGAGGTCTCAGTAGTTATGGTTGATGAGGAAGTCTCGGTGGTTATGATAGTTGAAGAACTCTCCGGAAGCGGGGTTGTAGAGGTAGGCTCTGTGGAGCTATCAGTGCTTGCAGTGGTGACATCGTCATCGTCCGTTTCCAGAACTCTATCGCATATATCCGTATCGTCCACATTGCAACGGGAAACGCAGGGATTTCCTTCCTCGGCGGCGGACACACTGCAGACATTATCCTCGGTACAGGAGTAGCTATTCCCGAAGACCTCACCATCGTTGCACACAGCAAAGGTGTTCACCGAAGTGCAGGCAAAGATGTTTGTCCCGCTGCAAAGTCCACACTTGGAGACGTCGCCACAACCCCGGGGAGTTCCTGTGCTGTCCGGCATGCAAATTATGTCGTACTTCGTGCATATGGGCTTGGACTCGGGACAGGTGTACGTAATGCTCTGGTTCCTGAAACCTGGAGAAAGTGTTTGAGTTGTGTGACTAATTAAGTCCCGAAAGCTTACCATCGTAGCATATCTGGAACTGGGTTTCAGAGACGCAGGTGTGCGAATCCACACACTTGTTGCAGATGGCGTCCACGGGATTTCCCGGGACCAAGAGAGCCACCAGCAGAAGTACAAGTTTGAACGCCTCCATTGCGAGTTTCCTATTGAGTCGCGAAGGAGCCACCGCCCAGCTTTATAAGCCCCGACGGGGGTCGTATCTTTATGGCGATCCCGGGGCCATAACCCTTATCTCTCAATGCCGAGCAGGCCATAAAGCGGGGCTTCCTAGTAAGAGTAATCTTCGGGTAGCACGGGAGCTCGTATATTCTTCAATCTCTAGCAGACTTAACCCCCACAATAAAGCGAAGATATCTGCTGTTTGTCTCCGAGATCCGGAGGGTCTGCTCATATAAAAGCGAAGCGCATGCTCGGCACTCCAGTTAGTTAAAGTCAAAGACAGAATTATGCAGCAGTCCCAGATCCAGAGAAGTCTGGTGAGCACCCTTGGAATTTTAGTGGAAATTATTTGTACAAACTTGACTCATTTCCAGTGCCTCTTGGTGGCCCTCAGTTCCATGGCAGTGGTGGTCCTAGGCGTCTGCGACAACTGTCAGACCAACGACGCGGCCTGTCTGAACGAAACCCACTATCGGCTGTGCTCTGACAACGTGGCTCCCAATCAGATCCTGCAGTGCGGCACCGGCAAGGTCTGCACCGACAAGGCTGCCATCTGCATGGACGCCAACTTTGTGACGCCCTCCTGTCCGGACGACGCCGCCAACGGATCCTGCGAGTCCTGCAACGGCAACAACCTCTTCGTCTGCACCAGCCGCTCCACCTTCCAGATGTGCGACGGCACCACTCTGACGGACCAGGTCACCCGTTGCAAGGAGGGCACGGTATGCTCCATCTCGTCCGGAAAATACTGCGTGGACACCTGCGAGATTACAGGCTCCGTGGAGTGCGACAGGGCTGCTCCTTAAGGGAACAACAGCTTCTTTGTATTATATAATATCAAATCTACCAAATGAATAAAGTCTTTTATAATAACCAAACGAAAATCCCCAAATTTTTTTAAAATATTAAAGTCGCTGAGGTGCTAAAATGGAAAATCTTATCTCTATCTGCAGACTTATCTAATCAGCAGCCTCTGAAGCTCTTTAAGTGTGTATAATTTAAGTAATTACGTTTTTCTATTTACCTAAATTGTGTGTGTAAATGTGCGCTCTTAGTTGCTAGGAAATGGTGATTATTCATTCACTTTTACTTTAAGAAAGAATCAATTCTGAATAAATATAATTAAACTAAACTCTTGTTGGTCTTTTTACTCATTAAGTTTGCATTCTGTTCTATTATAAATACAAATAAATACTCTTGTTGGTCTTTTTACTCATTAAGTATGCATTCTGTGGTATTAAAGTTAAGTACATATAAAGTTTAATATATTCCGCATATTATTTATAAAGATAAACCTGCTAATTTAACTTCTTATCTTATTTTAGGTATCCATTCACTTTTTCCATGTTTGCCAAAACAGACGACCTTTAGTTCCCATGACTTCAGACTAAATAAATATTTGGCTTTATTTATTTATTTTTCATAGTAAGTAAACAATTTTTCACTTCTGTGAATTATCCTTCAAAGTTTATTTATTACTCATAACCACTTAATTTATTATTCGCGAATTACTCTTACTTTCGGAATAGTTTTCCACGGAAATGGCAGCCTTGAAGAGCTGCGGCCATATATTCATTCTTACGACCTTCCAGCTAAAAGCTTATCGTTGTTTCGGCCAGCTCGTCTTACCAGGGCCAAAAGCTACGCAAATTCAGTTGCGAAGGTCAGTTCTTTTGCCTCCCGAAAAAAATAAAACAAATTCTGATGCAGGCTCGTGAGGTAACAAAAAAAAACACCATATATTTTAAATAAACTAATTGAATTAAGCAATTTAATTGACATTGACCCAATTGCGCGGGAGCTGCGTGTAATCAAATTAGACATATGAAGCAATGACGTCAAAGTGGTGTAGGAAACGGCTATAAAAATCCCAATTGCTAATGGGTGTAATGGGTATATACGGTAGCAGATTTTGCCGTGATTGCCGCTGCGTCTGCGATGCCGTAAACAAATTGCTCTCAGCACTTTCATGCTCGACTTTCCGACCTGGCGAGGAGTTGCTACACATTTAATGGTCGGCACAGAGGTGTGGAAATCAAATTCGCAACAGGAAGCAAACGTGAAAGGCGAGAGCGCAGAGATGGGACCGCCTCCCATCAAAAACATTCAACAAATCTAACAAATCTGTACCACCCCGCCAAGTGCACTTGAACAAATATCCGAGTTTATTTTCTTAGATTTTTTAAATAATATTAAACAAGTATAAAAACTTTCTAATGAATCAGAGGAGCTTGGTACTCGCTGGAAATTAAACCCAAATAAAGAGAAATCAAATAATGCAATCAGTTATTACATTTTCTTTATTATTATTATTAAATATTAATATTTAACACCTGTTCTAAGTATGTAAAATATTAGTTGTATTTTAAGAAATACTCTCTTATCCTAAAGGCATTTCAACCACCTCTAAGTTTTTCCCAGAGTGCACTTGACTGATTGTGGCGCATCTAATTGTTGTGGCAGTTGCGTTTTGTTATTGTAATTAATATTCAGCTAAATTCAGCTGGGCTTACTAAAACTAAAAAGCGAAAAGCGTCGAACAAATTGCGGTCATTAAACTTTTTGCCACGCCAAGTGAAATAAATTGTCGCCCCCGCCAGCGCTGCGTGCCATAACAAAGTCACAAATCAACGCGAGCGGATCTGCCAAGCGACTCCACACCACCAACTGTGCCGATCTCCCAGTGGATTATCACCAACCATGTTGCGGCTGCAACTAGCCGTGCTCCTTGGCCTCCTGGTCCTGGCCAGCTGTAAGGTGCACAAGCAGACGGCCACGAACACTTGGCGGGACTTGATTTTCGGCAGCAAGTGGCTGACTCCCGCTCCGCGCTTGAGGGAATCTAAGTGTGGGTTCGATTGCTGCCCCCCTTAAAATATAGTGTTTAAAATTGAGAGAAATGTTTCTAAATTACCCCCGCCAGTCCTGCCCATTTTCGCCCTGGTTCCCATCGGTCCTGGCAGCTGTTCAGCGCCGTCGGGGGAGCAGGGAAACTGCATTCCCAGCAAGGACTGCGTGCTGCGTAACGGCATTCCGGCGGGTCCTTGCGGCGGCGGCTACGGCGTCTGCTGCATTTGTGAGTTATCAGGGGGAGCTTTGAGAAGGAAATATATAAAATTAAACACTCCCCTCATCACCCTCAGTTCTTCAGACTTGCGGCGGTGTGATACGCGAGAACTCCACCTACTATGTGAATCCCAATCATCCGGATGTCTACGACGGAACCGGAAGCTGCCAGGTGACTGTGCAAAAACTCCATCCGGATATCTGTCAGCTGCGCCTGGACTTGGATATGTTTTCGATAGCCCCTCCGGAGGCAGCCAATCATCTCTGCAATCAGGATCAGTTACTCATTTCGGGCGGCAGTCCCACACCCACTATTTGCGGCAGCTCAACGGGAGATCACAGTGAGTTTATGTTTTAATTATTCATTTCTTTAATTAAAATTGAATATTTGGAACATTTATGTTAAATTGTAAAATGTATATTGAAATAGGCTAGCATTTGTTCAAAATTGAAAGTAACAATTCCGTTTTTATTTCCAAAGATTTTTATTAGTAAAATTTGCTTTCACTTTCCAGCAATTTGATCAAATCTATGTAAATTTAGAACGGGGTTTGTAAACAAATTATATTTCTGATTTGCATTTTTTTTTTTGTTTTGATCACCATTAAAAAAAGGAATTTACATTTAATTAATCTAAAAGTGTTGATGAGGCTTTATTCCCCTGATAATATATTGTTTGTGATTAATTATATCTTCGACAAAAGAACAACAAGAATTTATGATCCGTGCCAAAAACCACACGCTCTAATATTCCAATGCCAACCTTGTGCCCTCCACAGTGTACATTGACGCGGGTCTGGGCCAGAGCAATCCGATCGTGTTATCCGTGATCACCAGCGGCAGCTTCCCGCGCCTCTGGCGTATCCGCGTCACCCAGATCCACTGTGGCAGCATCAGCCGGGCGGACCAGGGTTGCCTGCAGTACTACACCGCCATCAGCGGGCGCGTGAGGAGCTTCAACTACAATACTGTGGGGGGCAGGCAGTTGTCCAATCAGGACTACAGCATCTGCATTCGCAGCGAACGCAACTTCTGCGGGATCCAGTACAACACCTGCCCCGATCTGGAGAACAACCGGTCGCGGGCCTTCTCGCTGTCCGGAAACTCTAATAATCCGGTGCCCACAATGGTCGGCGGAGGCGGAACCCTGCCGCCCAATCCTAACGGCTGTGTGAGCGACTGGCTGCTGATGGGCTGCATCCGGTCAGCGGACAGGATTCCACCGCTGCCAGGTTGCGAGGATCGCGTCTGCGGCGGCACGTTCAGCGCTGAGGCTGGAATGCTGGCCAAGACGGTGCAATGTGAGTACTTATCATGCTTTCTTATAAAAGCTTTCCCAGGCTTATAAATAGTAGTCTAACTTCTTAATAAAATAAAATAGGAATAATATAGTTTTTAATCCCTTCACAGCCAGCGTTCGTCCCTTTCGCCTTTACTTCCACACGGATGGGGTAGAGGCGCCCAACGACATCGATAATCGCGGGTTTTGCCTCGATTACGTACAGCAACCTTGCACAAATGGATTTTAGCCGTGAGCCCAAAAGTATGCAGCACAATTTGAGGGCAAGCGAGCGCGTTTTAAATCGCTAGAAATTTGTCGGGATCAGCGCGCTGTAAAAGTCGCTCGCAAAACGCATCCATTTTTCGTATGTAATAAATATGTTTTATTTATTGATTTTCGTATTTAAGTTAGACATAACTTTTAGGTGTAAAGTTAATTTAGAAACACACAAAATCGTGTCGAGTGTTTTGGTACAAATTTAATGACGGGGCATAGGGGTATATCGAAATTTCACGCGATCGAAATTCGAACATTAAAATCGTTTTCCAACTACTAATACAGGTGTATTGAATTACGTTTAATTAATAATACTTAGCTGAAGCAAAAACAAAAAATAATTAGATAACAGAAAAACACTATGAAAAACGCTTTTGTTTAAGGACATCGTCGTTGATGTTGCGCTGGTTGCTTGCTTGTCGTAAAAAAGGGATTTTCTGGGTCCTGGGATTTGGGTTCGTTCTTCGCTTGCTCGCCTGAGATCGCCAATTTCAGTCTGTGCGCGCATTGCCCGACTTGTGACGTCACTGGGATTAGGTTTCCGTTTCGGGATCGGGCTATCATTTTATCTCGGGTGCGATGCGGGGTTCTCTGGGGAAAAATACTCTCCTAATCCTAATCCTAATAGGTTTGTATCAAGGCAGCCACGTGCTGTTTCTCCTCGTCGGTCAGACCGTTCTTCAGCGTGCGACGCACTGTAAAATATATATGTGTAATATTAATATAAAATCTATAAGAGGTTAAGAAAGGATTAGGTTAGTGTGCCAACATGCCCTGTTAGATGTGTGGATCATGCAGCTCATGTTAGTGGCAAGATTTTTGAAAATCCGTTAATCCATGCTAGAGCAATTTACATATTTACAAGGCGGTATAATACAGTGTTTCGACCCATTTTCCCATGCATATAAAGCCAGATCTTTAACAAAATATACGGGCCTCAACAGGTTTTCACTTTCGATACATAACAATTTAGAAAATCGAATTAATCGCTTCTATCGAAAGTGGAAATCGGTTTAGGCCTGGCCGGAAAAAGAGTATAAAAAACAAAAGCTGAACAACAGTTTCAGCCAAAAAAGTTGGAAAAAGGAGTGTGTAAAACAGGGTAAAAATTCAACTCAAATCAATTCACTAACCAAAAAGGTAAAACCTAAAAAACAGTGGCTGTTCTTTTGGCAACGGTTACGGCTACGGTTAACACTAATGGTTACGGTATCGGTAACAGTATCGGTTCGGTATCGGTATCGGTAACGGTATCGGGTTCTACGGCGATGGTGCTCTTTCAACTGTGAATCCTTCGCGCGTGCGGCTGCGCTTCACTTCGATAGTCAATATTTCAGATTTGTTGGGTTTGGTTTTATTTTTTTTATTGGTTGGATTGGTGCGTTAATGGTAAAAGAACGAAAAGGAATAAAAAATTAAAACCCAATAATGGCAACAGATTCGTAAGCTTCGTAAGGCAGAACTAAAGGAGTCACAAAAGCTGCAAAATCAAGGGGCAAGGATATTCGGTTTATCTTTGGAATTTGAAATTTTGTGTGGGGGGAAAAGAAAGGAAATCTTGTAAGTTCATTTGGTTCGTGTCTCTTTTGGAATTCTTGGCGGTGTACTGTGTGTTTCTGGTTTCTGGTAGTGTCCAGCTAGAGGTTATAGACATAGCGCGCTGTGTGTGATTCGAAAAGATAGACCAACACCTCTTCATTAAAACGTATTCTCACTGTCAGAGCTTGGACGTGGATCTCGATCTAGATCTGGACTTGAGGCTGCCTCAACTTACATGATTTGCGATCCGCGTGTCGCGTCCGCTTCCGTTCCCTGGGCGTGGTGCGGGTTCCCGGCGCCTTGGTGGCGGTCTTGACCAGAGATTCGAGTATCTCGTCGTCCCCGTCGGTGAACTGCTCCTCGCTCTGGCGGGCAATCGGCGAGCGGAGCTGCTCCGCCCGACGTCGTCGCCAGGTGAGTGTGCCATCAGCCTGGTCCGCACTGGGTGTGCCCAAAAGAGATCTGAAAAGGTATTATATGTTATAATAAATATGTATCTATCTTAGCAACACAGCTCATTATCTTTGGGAAATCAGCATGATACTTAAAAAAGAGTTTAAGGTCATTGAACAGCTTTGTTAAAGTAATAAATGTGAGTATGATAAGACAAGCTGTTATATTCGTGTAATAAAATATTTTAAAATATTCTACGAAACTGAAGTCCCTTTTGAATTGGTCATAAAGATAATATAACTGAAAAACTGTTTAGAAATAATATTATCAGAAATTTATATTTTTACTTCGAATTTCCAAAAGTGTGAGCGAATATTCCAGATTTGTAATCCTAAGTAATACAATTTTTAAATTTACAAACGACGATCTAGGGCATTTTAAAGAAGTTTAAAATACGAATTAAATTAAAAGAATTAAAATAAATCAAAAAGGATTAGAGATATTATTTTAAATATTTGAATCCCTTATTAAAATACCACTAAAAGCTCAAAAATATCTCGGATGTTAATAACATTATCATATCATCTGTTACTTTTGTCGGAAGAAAAACATCGTTACTCACTTCAACTCGGCGTCGGCCACATCCTCTTTGGTCTTGAACTTGGCCATGTCGATGATCAGCTTGCCGCGTGTCTTGTTCCGCTCGCGGTGGTTGGCCTTCTTCTCCAGCTGCTGCTGCACCCGCTCCCGCGTGGTGCGGTACTCCAAGGCGAACTCGGACAGGGTCCGGCAGAACTCGTTAGGACGCGACTCCGCCACACTGTGCTGCGGCATGCCAAGCCACAGGAGGAACTTCCGGTAGCGGTTCATCACGCGCCGGTGGACGATCTGCAGGATGATGATGCGCTCGGCACAGTCGGCCAGGAAGTCCACCAGCTTCTGCTTCAGCGGCGGCGGGCAGTCGTGCTTGGCAATCAGCTTGAGGCGATCCCACGAGGCCTTGCACTCGGCCTCCAGCTGGTTGAGATTGTGCGCCAGGTCGGTGAAGTCGGCCTTGGAGGCGCGCGTAATGGGTCCGATCTCCGAGTAAAGATCGCTGGTGTCGCTGCTCGACTCCATGACCATGTGGCACAGGTGGTGCAGCAGCGAGTGCTTGTGCACCGTGTCCTTCACCTCGGGCACCTTGGCCAGGTACTCGATCTGGAATCCCTTCACCGGGGCTCCGTTCAGGAAGATGCCCACGGACAGCAACGTGGAGAGGATGGAGCGGAAGGTGCGGTTCTGACGCAGGATCTCAATGCCTTGCTTGAGGTCCATCAGGGGCTCCGCAATTTCCCGCTGTTTGTTAATATAGATATTATTAAAAGAAATAATAATGTAAGTTGATCTTTGAGAAAACCCACCTCGCTGTTGTCAAAGTCCAGGCGGAAGGCCCACAGCTTCAGGCGCGCCCCCAGCTCCGAAATGGAGGCCAGGGTGAGCAGGAACTGCTCGGCACTGCCCAGCGGCAGCTCCGGATTGGACAGCTGCGCCTCCTGGATCTTGCCGCGCTCCTCGTCCGTGGGCAGCATGTTCAGCAGCTTGTCGATGCTCTCGCGGGTCACCACGGTGGCGTCCATCTTGAGGATGGCCGCCTTGATGGCCCGCGGCGGAGGCAGCTTGGTGATCGCGATGTTGATGGCATTGGAGCGCTTGTGGTCCAGCACGATGATCTCCTTGCTCTTGTTCAGCTCTTGTTGCTTCTGCAAGGTCGGCGGGGCGAAGTTAGCGATATTCGTTCGGGGTTCGATAGGTCAAAGATAAAACACAAAGAGTGTGTGTGTGCAAAAAGTGAACGAGTAGAGTGTGGAGTGCAGAGTGCAGAGTGCGGATTTGTAGAGGAGTTCTGTTCTGTTTTGTTCGGTTAACTTGATCGTGTGAGAGAGTGTGTAAGAACCAACACCAAAAAACACAAAACAATGTGGGCAACAGATCGTGAGTTATAGTGAGAGATATATATGCAGAGAGATAGTGAGAGAGAGAGAGAGAGACAAGAGGACAAACAAACTTAATAACTTTTTCAGTGGCACTCACCTCCTAGAGACATTTGGAAACATTGGAATATTTGAGAATTTGTTTTTGATTTTGAGTTTAGCACAACATTTATGTAGATTTATCCGCAAAAACAGCCCGTTCGACATTTATGTATTAGGAATTATACAAGAATCCGCAGATAGAGGGGAAAGAAGAATACAAAAATCATTCGCATTGTGTTAAACGCAACATAGACTTAAGGGAGACACTATGACTAGTTTAATCACACTTATCGGAGGGTCCTTGAATTTCGAAAACCGTCGACCAATTGGGGTTACTTAGGCTAGGATAATATCAGAATATAACGCACCTTGGTCATCAAGTCTTTGGCCCGGGACTCAAAGAGATGCTCGAGCTTCTGGGTGTCCACGTTGGCATCGGGCAGTTCGTCCCAGATGGTCTTGCCCACCACCTGCGGTATCATGTCCTCGCGCACTTCCTTCCAGAAGAGCTTGACCTGTAGATTAGTGGGTTAAACTTGAATCTTTAAAGTATTTTTTCCTTTCGAAATACCAACCGTCTTCTTGTTCTTTTTGATGGTGTTGTTCCCGTTGACCAGCTCCCCATTGACGGATCCATTTAGCGAACTGTTGAAACTGTTCGTGAGACTCCCTCCCAAGCCGAACATGGGAGGAGGCGCCAGGCTAGGTGGCATCATGGGCGGCGGGGCAATGGCTGCTCCCAGAGGCGGAGGCGGCGGAGGGATGCCGGCGCCCAGGCCTCGCGGAGCCAGCACATCCTTCTCGTCGTCGTCCCTGAGATCCGTGAAGTCCAGGTCGCAGAGATTCAGGGGCCGGGTCATGTTCCTCACCAGCTCCTCCCAGTGCAGCTCGTTCTCCGACTTCTTGGGCTCTGACTTCTTCAGCTCCTGGTCCACACTCGACGATCTGCGAAGAGGGAGAGGAGAGCTTAAGTCACCGTGATCGGAAGACTTTCTTCACTTCTTTCTTTCTTTCTTTCTTTCTCCGCAGATAGGGAGCTATCGGGGTAACGTGTAGAGAGGGCCCATAAATGATTAGTCTGACACTATCGATGACAGACGCACGCCTAGCAGCACTATATATATACACTCGGCCGATAAGCTATCTGGAATCAGGCGACGAGGGGCGGGGCAGACTACTTTCTAGAGATCCGAGAAACCCGATGACAAAAGGTGATACGACCATGATTTTTAGGTGCTCCTCAGACCTCGCAAAAACCTGAACTCTTACGAAACTCCCGCATAAATCTAATCTATCAGTTTTGCACAATGGACTCTCACATTATCGGCCTGCAGCGGCCACCATTATCGATGCCTACCCGCAGATAAGGCTTGTTCACAGTAATTCCCTGATTTCCGGGCGGTATAAAGCCGGTGCACCGGGGAACAATCGGCACATTTGTCGAGCGATCAACATGGCGGATGTAAGTTGAGGATCGTTGTGACCGTCGGGACTAGCCCCTAACTCTATCGACCTTTATCCCCCGCAGTTCAACGCAATTCTGGAGAAGACCAAGGCCTTCAGCACCAAGCCCCCCCCAGAGGTCTACCTGGAGTTCTACGGCCTGTACAAGCAGATCCATGAGGGCGACATCACCATCGAGAAGCCCGCCGATGCCGAGGGCGCCGCCAAGTACGAGGCCTGGCTGAGCCGCAAGGGTATCTCCGTGGACGCCGCCAAGGCCGCCTATATCGCCCTGTACGAGAAGTACAACCCCATCTACGGATAAAGTGTGATTTACAACTGTGTCTCTGGCCCCCAATAAATCTTGACCACCTCTGAATCCGAATGGTTATCATCTTGGAAGACAGTTCCCGATAGTTTCTGTATGGGTTCCCAGACAGAGATCGTAAAGCTCTGGCCCACTTGCTTATCTGTCGGGGATTAGCCTGAATTGTTATCACTGAATGATGGCGCCATTTTTACTCGTAAATCTTTGCCATCGAGTAAGTTATGGCTTAAAGAACCCCAATTAACAACTTTGAAGCTATGTTAGTTAGTGTTCACACATGAACACGTTTTCATATATATATGCATACATACATACATATGTACATATGTAGATCTGTAACAAATCGATGCAGCTGTGATCTGCTTGAGCGTATCTCTAAAACAGCGGCCACTTGGGCCTAGCACAGACAAATATGTAATCTGAGCCCCTGCGTGGGTCACAAAATATCTTCAAAGATAAGTGCGGGGTAGCTGTGTCTTTCCCATCGCACTCAAGAATTTTTCCCATATTAGGGTTAAACAAACCACTGCGTTGGTCTAGCGATAAGACTAGTTTTAAGAATCTCATGACCGCTACGTAAACGCGGACTTTGAAATAAAGATTCAGTTTGAAATATTAACTCAGCAAATGAAGACGTGTTACTATTTAGTCGTTCTTTTCAGTTAGGGAAAGCCTTAATTAGGTGTAGAAAATATAAAGGAAACCATAGTCTAAAGAGATATTAAGGGGGCTTATATCAGGGAACCTGAAAACCATGTCAGAAAGAAGAACTCCAGGTTCTTTACATATTATTCGTTTTCCATTTTTGGCAGGAAATTGGAACATGACTTTTAATACGGATTATACAGTCTTTAAATCATTGAATAACTACAAGAACTGTGGATTTGCCACGACTAAAATCACTGACGTTATTTAGCTTTTGTGATGATTAATGGTGAGTCTGAATTTCATGCACGGTTTTGTCTCTTTTTGTATTAAAGATAAGAATATTTAAACAAATATTGTATTATTAAATAGGACTGAGTAGGACTTTATAATCTAAATTGAACTAAAACAGACATTAAATATAAATGGGCGGATAATAAAGTGATATATTTGGTGCCACGTATTACGAACTCTCACAAAATATTCTTGGGATTAAAAAAAGGAAAATAGATGCATGGATAAATATTTGCTTCACTTAAACCTCTTCAATTTAATAAAACTATATATAAGGTAAACTATACACTAAAAACTCACCTGGATATCTCGCCCTTGCTCTTGCTCTTGGCCAGACCCTCTTTGGCTTTCGAAATGAGGCCGGACATGTCGCCGACGATGGCTCGGTTGGCGGAGTCCTGCGTGGGACTCGTGGGCAGGTTGCTCAGCTTCTGGGTGAGATCCTTGACCGTGTGGTCCCGCTTCAGCTGCAGCAGCAGCTGCTTGTCTTCGCTCTCCAGATCTATGATTGAGTCAGAAAATTACACATTTATTTCTGATATATTTTGAAAAGCTCTCAAGAGTATGCAGCGGCGGAGGCGCAATGCAATGTGGTTGAGCTGGCGGCGCTTGAGAGTATGCAACACAGGTGAACATACACAGGTGAGGCAGGTGAGAGAGAGAGAGTTAGTTGGCTAGACCCACCTGACGGATCCACGGGACGCGGCAGCAGCTCGGGGTTAGTACTGGTTAGGGTTCTGGCTGGCGGGCTGTCGTAGATGGGAGGAGCGTGCCACCAGCCAGGAGGCGGTGGTGGTGGCGGCGGCGGCGGAGGCGGTGGTGGAGGCGCCCCAACGGGCTTCCGCACCGGACTGAGGGGCTCCGGTTCGGGCACAGTATCACACTTGACGGGGGTGGAACTCAGGGGCTCCGGCATGAAATCGAATCCCGAGGCATTCAGCGTCTTCTTGGGACTCAGCAGGACCTCGGGCGCTGGCGGATCCTTTGCCAGGATCTGGTGCTTCGGCGACTGGCTGTAGTAGTTGTTCAGCCGATTGGCCTCGTTCTCGTACTTCTTGTAGGCACTGTCCGTCTGCTGAATGTTCTTCATGATGCCACTGATCACCGTGGAGTTGCGCTCCCGGAAGAGGTTCTTCTTGGTGAGGAACTCGCTCTGGCTGTTGTTGTGGTTGCTGGCCTTGTCGAAGCTGTTGTTGATGATGGAGATGCTGTGGCTGCCCGACAGGAGCTGCTTGCTCGGGCTCATCAGCAGCAGGCTGTTGTTCGGCGTCTCGTTGCTGCTGATGTTGCTCAGGTTGTTGTTGCCACTGACATTGTTGCAGGACTCGTGCTGCAGCGACTCGGGCGGACTATCGCCGCCTTGGATGGTGGCGGGAATGGCGGTTACGATTTGGCCTTTTTTATGGAGCATCAGCATGGATGGTTGGTGGTAATGGTTAGCATGATCAGCGGGTGAACAGCGGGACAACAATACACACAGTGATTAGCGTTTTTCGGGGGAGAGAGAATCACACGTTAGTTAGTTAGCAGCTGGTGAGGAGCAGCCCGATCCTTAGCCTAGAACTTACCCAGACCCTCGCGCTGCTCCAGAGCGGCGAAGATGCCGTTGGCCGCCGCCTCCTGCTGCTCCTTGAGGAAGCTCTTGTGCCGCTCCGCCCGCTCTCGCCTTCGGCGCAGTCCCGGCGTCACTCCAGCTCCATCGCGAGCTGAAAAGTAGCATTCGAAATTAGTTTATAATCAATTAATATATTTCAATGAAGATCCTACGTTTCTTTTCGTTAAACAGGCCGCCGCTGAACTCCGTGGAGTTGCCGGAACCCGAGCTGTCCTCGTCCAGGGTGGCCTGGGTCGGGGTCATCCGGAGCACTGTGGTGGGCAGGACCTTGGTTAGCGGGGCAGGGCTATTGTCAGTGCTGTGGCGTCGGGACTTCCGCCGCTCTGTGGTGTTCGCTCCAGGCCTAAAGCGCTGCGTCTTCCTCATCGAGTTCTGGGGCAGGCGCTGGCCATCCGACTCTCCATCCTCGAATCTGAAAAAAATATGCAAATATATTAATTTATAATGGTCTTTCATATTTAAGGACTAGAACTCACTTCAGCACTGCCTCGTAGAGTTGCAGCTGATCCAGCAGATCCAGATCGGTGCCGGGTTTGGACATGTACCGCTGTATTACAGTCTCCATGCCCTGCTGCTCCAGGAGATCGCTCTCGTCGTAGAAGCTGTCCTGGTCGTTGAGCCCAGCCAGGGTTTTGTTGATCAGCGACGTGGCATAGATGACCAGCTCGGCATCGGCATTATCATAGTCCTTAAGCAGTCTGAAAGGCCGCAAAAAGAGTGAGTTACTTGGTCCATCTCTAATCTCGGGCTAGCCCGAAAGTAGGCAGCAGTTACCTCATTATGTTCGACCAGGGCAGAGTGCCCTGGGAGGCATCCACCGCGTGAATGGCACTGACCAGTACATAGCAGTTGGACTCGGCATACTCCACGAAGACCAGCAAGAGCTTGAGGGCGGTCTTTACCACGGATCGGTAATTGGAGGCAATCAGTGAGTAGAGCCACTGCATTGTCGGCTCATGCTTCATCACGCCGTTCATCCCGTCCACATAGAGCATGACCTGCCGCCGCATCGAATGACATGATTAGTCGCAGATTGGAATCTCTCTAGTGGGACCTACCTGTCCGAGGGCCCGCAGAATGTAGTTCTGATAGTTCTGGTCCGCGCAATTGCCCACGCGCACCAGGCAATTGAGGCCGCCGAGGGCCACGAAGGCGTGCACCAGATCCTTATCCTCCTGGAACACCTGCTTCAGCGAGAAGAGGGCCCGCCGCAGGTCGCTGCCCTCCGAGGAGAGGAGTTTCTCTGCAAGCGCAAAAGGATTCCCACTTAGTCACACGCTGCGTATGCGCAATAATTACAGAATAAAACTCACCAATAATCGCATGCACGCGCACATTCAGCTGCGTTCGCACCACCAACGAGTTTTTGCGACTGAAATTAATATTAAATTAATATTTAGATATTTATCTTTAGTTACAAAAAAGTGAAGAAATAAAAAGGGGAGCCCCAAGATTAAATAGAAACAATATAACAATATTATCTTTAATAACCCAAGATGATAATATATATTCAAATAATCAATATAATAATTATAATTAAAATTAAACGCCAATAACACCTTTATTAGCTTTTAAGAATATCCAAAAATACCTAATTATTTCTTTATTTTCAAAAACAATATTAGTTTCATTATGTCAGAGCTGTGTTCCATTTTCACTATAAAACGACACCGAAACTTGCTATAGTTTTTATTGTGGAATGGCAAAACAAGCTTAGAGTAAGCCACAATGGGGAGCTTCTGGCACCTCGAAGCCTGGCCCATTCCCATTCCCATTCCCAAACCCATTCCCATTCTCATTCCCCTGGCCAGTTCATTGACCAGCTAAGAACATTGATTACCCGCTGGTGCGCGCTTTGCTTCACCCCGGTGCCACAGCTGGTCATAATAAAAGTAATAACAAACGACGCAGATAATTGAAAATGGACTATGAGGCGGCGGACATGGGCCGAGACTCCGAGATGGACTCACATATAGACAGAGAGTCCACAATAAAGGTGAGTGTCTGAGCCGGACTCGAAGACGAGGTCTCCGCAGACACACCTGTGACGGTAACATGTCTCCCTTTTTGCACAGAAAAAAATTCAAAATTCCTTAGTGAGTTTTTTATTTCGAAGATGGAAAACCCCAACTGGGAGAAATAGTTTTCTTTATTTTGGAGAGCATTTAGCATCATATATGATAAATTATCTAAATTAATTACCCACATCTACAAAAATCAGTCAGCATTCGTTTCTGGTGCAGTAGGTTTCTGGTTCAGAGCCCAGCAGGTTCCACTTAAATTATAGCTATTACTTATGAGATTTTTCAATAAACAATGAGGTTTAAATTAGAGGAAAAGAAAAAGTAGGAAAATATCTTATAAACTTTGCAGCTGTAAAAAAATATGTTTACCAGCTGCGTTCATGGAATAATTCTTTAAGAAAAACCAAGATATTTCCCAAGTACATAAAACTGACTTTATCGCTTTAAAAGGCTTGTAATTATCAATCACTTAATTAACGATTTAATCATTAATTTCTTTCGGTGTGCAGATTGACAGCGACAGGCACCTTTTGCGGAATTTTGATGCGAATTGAAGCGCATGATTTGCATGCGAGCTCGCGCGGCCATGACTAATGCGATAAGCATGATTAGTGGCCATCGGGCTGTGCCACTCTTGGCCAGGAACACTCCACGCCACGGCTCCGCTCCACTCCGATCCACTCCCATTGGCGCCACAAGACTCGTAAATAGAGTGGGGACGAGCTGCGGCGCAAAGTGGCGGCAATTTGCGCAGACGCGGCGACATTCACGTTATAATTTCACAGAGCGCAGATATGGCTTAGATGGAGCTACGCCCCTTAATGACTGATGATCATGGATGCGGCGCAGAAGTGAAAGTCAGAAATAGACCAGGAATCTATCCATCCTAACCCTCTATCGGTTCGTTCTCCTGCTATCCATCCATCCATCCGGCAGAAGGTTAGCCAACTCCAGATCGTTGACTTTGAACCACTGCCCCCGGTACGGTTATGGTTATGGCCAAGTCGCTGCTGCCAACATCTTCTTTATTTTCTGGGGCCGCCGTTGTTACTTTGACACTTGTGCCCCGTCGCGTACATCATTTTTCTTTGTGCCTCGGAGTTTTGCAGTTTGTGAGGCTGCCTTAGCGCCTGCCTTTGTCATGACATCACGTTCCCCAGCCTGATCGCGAATAAAATAAAGAAGGAAAACTAAGAACTAGAGAAGTCAGAGCTAAGATCGACGGGAAAATACCTCTAACAAGGCTTGAGGAATTTTATAGGAAATTAAGTCTTAAAAAATATAAATATTTAGCTTTGACTCAAGTACTTCTGAACTCAATTTAAAGACCTTTGAATTTTGCTAGATCAATTTATTCTTTTATAAGGTATCATCAACCTTCTTCCTACCAAAATATAATTCTACAATTAAGTCCCATCTTAGTCTTCTTCTTTAAGAAACCCTCTCACTTAAGGGGTATTTGAAAATGTACTTATGCATAAATAACATGCATGCCAGTTATGAGAAATGCCCACAAGAAATGTAAATATAACAACTACAGAGCTGCGACAACGACTCAAAACTGACGTGGCGAGCGTTTTTATTTTGTCTTTTGTGTCAGTCTGCTGCAGTCTCTGCCTCCTTGCCTCCGCGGATTAAATGCAAATTAACTGCAGGCTGCGACTGCGGCAAAGGCAGCAACAAGTTGCACGTAGCACTGCAATGTCGTGGCATGCAAATGTCTTTCGGACAGTCTCGGTCTCTGTCTCAGTCCACCAAAGTGGCAGAGTGGCTTAGTGGCAGGCAGGTAAGCAGCTAACCAACTAACCAGGTAGGCAGCAGATAGACGGACTCCGCTTCCTGTGCCACAGATAGCGACAGTATTTTTTTATGGCCTCCGCCAAATAACTTTATTAGCGAGCGATGGCGATGTCGGCGGTCCGCCATGGCGTATGTGTAATATGTTGCATTTCGGTGAAAGGCTGACAGAGCCACCCACGATCAGCTGCCCCAGTAACCCAGAGGGGATCGACTGTTTACCTGGAGTCCGGTTCAGATCAGTTTCCTGATCAGCTCTCCCAACTGGCGACATCGAGGAGCAGTTAACTCGAGCAATACAAATAATTTTACAAGTAAATCGAAAAATCTGTAGTAATGATAGTTGCAAAGAGAGAAATTTCCGTAGTGAAAGCCTCTTTTTACATTAAGTCTAAGTTATTGTAAAAATCTACTGAAACTGAGATAGAATGGAATCTTTAAGATTGAATTTATGTGTTTAACTTAATTATAAAATTTATGGAAAACATTTTTTTTCAATTACAACTTTATGATTTTTAGGGTATTTGGAATGTGCCAGGAAATAGCTAGCTTTTCCGCAATCAGCCAGCGGGGAAAATGGGTTCAAGGTAAGGCAGCAAAAGTAAGAAACCCCTGACAAATCCTCGCGAGTGGGTGCAGTGCACCAGGTGGCCACCTACTTTAGCACAACCAATGTGGGCTTGACAATTCGTTTCTGTCCGGGCTCATTAGGCGGCGTTTTGGGTCAGCTGTTGGAGCTTGGAGCTTGGAGCTCCCCTTCCTGGAGCGTTGTGAGCACTCACCTGGCATTAAGGCCCTCGATCTCCTCCGTCTGCTCGGCCAGAGATGACTCCAGGTCCAGATAGGCGCCGTAGTCGCCATCCTTGTACACTTGAATGGCCGCATCATCGATCTGCAACGAGGGAAAAGGAAAAGGAGAAGCTTAGTTTCGCCGGCAATTATAATTAAAGTCTGGCTAAAAGTAAATGGCAACGGCCATCCCGCCACTACCGCACTACGCAGTAAAAGTTGTTTATGGTCTCGGCTCAGGAAAAGAGAAAGAAGCTGATGGAGACGACGTTGGCGATGGCTAAGGCGATGGCGATGGAGCTTGAGGTTGAGCTGCAGTTGCAGTTGCACTTCGAGAGGTTGATGTGCTGCTGCTGCGTAGAACGTTTTGATGCATTGAAAGAAACCGGGGATATCTTTGTGGATAATCCATTCGAAATTTGTCTTAATAAGCTGTAATTTAATATATAGTAATATTGGGAGATTCGAGGAAATGTAAATTAATAGATAAAAATGGTGGATTTACCTTAATAGAGATAATACCTCTATTCTCAATTATCAAATTTATTCTTTTAAAATTTGTTTTTAATTATTTCCTCTTTACGGACCGCTAATTTTTAATGTTATTTATTTATGGGATATAAATTGGTATTTTTTATGTCAAAGCTACTATTTTTTGCCATAAGACTTTCAATTCTAGCTATATTCTTTCCAAAGATAGAGATAGAACATTTGTCAGTGGCAATGTCACCACGGATTTCCTGACCCCCGAAAAAAAGTTTCACTTCGATAATTAAATACGAACACAAATTCGACAAATATTTGAATTTATAAAACGTTATATCCTATTTTCCCAAGTGCACTGACGGACGCTTCATTGAAAGTCCGCAGACGATTTCGTTTAGGCGCGCATTGAGGCCGACTGTTGATTGCTGGCCAAGACCGCGGCTGGCCAAGAGTGAGACCAAGATGACGCGTCGTCGCCGGCTGGTCACCTACTTTTCTCAGCTTTCGGTTTTCAGTTTTCCAGCCGCTGATTGATCAAGCTCCTGCTGCTCGAATCCGCTGATTGACGGCGGTTGTAGCCGTTGTTTTATTGGCGCATTGAAAGTAATTATTTCTGCATTTACAGAACAATTACCGGACAACATGGAATTATCTGTGTCGACCACTGGCTGGCTTAATGTGTGAAAAAAGTAAACAAAACGAAAGAAAAATGAAAAATACTGTCTGTCATCCGGGTGGAAGATTACACATACGCCCCTTTGGACACGCCCCGGCATTAGCTGAAAAAGCAGGCTGGGCTTGGGTTATGGACTGGCTTTTTGTCTGGCTTCTATTCCCTTGCGGGCGAGACACACCCTCAGCGGAACTAATCGCATGTCCTGAGGGTCTTACCGTCATTTATGTGGATTTGCAAACAAAGAAACCATTTGCTAAATTTAGGTATTGACCAGGCCAATGACTTTTCTGGGAATCGATAGCCAAACACATCACTTCCTTAAGAATAATCTATTGCTGCATTTCACAGAACAAACATGAGCTATGACTATAAACTTTATAGTATAAACCTGCTTCATTCAATAATTTCCAAGTTAAATGACTCGCCGCCACTTGAGTCTACTAAATAAAAAATATTTTCCCCAAGTGCCATGCTGTCTCGCGAGTCACGATTTCTTATCAAAAAGAGAGCTCTCCACTTCCATATTTTTCCCTGGCAAATTTTGACTCAGGTCAAGCTTCCGCATTTTGAATCAGCATTTAGGCATAGAAAACAAAACTTTCTAGACCAAGTTGGTCCGTCATTGTTTGCCCAAAGCCGGAGATTCACATTCAAATGATGTGTCAAATGCGTGCTTTAGTCGTTGGTATTTATAAACGCCTCTTTATATAAGCCATCGGGCAATTAAAATCAAAGCAAACATCGCCAGCACGCTCTTTGGCCAGAAACTATACCCATTCCGGCTCGCTTTTATGATTTATTTATATTTCGCCTCGTCTTTGACTCTCATATTCATACGCATTCATTCATTCACAGCTCTATGCAAATTTTATATCGGTCGGGTCCGTCGCTGTTTTTGATTTGGGCTCCGATGTCTGAGTGAAGCATGACATGTTTTTTAATCAAAAAATGATTTTTGGCAAACACATAAATGTGGCTATTGACACAGTTAAGGCGGCGAGCATAAAAATCGACGAGGAGAAAATGTAAAAACGCAGGGCAAAATTTACAGAAAATCAAATATGGTTAGCAAAACAAATAAATATTATCAAATTATTGACAGCCTGCTCAGCGTTGTTGAAATAAAGAAACTAAATAATTAACGATGGAAATGACAAATTCAAAAATTAATTTCCATTAATTTATCACTTTTTATTCGGCCAAAATTGGGCAGTCAAATTAAAGGGGAATATTAATGGTAAGGCGAGCCACAGAGGCATTAGTAATTTATAAATATAACTATTAAACATGTGTAGTAATGATGGTGATTTATAATCGCTGATGACTGCATGACATATGCTTATCTTCACGGCTGGATTGGTATCTAACATGGAGCTAAAATTAATAGTACTTGTGGTCTTTAATATCTAGTAACTTAGATTGGATCAAAGGCCGCTAACAGTCTACAAGTGAAGGAACAAAAAGCCATATTGTCTGACCTTGTTTAAGTTTGCCGATATAGGTGACTAACACTTTTGCTTTCACATCAATCAAAGTTGATTGACCCTCAGCTGACCGCAAAATCCGACGGACGGCGATGCTAATTGAACTTAAAACTTCAAAGAAGCGAGGAGAGGACTTGTGCCAATGATTTCTGCAAATATACAGAGATGCGTAAGTGTCAACGTGGCTCAAATATTTGGCCAACGTGAACAATTTGTAAATGGATAATGGAAAATCACCCGGCCTATCCAAGCGTATAAATCGAAGTGAGCCACTTTGATCGGCTTTGAATTTAAATATTGTTCGGCCGTGTGAATGACACATGTAAGTGACGCAATGCCCCCAATACAACGATTATCATCAACATTAATTAAATTAGTTTTTTGTTACATTTATTTACTCAACCGAAAGAGCGTTTCAATACGATGGCTGTGGCTTTTCACTTCAGTTCTGTGAATGAGCGGATCGTTTTTTTCTTGAAATTCTTTTATCTGCCTTTGTTTGGTTTCTATTGATTGGGAGTACTTCATATATGCTTATCGAATTCTAGTATATTTTTTCGCTGAGGTGCTTAATTCAAAGGCAAAAGCTACAAAATTAATTGGCAAAAGGAATAACATACAAATGGAAATAAAAACAAAATGAAATAATCTTTTTAGTTTAAAGGTAAACGAATAGTTTTATGCCCTGTGATTTTAAGTGGGCTTAAGAGGTTATAATTTTGTAGGAATATAATATTTTAGATATTAAAACTTAAAGAAATAATATCTATACTTTAAACATGGGCAATTATTTTTGAAATTTGTTGTATTATTATTTAAATAAATTTTTATTTCTTAGAGTCCCTCTCATATAATATTAACATAATTTTTAGAAGAAAACTTGTTTATAATATTTTGTACTGAAACTCCTAATTTGTAATTAATATTTTCTTTTTAATGCATTATCTCAACATGACTGAAAATGAAAGAAAATTACTATTTTGATGACTTAATTCGTTCACAACTGGCATGGCATATACCCTCTACCCCTATGGTATTTTTTTGAGGTTCACATCGTCTTATTGGCCGGCAACGAGTTATATATAAATAACAAATAATCATATTTTTAAGTTTGTGGGTTTTCAATCTGACTGACTCGCGCTGGCCTGATGTCTGATGTCATCGGAGAGCCGACGACGCCAGCGGAGATTACCGATCGGCGAGGCGAAAATTTATAGATCTATTGTAATGCGCTAAATTTAACAAGTTGCATGGGAGCTGAACACAAAGTTCTGGTCGCTGACTAATTGGACAAATGGCATTTACAGCTGCCGCTGGTTCTCGGGGCTCCCACTTCTCCAGATCTGTAACTGGCTGCCACATAAATCTGCCTACGACAACAGCATCCTGGGCTGGGGGAGCCAGAACTTCCTTTTGCGATTTGCTCATTAGAATTTATTGCCGCCGCTTGTCAAGATTTACGTATCCTTGCGGCTCTAGTGGCTCTCGTAGCTCCACTGGCAGCACTGCCTCCACCACTGGCTCCAGCTCCCGACTGGATGGGATGACAGATGACAGGCAGGGAATGGGGCTCCTTAGTGGCTTTTTTGCAAATTAGTCAAAGTCAGGCCCAAACAATGGCAGGCTTAGATAATTGCTGGCCGGCCCTGGCTTTCACAATAGTTGTGCTAAGGCCAAGAAGTCGGCCCAGCCTGGCCTAGAGCTCCAGCTGGAGCTCTTTTCCAGCCCAGCTCCAACTTCCTATTAGTTGCCACAGATTGTGCGATAGCAATAAGTTAGCCTAACCGGGGGCCACTCTTCCCCCAATGGATCGAGGAGGGCCTGAGCTAGAGCCAAGCCCTCGTCAGATCCATAGCCTCCGGTCCGGAGCCGCATCTGCCATTGTCTTCTGGCAGAGGATCTCCTTTTGGAGCGGGAAAACAGGGTCATTGCCTTGCAATGCATCATTTTCTCATATCGCCCAGCTACACAAAAAAATATTATAATAAATGCCAGAGTCAAGAACATGTTAAACACTCTTGTTCCTTGTTTAAAATCTAATATTGAGTAAAAGTAGAATCTAATAATATTTCTATAATATTCACCAGCAGCAGAAAAGTATCGAAAATTATGAAATCATTTATGAAAACTAAAAGCCGGGTTCTCTCTGGCTTTACCTTTATTTCTCTCTCGCAATTCAAACGCTTGCCAAAGTTTGCCCTTTGCTATTGACCAATTACCATTTGTACAAATTTCCCCCCAAAGTCTCCATTTGTTTTAGTTGTGGTTTTTCCAATTCAACGCTCTCTCTTTTTGCCCGCAAATAAAACTTATTCCGACTCAATTGACCTATTCTGGGCACAGATTTCCACTTCCCTTCAAGCCACGTCGGTTTTCAGTTTTGTGGCTAAAGTTTTTTATATGTCGATCGAGTTTAATCTTTGCCTTTCATGTGGTATTTTCTCAAATAAATCAATTGTACGTTTTGTTTACTTTTTCATGTTTTTTTTGCCAGAGGCTCTTGCTTACGTCGAACGGGTTATAATTTTTTGATTCGTTTATTTTTATAGGAAATGTGGAGGCGATTTAGAACGATAAATGCGTCCAAACACGCTATGCAAATTATTGAGTTGAGCCGCAAAAACCTTACTGAGATATGCGAAATATAATTTGGACATTGGTGGCATCATTTGGGTTTTGCAAACTACAGTGGGAATGGTAAGTTACTGTTTAGAAATTAATTAAAACAATAATAAATGGCTTCCTTAACTTTACGAATAAGACATATCCACTTAATAAGATATCTCATAATAACTGTAAAAAAGTTTTAAAAAAACAAAAAAAAACTATTCCAAATCACGATACCGCCTTCATACTTTTATTGCTTACTGTTGGCATTATTAACTAATCACCAGTTGTATCAAAGTTTTGCGATTGCAAATAAGTTGTCGTCATGCCATAGAAATATATTTTTAATTTCGCAAACCTTCTAAAACTATAAGGAATAAAAAGAATACATAATCCAAATCTTGATCGTGATAGTGCCTTTATCCACTTCTTAATGTATACAAAAGTATCTCGTAAATGCGCAGTAAAACAGTTAATGCCTTTTCATATTTGTATGCGCGTGTCTGGGTTAATTTTGCACAACAAAAGATTTTTTCGGTTGAAAGATTCAGTGATAAGCTGCCCGCTACGAGATAAGCCAAAGCCAGTTAAGACCGAAAAAGAAAGGGGGCTTTGGTACTTTTTGTGACCGTTTAAGACCGAAAAGAAAGACCGAAAGAGGGAAAAAGAGGATGCATTGTCTTCTGGAGTAAATACTAAATTAAGTAGAGGAAACTCTAAACTTATCTGATATCAAATAAACATACAGGACAATTTAAATGGAAAGAAACTAGGTTTATAGGTAAAAAACATTTTAAAATATTTTAGATATTTATAAAATAATAGATAATCTCAAATTGTATGATCCAAGAAATCATAATGTTTTTTTTCTTTTTATGATTAAAGGTGGTATTGCTTACACTGTGCGGCGCATTCAGCAGCCTGAGGATGGTGGCCAGCTGGTGGGCCAGCGGCATGGTGGTGGCGAAGGCGTACGTGGGCGCCCGCACCGGGATCGGGAAGGCGATGCAAGCCGAGAGGGGATCGCTGTCCACCAGGTACTGCACTCGGAACGTGATCAGCTCGTCGGGCTCCATTTTGACAATCATTTTGGCAGATTTTTGGCGGATTTCAATCACTTTTGCACATTGGTCTTATTTGATTTGCGTCTATTTACTTTTCCCGATTTTCACTATTATTTATTTACATTTTCACTTGAACGGAACTTGAACTGAAATGGATTTTTGTGGCATGAATTTTGTGTTTGCTTTAGTTCGCTTGCAATTCGTTTTAATTTTGATTTTTACGGCCCAAGTCGGGCCAAGCCCCTCAGCGAATTTGAATCGAAAACATTGTTGCATAATTGTACACACGCATGTTGCGCAATTTTATGCTAAATATTGCAAATTGTTGGCGTGCCACGCCCACCCTGGCGCCCCCATCCCCCACTCCGCGCTCCCCTTGAAGATACGAATAGCATAATTGCTATTCCGAACCGGCTCGCGCTCTCTTTCTCTTTATTTGTGTAAATATTTGTCTTTGGATTTCTGGTTGGACGACAACTCGCCCTGGCTCATAACGCCGCCGCCAATGCTGATGGTAATGATGATGGGGACCGCGATCACGATGATGATGACGGTTGTGTAACTTTCAATTCAATGTCAGTTAAAAGAGACACCCGCCCCGTTGCGGTGTTGTTTATATTTAAATCATCAGCATGCAGGGCACTGCCTCAAATCGAAACCAAATCAAGCCTGAAATATCAAGAAGGCGACGTCTTGGGACCTCTGCACTGAGAAAAAATTTGAAATATGAAGAACAGGTCTTATCGAAGCCAATATTACGAGATATCAATAAACTATATCAACAAGACCTTTGGTCTTTAAGAGAACTTGTCTTCTGCAAGACATTACATGACTACAACCAGGATTTTTTTTTTTTTAAGAGATCTTTTAGAACAAATGTGACTTGAGAATTATAAAGAATTTCGAATGCGCCTTTAAGCCCTTTTTCATTATTTGTAGTCGATAATTTAGACCGGAAAAATCGTCATAAATAGCACTAATATTTAAAGCTCTGTAACTTGAATTACCTTTATCTAAATAAGAGTTAAAATTCGTACTTCTTTTTACAACACAGAATATATACATAAGTATGATATTTTTGTATGATACTTTTTGATCTTAGTTTTCAGGCCTTATCGACTCCAATTTATCGGGATCCTTTTCGATGTGATTTTGCTATTTTTCCAGTGTACATCTATTGCTATCTCTGCCCCACAAGGTACCGCTAAATGTCAGACGTTATGTGCGCTGTTTATGCAAATATGCAAGAGACGGCCGCTGCAGAGGTTTCTGCGGTTTATGGGCCGAGGGCCTCTGTTAACGAGGTTCTTGAGTGGTCGTGGCTGGTAAGTTGGTAGCCGGAGTTCTGCCCCGGTACGAGTGCCCCGCATAATTGTTCATAACGTGACTCTAATGGACTCCGTTTGCCGCCGGAGTTGGTCTTGAAGTTGGATTTGGACTTGGACTTGAAGTCTCGGCTCAAACACTTGTCGCACACTGACATTGAACTCGGCGGAGGTCCGAAGACGGTTGGGAAATGGCTCGAAATGCGACGAGATGAAATGAGATGCTCGTATTTTAGAAAGTATTTTTACGAGTCCGCGTGTGTAAGAAACTAGCAATTAGTTGAAATATTTTTCATAATTGTTAAGAGCATACTAAAGTTGATTAGAAAATATAACAGTAATTACTTTGTGTTTATTGAAGTTAAAACAAACAAACGGGTAAGTACAATATATAATATTTCAAATAAATAGTAACCTATGTACTTAAAACGGAAAATATGGCAGTAAAAATAAATATTTTTTAAAAGGAAAATAAAAAAATGATCAATTTTTCTCGTAAAAAATACTTGGTAAGAGGCTAACCTATAATAAAGCAGCTGACTACCACTTTGGGTATTACTCAATACCAGCCACATCAATTAGCTTTCTTCTGCCGAGCAATTAATAAATTCCGTTCCTACCATTTTTCACTTAACAGATTCTCGTGGGCTACCATTTGGCAATTTGCCGAACACGTTTACCAATAAGTCACTTTGGAACTTGAAATTTGTACTCTACAACATGTAATTATTTAGTATTTTAGCAACTAACTCAACACATTTTTCACAGATGCCAAAAGTGGCGGCTTTTAAAAAGCCACAAAAAGCGCGCTTAATTGCAATAATTCATTGCGAAGCAACAGCGAACAGCAATGTGAGGTAAATACGACAAAAGAGAAGAAAAAATACCCGCAAAACAAAATAAAATGAAAGCCATAAAAAGGCTAATAAAAGCGGCTAACAAAGGGAAAACAAAAGCCAAGAATATTGTGCAAACGTAAACAGCTGTTCCAAAGACTTGGGTTCGAGTGCCCGAACGAAATACGGAATGTGAAATGAAAAAATAAAGTCGAGTCATTAAGCGTTGAACCGAGGTGTTTTCAGGTGGGTTTTAGGGCTGGGCCAAGGGTCCCCTCCAGAAAGGAAGTTAACAACAAAGAGTTAGGGTTTAATTGAAAGACAGCACAGCGCAGCGTAGGACTGGCAGGAAGACAGGCCTTGCCAGGCTTCTTCTCTTTTTATTTTCTTGTTTCTTTTACAAAAAGCAGGTGTGCCAAAACCGAAACCAAAATACGAATCCCAGGCAAGAACCGGCAAAAAAGCAGCCAACTACCAACCGGCAACAACTTGTTCTCAACATGCGAAAGTCAAGTTACAGGCTGCCTTTTGGTTTCGTTTTAAAAATTGAAAATGAAGTCAGAGCGGCCCGAAGAGATTTTACTTTCACGCATATAAAATGCAAGTTTATAAATGGACTTGGACTCCTGCCCAGCCGGAACTGTCGAGCGGCCAAAAAAGGGTTTCGCCCAAGTCAAAAGTTAAGTGTCCATCGGCGAAAATCGAGCTGTGGCGCTCGTCTATGGCTTCCTCATTGCCGACGACGTGCAGAAATTTAATGAAATTAAATAAATATTATAGGAAAACTAAAAGCCATTGTACAGGCTGGCATATTTAGTTACAAATTACGACAATGGCGCCGGAGACCGATGTTGGCCATATTAAAGTGTAAATAATTTATGCAAATGCTGCAGTCGGTCGCGCAATTTGGCAGCAGCGGCACCCACAACAGAAGCAATAACAAAAGCAACAATAAAATACACTTGGAGAAAAGAGTTACCATAAATGGGCACCAATAACAAATATTTCCTGATTTTTTAATAATACAAAATAAGCAGCCTTAATTTAATAAATTACTTCCTTTTAGCATGAAAACTATAAGATAATAAAGAAGTTGTCAATTAAAGAGCAATGTTATCTGTTCTTAAGACCAATCCAAATTTGTTAATTATAATTATAGTTTTCTGGTCAAGAATTACCCAAAATAAGAGTCAAATTTTTTGGCTGGGTGTTCAGTAACCACTGGCAGGTAATGAAACCCGCCCGCTGGCTCAAGGAAACTCTGCTGGTCTCCTCTTTTTTGCGACTCCACTCGCCTTGACTCGCTTAAATGAACTTTCACTTTTTAGTGCCTTGTGGTCGTTTACTGGCTTTCCAGTCCCTCGTCACCCCATCACCTCATCACCCGCTATCCGCTATCCGCAGACTTATGTTGCAATCGCTCGAGGAGCCAGGCAGTCGCTGCTTCTTCGCTTTTTATGCCATCAATTATGCAAATTTTCTTGCCGCGATGGCTAATAACTTAGCAATTTCCCAAAGACGCTTAATTGACAGCTACTGTGCAGCGACATTAGCAGCCTTACCCACGGCAGTTCCATATGATCCATTAAATATTACCGGATGATCACGACTCGGATGGTCTCAGCAGAGCATTGACATTGATGGAGTTCAGGTCTTTCTGGGAGGCCGGAAAAAACTAGTAATTGTAATCGAAATCGGGAAACGAGAAGTTTGGAATAAGCTAAAAAATAATAAATCTAAATTTCAGGTTGACGGAAATCGAGAGGCGCTTTTGATACCATTAATTTCTTTCCCTGTACGTTTATGTACAGCTAATTGTCGCCACAAAAAGTTAAATGAGCCAAATCATTTCGGAATATAGTGCAATAATAAACTATTAACAAAATCTCATGAAATCGAATCTTTTTATTGGCCATCAATATATATTCGAGCTGACTAAGTGCCAAAAAAACCCAAGTATTTCCATTCCCTACGAAATATCATCAGTAGCTCGCTCATTCATTATTAAATGTCTCCTTCAACAAGTTAACTTAATCTTTGGCATAATCACGTGGCACCTAATCGAAGCCAATTCATATTTAGCTTATTAATTAATAAGTATTATTGATTACTTCAACTTTATCCAAAAATCTGCACTGAAGTCTAACATTTTTTGTGGGAATTATATATTTGCTGGACACACGTGACACTTGATCGATCTCAAGTTCACTCGAAGTCCCACTATTTAATTTGGTTTGGTTGTTACTTCAAAATTTCAGTTACTTATCTTTAGTTAACAGAAAAGTGAACAATACAAAGCGTTGTCTAAAATACCCCAGTATCGGAGAGGCATTTGCGATACTTATCGCTGACTTAATAAAGTCATAAACTCAGATAGGTTCAATAAGTTCGCAGAATGCGCAAAAAAAGAGAATAAAAAAGAGGAAACAAGCTGAAAAAGCTTCCCACTTTGGCTGTGGCTATGCCTCGCTGAACAGCAAATATTTGGCCATACAAATTCAAGAAGAAATAAAGGAATACCCGAGTATATGGGAGCATATGAGCTTGTGGAAGCAGTTCCACACATTCCTCGACGATTTGTCACGCCAAGATCGGAGTGCTGAAGAAAACGAAACTAAATGCGTTTTTCCAAGACACAAACAAACGAATAATTTGAGCGTGGTTTTCAGGAGGGGACGAGGGAAAAGGGTTCTCCGGCAATCAGAAGAAAAGTTGTTTGACCCCTTGACTGAATGACTGACTGACAGACGACGGCCTGGCTAACAGACTGCAACACATAAAATTGTTAAGCGACTGCATTTAAAAATAATTTCAGCTGCCAATAACAGAAACACGGCAAACAACGATGATTGGCCTGGGCACAGGGACTGAAACTGGAGCTGGAGAAACAGAGCTTAAATGACACTGGTTTACATAAGAAATGGATCCTAAAATAATAAACATCATAATACGATTTAGTTATTATACCTTTTTAATATATAATATAAAAGATTGTGGAATATTTTTAAATATTTTAATATAATACAAATTTTAAGATCTAAGATGTACAAAGTAAAAACCACAAACTTTACTTCATTTAATTAAGCTTTGGGGAATCAGACATTTGTTAGCTAGTGTAATAGACCCCGAAACAAGTTTGAACCGCACAGAGACAGAAAATTGTGTCACGTTTGTGTTTGAAACGGTTAAATGTTTGAGGAAAACACTGGAACACATTAAGAGGGACGAGAGAAAGAGATCTGGAGGGAACTCCGAAACGGGGGTACGATATCCCATTCCATAGAGTCAGGGCTCCGATCGTTGGAAGCGACACGTGCATACCGAGGCATAATGTGCGTGTGCGCTTGATTTATTGGACTCTCCAACTGGACGATGGCCAGAGCCGCATCTGATTTCGTATGCAGCGGATGCCCAACTCTCCAGCCAAAGTCCAGGAATGCCAGCTCATTATGCTACCGGGAAGGAAAGGGGAAAAGAATAGGTAGCTTGGAGGGTATGGTTCTTCACAGTTAATTATAACAATAGCAGCAAATCGCCTTTGGCAGCTCGTAATTGTCATAAGCCTCAGAGAAACGGAAATGGAGAGGCACTGGCGACACTACAACTAAGACCAGGAAATCGTCGACTATCGACTACCGCGTGTTCAGTTGGAAAATTCCCAGCTTACCGTCTGGAGCCGTGCCATTCGTAAGTGTCAATATGTTAATTGCCCCATGGGAAGAGGTGGAAATGGAGGAGCTGGCTCTGCGGATTGGGGTCAAGTCAGAAGTGGTCTTCTCGCCGCGCTCGAGAGTGCATGGAAAATGCATCGGAACGGTAGCCACTCGAACAGAGGAAAGTGTTTTCAAGAAAATAATTAAGAGAGATTTTAATTATGCATATTACGGAGCAGAAGAGAAGGCGAGAGTGTCAGAGGAAGATTTATCGAAAGGGGTCGAAATTATGGAGTTTATATTTGAAGAATAATTTATACAAATATTCGGAGCACTCTGGGTGTAATTATTCACTTCATAATTCATGATAGAAAAAAATCATTTCAAAAATAATTTCAGAAAAAGTTATAAATGATGTTAGAAAACTTTTCTTTAAGGTTCTAACTTTTTAATTGTTGTCTTCAAAAAGAAGCTTTAAATGACAGATTTGGCTTTTAACAAGGTGGAAAAGGAATTAGCGAATGTAATTTCCCTGAGTAAAGCCTGTAAAACTCCTACTAAACCCACACTTTATGAGAAACTTGCTGACAAGATCATAGAAATTAGCATTGAGCCTAAGGCAAGAGTAAACATCAGATAACTTCAGATAACTGATAACAGATAAAGGCCTCGTTCCACCGAACGTAATGTGAGTTGTTTTATAATTTATGTCCCTCATTTGGTCAGATAAACGTTATGTGTTACGTGGGAAAGTCACTCGGAGATCTCTCTCCTGCCCCAAATTACGCGCCATCGAAGACAACTCCGGGTAGATAGATCTACCTGAAAGGAATGCATCTCCGGGCATTTGACACGACAGAATCTTCGTGTTGAACATTTTGTCATTTTGATAGATCACCTGGCACCTTTCTCCCTTTACATTGGGATCAGATCGGATCGGATGGGATGTGTCATATACAGATGTGGCCACAGGTCCATTTCCATCTTGTGGTTATTTTTGACTGCAGGCGGGCGACATGAATTCTTACAAAATATCAGCAGACTGAAATACACACAATGCCCCCTGGCTCATATATATTTATACAGATAGATCGTATATATATCTTTTATGTGGATATTCATTTGCTCTACTAATTTGCTGGTCTGTGTGAGTGCGTGACTAATATCTTGAGTGCAGCGAGCAAAAAAAAAAAAAAATGGGAAACAACTTGGCCACGATTTTGATGGTTATGCAATGCAAATGACAACAAACGACAACAACAATCATAATAATAATAATAAAGTTAAAATACTTTTTAGCCAAGAGGAAGAAAGAGAGACGGGGTAAAATGGCCCAGTTTTCAGCATCTTCTGCTCTCAGCTGCGACAATTTTCAGCTCGAATTCAGGTCAAACATTTAACGAATTTCGATATTTCTATGTTATTTTTATGCTCGGCTGTAATAACTTGAATATTTGGAATTGTTAGATTTTACATTTGATTTAAGGCGGAGCATGCGAAGCTAATTTCAAAGCTGATGTATAAGAATTTTTGAAGAATTTTGGAGATGAAAGACCGGAGATTTCTAAAGGGTTTCCTTGCTTTTAATTTTGGGACATAAATCTATTCTTAGATGAGCTTGGGAAACAAGTTAGAAAGCTTATTTTATCAAAAATTATACATATCCTTAAGTTTAAAGAAAAACTATTTTTGCAAGCAAAAATTAATAAAACTTTAAAACTGATCAGCAGTTCAAGGAGACTTTAAAGAACTTCACAAAGAAAAGTTAAGATTTATTTATCTTCATACTACTCAGCTTAAACTTATTTTCAGTTTTATTGGTTTCAGAGCCTAAAATATATCATTGTGAGCTCTATGCCAATAGCAAAAAAAAAACTCAGACATTATTCATACTCCCCATTGACGGATGTTTGCCCAAATGTTCTGCCCAGACGATGATGAATGGAAAGTAAAGACCTGAACTGTTTGCCCAACGTGTTTAGTCATATCTCATGCCCAATTTTCTTTACGAGCGCTTTTCACTCAAGAGCTCATCCCATTTGAATAACAATATTAAAGCGACAGCTCCGGCTTTTATTTGATTTTTTATAATTTCTCGGCCTAATGAGCGACGCCAAGCCGGGTCTCAGCCATCATTTAATGGTCTAATAAACAATGCGCTTTATCGCCGCATCTTCGCATCTGCGGCGTCTTCGGACGTGTTTTCACTTTAGCCATGATAAATTGCTTACAAACAAATTTTGGTATTTGAGCTTTTTTTCTGGGTTTTTTTTATTTCTCATTTGTTTGCCGATTGCATCTGCCAAGACAGGTAGAGAGAAAAAGACAGACAGCCCAGGCATTTTCCAGCATAAATCACATTTGACGACTCACACTGCAAGCTGAGTTTATCGAAGAAAGAAGGAGGCAAAAATCAACAAGCCCCGTATTAATTTTATGCAGATTTTATGCAACCATCCCGTTTAAATGTTGCACACGCTTGATAAATTGCCGATGGCTCTTGGTTATCTGGGATTCGGCTGGGTTTTGCGTTTCGGGTTTCGGGGGAGTGTCTGAGATACATCCGAAGCCAACTCCAGACCCCAACTTAGTTTGAGTCTTAAATTATGGCTCTTGTGGCGACGGGGCAAGGTCAAGTTGAGGTTGATTGATTCGAAATGCAATTTCAAACGCTGAATAGTTAATGTTGAAAGAAATGTGGAAAAAAAGAGCCAAAGTCCGCCACCTCCTACTTACAACACGGCAATCAAGGTCGTAATATTTCTCAATAACCTCAGCGCGATGCTGTAATCAGCTTTTTTTCACCCGATATTGTATTTATAAACATTCTGCGGGCAACAAAACCGCAAATTGTTTCCCCAACCTCAAGCCAAAGCAAATCAATTCAAGGCAAAGCGATCCCTTACAAAAGATCGCTGATCCAGAGAGTCGCAGCCACGTAAAGCCGACTTGTTTCACTTAATTGCTTTTATGGACATTTTTCTTCCCATAAACTTTTTTATGATCTCACAATCAAACTACTTTGCATTTTATGAACCCTTTGGTGGCATTTTCCCGGTGCCACACGGGTGCACCAACCGACACCAGCCAGCCAGCAACCGTCAACCGTCAACCGTCAAGTTTTATGACGACCATTGAATGCCATTGGGAAGATGGCTGAACCTGCGATAAAACCACTGAAAATTTATTGAACTTTACTGATAAGCCAAGACCAATGTCAAGTTATCACTTCATTAGAGGGCCAACAGTTGGTACGGGGGCGAAATACAGTTGTTTCGAGGTATAGGGCCTAGGAAAGGTAAAGAAAACGGTGTGTTGTTGATTTATAGGAAGTGTTTACTTATTTCAAATGAAATGACAGCTTATTTGACTGAAATAGGGCTCGTTACGAAACTTTTTCATTTCTTGTTTATTCAACGATTGAAATCCGTTAACAAACTTAATTCTTTTCTAAATAGTACCTTTACGTATTCTTGCTTTGGGGATTAGTCATGTTTCTAGTTCAAGCAAAAATCAATAAAAATGAATATATTTTGTAGCTAGAACAGCCTTGACCCGAAATCCAAAGCATCGGCAATGTTTGACTGCAATATTCTGTAGTGCAATATGTCAATGTTAGAAACACGAGCCTCGCTAAGAATAGCTGCCATATAGTCGAAATCCATGTCAATGAAAGTGAGAAGAAAAACCGAGGCAGGGAGGCGAATAAATCAATAAAGTTTAGTGGCTTGGACGGACCTTCGTGCTAATGGGTTATTTATTTTCCAGGCTGATGTACATGCACATCAGCTAGTGCTTTTGGTGGCGTGTACTAAGCAACTGACCTCAATAGCATTTAGCAGTTAGCAAGAGCCGAAGAAACCGAACCGACAGCCAACTGTGGAGTTTTTACCATTTTTACCTATCGGGGTGTGGTTGCAGCACAGACACTTTCATTGTTTGGCCAACGCTTTATCGGCCAAATACATATATCCATCATAGCGCTCTATGAGGGGAAAATGCAAAAAAAGAGGGAATTACTCACTAATGCGCTTTGTCTGCCAACTTGATTGTTAGTTAATGAGCTGAAAGAGTTTTCAACAGCCGGATAACAGAGGAGACGTAGGGTTTTCGGGGGCTTTAGGCTTTACATAAGCCAGGAGATACGAATTCCCACGCAATTGAAGCAAAGCCGATTACAGATCATATGCATTCAGCGTAATTTGGCATTAAGACGGGCATTATAATTAGCTGTCAGTGGTTTGGCTGATAGTTAGAGCGAATTAGATCTCCAGCGAAAAAGGCCGCACACCTGAACTCACCTTGACTTTGCATAGTCAACGAACACGACTCCAACTCGGTAGCCAGATAAGCGCTGAAAGATAACGCATAAACTAAGCGAAAAATGTTGAAAAATAAACCCAAGAAATGGCTGAAAGGCAGGCCAAAGAGAGGGAGATATATATGTGGGTATGACGGTGAAGTTTTTCCCCGACTTAAGATTTGTTCTTCTTTTTTAAGGCTTAACTAAGTGCTGGATGGTGTTCGCTCTCTTCCTCTTGCGCAGCACAATTAAAAAATTGGATTAGCGAATGCAGGCGAGAAAAAAGCAGAGCAGAGCAGAGCAAAGAGTGAAAAGTCGCCGAAGATGGAGCAGAAAAACCCTAGCTGAAACTAAAGCTAAATCTGAAGTGTCCGCGGTTGGCACGTCAACAGGCAGCCGACGTCGGCGCTGGCAGATTACGCCGGCAGATAATTAAAATCGTAACTACGTTTACGACGGACCTGGCACAGTGGGTGCGTCGAGTATTCCACCGTTTTTTTGGCAAGAGTTTAGCGGTTGCCACTTTTGGCACGAATGATATAAAAAGTGGATCTGTTTTTTTGAATGTTTTCAAATTTTTTCATGGCGTTACGTGTCTTTCAGCCAATTGATAGGTTAACACATTTAATAAAGGTGTAATATGAATGGGAATTGGTTTTTTCGTGATATATTAATTTTCGCAACACGTTTAAATAATATTATGACGCTCTATTACTTACAAAATGGGACAAATGTTTTTTTAATTGAAAGTACATTTGGGTAGTAAACTATATGCCAAAGAGCACATGACATGTACTATCTAAAATTCAAATCAATGAAGGACGTTGAACATATCATGTTTCAAACTAATTAAAATTATTCAGATTCTATGATATCTATCAAAGTTTAATTGGGTTTCAGACACAGCACAGAGGTAACTAGTTTTTTAATTAAAATGAACTACAGACAATTCCTGAAGTGATCTCAACAGAAATAACCTTTTCCAGATTCTCACATCTCCATAATGCCGTTTTCGCACGTTTCTTTGCAAAATCAGTGCACCGAATTTCACAACCCACTGTAATTCGCGGTGCTTGTGTCTATAACTAAATAGAAGCTCTTGTCTCGTACTTCGTACTTAGCGCACTAACCGCGTTGAAATGGCGTTTGTTCACCCCCGCTCGCCCCCTCCACGGGGCCCTCGCCAGCTGCTCTTTTATTTTAGCCTTTATTATTTTTTTTGCACAGCAGATAGAGCTAACTGAATTAACTTATTCTGTTTCTGCTTCGCCATAATAAATTCCATAGCATTCTCTATTTGCATATTAAAAAGTAAATAAATGCTGAACTGCGGAGGAGAGCAGATGGAAAAGAAGAAGAACTAGACTATGTTTTAGTGCTGGGCTGGATGGGATTTAGTTGAGTTGGTCATGTGCCTTATTGTACATACTGTACGGAGCGGAGTGTAATATAATGCAATCAAGTCTAATTGAGCGACAGTTGAGGGCCTTGGAATTTGGGGCACTACAATGAAGCTAATTTGCTGTCAATAATTTGTGGGTTACCAGGTGACAGATGGCAATGCAGATACTAATGCAGATGCCTGAATACACAGACAGAAAAGTGATCTAGTGAATTAAGGTTGAATGGTTACTAATTCAGTTCAATATTATCTTTCAATGGATGCTATTATTATTATTTAGGAAATATAGATTTCAAATTTTTACTTCTAACTATGAAGAGTATTTTTAATAACACAATTTCTCAAAATTATACCCATTTAAAAATGATATTATTTCGGTTCTGTGTAGCGAAAAACAGAGAAAGCACGATCACTTGACGCCTTTGGGGGCAATTTCCGTTAATGGGTGAAAATAAATAATATTTCTCAGCTCGTAATTTGCCAAAAACTGCGCCGAAGATTTGCTTCCTTGTCGAAGACAACAAGCGAGTCCCGCGCAGAAGAAAGAAGCCTGAGACCGGAGACTGGGACTTATATCGAGATTTATTTGCACAATTCCGGTTTTGGGCCCTCTCGTTCCCTCCTGATTTTTTGTATATTTCAATTTTTACTACCACTATTTGCTATGTGGCTTCTTCGCAGGGACAGATCCTCAATAGGTGTGAGCTGTAGTTGGAGTGGGAATGGGAATGGGATAGAGAGGCTCAGACAGTGTGTCCTTCTCTTCCTTCGACGAAGAAGTTGACAAAGAGGAAGTGGGGACAGAGCGAGACGGAGCGAGACAGCTGTTCCCCAAAACTGAAGAACTTTTGACACTGAACTGGCGCCCACAGTGGAGCCTCAATCGAGACGACGGTACTTTACAGCTTGAGCGCGGATTATGATGTTCCGTCGCCGACTTTGACACAGTGACACGCAGAAAATCGATAATCCTTCAAAATAAATTGCAATTTTGTGTGGGCTAGTTAGCTATATTAAATGATGTTTCCGCCACTTCTTCCATTATTCGCTTAGCACAATTATCGCTGATTTGTTTTTTCTATTTGGTTTTTATTTTCGGCTTTTTGTTAATCACTTATGGCTTTTGTTAAGCATTTCGTATTACCAATTGTTGTAGCAACTAAGGCAGTTAAAATATTATAAACGTTGCCCACAACAACAACTGCACAACACACACAGGTGATTTCGGGGGGTGGACAGGGGCAGGCGACGCGCGCAGCTGAGCGACGGTTGCTTCGCTAGGTGGTTTATCCGTTTTGTTTTCACACCGTTTCCACCCGCGACGACTACGAAGGCGAGCCGAACTGAACTTGAGCGCGTTCGCTGGGGAACTGAACTAACTGAGTCCAACTGAATCCAACTGAACGGAACGCCAAAGCAGCGAGCGAGCCGAAGGAGAAGAGGAAGCAGAAGGTGGAAGAAGAAGGCAGCGCCAAAACTGCAAGAAGAAGCGGCGGCCGGAGAGAGTACAAGAGACCGAGAGAGTAAGACGCCGCGCTACACTGAAAAAAAATACGATTCCCAAACATTTTTAATATGCCTACTCAAAAATCTCTTTGGATTTAAAATCATGTAGTGTCAAAATTAAGCCATATTTTCTGATCGTTTAATATTTAACTGCATACTTTCGGGCACATTTTCAATCGATTTTAAATTCATATTAGTTTCTTATCCCTGTAGTTTAAGTACCTGTAGAATAGTAAAAGTAGACAACATAAAAAATATATAAATAAAATATTTCAATCAAGTGGCATCTATATAGTTCGATTTTTATTTTTATGTAGCCATAATTCTAAAATCGTAAAAAAGGTTACACCTCTTAAAAGATGCAACTATATTGAATAATAATTTCCTGTATTAATCTCTCTCTGCAAGGGTATACAATTATAAGGAAATCATTTTCAACAATAATATAATTTTCTTTTTGCAAATTCTTTGAGTGTAACGTAAGCACTAGACGTTTAGGTAAGAAAACACCTACTCTTCGCTTGCGTGACGTAAACCGCAAGACGTAAGGCGCTTGGGGCAGGTTGCGAGCGTGGTGAGTTGCTAAGTTTCGTATGTTAGGTGTAATTGGGCGCATGTATGCGTGAGTGAGTGTGGTCAGGTGAGTGAGTGAGTGTGGTCAGGTGAGTGGCTGCAACATTGTAACATTGCTGTTTTTGCCGGTGTTTGTCTCTCTAATTGTACATACACTCTACAAAATATTTGGCACATTTTTTTTTTTATATTCCTACATATTGAACAAATATTAGGGTGAAAAATTAGACAATAAGAGGAAAAAAAATTCTCCTATGCGTAAAAAGTTCTGGGAAAGAATGCATTAGAAATTCCCAAGTACGCATTCAGCATTCAGTACCATGGAAAATATTGAGCCTGTATTTTGCGATTAGTAGAATAGATTAGAATCCCTTGGCAAGTCGCTGAACCAATTGTATTTGTATTTATTTATTAAGGTGAAAAGAAAACTCCAGGCCAGGATTATTTGATAATTTCTTCAAGTGTTCAAGTGCTCCCCATGCGCGGGCCTAAAAATAGCTTGGTAGCGCGTGTGCCACAATTTGGCCTTATCGTTGATGGAGCGTTACCCTATCATTAGCCGGGCTTTATGCAGGGCCTCAGACTAAGACGGCGACTAAGACTGCAGCTAAGACTCCGACTGCAGCTCTCCCGCTGTTCGCTGGGCGCTGACTTTTCGCGGTGGGTGTGTGTGCCTGAGCAAGGTTGCGATTATGGGCAATGCATTTTGGGTGCGGGCAGCGAATTTACAAGTGCCATTCCCTGGGTATATTCGATCCAGATCCAGATACAGTGCGGGCGATGGGTGGTGGCCGGCTAATGGCCGCACATTCGATATGCTACTTAATTGCAAATCGATAGTTGCGAATGGCGATCGTAATGGCAGGCCATCAAAAGAGTAAATAGTTTAGTGCCGCGAGGGAAAGGAAATATTTGCAGCTCAATAATGTCAGTTTGTATATTAATAAAGAATGAACTGGGCTTTGGAGCCCATTTCTTACGAGGAAATTCGGCCACGAAATGTAAATAATACCCATTTAACAGAGACCTTCAAAGGCATTTCGTTTTCGTCTGGATTTTCCCCAAGCTGGTCAGAGACGTCACTTAAACAGATGTCTCCATTATCAAACGCCGACTCCAGCTTAAAAAGTGAGTAAGCAACTATAAAAGCAAAGTACATGGCTGATTATATAGTTGTCTTTGCCGAGGCAAAAAAAGAAGCACAGCAATTGCCTTGAAACAAAAAAACCGAGTCAGCATCAGGAGAGGGAGGAACGGGGAATACTTGAACCTGAGTCATCAAAAGATCGACGCAACTTATTTTTTGCCGGTCGCCATTAAAATTGTGCTTATTTTTTGTGCGAGCGGCGATAAATGAAAACTAAATGTCTCTTATAATGTAATTTGGGTAATTTCTGCTTGTTTTGTTTTTCACGCATCACTGCCAGATGCTATTTTGGGGCAGCGAATCACTTGGGTTCAGAGGTGACAGCAGAGCTTTTCTAGGGAATCGCCGCCTTGATAGGTTTTTTATGGCGGGTTGAATGGACTTTCGATTTTTAATGCTCGGCGACTTTTGCTTTTATGGACACATTTGGCGGAACAAAGTCAACAATTGCTTTAAGGTACGACGGGGTATTTCGTATATAAAAAGCGAAATGAATAAACAAATATTTGCAAGCGGTATTTGCACTCTCCTCAGTGGCCCCTCGTTGACCCCGCCCCTCCTCCGGAAATATACTTTTACAGTTAGAGCTTCTTTCCCCTTGATTTGGCTTTATGGTCGTGTTAATTGCATTATGACCCATTTACCCGAGAGTTGTTCTCGCTGTTGTGTTCCCTTGCCCTCGTTGGTGCTAAAGTGTGCTGTGTTGCTTTTGTTGGCCAACAAACTGGAGCGCGACTCTGGATCCGGCATCCACAGCCAAATCCCGGCAAGGAAGCCCCAGAGCCGACGACTGAATGTAATTAAGATAAAATTTGTGTGCTCATGTTTTCATTCTCGGTGTGTGTCTGCTGTTCCGCGTTCTGTTCTGACATCGCTGCACTTTGTTGTATTTGCATTTATACCCATTTTGGTAGGGATTACATGGGTATATTGAGCTCTGGAGTAAAAAATCCAAGAGGAGTACTTTCCCTATATATCAAGGGGATAATATTTTACTGTTTTCTTTCATTTTTAAGCAATCTATCAATCTATTACGGGTTTCAAATCACTTTACATGATGTCTAAAAATGTTAATTTGAATACAATCATCAATTTATATTGCCTTGGTTAATAATGATAATTTAAGCTAATAAGGGCTGGAAATGAGTGCAAATATAAGCCTAAATAACCAAAATATTTATTATTGATCGGCGAAGTCCGAAATGAGAAATTTACTTGCACAGTTGGAAACATTTTATTAATGATGAATGAATCTGTGACACATTAATAGCCTGTGAATATAATTATTTACACCTTGGGGATTTTTTAAATTTAAAATTTAGTTATATCCAACTAGAGGTCATCAAAAAGTCGTATATCACCCCGCAAAAAGTTCTTATTGTTTGTGATTTTTCTTATTTTCAGACCAGCCTGCGAACCGCAGCTGACTCACAGACCCCTCAATCTGCCGCAGCCACTTGAGGGCTGTCACTCAAGACCGAATCTGGCGGCGATGCCGGAGGTGATAACTGCACCACCGCTGCACCACCGAATCACAAATGGGTGTGGGTGCGCGCACCTTGGCTCGCCCTGGCCTGCCCTTTGTCGTTCCGGGTATTTAAATTGAAATTGAACGCCCAGCTGCGGCAGGTAAGCGATACGGGGCGGCGAGTGTCAAAAGTTCTGCGATAAGTGAAAGGTACGAGGTGTGGGTCTGTGGCTATATCGATATATCTGCCGATAAGTGTAGGGAAATTAAATCTTTGCGACTTGTACACCTTAGCAGCAAACTTGGTTTAAGAGAAAGTTGATCAAAGTACATAAGAATTATTTTCAGTGACACAGCAAACGTTAATAAATAATAAAGGTCGAAGATCCAAGAAATCCGAAATGTCTAAATTCTTTAACCGCAGTTAACTACTTCAGCTGAGTATTCCTCAATAGGAACAGAAAAGAATACTTCATTTAAAATGATGAATTGTAGAGAATATCAAAGTGGTAAGCCTAAACAATTAGTATTTTTAGTGCTTTCTAAGATCATAAAAAATAAAAAAAGAGACGACTCTTATTAATTTAATTATAAGTAAGCAATTTAAGTATTCCCTAGATAAATAATTTCCTGCTGGTCGAATATATACTCCCCAAAATCAAGGGGTATCTGTATAAATAAACCAAAGTGTAGGCGGCATTCGATATATCGTAACAAGACGGGCAGGCTGCCAAAACGCTTGCAATCTGCCTAGAAATCGGGGAAAATCCGAGGGGTAGGGGCTGGTTTATGGGGGTGGACACTTACCCGGCGCTGGTGTTGTGGTTGTTGTTGTTGTTGTTTGGGTGGCTCGTAAAAGTTGCTGCCATTCTCCAACCACTCGACATCGCTGCAAGATCAAAATACAGAGAGAGAGGCAGATATGAGCAACCACATGTTGACCAAATTCACCACACAACAAACAAGAAAAGCTCTCTCTGAAAGCTCCAAGCAAGCATTATTTTCAAGATCTGAATTCTCTGAGTTTTCTCCTGATTTTTCTATTCTCTGAAGACATAAGTGGGCGAAATCGCACCTGAGGAATTTAGGAATCTATGTACTTTTAACCTTGTAAATTGGCAGACATAAAAAACAAAAGGAAGTCTTTGATTTGTCATTTCCTATTTACTAAAAAACCCGATTTTCTGCTTGCTGTTTAATGGGTAATTAAGTATTTATAAAAGTGGTTTAATTTAGTATATATATATTTTAAAAATATATCTCAGAATAAAGAAAAAAATGTTGCATTATCTTTTAGACTTTAATATTAAAATGGAAGAGTAATATATTTTTTAATAACGTATACAAAATAGATCCATAAGATTTAGGAAAATTCTTAGTTACGTTATTCAGTTAGATATTATGATTAAATCGGTTTAGATTTTTAAATTAAAGAAGGCATATAATTTATTTTCGAAAACCCCGAATTCAATCTATAAGAAATCCTTCATATATAAATTATAATTATAGATAAGACCCTTTTGCTATGAATAATTCTAAATTAAAATTTCTTCAATAACTCACCGCTGCATTCGCTGGATGACCGGCAGCTGGGCAGTGCTGTCGTGGATTCGCACCTGGTCGGGTGTCACCTCCTCCAGCAGGAACATGTTCTTGCTGGCCAGCGGGGTGAGCTCGCTCTCCGGTGTATTGGCGTTGCTGTAGAAGAGCGGACTGAGGGGGCGACAGGCGCCGCCCAGTAGCTCGTCGATGTTCTGATGCCGCGAGATGAAGAGCTTCTCGCCGGCCCGTCGAGTTTGCGGGGAGAAGCGCGGCTGCAGGGGGGTGAGTGTGTGCGGTGGGGTGAGGGAGTGGGAATGGGAGTGGGAGTGGGAGTGGGTGGGCGGTGGCAGTGGGGACTCCTGCACCTTCGACCTTGGAATGTTGTCGTAGGGCGAGGGACAGCGCACGGGACTGGCGCACTGACCCAGCGGCACCGGGCGCTCCGAGTAGGCGTTGAAGTCGAAGGAGCTGCTCAGCTCGTGTGGAGCATCCGCCACTGGCTGGCCGTGTCCCGGCCTCAGGTCCACCTCATCCCGGGAGTGCTGGTGACAGTCCACCGGCAGTGCTGGCTCCTCGTCATCGCTGCTGGCCGGAGCCGGGAGCTGGCTCGGCTCGGGCTCGTCTTGGAGCCACCAGGCTCGTTCCCCGGACTCCCAGTGCTTGATGATGCGCGGTGGCGGAGTTGGAGGCTTCACCGGTGGCGGTTCCTTCTCCTTCTCTTGCTGGGCCTGCTCCTCCGGCTGCTCCTGCCACCAGGCTCTCTCGCCGGACTCCACGCGCTGTACGTTGAATAGTTTCTTGGCAGGACCGGACAGCCACCAGGGACTGGAGCCGCCAGTCTTTGAATTACCACTCTTGGAGGCTGCTCCGCTCTTGGAGCTCCGGCTGCCATTCGAAGGCAGCTTCAGGGTGACCTCCACATGGGGTTCGCTGTTGTTGTTGTTTAGATCCCCGTTATCCCTGGGAGACTTGTGGCCCTCCTCCTCCTGCAGCCACCAAGCGTCCTTTTCCGGCGAGAGCCTGCTCCTGGGCATCGCCTTCACCTGACTGCTGGAGTCCTGCTCCTCCTGGCTCCACCAGGTGCCCTTGCTCACTTCCTGGGCATCATCGTCCAGGGTGTTCAGGGTCTCCTCGGCCAGCGTGTCGTCGTCATCGCCGTTCTCCTCGCGATCCAGCCACCAGGCCTGTTCCTCGCCGGAATCGATGTGTCTCAGCCTGTAGGGGGGCATCTCCGTGCGATTGTTGTGATCCAAGGCAGAGGCTGTGTTTATCTGCAGGCTGGTGTCTTGCCACCAACTGGGCTCGTCCTGCTCCGATGTGGTCAGGCTGGCCGTGGTCGTCAGACTCGTGTCCTGGGTGTCCCTGGTGCTAACCGTGCTCGTGGGCAATCTGGTGCCTGATCCCGTTCCCGTTGTGGTTTCTCTGGGACAGCGGGTGCTCGAGCTCAGGGAATTCGTTGTGGGTGAGATGGGTTTTGCTTCGCTCGATGGCGTCGTTCGCGGTTCGTTCGTTCGCAGGTCTGTGGTTAGACTGATCGCCGACATCTTCGAGATCTTCGAGAATCCCGAGATGGCCGGCAGCGAAAGAGCCTCCGGCTCGCCCGAGCTCTCGGAGCTTTCGAGGAAGATCGGCTCGTTATTTGCGTCTTGCTGACGGCTGGCGAAAAAATTCGACACCGCCGAGAGCTTCTTCAGTCGCGTCTGTGTCGCTGGGACCACCTCAACCACGACGGGCGGCGGTGACTCAGCGGCGGCGGTTCCCATGGGCTTGTGGGCGGCGGCGACCTTGCCCGCGGCGGTCTTCTTCTTGGCCTGCTTCTTCACACTCTTCACCCGCTGATCGCTGTCCGAAGCGGAGGCGGTGGCCGAGGATGAGTTGCCCGTGGTGGTGGTGGATTCGCTGCAGGACTTGTGGGCCTTTGGCTTGGTGCCTCCTCCTGCCACCTTGCCATTGCTTAGCTTGCCCGACTTCTTGGAGGATCCTCCAGAGGCCAGACTTCCCTCCGATCCTGCACTGGGTGAGCGCTCTAGATTGCTCCCGTTGGGCAGGTCCTCGGATTCGCCGCCACTACTAGGAGTACGCGACTTCCTCGGCCTATCTGTGGGGCCCACGTTCAGGGAGGACTTCCGGAAGTCCTTGTTGGGCCACTTGACGGCGGAACTGCCCGAACTGGAGCTGCAGGTCTTGGTGGGTGAGTCCGCCTTGCTGGGCGGAGCCGGTGGCTTGTTCACCAGATTCTCCACCGAGGATTGGCGGGAGTTCAAGCGCACGGCTTTCGGTGGCGATAGCTTGGACTTTGTGGACTTCGAGGAGCCGTTAGATCTGGGTGGAGAAACAGCTTCCAAGGATTTTGGGGAACAGCCATTACTTCTGGGCGGGGATAGGGCCTCCGTTGACCTCGCAGAGCTAACCGAGCCATTGGTTCTGGCAGGAGATACTGCCTCTGGGGACTTTGACGTACCGTTGCTCCTCGGAGCAGATAATGCCTCTGAGGACTTTGCCAAGCTCACAGAGCCATTGGTTCTGGCGGGAGATACCGATTCTGGGGACTTCGATGAGCCATTGGTTCTTGGAGGAGATAGGGCTTCCGAGGACTTTGCCGAGCTGACAGATCCATTGGTTCTGGCCGGGGATACTGCCTCTGGGATGGGCTGGGACTGGAGTTTTCCCTCGCTCAACGGACTGGACTTTCCCGATCCCGAGCTGTGCGGACTGGCGCTATACCGTAGACTGCTGATCCGATCCCGGTGGGGACTGTACGTAGAGCTCAGGCTGCTGGCACCCGCACTATAGCGAAGATATCGCGTGGAGTCATCCAAACGATCCGACTGGATCTCCTGATCGATGGTAGGTCGTCTTTTAGTGGATCGTTGGATGGTCTTCTCGATGGTTTTCGCCGGATCTATGCGACGGGTGCGCTGCACGGTGGTGCTGCCTGGGAGAGTGGGTGAGGTGGCTCTCGTGACCACCGATACGGTGATGAAGGTTTCGGGGGTTTCAGCATCATTATTGGAAGTCTCCTGTTCCGCCACCTCCTTTTCGGGTGACTTCTGCCTGGCCTGAGAGACCTCCCTGGGCTTCTCCACGATCTCCAGCTCCTTCTCCTTCTCCCGTTCCCTCTCCCGACTGGCCTTGGCCCTGCTGGCGGTTCTCGCATGGAAGTCGCTGGTAGTCAGGTAGGAGATGGCACTCCCATTTCCAGAGATCCGGGAGGCCGTACCTCCATAGCGACTGCTGTAGCCGTTCCTGGAGGCTGATGAGGATGAGCTGGAGGCTGTGGTGTTATTGCCTCCTCGGTATGTGGCCCCCAGTTTGCTTCTGGCGCTGTCTATCACGGGACTCGGATCCCGCGACTTGTTCCGATTCGTGTGCTCCAAGGCCACCGGACTGGGATCCCTGGATCGTCCGTATTTCCCCAGGGAGCTGGTGCTGGCACCCGTATACCTCTTGACCGGGCTGGTTCGCTCACTGGGAGCTGTTTCCTTGGTGTCTGTCTTGGCATAGCGGCTCACGTAACTGGTTACCGGAGTGGTGCTGGCAGTGCTCGGTGGCGGATCCCTTTTCAGGCGGTAGGTTCCACCGGAAAAGGAGGGTCTGTAGGCGCTGGGCGTGGCTAGTGATGTGTAGCGCGATGTGGAGTCTCCGGAAGTGCCATACTAAAGGAAAAATAAGGGTAATTATAGAGGAATATATTATTATTTATAGAATACCCACCGAAGAACTTCCCGGCTTATAGGAGCTGCCCAAGCTGGTTTTCCAGGGAGTCTAATAATGAGAGAAAATTGTAAGCAATATAATTTATTTTATTTTAGATAAAAATATTATTACTATAAAAATTCTATAATTTCATATGCAACTCTTTGTCAAAAGATTTAAACACAAATCGCACAAGTTCAGAGATTAATACAGATAAAATTACTTATCTTAGCTTAAGCTATACAAAATACTAATTTTCTCAGTGATTCCCAATTGAAAATAATGAATGAGTAATTTCTGGTATAGTCCTCCTTGTGGCCCCTGCAGTTCTCCTCGAGCTGTGCCTGCACTCATTCAAAAGAAATTGAAACTGATGGGCAATCACATGGCTTTGATTGATTGGCGCCCTAAGAGTCCGAAAGCAATTGATCCCGGGGGGAAAACCAAAAGAAAAACAATGCGATGTGGAGCACATTGCACTCCTGACTCCCCCCCACTGATGCGGCACCTTGTCCGTTTTCCAGGGGAATTTCCTCAATGGGCCGTGCACTCGACAATTATTCGCACGCATTTCATCATCGTCAGCGGAGGAGCAGCATCGCCACAACAACGGCAGCAGCCACATCAGGCATATCAGGCACATCAGCAACATCAACACCATCGGTGGATGCCAAAGAATCTCAAGACCCCATATAGCCCCTCCCCTACCCGAAATCCCCGATATCGCCGTTGGACTATTTGTGTTTTGGGCTGTGCCGCCTCTTTGAACTCGTCCAATGCATTCTCCCTGCGTCTTGGATTCGGATTGGGACTGGGACTCTGCCGCGGCTGCTGCTGCTGCGTCTATTTCATTTTCAATTAAATGGCGCTGTAGCACGCGTTTTTCAATTAATTTGGACGTGTAAACAGATTCATTTCGATTATTTCAACATCTGCCTTATAATCTCGGCCGCAGCGCATTAGACATTGGGCATGAGATTAGCCTCGTCCACCGAGACAGGTTGAGTTCTTTCCCCAGATATCGTGAATATTGCGGGGGCCACCCGACCACCGACCACCGACCATCGACCGTAGACCACTTTGCCCTTTGCTCAGATACCTCCTATATATATATATCTCGGGGATCAGACAACCATTTAAAATTGCAAAACTCGCGTCGCCGATTTACAGATTTTTGGCAACGAGCACTCGTTTTGGCCAATTATTGCAAATAATCTTAAATGAGCAGTTGAAAAGCTTTTGAACTCGGATATGTCAGGGGATAATAGTGTATTTCAACATAAATATAATGGAAATGGATATGTGACGTGATTTGTGACCGCAATAAATCCCTTGAATTATTAAGTCATAATTATTACATACAGAATTTATGAAAATATATTTTTTAAAACTATTTCCCTTAGCCTTTCTTAATAAACTCCCATGATTACACTGGAATTCGCCCATGAAAATCCTCCGCAGGCAGTTCCCAGTCCCAAGTGGCGCCAATCCCCGCGAATGACAACTATCAGGGGATACAAAATAATATTATTTTTATTACATTCTCCAGCGCCCGCCCAATGGGAAGAATATCCAAGCGCGAGCGAGAGTGAGAGAGAGTGAGGAAGACAGACAGACATTTGGACGGACGGACAGTCGCGGCTAATTGTTTTCGCCCAGTGAAATGGAATGCCAAACACACAAATAGCCCAACAATGTGCAAAACAAGCAAACGGAGACACTCAGCCGGCGGAGGCTGATGATCGGGGATGTCTACGGATGGATCTTCTCTGGAATGGTATGGGAATGGTAATGGGAATGGGTTTGCCATGTGTACTTTGTTCGAGGAGTGCTGCTGCACTTCTTCTGACAGCGTTATTATGCGGTCTCAATTAGAGATCGGAGATCGGGGATCGCAGATCGGAGGACCAGGAGCAGGATGCACTGTAATGCGCCTGTCTGTCAGCCGCCGGCGTCCATAAATCGCAGCCAGGAAAGCCATCCACTCGCAGAGTATATAGACTGTGACCTCAGATGATTTGAAGTGGCGACTGAATATTCGCGTGCCAGACAAATGATTTATTTTTAAATGCTTTTCTAGTTTGCTCTGTCAAAAGTGTCGAAAAATGCGTTTCACGAAACTAAAATGTAGAATGTGTTAAGATGTAGCGATCTTAAGAGTGAAAGATACAATGCATTCAAAACCTAATAATTATAGGCAACATTTTAGTGCTTTTACATTTTTTAAAAAGGAAGAACACTATTTAAAATCAGGTTTTAATATTTATAGAAACATTTATCAATAAAGATACTATACAAAAAAAAAATTCTTCTACATAAATAAATATAAAAAATTTAATGAATGAAAACAACTTTTAGTGTCATAGCACCATTAGAAAGGTTTCTTGCTGTAGAATATCAGGAACTAAACATTTATTTGAATGGTTTTTAGATAAATTAAATAAAAACAAGAACGGAAGCTACCTTCGGTAAGCCGAAGTTTGTATACCCTTCCAGTCTGCAATGGGATCATTGAAAATCGATCCACTTTAGTAATGTTGAAAAAATATAGAATTTTGTAAATTTTAAATTTTACATGTAGAATTTTACATTTTCATATAAATCGACCGATCGCTTCTATGGCAGTTATATGATATAGTTTGTCGATCTATTGATCGATAAAATTTAATCCGTAATTCTAAAACCGTAAAAAAAACGCTATATCTCGAAATTTAAACAAAATAAAAAACAGAGAAGTTACAATTTGTTTACTTTTATTTCTTTATCATTCCTATGCATAGCTATGGCAGCTATAGGATATAGTGATCCGATTTCACCCGTTACGACATATATACTCCGACATATATACATATATACTACTCCTAAAGAAATAAGACTATGCAGCCCGATACTTCAAAAACTAAGAGGCTAGTTCGCGTAGAAACCGACAGACAGACGGACAGGCAGACGGACATGGCTTGATCGACTCGGCTGGTGATGCTGATCAAGAATATATATACTTTATGGGGTCCGAGATGCCTCCTTCACTGCGTTGCAAATATCATGGCAAAATTATATTACCCTCTGCAAGGGTATAAAAACAAGTGTTACCGTGCCTCTTTACCTTTAAATCTCGAGCAGGCAGCATAATTGCAACAATGTAGTGTCAAAATACCATAACGGCGCTACAATGTAGTGTCATAATAGTATAACAGTGTTATGACACTAAATTATTTCATGGTAGTAATGGCCAAAAACCCCAGCAGCTATGACCGTGTCCCTCCACTGAAGCTTAGCTTCAAACTTTTATCTCAGGTGTACGATAAATATGTATTGTAGTATAACCCTACCAATAATTAACTTCACTATAAGAAAAAGGGTTTCATATTAAGTTAATTCCATAAGAAATTAATAAAAACTTTTACAATAACCATTCCGATTTCTGTAAATTTATTTAGCAATATTTTAACCCTTCCCAAATAATAACTCCATGGTATTCTTGAAGCCGATTCCGTATATTGACCTAAACATTTTGTTATATAGAAAAGTTGCTATTGACAAAGATCACAGTAAAAAGTTGTTGCTGAGCTCTCCAGTTGCCGAATTGTGGTCCTAATGTTGCTTAGACTTCTTTTTCTTCTCGGCACGGTCCCGTTTTCGGTCTTGATTCCTTTTCTGGTTCCGACCACGTTCCGGTGGCGGAAGAGGCTGATCCTCTTTGGGTTCCGACTTGGGCTCCGACTTGGGCTCCGACTTGGGCTCCGACTTGGGCTCCGACTTGGGCTCCGACTTGGGCTCCGACTTGGGCTCCGACTTGGGCTCCAACTTGGGCTCCAGCTTGGGCTCCGACTTGAGTTCCGATTCAGTAGCCTTTTTGGGTTCCTGTTTAAGGTCTGGTTGTAGTTTCTTGCCATCGCCATCCACAAGGCCCAGGTTCCGGGTCTCCGGGACGAAAGGATCCCAGAACGGCGGCAGGGGCGGATATCTGTCCATCGCCTCTCGCATGGCGCGCATCCCCAGCTCGAGGGCGCAGTCCATGGAGCTACGTTCCGGCGGGTCAGTGGTGAAGGGCCCATTGAAGTGCACGTAGATGTCGCCTTGGGCGGCCAAGTCCAGGCCATAGGTGGTCAGGTCCTCGCCAAAGACCAGCTGCGTGGCGCCCGGATCCGTGACCGTGCTCCGAATGGCGGCCAGCAGCCCGGTCATCCCAAAGCTGTCGTTCAGCATTGTGGCGGGAATTTGGGTGAAGTGCCCGTCGGCCGTGCTCTGGATTCCAGAGCAGGTACAACCCTGCGAGGTTGAAGCGGATGCTGACGTCGAGGAGGAGGAGGTAGTGGAGGGTACATCCTTTGGCTGGTAACCAGACTCGTACTTGGGCTGCCCGAACACGTCAGCGAACGTGGGCAGCTGCCCGAGGGGCGGTTTTTCGAAGACCTCCGGGAAGAGCTTGTACTCCGCCTCATTACCGGCTTCGCCACTGGAAGTGGAGGCCACCTCAGGCGACTCCTCGCCGGAAGCCGCATCGCTGGGCGGCTCCGACTTGGGCGGATCCGGCAAGGGCGGCGGCTGTTTCGGTTCCACCTTGGGGCGACTGCTGTGAGCGGCGTTCTCTTGGTTCTTCTTCCTCAGCGCTAACGAGGGATTCATCTTGCGGCGAGGACGACGACGACGCGGCATTTTGGCGATTTTTAGTATTTTTTTAGTGGAAGGTAAGAGATGGTATTGGTTTTGGAATGGCACTTAGTGGAGGCGGAATTTTCGACTAAATTTGTTCGTCAACTGGAATTGTAATAAACCGATCTCGAAGTCACTTGACAAGTGCCTGGCACCGTTTTCCTTTCTCCAGCACCCAGGCAATTTTGATACAGCTTGACAACCATTTCAAAAATAACTAGATCTGAAGTTAAACCTGACACTAGCTAAGGAATTTAAAAGGATTTTGGATTTATAGATTACAAAATGCATAATAATGCCATTCATATATTTTATTTTATTTATTATCACAAAGTTTTCCATTGGTAGATCTGATATTTTACTTCAAGAAAAAGGATATTATTCCCTCTCTATTTCTCCTCTTTCCCCCTTCCAATAACTTTCTCCTCTCGAAGAACAAATTGCATGAATATTCACACTTTGTTAATTAATTAGGTGGTGCGTGCTCCGCGGCTCTCACGGAGGAACTTTCAACTTTATGCGTGTCATAAATATTTACAACTTCCTTCTGGCCATAAAAACATCTCGAACAAAGTACCAACTCCGGCGAGAAGCCGAGGAAGACGGCGTCACCTCGAAACAGAAGCAGAAATCATTTCGATTTACTCCAAACTCCCCAGCACATTTTTAGAAGCATTCTAAATATAATTGGGGAAATGACTCGGGCGGAGAGCGCGCTGCGGGAAGTAGTGGAAACTTGTTGTTAGCCGGCCATAAATTGATCAGTTTATTAGATTCTGAGACCCGAAAAATATTTAATTGATTTATGCCCGAACGTGTCAGAAGTCGGCCTAAAGTCATAAACCTGATAATGCCTGGGAACAAAAGGATATAATGAGTTGAACATGAAGGGGATTAAGGTGATCCTAAGGAAGGGGCTGAGGCAACCAAAGTGGAGAGGTTGTCCGGGGGATTATAGACTGGAATATTAAGTAGATGCTAATATATGTGATTAAAATGAATTATCCCCTACTAATTGGTCTTCTTTATTGCTATTTATAAAAATAAATACTTTAAGGCATAATTATTTCCCTAGCAAATATAAAGTAATTAAATAAATAATAAGGACACTGATTATTATATTAAATACATACATCTATCATAAACTGACAATATGCATTGGAATGTGTAGTATTTATACCGAAATAACTTCAAACAATACATTTTGAACAATTTCGGTCGCTTAATACGCAAACACGAGCATAAATCAAACAAAGTACGTTTAGAATTTGTCATTTAACCCTCTCTGCCAAAATAAAAGGCATTTATTTATGCATTTGTTTGGCATTCAAATCCGTCCGTCAGTCAGCCATTCATTCATTCATTCGTTTAGCTGCCACACCTCGGCCATAATTTGAGCTTTTCCATGGAGAGGAAATTGGAATTAGGCCGAAATGCCAGACAATGAGCGAATTTGTGGCTGAATTGTTTATCAATGGAACTGGAGCTCGCACAGAGCAAGCTCTTGGATACATTTTATATCTGCGAATACACGTACATACGAGTATCTGCCAAATAGCAGAGGGTGTGAGGCAAGAAGGCAACAAATTAGAAATAAACAAAAATTGCAAAAGCACACAGCCGAGCGAAAACGCCAAGATACACACAACCACTTGATGGCAAAGAGCAGATACGGATGCTCAGATACAGATACCGATACGGATAGTTGGCATTAACTAGTACTTACATAACTGCGGTAGGACGACATTGCGTTGCCTTTGGCAAGGGATCCTCGGTCAGCCCGGTCAAAATTCCCTCGCAACTTCGATTATCTTTGACCTCTTCGAGAATTGATTCGATTTTATTTATTTATTTTGGTTTTCTGGCTGCGTCTGGTAATCCAATCCGGCGGACACTCGCGAAACTAAAAACCGCTGACGAAAATTACGAAAACGTATCTGGCGGATGCATTCGCCGAACGGCTCTGGCTCTCAATTGCGATAGATGCAAAATAAATTAGATGCACTTACTGAGATCGCGCGCGTGCGACAAATTTCTAGCGATCTTCCCCTCCTATTCTCGCCTTATTTTTACTTGTATTTTCATTTTATTTCGAATTTCTTTCGGGAACCAACTCTCATTTGGGGCTCTTTGTTTTTTGAGATATTCTGCGATCGTGTGCCACTTTACATAATCCACCGGCACGCACTGCCAGGTCGGGGATACACCTTCGGATACAGCAGAGCCACCAGAGAAGCCACTATAGCCTATAGCTGGCCGATCTATTTGGGAATGCAGCCGGTAAATGCGACAGAATCGGACGCGGATCGCGATCGCGGCGCTTTATTTATGCGTAGATATTTTCCTTATTTTCCATCTCCATTTTCCTCACGGCGAGCGCATCACTTTTGCTTTTATTCCGATTTACTTTGGGAGCAGGAGCAGGAGCACGGGCACAGCTTGCGCTGTTATTTATAAATTTAGCAACATTTACACTCACACACACCACGAACCGTCCGAATTTGTCGCATGCGAAAGCGATTTTTCTTCTCCTCTCCTCGGTTGTCTCTTCAGTTCAGTTTTTCCTCCGTTTTCGTTTCCGTTTTCGGCTCAGAATTGCATCGGAAAAGCGTGTGCGACTCGGCGCGTTGTCAAAGGAAAACTGTCTGGCCGCTGTGAAAATATTTTCGTGCTGAGATTTTCCCTCGCACCGAATTGCGTGAAAAGCTGAAAAGCGCAGAGAAGCCGCCGCTACTCTCGCGCGCCTCGGGCGTGCGTGTATTTTCGGCAGGCGGGAGAATCGGTGGAAGAAGCTCTCCGAGATTCTGCCGGCTCTCCGCAGATGCCGCCGATCGCTGATCGCTGCGTTTGTAAATTGCAATAGAGAAATAAATAAAAGTTCTTAAAGATACCCTAGGGGGGAGAGGGTATGATAACTATGACAAAATACTTATGGCTAATTTTCAAAATAATAGTCTCAAATATTCGTAGTTAAGTGATGTATAGTTTTTAATGGCTAAAAACTAAAGGTATTCTTTAATAAAGTAAAAATATTATGTTGAATGCATAAAGAACTAAAGCTCTCTTAGGCGGACAACGTAGAATTGCGTTCTCCCTTAAGCGGACAACAAAATTCGCTGGGAGAAAGAAAGAATTATCCGTGATGTGATAATCCTAAGGGTCTTATAAATGGTCTTTAAAAACTAACTAATGTTACGACATAATCAGTGAATGCTCCATTACGCGGACAATGAAGTATTAGGTTCTCCCTTGAGACAAAAGCTACGAAAATTCCCCTTTTTTTTAAGCAATACTTTTTTATACATTTACTTTTCAGTTAATGTGATTGGTGTTGAATTAAATTTTATATCAATTCGATCTAAATAATACCTTTTCGCGGACACTCTGGTAACGGCTCTCTCTTAAGAAGACACATTTTAGATACATTTTAGAAAATTACTGCAAAATTTTCAATAACTCATTTATAACTACATAGTTGGCTAACACAATAATAATATTATTTAAATAGTACATATGCTTGCACAATTGGCCAAGTTCCAAAAGGGAAATAATAATCATAACAAAGAGCATTCATTGCTCCGTGCCGTCATCAAATCATTATTTGCCATGTATCCCGTATATATCAGCTCCGCACACGAGTATATATATTCTGACAGATATCGGCCAACCGGCTATATGTGCCAGCTTCTTGATTTCAACTGCCGCCGCAATGGTAAGGAAATGCGTAAAAATTCTTGTAATGCTCATAAAAATGCAACTCGAAAGTATTTCGCATCTATTTGGGCTGCTTCATTCCACCGAAGATATGCTTCCCCTCTATTAATAGTGGAATAATTTAATTTAAATATTCCTCGGCTGCTTCGGTGACTAATGGATGAGTGGGACGCCATCGGGAAGAGGTATCCAGAGAGAAAAAACATCACAAATATGCATGATGCAAACGATAATTGTCACTTACAGATACAGATGCGGTCTGTCATGTTTCTGTGAATGAAAGACACCGAAAGGGAGGCCAACAGGGGTCTTCAACCTGATGAGGTGTCTCTCAATATTATGTTGTGTCGAGGAGAAGAAAAAAGTGAAAATTACAAGACAGCATTTTAATGCTCTCGATAAATGGGATTTTGGTATAATAATCATTGCAACTCCCAGTATAAATATTTATTAAAATTCTCCCAATTCAAGAGCCTTTAAAATTCCCTTTAGTCCAAATATTCCCTTTAATAGCAGATTTAGCCCCTGGCCCCGGGCATTATTCGGTTCATTTCGTGTATCGTGCGAGTGGATATGCCGACGAAACTATCAGAGATATCATGCAGAAGACAACGACACAATATGCTGATATTTGTTCTGGTCTCGTTTTATTTATAAAAATCTGTGTGCCACTTTTGCAGTTGCCACTGCTGCTGCTGCCGGCGGCGGCAGTCACCGGAAACGTGCGGCTAAAAAGATGACGTCCAAACATGAAATAAAACTGGCATTCGTCCGTTCGCTGGGCTTTAGTGAAAACATTTAAACTAAATATGCGCAAAATGCCAAAAGCCACTCGGGTGAAATAGAATGCCTTTGCCATAAATCAGGACGGGCGACAAAGATGCTAAATTACCGGGGAAAAGCGAAAGAACGGAAAAACGGTGGCAGGCCAGAGTGAAAATCCAGAGGCATCGCTTTCGGCATCAATGGGCTAATAGCCCCCAGGCCAAAGTGGCCCGACACTTTGACGAAAGACACGCAGGGAGTGCAGTCGAGTGGCGGAGTGTTTGGGGGCGGTGTCTTAACCCAATCTGACCGACAGATACAAATAGCTTTCAGCGCTGCATTAAAAAATATAAAAGATCCACAACAGGCGTGCATTTCGCATGCTTTCCACAAATATTTTCCCAGTGCGTGCTGCCGGCGGCGACGCCAACGCAACCCAGAAAAAACTGAAAACCGAAAGCCGAAAAACTGAAAACCGAAAACTGAAAACTGAATGCAAACAAATCAAGAGGAACGGCGGCGGGAATACTAGAAACGGATTTTGGTTCAGGCAATAAAAAGAAATACACCGACAGCCATAAAAGTCAGACCGGCAATCCCCGGGAGCAACGGCGAGGTGCACCGCGTAGTCGGTCAATCATGCTGCCCATGCCATGACGTCGTCAATCCTCGGCCAGCTGCACTGCAAAAAAATAGGCCAATGAAATCCTTAAACTTATATTTATTCATGAGCTGCATTAGTGATTAAGTCTTTATATTCTTTCAATATATTTTATTTATGGCTTCTTGTCATATCCCAGAAATAAAATATATTTTAGACCACTCAGAAATATTTTATTTATTGAAAAAAATACCGTTTTTTCTTTCAGTGCCTGCCCACCGGCTTCCTTGGGATGCGATCGCCTCTCCGCGGAGCTCCATCTTCATCCGCATCCCAGTGGTCGATCTCTGGGCCTTTCAATCATTTCTCCTGCGATTTTCAAATTTGTAATTTACGAGTGTGACTGCGGCGTTTGGGGGCGTGCCTCCAGCGACACATTACGCAATGAGACGCCGCACAAACGCTGGCTAATAAAACGAATCGAGTGCGATGTTCCGGGATCGGGATCGGGAAGAGGGGGATCTGGAGTCAGGGAACGAGGAGGTCTTGTAAGGAGGCGGCGCGTCGACCAGATGCGATTTGTTTGCGTGCACATAAAACACAATAAAAGCCAAAGAAATGGTTTTTTTATTAACTTTGTTGTGGTGGGGATGGTCCCAAGTGGTGGCTCTCCAGATGAAAGATATAATGCGTGGACAAAATTAATTTTATTATAGAATATTCAATAGAAACAACAATCATTTTTAATAATAATAACTATTATTTACATTTTTTAACCACCTATTGCACAACACATCTAGTAATTTCTCAACTAATTCCAAGATCTTTTAATGTTCCGATGCTCATGTCACAGCTGAAAACCATAAGCCGAAAAAATTGCAGTTAATAGTTTTTTATTTATGTTCTCTGTTTGTTCATCTTTCTTTATTTACATCTAATTTTCCGCTCGACTGTAGACGGATGGCCGGCCATTGCCACATGCTCGTATTCGTCTCGCATTTTCCTCATTTTCCAGACACCGTTTCTGCCCTGTTTCGGTGTGCTGATATTTAATTTAAATATTGTTCATATTTTGCCGCTGCCGTGGCTGTTGTTCTTAACCAACCTCACTGCGTGTTGCAATCTTCTTCAAGCGCTTCAGTGTTTGCTTTTCTCCGACAAAAATGTGCCTGAGTTGTTGTTGTTGTTTCTCGGCGGCTCCCTTCCCTAGTTCCCCGATGGACTACGGATTTGATCGCCGTTTCAAGGTTGCATTGCATGGAGCTTTTGTTAGAAGTGTGTGTCTGGGTCTCAAGTATTTCTTTTCGTTTCTTTCATGGGAATATTACGTATACGCATTGCGTATACGTCGGGCAGAGCAGTGGCAGGGATTAAGGGGGAGCGTACTCAAGGAATCTTTTAACAGATTTCCTAATTGAATTATGATAACAACATAAATATGAATTTTATAAACTCGTATAGAACTCTGAAATTGATTTAAATAATAACAAAAATATTTTTTTCCTTCATTTTTTTCATACTAAAATTAACAAACCCCTCGAACTCCGCCTCTGACCTGATCGATCTTTATCGGATGCAGCTTGTTGATTTTCATAGATATTTTTTTATGGGCGTACTTAGTGGTAGCTTATGCCAGAAGCGCTGATAGCTACCTGAAGAGGCGTTTCTTCCACCGTTTGAAGTGGATCTTAATTCGATTTGCCAAGCACTGACAATTTTCAATGGAATTGCTTAGAATTTATTACAAAACGTAAACAAAGCTAATTAATGTGAGTTTTTAAACTAAACATTTTGCCTAATCAATTCAAATATTTTGTATTTTAGCCGCCAAAAGGGAAAAGCTTTCGCAAAAGACTTTGGCCGAAAATAGTTTTGAAAAGTTTTGGCAAGTGTTGCCAGCCGCGAAGAATATAGGTTTTATATATAAATCCACCACAGAGACAGCGAAAAATGCGACGAAAACAAAACGACAAGACGGAACGCAGAGAAGTCGCGTAAATGCGAAAATAAGTCGAAAAATCGGGAAAACAGGGTAATTACTCCAGCAGAGTGATTTATTTGCAGTTCAAGTGTTACTGTATCCCTTGCAGATTCCCGAATAATATTATTGTTAAGATGGCCCTGCTGCTGGTGCACCTGCGACGCCTGATCCTCCTGCTGACTGTGGTCTACCTGAGCGGGGCGGTATTCCGGCGACTCCTCACGGAGCGACATCACGCATACGTCCTGCAGACCAACGGATTCATGGGCTTCGGCCGCCTTCGAGGAGGCGGAGGCGGGTCCAAGGAGCCGTACCACTTCCAGTGGTGGGCCTACATCTACACCTGCTACACCTATGCCGTCCTTGTCAACTACGTCAGCATGCGCCGGCTGACCAACCTGATCGAGTTCTTTTTGCAGTGACTGTGTTCCTTAAGGATTTGTTGTCAAATTTTAATTACATTTGTTAGTTGAAGTTGATGTTGGATAAGAAAATATAAATACATACATATGTGTATTTGTGTTATTTGGCTTAAGAAATTATAAATTATTTGCTTAGTTCAGTTTACTATTTATTTTCAAGTAGATAATATTTTAGCATGCTCGAGTCTTAAAGGGATTTATTAATTAAAGGCAAGATTTAAAATGAAAATGGAACTTTTAATAAAATCCTACAATGTGTAGAAAAAGTCTTAGGTTTAAAAATAGTTGTACAAGCGCTAAAAATGTTTCTAAATGAAATATTTAATTATTGAATAATTTTTAATTTAAATTTTTTAAATTTGGACTTAGCAAGCAGTTCAAAGGTTTAGTCAGCAAGCAGTACACATAGGGTTTAAAACTCCGAGGGACCAGTTTTAAGCAAGCAGTTATGCGACACTGCTTTTTTAGCACTCGGAGTTCCAAACCATTTGTGCACTGCTTACTTTAATTTGGTTCGAGTGTTGGATATATTGAACTAAATTTGTTTTTAAAGTTTTAATTCATTTCTTAAGTAACGATCACAATAATGTCATCATTCATAATTTCATTAAATTATAGTACATTTTACTAATATGTGGAAGAAGTTTAATCAATTATTCAATTTAAATTTTAGTAAAACTCATCAGTTTCTTAAAAGCGATTAAAGCGAGCATATTAAATACTTAAAAGTCCCTATTTCGAATGACACTGCACCTAAGAATATTTATTTTTAACTCGAGAAATATTCAGGACAAGTCGCACACAAACATAGAATTTTAATCTAAATTGTCAGAATTAATTCTTTTTTAGCGACGGCATTAATTAAATTTCGATTGCATTTAGCATCACGAGCCGCAAATAATTTTGATGATTAATCGTTTAGACAAGCACACGAGTGTCCTATTGATGATATGAACGAACTTTAAATGCTCTATCAAAAAAGAAAAATAAATAATACAAAAATTGCCTCTAAAGAAATTCAAAAAGTTTCTCAGAAGACTTGAAAAACTTCTGCAGTGGCCAGAAACATTGACAAGTTGCATATAAATGTTAATGAAACTCGGCCGAAGCGAATAATTCTGTCAACAGCTCGTCTCATTGGTAAGATCAACAGGCAAGGGAAATAGGAAATGTGTATCTCTGTAGCTAGAAGTATTAGTAATAGTTTTTATTTCTGCTTTCTATTTATAAACACAGAATCTATTCATAAACTCATTTCGTTCTTCCTGAATTTATTTTTTATATATTTAATAAAAAGGTGTGTCTTGATTTAATAAGTAAATATTTTAAAAATCTATAAATTCGTTGTTATTTTTTTTTTCATTAGCCCTAAGAAAGGTGTTTACTCATAAAATTATCAGTTGTTTATACTCTAATAATTCCTTGCATATTTTTTACCTAATTACCTTTAGGCTTAGTTATTTTTTCCGAGCACTTTGCCAGCGGTGGATGGGCTCTGTATTTAATAAAATATTTCATGCTCTCTTGCACCTAGCCAGCCCATATATCTTATTCCGCATATATCCGTGCATGTTTGCCGTATTTTTCATCCGTATGAGTCAGATTCGCGGTGTGCCGCGTCACAGCCCGATGTCGATGCTACGACTATATGGTGTGGGTGCCGCGAAGACATTCAAAATCCCAGATTTGTCAACAGCCGCAAATTTCCACGGGTCGTACAATGGCTATTGGCATTATGAGGGCAGCGCTTGTGAATCATCAGCAGGCTGATTGGAAGTTGTCAACGTTAAATGGAAAATGGAAAATTCGCGAAAATTGAAGCCAACCGGGAAGCAAAGTGGCAGATTTTCCAGGGAACTACAACGCATTAGGGGCCTTGTTGTTTGTTTTTCGAGTGCATTAAAGGGCTATTTATAACGGGGGCTGGCTGGGAATTCTCCCATCACCACCCACCTAGTTGGAGCCCTCCTCGAGTGGCGCCCACTTGAGCCACTCCACTCCCGTGATCCCCGAAAGTGCAGAAAGTGGCTGCCGGACCGGACCGAGGAGGAGGAGCACTTGTCAAATAGGCGCACTCTATAAAGCGGGAGCACACCTCGAACAAGCTGAAGTCGATCTATATATAACTGCATAGCGGGGCAGCCGCACCGAGTGTGTGTGTGTCGTCGAGTGTATCTGTGATCATAACAATTTTGACCCAATTTCCTATGGCAGCATGAAGCACACACATGAAACATGAAAGAAACAGAAGACACCGAGAGCGGGCGCTGAGTGATTTCTGTCGTGAGGCGGAGGTAGGAGAATGGGATTGGAAATGGGAATGGGAATCTGTATGGGAATCCTGTCCCCATCACTGACCTCAGTGCAGCTGTAAAATGATGGGCAATGGGCCGGAAAATGCATATGAAAGCAGACACACATACACCTGGCAAGCCAGCCACTTGGGAATTATAGACAGTAAAGGGAATTTTCCAACCTATACATAAGGGGAAAGGGGAGACTTTAGGCACCTGGCGAATTTAAATCTTGGAAGTTATAAGCAAAATCTGACCTCACTGCCACTTGGGAATTATAAGCTCAATAACATTTTGCAAATTCTACAAAGAGCGAAAATTGTTGACCAAAGGTGTAGTGTCGTTGTCTGGCTTGGATCTATTTCGGGCTGACTTATTTATCGGCGAATGGCTTGCTACATATTCGCCAGGTTATTTTTAAATTATTACACATTCCAAAATGTGGCAAACACACAGAATGTTAAATATTATTCTACGGCTTCTACGGCTGCCTGGCGCACACTTATATATAGAAGAAGCGGCAACATTGTATATATACATGCATAAAATAAATAAAGTTATGGCCAGCCAGCGCTAAGTATCTACAAGAGATACGGAGCGGCAAGCTGGCCGGACAGCCAACCCCCTATACTATATATAAGGACGGTTAGCCCATCTAGATCCGCAAGGTATATACGTATATATGTAGCCCCAGGTGAAATGCGTGTGGAAAATGAACATGATTATGAGCAAGCGGAAAAAAGGCAGAAATAACGTGAAATTCGGTTGCTAAAAATAAGCGAAAAATCATTTTTAAGTATAGTGCGATTCGAGAGTGTTTTCGTGTGTGGAGCACAGGTGGAGGAGATCACTCGAGATGCGAGGAAAACCCGAAGCAGAGCCCAACATTTTCACTCAAAAAGCTTCGTGGTTTTTGTTTTTGGAAAACCGAGTCCGAAAACCACTCGAAATGTAACAGAATTATTTACAAGAGTCTCTCTTTCGCTAAATATATATTTACTAGATATATGGGGGCATGGAAAAACTTGTCGGTTGCCAAAATACATATGCATGTGTTTGCTGAAACAGTCACCTACGTGACCATTGAATAACAATTGTTAGATGACAACGCATTGTCTGAGGCTGAGCAGACTGTTGTCCGCATTGCCAAGGATTCACTCAAAGTTGTATATTTTTGTTTATTTCGCACACTTTTTCAACGCTCTCAACGCTTATTTATTTATGCTGGCGAATAACACGTTTCGATGCCAAAAGTCAAGTATTTTTAGAGATCGCTGCATGTAATCCTAATTGGCTGTTAGCGAACCGTTCTAAAAGCATATCATAGAAAAAATGACACTTTTATGATTTCTTTGTCGACTTAAAAGTTTTGTAATACTTACCTCTGGGGACTGTCTAGTACATAAAATTGGCTAGGGTTTCTGGGTATTTTCTCTTTTGGCTAAGACAATGTAACATTGTGGTTTCAGCATATTAAAGAAAGGTGATTTAAGGTAAGGGAAGAAATATTCTGAACCAATAGCAATATAGAATTATCTAGCCTAATCTTTGTTCTCAACTTTCTTATAACTCACTTGTATGTATATTTTAATATATTTCAATAAATATTATACCTATAATTGTTAGTTAATATATAAACTTATTCTTGTTTTTGGCAAGATCTGATTGATTTTAAACATAGCTTTCAAAAGAATAATAAATTACCCAAGAAATGCATTAAAATATTTAAATATTAATTTGATTACCTATATTTTCAAAAAAGTTTCATACAGCTCAGTTAATAGCACCTTTTGGTATAAAAACATTGAAACTATTAAATTTCTAGTTTCTAAAACCCTTAAAAATCGTTAACAAACTAATCGAAACCTGGCAAATAAGTTTACAAAAGTGTTTTAAAGTTTTCCCCATATCAAGTCACGTTATTCGGGTAATTTCTACCCTAAAACTGAATTAAACATAGTTACAGCTCTGCGCCAAGCCCTACTATCACTAGACTATGTACGTACGTGCTGTAATATTGGCTTGGCAATAACGAGTAAGCAAACAAAATGATATGGATATAAACCCACTAAATGAGCCAATAAATATGTATAAATTATGGACTTTATGATCAGCAGAAGATGCCAAATATTTCAACATGACTTAAATGAACGGGGCGAGAGTCGGCAGAATTTATGTGTAGATACATTTTGGCCAGACGCTAGATACACAAAATGAAACGCACGGCCAGCACCCAAATGACACAGGCTAATTACAGGTAAGAAAAAAAGAATGAAGATCGGCAAGAGCGAGGTGCTTTCGGTGTGTTTTTATGTGTGAGTTTATTTTCATAGGGGGCCGTGAGCTGGCGTGAAAATGCGTTCACACAGAGGGAAAAATCAAAGAATGTTCCACACAACTGAGCAATTAACACAACAACGCCGGGCGCGTGAAAAGCCACTCGAAAGTTTTTCGGGAGCAGAGCCCCACTGGGAGGGATATAGCTCGGGAAGTGGGAAGATCCACTCGAACCGAAGACCCGAGCGCCGCCGAAGAGACCCGATCGCCGCCGAAGGGAGCCGAAGAAATCGTTGAAATAGACGAATTCACCAGCGACCAGCGGCCAAATCAACGAAATACTCTTTATTCGAACGACAACGGGATCTCTTGTTCAGTAGATCACCAGCCTTACTCCGACGTTTATTACGAATTTTCTCGGTGACTCGGTGACAACTACAAAACTGCGTGCGGTGCTGTAGAGATTTTCGCTTGAGAGGAAAATAATCACAATTAAGTTTTGAATCGCGACTCACGCGAACCGATCGATCGCATAATTTTAACGCATTTTGGAGAAGCCCCATCTCTAAAGTCTCTGAAAATCTGACCTAGCAACATGTCGTCATCGCAGGCTGTACGCTCCTCGAAATACTCCTACCGGGCCACCTCCACGGGACCCGGTGGCGCCGATGTCAACATCGAATACATCCAGGACCTGAGCTCGCTCTCCCGCTTGGAGGTAAGGGATCCCCGCCGATCTCTGCCAGGGATTATCAGTACTAAGAAAACCCAACGAAATGCGTGTGCGCCAAATTTCTATCTAAATCTCCGAGAACTCTTCTCGCTTTCCCTCTCGCCTTTCGCGGTATCTGTGTGTAGAGGCGGAAAATAATCAAGATTCGAGAAAAAAGGAAAGAAATACGAGAAAAACAAAGTAAAAAACCCGAAAAATTCATCTACACTCTATATCAAAGGCACATATATACCGTAGATATATATTCGTGTGCTAAGTTCTCGCCGCGTTCTTGTGTGTGGAAATATAGAAATTTTCGGTGAAGCAAAATTCTAGATGTCTATATGTACCTATACGTGTCTGTATATACATATGCATTGCTAAAAATTATGTAATGGCCACCGCCGACCGAAAAAAACATCGAAGAAAAATCTGTGAAGAAATCAATGCTGTGCTAATAGTGCTAAAAATCTAACAAATACTGAAATAATAATATGAATGAACCCATGAAAGATCCTTCTAAATAAATGTATCCACCATTTTCTTGCAGGACAAGATCCGTTTGCTCCAAGATGATCTTGAAGTTGAACGTGAATTGCGTCAAAGGGTGAGTAATCCAGAAATGGATTTTGCTATTAATTATATATATTTAATGAGATTTTTAGAGGGTTTTATTTAATATAATTTTTTTATTCATTTTATTTACTGGTAATTTTTTTGTACGAAGGAGATAGTTTTTTAAAAAAAGAAATACTACATTTTGTAAAGAATCTATAGAAGTTGAGTCATATTTTCAATATATATAAATAGTTCGAGATTTAAGTAACAGATAATAATTCTTTGGATATATTAGAAATCACGCTTTCGAATATACATTTTTTAACCCCCTAGTGCTTGAAATCTTCCACCTGCTCGTAGGAAGGGTTAAAAACATTCCCCGATTGAAAGGCGCCAGGAAAAAGCCAATTTCACTTTTGTCGCTTCGCAAATGTCACCCTAAAAACAGCAAAAATATGTGGAAAAGCAAAACCAAAATAAAATCAAAATAGACAGGCAATAGAACCGATAGAAAACGCAGCAAACAAATGTAAATGCAAAGGAAAATGCAAATTGCAGCTAGTAAGCTAGAAAGCTGGGCGTCTAAGAATAAACTACCCTTCGCAGAGTTCCCGAAAGTGTGAAAGTAAATGATAATGATGTGCATTGAACTTCAATCGCTTGATAAATGATTTTCCCTCTGACTTTTCCTGCTTTCCTTTGCCTTTGCAAAGTCACAAAGAGAGAGAGTGAGAGAGCCAAGCGGGAAAAGTGCACTTCATTCAGCGCGGGCTCCTGTTTGGCATTACAAATTTAGAAAATGCGGCCCCAGATCGGAATCGGATTCGGAATCGCAATGGGAATGGCAGGGGCTGGCCAAGAATGTGTGCTTTATATTTTGTTGGAAATAACTTTAATTACTTTTGCCTTATACACACACCCCACACCGCACCGACGCACGCACACGCTCATAATATGGAACAAAATGGCTAAAATTAGCGCACGACATTCAATACACAGAAGCGAATGATTAACTTGAAAACAACAAAAATATGAACAGCCAGCAGCCAACGGCCCAGCGGCCGCGAGAAGAAAAGAAAATAAAGTGGCCAAAAGCCATCATCATCATCTGCTCGCGAGGAAAATTCGCTCAGAAAATCCGCTCCGAACAAACCTATCCGAAAAATCCGCTCCGAAAAGACCGCTCCGAGAATCCGCTCGGCCTGTGTGTCCGTGTCTGTGTTTGTGGGAAAATTAAATAATTTTCATGCACATTAAAAGTCTTCACACCGCCTGGCATATTTTCGTATCCAAATCCCACATCTATATGCATGCGGCAAAAAACATGTATCTACAAGATACATATGGCGCAAATGGATTTACGGCCCGTTCTTACGTGGCCTTTGTGGCAAGCGGCAACTCTCCGTTATGCCAAATGAACAAACACATGTTCGCCTAGGTATTATCATAAACATTAGTGTTCAAACACACGCATATAGAGATGGGGCCAAAGGAGCCCAGAGATTAAAGCCAGGGAACAATATTCAGGAACTACAAAAGTTCCTCAGGCAGTTCAGTTCGAACAACTAGCACAAAGTTCTCGTAAAACCCATGTTAATAGCAATTCGCAAAAATTGCCCAAAAACGAGGTCGACATTCGGCGAAATACAAATGTTTAGATTCTGAAAAACTGAACGGACACAAAAAAATGTTTCTGTTCAGGCGAAAAAATGCATTCGAATTGGCCTTTTTGGAAATGTAAGACGGCCGCCCACAAAAGATATAAACGCGCGATCGCAGATGCAATCGGACTATGGATACACCTCGGCGTGGAGGATTTCTTGGCATGATGCCATTGTTATTTTAGGTGTTGCATGTGCATAATTATTTTTGACTGATTAATGTGATTTATAATTTTTATTATGGACCGTTTGGCTAGCCCATAGAGCATGTCTAAGGCGGGATATTTATAGGTATTTTCGATTATGACATTTTTGATTCTAGATATATGCAGATTATGAAATAGGCTTCAAACGAATACATTTCTGGGTATTTTGCTTAAACTTATGCTGGATTACTTTGTACCTTTCCAGATCGAGCGCGAGAAAGCCGATCTCAGCGTTCAGGTCATTCAGATGTCCGAGCGTCTCGAGGAGGCCGAGGGTGGTGCTGAACATCAAGTGAGTATCTTGGGATATATTCCCTAGATATATCAAACTTAAGCTGTATATATAATTTCGCAGTTTGAAGCCAACCGCAAGCGTGACGCTGAGCTGCTGAAGCTGCGCAAGCTGCTGGAGGATGTTCATCTTGAATCGGAGGAGACCGCCACGCTTTTGAAGAAAAAGCACAACGAAATTATCACGGATTTCCAGGAACAGGTTGAAATCCTAACGAAAAACAAGGCTAGGTAGGCTATCCGAAACGTAAACATCTCCATCCTGAGCTGTCTCATCCCCCGCAAACTCACTCCCATAACGATGATCGATTGGCGTCAGCTGGCGATCTCTCTCTCGGACATTTCAATGTCTCTGGATCTAGATCTAGATCTAGATCGAGCAGCTAGATCTCGTGCAGTAAGACAACAATGCCAACGCTAACCTTGCGCTGCCCCGCTGACCCAAAAACAAGCAAAATCGAAGCAGATCATAAACAATTCATCAAAATGCCATGACACGCGAAATGGCCAAAAAGAAAACATAAAGTTGCACGGCTTGCAAGTTCTATTGACACAAATGTGGGGCCCAAAGAATCGAGAAAAAACTTTCGGTTGCCGAGGCGGCCGCCTCTCATATTTCCAAATCGAAGCGGGCGATTTCCAAAAATAAATTGCGAAGAATTCTTCTGTTTCCTCTTCGCCTCCGCAGAATGTTGAAATCGCCTTGCGATTCAAGGCTACGAGATCTAATCACCCAGCGAACGATTCCCCTAATTATTCAACTGATAATGCAAGTGATTATCTTGGGCCTTGACGGATTTCAGTCCAGTTCCTTGGCCATATCTACCTTCAATATGCCGTAGGTGCGCCCGAGTTTGCGCACTTCCGTTTAGAGACAAAGACAAGAGACAAGCGGAAGATCAGCCAGCTGTCCCGCTCGCTCGGGAAAAGCTCTTCGCGGAAAGCTCTTCGTTGGCGAACTTTCTTCCATATGTTAATTCCCAAACGCATACCAACAAAAGCAAGCGGGGCAAATATTTTCATTTCCACTGTTTTTTTTTCGCTTTTCATTTATTTATAGAAATTTTGAAATTTTCATCTACATTCTTGAGCGGAGAGGCTCTTTGTTGTCGCTGTCTCTCGGCCTCTCGCTCGCCCGTTCACACCAACGCCCAACCCAAATATGTCTTTGATTGAATCATATACAAAACTGTGTTGATTGTTTTTGTTGCTGTCCCGCTCCGTCGCATCGAGTATTATGGAAATTCGATACGTTTTCTGGCTTTTCAGCTTGCGGGTGGGAAAGGTCGGCTACACCGACCACGGACCGCCGCCGATCGTGCCCCGCAGCAGGTGGAAAAGCTGGCGAATGTTTCGGATTGCACATGAATAGTTCGATAAAAGATCAAAACTACTGTAATGGGTTTAATTTGATTTTTGTAGCCATTTCTTTTCTATAAAAATATACATTTAGGTCTTTAAAAGATCTGCGAGCTTTGCTATACGTATTTTATAGGATTTTCATAATTTCTTCTAAGTCTATTAATCATTAAATTATCAATATGTATGAAAGATATTTTTGGTATTATCGAAATGATCAATTATTTATTATTACATATTAATTATGCTATTTATTTATATTTCTTAAAACTCTTACTTTTGTTTTACTTCAAGGAATATGAAATTATTTTATTTCATGATAATCCTATCCATAAAAAAAGATATGAAATTCAAAAATATTGATAACATATCGAAACTTAAAAAAGTTTCTAATCCGATACTTGGATAATTATCCATAAATCTTTTAAATATATTTACTTTCCAATGCACAAGCAAGTATAAAATAATCGAAAGAATCGTTAAAACGTAATAATAAAATATATCGAAGTTATCGATAATTATTTTATTACGTTTTCCAAGTAGCAAAAAATCAAATAAATACCCTTGTCATGTCCTGTTTATTCCGTGTCAGCCGCATGCCTAATTTTATTTCAAAACCGATTCTCATAAGCTTGCTTCCAGGCATACCAAACATGATCTTAACCCTTGGACTGCTGGGCTCTCGACCGCCGATCGATAAAACAGTCGGAGGGTGATCGATAGACAACCGATCACCGCCCGATAAGGCCTCGATCGGCGGCCGAAAGCTCGCAGATCCGACCAAGCTTGCTAGCGATTCACAGCCCGGCCGATCTCTCACAAACCATGCCTAAGTATCGGGAGCGTGACCAAAGACCCCCCAAGACTAAACCGGAACACCTATTAAACAAATTGCAGAGCCGAGAAGGACAAGGCCAAGTTCCAGGCTGAAGTCTACGAGCTGCTCTCCCAGATCGAGTCCTACAACAAGGAGAAGATCGTGTCGGAGAAGCACATCTCCAAGCTGGAGATCTCGATCACCGAGCTGAATGTGAAGATCGAGGAGCTGAACCGCACGGTGATCGACATCACCTCGCACAAGTCTCGCCTCTCGCAGGAGAACATTGAGCTGATCAAGGACGTCCAAGATCTGAAGGTCCAGCTGGACACGGTCTCGTTCTCCAAGAGCCAGGTGATCTCCCAGCTGGAGGACGCCCGCCGCCGCTTGGAGGACGAGGACCGTCGTCGCTCGCTGCTCGAATCCTCTCTGCATCAGGTTGAGATCGAATTGGACTCGATTCGTAGTCAACTCGAGGAGGAGTCGGAGGCCCGCATCGACTTGGAACGTCAGTTGGTCAAGGCCAATGCCGACGCCGCCTCCTGGCAGAACAAGTGGAGTGCCGAGGTGGCTGCCCGCGCCGAGGAGGTCGAGGATATCCGCCGCAAGTACCAGGTCCGCATCACCGAGCTCGAGGAGCACATCGAGTCGCTCATCGTCAAGGTCAACAACCTGGAGAAGACCAAGACGCGCCTCGCCAGCGAGGTTGAGGTCCTCATCATCGACCTGGAGAAGTCTAACAACAGCTGCCGCGAGCTGACCAAGTCGGTCAACACCCTGGAGAAGCACAATGTCGAGCTGAAGAGCCGTCTGGACGAGACCATTGTCCTCTTCGAGACCAGCCAGCGCGACCTCAAGAACAAGCAGGCCGATCTCGTCCGCACCGTGCACGAGCTGGACAAGGTCAAGGACGCCAACAACCAGCTGGGCCGCGAGAACAAGAAGCTGGGAGGTGGGTTATCTCTTTACTCCTTATAATATAGCCTACTTTATATTGTTTTTGTCGCCTCCAGATGATCTCCATGAAGCCCGTGGAGCCATCAACGAACTGAACCGCCGCCTGCACGAGCTGGAGCTGGAGCTGCGTCGCCTGGAGAACGAGCGCGATGAGCTGACCGCCGCCTACAAGGAGGCTGAGGCTGTAAGTATCTTCATACATTTTTTAATATATCCACGGGCTACTTCATTTATTTTTATTTAATTATTTAATAGGGCCGCAAGGCTGAGGAGCAGCGTGGTCAGCGCCTGGCCGCCGACTTCAACCAGTACCGCCACGACGCCGAGCGTCGCCTGGCCGAGAAGGATGAGGAGATCGAGGCTATCCGGTAAGTTAAAACTTTATTTAAGGGTATAAACTGGGAAGGGAGTGACAAGGAAATTTATTAAAATATTTTGATCTTAAAATATGAATTAAAATCGCCTAGGAACCCACTTCCAACCCAGAATATTTTTTGATATCCCTGATCTGTGATCAGTAAACCCCCTTGGAAGTAGCACACCGCCTCTGGCTCTCAACTGACAGCGACAACAGACGAAGGTCGATCGCTGGGTTGGTTGTTGTTTCCTTTGCCAAAGCGGAAACACCAAAAAAATAAAAGCAAAACACGCTGCAAGGCCCCGCATTCGGGGTTTAGGGGGGAAATCAATCGATTGATTCTCGATCGATCTTCACTGCCAACACAATTGATAGCGAACTGACCCATTTAGCCATTAGCATTCAGTTCGAGTTCTTTAGTCGCGCAAAAAGCAACGGCATTAGTTTTCTGTTCAGGAGCCAGGCTATACATATATATCCTGATCCCACGCCAGCTGCTCAGGCTCAAAGCGAGAAGTGAGTTCGGCTCTGGAGACTCTCTATAGTACATACAACAGTCTTTTTATGAAAACCTTTTAAAAACCCGCAGAAAATTGCGCAGTTGCTGCGATTACACAATCAGAGTGTGGGTTCATTGTTGAAAATCGAAAGATCCCATTGAGAAAACTTTCGACTTGAAGATATTTCTCTCCAGCAAGAGGTATGTTGACGGTGTATATATCATTCCAGTTGGTGACCAGTGTGGGGCTGTGATTCAAGAGATCTTGGAACTGTCGAAGATTCATTTAAGCTGAGTTCTAAAGATGGGAGTATCTAGAGATCTTTTTGTGATAGAACTCTGGATTTCTTAAGACAGACTTTGTCTGAAAATGCTTATAAAAAGTTTTTCCGCCAATTTAGTGATATTGTGAAATGATTTTGGCTTTTGGTTTGAAATGTTAAACTGCTAACAGATTTTTGTAGAACATTTATCTTAAATAAAATGAGTTTTGCTTGGGAAATTACACAAATAGCTACATAAAAATATTTATAAAGAAAACTCTATAATTTAATAATTAAAAAATTAATGCTATAAATACAAACTTTATTTTTTAACATTCTTAACAATGTAGGGTTCACTTTTCGAATTTCCTTGAAATGAATTTCCTGTTAATTTATGATAGACTTCCGGAAGATTGATTTAAAATGAAATTTCAATCATAGATATTGGCTATTGCATAAAATTTGTAGCTATTATGACATTGTCTGTGAGCTCGCTGCCAAAATGAATCAATCATAGTACAGCCCACCATTGACTGCCAGCGAACGATGATAATGATGATGATAATGGCGATGTTATTGTCGTCATTATGCTCATACCTTGCCCGATGCCAACAGCTGAACGAACGAAATGCAATCTTTTTATAGATTTCGACAAATTTGAAAATTTATTTGCAAAGCAGCAGCCAGAGCTGCCAACCGAGGAGGGAGGAAGCCAGAGGAAAACCCGAAGAGAACCCGAGGAAGAGGCGAGGCGAACCCAAAGCGACAAGGCGACTAGGCGACAATTGTAGCTTTAATTAGAGTACTCTCTAGGCGCACATACCCTAGCACATATACCTGTACCCCTCCCTGAGAAATCCCCCCCTGAAATCATGTCTCTGGCGCTGCAGCAGCGGCCCTCCCGCTTCCGGCACCATGCGAACACCTACGAGGACAACTATGGCTACACCATGAACTTCTACCAGCCGATGCTGGACTACCTGGACGCCAAGGCCAAGGGGCTGGAGGTGAAGAAGCCCCACCTGCCCTGGGTGAGCGAGCGGGGGCTGAAGCAGTACCGCTCCTCGAACGCGGTGCGACAGTACAACGCCGACGAGATCGTCCGGCTCTCGCGCACCTGCGCCGCGCGCGCCGACGAGATTCTGCTCAGCTTTCGCGCCCAGAAGCGATCGCCGTTCAGTGTGCAGAAGTTCGTCGACGCAACGCGAGTCGTTAAGCACCTTGAACCGGACACAGTTGTCGAGAGATCGCGCCAGCGCCGCCGCCGCCGCCAGGAGGAGCTCGAGGATTTGATCAAACGCGACACGCAAAAGATACTGCAGCGCATCCGTAAGATAGAATTGGACAACGAGATCGACCAGATGTCGGACGACTTTAAGCGCCAGATCCGCGGCAAGTCCGCCAGTGCCATTGCCCAGGCACTGCTCTCGGAGTCGGAGCGGAACATCAAGACCGCCAAGCAGGAGGAGGAGAACTTCATGGCCCAGACTCTGGTCCGCTCCAGCCGTGCCGTTTCCCGTGCCCGCTCCCGGTCATCGTCGCCTTACGGCGATGGCCAGGTGCGCGCCCACACGCTCCACATCGAGCTGATGGACGACCGGCTGGTCGACAAGCTGGACCATCGCGTCTCCTCCTCGCTGCACAACGTCAAGCGGCAGCTATCCACGCTCAACCAGAAGACCGTCGAGTTCTACGCGGACAGCAGGTGCGGTATCGAGGATAAGTGCTGGATCTGCCGTAAGGTCCTGCGCACCCATCCCAAGCTCAAGGACTACAGCTATGTGTATTGGAAGCACTAGTGTCCTGGCTGGGTTGTCCCCCCCTTCCTCCCTAAAGTCCAATTCCCTACCTCTTCGCTCTCATCTTCATTCGAAAAAATGAATATTTTCGGACCTAAAAAATATATATCAAAAAGTGTGTAAAATATAGCTTTTGGTATCAGTCTAAAAGTGTGAAGAATTGGATATAAAAAGGTATTCAAGGGATCTTAAAATATTTCCAAAAATGTGAATAAATAATAGCGTTTCAAGTCAAATAATTGCATATTTAAAACTACTCAAAAGGCCATCAAAATAATGTCTCAGAAAGTTTTCTAAAAGAAATTTTGAAGAAGTCAGAAAGATAGAGGTTCAGTAATTATTCTCAGTTTGTATCAGGTCTGATCAGTCTGAAATATATTATTTTTAAAATGAAGAACGTCTAGAGTTTGACCGAAATCTCTGTCAAATTAAAATAAAATATTGCTGCCTCTTATTCTTTATCAAAAGAATTACTTTGAACACAAAAGTAGAGTAGAGGAATCGATTATAAAAGAAAGACACTTTTTTAGGTGGTACGAGTATCTTCTAATCAGCTAATTGGAAATTGTAAAAAAAGATGTAAGAACTTGTTAATTTGAAAGCTGCTTCAATGCGAACATGTTGCAAACGATTTGTCTTTTCTTTGTAGCCCAAAAATTCAGGGAAATTGTAATAAATGCGAACATTTTTGAATTTCAGCTCAATTTTTGCCTGAGCATCCTAGAACTACCTCCGCTTTTTCCCCCCAAAAAAATAAGCCCCTGTCCCTGTGCCATCTCTATTTGTCTATTTCTCGTTTCTTGTCTGGCACAAAATGTATTTTCGTTTCTAGAGTTCTCTCTCAGTTTGCGGTCTTGTTTCTTTCACTTAGTTGGGCCTGCTTTTTCCCCATTGTGTCTGTTGTGCAGTCTTCTGCGAATTATTTATGTAGAATTATGCGCAGCATATTTGAGCACGGTTAATTGCCGAAAACGCCAACAATTTGCCCATTAATTACCAACAATGTCAGATAAATAATGGGCAAAATGTTGACCAAATAGAGCATTGATTAGTTTAAAGATCTTAAGGGTTTTTGGAATAATTTAGATCATTCAAAAGAGAATAAGGAGGGAAAATATTAAGAAGTAATTATGGAAATATAAAAAGATGCATTCTTCTCTCTGGATTATCTCGTATTAGGATTTCTTAGTACAATTTTATCTTGTATGCATTGGGATAATATTTATTAATATAATTTTAATAACTTATCAAATTTATTGTCAATCAAAATTTTCATGAAATTATTTAGAAGAGCATGTATACTAAGATTATAATTAATCCTACCCCAAATGTTGAGGATCTCAAACCCCACCACTCCGATCATATTTCCCACCCACACCTCAGGTATTTCGGGGCTGTCCGTCCGATTTGCGCGTAGATGGCCCGACCAACTATTGTTGCGGGTTTGGCCTTCAAATTCGACAAGAGATTTATTTTATTTTCAAACCTCAGAAAACTGATGCGCATGACAGCAAAAACAATCACGAAAACGAAGGCGAAAAAAAAAAACGAAACACGAACAAAATAAACCCAGCAAATATTTTTGCGTAAACATTGAAAACAATGGCAGGGAAAAATTAAAATCTAAATGGGAATACTTAAGTTTTCTAGCTAAGACACAGAGACAAGGCAAATACCTTGGCAAGGCGACAGCAATGAGCACACGATTTTAAGATTAAGTAACCAAGACCGGGGGATCTTTATAAGAAAAACAATATCAGAGCGTTCCACTGACAGAAAGATCATCGGAGAGGAGAATTTCTGGCAGATGCTGCTAGTGTTTTATGATATAATTGAGAGATACTCTGTTTTGTAACTAATTAATTAATTAATCAAAACAACTTCCTAAATATCAACCTTAGTTTTTTAGGAGGAAGATAATATCTTTTAATAGCTTCAGTATTTCTACCTAACTTCAGGAGGAATATGACTTTATATTAACTTGTATACTAATGGGAAGTTAATAATAATTTTTAAGAATTTTATATGGGAGTTTATTAGGTAAGGAGCATGGAAAATTATTCTTTTAAAAGGAAACATATATCTTAATAAAATACTTATTATTAGATATAAAACCATTGTTGCCATAACTGCATTTTACCTTTCATGTTAAACCTTTCCTAACTAGAAGAAATATACCAGAAATTTCTTAGTCATTTTAATTAATTAATAGCCAAGTCTTAGATTCAATTTAGAAAGTGAATCAGGTAGAGTATTCAGAAATGCAGACATTACTCAAATTTAGTTGGCAAGACGAGTGCACCTACGCCCAAGAATAGACGCATGATGCACTTACCCTAAAAAAGAACCCAAAGAATTAGAAAAAACTCAGGGGAGAAGGAACTACTTAGCAAATACTTTGGCATGTAAGCCCCAAGCTATTTGTGACAAGTTCGATGTCTTTATCATGCGTAAAAATACACTGAAATTCGCGAATGCGAATGCAGCGGCTGGCGAAACAATGAAGCATTTTTGACAATGCCAGAGCAGCACCTGAGTGAGTGCCGCTCGACTGCTGAGTGCTGCGAAAAATGCAGTTTGTGGGTCAGACATTGGGGCCAAAAATAGAGCCAGCAAAGCGAAACCTCAGAGGGTCATCGCCGCCGTGTTTCTGGGGCTGCTACTTCCAACGGGGGATCTCTCATTATCGATATCGATTGGGGGGAATATATTTTCTATGCCGTCTATAATGCCGATTTCCATACTGCAGCAAGCAGACCTCCATCGAGATCGAGCAGCTCAATGCCCGCGTCATCGAGGCGGAGACCCGGCTGAAGACCGAGGTGACCCGCATCAAGAAGAAGCTGCAGATCCAGATCACCGAGCTGGAGATGTCCCTGGATGTGGCCAACAAGACCAACATCGACCTGCAGAAGGTGATCAAGAAGCAGTCGCTGCAGCTGACCGAGCTCCAGGCCCACTACGAGGATGTGCAGCGCCAGCTGCAGGCCACCCTCGACCAGTACGGCATCGCCCAGCGCCGCCTGGCCGGACTCAACGGAGAGCTCGAGGAGGTCCGCTCCCACCTGGACAGCGCCAACCGTGCCAAGCGCACCGTCGAGCTGCAGTACGAGGAGGCCACCACGCGCATCAACGAGCTGACCACTTCCAACGTCAACCTGGTGTCCATCAAGTCCAAGTTGGAGCAGGAGCTGACCGTCATTGCCTCCGACTACGAGGAGGTGTCCAAGGAGCTGCGCATCAGCGACGAGCGCTTCCAGAAGGTCCAGGTGGAGCTGAAGCACGTCGTCGAGCAGGTGCATGAGGAGCAGGAGCGCATCGTGAAGCTGGAGACCATCAAGAAGTCCTTGGAAGTCGAAGTCAAGGTGGGTTTTATAATCTTATTTAATAAGGGGATTATTTGGAACGTAAGTACTATTAATTAATCTCTGGTAAATCCCCACCAGAACTTGTCCATTCGCTTGGAGGAGGTCGAGCTGAACGCCGTCGCTGGCAGCAAGCGCATCATCAGCAAGCTGGAGGCCCGCATCCGTGACCTGGAGCTGGAGCTGGAGGAGGAGAAGCGCCGCCACGCCGAGACCATCAAGATCCTGCGCAAGAAGGAGCGCACCGTCAAGGAGGTGATAGTGCAGTGCGAGGAGGACCAGAAGAACATCATCCTGCTGCAGGACGCGCTCGACAAGTCCACTGCCAAGATCAACATCTACCGCCGCCAGCTGTGCGAGCAGGAGGGCGTCTCCCAGCAGACCACCACCCGTGTGCGCCGCTTCCAGCGGGAGCTCGAGGCTGCCGAGGATCGCGCCGATGTGGCCGAGTCCAACTTGAACCTGATCCGCGCCAAGCACCGCACGTTCGTCACCACCTCGACGGTGCCCGGATCCCAGGTGTACATCCAGGAGACCACAAGGACGATCACCGAATAGAGTGCCCAGCACCGAGATCATTTCACAGTCGATCTGGCGGAGATCGGAGATCGGAGTGGAGAACGACGAGATCGAGATCGAGAATTGCGTGAGAAAGTTTTTATAATTTAAATTTTTTTGTCACCCCCAACGCCGGATGCAGCGACCAAGAACCCAGTGGACACCGGCGGGGCTCGTATAGGCTACACACTATAAATACATAACACTACACATCCTATCTATATAATAATAATACTATTTTGAAGTTCATGTAATTTAATTAAAATAATGAACCTGAAAACCTAAAACAAAAATAAAAACAAATCAACGAAAACTTGGCAGAGTTTTGCTAGCGATAGAGACAGACCATAAACCATAATCCACATATACTATATACTTTACACTATATACTATATACTGTACGTAGAGATGAGAGAAAGAGAGTTGGCTGAACCATAACGTTCGATGGACTTGGACTTCGATTTGGATCCAATCGGAAGTCGGACTAATCGTCACCACGAGAATATACCCACTAAGCACGCCACAGCAGCATCGAGTTAACCGAGTTACAACCGCTTCTACTATTTGTTTTTAGTTCACTTTATGTTTAGTAGGTAAATTTCTGTGTGCTCGTAACGAATTTGAATTTTACATTAAATCAACATCAACAAAACTGAGCAAATTTCACATTTTTTACTTTGTATCTTGCAATAAAAACGAAATTCTATACATAATAATAACACATAAGAAATGATAAGTGCAAATTTTCCTCAAGGGTTTAACTATCATGTTGTGGGGGGATGGTTCACCGATATATTTAATAATACTTTTCAGTACGTATTCCTAAGTTAATCACTAAGTTTTTTCAAGTAAGTATTTCAGAGTTTAAATCACCACCCAAAAAGGATGTTGGTTTTAGCTTAATTTTAAAAATAAATACTTCAGAGACATCCTTTTGAAATTTCCTGTCTCCCTTTGGAATCAAATTATATATTCCCATTCCCAGAAAAGTAAAACCGTATATCTCGCTTTAAGCTATCACTATTTATTAAGATTTTCTGGGCTTTTCAACAGCAGCTCTTAGATCGCCGCAACGGCCAATTTGGATTCGGTGTTCAGAACCGCCGACTTCTGGCCATAAGCACCGCCATAGTGGCTCTTCTTGAAGACTGAAATTACAAAATTAAAGCAAAAATAAGTTAAAATAATCTTAAATGGATTTTTCTATAAATTGAGTAATACTTTGGTATATTAATTAATTAATATTTTTAAAAGATTTAACGCGTTTAGTTCGATTAGTTTTCAGTCCAAACCCGATTTTAGTTACTTAATTTATCCATTAAACCCGCTTAGATTATAGAACCCACCTGGATCGATCTCGGCCACGAAGGAGCGCGGCGGCAGGGCAGCGGCGTAGAGCTTGTCCAGAGGTCCATAGGGACGGGCCAGGAGGGGCCTGCCCTGCTCCCAGCCATATCGGTTGAGGGCATACCAGTCAGCACCGTCCAGCTTGGCGGCGGAGGCAGCTGCTCCGGCGGCATTGGTCAGAGCAGAGGCCTGGGCCTCGGCGGTCTCGGCCGCCTTGACCACATCGTATCCAGAGTATCCGGGACGGCCGTAGATGGGTCGGTGGGCCACGGCGACGGCGAGGCAGAAGGCCATCAGGCAGAGCAGGCGCAGGCTGGCGGACATGGTTTTTGGCGGTGTGGTGCGAGGAGCAGACTGGTTGGAAAACTAATTAGCCAGAGCGTGTGTCCAAATTGCTTTTATAGCAACACCATTTGAGCTGGCCAGCGATTTGTGAGCTCCCCAGACGTGACCAAACCCCGCTCGGTGGCCAGTCACTTTCGGGGGGCCGTCAGCCGCGGCAGCCAGCATCTCCATCCCCCCGCGATAAGTCCGGATCGTCTCCAATTTCTATGCTCATTGAAAATGCGGGCCAAATTGGCCCCGCCCGAGAAGCTGCTCTCCATTGATAGCAACTTCCCCCGGCTCGGCACGCTCCGCTGGCTGCTGGCCGCTGGTGTGTGCGGTATCGGGGCTTTGCCCGAAGTGCTCCACTCTACTCCGATCCCATCCCCATGCCCATCCCTCCGTGCACGCATCGGACATTGCGGCCGCGTAGGGGTTAAGCCAGCGATCAATGAACCGGAACCTGAACGAACTCAGCTTCTCGGCAAGATAGCTTCTGTTGTCGCAGGCATGTCAAGTGAGCTTTGTTTCATTTGGGAACTTGGGAGACATTATTCTCTGGTTGAAAAAATCGTTTTAGGAAAAATGTTTAAATTTTTAATATATACTGTAAAGAACCAAGAGTTAAGGTACTTAATATTTAATATATTATTACTAAATATTTACGGGTTTCTAATTCGAAGATTGTGTGGTTTCACTATTTTTTTAAAAATGTATACCTAAAACCAATCTAAAAATGAAAATTAAGTATAACCTATTTAAGAAATAATTTAACAAGTTTTGTGTAAGAAAAGTTTTTACAAAAAATATATAACATTTTAGGCTTAACCTCTAAACAACTGTTGAGTAAAAACCTGTATTTTATTTATTGTTTAATTCCCTTTGAACTTTTAATACAATAAATATATAAACAAAATATTAATAATCTAAATACAAGCTTCAATTAAAATTCAATCTTGTTCATGGTAGGTTTAGTTTGAAAATGTTCCTAATATTATGAACTATGGGAATAAATCTCAAAAAAACCTAAACGAGTATTAGTATTAAGAAGTCATATTTCCAAATATAAAATAAAGCAGACTTTGAAATTAGCTTTAAATTGTTCATTTTCACTATAATAATAATTTTAACTTTCAAGTTGTTTTCAAACCAGTTATTCCAAGAAAAAGTAGCAAGAAACTTTATTAAATCTAGCCTTAGTTATCTACGCATGTCTAATAACTGTATGAATAAAAGAAAATTACCTGTAGCTCACCAAACTTTATAAATCACAAAATAATTCCCAAAGCTATCTCAAATTCACCAGAACTGTGCCGCAACCGAGCCAAGAATTCTCGGTATGATTCACCGCGCATCGAGCGACTCGACTCGAATGTCAAGCGAAGGTGGCGCAATGGCCAAGAGTTCGGGCCAAACAAGTCAGCAGATGTGTGTTTGCTTACCAGCCAGAAAATATGCGCGGCAATCGGCGAACCTCTTGGGGCACTTTCTCGCCCCAAGATTATTGACCGACTGAATTGGCAATTGAATGTTCACGGCTCCTCCTCCAGCGGCTTCCCGCTGTGAGTGGACCGGGGTAAACAAATCCGGAGCACGTTCGCCGCTCTGCCTCCGGTCAATGTCACTCAAAGACATTCCCGTGGGGAGCTGCAATCAAGTGCAGCAGCTGCAGCAGCTGCATTTGAGCAATTGAAACCCCAAAATTGTGCTCCCCCAGTTATCAGCTCCCTAAAAATTAGTTAGCCCAACAAATTTATGTTTTTCCAATCTTCGTTTATTATGTTCACGTCCAGGCTCAAATCAAGTATCCGCCTAGGTGGCCGCTGGCTGGGACTAAGCATCCGCCTAGTAGGCGACGCGGGGTCCGCCGTAGGGGCGCTGCTCGCGGTACTCCTGGCCGTATCCGTGCTCGGGAACGTAGAGCTTGGCCACCGGCTCGGCGGCGCGAACGGGCAGGATCACCTTGCTGTACTCCGGGGGCGAGACGTAGGCGCGGTAGTTGTTCTGGCCGGGATACAGCAGGGTGGCGCCGGCAGGCTGGACGGTCCAGCGGGGTCCGTAGCCGCGGTTGTAGTTGTTGCCGCCATAGCTGGGACCACGACGTCCGTGTCCGTAGCCGCCGACCTGAATGGGGCGCAGGATCTCGTGGTTATGGCCATAGCCTCCGCGGGGTCCACCGGCGATGATCTCGACGGGGCGCTCATACCGCTGACGACCCTCGTTGGCGGAAGCTGCCGAGCTGGCAGCAGAGGCGGCACCGGCGGATCCAAGGGACCGCTCCTGGCCGTAGCCACCGTAGTTGGCGTAGCAGCCCACAATGCAGGCGCAGAAGAGAAGAGTCTGCAAGGGAGGGACAGAGAGCGGGTTAAGATCCAGTCACGGTCATGGGGAAGTCAGGTTCAGGGAAGTCTTCAGGGACGCGAGTCTACTTACAGCGAACTTGTTCATGGCTATGCTGTCTGGGTTTCGGCACAGTTGGCACAATTAACAAATTAAATGGCAAGCACACTTCTTTATATAAGCAAAATAATTGTTGCACTCGAAACGTGATCTCGCCCGGAAATTTATCACGGCTTAAGAGCCCGCTGCTCCGGCTCTTCTCGGCCAGCTCGACCAGCTCGCTGGGCGACTTTCTGCGAGTTTTTCGCATTTCCCTAGCCAGAGATACCGCCGCTCCGCGCTCGACTCGTTTTGGATTGAGCAGGTTGTCCGGTTGGCCAGGTTTGTTTACCAGCAGCCAGATACAGCCACTTGGCCGCCGACCTTCGTTGGGGGCGGCAAATGCGGATGACCCCATATCGATGATGGTGGCCTCACTGACTCTGGGATGCGTGAGCGCATGCGGGCGGATTGGGGTATTAGGGGTTAATCCCACCTGTTGCTAGAGAAATTGGGGTTAAATTCAGATGGTGAAGATCCCTTGCCACTTAGAAAGTTAACCTTAAATGCCTTTTATATATGAAGATTTAAATAGAATAACTTAGAAATCAAATTTACCTTTAAGTTCTGCTGCTTAAATATTTCTTTTGGATCAAATCAATTTCTGAAAACATTATTCCCGTAAGAAAAATATAGCCTAATTCGCAGTTACTAGTTTTGGGAACCTAAAGTAGCTATTTTATTTTCAGTTCATGTAAATATTAATCAGCAATCATTATTCTAAAGACTTTAGTAGTATTGTTTCATCAACAAGTGTGGGGTCTTTTCACAATTGTTTGACAAATATGTAAGCATATTTTATGATAAATAATAATCAATATTAAGCCAACAAAAATACAAGATCAAGAAACAAATTAAGAGTGTTGCTGAGAATATAAATAAATGATTAAATTTTTGCAAAACTCAGTTAAGAATAAAAGTCTAGACTACTTAAGACCTCTTGAAATGTGCATTGAAATTATTTTTCATTACAAGAAATATGCATCTCGTATACAAAATTGATACTAGCTTTAGTAACTTTATTTAATAAAGCCTAATATAGAGTATGAACTAAAGGTACAATCTTATTCAATCGAAGCCCTGGAAGCTATGGCTGATACCCATCCTGTAACTTAGTTTTTAATTAAGCCAACAGTGTACAACTAAATAAATTAATTAAGTACTATTAATTGTAAGATTTTGGAAATGAAAATTATTTTAACAAATCATTATTTTTTCGGTTGACAATATTTATTTCACTTTATTTTTAATTCCAATTAATAATTCCAATTAAATTAATAAGAGCCTCCAACGGCCAAGTAAGTTTGAAAGATCAACCACACTTTGAAAATAAATATAAATAGATTAAAACTCGGGGCTATAATATAGGTTGGTGGTAGTACCAACACATTAGATTGGGTTAATAACTCAGTGGTTGCAATTTAAATGCGAAGTTATAAGTAGAAATTAAGTTCAATGGATAAAATTGAGGAACTTCAATCTCTATCTAAATCTAACATGTTTAATATTTCACGATTTAGTAATATTATTAAGTTTACCAACGGATTAACTTTAGTTCAATTCAAGTTTTATGGCTTTAAGCAATTACTTTCCTGTTTAAAGGTTTCTGGGAAAATCACCCAACATCCGTACATTAAAGCTCAACTCTGGCCTGGAATATAAGCCAAGACAGGCCCACTGTCTTTAGCCAATGTCGCTGAAAAGTATGCCACTGAAAGTATTCCCAATCACTGCCCCCTTCAAAGACAAGACTCAATATGATTTTTGTTCAATATTTTCCGTTGCGTTCAAGGTGTTCTTTTATTCGCCGATTCTCAGAGTTTCGCTTTGACAGCCACTCGAGGAACTGAACAAGTGTTCGATAGTTCGAATTAGTAGCGAATGCCATGTCCGTACGGTCCACGGTGGCCAATATCACCGCCGTCGATCACATAGCTGGGGACAGCGTACGAGCGGTAGCTGCCCTTGTTCACAGCGGCGGCGGAAGCGGCGGCAGCAGCAGAGGCACTGGGCTGCTCTCCGTAGGACCTGAGCTCCCGGGGACCATAGTTGTTGTAGCCACGGCCGTAGGGGCGCTGCTCCTCGTAGACGACGCGCTGGATGCCGCCATAACCACCACCATATCCTCCATGGTTGCCGTAGACTGGGTTGGCGTTGATGTAGGCGAAGAGGGCCAGGGAGACGCAGACAATCTAAGGATAGAGAAGGATTAGCTGGCTGCCACTTCCTTTCCTGGTTTGCTTGTAACTTACCAGGTACTTCATGGTGAATTAGTTAGTTTTGTTGGTTTGGGGTAATCAATCAAACTATGATTTACTGGACAGCCAACGCCCGCTTTTATACGCTAATTTCCCAGCCTGGATATCTACGTGACCTATATACACATAGGTCTGTTTAAGCCCCAAACCGCATTTCATAATTGCCCGCGCCGTGGAATATACTCACATTTGATTTATGTATTTCCATGTGCCATTATAAAATCGCTTGGTTACGCGATGTGTTCATTGTTCCGGAGGTGCCTCGAGCCCGGCTCGAGTCCCTGTCTTGATAGTTTCACGAAAAACACACTCACACGCGACTCTCTCTCTCAGAAGGCGAACGCTTTGTTTTTAAAATAAACTCCACAAATTAAATTTGTTGTAATTGACTTTCCGTTTTTCACATTCTTGGGGTAATGCTTTACGGATCGGGTGTGTCCAAAAAACGTGTAAATTATAGAATAGGGTGTTCTAGATCTGGCTAAGACCCATTTTTGTTCCTGGGAAATATTTTCTTTAATAACAGGATTGTATATAAGCTGGTCCTTGGATTGACTTTATATTGGGACACTTTACAAATTATTTGAAATAGATTTTAAATGCTAAAAGTTTGAGAAATTATTACAAGACAATAACTAAACAGAACTTGCAATTTAAAAAGGTTTTAATGTAAATTAAAGCCAACAAATATTCTTAAAGTTGTTGTAACCTTAAAACTCCATAAAAGTCCATAGCTTCATTTATAGAATAAATTAATTTAATACATGAAAGCGCCCATAATTATGTTGTACCTAAGAAATAATCTTCTTAACTTTGCAACTTAAGCCAAGAATAATTGCTTTTTCATTTAATTTCCAGATCAAGCCAAATGCTGGTGGCTCCAATTCTCATATATATTTTGCATGGCAAAAGTCTCATCAGTTGCTTGCCAATTCAGCACAGTTAAAGCCAAACAAAAAATTTCCCCAATAAATAATTAAATAAGCAACTAAATAAAATAAAATTAAATAAATAAAAAATAAACACAGGTCACAATTTAAGTCTTGATGTTTCTTGGTTTTATTATTTGGGCCTTGTCGCTTATTCAAGTAACTGGATCACTGTTTGTGGGGGTTTCCCCGCTTAGTAGGCGAACTTCTTGTATCCCTTCTGGCCAGCCACGGAGCTGGAGGCAGCCGCCGCGGAAGCACCCTTGGCCTCCTCGCCGCGAGCGTACTCCTGACGGGGTCCGTAGCCCCTGGGCTCATACGAGCGCTCCACATAGCGAGGTCCTTCCTTCCAGACAAGAGGTCCGCCGGCGCTGGGAGCGGCCAGGGCGAGCTTGGCCAGGGCAATGGCCTCTCGGTCGACTGGCGGAGCACCGCCATAGCCAGAGCCGGAGTACCTAGGTGCGCCAGAGTAGGCTGCGGCCAGAGGAGCCGCCTCGTAGCCGCCCTGATGGCGTCCACCGTAGCCGCCGCCGTACGAGGGAATGATGGCCTTGACGGTCAGGGCAGGCTGCACCTGGTAGGCATAGCCGCCGACTGGGGCACCGTATCCACCGCGGGATCCGCCATAGGGACTGGCCGAAACGGCGGCAATGGCGCAGATGCAGATGCACTATAAGATGGGTAAGAAAGTCACCTTTAATTCTCGATTCCTTGGTGTTTAAAAAGGGTTTTAGGGATCTTCCTGTTCCTCCAGGATTTATCAACTCACCATGAACTTCATCATTCTGAGGCTGAGTTGGTTAGTTGATCGTTGCGAAGGTAACTAATGTCTCAGCTGGGGAACTGTTTTGTTTTTATACGACGGATCCCCAGGCAAACGCCAAAGGCTTACGTAACGAAAGTGATGCAAGTTTCGGCTCTCGGAGCTGGCTCTCGGCGGCGGCTTGACCGGAGACGCAGCTCCGGGTCTCAGCTCTTTGTCCGGCAATCTCGAGACGCCGCCGGAGACGTGCAGCCAGGCAAGAGCTCGGGTTCTGGCCCAAAAACGGCCCGTCTGCTCTTACGCCATCGTCTGCCGGAGACGAGACCCAGGCCCGCCGTTACGTAAGATTCCGACAGCATGAGTCTTCGTGCTCCGGATCCGCATAGTTTCGACCCACTGTGCCGCGAGCTTGGCACCGATTTTTCAATGACACACCCCGGCCAAGGCAGTGGCCTGAACTTTCTGCTGCGTTGGTATAATTTATATACAAAAGCAAAAAAACTGGAGATAAAATTACAATAAAATTATAAACAATTAACCGTTCGTTCTTTGGACTTTTCAAACTGCCGCGCTAAGCTTTTTATAATTCTCTAGTTGTGAATGGCTTGGAGGCAAACGCTTAATAATGAATAATGACTTATTTGGATGTGGGCCAGGCTCAGGGCCCCAGCATCCAGCAGGCAGCCACCGATCTTTCTCCGGATGCAGTAAAAAAAGATGGGATTTACTCTCTTTAAGATTTCTTTATTGTGGACTCCAAACTAGATGCTTTGCTCTTAGGAATTAAGTAAAAATGTTATTAAAAGGCAAACCCGATAAATATTAAATATTAACAGTATTCGCGGCGTAATGTTAAGAGACAGCTCAAGCTGGGTTAAGAGTGCCATCCTCTCTCCTCTGGTATCCAGCTTAAGTCCGATATAGCCCGCTTGTTGGACAAGATACTTAACAGGCGGAAACAATCTAGATGAGCGACACGTCTGGGCCGAGCCCTCAGACTTTATAAGAGCCGAGCCGCCGCTGGTCAGCACAGAAAACTGGCTCACAAAATGAGAAGTCTGCGCTGCAAGGTGTGATTGAGTGATTAAGAGTTCATCATGGGTAGTTGTTACTGTAATCTCTCTCTTTCTCTACAGATCCTAGAGGTGGCTGTGATGCTGATGCTGGCTGCTTGGCAGATGGAGGCGGCGGACAGCGATGACTGCGGCTGCGGGCAGCGGGGCTGAGATGAGACATCAATAAACAAGCGACCTGAGCAATGCATACAATTTGATCGGTTGGGGGCTGTGGGTTTCTGGGGCAGAAGACACGTACGTATCAGCTAGTCGCTGGCCAGCTGAGCGTCGCACATGGCACGCAGCCGGCCGAGCAGCGTGTGCAAATGCTTTGGGCCAGCTGCCGGCCATTGCTGGGCCCCTGTGCCCTGCTTCCCAGTCAAGGTTTCCATATACATGCGCTTGTACAGCTTGGACAGCTGCTTCGGGTCCTTGCCGGTCATCATTAGCTTGGTGAGAGTCTTCAGAGCGTTCTGCAAGCGGCTCTCAAAGAGCGTCAAATGGCCGGCGAACTCATCATCCACCGCTTGGCCACTGTTTGCATCAATGACGTAGCCAAAGATGAGCTGGCACTGCAAGCAAATGTCCAAAGCCGCTTGCATTTGTTTGATCTTCTGTGAGGGGTGCGTGGAAACTAAAGGTAAAGCGGGGGAAATTAGTTGGAGTTATTGTCTGGTAGCTTCTTATAGTTACTAACGTTCGGCCAGAAACTCGTGCAGGGAGATCCTCTCCAGCTGCACCACCAGCAACTCGCTCGTCTCCTTCAGAGCCTCTAGGATTTGCGTGGCCCTCTCGTAGTGATACTTGCAGAGTTGCAAGGTGGCTTTGGGTAGCTGGGAGAAGTCGCAGCTGCCATGGGAACGCAGCTGCGAGTAGTGGAAGGAGGCAATCCTGGAAGAGATGGGTTGGAACATTACCTTCTTGCTGTGATTCCAGGTCGGGCGTACTTACCTCTTGTGTATCAGCCCCGATCTGAAGCTGTAGAGCACTTGGCGCGCGCCCGGATGCTCCACATCGCAGAGTCTTAATGATTTCTGCAGCAATTCGGTGACTTCCTTGGAGGCCTCCACGAGGCTGCTCTTGTCAGCCGAGCTGAAGTCTTGGAGTTGCTTGGCCAGGGTGAAGGTGGCAGTGGACAGTTCCCAGTGGACCAGGTCCCAGAGCTCGGCATTGGCCTTCCTGGTGTCCAGGCAGTCTTTGGCCTTTTCGTAGTAGCTAAAGGCCTCGCTATAAAAGGCCTTTTGGGTGTCTAAGGCTATGGCGCTGGGGTGGAAAGTATGAATTTAAGGCAGGATGAGGATAAGCCAGGATGAGGCCAAGACTCACCTCTCATTGGGCATGGTGAGGTGGGCCCGCAGACGCATGAACCTGCCCATGTTGCAGTAGAGAAAGGCCAGGTTCACGTTGTCCTGAACGGCGGTGAAGGCCTCGATGCCACGACGCAGGCAGTCATAGGAGTTGACAGTCAGCTTCACATAGAGGGGATCGGCGGAGTCAGAGGCGGGTGTGTCCTCCAGTTTGGCCTCCTTCTTCTTCATCACCTCGCTGTACTCCTCTGTGAAGCAGAAAGGGATCGGATATAGCTTAGGGAAGCCAGAGAAGGTGACTCCTCGACTTACCCTGCGCCCAGTACATGTACTTCAGGCCCAGTTCGTTCCTCACGTTGCCCAGCCGCCGCAGCAGCTCGTTGCTCTCCGCCTTCTGGGCATGCTCCAGCGCCTGCTCGTAGCACTGGCAGCTGTGCAGCATCACCTGCTCCACATTCCTGACCGGCGCCAGGCTGGGCAGCTCCTCCTCCTCGCCGTCCAGCTCCAGCGTCAGCTCGTCGCTGATGACCCGTATGGAGGCATCCTGCTCCTCAAACTGCCGCTCGTACTCCCCGATCTCCTCCCAGTGCTTGGACATTTGGAAGAAGCAGTCCCCGGCCCGGCCCAGCAGGCAGCTGTGCTGGGAGACCACGTTGGCCATGTACTTGTTGAGCACCTGCTGGCAGCGGCAGGCCAGCTCGATGGCGCGCAGCGTGGCGCCGTAGCTGCGGGACTCGTAGTGCTGCTCCGCCAGGGTGGCGAACGTCAGGCAGGCCTTCTCCAGCAGCAGCAGCTTAAGGTGCACGTTCCAGGAGCCGAAGTGCTGCGAGTTGAACTTGGCGCTCAGGGCCGTAGAGGACTTGGACTTGGAGGTGGCAGTGGTGGCCAGTTCCTTGGTATTGCTCCGCCTGGCCTTGGAGCTGGAGCTGGGCTTCTTGGCTACGACCGGCACCGCCGGCGTCTGGCCGAGCTTCAGCTGCTCGTACGGCAGCGGGATGGCGCTGAAGGGCTTGGCCATGTTGGGGTTCTGCTCCTCGTGCAGGATGCGCTGCCTCTCCTCCTGCTTGGCGTGCGTCTCCGACTCCTTGAGCTTCTCCTCCTGGCTCCCGTTGAAGTACTGCAGGCAGGAGAGGCCCGAGCTGATGTGCTCCAGCGATATGCTGCACCGCTCGGCCGTGGTGGCCAGGAGCGGAGCTGGCTTGGCCTTCTTGGCGTGCGACTTGAAGTCCCGCAGGGCGTCGCAGATGTGGCGCACGGCCACGTTGGCCCGGCCGCCGCCCTGCTCGCTGCTCTGGTAGCTCTTCTGCTCGGCGGGATCACTGGGATAGTTCAGTGGCTCGTCCTCATAGTCGTCCTCCTCGTCTTCGTCCTCCTCGTCGTCGTCGTAGAGGGACTGGTCGTCGGAGTCCTCCTCGAACTTAGGGGCCTTGGGATCGATGCCCGCGGGCACATGGAGATCCGAGAGGATGTAGTGCGAGGAGCTGACGATCTGCGGATACTGCTCCTTGGGCAGCAGCTTGATGCAGTTGTCCAGCAGGGCGCGTATGTTGCCCGCCGCCTTGGGACTGATGCGCGGCAGCGAGTTCTTCATGTTCCGGGCCACCGAGTAGAGCAGCATGCCCACGGGAACGGTGAAGGGATTGACCTGCTGCTGCGGCTGACCGCCCTCGGACTCCTCGGCCGCCGCCTGGCTCTGACTCTGACTCTGGCAGAGGGTGGTGAGGTCGTACAGCTTGACCACGTCGTCGTTGCGCCCCTTGAACAGCCAGTAGGTGTGGCCCGCCTTGGTGGCGTTGGCCTTGAGGAAGGCCAGGATGTTCTGGGCCACGTTGCGGACCACCTGCGGCGAGAACTGCGAGTTCTCCAGGTAGGGCAGGTCCTCAGTCTTGATGATCTCGTACTTCTGCACGATGCCGTCCAGGTGGTAGCACATCACCACCTCGGGCACGTTGCACATCAGGTTGTCCAGCCAGTAGTCGATGCCGGTGAGCACGTTGATGGGCTGGGCGGCGTCCCGCAGGCGCAGGCTTATGCACGGCCTGTTGGGCCCCCCGAAGATGGGCATGTCGGTGCCGATGAGCATGCGTATGTCCTCGAAGGTCCAGACCACGTTCCGGTTGAAGGCGTGACTGGACTTCGGGTCCGGCACGTTCTCCTCGATCTTGGGCTCGGGCAGAACGGGTCCCGTGATGGGTAGGCCCTGCCTCCGGCTGGCCAGCTGCGTGGGCGTGGTGGTGGTGGCCACGTCGTAGTCCAGTTCCTCGCCCGTCTGCTTCAGGCTGTGATAGAGGAACTTGGACAGCAGGTTCTTCGTCTGCAGCGCCTCGCGCGACCGCTCCTTCAGGCAGTAGTTGTGCTGTGTGTCGCCGTAGGTGAGGACGTGCTCGAGGATGAACGCGCGCAGCCACTTCCAGTCGTCGTCCGCCTTGCGCAGCAGATACTTCTGGATGTCGAACTCGTCGAGGAGCAGCGTGTTGCCCACCTTGTGCACCACCATGCTGATGGCGCTCTGCGCGCTGTAGGGCAGCTTCAGCAGCTGCTTTATGTTCTCCGCGTCGCTCACCACGTCCACCTCGCCCACGCAGTCGGGGAACATCTGGCCCAGGCGGAAGCTGGCGAAGCCCGCGCTCTGGTACAGCGCCTGGTGCAGGCCGTGGCTGCTGTGCGACGTGGTCAGCCAGTTGAGCGGCGGCAGGTTCAGGTTCGTGTTGCACTCCAGCCGCTTGAAGTGCGCGGGCAGCGGCACGGGCGACAGCTTGATCACCGCCTGGCTCTTCACCACGTCCAGCTCGTGGGGGCCGATGCTGCGGCAGGGTTCAATCTGTGGAGTAATTCGCTTGTAAGTTATCCCACTTGGATGGGGCCCAGTCTCACCTCTTCGTTTCTATCCTCCATGATTGTAGTTCGTCATCGGTTGGTACATGAGTTTCAATAAAACCATGGAAGCTTCAAGAAGCTTGGCGCAGAATGTGTTTTTGTTTTGCCGGCTCAGCTGGCAGCGGTCGGCGTTGCCCAACACTGCAGTGGCTAACAGGCCTGTCAACTTGTTTACAGGACAAGGCCAGGGGCGTAGGGATAGTATTGAATTTTAAGGGGTTTGATTGTATTTCATGAATTCATTCACTATCTCCCATCTTCCACTAACAAAAAAAAAATGAAGTAAATAAATTAACGAGAAAGAAAGCTAACTTCTAGAACCATAAAAAACTGCTATATCTCAAAATTTATAGAAATACGTTGAAAAACAGAGAAGTTAAAATTTTTTTACATTAATTTCGCCATCATTCCTATTTCAGCTATAGGATATAGTAGTCCGATTTCGGTTGTTCTGACATATATGCGTGCTAAAGTAATAAGACTATGCTCAAAAACGGAGAGACTAGTTCGCTTAGAAACCGACAGACGGACAGACAGACGGACATGGCTAGATCAACTCGGCTGGTGATGCTGATCAAGAATATATATACCTTATGGGGTCGGAGATGCCTCCTTCACTGCGTTGCAAACATCTGGTCAAAATTATAATATCCTCTACAAGGGAATAAAAACATGCAATATTTTTGGCTAGTTTTTTAATAGCTAGATTTAATTTACTTTTTAAAAATATAAAAAGGGAAAGTTTTAATTTATTTTCAGTAAACAGATCTAAAGATACCTTTGTTCTTAAAGAGTAAATGTCAAATATATTTAAATCCAGTACACTTTCTTAAAGTTATGGCAAATTCAATGAAAAAATCATATTGCAGTTGTGCCACAAAATTGTTTTCGAAGGGAAGTAGCTTGCTTTGTGATTTTGTTTTTTAATGAAAAACATTGTAAATATTAGAAAAAATCGTGGCACAACAAGCCAATGGCTTAATTAAGGATAAAATGTCCAAAACTCTCATAGAATAAAATCAAAGCCGGTATATTTGTGGGGCCTCAGATAAGAAAATTGTTCGCAGACGAAAGTTTTACAAAATCATTAAACCCAGCAGAAAGAGCAGCTTTGAGGGCTATTCAGAAAGTAATTCACTGATTTTTGGGATACAAAAGAAAAAATATCATGAATTAATTCAGATTTTTGCTAATATTTAAAATGTTTTTCAAACAAAACCAACATCACGAAGCAGGATACTTCCCTTTGAAAACAATTTTGTAGCACAGCTGCAACGTGTTCAGCAACTCAAAACTAGGCGGATAAAAGGGGTATTCACGATTATATAAAAAAAAAAATTGTAAACTAGTGTTATGAACCAATTTAATTTACTTAACCTAATTAAAGTAAACTTTCTAACCCCAAAAATTTTAACTTTTGACATTTACCATTATTTTTTAATGTATTATGAATTTTTGGCCTAAACTGTTTCTGTCTATGAAAAGTTAATTAATCATCGATGAATTTGTCACTGATGACAGCCTGTGACATGCCAATGTTAATTTCATTAGTAGTTTCATCGATGATTGATCAACAAAACCGAAGTTTTTGTGAAGCATGTTGATGAAATGTTTATGACTGCTTCTGCAGGGTATGTATCTATATAAATATAAATAATAATAATATAAAAATATTCAAAAAGCAAAAGAAAGATTAATTCAATAATTTTTTAACAAGATTTATTTGCATAAGGTTTAATCCAGTTCAACACATTAGCTCCTTCAATTCCCCCATTTGCTCCAATATGCCTGGATTGATGTCCATCTCGGTCTGTTTATGCCTGGGGCTCCACCATCTCCTTGTCCCACCTTCCGATTTCGCTGCAAGTGGCCCAATCTCTGGTGGCATAATCTCTAGCCGGCATAAGATTTCATAGATCCTGACGTGGATTATGTGGTGGATAGTCTGCTATAATCTGCTGTAGCTATACCAAAATTCTCATCAAATTGTTGTTTTTCTTTAACATGCGAAAGGGAATCTAGGAGGGTCTGCCCTTGAGAGGACTCGAGTAGTGTGTTGCCTAAGGCAAAATCCTGCCATGGAGTGATAGTGGTTTGTACCTCTGGGTGTGGCATTGCGCTATTAAAAGGGATTTTAAACCGGATTTTGCAGATGGTCCGATTTTAAAATGGTAGGTTGGATTGAAGGACCGGCGGTGGGGTCACATTGGTCTCTGGAACTTCAGAGCATGGCGCATGCTGTTCTTCGGGTTCTTACGCTAATTGTACAGTATGCTCTGCGAGATTCTTCTACTGGCTGAGATTCTTCAACTGACATGATGGCTTTGGAATGGCGAAACAGGCCAAGCTAGAACCAACCCCCTCACTCAAATTCACGATTTGCTCTTCCAAAGTAATCTGCTCCCATTGGCAATCATCCGAAGTGCAGGTGCCGCGTAAATTGTCGAGGAATTTGATGGGTTCCTGCTTGATAAGGGGCAGCTTCTCTGTCTGGAAAGCTAATGGATCGTGTGGAGCGTCGGGCACTTGGGAATGTACGTCCACGTTCGAGGTGTTGAGTTGAGTAGACGGACAACTTTGACTATCTGTAAGGGTAAAGAGAGGTAAGCTTACTCTAGGGAATGGAAGAAATACAACTTTGAAGCTCACCTGACGACATGTCTGAGCTTGCCTCAATAGGCATTACATCAGTCTCGCTATTTTCCTCTTCGCTTTCCACAAAGGTTTTTTTCGGAATCTCGTCAGGTACCGATACTGGATCTGGACTCTTCTCTGGTTCCCTTTCTTTTAAAACTTCTTCAATTAATCTTGCTGAAGTTTCAGCTTGGATTAACCAAGAAGGACCTTTACTCTTGGACATGGATTCTGGACTGTCTTCGAGAATGGCTGTGTCAGAGTTAATACTGATCATTGGGTCACTAATATCATTAGTCAAATCGATAAAATGTGTTTCCAGCAGAGCGATATTTTGGATGTAAGCGACAACATTGATAAAAGACAGTCTTTAAGCTTCATTAATTCTATCAAATCAAAATAATTTACTCACCCTGCATGCTCCGCTTTCCTGATTTGCAGATTAGCCGAGGAATGCGAATGATGACTCAAATTATCCAACTGGGACTGGGGAGGAATCATCAAGAGCTTGTCCCTTAAGCCGGCCGGACATGGCTTTAGCTTATACGGATACCTGTCCCTAATGCTGGGCTCGGAGTAGAAGGCATTGTAATACAGAAGTTTGCACTCATCTTCGTTCATTGTGGAGTACTCGGGCTCTTGCTGCATTCCTCTAACGACATCCTCCAGGTGCATGGCTTTTAGAAATACGTTCAACGCGATAGGTGGCTGAGGTGGGCCAGGGGCCACGGCATCTTCTCCTGGCTTGCGCTGGGACTGAGGTTTTAGCTCGGGCCCGTCACAGACAGGCTTTGCCATTTCAAGTAATTTGTTGGCCAGCTCCGGTGGCGCAGCGTTGAAGTTATATTTAAACATGCTTCGACATTCCTTGTTAGTGTAGAAGCATTTGTAATAGTGACGCAGTAGGCGCAGGCAACTCATTTCATTCCCCAGGATTTCCGTGAGCTTTTCTGGTTGCTTATATCTCAGGACTATGTCCTTGGCCAGATCCACTTTGAGCTCATTATAGTTTACAAACCGCTGAAAGGTTGTAAAGGGTACGGGATATTTGTACCTGATGCTAAAAGGGATTAGGTTAAAAATTCGCACAACGTTCTGCCTTCCTAACCTTACCTTGATCCCTGGTTAAGCGAAGCTGAAGGCTGCTGAGCATTGAGGGTTGTTTGATTTTGGGGCGTAGACTGTTTGGTATTGCCAGGAGTTTCGCTTGGACTCGTTTCCACATTATCAACTTCGGTTATTTCAATGTTTTCCTCGATTTTCTCGGCACTTTCTTCGGCATGTTTCTCAGGAGAGTTGCAAAAGTTCTGGTTGTCTTTCTCCGTGAGATGTTCTCCTCCTTCTGTTGCTGGAAAACTGATCAACATTTTCCTCATCTTGGCAGGACATGGCTTGAGTTGGTAAGGAAACCTATCCCGCATTTCTTGCGATGCATAGAAACCCTTGTAGTAGTCCTGGGCACATTCTTCCTCGGATTTACCCTCGTGATCATCGCACTCTAGCATTTGACTGACTATTTCCTTGAGATTTGCCACTGAGCCTCTAAATAGTTGAAATGAGACGGGATATACGGGGGTTTTCTTCTCATCTACCACATATTTACTTTCCTCAGCTTGAACACTTCCCCTTTCCAGTATATTATTGCAGATATCCACTTCTACGTCAGAAATATACTCTACGTCCAAGTCAGATTCCTGTGAAGAGTCTTCCAGCTGCGGCTTCTGAGCATAACTGAGAAGCAGATCCCGCATCCTGGCGGGACAGGGTCTGAATTTACATAAGAACCTCTTACGGATTTCTGGTGATGTATAAAATCCTTCATAGTATTCCTCAGCGCACTCGGCATCGGATTTTTTTGTATACTCGTCGCAGAGCTTCATTTGCTGAAGAATTTCGTTCAAGTTCTTCACATAACCCTTGAAAATGTGAAACGTTACAGGGAAAAGAGCAGTTTTCTTTGGCTGTTTCTCATTTTCCTTGATTTCCTTGTCATTTAACTTTTCCATCTCCAGATTATCGCTATATTCACATTCCTGATCTACAACTGTGAACTGTGCTTTGACCATCTCATCCTCTTTCGCCGATTCATTCTTGCTTTGTGGAGCAGAAACCGCATTTATGGCTTCTTTGGACCTAGTTGTGGCTTCTTTGGACCTAATTGTGGCTTCTTTGGACCAACTTGTGGCTTCTTTCAGTGTTCTTATGGCCCTCCCATCGAGCGGTTTTGCGTATTCGGTTAGCCTTTCTAGGACCTGAGGATCCGAGCAGGAGAATCGATATGGATAACGATGGCGAACTTCGGGTAAAACAAAGAAGAAACAATAATATCGACGGAAGGTCTTTTCGCAAAGCGGACTAAAAGGATGAGCTACTAACGCAGCCAGCTCAGATTCAGTTTGAGTGACCAGCTGGAGAACAGGTCGAATTATCTCTAGATAGTTAATGCACCGCCGGAAAGTGTCAAAGGAAACGGGATGCATGAAGCGACCGAGACTGAAAGATAAATATTGCATCCAGTGAAAGCTTTTATATAACCTATTATCTTACCTGCCGACATCCACTTCAATGTCTGTCTGGAAAGGTTCCTCCCTGTAAAATAGAAACAAGAGAGAAAGTGTGACCGACTGTATGATACCCGGTACCCAAAGCTTTGTGCGTGAAATTAAATAGCACACGGACACGGAAAAAACACAATGTTGCTAAAAACATGTTGAGCAACGTTGAAAAAAGACAAATTAGGAATTAATACTGTGCCCGAAAGCACGCAACACTTTTTTTCGCTACTTTGTAGCCGCTCAGAAGAAGAAGCAGCATACACAGAAACTTTATTGTTTAATAACTTCCATGTTTATCATCCGATTTAACTCAAATTTCCAGAAAACATCCGCAAATGCGAATGACGGACTATGGACATGGCTAAATAGAATCGGCTGGTGATGCTGATCAAGAGTATATATACTTTATGGGGTCGGAGATGCCTCCTTCTGCCTATTACATACATTCTCGATTGGCACTAACCTATAATACCCTTGTACCCTATGGGTACCGGGTATAAAAAGCTGAGTTCAGGAACTTGTGGGTTCGATGACCAAAAACTACTTACTCTGAATCTGGAAAGGAGTCTTCCAGGAAAAGCCTGGATATGTATTCAGAGCTCATTACGTGTTCCTTCGGTGGTTCGCCCAAGTCCCCTTCAGGGCTTCCTGCAACTTTAGGATTTTTATCCCGATTTTCTTCCTTTTCGGGTGCAGATCTTGGCTCATCTCTCTCTGACGTCGATGTGTCGTCATCTATCCCGAGTGTTTGCTTATCCTTGGCATCCAGTTCTGACATGTTTCGCCTCAGCACCTCGGCTGCCTCCTCATTGGGTATGGTTAGCAGGCGCTTCAGCATGTCCTCGCTGCAAGGCCGCCACTTGAAGGCATATTTATCGCGGATCTCCGGCGTGAGGTAGAAGGCCAGATACAAGGCACGGGCGCACTTTTCAAAGCCCATCGATACGTACTGCCTGTCGTGCAGCTTCAGCTGCCACGCAATGTCGTATATGTTGGCCAAGTGCTCCTTGAACACCTCAAAGCGGACGATGGGGGGTCTGAGAAGCATGGAAGGGAGCATTTTCTATTTGAATTTTAGGTATTTAATCACTTTCGCTCACCTTTCCATATCTGACTTAATCTTCTCCAAAGATTTGATGGCCATTTCATCCAGGGGCTTACCCGGTTCGAGCAACTGCGATAAGAGCGACGGAGATGTGTTCCCGAAAATGTTGGTTGATCGCCGATCGGGGAACATGTAGAACGAGTTGTAGAACTTTTTCAGGATGACATGACACTGCTTTTCATCAGCCAGAAGCGCCCGTCGTTCCTCCTTAGTCATGACAATCAGCCCGAGCACCTTCTTCACGTTGACGCAGGTTTTGAAGGTAGAAAAGGATACGGGAAAGATGAAGGTGCCCATCCTGAAAGAGGTGTGGAAATTAGCAAGGGAAACTTCTTGAAATGGGTGCCACATACCTTGTCAATTGGACCTTCACACCACCTTCTGTCTCGGACTCCGGCATCCAGAGCAAATTGTCCCTAATCTTCATGGGACAGGCTCTCAGCTTGTATGGATATTTCTGGCGCACTTGGGGATCTGTGTAGAAGGACTCGTAGTACCAAAGGGCGCACTCGTCCAGAGTTTTGGCGACTCCGTCCCGCTGCACTTCGACGCATATATCGGGCAGGTTTTGTATCAGCTTCTTGAACATGTCAAAGGACACACTGTCATTCGGCGAGCTGGAAGGAGACTTGTCTGAGTGCTTGATACTTTCTCGATATACATGCTTTCCTCACTCCTTCTTCCTTTTCTTGGGTGGCGACATAATGCCCTCTTCATCTTCCTTCATCTTATCTCTTATTTGTGGCTTAGGCGGAGAAGAAAATGCAGAAGACTAAATCTGAGCAACGCGAATTTATTTCAGGTGTTCGGTTTGCCCGCTGCTTGGAGCTGCCAGCGTTGCCCAACACTAATGTAATGGCTAACAGCCCTGCCAACTTGTTTATAGTTCCGGAGCAGGGGCGTAGGAAGAACTAAACATAGAAAACTCATAACGGTTTTATTAACAGTGACTATACAAATTCCGGAGCTCTCAGGCTCTTAGCACTTAAGTTTCCCAAACTAGTTCGAAGCAACAAGTCGTAAATACGATTTCTGGCAACCCCCTTATCAACGCCTCTGTCTCGAGCTGCCAGCTGATTCTAACAGCGTCGCTTTCCAACACTGCCTTAACTATTTTGTTTTTCCTTCACAAATAACCACAAACTGGCAACAACTTCCCCTAATTCAACACAAAAACTGACATAAAGCCATGACGCTGTTCGCTCTCATCGCGCTGCTCAGCCTGCTGAACACAATCCTGCCGGATTTCATACGGAACTACGTGAGTGCCACCCGTCCACGTTAAACCCGCCTAATTATAGCCCGACCCCTTGCTCCGCAGCTCAAAGTGTCTCGTCTGTGGGGCGCCAGGAGATCATCGGAGCTGACGCAGCTGCAAAAGGAGGTGGACTCCGCCCGTGAACAGGTGGAGGAGGTGCGCAATGCGGAGCACTCTGGCGAATATGCCAGAACCATTAAAATTATGCGCGCCGAGCGCAAAGTGACGGAGGCGGAGGCCAAGCTGAAGTCCGCCCGCGGCGTGGAGAACCTGATGCGGATGGGCATCGACACGGCGGTGTTCTACGGCTCAAAGGTGCTGCTCTCCCTGATCACAGTGGTCGTGAGCGTCCGGAATCGCGGCACGCCTGTAATGGTCATCGACGAGGGCATAAGCTTGGCGCCGTTCACGGGGCTCCTCAGCTTTCCCACCGGCGTGGCCAATGCGATTTCCGTGCCCGCCTGGGCTTTCTCCTGCAACCTGACCTTCCGGCTCATCTACGGATTGGTTAAAAACCGCGGGGCGTGATTTATTCTGCAGAAATACCTTGGTCTATTTTAGCTTTTAGAAGATGCCAGACACTTTAAAGTTTAAACTATGTACTTTGTTATGGTTCGCTAAGCTTCACCACGCATTATCACTACATTGTAACACGTCCCAGTTTTGTAAGAAAACGAAAACACCCAAATTAAATGTATTTTCAAAATAATGAGTATTTAAATAGCGCGCCATTACCCTATCGGGGCTTCGCAACACTACCGAGTTCACCAGTGTTGCGAAACACTCGGCGTGTGTATGCGTGTCATTTTCCCCCGATTCCGATTTGTTTAGTTTTTGTTAGCCGAAAATGGACAAACTAAATGAAAATGCGCGCGAGCGGAAGCAGATCAAGCTGGGCGAGATCGACACAGGCCCCATCCTGGTGGCCCTGCTGCTGGGCTTCATCGCTGTGGGTGAGTAGGCCACGTGGTTGGTTGACTTTGGTCCCCGGGAGTCTCACTTGGACCTGGAATTACTGTATTAAATGCCAATTAAATTCTGCTCCCTAGCCATCTTTGTGATCCTGCGACGCCGCTCGGCTGGCCGCAAGGACTTCCTCCTCACCGGACTTAGTGAATCCGGCAAAAGTGCCATATTCATGCAGCTGCTCCACGGCAAGTTCCCGGCCACCTTCACCTCCATTAAGGAGAACGTGGGCGACTACCAGGCGGGCAACTCATCCGCCCGGCTAGTGGACATTCCCGGCCACTACAGGGTGCGGGACAAGTGCTTCGAGCTGTACAAGCACCGCGCCAAGGGCATTGTCTTCGTGGTGGACTCGGTTACGGCCCAAAAGGACATCCGCGATGTGGCGGAGTGAGTTTGAGCTGGTTTTCCTCGCAAGACACTTGCTAATCCGACTGCCTTTGCAGCTCCCTGTACACAATTCTTGCGGACAGTGCCACGCAGCCCTGCTCCGTCCTGGTGCTCTGCAACAAGCAGGATCAGACCACGGCCAAGAGCGCACAGGTGATCAAGGGTCTGTTGGAAAAGGAGCTGAACACGGTGCGCGACACCAGGAGCCGGAAGCTGCAGTCCGTGGGCGACGACGATGTGAACAAGCCCATCACTCTGGGCAAGCCGGGACGCGACTTTGAGTTCTCTCACATCGCACAGAATGTCCAGTTCGTGGAGGCCTCCGCCAAGGCTCAGGAGCTGAGTCCGCTCACCGACTGGCTGGCTCGCCTGCTGTGAAAAACTCTCCCCTCCATCCTGGTCTGAGATCTAACTCAAACCCAAAACGAACGAATGCGGAACACAAACAGATTGATATTTATTCAGTTGCCTAGCTCAATGTCGCGTATGCATATGCCGTGCCTATACGTATCGCCAGAATATGAATCAGTGCATTGTTAAACCCCTTTTCCCTTTACCCCTTTGCTTCCTTCCACCTTTCCCCGGCTAATTTTAGGTTTTTATGAAAATTTTTGATACCTTTAGCATTTATTTTCTGTTAGATTTCTGATTAAGAATCATGTATCGAAACGATTTATAAAACAAATCCAAGTAAGAATCCTATATGTGTACAGTTTTGGTTAAAAATGGGACCTATTAATTATTTAAGGTTATTTTAAGTATAAATATGGAAACCTAATTTCGAGGCAACAAATGGAAAAGTAAGTAAATGAATTAGCAACAATATTCCGAGCCTGTTGCTGTCAATTTTACATATGGATAATTCTCTGATGTCGAATGCAACGTTCGTACGCATTCAAACTGAAAAAACATGTGCCAAGATATTTTATTTTGACAATTTTATAGGACAATAATTTGATTTCGGGCAATGTTTCGTTTCCAAGATAATATCAAACAAGTAAGAAAGCTACATTCGACTGTGCTCGACTGTGAGATACCCGGTACCTAAACGTTTGCGCTTCACACTAAAAGGCAATTTAAAAATGTACATACACTACATTGTACATACATATGTACATTGGCGCCATTATATCGCACGGCCAAGGCTCGAATGCGCCACCTGTCGGCTACAGCTTGCAACATCAGTGCCCTAGGGCGGTGTGTTAAAATTCTAACCTTATTGCTAATATCTCCCATGTTTATCATCCGATTTTACTGAAATTTTCAGTATTTATTAACTTTTACCCGAAAAAAAACGAGTATAGCTTATTTAACGTTTTTTATGATTTTTGAGGGCGGAAGTAGGCGTGGTCAAATTTTAAAACAAACTTGATCTGCGTGCAACAGATTCCAATGTTGTCAACAAATGTTGGTAACTCTAGCTCTTATAGTCTCTGAGATCTGTTGTTTCACACGGACGGACAGACGGACAGACGGACATGGCTAAATCGACTCGGCTGGTGATACTGATCAAGAATATATATACTTTATGGGGTCGGAGATGCCTCCTTCTGCCTGTTACATACATTCTCGGTTGGCACAAACTTATAATACCCTTGTACCCTATGGGTACCGGGTATAAAAACTAAGGCATACGAACGCGACTTAGACAGAAGTCACTTTCTCGAAAGTCAGTTAAAAAAAACACTCATTCCAGCCAAACGGCAAGGCAGATTTATGTACAATTAATTTTAAAAATATTTTATACGACTCAAAACTATTGGATAGATTTGTTTAAGTTTATTTTAAATCACTGTCGCACGCTACATTTTTATGCGGTTTTTTTTTTAACTTTTAAATTAAACGAGCGACGACGAGGCGAGATGTACTTAAATGATTTCAAATATATTACAAATTTTTTAGACTAAAATTAATTACAAAAAATGTATATTTTTTTTTTTACAAAAACAAATACAATTTTAAAACAATTTATTTAGTTTTAAACTTTTTGTCTGCGTTGATCCATTAATTAATTGCCCATTTGTACATGTATATGAATATTTTTAGTCTATTTAGTCGCTTGCATTAGTAAAAAAAATGAAATTAGGGAAATAATCAAAACTCATCAGAAATTAAGAAATCATAAACCATTTATATATCACTGTGGACGGCATTCCACGTAGTGACGAGTTTTAAACCAAATCTTCTGATATCAATCAAAAACACCTCTTACAAGGTAGCAATTTTTGTGACGATAACCGGCGTTCAGCTAAGATCAGGGGTACTATCTATGTGTTGTAGTTTAACAAAAAGGACCCAAAGTACCAAAGCGGCATAAAAAGGTTTGGCAAAGTTAATCACGGTCTTCGGGACGTTGTCTGTATGAAATAATTTAACTATCATTCGAATAAAATATAATTGCTTGATTTTTTCAGCTCGCATCAATTTGTTATCATCTTTTAAGAAGGCCAAAAATGCCACTAAGATCATATTCATCTATGGAACTTGTTCATTCAAGAATTCATCAGGATCCTATAGAGGCATGTCATCCGCCTTCCTATCCCAATGAGTCCTGCCCAGTTCATCCACCTGCTCCTCGGCCAGTTGGAAGCGTATAGAAGCCATAGAACCATGTTGTCCGCCTTCATTGTGACCCGCTCTTCCTGTCCAAGGAGCACATATAATCCAGGCGCAACGGATTCAACAATTGCAACGTTCAAACATGGTAACTTATCCTAAAATAAATTTTTTAAAATACTAAAAATATGAAATCCACCTAGCGGTCGCTTCGATTAACGAATAGGCCACCTACATTCAAAAATTTGACGGCGCTTTGTCGAAATTCGGGATTAAAATTATTATTAAAAAATAAATAAAATATAAAGTGTCTTTTCTTCTAGAGATAAAAGTCCTTTTATTTTTAATTTGTACTAACAAATGCTTAGCCATTTACTGAAACTAGAATCTGTTCACAAATAAAATAAGTTTTTATTTAAAAATATATAAAGGTAAGTTAGAGAAGTGTGTATTCGATTATTATTTAGTTTTACTATCTATTCTTTACTCTACAAAACGGATAACGCTTTATTTCTACCTCTTATCCCATTGGTATACATAGTTTTTATAATAGACCTTAAAACCAAGTAAATCTTTTAGCTAGATGAATGTAATATAATATTCTTTTGTTTGGAGAACCACAGCTGCTGGAGCTGGCACATACACATACATAGACTTTGTAGTATAAATACAATAGCAGTTGGCATTGGCATTCAGTTCCCGACAAGGCCAACTGTCCCAGAAAAAGGGATTTTTATTGGCCAAACGCTGACCAAACGTTTGGCGCATGCGCAAGCTTTCAAACCTTTTTCGCGATTTGAGACCTTCCTTCCACTTCCACATCCACTGGCACGGCCACGGCCGAAACAGCTGTCGATGAGCTGCTCTGGCAGTCGATCAATCCCATGGATACGACCGGTGGAAGATCAAAAAGCCGCCTCGAAAATCAATGAGCGCTCGCCTGCCCTCGCCGGCTCCGTCTCCGCTGACTAGATAGAGTTTCTAGGCTGGCTCGGTTCTAAGAATCGGGAGCTTTCATGATTTGCCGAATTTCTTGTGGAAGTGAGCTGGACGGATGTCCCTCTGCTGCTGGCAGCTGGAGGTTGGCTATGGGTTCTGGCCAACTTCGTTGGTGGCATCCGCACCGGATTGATGATGGACGAAAAGCAGAGCTGCGAATTTCGGGGAAAAGTGCCATTAAAACAAAGGCCAGTCTCGGTCTCGAGTCGGCGAGTTAAGCTTTCTGAGTGCTCAATGGGTTTGCCTAATCCAGCGATTGTGACCAGTTTCTGGTTAAGTGGTTCATGGTGGAACCTATACATCCTTTCTAAGATGTGCTTAGTGCCCACGATAAGCTCAAGGTTTCTTAAGCAAAGGATTTAAACAGGCACGTGCCTTAAAAATGTTTTAAAATGAAGTACTCATGCTAGATCAGGAAATTTAATTAATTTTTTAAAAGCAAATTAATTTTTAATTAAATATGTAGCAGATGGATTAGTTTATTAGCTAGTATCTCATCCAAAACTCAGTTTTCTGCTCTATAGCACCTTACCCTATCCCTGGTGACTCTCTGACTTCCTGTCCCAAAAAATCGGACTCTGATTCGTTGTCATGTGCGCACTGAAGCACGTGCTACACCCGAAAAAAGAAGGGCTGGGCCGAAAAAGTGTTCGAGAAATGCAAAGTGCAGCCAGAGCCAGACTTTTTACAGCTGTAGACAGGCGGCCGGGAGTTGGGGTTGGATGGAGGGAGCCATATGTTGCAGACACGCTTTAGCCAAGCGGAAGGAGCCCCATCCCCATACCGATCCCGATCTCGATCCCGGGGCGTACACAGTAGCTGCAAATTATTCACGACTGATTAGGCAGAAAAACGCAACAGGCAAGTCGAAAAAATACATACGATATCCTCGCCGTTCTCCGATTACCACCAGAAATCTCTTCGGCCAGAGGTGAAGCAGAATTCACTGGAAGGCAGACGGACATTTTTGAGGTTAGACGGGGGGCTCTCTGCATACTATATATTGGTGAATATTGAATTACGATCGCAGCGCCGACCGTTAGTTGGCAGTATGAAAGTAAAAAAAATAAGAGACACGCACAGAGATTGAACTTGGCTTGGCCAATAAATCTGCGATTTTTTAGAAAGTCTTTAAGCGATTTATGGGCACACTCCCTGATATTTTAATAAGCCCGCTCGCAATTACACGCTGGGGCATGGGGTAAGATGGGGCCGTTTCCATACATAACAGGGCCTGGGCAGATGCACCAGGCAGGCGCCCATTAAACTTTTATGTACACAGGCGCGACGTTTTGTGGGTTTTCACGAGGAGAGTGCGAACCGATCGCTCGCCATGCACATATGCAATTTATTTTAACACATCGTTAAAGCTCAAAAAATAAATCTTGACGCGCCGGACACTGCAATTATCACCTCTGCATAATCAGCACTGCCGGACAGGCGGACAGACGGACACACGGACAACCGGACGAGGAGTCAACGAGGTGAGCACATCGAACATCGAGAGCAAGTCATGCCCCCGGGTGGAGCTGCTCCTCCGACAGCTGGTTGCAGCCCCGGTTAGCTTTCATTTTTCGGTAACAGGAGCAGAATCGGTGTACTGAGAAAAACATCTTTAAGAACCTATAATTTGTAGTTAAAAGATTCTTACCGAGTAGAGGTACAGCCGCTGGTTTTAAAGTAATTAATAAAGACGACTCTATGCCAACAACACACAAAGATCTTGTCGAGCTGTTTCCTCATTAGAATCCGATCTTGGCCAACTTTAACCTTCAGCGTGATATTCAATAGTTTGCCGTTAGATACCGTTGGGAATTCTAGGAGGAAAGATACGTGACAAGGCCCCTTGTGACCCCTGGACTTAATTCTTTACTTAATGTCTATACTTAGACTTAAAAATATTTTGTGATATAGTTTAAACCTTGTCTAAGCTTGTAGATATGGCCAATCACAACCTTTTTTTGCTTCGATTCCCTACCAAATTTGTAATAATTTCGCGCAGTGTGGTGGAGCATCCGCCCAGCCCACGCGGCCTTAGCCCAGGCTCCTTGGCAGCCGCGTAATGGCAGCCCATTTAGCACCTTGTTGACGCGGCATCTAATTAAACGGTGCGAGACAAGGAGACCGGCCCATCGGAGCCCGGGCCCATCTCGGATTCAAGTTTGGGCCCCTTTCAGCTAATATCGACTGCAATTTCCATGTAATGCCAAATTGTTGCGCCTTGTTGTTTGGGCTATCGCGATGCCTGCGACTGGATGACTGGGTGTGGGAATGGGGAGGATGGTGCTGGCGATGATGATGATGATGAGTGCGATAATGTCGGACACTTGACGCCGCAGTCGGCTGTCATCAGCGGGAATTGGCCCTGGGCCATGGCTTTCAACAACTGCAACACTTTCTCATCACACCGCGGGCGTCAGCCTGGGCTCCAGCGAGTGCTAGTGCGAGCAGGCATTGGTGATTATTTTTGATTTCTGTGCATACATTTCTTGATTAATTATAATGCCCACCGATCTCTCGGGGGGACCCACCAGCGGCAGCTGCGAAATCTGCCCGGCAAATTGCGAGCTTTGGCTGCGCCATAAACGTTTTCTCATGACACGACGCCGGTGCCCACGGATAATTATGGGTTTACTCAACCATTCCCCGGACTCCCGATCGCGATTGCGATCTCGATCCGGATTCGGAGCCACGATCGGGTTCAGTGCGTGCAGCGTGGCCAGTAGCCGTTGGAATCCCTGGAGCAAATATCCACTCCACAAGCCCTCTTCGTGTCAATTGCACATCACGCGCTGTTTCATTAAGTTTATTTTTAAAGGAAATTATTTTTAAATGCAATAATTTGTTACGCCGCCGTTTGGGGGGCTACCAAAATTAGCGTGGTTAAGGGAACTTCTGTAGTGCCCCCCATACTTTGTTCCCAAAGGAGGGGACTGTCCGGCGTGGTAAATTTAGACATTTCTCAAGGTTGGCATTATCCGCAATGAAAAAGAAAGTTGCTACGGCTGGGTAATTGCCGCTCATTGCTGGTGATAGGAATTTCTGGAGATTTCGAGACTTATTTGTTGATTTTAATTCTGGGGTTGATTCCTTGATCTTCACTTTAATGATCATTACTGAATAAATCTCAGCTAAAGCGACTTTCAAATTAAGAGTTTAATACTTTGTTTCAAGGTTCTGAATTAAGTCAATGGTCCAAGAAGCTATAGTACATTTCTTATGGTAGGTATTTTTTCATGCAAATGTTATTTTATTGGTAATATAAATAAATCAATATATATAATTATAAGTTTATATTCCCATGAATCAATTCTCTCTTATTCAATTGCTACCCATTCAATGCAAATATTTTGGCCTGAAAAGAACCTTTTTAAAAATTTACCACTGGAGGGGAATTCTCTGAGCTTTAGGTAAATTACATTCAAATGTTTAACTTTAGATATTACAACTAATTGATTTCTGTTCAATAATTGGGGGATTTTTTAGGAAGGGTTAGGGGGTTCACGTTTTGAAACCACAAACATCACCTGACTTTAACATATAATAATGATGTTATAATATATAATATTTTTATACCCTTGCAGGTTATTATAATTTTGTTCAGAAGTTTGCAACGCAGTGAAGGAACTCTCCGACCCCATAAAGTATATATATTCACCAGCCGAGTCGATCTAGCCATGCCCGTCTGTCCGTTGCTTTGCAAACTATCTCTCAGTTTTTGAGCTATCTGAATGAAACTTTGAAGATAGTCTTCTTTCTATTGCATCTAGTATATATGTCGGAACGGCCGGAATCGGACCACTATATCTTAAAGCTGTCATAGTAACTATAGGGCAAACATGTTATATTTTCGTTATTTTTGAAGATATTGGGCTCAAATGAAATAAATGATCCTTTAATTATATTATAACTATACATTTTAAATTTTATTAAAATCGGACCACTATTTCCCATAGCTGCCATAGGAAAGATCGGAAAATTAATGATAACAAATTAAAACTTCTCTGTTTCTCAACGTATTTGTATAAATTTCGAGATATAGCTGTTTTTTACTGTTTTAGAATTACAGATTTAGTTTAAATAAAATCGGACAACTATATCATATAGCTGCCATAGAAGCGATCGGATGATTTAGAGGAAAATGTAAAATGTGTAGGTAAATGTTATAAAAATATAAAAACTTCGATTTTTTTTAAATTTTATTAAACTTAATGATCCATTTGCAGACTGCAAGGGTATACAACCTTCGGCTTACCGAAGTTAGCTTCCTTTCTTGTTTTTTTTTTTTTAAGGTTTTTTATATAAAAGTCTCAGTATCTAACCAAGTCCTATTCTATGATTTACATTTATTTTAGAGTCTCAGCATCATCGAAAGTGGCCGACAAGGTTTCGCAAGAGGCAAGTGCGGGACCATAAACAAGTGCGGACACCGTCATCATCTAAATGCAAATGCGCAGCAAATTCACTTAAAAGCCAAGGACAGACCGAAGGGGGTTGTGGCTTGGGTGGCTCGAGGGAGAAGGGGGGCTGGTTCTGGGCTAAAAACAGAGCTTACAACGCCGACTCAGCGTTGCGGCACGCTACTTGCTATCAAAGAATTTTGCCTTTGGCAAATTAATCACTGAAACAGGGCCAAGAGGGGCAGTCGAGACGAGGTTATGTTCGGCTGTCCAAAGCGCCGCAAAAGTATACATAATAGTTGGATGGGCAGTGGCGTGGTACTCGAGGGGCTCTGATCGATCAAGGAAGTTGATTAATGAACAATTGTATATATCAGAAGAACTAATTATAGAAGAGAATTGACTAAATATTGCATGGGTTTGCATACTTACGATGTTTCTATTTAGAAATATTAACCATGTTTGAGTTAAGCTATAGTACTGTTTAGAATATTATTTGAAAAAATTTTGTAAATATTTAAGATACAAGCAAAGGCTCTTTAATTAATTAAAATACTTTAATGTAATATAATTTGCCTTGAAAAGGAGTTTCTTGCTATATAAAACAACTTAATAGATCTATCTCCTTTTTTTTGCTGTTTAGTCTGTTTTCTTAGCATTGTAAGAGGATATAAATATTATAAAATTCGTATTACTTTGATCTAACAAAAATTTAAAAGATAAAAGTCTAAATAAAAAATTTCAAAATTTCAATGGAAGTAGATACCTTTTAATATCCCTATTATTCTCTTAGCTACGTTTATGTATAACCCCTTAGTCTTCTCAAAACTAGAAGAAACGCCCCTGGCTTCTGGCGGCTTCTGTTTGTGTTTGTGCAGCGGTCACACTTTTGGTTTTCTATAATTTGAGTTTCGGAACGAGGCTTGGTCATCGGTGTGTTGACTCCGCTCCGATCTATAAGCCCTACCGCTCCAGCCCGGCTCAGAACCCCTTTTCGGCTGCTCCGCCAGTCGAAAAAAACATGCGCGGTCAGTCGTGTGCGGCGTAAGGCAACCAAATGTATCGAAATGCAACCGACCGATATAATTGCGTTTTTTCGTGGATCTGCGCCAGTATTCGTTCGTATTCACTGGGATATACGAGTGGCGGTACCCGTACGAGCGGATTCGAGTGTATTCACATCGACTCACTCACATGGTTGGCCGAGCGACACGCGCAGCGGCCTTTTCGTATGTAAAGCACATGATTTTCCAATTGGAAAATTAGTCGTGTGTGCCGGGTGATAAGAGGGGGGATGGGGGGGCCTGTCAGCAGGGGTGGCCGGGGGTGGAGCTCGGGGCGCTCCATTCGGTAGCGCACGCGTGGGCAAGGCAGCCAGCCCAGCATAAAGGAGGCCGGCTAGCGAGGCGCAACCGAAAACCAAGCCATGGAAACGGGCTTAATGCCTGAGTAATTATAGACAGCCGTTCGCCAAAAATCGCATAAGCCCCGCGCAAAAGATTTGCCAAGGAGAGACACATCGCAGACTCATCTGCTGCCTGCCAGCGCCAAAAAGGACCACACACGCGGTGGCGGCGGCGAGTCCTAGTCCTGGGCTAATCGCACATTTTTGGAGCTGGCTAATTGGGGGCTGTGGTTGCAGATCCTTCGGCCATTCGCATGATTAATGCCACCGCAGCGACGTGTGAGTTCTGCAGCTGAAGAGTAGTCGTGCACTGTGAGAAAATGTAATCATTTAGCCATTCTGTAGCTTATTTCAAAAGGAATATCATTGAAAAATATACTATATATCTTAAAGGTTAATAGGGAATTTTCTCTAAAATATAATTTAATTTTTATGTTCTGTATTTGTTTTTCTCTCTGCGCACAAACGACAGCAAACATAAAACTGAAAACGAAACGCATGCCCACCCAGGTGGTGGCCGTAACTCAGAGGGACGAGGCACCGAACGCAGGTCGCACGCCACACACAGATACGCAGCCTCAGATACAGATACAGATACAGCCAGAGCTGCAGGTACAGGTACAGATACAGATACTGTGCACGATTGATGGACTTCACACGTCCGCTGGTCGGGATGATGGCTATCTGTGGCTCACACGTAATCACCCGGGGATCGCGGCGCTGTGTGGGTCGCTCATCAGTCAAATTGGTCATTCTCAGTCGCAGCCACTCTGCTCCTCCGGCGAGACAATGTCCAATTCTTGGTCATTGGACGGCGACCTGAAAAAGGGACAAAATAACGATCGAAACGTCACGAGATCTAAATTATCATCAGGGCTGAGAAGGATTTTTTGGCGTGATTAAGTCATTTCACTTGAGGGGCCTAAGATTACTCTCTGATCTCTATGAATCGCAAAATGAGATACTTCAGTTTATGAGGTATAGTCTTGAGATCAAGGAGCTGTTAGAAATTGCATTTGTCAAAAAATACAAAATGTGGGATTTTACTTTTCAAGATGTTAAATTAAATTACAGTGATTTCATTTTCAAATTAATGTTTTCAAGTTAAAGTTTTAAGTACACGCCTTTAACACTAACTAAACACACATAAATCTTGTAAAAGACAAGAGGAGGCTTGGATATACAGCTGTTTCAAAAAGCAGAACCCTCTTCTTCATCATTATCCTATGCTGACCACTGTAACATTTAATTCAATTAGGATTCAATTAGATCCCTTTGGGAATTTTAGTGCAATGCAAGCGGTGTGCTCTATGCTTTCTTCATTTCTTTAGTTTTAATTTAAGTAAAATAAAGCATTGTTTAATATTTTTTTATCACCTACAAGTAAAATAAATCATTTCATTTGCGAAAATATTTAACTTAATTATATTTATATATATTAAAATTGTAAAGATATTACTACCTGGTGCCTGGCCCTGGTCCCTGGTCTGCTGACACTTGAACAAATTGTGTGGTAGTCATTGTCAGCATCCAGCTTATTGGGGCTTGGAATTGGCGTGCTGCAGTTATATCCGCCGATTTCCGTTCGTTTCGGCTTGCAACATGACACTAATTAAGTTCTGCGTCTCGAAGTCTCCCTATCGAAATTCTCCCCCAAAAACAAAAAACTCAGTGGCATGCGCGTGATTTGTGTTTGTTTGTTTGGGGACGCTTTTGAAAGTTTGCCGACTCGGCGAATGCATTTTTTTCGGGGCTCTTCTCGCGGCAGATTTGTTCGGTTAATATGTAAAAATCTGGACCGAGCTGGGGCTGGATTCGGGCTTGAGTTTGGTTTGGGGGCCTTTGTTTGCCATTTGCCGCCCTGGCATATTCACTCGGTTGCAACTGTGCTGTGAACGCCAAGTCTGACAGACCTTAATTCCTTTTTACGGTCATTTTAATATCCATCAAATCGCAACGCTGACTCGCAGCGCTCTACGCTCGTTGGCTTTCGTTTCTGTTTCTGTCCCTGGGCTCGAACTCGTGCAGCGTTTAGCATTTCGCTCACTCGCTCACACTTACTACATAAATACCCACCATATAACCCGTCGATTTTTCATTCTGCCGATTTGTATGTGTCCGATGCGATGTGTTTTGCGGCTGTCAGTGGAGCGTTAATAGTGCCACGATGTGTGTGTACTCAACTTGTACTTTCTGGCGCCGAAAGCGAACTGAGAGCCGGGCCAGGGCTTACGTAAGACAGCTTGGATCCGGAGATGAATTTGTCGGTGATATGCATCTCTATCTGGCTTTTGAGCTAGATTTTAAATGGCTGAGAAAAACGGAATAGAACTGAAGTCAAATAGGAGGAAATCGGACAACCAAAAGAGTTATACAATGGTTAAAATTAATTGTGCTAAACTACTATAGATTACAATTAAAATAAATAAATAATGTCTTTATAATAGAGTTGTTCAAGTAAGTTAAGAATAATCTGGGAAGATTTACTGCCACCACAGTTTTCTAAATATTTTGTCCTACTAATGATCGAAAAATGGCTCAGACTTCTCGTTAAGAAACAGCAATGGATAATTAAAACGATGTATTTATCAATTATTCTTTAAAACTAAATATAATACAGAAACATTTATGTAATCACTCGAAGAAATATAATAAATGTGTAAAGTGTTCACCCAAAAAGTATGCTATGCCAACAAGCATCTCAATACAAATTTAAAGAAGTCTTCTGCATACAATTAAATTAAAAGCCTTTACTTTTAATGTTACTTATTTAATGTTATTTAATAATTCAAGGGTTTGCTTAATGCTCTGGAGCTCTTGGGTAATTAATAGTTCGCTTTGGGAAAAGTGGTGGTCAGTGGCCGGTTTTATGCTCACGATAGTCACACCGTAATAAAAAAGCAAAATTCCTGAGCCAGGTAAGCCTCGTTTATTTACCGCATTTAACACGATCTCCGCGTGCTTGTGTGTTGTTTCGGCCACGATTGAGTGCCAGCCAGTTCGAGTACGAGTGTGAGTAGTGGTATGAGTCTGAGTCCCAGTATGAGTATGAGTACAAGTGCCCAAATGGCAGTCGAGCGTGAAGGACGTACGCGCCACAAATTTGGTGGCCCAAAGCCGCAAGCCGCCCAAATCGGCGAGCATAAAACCCAATTGGCTTAGAGCGTGTGGCTAATGTCTGATTCGGCTCTAAGGTCTTGGGTTCACGTCAAGTATGACCAATGAATATTGATGTGCAGCGAGTGTTAAAATGTAGGCCGTTTTGTTAAGTACTTTTATTTTATTAATTTTGATCCAATGAAATGCTTGGCTCGCGAGGTTTCTTTGTTAATTAGGTTTGACATATAGGGTAACATTTACTTAACTGCAATACGATAACTACTATTTATATTCTATATTTATTTATATAATTTCCCAAAAATTATGGGTTATTAGGTTTATGATTTATTAGTTTGATTTAAATACGAGTGTCATTATTTATTATAATAAATTAAACCTAAATTATTAGAGATGTGATTAAGGCTTTATCCTATTTAAAAACAATTATATTCTATAAATAAACTTAGACTACGTTAAGATATCAAATATTTAAGCTTCGATTTAAACTATTTATAAAGCATGTAAAGGGGATACCTACCTCAATAAAAATAGTTTAAATTAAGAGAGATTTTTAGATTTTCTGGCTGACAGATCATACCTACATTTACCTCTTTCAAGCGACTTTCAAAAATTAGGTTAAAAATTTTCACTAATTACAATAATTATCCCTTTATTCAGCTTACCAGTTTATTCAATTATTTCTGTAATTTTTTTTTGGTTCTCTCCGTTATGAATATAACTTCTGGCATTTTATTATCGCATTTTGCATTGACTCTGGCTCGCCACAGACTTAGGACCCAACAAAGTTGCGGCATTCCCAACCGATGGACATTCCCAACCGATGGACATTCCCACACTGCAGAAGTATTTCACATCCGAAGTGCAGCCGCGGAGAAGCTGAAAAGAAACAGAAACGGCGGCGGATGATAATGAATGAGCGAAGCGAAGCGAGAAACCAACAGAAATTAGCTACAACTTGTGAAAATCGCTACAAATGCACTTGCGGTTTGGCATTTACGAGCTTCGAGGGCCTCAAAGGGCCGGATTCCGAGCCTCTCCAAAAAATTAACCCTCCTCCAAAGCCACGAGCGTGTGTCCAGAGTTATTTCGCAACATTGCTGGTGGAGCCGAGAGACCCAGGCTATATAGTCATGTCTGGCCGCCATGTGCACGGGCAAAATGTATGCAAATGAATGGAAAAACCGCCTCAAAGCAAAGCCGCCGACAAACCGCGCGGATGACGAGATGACGCCGTCGCCAAAATGCTACAAAAAAACACGGAACAAATCCCAAGAAGTGGCCCCGACCATAGAAATACCTGGCACTCAAGTTACAAATTATTGCATACTTTTAGCGGTTGTATAGGGGACTTAATTTTGATCAAATCTGTAAACTTTTACCCTAACAGTGCTGCTTATGCTTTGAAATTTGGTATCTTGTTAGAAATCACTAAAACAAGGGCATTATTCTCAGGTTAGAAGTCTTTAACTTTATAGCAGATGGATCTATCTCACTGTGCAGAGGGTAGGACCAGAGTTTGGATTAATCTAGAATCTATGAACATCTTACAACAATTCACATGCCAAGTTTCATATCTATAGAACTCAATGACAACGAGATCTAAAACGGTTAGCTTTTATACGTGCTATTTTCTTTTTCTTTCCCATAAATTTGATCAAATCAATATACCCCTTTGTATAATTAGTACCGGGTATTAGAGCAGAGAAAAGTCCAGCCAGAAGAGGCTGCAAAAAGGCGAAGCGCATGCGTTACGAACAACTTTATAAGGTTCGGGGCCTCTTCAAGTTGTTTTCTGAGGCTGCGGCGTGAGCGGCTCGTTAGCTGATTAGTTTTGGGCTGCCGCCGCCTCTAACAAGTACTATGCATTCCACATAACGCCGACCCCCAGATATCCCAGGGCAGCAATCGCGGACCCTGCCTTTTGGCATTAATTAATAACATCCGGCGCCCCAATCGAATCGTGCAGAGATTAAAACCAGTCTCTGAAGAGCCGAAGCCCAAATGCTCTAGAATCTTGAAAGAGTTATATGCAGTTCTTGGGAAATCTAAGAAGGTATCTCGGAGTTTCGTTTATTTATGAATACATCTAATTCCTTAAGCGGACTAATAAACCAGCTCTAATCACATACCAAACACTGACTATTTTTAAACGAATATTTGCGGAGAGACTCAACTAATTTAGCAGCTCCCTCACCTTTAATCTCGAGTACGTGCGCACTTTAATGTTCTGATATCATTGACGAAAACACACTTTTCAAATGAAGGCGCCAAAAAGCTTCATCATAATTTAGCTATAAACCAATCCCATTTCGACTTTATGGTTTTCCACTCAGATTCCGATTAGATTTCGGGAATATCACTCAATCATCGTAAACAAATTAAGCCGATTCTGAATTTCCAAATAAAAAAGGGGGTTGGGTTCGAGTGGACTTTAAAGCCGAATGCAAAATGCCAAAAAAATAAGCAGCTAAATTTGGTAAAAATAAATTAATCGCTAGAGCGCAGACCTTACGTACCTACTTAAAAATAGGTAATGTGCCCAGCGAGAACTTTGGAGTTGGGAATAAGTAAGGGGTGTAATCCATAAATCCAAGTTAATGACTCATAAACCCGGGGATTTTTCCCAGATATACGTTGCCTTAGTTATAATGCCCTTTCTCCTTAGGGCATTAAAAGAAATCTGCAGCCCCTTTCGGCGGAGATAACTGAATCAGTTTCGCTGTTTTTCGGGACCTGTTTAATTACCCCAAAGTCTCGATCGCGATGGCGAGATGGTTGGTGCCACACACATGGTGGTCCCGGCTTCGAACCCGCGGCATGGGGCTCGAATCGGATGCGGATGCCGCAGGACCAAACAGTTTATCGCTGGAATAACATAATTTCGCTTTTGCCAGCGACGCTGGCGATGAGTCTGCCACTGAAAGTGGGGCCGAGTCTCGGGCTGAAGATGGAGTTGGAGCTGAAGCTGGAGCTGGGACTGGGGATGGGGCTGCCAGGCAGGCCAACCGCAAATCTGCGCCCAAAAATTGAGCAATTTGAAATTCAATCAGTAGCCAGGAGACGTCTACTCTCTACTCTCCACTCTCGCCGGGCATGCAGGCAAATTATAGTAATTGAGTGAGCGGCCTCAGACTGCAACTGCCACGATGCGGCACATGAATGGGCCTCGAGGTGCACTTGACGAAAATGCGATAATGTGAAAGAAAAATATACCCTTTAAATTCACAAAAATGCTCCTACATTATCTTTAGATATTTGTGATAGGTCTTTGAGAAGTTGGCCCAGGAAAATGTATCTCTGAAAATTTAATGATAATTTCTTCTAATTCGCTTTCTTAATATCATATGGGAAATAAATAATTAGGTAACACTAAAATAATATTAAAGTGTTTATTATTATTAATTTTTAGGCCTGGAATCAGTTTTGTTTATATTGTTTTATAAATTCAGCGATTATATATCGTATATTTCTGGAAGCCTAATGATGTGTATCAGTATGTATTCAGAGTCGCCAAATTTTTATAAAAAGGTATCGGATGGTTTGATTAATCATTTTTTAAATTAAATGCATAGTAATAGTTCCTTGAAACTAAATATCAAAGAAAAAACCTTAAATTATAATAATTAGAGTTTTGTTTAAGACACGCCAATCTGCTTAATACTAATAAGTATGAGGGAATTTATTATTAAACTACAAACCTTAGTTAAAACTGTCTTGTGCCGCTTTTATCTAAAGGTAATCACATTTTTATCACTGTGCAGACCCTGTGCACGGACCACTGTGGGACCCTGTGGGGTCGTGACTGTTGGCGGTCGCCTCACACGAGGCTCTGGTTCGGAGTCCGAGGCTCGGACGCAGGAGCTCCAAGGCAGGGAGCAGAGATGCAGCCGGCCGAAATATGGAAATGAGCTGCGGCTCACATCGAAAGCTCACGTAAGTGACGGCCCACCGAGGTGGCCCTATGTTTTATATGGATCGGCGGCTGCACGCGATCTGAGACTGGTCTAAGGCCCCATGGAACTGCTCTTCCCCGCTCCTTCGATCCTGACAGCCTGCGGAATTTATGGCCCTCCGTGAATGCACTCTTATCGAAAACTTAGAACTGGGTCAAGTTTATCGAACGATACGTCGCCGCGCATATTATCTATTAACAAACTTTATTTTCTGCTTTTCGCTCTCTGTTTTGGCCCCCTTTATGGCCATGTTTATCGTTTATCAGCTTTTCCTATGATAATTCCGGCCTTGTGGCAGCGCGTGGCATCGCAGTAATTGCGGAATTTCCCCCGCTTGTAAATTGCTCCATTTGCCGGACTCGCGCGCATTCCATATTCCATTTAGCTTTTTACTTTGGGAAATTTTTGTAATAATTTTTCTCGTTTGTGCCCTGTTTTTATGTGGGTTATTCTGTCGGCCTGGCTTTAATGCATATATTTTATTTATGCATGAAATTGTTCGTCTCTATGGTCGAGTCTCGCCCTCCCCACACGCATTTAGCGAATTTGTTTGTTCGTTTGGCGAAAAAATAGCAACTTCAAGGGGAATTTACTACCCGAATGGAATATTTTGTGAATTTTGAGGAAATGGATAAATGGAATGGATAGAGGAAATCAATTTAAATATAAATAATAGGGAAGCGCATTCGACGAGAGGAATAATAAAAGCATTTTAAATACGATTGCTGGCGATTAATTGAATAAAAAGATCGTAGAATGGCTATTAAGAGAATTTATTTGCAAGGAGATAAATTGTAAATTAAATTGTTATATAAATAAAATAGGCACTATAAGAATCAGTTTCTAGTATTCGTAGAGTTTTACAAGTGTTTTATAGAAAGTTTTCTCTAATCTTTGGATCTCTTTATCTAATTATGTTCGCTTGTTGTTTTAAAAATACTTTAACGCTTAGTTATATACTTTTAAACCTTTGAATGATATTTTTATAAAACTAACAGCTTAATTTCAATTATAATATCTAGTGTTTCTTAGCTATTTATGATTAAAGGTTACTGGCTGAAATTTCTGGAATTAATTCTTTTCATTTCAATTACTTATTCATTGAGAACTCCCAAGTCATAGCACTCAAGATACATCTAATCGTTCCAAGAAGCAAAGAAATCATCGTGATATCAAGTTTGTGAAGTGCTTCTGAACTCCAGTTTCCTATAAATCTATATACGAAAGTATAGGGTAATTTTGAATAGATTTTAGCCAAAAAACTGATAAGTTTGTTATTATTTACCTAACATTTCCTTACGTGGAGGACACCACAGTTTACTTGCTCAAACCACTTCTAATCGATATTGGAAACCATGACTTCACAGTGACATCAGTGCTATCTGGGACCTTGAAGGGAAACGGACCCATCGAAGGCCTTATATCTGATACGGAGGGTCTCTTCCATCTACCGACGTCATAAGCAATAACAATTAAGCGGGCCATTTACCGTTAAGCGACCCTCAGAGATATCAACACCACTTCACACCGAACGGCAAACTGAAAAACAAAATATTTCGGGGCGTTCAAATTGACAACGTAAATTGCGAAACAAAACAAGAGAAAAAAATGAAAAAGGATGGTGGAGAGATCCTCCTTGAGGAGCGGCGAACGTGCAGCGACTTCACACTTTCAAAGTAATTTTAACACATTTCAATTAAAAAGGAATGGGGCAGCGGGGCAACATGTAAAATTTAATTAAAAACCCTTTAAGGATGACCGACCCGCCGAGTGAGAGCACGAAACGCCCGGTTATTTGGTGTGGCAGCCTTAATTGAAGGTGCCACCGATCCTCCAGAGGAAATGCTATTAACGGGCTGTCATAACGAGCGGTACGATGAGCCACAGGACTGGAGTGGCGGTGTTATTGTTTTCGATTTACGACGATCGTAAATCAATAGCTTAATTGATAACTTGACGCTATTTACGATGACACAAATTAGAATTTGTGCGGACAGTTTATGACACGAAGCCAGCTGCCGCCGCTGCTTTCGGGTGTTAATCGAGCCGACTTTTCACGTCGTTGTGGGTCGAAATTTTTCCACACTCTTGGAAGCTTTCCTACCGCCGCAACGATCTTTCCTCGGTCACGTTTTCGAATCGCAGCCGCGGAAGATTTTCTGATTTTCTGACTCTCGGACGTCATCATTATCATTATCAGGCGGCGTTGCTAAGCAATCAGCGCAATCACGCATTTGATGTCATAAATTGGCTTTATCAGAGATTTAACACCCACCACAATGGGAGCGCCTCGCACGGAGAAATCGGCCGACTTTGGAACGATCACGATCACGGCACGGCCGGCTGCAACACGTGATAATCGTCCGGCTGAAGGTCGCGTGACAATAACAAAATCCCATGAACACCCTCCGGGATCCGGACTCCGGGTTCCCAGTGTCCCACAGTCCCCGCACAGACGGCCAGTCATCGCTCGACAATGATAGACGGTCCGGCGATAAGGCTGTCGGGGCCCAAAAACAACTGGCACCACAGCAGCGCGCTTTTTATAGGGACCAATCAGCGATCAGCGGACGGACGGTCCGTCTCACTTGCGAGCGGCGTGCGCGGCGATAAGACCGGCCCCAAATATGAAAAAAATATAACTGGGATGGGGATGGAATGGGATGGGATCGGATGAAATGGGGGCCTATCCGCATACACTGGCCTGCCAAGCCAAAGTAGGGACAGTATGTTACTAGAAAAGTTACCCATGAGGATGCTTGCAGCACTAGAAACTGTTTATAACACAGATTGCCTTATATTTTATATTGGTCGTATATGCAATGCTTTTATAAGCAATTCTGACCTCGAATTATGTTTTTAATAGAATTATTCAATGGTATACAAAATAACCATATTATTTTAATTAAATATAAAAGGTTATAAATTCTATTCAACCAATCACATTGACTTTAGCTTTGTATTAAGCCAACAATTTTCAATGTATATGGCTTAATTTTACTGCAGAAGAAGATTCTATTGTTGGCTACATTTTTATTAACTAAAACGAACTATTATTATTAGAAAAGTAAATTCAAAGCAAGTTCCAAGTCGCTTCTATACTTTAGCTCAAATAATATTTACTTGAAGCATAATAATTCAACCTATTTTTTTTTCTATTAATCTTAAAAGTCAAATACTCTTTTAATATCAATTCCGAAAGAACGTAATTTTGTTATTATTTTGTTATTATTTCTACACAGATAGTCTTCGTAGCAGTAAGCAAGAGAGAGTGTTTTCGCGTTATCAATAGACAAGACAACATTCAGTTAATTTGATGAACGAAACGAACAATGCAAACAAGCGCGCCAACGAAACAAACAAACAAATAAAATTTGAAATGCCATGGAAATTTCCTCGAAGGCGAAAGAATATTGCCCAAGAGAAATCGGCGCGCCAATCGAATGCGCTGCTCCCCCGGAGCCACTCAGATTACAGATTCTCGAAGGTACGGTTATATGTACCCATCCATACACATGTGTATATCTCCATATAATCTCCGGCGTGTCCAGATGTGAGCGATGTCACGGTTTCCATGGAGCGCCGAGTTGTTCCGACATTCCTGCTGGCTGCGGCTACGGCTACCGTTCGATTAAGTCGTGGAGATCGAACCAGTTTCGGATCATCGGGGGGCTGCTGGGACAGCAGTATCGCCTGTATTTGTTTTTATAATACCATTGACGTCAAACGAATTGAGCATCAAAACAATTAAAGTGGAATTAGAAAAGTCTCGCGACACTGTCCTCACATCTGGCCGCAAGTCGGGGTTAGTCTGGCCTATGCTAATTCCCCGCAAATATGTTATTTATTCCGCCAGGGCAGCCTTGGCCATGCAATATGTATAAGGCCAAGAATCTGACTAGTTTGAGGCGAATCTGCCTCGAAAATACCTGACCGGCGTTCTGTTTCCTACGACATATTTCAGATTTGCCTCATTAATATTTATTCGCCGCATACTTGTCGCTGTGGCGCCTTAGAAGTATTCCTGCCCTACATTTTATGTCGGAATTAAACGAAGGGGCTTAAGTACTTTCTCGGACTTGGGGAAAAGTTACTTTCGGGATTCGCCATTCTTCACGCAGTCAGTCTAGAAATCCCCCAAACATTCCTACAAGTCATCGTTACTAAGCCACAAAATCACATGCTCTTATCGAATGTATTCATTCAGTTCTTTAGAACTTGGAGTTAATTTTATGCATATTAATAAACAAAAAATATGCGTTCTCATATATAATCCCCCCATCTATATACTTATATTCGGTAATTCAACTGCCTTAGCACAGCTCGGAGCGAGCCCCATAAATTTAATTCAAAACTCGCATCAAAACAACTCATCAACTCCGCCCAACAGCATTTCGAGAATGATAAAAAACGAACGAAAAGTCAGCCTTAAACCCGAGGATATATGTGTGGATGTCTGGCGCATATTAAAATGCGGCGACGGGAACCAGTTGAAAAATTAGACATCAAAAGTTTTCTGGTTTATGGGGAATGTCGCGTGAAAAGAAATACTATACATTTATGCAAAAAAATCTCGCTGAAGAAATATTTTTGAAAAGATACATTGTGCGCCCAGAAAAAAAAATAAGAAAAGAAAAGATTTATTTGAAACTCGTTTCGCTGCCGCGGCCTTTATTATTATTAATCTTAATGAATGTTAAACACTTTTATCAGAGAAAAGAACCGGCAGCGGCCGGTGGCTGAGGGGCGTGGCAGAGGGCGAGGGGCGGTGTACAGCACGCGTCATTTTCAAATGCCTTGTGATTACCGCAGCACTGGGAAAAAGAAAGGGGGCCTGGGACTTGAAATGAATGGATATCCAATATATGCTATACAAATTATTATAGTTTTTATATGAATATTAATACTAGAAGCCTACTTGTAAAAATGTAGAATTAAATATTAATATTAAAGAAATCAATTTTATTTTCTATCAAATCATATCCTCTTTTCCTTTACCCAATTATTTAAATATAATTCTTGTAATTGTAGCATTAAAACTATTATTCTTTTTGCCAATTTTAAACTCAAGCTTCCCAACAGATAGGACCTAACTTTGTTTTCTGTGTTCTCTTGAAGTCTTTTGTATTTGGTTTTATACATTTTGCTGTGCTTTGTGGCCACCGCATTTACGTCAGAGGTTGGGCAGGTGGGGCTAAGGTGAAGTCTACTTCAGTAAATATATTCCAACCATATATCCCCCTTCCATTCGTTTGCTTCTCTGGCCGACTGTCTCCGTTCCGCTGCCTTGCTGCCTGGCTGCCTTGCTTGGCTTTGCTTTTCATTGAATCTCAGTTTGCACCCTTCCAATCGGTCGATCTGTCAATATTTGCAAGTCACTTTCTTGTTTGCCCTGTGAAAAATAAATAAATAAAATAACAATAAAAAGAAGTAATAAGTGCGGAAAGTCGGGCTGTCGGGCAGATCCGCTGACGCGAAAGGCAAAAGGCGCTGTCAATATTTGTGCGCGAGTGCTGGGTGTGACATTACTCATACGCACCGTTGGCACGTCTGGCCGCATTAGAACCTGCAGCCAGCTAATTAGCTGCCTTTCGACTGCACAAACAGCGGACTTTGGCAAACAGTTTCGGTATTTTTCAGTTGTTTGCCAAGCGATCGCCCCGATCGGTAGTTTGAAAGTAGTTCGCACCTGCCCCGATCGCTGGCAGGCCAACTGACTGGAATTTACATGGAAATCAAGGCTGCTCCTCGGATGTATTTACATAAATTGCCTCAGTCTGGCAGCGATCTGGTCATGTCTGGGGATCGCATCTCGGTCCCGCCCCTCCATCCACGATCCTCGTCCTCGTCCTCGTCCTCGATCTCTGGTCCACAGAGCCCTCCTTGTGCATTGTGTATTGAGTTGTTATGGCCAACGCCTTTGTTTGTCCTGCTCCATCTTTGTTGTTGTAGTTGTTGCCGGCATCGTGTGCGGCAGCTCCTGTTGTTTCTTTTGGCCCGAGAGCCGGTTGGGCCAAAATAAACACTCGCTCAGCTCTGACCCTCCGCAGGGAGCACAGTGGTTCATCGAAGCCTATACCTTTATTCACTTAAATTCCGATTATAAATAAAAACTAAATCTTACATATAAACAAATTTCTGGTAGCTAGGAAATTGTATAATTTACCACAAAAAGTATATTTTATGAAGTATTTTTATATATTTTCTTAAGTTTCAATCACTGTACCTTCCTCCGCCATTGCTGCAGACCTGAGCGCCTTTGTCTTTGGGCCTCGGACCGGTGCAGAAAATTGTTCAATTACACAGAGACACGGGACAAGGGCTACTTGGGCAGCAGTCGCTGTGGTTTCCCGATCCCGACCACGACGATTTGCATTTGCAGCGAATCGAAGCGCTGGACTCGGGCTGGAAGATGCGAGTTGCGAACCCCTTGCAGCTCATAATTGCTTGCGACTTGATGCACGTTAAGCAAGTTAACACCCAAGTGCGGCAGCGGCAGCTGCTCCCGACGCAACCTTAATTATTTTCGGAGCGAACGGGACGGATATGGATGGCCTGCGAGCGGGATAGAGACATCTTTGAGTAATGGCCGCTGCATTGCATTAAATTGCCCATCGATTTCACGGGCCCAGTCGCCGAAACCAGAAAGTTAAGGAGAAAATGGCCACCAGGCGAGCTCAAATTTTCCACCACTCGAGGAGAGGCGATAAGACCCGGGAGCCGGACCCGGACCCGGACCCCTCCTTGCCAATCACTAGATACCAGTGGCCGTAGCCGCAGTGGGTCGTATAGTTTCGCTGCATAGTTACTGCGTCAATCAATTAGCAGATACGGCGGGCCCGTCGAAGCGATCGGCTGAGTGGCTTAGGTGAGGGTATGGTTTACATGGCAACAGTCGATTGGCAGATAGTAGTAGATAGTTAGATCGATGTGCACAGCGAAAATTGATAATATTAGCAGTTGGATTATTTATTTATTTATTTTTAATTTGAATCTAATAATAAAAGATATTATTAATTAATAATTATGCAAAATAAAAAATAAAATCTAAGTAGATAAATTATAATTGTTATTATAGAACTAGCTGTCTGAGAAACAACCTTTATAATAATTATGCAAAATAATTAAATTTAAATAAATTATGCAATAAATTAAGGTAGTTAAGATTTTAGGTATTATTACTAGATATTGTCTAGATATTTTTGAGTAATCAGTGTGTTAATTTTATTTTATTAATTTTTGAGTTCTTTTTGGCCACGCCTGTATTTTCTTAATTTTAATTATGTTTAATATAAAATTGTATCGCTAAAGAAATAATTCCTAGACAGGCTTTTTGATTTCGATTAGTTTAACTTCCAAAGGATATAATTTCAGTAAACAAGATACAACTTTAAAGGCAAACGTTTAACCGTTGTTAAGTTACTAATATATATGATTTCAAATATTTATACAATAAATAATATTTTATCTACCTAATCGTAAAAGTTACGTAATAGTTTGATAACAAAGTATTTCTTTAATTACAGATTTCACATGGTTTCCGAAGAAGTATATTATACAAAATTCTTTAACTAATATTTAATTTAACCTTTTTAACAGGTAAGGCCATTTGTATTAAATTATAAAACTGTTGAGTAAAAAGAAAAGCTGTCTAACCTTAAAATTAACACAGTTTGTTAATAGCTTGCTTAGTTGCAAAGAAAAAACCCGATAATGAGTTTTACTATTACTCATTTTTGGGCCTTGTAATGCCATTACAATACGAAACCCCACAAAAAGATAACCAATAGACTGTAATGTTTTTTCGCTGTGTAGATACTCCCATCGATCGATCTATCGGGCGATCGTGTCAGCCTTGCCGGGCTAATATTGACTGGGACCGTCTAATTATAGACCCCAGCCCAGTCCCGGCTCAGACGGCTTACGGCCTACGTGATTGTACGATTGTGTGTCACACGACCAGCCCCGGATCCCAGTCCCAGTCCCAGTCCCAGATGCAGTGCAGCACCCCCGCAGCCGCCTCCGCCCCGGAATGCCGCGACAGGTGGTGATAAGGCGAACCACTCGACAGAGCGCGCGGCGAGCACAACAAAATAATTATTGATAAAAGCCACGGCTCTGCGACTCGTATATATGTGTACGGCAAACAGCGGAGCGAAAACAAAAAACTACAACAATTCATGGAAAATTTTTTCAACAACTCGCAGTTCATTGCTTTCCCCCCGAATGGGTGGCGGTGGGTGTTATTTTTTTCGGACGGTGTGTGCAGGTGTGCGGAGGTAGGGCTGTTGTGAAGGGTGGCGTAAAAATAGCATTTCGTAGAGCGGCGCATTCGTCATGGCACACGCAAAAAGTCATGCCCCTGCCAGCTACCAAGATATAATCTATTTACGTGTTCGCCGCGTATCGCCGTGCAAATATATAAAGCCAGATAAGGGCGGCTGACGTTCCCCCGACCAAACTATACAGTACACTATACTATATATGACCGTGGCGAGCACGGGTTTTGGATCTCATGATAAGACGGCGGCCGCGGGGCAGACGAGCTCCGGCACGGGATCGGGGACGAAGAGCAGTCACGCTCCTGGCGATAAGAATTCCCGGGGGACTTGGTCAATTCCCCAAGTGTTATTGACTCGACGAAATAACCCAGCGCGGCATTCAAGTGGGCTCGACTGCCAAAGATAAACGAATCGGAGGGGTGTCAGGGAAGTGTGTCAATACGGTGACCAGCCGGGTCTACAGAAGTCGTCGGCTAGATCGATTTCCAGATAGCACACTCCAGGTGATAAGGAGTATCTAGGAATGAAATCACCCAAGTGTGTTTACACCCGCCACACGGCAGCTTGAAGACAAAATGTATCGACTTTTAAGATTCAGCTTAAAAATGAGAGATCTTTTTAAGTAATAACTGGTACTTTTTATCCCTTGATAAAGGTTTATTTTTGGCACAATGATACAATATATTCTATATAAAAGTAAAGGATTAAAAGTATTTAAATCCATATAAAGTTCCCAGAGATAAATTTGGTAACTGAAAATAAATATTCTCAAAATTAAATCCTTGTATCTTCAAGGCAAGAGCACTAATACTTTCAAAACTTGGTTGCTCTTCCAAATATCCATTCTTCCGTTTAAGTAGAGTGGGAACGGGATAGAAGATTCGAAGGTAATGCAAGCATTTGGTCCCCGTCGGACATCTTATAATATATATTTGAGTTTAATTAAATTATAATAATTAATTAATTTAGTATAGTATTGTTTTTTGAGCTAAGGACAAACACACACTTATATCTTACTTAATTCATACGTATATTAATTTATTATTATTTAAAAGAGGTATTTATTATTAAAATATATTGGAGAAGGGGTTAAGACAAAAGATTTCAAGTACATTTGATTTTAAAATTAAAATAAGCCATCAAAAATTGATTGGCGTTTTTTTAAATCAAAAATAGGTCTATAAACACGTAGGAGTCTAAAAGAAATACATACATTTCTATAAAATCACTACATCTTTCAAATAAAGAAAAGCCAAATCTGTAAGTAAAATTAATATATTTCCATTTTAATTTCATGGTTTATTATTATCGTCAATCAAAGTATATTTATCACTCATAAACCGGCGTCAAACTTAGCTTCAATTTTACAACAACTTCCCTTACCTTATAATTACACCTTCTGCAATTAATGGCTGCACTGAGCGAAATGTCACCTTCCGGCGCCTTTGAGTCACGTGGATAGTCACATGGCCGCTAGTACGTCGCACTAAATAGATATCGTAGTGCCATCGATAATACTGCGGCAGCTGTGCAGGTCCGGGCCTATCGTAGTCCCAGATAGTCGAAGGCCCCTAGCAAGTGTGCCAAAGTCCGGTGTCTGCCATAAATGCTGAAAGAACAAACAAAAAGTGCCCACTCTGCGGCACAGTGGCCGGCCGGCCAGCCAGCTGATTACACACTCGAGCCACTCGAGGAGTCCAGGAGTCACAATAAAAGCGAATATTAATAATCCGAGAGCTACTAAAAATAAACCATCAATCATGAGGGCATTCGACCCAATCTAATCGCATCTAATGCGGCGTCTAAGTAAACAACTCAAGTACGGACGCTAATTACCCGGCCGAATGTCATAAAGCCAAGAGCCACAAGCTCAAGAGGTTTATTGGGCGATTTCTTCTGGGGCAGAGACAGAGGCGGAGTCGGAGGCTTCGACCCCAGAGACCCATTCCAAGATCCAAATACATTTTTAAACCCAATTCAAAATCCAAGAGCCCCCAGGCACTCGACTCGCTTATCAAGACAATTGAGAGGTCGACCTCGAAGCACCCTGCGGTTAGCACGAACGTCTGGCGATTGATAAGCCTCTCAGCTCGAACCCCACCCAGCACCAGTCCCAATCCGAGTCCGCGTCCGACCTTGCCGGCAGTTCCGCCTTCTGTAAGAGCCCCTCGAACTGGTCCCCAGCCCTTGGCACTCGGCATCTGGTCTTCAGGAAGTCGCCGGTGACAAATCTTGAGTGGCAACTATGTTATGTTAAGTGCCGGGTTCCGAGAACTCGGACCCTGCTGATTAATCAGATGGAGAGTGAAACCAGTTGGCTGCACAGAGAAAAATGAGTTAATATTGATATGTTGATGAATTTGTTTGGGTAGTTCGATTCTCAAAAAAATGTATTTCTATTAGTTCTAGGCGGCATGAGCTCTACACTCTTGTTTCTTTTTAATAATTAGCCCTTTTAAAATTAAGAGACTGAATCTTAATTCGAATTCCTCTGATCCATGTTGGCTAATGTAGGAAGAGTAAACCTTCTAAAATTGTTCGATAGCAACGAACATATAAGGAAACCTCAAGCTGGTCTGAATTTCTTTCCCGTGTAGCAGTCAGTCAGCAAACATCCAAAGATCAATGGGAGACACTGCCGCTCGTAGTTCCAGAGAATTGCTGATCGATTCCTGCTAAACGGAAATGCTTTTCCGTAGGTTTCCCTAGATCCCGACCGCCCCGCTGAGGTGGCGCTCTCTTGGAGCCCCGATCGGGGCTTGACCTTTCGCTAAAATAAGACAAGTCTGGCACGAGTACGAGTTTTTCAAGCGACTAGGCGCGACGCGACGCGCTAATGATGATTACCATAACGAATTCGACGGGCGCTCGACTGACCGATCAAGCGATCGGACAGAACGACTGACTGACTGAATGACCGAGTGACTGATCGATCGGCGTTGTTTTTTCGCCGGCACGAGCTGCCAGCACGAGCAGCACGCTCAAATGGGGCTGCGGCTCGTGTTGCTGATTGCCGGCGGACCGATCGCTGACCGCCCCTGCCCCCTAACCGCACCCGGACCGCCTGTGAACCGCCCCTGGCCCACCCCGGACCACCACCACCTCCTCCTTCTCCTCCTCCTCTGATAATCATCTCGTGCGTCAGCAGAGCCCGAAAGCACTTTAGACTTGGAGCTCCGGTGCTCGGAGCCCATGATACGGCAGTGTGATGCCTTGGCTTGGCGTGCTCCCCTTCGGAAGTAGCCACCACACACAGCTGCCAATGGCCAGACAGCCTATTTGAACATTCACTAAGCTGCACAATTAACGCCGGCATTTTTATAGGTTTGAACTTTCTAATTACCCGGCTCTGTGTGTTTTCCTGGGTGGGCCCATGTTTTTGAATGGAGGCTCTGCTGTGAACTTTGGCCAATTAATTCCAAGATATTCAACGCAGCTTAACATATTCAGCGATCAGCCGAAATACATTTCGGCAACTAGTAGGGCAATTCATTAGCAGGCAAGAATTCACATTTACATTCACAATTCTGTTGGAAATTCAAAGAACCAATAAACCATTTCATTAATATGTAATTTAGTCGTATGAAAAAAATATAATTGGTCAAATTAGATGGTATAATATATATTTTATATTAATTATACATATTTAATTATCATAATTTCCACTTTAGCTGTCGTTGTGCGAGTAAGGGTTGTAAATATTTTGGAACACTTTAATATCTACTTCAGGTCCAATAATTCTATCTTAATCTATATAAACATAATTTATAACTTCATAAATAAGTAATAAGGTATTAAAATAAGTTAAACGAGAAAGAAAGCTAACTTCGGTAAACCGAAGTTGGTATACCCTTGCAGTCTGCAATTGGATCATTGAAAATCGAACCATTTTAGTAATGTTGAAAAAATATAGAATTTTGTAAATTTTACATTTTACATGTAGAATTTTACATTTTCATATAAATTGACCGATCGCTTCTATGGCAGCTATATGATATAGTGGTCCGATCTTAATGAAATTAAAACCGTAATTCTAGAACCATAAAAAACTGCTATGTCTGAAAATTTATAGAAATACGTTGAAAAACAGAGAAGTTAAATTTTTTTTTACATTAATTTCGCCATCATTCCTATGGCAGCTATAGGATATAGTAGTCCGATTTCGGTCATTCCGACATATATACTGCGTGCTAAAGAAATAAGACTATGCTGGAAATTTCAGCCCGATAGCTCAAAAACTGAGAGACTAGTTCGCGTAGAAACCGACAGACGGACAGACGGACAGACAGACGGACAGACAGACGGACAGACAGACGGACATGGCTAGATCGACTCGACTGGTGATGCTGATCAAGAATATATATACTTTTTGGGGTCGGAGATGCCTCCTTCACTGCGTTGCAAACATCTGGTCAAAATTATAATACCCTCTGCAAGGGTATAAAAATCACAAAACAAAGTACATTTTGTAGAAACTACCAGAAACATATGTATATAAATTTGAATTCATGAAGGCTTGGCTAAACTAATTTTTAGAGGAATACGCATTGTATTATTTTAGGATAATGTGATTTTATTAATCTGAATCTAACTAATTTCTTTGAATTAAATTACCTTGAACCTTTCTAGACTTGTAGAAACCTAAACCATAATTCAATCACAAATATAATACCTTTCTCAAATAGAGTCTTGTGATATTTTGAAAAACAATTACTCTTTTGTACTTAGTGGAGGTGCCAAGTACGTACACTCCAGCTGTCACTTTAGCCGGCAGTAATTCAATAAATAAAATGAAGAAAAAAGAGAAGTATATTTCTGAAATGTTGGTTGTTTGCTGAAGCTATCGAAGCACCCAGCTCCGTTGTTTGCCGGTGGCAACTCGTGATACTCTTAATTTGTGCAGCGATCGCCGTGCTCCGTGCTCGAATTGAAAACGCCATCATGCTCCATTAACCCCTGGGCGCCAATGCTGCCGTCCCCAGGCCCGTCCCTCCCCTGTTAGCACCCCTAAATAGCTGCCTTTGAGGGGGTTGGCGGGCTCCCAGGAGGGGGCTTTTAGCGCTTTCGCGAGCAATTGCACGTCGCTCATCGCTCGTCGGTCGGCGTTCGTCGTTCAACGTTCGGCGATCGACGATCGACGATCCACGATCGGCGCTCGCTCGCGCTATTGGCCTCCATTTGGAGCTGACGCCGGCCGCGGCACGTGCCGCGCAATCTTTGTGCGGTTCCATTGCTCTTTCCCAGTACCGCTCCCTGTGCCGCTCGCCCTCCGCCCCGCTCTCCCAGCGGCCTGCGTTTCCGTCGCCGCGTTGTTTGTTGTTTGCTCATGAGCTTTTGTTATTTTTCCCCCCGTTGTTGACTCTTGCTCTGTCGCCATGCCGGATCGCCGGGCAGGGAAGATTCCCCCGTTCCCCCGCAGCAATCTCGTCTACTGAGCACACTGGATAGCTCTGTTTTCTGGAATTACCTGGAGTTGTCAGTGATGGTACTTACTGAGCTAGCCCCAAAATTCTGAAAAACAAATTTTTTCCGTTGTTAAATTTTCTGAAGCAACGTATTTCTTCCCAGAAAACTTGAAAATCTAGAAAGTAGCACTCATTTAAATTAATTGAAAAATATTTAAATATTATATTGTTTTATTTTTTGGGAATATTTATGATTAAAAATAGCTCAAATTTTCCGAAAATATCTCAGGAATTTCTTTAAAATAATTACCAAAAACTTAGAAAATCGTCTCCCAGATATTTCATTAAAATCAAAGTAGTTTTCTTCTAAATACTATAAAAAATATTTAAAGAAACATTCATCTTCCCCATTTCTTTACACAGTTTAATAAAAATGTTCCTCACATTTTTGGGATAAAAATACCTCTAATATATAATTTTTTTCTAACAATCTAAATATAGTCTTATCCCAGCTAGGATAACTGCGATAAGGGGTAATCACTGAGTGAACTTGAACCCACAGAAATACTTGGAATCACTGGTTCCCAGTGGTCTCCGCTTCCGATTTTATGGACCAGGCGCGTGTCGAGATTGGCTTGTTAGCTTTTTTTTCGGGCGCGCCTCAGTGGGTCAGCGCGTTTTGCAATTTCCCCTCCACCGCAAACTTTTCCCTTTTCCAGCATAAATTTAAAAACATTTTCTTTTCGCCCGTGTGCCCTTTCTTTTTCGGGCTGCTTGCGTAAGTAGCGTTATGTAAGCGTTGCATTGACTTTGGACCGGAATGCCAATTGAAGGCGAGCATTTTAGTTGACATTGTGCACTTTTTCGCATTTCGTTTTGCTCTTCTTTTTTGGCGACTTGAGAAGCTATCGATCTGCCATTAAAAGGGGAGCGAGCGTCACCCTACGCCGGGCCTAGACGGCAGAAACTGGAAACAGAAGTCGATAGATACTTGACCACTGGCCCCGATTAAATATTATTCTTAGCTCATCGATTTTTAAAGTTGTTACATAATTTTTGCGATAGTTTTAATTGTGGTTCTCAGGTAGAAAAATGTGAATATTGCGCAATAGAAAGGTTTTCAAATTATTATATAAATTTACTCTTAAAAATATATTATTAAGAGAAGAAAGGTTTTTCTAATAAAAATAATGGGTTTTATTTTTACATATGGCGGAGGCTACAAAAAATATTGTACTTAAATTTGTTTACGGATTTAAGTCTTAAAGGTTTTAAATATTTCATTCATCAATAAATTCATTTAATTAAATTTAATTTAATTCTAAAGTAAACAAAAAACTTGATGTAATAGAAAATAAGTTTCCTATGAAAGCACTCACCTTTGTGATTATTACTTAAACCACACGTAATACAATGGGATACGTAATAATTCAATGATTGTTTTATAAGAGTTCATAAATCACTACGAGCTAAATGTACACATTAAGTAGTCACTTTACTTACCTTATTTAATATCAATATCCTTAAATAATAGAAGTATTCCATATCGCTATATTTCGCTCGGAAAACTCACAGGTAAGTGCTCGCAAATTCGTCATAATACGGTTATCCCCAACTGAAAATGCCTCTTCAGATTTCACGAGCGCTTAAATGCTTTGGGTTCAATAATTCTTTTACGTAAAAACCATGGAACGAAAAAAATGAAGCGTGACGCTTCCACACGCTTATGTAAGCCGAAAAATAAATAAAAATAAAGTAATGCCAGAGCAAAAAGAAGCCATTCCAGCGACACGAGAATGGAGCGATTACTTACGCAACTTCTGCACTGACCATTTGACAACTTAAGGCCCAAAGCAAAAAACACAAAAACACAGAAAAAGGCAAAAATGTGTTGATATTTAAGATTTGTTGCGACACGCAGATCATACACAGCACGCGTTTGCGAAAGAGGCGAAAAAAACAAATAAAGACGCTCGAAGTTGTGGACTTTTGGCAGTAAGTTTGCACTGAGCCATAATTACGAAAACGTGCCACGGCTCGCAGCCTCGCCGGATCGAATCTCTTCCTAGAATTGGCCAGTTTAGAACCCAGGCGCGTTTCGTTGTCGGCTAATCGAAGTTTAGTTGGGCCAATCACTCATGGGAAGTCTACACAGGGAAAATGATCTTCATTAGAAAAATATTTAAATTTAAGGGGGTTCTTGGGGATAGAAATTATTTTTGGGGCTATTAATTGCAATTAATTTTTAAAAATACAGCTAGAAATGTTACAAAAACATATAATAATTTACATAACATTTGGTTCAATCTTTATTCAGCCAAGGAGAGTATACATATGTTTTTTCGTCTGCAAGAAAGCAAAGCTTGACAGCTTCAATGAGCAAATAAAGTGGAACACACACGCGCAGAAACTATTTACATACTCTTGATTTATGAGGTATTTTATCTGCTCTGTCGGGGGGAAATCCAGCACGACTCCCGAAGGTGCTAGGCTGCCATTCCCACTTCCACTCCCACTCCCACTCCCGTTCCCGACCCGATCCCATTTCGATACCCACCTGTTTGTCAGTTGCCAGGTCCGCTGGCTGCATTATCACATTTGAGTATCGCACGACGGCGGCGGTGTTTCTAACATCAATCAAACGCCCACACAAGCTCTGGCTCATTCCATTCAGCTAATTGACAGAACGTCAGCTGCAAATTAAGCGGCGGAAAATAGCAGTTACAGTGGGCATCCTCTGGTTGGAATAATAGATATAATGATAAGTACTTAGTGCAGCTCTTTAAAGAAGCTTTAAATTTAAGATTAATAAGCTTTAAACCACAAGAACTATTTAGTGCACTATATTCGACCCTTAAAGAAGCTTCAAATTGAATAAGCTTTAATCAATTGAATAAATTAAATAAGCTTTAACTGATAATATCCATAGGAATTATAAGCATTAGTTTATTTTTCAGAATGTGTTCTTTTAAATATAATTTTTATAACAAATGTAAGAAAAGTGAAAAGTACTGAAAAGCAAAATAGGTATAGTATTTAAATGTATTAAATTTAATTTAAATATAATGTAAATACCAAACATTAATTTCAAAAATTAAACAATTACATATAAATTTGTAATACTGAAATGAAATTATTTGAACTGTATAAAAATATATGTACAATATTATGTTTAATACAAGGAACTAAATTAATTAATTCATAATCCGTAAATTCTTCTTAAATACCCAGAACCACTAACCGTTTCCTATCTTGTAGCTTTTGAAATATGTCCGAACTCTTAGTGGGTATGAATAACAATTCACGGAAATATACCAAACACCTTTTATTGCTTCGAAAGAATGCCAAGCACAGATCAGATCACTATCTGGAACCCCAAAGGTGGTGGTGCTCCAGTTGGCTAATTTGGGATGCAAATCCGATCTAGGCAAACATTCGGGTTCCCAATAGACAAGACAGACTGTGGGCCATTATCCATATATCCACATGTCTGTGTATACATACTACACGCGGAGTGTGCTGGGAATGTCGCCGCGAATTCCACGAAGCGAATACAATCAAATGGCGCAAAAGTGGAGAAAAAAAAATTAAATAAAATAATAAACCACAATGAAGCGTGTGAATTCAGCTGCAGTCGCGTGGACTATGACAGACTATGACAAAAGCGCGGCGCGTGTGACTCCGAGGGGCTGAGCGGATCAGCGGTTCGGATGGGGGGATTCAGTGGCTCAGTGGCTCAGAGTGGGGCCCGTCCGGAGCTGGCCTGCCCCAGCACCTGCCCGCCCGCCTCGCTCGAGCTCGAATGGCATCTCCGACTGGTTTTGTTCCAGCGCTATTTGCTTTATTTCCCTACCTTTATTTATGATTATTTTTAACTCTTTTTGCTTTGGCAAACACGCGCTTGTTGGCTAATTTTTCTTGTATGGGAGCTGGCTTTCTTTTTTGCGGCGGGGGAATTCCAGAAACCTTTGAATGCGGTCTGGGCCCCTTCTACGCTTTTTTTTTAGCCTGGCTAACATTTTAATGCCAAACGGCCAGACAAGCGACGACGGATGGCACCGACCCGACACGCTGCAAATTCTAATTAATGACAGTTTTAGACATTTTTGCGCTAGACGGCGCCAAAGACAAAGCCACAAAAAAAGGCATAAACCCGATTCGAAAAGCAGCATCCAAAAAATCGTCTCTTGGCTGTATGCTGTGTCTGTGTTTTGGCCGTAGATTTTTGGGGCCGCAGGGCATGTCTGGCCAATAATATGCTGAAAGAGGCAATGGCAACGGATCTGCTCGGATGATCGTGTTATATAAAGAAGGGTTTTTCTTCTAAAAAACAGAATAATGATCAACATGCGGATTCTAAGTATGACACGGTCTTGGTATTGGGAGATGAGCGATGTATCAATCATATACCCATCGCTTTTGATAAGATACAAGCCGTTTGGACTTATAATTTTTTAGTAAATTGTTGGTTGATCTAATGAAGCTGTTACTGTTATCTGGACATTTTATTAAAACGTAATTAACAAGTATTTCATAGTATGTTATAAATACACAGTAATTATCTTAATTATGCTAGCAATTATTTGCTTTGAAATTCTTTTATCAATATCGTACATTATAATCTCTATAATATCGTTTCTTTATTTAGAATAACTAAGTCGAATAAGGCTGTAAATCAATTCTAATCGTCACAAGTTTATTTACACTTAAGTTGACATAACAATTTATTTAAATTATTTACTTTAGCCACTCTTTTCAAGGATCCACTTTTTCAATGGAATCAGAGAGGATGAGGATCTTAAGTTATAGATAAATTTTCAAACTAAAAACATAAAATGTATTCAAATAGTAAAACTGTAATTCAACCCTTATCAGCTCATTGCTAGTACGTATTCATAGCTTTAAAATATGTTTTATTGGGGGAATTTTTAGTGTGTAATCCACCCTAGTTCCGTGTTACAACCCCAGTTCCGTATTGCATTCCCCAAACTAAATCACGGCATTGCTCAGTCGCAGATTCCGAGAACAGCGGGAGATCAGCCCCACATCCTGCAGTCGGCGATCTCCAAGAATGCCAGTCACCTAGTGGGAGTCACTTCTGGTGACTCACTCCCAGTTGGACCTTAAGCTGGCGTCATTAAAGTGGGCGGTGGTAGCTGCTGATCGGCGGTCGGCGGGTGGGCCGTGGGAGAGTCGTTCGGCAAGGTCGTTGCGTCAGCGTTCCACGGTGACGTTGTCGGTGTACTTTGCCCCGACAACTGATCGCATGCCCCCTTTGTCTGCGTCTCTGTCTCCGCCGACAGGTTCTGGTGCCGTCGCCGTTCCAGCGGTTTCGACGGGTAACCACATCGTCGGGCCCGCTCCGCTGATAAGCTGTTTACGACGTCTTGGCTCGGGCCGCGGCAGACAATCAGTCATACTATACTGTACTACACTGTACAGCTGTATAACTGTCGCATGCGGGAGGCGGCTTATCGGAGAGCTCACTGTGCGAGGAATCAAATGGTGAAATACCCGACTTCGCACTGCAGCGCACGTAGACGCCGTCGATTGGACCACAGGAAAAAATTTATTTTTGAAAATATATTTAAATTTAAGAACTGAAACATTTAGACGATTAATAAGAAACTTATTAAAGATAATGGGATGGAGCAAATATTATAGCTTCAAGCAGAAGTTAGTTTTATTTTGTAATATTTTGTTTTATGGCATGCTGAAACCACTGAAACTTACTGCATCTAAAAGGAATAAAAAGGTATAAGCCATTAATTGGAGCTTAGTTACATTAGTTTTAAAAGTTGCAAGACTGATAATAGATTATTATTTGGATGTTCCTCTCTATAACTTGTATATTCAAGTTAATTTCCTTTATTTTTTTAATTAATAGAACAAATACTATCTATAATATTATCTAATTCAAATTAATTGATTTGCATAAGTTTCTTATTTTACTTCTTAAAAAATACCCTCAAATGCTTTGTTCAGTGTACTTCTGGACCCCGTCGTGTAGTACGTGTTGCGGTGCATGGGACTCGGGGCCTTTGGGTTCTTATCTGGATCCCGGGCCGACTTTAGTCAGCGACTAAGGGCTAGGCCAACACTTGTGCTTTCAATGTTTCTATGTGGGTCACATCGCTCGACTTTCGATTAAAGACTTTGACGTCAGCAGCCGCCGGGTGCCATGGCGTGCCGTGCTATGCCGGAACTCGAGGTGCTGGAATATCAGCCTACAGATCGTACGATGCATGCAATCGGCATGATTTCGCCTGGTAGCCACGTCTGGTAAGATACGGTATACCTAGGCATATAGTTCCCACCCATTGATACAAGGAGACCGTACCAATCGCAGATCTAATCGAGCGGCCCCCGTAAAGAATTTCCTTTTCGGGGCTCGACTCATTTCCGGATGGCAATACTCGCTGTATTGGAATCTAAAGTGCGTGCTGAATGTGATGGCTAAGATTAAAGAAAGAAACTACCATCAATTACCAATCGATAATGCCCGGTTTTGTGACCTTAAAAGGAGCGCTTTTTGCGAAACTACGTAAATCCTTATCTGTCTGTTTTGTCGGTTTTTTACTAATGCCTATCTGTAATCAAGGGAAATGTCTTATAAACAAGTATAGAAAAGCTAAGGAAATTGTGTCTTAAAATTAGTTATGACGTTTGAGGCCCAATTCAGGCTGTATCCGGGTATGTCATAGAGGGAAAAATAGCTAACTGATTCAAATTAAATAGTTTTAATTCTCTTGTATTGAATATAAACCTATATATTGGATTTGGAACCTGGTTTATTGCATTGTTATTTTATATGTCTATCTTCCTAAGATTAAATGTTCTATAATAATTTTTAAGATTTGTCTTCGAGGTGATTTTTATTTTCTCTTTTCTTTTATTTATTAACTTCTACAAAGGAAGTAAAAATCGACTACGAATTAATATAGTTACCAAGGCAACTCCAGTTTTTTTGTATAGAAGTTCAAGGATTATAACTATCTACCTGCTAAGCCTTACAATGTATTTCTATGAGAATCAACCCAAACCAGCTCAGCTTATTCAGCCTGATTAGAATGTCATTATGACACATAGACCTGCACGTGACCCGTCTAAATATAGGCCAACCTCGGCGACGGAGCGGGAAGAACTGAAAATACCTCTAAACGCGACGGTCCAGACGGAGAGATTCACACTGATATGGAAATTTTTGGCGCCCGCTAATTGTGACATCTAAATCAAATGTTATCAGGTGTTAAAACTCGTAAGGCTTGTAAATACGCTGGAGTGGGTCTATCTAATGATAGCAAATGGGGCTCTCGGCGGGGTCCCAGAGACACTCCGTAGTTTTCCATGCCGTCGGAGCCGGAGTCGGGGCTGCAACAAAAAATCTTCCGCTCCCGTCGGAACCCAAGGGTGTGAAATGTCAACAGTGGCACATTATGATGACGGTGCCCCTTCTCACGATTAACCCTCTATAGCCGATGGCCGATGGCCGGTGGCTACTGGAAACCCAGACTTGGGACTTGCGTCACTCGACCACGATATCTCCGGCTGAGCCCAAGGCGCTAAGTTTGCGGTTAAGCCTCCGGAGCGATTTATTTTTGGCTATCGCGCCATAGATTGATTGTGCCCACAAGAAACACAATGTGACTTTATAAATAAATAAACAGTGCCAAAAATATCACAAAAATAACAAAATAACAAAGGGGTTCGGTCCGAAGATTGATGACATTGTTGTTGCCATTGGACGGCTGCTTTCCTGAGCTTTTATTTGTTACTCATTCGGGCGCCCGAGCTGTCGATGAAATAACGCCAAAGCGTGCCCCCAGTCAAGTTATTTTTATTGTTAATTAATACCTTTTATTTTTATGTGCACGGAAAACACTAGAAATCCACATACTCGTACATATAAGCCCCAATATATGCGAGCTGAGCCAAGATCTGCGGGCACAATGGTCGGACTCTGAATTTGCATTTCAAATTCGCACCCAGAAATAAGCAGACGGCGGAAAAAGTCACCTTGCTAGGAATTTCGCTGATGGCCATCAGAAATAATACTTAAAAAATTAAGAAAAAAGGTTAGAACCATAACTCACACAACCATAAATCGGCCATAAAACTTGCATTTTAAATTAGTGAGCTGGATATTGGGTACAAGTTCAGGCCATTTGATATCCTCTACTGGGATAGATTCTTAAATATAAAATAAACTTAATTTTTGAAGACATATTTTAGTGTTCTAGTTTAATTTTTACTTTATAGAAAAAGTACTCACATCCTTACTTTAATTATATTTACCTAAAGCCACAACAACAGAAAGAAGTCCAAGCAAACCAAGTCCAACCAAGTATTTCCTCTACTAATCTCCCCTTCAACAAAACTGTTTCGGGTTTATCTCTTGTTTGCTTTATTTGTTAACTTGTCTGCTATTTGCTTTTTATACAATATTTTTTATACTTTTTTCTGGCGAAACGGTGTTCGACAATTGGACACCCAATTCGGTGTCAGTGCCAGAGTTACGACCCACAGAACCACTCCGGCTGACGCACCTGGAATTCCCCATAAATCAGTCGCAAATAACTAGAAGCAGCTTGTTTGTTCGCTTATTTGTTTGAATATTTTGTTTATTTTCGGTGGTTCGTTTTTTTCCCCCTTTTCGCGGTTGGGAATTATACAGTAGCCCTACACCATAGTAAGGTCGAATCATAAAACAGAAACATCAACCGAAATCGGCGACAGTATCGGCGGAGATAGAGGGGGATATAGCTTCGGACAGGTTGGGGTATCATTTGTTGATTTATAATTGGCTGCGACCGTACACTGGCATCATATTAATTACTATTATTATGTATGGAAATATCCAGATGGAATCGAGCTTAGATTTCGGTAGTCAAATTATAGTGGCGTGATTATTCGATGATGATTAAATTGAATTTGAATTCTGGTGGATTAAAAAAGAGGGGAATTGGTAAATAAATTAATAATTCCAAGAATCGGGCTTCTGGTTAGCATGCCAGCTAAGCTGTGATGGGTTTTAACTTAAAAGAAAACAATTTCTCTAATTTGTCAATATTTATTTTTGTTAAAGATTGTTATATCTACTATTTTGTTATTTATTAAAATATAAACATTAATCCTATCTGTTTATAAAATATAATAGAGAGTGGCTTTTAGAATTGATATAAATCTTTTTTTTCTTGTATATTACTTTTGTTAGCTAAATGAAGCTATATAAATTGGAGATTCCAATTAAAATAGAAAGGCTTACAAGAAAACATTTATCCTTATGATCGTAATAACAATAATATTAAGTACCATCTCCCCATGCTACTTTCTTTCCTTTCCACCATTTGTACAGGCACAAATTAAGACGCACACAATTGGTAATAACTTTTCTCATTATGGCCATTGCTTTCGCCTTTGTTATTGGCAATTGAACAAGCTAACAATGTTTTTTAACGACGTTCAAGGTCGGCCAAGGTCGTTATAATCGTGCGGGCCCAATATTTTGGCTCGTCCAATGACCCAGTTGATCGCCGCTGGCTCCGATCGGGTTTTGCCTTTCGGGGTGTGCGCCAAATCAAAACAAGGGAATCAGAAACAGTAAATAGCCATTCCGATGGCTCACGCGGCGTATGCGCAATAAAGTCACTAAACGCGACCAAACCCAGGCAGCGCACAAGGCGCGTTCATTGTACACATAAGCGTATGCAGCGAAAACAATTGAAGCCATGGCATGTGCGGCTCCATGTCTGGCGCTCAGCCGGAACTTTGTCAGTACATCACAAAAAAAAATTAAATTAAAATAAATAAAATAATACAAACGAGAAGGGGAGCAAGACGATGTATTTATACCCTTAAGAAAAATAGAGAGAGGTAGTAAAACTCTTCCCATTTTATTAATAGTCAAAAAAATAAGTTATTAGAGGTATTTGTTAAAAAAATTTTCGTCATAACGTTTTTGTATCCATACATACAATAACAATAATAAATATTCTTAGTACTTTAGTTATTTAAGAGAGTTTATTGCTATCTGTGTGGGGTTCAAGAGTATAATACACTTTATAGTTTCAAAAATAAGTTAACCACTTCCGGTTAAAACTAATATACTCTCCCAGCGAGGGTATAGATATAAACTCAGTTTGAGCTGCGCTATCTGGGAATGGAACTGGGGACTGTGAATGGGACTGGAACCGAAACTGTGACTGTGAGTGAATCCGCTGTGCGGGTGTTCCGCGGGGCTGTGACGGGGCGTCCCGGGGGCTTTGAGGCTTCCGAGGTTTCGAGGGGGTTCGACAGATTGCAGCTTCACAGCCGAAACAGCTTTGTTTGGCTCTGTTGTTTTTATTTTTCCCCCGCTTTGTTTTTTGTCTGTGCGAGTGACGGCGCCGAACTTGAACTGAGCCATTCAAGGCCAAATTATGTCGATACACCCAAAAAGCAGAGGGTGCTATTTATGAATATGTGCTCGGCTGTGTTGGTCGAGCGAATCGGAGGCAATAGGGGTTGCTTATTCGTACTTCCAGGAATTCCGCAAGGTCAAGGGTGGCCTACAGAAATATTAACGAAAATTCCACATGATTCAGTCACACATATTTCCCATATTTCTCAAATAATCATTTATCGATCCAGGCTATTTCTATGCTCTAACTAATGTAATTTGTTTTATAATATATTTTATTAAATATACATTCATATTAGATGGAATATTACCATTCCATAAAGTAGATTTTTCAATGTGTGCAATGTAATATCACTTCAGTTAGCAAAATGCAAGCGAATGCAAATTTTCTTACAGTCTTTTGTGATAAAGGCAACCTTTTTACTTGATTTCTTCCAGGAATTTCCACTGAGCAAGAGTTTTCTTGGAAAGTAATCTACTATTGCACTTCCTCTATAGTTACAAAAGAGGTCTCCAGAGGAAACTTCTTATCGAGGTCTGTGGACAATCGCAATTACTTCTGCACGTAACCAGTTACATGGAAGAAAACGGTGTAATTTTGTTAATTTTTTATAGTTAACTAAATGGTTAATATTTAATTGCTATGAAAGATAAATAATCAAGTTAATTAAGATCAAATAAATCTTAAGTACGATGCAAATTAATAAAGATGAAGTTTTTGATTCTCCTTTTTAGGATCAAAATAAAATAAAACAGTTTATCTTTATTTTTATTCTTGGCTAAAATTCTTGTGAAGAATTTAGTTTACTTTTGCAACTCATGCATGCCTGGACTGCTTACCTGCAGCTCATCTCTCTTATCCTGGCTGGAAAGGCGCCTCGGGGTGTTAGTCCCCGGGGCTTTGGACCCCGTTAATCCCCAGATTTGACGCAATTGCCGGACGACTCGTCTGCGGCGCAGTTAACACCTAGACTAGACCAGACTGGCTGAAACCACGGAGCCGGCGAAGGTGATCCACTGATCAGGTGGACAAGTGTGCGTCTGGCCAGGGTGATCAGTAATCAGTGGTTGTGGTTGGTGGCCACCGCCGACTGGGTGATCAGCCGTGCTAATTACTCCTAAGCCAGACGGAGATTGGCCGACTGACGCATCTCCGCCGTTGGCATTGCGAAAACTTGCATAATCATCGCGAGATCGGCGTGTCGCGTGATCGTCTGCTTAAGTCGCTGTTGTCAGGCAGGCAGTCCGGGATTTTCGTGCTCGGATCCATATCTGATGCGGAATCTGGAGTTATCACAGCCATAGCCCCGAAGCCTCGGCTTCCACAGAATAGGCTAATCCTTCACGCCGTGTGCGGGGAATTAGGAATTCGCTAACCGCAATGATTGTGTTAGGCAGCGACGCGTCGTCGTTTAAATGTGATAATCGATTTATATTGCATTCATTATCATCCCTCAATTTTCAGAGCAAGAGCTATACCACAGAAACTTTCCACACTTTGACTAATGCACTGGAAAAAACATAAGTACTGTGTTGACCTCAGCTTCAAAAGCCACAAAAATAGACAAAATGTACTAAAATGTACTTTAAAATCGTAGATCGATTTGGTTCTAGTCAGCAAATGTTAACTTGTCAAATGAATTGATAAATTTATTTAAATATTCTATTCATACAAATTTAAATTAAAGATTAAAGTATTAATATCCAGAAGAATTTAAATACAAAATCAGCGACAACTAAACTTAGATTAATTAGAACTTTCAACACTTATTCTATATTTTCAAATGATTATCACCACGGCTATAATTGTTTATAAATTAAATTTTAATAAATAAATAAATGTTTATTAATAAGCACAGGATAAAAGGTGTCACCAATAGAAATTAACAGTGTGCAGTTCATTTTATCTAAAAGAAAGTACAGCATTAAATGTTTCTTGTGCCTTTTCCATGTTCATAATCATTGATTATGTCTATTAAAATGTATATACTTTTCAGTGATTACTTTTAACTCAACAACAAAAGGTTTACTAATTATTTTACAATGATTAAGTTAGTTAATTATTAGTTATACTTCCTTTTCTACTACTTAGACCACGTTATGCTCCATTGATCAAAGTTCTTCGGTGACTATGCTCATTCTAACATATTTTAATCTCGTTTCCTGAAGTGACATAAGATTAGATTGACCGTCACATTTTTTCGGGTGTACTGAATCTCACTTCCAGATACAGATACGCTGGCCACACGCTTCGCATATTGGCGCGTGCTCCGCCAATGTATCTGCGAGATTGCATAGCCACTGTACGAATTACGATTTGCGAGTTATAGGTAGATATATCTCGAGAGACTCCGGACTTGGACTCCGATTTCAGTCACAAGTCGGCGACGTCACAGTCACACGCACACTGCTGTCGGCTGCCGACTCTTGGATTTTGTTTGGCGAGTCGCTAATTCCGAGTGCTAATAAGCATTTAGAGACATCGTTAGTTAGTACGTGGCAGTCGGCGAGTGGGTCATTTCCGGCCAGCCGCCGCTTCGATTTTCGATTATGATTGATTGCCGAAATCAGCCAAATGACCGGATACCTTAACTCCACGTCGAGCTCGGGTTCGGGCCCTCAGTCATCGTCGTATTTTCTGTGTAATGCGTCACTGAGCCGCTCAAGTTATTCGCACATTTGCTATGCACCTTCCACTGATCCCCAGGTTAATATCGGGTATTTCCCCAATTATTCGGCAAGTGCCGCCTCAGACTGAGCAGTCTCCGTCCGTCCTAGTCGTGCCAATTAATCTCTGGCACTCCGGCGATGTCAGTGGGTTCAATATACAAATTCTACCCAAGAATGCCAGCGTTCAAAAGGGGCGTTCCACAAATTGACGGGTTAGGCAAAAAAAGTCTCCGACAATGTCAATGTCATGTCGCTGCTATCACCAGGAATATTTCCCCTATCTCGTGACACTCGTAAACGTCAAATGGACGAATTTCATCACATTTTCGGCGGGTCCATGAGTCACTTTATATGGGGATCCAAGTGTCAGTGGGTGGAACATGACCAGATTGATGTTATTTGAAGGGTATCTGCCGCGGGATGATTTCATGTTTTTGCAAAAACGTTTATCTTATCGAGGGATGGGCTTTGTTTCCTATTGGATATTCCCATTGTTTACCCAAAGATCACGAGAACTTGCCTACATTTTCGGTGGAACTTTTTTGTAAGAGGTTTTAATGTAGTTCTGGGAACAAGTTTAATTATAAAAGACACTAGGACATGTAATGCGACTAATAAATATTTTAAATACAAATTATTAATATTCAAAACATTATATTTCCTAAATAGCTATGTATGATTCGTCCCCTTTCGCTTTTATATAAAAGCCATAAACAAAAGGCAAGTCGGTGGCACTAGACTGATTTATTGTACCCCCATAGTGCCTCAATCCCCAAATAATTTCATTTGTCAAAGTCGACGCCTTATCGTTAAACACCATCCACTTCTGACATTGCGGACTTTGCATGATGGGAATTCCATTACTCATCCGCCATAGGGTACAGGTCCCACTTGGGCTTGTACTAGCGGTGGTGAACCTCATTTAAGCTGTCCATCGTTAAGTTTTAAATATGATCTGCTAATGAAGATAGGTAGCCGTTAGGTGTAAACCCCCTTTTAATAATCTAAACACTATTTTTGGGCCGGCGCGCTTCCAAGCGGATGTTGAGCGAAGAGATAGCAGACGGATTTTCCCGACACGGCTTTTCCCCAAAATTGTTATTGATTGCGAAAATGTAAGCCGCGTGCTCCAGCGAAATAATTGATGAACTGGTGGTAATGGCACAAGGGCTTGAGCGGAAAGGGGCCCACTTGAAAGACAATTAGCCAAGAATTTGTGGTCACAAATAAACCAAAAAATAAGGGGGTATATCAGTGAAGCGGCAATACCCTGATGAAAACACGAAGAATTGGATAAATATATAAGTAAATACATTTTCAATTTCCTTAAATATGAAATACTTATAAAGTAGTCATCAAAAATTTTTAATCTTATCTTTCAAGAGGCATCTGTTAAATATAGAAAGCATTTCTTTGTCCTGCAAGTATAGAGGATGTTTACCTTTTGTAGTTGCCATTGCAGCTGCAATATATGACTCCCTTGGCGCATTTGAATGTCATTAGGTGACTCACTGATAAAATATCATATCGACATCGACCCAATAAAAAGCTAATGATAGTGTCATTGTCAACACATTGGCCGAAGTTCAAGTACCCGCCCGCAATGAAAGGGAAGCGCTGGTTGAAGGTAACCCGAAGTTTTGAAGTCACGTTTGGAGAAACGCGAGCTCCGTCACATGGAGTAATACGGATATAATATACAGTATAGATATAGACATTGATATAGGGGGAATGGGAGTGATCCCGACACCCTCCCAAGTGACGCCAAAAGACCAACTTGGCGCCACACACGGCCAGGCACGGGACAAAAAGTCACTTAGCCCGCCTGATTAGCGGGGCAATCAATCAGTCGGCGTGGGGTGGTGTGCAAAACCGAAAGGGGGTGGGGCTGCGGCTGGCTGCCTAAAAAACAACCTGCCCGCGCCCCTTAAAAACTAACACAAAACTGTTGATCCATTAACACGTTGTGCGGCGCAGGAGGCGTGTGCTCGAGCCAGCTCGCTCGCGTCTCTTTCGGCGGGCGAATAGTGGCTTCACACAGCCGCGCACGCTGCAGTGGAATATTCCCACAGTTGCGTCAACGTCAATGCTCGCTCGGCGGTTTGGCGATTTCAATCAAAAAACGCCGCGCAAATAAATCACAACAAAAATGTGCCAAGTCAACAAAGCAACGACAGCTATCAGAGTAACAGACAGCAGAAAAAACCTGGCAACTGGTAAACGCCGTGGCAAATGGCAAAAACGACCCCCCCCCTGAAATCCCAAGACCCAGTCCCACCCACTGCAGCGAACACTCGAAAAAAACTACACTTGTCTTTAGCTCTTAATCTGGTATTTTTTAAGCTGACTAAAAAAATTCCATACTGATCTGAAAAAATTATCCGAATTCATTCAGAAAATTATGGTTCTAACTTTTGTTTCTTTTCCAAAAAACTGTCTAAAAACCTATGGAAATATTCTTCAAACAGTTTTAATAATATCTCTTGTTCTTACGAAATTTTTAAATATTTCACAATTTTTTTGATTAAAGAAATTATATATTTATAAGTTTAATCTTCTTTTTACGTTATTTAAAAACCAAAACGATCTTTCACTAATTTTATAATACTTATATTTCTGATTCCTGCCAAAAGTATCCTGCCTCGAGTATCCCATTTTTCTCTGTGGAATTAGTCGGTCCAGGGAGATGAGTGCTAATTTCCGGCGGAGTAGGGGGCGTTTCGGGAGTGGAACTGTGGCTGGGAGTGGGCGTGAGTTCCCCGGGGCCGAACCCCCCAGTGGAGCTGCGACCGCGACTGGCACCTGGCTGACGTCCCCAAAACCGCGATGACTTTGGCGGTGCTAATCAGACGAGCACATGTTGACACTTCTCATTGGCGGGGCTCAAATCGTTGATGTAAACCATGAAAATTTTCCACTTGCAGTACCGCCGCCAGGTCAGCCGCTCAGTCTACGTCTAAGCTAGCCCCAATCTGGATCCCAATCCCATGGCATTTTCCTTTGGCACGCGCTCTTTAGTTTGGGCCTGGGAACGCCACCAAAGTCGGGGGAATTATGCTTTCAGTTCGCCGACATCGATAAGATTGACGGAGACTCAACTTAACCACTAGCAGGCTTAGACACCTGTGCGGAGTTGTTAGTTAGCCTTTAAGTAGTGAGTCTTTGGCTAAGTGAGGTAATTGAAAATTAGATAACTAATAAAAGAACCTTGACACATTTTGATGATGGCACGGGCTTGGAAACTCAAGGGGTTCCGATCGAAGATTGGATCTTTTTTAGGGTTACATTTTCTCTATCCGAAAGAAGACCAATATCAATGACTTTATTTATAAAATATTATTTTGTCTTGCCTTAATTGCATTTAAATTTAATTTAAATACTTGGTAACTCGACCTTAATTACCTGAATATTTATACATGCACAGATAAAGAATATATACATATATTTTCCTTACAAATCTTATTCTACCGATTACAACTCAATTACAATTACAAATCAATTAACCTGCTTTCCAATAGATAATGTCAACCGTACTAGATAAAGTCTAGACCAAAGAACATCTAGTTTATACCGGGAATCGTGGCTAATTCCCAACTGGAAGCCGCGAGAAATCAGCTTTATCAGATAATGTGGTCAATAACCATAACAAACGCTGACCACTATCAAACAGAAGCTGCCCGTTCAATTGCCCAATTTGGACTTAACCCACACCGTCCGCTTCCTCCTTCTCTTCCTCTCCAGCACTTGACTTGATAAGTGAACCACCGATCCACCGATCCACCGAGTACATATATTTATATATATGGTCGTGTGTGCCCACTACTGCGCCATTTCCAATCCATTTCCAAATCCGATTCATTGAAAGAACTCAAATTGCGTGACAGAAAACGTGATTCGAGTGGGTTCCGTTGCGGTATTTGCTGCCTTATTTATTTATTTACTTTTTTCCTCATATTGTATCGCTTGTTTCGATTTCCCAAAATAAACGGCTATATTTATTTGAGTGAAATATTTGCGTGGCACTGCAGTTTGCTATGCACGGGGCCTGGAACTGTAAGTGGATGCGATCGAACAGAACAGAACACACCCGAAACGAATAAAAACAAAAACAGAAATCAAATTGCAAACGAGTACACAGCAACGAAAAATGAACGTTTCGGATATTTGTACTTGAGGGTTATGGATTTTTCTAAGAACTGCTTGTACGTTTCCTGTGATACGTTAAAGGAATAACTTAGAGACCGGAACTTGATTTGTATTTGGTTGCTTGAGCCTATATGTATTTGTCTTCCATTTCTACACAAATTATAAAAAGTATATTATTATAACATAATACATTAATTTATTACTGGGATATTTTATTTAATTTCTTTTTAAAGTAGTAATTGTATTAATTATATATAATTTCAAAGGAAGAAAAAAGGTTTAATAAAAGGTAATCCAACCTTTTTCATTAAATCAAGCTATGAAAAAAATCGGAAAACAAAACTGTAATATTATTTATTTTTACCAAAAGGCATGACTAAGGAACCCTTGTAAAAATACCTACAGATAATAAATATAACTGCGCAAATGTACTGATGGGACCCTTGGCGCGGTCGAAACAGCTGTATATATAGCCCGATGTACTTGTCTTCGAACAAACGATCTGTATTATAGTACATAATTATATATAGTAATTATAAATTATCATAAGCTTGATAATCGTAGCTACCACTTCATTAGGAATCCCTAGATCATTAAGAGCAATAACAATATGTTCAAAATATATCAAAAGTCGTTAAAAAAGTTACTATAATAACCTTCTGATCAATAACCAATATATTTTTTGGTCGTAAAACCTTCTCAAATTTTTTCCTGTGCACGAGCTACTTGCTGGCCGTAGATTTGCAAGATACCAGCGCATATATCGGAATACCGTTGTTATTTACATGAAGTCCCGCGGAGATTCCAGCGAAGCCAGGCCCCAGGGCCGCCCCGGTCCCTATATAGATCCAATAACACACGATCAGGTTGCTCGATGGAAATTCTTTCGCTGCGCTGCGCCACCGAAACCGGCGGTCACGTGCCGCTCAAGGTGATAAGTTGGCACCCGCACCCCGCTTGGTTCGTGGAGCTCACCTGTTCCCGGTCCCTATCAGCGATAGGCTGTGTAAATAGCGGCCAGAATGCCACGGTTTAATGGTGCAGTGTAAAGTGTAAATGGCTTAGGTTAGTTAGCTGCCACCGCGGAGAACTGACCTTGCCCACGGGTTAAGCATGGACGGGGAGTGGCTGTTGGACTGGCGGGTTGTGCCACTTGAACCGCCGGCGGCGAGTTGAATGTCAAAGCCGCCGAATCTGATGCCGCCGCTTGTCTATGCCAAGCACGTCTTTTGGCCAACAAAACCAGTCGGAACCAAACAAGACTCGAACGGCCTTGCCGTCTCCGCTCTGTAACTGTGTTTAGGCCCAGTTAGCGCAGCTAGAATCTTTGCGGGGCCAGTCTCCTTGAACCGCAGCGCCTGGTTCAATAGCTCCTAACATTTCCGAGATCTGCGGTGAGTCCCGCACTCATTTCATATGCCAAAAAGCACTGTCGTCGTCGTCGTCGTCGCCTCTAATCAAGACCGGCAAAACAAGTTCAAAAACCTATGGTGCCAAAAAACAGAAACCGAAAACAACTACACAAAAAATTATTTTTGTTAAATACAAACAAAGCCAGTGCGGGTGTCGTCGAGTCATTAAACTTGGCTCGCATTTGACATTGCCAATTGGAAGTGGAAGTGGAAGCGAACTGGCTCTCGGCCGATTCCGATTGTCTCATTTCGCGACTGACTGACTCCCAAATAGACGAAATTCTGCGGTTCATTCAACTTGTTTATGCGTACTCCGCTCCGCATCTCCAGCTGCAAGAGTTCGAACTCTACTCCCGCTTATCTGGCGACAGTTCGCTGAATTCTCCGCGGCAGTGCGGCGCGTTCTTCAATTACCATGAATGAAGTGGACTGGAGTGTAGTTCCCAGCTCCCAGCTCCCAGCTCAAAGTTCCACGGAATGCTACACGAGTCGTCGTAAACAACGGTCTCCAAGCGGCCAGCGACAAACGACAAACACCAGTTTTTCTTTTCTTATTTTTTATTTCTGGGGTCATTTGCCAGAGCAAAACGTGACAACTGGCGACTGGCGGCATTCCACGCAGCCGCGAAAGCCTCAAATGTCGCCACCACGTAGCAGAGCAGACCCTGAGTGCCACACTATACCCCCACAACGAAGAACCCAGCGAGAACCCAACAAGAACCCAGCCCCGAGGTTCTTCAATTTCGATTTCATTTGCCCGCAACTGTGGCGAATCCATTCCGGAGAGGAATGACGGTGCCAAGCAGATCAAATCGAAGGACCATCGACTTCCAGGCAGAACCGAAAACCGAAAACCGAAAAACAGACGACATGCTGGCTGGCTGCCGAGGAATGCAGACATGCAAATTGCAATTTGCACAGCGGACTGGAAATTAGGTGGCATGACTTATGTATATGGAGTAGTTGAGGTTCCAAACAAATAACACCTAATTTAAAACTATAGGTTTAATTTATTTCGAGCTTACGATTCAGCAAAGTGTTTTTGATATTACAACTTTTCCTTAATAACCTTTATAACCTGATTTCATATAATCATTTGCTTTCTTCTAACTTGTTCCAGATCATTCCAATGATCTCAGCCCTTTATTAATCACATCAAAGCAACTTGCACTTTTAATCTTCCAAGAAATCGTCATTACACTTGAATCCACTTTCATTAATCATTAATTACCTTCCTATTTCATCATATCAAAGAATAAAATGTATAGCCAGCGCATTTAATGAGCAATTAAAGAAATATGATATGAGGTTATCATTTATTGTGTCAACAAGAATGATGCAAGAAACCGAATTAATATCACTATCTTCCTTGGTGCTAACTGGACTTTCCGTTCCGGCAGTCGGGACATATCTTCGTTAGTCATGGGATAACGTGATATAAATACTTATAAAATCCCAAACAGCCCCCACAACTGGGTTCTTCTAAACGAGCGGGCAAGTTTCGTCCCCTTAATCAGCAGCCATATGGCTGGCGGATTTCTGCTGAAATCGGCCCTACGATATATGCCAGATTTAGCAAATTAAGGCAAACGATGACTCAATGGGTGCGTTTTTATGTTTCGCGGGGTGGTTTCATTATAAATTAGCAGACATACTGGGAACACCTTCCGAGCTATGTCGAGCTAGACCTGGGCCGATGAGTCACCCGAGTGCCGAAAGTCGTATCCAGTGACTAATGGAATGCACTCTCAGTCAGGTTGACCACGCCACTTGAAAACCCTCAAATCGGACGTTCCTGGAAACATATATCTACTGTAACACTTAATCACTCTAGTTTCTAGAACATGTGACAGCTGACGGGCTGCTGTGCAATCTTTATTAGTTTCAAAATAGTTTTCTGCCCGGACTTTGAGGCTGCACGGGTTATTTTTGTGAATCGTCGTCACATTCAGTCGTCCCGTGAATTCGGATTTCGCTCTAGATGCATCGGGAACTCAACCCGTGAGCAACTGAAAGTTGTTTGCTCTTTGCACTTGATTCACATGGGAGTGGAAAACAAATTTATTTACTTATCCGCTTTATCGCCGCCATATTATCAGCATGATGCGGTATTTTTTTCGGCAGACTTCGCGGAAACTTTTGTCACGAGCCCCGGGATTTGCTCAGATTAAAATGGGGTTTTGGGGGCGTGAGCGGCTCCTGCTGGTTACCAAGAAAGGGAAATACCATATAAAGCCTTCAGTTTTATCAGCAATATCTGCTTTAAATAGGCTCTACGGGGGCCTTGAGGGATGCCCGATTGCCTTCCAGCTAACTCGTAGCATATCGGTTCCAGTCCCTCGACTATAAGCTCTGGCACGATCCAGGAATCTATTATAATGCCGACTAAGGGATTTTTGTGAACTGTTTTATATTTTGATATATTTTCATTTGCGAAAAACCCCTAATTTTAGGCCCCGGAAGAAATTAAATCTAAGAATTGAATAAAACACACAGGGATAATTTTCTTTTAAGTTGGGGAAATAACTTTATTTTCAGCTTTAATTAAAAATGTATAATCAATAAATTGCAATTTGTTTGGAAATTATTAGGAACAATGGAATACCCCTCGATAGAGGTCGGTTCTTTTTCGGACTAGTCATATATAGAAATTCCTGGCTTATCGGAGAGCACAGTCCGGATGTGTGAAAATCAGTGCCTACATATATCCGTTCCGGTCCGAACGCAGCGAGGCCTTCAACTCTTCGTGCTGATTACATTAGCGGCAATCGAGCCCCTTAAAACGTAGTTCTATTATCGTGGGGCAGACGGAACGAATGGCCGCCGATCCCCCGCCGATCCTCGCCAGCGGGCTGAATTTCACCATGGGCATTATAATTAGCGTGACTCTGTATATCGCCACCGTGGAATTCGCGGCGATAAGTCCGGGGGTCGACGTGTTCCTCCTCGGGAGGTTCGACCTCCAAAGCGACTTTCACCCAATCCAAGACCCAAGACCCACAGCCCCAAAACCCAACCCAATAGCAACTCTCTTTTGCGTATTTGATATTTAGTAGAATTTTTAAGTTTTATTTCTTTTTAGTATGTTGTTTGTTTGCTTTTTCTTTTCTTGTTGATTTTTTTTCGCTTTTGCTTATGTTTTGTATCAAATTCTTGTTTTGTTTTTCTTAGAAGCTCATTATGTTCACTATATCACGTGGCCTTACGAATAGTTTTTGCTTGTTTATAAATATAATTATTCTTTGATTAGACTTAAGAGCGAGAGAAAACCCTAAGCGGCTTAGCAGGCTATTGTACAAAACCTATCTCTAAGTGGAGATTTAATTCTAGATGTAAAAGAGTTTAGTTTTACGTTTTTTCTTTTTCATAAAAAGTGTTTCAGCTTTCTTGTTTTTTGTGTGTGGAAGACTTTGCTGATTTGCTGTTTTTCAAAGAGTAAAACGATTGTAATACATGATACATGAGGCAATTCAACACCAAGTACTTGGACTGAGGTAGTTTGGCGATGTTCCGATACAATACCGTTCTCAAATCGATTACATAATAATAATAAATAAGTTATAACAACGTGTGTGTGTGTGTGTGTGTCTGTGAGGGTGAATGAAGGTCCTTTCTCCGGCGGGGAATACCAAGATTCCCCAGGAGAAAGTCCGACCTTCCGAGGACTCGCATGTTTGCGTAAGGCACTTCAAGGCAACATTGGCGTTATCCCGGCGAATGATGTGAAATGTCTGCGCAAGCGCACAACGCCTGCGCATGTGGGTGTGGATGTGGATGTGGATGAGTTGTGTCAGTCTTAAAAGCGGGAGATTCGGCAGATCGGACGGATCTACCAGGGCCGCCAGGGCTGCTCCTCCTCCTTGATCTGCTTCTTAATCACCAGCGACAGCGGCTGCTGCTCGACGGGCACGCGCTGGATCACCGAGGGCTTGATGTCCATCGGCTCGTAGCTGGAGTTGGCCGGGCTGGGGGGCGCGTAGCTGCAGCTGCTGCTGCTTCCGGGCGCCGACTCGTATCCGGCGGAGGAGTGCGAGCTGGCGGATCCGGTGCTGGCCGTGCGCTGGGGCATCGATACCAGCATCGGCATCTGCTGCTGCTGGGCGGCAGCTGCTGCGGCGGCCGCTGCTGCTGCGGCTGCCAGTTGCTGCTGCTGTTGCTGCTGCTGCTGCTGGTGCTGCAGCAACTGTTGCTGCTGCTGCTGCGGCAGGCTCTGGGGCAGCACGAGGGCGATGCTGCCATTGGGCAGCTTGGTGGGGATCACCTGCATGCCGTTGGGCAGGAAGTAGCCGCTGGCCGTCTGCTGGATCTGTCCAAATAAGTAGGGAGCTGCTCCCGCTGGCTGCTGCTGCTGCGAGTCCTGCTCCGGGGAGCTGGGCGGCGAGGGCAGCATCTGGGCGTGGATGGACTGCTGCTGCTGCTGGCGCTGCTGCTGGTGCAGCTCTGTCTTCACGCCGTTGATGCAGTTGCTCAGGTGCTGGAGCAGGCGGCGACGCTGGGCGGGCTCGATGCCGGGGAAGCGGCTGACCTCGTTGACACAGTCGGCGAATCCCGCCTTGAATTTGTTCACGATCTTGGGATCGGCGGCCTGCTGCATGGCAGCCTGCTGGCGCTGCAGCTCCTGCAGATGCTTCACGGTCTTCTCCAGGATGTCGGCCTTTTCCAGTTTGGAGTGGCGAGCCGGCTAAAAGTAGAGAGAAAATGGAAGAATAAATTAGTAATAAATTCTATTAAATAGATTTAATTTAAGTAAATCATATTAATACTTCAAAATTAAAACTTATTAAAGTTATTTGAAGGTATTTTAAATCTTTAAAGTCAAGCAGCTTTTTTCAATCAATTTTTAATTTAATTTCCCTTCCTTAACCCTTTATCGCTGTCAGATACTTACGTCTTTTTTGGTGGCATCCAGGATCAGAGTCTTCAGTTCGTTGAGGCAATTGTTGATGCGGGCTCGTCGTCGCTTCTCCATGATGGGCTTGTTCGACTGCAAGAGACAAGAGGCGAAAGGGTTGCGATTAGTCACGGCTTTTGCATGGCTGATTTGACCTCATGCAGCGACCCAAAAATAGAGGAAGCTGCATGGGTCCGAATCGGATTGGGGACTGGGGGATTGGGGAAAGGAGGCGCTGCACGGGTTGACTGGCTGGCGGCCAAATTTAGTCGCACGGCGCGTGCTCTATTTATAGCGCCACTCAGGCGAGGCAATGGTAAAAATAGTTTGGCGGTTATAAATTACAGCCGGGCTATAAATAGGCCAGCCGGCGGCCAGGTACGCCGCGCAAGGTCAGAGCGGGAAATGCAAAGATGCCAAGCCAGGCTGATTAAAAAATAAAACACAAAATTTGCGATGGCCAAATAAAAATAATAACCAAAAAAAAAAAATCACCAGTCTTTCCACCAAATTTGGTGGCGGCACAAAACGCCCGCGGATGAAGTCAGCTTTTGGCCAAAAACGGCGGCTGATGACCGACAATTGCAGCGACCACGCGACGCACGCGCCAAGTGGTAGCCCAATCCGAATCCGAATCCGAATCCGCCGAACTGGTGGGCAGCTCCATCAGCCAATTTTGGGCGGCACTCATGAATGGAGCTGCGTGTATATAGTAAATGCCACCAACGCCGAGCGAGATAAATTCGCTTTGTGTTGGCGCGCCGACGGCGGCGACGACGTAGACAGACCATAAGCAGTCGTCGTCTCTGTCAGAGATTGGGAGACCGAGTTCGGCCATGTGGGAGACGGCGGCCAAAAAGGAAATGCATTTGGGCAGCGGGACTGGGATTGATGGGGCTGCTCGCCCACAGCGAGCATGGAAATCGAGTGCGAAGTGGGAGGCAGTGCTGTTCAATTAAGGGAATTCTCGCTTTGGTCGCTTTAATCCGGGTTGGTGGCGTATTTTTAGGAATACAAATTCCCCTTTTTTTTTTGGGAGATGTGCTTAAGAATTTTGTAAGGTTTTTCAATACATTTTCCGCTTTGTGAGTTTATTTTGTCCGACTCGGTTTAATTTTTGGGAAAGCGAATTTCTAGGGAGTTTTTATTTTTGAGGAGGAGGAGGAGACACTTACCCGACGGTCACTTTTGAGCGGGGTTTCCTTGAGCTGGGCGGGCACCACGGCGGTGCCCAGGACGTTGGCTGTCATGTTGGTAACGCCGGTAACCATTTCGGTTAGATATTCTTTGTTGAGTTTGAGGCACAGTTTGTCTGGTTTCACTTGGGCAGCAAACGCGGATTTGCTGCGCTCTTTTAGTAGTTCACTGTCTTGGGTTGTGGCTTTTGTGTATTTGCTAGCTGATTTTTCTTGCTTGCAGTTTTCAAGTTCACTTATTTTCACTTTCGCGCAGCGTCGCAGAGAAGCACGTAAATTGTGGGATTCTCTGGGTTGGGCTTTCGATTTATTTGCGGAGCGGAGCGAGTGGGAACCGTACGCTACGAGTCACGGCAGGCGAATGAGCGGCAGGTTCTGGCTGCACGGAGATTAAAAGTAAGACTCGGCGCGACACGAAGATCGATCGTGCGTTGCCTCGGCTCGACTTCGTGAGAGTTTGACTGTGTGTGTTTTGCGCAAGGGTGGTGGTGCTGCAGAGCGGAGCGGGACTACCTTATCGCTGGGCTCTCGGCGGACGACTGACGATTGATCGACAGGTTCGTGGGCTAAATCGCCGTTGCGAGACGCGAGCGCGAGTGCGCCACACGTCCGCAGCACCAATACACTGGCAGCTTGGCTACCTAAGAGTGAGTGTGAGACATACTGTGAGTTCGCTACCTGCTCGCTGCTAGCCCCGCGTTACTCATACGCCCCCGAGGCCCCAGCCAACGGGCGTTTCTTCCTTTCTGGAAATCACACACTGCGAAACCCCCGCCGATCGGCCAGAGCGAGTACGAGGAGGGATTCACAAGAGGCTGTGGCGGTGCTGGCCGATGGTTGAACTAGTGCTGATTCATGATTCGGCCAACGCGACGACGACGTCCCAAAGAAGGTGAAAATAGCAGCGGCGATATGACGCCACCATCCCGAGCGGTCGGCGGACGGTGTTTTATCTGCTCGGTTTGGATTCGGATTCGGGTTCGGGTTCGGGGGTCGCTAAACAGTAAACAAGATCACAAGGTTGCTGCTGGGGCTGTTGCGCACGCCAGGCGGAAGTGGGTGGTGGCGCTGGGTGACGCTGGGTGGCGGTGCTACTGCTCCTCCTGCCCCACTGGATCAGCAATTAAGTGAAGGTCGAACTTTAGTTTTTGATCGATCGCAGCGGCAGCCGCAGCTCAACGAACGAATGAAATGGAAATGATAATGGAAATTACTACGGCTGTAGTGCGAGCGGAACAAGGCTGCGTGGATCACACGTGCGCCGGGCGACGCTTAGATTCAGTTTGATGGCGTCTACGTGCAGCGCCGGGTATTCACGTTTCTTTATTTCGAGTTTTGAGAAATGATTAATCGAAGGCTGTGTGTAATTACACGCTGCTACAGGGAAGACTTTGGGTTTCAGCCAGGCCTTAGAAGAAATAACCATTCATAACATTCTTGGGGAATATTCTGTAATGGGAGACTCTTTAGGTGGAAACTGGGTTTTAATTATCATGATGACTTCGACGTCGGTTGGTCAGGGGGGCTTAGAGATAAAGCTTGAAGGGTATGGAGGCTGGGAAGGTCTTTAAATGAAGGAGTTTCTCAAGTCACCGAAATGTAAAGTAAACTAAAGATAAGAAAATGGTATTATCTTTAATATGATAATGGACTTTAATGAAATCAAGTTAAACTGAGATTGGAATCAACATATTTTGACTGATATTTGATTATAAATTACTTAAAAGTTCACCTTATTAATTTACTCCTGAAAACTAACCACTTAAAACCCTTGTAAGGACATATATCCCTGTCTGTTCAAGGACTCTCGGTTAATGTATAGGGAATTTCAAGAACTAAAACCGAAAACCCCCTATTCAGACCCCATTTAAGCAAATCAATCAGTTCGCAAATATTTGGGTTTAACGACTCGAAAATCCACAAAAACCCCAAGAATGTTGGCCATTTTTGATGGCTGTCTAGTGCAGTGCGTTTTGTGGTCGCCGTGGAAGGTTGCCATGCCGAGAACACATGCCCCGGCGGTAGTGCTGCCGCCTTAAACTCGGAACGTTGGGGCGGCAGTCGCGGACGTCGACAACACCTTCGCGTTCCAATTACAATTTGGCAGCCGATCAAAAGGCGGCCGCCCGCGGTCAGCAGAGGCAGAGGCAGAGGCGTCGGTGGCAGCACTTGTGCATGCCAATTTAATTGCAACGAAATACAGCGAGAGAAAATAAACAAAATAAGCAGAAACAGCAACAGAAACAGAAACATCGGAAAACGTTGGCGGCGCTTTACATCATGCTCGCTGGCCAAAAACAGCCAAAGGTGTGGATGTATCTCACGGATACACACGGCTACAGATACAGATACAGCAGTAGTTTGCGCGCTCAACGCCCAATTTGATGCCCAATTGTTGTTGTTGCCTTTGGCGATCACATGCAGCGTCTAAAATAAACTGTGGCAAAAATTTATAGTCGAAATGTGCGCATTGCTAATTGCGTCTAAAATTAGACAGCGCCAGATCCCCCAGTGCCTCGAGTACCCAGAGCCCCCGGAGATCACTGTTTCGCAGATCACCGATCACCGCTGTTAGCGGAAATAACAGCGACCGCGCGACTTTAACAGCGGCAGAGACGCCCACGCGCCATTGGGGGATTTGGGGGCGCCGCTGTAAGCCCAGAGTGAGCAACAAAGAGAGAGGGAGATAGAAGAGCGAGAGAGCAGACGCTCCATGGCCGCGGCGAAAATAAATTTCTAGCCGCGCGCGCCACTCTCGCGATTAAAACGCCATAAAAATCGCCAACGCTGTTAAAAACGCGCGCCACATTTGCGTTGTGCGATCAGTTGCTGCACTGACAGAAATTAGGTAAAGTATAACGTGGGAATATTCAAAAAAGTATGCCTCTTTCGATCTTACTAAATAATTAATTTAAATTTTTTTTGAAGTAAAATTAAATAAATATATAACAATACATAACCGATATAGCAATAATTTTTTTAGGTATTTTGAGTCCACTGCTATTGCATTTAATGTTCATTTTGGGCAAACGAGAGGGGCTGCGAGAAGGGCGGGGTGAAAGTCGACAGAAAGAGGGGGCGAGAGGGCATGCGAAGAGTTAGCACTCGCATTTGTTTGCCCACGGTGCGCCGCGGTTGTTGTGCAAAGTATTTTATTACTCATTAAGCGTAACGACGCATTTTGCCCAGAATTTCGTTTAATTTTGGCAAGCAGCAAGCAGCGCTGATGAAAGGGGAGGTATTCTGTTTTTCTTTTTTTTCGTTTTAGGCGGCAGAAGGCTTAATTTTTCGACACAAACGTCAGCACATTCCCGACGACAGACATTCTAAATTTAGCAACAGGTAAAAAAACATTGCAAAAATACACTCTCCACCGCGCCTCTTCTTCTCACGGCTGTGTGCGTCTTCGTTTCGTTTGCGATTTTGTTTGTTTTTGTGTCGTGTTATTTTGTTTTTAGGCTGGGTGGCTCACCGCCGACTTTAAGGGCGGCAGAAGGAAGGAATCGCGTGATCCGGAAAACAGATAACTGAAAAAAGGGGGGCGTCCAAACAGGTTTACTTATTAGGGGGTCTAACGGTAAACACAAGGAAAAAACCAACCGAATTTGGGGTACAGGAAACAGATTCAGGGCATTGTGTATTATGAAATCGATGGGTAAGGCCTGTTATTATCTTAATCGAGTTTTAAAGGATTCTAATTTCTGAAATTAAGGTTGTTTTATGCTTAGGAAACTTTTCTATAAGGAAATTCGGAGAATTTTAAAGACCGCAGTTTTTTGAGCACTAATTTGTATTATATGAATTATGTATTAAGGTCCTAAGATTATTAGCTAAAACCATATAATAGATGTTGAAGAATGAAGAATGTTGGCGTTCTATCCAAAACTGTTCATTGTCTGCTCCAAGATCCAGAGCTATGTATTCGATTTTATTTCTTAAATAAAATCCTGCAAAATAAAAGACATATAAAATACATATAATTTACAATACCTGATTTTTTTCAATAAATTTTAAAACATGCAGGAAGTGGTCATTATAAAAGATCACATTTCTATTCATCTAATGAGTGTGTAAAAATTACGAGTCAAGCCAGCTTTAACATAATTCCTTCAAATTTTCTTTAGAATAGTGACTTCTCATAGTTTTGCCAAAGGGTAAATCCCCTGGAAAATATTTCCTGATCCCTGATTTGGATCCTCGCTTTGCCGGCTCAGCCGGTAAATTTGCTCGGTGAAAACCAGAAACGCGACTTGACTTTTCGACTCCGGGGCAAAGTGCTGGACACAGTGCAGAGTCCTCCTGGACTGACTGGCCCTTGGTATTTGGTAAATATTGGAGTTTTTCCGAAAGTTAAGACCAACAATCCTTTCGCTGGAAGTCCTCCTCCAGCGACTTTTCGGACTCCGCCTCCTCCGGCTACCGGGTCTTAACCCTTGACGTCCGCGGAACAGTAGCCGGATGGCTTTTAGCATGGCCACCGCCTCCCGACTAGGGAAAGGGTTTGGCTTAAGCCGTGTCCTGGTCCCCGTATCGGTGGCTTAGTTGCGACCGCGTTAATTAAATCGCCTTAGACACGCTCGCCTCCCGCAATCGCGGCCGAAAAGGGGTTCAGCTCGGCTCGGATCGCTTCGGAAAGGATTAGAGGTGGCCGCGGCAGGTAGGGTTTGCACGCTTTCTATTAACAGGATGATCATGCCCATCAAAGGGCTAAAACCACACACCCATAAAACCGAGCGTGCAACAATGCCACTGCGCGTGTGCAACGCATACCCTTTCCAGTGTCTCAACCCCGTTTATTGCACCCTTTCAACCCGGTCCGGCACTTTTTACCTAGAGATCCTGTGCCGTCCTGAGTCGCCGTGACGCTCGTTGTTTGTTTATTTGCCATAAAAGGATTATGGGCGTGGTGGGTGCAGGTATAACTCTATAACCCTAGGCCCAAGATAACCCGTTGAAAGTATCTGATTTCTGCAAAGTCTTTGCTGCAGAGAGAGTTGGAGGTATATTTATCTTCTCCCTCTAAGTAAGTACTAGTTTCTGGCAAAAAACAACTTCCTGGTACTGGATTTTTCTTCATTTGACGACTCCCTTCTGTATCCCTGCTGATCCTTTATTACTTTCACTAAAAAAGTCAACTCGCAGCCATAAAGGCATAACTGACGTTACATCGCATTGCGTAAAAAACGAACGCAGTTCCCTGAATCACAAATGCTCAAATCGTTGACAACAAATTGCATAAAAAACGCTTTCCGAAACATTTACGAGTTCGGCTAAAAAACGCGTTGCAAAAAAGATAGCCTCAAGGTGAGGATCGGATCGGATCGAATGGGATGGGATGGGTTCGCCGGGAAGGATCGCTAGATGGCTGGATGGATGGGTTCGCGCAGCATGCAGAAGGATTTTATGGTTTTATTTAGGGTTATTTTCCTCTCCGCCTCTCCTCAATGTCAAATCAATTGGCGGGCAAACGTCAAATACAAATACAAATACGAAACCGGACAGGTAGGATCCTCCGGAAGGTAAAGAGTGGAAAGAGTTCTTCGGCCCGCGTACCTAGCCGAGTGAGTCTCGCGCCGAAAGAGGTTCTCTCTCGGGATAGAGTTTAGAGTTTCCGCGGATTAGCCCGCTCAGTCTTCTGCCGGGTTTTACGATTCCACCACGCTAATGTCCCATTTGGCCTTGATGGCTTGGCTAATACCAATACTAATGCCGCCGCTGACGATTCGCAAAGAGTTTTTACAACACGACACGCACGCAGGCAACTCGTCCTTCTCGCGCCTCTCATCCTTACCTCTTCCTTCATCCCGCTCCTTGCTCCTTTCGCCTCTTGCCTTTCGCCCTTTCTCCCTGTCCACCCCTCGCGACTTCGAATCCTTGCCAATTTCCGGGAATATCATTTCGCCAACGCCAGAGGGCGCTCTGCATAAATTTGGCTAATCGCAGGCCCAAAAAAGCAGCTCAAAGGAGCCGTCTAATGCCGATGATAGTGATGCCAACAACTTATTTAAAAATCAGGAAAAGTATACAAATGGTTATAAAATTATTACTATCCAAGTTATTGAAGTAAAAGTTTTGTTTAAGCTTTAAAGATTGAAAATAGAGTTATCTGCATGCTTTTTTAGGTCACTAGCTGGTGTAGTGGAGAGCAAGTTATAATATTTAAGCAATATTAAATGCTGATATTTTTTAGTATTATTAATTATCCATTCAAATCAATAATATTTTATGTTTTAAACAATAAATATCCCAATTTGTTTCAAAATCTTTTTAATCCTTCAGAAAAAAGGACAAATCGGCAGCACTGTCCAGGGACTAAAGAGACTCCAAAACCTTGAGCCCAAAAAAACTTGTTGAGTTAATTATGTGGGGACTAATTCGGCTGCCTCTGATTGGGGCACCGTTAGATGGCAGCTGCTCCGGCCCCGATATCTACATAAATATTTCCCTAATGACAGGATGTGTTTGGCAGCCACTCCAAAGAGCTGCTGCTGCTACGGCTGCTGCTCGCATGAGAAACAGTTCCCACCGAGTGGGCGTTCTGCTTGGTAGCTGGAACAGAGATCCAAAGAAATACAAAAATGCAAAAATGCCATTAAAACGGTCTGGCAGACTCTGCGAGAACAAAGGCAATCCCGAGTCGAGCGCAGTGGAGTGCTCAACTGCAGCCATTGGCGGGGATCGATGTATTTAGATCGTCAGTCGTCTTGGTCGTCGTCGAGGTGCTAAAAATGTTTTACGAGTCTCAACAAATCGTGACCAGACCCAGACACGGCCGCATACAAGCACCATCCTCGAGAGCACCGGCCTCGAGATCCCAGGCTCCAGGTTCAGTATCGAAAGCTCTCCCACCAGCAGTCCCCGAGAAGGAAGGTGTCGAGCTTCTATCTGAGGAAGCCAACAAGAGTTACAGGCGAGCGAATAATTCGGAATTTACCTACCCTATAAAACCCCATAACCTACCATCTTAAGCTTATTACTTAAATAAATTTAAATTAAAGCTGGTAGATTTATTGGTCTATTTATTTATTTATTTCTGATCACCACAGCTCAGAAAGAATTGATTTTTGAACAGCACAACCAAGCCTCTAACGATAAGTTACCTTGAATTGGCTTCTTTACAGGACACCCATGCTTCTAGCAGTGTATATCGAGGCTTCTACAAGGCAATCGCGTGCAGCAGGAGTTGGGAACCCAAGGAACTCAACCGCACAAGCAACTCAACCGACCGAAGAGGCAGCCTCACAGAAATCGACTCTGGCATCGATCATAAATGCGCCGCAACTGGGATTGGGTCTGGGATTGGGGCTTTGAATCGGGATAGGGCCTGGATCGAGGGGGAGCTGGAGAGATCTGGGGGAGCAGAGCAGCATCGGTCCACTGAGTCGTGGCTGGCGTTGCATGCACTATTGAACTTTCTGAATGAAACCGACAGGCTCCAGCGATTGCCTCCGCGGATCCGCCAGAAATCGGGGCGTTGAGCCGAGAGGCAAGTTGTAATTTACACTCGCCCCACCACGATTCCAGGGGGATGGTACGATGGTGCCCTGCTGCACCGGGAATAGAAGCTGGAGAAGTCCACACAGCGGGGCAGCTTGTCACGGCGGTGGCGTTGGAGTTCGAGTTCGCCAAGATCATGCCCAGCGATTACCTAAACGCACACACAGACGGAGACGGAGCCCGAGATGGAGACTGAGATGGAGATGGAGACGCAGTCCGGATCCTTGAGCTGCTGCTGCCGCATAAATTACACTGGAATGGGTAGGGGTGTTGGAGCGGGGGCTGCCTCGAATGCTGACCAACCGGTCTGTCCGTCCTTCCGCGCCAGCAGCGTCTGCATCGGAATCGGAGTCTGGCACACTTATTGCGCAAAATGCGCGCTCCACGAAGCATGGCCAGCTCGCTTGGGGTTCCAATGGTACACAGGGGGAAAAATACTGATTTTAAAGACATATTTACACGCGGAAAAAAATCTAGATAATGTTTAAAGAGCCTTTTGGTAATTTAAATTAAATATTGATATATTAAATTAAATATTGATATTGATATATTATTTAAATTGATCATTAAATCATCTCCGAATTTTTTTTCAGTGTAAAAATGGACTAAAATCGGGGGTTGGAGGGCATACGGGAGCTGCGGAGACCAAACATTTGAGGCTGGCGAGCGATCGTCGCGCCGGCGCATTGTTTTCATTTTATGGAGATTAACATTGCTGCGTCTCCGCCTCGGCTTACCGCTCCCTCTAACCCTACAAGACCCCCCTTGAAATCCCACCCCCTTTTGAAGCTCCCCCTCCGCTTACAGATATCAGCATCTCCGACAAGCATCCGTTGCAATAAACTCTTTTTGTGTTCTGCTCCCCTGCCCGATTTTACTTGTTTTTCATTTCGGCAAGTCACGACCCGCGTAATGAGCTATATGGCGATCGGGGGCCTTTCGGGGGCCTCACGGGGTCCGATCTTCTCTTTGTCTTCCCTCCAGAAAGGGAAGTCGCACCACCGAGAAAATGCAAATTTTTTCTTATTGAGCAATGCGGCGATAATTAACCTCGTTAGTTTCTTAGATGGAAAATGCCGAAATGAAGCTGGAAAATGGAAATTCAATTTATGAAGGCAATCAAAAATCGTCCAACTTGTAGCTCCGATCTTACGTGTATGAGTTGCTAGAAATCTTTGAAGTGTATGGCATGGCATCTGGAACGGGGCTTAAGTGGGATGAGTTATGGTTGTTTTTCTCAGCGAGATTGCAAAGATATAAAATACGAGGTTAATTGTGAATCATCAGTGATGGAATTTAAATGCTGATAAAATACCGAAGATGTAAAGAATAATTACCTTATAGTATATGGACGATTCCTAAGCTATCTTGCCTGTGCAAATTCTCTTTCAAATGTTAGATTTCAAAGGCAATATAATATTTTGTCTATGCTTAGTTTTCTAACACTTTTTACCCTCATTTACCGCCCTGGTGTTTTTCCTTATAAACCAGATTAACTTTGGGTTTATATTTGCTTTATGATCGTTTTTATTCAGGTCTTACTTTTCTAAAAAAAAAAACTGACTCTGCACCACATGAACTCTCCGCAAAACCCCTTTTTGTCTTGTTCCGATAAAAAACTACATTTGACTTTTTGGCTTTTCGACTTAAAAACATAATTTCCCAAAGATCCATCTACCTTTCGCCGTTACCAAGGTTGGCCAGCGTTTTTTAAGCCTTTTGCCTAATCAAAAAGAAAAGAAAATTCACGGAAATTCAACCAATTCCCACTAACCACTAAACCCTTGCAATTTGGCAAAGGAAATTGCACTTCTAAAAAATAGCAGGACGAAAAAGAAACTGGTTAAAAAATTGCTCTAGCGCTTCCGAGAACTCCGTAAAAAGAATTTATTGTTCCAGACGAAAACGGGGTTTTACAACCCGCGAAGGAGACCTTAAAGAGTTGACACCGAACTGAGCAGAGAGCAGAGCAGAAAGGCTTAAAAAACGAACGGATCGCGGAGGCCATAAAGCAACGGGTCTAAAAAGGGCCATTAAAAAACTGCGAACTCGGCGAGGAGTTCGCCACAAAGGACTCAACAATCGCCACCACAAAGGGCTGCAGCCTTTGGGAATCTGAGCACACAAAAAAGGAGTTGAGACAACCGCAACAATGGGCAAATCCTTTGGCCAAAGGCTTGAGCCCGACGCAAGGACGCAAGGAGTTAAAAAACGAAAGTCAACTCCCGGCAGGACAATGGCTAGGGATCGTGCTAGGCATCGTGCTAGGGATCGTGGCAGGACTTTGCCAATTTCAGATAAGTCATAAAATCGTAAAATTGCGAGCGTGTGCGTAGAGGGATGTGGGTCCAAGGTTGCGAAAGGATGTGCGGATGCCTAATCCTTGCACATTCGCCCTTTGACGGGATTCCTCGGACGCGGCCTCTCTTCGGTGTGTTTGCCAATATTTTGATTTCGAAACTAAACAATACGCCCACCGATCGCGAACTGGAACCGAGTCCAGGTCGCAGCGAAGGGCTTACGGGAAGGATTAGCCGCGTTTAACCATGACGCGGACTTCGCGGGAATCGTGGGCGGTCCGTGTTGCTGCGTTTAGCAAAGGATTACGGCCCATTTTAACCATAATTAGAGACAACAAGTTGTAAAGCCATTAAGCATCCTTTCGCCGGCCATTTTCCCGTTTTCCCATCACCAATTTCACTCTTCTCCCGGCCATCTCTCGCCCATCAGTCAAGATGCCAAATCAAAAGTTAAACGCAACGTCAACGAAGGTCGGCTTCCATGTAAATTCGTCAAAAATCGTGCACTAATTTTTTGCTACAATTATCGGGAACCGAACTCTCAAAAAAGGACACAAAAAGCCATCGTAAACCCGGGAAAGGATTTCTCTCTGGGACAATGTCGCCGTGGGATGCGCTCTACTTTTTTACGATCGCGCTTTGTGCGTTTTTTGTGCCCGGCGATCCAGTGACCTAGTTCGGGTGTTCGCGATCCTTAACCCTTGACCCGAGGGATGGCGTTCCCGGAACTAGTGAGCTCCGGGTCTCTTGTGTTTTTTGCTTTGTTAAAAATTCGTCTTGCTTCGCTTTGAGGCAACTTTTTCGAGAATTGTTTTGAGCTGCGCGTTTTTCGCCCTAACTAGAGCAATTCCCTCAGCTCTCCGTCTGGGTTTTTATTGGTTTTACGATATTTACTCCAGTTTAACATTTTAATTGTAGCAAAGGGGTTTCGCGCGGCTCTCGCCTGAGTTCCAGCGCCTTTATGGGTTTTTCGAGTATTTATGGTTAGCAGGGAAAGTGTTTTCGGGTTTCGGCTATCGGGTTCCTGGTTCCTGGTTTCTGTTTTCCGTTTTCTGGCTTAGACCGTGGTAAAAACTCCTCATCTGTCACCAGATTTTGGTCAAGGTTACTGCTTGGAGCGATGCTGGCCAGTTGTCATTAGCAAAGGTTAAAGTTGCTCATTAGGCCAAGGGGTAAAAGGCAAATCGAGAGTGGCAGGAGAGAGTAAAAGTAAAAGGAGTGATATGTTGAGTAGGAAAATGTCTTAATTTGTCTTAATTTCGTAAAAAAAATACTGCTATGTATATTTTTAGCAATTAATATTTTTTCTGTCCCCATCAACACCTTATTTGTCTTTTAAGAAACAAAATAATTATATTTTTAGAGGGAAAACAGTTTTCTCTGTGTCTAAAATCGTTTAGAAAATTATCTAAAATTATTAATAACTCTTCCCTTAAAGGTGTTAATTAAAAATATATTTTTGAACCAGACTAGATAGATTTTTGGACTCTCATTACTATTTTGAAGCTGCTACCTAACAAAATTCACCGCATTTAAGCCCAAACCAATAGCAGTCCCTTGCGAGAAACCACAAAAACTGTGACAATTATTAGCTAAAAATTGGGTCCACCGTCTAACCACAAAAAAAGAAAACAGGGCCAAAAGAACAGCGGGCCAGGGGCAAATAAAAAATCAAGAATAGAACAAAAACCTTAAAACAAAGCGTAAAATGCAGGGAGAGAGCCGAGCTGCGGCTGGCCACAAAGAAGTGCGACAATTTTTGCGCGTGGACTGAACCCATAAAAAATAATTAGAACAAAAAATGGGAACATGTCGAGCGGGAGGACCAGGTTCGGAGATTAGCGTAATATGCAGATCCTGCAGATCCATAGGATGTTGGCCAAAATCCCGCCCATGACCTGCAGAATTCGCACTAAAAATATGCGAGTAGGTCGTCTTTTTTGTTTGTTCCTCTCGTTCTTTTTTTGTCACGTGCTGGGCCGAGAGTCCTTCGAGGATTGTTGCAAATTATGCGAAATTATGTCATGCCGAGCGGCGGCGGACAAAGGGACAGCGGACGGGAGCGGACAGTTCCGCTAAAAATGGAACGAGATCAGAACATCGAGAGCGCGCTCCTATTCTCAGGGGAAAAAAATTTATGATCCTCCCATAAAAACATATTTCGGCCACTTACGTAAGAAATTCGTCCTTTTTACGTTGTCTCTCCTGCCGGCCTTGAGAAATTACGCAAAAATGTCGCAGGACTTCAGATTTTTTCCCTCTGATCTCCTGGATTTGCGATTTTTTCCCCTCTGCGACTCATTAGGATCTCGGCAGCGGCTCAAGGACAGACCTGCCCGTGGTAATTAAAAGTTTTTTATTAATTACACAAGTCCGTCTCATTAATTATCCGCAGATTCGCATCAGCGTTGCCCCGTCCCCCGGCTAAATCGTTTTGCACATAAACAACATTATCAAGAGTCTTGGCAAAACGCGATTAAGTTGGCAACATTAACCGGCGACAGGTAGAGGCAGAGGTAGGACCGGAGCCAACCAGTTCCCTGGGACACTCTGCCAGCAATTAATCACGGGCCTTGCATCTGACCGCAAGGAGACCTGGAGCTGGAGCCGGAGCCGGAGCCGGATCAGGAGCTGCTGATGGGGTCGAGATTGGAGCCAACAGACGATAATGGCAACGATAACTCCGCCAGATAGTGTATCTGAATGATCATTGACAGCAGAAGTTTAGGGAAAGGGTAAACGCTCTCGGACTCACTGGCGACTAAAAGATTAAACATTAAGTATTATGATATGGGTGGACCTTAACGATTAATTTATATTTTCCTAGAATCTATAGTAATTGCAATTTTTAAGTTCGAGAGAAATCCAAGGGAGCCTGCCACCTAAATATGTTGGTTAAATATTTACTTTCAGCCTTCATAAATAGCCATTTATCGAGAGTACTTGGTCTTGCCCTCGGGGAAAGGCCAAAAGTGTTATCGATATTTCTTAATCATCACTCTATAAATTTTTGAATCTTTAAGTATGTGCCTGGGCGCCAAATTGAAACCGAAGTGCGGATGCATCTTTTTCGTTTTTTTTTTTGGGCACCTGCCGGCGATCTGGCGTTTTCGGAGAAGTCTGGCAGACACTTTTACTTTTATATCCTGTTAACAACCCGTAATTTGGCCAATTTAACACTTGTAAACGCGCTTTCGCCGCTCTAATGAGGTACAAAACGTTTGCCCATCCAAAGGGACTGCGGCTCGGCCAGCCCAAAATAAAAAGCCAAGCTCGGCGGCCAGGCCGAAATTAACATATAAAAAATAACGAAGGAAACAAAAAAGGGGAGACACCTCTCTTGACCCAAATTGCACGTTTTCTACCCGGGAGACTGAGTCTCAGATCGAGCCCTATAACCAGCGGTGATGGACTCGCATTAAATCTCCCTGGGATGGGTTGTGCTGCTCTGCAAGTGGAGCGCAATTACACAAATCTGGCGGGGATTCGGAGTCGGATTTCTGAGCTGCAGCCCGCTCAGCTTCGAGCAGATCTCCGGTCTGGTGTTAATTTATGCGTTGGCCATAAAAAATCGCCACCAATTACCTACGAAATGCTTCAATTATGGCCTGCGAACAGCTGCTGCTGGTCGGAAACCCTTTTTAGCACTCTCCTCCGAAGGATCTCTCTCCTCGGGATCTGCCTTTGAACTTCGTGGCCGATCTGGAAGCATATCTAATTTGGCTGCACTGATTCCTCCTCAAGGCCGTCCATCCAAGCCCCTGAAATGCTCTATTTTATGTGAATTCCTCCGTTTATTCCGTGCACGAATTGTAAACAATTTCCCAGAAAACAGAAAAACTCTCTCGGGCTACAATAAATGCAATCTGGGCCACAGAAGTGCGCACACTGCGCGCAAAGGGGGATTGGGATTCGATTGGAGCAATATCGGGTTACCCTCACCCGACTGACATTGACCAGAAGCGTGTCACAGTCACAGCAAACCGATGACCAGTCACTGGGACTCGGGCTCGGGCTCGAAGTCGGACTCGGACTCAGACTGCAACCTGTGGACCCGCTGACTTGTCGCCTGTCATTAGCTGGCCGAGTGTTTTGATAAAAAATGATTCGACGCGGGCAGCACTTTCATTGGAAACCTTGAAATCGAATATCGCCACATCGTTATCGCTGACTCAATTGACAAAGAAGAAGGGAAGAGAACCCAGGGCTCCAGGGCGGCACGTAATCGGGAATAATTTGCATATGCCCAATGAGCTACTCGTTTCGCGCAGCCACTTGCCACTGATTAATGTGCCCCTTCAACCGATCGACACTGTTAAAAATCTTAGGACTAACTTTAAAGGGATTTTATGTTTTATTTAATTATAAGATATCACAGGTATAAACATTATAATTACACAGATATAAAATTTTATACGCTTATTTTAGATTTCGTGGCTTGGTAACTATAATTCCCAACTGGTTACGACAAGAGCTAACCAGCAAATGGTCACACGTGAAAATTGCTTGGCTCTTTCGGGTCTTACTAAGCTTTGATTGGTCCTAAATTTTTACATAAAATTTTAGAAAAAAGAATGTTCAAAAATTACACCCATTATTTAAAAAAAACTTTAAGTAAATGGGGATTTGTTTTAAACTCGAACTTTTTAAGCCATATTGGTTCCAAACCATATTCTGATATTCTCAAAAGTGTCTGTAGAGTTTCCCGTAAACTCGATGCTTGATTTTGATCAACCAAAAAGCCACCCAATTTTTCCCCAGTGCAGTGGCCAAGTCGCCTCCCTGCCTCGCTCGTATTTCTCCGTTTCTGATGCTTTAATTGGCGACAATTGTCGGGTTGCGACCGAGGAAAGTTCACCGCGAGTGGCAGGTGCTTGTCGCGATGCCACTTCGTGTCTCCTGTCACTCCTGCTCCACTTTCTGCTGGGCTGCTCCACTGAAAAGCCGTGATAATTAAGCCAATGCGAAGAGCAAGAGTACTGCTAATGAAGCTCATTTGACGGAATTGAAGGGGAAGAATTAATTTCCTGGAGCGCTGTCTTGGCAATCAATGGCAGTTTAGCTGCATTCCAGGACCTGGCCTGGGAACTGTAAACACACAATCACTCAACCAATGAACCGATTAATCAATCAGGTTCCTCTGAGTGGAGCCCATAAAGAGGTGCCTAGTTGCTCGCAATTAGGTCGTGTTTCTGGCAATGGAACCCCATTATTACAGCAGAGATATCAGGGATATTGTGTACTTGCATAAGCAAAGGGAGCCTAAATTGATTCGATTTAACTTTTATTGCCTTCTTTGCATATCCATGTTTGCACATTACAATCTCTAATTGAATCCATTTATTGTTTATGTTTAGCTTGGGGTTATTTAATTAACTTTTCAGGTCATTTAGCATTAGCGAGCCAGGGTAACATTTATAAATTGAAGACTTGAGGCAATGAAAGCTTGTTCTACTCTCTTTCTGCAAAAAGCATTGCCTACTTTGTGGCGGGTGTATTCGGGGAATATTCTAGAGAGAATTAAAATAGGCTTTTGTGTCCAAATTACTTGTGTGTTCTAATTCAAATTTGGTATGTTATTAAAAATTAATTAACCAAATATACATATCTAAATCCTTAGAAAACTGAACAAATCTTTAAGAAAAAACAAATAGCTCTTAACTGAAGACCACAATCCTTCACCCATTGTCTCGGGTCTAGAATTTCTCCTAAATACAGCAACCGTAAAAGTCGAGCCTCACCCACGCGAGTCGTCGTCGTCGTCGTACCCAGAATCCGACTCCTGTGCAGTAGCTAATGGATCTACACCTCGGCATCGATCAGCCTCTGGCCAGGGGCTACTTAGCAAACACGGAGTCCGACTCTAACTGCCATACCCACTGCTCCCCAGACAATTGCAGCATCACGCTTGTTTGCCCGCACATTAACGCCGCCGACGACGACGACGACGACGACGATGCGGATGATTCCAGTGCCAGCGAGGCTGCTGATGATGACGAGGCGAGACAAATCCTTTCTGGGATCGGCTTGGGTAAACATTTGCACAGGGCGAGGCATTAGGACAAAGCGGCGGCCGAGCGCGTGATCGTGATCGCACAAACACGGATCAAGATCTGCTGAGATCCCAGACCATAGACCATAGGCCATAGACAAGCCCTGACCATTTGGGTGGGCTGAAACGTGTACGGAGCTATTTTGATAGCCACCGTATTTTCTAGGAGAGGAGTGTTTTCTTTCAGTCCTCCTATTTTTTCTCCTTTCTTTCCTGCTTCTTTTTTTTCTGGTAGCCGACCGCCTGGCGTCAGTCGCACGCTGTTTGCCCGAGAAACTCAAGCAGCGGAGTGATTAATGTCGCCGGAATCATCATCGTAGCTGGCCAGATGGAGGAGCCTCAGCCTCTCTGGCAAACAACATAATCAAGCGCACATCCGTTGCCCGTTTTAGAGAGGCCTCTGACTCCGCTGCTCCGCGGGTTATGCTAATGGAGCGACGTCGAGCTCGTCACCAGGCAAACACACAGATTCCTGGAAGCCAAATGGCAGAAAATGACAACAAAACGAAGGGGAGCCCAAGAAGCCGGCAGAAACAGACCTGCATTCGGCATTAGTTTCGTTCAAGTTTCTAGGGGGAGGCGACTGTCTACCAGGGAACAGGAGCGGAATGGGCTTGAAAATGCGGTAACAAGTAGGAAAAATAATTTCAACAAAATTACAAATATAATTGAGAATAGTTTTAAATTTATTTGGATAACTTTTACATGTTCAAAAGTTGAGAAAGTTTTAAATAATATTAGAAATCAAATTCACAATATTAATTAGAAATGAGAAAATATTGGGAATCAACACTTTAACAAACACAAGCCAAGAAATACAGTTAAGCACGTGAACATGATTAAGTTCAACATTATTCTTAACATTATTTTGCGATTTTTAAACAGGTTTTAATTAGTCTTTTAACGGAATCATATTTGCTAATTAAACTCTCGAAATTAAATGCAGCTGTGTCACACTCCCACAAGCCCATTTAAATTCTTTGAAATTCATGAAATGAATTTGTTGTTAAATTGTATTCCATTTAAAATAGAGACCTGCTCCGCTTTTCGCATAAATAAAATTCTATAAAATAAATTGCAAATTTTGTCTGATTGATATTGAGTAGCAACATAGAAAATGTAAATAAGAGTCTGTCCCTCAGTTGAAGTGCTCTTGTTAAAAATAATCGTTTTAAAAATCTTTTCTGGTTGTCAGGTACCATTTTTGTAAGGAACGTATTTATTTGTATTTATTTATACTATACACATTTTATGCAGGTAGTATTTCTTTTATTTTCTTACTTTTAGTGGTGTTTCTGTAATTAAAGCTGAACTGAAAATTGCAACATATCAGATATTTTGCATTTCGTTTGGCTGCACAAACAAGGCACTCGTATTTCCGTTATTCCGTTGGCTATTTACATATTTCGGTATCGCATTTTCTGCGGGCAATGCTGATTCAGCGAAGGCGACCTCGCTCCGCTCCTGATCTCGTGGCCAATGTGGACGGTGGACGGTGGACGGCGGACGGTGGACAGAGTCACGCATGGAGGCAAACACTTGGCACTCGGCAGCGGAAGTGGAGACCGCGGGCACGCGCTCTTGCCTCTTTTACCTTGGGGCTGGCTTTGGGGCTCTGGGGCTCAAGCCGTGTCTGTGTCTGGGTCGGATTCGCACTCGGACTCGCACTAGCACTCGGCGTCTAACAGCGTGGAATTATTCCGGCGCAACTTTGTCAACGCTGCCATCCCATAATTTGCAATTCGATGCTCTCTTTGCATTTCTGCGTGTTGGCATTTCATTTGTGGTCACCAACCAGCCTGGCCAGATTTGCATATGAATGAGCTGGGAGCCGGGAGCAGAAGACCAGAACCAGAGACAGAAAGAGCCATCAGTTGGCGTGGGTTAGGCCCTCCGATCCAATCTGTATCTTTTAAGCACTCTAAGCAAATTATTAAGACAAGGTTTGATTTCCCCCTTCAATTATATTTTATTATTTTAAGAAATTAATAAAAGCCTGAAGAGTTTATGTTTTGTGATCTCTGTGTTCTTTGGTAACCTATATGGCATAAAATAATTTATATTAACTGATAAAATCTTAAAATTCCTATTAAAAGTTAAAAAAAACATACGTAATATATTTCTTGGTTACTTTTCTTTGTGAATAAATTTCTGTGAGTGCATCCATGGGCATGCGCGCCTCTGGCTGTCGCCTCGCTGATTTGCAAACGCAATTGTGATGAACTGTCGTCTTCGGCGGCGGCCGCCCCTTCTCCTCTGTCTTGGTTTTCGTGCTCGTCTTGGTGCTGGGTCTTGGTCCGATCCTCGTCGGATGCCGAGTCTTTGACCGTCGGCGCAATTAGCATTTGAAGTTGCATTTCCATTAGCATTTCGTGCATAAATCAGCCGCGTCTCAAGTGGAGAGCCGCTCGACTCGGCTCAGCTCGGCGTGTTGTTGTGCAAACAGTGGGACCTTGGACGCACTGAATCACAGTGGCATCGATGGAGCTACATGCATAGAAGAGGAGCAATCCGAAAAGGGAGCGGGTTTCGCTCCCTCCGTCATTAGGAATGCCTCGGGCACCTGCTAAACACGCTAACTGCTTTGCATCCTGTTTGTGCGGAGGTTCGGTATATGATATGCATTCTTGTACATCTTATTAACATAGCTCTGATTATCACCATTTTTAATTTAAAAATTTTATACAAATATCTTCTAACTAGAGATAACAAATTTAATATTTCCAAAAGGAGAATTTTCTGTTAAGATTGTTCAGAAAATGGTTTGTTATATTTCTGTAAAAGAGTTTCCCCAATCTCTTAAGTGTTGGTAATTCTCATTTACTTTAAACAGAAGCACAAACAAAATTTGATCAAGAAACACAGTTTTCATGAAATCTCCAGCGTTTTTCTGCTGAATCTAAAAAATTAAAAGAAATATGGAATAAGGGAAGTTCCCCAAAAATCCTCCAGCTTCTGCTAATTGAATTCACTTCTTTTCCTAAAGCTAAAGCGCTAATTTCCGCTGAATCGCTCGGCGGTGTCACACAGGTTTCCCATAACCCACTTCTGGTTCCCCATATTTGGTCACGTTTACCTTGCCAAAAGGCCCAGAAATGTGAAATGCGTGTGCGCTCACCGCTGGGAGGCTGACGTCAGAGATTTGCGTAGAGAGCGGCGGTTGCTAATTTGGCTCATTGAGGAATCGCGACTGGGGGGAAAATTCTGCTGAATGAATGTGTGCTCAAATGGCGGAGGCTGAAAATGCAGACGTAAGAGCCCCGAGTGTATCTGCGAGTGCGAGTATCCGCGAGTGCGCGTATCTGCGGTCACATGAGGTAGCGTGCGTCAGGGGCCTCTGGGCGCGTGGCCCTGTTTCTATGGGCTTCGTGTCTGTATCTGTATCTCTGCAGAATCACATGAATGTATGCTATTTATCCCCCACCGCCAGCCGGCCATCCAAACACCCGCAGTTGACAGCGCATCCCATAAACATTTTTATGCACAATTTGCCGGGGCATCGCTCATTATTGCATTACACTAATTGCACTTACGCACGCACCGAATGGAGTCCAACCTTGGATTCCGATCGGGATTATCGCGGGCCGGTTTAAAAGCCCAATCCGCGGATTAACAGTAGTTAAGCGATCGTTTAAGCGGCCAGTTAAAGTCTGTCTGCTTCGGTTTCTGCTCGTGGCTTATTTGGCAATTTTTCAATGCCCCAGCGTGCGGCGACGAGCGATAATGTCAGTCTCGACATGGCACTATCCAGTGTCTGCACAGAGAAAAAATATATGTGATAATCAAGGTACTGGTTGAAGTACCTTTATGTTTAAATAAATATATAAAATGGGGAAAAATGCTGTAGGAGGACTTTCTTTAAGTGTGCTTCTTGGTACTAAATCCAGATAAATAAAAGCAATACATACTTATACTGTCCGATATCCCAATTTTCTTAATATATTTTTATATTTAATCTTAGAGTGTATAATACTTATTTCTACAAGTGTATGTACATACGTAGCACCTGTAATGGCCCCAAAGTGGGGGTCGTGGTAATGGGTGGAAGTGGAGGCGGAGGCGGAGGAATCGGTCGCGAGATGTGAGATGGGAGCAGCTCGCTCGTCAGCCAAGGTTGGCTGCCAAGTCGTTGGCATCCACGGACAACGCCACGCAACACGCGACAATGAATTTCGCATATGTCACAAGGCGATCCTCCTTCCTTTCCCCTGCTAAATAAAAAAAAAAAACAACAGCGACATCGCCAACAGCATCCCGTGTAAACAGAGGAGCAGTCGCAGCAGCTGAAAGGCATTGCGAATCTTTTAGCCGATTTTCGGTTGTTTTTGTTTCGTCTTTTTTTTGGGACTAAAGGGAACAATCACTTTTATTTGGGGATTGTCACCCTATACGCTGGGTAGTGAGGTAATTAAGTATAGAGGACGTATTCAGTGTGTAGGAGGAATAATTAAAGGATATCTATCAATGACCACGAAAATCTCCAGGAACTTAAAATCATTTAAATAGGCACCAAAAAGTATGCTATAAAATATATTAGCTCGAAAATGCAATGGTAGTTTGTTGTTTTTTAAGAATCATTATTTTTGTGTAAAAAAAGTTTTAAGTTTTTCGGAATATGAATAATGAATGCTTCTATTATAGACAGGTATTAAAATCTTAAGTAATTTTATTGTATTTGTAATCTTATATCTAAAATACATACACTCAGAAATAATAAAATTAAGACCAACATTGGTATCATATTTAACTATTGAAAATTCTTCTTAAAATATTTTTAAATATGCCAAACTTTAGGAAAATATTCCACTTTTACGCAGATTTTTTAAAACGATTAAAGTATTACAATATTTATTGTTTTGGCTGAAACTATATTTAGCAGCGCATTAAGTAATCCAAGTAAACCGAAGCTCGCGGGCTAAATGAAAAACCTTGGCACTCTCTGGGATATCTCAGTGCCCCGCGCAATAAGCGGCGATCACAATAAATGCCAAGCATCGATGGTTTCTTTTCCCTTCGCGGTGCTTTGTTTTTTTTCTCTCTTTTAATACCCAACCAACCGCACCTCATCCTCATCCTCAGCGTCAGCATCAGCCTCATCCTTGCCAGCCTTACATCGACGACGAATATCGGATAATTTTTTGGCATGTCTGTGCAATTACCTTTATGTTTATGCGATTTCGCAAACGGCCCGGCAAAAAGGCCGAATAAAATAAATACTCATGGATGTTGGAGGACAATGGGGCAACAGGTGGCCCCCAATGCGAAGTCAGCGCTCACTTAGCTCTCCAGGGAGATCAGACCGGAGATCGGTGGCTGGGGCAAATCTTTTATAACTAAATCCCGGAGTGAAATAAAAGGCTCTCTCGGCCATCTCGCATCTCTCTGAAGTGGCGGCATTTGGCCAAATTGGATGCTGATTGCCGGCGATTTGGATTTGGAGCTGGCCTAATGATGGCTAATTTAATGCCCGCTGAGCGGCGAACGGAAATGACACTAAAGTGGCGATTCTGAGCCGCTGCTGTCTGTGTCGGGATGAAGACACACGGATGAGCATGTGGCTGGTTAGGGATCTCGTTGGGATCTCGTTCTGATCTCGTTGCCATCCTGAGCCCGAAGGACACGTGCGGCTGCGCATGAATGGCTCTAATTGGTAATCACACTACTGCTGCTTATGTCAAAAAGAAATTTACAAAAAAATATGCGAAAATAAGGCTTGCATTTGCTGGTAAAATTCAGGTATTTTCAATTTTAAATTTTGGGCAAATCTCATTGAAAACGATACTCAGAACAGGTGATCTTTTCAATGGAAGTGACAGACCTATTCATATCACAAATGGTTGACCCATTTTCCGTTTCAATTCGCTTAGCAAAACTCAGTAATTGCTCCCACTCATGGCCTGCAGCGGAAATGGCCAAGAGCCATCGCTCAGTTGGCCTGCATAAATCAGGTTTATTTGCCATTCCATCAAATGGCCAGTGGATGAAGCCACCCACCCACTGGGACGCGTGTGCGATCTGCCCGGCCGACCAACCGCCCGGCCAAAACAATAACAAAATCCATGCCATCCCACCTTGTTATTTTTGGCCAGATCGAAGTCGGGCAGAGTCGAGAGATGGTCGGGAAAAAAAAACAAATCAAAGGCAAGTTCACGCGTCATCGCCGGCCGAAAGTCGATTTGCCAGAACACACAGCATACATATATAGCATATAGCCTATATAGCCTACACCCAACTACACGCCCACGTCTGGTCTTAACAGACGCCCCTGGCCACCCCCTTCCGTCTGCGCTTGGTACGGGGAAAAGTTTTCCCCGGATTCGGACTCGGATTCTGATTCGAATTCTGGCCGGTTTGCGTTCGTTATTCGTTATTTTTGACAGCGCCGTCTCGCATTGACGTCATTGACGTGCTGCAAAGGAATTTGTTTTTCGTGAAAAATATTTTTGCGTTTTGCACTCTTTTCTTGTTTTTGTTATAAATGTGTTTTGCGTTAGGTTAATGCAAAGAAAGGGTATCCGAGGGTTCCTTAAAGCGGATAATCATCGAGGGAAGATACGTTCAAGGGAGAATTATCTCAGGGAGTAGAAGAAGTTACTCCAAAATTTTACTAAATAAAATAAAATAGTCTGTTTGAGTGTATTATCCTATATTTGGAAAGTTCCTTAGGAAAACACAGCTTCAAAAATAATAAAGAAGTCCATCAGCTTACCAACTAATATTTAGGCCCAATCAAATTTGTAATGTTATGACAACTATTTGCTAAAAAGTGTAGTATAAAAATAAAAGCATCATTATGGGCACATAATTATATGTCAAAGAATAGTTATTAAACTATACATCAATTTTAATTAATATTTCTTTCGTACTTTATTTTAGTACTTTTTTACGGTTTACTATGAAGTCCCAAAATTATGAAATAAATTAATTCCTTTTGCTATTGCTTCTACGGGAAACCTTAATTTTTGTGATCTTTAAATGTAAGTAAATGTAATTAAGAACTAATTTAATAAAATTTCCCCAAGAGTAACCCCAATTCGTTAAATGAAAAACCATTTTCTTAATTCGCTCAAGCTGTTATCGTAGTGGGAAAACTAATTCTTAGCCCGGCTGCTGACGCCTTTGGACCACCACCATAATCATCATGGATATTATTGGCAGGGCAATTGTTTGGCATCTCGGTGCGATGAATATGAATATATTCGATCTGCTCTCCGCGCCAATTTTAGAACGCCCTGCTGGTCGTCATCACCTGGTTCTGGATCTGGATGTGAATCTGGATGCGGAGGCCTCTGTTTAGAATCAGTTCAGCGGGCGGAATGCGCGTCATCGGCGCACGTCAGTCGATATTTCGACGGGGCACGGATGGGATGCTGAGGATCCGGGGGATCTGCGGAACCGGGAGACCTGGGATCCGGAGATCCGCGGCTGCCGTGTGGGAGGTGGAATTATTTTTGGCCGTGAGACGGGCCGCTAAAGTATTTTGGTCATGAGTTCAAAAACAAGCCGTAAGTCGGACGGACGACGATCAGCGGCGGACGTTTTATTTTTCCAACAAATTATTTATACGCAAAAATATTTCGCACGGAATGAGATTCTTATTTATAGCTGACTGCGAGACGACCTTGTCTCGCCGATTTTATTGTATTCGATTCGTGATTCGTGGAGCACGCCGTAAGAACGTCCTTCACCCTCAGCCACTAAATGCCAGCCAGAAATTCCACCTCTATTGGGGCGGCAATGGGCATAAATCAATCCGTGGGCTGGCTACCTAATAAAATGCCATTTCAATCTCCAAATTTATTAACTCATTTACAGAGAGATGCTGTACACAGTGAAGGTTACAAGATTGTGTAAGGAATAAACAAGATCACTCGGCGCAGGGCATAAATAAGCCAATAAATTATTTTTAGCAGAGAATTTCTGATGCATCATCGGGCTAGTACTTGCTAGTAAATATCTATGCTGATCTGATAAATAAGCAAACATTTCCCAGAATTCACCTGGTTTTGATTTATCAGCCAGGTAAGCAGGGAAACCGTTTGGATTAAGTGGTTTCCTCATTCATCGATCATGTCTGTCCCTGTTTTCTTTATTTTTTATTTATCTTCTCAGGCACGCGTCCTCTCACAGCCTGAGCCAATTTTTTGTTTATCTAGGACAAGTCGTTGTTTGCCTCGGTCAACCTCAAGGGACACAAAAAAGAACGAGCCTGCCACGCGATTTGCAAATCTCCTGCCATACAAAAAACAATTGTAGCAAAAAATTAGAGCAGACCGCGGACACGAAGCGATCTCGTTCCAGGATCTCGGCGGCTGGGACGCGGGCGTTTCTGGAAAAAATGCAAAAACAGTTCGCGGAATCCGCAGCGGGATGCTGCCGCTATTCGTCCCTCTTGGCACTTGGCCTTGTTTTTTGCCCGGAATTGCGTAAATGGTCGTCGGCGAGGCCTCGATTTCTGCGCTCTCGATGTCCTGAATTTTTTAACAACATGCCATAAACAAATGTGCGCAGATTTTTTCAGGTCCCCGGCCGCCGCCAGGCAGCGAATGTAGTTCAGTGGCCGTTTTACAATCTAGATCTAGGCCCTCGTACCTAATCCCGATGCGGGATCTCGGGATCGGGATCCTGGGATTTTATGACTGGTATTGCATAACATTGCGTTCGCTCAGGCCCGGCCATGCTCTCATTATGTCATAAGCGAGCGGAACAATGGCCAGTCAGCCAGGATCTCGGGCCGCGCAGAAATCCTTGACGGCCTGACGGCGTGCGCAGTTTAGGTAATTCTCAGGACACTTTGGGACTCGGCATTCAACACCTCGTCAAGCGTTTCCTGTTTGCCGTTCCAGGATCTCATGAATAAGTTCGTGCGATTCCCCGAGTGAATAAATTCACACTATATCTAACGGTAGCCACATCCGCTTACTGGCTGGCTGCTTAGAAATTTTAATTACCCGGCCAGGATCTATGTATGTGATTCCTTATTAAGGCAGGAACAGGCGGACGAAGACAGGTAGCTCGCGGAAGGACCTGCCCCTCCGACAATTATTTCCGGCACTCCTTTTCGCCTCTTCAAACGAAATCGCTCCATATCAAGATTGCCCTTAAGTTTCGCCTACTCAAAAATGGGCAATGTGTAATGGGAATTGAAACCCGAAAAAAATCATTTTGTTAGCGTCTAGTTTGCGGTGTGTCCTGTGATGATGCGCCCACTGTGCACCGAAGGAGGTCCCATCGCCAGCTCCTCCGCCGGCGAGGATCTGCACACGTGCAGGGCCGTCAGGATGCACATGACGCCGTCGGCACAACCGGTGACGATTGAAGGCCTCGGCAGAAGCCCCAGAACAAAACGTTACAAGAACATTAAAAGTGCACAGGGAGAAATTTAGGGATGGCATTGAAAGGGAGATAATTTGAAAAGGAAAATTTTCTTATAGAATTTTTTTTTGTGACAGAGAATAAAACTTATAATTTTGATTTTTAATCAAATTATTTCAAATCTTTTCTCACTATTTTTCTGATTTTAATACTTATTATAGACCTTACTTTAAAGCATAAAAATACCTCACTTTTTCTCTGACTCCACCAGAGAGTGTCATAAAAAAAACCAGGCTGTATACAAGGCGAAACCGAAACAGAAACAGAACGGAATCGTCTGCGGATCCTTTATGGCCCGGCGCAGATTGGACGGCGAGATTTGAAAGGGGCGCGTGATCGCCATCAAAATGCTCGTGGAGGCAATTTAAATTGCTGAACCGATTCGAACCGAGCGGCGCGTGCAGTTCCAGCGAGCAGTTCCAGGTAGAGACACGACACGATCCAGAACCTGCTACCGCTCCCGATCTCCATCGGAGATCCCCCTGCGACGCCACTCATCTCGAGGAGGAGGCAGACCGAGCTGGGTGTTGAAATACTTTTTCTCTCCTCATTTTTTTTGCGTTTATTTTTAACAAGCTGCAAGCAGGAATCAAGGTTATGGGTCTAGCCAGCAGCACCAAGAGTCCAATTTTTCGCCGCCGCCGAATGCAACTTTGTTCGGTGTTAATTTATAGTTTGCTTTTTCGCTTTTTTTACTAAATTGCTGCGGGTAATTTTCAGGAGGTTGGCTTAATCTCTGTTTAATGGTGGAGCAAATGAAGAAAACTTAGTGTTTGTGGTAAGATATAAGGTTCTTTTCATTCGGAAAGTAATATAAGAGCGCTACTAAGAGACTAAAAAATACAAATCTTGGGAAAATGTTGATAAAAAATTCCTTGTGAAATCCATACCCTCACATAGAATATTAGTTTTATTGTTAGGCATAATATCCTTAAAGCTTTTCTATGTATTAAACCTGCTTATTTAGTTTCTTATTTAAACACAATTTTGTATTTGAATTTACGCGCCAGACCTGCATTACACTGCTTGTCTAACTTAAGTAAGCAGTGCTGTTGCGGAAAACGGCCGTCGCGGCGCGTGGCGGCGCCAAATTGGCAATTGGCAAAACCTTCCCAGTGTGACCGTTGGTGGCAAACTAAAAAAAAACGCAGAATTTTGAATTCTTTTTTTGGTATTTTCATTGAAAAGGTGTTGGGTCCTATTAAAAAACCGCCAGATCCAGGCAGGCAGACGACCACTTGTTGCGACCAGTTTAGAGCCCACAACGCTGGCTGCAGCCAGGATTCTTGGGAGCAGAGCACGGCGTCAACCAAAGGTCCGCCAGCTTGTCCGCGAAAGGGGGAACGCAGCAGCTCTAGCACCACAATGCAACTCCAGTGGCCAAGTACATCGGGTGCTGGGACGATTCTGATCCCGAAAGAGGAACTCGATGAGGGCAAAGCATACAGGTGACAGCCGCCAAGAGTACAAGGGCTTCTTTGAGGGGAGTGTAATTAGCTGCTAACTAGCAGTCACTAAGCTACTGAATCGATCGATACCACCCAAGGCGAAGAGAACCAATCCCTGGACTTTATTAAGCTTAAGGCCTTAGTTGCTATAGCTTTAATCATTTAAGCTAAGCGCGGATTTATAATTTTCGTTTAGCTGTTAATAAGTCTGTTTTAAAAATATTGAAAGCTTTAAATTAATTTAAAAGTCCATAGAAGATGAGAACAGCTCCTGCTCAGCTGGAGTCTTTGAGGAGCCGTGCCTGCAAGGTATGGACGAGTGATCCTCAGGCTTCCACAGCTCCGACAGTTCCGGTATGCCCATTTCACCAGGATATCGGATATATAAGCTGTCCTCCTAATAGCGCCCCTTGCCAGCTCCTCCTCTGCCTCCGTCCCGTTTCCAGAGAGGAGGTGGGAAGCGGTCCTCGTCAGAACCTAAAACATCTCGAATGGCAGTCGGTGAAAGGGCCTCCGCAGAACCAGTTTTTAAGTAAGTCGACAAGTCAATGATATCTGAAAAAGAAATCGTTAAAAAATCTATAAAATATCGTTAGTTTTAACTTACTCCTCACGTCCTCAAGGGCGTGATCATAATCGAAGAAGCCCAGCCTTCCTGTCTGGAATTCTTTTAGGCTTTTCTTGTGTCGCTTTCCAAAGTGTACTTTTAAGCCATGGGTTGTTCGAGCACTGAACACGCAGTTGTCGGCCGTGCACTTGTATGTCGTAGCGCACTCGTGGTCTATGAAATCCCTGAAGCTTTGGTGCAGCATTTCGAGGCCCATGCCGATTCCCGTGCCATTGTCTTCTGCGAGTACCGGGAGTCCGTGATGCTGATCCACCGTCTACTCCTCCAGCACAGGCCGGAGGGACGGCAGCAGCAGATGCTCAAGGATGTGCTGGCCCACAAGGATCAGATGAACAAGAAGTTCTTGAACTCCTCGGTTGTGAAGATGTCGCTATACGAGCAGAATCTACGCTCCTTGTGGACATATGCGGCGGAACCGACAAGTTGGAGGAACTTCTGCAGACGGAGCAGCAGTCACTGGCAGAGATCGCCTTCAGGGAGTTGGCGAATCCTTTGGATGAGCGAAGAGAAAGGGAATTCAAGGCCACCTGTGAGCGGATCTTTGAGGGTCTCAACGAGCAAGGCTTAAACTCTGATAGTTACGAACTGAAGCAGGAGCTGCTGGAGAAGCTGGATCTGCGAAATCTGGAGGCCACGGTGAACGAGCAGCTGCGTGGAATCCCGGAGACATCGTGGTCGGAAGACGAATGGGAAGAGCAGCCAGCCGAAGATGTGAAATGTGATTCCACCTGAGCCAGCAGTTGAATTTCTCAGCAGTGGATGCAGTGCAGCACAGCTCCACGCCTCTTAGGGTTAAGCCTTTGAGCAAACTTAAGTTCGAGCCATTGTCAGAGGAGAGGCAGGAGGAGGACACCGATTTGGGTGACAATTTGGGGCGCTTGAACTGCCTGATGAATGGCAGCGAATCGCTTTTAAAGACTGAAGCTGTGGAGATATCCGTTTACGAACCAGAATCCACGAGAGAAGAGAATCCTGCAGCACCTGCAGCGGAAAGTGAGATATACCCCTTAAGCCCAAAAGGAAAGTGAGGAAAAGCCAGAGCCCAGTGCAGAGCCGAAATCCGCTCCAGATGATTTCGAGATCGATCTGAATGATTTCCTTGAGCCAATGGACGAGGAAATCAAGTTGACCCAACAGAAAAAGGATGCGGAGGTGCTAAATCAAGAAGAGTTGCAGGATTTCCTAGAACCCATGGCCGAAGAACTGGAGCTAATGAGCCAGAATCGTGCCACGGAGCCGCCAAGTATAGAAACCGAACCTCTGCCGGCATCCCAATCGCATAATATTTCGCCGGATATCTTTGCATCCGACTCGCTGTCACCTTGGAAGCCAGCAGGGAAAAGCCTCGCCACCAAGCTGGCAGCCAAGGCAGCAGCAGCCAAAGCTTCGCCGCGAACTCCTCCACTTGCTGCCAACATCCAATCGCCAGAAAGTCGAAAGAGAACCAATCCACAGACGCAGGATAAATCCACCAGCATTTTCGATCTTGGCCCGGGCTGCAGAGTCCCTGCATTGGCTTACATCGACAAATTGTCGGTCAAGGAGAAGGAGAAGGAGGACTCGCCCATCGTGCGTCGCCCATCGAAGCGCAATATAGTTATAAGCTCCGATGAGGACGACGAGCAGAAGAAGCCCGTGGTAGCCGATTACGACTCTCTCAGCCCAGTATCTCCCGTGCTCCTTTATCGCTGACGATGACAGCTCCACCATTCAAGATGTTCCTGAATGTCCTCTGGAGAAGGCCGAACGCACTCATAAGGAGCGACGTCGGCAGCGTCAATTGGGAAATCTACAGCCAGTAGCTCCTGCCAACAAGCGACGTCGGGTCCAAACCATGAGCACCTCAAGTGATGAAGATGATGTATGCTGCGTTGAATGACGAGCATTCCAGTTCAAAGTGTCTTTTAGTAAAATAAGAGTATGTTTTTCATACATAATGTAAATATGTACGTCGTAACAATCCCTAAGATATATTTCTTGGATTTCCAATGCAAAGAAATGTCCCATTCCAAGCTGGTTCAACAAGGTTCACCTATATTTTTGTAGTCATATTTAGATGTAATATAAATTTAAATAAATTTGTAATGGTTTTTATTTGTGACTTGATGTGATCTTATAACAGAGAGGGAGCTATCGAATTTTATTTAAAACTACTTAATACATAGACCGGCTTTATATCGGTATTAAATGAAGTTCCTTGAGTATTTCAAGACGTTCCATGATCCCTATGGACCCCTGTATGATTTAAAAGAAGATATTTAAATTATGACCTTTATTTTCTGTAGAATAAACAATCTCGGGACCATTCTACTACAATTATTTATTAATTTATTTTTTACATTTATTTAAAACAAGAATTACAGCTATTTTCCAAGCCAAATTGGTATTTTATTAAGCTATATTCCGAGTATTAAAATATAATGTAATGTTAAACTTCGAATATCATTTATAATTGTTTTAAAATTGTGATTCTCTTCTACAAAAATGTAAATTATTTATTATTCCCATTTTGGTTTAAAATATAAAGCAATTTATTGTAAGAAGCGCAATTTGTACAGTCATAAACAAGGATTCTCTTTAATTTATTCACACTTCTGATATTTAAAGGCCATAAAATGGAAAATAAAAGGAGCTACTCGATTATAACATTTAATACTTTTACTATTAAAGGCTTATTAGGGCTTCCTAGTTAGCCTTGGAACATATATTTCCTCCTTAAAAAATCAAAATAAATGTATTTCTCTGGCTCCGTGCCTCTGGACAATCAAATAATTATTTGAAATAAAACCAAGGGCCCAGAACTGGCTGCACAAAATCGAGTTTTATTAACACAAACAAGGCATTAATATCAATTTTGGTTTCAGTTAACTGCAGCGGGCAGATAATTGCGGGTTAGCAGCTGCCGCTGCTCCAGAGTATCCTCCAGGAGATCGGAGGCAGCCATGGCATCTCCTCCCCCAAACCTGTCCAAAGAAATCAGCGCCAATTGGCCTCAAAGCAAATATTTGCCCCGAGTGGCAGTTCAGCTCAGCCTGGGATAATGACAGGATCGGATGTGAGAGACAGAGGAGCTGCTTTTCACACCATCTGAGGCGAAAAGGTGCGAGAGCACACACCTCCGGGCGCAGTCGATGGGAAGATGATTCTGGGAAGTATGCCTGGGATGCGGACAATAAAACGTTGCTCCAAATTAGCGCTTTATTGCGTGTTTGTTTGGCCAAAGAGATCCGGCTTCAAATCCGTTAAGTTCTCGTTGAGACAAGGGACCTAAAGCCAGTGTAAATTATAGCCAGCGGCCAAGATATTTATTGTGAAGGGCATAATAACAGCAGCCGAGCGGAGCTGGGCTCCTTCTTATAAGTATCATTCACACAATCCGCATTAAGTATATGTGTAAGCTTTTATTGACATTCGCAGCACCTGCTTCATCGTTTATCACCCGACTATTTACACGTCATCTCCAGGCGAAGCCTGTCAGCGGTCCATGTTCCTTCTTCCTTGGGTTCCCAAGTTCCTAAGTTCCTTAGTTCCTTAGAGGCTTTGTATAGCTCAGCTATAGTCCGTTTGTAGGCCTGGCTATTTCGACGCCAATTGCGCCTTTTATCACATGTGGTAGCGGTATTTATGGAGTACCAGTTCCAGCTTCCCATCTAGGCCAGCTCCCCGATCAGGCACTGCGGCGTGTACACGTTGGCCAGCGAGTCCCAGCCGCAGTCGGCCAGCTGGTGGGCCCGGTGCGGATTCCAGTCCAGGCCGCATACGAACTCCGTGTGCTGGGCATTGATCTCCTGGGCGGACTCGCCGCGCTCCAGGTTCCAGATCCTGTGAATAACAAATAAAAGATTAAACATCTTTCCTTGGGTTTCCTTAAACAAAACTCACCTTGTGGTAAAGTCATAGTTGGCCGATGCCAAGACCGCAGCCGAGTGCGGTGAACAGGCCAAGCGCCGGACGGCGAACTCCCCGGAGTACAGCTCAAAGACGTGGGTCCTCATCTTGCGCAGATCCCATCCACGGATCAGGCCATCGGATCCTCCAGTCACTAGAACATTGCGATCGAAGTGCGACCAGTCGCAGGAGAGCGCCTCGCTGGCGTGGGCCTCGATGCTCATCAGGGGTTTGCCTGCAAAGTCAAGAGAGTTCCATAAGTTAAGGTGTCCGTCGGTACTTACGCTAGCAAACAGATTGGCGATCAGCGGCGAGAACTTGGCGCCGTAGATCAGGTCGTGGTGGCCCACGAAGGTGGTGATCGAGTGCTGCCGGTTGCAGTCCCACAGCTTCAAGGTGCAGTCCCAGCTGGCCGAGAGCAGCGTGTGGTAGTTCCACTTCTCGCCCCAGTCCAGGCTGTACACCTCGTTCTTGTGCTCCTGCAGGCAGATCAGCGGCTGCTTGGGCGTCTGCTGTCCCACCGCCGACTCCGCGTCCAGCCCGCACCAGATCTGGAGCGAGCCATCGCCGGAGGCGGTGGCCGCGATGTCGGGCGCATAGGGACACCAGGCGACGTCGAACAGGCCATCGGACCACTCCAGACGGCACAGCTCCCCCAGGCTGGCCCCCAGGCCGTCTGCAGTGGTCGCGTTCTGTTCCAGCAAAAAGAGAGAGCCACCGCCCGCAAGACCGTACAATTGGCTGGGGAAAAGAAAAGGGGATTTGGGGTTAGTTATTGGTAAGTGGAGGAACTGGGAGTGAGGTCTCACCTGGTGGCCAGCAGCAAGTAGTTCGCCTCGAAAGGCGAGAAGCGCAGGCTGTAGCCATGTCGGTCTGTGGTGGTGTGTGTCTGAGTCTGCATTTTGTTTGTGGACTTTAAACTGGAAGAAAATGGGGAATTTTAATGGGATTAATATTTATTTTAGATGGAAAAAACTAAAGATATAAGGTAAAGTCAATTTATAAATATAATAACATTTAGAAGTTTATATTTCAATAATCAGTTAATGAAGTTGCTGTTCTTACTGGAGAATACCTGAAAATAAATATTTAAATCGGAACTCTTATTTCGTTCTCAAGAAAATAATCTAGCTTTAGGGGAAGTCCCCATTCCTTCCGCCATTGCCCCATAAGAGATTTGACCTTTGTCAAATTAAAGAAATTCTAATTCCCCTACAGAACCTGCCCAGACCAATCGATATATCGACATTTGATTCATAACAGAATAAAACTTGTGGGGCTTCTCCTTCAGTACAGATACCTGAATACTAAGATGCCAAGAGTTACCCGCTGATAAGACCGATCGTAACCCCTAATCAGATGCTAATCCCGCTGCGTGTCGTGTCGCTTAGTTATGCAACAGTTGGCCACCTGACCTCGCAACCATACTTGACATTAGCCAATTTATTCCGGCAAGTGGCAAACTGCGCAAAATGTGCTTTGAACTCGGGTGTGGATGGGTACCTCCGGGTGGGTTCAACACCCACGACCAACCCCCATTAAGGTGTGGTGTCCAAACAACTGCATAACGCGCAAATCCAGTTAGTGGCCAGAACGAAGAAGACCCACGGACAGGGCCAGGGCAAAGGTATATAAGCAGGTTGCACGGCTTTGGCAATCGCATTTTCCTCCGCCGATCGCCCTGGAAAACTCTGCACGTGCTCGGCTCAGCCCAGTTACCCAAGGATATTAGTTAACCCAAGGACACCCAGGACAGCCAGGACTAAGCTAAGCTAAGATGGTCGTTTCCGTGAAGGTCTTCAAGAAGGCCACGCCCAACGGCAAGGTCACCTTCTACCTCGGGCGCCGCGACTTCATCGACCATCTGGACTACTGCGACCCCGTCGACGGGGTCATCGTGGTGGAGCCGGAGTACCTGAAGAACCGCAAGGTCTTCGGCCAACTGGCCACCACCTATCGCTATGGCCGCGAGGAGGACGAGGTCATGGGCGTCAAGTTCTCCAAGGAGCTGATCCTGTCGCGGGAGCAGATCGTCCCGATGACCAACAGCAACATGGAGATGACGCCGATGCAGGAGAAGCTGGTGCGCAAGCTGGGCAGCAACGCCCATCCGTTCACCTTCCACTTCCCGCCCAACTCGCCCAGCTCCGTCACCCTGCAGCAGGAGGGCGATGACAACGGCAAGCCCCTGGGCGTGGAGTACACCATCCGGGCCTTCGTGGCCGACTCCGAGGACGACCGCCAGCACAAGCGCAGCATGGTCAGCCTGGTGATCAAGAAGCTCCAGTACGCCCCCTTGAACCGCGGCCAACGCCTGCCCAGCTCGCTGGTCAGCAAGGGATTCACCTTCTCGAACGGCAAGATCAGCCTGGAGGTCACGCTGGACCGGGAGATCTACTACCACGGCGAGAAGGTGGCCGCCACCGTCCAGGTCTCGAACAACTCGAAGAAGGCCGTCAAGAGCATCAAGTGCTTCATCGTCCAGCACACCGAGATCACCATGGTGAATGCGCAGTTCAGCAAGCACGTGGCCCAGCTGGAGACCAAGGAGGGCTGCCCCATCACTCCGGGCGCCAATCTGACCAAGACCTTCTACCTGATTCCCCTGGCGGCCAACAACAAGGATCGTCACGGTAGGAGCCTCGCAGGGATCACTTGAAAGCCAATCTAATCTCTATTAATCCCCACTATAGGCATTGCCCTGGATGGACATCTGAAGGACGAGGACTGCAACCTGGCCTCCTCCACCATGGTGCAGGAGGGCAAGTCCACGGGCGATGCCTGCGGTATTGTCATCTCGTACTCGGTGCGCATCAAGCTGAACTGCGGCACTCTGGGCGGCGAAATGCAGACGGATGTGCCCTTCAAGCTCCTCCAGCCGGCACCTGGTGAGCTCCCTAGTAGTAGTAGTCCCTATAACTCCCTAATCCCCAATGATCTCATCCCCAGGCACCATTGAGAAGAAGCGCTCGAACGCCATGAAGAAGATGAAGTCCATTGAGCAGCACCGCAATGTCAAGGGCTACTACCAGGACGACGACGACAACATTGTCTTCGAGGACTTTGCCAAGATGCGCATGAACAACGTCAACATGGCGGACTAGGCCCTGGACTCCGGCATTCGTATCCTCTCTAGCTTTGTTGTGAACCGAACCGAACGGAATCGAATCGAAAGCACTGAACTCTGGTTGCAGCAGTCTCTCGTGGAGGCCACAATCTCTTTGTATTATAACCGTATCTATAACGCTCTCTATGTGGAAACTTTGGTGGATCTGGAGTTTGTACCCGTACCTCTATGCATGTTGATGTGTTGAATTATATTATAAATGTGTTATGGCTATCTAGACTCACCGTTTCTCTCCGGTCTGGTTTCGGTGGAATATCCAAAGGAATTCTTGGTGTAGGATCGGGAGTGCTTGGTTTGGGAGTTCTTGAGGGTTTCAACTTCAGAAGTCGAATGAGCTCCGTAACTGCGCAGCACAACGAGGAAGGTTCTTTGGGCTCTAGGGGTGGCTGTTCCCGATGACAGGGGGTTGAAAAGCCCGCTGCTTATAGGTCAAGTCGAGGGGTTGAAAAGGCTTTCGAGGAGCAACAGGCTGCCTATATTCAACGACAACCAATCAGCGCACAGAAGACCTGAGAACTGGATATGGACATGGCCGGCTCTAACGGAAGTTCCCGAGCTAACCAGATGGCAATAATAGAAGCGCCGAAACTCTTTGTATGCTAAACAGGCCAGCTTTTGGGACCTGGCCTGACCTTGATGACGGCTAAGGCCGCCAGCTGCCGCCTGTTCTATTCCAAAGCTGGTCTAGCTTCCTCCTCCTCCTCGGTGGTTCCCACTCATCTCTTATGTAAGGCAGCGGCAGCATAACGGCTGACCGCTGGAGCATTGCACAATCCGGGGCAGCCGCCAGCAGCTCCGATCGATTTCACACACCGCTGCCCGCTTGGTGGGCAAGTGACTTCCGGATGCAGGCCAAGCCCCGAAAAGAGCCAACTATAAATGCCAATGTTGTTGTCAAAATGCTGCCACAAATTTGACGAGAGTGCAACGCGATGGAGCTGCCACTAGGGAAGATCGGGACTCTCATAGTCCAGTTGGTGATGCTCGTCTCTCCGGCAATGATGCAGCAGCAGCAGCACTTGTTCTACCATCCCCGCCAGCTCTACTACGATGCACCGCGTCTCCGCAGATTCGAGTATGCCGTGCCAGTGGCTCCTCCGCCGCCTCCACTCCACTACCAGCAGCAGACGCCCCACTTCCAGCTGGTCAACTACCGCCCCAGCTATCAGCCCTTGGCCTTGGAGTACCAGCAGCAGCAGGTGCCTGCCCCGGCTCCCCCTCTGCCGCCCCTGTATCCGCAGCCGAGTGTCCACTACCAGCAGCGGGCGATAGCTCCTCCTCATGCGGAACTGGCCAAGTATCGCTACGAGGGCAACTACCTGCCAGTGCAGCCCCAGCGTCGCGTCGAGGAGCAACACCAGCAGCAGCAGCAGCAGCAACAGCAACAGCAACTGTTGCACCATCAGCAACAGCAGCAAGCACAGCAGCTCTTCAACGTTCCTCCGGCTCTCTTCACCAGCGATGTGCTCCATGTGATACCGCCTCGGATCGCCAGGCTGCAGGAACAGCAGCAACAGCCTTCCCAGACACTGCAAACGGAGCGGCCCAGGCGGTATGCCAAGCACCAAGACACGGACGTAGCCGAGTCCAGGAGCCAGAGTGATGGAACCAAGAAGGAAACCAAGTATTTTCAGTAAGTCAAGTTCAGTGTTTAACATTTTCGCATAGAAGCAAATTTGAGCCACCTTTCACCTTTCACACTTTCTTTTACTTAATTAAACCTTAAAAAATTATAATTTTAAAATTAAAAATATTCTGTTAAATATTTCAAGAAATACCTTTTTAGTTTTAGTTATGCAAAAATGTCGCTCTTATTATTAAATAGAACAAATTAAAATTTTAGAAAAGATTAAATTTCCTTAAAATTTTGATTTTTTGTTGAATTTGCAATTAGAAACAAAAATACTGGATTCTTGAGGCAAAAATATCCATAAAACAATAATTTTCCGTTCACAAATTCAGGAATAAAAGGGAAACATTTAAATCAAGCATTTAACCATTTGAAAGTCTAGAGAATTTCCCAAAGATAACTTTCTATTTCAAATCCAGATTTTACTCAGTAATTTGACTGATACACATCAATAATTTCATTACGAATAATGTGCTGGAAAATGGGTGAAAAATAAGTAAGAAACATTCCAGAATGGTGATGAAAATCATGTTATAATTGGAAAATTGGGTTGAAAATGGCTTAAATCAGTCGGAGAAAATGAAGGGACCAGAATTAATTCATTTTTATTATTTTTGTCGAAAATTTTGAGAAGAAAAACTTGTAACAAAGGGTTGAAAAATATGCGAAATGTCCCTACATATTGGTGGTGGTTTTGGATATTTTCCAAAATCATAGGTCACAATTACTAACCTCAATTATATTCAGTAGAAAATTTCAGTAGGAAAAAGGGTGAAAACTGTGTTAAATATAATGACAAAATGGTGGTGGGTAAAAGATAATAGGGATAACTTTAATTGAAAATTACGCATGCCCTTTAACTTTAAAATGTTGCTTTATACATTCGAGTATATGGAAACTTTTAGTCACTTTTAAATTAAAAGTTTTAATAGCTAGAACCTTATTTTTTTATATGAAATTTATTTGTTTATTTCCATGTAGTGACATTTTCATGCGATTCGATGGCCCCGATTCGCGGAGCCACGGCCACGTCTTGAAGCACCCAAAGGTCCAGGAACGCCGCTACGAGTCGCAGCGCAGCACGAACCGCTACAAGGGCGAGGTGAGCTTGGCTTGGGCGATCTCTCAAGTGAAACCATAAATTTCCAGATAATTCGCCAGACTCTCTACCGTCTTAGGTGATCTGGACCGATCGTCAGGGCGGCCACGGCGAGCACCGCTGGGACATGGCTCAGGGAAAACTCTGAGCGCGAATTTGCATACTCCTTCCACTGCCCCTGTAACTTCTTCACTCTGTAAATACCCATCCGAACTCGCATAAATCGTGACTTTTCATAATTTTGGCGTATTATTTATTTAAGGGCAATGATTTGGCGTGAAATTGGGACGGGCACTGCAAAAGATTTGCATACGAATGAAGGCGCTGCGATCTTGTCTTAGGTCAGCCTCCGGGAACTGCGGGACCTTTGAGATTTTCTCACGCCGCTCCGGAAAAGTGGACTGTCCAACTGGTTTCTCCGGCTCTCGGGCACTGTCCCGGCTGAAAAGGTCATCCTTTGGCTGGAAACTGGTTCTGGGCAGTGTCCTGTCCTGCAGTTACTTAGTTACAGGACATGCGGGTCGGATATGTAAATGCCTCAAGACGCGAGGAAGGCGAGGAAGGGGTTGAAGATGCAAGGGACTTATCTCCGGGCCTCTGTAACCTCGGCGACCTCGGGGGTTGCACTCGTCCCCGACCTCCCGTTTCTCGTCTCATTTGCATATCTCCAAGTCGGCGACCGAAGTGACACACATAAATGCCCGACGGCCCAGTGTCCAGTTGTTTGTCTGTCTATTCTTAGGAGCGAGGACTGGACACATGTCTCAGTTCCTGTCCGATCCGCACAGCAGTTCGATATTGGGTCAGGACTCCGGCATATGCAAATGGGATGCGGGTCATTAAAGACGACCTGAGCGATCAGCGATCAGTGCTGGCTGTCAGTCACTCACTTCACCGCGAGACTGTCCAGAACTGGTTCTTCGCCGCCCGTCTTGGGCGATAAGGTCATCAAGGCAAGGCAACTCGGATCGAAGTACCCCGTTCTCACACGCTCTTCTAATTTATGCAAGGACACTGCAGAAGGACACTGGATGCGATTGCGATTGCTGTTGCTATTGCTATTGCTGTGGCGTGAGTTCCCAAAGGACAACCGGTCTGACCGGTCCGGCCGGGTCCGAGTCTCGGGAATCCGTGTCTTCGGTGACCACGATCCACGGCTCCTGGATTCTGTATTCTGTATTCAAGATTCTGATGGGAACTGCCATTAGCTGGCCTTTGTCAGCAACTGCCCGAACGGGTTGTCTTTGCTCCTGGGTGTCACTGGGATCTCCTTTGATGAGTTCTCCTTCGCGAGCTCTCGGGGTTACTGCATTGATTTATACGCAAATAAAATGTGTGTTTACCTTTTGAGCTTCAAGACATCGGTGTGACCTCAATGTGGACACTTGGAATAGGCTGGGATTGTCTCAGGAGTTCCGAGTTCAGTATAGATCAGAGCTTGGGAAGTAGAGATATATGGGGGAGATAAAGTAAACACCAATAAAAAACCCACTTAAAGTCTTTCGAAATTTTTAATTTAATATTCTAAACAAGAAAGTCGAACCTAAATGAATGACATAAAATAGAATAACGTTATGATCTCGTGCCAATCGCGAGTCTCGGCATATTTACAAACTACATGGACTTGCGGAACTTTCAGGAGTATTTCAAAGAGATCCCATCCCGATCCCTACTGGTACTGGTGGTACTGGGGCTGCTGCTGGTGCTGCTGATGCTGGTACTGCTGCTTGCTGGGACCGGAGCTGTACTCCTGCTGCGACTTGTGGTTGCCGGCGCGGAGGAGCTGGCTTGGTGGCGGCGGTGTGGGGATCTTCACCACGATATCGGTGGGCTCGCGAATGACCTCCGCCTTGAAGCCCTCCTTGGGATCGGCCGTGTACTTGACCGTGCGGATGAAGCCATCGGAATCCACCACCGAGTAGCTGCCCTTGATCACGCCACCGTCGCGGATCTCCTTGCGGTTTTGGTAGTTGGTGAACTCGTCGTCCTTTACATCGAAGCCGAACTGGTAGGAGGAGTTTTGCTAAAGAAATTGGGAATAGAATTAAATATCTATTTATTTATTTATCTATATTTTCCTAGTCTATTTTGTGTGGGTTTTGAAATGCGTACTGTCCCACCGATCTGACCCACTTTGCTGGGCTGGGCCAGCAAACGTGTCCAGACGGTTGCGTCATCGCCTCAGTCCCAGGCGCATGCGCATGCGCATGGCTGTAACCAAAGCCGAAACCGAAACTGAAGTTGAAGCTATAACTCCCAGTCCCCCAGATCACGCACAAGTGAAAGTACTTTGGAGCCACTTGCATACAGATGTATTTAATGGTCCGGGCGCACGAAATCAAAGCACCAAAGCGCCAAAGCCATTGCACCGGATCACACGATCGATCTTATGCAACCAGGCGGTAGAAGCGCCAATCAAGTCGAACCACCATCCGACAAACCCAATTCCTCGAAGCGTTGGATAATTTATGCACAAGGTTGGCGCTTTCCAGGGCATAGAACCAAGTCAATATCAAATATAAATATAAGTAATATCTATTCTATTGTTTTAAATTTTAAGTACAAGGCAGGAGGAAAAGACAAACCTTATATAAGTATAAAAAAAAAAATTTTTCTATAAATCAATCCAACTAACTTGGAGACTTTGGTTAATTTATGCACAAGGCTAGCGATTTCCCCCTCTTCTAGAGGATGCAATGGAGCAAGACCTTCGCTGGTCTGAGACAATCCCATCGCAAATCATTGGCAACTGGGTTAAGGTAACCAGAAGCGTGGCTCCAAGGCGTGGCCATCGATCCCTCGATCTTCTGACGTGGCCCGAAAAAAACGCTCAGCCCGAACTACACAAAAGAACTGCAGGCCAAAAATTGGAAAGGTAAAATCCAGTTTGCAAGCCGGTTCTAATGCGTGCACTGTCCATTTGCACGAGTGCACCTCGGTGGGAACTGGACTCTACTCCGCCACGGATTGGGGTATATGGGTCGCATTTGAAAGTGATTGTCTGGCGGAGAATATAACTGCCGTCGGCAGTGTCACAGCAGCCAAAGAGCTAGGAAAATTGCACTAGCCAAAGGCACTTCTGGTTGAACTTGTCGGTTTAATCTTTATGGTTATGCGAATTTTATGGGCCTACGATATATGGGGTTACTTGGCCAGTTTTTGAATTAAATTTGTAACAGCCTGGCTAGGCTTTACCTAATTTATTATTAAAAGACTTGCTTTTTCCTAGCTCTCAGTAAAAAAAATGTAATATAATTATTATTGCGGCATGCCATAACATAATTCCATTAAAAACCATAACTATTAATACTTAAATGGTATCTAATATATTTTCCCTCTGAAATATAATAAAGATAAAGATAAATCCCGAGAGTTATCCGGTTTAATGTTACTCCTCCTGCTTCCACTCCTGCCTGACTATCAAATTTTAAGTGTTTTGAAAGATGACACTCCATCTCAGCACCTTAACCCCATCTCGTTAGCCCGCTTCGGCATTAAGGCTGATGGATTATGGTCGCTTTGGTAACGGATACTCGCCAGCTTCCGCATGCAAAGGCCATAAACCATCGCTGCTGGCTAAGTGGCCAAGTGGCTGGGCCTGAGCCTGAGCTTGAGCTTCAGCCCCAGCTGGAGCCTTAGCCTGAGCCAGAGCCAGAGCCAGAGCCTGAGCGGACCGGACCAGGAGCGATCATCGGGCCAATGAACATGCACAATGCACAATGCAACGCACACATATGGCCATGGCCAAATCCACGCCGCATTGCAACTTTGTGGTCTCCGTGGTTAATGAACCCCAGGTGCCAGTGCCCCCCATTGCCGACTCTCCTCTGCCGACTCTCCGTTGCATGCTTCAATTGTAATTATGTTGCAGCTATAGCTGCTGCTGTTGCACTAACTGTTGCAGTTGTTGCTGCTGCTGCTGCTGCGGCTGCAGCAGTGAAGCGAAAAGGAAAGTGTGCGAAAGTCGAACTCGAATGCGGGTTCGGTACAGAAAGAGAAGATTCAACAACATAACACATTAACAACTCTTATTGAAAATGTTATAAATATTTATGAATATTTAGTTTACCAGCTATGGTTAATGATGAAGGTTGGCGACCTTTCGAAACTATTTTATATCAAAACTAGGACCAATTCTTAGCTGATCAGACCTGTAAGCTGCAAGAAACTCTCCGCTTTAGTCTCAGTTTTGTTACTGGAATTTCCACTCTCCCCACCCTTACCCCACTTATTATACCATTTTTAATTTTTCTCATCAGGTTTTTTTCTTGAACTTTTTATAATAAATTGAGATAGCAAACCCATGAAATTTTGTCCCCGTGTATTTCGAACTTACGTCATCGTACTGCTCCTCCTCCTCCTGTTGCTGCTGCTGCAGCGCCGTCAGCTTGTGCTGTGCCTTGGACGGCGCTTGGTAGGCGGGCTGAAGCCTGCGGGGAGGCTGAGGAGCGGCCTGAGGCTGTGGCCGGTAGGCGGACTGCTGCGGCTGTGCCTGGTACTGCAAGTAGGTCGGAAGGATATATTTTATATCTTAATTATAAAAGCTCAGATCTCTTCTTTTTCATTTTAAAGATTTTTCCATTTTTCATAAATTTTGTATCTTTTCTTTATAAATTCGAGATTTAAAAATGTTTTTTATTCTTCCAAAGATCCTTTGATCTTAAATAATGTAAAATTAATATGAAAGTATACCCATTTGGTATTATTAGGAATTAGCTAGGCTAACTCCACAATAGCTATGAAATGTTTGCATATCTTGAGAATATTAACTATCCCTGATAGATCTCCAAACCCACCTGCGGCTGATAATCCCTGAGGGCCGGCGCCACGTATCCCTGCTGCTGCTGGGCGCGGATCTGCTCGGCCACCGTGTCCTTGATGCGGATCTGCTGGCCGGAGCTCACATACTGCTGCGTCTGCTCCGAGTTCTGCTCGAAGATGGGCGTGCTGTCGGACTGGCCCTGCTGCTGCTGCTGCTGCTGGAGCTGCTGGTAGTACTGGCGCAGGTAGGCGGGATCCACGCCCTGCTGGCCAGCGACCAGGCCGCTCAACGTCACCACCGCGGTGGCCACCACTAGCAGGAGTTGCATTTTTCTCGAGGGGATGTGCTGGGCTGCGGCTGGTCTAGATCACTGATCACAGTTGGGAGACACGGAGAGAGACGCGGACACTGAAAACTCAAACTCAAACTCAAGCCTCGACGGAGCCACAAAACTATCTGCGCTGGCTGCGGACCCAAATTGCACTTTTATATCGACGAACCCGGAGCGGCAGCCACTCATAGTTGTCGCTCTCCTCCACTCGTGGCTCACTCTCTGGGCCATGTAACTCTCGGCCGGGCCACTCTCGGTGTTGCCTGCCTGATTTACAACAGCTGTTTTCGGCGACTCCCCCATTCGGCGGTTGTCGTTTCCGCTCAAATCATAGTTCCTCTACCCTCGACCTGGGCCATTGTTTTATATTTCGTTACCCCTTGAATGGGGATAGGGAGAGCATGTTGTGTTTTGTGCCAATTGAGGTAATAAATCATGAAAATACGCAATGGTAAAGTGCATCCGATAAATAGGTAAAATGTGGAAAATTTTACCAATGAAAGTTGTGCGATTTACGCAATACTTTAGCGTAAGGGTTAAAAGAAACAAAATATTCTTTAATATAAAAATAAAACTTGTTTATTTTATACTATGAAAAAAGTTATTTTAGGGTAAGTGTACTGTGAAAAATCAGAATAAGAAGAGGGTAAATGTATTGGAAAAAGAGTAATGAACTAAATTATAAGTGATATCAGTGGTGGCCAAAGCTCACGAGTCGCTAAATTTCTCTGACCAGCCTCTACTGACACACGCACAGTAGGCAACGCACCAGGTCGGTCAAATTGTGTTTTTGTGACTATAACCAACCCTTATTAGTAGCTATTATTTATGCAATGTTACAAATAAATGTTAACTATTTTGTTCTCATAACTAGACACTTTATTATATCATTTACTCATTATAATAAATAATAATTATAATAATAATATATATAGCATTCCTACACGGTATAAAGTAGCCGCTTCCCCATTATCCAGCCTTCTTGCTCGTTTCGTTACATTACGTGATCTCGGCCAAGTGATCAGCTAACAGCTGTTAACTGAAGCGCTATTTTGGCTAACAGAGACAGCTGATTGATACCGACGGGGGGCGTTTGAAAACTTTCACGAATTTGTCATCTAACCGTAACTCGGGCAGGATAGGACCCCGATATGTTCATGTGTGTGTGGGGGGCGAGGTGTTGCAATGCATTTTTGAAAGCATGCAATGCCCATAAATAAATGTAAATTACATTGCGGTTGACTCCTCCGCCGACATGCAACTACTTATAACTGAGTTTTATGCAATTCCCCTGGGGCGCTCTTTCCGATTGCTTCCCATTAGATAATCATGCCCAATTAATCGCTCAGCTCTCGACGAGGTTCACATTCTTGAGGTCAATGCGATTGGCAGAGGCCGCACCCTCAAAAAAACACACAAAAATACATCTAAAATCGAACCCAACAAGTGCAGAGCCTCCATTGTTTCTGACCCAAATTTGCCGTAAACGTTTTTCATTGGCGCCTTTTGTCTCGTACTCCCATCCATCTATCGAATAGCGAATAGCTATAGCTTTGGCTATCTGTGTATCTGTATCTGCATTGCGTTCGCGTTGCGGTTGAATGGGTTCAAGCGATCTTTGATGTCGCTGATTGCCAAACTTTTGCACTCTGAGCCCTTAGCATACGATCATGTGATCGAGTCATTAAGCCCCCATAAGTTGCAGAAATAAGCAAACCTCCTTAGCACAAAGAAAAAATATTATTAGTATTAAAAATAATAATAATAATGGAGAGCAATACTCAAATAAATTTAAAACATATCAGAACACAAAGTACCTGGAAGTTCATGCTCAAACCCAATCAAATAAACACCATCCCAATGAATTACAAAATATTTTTGACTTGAAACCATTTTGGTATAAAGAGTCCACTAACGGCTAGAAGAACGGCAACGCAAATTTTTCTTTATTAAAATAAATTCCAATTAATATAAAAAATTTGAATATGAAATCCCATTCCTAAAAAGTTTAATTTTTTCAATTTCAAACATAAAGAAATATGTGAAATCATTTAATTTAACACTGTGAACACATTTCTTTCTATGTACGGTCATATGATCGTGTCATTAAACCCCACAAGTCGTGGAAGTACTCCAATACTCGATATTTGAGACGGCAATGCGATTACAATTGCCTCAGAGCATTGTTAGCGTTACAGTTGCCGCTGCCATACGCCCTGAATTTGCATGCATATAGGAGAGGAGTAAACGAGGTCTATATATCAAACGGAGGAGATTTCTTCCATGGAGGTTGCTCGGCAAGGTCGTTTCGGGGGAGTCGCCATCGCAATCGAAGCTGGCTGGCTGACCGCTTGATGGAATCGGAACCAAAACAATTGCACGGCGCAAAGAGCAAAGAGTAAAAACCACATTTGTGGCTTACTTAGCCGTGAAGTGAAAGTACATTATGTGAGGCAGACAATTGTTATGCACATTACACACGTACATACTCGCGAGTGACTTATTTCCATTGAAATTAAAGTCAAATTTATGGGTACGCTCATTTCTCAGCTCAAGTGTGCATATAGTTTCAATATAAATACGTTTAATTGCCCGAATGATTGATGGAATAAGCGCAGATTTGCAGCGTCATGTTATGCAAAGATTTTCGGCTACTCTTTTTTGGGTTGTTGGGTTTTTGGGCTGGGCTGGGCTGGTCTGGTCCGAACTACTCTCGAAAAGAAGGCAGGCGGCAGACAGGCAAAAGAGCTCGTCATATTCAAATCATTGTGATACGGTTGCGTTGCAGGCATGTGGCAATGTTTGATCCAATTGTGGCCAAATTATATCACACTTAAAATATAAATATCAGGTGCAGACAGCCACTAGTTGTAAATTACTGGGAAAATGGTCAGGAAACTATTCAAGACACAACGGAATTTCTTTAACCAATGAAAGTCGCATTTATTAATTAAAACATTATTTATGCCTATTATTATTACATTCCATGACTAGAATCACTCGACGTTAACACACCTGACTGGCGGTTCTGTTAACACAAAATCATCGTAAAATAAACATAATTGTAAATCAAAGTTTCTGCTAATTTGGTTTACTTTTTCTTTTTATTTCATTAATTTAAATAGTTCTTCTATGGTGTACGGAAACAGTAAATGGGTCGAGACGGAGTTACTTGGTGTTTAAATTTATTTCGATTCCGATTTCATTTACCAAACCAATGTATCATTAAGCTTGTTAGTGTTTCACAATTTCCTCTCGTTCTTCATATAATTTATTGAGTAAGTTAAATAGAATTTCATAAAAATCCGCTAAATATGTTAGGAGATAAACAACTGTCGGTGCCAACTGCTGCATGTGGTGGTGTTGCCTGTAGAGATGATGTTGCTCCTTCCAGTTGCAGTTGCAGTTGCGGCTGATGTTGCTGTTGCTGTTGCAGTTGCAGTATGCAGTTCTCTAGTATTCGGTGGCACCAATAACGCTGTACATGAGACGATTGAAGGAGCCGCTCTGGCGTATGTTCTCATCGTGGGTGTTTACCACCTGGAAGGGAATTCAAGTTGTAGTAATTATTATGTACTTCTTAGTGACCTGTATTTCTATTAACATAGTTATTAGCTCAGTAAACTCGATATGTTATCCTTGAAGATGCCTTGCGAGTGCTCAAGTTTACTTAGCTAAAACCTCTTAACAGAGATAGAACAGCGTCTTCCGTCACTACTCACATTGTACGGCGGCCGGGATACTGGCGCTGATACTGGTTTCTGTAAGTGTATTCAGGAGGAGTGGAGAGATAAGATCTTGCTTAATACCTCTTGCTAATTCCAGCGCTTTCGGTTACAGACTTTTCAAATGCAATCACTAACGGTTATGAGCGTTTTCTGTTAGGTGTCAGTCGATGTTAGAATGCCAAAAAATATACATATGTATGCTTGTGATTTGGAAAATATACACAGAGAGATGGGGTTAATGAAGGTAGTTCGATGCCAGCGAAAAACCAGGTTAGTAGCACTACTTCGGCCCCGTTAGTTGTCGTTACAGTGCGTTAACATGCCGCCAGACAAAACGGGCACACTGACGCTGTTGACTAACATTCGGTTGGTTCAACTGTACATGAGGCTCAGGCTTACAGCTTACAGCTACACAGTTACACAGAAAGAGAGACGAGAGAGCGAGCGAGATAAGAACAGAGAGAGACAGATAGACTTTTTACAGATGAGCTTGAGATTGATACAGATACAGATACTGATACTGAGATTGAGATTGAGATTGAGAGGATCTTGGCGATCGTGTGTCAAGGGGATGCCATAGTTTTGACACAGACTTTGGACTGGGTTGGTTTTAACTTGATTGATTGATTAATTTCGAACGGTTCGGCGCGATCTTACCTTTCCTGGAACCAATCTATTGGGCTGATAGACCCTAGTCTGCACAGGTATGGTTACTTCCTGTGGCGCGGCATTGCCGTAGCTGCTGTAGCCGCCCTCCTCTTGGATGAGTCTGTAGGTGTCGCTGTTCCTCGGATCGTACACGACAGTTTTCTTATAGCTGCTCGGGGGCAGTGGTCAGTGATATCGGTCAGTGATTTCGGGGGGTTTGCATTGAGATCGTTGAAAGCGCCGTTATTTGTGGTCAATTATTCGTTGGTTTTTGTGGTGTTATGCATATTTTCAAGAGATTTATTTGTTTGTTTTTATTGTTGGTTAATCGAAATTCATTCGTTTAAATGAATTAACAAAAATATTTTTTGGTTTTGGTTTGTTTTTTGTTTTTTACATCGGTTGAGTAGCGTGAGACAGAGTAGTGAGAGAATAGAAAGAGAAAACAGGATGTGCACAAAATACGTTAGAATTATTTTGTTTTTCGTTGTAGTTGTAGTTGGTTGTAGTTGCTGGTGGTTGTTGTGCCTCGTTGTCTTAAGAACTGCACACTCCTCGAACGGATTGCGATTAATAGGAAACTCATTAACAAATTCCTTACAAGCTAGTTATTAAAAGTAATCAAACAGAACTGCATAACAAGGTGTGAGATGGTGTTGTTTAATTTAGTTTAATTCAACTGAATCAGTAGTTGTCATCGCATGAGAGTCGAAGCCTTGAGATCGGGCTGGGTTAGGGGTTAGCAGATTGGGTATTATAATTGTTATTGGGGTGCAGTGGAGCCGGGGGCTTATGAATAGGAACTTTCGGTGCTGTCCTTCAAACAGTTCGTGTGTAAATATCGTAAATGTGTGTAAATTCAGCAAACGTCTTTAAGTTTTAAGGATTAGTCTTATAAAGGGGGCAGGGGTGGGAATTCGGGGGTTTCAGCAGGGATATTCAGGGGTATTTTCTAGTAGAATTGGGCTGGGGTTCTGGGGGCTACTATTTCTTTGATCATTTGTTTTGTTGATAGAGCTGCTGCAGTTGTTGCTGGCGCTGTTGACGTTGTTGCTCAGCAAGTTGGTCTTTTTGCTTTTGTTGCTCCAGGATTTTACGTTTTTGTTCCAGGAAAGATAGATCGATGAAAATTCTAACATTAATCGTGCAGCTAAGTTCTAGATATAACAGGGTCTAAGAGCTAGAGAGTTGGTGTTTTCCTTGTTTATGGTTTGATTATTCTATTTCTTAATAAGTATTTACAGCACCTGACCTACCCAAGGGGAACCGGAACCTGCGCCACCATTGCCACATCCGTCGTAATAACCCCCCGAAAGGGAAACCTCAAGACAAGACAGATAGTTTCCGGAGAGACACGTATTTACAGGGTATAGGTTCCTCCCTATCACAGACTCAGGTCATAGAGCTTTACTTTGCAATAGGAGGATATGGGGTGAGATATGGGTAGAACACATGTAAAGTATAGACAGAGCAGAGCACATGCATCGTTTTTGGACTTGTGTCGTGTTGTTTCTGTTGTTCTGCTTGGATATAGAATATTTATATATATAGATATTGTATCTGGGTTTTAGGAGAAACACAGTTGTTGCGGTTGTGGGAGACAACAATAACCGGGGGGTTAGTCTGTACAGACAGGCGGGGGAAAACACGGGAACATTCCTGATAAATAGTCATATTCAGATTTAATTTGTCTCAAGGCAAGTTCGGATTCAATTTGAAGTTCTTGCTCGTGGGTGCTTTCCATATAAGATCAATAATATATCAAGGTGCGGAGGATTCAATCAAATAACGAACTCAGGCTGTGCTCAAGATATGAATTTACTTTTACCCGTTAAGTTTTGTTGGCAAAGGACGATGCAAAGGACTGTCCTTCAAGCGATTGCTATCGCTTGTGGCGAAGCTACAACAATATACATAGAATATATAGGTATATAGTATTTAGAGATCAGATCCGGCAATAGGCGATTGTAGGTACAACATCTATGGAGTGTGTGTGGTGGGTGTGCGAGTGTGCTTCTCATTTCGTGTGTGCTGCAGCAGCGTCGGCGGGTTAGTAAATTTCGAATTCGATTTAATTTTCAATTTTGCGGCTTTTCTGGTTAGTGGATTATGGCCGCAGCTCAACCAGGAACCAATTTTCGGGTTATATTATGTATATGGACACCTTGGGCTTGGGCTACTCGTGTAATCGTAATCGCAATCGCAACCGTAGCCGCGACTCGAATTATTAGTTTCAAAGCTACTACTGGGCGCATTTCGAGTGGCTCTCTCTCTCTGGCAAAAAAGAAAAGCTGCATCAAATTTCGAAGATCTCTACGCAGATTTATTCAAAAATTGCAAATTCCAAAAAGAAGTGAAAGTAATTATAGTCAAAAGTGTGTTCAATTTTGTGACAAGCGTAATCCAAAGTTCAGTTATTAGTGGTTTTCATTGTATATCGAGCTAAGCAATAGGACTTCCAGATGGTAAATTTCTGGGTGGCAACTTACGGAACTGTGGTTCTGATGGTGTCCTCGATGTTGCTGTTGGAGTACAGACCGATGGGCGAGTTGAATTGCTTGTGGAAGACCTGTCGTTAGGAGGTAATATATATAAAGAGGTTTAAATCTTTGAAATCTGTAACAAAAATAAGATCAAAAGACTTTATCGTGTCGTTAAATGATCTTAATTTGATCTTATTTCCCTTGTTCGAGGAGTACTTACGCGGCCAGTGTCGGCCTCCGAACCGACAACCTTGTGCAGCATGGTGTCGGCCACGCGCTGCTTCATGATACTGTCATGGTAGTCGTGTCCTGGATGGGCGCGCACAGCCGGGTTGGGGTAGTGCCTCAAGTAGGACTCTGTCGTGGGCGCATCCTTCTTCACTTTGGCGCCGGGCAGGACCAGCGGAGTTGTTCGGTAGGGCTGCAGGGACACAGAAATGACACCACACGTGATCAGTCAAGATTAACGACTTTGTTTATCCCAAAATCAAAAGCAAAACCAATGTGCACACACACGCAAAGCCCATTTGGTAGGCGCTCGGGGGAAATAATAATATAAATAAATCAGCGCACGATTAGCAGAGATTTTCTAGAAATACTCTGATCTTCGCCCACTGTGCTAGGTGTGCGCACTTGCTTGTGTGTGTGAGTGTCTGTCTGTTTGTGTATCATTTTTATATAGCAAATTCCATTTGGTGTGCGTTTATATACTTTAAAAATAGAGAAAATATTTTTAGGCGCTTACGTAAGCGTGTTCTTTCTGCCAGCCACCGTCCAGCGATTTGTATTTTGTATCTGCCAACGAGCGTTTTATTTTTACCGAGCCGTGGCAAGAGTAAGTAATTTAATATACATGGCTTGAGGTTTGAATGCGCGCCTAGTCGATAAGTTAGAGGCAACTCTGGGCTGGAGTTGCCGGACTGTCAGGCTGGGCTTTGCCATATAACGTCGTGTGACCACAGCACGAACACACAAAAATGCCGAGGCTGGCTTGGCTCTAGAGTGACCAGCTTTTTGCGCGCTTTTTTGACTGACTGCGACTGCCAGCTGGCTTCTTCCGCGCCGCTCCTTAGTTATTAACTATTATTTAATCGCCACCGCCCGCCGACTAATACAAACACTAATCCCATGGCCGCCGTGCGTCGCTCCACGCGCCTGAGCAGCGTCAGCAAGGCCGCCGCCTCGCCGTCGACGCAGACGCAAGTGCATACGCCGCGACGATCGGAGGTCTGGCGGAGAAGACAGCCGAAGCAAGTGCTCGCCGACAGCGACGAGGAGGAGGAGGGGACAGTGGTTGACCACCTGATTGGCTCCGTTTCAGAGAACAACGAGAACCGCAACCTTCTGAACAAGATGGACAAGGACAGGGCAGCCAGGCGCAGGCCGAACCCGGGGAAGTTGCCGCCGCCGCAGCCCCAGTTGCTGGAAGAGCCAAAGACGCCACGCAGCACAAAGATAGCAGCAGCGATGGCGCGTTCGCGGGAAGCGGCTGCTATCTTCGTGGGGAGCAGCAGCGATGAGGAGCAGGAAGTGGACGTGCACCAGGTCTCGCCGCCCAAGCAGCGCAGGCTGCAGCCCCTGCCGCAGCACCTGATCAGTCCGTCGCGGCTGCTGGACAGGCTCAGCATAGACGAGCGCCAGGAAGAAGACGCAGAAACCAAGACTGACAAGGAGCAGGAACTGCCCCGACACAAGCAGAAGGAGAAGCCACAGGAGATCACCTCCAAGCCACAACCGAAGCCTGCAGCCAAGCAACAGGCTAAACCCGAACAGGAACCCCAATCCGAGCCAGAGACCTTGCCCTCTCCGCCCCGCAACAAATACCAAAACGCACGACGCGTCCTCAACAGCGCCGAGACCCAAAATCTGCCGGGACGCGAGGAGCAGCTGCTCGAACTGCGTGAATTCTTCACCAGCCACCTGGAGAGCCAGACCTCGGGCAGCCTCTATGTCTCCGGGCAGCCGGGAACGGGCAAGACCGCCTGCCTATCGCTGCTGCTCCGCGATCCCGCCTTCTCCAAGCGCCTGCAGCGCGTCTACATCAACTGCACCAGCATTGCCAGCGTGGGAGCCGTCTACAAGAAGCTGTGCGCCGAGCTGCAGCTGAAGCCGAACGGGCGAACCGAGCGCGACCACCTGGAGGCCATCCAAAGGCACCTGCGCAGCGCCAAGCGCATGCTCCTGCTGGTTCTGGACGAGATCGATCAGCTGAGCACGAGCAGGCAGGCGGTGCTCTACACGATCTTCGAGTGGCCCGCCTTGCCCGGCGCCAGGATACTCCTCGTGGGCATTGCCAACAGCCTGGATCTCACGGATCGGGCGCTGATGCGCCTGAATGCCAGGTGCGAACTGAAGCCGAGGCTCATGCACTTTCCGCCCTACTCCAAGCAGCAGATCGTGGAGATCTTCAAGTCGCGCCTGGCCGAGGCGGAGGTGCTGGATGTCTTTCCGCCCGTCACCCTGCAGCTGCTGGCCGCCAAGGTAAGTGCGATCAGCGGGGATGTGCGGCGGGCTCTGGATATCGGCAGGCGAGTGGTGGAGATAGCTGAGCAGCAGAAGCGCGACGGCGAGAAGGAGTTTAACCTGAAGGCCCTGAACCTGGAGGGTAAGGACCTGGAGGAGGCCAAAGAAAAGCAGGGTAAGGTCTAATAAGGATGCATTTGTCCTCTAGCTGATCTTCTTTCCCATGATTACAGACAGCCTGAAGCCCGTTCAAGTCACCCAGGTGGCAGCGGTGCTGAACAAGGTCTATGGGGCCTCGCAAAACCTGGAGGAGGACATCGAGGCCGCCTTCCCGCTGCAGCAGAAGCTGATGCTGTGCAGCCTGGTGCTGATGCTGCGCAACGAGCGCAACAAGGACATCAGCATGGGACGCCTGCACGAAGTGTATCGCCGCGTGTGCGCCAAACGCAACATCCTAGCTCTGGATCAGGCAGAGTTCGCGGGCACCGTCGACCTGGTGGAGACCAGGGGCATACTGCGTATCATGCGCAAGAAGGAGCCCCGCCTCCACAAGGTGATGCTGCAGTGGGACGAGGAGGAGGTGCACGCGGCGCTCAGCGACAAGCAGCTGATCGCCTCGATCCTCAGCGACACCGCCTGCCTGGGCAAGTGACGGGGGCTCGTGATGATGATTACCTCTATTACCTCTAGGAAATTAGTTAATTGCGCATTTCTCTCATTTTCATTCACCTTGGGGACGAACATATACATATAAGAATACTTTTTGACGCTAAATTTAACATTCGTGGCTGTTGCGCCAGCGCTGAAATATTTTGAAATATCATTTGGGGGTCACTTTCGACATTTCGCTCTGACTTTAATTGAATCGAATCTGAATCTTTGGGTTTTTATTTTTATGTGTGTCATAAATTTAAGTAAATGTTGCGACGATCACAATCTATTTCTAATCCAATAAGCTCTAGACAATTCACTTCCTGTTAGCCCTAAGCAAATATTAATAAACTATACTAAACACACCGCAAAAGTGAAAACAATTTCTCACTTTCGCTGCGCCAAAAGTTGGGCAACTTTCTGTCTTTGTTTTACGAGGGGTTTTCACGGATCATACGAGCCAAATTAACGAGTGGTTTCCTCGGCCATCTCGACATCAAATTAATTTCTTTAATAATAATTTTGTTTATTTGTTTAGCTGGCTCATTGTTGTTTTTCCTGCGATCCCTCTTTCGGCTCTCTGCTCTAAAAATACACCCGTTTCGGCGGTATGAATTACATTGAGCGCTCTGAAGAACATGTTTTTCAAAAACTCTTGTTGCCTTTCGCCTTTCGACGCATATTGACGAACGGCGAACAAATGTTTGAATTATAAGCTATATGCGCAGAGAGATCGAGAGAGCCAGCCAGATATATGCAGGCGCGAGTGTATCTATAGCTAAGGTATATTATGTGGAACGGAACGCCTCTGCTTGCTTAATTATATATTTTTCCGAGGGAAAAGTAAGACGAAAACCTCGAAAGAAATATATTCGTAGCCCAACGGTCGGTTGGTTTCTGGCATTTGTATTTGAACTTGAATTCCAAGAGCAAATGTTTGACGGTAAAGGTGAAATCTTTCATCTGGATTCTGGCTATGTGCGCGTACTAGATTACTGGCAGTTGGATTGTCTCTACAAATCTTTGTTTATATGTAGATAGAATAAATAGTAAAGGCCTTGAATACAGTAGCTATAAATTTGTATTCAGATATTATTTTATAGCTATTAATTTGTATTCAGATATTATTTTATCGCTATTAATTTGTATTCAGATATTATTAATATTATTTTATATTAATTATATTTTCTAGTCCAGAACAAAGTGGATTTTTCTAGAAAATCGTTGTTTAATATAAGTTGCAATATTTATTCGTGTTGATAACAAATATTCACTATATAATTAAATAAAGCCTTTGGAAACGTTTAAATATTTTTGTGCTAGGTATTTTCTTAAATTGTTGTGCTAAGTCGCATTTAAAATAATCCAGAAAAGTTGATTTTAAATAGGTAAACTTCACTTGCTTAATCAATTTATTTCGCGTTATTTCGTTAGTTATTTTCCTTTAAGACTTGTTTGTTTTATGTATAATTGCACCATTTATTCATAATAAATACCTACATTTCGGATTAGTTATTCACTGGCTTGCTTACTTGATATTGAATGCATTCATTGAGGTCTGGCTGCTCCTTGTAGTAGACTGGGGATCCGTTTTTGAACTGAACGTACTCCATTTTTGTAATGTGTGTGTGTTTGGGTTTTAATTTAAACTCCTTTATGTGGGCCAGAATTTGAACAAGATAGAAACGAAAAATATTATAGCCAGAGCCAGATATACAATTACGTAATGGAAGATCAGGCCAGTTTATATTTATTTTTATTCTCTGATGGCACCGAAAGTGTCCACAAATAGTATTGGTTATTATTTTATTATTGGTAACTTGCTTTTTCGGCACGTTTAAATCAACGCTGCAGCTGGGTGCTTCTTCACGAGGATTCACTACAAAAGGATGCTCGAGCTCGAGTCTTATATTGTTGTTTATTTTTCAATATTCCGAACGCAACTGATTTGAAAATGTTCAAATGCTGGCGAATTATTGCTATTCCGACTGCGCGGAATTCCAATTTGTCTATATAGATCCGATCCGAGAGATTCTGTCTGTCTGTGTGTGTGTCAGCACATAGAAAAGCGAGTGCTGACGGTCAGAGGCCGTTCGACCCACGCACCCACACCATCCCGTTCCGGTCCTTATGTACACACATCTCAGAGAGAGCGGAGATTTTTTTGGCTTTAATATGTATACAAAATATGTTTTTGTGCAAATAGCTTATTCACGGACCGTTAACGCGGCCAACAACAAACACAGCGTATAAACTTGGACTTGGGGCCTTCTTCTTATTCTTATTATTTTTTTAAACGCCCACGCGCCATATAGACAGTCCTCTCAGTCCCCTACGGATGTTGTTGTTTGTCCTGCAGCTCGGCACCGAGAAAAATTAGTCATTTATATAAATTCATTTCAGGGAAACAGACAGTTCGCTTTATGCTTGAATCCACTTAAATGCTACTGAAAACTTTCTAAACATAGATATCCTGCCACATAAACTATTTATCATATTAAACTCTTTTAATAAGAAGCTCAGGAAATAATACAAAAATATATAATAAATTCAATTCAATTATTTTTCTCGGTGCACTCAACAAAATTAAACACATATAACATCTCGCCTATATGTTTTAATTGCTGCTTTGTGGAGCAATTTCATATACAATTTTTTTCGCATTTCGAAAATTAGGCACAAATATTTATCGGGCCCGAGGTTATTGTTTCGCCCGAATGCAGAAACATTAATGTGAAAATCGCAGCCACAAAAAATTAAAGAAATATCTACAGATATAGATATATCTGGCGGATCTCGCAGATTCGCTAGCGAAGTATCGATGTGCCCAGTTTGTTTCAGCTGATTTGCACTGACACTGAGCATTTGGAAATTGCCATCGTTGCCCGCTGATTTGTCAACTGATTCTGACAGTTCCAAAGTTATAGTACATATCCCCGCCGAGACATAGCCCATTATTATTGGCATTGGCATTCTGTATTTTCGTGGCTGTCATAAGCAATTGGCATTGGAACAGGGCATTGGGCATATTATTTGATGTTTTTCTGAACACACGAGCAGGTGTAATTAGCCTTGAATGGCAGGAAATATTTTCAAGTTCGATGGAAGCACCAAGGAACGCATAACTTACACGGAATCATGTTCTGTTTTTCCCACAACGAAGGTTGCAGTTCATTTGGATAGAATAGTGCTTTTTCTGGGATTCACAAATGTATGTAAATTCGTATGTAGTATGTCTGTTTAAAAGAAAACGATCAATAAACAATCCAACTGATGGTTTTTTTGGGGTATTTGTGCTAAGAATACAAATAGAACGCATTCAAGGTACATATTAACCATAAATAAATTAAGAGTACAATAACCCCTAGAAATATGATGCTAGAAATAGAACAACTCCCACATACGAAGGTAGCCAAGGAGGTCACCTGCTAGTCATCTTTTAGCTACATTTTTTTATATTAAATCCACCAAACCTCTACAACATATTCATATTATGTTTAGAAATAAATAAGGGTTGTGTCTGAATAACATCTGAAAGAAATCGTTGGAAGTTGGAATAGCTAAAATTCATTTTCTTAAAACCCATTAAAGTCCTAATAAATCTTAACATGTATGTAAATAATTGTTTTTCCTATTTTCAATGTCATAACCATAATTAATACGAAGGCAAGTACAATAACCCTTTGAAAGACAACTCGTGATATAGAAAACTGTCAGGAGGTCACGAGTTCTGGAACTTTTTCTAGCCACTTTCCTTCACACTCTTGTATGACAAATCATCAAACATCAAAAACATATAGGTATATGGGCACCTTGATTTTTATTTCGGTGCCGCATTGGCAAACAAAGTTGCGACCTTGGCGAGTGTCTTGATTCATTAGCGGCGTCATCTCAGGGGGCGGCCCATCCCCATCCCCATACCCAATCCCAACGCCACAGCATCACAAGGTGGACAGTGGATCAAAATCCCCTCCCACCTGCCTGCAAGTCAGGGGCCCAAAATAGTATCGTGGATGTTTTTTTTTTTATTTGCGTCTTTGCCTCTTGGCATTTTCCGCAGAGTTTACGGGGGCGGCAGCAGCTCTGTGTGTTTCGCTTCTGGGTCTGTTACAGTTTCCGACTTGTTTTTATATTTTTTCTATTCTGTTTCTGTTTGATTCCACGCCAATTTCCACCTGCACACTGCGTCACAGGGCCTTTTCCTGCTGAGTATCCCCCGCAATCTCTATATCTATATCGCATCTATTTTTAGCGGATGTAAGCGACGGGAACCTTGACCACCAACATTGCTGTCCGCTGATGTCAGCTTTTCCATTCCTACTTTATATACCTTTGAAAGTACTTTGGAAATGGACAATATCAAAGATGAGATATTGCCTTAAAATATTATTAAAATACATTTTATATCAAAACCATTTGAATTAAATCGAAATCTTACATTTGAAGTTCCAATGTTCAAATTTTGAACGAAAAGCAAAATCCGAACGTATTTTACACAAACTTTACAGATGGGAATGCCTCAAAGTATGCCACATTTAATTTAAGAAAATGGTACTTATAAACAAGAAGGATTATCCTTATTTTGCATGGACAAATTTACACCTTTTGGAGAACCCTTACAACAACTAATTAGTAAATTTACTATAAAGGGAGTTTATAGACCTTTCTGCTTACCAAAATGCAATTATTATCTTAAAATAATATTTTAAAAGTTGTGAAATAAGTCTTGGTCGGCAATGCCGAATCGGCATTTAACAAACCAAATATTTTTCTTTAAAAAGTAAATAAAAAGAGTTTCTAATAAATATCATAAAGATTTTTAGAGATTTCACAAGACAAGAAAAATCCAGAACTATAGCAAACTTATAGGTTTTAGATAATGCATTTCTTAATAATATAACCAAAAGGAATTAGTTCCTTGATCAAAAATAATTTTAAAATAAAGTGTAATATGGATTATTTATGGTATTTAGAACTGACTCCTTCAGCAACCCTACATCTCGACTAATTTGTATATCCTATTCTAGCTCAACTCACCTGATTCACAATGGCAGCCTGCTCCTCATCCACATCCTGCTGATGATCACGCGTGGGTTTCGGCGAAAACACGCTCGAAGGCACCTCGTATCCTCCAGACGAGTTCAGCTGGGGGAACACGGTCTGGGGCAGAGTGTCCACGGGCATGTGCAGGGCGCGCTCAAAGTGGCTGGGTCCCGGCAGGAAGGGCGACGGACCGCGATGGGGCAACAGTTCCGGACTGGCCGGCGGCAGGGTAGAGTTGCTGCGCGATCCAGGTCCAGCCTCCTGGTTGATGCCCTGCGTGTAGGCGATTTTGTTGTCCCTAAAAAAAAAGTATTCATAAAGATCTAACCAAATTTCTTGTTTTCAATAAGAAAGGTATTCTTAAAGCTGATGAAGATTTATATTTTTTTTTTTTGTAAATAAATTTTATTCAAATAAGTTACTGTTTTAATAGGAGGGATTTTATTTTTAGTTACTTAGTTTATTTTTTAAATCAACGACAATCGGTTTTAGGAATACCTCTATATATCTGATATGTTTTCTTTCAGATTAAAGGTACATATAGTTACTTGCTCACCTGTGGACCGTGAGGCGGATCTCGTTGCCAGCACCGCGGAACAGCTGCTGGGCATCCGCGTGACTCAGGTCGCGTGCGTCGTACTCGCCGATCTTGGCGATGATATCGCCGCGGAGGAGCTCGCCATGCGAAGGGCTGCCCACTTGCACCTGCAATGGGGCGGATGGAGAGGAGGTGGGAAACATAAGAAGGTCATTGGGCGCTTCAGATGCATCAAATAACATAAGTATGTACAGAAGGAGGAGCGCCCGTCTGCGGCAGCCTTGACTTAGATAAATGGAGGGCCGCTAGCCGCTAGATGCAGCCAGAATTATGATCGTCAAATTGTGTTTACATTGGGAACGCGACGAGACGAGGAAGGAGAAGGAGAAGGAGAGGGAAAGGCTGTCTGTTGGGGCTATTTTGTTGCGCCTCAATTAGTTTTACTGGCGTCGCGTTTTGGCAACGTTGCTGCGTTTATTGTGGTTCCTTCTTGTCGGATCGCAGTGTGCCAGTTTCGCTATTTTGATTTGTTGCTGTTTATTTGGGAGCGGCAGGCGAAGCAAAGGCCAAATCGCCTTGTGGCAGCTCTGGTTACATAACGTCCATTACCCACCCTGGTGATGATCAGCGGCGTGTCCAGATCGTTGCCGCCCACCAGGCGGATGCCCCAGGGCGTGCCCTGGCCATCGCGCAGCAGGACCACCGCGAACTCGTGCAGCTTGGGGCTCATCCTGGCTACTGTCGCCTGTCTCCTGGTGTTGGATCCGGAGAGCTGGCTCACAGGTTCATCCAATCGACCGGACTATAGCCGAATTTAATTGGAATTTGTTTATTATTCGCGCTCGCGGCGCGTTATTGCAGTCCGTTAAGCGTTTTGTTCGATCGCAAAGCTGCTCAAGTACTAATTTTAAAATACAAATCGTATTCCTTTTTGCAGCGGCAAAATCAGAAGCAACAGCAGCAGAAGCAGAAGCCGAAGAAGCAGCAGAAGCGGATCTTGGTACACTGCGCCACAAATCGTAGATACATATATGCGGCATACACACAACTTATATCCGCCGGCAACGGCGACTACATGCTGAGAAACATGAATTCGATTGGCGAATCTTAATCGGTGAATGGGTTTTCCGCGCAGAGTACTTTGGATTTCTCATCTACGTTGTTACATACTCGGAAAATTAATTGTATGCAGGTGAACACTGCGTATACTTGATAAATTAAAGTCAGAGATAAAATTGCGCATACGCAACGTTGTCAAAGAACTTCTTCTTAATTAGAAATATTAACAAGGGGTGATTGTATTAATGTGTTTGTGAGAATGCGATTTTTTTAATCATTTCCAAAAAATTGGGGAGAATTATTAGCTTAAACACGAAAGTTGGAAAGGAATCAGGCTCATTACGTGAAATTCTGAAGCGCAGCCAACTTCACTCTTTATAAAAAAGGTGTCAGCGCCGAGCGAAAAAGGTTTAAGAAATAAGCCCACTAAAGCCTTAACAGGCAAATCCTTTTAGACTGATGCCGAAATCTCAGAGCTTATTGCGCTAGGGAAGGAGGACTAGTATATAATTGTAATTTTTCATCTTGTTTGTTTACTAATAAACCGCTAACTATAAATATAGTTGAACCTAATTGTACATGTCTGGCACCTCTGCATATAAAAAGGCTATTATTTCACATATTTAAGATTTCATGTAATAATCTCATTTTAAGATAATGTCGCCCATATAAAAGTTTTGATATTTTTAAAAACATTTCCCTTGCCAAAGAGTATCCAAAGATCTCTTCAAACTCTTGCCCACTTGCGCCCCTTTGTTCGCTCTCATTGTTTAATTTGTCTTGTGCCCTGCATTTCTCGCATTCTGCATTTCGTGGGCCACATTTTGGGACAGCACTTGATCCAGTTGTAGACTGACCCTGAATGAAATGAATGCCACATGTCATCATCAAAACGAACGTTTTGATGATTATCTTGTCTGATGCTAGGAAAAAATAAAAAATCTGGGCATCTGCTGTTTTTTCCACATTTCAGCAATTTTATTCGTGTTTTTTCTCGCAGAATCTGTGTTTGCCGAGCGATGAGGCAACCGAGAGAGTGTAATTAAATTTATTTACTGACTTGCCACTAGGCGAAGTGAGTCGGGACTCTTGCCTAATTTAAACAACAAACTAATCATATCAGATTTTTTCAGCATTAGTCAAGGGAAAAGTCGACAGTAAACATATTAAAAAAGGTTAATGGTTGGGGGCCTTTGTATGTTTTATATATTTTTAAATATTTGTGCTATCCCCTGCATAAAGTGATCTGTAAAATGGCTTCTTCTTATTTTTGGCAACATTTTTACGTTTTACAACGGAAAAATCTTTTCCTGCCTGTCGGTTTTCCGCTTTCAGTGCCAGTGCTCGCTGCCTGCCGATATACACAATATATGGCTTGCCATTTCATTTTTCATTCCATTTATTCTGCTTTCGGCACTTTTTGGCTGGGGCTTGAAAATATTTTTACTATTTGCAGCCAGAATTGTTTTCATTTCGATTTCATTTGGTATTTTCTGTAATGTTTTTGCCAGACTTTCGTCGCAATTTATGTTTCTCTGTAGCCTTGAATTGGTTATAGATCATTTGAAGACAGTCACTAGCTATAGGAATTTTAGGGTGTGAATATTCACTATATTTTTCTACTTTTAATTTTTATTTGGAATATTTTTTTAAATTAAATTTACAAGATGCGCATCGAATTTGTAGTGGAAATTTCTTTAGCAAATTCTCTTTGGAAAGGAGGAAGTTAGAAACCAAATAAAAGTTAAGTTAAATATAAATTTTTATCTCAGCATATAAAAAGATGGATCTGTCCAGAAAAAGGACAAATCGGATGCACTGACCCGATTTTAAAATGGCAAATGCAGCGATTATTGCGTCAATTAGAATAATATGAAAAATACATTCCATTCCCATCCATCTTTTTTGCGCCGCTTCTTCGACAGCCGTTTTACTTGACCAAAAGTGCAGCAGCGGCTAATTAATTAAATTTCGCTTGACAAATTTACGAGCCGCCAGGGGCGAAATGCTATTGAACTGATTTCTGACACAGCCCCGCGTGAATTGGGGCCACAAACACACACACTGCAGACCAGCACCCGTTGGCGATGATTGACAAGCCATGGGATGTGGCTTTCAGGGAGGGGTTTCTCGGGGGTCGTCGTGAACTTACCCCCACTTTCGGTTCGTCGGCAAAGTGGACGCGCTTCTTCAGCCCGCTGCTGCTGCGCCGCCGGCAGGAAGGACGCAGCAGTGGACTTGGGGGTGGTGGTGGCGCTGGACGATGCTGCTGCTGCTGTGGGTGGTAATCGTAGCCGGGCACGGTCACCTTCCAAAAAGCCGGTCGCCTGTATGACGCGGACGCCGCTGCTGATCTGCTGGTCGTCATTGCTCACCAGCGACTAGCGTAAACAAAAAGCAAACAAACGCTCCCCAAACATTCAGAAATATTCGCTAAATGTTCTACTATTCGAACCGCGGTGCGTCTGCTCGCGGCTGCGTGTGTGTGTTCACTACCAGGCAATTGAAAAGCCAAATAAAAACACACAAAAGGCCGAGGAATTGAGCGCAAAGAAACTAATAATGACTCAAAGGGCAGGTGAATTAATGAGTGTCGTGTGGAATCATCATGAACGAAAGGGAGAGGTCAAAGGTATTTGAGTCGCCTGGGGGTGCACGAAATTAGTCGCCATTTAATTTCAAACCTGCACATTTAAGGTTTCGTGTTTCAAACGTGAAATTCAAAAATTGCGCGCAACACGGTAATGGGCAGCACTGGCCAGATCGATCTGGCAACTCTGACATTTCAACCACGGTCACACTGATTTAACCACGGTCACACTGATTGTTTGTTGTGATTTTCAATCTTCTGATTTCCTCCTTAATTAATTACCAAAGGAAGCCTTAAAACCACATCAGTGCCCTGCATGGAGCTGAGGGAGAGCCGCCCGCATATAGCTACACCATGTCTATGTTCAAGGCGCGGTAAGGGCCCTCTTCCCCAGGCAAAAGTAAACTTTTACAAAGACTTTCGCTTTCCCTTCCCAAAAATCGCAGTGTGAAGGAATTCGAGGATGTCCTAGCGGCGCCACAGGACTTGATCGACCTGAAGCAGCTGAGACAACTGACGTTCAACGGTAGAATACACCCCGAAACCCGTAATCAAAGTTATTACCAGCAATTAATCAGTGCCTGAAAATCCACAGGTGTGCCCGATGTGCAAAGTTTTCGAGCGCTCAGCTGGAAGCTCCTCTTGGGCTACCTGGGCCCCCGGAGGAGCACCTGGACCACAACGCTGGCACAGAAGCGTGCCCTGTACCGACAGTTCATCGAGGAGCTGGTGCTGCCGCCGGGGCACGCGGACAAAGGCGACGGAGACAGCGTTGATTCAAGGGGCGTTGGCCTGCAAGATCATCCGCTGAGCGAGGGGCCGGAGAGCGCCTGGAACACGTTCTTCAACGACAACGAGTTCCTGCTGCAGATCGACAAGGACGTGCGGCGCCTCTGTCCCGACATCTCCTTCTTCCAGCAGCCCACCGAGTACCCCTGCGACATTGTGGTCCACAGCCGCGGCGAGCACGGGCGGCGGCTGCACGAGCGGGTGGTGCCCGCCGTGCTCAGCTCGGCGAACGTGGAGCGGAAGGGCCTGGGCATGACCAAGGTGAGTTACAGTCCCTAAGTGTGCGATAAAATAAGTTCGAAATGTGTTGTTCTATGCCTACCCTTTGGAATTTAGCAGCAAGTAAGTGTTCCCGCGTGAATTAGCCCCAAACCTAATCGGGATTTTGTGCCCACAGATTAACTTGATCACCAAGCGCTCCGTGGAAAACTATGCCGCCATGGAGGAGGGCCAGGAGGCTCACTGGGAGGTCGTGCAGCGCATCCTGTTCATCTACGCCAAGCTCAATCCCGGGCAGGGCTATGTGCAGGGCATGAACGAGATCGTGGGGCCCATCTACTACGTCATGGCCTCGGACCCGGATCTCTCGTACCGCGCCCACGCCGAGGCGGACTGCTTCTTCTGCTTCACCGCCCTGATGAGCGAGATCCGGGACTTTTTCATCAAGACCCTGGACGATGCCGAGGGCGGCATCAAGTGCATGATGGCCAGGCTATCGAACATGCTTAAGGCGAAGGACATTGACATATACGAGCAACTGAAGAGCCAGGAACTGCATCCGCAGTACTACAGCTTCCGGTGGCTCACCCTGCTCCTCTCGCAGGAGTTTCCACTGCCGGATGTGCTGCGCATTTGGGACTCAGTGTTCTCCGATGAGCAGCGCTTCGACTTCCTCCTCAGAATCTGCTGTTCCATGATATTGTACGAAAATATATGGCCATATCTTTACCCAGACTAATCTGAATTAATATATTTTCCAGAATCCAAAGGGAAGCAATTTTGGAGAACGACTTTGCCTCGAATGTAAAGCTGCTGCAGAACTATCCGCCGATAGACATCAACGTTGTGATTACCCACGCTGTCACGCTGGCGTAGAATATGCCCAAAAGCCTGCCCGATATCAACGGAATAAACCAAGCAATCAGTTAGCCCCAATCTTTTACAGGAACTCCAATATCGTTACTCTTTTTATAACTCATGATTTTTATATGTCATTAAAAACAAAATAATTTGAACATTGTGCGGTCCCAATTGTAAAAGCATCTGAACGTCAAGGGAGTCATGCGAGTCATAAGTTGCTCAGTAGTCAGTAGTCAGTAAAAGAACACCGATGTACGTGTGGCATCGTCTGAAAACACTAGTAAAACGCCATTCGAAGGATCATCACTTGCCCATCTTGGGAGCCGTATCCTTGCAAATGGTCTGTGCAATAAACTCGATGAGAGTCCGCGTGGGTCGTCCGGCCATTCCCTCGCGCAGATACTCGAACTCGTCTCCCCGCGTGATCATCACATTGGTGGCATCCTTGGGAGGTTAAATCATTAAATCCTGTCCTGAAATACACTCAAGCTGAACTTACAATGTGCATCCACTGGCCGCAGGGCACGAATTCGCGCAGGAAGGCGGCGGCCTTGCAGGGACGTCCTCCACGCCCAATGCCGTAATTCTGGACATCGCTGCGTCCTCCGGCTCGCACCGCCTTGCTGTAGTAGTTCCATAGGGGCAGGCGCCACACACGGTCGCCAGTGTGCATGCTGGCATGCTTGATCTGCTGCCACAGGATCTCCGAGTTGGTGAACACTCCGCAGGCAGCCTCGTCCAACGACTGCCTCATGTATCCGGAGCAGGTGCCGATGTCGATGATGCACTTGGGGCAGAAGTTCTGGCCGTAGAGCAGGGCATCGGCCAGCACCAGGACATCCTCGTGGTCCGTGCACTGAACCTCAATGGTCTTGCCGTTCATGGACTTGACCATGTCGCCGGGCCGGAAGGAGTTGCAGCCAATAACGTTCTCGCACAGAGGGATAAGTCCGCGGATATTGACCTACAGGCAAGGATATTAGGCCAGGATCTAGATGAAAACACTGGGAAAACCCACCGGCAATCTGAGTCCAGCCACCGCCCGACACGTGGCCACCACCACCGCCGCTCCAGTCATGTCGCCTCGCATGTGGAAGAGCTCGTGCTTCTCCTTCAGGCACAAGCCACCGGCATCGTAGGTCACGCCCTGTCCAACCAGGACAATGGGGCGTTCTTCGGCGCAGGTCCCATAGTAGCTCAGCTCCAGGAAGATGGGTGGCTCGCAGGAGGCCTTGCCCACCGCCAGGAAGGCGTGCATCGACTGGCTCTCCGCCCAGCCCTCGACCTTGACCTCGACGTTAACTCCAGATTTACAGAGCACCTCGACGACATTCTGGGCAAAGGCAGTGGGGGTCAAAAGGTTGGAGGGCATCTCCTGCAGCTGGCGGGTGAGGTTCTGGGCTGCTGCTTTCTGCAGACCGATGCGCCAACCCTCGATGTCGCAGATCTCGTCCTTGTTGGCGTACAGGTCAATGGAGGGCACCGAGATCCTCCGCTTGGGATCTCGCAGCTCCTGGTAGACCCAGATCCCCAGGGCAGCTCCCTCGGCCGCAGATTCAGCGTGGCCGCAGTTCTCCACCTCTATCCGGTCAGTGTCCAGTTCGGCGAGAATGCGACAGGCGTCGGCCACCGAGCGTCGGATGGCCTCCTTCTGCTCGTCCAGCACCTCGTAGGGATTGTACCCCAGGCACTCCTTTCCAAGGCCAATCACCGCCACTGCCGAGTAGTAGGGCACACGCTCCGGCTCGACGGCGAACAGCAGGCGGGTCTCGCCCCGCTTGGGCATGGGTCCGGACATTCGAAGCACCTCCAGCAATCGGCCATTGGTCTTCTGAAGGTTGTAACGCCAGCCCGTGGGCGTCAGGATGCCGGCGTCGTTCTTGTCTTCCTCATCTGCGAACACGCCAATGACTAGGCCGCGCGACGGGGGATCCGCGCAGATCTCCATCTGCTGCAAGTGCAGCATCTGGTTGATCGCCTGCGAGGCGTACCTCCGATGGGTGACCACCGGGCGGCGGATGCAACGGACGAGGCTACATCCCCGGAAGATGGCATTGCGCGAGAACCGGAACATTTTGATTTCCGAATACGAACTTAAAACTTAGATCAATGCAAAAGGATACTACAAAGATTATACAGCTAGCACTTCGATTTTTAGTGGCGCTTTTCAATATTTCATATAATTTTTTTCACCCAGAATAGCTCAAAAAGTGTACGTGTTCCGACTATAAACGAATAAAACTGAGACTGAAGCCCGTGTGTCCGTATAGACACTGTCAGAAATTAGCCAAGGACTGCTAGATCCACAAAATATGTAAGGTAAGTCTAGCTGCTTATTTTTCACACAGAGATTCTCGAATAAGTACAAACGTTCTATGCTTAGCTTTCCAGAAAACAACTGGGTTTGCTTACAGCATAATTGGGTCAAGATTCCTTGGTAACTAACTCTTTTTATACCCGATACTTGAAGAGTGTACAAACTTAGTACCAACAAAGAATGCATTAAACAGAAGAAGTAATCCAAAACCCATAAAGTCAAGGGGATGGAGAGGGTTGGTGAAATGGACCACCCCCTGAAACTAGCTGATTAAGCCTGTTACATAATTGGGACAAAAATCAAATGAAAGCTTTAATAAAATAAGGAAATATCACGTTTTCCTTTATATTTATTATATTCAGAGTTGTTGCGGTTTTAATCGTTTTTGCTCTAGTATTAATAGTCCTTCGTTTGTTTATAAGCTTAAGGGCGAGCGGGCACTAGCAGCTGAAAACTGAGCTTTCTGCTGAGATTATTAGCGAGCTGATAATTTCACAACTACTCAGTAAGATGAGATATTTTGGTCGCGCACACCGAAAGCTTAAACTGAAGCTGATACTGATTACAAAAAAAAATTAAATTAACATCGAAGATCGCCTATTTTGACCCGACCCCTCCTTTGGCAGCTATATGATATAGGGGTCCGATTTGGATGCAATTGAAAATGTTTGGCTATATTTAAATTAAAAGTACATTTACTAAGTTTTAACATATGTATGTATATACTACCTGCAATATAAATAAGACTCCACCGGGGACGTTAATTTCCTGGGGACGTTAATTTCCCGGGGACGTTAAATCCGCGGGAAGTGTATTTCCCGGCGACGTTAATTTCCAGGGGACTTTAAGTCCCCGGGGACTTTAATTTCCAGGGACCGAAAATAATGCTTGTTTCCAGATTTTTATATAAAAAAAGCAGTGACTTACCATTAAGCTACGGAGACATTAATTACACCATTATCATTCTTAGTGGCCAATTGTCGCATATTCGTCTTGATTTTAAAAATTTAATTTTTTGTATTTCCTTCGGAAATAAATCAGCTCATCAACTGCTGATAAATCAAACTGGTTTGATCGATCCCAGTTATGGAAAAAACGTTCCCAGGATTAAATGTCCCCGGGGAATAATCGTCCCCGGGGAGTTAACGTCCCAGGGAAATTAACGTCTCCGGGGAATTAACGTCACCGGAGAATTAACGTCCCCAGGAAATTAACGTCCCCAAGGAATTAACGTCCCCGAGGAACTAACGTCCTGAGGAATTAACGTCCCCGAGGAATTAAAGTCACCGGAGAATTAAGGTCCCCAGGAAATTAACGTCCCCGAGGAATTAACGTCCCCGAGGAATTAAAGTCACCGGAGAATTAAGGTCCCCATAAAATTAACGTCCCCAAGAAATTAACGTCCCCGGGATATAAACGCCCCCGGGGATTTAATGTCCCCAAGAAATTAACGTCCCCGGAAAATAAACGTCCCCGGCGATTTATTGTCTCCTGGGAATTAACGTCCCCAAGAAATTAACGTCCCCAGGAAATTAACGTCCCCAGGAAATTACCGTCCCCAGGAAAGAAACGCCCGGGGACTTAATGTCCCCGGAGATTTAACGTCCCCAGAAAATTGACTTCCCAGGGATTTAAAGTCCCCTGGGATTTAAGGTCCCCGGGATTTTAAAGTCCCCGGGAAAATAACGTCCCCAGACAATTTACGTCCCTTAGGAAATGAACGTCCCCGGGGAATTAACGTGACCGGGAAATTAACGGCCAATTTTCGTCCCTTAGGGTATGAACGTCCCCGGAGAATAAACGTCCCCGGGAAATTAACTTCCCCGGAAATTAACGTCCCCGGGAATTAACGTCACCATGGATTAAACGTCCCCGGGGAATTTACTTCCCCGGAAAATTAACGTCCCCGGGAATTTAACGCCCTCTGAAATTAAACGTCCCCGAGAAATTAACGTCCCCGGGAAATTATCGTCCCCGAGGATTTAACGTCCCCGGGCAATTAACGTCCCCGGGGAATTAACGTCCCCGGGAAATTAGCACCCCGGTAAATTAGCTCCCCCGGGGAATTAATTCCACCGAGAATAAGAACCGCCCCATTTCGCTCTTTCCGTGTGCGATCTCGCTTTGAATGCAACTGTAATTTTCGCTCTCTTCAGACCGCCTGCTTTTCCCAAAGATCCTTTAGGCATGTATGTATGTGGGTTCCCAATCTCTCTCTCGCTACTTTCACGCTTTGTTTGCAACATACAAGCATATCAGCAAAAACTGCTTAAAGGTTCCGCTGAGTAGCGGACGAGAGAGTTGTCATTCAATAACTTAACTTTTTTTTATACGACATCGAATGAGCGGAATCACAGGGGAGCAGAAAAGGGGTTCTGCTCTGAAAGAAAATTTGGGTTGAGACTAATTAAAAGTTTTCCTAAAATCTTTGCAGATTTAAGAAATCTCTCTTATATTGGTTAGTATCGGGTTAAGGTCACAAGGCATTATCAACTTAATGCTATTCCATATTCATAAAAATAAAACCAGCAGCGCATTTAAGCCCGCAGATAAATAATTAATTCGATCACTGAAAACGAATTAATGTCCCCGGGAAATGAACGTCCCCGGGATATCAACGCCCCCGGAGACTTAACGTCCCCGAGAAATTAACGTCCTTGGGGAAATAACGTCCCCTCGGAACTAACGTCTTCGGAAAATTAACGTCCCCGGGGAATTAACTCCCCCGTCTCAAGACCTGCCTCCCTCTTTTATACCCCCCTGCAGCTGCCATTCAGCATTCTCCCGCCAAAACTCCTTGCTCAGCGCATCAGTGTCCCGTTATGCGCTGCATACCCGCTCTGCCGAACGCTTTCTCTCAATTTCTCCGCTCCCACTCAATCTCTTATACTGCTTTCTCTTTTGTCGATCCTGCGTTCTCTTAGCACTTCTGCAAGGGATTTTAACGATTCCTTACAGTATGTAGGTGCCCAATCTCCCAAAATACAAGCATAGCAGCAAGAACTGCTTAAAGGATCCGCTGAGTAGCGAACGAAAGAGGTGTCATGCTAAAACTAAATTCGAAATCAAATGAGTTAAAAAGGTCCTGCTCTGAAAGAAAATATGGGTTCAGGCTAAAATGTATGCCGATCTAAGAAATCTTATTTTGGTTAGTATCGGGTTGAGGTCCCAAGGTATCATTAACCTAATGCCTACTCCATATTGATAAAAATAAAGCCAGCAGCGCATTTAAGCCCGAAGATAAATAATTTTATTAATTCGATCACTGAAAACGAACAACGAAGTTTTTTTTGGGCCTGGGAACAATCTCGCTTGCAATTTTGAAGGGACTTGACAAACCGACAAAAGACATCCGTCCGAACAGACTCCAAAATACTTCACCCAAAATTTGGACGTGGTGGTAGCGCCATGATTGCCATCGGGGCCTTGCCGGCCATCTCCCGTCAGTTGCTCCTCCCTCATACACACTCAGTCTACTTGCCCATCTTGGGAGCGGTGTCCTTGCAGATGGTCTGGGCAATGAACTCTACCAGAGTCCGCGTGGGACGACCGGCCATGCCGCGGCGTAGATACTCGAAGTCTAAACCGTTTGTGACCATTACGTTGGTGGCGTCCTGGAAGGAGAAATGAGTATTATAGCAGTTCCCAACTATGTGGAAAAGGCTACTTACAATATGCATCCACTGTCCGCAAGGCACGAATTCACGCAGGAAGGCGGCGGCCTTGCAGGGACGTCCTCCACGCCCAATGCCGTAGTTCTGGACATCGCTGCGGGGTCCGGCACGCACCGCCTTGCTGTAGTAGTTCCACAGGGGGAAACGCCACACGCGGTCACCAGTATGCATGCTGGCGTGCTTGATCTGCTGCCACAGGATCTCAGAGTTGGTGAACACTCCGCAGGCGGCCTCGTCCAGGGACTGGCGCATATAGCCCGAGCAGGTGCCGATGTCGATGATGCACTTGGGGCAGAAGTTCTGGGCGTATAGAAGGGCATCGGCCAGCACGAGGACATCCTCGTGATCCGTGCACTGGACCTCGATGGTCTTGCCGTTCATGGACTTTACCATGTCGCCGGGCCGGAAGGAGTTGCAGCCGATTACGTTCTCGCACAGAGGGATAAGGCCGCGGATGTTGACCTAGGAGTAGGATTAGTACAGAGACCCAGTACTTGAGAATGCTTTAACTTACAGGTAATCTCAGTCCAGCCACTGCTCGACAGGTGGCAACCACCACAGCTGCTCCAGTCATGTCACCGCGCATGTGGAAGAGCTCCCGTTTCTTCTTGAGGCACAGACCGCCGGCATCGTAGGTGATGCCCTGGCCAACCAGCACGATGGGCCGCTCCTCGGCACAAGTTCCGTAGTAGCTCAGCTCCAGGAAGATCGGTGGCTCGCAGGAGGCCTTGCCCACCGCCAGGAAGGCGTGCATGGACTGGCTCTCCGCCCAGCCCTCGACCTTGACCTCGACGTTAACTCCCGATTTACAGAGCACCTCGACGACATTCTGGGCAAAGGCAGTGGGGGTCAAAAGGTTGGAGGGCATCTCCTGCAGCTGGCGAGTCAGGTTCTGCGCGGCAGCCTTTTGGAGCCCAATGCGCCATCCTTCGATGTCGCAGATCTCGTCCTTGGTGGCATACAAATCGATGGCCGGCACGAAGATGCGAGTCTTTGGATCGCGCAGTTCCTGGTACAGCCAGATGCCCAGGGCAGCTCCCTCGGCCGCAGATTCAGCGTGGCCGCAGTTCTCCACCTCTATCCGGTCAGTGTCCAGTTCGGCGAGAATGCGGCAGGCCATGGCCACCGATCTCCGGATGGCCTCCTTCTGCTCGTCCAGCACCTCGTAGGGATTGTAGCCCAGACACTCCTTGCCCAGACCGACGACGGCCACCACAGAGTAGTAGGGAATGCGATCCGGCTCGACGGCGAACAACAGACGGGCCTCACCACGGCGGGGCATCGGACCCGACATCCTAAGGACCTCGATCAGCCTGCCATTTGTCTTCTGAAGGTTGTACCGCCAGCCGGCGGGCGTCAGGATACCGGCATCGTTCTTGTCCTCTTCGTCCGCGTAGACGCCTATGACCAGGGCTCGCGACGGCTGGTCCGCGCAGATGTCCATCTGCTGGAGCAACAGCATCTGGTTGATGGCCTGGGAGGCGTAGGACCGGCGGAAGACTTTGGCCGCATACTGGCGGCACACCGGCGACCTGGCGACGACCCGGAAGAGCAACTGACGCGAGACCCCAAACATGGTATTGCGCTACGACGCACGAGAGTTCCGCTCAAAAAAAAATAAAACGAAGTTTCAAAAGAATATACAATTTTGTTCCGAATAAAAAGGTAGGTTAAAAAGTCCAAACTAATCGTGTAACTACAGTAAATTTTCACTGATAATTTTTTACCTAGTTGTTTACTCTACGAGACGTTCACGGATACTGAAGCTATAGATTTTGGGCCAGGGATAGCTCGTCGATTGGATTGGGAAGTCGGGTGACATATGGATCGAGGCCACCTATATGGATATCCAAGGCCTACGTGGATGGGTTTTGAACTAGAACCAACCATAAATAAAACTTGTTATTTAAAGGTTCCTTCGGGCTTCTTTTTTCTCTAAGAAATTGGCCTGTGACAAATATTGTTGCCAATATACTGTTATTAAAAAGAAAAAACAAAATTCCACCCTTAGATAATAATAAAATACATCGAATTTGTATTTCTTTTGTTATGTTTATTATTTTACATCCCCAGCATAATCAATTAGGTAATTTAAAGGATCCTTTGAGCTTATTTTTTCTGTAAGAACTTGGCTTGTGTAAACCAATACATTGTTATTAAAAAAAAAAACAAAAAATCCGCCTTTAGATATTAATAAAACCTATTCAATTTGACATCCTTTCGTTTCATTTATTATTTTACATCCTCAGCATAATCAATTAGGTACAATTCGGTCTTTAGGTAATGTTTTCTTTAAAGGTTCCTTCGAGCTTATTCTTTCCTGTAAGAACTTGGCTTGAGTAAGTCCTATATTTTGTTATTTAAAGTAAAAAAGAAAAGTTCCACCTTTAAATATTAATAAAACACATCCCATTTGAGTTTCTTTTGTTTCGTTTATTATTTTACATCCTCAGCATAATCAATTAGGTACAATTCGTTCTTTAGGTAATACTGCTTAACATTTGAGACACAAACTAGACACAGACACGTACGTACACACATCGAGAAAACTTTTGGTAACATGCATATAGGGATTATTCCATTTAGCCACTACGAGTACGAGTAGGTATTCCTGTATATAAAATAACAATGGCTATCGAACGCCTCCTGTCGCCCTCTAACCGCTTCGATCTAACAAAAGTTGTACTTGGAATACGATTTGTATATGTAAATCGACCTTTGGTTGGTTGCCGTTGCCTTTGGGATATGTTTCGGTTCAAATGGCTGCAGATTCGATTCCTTTCGTTTGGTGGGTGGGTGTGGCTTGCGGTTCGATAAGAAAATATGCAGCTGATACGGAGATATATATATATATTCGAGGTTGAGTTCGAGGTTGAGGTCGAGGGTTCAACAAAGACTAGACTTTACGTAAACTTTGAAAGAGTGCAACAATCTAAGGGTGCGCAGAGCACATAAGAGGCACGTTAGTTATTTGAGCAATTATAGCATAGAGACTAGAGTGTTATACAGCTGTGAGTATCCATGAGTCCATGATCCTTGGTACTACTGCCTGGTACTTTGGCATTCGTCAGCAAAAAATCCCATCCCCCCGCTCGCCCTCAGCGAGGCTTCTGGTACATGCAAAGGGGTGAATCAAAGTGCACCTAAAATTTGGGTTTCCCTTCCTGTGTTAAATAGTGTTTGTTGTTTTGTTTATTCCTCGTACTCTTTTGGGGTTTCCCTGCTAATTTTGTTTTTATGAGAAGATTTTATTACCCTGGTGCTTACTAAAGTTGAAAGACTATTTATTATTAAAGAAATAAAGGAAGGCAAGGGAAGGCCATCACTCATACGTGGTGTTGTCTATCCTTGGAGATAATTATTTACAGTTATGAGAGCTTAGTTGCCCAAGAATAAAGAATTAGAAAGATTGCTTTCTGCATATAACTCATCCCTATTTTTTCGTAATTCGGATAATTATCCTTGCCGAATATTTATTAAAGCCAATTTTAGTTCACATAAATTCAAATAATTTAAGCATTTTAAAGAACTGGAAAACCATGGGACCTAAAGTTCTTAGTTTCAGCTTCTTAAGAAACTGAAACAGAGATGCCTTCTACAGTTGACTCACTCTTAGTTTTTGCCTAGTTCGATATTGTTATTAAAAGGATCTCTACTAAGTGCAATGTTAAAAGACCTTGGCTTTTACCTGAAGTACTGTACATTTTTCCCGATTTCAAATCACGAAAACTAACCGATTTTAGCTCACTGTGGTCCGCCCCCGTGCACGTACCTTATAGTAAAAACCCGTAAACCAATCTTAAAGTTTCAATCACAAAATCGTGGTCACGGTTACGGGCAGGCCATCGGCATTGACGACCTGCTCCGTCTGCACCCGGGTGCCAAAGCTCTCCGCACTGGCGGCCTTGCTAAGATCGATGGCCGGCACGTCCTCGTCGTAATCGGAGGCCAGCTCCTCCTCTGCCAGGTAGCGGCACTTGGCCGCCTTCGGCGGGGGCTGGTGCTGCTCCTGCTCCTGCTCCGGCCCGTGGAAGAAGTGGGTGCGGGCCATGTAGATGATCCCGTCGTCCGTGTCATCGTCGTCCGCGTGGCGCAGCGGGTAGTGGCCGTAGCCCGCCTCGCACTGGTACGGATTGGACTTGACGTGCACGTTCCGGCAGCTACCGCCGCAATTGTGGTGACTCTCGGCATCGCCACCATTGGCTCCGTAGCAGTGGCCCCTGTGGAGCGACGGGGCCGTCGACGACTGACCCCCCGAGTGGGTTTGGGGATGGGTGTGGGATTGGGAATGGGTGTGGGTGTGCACCTGACCCACGCCAGCCTGGGCGCTGCTGGAGTGGGCCACTGACTGCTAGATGTGCGAGTGCGAGCGGGCTATCGAGAGCGAGTAGGGACTGAGGTCTTTCTGGATACTCATCGAGTCGTAGATGGGGAACTCGCAGCACAGGATGAACTTCAGGGCGCTGGGCACCTCCACGTAGACGGCAGGCGGCACTGGGATCAGCGGCGAAGTAGAGGCCTTGTACTTCCGGTACTCCAGCTGACTATAGGAGTTTAGGGAAATAATAAGTTTAACACTAACTTGCCTCAGATATTTAAATAATTTGAATTAATTAAATAAATCAATGCCATCTTAATATTTAAATAATGGATATCCCACTCACTCTTTGTACTTCTCATCAGCACTGCGTTCTCGTAGCGGAATCCCGGACAGGAAGAGGATGATCATCGTGGTGAAGATGGGCGAGGCAATCGCCACCCACTCGTGGCCGCTGATCACGTTCAGCGATATGGCGAAGATGCCCCACCAGATGACAACCTCGCCGAAGTAGTTGGGATGCCGGGACACGCTCCACAGCCCTTTAGGAAATTACCCAATAAGAAGTTGCTTAAAGATAAAGTTTTGTTTGGCACTCACCATCGTTGCAGAACTTGCCCTGATTGGCCGGGTCCTGGCGGAACGAGAACTTTTGCAGATCCGCGTAGGTCTCCGCCAGCAGACCCACGATGAACATGCCCGTGCCCGTGGAGTCCAATGTCGTCATGGTCTTGGGAGCACGCGGCTGCGAGTGGCGCGGCGAGTTGATAATTATAACAGGCAGTGACACAATGTACACCCACACGGCCTAGAAAAGGAACAAGCAAAATACCTCAAAGTCTGAAATGTAATATAAATACTTAATAAACTCCAAAAGGGGAACAGTATACTTTTAAAGCTTTTATAAATTTCATGCTACGCCATTAAAAGCGTATAAACCAATGGCTTCTTACGCTCTTATATTTATTTAGATCTTTTTTAGAAATGGGCGACATTAACTTATATTTTTCCGTGTTGTAAACAATTTTTGTAACACGAATTATAGTACAAATTTCCTGTGTCTGAACTAGCTTTAATATACTATTATTAAAACTTAGAAATTTATACTTATACTTATGTAAATACACAAGCTCTTACTGAAATTTTAAGCGATAGAATTTTATTTAAATCATAAATTACTTCCAATAATACGAAAAATACTTTCTAGATTAACTTCTATTCCCCAGATCGTTTACAAACCCTGTAAAAAAAGTCTATTAAACTGAGAGATGCTTTGATTTAGTGCACTCTTCAGCAGATTTCCAATTGGCAGTGTTTCAACTGGCAACAAGTGATTGAAATTCGGACGAAATGGGAAATAAATTCGAGCAAAACGATGGCGGGACATGCCACATGCAGCACGCCACGAAGGACGGCCTGCAGTCGCCCGCCATCCCCTGGAACATCCCCGGGGCTGCCACCCCCACAACGTTTAGCATTCGTCGCCCACATGTGTCATGTCATTCTGCCACAGAGAATGGCGTTTTAATTGTTGGTCTGAATGTGGATGAGAGTGTTTGTCCGGGGCCAGGGGCACATAGAGCCGGGCACCCACACCGACCGGCCGACGCTGACATTTGTATGGGGCCAAGTTTGGGCGGCCGACAAGTGCTGAAATATGAAATATTCAATAGCTTTGCGCCCGTGTCAATTAGTGACAGTTTGATTGATTTTTCACCTCCAAGTTGAAGGCCCTGTCATTGAGAGTAAAATTGAAAACTGGCTGACGCAACTAGCCCCTAACCCCGGGCACATGCACATCTACATCTACATACACCTGTTCTCTCACCTGGAACGTCCAAAAGACCGCGTAGCGAATGATGTTGCGACGGGTATCCTCGAACTGCTTGTCACGGCCCAGCTTGATTATCCTGTACAGCAAATAGCCGGAGAGCCGGGCGCCCCACAGGCAGACGAAGAGCGTGACCATCAGCTGGCGACTGTCGTAGGCCTGGGAAGGATTTAGATTGTTGATCATGGTAATAGAAATGGTATTAATTTAAATACATTTTTAATTACTTCAAAAAGGAAAAAAAGTATTATAATTGTCATGATCAAAATGGCTTAATTTTTAAACTCTATTTTATTTTTTAAAATTCTTCCTGATAATCTATAACTGAATAAAGTGCAAGGCTCACAAGGGGCTCAGCAGCATTGGCCGTTTTACCGTTTTCACTACACTAGAATTCCTAAACTGGTGCTTCCCTCGGTTTGGTCAGCATTGGATCAACAGCCGAGTCGATTTAGCCATGTCCGTATGTCCGTCTGTCCGTCTGTGTGTCCATATGAAACAACAAATCTCACAGACTTTTAAGAGCTTTCAAATTTGCTGACAACATTTCCTATATGTTGCACGCAGATCAAATTTTTTTTTGCTCCAAAATTTAATCACGCCCACTACCGTCCCCACAAATTATGAAATTCTTATATAATATGGAATTTGGATAAATATTAAGTGAAAATATGTTTAATAAATACATCTGTGCAGACGTGCTGTCTATTTCAGTAAAATTGGATGATAACCATGGAAGAATGTACACATTAAAGTTCTTCTATCTTTGTCCCGCTCGCAGTCGCTCGATCCAATATGAAACTATTTTATATTTTATTTTAGATTTCTACAATATTTTTAGAAGTTTGAGAAAAATACTTTTCTCTTAACTTGATGCACAAAGATCTGGGTACTGGGTATCTCTTCGTCGAGTACACTCGACTCTAGCTTTCTTACGTGTTTTGCAACAGCTGTATAAGAAAAGTAATTTTTCAAACTGGCGCTGCTGCCTGTCTGAATATTAAATAACTCAGCCCTCCAAAGTGCGGTCTAAGGTTGGTGAATATTTGGGGAATTTTATTTTCGCAATAAAGCTGTTGTGTGGGGCCCGCGTCTGCATTGCAATAAACATTTAGTGGTTGCCATTTGGGAATGAGTAATTCTCGGACTTGGGGCGATTGGGGAAGGCTCTGCAAAAGTTCGAGTTCAAGGCTGGGCCCGTAGCCTTGGCCAGCAAGCCACTCTCGCAACTATTTTAGCACCTATCTCCGCAGTAACAAACACATTTCCCTCCTGGTATCCAGGGTATCTAGGAAGTCGTCCCCGTCTCCGCCGTACTTACAAAAATTCATTGGCCAACGAGCAATTTGCACGAATTTACTGGTGTATTTTTGCAGCGTCAGAGAAAAATAGTTCTTGTGATGTTTTATTTTACAAAACCACTTTCGGTGGTCATGCAAATTTTGCATAAATAAAGCAAAGCACGCACGAGTGCAGGCGGCTCTATGCTCCCATCTGCCCTCCGCCCTTCGGAAGTGGCCAATGGCCAGGGGGGATTTGGACCAGGGAGTCCATGAATCAGTGGACGGGTTTGAGTTGGTTCAATAATGAATGAGTCCCGTCCTGCACTTTGCATATTTATAAACGGCATTGAGCGAGCGTCAGAATGGAATCAGAAATACATTTCGCACGAAGGAGTGGCCCCTCTCAAACGCCTCATGAAAAATGCAGGAAAAAATTGTTAAATTGCTTTGTCAATGGCGGCGGGCTGCTCATGACCGTAACCGCAGTCAAAGTCACTTTCAGAGGATGAGGTCATGGCGAGGATACGGCCGGGGCCAAGCCTGGCAGTTTATTGAGTGCGCCTCGGCTGATAGTTTAATGGGTTTGTCGTACGGCAGGGAGATCTTGATTGGCTATTTGGCTTTAGTTTGATTGAGCTGCCTTTCAGCCGTTGCTCGAGCCATTTTATCGCTCGATTTATAAAGCGAGACTGAACGGCGATAAACCATCGTCAGGCAACTGCATACAACGGCAGTAAAGCATTTTTATGGCACAGACGCTGACACACAGCGGGCTGAACAAGCAACAACAACCACAAGCAATGGCAGCACTTCCGCTTCCGCCCCGACGTCGCATCTTCCGGTTTCCCCTCTTTAAAATACATTTTTCATTGCCAACTCAATTTCAGCTGGCATCTGGCAGCCATTTAAATTTAATCGACGATCGATATTGAATTTAATGCATTTTGCGTTTTGCGCTTTGCGTTTTGGTCTATTGTCAATAGTCACAAATTTGTGGGAGTTAAAATTAATTGAACATAAATGCAAATCGTGTCCGCAATGAAAATCTTGCATGTGCAATTTTTGATACATATTTGTTTGTTTTGTGTTGTGTTTGTCCAGGAAAACAACTACATCAGCAGATGTATAAGAATTTATTTCTCAATTTGCTGGCCAAATTGGTATAAGCCCTTTTAACAAGCTTTCATGGGCTATTGAGTGAATCGATACGCTTGTGAGCGTTAAGGAATGAGGGAAATGGAAACTGAAACTAAAGCTTTTACGGGCAGGGTTTTGCCTCTCGTCTCTTACCATATTCCAATTAATTTAATGATACTTCTGAAGGGGCTTTAATGAACTCAATAGGTGTGGTTAATATGTATTGTAATAGAGGCACCCTTTAACGCTTATGGTTCAGCATTTACAGCGTTATGGAAGATACATTTTGCGAATTTTCGAATACTCACTTTGGAAACTAGAATCAATAAAAGAGGGTTAAATTAAGTGCAATAGTTCGCTTCACAATTATAATAATTTTACGAATAAAGCCCATACTAATAGGTCCCTTTTAATATTCAATATTAAATAAAACCAATTAGCCATTATCAGGCACATGTCATCATTGATAATACGCCAAAGGGCCTTTAATATTGTTAATGTATCTCTCTCTTAATATATCTCAAATTATTCTCCATTAACTAACTAATGGAATCGTAATTAATATCTATAAGGAAGGTAGCTATGAAATATTAATTAAGGCCAAAGTGTCAGCAGTTGAGATAAATATCGCTCCCTCCAGGCATAACCTGCTAACAAAAGATTTTATAATTGCTTTGTTAATTATGGCTTTGGCGTTGAAGAGGAATGCTAGTGTCAGCATCTCAGATGAGAGGGAACGTGGAAATCTTGTTAATACAACATGACGCTATTTATAGTTTTAAGACATTAGTGGAAATCTTTAAAGAGATTTTAATAGGAGCAAGTAGCTTTCACATTATTATTTTAGATACTATTATTCTATGGCATACTTAACTTGAAGATTAAGCCATCGACGAATTGTTAGACTTAAACATATCACTATTTAAATTCTTAATGAACATTTATATTCGGTAACCTTCAAGGAAAGCCTGCTTTAAATATTAATTAAAGAGCCGTAGGCCTCAGACTAGCAGTCAACACAATTTTACCCAGGAATCCGCTGCTAATGAAAGGGAAAATTACGAAAAGTGGCCATCAAGAGAGATTAATTAATTGAAAATTGTGGGAAATCACCGGCCTGCCGGAGCCAGTCGCCTTCAAGCTGGCCGCAAATAGCGTTAGTTAGCTGCTTAGGCAGCGTGTTAGGCTGGCGGAAGGACACCCCGACAGGCGGATTGAGGACCCTCACGATGCCAAGGTCATGCCACAGCCGAGCTCTACAGCTACAGCTGCCACGGCAACAACGCAGATATGCCAACAAATACAACATGGCGAACACAGACAGCGAACAACAAGGAACAACAGCGAAATGTGGGCCCGATGGGCGTAACCTTTTGTTTGTCGGCAATGGATGTTTGCCTCTGCGTGGAGGTTTGCCTCTGATGGTAATGTGTGTGCGTATGCCAGGCTCAGTTTTCAATGTCAGCAGCCGAAACCACCACTCCTGGCATCCTTTCGGCCCTTCCCAACCGTCCCTTCGCGCTCAGTTGGGTGACATGTTTATGGCCACATTTAAAGTTCCAAAGATTTTATTTTGAGAAGAAAATATTTAGAACAGAGCTAAACATTTTTTGTTCAGCGAAAAGTTGCTGTTACTGGCTCTGGAAAGTGTAGTATTTTTGCCATATCAGTACGTTGTTTGTAAGCTTTTATAATCGAAGGACATTTGTTATTTATGAGCACTTACAAACTTTATTGCATTTGAACATCTTACATGGCAATAAATTATTTTGGACTTTCGAATTTTGGCTGAGGTTTAATCAATGATTTATTTCGGAATTTATTTATTATTTATTACATTCACAATTAAAAATGTTTGCCCAATCAGGAGGTAGTTTATTTATATATTATAAACAGTTTTTTTAGCAAGCTTCTTGTATTTGCTATCAGTTAGTTATTGATAAAAAAATATTTTGAAATAGAAGTTCTGTATTATAATGCTTTTTTGGCCTGTTCTGTATAAATATATTTATACAAAGTATTCCTAACTAAGTAAGTTCTATCGAGGCTTGTAAAAAAAATCCAGTTGCGAACGAATTCTGTTCACTTTGGAAACTGCATTTCTAAACGAAAAAGTTTGTCCAAAAACCCTGTTTGGTTAGAAATCTTTTAATTTCGAGGAAAATGTAATTACACAATTATTAGCTTAGTAAGCTCGAGTTCAGAGTAGCAGGATATATGTATGCTCAGGTTGCTGCAATCCTCATCGTCCATCATCAATAGTATATTAAAACACACTGCATATTAAAACACACATACTTTCTAGCTGGGGAAATCCGCTTAACTAAAATATCTATAATATTTATGGCGTCTCAGATGATAATATACCTTTTATTAAGGACAAAAGCATGGTACACAAATGTTTCCCTGGGGTAAATTAATATTCCACTCACCTTCGAAGGTCGATCGATTTGGCCTAGGAAAAACGTGAGCAGCGAGATGATGATGAAGTTGACGCCGCCGGCAAAGTCCGTCAGCTTGTCCATGTGCAGCATGGAGTTGACGAGGAAGAAGAACAGCTGCAGGCTGCCCACCACAATGGCGCTGATGGCGAAGTGATCGTAGTCCAGCACATTTACGGCCATAGTTGCTGCTGTTGATGCGCTGGGGTTTGCCCTCTTCACCTGGCTTTCAGCTGGCCTTTCACCAGGCCACGTTTTTACCTCCGCCTCTGGTTTATGGTCGTGTCGGCAACAGGTATTCGTCCTCCTCGCGCTGTGCTTTAATATTGCAAAAAGTTTCGCCTTCACATCGCTTCAATCACACTCTGGCCCTCCACCTCGTCCCGAAATGTCCGTGCTACTCCTGCTGCTTCTCCAGCTTTTACATTCGGGTCGGGAAGCCTCTGCAAGTGCAATAAATAATGCAATTTGTACAAGCTGTGGCAGCTCCAAGTTATTTGCTAAATGAAAACTTAATTCAATTTTCCGCGCTCAGCGCCACATAAATGGTGAACCCTCCTGCCTCACCCTCACTCTTCCCCCTTTTGCCATTAGCTTTTCAAGCACAATTTTAGCATAACTACCTCGACATGGCAACAATCTCAAGCCCTTTTAGCCAGGCTGTGTGCATTGAGCCGACAAATCGTTGGCAAAACGGAGACTGGAGCAACATTTTATAATCGGCATGGGCGGTTTCAAAATGGGGGATTATCTTTATTAAAAGTAAATATTTCGCATGGAAGAAAGTCATGTAATTTAGCTAAGTCGATTCACTTTAGTTAGTGTTCATGTATCTGCAGTTTTCATTATGAATAACAAACTTTACTTGATACTTTACTTATTTGATTTAATTTTAAACTTGTTTGCTATATAAACTGTTCCAAATCCCTCTACTTAGGTCCAGCGCACGCCCCTGATTCTAGGCCAAAGTATGAGTGTGTGCTGAAATGGTTTATACGGCACATACTTGAGCTGGCTGGTTTAACTTCTTGAGCCTTTATTTGCCTCTTGTGCTTGACTGCATTTGCACGGCTCTTCCTTTGGTCGCCGCATCTAGTATGTATCCTCAGTATCCCTTTTGGACCCCTTAGAGTCACCGTCCCCCCTTTCAATGGCCCTTGTTGGGGCCAGTCTGCATGCATAATTAACGAATGGAAATGGATATCTATGGTGCAGCAGTCTCCTACAAATCTAGGACCGCTCAAATGAGCCATGATGTTTATGGCTCTGCGGGGAATCGATTTTCGGGAGCTCTCCAAAATTTACTGACGAGGGATTAGCTCCGATCGAAGTGCTGTCGAAATGTGGTGATTGCGCTGTGGTTTTTCGATTGTTTTCCCCCCTGCAAATTGCAACTCAATTAAATGTACACTTTTATGGATTTTCACGGATTTTAATACACTCGGCTGACATATCTTTGTGTTGTTTGTTTGATTGAGTCACGGATTATTAAAAATTGCTACTTAATTAAGCTTGAATTTGACTGAGCTTATCCGAATGTTTTTAATAAATCAACAGATATATTTGATTTATTTACTTGATTGGGGTAATGGAGGTGTATTTCATTTATTCTTTTTCAATATATTTTTATACGTAGCATGGACATTCAATTTTAATTATTTCAGTCGAAATAGCTGAATGATTAAGTGCAATTTTAGGATAGCTTCATTATTCAAAAAGTGTATTTAATGTCAACGTTTAAAAACAGTGCATTTCTAACAAATTAAAAGTCCGTCGTCGCTCTTAAAAGTTATCTTTTAATGGCCTTAACTGAAATCAAATAATTTCTTAGTTGAAAAACTGCATAATTTGCTTTTATGATGCCATTCAACTGCAATTATTCTGCGCTGTGCTTCGTTTTAACACTATAAGTAGTAAATATAGTTAATAGAAGCTGTCAAAACTTTTCTGCTAAAGAGTTTCCATTCATAGTAATTATTTTACCCTTTTATGCACTTTGTTACTTGATGCCAGACCGAGAGTGTTATAATCTGCTGTTGAAGGTTATTTTCAGAGAACTTTATGGCAACTTTTGACCACAACAAATACTTAGTTCAATCTGGATTTCCCAGGAAATACAAAGCCTCAGATGATTAGAAATTGAAACCCAATTAAGTTGGTCAAGCATGTGAACTGGCTGACTAATTAAAATTGCAAAGCCTTTCCATTGAACTGGCTTTCGAGACTTGATTGCCAATTTGACCTTGCATTTGAACCTGTTGACTTCTCCGAATTTGCTACCGAATATAGTTTCCCAGAACGTAATTACCTTGCTGCCGAGGTTAATCACACAGGTATTTCTGTGTTATCGAATGTGTTACTGACATAATTTAATAATTTCCAGGCAAATTAGGGTTGGTTTCTGGTTCTGGGTGGAATTTTCAGAACGCCCCCGAGGCCCTCAAAGGTATGCAACACATTTTGCATTCGCAATTTTCCAAAGAAATGCATCAGCATTGCACATTCATTAAAGCAACACCCGCGGCGCTTTCAAGGCTCAAAAACAAAGGCAGCAAATGTGTTAAACTTGTGCCTCCTGCCCTGGCTACAAAGGACGAACAAAAAAAAAAAAAAAAGGAATACACCTTAGTATATGCAAAGAGTCAGTCAGCTGTGCTGTTGCCACTTGGCTTGCCCGTCGCCTGTTGTCATTGTTGCCGTTGTGTGTGTTCCTTTGCCTGCAGTTTCTGCACCGAAAGAGAAAACTAGGAACTCTCGAATTGATATTGCAACATCATCGCATTTAAGACTTATTTTTTGGTATTTCGGGCATAACCTTAATTTCCATGATTATACGCATATTCTTCAAACGATTTTTTGGTTAGTTTAAAAGGATATTAATGTCAAAAACTTCAGAAAAGAATATTTTTCTTTCCCTGCACGTATCACTGCTTGGCAGCTCGTGGCAGAGTGTCCGGAGAGCGGGTCTGACGGGATCCGGGGACAGGGGGATCCGGACTGGGGTTATTCGTAGCCGCAAGACATTGACAAGGTGTCTGCCAGGTTGTCACTCTCACACTCACCGCAGCTCGGCGCTGTTGTTTGTTATTTTCCTTGTGTGGCGAAAGCTCAGGAATGAATTTACATACCCGACCCGAACAGAAGGCAGAAGCCAGGACTCAGACTTGGATTCCTGCCACCCGCCGCCCTAGACAAATAGTTGCTCCACGAACTGTGCCCACTTTTAAACGCATTTTCGCGTGCTTTGCATTTTTCGCCAGCGTCGCTTGCCATTGTTGCCACCTTCCAGTGGGCATTAAGGCATTCGAGCTATGAATTCATTGAATTTAACAAGAAATGTGAAGCTCGATGGGGGTGCAGGTTAGATACTCTGCCAAATCCAAGAAAGGGGTAGGATTTGCTAAAAAATTATAACTTTGAAGTTCGTGAACATCGATGAACCGAATGAGCTCGAAAATCCAAACTAAGAGTGCTTAAGATGAACTCTGTACTGTTTTATTTGTTTTTAAGTGACTAATATAATTAATCAGCTTAAATAAAATAGATTTTTGGTCAAAAGCTTTTGAAGAATGTTGGTCCAGTGGGCATATAGACATTCGAGCTATGAATTTATAGAATTGAGTAAAAAAAGCCAAGTTCGATGGGGGTGCAGGTTAGATACTCCGCTTAATCCAAGAATGGGGTTGGATTTTCTTAGAAATTATAACTTTGAAGTTCGTGAACATCGATGAACTAAAAGAGCTCGAAAATCCAAACTAAAACTAAAACTAAACCGAACTTTGTACTGTTTCATTTGTTTTTGAGTGGCTAATATAATTAACCAGCTTAAAGAAAATAGATTTAGGGTCGAAAGCTTTCAAAGAATGTTGGCAGGTTAACTGAAATTACTTTCACAAAATTTGTAAATAAATACTACATAGAAGGGTACGGACTTTTAATGGCTGTTCACCCAATTGTTCTTCCAGCAATTAAAGTGCAGCCTAAAATTCTCCAGCGTTTAGCCAAAGGTCTTTGCGAAAATCCCTGGAACCCTAATTACACACCCTTGTGTCTTGTACTTACATGTGTTCGGAATTAGCACTGAGCAGTCCCAACATATTGAATATAACCCTCAACCCCAACCTACTACAACACTTTTCACGGTCGAGCCAAGACAATTCTCGATTTTGCTCGCGCGACAACTGCTCGGAGCTCGGTGCTCTGTGCTCTGCGCCCTATGCAAGTATTTGTTTTCCGCGGTGTGTGTGCCCGTGGGTGTAGTGTAGTATGTATTAGCTGTTGGCACTGCAATGGCTCCACGTAATGGAATTGGCTGCGGTTCAACGGTGCGTATGATTATCTTTATAACAGTCAAACGGCTGAAGAACTTCCATTTAGCTGCAAAGCGATTGCGATTACCGGGTATGGAGTGAACGAGGCACCACTTAGTTGGCTGGATGTCGTCTGTTTGGCGTTTATGCTAATTGTTGTCATAGTTTCTGTTTGTGCTGTGCTTGTTCTGCCTTTTACCCCGCTGTGTCACTAGCCAATTAGGCATCTGCCACGATTTTCCGTTTGTGTTAACTTTATTGATTGTCGGCAGAATTTCCCTTGCATTTTCCACGCCGTGCAATTAATGGTGTCGAACTTTTGTCGCCGGCGACAAAAACCTAATTTAATTATACGATACCGGGGATCTCATGCAGAGTTTCTCCTATCAATTAGTAACAGAGCCATGATTGTTGACTTTGGCAAGCAAAAAAGGGGATACCCGTAGATTTTTAAATTTTAAATATAAATTTTTAGTTTTTTTTATGAATTTCGCACTACAAATTAAGAAATCAAGCTGCAAATCTAACCAACAAAAATTATAAGTAAGCACGGACCTAAAAGTAATAATAAATTGTTGTATTCTAAGTAATTTTATTCAATTGTCGTTCTTAATATTCTTTACAAACCTAGTGAAAGTAGTCTTTCTTTGTAAAAATAATTAATTATACTATACAATTTAATTATTTACCTTGTGCGAAATACTAGAGATAAAAGACTTATATAGAATGCCTTCCAGTTTCAGCCATCAAATTAAAGCTTGCAACGTGATTTTATTCTTATACAAAAGTAAAGAAAATAGTCTTTCTTCGTAAAAAAAAACACTAAATTTACTTTAAGATATTATTTAAAATATACAATTAAATTGTTTAGGCTATGCGGAATCCTAGAGTTTATCTCTAGAACTTCTATAGAATGAATGCCAAGTCTCCATGCCTTCCAGCTTCAGCATTCAAATTAAAGCTTACAGCGCAATATTATCCCGACGACCTTTCTTCTATTCCCATTTCACCCAAGCATGTGTCCTTACCAAAGATTGCGGCGAGTAATCCGACGAAATTGTTTCCTCACGGTCCAGGCGAAATGGGAATGGGAAATATTCATAAAGTGCAACTCGTTTCCGAGCAATTCAATAAAGCGGAATCTATATCGAATTGACTGCCGCCGCCCGGGAAATTTCCATAAATAACCAATTCTGATGGCTAGATTGGCACTTTATGTAATCCCACCGAATGTCGCGTCGACCAAAGACAAGGCGTGGGAATATTGGCTAATGGGCACCTTGAACTTGCGGCTGCTGCTTTTCAAAGTTTGTGTGGCTTGGCCAAGGACCCTTTCGGGGCTGACTCAACGGGTGGTCGGACGCCTGCATGAAGTATTGACGTTTTTTCAATTAAACTTGCTGTATTTATGGCTTTTGGTGAGTTCTATTTTTATGACAGGCCGGGAATGGGACGGGGCGGAACGGAGCGGGGCGGCAACTATCCTGGTAATGTGGTTGCGTTTGTGTCAATAGTGTAACTGAAGCCATTCCAGCTAGCTAGATATACACATGTCCTGTGCGATATCCTGTGGCAGATAAATAAATCGCAGGGACAGAAGCTAAGCGGAAAAAACAAGCGTACACTACACTAGGCAAATTTGTCGTTTCTAAATGGTACGTGATTTAGGAAACTAGTACACACTAGCATTTGTTTTCCGAAACTTCGACTAAATGGCCTTGAAAATACGTGTCTGGGTAAAATAATTCAATTTCAAAGAGGATATATTTTCTTAGGTTGAATTTACACAAGGATCAACATATAGTGAAGCATAATAAATAATTTTATAATATTTATATATATATAATGAAAGCGATTTACTTCTAAAAGTATTTAATGAAATTTTTTAAAAGCCAATTACATTGGGAAGCATACTTTTGGGTACAATTTCTGTTGATTTAAAATCTTCAGCGATTTCTGTGGCATCCCTGTATACAAATAATTTATTATTATAAGAATAAGCTAACTTTAAGTTTTGCTCCCTAGCATTTCCGAATTGACATTCTCATCAACATCAAACAAATTATTTTCAAACCCCATTTCTAACTTCAAACACGAGGTTAGATTTCGCTCAAGTGTAGACACACACGCACCGTCTGTACACAACAAAATAAGTCATATACATGTACCTATGTATATTGTATATACCCGAAGCATAGAAACAGACATTAGAGAGTGTCTTTCGGGTGACTTTGTCCGTCTTTCCGCCTTTACCAAGTTGACACAAGTGGGAAGTCAAGCGAGTTGGACACGCGCTAAGTTTTACAATATCCCGCTGAAGGTCTCGGCGCCCACTTCCCTTCCCCCCACTTCCTCCAATTCCCTCCCTCTACCCACTCAGTTCCACGCTGCCAAACAACTAACGCACATTTCCGTTTCCGCTTATGCCACAAAATGGCCAAAAGTGGCCGCCATTGATGGCTCGGCGATTAGTTACGGTTTTTTTGTAGCCTCCGCCTGAGCTTAATTTCTCCTCGTGCTGCCGCTGCGGTTTCTTTTTATTGCTGCCCTCACGCGTCACTCTTCGCCCAGCTTGTTTTCAATTGCAGCCAGCATCTACCAGAATACGAGGCGAAAACAAACGCACCACACGCCGCGCGTTTTAGCGAACGGAAAAAGGCCCAGGCAACCGACGCAACAGACGACTCCGGGTGAACTGAAACGGAGATTCTCTCGCAGCAGCAGCAGCAGGAGCAGCTGCAAGCTGAGAGCCCGCTTCTCTCGGGCGAGCAATGCGCAAGTGCTTGCTGAGAGATGGGCGCCAGGCATTGAAATTCTAAAAAAGACTTTTAAAAAAAAGAATCGGTTAAGCTTAGTATGCAAGACTGTTTTTCCTCATACCTTGCAAAAATTGTGCCACAGAAGACGATATGAATTTGAAATCCAGTGAAAAGCTACCCAAATGAATTATTAAAGAGCATACTTATACTTTTTATTGCAACTTTACTTTAAGGATTGAACTTATTAATTTGACAATAAAGGAAGAACCGGAATAATTTCCAAAAAATAATGTAATCCCAATTTATTCATCTAATTTTTGTTGTTTGTATTTAACTATTCTAAATTCAATTTTGAGTCCGCCTACATATATTTACACATATTTATTTTTGCATTTAAGTACTGTTTATTAAAATACAGTATTTTCGTACCTCAAATTCCTTTACATTTTATAAAACACAAGTTGCACATCTATTTAAATTCCGCGCGCTTGATCTTAGTGATGGCACCTTGGAACTTAGCAGCACTGCCAAGCGCACAGTGGGTTATAAAACAGCTAGACTAGCTTTAAAAATTAGTAAAAATAGCTACAAAAAATTCGTAAAAAAAAAATTAGTTAAAATAGCTAAGAAGAGGACGTTCGAGTATTACAATATCTTCAATATGGCAATATGGGAAAAGAACTGATATTTCCGCTGCTCGCTATTTTCCAATTGATCCCGCAGTTCTAATCGAAAAACTCGAGATCTAGTGGAAAAACAGCTAGATGGGCAACACTGACTGCCTGCGATTTTCCCGCTGATTTACACAATTAACTTCTCAATTATTTTATTCTGCAGTTTAGATAATACCTTAATACTGGGGCTGAATCATTAAAATCCGACAATCGTTCCAGGAATCCCCTTATTATTTTTAAATCAAACCTCAAAAATAAAAACAGTTTCGGAGACGGCAGCACTGGCCGAGTATTCGGCGACTACGGTCACACTGTATACGAAACTGGGAACTTGCACTGCATGTGAAATTATTTAATCCTTTAATTAAACGTAGTTGCGCGCGAGCTCCTGCATTGGCGTCGCCGGTTGCGTAACAAGGCCTCTTCTCGGTTTCTGATTGGTGACCAGAATGGCGTTGGCTTTGCGCGTGGCCCGATTTGGGTCAGGTCCGGCGATTCGCTGGCCACAAGATCGTCGGCGGCTGTTACACCTGTGCACCCTCCCCACCAGCGCCGCGACCGCCAGGTAAGCCACCCTGCCGCCCCAATTAGCAATCAGCATTAAAGTTCAATTACCATTCAGCAGAGATAACCGGCAGTGCAGACAGTTCTCAACAAAGCCCGCTCCCGCGGCTCCAGCGCAGATCAAGCGGAATGTGGCCGCCGAGATAACCAGCGTGGGCAAAGCCATCTACGAGACAGGCTGGGATGCCAAGAAGCCCATTGAGAAGCCAGTGACCGCCCACAGCAGCAGCTCTCCCCCGCCGCCGCCGCCGGAAGAGAAGAAGCCGCAGGATGAGAAGCGCAAGGAGCTAGACACGCTAAAGTCGAAGAGGGATCAGATGCGGGACAACATGCAGGACTACATTTTCACCCGCTACTTTAACTATGTCAAAAACTATGACAAGGTGCTCGAGAAGAACTTCCCCAAGGCCATGCAGCTGTACCGGGTGTTCTTCGACGGCGTCAAGGACTTCTTCGGCGACATGAAGCGCTTCATAAAAATCGCCCGCATAGCCAACGACTCGCCGCAGGGTATCCGGGCGTTGAATCGCCAGGAGCTGGAGCTGTATATGCAGATGCCACGAGACATGATGAAGGTGGCGCCGGCTCTGATCGGCTGCTCCCTGCCCATGGTGGGCTACGCCTTCTTTCCCCTCGTGTAAGACGCTTATGCATCGCTGCGACTGTTATTGTAACGAGGACTTGTTCTCCACAGCTTTTGGTACCCGCGCTCCTTTCTCACTGCCCACTTCTGGACCCCGGAGCAGCGCTCCGAGTTCCAGAGCTTCTACCTGAAGCAGCGTTTGGGCTACAACAAGGCCGTCTTCCGCTGCCTGCAGGCCAAGCTCAAGGCGACGGCCAAGCATCCCCAGCACTCGGCCTTCTCGGACATCCTGGGCCAACTGGGCAGTGGCACGCATCCGACACCCGAGATGCTCATCGATGTCAAGGACATATTCGCCGAGGGGCCCTACTCACTGCTGGGAATGCCGCGAAAACATGTCGTATGTCTTGACTGGAACCCCGAATAGTCCAACTGCTTATCTGTTGTGTTCCAGAAAAACCTAATCAACCTGCACGGCCTGCCCGGAAGCATCTTCAAGCGCCACCGGCTGCACGAGCACTCGTTCCTGGTGCACTACATGGACCAGGCCATTACCCGAGAGGGCGGTGTGCACAATCTGCCCCCGTTGGCGCTGCGCTACTCCTGCTATCTGCGCGGCCTGAATCCTAATGGCCTGAGCAACGAGGAGATGATCGATTGGCTACGCAAGTGGGTCAAGGTGTCCACGTCGATACAGAGCGAGCACATCACACTGTTCCTGCACCTGCCCATCCTGCTGGGCTACAACCATCCCAACAACTGGAAGACCATCTACGGGAAATGCGACCCCTGAGCACCAGGTGCTCTCAGTTCGCCTTATCTATTTTTTAGACTGTGCTTTAAAGATTGGACTGTTTTAAGATCACTTTTGTTTCTCGAGAGCAAATAAAACTGTTAAACCAAATAGAAGAAACGGGACGGTGCTCGTGTGTTTTTCCTAAAAATAACACTTTCTTTTATTATCTCCATGGGGGTGGATGTTCATCAAGCAGTTACTTTCGTTAAATGTTTTTACTTCTTGGCCGCGGCCTTCTTGCCACCCTTGGCCTTCTCGGCACGCAGACGCTCGCGACGATCCTTCTTCAGGACGCGGGGAGTGCCATCAGCCTTGGTGCGCTTCTTCAGTGTGTTGAAGGCGATAGTCAGCAGCTTGTTGCGCTGGCGCTTGGCATAACGCAGCTTGAAGCGGTCGAAGTCGTTCAACGAGGAGCGCTGCAAGTAAACAGATTATAGGTTAATGCCTTGGTTTTTACAGAAAATACAGACACATAGAGGGGCTTAATGTGTTGTCAGATAAAATAAAAGTAGCTTCATTTATGTGTCAGCCGGCAATTCCTATCAAGAACTTTCAATTATCATCATGTGCAATTTAAAGAGGTATACAATTAAACAGAGAAGAAAATAAATACTCAGTATGAAGAATGAAAAATATCTCACGGATCTTAGCAACTTTAAATGTGAAAAATTCACAAAATCATTGATAAACTGACATCTTCTTCTCTGTATGTGTCTCCCTACAACTCCAACTCGTTCTAATCTCTCAGATTCCCTTTACATACCTTGCAGATGTTCTGTGCCTTGACGGACCAGGGGCTGACCTTCCACTGGGCCTTCAGGTCGCTCTCCGTCCAGGCCTTGCGCACGATGCGCGTGGGCGCGGTGTAGGGGAACTTGATGCGGTACTTGGTCAGGTGCAGATTGTTCAATCTGTATTCCTGACGGGGCACGCCGGTCAGAGGACCATCGACCAGAACCTATTGGAAAAGATCAAGTCTGGTTAGTTACAAAACTACAAAACGGCGTTTGGAGGGCGCAACAAATGCCATGCTTGCTTGCTTGCTTTCAGTGGGTTAAACTAGCTTCATTTATGTGTCAGTTGGCACTTCCTATCAAGAAGACAAATTATCATCATGTGCAAGAGCATCGCAGTTGTGCATTTTGTTGCCGCTCCCCGCGGGATTTCCTTGCGAAACGATGCACTTACTCTGTTTTGGTCAATGACGTCGACAATGGCCACCAGGCGACCCTTCAGGGGACCGGCCGAGGCCTTGGCAATGCGACCAGTTTGTACGAATCTCTCGAAAGGCTGCAAGCAGAGAAATTCATGAGTTACGCTTCAAATTAACCAAATTTCAGGGTCTGCATGGCCAGCGCGTTGCTTGTGTTGGTGTCCACCACGTGAAATATTTCGAACGCAGTTTTCTCAGGCAATTTATTGGCTCCTGCGGTTGTTTCTATTCTCACACGTTCAACGCACTGACCCGTCCATTTTACGATAGCATTTAATTCAGCTCGAGCGGGTTACACCGCTTAATTTTCACATTTTCAACTGATTCGCAGAAAACTTTGTTGAATCTTACCATGACGCTAACCGGAAAGAAAGAGAAGGAAAGAACATTTTTGACAGCACTGCCGCAACATGGCGTTAGTGTTGCTAAACGCAGGGTTGCATTTTCTGTTGTTGTCTAACAACACTGCTTAGTGTGGCAGTAACGCGATGCGAACCAGGGGTATTCTCGCCCTAACCGTCAACGGTCACACTAGCGGCTAACGAGCCGAAAAATAAACAAAATATTGGAAAATTTACAAATTATTGGCAATAATTTTTAGCAACCGAAGTGAAAATGGTTTACATACACTTCCCTAGCACTCTAACTGAAGAGGAGCAGATGCTGCAGGCCAAGTATCAGAAGCTCAAGAAGAAGGTGAGACCTTGCAGCAGATAAATCAATATTCCCCAGACTTACATTTCTTATCCTGCAGAAAAAGGCTCTGCAGGCGCACAAGGCACCGAAGCCGGAGCCGGAGAGCTCCATGACCCTGAAGCGACCCACGGACGCCCGCGATGCTCGCGAGGTAGCCCGCAAACTGATCAAAAGCGGCGCTATTCCCGCCATCCAGAAGCAGCAGACCAAACAGGATCAGACCTCGTTCAAGCGCCCGAAGGGTCAGGAGCGCGCCAAGCGCTCCACCTCGGAGACCAGCTCCTACCAGCCCTTCTCCTCCACCCAGAACGATGTCGCTCAGGAGACCATCATCAGCGAGATCATCAAGGAGGAGCCGCGCCGGCCAACTCCAAATCTTTACCAGCACTTTGCCACCGAGCGGGATCGCGAGGAGCGTGGCCTGCCCGAGAAGGTGCCGATGGACACCACGCCTCCGCCAGAGAAGCCGCGGGCCGGCAACACAATCTTTGTGTCCGGAAACAAGGTAACCGAGGATTTCCTGAAGAAAACATTCAACGACTACGGCACCATTGTGAATGTATCCATGGAAATCGAAAAGAGGTAAGGTTAACTTAACTTTTGGTATTATTATTAATGGTAAAAGAATGACTAAAACTTACTTTAAATACTTATTTCTTGCAGTCGCGGCTTCGTTTCCTTCGCCAAGCCCGAGTCCGCGGATCGGGCCATTGCGGAAATGCATGGAAAGAATGTGAACGGCATCAATTTGCAGGTGCAGCTGGCTAGACGGCAGCCCCAAATCGAGCCCATCAACGATGCCTCCTCATCCGCAGTCTGGTCATCCATTGGTAAGTACTTAAAATTGTATATCTAAGCCACTCTTGACATGATTTCTTAATTCTTTTTTAGCTGCCAGCAAATCGCAGAAGGGAAGTCACAAGGATCATCGTGAGATGGTTCTATACAACGAGGACTTTTTGCTTTAAAGCAGCTACATTTTTGTACCCGGTACCCATAGGTTGCAAGGGATAAACACCGAAGAGTTAGTAACAGACAGAAGATGGCATCTGCGATCCATAAGGGATAAATATTCTTGATCCGCATCACCAAGCGAGACGATATAGTCGTGTCCGTCTGTCCGTATAACAATGCGTAACAATGCTTTAGCCTCGAATTTTCTGATTGTTCGCAGTTCAATTAGATGTTTAAAATATTTTTATTTTTTTTCTCTTTTTTTTTTTCATTCTTTATACTTACAACGAATTATCTTTTTTTTTACATGAAGGTAGGTGGAAGTGGTGAGGCCTTTGGCAGAGCCTCCAAGTAGAGCTGAGCTCCTTTTTGATCCACACCCTCAGCTTGTCATATCCCTCTGTTTTTTTTACTATCCATCGATATAATAGTTCTAATTTTTTATAATTTTTTTTTTTTCAACATAAATATGTACGTATATGTATGTATTTAAACAACTTTTTTTTTAGAGTCTTGGAAAGATGCCTTAAATACTGCGTACCGGGTATTTCATAGTCGGCTGTACTCGACTATATCCTATTTACCTAATAATAAGTTATTAGACTTGGTTTACTCTCCCCTTCCCTTTTAGTCTTAATTAAATAAAACACATTAAAATTTATTTTATAATTTTTTTGCTTTATTGAAAATACGCTTCTATATATTTATGTATATATGTTCCCTTTCTGGCTAAGTACTCGCATTTCAAATTATATAACGTTTAAATGAATTCAATGAAAAATAGTGTATGTTTGTATATTAATTGCTACGTTTTTGGTCTAAATTAAACAACATTTTTGATCAACAATTGAATCTCTCTCTTAGAAAAATGAGCAAACAAAAGTAAGTTTTAATGGGATTAGTTAGTTGTCCCAGCTGCCTCTTCTTTGGTATGAATGCCCAACTAAGAGGTCTAAGTACACAAGTAATACATGGTCGTTGCCCCGTCCTTCTGTTGTCAAGGATCTCGGCTCTAGCTCGCTGTAGGACAATGCTCAAAAATGTTTCTTTATATTTGTGGTTAGTACAAGTTAGATGTCTGATGATGGATCATTGAACTGGGATTCTGGTTTCTGGTTTCGATTGTTTTGTGTTGTGTGACTAGTAGCACGGGCACGCCCCTCGCCCGTTGCCCAGCGCCTCCATCGGCGCGCACCTCTCCTCCTAAAGTAATTTCTCGTTAGTATCATTAAGGCCTTCAAGTTTCGAGTTAAATTCGTTTCTTCTCCCCACCAAGATCCCTGATCTCTTGGCCAGATTCGATGCTCCAAAATGCAAAACCGCCCCAAAAAGGATTGTGTAAACCAAACCAGCAGGAGGTGACTCCCCACAGCAGCCCCTCACGTCTGCCTGCCCTCGTTCCCGGGCGGATTGAAGTAGTCCCAGTGGTGCGTGTGCACCTGCCGCCCGGTCAGCAGGAAGATTAGCACGCCGAACGTGATCAGGATGAAGAGCACCATCAGGGCGGAGACGTTGCGCGGCGCCTGCTGCGGCTCCACTGCCTCGCCGCGCACGTAGTGCGTCAGCTGGTTGATGATGTTCACCAGCTCCAGGCTGCAGGCCGAGATGAACTGCCGGCCCGCCTGAACCACCGTCTTGGGCTGATCCTCGTCGTATTCGTCGTCCGGAGGCTGCGTGGCGCTCCGGGTGCGCGAGCGTCTCGACCGCGAACGCGGCCGCTCCACCAGCTGATCCTCCAGCTCCGAACCGGACTCCTGTTCGACCTGCTCCTGGACGACGTGACGGCGTCGGCATTTGTGCGGTGCCTTGCGATCGGCTGCGGCTGAGGCTTCTGCCTGCTCCGCCTCCGCGCTGCGCTGCAGATTGTAGAAGGCCAACGGAGCCAGAGACTGCAGGTACTCCACGCTGGGATATGCCGCCGGCGGCGGGGGCAGTGGCAGCAGGCCCACCTCCGTCTGAGTCTGCTCGTCGAGATTGGCGATCGGCGGCGATGGCGCTTGTTCGGTGGTCTTGCTGTGGCGTGGCGGCTTGATGGGCTGCTCCTTTTCGGAGGAGGCCGGCTCACTGCTGGCCTGCCGGCTGGTCTGCGTCTCGCTGGTCAGCAGCGAGGGACGCTGCTCCCGCTGAACCCGCTCCACGATATCGTCAATGAACCCGGGCGGCAGCTCGATGTTCTGGACCACCAACTGCCCGGACTGGCATTGCAGATCGTCGGCCTTGATCTGACCGCCGTGGAGCTGCGACACTTGGATCTGCCCAGCCTGCAGGGCATGGACTCGCAGTCGGTCCACCTCCAGGTCCACCAGGCGACTTGGTAGCTGCGGCTCTGGAGGGGCTTGTACCGACTGGATCGGCGTGAGTTCGCGGCTAGAGTGCTGCTCGGCCATGGTCAGAATGGCGGCTGCGGTGGGTTCAAGGGCGGTGGTGGACTTGCGGCGCGGTGGTGGCAATGGTACTTGCTCCTCCTCCTCCTCCTCATGTCCGTAGGCGGGTTCGGTGGGCAAAGTGGCTACGAATTTGAGCTCTACTTCGGCCTCGGTGGGTTCGCTGGCGGTGGACTTCTGAATGGTCTCCTCAACGGCTGGGATTTCGGGCTCAGACAGGGGATGTTCGGTGTCGGAGAGTGTGCGTTCCTCCTCCTCCGCCGACAGCGGATGCTCATCTTCCGACTGGCGATAGTCCAGCTCGGAGGCCGCCTTTTCTTCTTCGGACTGCTGGTAATCGATCTCGGAGGCAGCCTTTTCCTCTTCCGACTGCTGGTAATCGATCTCGGAGGCAGCAGGCTCTTCTTCGGAGAATGCCTGCTCCTGCTCCAGTTCCTTCTCCTTCTGCCGGTAGTGGGAGAGCTCCTTCTCCATGGCTTCTTGCAGCTCCTTCTCGAGGGCTTCCTCCAGCTCCTGCTCGGTGAGCTCCTTTTCCAGCCGGGCTATTTCCTCCTCCTCCTCCTGCTCCGAATACTTCTCTTCCTCATACTCGCTGTCCCTCAGCGTTCGCTCCACCTCGTCGTCCTCCAGCCGGCTCTCGTAGTCGCTCTCCAGCTGCGCCTGCTGCAGTTGCTCCACCGCCGCATCCAAGTCCGCCGAACTCGCCGCATAGTCGCTCAGGACGTGCTCCTCCTCCTCCACGTCGGACTTACTCTGCACCGAGCTGTCAGATAGCAAGCCCTCGCGCCGCAGCTCCTCCTCCTCGCGCCGCAGCTCATCATCCTCGAGATCTGCGGCACTGATGGGCCGCACGATCAGCGAGGCCTGCACAGCGGCGGCGGCATCATCCTCGCCAGCCGACAGACTGGGCGTGGGCACGCGCCTCTCGATGACCACCGCCGACGAAGGCGTCTGCGGACGACTCAGCGACTTGGAGCGATCTGCCTGGGAAGAGGCACGAGATCGCTCCGACATGCTGCGCTGGTTGGCGTCCCGGAATCTCTGCAGACCCTTGGCCAGCTGCTCGTCCTCGGTCAGCACCCGGGCGCCGCCATCCACCTCGTCCGGCTCCTGGGCTGCCTCAACGCTGCGCAACAGATCCTCCAGGGTCTTGCTGCCCGAACCATTGGAGCGACGTGGCTCGATGATCTTCATGTCCTCGGTGATCTCGAATTCCTCGCACACAAAGTCATCGGGCAGCGGGTCCGTTTGCGTGGACACCTCCACCTCGAACTCACCCTGGTCGTAGCTGTCCGCCTGGCTGGAGCTGGCCACGTGTTCGCTCTCGTCGTAGCTGTCCAGCGTCTGGCTGCCTGCCCTCGTGGAGCGCTTCTCGCGCGGCGGACGCGGTGGCGGCGGCAGCGGGCGGAACTTCATCTTGTTGATGATCTCGCCCGACTGCAGGTTGGAGCGCGGCGACTCTGGTCGCCCCAACGCACCCGGCTCCTCGTAGTCATCCTCCTTCTCCGGCTGCTGCTGCTGCTGCTTCTGTGACTCGTAGCTGGGGAAAAGGGTGGGAGGAGGTGCATCATTAGACAACATCATGGGCTTGGGGGTGCGGGATTCAAAACTGAGCAAAAGCCAAAGGCCAAATGCAAGAAGATGCTGTGTCTGCGTGGAGGGTTCATGGTCTGCTTTATTGTGTGGAGTGCGTGTCTCGGGTGGATCGGATTAGTAGCCTTAAACTTAAGCCTAAAACTTAACAGCAAACGAAAATAAAATAAAAACTTAACGAAAATAAGGCATTCGAAACAAGTCAACGGCAACGGAAACCAAAAACAAATCAAGAGGTCAAAGCTCCCTTACTTCGACTTGATCATCTGGGGGATCTCGTCCAGACTGGCCGCGGATCGGCGGCGCGGCACAAGCGGCGAGTCCTCCGTGGGCACGTACTGTTGCGGCGGCGGCGGCCGGGCTGGCGGCGGGGATCCCCGAGTGCCGCGAGTGCTGGGCAGCGTGGCGAAGCGCTCGCCCGGCGACCGGGTGAACTTCTTCCGGCGTGCCGGGGGCGTGGGTTTGGGCAGCGACTCCTTGCGGACCACCGCGTAGCTGAAAGCGGGCAAAAAAGCAACTCCTAGCGAACTTCCCAGATCAAGGATGGGCTCTTCTACTCACCCATCACTCTCCAGCATGTCGATGACGAACTTCTCGTCGCTCTTGGTCCTCTGCACCCCCTCCTCGTTGTCCTCCAGCTCGGGCCTGGTCTTCGTGTGCACGTCCAGGATCAGTGAATCGGCGCCGCGCGATGTGCGGTCGTCCTCGGACCGCTGTGTGCGCGCCGATGTCCCGTCCGTAAATCTATCCGGCGTGGCTAGCGGTATGTGACGATATTCGTGCTCAGTGCGATAAACAATTACCTGGAGGAATGGGAAATGGAGGAAATAGGTTATATAAAGCTTGTTTAAGTATTGAGCTCGATTTCTAAGGATTCTTCTTTTATAACTTCCCTACAGTGGAGGTCTCGATTGGCCTTGCCTTAACTACCTACCGAACTAGTTCTTGTGTACAGTACTTTCTTGACTGACCCTAAGGTAAGCAAATATCAAACCACATATAACCCTATGCTAAGCGAATACCGAACCAAAGACACTACAAATTATATTGGTCTTTGACCGAACCACATGGGAACTTCCTTGACAGACCCTATGGTAAACGAACCACAAAGTAAATTTAAGTTTTCAATGTTGCTGTCTGGTTTGCCTCTGTGGGACGTTGGGTAGAGTGCTTGACTATGAATCTGATGGTCCCAAGTTCGAGTCCGTGTTGTAACAATTGTGTTTAGAAATGTTTGTGAGTATTCTTAATATAATTTATATATCATAAATACATTCATTTACCTTTAACAAATCAACTTACTACGGAAACTATTTCAACAAAAAAAAAAAAAAAAATGTAATTGTCATTTAAAATAAAAATGGTAAGCTACACAGCTACACAAGCTATACAGTTTAATTTTATTCAATTCGTCCTTAATAAATACAAAGTTAAATAAAGTAAAAAGTTATCAAAAAGGTTATTTTAAGTCTGCCTAATTTAATTTTTATTGTTTTAAAAATATTTACCCACTTTGAGTAAAAATCTAACATGGGTATACATGTAACTACCCTTTTCATGGGTACTCAAATCACCACCCCCTATAATGGGTACTATGGGGTAACCTTTTGATGGATACTCATATCACCACCCCTAGCATGGGTACCTATGTAACTACTATTTTCATGGGTACCCTTATTACTAGTTCACGGTAAACGAAGTGGTGGCGATTGACTAGGGTTAGTAAGGTAAGTACTGGTGGTTTCCTTGTAAGTAGTCGAACTACTACCTACGAACTAGTGCGCAGTACTGAAGGGATATTGCAACAGATGAGCTGAAGGCCCTAGCCCTCTTGTTAGTCTACAGATTTAACTATAGGCTAGCCTTATATAAATAAATAAATAAATACTCACATCTTCGTGTGGCTGCAAAAAGGTATTCGATACTGATCTACCACCAAAGCCGTTGATGAACGAGTCCGCATCCTTCTCCACGGATGCGTCGTCCCTTGTGCGTTTCTTCTGGCGCCTCGGCGCCTGCGGCCGGGTCTTCTGTCGCTCCTTCTCCAGCTCCTCCTGGATCATCGCCGCTGCCCTGCCGCCAATATCGAGGTTGTTCAGCGCCTGCTCCGAGTCCGTCGCGGCAGGCGGCTGATCCCTCACCGGGGGCCGGAGGTACTCCTCGTCGTCGTCGAAGTACTGGATGCTGCTGCTGCCGCCGTCCGCCATGGGTATGTCCTGGCTGCCCTCGATGGAGTACTTGCTGCGACTGCGGCCCTTGCGGAGAGGTCGCTTCGGCGTGAACTCGCTGCCGTTCTGCGACATGGAGAGATCGTCGCCGTAGTCGCTGCGCTGGAACTCCTGCGAGTCGAAGTCGGGCTGGTAGTTGCGGTGCAGGCGACGTGGCTTGGCCGGCGGCACATCGTAGTCCGCGTACTCCGTCGGCACCTGTTCCGCGGAGTAGCCCACGTGCTTCAGGGCATTGGGCATGTCGTAGCCCTCGCGGATGGCCTCGCTGATGTACTGGCGCAGCTGGATGTTGTCCTCGGAGATGCCGCGCTTGCGCAGGAAGAACTCGTCGTCGTCGATGGGCTCCATGACCACCTTCTTGCCGGAGCTGGCCGTTGACTGGGCGTCCGGCATTTCGTGGAACTTGTAGTAGCCAGCCTCGGCCTCCAGTTCGGCCTTGCGGAGCAGCTTGTTCTTCTGAATATCCTTCTCCGTCCAGCCCTCCGCATCTCTGCTGTCTTCGGAGCGGAGATCCGAGTCCTGGTGCACCATGGGACGGCGCTTGAACTCCCGCGACCGCTTGCTGGAGATCTCGTGGATGGCACGGTTCTCCTCGTCGAACTCGGCGAACTGCTTGCTATCGGCCACGGCGCCCAGGATGCCCATCTCCGGGTGGGGTTGAGCCTCGCTGGCCGTGTCCTCGGTGCCCTCGAGGTCCTCCTTCATGCGCCGCTCCAGCGACGACTCCCGGTCGAAGCTCTCCAGCTCGCTGCCATAGCGCCGGTACCGAGATCCCTCGCTGTCGTTGTAGCTCACGTCGGAGAACTTGTCCGCCCAGCGGGAGCGCACGGGTCCCGGGCCACGATCGCCCTGCGGTGAGCTGGTGGACGTCTGCGAGGGCTGCGTCTCCGTGCTGGGAATCACACTCAAGCTGAGGCCCCCGGTGCCCAGAGATGACTCCATGGCCACCGGTGCCGGCTCCTCTGCTGGCTTCTTCTTGCGGAAGGCCCGCGGATAGGTGCCGAAGTTGAACTCGAACTTCTTCTTGGGCGCAGGCTGGGACTGGGTGGGGGAGGCAGAGGTTCCGGTGTTCTCCTGGGTCTCCTCGGACGCCAGTTCACCCTCGTTCTCCTTGAAGCTCTTGCTGCGCCTCAGCTTCAGCGTGGAGAACTTCTCCGGCAGCTTGAACTTGGACATATCCGGCTTATTGAACTTGGTGAACTCGGGTCGCTTCAGATCCCTCAGCTTGGACATGTCCGGTCGCTTAATCTCTGGCATCTTGATCTTGGAGAACTCGGGCGCCTTGAAGCGCCTCCTCTCCTTGGCCTTCGCCTTGGGGCTGCCCGAAACGGGCTTGGGCTTTGGCTTGGTCTGAAGCCGGGTGCGGAGCTTGCCCGCCTGCTGGCGGATTCCGTCCTGCATCCGCTTGGTGCGGTCCTGGGCCGAGGCCATGAAGCCCTTGCGACGGTTCTCCGGCTGCAGGGGCAGCTCCTCCAGGGCGCTCGAGTCAACCTGGCTGGTGTGGATTTCGTAGTCGGTGCGGGATTCGGTGCGTGGCGTGGTGCCGGCCGAACTGAGCGCCACATCGATGTCCATGGGCAGCTGCAGCTCGGCTTGAGGGCTGGGCGCTGGCGAGGATCCGCCCACGGGCTCGTACTCATGATCACTGCGAGAAAAAAAGAGATAATGAGATTAGTTTTCGGGGCATTCCTGGCGGGGATGTGCAACATGGATCGTGTGTGGTTGTGGTGGTGTAGAAGCGGTTGCTAAGCGTGGAGGTCGGCCTGCTGCTTGCGTGTCGAGGTCGGGTTCTCGGGGGGATCGGGGGCAGAAGGGTGGCGATGGCTTACCGAGAGAAATAGGTCCGTTCGAGGAAGTCTCTGTGTTCTAATTGCTTGGGGGTCAGGGGGTTCGCGTTGGACTCGAAATCCGCGAGGCGCGATTTGCGTTCGTCAAAATGGAAACTAACCGTCTTTGTCATGCGCTCCGCCCCGAACAGCTGCTCCTGGGATCGGCCCAGCCGGGAGCCCCTGTCGTGCGACTGCGTGCGCGGCTCCCTGAACGAGGACTTCCGCTGCACCCCGAAGCCGCCGCGCTGCTCGGAGGGAGCGCGCTGGTGCAGGGGTCGGTACACGTTACTCCTACTGCCGCTCCCGCTCCCACTCCCTCCGGCTATCTGTATGGGCACGGAGATGAGCGGGCGGCTGCCGCCCATGGAAATATCCCTGCTGGCCGAATCCGTGCGCGCATAGCCCGGATCCGGCATCTCGATCTCGCTGGAGTAGAGGTTCCTGTTGCCGGCCATGAAGCTGCCTCCGCTCCCAGTCATACTCAGGCTCTGGCTGAAGCTGCCGCCTCGGGGCACGGCGGACACCACCACGGGGGCAAAGGCCGCGCTGATGTTGTCCACCGAGACCTTCTCCGAGGCGGCAAAGTCCTCGCGACTGCTGTACATGGTCTGGGCGTTCGGCGGAGGAGCCGGTGGCTTTGGTGGCCGCACGCAGTACTGATCCATGTCGTCCACCTTCAGCGAGAATGTCTCCGTGACTCGCACGGCCAGAGGTTCGGGTTCCTTGCCCTTAATAGCCGCCGTGGAGGTGCTGACTATGGACATGGCCTGGCCCCGGTTGAACACCGAGAGCATCGGGGACTTCTCCATCTTCGGGCTGGGAGTTCGGGATCGCTGCAAGGAGGGAGATGCTTCCTTGCCACCAAACATCGACTTAAAGCGCGAGGTGTAGGTGCTCTTGACCTCTGGCGAAGCCTCTTGCGGGCTGGTGACCATGAACACGTTCTCCTGAGCTGTCTGAGGTGTCCACTTAGAGGCACGTTCCGGCGACAGTTGTCTCTCGGGCGTGTACTGACTCCTCAGGATGGGCTGGGCAGCAGGACTAGGACTGGGAGAGCGGGATCGCTGCATAGCGGGCTCCTTGGCGCCGAACATCGACTTGAAACGCGAAGTGTAGGAACCTTTGACTTCCGGCGAGGCTTCCTGTAGGGTGATAGCAGTGGCAGGAGGAGCGTTCAGCTGCTGCGGTGTCCATCTGGACGGCGACAGTTGTCTTTCTGGAGTGTACTGACTCCTTAGTATGGGCTGCGCAGCTGGACTGGGAGAGCGGGATCGTTGGCCTGGCTCCTTGGCGCCGAACATCGACTTGAATCGCGAGGTGTACGAGCTCCTGACTTCCGGCGAGGCATCCTGCAGGCTGATAACATGGGCAGTGGCAGAGGGTTCCATGAAAACCTGCTCCTGTTGCGGTGCCCACTTGGAGGCGCGTTCCGGCGAGAGTTGCCGCTCTGGCGTATGCTGGCGCTTGAGGAGTTGCTGGCCAGCAGCAGCTGGGGGATGCCCAGTTTCCGCTGGAGCGGGACTGGTCGTCCTACTCGAGGGCAGTTGCAGGGTGGCCATCACGGGCGGGGACTTGGGTCTCCTGGGCGTGGGCCTAGGACTCCGGCTGCGGTGCTCCGCCGCCTTCGCCTCCTCCTCACGCACCAGCTGATCGATATCCACCACTGGTATGTCGTGGATGATCTCTATCTTAGTCAGCTCATCCACCTTCGGTGGAGCCGCGCTCAGGTCCCCGCCAATAGAGGGCGGACGTCGGGTCTCTGACTGTATGTTGTCCCTGATGCGAACGATGCTGTGCTCCTGGGCTATCTGCTCCAGCTCCGCCACTCTCTCCGCCAGAGGATCGATGGGCGTCACTGTGGGCTGATAGGGGCTCTGCAGCTGCTGGAAGTCGGACTCCAGGAGGAAGGAGGGGCGCACAGCGTCGCCGCCAAAGCGGGACACGTCGATGGGTCGGTTCTGGGGCAACGTGTCGCCGGCGAACTGGTTCTCCTTGTTGGCCTCGCTCGGACGCATGTAGTCCGGCGAGAGCGGCGGCTTGGCGATCCGGAAGTCCTGCTGCTGCTGCGATGGAGCAGGCGATGGCTGGTGCGACGAGAACTGTGGGGGTTGCTCCATCACCCCCGGCAAGGCCGTGGCTGGAATCAAGTTCAGCTGCGGCGGCTGCTGGGATCCCGGCACGATGCTGGCCTGGAAGAGATCCGCATTGGACGCGCGACGACTGGCGCTGGCAGAGCGACGTCCTCCAGCCGCTGCCGCCGACGTGGCACTCGGTATGTTGATGTCAGCACAGTACAGGTCCGCCCTGGAGTTTCCGGCCGAGATGCGACGCAGCGAGGTGCCGCTCCGCATGGACAGGGTGTCGGGAAAGCGACCCATGCTGCCCGAGGACAGTCCGCCCATGGACAGCTGTCGCCTGCGACCGGCCACGAAGCCCCCTCCGGCTCCACCGAGCTGCTGTTGATGGTGCTGGCCATGAAAGTCCGGCTCCGAGGCGTCCGAGATGGTGCGCACCACCAATCCCCGCGAGCGCGCCGTCTGCTCCAGCTCCGGGTAGCGCTCCATGAAGCTCAGGTCCACCGAGGGCGCCACATCGGCGTGACTCACCACCTCGAAGCTGTGAGCGGAGAGGTCGTCGTGCAGGAGATTGAGATGCCCACCGGGGAACTGCTCCTCGGCGTGCTGACTCAGCCGAGAGCCCGGGCGCGAGTCGACGGGATTGATACGCTCTGGCAGCAGGGATTCGGACTCAAAGAACTGGCAGGCACAGCGCACCTCCATGGAGGTGCCGCTGGCGCTCTCTGCCCGCGACACGAAGTGACGCTTCTCGGCGGGCAGGGCGCCCACCGAGGCCGATCGTCGGGAGTTCAACATGGTCGCCAACAACTATTACTTGCTCACTTGGCCCCGGCCGTAGTCCCCCTGCTCCGCCGCCTGCTCCGCTCGCGAATCTCTTCCTCCTCCTCCTCTGTGCTTTTGTTCGCCTTCGCTGTGTGGTCGTCGCCGATGGCTATTTTTAAAGCACCACCAGAGCAGACATTGAATTTATTTTCTGTCCCGTTCGAAATTCTTACGGGGCCAAGAATTTCGCTGTTGGTTTTGCAACGGTTCGAAATACCGTTTTAATTTCGTTTTTTTTCTCAGTGATTAATAATCGATTATCGATACCGCGCTTTGGAAACACTATATCGTCGTCCCTGTCGCTCTTGACTGGGGGGGAGGGGTCTGCTGGTCCCGTTACGTGTGCTTGCGTGTGTGAGTGAGTGAGCGCGAGCGCGTCTACATCGTTGCGATTTTCGGCCAGGACTGAAGACAGAGAGCTTTTCGCCATTTGCGCGACACAAATTTTCAACCGAATTTTCTTGTTCGAAAGATGAAAATGTTTTCTTTAAAATTAGCAAAAACACAAACACACAAGTCGCCCGCGGCACGGATTAGGGGCGTTTGCCAGTGTGTGTGTGAGTGTGACTATGCGGCGACAAAGCTGCCAGCCTTCTCATAATTGCGATCGTGGTGAGTAGGATGTGGTGGGCGGGGGAGGGCAAGGAGGAGGAGGAGAACAAGAAGAAGGAGAACTGGGAGGAGTAACAATTATTTGCTCGGCCTGGCCTGCACTTTATCGTTCTATTTCTGGGGTCTTCCGAGGCGGGCCCTGCCGGAAATCTTGTTGTCATTCGTCGACCTTTAGCGTGCTAAATATACTCTTCACTTTGCCGTTTGATGTTCGCCTGACACGCGTCGTTTGCCGCTGCCTTATCCATGTAATTACTGGTCGTCGGAGCTCGTCCTCGGGCTGCGGACGTGACGTGACCTTTGGGAGTAGTGTTCAGATGATCATGGCGTCAACGAGTCCCTGCTCATGCAACCCCGTTTCCCCGCCCACCACAAATCCACCGAAATCCGCGGATTATGTATTTACATATTTATTGAACCAACACCAACAATCAATGGAGGAGTGAGAAGGACACACACATGTCGGTGAGGGGAGTACAGTATGGTGAGTACAGTGGTTATCGGTTATCGGAAAATTCTCAACATTTACAACAGTTATTTTCGAAATTCTAAACGATTCGGAATTCATATGTGTAGCTTGAAATATAATATAACATATTATATTCAATTTAGGAAAATATGCGTTATTTACGGTGTGAAAAAGATTCTAGAATTTGATAGAAGTGACCGAAAATATTTTTGTTCGTTTTTAATCCTGCTTCTTCTATGAAGAAGAAGGTAACGTTACTTTTTGGAAATTCAATTCCTCTATATTTTTTGTCAACTTAGCCCCAGAGACTTTTGACTTATAGAAGATCAACTATAATTATAAATATATATATAATTTTAAAACTGCTTCTGGTTTTCTAAAGACAATCACACTTTACATGATACATTTTGGGATTGGAAAAATGTCACAAAAGTGCCTTTTTGCATACCGAAACGACTGCCACTCCTGAATTCACTGTACACCCGGTAAGGTCTTACCTTAGGTCTAATCATTTCAGGCCACCTGCGCCTTGAGCCCGCTACCAGTACTTGCTAGTGGCGCCCGAGCTGCAGCAGCAGCAAAGCGTCCAGGAGGACGATCGCTTCACCCAGATGCGCCAGGTGCTGAGGCTGTGGGTGCGGATGTTGGAGTTGGAGTTTGAGGAGGTGTCTGTGTCGGTGTAGTGATAGTCTCGGTACTGAGGTGCACGGTGGTGCTTGGTGAGCCGGCGGCGACGGTGTTTCCTGCCCCTGCCTCCACCTGCAGCTCCACCTCCAGCTCCCGGCAAGAGGGTTAGTAACAATTTCATGAGCAAGTCAAGTGGGTTAGAGCCTCTGCAAGATGGTTAGAGCAACAGCAGCCGGATTGGGTTGTGCTGAGTGTTAGTGTCAAGCCGGGAGAAGTGTGTTGTTCTTGGGTTCAGGCTGTAGGAGACGAACTCCTTCACTTACCTCTCGTTTTTCCACTTGGCAGCGTTGGTGGCCGCCTCCAGGACATCCTCGGGCAGCTCGACGTCCTCGCGATGCGGCTCCGCCTCGTCCTCGACGTGGGAGAAGGTGACCTTCTTATCCGACGGCGCTGGAGAGGCTTCCTTCTTGAGCGTGGGACGCAGGTCGCTACTAATCTCCATCGGTTCGTCGCTCTCCTCGGCCACCGGCGAAAGTTGCGCCAGGCGGGCACGCTCCTCGTCGGAGGATGTGGAGTCGATGGAGGAGATCGGGGCCAGCAGGGCACCTGGCTTGCCGGCAGTCACCTGCTCCTCCTCGCTGCTGCCCATGCGGTCCAGGGGCACCGCCTTGGCCGCCTCGATTTCATCGAGCGCCAGGTTGTCCTGACGTGTCAGTGACTTCTTGAGGGCTTCCAGTTCCACGATGGGCTGCTCCACGGGCTCCTGAGCTCCGGCCCGTCCAATCTCCTCGTAGACATGCTCTCGACGCAGTCGAGGCGTCTTCTTTGGCGGCGATTCCGCATCAGCTTCTTCCTCTGCTTCTTGTTCTGGTTTTGGTTCCTCGGCCTGCTCCGTCTTTTCCTCTGCGGGTTCGGTTATTTCCACAGAAGGTGCCTCCGTCTCAGTCTTGGCCACCGGCAGCTCGATGATCTCCTCCGGCTCAGGCACCCTGCTGCTGCCACTGCCACTGGGCTGATCCTCCTGCAGCTCCTCCTTGGTTCGCTTGCGGCACGGGGACTCGTCGTACTCCACCAGTTCCAGGACATCGTCGGAGTCCTGCTTCTCGATGAAGTGCGGTATCTCGCCGCGATCGGACTTGGGCGAGGCCTTCAGCTTCATGATCTTCTGCTGCTCGCCCAGCACGATCTTGTCCTCCTTCTTCAGCGTGATCCGCTTGATGTTCAGCCGCTTCTTCTGGCGCTCGGCCAGGCTCTTCAGCTTCTTCATGATATCGAATCCCTGCTTGGGCTTGCTGGTGTTCAGAGGCTTCTCGGTGTTGGGGATAAGGGATCCCGGCGGCGGGGCTAGCTCGTGCACGCTGCTCTGCCGACTAGGATTGGCCGAGTTCCCCGGCAGCGATTGGGCGTCCTCGTGGGTGCGACCGCTGCGTCTGCGCCGGATCAGGTCCCGTATGTGGGCCAGGCGATTAGTCTTGCGGGGACGGGCGTGGCCTCCAACTGCCAGCACGGAGTCGGACACGCAGGAGATGCACTCGCTCAGCGCGTCCTCGTTGTGCTGGTCGCGTTCTGACTCGGTCTCCGAGTCGGACGACGACTCGCTGCTGTCGTCTGTGGTGGTGGCGACCGCCTCGTCCTCGGACAGGTCCTGGATATATCGCTCGGTCTCTTTGACCAACACCTGCTCGTCGTAGCGCACCTTCTTCAGGGACTTGGGCGACTCGGACTTGAAGCGCAGTTCCTGAGACTTTCGCAAGAGCAGCACAATCTCCGGCTGCTCGTCGGGTCCCAAAGGTCGCTTGTACAGATGTGTCCAGGGGTAACCGCCCTGCGATTATGAAGAAAACGTAAGGGATTATTTTAGAGATTTTAAATTAATTGTATACCGAAAGTATGCTTTGTTACGCTTTAAAAAAATTAGATTTAAAAAGTAATCACTTGAAATATTTCCTGGCATTCTTTTAAGCACCCCTATTATTGATTTGAAATCTCATGAAACTTCTTTATTTATTTTGCTTGCTAATGTAAAAGCTGAGGCATTTATTTGCTATATAAATTCCCTAAATATCATACTTATATTACTTCTTATAAATTTTGGCACTGAACCATTAAATTATAAATTAATTGTTCCTTGCTTGTTATGTCTTGAATTCGATTATTCACTTGTCTGAACTAAGGCTGTTTTCTTTCAGAAAGTGTCGAAACCATAAGTTTACAATTTATCTACTTGAAATGTTGTTCAAAAATGAAATTATTTATACAGAGAATTGCTCTTTCGTCATAAGATGATTTGCATAATGAAAAACTATGTTTTCTGAGGAGGAAATCATAATTTCTGAAATAAATTTACAAGTGGTTCACATGGTGCTCCTTCATTCTCGGCTAACACCATTTGCGATCTATTTATGGGAACTTTTAGCAGGTTTTACTCAGCTAAACAGAATAATTGGTTCTATAAAGAATTTGTACTTCCACTTAAAAAACTGGATGTGCCTTTAAAGAAACTAATTTTAAAATATAAAACTTAGGTAACTCACCCGTTCCTTGGCTCGCTTAAGATCCTCCCAGCGGTAGGTCTGGAGTGGCACTGGTGGCTTGTCCTGGCTGCTGTGCAGCAGGTACTTCTTCAGCGACTGGTAGTACTCCCGCTTGCAGTCCGCCGAGAGTCGCTGGGCATCGGTCTCCTCCGCTCCGCTGCCCTGCAGGCGATTCTGCTCGATCTGGGGCAGGGAGTCGATGAACTCCTGGCGCTCCTGCTCCTCGGCCTCGGTCTTTGGCGTGGGCACCTCCACGAGCTTCAGCTCGCCGGGTGCGGCTACGACTGGCTTTTGCTTCTGCTCCTCTTCCGCTGGCAGCTCCAAGACAATCTCCGCCTGGGGCTTGTTCTTGAGGATGCCGGTCAGTTCGTTCAACTGCACCTCCACCTGCTTGGAGAGTGAGCTGAGCTCCTCGCGATCGCGTTGGATCTGGTCCTTGTGCAGCTGCTGTGCCTCGTCTACATCCCGGCTGAGTGCCTGGATCAGCTCCTGTTCGATCTCATCCACCAGTTGCTCGGCGGTCCGACGCACTTCCTCCGACGGAGTGGCCGTCTCGTCGACCTCGGCGATTTGGTGGGCAGGCGCTAAAGTCTCAACGAGCTGCTTGGTCTTGGCACCGGCCGGTTCCACCTCGATCACTGGCTCTGCGTCATCGGTGCCCACCTTGGATGTGCCCTGCTGCAGTTCCTGTTCGATGGGCGGAAGCTCCTTGATGCCAACGCCGCTCTCTTCGCCGGAGACGCTCTCTATGAGATGCGACTCGAAGTCGAGGAGGTGGGAGCCACCGGGAGTGGTGGGCACTGCTGCGGCTGGATGCTGAGGTGCCTCGATGTAGTTGCTATCGAGGGCTAGCTTCAAGGCGGCCGCTCTGACCTGCTTCTCCTCCAACTGGGCGTCGCTGGCGAGGCCGTTGATCAGGAGGATGGTCGGCTGCTCAGTTGCGGGACCAGTGGTTCCAGCGCCGGGTAGCGACACTGCGGATGGGGAGGGAGAGGCAAAAGAGAACCCGTGAGTGAGGAGGAGCCGACTCAGGTGTTTACACGGTGCCAGCAACAGGTGCTAAAAATAAGCGCAAACATCGGACACTAGACGAGAGACAATTACATAAGTCGCAGCCCGACTTCGAGACGTCGAGAGATGGGAGAGACAACACACACAGTTGACAGCCTAAACACTCTCGCGAAGAATTGCCTGTTCTCAATTCTCAGTTCTTTCGATGTCGAAAGCTACAATTACGAAATACTCGAACGAAATGTGTAATGTAAGGAGGCATTCCTTTACCACAAATTGCTAATAGCACAACTCGATTCCTTCCCGAATCCGATTCCTGCCTTTCGTTTGGTTCGTTGGATTCGGTTCGTTTTCGGTTTCCCTTTTTATTTTCAAAATAAAAATCAATCGAATTCGGTTCTCGGTGCTCGGATATCTCGAATATCTCTTGGATATCAGCGCAATTCGCGGGTACGCGAGCCGTGCACTGAAATTGTCCGGGGCCAACTGGTCCGTCCAAACGGATTTTCGCAAAGGCAGCCCCCCGAAAGCCAAATGCTGAGAGGAGACCAATTTTCCTTCGCTTTTTGCGCTCAACTGTTTTGGTTTCAAAATACTTATACTTATGCTTAACAAATTTTACAATTGCTCGCGTTCTCTCTTTTGATTTTTCTGCCATTTATCCGCCTTTTTGTTTTAGTTTTGCTTCGTTTTACTTGGTACTAAATGGGTATATTGTATTCAACGAATTCTAACTAATAGTAGTTTTTTAACCTTTTAACTACTTATTAACTAAAATATTTCAAGCGCTAAATGTTCAGGTATATAGAAACCATAATTAAACCTAGAACCTAGGTATTCAATAGTCTAGGCTATCCACTATGCCGTTCTTCTTGCCTTCTTGTTTTTGTTTGAGAAATAGTGGCGCACACAACCAGTCGAAAACAATTTGCAGTTTTTACACACATATTACCGTTAATTTAGCACACCTCGCATAAACAAGAGCACCAAAGCAACCAAAACCAAAACCAACCCAAGCAAGCAACAAAAACTAAAAAAAAAAAACTACGAGAAAATCAACAAAAACTAAAAGTAAATTTCGCTTTGCATTCATGTGCCCAATTCTCAGTGGGTCTCTCGGGTGGCTGTCAGTGTGTTTATGTGCATTTTACATTCAACAATTATTGTTTGCTTATCGCTGCTATATAGACACACATGTCTACTTATTCCATATTTGTGTGTTTTTTCGGGTCCAACGTAATCACAACCCAAAATTACATGCCCACGAAACTTAATTGTTTGTAGAGAACAAAAATTAGCTCTTCGATACGCATTTCTGATTATTTCTTTGGGGGAATGAGAGGAGATACATTGGTACAGAGGTAATGCATCTTTTCCCTTAATATATATCGTGACACATCGATTTAATCATTTGTCATATTATGGGGTTAAATGAGCTCAGATTCTTGGCTCACCGAGGTGTGTTTTCTTTTCGTGTGCGATGATGTCAATAATGAAAAACTGACAAAGGTTTAAATGGGTAATTATAGAAAAATGATGCAAAATATAGTGTTGTAGTGAGGAGGTATGGTTGATCAAAGTTCAAATTGTTTATTGGTCTGCTATGTGAAGAATGAAAGCAGGGAAGGTATACTAATTATATGGTGTTTTTAGTAATGGTATTCCTATTTATTCGGAAGGGAGCCTTCTCTTCCTCTTCGGTATCCAAGCACTAGTTTGCCGCTCGGACTTGTTGGAAATTTTAGTGAAAAAAAAAAAAAAAAAAAACCCCTGTGTTCTTTGGACTTTGGTTTGTTGCAATGTTATTATTAATAATTAATATTTATAAACTGATAAGGTATCGGCACTAAGTATTCTTTTATTTATAAGCCATGTTTTATTTAATATGTTCAAAAACAATGGCAAATAATTGAAGATGAAATGACTCTTTTTGAAATTTTATTTGAACACCTCCTTAATATTTCCCCCTGAAAACTCCTTCTTTAACAATGCATGTTAGCTTCGTTTAGCTCTAGCACTTAGTTTCCCTTTTCGCTAGTAGATTTCCCCAACTCCTAACTTACTGAATCAATAATCTAGAGTGAACCTTACTATACATTTTGACTTGAAAATTCTGAAAATTATAATATCTAAAGATGCCCTTTGATCTTTCACCATTCAATCAACTGGACTGACTTCCCCAACGTTGCTAGAGCACCTTTCATATTTACATTTTCTCCCATTTAAGCCCCCATGTGTGGATGGATGGATTTACCATAACAATTCGAGCGTAACTGCCTTGGCTTGACTGGCTTTACATGGAGAGCGCCTTGTTCGCACTTGAATGAGTTCGGTGTGCGAGGCATTTCCTCAAAATCAAAATCAACTTTTCATACACAAATGAACATGGACAACTGCCTGCGGGAGAAGACTGCTCCTCCGACTCCACACCGAGATGGAAATCAATCCGAATCACGGACAAGTTCATGAACACTGTCGCCGTTGAACTTTGCACAAATTAGTGAGCAGACAGAACAGATAGGGGAACGCGGGATTTTCGGGGCTGAGGCCTAACGCGGCGTATACGTAACGCGCGTGCGGATACATCGGCTCTATTAATAGTGGCAATGTAATCGCCCTAGGAATCATTACGTTGGCCATTACACTTTTTTACTATTTTTTTTTTTGTCAATTTATTGCCGAACTCCGAACCTTTCGAACTTGACGAATTGCGTAACATGCAAATCCATTAGATCACTCACCATAATTGCCAGCGACACTGAGGAAAACATAAACCATGACTCGATATCATTGGCAGTTAGGGTATTATTAGGGAAATAATCGAAAACAAAAAATAATAATTTGGAAAAATAAGCGAAAACAAAAAGAGTAATAAGTTGGCTTCGAGACGAGGCGTCTCCTGAGCCTCACATGTTCGACGTCTAATCGCGTTTTGAATACTACTCGTAGCCGCTAAAAAACCAGCGCTGAAAACAAAACTAGCAAAGTTGGGGGCAGCGCCGCCGACAGCGAACTTGTCGTCGAGCGTCGAACGGTGAGCGCTGACGTTGAAGCTCTGACGCTGCTCTCGAATCGCTAAATGCGACATGCCGATTGAAAGGCAAGAGCAGAGAAGAGACTCGGGATGGGCCTCCGCCTCCTCCGTTCCATGCTGCACTTTCGCCACTGGTTGCATGCGACGCTGGCGACGTCAACCTTCAAGGTCGTTGTCATCCGCCGCCGCCGCCGTCAGCCAGGCGCGCTCTTCACTATATTTAGAATCATTTAAGCGTAACGCACTCGAGGGCCGCCAGGGCAAGCCAACTTATTAATGAGAGCTCCTCCTCTTCCTCCTCATCCTCCTGCTTCTTCCGCTATGCTGTCGTAGGTAAGGGCACTTGGGAAATCAATTCATTATTCCTGTTCTCTACTCCTTCATCGACTTATTGCCTTGCTGGACAAGGGCTTGCTAAAGGGTCTAGACTCTAGAGGTTTTAACAGAAGCAAGTTTCTATTTATTAACCAAAACCTTACTTGTGAGTCATAGCCTAATCTATGCTTAATCTATGTTTTTAGTTAGGATAAGTTAAGGGCACTCTAAAAAATTATATAAATGAGATTAAATGATGATAATTCAAAAATAATAACGAAACTTATGATATGTCTACGTCATAGTTTTTTCATTATTTAAAAAATTATAATTTTTAGAAACGGGTTTTAAAAAATATATTTCGTTTTATATATTTGTTAAGTTTAATTCATAAGAAATATTGTAAAACCTAAGATTGCAAAGTATAAGTGTAGGTAAAATAAAGAAAATACGTTAGTAATAATAAACTCTTCATTATTTCAAGCCACCATAGATAGTCTCTACTAATTAAGAGACTTATTCACCAAGAGATTTTCCGTCTAAAATTCTTTTTGAACAATTTCGGTGGCCCAGCTGAGAATATTCTAATGAATGAGCGAAGAACAAGTTGAGCAACTGGCACACATTGCGTATGCGTTATGTGCGATTCAGGCCGCCGTCCCGGCTAAATTTTTTGCGTTTTGTTTCCTCGGAAAATTTGTGCTTGTTGTGAAAATAAATTCTTGTGACACAATTGCAGAAGAAGCGCCCCGAGCGACGAGTTCATTGTACGGCTTAATTATTCAAATGCAAACGGAAATTGACGATTCTAATTGATTTGCCCCCTAAGTACGCTAGTTTTCCATATTTTCCATTCCTTTTTTTATTGCATTTTAATGCCCTGTCCGGCACAGCAGAAGCTTTCGTTTTCTGACCTTGACTGGCCAGATATTGAATTATTTATGTGGCCACCTATAAATATAGTTCAGGGAGAACGCGACGGTGTATACACATTTTTATACACATTTCGGCTTTCCTTCATATTGACGATTAGTTCCAAACCGAAATAAAAATAAACCGCCAAGAACAACAACAGCGACAACCACACGCGACGACGAACGACAAACAAAACGAAGACGACGTCGACGAAGGGAAGCAAAACGGAACGAAATGAGATGAAACGGGGACGAGAAAAGGGAGGTAAGAAGGGTAAGCGACAGAGCGGAAACCCAATCAAACCGAACGAGCGCAGAATATAACGTATACGTATCGTGGGCAGCCCACATGCAGATGGACTGACAGAAATCACGGCACAAGCTTACCCACTCGAGTTGGGTCCTGGAACTTAAGGAACTTAAGGACACAGACACGAGCGGCACTCGTAAATAATGAAGGTACACACAGAGAACAATAATGGACAAGAAACGAGGGTTTTCTTCATGTAATTTCATACCAGAATATGGTAAATAATTATTATTATTTATTTGTCATTAATTTTTTTTTGTTTAATTTCTGTTTTTATGATATGAGCACAGACACTGGTACTATTTACTCCCGAACCCCACATAGAACTGATGAAGAAGACACAAGGTGCAGACAAACGAGGAGCGAACAATGTAAACAATGAACTGGGGGCAACATGTTGCCAATGAAAATGGGAACAGCTCTCTGTGATCTCTCTTTATGAATGAACTGAACATGGTTGGGACAGCACAAGACCACGAGGAAGTCATATGGTGGATAATCGTTTACCAATCACTGGTGCCATGCAGGTCAGGAAGCGGGTCAGTGCTGTGCCCGTGCTGGGAATGGCTCTATTCGTAGGGGGACTCTTCGCTGAAAGGCCTGCAATTAGGTCAAAGTTTGTTTAGAATCATGTGATGTTGGTTGCGATTTGCGGCTGCTAATTGGAAATCAATCAGGCCGCCATTAGTAGTTGGGACCAACTCCTCCAACTCGTTCGATCGGCGGGCGGGAGCAGTTAGTTCAGTTCGTTCCCCTGCCAATTACCAGCAATTTTCACCTAGTCTGAATCATCCGGTTTCTTCGCCATGCTAATCAACGGGCGAAGTGTTCCGTGGATTATGCTTACCGGTATTTTGGGTTGAACCTTTTAGCACATTCGACTTGGCGGGAAATTACTTGTGAGTCCGCCATAAGATGATTTATCAATAAATTATACAAAAGAGGCTAGAGAGTATCGAGGGGCAAAAGCTTATTGATTTATGAATCTAATATAACAATCATAAAGGCAAAAGCCTGCCAAGAATAGCAGCTGACTTCACTAGTGAGTGATGGCCAGAGCCACAATGAAATATAAATGCAAGGAACCCATGACCAAGATAAGTTTCATCAGTACTGGCAAAATAATTATAATGCTAGCAACTTCGTACTTAACCTGTTAGCAATTATAATTGCAAACTGCGCTGTTATTTATTATTATTTTATTTATTTCAATTATGGGATGAGCAAAGGTCTATGTTAGTGATGATCAAATAATTACATTTGTTTAGTCTTTGGCATTAATAAAAGGTGAGCAAGTAATATAAAATGTGATAGCACTATTCCCTATCATTAAAAAAAGTTCTGCTAGTAAAAATAATTTAATTAACCGTCTGAAAAGCATTGCTCGTGATTTTAATTTATGAATAGTTGTAATTATAATGAAAATAGTAATTAAATTAGATTGGAAAATATTAATTTAAATTTTATTATCGTATATTTAATTTCAGAAGCTTTTTTTTGTGAGCTTTCTAATATTGTAAAAAATGTCAGCCTCATAAATACCTAAGCAGGATTATGCAACAAATCCCTAACTTATCGGCAAGTCTGGCCAGTAAAAAAGATAAAGTCGGCAACCAATTGTTGCCAAACGATAAGATAACGAAGCCATATGTTTACTACCCCATCATATGACCCAGGTGACGTTTGAGGAGCGTCGGTCTACGTGCTCTGATCCCAGTGTGCAGTGCCCACTGCAGGGAATTTGAACTTGGCCTCTTTGTTCAGACGTACCTACTCTGCTCTCTGCGGTTTTAATAGCCCCAAATAATTGCTTTCAAGTGGCAATCAGAGCACTGCAATCTGCCAAGTGATAAGAGCTGGCAACGGGAATTTCAACGGGTATTTGCTGAGGCTTTTTTATTGTTTGTAAATAGCTACGAAATTTGTTGAGCTCGTTTTTCACTTTCATCTGCCAGAATAGCGGAAAACCGCTTACAGATCACGTTCATTCTCCGGCTAATTTGAATGATGATCGATGCAGCGGCAAACGGTACTCCACAGATACCCAAGTCGCCCCAGGCTGGGGTGGTGGTGGCGTGTATACAAATAGTTAGTAGCATCTACAACCGGTTTGGCAATTCACACAGAGACCTACACGCCCATTGTGCTTAGGAAAGAGAAGATGCCGCTAGCACGGAGCCAGTCTGTTTATCTGAATGCCAAGCAATTCACAAGATTCCGAAATACTCGGGTAAAAACTTGTGGGGAAATTCGGTTTTCCAAATGTAGAAGTTCATATGCTCTTGCGAAGGTCAAGAATTCTGACCAAGAATTGGGGTGATGAAATGTTGAAACATGAAAGCTATTATAATGTCTTAAAGCATTTTGAGCATGCTTCTGTTTTGGGTCTTAAAAGTTAATAAATTATGTTTCTAGAAATGTTTCATTAGAACAAGGGCAACATGTTTAGGATTTTGTATTTCTATATATTTATTTTCTGGTTACTTTACCAATATAAATTGCTTTTGGATTTTTTATGATAGATAATAGTTTATGGAAGTTGTTTTCATTTAGAAAAGATTTATTTTAAAGGGAAATAAATTAATTGTCAACAGTATTAGTAATATCTAGACTTAAAAAATATTTATTGACCTTAATGAGAAATTAAAACCTGAAGGAAATGAAAAAATGTCTGTGTAGTCTTATATTATTGCCCAAAAAGCCAAAAACTATTAAATATTCTTACTTTAAGGGTAAAATAATGGAAGTTAAGATAAAAATTAAAAGAAATGCTTACTTAATTATATAACTTTTTGTTATATATTATTTTAATGCCTTAAGCAAGTCTCAAAAAACCTTTCAGTGTAAATTATAAGCTTCTGCTCAACAACTCAAAATCTATTTAAATGGTAACCCCAAGTTCATGGATTTCGAGGCATTTTGCATGTCAAATCGCTAAAGTAGTACTACCCCAATGACCAGACAATTGTGTGGCATTAGCGGGGCCCATTGCAGCTTGATTGCCGATTTCCGCTGGACTGCGGCGACTCTGGGAGCCCAGAATTCGCGACTTGGGCAAAAATATGCATACGGGTTTATAATTGGGCGACCGCCTGCCCGATGCGGCTGCGGCGCCAAAACAGAGAGCGCTTGTCATGGTTTTTGGCTGCCGTTCAACTTGGCAGGCAATCATAAGTAATGTTCTATATACCAGGGCATGTGTCTTGTCCGAACGAGCGAACGAACAACGCGTTCTATATTCGTTACAGGCCAGGCGATGCGACACAGCGCCCACGCGGCGTATGCGTAATGCGCGGCTAATTTGTGGGACACTGCGGGATGCAGTGACCACAGCTGGACACTTGATGGGCCTACCTTCGTCCCAGGGGTGATGAGGCTGCTGCTGCTGCTGCTGATGCTGCGGATTGTCGGCGGCCGGGGCGACCTGTCCCGGCCGAGCTCTGCGTCCTTTTTTCGAGCGCTTTGACTCCATTTTGCGGCTCGCTGAGATTTACTTTTTGGCTACAAGACACGCGCGTAAATAGAGTAATATATATTTCTGTATATACTATATGCTGGTCGCCAGTGTGTGCGATTTTATGTGCTCGTGGTTTTTATCTTCAGTGACGCACACACCAGTGACATTTGCCAAACACACACTCGCGTTTTTTTCGAACTTTGCTTATTTTTTGTCGCTTCGATTACTTGGCGGGCGCGCTCGCAGATGTACATATATCTAGCTGGCCGCCAATGAGAATATATTTTAGATTTGAAAATTTCCCAAGTTATTTATAATGCGGTGATTTAATTTAACACACACTCGGTCACTTTTCATATTCCTTGCTGGCCGCCCGCAAGAGCCCCGCAAGAAAGTCGCGCACGAAGGGTAGATTCCAAAAAATTAATTATGAAATTAAATCGAATGGGCATTACGTGACAACGCGACGTTTCGGGGGTAACTAACCCTAACGATTGTGGCGGATAGTGATGAGTTCTCCTCCTAACCGCCGCCGCTGGACTGCGGAGCTGGGTCAGTTGTGTTGGCTCTCGGCTTCGGCCGGCTCCGGTTTGGATGTGGATGTGGATGTGGACGCGGTTTGTTGCGCGGTTTGGGAGAACTGAGCGAGAAGTTGACTGAAAACTGAATGAAAATCGCGCACGGAGTCCATGCGTCGTCGTTTGTTTGTGTCGATGTCGATGTCGTCGATCGTGGATCGTGGATCGTTTGCCGTGCCGTTGCGAGCGCGACTAATGCCGACTAAACCTGCGCCCACTTCGCTGACGAATGCCGTGGCTGCGGTGTGGACCTGTGGACGTCCGAAAGCTTTTCAGTTGGTTTCACTTTTGGACTGTGTTTTTTGTCACTGGCTGCTCTGTCTGTCGCCTCCGCCGTCGTTCCGTTCCGTTCCGTGTTCTCTGGTGGACAACCGTATACTATATAGTCTGTACAGTGTTTACGGAGCCGCTCTCCGGCCAACTGCACTTGCTTATCACACATTATTTTTATTTTGCGGCGTATTTTTAGAGATACGCATATCGAGTTGGTTGATTGCCAGCCAGATTGATGGGAAATGCAAATTAAAAGGGGACGGGATGCCATTGGAGACTAGAAAGGCCTTTGAGCCATCGTGGAGTTCGATTGGTGGCCAATCTTTACAGATCTTTATGGTAAAATGTTTTTGTGAGAGTTTTGAGGAAAGATTTCAGCAAGTAAATATTAAGATAACTCTGGAGATCTACATGATTCCTTTATTTTACTTTCCACAACTAACATTGTTTTAATATTGTTGTAAAAAAGTCTATAATTTACCTTTCTAATTTGTACAGTGGAGTTTAACCGACTGTGAGATACCCAGTACCCAAAGCATTGTGGGTAAAATTAAAAGGCACATGGGCATGGCTAATTCACGATGCCTAATTACGGTTAAATTTTTAAAATGTTGACAAATGAAGTCAAATGTTGCTAAAAACATATTGAGCAACATCCAAAGAAGTCAAATGTTGCTAGAAACATGTTGAGAAGCACCCATTGGTGCTGTCAACACAATAGTAGATGTTGCAGAAGTTCAGCATACACAGAAACTTTATTGTTAAAAAACTTCCATGTTGATCATCCTATTTAACCCAGATTTTAAGAGCACAAATTTATTTATTATATATCTGTTTACTCTAAACCGAAAATCACAACTATAGTTCATAAGCTATAACTATAACTATAGTTATGTGATCTGCTAAATTAGATCATTTCGTGCAACACATAAGAATGTTGTCACCAAATTTGGTAGCTTTACCTCCTTTAGTCTCTGATATCTATTGTTTCATTCAGACGGTCAGACAGACGTGGCTAAAACGACTCTGCTGGCTATGTTGATTAAGAACTTTATGTGGTCGGAGATGCCTTCTTCTGTCTATTCCTTACATTCTCGATTGACACTAACTTTTAATACACTTGTACCCTATATAAAACGTTTTTTTATAAACAAAAAGTAAAATTAAAAGATTCTGTTCAAGTATATAAAAAAGATGAAAAAAATTAAAACAAAAGTTTTAAAATCTTTATATTTTTTTGTTTGTATTATTCAAATAGTGCAGTTCATTGTTAACCTCTTCTAAAGCTGGGAAAACATCGATGTGTATCGATACTTTTTCAAATATAAACATTGAAAACATTGATATCTTTTCCAGCATCATTATATTACCAAACTCTTCACCTAGATAGTTTAATAGGAGGCCGATCTGTTTAGTTTATTCTATTAATTTATTCTTCAATTTTATTAAATAAAATTGTAAAGTTTAATAACATAAAACCAAATGAATAGTATCAACGTAAATGCATATTCCCTGATGGGATGGGATGATATTATATTTTGTATTACAAAAAACGAACTCTTGTTGTTGCGGAACCATCTTTAGCTTCAACAATGTCATTTAACTGGGCATAAATTCCCGCAGTAATTCCACTAATGAAAGTAAAGCGACCCAGTGGATGACCTCACTTGTCTGGGTGCATTAAAGCTGGATTATAAAACAGAGGCTTCGTCAAAAGTTTCGTGCAGTGGACACGACAAGTTCAAGTTGTGCTGAGCCGGCAGATTGCATGTTTTGTGTTCCAGCGATGTTTATGAGGACACAACCCCCAGTAACCCAGCAGCCCAGCAACCCAGCCTCCCATCATCCCAGCTATCCGTCCGTCGGGTTCAATTGCCGCACTACATCCACGTCCATCAGAGATGCCTTTGTGGTGCACGGCCGAAGTGGCAACGGCAACTGCTGCTCATCAAGTTCATTCCACTTGGCATTAAGGGGCTCCGCCGCCAGCAAACAAACATCCCAAGAATGCCGCAACAACAGAGAGTGAGAGACACTGGCAGTGAGATCTGTTTATAGACCGGGCGGCATTTAATTGCTGTGCGAGTGTGCGAGTTGGGTTGATTGTGTTACATAAAGAGAGTGCAATTTCCAATTGCAAAAGGTTCAGGCCCCCGCCGCCGCCGAGGATTGATTAGCCAAGAAGCCAGTCATTAAAATGGCATTAGCGGGGCCAAAAAACAGTATGAGGTGCAGGTGGGGGATGGATGGTGAGTCCTTAATGAGAATGCTTGGAGTACACATCGAGAAGCGTGCTAGATGGGATGCATCCAAGGAAACGTCTTACTCGCTGTGGTTACCTACAGTACGAGCTGCCTCCTCATTGACAGGATACGACGATTGGTGGGGGAGGAGCCGCCGCCGCCTCGAATCCGTGGCAACGTAACGTACAACGGATGGGTGGCCATTAATCAAAACGCACACACGTGAGCCGCTCGCTCCTCCAGCTGTTCAGCTGTCAGGACGACAGTAGCGACTTATTTATGACTACGCTGGGACACTTATCGATTTGCCTGCCGAATTGTTCAATTATTTGGGCTACACCTGCCCCTCAAAATCAAATGCTGCACATTGGCCGCTCCCAGTAGAGGCAGTGGCAGAGTTCCAGTTCCATTAGCAGCCACGGTACCTTTCCTAGTCCCAATCCCATCAATTAATTATCACTAAAGCCTTCCGCCGGGGGCAACACACACTTCCGTATCCCGTATCCCGTATCCGTAGCCGATATCGGATATGACCAGCAGGACGAGCAGATCCGGAGCTCCGCGGGCAACGCACAACGCACGACGGGGCAACCACAGCGCTACTGATGACACGATAGCTGCTCCGGGGCTCGGTCGCCGCCTCTTTAATTCCATTTAGACCGAAGCTCTAGCCAGACTGAGACCGTCGTCCTGGCTCTGTTTATGTTTATCCCTGCGCCTGCACTGGCTTGTTGTTACTGCCGGCTTCCCGGCAACCCGTCCACCTGCCGTTGGTGAGTCATGCGCACTGGCTGTCTTGCTCTTCTGGTAGGAGCCCACTGCAAGGACTGCTCCCTCTCACCTTCTATTGGGTCAATGTGCATCTCCACTAGCCGCCTGCCTCGGGAGGAAGGCTTACTTTTGGCCAACAGTGTTTTGGAGGCTTTTAAGGGGACTTTGGAGAATTGTGCGCAGTGAATAGGGCGACTTGGCGGGCACTTTTGAATGCAAATTCGAAATTAAGCGGCTTGCAGTGTTGGTTATCGATATTGAGCGTCGTGCAGTGTTGGTTAATGTAGAAAAAACTAATTGATCGATGAACTTTACGACGTTATTTAATGAAATTTCATTTAAGAGCAAATCTTAAATATTTAATTTGTATGTAAATATACAAAAAACTTAAAAATTAAAATACTTGCAATTAATTTTGGAGATTTAAAGAGAAAGTTTGCCTAATTTTGAATTAGAAGTTCAGATCGTTTAACTCTAGACCTCAAAGTTTATGATCTGGACATGGAAACTTGTCTGAAAAGTTAAAGTTTAATAGTACTTTTAAGCCCCACAATTAAATCAGTTTTTTCAACTTCCTATATATCCACTATCTGACTAAAAAATCAGTCTAAATAGTAGCTACTATCGGCGAACCAGCGAGAGTCCGAACCGGATTCTAGCGATAGGTTGTCCCACCATGTAGCGAGTGGCCACAGCTGATCCCCCATGGTTAGATAATAGTTTGCCCTGCTCCCTCGCTGAAATCAACATCAACATGGCTCTGCGATTTGTGGCCAAGTCATGCCGAACCCTTCTCCAGCGCGGCGATCGTCCTTTGACCTGGACCCGAACCCTGGCCCACTATCCCGTCAACGATGCCATGTTTGGGTTGGACGAGGATCGCCAGAAGTTGCGGGAAGTCGCCTTTAATTTCTTCCAAAAAGAACTGGCACCCCTGGCCAAGGAGATCGACAAGCTGGATAATTTCAAGTAGGCTATGAAAATATCCTTACAAGGGTTTTGTAGATTTCTTTTTAATGGGATTTTAGGAAATATTATTTGAGTTTATTCAAATATTATAATACCATCTGGCAGAGTCAAAGTACTCGATTTTAAATATTTGACTTACCATTTCCTTGTTTTTAAAGGGACATGCGTCCTTTCTGGAAGAAACTGGGCGATCTTGGCTTCCTGGGCATCACCGCGGAGCCTGACTTTGGAGGCACTGGGGGCAGCTATCTGGATCACTGCATCATCATGGAGGAGTTCTCGCGGTAAGATACATATACATACAAACATATGTTCTTTCAAGGGAATTTAAATATTCCGACTATGAAAAATAGGTTTAATTTTATTTATTTATCACTGAAACCTAATCGTAATCCTCCAGAGCTGCTGGCGGCGTTGCTCTATCCTACGGAGCCCACTCCAACCTGTGCATCAATCAGCTGACTAAGAACGGCACGCCCGAGCAGAAGGAGAAGTACCTGCCGAAGCTGTGCAGCGGGGAGCACATCGGAGGACTGGCCATGTCCGAGCCCGGAGCTGGATCCGATGTGGTGTCCATGAAGCTGCGCGCCGACCGCAAGGGCGACTACTACGTGCTCAATGGATCGAAGTTCTGGATTACGAACGGATCCGATGCCGACACCCTGATTGTGTACGCCAAGACCGGAGGCAGTGGCGTGCCGGACAAGCACGGCATCACCGCTTTCATCGTGGAGACCGCCTGGGAGGGCTTCAGTGTGGCCCAGAAGCTGGACAAGCTGGGCATGCGGGGCAGCAGCACCTGCGAGCTGGTCTTCCAGGATCTCAAGGTGCCCGCCAAGAATATTCTGGGCCAGGAGAACAGGGGCGTCTATGTGCTGATGTCGGGACTGGACTTTGAGCGCCTGGTGCTGGCAGCCGGACCCGTGGGTCTGATGCAGGCCGCCTGCGACGTGGCCTTCGACTATGCCCACCAGCGCAGGCAGATGAACCAGCTGATCGGCGAGTTCCAGCTGCTGCAGGGCAAGATGGCCGACATGTACACCAAGCTGAGTGCCTGCCGCAGCTACCTGTACACGGTGGCCAGGTCCTGTGATGCGGGCAATCGCAGTGCCAAGGACTGCGCCGGCGTCATTCTCTACACCGCCGAGAAGGCCACTGAGGTCGCTCTGGACGCAATTCAGATCCTCGGGGGCAACGGCTACATCAATGAGAACCCAACGGGTCGCATCTTGAGGGACGCCAAGCTGTACGAGATCGGGGCGGGCACCTCTGAGATCAGGCGCTGGCTCATCGGTCGCCAGCTGAACCAGGAGTACAAGTAAAGGGAGCTTAGCTCTTGCATTTACGACCCCAAAACCAGAAACGCATTTATTGACAGACTAAATGTTGCATTTATTTTTATTATGAGATTTATAAAATCTTTTTATTGTGTATAATTGTTTGTGTGCCTTAATAAAGAAAATAGGAAACTTAATAGAATGATTCATCGATCTAGCATCCCGTACTGTCGAAGCTTTGACAACGAGGAGGAAACGAAGAGCTAGAATCCCTCGAAGAAGACCTAGAATCCTTGGTCAACCATTCTTCAAAGAACTGGGAAGTCTAAAGCATCGTTGAAGGGACAAACGCTTTTCCCAAACTGATCTAGCCTAGACGATTGTTCCCATCTACAGTGGCGAGCAAAACTGATTGCTCATCGATAAGAACCAAACTATATTAGCAAATTCGAAAATTTTGATTACATTATTTTCATAATTTTATTGGTAACAACTAGGCGTAAGACAAAAATAATAAGGCAGTTCAATTCTATGAGTCTAAAATAATAAACGAGAATTTCCCCAGAAACAAAGGACTGAGAATCAAACTTAAAGGCGGAAAAGGATCTAAGGAGATACTTACAGATACCCCCATTTCTACCAAGCCTAAGTCTTGTGCAACCTGATCGGTGGCACACTTCAGCTTTGATTTCAGAGAATTATGCCAACAAAAAAACAAGGGACGTTGTCGACAATACAAAAGGATTTGTCAGCCAACTAACACAAAATGTTGTAATTGTCCGAGTATGAGCAATGTGACCCATAGGGACCATCATTTAAAATAACTTCCGGGAGGCTAAGTATTATCTAATTGGAGCTCAGACGGTACAACATTTTTTAATGACAAAGGTAGCAACCAAGTATTTTAGGACTCAGATTCTCCATGAGTTTAAAAATGATTTCCCTATTAATAGAAACAATCCAGCATTATTCGATAAAATTGAATAAAAACGTCTGAAATTTGAAATACAAGTTACAAATTAAATAATTAATCATTTTTAATGTGCTAGCTGGTCTAAGGAGTCCAAAATTAACAATTTTTCGTCAGACAGAAAGACACAAAGCTTGAGTAGACTAATGAATGATGCTGCCGAACATTCCGATGGAAACAAAACGATTTTAAATTTGGTGACAACATTGGAATCTGTTGCACGCAAATGACAAAAGAATAGAGCAAAAAAAAACAATAATTTATTTTTTGGCGCCGATCGAGCGGGTTTTTATGCGTCCTTTTAAAATGTATCATTCATATTTAAGTATGACATTAAATTAGGTCGGGAGCTAATTCGAGAGGCGATTTATTTGAGTATGATAATGTATGTACAATTTTAAATTGCCTTTTAGTGTAAAGCACACACATTTAGGTACCAGGTATCTCACAGTCGAGCACAGTCGACTGTAGCTTTCTTACTTGATTTTTTTTTAACCAAATGGTGATCCGACGCAGGCAGTCAAAATAGTGGAGAGATGGATTGGAAATCCACATTTTAAATCGATAAAGAAAGGTAAAAATTAAAAACACACTCGCCACATTGTTAAAATATTTTTTTTTTTTTATTAATTTACAAAAAATACACAATTGAAATATGCAACTGCATACACGACTCGCATATGTACGTATATACAAAGATATAAGAAATAATAATGATTACAACAAGTAGAATTCACAACTTTAGAACGTAGAACGTAGATAGGTGTTTTACATAGACATTGACTGTTCCTCATTGGGTTTCCTCCTTTTTAATTAAGGTTACACGCATTACAAAATAATAATTCATGTTTTTAGTGCACAGTAAAAATTTGCATCGAAATAACAACGAAAGTGAAGAATCAATTGTTAAGGGTTAATTTGTAGTTTTGTTTGGATTTTAGATTTTAGTTTTTAGATTTTAGATTATAGATTTTAGATTTTAGGGCTCGCCTGACTATATAATAAACTGCTGTTTATGGCTCGCTTATCGATATCTCGATATATGATGTATTGGCAATTGAATGGCGGATAAACAACGTAGAATTACGAACAGATTTACGAAAACATATAAAGTCGAGTGGCGATTATTAGGTGGTTAATAGTAGGGATAGAGGCATATATAGACGTAGTTCGCTAGAGGCTAAATTACAATTAATATTAAATTACTTCTATTAGTATGTGTGTGTGTGTATGGGGTGTAAATGTTAAAAGCACTTTTGGCAGACATCGACAGGCTCCTCATCATCAAGCTAGAACATTCACTTAGGCAACTAGGGAGAGCTCGATCTACTCCAGTCGAAAACTATGCTTCTCCGTCTTGGTCTCCGAGCGGGACTCCGTCGTGGTCGTGAAGGACTTGCGCTCCATCACGCGCTGTGTCATGGAGGTGAGTCGCTCCGAGCCCTGGTCCACGATGCTGATCTTGCCGCCATCCGTGTTGAGGGTCATTTGCGAGAAGCTCGATTCCAGGGGCTTGACCACGCCGAGATCGCTGCTGTTGTCCGCCTTGTCAAAGTTACGCGTCTCATATCTAGGGATTAGCATTAGGATTAGCAGGAGCAGGGCTTAAGCCTTCTAGTTAAAACCCACCTGGACGTGTAGCCCTCGTAGTTCTGTCCCGGATAGCCATTGCCGCCCGTCAGCTGCACCACGCCGCCCTGGCCAAAGGTCTTGTCATGCAGATCCTGCACGCACGCCTCCAGATTCCGGTTGACCGTGGGCTTCTGCGGCACCGCCGGCGGAGAGGAGTTTTGCGTTTTAATGCTGGACGAGGACGTCTCAAAGCTGTGCTGGTAGTTGGTGTTAGTGCTGGGTGCGGGGGTTAGGCCATTGCTACCACCCGGACTGCCCGGGTAGGGACGGGGCACTGCATTGGCTGTTAGCTTGGGATTAGGGCGGAAGCTACTGTGACTGCCGGACGTGGCTGTCTGCATGTTAGAAATGGTCGTCGACAGCGGCGGCGGTGGTGGCGGGAAGTCCCCGTTGGGCTCATCCATCGCCGGATAGTTGGACGGCGGCGGCGACACCGCGCCGGGGTGATGGAAGTGCTGGGGCTGCGGACTGGCGTAGCTGTAGTGGTGCTTCTGCTGCTGCTGGCTGCCGCCGGAGAAGTAGCTGGGCGAGCTGGGCACCTCGCCGGAGCCGTAGTAAGTGCCTCCGCTGCGACCCAAAGTCTGTTAGGGTTACGGGGTTACAGAGGAGAGAAGAGGTTAGAAAGGTTACGTGTTAGACTGGCTGCTAGCCCCACACCAGGTTAGGATCACTCCGAGTTACTCTACTGGAAGTGGTGCCCCAATTTCGCCCTCGATCTTAATGCCAATTTCTAACGATAAATAAAGAGTGAATAAGGTATAAAGCTCATTCATACATTGTTCTGGCTCCTGTTGAGCGTCCCGTAGGCCATCTCCGTGTCGCTCTCGTCGGTGGTGAATCCCTGGACGTTCTTCGCGTAGCGCTGCGCCTGCCGCACATGCTTCAGGCGCTGACGCGCCTCCTCGAGCTCCTTCTCCTTGCGCAGCACCGCCGAACGGGCGTTGATCTCCTGCGCCATGCCGTCCACCATCGATGTGTTGATCTTCAGCGAGTGCTCCTCCTCCGCCTCCAGGCCCTGCTGGGCCGAGTGGACCAGGTTGTCGGTGGACTTGATCACCGCATTACCGGCCGCCTGCAGACGCCGTCCGGCCTCCGAGTTGGGGTTGGACTTCACCTTGCAGGCAATCAGCAGCTGGGCCGTGGAGGCGGCCACCTGCTTGGCCGTGGAGATGAGCATCTCCTCGGTGCCCACGCCGCGCACCAGGTTCTGGGCAGCCTCCACCAGGCTGTGCGTGGCGGCGGCCACCAGGCGGGCGGCCGAGATGAGGCCCTCGGACCACTGGCCATCGTCGGAGCTGGTCAGAGGACGACGCGCCACCTTGCCCTGGTCGATAAGCTCTCGCTGGGCGGCGTTCGCGGCGCGCACCAGGGCAGCCGAGGCGGCCATGATGCCCTTGGCGGCCTCCAGAATCATTTCGTCAAACTTCATGTTCTCGTCGAGTTCGATCTGTGTTTGTGGCAGGAAAGGCGGAGATTAGTATGTATTTGGGACTGGGAATAGGAATAGGAATAGGAGAGTAGCAGTCACCAGGCCATTCTGTTTTAGTCGAGAGTTCGAGCCGAGAGGTTTAGTAGAGTGGCGAGGGCCACAGTAATAATATGTTTGATTCCTGGGTGAACTTTTGAATGTAACAACCAAGAATATCAAACATATCTCACTGGAGCCCTCAGTTAGTTCGTTTTAGGGATAGGTCAAGCACCGCTTACAGACTAGGATGAGTTGCTATCATTAGTTGTCATTCACCGCTTAGAAACTATGAAAAAATATATAAAGAGGAGCTCGACTCACCGTCACATCCGCCTGGCGACGCGGACGCAGCGAGGCCAGCTTCTTGGCCGCCGCATCGATGGAGGCAGCGGCGCCCAGCAGCTCGTTCTCCGCTATGACTGTGGGATCCTCGGGGTCGATCCAGTCGGAGCCCTTGAGCAGCCTGGCCATGGCCACCAGGTCGGTGACGCACTTGGCCACGCGCCGCGACAAGTGCATGCGGTCGTCGGCGCTGCAGTTGTGCAGGATGCCGTTGAGCAGCTCGCGATAGGACTCGCCCACCGCCGTGCCCGCCTCCAGGGTGCGCATCCGCAGCTCCTCCGTTTCGGCGCAGTTCCAGGCCACGGAGCGGCAGACGATTAGCATGTCGGAGATGGCACGGCGACCCAGATTGGCGGCCGCCACGATGTCAGCCTGCAGGTTGGAGGTGCCAGCAGCCACGGCCTTGGCAGTGGCGGCCGTCACGTTCATGGTCACACGGATCAGGTCCTCGGGGCCCACTTGGTTGCTGCCCACGGGGGGAGGAGTGTGCATGGCCTGTAGGGGTGGGAAAAAATCTTAAAACCTGATATCTTTATACCCTTGCAGAGGGTATTATAATTTTGCCATGATATTTGCACGCAGTCTCCGACCCCATAAAGTATATATATTCTTGATCAGCATCACCAGCCGAGTCGATCTAGCCATGTCCGTCTGTCTGTTCGTCCGTCTCTCGGTTTCTACGCGAACTAGTCTCTCAGTTTATGAGCTATCGAGTTGAAATTTTCAGCATAGCCTTATTTCTTTAGCACGCAGTATATATGTCGGAACGGAAATCGGACCACTATATCCTATAGCTGCCATAGGAATGATGGCGAAATAAATGTAAAATAAATTTTAACTTCTCTGTTTCTCAACGTAACTCTTTAAATTTCGAAATATAGCGGTTTTTACGGTTTAAGAATTACGGTTTTAGTTTCATTAAGATCAGACAACTATATCATATAGCTGCCATAGAAGCGATCGGTTGATTTATACGAAAATGTAAAATTATACATGTAAAATGTAAAATGTAAATTTTAATGACTATACAAACTTCGGTTTACCGAAGATAGCTTTCTTTCTTGTTTTTATATGAGTTTTACTTACCCGAATCTCCTGGGAGATGGCCTCCACGGTGGCCTCCATGGCCCGCGTTCCGCGCGTATGCTCATCCTCCACAGCCTTGACGGTCTTCAGCAGCGAGGACACATTCAGCACCATCACCTATTCGATTTCGAGTGTAAATTGGTTTGGCAGAGCAGAAATGTTTGGTGGTTAATGTTTGGTCGGCAAAGAGGTGATTTTGGAGAGAGTTACTACTAGATAGAGCTACGTCTACATACTACTTTTGACTACTGAACAGCTTGGACTACCAACTACAACATTCTAATTGGCTTTGGCACTCTTACAAATCAAAATAGAAAACTAATAGATATTCCAATTATGGGTTTTTATTATTCGCATAAGTAATAAGTAATAAGAATTAGTTTTAAAAATGACTTGGTAACATTGATAGATACGAGATAAATAATGGGAACTTCTAGGCGCTAGGTAAGCCTCATCGAATCCCTTCCTTAAAAGCTTTAAAGGTGGATTTGGGACATGCTCTTCCCAGCACTTACAAGTTCTCTTACAATCGGTTTTGAATTCAACTTTTCGAGTGGCAAAATTATGTTTCATTGTGTTCTGAATGGATTAATGCAAGTCGAACGAGGAGGGACACGGACACGGATGGTTCTCAGTTGGCCATGGCGATGGAGATGTCGATGTGGCTGCTGCTGCTGCTGAGGAGGAGGTGGTGGCTGCCACGGCGGATGTCTGAGTGTGGGTTAGTTTCTGAATGGCCGTTGTGGGCAGCTGCTTGGCAAACATCTTGAAGCGTCTGCTTTTTACGTATTTTTCGGTTTATGCGGATGGAGATTTTGGTTTGATATCGATTTGATAGCAGATTGTTTCCACAGCGAGCGCAGCGCATGAAGAGAAGGAGGAGCGTGTGGAGCGGTTTTTGAATTCGATTTGCATTTTGTACAGTTCATGAGTGGTTTTTTGTTTGTTTTTATTTTGTTTTTTGTTTTTTGTGGGAAAAAAGAAGAGCAGACACGTCGAAGGCACAACGAATTAGCAAAACGAAAAAATACATCAATTTATGGATTTTCCCATTTGGTTTTTCTTTATACAAACGTGGGAAGTGGTGGGTGGGTGTGGGAGAGATGGGAAGGGTGGTTTGGAAAGGGTGGGTGGGTGTCTTGGGTGCCTCGGTGGTTGAGAGAGCGCGGCGGTTGAGCAGTTGCAGGCAGAGCTAGCCAGGAGGAAGCCACAAGGGATGGCACTGGGATGACCAGGGGGTTAGAGCCTGAGCCGGGGCAAGGGTGGTTCTTGTCCGCCGCCGCCGATGCCGCGGGGAAATAATGCAAGTAGTGGGCTTTCATGGGAGTGCGTTCGGTTAAACATTGATAACATTAATAACATTAAAGGAAACGAAAACGACAACAGCGAGAGAGAGCAGCAGCAGAAGCTTAAGGGAGCAGAGTGGGATGCGATTTCCATTCTTTTGTACGAGTATTTAAAAAAATCAGCCAGCAGCAGTTGGGGTTATTCGAAATATACACAGACAGATACATTTATTTGGTGGGGTTTTCCTATATTATTTTGGTTTTGTTTAATGTACGGGTAGATGAGTGCCAAAGCCAGTTGATGTTTATTTATGTTCTGTTTTCAATATGCCACAAACAACATTTATGTATGCGCTTTACATATTCTTGCATGGAAGAGAAAATATTATTGAAGAAATTAAATATAACCGATAAACACTATCGATAAGGTCCGAGTCGAGCAGGGGTGCCACGGAAATAATTTTATATTTAATTAGTTTAACATTTTGTAGGATACTTTTGGCCTGCAGTTCAAGAGATTTCAAATCCACAACTAATTCTGTGGCATCCCTGCATAAGTTAGGTCTGTTCTAAGGTCCAGTCTTTTGTAAATCTTTTTTTAACTCATATAGAGCCAATAAACCCAATCGATAAGGTCCGAATCGAGCAGGGGTGCCACGGCAACAGTTTTATATTTAATAAGCCTAAAGGTAGGCAATGTTTACAATTTTGTAGCATACTTCTGTGGCATCCCTGCATAAGATAAGTCTGTTCTAAGGTCCAGTCTTTTGTAAATCTATTTGAAAACTCATAAATAGCCGACAAACACTATCGATAAGGTCCGAGTCGAGCAGGAATGCTACGGCCATAGCTTTATATTTAATTAGCCTAAAAGAAGGGCAATGTTTAACATTTTTTAGCATACTTTTGGCCTGCATTACAAGGGATTTCACATTCACAACGATTTCTGTGGCATCCCTGCTTAAGTTAAGTTCGTATTCAAGTCCCGTTCTTTGTAAATCTATTATTTAAACTCTTAAATAAAATTTTAGGGACAAACCATAACCATTTCTAGTCAGTTACAATTTTGGTGAGTTAAGAAGAGTAAGAAACTAATGCAGAATTATTCGCTTAAAAGTAAGCAACACCTCCTTATTAAGGTGACTTTAATACCATTTTATTTAAGTGAATTATTCTGCGAATACTAAAAGCCACAACAACGAAAGCTTAATAGCAGAGATTAAAAAAAAAAAACTACAGAGTAAGAGAAAGACTTTAAGAGAGAGAGAAAGAGAGAAGGGGACTAGATAGGTAAACTTGGACTTGAACTCACCCTGGCGCTCTCCTTGAGGCCCTGCATGGAGGGATCGTTGATGGGCTTGCCCGAGGCCAGCTTGGTGCAGTTGATCAGGTCGCCCAGGGCCGAGGCCACATCCTTGACGGCATTGATGACCATCACCTGAGAGTCGGGCTGCGAGGATCCCAGCGAGCAGGCGCCCCGCTTCACTGCCTCGGCCAGTTGGGCTGAATTAATAATAAATTAAATAATTATAAATAAATCCCTTAAAAACTCTTCATATCCCAAACTCACTTATGGTGGACACTGCATTCTGGGCAGCACTGGCCAACTGATCCTGGGTTCCAGCCGCTCCGGTGACTAACACCTTGGTGTCCTCGACCAGAGCCTTGGCCGTCTGCAGGATGTGCTCGCGATGATCGGCGAAGCTTCCGTCTCCGTCCGAGTGCAGGGTGCCGGCGGTGGCGAACATAATGGTCGTGTCCAGGTCGCCAATGATGCCCGACACCGTGTGGGCGGCATTGATGCAGGCCTGGGTGCCTCGCGATCCCGCCTGCAGGGCGGCCAGCACCTGGGCCACCTTCTCGGACACCTCGCGGGCGTTGCGCGCGATATCCTTCTGGGCGCCCACGTCGTTGGGTCGGGCGCCGCCCGCCGAGGACTGGATCATGGAGCTGACCGAGCGGCCCAGGTCGATGACCGTGGTGCGGATGCGCATGGCCACGTCCGGCGAGGTGGTGGTGGTGCTGGCCCCCACCGAATCCTGGGTCAGCTGCTGGTAGTGCTGGGTCATGTCCACCGCCAGCTGGGGCAGGGCCGCCGGCTCCACGCTGCTCTTGGCATTCATCTCGTTGGCCAGGCTGGCGATCTCCTTGGCCCGGGCCACCATGCGCGTCTGGTAGTCCACGAAGGTGTCCGAGTAGGAGGCGTTCAGCAGCGACTGCCGCTTGTCCGTCAGCCGGGTGATGGACCGGTTCACCTGCTCCATCAGGCCCGTCACGATGCCCGTCTCCGCGCTGATCTTCTCCACCGTCTGCTGCAGCTCCAGGATGGCCTCCCTCGTGCCGTCGATGGCCTCGTCCAGGCGGGGATGGGCGTGCGTGGCCCGGGGATTGCCGGCCGAGTCCTTGGCCGACTGCACCAGGGTGATGGCGCTCTCCACCACCGAGCGCGTCTGCTGGATCAGCGACATCTGCTGCTGGCTGTGCACGATGTGGGTGCAGGCCCCGATGGCGCCGTTCACCATGGGCACCACGTAGCGCGAGATCTCGCCAACGGCGTGGCCCAGCTGCTCGGCGTTGTTCTTGCCCGCCACACGGATGGGCTCCAGCTTGTCCACCAGCTCCGAGGCGGAGTTCATGGTCTGGCCACTGAAGCCGTGCAGGTTGTTGTCCCGCCGCTGGTTCAGGCCCTGGGCGTTCACGGCCAGCGCACAGCTGTCCAGCTCGCGGGTGCAGGTGCCCAGGGTGTGGAGCACCTGCTCGCACTGCGCCTGCCCCGGCGCCTTGTCCCGGATGTTGTCCACCAGCCGCTTCACGGACTCCGACACGGGCGTGGAGTGCATCGAGAGCTGCTGCCACACGGGCGGATTGTCCGGCGAGAGGGCCAGCGACTTGGCCGCCTTGACCATCTCCACGACGCCATCGATGACGCCGCGTCCCGCCTGGATCACTGGCTCCTGGGCCTTCCTACCCTCCGCCGAGATCTTGGCGGGCACCGAGCTGAACTCCGGGCTGGAGGCGTACTGGCGCACGGCCTTGACGGCCTCGAGGAGGGGCTCCACCAGGCGCTCGCGGCTGCCGCCTGCCGGCTGCTCCTCGATCGCCTTGATGGCCTGCACCAGGTCGGAGGTGGCCGTGGCCACCTGCTTGGCCAGCACGATGAACTCGTTTTTGGCCACCGGGTTGGAGGTGTTCATCGAGGCCTGGCGGCAGATGGAGCACAGGTAGCTGGTGTGCTTGGCGATCACCGTGAGCGCGGAGATCATCTGCGGCTTGCTCGACTGCTGGCTGGCCACGATGTCGCAGTGCTGCCGGATGCCCTGGTAGGCCCACGTCAGCTGCGCCTGGTCGATGATCCCCGGCCTTCCGGCCACGCTCGACGGGTGCGAGACTCCAATCAGGTAGGCGGCCTGCGAGGAGCTCTCGATCAGGCCCTGGATGGAGTCGTTCACGCTGTTCACCGACTGGCTGAACTCCACGTGCTGCGACTGCTTGGCGTTGTTGATCATCTCGGAGATGGCGTAGCCCAGGCTGCGCGACTTGCCCGTGGCCTGCTCCACGCAGTCGAAGTAGCCCAGCTCGTTGAGGGGCTCGTGCGGGTAGTCCAGCATCAGGCGCAGCGCCTCGATGTTGCGCATGGCGTTGTCGCACTCCTTCTGGCCGGGCGCACTCTGGGTGCTGGCGTCCACCAGCTGGTTAATGCTCTCCGTGACCCCGCGGGCGGCGGCGTGCAGCAGGTTCTTGGCGTTCGGCTGGCCGGGATCGGCGGCAATGGACTTGGCAGTGGACAAAAGGGAGCACGACTGGGTGGACACGTGGCGCAGGCACTCGATGATCTGGGAGCGCACCTCCTCCTCCTGCGTCTGCCCGGCCATCTCCATGCTCACCGACAGCAGGTCCCGGTAGTTGGCCGCAAAGTTCTGAGTGGTCTCGGCCAGCAGGGCCGGCGAGTGGTAGGAGACCACGATCTGGCCCCCGGAACTGCTCAGCTGCTCGGCCACCTGCTTCAGCTCCGACTGGAGCGTGGCATAGGGCCTGCCCGAGGGCGGGAACTCGCTCATCGAGAGGATCTCGCTCAGGTCGCTCACGTTCCTCAGGGCCATGTCCACCTCCCGCTGGCCGGGAATGCAGTCCACGGCGGCGGACAGGGCGCCGGTCACCTCCTTGCCGGCCTGGGTCAGGGCATCCGGGTTGGACACGCCCTGCAGCGTGCGCTGCGCCTGCTCGATGAGCCGCGCCGAGCTGGTCACCACGTCGTCCGCGCAGTCGATGATTGCCGGGTTCTGCGTGGTGGCCGCCACTCCATGGACGCTCTTGGTGAAGTCTCCCAAAGCCAGGGCCGTGTCCCTACCCGCTGCCCCGGCATACACGCGCTGGTTGTGCAGCACCGAGGACAGGAGCTGGCTCAGGGCAATGCCCACGTTCTTGGCGGACCTCCTTAGTTCGTCGGCGGTGTTCTCCACCGTCTGGCCCGGCAGCGGACGCAGCTGGCCCGCGAGAGCTGCCTGCCGGGTGTCGTCGAGCACGTCGTGCAGCTTGCGCACCTCCTCCAGCGCCGACTCCAGCTCCTGGCCGCCGCAGGCGTCGCGCGCCCGCTGGGCCACCGAGTGCAGCTCGGAGACGGACTGGCCCAGGTGCAGGGCCCCCTTGGAGAGCTGTGTGGCCGAGGGGATGTCGGTGACCGTGGGCTGCAGGGCCCTTGAGGACTTGGACACCTGCAGGGCCGGCTCGATAAACTGCTCCGCCGCCTCAATCAAGTTCAGCTGGGCGTTGGGGTCGTCGGGCTGCGCCCGGGTGGTCTTCAGCGAGGTGACCAGGCGGGGGATGGTGTCCGCCACCCGCTTGCAGTCCTGCAGCAGCTGCTCCTTGGTCTGGTGGTCCTGGCTGTGCTGCACCGCGTTCTGGGCCGCCGAGATGCACTGCGTCGCTGCGGAGGCGGCCTGCTTGGAGCAGAACTCCAGCCGCTGGATGAGGCCCCGCTTCATGGCCGGCGTGTTGGCCGCCGTGGTGGTGATCTCGCGCAGCTCCTCGGCCGCCCGGCGCAGGGCGTTCTGGTTGTCCGTGTCGTGGGGGTTCGAGGAGCAGAGACGGGCGGCCTCCACCAGCTTGGCCGTGGCATCGGCCAGCTGCTTGGCGGCGGACAGCAGGCGACGCTGCATGTCCGCGTCCTGCTGCTGGTCCGCCTCGCCCTTGATGCTCTGGATGAGCTGGGCGGTGGTCTGGCCCAGGGTGCGGGCATGGCGCACCATCTCCTGCGGGTCGTGGGTGGACACCAGGATGTCCGTGCCGATTATCACGTTCTCCACGGGACTCAGCTCGGTGCTGGTGCGGTTCGCCTGCTCCCGCGTGCTCAGCTTCACGTGCTCCAGCATGTCGGTGAGGCTCTTGGACACATCCCGAGCCGCAGCCAGGAGATCGGCCTTCAGCTTGGGGTCGTTGCTCGCCTCGTTGCAGACCTCGCACAGGGAGTTCACTGCTCTGGCCACGTTCCTGGCCGCCGCCTCCAGCTGCTCGCGGCAGGCGGCGTTGTGCAGCGTCGGAGCCACCACCTTGGCGCAGGCCACCAGCTGGCTGGTGGCCAGGGCACACTGGCTGGCCGCTCCAATCACCCGGTTGCGGGCCTGCTCGTCCTCGCAGCTGGCGGCTATGTTCTTGGCCCGCAGCACCAGGGCGGCGGTGGTGTTGGCCACCGCCTTGGCCAGGGCCAGCAGCATGTCGTGGAGGTCCCGGTTCTCGGGCACCTCCTCCTCGGCAATGGTGCTGAGGACATGGGTGGTGGCCTCGCCCACGCGGCTCGCCGCATTGATCAGGTGCTGCGGCGGCTCCTTGCTCTCCGGCTCGGCGGCCTTGAGGAGATCGCTGAAGGCGTTGCACAGGTTGCGGGCCGCCTCCAGCAGCTGGTCCCCGTTCGAGTCGTTCTCCATGAGGGCGGCAATCAGACGCACCTCCTTGGTCACCTCGGGTATGGTCTGGGCTATCTGCGACACCGAGGCCGAAATGGCCTCCGTGTCCACCTCGTCCGGCTGCGAGGCCGTGATGATCTGGGCGGTGGCGGCGCTCATGGTGGCCACATGGCTGCTCACGGCCTGCTTGGAGGTGTCCAGCGTGTTCTCGCGCCACTCAATGGAGCGCATGTCGCTGCCCAGCTCCTGGATGGGTGCCTGCAGGGAGCAGAGAAGGTGTTCCTGAAGGGATTATTGGGGAGGAGCTAGGGAATATCTTACCCTGGTGCGCAGCTCCTCGTCAGCGCGAATCAGGACATCCTGGCCGGCGGAAATGTAGCCCAGCAGGGCTCGCTGTGGCTCCGTTAGATTCACAGAACTAATGCGAACTTCCTTAGTCTAAATACATTAATTAACATTAATTATATAAATTATTAAGCAGCCACTCCTGCTGAATGCATACTTGGTGAAACTCTGGATGACCACTGGCTGTTCTCAGAGATAGCAGCATGTCGAGGGAGGGATTAGAGATTAAATGAGATTAGTTAGCTGCAGATGAGGTGGGGTTAAATGGCACATGGTTATGGTTAGGATTTAGTTTGGAGTACGAGTACGAGTATGTGCAGTGGCAACTCAGGAAAAAAGCGCGTGAAAATAGGTTTAACTGAGTGGAGTGAGAGTGCGGTTAGTGTGGGAGGATGTGGGTCTGAGCAGGTGACGGACAAGGCCAAGGGACAACTCACCGTGGGCGGCTGGTGGGCATGGTTCACCTGGCCTACGAAGGCGCCATACTGCACCGTCTGCACTTCGTTGTGCGTGAAGGGGCGCTCGGCTGTGTTTGAATTCATTTTTGGGCGGAATTCCAAGGACGAGGGGGGTAAAAAAGGTCAAAATTATAAATTAGCATACACAAGAAGTAAGCAAGTAAAAAGTAAACAAGCAAATAAACTTATTTTATATATATGCTGGCTTACAAGATAAAATAAAACCATTTAAACTTTAAGCTTTAAAAGCTTGATTCAGCTTTTTGTATAAAGTTTAGATTCGTTGATTACATTCAAAAATATAAAAAGAACTATTTAAAAAAAAAATTGCGGTATCTTTTCAATGCTAATTAACTAATTTATCAATGTTATCTTAACAGTGATGTTTTGTTTTGTCTGTCCATTGAAAAATAAAAAAATAGTTGCTCTATTAAGTAAAAATTAAACAATTACTTTGTGTAATCTTTTCCACTGCACTATGCGGAATTTGACAGATTTTTGGAATAAATATATTTTTTAAAAGTATGCCAATTTTCGACTTTTTAATTTTAATGTATTAAGACTTGATCAAGCTTTTATGCTACAACTTAAAAGTCTAGTATTTAAGTATGTATTAAGAATTGATCAAGCTGTTACGTTACATACTGCAATCGTTAACTTAACAGTCTACAAAGTTGTATGCAGATATGTTTAATTTTACCCGATCTCTCCCAGGAAAGCATTAGGATATAGTTCTCTGATACAGATAATTTTCATTCAGAATTTTCCTATATACATATATAATTACGATTAATTTTTCAAAAAAATCGGTCAATTTCTGTTCAATTTGCAAAAGTAGAACCATAATATCCTTAAAAAACCCTAATTTAATCATTAATATGTTCATCTAGACACCAATAAATACAAACTAATTAAAGCAAGCTCTAGGTGCTTAATCATTTCATAAAATCGATAAAAACTCACCGTCATAGTTGCGTATAATGCCTGGGTGAGCCAAGCTCTCCACATTGAGTTGCTCCACGCGATTGGTTTCGTGTTGCAAGAAGGTGGCCCTGAAACCAACCAGAAATAGTTAGCAACTAAATATTAAAGCCAACCCCCTCTCAACACTCACTTGGAAGGTGCCACCGACTCCTCCACCATGGTGGAGCCCTCATCGCCCTCGATGCCAAAGTGGTCCTTGGTCTGCTTCTTCTTGAGTATGATATCGATGTAGCCAGCGATGAGCTGGACAATCTGTTCGGCCTCCGTCGTCTGCACCGAGTAGTACTGGTTGGCATAGTCGCCAAAGTCCAGGGTGAAGGTATTCGGAGAGGCGCCCCATCGTCGGACCGTGGTCAAGGGCCACGAGACGAGAATCTCCTTGGTGCGCTCGTCCAGGCGCAGCACCGAGTCCTTGGTCACACCCAGCAAGCGGGGCACCAGCTTGTTCTTGCCATTCATCTTCTCCTTGACCAGGAAGAAGGTGACGCCATACGTGGGCAGCTCCCGGGCGGTCTTGGTGTACAGGACCTTGGCGTCGATCTCGGACAGATCGGCGTGCCTTCGGTGCTCCGCAAAGACCTTCTTCTCAATGCCCTTGACGCGCACATACGACTGAGGCAGGAAGTCCTTCAGGCTGTGAAGGGAAGGGATTTCAATGGGATTGGATTAAGGTGTTATGATAGGAGGACCTCTAATGACTCACTCTAGAAATCCGGTCTTGTGCTTGGCCTCGTTGTGCGGTCCAAACTGAATGTGGGTTTGGATGCCAGCAAATTCGCAAGCTAAGGAATCAATGGAATCGAAGTTAAAAGGGCAACTTCAGGGACTTGGCTTAAGAGGACGCACCTTTCTCCTGGGTCACGGGATGCGTGCCATCCAGAATGGCGTCCCTGGCCTGCACGTAGAGCAGATTCAATTGCACGGGATCCCGGGAATCGATGTTCTGGTCCGAGAAGAAGAAGCGGCGACGCAGCAAGACCGTTTCGGCCTCATCTATGCCCTGCTCCCTCAAGGTGCGACTGACATCCACCCAGTTCACTGCAAGTAAAGCCCCGCCTTAGAACCTTTTCCTTTGCCAGCAAATTCTTCAAGACAACTCACTCTCATCATCCGTCTTGAGTTTCTTGCGCAAACTCTCCATCTTGGCATCGCGATCCTTCTCCATGATCTTGCGCTTGAGGGTCAGCGTGCCGAACTTGTTGTCCGGCAGATTCTCGTTCTGCGCCTCGTTGTCCTCGCGCACCAGTCCGTACTCCTCGTGATTGGTGATGCCAATCTTCGTGCAGATGACCACCATGAGCTGCGACACCGGCTGCGAGTCGTCCACGAGGATGGTCTTCACAGCCCCATCCAGCATGCGGACGCGCAGAGTGCGCAGCTTGCGGCGGTACTCCAGCGTGTCGTGGTTGTGCAGGATGTAGTAGCCCAGGGTGCGTCCGGCCTCCAGCCAAACGCCCTGCTGGTTCTGCTCGTCGGAGATGAACAGGCCATATTCGCTGGCTATAAAGGAGGAGGGAGTGAGGAGAAGTCTCTTATTTAGAGAGAGTTCTAAGTAAGGATTTAAGGGATTAAGGATTACTTACGTTGTCCTTGCACTGCCTCAGCAAACTTATCGCGGATGATCTTGCAGGCATCGAAGACTGTGGTGTTGGGCTGGAACTGTATGGTCTTGGTCACCCGACCACCCTCCAGCTGGATGCGCAGCGATAGCGTGGACATCCTGGCGTTGTCTCTGCCTCCTTGCTTCGCCTCCTCTTTCTGCTTCCTCGATTCGTGCTCCTACTCTTCTCCTCTTACTCTCTCCTCCGCCTCGTCGTCGTTGTTTCCTTGGGTAAACGTCCAAGGATGTGTGAAATGCAAAAGGCACTGCAAAAAGGAAGAGAGAGTTATTAAGTAAAGTAAAATAGGTTGAATTGAAATTGATATCATAATTTTATTAAGATAAGTAAGTAAGAAATAATCAAAAGTTTTACTGTGAAAATGTATATTTGACGATCCCCATTATCACCAGCTCCCCCGGTCCTTCGAGCCGGATTGATTCGCTTCCCAAAAATGGGTTCTTCAAATTTTATTCAGCTTGTTGTAGTTTCATTTCTCAGGGAATTGGGGACAATGTGCTATATTATCTCAGCTAGAGTAATAATCATTTTAGCACTTTTCGTTCAAAATAAACGGAAGTTATACCATGAAAAATGTCTTTCTTTTTGCTTTAAAATATATCATTACATATTTAATTTAGTTTTCCCTTAAATATTTACTTTTTCCCAATCAAAAACTCTCAACAAAAGCCTGTCGCTTCTCCATTCCGCTGGGAATTGGGGACAATGTGCTATTATTATCCCACATTATTGTAATGGAACATTAAGCTAGAGTAATATTCCGGGCCAAGAAGAGGTTGAACGTGGAAATCAGAAACCAGAAAAGCCGAAACCAAAAACCCTGAAGCAGGAACCAACACCGAAACTGAAACCACCCCCAAAGCGCAGGGATATCTTTCGCCGGGCGGACAGGGGCGGTGGACGTGGACGTGGATGTGGATGTGGCAGTTGGCAGCCACCACCCAAAACGCAGACGACCGATAAAATTGCTGATGAAAATCTTCTCCACAAACACACGCTCACACAGAGAGAGGGCAACGCAGGACACTTGAGTTTGCCAAATCAAAGCCTAAAAGCCCAGGCCCATTGTAGTTTTCTTAGGGGGTTGGCAAAGTAACCCCACGCCGCGGCATCTTCCTACTCTCTTCCTAAGGCTCTCCTCTCCATCTAGATGTCCCTCATTACGGCCGGGGCTTTGGATTTTAAGCCAAGTTCTCCTAATGCCTAATGCCTGTCGCCATCCCCGAGAAGCGGGCGTAATTGATTTTCTGTCGCCCGCTTTTTAGATCCCAGCAGCCTTTGGAAAGGACAAAGCCAAGAGCTGCCAAGCGGCCTCCTCGAAGTGTGTCACAGTTCGCCATTATTATTTTCTCTAGCTGGCGCAAAAATCAATAATTTACACAAATGTTTGCCTTTTAGCCTTTTGTTTTTTGTTTTTCGCTTTTCGCTTCGAGAGCTGCGGCGGAAGCGGAAGCACTTGAAATTTCCGGCAGGCGACACACACACAGAAACCGCACACAAACTTTCACAATTACTTTTAACGGCTGGGCAGGACGACGCTTGTTCCATATGGCGGTTATAGTTGGCGTTGGCCCCGCTCGTCGGCATCCTGTAGAGAGAGCTAGTTGGTTATGGTTATCCTTCTGCGAGAGCGGCACACGTCTGCTGTCCACGGAATCTGGCACGTTAGTGATGAAAAGGCTGACTCAACCTTTGGACTGAGAGCGGCAGAGCCGCCGGCAGAGGATGCGGCCGCGGCAGAGGGATGCTGCTTCGCCGACGTCAGCATCCTGCTGACTCCGGTGGTGGCAAGCCGCCAGGAGGAAAGAGAGAGCCCCAGAGAGCGGCGCCGGCGCCGTAAATTCCCGAAAGAGAGCAGAGTTTGACCCCAAAGGGTGCAGCCACTGGGAAAAACACCCTTCTCTGTGAGAGACTGGAGAGTTCCCCTCGGAACGGGTGTAGACTTTTCACGGCGCCTGAGTGGCGCCAGTCGGCCGAAAAAGTATCTGAATCCTGCGCAGCATCGGCAGGCACACAAAGGAGGCGCAACCAAGGGGCAGGAGGAGGCCAACAATTGCTGCGTAATCTGATACGGAGCTACACTGCGCCAGAGGACGACAGGTCCAATGAGGGGACGGGCTGTGCGCAGACAGGACGAGGCAGTCGAAGTTGTCTTTAAATGATGCTAAAAAAGTATTTAAAGGAAATATAATACAATTAAGGGTTTACTGGGATCAGAATGGCTTAAATTGTGTGATTTATATTATTCTTAAAAAAATTGCAAGATACATTCCTATTAAATTTGATTTAAAAGAAAGAATAAATTAGTTTAGCTTGAACTTCAAACAAATATCTGTACTTTCTGGCATTTTATTTATATCTTATTGAAGCTTTAACATAACGTTTACTCATTTTTAGATCTAACTCTCGCTCTTCAAGCAAATATATATTGTAATACAATACCACCCATTAAATCAATTAACTTTATACGCTCGTACATGTCAGAGAAGAAAGGAAAAAAAGGACAACTACTAATACAACATCCTCATCCATTCCTTCTAAAAAAAAACACAAAGAAAAAGCAAGTGAATAAAGAAAACTGTCAGTGTCACGTTGGGAAAATGGATGAAAGACAATGAATGGGATAGATTTCAGTGAATAACACTGACTTTCATGAATATATTGATGAATCAGAGTCACTATCTGGTTCAATGGACTCTGAATATCATATTTCTCAGCAGCTTTGCTTGAAATAAACAATTTGCGGCATTATTCATTATTACAGATGGCTAATAAAACACCATAACTGAGGAAATATTGCTTAATTTTAGTGCAATCTGAAATTGGCCCTGGGCTGCCACGAATTTTCACTTAAGCACAGCAGTTTCCACTCCTCCACCACCTCCTGCTGTCCCGGCCCACTCTTTTCCTCCTCTTCCAACTCCTCTAGCCAAATGCAAATGGAACCCAGGCCAGGAGTCGGAGGTGGCATCGAAGCCTCTCGCTAATTGGCAACCACTTTCCATCCAGAAGTCACACTGAGCTGCTAATGGATGTAATTTACGGCCAGCAACGTTTTTCCTATGAGCACAACTAATTAATTGACTGTGGATGTGGATGTGGATCCCAAGGCGACTTGTGGATCTCGTACTTTTATAAATTGAATTCAGGAAAAAGAGAATTTCTAGTTTTACGATCTTTGGATTGGTAAAACTTAAATTTGGTATAAATCTAAAATAAATCAAATATACAATTTGGTCACGTATTTATAGTATATCAAATATCTACAACCAAAAGAAAAAAAAGAAGAGAGTTTAACCTTTCTACGCGTTGTCTTAAAAATATACTCAAGCAGTATAACAAGTTTAGTAAAGATTTAATACTTCATAATATCAAATGTTTCAATTTTGTATTTTCGAGTATTATTTTTATACGAACTGACATCAAAAATTTGATAAAATATGGCGTTAGCTGGAATTTTGTGCTTTTCTGTTTGCCGCGTTTGTGAATTTTCTCAAGTCTTGGTGCAGATTAGAATAATTTGTTAACTTTCGTAGTATCAAATTAATAAGCATCCTATTAAGAAATTGTTAATACTCAAAAGTATAGAATTTACGTAAGAATAGTATAGTTTCGATGACGATATTTTTCGGGGGCTTCAACTTCAGCATTAGGTGTGGAACATTAATACTGACGTTGCTGCAATGACCCCTTGTGAGCTTTTCACTTTTTCCGTTCTAGTTCGAAATTTGAGAAAAGCCTTTTGCCAAAATTCCCATTAAAATTATTTTTAGGGAGTTTAGACCAGCTTATATTCAAAAAACCAACTACAAACTTAAAAATTTAGCTTTTTCGACGGAATATCTACCTAGAAAACCTAATTACTATGAAATATTTCGTATTTAATTTTGTATTAAATCAGATGCAAATCTGTTAAATATCTCATATATATAGTTTCTACAACAAAGTAATCTAATAACCTTCTAAGTAATGTGATTTTCCCCAAGTTTTACTTACTTTTCGAACACTTTGAGAGGCTCATAGTGGGATTTTGTTTACAAAGGACGTTCTTTTCGAAGATGTTTTTATAAACTTATTTCTCGGTAAGTTGACGATCGAAAAACGTTAAGGCACACAGAGCTTACGATTACGTTTTTTTTTTAGCTTAACTCTTATAAAGGCACGCTCGGGCGTAGTGTATGTTGTTTGGTGTGTGTTTTTTTGAGTGGTGTGTTAGTGTTTCGAGTGTTTTTGGTGTTTTTTGTGGTGTTTAATCGATCGGCTTGACGTTGTCATCGAAAGGCATTGCGGGGTGTTGAAGGGAGATTTTAAAAATCGTTGACTGCGACGGCAGCGCTGGAGCAGGCGAGTCCTGCAGATCCTCCCGGGCTCCTGCGGCAGCTGCTCGACGAGCTGAGGCACGTTTGTGGTGTTGGCAACGGAGCGGACCGTTTTTGTACAAAAATTGTACGGAACCGAAACTGAATTTACAAAATACTCAACACAAGACGATGGCAAAAATCGCTAACAGTTTGGAAAATCTTAAAAAACGCGTATACATCATTAAATAACGGTGTGAATTTTGCAAACTTGCAATGCTCTCTGACCCCAACAAATAACGTTTAAAATTTTGTGGGTTCTCTAGTGTAAAAGCTTTCTTCGTGTAAATTTTGTAAAATATATATAAACGTGTGTCTTTGTATATATATAAATATATATCGTTAAAAACTTGTAAGACTTTGTAACAAATTTGGTTTCTTTTTTTAAGGCTTTTTGTGTGTTTTTTATGTCTGTTCTAAGGCAAATTAGTGGCAGAGTTTTAGAGACTTAGGGTCTATTAAAAGTAAAGTTTCTGTCCAAGGCACTCGACGACAACAACGCAGGGTGTGTGTTTGTGTGTGGAAAGTTAAGAATACTTCTTAGGGATAAGGCACGAACTATTTGGGACGAAAAACAAGGAACCGAAACGGCACAAAGGCACTTGACCGCCAAACTTAACGAATTATTTTTATTTTCTTTGAGAAACTCAACAACAAAACGCTTTGAAAACGCGACTTGACACTTGGTGACTTTGTGACTGTTTTTTGGTGACTGATAGCCAGTAGTCCTGGCTGGCCTGGCAACTCCTGCCCGATCAGCGGCTAGGCCTAGAATGATGTGCTATGCCGGCGACACATCGTGAGCTTCTGACGCCAGCATCATCCATTCCACTAGTCGTAAGCGTTGTGAGAATCCGCGACTTGAAGGCGTCAGATCCGCGCATGCTCCGCGGCCGGGATGCAGGACGGCATGTGCCTGGCCAGCCCTGGCTGTGTGGCTGCGGGAAAAGGATGCTGCTGATGCTGCGACTGCTTCTGCTGCTGCCGAGATCGTAAAACTGCCTAGCATTGCCCAAAAAGGGAGGGTTTGGGTTTTGGCCTTTTCACTTTGGTGCTTCCTGCGGAAAATCCACCACCAACTGGGAGCGCCCCATGGGTGGCCCGGGACCACCAATGGCTGAACTTCGCCTCCGCCTTATGTACAAGCCCAGCCATTTACTTGGCCAAGTTGTGTAAATTTGTGTGAAACAACAATTCCATCGGCGCATGCAAAATGAGTAATGGTTGAGGAATAGCGGGAGATCCTTAATTTTTCCAGCTCCATTTCTAATTAATCCGATTTCCCCTTGATTAATTGCAACAAGATGAGTTAGTTAAAGTTTTTAAGATCTCTTTAAAGCCACAGGAAGCAGGGAATGGTGGCGACTCCCATCCACATCGAACCCACTTATCTGAGCAATCTCTTTGGACGACATAAAAGCGGAGGAGGAAGAACACAGCAAAAAATAAGCTCAACTGGCGCGACTTTCTGGCGCCAAAGCCTCCATTTTGTCTGGCCATATCCTTGTGGCATCTGTGTGTGCGTGTGCGTTCGTCCTGGAGCAGCGCGTGTGCCTGCGTAGGAGTCCTGTGGCGGCCGCCAAGGAATCTGCACTGTTTTCACTTGTCTTGGGACACGTTTACTCCTTCTCAGTCATGATTGCTTCCCCCCGATCCCGATGCCGATGCCTTGCGGAAGGGATAACAAAGTGCCCTGGGACAGCGCCAATGTGGAGCCCTTTTATGTAATTTGCACAGTTTTTATTTCTGTTTGTGCTAAGCGGAAAACATAGAATTTGCCAAGAGATACAGCCGCTCGTCTGGGGCATAAAAATAAAGCCCCAGAAAAGGCATAAAGTTCAAGGAGGCATATATTTAAGTCATTCGTTTTATAGGTAGAAATTAGCTATTAGCCTTAATTGGGGTTTTGAAAGGGAACTGGGGGCAGATTGTACAATTTTTATAAAACTATGCCGTTTAAGAAAAAATTCTTGTCTTAACAACCAACTAATTTTTAATAAGGGCTCTTTGTGTTGCTTTTATATTTGCTAAATTGATTAAATTCCTATTTTTGTCTTTAAATTAATTAAGAAAACAAATGTTTTATTAGACGGCTAAAGCACTGATGAATCATCAATGAAATGTTGATGAATAATCGATGAAAAGTTAATGAACCATTGATGAAATAGATGATAAATCAACGATAAAATGTTGATGAATATTTGGCCTAAACTGTTGATGAAAAAAGCCAATTTATTTCGATGAAAAGTTGATGAATCATCGATGAATTTGTCACTGATGACGGCCTAGGACATGCCAATGATAATTTTATCAGTAATTTATATTTAATTGGAGTTCTTTCATCGATGATTCATCAACAAAACCGAAGTTTTTGTTATGACTTGTTGATGACTGGTGCTGCAGGGTAATAACAGATTACACAACGATCAAATAAATGACTTTAGTAAACTAAAAAGATTAAGGTTTTTAGGTAAACTGTTCTCTAAAGAGCTCAGATTTGCTATCAAATATTATAATATATACACCCATAAGCAATAAAAGCATATTTATCCAGATAACCTAAATGCAAGTAAAATAGTTCACAAAAAGATACACAAATCGTAGCATTGATTATGGAGTACTTAAGTATGCTAAATAATTAAACAAATCTTTGGTAAACATCTTTCAAAAGAGTAAACATTCACACAGTTTCTTTAATGGTTACCTAATTTGTAATAACAATACTACGAAGTCTGATATACTAGCGGAGAATAGAGCACAGATTTTATAAAAACAATACAAAACGAGAGAATAAAATCTTCCAAAAAAGAAATCTACCATTGATTGCAGAGCAGAAAAAAAGAAAGTATTTACTCAATCCTAATAATGATACTCCAGGCATTTGGGACCATTATTATAATTATTACTATGAAGAATAAGATAAACACATAGTGATCTCGAAAGAGGGAAAATACCCATAAATCCCCCACTTTTGATTGCAACAAAGTTCCCAAGGGCTCCTGTTTAATTTCGGAGATATCCGATGGCACCTTCTTCACTCACCTCAATTCGTTGTTAGCCGCTGGCGTTGGCTAATGGTTGTTCGATTTAGTTTCAGTTGCTTGAGAAGTTTCGCAGATAGTGGAGAAATGTGTGTTGTTGTTTATCGAAAGTTGTTTGCTGTGTGCGGTGGTGCGCCCGTGTGTTTTGTGGTGTGTGCTTGAAGGCAGTTGTAGTGTTAAAGGTAATCGTTGTTGTTACTTCGTTGCTTGTTGCGGTTGTCGTTTGATTTTGATTTGTTTAGAAGATCTGCAAATAGAAGAGCAGAGCGAACGAACGGTTAAATATGCGAGGCAGACACCGGGGGAAATGGAAAGGGGAAATGGGAATGGGAAAATCTCTCAAGTCTCGCCACGCTAGCCACTCCAAACTGAAAACGCACAAGGCATTTTTCCTGTTTTCATTTTCCATATTAGCAGCGCTCGACCTCGGATGATGGGTGGAAGAAGAGTCTCGGCCAGAGACTGCTGTTAGGTGGGGCATCTGGGAGCTCTAAGGAGAGAGGAGCTGGAGCTGGAGCTCGCTGCACATATATGGCTAGATGTTGGCATTGCGGTTAATGCCACCAAGGCAGCCGGAGCACGGCCACCGATATGTGCGCACATAGAATACCATTCCAAGAATGCTGCACCAGACTTTTCCATTAGCGTTCGCACAACGCCAGCGACTTTTGTTTACAGCAGCAGAAAATATCAATCAACACCCAAAAGCCCAAAAGAGTAGAGTGCATTGATGGAGGAGGATCGGAGGCAGAGGATCGATCGACTGGAGAGTTGTCAGCTGCAGCTGGCCAGGAATGCGGCTGCTGCGGTCTTCCATTTCTGGCCATTAACCCAAGGAAAGTCATACTGCAAGAGTATATTTGCCTAACAGCTACTGTGTGTGGTTTTTGGAATACATTTGCAGAATATAATGTATGAAATATTTACAGATTTACAGAGAATAAACTGATAGAAACCTTCTGGATAGATCTTCGTTCAAAAATCTCTCCTGCTCTTATTTAGAGATTGGAATATTTGTATAATTAATTTCGAACACAATTTATTCGTGTGACATGGGTCTTGACAGGGCTAAGACTCCCCCTCAAATCGCATTCCCAACTCACAGGTGCACACAGGTCAGTCCTCAACTCATTGGCAAGACAAAAGCCTACGGCGCGGCGTGGGCGTGAATGCCCCTGCTGATCTCCTGGCCCCCATTCTAGACTCAATGAAAGCGAATCGCGATTGTGGGCGTTGTTGGACAAGTTTCAGTGCTTAGTGGGTCGCCGGCTGATTGAGTTTATAAAATGCTACACGCTACACGGTACACTGTACACGGTACATGGGCCAGGCCATTGAGTGTGTGTGCTGCGCTGTTCTTCGCGGAGCAATCAAAATTACAAAACGATAGCGTCACGTAGTTATAGCGAACACAATCTGAGACCTTGGCACGATTCTGCCATGCGGCCAGATGTCAGGTTGGGTGCTCCGGCACGTTCTACAATGCCGTAGCTCCCGAGCAGCTGGAAGGGTTCCGAGTTGGAGTGGTTTATGGCCAAGACAGGCGACATTTCGGATGGGTTTATTGACCCGAGAGCACAGGGAAAAGTGTGTTGATCTTGCGCTACATAAGCATTTATTCTTTACCCATGAAAATTTGAAAAAAAGATTAATTTTAGCTTTTTAATAAAATTTTATTTATAAAAAAGGAAATTTTTAACTTCCAACTTTCAACATAGGAATTTTGTGACGCCGCAGCCGCAGCAACAAACCAGTGAAGTCAACTTGTAATTTTTAAGCTAAATCTAACCTTTTCTAGAGTTAAATAATTCATTTTTGAGTCAAAGCTTTTTTGTGTGCAATATTACAGGAAACGTTAGCTATTTTTCTGATATCTAGCCACTTCGATATATTTCTTAATCACACAAATCAAATTCTTACATATCATTGCCTGGCCATCACTTCTAAAGATTCACCCTCTTTTCAAGTGAATTTCTCCTGTATTTTTTGTAGCAATTAAAGATACCCCTTTAACTTCATATTTAAGCGCTAAAAAGATTCAATTGATTTCATGACATCACTTTTTTTATTAAGCACATTCATCAAAGATGATGATCAATAAATATGTCACATTTTATCAAGAGATCCCTTTAAACAGCAGACAATTTCTCTGCCTAATTCCAACTAATTAATAACTAAATCATCATTATTGAATTAAGCTTTTAAAATAGCTGTCTGTCAAAAATCACTAATAAAGCACCCACATAGGGACGCACAAAATAATACCTCATAAGATATATATGTGAACGTAGGTGATGACTACACATGCAAGTGCTTAAATCAGCTTCCAATGCTATAAATCACATCACACAACCCAACACAAAAATAAGAAATAAGAAAATGCGAAAGAGAAAGGAGATTTAAAATAAGCTGCCAAAGAAAATTCATCGTAAAATGTGTTGAAAAAAAGCCAAACAAAAAAGTTCCCTCTAACGATAAAAGCAAAACAGATTTTAATTAAACCAAAACAACATTCAGACCTCATCATACGCCATACTAGAGATGTGCCCAATCCTACATCCATTCTATATATATGTGGAAGGAACGCTATAAATACCCAGCCAAAACGAGAACTTTCAAGGTAAACAAAGTATAATTTGGAGAGCAGGCAAATCTTTTGGATTTTCCATTCGATGCGCCCGAGAAATCAATGGCTATATGCTCGAAATGGAAGGCAAAAGTGTGAAGAGCCTAAAGCCCCGCGAATGATAATACCCCACCCATCGATCTGGCACGATTTCCACGCTTGACTTTAAATAGAACGATAAAGCCAAGTATATAGAGATAATTCCACCTCAGGCGAACGAATAAACACCTTCTGCACAGATCTTTAATCCACCGAAATTGTCCCAATGCGGAGCTTTCACTGTACCTCGCCGGCGGCGATGATGATGCCGCTCTTGGCTCATTCATCTGCTCATTTCTTGCCCGGCCTCTGAGTCATAGCTGAATTTATAGAAATTTCAATTTGTGTGTACTACAAACCCGCTAGTTTGGAGGTCCAACAGATGGCCGGCCAGAGAGCGATCCCCACCGGCGACGCGCCTGATTATTAGTTGCGCTTGGGTAATGTAACGACGGCATCCAACGACTCATGCCCAGTTTTATTTCAGTTTTGATGTCAGCGGAAATTAGCAAGCGGTCAGCGAAACAGCGATAAATAGCAAATAAAAGGCCGTTAGGCAAATGTGTCACGATCCAGTGAGACAGGTACTGGAAATGGTTTAATGAGAGCAATTACGACTGCCGAAATGTACTTGGCTTAGCACACTTTTTGAACGAAACAATTATGTTTTGTTTCATGAAAGCAAGTTCACTTTTCCGGGCCATAATTGAGTATTGTATTATTTTGACCTTGCTTGTGTTAAATTTGGATTTAACCAGAGCCTATATACCTTATTTAAAATACCCTATTAATTTTAATTTTATTTAAATAACTAACAAAATAATCAGTTAACAATCACAAGTTATAATTTGGAACGTGTGGGAACGGGGTTTCTATTATTATATAATTTTTTAAAACCTTTTTAGTTCCTTTTTCAAAGAAAATAATATATTCTATACTATATTCATTACCTTTTTATTCCCTTTTTCATTTCAAATGCGATTGTCTTTATCTATTTATTATTTACCACCTTATCACAGCTATTAAACTCTTTATCTGATTCTCTTTATCGGAAATTGCACTGAAAATCGGCATGACAAGATAGACAATGCCCACATTTGTACAAATAATAATGTTTATTTGGCGATTTTGTGTTAGTTTACACATTTTTCAGCACTTATAAACAACAGTCACGTTCTGGCGTTGTTTCCTTTCCTCAGATTTTTTGGGGTCGTTCAACTCGACTGAAAGTGATCGCCAATAAACACGGTTCTGTACGTTTGAAATAACATGCTCCTTGGGCTTCATGTGATTTTCTAGTCGATGTTGAGTGGCTGAATAAAAGGCAGAGCCACTCCCGGCACTTACAGCAACCGCACAACAGGGGTCAGCTTGGCAGATTTTACTTAAGGATCTCAGATCCCTTCCACTGACTACTATATGCACCTCAGATAACCCCTGACTGGAGCTGTAATTTGAGTAAACAAGACATCGTCGTCGCCGGGGCAACTCCAGGGCCAACAATGGGGCACAAATTTGTGTATCGCTATCAGCATCGCCAGCAACAACAATGAGCCAATGATGATGGCCAAATCCAGATAAAAGATGCATTAAAAGTAACAAAATACACAAATAAACAAACGCACAGGGATGTGGCTATGTGGAATGGATAGATGGCCTGGGAAGGCAAACAAACAAATCACATCGAATGAATCGACGACAAAAGCACGTCGTCCCCGTAAAGGGGGAGGCAGTGGTGGAATCGGGTTGACTACGGGGAGAAGGGTCTTGAGATGGCCCTGTAATTTTCAATTACCGAATCAAGGTGGTGGCACTTCATAATGTGGCCAAATTATGTCAGCCGGAGTGATAGGGATCAATGTCCCAATTAGAAGCCTTTATGAAGAAGGAGCGTGTTGGTAATTAGCTAAGCTTATGATGCCCAAGCCATTGCGGAACAAAAGGAATAAAAAGAGTGAGAGTCAAGTGGATTTAATTACAAATAAAGATTGTACTTTTTAAATTAATATGACAAAAAGAAGTAATCCCAAGCGATTTCAATCTTTTCTTTATGTTTCAGTAAAACCTTGTACTTTCTCGAAACCCTTAAATCGAGCACACTTACTATGAGACACAATACAATTTCTTGAAGAAACTTTACTTTTTCCCTTTCTTTCCAAGACTAGAAAATATTTCTATAAATCTGTGTGAACTGCTCTAGATTATTTTAGTTTTCTTACTCATTCCATAATTTTCTGCATACGTGTAGTATATACGTGTAGTATATTTCCAAATTCAATGTATTTTCCTCCCCTAGAAATTACACATTTCCTGCCAACATGGATTGTGCCTTAGCTTCCTTCCGTCCGCTTCTCGATCTACATACGAAAGACATTGCCAAGCAATTTTATGATTGGATGCCAAGTTCCATTCCCATGCCACCGCCCTTGCCCACTTAGGCAGGAGCCCCTCCTGTTAGTCACCCTCGCTCTGCTGTGCCCCTCATCCAACGCCAGCGTCAGCGTCGTCGTCGTCGTCAATCGGAGACGGCAAAAAATTAGGCTCCCGCCAGTCGGGCTCCAATGGATTTTCGCACAAGTGAGTGCCAAAAGCGACAGTGCCACGCACATATTCTCGAATTTATATGTGCGTAAACGTATTTATATACAGCGATATAACAAATAGTCGTCAGGACTGCACTTGGGTGGACTTTGGGGGGCGGCCACTCGAATGCCGATGCATCCATGGGCCAAATAAGAAAGACACTTTGCTTTTCACGCCACTCAGCCACTCGCTGTGGCGACACACACAAAGCAGTTCCATTGATTAAGAGAGGCACCCCATCCCCATCCCTGTAGCCATCACCATACCCACACCCAGATGGAAATAAATTGCAAGGCAAGGCCAAGCCTAGCGATAACTGCCGATGGACACGACAATCTCGGGAAAGGGGCAGACAGCCGAGGAATAAGATAATCAAATCGGGAATGGAATGCATAAAATGTGGGGTTAAATACAGAGGAACTCTTCTCACTCAGCAGAGGGAATTAATATAGATCAAACGAAGCTGAGTCACGGTTTGAGAAGTTCACTTTTACTAGAATTTAGAGCGTCTAAAAATCGAGGGTGTTTCTTTAAGTAATCTAAATTATTTAAACCTTTTAATAATTTAATAATAATTCTGTTAAACTAAAACCATCTTGAGGGGAACACAGATATTACCAGTTGGAAACGGATACCTTTATTGATCTTAAAGTTTTTTTTTTTAGCGATAAGATAACTTGCAAAAGAGCTTTGTTTGTTTGTTTAGAGAAAAAAAATAATTATTCGATTTATAAACAGAATCACTTTATTTTGTCTCGTCTCATTCGAGGTAAATATACAAAATAATCTTATATCGGCATATCTGGAAAGATATTTAGATATGAAAGGCATAATTTCTGTACTCTTTATCCATATTAATAAAATTGAAAAACTCTTTGAAGTCGAAATATCTAGATCAACGGTGGGACTCGAGAGCCAGCAAATTTATCTGCCCGGCCTCTGCCGGCACACGCATAGTATGCACAGAATGTAAACGATCAAATTGTAACTATGTGGCTAAATCTAGTCTTTTTTAGAGTTAATTAGATATTTGTTTAAACTGATTTATTTTTTATGGAATATTACAGAAAATTGTATCTATATTTGTCTCATATTCGAAATATTTCTTACCCACACAAATGCAATTTAATGCTGAAAGACAATAGACAATTTTTAATACAAAATTACAAATCTCCAGACATTTAAATGGGATTCCTAGTTTATATATTTTAACAGGAAAAATATTCATTTCAAAAGCTTTTCTTCAATTATCATTTAAAATCCCTTTCTGTCCACTTGTTTTTTCATAGATTTTTCGTGAGTGAGACAAGTTGGACAGCTTTATTTATCCCGTATCCCTTTGGCGCCATAAAATGGAAACATCTTAAGCCCTTTACAGCCATTTTTCGTGATTACCCCGCTCGGTGTGGGTTCGGGGGTGTGACACAAACCACAACCCGTTGCAATCGGAATTCCAAAGCCGACGTATCGACTGACCGCATCGAATTCACTCGCTGACGGACTGACAGATTGATGAAGTGGCCAGATGCGTGTTCAGCCCACAAACCCAAAATCCAGCAAAAGCGGAGAAAAACGCCAATGAGTTACTGACGTAATCAAGCGGGGATTTACGACACCCACTGCGATGAGATAGGGAATGGAGGGACGGCGAGGGCGCCCAACCCACTTCCACTGGCGATAAACGTAACCAAATGAAACGAAGCGTCGGTAGTCAATACTGCAAATTAATTTTTGCATAAATCTTCGCATGCCTCTGTGCACATTCGTGTGTTTTTGCATACAAACTTGGTGACAATAAAACCAGCAATGCGTATATTTTCCCCCGGGGTTTATTTTTAGATGCGAATGCATATTCTTTATCGGCATTAATAGTAAACAAGGGGTCCTCAACTCGCGCCAATCTCCACCGATTTTAAATGACTCAACCGATGAGTGTGCGAAAAGGAAAGGCGAGTTGAATCCAATCGGAGGAGGAAGTGCTCGGAATTCCGATTCAGATGGCCGGTTCTGGTCTCTGCTCTGCTCGGCTCCCACCTCCGCCACCACTTGAGTTCCGCGTAATTAAGAAACATTCCGAAACAATAAACTATTCCATAATACGGGCAGCCCATCGAACTCAATATGGAATCTTCTTCGCGGCCCAACTTGCTCTCTGGTTGTTTTTGTTGCTGCCGCCGCTGGCCCATTTTGTTTATTTAGCATTTCGACTGTTTGATTCGGGTCCGGTGCAAAAGCGAAACATGTGTGCGGCAGCACTAAAACCCACATCGCCAGAGTCCCAAGTAGCTCTGCACAGAGAACAAAAGGTTAGGGATAAAAGTTCTGGTTCTTTAAGATTTTCTTTTCGACTTATATTGAGAGAAAAAGGTAACAATAATATATTATAAAAGGCGGCTTTATAATAAAAACCTATAAAAAAGTTTTAAATAAGAAGAAACATGCTAGAATATATGGCTATTTTATTAAAAAGTCACCTCTTTCCCTTCAGTATCCTTTGGTGACGTTAACATTTAGGAAAAAAATGCAGGGAGAATAACACCAATTTGCTGCTAGACCTCGTTGAGAATTAAAGTGGAAACCAAGTTTTAATTGCGCCTTAAAAGCCCCTTGTGTGCCTTGGACTTTATTCCGTTCTAAAGTTTTAGTCCCGAACATTCAGAAACTACACAATATGTACATAATAATAGTGTATATTTTTAGAGATTCTACCCTCGCGGATAGGAAAGGGTTGATTAAGTCCCAAGCACACAAGGGGTTTCTGCAGCATAGGCGCACACTCAAATATAAAATCTTTATACCATAATCAATGTCAGAAAATAACGTAACAGAAACCGTATCATGTTAAGATATTAATTTCAAATAAATATACTTTCTAAAAATCAAGAATTTTAAGCTCAGTTCCAGTGTTCTCTCAGTGTATCTATATATAGACTCGGCGTGTGTATGCAAGCATGTATCCGAGTGCAATACAAAACCATTGAAAATGCTGAGGCGTTATGAAAATAGAGCGCACACACCAGTTGTTATTTTTGTTTTTTAATTGTTATTACGCTGTTCTTTTTGCTTTTTGTTCTTTTGGCTGCCGCCGCAGTTGTATCTTTTGATATTGTATCGAATTGGCCGGTTGGCCTGGCTTAATTTGCCTTAATTGAGCCTGAAACATGCAGCGGACAAATGGCTGGAAAAACGAAATAAATCAGGGGTATATCGGCCGAATTAATGACACTTCATAACCGTTTTGTACTTGAAGTGAAAGTTTTGCCACGACTTTCCCTAGAAGTGTCAGTGCAATTCCAGTGGCTTTCCAAGCTGACATTTCCCATTATACACAAATCAAAAAAGGTTCGCATTTCACGCCTGCCAAATGGGGAATTCAATTAATCCCGAAATTATGAGGTAATCCTCGCTGCAAAAAATCCTCCCCGGGACACATCAATCTCTGTTTCGAAAGTTGCATGGCCAGCGCTCATCGGGAGACCTTTGCACTCGGTCTGGTCTCTCCTCTCTCCCGCCCAGAGCGAAGCGAATTAATGAATACAGCTCAATTAATAAAACAGCAAAGAAATATGCAAAGCAACAAAAAAAAAAGCACAAAAAACAGAAAAGCAGACACAAGTGGAAAATGCAATCGAAACGTGCCCCAAAATGGGCAGCACAAGCTGCCCACCAGCGTTCCACCAGTGACCGAGTTACGGATCAGTTTGCTCAATGGATTGCCTCTCTATCGAAGCCGAGTGTACACGCAGCACACCACAACCCTACACTTCATACACACACTCTGAAAAACAAAAAGAAAAACAGTCGATATATTGCCCAAAACCATTTGCAGACACTTGTAAGTACAATATGAAAATATTAAATGGTTTTGGTTCGTTAATATTTTCTTTTGGGAAAATTCCACATACAATTTGCAAACTTTTGGTGCAAAAAGACTATAAATAAACATTGGCAAACCTAATAAAAATAAAATCTCTTCAAACACTTCTGCATATTCCCCATGATTAATGGCCTTTCTCACATTTTGACGCAGTAATATTTTTCTTTCTTCTCTGATCTTATCTTAAAAGAAGGAAAATATGTGTTTCTCCATATGAATGGGATTGAGTCAGTAGAATCCTGCGGTTGGCCATTAAATACCATTAACTATGGAGCAACATTTCCAATAGAATAGATAAATAAAATCAGCACAACCTTAAATCAGCATCAAACTATAAATATAAGGAAATAATTCCAATTTGAGCAATTACCAGCATCGAGTAAGCTAGTTTCGGGCATTTTCCGACCTCACAATTTGTCAAGTGTACTAACCACTTGGCGGATGCAAACGGTCCCCACGTCCACGTCCGATATATTCGGTGGATTTGGATTTTGATGTGGCTGTGGAGCCGATGCACTGCCCACACAGCGCGGCATGGAGTGAAAATGAGCTCCGATCTCGATTTCTTTATGTTTCCGAAGCGTGTTTATGTGGCGGACATTCCAAAACCGAAGCCCCATACTAATAAGGTCAAAACGCTCCAAAGAGAGATACAGACAGAGAGCGGGCGACTGAGGGGCTTAAACGAGCATTGACATTTTGAGATAATGGATAAATAATACACAATACAAAATACGCCCACAAAATGGAGCAACGACGGCGGCGAAATTTGCCAAACAATCGGACAAAAAATGTGAGGAAAAGTACACAAAAGAGCGGAGAAAACGGAGATCGCTTCTCTGTGTGTTGAATTATGACAAAACATCGAGAAGCGCGAGAAATTTAAATATATACAGCTCCGAAGAAGAGAGAAGCGGAAAGAGCGCAAAAACAATAAATCTACTTACAGATGCAAAACAAATCTTAGCGCGTATGTGTATCTCGAAGATAATTTTTATTTACGCCCGAGCGGAGGAGGAGGAGTGGGGAGTGGGAGGCAGCCTTAGCCAGCTGCTAAGGCAAACGAGAAATATAGAATGAAAAATACATACATATCGGTGTGTATACACTCGAATAAATGCTTAAGGAATGCGCTAGTTTCTATAAATGATAAGAAAGTGCTGCATAGCTGGAGTTTTTGAGATAATAAAGATAATTTTAGATTAACCCTTTTTTAAGAGGCCTGTTCTTATTATCATTATATTCTGTAAACTGCCTAGTGGAAAATTTTAAACTATTTGTTTACTTTTACTTTGTAAACTAAAGTTAAAGTATTTTAACTTAAAGAACTATGTTTGTGGTTGGTTAGTCCCTAAATGGACTAAAGGTTCTCTTTAAAAAGTAAAAAAGTAAAGAAAACAACTTGTTCCTAAGAAGAAAATGCTGCTCAATGCTTTTCACAATGTTCTAATGATTCCCCACAGTTAATCAAACATTTCATAGCTATAAAAAGTGATCATTCTGATCACTATCTATGAATTTTTCCCCGTGCACGAGCATAAATTCAGGGGCAGACATCAAAAAGCAGACGTCGACGACGGCGCCGGCAGAGCGATGAGGTAATTTTCTGGTTGATTTTTATAGAAGCTGAGATCCGAAATCCAAACTGGGGAAAAGGGTTTTCCGCCAAGGGTTTTATGATTAGCTTTTTTGGCGCGCTCGGCGCAGGCGCAGCAACGATGAATGATTGATATCCGATTGTTACGATCCAATTACACAATGGAATCGCTTATTGGTGGCACATATTGCCGCGATCAGAGGGTAAAAATAACACCATATGTCACGCACTCGGGCCCGCGCACTCGTATTGGCCACTGATATATACCTTCTTTCAATTCCACAATTGATATTTGAACTTGAACAAATACGATATGCGCGATATGTATTTATATATATATGTGTATTGGGAGATATATATATCTCTTTTCTCGATATCGGGCGCGGCACAATCGAACGAATTGGCACCGACGGCGGATGAAATTCGAATGAGCGCAAAACGCCAAGCGCTAGGCGCGAGCGGTTCTCGCTGGTTGGAGAGCGCTGAGCGCCGAGCGAGCAACAGATGCGAGGCAACCTGCTCTCCTAATCTCCTCCAGCTCTCGCTCTCTCGCCGCCTGTTGCTCCTCTCTCTATCTCTGCTCACTCTCTGCGTCGATCGCCGCCTGCAAATGTAAACAAAACCAAATGTGCCAGCAAAAGGGAAGGCAGAGGAACCAGAGGAGCTGGCGACTGAAGAGGAGGTGGGAGGGGTGGAAGAGGTGGAGGTGCTGCCACAAGGTGATGGACCCATGCCAGTGGTGACTAATCTTTGGGGCCCACATTTACGGCTGTTTCTTTCTTCTTACAAAACGCCAAGAGGAAGCGACAAAGTGGAAGTGGAAGTGGCCTTAGTCACCCGGGACTTCTAAGAAAACATTAGCCAACTGCCTACTAGCAATAGTAATCGCTAGGCCTTACAAAGCCTATTGTTTTTGGTAAGTAGTCACCATTACATTTACAGTTACATTTGGTAAAAAAAACCTTACTACAAAAATAACTATACAAAAATTTGTTTTGAGTGGATATGACTGCTTACGAATGTATTTGGGGAGTAGAGAAATTTTATCATATTATTATAATATAAATAATAATATTATAGATGAAGAAGTAATTTTGTTTAAATACCCCAAAAATGTCAAATGCCTAAAAAGCTCTAAAAAAACAATCCCTTGATACAATGTAAAAGTTATACAACTTGAAGCAGAAAAATACTACGCATTAAGGTTACTACTATTAACTTGTTATAACCAAGACCCTTATAAACTGGTTCTCTTCCAGAGAAGCGCTCCTCGTGGAACTAAAAGTTTAAGTTTAAACTACCACTTGTTTTAAAAAATTAGGAACTTGCGGAAACTTCTCTTCCATTCTACCGAAATGTGAGTAAACAAATGACATCTTCACCCTTAAATTTTATAATTTTCCCTTTAAGACCAGCACTTTAGAGATACTTTAACTTGTGGAAGCTTGCTTAATGGAACATTTACAAGTTATTAATTATAACCCATCCAGGCATCAACATATTCACCCTTCTCTTCTACAAGTTCCCCTTAGAAGTGTCTTGGGCACTCCTCTAAATGAAATATTTGTATTGAGAATATCTATAACTTCTAAATTATAACTCATTCCCTCCATTCGACTGAAAAGTGTGCGTAAACAAATGAACTGTTGACTTCAATTAGGTTCAATTATCGACACAGAGTCCGTGGAGAGTGAGAGTGAAATCTTTTTGTGAGCAACAGCGGGATGTCCGCACGAGTCTCGGATCTGGGACCCGCGGGATCTGGTATCTCGGGTCTCCTAGGGGTTGGACTCTGCCGAGTCAACTCCACAATTAACTTGAAAATTGAAGCCAATTTGCGAATCCAATCCAACTGCTTGCTGCGAACCGGGAGCCGGGGCTATCTTATCGCGGATGGAATGGAATCCACTCCCTCGTACGGTTCAATCAGCGGCGATAAAGAGCCGTCAGACGAAAGCAACTGCTGCGCCGATAATGCGCCGCATGTTGCGGCCCTCTCACTCTGCCTCTCTCCTCGCTTCTGCCCCACGTTAATTCAATTATGTATATTCCGCTGTTCGCTGTGGCTAAAAAAAAGTTGCACTTTAATTAGCATAAAACGTAGGCAAAACATACAAACACAAACACTGCCACACAGCACGCACACACATGCGGGCGCTCTGTTACCGAAACATTTGGATGATGACCACTCGGAAAAGGGCGGAATTCGCGTGACCATGGTGCAGCGGCGCCCCCGCAGAGGCCTGCAGGGAACTCCAGGCGGTAGCACCAGGCCTGGCCTGGTGGGGGGATGGCTCCACCCCGGTAGAAGCACCCACTCGGCGGCAACAACAACAACACAAAATACGCCCGTTTACTCGTTGGCCAGGCCGCAGCTGAATCTCCACCAGCTCTGTTTGCCCACTTTTCCCGCATTTGGGGCACTGCCCGGATATTTGCCAGACGCCATGGCTATTAAACTCTTGATAACTTACAGAAACACACGGCAGGACGGGCTTAAAAAGTGCTAAAATCGAGTAAATAAAACTAACACTTTACAAAAATATTTTTTTGTTCGATTTGTGCGGTGTGCCCACAAGTTTTTTATTTTATTCGTCAGAAAAAGCCGCGGTAACTGGTCACACCTAAATTAACAGTGACGTAAGTGAACATAGGCGATGCTGTTATGTTAACAGCGCGGAAGCAGAACTGGTCACCCAAATGTTGGTGGCCAGGGCGCCAAATTCAAAGTGGAGCAAACTAAATTTGTCTTACTAAAAACACAGCTTAAAGTTACAAATCTCGAAATCCCGCAGCCCATCTTTGATTAATGTTGAGTTTTGTGCCGAATAAGAATTCGCCCCCGCGAACAAACTTGATAAATTTGTCTGCCTTTCCTGACTGTTTCCCAACGATCATCGCTTCCGCTTTGATTCTTTCAGCGAGATTGGGCGGCAGCCAAGTGTACGGCTTAAGATTTGCAACCCCCTTAAGGGACCGAAACTAGCCGAGCAGCTCGGCGGCAATAGAAATCATAAAAATAAGCGAGGAAATTCATGACTTTGGCAAAGTCAGCGGACCGCATATAGCGCGCGACTTTGGGGGCCCGTTTTCACTCGGGGTTGCAAATAAAAATAAATTTAATGTTCCTGTTTTCTTTTTTTGCTTTCTCCTTTCTCTTGGCTTGTCAAGGATATCATACATATATGCGAGCGTAATTTATGCTGCAAAACATCTCGAGCATAAACAGGAAACAAGCGTCCACGGTCCTCCTTCTGCCTACTACACTCGTCGAAATATTATATACATATTATATACAGAAATCCATCCGAAATTGATTAATATATGTATCCTTCATAATGACCATAATTCCTTGTAAAGTAAAGTTAATTCATTTTATAAATCAGAATTTTGACAAAGATATTTAGACTTACAGCGATCCTTTGAAAATGTATTTCATTATAATCTTTTCCATTTTTTTCCAGGAAGCTAAATTTAATTATTTTAATATTTTTTCCGATAAATATAGACACAAATAGGCATAGACAAAATTTCTGAGAGTGTAAAATGGCACTCGCCTTGCTTGGGAGACTCGCTGCCTGAAATAAAGTCAAGTTCTGGGCTTGGTCGCAAATTCAATTAATTTCAATCGAACGCCTGTCGCTCGACGCATCCGGCATCGATGTCCCGCGATCCGGACTGCGACTAGATACGAAGATACGCAGTTATGTGGATTAGATGTGTTCAGGATGCGGATGCCCACCCCTCCTCTGGTGTCGATAAATCTCGGAACTGCTCCGGCACACTCGCACACTCGCTCTCACACACGCCTGTTATGACTGCTGGCCGAAGCAATTGCAGGACATGTGTCCCTGCCGCTCCTGCTGCGTCATTGCTTTAGTTCTGCCCGCCGCTCGCCAAGATTTATGTCAGTTTGTTGGCCCAACAACAGAAAGGGGCGCCGGCAGCCGTGGAATGGTGTTTGGAAATAAAAACCCGACGCGCAAATCCTTTCCTCGAGTGACCCACTTGGGACGGCTGACCGGCTAGGAGCAGCGCTAATTGAGCGATCTTCCGGTTGGCTAATGGGTTAAGCCCGTCGAGTGGCCATACATCATGCTGCTGGGTCCTGGGCTGCGATAATTTCGGCATTTTATCAACCAAAATTTAGAGGGTTTTTGCGCCTCTCGCCAAGATTTATTGCCATCCAATTGCGCTGATAGTTTTCCCAGTACATTCCCGGTTTCTACTCCCTTTAGAGAGCAATAAAATGCTAAAATTATAATTAATAAATATCATATTTTATGTACAAAACTGGAAAAACTGGAGCTCATAATACACTAGAAACTTGTGATAAGGAAGGGAATAATTTATGGGAAACACTAGTTTTATCTCAAGTTTTTCTTTTTACTTTTAAATGAAAGGGATGAAAAATATCACTATGCTTGGGAGCAAGTTGGGTTAAAGTGCCGAGTTATTCTCATTATTAGTTGCAAGAAGAAATTTTGAATACATTTGAATAATAATATCAACTATATGACTACATTTCAAAAAGATTCTAATGCCGATTTTCTAGAGAGTTTTACTTGCTTTAGAAAATACTGAAAAATGCACTGGTCTTTAACATTCGACATTTTTGAATTCAGATTTGTATGTTAAATAAAAAGCAGAATAGATGTGACTTTGGCAACTTTCTAATTCCTTATTTGCCGACAAAAAATCGTCTACAAAATCAGAATTATGAAAAATCTAAGAGGAAGGCTATATTTAAGTATTATTTTTTATTTTCAGCTTCTTTAAAACCATCTAATATACTATCTCCTTATTATATAATTACGTTAACACTAATAAACAACTTAGCAATTAGTTCCTCTTCTTAAAAACTTTCCCAAGACGAAACCAGTACTTTCCCTTTCGATTTGCTCCATCCATTAGTTTATTCCCTCCTAATTTCTTTAATTTCACCCAAAATGTGTGAACTTTTGTTTTAATGTTCCTCGACAAATTCCCCACAAATTCGACAGTCGAAGCCCTCCTCGGAACGACATTTGCATGCGGGCAATAACTATAAGGAAAAAAAAAAACGAGGCGAGAATAAAACTTATATTGAGAACAATAAAAATTTATGAAAACCAATTAGAGCAAGGCTGGAAAAACAAGCAAACGACTACAAATTGCCGGCAGCCGTTCGCGTCCCAAGGCAGCACGCTCATCCTCTGGCTCAGCCCTCTTACCCCTTGGACTCGAGTGCGGATGAGGATGAGCACGAGCTCGAGATCGGAGCTGGGGAAGGGGCATTTTTGGCCACAAATTATTTTTATAGCTGAGCTCGATCCCAGGCACGAGTGCGGCGAGTTATGCGCCGAAGGAACTCATAACCAATCCGGGACGGGACTAAGCCCGTGGAAGTGCCCGGATGGACGTCTCGGTCGTAAAAAGATGAGGATAATTTTAAGAAGAATGCACAGGAAAAAATACTGAACTCTTAATGTCATTGATTTAGAAGGGCATGTTTCAGAGAAGTTATATTTTTGTAATATAATTATAAAATAAAACATTTTATTTACTGTATAATTTATTATTTGGATAGAAATTAAAGCAAAGAGTGCTTGATAGAATGTTTAGAATTAACTGACTATTTTCTGGATTAATTTAAGAGTTTTGAACTGCTTTAATAGCTTTACATTGTGCATTTAATTTCCTTATAGTAGTTTTAAGATAGTTACTAATTTTAGTTGAAAACTAAAATAAATAAATACACATTAAATTTAAAATAATCAAAGACTTTTCAGAATTCGCTAAGGATTTGAATTTATATTAAGAAAAGCGTCGTAAAGTATGCAACAAATTAATTAGAGAATTTAATTCTCCTGTTTTTTGTGAGCTGAAATCCATAATATACTTTTAGCCAACATTTAAATTGATTTGAAATCCTCAGCAAGTTCTATGACACCTCTGAAAGATCCCAATTGGTAAACAAAATGACCATTAATTTTTCTCGCAGTGAGCCCGAAAGCTGAATGTGGATGTTATGCCGTGTCATCGCCATTGTCACTGTCACTGGCGTCTGGGGGCATGGTCATGGAAGAGAGCAGATTTTAATTGATGACGATTTCATTAAAATTTCAGGCAGCGGCGGGCGGCAATCCTGAAAATCCGCATCCGGCATCGCAGCGTGGGGCAATAAAAATGCAAACAAGCGGCGCGCGGGCCATGTCCTTGCTCCAGGATTCTGGATTCAGCATCTAGAATCTAGGACGGAGATGATGGAGGTGATGATGATGTCGGGTTAACTCGGCCAGCGAAGCGTGAAGGATGCAAAAAGTTAATCGCTCAGGCGGACGACGCCGGGCCGAGACGGCACTTTGTATCTGGCCAGATGTGTTAATGTTGCTCGATCCCAGCCTGGGCGAACAGGGGTATTTTTTATTGCCTTGTCCAGGACACTCGGCATCCTGCGGGATGTGTGTGTTGGCGCACTAAGTAAATTGCGTAAATTTATGGCTGCGTAAATTGTTTAATGACTCAACAGTCTATTTATCCAGTCGATGCCCTGCTCCGACATGTCCTAATGGTCATGTTGAGGTTGGGATTGCATCCAGCTTGGAGTCAGGGGTGTCAAGTGGAGGTGGTCCGTCCATGGGACATGTCTTAAAAGTTCCCATTTATTGACATATCCCAGCTGAAGGCATTAAATTGTTTATTGCCTGCATTTAATTGAAAACTTTATAGAATTTTAATAACATTTTGAAGCAATATTTCTGAGCTCTGGCCGTCGGTAAATTGATAATTTTTAGCGGTTTTGTAAGAATAAATAAAGCCTAATGACAATCTTAAATAGTTCTTCTTTTTTTCTTTCTTTTTTACCTTTCTTTGTCTTATTGTTGAAAAAATATATAATACTTTAATACTAAAACACCGCTCAGCTAACTATGCAACTCTAACTAAACAGCACCAAATTTCTACGATCACATTTTAGGTTCGGAGACCTATGTAAGTATTTTAATTCTAGAACCTTTTCCTTACTACCCAATGATATTTACTTTATTTGTAGTTTGTCCAACGATTTATCATAAATGATTAACTAGAAAATAAATTTTAAAAAATAAAACATTCTAGGACTTCTACGTTTAAATAAGAAAATGAACGAACGGACAGAACAGGCCTTAGGTAGATCGACGAATACATATACATACGAGTATATACTTTATGGGGTAGACGGTGCTTCCTTCAATACTTTTCAAGGGTATAAATATATTTTACAAAAAGCTAACACGCAAAACTTCAATAAGTAAAATTTTGAAACAAATACGCATTTGAATAGAATATAATTAATGTTTTCCTATCAAAAAGTATTTAAAAACACTACTCAAGCTTTTACTCAAACTGTTCTGTAAATACATTTTATTTAAATAGTACAGTATTAAAATTCCCTTTAGTTTAGTTTTGGTCTCTGGAAATTAATTACACATTTGTATTTATCCTGAATAAGATCCAAACTTTTAAAAATATACTTAAATGAATATCAAGTAGTTGTTGGGAACTTTACAAGAACTGAATTAATCGTCTTCACTTAATATTCCCCCAAAAAAGTTCAAGTTTTCTATACCGCTGACATGTCACTTTTGGGAAGACGATTTCTTATCCGAGCTGAGGGATCTGCCCCGCTGGCTGGGCCAGCAATTAAGCGAGCATTAAACATGTAAACTGCTCGCAACGCCCCAGAGATGAAGGCCAGGACGAGCAGGAGGATGCAGAGGAGGAGGAGACAGAGATAGAACCCATTACCTTGGGGGGTTGGCTGTCCGATTCCGTTTCCAATTCGCTGACTTGTCGCACCCAGTTCCCGTCCACGATAAACGGCGCTGATAGCACAGCATTTATCAAGGAGGAGATTCCCGAGCTGCCGAGGCACAAGCTCAATTGAGTTTCAAATTGATGTCACCATTATCGGGAACTGTCATCTAAGGAGCGGCCGCGATGGGGTGACATGAGGGATGGGCTCGGGAACAACAAGGGAGTCGGGGGGCAGACATGTCATGTTGTATCCCGTATTTATTTATAATTTTTTCATCATTTATCAGCGGGGCAACTTTCTCACATGCCCGCAATTGCATATTTATGTAGATGCCGACGTGCAGTGTGCAATTTCAGTTTGCGCTTCGATTTAAGTGCTCATAAATAAAAATCCCCGCAAAAATCCACCCCCGGGAAATGTCGGGACCGAGAGAGTGGGGGGAAGTGACTCCGAGTCGCCGGGATTGGCAAAGACCACCACCACCCCGGCGAACTGTCAAAAAGGCAACGGAAAGTTTGTAAACAAAACTAATGCCGACATGGGTGTTGATAAAGTTCTCCAAGGCGAACTCCATCCCGTCCCATTCCCGGCTTATTGAATTGCCCTACACGCTTGATTGCCCGCTAAACGGATGAGGGGCAGGGGCTGCTCCGTCTTCCATTCGATTCGTGTGTGACATGTGGATTCGTCATACCAAAAAGCGCAAAATATTATCCAGGCCCCGAGTTTTGTTCTGGTTTCGCTCGCAGAAACACTCACAAAGGGTGCATGGATGCGGAGTGCAGGATGCAGGCCAATAAATGGGGTGAGGCCTCCGATTCAATGGGACTCCGTTCAATGGAATTGTGACTTGTGTCTAATGGACTATCCTTTGTCAACCGCCGACCCGCGACTTAATGGCCTCGAGAAACTAAAGCAGTTGCACAAACATCCAGCAGCATCCGAGGAGCAGTTTTCCCATTGTCCTCGGAAACTGGAAGGGGAGAATTTTCCTATGGAAATTTTTAAATTCGATTTAAGGCAGATGGAACGATATTCAATTGATCAGGTCAAGAAACATGATTTTTATCTTGTTCTTTGATGGTAACTTGTTATTTGAAGGTAATTAATTTCTTTAGATTTGTGTAAAATAAAAATATTCCCAAATGAAAATATAAGAAGAATACAATTTCTACGTTAAACATGCATTTTATTCAAGAAAAGATTTTCAAAAGTGTAATCCTTATTAATTTTACATTGTATAATAATTCTTAAGCGAACGAGTTAGAGTGATCTTACTATGCTTTCAACAATGGAAATTCACCAATGATTTCATATATTCAAATGATAAAAAGCATGTTATATTTAATAGGTTTTATACAAATGAGACTTAAATAAATGTCATATATTTCTTAAATCTAATTAAGTGTTGTCTAGAATAAGAATTAAAGGTAATATAAATTTAATAATAGAGTAATAGAATTTCTACGTTAAACTCAACAATCAATATTCACCAACGGATCCGTTGATTCTTAAGCTAACATATGATTAATGATTTCATATATTCTATTGATAGGAAGTTTTATCTAGGATAAGTATGAAAATGTATTTAAATTATAATAATAGAGTAATAGAATTTCTACGTTAAACTCAATAATCAATATTCGCCAATGGTACTCGTTGATTGAACAGTTAATGAAACATGCGTACTCATTTTTTTATTCGAAAAAGACTTTCTAAATGCAATCCATCCAGAACATTCTTAAGTATACACAAAAATGCAAAATTCACTAACGAGCTCACGGATGTATTTTTATTGATAAAAGAAATTCAGTTGTTTTACAAAGGATACTTCCATAAATGAAATACATCTCTTTAATTTAGTTTTACCTAAAGTAATTATGATATAACGTATAACGTTAAACTCCATTTTTAAAATTTACGCACGAGATCAAATATTCGATTAAAAACTTCACAAAACACACATTTAAGTCTCGTTTTTCAATTATAACTTAAATGAAATAATAATAAACAATTAAGGATATCTTAACAATTCACCAGGTATTATAATTTTGCCATGATATTTGCAACGCAGTGAAGGAGGCATCTCCGACCCCATAAAGTATATATATTCTTGATCAGCATCACCAGCCGAGTTGATCTAGCCATCTCCGTCTGTCTGTCTGTCTGTCGATTTCTACGCCAACTAGTCTCTCAGTTTTTGAGCTATCAGGCTGAAATCTTCAACATAATCTTACTTCTTTAGCATGCAGTATATATGTCGGAACGGCCGAAATCGGACTTCTATATCGTATAGCATAGAAATGATGGCGAAATTAATGTAAAAAAAAATTAACTTCTCTGTTTTTCAACGTATTTTTATAAATACGAGATTTACGGTGTTCATTTCATTAAGATCGGACAACTATACATAATTACCATAGAAGCGATCGGTAGATTTATATGAACATGTAATATTCTACATGTAAAATGTAAAATTTACAACATATACAAATTTCGATATTTTTTCAACATTACCAAAATGGATCGATTTTCAATGATCCAATTGCAGACTGAAAGGGTATACAAACTTCGGTTTACCAAAGTTAGCTTTCTTTCTTGTTTTAGTTTTAAACTCTTTATAATTAAAATTCAAATTGATATGACTAATACAAATATTTACCATGAAGATAAAGAAAGCTCACATTAAAACTTCTAAAAGTAATAAAAAAGTTAGGTAATAAAACGAAAGTTTCTGAATTAATTCAGAGAATACTTCCTTAAATGTATCAATCAGATATATGCAATAAATTACACTTGAAAATTCGAAAATATTGTTCTTAGCCTAATTTACTAACAACATTAAGCTTTAGTTAAAAAGAAATATTAAATTAATTCAATTATAGAATATAAATATTGAAAAGTGTTTAAGCTCATCACTTATTTTCAGTTGAATCCCTTTAAGCTCTGTTCGGGTCATTAGCAAATTACGAAGCGAAATTCAATTTTCGGATTAGCAACAATGTTTGTTTTGTAATCCCGCGACTGCTAATTTGCTTTCTTCGGCTGGCAACTGACGAGGAGAAGAAATCTGCCCAGATCGGGTGACAGTTATGGAAATTTATGATTCATTCCGAGTCATTCGGATGGCTGAATGGGTGGCTGGCGAGGACTCCTCATGGCAAATGTAATCCATTTGTTTGCGCAACATTTGTCACGCTGCCGCTGCTGCTCCTCCTCGCAAGGATGTGCCGGGGGATTTGTCAACACACTGATACATCCAGCCCGATCCAGATCCACCCCGTTACATCGCAACTACATATGTACATACTTTGACTTTGATTTTACGTCCCCCCATCGTTTTTCGCAAATGTTTGGCAAATGTTGCAAACTGTCCGTCCTGCAGATTGGAAAGCGGTGCGGGGATTTATGAATTTCATTTCCTAATGGATTGTGGTGAGCTCTGAAACTCCACAGATGTGTAAATATGCAATATGGATTATTAAAGTTATTGCATATCCCTTTTAAAACGCCACTGAATTGATCGGATTCGGGTGGAAACAAATCGATCTGGTTGGTTAAATGGATTGGAAAGGATATGTGACTGCTTAGGATCTTAAATGTTAAGAGTATTATAAATATATTTATTTAGGACATAATCCACTATATTATATAGGTAAATAGCTTCAGGCTAAATTTTGTGAATTTAATTAAACTGAAATAAAGCGTTATTAAGTTCTTTTAGTTAGTTTAGTATTTTATAAAGCCGAAAGAAAGTTGTACTTACGTTCTAGGCATTTTTAAAAACATTTCATATTGTATATATGTATATAGTTTTAAATAAATATATATTTCAACTTGCTGCAGTGCTATATTATAAGTTAAAGAACTAGAATTAAAATTGAATGTTAAAATCAGCCTCTATTACTGATGAGAAAAAGGTGTCTTTCATCTGAAACAGCTGATTATCCAAGCCTGCTTGTTTTTAACAAGATCTTTTCGTGTTTTTTGATTTAAAGTCGCTTTATAATTAATTTTCTGAAATCAAGACAGTTTGATTCCTAGTTGGCAAAAATCATTTATAAAAAATGAAGTTCTTATTTTTCAAATCTATTTATTTTTCCTGTTTACTATATATAATGTCTGAAAACTTGTGCACTCTTTTAATAGTTTAATAACAGTGCGTGAAAAATCTAAGTTGAATAAGAAATTTAATTAGTTTAATCGAGTTTTGATAAGTATAAGTACAAGTTGGACATAATTACAACTTGAAAGACATGTTTAAAAATAACACATTAAGTTCTTGTCTATTTGTTCATATAACACAACCATAAATCAAGTCACTGCCGATAAGATTATTTAACACCTAAATGAATTCCCTTCAAATTGTAAACCTCAATTATAATGATAACACTAATTAAATTTGTAAATGGGAAAGCCGCCACCAGACCGAGATATATATATTATTTAATGAAATATAAACAAATATGTAAACAGATTTAACCATTGATTTTCTATCAGTGCATCCTTGCTCCCGCTGCGAAGCCCTCTAAAAACGAAACCATTTTCTCTGAGTTTGCAAGCAGCACCCCGATTGGCCGATTGGCTGTTATAAAAAGTTAATAGCCGTTCAAGTCCCCCTCCCAATGGCTGGTATCTGCTCCTGCGCAGTGCTCAGTACATAGGACGCCGGATTACATAAGCAGAGCTGCCATCCAACCACACACTAGAGCTGCGTACCTCAGACCCCGAACGTAACCCATTCCCCGATCCCGGAGTGAATTTATAACATGGGCCGCGACTGCCGTTGGCTTCTGTCCATTTATCTTTGGCTGGGTTTTCCTGGGTATTTTTTTCACAGCATCAGCTTCAGCACGGGGTGGACTGGGCGCCCAAACCACAGAGGCGACTTGCCCACAATGCCACCAATGGCAGTTACATTTTATGGCCAAAGTTCACCAGATTTTCACCCAACTCCTCCCGACAAAGTGGCGCCATTTTTGCCGCATTGTCATCGGCGAAAGGATGGGAGGACAACAACTGACAGGGACTCTAGTTTATGCTTACGAGGACTTTTGGCGAAATAAACTTTTTTGCTTGCGAAAATAATTTCGCTTTGGGGGTGGAAGGGCCGGAGGATAAAAATAAAAATGAAATTAAATGAAAGCGCACAATAAAGCGATAAAGTTAGACAGACTTTTGTGGGCATTTTTTCTATAAATTGATTTTTATTTTCAGTTTAAACAGTTCTATCGAGACTGGAATGGACAACATATATATAAAAACACACTTCACTTCAATTGTTTTATAATTTATCAGTAGGTATATTAAGATTATTCAGTATAAAAACCTCCTTGCATCGAACAAAAACTTAGTGAGACAGTTCCATCATCGTTATCATCATTATAATTATTACATAAATTCACTTTCAGGCTAAATAACAACAAAAGCTGGCTAACTCTTTCTGTTGGGAGTCCAAATAGCGCGTGAAAATGGTAAGACTTTTATTTCTGATGCCGATTTCAACTCTAAATCATAGCTGATATCATGGAAAATTTGCTACAGTTACGGAATTTTTTATGTTTTACGATTTTTATGTTTTTTTTCTTATTTTTTTGTGGATTACGTTTTTCCCTTGTTTTATAAGAAATATGCCTGCCTGGCTGCACACACAACTGATATGCAGAGTTGAGAGAATGGAGTGAAACTTTTAACTTGACTCGCTAAACAAATAAAAAAAACATTATCTTCTGCTATTACTAGAGGGAAGTTTGTCTTGTGGCTTCTTCTTCGACGGCTTCATCGTTCATTCCTTTTTTTTTTTTTTTTGTATTGCGTGGCATTGTCATGAGGCTTATTCATTGTTCAATTTTCTTGTTTCTTGTGCTTTCTTTTAATTAAGTAACGACTTCAATTTAGACTCGGGACCTTACACCCTGACTGTACACAATTTTAAACGGTAGAACGCGCTACGCAGGAGTCTAAATCTTTCCTTATACATTCCAACTAAACTTAGTTGCTGCCTAGAGTCAGGTGTGTGCGGATGTGTCTCCTTGTGGTGTTGTGTGGTGGTGCATGTTTGTGTGGTTGCTTTTTCCTGGTTACGATCCCAAAACGACTCTATTTCTCTCGCCTAATAGAACTTTTTCGCCTGTGCCTCGCTGCGATTTCTGCAAATAAAAATATATTAGCTGGAAATTCGTAAGAGATCTGTTGATATTACTCACTTGAAGATGTTGTAGATGAATACTAGCAGCAATTGCACCACGGTTACGCTTAGGAACAATGTAACGCCCACGCAGTTACCAGTGGGGCAATTGGCAACCTGCGCTCCGGCCTGGGGCGCTCCCAATCTGTAATGTAAAGCACAAATATTTATTAAAACTATTTAAAAATTTCATGTAAAACTCGGAATATTCCTCTTAATCAACACATTCTTATATTTGTTCCATTTGTAACAGAAATGGTTCATTTCTTACCCTAACCAACGATTATTATTTAAGTAAATATTTAGAAAACATAAGAAAACTATGCTAATCATTTATGCGTTAAGGAAAAACCGTTTAAAATTAAATTGCTCCGCAGCTAGAACACTAAACAACTATATTCATAGAATATAATTTATTTAAATACATACATATGTTCGAAAAAGAATAACATTTAGAAACGTCTTAAATGTGACAGAAATATTTAATTTAACTAAAATCAATACGATAATGGCTTTATCCTAATTAGTGTAAGAGGTACTCCTGCAAAGTATCATGATTTTCATTTTCCCCTAACTAACTAACTACATTCATAGAATATAATATATTTAAATATAAATTTCTGTATAAAATAACATTCAGAAATGTCTAAAATATCGCATAAATATTTAACTGAACTAAAATCAATGCGGCGATGTCTCTAAATAAGCTAATATTAAACGTATTCCTGTTAATTATCATGATTTTCGTTTTCCCCTAATAACTTGTTATATCAAAACAAACTTGTTTTAGAATAACCTGTTTAAATATTCCTCTACACCCAAAAATAAATCCTCATTGAAACTATACTATTGTTACATGAATTCTATACTTTTGAGTATTAAAAATTATTTAATAAGACGCTAATTAATTTGATACTACGAAAGTATAAATATAATACTGATCTGCACCAAGACTTAAGAAAAATCTGTAACGCAACAAACAGAAAAGCACTAAATTCTAGATAGCGCGATATGTGATCGAACTATCGATTTAGGTCCGTATAATAATACTCGAAAATACACAATTAACACTATAGAGTATAAAAACTATACTATTGAGTAAGCATTTGATATAATTAGGTATTAAATCCATGCTAAACTTGTTACACTACTTGAGTATATTTTTAAAATAAGGCCTATTTTGGGTTCTTGCGGAAAATATAAAAAAAATAAAATGAAAATAAATAAATATGTATAATATTAAATATATAAACATTTAGTAGTATTATTCAGCAAAGAAAATATAAAAAAGAAAACAAGAAATAATGTGTTTTTTAAGAACATTTAACGGAGAAGGTTCCGCTTAGCTCAGGCTCACATTTAGCTAGAAATCAAATTGTAAAGCTTAGACCTAATAATAGTAATTCCTCACCTCTGGCCCACGTGGGAGATGCCCTGCTTGACCTGGTTCATGCCGTCGCGCATCTCGGCTATGAGCGTTTGCACATCGTAGCCGGTGGACTGGATTTGGGCTGTGGGCGCGTGCTTCTGATTCGTTTGAATGTTATCAGTGCGCACATTGATATCGCCCACCAGCTGGCGTATCTCGCGGATCGAGGAGAGCAGCACATTCTGGTTGGTGAGCAGCAGATCCACATCGGTCCTGCTGACGGCGCCCACTGGCAACGGCTGCTGCTGCTGCGCTCCGCCAGCGGCGGGCGGCGGCAGAGCCTGTCCAGCATTGCGGGAGACTAGCGACAAGGTGGTCTCCTGGCGGCCAATGATCTCGTCCACTTTGCGCGACAGCTCGCGCAGATGATCGGCGATCTGGCTCTGACCCTGCCAGATCTGGCGAAGCTCTCGCTGGTTCTCCGACTCGTAGAACTCTTCCCAATCCTCGTCGTCTTTGTGCTGCGAGGGAATTCGATTATTTAAGTAGATTATCACACTGAAGCCGATAAGCCGTCTTATCAGTGTTGGCGTCGTCGTGGCAGCCAACCAACACTCACCTCGTCCGGATGCTCCTTCTTGTACTCGAGCTTCTGCTTCTCCAGCTTGTCCTGGTACTCCTTGTACTCCTGCGTCAGCTTCTCCTGGTTGTCCACCTTCGGGGGCTCCTGCAGCTGGCCAGCGGCGTGCAGCGAAGTGGTCAGGAAGTGGAACACATCGTGATCGTCGGCCAGACCCCCGGTGGCAGCCGAGATGCCGAAGTAGCCGTTCTTGGGCAGATTCACGCCGTCGGCGCGCAGACACAGCTCGTAGTCGTCGTTGTTGTTGGTCATCCCGTTGTGGATGAGCACGGTGAGCACGTTGTTGTAGTACTCGACGCGCGCCCGCGTGGGGAAGGGCTTGTTGCGGAAGTCACGCAGGCAGCCGCTCAGCAGCTGGGTGGTGCCGTCGTTGGCGTGGTCGTACAGCTTGGTGCCGTCGTTCAGCACGGCGCTGATGTACGGGTTGTTGTGCTTGTTGTCGTTGTCGAACGAATCGAAGATGATGGCCAGGCCGTTCCAGCGGTCCGAGGATCCGAACACCGGCCCATTGTAGTCGCCCTTCTCGGTGGTGTACCAGAAGGCCAGGCCGTCGGCACCGATCCTGCCACGGCCAGTCACCCGGAAGACGATCTCCACATCCCACCAGTCGAAGTTCGTCTGCGATTTCGTCCAGATGGCGCCCTTCTGCGAGCGCAGCGACGGCGCCACGCGCACACTCTCCGAGCTGGCGATGGCATCTGCAATAGAACGGGAACGGGAACCATGAGCAAGATGAGCAACAAGTTGTGACAACAGCACGAATAGTGCCTAAAATTAAAACCCAAACAAAGTGCCTGCGTGTACACTTTGCTGCTGGGTCGCCGTCGATGCGCGCCATCTCGCTCGCACTCGCGGCCGGCCAGCGGCAGCGAGTGGGCCAAAACAACTGACGTGGAGCTGCGCCGCGTCTACTTACTTCCCCCGTACTCCCAAAACGGCACAGTGCCGTCCTTTTGGGCCAGATATGGCGGCTTGAACGAGTACTTGTACTCGAAGCGACGGTGGACGCCGACCGCCCCGGGACTCAGGTTGCCGGTCGCATGGGTCTGCCAAGCCAGGATGCAGAAAATAGCCAGGAATTTGCAAAATGTTGGCAGCATCTCAAAATGTTAATTTGACAACTGCACGGCCGTGTGACCGCGTCCTCTCCGATAAAATATACCATCCGGCCAAAGAGATGTATACTGAAATATACCATTATTCGTCTTTGAAAAATACCATTTGCAACACGTTTCCACTGCTCTGTATTTTTGCATTTTGCGTTTAGATAATAATAATTTAATTTATTTGGAAATTATTAGTTATTAATCATAATTTATGATACTTGAAGAACCCTTTTTAAAGGTCATTAATGATTCTTTCAACTCTCCCGTTTTTCTAATGTAGAATAAATACTACGAACCCCACCTTCTAGACCGGCCCAATTCAAATCCACTTTCTTTGACGTTGAGGTGGAAAAACATTTATTTTGGAAAATTTAAAGTGTTTACGTTCCGTTGTTGTTACAAAATAAAACAAAACTGTAGCAAAATACGCGTCATTTGCATGTGCTGGTGCACACTTACACGACTTACATACGAACATACATATTACATACATTTTTATCAATACATTTATTGTAAAATTATTTCGTTAGTTGTTTCAATTGCCTTTTGCGTGATATCACCAAAGTAGTATTAGTATTCCATCCGTTTCTCCAAAGTTCCTTTAGCACAGTGTGTATATGTTTACTTCTATATTTCATTTCTTCATTTCCTGTTTGTAGTTGTCGTAGAGCTTACAGCTAGAATTATAATAGGTTTTACTGCCTCAGTAGCATATACATATAGTGTGGGCTTTATAAAATATTGTTAGTTGCTCAGTTTAAGTGATAGCTTCGTGTGCAGATCCGAGTGCCAGTGTGTCCACCCCATTTTTCAAATGTGTTTTTAGTTACTTTTTCCTCTTTTTGAATCACAATCACTTTCGTGTGTTAGTTGTGTGCGCAAATAAAGAACGAAAAGAACTCAAAATAAAGAACAACTGAGTGGGTTTTAGCTTGTTTTTATTACAAAATCATAATTAAACGAAGACGCTAAATGATGTAGCAAATAAGTAAATGATGCATGAGCGTGCGCGTGCAATTCAATAATCTTTTCAATTCATTACAAATACGATAATAAATTAAGCTTAAATGGGGTTTTGTATGTGGATATTTCCTTGAAGTCGTTAAGTACTGTCAGAAATCATAACAGTGGGGACATGACATCTCTCTCTCTCTTAATTCTTGGTTTCCTTCGAATGTTCAACTCGCATAAAGTAAACGTGCGCGCAGCCTAAACTACAAAATACAAAAACTATATATTCTACAATATATGTATATATCGTAACTGTTAGGTTCGGCTTTCAGTGTGTGTGTGTGTATAAGATCAGTAATTAGTGGATACCGGGGCCGAGCTTCCATATCCGGTCATTTACTTCATCATTCTCTGTTGTTTTTCGGCATCCATTTCAATTGGTTTCTTCTAATTTCAAGATCACTTTATATCCTAGGCAATTTCAAGACATCTTACATTTAATCGCGGGTGTAAATCGACTCGAACGCAGTTCAGTGTTGCAGAAAATTAGGAACGAAAACGAGCTTTGCAGTCGTATGTGTGTGTGTGTGTGTGTTTCATAAACTGGATAACAAATGCGTTTGATAAGCGTCAAACCGACGACTGTGGCTGCGTGTCCTGTGTGTAACTCTGTGGGCTAAGGTAAACAACAATCTAATCAAATTATACAAAAAATAATAATAATTCAAGAGGTCCTGTGACGGCCTGACGGAAAAAATGCAGTTAATACGAAAGATTCGCTGCAATTTACATAATACACTCTACAAGATTCGCTGCAGTTGGTTACAATTTCAGTTATGTGTGTGTGTGTGTGATCAATGCACGCGCTGATGTCCCGCTCCTGCAGTGCCAAACACGCTCATCAGATCGCCCTCGTACAGGGCAATCAGTAGCATTATCCCCACTCCGCTCAGCATGCCCAATATCTGCAGCAGAAACTGGCCCAGCGACTTGTGCGAGGCCGAGATCTCGGGCATCTGCAAGGGAAAAATAAACCAGAAATTAGCTAAGTTTAGGTAATTAATTAGAATAATAGTGAAATTCCACTGCAACATATATTCAAAAATTGAATGGAGGTGATTCCACTGCTCCATCTACATTATTGGGCGACATTGACAGGATTTTTATACCCGGTACCCATAGGGTACAAGGGTATTATAAGTTAGTGCCAACCGAGAATGTATGTAACAGGCAGAAGGAGAAATCTCCGACCCTATAAAGTATATATATTCTTGATCAGCGTCACCAGCCGAGTCGATTTAGCCATGTCCGTCTGTCCGTGTGAAACAACAGATCTCAGAGACTATAAGAGCTAGAGTTACCAAATTTGGTGACAACTTTGGAATCTGTTGCACGCAGATCAAGTTTGTTTTAAAATTTGGCCACGCCCACTTGCGCCCTCATTAATCATAAAAAACGTTATTAAGCTATACTCGTTATTTTCGGGTTAAAGTTAATAGATAAAATAAATAAATAAAATAAAATGGACGTTTCCTGAAAATTTCAGTAAAATCGGATGATAAACATGGGAGATATTAGCAATAAGGTTAGAATTTAAACACACCGCCCTAAAGCACTGCTGTTGCAATCTGTAGCCGACAGGTGGCGCATTCGAGCCTTGGCCGCGCGATATAATGGCGCCACTGCAGAAGAATATAGCAAGAAATGACATAATTCATTTTTTGACGCCGATCGAGCGGGTTTTTATGTGTTCCTATAATATGTATCATTCATATTTAAGTATGACATTATATTGTATAGGTCGGGAGCTAAAAAAGTCGAGAGGCGATTTATTTTAAGAAGTATCGAAGTAGACTATTATAATGTATGTACAATTTTAAATTGCTTTTTAGTGTGAAGTGCAAACGTTTAGGTACCGGGTATCTCGCAGTCGAGCACAGTCGACTGTAGCTTTCTTACTTGTTTGTATTAAGTTACTTCCAGTCCGAAGACAAAAATATTCATAACCTCAAAAACAATAAGAAATTATAGAAGGGTTAGAAGGTTAACGAAATATCGCTTAAGAATCGATATGTTTCGTTATTTTTAGACCATCCTCCCTTATTGGAGACCCCGTGTAAAGGAATGGACCATCCTCGAGAACGTAGCTGAATGTTGCAGTGGAATAGGGCTATAAAATAATACTCACCATATCGACCAGGGCAATGTAGATAAAGAGACCCGCTGCCACGGCAAACATCCATTGGGCCACGTCCTGCGACTGGCCAAAGGCAATGCCGAAGATCATGCCGATGAAGCTTAGGACGCCCGTCAGCAGGTTGTAGTAGACGGCCGACTTCACCGACATGCCCGCCTTCATCAGGATGGCAAAGTCCCCCAGCTCGTGCGGCAGCTCGTGACAGAAGACGGCCAGCGAGGTGGAGAAGCCGCCGGCAATGTTCTCCGCAAAGGCTGCGCCGATGGCCATGCCATCGGTAAAGTTGTGCAGCCCGTCGCCCATTATGATCATCCAGGCCACGGCGCTCAGCGTTTCGGGCGGCGAGTGGACGTGTCCATGGCGATGGCTATGCCCGTGATGCGAGGACTCGTGCTCCCGCAGTATCACAGTCACATGATCTGTCCGCCCGTCCATCTCCTTGGCGCTGTTCGTGGCGTACACTGCATTCCCATCCAGATCGGTGACGATGGTGTTGTTGTCCTGACCCTCCTGGCTCTGCTGATGCGGCTGCTGCTGCTGGTGGCTGTTGTGCTTGTGATTGTGGTTGTGGTGGTTCATCTCCACGCAGCTTGTGTGGAGCGTGGAGAGCAGGGATTCGGCTGCGGTGGCCATGTCGCCGGAGCCATCGTGATCGCCGCCCACGCCGTTGCGAATCTCCGAAGCGGAGGCAGCATCTCCGCCGGCGCCCGCCGACGAGCTCACGCCATCGCCGGGCAGGTGCATCCACTCGCTCTGCTTGTTGTTCATGGTGATCTCGTCGTAGCAGTACGGATACGAGCTGTATTTCTGCTTGCAGATCTTGTCCCCGGCCACCGAGTTGTTCACCGAGGAGTCGGGATCGCGCATCACCTTGGCCCGCGACGGCTTTTTCGTCTCCTTCTTCTCCACGCTCTTGCGCCACTCCGAGATCATGGTGAGCGCGTGCTCGGTGACGTAGAAGAAGATGATGCCGCCCAGGCAGCCCAGCCCCTTCATGATCATGCCCCGTTCATCCTGGCCGGCCAGTGACTGTCAGGGAAAGAAGGGAATTCAACATCAGTCAGGGAGGAGGTGAGAGGGAGTCATCTCTACTTACATGGGGCAGCAAGTGCAGCAGGGCATCGCCGGTCATCGTACCCACGGCCAGCGACACCAGATACTGGATGATGTACTTGTAATACCGGGAGCCCATAAACGGTATGATGGCCACTCCCACCAGGCCGAGTATGCCGCAGGCGAACACCGAAATGAAGGCATAGACCCACACTGAAAGCGAATAGAGATCAAAGAGTCAGACTCAGTAAATAACAGGGAAAACCGTATCGAACACACCGTAGAAGATGTCCCTGTCCTTCTCCGTCTCCAGCAGCTTTTCCGTGGTGTCAATGTCAAAGAGCACCGACGGCTCTATACAGCCGCCGCTGTGCGACTTCAGCTCATGCAGGAGAACAGGACACAGGTAAAGCAGGTCCCTTTCACTGAGCGTGAAGTTATTGGCCTTCTCGTCAAGCGCGTGGGTGTGGTTGCTGAGCAGGGATGCGCACATGACATTGGAGTTGCTGCCATTATTGTTTTGCGTGCAGTTAGTACTCAGCTGCTGCTGCGGCTCCTCCTCCTCCTCGTCGTGGTCGTGATGATGATCGTGAGGCTGGACATGGTGCACAAGGCGGTTAGCTGGCACACACTGCAAAAGAATGATTAGAATTGATCGATGGCAGATCCCGTAAACTTACAGTTCCTTCCGCTCCTGCCCCACTGACCAGCGATTGGAGGCTGAGCTGCTGGAGCAGACCCTCGAAGCCGCTGCTGTCCATTTGCTTGTTCTGGACCATCAGCTTCTCGAGATAGTACTGGGTGATCTGCGGGAGGCGGGAGTCGGAGTCAGAGTCGCCGGAGTGGCCAGCGTGGCGCTTTTGTCTCCTCGAGGGCGGGCTGGTGCTGTAGTTGGGGGTGTCGTCGTCGCCAGCAACGGAGCGCTGCTGCCGCCGATCGGTGGTTTCACTGGAGGGACTCGGGTTCTTGTAGACGCGGGCATTGAGCGGCAGCTCTTCGCTGTGCACCATCACCAGGGCGGGGCCTAGGAGGCTCTCGACATGATCCTGGCAGTGCAGGCGATGTGCGCAGAGCAGGCAGACCACACAAACGGCCATAATGTGACGCGCCATCTTCCTTGCTGGCACTCCTTCGACTAATATTAGAACTCTTCTGACTCTCTCGTGGTTTTCTGGCCTACTGTCCAGCGATCATTATTTATATGCCAGTCAGATAGTCTTCAATTTTCGATCTGGAATGGAACAAATAAGTCAGCGGGGATTATTAAATAATAGAAAACAAGTACAAGTACAGTGAGAACACCAACACACCGAAGTCTGATCTGATTAAAAATCGTTTATGGGGCTGGGGCAGCTCTGTCAGAACCTCGTCAACATCCCACACTCATTGAGCCCGCGTTCCGCTGTGCCTGTGAGGCACTTACAAAAGCCAGTTACCCATACCCAAAGCCCATTGCATAACCAAAATAGTCAGCGAACCAAAGCGGAAGTTCAAGATCGTTCGTTGGTGGATCGGATCGGATCGACACCTCCAAATATAGAGCCCAGAGCACAATCCAACTTCAGGTGGCCCAAGATCGCCATAAATGGGTTGTTTCGCTGCATTTGTTTTCAATGGTAAACAAAGACATGTTCTGTTTTTGGCAAGGGGGATATAGATCACTGAAATCTTGTTACCAGCCTTAAAAATAAATTAAAAACATTAATTATAGTCACACACGGAATGTTTAAGGCAGAGCTCTCTTTAAAGTTTAAACGCTTATGCAGCGAGCAAGTTCATTTAAATTAAGTACACAAAAAAAAAGCGTAGAAACTATATTGTTTTTACATTAATTTTATACTCTTGAGTATTCAAAATGTCTTAATAAGATGCTTATTATTTTGATACTACAAAAGTATACAAATTATCGTGTATTATACATGTTATCGAATTTTCGATGTAGGTTCGTATACAAATATTATTCGAAAATACACAATTGAAACTATAGAGTGTAATACTATACTATTAAGATTACATTTGATACTATGAAGTATTATATCTCTACTAAACTCTTTATACTGCTTGAGCTTAAACTTTTGTTTTTTTTTTGTGTAGCTTTTCAAACAGTAAAAGTTCCCTTTATGAATATTCAATCTTTAAAATCCAGAGAACTTAATTATAGAAGCACCAGTACAGTTAAATCCACTTTGAAGTCTTTAGACTTTTATCAATTTGTTAGATCTCTTAAATCGGCCTTGTCTTAACATTCCATATTCTTATCAAATCATTTTACTTTTCAAATCACACAAAGTTAACAATCACACATTTTACCTTTACCTTCTTTTCTACAATTTATACGATGATAACGCAATAGATAGAGGAAAGTTACATAACTCTATACTATTTACTAACGGCGGCTAACTAGTTTCGGCTCCTGGCCAGGAGCTAAGCTCGCCCGCTATTCCATGCGGCTTCTTCGAGGCGCTGACGGCGAATGCCACGCGCCAAAAAGATTTCAGCGAGGAGGAAATAGTTGAAATTTTCCGACCACAAACTGAAAATTACTTTGTTATTGTTATCCGCTGCTTGTAACTACTTGTTGTTGCTAGATTGGCCTCTGTTGGGACTCAGACAATTTTGCAATTGCGCATTAATGCCACAAACTTGGGCAGTTAGTTCAACGGTCCTGCATCGAAATCCAATTTATTGATAAAACTTTGGCGAATATTTACGACACAGGCAAGTACTCGTGGGCGGTTAGGTGTTCGGTTATCGACTTAATAAAAGCGAAAGCCAAGCACAATAATAATAGAAACGTCATTGTTAGTCAGTTAGTTAGGCGGGATGGGAAGGGAAGGTAAAAGGAAGGAACGTAGCGTAGCGTCAAGGTCGCAGGAAGTGGGCGGCTGTCATTGCACCCGCGCCGTGGCATTGACAAGGACACGCGTCGCCATCGCCAACGAACGCTTCTCAAGGTGAAAAGGGGTTGAGTGTCAAAGGTTGAGGTTGAGGTTGAGCCCGAGGCTTGGCTTGGCACTTGTTGAGGAAATTAACTGCCATCGCTGCGCGGCAATAAAAATCAATCAGAGAATCAGCAAAGTTCTGATTATTATTCGCATTCGCCTGCAATATTTTATTGGACATCTTCCAAATTTATATTCCCCAAATCAGATCAGACACAATTCATCGGCAATATTCCCAATCAATCCCGCAAACTGAGTCAATTGGTCAAGTGCTGCCGCCATTAACTGACTGACTGACTGACTGACTGCTTTCGTTCGTAGTTTATTTTTTGTTATCTCTTTGTTTTTGTTGTTTGTAATCAAGCCTCATTTAAATTCTGTTCGCGTGATTTTAATGAAATCACTGGGAGAAAAATGTTTAACGAGTTCGGTTTTATGTCGCCCTCAATGCTAAACTTGTCACTAAACTCAAAAGGAGGAGGCGGAGGCATCAATTAAATTCACTTTCATTGATAATAAATGTTAAAATAACACTAATTGAGGTCGTACCCGAATGGAGGAACCCTTTTCACGTGAGGTTTGATACTGATACTGTTACTGAACCGCACCGATCCGCGATCCGAACCACCAGCGAGCTTTGCACACGCTTCGCAACTGAGCGGCGCGCGTCGCTTGCGGTTCGATATATAAGCCAGTTTCATAGTTGGTTGATTGAACGTACATACATATGTCTGTATTCATGTTACAAACATCTTATATAGCTATGTATACACATTAAAGCGTGCCCACATCGAGGGCGTGGCTGATCGCGGACCATGGCTAACAGCGAACCGATCGATGCCAGAACCAAGCGATTCCACTCAGAGTTTGTTCTTTGACCAGAAAGGATTACTGCGGTTTTGTAGACTAAGCCTCGATGGATCGATGGAGCTGTTAACTAGTTTAAAGCCATATTAAATGAGAAGATGATACACTTTCAAGCTATTCTCCGGTAATAACTATTTCTTTTTATTTTTGTATACGTATATTTTAATTTACAATTCTAAGACTTTGTTAATGATGGATTCAAATCTCCTCTACGCCTTTTATTATCAGAAAGAGATGGTTCTTTGTATATTTAAAATTAAACAGATAACAAAGAATATGAATAAAACCCTTTCTTTATATACAAAAGTTTTAACATGTACCATTATGGCTGATTTTGCTGATGATTATTCATATTCAATTTTCCTATTATATTATAAATTTACATAAGTACAAAACTTAACTTACTAAAATATAATTTTTCCTAATAAATTAAACATAAACATTTTGTTATCAATTAAACGGAGGCACCATTGATCAAGAATAATTATGCTTTCAATTTATATTATTTATATTTCCACTGCTTCGCAAACTTCTGACAAAAAATAATAGTACCCTCTGCAAGGGTAAAATAATTGATTATGAATTTCTAGGAAGCACCTGTGTATAATCCCGAGTGAATAAAAATACATATGAGCCAGTACAAGAATAAACACAATACAATAAATAAAGCTCTAAAATTTGTGGAAATATATGCCATTATTTATTTAGACCTATGTTTGCTTGGGTCTTGTGAAATACAGTTTTCTGATTCAACGCAACTGAAACTCTTATGAGATCTCCACATAGAAAATGTAATGCCTAACTTTATTCCGAGGCCACATGATAATGTCATTGAACTTGATATCTTCAATGAATTTCGCTGAGTTAACATACTTATAGTTCCCATAAGAGGGATAAGTTAGAGTTCTGTTTATGGCCTCAGGCCGTATGTTAAGGCAATGGAAATGTGTTTTGCATGACTTCTAGACTGAAATTCAATTCCTCTTGTAAACTCTGAATTCCTCTGTCTCGACTCTAACTCAGCAAAATTATGCGTCGCATAATCTCTCCAGGATTCAATCTCAAGCGCAGCTCCAATTGCAAAGTTGTCCAATTCCCAGAATAGTCTGGAATATCATAGCTGAATCAACATCATTGTATTTTACATGACATCCCTCGAAATCAAAATTTGCGGGTCGTTAAATGAAGTGAAAACTAAGTTAAAATTAAACTTAAGTGAACTAAAATTTTACATCACATTTAGATTGCAAAATACAATTTCCCATGATATCTCCAAAATTAAATTTAATGCGCAGACCCTAGTGGGCAAAGTTCTGAAATTCCAGCAGTTCCAGTCTGGAATCTTTTTGATGCGTCAACATAATTGAGTTTCACTTGACATCTCCAGTTAATTCTACATAATGATTGTTCTGCGAAATCAAGTTTCGCGCGGCATGTACGCTGAGACTGAACTCCAATTTCCTGGAACCCATTTCACAAAATCGTTCAGTCGGCAAAATCAAATTTCGCATGACAACTACAGAATAAAATTTAATTCGCAGCCCCTATTGTGCAAAATTGTGAAATTCCAGCATATGTACATGTATGTACATATGTACATACATATGTGGTCTGAAAACTCGTTGTTGACTCAACATAATTTTATTTCAAATGAGATCTCCAGTTTCTTCTACATAATGTTTACTCTGCGAAACCAAGTGTGGCCTGCCGGGTTCGTGCTGGGTCTTATTTGGCGTGAACTCAAATTTCCTGGAACCCATTTGACACAAGGGTTTAGTCTGCAACATCAAATTTCGCTTGATATCTCGAAAATGAAATTCTGTTCCCCTTATTGAGCAATATTGTGAAATTCCAACATACATACAAATGTACATTTTTATGTATATGTGCATATGTATGTAGTTAAAAAATCGTTGCTGAGTCAACATAATTGTATTTCCCATGACATCCCCCTTGTACGTCGTTTCTACATAGTGTTTTAGTTTAAATAAAGTTTCGCGCTGCCGCTTCGCTGAAAATAAATTTGACTGAACTCAAATTTCTTGGAACCCATTTCGCATAAGGTTTAGTATGCAATATACAATTTCGCATGATATCTCAAGAATTCAATTTCACGCGCACCCCCTTTGTGTAAAAATTGTTGAATTTCAGCACAGCCTGGAAACTTGTGGCTGACTCAACATAATTGTGTTTCACATGACATCTCCAGTTTCTTACATATAATGTTTTTTCTGCAAAATCATGTTTCTTGTGGCTCATAAGCTAAGACTGATGATATTGAGTAAACTCAAATTTCCACGGAACGTTCGGTCGGCAAAATCAAATTTCGCCTGATTTCCTCGTATACAAAAGAAGACAACTGATAAATGAGCTGAATGAGCCAATAAATTGAAATAAATTTCACGTGATATCTCGTTAGTTTATTCTATCAAATTTTTGCATGGCATGCTCGCATCAGAACTAAAATTTCGCTGGCGATCGCTCAAAGTACAAATGATAAATGGGCTCATGACGATGAGTCACCTAAATAAATTTAACATGATATCTTTTGGAGCCTTGGAACTTCTGGCTCTGACTCGACACTATTAAATATCACAACTTATCTACATTTAACAACCTGAAAACTGACTCGCTAAACTCCGCGCACGATTTATATACCTTTATGTACCTTGAGCTGACGCAATCTTTACTACGTTGGCCTGAAATTTCACACAGACATCTACACTCGCGATACGCTCGCTACCTGCGAAGCAATTTATCTTTTACCTGTGAATTTCATGCCGAGAACTTCAGGCAAACAACCTGCAAAGATACCCACAACGTTCAACGTACATATGTATGTATACGTAAGGGAACCCTGCTAGCACGCACATATTTCTGCATTATCTTTGTCCATTTTCGGTGAGCCAGGTAAGCGTTGGCACCAGAGCTTAATATGAAATTTCAGCAGACTTTTGTTTTGTGGATGAGATACGGACGAGACTGAGACCTTAGGCCATGTGACCACCACATGGAAGCCAAGTTCTGGAGGGTTAAGTGCTCAGCGCTTCCGCGCTTGAACCCCGACTTTGCAGAGGTCGATCACGTCGGAACGTCGCGGCGGAGCGTTACGGATCTGATCGACTCCGGGACGAGGCTCTGACCTTGCCACGCTCGCCGACTGCTGAATTACGTGGCTCGACTCGGGATTTTAATATGCGACAAGGCGGGCTACACGACTGACACATAACTGATGTTGAAGGGCTGGCCATAGGCGATAAATAATTCATTCGGGGGCATTCGAACGATAGTCGTATCGTAGTAAACTAAAGAATTGTTTGTTTTCCGTATAACATCATCTCCGGTGGCGGCGCCAGGTGCAATCCGCTTGAAATTACATATTGCACAGGGCAAGTGGACGTAGTGCATTGCAAATTGCACTGCCCTCATGAATAATTGATTTGCCGGTGTGCGGCCAATGGAGAATTTAACGGCCGATAAGGATACTTCTGCTGGGCAGCAGCATTATCTATGATTCACCCACCGCCCGCCGCCGCCACCCACACGTCTGAAAATAACAACGTGAAAAGCAGCCGAAAATGCGAAAGGAACACATGTTGATATATGGGTCAGTGGCGATAACAGTGGCGGCTCCCATAAGGGGGCAGGGTTTTCAGTTAGAAGTTCCCTTGGGGATTCCAATAACTTTGAATATTTTGAATAGATTTCAGTAAGAATAAATATAAAAGTATTAAAAACTAATCATAGGATTTACACCCAACAAAATCTACCTAAAAAAGCCTTGCTCTCAATTGGCTCCCTAAGCCAGCTAAGTTTCCCCCAAAAAAGATTTGACCCCTCCCGAAAATAGATTCGATAACCACGCCACTGGACCGATAAGCATTTCCCCCGCTATGTGCTACGAACTCCTCTGATTTTGCGTAATTAGGCTTCCAATGATAGCGAATGGAAATAACATTCGGAATTGTGCTAAATTATGTATCAGAAATATTCATTCAGTGTGAGTATGTATGCTCTAAAATAGCATAAAAACGTGCTGAATGCTTGTGTAGTTACGTGTGCATGCTGCCCCTGCCTGAGTATGCCTGTGTGTGTGAGCGGGTGTCAAAATCACTCGCACATGGAAATCTACCGCTATAAATATAACACGAGTGGGCGGCACAAGGGGGCAGGGGGCTGGTGGGGGCCCGTCGCATGCATTTCCAATACTAAATCCTCAACTAAAACATTCACGAACGTCAGTAATTAATGTAGCGACTCCTAACTCACCCGTGGATTTACCGGACTGTTTAGCACATCACACACACAAACACGCTGTATTTATCAATTCACAGAGTTAAAGCGGCCACTGGGATGGATGATGCTGCTGCTCCGGTGGACTGCAAGATTGTATGGACAAGGCTATGGAGCTGCGGTGGGCGTGAATTAAAGGCGCCGTCGCGATAACGCCGAATGTCAATTACGTTGCAATAATCGCAGATTAACACAGAAATCCGGAAAGGAGAGCGGCTAAATTCGCACGGACTGCGGACGCCACCAACACCAACAACGCCAATAAGGGCACAATTACGCAAGGGGCGGGCTAACTGTAAACATTCTCCGGACACGAGGGGGGTTAAACATATGCCGCCGCAGCCATCTTTCGCACCGCCAACACAAAAAATCCGCAACTTAATAGAGGTGGCAGTGTTGCCAGATGAAAATTTTGCTTTCCCCCTAAAAAATCTCAAATAGTCGATATTTCACCCTAAAAAATCCAAAACAAAAACGTAACGTTCTACAACCGTTTGCGGTATTTGGTATTTTTCTTAAGTGATTTTCAATTCGGTATTTTTACATATCGATAGATTCCTGCCCATTGAAGCGCCATTCAGCTGTTCAAATGCATTTTTTAAATGTTCGACGTTATAATAAAGCTGTACAATTATTTATAACAATGCAAATCAACGTTCTGACCTTCATCATAAATAAATTTTAAAAATTTTAGGTCATCTAAAATAATCATCTAGTCACTTGTAATGCGGTCACTCATAGATCAAGTTGCCTTCACTTTTGTTATCACAATCCCATCCGATATTTTCAATCGACAAAAATAAACAGGTGTTTGCATTTACCTTGATTTCTGCGAAAATGAGCAATACCAAGCATTTAACCAAGGGTTAGTATGGCTGAATACAGTCCTAAGATCGGGCTTAAAACATCAGTTTCCGTTAGGCTCCACCAAACCCTTGTTCCCGGACGATGGCATCCTAAAATTGTACTCTATGCGCTTTTGCCCGTATGCTCATCGCGTCCACCTGGTGCTGGACGCCAAGAAGATACCGTATCACACTATTTACATCAATCTACTCGAGAAGCCCGAATGGTTCCCGCAGGTGAGCGTCTTCACGAAGGTGCCAGCCCTGGAGCTTGCGGAACCTGGGAATACAGTGCTGGTTGAGTCGCTGATTATTTGCGATTACCTGGATGAGAAGTATCCGGATGTGGCGCCGTTGTACCCCAAGGATCCGCTGAAGAAGGCGCAGGAAAAGATACTCGTCGAGCGCTTCGGCCAGTTCATCACCGCCTGCTACAATCTAGGACTCCACGGAGATCTCGCCTCCCTGGGCGACACCGATCTTTATGCCGACCTGGACACCTACGAGGAGGAGCTGAAACAGCGGGGGACCGAGTACTTCGGAGGCGCTGCCCCAGGCATGCTGGACTACATGATCTGGCCCTGGTGCGAGCGCTTTGCCGCCCTGATAGTCATATATGGCGACAGTTTCGATTTGAGTCCGGATCGCTTCGGAACCCTGGTCCGTTGAAGGGTCTTCTAGATCTATTCGTGGAATAACTAAACACTTTCCCCTTGCAGATCAAGTGGCGCGACTTAATGCTCAAGAATCGCGCTGTGAAATGCTTCTTTTTGGATGGAAAAACCCACGCCAAGTACATGGAATCCCGTCGAGAAGGCAATGCCGACTACAATATGCTCTAGTAAGCTTTAATTATCTTAATAATTTAAAACCTGTTTTAATATCTCTATCTCTTAGCAATGCCGCCAAGCGCGCAAGGTTGGAGTAATCGTTAGGAATGGCAATCGTGCACCCAGTATTTGTTGTACATATAGAAAACTTGTGATAGCAAAACAAATTTACTCGAATCTTTTCAAAATATTATGTCTTATAGTGTTTTGAAAACGAAACAAATAATATTGAAAAACCTGTTATTTCACTTCTCCAAGAATTACAAAAAAATCAATTTGTTAAAGAAGAATATTCATTAAAAGCTCAAAAATAAATGAAATGCATAATTGAATATCCTAACGGCTTCTAAGCACATATCGAATGGGTTATCGATAACTATAGGGTGCCTAGCAGTGCTGACACCACTTTTAATCAGATTCAAGTAAATTATATAAAGATAGAGCTTTTTGGCTAACTTTATTTATTTTTAAATAAACAAAAATCAGCTACTTGGAGTAGACATCGAAAATAATAACAACTATTCAGTTATTTTGCAACGATTCCAAAACTATTGTTTTTACTTATAGTAATTGTTATTAAAAAAAAAAAAAAAAAAAGAAGTATATTTTTATTTTACTTGTTTCGCTTAAACTAAAGCAATTATAATTCATTTTTTTTTTATTATTTCATTATTTTAAAATTTAAAGCATATAAAGATTACAGCAAAAAGAGGCTAGATGTAGCCACAAAAAAATGGCCAAAGTGGCACCACTGCATCCACTGCCAGTATATAAGGAATTCCAGAGCTTCATCTGTTATTATTCGATTGGAAGCAGTCGGCTTTAATACAAACATTTCTCGCCTAAGGAATTATCTAAAATTCGTCAACATAATGGCCCTGCCGCAAAAGCACTTTAAGCAAGGTGAGCAGCAGCGGGAGCACCTGAAGGTCACCGGGATAGTGACGGGGCAAATAGTTGGCCATTGATTCCCTAGTTTTATCTGCAAGCATCGCGAAGAGCGGAATTTCCGCGGCTCGCATCGCAGATAGACTTTTAGTTATAGCCATGGAACAGTGGAAAACTTTCCATTAACCCTGACGTCACAGCCCACTCATGAACCACTCACGTCCATGGCCATTTCAACAGGTACTCCCAAGCCGGATCTTCCCGAGGACGGAGTCCTGCGCTACTACACGATGCGCTTCTGTCCGTACTCGCAGCGCGTCGGCCTGGTGCTGGCCGCCAAGAAGATACCGCACCACACGGTCTACATCGATCTCACAGAGAAGCCGGAGTGGTACAGCGATTACAGTCCGCTGGGCAAGGTGCCGGCCATCCAGCTGCCGCAACTGCCGGGCCAGCCGGCGCTGGTGGAGTCGCTGGTGATCGCCGAGTACCTGGACGAGCAGTATCCCGGCGAGTGGTCGCTCTTCCCCAAGGATCCGCTGCAGAAGGCGCTGGACAGGATCCTGATCGAGCGTCTGTCTCCGGCCGTCAGTGCCATCTACCCGGTGTTCTTCACCACGGATCCGCCCGCCGATGCCATCAAGAACTTCGAGACGGCACTGGATGTCTTCGAGCAGGAGATCACCAAGCGGGGCACGCCCTACTTTGGCGGCGACAAGATCGGCATTGTGGACTACATGATCTGGCCGTGGTTCGAGCGATTCCCCGCCCTCCAGTACACGCTGGAGCCCAAGTACGAGCTGGACGCGAAGCGCTACGCGAATCTCCTCAAGTGGCGCAATCTGGTGGCCGAGGATGAGGCTGTCAAGGCAACTGCCCTGGATGCCCGCATCCATGCCAAGTTCATGCGCACCCGCCACGAGGGCAAAGCCAACTACGACGTGGCCTTCGAGCCCTTGTAAGAAGTTCTGGCCGGGATTAGAACTGTGGAACCGAAGGAATCAAGATACTTAACTTTGGATTGTGAAACCGCTTAGCGAGAGAAATTAAACATACTTTATATTTGAATACATCTCTTTTTTCACCTCCATCTGGGCTTGGGTTACGGCTGAACTTCCTCTAAACCCATCTCTGATTTTGGCATTGCAGGATCCACCCGACCCGAGCTTCCCGAGGATGGCGTCTTGCGCTACTTCACCATGGGTTTCTGTCCCTTCAGCCACCGTGTTCACCTCTTGCTGGTCCTCAAGCAGATCCCGCACCACAAGATCTACATCGACTTGATTGATAAGCCGGAGTGGTACAAGGATTACAGCCCGCTGGGCAAGGTGCCAGCCCTGCAGCTCACTCACTTGGAGGATCAACCAACCCTTGTGGAGTCGCTCGTCATTGCCGAGTACTTGGATCAAGCGTATCCGGGCCCGCGTCTGTTTCCCACCGATCCGCTGCAGAAGGCGCAGGACAAGATTTTGATCGAGCGCTTTGCGCCAGTGGTCAGAGCCATTTATCCGGTGCTGACCTGCAATCCCAATGCCCCTGCAGATGCTCTCAAGAAGTTTGAGAACGCCCTGGATGTGTTCGAGCAGGAGCTGGCCAAGAGGGGAACTCCCTACTTCGGCGGCCAGAACATTGGCATTGTGGATTACATGATCTGGCCGTGGTTCGAACGCTTCCCCAGCATGAAAATCAACACGGAGGAGAAGTACGAGCTGGATGCCAAGAGGTTTGCCAAACTGGTATGTTAGGGAATCGAAAACCAAGTGAAGATGTCTAAACTTTAACCCTCTCATCATTCCAGCTAAAGTGGCGCGATTTGGTGGCCCAGGACGAGGCCGTAAAAAAGATCGCTCTGGATGTTCAGCTGCATGCCGAGTTCCAGAAGTCCAAGACCCTGGGAAAGCCCCAATACGATATAGCCTTCAAGGGCCATCTCTAGGCATGTCAAGATCAAGTCCCAATTACGGGTTTTGGACAGCATTTAAGGGGGATCGATCTATTTTATTCACTCCAAGCTAAATGTTTAAATAAACCGAGTGCTTCATCAGGCCTCCTTCACCAGCAGATTGTAGTTGGGCTGGCCGGCGCTACGCGTGCGCAAAAACTCCGCCTGCACCTCGGCCTCCATGTAGAAGGCCATCACAGCCTGATCCCGCTTCATGCGCTCCACCCACAGGGTCTGGTCGAAGATGGAGGTTTAAGGACTTATCTTCAGCTACACGAAGATTTAACTCACCAGCTGCGGGAAGCGCTCCTCGTCGTAGTTGTAGTCCTCGCCGCGCTGCAGCTTCAGCAGCTCCAGGCGCTCGCACCAAGGCCAGATCATGTAGTCCAGAATGCCCGTCTGTTCGCCGCCAAAGAAGTCCGTGCCCCGGCGGCTCAGCTCCCGCTCGTAGGTGTCCAGACCGCTCCAGAAGGGCTCCAGCTCGCCGCCGTCGGAGGCCCTAAAGAAGGCACCCAGCACCGCGCCGAAGCGCTCGATCAGCAGCTTCTCCTGCACCTTCTTGAGCGGATCTCGCGGATAGAGTGGCCGCAGCGGATACTGTTCGTCCAGGTACTCGCAGATCAACAGCGACTCCGTGAGTACTGGCGGGCCGGGTTCGCGCACGATTTCCAGAGCTGGCACCTTGCCCTGCGGATTCTTGTCCAGCAGCCACTCGGGCTTCTCTGTGAGATTGATGTAGATGCTGTGGTACGGGATCTGCTTGGCGTCCAGCACCAGGTGCACGCGCTGGGCGAACGGGCAGAAGCGCATGGAGTAGAGGCGCAGGATTCCGTCCTCGGGCACATCCGGCGTGGGAGAGCCTGCGGATGGGGATTATCTATATTCCTTATTGCAATTCATGGAGCTGCAGCCCCTACCTTTAGCCAAATGCCTGCCGTTGCTCATGATGTGCGTGCTCGGGTCTGGAGAAGCAAGTGATGATAGTGGCTGCAGCGGAGTGATATATAAAGAGCCACTGGGTGCCCTTCGGCGGCGGCATCTATTACCGGCCTGAACTTGGCGGCCGGAGCAACCTTTGCGGCTGACACACATAGCCAGCCGGATGGATACAGTGTTGCTTGGACCGCTTGTAACGCTAAAACATATGGTAGGTCTTTTTCAATTAAAGTTAAGAGGTTCGATGGGTCCAGTGAGAATATATCGGATTGGCTGGAATGTTGCAGAAGGTCCAAGAAGTAAGAAGAATTATTGCGAACGGTCTCTGCTTTATATGGGTTATTGGATTCCAATTTTACTCTTATCCGAGGGGGGGGATCCCGATCCCTCCTCATGGTCCCCCGATGAGGGTGTGTGAAAATCACCAGTGACACTTCAAGAGTTCTCTGAACACTAGCGTTTTGAATTCACTTAACATTAACATATTTTATTGCATACTTTTAGACACCTTCTCATGGGATTTCAAACCCTCTTTAGTTTTCTAAACTTTTCACACAATTTGTATTTTTAAAACATTTCGAGTCTCAAATATTTTTTATGTTAGAATTGTTACAATTATATGCCTTTATCAGCCTTAGGTAATTCATTGTTGATGGGAGATTTTTTAAAAAACGATTTTTTTTTTGGAAAATCTGTCTTTTTCATAATCTTTAGACGGTTTAAAGATCCAATTACATTCTAGGTAATAATATTATAATGTGTTAAAGCATTAACCTTTTAAAAAGTATGTCGATACTGATTTGAAATATTAAAAAAAGTTTTCCCAAAGTAAGCAATGGAATAAATTTGGTGCCAAATTTGAAATTGCCTTGAGCTCTATTTACATTTAGTAGCACAATTAAAATTGATTTCCAATCCACGTCCAGTTTTTATACTTGCAGGGTATTTTAATTTGGTCCAGAAGTTTGCAACGCAATAAAGGATGCATCTCCGACCCCATAAAGTATATACTATACATATATTCTTGATCAGCATCACCAGACGAATCGATTTAGCCATGTCCGTCTGTCCATCTGCCCTGTACCTATACTTATTATTAAATATCAGCAAATATATTTGTTTAAGCAATTTTTTAATATTTTTTATTTTCCCTTTTTCTTCTTTTCTTAATTTTCTTATATTTTTTTTATTTTCTGTTTTCTTTTTTTATATTAAATATATATTTTCATATTTCTAAATATTCTTTTTTTCATTCATTTTTTTTTACTATAAAAACTTGTTTAAAGTTGAGACTTTAGGAGTTTCAGGTTTGATTTAAGCCAGCAGATCGTAGTTGGCATTGCCGGACTTCCGGGTACGCCAGAATTCCTGGTGCTGCTCCGGAGTGGCATAGAAGGCCTTGACCGCCGCATCCTCCTTCAGAAGGGCAATCCACTGGGCCAACTTTGCGAATCGCTTCTCGTCGAAGCTGTAGCTGTCCTTCAGAACGAACTCAATCACTGCGAGGCGCTCCAGCCAGGGCCAGATCATGTAGTCCACGAAGCCGGGCTTGTCGCCGCCAAAGAAGCGACTGCCCCGCTTGGTTAGCTCCTCTTCGAAGATGTCCAGGACCGTCCAGAAGTCATCCAGGCCGGTGCTTTGCAGCAGGATCTTCAAGAAGACATTGGTAATACCGCTGAAGCGCTCCAGCAAGATCTTGTCCTGGGCGCGCTTCAAGGGGTCCTTGGGCAAGAGCGGGTTCTCCGGATACTTCTCATCCAAATACTCGGCAATGATCAGCGACTCGATGAGCGAAGGGTGGCCCTTCTCCGCCACCAGCTCCACGGCAGGAACCTTCAGCAGAGGGCTCACCTCCACCAGCCACTCCGGCTTCTCAGTAAGATTGATGAACACGGTGTGGTGGGGCACCTTCTTGGCATTCAGCACGAGATGGGCACGCTGGGCATAGGGACAGAATCGCATCGAGTAAATGCGGAGGACTCCATCATCGGGCAGAACGGGCTTGGGGGAGCCTAAAAATGTGGATTAATCAGTGGAATTTCCAGAAAGCCGATAAGAGCGTCGTAAAGAACCAGGCGCGCCTCAAAAAAGTATTCTTGGAGCTCTGGCAAAAGCTTATCTCTTTAGCAAACAGAACCCCCCTCAGGATCCGCCTCTGTCAATACCATATAGCAAGTCATACGCTTGAGTTTGATAGAGCCAGACGTGATATGGCAAACATTTAACTGATATGTTATCGTTTTTCGACGGGTAAATATTATGGTTCGTCGATCTTTGTATTATAGTAAAGGTTCTTCGGTGAGGTGAAAGAGTACGAATAGTATTGATTGATTAAATGATTTTTCCATTTTTTAAAAAAGTCTAGTTCTGTGACCGGTCTAGTCTAGTTTTTCGCTTATAATATTTATATTCCAAAAATCTAAGCTTATAAAAATGATAAAATATAAAGACATTTATGTTAAAGAGTGTTTATCTGAATAGGGAAGTATTTTTGGTAAAAAGAAGCTCATGTTGCAATTCGAAATAAATACAAAGAATTAATCATCTTAGAATGTTCCTTTTACACCACAATATGCAAATATCTATTGCAAACATAAAACTTATAATTCAGGTTATTCAGGTTATTCCCATCATGCTGTAGGCGAGTGGTTCACACGAATTATAAACCAATTCGTGATCTATTAAATATCTGTTCCACCAATTTCTTTTTTTTCTCTAATCCCTGTTCTATTTCATCTTTTTGCACAAATAAACCGAATTATGTATGCCAAAGTGGGTAAAATTACCCGTTGAAATGTTGGAGAACTTGTTTTGGCTTAACCAAACAATGAGACGGCATTTTCTCTTACCACTGGCAACACATCAACTTCTCTTACCTTTGGCCAAATGTTTTCCAGAGCTCATGATGGCTTTTGTACGAAATTGAAGCGTAGGAGAAATAAAATCCACTTAATTGTTGAAGTCAACTCGACGTTGGTTTCCACACTAACTTTTATCTTCGACGGCGCTCTGTATTTATATAGCTTGCGAGTAATCGAATGAGCTTTACGCAACATGACTCTTAGTTCTCGGCGGTTCTTCGATATCGCTTTTAAAAACGATTTCTCATCGTAGTCGTTTATTTGCAATTAAAACGCTCTTGCTACATTTTCGATTTGTTTTGTTTGTTTGTTGTTTTTTTGGGGAAGAAACACAGCTTTCTTCTTGCATTGTTTTACATGTTACATCTACTTAGTTTGTTAATAATCACGCCTGCTTGTAAATGTATATAGTATATATATGGTTTTTACATGGTTGGGGAGAGTTTTTAATTGAACTTCCAACTACTACACACACATCTAGAGATTTAAGTTTATAAACTTCTCGCAAAAGGTTTCGATCGGCGGACTTTCAAAATCAAACTTAATCTATATACAAAAACTTCTCGAAATTACGGTTCCAATGAAGTCACATATAAAAGGAATATAAAAAAGTTCGAGTACATATACAACAAATTTGCTGACCTCATAAGGCCGTCGCGATAGCAGCATACAAAACAATAGCAATCAGTTATTACATTCCAAAATTAGCAGCAGGTGACAAATGTTGGATAGTAACGAATGGATGATTATGGTTTTCGATGCACCTAAATGATGATTTGTTATCAAAATTGATAACTACCTTAATCTGACTGCTGTTGTTGGTCCTGCGAATGGAATTGTTTGGGTTAAATAAACTCATATTTGGAATAAAGGTATCTGAAACTCAAGTAATCATCAGAGCTCGAAATATGGGTTTGCGTTTCACTAGAAGCTCCCATAAGACCGCTTCCTTTTCGCAAAGATATCTCTTCCACGCTTTGTCTGCAATGTACAAGCAAAGCAGCAACAACAACTTATATGTTTCATTAAGTACCGGGCGAGAGAGTGCACTCTTTCCGATTACATTTCACTAAAATTCCAAAAAATAAGTGCTTGCTTTTCGGAAGATCTCTCTTCCAGCAACAACAACTTATAAGTTCCACTCAGAACAAGAGAGTGCACTCTTTTCGATTAGATTTCACTAAACGTTTCCAAGAAACCGCTTGCTCTTCGCAAAGATTTCTCTTCCACGCTTTGTCTGCAATGTACAAGCAAAGTTCCGCTCAGCGGACGAGAGCCCTCTTTCCGATTACAGTCTTGGGAGTAGAACCAAAAGAATATATGGGTCAAGACGAATGTACGAGCTCTGAGAGTCCTGGAGTTTTGTTTAATTTTTACAATGTCCGGTGTTCATTTAAATCATTCGCTCGATTTTATACGATTAAATAGTTGAGTTTGAGTTATCTTTCTTCGTATCAATTGCGCGTTGGTACAGTAATTACATGTTTGTTTGTTTACTGGGGAATAATATTGCTAAAACTAAGTACATTCATACACTTACAAAAAAACGCTCTACACAGTTGAGTTAAATGTGGTATTATCCTTTCGTTTGCGTAAAAGGTTTTTCTTACATTTACTTTTGTTTTGTTTTGCATCGTTGTCTGACGATTCCGATTCTAAGCATTTCGTTTACAGTTTCGTTAATTTTTTTGCGATTTTTGTATTTTGTTTGTTGCTCTCTATAAAATATGCAAACGGGTTGCACTTTGATCACGGTTCTTGCTGTTGCTGTTGCATTATAAACATCCTTCTTGATTTTGATTACGACTGGAACGACTTGAATTTATCGAACAAAATGGTGTTCTGATGTGGCTGACTGCCGCTCACTATCCCCTGGATCCGTGTGGCGAGTGTTGGTGGTGCTGGTGGTGCTACTGGTGGTGGTGGTCATCCTTAGGCATTCGATGATGAGGTGGCTGCCTCCGAAGATCCCGGAGAGGTGGAGGTTGCAGCCGAAGCTGCCACATCGACGATGTTGCTCCTGTTGAGCAGCATCGATCGCGCGGAGTTGGAGGTGGAGCTGGGATACTTTGGCTGCATTTGGCTGGTGGACACTGTGGAAGAGCTGCTGGTGGCCGGCTGCTGTTGCTGCTGCTGCTGCTGGCTGCAAATGAACAGAGTTCATCAGAGTGCCTTAGGTGACCTTAGGACACACACCCCTTCTGCTCGCCATCCTTCTTGCTGTTGAACATGGCCAACTCGATCTCGGTGTGCTGGCTGTTCATGTGGCGCACCCACTCCGCGGGCGTTTCGAAGGCTCTGCAGGGGATATATTAGGATTATTTTTGTAGGAAACGTTTCCTTGAATCTACTTACGTGGAGCACAAATCGCAGAGCAGGGTGACATGATCGTGATCCATGTTGTTCTCTTGTTGCTGCAAAGGAGAATAATAAAATAAAGTTAAAAAAAATAAAACAGGATAAAAGTAAGTTCCCAGAGACACCACTTTTAAGAATAATATCTCATCCAAGAAGTACCCTACTCTACCCACTACTCTACTCACCGAAACGCGGCGTCGCTTCTTTGGCACATAGGTTTTCAGGGCTCTCAGGGCGAGATTGCTGGAATTGCCAGAGGCGCTCGGAGCACTGCCGCTGGCACTGGGCCCCAGCAGATTGGAGCCCGCACCGCTCGCTGGATCGCTGGCATGGGTGCCCAGGTGGCGGACCAGCATCTTGGTGTCCTCGAACGACTTCTGGCAGATCTCGCACACCAGCAGCTGCTTGAAGTTGTTGTAGTCGCGCAACGTGTGCTCCTCGGAATCCTCAGACGGCGTGCCCCGATCCCGGTTGACCTCCAGCTTGACGGCGCTCATCTTGAAGTCCAGCGGCTGCTTCGGCGACACCAGCGGCCCCTCCTCGAGGTTGTTGTTGTTGGCACTGGACGCATTGGGTGGGTTGGTGCTCCAGTCGGTCGGCTCCTGCTTAATGGTGAGGAAGTTGTGGCCATGTCGATGGGTCGGCGCCTGTGGAGGTGGTGGCGGTGGTGTGGCAGCCAGGCGGGAGGGCACCACGTGCTCGAAGTGGGTCGGCGGTGCGTCGTAGTAGTCGCGAGCTGTCGGGGATTACCAAGATACATTAGTAGTTATTTCTTATAGAGATTGTATGGACTCACATCTCTCGCAGGCGCTCTCCCGCCGCAGACGTCGCTCGAAGACCAGCCCCACTTCGTTCCGCTCGCGAAGCGCCTGCTCCTCGTACTCTGAGCGCCGCAAGCTGGTCTCCGACTGCTCCGTGCTCGGCCCAGGGGCCATGGGACAACTGCTGCAACCCACCTCCGTGCATATGGATATGGGCTGAGAGGCGGAGGATCCTCCTGGTATGGTCACTCCACCACCACCGCCGCCGGCTGCCGACGATGAGGTTGGAGGCGGTGGATGTGGCTGCGGCTCCACTTGTCCGGGGGCCGCAAAGCAGCACTTGTCCTCCGGATCGATAGCCACCTCCTTGTTCACCGAGATACCCAGCTTGCTGCTGCTGGCCACTGTAAGGAGGCCCGTGTGGGCGGCCATCTTGGGCGACTTGATGATCACCGGACTGTCCTTGGGCATGACGGAGGCGCCCAGTCCGCGGAACTGCTGCTGCTGATGGTGGTGGCTCAGGTGGTTGTGGTGCGACGACAGGTGGTGGTGGTGGTCCAGTGCGAAGCGTGTGGATCCTCCCGGCTTGCTGGAATAGTGATCCGTAATGGGCGCCGGCGGCGGAGGAGGCGGTAGTGCTGCGGAGCGCGTGCCATTGGAGATGTACATGGTGCTCGCCTCCCGCGGATGCAGGTGTCCGGCCAGCGTGTGGTGCGAGGTGGACACGACTGAGCCGCCGCCGTTGGAAGCGCTGGTGCGGCACAGGCCGCGGATCTTGAGGATCTCACCGCCGCGCAGCACCTCGTTGAGTATGTCGTTGGAGACGGTGGCCTCGCCGCTGTACATGTACTGCACCAGGATCTGGATGGCCCGATGGCTGAGATCTGGCGGCAGGACCACGTACAGCACGCCGTTCGGAGAGGTAATCGGAGCCGTTTCGAACATGGTGGCAAAAAACTGTGACGAAGCACTCAGGATGAACTTGTGGGCCGAGATGCCCACCGTGGGTATGTCCGAGGGGATGCCGCTGCTATTGTAGGAGCTGTACAGGACCACATCGGCGAACTTTTCATTCCTGCAGGGAATTGGAATTTTTATTAAGAATCTCTACCTTACATTAGTTTACATTTTATGCAATTAACCGACATTTAACTTAAAATCGTAAAAAGCTCAGAAAAGGTCCAAATAGTAACGGAAATTTATTTAAAAAGTCTCTCGAAAATGTGTATAAAATTCGTCTTAAGAAATGTTCGTAAGGAATGTTCGTAAAAGTCAAGAAGATGCATACATTTTGGCGCCCTTTCAATAAATTAACATAACTCACTAAATATTTAACTATAGTTAGTTATTCATTTTGATATACTCACTTGTAGAGGGTAGCAATGGAAGAGTTTAGATAGGACAGGTGGGAGTCCCACTTGAGGTGATAGTTTTCGGCGGCCATCTCTGCGGCGGACAGCGCCTGGTCAATGAGAAAATCAATAAATAAATCAATAAAAGCGGGCAGACTGGGGAGTAACAGATCCAAAGAAACTTTATATGTATACACCTAAAGAAAACCAATATAGTTTGTGCAAATCGATTTAACATACGATTTGGATCGGAAATGGAATATATATATATTGCTTAAAATAAATTATTAAACTTTTATTTTTACATTTTAGCTATTTTATTGGTTCATTAATTTTAGAGCCATATTTAAAATTGTTCAATTTCTAGGAGCTTTTTGAACTAGATCTGAGTATATATAGATAAATAAAGTAATAGTTTCGAGTTCATTATAACGATTTGAATATATAGGATCTGCCATTGGCACGATCAAAACTAGATATTATTATTTTATTTCATTATTTTTGAAGGGTATAAAAACTTCGGCTGGCTGAAGTTCTTTTTTCTTCGCCTTATTTTAGTATTTTTTCTGAAAGCTTGATAGTATATTATAACGGTCTAGCAACGGTCTCTCTAAAACCTTGTTTGCTCACAACTTTCTTGTTTGTTTTCAATTTGTTTCTATTTGAATTGTAATAAAGTCGAAAATGGATTTTGATATAAACCTAATTAAATTGGTGCGCGCCAATCCCAATCTCTATGAGCGGGAACTGCGGAGCATGCCCTACAGTGCGAATAAGAAGCGGAATAGGGAGCTTTGGCGCAGCATCTCCACTTCCCTCAAAACGGATGGTAAACAATTGGGATTTATAGGTATTTCCTCAAATTCCTTATGCCCTTTCTCTTAGTTAATTCCTGCATTACCCGATGGAATTATATGGTGGCCAAGCTGCGTCGGGAGTTGGACAAAGAAAAGGCGGGAGGCGCTGGCTCCGATTGGAGTCTACTTCCCCACCTACGCTTCCTGCTGCAGCCACATCATTCCGGGAGCGTCCGCAGCGTAGCAGACGCGAATTGGGGGTCTCTGAAACCGCAGTCGCCCATTGAGGAAGTCCACGATGAGGAGGATCCGCTGCAAGAGGCCATGGATGAGCAGCTAGCAAGTGCGGGAGCACCAGTAACGGCACTCCAGCCTCCACCCGCTGCTAATCAGGCCACAGCACCACCACCACCACCCGCTGCTCCAGTGAGCGCCGAGCTGCTAAAGCGGATTGAGGCGCTGCTCGAGGGATTGGGCGAAGCGAATCGCACCAAGGCGGAGAAAAGGATTCTGGCCTATCTATGCAAATGCAATCTGCGCGCTCTCAACGAAGAGCAAATCGATGATATAGTAATTTAGTAAGTCGATAATGATATTAGATCTTTTCGGTAGATATGCTGGATAAGATCTTAAGCATAATTGTTATTACTCCATTTTTCTGACTAAAATCTCATTTTGTACATGCTTTAACTAAACATTTATCTATGTTAAATTCACAAATAATACCTAGTTGTTACATTTAATAAGAAACTCTTATAGGAAATGCTACAAATCAAAATATTGCTTAAAATCATTGATTTTGTTCGAATATTCAACACCTTTTAAATTTATTTTGATTCAATTTCAATAAATTCATTATTAAATCATTCAACTTAAACTTGGAATATATTAAATATATCTCTAAATGATTTAATGAAAGTTATTTGGATCATTAAAGGTTAAGTATTTATGTATTTGTACTTGTAATATGCACTTCCAAACGTTATAAACACACTATTATTATTATTTGTATATTTGTTTATAAGTTAATATGAATGTTAAATTACTTAATAACCACTTTTTTACCTCTAATAAACAGCTAAAGTGCCATTATAACAAAGGAATCTCATAACATAATTATTAAATGATTCCAAAAAAGTTCTTTAGAGTTATTTATAAAACAAACCTTACACAAATAATAACGTGTTTTAAGCAGAGTTTACAAATCCCTTGGCCTGGCTGGCTGGCGCGGGGTGGGCGACAGAAAATCGAATTCAGCCACGCCAAAAACTCCGACTATATATGACGCAGCTGCTGCTGCTGCTGCTTCTGCTCCTGCTACTGCTGGTAACTGGTCAAAAAAAGAGTCAAAGAGTGCGCGCGCAAGCAATAACATGTCCAATATCCACGTCTGGATCGGCTTCGGCAGGGATCCGGGGAGTGGGCGGGTGGACGACGCCAAAACAAGCATTTAGTTTATTAATTTGAGGACTCGCAAAGGGGGATAGGAGGGAAACAAAAACATAACGAGCGAGGAGCATAGCGGAGCGTCGTGCACCCTTAACGACTGCCGCCAACCCGAAAGTCACCCCGATCTCCGAGCACCGAGCACCGCCCCCCGCCGCCTCCCCCGACGCACCTCAACTAAGCCCACTATACATGAACTACTCCTACGGCCAGCCATTCCCCACCTTCCACCTTCCCCCTCCCGCGGTCCCTTCCCTCGCCTGGTATTAACACCGAATTATCGATTGATTTCGGGCACAAGCACACACACACGCAACAAAAATCGATAAGCTGGCAGAGCCAAAATCAAAAGTATTGTACAGTTCGGGGTTATTCGGTGTGAAAGTTCAATGTTCACTCACATTTATTGCTTTAATTACTGGCAATTGCTCGGCCGTGAATTGTGCTTACGGCTAAATAAATGGCTTATTCAAAATACGCGCCCAAAAGCGCGTACACACAGTTAACTGCTAAAAAATCACCTTGGCTGGGTCCTCCTGGCTTGCTGGGTTGTCTGGAGTCTCGGGGACTTGGCGGAACCGTTAATGTTAGTTACTAGAGTTTAGTTAATCATTTGACACTGCTCTTCATTGAGAACTCTGGGAAAACCGACTTGGTCCGACTGTCACACTGTGTGAGCTGTGAGCTGGGGAAAACTGCGCAGCGCGTCGTTTCGAGCTTTCGCGTTGCTGGCCAGCGAACAAATGAAATCGCTGTCGCCCCAGGAAGGGACAGGACCAAAAGGACTCTCTCTCCACCCAGCTGAGAGAGACAGAGAGAGACAGAGAGCAAACGAGAGAGTCCTCGTGCGCATTGTTATTGTTGTGGTTGGTTTGAAGTTGGGATACGACGAAGCGCGCGTAAAATTGATTTCCCCGAGAATATTGATTTTTGGCTTCGGTCGTCGGTCCTGCACTTAGTTGGCCTGCACCTCCGCCTGCACCGTTGCCGCCTCTTTAAGCTCCTCCTTAGCCGCCTCACCCTCCTCCATGGGCTCCTCCTTGGGCTCCTCCTTTGTCGCTCCCCCCATCGCCTGCTTTTCCAGCTGCATTTGCGTGGCCGACGACGTATCCTGCTTGAAGAGCTCCCGCAGAAACATGGTGGCATAGGCCGCCGAGGGCAGCGAGAACTCCAGCAGCAGGGCCATGAATTTGGCCTCCTCCTCGGCGGGTTCTGGTGTAATGGGAATGCCCTTCACCAGCTCCCAGTCGGAGGCAATGAGTGTGTCCTCGGGCGTGTTGTACAGCCGGAAGTTCCACGTGAGATCGCTGGACTGAATGATCATCTTGCGGTAGGCGCCTCCCAGGGCGTACGTCTTCTCCTTGTGCTTGAGGAGGTCCGAGGTGAGACCCACTTCGGCCAGCATCTCCTCGTACCAGACGCCGCACTCGTTCGCCGGATAGGTGATGTCGTGGCCCGGCAGAGGGAGAACCACGTCGGAGAGGCGGAATCTGCCGCTGGCAATGTCCTCGGGGGTAAGCGGGCGCACTTTGCGCTTGAAAATTGATTCCTCCTCGATGATTTCGTCGTCCTCGCCAACGGGTTCTGGGAGTTCTTCTTCCGCCTCCTCTTCCTTGACCTCCGTCGGTGGCTCCTGCTCCGCCTGACCCTGTTCCGGCCCCTGCTCGATGTATACCAAGTCCCCGGGTATCAGCTTCAGGCCAAACTCCCTGATCCGCCTGGAGGCAATCCTGTTGAAGACCAGGCTCTGGTAGGCATGCGGGTACAGCATCAACATGTTCCTGGGAATCTGCCGCAGAGCCGAGGAGTAATCCGACTCCCCGAACCTGGCCAAACCGTCCAGCAACTTCTTCTCGACGAACTTGTCGCCGTAGATCTTCGCTGCCGCCGCCGCCGAGTCGCGTTTCTCCCACCATTCCTCGCGAATGGGACGCATGAACTCCACGTCCGAGTCGCGCGGCTTCAGGATCAGCTCGCAGGCCAGCTTATAGTCGCTCTTGAGCAGGGCCACGCCCACCTCGTAGGTGGGCACGCTGGCACTGTTGCCGAACCGCTGCAGGCCGTAGTAGTTGATGAAGCCCCGTTTCCGGAGCGATTCCAGGGCCACCTCGATGTCGCCGCGCTTCTCCCTGTCTATGTGGCGCAGGGCGATGCGGAACCGGTTGCCCTGCAGGTCACCCAGCTTGAGGGTAGAGTTTCGGAAGCCAAAGTTGCCGATCTGCACATTCCGCAGGGATCGGGCGGCGCCCACGATTTGATCTGGCGCCCGGCGCTTGATGCAGAAGTTCTGGGTGGTCTTGGCCCGCTTGTCCTTAATGCCGCAGTAGTTCACCTGCGAGGGTCGCAAGCTGTGGAGAAATCAAGTCTTAACTGTGGGAGTCTGACTATTCTGCGCAATGGAACTTACAAAAGCTTCGAGGCCAGAGTGGAGGCCACATCGCTGGTAACCAAGTTGGTTTTGTGCACCAAAAAGGTCACGTACTCCGAGGGGAAGTTCCAGCGCTTGTCGCCTGTGAGAAAATATGCCATTAACTAGAGTTTTCTCAGCTCAAGTTCAATGGGGTGTCTTACCGCGTCCCGACTTTGGCTTCAGTATGCGTATGGTCTTCTTCTCCACCGGCGGCTCCTCATCTGCCTGGTTCTCTGGCTTGACCTGATGCTGCTGCCCAATAGTGGTGGACACCAGCTTGCCCTTGTACAACTGCTTAACCAGCTGGTGGACCTGGCCGCGCTGCTCCTTGTCCAGACTACTCACATCGACCTCCACCTTCTGTTCGCTGTTGGGATCGGTTTTGGCCTCGGCCAGGTCGGCTATTTCCTGCCACACTTCGGGACCGATTACCGCCTCCAGTTCTTTCCGCCACTTGTCCAGATCTTCTGGATCCACCGCTAGAATTCGAGGCGATAAATGAACACATTAGTGATTGGAAACGTAGTCCAAGTACACACGTTCGATGGCCACCTTTGGCACGGTGAGGTCGTCCAGCTCCAAGACCTTGCCATCGCTGTCAATCTCATTTACATGGAAGTCTGAGAAGCGCGACTTGAGGATGCCCGTGAATCCTGGAGCGTCCGGATTGGTGAACTCTGTGATGCCCACCTGGTTCTCGAGCAGCACGGACTTTTGCTGTTGCGGAGCTCTAAAATCAGAAAAAGCCGGTAAGTGCTTGCAGCTTTCGATTAATTAAACCCTTTACCTGTTGCGCTGCCCTCCGTTCTGGGCAGAGCGGTCGCGCTTCTGGCCACGCCAGTTGCTCTTGTTGTAGGGTCCGGAGTGATGGCTCCTACGTCCCCTGCCGCGATCTTTGCCCATTTTAATTCAAAATTGTCTTTAAAAAATGCTCTGTCTGCCAATGAAATCCACGTTTATAAAAGCATATGATGACCAATGGAACGTGGTCGCTTTTTAAAGTGACCTTTTTATGGTATATTTAAACTAAGCGGCATTTTTTAGATTTTTTTATTTAAAAACTTTTGTGATTGCTTCAAAAAATACAAAAATACATTGTATTCTGAACATTTTGATTTGGATTCAACGTTTTTTTTTGTATATATACAAAAATACGATGATAATTAACATTTTAGTTTTCGGCCCTGGTAGACCTTTTGCAGGAAATTCCCATATGGGAGTATTTTGTCTAAATGTCTCCCACTTCGTCATTAAAGGCGGGCATTCGGAATATAAAATCGTAAAGTATATCTCCACCTAATACAAAATGGGTAATGCAACTCGGGGATTCCTCGATTGGACAGTATTTTTCACAGCAATTTAGTATTTTTTGCTTGCCATTTCCCCGTTTTCCGGCCACGATCACTCTAAAATACACGTAATAATCAGAGTACAAAGGAGTCTTTTAAATGTGTGCTAAAAGGTGGAAAATCGCCACAAATAGAAGCACTTACGATCAATTACCTAGCCAAAGTGACTAGCGAGATGCTGCCGCACCTGAGTGCCGAGGAGGGCCTGCCGTCCGTGACGCGGAAGGTGTACATAAATCCCAATTTCCAGATGGCTCGCTCAGCGTCTGCCCTGCTGCAAGGTCAAACGATGCATCAGATGCCGTCGTTTCAGGCGCCCCCGCTCCCGCCACAGCATCCAGCGCCCGCCATCCACATCAATCCACACTTCCTGCAGCGCCAGCGGACCATGTACGAGCAGTTCCAGCAACAACAACAACTGGAACAGCAGCAGCAACAGCATGAGTTCCAGCTCCAACAGGTATCCGCTTCGTACTACAAACAGACGCCTCCGGTGCCAGTGATTCCCGCGCCAGCCCCACCGCCTCCGCCCCAGGCCAGGATCATCAGCAAGGCGAGCACGTGCCTGGTGCGTAAGGCTCCGGTCAAGTCCGCCGCTCCCCCACCAGTACCCTCGGCTCCCGGTGTGGTTCCCTCCCGCGTCCAGCCGCCCTTGGTCAGCATTTCCAAGCGGAAGATTGTGCGCCAGGGAGCTCTGTCGTCTGTAAAGGCTGTTCAGTCTGTTCAGGCTGCTCCTCCCCCTCAGCCAGATGGGCCGCCTGCCAAGCGCACCAGGTACAAGCTGGTGCGCGCCATATCCCTAACCTTTACTCCTTTGGTCAAGAGGCGGAGGCTCCTGCGTGAGTTTGTGGGTCAGTACGCCCTGAGACGGACCACCGATAACGATGCGGAGCCCAAAAAGAAACCGAGGTAGGAATTATTAGCCATCTTGGCTAGCTCAAACCCATCTTGCGATGAAGATTTCCTCTTTAGGCTTAAGATCACCTTGTATGTAGAAAAATCCTCGCTTGGAAAGCTATATGTGCAGCTCTATAATCATCTTGCAGATCCGAGCCACAGGGGCCAAAGCCGGGCGCCAACAAGTCGCTCAGCATGGTCAGCATACACGGCGTGATGTACAAGAAGATATCGAAGAACAAGCTAACCAAGCTGGAGGCCAGCACGGCGGCGATTCCTCGGACCCTTAAGCGAGCACTGTCTGGCCGGACGCTGTTCGTCAGCGGCAACAAGTTCATTTTAGATCCCTCGGGCTGTCGTCTGACCAGAGTTTCATCCTCAGCTCCCCCACTGCCCAGACCAGCTGCTGCGGCACCTCACATGAGCGTGAACCGCACCGTACTGCGGCGCATCGATATTGGCGGCCTCACCTATGTGGTCTCGCCCAAGACCCAGAACGTCTTCATACGCACCACCAATCACTTGTCGCGAGCCCACGTAATCACCGCCAGACACAGGAGTCTGACGCTGCTGAACAGGCCGCGGGCGAAGACCAATGTGCCTTGTGCCATCTACCAGAAGCTGGGCAAGTGTGCCGCCCACAGTCGCGGCAAGTGTCGCAAGCTTCACGACCAGCGGCAGGTCGCCATCTGTACCAGGTTTGTCCCAGGCCAAGAAAGGAGTTTCCAGTGCTGAGTTCCCATTCTCTCCATCCTCTCCTTACAGCTTCCTGCGCGGCGAGTGCTCCAACCCGGACTGCCTGCTCTCGCACAACGTCACGCTCGAGAAGATGCCCGTCTGCCGGTACTATCTGCGCGGCGCCTGCGTCCGCGAGGACTGTCCGTACCTGCACAAGAAGCTCAGCAGCAACGCCGAGATCTGCATTGACTTTGTGCGCGGCTACTGTCCGCTGGCTGCCGAGGTAAGTTCCCCAAGCCATACCTCACCTTTAGGGTATCCTATTAACGCCCCTGCTCCTTCAAGTGCAAAAAGCGGCACGAGTTCGCCTGCCCGGAGCTGGAGCGCCAGGGCAAGTGCGAGTTGTCCAAGTGCGTGTTCTGCAAAAAGCCGCCGTCCAAGCGGTTGGCCAAGGTTTCGCCAAAGGCGATTCTCATTAAGGTTGCGAAAGTCGAGATGAAACCCAAAGAGCCTGAGGCCAAGGACTCGGACGATCCCAATGGCTCAAGGTACTTCATATGCGATGGTGACCAGGCACAGACTCCCAACGATGATGCAGAAGCTGAAGAGCCGCAAGAGGAGAAAGAGGGGGAGGAGGCAGAGGAGGACTCTGCGAACCCAGAACCCACTGGCAGAGTGTTCAAGGGCCCAACCCTGGGAACGCTGCCCGCTTTCATACCCCTGGGCGGCGGCAGCGAGGAGGAGGAGTGATAGTGCAATCGTGCGAAGACTTGGACCCATCGTTTCAGGTACAAATTAATTTGGTTAAGTATCGTTATAGCGTTTATCCTAAGCTCTAATTTCCCTAGTTTAATTTCTACAATCAAAAGAAAAAATAAAGACCTATATATTTGCGTAAGATCAACAGCTGCATTTGATTTCCTTAAAATAGTGGTTTAAAACAATTGTTGTTTTTAAAGCATTTTATTTTGTTTGTAGCCATGTTCTTCACCCTTTCTGTGGCGTCATTTATCGTATACGATTTCGTTCAACGATGTTTCTCACCCTTTTTACGTTCGCATGTATCGTATTTTTCCTTACGTTGCGTATTAAATTTCGTTCAGCAATGTTTTTCACCATTTCTACGGTCGCATACATCGTATTTCTCCTTACGTCTTAAATTCGATTCCGTTCGATATTGTTTCCCACCCTTTTTACGGTCGCATTTATCGTATTTTCCCTTACGTAGTACGATTTGGATCAAAGTTATCCACCCCTTTTTCAAAACTAAAACGGTATTTTGTAGTGGGTTTTTCCACCAAATCCTTTCCACGAAGTGACGCTCTTCTCAGAGATGATCTTTTCCTCTCTTGCCCCAATATCCTTCGAATTGTACATCAAATCAGAATTCATTATCAGGATGTATACATCCTATGTATGTATACATCGTGAAAAACTAAACAAGCTAAATTAAACATTTTTTAGGAAAAATTGAAAAGTGGGAAAAACGCGGTTACAAATGATTAATACATCGTTACTTTTAAGAATATTTGTAGGGATCTTTCTAAGAACTTTAAAACTATTTCCAAATAGCTGTCACCAGCTAAGCTTATAAAATACGTATACGCATATTACGTATACGTAAAAATCGTATGAAAATCAGGAGGAAGCTGTAAGCATCGATGAAATTAAATGCATATTTTGATTCATAAGATAATAACAAAACTACGATGACTCTTTTCCGTTCGGTGAAATCAAATCAACAAATAACGTTTTGAAGAACTGGCTTTTTCTATGGCCTTCTACAAACCTTTTTTGGCTTTTTTTTATCGATCCTCCCGTCAAAAACAGCGGTTTTTTTTTCAAGCTAAAGTTGACAGCACTGTTCTGAACCTTTTTCATACCTGCTTTGTTGTATGTTACCTGTTTTCTGAGCCGCTCTCTCGAGTCTCGATTTTCTCGGCACAGTTGAATTTTGCATGCGGCGCGTTGAACAACCAACAAATAAAATCGCGGACTCCGTTTCGGGCAACAACAAATTGAGTGCTCGTGTGTGTGTGAGTGTCGCAAAAACAACAACAAGATCCGAGTAAAGTTGCGAAAAATGCGGGGCAAATATGTAATGCTGGGAAGCTTTCGGCAAAACGGCCTTTGAACTCGACCATTGGCTTTGACATCTGTTCGCGATCGACTGGAAGATATTTTGTTGCATGTTGCAATACCACTCTCTCTCTCTCGGTCTCTTTCTCCGGTAAAAAATCCAGGCCAAAAGCATTTTCCAGGCATTTTTCCAATGTGTTTGTGCACTTGCTGTAATTTTTTCCGAAACGTTCTCGCTTTGGTGCATTCCTAAGTAAATGCTACTAATAAAAAAAGAAAGAGAGAAACTGAAAAGAGAAGAAAAAAGGAAGGCAATCCGAAGATTGGCCGCTTCCAGCAAAAGAGATGAAAAAAAGTGGCTTGACTTGTTTGACCCGTGTGTAAGTGTGTGTCAGTGTTTGCGAGTGTGAGTGTATGAGTACGACTTCTCCTTCTTCTTCTACTCGCTCTTCTTCTTCTTTGAATCCAACTGCTGTTGTTGGCCAAGTCCGTATTCTACATAAATTACTAACCAAAATGACACATAAGAGCCATAAAAATGAATTTTTAATTTATGCAGCGCCCAAGCAAAGCACAAAATACAACAACATAACGGCGTCCGCATAACTCGTGAGATTTTATGTAACGCAGCAACGGCAACAAAAACAAACCAAAAACTCGCGAATAATGAGATAAAACCGATATAACGGTCACCGATCGCCGATATACGGTTAATTAGTGATAATCATTTGCTCTAATTCGTTATAATTACACTTTGTTTGGCACAATTTCACCCATTTAATTGATTCCGAAAAAGATCCAGCAGCCTGTGATAAAACAAAGCGAGAAACAATCATAAAAAATACAACAAAGAAAGGAAAAGAAGCCACCGAAAGAGATTGGAGAACAAAGCCGAGTTTCCAGTCCCCAGATTCCACATTTCATGGTGAGTGGGGGGGCCGCCACAGCATACATTAATTCCCATAAATTCCCAACGAAAGTCTCGACCGAAAATGCTTAAACTCGAAATTTATGTGACAGTGGCATTAGGGATTCAAATCTTCGGCACGAAATAATTACATTACTTTTTATTTTCATTTAATAATTTGCATAATTGGGCCCCAGCTCGGCGATCGCTCTGGGGGTTTCCTTGGAAAACTTCCACGTCGCGGTGGGTCGTGCTCGTCCGTCGAACGGTAATCGGCGGCGGGCCTAACGGGGCCGTGCAGGAAAGCTAGGGAATTGAGTTTATCTATGGGAAGAGCCTTCCACTTTAAAGGTCGATCCATCTGCTCGTTTTCCCATGGTGCCAATTAAGGTAACAGATATTAGGCACTTATGAGCAGGGGAATTTTAATTCAAGGTTGATGTATGAGATGACCAGCTAGGGAATGGGTATTAAAAATATAAAACGTATTTTGTGGCATTATTTTATAGAAAAAGATACGTAGAAGATGTCAGATACGATCTTATGAATAAATTGTTTAAAACACATACAAGTAAAATCTTTAAATTCAAGGTTGATATTTTGCTTAGGTAATATATGTACATATGTATCTTTTTTAAAGAAAGCATGTTAGCAAATGCATTCAGACTTAGAAAAAGGTCATTAGAAGTAGTTTTCTTCAGAAGTATCGCCCAGCCATATTATGGAATTTTATGCAAATTCAACAGAAGTTTTAAGGACTTGGGAAAATACGTTTTTTATTTTAAAATATTAACCATTTTAAGATAAAACGAGAAAGAAAGCTAACTTTGGTAAACCCTTGCAGTCTGCAATTGGATCATTGAAAATTGAACCATTTTAGTAATGTTGAAAAAATATAGAATTTTGTACATTTTACATTTTACATGTAGAATGTAACATTTTTATATAAATCAACCAATCGCTTCTATGGCAGCTATATGATATAGTGGTCCGATCTTAATGAAATTAAAACCGTAATTCTAGAACCATGAAAAACTGAAAATATCTCAAAATTTATAGAAATTTGTATACCCTTGCAGAGGGTATTATAATTTTGACCAGATGTTTGCAACGCAGTGAAGGAGGCATCTCCGACCCCATAAAGTATATATATTCTTGATCAGCATCACCAGTCAACTTTAAAAATAAAAGTTTTAAAATAGGGTAAACTAAAAAAAAAGACTTAAGCCTAGTACTCACCAGCGCCAAACCCCTAGCTAGCTAAAAGGGTTTCATATTTCTAGTGTGAACAGTTTTATGGTGTTCACCGAAAATCCATACGAAACGGACAAACGGCCATACTGTCAGCTGTGTTTGTTTTAAATTCAAATTATACGCGGCCAATCTAACAAATTACTTAAATTATGCTTTAGATCCAGCTGCAACAAATTTTTCCTTGTTAGACAAGGTTTCAAAGCTCCAAGCTTGGATATTAATAAGTCCTTGAATGGGTTGGTTAATTTTGATAAGGACACGGTGTCGACATCGTCCAAGCGTCGCTATGATGGACGCCGTCCCAATTCAAATGTAAGCAAAGCCCAATTCACATGTCGCCGAAGAATGTAGATGTTGCAGTGGAATCACCTACATTTTAGTGGAATTTCACTGTTACTTAATTAAGTTTTTGGTATTTTTGAAGTGAACGGTTACACTATTCGATCTATAATGGTATAAATAAGAGATATTCAGAAAACTTTTTATTAGTTTGTGAGTTGACTTCGAAGCAGTAACAACTCTATTTTACTTTAAACTAATTTATTTTATCTTTTTTTTGTTGAAAGCTTAATTTTTTTTTTTTTTTTTTAATTATTTAATTACTTAATTAATTACTTTCCTGCAAATGATGGGTATTCTGCGTCTTGCTGTTTATTATTTCAGCACTTTTGGTAATAAAAGTCGGTTTCTGAAATCGATGCTCGCAGCTCCCGAAGTAACTCCTCCCTGGTCTTCTCACGGTGGGTGGAGTTCTCCCTGGTATGGTCGCTCGAAGCCGGGTCTATCACTTCAGAACCTGTGGGGTCTCGCCTCTCGGGGTGCATTTTATTTTACTTTCCTCCCATCGACCATTTATGCCGTCCGGGACTATTATAGTGCAGCAGTAGCAGCCTCTGCAGTGCCAGGAGCAGCTCGTCCTTGTCGGCGGCATCGGCAGCTGGCCCCGCGGCTTTGGAAATCATAATAGAAGTAATTTGTTCGTTTGATTTGCTTATTTCCCTGTGATATCACATATTTTAAGACTTAATTTTGTTTAAACATTTTTTATTTTTTATATTTTATGGTCAAGATCCCATATAATTGGATCTTCTTTAATTGTATTGTAAATAAATGAATATTTCCCAGCTAGAAAATCCCGTTATACGGCTTTGTTTCCAATTGCCTGTCAGCCTGAATTATCAGATATTTCCTACCACTCGCGCCACCCTTGCGAAGACTCAGCCGATTTAAAATATCTATCGCAATGTTCATTCTAGTATTTCTCTTAGCACATCTGCGTACCGACCTTGCTAAGAGAGGCCGAAAAAGTGTATTTGGCTCTCGCTCGCACTCATTTGGTTGCTAAATTTTAGCGCTGGTGAGTACGTAGCTTTAACAACGTTTTGCATCACCCCAGTTCGCAACCACGGCTCGAGACTCGGCTAACCATCTAAGGTGAGTGCGACCGAGATGGAGATAGAGGGTTGCAACTTCATTGTCTAATAACTCCCACGTTATTTATTTGATTGTACTTAAAATTGGTTATACATTTAATACAGATCTATTTACTTTTTAACGAATTCAAGACTATAGTTTTCTTGTACGACTATTACTATATGTAGGGCGGTATGGGCGTGGCCAAGTTCTTGGACAAACTTGATCAGCATGCAAAAATAACAACCAACTGGTAGCTCCAGCTCCTATAGTCTCTGACATTTGTTATTTTACATGGCTAAATCAACTCGCTTTATGGGTTCGAGGAAGCCTCCTTTTCGCTGTTACTTGAATTCTCGGTTGACACTAAGTTATAATAGCCTTGAACCGTATAGGGGGTACCCGGTATAAAAAGTCTACGAAGTAACCCCAAGAATTTCCCATATACAAATATTTGATGGAAATTCCAAGAAAAAACAAAAGACTTAGGACACAAACTTGCAGCGGGTGGGTCGTGTCGCCCGTAGAACGGTAACCCGGCTAACGGTGCAGCCTAGAACAGGGGTGGGGAGGGGGGTGTTGAGGGGTGACGAAGCCCGGGAAGAGCAAGAGCCAGATCCAGAGCCGGCCACTTTCTAGTCGGACCCGCTGCGCTTTAGTCTAATGATGTCAATTACATCGTGCCACTCGCATTGCGGGCAACAAATGCATGCCGTGCTTATAAGGCAGCAACAATGTGGCCTGCCACAGAAACAACTGCAAACAGCAGCAGCAGCAGCAACTGCAACAGCAGCAACTACAACTGCAACAAGTGACTGCGACTTTGGCTTCATTAAAATTGCTTTTCGTTTGGCCAGTCTGCATCTTTCTTCTTTCCTTTTTCAATCCAATGCTGTTTCCATGTTGCGCCAACAGGGAAATATGTACGAGCATCCATCCCAACCACTCCGTATGTTTCCCTGCCAGCCAACAATTTTAATGAGTTTTTAAGAAATTGTACAAGATGCCAGTTACGGCTGCGAAAACGCAAGGCCCACTAAAAACTTAAACACCTTTTAGCCACCGCGCCGCCACACAACTCATGTTGTGTGATTAATTTAGTCGCCGATTTGTTCGTTAACAAGTGTCCAATGTGTGGAAAAAGACGCTGCCGTTTAAGGGGGAAAGTGACAGCGATGGAAACCCTGGGAAATTCAATTGCGAACAGCGTTTGTAATTTACAAAGAAAGTATAATAAATTTAATTTGCATAAGCACATGAAATGTTTTACTTTGAAAGCCTTGAGATGAAAAATGATAAACAGAAACTGAAGACATCCTCCTTATTTCAGTTTTAAAATTAAACAGAAATCAGTTATACTTTTTAGAAGGATTTTAATAAGCATGAAGTACTATAATCCTTGACTCTTTATAAGTTCTTATTACATATATTATAATACCTCCTCCTTTATTTGTGCAAAGGGCACCTCTTGCAACGGTCCCTCAGCTTATAAATTTATTAAACATAATAATTTATGACTCAATTTTTGCACTGAGGCCGCTTAAAATATATTTTCGGTCTCGCCACAAAAGAAAAGCCCAAAAAATCTGAACCAAAATCGGTGCTGTCACGCCCACGTCTCATGTCCGTGGGCTACAAGGGAAGCGAGTCGGGGGATGGGGCTGGGCCGAGGCCTCTTTACGCCCAATTTGTCACACATTTCAACAGGTTACGAGATGGATCCCAGATCGAGATGGAAGCGGAGGTTGAGGGCATTATCAGAAACCGAGCAAAGAAGACGTTGACGGTGACGCTGGACGCGGTCTGGCAGCCGATCATGGGCTGGGAACCGAGGATCGAGAATCGAGAGTCGAGTATATGGGTCTGGGTAGGCGTTTTTGGTGTGGAATTTTCGGGCATACCTGGCGGGCCTCATGAAGCGTGAGGAATTCCCTCGCCGTGCCGCTCCTTTGCCTTGGCTTGTTGTCCTTTCTAAGTGAAAAATTATGCAAAAATGTTTCACTTTAATAGCGGAAATCATTTATAGAAGTTGTAATAAAGCCCCAGCATGCTCGGCGGACCAACGGTGGTCATGTTTTTCGGTTCGGTTCGGTTCGGTTCGGACGAGTCCTCCGCCTCCTCGCATTGCCCTGGGGCTGGGTTTTGTGCTCGTTAAACGACCGCCAACGTGGCCGAGTGCAAGAATGTTGCCACACTTTGTGGCCGCGACAGTGGCGTGGCGTGTCGGAAAGGGGGGCCCGCCAAAGGAGCCTGAGTTAAGGCAACTTTAGTCAACGCTAATGACCTGACAAAAGCAATTCAACGCCGCGGCGTTCTCGCCGGCATTTGTTGACTTTTGGGCGCAAATAAACTGTGAGAGTTCATTAGCGACAGAAAAGCGACTACGCCTTATTTGGAGCAATAAAAAATGTGTTTCCTCGATCGCGAAACATGGTCAAAGGAAATAACAAAGCTCGTAAAAAGCTCATGCTAACGCGACACTCATTAATATGTGAATCAATGGGCTCTTTAAGAAATATAAAAGTGATAATTTATCAAGCGCTGAGCCCTAAAAGGGAATTTTTGTTGCTATCACGCTTTATTATATCATTTATATTCTTTCATACAAAAATTGTATTTTCTTGCTTCATTCATAGAGTATTTTCTTATATAATGATATTTTCCATTAAATAAAAGAAAAGCTGCTCAAGCAAAAAATCAAATAAATCATAAAATATATAGCGAAAAACCTTTAATTGCGCTCATTATCATTAGTATTGTTTTTCCGCTCAATTTCCACACCATTTTTCATACATGCATATGTACATATGTCTCAATTTCGCAGAAATTTGAAAGGCAAACAAAAGACTTAGGACACGAACTTGCAGATATTTCAACAAAAAATAACTGAAAGAAAAGAAATACTCAATCAAATGCGAATAATTCGCTCATCTAAAAAGACTTGATCCAATGCTGCTGCTGCTGGCATTTCTCTGGCTCGGCTCGCACACGGTCGCCATAAAAACCTGGGACCAAGTACAATTATAAAACCATTAAGGCATCTAAATTAGCTCATTTGCTATGAAACCGGGCATCATAATCGTTAAAAACCGAGCCCGAGACCGGGACCGAGCCGTCGCTGAAACGAATGATAATTGTGCAAAAAGCGCGCTGCTGCCAGAGAGAAAATAAGAAACACAACCAATAAAAGTAATAAAAGCAAACTGTTAAAAGTGCCGCCACACAGACGCTGAGCAATTGATAAGCGCTTTATGACAGCCGGCTGAATGCATTACGGTTTATGAATTTTTTATGCCTATTTATTGGATATTTGCCAGAGGAGGCTAGCAGTGAATTGAGCGCACGGCACCGCCGATCATAAAAATATCGCAGAGCGAAACATAAATGCGCGAGACAAATTCCACGAAGAATTGTGCACTCAATATAATTTGACTGCGCGAATTCCTAAAGCACTAAGAGTGGCGGTTTGTCCTTTTTTCGATCCACTATCTTGAAATCTCTGATTTTAGATATATAATAAATGCCTGAAGATATGTACATATATGTATATATTACAGAATAATTAATTAACGTCACATATTCCATTTAATAATACATATTTCCATGCCTGGAAACAATGTAGAAATTGCATTTTTATACCCTTGCTGAGTATTATAATTTTAGTCAGAAGTCTGCAACGCAGTGAAGGAATTATCTACGACCCTAGCCATGTCCGTCCGTCCAGTCTTCTGTATAATTCCAAGAGTATATAAGTCAAATCGCGCCATTTGAAGATCTGGCCAAATTAGCCGATTTAAGTTTTTTTTTTAGAAAAAAACTTTAAAAGCAACTAAAATGTTTTTAGAGAAAAATATTTTATTTGTATACCCTTGCAGAGGGTATATAATTTTGACCAGATGTTTGCAACGCAGTGAAGGAGGTATCTCCGACCCCATAAAGTATATATATTCTTGATCAGCATCACCAGTCGAGTCGATCTAGCCATGTCCGTCTGTCTGTCTGTCCATCTGTCTGTCTGTCCGTCTGTCGGTTTCTACGCGAACTAGTCTCTCAGTTTTTGAGCTATCGGGCTGAAATTTTCAGCATAGTCTTATTTCTTTAACACGCAGTATATATGTCGGAACGACCGAAATCGGATTACTATATCCTATAGCTGCCATAGGAATGATGGCGAAATTAATGTAAAAAAATTGTAACTTCTCTGTTTTTCAACGTATTTCTATAGATTTTGAGATATAGCAGTTTTTTATGCTTCTAGAATTACGGTTTTAATTTCATTAAGATCGGACTACTATATCATATAGCTGTCATAGAAGCGATCGGTTGATTTATATGAAAATGTAAAATTCTACATGTAAAATGTAAAATTTACAAAATTCTATATTTTTTCAACATTACTAAAATGGTTCAATTTTCAATGATCCAATTGCAGACTGCAAGGGTATACCAACTTCGGTTTACCGAAGTTAGCTTTCTTTCTCGTTTTATTTTTGTTTGTATTCTTATCTGCATGGAAATCAAAAAAATCGTGTTGGCGAAGCTAGCTTCCTTTCTTGTTCTATTCAAATTTTTTTTTCAATAAAAAAAACTTAAGAAGAGGACGCAGTATCGCTTACTTTGCCCTAAATATTTCTGATGGTATTCATCCTGAAAGTTAAAAGTTAGTTAGAATCGGATATTGAAGAGGAAGAAGTGACTCCCTTTTGCAGCAGTTTTACATCCAAGCATGCTTATATAAGCCTAAAATTATTTTCTATAAACAAATCAGGAATTCCAAATAAGAAGTCTTAATAAATATATTTTTATTTTAATATTTTCCTCTCCTAAATCAGCTATGCTCTTACTGCCACTAAAATGCTCTCTTCTCATTAGAATTCCAGTGTAGTTGTCCTCCAAATGTATGCAGGGGGGAACGCACTAAGCCAAGGAGGAATAGTTGGAATGGTGACTGCGGTTTCCCTAGGCCTGTCACTCAGGTCTCTTGTCACGGGGCCTAACATTTCAATTAATGCCGTATCTATGGCTTCTGGCCAACAATGGAAACCTATTAAAAGATATACGCAATTTCCACATGAGAGACCGGATCGTATCGGATCGCGTCTGCGAGGCTGCGAATTTCCGCTTTATGAAAAAAAGGCCTTAATTGATTTTGGCCAATTTCGGCTCGGGACTTTAATTACGGCTTCTTGTTTGCTTTGGCAACTTTCTCTAGAAGAGGAGTTTGCGGCTACCGCAGAGCCAATTAAATGATAACAAATTCGAAGGGAAGGGGCGGCCACCAACCACCTTTCCCGATGCCGTTGATAGGCAGGCGCCGCTGGCAAGTGAATGGCGCAATCAGAATCACCCAGCCCGGTGCCTTGCCGACACCGAAACCCGTATCCCAGCCGAGACAGAATTCTCGCCGAGCTGAGGCCACTGTGCGAGAAGCTGTCATAGGGGCTAAAAAATAAAAAGAGCAGAGGCAGAGAGAGAGAGAGGGGATGGCACAAATTTATGGCCACATTCAATTGTCAAGTTTATGTGACTGCGGCTGAGGATCGGCCAATATTTGCATAAGAGGCGTCGACGTCGTCGTCCCTTGGCTGTTCCCTAGAATTCTCTTTCTGGCATTTGAAAGTCTCATTGTCTGGGCTTTGTTTCGCAAACCCGCTCTATAAATAAACACAATCTACCCGTCTTTTGTTTGCAGACAACGAGCGATCCGAGGGCGCCCTAATGACTCTTCGCTGGCACACAAATGACGAATTATGAGAACCTTATAAATTTGCCATTAAACTTTAATGCAAATAATCACGCCGCCAATAATGAGAACAATGCCAAAATTGCCGTCGCTGGCGACCAGCTGCTGAATAAGATGTCGCAGCGGGATTTCTCCGAGGTAAGTCCGACAAGCGAAAGGAAATCGAATTATTGTTCAATTATTGCTTTTTGGAAGCTGCCACACAGCTCTAAAAGCAACAGCAAAATAAAAAGAAAAAAGAAAAACATGTTTGGCGGCCATGTATTTCCAGTTTGCAGTTCAAACACCATGACAATTATTTATGGCCTTCAAATATATAAAACTTAATCATGCATTACGCTCTCCAAAATTTAACAAAGAAGAGATGAGATGAGGCAAAGACATAAAGGAAATCAAGTACACAGAGGAATAATAGGAGGGATAAAATTAAATACAAGTGAATTTGATATAAAATAAATTAGGAAATGTTTTATAAGATCATACAATTTAAAGGAAAAAAAAAATTAGTTAAGTAACTTAACTTCTATTAAGTGTAAATAATAAACAGATTATTTCTGTCCAAAAGCCCTGGCTCGCGAGCTTATAAATTTCTCTACCCAACCTCTGCCGGCACATGCACAGAATTTACAGAATGTAAGCATCGCACCAGTGCGGTCAAATTGTAGTATATATTGTAGCTAAGTCTAGCCGTTGTAGAGTTAAATAGCTATTTTTTTTCGCAACACTCCAAATTATTAGCTTTTTTCGCATATCTAGAAACTATGTTATAATTCTTACTCAACAACAAATTGAATTCAAACAATCTCAATGTATATCCTGGCCACCACCGGTTCAAACCCTACTTAATAGAAGATTAGAACACTTTAACATACTTCAGATATTAAGAAACTACTGGAAGTGTTTAATTTATTTATGTTAAGATTAGGCTTAAAATAATTTTAACATAAATAAATTAAAGAGAATTGTTGGTACACCTAAAACTTTTCTCATAGAAGATAGTAATAATATATATGATTCAACGAGTTAAGGACAACATCCAAAAAAAATAGATCAAGTTCAAAAGAAGTTAAACCTTAATCCTGTTGGTGCCAAGAATAAAAACATCTCATAACAACCCTTGGTTGTTGATTTTTTTGCCAGTGCAGGTAATACAGGAAAAAAACAATCAGAGGCAATAATCAAAATGATGGCAAAATGATTTCAATGTTGATTAACTCAGCGGCAAGACTACAAAAGGGCTTAGCTACAAGACCAAATTAAACAAAAGCCCAACAGGGCAGACAGAGATAAAAATGCCAAAACGCAAAACCTCGGCGACTGTTGTGGACTGCGACTAACCCCCAGCTCCCGCTCCAGCCTCCGTTGCAGCCACAGCTCCATCTCCTGACCCTGACTCTGACTCTGGAGCTGAAGCTGAAGCTGGAGTCTGGGCCCGGCCCTTTCATCATATTCCGCGCTGTCATGTCATGGGCAAGAACAAAAAAGATCCAAGCGATCCAGGCACAACAACATCAGGAACAGACGACAACGTCAACGATGTTGGATAAGTTTCTGGCGCTGTCTCCGAGACGGACCAGTCCGGAATCCACAATCCCAGCAGAGACCCCTGCGGCCTGTCTCGCTGACTGACTGACTGACTGCCTTTCGACTGTCCCCGTACCCGTGCCCATCCCCTGCCCTTTTGGCAGCTAGACGGACGATAGGAAGTGGCCATTCGAGATTCTCTGATCGGAGAAGCGTGGCCAGAGGGGAAACAGCAGCCAAATGAGTGCATAAATTCCAGACTAATGTCGGTTTCGATTAAGGCCTAAACATACGAATATTTAGGGGTTACTTAAAGGGTGATGTGAGGAGACAGGCATGCAGAGGGTATTCCCTGCATTAGGGTTAAAGAGATCTTAGCCAGAGAATAACTCTGTCATTATCAAACCCTCATAATAATGTAAGTGTATTTCTTGTTCTCTTAAATTAAAGCTAATTACGAGTTAGCCTGGGATAATCCTAAAGAGTCTTACATTTATTATTCTTTTTTAATTTCCGCCCACGTTTCAAGGCAATTTGTGTCCGTAGACAGCAGGCATTAATTAAAATTGCACTGTCTCATGGGAATTAGTTTATTACTCCCCTTAAAAAACACAATTTAGCAAGGAATATAAAAGCCAGTCAACTCATAAATTCCACCCTAATGTCTAGAGCCCCAGACCCACTAAAACTAGGAATTGAATGTCTGATGTTCATTTGCCAAAGGTTGACTTCTTGTCTGCTCTTAGAAGGGGATAATCCGGGATTAGCCTCATGGAAAATAGTGGCAGAGGGAGGGGCTATAGAGCGGGAGTTTCGGAGCCCGCAGCTAATTATTTTATTACGCGTTAAATTGCAACAAAATTCTCAAGTTGAGCGCAGAACATGCCAATGTGCGCCACAAGCAATCGTGAAATTGTTCGCATTCCAATGCTCCGGACGGACTTTATCGAGGTTCTCTTGGCCAGCAGCCTCTGGGGCTGACACAAACACACACACTGGCAGGCTCTCAACTTGGCCAACACACACACGCACACACACTCCGAGCTCCACTCACACACACACACTCTCCAAAACACTCCATGGTTCCAGGCAACCGCCCGAGTGCATCTATGGGTGCCACTTTTTGTCTTGCTCCGCGCGATGTGCTTTTTTTTTTGCTCTTCTCATGCTCTTATAAAGGGTATTCGATTTTTTTAAGGAGTTTGAGAGTTATCTTGGATTATTGTTGATTAGCATCAGCAGGTATGTTTCTAGCCTATATACTGGCTCAGTATAGTCATCTTTTATATAAAGTTAAAAATCACGCAGTTTGGGTAAACTGCATACAAAACCAAGAGCAAAATAATTACTAATATGCCTAACGGCCATACATTTGAATTGCAATATGCAAGCCATTTTTCTGCAAGCGGCTTTAAACAAAATTTCAAGAGAGCCGGGAGCCAGCAAAAAAATAAAATTATATGGCGTTACTCATCTTTATGATTCTAATGTCTTCGACATAGCCCATAGCTCTTATACAAACAATCAGAAAAAACCAAAATAATTTCAAAATTTTTTAAGGTTTCGAGGCTTAAAGTGTATACCTAAATCTGCTTACCTATGCCAGCTTCCCTTCTCGTTTTCTTTTTGTTTTTTGTGTTGGGCGGACAGCCAACAAACGGCGACCAGTTCTCGAATCGCAGGTTTTTCTCTGGCATTCCTGAATTCCACCGCCGACTTCCTTTCTCTCTCTCTATCTCTATCTCCGCCTCGATCCTCTGTTTCTCCCTTTCGCGTTGCATAAAATTCTTGGCCGTCTTCCACTATTTTCTAAGATGCTGCTGCTGCTGCTGTGGCAGTTGCTGCTGCCAATTTAGCTGGAATTGCTGGAGCGAGATGGCAAGCGTATCACTTTACATGACTTCTCTATGTGCCATTTGGGCGCCAATTCCTAAATTGACACACAGCCTGGTCCGGCCAGGAAAAAAGCAAAGCAAAAGGGCGGCATATGTGCAGAAAACTGCGGAAATTCAACTTTGATTATAAGAAAGGGAAGCAGTTAATTAAACGACAGAGAAGGAAGGTATAACTACCAAAGCAGGTATCTCCATGAGATCATCTCAGAAAGAAGACCTAGAAAATATCTTATCCCAAAAATACTTTATGGGGTCATTTTAGGTGACTGAGACTGTTTTAAACCATTTATATGCATTTATTTTTGAAATATTCCTAATAATTCAATTATTATGGCATTTAAACGGCCTTTACAAATTATCTGGTTACGATCTGTAAATTAACTTCAGTAATAGTCATAAGAAGGCTTCCGATATTTATGATTTCATTTCTACTTCGCTATTTCCAGTTGTTCAAAGTTTAATTTCCGTTAAAATACGAACGAAAGCAGCTTCATCATATCTCCAATTTATTTAAAATTGATAAATCTAATGACTTAAATATTCATTTATTTTTTGGACACTGGAGTACTGCCATTGCTATCAGCTAACTCGGAAAAAGAAAGATAAGATAAGATAAGTCTCTGTGAATGTAAAGTAAGAGCTTTTAAACCTCTTCTTCTACATGTAATATTTCCTCGGAAGGGACTACATAATTTATAAATATTTATCCCCAAGACCTATAAAAGTACGTTGAAGAAATGTCTCACATCTGTCATCACTGGATCACTGAGCACTCGGCCAGCATTCCCACAATTTGGGCTTATCCTAAGCCATCGACATTCCGCTGCGAGTTCCCCTTAACTCCGTCCGTCTGTCTGCTTTTATTATTATTATTATTATTTTAGTCGGAGGGTGATAACATCTGCTAATGCCATTCCGTCGGCGCTCCCTTCCGCCGGAGATCTTCGCCAGTCCGTTTTGAGGGCATGGGCAGGTTCCATTGGCCCTCGCCTCTTTCTGTGCGTGTTTATTTGACTTTGACTTTGACTTTAACTCCGACTTTGACCATTGGCAGCCGTTCCGCAATCTTCTCTGCAAGATCTGCTCGGCTAGCACCGCCAACGCGGCGAAGACTTGGGGTTCTCTTCTTGGTACCCTTTCCTAAGGCAAAAGTTACAACTTTTAAAAGTGTCTGCCTTAGAAAGTAGAGGGTATTCTGAGAGTCGGTCATCCTGGTCAGCCTGCCTTCCCCGTTTCGTTTGGCTTCGATGTTTCTTTTTTTTTTTTTGGTAACGCCCTCTTCATTTGGGGCTTATCTCCGAGGAGGTGAAGTCCGTTGCCGGCTTTTATAAGCGGCATAAAGCGAAAATTGCGTTCTGCATCTGTCAGATACTTTGTTGCTGGCTGATTTATTCGCCAGGCCCAGGTTCAGCTCCAGCTTCAGTTCAGGTTCAGGTCCAGCTTGTCCCGGCCAGAAGGCCAATCTAAGCACGTTATCCGTAACTCACGCCCCGCCAGCGACAGCAGCATCAGCACTTGCTGGCCACGTTTCCTGCCAAGGACTGGCCGTGGCAGTGGGACTCGGACTCGGTCGCCGTTTCGGTGGCGGTGCCTAATGCATTTGCATACTCATTGCATTTAATTGCTTCAAAAAATATGTAAAAATTTCCACGTCGTTGTCACGGTCTCGTCTTGTCTCGTCCCTGCAATGGCCGTGACCATGGCCTATGCCCAAAAAGGCCTCGGCTCTAGTCGCGGCTACTGATTCACCACCAGTCGTGGCTCAGTTCTTGGGCCACGAATTCGTGGAATTGCTTCCGCATTTGACGGCCAGCGAACAGGATCGGGAGCTGGTGAGGAGCTGAGGAGCTGCAGAGCTGTGGAGCTGCGGAGCTGAGATCTGGAAGCGAGCAGCAGTTGGCCGGGAAACGTGACTCGGTGGCCGCATACCTGTGTTCCGAGGGCTGGCGACTTAGCCGCGAAGCTGGTGCGTCGGCATTTAACATAATTACAACCCAGTGTCGACTGCACAGTGGTTACTGGAGCAACAGTCAATCGAATATATTTGGGGTATATTGCGGGGAAAAGCTGTGACTAAGAGTAGGTATAACAAAAAAAAAAACAAAAAAACATGAGTTTTACCTTTATACGCGACGTCTTAAAAATATACTCAACCGGTATACCGAGTTTAGTATAGACTTAATACTTCATAATACCAAATGTATACTTAATAGTAAAGTTTTTCTACTCTATAGTGTCAATTGTGTATTTTGATGGCTACCATATAGACAAAATAAACATGACAATACCGGCGCCCATCTGTCAAGCGCACCCAAAAAAAAAACAAAAGTTTAACCTTTCTACGCGTTGTCTTAAAAATATACTCAAGCAGTATAACGAGTTTAGTATAAATTTGATACTTAAAAATATCAAATACATACTACAAAGTATAATTTTTATACTCCAAAGATTCAATTGTGTATTTTCGAGTATGATTTTTATACGAACCTACATCGAAAATTCGATAACATATTGGGTTAGCTGGAATTTAGTCCTTTTATGTTTGTTGCGTCAGTGATATTTCTCAAGTCTTGGTGCAGACTAGTATAATTTCTATACTTTCGTAGTATCAAATTAATAAGCATCTTGTTAAGAAATTTTTAATATTCAAGAGTATAGAATTCATGTACCACTAGGATAGTTTCTATGACGATTATTTTTTGGGTGTGTGGAAATGATGGAAAATTTGGAAAAATGAATAACAGATGACATTTAAACTATTAAATCCCTTAACATAAATTCTCGTACATTTTTAAATTGAGAAGAATTCAATGGATTTTATGTACTATTATTATAAAACTCCTTCTTAAATTATGACTTACATATAAATTACAAAACTGCGTTTACAAACAATATCTGTATCCAATTTTATTATCATTACTTTAACTCAACTTACTATTTAAACGAGTTAAAATAAGAAACTGCTACAAAATCATTCCTTAAATTCTGAATCAATTAAGGAATCGGAGGAATTCTCCCGAAATTTGTGTGACATTATTTATCCTAACCCACTGTGCTTCCCAGTAACTGCGGCAGATGTGCAATCATCCAGACGCTTTTCTCAGCTCTCGCTCCTCTGCGAATTCCCGACACAGTCATCTCAGCGCCTGCCCCTCGAGTTATCCACATTTTCCACTCCCTGTACAGTTGTGTTTATTGCTCTACTTAGGCCATGGCTCCGAGGAATGCTCCTCATGCCTGATATTTACTCCTAATCAATGCTAACTCTAAATGTTGACTTAATTTAGCTTTTGGAGGGGTACACCTTGATGATTTTAAGCTATTTTGGCTATTATATATTTTCCTACATTTCTTAAAATGATTTTATATTTATATTAAAACTACTACCTATTATTACCAGGCTTAATCATTAATTATACAATTTAATTTGCAACTTTTACCATTGATTCTCCCGCAGAACGAGCCGGAGTGCACGCCGGAGCTGCCCGCCGCGAACCGCGCTCTCTTCCTGGAGAAGGTGCGTCAGTCGAATGGCGCCTGCCAGAGCGGTGACTTTGCCACGGCGGTGCTGCTCTACACGGACGCCCTGCAGCTGGACCCGGGCAACCACATCCTCTACAGCAATCGATCGGCGGCGCTCCTAAAACAAGGTCAGTTCGCGGCCGCTCTGCAGGATGCCACGCAGGCGCGTGACCTGTGCCCCCAGTGGCCAAAGGCGTACTTCCGCCAGGGCGTGGCCCTCCAGTGCCTCGGACGCTATGGCGAGGCTCTGGCCTCCTTCGCCTCCGGCCTGGCCCAGGAGCCGACCAACAAGCAGCTGATGGGCGGGCTGGTGGAGGCCTCGCTGAAGAGTCCCCTGAGAACGGCGCTGGAGCCAACGCTGCAGCAGCTGAGGACCATGCAGCTGCAGGAGTCGCCGTTCGTGGTCAGCTCGGTGGTGGGCCAGGAGCTGCTGCAGGCAGCCCAGTATCCGGCGGCTGTGTCCGTGCTCGAGGCCGCCCTGCGGATCGGCAGTTGCTCCCTGAAGCTGCGCGGCTCCGTGTTCAGCGCCCTGAGCTCCGCCCACTGGGCGCTGAATCAGCTGGACCAGGCCATTGGGTACATGCAGCAGGACCTGGCGGTGGCCAAGTCCCTGGGCGACACGGCGGGCGAGTGCCGGGCGCATGGGAACCTCGGCTCCGCCTACTTCAGCCAGGGAGCCCACAAGGAGGCGCTCACCGCCCATCGCTACCAGCTGGTGCTGGCCATGAAGTGCAAGGACACGCAGGCGGCGGCGGCCGCCCTCACCTCGCTGGGTCACGTGTACACGGCCAGCGGGGATTACCCGAACGCCCTGGCCTCCCACAAGCAGTGCGTGCAGCTCTTCAAGCAGCTTGGGGATCGGCTGCAGGAGGCCCGGGAGATCGGCAACGTGGGCGCGGTCTATCTGGCCCTCGGCGAGTGCGAGGCGGCCCTGGACTGCCACTCGCAGCACCTGAGGCTGGCCCGCAAGCTGCACGACCAGGTGGAAGAGGCGAGGGCCTACTCGAATCTGGGATCTGCGCACCATCAGCGGCGTCAGTTCACCCAGGCGGCGGCGTGCCACGAGCAGGTCCTGCGGATCGCTCAGGCTTTGGGGGATCGCTCCATGGAGGCCGCCGCCTACGCGGGACTGGGTCATGCGGCGCGCTGTGCCGGCGATGCCAGTGCCTCCAAGCGGTTCCACGAACGCCAGCTGGCCATGGCGCTGGCGGCGCGGGATAAGCTGGGCGAGGGCAGGGCCTGCTCCAACCTGGGCATTGTCTACCAGATGCTGGGCTCCCACGACGCGGCCCTCAAGCTGCACCAGGCCCACCTGGGCATCGCCCGATCCCTGGGCGACCGGACGGGCATGGGACGGGCGTACGGGAACATGGCCCGGATGGCACACATGGCCGGATCCTACGAGGCGGCCGTGAAGTACCACAAGCAGGAGCTGGCCATCAACCAGGCGGTGCACGACCGCAGCGCGGAGGCGGCCACGCACGGCAACCTGGCGGTGGCCTACCAGGCTCTGGGCGCCCACGACGCCGCCCTGACCCACTACCGAGCTCACCTGGCCACGGCCAGGTCGCTGAAGGACACCGCCGGCGAGGCCTGCGCCCTGCTCAACCTGGGCAACTGCCTCAGCGGGCGGCAGGAGTACGAGGAGGCGGTGCCGCACTACGAGAGCTACCTGATGCTCGCCCAGGAGCTGGGCGACGTGACTGCCGAGGGCAAGGCGTGCCACCTGCTCGGCTATGCCCACTTCTGTCTCGGCAACTTCAGGGCTGCCGTGCGGTACTACGACCAGGACCTGGCCCTGGCCAAGGATGCCCAGCACCGGCCCAACATGGGGCGGGCCTACTGCAACCTGGGGCTGGCCCACCTGGCGCTGGGACACACCGCCGCCGCCCTGGAGTGCCAGCAGCTGTTCCTGGCGGTGGCCCACGCCACCAACCAGCTGCCGGCCAAGTTCCGGGCGCTGGGCAACATCGGGGACATCCTCATCCGCACGGGGTCGCACGAGGAGGCCATCAAGCTCTATCAGCGACAGCTGGCCCTGGCGCGGGCTGCCGGAGATCGATCCATGGAGGCAGCTGCCTGCGGAGCTCTGGGTCTGGCCCACCGGCTGATGCGGCGCTGGGACAAGGCGCTGGGGCACCACACGCAGGAGCTGACGCTGCGCCAGGAGCTGGGCGACTTGTCGGGCGAGTGCCGGGCCCACGGACACCTGGGCGCCGTGCACATGGCCCTCTGCAGCTGGACGAATGCCGTGAAGTGCTACCAGGAGCAGCTGGAGCGGGCGCAGGAGCAACGGGATGCGGCAGTGGAGGCCCAGGCTCACGGGAATCTGGGAATCGCTCGGCTCAATATGGCCCACTACGAGGCGGCCATTGGCTGCCTGGAGGCCCAGCTGGGCACCTTGGAGAGGGTATCCCTGCCCTCCACTCAGGCGGACCGAGCCAGGGCCCTGGGACACCTGGGCGACTGCTATGCCGCCTTGGGGGACTATGAGGAGGCGCTGAAGTGCCACGACCGGCAGCTCCAGCTGGCCCTGGGTCTGACCAGCCACCGGGATCAGGAGCGCGCCTATCGCGGACTGGGACACGCTCGCCGGGCACTGGGCCAGCTGCCGGCCGCCCTGGTCTGCCTCGAGAAGCGGCTGGTGGTGGCCCACGAACTGCACAGTGCGGAGATCAAGGCCCTGGCCTACGGCGACCTGGGGCACGTCCATGCGGCCCTCGGGAACCATGCGCAGGCCCTGAACTGCCTTGAGCATCAGCGGGAGCTGGCCCAGGGTCTGCAGGATCGCGCCCTCGAATCGGACGCCATGTGCGCCCTGGGTCAGGTGCAGCAGCGGATGGGCCAGCATGCGGCGGCCCTGGAGCTGCACCAGCAGGACCTTCAGATATGCACAGACCTGGCCGCGCCCACGCTCCAGGCCAGGGCGCTGAGCAACCTGGGATCCGTGCACGAGGCGCTCGGCCAGCAGGCCGAGGCCCTCAAGTGCTACGAGCGGCAGCTGGAGCTGAGCTCGGATCGGCTGGGCAAGGCCATGGCCTGCCTGGCCCTGGGACGGGTCCATCACCAGCTGGAGCAGCACAGCCAGGCCGTGGAGTACCTGCGGCAGGGACTGGCGAGCGCCCAGTCCATGGGCAAGTCGGAGGAGGAGGCCAAGATAAGACATCAACTAGGTGAGTGTGAATCCCGGTGATTGGTTAGTATCATCTCCTGATCCTGATCCTTATCCCCCTTTCAGGTCTTGCCCTTCGCTCCTCTGGCGACGCCGAGGGCGCTCACCTTCAACTGGAGACCGCTGCCCAGCTGCTGGAGTCCGTGCGCCACGAGCAGCGCAGTCCGGAGACCCGGCTGGCTCTGTACGATCTGCAGACCAGCTGCTACCATTTGCTCCAGCTCCTCTTAGTGGGGCTGAACCGCAACGAGGACGCCCTCGTGGCCGCCGAGCGCTGCAAGGCTCGGGGCGGTGCCGATGCCGTCAGCGGGGAGAGCGGCAAGACCACGCCGCTGGCGGACAGCGAGGCCATCCAGGAGACGGTGAACCGCGGACGGATGCCCGTGCTCTACTACAGCCTGGCCGGGGAGCAGCTCTTCGCCTGGTTGCTGCAGCCGCAGGCGGGGATCGTGCGCTTCCACGCGGCCCGCATCGATGCCCAGAGCCTGCAGCTACCGCTGTCCCTCAGCGAGGAGGAGGAGGAACTCGAGATGGAAAGGGAACTGGAGCTGGAGAGGGAGGAGGAGCAACCCGATGGCCTGCTGGAGCGCTACGTGAACCTGGTCCGCGACAATCTGGGGGTTAACTCGCAGAGCCTGCTCCACGAGGGCGACGGCAGTGGCTGGCGGGCCAGCACAGAGCAGCTCCTCGAGGACCTGCCCGGAGCTGGAGGCTCTGGCGGGGGAGGCGGCTTCCTGCGCATGGTAAGCCGCAATCAGCTGCTCAACTCGTCCAACTACTCGCTGAGCTCGCTGTTCTCCCTGGGCTCGGTCGGTGGGTCGGTGGCCAGCCTCCAGGGCTCCACGCGCTCCGTGGGCAGTCGCAGCTCGCGCCGGGCTCCGGCCCTGCCCGCCTGGCGAGGACCTTCTTGCTTGCACACCCTGTACAACCTGCTGCTGGCTCCCTTCGACGATCTCCTCCCGGCAGGAGGAGCTAGTGCCAGTCGGCAGGGCAGGAGGGAGCTGGTCCTGGTGCTGGACAGCTCCCTGTACCTGGTTCCCTTTGCAATTCTGAGGGCGGCTCGCGAGGATGGCGAGTATCTGTCGGAGCGCTGTGCCATCCTGACCGCTCCCTCGCTGCAGTCCCTCCGAAGCCGCCCGAAGCCCCGAAGGGACAGAGCTCGCCCGCCCAAGGCCCTGGTGGTGGGAGGACCTCGTGTCCCCTGCTCCCTCGCCGAGCGCTGGGGTTGGGCTGGCGCGGAGTCGCCCGCCGCCCTGCAGGAGGCCGCCATGGTGGCGGACATGCTGCAGGCCACCGCCCTGGCTGGCTCCAATGCCACCAAGGAGTCCGTGCTGGCCGAGCTGCCCGCCGCCGAGTGCGTGCACTTTGCGGCCAATCTCAGCTGGCAGCTGGGCGCCGTGGTCCTCAGTCCCGGCGACGTGGTCACCGCCGAGCAGCAGCAGCAGAAGGAGCCGCACGAGCCGCAGCTGGCGGACTTCACCCTGGCCGCGGGGGAGCTGCGACACCTTCGGCTCAGCGCCCGCCTGGTGGTGCTCAGCTCGTACCACTCCGTGGAACCCATCACGGGCGCGGGAGTGGCCCAGCTGGCGGGCGGCTGGCTGATGGCCGGAGCCGGCGCCGTGCTCATCTCGCTGTGGCCCGTGCCGGAGACGGCGGCCAAGATCCTGCTGCGCGCCTTCTACTCCGCCCTGTTGCAGGGAGCCCGAGCAGCCCGGTAAGTAACCTGTAACCCTGTCCCTAGAATACTATTAAGGATTCCCTTACCCATTCCAGCGCCCTGGCAGAGGCCATGCAGACGGTGCAGCACACCAAGCACTTTGCCCATCCGGCCAACTGGGCGGGCTTCCTGCTGGTAGGCAGCAATGTCCGGCTCTCGAACAAGGTGGCCCTGGGCCACGCCCTCTGCGAGCTGCTGCGCACGCCGGAGCGGTGCCGGGATGCGCTGCGCGTGTGCCTGCACCTGGTGGAGAAGAGTCTGCAGCGGATTCACCGCGGCCAGAAGAACGCCATGTACACCACCCAGCAGAGCATCGAGAACAAGGCGGGCCCGGTGGCTGGGTGGAAGGATCTGCTGATGGCCGTGGGCTTCCGCTTCGAGCCAGCCGCCAATGGGATCCCGTCGAGTGTCTTCTTCCCGCAGGCGGATCCCGAGGAGCGGCTGTCGCAGTGCTCGGCCAGCCTCCAGGCCCTGCTCGCCCTGACGCCGGCCACGCTCCAGGCGCTGGCCAAGCTGGTGCACGTGAACAGTGCCGAGCATGCCGACGACGTGATAGCCGTGATGCGCAACATCCTGGCCCAGTTCCCGGGCTCGGCCATCTCCGGCCCGAGCCCCGTTAAGGCGGATGTCATGGCGGAATCCTGCTTCATTGAGATGCCGCTGAGCGTGCGCCTCTGGCGGGTGGCCGGCTGCCATGAGCTGCTCGCCTCCGTGGGCTTCGACCTGACAGAGGTGGGCGCCGACCAGGTGATCCTGCGCACTGGCAAGCAGGCCAATCGCCGCCACTGCCAGTTTGTGCTCCAGGCGCTGCTCGCCTTGTTCGGTGAGTGTTCTTAATCATTAATTATTTAACTATTTAATTAATTATAATTATATCCCCTTTCAGATACTCGAGAGGCGCCCAAGAACCTGGGAATGGACCCTGACTCGGCCCACAGCAGCAGCTGCGAGAGTCTGGCCGAACCGGAGATGGATGCGCCACCAGTGCCGCCTGCGGCCAGCAGTACTCCCTCCGTGAATGGAGCCACCAAGGCTCCGCTGCCCCTGCATCCGCGCAGCGCCTTCATCTCGTATGTGCGGCGTCGTGGAGAGCCGGACGGCGGCAGAACCGAAGCCATTGGCGGTGGAGGAGCAGGAGGAGGTGGCTTGGACTCCAGTTTGGCCAACACCACCGACAGCGAGCACTCGCTGTCCGACGGCTATGCCACTCAGCCAGGAGGAGGTGGTCTGTCCAATCTCCGCCTGGGCTATGCCAGCATGCGGGCGCCAGTGCGGGTCTCGCGCCCAGGAGGAGGCGGCGAGAGTGACGCCGCCTTCACCCCCAGCCCGCCCGTGACCGATCCCAGCTTGTCCCTGGCTCTGGCCCATCAGACGCGCATCAGGAGCTTGTACTCGGCAACCAGCTCGGTGGCCACAGCTCCTCCGGCACCGGCGACCCTGAGCCGACGACCGGACAGCTCCAGCTCGGCCAGCAGCACCACGGACTGGGAGGGATCGGGGCATGCCACTGTGCTGCGACGCGGAGCGATGCCGCCGCAGCAGCAGCCGCCACTGCCGCCGCCACGCCCCCCGCCCACCTACCACAACCTGGGCGTGGGAGCCGGAGGCCGCAGCAAGCCCAAGATCAAGCTGGGAAGTGCCCAGAGCTCGCTGGCAGCGCGGGTCAACAAGGAGCACGCCCTGTTCATGGACAGGCTGAGTGTGCGGACGGAGCTGAGTGCGCCCGGAGGCAACGCCATGGGCAGTGGGTCAGGCAGCAGGAAGCCCCTGGCCCTGCCCGAGGAGGAGGAGGTCTCCAGCGTGGCCTTCAATCCCTCCAGCCTGTACTTCTCGCAGTCGGATGCCGATCTGCTCAGCGAACCCAAGCCGGAGGAGGCTCCGGTGGCCTCCAAATCGAGTGCCAAGTGCCTGCAGGACAGCATGATGCGGCACATGACCCGCGAACTGACCCCCAGCATCTCGGAGCTGTACCACGAACGCAACCTGGGACTGGGACTGGCGCCGCCGCTCTCCAAGCTGCTCCTGAGCCCCAACTACGAGGAGCAGGAGGTCGTCAGCCTGGCCGAGAGCTGCCCCCAGTCGGGCGCTGGCCTCAAGACCCTGGTGGATGCCGTCAGCGAACTGGAGCTGAGCGGCAGCTCTTCCGGCGCCACCATGCCCACTGTGGTGGGCGGCGGCGGAGGCAACGAAGTGGAGGGATCCTCTGCCCCCGCCACAGAGGACACCTGCTCCATTTGCGGCGAGCACGCGGACGTCATATGCCGCTGCAAGGCGGCCACCATCCAGAAGAAGAGCATCCTCAAGCCCTGGCTGAGCAATGTGCCGGCCACCAATCTGGTGCAGGCCAGCGAGCTGACCACGGCGGACATCCTGGAGCGACGCCTGGAAATCCACAGTGCCAACTCTTCCGGAGCTCCGCCCTTCGCCGTGGATCTGTGCCGACGCGACGAGGGCGACGGACGATCGGTGGCGGACTCGCAGTGCAGCAGCAACTACAAGCGAGTGCTGGCCAGCGCCACCGGCGGAGGTGGAGGAGCTGTCAGTCTGGTGGGGATTGGTAGCGAAGCGGAGCCCCAGAGCGCTCCTTCGGCGGCCACCTGCTCCGCCGCCCGCCTGGTCTAGACCTATACTTTATTTTATTTATTTATATTATTTGTGCACGTATTTATTATCATCGAACACATTTTAGGGATAGTTTATCTTCATAGCCAAGCCACTGATTAAAATTTATGTAATTATTTAAACAAGTCCGTAACTTAAGGTCACCTAAGCTAATAGATTTTATTGATATTATTTAGCAAAATAAACTGTTGTACTTTAATATTGAAAGAAACTAAAGTGGGTTTTAATTGAAGGGGGAGATGGAACTGAAGAAAAGTTACAGTACGGTCCACTTTTATTGGAAAAAGCAAGTGCCGGCAGAAGAGTTTGAGAGTCATTCTTTCTCTGTTTCGGAAAGATCTTTCCCCATGTATGCATTTGTGCCCTATCTTTTAATCGATTCCAAGCTTTTCGTGGAATGTAAAAGCAAAGCAGCACGAATAGCTAGCTTTCGGAAAGATCTTTTGTCCATGTGGCCATGTGTACCTTATCTTATGCTCGCTCCTTCTTCCAAGCATTTCGTAGAATGTACAAGCAAGGCAGCAACAATAGCTTATAAGTTGCTTTTCGGAAAGATCTTTTGCCCATGAATGCATGTGTGTCCTATCTTTTTCTCGCTCCTTCTTCCAAGCTTTTCGTGAGATGTACAAACAAGGCAGCAACAATAGATCCACTCAGTAGCGAACAACAGATTTTTTTTAGCGACACAGAGAACTTGGCCTTTTCCTCTCCGGTTAAAATTAAGCGGACTCCCGGTAAAAGAAAAGTAAAAACAATTCTACTCAGACAGACCGAGAGAAAATATGTCTTTAGCCTAATTAAGAACTTTACAATAGGAAAAACCCAATTAAAACAGCGTATAAAGCATCTTTCTTTGTTTAAATTATTTTTTTTTTCTCTTTAAATAATTCATGTATATTATCTGCAATTTGTTTCCTTAAATTTGCGTTTCGTTCTGTTACTATGTCCATACAATTTGTTTTAATTACGGCTACGATTGGTTTTGAACTGTCCAAATATTGTTTAGTTAAGTTAAGCATACGAAAACGTATTTACCCCTCACTGTCTGTGTGTGTGGAGTGTTCTGCTATTGGTTTCTGGGCCTTGGTTGCACTCCGGATGAATACACATGGTTGAAAGAAGTTATTCTGGGATTTTGGTAACTAATGTAACTAATTTTATTCTTGTTTTACTTAGTTTTTTACAGGTTTCAATAATTTATCTTTTGTGTGTGTATGATTTTTGTTGTTGTTTTTTCTTTCACTTTTTTGTTTTTATAATTTATTTAGTAATATAGCTGCAATAATATAGCTGCATTTGTGTGTGTTTTTGTTGTTGTATATATATATAAATATGTATGGATCTTCACTTTACACAATCTTAAATGTTAACTACGCAAAATCTGGGTTGCCTTTGTTTTTGTTTTTCTTTTTTATTTTTTTTTTGTCGTTTGTGTGCCATTGAATATGCGCTTGCAAGACTCCTACAATAAACTTTCATAATTAATTAATATATATATATGTGTACAGCTACAATATATTTATATCAATGTGTATATTCAAATGTGAAATAAAAAACTGTATTTAAAAATATGTTTCCTTTGTTTTGCTCTTTCTGCATTCCTTTGTTGGCCTTACATTTAATATAAACCGCTTTAAATGTATGTTAAGCATGCTTTGCGTATAATAAATTGTATATAAATTACTAATGTATAAGTTAAGCACTCGAAATTGCGGCTGCTCCAAATGCAGGCATCATGACACACCCATATATGTTAGATTGCAGTGCCAAATCATTCCACTTAATACCCATTGTTTCGTTTAAATATTATGCACTTTTTACAAACTTCCGACGACCCGTAATACTCTAGTCACATAGCAATTAAAATAAGTTAATGAGTAGCATTTACTTAGTGGGTAAGCGAAGCTTGCTAGGCTAACACAAACGGGGAAGCAAATCTAGGCATTGGCGTGTTTTCTTTCCTTTTTTTTGTTGTTTTTCTCTCTTTTTTTTATTTCAGCTAAAAGGTCGAACGTTAAGCAGCAAGCGTACATTTAAATAGTTCAATTGCGGCTGGAAGTACATTTAAATTAAGATATATGCTTAACTAGGGGTAGAGGAGTGTCGAAATGTCAAAGAAAGAAAGAAAGCTCCTGATCCGTTTGTACAATACACTCGAATATATATCTATAGATGTGTGAACGCTCTCTGCCTATATCCTTAATCGTTTTACTACACTAACTTATGTACCTTGCCTCCTGCACAGCAAGTGCGGGTGAGTGTTGTGTGTGTTTTGGTTTTGCTTTTGCTTTTGCTTAGTCATCATCGCGTCGTGTCTTCGAAATCAATTGATTTTTGTAGAGCTTAGTTGCTAGTGTGTTGACGTTCATATCTATGTTTGAAAACCTCAATAAAAACTTGTGTGTGCCTTTGTTCCTTTGCCTTAATGGGTTGTTCACCTTCCTCTCGCTACTCGCTACTCGCTGCTCTCGTCTCGCTTAAGTTTTTAAGAATTTAACACTATACACTATGAAGAGATACTTAGAAGATATTGCGACCATCGTGTCCTGTTTTGTTTAGTTTAGTTTAGTTTCTGTTTGTAGTTGGTTTCTGCTTTTTGATTCTGAATGCCTTGGTCAGTAAGTGAGTGTCTGGCGTGTGTGAAGAGTGTCCACGTTCCTGGATTAACGCAGCTGATTCCTGTGACACAAGATAGCACGTATTAGCACTATGAATTTTTCGATAAATTAAACATTCACACACAGGATGAGTTCAAGCATAAGGATGAGTTAAACAATAAAAAAAACTCAACGTTCTACTAACTTTTTACATAAAAACGTGACAAGGCGTTGCGCAACTTAGAGTCGCTTGGTTTCTGGTTTCTGGATTGGATTCGATTCTCTGGCATCTTCTCTGCTGCTGATGATGATGATGTGGGGATTGGATGTGTGTGGAAACAAAAATATGTAAACGCCTGAACACAAAAATCACACAAAGCATTTCCTCACGGCCGCGGCCCGAGTATTGTCTTTGTTCAGTTGCTTGCTCTCTACCATTGCCGCCTGGCGTCCACTTATCTGGGCCGTTGTCTGTGGGGATGAGAGAGAGCGGGGCGATGATCAAACGGAAACGGAAACAGGAACAGAAGCATCAACATAAATGCAAACGAAACAGTCGCGGATACAGTGATAAATAATATATTTAAATGAGATGAATGAACTTAGCCTAACAATCAAGGATCCCATAACACAGATCACAGATATAATTGATTTCACATATTAAAACCAGGGCTCGTAAATAACATTTAAGGGTTTTTTCTTTGCTAAAGAATGCGAAAGAATTCGATGACCCCTACGTCACGAAGAATTTATACATTTCATTAGTTCGTCCTATTTTAGAATATGGATCTTGCGTTTGGAGTCCCCAGTGGGACGTCCAGAGCAAACGGATTGAGTCAGTTTATAAAAACTTTTTACTTTCCGCTCCTCGTGGCTTAAAATGGGATGCAAACCTTAGGTTGCCCTCTTATTCTAATAGACTTCTCCTAATTAACCTACCCTCCTTAGCAAACCGTAGAACGATGCTAGGCATTGTCTTTATGTATAACCTGACCCGTGGTGACGTGGAGAGCAGCGATCTATTGGGTCAGTTGAATTTCCACGTACCATATAGAACCACTAGATCCTACCTGCCTTTAGTTTTGCACCACTGCAGAACATCATATGAAATGCATGAACCCTTTAGAGTATTATGTGCAAATTATAATGATTTGTACAAAATTACCTCATCTGTATATAGTCTTCCTAAACTAAAAACATTAATCTTAACCCACTTAGTACACATGCAAGATAGCAATCGAGCTGCCTGATAGTAGTCTATATTCCTATACCTTTATATTTTTTCCTTCGCGTCTATTAAAACCTAACCCTATCAAGCACGTGCTTGGTTTCGAAGGGCCACTTGAGTGTACTGACCGTAGTGCACCAACAGTAAAGTCTACCCAAAACAGATCGATTCTCTGTGTTTTGGTTATCGGTTGAGTGTTCTCAGTTGAGATATTCTCACGCTCATTCACTAACACCTTATTAGCATTTATCACGCCACACAATTTAATTTTTATTTTTATACACTTGCAGAGGGTATTATAATTTTGCCATGATATTTGCAATGCAGTGAAGGAGGCATATCCGACCCCATAAAGTATATATATTCTTGATCAGCATCACCAGCCGAGTCGATCTAGCCATGTCCGTCTGTCCGTCTGTCTGTCTGTCCGTCTGTCGGTTTTTACGCGAACTAGTCTCTCAGTTTTTGAGCGATCGAGCTGAAATTTTCAGCATAGTCTTACTTCTTTAGCACGCAGTATATATGTCAGAACGGCCGAAATCGGACTACTATATCCTATAGCTGCCATAGAAATGATGGCGAAATTAATATAAAAAAATTGTAACTTCTCTGTTTTTCAAAGTATTTCTATAAATTTTGAGATATAGCAGTTTTTTATGGTTCTAGAATTACGGTTTTCATTTTTTTTAAGATTGGACAACTATATCATATAGCTGCCATAGAAGCGATCGGTCGATTTATATGAAAATGTAAAATTCTACATGTAAAATGTAAAATTTACAAAATTCGATATTTTTTCAACATTACTAAAATGGTTCGATTTTCAAAGATCCAATTGCAGACTGCAAGGGTATACCAACTTCGGATTACCGAAGTTAGCTTTCTTTCTCGTTTTTCTTATTTTCGTGTTTGTTAAAAATACTATCTATAGATCCCGGAAACTGCGAGGTCATCACTTAGGGGCATTTCATGTGTGGTCGATCATTTGGTGTTAAAGTCGTTTAGGTTTGCATCAGAGAAAAAGTCTCTGTGAATGTTTATATTCCTGTGTCTTTAAATAACGTGTGATTTTGTACGTTGTGATCCAACTTCACTTTCAGCATTCTTCTCAGAGCCTTTGTTATGCACGTTTGGCCTCTTTGTTGCGCCGAATCCCAAGCGGTGCCCCAGCAAGTAATTCCCCAGTTCAGTCTCCGAAGGACAATGGCTTTAAAGAACCGCAGCTTGGTTTGGAGCCGCCAAGTCTTATGAAATGCGGTTGACATCGGTTCAGTGCCATAACTGTGTCTCGGATTAGTTTGCACTTTACTATGTTCGATTCGAAGGCTAAAGGGTCAATAAAAGAGACCTAATTCGAGACATCCGAATACCGTCAACTGTTATCTACGAGCACTGGTTATATCTTATAGGGTTTGTGAAGATTTTATCCACTTTTTGGAAACGTTGATAGGTCATTACTCTTTTATACACTCGAACGACACTCACCTGAAGTACTGATCATGCAGGGACTGTCGCTGGAACTCGGCGGCCTGTAAATACTGTATATATGTAATTAATGAGTTAGGAGACGGGTTGGGGCATTGGGAAACCTGTAGTTGGTCGGCATAGGACATGCGCAGCAGGACATCCGAGTGCGGCTCCCTAGGTATAAGCATATTTGGCCGCGGATACTGACCAACATTCGCTGAAATGCGAAACGGATAATAAAGAAAAAGGCGGATCAGTTATATGGACAATCAACGAAAAAGGGCGACGCGCAAGGCGCAAAACCTCAAGGGCTATACAAACTCACGTGGCAGTTGGAAACCGGCCTCCGGTGGTTGCGGCTGTGGATGCAAAGGCAAATGTAAATGAGTATGAGAGTGTGCATGATATTCTCTCGTCAATCGTATCTGAAAATTATCGGAATATATCGTAGAAAGTTTTCAAAAGAGCCAGTAGTGCTGCATGGGCGTGGACGTGGACGCCCATAGAAGATAACGAAGGGTTTATGTAACGATGCGTAATGCGGGTTAGATGGCGACAGATGTCGATTCGGTTCGAATTCGATTTGATTTTGTTTGGTTTGGTTAGGTGCCCCGTCGTGGTGGGCAAAAGCGTGGCATGGCATGGCAAGTAATGGTTAGCGCACACAACATGGAGAACAGCATGACGGGACACGTGCTGGGTTATGTGTGAGGGGACTGGACTGGTTAACGGGTGACAAGGTGACAAGCTGACAGAGTGGACATAGTGAGTGGTTCGATCGCTTGACCTTCCAAATACGATTGATTTTGTGAATATGAGTCGAGAGTGGTACAAAGAGAGAGTAAAAAAGAGTGTAGCCTACCATACGCACCATGTGCTCGCCCGGGTCTAGCCCCACATGGTGCGGCGGCGGAATTCCCAGGCGCTCCCTCTCCATTTGCGATATCGCCGGATTCGCATACAGCGGGAACTGCGAAGGGTGGATGCCGCTGTTGAAAGAAATGAATATTAATTATTAATTTTTTATCCATACGAGCCTGGGAAACTTTAACCAACCGTCGGTAGTACTCCATCCAGTGCGGATCAAGTCGGGATTGACTCGCCGCAGCGGCTTGTGCGTTCTTGATCTCCTCCAGTTCCCTGCAAGTAATCGGAAATTAGGGCTGAATACTGGGTGGGGGCATCAATGTTGGGTTGGGAAAGCAGGGCTTGGAGTGGGCGAATTTGGCAAATGATAACTAAAAGCATTAATTTCGACGTGTGCATAACGAATATAATCCGAATTGGTAAAGAAGCTGGCGAGGATTAAGCGGGGAAAAGTGTCAGTGGATTGTGATTGCATGGGGTTATTGAGTTTTACAAGACAAAGTGTTTTTTAATATCATTCACGAATATATATCAAATAAGATAAAGGAAATGGAAATTTCTTTACATTTCATTTAAATTTAATTAAAATATCACTAGTCTTTTTTTCTTTTTTTTTTTAATAATAAAAATAAATTAATAATAATATTTTCTATATGTCCTTTTCTTTTTATAATGTTATTCAGGAATATATTATATTCGATAAAGAAAATGGAAATTTCTTTACATTTCATTTAAAATTATTATTATTATTATTATTATTTTTTTGTAAGGGTCTAAAGCTCCCGAAATGCATTGCTTGTAAGCTCAAAGGATGGTAAAGATTGTGAGGAATTGGAATGTGAATGGAATATGTTGATGAGATGTGAGCGGGAGTTTGAATGATATGAAGGGACTCTCGAATTGGAAAAAAAAAACCGGCGAGGATTAAGCAGGGAAAAGTGATTGCATGGGGTTATTGAGTTCTACAAGACAAAGTGCTCTTCGAGGTAATATTTCCTTTTCTTTTCATCATATTATTCAAGAATATATTATTATAAATTAGATAAAAGAAATGGAAATATCTTTATTTTTTATATTTTATATTTAATTTTTTTTTTTTTTTAAGAGTTCATAGCTCCCGAACTGCACTGTCTTGATTACTCAAAGGATGTAAGGAATTGAAATGTGATTATTTTGATGAGATGTGAGCGGGTTTATGGTTGAGTTTGGATGATATGAAAGGACTCTCGCATTGAGATGAGGGCTTTGGCGCTTTGGTACTGTACCTCTCTCTGTACATGGGGCCCATTGGATGATGATATGGCACCATCTGTTCAACAGGACTGAAATTGAATCGAAATAATTACAATTAACGAACGCGACTCAAGAGGAAAACCAAGTAACGACAGAAGACAGAACGGAACAGACGAAGAAGACTCCTAAACACCGAACGGAAGACTCGAAAACTCACGGAGAGAGTGGCTCCGACACTCACCTGAAGGCGACGTGGGGACGCGCGTACTCGGACAGTTGGCGCAGGGCCGGCGTATCGGCATATGGAGGCTTCAGCTCCGCCTTCATCTTGGCCTGCTGCGCCGCCTGCTGAGCGGCGGCCGCTTGCTGTTGTTGCTGCTGCTGCTGCTGTTGTTGTTGCTGCTGCGGGGAAAGCGAATTTAGGATTAGGGATTAGGGATCGAGATGGAGAACTAACCTGACGCCGCTCGCGCTCCTTCTCGGCCAGCTTGCGGTCGCGCTCCTCGCGCTTGCGCGCCAGCTTCGAGTCGGCCACCGGCTTGAAGATCAGATCCGTTCTCGTGCACGAATTGTAGTCCCCGCGATCGATGTGGCGCACAAATCTGTGAATAATATTATATAAAGATAGGCATTAGTTCCGAAACGTGGCCAGGCCTTAAGTTGACGTACATGGCAGACTGGGAGCGATGGCATTCGGTGTCGTCCGGCTTGGCCTCGGGACTGGGTCCGCGTGGTATGTTGTGCGTGGGACTGGGTATCTCTGGCTCCGGATCCGGCTCAATATCAATGGGCACTATAACGAGAGAGAATTAGTATTGACCCTAAGCTCAAGCCAAGGCTTCATCCTCTTACGTGGCTCCGTGGGATGATGCCCTCCGCCCAATCCCGCCGAGTTGGCCGAGTGAGCATGCGCCCGTAGCGCATCCATGTGCGAGGTGGGCTTCATGCCGTGCGGCTGACCATCCTGGGGCGCGAACGGAGATCCGTGGGGCGGTCCTGGCGGATAGCCCGGCATATGGCTGCCCGGATAGGCGCCTGGCGGCAGGCCCGTCGGCGTGCCCGGGCCGCCCATTCCGGAGGGCATCCCGCCACCGCCCGGTCCCTGTGGCGTCTTTGGCGTCGGCGGCTTGTTGGGCTGCATCCCGCCCTGCTGCTGTTGCTGCTGCTGTTGTGGCGCTTTCAGCTGCTGCTGGGCTGCTGCAGCCGCAGCGGCGGCGGCGTGCTGCTTCTCGGCGGAGTGAGCCGCTGCTGCCGCCGCGGCGGCCGCTGCATTCTGCTCGTCCTGGCGCACCTGCTGCGGCGGCGGTCCCTGCAGGCCGGCATGGTGGGCGGCCATCACGGCGGCTGGATCCAGGGGCCCCGCCGGCGGCGGCGGCTTCATGTAGGCCGGGAAGCCGGGTCCGTACGGCGCATACCCGTAGGGCGAGTTGAAGGGGTGGTGGTGCGGCGAGTAGAAGACCGAGGGATGCAGCAGCGGGTGCGGGTACGGGGACTGGCCCGGATGCACGCCGATCTGCGGAATGCCGCCGCCCGGCGCTATCAGGGGCAGCGGCAGAGGCATCTGCGGGTGCCGGATGACCGGCGGCGAGGCGCCCGGCCGCAGGTGAGGCGGCGGCGACGTGCCCAGCCCCCGCTGGCCCGGCTGCGGCGCGTACATCTTGCTCAGCGGACTGGCCATCAGCGAGGCGTTCGACACCGGCGGCGGCGTCATGTGCGGCGACTGCTGGCGCAGCAGCGCATGCCGGTCCCGCTCCGCCACAGCCGCCGCCGCAGCGGACAGCGCGGAGGATGAGGGATGGTGACTGAGCGGCGACTGCGGCACCGGATGCAGCGGACTCTGGCGGCTCAGGCTGCCCACGCTGGAGGCCGGAGACGCCGCGCGATGAGCGGCTGCCGCCGCCGCCGCCGCTGCGGCTGCCGAGGAGTTCTGCATGCCTCCGGGTCCACCGCTGCCCGGGCCAGACGGGGCCCCGCTCGAGATCTGGACGCTGGGACTGGCGCGGCTGAAGGCGGACGAGGGCACCGTGCTGGTGGTCAGCGACACGCTGGTGGGCGCCATGCTGGCCGCCACCGAGTGCGGTGGCAGCGAGGAGGCGTGCGAGTGTGGCAGGTGCGAGGGCGGGGTGCGGCGACTCAGGGCGGACTCTGGGATGCCTCCGAGGCCGCCGGGGCCGGCCAGCAGGGCGATGGGTCCGCCGCCGGGTCCCAGGCCGGCTATCGAGTGCGACAGCAGGTGGTGACCGGGGTGGGCCAGCGCTGCGTGGGCCGGATGGCCCGGCGGCAGGTGTGCCAGGTGCGGGTGTATGGGCATCGGGTGCCCGATGAGTCCCGGCGGCGGCGGTCCGCTGCCCGAGAGTCCCGGCAGCGGCGAGGTGCGATGCGCGTGCGGCGACTGCTGCGGCGGCGGTCCTCCACTCGATCCCCCCGCCATCGTGGTCGAGGGCTGCGAGTTGGGTGGCTCCCGCGACGATTGTGGGTCGTGCAGGGAGCGCGGCGGCTGCTGGGCGGGCGAGGGAGTGCGCACCGTGCCCGCAGGTCCGCCCGGCTGCTGCTGTTGCTGCTGCTGGGGCGCGTGCGAGGGCGGCATCCCATGGCCTCCGTGCTGCGGATGCCCCTGCAGGGAGAGCGGCATGGGCGCATGCGGGTGCATGCTGGGCGGCAGGTCGTGCGGCCGATGCAGGGCCTGCAGGTGCGGGTGCGGGTGCAGGTGCGGGTGCATGTGCGAGGGCGCCATCGTCGAGAGCGTGGGCGGGATCCCAAGGGAGCTGGGGGCCAGCGAGGAGGCCACCGAGAGCTGCGAATGCTGCTGCTGACTCGGGTGCAGGCCGTGCTGCTGCAGGCTGGGCGGACCCGAGACCGGCGTGGGCTGGTGCAGCGACGTGGGCGGCTGCTGGGGAGGAGGGCCACCCCCCGCCGAGCCTGGAGGCGGGCCGTGGATGAGATTTTGCGGGTGCATCCCGGGCGGCAGGCCGGCTGGCGAAGGCATGTGCGGCGAGGGATGCGGCGACTGGAACTGCTGCGGCTGCGGGGGCATCGAGGGCGGCTGCGAGTTGCTGTTGCTGCCCTGGCTGTCCTGGCCGGGCGTGGAGCGGGCCGAGGCGTCGATGGGGCTCTCCGAGGGCGGCGGTCCGTAGGGCGAGGACTTGATGAGGTTCTCGCCGCCGTAGGGCTTCACGTCCGAGGGACCCGCCGCCTGCGAGACCGGCGGCATCGGCGGGTACTTCAGGTCCTGCGGCGGACCGTACTTGGCCGAGAGCGGGTCGCCGTACTTGAGCATCAGGCCGGAGGGCTCGAAGGGCCGCCCCAGCGGCGGCGTCTGCACGTCGTGCTGGTAGTGCGGCTTGGGCATGGCGATGCCCGGCGGGGGCGTCGCTCCCGGCGGTTGCTGCTGGGGCGGCTGCTGCTGCGACTCCTGCTGGGAGCTGGGCGGCAGCGGGCCCCCGTACTTGTGCGCGACGTCCACGTGCGGCAGGTGGCCGAAGCCGCCGGCCTTCACGTCCGGTATCTTCAGCGAGTCCTGGTAGCCGGCCTTGCCCGGCGTCTGGTGGGCGGCGGACAGCTCCACGGGGTACTTGCCCGGCTGCTCCATCATGTACTTCATCTCGTACTTGCCCGCAGCAGCAGCTGCTGCCGCTGCCGCCGCCGCCTGCATCTCCTGGCTGTACTTGAGCGCATCGAGGGGCGGCGGCGGCGGATACTTGAGATCCTGGGGCGTGAACTTCAGCTCCATCTCGGGCGCATACTTCTGCGGCGTGGTCGGCGCCCCAGGCGGGGCTCCTGGTCCTGCCGCATCGCTGTGCAGCTGCGGCGGCTGTGAGGGCGCTCCACCGCCCTGGCCCGGCGGGACTCCGTACTTCAGCTGGCCATCGATGAGGTAGCCAGCGGGCGGCTGCGGCGGCATCGGGCCTCCGTGGGGCATGTGCAGGTGCAGGGGCTCCGGCTGATTGCTCTCCACGGGAGCTCCGGACAGCGGATGCAGGGCCGGACCCGAGGGAGGCATGCCTCCGCCTCCGCCGCCGCTGCTGCTGTGCTTCAGCGCATCCTCGTTCTTGATCTCGATCTTCACCTTCAGGTCCTGCGGCTCGTTGCTGTTCTGGTTGCAGGTGGCGTCCAGCGAGTCCTCCAAGGGCTCCTTCTTGATGTAGACGCCCTCCGAGGGCTGTGGCTGGATGCAGGCTGGGGCAAGTTGCTGCTGCATCTGCTGCTGCTGCTGCTGCGACTGCTGCTGCTGCAGGTGCTGCTGCTGCTGCTGATGCTGCGGCGAAGCCTCCTGCTTGATGGTGGCCAGCTTCTTGAGCATCTCGGGGTCACTGTCGCAGGCCGTCTCCATCTTCTCGATGGCCTCCTTGCGGTCCACGGACGCATTCAGCGCCTCCACGGTGGCTATGGTGGGCACCTTCATGGTAATGGGCGGCGCCACGGGCTGGGAAACCACATTGGGATTGGGTCCGTCCGTGGAGCTCGTGTCCACGCTGCTCGGCGCCTGGATGTTGGTCTCCTCGTCCATGTTCTTGATGGCGCTGTCCTTGCTGTCCTCCGCCGAGGCCTCGGCCTTGATCAAGGAGGCCTTCTCCTCGGCCTTGGCATCCAGGTCGTTGGTGACCATGTCGCGCTCCTCCTTGCAGCTGACCTTGCCGTCCTCCTTGCTGTCCTTGGTGGACTGCTGCTCGGCGGTGGTGGTGTCCGTCGTGTTGGACTCGCCGTCGTCGAGCACCGAGTCCGGCCGGCTGTCAGAGTTCATGCTCTCTACCGGACTGTCCGGACGCTTGCGCTTGTCCTTGCTGACCACGGAGCTCTCCTCCTGGACGCTCGCCGCCTGCTCGCTGCTGGCCTCCTGCTCCGTGCGCTTCTTCTTGTTGGGAGTGTCCTGCTTGCCGCCCTTGCGCTTGGTGGCCGTGGCGCCCTCGGCCACGGCCTTGGTGGGCGTCTTGGGGCTGTCGACAGAGGAGGCTCCTCCTCCGCCGGCGGCGGCGTCCGGCGTTTCGGAGCCGCGCTTGGGCCGCTTGCCATTGGCCACGGCTTGGTCCTTGGAAGAGCTGTTGCCGCCAGCGGCGCCGCCACCGGTCGAACCTGTGCCCAGGGAGTTGGCCACTGCCACTGTGCCACTGCCGTTTCCGGCCGCGTTGCTGTTGCTGCTGGTGGTGCCGCTGCTGCTGTTGTTGTTGTTCTGTTGCTTGTTTCGCGTCCTCATCCTTGAGGGTGATTCATCCCTTTTGTGGGCGTGGGTCAGACTCGAATCACTGTCGCACTCGCTGGCGTCGTCCTCGGTGAGCGAGCTGTTCTCCTCCTTGGAGACAGCGGGCGAGGAGCGACTCGCCGTCTCGGACGCCGCGGTCGCCGCCGCCGTCGCCGTCGTCGCAGTTTGTGGTTCCGGAGTGTCCTCCTTCTTGGGAGGTGTGTTGCTGTTGCTGTTGTTGTTCGCCCGCGTGACACGGTTGCGGCGCAGGGCGCTCTGGCGGCGCCGCCTGTGCGGCCGGTTGTTGTTCGCGCCGGGCGTCTTCTTCCACAGGTAGTAGAACTCGACCAGCTCCGGGGTGTCCTTGTGCGGCAGCAGGTCCTTGTGGATGCGGAAGAAGTTCTTGCCGAACTGTCGCAGACCCTTGATGAACTTTTTCGTTTCGTCCTCGGTCCACTTCTTGTCGATGCCCTTCGAAACGGGGCACTTTACGAGTGCTTGGAGAGCTTTGCCTGGATCGTAACCAGAATCGTGGAGCTGTTGGGGAGAGGAAGGATTTTAAATAGGATTGAGGAAGGACTGGTACTGGGTACCGACCACGTCGAGTGCGTTTATTGTGGTGTCGTCGCGACTGGCAGCCAAACAACCGTCTTCTAGTCCGCCATCACACATTCCCTGAAATGCAGCCATGGAGCGAGCCGCACGCAAGAACATTAACAAGTCGCCATCGGCCACAACGCCTGGACTCCATCTTGATTCCTCTAGTTCACGTTCATCGGTTTCCTTGTCGATGGGGAAGCTTGAGATTGGATTATAATCGGGCAGTTTTGCCTTCAGTCGTCATAGGAGACAAACGAGAATTTTCGGGATTAGTTCAAAAACTCCAGGAGGACGATTGAGATGGGTTAGTCAGTACAACCACACCACACCACATCACACCACATCACACACACACTACACACCACAGGCAAGACAGCTGGTGCTGGGAATCCGGGGGGATCCCCACCACCCACGAGATGATAATACACAAACTTAGGACTAATGCATGATTATGGATGAATAATGTATATAATGTGTGCTACGGATTTCCTCAAACGGACGCGGACGCGGACACGGGACTTGGGAAAGGTCAGTGGGGATCTGTCGACGTTTCGGATTCGGATTCGGAACTAGTAAGAGCCAATTGCATAAACGCTAGAACTACAAATTATTTACAGGGTTTGGGCTTTATTTACAGGGATAATTGAAGAGGTTATGTCTTAGGAGTAACCAAATTAATTAATGAAACGCATATTGCAGTAGCCTTATCGAAGGAAACGGAGTAAAATCATTGATATAAAAAAATAATAAGTTCATTGAGCTCATTGAGCGTATTTTGGTACTTGAGAACAAAAGTTATAGTTCCTTTTTTAACAAACAAAAGGTGGAAGGAAATCCAAGAGTTTAATCTTTATACGAGTTGTCCTAAAAATATACTCAAGCAGTATAACGAGTTTAGTATAGATTTAATACTTAATAATACCAAATGTATTCTCAATAGTTTCAATTGTGTATTTTCCAGAATTATTCTTATAAGAACCTACATTGAAAATTCAATAACATATCGCGTTAGCTGGAATTTAGTGATTTTCTGTTTGTCGCGTTAGTGATTTTCTCAAGCCTTGGCACGGATTAGTATAATTTGTATACTTTCGTTGTATAAAATTAAGAAGTATTTTAAGAATTTTTGAATACTTAAAAGTATAGAATTCATATAAAAAAAGTATAATTTCTATGACGGTTATTTTTTTGGGTGTACAGAAGTTATAAGTTCTCTTTTTAACAAAAACAAGGTGGAAAGGTACTTTACAAGTTTCAAATGCATTTTTCTTAGATTCATATTTAAATCAAAAGGTGCGATAACTATTTAACTTTCTTTGTTCTTTGAAAATGTATTTCCATCAAGTCGAAGACTGCTGATTTTTCCGAAAAATAAACATTTTTAGATTCCGTTTTTGCAGAAATTTTGCTTTGTACCGAAAACGGAAACTGGGGCACATTAAGTTCTTTAATTACTCGTGTTTCCCGCTCCTTCCAAAGGCTACAAACAAAGCAATCAGTGAAAGATTTCGTTGAAGACATTCAAAGAGGAAGAACAAAAGGAATATAAATTCTAACTTTTGCTATAAAACAAAAGAAATAAAGGTTATATTTATTTCGTTTTGCATAATTGTTAAATTTTGTAGTTCTTTGTTTTTTATTTATTTTTTCTTTGTATTTTTTGTTACCGTGAGCTGAATTTCTGATTTGTGAGAGTTATGTACGTACATAGACATCGTTTACCTGGTGGCCGGGACCCACTCGAATTTCTCCTTGAGTGGAGGCCGCCATCACCCTTTAAAAACACGCTTCCGGTCCAGTGTTAAGCCTTTTTATGCCCTCTACGATATGAAAATTCAACTGCAAATAGATCCAAGCACACAGAGAAAATTCGTTAAAAAAATGGAGTCCAGGCAAAGAGAGAACGCACCACCAACCACATCATCATTGGAAGAAGAGAGGCAGTAAGAGGGGCGGGCCAAAAGCATTTTCAATAAAGCGATGAAGTTCATATCAACATGCATAAATAAATAATCCATAAAAATAATGCCATGTAATGTGCGAACGATGGAGTAGCGCGTTGAGTGGAGGGATGTGACGTGGACATGGACTGGAACTGGGACGGGGGACGAAGGAAGGGGGACACGGCTGATGGGCTCTGGAAATTAGGGGTTTACGCTGTCGGACGATTGAGTCTCTCCGCCACTTAATCGCCTGCATATGTTAATGCGCCCGCCACGTACAGGCCCTGGAGGGATTCGGAGGATTGGACTGACAGACGAATGGTTTTGCTTTGGGTTCGGCCCTGGCCGATCAGTCATTATGACCTTTCTCTTAAGAGTCTATAGTTTTGATTGCAAGTTTGGGATCTTTATAAGTTTGTATACCTATTTAGTTATCGATAGATACTTGGACTTGTGGGTTTTCTCTATATGAAAACCAGCCTTTATGTGAGAGTATTATTCTCCGGAATTTGGTATCTATTGATTTATCACCTTTATTTCTGGCTTAGCTGAGATTATTATTTTTAGGATCCCTAATCTTTATTTTGATACAATATATAAGTATTTCTCTACATCCTAAAGTCAAATAATATTCGGACTGCTTAAGACTAATAATTTTACATCCCCAGAGGTTTTGACACCTTTAAAAAGCTTAATTTCCTTGTAAGCTTTGTTCAGCCATTTAAAATAATAATAATAATAAGCCAAAGAAAACCCCCAATTTAATAGGATCCGATTCCTAGTGTATTCCCATCATCGGCTACCCAGTTCGCTTTCCTGTCTGGTTTTTTACTCAATTTTTAGCCGGCCATCGCTGGCTGTCTGGTTTTTTGTTTCTTCGCCTTGTCTGGCTCTGGCGCTGCCTCTCGAGTGTGCGTGCAGCTGTAAACAGATTTTCCGCTCAAGTAAGTCCGCGAATAACTGTAACGAGGAGGCTAAGTAAGCCTGCTCCACTCCCATCCCCATTCCAATCCGCAATCCCATGCCAGCCAGCAAGAGGAATTATCATTAAATTTGCTTATGAATCAATATCATTGCCAATGCACAATGACAGGCAAACCGAGGGACAGAGGGACGGACACAGTGCGTTGCCTGCCTGCCTGCCGAGTGCCTGGTCCGTCTCATCAGGAATGCCGGCGGTGCTGCGGTTGTGTGGCAGCGGCACACAAATTATGGCAATTAAAATCAATTAATTAAATGCAGCGACAGCTACGGGAGCGACGACGACGGCTGCCCGCCCGACTCTCATCGGATCTGCACAGGCAGGCGAAAAAAAGGCAGGCAAGAGAAGATATATATACTCGTATATAGCGTTGTATGTGCGCATTGTCGACAGATTTACACTCAATAAGGCACGACACGCCGCCTAAATGACTGACGACAACGGGGCGCAGGGGGTTTCCACACACAACGATCCCGGAGGAGAAGGCAGTCGAGGACCTGGACCCGGTCGGGACCGGGGGTTGCACCGTGGTCACAGCAATTCGGTAATCCCCGCGCACCGACACACAAATGAAATATTCATGACCGCCAAGGGGGAGGAACACGAGAATTTGTATTCGGCTTTTGTTTGACTGCCGGGGCAGCGCGAAAGCGAAATATGCCAATGAATATTTACCTATGAATAATTGTTTACCCAGCGTAAAAGCCGAGATATCAATGGATTGCTTTTCGGTATCAGCAGTGTTCTACTTATTTCCGCCTAACCCTCTGAAAAGTCCATTCTATGCATTTTTTAATGAGAAACTTGAGGGTACTTCTGGTTTACATTATTGCATTCACATGTGTGTTTAATGATGCTATTAATCTCAGTAAAGATTCAAATAATTCCCTAATATGTATAGAAATCATTATTAATACAAATTACATGGAAGCAAAGCTATATATCATGCTGAAATTGTACTGTTATGGCCAAACTCCTCGTAATAAAGAGGTGTGGAGCTCATAACCCTTGAGTTTCCTGGTGCCTGGCACCACTGTACAACGAACGGTCTGCGTTTGGGGCCAACACTTATCAACGACATCAGCAGCAACACCATGCCATAGCCATAGCCACGCCACACCAGGCCAGCTCACCATTTCGTACCACTCCGCAAAGCAGCAAAGCGACCGACCAGGTTACTTGCTTTGGCTTTGGCTTGGGCTCTGGCCTGGTCTGGCCTGGCCCTGTTGGCCTGGTTGGGCTTTGACTGCTTGGCTGGTTGGTTTAACTGGCAGCAAACTTTTTTATGGGGGAGTCGTGAGTGGAAAAATTTCATATAAACACACACAAGGTGGCGGTGGCCACCAGGGTGCAGGGCACGCGACAGAACGTATCCCCCGAATCCCCACATGCCGAGCACGGTCGGTGGGCTGCTACACGGCAAGAAAGTAATATTGTACAGTAAATATATTAAGATATTTTAAATCTCTTTCCTAGGAACATTTTTCTCATAAGTTAACTTTTTGTAGAATTTTTAATTTAATTAAATTATATTCTTTCCCGTTACTCCCAAGTAAGGTGCACCTAATCCCTGCTAAAAAATCATGTCTCATCGGCTTAGTGCTCAATTTCTCGCGGTGCATTCCCTTTTGGGCTGCTGCCTGGCTGGCGCTTGGGGAAAAATTGTGTAATAACTGCTGGCAATGTGCTAAGCTGTTCCTCCCGCTGGCTATATTCTGTGGGCCCTACTCTGCGGCGGCTTTCCGCTTTCCACTGGCAACTGGCAACTGGCAAACTGGCGGTGTCGGGGTCTGTTATAAAACAAATGTACTACAAAAAGCGACGTTGTAAACGCACAAAGCCATAAAATCTGAAAAGACAAAACGAAGGGCTCGTCGACGAGCACACACACATTTGCCACCACCGAAAAGTGCCCTCCGAGTGCTCCCTTTTTCCCCTGGAAAAAGACCACAAATTATGGCACAGCCAGCAAAAGAGAGAGCCAGAGAGAGAGAGAGAGAGCATAGGTAGAGCCTGTGGCCCATAGACCGTAGACCGTAGCCTGTAGTCTGTACATTGGCTACGTGACGTTCTCAAGCACTTGGCTCTCACTCACTCTGAGTCAGCACTCCATCTCCGAACATGGCTTTCCCCCGCCTGGGCCCCCATCTGACCTGCGTGCAAATTTAAGGCCAATAATGCTGTCAGCCTCAACTGGCGCGTCCGTCTTCGCTCAATTAATGTCATCGCATATTATAAAGTTACACTGGATTAACAACTTCGACTCGTTCCCCCTGTAAACCCGTATCTGTGGCTGAAAATTGTTTTCTAAACAGCCCATAAACATAAACGAAAACAAAGCGAGAAATGTAAATGGAAATAAAAACCAAGGGAAGCCAAGGCAACCGCCACACAGGAAGAAAAGCTAAAACATTCTGTGGAGTATTATTTATTTTATTATATTGTATATCCCCTTGAAATTAGAATCTCTCTTTTGAAATCCAGAAAATAATCCATTCTGGCATATATTTAGAAAGAGATTCATTTGAGGTTTAAATGATTTCAGGAACGTAAAAACTGAATTTGTACATAAACAAGGTTTTTTATTTAATGTTCGACCTTTTAGTATGATTTTTGAAATATTTTCAATCTTGAATAGGTCACTTTTAATGTATTTCGGACAATAGTATTTTAATTTCAGGTTTAATCGATTTCAGGAACGGAAACACAGAATTTTTACTAAATTTAATTTGTTATGTATTTGCAATCGTTAATCGTTGTATTTTGAACAAAAACAACAAGATTGTATTTAAATTTAATTAATCATACCTAAACTCTTTTAATAAGCAACTATTTAATTAAAATACTATTTTGTGTATAAAAATACTTTTAAAAAAATGCCTGCAATATTTTTTTTTGAGTGCCACTACCAGCAAGAGCAACAACACCGACATCGGCCACAGAAAGAGGAAATTCAATAAACAATTTGTAGCATGAGTAGCGGAAAATTGTGTGTACGCACGCGGCTAAACGGACGCGAGTGGCTCCCATCGCTTGCGTGTTGGGGGGGAAAAATGTGGGGAAAATCCGACGAGGTGCCTCTCACTCTTTCGCTCTCTTTCTACTTTCCCTCACTCTTTCCAGCTGCTGGCGAGTGTAATTTTGAAATGGAAAAGCTGTCGACTGTCGTCGTCGGCTGGCTGGCTGTCGGCTACGCGGCTCTCCCGCTTGGCTTTCAGCTTGTTTTTCTCTTTGTAATCATCGCTTGCCAATAAGCTGACTAATTGACTGACAAATAGGCATCAGCAGCGGCGGGAAGCAACAACTACGACGGCGTTAATAAGAGCGTCAGGCAGACACACACAGACAGGCAGACAGACAACTCAAGCGCTCGCTCGCTGGCGGAGTGCTTCTTATGCCCGACGCCGCAACTGTACATTAGGGGTGGCCGTAAAGCCGAGACTTTATCTCGGCGAGAGATTATTAGGTTAGTTCCCCGGAACATGGAAGCCCGAACCCGGAACACGGAGCACGGAGCACGGAGCCCCGAAGCGATGGGGAGGTCGGTCTAAGTGATATGGCAGTAAATGAATTAGACCCCCGGCCTGGGTCTGTGTCTGTGTCTGTGATTGAGAGAAACCCCATTATCATCATCGTGGCAAGCATCATCATCGTCGAAAGGGTGGAAATTGTGGAATCCTTCAGTTTTCAATTGACTCGCCACCAACTCGAGTGGGGTTCAATCGCTCTGAACTTGTCCAATCGACCGGAACTCTCAATTGAACCACTCAAGCGAACCTTTGATCCCAGTCGTATTCGTGTAATTTGTATGGGTATTTTGTTTATTTTATATTTATATCCCATTTGGGTATTCAAGGATTCATTCAGCGTAGACCTGAAATCGATACACCCAAGTGCACTTTAGCCTTTAGATTTATACCTTTACTTATTGTCATAAATTTGCAATAAGATAATCATCCCTATTTTCAGTTGGATTATTGATTTTCCAAAAATCCATAGGCCCTTGGGAGCTTAAACAATTTGCAGTATATCATGATAAGCTGTCCAATATTTATTACATCGATTTATAACCAAGATGATGTGTAGTTTTTAGGGAAATAAAAGTATATATTAACATTCCTTTGGGATATTATATAATAGAATTCGCCTATGAAAGAAATAATAGTTATTTTATTCCTTGTACATTTGTTTATTATATAAAAACTAAATTTAATTTAGTGAAAATTAACATTTACTGAATTATTCAAGCGAATGCCGCCACTCCGTTCTCAAACACCGAGAAATTCCACTAATTTAGCAGTTTGAGAGCCCCTCAATACCTCCTCAGCCGCCTAAATAACTCCCAACTCCGTCCGGCACATTCCCGAGGGCATAACAAAAGCCTCTCTATTAAGTCGTTCGAGAGGAGTCCATTTAATTACCAAGACGAACCGCACACACAAATTTTATCCATGCAGCATGGCCAATTGAGTTCGTCATAGGCTTTTCGGTTGGGTTCGAGGAGAGGGGTATATTACGCACATACGTATGCCCATGATACAATTATACAAGGTAGTCTCGTCGGCAAAAGCTGTCCGTTAACAATGCTTACAATGAGTGCGACTGAAAAGACTCAGCGTGCTAAGTGTGAGTGAAACAACAATAGAGCGTGTTGATTAACCCTTAGATGGATCATGGGGTTTAATGTTACAAGTTATTTAAAAAAGAGTTGTTTTTTTTTATAATTTAATTTTTAATAATTTTGAATTAGAAATTTCATTTATAAATTTCACGCCTTCCACGTGCTTGCGGCAAAAACTACAATATGTCATTTTTGTTGTGCACAAGGGTTAAACTTCGCGAAAAAATTTGTCCGCACACAACCTTTCACATCAACAAGCCAGCAAGCACTGAACGTTAACGGACTGAAAACCGAACGAGACGGCAGCCGACGAGACTACCTTGTATAATTGTATCATGCGTATGCCCATATTTGTCGGACTCGTGTGCCTGTGCCCGTGCCTGCATCTGTCTATTTGAAGGGTTCGTGTCAAGTACGGAAATCCCATTAAATGTCGGTAGGCACTTTGCAGAGACAAGTTGTGTGCGAGTGTGTGCGGTGTGTGTGTATCTACGAGTAGCCAGTGGATGTGGATGGGTTCATTCGTGTTGTGAAAGCCAAATTTTCACAACAAGTCAAAACAGACGTTGCAGAAGTCAGGAAAGAAACAAACAAAGGCTAGCCGTCGTCATCGTCGTCGTCGGCCAGGGAGCGTTAGAGTTAGAGAGATAGAGAGGGAGAGGGAGAGCATTTAGCCAAAAACCCATAAAACAAATTTCTCTTTTCTCCGCCCGGGTAATGGAATTGTTTGCTTCTGTTGAACATTTTTCGACTCGCTGCCAGTTCGAGTTCCAGCCTCGGCTTCGGCTTCGGAGACAGCGTCAGCTTCTGGTTCTGGTTTGGTCCGTTCTGGTTCTCGTTTTTGTCTGGACAGGCAGCTTACAGTTGTTATGCCCATTACTCAACATCAACAAGAACATTATGCCACCGCAGTGGCACTCACGCTGCCGATGGTGCTACTCCTCCTCCTCATCCTCCAGCCCTACCGGCATTCCTATTCATGCTCCAATCTCTGCCACACACACGGACACGGACATGGACACGGACTCCACTCCGCACTCCACTCCATTCCACTCGCCGCCACTCCACATGCTTTTCTTCATTCAACCCAAGCGATTGAGCATCTATTCAAGCAGCTTCCTCGTCGTCGTCGTCGTCGTCGACGACGTCGTCATCATCATCGCACAGCCGACGACGACGAGTCAACGCTCCAAAAGCCAAATAAACGACCCACAACGCTGCCCCTGCACTCGCCCCCTTTTCGTCCGCCGCCTCTGCCAACCTGTGCGCATTAGGGTGGACCTGAATAAGTCAGAATAAATCCTAATCACAACAATAAATTCTGTTGAGATTTTCTTAATTTTCTATTTCAGAAAATATTTCAAGTTATCTTATGAATCTATAACCTTTAAGCTGTTGGGCTTCCTTGAATAAAAATAATAGAATTATTATTATCTAGATTTAATTTTTTTGATGTTAACTTTTGTAAATGGAAATAACATTATTATTAATTTATTTAGCTTTTCCAGACCATTTTCCTGATTGAACTAACAATAATTTTATTTATTAATATTAATTATGGGCTACCAGGTTTTAAAACCCATCAAAAATAAAATTTAGGTAAAAAGAATAAGCGAATAAATACATTTCTGCCTATAAATCAAGGACAAGACTTTCCTATATATTCCTTTTTTAATAAATCCTTTGTCTTAGGTCCACCCCTGGATACATTCATTGGCCCGATCCAATGCGAACTGAACCGATCCGAACCGGGGGTCGTCGGTCGTCTGCATCCGAAAACAAAACCGAAACAGAATCTGAATCCGAATCCGAAAGCGAATCGGAATCCGAGGAGGGCTCGTGTCTGCTTGGCCTGCTGTCGGCTTCGTTTCATACGATTTGTTGGATTTGCTCATGAAGTTGTTAAACAGATTGTCGGTGTAGATACCTTCATCATTTTGCACGCCGTCGCCTGGCTGCCTCCTCCGCCACTGGCACACCATCACTGCCATCACTGCCACCACTGCCACATCCTCCTCCTTTTTTCGCCCAAGTATCCAGCCAATTCCGTGGTGTGCGTGCGTGTGCTTGTGCGATTAGTTTTATGTAATTTTATCGAGTATTTTAAGGATTTTGCGGCTTATCCGCGCTTCATTTGGAAATTGTTTCGTGTTACTTATGTCGGGATGTGTCTTCTCTCTCGGAGGAGGAAAAAGCTGCATTAGGGTGACGGTGTCGGTGTCGGCATTGGTGCCGCCGTGTGTCTGTCTGCGCTGTCTGGCCCTTTTTCCCTTTCCCTCCTTGCTCGTCTTGCTCGCATTCCTCGTTTTCCTCGCTCAGCAGCCGCCTCAGCTTGTTATTGTCCCTTTTTTTCCCTCTAGTGTTTATGGAACTGTCGTTATTTGTTTGTTTGCCATTGCACGAGTGCCTGGATGTGTGTAAATGAGCTCTTTGCATGTTTTTCCCATTCTTGCCTATTATTTCCCCGCTTATTCCGCTTATTCCGCTCAGCTAATAGAATTACACACAACGCCAAAGATTTATGGGGCCATTTAACACGCTTTTGCATTATATTCTCACCCATTTCGGCCTGTTCATTGATTTTACACTGATTAACACGAGCTTATGTTAATTATTCCTATTTTTCTCGCATTATAAATAAAGTATAAATAATAATAATTGGCCGGGGCCGTGGCACACAGTAACAAATACATCTCTGTCGGCATTATATTTTAATAAGCACTTTGTGTGTGCTAATTATCTTATCGCTAAATGGAGTTAACACGTAACAAAAGCAGTAACTGGGATTAATTTAGCACTGGCTGTGCTTTGACTAACGATGTCTTCGTGAGACGAAGTGCAGGCATTTCTTTAATTAATATCTTGGAGTGGGGGGGATTGTGTTTAATATAATCGGACTGAAAACTGAGTTCAAGTTCCCCAATTTGTTTGGCATTAATCAGTTCAGGTAATTAAACAAATTGATTGTAATTAATTAGCTCATCAGTATGCTGGAAGTTATCAGCTTCCAAGGTTGTTGGTTTCTTAGACATATTAGAGCTGGATTTTTTAGTTCACGTAAAATATAAAATAAACGTTTCAGAGGTGGATAACCTTCTCCTTCTTATAGAACAAATCAAACATCATCATACCATCCATCATATTTTTTCCCCTGTACTTCTACAGCTTTCCCTCTGCTCACAATTAAATATTCATTTATTTACAAATTACCATCGCACGAGCTTATCTCACGTACACACCTCTAGGGCCAAGGTTTCCAGCAGCCATTCCGAGGCAGCTTTAGTCAGGGGATGGCTTAGATCAAGCCGCTTGGCTGCCCAGCCGGCAATGCTAATTAATTCGCTTATGTAATGGACAGCAGCGCCTCTCAGAGCACAGAGAGGGGGAAAAAAAACTGCTGGGTAGCGGAGGGGTTCTGGCGAGGCGGGGAAACCTTTCGCTCACTTCTAATCGACCCCAATAAATCGGCACTCAAGTCAAGTGTGCGCGGACAGACGGGCGGACGGACTTTTCAATCAGATAAGCAGCATTTATAAATTAAAAGCGCAACAAAACAGATTAATAAAAGCTAAACTTTAACGGCACCTTATAAATAAGCCAAATGACTAATAATAAAATATGAAAGCGCGCACAAAACCTCGACATCAAAGGCAGCCAGCAACTGTGTAACACACCAGAAAAAAAATACACAAAAAATATAAAACCGAACCAAAACTGAACCGAGAAACCAGAAGAGCAGGGAAACCGCAAGGGAACTCATCCATTTCTCAACAGCATTTTATGGTGTTTTTTTTTTTTTGTATTTTGTTTCTGAAATATTCGTGTTATTTGCGCGCCTTGAGTTTCCGTTCGACGTTCGCAACGCTTCTTTATTAAATGCATTATTAGCACGTTATTTATTAATTAAACACTCTAGGCTTTTAATGCGTCTCTAATCAGATGGCCTCGTCGCAGCGCTCCTCCATTCCACTCGCACTCGCACTCCCTCCACTCACTGTGGGCGGTTGGGCGGTGTAGATAAGCGGCGCGCTGAACAAATGGAAATGTGGAAATGGGCGGTTCCGAGCGGGCCAAAAGAGATAAGAGCGGCGGAGTGGTGCAAATTGTCTGGGAATTTCCTCGAAATCAATCTCTTGTTTCCCTCGAAATAACTAACTTCCCGAAAATCAGGTTAAAGGTAATGGTGGCGAGTTCATTAGAAGAGATAACGTGTTGGGATTTACGTCGAACAATGAGCAAATACGAGTGTCAGGTGACAGGTAATCCCCTCGTCAGCTCGAATTTAAGCCTGCACAAAGATGGATCGCAAGCTACTGAGAGTAAAGAGTAAAACCAAGTGGTGTTGTATTACTAGGGGAATTTTGTTGGGTTAAATAGAAACCTGTTAAGCTAGACAAAAGTCAAGCGAAGGAGCCACTGGTAGTGGGTTTTACATAGAGCTTATAAGGACAAAGAATTGAATTCCTGCAACTATTACCAAAAAGTTGTTTTTACAACCACATTGCAATTCCCCTGAGTAATGCCTCATCTGATTCAACTAGTTCCATATTTTCCGCTTCGGACAAGGCTAATATAATTGCCATACAAGGAAACTAATTAGCCCGCCACTTATAACCACAATAGCCGTGATAAAGATCTGGTTTTAGTCGGGAACCTTATCTGTGTCAATACTCGCATTTCCCTTAAACACGCAGACGGAATTCCATATAAGTAGGGGCAACAATGGCTGCGGATTATGACACACGCCCCCGGTTTAATTGATTCGGGGGTCCCATTGAAAAATAGTTTCCTCCATTAACCCAGAAACCCTTCCGCATCCTGCACGCCGAACCAGAAACAGAAGCAACAAGGGATGTGACACATGAGACGGGGCCAGCCAGAGTATCGGCGGGGAGCAGTATCGAATTAAGCAAACAAATAATTATAATTAAATGTGCGCCGGGTTAAGCAGATGTCTTGGCTCACCATGAATCCGGGGTCGGGGTGTATAGATGCTCGAGGCGTTCCACCCGAAGCTCCTCCTCTCTCCAGCAGCAGGCGGCAAAGTAACTCCAGTCACTAGACTCCAGACTTCAGACTCCAGATGATGATGACGAAGCTGATGTTGATGATGGTGTTCTGGGTCGATGGAAGCGATGGAAAGGGGTGGGCGGTCTGTTGGTTGTTGCTCCTGTTGTCGTTGTTATAGTTGTTGCTGTTGCTCAGCGAGGGGGCAGCCGGAAATGTATATTTTGGTTAATTTGCACAAACACAGCTGGAAGGCGAAGAGATGACGTAGGTGAGAGCCGAGACGACGAAGATGATTAAGAAAAGAACAAAACAGAAAGGGAAGAAGAGAACGGGGGCGAATAAAATCCCCAATGCAACAGTAGCGATGTTTATACGACGCCTCCAATCACGAATAGGCACAAGCTGGCTGTCCAAAAATGAGGCTATGTGCTATTTATTCCCCATATTGAGTAATTCTCAAATAATTTACTTTGTTACAGCCTATAAATCAGCTGTGAAAACAATTTAGCTGAAAAGCTTATTACCCATCAATTGCTGCCTATCTGATTTATTTATTACGGCTGTTTAAGCATCTAAATTTGTATTATTTGTGTTCGAAATTCTAGTGTCGGAAACAAATGTTTTCCTTAGTTTCTCTTATATGATAATATATTATTTTGAAAATTATAAATAAATGGATATAAATTTCTCTCATGAGAATATTTGTAAATACATAAATATCGAATAAGGACGGGCAACCGAATTTCTATGTCTTGTTTGATATATAACTTTTCCTTTAAATTCCACTCCCACACTATAACCAATTAATTATTTATTTAATGTTTGGCTTTGGCTAATTAGTCTGAATTTGGTAAAAAACCACTATAAATTTGGAGGGAATTTATGCATAAGTTTTGACTTAGTTTCTTTTGGATTTAGCCGCTGAAATACGTTTGTAGGTAGTTTTGAATGAGATATTAAATGTTTAAGGTTATATTAAAGCATATTTATGTTTTTCGCAAAACAGCAAATAATCAATAAAACATCTTATTTTCTTGGATATTTCTGCTTATTATTTAACTCAGCTTATTTCAACTCAATAAAATATTGGTAAATCTTCTGGAATATATATTTTGTTAAGGCCGGAAAAAGCTACAACACATTTTCCGACAGCGCCAGCAGGAGTAAAAGAAGAAGCAGCAGCAGCAACAACAGCAGTAGCAGTGGCAGTGGTCGATGGAGCGGGATATGGTGGGTGCAGTGGCAAGAGCAGCAGTAGCAGTATCAGGAGCAGGAGCATCCTTTTGGGGGGTGGTGCGCTGGCCGCAGAGCGTCGCGTCGCGTCGGTGGTGACGCCGACGATAACAGCAACAACAAAAACAGCAGCACACGAGCAACATCAACGGGGACGCAACGGTGGTGGGTTGCCTGCTGCTATTTGTTGTTGTCGCTACTGCTGCTGACGCTTGGATTTTTTTGCTTTGTTGTTGCTGCTGCGCTTGCGATTCCTTTTCAGCAAATTTGTTGAGCCTTCGTCAGTAAGTCCGTGTTTGCATTGTTCTACCCCGAAAAAAAAAAAAGAAAAACGTCCATAATAGACTGGAGCCCGCCGCTTTTGGCCCCGTTTCCCCCCACCATTCTCTTGTTGTTTTCTCGCCCCGTCATATAAATTTTAATGATTTGCACGCTGCGCAACTGCGACGCCACTCCGGCGATTTCAAATTAAATTAGTGACACACTTAGTAATAATTAATTTTCGCACACTTGTTGTAGATTTTCCTTACATTTTGCTTTTGTTTTTTTCTGTTTTTTTCTTTTTTGGCTCTCTTGTTGGAGCTGCTTTAGTGGTTGTTTTTGTTGCTTCTGCTGCTTTTTGTTGCTCGTCGGTTAATTGTTGTTGCTGCTACTGGCGTTGTTGTTATTGTTGCTGCTTCTGCTTCTGGTGTCTTTTTTGTTGTTGGGCGCGTGAAACTCGTCGTTGGTGTTGCTTTTTTAATGCTCTTCTCCGTTTCTCTTCTTCTTTTTTGCATACACTTTGCGCACACACACCAACAGCGCCACTCGTACACACACAGCACACAGACGCACACACACAGGGCACACAGACACACTTGCACACACACACAGGCACGCACTTTGGTTGCTTGCTTGCGTTTTTTTTATTGCCTCCGCACAACGAATATTTTCACTCGGTCCGTGCGCGTTTTGTGGGTGCTTTTCCGCGACTTTTCCACCAACGGGCTGCGGCCAGCGTCGTTGCGAGTGTTTTCGCCAGCAATTTCCAATATTTCGCTGGCCAAATGCTCGCTTTTTGTTCGAATTATTAGCCACTAATTTCTCCGCGAAGGGAAGCCACCATTTTGTAAAAATATATACTTTGCGCGATCCGGTAGCGCTGGGGTGGACGATGTGGCAACGCCGCTGCCACTTTGTGGCTAAAAAATCCAGAAGATTTAATTTTAATTAATTAATTTAATTTTAATTTTTTTTACTAATTTCAAATTTGGACATTTACAATTTAATTCAATTTTAATTCAATGGTGGAAAGCAGATCGGCTCAGTCTTGATTGTATTCGTATATATCAAATAAAAACACCTCTTAACGAGGTGAGATTAAAGTGACGATGGCACATTCAACTCAAAAAATTTCTGATACCAAATTTTGTGACGATTAATAGTTATTTAAACAAAAATATTTAAAAAGTTTTTAATTAGTTTCAAAATCGGCACTTAGCTGAAAAATTTAAAAAGGCAAAATAGGCAGCGTGCCGATTTTGAAACTAATTAAAAACTTTTTAAATATTTTTGTTTAAATAACTATTAATCGTCACAAAATTTGGTATCAGAAATTTTTTGAGTTGAATGTGCCATCGTCACTTTAATCTCACCTCGTTAAGAGGTGTTTTTATTTGATATCAGAAGTTTTTTAAATGACATGTATGTACATACATAGGTCTTCCATTGCTGTAATAAGTTTTTGTTTGAAACTCAAATGGGAAAAATTAACAACAAAAAAATGCATATACGAAGTTAGCTATATGGGATCATTGCTACTAATTTTGATGAGAAAGCGAATTTTCGGAGATATGTGTTATACCCCGAAATATCTCAAGGTCTATACGGCCTGAAGTGACTATAAAAATCGTAAAAGCCATTACAAAAAAAAATTGTATCTTAAAAAGAAAAATTAATTTAGTTATAAATTCTTAATTATAATATTTAGAAAATTTTTGTCAGGGCAAAGTAATTATCATATCAAAATACTTTTCCAACGACATATAGAACGTTTCTGTAACTTTAGTCGTTCAGAAGTTATGGGCGCGAGAAATTTCCTGTTTTCCCGCCAAAGTAGTGGAAAAAGCAAAAATTAGATTAAATTATAAAAAAAAAATTTCTAACGATTTCTTTTAAATTTAAATTATATTAAATTTTTTTTGATGGCTTTAAATTTTATTGCATTGTGCACGTCTCTATATGACTCTACATGAGTTTTTACATAAATGTATGTATAGTGCATGTAAAAGGTTGGGTATATGGGATCTTTGCTACTAATTTTAATGAGTAATATCTCGAGAAAGCGAATTTTCCGAGATATGTGTTATATACCAAAAGTTGAGCAATCTCAAGGGCTATATGGCCTTGAGTGAGTATCAAAATCGTTAGAGCCATTTTTAAGAAAACTTCAAAAACTTAAAAAAAAAAATTAATTTTAATTATAAATTCTTAAATATTATATTTATATAAATTATGTCAAGGCAAAGCTATTATCATTTCAAAATACCTTTCAAACGACATAAAGCACGATTCTGTAGCTTTAGTCGTTTAGAAGTTATGGGCGCGGGAAATCTGGCTTTTCTAGCTGTTTTCCCGCCAAACTAGCGGGAAACCCAAAAAGTCGTAGAACAAAAATTATTTAGCTCGAGCTGATTAATAAAACAAAAGTGGTTCCAGGACTTTAAAACAAAAAATACCACAGACAAACAGACAAACAAACAGACAAACAAACAAACAAACAAACAGACAAACAACAGGACAAACGTTTTCATTTCGGAAAGGCCGTTGAAATCTTGTTTATTGAATATCTTTTGAACGGAGTATCGGATCAGGACGATCGAGGTGTCATTCGACGCGTATTTAAAGCTAGATCACAACAACCTTAAAAATTTGGGGGTTTTTGCTCAACCGGCTCCAATTGCTCCAATTTTCAAAATTGTCAATTTCGCACTTTCACTCTCATTTCTCCTAAAGTTATCAGTTTTTGAAAAATCTTAGTATGCAGTTTCAAAGAGGTTTACAATACCTTTCGATCAAGATATAAATGGTTCTGATCGGACTATCGTAGCAGATTTTCAATTCTAGTCTCCTTGCGCACCACAGTCTCGGTGCTCATCGTCACTACGTGGACTGCCGTCCACAGTGATAAATCTAGTATTTTTTGTATTAGTTTTTGTAATGTTTTGTTTTTAGTACAAGCTTCGATTAAAAATGTATGCTTTCTACCAAAAACATATAAACTTATATGATCGGCGGTCTTATTTAAAATAAACAAAATAAACATCTGGCCCAAAATAACTTAATACAAAAATGAACAAATGAGATTAAACAAGTGAGCAAATAAGAGCAAGTAAGCAAAATTGAACAAGTGAACAAAAAAAGAATAAGTAGGAAGGAAACAACTCTTTCTTGTTCACTCACTTATTAGCATCTCAACACTAGTAAATGAAATGTACTAATGAAATTTAGAGAAGAAAACGAGTGATGTGTATTTTTATAATAAGTAATTTTCAATTTTCGAATTTCTCCACTTTCTTTCAGCCAAAATTAAATTTAATGAGCTTGAAAAAATTTCCTTTCCATAATAAATTCGACAAAAAATACCGTAAAGAAAATATCGTTAACATATCCAGTAGCGCTACTTCCATCTCTAAGAATGTTTAATTTGTTCAGAGTTGCTAAGTTAGAAATTTTCCTTTTCACTAGATTTTCCGTCACTAGCGGGACGGATTGTAAAATTATATCTATTTTTCATGCAAGATTGGCTAAATTGTAGCTTTCCACATTTTGTTAACAACCTTTGTGTTAACGGACAATATTGTTGCTACAAATCGCTACAGTAAAAAAAAAAAAACGTTGCACCTTTTCTGAAGTGAATTGGGTAGTTGCCGGATAAACTACTTATACTAAACGATTCTGCCCAGTTAAATAAATAGGCCTTATATGTATTTTACAATTTCCTTTGATTTTAAATAAAAATATATTTTTGCTGAAATCGAATTTGAGTAATTAACTATAATTATCAGACTTCTAAGAATTGAAAAAAGAAGATTTGCTTTTCAAATGTGTTTCTTTAAATCATCGATAAGTACATGAGCAGAAATATCGATGTCTCCCCACCTCTATTTAAGGTGAAGAGGAATCTTACTTCCACCTCTATGATAAATCATAAACAATACAGTTTAAATACATTTGGCGCATTATTTATGTACGTGTTGCTTACCTGTGGGAAAGTTAATGAAAATCATCTGTATACCACGGCGCTGTGTAAAGCGTTTAACATTAGTCCCGGTGGACTTCAAATATATCGCAGCTAAGGAAGTTTGGTACATTTCAAAAACGCCGCCGCTTGCCACCTGGAACCATTGAAGTGTAAGTAAATTAAACACATATGTACAGGAATGAATGTATGTACACATTCATTCCTGAAAAAATAGTTTCTTTCTTTACCTTAATTTTGTTATTTCAGACAAATCTGTCGCGCTTGCCTGGGAACTTCTCCAGTCATGGTCAACATATTCGAAAACGCGCCAGGACTAGAGATCTCCATAGCCGATATGATCGCGAAATGCACGCTATATATATTTCTGGCCTAGGCAACACTAAGTGTTGTTAGGTGGAATCTGACATTTCCATTGAAAAGTTCGACATTTTTAAGCATAAACGTACTCAGAACGGTTTGACGTACGACTATCATTTGTGTTGTTTACAGTTACTTAAAAAAATCTATTTCGCAAAAAAATGGAATTAACTCGTGAACATTTTCGTGCGATCATTTTTCACAACTTTCGGCGTGGATTATCACGACAAGAGTGCAGCGATGAACTTAAATCTTTGTATGACTATGAAGCACCATCCTATAGCACTGTGAAAAACTGGTACAACGAATTCAATCGTGGCCGACGCTCCCTCAAAGACGAATTCCGCGAAGGTCGTCCAAAAACAGCCGTTGTGCCAGAAAACATCAATGGCGTACGTGAACTAATAATGCAAGACCGTCATGTGACATACCGTGAGATAGAGGCATCCCTAGGCATTTCTTCCACCAGCATACATTCGATATTGCATGAGCACCTGGCTGTAAAAAGGTTTGTTCTCGTTGGATCCCGCACAATTTGACAATCGCTCAAAAGAAGGCTCGTGTGGATTGGTGTAAAGAAATGCTGAAAAAATACGATCGCGGTGCTTCAAAAGACGTTTATAAGATCGTCACAGGTGACGAATCATGGTTCTATGCGTATGAGCCCGAAACAAAACAGCAATCGACCGTGTGGGTCTTCCAAGACGAGCCAAATCCAACGAAAGTTGTTCGTGGAAGAAGCACTTCGAAGCAAATGGTCGCCTGTTTCTTCGCAAAAACTGGTCATGTGGCTACTGTTCCTCTTGAGCAACGTAGGACGGTCAATTCTGATTGGTACACCACCATTTGTTTGCCTGAAGTCTTCGGTGAAATTCGAAAAACGAACAAGGGAAGACGAATCATTGTGCACCATGACAATGCGAGCTCTCACACATCGGCTCAAACCAGCGCCTTTTTGACTGGCCAAAACGTCGAATTGATGGGTCATCCGCCGTACAGTCCTGACTTGGCACCAAATGACTTCTTTTTATTCCCTCACATCAAGAAGAAAATGCGTGGTCAACGATTTTCGTCGCCAGAAGATGCTGTTGAAGCATTCAAAAACCATGTTTTTGAGGTGTGTCAATCAGAGTGGAAAAAGTGCTTCGAAAATTGGTTTGAGCGCATGCAAAAGTGTGTAAATCTTGATGGAGAATATTTTGAAAAACAATAAAACTATTTTCCTTAATAAATATTCGTATTTTCATTATTAGGCCAGAAATATATGTAGCAGCCCACGTTTAAGCTCCTCAGGATATGGGGTATCTGGCAGTTGAGAACCTTAACTATTCCTACCTCAAGATACATTTATTGTGTAGCATAATCTCAGGCGTCGGTAAATTAGCTCGAGGTGCGGAAATTAAATTGGAAAGCCAAGTCTGACTCCCATTATGTTCTCCAGACCCACCAGATAGCCAAACCAGCTGACCAGGCCATTGAGGAAGGCGACGAAGGCCACAAAGGCCACTATGTTGGCAATGATGCCCAGGACAATGGGCACCGCATTGCTGGCTCCACTGGATGCGGCATCCAACAGGGAGGAGTCCTGCCTGCACAAAGAGATTTACAGAGGAACTGTGAGTTTAATACTTCCACTTTAAACTATGAACACTTACGACTTCTCCAGCTCGATGGACTCGGACGTGGTCTGGCTCTCCTCCGTCTCCGGCATGTACAGCTTGGAGATGGCCAGCGTGGCGGGAGCAGCCATCACCGAGGACGTGATCAAGTGGGCGGCCGAGGCCCCAAAGGATAGGTAGGCTGCCAGCACGGTTCCCGACACCGTTGCGAAGCCCGAGACCATGCTGTGGATCTCGCTCTTGGTCAGCTTGTTGATGTACGGCCGGATGAGCAGCGGACTCTCGGACATGCCCAGAAATATGTTGGCCGCCGTCATCACGCTCTCGCAGACGGTGGTGCCCAGGATCTGTTGCAGGATCCAGCCCAGCTTGATCACGACCCATTGCATCGCGCCCATGTAGTACAGTATGGAGAGGAAGAAGCTGAAGAAGAAGATCACCGGCAGGATGGCAAAGGCGAACACATCCGCGCCCACCAGGTATTCACCAAAAACGAAGAGAGCTCCGTCGGTGGCGTAGCCCAGGAAGGTGGCCACCTTGTTGCCCAAGATCTGGCGGCCCACCTCCCAGCGGATGCAGAAGATGCCGAGCAGGAACTGGCACGTGATCCCGGTGATCACAATGCGCCACTTTATGGCGCTGCGCTTTGTGGAGAAGGGAAGTTTTGTTTTCCAAGGGGAGTTCTTTAAACTGATCAGAGTCTAGAATGTCCAGCTCCTTCTGCGAATATGGATTTAAGATTGAGACTACGTATAAGTGTTCCCATTGCTCCAAGTCGTTTTCCCATAGTAGTAATCTTCAGAGACACATCCGAACTCACACAGGAGAGCGACCGCATAAGTGTTTCCACTGCTCGAAGTCGTTTTCGCAGAAAAGTAATTTTCAAAAACACCTTCAAATTCACACAGGAGATCGACCGCATAAGTGTTCCCACTGCTTGAAGTCGTTTTAGGATAAAAGTTATCTTGGGAAATACTTCAAAAGATTTCACACGGAAGAGCGATCATATAAATGTTTCCAATGCATAAAGTCCTTTGTCCAATTATCTTCTCTTCAGACCCACATCTGAACTCATACGGGAGAACGACCATTTAAGTGTTCCCACTGTTCAAAGTCTTTTTCCAAGAAATCAAATCTTCAGATACATATAGACAAATCCTGCAAAAGGTCTACCAAGCCGAAAAACTAAAATGTTCATTATAATGATAATTATCATCGTATTTTTGTATTCAAAACCAAATTAAAATATTTATAATTTTTCATGTAAAAATCGGTAAAAAAAAAAAACTAAAATTTGGTATTTTTAAGAGCATTTTTATATTTAATTTTTCGCGTGCAAAACATACGAAATGTTTGCACTTTTTCTACCAAATCTTCTCTTTGATATCTATTAGGTAGAGAATAAGTTTATTTTCAAGAAAATATTAAGTTATTCATAGGAAAACTACAATATGAATAATAGTGGAAAAAATGTTGCGTGCGGTGTGTCCACGGCGTTTGCTAGATAACCATAAACTTTTTTGACTTCAAAAAATCCATTTATGCATTTTTTTATTGTCAGATTTAATTTAGGGATTGGATTTGGTATCCTTTACTTTTGAAATGTTTAAACATTCGAAGCGACCGCAAGGCGGGACAATTGTATGCGATTTTATCAAGGTGACCTTAATGGTGGAAATACCAAAAATACTTGAAAAATACTTTATGGTATCTATCGGCTGCAGACGGAGTATTTTTTATCGTTCTCGGTGCGGTCATACTTCCCTACTATTTTGTTTATTTTGTTATTGTAAGTCGTTGAAAACTGAATTAAACGCGCTAATTCGCAAAAAATAATTACTCTTCTCGAAATCCAAAAAAATCGCGGCATCTAGGTGAACTGGTTTCTAAATCGCTGGCATTTAACTTCCCACCAACAAGGAGAAAATGCAAATAGCATTGTAAAAATGTGCGACGAAGGTGTTCATCTAGGTAAAATTGCGGAACGAATTCTATGTATTTTGGTTGTTTGCTCAAGTGATTTGCATAGCCATTAACTGGCGTTCTAATGTTCAAACAAAAACTCTTCCAGTGCGTTAAAATACCATTAGGCAAAGCCGGTGGCTTCGAGGTTTTTGTTGATAAAGGGGGGGTGAGTGGTGGGGATTTGTGTGGATTTTCTCTTGTTTAATTAAAATGACAGAAAAGTTGGCTAAATTTAGCGTGGAAACCACTTGAGGAAAAGCGTTGCCTTTTGCCCTTTGCTGGAAGTCGCGACAGCTGCATTTTTGGACAGACATTTATATGCATATACACTAGAAAAAATCTGATTGATTAAGAGCTATGGAGGTTGAGAGATTGCTAAAATTTGATTCTCAATAATTAATAATCTCCATAAATTTAAATGATTTTATAAATATATATTCTGGAAATTTTATATAAATAATAACAATTGAAGGTTACCCCAGGCTTAATGCTGCAGTCCAAAACAGCTTGCAAATGCAATTACTTCATAAATACCACACTTTTCTGTGAAAACTTTAAACTAGAACATGGCATTTCTTTCGGTGTACACCTTCAACTGTTTGAATATGTATTTTTTCCTTTTCCTTCCCATCTACTTTGTACATTTCCTCGTCTTTTCCCAACACCAATTGTTATTCTCTGACCCTCTTCCTGATTTTCTGCCGCAATATTAAAAATAATATTTGCTCATGGCCAAAGCTAAGCCAATTTTGCTTGGGCCACACACACCCCACACTCGCACAACCTTCAACACCCCCCCGCAGAAATCATTTGACATTTGCCGGCGGAATCGATGATTTTCCCGTGTTAGCGGCGATTCACAATTCGCGTGACTTAAATGGGTTCGCTTATCTTTTCCTTTTTCGGACGGCGCTCGCCGAGAATTTTTATCAGTGGCAGTTGAGCCTGTTGAAGCGTTCTTAAATTGTCTTAGATTAATTTTTATTTATGATCCTGACAGAAGGTAATGAATTGTGTGCCGTAAACACAGGGAAAACACAAAGAATTTCCATTTCATTTTATACGCTCTCATCAATTAGGGTTTATCGCGTTTTTTGGAGGGCAGTTTCAAGTGGCAACTATAATGGGGTCTATAACAATGGCTAAAAGTTATTTTTAGTGCACTTTACCGGATTGTAAAACTATTTATCACCTTACTTAAAATGATAGAAATTATGCTAAAATTTTCTTGTTACTTCTTAGACCTCAAATTCTGTTAGTTATTTCAACCAAAAAGTAATAGTAGAAGAGCATTTGAAGGTTCCCCAAAGGGAAACGCATGGCTGCTTTATCGCCGACCCATGCAAATTGTCGTGAGTTAGCACTTGATGATATTTGCCGAGCGTTTCCCAAACAATCCTAATTGTGAATTCATTTAGCGCCCCGACCGACCGGAGATTATATGTAGTTTCAGCACCTCCGGCCCCGTTGGGGCTAATTAAATTGCATAGAACCTGAGGCTGCTGTTATTGTAATCTTTTTTGCACAGAGTGATATGCAATTGTGCAATGCACATGAGTCCGGGCTATTTATAGAGCTTGGGGACTGTCGGGCACGTTGTTTGGCCTCGTTGCCTTGCTGCTTGAGGGAAGACCACATAACCAAAACATCACCCAACCCAACCACCTAGCCAGCCAGCCAGCCAACCATCCACCGAACCAGCCCCACCACATCGAGGTGTTCGTGATTGATATTTGTCTCGTTGGGACACGGACACCTACTCAATTGTTTTGATTCGAGAATTTCGAAAACAGAATTTACAATATTGTTATGCATGTTTGCAGTTTGTCGGAATTCTATCTCCCTCTCTCTCTGGTATAATAAATAAATATATTCTATATTCGATTTGGCACGTACCGCAAATGGATGCCTTTTTATGGCATCCCCCAACAGCGATTCCGGTTGGCACCTGTATTAGTTATGGGGCAGACCCACAAGTACATGCCGCCCAACTGCTCAACGTCAGAGTTTCAGCAATAACAAAATCCATTAAATTTAAGTGGAAAGTATTGCATAACTCGGTTATAGAACTATCTACTCGGAAAAATAACATCTGACAATCACAAATGGGGTACAAAATATATAGTTAACCATTAAAGCATCAGAGTAGTGTCATAACACCATATCTGATATACTAGATTATTATAGAAGCAGGTAGAGATTTTTAATCTATTAAAAGGGAGTCCAAATCTGTGCTACAAAATGTAAATAACAATGAAAGCAACAGAGTAGTGTCAGAACACCAAACCTGTTATCGAACTTGGTATAATTTAGTATAGTTGGCAATAATTTAGTGTCATAAAACCATAATTTGTATACTGGATTTAAAAAGAAATAGAGATTTAATATTACTTATAATAGACCCCAGAAGTATGCTACAAAATGTAATTAACAATGAAAACAAAAGTGTAGTGTCATAAAACCATACCTAATATAACATAGGTAGAAATCTGAAATCTCTTAAAGGGGAGTCCAAAGGTAAAGCTCCATAATATAATAAAAATTGATTTTATTTATTTTTTATTCTTATTGCTCTAAAATCCCTAAATTTAAGGTTCCAATTAAACAGTAGATAACAATCGGATCATGGCATTATACACTCAGACTTTATTCACTCATAAATGGATTGGCTTGCCCCCATTTGCAGGCATTAATTTAGAATATATTTGAGTAAACGAACCAATTGAAATACATAGAAGAAGCCAACGAGCATTCAATTGGTAGACAATCTGTCAGATATGCATCAGATAATTTCTAGGCATTCATACGAAAATTGAAGACCCCAAAGCCAAAGCGGCAAGTGCGGCTGGGCTGGCAAGTGCAGAGATGAAATCCTAAAAAGTGGTCGACTCTCAAATTTGAATTTCTAGCAATAACAGTTGCCGGAATCGATTGTAAATTTCCATTAATGGTTAATCAATTGTGATTCGTGTGATTCGATTGGGGAGGGCACGTGAGAGTCTGGCAGATTTTTGCGTGTGGCGGCGCATGACTCGAAGTGACATTTATAAAAAGAACAATCGCCTTGCCTGGCCTCACTCTAGGCATTGTGCGACCTGGGACCAAGGGAGCTCGCCTCCATTGTTGAGTCGGGTTTAAGCAGATTAAGCTGGATTACAATAAATTGCTTACATACTGCGAATTAAGGAAGGAGCAACCGGGAAATTACTTCAATTTCGCATTCGGCAGCGTTAAGGGAAAATAACAAAAAATAACCAATACAAAAACGAAGGAAATTACACATAAAAATCTTGTCGACATTTCCTGACCACTAAAGTGCAAAATTGAATTATGACGTTCTGCTGAGCGGGCGATCGGCCAAAACAAACAACAAAATAAAGGCGAATGGTCAACGAAACATAAAGAAACCAAATGAATGAAAAATTGAAAATAAAGATCAACCGTTTTGCGCAGACATTCCAATGGTGGCGACACCACACAGCTGAACAAAATATCATTTTAAAAATACAAAACATCCAAACAATGCGATTCAAAAGCATAGGGAAAATGTGGCATTGAATTCGTGGGAAGAAAGTTAAGCTAAAAATAGATTATCTTGAAATTGTTAGCTCCAACAGCTGAAATATAAATATTAGACCTGCAAATAGACTGACTGATAAAGTAAATAAGATAAAATAAATATACACAAAGAGGAAGACGTTGTCTAGACTTATTCTCTAAGGAAAATAGTATTTCCAATATAATCTTGTTTTAACAAAGAAGATAAAGATCTTAGACCTAAGCTATCTTAAGCATTTGAAACGCACTGTCTGTGTTTTCACATTTATGTGGAAATGTTTTGCAACTTTCCTCACAATTGCCGCTGCCAGAGCCATGACCAATCGTCTAAGGGTTCTATTTATAGTAGAGACGACACGACTTTTTCGGGGCCATGAAATATGGAAAACAACCTCTGGGAGGCAATCGCATGATTAACTATATTACCATTTATATTAAGTGTTTCATTTCATTCCGCGATCGTGATTAAATGCCTGATTAGAGGCTCGTTAAGTTGTCAAAATTTTAATGGCTGCATAAACATTTGTCAGCAATTTGTTAATTGCATTCCAAAACAAGCATTTCATCAAAGTGCTACTTAAATATGCAATTAGAGTGCTGGGGGCTTTGGTCACTATTCTGCGCTAATTTCGATTGTGGTTTATATATAGAAAGCGGACATTGGTTTATAATTAAAACACGGTCATGCGATACAAACTAGAGGTGTCGATTAAAAAGGGAAGTTTCTTTGAAATAGTTTTCATTTTCGTTCTAGTACATATATGATTTATAAAAGGGGTTTTATTTAAGTATATTTAATAACAGGTTGATGGCAGAGTGCATAATACATACAGATAATTACATACTATTAAGTAAGCTTGCTGGAAACCAGTTTCTTGAATTTTCTGTAAGTTAAAATACAAATTTCTCAATAGATATAAAAACGTAAATTAAACTTCCTTACAATTTGAACAAATATTTGCAACAAATTTTCCAATTTAGTTGCTTAGGTCACTTTTTCCCACTCTCCGTCTAAATGTATTTTCCTTCAAAAAAATTCGTCAGTATTTTTGATCATTCCTCATTGTTATTGTACAATTGGCGTGTTGGCGCCAATTAAAATCCGGCACTGCCAGCAGTGAGTGTATATTTATAAATTCAATTCCATGGATCGCAATCCGTCCTCGGCGGAGTGCTGGGAAATATGACTCTTCAAATCACAGCGGAGTGCGTGCACTTGGTCCCAATTGACCCAATTTTAATGCAATTTGAGCCCTAAGGAAGTCCAGGCAGTTACCTCCATCCATTTTGTACACAGAAAACAGCTAACAAACATTGTCAAATTCAAATTCAAATATAAATTAGCTTTGATGTTGAAGAAAGTATCAAGAGGTACATATTTGCCTATATTTCCGGTAGGTCAATGAACTAAGCTAGAACAAAATAAAAAAGGGTAAAGCTTAAAAAGTTGAAGTATTTCTTATAGTGTAGGAACGACGGAAGCGGGAGGGGCGTTTAATTACACGCTTACACGCAATTTCCGAGGCGACTGCCGCTGGGGGAAGTTTACTCGAGGCGGTGCCGAGGAGACTTCTGTTTGCTTGTTTGTTTATCTCGGAATACTTATGTTTATTACGGTAATTTTGCTCGATTCCACCTGCCGCCAGCCCCCGACGGCCTTTGGCCCCATCTCCGGCTCCACCGACTTGTGGCTTTGCGAAAAACACAGTTTTTAATTCATCCAATCTTGCTTGTCCAACAAATAGGATTTTCAATTAAACACTGTGTATATTTACAAATAGCTTGGGAATTCTCCGCTCTGTTATTTACTAGAGAAATAAATTTAACTTAAAGGCAAATTTAAATTAAAAAAATAATAAAATAAACCTTTTCAGACCACCATGTCCACTTCGACGCGGCCACGGTGAAGGATGACTTCGAGTCGGACAGCTGTGTCACATACCAGAGGTCTGGCGACACGATCGCGGTTAGCCTGGGCTTCCTGCAGATCAACCATCGCTACCTGATCGACCTGAAGCTGCCGACGACGCTGTTCGGGGATGCGGGAAAGCCGCTGCCGGGCAGCAAGTTCGAGCCTGTGGTCAGTGCCACACCAAATCTGCACTGCCGGATCACGGAGTTTGCGGGAACCAAGCACGACGAGCACGACTTCTTCGAGATGAAGATCGAGTTCTTTGCCTACAAGGAGAAGCTGCTGCGCGAAGTGCTGCACATCGTCAGCTCGAGCAATGCCAAGGAGCTGCTGCAGCTGGTGATCGCCGCCCGGGTACTGGGCAAGGGCAAGGGCACGCCCATGCTGAGGACCGGCATCCATTGCATCGGTGTTGAGCGGGATGAGGACGAGTCGGAGGCCTCCGATTTTGCGGGCTTCGATAGCAGCAAGCCCTAATTCGTTTTCCTAGTTAATTGCAGAGATATTTACGTAGTTCTTAAGTAACAAAAGAACTAAGAAAACTTGTAATTTGTAACGTTAGTTATCTACCTACATAGCAAACAATTGTAAAACTCATTGAGCATTTACATTAACATTTAGGTTGAAGTATCGGTATCAGTATCAGTTTCAGTTTCAGTTTTGTGTGTTGTACTTAAAAGTTTGTAAATTAAATTATCCGTGACTTTCTGGGCAGGCTGCCAGGAATAGGTGTACGTGATTGTAGCTTGACTTTTACGAACAGTTTCATTTCATTATGACCCACCGCTTCACCTGACATTTGCCAGTAATATTTGCATTTTGACTTTAAAATTATGACCTTTTAAAAGCTCTGCTTCACATTGCAAGGTTCTCAGGCCAAGCAACTGTCCGTTTCTGCATTTTCCCTCTTTAAATATATTAACTTTTAATATATTAGTATTCTCTTATCAATTAATTGACATGAACTGCGATAACTTAGAGTCAATTTCAATATTTAACATATTTTAGAGTCCCCAAAGGCATTCATTGTACATACATAAAATCATTCATACCTAGCTGCACTTTATTCAAAGTATTCTCACAATTTAATCCAAGTAAGGCCCAGAAATACACAGAGACCAAACTGCAAATCTTTTTTCTAAATGTGTATTGAAATACAAATAGAAATAGTTGCAAGTCCCGGTAATTAATCTACCCAAAATGCAATTTATTGTATGACCAAATCGCGGTGCTCGTAACATAACTCACATTGATGCATTAACCAAGATCAAGAATCTAGATATTTAATCATTTTTGACTAAAGTTAGCCCAGAGACATATTTAGGAAAGGGCCTTTTGATAATCTATTCAAGTTGATGACATTTTGCACTGTCGAATGTATAAAAGGGGCACCGTAACCGTAACTAATTAGATTTTACAAATTTAAATCGATCAAGAACAAACCAACTAATTGGAGCTCAATATAATACAATATTACTGTACACGTATACAGTCTAAGTTTATTATCGAGTAGGCCAGCCGTTTGTCATGCCGTTAATAAAAATCAGTTAAAACCCGACACACACAAAGTACATTTATTTTTTAACCACACACAAATACTCAAATTAAAATGGACAAGGAATCGGATGCCCAGATGGAGGAATTCCCAACTACAAGGAAGCTCCATGTGCTAGATCTGCCGTACGATGTCGTGGACATGGTCATACATAAGGTGGACATAGCCCACCAAATGCTCATGCGCAGTGCCTCCAAGGAGCTGAGAGAGCTCCACACTTGCCACATGATGCACAATTACGAGTGGTATTTGCACAGCTGTGTCCGCCAAGAGCCAAAGCCGACGGAGAGCACCGAGGAGGGGACTGAAAGGATCATGCTGCAGGTATGCTATGCCTTATTATGATCTGTTTTATACTATATATTATTCACAGGTCCTGAACAGTGCGTTTAAATACTACCTGCGGGAAGGTTTCGAGTCACAATTTGCCAGCAACATGCTGTACTTCCAAAACCAGAAATCCCAGGGTCGCACAATGCCGCCTTCCCCGCTCTTCAGTATCCTTTTTCGATTCCAGCACAGCCTGGAAGGCCTACCCAGGCATAAGGTTCAGGATCGACGACTCATCTACACGGTGACACTCTTCAGCCTTCTGCGAGTGGGTATCCAACGTGCTTGCTATCTCCACCTAACTGTCCAGACTGACGATGTCTTCTTTTCAGCAATTCCCTAACTTTCGTATCGTGGAATCGGGCATGCACTTGATGCATTGGCAGGTCGAGGTGGAGCTGCCCAATATCTTTGTCGGAGTGCCGGACCAGCTCACAAAGATACCTCACATCTCCAATCGCAACAAGCTCTTCGCCTTTCTGTCCATTCTGGCTGAGCTGCTCTGCTACGTGAAAATGAACACAAGTTTTGGGTAAAATGTCTCTCAATAAGCGAGTGCTAGTATGCTACCATGGTATATTCTTGATAGGTATCAACAGCCGAGTCGATTTAGCCATGTTCATCTGTCCGTTTGTTCTTCTGTTAGATTGAAGTCAAAATAGTCTTTCTGTATTCTGAAACTATACTACTTTTACATGAATTCTATACTTAAGAGTATTAAAAATATCTTAATAAGATACTTATTAATTTGATACTACGAAAGTATTAAAACTATACTAATCTGCACCAAACCTTGACCAAAATCACTATCGCGAAAAACAATAAAGCACTAAATTCTAGATAACGCAACAAGTTTATCGATGTAGATTCGTATAAAAATAATACTTGATAATACACATTAACAGTATAAAGTATAAAAAATATACTATTGAGCAAGCATTTGAAATTATAAAGTATTAAATTTATAAAACTCGCTAAACTGCTTGGGTAGCTAAACTCTTTGTTTTTTTTTTGGTGCTCAGAAATCGATGTATCTCTCCCAATATTCTATTTTCTATTGTACCTCAATGATAGCTTCATTTAAGCCAAGTATAAGATCTCAAAAATGTATCTATCTTTCTTCACAGCTGTTTCAAGGATACCGGCAATGTGGCCTACTCATATGGCTTCAATGCCGACACGTTGCAAAAGAGGAGGCCACGCTTGGTGATCAAGTGTGTGGTGCTGGCCCCTAAGAGTGTACTCCGTCTGCTGCATGATGTCTTAACCGGAAAGGACGTTCCCCGAACACCCATCCAGGTGCCACCTGGTGCGGTTTTCAGAGCTCGGCTCCAAGTGAACTGCAAGCCAGCGAAATGGTTTTCTGATTGCAGCACAATGCACATTTATATTTGTCAGCATGATGAGCTTTCTAGATGACTATTTATCATTCTAAATTAGTTTCAACGCAGTAGTTGCCGGCCGCAAAATTAGGTAGCTTAAAAAATATTAATAATTTACCTCCGTAATTATAAGTCTAGGCATTCTTAACTTTTTTAGTCTAGTTTGGAAATAGGCAAAATTGTAAAGAGAAGCCCAAGATTTGATTTACAACATTTTTAACACTCAAAAGTATAGAATTCATGTAAAAATAGTATAGTTTCTATGACGTTTTTTTTTTTAGGGTGGAGCTCTAAAACGGAAAGACTATTTTGACTTCAATCTAACTGAAGAACAAACGGCGGATGAATGGCTAAATTGACTCGGCTGTGGATACCTATCAAGAATATATCATGGTAGCATACAAGTACTCCCTTATTGAGAGACATTTTACCCTAAACTCTTGTTCATTTTCACGTAGCAGAGCAGCTCAGCCAGATCGGACAGAAAGCCGAAGAGTTTGTTACGATTAGAGATGCGAGGTGTCATTGTGCGCTCGTCCAGCACTCCGACAAAGACGTTGGGCAGCTCCACCACGACCTGCCAATGCATCAGGTTCATGCTTGACTCCACGATACGAAAGTTGGGGAATTACTGAAAGGACGACATCGTCAGACTAAACTGTTCATTGGCTCGTTTGATATTCACCCGCAGCAGGCTGAAGAGTGTCACCGTGTGGATGAGTCGTCGATCATGAATCCTCCGCCTGGGTAGGCCATCACTTGTCTAAATCCCTTTATAATAGGATTATAACATTTCTGACAATTCTGCTTTTGGATACTTTTTGCAAATATTAAGTAGGTTATCTATTCGTAGCATTAAAATCCAACTGAAATAAATTTCAGACAAACGCACTTTTATTTATTTTATTTAATCCTAAACTATCCCAGGCCTGCGATTTCGATTTCGTACATACAGTGGCTAAAAACTTATTTCGTGCAGGGACAAAATAAAATATCATATTGACGCTGCTGCCAAGCTAGCAAGGATATTAATAAAATTTAAACGCAGTATTTTCAAGAAAAACAAAACAATTTCGTTAATTTAAAAAAAAAATATATATTTCATATTAAAGCAAAAATATATGTGACATTTATTTATTTTATGACAGTACGAAGTATGCTTCGAGGCAATGTATGCACGAAATCGGGGAACTACATATATTTTGATAAGACAAAGAGATAATTTCCCCTCGTTGCATTTCGTTGACACGGCTCTGACTCTCTTGAGGTGGCAAATTAAGAGAATTCAAAACCGAGACGAACTGAGCGAGGGTTACTCGGCCCTCGGCTTTCCGATTTCTTAGTTTCGAGCAGCGGCTCTTTCGACGATCATTTGGACGGGATTTCCTGAACTGCAACGACTAAACAAAATATTCGCACCGGCATCAACTGCAATTTCTTGTCAAGATGATGACCTGGGAAAATAACAAACGCTTAATTTTTGGAGTTAATGCCGTCTTTTTGTTAGCAGTTTCTCTCATCATAATCTGGTGTATTATAAATCTACGCACAAATAACAAAGATTGATAATAAAGAAAAACCAAGTGAGTGATTTAAGTGACATAACTGAACTGCAAACTGTGTCTAAAAATGAAAATAAATATTTTCCAGAGACTGAGATGCCGGCAGCGTCGACCACAACAACGATTCCACATTATTCCGCATCAATTCATAGCTTACAACATCAAATACCCACAACACTTACTATCAATTGGCTGTAGCAATACCGAACGCTGATCAAGTTACAAATAAAATGAATTCATAGAAAGATGATGTGTATCCAATTATTTTGCGATGATAATATAAATTAATAATAAGAAATATAATAGATAATACGCAAAGAATCAAGCATAAACTTTCAAATAGGCAGAGTGAGTGCAGGGATGATGAAATAGTTCTTGTTTGTAACACCAAATGTCTTTTCTCTCATACGAAGACTTGCATTTACTGTGTACATACATATGTATATATCACATATATATTTTGAATCACTTTGTATCAAAAAAGCACGTCGTCAAGAAAAAAAAGTTTACGCATGTATCACAGCACCATAAAAAATGAATCTTTGTTTATTCATATGTGTGTGTGAGAGATTCTTCGAGGGCTTCGTACCCCAGTATCGTTTTTTTATTGGATCATAAGCTTTGGCTTTCTTTAGGCGCAACGTCATATCTATAGCGGTATCGGGGAGTGTTTTGACCATTCTCAACACGATAACACAGTATAGTCATAGTTAAGTTAGTCATTTTATTGGCTAACGTAGTATTGTTAATAATTTGTCATCTTGTAGTTAATCAGGTTGGTATTTAGGTAATCTAAGCATAAGGCCACAGTTGCCATAGCTTTAATCATTAAGTTAAGCGAAGGTTTATAATTTTCGTTTAATTGTTAATAATAATAATTTAGGTATTCTATCGAATCTTGATGCCATTTTATTATTTATGTGTTTTATTTTTGTTTTTAGTCTGTTTTTGATTTGAATGTGACTTCAACATAATTATTAATTAAACCCTATGGCGCTATTTTACTTAAAATGAAATTCAAACATTTTAAATTTCTGCTCAATTGGAAATCAATGAATAATGAATAAAATGAATTTATAAGAAATACTTGTGTGGTAGCATTTTTGTACTATTCTCAGCCGCATCTAGACTTCTTGCTAAGCACTTGTTAAGCTTTTCCCAAAAAACATTTGTTAGTTTAGTGAATAAAAAAAATTGTCTTTCCTTGCATTGGCTCAAATTTAATACGTATAAATATCAGTAATTCAGCATTAGTACTTAACTGATTCTCAGTGTCATTATTACTTATTGTCCAAACTCTGACTTAAATGAAAAGATGGGGCTTTCTGCAGATCAATTACCACGGCGAGCAGGAAATAAAGTTACTCATCCACCATCATAAATAACTAAAAAGTAACTGAAGTGGTCGACGCCATAAAGATATCGAATAAACGATTTTTTAATCTGTTTAATTTTATTATCTACTTTTTTATTTATTTATTGTTTTGATTCTACTTCCTTTATTATTTTCCAGTAATATATGTTTAGTGTCTGACCAAATCGAATGTGACTGATGATTCAAATGAATACAAGCTAACAATGTGTAGTTTCTTGTTTGTGTATTTCTGTAGCTTTTATAAACAATGCTAGGGTTTTTGTTGCACTTTGCTTTAAAAGTGCATAAGTAGGCACAATTACATTTATGTGAAAAGATTATTGAATGGTCAATCTGAAACCCTATAGTTTCGTTAAAACCTCGATATTCTTCAGCGGAATCAAAACTCTTAAAAAAAAAAAAAAAAAAAAAAAAAAAGAGAGAGAGAGAAAATCAAGATCGAATATGCTGGCTTTTGGTTTCGATCCAGTTCTTCTTAAAGGTTTTTTATTGGTAAATAAACAATTCATAATTCTTCCAATAATGCCTCCATTTTGGGGAAATCCCCCATTTTAGTTTTTTTTTGCAGTTGAATTGCTAAAAAGCTCTCTCTCACCATCAGTCACCGTCGATTGCTCTTTAATTTCGATGGGTATATTGTGGGGGGAAAACGAGTGGGCCGGCCGGCCTTTTAAACGATAATTAAAATGCATCAATTTATTGCCGTGCGCCGTGCGATGTGCGATGTGCGAGCAATAATAGCCATTTAATAAATATGCTCAATCAATGCCACCCCGCGACGCAGCCTCTCCGCCAAAATAGCGAAAAGAATTGAGGGTAAAAAATATTTGCTTAATTAAAGTAATTACGGTTTCATATATCATGCGGCGCGGACCTGTAGCTGGACCAGGACCAGGAGTTCTGGCTCGGTCTGGGCGGTAATTACGTTTTGTCATAAATTTAACATTTATTTTAAAATGTCATTAAGTACTTAACGTGCTGTCCTTGTCTACTTGTCCCTCTCTGTCTTTGTCTCTGTCCCAGCACTGGATATTCCACTTCCTTGATGGTTTGGCATCATTCAAGTGGCCAAAAGAAAGAGAAAGAGGCTAACAAATGCACAGTTCTTGGCAGTGATGGGAATTATCTAAGAGGAACATGGTATTTTTGAAAACGTTTCTTTAGCTTCCTTTACCTCTAATAAGGAACTAAGAAATCCTTGTGGAAGTTCTTAAAATATTTCATATTTTAGAATAAAGTATCTCTTTCGATCGCATTAAAATGATTATAAATAATTGATCTATAAAGAATATTACCAGTAATAACCTAAAGAAAAAAAAATTCAATTGAAATGTGTTTTTATTTATTAGGAAAAATCATTAGTTTGCATATCATTCTCATCTTTTGTGATGACCTCAAAAATTTCCCTAGCGGGAGTAAATTCTTACTTTGATTATGCCAAGGATAATGGCTTTCCCATCACTGGTGGCAGCGGATCCATGGACACATGTAGATATGTGTCTGCAGATGAATGTGGCATGCAACAAAAGGAGAAGTGTAAAAAATGAATGCTGGGGAAGTGGGGCGAAATGTGACAAGAGAATCCAACAGCAAAATGAATAATGTAAATACGCCAAGTGTACAAAGTTTTAATTGTTATCATGTTTTGTTTGAGCGTTGCTCCCTCTCGCTCTTGTTTTCTCTCTGTCTCTCTCTGTGTTTCTCTCTGTCTGGCACTTACAGCCTGCTGCCAAGATGCATCCATTTACGCTTGGCCAAGTTTTACTATACGTTGCGCATACGACACATTGGTCTGTGGATGTGGATGTGGCTCTGCAGTTGGCTGAGTGGCAGCAAAGTTTCCATTTTGCATATGCGCCTCGAGGCCCTCTGTCATTTCGCTTCTGCAACTCGAATTGGGGTGCTTTAATCCACGTTTTATTCCTGCACATATAAACTACTTTTTAAATCAGAGAACCCTTTGTTTCTGGGGATTTGCTAGATCTGTGCAGAAAATACGTCAGTCTTCATTGAAGTTGTTTAGCACTTTTTTCCACAAATTTATTGCTTTCAATTAAACTAATTTAGACAAATTAAGTCTTATCTTGATAGCCTTAGTTACTTGCAGTCCGGATGGTTCTTCTCTTACCATTTGAATATGAAATCTTTAAAGTATTTAGATTTTCCTTTAAAAAAAATCTACCTTTTTCGTATAAATTAAATGGAAAACATATAAATCCTAAAAGAGGTTTATTTGTGTGTTTGAGTTTATTTATTTTAGCTTTTGTACAAATTTATTATTTACAATTTGCTATCCTTGCTGTTGAAATTTTTTATCTCGACAGCCGCAATTATTTAAGGGTTTTGATTAAAATAGAGCATTTAGCTTTTACTGTTCAGGGACATTCAACTCATTCCCGCCAGTATAAACCACTTTTAAAGTCAATCTCTTTTATTTATACTCGTTAATTTATGACCTTTAATTTCCGTGAAACTCTCCTCTTGATAGCCTCATTTATTTATAGTTTTGTTTAATTTCAAACGTTTTGCTTTGAATGTTTAAGGCATTTATGGCCATTAAACTTTAAAAATGTTTCACTTGCAGTTGATTTGCATAAATATTTAAACTTGTTTGGCTTGCATAAGCATTTTTGCCTCTGACTTTTGCCATCAGAGTCTAGTTTTCCGGCTTCCAGCATCCTGTGGCTTTGGCCGTATTTGTTTGGCACAAATTTTAAGTGATTTATGCTGGCCACAATTGGCTGCGTCTCGGTCAAACTCCTTACCAATGACCGGAGCCATGAAAAATGCAGGAATATGCCCGAAAAGGAGCGAGCACTCCTGTACGGGTATCTCTCTATCAGGGCATGCATATTTATTTGCCAACATTTACTTATGCTGCATTTGAGGCAATTTTGTTTGGCCAACTCAAAAGCAGAGTGTCCAGACAAAGTTGCAGCTATAGATTTGCCAGCAAATTGCGTTGCCACAAGGACGCACATGAGCTATCAGCTTCTGTGTTTAAATTGGAGATGGGAGCGTGCCACATAAGCGAAGGGATTTTTCTTAATTTTTGTATTTATTTATAATTCAGTGCACAACCTTTATTTGTATTTAATAGATTTATACAGAGCTCTCAAGAGGGGTCAGGTTTCACAAAATACGGGTTGGCCGCGTGATTCTCTCTCTCCCTCGCTCGCGATTCTACGTGTTGCCTGCAATGTACAAGCAATACCAAATGAGAGTTTTGTTTAGCTGCACTCTGAGCCAGTTTGGCATTTTTTCTCTCCGATTACAACTCATGGATCAAAAGAGAAAAGAAAACCCGGATATGCTAAGAGAGAGGCCGCTCTTTCCGTTTATTCTTGGGATCGGATTCGAAATAATATACTGGTTGAGCGGATGCACGAACTGGTCTTATAGGTAATGCCATAGGGACATTAACTCCCACGATAGCAACTATAGAGGATGCAAAATATGTTGATTACACAGAAAATCGAATATTTTTACTCAGTTGAAACTAACTTAATGTTATTTTTAATAATAATTTTATTGGTATAATTTATAATTACTTTACACCTAAATTATTCATTTCGTGTCACGAGCTAAGTGAATGAAAACCTACTTCCAACTCTAATCCAAACAACGTGGCACTCGAAAGTTTTGCGAATCGACTTGGACCGGCCTTCTGTTAACTCGAGCACTTATTTATTTGATAATAATTTCAGGGTTTCTTCCAAAACAAACTATTTATGTTGGCATTTCTGGAGAAGCGGTGCAGCGGAGACTCGGGACTCAAGCCATATACACACATACTGCTGCTGGGAACTCGACCGGACCGAGGCGAGCCAACTCTTTTGTCTAAATAAATAATCAAAATGTCATAACAAGTGCGACGGGAGGCGGAGCTGGTAAAGAAAGGGGAGCGGGGTGGAATGTATCTCATCTGCCAGGCATGTATCTGCAATGTTTATGCAAATACTTGCCAGCCACTCCCGGCTCCGGTTCCTCCTCCGGCTTCTTGAGGCCATCCGTGCTGCGCTGTGCCGAGCCGTGCTCCTGATTACGGATACGCACGCAGCCGGATCGACCGACCTAGCTCCCCCAGGATGCATCAGTGCAATATAAATATTTTACATAGATTTTACATAGCTGATTGAAGTCCGTGTGCATATGCTAAGCCATCCTCCACGCTGTGAAATTATCCTTTGCATGGCAATCATATCAAATCAAATTTAAAGTGCCCCTCGCCAGGCACAGTGGGCTTAAAGGATCCTTAAAGCTAGCTGAAAAGGGCTAGCCTCTTGAGGACAATTATTGCTCAAGGTATCGGCTTTATTAGTGTTATTATTAGTGTTAGAGGGCCTGTTCTTTTATTACTTATTGGTTTCTAAATTTATTAGCTCCAGTACTGAATATTTGTATAAAATAATTAAGCACTGCTTCAGTTTTCATTCACCTTTGAGTGCCTATGAATTTCTTTCGTTTTTAAATGTCGCAAGGATAAAGCCCTTAGCCTCCGTTTCTGTTTTGTGGAAAAATTATGATGCATGCTTTTCCCAATTTTTATTTTCCGTAATTTTACGTTTAACCCACATCCAAATCCCATCCATAGTTCGGCCCAGCACTATGCTAATGTGGCTCAGCATTTGCATACAAAGGCGTAAGCCTAATTGAACCAGCTGTGATTGGAATGGCCCCACCAACCATGAGTTTGCGGGGTGGCTGGGCGTTAGGGGTGGCAGTGATAAGGTGTGGGGGGACTTTGGGGTCTAACCGATTCTGCGGGTGGGAATTAGTGGTGACGGCGGTGCAATTAATAGCTAATTTAGAGTCGATGTTAAAAAGGCAACATTATTTATGATTATTTGTTTATTGCTTGCGGGTCGTTTCCCGTTTTCCACCTGAACGAATTAACACTCCGTCGCCGCCCCCTCCCAGAAGGCACTCCCAGCCTGACCCATCCCTCGCCCACAAGCACACACACATGCAGGGGAAAAGCCGCTGGCAGCATTTAGCTGCAATAGACAGCCATTTTGTGGTGTTGCCTCGGCGATAAAGTAATAGCTGCTATTTCGGTTTATGACACACACACACACGCTGGGCAGGCTACATGTGTTTTGGGAGAATTTTCTCTGCTTCCGGCAGACACAGACACAGCCATAGACGCCTTTGTTGTGCTTTTCCACCAAGTTAAAAGCAGAAGCCGCTGCCAAAGGCAAAGCTGCAGATGGCTGCACGGAGAAAAGACGGGTTTCTCTTTTTTTCTTGGGATAAAAATAATAATAGAGTTATTCCACCAAGTGATTCTGATTATGATTTCCTTAAAAATGCCTTGGGTTTTGCAATTGTTATTTAATTGAGTTTAAACCGATTTTAGTCCACGGAATACCTATTACATCAAGGACCCTGCCGGAAACTCATATATTTTTCGGTTATAGTCTTAAATAACATTTTTGGAAAAGGGAAATTGTTATATTAATACTAATATGATCTCTGAGAAGCAATTATAATTTAGTTTTAATTTTAGTAAACTATTAAAATTTAACTTCTTTACAAATAATAAATTAAAACCACATATAATACCAATTTACTTTTCCTTTGTGTTTTAAACTAATTTCTTTGAATTGTATTAAACAAATTCTTGATAAGCAACTAATTATTTTTGAAATAATGTTTTATAAGAACTATAATAAACTGAGGAAAATAATAAGGATATCGCAAGAGGAACATTCAATTTAAATATATTAACAAATGAAAATATTATGCAAACGGTAATTGCTTAGTCTAAAAACACAATTTAGATTTTTTATATATTTTAAATAAGTAAATACATTTTTATAATAAAGTAGAGTCAGCTTTAAAAAAGGATTTATCCACTTAAATGTTCTTTAAAAAAATATAAAATATGCAGAGGAAGGATACCAACATTTCTTTTTTTACAGTGCAGAGGCGATGGGGGTGGCGCTCATAAGAGGGGGCGGGAAGGCGTGGCAGGCGAGGCGTCATTTTGTCTGCGGTTAGATGCGCGTACGTTTTCATGTTTTGTTCGTATTTCTTTTTGTGTGTACTTGCTCCCCGTTCTTTATGCTCTTGTTCTGTTTTATTTTTTCTACTTTTGATTTTCCTATTTGTTTTTTTTTTTTTTTATTTGTTACAGGGATTTTTCCATGTTGGTTTTTGGACTGTTGCGCTGCCGTGTTTTCCGCGGATTCGCTGTTGTTGCGGTTGCAGCACGTCTGAATGTGTTTATGGCGCGCATATCCGCAAATATGCAATCAGACCATAATCTACTTAATGTCTTTTTCGCCCAGGACGAAGGGACGAGCAGACCCAAAAAAAAAACGCGCATTGTGAATGAAGTAATGCAGTTTGCCACATTTCGCCCGCATTTACCAGGGAATCCACACGTGCGTGCGGCTATTTATGTGTCCTATGTGCTCTGTGTCTATGGCCAAAAGCAAGGGACACGCCACATTAACCGAAATTAGGCTGTCACATTTTAGGCATTCGCGCATTAGCTTCGAAAATTCGTTAAAAGTGCGTGTTTTCGTTCGAGTTTTGCTCGTTTCATTATTTTTATGATTTCTGTTGCCTACTTTTTGGGGCCCAGCGAAGCGTGCAACGCTTTGAAGTCCTCGACACAAGGATATGGCATGCCGACAGTGTGCATGCCTCTGGAGAGCCAACTGTTGCCCAAGTAAGGAGAGTAGTCTTGAATTGATAATTTAAATGTGGATATTAGCAACTTTTCTAACTGTGGTTTTAAGTGTGGCTTCACTTATTATTTGTAAATAAGTTTAATTTTAAGTTTTAGTGGCGTAAATCACCCTGACATAGTTTACTTAAATTTAAACTAAATTATAATTGCTTCTCAGAGATCATATTTATATGATGTAACAATTTCCCTTTTTCTAAAATAGTTTTTGATCTGTTAAACTTTCTAGATTGAACACCTCTGCCCTCATTTTGAGCCTTAGCCTGTATATTCCAACCTTTTAGCTAATTTTAAAGACATGTCCTGTTCAGAGGAGGCAACACACGGAAACAAAAAGCGGCCAAAACAAAAAGGCGCTGGCAAAATATTTTGCCGCAGACAACATTAGATATTGTTTTGAGCCGTGCAGACAAGGGCTGGCATTTTAGTTTTAGTTTCTGTAGCTGTAGCTGCAGCCGTAGCTGTTGCTGGCTCTCTTATTGTTATTGTGGCAGTCGGGAACTCGGAGCTGGCAACTCGCAGCTCCAACTGTCTCGGCCTGGGCCGTTATTGTTGGCTTGGCGCACAATACGGCCATAAAAAGCTGGCAAAAGCAGCGGCAAACAATTGGGACAATAAAACGGCTTTAAGACGGCACTGCACTTTCGAGGAGACCGCAGATAAAGGCAATTAAGGGAACTTCAGCTTACTAGAGCTCTGGGCTTCAATTTACTCGGAATCTGAATCTAAGTCGGATCGGATAAGTGGGGGAAATGGCAACTGGATCAGCGAAACTATCCTCTTTACGTGGCATTGAACAAACCCTTGACGGTTTCGTCGGTGATGTCGATGGTCAGATCGTAATATCCTGCCCGCCGCAGCATTCGCTCCTTGTCCTCGGGCACGCCGTAGATGTCCTCGATGGGCATCATGATCTCCGATTCGTTGGGCAGGATCAGCTTGCGGGCGTCCTTGCGGAACAGGGCCACCGCCTTGACCATATTCGTGTGAGCCCTGGCAAGGTGCTGCAGGCTGAGGCTCTTCCGCTTAGCCGAGAGCTTCGACTGGATCCTGTCCAGGCGCGAGATCAGGGTGAGCAGTATGAAGCGGGAGTAGCGATCCTTGATTTCCAGCAGCGACATCTCACCTGTAAAGTTCGATTTATTAACAGTTAAATAATGTTCTCTTCTTTTTCAAATTTAAGCAATTAAACTAAAGATAATAATATCTTGTCATCTGATTAAAGGTATATTAAAATATGTGTCGAAGCAAAGGCATTACTCAAAAATATCTGTAGAAAATATCATTTAAAATCTTCGATATATCACATTTAGTGTTTAAATATATGAAGTACATTAGTAATTGTATCAAATATTCCTGCCCAATTATCTCACCGTCTTCCTCGATGGGCGGCCTCAGGTAGAAGGTCAAGATAATGGACACGAAGATCGTGTTGATCGCGAATATGACCAGCAGCATGGCCAGCTGGAAGTAGTCGACGTTCTCCGAGAAGGCCTCCGCCATGTGCTTCCAGTAGATGAGGTCGCTGTTGTGGACCTTCCACTGGTAGTGCAGGTAGCTGGTCACCAGGAATCCGACCCCGCTGTAGATCGCGATGATGGGGTAGTTCACGCAGAAGTAGTCGTGCGACTGCATGCAGAGCATGTGCCACATTTCCATTCTGTCCTAGGTTAATTTTGGCTAATTTTGAAGCGTTGGTTCCGAAAGGTTGAGCTCTGATTTGAGTCTTGTGGCGGGTCTACTCTGTTGGTGAGGAACTATACAAAACTGTCATATTTGACTTATTTTTTTCCGCCTTTATGATTTCTTATTTATTTTAAAAATGTTTGTTTAGTAATTTGAAACGTTTACTTGGGATTTGAGATATATTTCGAGTGTCATGTCTGTATATAAGAGTTATTTCGATGCTTCAAGCCGAAGCCCTAATTTTGTGGATGCCAAACATGTTGCCTGTTGGAGCTGGGAGGGCCAACATGTTAGGCCTCATAGGTTTGAGCTTTTAACTTTTGGTGGCTGCAAAGCTTGAGTGGCTCTAACGCACACTTTTCCGCTTCCCCTTCAACATCGAACCGCAACGTCAGCCCTGGGACCGCCCACAACTGCAACGGCAACTGCGACATCCAGCCGCCAGCTCTCGAACGCTCCTTAAAGTCTCCGATTTATTATTATTTGTTAAATGCTGTTTTTTTTTGGTTTTTTTTTTGGTTTGTAGCCCGAGGCCCCGACAATATTTCGCTATCTTGGCTAAATTTGGCTTGCACCCTCGACCGAAGCCCCAACGATTTGAGACGCTGATAAGCCGTGGTAAAAAGCGAGCAAAGAAATCATAGCATACTTCTGAGCGCAATGCAATTTCGCCATTTTCCGTGTCCACTTTTTGTTTGTGTGTGTGTGTGTTTTCCGTGTTCCTTTTTGGTTCCGTTGCTGGCTTCTTTTCGCTGTGCACTTATTATTGTCTCTTTTGCGTTGACTTTTTTGCGCCAAAGGGGCCAAAGTGCATGCAAAACTGCATTTTGTAGACAAGCCGAAAACCGAAAACTGCCAGCCAAAACGGAAATATTCAAAAATTGTTGTAGTTGTAGTTGGGTGTGGGTGATGCGAGGGGGTGTGCCTCTGTGTGAGAGTGTGTGTGTGCGCGCTAATAAAAACGTAAAATTTAATGGTTACGGAAGGCACTAAAAAACAGGCTCACCGACAGCACCCAACTCGTTGTTGCTGCCTCAGTCGAGGTACACTGGCCGGAGATCTTGTAAGGAGAGCTTAAAATCACATTCTATTGGTTGTTGGTTGAAGGAACTAAGTGAAAGTTGATTTATAAATGGCTTCTCTAAATAAATTAGGTTTAAATATATATTTTGGTTATATTCTAATTAAGGTAAATGCCATAAATACTTAATTACATTTTTTTTTAAATCCCCCAAGGCATTAAATTAATCTTTTAATAGATTTTCCCCATTTAAACAGGTGATTTCTTCAAGTGCATCTGTATTTGCCGCTGCAGTGGTGATGGGGCAGTGGTGTCGGCAGTGGTCTTTGGTTGTGTGAGTAGTGGCGCTGGCGATAACCAAGCAACGAACCACAACCGCACCAAGGACCAAGGAGCAAGGAGCAAGGAGCAGGAAGCAAGGAGCAGGCAGCAGGCAGCATGGAGCTTGGGGGAAACCAGTCGATGGGCAAAACTGTAACTACGCCAACCGCCGCCGCCGTCCTTGCCCCTCTACTCCTGTTTCTGGGCCTGCTCCTGTTCCTGCTCCCGCCGCCGACGCAGTGGAGCGCCCATCCGTGCACGTCAAACGCAGACAACTTGAAAAATGTAGAGACAGCGCCGCAGTATAGTTGAAACACGCCAAAAAATATGCAAAAGTAAAATAAAACAGACACGGGGACGGGCAGACAGACAAACGCATTTGGGGCCAGCATGGCGGAATGGCAGAGGAAACCGGCGGAAAGCAGGCCGAAACCCAGCCAGGAACAGCCAGCGGCCAAACAGGCAACAGCCAACAGCCAACAAGCAACTACCAACTATAAACAGCCGCCCAACGTTCGACAGTCGAGGGTCGAGGTTCGACATTTGCCGTTAAAGGTTTTCGTTGTTGCTGTTTATACTCGATGTGCTCATCTCGACCAGAAGTAACGAGGTATCAAGGTATCGAGGGGTGTATTAAGCATTTAAGCCCCTGTCATAGCCTGAAGAATGTTTAGGAGTCATGAAATATTTTATATGATTTTTTGTTCGATAAAAATTACGCTTAATATTAATTTTAAAACATTCAATTTATTTTCTTTATTAGGGTTAATAGTAATTTTTTTGAATCTTACTTGATAACTTTATAAAGAGATATTTAGACTCAGACTTTTATACAAGTAAGACTGCATTTCCTTGAAGTTCTAGGACCATAATTAGCATTTAACACTTTAAAAAATATTTCAAACATAAAATCCCTCTGGTACTTACTGTTCTTCATACTTTTACAGATTTTCTAGTTCACCCAGCCAGTCATTCGTAAGGAGTGTCCTTGTCCATTCAGTATTTAGGAGTCCTTGCTGCGCCTTGCTGTTGCTGGCGACTTTTATTTTCTTTTTTTTTCGGTATTTGGCAGCGCATTGCACAATATTTTGCAGCAGGCAGTTTTTGCCCAGTTTTTTATTTCTTTTTTCCACGAGAGCAGGGAGCAGCTCCCTGACGCTGTCCACTTGACAGCAGTAGTGGGAACAGGACCAGCAGCTGTGGGATCAGGGGCTGGAGTTGAAAAGTCAGTTGTCGCTGGGAGCGAAAGTTATTCTGAATTCGGAGAGGTGTGTGCGTGCGTGCGGCATGCATCAGGACCCTCGCTCGTTTGTGTGGCAAAGGACTCGTAACTGAATGGACAGCAATTTGCGCGGCTAAACGAGTCGACAAAGGAGGATCCTCCTGCTGCCCGTCCTGCCACTGCTACTGTAATTAGGTTTGTCGCTGACCAGACGCAAATGGCACCGAATCGAGTCAAAGTCACCGCGACTGGCCCAAAGTATGCTGTAAATAATTCACAATTGGGCGCCACATTCGAATTTCGCACTCGCACTCGCCCTCGCCTGGCCACTCCATGGCGGAAATGTTTGCCTTGTTTACAGCGCAGTGCATAAATTTGCAATTGCACGCATTCGCCATCGCCATCGCATACAGATACAAGTGCAATGGTGCGTGCCTTTCCGCAGGGGCGCACCGGCAAGGGGGGCCAGTCAAATTAGGTCTACTCCCGGACAAAAGTCCGACAGCAAATTTTCGTAGCTAACAGCATTTTCAAGTTTTATCGTTACGTGTGAGAGAGCGGGCGTAGCTGTGCGATTTGGGGGTTGCCGCTGCTCGTCGGTGTCCTTGGCACAGGCATTGTATTATGCTTCGTCCGTCCAGTTCAGCGGCGGCGCACGCATCCACACTCGGAGAAATTTTAGCCATTAAGTATATTACTAAATTATGTACATAGCTAAATAAAATATAAATACAGCCTTGCTTTATACGGGAATTGTATTACTTAATTTTTATACCCGCTACCAAAAGGGTACAGGGGTATTATAACTTAGTGCTAATAGACAATGTATGTAACAGGCAGATATATAGAAAAATTTAGAATATATATTATGATTCAGTATCTCCAGTCGAGGCGATTTAGCCATGTCGCTTTGTCCGTCCGTCTGTCTGTATGAAACAACATAACTGAGAAACTAGGAGAGCCAGAGCTACCTAATTTGAAGACAACATTCTTATCTTTTGCACGCAAGTTTGTTTCAAAATTTAGACACGCCCCTTAAAAACCATAAAAAACTTAAAGCTTAGCTAGAGTCGTGATTTGTGGATCAAAGAAAATAAATATTATGTGCTCTAAAATTTTGAGTAAAATCGAATTATAAATCCGGGAGTTGATACGCATTAAAGATCTTCTATCTCCATCGAGCTCGCCTTCGCACTCACCGCAAATGGTAAGTCAAGTCTTGAACCATTGTTTCAAACGGGGGCGATCCAATAAGATGTTTGTTTTCTATATTGATTTATTACCTTTTAGTGTTGGTCAATGAGTGTACACTTTAGAGCAACTGAGCTCCCTTTTGGGTGAGGGAAGAGTTGCTTACTCAGCTGCTTACTCAGTTACTCCTGGATCTATTGGAATTTTGGCTTTAATAAACAAGTGAGTGAGCAACTGAGCTACTTAGCAAGTAAGCTACAAAGTGAGCAATATAGAGTAATTGATAAAAAAAAAGATAATTATAAAGAACGTTTTTGAACACTTACTAAATTCAATCACCTTATTTAGTTCACTCACTCTTGAACACGCCAACACTATAAACTATTTCCTATATTGATAAAAAATCCTTAATTAATATGTCATTTGCATAAATTTAAAAACATTTTTTTTTGTGAATTAATTGTTTGATGCAAAGAAAGAATTTTTAAGCATGACAAAAAATTGTATAACCTTTTTTTAACAAGCGCTTGTGTTTATAAATTTTTTTTAGAAAAGCTAACAATGTTTAAAAAGCTTTTATTTTCAAATACATGCTGATAATCAATAAAATAAAGTTTCTAAAGGATTTTTTGTAAATGTACAGCTGCTAACGCGAGCACGGACCTCGCCTAGCCTTGTCTATTTAGCCGCCTGCATACAAAATGCACATAAATTGTAGTGTTCCTAGAGAAGGGAGGGGATCCAAGGGGTCCAAGGGGGCTTGGTGGCTCCATGGCCATGTGCCGAGCATATTTATATTGATTTTCGCGCCTGGGATTGGCATTTGGGGCCAGGGCATGCGTCGGCCGCCAGCTTGTTGTTATGTACTTTGGCTTTTCAATTTCGGCTCGTTTTCCTCGTTTGCTCGCCCATTCACTCTCCTCTCTTCTCTTTTTTTTATTGTGTTTTGTGGGTGCACAATAAATTGAGCCGAAATTGCATCAGCGAAATTAACAGTTTCATGTACGTTAATAGACTTTTGCAGTGTCCCAGAACCCACTGGCAACCACCGAGCTGCAGTGCGTCCAGCCCCTGCGAGTCGAGTCGGGAGTGTAAATGGGACTGGGACTGGGACTGCGAATGCCAGTCGGCTTGTGGCAGCGGTTGCGGGATGGATGTGAACGGTGATGTGGCTGTGGGGCACTGAGCCCATTAGGTTGGGGCTTTTTAATTATGGCTAAAGGAGCACTTGCTGCCGCTTAAAATTAAATTTCCGCTTTAGGACATTAACTCTCCTGGTGGTGGCTGCTTAATTCAGCATTAGCAGTGGCTTAAATAAATAAATTATTAGCTGCAGGTGTTGATATTTAGCCAATGATTTTGTTGATAAATATATTTTTACCAATAATAAGGTTTAAATAGACTTAATTCAATAATCTGAAATGACTTAGTTGAGAGGAGTTTGTTTCTGTTTTAAATAATTGATTTAATATTGTTGTATAAATTTATATATAACTTTAGACAGGAGCAAAAGTATGTTCCCAATTTGGCAATTAATAATGCGGAAAAATGGCTTCTGTCTGAAAAAATAATTAAAATGCTTGTTCACTTTATATGTTTATATTATATAAAAATCCTCAAGATAATAAAGCCTTATCATACTTTATTGGTTACAGAACTAAGCATTCCATTGACGATATTAGAGTGTAATAGTATTAAAAGAAATATATTCAAGGTTGATATATTTAATTATAAAGATTTATATTTATTCTTTGCTCTTAAAAATAGTAATATTTTGTTTAAATAGCTATAGTCTGAATAATAAACTAAGTTATATTTCGAAAAAGCGGAGTTGGATTTTTTAATATAATTTTGTAAGTGACTATTTTTTCCAGGAATAGCTCCAGCTTAAACATAATCTGGCACCATATGCCACCATTAAATTCCCACCTTAATTTTGCCCAAAACAAAGTGCAATTTTAAATCGAACGCAAAGTTGCGGGTCACACAAATGGATATATAAATCATTCGAATCGCATAAAGCCAAAAGTAGACCCACTATGTGCGTTATTATTCTCGATGCTGTGTGTGGCTCATTAGGTCGCCTGGTTTTGGCCATTTTTGCGATATGCGTACCCAATCCGGAGCCCCTTTTAGCCCCCAGTACCCGCTCCAATTCAATCGGCTTTCATCCGGGAGTGCAACATTTTGCATGGCTAATTAATCTGGAGGGATACCCGGATGCTGATGTTGTTGCAAATTGCGAGTTGCTAGTTACTGCACATTAAAAGTGTGCAGCTTCGGCAAATTTCTGAAATTTTAATATGGCAAAACGAACTAACAATAAGCAAACCACTTAGTTACTTCTCGCAGCCAAGGCTAATTTGCTTTGTGCAGTTCCTCCTGCTCCTGCTCCTGGTCCTGCTTCTGATCCGGAGCTGGAAAATGGAAATGAAGTTTTCCCTCGGAGCCTGGTAAAAGCAAGTTTCGGTAGCCACTTGAAATATGCAAAATTTGTAATAACCTCAAGAAGGAAGTAGCACGAGATTGAGATTGTGGACTGGCAGCACCTCTGGAGAAGGCCGGGGACGAAATGACGAGGGGCGGTGGCGGCAAGGACGAAGCCAGGCAGCCAACGCACGCAATCGGCAACGTGTCGCATTTGTAGTTAGACATAATTGTTAATTACCCGAAACCATTACCACATTAAAGGCCATAAAATGCAACACTAATTGCTTTATGCCACCTCGACTAGTCAGGGCAATGCAGTGAGAGAAAATAAGCTAAATAAATACCTAGTTCGTACTTTAAGACTAAAAAATAGTAAATAACAATAGTAAATAACAATTGTTACTATATTATTATTTTATTTATTTTTTTTTAAAGTAAGTTTTTAAATAAATATGTTTATATGAAATATGTAATATGAAATAAGTATTTATGGTCAAACTCTAACTTTATCCTTAGTCCCATCTGGATTGATCTCTTTCTCGTCGTCTTGAAGGTTGTCTGCTCGTTGCCATTACTCGTTATATTTACTTGTCGTTTTTTTGTCGCCTTTAGTCGTCTTTACAGGTCGTATTTACTCGTCGGTTTTACACATCATTTTTACTTGTCGTCTTTATTCGTGGTCTTTACTCGTCGTCTTTACTCGTCGTCTTTACTCGTCGTCTTTATTTGTCGGCTTTACTCGTCGTCTTTAATCCTCCCTTTTCTCGCTCGTTTTAATAGTTTCGTGTCTAGGATAACTTCTTTCGTATGCTACCACCTTGAGGGAATCACACTCCACTTTCATAACATAAATTAAATATTAAATAACATTTAAAGAATATTTAATTTAATTTTGTTAAGTACTCCGAACTCTCGCTTAATTTCTTGCTGTGCACTTGGCTCGCTTAACACTGGGCGAACAGTTTCTATTTGATTATGCAGCCAATGCTCCTTTGTTCTGGTTCTGGTCGGGCTCCTACTGGTTTGAGTGTGCTTAATGTGCGCCTGTAACGTTATATGCGGCAGCAACAATAGTTTCGGCCTCATCATCATCCTGCCGGAGCACAGCTCCTTTTTTAGCCGCCTTGCCTGCTGCAGGACTACGGGAGAACGGGACTATAGCTCATGCTCATGCCATGCCAAGCAAACATTGCCATTCGGCGGCAGTCATCGTCGCCAGAGCTGCACATGCCGTATGATTAATATTTCAAAATTACACTGACATGCAAAGTGTCAACTCATTTCGAGAGACGAAGCCGCCGGCAGCACTTGGCACTTGGCAGGCGGCAGGCGGCAGGCACTCAGGAGGCCCTCTGGAGTGCGGACTGTGTTGAGTCCTGACTGCCCACCTTGCCACACACACTCACACACTTAGAGCACAAAGCGCTGACAGGAAAAATGGTGAAAACGTTTTGTAACAATTCACTCGCAGGTGGCCCTCGGCGGCGACACGGCGCGGCGGGGGGATATCAGCAAATAGTAGGCGTGAAAATCGTGAAATAAGTGAAATATTTATTAGCCCGGCACATCGCAAGTCACGCGTTCGGGGCACGCGATTAAATTGAAATTACCGCCAGCAGAGCAGAGCAGTCCCCCGAAAGGTTATCCCAGTGGGCGTGGCGTTAATTTAATCGAATTTATAAGCACCTATGTACCTACGTCTTGATAAGGCAATCACATTCACATTTACTCATGCGCAGCCACAGTTCTAGCAAAAAGTCACACAAAAACAATCGAGGAAATGTGAGGAAGCCGGGAATAATGAAGGAGGAAGTGACTGGGGGGCAGGAGGCGGCGCAGGAACAGGAGCAGCTACATCAATGCCAAGCATTAATCGATTATGCTGGCTGACTTACATAATTGCATTTTTCCCATTTCATCAGTTGTGAATGGAAACTAAAAGCAGAGGCAACAATAATCGAGGGAACTCTACTTCAAGGCTTATAAAGTTCTAAGATTGCCCTTTCTAATATTTAGGTATTAAATATAAAGATATTTTGTAAATAATTTACTTAAAAACAACTTTATCTGAGTTTAGAATATATATATAATTTTAATTTGAATGCCATGATATTCTTAAGTCTTTTATTCAAATATTTATAATTATTAAAGGCTTGATATTTGGTACCATAAAATACAAGGTAGTAAATAAATATCTTTAAATATACATTTTATAAATTATTTTTATTTTTTATCCGTTCAAAGTTCATTTTCCCGTCCGAAGAAAAAGTGTTTTTATTGATGGGAGCCGAGTTTAATAAAATTTAAGCTCTAAAAAATTGAAATGTTCAGTGAATCAATAAAAATCGGTATATTTAGAATTAGTATCTTCGGAAAATAAGAATAGTTTAGAGTTAAGAAAGACTGTCCATGGATATACTACAATTATATTAAAATTAGTCTTACCTAGTGTCTGGTTTAAATCCCAATATAATTCCAAGCAAAGATTATTTCAACAATTTGAAGACTTCATTAGTAAAATTCTATGGTTGACAGCCTGTGGTTTAGTTTTGAGTATCCCAAACCACACATGACAGCATTATTGCGGCAAATGCATTGATTTATTCGATATGCCTACCATCTCGTCGAGCAGAATCCATCGTCCTTATGGCAACCGAAAAGCAGCAACCGCAACAAGGATAAGGATAAGTCGGAGTGAAGCGTTTTTAATTGATTTCTCCTCTCAAGCTCCGCCACATCCGCATTTATCAGCCTGCCATTCTGCGGCTTGTCTTGCGTAACTGATCAGAATTGATGCCACTGATTTATACACATAATCTTGCCCAACTAATCTCATCCAGTAGTTGCCCCGAGCCGGCTCCCAATTAACACGACTCAACGCGCCTACACAAAGCGCCGAAATGGCAAAAGTGGAATGGTAAATGGTAAATGGTAAATGCTAAACGGCAAATGGCAAAATATATCCCGATCCCAATCCCAATCCTTTCGGGACTGAAATATTGGCCTAGCGATTTGACATATTGCCAACAAAGGAACTCATTATCTGTGCATTAAAATGGGACACGACCCGCTCTCCGTTGTTTGCCTTTTCTGTTGTTTTGGTTTGGGGGCTCGCTCTCCTGCTCCCTGTGTGTGTCACGCTTATAAAACACATTTATCATAACTAATCCTTTGGGTTTTCGGCTGCCATACCTCCGCATGCCGATCCCCATCCCCATCCGGAAGCAGATACTCCCCCATCCTCGTCCGCCACCACTGCTCTGTCACCGATAACACTTTGAATAATAAATAAATACAAACAACGTCGTTTTGGCAAAGGCAACTGCCAGGCGGCCAGACAACGCCAGGCGATTTTTAATGCAAACGATTATCATGTAAGGCAATATAAAAATAAATTGCAAGCAGCCAACAAAAAAGGAGCAAAAATCAAGAGCAGCGGCAGGACATGGGAAGGGATGGGATGCCGGTCCAGTTTGGCTCCCTTGGAGTATACACAGGGGGAAACTTCTTGTAAAAGCTGGTTTAACAATTACAATTTCTACCAAGTTAAATATTTTCTTTAAAAATCTGTCACACAATAAATAAAAATATTTTCATTGTAAAGAAATTATTATTTTAAATGAATCTTTCTAATCCAATACACTTAATACCTTGCTTTTCTTTAATACAATGTATTGATATTTTTATAGAGTATTTTATTTAATTTATTATTGTTTTTCCTCGTGTATAACTCCTGCTTCTGATAGGCATCGGAGTCTAGGCCTTACTGGCTGGCAAGTTCCCAGGCCCAGGCTAATAACACACAAAAGGGGCGACACTTTAGCCCCGAAACGGAGGCCAATCGAGTATCGCCTCCGCCGGCGAGTACAAACTCCATCCAGCATCATCAGTTCCAGTTCCAGCTCCTGCTCCTGCTACAGACCTCGCTGTTGCTGTTGCCTTTTGGCAGCATTTAAATAAATTTCACACGTACATATAGACCAGCGGTTAGAGCCCGTCGAGAGCAGGGGTTTCAGAGGGAATTCGTTGGGGAATACTCACTCGCACACACAAGGCTCAACCAATGCTGACTGTATTTCTGGTGCTGCTTGTACTGCTCCCAGTTCTCTGGCCTTGTTGCTGCTGGCGACAGCACTTGGCTCGGACTGGCCTGGTGGCCATTAAAGCCAATTGCCCACAAAATCATGCCCGATATCATAATTGCTCTTCGTGGTTTCCACACCCTGTAATCCGGGAACGAAAGATGGGGCATGCTTGGCTACTCGTTGAATATGTGATCGATCTGGTTACTCTTTTTATGAATTTCTTTGAAATTTTCTTTTAATTTTTTATTTTATATTCCATAGGTCGCTGGTTCTATCCGGCTCGAAGGACCAATGTTTTGTCAAAGGGCGACTGGAAACCAAACGTAAACGCTGACGATTCTGGAATTAAATATTAATGTAAGAAAAGGTCCACGAAGAAAGTAAAACGCTGTGGGAGAGCGGAATACTGGGTGTCCCTTGGTCTGAGCACTAAATATTGAAAGATTTCGGAAAAAAATGCTACCTAGGTTTTATTAATGCCTATTCATTACTAATACTATGATTATATTTTCTTTAAGTATAATATAAACCTATGCCTGTTTCCCTTATTTCTAGCATATTAAAGATCTTGATAAGCTTAAGATTAAATAAGCTAGACTTGTAGATTGTTTCTGTTCACTATAGTATATATTTTTATATCTTATTTTGGCCACAAATTAAATACTTCTGCTACTTGTTACAGTATTCCCCAGTCGTATCTATCCCCTTTGTGCTGATTTCGATGTTCAGCATCGTTTAGTTAGCGCCAACGGGCTATGCGATGGCCAAGCGAGTTGGACGAGCGGACCCCGGGCGCTTGGCTCATATAAAATATTGTTTATTCAGTCCGAGCGAACGGGATGGCGAAAGTCTATACGTAGAGTAAATCGCAGATGCGATAAATTTAAACACTTGTTGTAGTTGCTGGTGCAAAATTTATTAGAAACACTTTGCGGTTGTGTTGGTTTTTTGCATGCGTAGCCGATGGCCCTATTAACGTCTCATGGTCAGTTGCAGTTTTATTGAATTTGCGACACCGAACCATGTAAATCTCTGGATTCCTACATATAAACTCGTCTATGTAAAGCAGGTCAGCATCAGAGAAACGCAATGGTTTGTTTAAAATCGTAGGAAACGTGGATAAATCTCTTGAAACGAATGGTTTGCGTATCTTAAACATTAAGTTGTTCTTTACACATCATCTATTAACTTAAATTAAAAGATTTACATATTGTTTAAATACTTTATTTGCAAGTATTTTGTGTTCTTATATATTTTTTAGATAAATACATATGTTCTCAAAATTATGTGCTATTTTACGAGCCGCATCCGCCATGTCAAGTTGCCAAGGGAAGTTCAAAGGGCGAGCGGGCCTCCCATTTCGTTTGTTTTGGCCACTTGAATTCGCGCCAAGTTAATTAACACTAACGGCCCGGCCCGGTCCTAAGGAATAGGGCCAAACTAAACAAGGAGGTTTCCTCGAATGCTAATGAAACGTTCGCTGCATAAATTTAATTGTTTATCTGCCGTCTGAGCTGGCTGAAGGCCAGAACCCGCCAAATGCTTTTTGGCCAGCATCGTGCAGAGATAGAGCCAGAGGAAGGAGTCCCAGATGGAGTCGGAGAAGGAGCCGGAGACGCTGCCGGAAACGGCGGGAGTAGAGTTGCTGGATGCTGGATCGGATCGGAGGCGAACAACATATGGCGCACGGCTGTTTGGCAAGTCATTGGCAATGCCGATGCCACGATGATGACTTTTAAACTTTCTATTAAACTATAACAGCGATGATAGATGAATAATAAAAGCGCCAAATACATAATAAAAAAGTTTAGCGTCATTGGCGACAGGCGGTTAGGTTTCGTTTCGTTTGGTTTGGTTTGGTTTGCCTTGGCTTGGCTTTTCCTGCCACTTTGAGGCCCATCAGCCGGCTTCGTTCGCTTCAAATCAGTCTGCCATATTTGTTCAGAAAATAGCACTGTGAAGAATAGTCCTAGAAGTTAATGTTGGGGCTTTTAATATCCAAAAAGGCTTCTAAAAAATTATACAATTTATTAGCAGCTAAAATTCAACATTCAAACCTAAAATATTATATGCGAAGGCAAAAATTAGGCTTTAAATTGCTTTATTAGATGAAAAGAAAAGAGGTTTGACGACTTTTTCAGATCTTTATCTAGGACTACAATTATTTCTTTCCGTGCATGGGAAAACATCGGTGAAGGGCAATTGTGCTGCAGACGAAGACTGATGCTGCTGCATTTGCGGTGAGAGTGCGTGCCTCGCATAAGTTAGGAACGGTAACTGGCGGCAGGACGATGGACGGACGAAGCGGAAGGAGCGGCTGGAACTGAGCCTGGCAGGCAAACTATGGCCGGGAAGCATAGCAGGTCGAACAGATTGATGAGTTGTTGAAAAATGGCAAACTTAAACAACAATTTCGCTCCGCAGAGGGACGCGCCGCCCGGGCGAATGACTAACGACGAGCAGTGAGCGCGGCCTTTGTGCGAAATTCCACATTTGGTTAGCACATTCAGTTCAGATAAAACCACGGGGATGAAGTTAAAGTTCCAATACACGGAGGAACAATAACTTTGAAATGGGACATCAATTTCAGATTTTTTCAAACTAATAAAAATAACATAAAATAGCTCATTTTTTACGATGAGTCAACCATGTGTGCAACCGAAAACCAAGCAGAACATGTGCCCATCTCTTGATTTATTTGTTACATTAAATTTATCGTTTAAACTGCAATGATTGTAATTATAAACGATACTAAATCGTTCTACTAGAAAGTTAATGGGTAGATTCGATGGAAAATATTTTTCTAAGAACAACATCTTAACAATGTTACATTAATTTTATTGTTTAAGTTGCAATGATTGGAACTATAATAGATACTAAATATTTTAAAGTTAATAGGTACATTTCATGGCAAAAATATTTCTAAGAATAAGTTCTTAACTTTCTTATTGAAGTCATATTTGTATCGAGTATATGAACGATATACATATATAGAGATATGAACAAATATATCGAAAACAAATTATAAACACAATAAAGTTGTCGATACAGTGAATATATTGATATAATATTTACCAAATAATTTTTATTTCATTTAAATGTTAGAGTTAAATAGCTAAAATTAAATTTACCAATTCTTACAAGGGGGTTCCAGCTATGAAGGTCTATTAATTTATAAATACAAATCAATTCACCAGAAATATATCGATAAAAGGATACAGAATAATAGTATAAATTATTGCGTATTGAAATTCACTTTAAATATCAATCCATTAATAATAATAAATGTTGTTTTTTTAATATCCCAGCGCATGTTTGTTAAGGCTTGACCCATGATTTCAATAATTTCCTATCACTGCTCACTTTGCTTTTGCCTTCAAGCATCTCAAGCTGAAAGTTCTATATCGGAAATATCCATATATTTCCCAACTCAACCATGAGCTTTGATTCCGTAAACTGGCTGTTCCGCCAGCTGACGGCCTTCTACCACTCGATCTACTTCTACGTGACGCTGTTCTCGCTGAGCTACTGCCTGCTGGTGTACAAGGCGCGGGAGCGGATCTACCAGATGGAGCTGACCTGGGGCCGGATCTCGCTGGTCTACACCTGCGCCGGCTGCCTGGCCGCGATGGGCACCTTGGTGGCATACTACGCCTGGGTGGGCGGACACCTGCTCTGGAAAGAGTACTACGTGCACAGCGAATTAAAGCGTCGCGTCGGAATCCTGTTCGAGGTCTACAGACGGCAGGAGGTGGCAGCACAGGAGAAGCAGGCTAAGGGGGCCGGGATACCATCTAATTAATCCTCGAATTGGATTCAATAAATTAATCAGTTTGGCCCTAAATGGGTTGGCCGGCTGGCGATATGCAAATCGTTTAATCAAAATGTAAATGTAAATGCGAAAAATTAAAATGTTCTCGTCAGGAGTCGTCGGCGTGCAGACATTTTGTAAATATTATTATTACATCTCTTTACTTTTTTTGTTTGCGTTTTGCATGTGTGTCCATTTATTTATATTTTGTGGGGTCGTTTATAATTTTTTCGTACCTTTTTTACGGCTGCATGGCGATAAATTTGCATTTAAATCACCGCCAACCCCGAAAAGCGAGGCCAATCGGTTGGGGGATGTGTGGGCTATGGGCTGTCCTGGTTTTTCGGGGCTTGTTCCCGTCGAGACAAAGGGACAGCCCCTCGTGTTATTAACCACAAAGTGTCACATGATTTTATTTCGTTTGCATTTCACCTGCAGCTTGCTTTTTGTGCTCCTGCCCATTATTTTTGGGCTGACTCCTGTCCGATGTTAAACGCTGATAAGCTCCAACGGACATTTCGCAACATAAAATAGCCGTAAGTAGCACTTGTCTAGCGAGTTCGAGTTCGCGGAGCACGGAATAAGGACCAAGTCCTGGCAGTCGCGACTCCTTGGACTTGGACTGCACTGCAGTGCAGTTAGCCGAGTGCAGCTGGGATTGCAATCGCCATAAAGTGCGCCGCCGGTCGTCGTCGAGGGCAAAATTGAAGTGCAAATAAAACGGCGAGCTCGGCGAGTTCGCTGTATGCATTTTCGTTGGGATCCTTTTTTTCGGGTGGAACACTCCACCGTTCGTCGCATATTTCAACAAATTTTTTACTGCACTTTGCCGTTTGTGCACTGGGAAAAATACTATACTTAAAAGGACAATTTTTGTATTATATTTGATAATTTAAATTGATTAAAAACAAGCTATTTGCTGACTTGACTTGCAAGGAGCTCAAAATCGCTTGTAATTCTCAAGTCTTTATTTCCAAGAATAATAGAGATGATTATATGAAAGCTGAAATAACGGTTTGTGATACTTTTTGGAGAAAGAAAATGTTTCGGAAATATTTACTTTCTATTCTCTATTCCCCATTCCTCCAAATTTTTTTCAATGCCCTGCCTTTTTGTCAATTTTATTCTCCGGGTGTTCCTATTTTTTTTTGGGGCGCTTCCCCTTTTTGTGTCGCTTAAATGTCAGTGAAACAAGTCAACGGAAATGGTCGGAAAGTATTTTGTTTGTTATGCTAAAATTTAATGGCTCAGGAAGTCGTATTAAAGAGCAGCAAAGCCAAGACAACACCAACATCAGCCATGAAAATAAATAAATAATACGAAAATATGTACGGATCGGAGAAAAAAGAGAGGCAGCAGTGTGGGGGAAATAAGGAGTGAATAGCAGTCAGACAACGATTTGTTGTTCGATTTATTCAGCATATTTTCATTTATTTCACGTTTGATTGATTATTGCTAGACATCCGGCCAACCAATCATGCTGGCTGGTGTGAGGACCGGTTTTTATGTTATTTTAATTTTTTCCGTTTGAGTGTCTGTTTAATCATTTTTGCTGGCCTTAGATTGTAAAAATATTGCGTGATTTCTCGTAAATTCCAATGTTTATTTTATGCAAATTTCTTCAATTAAATCGAATGCGAAAAAATGCCTCTCGAGTGCATAAATCTGTAAATTATTCGGCCAACTTTAATTAGCTGCCATTTGTTGTGATATCCAGCCACATAATGAGCTCTGATTCCGGGTTCTTCTGGGATAATCTCCATCCATAAAAGTGTTGGCATCTGAACAAGGTTCATTTAAATGATTATCAATGCGAATATTACGCTTCACGATTACGGAGTTAAGAGGTATATATGATAATGGGGAATGGTTTGGTAAACATTTCGAAATTCCTTAATTCACCAGAAGAATTTTAATGAAGAACATCAATAAGGAAGCACACCAGACTGGCTCCCATTTTCAATATTTTCTTGCTGAAAATTTAATTGTAGAGATGGCTGAGCCAAGGATATGAAGTGATTGAATTTTGTACTTTGCAAGAAATATAAACTGTGAAATATGAAAAGGCAATCTATTCAGAATGCTTATTGAACTTTCTTCCTCGGTACTAACTTGGTTCGCCTTTCTGTTGCCAGGGCCATTGCCATTGCCATGTGGCAGTGATGTTTATCAATATATCAGGATAAATAAGCCATTTTCGATTCGATTTGGTGGCATATGCACTTGTCACACATCTGCATCGCCGACTCGAGAGTCAGTCCAATCTAATGCTGCACGATGTGACACATTGAGGAGTCAGCAGAAAGCCTACCCGGATAGCCAGGATAGCCGAAATTGAGTTGGAGCCACCAGGAAGTCCTCATCCAAGCCATGTACGCTCCATGTGTGTGTATAAATGGGGACGAAGGATCTGCCCCGAACTATGCGCATCGCTTTATTTGGGCACGTGCTGCTCGTCATTTAAGAGTTTTGTCTGCACTTTCGTTGCTGGAATTTTAAAATATTTTCCGTGCCAAATGCCTGCGTGGCTTTTACTTTTCGCCCTTTTGTCCCAGAGCCCACTCGGCAGGCCCCTTAGCCCCCTCCTAATGCCTGTATTGTATAGTGTGTGTGTGTATGGCCACAATATGACTGTTGCTGCATATATACCATATACATATACATATAGCCTGGGTATATATACAAAGTCCTAACAAAGTGCCCAAGTGGAATGCAACATTGTTGCTCCACAGCATTCAGATGTGGCGGCATTTTCTATTTTCATCTTTGTTTTAGCCATTTTTTAGTTGCCTCCATTCCTCAGTCGCGCCGAACTCCGAGCTCCGAGCGCCGAGCGCCGTCATTTCCACTGACTGCGTTTCATTTGCCTTTTGCAAAGGACTCGCCCGGCTCGGCCTTTTCCCGGCCACTTTCCCGACTGAGACAGACGCTTCACCAGTAATTTGGTATGCCTTTTGTTGCCTGCCACAGATCCTGTCCCCAATGCTGCTCCACTCCCCTTCACTCTAATACCACTAGGAGCAAAAATCAGGAGGCTTCCGAGGTCCTGAGTCAGGAAAATAGCACATAGGTCGTCCTGAAAGTCAGAAAGAGTTGATATTTCGGATATAATATGTTGAAATCTGGCCACAAATATTAGTATTAGAATATTATTTACTAACTTATTTAAGAGTCATTTAAAATTCTTCTTTGCATGAAACATAACATTTTATTATTAAAAAATAAGAAATTAATAAATATTAGTTTTCACCTACCTAAATATATTAAATTTGCATGCCAAAAATATGATTACCATTTTATTTACTTACTTATTTTAGAGTTGATGAAGATCAAGTGGAAACTCTACTTTGGATAGAATATAACTTTTTATTATTTGAATATAAGATGCCAAAAAAATTATAAAATTATTATTTAGTTATTTATTAAAGCTTTTATGGGAAATGTACATGGAATTACTTGATAATTACATAATGTGGGTATCTTTTTAATCTAAAACGATTTATTTTTAGTTGTAAAACAATGAAGAAATTTCGTTTATATGTTTATGTATAGGTATATTTATTCTATTTATATTTTAGTTGTGTGAGAAATTAATAAATCTATAAATTAATGACTCTTATTCTAAGAGAAAACCCAAACTCAAGCTTAAAATGTTAAATATATACAAGCATCGAGTTTTATTTACACATTTGTTATTTAAGTAAATATTTTTCAATTTCATGTCTCTCTTTTTTCAAGTGCAATATACCTAACGCTCTCGACTGCAATGAAAAACTATTTGCACTTTTAATTTGAATTACAAATTTTGTTCGGCGGGATACAAAATAAAACACGAAAAAAACGGAAAAACGGAAAAATGTAATCGAATTGCCGGGCATATGTAGACGTGTTTATCCGCCTGGTTTAAGGACTCAGCCGCTGGCTTCGACTCGATTTCAGCGCTTTAACACTCCGCCGAGTGTCGAGTGCGCAGAGCGGAGCGCGGAGGGCCGAGTTCGAATTTAATTGACTGTGCTGGCCGTATTTACATAGCCCGGCTGTCTGGCCGTTTGCCGTTAATTGTCCCGCTGGCACATTATGGCCACCGGATATCCACACACACACACATACACGCGGGCACACACACTTTGGCGGGTATTAAACTTGCATGCGCCATGACATCATTGTTGATGCTGCAATTACCAAATCGCGGAGCCCCCCAAGCTCACCTCTGCAAATACTCGGGCAGCCGCTCAGCTCGCAAACACTCGTAGTTCATGTTCGCACAAAATCGTTTAGATTGCTAAATAATAGTGACAGACCTTTTCCAATCGCTACCAGATATTGTCAATTGTTTGCAGTTGCTCCTGCCCGGAGGATGTTCGAAAAGGGAACAATGCAAGCAATGAAACGTTTTATTTACACTCAAAAATACTCTTTCGGGCTCAGAATTTCATTGAACGTGGCATTTAGTGTATAATTTAGGCTTATTGATGTGCTGACCAATTAATTGTGTTTGTCATATCGGCGACTAACACTTAATTGGGGGTTAATTTGTATTTTATCTAACAAGCTCAGAATTATATGGTTATTAATATTGAGCATCACATTTTCTGGCATTTAATAGCCATTTTCTTTATTTTATGCATGGCCAAATTAGTTAATTAATTTGATAATAAAAGGTATCTTTATTGAAATAGCTAATTACGCTTCCTACATATTTTCAGCAAGCTTTCACAATTATTTCATAATTAGAGAAATTGAGCCTTAAATGACATTTGTTAATTGCCACTTTAAGCGAATAAGTACGAAGCAAAATTCGATATTCAAATTAATGTACAATGTTTAAAATTAAAAGGATTTTAGTAATTTATTTATTTCTTTAAATATTTTTGCAATAATATGATTTAGATTATGAGAAACAGTTAAAGACAAGGGCAGAAGAAGGTATATTATAGAAATCTTAAACAAATTTCATTTATATACTTATATGGGTGCTATCTCTTTTAAGTCAGGCTTATACCTAACAAGGGAATTTAGCCACAAATATCTACAAGTAATAATAACAAAATATCAAGTATTTATTTTATAATACCTATTTTAAATCGCAATCCCATTTATAATAGAGCCGAAAGCCACAATCTTTCGATTTCTAATGCATGAACAGCGATAAAAAATGAAATTTGAAGTGGACGCTTGTCTGGTTTCGAACAAGGCCTGCGTGCTGGGCGCTCTAACCTCTCGGAATACCTTTTTTTTTGGTTTCTTCTCTAGCCTTGTGCGGAGGAGCTGGAGGCACCCGGAATAAACAGTTAAAAATGCCGCAAAAGTGCGCATACGACACGTTGTACGAGGGCCGCTGTCGTAGCTGGGAGCAAACAAGCACGAACACTTCGAGCAGGACGAGGACCTGCACCCTCCCGTGCCTCCCGATCCCCGGGAACCTGACGCCCTCGCAAAACCGTAACAAGTGTCGCGGCAAACAAGGATGGCAGCGCTCCAGGATGGGGTGCGCCAGGATGTGGGGCGTCCGCTTCTGCAAGCGAACCGAACTGGTTGCAGTTCGAGCTGGGGGTTCGAGTTGGACGAGGACGAAATGGTAACGGCATTCGGGCTCATCGCACAGTTGGCTGTCGTCCTGCGGCAGCGGTGGTTGTGTGCGCTCGTCCCTTGGATTCCCCCAGGATTCGCACACTCAGCTCCGACTGACTGGTGACTTGAAAAGTGTTTAGTGTGCAACTGAAGCAATGGAGAGAAAATAAATATCCCAGAAGTGGTTAAAGTGCCAAAAACTGAAACTGTTCAGGACATTGTGGTGTCGCAAAGAAAATAAAGACACAAACTGAGAGAATAGAGTGAGAAAAGGACATTTGCAGGATGACTACGACAATGGCTACGCCCAAGGCCTAGCCAAGTTAAACGCCCACTCAGACACACACAGGACACACAGCACACACAGGACAGCGCACCCACGAAAACAGGACACACCGCCTGGCAAATGACTTGTTTTCGGTTCTTAAATTGTTTTATTTTTCTCCGCCGCTGCCCTGCGGCCATTTTCTTTTATTATTTAGCGCGTTTGTCCTGCGGAAAGTGTGGCTAGGAATTCCTGCCATATGCTGCGGTGCCTGTGTGTGTGTGAGGGGTCCTTTTTTTGGGAGCACTTAAAAAGTACAAAACATAATAAAGCAGCACAGAAATCAAGCGAAGAAGGAGAGCTCTATCCATCAGCGGGGACAGTGGTAAGTATCCTTTGACGCTCCGGCTTAAGCTACCCCGTCACTCGCCACTCATTGCTAATTGATATGTGTAATTAAAGCGACTGTCAGGACATTTACCGCTCCAGCTCCAGCTCCGGCTGTCAGCTGCAGCGTAATTATAATAAATCAACTCCATGCAAATGCACTCGCCCGATGATAAATAGTTGCGAACCCAAGCACCTGACACTCTTTGCAAACATTACCATAGCGAGGCGAGCCTTTAAATTAATTATGTCCCCATTCCGCCGTACTTAAGGGTTACGGGCCACGGCTCCCGACTCGTATGCGTGTTCAGGCTGCCATTTCCGTCGCTTCTCGCCAAGTGTCGCTGCTCCAAGCGCACGATAGACCGTATCCTGGTCTCTACTCCTCCACTCTGCATTCTCGACTCTCGACTCCCGATCCCGATTTCATGTCTGCCCGAATGCAATCAACTGAAAACTACTGCGCGGATTCCTAGTCGAGGGTTGCACTGGGCTATATATATCCGGTCTAGCTGGGACTCGACATGGTTAGGAGTTCCCCCAATATTTCCCATTCAGGACGAAACTGTGGTTCATGTCGGTCTAATTTTAAACTTTGCTGTGTTAGGGCTCGAAAATTACATTCCTGGCATAGTGTGTTTCAAGAAACACTTTTTATTAGAGTGGTATTAAAAATGTAATTACATCATTTATTACAGATATATCTTTCAATTAATGGAATATTTTTGGTTATAAACTGTCCTTATATTATAATTACATTTTTTACCAAAAGAAGCCATTGAGTCTACTATTCACCAATATATTTTATATTAAATAAATCTCTGTTCTCAGTCTGAATTTTAACGACAATTTTCTTTCGATTGCACGGGTACAATATATTTTTAATAAAAGAGAACTCTCTAGGGACTTGAAACCAATTAAAATTCTGCCTAAAATTTAAGTAAATTTAATTTGGGAGAAACAATTACCAATTATTCCTCAAGCTGTAATTTTCATTAGGAAAACCGAGGTCAAGGAACCCTGCCGTAGTAACTGCCCTCTAATTTTCAACTTTGGGCGCTCCAAAATCGAGTTAGCCCGGCCGCAATATTCCGGCCCCCATTTCGCTTGTCACAGTCGGCAGGCTGATAGCATTAATTACAGCCTGCTTGGTACGAGTATCGCTGGGCTTTCCATTAGCATTGGCCAAGGGTTTTCCATTTACCAGCGAGTTTCGGGCGCAACGCAATGCTAGTGCCAATGCCAATGCCCAAGTGCAGTTGCAACTTAGAAGCGGGCTTTTCGGCTTTCGAGAACAGCCTGTCAGTTGGCCAAGACAAATGGCCCATGGTTGGTGAAGGCATGATGAAGAGGGGAAGCCGTTAACACATGCTCAGGCGCGACGGCTGACGGGTAAATCTGCTACAGATGCTCCTGCTTCTGCTCCTGCTCCGGCTCCTTCTCCTTCTCTTCATCCTGAGGCTGGGAATAAGTTGGGACTGCAGATTGAATTACGTGCAGAGGCCCGAGTCAACGTTTACCAATTTGAGAGCTGAGCGGGGTCCTTTCAAAGTTGATTCCAAAGGTGTGCCGCTGTCTGTCAGCCTGTCACTGGCTGGCACACACACCCACGGAACCCTCGGAGCCACTGGGCCACTCCACCAGCAGAGGCGCCCTTTTGGATCTGGAGCCGCCCACTCAGCCGCAGTGAAGGCTCCTGCGTCACCTGACATTGTTTGCTCTGCGGATTTGCATTGTGGTTAGTTGGCGGTGCAGTTTGTTGGCTCGGCTTGGCTTGGCTCGCCCTAGCGGTCCTATGGATGTGCACTGGGAGAAATCCTTCAACTTGCAGTCTTGAATTAAATATTATAGTTAGTTTAGAACCCAAGACAAAACACTGAAATATTCCAATTTTCCTGGAAAATATTATAAATAATTATTTTAAATTTTAACCCCTTTTTCCCTGTGTATGTGTGGGCTACATAATGGCTTAGTCGCCACTCCCCGGGCAACTTAAATAAATGTTTTCTATAATCAAATGGTAATGCAGTCAGGGCCCACAGCATCCTCTCAGCCACATTCTCTCTGCACGTTGCCCGAAAACCCAGCCAAGCGTCCACTGCAGACTTTCAGTTAGTTCATCCTAAACTTAATTCACGGCCCACGAAACCCTAAAACCCAAGAACCGAGGAACCGAGGAACCCAGGAACCCAGCCGCCCAGGAGCTCGGGAGCCGAGGGAGGTCAGCATCTTCTTGTTTTGAAGTAATTACATTGTTCGCCCGGCATCGTAAAGTGAAGTGAAAGGCGTTAAAGTGTTAAGTTGCTTGTTAATTTTTTCCCTGGCATCCTGCGCAGCCCGGATGGTGGATTCTGGTGGTTCCTGAAAGCAGGAGCAGTAGGTAGCCAGATACTCGGGTTTTGTTGTGGCTTATAGTCGCGTCTGATTAATGAACCGTGGCCATGTAGCCGGATTAAGCCCGGTGCTGGCGCTGGTGCTGGTCCTGCTGCTGATGCCCGAGGAGCGATGCCTCCTGCGGCTGCTGTTGCTTGTAATTAAGTTGAGTGTAGTATAAATAACTGTATTTGCACAGCCCGGGGTCTGGGAATGTTTCATTAATTCTGTTATTTAGCTAAGTATGTCCGAGTTTGGCGGAATGCTTTTTTGGGGTTACCAGCAGGAGTCCCTCAAAAAACCCATCAGTTAAAATTAAAGTTCATAGCCAACGCAGAAAAAGGGAGCACTGATATAAACTAATTAATAACACTAAAAATAAGCTCAGATGGGCGTGGGTGGCTCATCTATGAAATTCTAAGAAATTCTTTATCAAATTTGTATTATCTTCAGTATATGATTTATACATTCTTCATTAGTTTACTACTTCTTTTCCAAAAAAACTAATTAAATAATGTTTTAAAATTCAGTTAAATGAAATACAATGACTAGAAATTCCAATTCCACAAAGAGGAAAATATACTCTCCTATATACTTCGCTAATTAACAGTCGTTAAACCGTTTAAAAAATTCAAATAAATTCATTCGCGACAAAGTGCAGCATACTTATGAGGGCAAATTGTAAAAACAGGTGCAGAAAAAAACCAGTACGCCGTGTTGAACACGTGATTTGCATTATTCGCTCATAATTTAATAAAGTTTTGATATTTTCGCACCGGAGTCACGCACTCTGCCACATTGAAATGCAATTAAAAAGCGCGAGGCGCGCTGCAAAAATAATTTATTGAATACAATAAACAATGTGTTGCCATAGTTCGATGGCAATCTTTTTGCACTTTTTCTTTTCGCTATATTTTGTTAATTATATTGTAGCCGATGTGCATAATTCCGTCTAGCGTGTTGCCATGTTAACATACTCGCCCAAAACACCCGAATAAATTATGGCCAGCGATTTGTGTGTTTATTTGCAAACAAGCGTTGACATCGGCGCACCCGCGCCGAGCACTATCGTTGCATAAATTTATGGCACATTATATGTTTTTTGCCTTAATGGCAGCAAATTGCATAATTGCAATTAGATTTGTGAGCCAGCTTAACACTACGCCAGTGTGTGTGTGTGTGTGTGCGGTCGGCAAATGCAATTAAGTAACATAGTTCATGGCGATCCCAATGCATTTCGAGCAAATCCCACAAAGATCTATGGCAGCAGACACAGCGAAAAAATTATAAAAAAGGCTTTCATATTCAAGGTACTTTTTTTTAGTTGGTAAATGTGTAGATGTATTTTTTGTCACACAAAATATATTATAAAATAATATATACTTTTTTACCAAATTAATTATACACATTTTTTACTAAACTGAATTAATTAAAAAATGTGACCGTGCATATAAAAATAGACAACTCTTTCTGAAACCTTCAAAGAATGAAAGCCACATTGTAGTGCCATATCACCATAATTTGATAGTTCAATTGTTTTTCGCTTAAACACACTGATATCCAAAAACTTTCTATTGAAAAACGATTGAATTCCGGAATATCTTTTGCCATCAATTTTCTAAGAGTAAATATTTTTTGAAAAAGAGTTTGCAACTTTTTTCTGGGTGCAGACAACGCGATAAATTGGCTGGAATTTTTAGCCGCGAAACAAAGGAAAATAGGAGCCGAAAAGAAAAGCGGAAAGGCGCTGAAAATAGTGCAGCGGGACTTACACGAAAAGCGCTATAAACAGATAAGACTCGTGGCCAAAAGGAGCGAGTGGCCGTGCCAGTGGCAGTGGCAGAAAGTTGGCAAGTGGAAAGTCAAGTTGGGCTCACGCTATTTATAGGCAACGCAAGCTTTTGTTTTCGATGGCCTTTTCATTTGCAGTCAGCACTGCACAAACAACAACAGAAGAAATGGCCAAAAAATACAACCAAAAAATAAACAAACTGAACTGAACTGAGCCGAACTGAATGTCAGTTAACTTTGGACCATGCACAGCGAATGACAATGGAGCCCTCTGTATTGTTCGCCGGACTTTCTCCTCGTTTTAGATACCCCTGTGGATCCCGGCCATAAGCCTCCATGCTTAGCCACTAACTGCCAATGGAAGCGCTCAACTACTCGGGAGCCGCCGCTTAAAGCTGTCAAATCTGCTGAGCGATTTAAACGTCCGATGTATGCATTATACACCCGGTCGGGGCGAGCGACAAAAGGCTGTCCAAAAACAACGACATTGTTGCCCGCCTGCAAATATTTTCGTAATTATTTTTGCATGCAAAGTGAGGATTTTTCCAATTTTCACTTATCAAAGCGCACACGGCCAATATGCAAAAACATGGAGGGGCAAAAAAAAAATGCAAACTGGGCGAGCAAATAGTACATTTTACGGCAGCGAATAGTAAATACCCTTAAAAATATTTTCTATTGCCTATAAACAGAGAAATCAGCCATTAAGTAATATTAATTACATTATTTCAGCAATGTTATTTTACCTAATGCCAAATTCCTGATTTAAGCTTTATCAATTTTCTTACTTCCCCTTTAGCTAAAATATTTTGGGTTGAGTTATATGTCCCCTCATCTATTATTTCCATTTAATCGCATCATTTTCCCATTAACTTCAGTCGCAGAAATCCTTTCCATTATTTTTCCTAATAAATGCCCGTCCTGGCCACTGTTTCAGCTGGTATTTTCGCGCAGATATCCCTGGAAAGTGGCTAATAAATTCGCGGATACCCGGCAGAAGCGCGTGTGGGTGGGAGGGAAGTGGCGGAGTGGGGATGCAAGTGCTTAAACTGTTGTATGCCTTTTGGCCGGCATAACGTTTTTACGTCCCAACCATTTCATTTCGGCCAACTGTTAATCCTGGCTATCCCATAGACAGCTGGGGATTGCGATTGGCCATCCGTTTTGGTCTGGTTTGGTCTGGCCGGGATTGGTTGGCCTGGTTTGGCACGTAGGTGGCCGTGGCCCGCCATATATGGCAGTGATACCTTGTATTTTGCCGTGTATTTTGTCCTGGGCCCGTGTGTCCTCGTATTTCTGCGTCTCCCGATGATTGCCAGTTTTGCATATTTTTGCATTTGCCCGATGCCTGTCTCGATGACTTTCTGCCAGACTTTTAGCTCCTGCGAATTCGGTTTCAGATTCAGACTCAGATCCGGATGAGGATGCGAGTGCGGATACGGGTCCTTAAATATGGCCCACACACACGACATGCCGCCGAGCAATCACACAGCTCATAAAAGTCGCCTGCCTGTGACTGGGGTCTTTAAGGGTCATTAAATTTTAAGCACATGCGAGCGAGAGTCCCGAGTCCTGTATCCCGAGTCCTGCTGCATAAAAGCAAGCTACGATTTACGGCCCGATAAACGCCCGCCATTTCCATCAGCTGCTGCTACTACTCCTCGGTCCTGGGATGAGTTTTCCTGTTCATTATTTGAGTTTGCCGCATGGCATAAATACTTATAAGTTATGTGAAAGCTGAGCAAATATGCAACCAATTCGAGTGGCAATCTGGGATTGCTATTCCTAGGACATACAGTGGTCACTGCAATTTCGGGTGAAGCTATCAATAATTGCAGAAAACTCTCAAGTTTCGATAGGTCATTGAAACTTGGACTTGCCTTTGACTTAATATTAAAGAAATGACCGATAAAATAACCTTATTCGTTAGAGGTAATATTATTTCTAAAGTTTTTAATATTTTTTTGTGTTTGAAATATATTAGAAATTCGTTTCCCTTTTCCTTATTTAGTTTATCCCACCTTACAGACTCCCTAGCTTTTCCTTGTGAAGCAGTCCTCACTGTGGCCCCTACAATGCGATGCAAGCGATCTATTTAGCCAGCCAAGTGCGCCTCGCTGCCGTACTAAAATTGAATTTATAGTTTATTTATGCAGCTACTAAGAAATTAAAGACATTGCTGCCAACGTGGGCGAGGAGGAGTGGAGGGAGGTTGAGTTTGCCGAGGGGTTTCGGGCCCAGACACATGTCATGTTCGTGGCTAAGAGCGAGTGTGTGTGTATATAAATCAGGCTCATAAAAGCCGCGCGTGGTTTATTGATTTCGAAGGCAGTCTTTATGGACTTTAAGGGGCACCGAGCACCGCCCTCGGTGGCAAATTGATTTCGGCGTTTTCGGTTAAGCTTTAAGTTCAAGAGCCCCGCAACGGACCCTCCCATAAATCTGTCAACTAAGCCCGCTCGCTAATCAAGTGAGAGTTCAAATCGCATGATTTAAGAGCAGCAGTCGCTGCCCACGCACATGCAACATTTACATAATAATAATGAATAGATATAGATATAGATGGGAATGGGGATGGGGATGATGCATGGAATGGGCTGGAGTGGGGAGTGGACGCCGCCTGCATAATTCAATTAATTTATGCGGTCGGTCAATGTTTAGTTTTTACGTTGCGCGGTTTTCGCTTTTGCCTTTTCGCTTATAAATCATTTTGCATAATTTATGCGTAGACCAAAGAGAGAGCGCCGCCACCACCAAACGCCGGCTAATCCGGTTCCCATATATACCACAGGCACCCCATATATGGAGCCTTTGCAGACGCAGTCGAGCGTTAAAAAAGGCCAACAATTGCGAATGCAATTTATGGCCAGCCAATAGTTCTTAATATTTAATGTCCACAATTAGCTAAAGTCCGCTTTGCCAATATTGCTCATACGCCGCGCCGCCTGGGCCACAATGGCATCGCATAAGCAACTTTATTACAAATTTATAAGCGCACTTCAGCCATCCAACAACAGCAAGAACAGCGCAATGAAATGGGCACATAACTCGCACAGCCAGGACGTCAAGAAGTTGGCCATAAAAAGTGAACAGCCAAAGGCTTAAAACAAAAAGGCAGGCATGACATTGGAGCTGGCATTTCGTCCTTTTTGTGGCCGTTCTTCTTTAAAGAAGTCTTGAGCTTTTTCTAAGAATTTATTAGTGAGCTTAAGGTATTTGATTTTTACAAATTTATTTTAAATTAATATTAATTTGTAGCTATTTTGTGAGATAATTTAAGAGAAGTCACTGACTTTAATTGAAATTATTGCAGCCTCTACATAGTTGGAATATATTGATACAAATTCGGAAAACTTTTTATAAATCAAGAAGACACATTAATAGGTGTTCAAAAAACTTATAATTTCTTAGGGAAACTATTTAGCTTACCCCGTGATTTTTTTTGTTAGTTTTTACCTTTCTTATCCAGCAATCTGTCCAGTTTTTGAGCTGTATAGCTTTGCCATCACTGGCTCTCACAGCATTTGCCGCCTGCATGTACTCTGTGCAGTGCCTTTTGTGCTCCGACACGACTGTCAACAGCCATTAAATGCTCGAAGCTGGGCTCATAACCCAGTTATATGGCAGTGGAGTGGAGTGGCATGGAGCAACCTATGCCATGGCACAGATATCTTGATACGCCACAGGGCGTATACGTTATGCTGACTGCTCGGCAGCTGCGACTCAGCAGAGCTGCTCAACTCAACTCAACTCAACTCGGCTCAGCACCGCTCAGTTTGGTTAGAAAAAAGATGCGGAATAAAAACAGGCTAGCTAGCGAGTTTGCGATTGTAGCTACCAACTTCTGACAGCGCAATTTATCACTATCAAAACGGGCCTGCGAGTGTGTGTGCGGGGGTGTGTGTGGAGTGTGTGTGGGGGGAGCAGTGCCTATATAAAACAACAACAGCCTACAAAGTTGAGGTCGTAAATCAAAACTTAAATTTAACACATGCAGCGGCAAATGGCTGACACTGCCAAACGGATGTCGAGTCCTGTTAATCATGCCCTCACTGCCAGTTCCCTGCACTTTCGCAGCAACTTTGTCAAGTTTTAGTGGAGAAACTTGGTGTAAATCAAGGAGAGACTTTCTATTCTGCCATTGCTCTTTTGCTTTTATGATCCTTGAGCTTAATCATTTATTCCTCCCTGATTGCAATAAGTCATTTGGTCAATTCATCAACTTCCATATCAACTTTAATGGGGAACTTTGCGGGACAAGTTCATAAAAATGTCAAAATATTATAGCTAGAAAAATATACTAGCCTAATTATTTATATTTTAAGTTATCAGAACGTTTAACATATTTTTTTTTTTAATATTTTGTTAGGTTTGGTTGAATAAGTACTTTGCATAGTGTAAAGCATTAAGCATTTAGCATTTTGTAAAGCATTTAGCATTAAGCAAATCGTAAAGCATTTAGCATTAAATGAAATTACGATTACAAGAACGAGACCAAACACATTGAGGAGTAAAACGAAATAAATAAGAATCTACATTAAAACCACTATAACAATTTTAAAGGGCATCCCTTAGGCGCTTTTCTGCTTCCGAAATCCGCTTCCATTTCTGTTTGTATTTTACTGTTTGCACTTGTATTTTTATGCGCGATTTCCCTTGCTCTGTCTGCGGCTCCAGCTCCGAATCTGGCTCTGGATATGAATCTGAATCTGCCAGAGCCTCCTCCGCGTCTGCCACAGAGTTAAGGCCTGGAGTTCTGGTCTCTGGCAGTGTCCGGTTTTTTGCCAGCTTGTTTGTCAAAGCTGCAGGACCCATCAACAATTGACAGATGGGTGTGGGGCAGCTCTCCGTTTGGCTTTTGGGTGGAGATAGATAGGAGGAGGCGGGCAGCGGCATGTTGCCGCACGCGTGAGTTAATCTGTCAAAATAGCTCAGCGGCAGACAAAATCCTGAGAATCCCCCGGCTCACTTCACATGTTATCCGCTCTGATTGGTGGCCCCCCGTCTCTGGCTGCGACTTGCGTCAGTCCGGAACCCGATCTCCATTCCCATGCCCATTTCCACTCCCATTTCCATTCCCATTTCAGATTCCATACCCATTCCACATCTCCATCTTCATCTTCACCGTCACGCGTTTCGTTTTAATTTGGCCTCGGCTGCCTTTTAAGTTGATTCCCAGGAACCTTGAGGAGGAGGGGGGACGGAGGTGGAATGCCATCAAGTGCCGGCGCTTGCCACTTGGTTTAGTCATTTGGCTGAGCCATTTTATGTTTGCTCTTGTAATTTGGCCTGATATGGTGATTTCGACTTCATATCCGCTGCCAGCAGGAGAGCAGGAAAGCGGGAGCGCAGGAAAGAAATCGTCTACATCCGCCGGAGAACTGCCACAAGCTCATCCTCCAGCCAGGAGCCAGGAGCCATCAGCCAGGAGCCAGCCACCACCCACTTCTTTTGTTGTCGTTCGGTTGTCATGTGCGAGATTTGCGTGTGTTACGACGATTAATTTAAATCATTGATGATGCCTCTCCAGCTCTCTCGATGCTGCTGGAATGTCTGCTCCTGCACTCGGAGAACCATTTAGTAAATGGCCTTAGAATTGAGACAAGAAATGGCAGAGAACCCAGACTTTTCTCTCTGACTTGAGTATATTTTTCTATTTTTATAACTTCTATGTAATTAAGACCTTACTTTATTTTATTTAATTTTATTTATGTAAGACTTAATGCTTTGGTTCCTTTTTCTGAGTGCACCCCAGCCAGAGACCATAGACCGATTTCGTTATACTTTTTTTTTTTATATGCCTCCTCCTCTCTGTGGGTGAGTGAGTGAGTGAGTGGCAGCCACCATCCCCCAAACGAAGTCTCCCAATTTCATCTAGCCTGCTCGTTAATCATTGTTTTCGACATTTGCCTGCTCGTCAATTGCCTTTATTGTCATGGTGATGGATCTGGGGGCGAACTGGGGCCGGGGCTATGCTTGTTTTAATGCGGCACTTAAGCCAGCAAATATGTATATCGAAAACGATTCGCATTTACTGCCTTGGCCAATTGTTATTCAGAAACCATTAGCCATAAAATGCAGCAGCAGTGCAGAAGCAAATTAGCCCAGGGGGCCGAGCTCGAGTCTAATTTATGGGAATGCAGCAGGATGCCTGGCATGTCCTCGGACAGGCCATAGGCATAATTAGTTTTCGAACTTTAAAGTTATGAGACCCCGCTATCTTTATGGCCAGGCGGTGCTGCATCGACGGTCCGTCTGCTGGCCGGGATGGCCAGAAAGAGGAGAACAAGGAGGAGCCATGTGGCTGGCCGCATATAACATAAAGACATTTCTGCTGACTGTGTAGGTGCAGGGAATCGGAAAAGCCGGCTGCACCGCCAGCGACAACCTGACGCCACGGAAAATTCTGCAGACTCCGCAGTCCGCAGTCTGCAGTCCGAGAAAAGTTGGCCAAGTTGCCGGTGTCGCCAGTGTGGCGCTCCTGACGTGTTTTTTCCTTTTGGTTGGCCCTAAAAGGGTGCATTGTGTTCTCGGAGAAGTATGGAATATCATTATGAAAAGCAGAATGTTAGGGTAAATATTTATTAATAAATAAGGTTGAACTTTCTCTTAAAATTTAAAGAAACTTTGAGCACAAACTTTATCTTTAATTTTACAGACAATAAACCTAAGCCAGAAGAACAACTTCAGCATACACACTTCATTTAATTAATTTCAGTCTTTTCTTCCAAGTTGGTGCCAGGTATTCTTTATTCGAAACACTCTGCTTTGGAACCACCTCATTTTTCGAGTGCCCCAGTCCCCATTGTGCAGCGCCATAACTCTTGATAATCTTATGAGGCATTACCTTGAATACTGGCGCTCGCGCTTAATAGAGCCATTTCCATTTTGGGCTCTAACCCGACCGGGCCGCGCACTTAGCCAACTTTCGGTTCGGTTCTGGGCTTTGTTTTTACTGAAAGTTTTCCAGCTAGGCAGCCAAAAGTTGCTCGCTCGCTCGCATCCACATCAAATTTTCATGCACATTGTAAACATTTTCTAATTGAGTTGAAAAATACATAACGCTCTTTCAAATTGTTATTGTTTGTGCAAAAATAATGAGCTGCGGGGGTGGGTTCAAGGATTCAAGGCGGAGGAGTTTGAAGCGGAATGTTTGCGTTAGCTATTAAGGACTTGAGATGTTCCTGGCGGAGCGCAAACAAAGCCCAAATGGAAGCCAGCTCGAGGATGGGCTGGCAAAACACTCGCGCCAGCCAAGGCACACAAATTAATTTTAGCTGGGAAACAATTTAAAGTCTTTCAGCTGACTGACTGACTGACTGAGTGCCTGAGTGGTGACTGACTGCATCAACAGTAAGTGCGGAAATTGCAGCAGACGAAGCCACTCGACACTTGCAAGGCAGGGTCCTTAGTCCCGACTCCCGACTCCCAACTCCCGAGTCCTGAATCCTGAGTCCTCATTGTGCAATTAGGTGAAAGGCAGGCTGAGCCGCCTGCCGAAACAGAAGCGGAAGTTGCCCGGGCACAGGAAGTGCAGCATAGGCGATGAAGGGCTCTTCCTTCGCCTTTACTCCTCGGCTGCTTGCTAAGCAAAATCAATATATAGCGCATACGACACGTTGTCCGCTCGGCGGCACTAACATGTGTCGAACGTGTCCTTATCTGGCACTCCCTCTCGCCTCTGCCTCTTGCTGTTTGCTACCTTAATTGGCTGCGGCCAGACAAACGCAAAAAAAAAGGAAAAAGTAACGAACAAAAATAATGAATGTCAACAAATTGTGACAAGAAATCAAAATTTCTGAAGACTATGGCAAGTGACAGCGATGTGGACAGCACTAAAGCCAAAAAAACAAATGGAAACAAGGTAAAACGGGATAAGGGGTCGAAAGGAAGTACCCTGTTGATGATATTATATTATCTTGAATAATAATATTAATTTAAAAGGTCTTGCCAATGTGTTCTATCGTGGAAATATTATACAGAAACTCTGTCGCATTCTTGTCTGATTTTTTCCAATATAAAATAATAATATCATAAGCCGCAAGATGCTCAAACTTAGATTCCTAAATATGATAAATTTTTATTTGTGCAAACAGAATTCTTTAAAGATGTCATCGGCCTGATATACTTTATGTCACAACTCACTCTGAGCTGGAAAAATTCACCTCGACTCGTCGTCGTCCCTTTTCCCCTGTCTCGTTACAGTAACGAGCTGTGCCAAATTTATGAAGATATTTGATTTGAATTTTAAACAGCGGCTCTGGCCCAAGCCAAAAGAGCTTAACAATGACAAGCAGGCAACAGTTGAGACGGAGCAATCCGCCGGGGGGAATGGCAAATGAGGCAAATGTGTTGGTGGGGCATAAATTACGCAAATAAATAGAAAACAAAAAAATAAAGGACCTTGGGGGACTTGCGCTGTTGGCTGCTGGTCGAAAGGTAACGAGATTATCTGTGTCAAGACAATTATTTCCGCCGCATCAGCAGCGTCGTCGTCGTCGGCCTCTGTTTGGCCATCAGCAATCGTGCGTGCCGGCAGTGGAATTCCGAATGCTAATGGGAACACAACCGGGAACATCACCAGGACCTCAAACTGGAGCTCTAATGCTGATGCCCCTAATGCGGCGCAGTGTTGATGCCTCTGCTGCCGCATTTACATGATTGCCGCATTGCGTTTCCGGCCGCCTATCTGCGCAATTGTCATGCAGGCCCACGGACTTAAATAATTCGCAATTGAGTGACACAAATGCCCCTTGAGCTCCAAGTTTCGGAGCTTTGTGTGCTTTCTAAATTAATTAATTCATTGGGCGACGATTTTCTGGCATACTTGAGACGTGCTGATGGGGCAGTGGGTTTTTTTTTGGGGAAATTCTTTATCTAGCTTGGAAATAAATTCACCAAAGTCATATACTAATTGTTAGCGCCGGCTGTAAAGCTTTAATAGCTCCCAATAAAACAAACCTAATTGATTTAACTTTTTTATTTATTCACATTTTTATCAAATAGAGAGAGAGCTATAAAATATTATCAACTCCCGGCTTGTGTTATCTTTTTGTTACTTTACGCTTTTACTACTCAATTGCTGGTGGCGTCCTATCGTTTACATGTTAATATTGGTTACGCGTTGTCGCGATCGATGGTTATCGACCGGTAACTTTTAAAAATTAAGGCGGTAACTTTAATATTAACAGCGCTAATTAGCTCCCTTTTTTACATATTGGTTAGAATTATGTTCTTTTGAGGTACATTTAAAAATAAATACAAATAAAATACAGTTTTTCGTCAATATATTTCACTCTCGCACAAACTGTGAGAGCTAATAAAGTGAGCTTATTGGAATGCCTTGATCCGTTGTCTTTTACTTTCCTTATACGACCCAGGGGCTAAGCATTCTTTGGCCAGGACTCTCTGCAGCTACTTATCATTCAATCCATCGCTCATCTATGTATTCGCTATTTCCTATCTCCACACAGCTTTGCATTCCTCCGGCACACCCACACACACTCTGCACAGCGCTCCATTATCATTCACAACTCATCCGATTGTCATTGTCTCTGCCTTCCTGACATCCGCGCTCTGTTTACTCAAGTGGAGGAGGAGGGAACTGGAGCAGGAGCAGAAACGAGAGCTGGAGCCAGAGCAGGAGCTAGCTCCCCTTCATCATCTCATCCTGGCTTACGATTTTGCGCTTGCATTCGCTTTTAAAAAGTCGAAGGAGTCCCAAGGGCATGCTTATGCAGGTGTACAGGATGCAGGATACACTCCATTGTCTGCAGGACAGCATCCCAGCTTCCCAGCTGCGCAAATCACAGCCGGAGCCCGTGCTCGCCATCTCCATCTCCATCTTCATCGCGTCATGCGCTAATGGCACAAGGTGAGTTCGGTGCGGCAAAAGTGTTAAAAAAGTGACTTTTAATGGGTTTAAATCAAGTAAAAGTTGTTGAAACTTGACTTGATTTGAGCGATTCCCCCACCGCCGCCGCTCCGGGCGGTTGGAATCCGTAGCATCTTCGCTCGGTCGACTGGCATTTTATGATGCTCCGTTGCTGATGCTCTCAATGCGACCGTAAAAAGTTTAAGCTGCCCGGAGATCAGCTCAAGTAGCTTACTGCCACTCGGCCCGGCAGCTCTTCTTTCCTTCTTCTTCTGAGGAAAAGGCAGAGGTAGGTGCTCCTTCCTGGGGCGGTTCCCTTAGCGAAGCCACTTGATGGCGCCACTCGTTAGGTAATTTGGCTTTGATTGGGGTTTTGGGTGCATTTCGTGCTGCATTTGTTTCAATGACAAACATCCAACGACATAAAAGTTGGCGATGCCACAAAGTTCCAGCACTGATTTAGTGGCTTTGGCTTAGAGGCTGATGGAACTCAGGTTGATGGAAAGGATGAAGGGATTTTTGAAATTAAATTAAAAAAGGCAGATGCTTAGTGAAATCAAATTAAATTAAATAAAAAATACTTACAATATAAAGGAAATATAAAAGGTCACTGAACATAAAATTCTTAAATACAATATAATATAATTTAGAAAATTGGTAAAAAGATTAGAAGATAAGAAAATTGCTTTGTTTTATTATTAATTTTAAAAGGATATCCAACTAGTAGTTTTATTGGTAATAGAAGAAGCACATCCCCACAGATCCTTGAACATAACTGCAACTGCCTTTCAAATGCTCACTTAAAAGGGCAATTATAGTTTGACAGCGGCCACTGGCAGTTTAACTCGTATTTTATGATTCGATTTTGGGTTTAGACGTTGCTTATCCCCCCTAAGTGTCACGTAGTCGCACGCCCGCACACCAGCACACATCTAGCATATAAATATTATATATACATGTCTGCATCTTATAGATATCAGCGGCGACCCAAAAACCCAGGCAGCCCGACCAGCTCGCTGCCATCTTCGGGTTAAGATTTTTATTACTTTATTTTATGCTCGTTCTGCTGCGGTTCGCAGGGTGTCCTGTGTCTTCGGCCGGAGTGTGGATGTGGGGATCCTTAAGCCAGGCAATGAGACTCTAATGCGCGTAAAACTAATACAAATGCGTTTCTTATCCGCGCCGCTCCCAGGCCCCCCCTTTTGGCCAGGCCAAATTGCTTGTACTTTGCTACAAGTGACGGCTTATGCGGCAATATACATAAGTAATATTGCCCCCCTCTGGGGGTGGGAAAAAGGGGCGTCGAGTTCCAGCAAACAGAAAAAGGAGGCGGGGCAAGGGCTCGAGGAGCTTAACTAAATAACCGTTTGATGCGATTGCAAACGTTTTATGTTCTCATCACATTAATGCGAACACTTTCGGCCCGATGTCCATAAAGTGAAAGCGAAGATTTCCCTTCTATTCCCACATGAGATACCCAAAAAAGAAATATGAATTGCTTCCGATACGAAATAATCGATGAGCTAAGAAAAAGGAGTTGCCAAACTAAAGAATAACTTGATATTAGTTAAAGACTTCTTGTGTTTTTCTGCGGAAATACTGAGGGGAATATATCGGAAATAGTTTCTTTTAATTAAAAGTTTATGCTGGTATCTTAACAATATTGTTTCTCAAACTGCTTGTGGTATTTGATAGATCTTTCTTTTATTTTAATATTAAATAGGTAGTAGGTTAAATTTTATACATAGTTTTAGAAAAGTGCTTGGCAGGGGCAGGAGCTTGAACAGCTGGGCCGACCGCTTGTTATTTTTTTAAGCTGCCTTTTGTCTTTAATAGATCTTTATAATATTTTTTTTGCAATAAATAGGATGAAGGTTAGGTATCAGGGAACGTGTCACAGTGCTGCATAATAGCTATTATATTTTTATTAGAATAAAATGTTATTGAAAAATTTTCAAATTATTTATTCAGTTTATTTTATTTGTAAAATAAAGTGGCAAAACGAAGTCAATGCAAGACACCCCCATCAAAAAATTAATACTAATTTAAATTGAAATCTTGGAGCATTAAGGCAAATCAAAACAAGAATGCCAATTTATCGGAAATATTTCAATAAATATAATTATTTCTTTTTTCGGGCAGCTTAAAGGAGAGTACACAGCCGTTGACGGCAATTTCAATTTTGGTTTGCACAATTGAATTAAATGCAGACCAATTTTATAATTTACTTCAAACAAAATTCAATTTGTCCCGGCATAATTTACTTACAAAATTTCCATTTATTTTTGTAATCATTTAGTGTGCCTTTATGCCTCTTACTTTTTATAATACTCGCCTGTGTGTGGGCACTTTATGAAAATGTTATGAACTCAAATTAGTTTCATAAACTCTGCGGCGATCATAAAACTGATGTCAACTGCAGACACTGTTTTATTTAAATTTATTTTCGCAGTACGTTTTTTTCTCAGTCTTTATTTTTTTCGAGGCTACATAATTGCCCGAGCATTACCAGAGAGTGCAATTCAATTAAAATTCCTGATAAAAAAATGTGAAAACATCGAACTTGAAATGGCACTGGGCATGCAAAATATATGTGTATATATATTTTTATTGCCTCTCCATATTTTTGGTGTCCGCTATTTCAACTTTTGACTGCAATGTCGTATGAATTTTGTGTGTGAAAAATGAGAAAAAGTGCGCCTTTCAAAAGGAAAATAAACCAGGAGAGAGCGAGCTTGATATATGAGCGTTCCGTGTCATGGCTATGAATGGTGTATTACAGTGGACTCCCGGCCATGACGATCCAATTAAATCAACGCCCTGATTGCAAAATGAATGACTTGTAAAACTGTCCCCGCCCCTCCGGCAAGTAAATATCAAATTGCGAGCATTCTCCTCGGTCCTCGGTGCTCGGTCCTCGGTTTTCGCTCTTCCTCAACTGAAACTGCAGTTATAGTAAATGGTCTATTGATTGATGGCGCACACGAGGACGGAACCCATGTGCCGAGGCGGAAAATGGAACGGGCGTGGAAGGGCAGGACGTTCCCGGGTTCCTCGAACCTTCAATCAATAAGAAGGCAGAGCACACAACCGGCAACAGATTAGACGGCATTCTTTGTATGTCCTCGCTCCGGGTAGTTGAATTAATTCCATGCAAAACTTCTCCTTTGTACATTAGGGTCTCCCCTCGGCCAAGTGGGGGAAAATACCTCGAATTGTCCGCAGAGAGGCGGCCCGAAAATTGTTTCAATTAATTGTCATTGTTGCTTGCCTTGTGATTTGACAAAGTCTCCAGCAAATTAATGCAAATCATATACGAGTCCGTCCCGTTCGGCTCCGGGCTTTGGGGCTTTTCCGATTAAGCATTAAGTGCGGAAACAAATCACCGCAGCACAGATGAGAAATCGAAAAGTTTCCAGAGCCACCAAATAAAAGCCGGACATAAAAACTTTCCACTCGGAGAAACTTCACTGCAAATCCGTGTAAGTCCTTTAGTATGATTCGATGTGCCTGTGAGTGTGGATTAATTCAAAAAATGTACTGACTTTGGCTGAGTTTAGGAACCAGAGGATACTGTGGTGAAAGCTGGAATGTTTTGAGGAAGAGTTGGTTTTTCTTTCTTAAATATATGTTAGTGTACTTTGTTTCTTTAATCCTTTCTTCCAACTGGTTTAAAGAAACCCATTTAAGATTTAGGGAAAAAGTTAAACTAGTTAAAGTTCGTTAAGTTATTCTAATTGCCTTTACAAGGAAATTTTGTATGTCATTAAAAAACGTATTCCAATAATACGATAATTTTAGCTTAATTATTTTAATTCAAACACTCTACATCCTTAATTAATTATTATTTGGTATCTCTAAAACCTCTCTTAGTCCTATATTCTTCTTCTCTTAATGGGTATCCTTACAAAATGGAAAATGACTTGAATCGCTTTTCAAAGAGCTCAACATGCCGTTGTCACACACGCGAGGACGAGCTAAAGCCGAAAATAAAATCCGCTCCAGCTGTTGGTGGTCCTGCTGCTCCTGTAGGAGGAGGTGGTACCCGTACCCTCCTGATATCCCCCAGCATCCTTCCCCGGGCTGGCTGTCCTTCCCCAGGCAAGCGCTTACCCTGTGTGGCAGATTGATTTGTGGTCGAGTTCATGCCAAATTTAACTTTAATAGTTTTTACTGGATTTACTTTTAATTAATTTTGCGTCCACGTCACAGTCCCTGCCCCATTCCCGCCTCGTCCGGGTTTCAGTTACGAGCGCCAGTTCATTTGTAACGGGCCAAGTAAGGAGCAAAAGGCTTGGGTTTCTGGGCCCGAACTCTTCCTGCTGCAGCGTTTATCGTGGCCGCGTAAAGCGCAATTAATTTCGTGTCTGTTCTGAGCAGCAGTTGCCACGCCCACCGCCCGTACCTCCCTCCCTCATCCCCATTCCAGTTGCCGCCGCCGCCATTAATTATGAGATAAAACACTAAAATGTATCAAGTTGTTGCCTTGCAGCTGTTTGTTGCTGTTGTTCTTGTTGTTGCTAGAGTTGTTGTTGTGTTTGTGCAAGTGACAAAGTTGCCGCCACAAATTTACGTCTGGGAATTTAATTTTCACCCCCACTGTCTTCCTCCGTCTTGTTTTTCTGTTATCAGTTTCCGTTTTTAGTGTCGCCCCAAAAGACTTAACAAGAATTATTTTTGTCTTTATAGATCTGGAGAAAAGCTGAGAGCATATGTTTATATGTGGTTTTATAAAGTGGTGAGTACTTAAATTAAAAGAGAATAATATGGAATATAACTACAAATAATAATAGCTAATTAGAATATAAAAATATATAAAAAAATATATCATATTTAAAAATGTATTTGAAATTTTTAGGTGTTAGAATTATGTATTCATGAGTCTCTGTCTCTAATCAAGGAATATGGAATATAATAACGAATAATAATAGCAAATTAAGATTTTTAAATATATCAAAGAAGAAAAAAAACACCATATTTTAAAATATATTTGGAATCCTTAGGTTTTTAAAATAAATATTCACGAGTCTATAATCAAGAAAACCTGAATTAGGCTTTCTAATAAATATTTTCTTTTGGACATTATTATAAATTGAAGTATTCAACGAAAAATCTTTTAGGCACCATTTCAGGTACTTAAATCTAAACATTTCTTACTAGCTTGGCAAGCGTTTCTCCATAAAGTAAATATCACTTAAATTACGAGACCAAACCCCGAATATCTTAACTAATTTTTTTTAGAGGCTCTGCAATTTTTTTATGGTCAATCCCAATCTTGTAATTTAGGCCCCAAGAGATCAATCCGACTAAGCCTACAATAGCTCATTCGGGACCATTATTTACCATTATTCACACTATTTCGCTAACCAAAGAAGTAAGAACAATTACGTTGGAGGACATCATTAATTACGAATAAAAGGCAGCGACAATGCAATGCAATCGCTTACACCATCAGCATTCAATTTGATGTCAATATATGCCATCTTCAATTTCGGGAACACATGTCGCCGGCATTTGCAAATCAAATCCCCTGGGCATACAATCAAATCAGTCCTGATGATGATGATAATGATGATGATGCCCACGACCAGGATGACTTCCTCCTTCGAGGCGGAGGCGCTTTAAGTTGCTCTCGAAGCGTTGCCTGGCTGGAGACAGGCTTCTCAGGGGGGATTTCGGTGGTTTTCGCATGCATTGAATTGCAGATTCTTGGTCCTGTTTTAAATGCAGCTCACGCAAACAGAATCCCGAGTCATGCGGGGTAAGAAGGGTGCAAACAGCAGCAAAAAAAAAGTGGTAAAAAGGTCCTGATAAGATGTGGGAGAGCGACTCAAAAGTCGCTGGCAAAAGTATTCAGAAAGAAGTGCAGCTGCAAAAAAGTTTACATTTCCAGATGCCATTTTACTTTACTTTACTTTGCTGTTCAGCTTACATGACCGTGCGAAATGTACCTTCCCTCAGAGGGCTGTGGTTGGGGGTGGTCCTCTTGGGCCGTGTCCTTGTGTATATTTTTGTGACTTTTGGCGCCGCCTGCAAAGACAACAACGCCGTGGAGTTAAGCAACTTACTTAAGCAAGGGGAAAGGCCAAAGCCGAGGCCCGAGAAGGAGAAACGGAAAATGGAAGGCGACGACGACGCCGACGGGGTGTGGGAAAGCTGCTTTCAGGAAATTGTTGCATTTCGGTTTTGTATGTTGCCGCTGCGAGAGTCGTCCTCGCTGTGCAAAAGTCAGCCGAAATATACTTGACTTGACTTTTGCCGGCACCGCAAGTAGTAGAAAAGGGAAATACGGAAATACGGAAAACGGGAAAAACAAAGCAAGGAGATGGTGGCAAAAAATCGAGGCCAAAATGTAACGAGACATAAGACTCCACCTACTCAGTCTTAGGCATAGTGAGAAAAATTAGGGAAACCAATGTTTATATTCCTCATTATTTATTATTTCTTAAAAGGTAATAACCTTAAGCTATTAAATAATGAAAAAAGTTTTATAAAATCATATTCTAGATGAGTCTGCAATATTTTCTATAATAAAGCTTTATTTATTTGATTTAGAAACTTAAAATAACTTATTAACTTTTGTTAATAATTTAATACTTATTCTTAATAATGACTAGATTCAGGATTAATTCTCCTAACAAGAAAGAATATGGTTATTTTATTGTAAAGAAAACGTTGGACTTTATTTCTACTTTTACCCATTAAAATATTTTCAAAGAAAAATCATTCACATGGCATTTGTGATACGGAATAAGCTACCCAAATCATAAACAAATTTTCCTTAAAATTTAATTCCTAAGCCCATTAAGTTATTTTCGAGTTTCTCATTCTCTCAGTGTATGCATGTGCCTGTGTGAGTTGCGGCTGTGGCACGTATTTGTTTTAATAAAACTTTTGCAGCAAAACTTAATGAAATGTTGGCAGGCCTCAGCCACAGTCTCAGCTCCCAGTTGTGTGTGCTCGCTCGCTCCGTGGTCGACTGAACCCCAACCCCTGGCTCTTGGCTCTTAGCTCCTGGCCCCCGGCTTCCAGCTCTGGATCTGGGTCCCCTTTCCGCCGGAGGAAACCCATTTCGGGCCTAGCATGTTATTCGCAGCAGACAGGCCCAAGACATGAACATGTTCAGGCCGTGTCTGCAGGAAAGTTATGTTTGCGAGAGGGGAGCCGCTGCAGCTCGTTCAAAGGAAGTTGTTGATATTTACGCTCGAGGAATTCGGAAGAATGCCTTTCAATTAAAACAAGTGTGCAATAATTTAAATGTTTGTCCTGCGATTAGGGCGGGAGGCAGCCGGAGACCCCAAAATGTTGCAAATTACAGGATCCATCCCAGCGTTCTGCTCGATAATTGACTGTTCCCACGTCTTAATGTCTAATTGCCACTTTACGGGCTTTGACGTTTTTGTGGCTTACGTATAAAAACCAACAAATAGTGGAAAAACAGAACAAAAAACAAAGGAAAACGCATAACACACTGGCCAAAACCAAAGACAGCTTGTTAATTGGAAAGTTTTATGCAATTATAAAACTTTTTTCATTATTTTCTGGAATTTTTTTGCCCTGCTCCACGCTCCATACTCCATGCTGTTGCTGTTGATATTTTGTCGCTCTGTGCATACAATTTTGTGCAACTTGCAAATGGAAATGAAAATGAAAACGAGAATGGGAATTGGGATGGGGCTGGGATGATGTGGACGAAATTGTTTTTGCAGCCAAGGTGAGGTGAGGTGGCCGGAGCAATCCACTGGAAACTGTAACCGAGACGAACGAGTCCAACTCGTGTGTGACCAAAGTTAAAATGGAAATGCACTGGATCTCTGGCAGGATCTGGAGGCGACTGGGATGGATATGGGTAACAAAAACGGCAAAATGTCACTGCCAGCAGGGCCACGCTGGCCAACATGTCGCATGAGTGTTTTGTGCTAGCTGCAAACGCAAAATTAATTTCATTTTGCAACAACCCCCACACCCAGCTCCCACGCTTCCAAAGTGACAATTGCATGAGTTGGCAAAGTGTTTAGCATGAATTCCATTAAAGGCCAGCGGGCCAGCTTCCAGCGATTTGAGCAACTTTAAGAGGAAGCGGAAAGGGAAGCAAAATCGGCAGAGAGGCGGGCCAAATGAATATGTAAGAGGTCCCACTTGGCCATTTACGTATACAATTGATGTGGTTTGATTTTGTTATGGGCATTGCCTACTCCATAAACACAATAACAAGCCCCAGCAGCGGGTCGACATCGCCGACTAGAGGCAGTCCCAAATGGCCTCCATCCCAGTCAGCCAAATGAAACGAATGAATAAGTGAGGGCAGAGAGGCCCAGAACAGGTCGATGGTGAGTCCGATTTCGATTCCTATTCCTGCTCCTGCTCCTGCTCCTGCTCCTGTGCCGCGCCGCTGACAGTCAATTCAACGGAGAGGAGCATGTGCACATAATAGCTGCTAAGCAACTGCACTCGAGTGTATTTGTAGCCGTGTCTCTGTATCCTTGTGTCCATATCCTTGAGTGCTCTGCCGGTCGCATGTCCCAGTTGGCATGACAGGCTCTCGTTGGCCCCGCGTTCTTCATTTAAATGGTATTGAAATTGATTTCATTTGATCGCAAATTATTACATTTTATTTTAGTTCAAGCCGCTGACAAGGGTTCCGTCCCACATAAGGGCACCAAAAAATAAAATATTCACCTCTAAATTTCAATATTTAATAAATAATAACGTAAAGCATGGTTTAAAATCTATACTCTGTATTATTTATTAAAGCTTTTACTTAAGATTTCTATACATTTTTAAATATTTCTAAAAAATACAATAGTTTTTACAGATAAACTGTGTAAGTTAAATTTAATTTAAACTTTATACATGATATATTTAAATTTAATAGGGATATTTCTTAGGTATTTTCCTCTGTGTGAATTCAATCAAGCTTACAAGTATCTGAAGTACAATTGATGCTTATTAGTCTCGATTTGGCTTAAACTTGGAGCCCCAAACTCGCAGTGATTGTTGTTTGCATGCCAAGCCTGGCCGGAAGTTTCGAATCGAACACAAAATGGCGGCCAAGAGGGAGCCATAACTGCCGGCTAGGAGGGAGTAGTGCGTAGTGCGGAAGTGCCCTGTCCCGGGCTCGGGCCCGGACCCGGACCCTTTGTGTTTGCACCCGGGCAAATATAATAAATAACTTTTTGCTACTTTTCGTATTTGGACAATGCTCGACATGACTTGGGTCCTGTTTCTGTTTCTGTTTCTGTTCCTGCTTCTGTTCGTGCGCTTTAAACTTTGTCTCTCTAATGGCACTTCGATTGCCTCTCGGCTACAGGCTGCAGTCAGCGATAGCGATGGGAAAATCAATAGCCGGAGCTGTGGCCGGCCATATCTTTATTTATCGTGGCTGTCGGGGAACCGCAAACGGCAATCAGTGAAATATCCACCATTTGTCATGTCACAGTCCGAGCCTAATTTATCAATAATTATACTTTATAAACATTAAATGCGAGCATTGTGCGAAATCAATCCGGACCCGGACTCCATACCCGGATGTGGGCACTCCGTAATCTATTAATAGATAATCTTTTTTGCCCAAACGCTCACTCTCCCTCTCGCTCTCTCTCTCTGGCATGTCATTAATTACGTGGCGATCCGGGGGCGCCAGCCCCATCTTCCCATCGAAAGTAACGCCCGAGTCTTATCGGCCGTCCCCTTGGGGCAGCATTTTCCTTCGTTCTCTTTTTTTGCGGCCGTATTTTCATTAAATGGATTTCAATTATGTTCAGCACACACAGCCAAGGGGGAGGCGCCTCGCTTGGCTCTTCCCTCGGCCCTCGGTGGGAAACTTATTGCATAAAAATTTACAAAAGCAGTTAAAATGAAAAGGGAGCAAAAGGAGCGAAATGAACGACGGACAACAATTTTTAAAATGAATTCATTAAAAGTAAAAATCAGCGAGCGTGAGAGAAGAGAAATCACAGGGCAAACAAGACAGGACTGGACCCGGGATTCCTTTGATATTAAATACTGGAAGGACTCTTGCTTTAACCCCTAGCCTATGGTCCTTAGCCCTAGCTTTTAGAACTTAACCCTTGACCCTTTGTTGCCGCGCTTCGTCGCGCTGGCTGCACTTTATTTGGCAACTTAATCGCCCAACAGGCAGCAATTTAACAGGAATTTCCTGCCGCTTCTCAAGCCCAATTGTCGTGTTTTATTAAATTTCATCGCATTAAGGTTTAGCAGCCGTTTCCCTGCCCGAGGCTGTTATTCTTTCGATTCGTTTGCTACTTCAGGGTGATAATAATATGGCCAGAAATGCCATTTTTTCTAAGATATTCATTGTTATGAAATCAAAGGAAACTTATTCTTGTTTTTCTGCTTAATTAGGTATGTGAAGTTTTGCTCAAAATAGAATATTCACTTGGAATAATTTCAGGCAATTATATTTGCAATTATTTTAGACTACGGAGAATATTTCAGCCAAAGGTTTTAAGCTGCAGCTCCAGTCTTAATTAGTATTAATTTCCTCAAAGAAATATTTTCAAATCCACAATATTTATTATTAACAACAAAATTAAAATGACTTAATTCATAGAGTTCTTGGCCGCAAACTTTAAAAGTTTCCTTATTTTACTCCCGATTACTATTCGCTTTTTTGTGGTTTCTGTCTCAATTAGTTTTTAATTCGAGTGTCCAGACAGTCTTGTCTTTTCCGCCATTAACTCTTCCAGTTCCAGTTATAGCCGAGAGTTAAAACTGTAAAAAATGCATTTCTTTCGGTTTCGCCTCGCTATTGGGGGTGCTGGCCAAAATGGATTTAAGCATTTTTAAGTGTTTTGCAGCCGTAAAATGTTTATTTAGCATTTAAAAAAGTATTTGCTGCGGGGCACGTTTATGGGACGTTAAAAAAGGGCATCAGGCATCAGGCAGCAGGCATCTGCGGCCTTGTCAGGAGCCGCAGGAGCAAACAGACAAACAAAGTGGCTGAAATTTATTTAAAAACCCATTTAACAGGCTGGCCCTGTGGGAGGCGTCCTGGCGCCTGCGATGCTCTAAGCCCACATCAAACACAGCGACAGGATCTGGAGGGGGGGGCACAGGGACAGGACGGGAGCTGTCGCCAAGGGGCGCCACATCAAATGGTCAATTAAATTTCTGGGCATTTCATCAATGTCACCATTGCCAGAATTTCCGGGAAGCGCATTTTGTATTTATACATACAATTTGTTATACTTTTCGCTGCGCTACAGCGGCTACATGGAGATTACTCAAACAGTAATGATCTTTGCGGTCTTTTAAGAATATTTAACGTATAAATATGTTGACTCGGGGGTACAGGCTATGAGACTTTTATTGCAGGACTTGATTGATGAATGAAGGGAAAGGGAGAACAATTATGAGAAAATCACAGCTGTTTTACTTTATTACAATATTTTCTGCATCGGAATAATGATAATATTCAAGTTTTTTTTTAAGTGTACTTTGTTTGTAATTATCATTAATGCATTCATTATAATGTATTCATTAAATGGAAATAATTCGACCTTAACTTTTCCCTCTTTCTTTAATAATGGAATGTAACGTAAATAACGTCATTAGAGAGACCCACTTAGTATCCTGTAAATTCCTTTTGGGGCTCAGACCTCTGTAAAAATCAATTATGATGCCAAAACTGGCAAATCGCTGGGCTCGGGCTCGGGCTCGGGCTCGCTGCAAATGATCCAGCTCTGGCATCTGCCTGCTGGCATCCCGCGCTGCTCTGGAAATTATTTTAATTTTTCACACAACCGAGAAGCGGAAATTCCAATTAAAACGCATCAGCGCATTGAGATACTCGGCATCGGCATCGGCATCTGCATCCGAAAGAGAAACAGAATCAGAGGCAGGATCCGAATCGGAATCCAAACAAGGATGGCATCAAGCAGTTTTTTTCTGACTGATTTTCCATTTATTTGCGTAAATTAAAAAAAAAAAGAAAAAAGGAGAGAGCCGTCGACGAAATTGTTGCACACACGCAGAATGCACAGGACTGCAGGTCTCGCAGGACTGGGGCCCCAAAATAAATAAACTGAGATAAAGTGAGACGAAAGCGAAACGAAAATAATAATGTGCATATGTAAATAACAGCGGCGGCACCGGCAACAACAAGGATGTCAACGTAATTGGACACGCGCGCGCACACACTCTGGGAAAATGCGGAAAACCAAGGGGTTTCGGTAGAAAAATGCCCTGATTGCCACGGCGGCAGTGCGTCCCATCCATCAGAGCGTGTGTTTACTGTAAATAGACAAGCGAGCAGGACACTCCCTCCGCTCCTGCCAGTCCTGCTCCTCCCTCGGGCTCGCAATGACATCACAATTTCTTATTATGCAACTGTCATATGTGTTTAATTTGTGCCGCCCAAATGAATTTCCGATTTTGCTGATTTCAATTAAATTGAATTTCAATTAAATTTCGCCATGACAATGGGCCTCGTTCAAACACACGCACCACGTACAGGCGTCGTCGTATCGGAAAATCTCTGAATATATCGCCGTATCTTTGGACGTGTCTCGCCGGCATTTAAGCAATAAACAACATTTCGCTGGCCCTGGCATTTAAAATGTTATGCACAATTAGGAGTGCTAGATGAATGTGTTGAATGGCTGCCGGCCAAGTAATTACAGGCACAGGCCAGGCACACGTGACACATCACGCATAATGAAAAGTCGCACAAACACAGCACAACGATTGCACAATCACAATCGAAATGAAATGGCAATCTGCAATCTGCAAGCTGCAAAACAAGCGATATTATTTTGCTGATTTACCAAAGACAAACATAATTGAATTACGGAATGAGCGAACGGACATGGTTATGAACACGGACACGTATCCGGACACGGACATGGACACAGACTCCGTACTCCGCAGTCCGCAGTCCGTACTCCACACTCCAAAGTCCGCATCTGCACTCATGGACGGACCACGTTACGGCTACGTAACCTGCTCCTTAGTGTGTGTGCACTCAAACAATGCGCATTAAATTGGCAATTATTTGTTGTTGCTCCCTGATCGCATTTATACGTTTTTATTGCCCCGGCATTGAGGGGTGCAGCATGCACACATGGAAATCTAAGGAAAACCTCGCCTAATGCAATCTCAATTAGAATGGCCAGGATAATTGCCAGATACGATTTAGCCGGATTCGATTAGGTATGCAAAAGCGAAGCAAATGGGCGGAGGGCGATGAATAAACCGGATGCGCAGCAATCAAGGATAAGGTAAACGCTTTAGATGCATTTAATAGCAGGATTTGCCACAGGTTGAATATTAATTCAATCCGCAAACTACAAAAAGAAAATTGGACTTACATTGCAGTTCAAGGTTCAGTGTTGGCTTTATAAAATGGGTCTTAAGTCCAAGGAATTCGCATTTCAAATACAAAGAAAGGTATCCAGGTCTTTCTGGAATTTAATTTGAAAAGATTTGTTATTTTTGATTGAATAAGTACATACTTTGTATTTTGTAGCATTTTGTAAAGCATTTAGCGTTTTATGTTAAGATTCCGCCGAGATTAACTAAAATTATGATTAAAGCTCCGTACTCAGACACGCGAAAAGTGTTTCTAAGCATTGAGCCAAAACGAGAGGTCAATACTCACCCTCTCGCTCTATCGTACTGCTTAGAAACACTTTTCGTGTGTCTGAGTACGGAGCTTAAGTAAAAAGGAAGACTACGGTCACACTACGATTTTAAGAACGAAACCAAACACATAAAGAAGAGAAATCGACGAAATAAATAAGCATCTGCATTAAAACCACGATAACAAAATATTCCTTCGATAAATAAAGTGTATGTATCAAGTATCAGTACTAAGATAAGCTTTGTGTATAGTTGTAAGGTATTTTCTGTAAGAGAAACAACGGCCACAAAATGCCAAGCTACGCTGATCGACTAAAGCTTAAAAATAGCAGAAATTCTAGGCATATCCGTTTAAAAAGCCGGTTGCTTATAAATTTAACAGGACTTCACCCAATATAACCTTTCATACTTTTCTACTAATAGAAGGCAGCTGCCTATTTTAGGAAATAAATACTTAAACAAACAAAATATTTATCCATCTAAAATAAAATTGCTTTTTACAGCAGCCCAAAGGCAGACAAGCAATATTATTTGCCAGCCTAGACAAGTTTTTAATCAGTTTGTGATTTGTGGACAAGCAAAAACTAATCCCCTTTGCTCCCCAAATAAAAGCCATAAATTTCCAAGGAAAAATACATAAAATAAGGAAAAACGGCCGCTGGTCTGGCATGGTATAAAAAATTGCCTCAACACCCTGTGTTCCCTGAAAATTTAACCCTCTCCCCCTGGCCGCACTGCAAACTTGAACGATGGCCAGCGGACATGATTTGGATTCGGATTTGGATGCAGATCCGTGTACAAACAACAGCGGCTGGGAAAGCGCTTTTCGGGAGGGGCGGGGCCAGGTGGTTTTCACTCTGATTCGATTCATTTTTGTAATTGTTTTGCCCGGAAAATGCGGGACAGGAGTTGAATTGTTTGCCAGGCCGAACTGCAATCAAAAATTGGACTTGAAAAAAGCATGAAATTTAATGTTTGTTTGCGTTCGAATTGCATGTTTGTTTTCCTGCCGCAAGGCACTGGCTGGCGCAATTTTCCCACTATTTCCCCGATGTTGTTGCTGTGGCTGGATGTCACACGTGCTGGGCATTGATTTAAGCGATTATTTTATTTGATTTCTAATTAAAAATCATCGCAGCGGCTGCTATTGAGCGATTTTTTGTTAGCCACTCGTCTCGTCCTGCTGGACTTGCACTAGGATTTAATTAAATGCAAATAACAAATAGCAGAGAGTGCCGGCATAAATTATGCCAAAAAGGTACGGACCCGGACCAGACCGCTGTCAAATGGAGCGGCGGCTCGGCGAGCCTGAAGTGCGAGTTGGCCATTATTTATGAGTGCAATCATTCACATGATATTCTGCGGTTTCCCCTGCATTTATCACACAACAAACTTTTATAACACTTGCTCAACAAAAGGGTGTTCGTGTGTGCGCGTGAATGTGTTGCATTATGATTAATGCCTTCCGTTATGGGAGAACAATGTCCAAGGGTCTGGAAATGTATATATCCAGATTAGGGATGAAATATACAAGATATCGTGTCGGAAACCTAGTTTAATATTTAATCAAACCTTAAAATATTCAACCTAATTATCAGTCTTTTTTTACAATTTTAAACTGATAGGGACAAAGGAAATACTTGAACTTAAAGATGCTAAGTTTCGATGTATAGTTAAATATTAAATATTAATAAATGTAATTTTCCATATCGATACATATTTACCTCGCATTATAATTAATACCTTTCGTTATGAGAGAATAATGTCCAAGGGTCTGGAAATGTACATATCCAGATTAGGGATGAAATCCTAGTTTATCAAACGTTAAGAATTCAACCTAATAAGCAGTATTTTTAAACTGAGAGGAACAAAGGAAATACTTAAATTATAACAAAAGCGGCTAAGTTTCGATGTATAGTTAAATATTAAATATTAATAAATGTACTTTTTTATATCGATACTTTACCTTGCAATATGACCAAGTTAAAACTGTCATAAATTTCCTTTCAATCTTAAATTGTTCCTTTGCGTGAGCTTTTCCTAATCAACTCTCTTGACGTATTGATGTCTTTCGGCCCGAATGCCCATCAAAGCGTAATTAAATTCTGACTTCGACCAGGTGCAGCGAGCAACTCAATCTATATGAAAATCAGTTGCTTTAATTAAATTTCGATAACTGAGCACAGTTTGCACAACTCAAACGCACATTGCACGAAGCTTGATTTAAGGCCACGCGGAATGCCCCCAAAATGGCAGCATACGAGTTGTGGGGGAGGGGTATCTGGTGGGTGAGGGGTAGTGGGGGAGCAAGCATAAACAGAAAACTCATTAAAATCATAAAATGCATTTATGACAGCCTTGTTTGCTCTGCGGGGCAATAAAGAGGTGGCCGAGGCGTTGCTGAAAAGTGTCAAAATCAAAACCGAGGCGCTGGGCAAAGTTGTACGTCAGTCAGCCCGGCCGGTGTGTGTGTGCTGTGCGAGTGTGTATCCTGGCTGCATCCTGCTCCTGCCGTTGTCACACAATTATGCGTACAACAGTCCCCGGCGCTGTTGTTGTAATTATGTTGCCGGCTGTAAAACAAACTGCCAACAAGGACGAGAAACAAGAGCTTCCAAGAAGATGAAGAAGCAGCCGGAGGAGCAGGAGCTGCAGGAGCGACAGGAGGTGTAGCAGACATGGCGAAGACAACAACGCTGCCAGGCAACATGCACTGAAAGAAAATCTTTGAGCATAATCGATAGAATTGAACTTAAGATTCTGCAAAAATGTTTGATAAAGTTAGTCCTTAGTGTCTTGAAACTACTTGATAGTTCAAAGTTCTAAATGCTTAAGTTACTTGAAATTAAGTATCAGTTTCGGTAATTTGTTCTGTGTAATCCTGGATAGCAGCCAGGAGCATCCGTAGCCTGTGCGATTAATCATGGCAATCCCGAGTCTGCTGCAGCTGAGTTGAAATATGAAAAGCGCGGAGGAAAAAGCGGAGGCGCTTAAAGAGACGCGCTGAGCGCTTTGCGGCGACAGAGGCACTTCAATCAGGCTCATTCCCCATGCGTTTGACAAGAAGTTGCACTGAATCAGGGGCAGACAATGTGCTATTTGCTTGGCCAAACAAGCCATTGCCCCAACCATCTAGAGTTCATCTTTATCTTTGGCGAGCTTGTTCTTATTACCGAATGGCTGGATGGCTGACCACGTTTTCGAGTTACTGCCCTTGCTCCTGACGCCATTCATCTGGCTCTCGACAATTTTTCACTGCATAACTCAGGGCGCCACGTACTTGGAGGTCAGGTCCTGCCAAGGATCTGCCCCTTATCTGCAATCAGTGGCCTGCACAATTTCACACATGGCCACATGGTTCGATACGTTTGATTAATGCCCCGCCATTGAGTGCATGCCCCGGTCCTGGCCAACTTCTAAACAACTGCGAGGAGTTGACTTTTATTTGCTCCTCCTCCTGGGAAGGGGAAGGTCTGGGGCAGGACCAGCGAAAGCTTAGGGCTGACTTTGACGCTGAATCAACGAAATCAGAACGTGCGGGTCCCGCACACATTTCCATCTTCATTCGAATGCGAGTTGCCATTTCCATTTGCATTTTCCATTGCGATTCCATTTTCATTGCCGTCGCTGATGCTGATTACCATTTCGCATTCATTCCTCATCATTTGCTCAGCATGTCAGTCAGTCAGTTAGTCCTTCCACTGGTCCTTCGGTTCCTCAGTCCCCATCTCCTCCGTTGAGTTCAGTCAGTCAGCGGGCCTGGCACATCGGCTCGTCTATTTAGCTGATTGTCGTCTGGTGGCGGCAGTAGTCCCGGTTTCTGGATTCTAGCTCCGGCCTCCTAGATCCTGCACTCAGAAATATGATTTACTAAACTTTAGAAAATTTTGACAGGTATAAGAAAAGGAAATCTATTTTCAATATTTTTAAATAATTGCCAGAACATTTAAAACACCAATCTTTTATATTCATTTCCCGTTCAAAAAAAAAAAAAAGGTTTAATACTTACTTCCTGGAACTTCAAATACTTGCTTTCTTTTTGTTTTGTAAAGAAAATCGCCCAAGATAGATTTTCTTAGTGTGGTTCCTGGCTGCTCCTGCTCCTGGCTGCGTGTGCTCAGCATTTTTGTTGACATATTCATTGGGAAACCCAATAATGTCGGATTTAAATGCTCGACGGCGTGTGTGCTTCAAATTGAATTTGGCCAAACATTTCGCGCGTTTGTCACGGAAATTGAAAAGCGTCTTCCTGCAGCTCAAACAGTTTGAGCTTGGGGTTCCTTTTCCCTTATTTTTTGCGGTTCCGCTATCGCCGTCATGAGACGACAAAAGTTGTGTAAATTATTTTGCCATTGCTCCTGTCAGCACTCCGTCGCCTCGTCCTTTGTGCATCCTTTTGACACACTTTGACGTCACTTGCAAGTGCAGACCAGCTAATTTCCAAGCCACCAGCATTTCCGTCAGCCAGCGAAGGAGCATTGATGAATGACAAGGGAATGCAGTGGGAGAAAAGTTACAATTCTCGACTAAAAATAGGATTTCCCTTCGTTTTCCAGCTGGAAAATAAACTTTTACAAGTCTTCAAGCTTTTATATTTAAGTTAAACATAGGAAAAAGAGTGGAGGTTCACAACTAAAGAAGAATGTTAAATAGTATTTCATTTTACATATAATACTTTAAGATTTTCTTTTAAGGAAGAGTATTCGGTTGTTTCTAAAAGGAATAATAACTTAAGATGTCTAAGCATTTTTCTCAGTGCCACTTCCACGCAGGTAATTATTCTGAAACTGGTCAGCGAAGGGCATTTGCCTGTCGACCTCGACTCGCTTCCGTTTCCCTGATTAATGAAAAGTGCAATCTGAAGTTGCTTCCTTTCACTGCACACTTGATGTACAAAGGGGCGAGAGTGTGCAACTCTCAGAGACTCAAAGCGAAAGCGAAGACGATGGGAATGGGGCTCGGCGATTCGTTATGGAAAAGGGAATATGGATAAGGACATGGGAATGGTTATAGTGATGCTGATGGGGCAGACTCATCATCATCATCATCGTCGTTGGCAGCGGCATCTCATCTCATCTCGTCTCATGGCTCGCCACAAGCCACTTTAGAATCCCATCGATTTTTTTGCCTTGGCTTTTAGCCGCGCTCGCCTTTGAGTCTTTCGGGTGCTTGCCGTTGCTGGCCGCTTTATGCATTTCGTAGCCACTTTGATGACATTACCAGGAGCGATGGCCACCGGACCGCCCAGTAACCAGTAACCAGTAGCCTCGTCCTGCTTTTCGCTCCGTCATGGCTTAATGGCATTACGCCCGATGCCCTCTCTTTTTTTGTGCGGACTTCATCAATATCAGCAGCTTTTTACAATAAATTAAATCAATCGATCAAGCCCCGGCAAAAACTGTGCCAATCAATTAGTTTCCCACACACACAAGGGAGAGCCGGGCCGGGCCGGCAATAATTTTAATGAAATACAAATATAAATGAAGCGGCGAACAAACAATGACAGCCTCCCTCTATGGCCTCCCCACCGCCATGGTCATCAATCGAGCAACTTTTCACAGCGAATTTTCTGAAAATTATTTCAAGCACTTGCCCGATTAGAGACGCCATGTTTCCAGCTGTTTATCTAAGCCATTTTGCGGCAACGACGGCCCTGGCTCCCGGCCATGTGCCGGGAATCTCAAGTAGTTCGGATAACCTGCGCCAAGAGCGAAAATGCAAAACAAACAAATAGCGATGGGAAGTACAAGGAATAAAAATGGGCAAAGCCTTGATGGGGCTTCGTTCAAACGAAATTCGGGATGCCCTTTAGTGGTTAATAAAATGGCTGTGTACGGAGCCCATAAAATAAGGGTCACTTAAATGGGCTTACATAGTGCGAGTTTAAATTAGGGAAGGGATCCTACCAATTACGGGTGTAATAAAAGTCTCATAGGTTGTATTGTTGGTTTTAAAATATTGCTTACTCATTTAAAAGGACTTATAAATTAAGATGGTAATAAAAGTAACTGGTTACAGCATCATAAAAGTGTTTTTGGGTCTTACTGTAGGTATTAAAAGTGGTACTTCCTTATTCAAAAATAAATGTACCACATATAAAGGTGTATTTCTAAAAATAAAGAAATATTTGGTAAAATATTTTTAGAGCTTGACAATCTTTAATACTTTTCAAAGTTAAATTATTACTAAATGTTACATTCAACAATATTAACTTACAAATTGTCTCATCTTTAACTAAAACATATTCCAAGAATTTGAAGACAGTTAATGTTTAATATTATATGTATTTCAAGTCTTATTTTGTTATGAATTTGTAACTCTATTTTATATATTTTTATTTAATTTTTTAAGCTGCAAAGAAAATAAGTATTGTCAAACCTTTAGACCCAGTCCTTATACCCTTAAGAAAAATAATCTCCAAGACCTTATCGAGTGGCAAAAAAAAGCGGCGGAGAAAAACGACGAAACGAATGACAAATTTTAATGTCAATAGCCGAAGACGTGCAAAAAGGACGAGACGGTGGACAGGCGGGGACTTGGCTTGGGCTCTGGGAGGACCAGGACCATTTGCTCTTTATCTGCCGCCGCTTTTCATGTTCATTTTAATTTGTCCAAATGTCCTTGCAGCGGGCACAAACGATTTGTTTTGGCCTCTGTCGCTTTATTGGGGAGGCATTTTCTTTGGTTCGTTCGGTTTCGGGTTTCGGTTACGGCTCTTCGCAACGGTTCTCTGCCCCTTCCGGGTTTATTTGTATTAATGAAATAGACATTTTGGGGTCATGCTAAAGTGATTTTTCAACGTCTGCCAGGAGCAGGCTATATGCTGCCACCACACATCCCTGTGCCCTGTCCATGTCCTTATCTCCCCGGTGGCCCATTGTTGATGTTGTTGCTGCGGCGTTGGTTCCATTTTTTCCGTGTTTATTTTGCCTTTGTCTTGCTGCTGTAACCCGGGGCTCCGCCTCGCTCCTTTCGATTTTCCTTGGTTTTTTGCATCGGTCGAGAGCGAGAATGTCGCCGGCGTTGCCGTCGTCGTCGTCGTAGCTTTTCAGCAACACTCGCACAAAGTGAAACTAATGGCAGTTAGTTTTGTTAAGTCGATAAAACTGTCAGTGATATGGCAGATTGTGTGGCAGCAGCCAGCGGCAGTAGCAACAGCAGTAGCAGCAGGGTACCCTTAACCCTTACCCCCTGCCTCCGCAGCTTTTGTCACCTAACCCATTTCGTGTTTTTGATCCTGCGACAAAAAAAAAGGAGCCACGCGGCAACCAGATACAGTTGAGCTGGGTTAAAAAGTTAAATGAAGTTGCTGCAGGCATTAAATTTCCGTCGCCGCGAACACCGAACCCGAATTTACACGAGAACGGGGCCTGTGGGGGTGGGGTGAGTACTCATAAAGAATGCAGGAGTTATGCAACACCCAGGCATCCAAATATCCTGGGAAACCCCATATATCTCACCCCCTCTCGGGGCGTGGCTGTTGGACAAGTAAGTGGCATTTTATGTTCATTTGCAGCGGCTCCTTCTCCAATGGCAAGTGGCAAGTGGCAAATGGCATTGTGTTTTATGTTTTCGCCTATGCGAGAATGCACCCAAAAGCGCCAAAATGGCGGCGGGCGGAAGTGGCAAAAGGTGGCTTAGAAAATGGCTGACTTATTTAGGCGACAACGCGGCCAAAATGGCGCACATTTTTCGTCCTTTCGCCGCTCGTGCAACCTTCTGCAGGATGGAGCATGGTAAATGACTCCGGTGCCATGTCTTCATCATCGTCGGGCTTTCAGCTTATTACTTTTGTGCGATGCCACTGCCATGCATATTCCCATATTTGCAGAGGCATCGGGCAAGGGGATTCCCCCATACTTGGTGTGTGTTTGTGTGTGTGGCCAGGTAGCTGCGAATTAATTATCGCATATCGCTGGTGGCGCACGTATCCTAAATCAAAGCATTTAACGCCGCTAATCCCCTTAATGTATGAGCCCGTTGAGGAAGCACTCCAATTTCAGCTGAACAATTCGTAAGGGTGAACGGTTAACACGGAAAAAAACCATCTGACATTCTTAACTTTATCACTTTAGAGACAATTCTGCTATTTGTAGTTTATAGTAACTTCGAGTTTCATCTTGTATTTCAAGAAATAAACTAAATTAAGCACAAACAACAAACAGAGTAGTATCACCTCTGTAATGCCTTTATTTTATTTATATATTTACATACTCTAGAATAAACTCTACTAAAGCTAAAATGGTTTTAAAAATGATTATTTTATGTTTTAGATCATATTTAATTCTCTTGCTCAACGCCTTAATTACAATAAAAGAGTCTAGGTTAGGTTTACTCCTAAAATCTTTGCTAAAATATTCAATATAAAATCTAAATCAGTTTCAGAAATGCCCCCAAAAATATTTTTTATTTTTTTTTCCTGTGTACCAAGTTTCCCCGGCAGCGGTTCCAACGTATTTAGCAAATTAAAATTAAAATCCCTGGCCAGGCGAAACCGCAGAGCAAAAGAAAAAAATGTATATAGTATATATAGCCAAGTTGCAAGAGGGCCAACGCAACGACAGTTTAAAATCTCCAAGGAGCACGAGCGGGTGTCCTGCTGGGGTCCAAAAGGGACGACAGCGTGGCCAGGTCAGTTCGCTGTGATTGGCAGCAGTAATCAGGCAAGTTAATTGCCCACGATTTAGCGAAGTGGAGGAAAGGACAAAGGGACTTTCCAGGCGGGCAACTCGTGAGCGGGAGTCGTGACACGCGGTGCTTCTGACGTTAAATTAATGGCGGTTCAAGCTGACCGAAACCGCCTTACTCAACATCCGGTGGCATTAAATTGTTTAAATTGCGCTGATTAGAAATAGGGAAACCAGTCTCAATTCAACATAAAACAATTAGCCTTAATTCTGTTTTATAAATATGACCAACAGTAAGTTATACCATTATTCAGGGCTTATTGTCTTTAACTTTCCAAAAAGCTTTGCTTAGAAATCGAGAAAGTTCTCAGATTTCAAGAGGAACTTTTCAAATATTATTTAGCCTTCGTAAAAAGTCAAAAAAATTAATTTAGAGTATGCATAACTATTAATATTCTTTCGGGAATAAGGAAATAAAAAAACGAACACCAAAACTCTTCTCCCTATAAGCGACTCTTAAGGGCCCTCATAAAAGAACTTGTGGAAAACTAGCCAGAATGCATATTTACAAAAAGCAAAAATAAAAAAAATGGAAAGCGGAGGGAACGGAAGTTTTAAAAGAACTTATTTTAATCGATTTCAGTTCCACAACAGATTGAACCCTTGGACATTCTCTGGCCCCACGCTTACATTTAGTTTTCTTTTCATTTTACATTTTGGGACCAGGGCCTGGCTCCGCTTTTTGGTCACATGCGGAGCCCGGATCTCCCTCAATTGTTGCCGTCGTGCACTTAATCGCAAGTAGAGCCCATCAATCGAATTGGAGTCCACCTACATCATCGTCCTCGTCCTGCTGCCGGCATCACATTGACGTAGGTGACTTCGGCGCTTCCTGCTTGGGGTTCTGGTCAGGACAGGACAGGGCCTGACCCTCGTTTGCCTCGGCTAAATCTTGGTCATTTGTGACGCTATTTCGGGGTGGATGAGGTTGGCTGCGCTTCCTGTCCATGGGACTTATTCACTGAGAAAAATAGGTGCAATCAAAAGTAAGCACAATCTAAAAAAATATTTCCCTATTTATATGCAAAGTTATGCCAATTGGAAACAAATCAGAAAATATGCAATTTAATTTATTAGGAATTAAACGCTTGTAAGCTTGTTACGAAAAGTAAGTTTACAGTTCCTAAAATTTGCATTGATACATTTTAAATTAGGTTTAATGGTGAATATCACTAATATCATTTATTAAAATAAATGTAAACCCTTGTTATTTTAATGTTAAGATTAAGTTTCCTGTATTTTTCAATGTGTTATATTTGTTTATCGTTGCCGACCGGCCATTATCGTCTATTGGAGCAGCGTTATTAACGTTTGCTGCCTGTCAACATTGAAAATTATATGCCTGGCCACCACACACGTGATGGGTGACCATCCCCGCAGCACCACCTCCCGTTTCATCTTTCACCCAACCACCCTGCCCCTGACTAAAACTCATTCTCCTTCTCAATCTCAGTCTCCCTTGCAATTTTTTTACGCTTTGGCTTTTCTCGCATTCATTACGTGAGCTGTGTGGCTGATGGCGTCGTTGAATGGGAAAGGGGCGTGGCACCCGCCCCCGGACCACGCCTGCGTTGCCATTAGCCCAGCAGGAGAAGCGTTTCATTTAGCCCTCGTTGTTTTTTTTTTTTTACTGCTGCTGGTGCGGTTTTGGGGCGAAATAAATCAAGAATTTTTTACAAATTTGTTGTCATCATGTTGACATTTCCGACGTCTTTATCGACTCCTGTGTCGGACGGACGAAGCGGCCAAAAGGCCCCGGCCCGGCCCGTTGTCACCGAATTTCCATGGAAAATCCATAAAGCCGGATCCGGCTAATGGGAAATGTCTGTGAATGCAGACAAAAAGTTCCATTTGCCGGGAGAGTGTCCGCCTCAAATTGGGATTCTCTCCGAACTTGGCTTAGTGCGGCGGAATTGGTTTCTGGTCCTCCCCACCAAGGATCCTTGGAGCCGAGGCACTTGAATATATTATGAGACGTGCTCCAGAGACGCTCACAAATTATGTCAATTACGGCGGGGACACAACATTTGCAGCGAGTTTACTGCAAATGCGACACGAAAATGATGCGAAAAGTGCAGAGCTGCGCAGCAGCACAACAAAACGAAATTATCGAATAACAAATGGCAAAGCAGCGAAATGCAAAAAAGGACCATGGCAGGACGAAGCAGCCGCAGCGCCATCCGCTTGACGTTTGTAACTTTCATAAGAAATTCAACACTTCCGCTGCCGCTGCTGCTGCTGCTGCTCATGCCAAAAGAACTGCAACAGTTTTCCCCGGCGTGGTGCAAATTAAAAACAAAAAGAGTGAGAGCAGGGAAAACGGAGCCAAGGAAGTCGCGGCCAAGAAGCTGCCGTGAATAAAGAATTACGTTTTATGTTCTATTTGCATTCGCCATAAAACTCGGCGCCATCGAGCGGCAAACGGAGCGACATGAACATGAACATGAACACGAACGTAGCGGCATCATGAACGCCGGCCAAATGACTTCCGTTTCCGCCGCTTAAGATGGCGCGTGCATCGCACTCGCACACACACACAGCAAGGATCCTGGCTGCCTTGCGGGAGGGCGTCGGCTCCAGCAGGCGGAGATATCCGCATCATCATCATCATTTGTTTTTGCCCGCCCGACTGCCTGCTGTGTCCACTGCTGACATGTCGGCTGGCATGCTGAAAAATTGCATCAAGTATAATGTAAATCGTGTCATTTGTCAATGGCAGATGGTCGCTCTTCCTGCGGACAACTGCTCCGAATAGTAAATGGTGAATGGCGAAAGGCGAATGGCGAGGCGAAACCTCCTAATGACAATTGGCATGCCCGCAGGAAGTTTGCACGGAGAAAAACAGAGCAATTTGGGGAGTAAATAAAATCAGACAGTTTCAAGGAAGTCTAGCTTAAATATAAGCTTCTAAAATAATATAAATAGTGCTCCTTTAAATTTCGAAATACATTTAGTAAGCTTTAAACTCAATTGAATACAAATATATTTTCCTAAAAAAAGCCACAGAATATCAAATGAAAATTGCCATTTAAATTACAATAAATTTGGCTGTCGTTTCCATTATTACATTTCAAGTCCATCAATTATTTAGTTCAAATAATAGACTTCTACTGCTGGTCCCTTGGCATTTTGCTTTAATTTTCCCAAATTAAATTTGAGTATTTTTTGCTTTAATTCGTTAGAAGTTGTAAATGGCATTAAAAAGTTTCATCTGTTGCAAATATTGCTCTGCTGCTCAAAATGGGAGTTTTGTTATTGCTTAAAGTGCAAAATACATCAAAATAAAACTAGATACATTTGTTGGCGGTTTTTTTCCCCGAGTGGTAACCATCCATTTCCCCAGAGTTCTTCCGAAAGCCACTTCGCTGGCTTTACGTTCTCCTTTTGGGCTGGATTACCCATACGCCCCGTCGTACGTCGCGTTTAATGACTCTTGGCTAAAATAGTTTGCCAACAGTTTCGACTCTCCCTCGCACATTAACGCAGCCAAGGCGTCGGACCAGGCCGAGCTGCGCAAATAATTCAATAAAGCAACTTTCGGCGAGATTAATTAAATATTTCTGTCTAATTTGACGCAATTTATGCAATGCCGGGGGGAGCTGGCTGGAACCAAAATGAAGAGGGTGCAGAAATGAGCAAAGTTTGCCGAGCAAACTTGCTTATCTATTCGATGGCTGCTTCTGGTGAAACTTTTATTAATTACAAAGGATACACATAAACATTAGCCGGCGAGCGCGTCACATTTGTGAATCGAGCATTCGAGTTACTTAGCTTCCGTTACGGACCGGCTTTTTTTCCTGCTACTGACTTTTTTTCCTGGCAAAAACTGTCGAGGATTAGCCGCAAGGACAGCGGCAAGTGGTCGTCGAGTCTGGCAAATTATGCAACTTAATGCGCTCGTATGGCGGGCTACATAATGCATAATTAATTTGGCCCGACATGCACAACCTGTTGAGCCGCAGGAGCACTCACCTTGGCAGTCCTTCACTTCACTCCACTTCACTCCTCCGCCCAACCGCCCCACTCGGTTGCCATTCCAACTGAGCCGCTGCCTCATTGAAAAGTGGCATAACGAGCTCTTGTGCCCCGGCTTAAAAGCGCTTACAAATTGCTACATGAAAATGTCTGCCAAGAGTGCCGAGGGCTTGGCGGGGAAGGTGAGGAAAATGGAAAATGGCAGGGCCAGAGGGCGAGCGGGTGAGCGGGGGCTTTCATCAACACTTCGGGCCAGTTGCAAAGGGCAAGTTGAAAACTGAAACTGCAATTGAAGCGCTTTCCGCACACACACACCCGGGAACACTCGCACACCCGTACAAAAACACGGAGACAGGAAAAGCGAAGAGTGAAAAAACCTCCGGCTTTTTAATGAGTCAAGTGGCCAACACGTGAAACACTCACGCTCTGCACTGGGAAAATAAATCTTAAAACGAGAAAGAAAGCTAACTTCGGTAAACCGAAGTTGGTATACCCTTGCAGTCTGCAATTGGATCATTGAAAATCGAACCATTTTAGTAATGTTGAAAAAATATAGAATTTTGTAAATTTTACATTTTACATGTAGAATTTTACATTTTCACATAAATTGACCGATCGCTTCTATGGCAGCTATATGATATAGTGGTCCGATCTTAATGAAATTAAAACCGTAATTCTAGAACCATAAAAAACTGCTATGTCTGAAAATTTATAGAAATACGTTGAAAAACAGAGAAGTTAAATTTTTTTTTACATTAATTTCGCCATCATTCCTATGGCAGCTATAGGATATAGTAGTCCGATTTCGGTCATTCCGACATATATACTGCGTGCTAAAGAAATAAGACTATGCTGGAAATTTCAGCCCGATAGCTCAAAAACTGAGAGACTAGTTCGCGTAGAAACCGACAGACGGACAGACGGACAGACAGACGGACAGACAGACGGACATGGCTAGATCGACTCGACTGGTGATGCTGATCAAGAATATATATACTTTATGGGGTCGGAGATGCCTCCTTCACTGCGTTGCAAACATCTGGTCAAAATTATAATACCCTCTGCAAGGGTATAAAAAAGGGTAAAGATTTGAAAACCATTTAAAAGGGTGCCTAAAAGTAGGCTATACAAATGCTTGGTGAAGTAAATAATGTTCGAGTCTTGGTGTATTTTTAAGGTATATGTTTAGATTCGGTTATGGATTTTATATTATTTTATTTCATAATATTGTTACATATTAATCAGAGGGGTTTTTCTTTTTAATTAAATACGTTTTAAGGATAAGTAAACGGGGAAACAAGTTTTTAAAAAAGGGTAAAGATCTGAAAGCCATTTAAAAGGGTGCCTAAAAGTAGGCTATAAAAATGTTTAGTGAAGTAAATAATGTTTGAGTCCTTGGTGCCTTTTTATGGGATATATATAAATTTGGTTAGGGATTTTAGTTTATTTTCTTCCTTCAAAATGTTAGTCTTCAATTTGCTAAAAGCTTCAGTTATAGGATAGCACTTGAACATACCTTAGCCTGGTATTTTATTCTCCCTTTATTTCTCCCAGTGTACATGTGTGTAATGACGCACAATTTGGCTGACTTTTGTGCGAGAGTATTCGCACGAAATAAACCGTTTTGCCTTTGAGCCGAATTGAGTTTCATTTGAGTTGGGCCCGTCGTTGATTCGTTCACTCGGTTTCGCTTCGCTTCGTTTTCGTTTTCGAATTCGGGCGTCATGCCAACGCCTGAACGTTTGAGTTTTTGCACTGCACTGCTTTTATAATTGCATGTCGACTCTTAATGAGCTGGGCGCCATGCAATTTGTACTTTCGCTGAGCAAACAGCGAAAAGCGAACGGCGAACGGCCAAAAGCAAAGGATTTTCCTGCCACTTGGAGTTGAGGGGCTCCTTTCCTTTCCGTTTTTGTTGTTCCGCAGTTGGCCTGCTAAGTGGGCTGCAGCTGGCTGCTGCTGGCCGGGGAAAGTCTGCGGGAAATACTGGTGGAGCGGGGCAAAGTTGGGCTCTTGTTCAAATGGATTTCGCTCGTAAGCGAAATAAAACCGCACAACTCAAAATGAAATGAGTAAATTGCGGTTGAAGTTGCCAAAAGCTTTGGCACTCCTCCGCTTTCCTTTTTTTTTTGTCCTTCGGGATATGTGGTTTTGGGTTTTCGGTGGCCCCACATCTGCTCCACTTTACATAGAAATAAATTTGGAGGGTTTTAAAGATTTAGCTTTGGTTGTATCAGAATTTAAAGAAGAAACATGGTAAGAATAATTATATAGCTTTAATAATAGTTCCAAATATGACATTTACATTTATTTTACGACAATAGTCTGAAATTTATTTTTTTATTAAATTTATGTTGCAATAATTGCCGAAATGAGTTCCCAATACGTGTATGAAATATGAAGACTTATCCCTTACTCAAAAACACTTAATTTTCTCTAATCTAATCTTGTTTCAATTTCATCTTCTTTCAGTGCATCCCACGTTGGTTTTTGGCTCTGAAGTTTCGCCAGCGAAATGTGTAAAAAATAACTTTCAACACAACTGGCAGCCATAAAGATTTAAGCGATAATAGGATACACAAAATGAATGCGAATTTTCCAATTCCTAATGCCAAAACGAAGTCAGAGGCTAAACATATACGAGTCGAACAGCATAAACAATCCTGACAGGACCTGGCAAGCGAAGCAGCACAGGGAATAGTAGACGGAGCCGCAAATCCAGGAGCAAGCCACGAACGAAGCCTGTCAGTGGGTGGATTGCTTTAAAGCTGATGCAAAAAATATTGCGTATACGCCCCATTATGCCTTCCAACAAGCACACGCAAACAGCGTCAGCGTCAGCGATGGAAGAGTGTGCGGCTGGCAAACAAGGACGGCGGTCCAGACATCTAAACCATATATCGTATGTATAATTGAAAACAAATTTTACTGCTTGTAATTGAGTGTGTTTGTTTGCGTGCCAGTGCTTGTGTGTGTGGGCATGTCTTGATATCGATAACAAATGCCACAAATTGAATTTAAATCATATTACATACAAACAAGCAACACAGACACAACAAAACAGGCCGCTTTCGGGTTCGAGTTTGGGTTTAGGTATTGGGATTGGGATTGGGATTGGAGTCTTGGTCGCGCCATCGCCATGTTCGCTTGTTTTATTTATGGCTGCAACAGGAAGGATAACAACAGCAATTGCAGCTATATCTACACAAAGAAATAAATTGAATCTTCATTAATAAAAAGATTTAAATAAAAATAATATTTTTAAATTCAATATAAGAAAGCCAAATCCTATAGCAGTAATTCCCCAAAATCAAATAAAGAACCTAAAGTAAATCTGGCTGACTCTCTCTCCTTTTCTCACTGTGCATCGAAAACGGAAGTCTGAGCAGCGCCTTGGGTTTTGCATTGAGCCGCATTTGAATTCGGGTTTTGAGATTTTCATTTTATGCATTCACTGCACACGCTGAGCCGAAACAAGCCAGCCAATCTCCCCGAATATCCTTGCGAGGTCTGTGCTCCGCACTCGCTCCTCTTAATTGTCTGCTCGGCAGCGGCATGCCATAAATTTATGCATTGCATTCTGCACTTGCACTTCCCCGGGAACTCGAAGGAGGATCACACCCCAACCGAAACCGAGCTCATCCGGCACATCCTCAGACAAAGACCAGACGGAGGCCGTAAATAAATGTTTGATAAGCCATCCGTTCGTCCAGTCAATGTCATTTGATGGTGAAACTCTCAGTAAAGCAATTAAAATCGAACTTTAATGGAAATATTAAATGCTTTTGGAGTTACAAAATATATTTGACCAACAATTGCCGGAAAAGGGCGAAATAGAGCCACGTTAATCCTTGGGGTATTTCGACCAGATATCGAACTCGGAAAAATCCATGTGAAGTGTAAATAAGCGGGCACTAAGTTATGGGCTCAAGTCAATTCCGACACTCCAGGTGTCGATGCATGCCGACACGATCCGGGAGCTGAATAGAGTTGCTCCTGGAGTCTCCCTCCTTTCTCTCTCGGAGAAACGTGTTTTGCCATGTGAATCTGGATTTAGGACGTGACGCAAGTGCGTGCTGAGAGGATGAAGACGAAAGCTTTGGTAGGTGCATTTCTTATTGACGTTAACATTTTGCTCGGTCTTTGTAACGTGCTGCAATGCTAAATACAAAACAGAAAACTTAAAAGAGAAAATACCAGGCTTAAAATCCAGAAGTACAGTGAAAATTGTATTATACTGAGAGATGGGTCATTAAAACAGCCAATATCTATTTAAAAATATCTTTAAAAATAATTTAGAGCTTGTTGCATAAAAAAGCGAACATTAAAACACCACAAAACCATTTGAAAATCAATATATAGACCTTTCTTTCGGATCGATTATTAATTTAAAAATGGTTTCATTTTATAGGGAATATTTAGTTCATAATTCACAGGATTTTTATGATTCTTATAGAATTATTTTGAGGATTTAGAAATTCCATTTAGTGGCCTTACACACTTGTTTCTCTCAGTGTTCCTACAGGACAAATAAGCAGATTGTAATGGCAAATGCAAGCAATGAAGCGAGTCGTACCCATGGCTATACATATGCACACCCATGCCTCACGGCCAACAGCTCACTCCCAAGAGGTGTCCTGGTGGCAGGAGTCCTTGCACCAGTACCTTATATACCGTACATCATGTCCGGGGCATTGTTGCTGCTCCTGCACGCGCCGCACGATTCTGCAAATAAATACAAATAACTTTGATTTTGTGCCCCCGTCTCTCCTCGGGAATGGCTGCGAGGCGGGACCCCACCGGGCTCCCAATCCCAATCCCCGAGCGTGTGACGTTCAACAGAGAAGCATTCAAATTAAACTTTATTTGCCTTCCCCGTACCTTTGGGCGTCTCTGCCGGCTTTCTGCTTAAAATTGCAGATTGCAGGCTTGATCACATTGCCGAGGCTTGCAAATGAACATTGGCAATGGAGCGGGAGTAGGAGGACCTCCTGCAGCAGCAGCAGGAGCAGGACCTGAAGGCGGAGCAGTCAGACAAACACATGAAACGTGCTGTGCATGCAATAAAGGAGATTTTTTGTGGGATTTGCTGCACTGATAGCAGCCAACGGCACAATATGCTCCATAAATTTCCTTTGGCCTCTGACTCAATATATAAGGCACCCAGGCAGACACACGGATACTTGTGAAGCAAGGCCCAGACAATAGTTTATGCTTGTCTTTGATTTAGTTTTTGCGCCTAAAAACGGTTGGCCCCGAAATAGATTCGATTCCTGCCGTTTTCTGCCGATACCCTTCCTGGGAATCTGCTTTGAACATAAGCACTGCGCACTGCAATTATCCGAAAGGGCTTTTAATTGCATTTGCCAGACACAAAGAGCTTTTGAGCGAGTTAGTTACACCTTTGCGGGTTTTCTGTTTCGATTAGTTCATAAATAAACAGCAGTTTTTGTAAAATGTGCTTAAATTATAAACTTCTAACGAGACCAAGTAAGACCATGTTTACCCAACTGAAAACTGAAAGCACATAATGAAAGCTTATTCAAAATTGTTTGTGCAATACGGAAACCGCGATGAAAAGTTTATAATAATACAATATAACATTTAATGTTCTGAAATTCCACTTTTGTTTGAAAAACATCAACAGAAAGCAGCTTACTATAAATTCCCCAAAAAAGCTAGAATTTGTTTAATAAATGAATTAAAATCAAATGAAAATAAATAATTTTTATAAATAAATTTCTAAACAATGTAGTTGGAATTTTTTGTATAGTTAGTTTAGGTTAAAACCCTTAAGGAAGTCAATCGAAAGGATCCCATTTCAACTCTTTTCTTTCCAGGGTAGCGGAAGCCATAAAGTGACTCTCCGCTTGGTTAGGTTATTATTATTGTTTGTAGTTTCGTTTTGGTGCTCCCTTTTGTTTGTAATGTGAAAATAATCCTCGTGAAAGTTTTGTTGTGCGGGAAAATCAAAGTATTAGCAACGCCATGCCTCTCTTTCTATCCCAGACCCAGAGTCTGGTTATGTTTTTGTTTCTGCTTCTGGTGCTGGCAGCGGCAACTTCCGCTGGGCGCCGTCATGGCCACGTGAGCGACGGGAATTGGGAAACATGGCCAGCACTGTGCAGGAGCAGCAGGAGCGCACAGCTGAGCTCAAAATGATGGCACATATTAGTTGATAATTTAATAAATTAATCAGGAAATGTAATAAGTTGTTCATTAATTTCTATTAAAAAGACTAGCTCCTGGCGTGATCTTAAAGCTTCAAGTAAGAACAGGAGATCTCAGCTAAGTGTATAGAATTATACTTAGGAAGACGTTGCTATTATTTTGGCCCCATCTGTGAGTCGTGGGCGGCATGGACGTGAATGTGAAGTTTTCACGTGCGCAATTTGTGTTTGTGTTTAGTTTTCTCCTTTTGGCGTGTGTGCCGGGTCGAGTGTGTGCTGTTTTATTCATACATTATTCGCCCTCGACTATTTGCACTGGTGCTGGGTGCTGGGTGCTGGGTGCTGGGCGAACTACCCTTGTCCCAGCCGAACTCAAATTATATTTTTACGAGTGGGGGCGAAGTTACGGCACTTAATGATGTTGCTTAGCAAATTGAAGCAACTAAACACAAACATAATTGAAACAATTTTCTCATTATAATGACGACGACGATGGCGCTGGCATTGGCGATGATGGCGAACAGAAACTGTGGCAGTTATCCGGCCCTTCAGGGAGAGCAAGTGCTGGAGCAGGTGCCGTTGACGCAAACTGTTTGGCCGCGATCCTGTCAAGGAGCCAGGTAAACAATGAGCGCGCCCAATGTCAACTAAATATGCGTCCTGCGAGCTGAGCAAGATGAAGTGGGCGCCAGGAAGTCGGGCTGCCAGGAAATGAGGAAGTCGGGGCAAAAGTTGAGCGCGCAAATAAAATAAAGGAGAATGGCGAAAAGCTAGGAGGTAGGCAAAATAGCATGGGAGCGCCCTCAGCCTATCACAGGAAGTGCAGGCAGCGCCGGAAGTTGTAACAAGTTAATGGCAGTTTTTCAAGAAGCCAACTACTGTCAGGTGCAGCAGCATTTACCGGGGCAGGAGCCAGGATCTCCGCCCGGAGCGGAGCTGGAGCCGGAGCAGGCTCTGCAGCTGCAGGACTAAGTGCATTCAAGTTGGCACTCAAGTGCCGCCAAAGTGGCAGTCGACGTGGCCTAATAAAGTTGCTTAGGCGGCGCTTGGCGGGATTAAGTGCCTGCCCAGGATGATGACGATGATGACGGCGTCGTCCTGGGAACTCGAGCACACACCCATGCTCCCACACCCGCACACACTCTCCGGCGGCGCTTATACATACATTTATTTTAATACCCCGCCATCAGCCATTGTGTTTGCCGGCATTGTGTGCCATTGCGGGGCCATTAGCAGCTCAGTTTACCAGGCGTTGACTCCTGATAGCGCCTTTGCGTCTATCTGCCGAAAAGCTATCGCCCATCGCCCATCGGCCATCGGCTATCGGCCCAAAACAATATTTGGCATTGCGGGCGTTCGTTGGCCTTTTGTTTTTGTTTCGATTTCTCCTTCCTTTTCCTTCCTTTTGGCTAAAAGCACTGGGCGACAAGTGGACTCGAGGACAAGAGGACGCCTAATGGACTGACCGGCGACCAACTGCAATTCGATACGGAATCCACAAAAGAAGAGTCCAACTTTCCGGGGATTTCGAGCTGGATTGATAAAGATGATGATGAATACACTTAAATAATTTGAGATACCAATACCCACAAGTAATCTATAAATGTAACAATCATCTTTAGTTAACATTAAAGTATTAAACCAATGTATATTTCTTTATTGGATGTAGGTTACTTGGCTTTAAAACTCTTGCAACACCTACCTTTGTTAAACTTTCAGATTAAGATTTGGTTACAAATAAATATTCTAAGAATTTGCCCATAGAAATATTGATCCTTTATTCTTTCCGTGTACAGGCTGTGCAACTTTGATACATTGGGCAAACACAAAGGGCATAAAAACAAAATCAAATTGCTTGCAAATAGCTAAATAAAAGGATGGCCCAGGACGAGGCCTCCTCAGCCTCCTCAGCCTCCTCAGCCTCTGTTTCAGCATCAGCTTCAGCATCAGCTTCAGCTTCAGTTTCAGCTTATTACCCCGGGCTCACCCCTCGAACCAGAGCATTTGGGGCAGGATATTGCCGGCGAACAAGGAACAAGTTTGCGCTTTGCAAATTAATAACAACAGCGATGAGTTTTCTTGTGCGCCCTGTTTGTTGTTGCTCATCCTGCCAGATAGGACAATGTGTGAGGATGCGAGAATGTGCGGGTGGGCGTACTACGTACGGGTAAGTAGGACTAATGCCTGCAGGTTGACGTACGTGCTGCGGCATTTTTATTAGGCATCCTCTTTTTACGAGCCCCGCACCGAGCCGAAGCCCTTTTAATGTCGGCGTCGGCGCCAGGATCCGCTGGAGCTAAAAGCCAAAAGGGACGAGGCAGGAGTATCAGGAGCGAAACGTTTCATAGCCCATAAAAGCAACAGTACCCCCAATCCGAGTTCCAGTGCCAGTTCCCAGAACTGCGTCGTCCACCCTTCCAGCTCCATTCTCAGCCAGAGTGGGTGTTACTTTTTGTTTAATTTAATTAGTCACGGCAAAGCCCACACCCCGAATATCATTGTTATTAGTACAGGCATTTTATTGGTCGCATACCGTAGAGGAACAATAACAATTAAACATTAAAGAGGTTTGGCAAAGGCCAAAGGATACCCATTAGCAGGAAAAGCAAGCTCTGAGGTGTAAAACTTAAATTGTCTTTATTTTCAAATCGCGCGTCTTTCTGATTCGTGCAGGATCGACAACAATATCGATCGAAGTACAGTTTATCGGTATTTACAAGCGATAGTATCTTAGTGTTACCTTATCTCTAATATACATATATATAATAATATTATATTATATTAAGTTATATTATTATTAAGTATTAGTCTGTATCAACATGTTAAATGTAAATCTAGTCAATAGATAGATATTCAAATAATAATAATAATATTTTAACTTAAAAACAGTGCCCAGCAGCCCCCAAATGCTACCCCTTGAAGCGTGTGTTGTTGTGCTGAGGAGTATATAAAAATGTCGCTCAATTAAAGTGTAGACACTTAAAATTCAACACTTAATTTCGTGCGTAAAATTAATGCCAAGCACATAATTAAATTATGTTAATTACGAACAGGCACGTCTATTACCAGCGGCAGGGGCAGGGGCAGAACGAGATAGACACAGAAAAAGCGAGTCGGAGAGACTGGAGAACGTGCGCTCAAAATCCCTTTTGGGGCCAAAAAGGCCAAACATCAAATAACTTTCAATCAATTCCAATTAGGCCAGCTCCCTTTTGGCATAAAAATTGGATCCCGAAAGGGAAGGACAATTTAATTTCAAGTTTAATGGCAAACAGCAGAAGGAATAAGCGCCGAAGGGCTGGGGCTTTTCAACGGCTTGATGTTGTTATCTTGAAAGTAACCCGCAGCAGGGATATTGTAATAACAGCTGCCCGACACGGACGACTATCTGATCCGGGGATCCCTGGCAAGGGCGGAGCGGCAGCGTGAGCAGCAAAGAAAAGGCGAGCCAAGGATACGGATAGGAAAAAGGATGCGGCCACGCAGCAATGCATTCTGCAGTTAGCAACAATGGGCCAGCGGTCAAAGCCACAATAAAAGCGAGGCGAGAGGAACTGAAATAAAAACCGCAAGACACGCCAAACCCAAGCCACCCGGGCGAATGTCCCACGGACATACAGCTGTCCGTCCAGGCATCTGCCATTCGCCATCTGAAAACTCCCGGAGAACGGAGAACGGAGGACGAAGAACGGGCAACGAAGGAGCTTCAAGACGTGGGAGCAAACCGAGTTCATTTTCCGTGCAAAAATTTAATCAAGAAGTGCAGCGCCGGGCGAGCCAAAGTGTCAGCGGTGGCATTGGCCCCCATTCCCCATTCGCACTCCTTTCCGCCAACCCCCTGAGATGTCCTGGCGTCCAGCCCCTTGCGTGTAATACGAGATTCGTTCAACATTTACAATGATTTTGTGATTCTTCCGACACTTTATGGCCCCAGCCAAGCTGACAGGCTCCCCACTAAACTTGAACGCCCTCCCCCGAACCGTATATACTGTGTATATCCTTTTGGGTGGGTGTGTTTGACTATAATAGAGTGAAAGACTTTAAGCAAGCAGCGCTATCGTCACCGCCATCGCCTTCGTCTTCGCCATTGCCATCGCATCGCCATCTCGGTATTAAGTTGCAAGCGAAAAAGTTCACTTGTAATGCAGACGAGCAGCGAAAATGGAAAATTGGAACGCAGCTGACACTGATCCCATTTTCTTCTCCTCAGGAAAGGGCCATGCGATATCTCGGGAGCAGCCTGGTCAATTTCCCACAGCCAGCACGGAGGAAGGCTACGTAGTTATACTTGGTTAATTCGATTTTTAGCTATGATTGTCCAAACGCAATTCTTGTTGATTCCAATATTCAAGGGTTGCGACTGGGCATCGCGGCTCGAAATAAGAATACAACTCGGCAACCAAACCCAGCAAAAAGTGATTTTAAATATAAATAAACTAGTCAAGATTAAAGTTAAGAGAGCTGTCAGTAAGCTCACAAAGAAACTGAAGCAGACTGACACAAATCAAAGGTAAATCTGGTAATATGAACTGGTCCCCGAAGCTATGAGGAAAAATCAGAGGAAACTAATTGCTCTTGCGTGATATTAAATTACATAACTGAAAATAAATTAAATAAATCAGGAAAACGGGCCAGGCAGCTTTTATTTAATTAAACAAAATACTAATATAGCCCGGCAAAATAAATGAATATTTTAAGTAAGACCCTGCTATTTAATTTAAATCGAGAAATGCGAAAAATATCTATTAAGTAATTTACGAAATATATTATAATAATAGATCAAGGGTTGTATAAATAAAATTCTCTTCGATCAACGCTCTTGCACCAAACAATATCCCACCATCGAAGCTACAAAACTTTTGTTTAATATTTTGTTGTTCAAAGCAACTTTCCGCTTGCTGCATACATAAGGAAAATAAAGAAATTTTAGCACGGCCAATAGAAAACATAAAGTTGAAAGTAATATATTTTATGCGGGGAAGCTAGTCAGGAATTTACATCAGCAAAACTTGCGATATGAAGTGGGCTGGGGGGAGAGGGAAGCTGTGCATGGGAAAACGTATTTTGTAACAAATATTTGCCAAGCATCTTTTGACAAATTATGACTTGGGTCCTCGAGCTTCCAACTTGCTTTTCCTGCTCCTGCTCCTGCTCCTGCTTGGCCCGCCCAGCTGCTGTTGGTCTTTGTTTTTTCCCAGAAAACTATGGCTCTAAGTTGCCATGACAGCGTTGCCACATTATACAACAAGTGCTCGAAATAATAAAGTTAACAGCACTTTAATAGTTAGCTCCTGGCACTCCCACTCCCACACCCTTACCCTCTCCCACGGCCACAATCCCCCGATTGCCACCAAGGATATAGGCAACTCCGGGCCTTTAACGGCAACATGTTGCCCGGCAACGGGCATAAATGAGGGGCTTATCCTATCGAGCAGCACAACTTGAGCAATAAAATTGCTTTTATATACGAGAACTCCTAGCAGAAGATGAGGATGAGCACGAGGACGAGAGATGCCTTGAAATATTCCTGGCATGCTCAGATATACAACCATTATGGGCGGGAAAGCAAATAAATTTTCTACTTTGATTTCTGCGCTTAATAAAAATCAAATTTAAATGCGGCTGACAACGCAGCAGAAAGCTGTGAAGTCTTTGCAATGCCATGTGTGAAGAATACACAGGGAAAAAATTGGCAAAAATTGCAGCTATAAAATCTAAAAAGGCTCTCTATATGGAAATAAATGTTGAATACAAATTTTCCTCTTTTTATTTACATAACCTTCATCTTTTAAAGGCTTCTATAATTTAAAAGTTTAAAAGAAAACACAATTTGTAAGTTACTTTGTAATAAAATAAACATATAGTATAATAAATCTTAATTGAAAACGGGTAAACTTAAAATAATATACAAGTTTTTAATATTTATTTTTATTTATATTTCTTAAACTATGTTTAATATTCATGTATTATGGAAAAGACAGAATTCATGCCCAAGTTGAGGGATATTTCCTCCGTGTGTAGGACATCAGCTTGGGGCCAGCAGTGGAGGCATTTATGGCCAGCTGATGACATGGCTTCCAACGACGCCAATGATGCTCCGCTCCGTTCCGTTCAGCTCGGCCCTGCTCCTGGAATGTAATAAAGTTGAAGCGTCTTTCGGTTCTCCACTCTTTGGACTTTATGGCTGGCACATAAAAGGAAATCAAAGCCACCGAGGAAGCCATCCCCAGCTGGCCAAGTCAAAGAGTCAGTCGTCCCCACTAAATGGCCCGGGTCCTAGTCGAAAAAGCAAAAAGAAGGAGAAGCGGAGCGATAGAGCGCCATGGAGACTCTGGGGCTGAAGCGCAGCTAATAAGCTCCGCGGACCTGCGGGGCGTATGCTTAATATTTTGAGCCAGTTGGCTCTTTTATAAATGCCGTTGCCCAGAGCACCAAAGCGGAAAGTTCTGCATAAATTCAATTAACTAAAAACATGCAAATGAAAACTTTTTTCGAGGGCACGACAGGGGCCGGCCCCAGAGAGAGGGGGTTATGCTAAAATGCAACTCATTCAGATGCACAGAAGTGGCAATTGGAAGTGGCCAACGGCAGCAACGGGAGCAGCCTCCAAAGAAATGTTTCCCTAATTATTTCGCCCAACAACATCCTCTTTGTCCCAGCTCAGTTATTTAAATTACGTGACAGTGCTGACTACCAAAAATATTGCAATTATATCTAAGAAGCCGGTAAACTTTATTTGATTTTAAATGATTTTCTTTAATAGAAATATACAAAAATATTATTTTTTTACTTGCTTTTCGAATGTTTCAAATATCACACTTTTTCATAGAGATGTTTGTGATTTTTCCAGCCGATAACTCTTGAAAAGGACACCGGAAGAAGGTCGAATCGGCAGCACTGCTGCTACTTGCTGCGAGCATATCGCCAGCAGCATAGGAAATGCAATAATGTAACGAGTAATTGCGCAAAAAGAGTAATAAAGAACGCGGCGTTACGCAAAAAGGGGAGAAGGGGTGAACGGGAGGTGGTCAAAGGACACGCAATCTGGCCGGGATAACGCAAGGACACTGGCTGCGGTGCACAGCGGTTCAGCAGTTATGAGTGTGGTCCGACGGCAACCGGCAACGGGCAACAAAAGTTGTCAACGGCAGCAACAGGAGGCAACAGCAACTAAAACAAAGCCCCGCCCGGGGGCGGTGTAGCGGAAGGGGGCGTGGCATGGGTACGTGCAACGTGGCCGCAAAAGGTTCAAGCGCTGCTCACGCGCCCCAGCCACGTGATCCTGCTCCCGCCCCAGCTGCTCCTGTTTGTCCTGTTGCTGCTGGGGCTGCGGGTGAGTCGCCGCGTGCCCCGACCAAAAAGGATATTAATTTCCCAAAGGTGCCGTTTTTGCATGCGAAAATCACGCAAAATGCGACCGGTTCTGGCTGGGAGCGGGAGTGGGAGTGGAACTGGGGGAGTGGGAAAACGAGTCGGGGGACAACTTAACGGCAGCGGGGCAAGTGGCGCCCTTTGTCAAACGAAACATTACACACCCTAGGCTGCAATTAGAAGTACAAAGTACTCGCCCTTCAAAGCTTCACAGATCGTAATTTTAAATACATATCCCAGCAGATTGTAATTAATTTAGGGCAGTTCTTGTTCAAGGTTACGTGACTTTGACTAGATAACCATAAAACATTAATTAAAGTGTCAAATAAAAATGGACAAATTACCTATGCGTTTCGGAGCTATTTTAAAATACCAACCATAGGTACAAAAAATAAAGAAAGGGGCTTTTACTTAAGGAAGACTATTTAAATATTCTGGATATTCTTAAAAAGAAAATGTATATTTTTTTGGCAGTTCTTGTTCAAGGTTACGTGACTTTGACTAGATAACCATAAAACATTAATTAAAGTGTCAAATAAAAATGGACAAATTACTTACGCGTTTCGGAGCTATTTTAAAATACCAACCATAGGTACAAAAAATAAGGAAAGGGGCTTTTACTTAAGGAAGACTATTTAAATATTCAGGACTTGATATTAAAAAGAAAATGTATATATTTTGCAAGTGCCTTAAAGGGAGTTTATATATTTTAATAAGTATATAGGCAATATACCTTTTCTCTTATACCCATGGGTAATTTTTTTAAAAGTCCGTTCTCAAAATTAGAATAGTACGTATTTGAGAACGCGGATTCTCAATTTTCGGAAGCCATTATTATCTCTGTGCGTATTCATTTCAGTGCTGCAAAGCGATCCCCAAATCCAAAGGACTCAGACTCTTGATGAATATATCAGCAGGGCGAAATAAAATTAAAACGCACGCACACAAATTAAAAACTTTCAATAGCAACAATTTTCATTTAAAAATTCAACACCAGGCGCTGGGACTGGCATCGAGGGATGGGGCCTTGGAAAGTGGCAAATGGAAAATGGAAAATGGAAAGAGGGACTGGGAAAGCGGTGGACGGAGTTGGGTGGCCGCTTGTTGATGGCCATTGAAGTGGGGCGACAAACAGATTTATGAAAACTGAAAAATATCCATTGTAGTTTGACTGTGGCAAAGGAGCGACGATGGTGCCAAGTGGAGGTCACTGGGATCTCGCTCTGCTGCTGCTGCTGCTGGGGAGCGGGCAACAATTAAAACTATTTTGGCCAAAACAATATCGGGTTGTTGCCATCGCCGCCAGCTTTCGCAGTTGCGCGAGTTCGCTGCTGTTCGCTGCTGGCAACATTTTATTAGAATGCAGGCCGGGTCAGGGGTCAAACCGCAGCGGGGAACGGGGGCAGCTCGGGCGTGTGGCAAGTGGGAGCGGCCATCGGGAGCTGGGCGACGAGAGGCTAGGGCTTAGGGGTTAGAGGGGAAAGACAAGACCCAAGCTGATTGCTTGCTGCAATGGCTGACAGGACATGGGGCTTGGCCCGGTCACCACTGGCTGCGAAATACCCTTGCCGCAAGGTTATTCAAATCAGTTGACCCAAAATATCAGGGTGCCGAGACGAGCGCATGAGGATGTCCTTAGCTTAGCTCAGAATCCAATTTTTTCTCTTAAAAATAAAGCAAAGATCAAATTATACAACATTAAAATGTAAATCTGCCCTAAAAAGCAATTCTCGATTATTTTTAAGGACCTAAAACTCCTAAAATAATGTTTAAATAAATAATATAATCAAGTTAAACAATAAGAGAAGTCCCTTAACTTGGAGACATTAAAAAAGGGTAATGAAAGTGCGAACTTCCCGAGAACCAGAGCCCTGCCTTGTCGCTTCGCTGTTTTGTCATTGGCGCTGTGCTGTCTGTTTATTGTGCCAGCGCTGCAGAAATCCAAGGCATGTCCTTTGGCCAGGATAAAGTGCAATGGCAGCGAACGGAGGACGCGAGAATGCGGCTGAGCAGGAGCTTAGCAAAACAACAGCTGTTGAACCCCTGACCCCGGAATCCCCAGCTCTGTATCCTGAATCCTCAATCCTGTTGGCAGTCGGAATTTATTGCTTTAAGACTTAATCAACGGCTACTGGCACTTCTTGCCTCCGGGAGCCGGAGGCAGGTCCTGCATCATGAAGCCAGGCGGCGGAGGTTCTATCTTCAGGGTGGTGGGTCCGCCACTTGGCTCGCTGGCGCACCGCCCGTTCTGGGGTCCGGCCTGTGGCGGCTTGTCACTGTGCAGATCCGCCAGAATCTTGCACAGACTTTGCTCGTCCAGGTCCTCGTACATGTCGTCGTTGACCCCCATCACCGGGGCATTCACACAGGCGCCCTGGCAGTAGTCCTCCTTCAAGGTGAACTGCATATCGGGGCTGGTCTGGCCGGGCTCCAGCCTCAGGATCTGCTTGCAGGTGTCAAGGATCTGGTCGGCACCGCGCAGCATGCAGGGCGTCGAGGTGCAGACACTCACCACGTACTTGCCGCGCGGCTTCATCACGAACATCGTGTAAAAGGTGGCCGCCTCGAAGGCCTGCATCGGCTCAATCCTGATGATCTCGGCCACGGCCTGGACGGCGCTGATCGAGAGCCATCCCTGCTGGCGCTGGGCGATGTCCAGGAGCGGCAGCAGGGCGCCCTTCCGCTCCTCCTCCGGATACCAGGCCAGCAGGGCCTTCACCCGGCGCTGGTTCTTCGCGGAGAACTCGAACTTCAGCTTGTCCCGCAACTCGCAGGCATCCATCTTGGAACCGGACCGAAGCACGGGTGCCAGGTGGATGGACCGGATGCCCCGGAGGATGCGCGGCATTATGGCGTAAAATGTGTGTTTGCTTGGTGTGGTTTTCCTGGCAACAGGCAATATTGGAATTCCGATTCCTTTGACATTCTCCTCTCGGATTACACAGAGAAAATAAAATGTAACAAAACAAACTGAAGGGGTCTTGAAATTTGAATTATTTTATTTAATAATTATTTTTAAAAGCATATTTGGCAATTGAAAAGATTCCACTTCACTTTATTTAATGCAAGTACTTCATATTGATTTAATCGTTAATTCATCTTGCTGTCTTAAATCCACATAAATATTAAAATGAATAGAAAATGCTGGCAATAAATACAAAATACAAAATATTATAATCATTATTACTAATACAAGAGGTATTCCCTTACCTGACAATGATTTTTTAAAACCATAAATGCAAGGTAGTAATTACTAGATAAACTTCAAAGTTAATTCCTAAGATTTATAATTTTAGCCCCATAATGCTTACGCTTTAATATTTTATTAATTTCGTTCTGAAACCTTAATATTTCTGCATCTCATATTCACTTTCCATCAGATCTAGTGAATACCAAGCTAATTGTCCTGTTTTTTCCTCACATTTACCTATTGTGTATCAGTGCAAGCTGCCGAGGGTGGCTAAATTGCAATCAAATCGAGTTGGCCAGCTGGAGGAGCCTCTCGTCATGGCAACCAGGAGGGGGAGCTGGCAGTAAGGGAGAAGGAGGAGGAGGAGCCATCCAGGGAGCAGAGCGAGGTCACAACATGCCAATCATGTCGTCCTGCCGCAAATTGTTCAAATTGCATGCCTCTCCTAATTGTCAATATATAAGTGGGCTGCAGGACGATGGTGTAATAAAGGAGTCCAAAGGACTTCCCCCGGGCACTGCTGGGGCAACTCGGTTATCAACACCTGTCCCTCGGCTCATTTACGGCGTTTTTATTACGGGTTATTAATGTGCATGTTCACGCCCTAAAAGATTAGATCGTAAAACGCAGGCATTATGCCGGCGCAGTATCCGATCGAAATCCATAACAAACAATTAGGATAATGGCTATTCAAAGTAGCATTGGCTGCAGATAGCATAACGCTAATGTTGTAAGCACATGTAACAGCCTAATGCCAAAGGCACATGTTGGCCCACGAAAAAATGGGCCCAAATGCTCCTCGCTTCTCCTGCCAAAAGTCATGAAAAGTTACCTTTTCCCGCATTAAAGATGTTGAAAGTCGCATAATGGGATGAAGGAGGATGGCTTTTAAAATTCTTTAAAAAAAACATTCTGGAACAAACTAGGTGAGCTTTATCTTAGGGTTATTTCAAATCCATAATTCCATTGGTTTGACTATTTAAATTCATGAAAAAAGGAAAGCTTTAACTAAATCATAGTTAATTCGTTTTATTGAAGATTTGATAAGACTGATTGTATATTTATTAATTTATTTTAGAAAGTCAGTCGTATGTATTAAATTATATGAAGAAACTACTGCAAATTCAAAGTTTATGAAGATGTCCATGACTCCTTAAGAGAATAATATAATCTTTTGAAATGCCTTATTAGTTATAAGTAGCAGTTTAATCTATTCAGCTTAATCGAATTATGAATTGGCTTCTTAGTTGAAAATACAGTTTGCAAATGAATCATATTTTTGTCTGGTTTTATTCTAGTCTCCCTGACATAAAGCCATGTAACCTCTTGAAGGATAGAAGCCTCTCAGACTCAAGCAGCAATCCTTTGAGGCCTTTGACCCACATTTTGCATGCCCGAAAATATCCACAAATTTTCGAGTTTTTCAGAGTGCATGTTGGGGGGCAAAGTCTCGGGCTCTCCAACAAGCGGCAACAAAGTGGGAACTGCAATTGGCCACTAAGTACTTTCCAAAGTCTTTTGCATGGCAGTTCACATAATTCGTGTTGTGATAGTCTCGGCCTCGTTTTCGCCCAAAAACTGCTCCGGTTCTTGGAACCCCCATTCCCCCGCCTGACTGGCGGAGAAGCCGAAGTTGGACGGCAGCCGTTTTCGGTTTTTGTACCCAAAACATAATTAAGTGCTCTCGCCAAGTTGTTGGCTGTGGGGGAATTTGTCATAACACGGGGTGAAGGGCGAGGACGAGGACTAGGGAAAATGTCGAGAAAACCAGAAGCAGAACCGTTGATAATGTACTAAGTAGTAATAAATTTTACTTTTATGCGAGAACCACAAGCAAAGAAACTCTGGGGAGAGGCGAAAACAAGTCCGAGTCAGAAATCAAGTGTCGGCGAAAAGTGAAATGGGCCCGGCTCCTGCTCTTTTGACCTCCTCCGACCAGTGTTGCCTGCCATTTTGTTTGAATAAATAAAATAAATGGCTAAAATAATAGATGTAGCATTTGTAAATACAAGCTAGAATATAGGTAGCAAAAAGTAAATACAAATTAAGCTAAGATCTTGGTTAACAAATTATTGTAACTTTTAATTGCCCTTTTTCTTTGAAATATTGATCTAGCTTAATGTTAAATATAATTGTTTATTATTTAAAAAGCTGGTTAAAAAGTGGCCTAAATTATAGGTTTTTGTAAACCTTGAATTCTTTTAAAATAGTTGAATCTGGCTAAGAAAAGATCAAGTTCCTAGCCAAGTCAACAGCACTCGCCGTCGACATGCTCAACAAGTGGCCAAGTTGCCAAGTTGTCCATCCGAGCTGATGAAGTGGCAATGGCCAAGAGCCGGACTTAGTTGTAGTTGGCCAGCCAGCGGTGGAAGTTGGAATTAAATCAAACATCAAACAGCGAGCAGCGAGGAGCAAGGACTCAGGGCCGGGGGCAAAATGAATTGCAATGGGCCAGGGACGCAGTGCCAAAAGTGTTAGCAACTCAGCCGCATTCCTGTTGATTCTGCTGGCGCAAAACTGTGGCCGGGCACGCAGCCACGGGCGTGATGGATTAGCAAAGTTGGAGTTTAGCGGCCGGGCCCGCCCTGTTTTTAATTTTGCGAAAATACACGAAACTTTAGGTGCGGCCCAAGGGCGTGGCTGGGGCAGCAGACCGAGCGGGAAGCCCGAGTCCGAGTTTCATGTTTTCGAGCAGCTGCAGCAGGACTTTGAGCGTCAGTGGCGGCGGACCACCACGTCGAAGCCCTTCAGCATTCTGCAGCAGCTGGATCGGGAGCAGGAGCAGCAGGCTCAGAGATTGGCGGCTCGGCCCAACACCAGTTTCGATATCCTGGAAACCTTGTACCAGGATGAGAGGATTTATGAGGCCAGAACCACGACCCCTAAGCCCTTCCATGTGCTGCAGAAGCTAGAGCAGGACCTAATCAGAGCGGAGAGGCGCAGGACCACCGTGAAACCCTTTCACCTGGCGAGTGCCCTTATTGGGGACTTTATCGAAAAGGATCAGAAGGGAGGCTATCTGAGCGAGAGACCCGGTCCGGGAAGCCTAGAGCCAATAGCTGAGCACAAGGCTGAATTGAAGCCCGAGTCCCGAGCTAAGCAAAGCCAGAAGAGGCGGCGCAAACGCATTCGCCGCCGGCGCAAGAGGATACGCCGCCGGCGGAAGAGGACCCGTCGTCGTCGCCGGAGAAAGAGGAAGAAGCGCCGGAAGAAGCGCAAGAAGAAGAAGCACAAGGGCGACAAGAAGAAGAAAAAGAAGAAGAAAGGCAAGCGAAAGCGGAAGAAGAAACCGAAGCCGGAGCACGACCACGATCACGAGGGTCACGAGGATCACTCCATCTTCAAGCCGGCCCACCTGATATTCGCGAATCCCACCAAGCAGCCGTACTACCACCACCATTCCCCCGGGTACCCCTATCCGCCGGCCAACCAAATGCAAGTCCAGGCCATTCCCACCGCTCTCCTGGCGGCGCTGACCACCAAGAAGCCGAAACCGAAGCCAGAGACCACCACCACCCTCAAGCCGTTCAGCAAGATCAAGTACCTGCTGCGGCACAACAGCATCTTCAAGAAGAAGAAAAAGGAGTACCTGAGCCACGTGGGTCAGGTGCTGTACCCGTTCGTGAAGTTCGTGGCCTTCTTCACGGTCCTCAATCCCTTCACCCTGGGCGTCTTCCTCTTCACCCTCGTCTCGCCGGCCGTCTTTGGTTTCCTGGGATTCGTGGCGCTCAGCGTGCTGGTCAAGCCCTTCCTGCACATCGTCTTTGGGGTGAAGCGGAACGTGGACGCCTTCGACCGGAAGCGGTGGCTGGCCAACAAGCAGGCCGAGAAGCTGAAGTTGGGCCTGCGTCCGGTGACCATCCACAAGCACTATTACCAGCAGAAGCCGGTGATCTCCGCTCCGCCGGTGAAGCTGCGTCCAGTGGGCCACTGGCGGCGCGAAGACGGCGGGTCACCGCCGGTATCTGGGATGCGACCACCTTTGCCACCTGGAGCTCCGCCACTGGGAAAGCCGCAAATGAATCGCTACAATCCCCTGCTGCCGGAACAACGCAAGGCCCTCGATCTGCACCACGACTACGGATGAGTATTAAATAGGTTTAAACTAATATTAATCTCTTGAATATATGTGTACATACGAAATAAATTAAATACTTAAAAAACAATGGCGGACACATGGAAAATATACAATTTATTGCTGACTTTAGTGACAAATCCTAAGCACAAGTTCCAGTTAAACATTAAATCCCTCTGAAGTCACTTCAACCACCGAGAAGAACAAGCTGCTGGCGAGGAGGGCACATCCCGACTCTTACTCCTGCTCCGGCTCCACTTGGCCACTTTGGGGACGACTCCACGCACATGCGTGTGCGGCATTATAATTAACATGTTTGCAAAGTGAAAATTACCGACGGCAGCCAAGAATGTCGCCGAAAGCCAATTAAAAAGTTTTGAAAATATGCCAGCCCTCCTCGGGCAGGCCAGCCCCGTTCAGGCGACGGTGTCGTAGACCATGCGATGGATGTCCCGCTCCCGGAACGTCGTTAACTTGTCGCCATAGCCCCGGTGGACCAGCTCCATCTCCAGCCGGTCATCCACGACCAGGACTTCATACAGAGGGCGAAGGACTTGCAGGTCGGTCCGCTCGAAGATCCTACGGGCCTGGCAGCGAAAGAGTTCCACTGCTGCGGAGAAGGTAGTGTGTCGCTGTATGTAGGCCTCCATGTCCATGGACTCCGGCTCAAGGATCAGCTCGTCCAAGGAAGCCAGGAGGCGCATCACAAGAAAGCGGCAGTAGCGACGCCGCACAAACGAAATGGGCATCTCTTCGTGCGGCTGCTGTTCCTTTACCACCGCCGACCGGATGTAGGTGCCCAGCGCAAGTCCCAGGATCACGGTCACCTTGGCGCAGGCAATGTGGAGGAGGACGGACAGCGGACTGATGTTCAACGGGGTCACGTGGGAAAGCCACCAGAGAAGGTCGCAGCCGTGGAACTTGTACCCGTAGTCCAGGGCAGCGAACAGCATCAGGCAGAGCAGGGAAACCTTGGCCAGCGGACTGGAGTTCCGGCGGAACTGACGGAGGAGCCGCAACAAGCGGCCAGCGAGCCTGGCCAGTCGAAGTGACATCGCGAGCGGCAGAGTCTTAACCACGAATTTTGGAGACCGAATACTGACGAATCTACGGAAAATGAACACAATTTACTTCGAAACCAGAGACGGATGTAAAAATGGAAATGACTGTGGAAAAGATGGGGCTTTCTGAGTTTGACGTTTTTTTTTCAAAGCAAACTTTGATCGGAAATCGAAAAAATAAGATACCGTACGAAGTTTGGCAATCTTTGAAGTTTCAATTTAAATTAAATGTATTTAAGCGAAATTATTAACTCTGCTATTTTCTGTGTCGTTTTTGCTCTTGATGCTGCTGTTGTCTCATTCCGGATGTTGCTCTGCTGTTACCTCGATGTTGCTTTTCTGTCTCTTTGCTGTTGCTTCCGTCTACTTCTGCTGATCCTCTGCTGTTATACTGATAATATCTGCTGTTTTTCTGCAGTTGTTCTCTTGTCCGCCTGCTGTTGTTCTGTTGTTAGTCTGCTGCTTTTCTGCTGTTCGTCTGCTGTTGTTCTGCTGTCTTTTCATGCTCTGCTGGTACTCTTTTATATTATACATTTATGCATGTATGTATATGCTGGTATACTGCTGTTACTCTACCGTTCTCCTACACGGTATGCTCAAAGAATCAATTTGTTAACATTTTAAATAAATTATGATAGCTTCTAGTTAACTTTCCATTAATTAAAGCTTGAACTTGGCGAACATTCTACTACCAACAACCCGTTTGTCAGCGATCTTTAATATGATTTGCATTCGCTTACACAAATTATTTAATGTTGTTTTGCCAGCGAGAAACCAATTACTAGTTGTCAATTCAAATTATAGGGAAAGTTTATGCATCCGAGTCCCTCCTCCCAAGCTCCTTTTTTGCGCTGCTGCCTGGGCTGACGGTATTGGCACTTTGTTCGCACAATACACAGAGCCAATATCAATTGCGCCTTTGCAATTTGCTAGCATTTTGCAGGCCATCATAATGGAATCGCCTTGGGAACGTCATTTTGTGTGGCTCAAAACAAGTCGTTCGTCGGATGGCGTTGTGCAGACGCTGGAGGAGATTGGAAATATTGAGGGGACAAAGTTCCCATTGAAATGCACACAGAAAAATAGAAACTCTGACATTGCGAATAGTATTAATACAAATATGAATCGAAAGCAATTTTAAATTACATTTTTTGAGGTTTGAGTAACCAAATATTGTCGCAATTATTCCCAACAGTCATGTTTAGGACTCCCCCAATTCCCTGTTGTTTTTCTCACTGTACGAAAAAGAAGAGAACATTACGGAACGGCACTCGAAGTGCAAGGCAGCAAATAGAACGAGTAATAATAAATAAAATTGTAGCCAATTCATAAGGATTTCGCATTTTGTCGCTTCAATCAGGCAATGGATGGTCTCTGGAAGAGGGCTTCTGTGGGAGGATCCGTAGCGGGAGCAGTTGAGGGAGCTCTGCAGGACCGCAGGACGGGCGAGCAAGGGGGGCGGGCGGCGGGCAAACAGCATTCATTCATATTTGCCAAGTGCCGATTGAAGCTGCCTTTGCATTCTGCTGATCTCCTTCAATGCCGAACCACCAACGCCACCAACACACCACCCACATCCTCCTTCGCCAGCACAATGTGCGTATAAATAACGGATTTCCTGGTATAAAATATTTGTAACGACATTTTCCCCGATTTATGTATCCACCCTCACATACCAGTACACACGGAATATGCATGATTACTATATACTATCGTGGGTAAGATAATAGCGCTGTGATTCTATAAATCGTACGAAACATATATGAATTAAATGCTCTGTAAGTAGAAAATATTTACCAAAAAGCCTTGGCACACCTGCCGCTTTTTTTGCACTAGAATTCTCAACGAGGGCATGGTTCCGTTTTTTTTTTATTTACTTCTTCTACTTTCGAACAAAGTACTATGTTAAAACCTGAGAAAATGTGTTAAAATATCTATTTTCAAAGGGATAAAAAATATATATCATCATATCATTCTTTTCCAATGTGAATTTCATCAATAAAAATATTTCAATAATGTTTTATAATATCAAAAAATCAACATATATTCAGTTAATTCATGTGAAAGGCTAACCCAGTTTGAGTACATTTTAAACCCTTTCCATAGCCGGGAAATAATTGTTACCATTATCAGAAACACATCTGTATTTTCTAGAATAGTGAATATATTGCATTGTAGTGCCAGTGCCAGCGGATGAGCTTGAAGTCCGCTCCCCGTGTCTATGTAGTGCCGGGTACTCTCCTCCAGCGCTCTCCCCTGCCAATTGCTGCCACTCAGTCATGGCTGACAGTTATGGCTCTATGGATATCGATATGGATATGGCAATGGCTATGGCTATGGCTACGGCTACGGCTATGGATATGGGTATCTATGTGGATGTGGATGTAGATATATGCCGGGAAACGTCTTCGGATTGCAGCTGTCAACACAGCGGCAAATTTAGCCCGCCTTAAAAGCGCTGCTTAGCAGTCGAGTGGGTGGAGTGGAGGGCAGTGGATTGATGATGCCCCAGTACCACTGGCAGATGCAGTTGCAGTTGTAGTCTGCAGTCAGAGGTGCATAAATCACAGTCATGCACGTGTTAATATCCCAGAGAGCGCTCCAAAGCTCCATTGTTGTCAGCGGATATCCGGCGCACGGCAGGTAACACGCGGAGGAGGGCTCTTTGTGGGCGGACAAATGGCCAAGGGTCAGGCCACAGATGATGGGAACGCATAATTTCCGAATGATTGGCAACACAATTATCCCAGGCATCCGGCTCTATTCATCGCATCGAATTCAGGAAGGTGAAGTAGGAGAAGGCGCCCTGGATTATCTGCGGAATGGAAGCCAATGGGTCACTCAATTCGAATAGGGACATATTGGTAGCTACCTTCAGCACGGCCGTCAAACTGACTCGAAAGTACTTCAAACCCGTGATGAAGAAGGGCCTCGAGTTGAGTTCGATTGCCAAGGTGACCAGCTTCATCAGCCTGAGATTCTCTGCCACGTTCTCCGATTGGTGGACAATCTGCTCCCAGTCCGACGTGTAGTACATCATGCCCAGTTCGTCCGTCTGTTGAGGGATCGGAATTTAAGGGATTTCAATGGGAAAATCGGCGGAGAAGAACCCACCGTCTTCAGGAGAATGGAGCCGAGCATGCCAAGGGCCAGCAGCTCCATAAACTTGGCCAGGAACCACACTATGTAAGCCACATTACCCGAGGGACTCTGCGAAGGGAAAAAGGGTTAAAAGTACTTAGAGTTCGAGTCCAAGTCCCATGTAATACCGTGTAGGCCTTGAAGAACAGGGCACATAGGAGGCCGGCGCTGAAGGCGAACATCACGAAGATGCGGAAGCTGAACTCCTCCTCCACTCGGTCGCCAAAGTCCCTCAGGGCCACGTTCCTGCGCAGGATGTTGGTCAGCGCACGACGGTAGCTACTGGCCATGTCCCGACCTCCACCTCCTGCCTCCAAGAGGCGGCGGGCCGTGCGCCGAAGGTCCTGGCCCAGCTGGACGTAGCGGGCATTCAGGTGCATCATCAGCTCGCCCATGACATTCAGCTCGCCGAAGAGCATGCTGGTGATGATGACGCCCACCCAGAAGTTGAGTCCCAGCAGCGGGATGAAGTAGCGCAGCTGGGTGTTGTCGAAGGGATACACCTGCTTGTAGAGCATCTCGCGGCGGTGGTAGACGACGTTCTGGATGGGCACCACCAGGAAGTTGAACAGGGCCAGCAAATAGATGGTGGAGTTGAGTCGCGTGGCCAGCATCTGGCGCTGGATGCAGGCAAACAGCCGCGGCTCCGCTTCCTCCTGGACGTAGATCTCCGCGTAAAAGCGCTGCAGGAGCGCCCGGAAGCGGTCCTTGTGCCAGGCCAGCTGGTAGCAGCGTATCTGCATCTCCACCAGGATGAGGTACGTCGGCATGCCCGTCAGCAGGTTGTCCATGTCCTGCCAGTTGGCTACCAGGTAGTGGAAGTCCACCTCGTTGTGCTCGCAGAAGACCAGGAAGCCGAGGAAGATGAGCACCCTCTCCAGGTACACGGTCCAGCGGCCGCAACCCTCCTCCAGCGGCCAGGCAATGTGGTTCAGGATCCGATACAGCGCCACCGGCCAGGGCATCGGGGCCAGCTCTCCGTCCGGGAGACGGGGTCGGTAGCGATGGGACGACATGACTGCTCGCTGTCCTCCCGGCCGGAGGCCCATTTATATTCTAATTTTAATTGCCGCCGGCCTGATGAAATATTAAATTCATGACCCAATCGTAAATTATTCAGATTCATTTGCGTTTGTCAAAATAAACCCGAAATCGAGACCAAAACTAAAGCCCACACCAAGAACCCACCCCTGGTTGCTAATTTCGGTTCGATTCCGAATTCCATTCGAGTGCTAAAGTTTCGAGTTAATTGTGCTTTAATTATTTATGCCTTAAGGTCTTAAAGGTGGCCTCTACCAAATTCTTGAGCCTTAAGAATTGACTTTCTGCCACCAAAAAATACTTGCAAACTGCCTTTGGTTAAGTGCTTAAGGTTACTTCAAAAGGTAAATAATAAATTATAAATTATTCTGGTCAATACTCATAAAGCTTAGTGAGGTATATATTAAAGTTGGAGCATTATAAGGAAGTATAGTTATCTTTTAACCAGTTCTGCTATAACTCTGCAAATCAAGTGGAAGTCACGGCCCACGTAATGATTCTCAAACCTATGGATAAATCCAACTACAATATGAATAATATAAAGACTAAGTTAGATTGAGCACTTAAGCCATGCTTTATTGCAGTGACACATGCTTTCATGTCCGACTAATTATGATAATGCCTCCAGCTATTTTCATTTTGATTTAGAACTCAATTAAAAATCAAATGCCGCCATCAATCTAAATTGTGATTATCCTGAAGCCTTGACCACTGCTCTCGCCACTTAATTTGAAACCGGTGTCCGAATGCCAAAATGCGTAGATAAATATGGGAAATTATCCGAGCTGATTCGTTCCACTTAAAAATCAAATCATTCTGCAGATAGACTCGCTTCATTGCACTTCCCTCCCGGCGGAGTGCCGCAAACAATCATTTTTACGATTATGCTAAAATAACACTGACATAATTCCAATAAAAACGAAATTGCCCTGGCACACTGACTGACAGCTCTGCCTTTGTCCGCCAGGTGGGCAAGGACAAGGACGCACCGGAGGGCGCTGGGCAGAGTCGCCTTTCGAGCAGCTCCGCAAAGTATGCACCTGGGAGCACCAGGTGCTCATGTGTGGCATATCCTGGGTTCCGGGTTTGGGTTCCGGGTCCCTTGCCCTGGCCATATCAAAGGACGACCGAAAGGGCGTCGGAGCAGAGCAAATTCAATTCACTACTGTTGATTCTCCCGTCGTTGTTGTTCTTTTTGTTTGATAAAAGGATGAAAGCCGGAGGAAAGGCGGTGCAAAGGCCAAACAACAGGAAAAAACCCAAATAATATTAATATGCAAATTGAGTTTTTTAGTTGAGTGATCTAAGCGGATAACCGAGGGCCAAGTCAAGGCGAACGAATGCCTCCGGGGACAGACAAGCCGAAGGATGTGGATGTCGATGTCGATGGGGATGAAGATGAGGACGAGGATGCGGACGAGTCCCTCTTTGGGGCATTTTGTTTTTACTTTATTGATTGCCGGCGGGACGTACATATCTGGAGCACGATTCCGGTTTAAATGCGAACTTCGAATCAATTGAAATCATATTTTATTAAACGTTTACGGGGCCATTTCCCACAGCCGCCGCGGGCGGCAGTGCTGGCAGTAAGAAGTGCCCAAAAGGGGAATAAATCGATATTACTTTTGAGGGTTAACTTTTAAAAAATATGTACGTTTTTCTAATTTGCATGAAGTATTTGAATATTTTTTGTTATATTAAAATGAAAATCTATTTAGCTTGTATTATTAGAATAAGAAATAATATTTTTAAAGATGCAAAAAAATGTTTCCGACTGCCTATTTGACAACTCTGATGGGCGGAACACACATCTGGGCCCGGTGTGTGAATATCAGGAGGCGTCCAAGTACATACGGGTATGAAAATATTTACAAGAAGTCACCCGAACCCAAGGAGTAAACGGAATCCCCGCCGGCGGCAAACGCATCAAATATAAACACACAAAAAACATTATACATACGGCTACAGCTACGGGTACATATAAATCCGTATCTGTGTCTGCAGATGTTCGTGGCGTGGGTTATGGAATTCTGCTGACTCTACCGGTTTTTCGCTTTTTTTTTTTGCCGTGAAAACAAATTTTGAAAGAAATTGAAAACAGCCAGACGGAGATTGAAAGCAAACGAGCGACGGACGCCGGCAAACAGAGAGACCTGCGGAAAGGCACGAATCCCGGCCAGCTGCAGCCGGAGTCTGGGAAGTAGCGCCCGGGGGATTGGCCAAATGTCACGCAACTTTCTGCCAGAGCTGCCGCCTGCCAGACGATCGGAAAAGCAAACCAAACACCGAACCCTGCGACCCCAAACAATTGATTTATAATTACGAGCGCCAGCAGCAGCCGGAAGTGGGCCAACAAAAGCCGTTTTGGCGGATTTGCTCAATTAGCCAACTCAGACATGAAACCGAAACCGATACTGAGACCGAAATTGCCCAATCCAAATGGTTTGCCCATTTGTGTGGGAACCACACTCGGAAAACAATCGCCATAAACTTTACCTAAAAGAACCTAAGTTGTTTAAAAATCTATAGATATTTTAATTAATCTTAGCAATAATTTTGAACATAAATTAAGCTACCAACTATAAAACATGTGCCTTTTTCCTTAATTCCCTACGGATTTTATTTGTTTTAATGTTAAGAGCGGTCTTTAAATTTGTATACAATTACAATTACCTGGAATTTCCTAAAGTAAAGTTAAGCCAATGCGAGTGTATTCTTTAACATGGCCCCGCAGTGCGTAATTTCCGCCGGGCCATTTCCTTCTGCTGCTCCTTCTTTTTTCCTTTATTTTCGCTTTGGCGCCCACCTGTGGCACACGGGGCGTATGAGTGACCAGATATTTTCCCCGAAAATCTGCGCCGCCCTCGCACAATGTAAAATATATGCAAATTGGTTTATTTTCATATGGCCCGGCCTAAGGCTGAATGGGCCCGGGCGCGTGTGTCGCCCCAGCATCAGGATCAAATAAAAAAGCAGGACAGGAAGGTAAAACAAAAAAGCTGATGCATCGGGGAGTGGGGCTGGACATTGTCTAGACATAATTGGGAGCATGCCAGGATAGCCGCTGGTCAGTATTACAGGGCGTCGGTATTTTCTTTCTGAATATTCCACGAAGCACAGGGGTTGAAGTCATTAAATTGTATGAAATTGTTCTTAGTTTAAAATACTTACATAAGGCTTCTTGGAATATTTGAGTACTAGGTTTGTTTATTCTTCAGCAAGAAACTGTTTCCTTCATTTGGTTTATAAGAAGATTTCTTACACAATTTAATTCCTATTCTGTGAAATATTATTCAACTAATTTTTGAACAATTTCCAAACCTTACCAAGCCTAGATCTTTAAGGAATTTCTTGGTACGACTTTCACCCCTAAGCCTTTTATATTCATATCAAGTCTGTGCCCTGATTTCCGATTTAGGGCATGATTCGCCACCATTAAAGATACATAAGTGGAGTCACTTGAAATATGTATATGGGCAGGAAAGCGGAAAAAAAAGGAAAGGCTGGGTGTAGATATCTCCAGGCAGCTTCCCGGACTCCTCACAAAAGGCTCTGAATAATTAAAGTGCCTATGGAAACGCACATGCCCGCACCCAAACACTTATGGGTCCCCGCATCCACATCCACATCCACATCCACCGCCATATCCACGATGATCCGATTGAACTGTGGACGGGGCCAAGAAAGCTGCAAATCGAACACGCAGGTTTACATGCGCCTAATCCCGTTGTCAGCCGGATGGCCCTAGGCTGGCATGGCTGACTCCGCCTTCCGCCGCCTTCCTCCCCCTCCTTTCCGCTTCCACCTTGGAGGACCTGCCGAAAAGCCTCAAGCATGTCCGTTATTTTGTTTACAAGAAAGCATAAATCTCGGCTCCTGTGGCCGGGTCGAGTATGTCTGTGTGCGGTCGAAAGGATTGCCGCCGCCGTGTGAAATGGAACATATCATCACATCCCTGGCCCTGGACCCACACACATGCCAGCCATAATACCATATGTGTGCGGGTGTCGGATGGGGCTACGGACTACGGACTCCGGCCTTATCCTCGTCCAGCGCCGGACAAAAAAGGGCCGGGAATGGGAGCTTTGGTTTGCACGCGTCAACTGTAAAATCCTTTTGACATGCAGCCGGCTACTCCTTGCCGGGTCCGAGGCCGGCCATAAAAAATGTACGGAGTGAGTGGGCTTTGGAAGCTGGGAATCCAATTATAAAGAATTTTAAACTATGTAGCGTGAACAGGACACTTAAAGTGGGCGAAAAGGGAGACGGACAGAAAGCCAGGTTATTAGCGGATATAGCCAGCGCACATAGGTCTTAGTGGGTGCGGTGTGTTTCCGGGGGAGTCGGGCCTTTGTGTGGCCAAGTTATTAAAGGCGAGCAAGTTCTGACGGGCCACAATCAGTCAAGGGCTCACCCAGCTGAGCTCCCAGCCCCCAGCTTCCCGCCTCGCTCACTGTATAAAAATTGACGTGAAATTTATACGCCATTCCCGTTTTCGGGTTGCGAGTTGAAGAAAAAATATAGCAACAATCCATAAAGTAAATGTAGCATTTAAACAAACAAGCCAGGCGACAGCACAGTTAGATGGGGGATCAGGACTCGAATCTGAAGCGGGGCCAGGAGCTGTGACAAAACACTGGAAGCCAAAACTGACAGTGACAACTGGCTGAAGTGGCGGGGACACGAGGAGGCAAGGGCAAAGGAGCAAGGAGCCGAGCAGCAGAGCAGCGTTGATGATGCTGCCCCGCTCCGAGTGGTAGAAAAAAATTGACATAAGCGGATATGTTACCCAGCGCCTTTCCGGAGCGTGTGTGGGCGTACAGGGGCGTTCCAGGAGTATCCGGCAGCATCTGGGGGCGTGCCAGTGTCCCACATAGGCGGCGGCTGCACGAGCTCGGAGCAGATAAATTAATGCGATTTTTCATGTTGCATGCTTGAGTTTGATTTATGCAATTATATGTCTCTATATGCGTGGTGGAGCATGTGTATCCATGGGGTCCATGAGGTCCACGGGCTCCAGCGAGTGTGGGTGACAGACAACTTTTGTCAAATACGTCTAAAAGCAGTCATTTTTTATATTTGATATAAAGCGGAAATGCTAAGGACGTTTCCAGTTCGTTACCTACGCACGCTCTACTATAAGCCTCCGCCCTCGAATGTGGGACACCCTCTAAGGATTAATCTTTGAAAAATCGGGAGAAAAATGTCCAAAAAGAATATTATCAGATGAATAGAAAGGCAAATCATAGTTATAATCATATCTTGATAGCTCATTCACATCTCAGAAACTTGCTTAAATTACTTACTTGTTCCTTAAGCTTTAGGGAGAGCTTACACCTAATATAACGTTAATTACTTCAGGAGCAAGCTGGTACAAGCAGAAGAGAGTAATTCCCAGGGTAAATTAAGTATCTCTGTGATTTCTCTCTCTGTTGGCGATCCATGGCAACCGCCATGGAGCTGCTTCTCCCCAAACGGAGGTCGTCGACAATGGAGTAGCCGGCCCGGGACGGGGCAGCAGCAATCGAGTCTAGTCCGGAGCGGAGCCGGCTGGGCAATGTTAATTTGTCATGATGCCACTTGCTCACTAGCTCTGCTTGTGGTCCACTCATCCGCCGGCCAGCCAGGAATACTCATCGCCCGTACGGAAATTACACAACAAATGGACTTTGGTCTGCTGCTTCGTTTTTCTGGAATCAGCAGAACAACCTGAAATCTGGCCAAATCCGATTAAATGCAAATGCCCCCACATCCCTGGCCCCACACGGGGGCACACATGCCGGAGAGCATAGCGCAGATTAGTTGCGTAAGTTATCAGCAGGGGAGGATCGGGTGCCGGGGGCGGAGCAGGCGGGTCAGGTGGGAGCAGAACCAAGTGGTTGTTGCACTGCAGCAATCGTCAGTCAAGCAAACACTGCAGCCATTCCCAGCACACTGCTAATTAATATTTCAATGGCCGATTCGGTTGCATGTGTCTGCGAGGCTTTAAGCTTCAAGACTGCACTTGCACAGAGCAAAAATAGATTAATACTGAATATCAGAAGTCATATTTTACATTTCCTGTAGGGTAAAAATGATAATTAATTTTAGTGGCGTACTTGTAGACCCGATTTTAATTGATTTAATAGAGCAATCTGTTCGAAAGCCACTAAAACAGTAAATAGTTGCGAAGGATTATCCGATTATTAAGCTTTAAAAGTCCTATTTAATCTTCTTTAGTTTCTTGTATTTCTTTTAATGTATTTTTTACAAAATACCCCAATTTTGATTTAAGATTTTGAAGAATACCCTTGCAGCATGCCAGGATCATAAGCGTATTAATCTGAATTTAAACCCACACAAAGATAATTATGGTATGCTGATATTGAGAAACCGCGTTCTCAAATACGTAGTCCTCTCATTTTATGTACGTATTTTTTTTAAATTCTAAGTTGAAGTATTTTCTTTCTCACTTTTAGAACAAATGAATTTAAAATGTTTACAAAACTACTAACACCAAAATTGAGGACAAATATTCTTGAATTTATTATTTTATCCTTAAATTGAGTACGTCTGTAGTCTGCATTTGATTATCGTTGAAGACCATAATTTCTTGCCGTGTGAAAATGGCCATTAACAAGGAGTATAGGAGTAGCAAGGCGAGTCCGGGAATCAGGAGTCGCCGCTTCAAAGGAAATAACAGCCATTACCATTTTTAGGGGCGCTTGGGAAAGCTCGCAACTGGCGCGCCCGGCGGAAGGACTCTTTAAACTGGAACTACACAAATTGCTTGCTTAAAATATGCGCTAAAAAAAACTCCCGTATTTGTTCTGCGGCGCATCCTCGCATCCCAGCACTCGAACAATGTCGCAAGGCATCAGCATCAGGATTTTATGTAGCGCACGACCATGCCATCCCAAAACGGGGCGGGGTCGATCTGAGAATGCCACTGGACGAGGAGGAAAATAAAAGCGCCACTTCCGTTTTATTTGCGCAAAATTAAATAAACCGAAATATGGCTGACCATATTGGCGCATAATGGGCAAAAATATTTTTTTCATTAATGTCCCTGGCGTTGGTCCTGGCACTGGCTCTGGCCCCGACGGAGTAGATGGCAAAATAAATAAATAAGCAGGGCCAAAAAGGAAAGCCGGAAAGTAAAAGCTCCGACTCCGACCAGCTTATTGTGTGTCAATATTTGGCTGACCAGGCCAACGGAGCCCGGTTTGGTGGCTAAGTGAGTGGCCGCCGGCGGCGGTGGAGGTGGAATAATAAAATCATTTTAATAGTTTGGCCGCGTGCAGTTTGATCGGGTTTTATCGAGCTCAGCGCCGTTAAAAAAGGGAATCACTAAAGGCAGCTCGTCTCCATTTTGAATGCGATTTTATCAGTTTTTATTTGCTTAGTTACTAGGTTAAAAATAGAAACAATTAAGAGGATAACGAGTTTATATACCACTGGCTTTTAACTGCAATTGAGAACTATTTATAAAAAGTACATACGTTTCAAGGCTTATAGTTTAGTTGGTTCTGTCATTAAACTCAGTTAAAAAACTTACAAAAATATATATTTTCCATTGACTTATTCATATTATCTAATCGTTACGAAACGAAATATTGAACATATTATATTCATATACATTTTGTTAATAGCCTTTCTTAATATTTGAAAATTATTTAATTATCTTCAACCCTATCAGCTCTGAAAAAAACGAAGACTTAAATAAAATCCAAATAGTTCACAGTCATTCACACCTTCTGCCACATTCCCTTTCATCAGTCGTCGAGTGCTCTCTCCAGCCCCTTAACGCCACCTCTTCACATCCTGCCACGTCCTAGAAACGCCTCTCGTCATCTCAAGGATAGTTAAGCTGCTTCAAAGCGACATTAGATGAAAATTTGTGTAAGCCGTAAAGAAAAAGCCCATTGAGCGAGCGAGAGTGTACGATTGCCAATCGAATTTAATGCGCATTTCTTTTTAAAGTGCCGTCAGGCAGCTGGGGACAAACAATCCCACCATCCATCCATCCGACCCAGGCGTCTTTTGTCAACCCGCCACCCTCGCTCCCAGTCTCTCTCCCAAGGAGAATCCCAACCCAGCGAGCCGCACTAATCAACACAATTACGGAGCAGTCGAAGGAAAACTTTTCTAATTGGATATGAAGACGCGCACATGCGTTTCTTTAAAGGAATTTCACTCCATCAGAGAGCCGAGGGTCCAAATATTGTGACAAGAAAATGGCTCAAGACAGGGCTTCCGGCTCCAAGTTCCAACTCCAATTCCCATTTAGGCATCGCATCTCCGCCAGCTGAAATGCTTTGACAAATTATTTTTAAGCCAATTTACAACTTGAGAAAAAGTATCAGGAAAACATATCACACCACACACACAGGATGGGTAGGTGGGTGTTCCTGAGTGAGTGGCTGTGTAGGTAAAGCAAATATAATGCGAGGGATAAAAGTGTAAAGTTGACAACGCAGGCACATTACTCACCCGAGGTGCCAGTCGGTCGGTGCGGTGGTGGGGGAACATTAAAATAACCAGCCAACCGATTCAACGTCAAGCCAGAGCCCAGAAATGAGCATGGCCAAGAGAAATGGTAATGCGGCTGGTCGAGAGCCTGCTGCTCCAGCTCGGGGCACTTCCTCGAGGGCTTCTCACTTCTTTAGAGCATTTTCTCAATGTCTCTCACTCGACAAACTGTCGACGGTGTCGGCGGAAACCATTAATTTTGTCACTTTCGGAAGTGTAAGGCAGCGAGGTGCACATGCGACGCCAGCATGTGGGAGTTGCAGCCTGGCCGTTGACCAGCTCAGGGCAATAGTGAAAATCATGAGAAGGCAATTAAAGCCGGGCGGGCACCTGTGCACCTGTCTTCCCGCCTGACTTCCACACAAGTTAATTGGTCTGGAGACCAGACCGCAATTACCGCAGGCCACATGACACTCGCTGGCCGCGAAACCACAACACTGCTCCTCTTGTTTACAGCCAGGATATTAACTTAATAATTGCAAATGCATAATTTAATAGTGACGAATGATGATGAGAAATACGCAGGCAGGCACGGGCACTGGATAGTCGATAGCTTAGATATAAGTAGGGTTCCCAGTCAGGACTCAGTCTTCGACGACGCACATGATGTTGATGCCGCTCCTGCCCAGATTGACGCCCTCCAGGGCCGACTCCTGGTGCTGGCGCATGTAGATGAGAAACTGTATGATCACGTAGAAGAGGTTGTTCCTATCGTAGACGCAGTTGTGCAGCTCCTTGTCGCTGATGAAGTTGAACTTGGGGTTGAGTTGGTTGCTTGTGGACAGGATGGCGCAGTGGGCCTTGTTGTGCACCGCGCTCACAATGTCCTTGGTGGAGCGCTTCTCGTCGCGTATCAGCACGTAGCGCGAGTGGAAGGGTCGTCCGCCGCCCTGCGGCAGCGGCATCAGCTGGCTGTCCAGGTAAACGCAGAACAAATGAAAGAGGATCTGCGGGATGGAATTAATAATTAAAGTTAAATCGCTTGGCATTCCTCAGATTCACTCTTACGGCTGCATCGGTGGGCAGGTGCTCGCCCCACTCCTGGCCGTTGTGCGCGTTGCCCGAGTTCCACCGGAAGTCGGCTATGCAGGCGCCCTGCGACAGCTCCTTGATCCGCTGCACCACGTACTCCTGGTTGCTGAACGAGTCCAGGAAGGGCAGCAGCATGGGCAGCATGGGGGCGCAGGTCTGGACAAACTGCTGATTCTCGGCGGTCTTGCGCAGCCTCTCCAGGCTCACGGCTCCGAACTTGAGGTCGATGAGGCCGCGCTGGCGGAACACATCGTCTAAATGGTTGATCTCCTTGACCAAACGCTGCAGGATGGTGGTGGAAATCCACTGAAAAAGCATACAGATTAGTAAGGCGCCAAAATAGCTCCTACTTGCCGCTTACAAATCTCAGGTTCGCCACATACTGCGACAGCTTGTCCGTGGAGATGCGCTTGATGACCTCCGAGTTGCTGTCCTTGAACTGGAACCCGCCAAACTCCTCGATGGAGGTGGGGGCGTTCTCCGTAGAGACTGCCGGCGCTGGCGACAGCTGGTAGATGGTGGTCTTTAGCATGTAGGCCGCATTGTTGCAGTAGTTCCAGAAGGAGTTGGCAGAGCCCATGCTCTGGACACTCGGCGCCTCTGCGTTGTCCAGCATGCTGCGCTCGCGCTCCGCCTGCTTCATCATCGCGGGCAGCTTGCGGGGATCGGTGATGAAGTCCTCGCGGCGCACCTCGGCGTAGGGGGACATGTAGGTGGACTCGCTGCTCAGGTTACTGGCGTTCAGCGAGCTGTTCTGCACCATCGACGAGTTGTAGGAGGCGTTCTGGTTCGTCTGCGGAGTCCTGGCGGGACTGGGGCTACGCCGCACCGACTGGGTGCCCCAGCAGGAATCCTCGAAGGAGGAGTGCCAGTTTATGATGGGTATATCATCCTCTACATCTGTGTCCGGCTCATAGCTGGGCGGCTTCATCGCCGGCCGGGTGTATACCGTCCTAAACGAGTTATCTGCGACAAAACAGACAGAGGAAAGACTGAGAATCGTCCGCATTTGTGCCCACACCATCGTCTCACCATCGCGGCCGTCCAGCAGACGCTTCTGGATGTCCGTGCCCATCACCTGGTCGCCGCCGCACCATAACCACAAATACTTGGCGAAGCAGGCCAGCGCACTCAGGCCCACCACCGCTGTGGCCGTGCACTCAGCCAGGAAGTAGTACGTCCGGTAGAAGGAGCGACACGCCTGCCACATGTCTAAGAGGAGCAGCGACAGGATCACCACATTGATCGAGCACCATTTCAGGTAATAGCGCGCCTGGGCGCTCCGGAATCGCAGATCGAGGCTGCGCTGCACCACGGGATTCCTGCTTAACGGCGAGCTGGGGGCGGTCTACGGTTAACTAACTGATTCATTGACTAATTCCGCTTGCTTACCAGTTGTTCCTGGAGAAATTCATGGTCTGCTAGGAAGGATATAAGGCGAAATGTCAAGACTGGGGGATAATGCCGGGAATTGGCGCTAAGAGCTGGGAACCAGTGTTACCAGATGAAAATGTTGCTTTCCCACTAAAATATCTCAAATAGTCGATAGCTTTGATATCGAATGGAAGAATCGGGAAATCGACAGCTCGATTATATTCGATATATTCGATATTTGTGACGTCATTTCTGCGAATATGACCGTATCTCGATAACCCGGAAATACCACGGCGTTCTTGCGATAATTTGGTATTTTGGCACTCAAATGGCGCCAAAAAATGACAGTTTTAAATTTATTTATTTATTTATCTAATGCTAACAAATAGTATTAAACTAACTGCTAACAGTGGTTTTGGAGCCATAGCAGCTTAGGCCTTCGGCTCGGGCTTAAGTTGTGTGTTTACTGGGAGTTTTATACATATTTACAAGCTTATACTATTTATGATATTCTTAGATTCTAATTGTATTTACAAGATTATACTATTTATGGGGTTCTTAGATTCTAATTGTATTTACATTGATTTTTATTTATATTTTGTGCATTATTTTGGAGTGTTCAGGCGCGAACACCCTGTATTCCCGGCTCTATGCGCTCGCTCTGGCGGTAGCGTGCACACCTTCCCGGCTCCGCGCTCTCGCTTTTAAATAAGTTATCTTAATATTGTTGGTTATACGTTTTAATTCGTTCAAGTTTAGTTTTTGTAAATTTTTTGAACAAGGGTAAACATTACTATTATTTTTGTTTGTGCTTGGGAAAAAGTAATACAAATAAAAACCTCTTAGGCGAAAATCTACATTCATTTCAATTATGATTACTAAATAAATATTGCTCTTAAATGATATATTTCCTATTTATTTATTATTATATATTTTATTGCGTGATTCGATTTGATTAATTATCTTACTTCTTTGATTGCTCCCTTGTTCAATTCACAAGATTTGGTATTTAGAATATTTAAGCAAAAATAAATAAATAAGTCTAGGAATAATTTGAATAATTTGTTTGTTTTCAACTTTCTGTCTGTCATCTATCGTTACGATTAACAAGCCGCGATATATACAAATTTAACTATAGGTATAAAACTAAAACGAATCTAGGGAAGGCGCTTGGAAAAAGGACTTCAAATCAAGGCTGGACTAGCAGCCCAACTGGCAGCCATCTTTGATGAACTGTCCAGATTTCCGAAGAATAACATGATTCCTCCAAAGTTCGAGCTGATCGGCTCAAAATTTCAATTTTGAAATTAAATATCTTTGAGTAAAAACATTTTTAAAACTTTATTTTAATATTTTATAGTATTTCCTGATTTACAAGGGATATGAAAGGAACCATCTACGATTAGAGCGCATTCCCCTAATCCGCTTCTAGAATTTTCGTGACCTCTGAGTTCGCCTCACAGCCCTCCTCCTCCGCCTTCTCTTGCCCACGATTGGAGGACCGACTCCCACTCCGACACCGATCCCTGGCACTGGAGCCAGCTGCAGCAGGAGGGGATTGCTGACCAGGGCGGCGGCTATTCCCAGGACAGTGGCACTGGCCAGCGGGATAAGGAAGCTCTTGGCCAACAGGGCCTTTGGCGAAAGTTCCGGCGATCCCTTGTGGGAGACAATCTCGTGCGAGTCCACCGGGTACGGGCTGTAGCCGTAGTCCACAGATGCCCCCGGGAAGTGGCCGTGCTCCGGTCGAGGTCTGTAAACGTGGTACGGCACACCCGCCTCTCCGCTCGAAGAGTATCCAACGTGTCCTTGGGCAGGTCCCGGCTCGTATCCATTGGGATGGCTGGGTCCGTAGTCGTAGGGATACGGGTGACTGTCATAGGCGTAGCTCTTGCCCCCACTGCCACTGCCTCCATACGAACCTAACGGGAAAGGTTTATATTTGAAAATGTCGAAAATGTTTACAGATATTCCCTAAACTGCATATTAGTCGATATTCTTGAACGTAGAACTCACCCACACTGATCCGATCCTGGAGACTTCCGCCCTGGCGCCACTTGTCGTAGGCCTCGCTGAGATTGTCGTTGAGGCTGCTGAGCTGGGAACGAACGCCTCCGCCTGGAGGCAGCGATCCAATCGGCTTGGATATGAAGCCAGCCGCTTGGCTGTCCAGCTTGGAGTTAGAGGTGGTAGATGAGCCCGGGCCGCGATAGAACTCCGGCGGCGGATCGTAGCTTTTGGCTGCTGCAGAGCCCAGAGCGTCCAGCTTCACCACTGCCTGTCGCTTCTGCGGCTGGAGAGGCTTCCAGGAGGCGGACACGGACTCCACGCTGGCGTTTTGCGCGTGCGCGGCAGCGGCCGCGAAGGTAACGAAAAGACCGAGGCACAGGGCGTAGCCCGGGAGAAGTTTCCCCTTGATCGCGAACATTTCCACTGACTGCGCCGCCTGCAGAGCTTTGGATTTTATACAGGTCTACCCATCGGGCTGGGGGCAGGTTGCTGAAAGCCACCTGCTGGCGACCATGTCGTCACCTGGAGTGGGTGGCATTACAGGCGCTGGCGACAAATTGCAGGCAGACAATTGCCGTCGCCGCTTGGCTGCTGGCATTGAGACGTCCGCCGTGCAATGCGCCTCGGGAGCGATTAGTGCCGCCAGCTTGGGAGCTCGGCTCGAGTGAGCTTGGGAGCTCTGCCAGCGACCTGGGGTTCTTTCCACACTCTTTCGTCAGGCGTTTCATCAGCGCATCAGCGGGAGCAGCGGCCGTGTAGTTGTCAATTTGTCCCTCTCCGGGATTATTGAAATACAGCCGCCGAGAGTCACAGCCGCGGCGGGTGAGCAGCTCGAAATTAGTGGAGTTATTCACGCCCCGGCAGAAAGGCAGGAGCCTCGGCTTAATTAAATCATTTATCGCCGCTCATTTCAGCTGCTTCTGCTCAGCGAAGGGGAATGATCGAGAGGTTAAGTCGAAAGGTTGAACAAAAGAAAGTTCCAGCAGGTGGAAGACGTTTTCACATGGATTGTGGCATGAGCTGGGGGCGAACTTGCTGATCGTATGTACAAGTTCTATTCTCAGACTGTTTATGGTTTATTACATAACTCTAGTACGGTTAAGTGCTTCCAATGATGTTTTGGGAGACCTTATCGTGCTCAACTAAAGCAAGAACCCCTCAATATAAATAGTTTATATATTTTAATTATATTTAACGTTTTTTTGGGAAGATCTCTTTGAAGGCGGTGGCGCATCTTCTTGGTACATCTCCGGGAAATTATCGGAGTCCGAGTCAGATGGCAGCGGTGTGGGCACATTGCCAACCTCATCGCCCAAGAGCAGGCGCTCCAAGAGATCCATCTGCACCTCCAGCACAGCCATAAGGCCAAAAGTGCGACGTATGCGTCGCAGGTACTCAGCATGCTGCTCCGCATCGGTGAGTAGCTTCTTTGGCTTATCTTTCCGGTTGCGTGAGTTCTCCATCTCCTGCTTCTCATGCAGCTCCATCTGCAGGGCCACGTTCTGGGCAACGGTGCGCCTGTGGCGGACGTACCTCGACCGCAGGCAGTTGCACCAGTCGGGGCAGCGTCGGAGGATTTCACCAAACTCCGCCTTCAAAAACTGCAGGAAGCTGAGGTATTGGCCTTGCCGCTGCTCCTTCAGATCATGTCCGGTGACCTCGAAGTAGTGGTAGATGACGGAGGCAAACACATTCATCAGGATGATGGCCACCAGGAAGACCAGCAGCAGGTACAGCAGAATCCCCAAGACAACACCTCCGTAAAAGAATTCCGTCGGAGTGACGCCACCATTGAAGCCCACTGAATACCTGGAATAGGAAATAGGGAATAGGGAATTCTCTTGCAACCAATACTCACCAAAGGCAGGTGATGATCGCCTGGATGACGTGGCGGAAGACCATTGCGTTGTTGCCGTTGGGCACGGCCAGGGCAATGCCGATTGCCATGAGGAGGACCACGATGATCGCCGCCAGACTGATTACTGCCTTCCAGGCGGAGGATAGCGTTTGGGTGAAGTGCTGGAAGACGGAGGCGAACTGCAGCACCTTCCACAGCCGCAGCGTGGTGATGCAGATGAGGAAGCCCTTGACGATGGTCAGTATCAGGTCCAGCCGCATCGGGCGCTGGAACTGCAGGTATTGGGCCTTGGTCGCCATCTTGATCCTGTTCAGAATGCTGTCCGTCACGAGCTCGCGTGTGATCCACAGGGCTATCAGCAGCACGCTCAGCAGACAAATGACCAGGTCCACCAAGTTCCATACTTCTCGAATAACCGCCGGGTCGTACCACACTTTTGTCAGCAGTTCGCGCATGAACTGCACCACGAGAAAAAAGAACACGATCACCACCAACAAGAGCGGCAACTTCATTTCGGCCATCGACCCCAGCATCTTGAGGCACTCGACGCCCACCCGGGGCAGCGGAATCCCGAACGGGGTGAACTCCACCTGCAGCGTCACCATCGCGAACGCGTTGGCATCCACGTTGTAGAGCGTGAAGTCGATGAACAGGGCCCAGGTGTTCCTGTCCAGCCACCTGTATGCGCGCAGGTACTCGATCTCCTTCAGAGAGCCCACCTACGGGAGCAGGAATAGGTTTGGTTTCCAGAGCTACTGCATCCTTACCCGCGTGTTCATCAGCAAGGCCACGTAGCCGGCGAGCTCCGGGTAGTTCATCAATTCGCCTTGGTGATCGAACTTGAGGAGCATCCCATCCATAAAGCAGGGATCCACATCGATCGGCCGAAAGGGGTCGAAGATGCGCCAGAATCTGTCCGTGAAGTGCAGGCGCTGGTAGGGGAGCTGCCACTCGGGCGCATACGTGATGTTGGCCCATTGGGGCGGGCTCAGTCCGATGTGCTTCGCCGCGGTGCGCACCTGGCGCAGCCGCACCACGCCCATCCGCTGCCACTGCTCCATGGCCCACCAGCCGTCGTAGCCGTAGACGCTGCTGTTCGCATAGAAGCCATCAACGATGGTCATCTTGAGGAAGTTGTGAACCTGCGGGGCGGTCTTTCGACTGTGGTGAGTGCACTCGAAATTCACTTTAAAAGAGCCTACATCGCTGTTGAAGTCTATCTGGGACAGACCCATGGTGATCGAGGTGTTGTCCTTGAAAAGCCGCGTCATGATGTTCGTGTTGTAGTAGAGGAAGTGGTCCCTCCCCACCAGGATATTCAGCAGCACGGTCACGAAGTAGGAGCCGTAGAGCAACAGGTCGTGGGCAATGCGCTTGTACTTCTGGTTCAAGGCCTCGTTTCGGTGGATCTCGGTGATCAGGAGCTCGGAGCGCAGGCCTCGCAGCCGGGTCTTCAGGTAGGTGATGTGGCTGGGCTTGGTTTCGCCCCTTTCCGTTGTGTAGGCCTGATCCTTCTGCGGCCAGGTGGCGTGGTCGATGGCCAACACAACGAACCGCAGCGGCTCCCAGAGGAGCATTTGAAAGATTAACGCCAGGACCATGGTCATCACCATAGCCCTGAAGCCCTTGCTCTCGTGCTGGAAGCCCGAGTAGACGGCCGTCACGATGAAGCACACCACCAGCACCGCGGTGGTCAGCACGAAAAATAGACCGATTCTCTGTTTGGTATCACTTAAAGGCATTCTGGAATTGGTTATGATGCTTCTTGACTAAATATTATTCTCTGATTGTCAACTACTCAAGCGCTGACTTTGTTCCGGAAATAATTTTAGCTTATAAGGACTTCGTTGTAGTTGGCCCTGGTTTATCTGTCCTTCTTTTAATTAAAGTAATCCAGGTTTTCTGGACTAGGAAGCCAACACCGTAAGGTGCCCCAATAAAACTCGAGCTCTTTTAGGTTTTCTTCAACGTATTTGCATTTTATATTGATAGTTGCCATTTGGTATGCCTGAATGTATATTTAAATATAAATGTATATGCACAATTCATTAACTTAGTTAACGTTTCTAAATTAAAGCGGCATTCTTCCGAAAGATCCTCTTGTATACTTGGAGACTAGGTGCTAGGTGGATAGGTTACTAGACATACTGATATAATGCGTATAATACTGTCTGATCGAGACTGCAATCGGGATCGCGGGTCATCAGGATCCGGCAACTGGCGAGCGCTTTCATACATTTTCGGAATTGACTTTCGGAGGGCCAACGGGAACGGGGAGAGTTCCCGCTCCCGGTCAGCCCTCCGCGAGATGGACACTGAGAACGGAACCCCTCCGTGGAGGAAACACACATGCTATATACGGTTAGATACAGTTGGATTAGTTAGTCTGGCTAAGCTTGGGGGTGATTCCGTGCGGGATTAGTTGAGGGCCTGGGCGGAGCGCTTGCCCCATCCGCCGTGGAGCTTCTGCCACTGGTCGCGCTTGCCCCACATGCCCTTCAGGTTGTTCCAGGTCGGCTCGCGCTTGCCCCAGGCGCCCCTGAACTTGTTCCAGCCCTGCGCCTGTCGCCGCTTGCCCCAGGCCACATTCATGCTCTTCCAGGCCCGCTTCTCCACGTCCGGCTGGCCGGCGAACTCCTCCAGGTCCTCGCCAGACTGTGGTGACTGCTGCTGCTGCATCTGGAGCTGTTGCTGCGGCGTCTGCCCGCTGGCCAGCCGCTCGAAGGTGTCCCAATCGATGGTGTTTGTCCCGTCCGTGATGACCAGCGGCACAAAGTGCCCGGTCATGTAGATTTCCGGATCACCCGAGTCCCCGGCGGAGGCCCTCTTGCCCCACGAACTCTGGAGCGACTGCCAGGCGCGCTTGTTTCCGTTGTTCCCGTACAGGTCGCTATCGCTGAGCTGGTCCACCACAACCTGTTCGGAGAGGCCTCCGCCTCCTGGCTCGTTGGCCGAGGAGGAACTGCTGGTGCTGCCGCTGGCCACCAGACTACCGCAGGCGCTGCCCAGGATGAGGAGCACCAGCAGGAAGCCATAGGTTCTCCGCGTCTTCGTGTGAGCCATCACTGAGAAAATGGTTATGTTAAAGGCGGAAATTTTGGTAAATGCAAATATAATTGAAGGTCAAGGCTGGGGCAGAGAGAGAAATTATGCACTTTACAGAAATAAAATTTAAAATAATTTATTACTTAACCTAATCTTTTAGTTAATAAAGTAAAAAGTCAGATTACTCATACGTAAGTATATCAAACCTTAAAATAAAGATAACTACTTTCATTGTTCAAGTATTTTATATCGGTTCAATAAAGTAAATACAGTGACAATGTAAGAAGCAGACCCAAGAGTCTAACTTAATCGAAAGCTGAGGAAAACCCAAACATTTAAAATTGCATAAGTTAAACTTTCCAAAAACAAGCCCTGAACTTTAATAGTATATGCAAACATTTAATGTTAATTATCTTCATACATTCCTCGAATTTCAAATCCAATGTGCCAATTAATCCCCATACGTTTCTTTTTCAAACTTTAATAAATAAAATTTAATATATTAGTTAAGTCATCCTGGCCTGTCCAGTGACATTTGGCTAAGTGAAATCATAGCTTTATTATTTAATAAAATTGCGTTCAGTGCAAAGGTGTAAATATGAATGAATAAATGCCTGGCGGGAGACTGATCCTTCGGGCAAAGCCCAACCGCAGGCCTCGAGGAATGCTCAATTAAGCCGCTGTCGGCGGCTCCACTTGACTGCTCCCTGGGGGTCCTGTGAAGAGCTGGGGAGTCCTGCGGCAATCATTTCCGCCCGCGCCTCGGCATTAAGACAACATGCGCGGGGCAGGAGCAGGAGCAGGAACAGGAGCAGGAGCCGGAGCAGGAACAGGAGCCACGGGGACATGGACAACAGGGGGAACAAGCGTAACGATTTAGCTAAATAACCTCTCTAATTGAAGGCGGTGGGGGCCGCTGAGCGGGCGTGTACAGGAGGTGGTGATTCCCCGGCTCCGTGGGATGACTGAGGTCATGCCGTCTGTCGACCGCTGTGTTAAAAGGCAGCAGCGCATAACAGTTACAATTTATGGCCTATTAATGTCCCTCCGAGGTAGCAACCAGGGGGGCATTCCAGGAGCCGGAGGTCCTTGGAATGTGCGTAGGCCCAGCGGCAAACAACGGCACTGGAGTGGAGTGGAGTGAAGTGGATTGGGGAAGGGTGGGCCAGAAGCCAACGCAGCGGAAATGCTCGCTGGGAATGGGCTATTCAAGCCGGAATCCCAGTCGATAATGATGCTTTGAAACGCTAATATCAAGATTATGGGCATGTTTACGCAATGGCTTAAGTGCCCTGCGATTGCACTTGCGGCCACTCGACAGAATAGACAAAAGCCACTGGGAAATGCTGAGACAGGAGCGGGATCTGCTCCTTGCTCGCCGTTTGTTTGCACTTCCTGCCAAAGTAGTTTTTGCTATGCGCTCGCATGAGCATCGCCGCCATATTGATTTGCATACATTCGAGCACAAGCCGCATCCTGCTTAGGGGACACTCCAAGGAAGCGGCTATGGCAGCGTATTATGTGGGAGTTGTGTGTTTTGTGCGACGCAGCTACCAATATTTGTTCGAAAGGATCAGATGTATTCATTTTATATTGCGAAGAATGCCGTCGTTATGAGAAGTATTGTCGTTTCGCTTAAATTTAAATAACAATTTTAACTCAATAATTAAGAGTGGGGGTTGCTAATCAAATAACTCATTAATTACTGCCTCTAGAGTTAAATTCTTAGAATTCTGGAGTTCATAACTAAGCTAAAAATAAATTAATTTTAAGTGGAATTTGGCAAGAGGTCTCAAGCTCAAAAGGTTTGATCTAAAGTCCTTTGAATCAAAGTTTTTATATATTTTAGGTATTCAGATTCAAGAAAATTACAAATACAAAATGTCACATTTAAGGCAGAATTAACTCTGAGAACTTTATCTTAATTTATTTTACGAATTTAATGGATAAGTTCTGAATCTTTTTCAAATATTCAAAAAGAATCGATATCTTGAATTAGCAACATATTTTTTAATCATTCCGAGGCACTTCAAGTGATTACAATTATTCCTATGGCTAGTGAGCAAATCTAATCCCTTAACTGCCTCGCTCTCCCGGTTGAATTATCACATCTGCTGTAATCCCCGTCAGATTTTATGGCCATTGCGAAGCAGCAGCAGCTGGTGGGCGCCATCATGGAGGCGATGGAAAGTCATCAGTCGGGAATCAAGTATGCAAGGCCCGGCAGAGTCAGAGCAACAGGAGGCAGGGCGACGATATCTTATCTGCGGGTCGCCTGATTAAATGATGTTACTGCCTGTCCGCTCGGATTGGCCGGCTAATTGAGGGGCCTCGGCCAACCCGTTGTCAGCTGAACGCGGATACGGATATGTCCCCTAGCTCCCAACTGCCGACTCCTGACTCCCGACGTCCGACTCCTGACTGATTGTCCGAGTGCCGCCTCGGCCGCTTTTTTCCGACTTAGCTTGGACTTAATTTGTGCGCTTGTCGTTGATTGATTGACGCCGCCCAGATGAAAGTTTTAGCGGCTTTGCGCCAAATTATAATATATAGCCACCGCGATGATAGAGCACGCATCGAATTTTATGACCTCGCGATGACACAGTGGTCAGAAGGCAAGGATATGGTGTTAACAATTTCAAGAAAACTATGGTTTTATTTTTTGATAATATTAGTTTGACTAAAAATGAAGTTTTAGCTAACATAGTAAATTTAAATTAAAGCTATAAAATGGAAAAATGGTTTTATTTTTTGATAATATTAGTTTGACTAAGAATGAAGTTTTAGCTAACATAGTAAATTTAAATTAAAGCTATAAAATGGAAAAATGCAAAAAAACAAATTCTAGCTAAATTTAATATACGAATTAAAGAGTCAAAAGGAGTTGGGAAAAACCTCGTTAACATAATTGAATGCCTAATTTGGACCACTGTGCGGAAACGAAGACCACGCAAACGTGCCGGGTCAACTTGTAATTGAAATTAACTGAAAATATTTATGGCCCTTGCGGATGACAGTCTTCGGAATTTGGTAGTTGACTCGCTCTGCTCCATTATTAATTTGCCAGTGGGTAGTCAGTCGGCCGGGGAATAATTCATGTGGTGTCGGGCGAGGAGCGCCTGTACGGCCACGGCCGTATGGCGACCACTTCAAGTTTGCTTGGCAAACAAATTGAAACGAAATTTTCGCGCCAAAATTAAACAGACCGCTGGAATCGAATTTGCCTGCTCGCAGATCGTCTATTCTTTGCATGTCTCGATAAATAGCTAGCCCAAATATTTGCCAAAGGATGGCATTTGCCAATAAGTACTTTGTTTAAATAGGTTTCCTGCCGGCGCAGGCAGCACCCACGCAAAGGGACGCCGGCCACCCGCCAGCCTGTTGCTACTGAGTGTGAATGGAAATCTTCTCGGGGACATGGACATTAACGAAAATTCGTAAGCAAACAAAATATCCGCAAAAGAGTAAATAGACACTGCTCGTCTCAAGCAGGTTGGCCGTGGGTCTTCCCGTTTCCCACTTCAAGTTCGGGCCTTTGTTTAGCGAAGGAGTTCTGCATAATTTAGCCATGTTTCGTCAATAGATTTACGCAACAGCGGGCTATTTTTGAAAATTCAAAACTCATTAACCGGACGCCACGGCTTTCGTCAAAAATTAGGTCATTTATTTGTAATGCATAATTTAAGGTGTTTCAAGCTGGGCACCGAAACTCACGAGTTAAAGCTTTGTAATTAATTAACTAACTCATCAAGCGAAAATGATTGAACAGATTTAAACTGAAGGCTGCTGGATACCCCTTTAATGAAAAATATAAAAAGGATATATTTTTGTTCAACAATAGAATCGATGAAGAATAAAGAAAAAATGCTTGAATTCACATCTCTTTTGGCATAATATTATCATAGCAAATTTTGAAATATTTTGTAGTTAGTTGAACCATTTATTAAAAATACAAAGAATGGTGTAAGAATATCTTTTATACATTTTTGTGTTTTATATTCTCAATTATCACTCTTGTCGGATGAAATAAAGAAATACACTTTGGGAGGAAATCCCTGTAATTTTGTATAAAAAAAATGTTTAAGCTCAAACTACTAGTGCTATTTCAGTATTTAAACCTGAAACTGCAAGGAAATAAATACCCGTAACTACAAATACTCTTTTGCAAGTCATTTCCTGTGGCCCGCAATCGAATTACGAGTATGTTGAATCCACTCACCTGATTATATTTTTGTTATTTTTCGTGGCGAGAACCGTAAACTGTTTTTGCGGTCTGACGAAGGATTCACAATTGGATTTTGAATTTGGTTTTATTTTTTTCGCGAAAAATGGGGCTCGTAAGTGGATTTGCAGGCCTGACTGCAATTCAATTAGCGCACTCACTCGGCCAGTGTGAATCTGACTTCAGGGAATCTGGCTCCTGGCTCGGCGTTCTGTTCGTCGCTCTCTGCTCTGGTTGTGGGCTAACCTGTTGATCAACTGCTAATGATACGCAGCCCGGTGCGGCGCTCGCTTATAAATCAAAACGGAAGCGAGTCGGGAATCTATGAGTCCGCACGAACTGCGCTTCGTGTGGGTGCCGGAGGACGGCTCGCTGCGCACGCACGCACTTCGGCAGGGGGATATCCGCTTGTCGGCGTTTGTGCAGCGGAAGTGGCCGAAAAGTGAGTTGTGTTGCCTACTTAACGGGGCGTTTGTATGGCACACATGCGCGATTGTTTATTCACCGTACCCCTGCCCTGACCACGCAGTCCATCCAGTCCAGATCCCGGGCCCCCGGGGAGCCGGAGCCGGAGCCTTGGACTCATTCAAATTCAGGTACATGCGCCCTCCTTGCGGCATTTAAAATTAAACACACCACTCCGGCGCTTACAATGGAGCAAATGGGACTCGGAGGAGCATATTGCATATTGCATTTCTTTGTCACCGCCATTGGCAATTGACCAGCCACACCAGGCACGACACAATTCCCTCACCTTTCAGTGTGGGCGGTGTCGCTCCACGACCTAAGCATCCGGACGAGAACCCTTTTAGTGCTTCATGAATATTTATGGCGATATCGGGCTGCCTGCCGTTTGGTTGCTAAAAAACGAGCCAAAGGAGCTTCTTCAATTACAAGCGTCGCAAGGCATTCCGTCGCCCATGTACGAGTAGGTATATGGATCCAAGTGTGCTCCGGGGGACATCAACAGGTTTTCATTTGCGGCCATTTGATGGCTGCTCGCCGAATAAACGATGATGGGAATATTTATGACACTCCTCTGCCGGTGCGTATAATGAATGGGCCATGCCACAGACCCCCTAACCCTAACCCGAACCCTAGCCCATCGATGCCGGCGATAAGCTACGTAGTTACTAATTGATTTGGCCCCTGATAAATCGCTGCGGACTCTCAGCACCGCTACCTGACAGCTACATGTGTCCGTTCCTCCGCAACACGGCAAGAAGTTTGATCGATTTTGGAATTTATTATTGGAAAGCACTAGATTTCCTTCTCATCAATGTGAATAAGGAGAAATTTATGTAGTTATCTGCAAATTAAATGAAGCTTTACTGCACTAACTTAGATATTTCAATGTCTTGATTTTTTTAAACATAAATAATGCCTAATGTATTTAATATAGATTCATTTTGTAAAATAATTTGAGGGATTTTATAAATGTTTTCTATTAAGAGTTGGTTGTAAGTATAGATAAATATCTTATTTGAACCATATTAAATTTACTAAAATATATAAAATAAACAGAAAAATAAGATATTTAGGCATCGACTTACTGTTTTGTACAACTTAAATACTTCCTGAATAGTTTTATGTCTATTAATTATTTACTTCCTAGTATTACAAGCAATAAATACAATTATAATTGAAAACTCTATGTTCTTAAGCTTTATACCTTGAGAAATTTATTATTGAAATCTCCTGTATACTTTTTATCTAAATGTACTTACTCATAAACATTTTTTTCTGTGCATTTGTGGGGGTGTGGAGTGCAGGCTGCTGAGCAACGGGAGCAGCAACGATTGTAAATCATTTCCATTTACGTGTCTGTCCTAATTGCAGGCATCCGATTGCGACCTTTGAGCGATCCATCCCAGTACGTCACCACTAATGTTTCATTTGCATGGTGACAAAGTGAATTAAGTGGGTTTGTCTTTAAGGCGGAACTGAAACTGGCCACACAATGCCAAAGTGCACCGAAGCCCCGCCCTGGCGAGGGCATTTCCATGCTCCGTTCGCAGTGCCACAGTTGAATGGGAATCCCTTGGCGCTTCCATTGTGAAGATGATGTAGCTGGCGCTGTTGGCAGCTAATAATAATTTGTTTGCACTTTGCATATGCCATCTGGCCAACAAAAGGCAGGCTGAGGGGAAGCTACGGGAACACACAATTTCCGAGGGTCAAGGCTAAAGTGAAGTTAAGCCAAAACTGTACATATTTTTCTACACGCAATTTGGTAAAAGCCAATAACACAGAGCCTCGTTTTTACTACAGTTTTTCTTTATTGACTAGTACCTTTTCCAATACCTTTACATGTCCCAAGATGACCTTAATCCCAAAAAAATAGTTTTTATAGAAAGTGTTTACTTCCAAGTGGGAATCGTTAAAGAAAAAGAGTTTTCCCTTTAAATGTTCTCCTTAATAATTTATTGCAAGGATAAACTAATAAAATTCAGATTTAGTAAAATTTAATATGATTTAAATTGATTTCTAAAAATACCCGATGATATATTAAATTGGGTGTTTAAACAACAATTTGGTAAAAGCCAATAGCACAGAGCCTCGTCTTTACTACAGTTTTTCTTTATTGACTAGTACCTTGTCCTAAGATGACCTTAATCTTAAGAAATAGTTTTTATAGAAAGTCTTTACATCCAAGTGGGAATCGTTAAAAAAAAGAGTTTTCCCTTTAAATGTTCTCCTTAATAATTTATTGCAAGGATAAACTAATACAATTCAGATTTAGTAAAATTTAATATGATTTAAATTGATTTCTAAAAATACCCGATGATATATTAAATTGGGTGTTTAAACAACAATTTGGTAAAAGCCAATAACACAGAGCCTCGTTTTTACTACAGTTTTTCTTTATTGACTAGTACCTTTTCCAATACCTTTACATGTCCCAAGATGACCTTAATCCCAAAAAAATAGTTTTTATAGAAAGTGTTTACTTCCAAGTGGGAATCGTTAAAGAAAAAGAGTTTTCCCTTTAAATGTTCTCCTTAATAATTTATTGCAAGGATAAACTAATAAAATTCAGATTTAGTAAAATTTAATATGATTTAAATTGATTTCTAAAAATACCCGATGATATATTAAATTGGGTGTTTAAACAACAATTTGGTAAAAGCCAATAACACAGAGCCTCGTTTTTACTACAGTTTTTCTTGATTGACTAGTACCTTTTACAATACCTTTACATGTCCTAAGATGACCTTAATCCTAAAAAATAGTTTATATAGAAAGTGTTTACTTCCAAGTGGGAATCGTTAAAGAAAAGAGTTTTCCCTTTAAATGTTCTTAATAATTTATTGCAAGAATAAACTAATAAAATTCATATTAAGTATAATTTAATATGATTTAAATAATCTGAATTGCTTCCTAAAAATACCCCATGATATACAACATTTCGTGTTTAAAAAACTTTTTAATATGATTGATAATCTGCTATTTTTACTTAATAAGATTTAACTTTTAGCACCCAATTTCAAATTTGGCGGTACCTTGATGCCTGACAAGAGCTGTCAGCTATGTTTCGAGGCCTTTTTCCTCAAAAAGTATGGCAGCACCGCTCTTGAGGTTTTGGGCCCTTCTTTAGCCCTTTTTAGGTGTCTCCGGTCGTTTTTGTACAGAAAATGGAGTTGGCGCCCCTGCCCCAAATTGTTGCGCACCCATATCGGGGGTTTTCAGTTGTTGCAAGGAGCTTAGAACGCCGAAAATAGCTAAATCACTTCCGTTTTGGTTACGTCTCGTTCGGTCAGTGTGACCAGCTGCCGTTAAGGAGAACATCTGCTCATTTTTTTGCGAATTTCGACATTTTGAAAATTTTCAAAAATCTGGGCACTCATCCGGCGATTTATAAACAAATATAATCAAATAACTTGAAGTTTTAATTTGACGGCTCTGGTGACATGAATTAAAGCCGCAGGATGGAGATAATTTTTCCCCATGATGTGCAGGATGAGCAAAAGTTCCTGACCTGCGCCGGCGAGCTGGACTACGACGAGTTCTCCGCGGTGAGCAATTGCGTTTTATTTACCGACATGTCCTTGTTCCAATAAGAAGTGTGACTTTGCAGCAAATGTTTGTGTTCTGCAACAGCCACTGCGACGTGGATGTGTTCGAGCTGATGGGCAACGACCGGCTGGCGCAGCTTATCTACGGCTGGGAGGTGTGCCGGGTGCCCAGCCGGGATGTGGAGGAGTTCAAGGAGCCGGCGCTGCGCCACCTCGTCCATGTGTTGGCCCACCACTCGCTGCAGATGTGGTTCAGCCAGGAGTGGATCACCTGCTCCGAGGGCCTCAAGCACATGCTGCTCTACAGCCTCACCAAAGCGGTGCCGGCCTTCTACCGCATCGAGCAGCTGGCCCAGATCAACTGGGCCTACGTGCTCCGGTTCCAGACGACTCCCTGGAGTGTGCCGTACCTGCAGACGCTGTTCCTCGGCCTGAGACAGAACAAGCATCATGCCATCGAGCACACAGTGGCAGTGGCCACAATTGAGGGTAATTCGGGGACGACTTGCATCCTTGGGCTTGCCAACTGATGGCTCTTTCGTTTAGACATCGCGTTCCTGAACGAGGATGGCCTCAACCTGGTGCTCCTGCGCCTCATGCAGCTCTTCAATGCGGGCAATTTCGAGGCGGTCAAGCAGCTGTCCCTTCGCATGCTGGCCGCCTGGCTGAAATCCAATGAACACGCCCCCTTCGAGTCCTTTGAAGGGGATCAAACCTCGGTTGCCCTGGTGGGGCACCTCTACCTCCTGACTGTGTTCACCATGGACGAGAATCGCGGCTATGCGATTGACAATTTGGTAAGAAGCATTACGCCTCATTTAACCAGGATTTCATCATGAAGAGCTGCTCCCCCTCAGATGTACAACATCCGGTTCTACGCCCAGAGCATGCAGGAGCACGCTCCCATCTCGGAGGACATCCACTTCACGCCAGCCCGCCTCATTGCCCAGGTGTGCGTGCGCCTGCGGATGAGCAAGAGCGGGTTCTTTGAGCAGATCAGCTTCAAGAAGTTCAGGCTCAACCTGGTTACCTCGTTCGCCGTCATGCTGGAGGCCTACGCCAGCTACGTGCTGGGCAACCAGCTGGTGGAGCTGATGGCCCTCAACGAGCACGACTTCCTGGAGCACTCGCCGCAGTTCAAGGAGCTGATGCATCGCTACGTGGCGGAGCGGGAGGGAAGCGAGCGCTTCCTCCTGGAGGAGCTTAAGAAGCTGGAGGGCCAGCGGAACAGCCACTTCCAGCCGCACGTGGTGAGGCTGAACATCAACTACCAGCAGCAGATCTGCAAGGGCAACCGGGCCAGCAACATTGGCAACTACAAGAACTGTGACGACGACGAGAAGCCGCTGCCCGAGTCGGACGAGGAGCAGGACAGGCAGATAGACCCGGTGTTCCAGAGTGTGCCGAACAACGAGGAGATCCTCACCTTTGTCTACAAACTGCTGGCGGAGCGGGTAAGTCAAGTCTGGGGGGGATTTGTCTGGAGGAACTGAAGCTCCCTCTCCCGCAGGACTTTAGCGGCTGGAAGTTCGCCAAGATCGCCCTCCTGCTGAAGATCATAGGCCAGCAACTGAATGCCATTGAGATATGGCGCTACCATCCCGGGCTGACCACCGAGTTCATGCTCAACCTGGAGCAGAAGATGTCGCAGAACTACGCCGACCTGGCCAAGGTCTTCTCCGACCACGCCTTCATGGAGGCCGAGTTCTGGCTGACGGCCTTCTACCTCAACCCCATCACCGTCAACTACAACGAGGTGCGGCGCTGCTCGCGGATCAAGAAGAGGCGCCAGGAGGAGGATCACTGGGGGCCTGCGGCGGCGGCGGCATCGTCGCAGGGCATCAAGTACGAGCTGCTCAGCTCCACCATCGACGTGGACGAGATCGTGACGGTGACCAACCACCACGCCCCCGTGGGCGACTACGACCCCATTTACAAGGCCCTGCAGGCGCTGCGCCTGCCGCCCAGCATGATCAAGGACCTGCTGACCGTGGTCTTCCAGCCGCGCAACAAGCGCTACTCCTGGGCCCTGGACTGGTTCACCCTGCACGAGCGCTGCCATGCCCTCCTGAAGAGCCGGGACCTCAAGAACAAGTTCGTGGCCCTCAACATGGCCGAGGCCAGCGATCACCTGGAGTACCTGAAGATCGACTATGCCAAGTACCGGGACCGGCCGCAGCTGGACTATGGCACCATCGAGGAGGGCTACGAGAATGCGGCCAATCTGCCGGAGGTAGAGGAGGAGGCAGAGCCCGCTCCCAAGGACAATGATGAGGAGGACGCCAAGGCCAAGCAGCAGAAGAAGCGACGACCCACGCGCAAGTTCTGGGATGAGGGTGAGGGTTATTTTCATGAACTTTTTAACTTTTTATACCCGGTACCCATAGGCAAGGGTATTTATTATAAGTTAGTGCCTACCCGAATGTATGTAACAAGCAGAAGGAAAAATCTCCGACTCTATAAAGTATATATATACGTTTCTGTGTAAGCTTGTTGAAGCTACGTACGCTAACAACATCTCTCTCTCAATAGCTAGGTACTCAGACACGCGAAAAGGGTTCCGTAGCATTGAGTCAAAACGAGAGGTCAAAGTCACCCCCTCGCTCTATCGCACTGCTCAGGAGTACTTTTTGGGTGTCTGAGCACATAGCTTTTGAGAGAGAGTGTCCGTGCGTGTTGTCCCTAGCAACATTTGTCTTTTTTGGGTGTTGCTTCACATGTTTCTAGCAACTTTTGTCTTAATTTCTCAACATTTTCTTTTTTCCATGTTCCTGTGCTATTTAATTTCACCCACAATGCTTTGAGTGCCGGGTATCTCACAGTCGGTCACACTCGACTGTAGCTTTCCCACTTGTTTAGTTTAGTTTTTAGATTTTATTAACTTTAAATACCTCTATTCCCGTCTCATTACCAGTGTTCTCGGAGGACGAGGAGGAGGAGGCCGCCTCAAGCGACTCTGAGGCCTACTACACGGGCAATGGCCGCCGGAAGCGGATCAGGGCTGCGGCCATGGTTGCCAATGCCATGTTGTCCGACATGGATCGCAGCGTTCGCTGCGGCCGACGCTCCAGTTCTCCGGCCCTGTCCGATGAGTTCCAGAGTGAGCCACAGCCAAACGTGGAGGCCAAGCCGGAGACGCTAACCGTGCCAGCATCGATGCCTCCATCCCCCGAGGAGGTGGCACCAGCCTCCTCAGCTGACGACAAGCGCACGATCGGAGATCTGCTGGAGGCGCGCACCAAGTTCAGCAACGAAACCGGTGGCTTCAAGGCGTTCGCCGATATCTGGAGCTTTGAGAAGGAGGAGCTCCAGAACGTGGCCAGCGAGGGCAACAACCTCATGGAGTGCAGCTCGGTGCTTAGCAAGTTCAAGAATTGGAAGTCACTAAAGCAGACCGTCGCAGCGAAGGTGCCACAGCCACCAGCCAGAACGGTCACGCGCACCGGTTCGGAGACCGAGAGCGTCAACTCGGAGTCCTCAACGATGGCCACGCAAGACTTCAACGAGGAGGAGGAGGCACGCGACGTCGTGCTTCCCGGTGTAAGTAAAGAACTAACGCCTCCGCCGGCTCTCCCGTGTAAACTTACCCTGGAGACAGAAGTGTTGCAGCCGGCAGAAGCGAATACAGCCTCTGGAGAACTGACTGAAGAGGCAAGCCTTGCAGCAGGACAACAGATCAAGCAGTTCCAGGAACCCACCGAGGAACAGCTAACAGAGGAGCCTCTGGACACGAGACAGCTGAAAGAGGAGCTCATTGAAACCACGCAGCCAACGGAGGAATCACAGGTAACCGAGGAGTGTCCGCAAATTGGTCAGTTAACCGATGAGCCTTTGGATACCAGGCAGCCAACCGAGAATTCCTCGGAGCCCGGGGAGCCGGTAGGGAAGCTCACAGAAACTGCTCAGCTAAGCCAGAACCCGATGGCTTACAAGCAGATAAAGGAGGAGCCACCAGAAAGTGTACACCCAAGCCAGGAGCCCCTGGATACGAACAATTTAAAACAGGAGCCACTGGAGGAGCCTTTGCAAACTGGACAAGCGACAACAACGACCTCGGAGACCGGAGATACAGAGACAGACACTGCGGAAGAGACAAGGTGCGACGACACTGAACACGTGCCGGAGCCGGAGCTCAAGCGCTTGAAGCTGGAACCCATCGGCAAGGAGGAGGAGGTGAATCCCCCAGGCGAGACTCCGGACGAGAAGGAGCTCAAGGAACGCCTCATCCACGAGTGCCTGAGCAGGTCGGCTCGCGTGTGCCTGACCATGCTGACGGTGCAGGACATCGAGAAGCTGCGCGGCGTTCGGGTGCGGGTCAAGCGCACCAATCTGGTGGATTACTACCGCGACCAGACGCAGCCCAAGCGGCGCAGGATCGCAGGGAGAAGGCAGAGTCTCAGCCGCTCCCACACCGAGGACAGCACGGCGTCCACGCACAGCTCGGATGCCCAGAAGTCGGGCAGGAGACGCTTTACGAAGTTCGTGCACATCACGTCCGACTCGGTGTCGCCAACGCCATCGGCACACACCAGTGTGGTGGGCAAGCCGCTCTTCAAGCACATCACTTCCGACTCGTCCACGGATCTGGAGGAAGTGCCCCCGCCTGTGGTCTTGGCTAGAAAGCGCGGACGCGGACGAGGACGAGGGGCAGGGCCGCGGTGTAAGACTCAGCAGATACGAGCTCCTCGGCACACACCCAGCCGTTCGCCGGATGTGATCGAGCTGTCCTCGGACTCGCTGTCCTCCAACTCGCCCGTGCCAGCAGCCGGCCAGCCGATGATGCAGTTCTCGGCCATGGAGATGGACCCGCTGTACGAGGAGGAGATCGTTCCCTTCTAACACGATTCGGTTCCGGCAGGATTCCCAGCCGGAGGCATAGGCCTACGTGCTCGGAACGAATGCAGACTAGGGGTTGCACGCGGAGGTTGAGCAGAGCATCGAGAGAGGGAGAGAAAGACTCGGGCAAATCGAGTTAGCTTCGCTTGTTAGAATGCAATTAGCCCGGGGCTATGTGTGTTTGCCTTGGCTGGACTCTGATTCCGATGAAATTATTTACATGTACATCTGTTTGTCCTGGCTCCAGCATTGTGTTTCGGCTTCTATTTGGACTGTGACGACGACTACGTCCGCAGGCTATGGACACAAAATAAGGGAGCTCTCCTTGAGCCAAGGCCAGCACTCAATGGGAAACGCAAACGCATCCGCTCTTCAATTAACTGCCTAATTGATATGCATTGTGGTTCCATAAAAAACCAAATTAGCCACACGCGGCGGAGGAGCTCTTGAACGCGAAGGACGCCGCCTGCGACACGTGGCCGAGATGGTGTGAACTTTGGTGGCAATATATACTACATAAATGTATCAATAACTGAGGGATAGCAGGGAAACGCTAAGCAGGCGAAGCTGAAATAACTAAATTACATTAATAAATAGGCTAGTTACTAGCAGTTAAGCTTGTTAAGCCTTAGAATTAGTATTTGCCGTGTTTGAACTTTACATCTTATATTTCTTCTTATTAATTTTATTTAATTTAAATTTAGACGAACAACTTTGTGACTTGGGCAGCTAATATTGTTCTCTTTAAGGCCATATTTTGATATTATGTTAGACTCCAACCTTTAAATAATGTTTCATTGGTTTAAAGCTATTCCCTATACTTAATTTTTTACTAAAAGCGCGTGATTTCACAACTGAATAAACAGCCACAAGACTAACGCTGGCTTAGTTCATAAACTTGAAATATTGAACTCAATTACTCAATTAGTCCCCTTGACACACTCCCAAGTGGGGAGTGGGAGTGGCTCGTGCTGGCAATTTGCGGCGATTGCCGCATATCATAACAACTCCGCACGTGGCACCCGCACCAGCAGCCACTTGAAACTGCAACTCCTTTAACAGCTCCGCCTCCGCCTCCTTTGCGCAGACAGATAGAAGCTCCGGCGGCACACTTGGCCACTTGAGCAGCCGCTAAGACCACGGCACGTGCCAACGCCTGGATTTTGCATCAGGAGGAGTGACGCCTTTCCGAGGGAGACTACACATGTTGCTTTTGCGAAAGCGGTGGCGGTGTCCTGGCCACGTGCCACTAACCCGGTTAGCGACAGGCGTAAGCCCTAAACGATTATTGCGGTTTAGTGGCGAAAACGAAAGAGTTGCGAGTAATTGAATCGTTTGAATTGCAATCGCACTAAGCCCACGCAAGTTGAATGTTGTGATAAGGAACTTAATTTATTTTGGTCCACGAGCCTTCTTTTATATACTCTGCAAAGAGTAATAAATAATAATTTCCCCAAGTTACTACAAAAAGATAAAAATATATAGTTCTTAAAGGTTTTACCTTTATCTTAATATTATTCAACTTCAGTGATTGTTCTTCTTAAATTATAATAAGTTCTTATTTAAGAATCGGAAATAGCAAAGCATACAAATAATTTCTATAGTTATCTATAGTTATATGAATGTAAATGCCATTTACTAATTGTTTTATATTTTCATTCATATCTTTTCAGGACAATCTGTTGAGTTTTTAACGTTAAGAGTATAAATTTCCATTTGAATGGCTTAGATTTGCAGTCGAAAAAAGACAATTTAATTCTGTAACTATAAAACATAAAAATAAAGTACAATCGGTTTAATTGAATTAATATTTTCATTATCATTAATAATGATTATTAAAGTCGGAGGAATGGGGCGGGGCAAAATCATGGTATACATTATCCTATAGGTTTGTTTTACAAGGATATGCAGCAAACTCACACAAAATCTTCATACAGAGCAAATTAATTCGCAAATGTTATTTATTTTGAGTAAAAAAATGATTATGTATGATTTTTACTTTTTACTCAATATAATTAATATTTATAATCTATTATTAAAGGACTCAAATTTAATTATTATCAGTAATGAAAATTATTAAAATTATTATATATAATCATTATTATACTATTTTTTAAATAAATCTTATAATGATTACGTTCCCTGGTTATGTGATCTTGATCTTGCGCTTATGCTAGAAATGTTAAAAACTATTTAGAATATTTCACATTTAAAACTTGTTTTGTTTTGAATCTGGATTAACGTTGGACAATCTTCTAGCTTACAGACGTTCGAGTTCCATATATTTACATCGATTGAGTTTAAATCAGTTTAAATTATCGCAGAATTAGAGCCCTAGATCTTAACTACTTTCTTCTATTTAGTACACAATCTTTTGGTTACTACTTATATGAATAATCATAGCTACCTTAAGGAAGGGTATAGCGAACAGACAAACCTTGATGGCACCATCCGTTGGCGTCATCACTGATCCTCGGCCTCAGACATCCTTCCGATTGGCTTAGAGAGCGGCATTCGCCGCCAGAGCGTGAATAATGCTCGTATTTTGACTGGTAGTGCCGCCAGCCTGAACGAATCTCCTCCGACTACGCTACCGACTCCGCTGCCGACTCCAACTCCCCGCGAGAGCTAGACGAGGCACAAGGGGTATGTGTGTGAGTAAAAGCCACCCCCGGGCGACAATCACGGCGCATATCTGTTGGGATTTGTGCTCGGAGCTCTGTACTGTGTGCTGTGCGCCATGGCGCCGCCACGACCGACGACAATGCGCCGAGGGTTGCTGGCGGTACAGAGCACGGAGGCAAATCAGCGGGCTTAATGGCTGGCCGGGCACATAAAACCGGTGCGCACTCCTGGCCAGCTTTCAGTTGGTGCGGGCACGCGAAGAAACGAACTCAACGAACTCTCAACTGTGTGTGAGACTCTCAAAGCGGAAATCGGAAATGCGCGCAGACTGAGCGAAGGATTCTCTGGACTCTCACAGGACATACAAGCACTCAAGAGATCATGGCCGCCTGCTACAATGCCTACAGCGTGGGGTCGCAGTCCTTCGAGTTCGACGAGGACGACGACGACGCCTCCTTCGACAGCGGCTACGAGAAGAGCTTCGAGACAGCGGAGGCCCAGCTGAGTGCCCGCCGGCGCTTGGACTTCGAAGAGGCGGCTCGCAATCCTCTGGTGCCGCAGTTGGAGTATTCCGGAGCCTGGGAAGGCGCGCCACTCAACTCACCGCCGGCGGCGGTGGCCGCGGGATTCGTGGGCCTGCTGGACACGAGCAGCAACCACAGCACGCGGAGCGGCAGGACGCTGGTGGAGCACCTGAACAGTCGCGCCCCGAACGGAGGCTTCGAGCCGCCGCTGACCAGCACGCCGATGAAGTCGCCCGAGGATCCGGATGCGCCGCGCCAGAAGCGCAAGTATGCCGTCGGTAAGAACCGGGTGACGCGCTCGCGCAGCCCCACCCAGGTGGTGCGGATCAAGCGCTTCCGCCGGATGAAGGCCAACGACCGGGAGCGCAACCGGATGCACACGCTGAACGACGCCCTGGAGCGGCTGCGGGTGACGCTGCCGTCGCTGCCCGAGGAGACGAAGCTGACCAAGATCGAGATCCTGCGCTTCGCCCACAACTACATCTTTGCGCTGGAGCAGGTGCTGGAGAGCGGCGGGACGATCAACCTGGACCTGGAGAAGCTGCAGAACTTCACGCTGAGCGGCGAGCGCATCACCAAGGAGCTGTTCGACGCCCTCTTCGTGAATCCGCAGCCCTTTCCCATGTTTGGCTGCGGCAGGATGTTCCCCTATGGCCAGCCAGCTACGCCTCTGGCCCAGAATCCGCATCCTGCGGAGCACCAGCCGCCAATGGGGGGCTACCAGCAGGGCATGGACTACCCGCAGCATCCGCCTGGGTTCGACTTTACTGGCAGCATGCGCTTCTATCACCACCACCAGCAGCAGCAGCCGCAGACGGAGTCTGTCCAGCACAATCCTCCGCAGGAGTCCAGCCCCCCGCAGCAGTTCTCGCAGGAGAAGTACGATCTCTTCCGGGGCAGCTTCGAGGCAGCTGCCAATCTCCAGCCGGCCAGCTCGGAGTCGGGCATTCACCAGCAGAGCAGCTTCTACACGCAGACGCCGCCGTGGAAGGACTACGCGGAGGAGGCATGCATTCCGCATCCCCACAGCTACAAGCAGTTCGCCCCGCAGGTGTAGCACAGTTTTGGGGGCCAGAGCTGCGATCTAGGTTTTTTCAGCGTGATATGTTCGGGGATTGCGCGGACTGCAGGCAACTGACTTAGGAAAATCTTTAAGAGATGATCCAGTGACTTGGTTTGATTTTAGCGAATCCAAAACTAACTTGCTAGCTTCATCTCCAGATTTCCCTCCTTCACTTTCCTCGATTCTCGCGCAATCAGTCGAAATTGGTAGTAAGTGAGACACTCAACTGACTGCAGGGATTAAGCATTCTCTTGGAGACCGGGAGATCCAGTTCCAAGCCAATGCTAATCCTTGCACTCAGTTGGGTTCGTGTTATAGAGGGATCTCCAATAGATAAACCAATGACTTTTAAGTAACCATTCTTCTTTAAAACCTATTTTGATGACAAATCTTAATCAGTTTCAAAAATCCCAATAATATCGTATAATTGGTTTATTTTTTGTGGATCCCAAGAGAATATCTGAACCAAGAATGCTTACCAAGAATCAGATCAGATAAAGCACTCTTCTTCTCAGCATATTCCACATCTTCTCGACTATGTAGTACAAATCGGTTGTCCATTTAGCCTAAGCGGATACGTACCTTGCCATCGTAGACGTAAGCCTAGTCCTAAGCCCCTCCGAAATGTACCAGGTATTAGCTGTATTTAATTGTACGATCGATGGACCACTTATGTAGGTTATGCCAGAGTCTATATCAGTTATTGCAATGCAAGGAAAGCGAGCTAGTCAGGGCCACAACTTTACCGTGATAAGATTGAAATTCGATGTAAAGCCACTAAGATGTATTTTTGCAAATAAAGTTGACGATCAGAAAACGAAGCGGAAAATTGAAATCAGTCGGGATGAGTATACCCATATATGAGGCAAAGTCAAAAAAATAGTAGCCAAAGCAAACAACCCCGAATCCCTCTGGTTGTGTGTGTGTGTGCGGATTTGAGATTCCAAACAAAGGACTTAAATTCAAATAAATATTGTATATTGCAGTGCACATAAAGCGAATGGCTCTCTGTATGTGTACGTGTGCACTGCAGCTTGTTTTTATTGTAGGGGGCATTTTGCGCCCTTACGATTCGACATGGGGTGAGTTCAAGTAGAAACTGAACTCCGGATCTCGGAGTACGGAGTACGCAGCTCGAACAATGGAAGATTGCCCGTCACCTGCCACACAATTACAAAACGAATGTACCAACGGCGGCAGCAGCAGCAGTCAGTCAGGACTTTCAGTCAGTCAGGACCGGCAATCCTGAAACATGAGCCGCGAGCTGCGAGCTGTGGGCCAGCGGACCTGCATGAATGCCACTCAAATTATTTAGTTGAATGAACCGGCAAGAGTCGAGGGAAACTGCTTTATACCTCCGAAATGCCTAACTGACTGACTGACTGACATTTTCCGTTACGAGGCAAGGGTGAAAAGGTGCGCAAGATGCTGGAACCACCGCGAGGAGTTCGGCATCTAAGACATGGAAGTTCTTCTAACTCGAACATGGTTTCCTCGGACTACTATTTTAATTTGAGTTTAAAAAGGGTGTTAGGTAATACTTTCCTGGGTTAGGTCCTTCTCAATTGGTCTTTGGTTTAAAATAGGAATTCTTATGAAGCTTAAAAGAGTTCAGTCAGAGATAGAGAAGAGATTTTAAGAGTTATTTCTCTTTTCGAATCACACAAAATCCCACTGCTATATATTTTGTCTATGAATAGAATTTCGGTAGAATTTCAACTGCTAAGCCGGCGTTTGTCATTTGTGCAGCTTTGTTGGAGGTGTCGGGATTTATCTTTACAATAATCATTATTCTGGGCCGCATGGGTCCGCCATTCTCTTTGTAAAGGCGCAAATACGCAGCGGGTGAGCCAGCTAAGCTGCATTCAATTTCCAGGACTCTCGAAGGGATGAGGACTGGGCTGGAACCTGGTGCGGACCGGCATCATTAGCGGGCTGCTCCGGGACAGGGTGGCTGCGTTTTGATGGCTATCGGCGGATCAATGACGACATCTACGCTCCCCTTCCCGAATGCTAATGCACTGGCGAGGCAGGGAAAACAATTTGGCGATGGCCATAAGGCGATAAGGAAACCGAAATGGAAACAAATTGCCATGGACATGCTAAAAGGCGCAAACACAATGGCATCTTCGGCTGCGGCAAGTGCAGGTCCTTGGAGAGCGATTCATGTGCGGTCCGATGAGACGGCACAAAAGGAGTTGCGTCCGGTCGCAGAGGGCTCGAGTCCCAGATACCCAAACTGATTCAATATTTCGTTAATATTCGGGGATTATCAATGTCGATAGAAACACAAGTGCCCTTTTTGGGATTTCTTATGAAGACAAATATTCGGCTCTGGGTTGTTTTTAAGATTTCAGAGGAAAAGGTTTGTAGGAAAAATGTATTGATAAGAAAATTATATCTTTATAGCTTTATAAATTGTATATTATATAGAAATTCGTATTAAGTAGTAGTATTTATATTCTTCAAGTTATCTTTGTTATTAAAGCATTTCCTTGAGCATATAAAATATTTGTATCTATACTCTTCATTATCATCAACAGGCACTTCGATCTAGCCATAACAGTCTGTCCGTCCTTTTTTCTTTCTCTTTCTACGTAAGCTAGCCTCTAAGAATATGAGCTATCTGGACGAAACTTATTAAAATGTCTTGTTTTTGTTGCAGATAGTAAATTCTTTAAGTCAGAATGGGCAAGATCGGACGAATTTATAATATGGGCGTCTTATAAACGATCTGAAAATTAATAGAATAAAATAACTTGAACATATTTGCATCTTTTCCGAGAAGTATTATTTTTTACGATTTCAGAATTGAGCTTTTAATTTTTTGTTTAATCGATTACTATTTCATACACATATCTGCCATAGGAACGATAGGAAAAATAATTGGATAATCGAAAATACCTCGTTATTTTCCAACATCTATCTATATATATAAAAAAGGAGCCCAAAAAATGTATCGTAAAAAACTACTGGAGAACGGCTGGGCCGATTTGGTTCAAATTTTTTTTCAGTTGTAGGTAACTAACAGGAGAAGGTCAGAACGTAATAAAATTTTTAGAAAATCCTCCAGGGTAATGGTGAAAAACAAATAATTAAAATATCAAGTTATATAAAAGAGTAGTGTATCGAAATATTTGTCAAAGTAAAAACAAATCGTTTCAATATTATTCGGTTTCTTATTCGTTTTTATCAGACGTCCGGATTTGTTTAATTTCTTCCTGTGATTTGTAGGAATAATGCCTGCTATAAGACGGCCAAACATTGGACGACGTACACGTCGAGCAACATATAGTCGGAATGTCCATGAAAGTCAAACGCAAGACGAACGTGCAGAAAGAAATGAATCGAGACGAACCCGTTTAGCACAGATTCGCTCTACACAAAGAGTACCAAGAACAGACTTGAATCGCGCTGCATTTGCATACAATTTCTCAACGTCCTACAAAGACCATAGCTGCGTTGTTATCGGTTCATTGTCTGTGGTATGTCAGCACTGCAATGCACTGAAGTTTCGATTGGAAGCTCCCGGCTTATGCTGCGCAGGTGGCAAGGTAAAATTGCCGGTTTTGACTCATCCACCAGAGCCATTGTATTCGCTTCTATATGGAAATACAAGCAAATCAAACCATTTCCTGTTGCACGCACAAAAATATAACGGTTTTTACGACACATTTTTTGGGCTCCATTTTTATATATATAGATAAAGAAATGCAGTGTTTGACTATTACCCTGGGGTTATATAATGGCGTCGAATTAGGGCGAGACAAAGTTCGCCGGGTCCTCTAGTATACTATATATCAATATATAGTTATTTTATTCGATTTTAAAATCACAGTTTTAATTTGATCCTTTTTATTTTAAATCGGAAGACTATATTATTACATAGCTGTCTTAGGAATAGTTCGGTCAAATTTCAATACAATCTTCGGCTTCCCAAAGTAGGGCTTCTTGTTATATTGTAACTTTATTGTTAGCAGTTACTTAAAGTGTGGATAAGAACTTGACAGCGAAACAAAGTCCGAAGTACACAAGGGGCCCCTCAGCATCCGCGCATTTACCGCTTGAGTCCCACCTGGATCTAGGTTCTCTTTGTTGGGTATCTCCCTGCTGATACTTCAGTTCGGTGTACTGAGGATATCACTGATAATGTCAGAAACAGCTGTAGGGCAAGGCTTAACTGTCAGCTATTTGTCTTGAAAAAAGATCTTTATGTGTATTTGGAATATAGGATAGAGAGACTTCAAATAACGTCATTAAGGTCAAAGCTAAAATATAATTTTTAGTTATTTATTTATTTATATATATTTATTCGCCAATGGTTATTACCTTATCTAATACTTAAAAACTTAAAAGCATAACTTAATTGAAAACCTTTTAAATACAAAACTTATTTGAACTTTCAGGCTTATAAATATTTTTTTAAATATTTATTCTCTGCTCCATTCTGGGTCAAAACGATCGATATGTATTCGAAAACTGGAATCACTGTTCACCCCTGGCCCGTGTTGGCAGGCATGAAATATTAAGATCATATATCACACCGTTCCAGACAACATCGCGGCAATTTGTCCTTGGCCTTTTTGGTATTCCCATTTCGCAAATCGAATTTTATTTGCCGAATTGATTGTTTTACGCCTTTTTAGCAAGAAGTTGGTGCAGATTTTTTTGGTAACCCTTTGCCGGTGCACGTGCGAATACTTGAACCCTCGCTTCCATATTTTTTATTACCCCTTTTGGTCCTGATCAAACATCCGCGGCGGAGATTCGTCCTGGTGCCGCAGATACACGTTCGCTTTTTGGCGGCAACTCGGCCGACCTTTTCGCCCATTCATTGCCCTGCTCGAATTGGTTTATCTGTGAAATCTGTGACGTTCCCCGCTCCCTTTCCCGGGATGTGCGACCCCGCCGTATTCGTTACTGTTCGAAAAAACGCATGTGTGCCGTGCCAGTGCCCTACCTTTGTCGCTTTCGAGTTGTGTGCTCATCTAACCGAAAAACATTGGATAAACAAACAGCCGCTGGAGTATTTTGTTACATTTAGTACCCGTACCGCACCCGGGACCTATTTATTCCCGAGAAGGCGGCCAATCTGTCGCATTCGCGTGCACTGGATGTACTGTAAGTAACCCTCGGCTCGCTTGAAACTGTAAAATGTTGGGCTCGCTCGCATTTTTAATCCGATCAAAGCGGTTTTAGTCAAATTTAAGCAGATTTATGTCACATTGTTGAGCCAGAAAGTGGTACGCGTCTGAGGGAAAACAAAAACGAAAATGTTAACACATGTAAATCAAGAATCAGATAACTATATCCTGCCTGGTCCTCTATTAGGCAAATCGAATCGAGATCCTGTTCATGCCCACGAACGATAAGACCAGAAAATTTGATTTAGGTTGCGGAAAATTGAGTGAGAAAGGAACAGCCACGGCTAGTTAAAGGACATTTCATGGATCCTTAAATTCTAGTATTTAAGTAACAGGACATATGTGAAAAATGCTACTAGAAAATGGCTTACAATCGAAAGTGAGTCCCATTAATTATCCTGAGTAAATGAATAATGTTTAGATATTTGGAAAATGTTCAAAAAATAAGGAGAGTTTTTTTATTTAAATATAATTTTTATTAGCTTAATTACTCTACGTTATATCTAGGTTATAAAAAAGGTAAACTTCATTAAGTTAATGTTCCAATGATTCTTTTGATATTTACTCAAGCCTTATCCCAAAACGTGAGTACTATTTACTCCCCTGACATTTAATTAAAGATTTATTATCTTGTAAGAAAAGAAATTGCAGTACACATGACTGCTTATAAAGAAAGATTTTTCAGAATCAGTTGTTAGAGGAACAATCCTACTTTCCATCCCCATAGAATAGCCGCTTTTTATTCCAGTCACATTCGAAAAATACCCATTTCTAATATATTCCTTTTCCAAATGAATAAACTGTTAGACAAACAATACATTAAACTTTACAACTTCACACCCGCTGCCAGTGTACGAAAAACATTAACATTTCGAGGAAGGCATCATGCGATGCACCCTTCGTCCTGTGGAAAGGACCCAGGGCAGATATGGTAGCTGTACCACAAACGATGAGTTGATTGTTATGCAAATGAGCTCAGCCAGCGACCAGGAACCAGGACGAAATGGGAGAGCCCAACCCCGGGCAGGGATTCGGATTCGGGGATTCAGTTCATCAAGTGGTCATAAATTTCTACGTAGTTTGGAGAGAGCTGCGAGGACGCGAGAAGCTCCCTAATTACTATGCAGCGCCATGTGCATAATGAAGCTGACATTTCTAATTTATGGTTGATATTTGTTAATTCTTTTTTTTAGCCCGCTCGCTCCGTTGTGCATAAATTGAATCGGAAGGCTGGCACTAAAATGTCGGCAAAACACCGGTTTCATGCCCAGTTATTGTTGAATGTAAACAACGGACACGGCTCGATCGATTTAATGGGGGTTATACGTAGAGAGGGAAATCCTTTCGCCTGATCCTAAGCCGACGTTCTCTGGTAATGCCACTTCCGGCTTAGTCGGGAAACTCGCGCGAAAATCCCGCGGTAATGCCACCATTGTGCTCGCTTCCGCAAACAGGAAACAAATGGAAAAATCGGGAAAAATTGCGAACAAATTGTTGCAAAAAATATTGCAAAAATTACCCCAAAAAGTGGGAATAGAAAGCCGAGCAAGTTAACTGCAATTACGCAACCCGGGGTGTGTCCTAAGTCCTTTTTTATAGTCCTGCCACCTCGGCAAGCGACCGTTATGATTCCTTTTCTCACTTTCCCGGCCCGCTTTCCACTTTTTGGTATGCACGCAAGGTTTTTTCACTATTTGTTGCACCCGCGGAGCAGGATGAGGGAATGTCCTGGCTGAGCCATTAATTGTTGGCATTGTTTGTCGCCCTGTCAGCCGGACATCTGGCTAACTATTTGACACCCGACAAACAGCGAGCTAGCTGTCATTGAATTGAATCTGGGGTAAAAACTTGACTTGTGCACACCTGCACAGGGGTTTCCCACATAACCTCATAGATATGCGTATGTTGTGCCAAAGAGACGTTAAAAATGCAGGCAGAAAAAATCATAAGTAACGACTTTATTTCATTAATTAAGTGGATTTTTATGACAGCGATAATATCTACAAATGGTTTGTAACGTAGAAAACTTCCAGTACACCCAGAAAATTTAAAAAGATTTTTTCCAAAAACATTTCATCTCAGAAATTTTTCTTGACTTTGATTTTTCGAGATGAAGCGAACTTGAAGTCGAGAAAAGAGAGAGGGAAAGGGTCCTGAGGAGAAGACTTAATTAAAATGGAAGAACAGGGGAAAATTTAGTTTAGATTTGGCCACTACCACACGTATTGAAGTACTTATGAATTAATGCTTTTGAAGTACTTCTTTGATTTGCCTTAGTGGAGCCTTTTGTAGAGTGCTGGACTGGAGTGCTGACTGCACGAAGCTCGAATCCTAGTCGAGCCGTAACAATTGTGTTTTAAAAATGTGTGGGTATGTCTTATAGAATTTATATAATACTACACATATAATATAGCTTTACATTTTAAACTTAACATAATAAATTACAAAAGAAATCAATTACAGAAAGTTTCATAAGTAAAAAAAGTTCATATGACCTCAATTCAAGTAAATTTTTATTTTTATCCAGATCAATTCGATGTTGAAAACGAGAAGACTTCTTAAATCAGAATAGTACTCATTCTCAGAAAACAGTTTTCAATATAATAATAATTTTTCTCGTTTCTGGTATTTTTGTTCTGAGCCTGCTTTTAAGAAGAAAAATACCAGTATCAAGAACGTTGACAACGGAGTTTCCCTCAATGTACCCAATGTGTAGCATAAATAATTTAAATAGTTGTTAAATTAATTAAACTAAGCATTTCAACATTTTGTATTTAAAATTTAAATACAAATTAAGGAGAATGATTGGCATCAGAATGTATTGCTACATTAGTCACTGAAAGAACAATCTCCATTTTATATGATATTTGTTTGTAATCTCAACTAGAACGCCCCACACTTGTGGATCTCAGTAAGTTAAGCCCCTGGCGCCCACAAAAAACCATTTATCCTCTGGTATTAATTGGCGATTACGGGAACTTACGAGGTCTCGATGGTTGGCGCCATGACTGCTTTCCCATCAAGCCGCTTTGTCACTCGAATTTGGAGTGTGATTTATGAGGATGGCCCTGTCACTGTCATCAATCACTGTTCAAGTGGAAGGTGATTTAGCAGCGTAAAACCTAAAAGTGCAAGGCCACTGCAATCCAGGTTAGTTGGTCTTTATGTTAATTTCAGACTTTCGCCTTAAACACGGCGCAATCATGAGCGGAAACAAGTTTAATTACACTCCATCTCCGGGGAGGAGAGCAACCCCAAAGGTTGACCCCGGTCGGCACTTGATTCGCTGTCTTGCGTTGTTGATGTTGTTTCGCTTTAAAAAGTTATAAAAATAAGTCGAGCTGTGCGTCCTCGCAGAGAGCACCAGCAGCAACCCCCGAAATCATCTGCACCCTTTGATTTTGGCCAGGATCAGGGGATCGGGGCAGGACCAGCATCATCCCCTGTTTCCTTGCTCGTTCGTTGCCAGGGGCTAATGAGCGCCGCACATTAGTTTTAACAACATTTATTATTTATGGGTTTTTCATCCCCCTGCTGCCGCCTGCATCCTGCCTGCAGCCAGGATATTTGCTTTGGACGTTACATTTACACTTGCCGGGATAGTGACGCAGTTCCCGAAACGATTGCAAAATGGGAATTTGCAATTACTTTAAGCACGGCAAGTTTAATTGGAATTTCAAATCCGGAGCGGGTCTCGTTAACAACTTGAGTCAGGATCGGCTGGTACTTAAAGGGCCTTGAAATGGGCAAAGGGATAATGGATGAAGTGGTTTTTTAAGACTTATAACGTTGAGAACTAGAGATATGATACTCCCCTTTCTGCAAAAATACTCTTAAGAATTATTAAGCTTGGATTTTAAGCTGTGGGTAATGTATTCTTTAAATGATTGGCATAAGAAATGTATTAGAACAATAGTCTAATCTGTGTAGGGTTGAAATATAAAATGTCGTTACCATTTCAAGCTTATTTAAATCTCTAAAAAATGCCTGCAACTACAAGACTTTTATTTTCTAAAGCAGAAAACCCACTTTAAACCTGCTGCCAACTAAAAACCAACATCGATAATATAATAAGGCCCATAATATAGCAGGTTTAACCGATCAGACCCCCTTTCGATGCCTGGATTTCAGCACATTAGCGGGAGTCCACGCTCCATTTGCATATCACTTGAGTGAGTAAGTGCTCGCGTTTTGTTTTCACATTTTTTCATAGTTAATAGAATTTATTTGCACACATGTTCACATTGGACACACTACTTAGTCGTAGGTTTGTATAAATATATTTACTTAACAGCGAAACCATATGCATTCTGTTCGAAAACGGGACACACTCATTTTCGGGCGACACGCACATGGCCTGACTTTGACTCCTGGCCGAGGATGGGCTTGGATTGGCTGGCGGAGCTGGAATTGGGCTGCGTTTGGAGCGATGTTTATTCTGCACTTGTTCGACACGTGTTTGGCAAATAGACGATAAGATAAATACAGGTAAAAATAAATGCATTCCAGACCTGCCAAGGTGCAGAGTCAGAGAGGACTTCGGCGCAGATGACACAGAGAACTGACTCGACTTAGGCTACGTTTTCAATTCAAAATAATATACAGACTAACCTAGGCTATCGCTAAATGGTTCTACTCGTACATACTAGATCACGCGCATAGTATGCTTAAGCTTATATGGACTGATTTGGCATTCCACGGACTACCAATCTCCGCAAGGTCCCGGTTCACAGCGGCCGAGCGGAGATCCCCGCCAGTCTGGTCTCCGAGGGGGATCTCCGCTGGTGCAAAGGGGGCTCGAGTCTTGGGCACTACAAGTCTACATCTACGTCTACGTCTACGTGGTCAGTGGTTGAACCTGGACCGGCCCGTGCAGAAGATGAGCTGCGGCTACAAGGGCCCGTAGATGGGCTCCGAGTAGAGCACGGCGGGCATCGAGTAGCTGTACGAGGTGGGCGTGTGCTCCGTGGGCGTTCGCAGGCTCGCCTGCAGGCTCCGCTTGCTGTGCCGCTTCAGCCTGGAAGAGATTGCGAATTATATTCCCTGCATCCTTATTATCCTCTAAGGTGTACTCACTTCTTCTTCAGGCAGCAGGCGGTGCACAGCGATACCAGGGCCGCCAGGCCTATGAGGGCGGCCAGGAAGACCAGCCAGGCCCCCGCCGAGGTGAGCATTCCGGCGAAGAGGGCCGCCGTGTGGGTCCTCCTCACGGAGCAGGACTCCACCTCGCTCACCCCGTAGGCGGCGTAGGTGTCGATGAGCTCCTGGCGCAGCTGCTGCGAGTTCATCAGCTTCTGCATCTCGTTGAAGGACAGGGCGGCGCCGTTCTTGAACATCTGGAAGCAGGAGCTGGTGGCCGTGAAGTCGAGGCTCATGTCGGGTCGGGTGAGCACCTGGGTGTCCAGGACGTGCAGCTCCAGGCCCAGCGGCCGCAGCTTCATCTGCAGCTGCTCCTGGAAGATCCGGATGTTGTGCTGGATCTCGTTGGGCGGGCGGGCGAAGACGAACTTCAGCAGCGACTTGTCCCGGATCACGAACACCTTGAGGTTACTGTGGGCCTGGCGCCGGGGCTCCGCCGAGTTGTTGGCCATCAGCCGCATCAGGAAGTACCCGTCCACGTAGTCGGCGAAGGAGCCTCCGGTGCGCAGCTCCCCCGTCCGGTTGTTCAGGGTGAACAGGTTCTGGAGATTTCCCGTGGCCAGGCTGCGGCTGCGCTTGTAGAACTGCGGCACAAAGGTCACGTTCTCGATGGAGAGCCCGATGGGCGGGGCCTCGGCATCCGCGTCGCTGGCCCGCAGAGTGGTCACCACGGTGTCGATGGGCACGTTTATCCGGATGCCCACCGTGGGATCCGGCTGCTCGAACTGCGGCAGGTTGTCATCGATGTCCAGCACCCGGATGGTGATGCGCAGATGCGAGGCGTCCCGGCGATCGTAGGGATCGCCAATGAACTTGTAGCCGGGCTCGCCCAGCTTCAGGCACTTGACCGTCAGCGTGAAAGACTCCACCTGCTCCCGATCGATGGGCTTCTGGGTCTTGAGGATGGCCAGGCTCTCGTTGTTCCGCTCGATGGTGAACAGCTGCTCGTTGTTCCCCTCGATGATCACATAGTCAATGGCCGCGTTCTCGCCCAGATCCTCGTCCACGGCGCTGAAGTTGCCCACAACTGTGCCGGCAGGTTCCTCTTCCTTGACAGCCATGGTCAGGGGTCCCTCGTCCTTTGAAAGGTATTTTACAAAATTAGTTATAGAAGAATCAGCAAGGGATTATGCTGGGATACTTACCACTTCCCTGGCGAATCGTGGTTCGTGATCATCCACATCCAGAACTGCTATCTGCAGGATTCGGGTCACCGACTGCTTGGGCTGCCCATTGTCACTCACTTCCAGTAGGATCTTGTACATGTTTTTGGTCTCGCGATCCAGCGATTCCCTGGTGGTTATCAGTCCCGAGTGGGCGTCTATGGTGAAGGCTTCCGCATCAGCAGTATCCGGAAGAATGCGGTAGGTTATGGTGCCGGAGGGAGTGCTCTCGTCATCGGGATCGCTGGCAATCACTTGGAACACTGGGGCTCCAATGACAGCATTCTAAGAAATCAAGGATTGGGTTAGAAAGGGGAATTTGATTACCACATAAAAAGGAAACTTACCTCCGTGACATTCGCCATTTGGCCCACGCGAGGAGCCACAAAGTAGGGCACTCCGTCGTTGGCGCTGACATCCCCAATGAAGATCTGGACATCGGTGTCGGTGGACAGCGTCGGCTGCTTGGGCAGCTGGTTCCCGTTGTCCTGGGCCCGGACTATCAGGACGTACGGCTCGGAGCGACCCTTGCCCGTGAGGTTGCGGCGCGTGGAGACCAGACCGCTCTTGGGGTCGACCTTGAAGAGCCCGTTGGCCTCGCCCTCGTTGACCAGCTCGTAGCGCACCTCGCCGCCGAGTCCCTCGTCCGCGTCCAAGGCCTCCAGCTGGAGGACGAACGAGTCGATCTGGGCGTTCTCCGGGATGACCGTGCTGTACTTCTTCTGCGTGAACTCGGGTGCATTGTCGTTGACGTCCAGCACCTCGATTTGCAGATCCACGACGCTCTGCTTGGCGTCCGTGGGCCTGCCGGGCGAGTCCTCCGCCTTGATCTGGAGCTGAATCCGCGGGGTGCGCTCCCGATCGATGGTCTGCCCGCTGGCCACGGTCACCTCGCCGGTGGTGTTGTTGATCTCGAAGAGCATGGCGTGCTCGCCCTGCAGCGAGTAGATGATCTTGTGGTAGCCCAGGCGCTCGTCCCGCGCGTTGAGCACCGCGTCCTTGTCCAGCGCCCTCACCCGGATCACCCGCTCCGGATGGGGCCGGTTCTCGATGATGGTGGCGCGGTAGGAGCTCTGCTCGAAGCGCGGACTGTTGTCGTTCACGTTCTCCACGGTGATATTCACCCGGCTGACGGTGCTGCGCTGGCGATCGGCGCTGTGGGCCCGCACCTGGAGCTCGAAGTCGGGACCACTCTCGCCCAGAGCCTCGTAGTCCAGCCGCCTCTTGAGGATCACCTCGCCGGTGCGCTCGGCCACCTGGAAGTACTCCACCTGCTTGGGCTCCACCAGCTCGAACGAGGTGATGGGCTGCCGGGTCACAGGGTCCTCGGCCTGGAGGATGAACAGGGCGCTGTCGATGGGCATTTCCTCCTTGATCTTCACATCGATCACGGGTCGGGAGCTGCTCCAGCCGGGGTTCTTGAACACGGGATTGGTGTCCTGGAAGGACTGCACATACACGGTCACCTCGGTGGTGTCCACCTGCCCCTCGGGGTCCACCTCCGCATTGAGATCCCTCACTCCCACGGTGAAGATGATGATGGCGGCCACATCGTGACGCAGCGAGCCGTTCACGAAGATCTCTCCGGTCTGGCTGTCCACCCGGAAGGCCTCCTGCAGGCGGTAGTTGCTCCGGTTGGCGATGTTCACGCCCGCCTTGGTGGTGGCCGTCACGGGACCCACCAGGCCGTACTCCAGCCTCGAGTTGAGGTCCTTGTCGATGGCCCTGACCCGCAGCACGCTCTCGCCCACGGCCGTCCTCTCGGAGACGTAGGCCGCGTAGCTGGCCTGCTCGAACTTGGGCCGCTCGTCGTTGATGTCCTTCACATTCACGTAGACCGTGGTGGTGGCCGTCTCCGGGATGGGCGTGCCCGAGTCCACGGCATTCACGATGATCTCGAAGCTGTTCATGTTCGAGTCGCGATCGATGCGGGCTTGGGGTGACACCGTGATCAACCCAGAGCTGTAGGGAAGAGAGGATATGGTAAGTAGGGACTTCCTCCAGTAAGGATCCACACTCACAGTTCGTCGATCTCAAAGTTGTCGTTGGCTCCCACAATCCTGTAGCGCAGCAGGCTGTCCAGGCCATCCGGATCGTGGGCAGACACCGAGGTGACATTGGAACCGGCAACGGCATTCTCGGGTATGGAAACCCTGTAGCTGGGAGGGCCAATAATGGGCAGGTTCTCCATGTTCTGGAAGTGTCCGCGGAAGATGGGCCGCTGGTTGCCGGAGATGCCCACGCGGACCAGGACGCGGGTGGTGTTCGACAGAGGTGGAATGCCTGAGAGTTAAACCCATTATTAGATATGTTTCTCCAAGAGATTGCTCCTCAACTCACCAAAGTCCGTGGCAGAGACCACCAGCTCGTACTCGCCGCGTTCCGTGTCCATGGAGCGGGCTGCCTTCTGGATGACGATCTCGCCCGTGTCCGGCTCGATGCGGAACACATTCCCCGCTATGCTGTTCTCGGACACGATGGAGTACCTGACCCTTCCATTGCCCTGCGTGGGACCATCGGCATCGTGGGCTCGAACGAAGAACTGCGGCTCGAAGATGGCAGCTCCCTCGCGGATGGTGCGACTGTACTCGCGGCTCTCGAAGCTCGGGTGGTTGTCGTTCACGTCGGTCACCCCGATGAAGAGGTTGGCATTGGACTCCCGCTGGCCACCGTCGATGGCCACCACGGTGAGGCTGTAGCTGCTCTGCTTCTCGTAGTCCAGGGGCTTGAGCAGGTAGAGGCCGCCCGTCTCCGGGTCCACGTAGAAGTTATCCGCTCCGAAGCCCTTGAGCACGTAGCGAACGTGTCCGAACTCCCCGGAGTCCGCATCGGTGGCTCTCACGTGGCCTATCAGGGCGTCCACGGCGAGATTCTCGGCTGCCGTAAAGCGGTAGGTGCCCTGCTCGAAGACCGGAGCATTGTCGTTCGCATCCAGCAGGTGGATCTCCACCCGGGACTTGGCCACCTCCACGCCCTTGACCGAGGCCACCAGATCGAACTCGAACTTGCGGAGCGCGGGATCCGGAACGTCGTAGTCCAAGCGGCTGGCATTCAGGACCTTGACCACTACCGGCGTCCTTCCCTGAGCTTCGGTGGGTGACACGGCAAACACACCCGCGGCATTGGCCACGTCCCTCAGGGACAGCTGGTAGCGACTGTTCTCGCCCATGTCGCGATCGTCCACGAAGATCGAGAGTCCCGGCAGCGGCATCCCGTTGGCCAGGTTCTCGGCGACGGACACGTTGAAGTGCGCTCCGCTGAACGTGGGCTGGTGGTCGTCCACGTCGGTCACCACGATGGTCACCCGGGTGAGCGAGTGCTCGGCGGGAATGGCTCCATCGATCAGCTCGGTGGCTCTGATGGAGAAAACGTACACCCCGCCATTCTGCAGGATCTCAGCGTTCTCCCGATCCAGGGGCTCCGAGGTGGTCTGCAGCACTGCGGTTCCCTCCCGGGGATCCCCAAAGGGCACCAGCTCAAAGTGCCCGAAGGGCTCGTCCTCCAGGGAGAGGAATATATCCCGCGGAATGCCCACATCCCCGTCCATGGCCTTGACAGTCAGAATGCTCACTCCCGCAGGCGTGTTCTCCGGCACAGTGGCCGAGTAGGGGGCGTTGGTGAAGACCGGCGGCTGATCCTGGATGTCGATCACGTTGATCGAAATGGTGGCCAGCGAGGAAAGGCGGTTGTCCAGGGCGCTGTCCGAGGCCGAGATGGTCATGATGTACGAGGGACGACTCTCAAAGTCCAGCGGTTGCCTCAGAGCCACTCGGGCGGTATAGTTGCCATCGGAGATTTTCACAGCTCGCACCTCGAAGATGTCGCAGATGTCATTCTCCTGGAGGAGATTGGTATTGAGTTAGTAAGAAGTAAAGGATATACAGAAGAACCCACCTCGACGCACTTAATCTGGACCTCGGCATTGATGCCCTCATCCCGATCCACAACCACTATGGGTGGCTCCACGCTCAGCTCGGCTCCCACGGGCAGGGACTCGCTGACACTGGCGGTGTAGGGTCTGCCCAGGAATGTTGGCTGGTTATCATTGTAGTCCCGCACGGGAATCTCGCGTCGCTGGGAGACGGTGTTGGGCTCGGTGCCGTAGATTCCCTCGTCGGTGATGCTGATGATTACCTCTACGGTGTCCTGGGTCTCGCGATCCAGCTCCTGGCGCAGGCGCACCACTCCCGTCTCCCTGTCCACGGAAAACACTGGACCACTGATGCTGTACTTCAGGCGTCCACCCTCGGGATCCGTTCCTGGAGGGTAAATATGAAGAATTTATATTAAAGAAAGTGTTGTAAATATTAAAAATATGATAATTTCATATCCTAGTTCATTATTTAGACTCCCTGATTTATCAAAGCCTTACTTAATTAATAGCAGTTTTTTAATTAATATTACTTTGTTCCCGTTTATCTTAAGAGGAGGAATCTCGTTTGTTTGCTGGCCGGAAAAAGTGTAACAAATTAGTTGGCGACGGTTTGTTGGCCTGTCGGCTCGGTGCTCCGTCGGCCAGATCGGTGTGTCCCGGCGTTTGACACGCTCACTGCTTTAATTACGGGTAATCCGAGACAGCGTCATAGGCTGTCACTTCGTGGAAGTCGTTCAGTAGTCCAAAGCCACCGCCACCACCTCCGGTCTCCGTCGCGCCGTCTCATGTGGTTTATGTAAAAGCGTGTGAAAAATGCTAATTTGGTTCCCACAACTTTTCCAGTCGACTGCGGCCCCCCGTTCCCCTCTGAACTGCCTGAACGCTGCCTGAACTATCTTAACTAGAGCAACTAGTTAGACAGTAAGGGGTCCAACCCTAAGTGGATTGTGTCATTCCCGCCGCATTTTCTCTTTCTCTGCTAATAACAGGAAATATAGCCGAAAAAATTCCGTCCCGGGGGCAACTGGAAATTACTTTAGAAATTCTAGCGCAGCAATCGTGGGGAGAAGAAAGAAAACAAATGAACCCGAAGGGCTTACAAAAGAAAACAGAGACCAATAAGCGGTCGGAAACGGCTTTTGCCAGCCAGATTTTTCGAGGCAGGGTCTGCGGTGCGGCGGCAATTGCAGCACGACTGCCACAAAAACACGGCTCAAAGCGGGAAGCAAACAGCGAGGCCACAACGGGCACAGGCGCTCCTCTAGCTCTAGCTCCTCCAGCAAACCCAAACATACCGATAGTACCTCCCCCGGGAACCCCTCGTTTATTGCTCTATTCCAAACCAAAACCCGAACTCGAAATCGAACCCATTCCCATTCCCCTTTGCTTTGGCGCGTGAGTGACCATTTTAACTTTTCAATGTACATAATCATTTTTTTGGGTCTTGCACTTATGCATTCCTGGTACAAGTGGGGTATATTGGGCTATATAAAAATGAAATATTTAATAATATTGATTTATAATTCCAATCGGTGTAAGAAATACAATTATTGTCATATCAACTTGTAAGCTAGCTAATTCTCTATCCCCCCACGGTTGCACTACAAGATTTTGTATTCAAGTTTATATTCAGAAACCTATTTATGTTGTTCAAGATTTTATATTTAATTTTATAGAAAAGATAATAGCTCTTTAATTTATATTTTATAGTAATAATTACTAAGATGCCGAAAGGCCATACATTTGATTTGCAATATGCAAGCTATTTTTATGCTGGCGACGAAAACGCGCTCTCTACGCCCGCTCAAAGTTAAGAGCGCCAAAATCTAAAAATAATTATAAAAAAATCTAAATAATAATAAAAACGAATTACTCAAGTGCGTCTTGATATCTTGCATATCTTTGTTCCTACATTTAAGGTATAGGGTATCTCTAGAACCATCTCTCCACCTCCAGACCCATACCCATTCCCACTCGTTTTCTCTTTATGAATTCTCGTGTTCGATCCGAGATGTTGTGTGTTCAATGTACATATGAGTGCGGTTTTTGGGGAAAAAGTGGAAAAGCTGAATGAACACTGTAATTGCGTGTACGTGCGAGTTGTGGAAAAGCTTTCCTACTTTTCACTTTGCCCAGCACGAGGGAGGATGTACCCCGTAATTGTTGTGGTTTCTGCCGCCGCACCGGTGCTGTTGATGCGGGAGAAATAATTTGTGATTTCATGCTTGGCAGAGCGTATTTGTTAATATTTTGGTTATTATTACACATGGAACAGTGGTTAATCCCAAACGAAGCGAGAGAAACGCCCGCTCGCCATGTGGCCACATTCGTTGCTTATTTTTCGACTTTCAAAGAGCCGCACTTAAAATGTGTGTTTGCCAGGCAAAGCGATAGGAGTTTCCCCGCCAAATTCCATGCAATTAAATCCTCAATTTTCGACACCAGGCGAAGGCGATCCCAGGGGACGCTGCAGGTTGCTGGAGTTATGCAACGAGTGGCACTCGGACTTGAGTTGCTGTCTCGGATTATGTGCCCGATATGGTTTCGGCTTCCTGGACCACCGTTTAGCCAGAGTGCAATTTCCTCTGTGGTCTGGTCAGCTTTTCCATTTACCACTTGGCTTTTCCAAGGCACTCTTGATTTCGAACGCACCGAGCCAAACGTGTTTCGTATCTCACGGATGCCGCTTGCCAAACCAAAGCCAACCCGAAGCGGGTAAGAGGCCGCCCAGTCTCCATAAATCTGCGTCTCGGTTACAGATTCGGATGCAGATACAATACCAGAGCCATAACCCGGCCAGGCGGAGTCACTGGGCGAGCATCATCCAAGGCGATTTGGCACACGCTCGGCAACCAGTTGAGACAATGCGCCATCTGATTATGAAGTTCCCGTAGCGCGGCATCGAATTGCAGCCAGGCCTCTCGATGTCTGCGAACTCAAACAGCCACTGCACATATATCTGGCTTATATACATCTCGGTATCCGTATCTGTGTTAGGGTGTCAACTGGCTGAAAGGCAGGTGCAAACTAGACCCGCCGCCGGCTTGGTTAAATCATAGTTTTAGGGGGGAGTGTCGGAGTGCCGCCTTGAGTTTATTAAGGCTTGAAAGGGGAGTTTATAACTAGATTCCAACTAGATTACTATGGAAAAATTGTTGTTGATATTAGTTTAGGTGATTTTATTGTTTTTATTAAATTTTGAGATCATTAAAACATCTTTACCGTACAGTAATTGTGTAATAAAAGAATTAAATAGGTCTTTACTTAACCCTTTACCCCTAATCCCTTAATACCCTTAACTACCATCATCCTCTTTTTGCTTTCTTGGTATAATTTGTATACAAATTCAAGAATATTTGTTCTCAATATTGGTGTGAGTATCCGTTCTCAAAATGATAGTAGTACATATTTGAGAACGCGGTTACTCAACTACAGGATGCCGTAATTCCCTCTGATTGTAATAAGAATTTCAGTTAATTATAAACAAAGTATCTCAAACTTAGAACCAGTTTTAACTAAGTTCTCTAAAAGAGAGCTAATAAATAATCATTGGATTGTCCAAACCAACTTTCGATTGATTGGCACTCTCGTTCCGAGTAAAAGTGCAGTATCCATTCTCGAGCAAAAAGCGATTCCGTCTAATGGAAGCCATTGCCATCGCCATCATCACCATTACCATATGGCAATCATCATTATCGGGGGACGGGGACTAACACTTATCGCTACGTGCTACGCACAAACGTGTTCAAATGCATTTCCGGCTGCCCGCCTATCAGATACATATGTCTCTCCGCTGTCTTTGTTTGTTTTTGTTTGTTAAGTGATTAGCAAACTGCATTCTTGGGCGAGCTAACTCCAAAAACTGCAAACCAGAAACCGACACAGAAACTGAGAAAAAAATAAAAGTAAAAACCATGGATATCTTGTGTGGTTTTATCGCGAATTCTTGCGGATCCGCGCTGCATATTTTACAGCTCTCTGACACTCTGGCATTATGCAATCCGCATCTGCGCGTATCTGCATCTGGCGAGTGCGAGTGCGAGATACGAGGGTGCTGGAAACGTGCGGCAGCCGCAAAAATCCAATACCCCGCACAAGGTTGACCCGAAGTAGGTGGCCCACCCAAAGCCAAAGAGCTGGCCAAGAAATGAAAGTCAGCATTGGTAATTTGAGGTATGTCCAAAAGCCAAATTACAAAATTATTGAAGCCAGTTTTTGGGTGAAGTTAAAGCTTGAATCGAAGAGGTGATACTCTTTGCTCTTTGGCAAGTAATGGGTTTTATATGTTCCCATATTCCTTGGTAGTTTGAGTTGATTTTTAAGTCAATGATTGCAGAAATTTGGTAAATGTTAAGAGATCTGTGTTCTTGGAACTCTGTACTAATATCTCAACTCAATTCTTTTAAGTAATAGATAATGTCTTTATTTAGAGTAAATACATTAATTTTGGCTCTTTAAGGATTCATCAGTTTAATAAATAGAGGGCATTCCCAGGCTATAACTGTAGCAAATATTATTATACAATGAACAAATCTGGGTACCACTTTTATTTAAATTTCGTTACTGAATAATAAACAAAAAAATACAGACAGTGATAAACAATTTAATAGGTTATTTGATAATTAACCCAAGTTCGTGACTTACTCAAGATTTTAGTTTATCTGTGCATTTACTTTTCGACAAACTAAACCAGACTCTTTTGGGTAAAAGATATTACAGCTTATCTTGTTAACTGAGAAAATATACTTTTAAGTGTCGAAGATAATAGTTCTTTGGCCCAGTTAAGCATAAATTAAAGTAGATAAATTAATCGTGGAATCTTCGTACCAAATATTCCCAAATAAAAGAAGACCCTAGATAGGAATTAATCAGCTGATCTTCCCACAGCCCCCCTGGCTCTGAGCCATCTTTTTATTTGCTTTCGGGCTAAAACAAAACAAACTGTTGCGAGTGAAAGGCATTGGCACAAACTGCGTGGGAATTGGGCTATTTGTGTACATTGTCTCGCTGCTGCAATGAAAGCCGTGAAGCAATTCCGCATAAAATTATGAAACGTGACGGCCCCGTACTCCCCGACTACACATGTTCATAAAAAATGTCGAGCATGCAATGTCAGCAATGTAGAACTCCCTCGCCAACACCTATGGAACATCTGGAGCACCTGAAACGGGTGCTCAGAATTAAGATGATGAGTATTAATATTAATAACAAACGTGACAAATTTTGGCCTTTAATTAAGTAATTTTTGCAAAAACTAATTAATGAGCAATGAATATAAATTAGAATTTGTAGTTCTCTTCGGGGAGTCAAAGTCTAACCAAAAATCTAAAAAATATTCCAAATCTTTCTATGTGCCAAGTAAACTTAGCTTTGTGCATTAAGGAGACTCACCTTTTAGCTGGTAAACCGGACTCCCCACCGGTGTGTTCTCCGAGAGGCTGAAGCGGGACATGTCGCCCGTTCCCGGGACGAACTGCGGCGGATGATTCAGCAGCTGGCCGCTGGCTAAGTTGGCCAAAAGCAGCGGCAACAGCCACATCCATGGCGGCAACATGTTGCCGTGGCTAATTGCGATGCCGTTAGCTATCCGTATCCGTTAGGTCCGAGTTTTCGATGGTGTTTACTCTAGTATTTAGCACATGTAGAACGTCGGCACAGTTTTACTTTGATTTTTCTTTTGGCTTTACTTCGGTTTTACTCGGTGTTTTATTCGCTCATTCACGTTCTTGGACTGCCAGAAATGCAAAACAAACTCGGCTTATTTAAATGGCCAGAAACAATGATTTTTCAATGCTAAAGCACAGCTAGCTGCACCGCCGCCCCCCAGTTGGCCTTGTCTGCGGACGAGAATGCCTGAGATTTCAGCTGATTTTAGCTGAGTCTGCGAACTCGCTTAGCTTAGCCTTGCCATTTGAACTTTTGCCAGCATTCCGCTAATGATGGTCCATAAAAAAACAAAAACAAGAAAGAAATTCCGTCGATGAGGGAGCGGAATGGAGATTTCACTTTATGCACATGTGAAAAGTGGCACATGATGATGAGGCGGCTGCTGGCCGCCAGTTCCGATCATTGGGCACTTCTTGGCGATTGGCAAATGTGGCGATGCGATGCGGTGCGATGATGGCTTTCTTTTCGCATATACACACGGACACACAGACTGACTAAAACAAATAAAGTCACAAAACAGACTGGTTCGCAGGTATATCTGCGCTCTGTATCTATGAGTTCTTGTTTTGGCCAAAAACAAGGAGTGGAAAGAGAGACCGAGAGAATAGAGGTAGAGAACGGCTAAAAGGAAATGCGAAATTTTCAGGAAACCCAGGGGGTTGCAGTGGCGAAAATCACAATTAACACTGCTGCGGAATGCCCATTTAAGCCAAGACTATTTCACTTTAAACGGGTATTTCGGTGGGACTCGCTTTTTGGCCAACGCACGCAAAAAACACACACTAACCACAACAACACACACTCGGGACCGCAAAACGGATGACGCCGAGGGTCCGAAACTTGATCTTGCTCTTGTGTCTGGCTCTTGTATCTTGTATCTTGTAGCTCACGGCTGCCCGGTGCGAGTTTAAAGCGCGACAACGTCTGGACGGAGCGACGCTCGCTTACCTTCTGGCCGGACTTACCTGTTGCCGCCGCCCGTTCTTGTGGCTTAGCCTCCGACTGCGCTCTCAGCCGGAGAGCGGCTCGACTCGGAATAATGGTTTGCTGGAATACTGGTTTCGTGCCGACGCCGGTTCTGTTTTTGCGCACGCGCAATGAGATTGGCAATGAAAAAGAGTCGAAACGGGAAGAAAAGCATGCTTTTGGGGGGCTTTGAAAAAGTGTTTTTGAGGCAGAGCATAGACTACTTTGGGTAGAGGGAGGAAACCCTATCAGACCCTCTTCTTTGAATGAATTTAATAATGTAGGGAAGAACTCTTATATTATTAAATATTAAATATTTGTGGCTAAAGGATAAATGAGGCCTTAACTGGAGGTTAAAGCTTACACCTAAATATTATAATATTTAAACTGAAAACACTCCACAGAAAACTATTAACGAAAACAAATGCAAAGAACTAAAATATTTTCAAATATAAAATACATATGACTGAAAGATAAAACTTGGACTTAACCGGAGGTTAAGGCTTAATACCAAATACTTCAAGCTTTAAACTGAAATCACTCCACGAAATAACTATTACCTAAAACATATGCTAATATTAAGTAAATATCCTTCAGACGATAAAATTAGAACTTAACCAGAGGATAAGTTTCACTTGAAACCGTATTTTTTTTAAGAAGAGCATATACTACTTTGGGTAAAGGGTAAAGACCCTATCAGACCCTCTTTTTTAAATGAATTTAAAATTGTAGGGAGCTTAGTTAAATATCATTTTTGTTCATTAATATATACATATACGGAGGTGCCCCAGAAAACACTAGGATTTTAAAACTACTTAAAAAGGAGTCTAAAAGTATGCAATAATATGTTCGAGGTTTGACAATGCAATGCAAGTGATTTCAAAACGTTAGTGATTTCTTTAGCACCCCTTATAGTTTTTCTAGAATGAATTTCCCCCCTTAAGCTAATAAAAATTCAGTTTATTATAATTGAGATACGTATTTATGTAAACCATTTAATTTAGCTAATTTTCGTTAAATTTCCAAGGCAATCTCTTGAAAAAGGTGAGTAATATTGCTACACTAACTAAGTCTAAGTACAGCTGGCGTAGTTAGTGGTTAGAGGGCGTCATCCACCTGGAACTGTATCAGATCCTCGACGGGAAAGCGAAAGAGCGAGGCGGTCTGGGCCTCGGCCGCCAGCTGCTCGATGTTGGCGCTCTTCCCGTAGCGGAAGTGGTCGTCCACGGGCGTCTTCCGGTAGCGAAGATGATCCTGCCGGAAGCCCGAGAGCGAGGCCCGATCCGGCAGCTCTGCCGCCACAATGGGATGCTCGAAGTCGATGAGCGGCACGTGGTCGCTGCGGGAAATGGAACTGGGTCGATTGGTTGGCGCCGGAGGCTGGCTCTGCTGCTGGGTTTGGTTCGCAGACGGTTGATGTGGCTGCTGGGGATGACTGACGCTGCTATTGCCTCCATTTCGTGGCTCAATGGGACTGGGGGGATTGGGCGGCGGCAGGTCATTCGAGCTGACGGTGTTCCGGTGCATGTTGTGGTTGTAGAAGGGATTCGTGGAGGCCCGAATCGTTGCCGTGGGCTTCTGCTTGGGAAACACGTTCAGGTGCAGCATGATGGGATTCGCCTGGCTCTCCACTGGGCCGTGCCCCTGTCCCTGACCCTGTCCGTAGATGGGGTCGTCCGGATGCGGCGGCGGAAACTTGTGCTGGAACAAGCCCTGCTGCTGGTTGAACCTGGTGGCCTGGTCGGGAAACACCACGGCCGACTGCTGTGTGGGGAACTTGAAGGGCGTCTGCTGGTAGAGGCCTTGGGGATGGCCGTGCCCCATCTGGAAGGCCGCCGCCGTGGTGCCCGTCAGGGCAGCCGCCGAGGGCAGGGCGTACTCCTGCTGGAAGGGATGCCGCATCACCGAGGCGGGACGCGAGGGCGGCAGCACGGGATATATGTCCAAGTTGACCTTGAAGGGAACCCGCTTGTGCAGCGGCTGCCGGGTGGCGTTAAGGGCGATGTGCTGCAGGAAGGGATCGGCCACGAAGTGCTGGTGGCTGCCGTGCTCCAGCAGCTGCTGCTGCTGCTGCTGCAGCTGCTTCTTCTTCTTCTTGGACAGGGGCTTCCCGTTGCCGAGCACCGGCTGCATGGCCAGCAGGTTGACGTCCTGCGGCGACCGGGGCTTGTACGGATACAGCTGGTCGATGGCCACCCGCTGGGCCGGGTGGCTGGGCGCATACCACTGCATGGACATGGGCATGGGCATGGGCATGGTCATGGGCATGGTCATGGGCATCAGGGGCAGGTGCCCCATCGGGATGCTGAACTGCATCTGCTTCTTGTTGCGCTTGCCCCGGAAGAAGTTCCCGATCCCGCTCGACTTGAGGTTCTTGTAGCTGCCGGCGATGTGCAGGCCCGTGGGCATCATCACCATCGGCGGCAGCTTGCTGGGTCCCAGGCCGCCGCCGATGTGCAAGTGCTGCAGGATGTCCTGGATGTTGTTCAGCTCGGGACGCACAGCCTCGCCCTTGGTGAACTGCTCGGGCAGGGGGCCGTCGTAGGGGAAGTGGAAGGGCTTGGGCTTGAACTCCTCCTGGCTCTGGGCCAGGGCCTGTGCCTGACCTCGCAGGGCCCGGGTTCCCGGCGTCTCCGAGTACTGTCGCCGCAGCAGAGCTGTTGTGGGCGGCGGCGAGGGCGATCCCAGCGACAGCTGGGACATGTCCTGGGTGGAGAGGCGCGGCGGACGGGGCATCTGGTCACGCAGCAGCCCCTTCAGAGGCGTCATGGTGGCCGAGCGCCTCGGCAGCCGCTCGTACACATGGCTGTCGTCCAGTTCGTGCGACGCGGTTGCGTGTGGCTGCCGTCGCGCTTTCGTGCGCCACGTCCCATAGATGGGTGCGAGGTTGCTGTCGGCACGCTCCAATAAGTAGGCGGTTTCGCCACCAGCTCCAGCTCCAGCTCCCACTGCCGCAGCTCCTCCTGGCGCCGCTCCAGCTCCCTGCACCGCCTGCATCTGCTGGAGATGCAGCTGGAGCTGGTGCTGCTGCTGGCGGAGATACTGCTGCTGCTGCTCGTGCTGCAGCTGCTGCAACTTGGCTCGCATCTTCTCGATGTCACTGTCGCTCTCCGACTGCTCCCACTGCTCCGAATCCTTCGTGGCCGGCGACTCCTCGGCGGAGGTCTCAATGTCGTTGACGGACTGCGATTGCTGCTGCTGGAGCAGATGTGGCTGCTGGTACAGAGTGGCTGCGGAGGCGACCTTGACTACCATGAGAGACATCTGCAAAGGGAGAGAATAACTAAGATGACAGAGAAATAATCTAGAGATTTAATTTTATTAATTTAAATTAATTGGGTTTATCCTCCTGAGCTCTCCAATCTGCTCAAGGTTCTACAAGGACTGTGGACTCACAATTGTGCACCCCAGGATCAGGCCCATTATCTGCCGACCGCCGCTGGTGGAGCCTGGATCCAGCCTGGATCGCGTTACCCGTCGTCGTCTAGTGTCCCTGTCTCCTTGGCCTTGTCCTTGTCCTTGTCGTTGTCTCGGGGCTGGCGTCATGGACATCTTGAGGTCTCCGGACGCTGCTGCTCGAATAGGGACCGCTCGGCTTGCCTATCGCTGGGTGAATGTGGACACGGGCCTCTGCCTCATCGCGGATCGTGGCGAAGACTGAGTGCAGCCGGGCGCTGGCGGCGCCTAAAAAGCGGCGATTATATCGCCGGAGCGCAAGTGCAACAGCTTAATTAGAAAGTTTGATAGAGTTTGGCTGCGAAAGCAAAACGGCCGACTGCAGACAAATAAATTAATTGCTCAGGCGAATTCGTGCTTCGAGGCAAGTGCAAAAGAAAGAGATATTAAAAAACGCATTGACCATGAAAAATCTGAAGATCGCAGCGGAGTAGCTAGAAATTGCCAGGCGAAGGTAATAAATCCGAAGTAGTTATGCTCTGACGGGGGGATTTTATAGAATTCGAAGATATGGGTTCTTTATAGAATCAGAGAAAGGGGATCTTATGCCTAAAATTTGAATAAAAATCATTCAAGGAACAGTTCAGAGTAAAGCATATCAAATATAACGGAAAGGGTTGTGAATTTGCCTATATTGTTTATATAATCAATAAAATAATTATAATTAGATTAGCATTTTTATGTAAATGTGTTATTATCAATAGAAAATAAAGACAATATTTCTAAATATATAAAAAAAAACAGAACCTCAATACTTAACCTTAGGAAAGGTATAACCTGAAAATTTTGAATTGCCTTATGTTATTTATAAAATCAAGGAAATAAGTCTAGTACAATTATAAGTCTAGTACAATTATTGGATTAGCGTTATTATTAAAATGTATTATTCTGAAAATAAACTCAAAATATTTGAAAGAAATCATAACCTTAGTGCTTAACCTGAGGATAAAATTCAAAGTCTAGTTCCCTTTAAACCAAATTATAATCTGAGAAAAACGCAATCATGTTAACTAGGAGATCAAAAGATAAAAGTGAATGTCAATGTTTATGGTCGTCACCTGAACCTTCAACGAATTATTGCCTTTGAGCAACAAACTCCTTAGCATAGTCGTAAAAACCAACTTGCACGAAAACTGCCGAATGATATGTGTTTAACAAGAGCACCAGATCTTCCGGACATGCTTTGTTCCCATTTCCCTGTTGTCGGAAGAAAACTTTAAAGAAAATAGCTGAAAATACTTTAAATATGTATTTTATTGTTGAGGCTTTAATAAATAAAAATAAATGCCACAATATCCACCACTTCCCACTTAAAGGGCGGTGAAAAACTTATGTTATTATTCAGGTTTCAGCATCGCGAGTGTAGTGAAAGTGTGCATGGTAAGCTCGAGAACTTAAAATATATCTGCGTGCACATAATACTTAATGGTTGGTGAAGGATAAAATAGGGACTTAACAGGAGGTTAAAGTTTGACACAGGATATTATTCATTTGAATGTGAAAACTCTTTTCATAACAACTTTTATCTGAAAGGAAACTGCGATTTCAGATATGTTTAAAGTTTAAGAGAATGTAACTGAAGGATAAAATTAGGACTTAACTGGAGGTTAAATCTTATAACAAAATATTATAAGTTATAAACAAAAAACACTCCACAAAACGACTATTACCTAAAACAACTGCAAATAACTCTTATATTTACAAATATTAATTAAATGTGTCTGAAGGATAAAATAAGGACTTAACCGGAGTTTAAAGCTTTAAGCCAAATATTATAAAAATTAATGTGGAAACATTCTACAAAGAAACTTTTATTTTATACAAAGGCAAAGAATTACTTAGTTTTCAAAAAATAAACAATTTAAGACTGAAAGATAAAATAAGGACTTAACCAGAGGTTAAATTCCATCTGAAACAAAGCAAACAATCGATTGATTCCCCTCCTTCCCAATTCAAAAGACGCAAAAATATTCGAAAAACTTATTTTATTGTTCAGGTTTCAGCAATCCGAATAAAGGGTTTATTTAATCGTAATATAGAGCTATATAGTCTTGAGCTGGCGCCCGTCACAGGCGACGGCGCCCATCGATCGTAGCGTGGTAACATAGAACGTAGCAAGAGTTGGATAGAGACTGTTAGCTGAGACTGTACAAGCTGTACTGTACTTGGTACTGGGACTGCACTCACTGGACTGGGCCCACGGACAGTGGTCCCTGGCTATATGAGTATGCGATTCATTAATTACATTACGAAAATAAAATAAAAACAAACAGGTGTCGTCCTTCCGGAATCGTGATCGTGATCGTGTGACGTTAGACTGTACGAGTATGACTAGACCAATCTAGCCCTGGACGAGTGCCTGCTACTGCGCTGCTAGACGGAGACGGAGCGGGAGGATCAGGAGCACCTCATCGCCCTAGAAGTCGAAGGGGATGCTGGGGGGCGGGTACTGGTAGCCCTGGTGCTTGGTGGTCTGGGGCACGTAGGGCGTGGTCCTCACGGTCACCGGCGGCACATACTGTGTCGTCCTCACAGTGGGGCGTGGCACGTAAGGAGTGGTCCTCACGGTGGGCGGGGGTGGCGGCCGGGTCGCACGCGTGGTGACCGGGGGCAGGTACGTGGGTGGGGGAGGGGGGGACGGGTTGGGGGACGAGTGGGTGGGCGAGTGGGTGGTGGGGGTGGGCGCGTGGTGCGCACAGTCGGGGGCGGCAGGTATGTGGTTGGGGGACGAGTGGGTGGGCGAGTGGTGCGCACTGGAGGCCTGGTGGTCACTGGGGGCAGAGGCTTGTTGGTGGGCGGCAGGTAGGTGGGAGCCGGAGTGGTCAGCCTGCGGGTGGTTGGCGGTGCGGTCGGGGGGCGCGTGGGTGGGGGGTGGGCGCGTGGTGCGCACAGTTGGGGGAGGCAGATAGGTGGTTGGTGGCCTGGTTGGGGGCCTGGTGGGAGGCCTAGGGGGCTGAGTGGTGCGCACAGTCGGGGGCGGCAGGTAGGTGGTGGGAGGACGAGTGGGTGGCCGGGTAGTGGGCCTCGTGGGAGGCTGAGTGGTGCGCACTGGAGGCCTGGTGGTCACTGGGGGGCAGAGGCTTGTTGGTGGGTGGCAGGTAGGTGGGAGCCGGGGTCGAGGCACGGGTTGGTGGCCTGGTTGGGGGCCGGGTGGGTGGCCTAGTCGGTGGCTGGGTAGCCCTCGTGGGGGGACGAGTTGGTGGCTTGGTGGGTGGTGGAGGAGGACGAGTGGTACGCACTGTCACGGGAGGCAGGTAAGTGGGAGGGGGAGTGGGTGGGCGAGTGGAAGGGGGAGTGGGAGGGCGGGTTGGTGGCTTCGTGGGCGGGCGGGTTGGTGGCCTAGTGGGAGGCTGCGTGGTGCGCGGTGGTGGAGCCCTGGTGGTGGCACGAGTGGTCACCGGCGGCAGAGGCTTGTTGGTGGGTGGCAGGTAAGTAGGAGCGGGAGTGGATGCGCGGGTGGGGGGGACGGGTGGGAGGAGGGGTGGGAGGACGGGTTGGTGGCTTAGTGGGTGGGGGAGGGGGACGGGTGGTGCGAACGGTGACGGGAGGCAGATAAGTGGGAGGAGGAGTGGGAGGGCGGGTGGTTGGTGGCCGGGTGGGTGGCCTGGTTGGTGGCCTCGTCGGGGGCTGAGTGGTGCGCACTGGCGGTGGTGGAGGAGCCCTGGTGGTGGCACGAGTGGTCACTGGAGGCAGAGGCTTGTTGGTGGGCGGCAGGTAAGTAGGAGCCGGGGTCGTCAGCCTGCGAGTGGTTGGTGGCGCCGTCGGGGGCGAGTGGGTGGTGGAGGTGGGCGCGTGGTGCGCACGGTTGGGGGCGGCAAGTAGGTGGTTGGCGGCCTGGTTGGGGGCCGGGTGGTTGGCGGCCTGGTTGGGGGCCGGGTGGGTGGCCTGGTTGGGGGCCTCGTCGGGGGCTGAGTGGTGCGCACTGGCGGTGGTGGAGGAGCCCTGGTGGTGGCACGAGTGGTCACTGGAGGCAGAGGCTTGTTCGTAGGCGGCAGGTAGGTGGGAGCCGGAGTAGAGGCGCGGGTTGGTGGCCTGGTTGGTGGCCTCGTCGGGGGCCTCGTCGGGGGCTGAGTGGTGCGTGGTGGTGGCGCCCTGGTGGTGGCACGAGTGGTCACTGGCGGCAGTGGCTTGTTGGTGGGCGGCAGATAGGTTGCCGGGGGACGAGTGGTTGGTGGCCGGGTGGGTGGCCTGGTTGGTGGCCTCGTCGGGGGCTGAGTGGTGCGCGGAGGTGGAGCCCTGGTGGTGGCCCGGGTGGTCACAGGCGGCAGAGGCTTGTTGGTGGGCGGCAGGTAGGTGGGAGCCGGAGAAGAGGCGCGGGTTGGTGGCCTGGTTGGTGGCCTCGTCGGGGGCCTCGTCGGAGGCTGGGTGGTGCGTGGTGGTGGCGCCCTGGTGGTGGCACGAGTGGTCACTGGCGGCAGTGGCTTGTTGGTGGGCGGCAGATAGGTTGCCGGGGGACGGGTGGTTGGGGGCCTGGTGGGAGGCTGAGTGGTGCGCACTGGAGGCCTGGTGGTCACCGGCGGCAGGGGGCTTGTTGGTGGGCGGCAGGTAAGTGGGCGGCGGCCTCGTCGGAGGACGAGTTGGCGGCCTGGTCGGGGGTGGAGTGGGTGGCCGGGTGGGCGGCCTGGTGGCAGGCGGAGAGGTGGTGCGAGGCGGCAGCTCGAACGGCACCACGGGCTGCGGGTAGAAGTATCCATCGGCGGCACGAGTCTTGCGCTGCAAGTTGGAGCGAGGGATGAGTTTCCGGGGGAGCTGGGCTAAGATTAGGGATCACTTACCTCATGGGTGTCGGCCGATGCGGTGGCCACTGCCACAGCGCAAAGCGCCAAGACGAACAGTGCACTTCTCTGTGGAGAAAAGAATGAAAAGCTTTAATATTTCTGTCGGGTTTCATCAAAATCATAGTGATCTCTAAAAGAACGAATATAATCGTCCTTGAATTAATGTGCCAATTAAGAGGATCTTTAAGTTGTATACATTTATTTATTAAATTAATAAACTATTATTATCATCGGAATAATTTAATGAATAAAATTAGGCAATCGATCATTCATTAATGTCTCTCTTTAACTATTAATCATTCATTCTTTATGATCTCTTTTAATTAAATTGAACAATTTCCATTGCCTACTAAAAAACATAATTAATCGTAAATGATATCCTTTTATCCCCCCGATCTGTTCCATATCTAAAGAGCCTTGCTCGCAGTTCAGGTTGCTGGTTTTATGGCTGCTTGAAGGTGCCAAGATTAACGACTGGCTCTAACAACCTGATTGCGACTAATCGATCGCCTTCTAGGCTAATCGCCTCTTCACGCTTCGTGGCAACTTGGCCCGGATCCGACTCCGACTCAAACTCCGACGCCAAGTCCAAGTCCCAACTCCGATGGCCTGCAGTTCAAAACTGTGGTAAAGTTCAGCCAGCGATCGCATTAGCATAATGCATTGAAAATCACCCGAAATGTTAACACAGACATTCAACTTTGACAGGCATTAGCATCTCTAGGTCAGGCCGTTGTAAGTTCGCAGATTGGTTCGATTCAAAGACAATGCTAATGCAGATACAAGATATACGAGCTTTGTCTGGAGTCGAGGAAGCAGCCCCTGAATTATGGCTTCCGACGAAGCGCGCTCATTTCCATTTTTGTCGCCGCAGTTTCGGCAAGGTCGTCGCTAGTTAATGAAAGTGCTCACCGCTGGTCGATGAGCGCAATTAATTGGCCAGCCGATAGTTGTCGGAGGAGAATTTTCGGGGGTTATATAAATAGCCGATTATGCCAGAAACCGGCCCGGGCCCGGACCCGGAGACCCGTTCTAGCCATGATTATATAATAATCAGCCAAGGGGGGCCATAAACTAGTGAGAAAATCTGAAGTCGCCTGCCGAAATTAGCATACGCACCGCCATAAAAAAGAAGAGTCTGCCTCGGGTGTCGTTTATAACCAAATATGTTAGATTATAGCCACTGCCTCCAAATCTGGCTAAGACTACATTGTCTTCTTTTTCTTTTATTATATTTGAGCGCCTCCGAATGTTTGCTAATTTCGTGAAATATTTGACTTTGTATGTAAATGATTTTAAATAATTTATGCTAATGAACCTGAACTTTTGGCTGTTCTAACTCGTTTGAAATATCACAATTTCGCTTAGGAATTCGAGAAACAAATCGGTTTTGACTTGTCGCAGGGGGACTCGCAGTCGAGAAAGTGAAAGGACTTGGCGAGTGTTCCTACCAAGAGGTGAAGTAACCCGGTTTCCCTTGACTGTTCATTATGCTAATTGGCGGCTAATTAATCCGATTCACACCGCTTCGAGGGCATCGCCTCAATGCCAAAACTTTGGGGCAATTAAATTGGTCCAAAGCTGTGAGAGACTGCCGAGACTGCGAGAGAGATTTCGCACCTGGAGGAGCCCTTCAACTCTACTCTACGACAGCTTCTTCAGCCAACATTGTCGCCTTCAATGGCAGCGACAAGAATCTAACTTAAGGCAAACGTTTTTATGGCTATTTACCTAATTACGCCAATCGCAAATTGCCACTCGCAAATGTCAGAAGCAAAAGCGAAAATTATGGAAAACAAAAAACAAGTTTTAATTTCATCTTCAGCCATGTCAATGCTGACATAGAAACGGCGGCCAGAAGCGCCAGAATGCCAGAATGCCAGACTGCACATGCAGCTGGTCCATCCTAATGACTTAATACGCAAATGGCCAAGGCAATCGGACGTGGACACCGTGGGCGGCCACCACGGCGTATGCGTAACATTGCACCCGATGGCACTTGCTCAACACAGCCACAGACGCCGCGGTACAGAGGTACAGGGGTACAGAGATACAGGGGTACAGGGGTACCGAGATACAGATACAGATCCGCTGGCTTAAATGTCAACTGGTGGGCAGCTGGTCAGCGGGACAGAGATAGCCCCGGTCTGGACCAAAAACTGGACCCTCGTCGAAATGTGAAATGCAAATAGCTGGCGATTGAATTGGAACTGCAGTCGCTTTAGCAATTTATTTGCTTTTTCTTTAATGTTTGCGGTGCTTTTGCGGGAAATTTCTGTGGCCCTTGAGTGCACAGAGGAAAAACCTCAAAAAAATTAACCAAAGACATGAGGCTCTAAGTGGTTTCAGTACAACTTAAAATAATGTTTAAAAATTTATATAATCCTGCCTCTATTATATTATATAATTTTGCATCTTCTATAAAGTGTATATAACCAAAAATAATAAATTCATTACGTTAGGCGCTTTAATAAAATATGTCAGTGGGCTTGCTAAATATTTTGTTAATGATTATTATTCCATGTTGAATAAATGTTATATTGGTATATGGTATATTTCATTCTACTGTCTCTTTTTTTCTGCCTTAGGGAGTTTTTTAGGCATACTTTTTAATTTGAATTTTCAAGCTTGCATGTTTGACATTTTGAAATGGTTTGAAAAATAAATATTAAGACATTCTTTTGATAAACAACAAACTTTAAATCGTGACATATTAATATACAAAGTAGATTTTCTAATTTGACGAAAATGTCAATATCAATCATGTGTTAAAATTATCATATTTAGCAAAGATAATTTAAGTAATTTAAACTGCCTCAAAAGGTTTTTTTGTATATTATTTGATGATTTAAATTCTTAATTCGCATGTGAAGTTTTATAAATTATTATAAACATCTTTAATCTGTTTTTCTTAATTTGCAAACATTTGAGAAAAAAAATCTTTCGACTTGCCACACATATTTAGAAGTTATTATATTTCAAAAAACTCTCGCAGTATATATTTTTAGGAAATCTTTATAAGCAAGCAATTGTAAAAACTCTCTGGATTTTGAATAATTTTCGAGCTTCAATAACTGATCATTTTTCCCTGTGTTCACGGACTGTTTCCTTTTGCGAAATGTCTTGTTTGTCTTCACACCGAGAGGGACACTTGTTTCAGTATGTTTTTGTTGCACTTTGCACACGATCATTGTTCGTTTTAAGCAGAGATTACGTTAGATTGGAACTGGGAACTGGGAACTGGGTTCGGTTACCATGGTGTACACTTTCGGACTGCTGCGAGGGGCAGTTGTATTGGGTAATCCTTTGCTGGTGCGTGCGCTTAATCCTTGCGGACGTGGAGGAGGAAGAGGTGAAGACGCGACCGATCGTATCAAATTCAATGGGCGATTGAATTTGATCGATGCCAAGCTAAGTTGGTTTAACTTCTAGGTCGAGTGTGGAATACCAACTAAAGCATCAAAACGTGTAGATTTTCTATATATACTCGGACGCAGCATCTGCCCGCCCGCTGCCGGCGCTGGCAGCGGCGTCTCCACCTGGGCGACAGCTGTTAGCACTCCGGCCAAAAAGCCGAAATCGAAAGCGTTTTGGCCAGATGAAGATGCGCCGACCGCGACGTCGGCCGCGACAGCGACAGCGGCCGCGACGGCGAGTGCTGACCAGGCCAGCCAACCAGTCTGAGCTGTTTGTGTTTGATGTTTGTGAGTTAACAGCCAGATAACATGGCTAAAACAAAAGCACCCAGATCGAAGTACGGCTCAGCAATTATGGCAGAAGACCAGAGCGACCAGGGACCAGCGACCAGCGCCCGCTCTTATTGACTTTTCTACTTAGCCAGCAAATACTTTTGGCAGAAGCCTCTTTGGCGAGTGTTAAACACGTTGTCGTGCAGCGTTTAATTTGGCCGATTTGGTACATTCGGCGGAATTGGTAAACCTGGTAAATTGGGTCCGCCGGCAGGCCACCAAGCCACCGAAATTTCATCAATCGCCGCTGCGCGACAGCTGCGTGCTGCGCGCTGCGAGCCAAGCCAAGTCAAGGCTCCCATCGAAGCTTGCCAAGGCAAATAAGAGTCGGGAGCAGCGAGATCATCATCAGGCGTTGGCTAATGGCAATTACCCAGACGCGGCCAGGTCCACAGGCCTACACATGCAGTGCAGGGGTATGCACTCAGCGAAAATTGTACCTTAAGAGCTCAAGATCCTCTCATATAATAGAAATATATTTATCGATTACTCAATACAAAAATGCTTTATCAAATTTAAATATTTTATATACAACATGTAATATATTTATTATCATTTATAATGATATATGATAATTTCATCTACCTATATTAGCGATGTTATCCAAACTCAGGAAAAAACTTATTGTAGTATAAAACTAAATTCCTACATTCCCATATAATATTTTATTTTTATAAAAACACTGAAAGGCTGTAAGATTATATAATATTCCCTAATCCTTCTTAATAAATTAAGACCTATAATTCCCAAGTGAGTATTCCGAGTATTACATTTTGTGAGATTATAGGCAAGTTTATTATTACAAGTATTTAATATCAAAGGCAATATCTTAAGTAAACTTAAAAGGTAAGAAAAGTAACTATCTAATATTGAAGACTTATTTTAACTTATATTTATAAATAATTCTTAACCCTTTTAGTGCAGTTTTCTCTCCGTGTGTGGAATATTGAACCGGTTGACTTGGCCAAAATGCCCAATGCGTATGGGGTCAGCAGCTGGAGTTGAATGTTAAGGTAGGCTCATCTCGGCGCATCTCATCTCGGCCCCACTCATCTCTGACTCCTCCGAACGAATGACCTTTAAACGCACACAACTCGGCGATCCGCGAACCGCGATCTGCGATCGGAGATCGGCGATCTTGCGAAGAAGCTGCATTCTTCGAGCGACTCCCAAACGGGTTTCGCCAGCGTTTGTCATCGCCTGCAGTATTTCGTCGCATTTCGTTTATAATAACTAGAATTTATTAATTTTCGAAGTCACGCCAAGCTTTTAATGAACCAATCAGAGTGACACCCACTGACGGGACGGAGTCATGAGCCCGGCCGGCCCAAAATAGAAGTGACTTTGAACTCTTTCGGCCTGAGGTGCGTGGTCATCCGTTCAGGGTCTGCTAATGCTAGAATCTCTCACTAAAACCCAAAGTAACTCAGACGGAAGTCACCCCACTTAGTGGCTTAGTGGCTTAGTGGCACCGGCTAGGTGCAACAATTAATTCTCGGCGACTGTTTATTGCACAATCCGGTGAGAAACCTCCGGCTGGCCACCTATTCGGGTCATAACTTGCTTCGCACATCCCCGCCAAAGCCGAACGCCAAAGGCAATGACACTTGACGACGACTGCTGACATTTCAAATTTGTCATTGCGGATAACTGAAGCGTCTGAGTTGTTTTTATTTTCCTATTTTTGCCAGCATGGAAAAGGCTTTTTTGTCGCATCATCGGACATTGCAACATATGATTATTCATTCAGCAATTATTTCCAAGCCGAGGAGCCGAGCACCGTTTGAGATTTTGGACTCCGGCGAAGGACGATTACGTGACATGTGATCGTTCTAAGCCGCATTCTGGACCGGTTACTCCTCAGAAGAATTCAAACTATAGCCAATCTGCAGGTAGATTTAGATGGGTTTTTTCGTATATTTCTCGCCTTTGTCTCCGGGTGCGGAAATCATGAATATGATATTTAGATTCGGTTTCGGCTTTATCGCCGAAAGAGATCTCATCTTGGAGCTATTTCCGAATGGTGTTACCAGCACTGCCTTGTTAATGGCATCTGATGGAGATGGAATCATCAGAGAACTCAAGAAAGAAGGTAAACATATATTAAATCACAATGTTTACTGCAGTTTTTCTACCAACAAAAAACTTCTGCCAAAGCCAGCATCTTCATAAACAAATATTTAACTATTTTTGCACGGCGATTTCAATTGGTTTTTTTACTCCATTTTTTTGTACGTTAGTGCTGAGCAATTTCTGAGAGGTTGAGATGTTAACTAGGTTTCTGGAGATCGTAATTTTAAAATCTAACACTTTTGACTTGGACTCGTAAAAAACTACTGTCAAAACAAGAGCACATGTATTACATGCTAAATGCAAAACGCAAGATTACTTGAAAAACTCTTCGATTACAGTAATTAATTTGAAAGAATACTTTCTAAGCGTTGTGGGTCCATACGAAAGACTTATTAATAAAATAAAAAATCTCTATTTAGAAGCTTCATTCAGATCCCAAAAACCTAGAACAGCTTCTTTAAGGCTTCTACCCCATTCAGGTAGAGACAAATGTGGCTTATCTAATCCCAGCCCAAATTAAATACCCTCACGCACGGGCCATTAAAATTGAAATCAAGTCCCAGGCCGAGTAAACGAGAGATACATGGACACAATTCAGCCGCAAATCGGCTAATGAAAAGTGTTCGCTGGGAAGGCAGATGAAAGATTCGCCACTGAATATTTATTAGAAGGCCGATGACTCTCTTCCCACCCAGAAGACTCACGCATCTCTGAATGGAGGAGGAGGCGGGGACCTGGACAATATCTCAGAGTGCGTGGTTATTCAAATTTTGCGGATCTTGTCGCCGAGGGGATCGTATAAATTTCCGAGTCAAATGTCACGTCACCTGCGTCAGCAGTTCGGTAAGAACAAGCGCCGAAACATCGTTAATTGTGCTTATGATTTATGCAAATTTATCCCTATACATAACGCATTTGTCCGCGTCTCTCCACAGAACTCTACATGGCTTCAGTCAAGGCGGACTATATTGTTTTCTGCTTAAGATTTATATTTATGTAAATCTGCGGTCCAAACAAACGCCGGACCCGACTAACTAGTTTCCCACTTTATTTCGCTATTTTTCGTTTCTTTTTTTGTTTTTTTGGGTTTCGGTTTTATATTTGGCTTGGAATTCTGGTCTAGGAAGTAGAAATAAATATAAAGTTTTATTGAAGGTTCTGCTTGAATTTTACAACATGCGAAACATCGAAATGGAAAGTTTTAGGGGAAAGGAGCTAAGAATATACTAGTCAACATCCTTTTTGAGTTCAGAATCAAATTAACAAATATATGATAAAATGTTTTGTTACTTAATTTAATTTTATATATAAATTATTCATAAAGAGCTTTAAGCTTGTTAAAATTCAGGCATAATTTATTTGTGCATTCATTAAAAGATTATAACTTACAATCTGTTTTATTTGGACTTCAATTTCATAATCTAGAAATATATTTAATAAGTAATATAAAATAGCTAAACAAATTTATTTTCCTTTTTGTGGTTTTAAAACTAAACAGATTTATTTTGATCTAATCTAAGCCATAAATAACGAAAAATCAAATCTTTCAGGTTGAAATTAGAATAAATTTAGATGAATGTCCTTGAGAATAAAGCACTCTTAATAGACTTAATTTGTCAGGTTGACACAATATATTCAATATTGATTTAGTCTTTGCTGCTCGCATATAAATAAAAGTTGAGTTATCGCTTCAATGATCTGTGAAACATTCACCTTAAATTGATTTAGATCGGGAGATAAAAATTAAATAAATTGCGCCAAACATGTTTTGGCTCGAATTTGCTTAAACAATAAAAAGTACAGTTAGCTCGTTTCAACACAGAATTCCCGGCCGTAAATTTATGAATATAATTGGGACAAAATGTAAGATGTTTGCACGACGATTGAATAATTGTTAACATTCGGGTTCAGCGGATCGCATAAACCACTCGATAACGGCACTTAGTTAATGGATATTCCGGGCCGATGGATAAAAGGCGTTTGAAATTCATTTAAAAACTGTGAAATTTACTCAAAACGAAAAAAAAACCTGCAGCGGATTCGGCTGAGCTCGACTCCAAATTAAAGGCGGTGCGGTGCGAGAAAAAAAACGTGTTTTTTCCCGCCAAAGACCCAGAAACAACAAAAATATTAATAAGCCTTATCAAGGACACCGGCAGGCGAGCGTTAACCAGTTTCTGGCCAGCAATTTATGGGCCACAATTGCGGGCCATTGCCATTGGAATCCTTGTCGCGCTAAATGAAACACCACCCAATCGATTTTTGGGAACCGTCGAGGGTCACCTCGCTGGAGCTGCCGCTGGAACTGGAGCTGGAGCTGGCAGCTGCTGGGACCTGGGCTGGCCCATGGTGGCAAAACCAGTTCCACAGAATCTGGGCTCGGGCCATTACATAACCGAGTGACCCTTGAAAGTTTAACAAACTGGCCTGGCCTTTTAAAGCGAAAGTGCCGAGCTTAACCAGAATCTTACCACATATCTTGTAAGAGATTTATCATTAATCAGGCTTAGATCGTTGGGGAATCAGTGAATTAGCCTAGAGATGACAAGAAATATTAATTTCTTAATCCACATTTCTTGAAATTCATTTACATTTATCGAAAGTTTTACAAAATATCGATATTACTTTGGAGTTTTGATAACGATTTCTTCCATATCTATTGCCAGAAATTTTCTCATCTTTTCATCAAAGGCATCGGTAAATATATTTAATATTAAATTAATTTCGCAGAATATTTAAATAATTGAGGTCTGATCTTTATTATCGATAACCATCGATATTTTACTATTATTTTAGAAATCGATAAATTATTGCAATATTTTCTTATGGTTCTTAATACAAAATTTTTTTTCCAACTAACGTTTCATTTAATTCATTTCAGAAAAACTGTACCAATTAGGTTCTATTTTATTTTTCATATGAAACTCCTACGTTTCTCCACTGATATTTTCTAATAAATTGTATATATCGTATTTATTTCGATATGCCGATTAACATCGACAGGTTTTCCACGATTAGCCTAATCCAAAACTGAGCTAATTATTCACTTGAGGCGTCGCCTTGTCTCAAGTTCATCTCGCGACTCAAAAGCTCCGTGGGTCAAAACGGAAGGTGCCCGAAATGGAACTTGAGAGCTGTCTGATTAATGGCCATCTCGAGAGTGCACTTCACCTCTGCCATCTCCGGCGGTAAATTAGCCCACTTGGAGCTACCATTTCGGAGTGCAAATACAGTCAGAAATTGGAGCAGCCACACGCGTCGACGGCCACAAGGCTGTTCGGGCCCCAAAATTATATTCAAAATTAAATATACACAAATGAGATAAATATAATGTATGAATTGGAGCTACAGATCAGGCTTTCGGGCGCTTAAGCCGTCGCTGTCGACGCTCTTAAATTCTACACGGATTGGCCAAAATCTGTGGCCGGCCAGCTAAATAAAAACACAAGCCAAAAATTAATTTCGAATAAAATTCATTTGTTTTGGACTGGGAACTGCCACCAACTGGTTATATCGCCTCATCTCAACTCATTTCATTTCAAAAGCCAACTGGTTCGTCCCAGCACATAATACATAGCCATTTACTTAAATCTTGTAGGCAGACCACTTTTGACAGCGACGATTCTACGCCCGAAAATCCAAATTAAAAGTCAGACATGCAAATTTTCCTGTCTTTTTGTTGTTTCTTTCTTTGGACAAACACACCCTTTGTCTTACAGGGGAAGAGGTGGCTTTTTTGTTTGAATTTATTCTAAAGGAAGTTCTAAAATTAATCCATATTATTAGGCTTTAAATTAGCATTTACTTTAAGGTTGCTTAAGTTGAATACACTTTAAAGGAATAAAATGTATTCTACAATTTTGTAAATTATACATTTAAATTACATATTGGAGTCAAAAATATATTTTAAATATTAAACTAATAAATATAATTATTTCAATTGTTACAACACAATTGTTATCTCAAAGATATACTTTGATTCAAATTTTTAACTATTCAAAGTAAAGTTCTTAACTCTTGCTGCAGGGTATTCCGTGGTCGACCTTGTGTATCAATTGGCAATACCAATTTAATTTAAGAAGAGCCTCACACACTGAAGCACTGGTCAGAGCCCATAAATGTATATATTTTTTATATTATTAATTTATCGATGTCTGGACGTTCGGTGGCCTGTGAAGTGTGTGACTGCTGGGAGCCACGAACACAGTTCTGCAGATGTGAAGGCGCCCAAAAGGTCGTCTTTCTCACAGTTGGCCATTAATTTCCGCTGAGACTCTTGTGATTTGTTGGTCGCGGTCCAAGACGTCCATCTGAAGTACTGGGAGTTCCGCCTTTCAGGGCCTTGAGTGGAAGTCGCTCCTTAATCTGATAATCCTCGGATATCCTTGCGTGTCGCGCGGCATTAACTCGGATTGACATCGCCTCTGAAGCGTTTAGCGCCAACTTAATTGGATTATGCAATCCGCAGACGTCAATCAGTGTGAAGTCCCCGTCCAGTCCCCGCTCGGTGGCATCTTCTCGACTCGAAGGTTAGGTGGACCAGTTTTCTAATGAATTTCAGATAAAGTTCGGCGGGCCAGAGCCACAATGAACGCCTAAGTATTTATTAGCTTTAATTTGAATTTTCATATAAAATAAAACCGCGAACAAAACTCGTTGCTCGCTGTCGCTTCTGCACGGAGATACATTTAGACATAGATGCTTCTACCCGAAAACATAAGACAACAAACCGAATCAAGTTCACCTCGAGTGTATCAAATTTGTATAAAATTCATCAGTTAGCAGATACGTCAGCTGGTAATACAAGACTCGTTCGTGGCCAGCTCTGGCTTGGAGTCTGGCTCGGAGTGTGTGTGGGTATTATGCAAAGCAGAGGAAGAAGACCGCGTCCAAGATAGACACCCATAGATACATATAGTAAGAGATATATACACATATAGCCACTTGTACCTGCTGAGCATCGATTAGCATTTCAGTGACTGCCTTAATGATGGACACTCCGCCATGGGAGCCACGTACTGCCATGCAGTTCTGCGCGCTCTTCGGCTAAACTATATTTCTATGTGGAATCGATTAACTCGAGCCATACATCACACGCTTGTTCATCCATTCGATATGCCCCATTCAAGGCCCCCCTCTGCGAGCCGAACAAGAGCTGGAATCAGCTCAGAAGTGGCCAAAACAACCATTGACTGACCACTTAATGGCCGAACTTCGCACTTCTTTAGTGCTATTAATTGAGCCCGGGGTTCGCGTCGAGAATCTATCACATTTTTCAATGCAAATTAACTTGTAATTGCTCAATTTTCCTTTTCGCGGCTCCATAAATCTCTCGGTTGACTAGCATTATATTGGTAAGAAAAATATGTTTATAGGGCTATTAAAAAAGCAAAAGATTTTAAAAACCGTTCAAAGACAATGTAACTATTGATCAGGTGACCTTTTCAACGAGAATAAAACATTAACCTAGTGTTGCATACACTGAATGATGAATATATTCTCCAAGTTATCCATCTTTTCAAGCAGAGATATTCCAAGCAAAGTTTATTGCTGGCTGATATTGGTAGTAAAATGCCAATAATTCCTAAGAATTTACCAAGATGTTTGGAAACTAAGAACTAAACACCAATTATGAGCTTACCAGGTTCTTATAACGTAATGAATGAATTTTTGATGAATTTTTACGAGAATTTTAATTTGAATAAATAATAATATGAACATATGAAAAATAATATTTCTATTTATAACGCTTCAAAACTATTTTAGGTCACTGGAGCTCACAGCCGTGTCTCGAAAGTCTGTAAATTTCTCTGCCCTACCTATCCCGGCACACCCACAGTATGCACTAACTGACGTCAAACTGTAATTTGGTAATTTGTTGAAATTTCTTAGCGTTAAATAGCTATGCTTTAGTTATAGCTTTTTTTTTGGAATATTTCCAAAGATGTTAACTTTTTCATATCTAGCCATTCTGTTTTACTTTTAACTCACACAATTGCAATTCTAAATTGTATATCCTGGACTCCACTGAATTAAGTTTGAAGTTAAGTTTAATTTTAGCACAATTTAATTAAGGTTTAATTCTAACACAAATGTTTAAAGCCCACAAAGGGCTTCTGCAGCGTCGACTTACTTACCATTTGCGTTACACTGAAATTCCCAACGGACTCTAGATATAAACTGGATGTTGAAGTTGGTCAGCATCGGATATTGAGGAGAAAGAAGTAGCTCCCTTCTGGAAAAACGCATCCAAGCTTGCTTCTTGTATTACATGAGATATTTTTGTATTTTTGGAATAATTTTGCTAAAACAAAGCAAAGAATCATAAAATTCTACCAACTTGTTTTAATAAAGATAGTATATAAATATAAATCTAGAAAATCCACATTGGCCATCTTGAAATATGAATAACAAGTGAATAAACTTAAGTCACACAATGAATCTTAAGCCTTCCGATGAGCTGAATTCAAGCTAAACAAATAGCCAAGAATCTGAATATAAATTTAGAAAAAGCGCTACCTAAAATAACACAAACATTGATATAATCAAAGTCTTTAGCTCAAGCCCATTGAGATAACGGTAATCATAATCGAAAAATCGATAAATTAACTTAAGCTGAAACCGAAACCGAAACTGAAACTGAAACTGACTTCATCGGCTTTCGATTTCGTTTGCGTCAGCATAACTTGCTCTACAGGCTCCTACAAGAAAGTGATCTTTCGCGAATTTTAATAACCATCGTAGGAAGTTCACTTGTCCAGAAATCTCGTTCGCCAAAAACCATTTTGTGCAAATTTGTAGCCGAAATTTATAGCTCAAAATAGCGGAATATAAATTCGGAGCTGGATTTTGGTAGTTAGCGGCGGCAGAAGCATCCGACACGATCCACCGATCATGTTCGAGCATGTATGCTAATTGAAATTCTGGTTCCTTAAAAATTCTGGAACCCGATTGCTCGGATGAGATATTTAAGTACGAACGCTCCGTGATTAGGAAACAAATTTAGCACCCGACTCGATAAATACCCGAACTTTGATATTTAATAGCCATATAATTCCGACACAAACACACGGCGGATCATAATTTACTAATCGTACTATTTATTACATAAGATCGTTTTCAAAATCGTTGTGTTTCAGTGTAAGTTTACAGTGGATGTAGGATAGGTCTAACTTAGGGCTAGGGGGTTAATTCAATTACTACAATTCATGGTTGCAGGCACTCGAATGCTCCGCCCGCTCTCCTCCTCCTTCTGACCCCCAGATGGAGAGCAATGACAACGGAATTTCCTCGACTTAAGCTAAGGAACTAGATCGTAGTACTATATATCTAGGAATGCTCTATGTACAGCTCGCAACTAGAAGATACACTTTCCGTATGGACATGCTTCATTACTCGTAGCTTACAACTAGGTGAATACGGATTACAGATACAGATACGTTTGTTTTGGATGCAACAAGTCTTTTTGAATGTGAATGCTTCGTTTCCTCCTCCCGAGCTCCACTTGGTCTCACAGCTCCGTGGAGTACTCCTGCGGATTGACGTTGAACTTGCGCCAGCAGATGTGGTCGCCGGCTCCTCCTGGCGGCAGTTTGTGCGAGTTCACGTTGACCACGGAGCTGGCCGACCTCTTCACATGGACACTGGGCGGCGGCGGCTGGACAGGAGCTGCCAGGCAGCCCGTGGAGCGTCCCAGCGGATTGCGGGACATCGCCGACGAGGAGATATGGCTGCTCTTGCCATTGCCATACGTAATCGACTCGTTGGAGGGCGAAATCTCTATCCTGGTGGCATGGCCACCGTTTCCGCTTCCGCCGTCGGACAGGCGACGTATGTAGACCACCTCGCGGTGCTTCTCCACTGACTCCCTGGGCGGCCGGATCTGGGTTTGGGGCTGGGCCGTCTGGCGCATCCGCTGGGAGTACCTGCTGCCGGACTTGGTGTCGCCGCTCGCCTGGAAGGGCACGTACTGCTGCTGCGTGATGCCCGGGAACTTGTCCACACTGATGTCCTCCTCGATGGCCGAGTCCCCGAACATGGAGCCGCTGTAGTTGGGCGAGCTGTTGCCGGGCGTGGAGGACTTCCAGTGCTGCTGGTGCATCTGGGTCTGGGTCTGACCGCCGCCGCCGTTCTGGACGCCGTACTTCGGGGCACTCGAGTACTGGCCCTTCTTGATCGAGTGCGTGTAGTCCCGGGTGCCGCGCCGGCGCAGGGTGAAGTCCCGGCGGCCCGTGTCCTGGCACACCGAGCGCCACTGCTTCCAGGAGTGCCGGGCCAGCGGGTCCGCGGGTCCCCACTCCTTCGCCGGCTTGGAGGCCTCGCAGATCATGCCGAAGAAGTTGTACTCCACCTGCCGGAAGATCTGGACGCAGGCAATGATCAGGATCACGGCCAGCACGAACAGGATGGGCGCCCAGCGCGGCAGGTACTCGGCCAGCAGGTCGTACTGGTCGTCGTCCGCACACCACCACACCAGGATGCCCGTGAGCACGGCCGGACACGTCACCCAGAGCCACATCCACACCCGGAAGATGGGCCGGCCGATGGAGAACTCCAGGTCGGTGTAAATGTTCTTGGCCCCGTAGATCCAGGTTATGGCAATCAGCTCGAACACCAGCGCCGTCACCACCATGGTGCCCACCAGTCGCGAGTCCAGCACGCGGGCGATGAGGAACTTGGGCGCCGCAAAGGACATCACTGCCACCACGAGTCCGATCAGGCAGATCACGTAGTTGGGGCGACGGGGCACGAGCCGCGTCGAGGTGTACACCGCCACCGTGATGGACACCATGGCCGCGAGGATCACCAGGACATAGATCAGCGAGGGCACCAGGTGCTGGAGCAGATGGCTGTCGCCCTCCTTGGAGCCGTTGAGCACCCGGTCGTAGATGGCCGTCAGGGGCTTCAGCTCCTCCATGTTCTGGTAGCCATTCGCCGACAGATCGAACTGCACCATGAACAGGGTCACGGCGATGGCGTTGATCAGCAGGTTGAAGCAGAGGTACACCACCGAGGTCCGCACGGCATCGCCCTTGTACAGGAACTTGCCCGTCACCATGGGCAGGGCTCCGAAGCCGCAGTTCACCGAGAAGAGCACCTGCATCAGGGCGTTGAACCAGATGTTGCTCTCGGCCAGCAGGCTGCCGTCGAAGCCCCACAGCTCCGGGAAGTAGTGGCGGCTGAAGGAGTTGCGCACCTCCCAGCCGGTGAGGCTGCACAGCAGGACCAGGCCACTCAACCCGTAGACGAAGATGCTCCGCCGCAGGATCTTAGCATTGTGGGTGCTATTTGGGGAAGATCAGTATTAGTTATTAATTCTCAAAGAATCTTTTATATTTATATCCTTTTTACGGTTCAGATTTCTTACCACAGCATTACCACTATCCAGAGCCCTATCAAGCCCGCTGCCAGTAGGCCAAAGTACAAGGGATTACGCCAGAAGGGAGTTAGGAAGGTCTGCTGCAGGCACTCCTGGCCACTGGTGCCCATCAGGAGGTAGCCACTCTGCGGGGGAGAGTAAGAGACATTAAGCTTGAATTCTTTGAAGGAAAGGTAGTACCCACCATTCGCAGCTTCACGGGTCCGGCGCACTCCCGGAATGGCAGGTCGTTGGAGGCGAACATCCCGATGTAGGCCAGTGCCAGCACGGCCTGCAAGGACACCCAGATGGCCGAGAGCCACGAGGCGAAGCGACTGACGATGCAGGCTCCTGGAAAAAGAGAGAAGTATAATTATTAAATATTTGTTTACAAGAATTAAATACTTTAGAAAGCTTTATAACATAAGTAAATAAAAAAAAAAAATTAAATAATATACTTCATAGGTCCAAATAACTTTTAATCCATATCCTGAAACTCTTTTTTTATCCGCTCAAAGTACAATACGCAAAATCTCACCTCGACGACAGACTATAAAAGAGCGGAAGAGGAGGAGCCCAGTTAATTAAATTACTTTTGTCATTTAAATGGCAAAATTCATAAAAAAGCCAGACTCCATCCATTTGAAAAGAGCTCCAGTGAAAACTCGTTATAAATGAGAACGAGATTTTATTTTGTGTTATTTTTACATTTACATTTATAACATATTCTGCGGCAGTGGCTGCGACTGAAAAGCTATTTGCCAAACCAGATCGATTTGACCTTAAAACACACCCAAAAGCTGTTAATTTGTATTGTAAATTGATGGGGGAACTACTTGGACATGACATTGATAATTGTTTTAAAGGTTTTTTAGGGCTTGGTGTGGCTCGAAAAATATGAATAAAATATTTTAATTTGCAGTAACAGTATTGTTTGGTGGCCTCCGTTTTGTCTACGGCTTTACACTTCCTCTTTATGCATATGAGATTTGCTTTAAATCTGTGTCTGTGGATCTCCGTTACAAGCACCGTTTTGCACATATTGCAATTTTGATTTGCGCTACAAATTGAGCAAAAGGTGAAGGAGCAAAAAGTCTGCCTTCTGTGCTCATTCACTCGGATGAGTAGCTTATAAGCAATCGGCACGTGCCACGAATCATTTTCCACATTTATCGTAATTATAGGCTGCGCTCCACTCACTCATGAAACCGCTTCACTCAACGAGCTCGCTGATTTCACAATGAAATACGTACAGACGAACGTCAGTCTATTTTGAAATAAATTTAATTATTGCCTTCAGCCGTTTATACTCTTTATATTGGTGTTAAAAGGCACATAATTGCCCTATTACTTATTCTTTTTTAAGACATTCTTTCATAGACATTTTAATTCATATTTTTCGGAACTAGCTTAGGTCATAAACCTATAATTGTGGTAATGAGTTTCCTAAATAAATATTTCTCATACGCAGCGGTGTCCTTCCTAAATGAATAACATTTCCGTTTTATTAGTGGTGATGAGTTTCCTTAATATATATAGCTCATACGCAGAGGTGTCCCTCCTAAAATAATACATTTACTGCCCAAACTTTTTGTATTCTCTGTTCTTGTGCTGATAGTTTACTTAGCAAATATATTTCCTCAGAACTTGGTAAAAAAATAAATGATTTAGTCTGATTGTCGAAATGGCAAAAAAGGGCGATACAACGAAGGCATTCCTTTGCAGCCACCAAGCTTCACGTGTTTTGGTGTTTTCATTATTATTACTGAGGTCTTTTCGAAGGTGTTGTGTCGTAATTTGCAGTTGTCGTTTTTGCTTTTTGCCATTATTAGTTGTTTGTTTCTCATATTGCTCATTTTTGAATTCGTTTGTTTCTCGTTACAATTGTTTTTGGTTTATACTTTTGTTCATTTAGAATTTGCCTTAAACGTCTCTATGGTTATTTTTTGTGGACGCGCCCGTGTTCCCCGACCTACACCACAGCCACCCAATCCATGTCTCCTGTTTCCGTTCTCCGCAGCCTGTTCTCCGTTTCCGTTTCCGCGTCCATTTCCGTTCTTCCGATGTTAGTCCGGCCACGGCCACGTCCAATCGCGTAGCTCTTTGGCAGAGTGGGCGCCGGCGGGCGGCAGAGTTCGATTTTCAATTTGTTGGTTAGTCAGCGGCGTAGTAGTTGGATTTCCTGTGAGTAGTTCCTTCAGCCGCCCATCGATTCGCCCTTCTGCCCCGCGATTGGGCCGGCTGTTGCTGTTGGTCACTGAGGGCGATTTTCAGTGTCCTCCGGGGGGAGAGGGCTGGAGGTCCTGGGGTTTGGTCCCGGGTGGCGGGTGGTTGGCGGCGGGTCCTGGATCTTGGATCCTGGGGGTGACGGATGTAGGCGGTGGGGGGCGTGGCGCGCCAGCGATTTCACGAACGGGACACACACACCAATGCATTTTGCGGTTTTAATATTTTTTTTTGCGATTTTTCAGAGATTTTTTTACGGTCGTCCTGATAACACGATGATGATTTATCTACTAGGTCACATTTAAGTTAAGTCTTCTCTTTTTGTAGTGTTTTTTATGTGTATTTTTTAGATTTTTTTGTTTGCATTGATATACTTTTGGTCTGATATTTTTGTTCTCTTTTTGTCATTATCTTTTCGATTCGTGATTCGTTTTTGTATGTTTTAGACTTTTGCTGTTGTTGATTTTGCTTTTGCTTTTTCCTGCTCTTTTTCTGTTTATTTGCTTTAGTTGCTCCTGTGCTCCTGGCTTTGATTTTGCTTCAGAGAGTGAGAGAGAGGGATGACGAAAGTTTTGCAATCGTAACTTCGGGCACAATTCGAGAGAGTGGGGGATGAGACGGGATGTGCCCAACCGTCGTTGCTGCGGAATGCGCGACCGCCCGACTGTGAGCCTTGCGATGCGGCTATTTATGCGATGTCACGCGGAATTGCGACTTGGGAATCGCAAGGTGCGCCCAGGCGCCAGGCGCCAGGCACAAGTGCAACGCAGCCAGCAGAGAGCTTTCGCGTCGAAGCTCTGCATCCTGCAATAAGGGATGCAAAAAGCTGCAGCTTTTCCGGTCACCCCCAAATTTCCCCAAGGGGGGAAGCAACATACATAGTTTACTGCTGCGCCGTTCTGTGCACCTGTTGCCCGCCGAAAAGTATGCAACACCTGTTGCTCCCTCTCACTCGCTCTAACACACTCAATATACCTAAAATAATTCAAAAGCGAAACCGGAAAGCCTTTAACAATATAAAAAAATTTAAAATAAAATTAATTAAAATAATTATAATTAATAATAAATTCTAAGAAACCAAATGATTTCTTCTTATTGACCGCACTCACCTTTGAAGATGGGCGAGGCACGCCAGGTGTGCGCCGCTCCCTGGCCCAGGAACTGGCCCACGGAGATCTCCAGCAGGATCATGGGCAGGCCGACTAGAAACAGCAACACCACGTAGGGCACTAGGTATGCCGATCCGTAGCGATCCAGCTCACGTGGGAAGCGGACCACATTGGCATAGCTCAGGTTCAGGCACAGGCAGAGCACGAGACCACGGAACACCGAGCATTTCGTCTGAAATATAAGGGAATTTATCAATGAAATATACAAGTTTTAGCCGTTGTACCCGGCAAAAATATGGAGTTGTGTTAAAATGCCTAAAATATAGTAGTGTTAAAGATACGATATAATAACAAAAATAAAAATAATGAACTAAAAACTTTAGAGGTTTTTCTCTTGTACTAGAAAAGTATTAGGGCCCTATATTTCTTGGCGTAAATAATATCTTGAAATGCATTTATCTTAGAGATTTACTAATTTAAATATATAAATAGATAAGTACAAAAGCCATACTTTAATAGAGACATTTCTTAGCCTCCATACAGTACACCAATTAAATCTTATTTTTTAATACTGCTTGTTTTCTGTGTATTTTTCCATTAGTTGTGGTTGTCTTTAACAGTGACTCATATGTATGTTTGAAGACTGAGTCTGATTGGCTTTTATACGATTATGTTTGATTGATTTGCTGTATAAATTAAACAATTTTGAGTCACACCCCTTATTCATGAATATGATTTAAAAATATGTTTATTACAACTTTACAACAACATAAATATGCGTAGCAGTAAATCAAAATAAAAACTAATACAAAATAGGATGAGCCATCATAATATCAATTGAATCTAAAGTACTAAAACCTAAACAACCTAAAATGGCCAGACTTATTAAAATGGCATTTGTGTGAGTAAAAAATAGAACCAAGTGGCTAGATTTTGAAGATAATATCTTATATTTCTGATACAATTTCATAAAAATACCCATGATTAAGAAGAAACTATTTAACTCTGATAAAAGTTAGACTTAGCTTTAACAGCACTGCTACGTTGTTTACCGACAGAGGCCGCGCATAGAAACTCGCTGAAGCGCTAGTCAGGGCTTTGGGCATCACTAAGCGCAGGTACTACTTTCCTTCACATGCAAAGAAAGTGCGAGGAAGCAAAATTTTCTTCTATTGCCGTCCCAAAAATTTGCGCAGCTGATGAGAAAATAAAAATTGACAAATTGCTGGCATATGCAGACCCATTTGGGTTTGCTTTTTGCAGGTAACTCAGGCAAATAGCGGCAGTCACAGTCACAGCTGCCGCATCCGCCGACATCAAACAAAAACAAAAACAGACAGAAAATACAAATCAAAATAAAAATTCAAAACAAAAAGATACACCTACAGAGCCACAGTTGCCGCCGCCGTTTCCGGCACTTCCGCTTTCGACTTGTGTAATTTCGCTATGCTTCGCTTTATTTTCATTAATTACACAATTTTGCTTTCTGTTTATTTGTCTTACGACGACTCATATTCCTCGAGCTCCGAATTTCTTCTTCCCCGCCGCAGCGACCCCTTAGTTCTTTGTATTTGCTCGGGCACAGTGAGCGACAAAAGAAAGTGCCAGCGAGCATCGACGATTGCGGAAGATCTTATTAAGCGGCGACCAAAATTCGTTCATGGCTCTAATAAGTCATCTGCAAAATGTACAGCATAAGCCCATTAGATGTGGGCTCGCAAAAAAATCAGCGAAGCTACTAACAACAGTCTACTCTTTGGTTGCTTTTGAGGTAAAAATAAAAAGCATTAAACGAACAAAAACATTTTTTTGACGAGGTCTAACAACTACAGAAATACCTTGTGTTTTGGGGACAACCTAAAAAAACCTTTCACTTATTCTGATTTCCCTTTTTCATTCGATTACAATAGATTATAAATAAATTCTTAAAACCATTAAAAGGAAAATATTAATCCATTTAGTGGTAGGGTGCTTGTTATTACTTTTTCTTTACTTTTATTATTAAGTAACATCTTATAATCAATTAAAATTATAATTCAGCATTGATTCGAATTGTTACTTGCAAACATTTTGTAAATTTAATTAAATTCCTTTAGGCTGTGCTGTAGATCTAGTCACCACTCCCCAGAACCCTTTGTTCCCCTACAGGGTACCACTAATCGTTAGCCAGCCGAGTGCTTTTAAGTGAAATTCATTCAAGAGAGCGGCGGTAACTGCCGACATCGGCTAGCATCAGCATCCCAACGGTGGAGCGGTAACAACGTGACGCCCAGGTAAACGCAGTTAATAAAGCGAAAACCGCACAGTGAAAATGTAAACAAAAAATAGCTCGCTTATATACACACACAGTATATATCGCCCAGCCAAGCGGCATTCGGAGTTTATGAGCGTGCAGATGACGAGCGTTATAGGGGCATATAATATCATATGGCATATCATGCATGATGCCCTCCCCCCTATAAATTCCCCACTTACTTTTCGATAGTATCGGAAGGGCACATCCTCGTGCACCACGTACAGATAGTCGGCTAGATACTTTGTCGTTGGTATTTCCATCTTGGGACAGACTTTGTATTGCTTGTAGGTGCAGAAGAACTTGTCATTTTCTTGCATTTGTCGGTCGGTGCATACAAATCGGATTTTCTTTGGATTTATTCGACTGGTTTTTGTGCTTTTGTGTATTACTGCGAGGTTTGTTCCCTTTGCCAGCTAAATTGGTGTGGAAAATGGAGGGCGGAATTTTAATTGCACTGCTGCACTTGAAAATAAATCGTTTACAATTAGCGACAGCTAATATTTATTTGTGTTTATTTTTGAAAACATCATGCTAATTAAGGCCTCCACTTGCATTTGTGTGTCAAGAAAATAACAATATTTTTATGCAAGTGGAACGAACAAGTTATCACGTGATGACAACGACAGCAAGGCAACAAAAAGCGCAGACTTTTAAAATAAATTGGCAACACCTTCGGAGCCTGGCCCTGAACCGCTTATTGAATGCCTTGCTCTCTCGTTTTGTTTTTATATCATATATGGTATTTTGGTTTGCTTTTTGTTATTGTTTTATTTTCATTTTTTCCATTTCGCGCAAATCGCCAACGCATATCAATGACAGTTGTTATGGGGATTATTATACGGAGGAGTTCCTCCCATAGCCTATAGAGCTGGCGTTTGTGGTTACGGATTGCCCGGAATTCAATTACATTTCTTGGTACAGAACTCATTGGACACGCGATTCACTTCACACTTTTGCATTTTCACGATCGCACTGGGTTTCTATTTTCCTGCCTGGGCTTTTCTTTTTATTTTCAGCTAGTTAATGGCTATCCTAAGCTGGAGCACGGTAAGCGTTTCCGAAGCGCATCGCAGCAGCGCCGAGTTGCGACTGCGCAGAAGACGCATCTGATTTGGGGGGAAAATCAAAATCGAATGAGAGAGCTGCTGCCGAGATGGCCAAACGAGTTTTCCCCAATAAGTTTACTTTGATTTGGCATCTCTCTCCGCTTGATTTTTCCCCCAACAGCGTTTCCATCTGGAGCGACTGGATGGCTGACTCAGGTTGACTCTTGGTTACGTAGGGGGGCGACCACACGGAGCGTGCGAGCGAGCGTACCTAACTGCTCTCTCATTAATGCAGAACTGACGACTGACGTAGCCGGCGGCAGTGGCAGTTGCTGTGGACTTCGCAGCGCCAGCAGCAGCACAAAGCAGCGACGGCACCAAAGCGTGGCTTTCTATGCACAGTGGCTGCGCAAAGTTGGCGAACGCCTCCTCTCTCCGCTGAATATGTGAAGCTTCGCGCGCTACGCCTCACTGGGTTTCTTTGGAAATATATGCATGCTTCTACAGGCCCATATATCCACACATCTTCTTCATTAAAATGAGACTGTTAGATTGCGCTAGTATCGCTTGCTTCTACTTTTATGTGAATATAATCGAATCAAATCCAATTTACATTTATTTAATATGTTAAAAGTGATGATTACAATTCCTCTTTGTTTTTAATCTCTTTTCTTAAAATTATTTAAAAAGGTTTAATTATTTTACCTAGAATATATTATCTTTTTTCTCAATATTATTCGCAGTACCAAAATTTCCTATGCATGAAAAACCATTTTGTCATAATCTCCCATCTACCATAACCTCTAATCTCATTTCTTGAAATATAATAATTTTACTTTTCGTAAGACACCTTATTTTTCGAAGTGCACCCCAGTTTTCTTTTGGGAATTTAATCATCACAGGTTTTATTGAACGTTCTCAACATTTCAAGCTCGCGCCCACGTGGGGTAATTGAAATAAAAAATAAAGAATGAAAGAGAACAGGGCACGGGCACGGCAACCCAAGATGCTGGCTGGAGGTGATTCCATTTCTATTGCCTAATGAGTGACGCCCTCAGGCCGCGTTCCCAGGTCCCGGGATACATCTGCATAATTAACCTGTCTTCTGCACAGCAGGAAGTGGCCACCACAAAGAGCAGAAACCGTCTATTAGTCGTGGCTCTTTGGGCCGCTTCTCATACTTAAATTAAATTTCGTTTTAACACGTTCTTTGGCTCAGAAAGAGAGAAGAGCGCGGCGTTTTCTAATTATTATGTAAGCATGCGAGCGAAACTGGCGCTTAATTAACATTGCTCACTGTAAGATAAAAAATGGGGAATGAGAAAAAAATTATCGCGCTAGCGCTTGGCAAGTCAAACGGCAAAATAGGTGGACTGAATGGGCGCTAATGGAAAATTCAAATATTACCATTGGGCAGTTAGGATTTATATTTGGCATCAAAGTTCTGCCATATCAAGCGGAAGTTCAAATAAATAATAAAAACGGCAACTTTCCCATTGGCCCGACGATGATCGCATCAAGAACTTCCACACATTTAGCATAAATAATGGCTTGATTTTGGCTTTTTGACGGTTGCGTTTGTGCCCGGCATATGGAATGAGGTCTAAAGTGGCCGTTAAAGCGTATATAGTAAATATATGAAATATGAAAAGCCAAAAGTAAAAGCGTGGGCTGCCGCCAATTAAATTGAGTTTCTCCGGGCTTGGAATTGCTTCTATCGAGATATCAAGAATTGATTTGATGATTGTACGGGCTTCAGAATCGAAAGGCGTCGTATAGGCTGCACAATAATTACCCGACTGAAACTGGAGTGTGAAAATGTCCCCACAATGCTGAGATGGCCACAAAAGGTGTCCGAAATAAGGCTATTGTCTGCAGTGTCTTTCTGTTGAATAAGCGACGCGCCGCCTCGACAATCTCTTTGACCCACCCAACGGGGATCTGGGCACTGGAGCATAGTACCCATGGTACTCGTTCCACGAACTACTCTATATCGGGGCTATTGTTTTATGACTCTCGGATTGCGTCGCTTTAATCGGTGGCCAGTGAAAGGAGAAGTCATGGAGCCATGTGATATCGCTAACTCGTCAAATGGGCTCCGTTACACCCAAACCCGGTAGCGCAGTGTACCGTGGACTCGCTCGGTTCGTATTTCCACAGATTCAAGGGAATTCTGGGGCGATACCCACTTTCACTGGCTGCTTCTTTTCGGTTTATTTTCAAGAAAATTCCCCGAACAATCGATGCAATTCTAATAGCCTGCAATTATTGTTCGGTTGCATCCAACCAGTTTCGAGTGCAATCAAGTGACGTCACTTCGGTTTCCCATTTCTTTTTTATGGCCGAAACGTGCGTCTTGCCACTGCCGAATTTGCGCCGAAAGTAACTGCAACATTGTAGTCTTATTTTTTTGTTTAGTTTTTTTGGCTGCCGCCGTGTTTTGTTGAACTTGTTAATCAGCGAATTGGAAACGAAATAACATAAGAGATGAAGTAACTGAACAACTCGAGAAACATGCATATGGGCTTGGGCTTGGGCTTGGGCTTCGGTATTCGGTATTCGGTTTTGGGTCTTGGCTTTTGGCCACTCGCATGCGCCCAAAAAAAAAGAAGAAGAAAAAATAAAGGTAAAATCGATTGTGGTAAGCAAATTGCACATTCGAAAAGTCGCAAGTTAAAAGTAAAAATAAGCAAACAAATATGCGAACGGCCGGCTGACTGGGAATTAGCCGGACAGGCAGACAGTGGCAGATACGGTTCAGGCCGAGGGACCATGAAATTGGTCAATAAATGCGAAATGCTGGAAGCAAATAATTATTCCAGCTGAGTTTTTTTCCGCCATTAATAGTTTTACTGCCCACAAATTTGCAAGCCAATTAGGGAATGCATTTGGCATAAAATAATTCAAATTCATTTCCTCCCGATCAGTGGGATTTTATTAAAAGGTAGTTCCTTCTCGACATATATCTATTAATTTTTAACTTACAAGCATTTAACCGAATCATATCATGGATTATATAAACAAATTTAATCGATTAAGCTCATAAATTAATTTTGATTTTACCAAGCCGACATAACAGCTTAATTTAAGTTGTGCCATAAATCTTTTCTTATTAAAATAACAAAAGACTTAGGCCACAAACTCATTGCTCTCAAAATTATGCCACGCTTTTTTAAACTGTGTTTCTCAGATGTACCTGAATGAAAACACAGCCTACTTTGAGGGTGACTCTTTACATTTTACTTCTGGAATACAGAGTAGATATACCTAAGAAACTAATGTAAAATAATAAAGAACGCCTATTTTAAACCTTTATAAACTATGATATTCTTGAAACAGATCACAAGTCGCCTTCTATTAAAATCAGAAAATATATTAAATGTTTTTTAGGGAATTTTTAAAATTTTAACATTAAGTAAATAACTGAATTTAAAATAAGTTTATTATTTTAAAAATATACAACCTATAAAAAAGTAAAAATAACCTTTTTTCTACCCTATCACGCTCATTAACCGCCTTAAATATTAATATATTATCAAAATGGGACACTAAGCGTCTCTAATAGTGCATTACTTTAAAATTCAAAGTAATAATCGTGACAATGATCTAACTGACTGACTATTTTCACTTTTCCTCAAGCATTTAAATATAGGTCTCTAGAGGCTGTTCTCAATTCAATTAGCTGCACGAATAAAACCTAGTATCGTGTGATCAACTAATTAAGGCCAATTAGCATCCGGACTGGACTTGGCACTTGCACTTGCACTTGCAGAGAACCCGGCCCGAATGGGTGCCAATTGCGGGAACAATCGGGCGGATCGCCGAGGCGAAAGACAATGGCCAGCTGGGCCCTATCCGGTCTGGTGCGATCCGATCCAGTCCGGTGATTGCCGCCTTACTAACCCAAATAGGAGACAAATGCGATGCCGAAACTAGTTTTATGATCGTGTTTATGATGTTGCCGCTGCCCCGACAACCCTATAAACAATGACTATTAGACTATTAACACGGGAGGATCGTTTTTTGAATATAGACCAGCTGAGCTGCATTCCCTGCCAGGTTGTAAATTCAATAACAAAAGCGCCTCAGGTGTTTGAAGGTTGCCCAGGGCCACGCCTTCTTTTCGGGTGCTGCAACTGCTGAGAGTTTGTGTAATCCTCATCTCGGAAACTATTCAAACACTTCGAATCGAAGATCCACAAACAAAGGAGGAGAAAACAAACAAATAGCGCGAAAATTAACGCGTTTAAACTCTAGAAGATGTAACAGTGAGCGGGTAAAAGTATGCGCACGAGGGAAATTATTGAAAAGTAAAATTTTAAGGTATATTGTGATTGGAGCATATACAAACATAAAAAAAAAGGATTTCAGACAATAAAGGCTTCAAAGGTAAAAATCCGATTATATTTATTAATGTTACTCTATCAAAAAAAATCTGAAAATGCTTATAAAATAATACCCAACTCAATTATAATCATTAAAGATATTTTTCTGCAGTGTACGGAAGTGTTTTCATATCGCTCACGTAACCGATTGCAATGGCTTAGACAAATCGATCCATTCGCGCCAGACAAACAAAAATGTAAAATTCTCTCGAGACCTCCAGCACGTACTCAAATTCACTTCGAATATTTTCAGCATTATTAACCGGGGAGAAATAAAATGTACAGCGACTCGTGAGCAATCGATAGCCGGAATCGCCGAAACTCACCGCCTGGTGATAAGCTCAAGTCAGGCTGGGCTGAGAATAACCCATCATCATCATCATCGTCATTCTCATTTTCATTCACATTCTTACTTATTTATTCTCACAGAAATCTCGAGGGGAAGATGAATCAAATCGCTTCTGGCTAACCCGTAACATTGAACAAAAGGGGTTCAACTTGAAAGATCTTGGCAGATAACTTCTGAAAAGCCAAAACAGGTAAGACCGCCACTCGATTGGGAGCCGGAATAAATTGCATACACGAGCTACGACTCTGGCTCTGGCTCCGAAGATGAACTACTTTTTTGAAAGTTCAATCTATCGGAATGCTAAATGAATCTCAAACCTGCTAATAAATATAAATTTTAATTGCGATGGCCAGGCTAAGACATCAAAGACATGTGGCTGGCTGCCTTCAGAGCTCAAGTTTCAGTTGGAAGCCTTTTTTAAATTATCGCATAGTAACGATTCATTTATATTTTTTGTAGTTTAAGCAGAAATACTGGTTGTTTCTTCTAATCAAGCAATCTTGCGATTCAGAGAATGGCGAATCTTGGGTATTTTTATGAAATGAAGGAATAAATAAACCGATTTTCGCCGTGATTAGAACTTCGGCTGGTCCTTTAGAAATACATCTTTTAAGGGGAAGTTTAGGAACTTATATCATGAAATTAAATAATAAATATACGAAATATAAAAATATCGTAGAACTCGCCTCTTGAGATCTGATTAGAATTAAGATCTATTGGTCTAAGGAAAAAGTATACAAATTATATCCAGCTTTTATTAGAGAATTAAATCTCAATAATAGTTTGTCGGACATGAAAAACATTACCAAATATTAGCCATCTTTAAATTAATTAAATTACCTATACCCCAACCTAGTATTATTAATAATATTTTATGCACTTTTCTCCTTCGTTTCTTCTTCCTTCTTCCATTGCCCATATTATTACGGAATAAATTTCCGACCGCTAACACGCTTTCATTACTATTTTCTCTCCATCAATTTTTGCTAATTAAAACTTCTTTAGCTGCAATGCCATAAAATAGGTATCAATAAACCGCACTCGTAAAGTGGTCTTCATTTCCCAATTAACCCAATTTTTAGTTTCGTTTTCCCACAATAAAACCCACGAACACTTCCCCTTGGTTTCTCGGAGCACTCACCTGTTGGTTGGACTCATCCTCGACGGCGGGCAGAAGCTTGGCATTGCTGGCCGTGGTGATGTTGTGGACGGAGGCCGATACGGAGTAGTTCTTGGACACCGCATCGTGTTCCAGGTCGTGGTAGCCGCCCTGAATCTCTGACAGCGTGTTGTTGCTCCCACTGAGGGTGACAATGCCGCTGGAGCTGATCCGGCCGGAGGTGGCTGTGGTGCGTCCGCCTCCGCTGTCCACTACGCTGGACACCGTGGAGATGCAGCTGCGCGTCGTCTGCGGCGACGGTGTGACGGCGGGCGGGTCCGCCTCATTGGCCTTGGCCCGACGCATATTCAGCCAGGACATACGCTGCGGCTGCCGGCGGTCCAGGGTCACCGAGATGTGGCCGTTCCCTGTCCCACTGGCTGTTCCTTCTCCTCCCGCTGGCTCTCCGCCAATGTAGACGCAGGTCCTCGACGTGACCGTAGAATCTGTGCGCAGGCGGGCAGAGTTGTCAGCGTTGTGACTCTGATGGTTGTTATCGTGGCGCGGCAGGGTTGCCATGGCGCCGGATATGTGACAATAGGTGGGCGTGGCCTGGGCGCCACTTCCGGTTCCGGTCCGATTTCGGGCTAAGCTCAGCTGCTCGGCAAGGGCCTCGTCGCTGCCTCGGGGCTTGTAGCTGCTGCTCATCGATCAGATCTGACGGATAGCAATAAAGAGATAACAAAAGAACAATGTCAGCCAAAATTTGTCAATGAAAAAGCCACGCAGTTCTGTGGAAAAGATCGCTCCCATGTGGGGATCGGGAACCTTTTATTTGGGCGTGTCCCATAAATCTCTTTCAACCGAAATATAGATCCAAGGCTAATGATATAAATCTAGGATTGGTTTGGGTACACATTTTCGTTTATTAACAATAAGAAGTAAATAACACAAGAACTAGGGTAACTTATTTAAAAATACACAGAAAAATATTCCAAAAGAAACTTCATACCCGTTAAAAGCTCTCAAATAATTTTCAGTAAGTTCTTAAATATATCCATACAATATTTTACAATTGTAAAGTATTATTTCCATAAAACTAAAATTTAAATATGGACTTTATTGCTACCTTCGGGTAATATTTAATCTGAAAAGGTTGAAGTTCTGTTAAATTGTTTATACTTTATACTTTATATCTTTTTCATTTAATTGTATAAGAACGCATCCATTTATAATGATAATAAAAAATAATTTATAACATTTAAAATGTAATATCAAAAGAAATCTTCAAGTTTTTACCCCCAGAGCTTTAAGTAAAATTCGTGGAAATAATCAAAATATCATCAAAGCCCAACTCCGCCTGCGACTGCGGAGTTCACACGAAGCCCAGAAATCGTATAAAAATACGAAATACGCATTATATCCGCTGTTGTTTTTTCTAACGAAATGATTCATATGGGAGATTTGCTGGCGGGTTGACTTTGTTTTGATTTGCATGCGAATCGAATTGTTAAGAGAGAACAATATGTAAGGTCCGCTGAACGGAAAGTGAAAAGTTGCCACAAAAATCGCTAGGCCTGTGAAAGTGAAAGCCCCCTGGCCATTCTACCGCATACTGATCGGCCCATTATGCCATGGACTATGGTTATGATTATGACATTGTCTCCGAAGATTCTGCACTCGCCCATTGTTAGTCAATTCTACACAAATCAGAGCAAATCATTTTGCTCTAGACAGGTGACTGTTTCGCTGTCGAAATTTCACTTGACTGGGTCTGTGTTTATCAGTCACTGGCAGAGAAAACATCTGAAAGTTGACAACAATGAGCGCGCGAGAGAGACCCCTGAAACAAAGTCGTAAAAACAACTGTTTCAATATGAACAGGGCAAAAAAATAAATACAATAAATAAACGTAAGAAGGCAAAAAATAAAATGAAAGACACACAGCGCTATCAGTTGCTGGGCTTTCGGTTTCCCAACTCATTTTATTGACCTGAAAATGAATTTCTCGTGGGGGAAATATTTTTAGAGTTCCAATGCCATTGCTTAACCCATTGGCAACCCACTAGAAATTGATCAGCGAATTTTTCAATATGTCACAAGAACTTTTTAATTGCTTAACCCATTGGCAGCAATACATTAATTGATCAGCGATATTTCGAAATGTCACAGATCTTTTTAATAGCTGAAAATAAATAAAAGGTATTTTTCAAGCTTATAAAATATAAAAGAACAAAACTAAAAAAAAGTATATTTTAATTTATTTTTGTTCTAAAAAAGATCAGTAAACATGTGAAATTTATTGAAGTTAAGAAGCCTTTTTTTGAGTATATAAATTTAAAAAAAACATAACAAAATAAGTGCAAAAATTTCATTTTGTTGATAAAGCTCTTTATTTGAAAGCCGTGATATGACTGAAAACTTGTTTAAACTCCTCCATTAAAGCTCCATAAAAGTCCAAAAATGGCAACCCTTGACTATTTCATATGAATCTGTCAATTTGTCTTTAAATTGGAAGATAAATAAAAGCCTTAAAGACATTTATAATTATACAAATCGATTCCCCTCATAAGTTTGGCTACCGTCTCCGAGCCTTGGCAACACAAATTAAGCAAATATATGCGACTAATAAACATTAATTAAGCCAAGTGCGTAAATGTGTTCGCCGATTGGCATTTATATTTAGCTCCGCTGGCTGGAACGAACTCCAATGGCCCGATGACTCAACTCAAACACAAAACAGTTCGATTATTAAGGTTGTGTCATTATATTAATGACTGCTGGCATCAAGAGTCAAACCTCTTATCGGCACAATGGCACACATTTATCTTAGCCAAGTGGAGAGCGAACCTTATCACAATCACCTGAAGAAATGCATATTTGCAAATAATTATGCATGCTTGCATAAATGAGCAAAAAGTGGCGGGAGAAGAAAACAAAATCAACTTTTAACATGCGATCGAGAGTTCGGTGACCAGCAAAACAGGCCAAAAGAGGCCTTTATCTGTATCTTTATTTATACAAATTTTCGTTCATTTACAGCGAAGTCATAAACAGATATTACAGGTGGGGGCTTCAAGGGGAGTTGGACTAAAATAATATCCAGTGCTGAATCGGGGAAAGTATTTCCGTTAAATATGGTTAAATAATACAACGGCACAGAAATAAAGTGTTTAATATTTGTGAAGCAACTAAATGTGGAATTATTTAATGAAATACCATATTATCTAAGTTACAAATAATTTAAATACCCCATATTTCAGATAAATCATGGCTTGTTTTTAAAAGAAATACCAAAAAAACCTTTTATTTCCCGAAATCCCCTAGGTTCCGATCAAATTACTTCATCCCGCCAATGTTTATCATCAAACAGTCGCCCCTTAACGAGTACCGGGTAACGAAATGTTTATGGCGTCTTCGTCCAAATGAAGGCACCACAAAGTGGATGACGGCGGCGTCTCCGCTTGTTTATTATTGAACATTTTGCAAACAAATGTGGCGCCTTAGTGGCAAAGATTTGCATTTTTGCATGCTGCAGATAGAGATACAGCCGCAGATAGAGCGGCGGAGAGATGTGCATGCCTTCAGATACTTTTGTCTTCAGCCGAGCGCAAGTGCCAAGTCCACTCTCACAGATTGCAGATACACACACCTATACAAACTGCGGAGAGACGGTGCGGAACAGGTAGTGCACAGAGAGAAAATTGGGGTACTAAATACAAAAATAATATTTAATGTTTAATATCGAGCTTATGACCAGGGAGTTAGGGATAATAAATAACGGTTTCCTTGAATTTTACACATTTTAATATTTGAAAACACGTATTTATCCCAAGTTTTAATAAAGTTTTCCCAGTTTTCCTGCTTTGTGAGCACCCCAAATATTTCTTTCTCTGCAAGATCGCTCGACCGTTGGCGAAGACTCCGAAAGTCAGTCCAGTGAGACGAGCCCAAGGGACGCGATCCGGCGATGCATCAAGTTACAAGTTATTAACAGGTAAGAGTGCGAGTACAAGTGTTGCCAAGGAAAGCACCAAAGTACCCGAACCCGAACCCGAATCCGAACTCAAGCCTCTACCCGTACTGGTACACATCCGTGGCTGCTTTTCTTTGTGCACTCAGATCGAACGGCGACAAGTGCCCGGGGATGGGGGCAAAAAGTATGACACTTGATAAAGGTTCTGGCGAGGGCCACATATATAGTACATAGAGTAGTGCCACCGGCAACATCAGCACCACCAGAACTCAGCCGGGCGTAACCACAGAAAGATACAACTGCCGCTGACCAAAGCCAAAGCGAACATTAACTCGCCATTTAGGCCCGCGCCCCGACCTCAGGGAACCCGAACACAATCCGCGCACAGAACTCAGCTGGCCAAGTTTGCTCTCTGGCCATAAAGTTATCAAGGGTTCACTTCCAAGGAAACATCAAGAATCATTATATTTAATGGAAAAGCAAATGGATGAACAACATAACATAAAAAGCTACCGTCATAGGAAAATTACAAGACCAAGAACGTCCAAGATCAATCAGGTTGTGAAGGTTAAAGTAGTTGAGTTTGAAGTAATAAATATAGTAAGTGCGTATTATTGAGATTGGATACATACTTTAAAGGTTTGTATAATGTACAATGAATCAAATATCAAATTAAAGAATATAAATAAAATGCACGGTATAATTTCTCTAAATTCATTCATAATATTTATTAAAGCTTTATCATTTATGTATTGTATTGTTTCCCTTTTTTTTCTCTATGAACAACGACCTTTAACTAATAAAATTCCCCCGGCTTAACGATAATTACATGGCGACTGTGATTAATTTCGAACAAAATTTGTAGCGAGCACACGTGGGTGACCTTTGACAGGGCGAAAGTCCAAGCGGACAGCGTTTCGAACGGCCATTAAAAGGCTGAAACTGAACCTCAACCCGAGGCGAAATGTCACCAAACAAACGATAAACAGAGTAATTTCCATTCAAAATAAAGCAAGGGGCAGCACTAATTACCAGCCAACTGTGTGGCTAATTAGGAGATCATCCGCCAGGGGGACCGAATCTAATCAAATGCCACAGCAGCGGCAGCGATTCATTTACAGAATCCAGGGAATAATCGCAATTGGCTCGCTCTTCGGGGTGTATCTAAAGCGGCGTATCTGTATCTCAATCTTGGCAGCTTGAAGTAATTGAAAGTCCGCGCTTGGCCTGGCATAAAAGGAAAGTAAAAACCAGATGGGCCTCGCTCATTTCTTCTGCTTCTGACAGCCAGCCGCCACCAACGAAAGTAAAAACAACAATGAGTATCTGCTAGATACTTACTCGCACTTGGCTAACTGCTCGACTTGACACAGTTTCTCGCCGAGGCGAAGATTATGTAAAATTATGTGCAAATTGAATTGAAACTCGTGCGACACAAGTAAAAGTTCGAGCGTATCTGTATGGCACTGATTGGCTCTTATTGATTGCCAATCGAGTGTAATTAAAGCCGTCGTCCGCTGTGGGGACACGGACCACTGCAAAATCTCGCCGTGCCACGCCCCAACTATATATCCGTCGCTTCACTGATTCCCCTCCTATTCGGGGCGAATTTCCAGCGGAGCAGCGCGGTTTCTCAAACAATTGTCACATCTACGATGCGATGCGATGTGATGCGATGCGATGGCGATGGCAGTCCGAGTTCCAGTTCCGTTTTTCGTGTTAGTGGATCACACATCGCCGGATTCCTCCCGACTCTGATCCAACCAGATTTGAACCGAAAACACGTTCCAACATTATGGCTCTCCAAATTGCATTTAGCTTTGGGTAATTACATTCGTCTAAAGATCATGGCATGGCAGGTGGACAATGTTTCTAGTACCCTTTAGTTTAGGGTATTACAATCTTAAGGTTAGCCAGGCAATGACCCCATTTACAATACTTAATTCTACACAAAATTCCTTTTCTGATTCCTTAAACTGAAATATACATACTTTTTTCATTTTCTAGTAATTTAGAAGAATTTATTTATTAGCAATTTACAATATTTCCAGGGTATTCTTAGCTTCGCTAGCCAAAGCTAGCCTTAATTTCTTGCTACTCTTTTTATTGGACTGGTTTACGCGGCAGATTAGCCAAGAAATTGCGTTAATAAAGGCCCGCTTTGACACTCTGCCACTGGGTCAAGAGCATAAAAAGATATGCCGGCAGATAGACAGATACTCGCCAGCTCGGATACACAGATACTCCACTAGGTAGTGGCTCAGTGGCAGGCTTCAACCGCAAACTCGATTCAATAATTGCTCAGGACCGTGTTGGCCCATGATTTGCATAAACGCTTCGTGCTGCCCTTGCCGCTCGTTAATTGCATCAGCATCGAGTCGCTGGCAATCATAATCGCAATCATAATCCGTACTTAACAAAACTCTAGTAAACGTCAAGTACCCCCCATCCCGTTCAGTCCCCCAAATTGCACAACAAAAGCTTTGCTTTTGCTTTTGCTTTCGCACAATGGCAATTATCAGAATCATTAGCAACTGAATGGACTCCACCCTCCCCCCTTTATTGGCATTAGATTTGCCGCTTTCGCAATCGAATAGAGCCAAAATGGCAATGAAAATAGGGGGATGCTACCTGAATAATCTTGGATAACTGAGATCGTTGGAAGCGAATTAAAAGCAATACTCATGCCAGGTGTTTGCATCTTGAACTTTAAAGTTAACTTTGATAGAACTTCTTCTTTGGTGACACAGGTGCAAAAGTCTATTTGCCAGTCTGCGTTAATTTTTTTCTACTACCATCTTATCGCGGTTCTTAGCTGTTTTTCAGCCACAACAGCCAGAAGATAGTTAAAATATTTCTTAGAGAAATGATAGGGAGTGTGGAAAGAAACTATAGTTTTCAGAAAGTGAGTAAGTAAATCGTTCAGTATATATTCTTCTAATTAATTCTCTTTAAAATATACTCCCAGCTATATAAAATAAATTAATTTACCATCCAATGCCACCGGGTGTCTATAGAAATAGTTCCAAGTAATGAACACGCACACTTTTCATGAATATTTCCGCATGCAGTATATTTTTAAATATTTACTTGGTCACAGTAAACAGTTCGTTAGCATTTAGGCATCTTTCAGCTTCTTTTGGCAAGCCTAAGGTTGAACCGACGACATTCATTCATCACTGGTTAGGAAGTAGATAATTTTTTAATTTGTATTCAGACTGGCTTCTGATTTTTTTCGGGGCAGCACGACACTACAATCAAAACTGGAGCTCGTAATCAGAGACGTAACTCCGCTCCAAAAAGCTCATTTGAATGCTCCATAAAGAGCAATTGCCACACGGCGAAATGGCAATCATTGGGGCACTCGAACCGTCATCAATTTCGATTCAATAGCGCAAAATTCATGGAAATTACGTTCTCACACACGCGAAAAAAATTAAACTGAAAACATTCAAGTCCAGATACGAGCGAGCACTGAGCGGCGGCGACGACAGGTTCGGCGGTACTGACTGAGTGGACGAGAGCGGGACTGCGATGAGCCGAGCTGAGACTGAACCTGAACCGCGCCGAGCTGAGCGGAGCAGAGCCACAAGTAAATATACCTGACAGGTAGCTGCTATTAACTATTGAGTTGGACATGAGCATGGGTAGCGGTGACTGAGCGACGCAACACGTGTAGCAGCCGAATGTACGGCTATCTGGCGGATACATAGCTCCAGCTCCCAGCCATTCCCATCGCAACTGATCAGGCGTCTGGCGATTACGGTAATATCGGCGAAACACGCAAATCGTTTACAAGCAACTCCCGAGAGAGGGAGTATCCTGCACAGGAAAAAATGTAGCATCTTGCAACTATTGTAAAATATATTTCTGGATAATTAGGAAAAAGGTTGTCTGCCATCTAAAACAATTGTGCAGCCAAGCAAATCAGATTTTTAAATGAGAAAAAAAATAATAATTAATTTTTTATTGTGCTCTTTTGTTAATGGTTCTTCTTAAATAAGTCAAATTCAAAATTAAAAGTCTGTATTTTTCGCCTTAACTGCAGAATTTCAGATACAAGTTTTAGACATTCAAAATATAAAACATGCATTCTTTTTACTTGTTCTTTAACTTGAAGGGTTAAAGTACACAAACTCTTTCATATAATAAAGCGGTTATTTTAAAGCTTAAGCTACACCCGAAAGCAATCACTCTTGATACAATTTATTCTAGAAAAATAATACGAATTCGATTAAACTTCAATATAATTTCCTGGAAGGAACTGGCTTTAGGTTACAGTTGAATTTAAAAACTCCTTTCATAAATAAATATTAACTATTATATTAAATATTATTAATTATTTTTTTAATTTGTTCCTAATCTAAGATTCTTCCACACCTTATAGTTTAATTCTTTAATCCTATTGGTTCCGAAACTCATAAAATCTGTGTGAAAAAATCGAATAAAATTCTTTGCCGTGTACTCGGCACATAGGAACCAAATTAACGAATCCCGACGAAACTCGCTTCCATTGAGGGAGGAAAACAGTGGAAACCTTCGAAACCTTTGGCAAAGAAGCCGCACAACAAAGAGCGGGGCAACGAAGTGCTCATAAACAGGAAATTAATCACTCGAGTGTGTGTAAAATGCGCCGATTCACCAGCTCCAGCTCCGTTCACAAGCCGAGCGAGCGATTCTCAGGCTCGATTCTCGGTTCCTTCAGGTAGGCGGAGACATGGCTGGCTTAAGTCCCTCCGGCCCGAAAAGGACAGGTCGGACTGAGATTCTGAGGAAGTGAGGTTTCGAGGGTTAAGGCGAGGCGAGGGCAAGGCATGGCAAGGCTCGGGTAAATTCCCTTTTGCCAAGGTCGCTGAGGCAGTTACAACTTCATTCGCTTCCTTCCCAAACTGCGTGTAATTGAATTCTGTTTATTTTGACTTTTCGATTGTTCACACGAGGCAACAAAAAGGCGAAAAGGAAGGCCCAGGTATTGCGACGACGCTACTGGCATAATGCTAATGAGTTCCTAGTTCGAGTTTTTCTTAACGATGATTCAATGGCGAGCCCAGAGATTCTTTGCCAATAACTAATTACAATTGGAGATGTTGCCGCTCTGAAGCCGGTTTCCGGCTCATTTCTAATTATAAATCGGACAAGTCAACAATTATTATTTTTAATATTAATTTAGCATGCATCCAGCAAATATTTCATGGCCCCAGAACATTTGCGCATTACGGCTGCCGATCATGAGCTGGGAGGGAAGGGAGAGTAGAGGGCTTAAATACCTTTTGATAGAAGGAACGTGTGAGAGCTTTGTCTTGTTTCGCATTTTTTGTTCTACCACACAATTAATGAGTTGAGGAAATCATCTTTTGCAGCTTCAAAAGAACAACGAAATGTTTTGGCAGTTAATCTGAATTTGGATTTATTGTTTGCAATTCTTCCTGCTTTCAGAGAAGCTATTTGTTTTTTGTAGGACAATCATTAACGCTTCTACTGATGAGCTTAATTTTTATAGAGAAATATCTCTTCATAGAATATAAAATCCCTTTTTAATAGAAAACGGTAACAGATTCATTTACTTACTAATTCCTTAACGGGAATTTCATAAATAATTTAAACCTAATTCCGTTGATTTGATAATTTCATAATCCCAGCCCAAGCTGGCCGCCGTTGAGTTATGTTGACATTCTCGTCACACCTGAGCTTCCCAGGTAAAAGTTCTCTTTCTACGGCCTCAAGGCAGTTGCGCTTGTAGAACCGGGGGATAATGCCTAAGCCCCATTAGAACCGGGCACATCAAAATGAGGAAACTGGTCTATATATAATGTAAGACACGAGTTCGTCCACTTCCAAGATCACGTTTGCATGGTGAAAACAAACCAAACCAGCGGCAGACACTCGAAAAAGGGGACGATAGTCGACTCCTCCCCTCTCCTACCAGGCGGTGCACTGTGGTTCCAATGGGTTTGATATTAAATAAAGGAATATATGGGGTCCACGAAGAGATTCTTCTAACTTTATAGTATTAATATAGTATTTGTTAAGAGATTAATAAGTAAGTAAGTTTATTTCCTTTTAATAATTTTGCATGTAATGCTCTCCATTAATATATTACTAAAAATATATGTATATCCATTAATTTTACTATTTCCATTAAAATCAAACCAAGTCTTGACCCTTTTCAACCACTGTGCACGGCTGCCAGCTACCAAAATGAGTACAGAGCCATTTTCCGCAGCATGCTTTACTTTTTAACTTGGCTTTAGATTACGCTTTTTGTTTTGTTTTGTTTTTGTTATTGTTGTTTTTGTTGTTCTTGCTATTCCCAGCCGCCTTTTGGCCACTTTCTAGCAGCAGGCAGCAAGAACCGTCGAGCAAATTGCACCACTTTGTGGCGTTCTGGTGGCGAGTCGGCCAAGAGCCATCATTATCATGGCCATTACCGGCTGCAGTGTACCTTACTGACACCATAAATGGTCTAGGGCCAAAAGGGGCTCCGCTCCCTCTCGGTGTAAGTATCTGGAGTTACTTTCCAGCGCCGCTGCCGCCTCACCCATGTGTGTGTGGTGTGTGGAATGGAGTGTGCGTGGAGCAATCGAGTCTGGAGATCTGCAACTCTACCCCCAATCGAATATGACGTGCTCAATCGTTTCTTTTTTCTAAGTTTCTAAGAGCCGAGCGCAGGAGATATCGCAAATGTATGCATATTGGCTTTCTCGGAGGTAACATGATAAAAGTCAGGAAGTTTTTTCGTTTTAAAAAGGTTTAGTAGACATTTTTCGTTGAAAATGCATGTTAGCTTACAGGAAGATTGGTAAGGAAATCAATGTGATGTACATGTGAAAGTACAAGTTAACTAACAGGAAGATTGGTAAGGAAATCGATGTCATGTGCATGTCAAAGTACATGTTAGTTAACAGAAAGATTGGTAAGGAAATCGATGTCAGGTACGCGTCAAAGTACATGTTAACCAACAGGAAGATCAGGTATGCGTCTAAGTACATGTTAACTAATTAGAAGATATGTTAGGAAAAATATGTAATATAATGTACCAATAGATTGTCAGCTTTTGAGAGTACTTGGTTTTTCTTTGGTAACTATTATATTTTTAGTTTTTAAATCATTTTCTATTTATTTCTGATATCCTATGGTTGCCTAGATGTTGCCTTATTTACTTTTCATTTTCTAATAATACTGTAAAACTGCACTGTTTCTTTATCTTTAATTTCACACATCTTCCCAGTGATCCTAAGGTTAAGATTCATTCCAGCTGAGTGAATCCACCACTTTTACAGTCCCCTCGCTTGTTTTTGATTTAGTTACATGGACGGGCTGTTATGGGTTCACACAGTTCACATGGCTCTCGGATTTTGAGAACAGGGCAACAATAAGTGGAGATTCCCCCGTCTGGTAGTAGGTGGAAGGTGCAAGGGAGGCTGTTGGCTTTGGGTATTATGTGGCTGGCTGGCTGGCTGGCTGAAATGAATATATTCAGTTAGCACTTGCCGTAACTCTTCTCGCTTCGCTTTTATTTATTTGAGAGTGACTTCATTTTCTCAGGGCTGCGCCGGGGCGATCTAAGGCTGAGCAGGTGACATGCAACCCCCGTTCGGGCTTATTTATACACTTTTTATCGTATAACGTTCCATTGTTCGGAACAATGTGCACCGCACACTCTTTTTTATTATTTTTTTTTTCCACATGCATTATAAAACAAGCACATAACTATACGACGAGCACAGCACCTGTATATAGGTGTTTCATATGCACATAGCACACTTACGGCGCTTATTGTTTGAGCTTTTCCGATTGCCAAACACTCCGAAAATTTTAAGAAAAAATTAACTGGGCACGTATGGCGCAGATTGGGCGGCAGCTTTTGCTGATGACAGCAGAGCTGCTAAGTTTTGATTTAATTAGTCTGGGGCTAGACTCTAGACATCGCTCGCGAAAATAACGGTCAGTTGGGGCGGGCTAAAATGAAAATGCCAGCCAAGAAAAATGTGCGGCCCACAGCCATGGTGCAGTGCCGCAAAAAAAAAATAAATAAGAAAAGAAAGAAAAAAAGAAAAGAATACGGAAAGAATGAAAGGTAAGAAGCCAGAAATGGCAGGGGAAAAACCGCTCTAACCTCAAGTAAACTTGGGCTCTGGTTCAGGCCAAAGCCGGGGAGATGGAAGATGGGGAGAAAAAACCTGATGACTCAGTCACGACACCACAATGTTTCGGGAAATTGGCGGAAATTCTTGGGAGCGGGTGGCGGTGTGGCTTCCTCTATTCTCCACCCTGCACTTATAGTATAATATTGAAACAAGAGATAATGACCGAGTGCAAATATTTATCAGGCAATGCATTCGACATTCTACAGCGGATATTACGCGGCTCCAATGTCATTTTCTCGGCTATGACTTTGTTTCTTATTAATTGCCCTAAATGTGCCAGGCAAATAGTGAACAACTGAATCAAGAACAAAAACGAGAGTGAGTTTAGCTCACTATCTTTGCTTTATCTCGGCCGATATCAAGTGCGAAAAAGTGACCACATAGGGTAAACTGTCCTCGAGTCATTCTAGATTCTGGGATGTTACCTCGAAACGGAAAAACAACCTTTACAAGATCAACAAACGCGAGATAAAGTTTTATTTATTTTTATTTTGCTTATCTGTGAAAAATTGTATGGAAAATATATTTGTTCTGTACTGCTACAATCTTCCATAACAAAGTTACTATTTTTATAACAAAATAACTTTTTCCGCCAGCGAGTAGTATATGAGGTGTGGTCCATTTATTCTCTCCGGTTATAAAGTGCAAAATTTTATATTTATTCTCTCTGCATGCAAATAATAAATTGGAGCAGCAATTAAAATTGAGTAAATAAACATTTGAATGGCGGCAATCAGGGAAATTAAATAATGTACATATGGCACAAATGAGAGCTTTGATATCGCCGCAACTGAAGCAAGGTACAGAGATGATGATATTTGACACTATTCCGCACACATGTAGATGTATATAAACAGTGAATGAATGAAGTATACAGACCCCGTCACGGAATAATATGCATAGGTAAATTTAAAAGAAATTTATAACTTCTAAGGTGGCATTGAAGTAACCAGATACGAGCATTTGGGTCGCCGTGTATACAGCAAGTAAAATATACAGTAAATAAAATACGCCGGGAAGCCTTGCAAATATTTATACTAATTAACAAGTTGTAGCTGTTAACCCACTAAAGCCAGCACATCACTGGTCGCCTAGTGAGTCAAGATCCAGCAACTCCGATTACAATGTTTACTGACGACATAGATAACTCTCGCACTTAATCACTGCCTCTTATCGCACTTTATCCGCTGCTCCAAGATCACCTAGAGTAATTGGGTTTTTTGAGCGCAGGGCTAACTCCGACCCGTACTAGCTAATTATAGTTGTGGTGTCTGCTGACCCGCGGGCGCATAGCGGAAGTCGAAAATGCACCGGCATCGCATCGGCTCGGCTCGGATCGGCTCAGATCGGATCGGATCGTACGAGTAGCATTGAACTTGCTGGAGACGATCGCTCGTTCGACCAACGTTCGCGACGACTGACTTGCCAGGGGCTTATCAAGGTGGGCCAGGTTTCAGCGAAACTTCTTTAAAATATACAGCAACAGCAGCGGCTGTCTGATGACCGCCACAAAGGAAAAAACAAAAGGCATTGGCCAAAGAGGAATAATAGGGAATGCACATACAGTGGTCACTGGTTTTTGAGAAACCTAGGAATTAGATCTTCAACATGATACCTGACGGTAGACTTAAAAGAAAACATCTTCAAAAGATTCCATTTACTAATTTTTTCGTCTAAAGCAACTGACTCAAGAACAAATTTGAGAGTTAGCAAATGTCTCTGCCCGGCCTCTGCCAGCACACGCACAGTATGCAAGTAATTTCAGCAATGCACCAGTACTGTCATTTTGTAATTTTGTGGCTATTTCTAGAATTCTTTAATGTTTTTCCCAATGCAATTCTAACATTTTAATATATTGTCTGGCAACTGCTAATCTAATAACGACATATGTAAATTATAATAAAAATATTAATTTCAATAAATATAGATTCAAATTTGATTTCTAATTGATTAAAATGGTTTCTATCTTAAATTCAAATCGAATAAACTATTAAGAATTATAAAAACTTGGTAGTTTTTTTTATTAAGGAACCGAAATATTGTTTTTTACCAGTGTCCCACTGTACTACAGGCAGCCAAAAAGTGGAGGAACATGAGCACGGGAGCGCACGAAGCACTCAAAAAAAATAAAAGAACGAGAAGCGTGTGTGCATGAGAAATGCAAAGACAGAGGGCAAGGTAAGGTAAGGTAAGCTAGGGAAAGGTGGCATGAGGGAGATAAGGGGATGCGAGGTGGGGAGAAGGGGGAGGAGCAAGGAGAGGCCAGGAGAATCGAGTCAGGAGCGACAACCGGTCGGACGGGTCGCCTTATAGGGGCCCATACACAGGAGGGAGGATCGGTTCGGATTCGGTTGTGTTCTCCCTGACGGAGAGCTTCTTAAAGTATATATATCCAGCACATTTAGATGCACGCGGTGCGGCATTTGCAATTACCATTTGCATTTCACGGAGTTATCAACACGACGGGCACGGGCACAGGCACATCCACACCGGAACAGAGCACACGGAAACACGTACGGGTGGAACAATTTAAAATGCACACAGGTTAAAATCGTTACGGTTGGTTTGGGGAGCGACGCGATCGACCGACAACCGACCGGAATGAGGCGCGAAAATTGACTGAGATCCCAACTCAGAATATTCAAAAGTGGCGGCTGAAAAGCTACCACAAAAGCTCACTCTTCGCGCTCTCAGTTCGCTCTCTCTCGACATCTCTTGTATCTTTTTTGATCTTGCAAAGCTCTTGCTGATCTTTCATAGCTGTTTAAAAATATGCGCGCTATTTAACGATCAGCGAAGATAACGCCTTTGATTTTATGGTTTCTAAAAGTAAGTTTTGGAAAAACCTTAACAATGCAAATACAGAAACTTACAGAATTAAATGCCTTTTTCCCTTCATAGGAAGTGTTCTTTTAGATTTAAGTTTAAGCTGGGTTAAATACTCAACATTTGTATTATCGAAAATGATAATTCCGCCGAAAATAACTCTGAAGAAATATTTGTAGAAACTAGAAATGATTAAGAACTATCTAAATTACTCACAACTTCAGATGCTGTCGGTTAAAAGCTCTCCCAAAAGCCATTGATTGCCATTTCCTCTCTTCGGCTGCAGCTTTTTCTTTTCCAAAGCGAGATCTCTTTAAATATGCGCGCCATATATTTTCCAATCAGCAAACAAAAAATACAACGCTTTAAATTCTATTGCACTTAAAAATACAACGCGGTTTGTGCGCCGCCCGATCTTCAGGATCCAATCCCTCGATCAATGGGAGCGCGCAATGTCCGAGAAGAAGGCTAGTATGTCCTGGATGTTGAACTCCAGGCTGATCATGGCGCCGGCGTAGCACTTCTGGATGCGCTCCTCCAGGTAGTTGTACTGGGCAATGAACTCCTCCTGCATGGCGTGCCACACCACCTGCAGCAGGTTCTCCTCCTCGCTCAGGTGCTTCTCCACCTTCTTGTAGAGGTTCTCCAGGCCCTTTTTCACCTCGCGCGCCGGATACTGGGCGATCACCTTGCGCAACTCCTGCTTGGAGAAGGCCATTTGGTAGCTGATCTCCGTCTCCTTGACGCCCTGCGCCACCTTCTGCTGCACGCCCTCGAAGAAAAGCTGCAAGGGGAGAGATGGAACTGGGTTAGAAGGAAATCCATTTTGTTGGGAGATCAGCTTACATTAAGTTTCTCCAGCGGCCGCCCGAAGTACTGAGTCACATATGCCTTTAGCGCCTCGTTGTAGCGCGTCTTGGCCTCCTTCTTGAGGGCATCCAGTCCCGGTACCTTGAGCTGGGCCAGCAGGGCGTACATGTGATGGTAGTTCTCCATACGCACCACCTGCGACGGTGTCTTGGGATGTTCCTGCGAGTGCAGGTGAATGCCCTCGAAGATCGCATTCACCAACTGCAGGTACCACTTCTCCATGTCGGTGCGGCGATCGGACTTGCGGAAGATACCCTCCGCCGTCTGGGCAAAGTTCTCGAAGTTCTCCACGTACGGCAGGATGGCCTTGGAGCGCTTGTGCAGCTTGGCCTCGCGGATGGACTGCAGCTGCTGCTGCATGAAGCGGTCAAAGTTGCGCTTCACCTGCACCAACGCGGAGGCGAAGGTCATGCTGAGAAAGGAATGTGTGTCCTGGGCGGACATGACGTGCTGGGTGAGGCGGACGAGCACGTACAGGGAGTAGCTGGAGAGAAGAGAAAACAAGGGAGTATGAGAATCCAAATGCAGGGACCAAGTAGCCTTGGCAACTCACAAGCTATCGACCCGCTCGAAGCTCTGGATGAAGCTAACCAGTTCGGGCTCCAGGCAGCCAAAGAGACCCATCATCAGCTTGCGCACATCCTCATTGATCTGCCTGTCGATCCTCTTCTGCGGCACTCCCTCTGCCGAGGGCGAGATCGCTCCGCCCAGGTTAACGGACTGCGACATGTCCACCGCCTTCTCCATCTCCAGCGTGGTCTGAGTGTTCTTCGTCGTGGGACTGATCACGTCCATCTGGAAGAAGTTGATGCAGAACAGCTGCTCCTGCAGGGCAATGGGCTCCAGCTCGGCCAGGACCTTCTCCAGCAGGGCATCGAATCGAATGCGATCCGCACTCTCCACGCCGGGTCCCCACTGATCGCGATTGATGCCCAGAGTGCCGTAGGGTATGGTGGAGACGGCGGACTTCCGCGACGACGTGGACATGTCCAGATCCTCGCGAGAACTACGCAGCTTTTCCGAGACCTGCATCTTAGCCTAAGCAAGAAAAGTGGGAGGCTTAGTTAAGTTCTTTAGAGTTTCTTGAGTTTCTTACCAAATTGAAGAAATTCCTCACATCCCTGTCATAGATCTTACTCAGCGAGGCTGTGTAGACCCGCATCAGGCCATCGTAGGTCTTCCTGTCCATGGCCTTTGTCCAGTGCATCAGCTCTGTGTAGGGCGTCAGCTCCCGATGGACGTTGGAATGGTTGGGCAGCGTTAACTCTGTGCTGGTCACCGGCATGTCACCGATCTCGTTGCCCAGATGAATGAACAGGTTGTTCATGAACCGGCTGACGGTGGCCGAGAACTTCTGTTTCCACTTCTCGAAGCGCTTCCGCTGATCCTGCACAGCCTCCAAGCGAAGCAGGGCGGGATCTATGTCGCTGTTCATGGCCTGTTGCAGGCATTGGGCAGCGGCTATGGCCGCCTTGCGTCCACTTGCGGTCTTCAGATCGGGCTCATCCAGCGCCTGCTGCTGGCTGTGCGGCAAGTCCAGTTGGCTCTGCGGGAATACACAAGGTTCAACCACTAATTGGATTTCATTAAAAAGAAAACCCACTATGACTTTGTTCAGTTCCTTCATCAGCTTGATGTTGTTGTTGTTGGCAATCTCGATCATGGCGTTCTTGCCGCCAATCTTCTCCATCGTCTCCTTCACATGCCCCAGAATGTCCTCGTAGCTGTCCAGTCGCGTCTCGAACTTGTCCGCCTCGGAGATGGCGTTGTCGATGTGCTCCATCATCTTGAGCACCTTCTGCTCGGAGGCCAGCACACTCTGCATATTGGCCCCATCGAGGTCGTGGAGTTCCCGGGACAACTGCTCGATGAACTGCTCCGCATCCTTGATGGCAAAGTCGCACTCCGAGAAGAGTTTGCCCAGCTCATTGGCCTCCTTGTCGGTGAGGGCGGTGAACTCCTGGGCCTCCTCTTCCTCATCCTCCTCGTCGTCGTCGATGAGCTGCGTCTTCTGCGCCGCCCTGCCCAGGGCCACCTTCTCCGGCGACTTCTCCGACAGCCAGGCAGCGGGCACGTTGCGGAACTCCGCCCTCTGGCCACGCACACTCTTCTGGATCTGGCGATTCAGCACGGCCAGAAAGTTCTGGCGCTCGTGCAGATTGAGGGCGTACCACTTGTAGAGCTTCTCCAGCTGCAGGTCGAACTCGTGCGTCTCGAACTGCTCGTTCCGTCCGTCCACCGACTTGATCTCGTCCAGCTGCCAGCTCCGCTTGCGCTTGTACTCGCTCTCGCGCTGCTCCGACTGCTTGACCAGCACCAACGTGACTACGGCCACCGGCGGCGCCGTGGTGACCACGCACAGGTAGCAGGGCTTCTTGTCCTTCTTCTTGACCACCGTCACCACGGAGAGCAGGCGTTCGCCGGCGGCCAGGAACAGCTCCTTCTGCAGCGTGTGCTTAATGTTGGCCAGGGCGCCGATGGACAACATGGCTGGGGAATGACTCTGGAGGCACAGGGGGCTTAAAAAGTCCTATAAATAATCAACTATTTTCCAATTGTTTGCAACTTGCGAATAAAAGAACGCCTCCACAACAGCTGGTTTAACAGAGCTCCTGTCGAGGCGTTAACAGAGTATCGTTTTGGGTATTGTGCCGTTACTCTCGCTCGGTCACACCGTTCGATACACAAGGTAATCTTCGGGTGAGTTTTACGCGAAAAAAATTTAGCCATAATAAAAAGCATAATTCAATCATTTTCAGCAACTTTCGAGCAATCATGTTGGTTAAGCACATTGTCAAGCAGGGGCTTATGCTCAAGAACGGTGAGTTTACGCGGCGGATCGCCCTTTTTCGCTGCAACTGCTAACCTTAAAAATTACATAATGTGTGGAGCAACGGGAGGGACATCAAGGAACGGCGAAGTGCTTACCACTAAAAAAAAAAACACTTAAATTAACTAGAAACATTCCCTTTCAAATGGGTTGCGATCCTAAAATCTATTCTCAATCAGCTAGAGATCCTATTGGAATAGCGCTCTAGCAAGGGGGACTCCAAAGGGTTTATCCTGTTGTGTTCTGGGAATATATTATAAATAATTCTTTCTTCATTTCCCCTTTCAGTTGGTGCCATGTCGCGTGCCGCTTACCACGGCGGTGGCCACCATCAGCACTCCACCATGAATGATCTGCCCGTGCCCGCCGGCGACTGGAAGGAGCAGCACAGCCAGCAGAACGCCAAGTACAATGCCGTGCTCATCACTGGCATCCTGGTCCTGGCCGGCACCATTGGATTCGTGAGTTCCCAGCCACACCCTATCCCACGTTCTTTCTAATTACCGATTCCCGTTGCAGGTAAAATCCTCCGGTCTCGTCCACTTCAACTACAATGTCCCCAGGGACCTAGACTAAGCCAGTCACCCCCGTAAATGTATATTGATCCAAAATGTGTGTTAAATAAGCTTAAAGTGGCGACATAGTAAATCACAGATCCAAAAGTAGTTCCAAATATGTTGTTTGTATATTTGGCTCAGTACACGGGACCATCGTCCAAGTTGTCATCCTCGTCGTTGTAGGATTCGCCATTGTCGAAGTAGCTGTTGCCGTAGTCGTTCTCCTCGTCCATCTCGTCGTCCAGCGCCGCCTCCGGATCGTCCTGCTCCTCCTCTTGCTCAGAGTCGGATTCCTGCTTGATCTCGTCCTGCTCTCCGCCACCAGCCTTCAGTTCCTTCTGCTCCAGCACCTTGAGTCTGTCCTCGATGTTGGTCTTCTTAGCCATCAGCTTTGGCTTGGCTTCCGCGCCCTTTCGCTTGCGATTTAAGGTGTTTAGCTCCCGCGGCATGGCTTTGTAGTTGAACTCGGGCTGAGCTTTCAGTTTCATGCGATCCATGGCTTTCTGTGGGGCAGGAAAACATGGTTAGCGATGATTACTTAAGTAAACATGTAACAATCACCTCTCGCCAGTCCTTGTGCTCCTTGCTTTGCAGTTCCTGGCTGGCGGAAACAATGTAATAGGGAGAATCTCGCATGCGGTTCAGGAAATCCTCCTTCCACAGCAGCTGGTAGTTTTGTGTGGCCGTTGTCTGTTGTGGGATTAGATTGGGCAAGTTAATAACTTCAGTACGTGTGATTAATAGAGCTTCGAACCCACCTCTAGAGCCGTGGGCCTGTTCAGAACCGGCGGAAATGTTGGGGGCGGCGCTGTCTGCACGGGCATGTCCTTGGTGCAGCCAAGCATGGCCATTTGCTCGGCCGTGAGGGTACCTGTCTTACCCCCCCTGCCACGTCCAGCCATTTTTTAGTATTTATCTATTTAGTTTCGTTAAAAATAGTCAGTTTCTGTAATTTGTGTGGCGTCCGCACGTTTATTAAACTTTAAATGCGATCAGCTGTTGCATGGCGTTGCCACCTTTTCAAAATCAAACAATAACAGAAATGTTATGCAGTGACCGACTATGTAATACCCTGTTTTTGTTCAAATGAAATTTGTAAAAATTTGGTAAAACATTAAAAAAAATTACTTTTACACATATCATACACATATTTTATTGCGATTTGCACTTTTTTGCTTAAACTAAGAACAATAATTACACACTAATATTAGGGAGCTCTCAAGACCTGGCTTTGGGCAAGCAGCGAATGAAATTCAGTAAATTCCAATTAATAATATCCATTTTGCAATATAAAATATTTAGCGAGCAGCGATTTTTCAGATTCTAAAAGTCAAATTGTGGGAAGCAGAACTAAAACTTCGATTAAAACGAACTATTTAGGCAGGCGGATTGGGAGGCGAGGCCGGCGGCTCCTCATCCGTGGGCGCCAGGCCAACTTTCTGCATGAGTTCCGTAAGCTTCTGCGCCTTGCGGTCCTCGTTGTGAGCGATTACGGTGCACAGATGCTCGGTGAGCAGCTCCTTTTTCTCTGAGGCATTGTGCAGTTCTATCTTGGCCTTCAGGAACTGAGCCTCGATCTTGACGTATTGTTTTCTGCAAGGATAAAGAACCCACTTAGTCATTTTGGGAAGCCTGGAACTAGGATAATAAATATACCCACTCTACATTGGAGAAATGTATGCAGGCGTTGTCGATCTGCTTCCTCAGCAGGGCCACGTCCACGGCTAGATCGCTCTCCAGCTTGGACAGCTCGTGGCGGATCTCCTCGATCTTGCGCGACTCCGCCGCCGTCTTCTGCGTGTGCTGCTCGATGGCCTGGTAGAGCATCTGCTTCTTCTGCTTGTTCTGCTCCTCGATCATGCGGCGGTGCTGCTCAAAGTCCTTCAGCGAGACGCCCTTGAAGGGCGAGTCCGTGTTAAGGCGTTCGCGAGACGAGTCCTTGGTGCTGGGCAGGATGCTGGCATCGTCTGCCGAGCTGATCGCCTGGCTGTTGCTCCCGCTGATCTTTAGAATCGAGCTGTCGTCGGTGGACGTCGCCTCGCTGTTCTCGCCACCAGCATCCGCATACGTGGCAGCTGGCTTATCTCTCGCTGAAGCGTGTCCATGGTAAAGTGCGTCCATCAGAGAGTCGGAGAGCGCTCGATCTAGGTTCAGTGACAATCCATCAGCAGCGGCTACGTCATCTTCGGCCGTGGGAGTTGATGGCTTCTCCGTGGGAGTTGTTGCTCTCGATTTGGGTTTCTTTGCAACGTCCAGTTTCTGGGACTTGGGCTGTGGTTGTTGTTGCTGCTGCTGCTGCTGCTGCTTCCGCAACTGATCCGCCTGCCGGAAGATCTTATCGGGCATGCGCCGTATGCCGGGCTGATTCCGGAGCGCCTGCCTTGCTGCGATCATATACACACACAAACACACACATGCAAATGGGGGTTTTAGTTATAAACAGATAATTGTTTACACGCTTAGTTGGCTCATTCACTGCGCTCTAACCTGCTTCAAGATTCGTCGTCCTCTTAACACCGCCACCGCCGCCTATTTTGAGGATCTCGTCGTGACTAAATCCATTGAATTTATCAGTCATTTTTAAGTTTTAACAAATAATTAAGCCACTAAGCGGCGATCACTCCAACAAACACAACACATCAGTAGTGTTGTCAATTTAGCTATTTTCCCACTAGATCTAGCTCTTTTCAAAAGCAAATAGAGCGTCAGGGCTGCCAGATCGATATAATTAAAAGCACGATCATTCCCGAGAATAAGGCGTTGTCACTAGGGCTTGCATCTGCATCACACGGCTGTGGAGGGTGCATCCTCTGTATTTTCATGGAGTTTAAATATAGGACAATTTCCTTACACTGGAATACCTGGTTAAAATTTGATATTCCGTAAAAACAGTTACCAATGAACCTCCCGAATATCGCAGCAATTGATCTAATTTAAATATACAGAATTTTATATAGTTAAATGTCTCGTAAATAAAGAGAGCCCAGTACGTCTGCTGGTTTCGCACCAACTCAGCTCTGTGTAAACAGCTGCAGCAGCGAAAAAGTTGATGCAATTTTAAGCGGCAAGTATTTTGAGGCGAATGTCCATTTTCAATCTCCGAAAACCAAACCAAAGCCTACATAATTCGGCCGTGTAATGTTAATTTAGACTATTTTTTTAATAAATTTTAATTCTATTGCAGTGTAAGCACTTTAAAACTCTCCGATTACTCCTAGCCGCGATCACATTTATCGATAACTGTCAGCGATAGGCTCCCCATTCAAAATCGAGTTTAAAAGTACAACATCTCATCAGGCTTTATTCAACACAGTAATGCCTAGCTCCGAGCGCAGCTCGTGGATGTTCTGCTCCCAGCGCTTCTCCCAGTAGACGGGCATCAGGGGCTTGGTCCGCTTGCCGTTCTCCAGGGCCCAGGGCAAGTAGTGCTTCAAGTACGCGCGCCGCTGCCTGCGCACCAGAAGTAAACACAAGCGCGTGAATAATAATAATAGCATAATTGGGGCTTAAGTTCAGTGAACTCACTTGGGACGTAGGCGGACCGCACCGAACACCGCGCCGCCGTAGCACATCGGCAGACCCGTATTGAGCGCCTCCACCCACTTGACCGCCACCTCGCCGAGCATGTTGGTGGGCATGTCCAGCACCGTGTGGATTAGGTCGTGGCACTCGCGGTAGCGCGTCATTAAGTAGGCCAGCTTGGGATCCTCCAGAAACCTCACGGCCATGCGACTGTCCGGCGTGACTTGCTGAAAGCGGGTAAACAAGGCATAAGCCGGTATTTCAGGCCAACTCAGTCCGCTTCGACTTACATTGTCTTTTAGGAACTTGACATAGACTGCTCCAAAGGTGTCTGGCGGCAAGGTTTCCAAGTGCTTGAAGTCAATGGTGCTGGTGTGGATTCGCGGCTTGTCGGCCATGATGCATTGACCCTCCTCGCTGGCCTGCATGGTGTCCAAGATATTCCAAAGAGCATCCTCGCCCGTGGTCTCGCCCAAACAGGCTATCATGTCGTGGCTATTACCGGATTAAATATTAATAATATATATTAATTGATTGAAACCCTAAAAAGAAGCCTAGTTAGGGTACCTTACCGTCTCGGATTGAGCAGGGCGGCAATGGAGGACCCGGCTCCCAGGATCATCCGCTGGAATGGCGATATCTCGATGCGTTCCCTGAGGTACTGCCGCTCAAAGGCGTCCATCGGCTCCGCCTCAGGCGGCTCTGGGGCCGCCACCGTCTGGCTGGTCACCTGGCCCAAAGAGAAACCGCGCCGCAGGGCCAGCGGCAGTGGAAGTTGCCAGCAGCGCTGCATCGTGATCTGTGGAGGCAGAGCGGAGGGAGGGATGGGAGGTGCACCCGGTGACCTTATCAGCACGATCATCATCAGCATTATCGTCATTATCATCACCACTATTGCCGCACACAAACATGACCCTGACTACCTGTCTTCGGTTAAAGCTCGTCGTACGTGCTTGCCCACTTTCAATAGCAGCGAGAATATGAGCAAACAATTTGTCCATAATGCTGACTAACAATTTACCTCGTCTCCCGGTCCCAACGGTTAAGCCGGAGCAAACCTGTTTCGGCTTCCTCATTACCTGGCCCCCACCCCGATCCCCGAATACATCAATACAGCTGCTGGCTGGGTCTCAAAATAAAGCCTAAACAAAGTGCTGCAGGGGGCACTGGCACCTCTTTCTCGGATTTTCTCGGTTCTGCTCAAATTCAATGTCGTCATTGCTGTCTCTGTGGACAAATGGGTAGTCACTGTCAGCGAACAAGTTAGAAAAGTTAAATATAGAAGCTGCGACGCCCAGAACGTTATGTCAAGAGTCTTTGCTTCGCAAGAGCCAAGCGTTATGGGCCATTTATTAATTGGCAGCGTAATTCTAAGAAAATAGATTAGAATTAAATTATATTCAGTTTTGCAGATAAAGCAGCCGTCGAGTAGAGCAGAAGAACCAATTCGTAAATTGAATACCATTGTTAACAGGCCAGTTTCAGTTTTCAATCGAAAGAGTTTGAACACATTTTCGGATTTCCATGATTTGAGAACTTTTCATCAAATTTCCCTTAGGTCCCTTTTGTTCCCATTTACATTGTTGCAACTAGCAAGAGGAAAGTTTCCGGAAGTTACCAGAGCGTTAACACAGGGAAATTGAAATCCGTGAGGATGTTTCGGAAGTGAAACTGGAAACTGGAACAAGCCCGTAATCCGTATGTTTCAGTGTTTTAACCAAACCTCTTTTATCTAGCAGTCAACAAGGGAAATGGAAAATAACTATAAACATTCGAAACGTGGGCTAATCAGAATTATATTATGCCATTATCACTCTCTTTAGACTGATAATATAATGGTATTCAAAAATATAGTATCATAAACCAAACTCTGATTCAGAGAATCCAGTAATCGGCCGACACCCCTATTAACAGTTTTCCGGTGATTTGCACGGCTCGATGACGCAGTTGGACTGCCCAGCACTGCAGTACTTTACTTTGTGGAATTTTCAAGGCCCGAAAGTGTGTTTACCCAGAAAACAGAGAGATAAACAAACCCGGTTAGACGCGAGTAATTGAAAATACTTGCCGAGATTACACTTCTTAAACTCGCACAAAATATAATTAGAGAAGCACATGTGCCGCATTGTTTCCTAATTAGCAAGGGCCGAGCTGTCGTCGACCTTATCGCCGAGAGCAATCTTATCGCTAAACCCAGAAACAGAAGGCCAGAAAACAGAACACAATCGGTTATCTCGCCCATCCGTGCCAAGGAGGCGCTGGATGTCTGTGTATTTCTATTCCTTATGACACTTTCGATGCAGGAAACAGTTGCATGCGGACAATGTACAAAGTGATTAAAATTTAAATTACATAATTGCTAAATTACACACGTTAGATACATACATAGCTAGATATAATTATGTACAGAGACGATGCGCTGCGTGGCTGTGGCTATAGGAAAACGAATCGCACTGTGTGTAGTACGGTGTACGGAATACGGTGTGCGGAATACGCTAAACATATCGTATGGCTTTGGCTTGAGTTTGAGCTACGACAGAGCGGAGCTAGACATTCTCGCCGCGGGTGCTGCTGGGCAAGTGAGTCTGCTTATCGGGCGCCCGTTTCCGCCGGAAGGTGACGTACGTGTAGAGCAGACTGGCCAGCACGCTGATGTTGATGCCGATGCAGTTGAGCCACGAGAAGACGTAGTCGCCGCCGATGAACATCCCCAGATACGTCACGCATATGTTCTTCAGGCAGCCCACAATCGTGGTGGTCAGCGCCGAGTTGAACTGCGTGCACAGGATGGTGCTGTACGACAGGATGAAGCCCATCACGCAGCTGAGCAGGAACTGAAGCACGAACACGGGGTCGTTCCACGACGCGAAGTTCATCGCCTGCTCCAGATCGCCGGTGACGTAGTTCAGCGCCAGCGCGGGCAGGAACATGAACAACGAGTTGTAGTACATCAGGCCGTACTTCCCGATCTCCGACGTATCCAGCTTCTTCTTCACAAACACCCCGTTCGAGGCCGTCATCGCATTAGTGATCATCACGTAGATGTAGCCGCGCATGTTGAACGACAGGTCGTCGGAGGCGGCCAGCAGGGCGCCGCCTATCATGGCGTACACGCTGACCTGCACCGCCGTCGACGGACGTAGTCCCAGTATCTTCAGCTCCAGCAGCATCGTCATCAGGATGGAGAAGCGCCGCAGCGCCGCAAACATGGGCAGACTCAGCGACTGGGTGCCGCCCAGACCGAACATCATGTTGCCCAGGAAGATGAGCGGCAGCGGAAAGATCTTGGCGAAGGTGTTCCGCTGCAGCGGCGGGAAGGAGACCAGCTTCAGCCGCTTGCCCATGCCCAGCACCACGATGCTGGCGGTCAGCTGACCCAGGCTGAGGAACAGGAACGAGGGGAAGTGATACGAGGTCAGCACCGTCTTGTTCACCACCGTGATCATGAACGAGGAGATGCCGTAGAAGAGGGCGCTGCTTATCTTCTTAATGAACACCGCCGAGTCCTCGCGCTCCCGGTGGCCCAGCTCCTTCGACCCGGAGCCGTTCAGCAGCGCCACGCCACTGCCGCCGGTTAACGCGACCTTCGACTCCGGTTCGCCGTCATCGCGGTGACTCTCGTCCAGCAGCGGCTGGAGGTCCAGCGTTGTGCTGCCGCCGCGCGAGACACTCATCGTAATTGCTGCGGCGGCTTGTACTTTGATTTATGATGGCTCTTTCGTCACTGGCTATCGTTTCGGCCGGGGCCGTTGCACACATTGGCACACTCTTTTCGGGGCCACACTAGGGCCGGGGAATGGGCTTTCCCGCGGCACATCAACGAGAACTCGCCTAACGACAGCAATTGCTATTTTTACCGACGCGCCGCTACCATATTCTTCGAAAACTTTGCGACTTGAACATATGTTCAGCGGTGTGACCGTTTAACTAAGTTCTGAGAATCCCTCGCCCTCGGCCAACAGTGTGTATGAAAATACCAATTGGACACATTTTTGACGTCTAGTTATGTTAAAAATAAATTAATTTTTTAGGAAATCTAATGTGTAAAATCATCCTAGCCACCACATTCGCTCAACTAGCAGATGTACCTAGCTATATTTATAAATATTCACTTTTTAGAAAGCCCCGCCATCGACAGCTAAAAACCCCGTAACAGCCAGAGCGCATCGGCGTTTTACATGTTACTTTTCTATGTATTCGGCTTTCAGCACATTAAATAAACTTCCCAAACTGCTTACAGTAATTGTTCACAGTTATAACTTAAATAAACAAAAGAAAAAGTACTTACATCAGTAAATTTTGACTAAAAAAAAAAGCAAGGCAACTTTTCACAGCCTAAACGGCACACTAATCAGCTGTTCTGTCAAGATAAACACAAACACTGTTAGGTGTTAACAGCGCTGTTAAACTGGACTATAAAAGAAAAATTTGTTTAGTTTTCCGGTTCAACAAAAAAAATTGTGAAAATGAGCAGCAAGGCTAAAAAACCAGGGAAGGCCGACCAAATACCCAAGCCCATTAGCATAAAAAAGGAGAAGACCGAGGAGGATCGAACGCTGCATCCGATTTCGCACTATATCGACGACCGTCTGGAGCTGGTGAAACAGATATTTGCCACACTAAAACCCAAGACAATCATGAATCTGGCGCCGGAGTTTCTGAAAGTGAGTTTGAGTTGGAAGTTTAGCGAGTATAAATAGTGAATTGTTCACAGAAAACCCCCCTGGACGAGATCGAGGAGCAGTGCCTGGAGGAGCTGCTGTGCTTGTCCACCAAGCGCCTTAAATCGTTCATAGAAGGCACCCGTTGCCCCACGGACACCGAGAGCTCCGAGGATTCCGATGTGGAGCACAAAGAGGGTATGTGGGAGGCCGCAGCAATCCCGAACGGCTTCAACTAATAAAGTTCCCCCTTTAGAACACATTTCCCTGGAGGAGATCTCATCCGACAGCGATATAGGCGGCCAGGAGTCCCGAAAAAGTGAGTTTCGCTTTCCTACATTTAATTTAGACCTCTCTGTCGCTGTGATCTGCACAACTGCACGCCGGAAAGTTAGCTGCCGTACTTGAACTTCTCGCAGGCGAGGATCGGGGCCACGTAGAAGGCCCGCAGGATGCACACATCCTCGCCAATGCCGATGGACACGTTCTCGTCGTCCTCCTTGGCCACCTCCAGCGTGACCACAAAGTCCCCGACCTCCAGGCAGCCCTTCTTCCGCATGAAGTCCACCCCGAACTCGATGGGACTGTAGTTGCACTCGTTGAGGTCCTTGGTGTAGAGCACGGGGTGCATGTTCCGGCGCAGGTGGAGGGCCCGGGACAGCTCCACCTTGCAGGCAATGGTCTGCGCATCGTCGGTCTCCTCCAGCGGCAGCATCAGGTACACCGGGCAGTAGATCTCGGCCCGGGACAGTGCCACGCTGGCGGTCTCGCACTTGGTGAACAGAAAGATGGCCTGGCACTCGATCGAGCTTATGGTGCGAATGATGAAGTTGATTATGCTCTGGTACGAGGTCAGGATGTTCTTCAGCACCATCTGGTTCTGGACCACGCCGACGCGGTAGTCCTTGATGGGCATCAGCTTCTTGACAATCAGCGGGTACTTGTTGCACCAGGGACTCTTCTGGATGTGCATGGCGTCGATCTTCCAGAGGAACTCGTGCAGCTCGAAGCGCCTGAAGTCGCTGCAGCGCTCCAGCGGCACCGTGCCGATCACCGGCTTCTTCTGGCACTGCGAGATGGGCAGCACGTCCTCCATGATGTAGTTGTAGACGCAGCAGTTGACGTTGAACATGTCCGGTATCCAAAGGTAGTCCACCAGCTTGATGATGCCCAGCAGATCCAGCATGTTGCTCCGCACGTACTCGAAGTCGATCATGCCGATCAGCTTGAGGTTAAAGCCCGAGTTTAGCGCCTGTCGCACGGCGCGCAGGAAGCCCTTGCAGCGGATCTTGGGCAGCACCACGTAGTTGGCGTTCAGCGCCACGGCCATCTCCAGGTCCCCCAGGAAGAGATCCGGATAGGCTTCCGGCTCCAGGGCGTGGCACTGACGGGGCAGCTCTATGAAGTCGTAGGAGGCCAGCAGGCCGGCATCGATGATCATCACGGCGACGGCCTCGCGCAGCGTCTTCACCACGCGAGCCCTAACCTCGCGTCCGATCATCACTATGTCGCCCAGGCGGACGGAGGGCAGATAGGCTCGCAGGTTGATCACGAACATGATCTCCTTGAAGCCCTTGTAGCGGTAGGACTCGTCGGTGGTGAGCGTGACCACCGATCCGCGGGCCAGCATCACGGTGCAGTTGTTCCTCAGCCTGCCGACGCGGCAGCACTCGCCGTTAATCTCCAGCGCCAGGCCGGTGGTCAGGCGGAGCTCTCTCTCCGCCGTGTGGCCGGCAATGGCGATGTTCATGGTGTCGAGTATGTCCTGCAGCTCCTCCGGCTTGTTGGCCACCGTGTCCACGTGGAAGGTGTAGGTGCCGTTCTCCAGCATGCGACGCAGCTCGTCGTGCGTGGTCTCCGTCACCAGCTTGGCCACCAGGCCCAAGTGGTAGTAACGCCTCCGGCGGCGGCGCCTCGCATGCTTCTCGTGGGCCTCGCAGGCCGCCTTGAAGTCCCGCAAGCGCTGCTCCAGGTCATGCTGCCCATTGAGCCTCACCTTGAACTTATCCAGCCGGTTCTCGTCCTCCGGCTGCTCCTCCTCCTCCTCCTCCCCTCCCAAGCTCTGGCTGTCCAAGTGCAGCGAAGGGGCCTTCTCCTGTATCACCGCCATGGCGTGCAGTTAATTTTAATTATACTTTGCCTACAATTTGTGATTTAATCTGTGTTTTCTTGTCTGAATTCCAGCCAAGAGGAAGCTCAAGGCCAAGAATGCGAGCAACGGGAGCGAAAAAAAAGAGTGTGAGTATTCTATGTTACGAAAATACAAATATATACAAGACCGAACGAATCACATGACGAGCTAGCTCCGTTTGACTGAAACCTTTCACTGCAAAAGGCAAACCACCTGCCTAGCCATAGGGATCGTAGCTTACTAAGGTTCTTCGTTCACTTTCACATCGTTCACAGCCGGTCAGATGAGCGTGCTGGAACTGCTGGAGCTGCAGGCCCGTGCCCGGGCCATTCGTTCCCAACTGGCCATGGAGCCGATCACCAAGATCGAGGTGAAGTCGGATGACGACGACGACGACGTTGAGAGCCCAGCAAAGCCAGCCCAGCGAAGGACAAAGGAGAAGCGCTCTAGCAAGAGCACAGAGGCAGAAAAGCGCAAGGCTGTGGAAAGTAAGGCGCCCAACAAGGATCAAGCTGGGGAGTCGTCAGCACCGCGCAAGAAGATCAAACTCAAGCGGAACTATAGACATACCACCAAGTCACCCGAGAAGGAGAATACAGCGAAGGTATCTACTCCTGCTCCCTCTGCTGCCCCTGCCCCAATAGCAATTAAGGCTCGCTCAAATTCGCGTTCTGCCTCGCCAGATGTCATAACCATACAAACAGAGCCGGAAACGCTGCTGATTAGCGACAGCACCGATGATGAGGCCACAAAAGAGAAGCCCAAGGCAGCACCAGAGCCTGAACCGGCAAAAGAGCCACCAGCTCCAGTTGTGGAGAGTGAGCCAGAGGAGGGAGAAGTGCGCGATGAGCCCGAGGAACCGCCCAAGACTGTTGAGTCAGCCAAAACAGAAGAGCCAGCAAAGACTGAGGACCCAGCAAAAACAGAAGAGTCTGCTAAGACAGAAGACTCCGCTAAGACAGAAGACTCTGCTAAGACAGAAGACCCCGCTAAGACAGAAGACTCTGCAAAGAACGAAGAGTCCGAAAAGTCAGAAGAGTCACAACTAGAAAAGCCAGTGGAGAAAGGTCAGTCCGAGGCGGATGCACACGCTCAAGAAAAAAATTCTCTGGCAGAAGCAGAGGAAACCCCCGCTGTTCCCGAACCAACCAACTTAGACGATGAAGATCAGAACGACGATGTCATTTCCATAGGCGGTGACCTGGAAATGATTGAGGAAATGACCAAGGAAGACGAGCCCAAGAGGACCGTCAAAAGCGAGAAGAAAGAGAAACACCCAGAGGAGCACGAGGAACTGGACAACGATGTAATCTCCCTGGACACCAGCGAGGATGAGCGTGAAAAACTGCAGCAGCCCGACTCGGAGGTAATCCAGGATAGTTATATCATTTTAATCCCCCTTAACACCCTTTCAACTCTGCAGTCCTGGCGCACACGATACCTGAAGAGCTCCAAGGTCAGCCAGGTGCTGGCTGAGTCGCGGCTGGGGAAACGCGTGCGCGACAAAATCAAGAAATCGAAGCGCAGCAAAGACGCCGCTGCCGACGAGCAGGCCAAGGCTGAGAAGCAACCAGCACCGTTCACCTCCAAGCATGAAGACGGCTCCATGGAGCAGTACCAAGAGCTGCTGCAGCACCGCCAGCGCAAAACTTCAAGCAGCAGCAAGGGAGGCGACAAGTAAATCCACACCCCGAGGACGATTGGTTTCTATTTTATTGAAAACTCGCTAACTGACGCACAGTTCTGGTTTATGTAGCATATAAAAAGTGGAATAAAAAACCTGCTGTCCTCGGTGGGGTGCGCAGGAAACGTACAAAATTTGAATATATCGTGCTAAGCGCATATTTGATTTCTCATTCGTCTTATAAAAGCATGCTTTCCAAGAGCGAGTCGTCTCGTTGATTTGTCAATTAGGCAAATCAATTTTACTTTACTTTATCCTTGATTTTAATTCATTATTTTGAATTGACATAATAATATCTAGACATTAAAAAGATTAACTATTTAAATTTAAATGAAAATATTTACACAAGGCTAAAAATAAAAAAGTTTTTAGAAACATTTTAAAAAATCTTTGAATAAAATGGTTAATTTGGCTTCTCAAGTTATCGAAAAGTTTTGAAAAGTAAGTTAACTTAATAAATAATCATATTTGCTGTGGATTTCAAACCTAATAAATTTTATTGCCTACTTTTAGACGCATTTTAAATTATATAGATTAAAAATTATATAGATTAAATTATATGAGATTAAAGAGTCGAAAAATAAGACAATGCAACAACTATCAAAATTTAAATGGAAATATCTATACAAGGCTAAAAGTAATAAAGCTTTTAGGTTCACTTGTCTTTGTTAAAGAAAATATATCATATTTTCTGTGAATTTCAAACCTAAAACATTTTATTGCATACTTTTGGACACCTTTTCAATTGATTTTAATATCATTCCAATTTGATTGGCGATTCCAAAATCTTTTACAGGGTATTATAAGCTTCGACTTGCCATGCTAACACTTCCCTCCTCGTTTTCAGTTCTGTTGTTTTGTAATTTAAAGGAAAATGCGAAAACTATGCCCGCTCATTTCCGCTGCGTGCCCCATTTTCGGAGGGGAGCCACCGTTTACGCAGGAGGGCTGGCAGTTAAACGAGTCGCACGCAGGTTACGCCTTTGCATTGATATTGTTTGTCATAAACTCCAGCTCAAAAATCATTAGCCGAAAAATTTGAATGAATGGGTTTGAGTTTAACCTAGTTTGGCACTCCCTCCCCCATTGCCATACAGCAACCAGGAAGCGGGATTGATGCCTGCCCCTCCTGCCCATTTTGTCAACGACTTTACTCGATTTCTAATCATGCGGTTACAGAACATGTCCACACTCGACTCCACTCCAACCACTTGGTTTCCTCCTCCTGGCCACTCCAGTTCGTTAGCCACCCCGGACTGGGTCTGGTCACTGGACTATATCTCAATTATGCTGCAGGGAGGCGGCGGTGGCCGAAGCGTGTTGCACCATAAACGATGATTGTTTTATCAGAGACTCGCTTGTGTGTTGATAAACTGTTTTAGCAACAACAAACGCTCCGGAGAACGATTCTCTGAGCAGCGTCTCTACGCTTTTTTTAGTGACTTATCCAATACGCATGTCCTGTGAGCTGAGGGTAGGATTAGCGGCCGTGTGTGTGTGTGTTTACTTGCGAATCCATCAAGTGGGCGCACTGCATACATATAAATAAGTGGCATTGGTATTAAGTAATATACTTAATTATTTATAATTTATGTTTAATACACTTTAAAACCCCCCAAAAAGTAGGCAACATTTAAGTGAAAGTCACTCGTTGGGCGGCAAAATAAGTTAGTTGCCGAGAAGAGGCTAGCACATGTTTCTGCTTGCACCACCATCCCCTCTCTTCAAGTTCCTCTCTTTTTTTTTGCTCCGCCGAACGCCCCCGCGGCGAGAAGTAAACAAAATAGCAACAGAGCGTTGCCCGCCAAAGGTTGGGGGTGGCTCTGGGGGTGGTTTCTCTCGGCTTCGCGGGCTCTTCTCTGCGGCTCTCTCTCGCGCTCCGTCGAGTGCCAGTGCCTGTGTGTGGGTGTCGTCTGCATCCTTTGGCGGCAGGCTGGCAATTGGGAAAACGGAAAAGCCGAGTCAGTCTACAGAAAACGCGTACGTGGTGCAGAAGTAGCCGCGGGTGGCTACCACAGCGTCGTTTTGGACTTGTCGGCATGATCAAATAAGTGTAACGCCCTGTACAAGTTCTGTAAGTTTTCAGCAACTAACAAAAAGTCAACAAAAAATTCAAAATAAATCCAAATGAGATGAAGCAAATGAAAGCCAAATAAGAATCTGCCGATTTCAGTGCCCAAAGTGTTCGAAATGAGTGACCAAACCGAAGGATTTGTAAGCCAATAACAATCAAGAAGTGGTGGTGGCAACACAATCAAAATTAAAACACGGATAACCAAGCTTATTTTGTATTTTTCTAAGCAGAAACGCTGTGCTAAACGAAATCCCATAAAGTGCTTTAATCGTTAACAAACTAATTAAGTAACATATAACTGCAACATTTTGATACTAGCCACAAAACATGCCTTATCCCAGGATTTTCCGTTCGAAGCGCGTTTATTTTCGCAAAAGTTTACACTTAGGATTAAAGATGCTCTCTCTGGCCAGAGACATTGTGAGTCCCAAAGCAACCACAAAACTACAACCCAAATTAATGCAAATATATAACCGAATTATTGAACTACCTTCCGCTTGCATTGGCCACTTAAAAAAGAAAAAACAAACAAAATTATAATTGGCTTGCAAAAAAAAAGAAATAAATTGTTTAAATTAATTAAAATTGGCAAATTCATAAAAGTGTGTTGCTTAATGCTTTCGAATGCTTCAAAACTCCTCTTTAGACTCCAAGCAAACTTTATATTCCTGCTCTTGAATAAAGCTATAAATAAAAAGGATTTTTATTGAAAAGAGCTATGGAATTTAAATGATTGCTCTTCTTATCCATAAATAATCCTTTTAATTAAAGCTCCTTTCCCCTAAACACAAACCATCATATGCATGTATGTATTACAATATTTATATATTATTATATTATACTTGGTCTATAATTTTCCATGTTTTTGTTTTTCTTTTTAAAGCTCTTAAATTAAAGTTTATGCTAATATTTAATTGCTGTTTGAATAAGGACTTTATTTATTTCTTAAAATGTAAGATTATATTGCTGGGAATATATGAAAAGTTATAAATACTGGTTCTAGGAATTGGGTTTTTCCATAAGAAAATATGTTTTCGCATTATTATTTAAGACCTTTAAGATTATTTAAACTTACTCAAAGACCTTCGCTGAATAGTATGCTACATTGACCACCAATTTCTGAGATTACAGAAAACAAATAAGTTCGAAGCTACATATCTTAGTCCACACATACACACTAGCTGGAATATTTTTTGGGTTACGAAGGCCCAAAGTCCTATCATTTCGGATGCCATGACGCACTCCCAGAGACAGTGACGAACGAAGTTGGTAAATTTAATTGGAATAATAAATGGTGTGTGGCTCACACTCTCTTTTTTATGAAACAAAAATGCACAATGCCTCTGATATAGAGATGTCATAAAGTTTTATTAATAATGAAAATTGTACTAAAAACGGGGCCGGCCGGAATGGGGCAATTTATTAAAAAGTCTCATTAGCTCGCGCGCTCTCACATACACTCGCGAGCAGCGAGTTTTATCGCACATCGAGCATACGCCACGAGGTCCCCTTACGGGTGCTAATAACGTAAAAGCAAGAACAACAAAAATAATAATAATAATAATAATATGCCCGGCTCGGGATTGCGATAAAGTAAAATTTTCGATATGGACATGATTAAAGCGACGGACTGACTGCCCCATCAACTGACGGAGCACGGCCACCCACTTTTTATGACGGGCCGGGCGGCGGCAATAACTGTGCCGTCGGAGATTAAGTATTTTTAATGCGACTGCGACTGACAATAAAAATATAAAAATTTCAACGATAACGTGTAAGCAACGTCAGCAGGCCAAATCAATTTCAATATATGAAGAAGATACCATCGGAGAGATATATCTATTGATATGCGTTTTGCATGTGTATGCTACATGTATTGTAAATATCCAGCCGACTGATATTAAGTCACTTGCCATGTGCTCCTCCGGCAATATTTATTCGCTGAAAATCAATAAATTCTACACAGACACACTCGCACACACCGAGCACTTCTTTTTTTTCTTTTTTCTCATTTTCTCTTTGCGCTGGCGCTGCGGCTCATTATTAATATAAGTATATACATTGTATACATCAGTGTATATATAATTTTTTTACATTTTGATATTTCGCAGAGGGCCAACGAGGGCTGGGGCTGAGGTGGAAGGGGGGATGGTCGGTTTAAGTGTTTTTCTATTACGCCTTTTGCCCGAATTCCAGCCAAATACACAGCCAAACACACACACGAACACCCCGAGTGCCATCGCCACCCAACTCCCCCAATATTATATTTGCTTTTAAATATTTTGATATACAGCCCACCCACACACACACTCTGACTCAAGCTCTCACACACACACGCGGGCTGAGTTGGCAGGCATTTTCTCATAAAAATTTTCGTACACCGAAAGAAACCAAATGATCTTAGGGGAAGATAGATGGGCTTTATATTTATTAGTTTCAGAAACTAGCACAATAAATAGTTGATATAAATAAAGTTAATTTTTAGCTTGTTGACTTAAGCAAATCAAATATTTTTAGTAAACTTTTTTAAAATGCATATTTTCAACTTTTAAAAAAGGAATTATATTTATCTAAACATTTTATTCTTGATTTTATATAAAAGAAAATACTGAAAACCAATACAAGTTAAAATGTAAATAGCTGCCTTTGATTTATTTATTAATTGACTTTAGGGTACATCTTTAAAATGTCGGATTTTGTCATACAAAAAATATTTTCTCTATGTGTATACTCGAATAAGACGAAGTAGCTGCACACAAACACACACAGAAGAAACTTACAGGACTTGGCAAAATGTAACCCGCAGGCATTTTGGGTTAAGGGGGCGAAGGAAGGAAGGTTAGTTGGGTGGTAACGGAGGGATAGGGGGGCCACATGGCAAAAACTTTGAGCAGCAGCAGGAAAATAATGTAAAGGATGTGCTGCCACCCAGGGCCACCATGGAGACCAAGCCGAGTGTAACTGGAAAATAATAATTTTTTCTCCCTTTTCTCCCTGCTTTCCCTCGAATTTCTCTGCTTTCTCCGCCACTACCCATGGCCACCCCCTCGCATTCATCCGACGCGCTGTGCCTTCTGTATGTTTGCCGTTTCTTTTGAGTGTCAGAAATGGAAAAGAAAATAATTTGATGGTTTCATAAACTCGCTTCGGGGTCCAAGGCAGGAGGCGTGGGGGGTGGTTTTCCCCTAACTCCCTGAGTGTGTGTGTGTATTTCTGATAAAATTGCAAACTATATGTGTGTGAGGGAGGAAGAAGAAGCTAGAATTTATGAAATTTTTTGCTTTTTTTTGGGTGAAAACTTCTTGGACGATAGATTTCTTGCAAAATATTGCGCTGCATAGTTCGACGGGGGATGAATCTAGATAAAAGCTCATCATGAAGCTGCAGATAAGGCTAGATGATAATGGCGAGTGAACAAGGATCTCCTCTCATTACAGAAAAGGAAAACTTTTGCCCCAATACACTGGCAATACTATTAGTAGACAAAAAAAAAGATTATTATAACCCCTCCTTGGCCCATTTCTCTTCCTTGGCTTATGTGTGTACACAGCATTTGTCCTTTTCTCTGTGTTTGAGTTTCATTATTAATTTTCCTCGTTTTTTCATATTTTTCGTATTTTTATTTTATCACACACACACACACGCATACTGCTCGGGGGGTGGAACGCACACAGACACACACAGTTTAGTTTATTGTACAAAATAATATTTGATAGAAAAAGAAATTTTAGTGCCCGACCGAGAGAGATGGAAATAGTTTTTGGTTGGCTTTTCGCTTTTCGGTTGGTCGGAAAATAGGTTTCGATGTGTGCGCGGTGTGTGTGTGTGAGGGGGAAAATGGAAATGAAAATGGGGTTGGGAGAAATTAATTTTTCACTTCGTCGTGGCCCCTGTACCATGGAGATGTGAAAGTGAAACTGATGGAGAAATATCAAACCCAAAGGCGAATGATTTTGAAGGTGTCCCATCCCTTGGTTATCCATCCCCCCTCCCCCCCTTGTAGACAGTATGTGTGTTTGTTTGTTTTCTGTACGCGTTCATTGGTTTCTAATGAGATTTCTTACTAATGAGCCGGGCACATAGAAACTGGAAATGTTTTTTCCACTTTTTTCCTTTTTGGCTTGTATAGCTTTAGGCGCAAGGATTTCGTCCTGCGTCAAAGGGAAAAGGAAATTCCACGAATTTCTGACATTTCGGATGATTACGATTTCAAGGGAACTTGGGCTTGGGCTATTTTCAATTATTACAGTTCCATCATTATGGTAACAATACTTCTCCGATTACATACAATAATTTAATATGGGTCGTAATTAAAAGGTAGTTATTGTTGGTAAGGTGACATGCTCTAGTTATACTTCTAATTACAAGATATCAATCAGAACCTGACAATTAACAAGGCTGTTGGTTTTGGTTTTTATACGATTTTGATTTCCAATCGATAAAAGGAATATAAGTATTGTATTTAAATTGATTTCCTAAAAAAGGGAAAGGTTTTTCGACATTAATCCTATTTATATATTTCAGGATACACGTATGCTCAATGTTTTAGTAATTTATATATACATATTTCAAGCAATGAATTCCTAATTCAGGACTTCAAAGCAACACCCCCAATCTTAGCATATCAAAGAAACTAAGCAGAACTTCTGAGCGTAAATTCTGCACTTCTAATAAAGCAATTTGTCGCACACTCGCACACACACATTTCCCGTGGAAAGGCGACACTGAACTATCCCCTCCCCTCCTGTAATTTCCGCCCCCGCACTCGTAGGAAAAACCAACAGAGATCATTACTCCCGCGCTGCGAGGGTGAGTTTTCCATTTCCCATTTAAATTTTTGAGGCCACGCATAATTTCAATTTGATTTTTGTCCGAAATATTAATTGCACACCGACGTAAGGGCGGGGGTGTCCTGTCACGAGAGTGTGCCTAAGCATGTGCCTGTGTGGGTGTAAGTGTGGCATATGGGTCGACAGGGGCGTATCAATCATAAAGCCGTCAGTCCGCCACTAAGGGTGTGTGGTGGGTTGGCCTGCGTTCGAATTTAAATTTAATAATTACTATTTTCGGTGCCCAATGGGTTGGGCGGTGGTGGTAACCTTACCAAAGCCATTATTATCCTCTAGGCAGCTGAAAGGTGTGATACAAATGACACACTGAGTTTGATATTTCAACGAAACGAAACGAAACATTCTAACCAATAGATTGCTAGCAGTAGGCTTCAGATTATACTTGAAAAGTTCTAAAAATTATATAAATATAAAATAAATTATATACATATTTACTAGATTTCAATATCTTTATTTTTATTTCAAAATTGAGAGCAATTTAATATTAAAAAATATCTTAAATTGGTTTATTTTTATAGCCCATATGTTCTGTACAAGTTATCTTAGTTTATGCAATTTGTATTGTCTTTAAATATTTTTTAAAAGGTTTTCAGGTTTTATAATAAACCAAAGTTTATTAATATTTTCATATATTTATATGTCAGAGTTTATTATACATATTTCCTTTATAAGATATTACACTTATTACTCACAAAGATAGCAATTCTGTTGATTTTCCCATTTAAATACTCTAGTTAAGTACCCCAAATGTCAATCCATTTAAGTTTAGAGCAGCTTGACCGCGACATTTGCGTTTTGTTTACATTCCGCCACCCCCGCAAGGACATGCGCCTACGCAGGGGCTTCCCCTTTTTTCGGGGGGGTGTCCGTCAGTCTGTGTGAGTGAGTGTGTGCGTGCGAGTGAGTGAAAGCGAAAGTGAAAGTGCCGGCAAAGGCAACGGCAATGGCTGCGGCAGTGGACAAGTACGCCGACATGTGTGAGAGTGAAAGTCTATGGAAAACCTTGACCACGACCACGACGGCGACCAGGTCAAAATAGACCAACAGACCGGCCCAGTGGGTGGGTGGGGTCCGATCAGATCCGATTCCGATGCCGATGCCGATTCCGATTCCCGACCAATGACTGCTCCCCTCCGCCGACTGTTGCTGGCGGGACTACTACTGCTCCGCTGGCCCCGTTCGTTCAACCGGCTGTGGCCAGTGGAGGGCCACACATGACACCGGCTGCTCAGCTAAGCTCAGCTCCGAAAATGTAGAGAGTCGCCTTCGCGGCGCAGGCGCAGATCCCGAAGGACGTGCTCGCAGGACTTCACTTTCGCTTTCTAGACGAGCGTGTGTGTGTGGAAAAAGGAAAACAGAAAATGGAAAATGGTGAAGGCAAAGGGGTGGCCAAGGTTGGACCCACACGCACACACATGCACCTGCACACGACGAGTATCCTGCATGGAGTATCTTGTATCTTGTATCTCGCAGCCGTTCGTAAGTCAATCCGTCAATCGGCGAAAAAGCAAACAATCACCGGCTCTTTCTCTGGGGAGAGTTTCTGACTCAGATTTATGGCAATGTGCAGTGAGGCAAGGCCTAATCCCTTCAGGGAATCGGTGGATTTGATCAATAGTTAGCTTGAGTCATTTTAATCATATATTTTAATTAATTTAGATTTTATAAATGGGAGAAAAATTAATTATGAATTTATTCCTTGGGGATTGTCAATTTATTATGATTTTCTAAATAATATATATAGTCCAAACCAAATATCTGCCTTACTTCTAAGACTTCTAAAAGAGTCATATTTTTTTCACGCATTTTATAACAAATTTTAATTGAGTAAAAGGGTTATAATTAATTTAAATTCACTTATATTGATCAGGGTGCACTGAGGTCTTTGATAACTCAATTAATGCATCGAATGTAATGACAAAAGAATGACAGATTTTCTTGGAAACAAAGGGAGTCAACATTATGGACTTAACACCCATATCCTTTCTAATAATATTAATAAAAATATTTTAAAACTTCTAAAGAAATATATATTCTTTTTTGTGTGCTTTATGCATTAAAAATTCATTTGTATTTGCTTATATTTCATTCCTGAAGCCATGCCACACACTCTACAGTCTTTCCCTACAATGATATCCTTTAAGTATTTCTTACAATATCTCTCAGTAATCATATCATTAAAGGACAATTGAAAAATCCTCTTTGGGAAATCCCTAAACAATGGCATTTATAAAAGATACCTACCCCCCTAACTGGATGCACATCTAGATCCTCTCAGAACCCCTTCAATTAACCAATTTCCAGCGGCAAACCAACCCTGAACCCTAAACCCCTTTCTCCTCGGTATTTTTCTTCAATTCCGAACTACTCTAGTCAAGAAGTTTCTACTTTGTTAGCGTCAAGGACTTCAAAGGATCCGTAACCGAACGAGCCAAGAATTTGTGACTCTTGCCATTGGGAGTGCATAAATTAAAATAACAAAAATATAACTGTCGCAGCCGGAACACCAATAACAACGATGGCGGCGGCACACGAACTACTGTCACTGCCACTGGTACTGCTACTGCAGTAGGAAAAAGGAAAAACAAATTGAAAATCCTATCGAACAATGATAAATTGGCACGACAACACCAACAGAATAATATCGGAGAAAAACATTCCAAGTTGCGCGGTTGTTGCTCATTCGCCGTCCCTTTCCATCGCCAGTTGTAGTTGTAGTTGTGGTGGTTAGTGAAAATTTCAAAAAAGAAAAAAAAAGAGAGAGGAGGAAAGAGGAAAAGGGGCGGAGCAATAATGGTTTTCCGGGCAGCGCTGCTGCTCAGTTGTCGCGTTGTGTGTGGACTTTTTTTTAAGGGAAATTCTATGATTTTTGATATTTTGGGGTGTTTTATTGAGGTTTTTTTCGGGCGCCTCTCCATGTGTGTGTGCATTTATGGAAAAACTATTAAACGATATAGAGGGTTAGGGTTCGCTCGTGTGTGCGTGTGTGTGCGGTTGTGATTTTAGTATCATTGATATTTGCTGTTTTGATTTTCAACCGGCAACGGGCTATTGATAGCCGATATTTTTTGTTATTCCGCCGCGTCATGCGGCAGTTGACAACGAGCTAGCCACTTGGCAGGACACGATCCCGACACACGCCAAAAAATACACGAAAATCGAAATACGAGACTCGCAACACGAACCGGAAGCGGAATCCGAACGAAGCAAAGTGCACATGCGCAAAAGTGACTTTGCATAAAAGCGGAAACAACAAGAGAGCTTAAAGTGATCGCTGCCCTTGAAATGAGTTTGCAAGAAATATTAAGTGAGAGGTTGAATCAGTGACCTTAAGAAAGAATCGGAAAACAGTGATATTCAGTGATCGCGGAAGATATTTGCCAAACATAATTAATGAGTAGGTTTTTTAATAATTGGTTTTAATATTTTAAATGTTATTATGTGAATTTATGATCTTTAAGACATAACTATCATAAAAAAATAAGGACCTTAAGCAAAGATCTTTAAATCGGATTAGTTTCTTTATGAAACTTGAGTGTAATTTTAATTATTTAATATGAGATCTTTACATAATTTTATTATTATTATTATTATCTATATTAATATTTCAGAGAAAAATAAAGTGCCAAGTATACCTATCAATGATCATAAACATCTTTGTGATGGTTGACACTCCTTCTAGTCCTCTCTAGCCTTTAGCGCCTTGGTATCTCAACCCTATATTAACTCATGTCAGATTTTGTGAAATACCCTTAGCCCTTAGAACTTAGGCCAAAACCAATCTGACGTTATTGGTTTCCCCTAGGCCAGTGCCAAGATTATATTCTCACTTCGCCCTCTCTCCGGCCGAAAACTGGTTTGATATGTTGGTTTGCCAAATTAGCCGCTTCTGGTGTGGAGTCTCGAAAATATACAATATACACATGCACAGCCACGAGTATATACACTCAGTCAAGGAGTACATGGTTTTGTTTACACTCTGTTGGCATTTTCATTTGGAACATTTTTCTCGGCCATCCTCCAGCATCTTGGAGATGGAAGGCAGGCAGGCGAAAAAAATCAAATAAAATAACATCAAACTACCTTAGGCTTTATAAAAATCCCAAGCAAAATACAAGCAACACTCGCCGCCCACACAAACAGGCCTCGGCCCGGCCCGGCCCTGCCCGGTCAGGACCAACTCACATAGATACGCTCGCACCGAGAGCATTTCAAGAGAAATGCGCACATCCTGGCAGGCATTTTTGCTTAACTCCTCAAAGTACCAGGCGGAAGGGTCAGGGGTTAAAAGGAGCGGCGGCGGCGGTGGGGAGAAGTCCTGAATTGTATAAAAGCAAAGTCAACAACAACTACAACAACGACAACATGTAGCAAGAGAACCAATTTCCAACCATGGAAACTTAATTTATGTCTGCAGCATAGTTGAGAATATTTTTCTTTTCTTTCGCTTTTCCTTCACTCTTCCTGAGCCACCCGCGCCGCCACAACACCATAAGCCCCAACTCCTTTTAATACCCTAGCAAAGGGTATAATAATATAAGTTGTCTGTTTCGTACAAGGGCTAAACTCGCTGACTTTTAATTAGCTTTTAGTTAATAAAAAAATATATAGAAATCAGACAGATCAGTTCCATATATCTTTTAGCTAACAAAGAAGCAATTGGGTTATATTTTTTAAATTATTAATACTATCTTTTGGTTTTTCCACGAACTCTATTACTAAATAGAAATAGCTGCTTTCAATATCATAAATTAAAGCTCAATACTGCTTTGAAAATCTTATTTATATTCAATATCATGTCGAAACTATCACATCTCTATTAATATCAAAGTCTTTACCATTCCAAAAAAATGATACTTAATACTTTCCGACATAAGCATAGTTTTTGTAACATTTTAAATAATATATTTAATAAACGAAGTGAACACTCAAATATTATAATATAAGTGGGACATAAGTTTTTATTATTCCAAACAATAGTTTCGTACCGAAATATTGATATCCAACCTATATCATTGTTTTTACAATAATTATAACACAATTAAATACATTTAATAAATATATTAAAGGGTATAGAAACTTCGCCTTTCCTTACTCGCTTTCCGTGCCTTTCTAGCTGCTCCTCCTTAGACTTTTCTCCTCTTTGCCTGCGCTGAAATAGGAAAAAGAAATTTTCGGTTTATTTCGAAAAATGTTCTCATCCTTCCTTTCAGTCCCCCCCCAACCCCTATTTTCGCCTCCCATTTTCCCTGGCATTTTTCCTGGCTTTCACCCCCCCTGCCCCCTGCTCACCACCACTTTCTCCGCCCGTTCTTCCTTTTTGCTTTTCTTGAGAATCAAATTTATTTTACCAAGTCATGTTGAAGAAAATTTTTATAAGTTTTATGCTCGGCTCAAGTGATGGTTTTGGGGGGAGGGGGGTTAGTATGGGGGGTGAAATTCGTGTGCGTGTGTGTGTGCTTGTGAGGCGCAAAAAGTTTTCTGTGTGCACCCCCCCCCACACACACACACTGGCAAGAAAATAAGCAAAATTTGTATTCCTTAAATCGGATGACTTTGTATAAATTTTCGTGTGCGCCACAATGGGGTTGTGTGTGTGTGTGTTAGTAGTGGGTGGCAGCTGGGGCGCCTAGTAAACAAACAGAAAAAAAGCAAACTTTCCTTATATATATGTATTTATATATATATATGTGGATATACGTATATAATGGAAAAATTTTTCATAGAATTTGCACAAAAATGAAAAAGTGTGGCCGCAGCAAAACGATGGCGTGGGGGAGGCGGGGATGTGGGAATAATGATGATGGAGAAGAGGAATGAGAGAGAGGGAAGCACAAGGAAAAGGAGAAGAGGCGCAGAAGGAGGGGAAAAGGAAGCAAAAGGCGGACAGAAGCAGAAAAATGAAATTACCCAGTGGGACTTTCGATCTGTAAAATAGTACTCTTTTCTCGTGTAATCGCTCAGGGGGTAGGTCCTCACCGTTTATGTAAAGTTCTAATTCGCTTTTACTCATGCGTGGCCGGGGAAATTCGTGTACTCGCACCGTCGCTGCTCTGCTACAGAGGAAATTCTTGCTGAGCGCTCAGTAGGGAAATTCAGTAGGGAAATTCTGATAGGGAATTTCCCTACTGAGCGCTCAGCAAGAATTTCCTCTGTAGCAGAGAGCATGAAAGTCAAGTAGACTGGGGTATACAGAATTCAATAAACCCCAGCGAAATAAAACATTCCGAAATTATTTTGAATAAATTTTTTATTTATTTTTTTTCAATGTTTATTATAATATTATAAGCTATAAGGAACTTAAGGAACTAATGATAATGAAGAATATGATAATAACAATGAAAATGAAGCAAAAAAAAAAAAGAAGAAAAACGAAATGAAAAATTAAAATTAGAAAAACATAAATAAAAAAAAATAATAAAAAATCATTGTGGTGGGACATCGTACGGCTTCAGCTTGTTGGCCTTAGATTTCGCCTTGTATACACGCTGTTTCACCTTTCCGAAGGCCTCTCTAACGGTTTTGACATAATCTTTAAAGTTTCGGCCTTCAGTCCGGGATGCCTCATATAAACAATGGTTGATTTGAGTATATGACTCCAGCGCAATCCTTCCAGGCCCGCCTGCGTAGCTCATGCCCATGATGAACTCCCTAGAAAAAAAGCGTTCCAAGTTTTTTTCTATGCCTTCGGGCCCCACCATTCGCCGAAATGCCTCCACATAATTTTCCGGCGATTCCGCCACCTTATTTTCCAAGTCTACAAGTGCTTCTAAATTTGTTATCGGGAAATCATTTTTTGGAGCCACAAAATTTTTTCGTATTGCTTCCAAGTTTGCCACTATCCTGGCACTCATTGCCGTATTAATCCGTTTCATATCGCCGAGTTCTGATTCCATTGATCTCTTCATATCGCCGAGTTCTGATTCCATTGATCTCTTCATTTCGCCGAGTTCTGTTTGCATTGTTTTTTTGAAGTCCTCCAGTTGCGCTAAAAAATGTTCAAAAATATATTAAATAAATGCACTATATATTGTGAAAAATGTTGTACTTACTTTTAAGTTGCTCGCACCCTTGGCATGACTTCTGGTTCTGGTTCTGACTCAGTTCAAATTTGCGGTCCATATCTGAGTGTTCAATAAACATAATTAGTAAATAGGTAAACAAAAATTTTTGGGTTCTTTAAAATCTAAGGGTGAATCTTAGGGTTATGGTTAGTCTAAGAGCAGGTAAGAACTTCCAAAGTTAGGCACTATATAGAAAGATATGACACAGGTAGAGAGGAAAGATAGATACAGGTACAGGATATGGTGTCAAATCCTATAAAACGCTAAGCATGCATTGAAAGGCAATCAGTTGTGAAAATCACAAGCCGAGTGCGGACGTATATATTTGGTGTTAAACGTTTTTTTTAAATTATACAAAATGAGTGGTGTTTCAGAAAGGACCGTAAGGCGTAACGCAAAAAAGTAAGATTAGAGGCGTTAGGAGGTTTTGAACAGGCAAGTGGAAGTTTAGATGGGGGAATTGATTTTCAAAATAACATTAGTTTTGAAGATGCCATTAACAGTACAGATTTTCAAGAGAGCTTTAGTTTCGAAGATTCAATTCTTAATGCAGACTTTCAAGATGAAACAAACACAGCAGGTCCAACTTTGTCCGATATTTGTCCAACTTTGTCCGATATTCGTCCGAGTTCGACATTAGGAACTAAACTAATAAAATGGTACAAACAGTGCAATGTCACTAGAAATCAGCTGGAGCAACTTTTAATAATTTTAAAATCGGAAAACATTAATGTTCCTATTTCCGCTAAGGGTCTTTTAAAATCAGGAAATAAAAAAGCTGTTATTCGAACTGTAAGTCCCGGAACTTACGCACATATTGGCATAAAACCGTACCTTCATTCGATGCAAGAACACCTAGTCGATGAAATGGAGCTAGTCCTGGATATTAAAGTCGATGGGTTGCCTCTTTTTAAGAGTTCACTGACGTGTGTTTGGCCAATTCTGGGATTCTTCAAAAATTTGCAAAATGCAGAAGTTTTTCTAATAGGTTCCTACTCAGGTAGTTCGAAACCGACCAATGTTAATCAATATCTTCACGATTTTGTTAACGAAATGTCGGAATTAATTCGCAACCCTCTTCAGGTAGGCTCAAAACAGGTCAAAGTTAGGGTCAACTCATTTATATGTGATGCTCCAGCCCGAGCATTCATGTGCGGCACCCTTGGGACAAATGCACTGAATGGCTGTATGAAGTGTACCCAGGTAGGAAAAAGGGTCAATAACGTAACAGTATTTTCAGATAGAGCAGGTACTTTAATGACAAATAGTGACTTTAGAAATAGGGTTTATTTAAATCATCACCAGCCCTTTTTTAAGGATCTTACCTTAGGTATAGAGGAATTAGGTATTGACATGATTAAAGGATTTCCGCTAGACCCAATGCACCTGTTAGACTTAGGAGTTTGCAAAAAAATGCTTAAGTACATTATAGAAGGCAAAACTCTTGGGTTTAAGGTAAACAAGAACCAGCTAGGGGAAATGTCCGAAAAATTGTTAGAGCTAAAGCCATTTCTGCCCCTTGAGTTTGGTAGGAAGCCCAGATCCCTAGATGAGTTCCCAAGGTGGAAAGCAATAGAGTTTAGACAGGTAGCAGTTTATACAGGTCTGGTTATTCTAAAACCATTTGTTTCAGAAGAGTGCTACAGACACTTTTTAGTTTTCACCTGTGCATATCGTCTATTATTAGACAAAAAATATGCTAATTTTCTGAATATGGCAGGTAATATGTTAGATTATTTTGTTAGCCAGTTTACAGAAGTGTATCCTCCAGAGTCCTTAACTTACAATGTACATAATGTACTTCATTTGACAGACTGTGTTAGAGAGCAAGGGCACTTAGCTGAGTTTACTGCCTATAAGTTTGAGAATTTTTTACAAAAGGTAAAGAAAAATGTTAGGAAGCCGAACAAAATTTTGGAGCAGCTGGTGAAGAAGTTCTCCACGCCGATTCCATCTATCCAAACGAGGACAATTGGGGAAAAGCGTGATAGGCATGGAGTTATTAAAAAGTATTACTTTCCAGAATTTACATTATCGACAAAAATGCCCGATAATGTCTGCTGCCTCAAGTCCGGAATTCCGATGAAAATATTAGAGTTCGAAAATATTGACGGCGTTTGTTATGTAAAGGGACAGCGATTTGAAAACAAACGAAATTTTTTCAGTCTGCCAATGGAGAGTTCGGCAATAGGAATAATTTTAGTGGACGCCAATGTTGACGAAGTAATTGAAAATCATTCAATTGCGGAAATTTCATTTAAATATTTACACCTGCCACACGGGGATAATGAAATAGTCCTCGTGCCTTTAATTCACTCTCTTTGCGATTAGTAATAAACAATTGCTTGTAAAAAGAAAACAGAAAAAACGTGTAAGACAGCCACGCATACATTTACATACGTGAGACACCCACGGACATAGATTTGCATATGTGAGACACCCACGGACATAGATTTGCATATGTGAGACACCCACGGACATAGATACATGCACAAAAGGACACAAAAAACGAAGAGACAATAAAAAGGGTTAAATGCAGCTATATAATTAATATTACTGTTTGTTAGAATGTGAGGCATATAGTAGTTAACTTATAGTTAATATACAACTTATAATAATATAATAATTTAGGCTAAATACATACCTTTTTAGTTGAGTAAACGTTTCACTTGACTTTTCACTTTTTCACAAATCTAGGGGTGCATCGCGATCTTAAATGCAGCCCTCGTTGCAATTTGGTATGACCTTCTTTTGTTATGGTAAATTTGCATAATCGCGACTGCAATATACGTGTGACCAAACTTATCTCGCGTTATCAACTATATCAACATTTAATAGTTATTAAACAACACAAATTGATCGTTTCGAAAACATAAATACGATTTTTTCAACGCGTCCTATCCCAAACAGAATTTTTCTTAATTTCTACAAAATTGTTAACTGTTTTTATTTTATTGTTTTATTATTTATGTGTAAATGTAGTTAGGTAATAGTTTCAAAAAGCCTTAGGTAAGGAATTTTAAATTATAAGAATTTATGAAATTATCCTGGAAGTCAATATTTCAAATACATAAAAGTTAAATATAACAGAAAATAGTCAAATGAGAATACTTTTGCACTTTACTTGTTAGATAAAAATAATATTTAATTTTAGTTAGAAAATATGTCGTAAAAGGTACTGCTAAGTATTAAAACAAAAACTAACTTTAATCAAATTTGCCACAAAATCTTTCAAATTGTGTTCCTTTTTTTTAGTTAATACATTTATTTCATTGAAAATAATCATCTTTTTTTAAAGAAAATATTCTCTAGACTTTACTCAGTTCGTGTTTTCATGAACTCTATTTACTTTAAAATGCAAATCACAAGTTAATTACAGAGAACTTAGTGCTTTTTTATCAGCGCACGCCTTAAAAAACAAAAATTTCCCAAAAGAAAAAATCCCTCCTGAGCAAAGAGCATAGAATTCTCTGTGTAACGGGGAGCATCCCTGAGATCCTCCCCGTTACACAGAGAATTCTATCTGTATTCGGTGAGCACAAGAAGCAAAGTCCGACTGGGTAAGCGCATACGGAAATGAGACACAAATATTCTGCGTGTGTGTGTGTGCGGGCTTATGTGTTGCGTGTGTGTGTGCGTAGGGGCAGAGGAGGACGAAGGAGAAGAATAAGAAGAAATATTTGAGTGGCATTCAGTTCCAAGCCAAAACTAAAATTGAATGGAATCTCTGGCCAAATATTCAGTAATTTTTTTCGTTCTCCATTTGGCTTTCCTTTCTGCACAAATAATGCGATCTAAGCCGCAGGTCGTATATTATGTACACTCGGCGAAATAATAAGTGAAAGGATATTATATTTCCTATATTGGTAACCTACAAAAAGCCATCAAAAGAAGAAAAAGTATACGGAACTAGTTGGAAAAGCCTTTAGATCTTTTATAATTGAATCATATTAAAAAAAAAAATATTCAGGGATGCCACAGAAATAGCTGTGGTTTTGAAATCACTTGGACTGCAGCCCAAAAGCATGCTACAAATGTTACACCTTACAAAAGAATGCAAATTTACATTGCATTTTCCACAGTAGTTATTTTATTGCATCCTTCAAGACCCTTCAAAGGGATTTGTGGCACCCCTAACTAAATTCGATCATTACTATACGTGTATATTGCTCTTAACTTATCAATTTAATAATAACTGAATTCGTGAACTGAAGTATGCTTAAAAACAACTTGCAGGGGTGCCAACGAAATCGTTATTGATTTCAAATCATTTAAAAACACGTTAAAAGTACACAATTTTTTAGCTCTGGATTTTATAGAAAATATGTGATATTGATAAGTATAATATAGAATTAGATATTAAGAATTTAGAATTTTGGGAAACGGTTTCATTCCACAGTGATGTTAGTGTTAATTTTAATGATGAAGAATTGATATTGCTAAGATAAGTAAATAGAAGACTTAGCCTTTTGTTGCATTTCACAAACAATGTATTACAAATATTTATTTTTGATTCATAGTTTAATTAGGGCTTAAAGTTACTTTAATATTATTTCTCCTTACCATTTTTGTATATTTAAAACACATCGCATATGGTGGTTATATTACATACATCCATATAAATTAATCATATCCCCTTCCCATACCCTTTCCCGCAATCCCCTTCGAGACTGCCCTCCCGCTAGCATGGCTTCGACTTCAATTAAAAAGTTCTCCACTATAATATTTCCCTCTTTCTCGTTCTCGTTCTCCTGGCTTTCCTTCATCCCCGCAGTAATATCATCCAAAATGGCTGCATCCATATATGCCACCCCACCGCCAGATCTGAGCAGCGAGGACACTGCTCTCTCCGACGTCTCCAACTCATCGACACTGAACACTAACCGCAACAGCAACAGCAACAACACACATGAAGCCACAGGAGCAGCATCCCGAGAAACAGCAGCAGCAGCATCAGGAGGAGCAGAGGCAGGAGCAGGGGGAGGAGCTGGAGTGGGAGCCATTTCGCCCGTCGAGCACTTGGTCAAGCCAATGGAGCTGGAACTGGAGCCACAGCCAGCGGGAAGCGGCACAACTGAGCCGGAGCCAGAGCCAGAGGAAGGGCACAAGGATGCGGAGGAAGCTGAGGAGGAGGAGGAGGAGGTGGGAGATGCCCACATGGCCACCATGGCGGCAGCCATGCAGCTGCAACTGCTGGAGGCCCTGAGCGATGCGGCCAAGAAGCGACGCAAGCAGCACAACCCCAGCCGCCTGGAGGCGCTCAATCTCAGCGGAGAAGCTTCGGGACAGAAGCGAGGTGACTCCACCGTGGACTACGAGGAGAAGCTGTCCAAGATGTTCCTCCCAAAGTCCATCGAGCAGCTCAAGGAGACCTTCGAGCTGCTGCAGCAGCACAAGCAGGAAGAGGAGCAGCCCGAAGTCGAGCACGAGCCCCAGGCCGAGCCGGAAGCGGAAGCCATGGCAGACATATCACAGCAGGCGAGCAAGGAGCGCGAGAATCCCTACCACACCTTCTGCAAGCAGTGCGGCGAGAACTTCGAGACCGAGTTCAAGCTGAGCCTGCACATGCTGCAGGACCACAACGAGGATCGGGCGGGCGACCAGGATCCCGGCGACTTCCTGGCCTCCATCAAGGTGAAGCTCGAGCGGGCCGAGAGCCCCAGTCCGACGCAGCAGGATCATCACATGCAGCTGCAGCAGCACCAACTGACCAATGGTCACGGCAAGGACCTGGAGCGGGAGCAGGAGCACTGGTTCCAGGCCATGCAGCAGGCCCAGGCCCATCATCCGCATGCTGGCCAAATGCCGCCGGCGTTTCCCTTTCCTCCGGAGGCCGCACTGGGAGTGGGTCCAGCTGGCTACCTGCCGCTGCTGGGAATGTCCGGGTTCCCGGGAGTCGACGGCCTGAACCGTCCGCCGCTAAGGATCTTCAACCCCGAGGCCTACTGCGAGCTGTGCAACAAGGAGTTCTGCAACAAGTACTTCCTCAAGACGCACAAGGCCAACAAGCACGGCATCTTCGATCCCGTCGGGGAGCCCAGCACCGCCAACACTTCCAGCCACCACCACAACAACAATAACAACACCACCAGCAGCAATAACAACAACAGCGGCCATGCCAATCCCGGCATGAGTTCCATGAGCCAGATGTTCCAGCTGCAGAGAGAAGCGGCTCAGGTGGCCAAGCAGGATCAGGTATCGACGAGCGGAGGAGGAGCCTCCGCTCCCGTGGCCACGGTGCACTGTGACGTCTGCTCCAAGCGCTTCACCAACGTCTTCGCCATGCGCCGCCATCGGGCCAAGCAGCACGACTCACTGCCCTCCGCCCAGGACTCACCGAACTCCCAGACCCAGACACCGACGCAGTCACAGTCGCAATCCCTTCGCGGCAGTCCCAACGAGCCAACGCAGCCGCCGCAGACCATAAAGCAGGAGCTGCAGCAGGAACCGGATCAGCCTAAGCCATACCAGTTGCCCGAGGGCTTCCGCGAGGACTTCACCTTGGAGCAGGAGGAGCTGAGCTTCGTGCCGCCGCCCCGGAAGCTGCCGTCGCACCTACACCAGCAGGTCAAGGAGGCCAACTTCAGTCCGGACAAGCTGCGGCGCCTGGGCGTCCAGTTCCCGGAGTTCTACTGCGAACTGTGCCACCGGGAGTACGCCAACAGGTACTTCCTGCGCACCCACAAGTGGAAGCGACACGGCCTGTTCGTGCCACCGGAAGACGTGACACCGCAGCAAGCCGGCAAGGACGAGGCCCAGATGAGCGCCTGGCCCTTCATGCCGCTCAACCTGATGCTGGCCAAGGCGGCCGCAGCCTCCATGGATCAGCAGGAGCAGGACCAGGAGCTAGCGGAGGCGGAGGCCGACGCCGAGCAGCCCAACAAGCGGATCAAGCTGGAACAGCAGGAGCCGACTCCGCCGGAGGGCTACGACGAGGAGAAGCTGAACGGGTCGGTGGTGGGACTGCAGAACCTCCAGAAGCTCCAGTCCATGTTGCAGCAGCTGAACGACATCAACGGGAAGCGCCCCTTGCCGTGCCACCTCTGCGGCAGGGAGCTGGAGAACCAGTATGCGCTGAGGGCCCACCTGATGACCGAGCACGCGGGCCAGATGCAGCTGCCCATGCCCATTCCCATTCCCCTGCCCGACCAGCAGGCGCCCCATCCCATGGCCGGCTTGTATCATCCCCAAACGCCGCCGGGTCCCGGCGCTAGGTCCTCGCCCATCGGCGACCTGCGGTGCCAGCAGTGCGATCGGGAATTCGCAACGGCCCAGGAATTCAAGCAACATATCGCCGAGGTGCACATGGGCGGCCGGAATGGCGGAGGACTCGGAGGCAGTCCCCTGCGCGAGGGCTTCTTCACGCCGGAACGTCCGGTGGCGCCGCCAGCTGGGGCCGGAGGAGCCGCCCCAGCCGGCGCTCCGCCAGGCAATCGTCCGGCGTACACCCTCACGCCCACCAGCAGCTACTGCGAGATCTGCAACAAGGAGCTGTGCAACAAGTACTTCATGAAGACGCACATGCAGCGGATGCACGGCATCGAGATCGAGAACGGAGCCCAGATCGGCGGCGTCGTGTGCAACATATGCAACAAGGAGCTCTGCAGCAAGTACTTCCTGCGGGTGCACAAGCACAACACGCACGGCATCATCGAGGAGGGCTCCCCGCTGCCGCAGCCGCGGGGCCAGAACGGGGTCAAGATGGAGGCAGCCGCCGCGGCAGCAGCTGCTGCGGCATCCCAGTCCCAATCGCAGCCGGCTGCTCAGCCGCAGGATCAGGAGATGAATGTCTCGCCGCCCACAGTGGAGGGCGGTTCCAGCTCCAGTTCATCTGGCACCAATCACGAGGTGTGTCCGCTGTGCTCGCGCCAGTTCCGCAGCTTCAAGTGGCTGCGATCCCATCTGATGAACGAACACGGATCCGCGGGAGTGGATCGCCTCCGGGAGATGGAGCCCACCCAGTCGGGCTCGGGACGCAGCAAGCCCAACAGTCCCACGCTCAAGATACCCAACGGCAGTGGCAGCGGCAACCCCACTCCGGCGGGAGCGGGAGCTGGAAGTGCCGCTCCCAATCTCGCCCAGGCCCTGCAGAACCTCAATGCCCAGCACCTCTTCGGCCAGATGCAGCACCAGCAGCAGCAGCAGCAGCAACAGCAGATGCCCAAGATGCCGCCACTTCCGCTGCCAGGGATGTTCGGCGAGCAGGCGGCCAGGTTCAAGGAGTACCAGTGCTCACTGTGCCCCTTCACCACGCCCTACTACGCCTTCCTCTTCATCCACGAGCGCTCCCATGCGCTGCTCAACAACGGAGGCGATGGCATGGACCTGCCCATGGAAACGCCGCCACCGCAGCCGGCAAGGAACCCCGGCAAGTCCCGCAGCAAGTCCAGCAAGGCGGCAGTGGTGGCACCTCCGGCGGATCCAGCGGATCTGTCTGTGGAGCCCACCAACCTCAGCACCTCGGCGGCCAAGATCACACCATCGTCCGCATCTCCGGCCAACTCCTCTCCTAAGGCAACCAGCTCAACTTCCCCCAAGATTCAACGCCGTCGATCCTCCTCGAAGCCACCGACCACGCCCAACGGCCTGGGCAGTAGTGGCAACAATGGCATCGGAGCCGGTAACGGAAGTGGTGGCCACCGCTCGGCAGCCACCTCGCCCTTCGAGGGCTGCGGCGAGCTGGCCAACGGCAGCGGCAAGCCGGCGAGCTACGCCCAGCCGGATCGGGCAGAGGAAGCATATCAGATGCAGGCCTTCCACCTGCAGCCCGCCGACGCCGACTCGGAGATGCAGTTCGCGCCTGCCCTGGTCTACCTGCCGGTGCGGGTGCGGGCCTCGGAGTCGGCCACGCTCAGCTTCCGGCTCACACCGGCCTAAGGAGCAGCATGCAACAGGTATAGTGTTGCCAGCAGCAACGTAAGTTACAACCCATAAACACCTTTTCAGGGGCTTTGGTCACTCTAAAAAGGCAGGGATGCCAGCTTGTGGCAGAGAAAGCGCGAAATTCTAGCGCTTAGACATCCCTGCTTTACAAAAATCTTCAAATTTCTTGTTTTGAGATTGGATATATCTGCAAGTTTCATAAAATATTTTAAAATGTACAATTAAATTACTTTAAGAGTGACCAAATGCCCCTTAGAGAACCACAGAAATCCACACTAAATAGGTAAGCAAACGAAGTTAGGAACATGAACAAGACAAAATAGTGGAACTACAAAAGACTGAGTGCGCATATTAGTTGAGCTCATAATTAAACTTAAATATACAAACCCTTGATAACCACAATAATAATCGATCAATATCTAAGCCCGATCAACGTCGGGCTCAAAAGTTCACCATGTCCAACATGGCACTGATCAAAAATCTATAGCCTATAACTCAACAAGAACAAGTCCGTTTCAGCTGGCAACACTGTGCTAACCGTCGAAATAAGATATATATTTTGATAGACGCATGACATAGCATAAAGCATAAAGCATAACATACCGCAACCTATAACATATATCTCTAGTGATTAACTATCAAAGTTCCTATGCGTAATAGTAGTTTATCGTAAACGAAGGAAGCGGAGTTCGTAGACGAGGAGTTGGAGGAGAGGAATCTAAATACGTACATAATGCATAAGCTGGACAGGCGGAGGGAAGGCGGAGAATGGAGGCAGTAGGCAGGAGGAAGGAGTGCTATATATGCCACTTAGAGGAATATAGGTACATCGCAGTAGCAGCAGCATAAAATCAAAATTTAAATTATACATTTCTCATCTAAATATGGCCATGTGGGTTTTAGAATAGGGCTGACAGATCCCCGGGGATCAGTGCACGTAAAGGTATATATGCTACGATCATATAAGTAGTCATATAAACAATACAATATGGTAAAGCTTCAGCACAAACAAATTGCTCAAAGTCAAGATCTGTATAGCGATGACTACACTCTTAGGATGTTCTGAACGAGGCCCCACTTTCTTTGATTATCACCGGAACTCTTCTATATAAACACACTCTATAAAGCTATACCCAAGGAATGTCTTCACTTAAAAAATATTTCCAGCGCACAATGTGTACATAAAAGTTGTTAAAGATAACTCGAAGATAACGTAAATAGTTCAGATATCTGATAGAAGGGGGTAGAATGGGACAGAAAGAGAGAACTAGCGCCAGATGGTAAAAATTAAGAACATTTAAACAACTCAGGGCAAAAGTACAATGACCATTAGTACTTTTTTATACAAACATATTTAAAGAAAGCAAAACGTAAACAATTAAATTATTACCATAATAATAAATTAAATATATATTATGAAACGTTAAAAAGATAACAAAAATGCTACCTCAGACGGACTTGAAAACAATAATTTAAATAAAACAACAATTTATAGAGAAAACTCTATAAAACTTTAATGAAAAACCAAAAAACTGCATCAAAAGAATCCCCTTAAGCTAAATAAAATTTGTAGTAACTTTACCTCAAAACAGGATTACATTTTATACTTTATTCAACATTTCAATAAGCCTAAGTTCCCTATGATTTAATTAATTATTTTAAGTTAAACATTCCAAAGACACTAACTAGTCGCATAACTAAGAACCAAAAAATTCTAGTCAAACGTATGGATATAAAACAAATAATAATAATAACGATAAACCCGAAGCCAAATCAGATCCATCAACTCATCCGTTTGGGCGACGATTCTCACAGATTATTTTGTAGTATTTAAGAAATTTGTTCTTCGGTGAGAGGAGTTTCCCGGGTCGAGTTGATGGGTCGAACAGGACGAACAGGGACCGGCGAGGCCTATTTGCTATATTCGAAATTTCCTTTTTTAAAAACGTGTGTTTTTTAAAATGCTGCGTGCCTTTTAGCAAATACTTTGCCGAGTCCCGAGACAAACGAATATTTAAACCTTAAAATCGAAATGAAAATAGAGCTACATATATAGATGGTAATTTTATTTTATATTCCACTTATTCCTTAGTTCTTACATCTTATTTTAAATGTGTGTATATATGTACCGAATAAATGTCATGCAACTTGTATTTGTTAAACTTGAGTTTATTTTATTATTTCGAAATTCATTATGATTTTTCCCTTGACAAGCCACCAATTATTTATTTTTACCCTGATGGAAGTGTGCCAGACTCGAGCCGCAGGCAGGGTTACATATATCTCAAGGTCTTAAAAAATCGAAATCTTCAACTTATTGACTGTGAAGTTGACGCCGATAGGGGAAGACCTTTGTTTCCTTTGTTTTTTGGTTTTTTCCAAACCAAGTTGCCATAGGGGACCTTCATCTCTCGGGGTGTTACATGCTGGTCCAACGCCTTGGCGACTCCAATTATTAAATTGCCATTTAATTCAATTTGTCAACAATGGCTTGAGTGCATATCTGCAACTTGTTTAAAGAAACCAAACCCAGAAGCAGCTGGTTTTTCTTTTTTAAATACTTCCAAAATGCAGCACCCTCATAAAAAATGAAAAACAAGAAAAACTGTTTCCGGTTCTTGGGACACACACTGACCAACAACCCCTGATTAGTATGTTGGCATTAAAAAATGCATCTAACATATATGAATGGAAAAAACTGAGGAATGCGATAACAAAAACCCAGCATGGTCATGTGAGGGTCAAGTTGGAGGGTCGGGTCAGCAGCTGCAGTTGTAAAAAATTCCACACCGGGATATGTAATATCCCAAATCGATACTCCTGTTTCTATGCCACTGCCATTGATTAAAGGCAGCCACCCTCTGAATTTTCCTCTCGATTTTCTCCCGTTTTTGGGCAGTTAATTATTTGTCACGTGTCCATGCAAATTTCATCTCATTGATTACGGCCAGATATTCGATACTTTTCCGGCTTCGGCCCGCTGGCGGCGCTGCAATTAAAGATTGACTCAAGCAACAACCCCCAGGTTGACCGGGGGATGGTAGGCAAATCTCCCAAATATTTTCCGAATTTTTCCCGAGATATTTTCTATTGAATTTTTATGGCAATTTGGGAAAATCGTCTGCCGGCAATTTTTAGGGCGCAAACAATTGACCAGAATGCAGCCTACCCCTCTGTGGGGTTTCTACATAGATCTAAGGGTGTTCGGCGCCGCTATTTGCATGTTTAAAAGTGAACTGGAAAAATTGCAATTTATGAAAAATGAGAAAAATGGAAATGGAAAGAAAGAAACAAAAAAAAATGCATTTGCCAAGGGTGATTTAGGCGCAACCCCCGAGGAAATGCTATGCAAATTATTTATTTCATTCCGGCTCGAGTTTTGGCAATGGCTTTCCATTATTTTATTTCGTTGAATTTTCGCGTGATTGCAACCCCCTTCCCCCACACAAAAGAGCGCACAAATCAAAAGCGATAAGCAAATATGTTTTATAAACGAAAAAACTAAATAAATTTTACAACAAAAATCCCAAAGACAACTTGCAACGTACCTTGAGCATAAATCAAAATTTTGTACGACCTTTCGGATGCAAATCCGATAGAGTCAACAGCAAAAACGACAACAAAATCAAAAATACAATTTTAGAGCATTAAGCACAAAAAAAAAAAACAACAAATTAAACTCTTAATAAATATTTTAGTTGTAGTTGTTAAGTCAAAATAACAAAGTACATTCGAAAAAAATATTGATGTTGAAGATGGAAGAGAGAGAAGGAAAGAGGATAAGAAAGCAACACAAAGACGTGAAAGAGCGCAAAATCAAAAGCCACGAGCAAAAAATCAAAACAAAATTAAATTTAAATTTACTATAAAATAAAAACCAAACATTTATTTAGCAATTGGCAAATGTATGAGGTGTATACACATACTATATATACAATATATATATTACATATATTTAAACAATTTTACTTTGTTATTACGTAAAACTATGTGTGAGACAAAAAATCGAAAGAAACGCAAGGTAAACTTGAACAAAATAATTTATATTACGATATATGTGAAAATGTGAAAGAGCGGAGAATCAAAAAGAAGGAAAGGAGAAAACAAAATTTTTCATTTCATTGTAAGTGAGCATTTATCAAAAATTGTATGTGTTTTAAATTGATTATATTAAATATATATACAAATACATATAAATAAATTTAAATCTGCCTGAACTGGGGGTGTCCTGAAGCAAGCCTTTCCTGTGGCTCCTACAGTTCGGCTTCGGCGAAGCGACTGCACTCGGGCACAAGTGTCATCATCTCGAGCTTTAAAAGTGCTTAGGTCGCCCTGTGATTCCCATTCAAACTCGGCGAGGGACTTGTCTAAGCTGATTCTGCGACCCTTGAGACTGGAGTCCCCGAACCCCACATCACTTCCAGCTAACATGAGGAAAATTTCAACTTTTCCGAGTTTTGACATTTGCTTTCAGCTTTTCAATATTCTCACAAGGAGTCAGGGATGAAGTGAAGGCACTCGGAAAAAAATTAGACCATGACAAGCATGGGGAGAGTTATCATAAAACTTATCTATTTAGGTCTGGAATTATCATAGCTTTTAAAGTTTTAATTAAAAGGTAAGTTTTTAAATGCAGAATAGGAAAGGATAATACAATAAATAATTTAAGATGGTTATTAAAATTATTTTACCTCCAACTCGGAATTATTAAATCAATTAAAACGATTAAGTATTCAGGTTCTGTTACCAATTTCTATGACTGAAAGATTTCTAATGAACTAGATTAATGAACCATTATTAAATTACTAAATTTCCCCCTTTTAATGGTAATACCAGCTATGAGTTCCAAATTTATCTCAGTGCAGAGGTCAGGAGAGGCGGCGAAGAAGGAAACCTAATCCTCCACCGCCAACTGGAGATGGTCGGTCCTTCCATTTGCTTGTTGCTACCCTAAGCAGCTCGAGCATTGCGAAATCAAAGTATGTCAATATTTGTATTACATGGGACACTCACTGTAGCTGTAATGGGCAACAACAATGCCCGTGGAAATGTCTTATCAATAATTTTTGTTAAGAATGCGACGAAATCAATTCCGATCGGGGGCTGGAGATGTGCGTCTGGCGCGTGTTCCTGACAGCTCCATAGTTTCCTCGTCCTGTTGCCCTGCTAACCCCCGGACGAACTTCTACTTCCTGTTGCCGAAAAAGGCGAGGAAACAAACTTGTTCATAATTCTCGGGCTGACAAGGCCCGAGGAAAGGAAGGAGAATATTTGGCACATGGTTTTTGGGTAAAAACATCAAAACGGGTGAGTATTATAAATGTTCACAATATGTGAACAGTTTGGAAAAGTTTCGGGTACAGTTGCCGACGACTTTCAGCGTGCTAACACCAAAATAACTTTAGTTTGGTTAGTTGGAAAGATCAAATAAGGAAGAAGTCTTTTAAATTATTTAGAAGATGGCAGAGTTTAAGATTGGTTGCTAGGAAAAAAGAAAACTCTTAGAAAGTATACAACATTATTTTAAAAAGTGCATACATTATAACAAAACAAAAACTAATACAACCCTCTTTATATGTCGCTGCTCTAATTAAAATCCCCCACGACTACCCCTTCCTTCTAATGCATTCTAAATTGAAACCATCCATCAATGACAGCAATTGCTCAAAAACTTTCCGAATTAAATTATTGTTTTCGTCGTTCTTTTAGATGGATTGTGTGTGGAAAATTAGTTTTTAATCGATTTAACAGAGCTTCGAGCACGCAGCCCACGCTGGCCACAAATTACAGGCCCGAAATACTCATTGAACGCCATTAAAGGCCGAATCCAGGACATCGCCCACTTATTCCACATGTGCACGAGTGTGTGGCCAAACATACATACATATTTACGAGTAATTTCAACTCTCAATTAAATTGTTTAGGCGGCGCCAGGCGCAAACAACAATTTTTGTTGTCACCATATGCTTTGGAAACGCTTTCCATTTTCAGCTACATTTTCAATACCCCTTAAGTCGGGGACTGAAAGTATTTTGGTTTTTCGGTAGCTTGGGGAAAAAAAGTTAAATAAATTGTATATTTTATATTTTTTGGGCAGCAAGTTTTTATCCTTTCATTGCGGGTTTATTGCAAGTTTAAAACCACATTTTAAATTTTTTTAAAATATATTCTTTATAAACGTTTTTAAATAGTTTTATGTGGTTTAAATAAAATATTCTTTACTTTTCAAATCTCTTTAGAAATAGCAAGCTCAGGGTATTCTATATTCTAGACATTAACTTCCTCTGTGCTTTTATGGGACTTCGTTTCATTGACCGCTTGCCAAGTCCTTGGAATGTGTCAAAAAAAAAAAAAAAAAAACAGTTCTCGGGTCAACACAAACAACAGCTACAAACTTTAATAATTTAACTTATGGATTTTTTTCGGCGCAATTTGGGGAGCTGGGGTAAGTATTTGTTATTTCGTTTTCTCATTTTCCAAATGTATATCGCGGCGAGGGGGCGGAGGGAGCGGTGGAGGGGATCTGGGGTGGGTTTTTCATTTGTTTTCCCCCTGGCATATGCACATTAGTCCTGGAAATGCGGCAATTTAAATAAATGACGCAAAAGGACACGCACCAAAGACGAGTGGTGGCAGTAGGTTTCCCCTAATGACTTTTCAGAACGCGACTAAAATTGGTAGGGCTTTCCTTTTGCATAAATTTAACAATTTTAACTGGAAATTCTTTGAATGGAATTTAACTAGCACAAAATGGAGGAGAATTCAGGGATATTTTGGGAAAAAAAATGTCTGGTCTACTTAAAAAGGGATACAAGGAAAGATTCTACATTATAAACGGTAGGATAATACATTTCCTTCCTTTTCCAATTGTTATTTAGCTCCTACAGAGGTCTTTGTGATAAAGTTATTTACCATATACATTTTAATTATTTTAAAAACGTACGTATATATTCATAAGAAGATTACAAAGTTGAGATTATGAAACAAGGAGACACGAATACATACACAAGAATAATTTCACGAAGTACTTGACTCTCCAAATGTTCACAACCATAAATTTTCAGGCGAGCCTTTACTCGCTGGAACTTGGACTATCTCCATTTGGACCGAGGATCTTCCGGAGTAACTTGACGGTGACCAGCATATCGAGCCGGGCAAAGCCATTCTGCCGGAGATCCTGCTCCTCCTCGGCCAGGACAATGTAACGGGATTCCTCTTCGGGTTCGGGAGGCTGCTGATACACCACCGCATTGGCGTCCTGCCGGAAGAGCTGGACCGCCCGGTAGGCGGCCATCTGGACCTGCTCGAATCTCTGCTGTGTTGCCGGGTCCATCAGATCGAGGACCTTGCCCGGCTCGGGCAACATTCGGCTGGCAAGATCAAGTTGATAGAGCAGACGACGCACGATAAAGTCGGCGAACTGCCGGCGGCGAATCTGCTCGAGGAGCAATTTATGCCACTGGGAGGGAAAGTGGCGAACCGCTAGCTGGTAGCCGATCCGGACCGGCACACACAGCATCATCGACAGCATCAGGCTATGGGGCTCCATCGCCAGGTTACGCCAGTAGATCAGATCATGTTGGAAGTGGAAGAAGTTGACTCTCAGGAACGTAGTGAACGCCGCGACAATCATGCAGGCTGAGGCCATTCCCTTGTAGTGACGCTGCAGCCAGTCGTCGAGGTTGGTTTTGAGCATGCCCAGGATTCTCATGGTCGGTCCGCTGTTCCTTCTAATTTAAAGAAACTTATATATTTTTCGGGTTTTTCCGGTGACCTGAACTGATTGAAAACACACGGCAAGTGGATTGATGCTTAACCTATTACTGGACTCCTTACATATTACACTAGTTTACAGCAAAACAATGTGAGACCCACTTTTCCCGCCTAATGTGATATATGCTGTATTGAATTATTTGTGCAACAGGAATCACCTTAAGGGTGCATTCCCAATTCAGCATGTGGTAAGTGAAAGATTCAGGTATACCTGAAACGTACGCTGCTCCGTTCCATGTAGAATTCTGTACTTGAATTATCCCGCCTGCTAGTTCCACATGAAAGGTGTATATATTTCAGGAAAAAAGGCCCACTGGGTAAACCTTTTTTTAGATATTTATCTTGTAACTTTGGCTCTACCCGTGGGAAGACGGAAAATTCGCTTCTTAGTGCACGTCTATGACCTAAAAGCATTTGAAAAAAAATCCAAAAGTTGTTAGAACCAATGGTATAAGCAGGGGATCAATTCTTAAAAAAAAAAAAATAATGCGAATACTTGTTCAATGATTCATTATAAAAGATTTATCGATAAATGTTGAGTATTTGATTTAATCACACCCGATAATGATCACTAATTAAATCCCATTGGGTAATTTTCGACACACAATACCAAGACTTCGCACATCATACATCCGGCAACCCTTATCTACAGGATCTCTTATCTAGCTTTGCCGCAGGCTGCATCGCTTTGACCATTTCTGTAGGAAACCAAACAAAGTACGAAAACAGAAAACGAGAAGCGAGCAGGGAGACCCGAAAGCACGGATTTATTTCAGTTTCAGTTGCGTTTTGAGATTTCTCAGCTAGTCCTGCTCCTTTGCCTTTTCAATTGGATACACACAGCAGCCTCATGGCCATGTGCGTGAGTTCCAGCAAGAACTCCTTGGCAGGACTCTTTGAGTCCGAGTTCGAGGCTTCGCCTGTTGGGGGGGAATAGGTTGAACGGGCGTTGATGAGGAATAAAACTTGCCAGCAGTAAGAACGCTCACACACACGCATCGGTGTGTACTTGTACGGTTACGTTGTGCGTCGTGGCAAGGACGAGGGGAAAGGACACCGGGGGAGGGAACGAACGGAAGCAACAAGAGGGCAAACAATTTTTTCCTTTTGGCACGAAAGTTGAGAGAAAAATAAGAAGAAAATTGTAATTTTCATCAAGCGAAAAAAAAAGTTTTTTTGTATTTCATTTCAGCTTGACCTTAAAAGAAAATTAGATGCTCGTGTTGGGGATTCATTCATGTGTGTGTATGCAGGATATATGTATCCTGCGTAAGTATGTACATGCATGTCAGAGTGAGGCGGCCATCGAACGAAATTCCAAAATAAAAAGAAAAATTTAACGCAAAAAGGCAAAGTTTTTGGGGGAGTGCCGGAGCAAGGATAAGGTTGCCAGGATATCTGGGGACGGGGGGCATGTTGACCATGTGTGTGAGTGCGGGATGCTGAGGCTGAGGCGGTGGCTTCTCCAGTTTCCAAGCCAAACCAGCTGGCCATCTGAAACGAGGGTGTCCTTTCAATTTCTATACGTGTGTGTGTGTTCCCTTCGGGGGAGGTGGAATGTATGCTAGAGTGAAAAGTAGTAAATTGAACTTTCTTCCTTCTCGTCCTCTGCATCTGCTCCTTCTGCTCCTGCTCCCGCTCTCGCTCCTTAGGCCACGTTTTTATATTTTTGTGGGCAATTTGTACTTTGTCTGCGTTCAGCACTTTTTGCAGTTGTTGCTGCGGCGGCCACTTTTCCACTTTTCTTTTCACTTTCATTTTACGGCTATCCGTTTTTCGGATTCCGGCATTCGGAAAGGGAATTTCTGGGGATTTTCTTGGCGGCATTCGCTGGTCATTTGTTATTTATCGCTTTGCAAATTAAAGTTGAGCAGCACCAAACTTGCCAAATTATTTATGGCCATAAATATTAAGCAAGATCCCCCAACTATAATTAATTAAAAGCTGATAAGCTGATAATAAATTGAAAAATCTATCAAAGGTAGCAGCATGGCTAAATACATATACTTTTTGTCTGCTGATGAAGTAGAACTCATAATGTCAGGATTGACTTGACAGCAACAAAAATAGGACCAGTTCGGGAGTGTCCTTGGGTGAGACAGTATCGCAAAAAATGCTGGTGTAATTACAGGACCAATTCGTTGTAAAAAAAACTTTATCTTTATAAAAATAAAAATTTTAACAAAAAATCTCTTTTATCTAAAAACCTTATTTTATTAAAATTGAACATGAAATGCCTTTTAAGAAAATGTATTCGAGAATATGAGTGATTTCTGCATGAAAACGTTCCATTGCATACTTTTGGACACCTTTTAAAGGGATTTCAAATCTCCAGAGTTTTGAAATTCCTTATACTTACAGGTTGCTATGAGTGTCTCTACATTTCGTGGGCACAGCATGGACTCTCCTTAGCAATCTCCCACTGTATGTATAAATGATGACAATAAAATTGCTTCGCCTGGGTCTCGCCTCCTCACGCGTATGTGTGTGCGTGTCTGTTTGTTTGGCAATCAGCCATGACAGCCAGGGAATACGACTAGGACTAAGACGACTTCGACTACGAATTCCTATTCCCGGCCGAAATCTACCCTCTCCTGGCCATCACTTTCCCTGCAGTGATTTTGCAATGAAATTCGATGGCTCCACCCGGGGAGTTGGGCCGATATAAGCCTCATTATGGAAAATCAATAGAGACGAACGTAACTTTAGACTTTGCCAACTACAGAAGAAAGAAGGAAATGACAGGAGGGAGGCGATGAATGGGGGAAGAGGCAGGAACACGTAGAATAATAATAATCAGGATGTGCTATCGAGATCTGTAATAATATTTGAGATACATCTCTGTTGATATATATAATTCCTAATATCTAAGACTTTAATTTTAATTAATAACAAGATTTTAAAGCTGATATATAATAATGTGTTACTTAAAAATGGGGAAAAGAATCCTTATGAGCTTTCTAAAAAGTCTCAAAGTATTTGCAAGGTCCTTAACAACGCAACAAAATAACTGGCTTTAGAAAATAAAATTTACAAAATATTACATTTCATATTGCAAGGCATCTAAAGTAATGAGTTAGCGTACTTCAAGCTAGTTTTTTATATATGAAATTACGCGTTTTTATATATCTCTTAGTTTTGGCCTTAATATTACAAAGAACATTTTTTATAGGTTTATATAAGTATACTTTTTACATTTTTAGACATATAAAATAATAACTCTAGAGACCTCTGATTGCAGGAAGCAAGTTAAAATCTTTATTTTTACGCTACGATAACTTAGAAAATATCTTTTCTGTGCATTTTAATATTATGGACTACGCATTAAACAAAATTTCGATACAAATAGGCCCAACTCGCCCACCCACCCACCAGTGTCACCCCCGCTCCCCCCAATAAGACACAACAAACACAAAAAAAGAGGCAAAAACAAAATTAATTAATTTATGTGCCAGCCGGAATTTTCCATGGCAATACTACACACTCAAAGACACACACACACAGCAGCGACAACAATCTATTGATACAATTTTTCCAATTTCAACGCTTGTTGTTGTTGGTTTACTTGCTGTTGACAACAAGAGGAGCAAGAGCAACAACGACAACAACAGCCTAGGACTCATTACAAAAACATAATAACAAAATAAATATTGAAAGAAATGGCATAAAATTATAAAAGCCTTGTCCACAACGAGGAAAAGTGCCAGCAACAGACCGAAGTGAAAGTGGAGAGCCCTCCCAGCCCAGCCCCTAGCCCACTGAAACCCCCCCCCCGAAAACCGCTCGGAAAATTCGGAAAACTCCGCCCCCCGAGCGCCAATAAATTTTATGCACTATCACACGCACACACACATAAGCCGCTTAAGGGAAAAGCCAGAGCGAAAGTGTGTGTGGTCAGACTTTGAAAGTGTATCAGTGGGGGAGTTTGCATTATTCACGTAAAAAAGGAGGGCCTAAGAAAAAAAAAGCATAAAGAACCCAAGCCAATGACTTTTATACTTTTATCTCAGAATTTCCGTTCAGCAGAAACTCCGAAGTTGACCAAACAGCAGCAGAAATACATCAATAACTGCAGGGCAAGAGATAAGATAAGTTTCCTTTAAATCTGCTGAGGGCGGCCATCAATCGAAGGGTTTTATCTAAGTATCTGGTGTATGGAATCTCTGGTATTTTCCAAAATATATGATACAATAAAAGAAAGATAATTAAATGGGATAAATTCCACAACTGTGAGTTATGACTTAAGCTGAAAGACTTAAGATATACTAATATAATTAATATTCATTAAGGAATATTGTTTTATTTCCCTCAATCACTTATAACAAGTAAGAAAGCTACAGTCGAGTTTGACCGACTGTAAGATACACGGTCCCAAAGCGTTGTCGGTGAAATTAAACTACACATGGAAAAAAGAAAATGATGACATATGAAGAGAAATGTTGCTAGGAACATGTTGAGCAACATCCATTGGCACAGAAGAAGAAGAAGAATCCACAGAAACTTTATCGTTTAATAACTTTCATGTTCATCATCCAATTTTGCTCAAATTTTCAGAAAACGTCCGCGAGTGCCAATTTACTTTAAGCCGAAAATCAGGACTACATATAGCTTATATAAAGTTTTTTAAGATTTTCGGCGGCGAAAGTGGGCGTAGCCAAATTTTAAAACAAATAAGATCTGCGTGCAACAGATTCCAATGCTGTCACCAAATTAGGTGGCTCTGGCTCTTACAGTCTCTGAGATCTGTTTACCAACACGGACAGACGGACAGACAACAAGACGGACAGACGGAAAGACGGACAGACGGACATGGATTAATCAACACGGCTGGTGACACTGCTCCAGAATATATATACTTATTGTATATACTTTATGGGAGATGCCTCCTTCTGCCTGTTACATACATTCTCGGTTGGCAGTAATTTATAATACCCTTGTACCCTATGGGTACCGGGTATAATAATTATCTACTACTACTACTATTGTTTTATTTTCCTCTATCATTTATACAAATATTTAGTAATGACAAGAACAATAAATACCTTCTAAATATGTCGAAGTCTTAAACGATTTACAATATGTTTAGGGCGTAAAAGGTTATTTTGGGAAGATTTCAGAATTAATGATCCCTTTGAACTGGAGGAAAAGATTAACCTTATCTGGGTTGAATCAATTAAAATTAAAATATCTTTTCCTGAAAAGACTTAGTCCAAGTCAAGGGTAAGGCGGCTTTCGCTTTAAAATTAAATCAAAATGTTACCTAAGCTTAAAGCACACAAAATATCTGATCAAGGGAACGACCACTAATCAGTATCCGATGCTAATCAACTTTGACATCAAGTTCAACCCGTTGGGTTTTACAGTGCAAAGCTATAAGTTGTTTGTTTAAAGCCCAAACTTTTGGAGGGTTAAGTTATATATTTAAGATAATATTTGTCGTTGTACATTTTGATTGATTTTAAACCCACATCTTTTTTTGTAGCGTTCCTCATTACGACCTCATTACGACGCCGATAACGCACTTAGTTTACCAATGTGTTAAATATTACTATCAATACAATTAATGCTCAAATGTAACAGTACGCCCTTAAGCAATGGCCAGCATGTGAAGATCTTTAGCCTAACCAAGCGACGCGTGTCTTGATTTAAAAACCATATATTCAACCCAAAACTCACACGCAATTTAGCTACAAAAAGAGTCACTTTTTACAGAAAAAAAAAAAGACCCTAAGCCGAGGGCAAACACAGACGCGTGCGCCAATAATATCAGAATCGAATAAGTAAACAAGATCCATAAAAAAGTGTAAGATACTACCGGCCTGTATCGGATACGTGTAGTGTGTAGTTTGTGTTTGAGTTTGCGGCACGGGTAGTTTGGGTTTTAAAAACCATTTGGACGAATACCCTCCAAATTCTGGAATCGTGGCAGCTGCTCGACGACGACTGTGAAATGTGAAATCCACACGCGTGCGAAGCGTGTGTGCCCGTGCCCCCAAAGTTGTCAAAGGAATCGACATAAATTTCATTAGAGTTTACAGCGCCGTGGCATTGTTGCACATAGAAAAGGGTTGGACATTTGTCCGAAATATCTCCCATATCTCCCAATGAAAATGTGTAAAATCTAGCCCAAAACTAAAGGGGGTCACCAAATTACTTTTGAGCGCAAATGAAGCGAACGGAAATGTGAAATCCGTACATTGACACTGAAAGGGGTTAGGGGCTATAGGGTAAGGGTAAGTGCCGCCTGAACCCTTGCCCATTGTAAAATTGCAATTTCCTATGGATAATGCGAATTTTGCAACAAAAAATTTCTTGACATTTTCCGCATAAAAATTCGCGGCGGGTTCGGAGGTTAGGGGCCGGGGCAAAAAAGGGTCACCCAAATGCTGCCGCTCTTTGTGTAAATAAAGGATCAGCGCGAATGCAACCAACTGTCACACGTCCCTGCGAAATTAATAAATTACATTTTCTCGTTTTTTATTTTTTCGCGCAAAAAATCTTGCCAATTTTTGAACCCAAAAACAGAGGGAAACAAGAGGGGGAGGAGGTAAATTTAATTTTTTTCCGGGTGCACGAAGGGGTTGTGCGACACATTAACTGAGCCCATTAATAAGCGTAGCCAACCCCGGCTGACACGTGGGTCAATGTCGCCCGACCTGAGTCCTGCCAAGAACGACAGGCGGCGCGAAAATGGGTGAAAAACAACAATAAAGAAACCCAAAAAAAAACTGCACAAAAAATAGTGAAACGTTACGGAAGCCCGTTAAAATGCTCACTCGATTTGAAATTGGGATTTTTCAATAAATTGTCACAGAACCTTGGCAATTCCTTCTTTGTTCGCCAGGCAATAATCCTCTTAACTGCAGCGACTGTCGCAAAATTGTGACAAAAGCGCAGGAAAAATGGAAATGTCGGAAAATAGGGGTACCAGTACCCAGTACTAGTAGCAGTGCCCTCTTTTCCCAGGGACTCTGGTTAAATAAATGAGATTTCAGGCGGAACAAAGGGCGAAGGAAGCCTCCTTGGATAAGCCGCTAACTAGGAAAGACCATATGAGTGATTACTTAAACAAAAACTGCACTGGGACAGAGATTAATTGAAACATTCATAGTGGCAGTAGTTTTCAAGTACATAATGGCATTTTATGTTAATTTTTTGAAGGTACAACAGAGTAATAGCAACAAATTTTTTGTTTATAAATATTTCTTATTTTTATAGCAAAATCATTTTAAGTTATAGTCACTATTAAATGTAATATAATTAAGATTATAATATTCTCGAGCTGAATTTGTTAAGAAAAATGATTATGATACCTATAATTATGTAGCCTTTCAAGATTAATCAATAAAAATAAGCTTTAAATAAGTATATTTGATATTCTCATGATTAATAAAATTAATATTATTATTATTAAAAGGATAATGCTAAGATTACTTCAAATTTTTCCATTGAATTACAACTTAATTACCATAAAAGGACTTGAAAGGACGCGCTAGCCTTCATCTCCAGTTTTAAGGAAGTTGAAAATCCTCCCCTAAAATATGCAACCCAGATCTGAACTGCTTTCTCCTTTTTGGTTTTTGTAATTCCCAACTGCTTCTGGCCCAGCAACCATCAAGTCCTGATCCTGGTGTTAATGCAGTTATCGCTTCTCGGCCTTATGGCTAAGATCAAAGTGTAGTATCTGTTCTTATCAGCTTAACATCTGATAGTTCCTCCATTGGAGGACAACAAATGTTAAACTGATTTTTGGAGCCAGACGGAGTGCTAGGAGCTTGCTCCACCTCTGTCGCGGGTTGGCCCGGTATTGCAGTACCGCCGGGATTTCGGCCCAACTAATTAATAAATTTCTCACTTAGTATTATTAGGTTTACACAAGAGGATTGTTTAAAAAACACACAAGCAAGCTCAAGCTTTAAAAAATTACTTAATAGTAAGAATAATTTCTTATATTGTAATTTTTTTTTACTGCCCAGCCAGTAGGCCTCGTCCAGCTTGAGCCTAGCGCTTGAAGCCATCCGATTTTTCTCTGTTTCGGTAGTTCGCCATGTGGCCGCCCATTTTGCGACATGTGGTTTCAGCAGATAACCAGTCCAGTTTAAGGCTCTTCTCGATGTAAAAGTACCTAAAGGCGATCTGCTTCAACTTCGGGTAAATAATTTTCCACGATATTATTTTCAGTTTATCCAGAATAACTTCTATGTTATTTTCTATCCGTTTTTTTCCCGACTCCAACCTTTCCAGCCTTGATTGAAAGTCCTCTTCCAGGATTCCATTGACATCTCAAGTTTGAATAGCATCTTCTTTACGGTAGTTTGTTTTTCTTCAAGCCTGTCCAGCTTGGACTTGGTTTATTTTAGTTTTTCAAAACTCAACTCTTGTAGGGCAATGTGATCAGCCATTGGCTTCAGAACCATTGGACAGGATTGATTGGAAGTATCCTCCAGCAGACACACGTATCGCGTATTATCTTGGGTCTCTGCCAGAGATTCGTACAAAACCATGGAAATATCTGAAAATAAAGAACCGAGCTTAGACATAATGATTGTAGATTTACCAGCAAAGACAAGTGCTCTTATTGAACTGATTCCCGATTTATTTTCTCACTCGAAGACCGGCCCAGTATTGTTGATAAGCAACCGGATTGATAAGCTACTTGGAAAGCTACATAATTAACAATTAATAAGCAAGCTAGCAACAGAATCTAGCACTAAACCAAAACCAGATTCATTAAAATAATTTGTCGTTGGTCTTCTATCAACATAACCAAAATGTAAGCAAATTTTTTATGATACTTATAACTTAGAGCAAACCTACAATGTACACACATATTTAACAGGCAGTAGTAGACATCTCCGGCTCTATAAAGCATATACTTACACCGGACAAAATAATAAGTACATGGGCATCGTGCCACTTTGTTTAGTAATTGCTCGATTTTTATACCCTTGCAGAGGGTATTATAATTTTGACCAGATGTTTGCAACGCAGTGAAGGAGGCATCTCCGACCCCAAAAAGTATATATATTCTTGATCAGCATCACCAGTCGAGTCGATCTAGCCATGTCCGTCTGTCTGTCCGTCTGTCTGTCCGTCTGTCTGTCCGTCTGTCCGTCTGTCGGTTTCTACGCGAACTAGTCTCTCAGTTTTTGAGCTATCGGGCTGAAATTTCCAGCATAGTCTTATTTCTTTAGCACGCAGTATATATGTCGGAATGACCGAAATCGGACTACTATATCCTATAGCTGCCATAGGAATGATGGCGAAATTAATGTAAAAAAAAATTTTACTTCTCTGTTTTTCAACGTATTTCTATAAATTTTCAGACATAGCAGTTTTTTATGGTTCTAGAATTACGGTTTTAATTTCATTAAGATCGGACCACTATATCATATAGCTGCCATAGAAGCGATCGGTCAATTTATATGAAAATGTAAAATTCTACATGTAAAATGTAAAATTTACAAAATTCTATATTTTTTCAACATTACTAAAATGGTTCGATTTTCAATGATCCAATTGCAGACTGCAAGGGTATACCAACTTCGGTTTACCGAAGTTAGCTTTCTTTCTCGTTTTTAATGTATGTCTGCCAATTGTTTATATATTGAAAAGTTACAGTATGGCAAATAAATTCAATAAAAAATTAGAGGGGGTGAAGGCGTTTTTTAATGCTATGCTTAAATTTGTGTTGAATGGTCGTTTTTGTTTTTGTTAACAGAATTTTCCCCGGGAATTATCTCCACTGAGAATTATCTCAGCCGAAAATGATCTTCGCAGGCAGACTTATCTGTCTGCCTGTCTGTACAGGGTACACTTGCATAAAATTCGTACATCTTCAGCTTCTTATTATCCTTATCCCTTTGAACGATTACAATCGAAAAAAAAAAAACGTGAAAAAAGGTTAGGAATCTGTAATTCTTTCATCTACCATTTTGACCCACTCTAGACCTTTCCCGGCCTTATTTCCTCTCCGAATAATGCTTGAATAACTCAAGAAACTTTTATCAATTAGCTGCCAACTAACTACTCAGCGCGAGACCAAGTCCGCATCCATGTTTATCATCCGATTGTACTCAAATTTTCTGAAAACGTCCGCACAAATATATTTATTTATTAAATCTATTTACTTTAAGGAACTCTTCCGCGATTCGCTGGCGAGTCGCAGAAGAGTCGCCAGAGCAAGCAACGGTGGCGTCGAAAGAGTTAAGTCATTCAGGGGAATACCCAAAATATATAATTAGGTACAAACTGACTTACGTCTAGGTACTGTTTAGCTGGACTCAAACCTCAGCGTTAGCGTTGGCTAGAACCGCTCGTGTTGGTATTTTGGCAACGATGTGCTAGTGCCACACTGACATATGTTGCCGCGGTCACTCTAATATGCGTTAAAAATATTATTTTCCAAAAATTCGAAACGAAAGCGACCAGACTGAAGTGTTTGGACTGAATCCAGCCCCCCGTAACTGTCACTCGATCTTCCCCCGAAAAACAAACGAATCAACATGGTGGTTGGGTGAGTACCGATGCGATTGTTTGCACCTTACGTAAGCCTGACACGGGGGGAATCTCTTTCAGATTTCTGCTGCGCGGCGGTCTGCTGGCCGGAGCCGTCTACTATACCCGCCAGGTGGGCATCTGGGGCGATACGGACCAGACGGACAAGCTGTACAACCAGATCAAGTCGGAGCTGTGTCCCTACGTCCAGAAGGCCAAGAAGCAGCTGCCGTTCGAGGTGCCGCAACTGCCGCGGACCGGCGAGATGCGTTTCCTGGCCAAGCACTACTACAACGAGGGCGTGAAAAACACCTTCCGCTTCGTTCACATGCTGCCCTGCTACGCGGGTCGCGGCCTCAAGAAGGTCAAGGACACGTTCGAGGACTTTGCCAAATCTCCAGCGATCACTGGCGGCGGCCAGGAGTCCAGTCCAGCGAAGTAATCCCAGCCAGCTGGCCACTTCGCTCTTCAATGGGAGGCTGTTTACGTGTTAGCTCATAGTTAGCCTATTGAATAATGTCTGTGTAATATTTCTACGATCCGCGCGCCTGCGGTTCCGCGACTTAAGATCTGAGACGCATCGAACTGGATCTCTTCCAGTTTATAAGCAAAAAATAAAAATAAACAAATTTACGTGGTAAGCGGTAAGATCGCCCTGAAATATTGAAGTATTTACTTGTGAGCACAGGGAAGCATTTGAATCTTGAACTAAGAAATAAGAGTATATTCAATTTAATACATAATCATATTCAGTTGGATTGGAACCTTTATCTTTTATCAGGGAATACTTAACGTATATTTTGTGAAAGGACAAAGGATGTACGACCATTAGTTTGGCCATAAAAAGAAGTACGGACCTTCGGAAGAAATAATTTAAATTTTGAAGAAAAAGGCAAAGGAGTCGATAAATTTCTGAATAGCTGAGTAATTAAAGAAAATGTATTAAAGTACGAAGTTATGAAACGCCGGAGAAACCCAAGAAGATCTTTATGGAACATTTTGGAACCTAGATATAAAAATGTACCACTACCACATTTGTTTTTGGTTATACAGATAGTTTTTATATATTTATAAAGTTTCAAAAATCATTAAAACACTATTTTTCTAAACATGTTTTAGAAAATATTAAAAATCAAGCGAGTTACATGGATAATTTGCATAGAACATTACAAAGAGTCATAAAGCAAGCAGTTCAAAAGCATATTTATCAGGAGACAGATTTTTGATTAAACTTAATATTATTGGTTTTTTGTAGCCACTTTAAGTAATAATTTGAAGTAATAATATAGTTCAAAAACAAATTACTTCAAAAATAAAATAGGTAAACAAGTTTCATATGTAAAATTTGGCTTCTATCGATGTTTATTCTTGCAAATATTGCCCGCTTGTTCCTTTAGCTGATCAAACATGGTCGTTGGCCCCTTAAGCTGCGGTTGTCGCCTAACTTTTGCATATTTCGCAGCAATAACACGGCAAGGACAGCAGAGCCAAGAGGCACGTGAATCCATTTCGATTTGGCAGGCAATTATGTGCGTGTTAAGTCCTTCCTACATTAACCCTTCCCCCAGCAACAGCAACTACATATGTGCATACTCGTACATACATATGTACGTACATGCAGCAACAGCTATGAAAAGCGACGAAATGGTTTTTTAATGCAAACGACTTTTGCTTCAATTGCACGCACGGCCAAGGTGAATGCTGAGGGCGCTAACCGGAGAAAACTCTAAAGGAAACCAAAAAGGAAATGGCGATGGCTGTGGGGAAATTCGTGGTAAGGAGACGTCAATGAAGTTATCTCTTGAGAGCCATATACTTTCCTAAATGAAAATTCAACGAAATACGTCAAACAAAGGCGACTTATATGTATATTTATAAAAATAATTGACAATAAATAAAAGTATTGAAAATGCCAATGAATAATCAAATACCATTACGATTTGATGAATATTAAAGTCTTATGTCCTTCGTAAAACTCACTTGGGAATTTCAAGCCCTTCTATATCCTATGGACTCAAGAGAGCTAAGCGTACCGCCCTTATTTTTGCCAAGAAATTCAGTGTTTTGGTATGTTTAGAAGCGAAAGCCGTGGCAGCAACAAGCCGACTGGGTCTGCTGGTTGTCTGTCTATCTGCAACGCCGCCACTCCGCGGAACCCTTCCGACTGCCAGTCATCTGGCCAGGTGAGACGACAGTCGTCGGCCTGGCTGTTTGGGCCTCGAATTGCCCCAAAAGAGCTTTAAATAAACAAACTAATAACAGAAATCACGAGGCAGAGGCCCGGGCGCCAAGGTGCCAAGGTGGAATAGGGACAGCAACTGTCTCCCAAATGCACCGCATTCACCCGTATTCTATGGCAACCGCGCCAGCCCAAAGCCGTGGATGTATAACCCGAATAAACAAACTAATAAAATGGGGCCCACATGCCCGAGTCCACGCGAATCCACGAGTCCTGGCTCAGAGCTGCCACGGAGGCGACCAACAACACTCGAGGAGCACACAAATTCAATATACCCATACTACATAGCTATATAGCTGCTATATATCTGCACCCCAAAAGACTGAACGCCGAACAAGAACCAAAGAAATCACCAAAAATCGACGAGAACTGAAGGGAAAAGCAGCTCAAGTGGAGCAGTCGCTCCGCTCCCATTTCCAATTCCCCATTCCCACCCACGGTATCTCTTTGTGTCTCTTGGTGTCCCCAAAAAGGAACCAAACTAAACTAATCCATAATCCGTCGACCGGAGCTGAATGCACTTGCCAATTAGATAACCAGGAGTGGCTTTCTGGTGGCACATCCAGGGATTTCCAACTACAGTGGGTGAGTATATTTGGTTAAAGTAATAAAGACTCTGTTTGAAATTAGCAAGTTATGCGGAGACCTTCATATAAGGAAATATTGAAACCGAAATTATTGGAAAACTCTTTTCTATATTCTATGCAAATTTCCCACCGCGAATCATCAAGGTGCCATAGAAGTCGCTGAGGATTTTCAAATCAGTTAAAAATAGTGCCCAAAAGTATGCCATAACATGTTTTAAAACCATTTACAATTAATGTGGGACCTAAAACATTTGATTGCATCCTTTTGGAGACCTTTAGTAGTTGATTTTGACTCCTTTAAGATTTATACAATTTTTTAAAAAGTGAAAACTAATGTTAGAAAATGTACAACCCAGGCTTATTGAGGACTACATATTATGCACCTGGAATAGAGGATTCCCCAGAGACTCCCTACGAATCCGCATAACCATGTCCGAAGCTCTCCAGGAGTCGCTTGCCCGCATCGAACTATTATGAAACTCGAAGGTGGAAGGTGCCACACGCACGGCAACGGGCCAGGGTCAGGTGCAGGGCCAGGTGCCAGTCCAGGTGCAGGTGCAGGTGCCGGTTCAGGGTCAGGCGCCGCCGAGGACGACACCGGCGACGGCGGCGGCAACCCATGCCAGGCGCCGCCAGCTGCTCTCCATGGCCAAGTGCCGCAGTCGCTCCATCCTACTCAACGATGAAGCGCCCACGCCGGAGGCAGCCTGCCCTGCACCAGCTCCGGCTCCAGTTCCTGCTCCAGTCCCCGCTCCTGCGAGTCCCTCGCCACAAGCCCCACAACAACAACAACAACAGAACTACTTACCTCAAACATCTTTGCTGAAAATCGAACCGTTCGTTCCTAGTTTTAATCAAAGACTACGCCGGCGTCCTATTGGTCGCTCCCATAGCACCCTAAGCCACAATGCCGTCCCGAAGCGTCCCGTGCAGCAGCAGCTCCAGCAGCAGCAGCAGATCCAGCAGCAGTCGGAGCTACAGGTTGGCCAGCAACAGCAGCTCAAGCGGAGCTATGCCGCCGCCGTCCAAATTCGCCAGCAACATCAGCGGAACTTGCCACGGGGCGTTGGCATCCAGCGTCAGCGCTCCAAGTCCACCTCCTCCTCGGCGGCCTCCAACAGCTGTCGCCCGGCCACGGCCGCTGCCACGCCCAACACGCTGGTGGGCAGCACAGGCGGAACGCTGGTCAGTGGAGCCATAGTCACGCCCCAGCCGAATGGCATCTGCCGGATCCAGCGGCTGGCCAAGGAGCGCGAGGAGCTGCCCGATCGCATCAACTACGATCGCCGCGGCCTGACCGCCATACCCATCTTTGAGCAGGAACCCAATCTGAGGCTGCTGTCGCTGCAGCATAACCTGATCAACACCTTCCACATACCCAAGGAGCTGCCACCGCCCCCGCCGCCTCCGCCAGCGATGGTCACGCCGAGGGAGGGGATTAATACCAATAACAAGCTGGGAGGTAAGTATCCATGTCCAAGTCCATTTTCCAACTGCAGATTTCCGTGAAAAAAATAGTAGAAATCTTCGAGGAATTCATGAAAATTATAAAGATCTTCCATGTCCTTGGTTTATTTTTATCTCCCAGAATACAACAACGCCAACGGGAGCAAGCAACTGCCGGAGGGAGGACGCACTGGCCTGCGGGGCCACCATACAGGCAGACTCACCCGCGCCATGACCAATGCCGGAAACCCGCACAACCACCGCCTGTCGCCGAAATCCGGCGGAAGTCCAGGATCGGGCAGCCCGCTGACCACTCAGGCGCTTGCCATTAACGGAGGTGGAGCCGCCGGACGCTCCAAGCTGGCCAAGAGGGGCTACAACTACGGCCAGGCGCAGCTGACCCCGCCGCCGGCACTGAGGATGCGTTACGGTCTGGAGAAGTCCAAGAGCTTCGTGAGCAGCAGCCTGCAGGCGATGAAGCACCAGCAGCAGCTGATCCAGCGGCGGGCGTTCCTCAATGCCAACAGAGGAGGGGGAGCGGGCCTGGCAGGAGGAGGGGCAGCCTGCAATCTCCTCCAGAGCTGCGACGAAGGCAGCGCCCTGCACAGCAGCAACCTGTCGCTGTGCGGCGGCTGCGGCGAGGAGGAGGACGCCCCCAGTGTGATGACCTCCATTTCGGCCCTGGAGCAGCTGAGCATCAAGAACAAGCAGCTGAGCCTGAGCGCCAGTTACGGGAGCATCTTCCAGCAGCTCGTTTTCCTGGACCTCTACGACAACCAGATAGAGAGGATAGCCAACTTGGACGGACTGCCCTCGCTCTCGGTCCTGCTGCTCGGCAAGAACAGGATCACGGACATTGGGGGGCTGTCGTCCCTGAAGGACTCCCTCAGAGTGCTGGACCTGCATGGAAACAAGCTCACCAGCCTGGGCAGCCGCATCAACTGCCTGCAGCAGCTCAAGTCCCTGAATCTGGCGGGGAATCAGATCCGTCAGATCAACCAGCAGGACTTCTTGGGCCTGCGCTGCCTGCGTGAGCTGAATCTGAAGAGGAACAAGCTGCGGCGGATCAACGGCTTCCAGCACCTGGTGGCTCTGGAGAGGCTGTGGCTGTGCCACAACGAGCTGCACCGGGTGGATGACATGGCCAGCATCGCGAGAGCCAGCCGTCTGCTAGAGGTCACCATCGAGAACAATCCCGTCTCGCTGGCGGGGGACTGCGTGTCCTTCCTGGTCTCATACCTCCCGCTGCTGCAGTCGCTCAGCCAGATGCCCATCACGGAGCAGGTGCGTCGCGCCGCGCTGGCCTGGCGCCAGCACAAGGAGCAGGCTCAAGCTGCTCCCGGCAGCTCCGAAGCATATCAGAGCATCCGCCGGGAGGAGGTGATATCCAATGCCCGCACCAACTGGGAGCTGCTGCGATCCCAGCAGACGGTCGTGGGTCGTCCCAAGAGCCGGCTGACCAGCGAGCTGGCCAAGATCAACGAGTCCAACGAAGGCCCGGCCGCCGAGGAGGCGGAGACGGAGTCCGAGGAGTCGCAGCAGCCCAAGGAGCTGATGGACGAGCTGCAGGCTCTGATCAAGCTGCCCCCGATAGCCCAGAACCTGAAGACGCCGCACGAGGAGGATGCCGGCTCCTCGGAGGCCTCTAGCCTGGGGCCCAATGTCGACTCCTGCTCCAGCTGCTACAGCACGGACAACGAGGAGGGTGCCAAGAACAAGCCGCAGACGCCACAGATGGATGAGAACTGCAACAAGGTGGTTTTAGTGGAGAAAAGTCCGCCGTCGCCTGCTCCAGCTCCTCCGGCTACCGCTCCATCGCCAGAAGTTGCTAAGGTGACACCTCCGCCTGTGGTGGCTTCCTCTCCATCGCCGCCTGCCTTGACCCTGACGCCGCCTGCTGCTCCTGGAACGCCAGTGCCCGGCGCTGCGCCTACCCCGCCACCAGCCGCAGTGACCAATACCCTGCCGGTGCCCGCCACGGCATCCTCCAGCATCAGTCGTCCGACCAGTAGCAAGCAGCGATCCAGGCACGCGCCCATCACCCAACTGGGACTGCAGATCAACCAGAGAGGCGGCGGCGGGGCATCCTCCAGGCGCTACATGGCTGGCAGCTTGGTGCGGGCTCAGACCGTGAGCAGCAGCACCAGCAACAGCAGCAGCTCCAACAGCACGGGTCGCGCCAAGGCCTCCAACAATGGCCTGACTCTGGTGGCCACACAAACGAAGGCGTCAACGAGTGCGTCGTCCAATCAGTCATCAGCGGGAACCGGCACAGCAGCCGGAGCAGGAGGCGGAGGAGCAGCGGCATCAGGAGCTGGAGCAGCAGCAGCTACGCCCACTGCCGCCATTACGGTGTCCAAGCCCAGCGCCGCTGAGCGGGAGAGAGAGCAAGGTGGCGATTACCTGATTGAGATCTGCGGAAGGTACTTGAACATCTATGGCCAGGGAGCCCTCCGCTTCATTGACAAGCAGTGGAACCCGGCCAAGGCCAACGATGTGCACACCCTGAACTTCAGCTACATCAACTTCAACAGCATCGTCTGCGTGCTGGCGAGGATCAAGCTGCGCTTCCCGCACGCCGAGCACTTCGTCTTCCGCGAAACGAACATCTCCTGCTTGGGACAACTCAATGGGCTGGCCGAGCTGCAGGGGCTGAGCAGCCTGCTCATCGATGCCGAGGGCAATGGCATCACCTTGAAGGAATCCTGGCGAGCGTATGCCATCTACAGGCTGTCGCACTGGGGACTGAAGCAGCTCAACGGGCAGGAGGTCACCGAGGCCGAGGTGGAGGCTGCCAATGCCACGTACGTGGGCCTCTCCGATCTGGTGCTGTGGTCCATGCCGGAGGTGATGCTGCAGCCGCTGTTGGCTCGCCTGCGCCTGGATGAGACCTGCACGGCCAGTAAGTTGTCGCCGAAGGAGTGGCTCCTCCGGCCGGACAACAAGTCTCTGCGGCTTGTGGTGGGCAAGGAGGCGCTTCAGTGGAAGAAGAACGCTGGGTCTGCAGCGGCAATCTCCTCCTCCTCCTCCATGGCCCTGAATCCGGCGACAGAAGCGGGCACCACTGCCATGGCGCCCAGTGCCCGGGATCGTGGCCGCCAGCACTTTGCCCTGCTGCTGGAGAACACCTGCAATGCTGTGGAGAAGCTGCACAAGCTGGAGACGCTCTGGCCGAGCATGCTCCTGGACATTGTGCGGAACACACTCCTGGACTACGCCCAGCTGGATGTCTACCTGCGAAACCTCATGTGCGAGCTGATGAAGTGAGGGAAGGGGTTCAGCGAAAAGTTATTAGTCATACTCTTGGCTTTTAGATAGAGGCGCACTGACATAGAGCAAATCATTATATTCCTACGATCCTAGGCATTTACATGTGTCCACGCGACCAATCCTGTAAAGCAGCTGCTTACAACTAGTCCAATTTTTATAAATATTTAACATTAAACTTGATTAAAGTGAGTACCAATCTAGAATGGCCAACACCGGAAATGCATTCGGGCGGGCTGAACCCTTTTTACATTATCCTCGAAATCCTTGCAATCCTCCTTCACAATCCGTTTTGCTTAAACCCTAGGATTAGAGTGGATCGGATGTCCGGGAATCCGAAGCTATTTTTGCTTAGGAAACTTTATAAACGGTAAAAAAAAAGTTGTATTTCAACGGAAAGCATATTAGGTGCCGGATTCTACCCTTTCTTTTAAAATTTTACGGCTTGACAATGCCGGAACCCAGACTCCTGCAAAATCTTTTCCGGCCCGCAAAAGAAAAGCTTATTTCCGATAGCCAAGGGAACAAGAAAAAGGGATTAACAGCAGTTTTGAGTGGTTCCGTTAACCAAAACAACCGTGTTTTTGCGCTGTACAGCACACTTTGGAGCTTTACAGCGATGATCGATTGCTAATGGCGTAGTTAACAGCGCTATGTTATTCTTTTACGTTCAGATAAATTTTAGGAGGGCAGAAATCCAGTTTGTTTTACGATAAGTTTATCTGTTATTATCTTTGCTGTCAGGCACTTTGACAGTGAGGGCAGCAACCGACCCTAAATTAAGTTAGCTTCCGAAAGTTTTTGGTCAGTTTAAGTTTCCTGGGCAAAACCGGGCTTGAAGTTCACAAGTAATCTTTAGATTCCCAAGATCGATCCACTCTAACTAAAATAATTCTACGCCCGAGGCTGAGCTTCCGCATCGTCGCCGGTGGTGGCCGGCTTTTGCGTTTTCTGCGCCTTATCCACATAGATATTCAGGATAGCCTCGATGCCCGGATAGAGCACAAAGTTGGTGGTCCTTATTTTCTTATCAATGAGGTATGACGTCACCGACTCCGTGTTGAAGGCGATGTCCAAGGCATCGCTATGCGTCACCTTGTCGAGCAGCGTGCGCTGCACTTTGATCACACAGTTCTCGAACCCATTAACCTTGATGCTCAGATCCAGATTGTAGGCGGCATCAATGTCCGGCCACCGCTGGGCTAGCACGTCCTCGCTCCACTGCAGCTCCTGGCTGGCGGGATTCAGTCTGCCCGGTGTGGCCACAAACCTGGACCACAGCTCGGAGGCGAAATGGGGAGCCATGGGCGCGAGCATGATGATCTGAGCGGCGAAAGCCCGCTCAAACTGCTTGCCATGCCGCAGGACGTGCTTTGGGGTGCGCTGGAACAGGTCTTTGGTCAGCATGGATCGGGGAAAGGGATCACAGTGGAGGAGCTCACCCTCAGAGAGTTGGTCAGTCCCTGCATTTTGGATATAGCCACGCTGAGTTGGTGGGCATGGCGGTAGTTGAAGGTGGCTCCCTTCACGTAAAAGTTACGGGCATCAAAGAGCTTGGCATCGTCGGCCAGGAACTCCTCGCTGGTGACATCAACCTCGGGGGCAGAAGCCTCCTCCCGAGCCGCCTGGAAGTCCTGCAGGGTCAGCCAGAGGCGCTTCTGCCAGTTCAGAATGCCAGGGAAGGCTGGGAGGATTTGGTTTGGATTGCTAGTTTCTAAATAAAGGAATTATAGTTAAGAGACTCACTTGCACTCGACCAATTGCGATGGGAGGTGGGCGCCACATCGGCCAGGATGATTAGGCGGGTGGTGTCCGTGCCGTACTCGTCGAACATGTCGCTGGGCTCCACTCCGTTCAGCTTTGACTTGGACATCTTCTCCCAGCCCATGACCACGGGCTCCTTGTTCTCCCTCAGCACCGCCTGGTTCTTCTTGGTGTTCACAATCTCCACCTCGGACTCGGGCACGTAGCGTCCGCTGCCCTTCACGCGGAAGGAGCGCCCCATGACCATGCCCTGGACCAGGAGGCGCGAGAAGGGTTCGCTGGTGGGCGACAGGCCGCAGCTGTGCAGGAAGTGGTTCATGAAGCGGGCGTAATAGAGATGCAGCACGGCGTGCTCCTTGCCCCCAATGTACAGGTCCACGGGCATGAACCTACTGGCCAGCTGGGGATCGAAGATGCGCTCGGGGTTCTGGGCGTCCAGGTACCGCAGGTAGTACCAGGAGCTGTCCACGAACGTGTCCATGGTGTCGGTTTCGCGTCTCGCCTCCTTTTCCCCGCACTTTGGGCACTCGCAGAGGAAGGCTTCCTTTGGTGAATCCTTCGGCGGGAGTATTACTGGCAGCTGCTCCTCCGGCACAGGGACTGCTCCGCACTTGCTGCAGTGGACAATGGGAATGGGAGTGCCCCAGTAGCGTTGTCGCGAGATCAGCCAGTCCTGCAGCTTGGAGGAGACCCGATAGCCGCCCACATTGAGGCGCGTGGCGGCCTGGAGCACCTCCTTCCTCAACAGCTCCCAGTTGCCCGGGTTGAGGGTGGCCTCCTCGGCGCCGTTGCAGCTAAATGCCAGTCCGTATGACTCCCACAGCTCCTTGTCCTCGCCGCGGAAACTGGGCGCCGCCAGGTAGACATCGCACTTTGCCGGAAAGTTCACCTCGTCGCCAAAGACCACGGGCATTGTGGTGCCTGCAAAGGGGTTCTCCACGCTGAGGCTGCTCGCGTCCTTCAGCTGCGACAGATGGTGCTTGCTGCGGAGCACGAGGAAGGCGTTGGGATCCTTCAGGTGCTCCGGATGAGCGGTCCACACGCGCAGCAGTCCGGAGGCGGAAGTGAGCAGAGTGAAGGCGTGCCCGTCGCACTCCCCAATCCAGTGCCGCTGCAGGTTGATTATGTCCCGCCAGTCACGCAACGTGGGATCCTCCAGTCCGTCTAGCAGCTGCTTGGCGTAGGCACTCGTCCGGATGAACCACTGGCGGAGCAGCTTCTTCTCAACCTTGGCCCCCGAGCGCCAAGAGCAGCCGTTGGCGTCCACCTGTTCGTCGGCGAGCACGGTCTTGTCCACGGGATCCCAGTTGACGAGTGCTTCGTTCTGGTAGGCCAGTCCGCGGCGGTGCAGCATGAGGAACAGGTGCTGTGTCCACTTGTAGTATTGCGGAGTGCAGGTGGACAGCTCATGGTTCCAGTCGAAGGAGCAGCCCAGTCGCTTCAGCTGCTCCTTCATCTGACCAATGTTCTGTTCTGTCCACGATGCGGGCTCCACACCGCGTTGATTGGCAGCATTCTCGGCCGGCAGTCCGAAGGAATCCCAGCCCATGGGCTGGAACACATTCTTGCCGCACATCCGCTGAAATCTGGCCACCGAATCTGCAATTGTGTAGACGCGTACATGGCCCATGTGGAGATTTCCCGAGGGATACGGGAACATCGATAGTACGTAGTACTTGTCCTGGGCCTCTTTGGGGTTGAACTGGCCACCGCTGAGCTGATCCCGCCAGTGCCCCTCAATCCGGTGCTTTACATCGTTTGTAAGCTCCACATTCTGCAATTACAGAGAGTTTAATATTATTCCGGCTTCTGATTTCCGCACTCACCTCAGCTCCCGTGCAGCTTTGGGTGAGCAGGCGGCGCCAAGTGCTCCGATAAAGCCCCCTCCAGGGACTAGTGCATTTCAAAGTCTGCATTATGGAGCTTTTAATTGATTAAATAGCACATTTGAATTCACGGCTATTAAATAACAAATTCATAAAACTCCAACAGTCGAACAGCTGTTTACCAAACAGAGTGGCCACTTCGCTCGCCTAGACAATTATTGCTCCCGACATTTTTGGCGGGAAGCATTCCTGACTTACTGGCAAGCCTAAGCCCAGGGCTGCATTCCTGATGTGCCGCGCACTACGGTAACCTTTTGCATTTTGCTGTCGATTTTCGCCTAGGTGGCAGCGTCATCGCTGCATTTTGCAAAAAAAAAAAAGCACACAAAATTTTCACAGGGCGAGGCAGTGTGAAAAAATCCAATTGCACACGTTTAACCAAGTGAAATTGACTAAAAACCATCGAGGGACATGGGTGACTCCCTGGAGAACGCCGATACATCGGTGGATCCGGGCGTAAATGTGTCCATAGCCAACTACGATGCATTTGCGAACTACCTTCGCAAGGCGGTGACCATTTTGCTGCCGGAGGAGGATGTGGTTCCCGCATCTCTGAATAGTGCTCTGGATGACCCCGTCAACCAGGAGACCATCCGGAAGTTCCTCTCCGATCCGCAAGTGCAGGCGCTCTACGTTCAGCGAAACTGCATCAAAGGTAGGATCAAGAATTGTGCCTCGCTGGCAAACTTGGGGGGATAAAGTGCACTTGCACAAAATGGCGTCTTTCAGCGAAGATAAAAAAGTTTAGAAGCTTTTACCTTGTTCTTGTTTGTTAAAAGACCTCAAATTGTTAGTTTCTTATCGTTAAATGAGTCATTTTTAAGTATGGTTGCTGAATACGCAATGAGTTTGTTAAAAATCAATCTACCAGATGGTTTTGTTGAATTCCAATAAGGAAGTCTGGTTGGCTCTGCATATAGACTGTTGAATACCCTACCATTTGTGGTATGCAGTGTGGAGATAATAATAGTACAGCATAAGTGTTAGCATTTATTAGCTAAAATGTTTTCTCAATTGTTCAACTGTCCTTCGTTAATTTTAATTTGTGGATTTAGTTTGAAATTTGTATGATCAGAAAGTTCATATCTTCAGTAACTAATAAGTAAGCTGATATTTTTCTAAACAAATCGATCTTCGCTACTTATCCAATATTCAAACAATATTTTTAATATTATATTATATTTGAGCTTTTTAATTTTTATTAGCAAACCGAAATATATATATCCCAAGAGTCACAATGTTCTAAGCTAAGTCATACTGCCGATTAGATAGGGTATAGAACAAGTTTCTGCGCATGACGTCAGCACATCTGACTCACACTCCGATATCGATATCGATAAATTCCGCCGAACCGATAACTGCAATCAGCTGTGCTGCCATTTGCCGGCTTCTGTTTGTTTACAAACAAAGTGGCGGAAAGCAGGGAACAGCTGTTGCCGGCACAGCAACAAGTTTGTTTACGGAAGCGACCTTGGAGGCTGCTGATTCGTCGGGTGTTCGTTGACTTGCTCGCGACTTTGGGGCCGACATTGACATTGGCCGAAGGCAAGGTAATGGCACTGGCAATGGCAATGGGAGGCGTTCGTGGCATTGGCGGCAGGGCCACATGTGTGGGAGCAATGACAGCGTCAAGGTCCAGCCTTGAGCGCACGAATTTCGAAGGTTTTTCCCTTGGCCGCTAAATTTCCGGAGGTCGACGCCTTGATAGTGAAATGGTGTCAGTGCCGTGCCATTGAGCACCAATGCCAAATGGGCCGTGTTAAATGTGGGTGAGTGGGAAGAAGTTGGGTCAGTCAGGCGTTACTACAAATATAGGTGCTGATAATAGTATATGTAGCTATAATATACGATTAAGATAATGTAAGGCAGCAGGAAAGTACTATAAAAATATATTTTCCCCCACAGAGGAGGGCGAGCAGCCGGCGGAGGGCGAGGAGGAGAAGGAGCAGATCACCTACCAGATCAGCAACGATGTCCACTTCACCAACAGCCGCATGGCCTCGCTGGCCTGCATCAAGCGGGGCGTGGTCGTGGAGGCGGACAAGTCGATCCACTCGCAGCTGCGGCTGATCAACTTCTCGGACGGATCGCCGTACGAGACGCTGCACGCGTTCATCAGCAAGTCCCTGGCGCCCTACTTCAAGTCGTACGTCAAGGAGTCGGGACGCGCCGATCGCGACGGCGACAAGATGGCTCCCTCCGTGGAGAAGAAGCTGGCCGAGCTGGAGATGGGGCTGCTGCACCTGCAGCAGAACATCGACATACCGGAGATCACGCTGACGGCCCACCAGAACGTCAACAATGTGATCCGCAAGTGCGCGGAGGATGGCCGCAAGGCCAAGGTGGCCGACTTTGGCGACAAGGTGGAGGATTCCTCGTTCCTGAATCAACTGCAGACGGGCGTCAATCGCTGGATAACCGAGATCAAGAAGGTCACGAAGCTGAACCGTGATCCGGGCTCGGGAACTGCCCTGCAGGTGGGTTATAAACATGGGGATTTATTCAATTAAATACTAACTCGATCTCCTTTCCCTTAGGAAATCTCCTTCTGGCTGAACCTGGAGCGTGCCCTGTACCGCATCCAGGAGAAGCGCGAGTCGCCGGAGGTGGCCCTGACCCTGGACATCCTGAAGCACGGCAAGCGCTTCCACGCCACTGTCTCCTTCGACACGGACACTGGCCTAAAGCAGGCCTTGGCCACCGTGGCCGACTACAATCCCCTGATGAAGGACTTTCCCATCAACGACCTTCTGTCGGCCACGGAGCTGGAGAAGATCCGGCCGGCCGTGCAGCAGATCTTCTCGCACCTGCGCAAGGTGCGCAACACCAAGTACCCCATTCAGCGGTGCCTCAAGCTCATCGAGGCCATCTCGCGGGACCTCTCGCAGCAGCTGCTCAAGGTGCTGGGCACCCGGCGCCTGATGCACATCCCCTTCGACGAGTTCGAGCGCGTGATGAACCAGTGCTTCGAGATCTTCAGCTGCTGGGACGACGAGTACGACAAGCTGCAGGGTCTCCTGCGCGACATCGTGAAGAAGAAGCGCGACGAGCACCTGAAGATGGTGTGGCGCGTCTCGCCGGCGCACAAGAAGCTGCAGACGCGCATGGAGCACATGCGCAAGTTCCGGCGCCAGCACGAGCAGCTTCGCACGGTCATCCTGCGCGTCCTGCGGCCCAACAAGCCGGCCGTTAGCGACGACGGCGGCGCCGCTGAGACCAAGCAGCCGTACAGCCTGGATGCGGCCGATGCCAACGCCATCGAGGAGGTGAACCTGGCCTATGAGAACGTCAAGGAGGTGGACTGCCTGGACATCACCAAGGAGGGCTCCGAGGCCTGGGAGGCGGCTGTCAAGCGCTACGAGGAGAAGATTGGTAAGTAATGCAATTTATGCTGATTCGTTGGGTTTTATAAACCAGAAACTCGCTCACAGATCGCGTGGAGACCCGCATCACGGCCCACCTGCGCGACCAACTGGGCACGGCCAAGAACGCCAACGAGATGTTCCGCATCTTCTCGCGCTTCAACGCGCTCTTCGTGCGCCCGCACATCCGAGGCGCCATTCGGGAGTACCAGACGCAGCTCATCCAGCGCGTCAAGGACGACATCGAGGCCCTGCACGAGAAGTTCAAGGTGCAGTATCCGCAGAGCAAGAGCTGCCGCCTGTCCTCGGTGCGCGATCTGCCGCCGGTGGCCGGCTCCATCATCTGGGCCCGCCAGATCGACAACCAGCTGACGATGTACCTGAAGCGCGTCGAGGACGTGCTCGGCAAGGGCTGGGAGACGCACATCGAGGGCCAGAAGCTGAAGGCCGACGGCGACAGCTTCCGGGCCAAGCTCTCCATCTCGGACGTGTTCCACGAGTGGGCCCGCAAGGTGCAGGAGCGCAACTTTGGCAGCACGGGCCGCATCTTCACCATCGAGTCCACCCGTTCGCGCATCGGTCGCGGCAATGTCCTGCGTCTGAGGGTTAACTTCCTGCCGGAGATTATCACCCTGGCCAAGGAGGTGCGCAATATCAAGAACCTGGGATTCAGGTAGGGATTGAGGAGCTCTCTTTGTTGCACTAACCTATTTGTAATTGACTCATATTCCCGCAGAGTTCCACTCACCATTGTGAACAAGGCGCACCAGGCCAACCAGATCTATCCGTATGCTATTTCCCTGATTGAGAGCGTTCGCACCTACGAACGCACCTTGGAGAAGGTGAGCTTGGTTTGCTGAAGGCTGTAATCAGACGAAGTCGGGGGGAATGGGTTTAAGAAAAGGTATCCAGTTGTAAATCTAAATGTAAATTAATTAGAAAAGGGTTAAATAAGCCACAACCAAGATGATTCGTCTGAGATCAGCCTTATATACATACATATATTTCATTCCACACCTTTGCCCAGCTCTTACCATCCACAAACACACACACTGTCACTCCCACGAAGTCACCATGCTGCTCTATTCTCTTGCATCGCTTTGTTCCCGGCGTGCAGCTTGAATCTTGCTAATACCACCACACACCTTGAACACTTTACACCTCACACTCTTGAGCCATCAATGTTCACCTTAGCCTTAGACTAGTGTTGGGTTGCTCATGAGTGAGTGAACAAAAAAGAGTTGTTCACTAAACTGATTGAGAGAACATCTTCCTTACAATTTGTTCTTTTTGTTCACTTGTTCAGTTTTGCTCTCTTGCTCATTATTGCTCAGTTGTTCAATTTTGTTCAGCTAGTCTTTTTGGTTACTTTTTTGTTCAGTAACTCTTTTTTTATATGGTATTTTTTGGGCATTGTTCTTTTAAATTCGAATTGCCGGTCATAGAGGTGGTGATGTTTTTGGAAGAAACATCGATGTTTTAATAAAAAAAACAAACAAATTAACAAAATGCAATTATTTAACTTTTTACGATTTGTTTAATACATTTTTTATGAATTTAACAACGGTTATTAGTTTAACTAATATGTAACATATGGGTTTTTTAGTCGTAGAAATCCAGTGCTCAGTGGTCTGCTTATGAACAGTTAATAAACAGGCAATGAACAGTGAACAAGTGAGCAACTGAGCAACTGAGCAATGAGCAGTAAACAAGTGAGCAAAATGAGTGAGTTGACTCTTTTGAAAAAAAAGAGCAAGTGATCATGTTCACCCAAATGAGCAGTATTTACCCAACACTACCTTAGACCCACGATATCCGCTCTTGAACTAAACCAACCGACAACCAACAACCTTTCTTTCATGCAGCTTAATAATAGGAGTCTAGCACAAAATTCCGTATTCAAGGTAGTGTCGTTTGTGTCCCCCAAAAGTTGTTGTTTATTCCGTTTTTATCTGCAACCTCCACTTGGTTTTCTAGTTTAGTTTCGAGTTTTGTTCAATTCCCGCATGCCAGTAAAGTCACTTGTTCGAACCTCTTTTGAGGCCTCACGCTAATGGAATGTCTCTCATCTAGATCGAGGATCGCGCCAGCATTGTGCCACTGGTGGCCGGACTGCGCAAGGATGTCCTCAACCTGGTATCCGAGGGCATCGGCCTGATTTGGGAGTCCTACAAGCTGGATCCGTACGTGCTGCGCCTGTCGGAGTGTGTGACGCAGTTCCAGGAGAAGGTAAGTCAGCTTGAGGCCCCTGATTCCCTTGATTCTATTGAATCAATCCCCGCTAGGTGGACGACCTGCTGGTTGTGGAGGAGCAGCTGGACGTGGACGTGCGCTCGCTCGAGACCTGTCCCTACAGTGCGGCCACCTTTGTGGAGATCCTGTCCAAGATCCAGCACGCCGTGGACGACCTCTCGCTGCGTCAGTACTCCAATCTGAGTGTGTGGGTCACCCGGCTGGACGAGGAGGTGGAGAAGAAGCTGGCCCTGCGCCTGCAGGCGGGCATCCAGGCCTGGACGGAGGCTCTGACCGGGAACAAGAAGGAGGTGGACACCTCCATGGACACCGATGCCCCGGCCCAGCCCACGCACAAGCTGGGCGGCGAGCCGCAGATCCAGAACGCCGTGCACGAGATCCGCATCACCAACCAGCAGATGTACCTGTACCCCTCCATCGAGGAGGCCCGCTTCCAGATCATGCAGCAGTTCTTTGCCTGGCAGGCCATCGTCACCTCGCAGGTGCGCCTGCAGAGCACGCGCTACCAGGTGGGCCTGGAGAAGCCCGTCTCGCAGACCTACCGCAACCTGCTGACCAAGCTGCCCGAGGGCAGGATCCTGGAGAACGCCTACGGCGCCATCGAGCACAAGGTGGGCGAGGTGCGCAACTACGTGGACGAGTGGCTGCGCTACCAGAGCCTGTGGGACCTGCAGGCGGACACCCTGTACGGCCGCCTGGGCGAGGACGTGAACCTGTGGATCAAGTGCCTCAACGACATCAAGCAGTCGCGCACCACCTTCGACACGTCGGACACGCGGCGCGCCTACGGGCCCATCATCATCGACTACGCCAAGGTGCAGGCCAAGGTGACGCTCAAGTACGACTCGTGGCACAAGGAGGCGCTGGGCAAGTTCGGCACCCTACTGGGCACCGAGATGAGCAGCTTCCACGGCAAGGTGTCCAAGTCGCGGACGGACCTGGAGATGCAGAGCATCGAGGCGGCCAGCACCTCGGACGCCGTGAGCTTCATCACCTACGTGCAGTCGCTGAAGAAGGACATGATCGCCTGGGACAAACAGGTGGAGGTGTTCCGCGAGGCGCAGCGCATCCTGGAGCGGCAGCGCTTCCAGTTCCCCAGCAACTGGCTGCACGTGGACAACATCGAGGGCGAGTGGTCGGCCTTCAACGAGATCATCAAGCGCAAGGACACGGCCATCCAGACGCAGGTGGCCAGCCTGCAGGCCAAGATCGTGGCCGAGGACAAGGCCGTGGAGACGCGCACCGTGGACTTCCTCAACGACTGGGAGAAGACCAAGCCCACCGGCGGCAAGATCCGGCCGGACGACGCCCTGCAGCAGCTGCAGATCTTCGAGAGCAAGTACTCGCGCCTCAAGGAGGAGCGCGACAACGTGGCCAAGGCCAAGGAGGCCCTCGAGCTGCAGGAGTCGGCGGTGCCCAACAACAGCGCCGAGCGCATGAACGTCGCGCTCGAGGAGCTGCAGGACCTGCGCGGCGTCTGGGGCGAGCTGTCCAAGGTCTGGACCCAGATCGACGAGACGCGCGAGAAGCCCTGGCTGTCCGTGCAGCCCCGCAAGCTGCGCCAGCAGCTGGAGGCCATGATGGCGCAGCTGAAGGAGCTGCCCGCCCGCCTGCGCATGTACGAGTCGTACGAGTACGTGAAGAAGCTCATCCAGAGCTACATCAAGGTCAACATGCTGATCGTTGAGCTCAAGTCGGACGCGCTGAAGGAGCGCCACTGGAAGCAGCTGACCAGGCAGCTGCGCGTCAACTGGGTCATCTCGGACCTCACCCTGGGCCAGGTGTGGGACGTGAACCTGCAGAAGAACGAGGGCGTGGTCAAGGACATCATCCTGGTGGCCCAGGGCGAGATGGCGCTCGAGGAGTTCCTCAAGCAGGTGCGCGAGTCCTGGCAGAACTACGAGCTGGACCTGATCAACTACCAGAACAAGTGCCGCATCATCCGCGGCTGGGACGACCTCTTTAACAAGGTCAAGGAGCACATCAACTCGGTGGCCGCCATGAAGCTCTCGCCCTACTACAAGGTCTTCGAGGAGGAGGCCCTCACCTGGGAGGAGAAGCTGAACAGGATCAACGCCCTCTTCGACGTCTGGATCGACGTGCAGCGCCGCTGGGTCTACCTCGAGGGCATCTTCTCGGGCAGCGCCGACATCAAGACCCTGCTCCCCGTGGAGACCTCGCGCTTCCAGAGCATCAGCTCCGAGTTCCTGGGGCTCATGAAGAAGGTGACCAAGTCGCCCAAGGTGATGGACGTCCTCAACATTCCCGCCGTCCAGCGGTCCCTGGAGCGCCTGGCCGATCTCCTCGGCAAGATCCAGAAGGCCCTGGGCGAGTACCTGGAGCGCGAGCGCACCTCCTTCCCGCGCTTCTACTTCGTGGGCGACGAGGACCTGCTGGAGATCATCGGCAACAGCAAGAACATCGCCCGCCTGCAGAAGCACTTCAAGAAGATGTTCGCCGGCGTGGCGGCCATCCTGCTCAACGAGGAGAACAACGTCATCCTGGGCATCTCGTCGCGCGAGGGCGAGGAGGTGCACTTCATCAACCCCGTGTCCACCGTGGAGCACCCCAAGATCAACGAGTGGCTGTCGCTGGTGGAGAAGCAGATGCGCTTCACCCTGGCCTCGCTGCTGGCCCAGGCCGTGCAGGACATCAAGCAGTTCCGGGACGGCAAGATCGACCCGCAGGCCTACATGGAGTGGTGCGACAAGTACCAAGCCCAGATCGTGGTCCTCGCCGCCCAGATCCTCTGGTCCGAGGACGTGGAGGCTGCCCTGCAGCAGGCCTCGGAGAGCAACCACGCCAAGCCCATGCAGCGCGTCCTGGGCAACGTGGAGAGCACCCTGAACGTGCTGGCCGACTCGGTGCTGCAGGAGCAGCCGCCGCTGCGGCGCCGCAAGCTGGAGCACCTGATCAACGAGTTCGTGCACAAGCGAACTGTCACCCGGAGGCTGATCACCAACGGCGTGACCTCGCCTAAGTCCTTCCAGTGGCTGTGCGAGATGCGCTTCTACTTCGACCCGCGCCAGACCGAGGTCCTGCAGCAGCTGACCATCCACATGGCCAACGCCCGCTTCTTCTACGGCTTCGAGTACCTGGGCGTGCAGGATCGCCTCGTGCAGACGCCGCTCACGGACCGCTGCTACCTGACCATGACCCAGGCGCTGGAGTCGCGCCTGGGAGGCTCGCCCTTCGGCCCGGCGGGCACGGGCAAGACGGAGTCGGTGAAGGCGCTGGGCAACCAGCTCGGGCGCTTCGTTCTGGTCTTCAACTGCGACGAGACCTTCGACTTCCAGGCCATGGGCCGCATCTTCGTCGGCCTCTGCCAGGTGGGCGCCTGGGGCTGCTTCGACGAGTTCAATCGCCTGGAGGAGCGCATGCTCTCCGCCTGCTCGCAGCAGATCCAGACCATCCAGGAGGCCCTCAAGTACGAGATGGACAGCAACAAGGAGAGCATCACCGTGGAGCTGGTGGGCAAGCAGGTGCGCGTCTCGCCCGACATGGCCATCTTCATCACCATGAACCCGGGCTACGCCGGGCGCTCCAATCTGCCGGACAACCTCAAGAAGCTCTTCCGCTCGCTGGCCATGACCACGCCCGATCGCCAGCTGATCGCCGAGGTGATGCTCTTCTCGCAGGGATTCCGCTCCGCGGAGAAGCTGGCCTGCAAGATCGTGCCCTTCTTCAAGCTCTGCGACGAGCAGCTCTCCAACCAGAGCCACTACGACTTCGGTCTACGTGCGTTGAAGTCCGTCCTGATCTCGGCCGGCAACGTGAAGCGCGACCGCATCATGAAGATCAAGGAGCAGATGCGCCAGCGCAGCGACGAGGACATCGACGAGGCCTCCATTGCCGAGAACCTGCCCGAGCAGGAGATCCTCATCCAGTCCGTGTGCGAGACCATGGTGCCCAAGCTGGTGGCCGAGGACATTCCGCTGCTCTTCTCGCTCCTGAGCGACGTCTTCCCCAACGTGGGCTACACACGCGCCGAGATGAAGGGGCTGAAGGAGGAGATCCGCAAGGTGTGCCAGGAGGACTACCTGGTCTGCGGCGAGGGCGACGAGCAGGGCGCTGCCTGGATGGAGAAGGTGAGTCGATGGGGCTTGGGTTTGGGTCGGAGTAAATCGATTTATGGGATAATAACTAAGAAAAGGGTGGAAAGTTGTCCTTTGCCACAGTCTAAACTTTCAAGAGAAACTTTTATTTTGGTGGCCCTTTCGCTCTCTTAAAAACATCGTATCCAGAGGGATAAGAGAGGGATTGAGAGTCAGTCGTAGATTTTGTTATTTTGCTTGTTGACAAATTAGACTGTTTGAAAAGTCCCGGGCCTGACTAGGAAGTATATTTATAGATTTATACCAAACCCTTATTGTTTTTTAAAGGTACACACCTTCAAAACAACATATCGAAAGTGAGATAGGGATTAGTGAATTAGTTATTTAAAGAGAGTAAATGAAGTGTCATCAAGTGAGTGACTTTGTTTAACATGGAACAAAATGAGTTTCGGGTTTTGATAAAACATTATTATTTGAGAGGCCAAACGGCTAAAGAAACAAAGGAGAAGCTTGATAAGTATTACGTCACATCTGCACCATCAAATACAACTGTTAAGAGATGGATACAAGAGTTTAAACTTGGTCTTACAAGCACAAGTGATGAACCTCGTTCAGGAAGGCCTTCAGATGCAACAAAACCAGAAGTGATTAAACAATTATTGGAATTAGTGACTGACGACAGCAAACTCAAAGTGCGTGAACTTTCGGAGATGCTAAAGATCTCAACTGGAAGTGTACATAACATTTTGCATACCTATTTAAATATGAAAAATCTATGTGGGCAATGGGTACCGCGCGTGCTCACAGGAGTTTATGCGCCGTTTTGTGACCGTTAATAAAGCCTGGATCCACCATACACCAGAGACCAGTCAACAACTGATCCAAAGCGTCAGAAAACGCAATATTCTGCTGGCAAGGTTATGGCGACAGTTTTTTGGAATGTTCGCGGTACTATCCATATTGACTACTTGGAAAAAGGAAAAGCAATCAATGCTTAGTACTCTAGTAACTTATTGGATCGGTTTGATGCAGATCTCAAAGCTAAACGACCACATTTGGCTAAAAAGAAAATTCTTTTTCACCAAGACACTGAAGCAGCTCACAAAGCGATTAAAACGATGAGCCGAATAACTGAATTGCGGTCTGAATTGGTTGCCCACCCACCCTATTCTCCAGATATGGCTCCCTGTGATTACTACTTGTTTCCAGACCTCAAGAGATGGCTCGCTGGCAAGCGATTCTACTCAAATGAAGAAGTTATTGCTGAAACAAACACTTATTTTGAGGAGTTTTCTGCCGGCTACAATAGGAAAGGCATTGAGCTTTTAGAAACTCGCTGGAACAAGTGTATTGAGCTGGAAGGAAACTATGTTGAAGAATAAAAGTTAATCCTCGCATAAAAATATTGTCTTATTGCCTAGGCCCGGGACTTTTCAAACAACCTAGTAAATCCTCATTTCAATAATAGCTTTGCAATCTGGAAGTCTAAAGTTTAATTAATTTAGTTAAAGTCATTCAAAATTTCTTTCCGCTCTTTATGGTTTCTTTTTGAATCCCAATAAATCGAGAAAACCAATTGGGCATGGTGTGAAATGCACTTGTAATCCACTTCATATAACCATTCGCCTCACACATGCTTGCTAACCGTCAGGGACTCGGCTCCACTTGGGTGGACAAAGTAACTAAAACTGATCCTCCAGGTGTGATCTATGTTAGTGCTAACAATCCGCTTGCTATCCTAGGTGCTGCAACTGTACCAGATCTCCAACCTGAACCACGGACTCATGATGGTGGGCCCCTCGGGCTCTGGCAAGTCCACCGCCTGGCGGACCCTGCTGAAGGCGCTGGAGCGCTTCGAGGGCGTTGAGGGGGTGGCCCATGTCATCGATCCCAAGGCCATTTCCAAGGAGGCCCTGTACGGTGTCCTGGATCCCAACACACGCGAGTGGACCGACGGCCTGTTCACGCACATCCTGCGCAAGATCATCGACAACGTGCGCGGCGAGATCAACAAGCGGCAGTGGATCATCTTCGACGGCGACGTGGACCCCGAGTGGGTGGAGAACCTGAACTCGGTGCTGGACGACAACAAGCTGCTGACGCTGCCCAACGGGGAGCGCCTCTCGCTGCCTCCGAATGTGCGAGTGATGTTCGAGGTGCAGGACCTGAAGTTCGCCACCCTGGCCACCGTCTCCCGCTGCGGCATGGTGTGGTTCTCGGAGGACGTGCTCTCCACGGAGATGATCTTCGAGAACTATCTGTCGCGGCTGCGCAGCATTCCCCTGGAGGACGGCGACGAGGACTTTGTGGGCGTAATGAAGCCGGCCAAGGACAAGGAGGAGGAGGTGTCGCCCTCGCTGCAGGTGCAGCGCGACATTGCCCTGCTGCTGCAGCCCTTCTTCTCCGCCGACGGCATCGTGGTGCGCACTTTGGAGTACGCCATGGACCAGGAGCACATCATGGACTTCACCCGCCTGCGGGCCCTCAGCTCGCTCTTCTCCATGCTGAACCAGTCGGCCCGGAACGTGCTCAACTTCAACTCGCAGCACCCGGACTTCCCCTGCTCCGCCGACCAGCTGGAGCACTACATACCCAAGGCCCTGGTCTACTCTGTGCTCTGGTCCTTCGCCGGCGATGCCAAGCTCAAGGTTCGCACCGATCTGGGTGACTTTGTGCGCAGTGTGACCACGGTGCCGCTCCCGGGAGCCGCCGGCGCCCCCATCATTGACTTCGAGGTGAACATGAGCGGCGACTGGGTGCCGTGGAGCAACAAGGTGCCGGTCATCGAGGTGGAGACGCACAAGGTGGCCTCGCCGGACATCGTGGTGCCCACGCTGGACACCGTGCGCCACGAGTCGCTGCTCTACACCTGGCTGGCCGAGCACAAGCCGCTGGTGCTCTGCGGTCCCCCCGGCTCCGGCAAGACCATGACCCTATTCTCCGCCCTTCGCGCCCTCCCCGACATGGAGGTAGTGGGCCTGAACTTCTCGTCGGCCACCACGCCGGAGCTGCTCCTGAAGACCTTCGACCACTACTGCGAGTACCGCAAGACGCCCAACGGGGTCGTCCTCTCGCCCGTGCAGATTGGCAAGTGGCTGGTCCTCTTCTGCGACGAGATCAACCTGCCGGACATGGACAGCTACGGCACGCAGCGCGTCATCTCGTTCCTGCGCCAGCTGGTGGAGCACAAGGGCTTCTACCGGGCCAGCGACCAGGCGTGGGTCTCGCTGGAGCGCATCCAGTTCGTGGGCGCCTGCAACCCGCCCACTGACCCAGGTCGCAAGCCGCTCTCGCACCGCTTCTTGCGCCACGTGCCCATCATCTACGTGGACTATCCGGGGGAGACGTCGCTGAAGCAGATCTACGGCACCTTCTCGCGGGCCATGCTCCGCCTGATGCCGGCGCTGCGCGGCTACGCCGAGCCCCTGACCAACGCCATGGTGGAGTTCTACCTGGCCTCGCAGGACCGCTTCACGCAGGACATGCAGCCGCACTACGTCTACTCGCCGCGCGAGATGACCCGCTGGGTGCGCGGCATCTGCGAGGCCATCCGTCCGCTGGACTCGCTGCCCGTCGAGGGGCTGGTGCGTCTCTGGGCCCACGAGGCCCTGCGCCTGTTCCAGGACCGACTGGTGGACGACTCGGAGCGGCGGTGGACCAACGAGAACATCGACATTGTGGGGCACAAGCACTTCCCGGGCATCAACCAGGAGGAGGCCCTGCAGCGCCCGATCCTGTACAGCAACTGGCTGAGCAAGGACTACATGCCGGTGAACCGCGAGGAGCTGAGGGACTACGTGCGCGCCCGGCTCAAGGTGTTCTACGAGGAGGAGCTGGACGTGCCGCTGGTGCTCTTCGACGAGGTGCTCGACCACGTGCTCCGCATCGATCGTATCTTCCGCCAGCCGCAGGGCCACCTGCTGCTCATCGGAGTCTCGGGGGCGGGCAAGACCACGCTCTCGCGGTTCGTGGCCTGGATGAACGGGCTGTCCATCTTCCAGATCAAGGTGCACAACAAGTACACCAGCGAGGACTTTGACGAGGATCTGCGTTGCGTTTTGCGTAGATCTGGCTGCAAGGACGAGAAGATCGCCTTCATCCTGGACGAGTCGAACGTGCTGGACTCGGGCTTCCTGGAGCGCATGAACACGCTGCTGGCCAACGGCGAGGTGCCCGGCCTGTTCGAGGGCGACGAGTACACCACGCTGATGACGCAGTGCAAGGAGGGCGCCCAGCGCGAGGGCCTCATGCTGGACTCCAGCGACGAGCTGTACAAGTGGTTCACCCAGCAGGTGATGCGCAACCTGCACGTGGTCTTCACCATGAACCCCTCCACCGACGGCCTCAAGGACCGCGCCGCCACCTCGCCGGCCCTGTTCAACCGCTGCGTCCTCAACTGGTTCGGCGACTGGTCTGACTCGGCCCTCTTCCAGGTGGGCAAGGAGTTCACCACGCGCGTGGACCTCGAGAAGCCCAACTGGCACGCGCCGGACTTCTTCCCCTCCGTCTGCCCCCTGGTTCCGGCCAGCCCCAACCACCGCGACGCCGTCATCAACTCGTGCGTGTACGTCCACCAGACCCTGCACCAGGCCAACGCTCGGCTGGCCAAGAGGGGCGGACGCACCATGGCGGTGACTCCGCGCCACTACCTCGACTTTATCCACCACTTTGTCAAGCTGTACAACGAGAAGCGCAGCGACCTGGAGGAGCAGCAGCTCCACCTCAACGTCGGCCTCAACAAGATCGCCGAGACCGTGGAGCAGGTGGAGGAGATGCAGAAGTCGCTGGCGGTGAAGAAGCAGGAGCTGCAGGCCAAGAACGAGGCGGCCAACGCCAAGCTCAAGCAGATGTTCCAGGACCAGCAGGAGGCCGAGAAGAAGAAAATCCAGTCGCAGGAGATACAGATCCGACTGGCCGACCAGACCGTGAAGATCGAGGAGAAGCGCAAGTACGTGATGGCGGACCTGGCCCAGGTGGAACCGGCTGTGATCGAGGCACAACAAGGTAGGTTCTTGTGGCAATCGCATAGTGTTAAGACTAAGGTATTCCTAAGTTATTACCTTTTCTTCTCTCCTATAATAAGTGTAGAAATAAGCGAATATTTATACTTAATGCCGTGTGTTTAATATCGAAACCCCGCACTCAATTCACGGTCGCCATCCTCACTCCCACCTCCCACCTTCTACGCCCACAGCCGTTAGCTCGATCAAAAAGAAACACCTGGCCGAGGTGCGATCCATGGCCAATCCCCCGGCCGTGGTCAAGCTGGCGTTGGAGTCGGTATGCGAGCTGCTCAACGAGAGTGCCACCGACTGGAAGGCCATTAGGGGCATCCTAGTCAAAGACAGCTTCATCTCCTCGATCGTTAACTTGGAGACTGACAAGATCACGTACGCAACTCTTTCTACTCTCTCTCTAGCATCATCACGATATCATCATCCAGCACAAACGTTGTCCAAACCTCAACCCCCCTGATTAATCAGTCGATCATTGAATATATAATCCCCATTCGTACCACCATAACTACAACATACTCTATATATACATATGTACAAGAAACACCAACGCATACGCAGTGCACTGGCAACACACTCAACCCACCATAACCCCCTACTACTTACTCTATATTCGTATATGTTGTGATATATTTAAAATGACCAAGGACATTAGAATCTTCAAGATGAGTAACGCCATACGATATTTTTGTGCAAGCGAAGAGAGAGCGGAATATTCGTCGCCAGCTGAAAAACAGCTTGCATATTGCAAACCAAATGTATGACCGTTCTGCATCTTAGTGCTCTTTGGTATGACCAAGGACATTAGAATCTTCAAGATGAGTAACGCCATATGATATTTTGGAAATACATTCTATTTTTAGATCTTTACGCTCAAAGAGCTGGCTCTAGGCTATCTTAAAAAATTTATCATGAGCCAGAGAGAGAGAGCTCGTATTATTAAGCATTCTAAATGTGTACGCACACATACGCTCTTGCTTGCTCTGTGCATATAAAAGCGCATTATATTTTTAGATATTTCCACTCTCAACTTTGAGCAAGCGAAGAGAGAGCGGCATATTCGTCGTCAGCTGAAAAATAGCTTGCATACTGCAAATCAAATGTATGGCCGTTCGGCATTTTGGTGATTATATTGGTCTTTGGTATGACTTTCTGTGTTTGTGAAACTAAAGACTGAAGATGGAAAATAGTTAAGATAGGTTTGGTTCGGCTTGCCGAATTCTTTGTACTCTTGCGGGGATTCCTTGAACTGAAATTGGTTTTGGAAATAACAATAGTGTCATAATGAATCCTTGCAAGAGTATGAATAATATTTAACTAGCCGAAGCGTCGTAACCCTGAACCGGAGCCAGGCATCGGTGGTCTCTAGTACTTAACTTTAGCTGGTAAACGTAGCCTAATCTTATAACGATTGTTGTGCTCAACCACATAGTACATATATTAATTCTGATCCTTCATGTTAACGAATCGATTGAATCAACCAACTAACCGACGACGACTTGCAGCGGTCAAGTCCATACGCAAGCAACAGCTCGTTGAGGTGCGAACCATGGCTAACCCGCCGTCGGTGGTCAAATTGGCTCTCGAATCGATCTGCCTGCTGCTGGGCGAGAATGCGACCGATTGGAAATCGATACGCGCCGTGATCATGCGCGAAAATTTCATAAATTCAATTGTATCTAACTTTGGTACAGAGAACATAACGTAAGCATGAAATTTATACCAATTTATATTCGTTCTCGTTCCCGTTCCCGTTGATGTTTATTGCCATAGTTTTGAGCGTAGAAATTGGATTTTATTTGAGTTGTTGATTTCGTTTTACTTCCTGTAGTCTTGTTTCTTGAATTTGTTTAGTTATGGTTTGTAAATACATATTTAAATCTTAATTTAATTTATAATTCCAACTAATCTCGGTTATTGGCTGTAACTTCTGTTCTGTTCTGGCTTCTCCTTGGTTTTGGTCAAATTAACCGCCGATTCATAGTAATCCGACTGCTTTGCCTGCTTAATTCATTCAATTAACTTGTCGATAACACTATTATTACTTGCTAATATATTATAAACATCCCAACAATGACAGCGACGATGTGCGCGAGAAGATGAAGTCCAAGTACCTGAGCAATCCGGACTACAACTTCGAGAAGGTGAATCGCGCCAGCATGGCCTGCGGGCCCATGGTCAAGTGGGCCATTGCCCAGATCGAGTACGCCGACATGCTGAAGCGCGTGGAGCCGCTGCGCGAGGAGCTGCGCTCGCTGGAGGAGCAGGCCGACGTGAACCTGGCCAGTGCCAAGGAGACCAAGGATCTGGTGGAGCAGCTGGAGCGCAGCATTGCCGCCTACAAGGAGGAGTACGCCCAGCTCATCTCGCAGGCGCAGGCCATCAAGACGGACCTGGAGAACGTGCAGGCCAAGGTGGATCGCTCCATCGCGCTGCTCAAGAGCCTGAACATCGAGCGCGAGCGCTGGGAGTCGACCAGCGAGACCTTCAAGTCCCAGATGTCTACCATTGTCGGCGACGTGCTGCTCTCGGCCGCCTTCATAGCCTACGGCGGCTACTTCGACCAGCACTACCGGCTGAACCTGTTCACCACCTGGTCGCAGCACCTGCAGGCGGCCAGCATCCAGTACCGGGCGGACATAGCGCGTACGGAGTACCTGTCCAATCCGGACGAGCGGCTGCGCTGGCAGGCCAACGCCCTGCCCACGGACGACCTGTGCACGGAGAACGCCATCATGCTGAAGCGCTTCAACCGCTACCCGCTGATCATCGACCCCTCGGGCCAGGCCACCACCTTCCTGCTCAACGAGTACGCGGGCAAGAAGATCACCAAGACCTCGTTCCTGGACGACTCCTTCCGCAAGAACCTGGAGTCGGCGCTGCGCTTCGGCAATCCCCTGCTGGTGCAGGACGTGGAGAACTACGACCCGATTCTCAACCCGGTGCTCAATCGCGAGCTGCGCCGCACGGGCGGCCGCGTGCTCATCACGCTCGGCGACCAGGACATTGATCTGTCGCCCTCGTTCGTCATCTTCCTGTCCACGCGCGACCCCACCGTCGAGTTCCCGCCGGACATCTGCTCGCGGGTCACGTTCGTGAACTTCACGGTCACGCGCAGCTCCCTGCAGTCACAGTGCCTCAACCAGGTGCTGAAGGCCGAGCGCCCGGACATCGACGAGAAGCGCTCCGACCTCCTGAAGCTGCAGGGCGAGTTCCGGCTGCGGCTGCGCCAGCTGGAGAAGAGCCTGCTGCAGGCGCTCAACGACGCCAAGGGCAAGATCCTGGACGACGACTCGGTGATCACCACGCTGGAGACGCTCAAGAAGGAGGCCTACGACATCAACCAGAAGGTGGACGAGACGGACAAGGTCATAGCCGAGATCGAGACGGTGTCGCAGCAGTACCTGCCACTGTCGGTGGCCTGCAGCAACATCTACTTCACCATGGACAGCCTCAACCAGGTGCACTTCCTCTACCAGTACTCCCTCAAGATGTTCCTCGACATCTTCTCCACGGTGCTCTACAACAACCCCAAGCTGGAGGGCCGGACCGACCACTCGGAGCGGCTGGGCATCGTGACCCGCGACCTGTTCCAGGTCTGCTACGAGCGCGTGGCCCGCGGAATGCTGCACAACGACCGCCTGACCTTCGCCCTGCTCATGTGCAAGATCCACCTGAAGGGCACCTCCGAGTCCAACCTGGACGCCGAGTTCAACTTCTTTCTGCGCAGCCGCGAGGGCCTGCTGGCCAACCCCACCCACGTGGAGGGTCTCTCCGGCGAGCAGATCGAGAGCGTCAACCGCCTGGCCACGCGGCTGCCCATCTTCCGGAAGCTGCTGGAGAAGGTCAGGGCCATACCCGAGCTGGGCGCCTGGCTGCAGCAGAGCTCGCCGGAGCAGGTGGTGCCCCAGCTGTGGGACGAGTCCAAGGCCCTCTCGCCCATCTCCAGCTCCGTGCACCAGCTGCTGCTGATCCAGGCCTTCCGGCCGGACCGCGTCATCGCCGCCGCCCACAACGTGGTCAACACGGTGCTCGGCGAGGACTTCATGCCCAACGCCGAGCAGGAGCTGGACTTCACCGCCGTGGTGGACAAGCAGCTGAACTGCAACACCCCGGCCCTCCTCTGCTCCGTGCCCGGCTTCGATGCCTCCGGCCGCGTGGACGATCTGGCCGCGGAGCAGAACAAGCAGATCTCCAGCATCGCCATCGGCTCCGCCGAGGGCTTCAACCAGGCGGAGCGCGCCATCAACATGGCCTGCAAGAGCGGGCGCTGGGTGCTCCTCAAGAACGTCCACCTGGCGCCGCAGTGGCTCGTGCAGCTGGAGAAGAAGATGCACTCGCTGCAGCCGCACTCGGGCTTCCGCCTATTCCTCACCATGGAGATCAATCCCAAGGTGCCGGTGAACCTGCTCCGTGCCGGACGCATCTTTGTGTTCGAGCCGCCGCCGGGCATCCGGGCGAACCTGCTACGCACCTTCTCCACGGTGCCGGCGGCGCGCATGATGAAGACCCCCAGCGAGCGGGCCCGCCTGTACTTCTTGCTGGCCTGGTTCCACGCCATCGTCCAGGAGCGCCTGCGCTACGTGCCGCTGGGCTGGGCCAAGAAGTACGAGTTCAACGAGTCGGACCTGCGCGTGGCCTGCGACACGCTGGACACCTGGATCGACACCACGGCCATGGGCCGCACCAACCTGCCGCCCGAGAAGGTGCCGTGGGACGCCCTCGTCACCCTCCTCTCGCAGTCCATCTACGGCGGCAAGATCGACAACGACTTCGACCAGCGCCTGCTGACCTCCTTCCTGAAGAAGCTCTTCACCGCCCGCAGCTTCGAGGCGGACTTTGCCCTGGTGGCCAATGTGGACGGGGCCTCCGGGGGCCTGCGGCACATCACCATGCCAGACGGCACGCGGCGCGACCACTTCCTGAAGTGGATCGAGAACCTCACCGATCGCCAGACGCCCTCGTGGCTCGGACTGCCCAACAACGCGGAGAAGGTGCTGCTCACCACCCGCGGCACCGATCTGGTGAGCAAGCTGCTCAAGATGCAGCAGCTGGAGGACGACGACGAGCTGGCCTACAGCGTGGAGGACCAGTCCGAGGCTGCCCTGGCGGTGGGCCGCGGCGAGGATGGCCGCCCCTCCTGGATGAAGACGCTGCACAACTCGGCCACGGCCTGGCTGGAACTGCTGCCGAAGAGCCTGCAGGTGCTCAAGCGCACAGTGGAGAACATCAAGGACCCGCTGTACCGCTACTTCGAGCGCGAGGTGACCAGCGGCGCCAGGCTGCTGCAGACGGTGATCCTGGATCTGCAGGACGTGGTGCTCATCTGCCAGGGCGAAAAGAAGCAGACGAACCACCACCGCTCCATGCTGTCGGAGCTGGTGCGCGGCATCATCCCCAAGGGCTGGAAGCGATACACGGTTCCGGCCGGCTGCACGGTGATCCAGTGGATTACGGACTTCAGCAACCGGGTGCAGCAGCTGCAGAAGGTGTCGCAGCTGGTCTCGCAGGCAGGCGCCAAGGAGCTGCAGGGCTTCCCCGTCTGGCTGGGCGGCCTGCTCAACCCGGAAGCCTACATCACCGCCACCAGGCAGTGCGTGGCCCAGGCCAACAGCTGGTCCCTGGAGGAGCTGGCCCTGGAGGTGACCATCACGGATGCCGGGCTGAAGACCGACCAGAAGGACTGCTGCTTTGGGGTGACCGGGTTGAAGCTGCAGGGCGCCCAGTGCAAGAACAACGAGCTGCTGCTGGCCTCCACCATCATGATGGATCTGCCCGTGACCATCCTAAAGTGGATGAAGTAAGTATACGGGAATGGCCGTTAAAGAGTCCTTTATTAATTCAATTTTCACCTCAAGGATCTCCTCGGAGCCGCGCATCAGCAAGCTGACCTTGCCGGTCTACTTGAACTCCACGCGCACCGAGCTGCTCTTCACCGTGGACCTGGCAGTGGCCGCTGGCCAGGACTCGCACAGCTTCTACGAGCGAGGCGTGGCCGTCCTGACCTCAACAGCCTTGAACTAAGTGCTCAGCACAGGCTGTATTATATCCCTTATATATCCATAAATTACTCAAAGCTTTTCCTTATCCCCATGTGCTTATGAAAATAGATTTTAAATCCATATTTTTTTAGCTTGAAAGTTCTGAATGAATGTCGAAATTATAAGTCTATTTTGATAAATTGAGAAGTTTTAAAGTATGTTTTCAAGTTTAAAGTCAGTATTTCGCATTTTAATAATGTTACCTATGAATTTTTTAAAAGGATTCCCAACTATTGATACCTTTGTTGCCTTGATTAGTGTTTGATAACTGGTCCCAATCCCTTAAAGCTTCCTAAAATATATATTTACTCCTAGCAACCCCAATCAGATCTTTCTATTTAAGCCTTTGGCGGGGAAGAGGGTTGATACCTATCCAGGACTATTTATAAATGGCAAGCTTCTTGAACAAAGAATCGAACACACATAGAGTGACAAGCCTAAAAGTATGCTACACTATTTATGCAAATGAAACATTTTAAGCTTGCAACAATCCTAAAAGTATGCCACACTTTTTATTAAAGAAGCTCCACTTTGTTCAAATAGAGCTTTTTTAAAAGCTCCACTTTGCTCAAATAGAGCTCTTTTAAAGCTCCGCTTCACTCAAATATGTCACCAGATCCACGATCTCAGGTTTTAAAAGAGCATGTGGTGGATCTGATGGGTTTATTGAACCTTTCACACAGGTTGAAAATTCGGCAGCGATGTGGATATTTCGAACAAAGAGCTCGGTGGCGTCGCCCATATCTTCTGGGGAGCTTAGGACCATGTTAAGCTTAACAAGCTAGTTAATTGCTGCTTGAAGCCGTGGAATGCTGGCGTTTTGAGGGAGAATATGCATCCTCCGGGAGAGCTGGTGAGCTGCAGTTCTTAGTTCGATTACCAAGGGGATCTGATCAGAGCTATGTTCCAAGCTTTCTGAGATAGAGATAAACTTAAAGCGAATCCCTCCAGAATCCCAGCAGAAGGCTGATATCTTTGCTGACAATTTAGAGAACAGATTTAAGCCGTTAAACCTAACTTCGATAGAAAATCGTATGCTTGTGCAAATGCGACTGGACAGGCCCTTTCAAATGGCTCTTCCCACAAAGCCTGTTACCCTAGAAGAAGTTGTGACACAGATCGGAAAGCTTAAAAACAAAAAAGCCCCAGGCGAGGACCTTATAGACAACAAAACGCTCAAGATTCTTTCCACCAAAGCTCTACTATTTATAGTCTTGTTGTTCAACAGCGTTTTAAGGCTGAGTCACTACCCAAGTTCATGGAAGAGTGCCATTATCACGATGATCCCCAAACCTGGAAAGCAACCCACCGAAGTTGATGCATACAGGCCAATAAGTCTCTTACCTGCATTGGGCAAAATGATGGAAAGAGTGATACTGGATCGGATCCTTGGACTAGAAAGTGTGAGCAGAGCTATTCCTAAGTGGCAGTTTGGTTTCCGAAAAAGTCACGGCACACCCGAACAGCTGCATCGCGTGGTCAATTTCGCTCTGGAAGCTATGGAAAGTAAAATGTGCACAGTTGCTGTATTTATGGATATACAACAAGCCTTTGATAGGGTATGGCATGACGGCCTCCTAAGCAAGCTAAAGATCCTACTAACGCCACAGCTTTTCCTCCTCATTCAGAGCTTCCTATCGGAAAGGAAATTTAGTGTTGTTGTCGATGGTGAAAAGTCGTCAAAACGTCCAATCTCAGCCGGTGTACCACAAGGCAGTGTACTAGGTCCGACACTTTACTCACTGTATACGTCAGATATGCCAGATTCCTGGGGTTGTACCGAAGTTGACGATGATGACATGCTCATCGCAACATACGCCGACGACACAGCAGTTATGGTCAGGAGTCCAAGCATAGACATTGCAACCTTGGGCCTGCAGGAGTACGTATCACGTTTTGAAGAATGGACAACAGAATGGAATATAGGCATAAACTGCAGCAAATGTGCTTGTGTCACATTCTCCACAAGGCCAAAGAGCTGCCCAGGCATTTCCATGCTCGGTTCTGTACTTCGTCACGAGTCCTACTACAAGTACCTTGGTGTGATTTTGGATAGAGGACTTACTTTCCAGAGGCACACAACAATGGTCAAGCAGACAGTGCTTTCAAAGGCAGCAAGTATGTCCTGGCTTCTTTCGTCAAGATATAAGCTCTCTCTGTCCAACAAAGTTCGGATTTATAAATCGATCCTTAGTCCAATCTGGAAATTGCATTGCAAGTCTACGGCATAGCGTCTAAGTCGAACCTAAACAAAATACGAGAAGCGCAAAGCAAGATTATAAGATCGATTTGTAATGGCCCCTGGTTCATGAGAACCAGAGATATTGAAAGAGATCTTAAAATCCCAAAGATAGGCGATGTATGTCGTGCACAGGCTGAAAATTACTTCAGACGCCTTGGCTCTCATCCTAACTCCCTGGCGAAGAGGCTAACATGGAGACCAACAAGAAGAAGACTAAAAAGAAATCACCCACATGACCTTCCATTAAGATACATTTAATACCTTAAAAGTCTAAGTCAAGACTGAAATTAATTAAGACTGAAATTAATTAATGTATACTCTTGTATACCAACATTTGTTACCCCCTATATTTACAACCTGCTCAAGCTGCCACATAGGTAGCAGTATACCCGTTAATTTTGAATAAATATACTTTTACAGGCTTGTAACAATCCCTTTTTTAAAGCTTCACTCAAACAGAGCTTTTTAAAGCTTAACTGGAACAGAGCTTTTTTTAAGTTTCACTCGAACACAGCTTTTTCAAAGCTCGATTTTGCTCAAATAGAGTTTTTTAAAAGCGCCAATTTGCCCAAATAGAGCTTTATTAAAGTTCTAATTCACTCGAATAGAGCCTTTTTAAAGCTCCACTTTGCTCACAAAGAGCTTTTTTTTAAGCTCCACTTTGCTCAAAAAGAGCTTTTTTAAAGCTCCAATTTGCTCAAATAGAGCTTTTTTAAAGCTCTACTTTACTCGAATAGAGGTTTTTAAAAGCACCACTTTGCTCAAATAGAGCTTTTTTAAAGCTCCACTTTGCTCAAATAGAGCTTTTTTAAAGCTCCACTTTGCTCAAACAGAGCTTTTTTAAAGCTCCACTTTGCTAAAATAGAGATTTTTTAAAGCTCCACTTTGCTCAAATAGAGCTTTTTTAAAGCTCCACTTTGCTTAAATAGGTCTTTTTTAAGTTACGTTCCTAAGCGAACACGAGGGCTTTTGTATCCTCTCTGATAGAGCTTTTTAAGATCAAATCTGATAGAGCTGATAGCTCTGAAAGAGAAACTCCACTCTGATAGGGCTTTTTAAAGCTCCACTCCGATAGAGCTTTTTTAAAGCTTGTAACAATATTTTTAATTTTTAGGCTTATAACAAGCCTAAAAGTATGCTGCACTATTTATTTAATATTTTTAGGCTTGTAACAAGCATAAAAGTATGCTACACTATTTATTCAATATTTAAAATGTAGCATATTTCTATGCTTGTTACAAGCCTAAAAGTATGCTACACTATTTATTCAATATTTATAATGTAGCTTGTAACAATATTTTTAATATTTAGGCTTGTAACAAGCCTTAAAGTATGCTGCACTATTTATTTAATATTTCTATGCTTGTAAAAAGCCTAAAAGTATGCTTCACTATTTATTCAAAAAATTTTATGGAGCTTGTAACAGGCCTAAAAGTATGCTACACTATTCAATATTTATAATTTTGCATATTTCTATGCTTGTAATAAGCCTAAAATTATGCTTCACTATTTATTAAATATTTTTTATGGAGCTTGTAACAAGCCTAAAAGTATGCTACACTATTTATTTAATGTTTTTAATTTTTAGGCTTGTAACAAGCCTAAAAGAGTACTACACTATTTTTTCAATATTTATAATGTAGCTTGTAACAATATTTTTAATATTTAGGCTTGTAACAAGCCTAAAAGTATGCTGCACTATTTATTTAATATTTTTAGGCTTGTAGCAAGCATAAAAGTATGCTACACTATTTATTAAATATTTAAAATGTAGCATATTTCTATGCTTGTAACAAGCCTAAAAGTATGCTACACTATTTATTCAATATTTTTAAGGCTTTAAAAGCTTTATCCGAGTGGAGCTTTACAAATCTCTTTCCGCGTGAAGCTTAAAAAAATCTATATTTGAGTGAAGCGGAGCTTTAAAAGAGCTCTATTTGCGCAAAGTGGAGCTTTAAAAAAGCTCTATTTGAGCAAAGTGGAGCTTTAAAAAAAGCTCTATTTGAGCAAAGTGGAGCTTTTAAAAAAGCTCTATTTGAGCAAAGTGGAGCTTTAAAAAATCTCTATTTGAGCAAAGTGGAGCTTTTAAAAAAGCTCTATTTGAGCAAAGTGGAGCTTTAAAAAAGCTCTATTTGAGCAAAGTAGAGCTTTAAAAAAGCTCCATTTGAGCAAAGTAGAGCTTTAAAAAAGCTCCATTTGAGCAAAGTGGAGCTTTAACAGAGCTTTTTAAAGCTCCACTTTGCTCAAAAGAGCTTTTTTAAAGCTCCACTTTGCTCAAAAGAGCTTTTTTAAAGCTCCACTTTGCTCAAAAGAGCTTTTTTAAAAGCTCCACTTTGCTCAAATAGAGCTTTTTTAAAGCTCCACTTTGCTCAAATAGAGCTTTTTTAAAGCTCCACTTTGCGCAAATAGAGCTCTTTTAAAGCTCCGCTTCACTCAAATATAGATTTTTTAAAGCTTCACGCGGAAAGAGATTTTTAAAGCTCCACTCGGATAAAGCTTTTAAAGCCTTAAAAATATTGAATAAATAGTGTAGCATACTTTTAGGCTTGTTACAAGCATAGAAATATGCTACATTTTAAATATTTAATAAATAGTGTAGCATACTTTTATGCTTGCTACAAGCCTAAAAATATTAAATAAATAGTGCAGCATACTTTTAGGCTTGTTACAAGCCTAAATATTAAAAATATTTTTTTTTTTTTTTTTTTTTAACGTTTGTAAATGTGGAAATTTATTCTTTTGATTAGCGCTCTGCTACCCAACTGGCAGCTTAATCTAATCGGTTTTAACAATATATACAAAAATTAGTCTAAGCGTTACTTAGGACTAGAAGAATTTCATATTTTTTTTTTTTTTTTTTTTTAAGTAATATTTACGGTGGTAGAAATACTATGTCAAGATCCGGTCCGGTAGGTCTTGAGGGTGGTGTCGTTTCAGTCTTCTTTTGACTCGATTACTTCCGTCGGCGCTGTTTATAGCGGCAGCACCAAGTTTTCTGGCTAGGGTATTGGGGTGCTCGTTTAGCCTGTCCATGTATTTCCGAGCCAGTTCTTGCAGCTTGTCTCCAAGTTTGGGCACGTTGAGATCTCGTTCGATGTCTCTGGTTCTCATAAACCACGGAGCTCCAGAGATCCTTCGAAGTGTTTTCGCTTGTAAAACCCGGATTTTGTTGAGGTTGGTTTTTGCAGCGATGCCATAAACTTGGAGTCCGTAGAAGAGACTTGGTGCCAATATGGATTTGTATATTTGGACTTTACAGCCAAGTGCTAGCTTGTTACGTGGTGCGAGAAGCCAGGCCATCCGAGCAGCTTTAGTCCTGAAGGAGTGCTGGATGCAAGTAATGTGCCTGCCAAAAGTGAGTTTTTTGTCCAAGGTGACACCGAGGTACTTGTAACTAGAAAGGGCTCTGATTGGACTTTCGTTGAGGCTGACTCCAGGGCAGCTACTTCGGCGATTGGTGAACGTAACATTGGCACATTTATCTGCATTTATTCGAATGTTCCAGTTCATGGCCCATTGGTGAAATGCGTCCAGGTACTCTTGTAAAGCAAATGTGGCAGCCAAAATACTTTTGCTTTTTGTCATGACAGCAGTGTCATCAGCGTAGGTCGCAATTAGCACGTCTCGTTCTTCGACTTCAGTTATCGGAGTTTGTGTGGGCATGTCTGAGGCAAAAATGGAGTATAGAGTAGGGCCGAGGACGCTACCTTGAGGAACTCCAGCAGAGATCGGTTTGGTGGGCGACTTGTACCCATCTGCCGATACGTGGAAAGTGCGCTCTTCCAGAAAGCTTTTCACGAGCTGGAACAGTTGTGGCGTAAAGATACTTTTGGCTTTGTATAGGAGCCCAGGGTGCCACACTCTATCAAAAGCCTGTTGGATGTCAAGGAAGGCAGCAACTGCATACTCCTTCTTTTCTAAGGCTTCTAGAGCAAAATTGACAACTCTGTGCAATTGCTCAGGAGTTCCATGTCGAAGACGGAAGCCGAACTGGAATTCCGGGATCGAATTATTGACGTTCTCGTAGGTGAGTAGCCTGTTCAGGATCAGCCTTTCCATGATTTTTCCCAGGGATGGTAGAAGACTGATGGGCCTGTATGAGTCAACGTCAGTCGGCGATTTTCCTGGTTTTGGAATCATAATTATATTTGCCGATTTCCAAACTTTCGGGAAGTATCCAACATTTAGTACGCTGTTGAACAGCGACACCAGGAATTGCAAGGCTTGATCCGGTAAGAGACGAATCGTCCTGTTGTCCAACAGATCTTCACCTGGAGCTTTCTTCAGTGGAAGTTTACCTACAATGTCTTTCACCTCTATCAATGAGACAGGATTAGCAGGCAGGCTCATTTGAAATGGAGATTCCAGGAACTCTTCAACTTGTTGACGTGTGCTTTCAGGCGAGTAGTCATAGGGCTTAAAACGTTCCTCGAGGTTATTAGCGAACGCTTCAGCTTTTTCTAGGCTCGTACGGCACCAGCCACCTAAAGGGTTTCTAATTGCCGACTTTGGGGTGGGCTGAGCCTTGTACCGTTTTGTGATACGCCAAAGCGAGTAGTTAGAACTAGCGTCTGAGTCCAAATTTTCTAAGAAGCTGTCTATAGATTCTTGTTTTCTTCGGGCAAGCGCCTTGCTTAGACAGTTAGCCAGCCGGTTATGAATCCGATGGATTCGGGCGTCTCCCGTTCTGGCATATTCCCTTCTTACTCTTCGCTTTAGATTGAGAAGTGCTCCTATTCTGGGTGGTAGCTGGGGATGTCTAAAAGTATCTGTATTGTGGCGATTTCTGGGTGCAGCTATCTCTGCAGCCTGGCTTATCACGCGCATGAAAAGGTTGATGGCATTATCAATGTCAGAAGGATCCTGGATTTGTATGTTAGCCTCGCTGAGCTGTTCTAGGTAGGCCTTAAAAGCGTTTATATTAGCACCTCTTGCAAGGAGTCGTGGGTGCTGCGGTTTTTTCACAGGTGTGGCATGCAGTGTGGCCAGGATAGGAATGTGGTCCGAGGAGAGTTCATGAAGTGACCTTATTTGTAGCCTGTCTATAGCGTATCCATTAGTTATGAAAAAATCAAGCGCTGTTGGTGTTAACAGGGGGTTGTATGAGTAAAAAGTGGGTTCACCCGTGGCAAGTACTTGGTAATGCCCATTTGCAATGGCTTCTTGTAACTGCTTGCCCCTGCTGCAGGCTCGTGAGTTTCCCCACCATGCATGTTTGGCATTATAATCACCGCCAGCAATAAATTTCCTGCCAAGTCCTGCCAGCAGGGACTCAAATTCTGACTGAGTCCATCTTTCTGCTGGTGGCAGGTATAACGCCGCTAATGTGACATTACCTTCTGAAGTCTGTAGTTGGACGCTTGCTATCTGTCTGTCGTTGCTAGAGGCGGAGGGCAGGGGATTGTGACTGAGGGAATCCTTTATAATGACTGCTGAGCCACCTCTGCAGTTTCCACTGGGGTGATAAGCATGATAGGTAAGATAGCCTGGTAAGTAGATGCGCTGACCATCGCGCATGTGAGTTTCTGTGGCAAGCATTATGTCTATGTTATGAGCGCTGAGGAATAATCGGAGCTCTTCAGATGTTCTGACTAATCCATCAGCATTCCACAATCCGATATTTAAAGCTGGTTGGATCATTTGGGTAATCGTGCAATGAGAACCTGAACAATCTCTCTGAAAGCCTTGTTGGACTCAGCGTTTTCCTGCAACAGCTTAAATAGAGTGTCAAGTTTGGTATTGATATCGCGGATGGCATTATCTATAGCTGTGAACTTATGGCTGAGCCTAGGGTCGGAAGAAGAGCTTGCGTTCATCTGCAGGGTTGGGCCAGTTCTTGGCTGCATATCCTTGGGTCGAGCTATATCAGCATACGATTTATTCGTTCTTAACGCCTCAGCTGGTATGAACCCACGCGAGGCGCGTTGTGGATCATTGGTTTTTGGGAGTCTAGGCCTCGGCTTTTGTTTTTTATTTTTTTCTATTCTGACTGGGCAGACTTTGTCTGTCGAGGCGTGGTTACCGCCACAGTTTACGCACAAGCATGTTTCGCTTACACAGAGCATGGAACCAGTAACATGAGGGCCACTACACTTACCACAAACAGGGTCAAGTACGCAGTAATTTTTTGAGTGTCCAAAAATTTGGCATCTTTGGCATTGAAGTAATTCCTTTCTTCGGGAAGCACGCTCGACAGTTACTCGGTATCTCCCTAGTTGTGTAATTTTTAGGGACTCTGCTACTTTTGCAGACTGCTTGAGGTTGACATAAAACAAATTTTGCCTAGTTTTATGATTTATCATAGCTTCGTTATCATCCTCGTTGACCTGTACGTTTTTCCAATCAGTCTTTTTGGGGCAGTATGTGTTAAGTACCTCAAAGCCGTTGTCAGTGAATCCCTGTTCTATCAGAGATTTCGGTACGTTTGGGTGTAATCCTTTGAGCACTACTCTGTAGGCCTTGTCATCTTTTAGCTGATGGTGCCAAAATTGGCAGTTAAGAGTTGTCAGTGTTTTTACAGTTACCCGAAATGCGTCAGAGTTGGCTGTATATATTCTGAAAACCCCAAATTTCGAAGTGCGAATGTTGTAGTTTGATGAGCCAATGCTAAGATCAAGAGAGTTTTCCAATAAGACCGGATCGCTTACGTTCGGTACACAAATAGCAGGGATCTTGTTAGATTTTGCAGGTTGATCATCACCACCAAGGACACCTGTATCGCCATTGATAGAGTCAGCATCCTCCAGATCCAGTTCCATTTGTTCTGCTTCAGCAGCCAGAATCGCGAATTGGTTGTCACCCAGTGCCAATGAAGAAGCGGATTCGGCCGGCTTGTTGACCGGCTTAGCGGCCTGCAATTTAGTTTTGCGGGTCGGGGGCGGAGTAAGTACTTGTGAAGAGGGCTGAACCACGTCTTTGCGTTTTCGGCTGACATTTCGTCCAGTAGTTTGGAACAGGCATTTCGAATTACTTGTTTTGTTCGCCAACGGAGTTATTTCATTTGTCAGCGGAGTCATAGTCGAGCAAATGCTGCTGGCCGCGGTTGCAGCCACGGTGTACGTAGAAGAACTGCCCAAGGCAGTTTGAGCGTTTGAGATAGTGCAGGTAACACTAGTAGTAGAGTTACTGCTAATTGTCACCATTGGGCTGGTGATCGGTAATTGATCAGGCATACTTGCAAGTAAGACAGATGGATCTGAGTGGCGGGCGCGGATTTGGGCTCTTATTTCTCCAGGGTCTGCACCAGCTATACTTCTCATCTTCTCAAATTTATCGCTCCTATTGCTAGGCTGCGAGTGAGCAGATGACTCTTCCATTATTCTCAATTGTCTTTATACTTAAGACGTATGAAGCAATTGATATTCACAATTTCCAATCAAATGTCTGCAAGATAAGTTGTAAACAACCTCCCGCTTACGCAGCGCGCAGAGCGAGGGGTAAAAGCAACACGCTTTGATTCTCGCTTATCGCTGTTGGATCTCGAGACAATAACAGCCACCGCTTTGCAGTGACCAAAAATAGACTTCGTGTGCACGATGTACACACGGGCGGTAACGAGGCCTAAGCTAGATTACTTGAGGTAATTAATGAACACACGTCTTTACTCCACGAATGCTGGGGGGCAACTGATTAAAAATATTGTTACAAGCTACATTATAAATATTGAAAAAATAGTGTAGTATTCTTTTAGGCTTGTTACAAGCCTAAAAATTAAAAACATTGAATAAATAGTGTAGCATACTTTTAGGCTTGTTACAAGCTCCATAAAAAATATTTAATAAATAGTGAAGCATACTTTTAGGCTTATTACAAGCATAGAAATATGCAAAATTATAAATATTGAATAGTGTAGCATACTTTTAGGCTTGTTACAAGCTCCATAAAAATTTTTTTGAATAAATAGTGAAGCATACTTTTAGGCTTGTTACAAGTATAGAAATATTAAATAAATAGTGCAGCATACTTTAAGGCTTGTTACAAGCCTAAATATTAAAAATATTGTTACAAACTAATATTGAATAAATAGTGTAGCATACTTTTAGGCTTGTTACAAGCATAGAAATATGCTACATTTTAAATATTGAATAAATAGTGTAGCATACTTTTATGCTTGTTACAAGCCTAAAAATATTAAATAAATAGTGCAGCATACTTTTAGGCTTGTTATAAGCCTAAAAATTAAAAATATTGTTACAAGCTTTAAAAAAGCTCTATCCGAGTGGAGCTTTAAAAAGCCCTATCATAGTGGAGCTTCAAAAAGCTCTATCAGATTTGATCTTAAAATGCTCTATCAGGGAGGATACAAAAGCCCTCGTGTCCGCTTAGGAACGTAACTTACAAGCTGTTGTTGCTGCTTTGCTTGTTCATAGCAGGCAAATCGTGTAAGAGAGAGCTAGATAGAGAGAAATAAAACCGCCCTGGAAGCTTTCTTTTTTTTGTCTGTGCTTTCGATGGTTTTTATATTTTTTTGTCTACTCTTGTCAGCTTCCTGGGACAGATACACATAAATACTTCAAATATAATATATGTATATATCGTAAGTATTATAGTACAGTTAAAGTCCTGTCTTAATACTACCAAATTTTTACAATGGAACACCACAGTGCTCAATGTGTCGCAGTCAAAGTTAAAACGGACCAAGTTGCCATAGCGTCTATTTATTGTCCTCCAAACTTCCAACACACCAGCGACGACTTCAGAAAAAATTTATAATTGCCGAAGAATGGAATGCACACCATCGACTTTGGGGCTCTCGAAATTCTACAATCACCGGAAGAGCAGACTGTATTCTTAGTTCTAATATCCAAGTCCTTGCAACCGGAGGGCCCACGCATTGCCCGTACAGCCAACGCACGGCATCAGCAATCGACTTTTCCATATATGGAGGGATTCGCTTTAAGTTTATCTCTATCTCAGAAAGCTTGGAACATAGCTCTGATCAGATCCCCTTGGTAATCGAACTAAGAACTGCTGCTCACAAGCTCTCCCGGAGGATGCATATTCTCCCTCAAAACGCCAGCATTCCACGGCTTCAAGCAGCAATTAACTAGCTTGTTAAGCTTAACATGGTCCTAAGCTCCCCAGAAGATATGGGCGACGCCACCGAGCTCTTTGTCGGTCGAGACACCCAGCCGACAAAAGAACTTATTGTCGTGCTGAGGACGATCTCAAGAAGAAGAACTAAAAATGCTGAAAAATGTATGCTTCCACAAAACCGTATGGGCTTAACCTCTCAGAAAACTAACAACACCAGAAGAAGACTCAAAAGAATACACCCTTTTGACCTACCGCACAGAATAATCTAAACCTCCACACCTAACCTGACATTCTCCACTTATTTATATCCCACAACACTTTCTTACACCTTCACAATATTTATATTATTATACCCTTGCAGAGGGTATTATAATTTTGCCATGATATTTGCAACGCAGTGAAGGAGGCATCTCCAACCCCATAAAGTTTATATATTATTGATCAGCATCACCAGCCGAGTCGATCTAGCCATGTCCGTCTGTCTGTCTATCGGTTTCTACGCGAACTAGTCTCTCAGTTTTTGAGCTATCAAGCTCAAATTTTTACCTTAGTCTTATTTCTTTAGCACGCAGTATATATGTCGGAACGGCCGAAATCAGACCACTATATCCTATAGCTGCCATAGGAATGATGGCGAATTAAATGTAATACAAATTTGAACTTCTCTGTTTTTAAACGTATTTCTTTAAATTTCAAGATATAGCGGTTTTTACGGTTTTAGACGGTCTTACGGTTTTAATTTTATTAAGATCGGCCACTATATCATATAGCTGCCATAGAAGCGATCGGTCGATTTATAAGAAAAAGGAAAATTCTACATATAAAATGTAAAATTTACAAAATTTACAAAATTCGATATTTTTTCAACATTACTAAAATGGATCTACTTTCAATGATCCAATTGCAGACTGCAAGGGTATACAAACTTCGGTTTACCGAAGTTAGCTTTCTTTCTTTTTCTATTTAACACCGGCCAACAGTATGGTAAAAGTAGATACAAGAAAGTAACAGAAAAAATAAAACACTATGACTAGACTCAGACACAGTAATAAACCGAAAAAAAAGAAATCTCATGGTTTTGGGAAGCCAGCTCTCGAGAGGTTTGGGTCCACGAAGAGCTTATAGTCTTATATGCGTTAAAGGTGGGGTGAAATTTGATAAAACCTATATTATCATTTGCGGTTGTTCTCCCAAAGCGCCCTCTATATGTTGAGTTTAAGGAAAAGGTCCTGGCTGGGAAGGGTGAAATGTTAGGGGTGGGTTCAGTTGTCGAAAAGTGGTTACAGTTCGCTGGGTACTGGGAACGGTTCAATATCTCAGTAGGTGGCGCTTAAAGCCATCCATTATTGTTATTTTTATACCAAGAAATACATGATGAATCCAATTAGAAGGGCACTTGGCTTTGTAGATGGAACTGCTGCTGATTCCAATCTAAAGTACATTAGAATACCCAAGTGTCTGACCAATTACATGCTGTGAGGATTACGTGGAGGTGTTCCCCAACGGAGCTGCCCCGCTGTTTATTCTCGGCTGATCGTTAAGCGTGCAAACATGCCCAGTTGCCTCACCCAGAGACTTTCGGTTTCTAGCCGGGCTCTGGGTTGCCGGAGAGCAAAGCCCATCTGTCGGGTGAGGTCTGGACGACCACAAGATGCGCTGCAACTGCAGTTCGCCGGCTCCCATGTGGCGCTGCTTAAGCTACTTAAGCGTAATTGCAGTAAATGCAAATTTTCGCAAATTATTCGAGTAATGACCGCTCATTGGCGGGTTCTATATAAAGGCCTCCGGGTGGAAGCAATCCCCTCAAAGCTTCGAGAGCAATCGGTTTCGACATGTCGCTGGGAGTCCTGCAACTGCTGAGCGTTATCCTGCTGATGGATCCAGCCGAGGTGGTCTCTGGTCCTCCCCAAGCCAGGGATCTGCCCACCCAGAGCCTGGACGAGTTCCGGCAGAGGTACTTGCTGCCGCTGATCTCCTCGGACACCAGGAACTGCAGCCTGAACGCGTGCGAATCGCTGGGCATCGTCTCCCAGCTGCTGATGCTCATCAACGCGATGCCCAATGGAACGCAGACAGCCTCCGGGGGCCAAAAGCCGGGCAAGTCCAAGCCAAATGGACAGGCCAATGGGGATGGAAATGGCGGCGAAGTCAACGCCATGTCGCATCTGGCCAACTTTGATCTGGTGAAGAGGGTGCGCCAGATCGAGAGTCGCCTCCGGTCCGTGGAGCAGCCCATCTGGCACCTGGCCACCGGCAGCCAGATCGAGTGGAACCATTGCACCTCGGGCGTGTGTCGCTGCAATCCGGACACCAAGAGCTTCACCTGCTGGAATACGAACCTCAAGTCGGTGCCGGTCACCCAGGTGATACCCATGAATATGGTCAACATGTGAGCTGCAGAACTGCCTTTCTTGGAGGAGTTGCTTACGTATGTTCCCGTCATCCCTTAGAGACCTTTCCCGGAACATCCTTTCCACGCTGCACAAGGACACTTTTCGAGGGCTGACGCTGCTGAAGGAGCTGGATATATCGCATAATGTCCTTGACTTTCTGCCCTTTGACTTGTTCCAGGATCTGGATAGCCTGCTCATTTTGTGAGTGTTTAATCTTTAATAGGATTGCTTTCGGATAATATTATATGAAAAATACAGACGCATCCAAAACAATCAGCTGGAGGACATTGACCCGCGCACCTTCTGGAAGCTCCGCAACATGAATATCCTGGATCTGAGCAAAAACGAGATTGGGATGCTCCCCGAATCGATCTTCTACCATGCCCAGCGACTCACCGTGATCAATCTGTGCGACAACAAGATCAACAACTTCCCGCCCAACCTACTGAGGGATCAGCTAATGCTGGAGGAGCTGGACATGTCACGGAACAGAATTGAAGAGCTGAACTCGGGCAGTAGCCATTACCTGACCAAGCTGAAGAACCTGGATCTTGGATGGAATCAAATATGTAACAGAAAAATGTTATTAATATTTGTTAAATAATATTATTTAATATTACTTATACTTCATTTCCCAGCCAAGATCGATGATGATTTCTTTGTGGGATTGAAGAGTCTGCGGACTCTGACCCTGCACAACAATCGCATTTCCACGCTGTCGGGCACCTTATTCAATAATCTGGCCAATTTGGTTACCTTGGACTTGACCATGAATCGGATAAGTCATGTGATTATCTATATCTAAATTAATGACTATTATTATTAAGGTAATGCACTCCTTCCCTAGATCGATGGCCATGCCTTTGTGGAGCTGAAAAACCTCAATGAGCTGTTCTTGGGACAGAACGCTCTGTCCAGCATTCCGGCTAACCTGTTCTTGAATGTCAGTGCGCTCACCCGATTAACACTGTTCTCGAATAATCTCACCACTTTGGAAGCCGATGACTTCCAGGGGCTGAGCAACCTCAAGATTCTGCTGCTCAATAATAATATCCTCAAGAATTTCGATGCCGCGGCTTTCGGGCCGCTGACCGAACTGGAAAAACTGTGAGTTATAAGTCTAAAGTTTTTACCATTTAATTATTTTGTTCTTCAGCCGCATTGACTCCAACAAGCTGATGTTCCTGCCCCATGGAGCCTTGCATGGGCTGGAAAAACTAGTGGCCGTCAAGCTGGACAAGAATCCTTGGCACTGCGACTGCCGGGCCCTCTACCTGGCCAGGTGGATTCGCGAGTTCGTGCTGAAGCTCTGGGATGGACAGCAGCCCATGTGCCGAGGCCCCGGCGATTTAGGAGGTCACGAGGTGGGATTGCTGCGCTACGACGACCTCTGCGATGGGCAGTGGGCCAGCATGATATCCCTTTCCCCGCGGCTGCCCGTTCGAAAGCATCAAATCTCCACGCCCATGAACTACACGGACTACTTTAATCTCTATCTGAAACACATCTACAACGGCACCACTGATGAGGAGCTAAAGGAGGCCGAGATAACCAGCGTGGCCATCAAGAAGGTTCACGTTGATTAACGAAGGTAAAAGTAATGATTTTGTAGTATAAATGTAGCTTGAAATATGTTTATAAATTAAATGAATTAATTAACTGAAGATTAGTTTAATTTATTAACATATTTAAAGCTACATTAATTACATAAAGCTACAGATGAGCATTAAAGAAATCTATATTCAACTGTTAGATATAATTATAAATATATTTAATTGTAGAAATATTTAAATACTAAAAACGACAAACAAATAAGGAACTAAAAGGTTGTTGGTAACCTTAAAGAGTTTTAATGGTATTTAAATAAAATATGGCAATATGGAGTAAAAAGTGAAAAATTTGTATATTAAATAATTGGAAGAAAATTAATAAATTGTTTCATTTAAATAAGATTTTTAGTTTAATACCTTTCTTATCAGTAGTAAAAGTCTAAAGAAATTCATTATATTTCCTACTTTTCCAATACTTGTTCAATATTTGCCGTAGATGCAATTTCCTAATACATTAAAGATTATTCTTGCATCATCATCATAAAAGTCATCACCATACTTCTAAAAAGATCTCAAATTTCATTAGAATACTTAAAGTTTTGCATTCTCTTTAATGTGATTTCCACACTTGTGTCTGCAACAAAAGTTTGGTTCCCGCCGCCCATGCCAGCTCTCAAGTTTTCCACTTATTCTTGTCAAAACAAATTTAAAGTCAATTATGTATTTGCATGGCAGACATTTAGTATTAATTTGCAACCTCATGGGCAAATAAACCATCTTGGTGCACCTCCTCCCCGTATCTGTATGTACATATTCCGGCACGTCCTCGTTCCGAGTTTTGGTTCTTGGTTTGGGTTTTGGTTTTGGTTGGAGGAGAAACAGGAATTACGGGCCTGTCTCGGCCTCGCGTGCCGCTTTTTACCGGTGTCTGCGTTTGCGACAAGCTTTTTGCCCAACCAATTTATTGCTTCCGCCCGGCCCAGCCTAACTTCGTTCCAGGAGCTATCTCGGCTCCTAGCCGGGCTCACTAGCTCCACTCCGCCATATCATTCCCGTTTATAGTTGCTATTCCCGCTCTTCCTGCTCTTTTCCTGCCTTTTTGCCTTTTTGCCGTCGCCGTCCTTGCAATTTCCATGTGTTGACATTGCCGTGCTCCATTCACTTTCCCACTTGGGCCCGGCGTTTGCGCTGCCGGCTTCCTGTTGCCAGTTTAGCAGTTTCGGGTCTCCGGCTCTTCCGCCCACCATTTTCGGCGGGTCCCCGCGGTATTCCTGGTGTCGGGTCCCTGGCCATCCCTGGACAGGGACGGAGGCGTGTAGACAACGAATGCATTTTATAGAAAATTTGCAAGGCAAATATTAAAAATTGAATGCCGCCATTGTTGCCCTTGTTGTCGCATCGGCTGTTGTTGTTGGCTATTTGTTTGCGAGTTGTCTGCACTGAGAAAAAAGTTGTGAATATGTTTTAATGTATCGTTGTCCATATGAATATCATGATCTTTGAAACTATAAAAGCGAGGGCTATCTAATTTGGTAACAACATTTTAAGACAGCTATAATCTTGAATTCGGTAAAAAGTAATATATATATATTTTTTACTTTTTAGAGAATTCAATAAATATGTTATTGCGGTTGTACTGTGTAAATTTGAGTATAATAGGACAATAATCTAGGGAGTTATTAGACAATAAAGTTTCAACTTTATATTTCCATCTCGCTCGTATTCTCAATTACCTCAGATTGTTAGTTAAGTCTCGAACCATGGTTTCGAATTGAGGCGATCCAAAATGTTTTATTTTTATTTCTACGTTATTTTTATTAGTTTTATTTTTGAGTAATCGATACGGGAAGTCTTGGGAAACGAATTTTTCTTTAATAATCATGCACAAAGCTTTGGGTACCAGGTATTTTCTATTCGTGCACAAGCAACTATTGGCTTTCTAACTTGATATATATTGATTTATAGAAATGGAGAGAGCAATTTTCTTACAATCTTAACATTCCTAGGATATCTAGGTTCTTTTTATGATGTATGTATAGAGATATTTAAAAGAATAAGCACCCTGAAAGTTGACAAATGTAAAATTGAAATCACAAAATCTTTTTCGTGTCTCTAGCACTAACATGGATTTTAAAGGCCTAGAGCTATGACAGCCGTCGCTAAAAAAATGATATAAACATATATAGAACATGCAGTTTTTATCTGTGCAATATAAAGTTGAAAAGTGATTCGCTTTCTTCCTATGTGTGGCTGGGGGAATCGGCGCTGATTGCCTCTGAGTGGCTCGACTCCGCTTTCTGACACGGCTTCAAGAAAAAAATAACATAAATGTCAACCCTTTTCCACTCTTTCCCCGCCCTCCCAAAATACAACAATATGTAATCATATTTTTCTTTATACGCTACGCACGCGTCACTGTTAAATACGAGGGGGATAGGGGAAGGGGTTGTGGAAGACCCAAGGCAGCGCTGGCAGCGGCGGCGGTGCGAATGTGAATCCTGCTATCAGTCGCATCTGTCTTGCTCCATAGTCGTTCCGTTGCCGTTGCCGTCGCCGGCGCTGTTGCTGCCTAAAGCGGAAGTAAAAGGATTTGAATTGCCTTTTGCTAACAAAATAACAAAACACCCTTAATGTATGCAAATTCCCCCAAGTTTAAAGTCTCCTGCCAGCTAAGCAAACATCTTAGCGTCTTAGCAACGCTCCGCCTCGAGCCTATGGAGACGTTTTAAAGGATTCCTCCGGAATCCAGCGGCTCCCGGCGGACAGGGCCCTCCATCCAGTCAATGACCAATTGCCGGCAAAGTGTTTTCTTTTCGGCCGCCAGGATACCAGAAGGAAGAAGGTCAAATTTGGGAAGTTGGAAATACGTAAACTTCAAATTGAATTCATCTAATGCAGCCATGGTCATGAATATATTTGGAAGGTCTATCGGGTTAGCTTTAGGAAATTGCTGTATTTTCAGGAACTATTTAATGGTAATTTTATTTATGGTCAATATTGAGGAAATGGGTTTACTGATAACAATGTTAATGTTAAAGACTAAGATTTAAAAATAGTTTTAGCCGTTTGAAAATACAAATGACTTCTGAATGTTATTGTAAGGTAAATAAGTAAATTTATATATAAAATTATTGTAGACTTTAAATTAATTTAAATGTTCTCTAAAAAATAATCAGAAAAGGTTAAATTCTACAAGGAAAACAATATTTAATTTTAATTTAATTTATTTATTTTGGTTTAAAAAAATTACATTTAAGCTTACGTTTAGTTAACATTTTATTCTTAAATTAATGCAGGAGCTTTTAATGGCTTTTTTGTGTATTTTACATAAACTTTGAAAGGATATCTTTACAAAATAATACATCTTAAAAGCTTTTTAAATTAACTAACGTTTTTAGGTGAGTTTCGATATTTACCCAAGTTTCAACTCCTCCTAATGCAGCTTTCCCAACATGCCGCAGCAGGGAAAATTGGCGACACTCGAGTTTTCCCTCACAACGTTTGAGCCGCACTCAAATTTGGCACTCATTTGCTCTTGAGTCTTTTTGAAACCACTCAAGGCACTGCTCAAGCGCGCGCTTTAGTCAGCGGATTTCTCTGTAAATACCGCTCGGCTCGCCGTCCGAAGGCGATTGACACACTGAACTCGACGCCAGTCGGTCACGATGTTCGCCGGCATCTGCGTCGGCTTCCCCCAACCTTCATTGCCATTCCCAGTCCCCCTCTGCCCGCTGCAAGTTGGTCAAATTTGTGATTTATTTGAAATTTTTAATAATTCGGGATTGGGATTTTATTGTGTGGCTGGGGCCAAAATTGCTTGAATGAGCGAGCTGGCCACGCAAATTAATGCAAATTTCATGCAGTTCTAAAAATTGCGATGGGTCTGGAGAACGTTTTCCGTATTCCGCATTCGGTAGTCCGTAGTCCGGAGTCCGTAACCCGTAACTCGGAGACCGAAGACCGAAGACCGTGCCTGACCTAAGGCAAGCCGCACAAAATTTGACTATGGAAAATTCACTTAGACGATGGCCCTTCCACGGCGTGCGCATGAAAAGTTTTTGCCACACTTTTCTTTCTGTTACCCTTAGACGGGGTATTTGAACTTTTATTAGGGGTTTCAGATGCAATATCTTTCAGTGTAATATTTAAATTCTATATATTCTCTGGACAGTGAAAATTTCAGCGAAAAAGTAACTCGAAGCTTGTAAATCGTTTGATTTTAATTGTTAATATTTAAGTCCTGCTTAGTTACTGTTTTTTTATATCCATAGATTAAGCTTACGTAATTTTTATTCAAGTTTTTAAAGGTTACCATAAAACTTTCCCTGAACCGTTAGAATATATAAAGTTCGGTTATCATCAGATATTTTCCTTTAGGGGTTTTTATTTTTTTTTTCGTACATATTTAGCACATGCTGCAGGGCGTGGGAGCCCCAGGGAAAGGGCAGGAGGTGTGGGATCTGTAGGATGTGTTTGCTTGCCACTTTGGAGCAGCTACAACGCATAAAGATGCGACTTGGCGTGAGTGTGTTTACGTGTGCGTGTGTGTGGTTGGTTTTGCGGCGCAGCGGACTCTCCGGTTCCTCGGTTCTCCGGTTCCTCGGCTCCTCCTCCGGCTCTGCGACTCCGGGCCGTTTTTTTTTGCGCTAGGTCCTGCTAGCCGGCTGACTGCCTGGCAAACGCGGCGTATACTTAATTCGGTTTATGCCCGAACGTGTCGCACATTATTCTTATGTGCTCTCTGTCGGCTACGATGTGTGAAATATGCTGAATGTGTGTGCACAGCAATTTTGATTAGACCCCCCCACCTCTACCCACCCCAAACACATACACTGACAGCGAGACCCCGTGGACCAACACTCGCCGAATTGACAAGGCCGCGAAACAATTAAAAATGTTCTTTTGTTGCTGCTGTAGAGCGATTTGTTTGATTTGCTCTAAGCGGGAAATAATGAAAATTATGGAAATGAAATGCCTGCCCATTGACCTCATTGAGCAGCCAGCTGAAGTGGATAAAATAGGGAAGGAGGATGAGGAGCAGGGTTCTCTGTAGGAAACGTTTACCTTAGAGCCATTAGATCAGTGATGAGAAACGCTAAGAAGGTAATTCTAATTTGGCATTGAAAAAAGTCGCCAGGATATGCATAGCTTTCATAAAATGCTCAAAAATGTCTTTAAATATATCAGTTTTATTTTACACTTAACTTTATATCATTTATTTTTTATAATTACTGCACATATAAATTAACTGGATTTTACATTTTTCCCACAACACAATTAAAAATCATAATCACATTAACTTATAAATCAATGAACTCGAATTAAAATGTACAGACAAATGTTGTTCTTTTAATTATTTTCACATATTTCAAGCTTAAAGCTGATTACTATTCATTTAGCAACAACTTTATTATTAAATACCCATGCCTTGGTTAAATTTTTAATAAATAACACCAATTAAATTAACCTAGAACCCTTTTCAAAGCTATCCAAATGCCAAATTGTAGCCAAATTGCTGACATCTCTTGCAGTGCGCCTGGACCACCTTCAACCGCGGATTGGCTCATAATTTTTACGACCTATTTCGTGTGAAAACTGTGTCGCCATCGCATCGCCATTCGCGGTGACCGGCCAAGTGGCCAACTGAAGTGGAACTTTTAATTTCAATTTTTTATTACTCCAAATCTGTTTGCGCACGGCGGTCAAAGCGGAGCTGCAGGAGCAACAGGAACAGGAGCACGAGCCTGTCTCACCTGTTTCACCATTGTGTCCCCGTTTTTTTTCGGTTCTTTCCTTTATATTTTTTTTGTGGTAGGGCTACGGTGTGCGGCAAGTTTTGCGGCATTTTAAATACAGCAATGAAATGGTTTTTCGGTTAGTTTTTCCGCGCCGAGGCTGCTGCTTCTTGGCTTGTGGATACGGTCTACATTTATTGGCCCGGCGACAAATTTTTATTGCCCAACGGCAGCATATGCCGGGGTCGTGTCTTGCCAGGATGCGGGCGGAGTCTGTGTGTGTGGGGAAAAGTTTGTGCATTCAGTGCCTGGGGCCTAATCACATTGCCAGGCATCAGGCACAGGGCATCGGGACATCGGGCATCGGGCATCTAGCATCAAGAATCAGGAATCAGACGCCAACCTTCGCCGTACGTGATGCATTTTTCACAAGGCGTTCAGTGGGACGGAAAGGAAAACCGACTTGGGTCCTGCGGTCCTCAGATAGTTCGGCTTCGACTCACAATTTGACTTTTGATGTGGGTAAGTGTGTGTGCGCGCCTCGAGCACCATGGGTGAAATGCCAAAGTTTCGCTGCCAAAATGTTTGGAGTTTCGGGCGAAGTTTTCCAATAACATCTTGGGGGAGGCTCCAATTTGATTCGATATTCAGGCGGAGAGTGGGCGTATCCGCCTGGCGGCAGGTAATACCAATACCAATACCAATACCAAAGTTGTAATTATCCAGCACCGAAATTATAAAGCAATAATATGGAATTTATGAAAGCAGATAATTTAATTTATGAGCCCCGAAACGAAAAGCGGCCGCATTTTTCCAGCGGCAGAGCAATTACTGCCCGAGCATATGGATAATTCGATTGGGGCTTATTTTAAAAGCCGACCACCAGATAAATATATCCTGTAACCGGTTGGGGACCTCGACTTCCTCGCCTTCCGTCCCACCGTGCACGGTTGGCATGTCAGAATTTGTGGATATTCTGTTTAAATACCGTAATGAAGTCTGCTTATACAATATAATGTACCGTGTTTGTGCTACGTGCCTGGGTTATGTTATTGCACGCCGATCCGCACTTCCGTAGTCGTTCCGCTTGCCAGCGATTTCTGGGCGGGATTGGGTGCTTTCTCCTTCTTCTTCTGGTTGTGCTTCTCTACCCGGCTGTGTTTTTATTTGCGTCGGCAAATCTTAAGCTTGTTTAACTGCTCGTTAGTGTTAGTCGCTAGCTAGTCGGCCGATGTCGCTGCTCCTTGCTGCTCATGCTCCTTGCAATCCCATCCCCCCGCCAGTCGCCGTGACACCCTATTGTTATAACACGTTCACGACCTAGTCAACATCTCCAGCTGACTTGGCCTAGAGTCCCTGACTGCGACTTTGTCTGTGTTTGGCAAGCATCGGAGCTCGCTGGAGAAGTAGTGCCACCGCCATCGGGCCTGGCACTGAGTGAGTGTGGAGTGTGTCTGTGTGTGTATGGGGATATGCCAAGGTGCATGCTAAGTACCGACCTCCAAGCCCATTTCCACCTGACGCCAGTCGATTCCGTTACACAGGCCAAAAGCAGATACAATTTTAAAGACTGCGGTTGGGTTTTGCATTCGTTTCTTAAGGTGCTCGAAAGTATGCAGTGAAAAATGTTATTTATAAAAATGATTATTAAATAATCTGTGTTTTGAAATCATTAAAAGCCGTCAAAAACTTTGATACGAAATGTTACATCACATAAAATAATAATTTTGCATTGAATTTGGTACCTCCAGTTCATTGCATATTTCAGACACAGTTTTAAGTCCACTTATTTTTTCTGGTTTATCCCCGAAAATTTTTAGAATTTTTCTTTAGCTTCTTTACCTGCAGGTCCTTATTCATTTTCCACACACAGATCACTATTTTATATACCTTAAGCCCCGAAATTATCTAGACTACAGTACCTAATTTCTGGTAAATATTTTTTTTAACTTTAACTTTCTCATATTTCCTCCAGTGCAGCAGTCATGGCGCTCCTCCGCCTGACTGGCAAATGTTTGTCCAGCATAATTGCGCTCAGCATGCAGTTTCCCTTTGCCATCACCGGCTTGCTATAATATTTTCCTCAGTTTCAGTCTCAGTCTCGGTTCGGTCTCGGTCTCAGTCTGAGACTGTTGCCTTGGCCGGGCGTTTTTCAATTTTCCCTAGTTTTGCCTTCTTGCGGAGCTTTAAAGGATTTGGAACTTGTTTACGTGGCGTATTAGTATAATTTACAACGGAAGCCATCAAAGGCTTTGATGCGCCGCAGGCGAGTCTGGAAATTATTTTCCTATAGCCTTAACCGAACTAATTTCATCGTGTCCGCAGCCATGTGCTGTGTGTGTTGTGCTGTGTGTGTTGCGTGGGTTAACCGCAGGGAAAACTAAGGCAGAGTGGTTGTTTCCATTAAACAATTTGGCATGTGAAATGTCTGGAATTGGATCTAGATAAACAGCATTGGATATCATAAAGTTCGAGGGTTTAATAAACTAATGAAAAGTTAATAGTCACAGTTTTGCAGTGCTCTGAAATGTAGGCTACACGGAAAGAAAGGGGATTCTTTGGATGGATGGTGGATTTATTTAATTAGATTATACTTTTAATATTTAAAATTAAAGCCTTACTTACTTACTTACCAAAATACAACGTTATTGGTCCATATAAGTATGTACACAGAATTTGTTAATGTTCTATAGACATTAGCAACTCCATTAGCCACCGTGCATACTTAAACTAAATTTTATCATTTAATTCCAAATATTTCAATGGAAATATTCCCTCTTTGTCTGCATGAAAATATAACTCCAAAATCCATTAGCCAAATATAGCCATAGATTAGATTCTAAACCAGATGGAACCGCAAACGCAGACACTCTTGTAGGGCCCAACGACAACAACCAGCAAGGGCCGGCAAAGTTCACATATTTATTTACGTTTTTGGCCATTACAATTGTCGCAGCAATTGCTGGCCATAACAATTACCGTTTCGTGTTTAACCATAATAATCTGCCCTGTTGTTTGTGTAATTAAACAAATAATAAAGCCGAGTGCCCAATCCCAGGTCCTTGCCACTTCGAGTGTTTTTATTGTTGGCCAAATATTGGTTCATGGGATTTAAAATGGTTTAATCAACTCGCCAAGTACTCCATGCTCGGCCACGATTCCGAAGGTATTTACAATGGTTTATGGTTTTGCCGAGAGCCCTGATTGTTTCAGACTTAGTCTGGGCCACGTGCGTGCCCCGATTCCCTATTTACGTATACGTTTATAATATATATAATTTCCCTTTTGTCGGATGCCTGCTCCAATAAATCTTGGGGCGAAATTTAAAAATAATACAGCCACGTAAGATTTATCGAAGAAGTGAACTCACGGCTCTCGGCCTCTCGGTGAGGTGGAGGCCAGGTGGAATCAATAGACATGCCAGGGCCAGAATTTATGACGCAAGCCTCGAAACGAATCGCCCCTCAATTATTTCACAATTTCGAGTGTTTAATTACTGTATGTATGTATGGTATTTTATTGCATTGTATTCAGGGTATTCGTGTGTACGTATGGTTATGCATATAGTGTAGAGATAAGTAGTATTGGTATAGGTAATGGGCATAGGCATAGTCGTAGGTATTATGTAAACACTAACTAGCGTTATGCGTGCTCGATTCAATTGCATATCACTTAAATTATAATTACGAAACCAAGTTGCTCTCGTTGGTTAATAGCGCATAAATACAAATTAAATGCATAACCAATTGTTGAGTTATACGTCCTTCGTCCTTTGTCCAACGTCTGACGTCAATGTCCTGGGCTAGCTCCGCGCCAGCATCCCGTTGATCATGATGTTGGCCAAGGCGTTGCGCCGCTTCCTCCACGCCCCCATTCCCTGGGCATGGTACTGCATCTGGGTGTACCATTGCTTCGTCCTGACGCCGTCCTCCGCCTGCGAATACAGAATAGCGAATAGCGAATAAATAAAGCGTGGTGTAAACCCGTTAGACGTATTTGATTGACTGGACCCCTCCCTGGGTGTCCCTCTGTCCCTCTGGCCCCTGATTTCGAAATTCCACCCCCCTCCTCGCAGAACTTGTCACTGTGACAGGGCTCGTGGAGTGCGTATACGCACGTGTGTACGCTTGTAAGGGTGTAAGGGTGCACGGGTGTGCCGGGTGTGCCGGGTGTGCCGGGGATGTACACTCGTCAGCTGCTCAGTTGGCCGGAACTAAACGTTTCAATTTATGCGCCGCCGGCCCCCATGTGCCTACGTCGTGGATTATTCCCTACACTAATCAAACATATGGAACCTGAAGGGCATATGTAATAGAAAATATCTCATACTCTGGAGTAAAATCATAAAAATATCCTCTTACATATTATAAAAGTATTTAAAAAGTATTTTAAACGCAAATTCATTAAACTATTTCTATGAATTTTAGTCTAAATTTGTAATTATGATTTTAATTTAGTTAAGGATATTAAAAAAATAATTTAATCATTAAAAATATAAGAAAACATTTTTATTTTAATATTTTCCCTTTTGCCTTTCAATATTAAGCAAAAAGTTGTTGCAAAGAGTTGACCTGTAATTCCCAAGCATGAATTTAGCTACACAGATTGCACCTAAAATTCCCGAGTAGAAATTTAGCAATACATTGGTATATAAACACGCAATTTAATTGATTAAATAAGAAAATATTAAAAAATATTAAAGAGCAAAGACTTAAAACAATTTACACACTTTTTGTCCGCACTGTATGCCGTAGCGTAACCCGCCTGTCTGTCTCGCACTGTCCCCTAGTCTGGCTGAATCGCGCTCCCGTTCCCTGACCCGATCCCTGCCCGATCCCCGCCATTCACGCAGCCATTTTGTTGCGCTCCCGTGCGTTTTTCTTTCATTCTTTATATAACGTATTTCAATAAATGTCATTCATTTTGGCAGCCGCTCTACGTGCGCTGCCTGAGCGCGTCTGAAAGGAGCCCCGCCTGCGGCTCCTGGGCCCCTCCCGCCCGACGGCTTAGCCAGGCCTGAACCAGAGCCAGCAGAAAAAAGGAAAATAGAAATTTGCATGACTAAAATCTGGATGGCGACTGGCTGGTGAGATGATGATGATGCTACAAGCATTAGACGAGCGAAGATTTGAAATGGATTTTCGCATACGCTTTTTGCGCTCTGTCTGTTATTAAAATTGCTTTACTTTCCCCGGGTAGCGGCGAGGCCAAAGCCAAAGGTAAACTCTTCATTGTGTTGCTTCCCAAGAAATTCGGTGGCGCCTCCCTGGGAAAGGTTATGAGCATGCGAGTGTGAATCTGGGAGCTATCCAAGGGTGACTTTTATTACATTCCCAGATGATTGTGCGGGAAGCACTTTAAGCTGATTCAGCGGGAAGTTTTAAGGCCGCCTTTCGTTTGCTTTATATCGTATTTTCCCTGTTTACTTGTTAAATCTCGGCTAAGTGCGCTTGACCAGTAAGGGAAGGAATATAACTCCTTGGAAAAACTATATCCTTCTTATAAAAAATGTAGAGTTCAAGCTCAAGTGGCAACAAATCTGGCTTTATATCCTATTTCAAAGTACCCTCTGAATTTTTTCCTACACACTTTAAAGACCTTTAACCCCCTGCTGTATGTGTGGAGCTGTACCATTTCGCGGCCTGTTAACCCTCCTGTTGCGCTGCTCTATTAACCACATTTCTGGGGGCAGAGGAAAAAAGCCCCAAAACTATCATTCCCATTCCGCAGCGAAAGGCGATGCCCACACTAAGCTGAAAACTAACGAAGCCCAAACACTGGCGTTGTGCAGTCAAAAGGCAGGCGCTCACTAATTCAAAAGCCAACTCAACTGGCACGGGGCCATGGACTCCGGACTCCGGGATGCGGACTCCGGACTGCGGACACTGGACCGAATTGGCCAGCTGAAGTGGAAAACAAAGGGCCAGCGGACGAAGGGCCGATACCAAAGCGATACCAACTCTCGAACTCATGCCCGTACTCACTTTGAATATGAATGTGTCCTTCGATGAAATTTCCTGCACTTCGAAATAATCATCCCAATCCGCCTCGCTGCACACGACACATCTGTCCAGATAGAGCGGCTCCCGGATCAGCGTGTAGCGTCCGCACTTCTCCTTCACCAGCAGGAGCGAGGCCTCGCGGATGCCCGTGTGCTTCGGGAAGTTCAGTTTTTCCGACACGGCCTTCTCCGCCCTGTAATTGGCACTTGGCTGTTGTCGTTGTAGTTGTAGTTGTCGTTGTCGTTGTTTCAGGTTTAGTTGTCGTCGATGTCGGTTGGTGCGGCATAAAAAAGTCCAGTAAACCCCAGCAGCATCGGGAGCAGCAGCAGGAGTTGGAGGTGGACCAGGACCAGGAGCAGCAGCGGCGACAATGGAAAGAAAGGAGCAGAAATAAGAAAAAATAGTAGAGAAAATTCTGTAAAACGAAACTAAACAAAATTACAACTCAAAAATAGATGGGGAAAGGCACTGACAAAAATAGGGTGAAGTTGAACCGGAATTTATGAACTTAATTCATGGGAATGCAAACCTATATTATTGGAGATTTTCTTTAGAAATTATTATATTCTTTCTCATACAAATGTGAAAGGTGTTTAAATATATTAAATTTATGTCTTCAAATCAGTGGTATCTTGCGAGTCAGCAAATTTCTCTCCCTGGAATCGGCCAAATCTTAATATTGTGGCTTAACCTAGCATTTCTTAAGTTAAATATCTATTTGTTTTAGTCGTAGCTATTGTCAATGTATTGCCTGGCCACCATTGCTCTTAATAAAATGTATACAAAAATTTTCTTTAAAGTTTTTAGGTACTCTAATAGGAATTTTTCTCGCAGTGCTTTAAGCACCGTCCTAGATAAGGCTCTGGCAAGCGCACAAAGCGTGTCAGGCCGAGAAACTGCCGCAGGAAGCGGCACCAAGAAGCAACTGGAGCCACAAGACCCACACGCTCACCCAAAACAAGAGGGAAAAAATATAGAAAAGGGAACCGGCAACGGACTCGATGCTGACCGTTCTTGAATTGAGCAATTGTCGGGCCAGAAATTTAGAGCAGGGCGTTGGAAAAAATAAAAACCCCGATCGGAGCTGAAAAACCAAACATGTGACATACGCACTGCGTCCGTGTGGTAGGCAGATTACGCCCCCGATCCCAGGACCCCTATTCCTTCCTGTCCGCCCCCGTCCATATGCCCGTCCAAGAGGCCAGACAGGAGGCTACTTGCCTACTTTTTGCCCCGGCTAAAATGGGTTTTTGTTTTTCGGGGCCAGAGAGATAGTTGCTGGGATAAGCACTTTTCATTAGAAGGACAAAAAACCAGGGGCATAACGAGGAAGGAGAACGAGAACGAGAACGAGCACGAGGCTGCTGGAGCCCGATAACCGGCAGAATGGATGTGGATGCGGTCTCGCTTCAATAGGCCAGGCTGTGATTTGTTGAAATCTTTTATCGCACGGAAAAGTGTTGCCATGGCAGCCGGAACAGCTGGGACAGCGAGCTCCGGACTCCGGACAGCGACAGCTCCCGCCGCACGGAGAGGTTAGTGGCAAGCGCAGTTCGCTAATTGCCTTGGCATCGCCATCGCCATCGCCATCGCCATCTCCATCTCCATGGCCATCGACTTGCCTCGTGTCAAACGCCCAAGCGTCTCTGGTCGCCTGTCAAACGTGATCCAAGCGAGAGGAGGAGCGGTAGCTGGTCCCCAAGAGGTGCTCGACGGAACAAAAAAAAGGGCAAGCTATGAAAAAGCACAAGTTATCCAATTGGGTTCAAGATTCTCAAGAAAAAATGTGTGTTTCTTATTGAAAAAAAGGTTAAGGGTCGAAACAAGTGACTTTAACAGGTTAAGAAAGGAAGATCTGTAATATAAAGAGTTGTAACTTGCAACTAAATTTGAGATATTATTGATTTGTGTTTCTAATATATTTAAGATTTTATCAAAGAAAATAAGAGGTTGCTAGACAGAAATAATAAGTAAGATTTGGGATTTATATTCATGAAAAATATTAGGATTTTTATCGCATTAAGAATAAAGAATATATTTTAGTCTTGTTCAGCATCAACATGGGTCAAGATCTAGAGGAGTCCCTCTGTCTGATTGATTTTCTTGTTTAGTTTAAAATCTACCGAATTGAAACTTTCGTAATCGTCTGTAAATATTTCCAAAAAGGCCAAGCCTTAATGCCTCACAGATCGGTAAACTATTTCTCAGATCTTAAAGAAAAGTGAAAATATAATCTTTAACGAGTTTAAGGTTAAAATATAAATATAAATTTAATTTCTTTAGGTTCTCCTGCTTTCAGTACGCACCTTGCCATTAGTGACCAATAGAGCATTCACCGGCGTGAGCTTGATGGTCCGCGCCTTCTTCCAGTTGCTGTCCGTGGGCTGCGTGTAGAGCAGGCGACCCTCCATGGCGAAGCGCACCTCGTCGTGGTTCCACTCCAGCACATCGATGGCCATCTTGCGCAGCTTGATGTTGATCATGTCGATCTCGCAGGAGGCGCGACGGTTCGGGCTGGATGAGCTGATGCGGCGCCAGAGCTTGGTGGGCACATCCTTGGCCTCCTGGTTGATGTGGTTCAGGTGCAGCTCGATCTTCTCCTGAGCCTGCTTCAGCAGATCGCGACCATCGAGGTGAGAGGGTGTGACCTTGTAGAGGCGGGCCAGGAGCAGGGGATATTTCGTAACGCGCTGAACGGGGACCTGATAAGAACATTTTATAATTAATAAATTATGGATAACAAGAGTAATTTAACTTATTAGTAATCTTTTAAATTTATTAAAAAATATTTAAGTTTAAGATATAAGGTTAAACACTCACCATTAGGAAGGAGTTGAGGTTCATGCGCCGCAGCACGGCGTTCTCCATCTGAGAGACCTTGAGGAAGATCCGCAGCAGCTCCTTCTCCTTCTCGAGGTTGGCCAGCAGCAGGCTGGCGCCCGCCTGGCGGACGCAGTAGCTCTCGAAGGCGTGCAGCATCTGGGTGAAGTCGAGGAAGATGCGCCCGATGTTCACCGTCAGCAGGTCGTCGTCGCCCTGCTCCAGCGACATGTCCAGGGCGTCGCGCATGCGCTCGGCCAGCGTCTGGTTGTTCTCGAGCAGATCTTCCGTGTTGAGGAAGATCGCGGAGAGCTGCTCCTGGGTGAGCAGGCCGGCCACCAGCATGGGGTGGCAGAACTCCTCGAGTATGATCTGCAGGTCCCTGCCGTACTTCTCCTCGGTCTCCACGATCTCGGTGATGATCTCCTTGCGCTCCACGCGCTTCTTGCCGCACTTCCGGCACACGAGCGGCGCGTAGACGACTCCGCCGTCGCCCACCTGCATCTCCACGGCCCCGTCGCAGTCCTCGCACAGGTGCAGCACGGTGGGCGTGGCCTGGTACTTGCTCCGCGATGTCTTGCTCGTCTCGGAGCCCACTCCTGAGTCCTGGCGCTCCACGTCGCTGCCGGACTTACCTCCGCCTCCGCCGGCGCCGCAGATGAAGTTGTGCGGTGGCGGGGACAGGGAACTCATGCTGCTCTGACCACTGTCCCGCTCCCGGTCGCGCTCCTCCGCCTGCCGCTTGTCCAGATCGCTGAGGGTGTCGGCAGCTTCCTCCTCGATGATCTTCGGGTTGTTGCCGTAGTCGAAGCTCTCCTCCCGGGCCAGCCCCCTCTCCTTGGCGTCCACCAGATAGGAGAGTATGTCGTACTTGGAGGCTCCCTCGAATATCGATCTGGCGGCCTTCTTGTCCAGCTCGGCATCGTTGAGTGGCGGAGCCGAGAGCGGCAGTGGTGGCGGCACCTCGTGGATCTCCTCGTAGATGGGATCTCCGCTGTGCCGGATGGACTCGTAGTGGTGCTCCGCCTCACTGCCCATCCGCTCCTGATCCGCGTGCGTCGAGTGCTCGATCTCGGCCAGCGTGGCGTCCACCAGCAGCTGGTAGAACTTGGCCCGCGTGGCAGCGTCCAGTTCCAGCTCGGGATCCTTCTCGGCACTCACAGACGGAACATCTTCGAGGACTCCGGAGGCAGTGAGCTCGCTGGAACAGCTCTGGTAGCAATCGGACTCGTTGCCACCCGCCCCGGAGTCGAAGTCGAAGAGCTCGTAGTTGTGGGCTGAGGCGAAGCTGTTGGCGGAGCTGATGCTGCCCCGGTTGGACAGGCGGTCCTCCTCTTTGGTTGGCGTCGCCGGCTGCCGTTCCTGGCGGATGCGCTGCAGCGAGGCGCTGATCAGGCGGTTCATGTCGTCGTGGTCTTTGGTGCCGCTCATGTCGATGCCGCGGCGGGCCTGCTGCAGCCTCTGCAGGCTGTTCTCGATGAGCTCCGCCACGGTCTCGGTCTCCAGGCCCTCGGCCACCTGGCCCAGCATCGGGTCCTGCAGGAGCTTGGCTATGAAGCCGGGCTCCTTGGCCGGCGGCGTAACCGCTGTTGTTTCTGCCTGCATTTTCTTGGAACGCCCGCAGTCCGCCGGCGGAGCCCGTAGGCCGCACACATGGGGTACCAGGTTGAGCTTGACCGCCTCCACGGGATTCCGCAGGATCTTCAGGAGCTCCGTCTCGTGGGGAACCAAGTTGGGGTTCGGACTGGAAGTGGGACTGCCGCCGCCCGGCGAGGCCATGGGAGGCGGGGTGGCCGGCGTGGAACTGATGACCGGCGGCGTATTAATGGGCGTGCTGCTGGTGGCCGATCCCTTCCGCTCCCGCTCGTAGTCCAGGCGGATAAGGGTCCTGCCGCGGCCACTGGAGCTGCTGCTGCTGGAGGTGGAGCTGCTCGAGGTGGAGGAGATGCAGGATACCGACCGCTGCAGGTTCACCTCGCTGGCCCCGCGAATGGGAATGATGGCAATGCCCATGCCCATCTGCTGGCTACGCAGCGTGTTCAGCTGGTTGAGCTGCTGCTCCTCCTCCTGCTCCTCGGCGCTGCTCACGTTGATGCACACGCTCGTGGCCGAGTGGCTGTTGACCACCACCGAGGACTGGTACAGCGGCTGGGCGGCGTCGGCACTCAGGTTCATGGTGGAGTAGCAATCGTCGCCGCTTATCAGAATGGAGGTCTTCTTGGGGGTGGCATCGTCCTCCTCCTCCGGGTGGAGCAGCAAGGTGTTGGGTCTGCGGCGCAGCTCCACACCCAGGTCGGAGTCCTCCTCGCTGTGCGAGATCTTCAGGCGATGCACCTCGTGCTCACCCACCTGATGATGATGGTGTGGCTGCTTGAAGGGCGCCACCCTAACCACGGTCCTCTGGGGCGTCGCTGGCGACTTATTGATTTCATGTGGCAGCCGCTCTAATCCTTTGACTGCTCCCAGGCCCAGGCCCAGGCCCCCGACACTCCTTGGCGGGGGCGGAGGCGGCTCCGTGGGCCGTCTTTGAAATAAATCTCTCGAGTCGCTGCGGTTGCTTTTTATGCGCAGCGCCATTGTGTCCTTAAAATTTAAAATGACATTCTGTGGCCCACTGGAGACGGGAATGGAGTGGGAGTGGGCGTCGGAGTCGTTGGAGGAGCCGCCTCTGGAGTGGGAGTGGGCGTGGACGGGCGCGGTCGACAAATGCCGTTCGCTGTGCGCCCGTCTGATGGGATTTCGCGATTGTGTCGTTTGTGCTGCACGCTTTTGACTCGCCGCAGGCTTGGCAACAGCATCCTTCGCCTCCTTCTTGTCCTTATCCTGGCCCACAGAATCACGAGCCCTGGCCTGCTGCTGCTCCTCCCTTCTGGCCAAGTCGTTGTGTTTGTTGTCCTGACTCTCATCCTTGTCGTTGTGCTCGTCATCATCGTCATAATCGCGATTTGCTGCTGTCGTCTTTTGGGTAGCTGTTCCTGGTACCCCAACCTCTGCTCCTGCTCCTGTTCCTGGAGCTACAACTCCCGCTGCCGTGCCTGCAAAAGAGTAGATGGCAAGCCGGTTAGATGGTGACACTGGTGAGTGGCGTGTCGCAACTGGCAAAATGTTGCTTTTGTAAAGAAAATCTAAGACTGGCAAGGAGTAGCAGCCAGCAACCAGTAAGAGGGCATCCCAGCATCCCACCCTCATCCCCTGCTCATGAGAGTAATAGCCAAGAGCCGAAGGGGATTTGGCTTGGATCAGATGCGCCACACAATGATGGCCGAAAAGCAGGGCTAACAGGATAGGTTTCGCTGTTTTTCAAGCTAGATTTGGAGGGGTTTCAAGGAGTTACCAGATGAGGTTTCCATAAATTTGGTTAGCTAATATAGAACGAGCTAAGCCCTTACATGTCTAAGAGAATATTTCTGTAAATTTCAATGCTTAAGTCCTAAAGATTATTACTTGCTAACTTCCCCCCTAAGTTGTTATTTCAAAGGCTTTAATGGCCGATTTGTTGGGGTAGCTGCTCGAAAGCTTTTTCAATTTGTTTATTTATTCACTGTACTTGGACTATTATTAAGTGTAATTCGGGGAATCCCCCCCCCGAATGACTTTACGGCTATTTATTTATCTGCCATGGCAGCACCTTCACTCCGGCTTCCCTCGCTTCGGTTGCTGCGGATTTATGTTCGGCCAAATGGTGTAGTTGCCCCCGTCTGCTCCGGGCAACCCCTTTCCATCATCGCCCACTATCATCCGCAAGCCCCAAACCCTTGTGGTGGCAGCCACACAGCCAATCCTCCCCAGCCGCCGCTTCCGTTGACAGCCACTTAAAGATGTGCCTGCCCGCGATAAGGTGTTTTGTTTCGGCTCTTTTGGTTTTCGGTGTTCAGTATTCGGTTTTCGGCGGTGGCCACGCTTGCGGTTGTACCCACCCAGCCAGCGGAGTCACCCCGAGGGGTGGCCACCCCTCGGCTGACAATATGTACGTATCTTTATTTATGGTAAATTGGGTGATTTACGTTGCGGCCGATAAGCTTTGCTTTTCAGCGCTTGCCGGCTGTCCTTGTCTTGGCATTTGAATTGCCGGGCGGCTCAAGTCCTTGTAGATGGGCTTTTATTTTCGTTAGCCGGGTTAAGAGCCCGCACAAGGACGAATCTGTATCCGAATGCGGAATGCCACGTTCGCGTCCGCGTCCGCCAAACAATTTGTGTTGGAATTAAGATAATAGATTACATTTAAATGTTTTGAGGCAGCTTCCCCCAAAAAGGGTTTGCTTCTGTCGCCGAAATTTCAGTGTCGGCGGCGCTGCTGACGTCAGTCCTTTTCCAGGACACTGGCTCCTACCCCATACATTCCAGGCTGCCCAAGAGCTCCTCTGCGTTCGTTTTAATGAGTGTGAAAAGTGAGCTGGCTTTATGGGTTGCGGCCACCTTTTGGGTTTTATGTTAATGAGTGTCATCCGGAGATTCGAGCGGCTCCCTGGCTGCACTCTGAACCCCAGAGCGGATCGGATGAACGACGGGTTGGCGCACAATGAAATTAATTAATTGCGACAGCCACTTGAATTTCAATCGGCAGCCCTTCTTCTTCGATTTGCCCCAATCGCATTAGCCGCTCGAATTTGAAATAGTTTGCCATGCAAAACAGCAACAATGGGGCGCGGATCGGGTGGCAAGAGCTCGAGTGGCTCTGTGGCACAAAAAGGTAACTCGCTTTTCAGCCAACAATTGTCTGTCAACTCATCGAAACAAGTGCTAATGCACGGGAAAAATAGAAGAGAAGCTTACCATATTGGAATTTTCGAAAACAACTCAAAGGGGATTCAAAGTTTCCTAAAAATATATTTATTTTATTTGGGAAATTGGAATCGCTACTCATTAGGCACCGAAGAAATTTTTTTGGTTCTTCGAGCCGGATTGAGTCGTACTGCTCATTCAATAAAACGGTGCGGTGGATCTGAAATGTCCAAATGTATATCCAGGATTCCTCAACAAGCTTCACTGATTTAAAATGATTTTAGCTCTAAGGTTCATCTGTACCAATTCTGCTGACGATCCTTGTGCGATTAGGTTACAAAAATCAGTCAATCAAACAATACAATTGACTAACAGTTTTTTTATAAACAAAAAATATTTCTTTTGAGTATTTAAGCACACAAAAAATATCTACTTCAAATTAATACTAAATATTTTTCTTGTACCCCTTTTCGATTAGTTATTTTTCTGTGTGACTGCTCTTTTCGCCCTGCCACTTAATGAGATTTTTGTTGAGAATTACGCGAACACTGTCATTGGCGCTGGGAGGTCGCGCAGTCGTCGACTATTGTAATTGGTTGCCGCCTTGTCTTTGAGCCAAGATATTTAATTAACGCCTTTTGTAGTGGGATGCGATGCGATGCTCGGCTGCTTATAATATACTCGCTCAGTCTGAATAAAACAAAAGGGCCACAAAGGGAGCAACAAATAAATCCGAAACTTGACAAGCCAAGCGCATGCAAGAGCCTTCATTTAGATAATTGCCTTTGGTCTAGGTACTTCTTGGAAAAACACACAAAAAATACAAAACAAAAAAGGGAAAATATATAAAACAAAGCAAATATTTTCCGGCCAGCTCTTTGGCTCTCGAACAACAGCCGGATTCAATTAGCAAGCCAAGGGGGTAAAATATTGTTAAATTCCAAATCAATACTTAAATTGGATCAATTTCGGGGAGAATAGGTTTCTGGCTTTCTCGGTTAGTTGGCAAATTAAATAAAAATCGGTTTCGGCCGGGCCCGAAATGTAAACAAAGTGAAAATGGGCGGGGCTCGGATACGGATTCGAGGTGAATCCTTTGGCCCTGTGCGGCTTTGTTCATTTGAGGAGGAAAAGTAATTAAAAGAGTAACTTGTCGGGATTAGTAAAAACATTTTAATTTAGTTGCCATGCATAACAAAGAGTGCCGAGGCGGCGAGAGGTTAAGGAAATGGCAGCAAGTCAAACTGAAATGGGTCAATAAATCCGAGCTTAATTTTATTGCTCTGCACGCTCTCCCGTCTTTTTTTTCTCCTGCTGCTGCTCCTTGCTTTGAGAGGAAGAAATATAAATCGCAATGGTAAACAAATCAAAATAAATGAGTAACAAAAGCAAGTCCTGGCCGAGGCAATGTGAGCTCAGCTTGGCTTTCCGCTCCTCCCTCCCTCCGCAGCCCAGATTTTCCCATTTGCCACTCCTCCTCCTCCGATGTGCTGACAACCTGACAAACTGACTCCGGACTGGAGACTGGAGACTCGGGACTCCGAGGGAGTCTGGCAATCTGCCGAGGAAACTCAGAGGGTCCGGAAAGTGGAGGAGTTCCGGGGGAGCAGCAGCAGCAGCAGCAAGAAAGAAATTATAGTGGCTGAGCAGGGATTGAGATACGTAAACGTACACAGATTCCGATTGGAATTGCGATTACACTCCCCAGTCTCCACAGAGCAAGAAATGTCACAAAAGTGTTGAAAGAGAGGAAAATTACTTTTAAGATTAATATACGATTATAAAGAATATTTTTGCTATTTTAACTTTATTTATTATAATATTTTTCATACTAAAAAATGATCAGAGAGCTTTAAGTATTAAAATGTATTTTCCCAGTAAGGATTTCAAAGCAAAAATATATTTAAGTATCTGAGAATATTTTTTTAATTTTATTATTTCTGGTTTCTTTCAGTGCACGCCACCCTTTTACAGCTGCAACATTATTGGGTCCACAGCAAACATTGTGTACATTTTGGCTCATTTCAATAAGGGCACAAATTTTACTAGCCGGACATGTCAGAAAGCAGCCAAAGCAGCCAAGGAGCAGTTGCTGTTTTGATGGCAGCGACGGGTTAAAACATATAAATTCGCATTAGAAATGCACGAGTTGATTTGAGTTTCATTTTGGCTGTGAAACAGGCAAACAATGCCCATTGCACAGCGACAACAACATCAACAAAGTGCAGCGTAAGGGAGTTGGAGCAACAACAACATTTAAGATGCACGTTTCGCCGGTCTGTGCAACATTCATTTCCTTGTCCTGGCTGGGAAAGGAATAAAAGGATGCCCCTTGCCGCTCCTTGTGCCTCAAAATCCTTTGTCTTGGCAGGGCAACAACTCACGCCGCCTGCTGTTGCTGCTGCAGCTTCGTCTTCTTAAATGCGCGTAAACTACTTACAGGCGCTTCCGCCGACTCCTGCTCAGCCGAAAAACAATTGGAGTGAAAGGAATAGCATACAAAAGGAGGTTTATCATTAATTAGTGGAAAAGAAAATATAAAAACAAACCAACGAATGGAAATTAATATAATTAAATGGGAATATTTTAAAATAATTCGATTAGTTTACAACATGGAAAAAGGTTCTTTGGCCTTTTAGAACTTCTGAAATAATTTTCCTTATTTAAGAATCATCTTCTGGCTAATTTTATTTCATATTCCCAATTTTTCAGGAAATAAGTAAAACAAGTCCAGAGCTATTAATCCGAATGCATCTGTAAAATGGATAGATACACACCGGGCGGGCAGAGAGCTATAATATATATTTTCTTGGGCAGTGAACAAAAACATGCTGCCGGCAAACATATTGCGAAAGTGCAAACAGCGAGCATAAGATGCGTTGAAAATCCTTTATCAGTGAAATTATTTGCGCAAGGACAACAGCAGCGGCGAAGGCAGAATGAAAACGAAATGAAAATGACTCTGACTCCGACACAGACTCCCTACTCTTACTCTTCTCTTACTCTTACTCTGACTCTGGCAAAAAGGGCCAGCAACTGAACCGAACTGAGTTGGCCAAAACAAACCGAGCGATTCCCCAGATACGCCTCAGCCCCATTCCCATACCCATTTCCATTCCCATTCGCGGCGATTCTTGGCCCGAAACTCGCTTGCCAAATGTGTTGGAAAATTTCTTGCTGCGAGAGATGTTAAAAAAATCTCCGTTGCCATTCCATCCCACTCCATTGCAATGGAGGCCAAGAAGCGCCAAGAAGCGTGCTACACTTTTCTTTAATGGCAGTCTCGGCGCTTTTATGTCATAAAAATTGAGCAAAGCGAGGAGAGTATAATGCAGTCGAACCTCTCCAAAAGGAAAACTAAGCCTTTATATTTATTATTTATATTTATGTTCATCAATTCTATCCAAGCTTCATTCAAACTAAAATCCACAAAAAATCTCTCCTTGGGGAAAGTTATAGTTTCCCCCGTACGCCTTATAGAAGTTCCACTGTTTATCTATCTAAAAGCAAGTGCTGCAAGGGGTTCGTTTTTATGGCCAGCATTTTAGAGGCGTGGCTATGGCGGATCCTGCGCCACCTTCTCACCTGATGCAGTTCAGACAATGCGCTGCATTATTTAAAGGAACCCAGCCAAAGATGGGAACCAAGGAGCCAAGGAATCGTGGAACCGAGGTACCGTGCAAGCACGGACTCCGAATCCGGAGGAGCTTTAGAGTTCGGGTCAGCAGAAGGCGGCGGAGGCAACAGCGCGGCGAAATGCAATTAAAGCGCAGCTCCGCATCTAGCAACCTTTCAAAAATCTACTCGCAAAGTTTTCGCATGCATTGGCAGCCAGCAACAACAATACACAGACAAAAAGAACACACAAAAAAAAAATGAGCAAATTCGAGTTGTGTGTGAAAACACAGCCAAAAAATTAAGCTTAAATCAATCATACAACTAGACTTTTGGGATTTAAAGTCGGTAAATTGAAAGATTTATATTTTCTCAAATAAAACTGACAGAAATCTAAATAGAAATCGAGTTTCTTAAGATTTAAGATTAAGGTAGAGAGGAAACTAAATAAATATAGCTACTTGCATATATTAATTTATTATTCAACATTTAATTGAAACTCTTTTAATAAGCAGCAAGCTGCAAATCTTATTATAGTACAGGATAAATTCTAATAAAATTAAATATGAATATTCATTTTATCCCTTTTTCTTATAAAGTCAGTTTTCTTTGAATTTCCCCTGGGATTTCCCCGTTTCTCTCTCTTTACCAGCACACAATACAGTGGAGTACACACAACTGGCAGACAAGTTCTAAAAATACTAAAAATACTTAATTTAGCTGAAAATGTCGTTGGCTTTTGTTTTGTTATTTTTTTTCCTTTCCCAAGAGCGCGCAGCAAGTTCCCGGCCAAAGATCGTATCTTGGAGTCCCTACGGAGTGTGGATCCGAACCCGCGCATTCACCCGGAGCCGAGCCCGTCTCAGCGATTCCGGCAGGCTGTTGTACGTGCCCCGTCAAATACGGAGGACGAGGTGTGTGTGCTCGAGCCGGCTAAGTGCAGCCAAGTCGGTATATATCCTTATGGCCAAGGCGCTGGATATCCTTAGATGTGTGTGCCGCTGTGCGAGCATTAGAAACGCTTATGACAAACGGATATTAAGTTCAGCAGTCACGTAGCTCAGGTAAAATTCTTTTACGATAATTTTTGCTAAAAAAGGCAGGGCAAAACAAAAGGAAACTCAACACCGAAACAGGAACAGCATCGCTGCAGGGACCGGAGTGCAAAATGCAAGTCGGGCTCTGAGGAAACACATTTTCGGCCACCAGGAAACTTGAATCACTCAAGTAGATAGATTTATTACGCACTTTAAGGCTGCTGGCAGTCTGCAGTGCAGTGTGGAAATTCTCAGCAGAAAATTTAAGATTTAATGAAAGAGTGGGGAGCTGGCAATCCCAGGCAACATGCAGATTAGCAAGAGCTACTGACCACGAGCTGGAAAAACCGCACAGAAAAGGGAGATGAATACTAGTTTCGGCTACTTAAGTCAAGAATATTTAATTGGACTTATGCATTCCACTCAGGCATTTAACTTAACTCTTTAAGTACGCCTCTCAATTTTGGGTAAAGATAGGAGTCAAGTCTCGAAATCTAAGGCCAAATTATTGCCTTGATATGAAAAAGTTACTCAAAAATGCCGGAGCCTCTCCACACCTATTCAACAAATTGCAGTTTGGCAAATCTGATCAATTAAAAGGGCAGGGCAAAGTTAGGTTTAGTTCGATTTACCCGATTAAATTCTAAGCACAGCTTATTGGGGCAGGAGTTAAACGCTCTCCAAATGTTACGTATGCGCCACGTTGGGTAACTTTTTCCCAGTTTCGTGTTCATTTGCAATTTGTGGCACAGCAACAACAATTAAAGGAGTTTTCTCTCCACCAGAAAATCCCTTTCCAACTCTTCCTCACCTGTAGTTAACAATTAAGTTAACAGTTTTGCCGAGTGTGTGTCTGAGTGCTGGATTTTGTCTGTGCCACGTAAGGCGAAGTTTCACACCTTGTTGGACATGGAACCCCAGCCAGGCCCTCCACCCCAGCCACCCGTTCCACAGCTTAATAAATTCTTACAACAAATAAATATTATTTAATTAATTTCACAGCTTTAGCCAAAATACAGCAGACAAGTTTTGCAACTGCAACTGCAATGGTAGTTTGAGAGTTTTGCCGTTGTGCAACAGCATTTTGTTGTTCGGTTTTGCACTGTTTTGCGGTTAGAGTGTCCCCCGCTCTCTCGCCTGCTTTTGGGGTTTTTGGTTTTGGTTGAGCTTTTCAGTCATGAAGGTGGAGTCCCCCGGGTTGCCCAGTTGCCCAGTTCCCAACCAAATCCCTGTCAGCCGACGCGGTCCATCCATATGGGGGCATGTGAGTGCGGTCTGGTCCCGTTGCCGGCTAACTTTATTACGATTATTTCGGTGTTTGTGCGGGCCTTGTTAATACGCTCATTGCACCCCCTTTGGCCATCCGTGGCTTATTAAACTAGCGCTGATGGTGGCTTTTTAAAGTTTCGCAACCACTTTGGCCATCGCTGCCCCGCAAATTGCCGGCAATTAGATGCCTTTAATAAAAAGAAACCAGAGCAGAGAGCTAAGCACAAAAATGTTGTTGCCTTGCCTCAGTGTTCTGTGTTCTGCGTTCTGTGTGCTCTGTGTGCCGTTCTGGAATTGCCAGCAATTATTTAATGGTCCTCTAATAGCCAACATCCGAACGGGGCCATAACAACGGGCAACAACAAGCGGACAAGCACAAGCCGACGTTAACTTAACATTACGCCCAAAGGGAAGTGGGTGGAATCGGAAGTAAGGGCGAACGGCAGATGCCCTACGAAGGGCGGACTTTGAGGTGGGGCCGGAGGTTTAGTTACTCATACAACTTAAGGAAATGGGTTTATTCACAGAAAGCATAACATTTTCCATTTTATTTTGCTATATTTTTTACAAAATAAGTGAGCTCTAAAATATTTATAAGTCTTTAAGCAAATCAGTTACATTTTTAGCTCTCTGTTAACCAAAACAAGATATATTTATATCAAATATGCCACATTTTTGCCAGCAAATTTCTTTATGGAATTTATAGGTAGTCGTTTCTTGTACATTTTTAAGAATTTCGCTGGCATAAGCACCATTCGCATCTATATATATCCCTTATATATATAATTTAGTTTCCGCCACGATGATTTCCTTTTTCAATGCTTTGGCTTGAGAGTATTAAAGCTTGTTGATGCCTCCTTGGATATCAAAGTACAAATAAAAAGCACACAAATTATTGCAGGACCCTCCTCGAAGGCACTCCCAGCTCTCGTCCTGATGCCCACCCACTTCCTGTTGCCTGCTCTAATTGCCAAGTGCCATAAAAATGCGTTTGTTGTTTGTCTCCGCCTCATCTCCTCGAAGAGGAGGAACCACTTCCCACTCCGACCGCTACGCTTTGTGTGCTTTATGTGGCTGGCGCTGGTGGTGGGTCTCGTGGCTTGCCCCCGAAAAGCAAACATTTGTTTATATTTTTTAATTTCTTCGGGGGCAGCAATAACGCGTGGCAAATACATAAATTCGCGTCAATTAATAAGAAATTGTGGAGCGTGGCGATGCGAAACAAAATGGCAAAGGCCCGCCCCAGATTATTACACGTGTGGCGGGGGATGGGAATGGGGATGGGAGGTCCTGGAATCGGTCTGCGTACTTCTACTTAATTGCACACTAAAGAGCGACACTGGGGGAAGCGAGCAGACCGGGCTAAATTACGATGCATTTAATTGCTCGGATTTGGTGCACAGATTTATGTCCGCGCCACTAAGTGGCCTGCTTAAGGCTTAAATGGTCCCGACGACGTGAGCGAGCCAAGGACGCCGCGACGCCAGGATACGTACGGGGTGGCAAGGACGCTGCCACGCACGCGGCGAAAGTGAAATCGCTGGCAGGATATGAGCCATGTGCCCCATGCCAGGCACCTGTCTACGTGCTTGGGTTTTGGCCTGGTCAGAGCCAACCGCTCTTAACCCATTGTGAATGTAGGGGAGAAAAAGCAAGGGAAGCTGAAAAATTAAATTATCATTATAGTTTTTAATTAAAAAATGTAATACAAAGTTAGATATTTCCTAAGGCTTAGGGCATAAAAATCCTATTACCACTTTCTCGCTGTGCAGGCCAAAATGTGTAGTAAAAACTTTCCTTATAACATAAACGAAATATATTTACCCAAAATAACTAGAATACTTCAGCTTCTTATATGTAGTTCTTACTTAACCTTAGCAAATCGCAAGGCGCAGAAGGGACTGGAAAATTAAATTACTCGAGTGCGAATACATCAAGTGCAACCGCCTCGAATCCATAAAACTTTAAAACTGCCAACCAACTTTGCCGGATGGCAGCGGGTTAATTGGAAGAGCAGAAGGCAATTCCCATATGAGATCTGAGTGGGTTATGGCTGGTTCTGGTCGGGCTCTGGTCGGACTCTGGTTGGGGAGGCAAGTGTCGCGCGCGTTGGCGTTCTAATTGGAGGTCGCCGAGCCAGGAGCATAATTTTAATTTAATCTTTTTCCTCCCGGTAGCGGGGGACGCCGGGTCGCGTGGAGCTCAGAAAATCAGTTTAGGAATGTAAATTGATTTTGCGGTAATATGCAATTTAGTGCCCAGACGGAGATGGGCCCCCAGATGGGGGTAGGTTGTGCAGTGGCCAATGGTGCGTATGCGCAATCTTGTGGCCCGGACGGGTCAGAAAAGTTGTTGGCCATTAGGGCGCCGGACTCTCAACAATTTAAGATATGGCAGAGCATAAAAAATTAAACTATACCCAGGATTCCTGGGCTGGCCGTAAAAACTTGCCGAAAATAAACAGAAATTACCAGGGACGGCCGCAAGTAAATAAAAATGTTCAAGCAGAAAAGCTGCTCAAAAGAAACCGAAAGGAACCCAGTGGGTGCCTGTGCCAGTGCCAGGGCCTGTGCGAGTCCTTGTCGCATTACGCATGAGGAATTTTCGCTTTTTAAATTCTTTAAGTAATGCAAATTAAATTTAAATAGCAAATAGGCAAGAGGCAAACACAACACCGAGCTGTGGAAAGCCAGTGAGCGGCGGCTACGGCGGCAGGACATTCGGCTCGGGTCCAGTTTGCACTGGCATGAAACAAATTTCAAAGACAAATAAGCGCCGAAAACAGCAGCAATTAATTTGCTCCCTCCGTGTGAGGGTGTCCCACGGTTCTCTCTCTGTGTGTGTATGGGTGTGTGCGGATCCCTAGAAATATCCTGGGCCAGCTTGGACTAGGACTTGGACTCTCGGCCAGACAATTGCCGGGGCATTGCGTGGAAACTTTCTTTTCGGCTCCAACTTTTCGGCGCAGTTAGCAAACCGCACGGCCAACTGTGAAGCGGAGCAGCAGCAACATAGCAGCAGCACAGCGGCAACAACAGGCGACAGCCACAACAGCTACTAGCAACTTAAGCCCAGCAACTTCAAGTTGTTTCGTGAGCAAACAAACGCACCCACACGCCAACAACAAGGAGCCGAAGGACCAAAAGGACCTGCACAAACAGGAACTGCCAACTGGAAACGGACACGGAGTCAGAGTCGCAGGCAAGACAGCGGAATCGGCCGAGATGCGATGCGGGAATACCGAGGAGGAGAAGGCAACGAGACGCTATCCCAGCTTACATTTCACACATTTCAGCTATTTGTGCACTGAGACAATTAATTGTATTTCTTATAGTTGACAAAATGTATTTATAAATATATATATTTAAATAAATATCCTTGTTAATTGGATTTTCTTCCAAGAATATTTTACTGATGATACATTTTTTATTCCAAGCATAAGTTTTTCTACAATTTCGGGCCAAAGATGTAAATCTTAAGTAGAGCTTTTCTCTTACTTAGTAAATAAATATTACATTTTTTAGTGTTACATTTCGCTCAAAATAATAATTATTATTATTTAAGCAATTAAATAAAACACAAAGATAAATTAACAAAGAGGAGCACAATTTATAATAACCAATAAATAATAATTAAATATTGATTTATATTCTAATTATTACCGTCCCTGTTTGTAAGTGCTCTTGGAACTTAATATTCACTTAAAAACATTAATAAATAAATACAATTTTCCTCTTTAAACACAATCTTGATGAAGTGCAACCCTTTTAACTTAATATTATTTTATTAGAGAGCTTTTAGAACTCCTAATGAAATGATTTCTCTCAGTGCTGCCCTGTTCTGAAGCCAATGTTTCCTTGGAGTGCCTTGCATGCGGTTTAAATTCAAATTTGTTGGCAACAAACAGACAATTAATTTCGCATATACCATAGATGTGCTGAAGGCGCTTTTTGTTTTGTCCTGCCACCAGGCTTCCGCTCCTTGTCGCCGTCCCCCGTCCGCCGTTCTGAAATCCCCCTGCTCCTGGTGGTCCTTGTCGCTGTCTATGGCCCGCAGGCATAATGGGCATCTAAGTGCCGGCACAGGCACAGACAGCGCGGTTTCCCAGCTCTTCGTCCCTCTTCGCCTGCCCACCTCCCCTGCATATGTGCGGTGTCTCAAGGTTTTAGCCTACGACCACGCCCACTTTTATTAGCTCCATTTTTAGCCGTCTGCCACTCCCACGGCATCCTCACTCATGCTGTGTGTTTGCATTTGAATTTTAAATGTTATTACTTCTTTTAAATTGATCAGCATCAGCATCAGCGTCGGCGGAGGGGAGAGGTCCGTAAAGTCCTGCTAATTTATTCATGGCAAATAATTGTTTGTTAAAAGGGCGCAAAAATGTAGCCAAGTAAATGGATGCTAATCTGCATATGCTGGAAATGGAAATTGGTTGCGGGGAAAAGGAAAAGCCGCGGCCTAAAGATGTCTTTAATGTTTTGTGGCAGGAATATCTTGAGACATCTTTAACTTATCTATAGGTTAATAGATTGTACATTTTACCCTTAACGAGGTGTCCCTGGTATAAGCCAAGATGAACAGCAATCAAATTCGTTTTTCCCCCGTGTTCCCGAAAACCAATTATCCGTGTCCCAGATTAATCTCATCTGTTTGCCGTATCTTCAGGTCCCAGGACGCGTGTTTGCTTTGGAGGACTGAGACTGGTACTGGGACTGGGATAGTTGTTACCAAGTACATAACTTAAAGCTAAATGCAGCTCCTGGCTGCCTTGTCCGCGTTAAATTCCAGGACAAACAGACCCAAGGACATGTCAAGCGCAGCGGCACACAAGCAAACAGGCAAACAAAACACAACACACAGTGTGAGCTTTGCAGGTTCGCAGGATCCTAGCTGATGGAGGATGGAGGTGTTGGAGTCATAGACAATGATTAAATGATGCCCATCATTCATATGCAGGACATGGGGCGAGGGCGAGGGCGAGGACTGCTGCGGGTCCTGTAATGTAGTGCCATAATCCTTGGCGCAATTTCTGCGGAGCAATATGTCGTAATATCCGGCTCGGGCTGCCTGTTTTTATTTGCCACGCACACACAGAGGGTCCCGGCCTACGCCAGGATACTCGTACGTACGCCAGGACATATGAGCTAACTGACAGCAATTCTCCTGACCAACTTTTTTCTTGCATCCTCCCGCCCCTCCGCAGTTGAAAGTACTAAGCGTGGCTATGATTTAGCGCTTTATTATTTGTCGGCTCCCTTTTCCTGGCCCCGAAAAAGGAACGAAACGGGAAGAGAAAACCATTTCAACAACCTGGCCAACTCGCTTCGACGTGACCGAGCGGCAGCCGCTTTGTAGCCACTTCATCAATTATTCTTAAGCATAAAATATTTGTCACTTTTACTAAATTTATTGTGACAAGGCTCCTGCACACCTATCACAACCACGCACTCACACACTCACACGCGCGCTCTCGCCGGCGAAGGGACACTTTATAAGGAGCTCTGCATATGAATCACGTGCGTAATGGCACAAGGAAGCAGCCGGAAGAAGGGCAGGGACTGCCTGCGACTGCGATTGCTTTACCTGGCTGCTTTGCCTCAAGTGGACAACATTTTGTTTTGTTTACTCTGCCGGAAGGGAAAGTATTTGCGTGTGCTGAAGGACCTGGTTGGCTCAGAAATAGAAAGGGTCTCGAAATGGTGACACAGAAATTGGGGATTTAAAAATATAAGCTTGAAAGAATCTTAAGGCAGGTTCCGGTTGGAATTTTTCTCTTTATCGAAACCTAAAATAATTGTATTTATTTATGATTTAAGTTGACAAATATAGTTGATTTAATCATAACAAAAGTAATTCAACAATTTTGGCTAAAAACGGAGTACTTTTTAGCCAAAGTGTTACCAAAACTCTTAGCTAAAAACCCATTAGTTCCCAAGAGTATCTTGACTTCGTTTTGCTGGCCAGACTCCTGCCTTCAAGTTGTATTTTCATTTGCAGGTTTGTTTTGCTGCTGGCACTTCCGCCACGTTTTGTATGCCATATATTTTAACGTCCTGCGTATTTGCCTTTATTTATGCCCTGGCCAACGAGCAGGGCGGAGGCTTTCGCTCCTTGAAGGACTCGCGGCCCACGTGGCGTATGTGCGATTTGAGTGCTGCCGCAACTCGAAGCGCATTGAATCGGAAGCCAAGTCCTGCAGGAGGAGCAGGGCGTCGGAGGACGGAAGCCAAGTGTCAAGTGTCGCGGAAGCTCTCTGGCACTTCATCAACTTTGGAGCAAACGTGGCCTGCCTGGGCCTCGCCAGTCGGAGCCACAAATCAGATAAGCGAGCACGCGATTAAAATTTTTGCGGGTCTCCGAAAGGGAAGAGACTTCAGTTCCCGGCATCCTTTGTGGCCAAATCAAAGTGACTTTTGCTTGAAGTTGCCGCCACCGCCGCCGACTCACAACTTTTTGTAATTTTCGTCATATTCAAAGGGCGACGGCGGGGTCAAAGGCAGCAGCGGGAAACCCATTTAATCCCCGCGTGCGCCAAATGGGCGCAAAGTAAACTGTTGACATTTCAGCCTCGGCAACATGACACCAAGGGGGGCGGTTGGGCTCAAAGGAGGCGTGGTGCGGCTGAAATTGTTGCCGCCACCGTTGCAGGACATGCACGTGCTGCTGTCGCAACTGCAACTGAAGTGGATGGGCCTCTGAAGAGAGACAGGATCTGCTGCTGCTGCTGCTGCCTCTGTCCCTGTCCCCACCACCAAACGTGTTTGCTAAACACCTACACAAATGCTGCAGGTGGAAATAAAATCCTGCTCCCGGTTACCCCTGCGCCTGGGAGCAGCTTCACAAATATTTTTGAGCCCTGTGGAAAGCGAGCAACTAAATGAGAATCACAATGGGACAAGGTACTGGGAGAAAATTGTATAATTAAATGAGTTTTAAATAAATGAAAGAAGCATTATTTTAGGTTTTTAAACCCACCTTCGGAGGTATTAAAACTTTATCACTTTTTTCTTCTATTTAAGGATAATTTGTATTTTTCTGCAATGTAAAGCTATTATAAATACTTAATTTTAGAACGAATTTAAATAATAGTTCCCCCAAGATCTGACACTTTTTAATAGCAAATTTCCTCTAACAATCATTATTTTATTCTTTGTGCAGAAGCTGAGCGATGGGCCAACAACCAGGATCGACATTGCATACTGGCCCGGGGCAGGGGGATTAGGGGGCTGCCCGCAATCAGGTGCCAACATGCAGGTGAAATGCAAATAATTTTTGTTTTATCTGTAACTCTGGTATTTTCTTTTCCGGCTTCTCCTCCATCGCCGTGCATTTTGTTTGCGGAGCCCTCCCCCTAGTCGCTGATTTTGATTCGGATTCTGTTCTTTTTCGTGTTTTGCTGTTGGCGCTGCCGGCTCCTCTGCTGCTTGTTGCTGTTGTTAAGTTGACAAACACACAAATGCACACACACAACACACACAGACACAGCCTGGAAAACTAGCTAAGCAGGCAAATATGAGACAAGTGACTGGAAATGGGACAAATCTTGAGCAGGAAAAGAGAAAGTTCCAGGAAAAGTGGAAGGCTACGTGGAATTATAACACTTTTTTAGTCCTAATCTTTATTAAAGAATGAGATCTCTTAGAATTATTATAAATATATATATTATATATAAATATTATATATATCAGGACCTTATCGAATCGGTACAGAAACAGTTCCATTTGTTTCAATTACGGGGATTAAACTGGGAACCTCATCGTCACCTGCCATCCTACGTAGACAGACTGCGCCTTCTGAGGCCGTCTCGTAATTGCCTATTGCCTTGCAATTTTGTAAATCTAACATTGATATTCACGATCCTTTTCGCGTTTTATGTTCGTCATACAATGATCTGTACTTTTTGTTATATGTTGAAATGTTCCTTGAGTTTAATGTAAATAATATTATTACACATTTGTCCTTGACTCCGCCCACTTAATGTGAGTCGGAGCATATCTATAAAAATTACTCAAAATTGGGCGGAGGTTTGTTATACTAGCAGATATTTGCCATTGAAAATTAATAAATACATAAAAATATAGTTTTGCCTTTAAGATTAAGGAACCCCTTAGGAAGTTTCCTTTAAGAGGTAAATCTTAATTAAAAGTATCTAAATAACAATAAAATAACCCAATAAACCCTGTTACTTTATTAACAAGAACTGCAAGCCTGGCCATCGATTTTTCTCAACGCCTTTCGGTATGGCATATTTCCACCTACAGTTCCCAATAGTTGACATTCAGCTCTCCTGATTGAGGCACAATGGGGACATTGAAAGAAATTGATTTGATTTGAGATGGAATGGAATGCCGTTTACAAGAGCACTTCCCTCGGTCGTCTTTCCTGCTATCTAACCATTTTTCAGACCGACTTCCATTGACTGAATCTGACGACGTTAAGTCGAGCTTTGTGGCTGTCTATTTTAGTTGCCTTTTCTTTCTGTTTTCCGTTTTTTTTTTTTTTTTGTGCTCCTTTTGCCGATTTCGGTTAAGGCTTCTGTTGCATATTTCTGCAAATGAAAATTCATTTTCTTCGTTGTCTCTTGCCATTCACTTCTTTATCCCCGGCACTGCCTGCCGCCCACTTGTTTTCATAACTTTTGCGCTTGTTCGCACGCACGCAGGAAAAAAAACGGAAAACGAAGGGGAATCCCTAACTCGAATTCCGGCTCTTGTGGTTGTGGAGAGAGAGTGTATGTGTGTGTGTGTGTGGCAAATCCGCATCCGCTTCTGAATCCGCATCCGCCGTCATCCAAGCTCATGGGCTTTTACGCCGGGAACTAGTTGCATTTTTATAAGCGCAGCAGTGCCAAGTTCTTTTTTCGGCAGGGAACCCCTGGAAAAAAAGAACCCCCCCTTGTTGCGTGACTGCTGCCTTAATATTTACTGATGCCACGCCCACTCCGGCCCTTTTGCGCCCTCCGGAGTGCGCTGTCAAGTGCACTTGTCGGCGTCATGGCTATTTTGGCTGGCACAAACAAACAATAAAAATGAAAACCGAAAAAATAAGTGGAACCCCTCGGAAACCCCCCACCATGTTGACTGAGCCGATTCACTAAATATTTACCTTGCAGCTGCGTCAGATTAACTTTTATTTGCCCCAACGCTCCCGGAATTTCAATATTAGTTGCAAAAATATACAATACGTACTATATATAGGGCAACAGTTTATAATACCACAAAGGCGGGGGGCGGTCGGTGGGTGGCTGCGCTGCCTCTGCTCACGTAACATTTCAAAGTGTAGTTAATTGATTTTTCAGCACAATGCCAAGCGCAGAACGGAGTAAAAATGTGCCACCCAAGGCCCAGTCCACCAATATCACTAGTCGACAAAATTTAAACGATGTTCTAAACTCGAATGTGGTCTTATTTATTGATTAAAAGTTATTTGTTTCTTTTATAAAAATAAAATTCTAAAGTTTAATTCAAACATAAACCTTTTGAACCCCATTTCTATATTTAAAAGCTTTAAGACTCCTCAAATAATGCCGCCAGACGAGTGTACTATATTCCAAGTATTTAAAATATAAACATTTTCCCATGTTAACCAGTGTACTGCAACCTGGCAGTCCCTGGTCGAACGCCGCTTTGTATGCAACACAAAAATGGCTGCACTTGTTTGCTTGCTTTTTACATAAATGCCATAAATTGCGTGTTGTTGTCAGTTGATTTTTCGGCAAGAGGCTGCACATTGCCGCACTGCAGTTCGAAAAGTGTCGCTGCGGCAAAGGAGTTGCCGCCTGGCACCTGCCACCTGCCACGCCCCCGATGCCTCGCCTCCAGCTGCTCGCGATAAATAAACAAAAAATTGTGTTTGTTCCTGCGAATATGAATAAATATTTGTCGCAGCTGCAGTTTGCAGCATGTGCCAGCAAAAATGAAAGTGTCAACATTTAGGCCGTCCCCCGGACGGGGCCAGCTAACTGATTGCTTGACTGACTGGTTGACTGCCTGACTGACGGATGTCGTTGCCAACAGAAGTTGCCATCAAAAAAAAAACTGTAAATGGCACAGAACTTGTAGTCATCATCGAAAAAAATGCGACTTTTTGGCAAATTGTTAAAACGAAATGCTAGTGAGTTGTTCGATTCAGTGACAGTTCCTTGGATTGAATTCAATTCAGGCCGAGAGTGACAGTTTCCCAATACAATTTGCAGACAAAAGTTGCCCATCCTGGTAATAATTAGATGCACAGAGAATAATATTCGTATTAATATGTAAATACATTTGAAATTGAACTTAAGCTTAGACTTTTTGAAAGGCTGAGAATTTATATTTAATATGAGTTTATTTCTAAGATATTTTCGAAAAGATTAGTTTAGGTTTCTTTCTCCCAGTTAACTTTCCTGGAATAATTCCTCGAATTGAATGCAATTCAAGCCGAGTGACAGCTTCCTATCTCCACAATTATCAGACCTCAACTGGCTAATGACAACTGGAAAATTACCCTTGAAGAATTATTATCAATCGATGGCAGACGACGTAATTCGGTAATTTCAACTTTTGATTGGCAAATTAAACTACAAAAAACTATTTGCACCTACAACTTTTGCACTCTGCGGGAAGTTTGTCGTTGGCCTGGCCAACTGGCGGCTGCTGCTGCCTGGCCTGGTCAACAATTTTCTCACAATAATACCACGGGTCGCTTCCTGTGACCCCGACACGTACAGTGGCACAGTGGGTAGGTGTATGTGCATACGTACAGTGGGGTGGCAGCCAGTATACAGCCAATCAAAAGGAAAAATAAACCGCAAAGGAAAAAACTGGGGGGGAAGACGGGAAGGCAGCAGAAGAAGAGCTGAAAGAAATACAAGTAATATGCAAGCATTTTATACACTTCGACGACTGCCAGCCGTTGGCCAGGTCATGGGTTTTATAATTTCAACAACAAAAGCCGGGCAAGAGGAGGAAGTGCACTGCGAAAAAGTATTTTAAAAAAAGAGCTATCAGAAATAAACATAAACCTCATATAATTGAGGTGTTTTTTTAAGATTTTTAAAGTAAGGAAAATTTAATATGTTTAAATGAGATTATATTAAAATGTAGCTAAGAAAAAAAATTAGTAATATTATTATTTGTAATCTTTTTTATTAGAATAAAATATTTTTAAAAAGCTTTTACAAATTTTTAAAAAGCTCAGTATGCTTTCCTGGCATTTTTAATAACAAAAGTAAATAAAAACTGTAAGATAATGGTCTAGAGTATTAATAAAAGAAGCTTCGACTTTTTGGTAGGGGAACTTTACTATTAAATGAGTAGGCTATTATTAATTAGATTACTCTTATTAAATATTTTTGGTTCAGAAATATACAAATGCTAATTTATTTCCATACTTTTTTTTATAGATTTTATTTCCGTGCACAAGCACACTGGTCAGGGCTCTTGGCCGTATCGGGATGAGCATGTTCAGCTGCTCACGTGCCACATGCTTTGATTTGTTTCGTTACGTTTCATTACAACAATCATGCCAGCTCTCTCTAACCCTGTATGGCGCTCTCTTTCTATTTTTTAAGCCCCCCCTATCGCCGTACCTTTCGGTTGGAGTGGCATTTCGTGTTTGGCATCGAGGAAAACACGCACACAGAGGCACACACGGATACGTTGCGGTTTCGATTTGCTGTGGCCAAAGATTCTCAAGAGAGCTGCTAGAAAATTTCATTTTGTTTAAAGCCCCAAAACAAAAGGCAACTTTTGCATGCCAACAGCAGCAGCCCGATGACCAAGAGCAACATCAAGCCGGCACAGCAGCAACATCCAGACCCGGCAGCAACATCAACAATGGGCAAGAGATTGTCCATTGGTAATCAGAAAATTGCGACAGACCATTGACCATTGGCCATGGACGGCATGCATCAAGCACTTTTATTATGATGCCAAATATTTTGTGACTGTTACTCCTCAAGGAAGCTGCATCTGATGATGGATTTCCTCCCCTTCCCTCCAGCTCTTTGCACTGTGAGAAATCGACAGTGACAGTCGATATTTCAACTGCCAGTCTGCTCCTTAATGGCAGTTCATCTGTCTTCTCTCTGCGAAACTTTGTGGCTTCGCTCGCTCGGCACACACACACATCCTGGAATTTAATTTATTTTGCAACTAAATCGATTGCAGGCAACACAAAAATAGACATTTATACAGAAATAGCTGGCGAAACAGGAAGAGCAGCCCCAACAATTGCTTTAAATAGACCGATGTTGTCAGGAACAGAAACAGGAAAACTTTCCCTGGGTTATGGCTTGGCTAATTTCTTATTTAAGTTTTGGAACATTCAACAAATTCGATTGGCCAGCCAAACTTTGCAAAAGTCTTCGAAGTCGAAGTTTATTATTTGATTTAATTTATTGGTAATTAAGGATATGGTAAAAAGTTGCTTCATGCTGAGTTATTAAAGAAAATGCAGTATTTACTTTTATAGAGTCTAAAAAGTTATGGCAAAAATGAAATCTCTTTTTAAAAAAGACCGACATACTTTCCTAAAAACCTTTGAGAATATGCTAATTGGTTTCGGAGTAACTTTTACTCATTAATTAAAAGCCCTTTAAAAGTGCATGGATTGCCTCACAAGTTTTTAACTTTCTGGCTTCTATTTTTTCTATCCTCTTTGCCACTAAAGGACTGACTAAACGAGAATGTTGGGATGGTTTTTTCTTATTGTTTTTGGCCAAGATTCAATGCGATTTTACCGAATGCCAACTTGAAAGTGAATGTCCCGTGCCACACACATAAACACACAAACACGCCATGTAGCACACTATACCTAGGCTTTGCCATTCTGTCTGTTGTTTAGCTGTCTTTCCCCTGACTTTCTTTTTTTTCTTCCCTCACTTGTACTTGCTGTTCTTGTTGTAATGCAAAAAGCGCATCAGGCATTTGTATGCATTAGCTGGCAAAACGAACATTTTATGGGAGTTCAGGGGGGGAGGAAGACCCCCTGGAAAAGCGAGCCAGGAGAGCTGGGAAATGGCTTTAGCACAAATATGCATGTCGGCACATTCTTGCATAGAATTGCACTTAAATGCAGAAAATGGCACACAGCATAAGCGGCGGGGCGAAGGGTTACATGGCCAGTGGAAAGCCCGGGGAAAACCAAGAAAATGCGGCCCAGAGATAGAGAGAGAGGGAGAAGGAGAACTTGTTGGGCACTTATAGGGGCCATCCCCAAGTACGTCATGAAAATCAGGAAACAGGATATATTAAGTTTGAGGAATGGCCGAACCCTGGACACACTAACACTAACACCAATACTGCAGACTGCTGCTGCTGTTGTCGCAACAATAAAACAGCCGCAGCAGCAACTGCGGAGGAAGGGGAGGAGCCGCAGGAGCAGCAGCAACTGTGCAAGGAGCAGCAGCAGCGGCAGAGCCAGAGCCGTAAAACTGCCCCCTGGCCACGCCCACCGCCACCCGCTTGCGACACTTTTTATTGCCACACATAAAACAGCAGCAACAGCTACAGCGGCAACATATCGCAAAAGTGCTGCCAATTGCTCCGTTTTCCAGACAGATTCTGGCCTTTTGGAACGATAGAGGTTTGAAATCTCCTAAAAAAGGGTCGAAAACTATGCAAAGATCTATTTTATTTTCACCTAACCTACTTCAAAGCATTTTAGGCAGGGATTTTAATTAAAATTGTAAATTGTGGACTTAATTTATCCTAAACGGGGGTGCCTCAGAAATTGCGGTGGACTTGAAGTCACAAAAAACAATTTTCATTGAATTTGTCTCTTATTTGGTTTTTATGTGGAAACCCTGTTATACTTGAAAATATGTTTATACAAATTTTGTAAGTCTAGTAAAAGTAAGGAGTGATGACCACTTCCGTGTCCTTTTTAGCACATTTTCCTTCAATTTCTGGCTTCTTTTCGGTCATCACTTGCCAGCAACACCAGCCGGAAAAGTTTGTGCGGCGCTCTCTTTTTTCAATTGCCTGCCACAATTTCTATTAGTGTAAATATGCAAAGTACATGAAGACATGAGGCTCAACTTCCGCTGAGCATGGCAATATAAAATGCAAAATGTAACAATGTTGCTGCTGTTCCCACTGCTGTTGCTGTTGCTGCTGCTGCTGATGTAGATGTTGCTGCTGCTGCTACTGCTATTGGCATTTGGAATTACAATTGCTGGCCATATTTAAAAATCTCATTTGAAATCGCTTCGTTTCAGGCAACAGAAGCACCAGCGAAAGCAGCAGTAGCACCAGCAGCGGCAGCAGCAAAAACGCTTTTCCCATTCACACTTCATTTGAGCGGGAAAAGCAGGGGAAATTTAAGGCAGGCGCCATTAAATGAATGGAGAGACGTTTGAAAACAGAGAAGAAACATTAGTGAAGCAAATTGCAATGAGCAGGAAAGCAAAGTGAAAATTCTCTTGAATGAACCGGACCAGAACGGACCGATGCGATGCGATGCGAAATAAAAGGGGCTTGGAGGGATTGCAGAAATGCTAATGACTTAATATCCTCCACCCAGGAGATATTCCTTTGAAACGTGTTAATTGCAAATGTTGCCGAACTCGAGCGCCACTGCAAACTAAAGCAAAATAATTTTATGATTTGCTCAATTAAACCCGGCTCTCGGCCCTTTATCAAGCCAATTTTATATTGCATTGCAATTTATAAAGCAAACAGCTTTGTCTTTTGGAATTTAATAAGCTTTTGTATAATTTATAATGAGTGAATTCTGAAGAAAATGTTTAATGGGATAAAATTACAAGTTTAAGGCGTAGTTAATTCATTTGCTTTGTTTAAATCTCCCTTAAAATATTTCATTCAACATTTTCTTTAAATTAAGGTAACGAAAGTGCATTTAATGAAAACAAAAAAATTTCTCCATCTAAAGTTAAAGTTAAATCAATGAATGGGAATACATTTTTATCCGGAAAACAAATACCAATTGATTTAATGGAAAGGAGAAAATAAAACTTTTCCCCTTGGCCTGAAAGCATTCCAGAAATATTACAATTTCCATTCATATTAAAATGGGAACAGTATTCTATTTTCAGCACTTGGCTGGCTCGTTCGGGACGCACTTTCCGCTTATAAAAGACAAATATGAAATATTAATAATCCAGCGAGTTCGGGCCACGGTCATGACTCAAGAGCTCAAAGTTGGCCTAGTGGCGTTGGCGTTGGGGCATTAAAAATGCAAATTTCACCGTCGAGCGGCCAGACTCTATCACTTTAATGCCTTTCACTGCGATTTGGCCCGTCTGGCGACCCGGTCTCCTTTTATTTTTTCTCCTCCCGGTGAATGCAACACGTGCGCCATAAATCATCTCGGGAGCCGTCGCTCCCCACTGCGACCACGCTGGCCTCCACTTTTGGCCGGCGGAATATGGTGGGCCTTTGTGGGCGGAAGGCTTTGGTAGGTGGGATCACTAAGCGCCCGTGGCGAGCCAATTTCAAAAATCAAATCAAAAATAGTTTGCAAAGTTCCAAGTGCTTTAACTCGCGGCAAACAATGCAACAAATTGCACCCAGCGAAGGAGGAACTTTGTAATTGTCTAGCGCTGGAGACACGTGGGCACCATGTCACCTTTATGAGGCCCTGGCTCCTCCTTCCTCCGGGGCCATAATAGACAACCGCAAGTCTAAAGAATGGCCTGCGAAATTCGCGATGCGTTGGCATAACTGGAATAGTAAAGACTGCGGGTCCTGAAAATATATGAGCTTGGAAAATAATGGGGACATAAAGCGATCATGTAACAATGCTATTAGTGCATGCTTCTTAGGGTTGAATGAAAACTTGTGAGTTGTTCTTGCCATCAAATCGTATTAAAGCTTAAAATACTTGGAGAAATATATTTTCTGAAGTACTACATAATTATTTAAAGATAATATTTAACTGATAAGTGATCAGTTTAGTAAAAGTTTATATATTTGATAATAATCTAATGTCTACCTTATTTTTGTATTTTTCAATGGAAATCCAATTTAGGACAATAATGAAAACTTGAATGCTATCCTATTGAAATATCCTCCTTTAGGTCACAAGTTAAGCTGCCACCGTTAAAGTTGATATTCGTCCCCTTTCACTTTAGCTGGGTTCAACTCAACCGAACTCAACTCGATTCCCTGATGGACACAAGTTTTTCTCCACCGTCGAAATTTAATTGAATGAAAACTTTTTGTCTGTCTATGAGGACCCGCTCCCCGGCTCCAGCCGCTTTATCCCAGTGTGCCGCCTGTTAATTTGCTTTGAATGAAGTCGAACATGTGTGTGCCACGCCTCCTCTGCCGCTCCACCTGGAGGAGCAATGCATGTGAGGAGAGAGGAGGGATTGTGAATGCGAATGTGACTGTGGATGCGACCATGAATGTGAATAGTTCGCTGCACACAAAGAAAAATGGGTATTAAGGGAGAACGATTTCAAGGAGCTAAATCCAGACAATGTATGTTTTTTAAAAATTAGTATATTCAAGTAGGGAGAATATACAATGGATATATGGATATATGCATATGGATTTGATGCCTGTTTTCACTTGCTCCTGTAAAATTCCATCATTTTATATTTTAGGTACAAGAAAATGTTCAATCCCTAGCAATTATTGATTCGATTTATGCATATTTTGGCCATAAACATACTTGATATAATTTTTGTAAATGTGTGCTAGGTTCTCAGTCCCACAAAGACACCGAACTCTGAATTAGAAATGCCTTGAAGCACCCATTGCCGAATATATTACTTTCGTAAGAATTTTTAGCTTAGGAGTAAGTAGTTCCTAACTCGGCAGACAGTTATTTAGAGCTAAGGGTTATTCAAATATTTGCCAATATCAATTTTTTCTCTGTGTGACAGGTCGCCGTGCGTCGCTGCCATTTGTGGGTGCAAATGTCACGTTGACTTGGCCTGCTAGTCGTTTCAGCTGTAGTTGTAGCTGTCGTTTTGTTTGCCGCGCAGCTACGTGCCGAAGGGGGCTCTGTGGGCGGCGGTTCCTGGCTCCGTGGTGGCTCATCCGGGGTGGGGTGGGCGGCAGAGCGTGTGCCGTTGACAGGGAGACTGTGTCAAAGGGTCTGACTGCCACTGCCGCTCCGCCAGATGCTTGATTATGGTGTTAACCCCTGCGTGAACTGGCACCAGGTGCGACCCCTGGCCCTAAACTACTCCTACTACTGTACGAGTATATATAGCTATATGGCCGCCCTTCCCTTTTGGTCGCATTCAAATGCCGGCGTTTCAATTGGCTCACACAGCCCAGCCCCTCCTGGCCAAAAGCGTTTTCATGCTTGTTAGGAAATTTGTATAATGCATAAAGTGTCGCCAACTTTGCGTATACGTAATGTGCAATGTGGCAAACTCTGTAGACCGTGCCGTGATGATGAGCAATTAGCAAACAATTGCAGAATTCTCATTTTCACTCGGAAATAAACAGAGTCCAGTGGGTGAGTGAATGTCAGAGATAATGGCAGTGAAATGTTGGCCAACGAATGTAAAAGACTCTTTATCCTTTGGGGTGTTATATTATCATACAATAAAGGATGTGGTTGCAGCTGGGATGAGTTCGTATCTGGCCGAGAAAAACATTTGTGGAGACCAAGTATGTAGTTTATATTTTGATAAAAAAAGTTATTACGAAACTGAGAGGGTTTTGAAACTTAAATTAAATGTGAATGTTTTTTTTTTTTTTAATTTACATTTTTATCTGATTGCTTTATCAATAAAAACCACAGATAAACATAATTATTTAAATTAATAATAATGATAAGATGCAATATTGTTGCCTGATTCATGGCTAGATTCAAAGACATCAGACTCTAGTTTAAGCCCAGAATATTCTCTGCACTTAGCTAGTGCCATGGGAAGCCAGTTAGCTAATGAAACTGAAGCTGGAGTGGAAAAACTGCTGGCCTTGCCAAAGTCCCAACTTTCCGCTCATAATTAAAAGTCAACTGTGCGGGGATTTTTTGAGTACTCACCAGTTGGCGCAGCGCTGACAGGATTCGCAGGATTCGCAGTGACATGCGGCGACCCGTCCACTGCTGGCAGTAATAATTTCGACGATGCAGCCCCGTCGCCGCTGTCAAATATTTGGGGTCCTGGAACGACATCTTCATAATGCAAACTATCCGGCTTTGTGCCCGGCGTGGCAGTCGCGGAAGCTGTAAAGTTATAGTGCTCATCATCAGCTCCAGCTCCGGCCTCCTGCTGATCTGGGAGCAATGTTGCTGCTGCGTCGGGCGATATTGCTCCCGACGACGTGGCTGCTGCGTTTCGCTTGCGATTGTAGTACTCGTAGTTGGTTTTCGTGGCGGCGGCAACACAGACGACATCGCCGCCATCATCAGTTGTCGCCGCTGTCACAGTCGTGGCTATGACTTTATCCTCGACCATAAATTGCACTTTTTTGCGTGAGCCCGGCGTGATGGTTGCTCCTCCAGTGGGAGTGGGTGTGGACGTGGCTGTGGGCGTGAGTGTTGATGTGTCCAGGGGCGGGGAGCCCGGTCCCGTTCCCGTGCCCGTTGGCGTCGGTATGTAGAACTGCGACTTGCCCGAGGGCGTTGCCTGGCCAGTAATGTCAGACGACGACGACGACGACGGTGGCGGCGGCGGCGGAGGCGAGACAGACAAGTCCAGCGTGACGGGACGCTTCAGTATGGACTTCAGGATGGATTCCGTGGGCGTCACAGTGAGCACTGTGTAGGGGGAATCTTCGGCCTCCTCCTCCTCCTCGTCCGTGGCAATGGCTGGTACTGGAGCTAGAGCTGGAGGATTGCTAGCTGGAGGAGTGCTAGCTGGAGCCGGCTGAGTTGGAACCGCTGGAGTTCCCACTGTTACCTCCGCGGGCTCGTCCGCCTTTTTGTTGCGCGGCGGTCGTCGCGGTCCATTTGTCGTCGCTGCATCTCCACCAGAGACAATCATAATTCGCTCGTAGCTGTCACCTGGATCGCCTGCATCCTTTTCGCCCAGGCTAATCCGCTGCCCGGCAATGGCCGTGACTTTGCCGCTGTAGAACTTGCTGGAGGTCCGCTGCTGGCGCTCCACTGCATCGTCGTTGAGCTGGGCATCCGCCACATCGAAGTCGTCGTTGGGCTTCCTCAGGTTCCGCTGCAGTTCGCTTGAGATCAGGTCATAGGGATTGACGTGGCAGCGGAGGATGGACCGCCGGTTGGTGGCCCTCACGGATGCCAGGCCGCTGCTCTGGAGCAGTGATTCGTTGTCCTCCATCAGCCAGCAGTCCGTGGGATCCACTAAGGAGGGAGTGGCTTGCGTTTTGGAGACTGGCGGCGGCGGCGGTGCCCGGGTGCGGGTGCGACCCCTGGTGGGATTCACAGCCGGCTCACTGCGGCTACGTGACTTGCCGTCCGCATCCTTGGAGCTCGGCTCCGGCGACAGGAGTCGCGTGCGCCGCATCAGGTCGTAGGGATCCTTCTGCGGATCAAGAATGGAGGGACGTGATTTCTTCGTGGCACTCACCACACGCATCGTGGCGGACATGGGTCGCCGCGAAGAGGACGAGTTGCCGCCGCTGACAGCTGGCAGACGCACGGTGCCCCCAGCTGCTCCTCCGATGTTGGCCAGCGGCAGGCGGGAGCCCTTGCACTTCTTGCACACGCTCGCCTTCTTTACGTCACGTTTCGTGCCGTTCAAGTACTCGGCACAGGAGCAGATCACCACGGCCAGAGCCGTGGTCCCCGGCATTCCCTCCGCCGCCGCGAAAATTGCCGCCGCATGGGGATGGTATCCGTAGGAGGGCCGGGCCGGAATCCCTCTCACCGTTCCATAGATCCAGGGCTCTGCGTACTTCATGGAGCGCGACAGGGCGCTGGGCAAGAACTCGGCGCCGGGCACCGGCGGCAGTTGGTAGGCGGTCACCAGCTGGTGATGACCATGGTGCGGCAAGTGCTGTTGCTGCTGCTGGAGCTGCTGCTGCTGCTGATGCTGCTGGTGCTGATGCTGCTGGTGCTGCATGTGCAGCTGCAGCTGCTGCATGGCCTGCATCCCGCTGACGGCCGCTAAAGAGGCGTTCTTGTCCACACTGTCACCGCTGCCGAGCGTCTTGAGCCGCTGACTCCACGATTTCTTGGACTTGTCGTACATGAGCTGGGGGATAGCAATCAAAATAATATAATTATAATATTAAATTAACTCAAAACTTAAAGATTAAACTAAGAAAAAATCAATTTATCAAGTAGTTCTAAGCATATGGTAATAGCTTATGACCTGAGGCAGCTCCTGTCACTTTATAGAAGCTGGTAAAAATAAAAAAAAATATTTTTTCAGCCAGTTACCCAAAAAAGGGCCCACTAACCTTTCTTTCTCCGTTGCTAGTGCGCTCATAATATCCAATTTAAATTAATGGCTCCGATGCACTCTGTCCCTTGTTGCCCATCAGCTGAAAATCGCCTGCTGCCTGGAATGGAAAAGGATAAAAAACGGAGAAATTATTAAAGCGCAACGCGTCCAGCGGGAAATCCGTTTAGAAAAGTTTTATTATTGAAAAAGTTTAAAATGCGATTATGTGTGTGTTAGAGGGAGATATCGAGTGAGTTAGGGTTTCTGTATTGTTTGTGCTTTGCTCTCGAGGCCCCTAATGAAAAATGGCCGAGATTAGCTGGGAAATTGATCCGCTTTAGGTCCACAAAATACTTAATGTTTACCTTAATTAATAAAGCTCTAAGCTCGCTATAGATAATTAGAATTCTGCACTCAGCGATTGCCCCAATGTTGTTTCCTTGCAGCCCCAAACTCAATTTGCCACACACAAATCCCAGGCAATTTCTCACAATTCTCCTGCTTATATTCCTGCCAAATCAAATAAACCAGTCAAAGGAATATAAACCGCATTCAAGCAGAGCCTTCTCTTTTTTTGGGAAAGTTCTTTTCGGGCTTTCGCTGGGGAGAAAGGAGAGTCCAGATTGCAGAGAGAGTTGCCAGCGAGCAACACCTACACGCTGGCTGAAAGGCGGGCAACTTTGTTTTCATTTTGCCAGTGAATTTTTGTCATCATCGTGACCACTTTTCACAATCAGTGGCAACTGGACGACGACGCTACGGGCCAGAATCTTTTCTTGTTGCGATTGTTGCTCAGCTATTGCAACTTTCGTGCAAGCAAGTGCACAGAGGAAAACCCATACTAACATGGGACGTGAGAAAGTCAGAGATTTATTAAAGGGCTTGAAGAGCAATATTTTTAAGAATTCTTTAATTAAATAATAATAAATATATATTAGCATGAAAAGTTTATCCATTACCAGTTTCGTAGAATATTAATATTTAAGAAAAAAAAATTGTCTAAGCCTAGCAATATTTTCTGTGGCCTTCAAAATGTTAGACCATAAATTAAGGAATAATTAGACAAAGTGACAGCCATGTCTTCTGTCTTTTAAAGTTTACAACAAAATTTTTTCTCTATTCTATATAGTAGTTGCATTTTCCCAAGTGTAGATGTTGCTATTGGACGTGATGTTGCTGTGGCGTCCTGCAAGAGGCCGCTTGACGTTGCGGATATTAATCAAAATGCGGAGCGAACTCGCACTCGCACTGGGACTCGAACTCGAACTCCAGCTCGGACTCCCACGCGAGTCCCGGACAAAGCGGAGAGAGGTGTTGGCATACTTTGGACCTGGCTTAGTCTTGGTCTTGGCCAGAGTTTCTTTTCTTGGCCATTTCTGGTCCGCCGTTCTGTTTCTTGAGGTGCCGGCTGCCTGGCCTGGCCTGTGCTGGCCCCAAAACACGTCCCGCTGCCCGTTGAAAAATGTTGATAAATGTTGACAATTTTTCCGGCAACCACTCGTGATAAATCTAATTTTTCTCTGGCTCTGGCTCTCTGGCTCGCCTTCAACTTCCCTTCTGCGTGTTTTGTTGTGTGTTGTGTGTCGCCTGCATTGTTGTCACCAGCGATTGTTGCTATTGTGACTGTTGCTCTCTTGCAGTTTTGATTACATGGCAACTCCTTGTTGTTGTTCTGGCTCTGTGTAGGTGTGAAGTAAAATTAAAAACGTGTCATTTTTTGCTTTATCGCTTGACGCGGTGGCGCCCATGGGCAAAGTATCGCAGAACCAACAGCAACGAGACGGAGTAGCAGCAGGAAAACATGAGCGGCAATGGAGGCAGGGGTGAAATTTAAGCCACTTTTGTTTGTTGCCGGTTTGACTGATGGCTGGGTTGGCAATGGTAAATATCCGATGGGGAGGTGCATTTCCTGCAAATAGCGCTCATACGCCGCGTGGGCGGTGGCCTGGCCTGGCCTGGCCAGTAAGTAAATACAAATTCCTGAGTGTTAAACAATGGTTTCCGATTTCTGGCTTTAGTTTGCTTTGTGGCATTATAAATTATAAATTAATTTATTTATTTATGGAAATTGTACTCTTTATTTGCTTTTGCTTTTCTTTTGCCTTTATTTTATTTTAATCTCAATTCTATTGATTGGCTTTCTTGGCTTGTGAAAGTCTTTTACTTTTGTCTGCGACTTCTCCATTCATTTTTCACCTGGCTTTATCAGCAATCAAAGAGAAGAATTTGCATTTAAGCGGATTTATGCTGTAATTAAGCACTTTGATTGTCTCTTTTCTAGCTGGCTTTGGCTAAATCCTTTTTCTTTCCAGCTTCATAATTTTTCACGCTCAATTGGCTACCTTTGCTGGCGTTTTTTCTATATTTTTTATTCGCCGCATTTGCGCCAAATGCAATTTGTCATTATAAATTTACGTCAGTTTAGGCAAAGGCAAAGGGAGAAGACGCAGCCAAGTTGCACAAAACTTTGCCATCCAGAGAGAGAACTCGGTGCAAAAATAAAAAAGGAACTACTGCATTTTTCAATATATTTTCAAGTCGACTCCGGGTAAGTTTTTCCTTCTCGCTTTCGTTTTCAGTTTTTGTTATTGTCTTCACCCCGGGCAGTTAGGTAGGTGTCGGTTTCAAGCCACCCAGAAAACTTGGCCATGCCGCAGATTGATGGTCATATGAAAAAGTAGTTAACGCCCAATCGAAACTGCAGTTGCACTCGCAGTCGGGCTAATTAAGTGACTGAGGGTTAAAGTTTAATATAAATTCGAGTGATCATTTGTCCATTTGGCGGCGGAAGAAGCTAGGGATGGGTAAATTTTTTAGTTGTAAGTCGAATGTATTCCCTCCATTTGTATGTTTTATTTAGTAATATTACATCTATATTCATACAACAATTTTTAAAAGATTATATCGATATTATCTATAATTAAAAACTAAAATAGATTTTTCTAAATTGTTTACTATTTAATATATAGTATACATAATCAAATAAAATATTTTTAGGCAATATTATATACGATATTTCGTCAATATATCGTTAGAGATTTTACTTCTCCATATGCATCCGTAGGAAAAACATTTAAAAGGCAATTACAGCAGCTGCAGAGACAAAAGAGCTCCGGGAAAAAATATATATATTCCATTGATGCGGGCATATGCTGGCCGTTGGATTGGGATCATGCCATAAGCGGATTAGTTAGACAGCAGACAGCCAGCCGGCAGCTACGGTTGCTCAGGTAACGCAGGTAACTCGCAGGCAGCTCACACAGACATATCAAGCATACGCTCTGTTGTGCAGCTCTAAATTAACAATTTCATTTAGCTGTTTGCCGGCGACTTAATTTATTCAAGTGATGACGTCGCCGGCAACGGCGCCGCCACTGCAGTCAGCTAAGAAAAATTGGCCAGGAACGCGATGGGCATGAGCTGGGGAGTCCCTCCAGAGAGATGGACAGAAGAGGGAGCACCAGGAGCTCAAAACAACGTGGAGAACGCGACGACGACGACATAATCACCGCTTTGGAGCGCCAAATTTACGCGTTTCAAACGCTCGGCTAAGCTCGGCTCAGGCTAGGAAACATAAAATTGAGCTGGAAGAGCAACAGAAAGGAACACTGAAAAAAAGGATTGAAAAATCCAATATATTTTACTTTTCCAATATGATGAAAATATAAAATATTCTGCGATTATTTCCACTGAAGTAATATACGGAGAGAAACTGTATAAAAGCCATCCAAAGAACAGACATTAAAACGAAATTTACTTATGACTATTAATTTAAATTTAAATTGCAGGAAAATTAATGTATATTTCGTACCAGTTTGCAAATGCTTATATCCCTAACGATTATAATTATTTTCTCGTAGTGGAAACCCCCCATTTCTAGCGCCCGCTGAGCGTTGCAGTGGAAGGAGCCGCTTCGTCCTGAGCAGAAGCATCAGCTGCCTTAAGTCCTGGCTGATGGCGACGTGTGCAACTTTGATGCTGCTTCCTGCTCCGACGTTGCCCCAGCTCCAGCTCCAGCTCCTGCAACTGCAGCTGCCACAGGCGGTTGCCAAAAGAACCCGACGGATGCGCCGACGAAGATGAAGTGGCTGACGGCTGACGGGCAGCAAAAGTGGAGCAGGAGCAGGAGCGAGGAGCGACGAAAGCCGTCTGAGCCGGCACTCTATTTATATTGCATTAAATTTATTGAAAAACCTAATGAGCTATCTTTCCGGCCATCAGTTGGCAGCTCGTTTCGGCCACAATGCAGTGCAGCGCCAAACAGTCGGCAGATTTATGCTTAGACAAATTAATTTATGCGCCAGACAGTTAAGTAAATTACGAAAGACATAAATTGCGAAGCCAAACGGCAAAGGAAACGAAAGCAAGCGAAGGAACTTTTGGGCATTAAAGTAATTTACTAAAACGTTCACATGGCTTTTCGGGGGGAGGACGACGACGACAAACTAATTGAATTTGCTACTTAGTGAAATGTGAAATGTTAACATCTCTTGTGCTACATTTGCTTGTAGGCTGAAGGCGGTGTGGCGCAAACTTCAGCCAGTTGCCTTAAAGTGCAGCAACAGCCATTAAATTTGCGCAATTAACCAGACGCCGACGCAGAATGAGTCTGTGTCTGCCCCGAGTTCCACACAAGTTTGCTAAACTAATTAAAATGCATATTCCACTGCCGGCAGCAACATAAATGTGAAAACTTTCGCTTAGTCGCCAAGTAACAGGCAACAATGCAACATGCCAGGATAGGTAAACAAATGGCATTCTAAGTCGCACAGCAGCAGCAGCAGTAGCAGCAGCAACATCAGCTGCAGGAGCAACATCCTCCACATGCAACCAACCAGTAGACAGGGGAGACGTCGGACGAGACGTTGATGACAGTTTTGTCCTGGCCTGCTGCTCCTGCTCGTGCTCCTGTCCCTGCAATTTGTATAACATGCTGGGCAGTTCCTGCCAACTTCTACTGTGCCACATCGCTCTGCCCCTCGCATTTTGTTAAAGCAAAACTTTTTGTAAACTCATTAGGGCAGTTGGCCAAGCAGGCAGCCAAGCGACTGCGCTAACCAAACGGGCCAAAGCCAACGCCAAGCCCACAACAAGGCCAACAACAAGGCCCGAACGGAAGGCAACTTTTTGAAAGAAAACAGCTAGCCTGCGACAGGAAGGGACACGGAGAAAAATGGTAGTTAAGCTAGAAAAATAAACTATTTATCTATGTTCTACAAGGATGATAAATCCTAACATTTTTAATTAATTTTTTGAAATGATTTCAACAGAGTTATTAAATGTAATGTATTTTAAAACGTAGATTAATGTTTGGACACTTTTATTGATTTCTCAATCTGCATCCACATCGCCGCACCTTTTTTCTGGCCGTGCTATAGATGAGGAGTTGGGTAACCTGGGTCTGGGGACAGGACCCTGGCAGGACCTGGACCCGTAGTGAACACCGGGATAAACAAAAGGCAAAGACCGGGCCAAGATAAACAGGCAACTTCTTATGCAGGCCCGGCTTACTGTCGCTTTTCATGCGGCTAAACATGCCCGACGGTGCAGTTGAAATTTTATTTATTGCATTAACTCGAGAACGCAGGCGTTGCCCCGGCGGTGCCCGTAATAAACATAATGAAAACGATGCTCATAATGAAGCGCACTAATCGACGGTAGGCGCTTTAAGTTCTGTGCCTCGAACTAGAGAGGAAAATTGATTTAAATCGGCCGACGGGAAGTTTGAACGATTAAGCGACGACAAATGCCGATGCATAAATAAATAAATTTTATAGAAAATTAACATATGGCAGAGGCTGTGTATTCGGGATTTTCCTTTGGCAAGGAAATTGATTGTGTGGAAAATTTAATGTGCGGGCGGACATTTTTCATAGCCTACTTTTGAGTGTTTGCAAATTGCAGCGCCCGCAGACTGCAGGCGGCAAGCACACTGCATAATTGCGAGCATATGTAAAACAACACCCCACACAGCACTGTGTGTATTTTAATTGTTAACACTCACATTCACTTTGGCTGAGGTTGCTGTTTGAACATCGCAACTCATTTCAATAATAAAATTGACTTACTGGCCGCATTATGTGCGCCATTCATTTATTATGCCGCATGGCATGGCGACGGGGAGTCGGGCAGATCCTGGTTGAATTTATTAATATTATTTGAGTGAAAATAATGATGTTGGTGTTAAGTTAAGTGTAAAGCACTTTGTGAAAATTATTTTCCAATTAATTGGGGCGGGCAGGCTATGCTTACCCCTCAAAAAAAAAAAGTTCCCAATCATTGCCATCGCAAAGATGCATTTGCAAGTTTAATGCACCCGAGACACTCATAAATTCCTAATGACTTGTGGTCGAGATAAGGACCGAAATGCGGCCTGACAAGCGGCAAAGATGATTTGTCCTGACACGTGTCAAGATGCTGCACAGAGAACTCAATTAGTGAATGCCACAAATTGGCCTCAGCTGATAGTTACATTGAGGTTGTCTTCTGTCCACATAGATGTCGGCGGTGTCTCCGTGTATTTGTGCTGATGCCTCCCAGTTGTGACAGGCCAAAAATAATATTTACAGCTGCGGTCAAAATAATGACTCAAAGGATGACATCCTTGATTAATCGAAAATCGAAGAGTGTGATTTCTGAGCTCTATTTATCAGTTAATATTCAGCAAAGTTTGCTGGTATGACTTTTAATCATTTTAGGGCGCGCCGAAGGTGACAACGAATAAGGATAAAGTATATATAATTAAAAAGAGTTCACTTCGTATTGGTTGCTTTTATTAATTTGTTCTTATATTTTTAATCATATTTTTTAACTTCAAGTCTAGCTTAAAAGTACTTAGTCTGATGGATTAATATAGTAACTATGATTAGTGCAGTGCCCGCCACTTAAACTATTTATTGAATTGAACTCTCAGTTAATTAGAAAAATATTAATTATTCAGAGATTTACAATTTAAAATTTAGCCACAATCGAGTTATTCTTGAGTCTATGCTTAAATCATAGTCAAAACTGATTACAGAATCCCATCGTCTCACAGCTCGGTGCTCTCCATTTTGGGATTGGCATTCTTGATGCCCAGGCTCTTCAGCTTGCGGAGGCGCAGGATCTGATGCTTCAGCTTGTGCCGGAACACGATCTGGTGGTTTACCGTCTTCAGTTCGTCGATGCTGCAGCCCTTGAGGTTCCTCACCGTCTTGGAGATCAGCGTGTCCGTGATGCAGTACTTGGCCTTGGACAGGCGGATGTACTCCACATTCCGCTGGGCGAGTTGCTGGCGGTAAAGGTAGAGGTGATATCCCACGCTAGGTTTCTGATGCAGTTGCTGCTGGAAGCGATGATGCTGCTGCTGCTGCTGTTGAAAGCGGAGCTGCTCCTGCTGGGAATTAGTTGCAGATGGCATGTTGTCCTCTTCGTTGATGAGCTTCTGGTAGCGGGGCATTTTTGGTATTTTGATAAAGCTGACTTCCAACAAAATCAAAGATATTGCAAGGAGATGTTTGCTGGTTGTTGCCCGTTGTAATTGTGTTTCAAATGTTTCGAATCCTTCAAGATTTGAGCTTGAACAGGCTCCTTAGTGTTTCTTATACTCAAAATAGCTTATTTTCCGAATATAATATTTAAGTGTTGCTTGTTCAACGGTTGCTGATCGTTTGATGCCTCTTCCAGTGCTTCTCCTGCTTTTTATACTCTCCAGAGCATCACACTCCTACCTGTCCTCCAGAGCGATCCCAACTTTTTTGGGACCCCTAGAGTCCGCAATACCTGAAGGCTACCTGGTATTTTGACTTATGCCCGGCGGCGGCGGCTGGCGTAATAAAAAACAATTCATTCTTAATCTGCCGTCCGCCATAAAGTTTTCGTATTTTGCAAACACTTTCATTCTTAATCCGTTCTACTAATCCGCCCACGCGGCCGCCCTGGCAATTTACAAAAAAAAATAAAGAAAATGCTCGTCTCAACTGGCGCGTATAAAAAGATTAAGTGACATTACACAACGTATTTTCCCAAGCAGCTGAAAATGTTCGAGCAATCGCTGGCAACAGTCGATGAGCATGCACTTTCGTGACGGTAAAAGGGTGAACTGCAAGGAAGGATGCCAGCCGAGCGGGATTAGCGAGCGGACGCAGCTGCTCCGCCTTCCAGGATTCATTAATGATCTCCGAGAAAGACGGCAGATACTTCGATTTCATCCTGAAATATTTCAGCATCACACAGCGCAAAATGAGCTGCTTATTAAAAGGAAGATGTTGCTCAGCCTAAGAGGAAAATTTGTAATAATAAATCCTTATTTAATTTAAATAAAATAGAGCTTGAAGTTTAAGTTTGGTCAATAAATATTTAACCGAAAGAACTTATTCAAATTTTGATTTCTGCAATTTGTAAATAATATTTTTTTCCTTTTGAAACTTAGGAAAATTCCACAACTAATCCCCCGCACCAGTTTTTGCATATTCCTGGCTGGATGACTTGGCGGCTGAAAATCGCCGGGATCAACTTTCATAACTGCCTTGTCAGTGGAGGGCAGCAGGGCAAAAGTGCACTCAGGATAAAATGGAATGAAAAATGTCGCATAGATTTCATTGCAACTTTTTCGCATTTTCACATTTCTGCCTTTGCATAAACCATCATGTCAAATTCCTGATCAAATAAAACAAAGTTCAACCTACTTTTTCTGTATTCGCAGCTAAAATAAATACGCGCGGGGAGAAAGGCCAGGCAACAAAAATAAAAGAAGAAATGCGAGAGAGGTGGCAAGAAAGTGATAGACCTCTGGCAAAATTATGGCAAACTTTAGCTTCTTCCTTTAAACCTAACGAGACGCAACGAAACTTTGCCAAGTTGAATGTTGAAATAAGCAATTTTCGCGTTCAACTATGGCGCTGGTATATATAGATATAGATATAGACTAGACAGGATGGGGCTGAAGGAAAATAAAAAAGATTGAAAAGTAATTGCATTCAAGAGCTTGTAGTTAAAAATGTATGGCCATAGTGCACAAGAATCTAGCGGAGCGGGGTATATAAAAAAATGATGCTGCCTCTGATGCCGTTGGTGGGAAATATTGAAAATGTAATTCCAACTGTTGTCTGCCCTCCGATGGTAATTGCAAAAACCCGGAGCAGCTCGAACGGCAGTATTACCAGAAGCGATAGGAGCTCGAAATAAAAGCAAGTTAAATTTAAAATGAAATGCAATCAGCTTGAGTTCTTTGGACCACTTCTTTGGGCGATTGTGTACCTGTATCTCGGCCTGTATTTGTGTCTCAATCTGTATCTGTTGGGTGCACTTCCATTTCGCAGTTGCATTATTAACGAAAGGTGCGAACATCTTAGCCGTGTAATTGACACAGCAACATCAACTGCATACTGCCCATTAAAACTCTTTCTCGGCAAATCACTGGACTGCAAAAGCAACTCGAGAAGAAAGAAATGGGTTGAGATGGAAATATGAAAATATATTTGTATGATCTTTAAAAATTAAATAAAATGTTAACTTGAAGAACAATTTTATAGGCCTTTGGAGAATTGCTGGCAAAGCCTTGCATCAACTTATAGATACCTCTATAAGGATATACGTAGAAAAATGCAATAATTAATTTTTGACTCGCATTTGCTGGCGTTTACAATTTTTGAATTGAGAAGTAAATAACTTACATGTTTCAAATAATATTAAAGCCAAAATATATATTTTATAGAAAAAGAAAGCCTTTTCTTCAAAAGATGTTTCAAAAATCTTACTCAGCCAGTATATTCATAAAAATATATTCATGGTCCTGAAAAATGATTCTGATAACTACACTCAACCTCAGATCTTCATCAGTAAGTGTCTTAAAATTATATTTTACTTTTAGACTTCTCAGATGACTTTTCGTAAATTTCTTCAGGTGCAATTTTCAGGCAATTTTTCCCAATTTATGATGGGCAAACATTCAATGCCCACTTTTCGGCCTCGTTTAATGGCTTATTTTCCTGGGTTATTTGTACGAATTTTCCTCTCCATCTAGCTGCACATCCCGCATGCACAGGTGTGCCCCAGCCAAGGCAGAGTCAGGAGCTTTGCACAATGAAATTGAAACATATTAAGAAGAGCTCTCTGGACAAAGATGGAGATGGAGGTGGAGACGAAGTCAGAGTCAGAGGCAGAGGCGACCTGGGATAGCAAATTGAATTGAATTGGAAGCAGGCACATCCTTAAAGCCTGGCTGAAACCACAGTCCCGAAATGCAGAGTCACAACAGTGGCCAGTTGCGGAGACACAAATGCAGCTCTCGACACTTATCGCCCAATCAAAATGCCATAAATCAGCTGACGGGGACAACTTTGATTTGACAGCTCGACGCGGACTTCTCAGCTCAGCGTTAATTTGCCCTGCTACGTATGTACAGTGGCCGACATGATAAGCAAGCCACTACAGAGCGCTCCCAGTATAAATCAAATCAAATGACAATTAAAGTGCCATTCGATGGCAAATGCCGCCCATTCCCATGCAGGGCACATGCAAAAAATGCAGCTGGCGAAAATTCGCGGATTAAAAGCGACGAAGTGGGTTGGTGGTGGCAATTAATTAAGGCAAACCTCGGCGACATTGCTCAAAAGTATGCAACACACGAACCGCAAAGGCAATGAAATATTGCAATCACTAAAAGAATGAAAAGCCACCGAAAGGGGGGAGGGGACGGGTTACGCAGTGGAAAATCCAGGGCCGCCTGCAGCTTTGAGGTTTCCTCCTCCTCAAGCTGCAGCTCCATTACCATCTACATCTCCATCTCCATCTCCGGCTCCGTCTCAGACTTTCCTCCTTTGCCGTCGTCTCGGTTGGCTGCCTGACGCCCGCTTGCCAAAATTAGTTTCTGTGTCAAAAGTTTGAAATGAGCAAGCTCTCTTCCCAGCTGATGCACAGGAAAAAATGTAATTTTATTAATGAAATAATTTAAACGATGCTAGAGAACATTTTCAACATTTTAAAGGATTTCTTCGTTGTATTTAAAATGACCCTTAAACGATGTGAATGCTTTTTAAATTAAATTAAGTCAAGTATTTTTATTAAGAATAGTTCAAATACATACATACTTGGAAATTAAATTAGAAAGTTTAAAATGCAAATTACATAATATTCGGTTTATGACAATTTAGTTTTAAATATAAAATAAAAGCTTAAGGGGAATAAGTGCCTTTATTCCTTCTATTAAATTTATATTTAAATATTTTAAAATTTAGTATCATTTGGAACAGAAAAACATTAAGTTTTCTTACCATAAAACAACGGAATTAAAATTCAAGCATTAATATATTAATATTTATCAAACACCTCTACTTATTTAAATTTCACTATTAATAAAAAAAAGCTTGTTTAAAAAATGATTGAACATCATTGAGAATAAATATAATAGCCAAAATAAAGGTAGAAGTATTAATTCCTCTAATTGTGCCATAAAAAATACATAAAGTCCAAGATTTCTTCTCTTTTTCCCGTGTTCTCGGGATCGCCCAGTAAAAACTAACCAACGGAAGCCAGAGGAAAAACTACTCGACGGTGGGTTGCCGAGCGGGTGAGAGGACAAAGTTTGCGCTGCGCTGATGTAGTTAAGAATTGGCAGCAAATGCTGCTTAATTTCAAAAGAAACTTTACGTATTTGTCATGCGGCGCACATTCATTGCGGTGTTCATTTGAGCGCTCATTCAGGCGACGCCAGAGAACCGAGGACCAGAGGAGCACCCGACTACCGACCTCGGGACGTTGACAAACGTTGCTTTGGTCACTCGACAAGTTATGGGAGGAGGTTGGCTCAAGATGCTGAGGATGACCAAGATGCTTCTGCAGCGGACACTCGTTTAATAATTCATCAGAATCACAGCCAAAGAAGTGGCGATGTGAAATTCGCGTTAATTTGCGGTGGCCGAGTATTGAGTGCGGTCACTTCTCACTCACGCACTCTTCTTTGGCGCTTGTGCGCCTCATTTCCTGTGGCCGACTGCCATTTGACTTGCAGTTTCCGTTTCCGTTTCAATGACGCTTTGATTGGCATTGCGGTATCCGCTCCCCCCTTTCTACGCCAAGGTTTGACTATTAAGCGATAATTATTTGTGAGGGCAAAGCGCTTGACCGCTGACCGCATCGCAAACTTTCGAGGTTGGCGGGCACTTCAAATGCTTCTTGTGTTTGTCCAAGAGCCGAGGAATTCTTTTGGCTATTATTAATGAGAGGTGCTCGTATATCTCCCTGCAGCACTGGGTTTAATTAAAGAAAGTCAAGGCTGTCCCAAAATAGCTGTCATTGCATTAATTGTTGATACTAAAGACATCCAGTGAATACCCTTAAGTAAATAATATAAGATATGGAAAAGGAAAGCATGATTTAATCTTGTAAATGCGTAGAGGGGGAAATTTAAACAATAAAACTTCCTTTAGGTATTAAAAAAAAAAAAAAACAATATAGTTCAGACTCATAAATCACAAAAATGGAAAATAAACTTGCATTTGTTTATTATCAATGGTAGGAAGCAAAGTAAAAACTTCATGTTTACTCAATAAATATTTTCATAACCAATTCGAATTTCTTAATTAAACTTTCAAAATTATTGTCTGTGAAAATGACAAGACATGGGAATGAAACTGAATTGCCAAAACTATACTAGTTCGGAGATAATAAAACTACAAAAAATAACAAAGTTGAAGGCCGCCAAACAAGCTTGGTGAGCAACTATTTGATCCAGTTTGACTCTTTAACGGAAGGAATAAATAAATATTTGATTGCAAAACCAAATCTGTTTGACAGCGGCACACAACATAGCCAAATAACCGAGAGAGTCTCAAAAGAGTAAATACAATAAAACAGATTAAATTTGACTTGACCGGCCATGCAAATGCGTGCAGAATATTGAGAGATTCCGGCCTTATCTCACCTGCTTAATCTCGGTGTCTTTCGCACTCGCTCGCCCGTTCAATGGCTTCGGTTGTGTTGACTGTATGCCTATGCTGCCGCTATGTCTGCCTTTTTAGCTGCAAGTAAACATAAATAAATTGTTATCTTATTAGTGGTGAGTGCTTCGCAGTCGGACGATATTTGAATTTTTGGCATCGCGCCGCACGTTATTTAGTGCGCACACAACAATTGCAAATTGCAATCTTTACGTTTAATTTAGCCGCTGAAAGTTGCGCGCAATTAAGCAGCCATGCAATGCACGAATTTATTTTATTTACAGTCCCCGCCGGTACAGTGAACCAATCAATGGCAGAGATAAAACGGGCATCAGTAGTGTTGAATAAATTTATTTTCATATTTTAATATGCAATATAAAATATACAAATATTTATTTTTGTAAATATAATAAAATTATATTTTTTACCCATCTGCTTCATTTAATTTAAATCGCAAAGATATTAGGGGTAATATAATAAATATAAATAATAATTATAAACAGACTGCCATGCCAAGGGCATGCTATTATTGATCGGGGCACTCGAAATAATATTTAAAACAGATACAAATAAAAAAGATAAAATGAAAATGAGGCATATTATGGGTTAGAATAATTATAATCTGAACTTTCTTTTATTATCTATTCGTTTTTATAAGCCTCAATGAGTATGCAATATTTTTTACCCACGCTAAATGCTGTGTATTTATGATGGAGACACCCGAAATAATACCTATTTCACATAAAATTAAATAAGACGAGATGAAAACGAAGCATGATATTAGCTGAGATAAATATTATCTATAATCACTTTTATATTTTTTAAAGTTTTATTTAAACGTTGCTTCACTGTACTTTATTTTATTTCTATTTGGACTTGCAGTTGAATTTGCATCGGTCGCTTTGCAGATAAACAACGCGCTGCGTGCCTATCGGATCGATTGGGCGTGGAGGCGGGAAATTCCGCTGGGGAATGCGGAGGGAAGTCGGGGCATATCGGGGGTATAGAGGGGGTAAATCGGATGCGAATGGAAGGTGATGGCCGAGGGGGAAAACTTCATTATCGCTCTGCGGGTGCGTGGGCGTTTTGCAGAGCGTTGATTTCTTTTGGCCGTAAACATTTCCGGGCCGAGGTGCGATGCAGTCGTGTGTGAAAATGATTTTAAAATTGGCGCTGGATTGCGCAAAGACAATCAAAAGGCAATGGGCGTTGATGATAATGGCGGGAAACAAAGCAAAAGCAATGGCAAAGGCAAAAGGGGAGCGGGTTCCGGGGACACGGGCTCCCAAAGTGAAATTTTGACAGCTTTTAATTGTGCAGCGAGGCGAGAGACGTGCTGCCGTGCCGCTGCCGCTGCCACTGCGCTTGTACATATATATATATATAAATTTATATTGCCAAATGTATATATTTAACAGCCCTTTTACCCGGCATGCAATTATCAAAACGCATCACGCGTCAGGGCCAGGCCGAAATGATAAGCGCAGGTAACTGCTGCAGTCGGCAGTCGGCGGCAGGTGAAAGGGGGTGAAAGGTGCCAGGGGTAAAGGGGGCCAGGTGGCCAACTGTCAGCTTAACGCCTCAACGAGCAAAGTGAAGGCAAAATTGCATTTGCCTTGGAGGCCGCCGCAATTACCGCAGCATCATTTATATCCAACTTGATGATATTTTAACTTGACGCGGATTGGTCTCAGCTTAACCCTTGGCTTAAGAGGGGTTCTAAAAAATAGTATTAAATGTAATTTTAAAATAGGGATATGAATATGTACTAAGAATATGTAAGGTGAATAAATGTAAAAGTGTCACTGTTTATTTATTAGTGTCTTTAGTGTGAAGCCTAGAGTAATTATTATAACTTTTAAGGCCTTATTGATACCTGAATATAACTAAATAAATATAGTTTAACTGATTGGTAATTGCCATATTAAATAAAATAAAATAAACTCGTATATTGGCAAGTCAAAGGACCAAATTATCCAAATAATATTTTTCTTTAAGATCAACGATTTTTTTCAGGTTAAAATATTCCTATTTTCGTTATATTTTTTAGCTTAAAACCCTTAAATTATTTTACCATTTTTAACCAACTTTCCCCTCATATTTCTATTTTTTGATTAATATTTTTAAAAGGCCTGAACCCTGGTAATTTGGCGGGTTAATTGTGCCTTGGCTGGAGGCCCCAGTTTGAGCTTGTGCCGTGCGAATCATCATTAATAGACCAAAGTGAGAGTTTTCTAGCGCTGCTGCAGTAGCAGCAGCCTCAGCAGCGCTCCTCCTTCTCGTCTAATGGCAAAATGAGTGCGCACTTTAAGCCGCCGAGAAAACGCCGAGGAGCAGCAGTCATCATCAGTTGGCAGTGGTGGCGGGGCGGGGGTTGCTAGGACCAAGACCCAAGGCCTTTCAGCTATTTATAACGCACACACATCGCAGGCTTAATTAAAAACTGTTGAGCCCTATGCAAATGTACCGCACCGTACCGCCGCAGCAGCCTGCTCCTTTCAATTGCACTGCAGGGTTAACGAAGCATAAATCTCTGCTGATAAGCTACAATCAAATGCAATCAAACTAAATTCAATTTAATGGGCAAAGTCGGGGCTGAGGAATCAGGAACTAAAGGCTAAACTGGAGACTAAAGAGCAGTCGCCGCCGAGGAATCGGGAATCTGGCTGCAATTCAAGTGAAATCAGCTGGAAGGGAGCGGAGCCAGCGACCAAATACAAATTGCCAGCTCAAGCTCGGGTTCAATCCCGCTTCAAGGTGGTCAAATATTGCTTGAAATTGATTAGATACGGCGACTGAAGTCGTAACTGGAGCCGGATATAGGAGTGGGATAAAAGTATAGTGAGTGCGAGAAATTAAAAGGAAAACTAAGGTTGCCTTGGATGCTTATTAAACTGAAGTTTAAGCAGCTAACTGTCTAAAACAACCATATTAATCAGCGAATTAAATCTAACAAAAATGCAAGTGCTGAAATGTTTACAAAAATCATGCGTAACTGAACTTGGGGTTGGTTCTGATCCAGTCAAGGTTGCCACATAATCGCGTCCCTTGCTCTGGTCTTATAAATATTTATATTCCCGTCAGGGGCGATACTTGCCGGGCCCTCCCCTCAACAGATTTTCTCCTTGCAGCAAAGTGAGCTTCAGCGAGTGGGAAATGCGTGGAAAGCCAGCGCGAATTGCGAAGCGGAAACTGCAACGCCAGCGACAGCATCGCTTGTGCTGGTTGCAACTGAAGCTTAGTTTCCCTTGCAGTTTCCCCCTCGATTTCCCAACCGTTTTCCCCCAGTTTTCCTCCTCGAATAACTCCCCCACTTTGCTGGCAATTCAAGCGTTGCGAAAACGTTTCTGCCCTCTGCTTTTTGCCCTCTGTCTAGTCTATATCCGTCTATATCTTCAGTGCACTCTGCGCCCATTTTCCCAGTCCCGATTTTATTGCCATCGAAAGGCTCGTCGACAGACAGCGACCGCAAAGCTAAGCCTCTTGCACTCGGAGAAATCAATTAATAAATTTACAAAGTCTCCTGAATTTTTTTTAAGGTAAATGAATAATATAATTCTGCGCTGGAAGTGTTAAATAATATATGGCTGAGGATCAAAACGATCGAAATAATATAATAAAATACATTTTTAGGTAAAACCATGAAAATTCTTTTAATTTGTTAATAAATAAGCATTGAACTTTATTTTTAATTATTTCTATTATTATTATATTTATTTTTCATCGAAAACCATTTGACCATTTGAAGACGACAAATTGTAAGGAATGTCTTCTGAAATTCATTGAGTGACATCAGTCTTTCACTATTAAACATTTCCACAGAATCCTCTCTTTCCCTAGGTGTACTTCAAATGTTTTTCCGTCTCGGCTTTTTTTCCGGTAGATGCCTGCTGACTGCCTTTCGCCTTCGCCTTGCACACAACTCGCCGAATTTTTGTTTGGCTGTGTGTTTGAGTGAGTGTTTGCTTAACATTGTTCGATATTTGGTTCAGCGCTTGTCCCCGCTTTTCCTCCGACCTTCCCCGGCCTGTCTACAGCGTCTTCTTGGCTTCTGTTCATTTCTTGACTTGGATGTTTATCTTCAATGATTTGCGATTTTCCGGCAATTTACGCAAAAATATGTGACGAAATTTCAGTCCTCCCTCTCTACAGCAGGCAGAGTGTGTATGTCTACTGAACTGCAACAGTTTCGTGTCTTTTTAAAAATATCTATGTATATTTCCGCCATCCCCCCACGACAGCCTCCCATCTTTATGCGTTGCGAGCGTGATGTCAGAGCCCCAAAAAATTTGCAGAGGAAATTAGCGTGCAAAAATGTTGATGGCAAATATTTGCTGTATAGCGAGGGACGGGATGGGGGCTTAAAAAGCAACTCCCACGCTTTTCCATTTGCTTAACGAATTTGGTAGATTGTCTCTGGCATTTGGCTGCAGTTAATTGAATTCGAAAGGTGAAAGGAAAACAGCCGGCGACGGAATGAAATGGATTGGGATGGGATAAATCGGATCTGAGCGATAGCAACGAAATACTTTATTGGCTGATTTATCGAAAGAAAAACAGCAAAAAGGGATTCGGTTAGCAAGAGGCAAAGTGTTCGAATTTGTATGGCGGAACCGGAAGTCATTGCCATTAGGGATTGTTCGAGAAGTGAATCACCAAAAATTTATTTACCTTAAAATTAATTTAGCAAATGAAAGTACAGCTTCAGCTTGTTTTTTACTCCCCTTTCCTTCGATTTTATCTGCAAACAATAATATTTGCCCCTTCAACAAGTGGGGATATGCATAACAATTTTTCAAATAAAATATTTAATTTAATGCCTGGGGGAAATACTTGCTTGCAGGCAGCATCTCCCAAGCAGCCACATCATCATTATAAGCATCGTTATCTCGGAGATAATTGTCGCCATTGTCGTCGGTGTAATGATCATGTGCTGATTTGATAATTAAAAGCAAACATTAAGTGACGACGGAGACACAGCAAATACTAAAAGCACCATAAAATGCCGTCAAAAACAAGGCAAAACAAAAGCAAACGATTTTCTTAAATGCCAGCGCAGGAAGGAAGGAGCCCCTGCTGACCAATAGAGCCAGAGCTTACTGCGCCCTTTTCTGTTTTTACACCTTAAAAAAAAAGGTTATTATAATGGAAGTTTTTATATTAGACATAACCGATTCTTTCTATTTGATTTTTATAGTTATTGGTATTCATTTACTGTTCTTGAACCGATTCTAATGAATTTTTTATTATGGTACTTTATTAGATGTGTTTTGGTATCGGATTATCATATCTTAAGGCCTTTACTTGAAACATACTTATTCATAAATATATAAAACTATCCATAATATTTATAATAAATTTATATAAAGTACATAGTTTTTTTCGAGTGCCAATCAGCCCCCTCCATGACGATATCTGTCTAGTGGGTAACAGTAGCAGTCGGGGACTGTCTCAGTGTCTAACTGTGGCAGCGATAACAACTTTCGTGCGTGGCCAGTGGCTCCAATTGGAGGAGGAGGTGGAGGATGATGACGAGGAGCATCAGGGGGATGTGTTGTTTAAGGGAAAGAGCAGACTTTGTCAGCCCCCTTACCGCGCACCGTGCGTGAGTTCCAGGAATGGAACACGTTTCGTTTCGTGGCGACAAGGTTTTTGCTCCGCTGATGAACTCGCTGCGGGTCTTGGACTCCATTCCCCCGCCTCCTCCACCTCCTCCTCCTCGTCATCGTCAGTATCCGCCGCTGGCCAACGCATTTTTCATTAACACGCTGGCGAAAAGTAGTTGATCCGCTTTTGGCCGTTACACTTACATCTGTGTATATGCGATACGTCTTATTGTATCTGTATCTGACAGATACGCAACCGAGCCAGCCCAAAAACCAGACCTTGTGCCACTTTACGATGTGTTTGCCCGAGAATCTGGTATATATATATATGTAAGCTTGGCTATATGTATATGAGGCAACTGGCAAATTGATTAACGCTAATCGACGCCATTTTGTGCGATTTTAATAAATATCGCTGAACCTGAGCCGACTTTAATTTGTTATTTTTTATCTCGATTTTTATTTTGACAGCTTTTTCGTTCATTGGTCTTAAAAAAGCAGGATTATTTCGGTGGGTAAACGGGGCGGGTGGAGAGATTTCGGGGAGCGGTCGAGCAACTGTAAATTGCAACAGCGACAACTCACAAAAATCTCGTTTGCCTAATAGCCGAGTTCAAGTTGAATGGCTCAATTTCTCAATCTATCAATTAACGGCTGGCGACTGGCGGCTGGTGGCTGGCGGCTGGAGACGTCGCATCAGCGTCATCATCGCCAGTTTTAATTAACAGTCAAATAAGTTGAACGCACACTCTTGACCAAAAAAAGAGCGACAGACATCGATTTCAACAGTAAACCCAACTTTGAGCAACAATGCAGTCAGCCCAAAAATAGCCGGGAATCGCAGTGGGGAACCCTCATAAAGTACTGCAACTTACGGTCCCATCCAAACTGGTTTCAAACAGAACAGAAATTACTTTTCAAAAGAGTTTAACCAATCTGTGTAATTAATCAAACGATCATGGCTTTCGCTTTAAATATTCTAAATATAAATACCTGAAAAGCCCGTTCCTTGTGGTAGCCAGAAAAACTGTAGCAAATCCACATAAAATAAATCTCACATTAATGTCTGTCAGCTACCGAAGAGTTTTTCCAGAATGTTTATAAGTAAAATTATATTTATGTTGGTTTTTTAAAAATGCATTGGCATAAAGAACAAAAAACCAATATTTACTTACATATATGCCGATAAATGAATATTGATTAAAAATATTTTTGTCTATACTATTATACTACTACTACTATATGCAACTTCAAGTTTTCACACACCATATTACGTTTTTATTTAATTTTAAAATCAAGTATACATTTCAAGATCTTTAAATAATCTTCAATCATATATAGGACTGTATTAACTTTATTTTAAAGTGTTTTTTTATATTTATGTACCTTTGAATTCATCAACATTTCTGCATTACTAATTAGGTATAACTGTAGAACATAATTAAAATGTTATGAGCCTCACATAGTTTAGTATTCATTGTATTTAATTTAAAGCCTCGATTAGATCTACGCCGCGTATTTTGGTAGCCCGGAAAAAACTCCCATTAAAACCGCAACCCAATCCCAACATAAAATAAATCCCATTCTTCACTTAAACTCGCATAAATGATTTTTTTCGGCTACCGAGACACTTAAAGTCGCTCGGACCAAAGTGAGAACATTTAAAACGGAGAACCTTCAAAAAAGTCGAGAGAAAATAAAGCAAAGTTCATGAACTTTGAGAAGGCGAAGAATTTCTCACACAGCCATGGCAACGGCGTCAATTACATGGCAAAGGCTGGAGATGGAGATGGAGCTGAAGATGGACCAGGAGGTGGAGCTGGAGATGACCACGGCTACTTAGAGGTATGGCAGGCCGGGGACCAGCTTAACTTTTAACCGCACAGAAGTCGACATCGATGTGCCCGGGCCACTTGAGTTGGTTACGGCCAAGTAATTAAAACGAGTCGGAACGAGAAAAATCAGCCCAAAGAAAATGGGAAAATTCTGCGCCACGTAGCCGAGAAACTCCGCAGTCAAAGCCGCTGCCGCTGCTCTCTCCGCTCGGACATTGCTCATTTCGTCGTTTCGTAATTAATTAGTCTTAAAAGTTAAATAGCCCAAATGATTTTGGACAGGCTACAAAGGCGCTGGCTAATAGAAAACGCTGCCAAGAATGCGCCAAAAGGGAGACCGGGGCGCCAAGGAGGATTCGGCCGGCCGGCTGGGAATTTTCAGTCCAGTTCTGTTGGGTTCGGTTCAGCAAATGAAGATAAGATACGTCTTTGACAGGCCCGCGGCTGCAGAGCGGGCAAGGGGGCAAGAGCAGGGCATATTTGTGTAAATTTACTTTTATACACACACCGACACACTTAAAGAAAATGTCTTGTCTGCCTGCCTTTGATGAGCTTATTAAAAATGTGCAAATATCGTTCAATTCATTATAGAATCCATACACTTAATAAATTACAATTTATATGGTTTATCTTATCTTACTTATACAAAGAGAGATAGAAAAAGATCTTGATTGATTTTTTCCAAAAATCTTTTGTAATAAGGGATAAACAATAGCTATATCTGACTAAAAAAAAATAGCTAAAACAGGCCTTCAAATTATAATTTGACTGCATTGATGCATTGTTTACATTCGGTGCATATTATGCGTGTACTAGCAGAGGCCGGGAAAAGATATTTGCTGAACTGCGAGTCAGTGTTTTGGGATCCACTAAATTTGAGCACGAAATCTTTAAATTGTTCATTAATATATTTTCATTTTTAAAATCTAATTATTTACTTTTCCCTTTAAAACACGTTTTTATCGGTGCACGAAGGGACTTTGCCAATAGCAAAGCCAGTTGGATGCTGTCAGTTTGTGTACGCATTGAATTGCAGGAAGAATTTATCTAACGCCGGCAGCGGCTGTGTGCCGAGTGTTTGTGTGTGTGCTGGGTGTGTGTGGAGTGTTCGAGTATCTGCTGGATACGTGTGAAAGCTGCAGCTCCGCCCGTTGCTGCCATATTGATTGAGACAGAATTTATTGGCCAAGCCAGTGCCCTGGCTTCGGACCGTGTGTGCTGGCGCTGGCTCTGGTGATGCTGTTTGTGTTGTGACTTTTTGACATTAAAAATTTGTGCGTTGCTGTTGACTCGGCATGTACATAAAATGCTGGCTTAAAGCAAAATGGCAAGTGCATATTATACATATATATATATATATATATGTATATGATGTATATACCTAGTATTTGTATATTCAAGTGCTAGCTCTCGGCTCGTTAGCAGAATTTCTCCCTCTTGCGATGGCATATTTAAATATTTTGTTGCAACGTTCTCTCGGCTGCCACACAAATTGGCAAAAATCAACTCACAAAATGCCAGCTGCCCGGGCTACACCCTCAATGGCATATCAATTTCATTTGGCTTTTCATACCCGATATTCCGCATATATTTGCCAATTTATTTTACACTTTTGCTGCCTGCTCCTGTGGAAATTGCCATCCGCTTTAAGTGCCTTCCGAGGAGAACTGCTCCCTGCCACCTGCCACAGAGATGAGAATTTAAATAAAGCTGAAAGCCGCAAAAACTTCGGCCAGTGCAGAATTAAGTGAAAATCGAACAAAGCTCAAATTGTGGATACCCTTGTGATGGCCGTGAGCCATTAGCTCGTGTCCAACAAGCTGCTAGGCCAGCTAAAAATTGAAAACGGCCCAAAGTTAAAGCTGACGGGCAGCACAAATTCATTCAAATCAAAGTTCAGGCAACAAACCTTAATGGGTGAGTAAACAGAGAGAAATTGGAAAATACTTTTATGAAAAACCTTGGCGAAAAAAGAACAAAATGCAATTCCAGAACACTCGAGTTTTGCTCGAACTATGTGTATATTATGTTCATTATATTTTTAAAACAATTTATCAGCTTTTCTGAGTGTATCTTGCCAATGATTATGCATCCAATATATGCAATAGCTGGACAACTCTCTGGCTGCAACTGGGCCAAGTGTCTGCTACTTGTTTGAGAGGGAAATGGCAGAAGCCTCATCGGCCTCGGCATCGGCATCGGCAGTTCTTGACCGCCACATGCAAATTGCAACTGATTCCACATTCAAGTGCCCGGAGAAAGGCCCGGAAAAATAGCTGGCAGAGGGAAAGAGAGCATTGTCCCGAGATCTGAGGCCCGGATCCTTCAAGTCCCAAGTCCCAAGTGCTGTATCCTGAGTCCCGGCAAGCTGTTGCTGCTGGCCTGCTGGCCTGCATAATTTATGGCCCAGTCTAGACCAAACTGACAGGCAACGCACTGTACTCAGGCCATAGGCCCTCTGCCAATCCCTAATTTTTTGATGATGAGCATTTTTGGCATTTCATATTTGTGCCCGGCTCGGCCACATCAATTTACCAGCAGAATAATATTTTCGTTGGTCCTGCGTGTTCGTAAATATTTGGCCAAGACAAATTGCAGTAAACAATTTGCAACAATTTCATGCGGTTGCGGGCAAAAGTCCTTTTAGAGTTTGTCCAAAGAGCCTGGGCGGGAGCCGGAGTCGAAGCCGGAGCCGGAGCCTGCCCAGAGCAGCAATTATAGCTCATAAGTTGGAAATTTCCCTGGCCCCTGTGTTGACCCTGGCCGAGGCGAAGTTTATGATAAAATTATCAACTTAATTGTCGGCCAGGGAGATGGCCCAAAGTGCTCTGACTCGGGCTAATTGGGTGCCATATGAGGAGCTCTATGCTGCAACATCGGCGACTGTTAGCAAACTTTTGAACTGGTTTCCTTGGCCATCCAGCGAAAGCAAAAGTTATCTGCACTTCGTATTTGCATTCGACGTCTCCTGGCCAAATGCCGCCAAATTGGGTTAACGACACTTTGGCCAAGGCGATGGCGAAAAAAGTGCACTTTCCACGGCGAGTGTCGCATAGAAAGTGAAACTGTCTTTGCCACTGCAACTGCAACCAAGTTGTTATACATCCCCAACAATTACATGGCTCAGTTTGGTTTCGTTTCGTTTCGTTTCGTTTCGGCCAAAGAAAGTGAAGCCAAAGTGGGTCTGCTAATGGCAGGTGCCGCGCCATCAGGAGCTCTCGGCAGGTGGAAAAATCTGGGGTCCGGACTCCGCTCCGAGGAGTGCCTGAGATTCATGTCAATTAGAGCTGGAAATGTTACCATCATCTGGCATCTTACGTATGCGAGTATAGATCGTTAGACCGATGTGTATCTTTGGGGGATTATGCAAACTATGGCCAAGACACGAAAGTCGATGTTGATGGAGAGCCGGAGCGTCTAAGACTCTTGATTATCCCATCAAATAATAACTGTTGCGGTATATTGGACCATCAGTTGTTGCAGATTATTTAATATGGGGAATTTCAAGCTTAAAACCAAGAGAGAAATCATTTTTAAGTCCCCCAGTGTAAGCTTCTAGCTTCCTTCACTATTTTAATACCTCCTCTCGAAAGCCTCTAGAGGCAAGCTCATTGAAACGCTTGACTCTTAACCTCCTCCACTAAATTTTAAGTCAAGTTTCCTGGTGCAGCTTGCACTTGACTGATATGTCACATGTTTTCCCTAATTCGAGGCATTAGCAATTACCATTTTGCTTTTCAGGCGTTTCCTTTGCCAATTTAGAGAGAGACAGACTTTGCTTGGCTCACGAAACGCACAAAAGTCGCAAAAATATCGCATAATTAAGCGGCAACTCAGGAACTGAAATGCTAAATGCGAAAAGCACTCCGCAGCACGAATGATTGCATAATTCTGCCTAAGATGCAGCCACTAATGGCAGATCCAGAATGCAGCTCCTCTGGGAGAGAGAGACACTCTCGCACAGAAATCAGTGGGAAGCGAAATCAAATGAACTAAGCCGCAGCCCGTAAGGTGAGTCGCCTCCAAGAGGAGTCAACGCAAGTCAAGTCAAGTCAAGGAACCCATAAGCTTTGACAATATGCCGGGCCGGGGTCTGGAGGGAAAAGGTTTAGGGAAACAGAGCTCGAATGCCAGCGACATGCTAATTATGCTATATTTATGTGGAAAGCACAAAACACCGAGCCCGGAACTGTGTCTCCGTGTGTGATGGTTCTTGCACTTGGAGAAAAGGGCCGTAGGGTGTAGAAATTCTTTAAATAATAATCAATAATTATTATAATCAATCTTTAAAGAAATAATTACAAGAGTTTACAAACCATTATGCTGACTGTTTCTTATAGAAAATAGTTAATTAAAAAAAGTAAGAAGCTATTAAAAATTACTGAAAATTAAGTTTGTAAATTGTGTAGGATTAAAGTCCATTAGAAAGATCTTAATAATCATATTTTGGTCTCTAAACTAACTGACCAAAAACAGTTTTCCATAAAACAAAAAATCTCACTTTTTTGCCCCGATTTGCTTTTCTTTTTTTTTTTGTTAAACGTCAGACTTTAAAAATGATTTGATTTATGGTAATGTTTTTGCACAAGTGCATATGTGCCGAAGTGCATTCGAGTGCAAAGGAGGAGCACATTTGGCTCTGTGGCAAACTTTTGCCTGACATTTGCCGTTCGGTGGCCGTTGCCGTTGCCAACGAGAATGCTTCATGTTCCGTGCTCCGTGCTCTGCGTTCCACATCCACATCCCCGTTCACGTTCACGTTCACGACTTTGACAAGAACGCGGGCCATCAGGGGCCATTATCATGCGCCTCATCAGCGCCGCCGTCTAACGCCAAACGCCAAAGTCATTAAACTCTCGACGAGTATAGCATCACCGGCAATGGTCTGTTCTGGCGACTCCAACTCCCGGCCAGCTCCAGCTCCAACTCCAGCTCCATCACCATCTCCGGCTCCATCTTCTGGCCAAAACGCCGGCTAACGACTAATTTGCGCATATGACAGGGCGACATGCGAGTCGTTCGTTCCATGGGCCATGCCAAGTCTGGCCCGGTCGTATTTTCCGGCCCTCAGTTAAAGGCTGAGACTGCGACTGTGACTGCGATCCGCGATGTCAACGATTGGCAGCTCTCGTTCGACCGGCAGGCTGGGATAGCTATGTGCGTTGCTTTCCCATCGGAGACCGCTTCAGCGCTTCAGCGCATCACCGCTTCAGATTTTCTGTGCACACAAAAAAATACTTGAGGTGGAAATCGCAACGAGAAATTTCAGGAATTTTTGCAAATTTAAAATTTTGGATCTTTAATCTTTTTTTTTTATCTTTAAAATAAATATTTAACTTGCTTTTATTCTTAAGAAAAACAAAATTTGGCACTCAATTATTTTGTTGTCAGAAAGAGGTCATTATTATATTAAAAAGGTTTTTAATTGAACCTTAAAGACAAGTAATTACAATAAATCTTAATTCCACATTGCGGAGCCTCGAACGGACCTTTTCTTTATAGATAAACTCGCTGTCTTGATATATTTTAAAAAGCATTTCGTATTTTGCAAGGTTCTTCTAACTTTAAGGATACGTTAACATTCCAATTAATCTACAAAAGTTAAATTCATTTTAAAGCTTCCGTGGAAAGTTGAAATATTCGAAATGTAAAATACTTTCAAACACCAAACATATGATATAAAGTATTCTTTTTTTCCGAGTGCTGGCTTGACTTTAAGCGCCCATAAACGCCAGTCTAGGCCCATGACACGTTTATGTGCTTTAGATGATAAGAAATGTGCAGGCGCTGCATGGGCATTCAGGCCGAAAAAAAATGGAAAGGAAAACGAAACTCAAAGTTACAATTGCACTAAAAATCTGGCTAAAATGCTGGCGCCCGGGGCGTATGAGCAACAAACGAGGCGTTGGGCTAAACAAATCGTCCAATTTGCTGCGAGTTTCTTTTCTTTTTTGCGCTTTTAATATATGCACTCCCCCGTCAGCGGTTATTCACTTCGGTCTAACGGAAAATTATATGGCACGCAATGGGGAAAATGTTAAATCATCCCGTGCAGCGAACGGCAGGTGAAAAACCGGGTGGAGACCTTCGCTAATTGCTAAGAAATCACGTGTCAGGTTGCACATTGTAGGCGGGGTCAGGGCGACAGGTGAGACTTATGAGTTAAAGGCCTGAAAAGGATGAACAAGAAGGTCAACAATGGGGAAATTGTGATGAACACAAGATGGAGGCAGTTCTTGTGAACATTTTTAGTGAGAAATTTATATAGTTAATTGTGAATCCCACAGGGTAAACTTTGGTAATTTGACTACACTTCCAAGACCCATTTCTAGGATAATCTATTGTCATGTTCTAGACCCTGTGAAGTAGCAATTTCACTTAGCATCGACAGATGTCAACCAACTCCTGCTTACCATTCGTGACCATACGATTTTCATGCGTCAATTGAATGCCATTAACACCTTGAGGGTCTCCTGGCTCCCCACACTGCCGCCGGCCCCACTTGGCGCCAATCTCGACCTGGCCAGTACGACGGCGGTCTAAGCTGGCCGGTCTGACAATGGCATTAGGCTGCGGACTAGGGAAAGCGGGTGGAAAATGGATGGATGCACCTTCGGGGCAGCAGTCTAATTAAACACGACAGTGAAAATGTGCTCGCGTTGCCATTGACACGTGTGCCCACCAGCAGCACAGACGACAACAAAAGCGGGGGCCAGCACCAACACCAACAATAGGAATATCAACAATGGTCAATGTCCAGGCGGATGCAGTACAGCCGATAGGCCGTTAACTCAAACAGGAGCAGAGAGAGAAAAATATGTTGCCTATAATGTAAGCTTTGAAACGCTTGAAGTTGGAGGTATAAAAACAGGTTCTACTTACACAAAAATAGTATTCTTATATTATAAATACATAATAGAGGTTTCTATTTCTCTCAGTGTACAAATGAGAACTACAGCGGCCAGCGAAAGTCTGGTCCTCCTGATTTTCCGTTTGCCAACAGTTGCCGTGCCCCCCTCCAAACCCAGGCCCGGCGCCGGCGATTCAGGCACGTGATTTATGTGCGTGGGTGCGCATTTTAACGCGGCGAGAGTGCCAAGGATCCTGCTCCTGATTCTGGTCCTGTTCCTGCTCCTGCTACTGGCCCGCGCCAAAAAGCACACACGCACACGACAAACTGATGTCAACTTTATTGAAAATCGCATATTTTATGTGGGCGTGAACGTGGTCGCAGACGTGGACGTGGACATGGACGCTGGGCGCCAGACTTTCCTGGCCGGGCAATTCAATCAGGATATAATTTTATGCGTAACTTAAACACGCAGGATATGTTAATATTGCGGCACCCACACACACACAAGCACTCGCCCGTAAGCACATAGATTTATGTGTGTATGCATGTAGAAGACACGGGCCCAGGAAAAATCGTTGCACTTTTCGGTCGAAATAACAAAATATTGTATGTGTAAATAAGGTGGTGAGCGTGTGTTTGTTTGCGTGATTAATTAATTGTGTTTAAAGGATAATTGCCTCTAGCTTTCATTTGATTAAATTTCAATGTGCGAGAGGGCATGAGTACGAGGAATAATGAACCCCAGGTCAACGCTCAGGCACAGGCGGCAGATGGCTTCCTGGACAGATTACGCACAGATCCACCCGCGCGACCTTTTGCATTAAATTTTAAATGCAGTTCGACGAACCAAAATTATTTAAGCGCACCAAAGTCGGCAGGGCATTATGGAAATTCGCAGGAAAATCCTTCGGGGAAACCAACGAACGAAAGATTGTGACTGGCATTAAAATGGAAATGTGATATTTCCAGTCACTTTAAGAGAAAATTAAGGGAGAGGCCTTTTCGAACTAATTGAATTTACTTTGAAAAACGTAATTGACTAATTAAGAAGCAATTAAAAGCATTTATTTAAAACAATAAACCATTTGCAAGCCACAAGTAAACTAAATCCTTAAGAACTCTTTCGGTTTATACAATCTCAAGCTTTAATTATATTTAGTGCCGTATTTTCCTTAAAAACCCATCCCAAAAATAGCCTTCCTTCCACAATCAATTAGCTCGCTTTTTGTGAATCGTATTCCGTTTGGCTGGCTTTTAACAACATTTTAGTAATTGATTAATTGCATTCGGTGTTCGTCAATTAAAGCCACAATTTAAGTAAAACTTTTTTCGCCACATCAAACGTTTTTTTTCGCGTTTTTTGAGTAATAGTAATCTGCTGTGGAATTTTATGCGAGAGGGCTAAATCGCAAATTAAATTTGCTATTTCTGCTACGTGACTCGTGACTGGCGAGTGGTGACTGGTGGCATGATGCGTTAATTATGACAATTTTTTATGCCCAGCCAAGATAGATTCGTTCGTTAACACGCCGAGAAGCTGACGTGTCAACTGTCTGCCTGCCTGCCCGTTACTCCCTCTGTATATATACTATATATTCCTGCGTGCCACTTCCTGTTCCTGCATAATCGATGGCAGTCGGAAAGTTTTTCCAGTTTTTTGTCTCACACGCACAGGGACCAAGCCCAGCAGCCGAAAGGCCCACAACAAAAACAGTAATAATAATAATATAACCAGGAGCAGACGGCACCCGGCCAAAAAGTTTGGTGAAACAAAATACGTAAATCTCTTTAGTTGGCTCATAATTATGACATTAAGCGGCGATGCGGCTTGAATTTTAATTGGCATTCCGTGCGTTTTCTATTTATTATGGCTCCGCCGTTTCTTCTCCGCTTGTTATTATGTTTATTAATAAATAATTTCCAGCTTGTCGGCGGGGCTATTGCCAATTTGTGGCCATTCATCGGGATTCGCATTTATGGTCACACAAAACATGTGTTTTTGCCCATAACCGTTAACAATTGTGGCTTGTCACCAGCGGATTGTTGCGAATAGGGCTTAGTTTTGAGTAAATGGCTAGAATAGCCCGAAGATTTCACTCGTTTTATGGCTACCAGTTGGAGATTTACACAATATAAAATCTGACTTACAATATGTATATGGTTATGACATTTCAAAATAAATAAATAGGAGCGTAGATCTTAATTTTTGGAACACGGAATCTTGATTTAGTTAAATCCCTTTATCTTATAAAGAAAATAATCCAACCTCCGAGTTAAATTCGAGTTCGGTCTAAATTGGGTTCCCAAATCCAGTTGAAGTGATGCTAATGTAGTTCGAAAGACTTAGATTAATTGGATGAGACGGCTAAAGAGACTTGGCTGAAATATATTTCCCATCTTAACAATTCGTGACCCGAATCGATTCGTTAGTTGCATAAGGCGGACATGTAAATTAAGGTTAACGCTAATTGACATTTCGATTTGCACATAAAAACTTGGACTCGAAGTCCCGAAAACAAATTGCGGGCAATTCCCCCGCCCAAGTCCAGTTTGTTTGGTTTTTTATGGTCACATGAAAATTAAATTAAATCTGCGTGAAAATACGGTGATTTTGTTTGGTTTGTTTATTTGCTTGCCTTCGCTCCGCTTTGTGTTTTTATTTTTGTTTTTGCTGCTGACCATCTTCCGTCTATGTTTGCCCTTCACACGCTTGAACTTTGGCGGTTGCCAACGAACGAACAATTGAGAGCACTGAAAATTGGTAACAACATCGTTGGCCATTTCCGTGCGATTGTCTTGGTGTTGCTCTTGCCTCTCTTCTGCTGATAGCAATCTAAGCCAAAATGTTGCAATGCCAGCAGTTACGGCAGCAACTATGCAAACGCCAAGCACATTGCAAACAACAGACCCAACAGCGACAACAGCTGAATAAAGTTATTAGCGCATTTAACTGTGGCAACGGACGTGGCACACTCGTTGTTCGCATTGTTCATTCCCCGTCTGCGAATGCAATTTCCATTTTAATTACCTCGAAAAGCCAGCACAAACGGCTGAAATGCGGAGTCAACCAGAGGCAGACGCTCGGCAGACGGTGGCGCATGCGTCGTCGTGATGCATGGTAACAACAACAGCGGCAGCGGCAACACAAGTAGCGGCGGCACTAGCGACAACAGCAACACCAGCAACCCAACAACAATGGGCAAAAACAAAAAAAGAAAAATAACACAACGGCTGAAATTAGTCACACATTTCGTGCATCGTTTAAAATACAAATGCACTTGGCGAGGTTTCTTTAAGGAGTTGGAAATAGAGGTATTAATGATGAATAAACTAATAAAAAAGAAAATATTATTAACAACTCTTATTTATTATTGCTTTTAGGTAATGAATATTAAATTAATACTTATATTTCAAGCAAATACAAATCAAAGGTCGCTCAAGCAAGGCAAACAATATTTTTTGGTAAATAGGTTTATATAAAAACAAAAATTTGTAAAATAAGTTTTTAGTTTTAGTTTTCATATAACAGCTTTATTCATATTAAAAAGTCCCTTAAAGATGAATTTTTGACTAACTTATGAATGTCCTGATATGTATATCTACATAAATTAGGATATAAACTTAAGTTTCTGTACATTTCTAACTCGGTGATACTCTGTCCTCAAGCTTAAACATTACCTAAAGAAATAGCAATTAACAGATTTCCCTCAGGCTCGCAGAAAACTCTTCAATCCACCCTCAGTGAGTCGCTCTACAACTCGTTGCTCGTTGCCGGCGCTATTAAAAATGCGAATTAAAATTCGACTTGTTGTTGGTGGGTTATCACTATATCGCCGTCGCTGTTGGCTGCTAGCTGTTGTTGCTGTTTTCGCTATTACTGGAGACACTTGTATTCCGCTGCCTTTTGCTCTGCTGCTCGCTTTTTCTGTGCATTTTCTGCATAAATATTTCAACACTTTCGCTTTTGTTTTGTGTCACACGCACACATCCACACAGGGGGGAAAATCGTTTTAATTATTCCCAACGTGAGCGGCGACCTCTTCTTTCGCCGCACAAGTTGCCGTGCATTTTAATTGCATTTTTATTTAATTTTACCTTTGCTGCATCTAATTTGTCGTCATCTTGCACTGTGCCCGGCATTGTGGTTATTTTGTAATAATTTTTGCCACTGTGTTGCGGCTCTGAGCTTTTGTTTTGGCCTCTCGATTTCGTGCTGAGCACTTCCCACGCACTTTGCAGACATATCTGTTGATTTTAGTTTTATTTTTTGTTTATTATTTGGCTGTCGTCGTGCGATCGTTTGCGTAATTGCAAAACACGAGACCAAAACAAATCAGGGAAATAATTTCGTCACAGTTGACACCATTGTCTGCGAAAGTACGTCATGAAAACGAACATTTTTTTGACAGAAAGAGAATTAATGCAAATTTATATAATTTCTGGTGTGTACATAACAGTTCAAAGCAGTTGTCTAAGTTCATTGCACGATGATTTATGCATATTTGAGTGTGTTTTTTGTATTTGTAACTTGTAAATGGTATTTGATATATATTTTATACGAAAATTAAAGACATACTTAGCTAGAATTATGATAAGTGACACCAAAACTAACCCTCTTCCACGCTCGGAAATCCACATATCTTCGCTGATTCAACTTCCGTTGCGTCTGCGCAATTCTAGTGACCCAATTTCGAATTGATTTCCAAATTCATCCATTGTTAGCCCCGATTCGCTTTTGTTTGCTAATTTATGGCCGCCTCTAGTTTTTTTCTTTTTTTTACAGTGGGCGTTACGATTGATTTACATACAAACACATACAGTTCGTATTCGTATGCCTGGCTTCTGACTTCTTTTGTGTGTTTTTTCTTTTCTGTGTTCATATTTCTTTGAGCTGACCAAAAATAAAAATTTTGGCAAATGTGGAATCGTTTAGCTTACCATTTGCGATCATATTGTTTGCCCACAGATCGTTGGGGTTAACAATTCCATCAATAATAACCGCCAACAATATTGCCGGCTTACACAATCCATGGATTAAAGTGAGGGAAAACATAATATGCAAAAATTTCACACACAAAATGGTAATTAATAAGAGCTCAAACAAAAACCAGAGCGCTGCCAGGCTATATAATAAATTAATTATAGCCGCAATATCAAAGCGAAAGGCGCCGAAAGCTGAAAATTGAGAATCAGCAATATTTGCACTCAGAGAAAATCGGCCATTTGCATGAGAAATTGAAGTAAATTATTTGTATTAATTTAAACAATTTATAGTGATTTTATATGATTTTAAGTTACAATATGCGGCTAGTAAACATTTTTCTTAACTCAATCTTAAGTTTGTATTGTGAATAATAATTCATATATTTATGAACCCTTGTATTTAAATGTATCCTTAGCTTTAAAAAAAATAGTTTTCAAATAGGGAGTAACGAGTTCCCAAGACATTCCATCTTGACTAAAAATAGAGATGACATAAAAAAAGAAAACAAATTCTAAAATCTTTCTTTGGTTAACTTTTGCTAACAAATCCATTTCCAGTTAACGCGATTACCACGCATTCTTTAGCTATTTTTCAGTGTACAACCCGCGACTGTGCCCCCGCAAGCCTGCCCTTTTCCCAGTTCGGTGGAAGTAACAGTAACAAATAATTAGCTTGTAAACTAAAAGTCATCATTAATAATGATTACCGCTGGGGATCTGCCGGGTTCTATGCCCCGACCATTTCTGTGCCGCCTCCGAGTCTCCCATGTTGTGTGGGTGGCTGGCTGGCAGGCAGGCTGGCAGATGCTGGCATAAACGTCAACATAATTAAGTGAGCGACTTCTTGGGGCATCATGGCATCGGCGTTGCCGTCGCCGTCGTCTTCGCCCTCGGCATCGCCATCGCCATCGCCATCGACTTTTTCTACTCGGCTGCGATTTATTTCGCATTAACGTTAAATATTGCTTCCTAATTAACCACGGCCCGCTTGCCACATGCAAACAGTTGGTGGGAGTCACTGCGAGGCGCTATAATGATGCCCGATATACAATATCTACGCGTCTACCTATATACAAACTCTTGTATCGAGTTTTGCCCGCGATGATGAGCAGGATGATGATGCGTCAATTTTGCGGCAGCTAATTAGTAGCCGGCAAAATAGAAAAAAAAGAAGAAAGAAAAAATAGAAAAACAGCGCTTGGCATTTACAGTTACTGTCAAAAGTTCTGGGCCGGAATTTTCGGCACATGGCCAAAGCCCAAAACTCTAACTACGATTTGGCGTGACGCATTACAGTTAAACTGATTTCTGTTCGTTACAGTTTTGTGCTCTGCGGTCATCAGTCGGTGGTATTCTGTGCTCGCCACCCATGTTTTTATTCCCCAAACCTTCCACTGATTAGCGGCTAATGAGTGCCAATGGGATTACGGCTAATTTACTCGTGAAACTAAAGAAAGTCATGCACTGCGAATGGGGTTAGTTAGGTGGTCATAAGAAAGAGGACTGATTTGTAAAGTAATTGCAGGAATAAATCACAGATAAAAGAACTAAGGAAAACCTTGATAAATTAATTCTATAATAAACTTTACATTATTTTAATGTATTTTTATTTTAATATATAATCTTAATTAATAAAAATAATAAAAATAGGAAATACATGTTAGCCTCGAATAGAAGACAGAATGTATAAATATAGTATCAGGACTGATACCTTTCATCTTCTTGATCATTTTGTTGTTCACGTATTTTACTTTTTTATTATTAATTCTTAAGAAGCCAACTAATAATTGAGCCGTATAAGCTTACAGTCAAGTATTAAAATAAAGTCAAAATCAATCGGGCGTTGCCAGTGAAGAGATCACATGAAGTCGTCGCCGGGGAAGCACTTAATTTAAGGATATGACCGTGTGCCCACTTTAAGCCCGTCCACTCAACTTTCGCCCCCAAGTCAGGGCCATAAAATATACCGACCGACAATGCTCTTAGCCCGACTTTGGGTGCGATAAAAATTGATATATAATGGATTATCGTTTATTACACGCACGATTACCCCCCGCCCACACACACATACACTCGGGACTCGAGGATGTCCTTGCCGGCGTCCTTCGCGGAATATGCATATTGTTTGCTTTGCTTTTCTTCACTTTTTTTGTTCTTTGTTTTTTTCTCCATTTCTTCATTCTGTTTGGTGCGGCGGTGGCGTACATTTTAATGAGCCCCGCAATTTGCATCTGCAACTGTGCGACGTCCGCTCTCATATGGTTTTTCGACCCGCCGCGCCAACAAACAAAGAAACGAATAAATAATCGTACAAAGTATTGCCGGCCATAAATATCGGAAGCCCACGGGGGCTGGAACACGGGTGAAGATGCTGCAACGCGGGCGACGATGGAGACGACGGATTCGCTGGATTCCGTGGACGCGGTGGACTCGATGGAGGTAGCTGGATTCGCGCAATTTCCATGCAGCATGAGTCGACAATAAAGCGCCATAATAAAGGCAACAGCAACAGAAGAGAGCTACAGGAGCAGCAGCAACACCCACAGCAGCAACATCTTCAGGAGCAACACCAACAGCAGCCATCAGAGATGGGAATGTATGCTTGAAAAAGTCTTAGGAACAGCCAAAATATATACAGATATATACATATTTCCAAGGTATTAAAGAATAATAATAATTTATTTATGTTTAGATAACTTTATGAGATTTAATAGAGAAGACTACCTAAAGATTTAAGCCCGTGTCCTGAGCTATTAAAATAAAATAAATTCTAGAAAATAGCCAACTTCTTCGCCCAAAATAAGTCAGAGAAAATCTCCCAGTGGACATCCCTATAAGCGGCAGAGTAGCAACAACAATAAACAAGACGCGCAGCAATTTCACTGACTACTGAGAACTTTACGTACTGTGACGAGGACTCGACTCCCACTCCCGTAACTCCTGCCATCCTCAATGGCCTTTTCCTCCTCCCTCCTCATCCTCTCCGCCACCCTTCCTGGACCTTCGTGCACCGTGTGCACTGAACGAAAATTGAGCCGCTGAACGCATGTTGCGCGCGCTAATGGGGCGTATGCGTAATGGTCGCGCTTATTAAAACTTAAGGAGGCGTGGCCGGACTCATTACCAGCGGGTACAAGGTACTACGCTTACCTTCCAAAGGGAAATTGCGGCGGACTGAGTTCCGATTCTCTTCGCTGGGCAACTGAAATGAAAGGAAAGTAAAGGGGTTTGTCGTGAGATACGATTGCCAAGATATTGTTACATAAATATTATTTAATGTTTGAATAAGATTTTGTTGACTGAAAATGCAGTGAAGTCATATACTTTACAATTCTGCTGAATTTATTCTTTTTTTTTTTTTTGAGAAAAATGATTAATTTATTATGTTTTTCTTCTTAGTAAATATTGATATGCTAAGTTTAAGCTATGGAACAACCTATAATAAATTTTGTTAAGTTTATTTTATATTAAGTTTATTTTAATACATTTTATAATTTTATTTATTAACCTCTAACCTAAAACGTTATCTTTTTAAATAATTTCTTGCTTGTGTACAATTAAATGGCCAATTATTTGTTCCGCGTCTTCATTTGTCCGCAACACGCAACGTGACATTTATTTCTTTTCTTTCAGTGCTGACTTTGCACTTGCTCGTGTCTGTTGTTATTATATTATTGCTGCTGCTCTCTGGCTTGCCTCTGGTTGCCTCCATTTATATTACCCTGGCCTCTCTGTCGCCACTCGGCGCCTGCACTTTCCGCGATTTTCCCGCGACTTGCCCGCTTTTCCCGCTTTCCCGCGCTTTCATTCATGCGCCTCACGCTGCGCACTCATTTACCCTTTAAGCGAATCGTTTTCACCCAACCTCCCCCTTTTTTGCATATCATTTGCGCGCATCTTGTTGATTCCCCCTGCCAGCCGCTCTTGGCAAGGGGCCCCCCTTTAAGTGCATTACAATGAACTACGCCGGAGCCCCCAAACACCCACCCCGTCGTGGCTCGTAAATAAGTTTTATTGTGTTTGTGTGCCCACGCCCCCGAAAACAGACCCCAACCCCAAAGCAGGTCCAGCAGCGATGCAAGTTATCGCTTCCTTTGGTTTTTGTTTTCGCTTTTCCATTTTTTGATAATTTAGCCAGCTTGCGCTCGCTCCCCAACGAAGTTGTCTAAATTGCTGGCATACATTCTGCAGCCAGTGCAGAGGGAAAAATCTAATCAAAATGGAATTCATTACGAGTGATATTTGAATGTGAACAATATAGAAAATAATATATTAAAATCGAGCTTACAAAGGGTAGTTTAACTTTCGAAAGGATTGAGCTTAGTTCACTGAGTCTTAAACTTATCTAATATTATTCTAATAATATTTGAGTTCCCAATCACATATTGGTGATATTTAATACTTATTAAAATATGGCAAATATAATTATCTTTAAAACCTTTAAATTAAGTAAAGATCAGCTATTTTTCTCTGTGTGTTGCAGTTTCCTCTGATACTACTCCTGCTGCTGGTGGTGCCTTTTGTCTAGGTCCCAGGCAAATGACTACAAGAGTGGGCTTAGCAGGGACTCGAGGACCGGACCCAAGGACCGGCGTCCCGGCCTCCGCCGCTGAATTATGGCATTCCTAATATGGGGGATAGCTGTTGCTGCCCCTGCAACCATGCCCGCGTGCCCCCGACCTATGCGCCGCTGCTGTTGCATATTTAAGGGCGAATGGGCGCAATTGTTGCGCGTTTTATTGTTTTGGGAATAAGTGCGGATTTATAGAATTTTTTTTTTTAGTTTTCCCGGGACTGCCAGGGGCTAAGCTGGCCCCGCGAGAGATTTTCGGTTTGTTTTTCTTGTGCAACAATATTTTTAAGTGCAACTCTCGGCAGTTTTAGGCCAAGGAATATGAAAATGGCTAGAAAAGACTCACATCGACAGCACATGACGTGAACTCAATTACGGTCTAGTATCTGCCACATATATATAGATATATATATATAGTACTCCCACTAAAGGGGGCGTGGCTGTCGGAGTCCACAAATTACGAATGCCGCTTTGCATGTAAATGTGCACTTTTCTGCCCCAGCATCAAAATTAATATACACCGCAGTGCCCCAGGAAGTGCAGGAGAGAGAGAGTGGGAAAGAGACTGCTGTAGACCTAGAGAATGAGACGGCCACTGAGTACCAGAGATGGCGCAATAATAACAATGAAAATGCACAGAATGCGCCTTATATAAACGACAACAAATTGCCCATTTGGCACAGAAGACGACGATGATGATGAGGACGGGGTTCGTTAGTGCTCCTCTCCAGTCCTCCGGCACGGGGGAAATGGTTAGCAAACCCGTGACATGGTAGACATTAATTGGCTGCCATGTCATTCTGTTTATGGACAGGACCTGGCCTGGCCCACTCTCCACTGTCAACGCCAGGCAATTGAGATCGGAACATTAGCGCTGGACGCGGCGACCAGGAAGGGAATATTGATTAATATACACACAAAGCCCGGTAAGGAGTGCTGTGCGAGTTCCATGATGAATGGTAATTCGCAGGAATATACCTTATTTCCCACTGGCAGTTCCTTAAGGAGTGATTCACAGCGATAACAAAGTCATTTTAAAGGGAGACTCCTTGGACATAATTGCTTTCTAGCTTAAATCGAATTATTCACTTGGCATTCCTATTTTTCCATATAAATCATGGAGAAGTCAAGTTTACATGGCAAAAGTCTTTTCTGCATTTTAAATGGAGTTTCTTTGCCTAAAATTATCTAAAAACAATCAAAATTTATTCCCCTAATTGATTTTAAGACTCTTTTGTTTAATAACCTTAGACAAATGGCTTCAACGAATAAATCTTAAAGATAAAATTCTATTCTTGAGTGCATTCATTCTCTTTTGTAATTAATTATAAATTCCCCTTCGAGTGTACGCAATGACAGATGCACAGCAAGATAAACAAATGCACACTAAAAACCAAACCCCGTTCGCTTTAATGACCCACTTTGCGACTCAATGAAAAGATATCCCTATCAATTCGATAATTGTTTCCCCATCAATCAAAATTGATGAATGCTCGGGCCTCGCCCTGCACACTCCGCTCTCCGATTGATGTCCCTGACCCCAAAAGCCGATTCGGATGCAGTAACAAGCGGAAAGGATGGGAGGAAGGCAGCCATGTCAGCTGTCCAGGCAACATTACGCATACGCCACTTGGGACGGGCCGAAAAGGGATGCTATTCGGGATCGGAAGGCACAGACAGGTCGGAGTGCAGATGTGTGTGTGTCTGTGTGCGGTGCGTCAGGTATCCAACAGACCCGGGTTCTGGTCGTGTCTCTGGTTCTGTTTCTGGTTTTTGGCCATGGTCCTGGGCCGGCTCTCCAGCTAGACAGCCGTATTATTAACGCAGTGGCTGCTGCTGGCATTTGCAATTTTACGCCGCGCATGTGCCACTTACGTGTTTGGCTGCCACAAAACTCCGCTTGGCTTGGCTGACTTGGCTAAGCTCCTATCATGTTCAAGTGCTTGGCCCCAAAAAACACAACGAAAAACAAAACGAGAAAGGGAAGGTAATTCGACAAGTCGAAACCTAGTATACCCTTGGTTAAGATATTCAAACACCTACATGATTTACTCTTTTATTTTAGATACAAACTATTATGATTCACTTAAAACTTGCATAAATACATATCTAAAATATAAATAACAATGCTGATCAGGGTTGTACATATATAACAGCCCCACGTCGTTTTTAGTTTCTTACTTGATGTTTTCCTCCTGATGGGACTTCAAATCCTCGAACAATTCTTACCTGAAACTTTGTTTAGGGGTCCGAAGTACCAGCTTGCCAACTTATAATAAAATTTATAATACTCTCTGTGAGGGTAGAATAATAAACTCCGACCAAGAAAGAAACAACGTGGCAAATGCATAGGGCTTCTGATGTAGCTGCTGTTGATGTTGCTGCCGCTGCTGCTGCTGCTGCTGCATTTCCACTCGAGCTAACCCGCGGTGTCACATTCGTCGTCGCCAGTCAGTCAGTCATAGTCACAGTCACAGAGCTCCAAGCTCCAGCTCCGGAGCTGGCTGTGTGTTGCAATTCTTGTGGTATTTGTGGCATAAAATAAAACGTAAATGAGCAGCGGCATGCAGCGGCGGCGGCACCATCACGATGCCACAATCTCATTTCGGCCTGTCGTATTGAATTCAATGCATTTTCCGAGCAACACCTTGAGGTGTTCATTTTCATGCCAGAAGAAAATGCGCTTAATTATGCGGCCGAGCAAAGCGATTCTTTTATTTCGCTGTCGCCAGCTTGCCTGCTTTTTTGGAGGCCATCTGTGGCACAAATGCAAGATGTCTTGCAACTGGAGCGTGCTGCAAGGCCGAATACTGCATTCGTTGCAGCAGTGCACTTATTGCAACAGAATCGCAATTGGTTGGAAAAGTTTTACGGCCAAACAGAAATATGAAGAGAGCGATAACTTGAAGAGTTATTGCCAGAGACAGCCAGGGAAAACAGGCGGCGGCGGCGGCGGCGATGGCAGAAAAAAATCCCAGCAGAAATATGAATGAATACTTTATTGAATATTGTGCGACGTATGCAAAATGATGGCCAGAGCTGCTGCTGCCGCTGCTGCTGCTGTTGGCCGTTTCTGGTAAACCGAAGACCGCAACTGACAGGAAACCATTTAAACTGACCTCAAATGACAACGACAGCGACAGCCGGGACCCAGTCCCGCTCCCAGTGCAGACCCATTCCCTTTTCCGGAAAATACATGCGAAATACAAAATGCAATGCCCGTGGAGGGGCCACAAAAAAATAAATCGACCCCACCCCGAACCCGAAAGCAACCCAAAAACCATGGTAACCCATAGATGGACAATGCGCTGGCTGGCTGGGAAAATAAAAACGAGGGAGCGAAGGAAAGAAACGACCAAAATGGTAGCTAGCCACAAACAAATTGGCAGCAATTTGAGGACCCAACAAAAGGCGACAAAAGCCCGCCGAACGTTGTTGTAAGCTCCACGGTGCAGGACTTTCGCGGATTGGGTGACTCAACATGGGTACAGGCGGAAAAACCAACAGGAGCCGGCATGTTGATGGAACGAAATGAAATATAGAATACAATTCCACATTTCGATTGATTTATATGCACGTGACCCATCGCTCCCCCTTTAATTTTTTCTGTGGCATCGAAGCTATGCAAATTGCACGGCTCAGTTATAATGCCATTCCCCCAGACAAGGCCGGCATCCAGCACCCAGCATCCAGCATCCAGATCCGGATCCAGGGTAATCCAATACGCAGCCAGCCACTGGAGAAGCCGATCTGAGGCGCAAGATGGATGCTAAGACACGGTACCGTGAAATCCCATCTTAGCGGACGAACTATAAGGTTTAAATTATCAACAGTTGCGCTCTAGCAATCCTCGAACCTTTTATACAAAACATGCAGATTGAAGACATCAAAACGTAGTTTACATAGCTTTGATAACAAATTTAGAACCCTACGATTTATTTTCTGAAATTATTTATTGAAAGTTAACTAAACTCCTTCTCCCTCTACAAACAATTTTTCAACTAATAAAGTAGACTTTTTACAATTATTATATTTAAAACTGGGGATGGTTGATGAACTGTTTGCACTCAAGGTAACTCCCCTCAGTGAATCAACTGCCGTGAACGGACGCAGCTTCCGTTTCTTGCTCTCCGTTTGTAATTTTTGCTAATTTCCCTTCATTTTCTCCATTTTGCTCCCAAGATAAGCACCTCGGGCAACGCAGAACTCCGCGTTCCCCCTGTGGGAGGTTCTACTGTCGGCAGCGAGCATCTTAGAGCTGCGCCTCCCCCTGCCTCGTTTACTGCCATGTAACTGCAGTCACAAAATGCAATTTTAGCTTTCAATTGCCCGTGGAAACGGAGTGGAACCAACGTTTCGTGTTTTTTCTACCATTTTTCTCTCTTTTTTTCGGTTTGGTTTGGGTCATTTTCGTTTGTTGCACTGCATTCGTTTTGCCTTTGCCGCACACAATGGCCACGATAACTTTGCATTACATTAGTACGAGTATATAGTGGGTCTGTGTGGGAAAGACCCCTCGAAAGCCCCGCTCGCCGACCTGGGAGAGATCTGTGGACAAAGGAAAACTGGTTTCGGTTTCGCTCCTTTTAGCTGTGGCATTTGCAACAATTGCATCAATGGATGTGGCCTGCGTTGCTGCTGCTGCTGCATTTGCCGCTGTTGCTCTTGCTTTTGCTATTTTTATTTATTATTTTTATGGCCAGAAGACAATATCGATACATTGATTTGTGTGGAGTGTGTGAAGGAGGAATTTTCGGTCACATATGGGCACAGAGTTCACCGAAAGAAAATAACTAGAGTCAGTATTGCTGAGAATTTATGAATTAAAGGGTTTTAGATTTGTCTAATAAGACGCTGATTATCACGGCATCTTTTAATTTATCATAAATTAAATCCAAACCAGAATAATGCCTTGATAAATACAAAATTATTTTTAATACCTTATTTTTCCCTGTAAAAGATTAAAAAAAATATTTTTTCTCAGTCCCATCAACCAAAAAATATCGATGTACTTTTAGCTTAGCTGCCATCGAATGGGAAATTGTGAATGCACTTTGAACTGCATTCCGGGGATGCTGCAGCAACGACAACTGACAGCTTTATTATCAAATTGTCATGAGCCAGCCATTTGGCTCAATTTACGTCATGGATCTTATGCTGCATATCAGCAGTGCGACGGGGGAATACTCCGGGCAAGTTGGAGCAGGCCAGTATATAAATCACTTTCGCCGCAAGTATCAATCTCTGACATGTGGCAAAAGTTGAACTGAAACTGAACCCGGCAAACGCACAAGAGCGAAAAGGGAGACGACTCCGACTCCGACTCGCTGGCAAAGAAAGAAAGGAAAGGCAAAATGTCGTCGCTGTAGTCGTTGTCGTTGTCGTGTGACACTGAAATGCGGATACAATAAAAGTTTATTTTGTGTGTGTGTGTTGTATTTTTTTCCCCCCGGAAGCCCCCCTACCATTTATACCCTTGATTAAGGTATTATCATTTCGTCACCAAGCGAAAAGCGTGTCCGTTTGTCCTTCTGTCCGCCAATTTCTTATTCAGGGACTTACTGGGTGAGTGTTGAAAGATATCCAAACTTTCTCAAACGTATTTGTTATGACTAGGCAGTTTAAATTAAAATATAAAACATTTCGGTGGACTTTATTATTTAACTGTCATTGGAAACACCTTTTCCCCTGTCCCTGAGAGGTAGTTCAAGTTTTAAAATGAAACGAATTAGACGAATCATATAATAAACCTCTTCCGGCTCCTTTCTATTCATTATGTAAAAGTTTAAAAAATCAGAAATTATACCCTGGAATTTTTAAATTACTTCCTTTAAAGGAATTCCAAATATCTACTAAGTTTAATTACTATATGGTTATCTTATCCAGCTGCTTGAATTTTCAAGATACTTGCACTAATATCTCAGATGGTTTATATTTTTCTCCGAAAAAAGCCAAAGCTATATCCCAAATTTCCTATAATAGGTGCGAGAGAAAATAAAATTTGGCTTGCCGGAGCCAGCAGATTTTCTCGATTTTTGGTCCTTTCCTTCCATTGGTTTTTTTTCTTTTTTTTTTTCTGAATTTCTTGGTCCTTTTTTCATGGATGACAAGACGCGAGGAGCAGCCAAAGTGCACCCCATGGAGCAATCACTCGATGCCAGCCAGGCTCCCGACAACAATAACAACAACAACAACACAACGACAACGACAACAATATTGGTTAGGGCCACAAGGACACACACGCATTAACGGCAGCTGCTCCTTACGCTCCCTCGCACACACACACATAAAAGTTTATTAAATTTACAAGGAACTTTTATGCAGTTACTTTTTGACATGCTTCCTTGTTCACTTTCTTTTCATTCCTCCTCCCGTTCACTCATAAAATTGACAACGACAATGTAAATATGCGTGCGAGTGTGTGTTCTCAGGACTCTCGTCCTGTGTGCAAAGGATTTCAATTTAAATGAACTTGCAGATGAGCATTTTATTTTCTTACACATTCAATAATTCTTCCCCTTTCGAGCAGGTCGTATGGAAAATTACAATGCCAATGCGGCGACATGCAAATATGTGTGGAAAAAACAACGGAGGCTGAAAAAGGCTCAACGGACAACGAAATGGCATTGAATTACAGCCAACAACTTGTCATCTGTCACATTTTGCGGCCGATTTTGAGAATACTCTCGCACACATATGCCTTTATTTCATTTTGCCAATTTTTTTCAGAGCGAAGCGGATGAGCTGGAGTTGGCTAAAATCGAGTCTGAAACTGAAACCGAGTCTCCGCCGTCTGTCTGAGGCGACTGAGGCCGTTATCTCTCTCGTCTCGTGTTCGAACCGCCAACACGTCGTCATCGTCGCCGGTGAAAGGAAGTTGACCTCTAAAGTTTAATGCATTTAAATAAATCTCGAAAAAAAACCAACATTAAGCGAGACAAAGCTGAAAGCGAAAACAACAAAGTTAACAAAAAACAAAACTGGGGGCGACCAAAGTGGAGTGCAGAGGGGACCGATGTAAATTAAACAAAAAATTTAAATTTTCGCATTTTTTAGTCGGCGGCAATTAAATCGAGCGACGCGTGCAGCCTAGCCATAAAAATATTTGCCAAAAAGCCGGTTGCCCGGATGACTCAGAACTGATTCGCAACGATTTTCAATCGAGCTCGAAATTCACTTAAGGTTGCGGAGTTTCTGAGTAAGGGAAACACCAGCTCTGATCACCTTTAGGGATAAATATTGATTTATGATTATATTCGGCTTTGTTTTCTAAGAGAAAGGAGAGTAAATCGTTTAAAGAAATTAACAAGGGAAAGCTAATTAAAATCTAACAAGAAATTTTCAATATACACTCTTCTCTGTCATTTTTATTAGGTTACTCATTTTCACCAGAAAGCTGATTTATTGTAGAAATTAGTACCTTGATTTGTCAGCTAAAAGGCTTCGATTACGATTTTTTCTGTTATTAAAACACTATACTTATTCTTAAGAAATATGTAATTTAAATTAAGCTCCAGCTGCACATGTGCTATTAAATATTTTCACTTTTCCCGCCCCGTTGTGAGTAATATTCATGCAACTGTAATTATATTAACCCTATTTCCCGCCTTTACAATTCAGATTGATTGAGTTTCCTCCGTCATGCTGACGCATACGCACTGTCCGAGGTCTCGACTATCTATTTCAGAGGAGAAACTGAGGAAAAAATTCCGAAACCGAAACCGAAAGTGATTTGCATTACAAAACTCAATTAGAGGCGTCAAATAGCCTTGTCCCATAGAAAAACACATCCGCCCACTGAACCCATTGATCGAATTTTGATTGACAAGTCGAGTGGTTTCGGCTGTTTTTCTCTCTCGCTTTTTGGGCCACATTTTTCTTGTGCTCTATTAAGCAAATTCGCTTGGCGTTTTATTGATCTTATTGTTGCTATCCAGCGGGCAATAATTGCATCATTAACGACAATTAGCGAGCGAGGGAGACACAAATCCGAACTGACAGGTCACCACACAGAATGGATATATCTTTTCAACGTTCGCTGGCCGACATCCTGTGGTCGCTATTGAAAATCGGCGTTAATTGTGCGCAAAAATAACAGAAACCCGGCCAGATATGTTTTGGATTTATGGGTTGAGACAACCCAACGGATACGGATGCACAGCGTTTGTTCGATTACGAAATATGAGACTGAGAAGTGTAACTCGAGCTGTCCTGTCAAAAACTGCAGGTGTTTGACGTCACTTAAGGCTTTGAACTTGCCAGTTCACACATATTGATGGGATATTTAAACCTTTCCCAGTTGTCAACAACGGTAGGTGAGACATTATTTGGTTGGAAAATAACAAATAAAATACTTTAAATGTTCACTGTGAACTTTAACAACTTCCATAAGGTATAGGGTCGGATATGTTTCATAAAACGAATTTTGAACTTTACACAACACATGTTAACATATTGAACTCTGACTTTCGGTCTGAATTTATGCCGATCTCAAAACGGAAGTGAAAACAAAAAGCATTTAAAGCCCCGATGCTCCCACTAGATAAACGCATGATAAACGACGACCGTTTCGCAATCGTCTTCCTCTGGATTTTTATTTTTTTTGTATCCGCAAAATGTATCTGCGAATGGAGTCGAGAGCACAAGGTCGCTGCGGCAGCTTGCTGGCAGTCAAATGTTGGCCAAAAGTTTTCCTTTTCACAATTTGACATGTAACAGGAAGATGCTTCAAATTGAAATTTAACAATTGCCCGTGTGGGTTTTTGCGTGTGTTTCTGCCGACAATCTGACAACCTCTTGAGTGGAATAATTCTCGGCTCGAGTGGCCCTTGACAGATATTCGCCCGTGCGAAATGCGATTCAGAATCAGAAGCTTCTTACAATTTTATGGCCACGTGTGAGGCGAGGAAAGACAGGGCTTTTATTTATGGAAGCCTTACCCTTTAAGAATCCGAAATATGCTTGCAAATATAAAATAGTTGCTAATACTATACCTATAATAAATTATACAATTCTCCCAAAGGCTTTTATCTATTAAAATTCCCTTCATAAATAACTAAACTCACAGGCTTTAACTGTTTTGTTTTGTTTAAACCTATTAATATACACTCTTGAACTCATGGTAGGCTTATCCTTACCCATAGTTGTCATTAATTTTAAAAATATTTTTCCATTGTTTGGCTCCGCCAACTCTCGGTTTAACGAACTAAACGATACAACTTTTTAGGATTTGTTTTTACTCTTTATGTTTTGTTTATACTGCTGGAACTCTGCCATTAGTTTAAGCAAATATGCGCTCGTTAAAAAATACAAACAACAGCTACTGCTACTGCTAATTTTTCATACACACATATTTGCATAAATTAAAATGTAATTATAATAGTGCTTTAAAAAATGCTGTAAATGATTTATGCATGGAGTGAGCCCAAAAGAATCGGGGGAGGACAGCGCGAACGAAATTGTCGCATTCTATATTTTTTTCACCTTGTTTGCATTAATAATTGCTACAAATAAAATAACCAGCTATTAAAAAAATGATGTATATGTGTATCGGCGAAACAGCATAAATTTTACAGGCGAGCTACAAAAAGCGTTTGGCATTCGCTTTTTAATTTTCAATATTTAACTTTTAATTGTGGGCAATCAATTTTAAAAGAGCCCAGTCCCAGTCCCAGCGGTCCCAGGCAGTAAAATATATCAAAAAATAGTTATTCATATACATACATTTATATATTTACATCTGTGAACGGGTAAGTATGATTTTTCATATGCCGCGCCTCGCCATCATTTATCAAACCGAATATTTTCATCTGTCAAGCGCAAAAATTGTTATTGAACTGAACTCATTTTTAGAAAGTGAGTTTGCGTTCAAGTTGGCCGGCACTTTGGGGAGTCATCGATTATGACTTTGAACATGTTGTCCATTTATTTACATACTTATATCCACATAGCCCCACAAATACATATATTCATGTCCATTGGCTACTGTGCAAAATCGACTATTCACCGAATTGAAATTTCAAGAACGCTCTCGAACTACCACACAAAAAAAGCTCTTAAAGTTTTCCTCCCCTTCCTCTCTGTGACTTGATTTGTTTATTTATATTTTAAACATATTTGTTTGCTTGACTTTTTTGCCCAATCATGGCCAATCCACGGAGTGGAGTATATATTTTTTTTCTGTCTGGTCATGGCCCCACGCACAGAGCCAACAATTTTACTTTCATTTCTAATTATGATAATGTTTCGCAAGTGATCGGATCGAGATCTCTCATAGGGAGGCCCTCAGCTTATTACAATTATTTGTAAGATATTTACGAGAGAGAAAGTACCAGTACTTAGGTGAATTATTAGGTATAAAATTATTTAAATTGCTTCAGCCTCAAAATCCGCTAAATGATGTCACGCGCTTATTCTATGAGGCGACTGAGATGTAGAACATTGAAAGCGATTCATTTAGCTGTTAGCTGTTAGCCAAGCTAGCTCACCCACCTCTTTATCTTTTTATTTTTTCTCGTTTTTATGCGCAAAGTTCAAACTACTTAAGACAATTATTTCCGGCACTTTTTCTTTAGCCATAAAAACTGGCACAGAACTGCCGTGTTCCTGTTCTGGCAATTTGCTTGTCGCGCAAGCTGAACTCAACTGAACTGAATTTCACAGCAAATCGCTGTATAATTCCAATTATAAGCAATTACCTGGAGTGAACTTGAGACTCCCCGAGTCAAAGTTTGTGGGCCAAGCGATTTAATTAGCTTTTTTTTTTGTATTTCGCTGTCTTATTTGTGTCCTACTAACCTGAAACGAAGAACAGAGAAATTGTTTAAACATTGCGGCGAAAAGTAAAGTTTTTAGCACTGATATGCGAAAAATTGGTAAAGAAAATTTCATTTCGTTTCGTTTGGGTCTCGTTTAGGCTCGGTTCGGGGTGGCAAAGTGAGCAAGCGAGAGAGAGAGGGTGAGTCACACCGGGCGTATGCGCGATTTGGGAGCAAGTATTGCCGCGATCCGGGTGAATGACACCCAAGTGGGCCAGCCGAGCGCAGTCAGCATTAAATGTTAATATATTAATGATTTGCAATCGCCGCCGCGGCCAGACTTTTCTCGGCCCGCATCGTGGACATTGGCCAACTTAGGCGACAATTGGCCGCTTTTAATTGCCAACTCAAGTCGCCACCATTCCCATCCGGCTCGCGGTACCCTAATGTGGCTGCAAATCGGGCTCAGGCTCCGTTTAAGCACTGGCAGAAATAGCTTACTTTGATTAAAAACTCCCCCGTTTTAAGCGAAAGGTGTTAGGCAGATTACCTTTGAAAATATTATTTTTATAAGTTCACTTCTGTATTATATAATTTGAATAAGGAAAGAGCGCCTTGAAAACTTGTTTTTCCCTTGCTTACTTTAAATATGATTTTAATAATGAAAAACTTATAATTGATCTTGAAAAATATCTAGTATTTTTCCCCCAGTGTGCCTCTCGGCTAAGGCAATTCATTAACGCTCCACATGCGAAAGAAACGCTGCAAGTCCGTCTCGGGCTCTGGCTCAGAGAAAAAGTTGCTGTGCCAGTTTCGGATTTGTGCAAGAGCCCCGATGCAGTGGCAGTTGGCAGCTTGCAGCTTGCAGTTGCAACGTGTAGCTTGCAACTCTCGCAGCTTGCAGCTCGCAGCTCGCAGAGCTTGCAGCGAGTCGAGTCATGGTTGTCCGTCCGCTTGGCGTTGGTTTAATTATTTAATTTGGCGCTCATTTGCATGGGTTCAGATCTCCGGGGCCTTTCGCAAGTGATTTGCATCCGAGGCGGTTTCTGTTATGGCTTGGACCTGTGCAACGGAGCGCATTCCCCCGAAAACACCCACGCCCAACAGCGATCTATGACCAGGCGGTGTGGTGCCAAGCGAAATGGAAACTGCGGTTCCGAACTAAAACCAAAGCTGTGGCCGCCGGGCCTCGTTTAATTTTGGCAGTGTTGCACGTTTTGCACGTTTTGTCTGGCAGTGGTCAGACATTAAACAATCAGCAACAAATAAATAATCAGTTTAATAAATTTAAGCAAATTAATAGCAAGAAATAATTTAATGTGTATATAAGCCTTTTCAATTTACCAAAAGCTTTAAAACAGTTAAATTAATAAATCCAGATTTATAAACATAAATCTTCGAATATGAAGACTACCAAGCCTAAGCTATTTAATTAGCATATATTAAGTCGGTGCAACTTTTAATTTAATTTCCCTTCTCTAATTATTTAACCACTGCTGTTGTAACAACACCTAGGTCCAGCTAGGGGCCGCTTCGAAAGCGGAAACGCCTAACGCTAAAGTAACTGTGAAGAAATCCCTGAAATTAGCCCCCATTAAACTAAGTTCACTTTAATTCTGTAAGCATTTCCTCTTGACAAAACTCATTGTTAAGAGAAAAGCGTTGGCCTGCTCCGGCCAGCCATTGCAATTTTACAGTCACTGCAGCCCTCGACTCAATATGTAAATTTTCTCCAACAAAAGAGAAAAACCAAAACCAAAACAGAGACAGAGGCAACAAAAAATGTTATCCCCGAAATAAATTCAAATTTTTTATGAATCAGGCAAAGATGGGCGCACGTGGGCGGGGACGAGTGCGTGACTGAATAACAGACTTGGACGGGGTTAGAGTGCGGCTTAGAAGCAGACCACAAGTTGATGGGGCACTGCAAGAAATAATCAATGAAAATCAAGAAAATAATTATTAATTCAGAAATGGAGTATAGAATATAAAATGTATTTTGATTTTAATATAAATATAACCCAGTACTAGGTATACGGTATTATTAGGTTAAGATTATTATTTCCGAGTATCAATAATACATTTTTTATATTGCACTGTTTTTATTTCGAGGTCTTAATCAAAGGCTTGACTACATTTTAAAATATTTGATTTACACAATAAATATAATTATTAATTTTTATACGTGGAACATCTTTGCTTATTTGTCTTCAGCTGGTCATCGCCTAAGCCTGCAGAATGTCTTTCAATATTTTATGCGTCGGCGGAGTGGCAGAAGGTGAGACGACGCGCCGACACACTGACATACACAAGATGCTGAAAAATTAATGAAAATGCCGTACCAAATTGAAAACAATCAAGGCGCAGGCGGATGGACGGAGATGGCTACACACGAACCGAGAGAGATGGGGCGATGCGGAGCGAGAGAGAGGGAGCGAAGAAAATGCAGTTGACCAAATATGCGCAAATATTGTGGTTTGAAAAGAGCAACAACAAGGCAGAAGCCGGTAAAGGCAGAAATAAAGCGTAGCAACCAGATGATAAAGATGGTAAGACGATGACGATGATGATGATGATGAAGATGATGCAGATGATGAAGATGATGATGCTGCTCGAGAAGAAGAAATCTCCGACTAAAAAAGAAAGAGGCAGAGGCAAAACGAGAAGAAGGCGAAACACAAACAAGCAACTTGAAAACTTGATGTAGGTCAAATATTTTTTTCCCCTGCCGTCTGCCAGTCAACGCCTGCTAAAAAGTGGTGTATATATAGTATGGCAATACGGTAGTGTGGCTCTTTGAGGAAGAGGGAACAAGTCTTAAACGTCTGCCCGAACGTGTTACTTTCGGTTTATGGGCCAATGCAAGATGGCAAGTTTATGAAGCATATATGCGGAAACTCTGGACTCGCTGTGTCGAAAGAGACGCGGGGCTGCACCCGGGGATATGATGAAGTTTCGGACATTGATGAGCCTGTGAGAGTGAGCTCCTCTCAGCTCTTCGTTTTTGAGGGTTCTTAATTGCCGAGGCAAACACAAAAAACAAAGCAAATAACAGAGCATCGGGCCAAGTTTATAGAAACAATCTCAAATGGCACAGAAAAGTTAAGTGAATATGAGATAAAACTTAGGCAAAATAAATTTAAATAAGGTTTAAAGAGTTTTGGGAACTCATTTCAATAAAAGTTATTATTTATTTACACTTTTACCTCACATATATTTGTGTTTTTTCATTGACATTTGTGGAAAATATATATTTCTTTCTCTGCCGAATGCCTGCTGTCAATGTTGTGGCATCTCCATCTGCCATCGATGGAGGAAGAGGCTCAAAACCTATTTTTACCCACAAAATGCAACCCTGAGAGGCTGCTACTTCATCGGATGCCGAACCAAACCCACTGAACTCCCTGCCAAATTGGACCATGAACGTGATCAATTATTTCTCATTGTTGCGCATTCTTTTTTGTGTGGCTGGAAATCAATAGCACAACAAAAGCCAAGTCAAGCGGCCGAGCGGACCAAGAGTCAAGGCTAAGACTGAAGCCAACTTGAAGCCGAATAGAGTTGCGTTTCGACGTATTTGTCTTTATCAAAGTCCAACCCGAACTAAGCTTAAATAATAACTGTCCGGCGGGCGCAACAAATACACAATTATTAACCGAACCGAACCAAAGCGAAGCGAACCAAAGCACACCAAAATGCATAGAAAATCACATCAAATATCAATGTCAGTCGTTAATTGTGAGTCGACCCAATCGATTGTGTCAAGAGTTTGTGGCTATAAAAAGATGATGGCGTTGCCTCGTTGACTTGTGGGTATTATCTTGACCCCTCGGGCAATTAGACGAGCGGTGTTATGTGGCCGAAATGCCGAAAGGCCAAATATAGATCGGTTTTCCTACATTTTTTTGGTTCGCTTCAGTGAGCTGGCACTTTTTGTCAAGATAATGAAATACTTGAAAAATGAGCCGTTTTTTTTTGGGCTCCCAATACTTTTTTGTATTTACCTATTGTTCAGTCGGTTGCAAGTGGCTTCCGCTTTTAGAGTTGGCCTGTTCAGTTATTCAATTACTTTGGCAAACTTTTTGCGCAGACTGTTTTGCTCTTTTCTTTTTTGCTGACCTTTGCTGGTTTTTATAGTTTGCCGAGAAAAATGTATCGATCTCGTAAGTGGTAGTTAAATATCGAACTGCAGATAGTGAACTACATAAAAATGGTTTTTGCTGAAGTAATGTGGAAATTGTACGAGAAAGGCAGATATTGGGTAAAGATAAAGAAGTAGAGCTTACCTAAGCATAAAATAGGGTTGGGTTGAGTTTGAAAAAGCTGGTTATAAGCGATACAGATACAGTATTAGGAAATTACTTAGCAAAAAATGTATGTTGCCTCCAATTTCAAATATTAATAATAAAGCTTTTGCTAAATGCATGAACTTATTACTATTTATTGTAGTCGTAATGTATTTTCTCTTCTCTTATGATCCAATCTGTTATATAACTCTCAATAAAAAAGAATATATTTCCCAATTAAAAGAAAATCAGTTAGCTAACTCCAGTTTTAGTCAAGTCACGTTGGCTGGCCACTAACCACTCAAAGAACACAATGGAAATACAATTCGCATTTCCCACAAAAAAGAGGAAAAAATAACAAGCCCGAGTAGAAAGTCGAAACCAGCGATTAGTCTGTATCAAATTTACCATAATTAAATTTTTTAAGCATCTGTAGTTAGTAGCTGCTCAAACTGCGCCTTGCCTTTCTTCTCGTCGCCGCAATTGAATTAATTCAATGTGAATTTAAGCAAGAAGCAACTAATTTCAGTTTAGAGCGCTCAAAGGAAATGGCAGACATCAAGCAAAAGGCCGGGACAATGGCGTCTAACTGCTGCTGGCCAAGTGTAGATACCGTTTCGGTTTCGGTTTTGGGCATTATCGGCTTTTGTCTGAGTCGGAGTCTGAGTAGAAGTCTGGGCCTGGTCTTTGTGGATCCATTCCTTCTAATTTCGTTAATGGATTTGCCTTTGTTTCGCTCTTAGCGGTGAAATGTTTTAAACAAAACTAGTAAAATTAATAATGGAATTATAGTATGAGTGCAGGTACTTATCATTGGGTATTTGAGGTTAATGTGCACTAGGCGCAGTCCAGTTAAATAAAATAAAATGAAATTTAATGTGAAGTCCGAGCGCGAGACGTCAGTGATTGCAGTAACCGGGCTAATTGGTGGCCTGCTTTTTTTAGTGGCTTGCTTTATATCATTTCCTTTTGACTAATGGTGACCAGGCCCAGCATGTGTGCCGCCGCCGATGATATATAATTAGCCAAGGCAAAAAGGCAAATTGGCTGACCAATGTCTGGGCCAGAGCTTAAAGCAGCAGCCAATGCCCAAAGCAAAGTAACCGCGCTGCCCTCGCCCCACCGTAATGCTTCCTCCAAATTGCAGACTAATTTGGTAAGGGCCCCACCAAAGGGCCAACACTTGCTTTCGGGGTGGCCCACACCCATCGCTCTTGCACAGACATATATATGTATCTATATGTTGCACATTTCCTTTTCAAAAGTTATTAGCGTGTTGAGCACTCTGTTTTTTTGCTTTTCTTTCTGATTTAACATTTTTTACTCGAGCTCTGGAATATGTACTTTTTTCTTTTTTAGCATTTTTATTAAAAGACATAAATTGTGCAGAAAAATGCTCCTCCACTGCCGGCGGCTAAAGAATGTCTGTAGCTGTACATGTTCCTGCATCTATATCCATAGCTGCAGTTGTAGCTGTACACTGGGGAAAATCAGGCACTATATATGTAATTTAATTTATAATTTAAATTATTAATTTATAAGTACTAAATATGTCTGATTAATATTTCCTTCTCTAAGATGTGAATAAATCTATTTAGTACTTATAAAAACTCTTAATTATTTATTTGATATATAGTAAATTCCTTTTATATTATTTTTATAGATTTTACTCTCAGTGCACTTGCATCCGCTTTTGAGTCTGGCCTGGCTCTGTCTGAAACACCCACAATTCCAGCCAAAGGAGTATCTATGTGTGCATGTCGAGTGCTTTATTTTTCAGCCTTTGCGCTTTTTATTTACGATTCTTTTTTTCTCCCTGCGTTTGCTGAATGAATGAAAGTTGCACGAGTGCAACGAATAAATGAATGAATGAGTGACTGAACGAGTGGGTGACTGAGTGAGTGGGTAGCAGCTACAAGAATGTTGCAAATGGCTTAACAAAACGCTGCATATTAAAACATTTGGCCAAGGATCTTTGCTCCCCTTCCGCCCGGACTTCCGATTGCATTTTGGAGGGCGGGAACATGCTGCGTATGCTCAACATTTGCAATTCTTTGCATTGCACAGAAAGGAAATTAGACAAATGCCGGCGACAAATTGAAAAGCAAAAAACAACCCCCACGTAATGGAATACAAATACCTGGCAAAGCCAAGGAAGAACCTTTGCGTTGGAAAAAATACGAAGGCACCTGTTCAGAGCGGAAATGGAAGTCTTTGAAGTGCTTCTTAGCGCAGCAAAAACAGAAACCGAAGCATAAGTATCTGTGGTTATATTATATTTAACACTCAGACACGTTAAGTATATTTTACAAGTAATATTTTGTTCCCTTAGGGATTAACAGCAAATGGAAAAAAATGTTCTGTTAACGAAAAGGGGAAACCATAAACATGTTAGTCTGAGGAATAAACAAGGGCAATAATTCCCTTAACCCCAAAAATTCAGAAAATCTTTTAAAGTTTAAAGTTTAAGGGTATAAGTTGTAAACAAATGTTCAGCTTAAATTGGATAATTGCCAATGCTATAAATAAATATTATTACCGATAATTGAAATTCATTACAAGGATGATATTAAACTTTTACAAGTTCAGATAAATTGTAACCCAGCGTTGATAAAACACTTAACCCTTTAAAGCAGTTGCTATAAAAGTAATGTCTAAACATTAACGCCTTGAAACCTCTTACCAAACTTCAAGAAAGCCACAAATTGACTAGAGTCGAAACCCATTAAAGCCCCAATGATTCTACCACTTATATTCAATCTTTCTAAATTTCGACGCCGATTATAGAATTCTTGCCAGCCCGCGCCCACTTAAGGTTTTCACTTTTTTCTCCAGTTTCGCTTTTCTTTGGCCATTAAGTTGCGACGTTAGTAAGCCGAAGAGAAACATAGCAAAAGTCCAACAATTTTTGCCCATTTAGTTGATGCGACGTCGTAAACTTTCATGTGCCGCCTTCGCTGCCAACTTTTCGGTCGTGATCTTTCACTCACTCTTTCACTGGAGAGTGAAATAGCCGCGCTGAAATACCTAAAAACAAAAAAAAAGACACACACACGACGAGGCATTCAAATTAGTTGTGGGCGCCGCTTTTTCCACCTTCGTTTTTTTTTTTCTAATTGCTGGCAACGCACGTTCGCGAACTCCAAAATAACCAAATCCAAATCCAAGCCCATCCGAACCCGACCAAGCCCACCTGCCACGCCCGCCTACCAGCGGCGGGACACGCATAAATCCCGCCACTATGTCAATCGCATCAAAGTCACGTAATCTATGTGACATTTTCACTGAATCGTTAAAATTGGAAAAACGCTATTGAGACCCACTAAGTTACGCACACAGGAAGAAATCGCAACAATTAGTTAAAGGATTGCGATCTAATTGTGTCTAACATATTGTTAATAATGTTCCTTTATTAAAAAAAAATATTTCTAATTATTTTTAGGGTATGTCAACCCGACTTTAAAATTATTAACTTTTGCCTAATAAAACTAGTATTTATAATAAATATAATACAATTTACGCATCTCTTTATTTTCCAACTTTATAACTTCCAACTTCATCTATTTGCTTTCCAAATGATATTCCCAAGTGCATTTCGATGGCACAGTCCCTGCAGGCTCGTCATGAATAATTCAAGTGACGTTCGGCAAATGCAGTTAGCTGCACTTTTGCCAGGTAAATAGTTTTTAAATCTGTTTGCTAATGTCCGCCAGTCAACTCATCAACTTCGGCAACACTTCACGGCCAGTCAACACGCAGCACCGATGATTAATGTCAAAGTCAGCGACAGGGCGAGCGAAGTGAAGTGAAGTTTTTGCGAAAATGGTAATTAAATTTTTCGTTAAATCTGATCATTATGTAAAAACGAATTGAGTTCTGCAAGGGCGAAGGTTTAATAAAAATTTTCACACGAAAATGTTTGTAAAGCTTTTTGCTTAACCCCTACTGTCAAAAAAAGAGAAATACAAAATAAAAAGTAAGCTCAGCGTTCGCAGGGAAACACAATGCGCACAGACACAGAAAATGAAAAATACAACGACCAAAGTAATACAATAAATGGTTAACACACACTAGCCACGTGAACTCTCACACATGCTCGTTTTAAAAATGGCGGTGGCTGCATCCATTCGCAATTGTTCCGCCGACAAAGAATGAAAGTGGGATAAGTCCCGGGCTTTGGATACATATAGCTCAAAATTAAACGCATAATAACTGCACGCGATCTCAGCATTATTATCCGGATAATCATTCTTAGCATTATCTTTCAAGGTCGGAAGTCGGGCGTTAAGCTTCTCATTACGGATTACAACACCGGGGCCCTCGGCTGTTGTATAAATTATTGATAAAAATCAGAAGACACACGCCAAAAGGCAGTTTACACTGTTCAAAAGTCAAAAGGTTTCTTAAATTTTAAGAAAAACTTTCAGTACGTGCAGAAATATGTGTCTTAAATTTCTTAATTTTAAGCCTGACCATGTTACAAGAACCGGAAAAACATGATTTAAATGAAAGGGTGTATCACGAAACTATAGAAATACAATTAAATGGCTATACTGTTTTGCAAAAACTAAGCAATTAATCAATGGCAAAAACAAACAAGGAGACATTTTCTCTCAGTGCCATTCTGTCGCCGATTTTCACGCTCCCTTTTGACAGCTTTAAGAATGGGACAAGATGATTTGTGCGAGGCCACGAGAGCAACACTTTCCATCCACATCCACACCCACGCCTTTCCCTTTCCCTTTGTATATTTTTTTTTCGTTTTTTTTTGTTCTGCAAACAGTTTTCAAGTTGTGCGAAACTGGAAATTAAAAACGCTTAATGTGCACTTCCGGTGAAGAGGAAGATGCCAGCTATCGTCCCAAAAATCCGAGATCCGGAGTTCAGATCCCAGACAACGTTTAGAGCAGCAGCAACTTATCGGTGCCATCAACAACAGCAGCAACACTCACGCAGCAGCAACATGCAAGGCATCAGAGATGGGAGTAACATATCGATATATCGGTATAGCGTCGATATTAAATGCTAAGCTCGATATGAATTAAATTTTTTTATATTTTATACTGTTTGTATATATATTTAATGCCAAATTTTATAGATATTTACCGTGTTATATTTCGATATATATTGAAATCTTTCCAGCTCTAATACCTAGGTTAAAAATTAGCTTGACATTATTATTTTCGATACGTTATTTAACAATATTTGTGTTTTGACACTATAAACGCTCTTTTGTGATATATTTTTGTTAATTTTCTATTTGATTTTTTCGATATTTTCGATATATGTGCAATCCCCTGGCGGCAGCAACTCGTCGGGCCAACAACATTTTACGTTAATATGTTTGTTTGTTTGTCTTTTGTTTTAGCTCTAACCCTTTTTTGGCACGTTTTGTCTTTTGTTTTGTTTTTCTCTCCACTCCACTCTTTCGCTAAATGTTGTTTACTCTTTGTCATTGTTAGTGTTGTTGCCATTTTTCTTTTGTTTTCCCAACATTGTTGTTGTTGCTGCTGCTGCTGCTGCTTTTGGCTGCTAGTGCTGCCGCTTAACATTCACCTACTTTTCACCTTGTTAGCCAAGCGAATTCTGCGCTTGGCCCTGGCAAAAGCATCATCAAAGCCAGCAGCGGAGGCTTCAAATGAAATTAGAAGTTGACGCAGTGCAAGAGCTGCAAAAAGCTGAAAAAAGCAGCTAAAACACCAAAAGGCGGCCAGCACAATAAGGTACAACGGGATGGAGAAGGCTAAAACTAAAGGCGAACAATGCAGAAGCTGCAGCCAAAGCCAAGTAATGGCGGCCTACACTAGAAAAAGGTGCGAAAAGCGCTCTTAGGATTTGGCTAATAAGAGCTTAAGGCGCTTACATTTATTTGTATATTTTTGCTTGCCAGCTATCTTATTAAATAAAAGTATTTCCTTAAAACAATAAACAAATAAATAGATCGAATTCTTTTAAGCTTTCAATAATGATAACTTATCTAGATTCAATTATCCAGATTAAATGTTAGCTTAAGAAGTAATAAATTGAGAGTTAAGAAGACCATCGCTTTCAGCAGTGTAAATCTCCTCTACACGGCAGCGAGAAGATGAAAACTGAGCTCTAAGTAGAAAGTTAATTAGGCTTAAATGTGCGAGAAGTCGACGATGACGACGGCATTGAGTAGGAAACACAACAAATACAACAAGAATAATAATAGCAACAAAAGCGGCGAGAAGATGAAGCAGAAAGCCAATTAAAAATTCTTATGCTTTTGCTTTAATTTTTCCGCGACTCTCTGGTCCGTCTCAGTCACCGTCTCCGTCTGCGTCTCCTCGAATGGCTAATAATAATTTCAGCTAAAACTGCTCGGTACGGCATCTGCTTGTTAATTAATTTTTATGCATTTCTACAAATGTTCAATCCGAAAAAGTTTTCGACTCGGACTCGGACTTGGCTTTTTGTTCGCGTGCAGCGGAGCGAGCCAATCAATGGCCGCGAAACTTTCGTTTCAAGTAAATTTCACTCTTGGCCCAAAGGCTGCGAAGTTGCCCAGAAGTAAGCAGCCGAAATAAAGCCGCTGCCGACGAACTTGGTTGACATTAATTGGGCCCATTAAACGGTGTTCGCTAATAAGTTGGCATCGGCCAAGTTTCCGAAGTGCTGCTGCCAACTTGCCACGAGTATTGTTCCCGGCCATGTCCGGCTGACAGCTGTGGCCGAGTCGAGGCGATTAACACTCGGATGGTTTACGTTTACGGCAGAATATGTTTGATGCATGTGTGTTTGTTAACGACATCCCAATCTGTGGCCCAGTCCACTTGACCGGGATTAACCACATCCCTCAAAAGGGATACCTTCACAATCTTAATTAAATTAAAATAATATATTGCTAAAAGTAACCGAAAACATTGCTTAATTAAATTATACCACTTTGTGGGTACACAAAATAATTAAACAATATTAATTTCCTTTACTTGAATTAAATTAAATATAAAACATTATCCAATATAACAATTTTAAAATTTTTGCTACAATACTTTCAAATTTATCACTTTTAAATCCGTTACAGCTGAAGACCCCCTTCATTTCCGTTTCCCACTCGATGACTTCATCGAGAAGCCCGCGCCCTTCTCATTCCCATGGTGAACGTGGAACCGAGGAAGTATTAACGCGGCCTAAAGGTCGCTCCATCAGCACGGCCAACGGCAGCAACTAATTTAGGGCTTAACTCTAATCAAAGTTGAACAGCACACCCGGCTGCAATCTCACGGATGCGTGCATGAGCCTCAATTGAATTGCTGGTGAGCGGTGGCAGTGGGATTTAAAGAGGAGGCTTCAGGGCGACTTGGACCCAGGCTGCAGCTGCATCATCAAAGCTGGACGGGGGTCAGTGCCTATTAGGGCTGGCATAATATCGCTAATGCCTTGTGAAGCCTATTAAAGAGAAGACTTCCTCTATTCATGAAGTTACTATAATATTTTCAACTTATGCTAGAGACCTTAATAGAGGTTATAGCTACATACATATGTCTCAAGGAAAAAGTTCGGAATTTATTTTTGTTAATTACGTTTCATTAAATTTTGATATTTAAATCGTTTAAGATTAATACATTTTGTAACAATTTCTTTCGTTAACACAGATATTTTTATTTCGAGTTTATCGATGTGTGTTATCAACCTGGTTAGCGTAAATGACCATCTCTAGTGTCTAGTTATCCAGCGGGAGTTGCTTGAAAAGAGGTGGTACCGGCGCAGACACAAAAGGGACAACTCCACGGACTTTCTGTATGTGCGAGTCAATTTGCATTTTGAGGAGCTCGAGGAGAAGCAACGGCAATGGCAACTGTTGCATAATTAAAATTTGAAAATTAATTTCATAATTTTTGCGAGCGCTTTCATTATTAACAGTTGTCCGAAAAAAAACAAAAGCTCCTACATTTGTGTCCCCGTTCTCAGCTTTCAGTTTCCAGAGTCCGAGTCCGTAGTACAGTTTGCAGTTCTCTCGATGCTGGCATCTCGATTCGCTTTTGTTTTTAGGTTCCGAGCTCTTGTCCGTCCTGGTTCCTGTTCTGGTCGTTTGGCTGGTTCCATTTATTATTTATGTGCATTTTGATGTGGAAAACAGTCCTTTTCGTCGTTTTGTTTGCTTTGTTATATTCTGATGTACTTTTTAGTTATTTTTCTCTGTGCGGAAATATATATTTTTTTGTGTTACATGTAGTTTTGCCAGTTGGCAGCCCAGGCAAAACTTTCCGGCGGCTGTGGGGGGTTATATTTTGCGTATTGTTATTTGGATGACATTGTAATGCAGCTGGACTGCAAAGTTTTGGGCGGAGAGAGAGAGTCCGGCGACCAATTTCCACTTCCACTTCACACTCTGTAGCATGTGGGTTAATTAGCAGCAGCAGCAGCAGCTCCTGCAGCTCAAATAAAGGGAAATCACTTGGCAACGTGCTGCTGCCAAAGGGGTCTTGGCCATTTCAGTGCGGAAGCACAGCCCGTCTTAACCCGACTACAGTTCCGATTTAACCCGACTACAGTTCCGATTAAAGCCCAGGCTTAATGAGATCGAGATGCGGAGTTGGCCAAAGAAATCGCTTATGTAATGCCACGCACTGGCACAAGGCATTGCCCCCTTTACGCCTTGCAACCTCAGACTAACTGCCCATTGTGTGTAAATTTGTTACCATTTTTTCTGTTTTTCTTCTTCTGTTCAGTTTTTTCGTTACCTCGCATTGCACACATAAAGGTAATTTCTAATTTGCTGGCCTTTATTGTTTTTCTGCCGGTTCGGTTTTATGGCGCCGACTTATGCAACACCTCGGCGTTACACACATGGCCACTAAACGCACCGCGTACCGCTCTATATGTAGGGTCTGATCTGACCCCCGATCCGACCCGAGCCGAGCCGTAAGAGCATAACGGCGTTCATTAATCATGCAGGCCGCGGCGGAATGAAAAAAAAAGAACTGAAAAGTCTACACTACCACAAAATGTCGAGGGGTGAGAATGTGCTCGAGTTTAACGAAAACAAATTGTGGCCGCCCAGTCATGTGCATTTTAGAGCGGCGAATAATTAATGAGGGCCCAAGATCACATCTAACAAATCTCGAAAATGCTTGAGCCTCGTAATTACGTAATTGAAAATTTGACCCAAAAAGAATTTGCAATCAACGCTGGCCCTTTACCCGATTTTACAGAAGGTCCTTGAAGGTAATATATTTAAATTGCACAAGCTAGAGGAAGCTTATTTTTCTCGAGTGCACCGTGAGTGGAGGGAATCCGATGTGGCAGCGAAAGAACAGTGGCATCGACAACTGTTGCCAATTAGCGGCAACATGCAAAGAGCATTTGCATTGAACCAGGAGCTCTATTCCGCCGCTTTCCTGCTTTACCCGCTGGCAAATGACACCGGTGGCGCTGCTGGCATCGGAAAAGCTGGAAAATCGAAGGCAGAAATCGCAGCTGGGTCGGAAAATGTAATCAGTTCAAGTCGCGCTACGAGATTAGCTGCAGCCTGCAGCAGGTAGCATCAGGTACACAGCCATACACGCGCTATTCCATCGCTGCCATCCCGGCCTTCCCCAGGTAAAAGCTAATTGAGCTCTCGAGTTACACGGCAGTGCAACCCAAGATGGCTGCCTCAATAAATTCAGGATTTCTGCAAACCCTGATCGATCTACCTGACTGGCTTAAAAGGCGCCCGCACACGCACTGATTGCATCATTTGGCCTCCAAACGGCGAGGAGAACGCTTCGATTTGCATAGAACAGTCGGTTGAAATAGAAGGAAGAGAAGCAATAGTCGTGCTCTGTAAAATGTCAGACGGCGGAAAATGTGAAAAATCGCTGGGGGCGGAGCACTCCCTGAGCTATGCCCTCTATCTCCACCTCAGGGAGCTGTGTCGCCCCAAGAGGCGTCTGATGCGCATCGCCAGCACCAAGCTGCAGTTGACGAACGAGCTCATTCAGCTCCAGCAGCGCCGCCAGTGGGAGACGGCCTTTGACCTGGAGTTCGACGCGGAGGCCAGTTTCCAGATAAGCAGCGCCCTGGATCGGGAGAGGCTATACCGCGACAGATTGCGCAGCAATATGCAAAGGCAGCTCGCCAAGCAGCAACAGAAAAAGCGAAAGTATCTACAGGATATAGGAAAAATATAGGCCATATCCTGTCAACTATTTTTCTCCTTAATAATATATTTTTAGTGAGAGTATTTCAAGTCATTAGGTATAGACATACACCTAGGTAAAATGTGATTTATTTTTTAATTAGCATTAATGTATGGTCTTATTCCAGACTTTACAAAAGTAAACAGTCAATCTAAAAAGAATAATAATAATCTATAATCATAAAACAAAATCTATTAAGTACTGGAAGTAATTAGAAGAATATATTATGGTAACAAGACTTCAAGACCTACAGAAAATAAATAGAAGAAATAATAGAACAAATTGTTTTTTACTGATTTAGCAATACAAGTCTAATTCTTTTATAATTTATTAGCTAAATGCTAAGAGATAGATTCGTCTTAAGCTCAGTTTTTTAAAAACTAATGGGGAAAGAAAATAATGCTTACCAAGATGAAAACCACAAGTTAGTTATTAATACATTTCCAGCTGATTCACAATTTTTAACCTTAAACAAATTCGATTCTTCAGAACTTAAATCCGCACACCTTTGGCTGCTTTTAGCCAAAGACTATAAAATGACATAAATCATCAAAGAACCTCCGCTGTGACTCGCAATACTCAAGAGATCGGGTCTGAGACAGGCAAAAGTGTTTGACTTTTGACACTCTTTCTAGGCGGTTAAGGTGGGAGCAACTGTCAGGCTCAGGCGAAAAACTGAATTGACGACCACAACGACTACTAGATACCCATTAATAAAAATCTCATGCCAATAATTGCCATTTGCAAATTTAAATGGATATCTGTCAGAAGCAACTATGGAAAATGTGGCCATAAATGTGGCTTTTATGAGACGTGTTGTTCATTGCTAAAGGGCAAGAAAGTCAACCGCATGATAATTGCTTTTTTGAAAGCATTTATAAATTAGTGGGACATTTTAGTATATGTTCGGATTTACCAAGAGACACTTTTTTCTCATATCTAAGGTAAAAAAGTAAATGTATACGCCGAAGTTCATCAAAATAAAGGTAGTTATCGTGAATTGGTTGGCACTATAGCAGAAATGATCTGTATTTTTCATAAATTTAATTGTTTTAGACATCTCTCATTCACAAGTCTCTCAAGAACCACCATATACCCTAGTTTTCCACGAGTACCGTGTGGCAAGGGAAAAGCGCCAAGAACAGTCAAGGAAATGCAACAGAAGCGACCCAAAGGTGAGCGCGTTGGCAAGTTTTTTCAATTTCCTGCTGCCATTACGCAGAGCGTCGCAGCTTGCAGCGCCCCCTGAGCCACTCCGATCCCCGAGCCTCTGCCAGAATTTTCCTGGCCATTGATGTTTTTCCCGCACGGAGGTTGTTTCTGTTTTTTTTTTCTCTCTCCGGTCGCGGTTGTTGTCTTCGCTCTCGCTTCTCGCTTGATTTGTCACACAGTCCCAACGGGAAAATAAACCTGTCCCCGCGCACCACTGTCTCTGAGACGTGGAAAACCGGTATGAGCGCTTTCTTTTTGCTCCCACTGTGGGCCGAAAAGCGGAGAGAGGGCGGAGGGAGAGAATCCGGGGCACGGGGATGCATTGCGTTTCATCTTAGCACTCGTATTTAGTTGCAATTCCTTTACACACACTCGTGTCTTCTCAGGGCACTGAGAAAAATTGATAAAGATTTCTATTTCGGAAATATTTTTAAACAAATTTTAAAGGATATTCTTAATCATTTAAATAATACTTTTTTTATTCCCGAAATGTAATATATTTAAATAGTGATGGCTAAAAAATCATTTGATAAATAAATTTACTCAATTTTCAATTTGTATTCAAAAGAATAACTGATAGGGTAATATTTCTGGGCACAGAGCTTCTAGAATCATTTTTTTTGATACCTGTGATCCTTGGTATTTTATTTAAATATTTTATACATTTTCATACCAGTCCTAGTACTCATTTTTCTCACTGTACCAACCCCAGTCGCCATCGCTTGTTTACTATTCTAAGTGCAGTATCTTGGCGAGTTTCGCTTAGTTTTTTTACAGGCTTTTTCTTCGTTTTTTTGTTGGCATGTCGGTTATTTATGCGCCTTGTTGTCCCAATTCTTGAAAAATGCTCCAACAAGCCTCGTGACTGCGTCTGTGTCTCTGTCCATGCACTTTAAGTTTCTTTTTTTTCGTTAGCAGGCAGCTATTTTTAATAAGCAGCGCCACAAAAAACGCTCCCCTTTCTGGCTTTTTTTTTCACTTACCTCACTTTATCCATCGGCCATTAAACGCTGCAGCGCACTGAAAGCGAAACAAAAAGAAAAATATGGAAAAAGTGTTTTTATTATTTAAAGCAAAATCAATATGAGAAATTCCGCTGACAGCGTCTGCGTATGTGCATATAAAATTTTACAACAACCCCGAGGCGGGGGAACTGACATAAATTTAATACCTTTTCAAATTGTTTTTCATAACCCATTTTCCTATAAATGGCGCTGCACTCTGTTGGTCAGCAGATAAAATGCATTTGTTTACTTTTCCTTTATTTTGCGCTGCAGTAATTGTTGCAATGCCGAGTGAAACAAATACCGACAATGTAGACTAACTCTGAAGGCTCTCCGTGTATCCATTTCCTGTCCATAAAACAGGAGTAGTACTAGTCAATTATAAATATGTTCAAGGTATTTGAAGTATTGAATTTAGTGTAGATACTTAGCTAATTAGCAGCCAATAAGCTGCTCAGTATTCTTGTGTAAAATAATATGTAATGTTTTCCTCCCGACAGAATTTTCCCTGATATAGGTTGCATAATTCTCATTGCTGTAATGATTTGGTAAACGGCAAAGCGGCTTAGAATAAAGAGTTGATTGAATTCAATGCACAATCTAATTTAGGCACACAACTAATTATGAGGTCATAAGCTGCTACGTTCACCAAAGTATGCTAACAATAGCCTTGAGAATTATTAATCACCAAAGTTTAGCAGCAAATAATGTTTGAATTTATTAATGTGTGAAAAAATGTGGACTCTATTCATTGTTAACAAACTGCACATTTAGGCGAAGATTAATTTGAAAATGAATTATGAATTAGTTTCAGAGCACTCCTTGTTTTTTGCACAATTTACCTAACAATACCGATACAGTATGCGAACTTTTACCTTATTAGATTAAATAAAAGCTGGATCGTTATATTAGTTCCTTTAATCATTATACAAACAAGTTAAAAGAGTCAAATGAGGAAGAATTACTACCTTTAATCTGAATCTTTAAATTATACTACGTTCCAAATTAACTAACCAATTATGCAAAAATTTGTAAAACCAAAGCTATGTGGTAGTCTTAAGTGAGAGTTGCAGCTTTTCGTACACTTTTCGTGTAAAGCGGTAGAATATTTTCGTGTTATTTCTGGCCATTGTTTGGTGGGAAAAAAACTTTTCGCACCTTGGCAAGTGTTATCATTAACCCTTAACTCGCCCCAAAACTCGGTTGGCCAACTTGTGTACCTTCGTCTTTATGCCCATTCAGCCATGGGACAAAGGCAAACTTTGGATTCTCCCGGTTTTGAGTTCTCTCGATGATTTTTGCTGCTACTGCTTTTTTATTTGTTTTTTTTTTCACTCTCTTTCTAGTTTTTTTCGCCATTGTTTCGTTTTTTATTTATTTGTGTGTTGCTGCTGCTGCTGCTTGTTGCATTGAATTCTGCGTGTCAGCAGCAGCTGTGTTGGCCACTAAACAACAACAACTGTAATAATAACAACAATAATAGCACACAAAACAAAAAACATAAACTCTGGCACACACAAACAACATTGTACAAATAACAACACTTTTTATTGCTACCAAAAGGGAGATGGAGTAGTTGCCAAAGCAGAAGAAGCTGAGTTGAAAGGGGGAAATTCAGGGGCTACAATCCCCTTTTCCGTTCAGGGGGGGGCGGCGGCAGAGCAGTAAACACAAATAAACAATTGCAATTGTGTGGCGATGGTTGTAATTCTCTGAGCTGCTAAATCGTCTGTAAATACTTTTGTACAAGTTAACAGTTATAAATGGGCTTTTTATGAGTTGTGTGCGACAATATTTGTGAGCACACTACACCACACTGGACACAAGGCTTGAAGGATGTCCGAGGAATATGGGTTACGCCTATCAGGGACAAGGAAAAATTTAAGAGAACGACTCAAAGATACCACTTTGGACCCGATCACGCGACATTCACCGGACTTTGGACCCAGTGGTGGGCTTTGAATATTAACTTTTGGCTAAAAGTGTTAACAGTGTTGTAAAGGAGTTTAAGAAACAACAAATAAATCCTTTTACATTTTTTTATTAATTTTTTGTGTAAACAATTGAAGTTTAGTTCAGCTACGTAAAGATGAGCATTAACGCAGTCGGCATACCAAATTTCGCAACCAGAACCCATGTAGATCCTGAGATCCAATATACCCCCGTACTTCACGAGAGTACTGGGTAGCGAGCAGCAAATGGGGATTTGATGCCGCTGCTAGCTGATAATGGCATTGAGCTCTTATTACTACTGGCTACTGCATCTGCACGGCCTTCGCTCCACATTTTTCATGTTGCCGGCATTCGGGCAACGCTTAGAAAGTCACTTGAGGGATATGGCCATGCCAGCAAACGGGCAAACACTTTGCTTATGTCTGCTTGTCAGTCAAGTGAAATCGTATGCCGCCTTCTGCGGCAACTCAATGTACAACTCCAGCTGCAGGTCCGAATCCGAGTCCGAATCCGAAACCGAGTCCAACTCGATGTCTGCTCGTTGTCTGGCCAAGTGGCAAGTGGTTATTGTTACGATTTATGGCATACGCACCGCAGATGAACAGGGGAGAGTTGGGAGCCCCATCCGGGGGATTTCTATTGATTTTCCTAGCACTGGATATGCTGCTATTGCTGCTGCTGCTGCTGTGTTTTCTATTTGCCGCTGTTGATTCGCCACACGTCCATAATAATGCTAAGAAATGGAAATCATAAAAGTCAACAATCATCCACGTTGGCCATGACCAGATTACTGCAGCCAGCGGGTAGTGGGTAAAAATCGGTGGGGTGTACTGAACAGTTAGTTGCAGTCGATTTTGCGCGGCATCATTAGGAAAATTTTTGCGCTTTCGTCAAAAGAAATCAGCCGTGGCTCTCCATAATGATGTTGACGCTGCGTTTTGTGGCATTGCCATTAGGCAGGTAAAAAGCCGGCGATTTTTTGGGGTTGCTTCAGGTGCAAAGAGGCCAGTTTTAGAGCAAAAAACAACATTACGACCTTTTAAATTTGTAAAAAGGAAAGAAAGGAAAGAAACACATAAATTTAACAAGGTACCAAGAGTGGACATCGCAGGCATATTGAGTTTTTCCAAAATAATACAGCAAACATATTTCAAATTAACACAAAACTTACAACAGAAAACGGTATTGAAAAAGAAGATTAAAAATCTCAAAGCTCTAGGATTATTTGATTGATATACAGGAATACCTAAGCCTGCCGGCCAATCGAAAATGAAATTCAGTCAACATGTTGGCTTTGACAATTTGCATTCGGCGGTGAAAGTAAAAACTGCAAACACAAAACTAGACATGCATGAAAATATCAGCGACAAAAACCACGCCCTTTTGGCCCATTTACATTGGCAGCAACAGCAAAAATCAAAGCTGCTACAGAAGTAATGTAGGATTAAATGCAGAAAAAAAAAAAAAACACATTTGCAGAGACAACAACCCAACGGCTGCTCTACAAAAACAAAAGCCAGACAAAATATTTATTATTACACAGCATTGCGAATTTTCTTGTTGCGTTATTATGCTGTCGTATGTATTAAATGTGGAAATACTCTAACTCAGATGTGCTTTGTTAGGACATGCGAACATGGGAATTAATTCTTCGCTCTATTATCCAACTATTAGACCATAAATTCTGATTAACATATGACAGGCAGCTGAAAAATACATAAGTGAACGTATCGAGGTCACCGAAAACATCTTGGAAAATAACTTTTTTTATTTTAAAGTTTCAGGTTCTTTAAGTTTATAATTAAAGTAAAATATTTAACGACTCGGGTTGCCCATAAATTCTTTCAATTATTATTACAACATTTTTAATAAGGATGTAACCCTATCTTTAGCGACCCAGATTTTTCAGCAGAGTATCGAAAGTATTGTGTTTCAGTTTTTTTTCTTGCTCACCAACATTTTGCCCTCTTTTTTTCCAGCGAATTGTTGGCTTTTCAATTTGTTTTAAAATACAATAAAAGTGCATTTTGCATTTTGTCTGCCACGCATTGATTGAATGCGTCGCATCGCGTCGACTTTTTCGCAAAAACCCCTTGCAAAAACCCCCTTACTCCGATTTCGTTTTGCGTATTGACATGAACAATTTTAATTATATTTTACGTCAATTGTAAAAGGCACATGGAGCCGAACAACACAGAAGCAACAAGAATATTTTTGGTTTAATTAATTGAAAAATGTGTGGAAATTGTCGGCCTGGAAGTGGAAATCGCTGTGGAAATGACTGTGGAAATGACTGGCCACCGAGAGAGGCTGATTTCGTGCATCGTTAAATGCTAAATCGAATGTGAAAGGGTTATCGCAGGTTTTCCCTTTTCCCACTTCAGTGTTTTTTCATTATTATTTGTGCTCTTTTTTTTTTTTTTTTTTTTTTGCAAAGTTCATTAACCCCTGTGCAGTCACATTAATTGTTTTGTGCTTTCAACAACGCCCATTTCTTCACACAGGAGGGGGATATATTGTAAGTTTGCCGAAGTCATTTAGCTGGGATTTCGCAAAGATTGCCATGCAAATGAGCTGAGGCAACTCTGATTGCCGGCTGCCATTGTCTTGCATTGTTGCAATGGAAAATTTATTGAACTTACATCATAACCGGCACTCGGAATGTCTTGTACTGGCAGCAATCCACTGACACTTTGGCCACTCTACCGTGACATTCTTGAGTGCATCTCTAGTAACTTGGGAGATAGAACTACACAGCACAAATAGTGGGCATACTCGTATGTATAAAGACAACAGGGAAATAATTAGAGAGTTAAAGTCCATGAATAAATTCCTCGTTGGCAGGAGAACAATTTTATCAAAGGCTTTTCTTAGGGTTAATCCAATTTCTAGGGAACTAGATTTTTTTTGTCTGCATAACATAAGTACAAGTTAATAAAACCAACTTGGACATGGTCAGAAGCAAAGGGTTACTGGAACGGGGCCGGGGGAGGGCTCCTCGGCGGACTCTTCATAAATTTGTACTTGAGCGCCCAAGTGTGACGAACGAGATTACTGAAATCTTCTGGAGCAGATCCATTTTTCATAGCCGACAACTTTGGCCGAGAGCGGCGCATTGAGTTGTCCCTCACTGATACAATTCTATCTGGTTTTTGTGCGAGTGTACGACTGTCTGTCTGTGTGTGTGTGTGTGTGTCTGAGTGAGTGCAACAAATTGCCTTTGCTGTCATAATAGTTGTTGCTGCCGCTGCTTCTGCCTTTGTACCTTCTTTTTCTATTGTTGCTGCTCCAGTTAGCGTTGCCGGTAATCGGACATCAGAATGCGAAAATGATACCGAAACCCCTCCCGATTTCTCATTGTTGACCAATAATGATGAGCGGCCAGCAATCTGGTCGTTAGAGGGGGGTGAGCTCTATTCAATTACCAGGCGATGCGAGGGCAAACACAAGACTATTAAGTACGCTAAACAAATAAAACCGATCAAGCTATGGATGTACTTTTCTTGTGCCATCATGAACTCATTAAAAATGAATCCCTGAATCAGTAAACATCTCAAGTATTAAATTTAAAGTAAAGTTTACTACTTGACCTTACTTTAAAATAGGATTTTAATATTTTATTTCCTTTTACAATTAAAGTCTCCATTGGCTCTGAAATTTGTTTGCCTTATTTTATTGCCTAAAAACCTTACAAAAAACATTTATTACTATACTTTAAATAAAACTCAAACATTAAACCCCAAACAGAGCTAGTTTCTTTTGAGTACACAATTAATTAACTCCAGCGAGGACTTGAAAGGCTTCCCTTCATCGCCCAAGCTCGTGAGTCAGTGGAGGTGCAAATAACAAATGATGGCGCAATTCTTGCACAATCGAGAAACATAAATTACTACTCAAAAAAAAAAAAAAATTATAACAAAACCCAAAAATAAAAGATATATATATGAATAAACTTGCATGTGTGTGAGTGTGCCCGTGCAGAAACCGAGCTGTGAAACAAAAAGCAATTGTCACATAAACAAAGTCTCACGTAACTGCTATAAATATGCGAGCAAGAAAGAGCGAGGCTAACGTTGCGTATGAGTTATATCTGCTCTTCTGCACATAGCACCGCCTCCCCGCCGCCTGCCCAGCCCCATCAGCGCCCCGCCATTTTCTTTGTAATGCAATGCGCGCGAATAACAACAACAACACACCACCGCAACAATAAATAAAGTGTAACATATGCAAATGATGATGAGAAGCGTTTCGATATAGCGGAGGAGCCGCAGTAACTGCCGATACAGAGGAACAAATAAATATTGCATTATTTGCGATGCATTAACTGGTTTTTATAAAGTCAAAAAAGGGTAAGCCCTTATAATTTCAATTAATGCAGATCGAATTTTCAGCGGATCCCGAAACGGAATTAAATTCACGTTTGGAAACACTTTTAATTAGTATTTTGCAATGAATTGTTGTCGATAAAAATCTATTTAATCGCATATAAAGTTTAAAGAATTAATTATTTTGATTTTTGTGCTTAATTGTAAAGCTCTCTTGCATAAAATAACATAAAACATTGAAATTGTGTTCAAAAATTAATTGAACAATTTCGAAAATTCTGAAGTAAATTAGTTTTACATATTTTGTTTCCCTTTTAAATTAAATTAAGCTTAATTTTCTGCAAAAATAATATCTTAAGTGTATTTCTAGCATTCTCCTTCAGCTGCCGCTTGCTGATGATGATGACTCTCGACTGTGATGTCCTTGGGCTACCAATGAATATGCAACAACGAACAGGTTAAGATGCCGAACAACAACTCAAAGGATGGCTCCCGGGACTGCTGTGGAAAGCTGTTGCTGCTGCCATAACCCACAAAAGGCGACCATCGACATCTGGTTGAAAAGTGCAAGGAGCAGAAAACAAGCTGCAGTATAAATACAAACGTAATTGTAACAGTTTCAATCTCGTTGGAGGCGGCAGGCAAAACTTCATCGAACTTCGCAGAGGCACCCGCACAAACCATAAAACAAAAGGCGGTCCGTGGCAACAGCAGCAACAGCAACTGCAACAGCAACAGCACGGCAGCAACATGCACGTCAACAACATGCGGCGACAACACCAACAGCAACATCAGCAACTTGTGCCCGTTGTCATTTATACAATTCCCAGGCAGCAACACATGCATATGAGAGCAAAGTTTTTTCTTTAATAAAATTAAATTTAATGCTGCCAAAATGCTCGACGAATGGCGTTCGTTCAGTTTCATTTTTTGCAGTTTTTGGTGCTTTTATACCCTTAAAAAAAGTATTTCGATTGCTTTAGGGTGTTTGTAACACAGAGCACTGAACCAAACATTTTTGCTTGGAAAACAAAATATCTTAGTGTATCCTTGAAAATAATATTATTTTGTGAACCATTATAGCATCAAGTTGAGCTGTTATTCAAACATATAGCTGCTGTGCCTAATAGGGATGAAGAAGAAGAATGATTTCAATATATCATTAACAATTTACATTCACAAAACATGCAAGGGCATAAAAACTCCGGCTTATCAAAGATTGCTTCTTTTATCTGTATTTTTTATTGTTTTTCTCGTTTTTTTTTCAGCAAATTGCATTGCAGACACCCAGCACAAGGATGACGACGCCAGCAACCGCAAATGCAAATGAGCTCCAAATGCGATGCACATGCATAAAAAATGAAAACGGTTAAATTGCCGAGAGAAAGAAGCAGATGGAGGAGACCCCTCCACAAAGTATCTATAAGTTGCGCTCGAACGACATTTCTGCCGGTCCTCACGAAATATCGTATGATTAAATATTGTAAATGCCAAAAGTTATGAAAGGCGCACAGCGACTGCCCCAAGAAGTTGCCTTTGTGCGGCATTCAGACAATTGCAAATCCAGTTTTGGGCCACTCGCTTACGCCCACCACACAGAATCGTGGCGGAAAAGTGCAGCGGCCACACCTTGGAGCCACAGTCCAAGTCACAGGGGCATCATGTTGCCTATTTTGGGCTTGGGTTGAACCGAACAAACATAAATCCTTCCAGAAAAGGACAACACAGGCAGAGCTGCCATTGTGTGTTTTTGTTTGTTATATCTTGCATTTGCTAAGAAATAAATGAATATCTTAAAGTTGAAAGGTTTCTAGAACATTTTTAGTTCTTAGAGACGTAAAATCAGATTAAATAAAATAATCAGAAAAATAACATGACCTTCTAACCCTTTTTAAATAAATTTCACCTCGTATTTTTATATAATTTTGGTATAGCTCTTTGTGCCCAAGAGATATCTTAAAAAATCCATTATCAGAGTCAACTTATAACTACCATAAAAACACAAATTAAAATCGATTTTTCGCCTAGAACATGATCGACTTTCTAAAAATAACTCGTCGAATCTCTGGGCATGTCAGCTGTTTTCTGTGCATGAGGAAAAAACATTTTTGTCGCAACTTAATTGACCGCAACACCTTGAAAACAAAAGTGTGGAGTGTAGTGTGGGGCGAGGGGACTAAAAAGAGTGTGCATATTTTAAATATAACAAGTTTCGCTATGGAAATGCAAAAGTGGGAGATATATGGCCAGCGAGTCATGCCAAATATAAGCAACGAAAGACGGCTAAAAAAGTAATTGTAGCTAAATGTCAAATGCGACAATTGTTGCCATGGCTGCCTGCACTCGCCTGCAGTTGTTGTCGGTCGGCGTTGGCGACTCAAACGCTCGCAAAGTGAACGGTACAAGCTGAGCGGTCATGATGAGAGAGGAGAAGGAGGAGCAGAGGGAGGTGGCAGGGCGGGCAGGAACTTTGTGGGTTGGTCAATTGGTTCGTGGCAATGGTAACAGAGTGCGGCACTAAATGAGGCTTAGCTATAAATGACCACACTGGGGGAAAATAGGTATAATCTCAGATTTTGCATCGTTTTTATAAATTTAAATATTATATAATATTTAAAGTTGTCAAGCAATTCAAATTGGGGGAAGCTAGAGTGTATTACAGAAGTTCTATAGTTACTTAATTAGATTAAATTTGGCTTAAATGCCTTGATTTGCTTACTTTATAAGTCACTTTTCCTCAGTGTACTCTGTTTGCTGTGTCACTTGTACATATCTCTGGCGAAACCAAGGCTTGGGGTATCGTAGTAATTACTTGAGGGGATGCAATCTGCGAGCCGCACTAAATATGCTAATTATGCGTTAATAAGCGCTCCGGCTAACGGGGCGTATTGGTTATATGTACTCGTACCCAGTTCGGTACGGTGGCGGTTGTGTGTGAGATAATTTCTTGGTTCCTCGGCTGTTAGATCCATTTGCTGTCCGCTGTCACCTCGAGAATGGCGGCAACTCCGGTGGTGACGCCAAGAATTATTGCGAAATTTTGCTGCTGCCAACAGCCTCGGGGCCGGTGTGGCTTTAATTATGAACAATCAGGCGGCGGTAGTTGGTCGTCGGTTTTTGCTCCTTTTTGTGCATGTCAATCAAAAGAGCTCAAAGTCGTGATTTGATGATTTTCCTATGCCGCAGCGAATTTGGTTTGCCATTGTTGCTGTTGTCGTTGTCGTGGGTCAGGCCAGAGAAATCCATTTGTCAAGTAGAACAGCAACCTCAACTCGAGTCTCAGGTCTCAAGTCTGGCTGTCTGTCCGCCTGTCTGCGATTCTAAGCCCGCCTGTCCTTCAATAATCGTTGCCAAAAGGCAGTGACGGCGGCAAAAACAATGAATTATTGAAGCCAACAAATTGTGATTGGCGGAGAAAGAGAATTCTAATCAAAAGAGAGAGGCATGAAAATTTTGATTTGTGCGGGGAATCGAGCGAATGATGAATTATTAAGTATTAAAGCCTGCAATGCAATGCACGGGATTTCAATAATAAATTAGCAAAATATGAGACATGACAATACAAATAATGTATATAAATAACAGGATTTGATAAATATTTTTGGATAAAAAGAATAACTTATATCTCCCTATTGAAAGATACTTTAACTGGTTAAACCTAACATTTTCTTTTTTAATCTAATAAAGTGAATTCATATAGAAAAAGATTGAGCTGTTAAATATTTATGCAGTACTTATAAAGACAATAATTTCCGTCTAGTCATAAAGCCTTGTTGAAAATTAGTATATAGCTCCTTGACTTTTGTAATTATTTAAAATAAAAAAACATTATTATGCTGTTAAAGTTGTGCCAAAATTATAATCCGCAATAAAACTTATATTACCTATGATTTACGAGTCTCGAAAACAAGAATGATCGCTGCAATTATACATCGAGAGCTGGCGCCAGTTGCTCCGAGCAGCGACATCTGTGGCGATCTATAAGCCCGGCTTGTTTTATTACAACATCTCAGCACATAAATTGAACAATGTCACGAAATAAATTTGTCTGGAGGAAGCCGAAACAAAGGCGAAACAGTTTCAGCTAACGTCTGTTAACGTTGGCTGATTTTTATTTATTTCGCTGACTTTTAGCAAGTTGCTAACTTTATTTATTTTTTCCTTTTTATTTTACTACCGCTCCCACACGCCCCCTCACCCCCTTTCGCCCCCGAACAGACTTGGCTTCTTGGCTCTTTGACTTTGTTGCCGCTGCTGCTGCTGCTTTTTGGTTAATTTATGCAACGAACCAGTTTTGTTTGGTTTCCATGGCGTTCGCTCAGTGTCAGCAAAATTTTTGTATCGCTCTGCACTCGAAAAAAGTTATTTTTATATTTTGGAAATTAGTCCTTAAAGATTTTGAATTATTTTTATAGTTTTAAAAATAAGATTTATGCGGTTTCTGGCATAGCCATGGTTGACATAAGTATAAAACCGCAACATACGTATGCCCAAGCTGAGGGGGCACATATTAAATTTAAGCCATTTTCCCATTGAAAATTTTATTTTGAACATAAATAAGCATTAAACTTAAATAAATTTTATGGAAAATGTTTGCAAGAAAAATGCATATATTGTGCATTTTTGAGTAAAGTGTTAATTGCTTACTGTATATATATTGAAACTTTATAAAATATCCATTTCTCAAGTTATATTTAAAAGGGGTTAATTAAGAAAATTATGTCGATTTATGGAAATTAAATCAGCCGACAAAGGACCTTGAGTCAGACAAAATAAGCAAATAATAAAAATTAGTATTTCAATGTAAATATAATATATTAGGTTTTTTTTTTAAAGTTAATTAATATTTTTAAACCACTTAAATTCAACTTCAATTTTCCATAGTGTACAGCCACACACATGAAAATATCGAATTAAATTTTATTAAAACATTGGCATTTGAGCGTTTGCCTTTTGTTAATTGCATTTGCAATTTCTAATTAAGTTTGGTGTGCCAAAAACAAAACAAAAAATGAATAAAACTCGAGAGAGGGAAAAAACAAAAGCAATCATAAAGTTTCCAACTGGTTTGGGTCAGCCACTGGGCAGTCAGAGGTCTTTTTTCGAGCGGATCTCTGGTGACTTTGTGACTTTGCCCGTGCTTTTGCCGTTTTGCCGTTAATTTCTAGCCCCCGTTCAATGCAAACGAGAAGCGCTGCTAAAGCCATTAAAACGAACCAGTTTTCGATGCAGAAAATAAGTCTTATCAATGTATTTATTTACACACGGCTATATACAATAAATCAATCAAATGGATCTAGTCCTGCCTCGGCAGCTCGCCTGACTGCCTCTTGGCCTCCTTTCTCAGCTTGGATACGTTGTTGCGCAGTTTCCGCTTGAACAGCAGCTCCCGGTTCACCGCCTTCAGGTCGTCCATGCTGCACGTCTTCAGATTCCGCACCGTCTTCGAGATGAGCTCGTCCGTGATCTCGATCTTCGTCCGGGACAGCCGCAGCTGGCGGGCATTCCGCCTGGCCAGCTCGGCACGGTACAGGAACAGGTGGTAGGTGACAGTCGGCTTCACGTTCTCCATGCTTCGGGGTTCTTCGGAGTAATTCTCTCAGAAATTTGCTGGTCAGCGAAAGTCCTCCTTTCGCCTTGACTTCTCTCAGTCGAATGATATAACTTCCCTTTCCACTTGCCCTTCTTATATGTGTATTTGCTCCCTTCGTTGTTACCTGGCTGCGGTTACCTGATACCTGATACCCCAGGTCAAAATAGGTTACCTGAGGGTTTGCTCCTCTGTCAATATTTGTGCCAAAATATTTAATTACCTAATCCGTCCTAATCCCCATTTTGGATCTTAAGCCTTGGCTCGGTTGACCAGCCATTATTATACTTGGTGCCCGGCGAAAGGGTAACCAAACTAGGCCTAATTCAAGGGCTTCTCAATTGAGCAAGACAAATCGTGTTCGCAATTGTGACAGAATATTCTGGAAGAGATTTCAGGAGCTCGTGTCCAGGTGACATGTTTGCTAATGGAAAGTTACATTAATTATAGGTTGGACCACATTTTCGGAAAATAAATAGCAAGCAGGAGATATAAATAATAAATATATAATAATACACTAATACTTTAAAAAAATGTATGTTATTTATAGTTTCAGCTCGAACTTAGATTAAAATAAATTTTAATGGAAGAATCACTGTGGACGGCACCGAGCACCGAGACTGTGGTGCGCAAGGATATAGAGCAGTAGAATTGAAAATCGACTACGATAGTCAAAACCATTTATATCTTGATGGAAAGGTATTGTTTCAAAATCGGCACGCTGCTTTAAATATTCTGTTTAATTTTTTTAGCTATGTAACTATTCCTAAATTAATTAAATAATTATTTATTTATTATACTTTTAAATAACTATTAATCGTCACTAAATTTGGTATATAAATTTGTTTTAAAGGTAATTGTGCGATCGTCACTTTTATCTTACCTAAGAGGGGTTTTCGAATGTTTTCTATAACATTTTGAATTATATTTTTTTTATTTAACCTTTTCACAAAAACAATTATTTTTTATAAATCCCGACATTGATTTTTATATATTTATTTTTATTTATGTATACTTAAAATGAAAAATTCATAAACGTTTTTTTTAATTTATTATAAGAAAAATAAGTTACTAATCTAAAAATATGAAATGAAATATTTTATTTGTTGTTTACACGTAGTTCTATACACATTTCCCTCTAATTAGTTTACCAACAAATATAAATATGGATAAAACAGTAAAGGTGGGGATTGTTTAAGAAGCATTGAAAAAATACTAAAGTTCATTGAGTTGGACAGCCGAGAATAATGTTTTCCGACCGCATTTCAGCTTTTCCCAGCGCAGCATTTCCCAGACATTCTTTCTAGTACTTCCCAAGAACTTATATTTGCTCACGGCATTTAAACCAAAGAAACCTTTCTCTAAAAACATTTTCTAGAGAATTCTTGGGGACTCTCAATGAACAGCCAGCAAAGAACCTTTAGTGTAAAATTCTATCCATTTCCAAGTAACTCACCGCCCATAGATTTCTGACTCAGCACCTGAGTGACATCAACGTAAAGTAAATGGCTTTACACATGTGTCTCGTGCATTTGCATGCCCAGCAAAGTACAGTAACAGTATTTAACGAATACAGCATCATTAGCATAACTGCGGAGGAGAGAAGACTTTTTGCAACTTAACTACTTCCAGGTAATTCATTAAAAATGTGTCATAATGAAAGTAGGTGGCCGGCTTCTGGTGTCCCTTCGCCTGCTGGCCGGGTCAGCGATGGCATAATCCTTTTATAATTGCACTTAGTAGCTGAAATGTAGCGAAAACAAAAGGATTTCCAAACCGGATTAAGAACTTTGGGAAAGACCACGCGCCGGATTAAGCAAATGCGCAGCATCAGCGTTTTACGACCCGCGGGCTTCGCGAGTCCTCCTCATCCACATCCCATCCCGCGGCTCGTTTTTGGTCAACAGGTAGGTTGCGTAGGTAGCCGCCGCCTAGGCTGGATAAAGGTCAAAACGGTGGCCCAAGGGCTGGCTAAAAAGGCCATGCGGGCCAGTAGCCATTTTGACCAACTGCTCGTGACAGCTCGCCGACAGCTTCCAATTCAACGCGCTCAATGAACCGGGCGGCGACTTGGAAACGAACATCGAAATGGATTTGGAGATACACGTTAAAGAATCACTAATTGCTGTAGTATATATTTAATGAAATTATTTATTTTTGTACATATTGGTCGTAAAAAGAGAGGCTCAGATATGTATTATTATTTTTTCTATTCTATCTCCAAGGTTTACATTTTTTATTTAAACTGTATAGACTGATTTATCTTAATACCATTTTCTTTCCGTGCACAAATGCAACCTGAGTTGAGACTAAATCTGTGCGTGTCGAGCCATATATTCCAGCGTAAAGTAGCCAGCAACCAGTAACCAGACGAGACAATCATAATGATTGCTGTATCATCGCATCAGCATCATCATCACCATCATCATCAGGGGCAAGGCGGCTCTTCGCTACTGCCTTGAGGCTCTTGCATTTAGCACCCAAATGGGCTTTGAATCATTATTTATTTGCCCCAAGAATTACCATAAGAAAAATAAAACCAACCAGCGAACGCAACTTTCACTGGTCATTGTTATTGTTATTACCATTATTATTCTGGCTTAATGCAGCTCAATAAATTTTCCCTTAAAAGAATTCGTTGATAAGTCGCAGACAATGCAGAGGGAGTTTTCACTTTCCTTCGGCACTTAAATCTATATGAGCCATAATTAAGTTGAAATTAACTTGAGTTGGTGCGTTTTTGGAGCGGCGGCGGGGGCCGTCGAGTGTCAATTACGTTAAGTGAAATTACAATTACATGAAAAGCATTTTTAAAATCATCTAACCAACCCACATTAAATGGGTTTCAAGGCGGGCGGAAACGGGGGTCAAGCCAAGGTCACAGGCATGAACTCCACCCAGACATTTGTTCATAAATAAATATTTAACACGCAGTCCTTCGGCCGTGGGCTGGAGCAGAAAAGGGGGATGGACGAGTGCCACTTTGGGATTATATTTATCACTTCATGGAAACTCATTAAATAAAAATGTTTTTCATTTGCCGAGAGTTGAGGCTGAATTTATTTAGTTGCAGTTCGGGCGTGGGTTCGGGTTAAGGGGGAGAAGTGTACTTGAGAAATGGTTCCAAGTTAGGCATAATTCTCAAAATCTTGTGGGCAGGCAAAGCCATTAAATTAAGAATTCTTTGAATGTCTTGAGGCGGTAATTTTGTTAAGAATTATTGTTATTTTAATGTGGTCCTTGAACGTTAGGATATTTAGTTGATCATACATTGACTATAGACCGTCTGGATTTAAAAAGAGATGAATCAAATCGCGACTTTAGCCCGAAAAGACACAAAGATCTTGTCAAAGAAAATAAGCTGGCTTGAATATACAGCTGTTTCCGAATGGATTAAACTTTTCCTCATTAGTATCTGATACTTGTATTCAGCAATATGTTGCAATGCATATTCAGAGGCCATTTATGTGACATGGACTTTAAAATCTAAATAATAATATTCATATGATATTTAGTTAAGTAAAAAGGGCATCGATTAGTTTTTGTTCGATTAATTTTTGTTAATATTTTACTAATTCAATAAAATTATAAAGATTTATTTGTTAAAATTACTGTATATTTTAAGATTATTTCCTATTAAACTTTAGGCTTGCAAAGATATTTGCAAGTACCTTAAAATCAGAACTCCATCGAAAGTATATTCTCAAAGCCAATGAGTATTTCAATTTCATTGACAAAAACTTCCACTGGCAAGTGACGGTGACTAGCTAATCTTTGGCTCAGCAAAACTATTGAACACTCGTGCCGAGTAGATCCGGAGACACTTAGTCACCGTCTAATCTCCGCATGATTCCCATATTTAACCACCAGCCAGCGCCGGGCAAAAGGTCAGGCCATAAACACTTTTCGCTCAAGGGAAACTCGCAGCGAATACCGAAAATAGGTACGAACAGTAGCGTTGGCCGGAGATGTCAAACATTTAACAACTTTGCAAGGGATCAGATTCGGAGGAATAAGGTACGAATAGCGGATCTGGATTTACCGAAGCACTTCAGGTAATTACGCGGCTCGCACAAGTCAGCAGGTCAGTCGACGGGTCAACAGGTAGCTTAGCGCCCCAGATATAAATAATCCTGGTAAAGTACCAGAGGACATCATTCACAGCTCAAGCTGCCAAGCAGTCACAGCCAGCACAGCTCGCGGAGTTGCAGATTTTCCGAAGTCGAATAAATCCCTACATCCATCCACAAACCGGACACATTCTTCTCGGCAATGGAAGGCCATCAGCAGCAGCAGCGCAACCACCGACGCGGAGCTCGTCCGAGCGTGGGCTACTTGCTCTTCCAGTACCAGAGCGAGCTGACCCGTCGCCACGCGGAGCCCACGCGCCTGTCCCGCACCAAGATCAACATCATCGATGGCCTGGTGTCTCGCACCATCCGCCACCTGAAGCAGTGCAGCGTGGAGGAGCTGCAGGCCTGCAAGCGCGAGCTCGTCTACAAGGAGCAGCTCCGCGATCAGCTCAAAGGAATGCGTCGCCGCCGCTCCTCCGCTGCCAATACTAGCCAAAATAATTCTAGCAACTCCAAGACCGCCAAGACGACGGTGACTGTCAAGGCTCCGAGCACTCCACCAAAGCCCAAATCCTCTGACGGCGGCCCTCCGAAGGTTTCCATCTTTGGGCCAGAGATCTTTGTCTAACTCCAAGTTGACATAAGATTTATATTTTACTTCTCCAGTTTATCACTAAGCTTGACCTTAATTGTTGACGATTAAAAATCAAAGAACAAGATTGTATATTGTACATAAACGAACTACACACCTGAATAAACCATGACCACAAAAAAATTCTACAAGTTTTGTTATTTTTAAAATGGAGCATTTTTAATTTACCCATTTCAGCCTGACAATTGATATGAATTATGATTACAACTCTGCTTCCCTTTTTAAACCAGTTTAGTTGTAATGCGGCTTACAATTTTAAAGCATAAATTTGTTATTTTATGTTGAACTAAGTTTGAAAATAATTTAAAACGAGAAAGAAAGCTAACTTCGGTAAACCGAAATTGGTATACCCTTGCAGTCTGCAATTGGATCATTGAAAATCGAACCATTTTAGTAATGTTGAAAAAATATAGAATTTTGTAAATTTTACATTTTACTATACATTTTCATATAAATCAACCGATCGCTTCTATGGCAGCTATATGATATAGTGGTCCGATCTTAATGAAATTAAAACCGTAATTCTAGAACCATAAAAACTGCTATATCTCAAAATTTATAAAAATACGTTGAAAAACAGAGAAGTTAAATTGTTTTTACATTAATTTCGCCATCATTCCTATGGCAGCTATAGGATATAGTAATCCGATTTCGATCGTTCCGACATATATACTGCGTGCTAAAGAAATAAGACTATGCTGAAAAAAAACTGAGAGACTAGTTCGCGTAGAAACCGACAGACGGACAGACAGACAGACGGACATGGCTAGATCGACTCGGCTGATCAAGAATATATATACTTTATGGGGTCGGAGATGCCTTCTTCACTGCGTTGCAATCATCTGGTCAAAATTATAATACCCTCTGCAAGGGTATAAAAATTATTTAAAAGTTGAAAACAGTCCCTGTTATTATCATGTAATTTTTACAGTGAATGCTAAGCAAGGAATATTAAATAGTATACATACTAAGTGAAGAATTAAAAAAATAAATACATTGAAAACATTCATAAGCCTAGATTTATCGAATAAAAACAAAACCTCTTTTAAAACTTAAACTCAACCATAATTACTTGCTCTTAAAAATTAAAGTTAAACATACAAATAAGAGCTCTTAAAAAATTCGAAACTAAAAACGAACGAACAGAAACAAAAACTCTTGCAATTACACAAAAATGTCAATTGTCGGCGCTTTGTTGTAGGAGTGGAAATTCCTGTTCTGTAAGCCTGTTTTTGGCTCCGTTTATTTTGCGGCTAGCCAGGGCTAAAATGTGTGCCGCGAAATGCCAGGCCCGGAGTTCGAGACCCAAGAGTCAAGAGTTCCCACGAAGCGGCTGCGATCCAATGAAAATTGGCCGCCGCCACTCACCGATCTCTGATAGATGCGTCCGAGAGCCAAGCGACTTGCAGACAGGCCAAAAGAATGCGGTTTAAAGTTCAATCGTGCAGCAAGTGCTATTTGTGGAAAAACTGAAACAAGGAACATCGATCGGAGCGGAGCGGTCGGGAAATCGTGAGTTGCGATGATCTAACCGTGGCTTTCTTCCACAGAAGTTATGAACCTGCTGCGATCGATATGCAAATCGTCAGCGGGAGAAATGTATACTAATGAATATATTAACCAAATCAAGTTCAGGCCAAGACGAGTCCGCGTTCTGACGTTTTCACAATTCGCCTCATTAGCAGAGAGCTCCCCGAATGGCCCGAATGGGTTAATTCCTAGGGATTTTATGGCCCCCTCTTGTTTGGACTGCATCTGACTTACCTTTGAGCGTTGAAATATTCCACTTGCTGTTCAAATTTGTTGCTTTCTATTTGCATATCGCTGGGTACAATAAATTATGAGCACAATGTTAACTGGCGAACAAATAGAGGAAGAACGCACACCGAGTGACGTTTTCTTTTTCGAGCACTCTTTTCTTCTATATTTATTTCTTTCTCTCCGACTTAATTTATTTACTATTTCTTTCGGATAAAAACACTTTTGAGTGAAATGCAGCTGCAGCTGCTTTAGTTTAGACACAAACACGTTTTCTTGCGGTAATTACAGCAAAGCCCCCCGAAAATAACGAGGAAAACGTAACGAAAACCGATCGAGAAATGCAACGCGGCGAAATGGAACGAAAATCGAGTTAAAGGCTGGATAAAAAGCTAAAAACCAAAGCCAAAATGCAAATGGTAACACGCACACGAAGGCACTACAGTAACGCGCGCACTCACACAGAGACACAGCCGCAGATTCGGGCCTGGGAAAACGTTCGTTCTTCGGCGAAGAAGAAGACGCTTTGCCCCGAAGATCGGGTCTATTTTCCTGAAGACTCGTCGATATTCTCCAACGGATCGCGAGCGCGTCTCGAGCTCCACGACTTTTCACGGCGAATGACCAAAAGTTTCTGCTTGCCGGACGGCAGCTTAAAGTTCGAAAAGCCCGCCGCTCCGAGTTCGAAACTCGAAAAGAGCGCGCTTAAGCCAGCTCTCTCTCTCTCGCTAGCCAAGCGATCGCCGCCAGTTCGTTGCCTAAGTCTTTCGGTTTTCCTCTGTTTTTTTCGAGATCTTAGAATCCGTTGTTGTTGCTGCTGCCATTGATTTATTGTCCAGCAATAACTGTTTTTTGCATTGTGCGTTGAACTTGTTTTGGGACAGAAGGAGAGAGAGAGACACGGCGTATGATCGATATTTATTGTGATGACACACTTCTGGCTGAAGATTTGGTGGGGTTTTCGGAATTTTCGGGTGTTATTCGTAGACCTCTTAATCTCGCACTCTCCGCTCGGCTTTAACTTTCGCTGCTCGCTCTCGTTTGCTTAAAGACTTTTACTCTCTAGCTTGGTGCAATTACGATCGGCGCTCTCACTGCCGCTCTGCCTCGCGGTTTTCGCTCTCGGGTTTTCGCTCTGAATTCGCTCTGTTTACTCCAGAAATTACCACCTAGTGCTGGCCCGCTCGCTCGCACTGCGGCTTAGTGCTATCTCACGTTTTTATGTTTTGTTTTTTTTTTGTCTATCCAACTTCGAATGACTTCTTAACGGTTCGCCACTTAATGCCTTGTTTTTGTACACAGAGGGAAATTTATGGAATATTTTATGGGCGGAAAGTAGGAAGGGTTCAAACTTAATTGATTCTAATCAATTAAGAAATAAGTTAAAATGTAATGAAGTCTACTATTATGATAAGTTTTAAATAATAAATCCGATTTTAGTTTTCGGTAATTAATAAATTAATGAATTAGGAATGAATGATAATAGATATTTATGAAATCATTTTTGTTAAATTTCAAGTGGTTTAAGGTACAGGATCTTAATCAAATTAAAAGCTAAAGCTGTTATATCATACCTTTAAAAAACTTTAATAGAAAATAGGGGCTACTAGCGAAGTTTATTCCTACTTTCTTATTTTTTTAAATTAGAACATTCATATAAAATATTCAATTATTAAACTTAAGACAAAACAATATCGTACTAAAACAAGAATATCTGTAAAAATCGTAAGATGAATCTTACTTCTTACTTCCTTCCTTCTTTTCTTTTATTTCCCTGAGAAAAAACTGGTCATTACAAATGTTCTGAAAAAGCCTCTGTGAACTGTTTAGTAATTTCTTTTGCTCGACTCTTTTTCCTCTGTGTAGTACTTAGTTTTTTGTCGTTAAGTTCGGCTCTCACAGAGGGCCATCTCCCCGCTACCCCTTTTTAGGAATTGCAGCTGTTATTGTCATTTTGCTTTCAGCAGCAGCTTCACCTCAACTCGGCTCAGTTCAGTTTCAGTTCAGTATGGTTCAGCTCGGTTCGCTTGAGCGTAAATTTCTGTGGTTTCCCTGCGATTCTTTTGGATGCCCGACCGAGCGACCCACCGTCCGACCGACCGCTCCTCCTTTTGCTTTATCAGCATTGTCATCGTCGTTCGCCTTATTGTTATTATTGTTGCCGCTCTCCGCTCTTTGCTTTTTGCGACTTTTGCGATTTTCTTTTAGCTAGTTTTCCCTGCCTTGTCGCCTTCCACGCTTGTAGGGCTGCTCGGCAGCTATATCTGCCATATAGCTATATCGGTCGGTTATATACATATATATTCAGCAGTCACCACTGTAACCGCAGCAGTCGGTCGCCGATATGATCTGATTTATTGTAGTTTCCCGACTTCTTGTTGTTGCCGTCGCCTGTTAAAATATTTATTTACAATTTTCACAATTGGCATTTCAGTTCAGCGAGCTTGCCTCTGATTGTTTGATTGCATTGTTGCTGCTATTGTTATTGTCGGGACTGTAGCTGCAGACTATTGCCCCACTTTTACTTATGCACATAAATAATTAGAGTATTTATGTTGTAAAGTGTGCCTGATAACAACATTTGCATCGTCGTTAGCCAAGTTGGCACCAAGTATGCATCAAGTTTCCGGGGGGTTTGGGTTAAGGTTTATTCATATTCATATTATTTCAAGAGTTTTCTTCGCTTTTTTAATACAGTTTTGATTGGGATGACTAATAGGAACTACAAACTGCAAAAGGTTTAAGACTTATACTGACACTGATACTTCGTTAAACATTTCAAAGGGGAGTTAGACAATTATTTTTGGTTATTTTGCGAAATTTGACATAAAATTGTGATTATACATATTTTGAGTCTTACCTTTAGTTATAAAAAGGATCTAATGCAAAAGAAAAAATTTAAAAATGTACATATTTTACATTTATTGCAATTAATAGTTCATTTTGGTTCATTAATAGTTCATTATGAAGAGCAGTTTAATTTTTTTTTTTTTTTTTTTTTTATGGACGTTGATGCACTACGGTCAGTACACTCAAGTGGCCCTTCGAAACCAAGCACGTGCTTGTTAGGGTTAGGTGTTAATAGGCGCGAAAGAAAAGTATAGGAAGAAGAATGCGAGGAAACTACCCTCCACCATATAGACTAATGGCGCGCAGCTTGATTGCTATCTTGCATGTGTACTAAGTGGGTTAAGATTAATGTTTTTAGTTTAGGAAGGCTATCTACAGATGAGGTTATTTTGTACAAATCATTATAATTTGCACATAGTACTCTAAAGGGTTCATGCATTTCATACGAGGTTCTACAATGGTGTAAAACTAAAGGCAAGTAGGATCGGGTGTTTCTACATGGTACGTGGAAATTCAACTGCCCCAAAAGATCGGGGCTTTCCACGTCACCACGGATCAGGTTATACATAAAAATAATGCCTAGCATCGTCCTACGGTTTGCTGAGGAAGGTAGGTTAATTAGGAGAAGTCTACTAGAATAAGATGGCAACCTTAGGTTTGCATCCCAGTTTAAGCCACGAAGTGCAAAAAGTAAAAAATTCTTTTGAACTGACTCAATGCGTTTGCTGTGGACGTTCCACTGGGGACTCCAAACGCAAGATCCATATTCTAAAATAGGACGAACTAACGATATGTATAAATTCTTCGTGACGTAGGGGTCATCGAATTCTTTCGACCACCGTTTAATAAATCCAAGCACACCCCTGGCTTTATTTACAATGGACGAAATATGATCTATAAACTCCAGTTTAGAATCTAGGCGGATACCCAAATCGTCAACTAGAGTGATCCTTTCCAGAGAGCAGCAGTTCAGCGAATAAGTTGCAAGCATGGGAGAGGCGCGTGAGAATGACATGAGCTTGCATTTGGAGCCATTTAGGTTTAATAAGTTTGCAGTGCACCATTTTTGAAAGTTATTAAGATCTGTTTGTAAATCTGACTGGCTAGCGCCGTCCTTATATTGCACGCAAAGCTTAACGTCGTCAGCGTACATGAGTACCCTGGAGTTAGTCAAAACTTTGGGCAAGTCGTTAATAAATATAATAAATAATGTTTAAATAAAGGTAATAATTACTCTAAATATTATAATTCGTTAAATCAAGGGATCACTGTATCCTTCTGTATACTCCACAGTGGCGCCTTCATCGAAGTCGCGGAAATTTCCAATACTTCCACACGAGAAATGTTCGCAGCATACTTTCGGGCGGGCAAATAAGAAGTTTATAATTGCGATCTCGCATGAGAGTTTTTTTCTGGTTTTCTTTGGGGAGAAAATCACTGCCAGGCGCTTTGCCGTTTGCCCTTGCAATCTTTTTTGTTGGTTTATTTCCAAGCGCATGAACTCTTAATTAGCCCGCAATGAGTTGTCGATACGCCAAACGAATTTTGGTCTCGGCTGCGATACGAATACGGTTTTTGCCCTACAAAAACCTAACATAACAATTTTAGCTTGTCTAAGTCTAATTACGGGCCCGTGTGCCTCCTGTAAAATGTTCTTTCGGTTTGAGTATGCCTCTAATTGCATTTCCTGCGATGCCAACACAGTTTTGTGGACTCATCTAATGACGAAATGGGAAAAGGGTTGGAGCATCGGAGCACCGGAGCACCGGAGCTCCGAGACCTGGGCAGATAATAAGCCGCTTGCCGGGGTGTCGTTAATTTGTGGGTGGCCCAAAACCTGCACAATTATCTGGCATGTGAGGAAAATTATAGGCGTCCGTTAATTGGCCGGAGGTGTTGCCCTGTTAACTGCCACAATTAAAATCAATGCCACAGCGACCCACATCCTCAAGGCAACCGAAGCCCTTGGGTGGTGATACCATTTTGTTTTTTATGTAGCTCCAACTTGCATATATACATACATATATTGTTCATGAGTAGCTTCTAATTTTATGACTAACATAATACGTTTGCAATGTATGAATCCTAAAATAAAGCTGGTTTTAGGAAATCATCGTAAATTTAATGAAGATACAAGAATTTCCATTAAATAAAGGTAGAAATAATAAGAAGACAACATTTTGGAATATTTAGATGTACTAAGTACTTTACAAAATAGTACTAATAAAGGGCATCTGCTTTCCACCTCTTGATTTTTATTTAAATAATATTAATCTTTTCACAGGTTTGGCATGGATTTATTTACATTTTACAGCCAAAGATCCTAGGTGCCATTGGCTTTCCCTGTAATAATAATAATAAAAATTTACATTTTAGATGCAGAGGATATTAAATAGTCTAGGAAAATCGAGTCTTATATTATTTATTTAAACAATTATTTAAGAACTTTTGCAAATTAAATTTAAGGGCACATTGGCACAAACTTCAGAGCCATTTAACCTAAAAATATAGGTCTTTCTAAAAAGGTTCGTTAAACCTAAATATGGCAATAATTTAAACCAATCCTGGCCATACATTGACATGTTAACAATTACATTTGTTTGAGAAAGAAATAAAACAAAGATATGAGAAAACAAAACAATAATTAAAAAAAAAAATATATATATATATATATATCGCTTGGCTAAAAATATCTATTAACCCTGGAAAAGTCTAGATTAAACTTTGGACTCCACTGAGTTAAACTATTCTATTTGATATTATTTAAATTAATTTTATTAAGCAATTATACTGAGAAAAGTATTTAAAACAAGCAGGCTCTGATTTATCAAAGAAGGCTTTGCAGTTCACATCGCTTCAGGTCACATAGGACTTTTGCCCAGTTCATAACACACACTCGTCCGGCGTGTTTCAGTCCAGTTTTTCCAATCGAATTGAAGCTTTCCGTCAAGTAACCTCGTTCTCGTTATCATGGCCCTCTTTTACGGCGTTCAGGAGAAGAAGACGGTGCCCACATACATGAAGTTCGTGATGGGAGGATCGTCCGCGATGCTGGCCACGTCCCTGGTCCAGCCGCTTGACCTGGTCAAGACCCGCATGCAGTTGTCCGGCACCCTGGGTGTACCGGAGTACAAGAGCTCCTGGGAAGCCCTCTCGCGTGTGTTCAAGGGTGAGGGCATGCTGTCCTTCTACAACGGTCTTAGCGCTGGCCTAATGCGACAGGCCACCTATACCACGGCCCGCATGGGGCTCTACCAGATAGAGTTGGAGTGGTACCGCAAGAGCTACGAGACCGATCCGTCCCTGGTGGGCAGCATGGCCATGGGCATTGCCGCGGGCGGCTTCGGTGCCATGTTCGGCAATCCGGCGGATGTGGCTCTGGTCCGCATGATGGCCGACAACCGCCTGCCGTCGACCGAGCGGCGCAACTACAAGAACGTCGGCGATGCCCTTGTGCGAATCGTGAGGGATGAGGGCGTGCTCACACTCTGGCGCGGCTGCCTGCCCACCATAGGTCGCGCCATGATCGTCAATATGGTCCAGCTGGCCTCCTACTCGCAGCTGAAGAAACAGTTCCGTAATCACCTCGACGAGGGCTGGACCCTGAACGTTGCCGCCGCCATTTTGACAGGTCTTTTGACCACCGTGGCCTCCCTGCCGCTTGACATGGCCAAGACGCGTATCCAGCAGATGAAGCTGGTCGACGGCAAGCCGGAGTACAGCGGCACCATCGATGTCCTGAAGAAGGTGCTGAAGAACGAGGGATTCCCGGCCATGTGGAAGGGTTTCACTCCACACCTCTGTCGCATGGCTCCGCACACTGTACTGTCGTTTGTCTTTCTGGAGCAGATGAATCAGGCCTACGTCAAGCACGTGCTCGGAGAGGCGACTCCTAAGGATTCCCCCTAGGAATTTCCAGGAGATCCAACGAGAATCCTGATTAGATTTTTCACACTAACAAATCAGATTTAAATTCAACAGAAATGTAAACAGCGTTCTAAAGAAATAATTATTCGTATATTATGTACCAAATGGGAGTGGCTTTTTTATTTAAGTTAATTAATTTGTTTACTTATTGTAAGAACACATTTTCTTATAAGCAGTCGTACGATTGAATTTCTGAGACATCCTTCATTTTCTTCCTAATAATATAGATCAAAGCAGGCCATTCTTTTTCTATAACAATCTGTTTCGGTTGTCACATTTAATGTAAATCCGTTCGATTAATTACAATTTTTATTAACATATGCCACCATGTCCTCGCCTTACCATATTGAGAAGAAGCAAATTCCGCCCTACATGATGTACGTCAACGGCGGTCTGGCTGGGATGGGGGGGACGTGCTTCGTGCATCCCCTGGACCTGGTCAAGACCCGGATGCAGCTCGCGGTCGGGGAGTACAAGAACTCCTTCGACTGCCTGGCGCGGGTGTTCAAGAACGAGGGATTCCTGACCCTCTACAGCGGCATTAGTGCGGGTCTGATGCGTCAGGCCACATACACCACGACCAGGATGGGCTTCTACCAGATGGAGGTGGACAAGTACAGAGCGATGTTTGACGGACCGCCACCCATTTGGGCCAGCATGGGCATGGGCATCCTGGCCGGGGCTGTCGGGGCCGTGGTCGGCAATCCGGCGGAGGTGGCCCTCATCCGAATGATGTCCGACAACCGCCTGCCGCCGGCGGAGAGGCGCAACTACAAGAACGTGGTCGATGCCTTCGCGCGGATCGTAAGAGATGAGGGCGTGCTCAAGCTCTGGCGAGGATGTTTGCCCACTGTGGGCCGCGCTATGGTCACCAACATGGTGCAACTGGCATCCTATTCTCAGCTCAAGACCGTCTTTTCCCCGTATGTGCCGGATGGCCTGCCGCTCCACATCTGCGCCGCCATGTGTTCCGGTTTGTTGACCACCGTGGCCTCCCTGCCGCTCGACATGGCCAAGACACGGATCCAGCAGCAGGTGTCCAACGAATACAAAGGCACCGTCGACGTCCTGATTAAGGTGGCCAAGAACGAGGGAGTCCTTGCCTTGTGGAAGGGATTTACTCCTTACCTGTGCCGCATAGGTCCGCACACGGTCTTCTCGTTCATCTTCCTGGAACAGCTGACCACTGCCTACAAGCGCTTTGTACTGGGCGACGATTCCAGCTCCAATATCTGATCCATTCAAATCGCTATGACAGACGAATTCAAAGAGGTTTTCCCCGTTTAATTCTTCTGTTGCTGTCGCCAGCATAAAATTTACCCCAAGGATTTCAAATGATTTGCATCTAAATTTCCCAAGTACAATATGTTTCTTTAAGTGTAGTTCAAACCAAACGATAAGTTAACTTAATTACTTTTAAAATCAATATCAAAATCAAGTTCTAAAACCTAAGAAATTTCCCTTTTTCTGCAAGAACTTTAGCTCCAAAGCTTAGCTTGATCTCAAGCTTAATTTTCTAATATTCAATCCGAGCAAAGAAGTCCCAAAATCAATCAAATAATCCCCAAGATTATCAAGAAGGAACTATCCATCGCTCAAACAATATTGAACGCTATTTTTCTCTCGCATGCGATATGGGATCCACTCCAGCGAACCAACAGCTGATCTGCGTTTTCGTGGGGCTTTCGCGACGCTTATCAGTCGCCCGATCAGCCGGCGGGTCCAGTCTATATAGTCGGTAATCGCGGCGAGCCAGTCGCGTTCCTACGTTGCGATCGAGCGGTTCGCCAGCGGTTCTGGTTGCGGTTGTGGTTGTAACTCGATCGGTGCAGTGCATCGGATCGGATCGGGATTCCTCAGTGACTTCTGGCAGGGAGCTGAGCAAAGCCGGCGACGGCGGCGTCTCTCAATTGAAGCCACTTTAGGTCGGGCAAAGGAAATCTCTGAATCTCTCACAGCTCGGCTGGGATGAATCAACCGAAACCGCCGACTTTGTGCCGCGGAAGTGTTAATTTAGCGTCCAAATACGACTCGCAGAGTGCCAAGTGCCGTCTTCCCATCTGAAAGTGGTCTTTGTGCACGAATATCTCGTATCATATATATATATAGCCCATAAATCGTGGCTGTCTGTCTGCCGAAAATAATAGAAATATGCAAATGAAATTATGTCCAAGGTAGATACATAAATCGGTAATTAAGTGATAATTATTTATGGTGTAAATTGGGCCGACGAATCTCTGGACGTTGTAAATTCGCTGGAAAACAGGTGAGCATGATGATATCTCTATCTCCCCCTCTGCATCGATTTTATGGCCGACACTCCTTCAGATTGTGGCGATAGGAACTGGTCTCTATCGGCTGACGCCACTGATCGATTGATTGATTGATCGCCGCGGCTTTTGAGGAAATTTACGGGCGGTTCATTGAATTTGCCATAAAGTCTGGGCGCCGATTGGAAAACCCTACTATTTATTTATGACTATTTCGAATTATGACCTCATAAATCTGAATATATCTCGCCGTTTATCAGACGTTCGCAGTAAACTGCAATTTCTCCCTGCAAAATCAACCGCTTTGACACTTCGATTACCGCTGAGGGAGAGCGAATACATTTGAATGTCAGGTAATTGCGGGCTGTCAGGTGGGCAAAATCGGTTCAGTGGGTCGCGTGTGTAAATTATTCGTTCGCAATCTCCAGGCATAGATAATCCTCCCGTGGATATCTGCCTCAGATAAGCGAGAATATGACGCGCAAGGTTTCGCTCTAGTTTTATTTAATTATTTCTTGTTGACTCTTCTTAGGGCAATTAAAAGTTGTCTCTTGTTTGCTCAGAGTGGTAATTGCCAAAACCCCTTATCTGCCCACTTGATTAAAGTTCGGGAATCGTCGAAAGCAAATAATAAACATTCCTTTTTTATATTTGCCGAAGGATTTTCCAACGTTTTTTCACAGAAGCTATTAAAATATTTTCCATTGATATTAAAGTTGAATTAAAGTGGCTTCTACCACAGTTTGAACTCTATTTGTTTTATATCCAATATTTTCTGTCAGCTTCATCCATCGTTTGGGGGAAATTCAGCCTAAACTGTCGGGTTATTTGAACTAGAAATTCTAATTAGCTCCATGTTGTCTGCATATATTAATTTGTCAACAAAGTGAGTAAAAACCAACAATGGCACGAACTAGCACGCTCCGCTTGGCATTTTCTATTTTTGCGATTTGTTGTTTGTTGAAATTTTAATTGGAAATCAAGCGGCAGAAATCAAATTAAATGGCGATTCACCCTTCCGAGTGAAACTCAATAATGTAGTTAATGTTTGGTTAGAGCGATTAATGAGCGGACAATTGGTAGGGCAAACCAAAATGTGTCAACACAGGAAAAAACGAGAAAGAAAGCTAACTTCGGTAAACCGAAGTTGGTATACCCTTGCAGTCTGCAATTGGATCATTGAAAATCGAACCATTTTAGTAATGTTGAAAAAATATAAAATTTTGTAAATTTTACATTTTACATGTAGAATTTTACATTTTCATATAAATTGACCGATCGCTTCTATGGCAGCTATATGATATAGTGGTCCGATCTTAATGAAATTAAAACCGTAATTCTAGAACCATAAAAAACTGCTATGTCTGAAAATTTATAGAAATACGTTGAAAAACAGAGAAGTTAAATTTTTTTTTACATTAATTTCGCCATCATTCCTATGGCAGCTATAGGATATAGTAGTCCGATTTCGGTTATTCCGACATATATACTGCGTGCTAAAGAAATAAGACTATGCTGGAAATTTCAGCCCGATAGCTCAAAAACTGAGAGACTAGTTCGCGTAGAAACCGACAGACGGACAGACGGACAGACAGACGGACAGACAGACGGACAGACAGACGGACATGGCTAGATCGACTCGACTGGTGATGCTGATCAAGAATATATATACTTTATGGGGTCGGAGATGCCTCCTTCACTGCGTTGCAAACATCTGGTCAAAATTATAATACCCTCTGCAAGGGTATAAAAAACTGACGTTGTGACAATGTAAATATAGCATCGTATGTATATAGTAGTGAAAGATTAAATATCACAATAATCGAATTAAGTGAGGTGTGCAAGTAGTCGAACTTCGAAATACCCTTGCATTTTTTTACTCAAAAATCATTTTAAAAAGTATTTAAAATGTATGAATGAAATATATAAATGTGTCATATTTAAAGCAAAAAATTAATTAATTCATTTTATAAAAATTGTGTTCTTGTTAGAAAAATATTAATTATAAGTCATTATGTTAGTCCTTTTAAAATCATAATAAATAACGTCTAAAGTAACTAGAAAGCTTCTAAATAAATTGGTTAGGTCTATTTATAATAATAAATTATTAACTGTATCATCATTCAATACTATTGCCCAAATTAAGTAATTTTTGTAGACCTGTTTAATGTTAGTAATATTTATCAAATTAACATTAAAGTAATAGTTGCCAACCTAATTTTCCTTTTAATTTTTGTAATTTTATAACATAGAACCTTTTAAACTCTAATGAGTAATATATTTAACAACCTATATAAATACAAAATCATTAAATAATTAAAAAAAGGCTTTTAAACTAATACTTGCATTTTATTTGTTTACTTTAATTATCAATAGCACCACTTTTGTCAAATATTTCATCAACTTTGCTTACTATCAACTAATTTCCACTACACTGCAGCTGTCACGCCCTTCTGAATTTTAATGAATGCGAATAAATTAAGACTGATTAAATATAGATAACCGAGCATGTGCTCGATTTCAAGCTCAAATTAAGTGGAACTAATTGGTGTTTTCTGGCTGCAACTGCGAGTGTCTTCCCGAAGTGCTTGTACTCGCTTCTACACTTCTCCGCTGATGTTTAGCAAATTGAAATGACAAAGTTTCAGACGGCCGGCACACTCTCGCTGGTGTGTGGTGTGCGGGTGTGTATCGGTGAGTCTGTGCCAAGTCATTACCATATATACATATATGCATCTGTACCGTAGCCCATAACGGCAGACAAAACCGCACGTGATCAAAAAACACACTCACAATTGCAATTTCCATAACTGGTTTAATAAGCTCGCTTGTCGTCGGCTTTTTGATCACATGACAACAGATGAAAGCCTCGTATTTCTTTGTAAACATATGGATATACATATATTTATAAGTTGTTGAACATCAAATGCAATTAACTAATAAGCAAATTAACGAATGCTTCCAGCGAATTCACAGCAATAAAAAAGGCCATCTTAAAGTGAGCACGCAAAAGCCGGGGTCAAAGGTCAATCGCCAATTTTTTTTGTATTTGACCGCGCCGCAAATCTCACATGTCATCGCCTGCGACAAAGGAGAAGCATAACATATACACCTTACACTTAGAAAAAATTGTATACAGTGATGCACTAAAGCTTAAAATTGATTCGACATCGTTTTATTTTTTCGGTCAATTAAAATATAATATGTAAATTTTTTTTATTATTTAACTTAATCTAAAATTGTGATATCAGTTAGTACAAATTTAATAGCTCAATTTGTGATATATTTTAGATTTTATTTTATTTATGCTAGAATCAATATTCTAAAATATAATAATTCTATAAAATATTGTCTTTCTTATCATTCACCTTGACCATTATATTCGATAACATTTTATGGAAACCAACAACTTATTTTATGAACTTAATTATTGTTATTTAATGCGACATTTTGGTGTTCTTGGTCTTTTATTTATTTGTTCTTATCATATTTTCTACTTCAAAGAATTATAATAATCCATTCGAAAAATAGTTTTTCCCAAATTGATTGTAAATATAAATTTAACATCTCTATGTAACTGTAGTTAAGCCTTAAAAGGTTTTATACAAGAATAAATTTTAAACAATTTTATCACTTAACTGATTTTTCTAGGTGGCAGGCTTTCAGATGTAAAAAAAAAATTATAAAAAAATTATAAGATGAAAAAGAACATAGCCTATGGGTAGTTAAGTTCTTTAAATTCTATTAATTCTATTAATAACAAAATAATTTATATTAGAAATATTTATTGAGTGTAAAACTGTAACGTTTGACTTTTTGTACATATTTATTTGGCATATTTCTTTCGCTTTATCAAATACCTTCAAACTTTCATACAGATATACAGCAAGCCTAAAATATATGACTAGATACAAACCGTTAGAGGGTGAGAGCATCGAACTCGTATCACAATTTTGCTCGTCAGTGTATATATTTGCCTCCCCTTGATGGGCAACAGATAAGGCGCAGCGGCAACAGAGCAGAATCATGGCTGTCATCTGGCACCGCATCTTGGGACACAATCATTATCGTTGCCCAGATGCGTACACACTCGTGCATGGCCACAATTTGTCTCTACGGTCGCGAGAGTTGCAATTTTCGAATTAAGACAATTGCCCCGCGAATTACGCAGCCCGAGATGCCCCGGCTAGATTCGCGACCCAGGGCATCCGTCTCGGTTACCATTCCCTTGCCGGGTGCAAAATCAATGCCAAAAGTAATGCAGATTTTTCTGTCAGGCTCTCTTTTATTTCGTGTCGCCTTGTCGGGGCAGGCGGCTGCCAAAAATAAATTGAATTTTAAATGAACGCCGCAAACCTCAGCGAAAGTCATCAAATATTTAGATAACACTGGGGGACGGAAGGCCCAAGGCTAGACATAAGATATGAGGGGACATCAGACGGCATGATGCTCTAGAGAAAGGAGCTTATTTCCAGGTCAATAAATTGCGAGACGCTGAAGCTATGGTAATTGGGCAAAAATGAAAAAATGCGAACATGATTCCTAATCAAATTACTTGGAGAAATATTACTTTTATTATTATTTTTGAGGAGCAAATTATTGGAAAATGAATTTAATTCTCTACAAATAATATAATAATTTATAGTGGAAAGTTCATAATATATTTTGCCAAAATAATGGTAAATGCAACCTCTTTGAAGCTCACCTTTTAACCATTTGATTAAATCCTTTTATACATGGTTCTAAGTGCCCCTTCGAAGAGTAGAGTATCACCTTAAAGCCAGAGCCAAAATAAATCTGGGAAATCTTATTCCCTGGCTTTTTGTCTTCCACCTCGAGTCAATTGCAAGGCAAACACACTCTTCAGACAAGAGAGATGTGTGTGCATTGTGTCTGCTGCCGGCTAACGTCGCCTCAGATGTGCGGCAGATCGGCGGTAATTTTCCAATTGACGCCTATTACGGTTAATCGTAGCAGTGACCCAAGTCCGCACCAAACTTAAACTAATAATGTGCCCAGTTTAATGGCTAAGCCGCAACAAATCGCCCGGTCAATCCGTAGTCGTCCCCCTGGTACACCCCTCTTAAGTTGGCACCCACTACAAAACCGCCACAAGACCGCACGACATCGTTGTCTCGTATGCTATGACACCGCCCACACGCTTATGCACTGGGAGAATAGTGATTAATATCAGTTCTCTATTGTCAACATATTTTCTTACTGACGAAATGATCGTTAAAATGAATGTTTTAATGACGAATATTAAAAAAATTATCGCAAAATCTCAAGAGTTTTAATATCCCTTAAAAATTTTTAAAAGTAGATGAAGAAGATCAGTTTAATTTAGATATAATTGAAATGTACAATTTCTCAAGTGCTTTTAAATCTTTAGGTACATTTATTAAGTGAGTTTCGTTACTAAATATTATAAAATAACTTAAGCTTTTCACAAGTAATCCCTACCCAAATATAGACCCCAATTCTACAATATTTTCTCACCGTGCTTGGGTATGTTGTTCCTGCTGCTTAGCACGCTAACTAACTAACTAGTTGCCGCCGTCGCTGCCGGCGCTGACGACGGCAGTTGCTTTAACATTTCGTTGCTGGAATTAGTCGCACCGCGTAGTTCGAGGCAAGTGGATTAAGTGGCAACAGGATACAGAGGAATCGTGCCTCCGATGAAGTATTCATTATCCTGGACAAGCAATTAGCACGTCACCAGTGAAAGGGTCAATGTCGGATGCTCAAAGGCATCGGTGTTCTGCTTCTTAGCCGCATTGCTCATACGACGCGTTGACCGGGGCCCATTTTGGAACCGTTTTCTCGTTTAATCAGGGACCCTTTTTCGGGGCTTTTCTTCTGCGGATGCGGGTCCTTATCCGGATCTCGGTGTCGGCGCCTGTGTCGGTGTCCTCTGTCCGGTGGCCGGCGTCTGGTATCCCGTTTGGCCGTGTTCAATTGTCTCTGATTTTCCCGCAAATGTAATCCTCGACCGCTTGATTTCGGTGCGTATCGTTTCGTTTCGTTTGGATTCGTTTTGGGCTTTCGGTTTGTGTTTCGTGACTTGAGTAAAAGGCAAAAGTTGATTCATCAGCCGCAGGATACGGGCAAGCAAACAAACAAACAAGCCAAGCTGGATGAGTTCACATGCGAGTGAGCGGGCGAGCGCGTCAGCAGAAAGTAAAATAAAATAGTGAAAATATAAAGCATAATACGTATACGTGAAGGTGTACCGCTGCAGCGACACATCCTTGAGGCGAGCGAAGCCAGCGCTCTCGGTCACGCAGAACGCCGGCGCACTTTGACCTCATTTTGGGCAGCGTTTTACGCTTGAGTGTGTGACCCTGCCACGCCCCCGACCCTTTCGCCCACACGGATTCAGAGCGCGTGTTAGTGTGCCAAGAGAAAAAAAAACAAATAAACAGGCGCACACACAGGAAGCAAATTAAATCAATAAGTTGGCATCATTGCTTAAACAGGATAAGCTGCAGATTGCATTTATTTTTTGTCCCATCTATCGGGCGCTCGTTCGTTAGCTCCTTAAATTTGTATAAATTGCAAGTAATTACGCCATTTTTGGCCAGTTAATAAAAATGCATAAATGGAAGCGCATTTAATTTAATAAAGTGCCATTGAGTGGGGAATTTTTTCAAAAAAATATATTATATTCCCGTTTTTCAAGCAAATTAACATATATAAATAAATTAAAATAATATTGGATAATGTGATGGTGCTTCCCCTATTAGCATGCTCATTTTTAGCTAATAAAAATAATAAACTCGTCTGCGGAAACGCATTTAAATAAATATTATTGTTGCTCTCAAATTATATATGTAAATGCAACAGGGCCGATAATGGAATAACAAGTGCGAGTCAAATGTAAATGATGCCAATTAATTGGTGCCAACGAAGCGTTTTTGTTTTGTAAATCAATAAATAAAATTAAAGATTTAAATGTGAGTGTGTGTGATGTGGCCGCAAGAAATTAACAATAAAATTCAAATTGTATTTAAAAGTGTTTAAGGGCTGAGTGTAAAATGGTGATGTAAAGAAAAGTGATTTATTCAGCGAGTTGAAAATAAAGCTTTATTTATCACCAGGAGAGCAGTGCCATAAATTTAAATATTTTTATGCAGTATAAATTAATGAAAATGTCAGTAAATAATACGGAAAGTCAATTGATAACGTGGTTAGGAGAATTTAAAGAAGATAGTATGGAATAAAATCACAAAAAGTGCCCAAAAAACAACAACAAATTGTAAGAAACCAATAATATTTCAAAGTAATAAATATAAATAATAAAATAAGAGCAAATCAAGCTCAAGGTGCTCCGTGCAAAATATACCACATGTATCTGAATTTAATAAATCCATAAATATACCACATGTATCTGAATTTAATAAATCCATAAATATATGTATTACTTAACCTAACCAGACAAAGTCAAGAAACACACAGCTTGCAGCCGCATAAAAACCTCAGCAATTTGAAGCCAAAACTTGCACACAAACGAGCCATTTGCCATGGGATATTTATGACATGCCGACGAGGTGAGGTGTAATTTATTGATGTACACTCGCACTATTTTACACTAAATAGTTAAATTAAACGAGAGAGTCACGAGGGCGTCACTCAATTAAAATGCCGGGCACGCTCCCTTGGCCCATTGAATAGCGCTCAGGAATCAGAAATCATTTGCATAATTCTTTGGCGATTCACTCGCTGTCAGACAAAGAAACAAACAAGTTAATTGGCCCAGCAAGTGCAAGCAAATTAAATAATAATTATTTATACAATGCCCAAATAACAGGCAATTATAATGCATATGGGCCAGGCCAGACGGAAATTCATTCGAACAATTCCGAAACTCAAACCCGACTCTATATGCAGCCAGGCGTGTACATTTTGTTGAATATTCCCAGCCATGTTACTTGAGTTTTCCAAGAGCGAGCGAGTGAGTGAGTGTGTGACATAAACTATTGCTAAATGCAAACATTTATAGTTTCATTTAATGGCTTAGTGTTTCGCTTCGGCGACGGACACAGGACGACAGGCATTAAATCATTTTTAAAGTGCTTGCAAATAATTGAATTTGTTAGTGCGAAAATGCTCGCACACATCTTGTCTGCTTTGTCTTTGTGTCTACAGTAAGTAATGGATATAAGGGATAAAACGGAATTGCCTTCCTAGTGTGAGATATCAGAATTCTGAAATATTGTAGGTAATTAGGATCTGCTTTTTAAATATTTTTTTTAGAAACATTCAGCTTTAGAAGATGAATCAAGTAAATATATTTTTAAATTCTTGGTTAATATAAGTTTACACTTATATGAATTTGGAATTGTTTTACACAAATAAATTCACACTATTCCAAAAATATATATTTTTAATCTCCTGTAGACTATATTACAAATATTTTTGGTAAAGTTAGAATATAGTGTATTAAATATTCCTCATTTGTATCTTCTTAGTTACCCACTTATTGTTTATGGGTCTTCGTTATTAATATTAATTGAAAACTGTCAACAATGAAATTTGCATTCGCATAATAATGTGTAACAATTTGAGTTATGTTTCTCCTTGATTAAATTGATTAATTTAGTCATTTACTAAATCTTATAATTAAATTGTTCACTTAAACCTACGATACAAATTAAAACCGGTAAACTTTAAGAACATTTAAAGGGAAAATAAATATAATTTCTTAACTAAGGTTTATCTTAAATATTTGGATAGAAAAATATATATAATAGCTTTGCAGATAGCAGTAAAGTTCAGAGGGAATTTTCTTGAATTCAAAAACGCATTTTTACAATGACATAAGGCTTAAGGATATTTATTAAAGGGCTTATTGACCATTTCATACATCGGTTTGAATTGCCAAGGATTTCTTTACTTAATTTGACATGAGCAGAAATTATTGGTATAAACAAGTTTAACAATATGCTTTTTCTTATAATATTTAACCAATCTCCACTGTAAAGTTCAGTCACACAACGTTGTCTAGTGAAGCAGAACACAACGGCTAAATGCCTGCAGCATTCGCATCGTTTCTTGATTTTTTTTGTCCTCCTCTCGCTCTCATTCTATTCACCATCTGTATCCTTTCGCATGTTCTTTGTCTTCCCGGTTCCTGGGCTGGTCCTGAAAATGTTCAGACGCCTCCCACGCAGTTAGCAGCGCTCACTCATGCATCCTGACTTGTTTTATATTCACTCACACCCACATGGGCAGGATGCTTGGAGGATACATGTATCCCCACACGACCGTGACGCCATCATTGCTAACAGCATCAAAGACTAAAACAACAATGGCCTTTGCCATTGTCGTCGTCACTTAATATACAAATTTCAGTAAATATTTTTCACGCATACACACGCTCACTCTCATACAGGGTCGTCGCACAAGGAGTGCAATTTCCGCGAGCTGCATTCGCTCTCAACTGAACTGTCATGGCACGATTTTCCTTCCTTCCCCTCTGCTTGTTACCCACCCGTTTTCCATTTTCCACGCCGAGTTCCTTGGGCAACAATTCGTTCAATTTCATGCAATCAAGTTATTTTAATTCATTACCCTTACGCGACCAACACTTGCGAGACATGCACACACACACACACTCGGCCCCCATTCTTACGCCCTGGCAACACTGCATATGCCTTGGCATGCCGTCCTCCTTCGACTCGAACACCCTGAAAACCCATTGAACCCCGCCATTGTCCCACAAGTGCATGTGCATTTTGCCTTGCGACACTTGACATTTGCGTACACCAATGTTTGATCACTGTGAAAAAAGGGATGAATAAGGATAATTATAGTTATTTAATTGCTTAACAGTCATAAAAGCAACTGATGAGGATGCCTGCAACATCCAAAATATTAATACTTCGCAATGTCTGTAATGTGAATTATAAACCTAAAATCTTCGTTAATTTGTATAAAATTATACTTATACTTAAATGAGTAACTTGAATAAAAACCTTTACAAGTCAATAAATAAATCCAGTATATTCTCTGGAATAAAGACTCTCCGCCTAAATGTTGTCAATGATCTTGGCAAGAAAATCTTATATAAATAAATGTAAAATATGAGACAAATATACTTAAAAATGATTTTTTTTATGCTCAATTTTATAAAAATTCCGCCCAGTGCACGCGGCTATTTGCACGTGTTTATATCACACACACCACGGAATATAGAGACTCACGCACGACTATCAAAATGTCAGACATCTGTCATTTAATTTAATTTGACTTCACTTTGCTTTCATTTGCCCTCCCCCTCCTTTTTGCGCCTTGCCTTCTTGGCTTCCTCTTCTTCTTCGCGCTTTCTTTTTCCCCTTTCCACCCTATTGCGATACATATACTTGTATATATACCTATATAGCGCGAGGCGTCGACTATGAGCACAAAACGTGTAATTTAGCGGGTGGCGTTTGGGGCGTTGGGTGCATTTTGTGGGGCTTGTTGGCAGGGGGAGGCGATGCCCTCGGGAGGCTGTTATTACTTAGTTTTTTCTGTTGCTGTTGTGCTAGTTGTTGCTCCTTCGGCTGTTGTTGTTTTTGTAGCTATTGTTGCAACTGTTGTTGTTGCAACGTACGCGAGCTCAATTTAAATCGCTTTGCGTGCGCTGTGAAAACGGTAAAAAGCGAGGAAATTGAGAGAAAGTTGGCGGAAAGTGCATCGATCAATGAATACCCTTAATGGGCATTGTGAAAAATTGAAAGTTTTTCTTATTTTTTGAAACAAATGGATAGCTATTTGGCAAGGATATATGGCCGCAAGTTCAAGTGAATGATGAAATTAATAAAATTCAACTGGGAGTTGATCGTTTACTTGATAAATCGATTTATTTATCAACGAGAATATAAAGTAATTACGGATATTAAATATTGGTTTTGTAAGCGATATAAATTTAATAAATTGGGCAAGAAAAATGAAAAACTTAAAGAGCAAAATGGAAATTATATAAAAACTGAAAAATTAATTATAGAAATAACAGTTTACAAGTGAATGTTGTTTGAAATCTAAGAACTAACGGTATAAGTAAATAATTAAATTATTTTAAGATAGTCGACACTAACTATATCTTCTTTTAAACTTCCTATCTTTAAATTATTTAAAATAACTTGAAAAAATTCTTTAAAACCCCTTTTTGTTTCTCAACATTGGAAAGTGATTTTCAAACAATTCCAAAAATTATCGAATTTTGGTACTATTCAGAAATATGCCCTTTTAGTGATGTTATTTAAATTATTTCAATAAATGCTAATCATATTTCGTAAAACTGCATTTGTATTACTTTTTTTTACCTAAATCCTCCTCAATCTTAGTAAATTTTAAACCGAATCCCCCGCTCATATACCCACCATTTCGCCAGAGTATCTCCAAACACAACTTGTCTTGATTTGCATAGGAAATTTTATTTCTTCGAGCTGAACTAAACAAAGTTAGACTATGGAAAGACACACATCATTAACGCTAAGCTTAAAACTAATTAAAGTAGTAACCCTGAGGAGGTTTGGGACGCTCTTGTGACTCAACACCGCTTTTCCTGCTGCTTGGCAATGGCCTTCAGCTGCTTACTGCGGTGCTTGAGTTTCTGCTGGAGCTGCCGCTGAAACTGCTTCTCCCGGCTAAGGATCTCCAGATCCTCGGGACTGCAGGAGGACAGACGCTGCTTCTGCTCGGCGATCAGCTCCTTGGTCAGCTGGATCTTGGTCCGGGACACCCGTGTGTAGAGCATTTGGCGGCGATGCAGCTCCTGGCGGTGCAAAAACAGGGCGTAGGCGACTGATGCTTCCATTGTGCTGGCTTGCTGCTAAATGAATGCCAGGATCGAGGTGAGCCGGGTTTTTAAAGGACATCCGCAGGCCAAATGTGTTATGCATGCCCGGTCTTGCAGGTCTTGTTTATCTGTTTTTTGCCTGTCCTTCGGGTCCTGCGGCGATAGTGATTGTGATTTTTCGCGGCCAATCCTTTGGGGTGCCGTTTGTACCTGCGATCCCACGCAGGTAACAGCAGGTCTGCGCTTCCCTCGCAAATCCGTGTCCGGTACCTTAATGTACTTTAGGCAAAAATCCTTCGCATATGGCCGGCAGGATTTTCCCGACGGGCCTCAGAAAAGTTGGGTAAACTTTTGCGCTTGCCTGCGCTCTACCAAAGGAAATTGGGACCAGAAAATGGGAGAGATTTTCGAGGTGGTGGCCGGATGACATCCACAGCAAACTTCTTGGTCATGCAGCCACGCTGCCAAAATCCAATGCAATTTTTGGGCCATCCATCTACGGACGCCGCCCCATGGACCCACTCAACGACAGGATGGCACGCACGTCCTGGACAGCCCGGCATATGCATCAATAATTTTTCCCAGAGCCAGAAACTTCACTGGAAGAAAAGTGGTTGGATATTCAGGGGTATTTGTTGGATTTTCATTTTTAAAATGTTATTTCTTTTGGAGTTAACAAATTACAGAGTGTGAATTTTAATTAAGTTTTGAAAGTATGAATACTTAGCTAACATTTTGTTTATAAATATATCATAAATATTGTAGCAAACTATTGCGTTTTATGCTATTTAAAATAACTAAGTATCTTTTGGTTAAAAAATTCGGCTTGCAAAAAGTCCTTGTAGGTATTCTTATACATTATTAGTAGTTCACCCTTTTTTTTGGCATCTATCCTGATCCTAGCCCTTTTGTGTCAGTGTTCTTAGGGAACTGTAGACTTGAACTCAAAGCCCGACATGACCCGTAGCCGGGTCTAATGCCGCACCAACACTTTGAGGTTTATTAATTCGCATGAACTCCGTCCGGCTGTTCGACCCGGCGCTCATTTTTCATGCTGCCCGGGCAACGAAAGCCACAATTAAAAATTGCTTATGAACGGAAATGGTAGACAAAAAAGAAGGCAACTGCCTCCCCGGGGTGAGGAGCTACCGGAAAGTCTATGCCATAAGCTGAGCCATGTGAAGCTCTCAAAGTTTTTCCGGCGGGATAGGACAGGACATAGGGGGGGCTGCGAAAAACTTAATTTCCTATTTCCTTTCAGTTTCCGGGCGGGCTTCCACCTCGACTTCCTCATCCACTTGCACTTCCATCTCCTTGGCATTTAGTGTAACCTGTGCGCATCATTATTTTGAAATTTTTGACACTTTTTTCGCTTGATGGTGCTAAGCTACTTGTAAATCAACCCAAGCTTCAGCTCCATCTCCAGTGTGTGTGTGTGTCACATTTCCGGCGGAAGTGTAAGCAGAAAAGTTCGTTCGTTCTCGTAAATGGCATCAAGAAATGCAGCATCCTCACTTCATTCTCAGCGAAGGCGGCAGCCAAGGCGACATTGACTGATGATGATGAGCACGATGATGTAAATGGGATTTTAGTGCCGCACATGACAATAGTAAACTTCTCCACTAGATCCGGGATCATAAGCTGTGATGGCTCTGTTCTGTGTGGATCTTCTGTGTTTTCTGCTCTCGTGGGACATGCCAGTAAATTGCCTTACTCAATTTATTGTGCAATTATGGGGGAAACTAATGAACAAAGCCGGGGGAAGGGATGGAAGCTGTCTCAGAATGGGAACACTCACTCAAGTTGCTGGGAAATGAAAAAGTGCAACACAAAGATTGCAAGGGATTCGGCTGGGAAGAAACAAAAACAAAATAAATACAATAAAAGTACAAGATATAAAATTTTAAGTTGCAGCTTAAGTCTGAGTTTTAAGACCCCAAATAAATAAGTAAATCTTCTTGTGGAAATATTTTTCATAATACATTGTATTCCCTCTCTCGCTTGCAGTTACCCACAAAAGTTGGGCCTGCGCCTGCCCTCCGTCCTTGACATGGCCTCGCCACTTCTTCTCCTGGTGCTGCTCCACCTCAGCTGCACCATCTCAGCCCTCAGCCTGCCCAACATGACCTCAGCGGATGCCGCTGCCGGCGGTGGCTCCAATTCGCCAGTCCTGGTTGCAGGAAATCCCAGCATCCTGGGCACCAGCAACCTAAGCAATCTGAGCATCGGCGGCGGACTGGGACCTGGCAGCAGTGTCGGTGGTCAGTCCCAGCCGGAATCAAGTGGTGGTGTCTCGCTGGGCGGTTCGCCAGTTAGTGGGAGCAGCGGCGGAGGAGGCATTACCAGCAGCGGCAGTGGCATTGGTGGCAGTGGCAACAACTCCGCCCTGATGCAGGCCTCCAAGGACAAGCAGTACGACAAGTGCTCGGGTCCCGGGGATCCCGGTCCCTGCAAGCAGTACATCTACAAGTGGCGCTACGAGCCGACCACCAACGAGTGCACCAACTTCATCTGGGGCGGCTGTGATGGCAATCCGCAGAACCGCTTCAGCACCGAGGCGGAGTGCCTGTTCCACTGCATCGGGGGACCACGTAAGGATACTATTTTTACTTGATTAATAATAATATTTATAATAATAACTATAAAGATATTATAGTTTAAATAACAATTAAAAATAGGAGGAACCTTTCGTTAAAATTGTGTAATTTGAATGAGATTCTTAGTTTCCAAGTTTTCAGAATAAATAATAATTTATAATTATGCACCTATGCTAATAAATAAGTTAGGTAATTCACATCTCATTCTCAAGCCAAGTAGTTATTCCTTTTTTATGAGAAATAACAAATAGATTCCACAAATTTTATTATTCCAATATATTTAGAAGTAAGCAATAATTTCCTTTAACATAGAATTCCGATGAGCTCCTTAGGTCACCTCCGTAATAATCCAAATTGACGTCAACTCTCTCTTGCAGACACTCTGCCCCCGTTTCTGCAGTCCACCACCCGCGAGCCGAGCACCACGGAGAGCTCCCTGCTCCTTGGATCGCCCTACACCCAAAGTCCGGCCCAATCGGCAGACGGAATGGGCGGCATGGAGGGCGGAGACGGGACCACGCCGGTGCCCATCGAGCAGCGCGGTCCCGAGCTCACCTTCGCGGAAACGGGCCAGGAAAAAACTTTCATTTTCGCAAAGAACAACACGTTCATCCAAATGGACGGCGACATCATACAGACATTTCAATTAAGGTGAGTGGGCTGGGAGTTCTGTGGGGCAAGGCGGGGGCGGAGAGGGAAGAGGGCTTATGACCACCTGGCAGGTGGCAGCTTCGGGTCGTCAGGCCGTCAGGCCGTCAGGTCCTTTGCATGCCACACTTCAACTGGCCGCGCTGCAACGCCGTGTCATTTAGCGGATTGTTGGCCTTTTGGCTCAAAAGTGCTTGATTTCCTTAACCCCAGAAAGGACATGGGAAATTTTCAGGGATGGGGAATATGTAGACCTTAAAGATCCCATAAAAAGTGGGAAATTCTTTATTAAAAGTAGTAGCCAGCATTCGTCACGTTAAAGAATATGTTAAATATCAGAGCATGGCTTTAAAAGTATTCCAATTTAGTAAAGACAGCAAGGTTATCCTGTACATTTAAATTCAAATTTAGTTTGTGGCATGTTCAAACTGTTATAAAATATTTATGTCTCATGGTCAGTAAAAAGGTTTCCATGTTCACCTTTTGCGTGATTTCCGATTGCCCAACGTTCACCAATACCAATTATAAAGTCTCTGGCGAATTTTGTAATAGAAGCCAATTAAATCTGGCATTTAAAATGTAACAGACCGATGCGAATAAATCGATCTGACAATGGAGGTCGAAAAAATGTTACTTATATTTTTTTCTGGTCATGACATAACACAAGCCCTAAGGGGTTAATAGTGAGAGTTGTGTACAAGAGCAATTAGCTTAACTGACATTTGCCTGCACTGTTTGGAAATTGATTTTCTCTCAACCAGTTTCTTAGGAGACCTGCCATCTTATCGTTAGTTAGTCTACAAAAAAATAAAAGAATCCCAAGAGGAGTACGGCATCCCCGAAAAACCAGGTCAAAAGTTAATTTTCTGCTCAATTGCGAAACCTTTCCCAACAAGTTGTGACATTTAAATGGGCCCAAACGACTTTCGGCCAAGATATTTTGGGTTGCCAGTTTTAAAATTCAATTTGGGCAGGAACATTTGACATTTGCATATTAAATTAAGATAAAAAATATTATTTAAATGTGCACATGTTGGGCAAACATGCAGACAGTCAGGCAAATAAAATTAAACATAACTTTGCCAAATAGAACTTGCACTTGCCATCGTTGTTTCCATTCTTGTTGCCGGTCAGTGGCTGTTCCTTGGCCAACTTGGCAATTTGTGCTGTAGTTTTAATTGTAACTCATGCGGCTGCCGACAGCAAAGGCAGTAGCACCAACGAGAACAACAGCAGCGGCAACAGCAGTCAAGAGCAAAGTACAAATAAATTTAAAACTCTTTCAGGCAGACACACCGGCCGGCCCTGCCTCTGTCTTTCACTCACACATATGCTAGAGTGCTGGGATAATGGCTATTTTTAGAAAAATATTGGTAAAAAAAAATATTTAAATAATTAAAATTTAAATAATATTTATATTACTTAACTTTGAAATTGTAAATTCTTAGCAAGAGTGTTTTGGATATAATAATATTTTTAAAAAATACACATTGTAGTTCCAAAAAATTAGAAAACCATAAAAGTCACTCCGTAATAAATTCTTATTTAAATACTTTTTAAAAAATATTTTACAGTCAACCTTAGGTTTTTCGAAATAAATATTAAACTTAAAAATATAAATCTGGGTTATCTTTAAAAACCTTTAAGAGCTTGCAAATAATTCTTATCGGTGTGCTACAGATTTCAACAGGATTTTGAAATGATTAAATAAAAATTTCCTACCATTCTTCTACACCATAAAAATATCAATTCTACACTGAATTCGGTACCTTAAACAATGTATAGCATACTTTTAGACACCTTTTTAAGGAATTTCAAAACCCTATTTTATATTTATTTATTTATTATTTATTGTCTCATACTGTTACATCTTATGTTAGCTCTGTTTTTACTTTTTTAAAGTAAACAAATCAAGTCGCTTATTGCAATACTATTAGGACTAATGCCTGGTTCGCTCTGTATCTTTCTGTCTTTGCAGACTTTGCCGTGAGATTTCATTTCAATTCCGCACCCGCCTGCCGCACGGCCTGCTCGTCTATCACAACGTTAAGAATCCTGATCGCATTAATTTGGACCCCTATGCACTCTACGTGATTGTGGAGAAGGGCCAGCTGAAGGTGGTCCATGTCTTTGGCAAGCATTCAACGAGTGTCACTGTGGGCGAGAGCCTGAATCGAGACGAATGGCACAGTGTGATGGTGAGTGGGAGCCCCTAAAACGGGGTCAAGTCTGCCTCAAAGAAAAGCTCATCCAGCGGGGCCTACCGGACTACTAGGTCAGCACACCTCGAGCTCAGTACAAGTCGACTTTGGAATAGAGTTTGGAGTAAATTAAGTCTTGCCAACATAGTTTAAAAATTATCCTAATATCCCTTACAAATTTTGCTTTGACATTTTAAAATGGTGTTGGAAAAGGAAGCTAGTATCAGAGGGAATACCCCAGGGTACACGAAATTCGGTTAACAGACGGGTGTTGGCCAACATTAGCATGGCCGTGCGTTCGGCAAGCAATTAGCAAGATTGCAATGCGGAATGTGTGCTGCCTGCCGGTGCATGTGTGCAAAACGCTTTATCAAACTTTTATAACAAAGAGAGCAAGTTGATTTATGTGCGTTCAACTTTGTTAACTCACCTCGGACATGGGTCTGGTGGTTGGCTCCTCCTGATCCTCCTGCCGTTGTTCCCACTCCTGGGATGTTACCGGGGCATTGCCGGTGTATTGCTGTACAATTGCTACTGCTTTTCCACGCATGTAGCTAACCGCAATCCCTCAAGCATCGTCAGCATCATCATCATCAATAACAGTGGCAGGAACAACCGAAAAGCAGCAGCACCAGCACAACCACCAGAACCCAGAACCTAGAACCCAGCAGCCGGCAGCCCAGTTTAGTTCGTGTTTTCATATTTAAAACAAGCAGATCCCCTACTAATCACACGTTCATACAAAAACTGGAAAGGGCACTCGGAAAAAAATCAATGGATATTTCTTTAGTAATTTTTGTTAATTAATTTTAAATTGAAAATCATGATAAAATGTTAAAGATCAAAGTCTAAGGATTTAAAAGAGGTTTCTCATTAAACTTGTCTTATTCCAGACTTATTCTAACTAAGATGTCTAAGTTATCTATTTTTTTCATAATAAATAAATAAATTATAATAATAGTTATCTTGGTAAACTTTAATATTTTAAAATCAATTTAAAAAGCGCCTTAAAGTATGCTGCAAATAAAATTAAGCGTTTCTTACAATTATCCAAGCCTTCTTTCAGAAGGCATTGAAAATCTAAAAGATTTAACCCTTGAATATGAAACCCATTAACAATTATAGTACTTTACTTTCCGTGCACACGCTCACACTGAATACAGACACATGCAGGCACTCATAAATAACACGCAAATTCCTAATGAATTTCAGCTGATCCCAGCTATATGCGCACAGCAGTTGCAATTCATTTTCGTAGATTTTTACCCATGCAACGGCAGCGGCACCAGTAGCAGCAACAATTTATCGCTAGCCGCTTTGCAAAAACTTGCAACTTCAACTCGGGGCCAAAACGCATAAATTCATAAATTTTTATCATTTGTCTGTATGCGAATGCCACGCCCCCACCCCAGCTTCGCTCTTTATGCCAGCTAGCTGGTTTATTGGTTTTATGCACCTCACCTATCCCTCGCTGTCTGTTTTGCACAGGTGCGCATCGATGTCCATGGCGCAAGATTAATTGCACGCGTCGACAATAGTCAGGAGGAGGTCTATCTGAAGGGACTGAATCACGAGTACAACTACGGCGTCTCCACGAACCTGCCGTCGGTGGTCCTGGTCGGAGGTGAGTGCCCAAATCAATTGTGTGAGTGTGTCCAAATCCATCCCCATTCCATCCCCAACCCCCTACCCTTACCCATTCCGCCCCGCAATCAATCATATTAAAGGCAGCGAACGCCCGATTGTATGCCATGATTTTCCTACGCGAAATTCACACATAAACCAGCGCATCAGCGTCGAGCATAGAAAGTTTAGTAAGCGCTTATACATACATCTAAGTGCATATACATATGTATAAAAGGCATTGCACATAGAGCTCGCGAAAAATCGGGAAATGTGCAACTGAAAATTGAAAATCGAATTTTCAGTTGGCGGTGACTTCAACCAAACACACAAACAGCACAGTAAACATTTTTTTTAGCATTTTTTTTTTCCGCTGCAGTTTTCTATATTATTTTTCCTTTAATTATGATGTCCCGTTTAGTTAGAAAATTTAAAACATAAAAAAATATGATGTAAAAAAATAATAAAAACCAAGTATTATAAAAACTCAAAACTAAAACATACAAAGTTGCAAACGAGCAACGATTTAAAATGTTTACAAGCTCTTTTTGTAAAGCTTTTGAATACAAAAGTTACTACCTGAATTTACTTACTAAAATCCAAGTTTTTGTTTCGTGTAGCTACTTAAAATATCGAGTGAACGAACTCAAAACTGAACTTGGTTATTTCCCATTGATCCGGAGCTTTGTAAAGTGTTCGTATATGTATGACTTTGAAAGCTGCTTTTGTGCGTTATTTTGAAAATTTAATTATTTCACGTTGCGAACAGCAAAGCCCATGGAAAAAAGGGGTTTTGTGAGCTGCCGGCCGACAGAATGGGCCATTGATTGCACTCTGATGATGATGTTGGTCTAGTTTTTCGCAGTCACCACCGCCCGTCGTGAATTTTCGGATTGAATGAAGCTAGAAAATATAGAATGTGTAGATGCAATTTTTTTTCGCCTTTGCAAAATGATTTTGTTGTGGTTTCCTTTCAAAAAGAAAACCCCAAGAGACTGGCCCACAATCGATGATAAAAGTGAAATGGAAAGCGTGCAATCAATAAACTTTAAAAGTGTTTTATGGTAGAGTTTTATGGCAATGTTTTTATGATCCGAACATATGCGTAAATAAGTAATGTTTCACATGATATTTCCATTTGGCAAAATTGCTGAATGAATGAAAATCTAAATAATGCATTTTATTAAATGCTTCACTGGCTGAAAAAGTTGCCTATTGATGTCAGATATCGAAAAACTAAATAGTAAATCTGTAACCGAATGTTAATTAATGAAAGCAATTTTCCTTTTAATATTAATCAACAAATTGCTTAGTAAATAGTTTGCTTCTATAAATACCATAAATTATGCTAGAGACAAATAAGTCAAGGATATGCAATTTAATGTTTTGTTTAACTCCATATAAATCATTGTCTCTTAAATAAAAATATTGTTCTAGAACAAGTGAATGTATTTCAACGTCAAGCTTCTACAGGCCATTATTTAAAATTTTCTCAGCCCCCAAACTCTATAAAAATAATAGTCAAACAATGCAGCCAAAGCGCCTTTATATCCATAAATAATTGGCCAAGAGCGAAGCTCTCTCTGCCTCAGCTCCAATTTATTTATTTAGACCGCTCTTCTCGGTGATCCCAAAAACTGAGTGGAGACAACTTTTTTAATTAAGCAATATTTAAATCTCTAGCAGCAGCGTCCAAAAATCCCATCAAAACTTTCAACTGTAAACAACGAAATTATGTTATGGCATAACCACCGCACCCCGCACTATGCCACTCCACCCCACAATCCCGCACAGATATAGCCAAAATCCATTTGCAAATATTCAGCATGTTAATTAATCTGTGGTATCCCGGCCAAAACCAAACACTGACCATTTGCAATTTCGCAGGCCTTTCCTCGGAGGAGAAGCTGCACGGCGTGAAATACATCACCGAGTCCTTTGTGGGCTGCATCCGCAACGTGGTCCTTAGCTCCGGCAAAGCCGCCTCCGACCTCCTGCCCATCGCTCCCCTGGTGGCCACCAAGCACGAGAACGTCAACGAGGGCTGCTCGGACATGTGCGAGTCCCGGCACAACCTCTGCTTCGTGGGATCGCACTGTATCAACCATTACGGCGGCATCTCCTGCGACTGCTTCGGCACCCACTACGAGGGCGAGCACTGCGACATTTACAGTGAGTATTTCTGGGATTCGAAGTAAAAATATCCTTGAAAACTACTGGACAATTCAGGGGAATATTACTTTAGATTCTGGGAGTTCAGTATGGGAACTTTAGGACGAAATAATGTCCAAAGCACACAAGGGTCCTTTTAATATTCGACGCACTAGAATACCCAAAATGGTCTACCTTCTACTTGTCTTTGGTGAAATCTTTATAAGTTTTTGACATAAAGTAGGGGCTTGATTTATTTTTTAAAATAAATTCCACGAAAATATTTTTCTTTATCAGACGATATATAATATTAAAAACTGCAGATTCCTTCAGATTTTTTATTTCAAATTACATATAATATTTTTGGAAAGTGTACCCTATATCCATCTAACTCTGCCCGCATCCCCCAATCTATCCATCCCTGTATGTGGGCATGGCCCTAGGGGCGCCATTTTGTTTTAATTATAAACTATGTTTGTTTGCTAGCGGTTAGCCACTGCCACTAGCCATCCCCCACTAGCCACTACAGTTTTAAACACGCTAATGACCTGACCATAAATTATGCAAAATAGTGTTTGACTTTTTGACTGCCGGACCAGCTAAGGCCACACACACCAGGCAGAATGTGCGCAAAATTAGTTTGTTATGCTCAATATATATATATGTATATACCCCTGATTCCTTGCTGCCCCGCAGCCCCACTCCCTTCGACAACATCCGACATTTAGTTAATGACATAAAGCCAATTCCAGGCCGCCATAATCTCAATTAAGTCACGCGAGGCCATTATATAGGCAAGCCTATTAAAAATTGAGCAGCTCGTTTATGTTTTTTGACATTGCACAGAGGTTTCGCCGAGGTTTGGGGCTTGGGGCTTTGCAAGTTACATGAACGGGCAGTAACTTTGCATTTCAGCACGAAATTGGGAGTTTTCATTTGGGGGATTAGAGCGGAGGGGATTTACCCTAGGCCCTAGGATTATAAAGTAATTTATATTTGATTAAATAAATTAGTATCTCTTTCTGATCAAATTATTACTTCATTTCACGGTAAAGCGATTTTAAATTGAATTTCAGTTTGGAAACAATTGATTTGAAAATGGTTTTTCATTTATTTGTATTTATTTATAAATATTGTTGAATTTTAATGCAACTATTCAATAATAATGTGATGGATAACATTATTTGTTCCGTCGATTTGGTTTTATTATCATTACCTTTAATGGTTTTATTCTTAAAATATTTTAAAATTAAATATTTCAAATTTTCGGCTTACCTAGAATGAATTTCAAATTACAATTTCTGTGTAAAAATATTCTAATAATGTTTAATCCAGTATATATATTTATTTGGCCAATCTATTTAATCAAAGTCAGTGTAATAATGTGATGGATAACATTATTTGTTCCGTCGATTTGGTTTTATTATCATTAACTTTAATGGTTTTATTCTTAAAATATTTTAAAATTAAATATTTAAAATTTTCGGCTTACCTAGAATGAATTTCAAATTACAATTTCTGTGGAAAAATATTCTAATAATGTTTAATCCAGTATATATATTTATTTGGCCAATCTATTTAATCAAAGTCAGTGTTCAACAACCCCAATAATCATAAAATCAAGCAGCTCACGAAAGCCAAACTCCAGTTAGGGCATCTCGACATGCATTCCTTAGATTTAGCCCACTTGCATTCCCAGTGTTTGCTAAAAATTTGCATGCAAATGATGACCAACATCGCACACTCGCACACACACACACTCTCACCCCGGAAAAAAGGAAAAGTCCAAAATAAAATCCTGACTTCGCGGGTGGCGCTTCTGGACTATTGATGCAATGGACAGCTGCAAATTGCAAAATGAACAAAAAATGCGAAACAAAAAATAACGCTAACGGCCAGCCATGACAGCGTTGGCCATTTTGGAAAATTCCTCGTGTCCTGCAACGTACACCCTCTTCCTCTGACTATATGCCCCTCGCCCCATCAGTCTAAATGGCGTCTGTCAAGGACAAAGTGCGACCGCCGTGACGTGCGAGTTTGCCGAGCATTTACACCGCCTGCCGCCGCCGCTGACGCCGACGCTGAAGCCGCTACTGCAACTGATCACAATTACGTAACGAGCGCGCCGGCAAGTGCAAGCAAATTACACAGATGTAGCCCACCCACGCACCCATTACCTCACCCCTTACCGAGCCATCAGCCCCAGTGCCCGCCGTCACCCGCTGGTTTTCCGGTTGCATGCTGAGCTGCTCCTGGAACGGAAACAGTGTCAGGCCATTAAAAGCTCGCACACAGCGAGCAGGAGAGGTACCGAGCACTGAGCTTTATAGATATATGGATATAAAAATAAATCCTTGGAAAATTAAGGACTCTTAATAATAACAAGAATAGACATTCTCTTTCAACCTTACAACCTATACATTTTTATAAATATCCTATTAAATACATTAAAACGTTTTAATTATAGTTAATAAATAATTCGGTGGGGGTTTAACTCCGAACCCTCGTTAATATGATACTCAAGACAATGAAATATAGGCCTAATATCGGTCTTTAATATATATATAAAGATTTTAACAACAAAACTAAGTTGGTTTTTATATTAAATTAAAAGTTTTAATTGTAGATAATATATCCTTTACCCTACAAGAATATTCCCACCAATATATTAGCAAATTTGTATGTAAAACTAAAATTATTAGTCATTGTACTTAGGTATGTAGAAAATTTTCTTAGTGTTCGGAAATGGGGAAAATTCATACAGGGTACGAAGGACACGAGACATAATCAAACGCAGACGCTTTTGTAATGCAATAACTAAAATGACAACTGCCAGTACAAGGACGAGCCTGTTCGTGTACAGTGCATCCTGAACCCCAACCCAAAACCCTTCGTTCCTTCAGCCCCTTAACCCACCAGCAATCCACCCCCCACTCATTCCGATTTCACAAAATTTCCGTGCTAAAAGTGTCAACGAAATGCGTTGGGGAAATCATTAGCCCCCGAAAAACCAGGCATCAACATTTCTGAAAGAGACTACAAGATTTTTCGGCTTCTTCCGGCATAAACGAATTGCAATGCCAACCATGAAAGGGACGACCGACAGGACAGCCGGGCAAGAGGGCAAACAGGCACAGAGAGTGGATATGGAATGTCGTCCAATATGATGACTCCGGGCTTAGGTCGTCTCTGGACTTTGGCCGACAGTTTGTCAGCCCGACTGACATTCATGATGCAGCGAGTTGAGCCTGCACTCTTCTCTGGCCAGAACCCAGATTCCAGTCAACAATTACAGTGGTAGCACATTTCAAGTGGAGTTATTAATTGGTGCCAATCTTAAACAGTAGTTTTGAATTTTTCTTCTATAATTATACAAAGGCTTAGTCAGTTAATTATACGCTTTTCAAGGAAACTCTAATGGGACGCAAAAATTTGTAACAATGATAATCATTTTGGAGGAAGGTTTTATCAATATAATTTACCTTCTTATTTTAATGATATCAAAAGATATTAATCACTTAATTTAAAATTCATTAACTTTTTAGTATACGAGACCTGAAAAAGCTAAAGTTAAATAATGTTAAGATTTCTTCATTATTATTAATCAAATAATGACATGCAAAAATAGAAAAATGTCGATTGCGGTTTTGTTTTGGCCTGCGCTTGAATGAAAAATTCACACCTCTAATTAGACTTGTGGTTTTAATTAATAATTTATTTATAAGTCAACGTGCTGGCAAACTATATAGAATATAATTAGCGAAAGGAATGTGAAATAAATTAAAGATTTGATAATCAATCAGTAGTATTTTGAGCTCAGAACTATATAAAACAATACATATATATGTTAATCTCAAAAAGGATTTTATATTATATTACATACATACGGATGCAAGCCAAATTAAATAAAATGTATATATATATTTAATATAGTATTTATTACGCCAGTTAAGCTAGACAATGAATAGTTCATTTTCTACGCATGTTAACCCCATCAAAGCTGGCTCTCAGTTTATAAGTCAAGCCAAGTAGGAAACCTACGAGTATTCAGCTTGTTTAATTCAAACACAAGTAGACACGCCAGCACATAGCCACAAATTGCTTGAGTCCACAAATTCGCAAGTTAAACTTGAACAGAAATCGACAATACGTACAGTACAGTAATCCCTCAAGGACCAAGATGATGCGCAATGTTTCCTACTCGGAGTTCTTTGCCAACAACAAGAGCAGCCGGAAAGCCCAGATGCGGGCCCAAAAGGTGGCCAACGATCTGCTGACGAATAACAAGTTGGTGCGGGATAAGCTGCCCCGCGGCAGAGTGCCCACATACTCGGAGTTCCGGCACATAATGCGATCCGCCGGGAAGGAAATGCAATCGGATAATAACGTGATCACCTTTCGGAGCATGGTGGAGATGCGACAGGCGCAGATCGATCGCGGTCGCCTCAAGACTATCAGGTCCACCGGCGACTCGCGGCCAGCTAAGCAGACCAACTACTTCAATCGCAGTAAGCTATCCGGCGATCTCAACGATAAACAGCGCATCTTTCGGAAGAATCTCACCATCGTCGGCAGGATCAACGAGATCGATCGACTGAAGGGCAGCCTAAATTGCTTCAACCGCACTTATCCCGCCCTGCAGCCGAATCGGATCAAGATCCGAGCCCTGGCAGAGCGCCTTAATCAGGAGAACAGGCAGCTGGGCTGTCGCCTCTCAGCGGTCAAGTCCAAGGTGGGTTGGGGGATAGTTCGGGGAACAAACCATTAATCTCACAGCAAAATGTACCCCCAAGGTTGACTCCCACAATCCGATTGTGGCGCCAGTCAAGCCCCTCGAGCAAAAGGCCTCCGACGAGGCGGTCTCCGAGTTCATACCCTACATGCCGTCGCCCCGCCTGGGGAAGCGCAGTGCCCACGTCCTCCTCCGACCCATTGTGTACTTTGATCTGGCGGTGAAGGAGAACAACCAGTTCCTGGGTCGCCTGCTCCTGCAGCTCTACACGGAGATCAGTCCGGAGGTGGTCCTGGAGTTCGTGCGCCTGGCCACGCACAACGACGTGCAGAGCCACCGCTTCGTCCGGATCTTCTCGGATCTCTGGCTGGAGGGCGAAATGGTGCCGGGCAGCCCTGACACATTACGCCAGCACCACAGTGTGAAGCGCTCGTTCCTCGATCCCGGCAAGCTGACCGGCCTGCTCTCGTATCCGTGGGACTATCGCCGCAGCTTCCCGCAGGGACTCCTCAGCTACACCATCAGCTTCAAGCCCGTTTCGGTGGACCCCCTGCAGCGGGTCATCTTCGGACAGGTGTGCAGTGGCCTCCGCGTCCTGCAGAGCTGCCGGGAATTCGGTACCAAAAATGGCAGTACCAAGAAAACAGTGATTGTCACCCGGTGTGGCCTGCTGTAATGGGAGTCTCGCACAACATATCGCCGGTGTAAGCTCATTATGCACCTGCATTAACATAAGCCCCCAAAAAAATTTCAACATACTTCTGCGGTCCAATGCAGCAGAAAGTTCACTACCCCAGAAAAAATGTAAATAAAATTATGAAGTAAGCTTGTAGCTGCGTGAGGTCTTGGCACTGCGAGAAAGACCTAAAAAAAATAAAAAAATATAAAATCGGTAAAAGTGTGAGAGATTAGAAAAAAAAATCCAGTAAAAAGGGATCATATTTGCCAAAGATGTGTCAATAAAACAGATAACATTTTAACAGTATTTAATAGGTACTTTTTATGATTTAAAAAGCTTAAGGGCTTGTTACCCTATTTTCTAGAACTATGTTTAAGCACACAAAAACAAACATAACTTCCCTGATTAATTACATCATATGAGATAATTTTTAGAGCTGAAATAATTTATTATGCTTAAGAAACAATCTGTGAGCTGACATTTTTTGCCCCAGTGCTGAGCTGAATGTGTTTGCGTGGGCTGTGATGCTTTATCGGCGGGGCGTGGCCCACGTGTGCAGTGTCAGATAAGCGGGCAAAACGCGGCTGCTGTCAGCCCATCATAGCGCCATCCTTAACCTCCCTCCACGGCTGTTAACCCTCCGCCGACCCCAACTACTGCACCGGGGGAGCTGCTGAAAAAAAATCCATGAAAATTGCGCGTTACACGATTTGCACATTTGGTCCAGGCAAAGGACAGCACCGCACAGGACGAAACGAAACCGGGACGAACATCAGGCGAACGCCTAAAGGCCGCCATAGAACAAACAATATAATCTATTTTTGTGGACCACTGGACCTTTTTTCTCTGCATTTTCTTTTAGCCCAGTTGTGGGCGAAAAGGTGTGTGTGTGGCTGGCAGGCAGATAATGCGCGAGATGCAAGGCGCTAAAAAAAATTGACGATGTTTTCAGTACCCTGCATAGAATAAACTTAGACTAAAGAGAAGCATAAGCAAATTAAATAATATTAATTTATTTTATATTAATTTATTTAATATTTATTTATAGTAAGTTCTATAAATAAATAAATAATGAATACTTATATGCTTGCCAAGGGAATATTCTTCAGAGCTCAAGTTACTAACTTCCTGCAAAAATAGCAAAAAATCCTTCAGAAATTGAGTAAATTTATTGAAATGAATTGGCAGCAAATACGGCCCTCTCCTCTTTATTTTAAAAGGGTATCAAAAGGAAGAGAACCCTGTTTAAATTTGCATGGGCATTTGTAGTAAGCTGTGGCAAAGTGAAAACTGAATGCAAATATGCTAAAGGTGGCATTAAGCTCGACTTCCTGAGAGCGAGTGCAAATTTGAGGGGATTCAGTGACTGGCTTTACTTAATAAATTAATCGATTGACTTTCTTGCAGCGGCTACCATAATTACGCTGCGTGGAGCCAGCTATGTGTCCTACAGGATTTACGATTGGAAGGATCGCGTTCATTCCTCAACACGCCGAATTAGCCTGATGTTCCGCACGAACTTCGACGATTCAGCCCTGTTCTATGCCAGCGGAGAGTCCCTGAAGCATCAGTATATAGCCGCCGCCATTAAGAACCAATCGATCCACGTGGAAATGGACTTTGGTGACAATGTGATGAGCACGATACTGACCGATGACCTGACCCGCGGATACTGGCATAATCTCACGATACTGCATGAACAGCGCACTGTAAGCATTATCCTGGATCAACAGCAAAAGGTCCTGGAACTGCCCGCCACAGCCAGTGGGAACCTGCTCTTCGATCCCGAGATATATTTCGGCGGAGGACCCGAGCTGCACAAGAAGAAGGGCCTGGCGTCGCACAACAACTTCGTGGGCAGCCTGAAATATGTCTATTACAACGACATCTCCATTCTGTACGAGCTGCAGCGGGGCAATCCCAAGGTGCACTATCACGGTGAGTGGAGAGCAATTTAATATCGAGTGTAGCGATTTGCTGGCAACATATTTTTGGCATACTATTACGAGAGTCCCTATGTTTCTGCTCCCGTTTCTGTTTCTGGGTCAGGCGTGCTGGAGGCGGAGTTCGTCGAGAACGAAGTGAATGTCATACCCATCACCTATCCCTTTGCGACATCACACATTTGGTGGCCCATAAATCACGCCGAAGAATTTAATATTAAATTCGATTTCCGCAGCAGTCGGCCGGGCGCGGTGCTGGCCTACAGTGACGTAACGACCAGTGCCGGAAATGGCTTCTGGGAGGTAAGTGAGAGCATTCAAGCATTCCTTCTCATACGTGCACTGAGAGAACACAGAACTGGGAAGGATTAACGTTTGAAATCAAGCTTATAGGTATTTGGGGTTCCTCAACATCCGTATATTTTTTTTTTCAGTTACTGTTTTGCTTTAAATGTTTATATATTACTCCTTCTTAAGCGATTACTTAAGATACCCAAAAGTTACAAAATAATTATTACATACATTTTGACCCACGGAATATCTTGGAAATAAGCGAAAATCTTTACTGGGATTGTTAAATTTGACCAATCGGTATGAAACTTGGTATGTGAGTAGCTAATGATGAAATAGAACTACTCTTTGTAATTTGAAAATCTTATAACCTAACCTCAACCTATTATATAGCAACTAATATTGATATTACGATCGAGCTGAAACTTGGTATAAGAATAGCTAAGGGTAAAATGAATGTTTTGTTTCTAATTCAAGAATTTTAAAACTTAACCTTAAGATCTTCTAGAACAACACAAAATTGTATGACGATTGTAATATTGATCTGATCGAGCTGAAACTTGGTATGTGGTTAGCTACGGATAAATGTATTGCTTTCAACAAGCATTTGATCGATCTGATCGAAATGATATTTGCTATGTAAGTAGTTGGGGATAAAGCAAGTTTTTGTAAAAATTCCTTACACTTAAAACTATGTTAGACGGATTTTATATTATTTTTGGGATAAACCTAAGAAGAAATTTATGTAATTTTTAAGAGTGTACTTAGCCCACAGACTTATGTTCATTGCTTGAGCTTTTGAGCTGCACACACTCCCGCACACACCACACACACGCACGCCATAAGCACACACACATACGACAGCTGGACGGATAAGGACAGACATTTCCACCGACGACGTGCTGCTTAAGACGACTTACCAGCGACTGCTACTGCGACTGAGGCAGCGGCAGAGCCAACGCCAAATGAAATGCAAATCAAATGTGCATGTGCGTGTGTGTGTGTTTCTATGCAGAGTTGCGTATGAAACTTGCATTGCAATTGCCAGCCTTTCAGCCCCCGAAAACCCCTCTGAAATGCCCCCCAAAACTCCCACAATTCCGGAATCGGAGGCATGCTCCTATATACATGAAGCTAGCACGGCATACATTGTGGGGCTAACGAAAATGTACCCCCAAAAATACTGGTTGCTATTGGGAATGCGGAAAATGCAATTAAATTTAAGCGCTGCTGAGTGAAACTCGACTCTGGCTAATGCAATGAAAAGTCAAATGAGCTTAGTGTTTTGTAATTGTTTGGCATTATTCATTTCTTCGTTTGCTCGGAGCGATTGTGTGTGCCCGTGCCGAGAGTAAATTTCTTTTAAATTTTGAAAATACTGTGATTTTGTAGAAGCTTTTCCTCTATTAAAAGACAATACCTTAAGTTTCTTTGTGTTTTGAAAGTATTTCATATTTATTTTCAAATGCCATTTCAAATTTTATTTAATAAATACAATTATTTTATTCCTATATGTACATAAAATGATAAACTAGAGAGTATACATTATTCGTTTCATTCTTAATTCCTTTAATAATTCCAAAAGACTTGAAATTTCGTGAACTTCCTGCTTAAATTTCCCCATTTTAAATGTTTTCATTATACAGAATACTTTCAACGTATAAATAAGTATAAATATTATACTTTGGTATACAAATAATGGCCGGACATAAAGATATTAACCAGAATGGTCTAAAAATTGTTTCTTTCCTCTGTCGATTTTGTCCGATTCTGCGGTCCGCAATTTATTTGAAATAACAATTTTTATAGATTTATGTCATGGCCATCGCATAACAATTGAGAGCAAGTTAAATGTTTCCATGAAATACCAATTTATAACCAGCCAAGCCGAGGGACAGACAGAGCCAGAACAGATTGAGCTCCGGCATAAAAGTGCGTTGTAATCGATCACAAAAACAATTGGACAGTTTAATGCCAGTCGAGGAACAATACTGCTGCCCTGTTCTCCCCTTTCCCTTTCCAGGGAAGTCCTCCGATAAAGCCAGCTTTATTCCCACCTCATCCCCCGAACTTTGATCTCCATGAGAGTTGATGTTTATATGGATGTCAGTAGCATTTATCGGCATTTAAACAAACCAACCTTGTCTTGGCCTGTCCAAGAACGTTTATTTGGTTACTTGGCATTTCGGCAATGTACTCGAACTGTCCTGAAGAGGGAATATTCAGAGAGTGTGTGTGAGTTTGTTTGTTTTCGTGTGTGGGCCATATTTATTTGCATTTTATTGTTGATTTTGTTCCTTTTGATTGCAGGAGCAGTCCTACACTCACTCCATTCGGCAAAAATAAACCGAAAATGTCACTGCAGAGTCTCTGACTTATTGGCATTGCAATAAATGTTGTTGTTTTTATTGTGTAATGCCAATGAATATTTATGCCGTCAGGCATTTAATTTTGCATCGACTGTCTCTACGGCTTATTTGCCATTTGCCATTCGCCGTTTGACGATTTATGCGCACCCAAATTAATACTAAATTGATTGTGTCAGGTTTATAATATGACTCTGTTTATATTTTTATTTGCCGAATAATTCAAATGCAGCCTGTCATTTTGGATATGTGTACAGCTGCGGTTAAAATAATAGATTTTGCCATTTTTCATGTATTTCTTAGTGTCTTACCAGTTGAAAATATAAATAGTTTAGAGTTCCATATTTCTAGTGCCAGGTGTTTCGTATAAAATATTGTTTATGTTTTTTAATTTAATGTTTTAAGTACATATCGTGAAAAAAAATTATCAAAATGTGGTTACATAAATTGTATTTCAAACACCGATTAAATAAGACATAAATAAAATGATTAACGGCCAATATCATAGCAAAATTTCTATGACTAAGTAGAAGACTTTAAATACAATAAATGATTACCAATTATCTCTTTTTTCGCCGCTTATTTAAATACGCAACGATTAATAAATTAATAAAAAAGAATTTAGAAAGGCAAAGATTATCTCTTAACCTAAATTTAATTCAACTTATTTTCAATGCTAATATCTTAACAACATCTTCATATTTGCGCCATGTGCTATCTATATTTGGCATGCTTCAAAAACGCATCAGTTACGAGCTTTTATTTATTTACTATTCTCGCCGCACAGGCCACAAAATTGCCACCTGCGTGCTGCGTATGGAGCTCAACAAACTAATAAATTGCCGGCAGTATTTTCGCTCCCTCTGTCACTCATTTCTCCTAAAAACAAACGAAACACCGAAAAAGAAAAAACAAAAAACACATAGAAGAAGGGGCTCCCGAAAAACAAGTGTAGTATGCAACATGGAATGTCATGTCACACGATTCAGCCGAGGGGTTTTCCGGATTCGGGGTGTGACATAAAAACTATGCGCCCGCATAAATCGCGAATCACAAATCGAAAATCGAATTTATTGACAGCGCGCAAATGGGCGAAATAGGCAAACAAAACAAAACGCGCTGTGGCAGAGGAATAAAAATCATTTGAAATATTGTCACAGAATGCGACGAACGGGGGCGGAAAACTGTTTGCCTTTAAACATAACGCTCTGACAAAAATCTAATGAAATATGCAATAAAATTTGAGTGTTTGCCATTTCACATAAGCGACGCAAAAGCGCAATTCACAATGAGCATAGATAAATATGAATCAAGCACACAGAGGCCCTGCTCCCTGCTCTCCCCACTTATACATTTATTTATACGGACATGTACAAATTGCAACTGTGCAGGGCTGTGCTGCAATCACGGCGCAAGTTCATGAAATTTCAATAAATATGAATATTTTTTTCGATTTCCCAAAATAATAGACTGCCGTAAACAAGCAGGAGAAAAAATATATATGCACATGGCTATCAAATTAGTTGGATTTTGGCATACAAGCCTGCCGTGCACGTTTATCCACATAGATAAATAGTTTTTAACAAGGTTATCTCTCCGATTTGTATTTCTGGCAATAAATCTGAAGATTTTGTGCGCTAAGCCTCGATATATATTTGTGATCTATGAGCCCCCATTGCGGGCTTGACTTTGAGCAATCAGATAAGCTAAATATTGTCACAAATGCTATTATAAATTTGTTTGGATATATTCCAATAATAGGTTTATGCTTCCAGAGGCAGGTAAAACAATTTTAATCAAAAATTTGGTCTAAATAAGCAAATAATATTAATTTTAACATATCATAAATATTTTATAATTTTACTACAAAATAAAATCATATTTTGACCTTTTTCATAATCGAAACATTGGAGATAAATAGTAAATAGTAAATAGTACTTTGTAATCAAATCGTAATTTCTTTTACTTAAGAGAAATTTCCAGCTTCATTCGAGTCATAAATCCTTATATTTAAGGTTATTTTAAATCCAATTTCTAATAAAATAGTTAAATAAATAAAATGCTTATTTCCATTCTATTTATAATAACTTCTCTAAAAGATTATTATATATAAATATTCCAGTTTAGTCAAAACTCTGCGAACTAGTTCTCCAACTCTGTGCCATAGCTGCGCCCGCATACACTTTAGCTTTCTGCCAATAATCATTATTGCTGCACATATGACACCAGGCAACGGAGACCGAATATAGCACATCAATTTGGGTTCGGAGGGACAAACAAATGATAGAGAGTCGTGGATAAATACCACGGACCAGCTCCCACAGCATGGCTGCAAATTAATGGGCAGCAATTTCGACGGCACACAGCAGAGCCAGAGTATCGGAGCCCCGATTGATTCGGCGAATGCCAAACTCAGCGGCGCCACGTGGCGTATGCGTAATATGATTTAAGCGAAGCTAATGCACAAAGGCATTTAAATTGAAATGTGTGCGCCGAGTGGGTGTTCCATGCGGTTGTGCCGGGCTGCATTTCAGGCATTTTCGCAATTTTGATTTATTTTCACACACACGCGCGTGGACAATCACAGACACACACAGAAAAAGGCAGTTTGAATCCTTCTAATGCTAACAGAATTTTGTATTTTTCTCCTGCTCTCTCCCTTACATGTCGATGACAAAAACTAATATTTGGAAACACGCTAATGCTTCGGGTTTTGTTCGGCGCTACGTGCCACATCCGTCGGCGACGACAATGGCCGCGATGGCGATAAAAACTGCAACCGGAAACGCGCGACTAACGGAAATTACAAAATGGCTGCCATCCATTAGATACGTCTCACGTCGGACAAGCTGAGCTTCGATCTGGTGCCCGACGTCAACAACAATGTAACGCACTCGACCACCATCAAAATCAATAGGGCCACCTCGTGGCACAGCGTGGAGCTGGACTATAAGCTGGGCGAGATCCGGTTCACCGTGGATTATCGTCACACCCTCAGCCAGATGTACGGCCTGACCTTCAACATAGGCGACAAGCTGATCATTGGCAGCAGCTTGAAGTCGGCGGCCATGGGCTTGGTCGGCTGTATCCGGGATATCGAGATCAATAATCATCTGATCGAGCCGAGGCATGTCGTTAAGACAGAGCGAGTGGTGGGAGAGGTACATAGACTGCTACTTTTATATATACTCGTATAAGCTTTCCTTATATGGATATTGTTTTTCCCAAAGGTTGCCCTGGACAACTGCAACTACATAGACCCCTGCAAGAGACCCAATACCTGTGAGCACGGCGGTAAGTGCTTTGTGAAGGACGATCGTGTCACATGCGACTGCAAGCACACGGGTTACATTGGCAAAAACTGTCACTTCACGAAATACCGCAAGACCTGCGAGGAACTGGCCCTGCTGGGCTTCACCAAATCGGATGTCTACCTCATCGACATCGATGGCAATGGTGTGTTCCCGCCGGCCCATGTGAAGTGCGACTTCCAGAGCCTCGAAAATGCCACCAAGACCATTGTGGAGCACAATCTACCCAGCCAAGTGGATGTGCGATCTGCCAGGGAGACGGACTTTAGCTTCAACATCCGCTACCGAGAGTTCTCGCCGCACATGCTGCAGGAGCTCATCTCGCACTCACTGTACTGCACGCAGTACATCAAGTACGACTGCTACAGGGCCCAGTTGGAGCTGCACTCGGCAACCTGGTTCACTTCCTCGGCCAAGAATCTCACCGTCGACTTCCTCGGCAATGTCAAGAGGTAAGCGATGGCATCGGAGGTCGGAGCTCGGAGCTGGGAGCTCGGAGCTCTAAGCTGGGTGCCCCCATGCGGGTATTTGTGATTTACGTGCTGAGCCACGTCACCGCAAACAACACAAAATTGGATGACAAGAGCAGGGCTTACGGTACAGTGGATCCAGAGTGGGGATGTGGGGCTAAAATTATGGTTTTAGTTGAATTTGGAACTGCAGTTTGAGTTATGGAATTATTTTTGTATGGATGTGTAAATGGATAACTTCTCTAATGGCATTAACAATCAAAACTATATTTTAACAAAAAATAAAGGTTTTTTTAATTACAGCCAAATGGATGTAATATTTCCAAGAAATCACATAAATAGCTCTACATTTAAAAAGGAATTCGTGAAGTTAAAGGGCATGTTTTAAGTTTTTTCATTGGTTATCATATAGTCATCATCCTCTGATTTTTTTAGCTATTCTACTAAAGTATTTTTTGTTTAATTTTCCTAACTCACAAGTTCAATTCCTTAACCAAATTTATTTAATGAAAATACACGATAATTTCCAGAACAGTTTCCCCACTTTCGGCCCACTTTTCGTGGCTTAGTAGCAGCACATGCTGGCGGATGATTTTGGTCCACCGCCGACCACACAATTAATGTTGCAGTCTATTTGCTTAACTTGCTGTTGCACCCTGGATTATCACCAGACCCCACGCCCGATCCCTATCCCCAGTCCGCCTCCCTCCTTGTGTGTTGTTTTGTGTGCGTTCTGCCTCAGTGGAGTACAGAGTACGTGCGGTAATCCAACAATATAAATCCGAAATTTCCGAAAGGCCAACTCCAGGTCCTGGTCGCCCGGTGCTGGCGTTTCAATTGTAAACGAAACTTAAATTAATTGCTCGCACATGCATAATATAAATGCCGGTCAGGAACCTTCGCTTAATGCCATCTGACATGTTTACCCATCACACACAGATGTGCTGTTTCTGTTTCTAGACTGCAACTCCACTTCACTCTCAAAAGGCATCGATATTTCCCAGTGCTACAGAGTGCCAGGGCAATGGAACACCGACAACGTCTACAATTGTCAGTGGTGCGGTTGTACTTGGAAGCCATCTGTCGGCTTCTCAAGTCTGCACATAGAAAAAATTAATCTTCAAATGGATAACGAGCTCCATTATTAAATTTAAAAAAAATACAAAGATCCATGCATTTAAATATATTTATTAGATGTTATATATCCTTGTGAATCAGACTCTTTAGCGTTCTTCCATTTACTGATTTCTTAGAATTATTTCTTGCCGTGTTCTTTACAATTTGTCATGAAGGAGTTCGTCCCACTAAGCTGGCCAACATCTAGTGTTGGCCTAGCTCTTCAAATTTCCCTTTTTTTCCCCAGAGCTAACCCTACTACTCCCACCAAAGTTATATCTGCGGCATTTGTTGCCATGCATTGGAGCATAAAATTTTATGGTGCCGAAAGGCGAAGCGCAAGGACCACCAGACATAGCCGGCTGCCGAATGCCTTTTATGCAAGGTAAACTAATGGCAAAGTCTCTGAAAAAAGCCCAACGAACCGCACTTGAGGAGAGAGGGTAGAAAACATATGAGTCCAAGGACGGGAAAATTGCAAAAGTGCAAAACAAAAGGCCTGAGCTTGGTATTTATGTCAGGCAAATATGTTTCCGCCTCAGCGCTAATAAGGTTTATGAGTGAGTCCCGCCATATCTCTTGTGGCGCCCATTTGCCCGTCCAACTTTTGTGTTTTTAGCCGCCATATTGTCGAACAACTCTTTCGTTATTCTGGCTCTTTTTATACCCGGTACCCATAGGGTACAAGGGTATTATAAGTTAGTGCCAACCAAGAATGTATGTAACAGGCAGAAGGAGGCATCTTCGACCCCATAAATATAAATTATATATATTAATAAAAATATAAGAATATATATATTCTTGATCAGCACCACCAGCCGAGTCTCTTTAGCCATGTCCGTCTGTCCGTCTTTCCGTCCGTGTGAAACAACAGATCTCAGAGACTATAAAAGCTAGAGTTACCAAATTTGGTGACAACATTGGAATCTGTTGCACGCACATCAAGTTTTAAAATTTGGCCACGCCCACTTCATCCCTTAAAAATCATAAAAAACTTAAAATATGCTATATTCGTTATTTTCGTGTTAAAGTTAATAGATAAAATAAATTAACCTTAAATAACGAACGTTTTCTGAAAATTCGAGTAAAATCGGATGATAAACATGCGAGATATTAACAATACGGTTAGAATTTTAGCACATTCCCCTAAGGCACTGCTGTTGCAAGCTGTAGCCGACAGGTGGCGCATTCGAGCCTTTGCCGCGCGATATAATGGCGCCAACTGCAGAAGAAATGACAAAAGAATAGAGCAAAAAATTACAAAAAATAACATAATTCATTTTTTGGCGTCCCTCTAAAATGTATCATTCATATTTAAGTGTGACATTGTTGTACTGTTTAGGTCGGGAGCTAATTCGAGAGGCGATTTATTTTAAGAAGTATCGAAGTAGAGTATGATAATGTATGTACAATTTTAAATTGCATTTTAGTGTGAAGCGCAAACGTTTAGGTACCGGGTATCTCACAGTCGAGCACAGTCGACTATAGCTTTCTTACTTGATTATATTTGATTTTTTGTGGGGTATTAATAGAAGGTATATTTTTGGGGTTTTTTGTTAAAGAAATATAGGAAATATATAAATTCTACAACTATATAATAATTATGTAAGGGTAGAAAACACAAAGGTAGCTACTTAACAAACATATTAATATATTTTTATAAGGTTATAGGGACACCACTATTTCTGTGCTTAAAAAAATATAATTTGTACTTTCTCTGGAATTTTAGAAATATTTTAGATATAGTTTTAGGTGCTTGACATTCTCCTAATATCCAAAATAAAAAGCTTACGTTATCATTTTATTTAAAATAAAAATCTAAAGGACATGGGAATCTCCTTGTCGTATTATTCTCTTAAGCATTCATATGCCTGATGATTTTTTTTTGCTTTGTTTTTAACAAGTTCGCCTGGGTAATTTTTCTTGCTATGGGCAGGCCTTTTTAAAATGAATGGCTTTGAGCACACAAATTTAGTCTTTACGCCTAATTTCTTTGAGGCCTGGTTGGGTTGACTCTCTTGATGGCGTGGCAAGGATGTTTCGGCTTGGCTGGCTTCCTTGGACCCCTTTGACAATACATCATGCGCAGCAAAGTAGGAAACATCTGGCGGCGGCAATTTCCAGTCGCTTGTTGCTGGCGCTCCTCCTTGTTTCTACTTTCTACTCCTTTCTTCTCTGGGAGTGTTGGCTCAGCCTGCGTCACTAATTTCCGCTTTCAGTAAATCAATTCGAAAACCTTAACAGCCTGACTTTGGTTTCGCTTTCATTTTTTCTGGCACTTGTTTGTTTGGCCTCCATGAATGAATGGCGTTCCGGTTGGCCTCGGCCAACGAAAAATGCACCCGGTCTGGGGCTTAGAAAAAAGCCGTCCAGCTATTCGGGGCCCCAGACCATTTGGCCATCCATCATTGGCTCGTAGTTTGGTCCTTACTCATTCAAAATTTGACAGGCTCGTTTGTTTGTTTGTGTGTCTGTGCCACTGCCACTCCTGCTGCTGCTGCGGTGGCTTGAATGCGGATCTTGCAACACGGAGGCGGATGCGGATGAGGAAACGGAAGCGGCACATGCAGGCCAAAAACCGCAGCAAGCACAAACATGAGCCGGATGAAGGCTATACCGGGCGTTATTGGATCCAGAGGATACTCTTTACTATTGGTTTTAAAGATATTATTCCTATAAAGAAGGTTATGCCTTTACTAAGGACCAGGAAATATATATATTTGAACACCGATTTAATCAACATGATTTCTTAGAACCTCAAAGGCAACCCCGATCAAATCCATAAAGTATAATATTTACCCAGCCTTCAGTGTGGTTTTTCCTCTTTACATCCCCAATAATTGAACTTGATTGTCCCTTAATTGCCCTGTCACTGATACATCCTCAATTGCCCTGATACCCAACGAATATTTCTGCATAAATGGCGCAGCGAAAATCCAAAAAAAAAAACGGGGGAACAGGCGGGCGAGTGGCGGATGTGGCTCAGTCGGTCACTCAACGGGCTCGTCAAGCTGCCGGCGGCTCTCCGGCTCCTCAAATGTATGCAAATGTATGCAGACTTTTTCTAATACCTTTCACCTTTTTTGTGACCCTCCCCCGAAACCGAATCCCAACCCTTCTGCAGAGGCGCCTGTCCGTGCTCCGTTAACAAGACGTGCGTGGACCCGAATCAATCATGCAACTGCGACGTGAAGGAGAACAAATGGAATTCGGATGAGGGCTACTACCAGGATCCGCACAGTTTGGGCATCACCAACATGTACTTCCTGCAGCAGAAGGATCTGGACGATGAGGCCCAGGGACGCATCACTCTAGGGCCATTGGAATGTGTTGAGACCAGTGAGTAAAAAATACAAGTTGTAACAATTTTGCGTTAAAAAATAATTTTAATATAGGAGAGGTACTTTCCTCTAATGTTGCCTAGACATTTTTAATCCTATATCTCCTCCTGTTATTTATCCCCTTCCCTGACCTGCAGATACGCAAAAGTACGTGGTCACCTTCACCACGTCGCAGTCGTATATCGAGGTGCCCGGTTGGCGTAAGGGCGACATTGCCTTCTCTTTCCGCACCACCGGCGAGAAGGCCATCCTGCTGTTCCAGCCACCGATCCGCGCCCACTATCCCTCGTTCATGGTGGCACTGACCGGCGATGACCAGCTCACGTTCACCTTCACCCTCAGCACGGGCACCACCCGCGAGCTGGTCATTAACTCGCACCGCCGGCTCAACGGCGGCGAGTGGCATAAAATATGGATCGACTACAACCAGTATCATGTGCGCTTCATGATAAACACCGATTACCAGATGCTCGATTTGCTGCCCGAGGAGGAGTTCGGACCGTTCGAGGGCAGCATGTACATCGGCGGTGCCACATTGTGAGTATTTTGCAACAGTCAGGGGAGGGTTTATCCAATAGCTTTGGGGCACTCAGCTACAAAGGTGAATTTTCGATTTCGGTATTTAAAGCTTTATATTTCTTAAAGGTTTTTCTTATATTTATTTTCTCTTTATTATGTTTTTTTTTATGTATGGAGACTTAAGATGTGGCAGAATTGTGGCAATTAGGGATAGGAAAATTCCTTGAATTTGTAAATTAATGTCAAAGAGACTTAAGGAGGTTTTAAGGATTATTAATATGCACCTCAGGGGCTTCTTGGCTGAGTTAACACTCATAATTCTATACTTATTTAAAAGACGGACACTTTTGAATAATTAGGTTCATGCTGAGCAGATTCCTTTTTTTTACGAATGAAATATGTTTTATCTATTGCATGTTAGTGCAGATTAATTTTTTTAAATTGTTTTAACTAAAGAAAAAGATTTTCCCGCTGTTTGTTAGTGTAATCAGACATAGCTTTTTATGGCTGCCTGCATCGGTGGCAGCTGTAATGGCAATCGACGGGTAAAAGCTCTATTCCTGCCACTTGTCCTGATGCTGTTCCTGCTCCTGCTCCGGCTCCTGTCCTGGTGGGGTGTTCACTGGCCGTTGCGGTTTGTGCAATTTATTGCGGCAATTACGTTTTAATTATAAACGCGCGACTAACTGCCAAGTAGCAGGACTAACCATGACAGTGGCGTCCCTCTGTCCCTCCGTCCGAGTTCAGGCAAAGGAATGCCTCCAATGGCATCGATTCCTGCCCTGCGGGGAGCACATGCCACGGCCCGCTGACCGCCACAGATCGATTGATAATTGGGACGCCTCACTTATGAGTTAATTACGGATTGATGAAAGTAATTTGCAACGCTCAATGGGATAACCGATAACTTGGGGCACTTAAATTCCTTACACTTAAATTCCCTAATACAGAAATATGCATAAATTAAATGCTTTAAGTTTTATGAAAATGCGTACATTAACTTCCGGCTATTACTACATATTTTATGCTTTAACTTTGTCTCTTTGAACAACTTGATCAGACGCGCAATTTGTTCGCACATTCACTTTCACATTCAGTCTGGAAAGCCAATCCTTCTGGGGATATAAAAAGAATTGCCATAATTAAATTAACTTTTCGCTGGAAAATTCATTCCAAAGTCATTATCAATAATCAAGCCGCGGCGCGCCGTCAAGGGAGGGAATGTAACCTAACCTAATGCTGGCTTTTCCCTGAAATTTCAGCCCGTTTTTCGCCAACGAACCATTCCAGTTCATCCCCTTCGGAAGTTTAGCGCACTTAAAACGCGCTTATTCTTGATTGGCATAATTTATAAAGTTTTTTTTTTCCCCTCGTTGCCATGGAGCAGATACCGCCGCGGCGGATGCTCGTCCTCGCGAGATAGATGGAGCGTTGGGGAAAAGCTTTTGAGGGGTTTTCAAGCACTCACATGTGCGGAATGTGGCACTTGTCTTACTTACCATTTTGTTTGCTTTTTTAATTATTGAATGTATATAAAATCAAATTTAAATATATATATACATACCCACAGGTGTGTGTGAGCGTGTGTGGCAAGGAAATGTGTGCACACATTGCCACTTAACCCCGAAAAAGTCCTGCCTGCCACTCATACAATTTCGATGAGCGGTAAACACGCCGAGTAATTAACGGTAAAGTGCAGCGCTCTATAAAGGCCAATCCCAGTCCGAATAAAAAACACCAAAACCCGCCCTGCCCGCCCCTTTCGATTCGATCCGATCCGCTTTCACTGAGCCAATTTATTCAATTTATTTATCGGCGGAAAAGAAAGCGCTGTAAAACATACAAGTAATATGGAAAATGCAATATTGATGCAGCCGTTGAGCGAGAAGGGTCCGAGCCATGGCGAAGTGGCGTATAAGGTTGCACGTAAGCCAATAAGCGGAATCAGCGGATGCGGCTCATAAATAAAAGAGTTAATCAACATATTGATAGAGACACGGCGAGACCTTAACGAGACGTTCCAAGGGACCATAGGGCGAAAGGGCCTCCCCATCAGCCAAGTGTTAACCCATTAAGAACTTGCGGTGCGCTTAAAATTCATTCCGCGTCGCTGCCCGCATTCTGTGTACGAGATGAGTTGTTCAATTGGGTTAACAATCAAAAAAGTACACAAAGCTGAACTTTTGCAAATGCAATTACTCTTAACTCGCCAAAAAAAAGGGGTGAGTTTTAAATAGGGATATGTGGTTTGAATTCGGAAAACCAAAAAGTATAATTACTTGTGCTTGAACATAACCTAATTAATAGCTTGAAATGTAATTACAAGGGACGTTGCATGATTATATTCAATGGCAACTTATGTAAAGATTTGTAAGGCTCAGTGTCAAAGTGCCTGAAAGCTATCTGTCGGGAAAATATCATGATTATGATAATTATATTCAAAGGAAACTTAAGTAAAGATTTTAAATGCTCAGTGTCAAAGTGCCTAAAAGCCTACCTGTCGGGAAATAATAATCACCAGATAAACTTATCGTAAAGCAAATCGGTTTTCTGCCCTTCAGCAGTTAAATTGCCAAGCCGGAAAAGATTTAACAGGGAGTGTGAGTCTTAGTTAAAAATAACTCTCAGATGTATAGGATAGATAACCAATAACCATCTTAACCGGCCCTAAGTAAAATATTTGTATTTTCCCTTTGTAATAAAGGAAGTTCTTCCTACTTAAAATAAAGACTATTACCTTAAAACCAATATATATTTAGTCCATATATTCCTTAAAAGAAAAGCGCTTAACCACAAAGTTTTTTGCTCTATCAGCAAAAGCGACTTTAAAATGTTGTCCCCTTTTTTTCGAGAAAACTTTCTTTCCCCAAATCAATAGAAAAGTTTACGGAATATGCTGCGAATACTTTGGAACTTCAACACCATTCAGTTAATGGGTTAAGCAGTGCTTTTCACACAGCTTAAACGGCGCCAAGGATGCATGGAAATTTATGCAAAGTCGGGGCAAAAATTACAATGGCCGATGCTGCTAATGATTGTTGTAATCGGTTTTTGCATGTGGTGCAACCGCATTTCCCCTACATTCGATGTCGTGTTGTTTAGGAAGCGACAGCAGCTGGTGGTCCTGCTGATGGTCCTGCCGATGCCGGTTCGGCATCCTTTTTGGCCCGCCATCCGCGGATGTCCTGCTCATCATTTGCATGGCCATCGATTACCACATCGCAGCACACGGGGGCACCGCATGCCGATGGGGAAAAACACAGGCAACTGGCGTGCCAAATATGCGAATTATTTGCCGCTCTGCAGGAAACAGGATGACGTCGATGGGCGGCGGATCCATCCTGGGGGGATGCTCCCGCGGCCAGATAGCGGCTACAGTGGGTACTCCGCATACAGTGGACACTGGCTGCCGGATAGTGGCTGCTGCTGCTGGATGGTAAAATGCGCTGCTGTCGCCAGTCACGGCGGCCATGAATGAATGAAAAGTGCTTAATTGCTTGTGACGGCGTTAAATAAATTCTTAATTGCTTCGCACTTTGCGCGTTTGCAACGTTAATAGGATTTCCGTCGCCTGCATGTCGCCAGGATATGCACATCGCCAGCACCGGCTCCTGCGCCGGCTTCTCCTTTCCCAAAAAACTTCTTTCCTTTGCGTTTTATTGCCGTTAATTTCCGAGGAATTTCGACATTTTATTTTTACATTTTTTTTCTTTTTGAGCGTGGCCAGCCGCCGTACAAATCCTTTTAGCCAAGTGTCAGCCAGGCCAGAGCTGCCAGCCAGCCAGCCAGCCGGCGGCACATCATTTGCAAGGCAAAGCGCTAAATTTCATTTTGCATACTCGTGTGTCACGCGTGTCCTCCCACGCGTCCTCGTTACAACGTCCTGTAAGTACACATTGGAGAACATATTTTTTCTTAATATTTTAAACTCTTTATATCATGGATAGGCAGATTTTTTATGGAACCCTGGTTATAATTGTAGAGAAAAATTCAAAATCATAATTTGGGATGAATGTACTATGGCGCATAAACGAGCTTTGAAGGCAGCAGGAATTTCGAGCTCTAAAAAAGCTAATAATATAAGAACTTCTTATACAAAGATAAATAAATAAAATATTTCGATCTCTCAATTTTCCTCAGTGCACTTGCATATATATGCGTGGCCCCGTGTCTGTGGCTGTTGACGTAAAAAAAAATTAAAAATGCATTTGTGACATGCTCGCAAAAAGAAATGCAGCACACGTTGCAAAAACTAATGACTTAATAGCTCGCTGGCTGCCAGCAAGGACACGCGTGTGTAAGGACTCCGTCCGCGGCTGGAAGTGGAAGTGGGTCTAAATTTGGGTGAAGTGCACTTGGTAAATGCAAATCATGAAATTAAACTGCTCGCTGGCCGATTATGGCCAATTCGCCTGACGGCCAGTCGATAAGTTTAGCGCTTAAATAACGATTACGCAACGCTTGGCAAACAATTACAACCGAAAAGCGGAGGGAAAGCGAAAAGAAATTCGTAATAAATTCACAGGAAGAAGGGACACGGGAAACCCCAAAACCGAGTTGAGAGACTTTCTTCTTTCTTTCTTTCTTTTTTCTGTTTTAAAACAAGAATTTTAATTTCACTCGAAGCTCTCGCTCAGACAACACTCGGGGACTTGGGATCCTTGGGATCCTTGCTGGCTTGTGGGTGGAATGTCTCGTAATGAAATTTACATAATTTAGAAAGACATTTGAGCAACTTTCTTTTGCCGCTGTACGCGTATAAACAAGACATTTCCGCCACTTTAATTTTCAAAAGCTTACACTTGAGATTTTATTGGCCAATTCATTGTTGGCCGTGGCGAAGGGGAAAAGTGGGAAAGTGGAAAACGCAAGCCAAAAGTGCACAGGGAAAACTTGCAAAAAGCTGAAGGAAAAAGGGAATCGCTGAGCAAGAATTGCAAAAAGAAAAAAAAACGTTAGGATGAGCTGCTAAGACGCTCCAATGCTCTTTAGTTATTTTGATTTGTTTTAGTTTTTGATGTGTGGAATTAATTTAAGGTGAGCTCTGCTTAAGTCTTTTTTATTCTTTTTTTACACAATTTATTGTGTAGTGTTAAGTAAGGTTAGGAAACTTGTATACCCAAAAGTTAAGAGAGCATCGTAAATTAAAAGCGGAGAGAAGAAAGAACTTAAGAAACTGAAAGGAAAACGAAGTTGGGTAATTTAAGAAGACCTTTAGCAAGTTCTTTTCTAAGATTTCTCAAATATTACTATAATAATTAATACTTTAAGCCTAGTAAAAATTATACAAAAAATTAAAAATCTCACTTCATATAATTAAAATGATATTTAAGAGATATTTCCGGAGTTAAGAAGGTCCTTATTATATCTACCAATCCCTAACTCAGAGTGATATACCCTCTTAAGACCGGATTTACAAAAAAGTGAGAAAAGGGGGGACAAAAAACGCATCTAGGAAAACTTTTCCCAGCTGTCCGCTGGCAATTTCGTCCGCATTTTCCACCTCTTTTCAAGGGGTGTCGCTTCGATTTTTAGCTCGGCAAGTTTAAAACTCAAACGCGTCGCATCCGTTTGAGCGGGTCACAATTTATTTGCATAAACCCAGTGACGGACTGGGCAAACACACGGAATCCGGGATCTAGAAACGAGAATCCACCACGTGCTCCCCGCTGATGTTTCATGTTTGTCCAAGAGGGAAATATCGATAGTGAAGTGAGGGTAGCAGTGCAGCTGGTGCAGCTTAAGCAAAAGTGGCCAAGTTATTGAATAGTTACGACAAGTCATAATATAAAGTAATCCCCAGCTGACTTTCGCCCGCTTTTTCTCCATCCAGCGACCTGCTGAAGAAGCTGTCAGTAAAGGCCGGGCTCATTGGCTGCTTCCGGGGCCTGGTGGTCAACGGCGAGATTCTGGACATCTACAGCTACATGTCGGTGCATCTGTCGGAGATTATCAAGGACTGCAAGCCCTCCTGCGTCCCATCGCCCTGTCGCAACGGGGCTCAGTGCAAGGAGCTCTGGAGCAGCTTCAAGTGTGTCTGCAACAATCCCTGGGCTCACATCGGAGAGTTCTGCGAGACAAGTGAGTGCACTCGGAAAAATGTCCCTAAAGTGTTATTAAGATGTAAGAAAAATATATCATAAAGACTTAATATATGCAAGAACCATTGGAAACTAATGGTAACTTAAGCAATGTAACTCAAAATGTTGCTTACACTTTAGAGAGGCTTATGACTTACCATAAAATGTAATATGATAATATTTATTTGACAGAAAGTATGATAAACTATTTTTTAAAATTTAATATAAAGAATATTTACTATAAAATTATTTAAATTATTTTTCTCAGTCTATTTTTCTTACTTAATCCCTTTCATTTAATTTTAATATCTTAAAACCCTCCGCAGACATTAACGAAAAGGCTCTGACCTTCATCAACCGAGAGTCCTTCCTGATGCGAAACTATTTGAGTGTGACTGCCGCTCCGGCCATTTTAATGCACGGAATTGAGGGCGAACGAGATGTGCTGAAGGGCATCCTGAATCAGGATCTACTGATTAATCTGCGAACCTACGACACGAGTGCGTTGGTCCTATATGCCAACGATCACTACAACAACTTTGTGCACATGTATATCAGCCAGAATCGGGAGATAGTTTTCCTGTACAATTATGGCGATGAAATTGTGAATCTCACTCTGCTGGACGATACCCTGGTGGCCTCTCTGAAAAGCATCCAGGTGGCCATCGTTCGAGGAGAGCAGGAAACCAGGATGCATGTGAATCAACGGAGTGTGAGCATCGATCGGGGAACGCTGCTCCTGGATGAATATGCCAATAAGCCGTGGAGTAATCCGGAAAAGGGTGAGTTTAATACATATATTCTTAATTACAAAAAAATATTAAATAAATTTGGAAACCACTTTTAATAAATTTAAGCTGTGTGTTTTGTAGTAAAGTATTTTTTGTTGTGTTCTTTGATGTTATTTCCCCTTAAAAAGCGTAGGATATTCTAAACACAACTACACTTAGTTTCCATCAAAAAAAACACTTAAAAAACAAAAGAAGTATTTTTTTGACAGCTTCTCACACACTGAAAACTTCAAAAGCAGTTTTAATTAAACATTTAGAAGTGAACACAATTTAAATTCTTTATTCACATTTTCACATTTTATTTGCCTCTCCCTTACAATTGTTGATTTTTTATATTTTTTTGTTCTTTAACTAATTATCGGTCTTTGATTATTTCTGAGACCCCTCCATTCCCTTTCCCCGGCACTACTTTCGTCACTTCCAGCGGCTGCCCATCTTGGAGGCCTTGCTGTGGGTATTATTGCTGCTATTCTGGTGCTGCTCATCCTGGGCGGCCAACTCCTCGTCTATGAGTAGTTCGAAATTGCCCAAGGCATCGGCACTGGGAACTTTATTCCAGCGCACATCAGGCACTCCATCGGGGGGTAAAACCACCGACAAAATATTATCTATCAGCTTGTACTTGAGGATGCGATCGTTGACTGTAGTGGAAGTTAGACTTGGCGAGGCGTTGACCTCCACCAACCAGGGTTTCAGGGCATTATCAATGATGATATCGTAGCCATAGCACTCGAAGCAATGCCTATCGCTGGCCATCACAGGGGCCACCGCCCTCAAGGAGTGAACTATGAGCCAGGATATGGCACCAAACAGGCGATCCGTGACCTCCTTTCCTCGGGTGCCCTCCAGATACAAGGCCAGGTTCTGAACCGACCACTTTCCTCCGTGGAGGGTATTATATTCGCCGCCATGCTTCTGCACACTAACATTGGTCAGGTGAACGTACATGTTATCCAGCTCCGTGACACTCGTATCGTACTTTACTGTACAAAACCGGCAGAATCCCTGCTTGAAGAGGTAGGCCTTCAAGGGCCTGAAGGAGGCTACCAAAACGTAGAGGCGTAGATCGAACTTTTTGCCGCCAATCAACAGGGGATTGTCTATGTATCTGGAAATCACATAGGACTCCTTGGCTATTTGTGGATGGAACGGACCCTTGGCCTCCCTGGACCATTTCTTGAGCTTGGACAGCTTGTTGATGAGGAATATGCCGGCTCCCTGGGACTTTCCGCACGGTTTCATGATCCAAGTGCTCAGCGGAAACTTCCTGTACTCCTCGACAAACATGTTGTAATCGGCCGGCAGGACAAAGGTGGTGGGCACAAAGTCCAGATACAGATATCTAGTGCCACTCGAGTTGTTCGATTCCGTCTTCTCGGCCAGGGGATTCCCATCCCGTTCGAGGTCCTTGCGATAGCGCTTGATATTCTTCACCAGCAGGTCCTTCCGCGACAGCTCGTAGTGATTGGGAAAGTGATTTATCATCTGGTTGTCATGCATCCGATAGCCACTGTCCACGCTGAAGATATTCCTGCAGGTCTGCACTCCCGCCCAGTAGAAGTGCCAGTCGTCGTCGCCGTTCACCTGGTGCCAGCCGCGCTTCTCAAAGTTATTGACCAGCACGGACTTATCCAGATCCGTGCAGAAGCCGATTTTCATCTTGTCATGTCCCTGGGCGCCGGTGCCGCTATTCCCGCCGCTGTTAGTGGTGCTATTGGATACCGCCTGGCTGGCGCCGCCCGCCTGGCGACCGTACATTATATTGTTGGCTGTACCGCTCGAGCGGACCGTCGGCTGGAGACTGTCTATCCGCCACGCCTGCGTCCAGTGGGCCTGGTCCCAGACAACGCTCATGTTGCCAGGAGTTATTGAACCAACAATGCCGAAATATATACTTGCAACCCTTTTCGGTTGCCTGGCTGCCAAACTGCCAGGCGGGGCTTCTCTCTCCTTTCGTTTTGTTTCTCTTGTTTTCGCTCCGAAAATTGCAAATAGTTTAGCAAGTTAAGCTGCAAAAATGCCAAATATTTCGCCAAAAACAAAATCTGTGCACTGCGTGAGTGTGTTTGGCAAAATTATGTGCACTTGAATTTTTTCCCTACAGTTAACATGCATGGGCGAGTGTGTGTGTTTGAAAGTGGCCGTTAAACTCCGTAGAAAACTGTTGGAAAATAAACGCCCAGCGAATGGATAAAGTTTTTCTCTGTGGCATAAAAACAACGAGTTGCTTTGTAGTTTGTAGATATTTGAAAAGCCCTTTTTTCTTCGCTTTGCTCACTCAATATGTAAATTAAACGGTATTTCAATGGCAGATAGAATGCGGAAATTGTTGTTAAACGGAAAAATGCTCATCAAGTTGATTATGATCTGAACGGGATTTCTTTTTTAAGTTTGCCCGACATGAGGAAGACTTTGAAAGCAAATTTTTGGTGCATAGTTTGGAAGTTATTATTAAAATAAAACTAAACTTTTTATGTGTAAGCGGGATTTTTAAAAGGGGTTTTAGGAGGTTTTTGGAAGGTTTTTGGTGCAGGTTTTTTGTCTTGTGTCATGTATTCTTTTTTTAGACCTTTAAAATATATTTTCAGATGGTTTTTAAATCAATTTTTGAGTTGAGTTTTAAGTCCGTTTTCGAAGCATTTTTGAGGTTTTTAAAGGGACTTTTAAATGTTTTTATATAAATTTGTAAGGCAGTTTTTAATACAGTTTTTAAGTCGGTTTTAGGGGTGTTTTTTATTAAGATTTTCGAAGCAATTTTTTAGGCGTTTTGCTTCAGTTATTTTGTTGGTTATGTCGGATGTTTTTATAAAGGTTTGAGTAACGGTAACTATTGAGCATACTTGACCTTTTTTTGAAGCGTTTCTTGGTGACTTTTGTAAAGGTTTTTGAGACAGTTTTGGTTGTTTTTGTGGCTATTCCTAAGCCAGTTTTTGAGACTGATTTTTATAAAACTTTGGGGATGTTTTTGTGGCTATTTTTAGGATGGAAAGATCTAAGTAAAGTACCTGAAAATATATTAACCCAAATCATTTTGCAGAAAGTGATAACCAAAGAAGCACTCAAACTATCATAAACATGTACAGATAATTTTCGAAAGCCTTTCGCTCAACCGCCCATCAATTAAACCATTTCAATATGTTTCATGCAACAATATTTCGGAGTGATGGCACTTCAAAAGCCCTGGTTGCTCGCAACTTACCTTGCAATTGAATTTTACGGAAAAGTTCCAAACCCTAGCTCCCGAACTTGGCAATTGGCAAACGGGAGAATCAATCAAATTGCCGTAACTCAATGCCAAAGCGATTTGCCGGCAAAATCAATCATAATTACTCCACGTTGCCGAACATAGCGATTCGAATCAATTTTGGCTTGAATTCGTATTCGAATTTGGTCAATACTTTGCACAGAATAACACATAAGCACTTTTGTAATTAAATGCGTTAACCAGATGGACTGCAGTGGGCCCTTGGCCCTAGGGCCTGGACACTGAATCCTGGCACTGCGGCATGCAGCCGTCGGCCGATTCCGTTTAGATTGCCGCGCTCTGCCGGCTGGCAAACATTTCAATTAGACAAACTTAAACTCGAAATTGATGGGCCTAAACCTCAAACGGCCGGGCTGGGGTCTGGCCCAGACCGGAGTGGAGTAAAGGGTGTGGCTAAGGGCCGGGTCCGGGTCCGGCAGCCTGGCTAAAACGCAAAATGCCACGGCAATGAAGGCTCATTTCCGCAGACCCACACACAGAAACGCGAGCTTACATAAAGCAAGCGTAGCCAAAGTTGTACACTGTAAAAAATAGGGATTCATGGAATTTATTATTTAAAAATTAACAATATGTTTTACAAATTAGTTTGCTATTTTAGGTATCAAAATTATGATTGCATTCTCATAGTATTTATAATACCTCGCTTTACGGCCGTTCTATATACTGCATTTCGGTATAACGGCTCTCTTTAAATGAGGCACCTTTTGATTTTTTGCCTAAAATGTTTCGCTATAACAAAAGTAAAACTTTTCGATGTCACTAAATATCAAGAATATTTCATTTTACGGCTTTTCGTTTTGCGTCCAAGTTTCGAGGTATGGGCGTATATTCTATATATAATCTTACCAAACAAGATAAATTATTAAAAGACATATTTAAAAACATTCTTCTGTTTTTTAAATAAAGTAAAAATAAATTATCATAGACTTAAAATAAATAGAAAACAATAAAATAAGTAGAAATGTTTTAAGTAGTCTTAAAATAAATAGAAAATGTTCCAGTAATTAAAAACTGATCAAAGCAAAGGCTAAAAGTATGCAATGATATACTTAATAGCAAACTTTTGGGTGGTTTCAAGTGATTTTAAATATTTAATTTAAAAAAATGCAATTATATTCGTACTCAAATGAAATACCTATATCCTTTTTCCTAGTGCACCGTAAACCCAAAGCCATACCATCCTTTGCCACCGACCGATTCTCATTTGATTTTGTTTATTTGCAGAGGTTCTGTCGCCGCACCGGCCGCCGGCCCCGCCCACCGAGTACTTCCAGTTCCACGTGGGCGGCTATGATCCGGCGAATTTGCTGCGACCGAATGTGGATGCACCCGCCCTCGAAGGCTACATCGGGTGTGTGCGGGGCCTGAAAATCGGGGCGCAGTTGATCGACTTGGCGGAAATCAATGAAAGGAATATAGCGCCCAGTAAGTAGGCAGTATAAATCAATTTTCACTGAGTGCACTTTCGGGTCGGGTCGGGTCGGGTCTCCTCCTCCTCCGACTCTAATTCATTGGCCACCCCGCTCCCGGCTCCACTCAGCGTCTGCGGTTGCGACTGCGGCTAGTTATGTGGTTGCATCTGTGGTTGTTGCAACAGGGCGCCGTCTAACTTAATATGCATGCAATTTCCGTTAAGTGCTGGCGACTCCTGCGAAAGTGGCGATAGTGCAGGAGCTGCAGCTCCAGCAGGCATTGGAGATGGCCTAGCCACTTTGGGGCCGCGCCAAGATTAATGCCAATGCGATAAGCTGCGAGCCCACATGGCGTATGATTTATGCGGCCACGCATCGCGGAAATTGCAACCTGACTTTGATGCGATTAAGCCCAGCCACCGTCAAAGTAAATTCTTTGACTGAAAATTTAGGAGTTTGGATTTAGAGTTGGCATTAAAGGTAGAGGCCACTTATTGAGATGCTTTTGTGGAAAGTTCTTAGAAAGATATTCTTCTTGATTTTATCAAAAAAACCATTTAACGTTTTTTATTCCTTTTCGAACTAAATTGAATATTTTTAAAGAGGAAACTATATGGGCAGTAAATTATATATTTTTTGTCTCTAAAAATATAGCCTTGTTTAACATTTAAAACCCTCTAAGTCTTATCTTTTTCCCAACCTCCTTAATATACATTCCCTTAATTCCAGCCCAGGAAGGAGTCCTGCCCAACTGCCAGATCAAATGCGATGCGGAGCCTTGCAAGAATGGCGGCACCTGCCAGGAGCACTTCGCCGAGCAGGTCTCGACCTGCGACTGCGAGCACACCAGCTTCCTGGGCGAGTTTTGCTCCGAGGAGAAGGGAGCTGACTTCAGTGGCGAGTCCACGCTGCAGCGCAAATTCGAACTGCTGCCGGGCACGGGTCGCGTTGACTATGTGCGCCTGCAGCTGGCCTTCTCGTCGTTCGACCTGCGACGCGCCAACCGCATAATGCTGCTGATGCAGACGGCGGCGGAGCGCAGCTATTACCTTCTGCTGGCCATCACCTCCGATGGCTACCTGCAGCTGGAGGAGGACCGCGACAACGGGCGTACCATGGGTGCAAGGATCGATCGGAATTTCCTGAACAGCGCCAGGCACTCGATCTACTATCTGCGGAATGGGACCCAGGCGCAGCTCTACATAGATCGCGAGCAGGTGCCGCTGACGGAGTTTGCCGCTCGCGTCCTGACTACGGGCGGTGAGGCGGGCTCGAATCGCGTCCAGATCGGCGGCATCAACAGCACGGACTCGCGGTTTGCTGTCTTCAAGAGCTACAGCGGCTGCCTGTCGAGTGAGTGTCGTAAATTTAATCCCCGTCCGCCATTAATATCTTTTCGGTCTCATCAAGTGACGCCGCCCTGCATTCCATTCACTGAACAAAAAGTAATGAAGCGAGAAATATAAATAATAGTTTAGTTAGAGAAAAATATAAAGAAGTCGAGGAATATTTTAAGGGTCTCTTCCTGGGAATCAATTGAATATACAAATCTTTAAGGTACTAGGAAAGTGAATAGTAAAATCGAAGGCCACAGAATGATCCAATATCTAAACCTTCTTCGCTCTCTAATATACCCCTAATAGGGGTCTCAAAATATTGTTTATTATTCAATTTTCCTTATCCAGGAAAATGATATAGTTAATCTCCCTTAATAGTTATTTTTTTCTAGTGTTTCGCCTCTTTACTCTGGCAATTTTATGAACTTACTGAGCTGAGCGAGCTCTCAAAATGTTTCGGCAAGGGGATAGTGCCGGCGGGTTGGATGAAGGAACTCTGCTACACATTGTTGACCAAAAAATTAAATTTATTCGCTGCCATAAAAAGTCATTTCCGTGGCCATGGCGTCGTTGCCATAAATTCTGTCAGTTTTTGCTCTCAAGATTTACAGTGCCTCATATTTAAATTGCTGCTTGGCTGCCACTCTAAACCGCAGCACAGTGGCCAACACTTTGATTAAAAATTCACCCATGATCATTCTCTTTCCCCGCCTTCTTAAATATAACAGCTATTTATAGTGCCACGCCTACACCACATGTGGCGGGGATGAAAACGTTCTCGTACTCGATCATCATCCCATTAAAGGACCTTTGGAAAGGCGATAGTTTTGGGTCATAAAATAAGGCGTATTTAGCAAGTTGGTACAGTGGGAAATATTTCGTAAAATTGTGGGTTTTGGAAAATATTTAAATACTATTATTTATTTATTTAAGTATTAAGTATAAACTGTTATGCTTATATTCTTTCTTTCTTTCAAAGAGCAGAATTTTTGTTAGCGTGCATAGCTTTTAAATTTATAACTATTTCTTATTGGATTTCTTATAGGCTAAACACGTTTTTAAAATATTATAAGGGACTCCACTGTTTAAAGTTCAGTTTAAAAATTTCTACTTAAATCAAAATATCTGATAAAGGTTATACAAATTAATTTAATTTCCAAAACCCCCTAAAAGTGAACTATTAAATATAAAAAAGTATTGTTAAGGAAGCTATAACCTTCTAAAATTAACTTGCATAATGTTCTCCCAATATTTAAAGCCCAATGTCATTGTCAGAATAATTAAATAGCTTGCTTTGACCTTAATTATAACCTTGCACATACTTACAACATTCCATTAATTTGCCAAATGAGAAAAAGGAAAAAAAGACGAAAACAAAATCAAAGAGCAGGGTCGTCGGGGGAGTTTACCGATAGGCATTAAAATTTTTATTGCTAATTTCGGGACGCGCATAAAACACGCACGAACGACTTGCCACGGGTCCTTGTAGCTCCAAGCTCGGAAGCTCGGAAACCGAACCGAAAATTCGGCCAAGTCAAGCCAAAGCAATTCCAATTTCCACTCGCCGTCCACACACATTTGCATTTCAATTTGAATTAATGACCAATACTAATGAAAATTTCACCCCCGACCGCAAATTGGGTAAACCAACTGCCCACCACCACCACCCACCCGCAGACATCTATATACAGGTGAACGGGCAGGTTATGAAGCCACTCGAGGAGTACATGCTATTCACCAAGTCCGGCGCCGACAACATAACGGTCATCAATCCGCAGGGCGTGAGGAGCGCCCAGTGCAACGCCAAATTCGATGTGAGCGAGCAGCCCACACAGGAGCCCATGGTCAACGTCAGCATGGTGAGTGTAGCACCTGGAGAAATACCTAGGAGAAGCGTATAATAAATGGATAAATCAGTGTCCAAAAGTGGCTTTAATATGAAGATTGGGAGACTGAAAAGACTTGAGTAAAAAACTATTTTCTGCACTAAAAAAAATATTTTAAAATGGGTAAACAACTCAAGAAAATATGGAAAAGGGTATCCGAAAAATTAAAACCTTCCACCAATTTAAAAGCGACTTAACCTAAATTTTGTAATGTAATTTATTATAATTATGTTTTAGTATATCAGGAAAAGTGTAAATTAATCTTCTTTATTTTATTAAACACTTTAAAATGTTCCTTAATTCCATGAGGCCACATTTTATGCATTTTTCCAAGTGCACTGAGCTGTGCCCAGTGGGTGTAAGACAATCGGATTATTCGAGCAACCAGGCGACAAATTGTGCTAATGAATGCCCACTCGCAATTCCAATCCCCTCTGCCCCCACAGATCCCAGAGCCATGGGTGGAGGAGCCGCCCGCTCGTGTCCCGTACATTCCGAGATTCGTGTATGATGAGAACAAGCAGGAGGACTCTACGCAGGTCGTCTTCCTCACGCTGACCAGCGTCTTTGTCATCATCGTGATCTGCTGCCTGCTGGAGGTCTATCGCAGCCACTTGGCCTACAAGAAGCGCATCGAGCGCGAGACGGACGAGGACATCATCTGGTCCAAAGAGCAGGCAACAAAGATGCACGAGTCGCCAGGTGTAAAGTCCGGCCTGCTGGGCGGTGTGACGGCTGGCTCGGGTAACGGCCTGCCGCCATATACCTATAAGGCGGTAAGTAATGAACTCAAGATGCATTAACTTTGACTTGCCTCTCCTATTGTGCACTGAGAAGAATAGTTCAATATTTTAATAGAGCCCACCATGATTTTGAACTTCATTTTAAGAGTTGTTAAAGTCCAAGAACGATCAAATCATACACAATAAATAAGATTTTAATATTCCAAACTCAAGATATTTATTTTAATATTTTTATACTACCTTTAAATATTTTTTATGTGCCTCTCAGCTGCCGCAAGAGGATAAAAAGCCTGGAAATGGCGCCCCCTTGGTGGGCATCTTGAAGAATGGCAGTGCCACGCCCTCGCAGCCTGGTACGCCCACTGCCCTGTCCAAAAACGGAGACATTGCCTCCCGCATTGAGGAGGAGGAAGAGGAGGAGGATGTGGCCACTGTGGAGACAGCAGTGGATAAGGGAAGCGACGAGGAGCAGGCGCCAAAGGAGACCCCGTCGAGTGAAGTGAAAGATGTACAGTCTCATTCACCTGAACAGCTGCCGACGGACACCACGGATGCCTCTGCCTCGGCAAATGGTGCGTCCACATAAATCAGTGAAAATCCATTGAATTATGACCAAATTATACTTGGTCAATCACACTGAAAACAAATTTTGGGGATAATAAAATTATGGAAAAATAATTCTATCAAATTTAAGATGTAACTTTAATGTAAGAAAAATGTATTATTTAATTTTATAAACATTTTTTTCTTACCTGTGCAGCTTCCAAGGAGCCTCAGCCTGCGACAGAGCCTCCAACACTGCCGTCCACCGCACAAAATGGACAGTTCTCCCCGGCCGATGGACTGGGCCAGGGAGCAGGGGATGTGCTAGTGGAGGTGCCGAGTCTACCGGTAAGCAGAGGCCCCACTGTACCCAATGTACCTACCGAAAACCTTATTCGAATGGCGCCGCTCGTCACAATCAGCGAGACCAATTTGCATGAGTTGGGCTGAGGGACGCGGCCTTGGCATTGGCATGTAAATAACACCTACACCTACACCTAGACATAACATCCACCCGAACACACACCCCCACCGCCCCAAAAATACACAGAAATCACAAGTGGAAGAGCATGTCATTACATAATGTAGGCGAGTAAATGGCCTGCAAATACATAGGCACACAGCTGTAAGGCATGAAAATGCATCATTTGCAAATGCAATCGCAAGGACATCCCCGAAGACAAACACACACATACGATAATATACACACATGAGCACTAATATTTGGACTGTCCACGGGGGACATTAGTAGTCAGGACATTGGATAAACAAAACGTTATAATGTCAAGTGCAATCAGGGTTACACACGAAGGCCGGGAAGCAACTGTAATTGTCACTCCTGGGGATTAGCTGAACACAGAGTATTAATAATCTGCATTGCAATATTTTCAAGCTTATATATTTTGTATATGATTAGTATGATTATATGAAACGAGTAGCTATTGAGTTTTTAATTTTTTTAAAATATTTTATACATGTTGTCTTAGCTACTAACATTTATAAATAAAAGAAATCGGATTATTCTTTGAAGATTTTAAGCAACAAGCCCACATTTTTTTGTTATTACATAGGACAGCTTGATTATATAAATTTGCTAAATAAGCAACCTAAAATAAGTAAGTCTTTTACATTTTTCTCTAATTTGCTTTATTTGATTGCGAAACTTGTAAGCATAAATTTAGAATTATATTAGGAACATTAATATAAATGTTATGTTGTTATTAAATGAATAATTAATCAGACTTGCGTCTATACAAACTCTTAAAGAAGTGTTAATGAAAACAGAATGAAAATATTGGGGAAATAATAGGTAAATCCTTTATATTTGTTTTAATTGCTTATTATAATTGTAGTTCCTGTATTGAGGAATATCGAAAATAAAGAAATACTTTATATTTGTATGGTCTTTTGCGTTGCCCTTTTAAAAATGTAAACTCCAGTGAAGTCTTCAATTTTGAATATAGAAAGAATCAGTTAATTGTTACTAAATCATTAAATCATTTAATTAATGAATAAGTACCTACAAATTGATTTTGTAATTGAAAAAAGGAAAGATTAAACCCATACCTGACACCTACGGACTATCCAAATATTCCGTAGTTCGCATGACCCTACTAAGTATTATAAATATTACCTTAGTGAAGCGCCTTAGCTTGTTTACTCTGCCTGGTTGCATGTGTATCTGCCTGGCGGCCATCATCAACTCCGGAGAATGTTCCGTTTAATTAAATTGCATTTAATTAAATTTAACTAAATAAACAAAACATGGGAAAATATTTTCTTCACTTGCCGTTTGCATTATGGAATACACCGACAAACATTTTGCGTGATTTTTTTATTCTTTTTAATATTTAATCGATAATTGCAATATAATGGTAACGTTCCTCTGTGTTATTTGTGTGTGCCGTTTTAATTGTTGATATTGAATGCGCTTATGATGTGACGGTTTAATTAAATTTAACACAAACCAACCATAGGCATACAAAAATGAGGAGGGAAATTCAAAAAAATCAGAATGCGGAACTATTGACAATTGACAATTGGATTAAAGCAACGCGAACCGAACGAAATTGGCCTGGTCAATAGACTTTGGCCAGAACAAAGCTTTTCCCAGTCGAGTCAATTCAATTATTTCTCAATTATTGTATAAGCCGATTATTGGCACTATCAAGTTAAATGAATTAATTGCAGCGAAGGCGATTGATGGAGTTATCCCAAAAAAAAATGCCATAACCTGAGGGTTGATAAACTGTAAAAATATCTAGACTGAAATTATTTAAAGGATGCTAAAGGTCATGATAGAGAATCCTTTGAATAATTTATTTTAATTCAATTTTCTCCGACTTTAAAACACGTTGTGCGTGTAAAATCTAGCCCTAAGCGTTGGTGGCTTATCTCTCTCTATTTTAAGCCCTAAATAATTAATTTTAATTCCGTTCAAGGGTCCTGCTCAAGCCAACTCTTTAAGTTGGAGCATAATACTTACTCTTTCGAAGCATTTAATGTGTGTTAAGGGAACTCTTAAACGCTGGCCACTTGATAGTTTTTACATGCCCTGCGAAACTTTTCGATTTTTGTGTGTGGTTTCTCCTTGTCTTATTCTGCTCTCCCCCACTTTTTTCCTTTCTATATTGGCCAATTCTTTTTCCTTTGTTAGCTGGCGCAAAAAAAAAGAAGAGCCAACAAAATGAATCCTTTTGGTTGGCTGTTGTGGCCAGGACAATTTCTTAAGCGGCATCAATGCAATTCCTTGCCAGCGGCAGACGCTCCCCTTGTTCGGTTTCGGTTTTTCGCAGCCAAGCCAATTGTCTAAAATGTTATTTAATAGAAAAAGTGCTCTGCACAGCACAAAAGTTAAAATACCTCCGCACAAAAATAAATTGAACTGCATTCGGGGGCGAGCTTATTGCAACTGGTTTCTTTGTTAAAAGAAAGGGGCCAAAAGACATTTGCCAAATGAATTTGCGTTAAGGCAAAGCAGGGAAATGAAAGCCAGAGACAGGGGAAAGTCTCAGCACGGAAAAACTTCTTCTTGTGATGAACTTTGGCCTAACAATAACAATTGTTGCAGGCCACAATTTATGGGCCCATGATGGGTCAGTTGCAGCACTCAAAATAAATGTCGGAATTTAAGATAAGATATTCTAGATTATTGAAAATGCTGTCGAATTGAATTTTCTTATTTATATATTAAGTTCCTTGTTAGTGCTGTTCTATCTTCAGTAGTAATTTGCTTATTTACTTTTTTATTTTAACTAACTTCAGCGACACACCGCAGTAAATAGGCCAATTAAATTGCCTATTTACTGCGGTGTGTCGCTGAATTCCGACTTGGGAACGCCATGCAACAACTTGTACGCTTCAATATTTGAATTAGAATTTTATTATTATAACAATATCTTATCTGATTTCGAAGCTCTAAACTAAGTTTTTCTTTATTCGAAAATGTTAAAAAAATCACTAAAATTCCCAACGGGGTCTAGCTGCAAAACAGCTGTTTATCCAAAATTGTGGTTGTCCTATATTTTTTTTAAGTTTCAAGACTTTAGTCTATGATTTTGGAATGCATTTTGCTTACGTTTTTTTTTTTAATTTAACCTTTTTTTAATAATAAAAGATTATTTACATATTTATAATAAATTATATTTATAATAAACATTCTTCTGACATGTTTCCTTAATATATTCTCTAAGATCTCAGATATTTTCCCAGGTGGAGATGTTATATCTCGGTCTTCTTGCTTATCAAGTGCCGTGTCCATGATTTATATAGATTGTATATGCATGCGGGGTGACCAGAAACTCTTGGGCCAGAAACTTAAGACAAAAACCTTCAACTAAGCAACAAACGCGGCAAGAACTTTCAACTTTTGCATCGACTTTTCGGCACGCCCAAAAACAAACTTCTGCCGAAGCTCGAACTTCGAACTCCCTTTTTCCGTCGCCCTGCTTTCTGTAGGAAATTGGAAAAGCAAAATATTGAACTTATTGGCTTTTATGTAGTTTTAGCTGGAAAAGTGTCTATCTAAGGGGGTCCCGGGTCGGTCGCATGTTACTTTTGAGCTTACTTAGCATGTACTTTGTCTGGGCTTAAGCTGCACCCAAATTGAATTTTTCCCGCCAATCGCTGCACATTCAAATCTGGGGATGAATTTTCCTAGTTTTTCCCACGGCGACGGCGACAACGACACCCGAAAAATGGCTAAAGTTTCCAGAGCGGAAAGTGCGTGTGGCATTGTCTAGGCCACCTCCCAACTCGCTACAAACTCGCCTCCCCTCCCCTGCCGGAATTTTCCACATTTCCACTTGACTTGCGGCGTCTACGCGAGCCTGATTGCAAAGCAACCGAAATTGAAGCGCACTCTAAACTTTTTTCCTGCCTCAAAATCAAAAAGTTTCGCTTACCCAAAAAAGAGGGGGTTGAGGCTTGGGTGGCAGCTCCTTCAAAAGGGGTTAATACAGTGCACGATGGCCCGGAGGAATATCCTTTTTAAATTGGTAAATGATACAGCGTTGACTTTTAAAAATTAATTTTGATTAATGGATTTTGTTTAATCAGAGAAACATTATTATTGGTTGTCATTTAATGCATTTTAAATCACAAAAAATCGTTAAATAAATCACTCAATGAAATGATGTCAGGTTTTAATTTTTTAATTAATTTGTCATTGGTTTAAATATTATAATTATTTAGTTAATTAGTTATATTCAATTTTCTTTATTTGATAAGAGTAATCATCAATATATTCAGTAAATATATTAAAAGCCATTTTCTGAGAATTAATGAATATAATTCACGGAAGAGAACCTTAAACCTTTATTGCTCTTATTAATTAGGACATTGAAACTGCGTTCAAAAAATATTTAACAATATATTTCCTATTAATATTGAGATTAAAAAATTATCTTTTTAGTTTTTTAATAGCTTAGAAGATAAGCCAAGAAAATTTTAAAATATTAAATATTAAATATAATATTTAATTTATAGATCCTCCTAAATATAAATTGCATTACCAAGTCTCTACTGTGGTGAAAGTCGTACGTTGATGCCGGAGCAGCAGCTTTTGTTTGAACAGCACCAAAAAGTGCAAGTGCCAGTGCCTCAGCTGGTGGCTGTTGCTGCTTTTGCTCCTGTCATGCATGCCAAGTTTCTTTTTTTATTCAGAAATGTTTGTGGGCGTCTTTTGCACTTTTCTTTCATCTTCTGCTGCTTGGTTTCTTCGGCGCTTTTCCAGCTTTTTCCCTCTCCGAACTACTGCTGTTCATTTGGGCCTGCCGCAAACGCAGCACGCACTTAACTTTGCCAGCTACCACAATGCTGCGGTGAAACTCATTACGAGCTTAGAATGCAAAAACGAAACCCCAGCCCACACACAGTTGCAGCAACAACATAGTCAGCACAGGCGAAAACACCCAGAAGACACCCAAAAGAACACCCAAAAGAACACCCAAGAGAGCACCTAAGAGAGCACCCAAGAGAGCACATGCAGGGGCCATCACACAGATTTTGCCCTCAAGTTTTCTATAAATCTTAATGAAGGCAAAGAAGCCAAAGCAAGCTAATGATGTGTAAATTAAAATGCAGTCCAAACTTTAATAAATAAAAGGGTGTGGGGATGTGATATTTACATATGAAGCCAAACAGTTTTAGTTTAACTTTCAATCAAGGAAATCTCTTTCTATTTAATTAGATATTCACTCGCAGGAAGAACAAGATAAATATTTGATTAAAAGCTTATATAAAATATTTAGTTTTTAATGTAGAAATTGTTATGGAGAGATTTTTAAAATTGAGCATTGTAATGCATTTAATATTCTTCTTATACGAAAAATAACCCAAACAACTTCATGATTATGTTTGCAGTTTTCCAGTTATAATTTGCCATTTTCCCATTTTAATTAGCCAACTTATGCCAAGGCACATACATGTTTTGTCATTTTTTGTATCCTACTTGGGTTTTGCTTGGATGAATTACAACGAAACGAGTAACGAAATAATTGCTCGACAAGTGAACAATGGACTTGCACACAATACTCAGCAGGGCTTCGGGGCTTCATCTGAAATTCCACACTTCAATGGGTGTCCTTAATTCTGGGAAAATTCGAGCGAACAATAAAGTCAGACAGAGGATGCCGAATTTAATTTGTGACAGCAAGAGCCACAGTCAAATATGCAAATCGAATTACTAACAAGTGAGCAATATGTGAAAAGAATTTCGTTCCGCGCATGTTAATTAAAAAAGAACGAACAAACTATGCATGATGGTATGTCAGCGCATGCAGCGACAACAAAACTAATCAAAGAAAAAATCTTTTCAAAAGGAATGTCCTTACCGCACGAAGAATATATGTATATAAAATATTTAAACCGGGATGAAAAAGTTTTTAATAAAAAGCAATTCGAAAACATTTTTGCACTTTGACAGCAGCAACATGAAATTCAAAAGCAGCAACAGCCGTTGCAGCAACAGCGACAACTGCCGCAAAGAGGAGCGAGCTCAAAGCGGCGCAAGCCAGGATCCGGGGGTAACGGAGGTCCTGGCGGGGCATCAGCAGCAGCAGGTTCTGGTCCTGTCGCGGGACCGGCAACAGTGCGTCGACAAGTTTCTTGGGGCCCGCCAATCGTGGCCGAAACGGATGTGGACTTGGCCAGCAACTCAAACGCGAGCTCCAGCTCGAGCAATGGCAATCGCAAGGCGGGCGGCAGTGGCGGCGGCAAGCAGAATGGATACCATGGCGTCAATAGAAGGGCCACAACAACGAGGAACTGATGGGAAAGCGAAACGAATGCAGAAATTGTGCCCGAAAAAAATATGTATAAAAGCATAAATATTTAGACGAATTGATGGCAAGACAGCAAAAACAACGGAAAACAGGTCTGAATAAACAAAGCGCCAGGCAGCCGAGTTGAGAGCCGAAAACAAAAGCAATTTGTATAAATAAAAGACAAAGTCAAAGTGCGACAGAGACAAAGGCAAAACAAATAATATAAATTGAAAAGAGAAAAGTCCTTGGATTGTTGTATAAAGAAAACTGTCTGCCCATCGACATGAATATTCCTCAAAAATGCGACAAAACTTTCTTTCCTTGCACAAGCAATTCGGTTAAATATGTCATTCTCTTGGCATGGAATTTAAGACTTTGGTTTAAATACAATTTGAACCAAAAACCAAAAAAAGGATTCATTCCACACCAACCGAAACTATGCTTAGAATTAGTTAGATAAACGTTTTTAAAAATATATTTTTTGATTCCATTTAAAGGCTTAGGTTAAAGCGCATTAACCCCAGCGAAGAGGAAAGCTTTATGATTTAAGAAAAATGTTAGGATAGCTGTGAATGTCCTTAAAATTCATATAGAATTTTTTCGAAAGTATTTTAAAGTGAATCTTTTAAAATAAAATACAGGAAACACATCTAAAAATAATACAAACCCTCTGCGAACTCATAAACTTAAATGTAAATTGATATATTGTACGGTTAAGCTGAAAATTGCTTTTGTACAATTTTTGCTGTAAAAAAGAGAGGCGAAAACTTGCCTCCATTAAGTTTTAAGAACTGCACAACTTTCATTCTTTCCGTTTTTGCACTTTTCCTTGTATTTTTGCTTTCTTCTTTTTGTAAATTTCATTCTTGCTGTGTGATATACGAAGGTAATAAAAGTTCTTTGGGCAATGAAGCCAACTGAGGGCGAAATGAGAACACAACTTTAACTTGTTTCATATTAAATGATGAGAAATTACGCAGAATAACTCGGCCATACATCAATTCATTTAAATGCGTTTATTAAAAAACTTTACCCCCGACAAACTGCTGACGACAACGGGAGCAACATCATCGAGATTGACGCCGCTACAAGGAGGCGATGAAGTCAGGAGAAGATGGAAAAAGTAAAGCGCACATAATGGCACTCCAATATGCGAGGAAAATTGGGGGGGGGAAGGAAAAACAGGGAAAATGTGGGGTAAATGGGTATATATAGTGTGTGTTATGGGGCCAGCAGAGGGGCTTTTATCGGGGGAGATGTGCTGGCCAACAGCTTGTTAGTGGCTTTGTTGGTCAGTACTTTTAACTAATGTGTTTTGTGCGACCATAGAAAATCTCAAGAACTCATACGCGCACACATGCACTGGATCTTTCACATACTTGATGTACTTAACGTTGGCACTGGGAAAAAAATAAGTACCCTCGAAGGACTTATTTACAGCTTTGGTTAAGGGTCACTTTATCTACAACCTCTGGATACTTTTCGTGCATTCTTAAATATATTTTCGATATTACTAAATTAGTTAAACAATTTTATGCACTGGTTATGGGTAAAATGTATTATTAAATATTAATTAACAATATATTTTCATATTTAACTTTGACGAGAAAATGGTGTTTAAATCAGAAAAGTTTTATGAACTTCAATAATAAAAAGGTAATCCCATAAAACAATAAAATACAATTTACTTATAAAGGTGTGAGAAGTAAATTCGTAAAAACTCCTGACTTGTTACTGGGTTCCATATATTTTTCCTCAGTGCACTTCTCCCTAACTCCCCTCAGCTCGAAGGGTGCCAGCGGAACCGCAAAGTGTTTGTGCGAGAGAAGAAAAGGGAGCACACGCACATATAGCTAGTCTGGCGCTGGGATTCCCTTGAGCTCCTTCAGTTTCGGCTGCTGGCTGCATAAAATAACCGCATAAAATGTCGTTAAGTATAACGAAATTGAGTCTGCACATAAATTCAGATTATGAGATTAAAATGTTGTGATTTTCGCACATACATAGGAGCCAGAGCCTGAGCCAGACCCGGAGCCGGAGCCAGAACACAACCCTTTTCATAATGAAACCCAAAAGCGAACGCCAAATATTCCGGATGGAAAATGCCCGGGAATAAGCAATGGTAGCCGTAGAGCCCCATCAAAAGTGGCAACAACATCAACAGCAGTCAGGCCAATGTAATGAGTTTATATCGGCCTTTTGCCCTTAAGCATAAATTTATGAAAAAACAACAACGGGCGTGGCACAGTGGCGTAAAACCTGAGATGAGATTATTTAAATCGGAAAGGAAGTTCCTACTGAATAACAAGTTTTAGGTGCTATTTATATTGTTTTCCTTTTATACTAATAATATTATAAATAATAACAATTGATTGGTATTATTTTTAACTCTAAATAGAGTAAACAAGGTAAATATAAATGAAAATATATTTAAAAGAAGCTTATTTCTCAAAAAACTTTTTTTTTTAGAAGTTAATTATAGGCTTCAAGGCTTTAATTGAGTTCTTAGGGAAAATTCTTAATTAAAAACCCTTTACAAAATGTTAAATGTGATCAAATCTTTTCTTAAATTGAGTTCTTAGGGAAAATTCTTAATTAAAAACCTTTTAAAAAATGTTAAATGTGATAAAATCTCTTCCGATCCACTGTGCTTCAGCCGAATAATAAAGAAGTTGCGGTTGCGGCCGGCGATCAAAGTCAAATATTTGGCTTGGCTGTTTACAAATTGGGTCAGCTGGTCATTTGTGCTGGCCGTAGGCTATACTACGAAGCCCCCTCTAGGCCGCCCCTGGCTGCTGTTTTTCAACCCCTCCTCAAAATGTGAATTTCCCGAAATAGAGTGAGAACCGTGGCGGGTCTCGGGGAATGCTATCAGCTGTCGCTTCATTATGACGCTAATTGCCGGCCACGTTGACCAAAGGGCGATGGCAAAAGGATTAGCATCGTCATTGCAAAGTGAGAAGGGAATCGATGAGACCGCAGAATCAGGACGAGCAGGACAAGCAGGAACATGCGAAAGCAGGACCATCGGTCACTTGACTCATAAACAGTTTAGTTAGGACTTAATCCGGCTGTATATCCGGATTAACGGGCGAGAACGCGAGCTATTTTTACAACGTTACCACACTTTTTAGGTAATGAATGGGATTACATTTTTTTAATCCACTGCCAGCCGCGAGCTGTAAAAAATCTAAGAGAGAAAAAAAGCGGCATTCAGGTCAGATCCCAGACCTATTGACCTGCGAATACACACGTAAGGGTCTCATGAATGGGCAGGTCAAAAAAAAGTCGGGTATAAAATAGAGCCGAATTTCTGATGCAACCAGCAAACGCAGTTTAGCAATCCAACAGCCAAGATGTGCCTAATCCAGCAGAAAAGCGAGTCCCAGCCAGCCAAGGATTCAGCTCAGAATTCAGGGGAATCACCGTCGCGCTCGCCCACCGCTGCATATGCGATGTTCCTGCACCGCGAGGAGTTGAGACGAAAAAAAATCAACGGTTCTCGCGTTTCGGTGACCAAAATTCACCTAACCAGCGAATTAATCGCAAAAACCAAGCAGAATATCCGGCAGTGTAGCCGCGAGGATCTGGAGATCCTGGCTCGAGAGACGCTCTTCAAGAAGAATCTGCAGCGCCATTTGCATTATCGGAAAATGCAGTTTCAGCAATGGATGATGAACCGAAAGAAGCAGGCAGCCGCCAAGAAAACCAAATGAGTTTAAGGAAACAAGAGTTAATTAATTTAAGAACAGCATAAAGAGTGATAAAATACGATTGAAAATATATGACAAATAAATTTAGGAACATTTATAAATAAATATTTGAATATTTTAGTTGAGAGTAAACGAAATTTTGTGAAAAATATAAACTGTAATATAAATCCAACTGAAACCATTTTCTTATTCTTCTAAATCTCTACCATTTCCCCAATCTGACACTTAATAATATATATTATGAATATTTCTGTACATATTAGACAGAGAAAAAGAGGATGAACTAAAATGGAAAATGGAAAATAGAGTCGTAACGAGCTGAAATAAACTACCAGTTATACACAATCGTTTCAAATAAAATATCTGCGATCCAACTGAAGATTGTGTGTTTGAACCAAAACTAAAACTTAAATTAAACTTCAGTCATTTGTAATGGCAAATCAAAAACGAAAACGCAAATTTCCACTCACTTTCACATCTTATCTTGCCCCGGAAAAAGTGCAATTTTCCATTTAAATATTTGATTTTGTGTCCGTTGTCCTCAACTCCTCCTCTGTCGGGCGACCTGCACTTGTAATGGGTGTAAAAACAAATTTACACATGATTACCAGAAAACCCGGTCGGCAAAACTGCGAACATTTAATACAACTCAAACAAAATGGTGCGTTGCATAAATTTGAACAGGCAGTAGAAGCAGCAGCCGAAGCAGCAGCGTTGTCGTCGCTCGTTGTAGGATTTTTTTTTTGCCTTTTTAGACTACATAAATTTTAATTAAATGTCACTCATACGCCAAGTACGCCGAGCACAGAGACTGCGTGTGAGTGTGCGTGCATTTGAGTGCTGGAGCCAGGGTGTGTGTATGTGAGTGAGTGTCTGAGGGAGCAGGCGACAAATGAATGCACATGGAAGTGGCGCACGAATTACAGTTTATTGAACAGCAGCAGCAGGAGCAATAACAGAAGCAGGAGCAATAACAGGAGCACGGATAAAGACCACAAGATAAGGGAGTGGAGTGGAGCTCATCGAGAGCGAAGCTCAGAAACAAAACAGGACACCAAGGAGCAGTGATGGCAACTCGCAGCTGGGAATTTCTAAAATTTTAGTAGCACTTGGCTAAGAATACTTTTGTGCTGATATCCTCGAAAATTGTATAAAAGAACCCTTTTCTTTTACCTATATAAAATATAATTAAGTGAAACATCTGTGGTGAGAATTTGAATCTCAAGTTTAAGGAGACTTTCAGTTTAGATAGGAAACTTAAATTAAACTTCAGTCATTAATACAAACAAAATATAGGGGCTTGGGAAGGACGCATTTTTATGTCAAGAATATGTTCCTCGACTTCCTATGCTAACCAGTTCAAATTTATTTAAATGCTGCCTATGATAATATTATAAAACACTTTCTCATATATCAGTTGTCCTTTTATTGCTTTAATGAAATATAAAAATAATATAGAACATAATTTTTCCTATGCCGAATATCGACGATAATCCAATTACCAAAAATTCAAAGTCAGCAGCCAATTGCCGTGGTTGGTTTACCAGCTTGCTCTAATTATGTTTCTGCTGATTTTGTCAACTTTTTTCGATTTTTTTTGTTGCGTTCCTAGTCCAGTTTGTTTGTTTCCAGTGGTGGCATTTTCCTTTTTCGTGCATTTCCTTCATACAACTTTTACAGCATGCATTATTCATGTTCTACAACAATTGCTTTTGGTCCAGCAACAGACAGTGTTAAGGGCTGTTCCCTGAGTTTAATGAAAAGCCATCATGATGGCCAACATCATCTTTCGCTGCTGCCATTTGGCACTTGAAACTTTTTCAATAATTTTAACATATGTATGCGTTGGTACGGCTTTCTTGATAAATTAACTCAAGTGCAGAATGAAGTGTTTATTGTGCTGGAAAAAAGTTTTTTCGGCCTCCACGCTTAACTTTAGGCGTTGCCAAGTAAGGAAAACAGACGGAAGGAGATGTGTATTTATATATATATATTCTTCTTCGGATTTGCCTATCATCAAACAGTCAGAGATGGCAATTGAAATTAAATATTAATAGTAATATTTTTAAGGAATTAAATCCTTTTTCATATTTATTCTGCTCTTTTAAATCACATAATTTGAGTTCTAAAAACATAAGTAAAGTTTTTCTGGAAGACTGTAATTAGATTTATTATAATCTTAACAGTATGAATAAAATTTAAATTTAATTTAAATTCCACCTAAACACTTCTAAGAATTTAAATTAGTATACAACTCATAAAAAAACACCACGATGTTTCATTTAAAATAGCCAATATTCGGCACAAAAGCCAAAATGTCAGTACTATTAAGTGTAGGCAGAGCAGAACGTAATCGTCATGGTGGCTTAAAGCAATTTGTTATTAATTTCCGCGTTGAAAAGTTGAAAAAAGTGAACTTTTTCCTTCTTTTGTTTCGGCTCTTTTTCGCATTTTCCCCCCTCGTTCCGCAGCTTTTCCTTTACCTCTCGCTGTCTCAATGCCACTTGGCATTCATTTAATGCGAAAAGTTATTGTCGTTTTTTTTCGCTGCCGTCCTTCTTCACGTTGGTGTTGTTGTTGTCGTTTTGTGTGTTGCCACATTAAAACATGGCCCATAATGGTTAACAAGGCATTTGCTTGTTGACCATCGACCAAATGAGCAGCAAAACTTGTGCTTACATTGTTCAACATGTGTAATAAATATATTTTCACCGCGCGCCGCCATCGCCACTCTTCCGAAAGTGCGTGTCTGTGTGATTCTGTTCGGAGTTGTTGCACGGAAAACAAATTAGTGTGTGTTTAAAAATGCATTCAATTACAATTCCAACAGAAAAATATCCAAAAATTATAAATTCTTAATAATATTTTAAGTGTATGGTTAAAAAAGGTGAATCTGCATAATTGTCCGCACCCAAAGAACCACTTGAAATCACAGACCGATCAAGGGCTCAAGTAGTCTAATTATATACTCGCCGACTATCAGTAAGAACTGGTATGAGAAGCATACACACACTTACCTATAAGATTTAAGTATGCCCGAAATACTCGTATCGCCCTCTGTAAAGTACAAGAATGCCATAGCATTCGCGTCGTTGTCAACATATGTACATACATACATGTAACCAAGTGCAACAGCATGTAATGTACACGAATACTCTAGCATAGATAACCCCTAGGTGGAATTGTACATAAGGAATCTGTAACTTGTACATAAGTGGAAACCGCTATAAAAAGGCATGAGCGCCCAACAAAGATTCAGTTCTTAACAAAATACTGTTGTGTTTAGTCAGAGATTCAGGCGGTTAGCGGTAAAAGTTGCCAGTTGAAGTGAGCGGTACGAGCTGCTCCTAGAACAAGCGATATACACTGCCAACATATGGTCCTTCGAGCATAAAGAAATTTTTGCTCACGAAGACTGCCAAACCGATCGGCATACCTTAATCAGTATCCACGGTTAAAAGTCCGCAAGGCGCACTTAATTGAGGGCACTACGGCATAATCAGGAATAAACAAACAAAAACAATAAGAAAATTGTTCCTGAGACTGCTGCGTTGGACAGGAGAGACAATCTACGTGGGACGAACTCAGGATTGGACCGCGGCTTATTTGGAGCAACAGCGGAGATCAACATATCTATAACAGCGTGGGAGAGACCACCAACTAAAAGGATCCAACATCCAAGCGCCAGCGGAGGCTGATTCAGTATCTACAACGAAGTGGGAGGACCACGAAATAAAAAGGACCGACGACAACAACGGGGAAGAGGCTTATGGAGGAATTTCACAAAAAGTTTAACAGAGTGCTTGAAAATTCGCACGAGTTTTGGGAAGCAGCAGCGGAAAAAGGCGCAGGACCACAACCAAAACCGATCGAGGAATATAAGGATCGACAGAAGCGGACCCAAGCGAAACCGGAGAAAAGGAAGAAGATCCGGAGAGCTGGAAAAAAGAAACAAAAGAGAAGAAAAATAAAAGAATTATACAAATTAATAAATATATCGACAGGGTCTTATAAAGTAAAATTAATTAAAGATTTAGAAAACTTGAGAAAATCTGAAAATAAAAAATAAATATACTAAATAAATAAAAAACAAAATCAAAATGGTACATACTTGTACAAGAGAATCACTTAATGCCCTGGGGGCTAGTCAGTCAATGATATACACGCAAATGAAAAAATGGGAAGAGGAAATAGCGCACACAGAAGGGAATTTAGATCACTTGACTGAAGTACAGAGTCAGTGGGAGATCAACATAACGAGTTGCTGAGTAACGCATCGGCCTTTACAGGGGACTATTTCGCCAAGGACGGGTATGGAAGAACGCAAACCGTGAAAAACAAAATTTTGGCAGAACTAAATAAAAGGGCTGCTGAAGAAACGATGAACAATTAAATGTGAAACCAAATGGAAGAACAGGAATTCCGCCTACGCGAGTACCACCAGGCAAGACAAGCGCTGCAAGCCACTTTGAACAAGTAAGAAAGCTACAGTCGACTGTGCTCGACTGTGAGATACCCGGTACCTAAACGTTTGCGCTTCACACTAAAAGGCAATTTAAAATTGTACATACATTATAATCGCCTCTCGAATTAGCTTCCGACCTAAACAATTTAATGTCATACTTAAATATGAACAAGTAAGAAAGCTACAGTCGACTGTGCTCGACTGTGAAACGTTTGCGCTTCACACTAAAAGGCAATTAAAAATTGTACATACATTATAATAGTCTACTTCAATACTTCTTAAAATAAATCTGCTCTCGAATTAGCTCCCGACCTTAACAATTTATTGTCATACTTATGATACATTTTATAGGAAAACATAAAAACCCGCTCGATCGGCGTCAAAAAATGAATTATGTTATTTTTTGTAATTTCTTGCTATATTCTTTTGTCATTTTTTCTGCAGCTGGCACCATTATATCGTCCGCTATATTTTATTCATTTTTTGTATCTATTAACTTTAACCCGAAAATAACGAGTATAGCTTATTTAACGTTTTTTATGATTTTTGAGGGCGGAAGTGGGCGTGGCCCAATTTTAAAACAAACTTGATCTGCGTGCAACAGATTCCAATGTTGTCACCAAATTTGGTAACTCTAGCTCTTATAGTCTCTGAGATCTGTTGTTTCACACGGACGGACAGAGGTTGGCACTAACCCATAATACCATTGTACCCTATGGGTACCGGGTATAAAAATGCGGGAATAGACCCGAAACTACAAAATATATTGAAGATTTCCAACGACTGACGGATAATTTCAAGGAGTTAAAAAGGACAAGTTACCTATACAATTCTTGATGGGTACAAAGAAATAAGAATGGAAAAAAGAGAGAAAGAAATTTGGATGCAACAGAACAAATTCGAAGAACGTCGAGTTGCGGTAAGAGAAATGTGCGGTACGAGCTGCACCTAAGTCAAGCGATGTACGTTGCTACAAGCCTTGAATAAACTTGAATATTTCTTTTTTTATTTTCATACACCCAGAAAAGTTGAGAACGATTTTTTCCCAGAACATTTCTTCTCACTTGATCTCGAATAAGCATTCTTAAAATCGAGAGGAATTTGTTCTCAATTTTGTTATTTCGAGAAGAAACAATCTTGAAGTCGAGAAGAAGTTACTCTTAATCTTGTGCTTTAAGAAGAGGGAGCTGATGGGGAAAAGAGAGCGAAAGACAAATATTGTACTCCGGAGAGATATTTTTAGATTTGGCCACTGCCACACGTATCGTAGTATTATATTCATGTTTTCGACAGAATATTTTTGCCAGACTAGAGCGTTTGGTAAACCGATTGGCTGGCGCGCTGACAGTCCAAGTGTAAAGCGGTCCCAATAAGAAGACATTTACATCGTAAGTTTTAGTAAGAAACTGATTTTATTTAAAACGGTCTCCCTCTTATAGTATATAAGAGATTGAATTCTAATTTTACTCTTATCTATGACCTACTCAGAGGCCGCACATCTGTTTGTCTGAGCGGGGTGAACCTGATACATGGACTTCCGCTGAGTGACCTTTTTGTACATTGTGGAAAATTCTTAAGTGATAATTCGGGTTTGGTCCCTGTACTTGAGATTACAAGTGCACACATGCAACGAACTCAAATATCTGTTTTACATATGAAAAGAACGACTAAATAAAAAGACGTCTTCATTTGCTGAGTTAATATTTCAAACTGAATCTTTATTTCAAAGTCCGCGCTTACGTAGCGGTCATGAGATTCATAAAACTAGTCTTATCGCTAGACCAACGCAGTGGTTGTTTAACCCTAACATAGGAAAAATTCTTGAGTGCGATGGGAAAGACACAGCTATCCCGCACGCATCTATGAAGATATTTTGTGACCCACGCAGGGGCTCAGATTACATATTTGTCAAGTGCATAGATCTGTGCTAGGCCCAAGTGGCCGCTGTTTAGAGATACGTGCACATGCGCTCAAGCAGATCACAGCTGCATCGATTTGTATAAGATAAATACATATACATATGTATATATATATAGAAACGTGTTCATGTTTGAACAACATATGTATCTATAAATAACAGTGTTCGTTCTGAACACCAGGGTTCGATTCCGAGTCGAGGCGAATCAATTGTGTTGTAAAATATAATTTATGTACTATATATAGTGAAATTAAAATAAATATATACAATTCAACTTTACAAATTACATTTATCTACATACAATTAAAATTTACATAATAGGTTTATATACATACATTAACATTGCATATCACATTTATTTTAAATTTTAATATTCATCAATAACGATTCGTTCTTGAAAACGAGATGACCTCTCCTTAAATTAAGAATAATTATTCTCGAAAAACGGTTCTCAGAGCAAGAATTCTTTTTTTTTATTCTGGTATTTTTTTCTTGGCCTACTTTCGAGAAGAAAAATACCATATTCGAGAACGAAAAGAACGGGTTTTTCCCTCAGTGTAGGAAACACGGGCATTATAACAATGCTCACCGAATATGCCATGTCCGTCCGTCCGTCTGTCCATCCGTCTGTATGTCAGTCTGTCCGTATGAGACACTAATTTTCTGTAGCCTTAAAGTTTTGAAAAAAATCGTCTATCTATATTGCTTGTACTTACCTCAAATGGTTAGCCATCGAGTCGCGGGTTCAAGTCCCATTCTTTCAACTTAAATCATTAAAAAGGGCAGATAATACCAACTATACATCCATTTCAGCTACTATGTTCGATTGGGATCGATTTTCTGAGCATAATCATGCAATTTAAAATTATTTTTACTTTCTTCCCGAGTGCCGCCGCCAGGTAATAAATTGTAATATTCCCGCTATGGATGATGATGACGTGGCAAAGTACGGAATGCAAACATATTTGAAATGCGAGCGCCGCGGCGTATGCAATGAAAAATGCCAGAACAACAATGTTAATATGGCTGCCAAAGGATTCAAGGGAGCTTGGGCGGGTGCACTTAAATGGGGGCGTGGCACGTCGAGGGGCCCACCGAAGTGTGTCAGTGTGTGCGCTGCATGAAAGTGCAAGTTTTGCTTATTGTTTCTGCCGCTACCGCTGCTGCTCCGCCAGTAACCTTCAGCCAAGAACAATAAAATTGCGCAAAAAATAAAGAAATGAAACTGAAATGGGTCCCTTGCAAATGGAAAACTATGAAAAGCGACGGCAGCAGCGAATGCCAGGGAAAAATAACACTTTAAATGCGTTCTTCATACCCAAAACAGTAAAAAGTTTGACAGCCTTTCAATAAGCTTTGAACTCGATTTATTTGAATGTTTTAAAGGTGTTTTTATTTTAGGAAATTTCATTAAATTGTATAATAAATATTGCTAAAAAAAAAACGTTGATTGGATATTTTTAAAAGAAAAGCTAATTTAAAGAGGTTCAATAATTTATTTATGATATTAAGATATTTTGCCAGGAAGTTTTTTTTTAAATATCAAGCTCCCAAAGCCCTAGTTTTAGGGAAAACACTCCCAGCTTTTTCCTAATTTCCTTATGCTCAAGGGTATTCCCCAGTCTTTAGTCACAAACTTCTCTCGTTTCTATTCTCCAGATGGGAGTATGTAAATGCATCGCAGTCGCTTGGCCAACACACATTTGCACTTGACTGAAACGCGTTAGCTGCCTTCCTTGCAGTTGATTTTTGGGCTGTTGCCACGCCCCCAGCTCGGGGGAATAGGGGTGGGGCGGTATTGGGGATCGGGGACTAAGGATTTTCGATTTTCGGGGAGATGAGGTACGAGGTACGAGAGCCATGCGGCTGCCACACAAAATCTGTGAAGTGACTGGCGGGTTTCGTGTAACCAAGACACCATCCGGGGACTGGCGGTGCGTCATTGTTGGCCAGGAGACCTTGGGGCCAAGCTTAACGGGCAGCAAAATGGATTTTGGACCGAGTCCAGGCAGGACATGCTCCAGAATCCAGAATGCAATGCACATGCACACAAAGCACTCACAGCCCAGATACACTTGCAAAGTTACCCTGTACTTGCCTCGAAAATGGGTAAAAAGTTCGCAATAGTATGGATAATTTTCTTATATTAACTAAAGCTTATTTTATTTGTCTAAAATGTAGGCTATTTTATTAATTTGAAATGCGAGCCTATGAAATTCTATAAAGTTATTTATGGTATTAGGGTCGGATATTGTTTAGTTTCAATTCTTTCTGTTAATTTCATTTTATTTCGAAATTTTTTTAAAAGTAGTAGTCACACTTTTTGAGTGGGCAAGGATACCTTTATGATCGAAATACTAAAAAATGTTGATCAAATATTTTTATAAGCGAAAATTTTAAATCCTTTTTAAATTACGAAATAAAAAAATATGGCTACACCAACGTATAAAAATAAAAAATAAAAGTTATTTTCCTATCATATTCAGCTGAGATAACATTCATAACGTCGCTAGTATAAAAATTTATAAGTACACTAAACTAAACACTCCACTTGCTTCGCATTTTAGAAAATGCATTATTTTTTGAGAATATTGCTGAAATTTTATAGGTGTACGAACACGCTCATGTCAGGTCCTGTGCATTTATATTAACAACATAAAGTGCCAAGTCACGACAGGTGCCAAAATGCAACACAAAAAATAAAAGCATAAAAAAAGCGAAAAACAGTGCGAACCAAAAAACTTTTCCCAGGACCAAACGCAGCTTGAATAACCCGCCACCCTTTCGTCCCCCTGCTGTCTGTCTCTCTCAAAGCCTTTAAATAATTATAAAACTTTATCTCTTCTCTGGACACGAACCCACCCGCCCCACACGCCACCTCTCACTGTCCATTGAACGTCACTTTGACTAAAGCCAAATAGAATTAAACCCTGAAAAATATTTGATCTAAATTCCCGGACCTTTCCACGCTCCACGCTCCTCCAACCTCCATGTCCCGGTGCCATTTTCATGCCCAATCTCCCCCAGAAAGCGCAGCAGCAACAGCAGCAGCAGCAGCAGCCGCAGCAGCGACACAAATCCCGCCACAAAGCGCCCGATGACACAGAGGATCCAAAGCAGCGAGAGCGTCAGTCCTTTGATGTAGCCGCAAATGCCGATGCGCGAACAGGGTCCACCCTGCCTCGAACACCCCCAAGCTCCCCGGTAGTGGAAGGGCCAGCAGCACCACCCCCTTTGGTGCCTCCGCGACGACGGCCCTGCCCTGCGATGCCGCTGCCGCCACCGATTTTCCTGGAAAACTCGCTGCAGCAGCGGCAGTTCGCGAATCCAATTAGTTACTTGGGCGGACCGCGACTGCAGCCGCGCAGTAATCGCACCAGCATCGACTCGATATTATCGCTGGATTAGTGGCCCAGCCAGTTTGCCACCCACCCAAGCCGCCCAATCCTCGCAGACAAGTCACAAACCGTCAACTAGTAGGCGGAAAAAGGGGAAAATGGGAAAAGTGGAAGTCCCCCTCCCCCATTGGATGCTGTTCCTATTTGCCACAACCTCAAGCTATGAAGTCTAGTTCCAGTTAGAAAGTTGAAACCAATGTTAGATAGACAAAGTTGAAAAATAAAAATCAAAATTGTTAAGCGTGGCTTTTGTTTTGGTATTTTCTACTTTATATTTACACAGTTAATGGTAAGTAGAAAAGATTGATTTTTATGTAAATTTAAAATTGTTGGGACCGAGGTTCGAGGTCTAAACTAAATCTGATCTGATAAATTAATAAACAAAATAATTACAAAATAAACAAAATAATTGGATTCGAACCACCTCCCGCTGCTCGTTTGGTTGGAAACCGCTGGCTAAATCTGCATTAAGAGTATTTTGGAAAACTAGGGGAAAAAAACCTTTCTTAGCGTGCATCTATTGAATATTCTTTAGCCACGAACGAAGCATTTAAAAATAAAATCAATTCAATAGGTCAAACCGTATGAGCTAGGCGAGATATACTAAAAGTCACCTCTACACATTTATAAGAAATGATTAAGTAGGATGCATTTATTACTGATACTACTGAAGACTTTCTTAATACTTTTCTATCCGATTTTGTTACTAACGACCCTTTAACAATAAGTATGTATAAAGGTTAACACCCTTTCTTTATTGAATTAAGACAGCACCGTATTCAAAGGGTCGTTTCAATAGTCTGCACTATAATCAGCTTTCAAGTAAAATACTTGGGTAAGTAGAATATTGCAATACCCTTACATTCCGGAGGAAAACCCTTATTTTTCTGGCCACTTCAGTGGCAGGACTCTGTAATGAGTCCCATCGATATAGACAAATCGTAGAGGAATACTAACTTAATTGCCTCGATGGAGATGATCTTGGGAATGCTCCAACCGGAGGAAAAAAGGCCGAGGAACTGAGAATAGAAAGGCGGTATTGAGAAAGTTCAGGAATTTCCTAACCAATCTCACGCAAAGTGAGAAGGTTGTCACCCTTGTTCATTGGGGTCAATAAGGCGGGCTCTAAAGCAGCGGCTGTAACTGGTAATCTATGCTTAAAGTATATGTACATATATTAACAATTTAAAGACAATTAATATGGTATACATTTTTCTGAGCACGCATAAATAAATTTATAGTTTTAAAACAATATTTCCTTTTCATTTCGATTAATCTTTAGGAGCAAGGCTTGTTCCGATGAGCGAGTTGCCTCCACCGATGGTTTTTATACCCGTTCATCCGTTTGCCTACATCATTCGGGATAAGGACAACGCTTACTTTCAGGGTCACGTCACCAAGCATAAGTGGAAATAAATGCCATGAGAATCGTTTAAAATTAAATAGGTCTGGCTATATATATCCTAGCAAAAGTTAATGCAGTATATAGAAATTCGAACATTCAGTTTGAGCACAAATTCCACAAAAAAGACAAGTCCTTAGGTATGGTATAAATATTTATTGGATTAGATTAGTTGCTGCGTGAATCGCCACATTGGATCGCTTAGACGTAGTTGTATCTTTCTTTCTTCTTTTACTTTCTGCTTAACTTACACAATTACAATAAAGTGTATTTTAGCTTACGATGAGTTCAAGTCCCGCCCACTGATTACTGATTTTCCCCCGGGAAAATCGATGGAATACGGCTCTCGATCGATCGTGGCGTGGGGATGAGTGGATGGCGGGGCTGAGGTCACATGCTAACTGAGATGATAGATTCACGGGAGCTATGGGCCGCGGCTCAGGAGACGTGGTCGAGGGTCGATGGAGGTGGAGGCGGCGGTGGAGGGGAGTTGACGGGTCGCTAGGTAAAATCCGGCGGCTTGTACTTCGGCGGTCGCTTAATTGGCTTCTATAACCAATTGCGGCCGCCACGTCATATGTTGTTCTCCTTGGCGCCCTTGGCCCCGGATCCGGAATTCGAACCGGTGCCGGATCCAGCATTGGGTGTCGCTCCCGCATCGTTGTCGCTCTTGTTGTTGCTGTTATTGTTGCTGTTGCTGTTCGTGTTGGAGGCAGTGGATTCCTCGCCATCGGCTCCGTCTCCTGGAAAACATATGGATTAGAGTCTTTACTTCTAAATATACACTTGACTTACCCTTCTCCTTCTCGTCCTTGATTTCGCTGGACGTCTCCGAGGAAGCCTTGTTGCTGTTGGTGTCCTTGTCCAGTCGCGGCCTCTTCCTCTGGCCCTTGTATGTCCTGTTGTCCCGGCGTCCGCCCTCGCCCTCATCCTCGGAGTCTGAGTACTCGTTCTCCGGGACAATGCGCTTGTCCTTGTCGCTCTGCGGCAGACGTTCGTCCTTGTCGACCTTATCCTCGTCCTCGGACTCATCGTTAATGGCGTCCTCGGGAATCGCTTGGATCTGAACGCCCGGGGCGTGGGGCAGCATTCGCAGGTTCTCGAACAGGCGGTTCTTGATCTTCTCCAGGTACTCGGACGTATTCTGATTCGTCATATTACTGGGACTGATGTGCAGCTTAAAGTCGGGGCCAAAGTACTCAAAATAGTCGTTGTAGGGCAGTTCGTTGGCAATTTCCACGGCCAGGGCCACCGATGTTTCGTAAGTCCAGCAGCGGGAGACGTTGCGGATGGTATAACCGCCACCGCCGACCATCAGGAATGGCAGATTATATTTCTTCACAAACTCTACGCACTTGCCGTGGCCCTTGACGGTGAGATTGAAGCAGCCCAGGCGATCGCCGGTGAGGGAATCGGCGCCACACTGCAGTACCACGGCCGCCGGCTGGAATGTCTCCATCACCTTACTGATAATGGGCACGAAGATGCTCTCGTACGCATCATCGTCCATGCCATCGCGCAGAGGTATATTTACGGCATAATACTTGCCCTTGCCGGCGCCAATGTCCCGGAGATCGCCGGTGCCCGGGAAGTACTCGCCGTACTTGTGGAAGCTCACGGTCATGACGCGATCGGTGGTGTAGAATGCCTCCTCGACGCCATCGCCATGATGGACATCAATGTCGATATAGAGAACACGCTGGTGGTATTTCAGCAACTCCAGAATTCCCAAAACGATGTCGTTCACATAGCAAAAGCCGGAGGCCTCCGATTTCTTGGCATGATGCAGGCCGCCGCCCCAATTGATGCATATCTCCGAGGCCTGTTTGTTCAACTTGACAGCGGCTGCCACGGATCCGCCGGCGGAGAGCTGACAGAACTCGTAGAGACCGTCGAAGACGGGACAGTCCTCACCAACGTTGAAGCGCTGCATCTGCTTGTTGTACTCCGACATATTATCCGGGCGGATGGAGCGCAAGAACCGGACGTACTCGTCCGAATGGAACTTGGTCATCTCATCGGCGGTGGCCTTATGGGGACGCTGGAATGCCAAGTATTTTGTATAGAATTAACCGCCTAATAGTGCATCTTCAATAATTAAATGCAGGAAATGCCTAAAGTTAGATTTAAAACTAATTAATAACTTACGTAAATCTCCATTTTGCGGTAGAGCCCATAGTTGAGCAGCAGGTTATGGGTCATGCGTATGCGGTGGGGCTTCATGGGATGGCCCTGGCCATAGTAGTAGTTGCCAATGTCACCTGCGGATCGCAAAATCACAAGTATTAATCGCTTGAAAAAAAAGCAATTAATTGCCACGCTATGCAAAATATAAATTTTACGGCCACTGTCGGCGCGGCGTCTTTGCGCGTAGTTCACTTTTCCCGAACGACCGTAGCGGTCGCACTTTCGCCCTGAACGAAAGCAACAAAAACAACAGGGCGGCGGAAGAGAGACCTACAGGTACATACACGCACACGCACACAAAGCCACTGCGGCCGTTCGGTAGAAGTGCGCTGTGGTCGCAACGCTCGCGTACAGTCGACATAAAACTTGAAATTTGCGAAAATGCTATCATCTAATCCCGAGTAAATGCCGAAAAAATCGAAAAAAAGGCTTCCAAACTATTACTGCCGGCTTGCAGTTATCGTTTCTATCTAGAGGGGTTCCTACACATCTTATTTCTTTAAAACTTACTGTCGTAGTAGTAGCAGACGCGTTTTTTGCTGTGAGACTGCATTTTTGATGGAAGCTTAAGCCGGTTTTAAGTCTCCTTGAATTCGGTCCTGCAGGTTCTTGGAACCTTGGTTGTTGCTTCGGGCAGTTGGAACACTCGGGAGATCCCTTTCCTTGGCGCGGTTCCGCCTTTTGACAATTTACAGCCAAGAGCAGAAAATTTCGCGCACAAGATAAATGTTGGTACTGCTCAGTGTTGCCAGATGAAAATTTTGCTTTCCCCCTAAAAAATCTCAAATAGTCGATATTTCACCCTAAAAAATCCAAAACAAAAACGTAACGATCAACAACGTAAGTGAACAAAACGTGAAGATTTACACGTAACTGAACAACTATCGATGGACTATCACGTCGATGCCAGCATCGATGTCATCGATGTTTCTCCACCTCTGTTGGTATCGATGGTTTAGCTTTCCCCCTAAAAAATCTCAAAGTCGATATTTCCTCATAAAAAATCCACCAAATTAAAAAAAATCTGATAAATTCAAATAATTAAAATAAGAAATATTTAATTATGACGTGGATCTTTGCAAAGCGGAAAAATGTCGGTGGAATACCAGTTTTTAGTATCTTAAAGGCGGGTTCACGGAATACGCCAACATCAGCTGGCAAAACTTTCAGGCGATAGGAAAATCGTGGGCAGTATTTAGTTTAATATTTTCGCCATATTAGGTGATTTATAATAAAAATAGCAATTTTATAGAGATTTTCTTTAAAAATTTAAGTCAATGAGTTCCGAAAAAACCCTAAACTGTCCCCCTAAAAATGCTTCCCCCCTAAAATTCCCCCTAGGACATCAAAAACCCTTAAATCTAGGGGGAAAACCCCTGATCTGGGAACACTGATTCGCGCACAAGATAAATGTTGGTACTGCTAGAGATGAGAGTTTTTGCCTAGAGATGTGAAAGTATATCGATATATCGATATTTTTATACGAAGATAAATCTTTATATCGTTATCTTTTTGCGAAAACGTCTGAATATTTAAAAGATTTGATATATATTCATTGGTCTCTCTTAAGTTCCGATTCTCCATTTTATTTAGCCAGCTGATAAGTGATATATTTTGGTCCACCACCAAATATATAGCATGCAAAAGCATCGATGATACTATCAATACCAACATCGATGTTTTCACTTCATGGTGCGACGCCAGATTGGAATTATTTGCTCGTTTTGAGGGGTAAAAATAGGAATAATAGGGAAAATAATAATAATAAGTTTCATCAGCTGTCACATGCTATCGATAATTGATAGTATCGATACCCAGGCACGATAGAAATAGAGTTGGAGAGAGATGTCAGCACATGCAAAAGTTAAATAAGTTTGTTTTGAACTTTAAGAACTTTAAGCTACGTACTCACCAGCGCTAAAATTTAGCAACCAAATGAGTGCGAGCGAGAGACAAATACACTTTTTCGGCCTCTCTTAGCAAGGTCGGTACGCAGATGAGCTAAGAGAAATACTAGAATATACTAGAATGAACATCGCGCTAGATATTTTAAATCGGCTGAGTCTTCGCAATGGTTGCGCGAGAGGTAGGAAATATCTGATAATTCCCCGCGACCCTTGCAAAATTGAGACAGGCAATTGAAAACAAAACCCTATGACGGGACTTTCCAGCGGGGAAAAATTTATTTATAATACAATTAAAGAAGATCCAATTATATGCAGTCTTGACCATAAATATAAAATAAAAAATATTAAACAAAAATGAAGTCTTAAAATATGTGATTCCACAGAGAAATAAGCAAATCAAACGAACAAATTACTTAAATTATGATAAGCGCCAATTTCGTGGAAGCAGTCGTCGTGACAATGGGCAGGGCGACACGTCGCAGGTGTTCTACGACTACAATGCGGAGAGATCCACCAGCGGCCAACTGGACAAGGAGGTGGAGCAGCAGACGGAAGACAAACAAAGATGCCCTCGGGTCAAAACTCCGCAGCAGCAGCAGATGCAGGGCCAGGAGCAGATCGCCCTCGTCGGCGGCATCGGGAGCTGGCCCCGCGGCTTTGGAAATCATAATTTAAGTAATATGTTTGTTTGGCCGCGTTTAATTTAAATTGAAAACAAACACAGCAGACAGTATGGCGGTTTAGCCGTTTCGTAAGGATTTTCGGTGAACACTAGAAAAATGAAACCCTTTTAGCGAGCTAAGGGTTTAGCGCTGGTGAGTACTGTGCTTTCTCTGCGACTGTGAGCTGATGTGGTTCCAGCAGTGGCTGAAGAGCCGCTTCCCCCAGCAGGCCGAGTATAGATTACTATTTTTGTAATAATTGTAATAATATTTATCCGAATTATCAGTAGACTCTCCCAAACTCTCCATTGCCAGTTCACCGACCGCTGCCGATGAGCTAAAGATCAAGTGGCGCTACGACAACCTGCATGTCCAGGAGCTACCGGCCGCCCTGCACGATGGCGCTAGAACACAGACGCAAATCCATCACGATCCCAGCACGAACCAGACCTCCATCTCACAGTGAGATATTGGACCACAAAAGTGGCGATCAAATCAGGTGGGCATATTTTGGATGGAGACTTTTTTTCCTGTTAGATATGACAAAACTAAGTAAACAATTTTTTGTTTTTAAATTAAATTATTTTTTTATTTTTAAAATTAAAATTAATTTTTCAAAATTTGTTTTAGTATACAATTTTTTGTTTTTAGGAATCTTGTAACCATATTTTACATAAGAAGTTTCAAAATATTCTAAATTTTAAGGAAAAGTTTTATCAGAATCGGACTACTATATCTTATAGCTACCATATAAAAACTAGTTTAATTTATTATTTTTTTTTGTTTTTAAATTTTATTTTTAATTATGCATTATTATTGACTTAATAATCTTACAACATTTCATTAAGATTAAACAACAAATTTTTATAAAAACTCAAAAAATTTAAAGAAAAAATACTTTAAAAAAACGTTTCTTTATTTGGTATTTTTAGTTAGTTTTTTTAGTGTGCGCGCTATCAGTATACCCACTAAAATTGAAGTTGTACAAATTTGTGAAAACTTGTGCAAAATTGTGTGAATGAGGAGCTTAAGCTGAATATCTAGCAAATACCATCTCATTTAAAATATCGCATTGGACCGCGTGGCGCATTACTTCTTGCCTACCTAAAGTTACAAAATGTGAAATTTTTAGCGCTTTTTTTGTAGTTGCAATAATTTTATTTATAAAATTGAAAGTAATAATGTTTAAAAAAAATAGTAAAATATATTATCTTAGATATTGCATAACTTTTTTGGCGTATATTTTCGTTTAAGGAAACAATTTTCTTTTTTTCAAAATGATTAAAAAAGTGTTTTCTTTTTTACTTTTTTAAAGACACCGAAATTATATTGCAACTTTGACAACCGATTGCTAAGTTTCCGTTACGTTAAATGCAGAATTTTATGTTTAAACAAAATAATAAAAATAAATGTATCGAACGCAAAAATCGTTTTTTTAATTAATCGTCATAGGAAGTAGGTAAACTCTTGATTTCCATTCTCACATTGATTAATCCTCCCCTTATATTCCGGCAGCGAGTTACATATATAGGCGGCAGCGAGTTTCCGGCTGCCACCGATACGTGCGGTGATACGTGCGGAAAACGCCCGTGCGGCAGAAGTATTTCTGGACAACACAATGCAAGACCTCAATCTTTCTTTTACAATCGGCTCTGTACTCCTCATGGCGATATTTAGAGTTTAAGTGTAAGGCGTTGCCGAATACGGAATTGTAAGTCATTTTGTGAAACTCCTGAGAGAATAGTTCCTGCAACACCTCATTATGGCTCAATTGACGTACTCGCAAAAAGTTGCGAATATCCCACACTGCGTTAATATCAGGCTTCTCAATCATATAGTTTATGGGGTTCATATCCGATACGAATCCCAGAAAAAATTGGATTGCATCGTTGTTGCTTAGAAATTCCAGGATGTGCTCGGAGATTTCTTGAAGCCTATCGGAGGACTGGAGGCCCCAAAAATCTATGAAAATAATCTGGAAAAATTTGCCAACTGAGATTTGCAGCTTTTCTCCGCGGATCGTCCGGAAGAAGGTCGGCAGGCAGCAGTAGTTATGCTCAGCATACACTACTGGGAGCTCCTCCCACGCCAACTTTATCCACGACGTACCCTCCTCCTCCGGGAACGCCAGCTCCGGGTCCGCCTCTAGCAGAGATGCCGCCTCCTCGTCCGTAGCTGCGTCGGGCTGCGGAGCCATCTCCTGGTCCGCTTCTGGGTCCACAGGCCATCTGATCGACGCCTGTCACTGCGCCCGTCGCTGCGCTTGTGGACGCGTCCGTCGCTGCCTCTCGCCTCGCCGCCTCGTCTCCGGGCCGAGGACCAATTCAGGACCTCGCGGAGATCCCGGGACGTCATCCCCTCGAGATATAAAAACGTTTTATTCGGCGCGTCCATTCGTATTGCTAAAGTATCGCAAAAAATGGTTCAACCAAAAGTATGGTCCCCCACCCCTAGCTTTATTTTCGCGCTTTGTGTTCTAGCTTTTTAAAAGATGGCTGTGGTTTTAGATTTCGAAGCGGTTTTTCGCAAGGTTCCCCATTTGGAGAATGGATGCTTGGACGCGATTCTCGCCCGGTTCCACCGGTTCTTCGAGGGCGACGTAGAAAAGTGTAGGGCCAACCTCCTGCGGTCGCTGGGGGGCTGGACCAAGCCTTTTTATCTCGTCCTCGACGAGCTCCCCTTGCCAACGGTATGTATGTAAAAGTGTGTGTTTTTCCAGTGGACAAAGTGGTTAATTAGTTAATTGGCATAATTAGTTTTTAAAAGAAATCAAGGGTTTCAATCAAATTTGTGAATCTTCGCCAATTTTCGTCATATTCGTCCGTTTTTTTAAACATAGATCGGTGTCTCACGCATACAGGTGCATGTGCCTGCAAATTAGTGATGACAGTTTTGAAAGGGGACAATTAGAGATGACATCGTATCGTGGATATTGTTTATAATAATTCACAAATGTACTGCATAATTTCGGGCCTTTTTTATAACAAACGTCAAATAATATATGATGATAAAAACAAGATGATAAAAAAATATAATATAAAATTTATATTAAAATATCAAAATATAAATATAAAATATAATATATTATACAATAATAAAATGAAATTAAATAAAATAAAATGAAATAAAATAAAAACAAGTAAATCAAGACTCGATTGTACAACAAAGATTTTGGCATATAATCGAGTCTTGATTTACTTATGAAAAATTAAGCCGATTATGACTACTCAAATATATATATTTTTTAGATATAAAATATTAATATATTCTCATTTTTCTTTTACTTTCAGATGCCAGAGACCAGTATCCACTATCAGAGCTACACCTTCGCCATCCAATCCATAGACGGATTGAGCTTCCAGGTTCTGTATTTAGAACTGAGGCTGAATTTTGAAGCCGATTACGTTTATTTGATGACTGAACTTGTTTTAAAATGGCTCAATAACTGTAATTTAATTAACTTACTTTTGGCTATTGTCTGCGACAGGGGTCCATTAAATTCAGTAATTTGCAAAAACTCTTTCGGTCTCCCAATTCTGTGGGATCATCGCCACTGCCAACTAGCTTTAAGTGCAGTCGATGGCAAATCCTTCATATTAGAAAACCTTTACAGCCAGAACTATTTTAGAACAAGTGTAGATTTTGAAATTAATAAATTATTAGATTATAACGTAAGACTTAATAAACAAAGTGTGCAACCTTATTTTTCTGAAGAAATTGAGATGATGCGTAGAGTAGTGTCCAGATTTTTTGACTTTGACCCAAATGCACATCAGTTTCAGCCTACATATTGTAATAACGATAGTGGAAGCGTGGATTACGGACGGCTCTGACCTCGTTAGGGGTAAGTGGGCTAGATCTGCTAGAACAGGGTGGAAAAATTTGCCACAGCAAAGAGGGCGGCCTTGTACCTCTCCCCGGTAGTAAGCATCTAAAAAAAATAACAATTTTCTAAAATCTTATATCACCATTTTGGGACAAATTATATTTTATTTATATATCTACATATACTAAAATGTATTTATGATTTAAAAATTTTAATTTACAATATTAAAAATTAATACCGAAAAAATTTAAGAAAACTATTCTAAACTTACCATTAGCATGAAGAGCTCATCAAAGTACAGGTAGTACGGTTGAAACAATCTTCTCGGGTTCACTGTATGGAGCAGGTTGCCAGCTCCAGCATCGAGCGCTTTCCGTTTTGTTTGACTTGCCTCCAAAACTTGCAGGATGCTCGTTCTCCCATGGATAATGGCTTAACATGGGAGAACGCTCAAAAACGTAGGATAATTTGTACTTATTGGCAATTTCTTTCAATCACAGTTGTATAAAGTACATAATTCAAAATCGCCAAAACTAGACGCCAAAGATTATGAAGACAAGAGCTAGATGTGGAACATTGGACAACAGTACTTTACAACGCATTGCATTTGGTACAAAAGCCAGAATTCCCGCTGTTTCTAACTAATTCTAGCAAATGGTCTTTAAAAAAAGCCAGATTTGACGGGAAAAAGTGACTCGGCAACACTGATATGCAAGTGAAGGCAGTTTATCAAAAGAAGCTTTCGGAAATATCAATACTTTGTCTTCTCTAGACCGCGAATAACGGATCTAAGGAAGACGAAAAGACGCTAGAATAGACACTGAATTCAAACAGAAAAACCGGAGATGGACGGAGACACAATGGACGAGGATGAGATAAATTATTTGGAGCTAAAGCATATACATACATGCTATTGTAGGGCTTAGCATGAGACGGGGTCTGCTGAGGGCTAAAAGAAGCTTAAATAGTCACCCGGTTAAAGGGACATCGCAGGGTGAGTTAAAGAAGATCAGATCCTTCCCTGTTCTAAGCTTACAATCCATTTCAGGCGGCATCCCGGCACCGCCGGTTAACGGAAGATCACTTCTACGAAGGCATGTGGTCAACAACCCCAAGCCGGACCATGTTTACTCCGTGCAGAAGGCCCTCAACTACGGCCTGCTGACGCCGGACAGCACAGTGATTGAACTTTAAGCTACGTACTCACCAGCGCTAAAATTTAGCAACCAAATGAGTGCGAGCGAGAGACAAATACACTTTTTCGGCCCCTCTTAGCAAGGTCGGTACGCAGATGAGCTAAGAGAAATACTAGAATATACTAGAATGAACATCGCGCTAGATATTTTAAATCGGCTGAGTCTTCGCAATGGTTGCGCGAGAGGTAGGAAATATCTGATAATTCCCCGCGACCCTTGCAAAATTGAGACAGGCAATTGGAAACAGAACCCTATGGCGGCACTTTCCAGCGGGGAAAAATTAATTTATTTATAATACAATTAAAGAAGATCCAATTATATGCAATCTTGACCATAAATATAAAATAAAAAATATTAAACCAAAATGAAGTCTTAAAATATGTGATTTCACAGAGAAATAAGCAAATCAAACGAACAAATTACTTAAATTAAGATTTCCAAAACCGCGGGGCCAGCTCCGATGCCGCCGATGAGGACGATGCCTTGCAGCTGCTGCTACTGCCACTGCTAGAGCAATATAAAAGGGCCAAAATCACAATTTAAAAATTATGGACAAGCTATCTCCATTCCCGGCTCGTCCATGACCAGTGATCACCTACTGGGATCCTCTTCTTAGTTGGCTGCCAACTCAAAATGCTGCTGCTTCAGAGCACATGAGGAGTACAAGAAGGAGAGTGTGAGCTGCCGGCCTCGGCAAGTGGCAACGGGAATGGTAATGGCCCGGGACGACTTGGCAAACAGCCGCCGACCTAGATACGCATATAGTAAGCACGGGTTCCGTGGAGAACTCATGGATAGAGATCATGGCTGTCGGTCCCAAGGATCCGCGCGCGGCGACTTAAGCGGCAATTTCGTGGAAGCAGTCGTCGTGACAATGGGCAGGGCGACACGTCGCAGGTGTTCTACGACTACAATGCGGAGAGATCCACCAGCGGCCAACTGGACAAGGAGGTGGAGCAGCAGACGGAAGAGACCAGACAAACAAAGATGCCCTCGGGTCAAAACTCCGCAGCAGCAGCAGATGCAGGGCCAGGAGCAGATCGCCCTCGTCGGCGGCATCGGGAGCTGGCCCCGCGGCTTTGGAAATCATAATTTAAGTAATATGTTTGTTTGGCCGCGTTTAATTTAAATTGAAAACAAACACAGGAGACAGTATGGCCGTTTAGCCGTTTCGTAAGGATTTTCGGTGAACACTAGAAAAATGAAACCCTTTTAGCGAGCTAAGGGTTTAGCGCTGGTGAGTACTGTGCTTCCCCCAGCAGGCCGAGTATAGATTACTATTTTTGTAATAATTGTAATAATATTTATCCGAATTATCAGTAGACTCTCCCAAACTCTCCATTGCCAGTTCACCGACCGCTGCCGATGAGCTAAAGATCAAGTGGCGCTACGACAACCTGCATGTCCAGGAGCTACCGGCCGCCCTGCACGATGGCGCTAGAACACAGACGCAAATCCATCACGATCCCAGCACGAACCAGACCTCCATCTCACAGTGAGATATTGGACCACAAAAGTGGCGATCAAATCAGGTGGGCATATTTTGGATGGAGACTTTTTTTCCTGTTAGATATGACAAAACTAAGTAAACAATTTTTTGTTTTTAAATTAAATTATTTTTTTATTTTTAAAATTAAAATTAATTTTTCAAAATTTGTTTTAGTATACAATTTTTTGTTTTTAGGAATTTTGTAACCATATTTTACATAAGTTTCAAAATATTCTAAATTTTAAGGAAAAGTTTTATCAGAATCGGACTACTATATCTTATAGCTACCATATAAAAACTAGTTTAATTTATTATTTTTTTTTGTTTTTAAATTTTATTTTTAATTATGCATTATTATTGACTTAATAATCTTACAACATTTCATTAAGATTAAACAACAAATTTTTATAAAAACTCAAAAAATTTAAAGAAAAAATACTTTAAAAAAAAACGTTTCTTTATTTGGTATTTTTAGTTAGTTTTTTTAGTGTGCGCGCTATCAGTATACCCACTAAAATTGAAGTTGTACAAATTTGTGAAAACTTGTGCAAAATTGTGTGAATGAGGAGCTTAAGCTGAATATCTAGCAAATACCATCTCATTTAAAATATCGCATTGGACCGCGTGGCGCATTACTTCTTGCCTACCTAAAGTTACAAAATGTGAAATTTTTAGCGCTTTTTTTGTAGTTGCAATAATTTTATTTATAAAATTGAAAGTAATAATGTTTAAAAAAAATAGTAAAATATATTATCTTAGATATTGCATAACTTTTTTGGCGTATATTTTCGTTTAAGGAAACAATTTTCTTTTTTTCAAAATGATTAAAAAAGTGTTTTCTTTTTTACTTTTTTAAAGACACCGAAATTATATTGCAACTTTGACAACCGATTGCTAAGTTTCCGTTACGTTAAATGCAGAATTTTATGTTTAAACAAAATAATAAAAATAAATGTATCGAACGCAAAAATCGTTTTTTTAATTAATCGTCATAGGAAGTAGGTAAACTCTTGATTTCCATTCTCACATTGATTAATCCTCGCCTTATATTCCGGCAGCGAGTTACATATATAGGCGGCAGCGAGTTTCCGGCTGCCACCGATACGTGCGGTGATACGTGCGGAAAACGCCCGTGCGGCAGAAGTATTTCTGGACAACACAATGCAAGACCTCAATCTTTCTTTTACAATCGGCTCTGTACTCCTCATGGCGATATTTAGAGTTTAAGTGTAAGGCGTTGCCGAATACGGAATTGTAAGTCATTTTGTGAAACTCCTGAGAGAATAGTTCCTGCAACACCTCATTATGGCTCAATTGACGTACTCGCAAAAAGTTGCGAATATCCCACACTGCGTTAATATCAGGCTTCTCAATCATATAGTTTATGGGGTTCATATCCGATACGAATCCCAGAAAAAATTGGATTGCATCGTTGTTGCTTAGAAATTCCAGGATGTGCTCGGAGATTTCTTGAAGCCTATCGGAGGACTGGAGGCCCCAAAAATCTATGAAAATAATCTGGAAAAATTTGCCAACGGAGATTTGCAGCTTTTCTCCGCGGATCGTCCGGAAGAAGGTCGGCAGGCAGCAGTAGTTATGCTCAGCATACACTACTGGGAGCTCCTCCCACGCCAACTTTATCCACGACGTACCCTCCTCCTCCGGGAACGCCAGCTCCGGGTCCGCCTCTAGCAGAGATGCCGCCTCCTCGTCCGTAGCTGCGTCGGGCTGCGGAGCCATCTCCTGGTCCGCTTCTGGGTCCACAGGCCATCTGATCGACGCCTGTCACTGCGCCCGTCGCTGCGCTTGTGGACGCGTCCGTCGCTGCCTCTCGCCTCGCCGCCTCGTCTCCGGGCCGAGGACCAATTCAGGACCTCGCGGAGATCCCGGGACGTCATCCCCTCGAGATATAAAAACGTTTTATTCGGCGCGTCCATTCGTATTGCTAAAGTATCGCAAAAAATGGTTCAACCAAAAGTATGGTCCCCCACCCCTAGCTTTATTTTCGCGCTTTGTGTTCTAGCTTTTTAAAAGATGGCTGTGGTTTTAGATTTCGAAGCGGTTTTTCGCAAGGTTCCCCATTTGGAGAATGGATGCTTGGACGCGATTCTCGCCCGGTTCCACCGGTTCTTCGAGGGCGACGTAGAAAAGTGTAGGGCCAACCTCCTGCGGTCGCTGGGGGGCTGGACCAAGCCTTTTTATCTCGTCCTCGACGAGCTCCCCTTGCCAACGGTATGTATGTAAAAGTGTGTGTTTTTCCAGTGGACAAAGTGGTTAATTAGTTAATTGGCATAATTAGTTTTTAAAAGAAATCAAGGGTTTCAATCAAATTTGTGAATCTTCGCCAATTTTCGTCATATTCGTCCGTTTTTTTTAAACATAGATCGGTGTCTCACGCATACAGGTGCATGTGCCTGCAAATTAGTGATGACAGTTTTGAAAGGGGACAATTAGAGATGACATCGTATCGTGGATATTGTTTATAATAATTCACAAATGTACTGCATAATTTCGGGCCTTTTTTATAACAAACGTCAAATAATATATGATGATAAAAACAAGATGATAAAAAAATATAATATAAAATTTATATTAAAATATCAAAATATAAATATAAAATATAATATATTATACAATAATAAAATGAAATTAAATAAAATAAAATGAAATAAAATAAAAACAAGTAAATCAAGACTCGATTGTACAACAAAGATTTTGGCATATAATCGAGTCTTGATTTACTTATGAAAAATTAAGCCGATTATGACTACTCAAATATATATATTTTTTAGATATAAAATATTAATATATTCTCATTTTTCTTTTACTTTCAGATGCCAGAGACCAGTATCCACTATCAGAGCTACACCTTCGCCATCCAATCCATAGACGGATTGAGCTTCCAGGTTCTGTATTTAGAACTGAGGCTGAATTTTGAAGCCGATTACGTTTATTTGATGACTGAACTTGTTTTAAAATGGCTCAATAACTGTAATTTAATTAACTTACTTTTGGCTATTGTCTGCGACAGGGGTCCATTAAATTCAGTAATTTGCAAAAACTCTTTCGGTCTCCCAATTCTGTGGGATCATCGCCACTGCCAACTAGCTTTAAGTGCAGTCGATGGCAAATCCTTCATATTAGAAAACCTTTACAGCCAGAACTATTTTAGAACAAGTGTAGATTTTGAAATTAATAAATTATTAGATTATAACGTAAGACTTAATAAACAAAGTGTGCAACCTTATTTTTCTGAAGAAATTGAGATGATGCGTAGAGTAGTGTCCAGATTTTTTGACTTTGACCCAAATGCACATCAGTTTCAGCCTACATATTGTAATAACGATAGTGGAAGCGTGGATTACGGACGGCTCTGACCTCGTTAGGGGTAAGTGGGCTAGATCTGCTAGAACAGGGTGGAAAAATTTGCCACAGCAAAGAGGGCGGCCTTGTACCTCTCCCCGGTAGTAAGCATCTAAAAAAAATAACAATTTTCTAAAATCTTATATCACCATTTTGGGACAAATTATATTTTATTTATATATCTACATATACTAAAATGTATTTATGATTTAAAAATTTTAATTTACAATATTAAAAATTAATACCGAAAAAATTTAAGAAAACTATTCTAAACTTACCATTAGCATGAAGAGCTCATCAAAGTACAGGTAGTACGGTTGAAACAATCTTCTCGGGTTCACTGTATGGAGCAGGTTGCCAGCTCCAGCATCGAGCGCTTTCCGTTTTGTTTGACTTGCCTCCAAAACTTGCAGGATGCTCGTTCTCCCATGGATAATGGCTTAACATGGGAGAACGCTCAAAAACGTAGGATAATTTGTACTTATTGGCAATTTCTTTCAATCACAATTGTATAAAGTACATAATTCCAAATCGCCAAAACTAGACGCCAAAGATTATGAAGACAAGAGCTAGATGTGGAACATTGGACAACAGTACTTTACAACGCATTGCATTTGGTACAAAAGCCAGAATTCCCGCTGTTTCTAACTAATTCTAGCAAATGGTCTTTAAAAAAAGCCAGATTTGACGGGAAAAAGTGACTCGGCAACACTGATATGCAAGTGAAGGCAGTTTATCAAAAGAAGCTTTCGGAAATATCAATACTTTGTCTTCTCTAGACCGCGAATAACGGATCTAAGGAAGACGAAAAGACGCTAGAATAGACACTGAATTCAAACAGAAAAACCGGAGATGGACGGAGACACAATGGACGAGGATGAGATAAATTATTTGGAGCTAAAGCATATACATACATGCTATTGTAGGGCTTAGCATGAGACGGGGTCTGCTGAGGGCTAAAAGAAGCTTAAATAGTCACCCGGTTAAAGGGACATCGCAGGGTGAGTTAAAGAAGATCAGATCCTTCCCTGTTCTAAGCTTACAATCCATTTCAGGCGGCATCCCGGCACCGCCGGTTAACGGAAGATCACTTCTACGAAGGCATGTGGTCAACAACCCCAAGCCGGACCATGTTTACTCCGTGCAGCAGGCCCTCAACTACGGCCTGCTGACGCCGGACAGCACAGTGATTGATCCCAGCACCGGTGACAAGATATCCGAGCAGTCAGCCTTTAAGCGGGATTTCCACGCCCCTCAAGGATGCCCCGCCCAAGTTCGTGGAGGTGCTGACCTGCTAGCGAGAACTGGCTTCGCCGGAGCCCCTGCAAATAGCTACTGGTGACATCTACGATCCCTCCACAGGCCAGATGACCTTCACACAGAGCGGGCAGACGGAGAACATTTTCGATGCGGCCCACCAAGGACTCATTGACGAGCAGGATCCCGAGCCGGTGGTTAAGAGCCTGTCCGTGCCGAGGCTGGCGGCCCAGGGCTTTATTAATCCGCACTCCCAGACTATTGTGCATCCAGTGAGCGTCTATCCGCTGAGCCTCCACGAGGCCATCGTATGCGAGGTCTTGGATCCTCAATCGAAACTGCACAAGCCCGAGAAGCGCACCCTGGAGGAGGCCATAACCAAGAGCATTGTCAACGCCGATGAGGGCATATTCAGCTACAAGAGCAAGACCCTCAACATCACCGAGGCCATCAAGGCTAATCTGTTCGATCCCAGCTGCCCTTGGTAATTTTAAAATGTTTGCGATTTACAGCCTTTTTTGATAAAAAATTGTTTTAAAATGATGCATTTTCATTTATTTGATTCCTTTGAAAATACTAGATTAATTTGTTGAGCTTGCCCAACTACCAACACATCCAGCCGCTTGTTTTTTATATTATAAAATCCCCTATCCAATGGCGGAAAACTACATCCGGCCGGCATTTCGTGTTTTTTGTGCGATTGTTGTATATCGATCGATAAACTGGATCTGCGTACAAGAGCTAAATTAAATTTAAACCAGCTGTGCTGTATGTGCAACACAACGACACACTTGTATATTGCCTATTAAAACCTTTGGCACGTTTTCTATTGCATCAATATTTTTTAAATAATCTTCGTTGCTGCACTCTTCGTTGTCCTCTTCAATATTTTGCTCGGAAACGAACGATAACATTTTGGTTGCTTTAAGCATATTTGCACCGTAATCAGACGTTATAGAGACGATTTGATTTAAATTAATATTGTATTTTTTCAGCACTTTGAGCATTTCAGCGGCAAGACTTTTAGCTCCACTTGATCCTGCGCCGTTAAGCTCGATCATTCCCAAAATTATGGATTTTACTGGAACCGCGCTTATGTATTGTGCACTAATTCCAAAAATGTTTCTTCACTTTCGCGTTGCACTGTCAATTTTCAAAGACAATAATCTGCTATGTGAGCCCGGATATTATTTGCCACTTTTTCTAATGTACTTTTGTAGTTTGGTGCATTTAAAGTCATTATTTTGCCATCTGCAGTTTTGAGACCTTTACAAATTGGATCGAGAATGTTCCTCATATTTGGCGAATTCAAAACATTAAAAGGAATACTGTCTTCTGTAACCAATCCGATAAAATACCTTATAAGCTCTTTTTTGCTCAATTCAATTTTTTTTTTTCCGAATTGGTTTAGTCGAGGAACTTGATGCCGATTCAATATAACTCAGACTTAATGCATTTAAGTTAATGTTGTGTTGCTTTATTAAATGGGTTTTTAAATTGGATAGTCTATTATTTTTAAGAGTAGTTTTGCATATATTGCATATTGCTAAGCCTTCGGTTGAGTTGTTTTCAAAATGTTTCTATACTACACTTGGCGCCATAGCTGAATACGTGCGACTCTATCGGCAAGCTCATTAAAAGTAAAATGCAAAAGAACTAACAGCACACAATTTTTGGAGACTGCGACTGAATTTCACGAATCTGCAACCAGCGAAAGCAAAAGCGACAAAAATCAGAAGCAACCAACAGTCGAGCGAATCGTTTTTCGCGACAGCGACTGCCGACGACTTCTGGAAATCGACAGTTGCTGATGCTTAGACCATGATACAATTATACAAGGTAGTCTCGTCGGCTGCCGTCTCGTTCGGTTTTCAGTCCGTTAACGTTCAGTGCTTGCTGGCTTGTTGATGTGAAAGGTTGTGTGCGGACAAATTTTTTCGCGAAGTTTAACCCTTGTGCACAACAAAAATGACATATTGTAGTTTTTGCCGCAAGCACGTGGAAGGCGTGAAATTTATAAATGCACCGAAATGCGCAGTAAGAAGAGCATTGTGGGAGGAAATTTTACGCTGCAGCCTTGGAGAGAACTCTAAACTTTGCGATACGCATTTTAATGCTTCGCAGTGGAAGTCAGCCCCCAAAAAAGGCCAAGTCTTCAAAAGAAGGCGTTTAAATAATGATGCTGTTCCGCAAAGAGACCCAGAGCCTGAACCAAAAATTTTAAAATTAGGCTACGCCGATTCGAGCACGCAAACAGAGTAAGCTAACCGTGTTAAAATAATTAAGTATATTTAAACAATTATTTACTGGTTATGTAGTGAAAAAGTTATCGACCGTAACATACTTACGGAGAATGAAAGTCTGCGAAAACAACTTCGCCGTATGGAGAAGGAGATGCTTTCTTTACGCCAGCAAATTGGAGAGTATCAGGAGTTGGAACAATCTCTAGGAAAAATTTTCACTGAGACCCAAATAAATATTTTGAAGAGTGGAGGAAAGAGAGCATTATTTAATGCAACAGACATGTCTGCTGCCATCTGTCTTCATACCGCGGGTCCTCGTGCCTACAATCATCTGTACAGAAAAGGATTTCCTTTGCCGAGTCGTGCAACGTTGTATAGATGGTTGGCAGATGTGGAAATTAATGCCGGTACGCTTGATGTTGTTATAGACCTCATGGAAAATGAGGAAATGCCTGAAGTGGATAAACTTTGCGTTTTGTCCTTCGATGAAATGAAGGTTGCTGCTGCTTTTGAGTACGACAGCTCAGCGGATGTGGTGTATGAGCCGAGCAACTATGTTCAACTGGCTATAGCTCGAGGCTTAAAAAAATCTTGGAAGCAGCCAGTTTACTTTGACTTCAATGCTCGAATGGACGCGGATACTTTGCTATCCATTATAAACAAGCTACACAACAGAGGTTATCCTGTTGTTGCTATTGTTTCTGATTTGGGCGCTGGAAATCAAAGATTATGGCGAGAGCTTGGCATATCGGAGAGTAAGTTTCTTATAAGAATTAATCCAAAAGAGAAATTTAAAATATTATGTGTTTTAGCAAAGACCTGGTTCAACCATCCTGCGGATGAAGACCTCAAAATATTTGTTTTTTCGGATACTCCACATCTGATAAAGTTGATCCGTAATCATTATGTCGACTCCGGATTAGTCATCAACGGGAATCGGTTAACAAAGACGACAGTCCAGCAGACAATCAGTCACTGTGCTAAATCTGATGTGTCGATCTTGTTTAAAATTACCGATAACCATATTAATATTGCTTCGCTGGCTAAGCAGAAAGTTAAATTGGCAACACAACTGTTCTCCAACACAACCGCCAGCGCCATTAGACGATGCTATGCGTTGGGGTATGAAGTAGAGAACGCATGCGAAACCGCCGATCTTTTTAAATTAGTCAACGATTGGTTTGACGTGTTTAATTCTAAATTTTCAACTTCGAATTCCATCGAAACAACTCAACCTTATGGCCAACAAATCGAAGCTCAACGAGGCATTTTAGCTAAAATGTCTGAAATTATTAGCACGGAGATTGTTGGCAAAACGCATAAGCTGCCCTTCCAAAAAGGCATTTTGGTTAATAATGTATCCCTTGATGGTTTGCACGGTTATTTGTCGGAGAAGTACGAGATACGTTATATTCTAACAAGTCGTCTTAACCAAGACATTGTGGAGAATTTTTTCGGTGCCATGCGGTCTAAAGGCGGACAGTACGACCACCCGACTCCGCTACAATTTAAGTATAGGTTAAGAAAATATATCACAGATATGACAAAATTTAAACAATAAATTAATTATAAATTGATTTTAACAATACTAATTGTCTAATGTTTAGCTCTATGTTTCAGATAGAAGTTTTGATCGTGATTGTTTGTAGGTTTTGTGTTGTGTATTTTGTGTTGTGTTGTGTTTTGCAAATTATTACGTTTTCTTTATTATTATCATTTTTAAATATTTTTTACTTTTATTTAGCCAAGAATACTGAATTATTGTCCAATTCTCAAAATGTTAATGAAGACAATTCTGACACTTGGTTAAACCTAGACATAAGTTCTCAAGCAGACCAAAGCAAACACACCAAGGAGAGCGAATATGAAGACTTTGTGGTTGACATAGATAACAGCATAGCACCAGAAACTGAGCTAGACGAGTTAACGGAGGATGCCATTGAGTACCTAGCAGGCTATATTATCAAGAAACTGCGACTATCAAATGAGTTTGCCGAAAATTCGACATTCACCTACGTAGATGAGGTCTCGCATGGAGGACTCATAAAACCTTCTCTACAGTTCACACATAAATTAAAAGAGCTAGAAATAATATTTTTAAACATAATGAAAGAACATTTTAATATAACAAAAAATGTAAAACAAATCCTTTTGACAGCATCAAAAAATGTTAATATTAACTTAGACATAAAAACTTTTTACTTTAAGATTAGAATTTATTTTAGAGTTAAAAGCCTTAACAAAAAAATATGTATACAAAAACAAAAACAACGATTAATTTCTAATTCAAAATTATTAAAAATTAAATTATAAAAAAAACAACTCTTTTTTAAATAACTTGTAACATTAAACCCCATGATCCATCTAAGGGTTAATCAACACGCTCTATTGTTGTTTCACTCACACTTAGCACGCTGAGTCTTTTCAGTCGCACTCATTGTAAGCATTGTTAACGGACAGCTTTTGCCGACGAGACTACCTTGTATAATTGTATCATGGCTTAGACTTACGCTCACGATCGAAAGCAACAGCAAAGCGGAATGCAAAAAAACGAAAATCGGCGACTGTTGCTGCTGGTCGCTTTTTCATTTTTGCCTTTGCTTCGACTGCGACTTCTGTTTTTTTCAGAAGCAGAAGCAGAAGAAACTGTTCATTTTAAGAAGTCGCTCGCAGTCGAAGCAGTGAAAAGCAAAAATATTGCGACTTCTGCTACTTCGACTGCAGTTTTTTAAACACTGCTAAATTTCATAGTCTGGCTGATAGCTTCCTAAGCTATTTAATTCACAGCAGCCTCTGTTAAGTTCCTGTTAAACGTGCTCTCTCTAGGAAATATTAAGACAAGACACAAACCATGCTAGAGTTTCCGAACATTTATCGAATAATCGACTGCAGCATAAATGTTCCTAGTCCTAGTTGAAATTGTGTGAAGGAAAGAGATAGAGCGATGTGCGGGAAATTTGGAAAATAAGAAATATCTCCATATCTATGTATTAGCAGCATAACCGATTAACAGTAAAGTGTAATTAAAATCATATTTTTTAATTGTTAAATATCTTAAAACGAAAAGCCGATGATGTGTGACGTTTCCAAAGAATCGTTACGAGTTTGTCCACTTACGTCAATACTGGTTACGTGGTTTAATTTGTTTTTTACTGGTTTTGTGTGACCAGTTGCCGTGGAGAAAAAAATCCGATTTTTTTCTGACGAACACCAAGCTTAATAAAGGGAAAACCTGGCGGGCACACTGTTTATCACCAGTACTGTCAACAATCGGCTGTTAATTAAAGCGACCAAGCCAAGAAAAACCGCCAAAAGTTGCTTGATTTCTTAATAAATAGAAAGCTAATAAGTGGTTGCTACTTACTATTAAGACCTAAAAATCTGTACTCTTCTATCGTACAATCTGTCGAAACTATCAACTTCGAACGTCATACTCGAAAACGAAATTTTCAGTTAGATGCAATTCGTATCTACAATTCTTATTTAAATTCTTTTTCAATTTCCATTTCCAGCTGGCTCTTTCTTATATGGTATTCGATCCTGGCATGATAGATATATCCGATGGGAAACATCCGAGATATCATGTAATTAATGCATTTACTGCATTGCAAACCTATCGACGCAGACTTGCAAATGTATCTAATATTACAAAGAAAGGTTTTTCTTAATTTATTCAGATAGAAGGCAGCAAAATAGTTGACAAATATTTTCAGTTTGTATGGTTTTAGCTTTACTAAAGAGTGACATTTTTTTCTCTTTATGATAAAACAAAACAATTATTTACTTATGAACTGTTTTTTTTTTCAGTTCGTGCTTATTTTTGCAAACGAAAGAAAAGTTTGAGTAATAGCAAAAATGCACAAAATAAACAGATAAAAGCGCTTCAGGAATTTCGGTTCACGGGCACAGAAAAGTGCTCAGTTTGTATTGTATAAAGGTAGCGTACTATTTTAACGCACCTTTTTCTGATCATGATGGGAAAAATGTTTGCATCACGATTAGTAATCATGCTCGTTCAGCACAACTATTGTATGAAATCCATCAGAGATCAGTTATCATGTTGTTCTGGTGAACGCATCCATTGTAACCAAATTATTTCGAAACTAAGCTTTTCCGCTATAATATTTATCACGATTGTGAGTTCAGAACAGTTTTGCATTACATTATATACATTTTGCATTAATGCCATACCATTCTTTTAATTTAAGAATTTTGCTGGCGCAATAAATTGTTTACAACAGCTACAAAATAGCAAATTATTTTTAAGAAATAGTAAATTTAACAGGCTCCCGCTAAATTATGCGGTTTCCAGTTTTAGGTAATGCGAAATAGCCAGATCTGACCAGAAAATAGCTAAGTTGGCAACACTGCAGTCGAGTGCCGCGCAGCAAGAGGAAGAGGAGGAATATTGAACACAAAAACAATCGGCGCTGCGCGATTCGGACGCATATTCGGAGTTTTTCCAGCGTGGGTGTTTTTCCTCGGTCGGCGTTTTTCGGCGGCTTCTTAGTGAAGAATAATAAAAAACAATAGTGCACGAAGGCAAAAAGTTCAAGTGCAAAAAGCTGAATTAAAAAGAATACAAATTAAAAACGACGACGCGTAAGTTCAACTCTAACTGTGGATTCGTGTGTGTGCTTGTGCTGCCGACTGCGTGTGTGTACGAAAAAAAAAGAGAAAGAAGTTGCCAAGCAAATGGAGTTGCAGTAGGAAACACAAACAGAGTTGCGCTCTCTCTCGCTCGCTCACACACACACACACTCGCACGCGAATGAAGAAGTGGAAAAATTGAAATCGAAATAAAGTGACAAAGCGGAGTAACCAATAATAAAGAAAATGCCAGATTAAATGAACCCGCACGTTGTGGAAATTAAATTAAAGTTAAATGGACAAATCAAATAATATCCTGCGCAGCTCTCTGTGTGATTTTTCTCTCTTTCTCTCCCCCTCGCAGAACCAACGCCTCTCTGCAACTTTCTGTTACTTTTTGTTAACTTCTTTCCCTTCATCTTCTTTTCCCTCATCGTGTTGTTGTTGTTGTGCCCGCAGGATATCTTTATAAACTTTTTTCTACTGGCGTCTAATTGTAGTTTTTTTTTTATCCCTCCGTCTTTCCTCATCTCGCTCAATCATCTCTTTTCCAATTAGCGGCGAATTTCAGCAAAAAGCATAAGCAAAAAATATCTATTTTATTTGTTGTTTGCAGACCGTGAATTAAAAACAACAACAACTACGAAAGAAGGCGCAACTGTAAATTCCGCGCTTTTAATAGCAATAAAAACCTACGAGGAAGCAGAGTTAAGAAGTTTTGATTTATTCTAATTAAAACTAAGGTAAGTGCATAAATAAAAAAAACCGGATTAGCTCCTTTTCATTCGCACCTCCTTGGCCAAGTACCGTTAGGAAGAGAAGCCAATGAACGCAAATAAGTAAACACAAAAACTAAAAAAAAAAAAAAAGACTGGGAGAGCGAGCGAGAGCAAGAGATTTGCTCTCCCGCTGCATTTCTATTTATGCTTTAGCTGCTGATAAAGCTACAGTCCAACTTCGACACAAGGCTGAATTAAAAAAAAAATTTAATTAAAATATTATTCAACTTATTGTATTTCTTAATTTATTTTGATGTGGTTATAAAATATAATTTTCGAGACGTACAATTTGTTACCTAAACAATTTAATTGGCTATAGATATAGTGATAACTAAACAAAATTTAAACTAAAGAACATTTACATACTCCAGATTTTTAAAACTAACAAGACTTTATATAACGAAGTGTTCACTTTAGTCAGAGGTTACTGCAATTTTTTTTATTGCTCGCCTTGGCTGCTGTAAAAAGTCAAAGAGCATTTCTGGTTGTTGTTGTTACTGCAATTGTCTTTAATTTGTTGTGAAGAAGAGGAGTGCTAGCAGGAGAGAGCGAGAGGAGGTTGAAAAAGAAGAGGAAGATGAAAACGATGAAGAAGAAGAGCGCATAGCAGCAGGCGTCGGCGCAGCAGCTGCGTTACTCCTCGGCTCTCGCCCTCTCTCTTTTGCTCCCGTTTCGGAGCTGTGCGCTATTTTCGGCATTTTTGTGCTTATTTATTTACCTTTTGGTGGCTTGTTTATTAATCTTCCTTCCCCCACCTTATCCTCCATCCACTCTCAATCGGTCCATGTGCTTTGAAGTTCAAGCCACAGAATTTGTTCCTGTGTTTTTGTTGATTTTCCGCTATTTTTGTAGCTTATCTGCTCCACCGGAGTTTTCCTACTAACCAACCCTCCTTCCCTTTTTTTCCCGCTTTTCTCCCCGCAAAAACCCTTCAATTAACATTGCTGCCGTCTGTTTTACGTTTGTATTTTTTTGGTGACTCGTTCCCTTTTTCACTTGTTCTTTAATTTGTTTCCTCCTTTTTCCCTTTACGGCCAGCCGATAAAGATAAAGACCACAAATAGTTTGCCTCACATTTCGTTTTTACAGTGGAGTTTAGGTTATGAAATATTATGGTAGACTTTTACTTTTATTATCAGAGAACTCCCATATTTTAAAAATTGATTAGGTAATATTTCCATAAAATATTAAGATAGAGTGAAAAGTTAAATAAAAAAGTTCGATTTTGGATTTCTTGGAATTTAGTTTGTAAATTTAAAGTTTATTTGAATGTAAAAACCAGAAATCCAATTCCAATTCAATTTTGAGCACTATATCTTTAACCCTACGAAATTTGTTGCTTCTTCTTCGCCGCCGCCTTGCTCTTTAACCCTTGTTGGGTGAATGGGGGCCTTCTGTGGAGTTCCATTTGAGTGCAACTGAGCAATTATGGTTTTTGGCCTATCGACCCTCTTTGTGCTCCTCCCTTTTCCTGCTCCCCCTCTCCTCACTCCTCATTTTCCTTTCCTCTTAAATCATTGCAAAATGGCAATCGCAAAATGCTCAAACAAGTAAATCTGCTTAACTCGACTAACGGCAAACTTGTTGAGATCTTTTCATTTTCTCTATTTTGCTCGCCGCTTCCCTTGTTGTTTTTATTCGCATTTTCTATTTTGCACACAAAGCGCTTACAAAGGCAAAAGGCAATCAAAGCGAGAAAGGGAATAGGAGCGAGGGAGAGGGGAATATAAAGCGTGGGAGGTGCAATAAGGAGAATCCAACAATACAAACTACAACAACCACAAATCCGAATAAAAAAGTAGTCAAAGCAAAAGAAGTGGTGGAAGAAGAAGAAAAAGCAGCAGCAGCAGCACAAGTAGAAAATTCAATTGTTCGCCACTCTCTTTTGGGCTCTTCCTTTGTGCTCCCTGCATGTGCTTGTGTGCAAGTGTGTGTGCTTGTCCACTTAGCCAGCAAACAATGAACAATTGATAAGGAACAACGGAAAGGAGAAGCGACGAAGAGGTGAAGGCGAGGAAAAGTGGAAAGTGCGTGGCGAGTGCGACAAAAATAAAAAAGAAGAATTTGTGGCGATGATAAAACGAGCGAAACAAATCAAAAGGTTTACCTTTTATTTTTTCCACTTTCCTTGCGGTTTTTCTTTTTAATAAGAGCAATCCTTAAAATACATATCTTCTAAATGTTTTAAGTTCGATTTCATTAAACAAAATAATTAATATGATGATAATAACGCTCATTATATTTTAGATCTCTTGAAATACATTCAGATTTTCCATTCTGCTCTGCAGTTTCTCCCTCAGAGTTTCGTTATTCACAATAAAATCTAGATGTCTTCCAAATGTCTTCAGCATTTTGAACAAACAGCGGTTGGTGGCTGACATCAGTAGCTTGTGGCTGGAGCAGAGTTTTTTAGTTACGTGCTCAGTCTGAACTGGAACCTCAGCGGCGGCTATCAGTTTTCCCTCCACCTTCACAAGGATCTCAAGAACCCCCGATAGATCTCTCTGGACGAGACCGAAGCTATCTTCCTTTATGGATCTCACACAGATGCAAACGAGTCCCTGAAGAATCCACACCAAGGGCTCCCCACATAGCAATGTGTGATTGAGTTTTGCAAGTTGATCGATTTCTAAGAGACAGCCGAACCAATTCGGTAGGTCGGGTAGTCTATTAAATATTTGTCCTATAAAAAGAGTGATTTGTTCTCTTATATAGGGCCTTATATGGCAAATGCACCATTCGGGTTGCAGATCATCACTAATCCGCGGAACTGTGCTTGTTCTTTTCGGCGGTTCATCTCGCTTTTTCAGTGATCTAATCCCAGTTTGACGTTTCAGTAAATCACAGATCTGCGCTTGAGGAGCAGTATCCAAACAGGAGTCCATCTTGACTAGAAAATCATTAATTATTTTATATAGGAGTTCACGCAATTCTTCCCAATGAGCATTTGTATTCATCATGTCTTCGATAGCGAACAATTCGGTCCACAAGTTCCCCGACATCTTTGCATAAAAGTCATGGGCTGCCAGCATACGAAAGCCATATAGTTGGGTACCATCCAGTGCCATTGATATGGGTAACGAAAGGCTAAAGTGTTTCTTTTTCTCGGCGGAAGGTTTCCGTTTCCGTTTACTGCAGACCAGGTGTTTAATCCGTTCCACAAACAGATTTTGTAGACAAATATCCTGCGGTTCGTCCTGGCATCGCAACTCAATACTTAGTGGCAATTGACGCTGCATAATCAGACCATAAAGCCCCCGGACCATGCGCAATTTAGCCAGAATTAGGCTATTTAGCAACCAACCTCGAAAGAGGATCCCGGGCTCTGTTATGATCACTTTAACTCCGTTAAAAGGATTTTCCATACATGGCCAGAAAATAATGGAAAACAGTATAGTTGTCACAAAAGATTCGTGGCCAGATCTTTTCAATAAGGGCCACCACATCTGCCGGATGGATTCCTGCAGTTCCAAACGCACTATGGGCAAGGGGAATCTTCGAAGGGCAGACCCATGTTGTGTTTTGAAATAGAAAATCCCAGATATGCAGCCCAATATAAGAAGATAATTCCAGGATGCTCTAGGATTAGAACACCCTTTGACTGACTCCACAAATGACGCATATAAGCAGCTGCTCACAATAGTTATTGATAGTATAGAGAAGAGCGTTAAAAAACGTATAGGAAACTCCTGCATTATCCTTTTCATTCTGGAACCATAACATCTGGGATAGGCATAGTGCAGATGGCACAATACGAGGCCATATCCTGTCACGCCAGCTTGTATTAACGCCCTCATCATCGTTGAATACGTCGAAAACAGGGTCCAGCCAAGGATCGTACTTACGGAGTCCAATGGTCTTCTCACCTCAAACAGTTGAAAGCCAAGGAAAATTGCAAACATGTGATAATCCAGCCAAAAGCCAAGTAGACAAGCGAAAGCGAAGCGATATTGCAATAGCTTCCATATTTTGTGCGGCGCATAGCTGGGTACAAACAGCTTTTTTAGTATATCCGACCACATCATTAGAGACTATAAAATATTTCTTATTTTTGGCTCTGAACGGAACTGACAGTTCAAATTTATGTACTACTGCGTTTGGTTGTCAGCAGGGGAACTTGTAACCTCCTTTCAGTCAGTTTACTGTCTCAATTGACATAGTTCCCAAGTCAGTTGGCCTGGACATCAATCTATTTAATGGCCTGCCGTTGACCCAACGCACGCCCCCATTGCAACTTTCGCCCCCTTTCCACAAAAGTTCAAAAGTTTGATGCCAATTTAAAGTTTTCTTCTGGAATACCCTAACCTGAGTGCAGTGCTATTTTGGTTTGGTACTTTTTGTATATATGAGACAGTTTTGGTTTTCTAAAAGTCTTAATATCTTTATTTAAATGGGATAACGTAGAATATATTTTATTTATAAAATTCAAATTTCTCCAAAAATGATAGGGCATTACCAGCTTGCTTTCCCCCGAAAAAGTTTCCCCCCAGCAGTTTTTGTAACCGTTTTTTATTGCCTTACAGGTGACAAGTCAGCCAGGACTAAGTGCAGCTAAAAACAAAGTTGTTGCCGCTGCAGGCACAACATTGCATTTCCAATTGTTTTTTTTTTTAAGGAGAGCAGCCACCTGAGAGGGGATAAACAGAGGTGGAGCCCGGTTTTTCCCGATGCTCTTCTGCTTCCAGCTAAAGTTCTAATTTATGTCGTTAAGTTTGCGCCTGCGAAAGAAAAGTTTGCAGTCACATTTAATGGTCAAGCTGCAGGCGCAATTTCTAGCGGGGCAGTGTGGAGAACTCAAACGGGAACTGGACATGGACATGGAAATGGTCATGGTGAGGATGTTGGATGTTGGGTGTTGTTCCCCCCGATTCGTTATTTGCCATTTTAGCCCGTGTGTGACCGCCTAACCCAAAAGCTGGCCGGGAGTGGTGCGAGGCCCGGGGCCAATTAGATTTATGGGATTAGCACAGGTCGTTGGCTATAAAACACTCGCATGCTTCCAGCGGGCAGAGTCAACGTGAAAATCCGGAACATGAGGATCCCACCTCGCATACACATTCGCCAAGCGAATGCCACCTAGAAACGGTTTTTGTTTGAATGGGGAAAAAAAATCTATGTGAAATGTTGGAAAAGATTACATTATGACTTCTGCAATTACAGCTAATAATACAATTTAATCGTGGAATATGTTATGTTTTCACATAAAAATAAAATCTGCTCGTTTATAGCAAGCATTAATTAATTTATCATGATTTAATCACTGCACATTTCAATGTTCTGAACTAAAATAATCCAAGAGATCTGCAGATTAGGGTACATATAACATATAAGCTTTATAACATTTAACTGTAAAAAGTCTCATTTGGTTCTTGAAAAAAAAAAGTTAAATTTTTCTTAATGTTATGAAAGATTCCATATTGAACCAATTGACAGTTTCTCGCCGTGCAACACTGCAAACATTTGCATTGTTTGTCCTGTTCGTCTTCTCTATCTGGTGTCCTCTCTTTCACACTATGTACCGCTTTCCCACTCCACTTTGGTCCTGTAAATCCTCCTCTCTTTCCATCCTCCGCACTCCAGCGCGCTTACCTTCAGTGCGCATCCGGTGGGCAACAAAACATTGTTTCATTCCATAAACCGCCGCCAACTTTTGCATCGTTCGTCGGTGGTTGTTTCGCTCTCGCACTCGACGAGCTTTGTTCCGGTTCTCCATTCATTTTTCTTTTACAGGACTGGAGTCCTTGCCCACCTTCCTCGTCCTGATTCCCTTGCCATTGAGAGGCCGCGACGATGACGCGTGCTCCTGGCCCATTCCAAAAACCACGTACCGCCGCACACATTTCCGGACTCAGCCGGACGTTTTTCATACTCTTCACACAGAAGGTAGTTTAATTTTGAGCACACGTTTTTGGGAAAACTTTTTGAGACTATGGCTTCTGTTTGCTTGAAACTCTATTTGAATATCCTTCTGATATGAACGATTTCCTTAAGCAATTGATTACGTAAGGGGCTCGGAGACTGTGTAAATGGATACTTTGGATAATTCCAAGTTAGTTAAAAATTCATAGAATAAATAAACAAATTGATTTTCGAAATGCTTCTTTTAACTATGTACCACAATATCATAATGGCATAGCGATCAGGGTATTAAAAACTTCGCTTCCCAAATTAACCTTCCTGTTTCTCTCTCCTCTGTATTTTTGATTGTGCGAGCTGTGCGGTGGTTGTTGTTGCGTTTGCTGTTTCGGTTTCTGTTGGCCTGTTGTTTGTTGGCTAGTTTTCGATTTTATCGATTTTCATAAAGCTGCTTTTATGGGCGGCATTCAGTGGCAGAAAGTTTGTGCCTGCGTTACTCCAATTAGAGGCAAAAAACACACATCCATAAAGCAAAATCGCACACACATCTCGCTTTCGGAGATGAACAATTTGGCCGTTGACCAGGTGAAGCGAAAATTTCTGGCATTCCAATCGCATTTTCATTGACTTCGCTCCAGCTGCAACTGAGGGGAAATTTTGGTATTCGCTTCATAAATTGAGTTTTTACTTTTCCCCCGAACCGTATGTATTCCTTTGTCGATGCGTTCAACCGAAAAATAAATATTGCTGCGTACGTATTCCTTTTATGATCGCGATGGAGCCACAAACGAACTAATTCGTGTATAATTCTGGTTGGCAAACAGTTGAATTGCTCGTAGCTTACAGATTTATGTTCTTTATACTTTTATACATTATTTGCTGTAACTATTTAAATTTATTGTCATATAATTTTCCTAGAAATCCAAGAAAAATCCCAAAGAAATGATTCATTTAAAAAATATTACGTTTTTGAGCACGTTTACAATTTTCATGCGTCAATTAATCCACTCGGTCAGTAGACCGATTTTAATGACTGTCACACACGTATCAGAGACTGCAGCTGCAACTTAAGCTCGACCCAATTCGAGAGCTCAAGTTACTCATCCAAAACTTATAGGATGACACTAAAATGGAAGCTCTGCCTTGCGACTTAATGAAAACTTTTTAATTACAAGGATCAGGACAATAAAAGTTTATGAGGCGAAAAGCTCTGTCTCCCTCCTCACCCTCTGTAATTTCTGGCAAATAAATACCAAAGCGTGGCAAAAACTAATAAAACTGAACTTAACTCTCAGCGCCCAACTATCGTTATAAAAAAAATAAAAATAAAAAGAAGCAAACAAACAAGAAAATCTAGTTGAAGTTGGACTGTTTAATGTGTGTGGCAAAAACTTGGCTAATCCCTTCAAAACGAACCAAATAAAAGAGCGCCAATAAATAGAGAAAGATGAGACTGTTGCGCTTATATTGGATTTTTTGGCACAAAGTTTTGTAAATATTTTCGGAGCAGCCAAAGAGGGGATGCAGGGCGCAGGGATACGGGAACTTTGGTTATTGCCGGTGACAGGCTAGCGAAATGGCAAATCGATTTCCAAATGCAACCCCTGTTCCTGCAGGGGCTAATATTCAAATGAAATTCCCGTGCATTGAACCCAAATCAGCAGTACAAGGTGTGAATTTGCCTGCCAAGGAGCAGTAGCAGGAGCTGGAGCTAGAGCAGCAGCAGGATGTGAATTGGTTGGCAGGAAGCAGCTTCGAGCAGAGCCAGATAAATATAAACACGAAACTGGAGCAGGCAAAGCTGTAGCCGCAATAACTGTCTTGGGAGATCCAATTCCCCTAAAGCAAACCAAGTGCACTGATATTTAGGAATTAACTTTGTTTAAAAGGAAAACAATTTTTAAATTTTGTTTAAGACAAAAAATTATTGCTAGCGTGTCACCAAATTCGTATTTGAGAATTTCAAGTGCACTTATTGCATATTTTAAACCTTAAGAAGCAGGCAAAATATTTTTATAAAATTATGTATGTTTATTCCAAAATTACATTCTTACTAGAATTTGGTTGTCCCAGACATAGGAATTTTAATTAGCAAGGTTGACCTAATTACATTCGACTGATTTTTTTATTATTTTATTAATGAGTAAACCATTTATATATATCCATTTCTTAATTGCAGTGTAGTTTGTAAAGGGGTCGTTGAAGTGAAGTGTGGTACCCGAGGAGATTCGATGCAAAGGCATTTCCAGGATGGCACCAAATAAAGCAAATGCTCGGTATGCTCGCAACCCTTCATCCTCCCGTTTTCCCACTCTTCCTGGTAATTCCCCAAACGCTCGGAAAACTTGACAACTTCACATTTCTGGGAGGTCTTAGACCAACTCACAGGCGACACACACGCACTCACATGCTTCCACTCAGATTCCGCACTGAAAACCTTCAAATGAAATTAAAAAGTTTAACTTCCAACTTTTCAGGAGAGAGCAGGCCGCAAAAATGCCTTCTGTGAGTTAGACAACCCCTAACTTACATATCAGTCTCTGTTCACCCACCGACTCTTCATTTTCTTTATGAAGTTCTAGAGATTTTTCCTTCAGTGACGCTGGGACATTAGCTGGCTACTTTGAGGCCGGGGGAGAGATCCTTTGAGTCCTGCAATTTGGAGTGAGTGGAATAGTTGGAAAGATGCCCCTTGGATGGCATAATGTTTGTAATTAGTCACAACTGCAAGGAATCTCAAGATAAAAGTGCAAAACATATATAAGCAGCTTAACAGAGCAGTACCAAGAGTATTATAGACATTGTGAAAATAGTTCTTGAACAAATATTCCCCTAGATAATAGTACTTGAATAAATAATTTCCTGGATTAACACATGTACGCCGAGGGTAATTATAGTTTATTATAATAGGAAGATATTAATTTTTTTTCTTAAACAACAAACGTATTTAATTTTCTTCTAAATATTTAATTCAAAGTCTTCGCCCATCATCGCTCTTAATCATTCTAAAAGGCGCCAACAAATATTTTTCATTAAATACAAATGTTTACCTGTGAAATATTTCTATTTCTATTTCTTCTATTCCCTGTTCAACCATTCATAAAGTTTTCTGCTTATTTGAGCACTATTTCCATTTGCTAGACTATTTATTCCGACACGTGAATTCTCCGTGACAAATACGTGATAAATTTGTTTTAGCTCATCAGCCAAACACGCGCGACATAGAAGTATGTATGTATGGAGTTTAGTTCTGATGGGTCTTGAGCCCTACAAAATGCGCTTTCTGGGGGAGGGATTTTAGGGAGGAAAATACCAGACGAGGGTGACACTCCGAGTGAGTGGAAGGAGTGTTCCTTTGGGGACGTCTACAAATGCTCATAGCATATTTCATGCTGAAAACCTCACAAAGAGCAGAGATGGGGACAGAAAAAATGCAGAGAAAAACACCAAACAATGGTAAAAGATTTGTTTTGCTTTGATAGTTTCTATGGCAAAGTTTTGATAAGGCAAAATAGTTTGATAGAATTTTTCGATTTTTACAGCTTGGCAAGTTGTTGATTTAATCTTTGCTTTTTACGACGGTTGTTTGGTTGGAGAATGCTTGAGATACTATATCTTAAGTTAAGTCTTGGGGAATGTAAGATTGCAGTTTGAAATTATTTATTTAAACATTTATAGCGGCCAGTTATTAACTAAATCCTTGCTATTTATTGATGATTAATATTTATAGACTATACAAAGAATAATACAAGTCTACTAAATCTTCAGATGGTAAAAATAAGAGCATCACAGCCATGTTTATTATTATCTTGAAAACAGCTGTAAATTACTGGGGTTGTAAATAACTTCAAAATGCATGAATTAGTACTGCGATTTCGGATCTTTATTTTTGTTTATCTCTTAAATCGGTGTGACTATCTCATTACTCAAAAAATTCTAGCAAAGACAAAACTTATCTTTTAAGATCTCTAGTAATTAAAATACAGTGTCAAAGCCGAATAAGTTGTACAAATTACTATTATCTTGTGAAACATAAATTATTACCGTTCTTAGAATTATTAGTTTAATCTAAGGAATTAATTGCAACTGCCTAAACTGTTTACATATCATTTGTATTTTTATTGCAATTACCGCATCTGGAATCTAGACCAGTTTTTTGTGTAGTACTTCCGCCGATGAAGTACCAATTTGTCTTTACTTTTTGGCTTGACTCGAGTTATTCTTTTGCAACAGCCTCAATTGAATGACTGCTGTCCGTCGAAAAAAGCCTGACAAAATGTCACGCTGCGATTGTGCCGATAGCGAAATCTCGTTCTCATTTTCAATTGGGCGAGCAGAATTTTCTATGCCAATTCCTCAACCTTCCCCCAGATTTCCCCCATTTGCCGCTGCATTGCGCCGGAGCTTTTGTCTCAAGTGCATTGCAGTTGGAATTGTGTCTAGAGTGGGTTGTGCACTCGACGCAAAAGGCAGAAAAAAGAATCGCCAAGAGCACCAGAAGCCGAAACTGACGCTGAGACTGAACTCAGCTGAACTGTACTCGGCTGAAATGCAATGAAATGAACGGAACAGAAATGAATTGAAGCCAGAGCTGCGCGCTCTCCCCAAACGCTTCTTCAATGCAATGCACTTTGCTGATTATTATTGCAGTTTTTTAGTAGTTTTTTTTTGTTGTTGTTCTGTTCCGAGTTGGGCTACTACGTGACGCAGCTGTAATCAATTTGACATAGATTTTTTAAATCAATATATGAGTTTGTCACGAGCCCGGCTAATGTGGCTGTTGACCAGGCTAAGGGCCACTCAATGTCCCCCTCAATTAACACATTCTGGGCGGGGGAGAAGGTCCAATAAAAGCTCAAATTTGCTTTAAATCTTCTCTGTTTGCTCAGCAAACAGGCAATCGAACAAGCAAACATTTCCTCACCAAAAGAAATTGTTTGTTTTCTCTTTTTCTTAGTTTTTCTTCTTTTTTTATCTATGAATTTGGGTATTGCATTTCTCAAATATTTCGCCTAAACTGCAATATATTTTTACGCTGCGAAGATAGTTTTCAAATACTTCATTCTTTCGTGTGGTCTATCAGAAAATATTTTCCCACATTTGCATTGATTGTACGAGGCAGCTGTGCAGCCGGAAAAATGTTCACATGTCCATATTGCATGTTCGAGCTGCCGCTTTTTGCCACCATGCCACATAAATTGCATTTTTAGCCAGGCCAAAACATGTTGCTTTCGTTGTTTACGGGGAGGGATTGGATTCGTTTGGGATTGTTTTTGGGTTGGGTAGGATCGATGGACTAGAGCGGTGAATATAATTAAAATGGGTTTTGTAAAAAAACGACCAAGTTTTACAACTATTTTTAAGAAGATGTTGTTTTAAGAATTCAGAATCATATAAAAACAAAAAAGCCTTTGTAAGAAATTGGTTAAAAAATATATCTATTATAACTTATACATTTAATTTCATTTAGATTTCGGGATAGTCCAATATTTTCTTAGTTTTCTTTACTTTTATAATTAAATTACTTTTTATCATTAAATCTAATTTCCAATCAATGTAGTTCTGTTTTTTAAATATATTCCGCAGTGCAGAAACTACGCTTTTAATTTGATTCTTTTTTCTCGCCGCCATATAACAGCTCTCTTGAGACTCTCTTATCTGGTCAACACTTGAGTTGTGCTTTGATTCATTTGCGGTTTTGTTTGCAGTGATGCAAACGCAAATGTTTGCTTTGCAACTGATAAATCTCGTTGATGGGCAACTTCTATCGTAGTTATGAGATCGTTGTAGATATAGTTTCTATCTCAATGCGCGTGATATTTGGGACTTAATATTTTTGTTATTACAAACTGAAAACATTTTTGATTTATAAACTTTTCCCGTTTGTGATTGTATGATAAATGAACAAAGAAAAAAGTGTACAGAAAAAGATTAAATAACTGATAAAAGTGCCATAGCCGTTAAAGTAAAGGTTTGTCTTAAATAAACGTTGAAGAATAGTTATAACCATATTTATTACATTATTTTCTTTGGTAAATAAAGGTTTAAAAACTTTTATTAAAGATAGTTCATATCTCTATAACTTATCCTTTTTAATCTCATTTATATTTGTTAATTGGTTTTAGCACTGCAGACTTTATTGTTATATTTTTGTTATTTTCGCTTCAGCCTGCCGTTTCATTTTGAGCTATCTCGAAGTACTCGATCTAAAATAAACACGAGAAGTGTGTACATGACCCTCGCCGCTTGAATGCTTTTATTTTATTTTTATTTTTATTTGGGGCGTACACTCTTCAAAACGGAGAAAGAGATGTACAGAAACCGAGGGACAGCTGGTTTTGGTGGCGGCTGGAAAATATAAGAAGAGAGGCCCAGGCCCAGCTGACTGACTGTCGGAAACCGAAAGTGATACATCTGCTGCTCTAACGAGCCGAGCTGCCTGTTAGGGTCACAGGCCCCTCCCGCTATGTGTAACCACCTTTGCAGCGGGCCTAGCAGGAGAAGAAAATGCCTCGAGGCTCTAGGCGAAATCCACATACACATAAACCTGAGACTGAGACGTTCTCGCTTTGACTTTCGTAAGCAGGTCACGTGAGCATTTTCAGCAACGAAAAAAAAATGAAAAGGATAAAAACGAGGGGAGCTGACAAAGGGAAATCTTAGCAATTCGTAGGGGTGGTCGTCCTGCAAATGTGATTGCCCGAAGAAAAGGGGGCGTCGTCGCCATCCCTACCCACCGCCCTCCACTGCGTAAAATAAAATACAGAACAAATTCGCTATACTTTTATTTTTTGTTCTTTCTTTTCCTGTTCGTTTTCTTGCCCTGCTTTAGCGCATTTCCTTGGTAGTTTGTCGCTTCTGGCCGACAATTGTTTCAACGTGTTTAAAATATCTTAAGCACGGCCTAGCCAAAAAGCTCAGGGTCTGGGTCTCTATGCCCCTCGGTTTGCTTTGTTTGGTTTTGCTTTTAGTGCCTTTTGTTTTTACGCATATATTCATTCGTCTGATGTCTGATTTTGTGCATATCAAAATGAAGTTTCTGCTGGGTTATAAATACGAGAAATGCTCATATACATACAAACATAAAATCAATATTTGCCCCGCGTCGTCGTCATCACCAACATCCCGCCAGTGTTGCGTATTTTTGATACCAATTAATTTGGGAGGATACGGGGTGTATGCAATGCTCTGGAGGCTCTATTTACAGATTGTGCTATTATAAACCATATTTTAAATTTAAAAACATTTTTTGTAAATGTTTGAGGTATGCTCATAATTTTTGGAAAAGTATCAACCATTTTTCCAAGTCTTAAAAAATATTCCTTACAAGTTTTAGACCTTAATCCCATTCTTAGTTATATTTTTACCAATTTGCAATAAAAACTATGAAGAAATTTGATCTTACGGAACATTTAAAAAACGTAACTTGTATCTTGCTGAAATTATATTAATTATTTATTACTTAGCAAAATATGCTAATACATTTTGAACTTAAATTTGTTATCATAATTTTCTTTTCGAAAATACTGGGTACTTGCCTGTTGACTATACTACCCCTCCGGTTTGTTATTACATTTATCCCTCCTTTATTTGTGCCCCCTGTTTGCGCCGAAAGCAGTCAGTCAGAATCGGAATCAGAAACAGAAACAGAGTCTGACGGCAGCAGCTGATAAGCCCCGATGCGGATGTGAAAATGTGCATGGGAAAAAGGCCCAGCAATAAATACATTTACTCCCATAGAAATATATATTTTCAACCGATATGTGTACAAATGTGTGAGATATATTTACGAGTACTTGCCATATATAATTGACCCCTATATCTCTTTTTCATTTCAGGTTGCGATAACCAACTTTGACCGAATCAAAGGTGAGCAGAACACGAAAACCTAATGGAAATGGTCTACAGTTTTTTTAATCTTCCATGTTTGTTTTTTTTCCTGCGGGTTTTCCTTTTTTCGAAGAGTGCCAAGTTTTTGTCACTTGGCCCCGGGCGATTTTGAACTTGTTCCACTTTAGCGGCGGCAATTTGTGGGGGAAGCTTTATCTTTGCATTCATCTAGTCTGCCAATGACTGCGGTTCTATTCTTCTCCTATTCGTAGATAAAACGCCAAAAATTGTTCCTTTTGCGTTTGCTTTTTGCTTGCCAGCTGTGCTCAATTCTCTTTAGAGCGAAAAAAAAAAACGATAAAACCTGATGCTGGGAACAGCAGATACTCGAACTGCTTGCTCCAGTTCTTGAAGTGGAGTCCAAAACGAGTTTTTCGGCACTTGCCCGACCGCCTGCCACCGCTAATCCCCGCCTCGCAACTGCTGTATACTATACGTAAATCATTTGAGTTGAGTTAGGTCTGGTTTTCTGATAGTTGTTGGTCAGGCGGCTGTTTAAGCAAAAAACGCATAAAACAAGAAAGCCATAGGCCTAATACCCCAAGGTTTTCCAGCCAGTTGTTGACTTTTTAAGCATTTCGCATGTGTATTTTCTTTATGACCGCATAAAATCCGTTATTATATCTTTGACATGTTTCCAACTGGTAATAAATTTGCTGTGCATATCCACATCTACCACATCTACGGCTAATTGACCGATCTAAACGTTTTCGTTGGAGGCTGAAATGGAAACATAAAAGTAAATCACTTCAAGAGCCATATCTTCAAATTTAATGGCTTAAAGTTCGTTCGTACATTTAGAACAAAAGCCAACTAGAAGTTAGAATCTTGTTTGTGGATAACATTCAGTTTTATATCCTATTTAAAATGTCTCAGCTTAAATTCCACAATTTAAACAAGAACTTTAGACATTTTCTTTTTATTCAAGAATAACTTTTTAGGCTCTTTTGGTTTATTTGAAAAGTTTAAAACTATGCAGTCCGATATTTATACCATTTTTATATACAATTAGTCTGTTTTCTATCGGGCCTATCTTCTAATCGTTTTCTTTTTCCAAAAGAAGGCTTTTAGAGTGTTTTGTTTTCTCTGTTTTCTTTCGCCGCTGACGGATTTCGTTGGATAAATTGAATTAACATGTTGCCTGCGCGCGCCACACGCAATGCAGCTGTCAGGTCCGGTCGGGCTTTAGCTTTTTTAGGTTTTTGTGATATTGCCTAGCACCCGCGATGGGGAAAGCCATCGATGCATTGCCAGTGGCCACGTATTACCCCTCAATCCCTTTCGGCTCTCCAGTGATGCATTCCTTGGATCTTTTGTTGTATAATGTGGAAACGTGTTCGAATCACCTGGGTCACATGCTGGCTTGGAAGGTGGAGGGAGACGCAGATTGCACACGATTGCATTCAAAATAATAGTAGTGTTTGTTATCTTTTGAAAATGATATTAAACTTATTAATCTTTATGTATAGTGGTCAATTGAAATAGATTTTACTATAAAATTAGCTAAAGTCTTAGTACCTGCAACATAAACTTATACCAAATATATATAAGAATTAATATTGATATTATTTAAAAGAAAAAGCTGGAACTACTATTACTTATTTATATTAAAATAGATATTACTAGAGATATTTAGTACTAAAATATAAGGGATGTTAGTCAAAGTATGCCAGATTTCCAAATTTTCTGAAATGCATTTAATGATACTATATTTCTTTGGCCTCAGGTGTACACAGGTAGATGGATGAATGACACACGCGACAAGTAGCCAAGCGCATCAGGCGGGCGGTGGGGTTTTTGCTTTTGCTTTTTTGCTTTCAGGGGGCCAAGGGGACTGGGGCAACCCTTCAATGCCGCCTAGACAAGCCCTCGGCACGTATGGCGTATCCGATTTCATGACTAATTATACGGGAACCGAGTGTGTGCCAGCGCGGGTAAGGCGAGAAGGTTAAGCGCCTCTCCTCCTCGGCGGCTGCGTGTCCGCCCAATGGAATTATGCGGATTATATTTGTGTTCTTTGCCGTATTTTCGCCTCCGCTGGTGGGCGAGGCCAATTTCTGTTGCCTTTTCGCCTTTTCGGTCATTAATGAAGTAATGGAGCTGGCCGCCCCGCCAGCCAGCCGCCTTTGGGGATCCGAAAGGGTGAAGCCCCGGATTCGTTATTTGGTTTCATGCATAAAATAGCTGCACATAAGTGCAAGCTGCAAGCAAGTGCAGCATGAAATGCTGATGAAAATTTAATGAAATTGCAATGGAGCCAAGCCGAGCAGAGGAGCAGAGGAGCTGCGGCCGGCGTATCCTCATCCTATTTTATTTTTCTTTGGCCCAGTTGTGGGATGAAATGCAATTTTGCACTGCTAGTTTTTCGAGGGCCACAAAAACACACAAACACACCACACCCTACACTCTTTCATTTTAATAGGAGCAAAAGCCTTAAGTTATAAAATTATGATACTCGGCGAGAGTGTGTGTACCGCGCACTGGGAATATTTTACGGAATTTTGTGCCCAGTTATAATTTTTAATCTCAATAAACAATACAACTTTTAGACTTTTATGTAACACAATTACATGAAAACGAATTTTATTATTTTACTTTGGTTTACAATTATTTAAATTATTTTAGTTAAGGGATTACATATAAAGGTTACAAGGAAATTTTTGCAGAAATCGCAAGAAGTTCGCAAAAGAATCGGAAAAAATCACTTAATTTTGCTTTTTCGATTTAACTGCGAGAGAAATTTTCACTCTCTTGAGAACGCTTGCTTTTCAGACAGACCTTTTCGGCTGTGCCATATCTCTGCTTTTTCTTTTTCTTCCACGCTTTACCTGCAATGCACATTCAGAGCATCGACAAAATCTTATTAGTTTCGTTAAACAAAATTGTTCTGCTTAGAGAGAGACCGCACTTTTAAGTTTATTTCCTTTATTCTTGGGTGCAAAACCATAATAATATTTAGGATGTGCCTGATAAACGAGCTCTAGGTACTGGAAACCGGGTAATATAAACTATTAAATCAGTTACCATCCCTTAGATTTATTTGGTTCCGATAATATGACTTTAAATTCAATACTTAACACTCTTGCTGCATATATCCGCAGTGTAAAATCAGTTGCCCTGGCAAGCTGTTGCATAAATCAACTTCACCTGTGAACGAACGCTCTCGCTGTGTGCAAGTATTTGTTTTTTACCTGGGCGCTGCACTACGGGTGCGTGTATTTGTGTTTTAGATAACTCAGCGTTAAGCGCCCGCTTGAAACTATGTCAAGCCTTCCCGGACACAAGCATATACATACATGAGTATATAGCTATGGCACTAATGCCGGCATTAACCCCCACAGCTGCTGCTGCTGCTGCTGCTGTTGCTGTTGCTGCTTCTGCTGTTGCACCCGAAGTGCCAGCTTCTGATGCTCCTCCCACGCTGCCATCTCGTGTGTGCTCTATAAAATATTTGTTTAAACTTGCACTACTCGCACCCAGCGCCGCATCACACCCTAGCAACATACAGACATCCTCTGGTGTTGATAAGCACACTTCGCTCGCCCGCCTCTTGAGGCAGCGCAACGGGTAATCACAACTTAAATGAGTAGTTTAATTTTGTTCAAGTGTAGAGTGCCGAGAGATGCGTCTCTTGGGAAGGGAGCACCAGAGACATTAGCAGCCGAGGCCGAGGCCATAATTCCACTTCACTTAGAAAAACAAACTTCAAAGGCAATTATTTGCTTACTTAAGAAAAATAGTTTTGAGATCGATAAAATTTCAGGGAATTCTAGAAGAAAACCAAAGACAAAATGTGCAGAGTGGCAAAAATGGTTGAATCGAAAGGGATCAATGTAGATTTTCTTGATTTTAATTCGTCTCTGTATAAACTATTACTGATTGGGACTTCAATTACAACCATACTTAACATTTGGCATAAGACGTGGAGTATGCAATATTTCTAGTATTTATATTTTCATGAGTATCTAAACCATTTTTCCCACAGTGCTCGGAAGTTTAAAAGTCTTTTCCCCAGTGCTTGATGTATTTTTGGCCTCCAGTGTTTGGTACACACAGAGGTATTGTTAATGTATTTTTCCTCCCAGTGTTTTGAGAAGATATAGAGTCAGAGGCTTCGCTTTATGACCAGCCCGAGTGGCAGGTTGCGTTGCCCGCTAGAACTGCTGTTTATTGTATTCGTCTAAATTGTTGTTTATGTCTGCATTCAGACAGCAACTGCAGCTGCAACTGCAACTACAACTGCAACTGAGATGGCAACGGCAATGGCAACTGCAGCAACATTAGCAGAGGTAGCAAACATCAGTCGGCGACTCGTCAAGAACCTGACAATTTGCGCTTGTCTCGCCTCTGATTGTGTGCGCTTCTCGAAAAGAAGAAGTTTGCTGTAGTGGCAGTGGTAGCAATAAAAGTGCTAAAAAGTTTCATGCCCCCAGACTGCATCCTGTTGTGAAGTCCTGCCTGCTGGTGCTGCTGCTGTTGCTGATGTTCCCCGTGCGCCCACAGACAAATTTTTAATCTTTTAAAACTGAGCTGCATTGTTGCCGTCTTCTCTGTGTTGTGCTGCATTTGAAGAGTTGCCAGGGAAGCGCGGAAGAATGGCGCAGTCCACCACCAAGAATCACTCCCCCCAGTTCCTCGGCTGTGTCCTTGCATATTCCTCGGGCCTAATGAGAGCATTATAACTTTGTGACAAACTTTGTTGTGGATGCGGGCGAGCTACTACTGATGCTAATGAGGAAAAGAGTTTTTCCCAGCTAAGAAATTAAAAGTATTCATCTTGAACGGACAGCCGGGCTTTAGCCAGGATTTTATGAAAATAATGTTAATGATATTTACTACAAATTAATTTAAAAGCACTTTACTGAGAAATATGGTTGAAATTTGCCTTTAAGGTCACACAGAACAAAAGAAAACTATTTCCAGATAAAAAGAAAAACAAAAAAAAGTTCCAAAGAAGCCATTGTATTTATTTAATAACCAAGTTTGTCAAAATTCCCCTAAACCAGCTAACAAGGTTATCGTGTTTATTGCGAAATCCAGGAATACATCTTAAAACTTTAATAAGAACATTTTTATTCAGATTTAAGGGTGGCTTTCTCTTTGAGCAAAGATGTTTGAATATAGAACAAAAAGAATTTATTTTGTAGCGCATTTCCAGTTCATTTAAGGGAATTTTTACTTAGTTAAAGAATTTTGTTTTGGTTTCCTTTTTGTGGCTCCCTTTTGTTTTGCCTGCTCTCCTTCATTTCTTTCGTTTCATTCATAATTTCTGTCGCATATGTAACTGCGGGGGTTGCTTGGAGTGTTGCAGGATGTATCTGATATGTCCCTGGGGGGTGTGCTTCCAGAGGCAACTTTGTCGCGTTGTCAAGCCTTTGTGGCTGTTTTCTATTTATGTTATGTTATGCCACCGCTACCTGACTGGGACACCCCGACTTTGCCACCGTCTGATGTCTGCTGTCTACTTCCAACACAAAACCAAACCGAACCAAATTCCCCCCATTTACCACCACCTAGAATGTCTGCACACGGAGCCAGAAATGACATCAGTGGCAGCCTGGAGCTTAGACTGCATCGTTGAGTAGGAAATTAAATACTCGAGTCGGATGTTTGGAAAATTTCCGTTTTTCAGCTGAAAGTCTGTTAAAATTTTCCCGTCTGACAAGGTGCTTGAAATATTCAGGCAGATAGCTCTTCTCATTCCTCGAAAATTGCTTGTTATTAAAATTGCATATTTGGCTTAATTCCCATTTATTTATGGGCGACCAGAGACTTTCGCTATCAACTTGGTTATCTGGTTTCCCTTTCCACCCCTATTTCCTTTTTTTTTTTATTTCGGCCCATTCAATTAGTCTGGCTCTAATGACATTTAGCCCCGGCTCTCATGATAATCCCCCATGGTCGGCTTCTGTTGCTGCTGCACTTTTGCCCCAATTTTCCTCGACTGCCCTCCTCGACTGCCCTCCTCGACTACCCTCCTCGGCTTTCCCCTCATTTTTTCCCCTCAATTTGCGTTGTTGCACTGCGCCAAAAATGCAATGGAAGCGATATAAAAGGCAACAAGGCAAGGCTTTGCAGCCTCATTTCGTTTATTTTTTCTTCTCCTCTCAGTCTTTTTACATGGTATTTGGGGAGAGTGTGAAGATATGGTTAATTTTGTAAAAGTATTGCGCATAATGGGTTTCTAAAGATTAATATTCAGAATGCTTGTTCATTGAAACTCAAGGATCTTGGGATCTATATGAGCTATTGAAATTAATTTTGGGATGATAACTTACATAATACTTAGGTATATTATAAGTGAAGTACAATAGCCCACTCACAATATTAAGGCTCTATAGCTTAGTTGTAGAAAATCATGGATCTCAGGACCTATAAGAGCTATAGAAATGAATTTTGGTATGCAAGTTTTAATGATACTAAAGTATATTATAAATTAAGGACATGGCCCTTAATCTATAAAATTGATAAACAACCTCTACCATTCAATACATTCAATAAAATAGAGTTTTGGGTAATTAACTAAACTTTTAAGAAAGTTATGGGGTATTTCATAGTCGGGAAGTTCTCCTCTCCTGTTTCTTCGTGATTTTTTGGACACTCTCTTGTTGCCTGCGCAGTTGTTGTTGCGTGTAACACTTTCGGAGCCCCTCTCGGCGCACCCTCGTAACGAATGTCACAAATGTGGAGCACGTCATGTGTTTTTTATGCATGCAAATGCAGCCAACACGTTCAGAGAGAACGAAAGAGTGAAATGGAGGAGGCTCTTTCTTCCCAATATCTCGATCGCGATTGTTGCCCACATGCCGAGCTACGTAATATATACTTAGTAAGTTTTTTTTTGGTAAACGAGGGGGGCGTGACATTACATTTTCAATAATTTGTCTTGTTGATTTCAATGTGCGATAAGTTCCTTCCAGCAGAGCACAAGCTGTTGACTAGCGATGGGGAAAAATGTCTTCACATGTCTTGGAAGCAAGTGAAAAATTGTTCGGTTTAAAAATAGAACGTTTTCAGAACTATACTACATGGTAGCTTTGTAAAAAATTCAATAAATGCATGTAAATTCCTTAAAAAATATAAATATTCCATAGAACTATTATAACCCAATGAACGTAATAATTAGCGCAAAATACTTAGCAATTAAACTGTACTAATTGTTAAAAAGGTAGTACTTATGTGATCAAATTGTATAAGAAAATTTTATTAATTTCTGTGTTGCTTAACACTTGGGTGTGAAATTTAGCACATCTTCTTTCATTACCATATATGTCGTTATATCTGGTTTTTATGAGATTTCCGCCCATTTTTAAAAGCCTTTCTAAATAAGGAAAATGGGGGTTTCCTCTTCGAACCATTTTCATCGATGTGTGACCACCTCTGAACGAAATCAATAGGGAGCTGTCAGTGAAGGCCTGGAAACAGAACTACGATAAGCGGAGCCACCACCTCCACAGACCATTAACTGCACTCTATCGATATTCATTTGTACATTTCACTTTTTTTTGTGGGTTTTGGGGTCAACTAACGACTCTCGAGCGTTTAAATTTTGTTCTGTCCGATAAGGGGTCGCATCTGCTGCCGCTTCTGTTCCAGCTTTTATGGCGATAACACGAGGGCCCAGTTTGAGGCTTTAATGGCTTATCAGGCGGCGCGCTCCTCCCGTCTGGTTCCTACACCTCCGGTGTCGAAATCCCGCGCTTGACCCCATTCGAAGTGCGACGGGGAGAGACCCACACATGAGAAATGGCCTGCCAATGGCTACAAGATTTCGAATTGGGGAAAAACTTTGAGTAATTGCTGCACTCCAGTCCCAAGCTCCACCTCCAACAAAACCCGAACCCGCAGACGAGATCCATAAATAGTTTCCATTTAACGACTTGAAATGCCACCTCAAAGCTGGGAAATGAGCGCACACCAAGCTGCTTTAATCGATATTTAAAGAAATTTATTATTGAAATTTGTATCTCTACTTCATTATGAGAAATCATGTATTGGAAATCATAATTTAAGCTTATTATACTTAATTATTTATATATTAGTCTATTTATATAAAACGTAGCGAATAATTAAAATCCTTTAACAAAGCTATACTTTCTAATTTATTATCTAAAAATTTGAATACAATCGGATGATAGACATTGAGGGTATTAGACACCAAAGTTACAACCTTCTATTTCCTTCCCGCTAGCAATCGCTCTCGCCTCAGATGGTTAGTCGAGACTCGAACCGTGGTTTCGAGCTGGTGCGACTTAAATTAATTTTTTTCCATTTTTTTTTTTTTTTTTTTTACGGAATTGTACTTAAACTTTATGTACAATGCTTTCGGAACCGGGTATTTCACAGTCGGACACACTCGACTTCAGCTTTCTCTCTTATTTTAAGCAGTTTATTAACTCTAATTTTGATAAATATAAACCGTCAATTTAATTAGTCTTATCATAAATAAAACAAAAGGTCACAACAATTATGGGGATCAACAGGAACAGGATATCCCCGTCGCTTATGGATTATTTCCACAAAACTTTGCTCTGCTAATTTATGGATTATTTATTTAATTTTTTTCATTCACTTTGGCCGGCACTTAACCCACACTCCCAATGAGAGGTTGCGTGTGGCATTGAGTTGGCGGCATCAGGATACGAGCGTTAATGCCCCATTCTGTTGCTGTTACTATCGGTGTCGTCATGGCCATCGACGTTGGTAACAGCGACTTGACTGGGCTTTTGGTTCCATTTAACTGGTCACTGTCGGCCTTTTTAGCCTTTTTTAGCCAGGCGGTGATCGGCCAACAAAAAGCGTGTAAATATTGCCACCTCGCCGCGTCGTTCTGGCGCCGTATCGCCATTTCCCGGAGCGCGCTGTAATTTGCCACGTCCTTCGTTCCTCGTCCTTCGCTCGTCATCCTTTATCCTTCATCCTGGGTGCTCGTGGGTGTTATGGCTGCCATCTAATCGCGTACAAATATTGTTTTAATATTGCAGTGCGCCACATTGAAGCTTTCTTTAGTCGGTCCGGTCACTCCCCCCTCACTCCCACTGCCAGTTTAACCTGCAATTAAGTTTCTTCGTGGCTATGAAAAGGCAACTCCGCTGCTTCTGCTCCTGCTGCTGCTGCTCGTGTTATTGTTGACGAAAATTACTGTTGTTTGTAGTGCCAACAATTGCAACTATTACATGTTCCGACGGTTTGTAGAGGAAGGACGGAAGAAAGGGCCATTACAATTGGAGGTTCTGTTGCTGGCACAATTTTGTGGGAGTTGATAAGAAGTCACTGCAGTTTTTTCCAGGGAAATGCTCGTATAAAGAGGTGTGTCCTTTTATAAAAGAACCTTTTTTTCCCCTCATTTTAATGTTGGCGATTAAATAGTAAAGTTTGAGCAAGAACCTCTTTTTCATACGCCTAATTGTACTGGCAATGTTACCCAAACTTTTATTTTTAAATAGACTTAAGACTAGAATAATTCTTCGAAATTAGGAATAAGCTTGGAAGAGCTCATATCTAGAGAACAAAATTACATTAATTAAAACTGGACTAGACCAACCTTGCCTTTTTAAGTGAATTTAAAAAGCCCTTTCGAGTTTAACTTACGTTAATTATACCTTAGGTGCAATGCAGTGTCGACCAGGATTTACTTTTTTGGTTTTATTACCACATAAAATCGTAGTTAAATATTTTGCAACCAATTAGTTTCCTCGGAGAGGAAGGCAAAGTCCTAGAAACGTCATCTATAGCATGTTTGACCTGGCCAGTCAGAATATTATTACTGACCGCCCTCAGCGTGTCGAGTTCACATTTTTCATCGGCAGCTCGATTTCGTCATCGTTCAGCACATTCAACGCCCCATTTTTCGCTAACTCGTTTTCCGCATTTTCCTCCCATTTTTTTCAGACTTTTCCCATGTTTTTTCTTCCAGTTTTTTGCTATCCCGGCACGCAACGAGTGGAGCTCCTTTGCCGAACTTTTCCCCGCCCTGATCCTGCCTTCTTTTCCTCGTCTCTATTCCTTGTCGCCTTTTTTCCTGTAGTGTTCCTTTCCTGCTGTTGTTTCTCACACGGTAATTAGATTTCTGGGTTATATTTTTCGTTGTTTGAAAATTCGTCCAACTCCTTTGACAGCGCTTGTTTATTTAGCGGGCTAATTACGTGTCTGTTGGATTGCCGCCTGGTAATTCCGGAATCCTTTGGCATCTCGCTCTTAATAAAAATCATAACTTTTAACTTCTTGTCACATACAAATATTTCATTGAAATAAACGCGAGTAAGCCACAGGATGTCTGTCGGTTTGTCTGTCTGGATGGCATCCAGCGACCGCAGGCACCGGGAGGAGGTGGGAACCCATTAAAGTAATGAGCTCATCTCGTGATGTTGTAACACCCCCATTCCTGAGTCCTGCCTTTTCGCTGTTTGCCTTGGGTTGTTTTGGACGGGGGCTCCTCGTTCCACGGTCCCCGCCGAGGTTGACAAACCCACCCGCAGACCACCACGCTCCTCCTTATCATCAGCATCACCATCGGAGGCAACGCCATCATCCGAGCCAAGTGTTATGCGCTCTGATCACGCATCACTTCCGGTTCGCCCTGTTTCTTCCTTCCAGACAGCCTCCTTTTATTTTGTTGCAGTGGGTATTTGAGTTATTTACAAGAATTTGTATACTCTAAATAGTATTTCATAATATTCCGAAAAATATTAATATCAACTTGATAATGTTTTGGATAATCTTTAAAATTTAAGAGTAGTTTCTTGGGACTAATTCGGTACTATTTGGGCGGCTGCCTAAGATGTAAATGAACATAAAAAAATAATAATACAATCTGTGTTTGCATAGGAAATCAATTAAATATATTTGAATTTCTACGTATAAAAGTTTCCTTCGTCACTAGACTCTAATTCAGTTTTTTGGCTTATTACTTGTAATTTTTTAAAGAAGGGTACACGCAGTTTCGGTCTTGAAAGAAATGTATTTTCATTTTTTCTCCTTTATTATTGTTATTCTTCTTTTCCCTTTCATAACCCACACGTCGACAGCCAGCAACAAAAATGCGTGAAATTGTGCGTTACAAGCAGGTCACGCCCCTCGATCCGCCCCTAGACAAAACACGTTCTCTCAGCTCCTCCTCCTTATATTTATTTTTTTTATGTCGGGAGTCCAACTCCTTAACCCTTCGCCCCCAGCTGGGAATCAGTGGAACTACTGGCGCCAGCAAATAAATCTGCAAATCAGAACCAACCGAAACCCAATGGGAATACCCTACTTTTGGCTTGGGCCACAACAAACCCTGGGGATACCCTACTTTGGGCCTTGGTTTAATGCCTGTCCTGGCCTAGATTATGACGGATTTAAAAGGATTTGGTGGTGGTGGTGAGGCTGAAAATGAGATTTCATTTGGGGTTTCTCTAGGAAACCGATGTACCATACGTATATTTTCAGGGAGCACAGACCCATAAAGGTTACTTTTTATTAGCATTGCAAACTTTTGCATTTCCTTGTGATTTTATCTTTCCCGCTGTTTTTAGTCGCTATTTTTTCCCCCCTTTATTGCTGGAGAACTACGTGACCATTTTATAATTACACAGGCCGCAAACACTCCCTTCCATCCCATCCTGCGCTAGCTCTCTCCCTCCCTTTTGCCAGTGCTTCTCCCCTTCTCCATATTGCTATATATAACTTTAATCTCCATATGGCTGCGGCTGCTCACGCCATCTGATTGATTTTTGTCACATGAACTTGTCAGACTGGCCCTGAAGTCGGTCAATATATACAAAACCATATTAATACATCTGCACTGGAGAAAATAAAATAATAATAGAAAACAGTGGGAATTTCACAGAACATAAAACTGACAACAGATAATCATACATAGTGTCACACTTATTGCTAGGAGAACCTAGAGAGAAAGGTGTTAGAAATTTGGAAGAATTCTTGATACTACTGAAGAAAAACTACCTATTATTTTCTGAGACTAGGAAATTAATATATTTGAATTAAAAAAAGTTGAACTGGCCGCATAATGTTAATTAAAGTTAATCCAACAGTACATTTATAAATGCTTTACTTTTGATTTCTATTTTCCCACCTATTTACGCAGATTTTCTTAAAATATTCAATTATTAATTATTTCTCTTAGTGCACAGATAGGGGAGTCTTACATTACCCTGGCTTATTATGATTATTGCTTTCAGTTCATTTGTTTAATGGTCTCGGAGGCAGAGGACGAGAGTCGTAACACTGCTAAGTCCAGACCCTCGTAAATAGAATCTGTCGTTCAGATCTGTTCCGCGCCAAGTGTTCCAGGGAGTTGGTAATAGATACTTGCATAAATAAATTGATTGGTCCCTTATATCTCGGCTGTCAACTTCCCTTTTGTTGGTGGAATAAATTAGCTTAATTTATTGGCTCGTTCATTAACTTCTGCTTAATTTTGGTATCAGCGGACAAAGTTAAATTATTTCTGACTTCCAAGAAGTCATTTCCGGTAAATTGATCATCTCCGTGATACAACTGCATATTTAAATGGAATTAAGTGATGTTATTTTTTCTCTCCCAGAATATGTTGTCATGAATAAGCTTTTGTATTAAATTGCATTCAATTTGTAATTGGTAAAAAAAAAAATCCACTGTCTGATTAACAATTTCATTTTCGATGTATTTAATAAATGTATGTTTGTATGTATGTATATGCTTTACAGTTCAATCGGAAAGTAATTTTTTTTTAATAACACAAATTGCTTTTATTTATTTTTTTTGTGAACTTTTCCCTTGATGCATTATTTATGACTCTATCGATACGCGGATGAATGTATAAAAATTGATATTTATATTTATTTTGTTGCCGAGAAAAACCTTACAGAACGTGCGAATAACCAAGTTTGATATATTTATGCCTTCATTTATTTATTGCACTCGCTCTAAAGTAAAGCATCATTTAATATTAAAGCGTCAAAGGCCGGGTAAAATGCAATGTTTTATGCAACAAATTCAATTTCGATGTCACGTCACCGTCAGCTGGGGAATGTTTTATTTAATCTTTATGGAAGGGACCACCAAGAAGAAGCTGCCATCGAGGGATGAATAAATCGACAATTTATTGTTTTCTTCATTACTTAGCCAAAGCAAATTTCATTGGCACAATATTTCCGCACCAACAGATGTCCGTTTACTTTTTTACCCATCAATCGAGGGGAACAGGGGTATATTCATTGAATAGAATTTCTAAAAGGTTCGTAGATGCCATTCAGAGTTCAGGACAAGAGTTTCAGACTCTCTAAGATGGAAAATCGTAGTTTCAATTGTAGAAAGGAAATTTGACAAATGTTTTTCAAAATGTAACGAATAATGATCATTTTCGTATTAGAATTTTTAAATATTGTTTATTTTTAGTATTCTGCTTTATTTAATCTTTAATCTTTTCCACACTTAGTACCGGGTATCTCATAGTCGGGGCAATCAACATGGACTCCCTTTTTTGGTTTATTTGTGTAATTCTCTTTGTGGACTAATCGATAGCACGTGACGCTTAAAGGTGAACGACTGTGACACTGGGTTGAACGCACAGATAAGACAAAAGAGGAAAATTGGGGGAGGAAAAATGAGGGTATGGGAGGTATGGAAAGGCCCGGCATCCACACGGCAATAGGATGTCTACGAAGACGTCACACAAATTGACTTTTTAAGTAGGCAACAATGTGGCTACAGCTGACGAAGGACGAAGGGGGCAGCAAGCAGGAGGCAGGACGATGGCAGTCAGGCTGCGGCAAACCCAGTATAATAATAATGGAGCGCAATAAAAAAATGTGGGCGAAACAGAACCATGGCCATTTCCATTTTCCAACCCAGAAACCACCCGAAGACGTTCTACATTTTCATATCAACTCCTCTATTTGGGTATGTGTCTGTGCGTTTGTGGGGCTGTCATCGGGAAATGACGGCATTACGGCATTTACAGTTAATGCCTTTATGTCCTCGAGGATTTGCCCTGACATGCGGTCCGCTCCTGCCCCCCGGGGGAATCAAATTCTTTTGCATAATATTTGATTTTATTAGACAGAGTAGGACATTGGCGCAACTATACATTTGATTTTTTTTTTTAGCACATTGTTAATTTGACAAAAATGTAGTTCAAATTTAGCTTTGTGTGTGAAATGCTTGAGGTTCCGGGAAAAGAAGGAAGGAAACTTTAAGAAATTAATCAATTAATTCTTTTTCTTTAGTTGACAAGATTAAAACAAATATGATTTAGCTTTTCAAAACAAAAAAAATTGGGATATAGGAACAAATATGCTAAAATTTGTTGGGAAATTTCTTGCAGTTTATATTTTAACGTAAACGTACCATTTACTCTGGAACTAACTTAAAAACTCTAACAAGTAGAGCTATTATAAGTAAACCATTAAACAACTTGCAGTACAATATATAATCGGCACTTTCCTTGCCTCCGAAACCTGCTAAATTTATAATAATATTCTAACATCTGGATTTATGGACATTTTATGTCCAATTCCCATCTTGACACAGTTATACACTGGAAACATAACTGCCATATTTTCACATTCGTGTTGCCATCTTTCCGGCGCATTCAAAGCCGCAATATCCAATTAACTATTCATTTAGTTTTGTCAACTTCAACAATGGAAATTCATTGCTTGTGCGCAACAATAACAACAACACCATCACCATCATCGTCATCAACACACAACACATGACCCGTTTTTCCCCCAAAAAGTAAGCTAGAAAATTACATTTTCATGTCACAGAGACACACTCGCACACAACTGTATCGCTTGTCAGCGATGGAAAACCGAGAATTTCACTGCTTCTCGTTTACTGGCCCATCAACCCATCAACTATGATATATCGTATAAACATTCGTATATGTATGTATTTTTTCGATTCCAACTTTGCACCCCTGCCCTTTTTGCCAGCAATCCCCAATCACCCATTTGCATTGAGCTTTTGATATGGCCGTGAGAGTTTGGTTGGGGTTATAAATCGCTCATGTCTGCGGCAAGGACTCTATAGGCAGACAATGCGCCACCTGTCGTCCTGGAGATAAAATGTATCGAAATGGGCATAATATTCAAGAGTGTTTGGGATTTCATATCGTGGTTATAACCCCCAACCAAAAATAATGAAAACGAATGCGTGTATCTTTTATCAAAAAAAAAGGGTTTATTTTATTATGAAAAATATATTTAGGCTGGAAAAGTACACATTCTTTTATAAGAACAGCCTGAAGCATAAACCAATCTCTTGGGATTTCAGAAAACGTGTCAAGGTAAAAAGAAGCTGTAAAAACTTTTACAATTTACTAAGAAAACTTTGACAGGGGATGGTGCTCCAAGAATAACATATTTTATCATTGCATACTTTTACTGTCAGGTGATTTTACATAAAAAGAGAATTAAAATCTCTATAGACTTCAAATCACTTAAGATTTCAAATCCCAAGAAACTTTAAATTACTAGAGATTTTAAAGCATTAGAGATTACGAAATTTCAAGTCATTAGGGACTTATTTTGCAACGAATAGTGTACTAAAGATTTTACTATCAGGTGATACTCCCCTATGATTTCGTAATCATAAAAATTTTATTTTCTTAAAAAATCATAAAGATAAAAGATTTTAAAATATATTTTAATATGAAAGGATTACGTAATCATTGTCCAGAACCCCCACCCGTAATATATGGACAGCCATTTTTAGCTTCATACTTAAAATTAGTTTTATTATCTGGATATTTAAGTCTACACTAAAACAAAGAACTATAAAGAGATTTTTCCTTATATCATTAAGATATCTAGTTTTTTATCGTCACCCTCGAAAATAAACAAAGGGAAACTTATATAAAATACAATGAGTCATCTTTAAAAGCAGTCTATTATGATATCTCCTCATCTTCTTATCACTTCATCCTATCGCAGGGCCCTCAACTGTTGCTCCCGTTGTGCTGTGCGCATAATATAACCTAATCCAGTCAGTCAGTGACTTTTAAAGTACATCTCATAAAGCTGCGAATATAATTGTATAGAATTTCCCAACATTATTGCAGCCTCAATGCTGGCTACTCTCGTTCGTAGCTTCGACCCCAAAATAAAGGTTGCTTGACCTCCCCGTGAAACTTTTTCACTGGAACTGTTGTTGCTATTTTTGCTGACCGAATGGGTTCATGAACTCTGCGAAAAACAAACTTTGACTTTTTATGGGCAAACGAACGCAAATCCATTCAAACTTTTATGGTTGTTGTTGGCTTTAAAGCGTTGCACGTTGTGTTTATCAAGTCGGGGGGACAATAAATGCAGACGTCGCGCCGACGAAACTCAGACGGTTCAAATGTCCTGGCACAATTTCCACACGGACGCAGGCACAGGGTTTGTCCCTCCTCTTCGCTGTCAGGTCAGCAACACTTTCCACCGTTGTCATTTCGCTCCGCATTTTATTGTTTCTGGATGTTGTATGCACTAAAAGAAACCCTTAACTTTAGGCAATAAATAAGATAATTGCTCGGGGCATACCAAAATAATTAAACATTTTAATCGTTAGGTTATTTAAATTGGAAAATAAAACATTTATCCCCCAAGCAAATTCCTAAAATTCCCTAAATATATCCAAGTGTCCTCTTGTTTGCTGTAACCTTAAATCGCCTAAGCTCGCTTGAGTCTGAGGTTAAACATGGCTTTAATAATTGACAGCATGCCATACTAGGCGGACCCGGACAATGGCAGGATATTAGCTAATGCCACAAATGCATCCTGGCATTCTGACATCCTGGCATCCGGGCGACTGCCATCGGAGCGACAATTTCATGCCAGCTGCGCACACAAACACAACGCACAACAAAATGCGCAACAATAACAATTAAAATTGGAAACTGCAGCAGCAATCCATAGCGTGTGCCAGGGGAGGATGAGCCATGTTTCCGAGTGGTTCAACCTTGGCCTCTCACAACACGCCCCTGCAACCCCTGTTACCACCACTCCATCCTCTCCTCGGAGTCCTCAACTCCGCTTTGGAGACCATAATTATCCAATTGAACAATAAACAGATGCCTGCCGGGCTTGAGTCAATAGACAATGGCCAGGGATAAGAGATACTGAGCCTGCCCAGCTGGCAACCTTTCAAGCGGTTGCCTGGATGAGACTGGATGATGATGCTTCTGTTGCAGTTGTTGCAGCAACCGATGTTGCATTTGCTGTTTTGTGGTTTCTGTGGCATCGTCGAAAGGTTGTGTGCCACTTTTGTCCGCCGGCTGACGAAGAGAGTGATGAGTTGCAGACACAGTGATATCGTTTACGACTTTTAATTGAATTAAAAAAGAGAAGTAAACTTTATTTGACATTTATTCTGAATCAAACTTTTTAATACATTTGAAAGCATCCTAAACCATTTTAGTATACTATTTTTTTGTTTTTAATCCCTGAAACCATTTCCAGCATGAGTGCTTTTGATTATTTAAAGCAGCTTATACTACACATTCTCATAGATCCATATCAAAGGCTTATTTAATATTTAATTACATGGGCATTTTGAAATTTAATCAATCTACTTATTGCGCATAACACACTATTCGTTGCAAAATAAATGGTTTAATTCAAATTTATATAAGCTAAACTATGTTATGCAATTCGTAATGTGATATTCAAATCGCTGGGCATCTCTAACCCGAAAGGGCTGATGAACCCTGAGCGTTAGTTATGTGAGACAGGTCCTCCAGTTTGAGGATTAGACTGGGTTCCCTCCCGGATAGCTTCCTTCGGGCAACTCAAGTGTAATAATGTGCCAAAAACGTTTACGGAGCCACAGGATGCCGGACAATTGGCAAGCGGCAACTTGTGCGGTCTCTCCGGCTGAGTGGACACGGGTCAGTGACTGACTGTGACTGCGACTGCGACTGCAGGCTCCAGGGTCCTTTGTCTGGCCAAATGCTTATTTAATGAATATTTATTAACACTAACTAATTTCGGTTTGGTTTTTGTTCTGTTTACTTTTAGCTTCGGCTCACAGGTGACTGACGACGACGATTGCCCCGCAATGTGCAGACGGTCGCTGGCTGAAATTGCTGGCAGGACACAGACCGCAAGGATCAACCCAATCAAGGAGCAGCAGTTGCAGCTGTGAATGCAACATTGGCTACTTTTTATACTTACCCACACGAAATGCGTTTTTGCAGCTCGGCCAACGAAGAGATAGCAGTTGATAGATGAACTAATGCAAAAGCCCTCCAAACTGCAACTTTTGATGCGAACTTAAGGCAGGGGCCATAAGCCAACTTGACTGATAGTTTAAACATTTAAAACGATACAACACACACTCTTGGCAACAGCAACTTTTTAATTATTGTTAAGAACACACTTTTGCAAAACAACTCGTTATATGCCAAATATGTGTTGCCCCAACTGAAGCTGAACAAATATAAAAATAATTACCGATAAGGATTCAACACAATACGAAACTCAAGCGACACCCACAAAGCTCAAGCGCTCATCACCAGGAGGACATCGCATAAGCCATGGGCAACAAATGCTGCAGCAAGCGACAGGATCAGGAATTGGCACTGGCCTATCCCACGGGAGGCTACAAAAAATCCGACTACACCTTTGGCCAGACGCACATCAACAGCACCGGCGCCGGCGGCAACATGGGCGGCGTTCTCGGCCAGAAGCACAACAACGGCGGCTCGCTGGACTCGCGCTACACGCCCGATCCTAATCATCGGGGTCCGCTAAAAATCGGCGGAAAAGGCGGCGTGGATATCATCAGGCCCCGCACAACACCAAGTGAGTTTCATTCATTTATTTATTTTACTTTCTTTTTTTTCCTTTTGGGCAAACAACCCGTTCAAATAACCCGATCTAATATGCGTATTATCATGCATAAGTAATTACAGTCCTACTTCGGTAACATGGAATTCTGGGTCATTGAAACTAGTGCTTAAATGGGAGCTTAGTTTTAATTGTTAATTATAACAATTTTTTTTATTTTTATAACCAACTTTTATTGATTCGATTTTATTTTATTTATCCTATTTGTTTGAATTCTGTTTAATTTTATTTAATTCAATTTAGTTTTATTTCATTCATTTTTTCTATATTTGATTCGATATAATTTTATATTATTCGACTTGATTTGATTCAACATTTGTTTAATGTTACTTGATTTGAGTTGGTTTTATTTTGATTCAATTGAATTAGATTTTATTTTGATTTTATTTTACTTGAACATTATTTTATTTAATACTTTTTTATATTTGGTTTGATATGAAGTAATATAGATTAAACTTGATTTGATTCGATTTGATTTTATTTTAATCGATTTTATATTTTGTATATTTGATTCGATATGTTTCATGTTGATCGATTTAAGTTGATTCGATATTTTGTTAATATTATTTGATTTGAGTTGATTTTGTTGTTGTCCAATTGAATTTAATTTTATTTTGATTTTATTTTCTTTAAAAATTTATATAATTATTTTTTATTTTTAATTTGATATGAAATTATATTATTCAATATGATTCGATTTGTTTTAATATGATTCGATTTTACCGGTATGATTTAATTTTTATAAACTTTATTTCGGCTCTAGTTTTTTTATTCATAATTTCAAAATCTTTATTTAATTTTTAATACTTTCAAAGTAATTTTTTAATTCATTTTTATGATCAGGAATAGCTCAGGAGCTAAGCGTGTAATGTAATTAAGGATGTAATTAATGAACTAGTTAAATATAATAGGGAGATAATCCTTATTATATTTATTGCGAAACAACATTTTAATTAACGAAGTTCACACAGGCGAAGTTTACCTGTATGTATGTGTTTTATCATGCATTAGTAATTAGCTGTGGTGGCTGTTATCCTCGGGGGCCGTGGGAGGAGTGATAATTTCAGCTTTTAATTAGCAATTTGACTTTTTGCCCGCCACAGAGATTGGCTTTTACCCGCTGGTTGGCCTTCTGTTTGCATAATGTGGTGGCAGCGGTAAGGTAGCGCCAGGCAACCCGCCAAACTAACCAACTTGCCACCGAAGCAAGCAACTACCTGTACCTACTGCCATAATTAGAGTTCACCTCCCAGGAGGTTCAGAGGTGGAGTCAAGTCATTTGCCAGGCAGCGGTGGCAACGCAATTCTCATATTTGCAGTGGTAATACGACCACTGCCGTTAACCTTGACCACTTCTCGGGTGCCACCGGGGTTGGAGAGTGCTAAGGGTGGTGTTGGATTAATGCCACCTTTGCGGGGTTATTGCATACGATATGGCACGACATTGTGTTGGCATATAAGAGACCCCAAGGAGTTGTGCAAGGAGAGTTGCAGCTGCGTAACTGCTTAATAAGTTGGCAAGGGGTGCTATATTTGCCACGAGCAAATTGCAGTGTTTCAAGGATAATATTTTCTTTTCCTTTAAGGGAAATATAAGCTTAGGTCAGAGAAAATTTAATTTAGAACATCTAAAAATAGTTCACGAGGTTAATTGAGTTGTGAATTCATGTAACTTAATCCGCTTTTCTACTTGAATCAATGAACAATTTTAATTCCTTACTTCTCCTAATTTAATCTGATAAATAAGTTATTTTTAAACAAAGTTTAAACTGAAAATATCTATTTACAAACGCTTCACTAAGGTTATATTTTTTCACGGCAACCTAGAGCAGTCATAACTCTGAAGCCACAAAGGCGGGAACCAATCCCCAAGTTTTCCCATCGCATAAATGCCACCCATTCGTCTCATTTCAAGTAACATTGAAGTAGACTGTGGACGGCTGGTGAATTATTTTGATGTGACCTGTCACCAGCACCAGCTGGGAATGCAAAACCTCGCCGGCAGCCGATTAACTGCCGCTGGCATTTCTATCCATGACATGACGGCTACAGTACTAGGGGCTTATATAGGCTCCTAAAGCCGCTTAGGTCGTGTAAACCCACCAAGAGGTTGAGTGCGCTTGGCCAGTGATTTGTGCCGCCTTTGTCAGCACGAACATGGTGAAAAGGGGCGTGGTTATAGGGGGGTTAAAGGGGACTACTGCAGCTAATGGAGGGCAGAGAGCGGCCAAGGCAACTTTATTTATGCGTTGCCTCGCTCGTTGTGGGCTAAATCAATTAGCCAAATGCAAGTCAGTGCCAAAAATCGCGGCTTGGCAACGGACCTTCCTTCCATACACGAACTGAAATTGTTTTGTTTATGGCGCCCCCCGAAAATGTATGCTATCCAATTTGCATTTGGCAGCCATCTCCCTGATTCCCTGCCCTGCCACACTTGAACTCATTAAACTCTAATTAAGTTTTGAGGCAATTTGGTTGGGAAAATACTAGAAAAAAAAATGTGTATTTCCCAATTTGTCGCGATAAATTGCAATTTAAGGACGCAAATCAAATTTGCCAAGCCAGACGAAAAAATTTGCCACTAACTCGACACCTTCTCGCCCTGCTTTGCTTCCAGCCGGCGTTCCCGGAGTGATGCCCAAGCGCGTCGTCGTGGCCCTCTACGACTACAAGTCCCGCGATGAGTCCGATCTGAGCTTCATGAAGGGCGACCGCATGGAGGTCATCGACGACACCGAGTCCGATTGGTGGCGCGTCGTGAATCTGAGCACCCGCCAGGAGGGCCTCATCCCGCTCAACTTTGTGGCCGAGGAGCGGAGCGTCAACAGCGAGGAGTAAGTGTGTGTGCTTTTAAGCACTTTTTAACAGGCCCAGCAGAGTGTGTGTAATTTATGTGGGTTTTAAACATGAAAAACTTAAACTAGAAAAGCATTACAAAGTAGAAGTCTTTTACTAATACCAAAAATCCATATTTTCTCAATACATTCTATAAGAAACTATCTTCTGCTGAGTCATATCCTATATATAATATTTTGGGCTTTCCATATATCTCGTAATCACGTTTTTCAAGATTTTCGACCTCTAACCCCTAAGTAATCAAGAGTAATCATTAGAGGAACCCCCTATGATTACGTAATCATAAACTTTTTTTCCCTAAAAACTCATAAAAATAAAATTTGCTTTAAATATATTTAGATATACAAATTATTACATAATCATTGTCCAAGAACCCCTTTTCTCATAGGTGATATGGACCCCTATGGCTATATCATATTTATTAAATTTATTTATTGAAATATTAACAAAATCCCGTACATCCTTCAACCACCAGCTGGTTCTTTGAGAACGTGCTGCGCAAGGAGGCGGATAAGCTTCTGCTGGCCGAGGAAAATCCACGTGGCACCTTCCTCGTTCGCCCCTCGGAGCACAATCCCGACGGCTACTCGCTGTCAGTGAAGGATTGGGAGGATGGACGTGGATATCATGTGAAGCACTATCGCATTAAGCCGCTGGATAATGGCGGCTACTACATAGCCACCAATCAGACTTTCCCCTCGCTCCAGGCCCTGGTCATGGCATACAGCAGTGAGTAACAATAAAAAATAGGCAATGATGTGGAAAATCCATTTATTAATTCTCTTATCTCGCCGTAGAAAACGCTCTTGGCCTGTGTCACATACTATCGCGTCCCTGCCCCAAGCCACAGCCCCAGATGTGGGACCTGGGGCCGGAGCTGCGCGACAAGTATGAGATTCCGCGCTCGGAAATTCAGCTGCTGCGCAAACTGGGACGCGGCAACTTTGGCGAGGTTTTCTACGGCAAGTGGCGCAACAGCATCGATGTGGCGGTCAAGACCCTACGCGAGGGCACCATGTCAACGGCTGCGTTCCTCCAGGAAGCGGCCATTATGAAGAAGTTCCGCCACAATCGCCTGGTGGCCCTGTATGCTGTGTGCTCGCAGGTAAGTAAAGCTAAGATTATAGAATTTATGTATTTATTAATTCCGCAAACTTTCGTTCTGCCAGGAGGAGCCCATTTACATTGTGCAGGAGTACATGTCGAAGGGCAGTCTGCTGGACTTTCTACGCGAGGGCGACGGCCGCTACTTGCACTTTGAGGATCTCATCTACATCGCCACCCAGGTGGCCAGCGGCATGGAGTATCTGGAGTCCAAGCTGCTCATCCATCGCGATCTGGCGGCACGCAACGTACTGATTGCCGACAACAATGTGGCAAAGATTTGTGATTTCGGACTGGCGCGCGTTATCGCCGACGACGAGTACTGCCCCAAGCAGGGATCAAGGTTTCCCGTGAAGTGGACGGCGCCCGAGGCGATTATCTACGGCAAGTTCTCCATCAAGTCGGACGTCTGGTCGTATGGCATCCTGCTGATGGAGCTGTTTACGTACGGACAAGTGCCCTATCCGGGCATGCATAGTCGGGAGGTGATCGAGAATATCGAGAGGGGCTTCCGTATGCCGAAACCGACGAATCACTACTTCCCGGACAACATCTACCAGCTGCTCCTCCAGTGCTGGGATGCCGTGCCCGACAAGAGGCCCACGTTTGAGTTCTTGAACCATTACTTTGAGTCGTTCTCGGTCACGTCCGAGGTGCCGTATCGAGAGGTCCAAGACTAAGCGCAGCCGGAGGAGTCCAGAGCCTAATCACACACATCACCTACACCCTCACACACGCATACACACACGTACGACATATATATATAGTATATAAAGTTATACATATATATTATACATTTATATGCATATTTACTATAATTCTTAAGACTTTTTAAAGGCATACCAACCAACACACACACACATGAACTCTATATGTATGGTATCTATGTATGTGTTTAAGCGTATCTTAACAATTCTCTGAATCCAGCAACAAAAATGAGCAAAAAAAGAAAGAAAAAAAAAGAAGAACGAACATTGGGAATAACAAAATTTTATATTTTACACGCAAAACTATTTTATAATTTATATATATATACCTAACTTTATGTACTATGGAAATAGAAAGTATTTAACTAGTTTTGTAAGCTTACGGGGCCGCGAGAGAGTCAAGAAGGAAGGCAATTGGTGGGAACTCTATTGAATTTCAAATCGAATACAGCTATACAATTTAAACGCTACTTTAATCGGTGCTTAGGTTTTTTGTATAAACAATCCAATCCAAACGAATCTACCAGCTAGAACTCTTTGATCTAATCCTGCTCCCTCTGCTGAATAGTTTCCTCTTCTGACACACGACGACTATCTTACGACTAAGCCAAGTATTATTTGTATCAATCAATCTGAATCCGAATCAAACATTAATGTATTTCAAATTGTTGCTAATGAGAAACTCCAATGATGGCATTTACTTATAAGGTTTACCTGGTCTTCTACTTCCATGTCCATGAAATCTTCATGAGAATTAGAAAGAGAAAATTAATTTGTATCGGAAAATTGCATTTTGTACAAACCATTGAAGGGCATTTCACGTTTCGTTGTTAGCAATTGAACCAATGAATGTTTATAGTACACTTAAGTTTATGCCAAAATTATTGTTTACACCTAACACCTTTGTTCGTATACTTAAGCACAAGCACACACAATTGGGCACTGTCCATGTAGTCTAGATATATCTCTGCCTGCAGCGTTGGCCCGCATTTAGTTCCTCTCCACACCTGCTGTTCCTTGCGTGTGCAGCCCGAAATCAATAGCCCGACTCAAGCCATATGGATAAACTGCTATCTCAAGGGTTTCAGACGATAATGATTCGAATTAATCAATCAACCAACCAGAGACCACATACACACACCTATCTTAGCTATCAGAGCACATACACAATTGAACATCGATCGAGTGGAGACTTTATTTAATTTATTTGATTTTTGTTATAGTTTTTAGTTTGTCGTTCATCGATATAGTACATATAGCGTATATATATATATATATTGTGTTGGCCATTGTGTGCACATTCTGTAGCATAAAACCAAAGTTTAGCATTTCGTATTGAGATATATGTATTTGTAAAGCAACTCGAAGCATTTCACACACGAAATCACACACACCCCACACACTCCCACACAGAGATCAGTTTATATAGGATAACCAGGCTTAACCCAATCATTGTATGAAATTGCATTCAGCGTAACGGAATCACAACGGAATCATTGCAGATAATTAATTAAAAACGAAGATATTGTTATAATTCACAGGCAAAACTGAAATTGTTTAGCGTAGTTGATGAATTTTTTGTATATAAACTTGACATAACGTGTAGAAATAAACGACAATTTAAATTGAATGATAATTGCAAGCGGATTCTGCATAAAACAATGGCGGCGCAGGCGGCACGCGAGGCATTTAACCACAAACAAGAAGAACAAGAAAATTTCCACAAACTTTTTATACAAACTGCGGCAATCAAATTGAAAGATTTACAAAATTTTTCAGCCTTTGCCTGGGTAGGCGTGTTGCATGCGCCGCCAAAGGTTCTGTTTTTGCCTAATAACATTGATTAAAACATGATGGAGTAATTATAGTAATAAACAATGGAATGGAGATTGTCACGTAATGCGGATAATGGTAATAACTCACAGATTCACGAAGCAAATATGAATGGAAACTGAATTTAGCTGATGTAAAATGATAGAAATGTGTCCGTTAAGTCGGTTAAGTGTGTAATGCATAATACAAATAATAATGATAATAACTAATAAAATTGACAAAATATGTAATAACTAAAACACTGATGGTTTTATTTGGATTTTACCAGAGCTGGTAGCTTAAGCTCAACTCATATTATGTATCTTTCGGTTCCGCACCTATGAATTAACTAAAAAAAAGATCTAAATAAGCATAGAGACCGCTCGGAGAGGAACCTTTAGATTGGGCTTCTTTGAGATTCAACGGGGAGAAAAATACTAAGCTTAAAAAAACTCGCTCCTTCGCTTCAGATGCTGCCTAGTTTGTACATTGTAGGCAAAGCGTGGAGGGGGGAGACGTTCATGCGCAAAGGATCTTTTTGAAAAGCAAGCGGTCTCAAAAAATCCCGCAACAATCGATAACCTTTTTAAATTAAAATTTTAATCGATGCTTTTTTAAACTTTTTTACACCCGAAGAAATCTAGGGTTTAAGGGGGGACATCTAAGTAGCTCAAAAAAAAGGGAATTTATAGAATTTTTGTTTGGCCAAATGGAAGGGCCAATCGAAAATTTGTGAATGAGGTATTAGTGTGATACATTTACTCGAAATGGTTTTAGATTTTTTTGATTTTTGGCGAAATGGTGAGTGTTTAATAAAAAATAAATGCGTTAAAAAAAATTGTTTTAAAAAAAAGTAAGCAAAATATCTATATAATCCTACGAGGTTCGATAGCCATAGGTATTTCCGATTTACTGACAAAATTTCAAATCGATCGGCTAAGATTAGCTTGAGTTATAGTTTCGGCCAGCTGAAAAAAAGTGGTTTCAAGATACACACGTTTAAAGTTTTAAGGCGCTTCAGATATACAAAGGATGCATCACAGCAGAATCAAAAATTTGGACACTTAGAAACTTTTTGCGGATTCAATTTTTTGTATGTTTTTTTTAGGACCCAAAAGCATTAATAAAGCCAAAAATTATTATTAGATTTTCAAAAAATTCTACTTAGATGTCCCTCCTTAATCTTTCATCGCGTTGTCTTAAAAATATACTCAAACAGTATAAAGAGTCTAATATAGATATAATTCTTCATAATATCAAATGTATACTCAAAAGTATAGTTTTTATACTCTAGTTTCAATAATGTATTTTCGAGTATTTGTATATGAACCTACATAGAAAATTCGATAACATTGCGTTAGCTGGAATTTAGTGCTTTTCTGTTTGTCGCGTTATTTATATTTCTCAAGTCTTGGTCCAGATTAGTATAATTTTTATAATTTCGTACTATCAAATTAATAAGCATCCTACTAAGACATTTTTAATATTCGAGAGTATAGAATTTATGTAACCATAGGTTAGTTTCTATGATAATTTATTTTTGTTGGGTGTGGTTAAAAGCGACTCCCTCTTTCGAGCTCTGTAAGTTAATGTAAGATTCTAATTAATTAAATTTTACCTAGAGATACTTACCTTAATTGAAGTTTACCCACACCATATACCTCAATCCCTTAATAATTAAAAGATCAATAAAAGTTGTGAATATTTTTGTTTTCGCTTTCTTGGATGCCAAAAAAGTTGAATGAAATTTTATTTTTTTATTGTTCCTTTCTCGGGTTTAATACATGTATGTATATAGAATAATGAAATCGTTTCCGTTTAAAAATTGTTTAAAGGCAAAATTGTACATAATATGTAATTCGTTATGCTTGTCTTGTATATATATATATAATTAATTCAATAACTCGTTTTTAATCCATGAAGTGCGCTAAAAAGTAAACGTTCCGTGTTTGCAACTGCACTTGAAAGGACCGATTCTAATTCGATTTAGGTTAATTTTGCTTTATCCTTTTGGGGATGGTGACCTACTGACAATGTATTTATGTATCAATTTTGGTTCGCTACTCTGTCAGAGAAGATCGTTCGCGACGTGTATATCGTATAGGAGCGAATATATATATATGGGATGTATCCTCCATGTAATTGGGGTAAAACAGTTCTGTATAGTTGGGCATATTTGCTATTTTTTTGTTTATTGTATATACAATAAATTCGTATTACTCTTATTTATTGTTTGGCATTCGTATTTGGACCTACGAACGTTGCTCACTAACGGATTTGATCGTAAGGCTCCATATGGCAACCACTGTCTCGGCCAACTGCGGCCTTAGCGCGGCCAACAGTTGTCCGAGGGCAAGTTAATCGAACAAATCGGCTAGTATCCAGGGCAAATTCTAGTTGAAACGGAATAACAATTGAAGTAACTAGGAATCTGGGATGTACACTGCAACTTTTATCATCACACTTATTTGTTTTCTATATAACCATACCATATAACCTCCAACTATCAAATATCAATACCACGTAGAAAGTGTTTACCTTTGCATGTGCGGACAACATTTTCTCTAATATACATCGAGGCATAGCCGATCACGTTTTATACATTCATATGCAAGAGCTAAGTATACAGCAGAGATCATTATTAACAGGGCAAACATCCTAAGGCTAAACATTTACAAAACGCTTCCATCCACTGATCAAGGAATTCTATGTCTTAACCATAGCCAATAGTCAATCCATTTATAAGCAGTGAAGAAATATTATATCTATACTCCAATACATATATCTATTATTATAATATAAATTTAGCTGCGTGTCCGTTTTCTTAAAGCAGTTAATGTCATTCGGTGTGATCGAATCAAATTAATAATAGCCCGAACAATAATTGAACTTCACCGGGGTAGAGATTGGATTGTGGAGCATAACGGGCTAAAGTCAACTGGATGAAAAGTAGGCCCAGCTGACGTCTATATGAAAAATATTCCCATAAGCGGCCATGGTTTATGGGTAACATTGAAAACACTGCCCACAGGCCCGACATTCGTGGACAACACATTCTAAAATGCTTAAATTTTGTGTAGAAGGGATAGGTTTAAGTTCCGGAACTGGACCTATCAGAACTTTGGGGAAAAAATATCAAAATAAAGTCCACAATCAAACGCTCTCCCCTACTAACTTAAATCATTTAATTAATATATACTGCGCTTAGGCTTTTTTTTATTTCAACTCTAGAAAGCTTTCCATTAAATGAAGCAAAATTCATCTTGGTTAGAGAGAGGGATAAAATTTCGTCTCACTTTCAAGAAATACCTCCGCAATATTCGCAAAAGCGTAGTATATATACAAGAAAACATTTGAATTTTATTTGACTTTGAAAATAAATTGATTTTTTCTTAACTGATATTTAGGAAAACGGACATTGAGGACAGAGACAAAATCCCAAAAACCTATGGCCTTCTCAGCTTTGGAAAATACAAAACCAAACCAACCATTTTTGACTATTTCGAATTTTCGAATTCAAGATTCTCAGAAGTGGTTGGTTTTAGAATTTTCACTTGAGCGCCCATCGGTTTAACTATGATATTTGAATTATTAACTTGCTGAATATTTGCGATTTCAAGAACTGTTGTGTGTGATGTTATTATTTGTATTTTATGTTAAATTGACAGGTGTACCTGTACCTTATTTAGGGTTTTTCATTATATGTATATATATTGTGGTAAATTGCACATGGCTAAGTCCTACGTATTATCTTTAGAATTGCATCCTCTGGTCGTAAAGCTACAAATATTAAACTCTATTTTTCGCCTCGTATGAAACTAGTCTAGGTTTGTATTTTCGTACCTTTTGACCTCAGAAACCCAATATAATATCGGGATCTCCTTCCGGCGAACACATTCAAATCGCACTTATCGGTGTTATGAACTACGTTTTTTTTTTGATTCACTTGAATCGTTGTTTCCGTTGGTTTTTATTAAATTAATTAGTGAAATGCTCTGCACAAACATTGATATTTTAGGCTTATTAAGGAGTATCAAAGGGAGCAGTTGAAATTAAATCCAGCCTGCCAGCTTTGACACCCTGTAATTTCGCTTAGCCCTAGGTTTGGGGCTTCTAAAAGTCACAGAGTACCTAGGCTTGCAGATTGCAGTTTAAAATACATAAGAAGCAGAATAGAGCTGTTTTATTATTTTGTTTCCTAATATTCTAAAAGCAACTGGTAGGCTTTGATATCCTGTAATCTCCTTCAGTCCCTTGGCCTTGTGCAGAGCATTTTCGATTCGACAATGCCGAACCAATATGATGACCTGAAGCGGATTTACATGGCGGATGAGATCTGCTGCCCCTGTTGATGCAGTTGTTGTTGCATCTGCTGAGGCGGAGGCTGCAGCTGTTGTTGCTGCATCTGCTGCGGCTGTTGTTGCTGCTGCTGCTGTTGCTGCTGCGGATCTTGTTGCTGCTGGTGCTGTTGCTGTTGCATTTGCATTTGCTGCTGCGGATCTTGTTGCTGCTGGTATTGCTGCTGGTACGGCTGCTGCTGATATTGCTGCTGCTGCGGTGCTAGCTGCAACGGGGGCGGTGTATTGCCGATCGCTGCCGCTGCCGCCTTCGCGTTCCTCTGCGTTGAGGCCTCGTTGGTCTTCAGGAAATACGTTATCAGATCGATGGGCAGTGGGAACACAATCGTCGAGTTCTTCTCCGCCGATATGGTGTTGAGAGTCTGTCGAAAAGCGGTACATTTAATATGTTAACATCATGAAAAAATCATAAAAGGATAACAGCATGCTGCATACGTAAAGGCGCTTGCCTGATAGACTTTTCTTTCATTTATTTAAGTCTATCAGTCTAATTTTGTACATACAAAATTTATGAACTATTTTAAAGCATTTAGTGTTTAAGCATCTACTTCATATACCTATGGTATAAACACAAAAACCCATTTGTTTCTCTACTACATGCACTTACACCATTGAAATATATCCTTATCCTGTACCAAAAGCCCCATATAAGCCCCAAAGGTAAGCCCCGCTGAAAAATTAATGGTAATGTCAGTGACCCACCTGCAGGTAACGCAGCTGGAGGGCGGCCGGCGAATCGCCAATCACCTCCGACGCCTCGCGAAGTGCTCGAGATGCCTTCTGCTCTCCTTCGGCGGCGATGACTTTGGCGCGGGCTTCACGGGCGGCTTCTGCCTCAGCGGCCATCGCGCGTTGCAGTTGCACGGGCAGGCGCACGTCCTTGCTGTTCGGTCGATGGAGAAAATGAGATTAGCCGTGGGATGGGATGGACTGGCAGATAGCGGAAATACCCGCAATTCAAAGCTAACACCATTTCTATGCTCACAAAACTTATTCACTGAGAGAAAAAGCCTAACAGCAAGGGAAAACTACAATTCCAGGATTATATTGAGGAGAAAATTCTAAAACCCAACGATGGTTCCGATCTCTATTCTATTTTGAGCCAGTTTTGACTGTAGATAACCTAATTAAGACTCAATTTTTAAGGAACTCTTGAATTTGACTATTAAATTTGAATTGAATTTGAATTCAAATGTTTTTTAGACAAAGAATCAACGTATAGCGTACATTTTACCAGTTTTAAGCTGGAGAAAGAGTTCTAAATCCCAACACTGGTTCCGATCTCTATTATGTTATGAGCTTGTTTGGACTGTACATACTTCATAAAATCTTACTTTTCGATATACTCTTTAGTTTAACTAATAAATTAATTTTTAGGAATAAAATGCTAAATTTTTATTTTAATTATCGCCAGTTCTTAGCTGAAGGCTTTGGGAATTCTAGTGCAACTCAGGCTGTATCAAATACTGAAGGCGACACTGGCTATGTCAATAAAAAGATGCATATTCAAGCCTGCTGCTTTTTTACGACGAGATCCCCTCTTGATTTTTGTATCTTTTTAATGATTTCTTTAATTTGCATAACTACGAGTAAGATAAAATCTTTTTTTCTATTAAATTTCAATTGAAAAGATATATTTTCTCCGAGTGTCCTTTGCAATTTCCATATTAAATTGTCTGCCATCATCCCCAAAATGTGCCAAGCGCCATGCTAATGTGCCTCACAGCTCGGCGTAATGGCGCATCTTTAATTCGGCTAGCGGCCTCAGCTAGTATTTTTCACAGCTAGCCAAGCGAGGTTTAATTTATCAAAAAATATTTATATCGCCCTATTTGTCTAAAATTTAAACCGAATAATAAAGCGCATAAACAGGACAATTTCCCACATCGTTTTATTGGGCATTTAAGAAAGTTGTTAAGCAGCTGATCAATTTCATAACACATCCAGCGCCGGCCCAGGGCAATGCCAGCGAAATGAAGAAGGAAGATGCAGTAATGAAAAATTCAACAACTGCCATAAAATGAAAACGGTTTCATGGTACAACGGCCAAGTTTGTGTGTTGGGAGTTGGTAAAAAGGTAGCAGCGGCAGCAGCCGGCGCAGCAGCAGCATAACCACAACAACAACCGTCAACGCGTCAAGTTGTTGCAGCTGTTTTAACATGGCCAACACCAGCCGCTGCTCCAGGCCGCCATATTGGCTGGCCACTCAGAAAAAAGAGTAAAGCTCGATAGGAAATTTAAATTCTTAAATACGGAAAGAAATCTTTATTTTCTGCTGAATCAATTGATGCATAGAGGTTCGGATTTTTTATAATTCAAAAGAAATTAAAGAAAGCCTCTAAGAAACCATGAATTAATCATCACAATGCCATCTAATTGTTTCCTGTGCATATGTAAGCATTTGACGTGCCCACGTCACACTTGGCGCAGCGAAACTGAAGCTGACAAAGTAGCCACTTGCCCCCTGTGAGCGGCATATAATAAATTACAACAACGGGGCCGAGCCTCTCGGTGACAGGACAGACAAAGGACAGCACACTCCCACACTGCTGGCCATCATCCAGCGTTATTGTTATTATTGTGATAAATGCCCAGGAAAAATGGCAGAACAAATAGGCAGCAGCCAACTCAACTGATGTGGCTATGACAATGTTTGCTGGGCGGGCTTGGAACCAGCCAATTTGGATGTTATATAAGCTGGCAGAAACTCAAGTCCCTGGAGAATTTAGTCAGCAGAAAAAGGGGGAGCGCACCTGGTTTTTCAGAACGCAATTAGAAAGTTTGGCAACTGGCGATGAATACTTGATATTTCGTTTACACCTTACAGGTATATGGAATTTCAAGGGATTTTATGGTGCTGAAAACTAAATAAATAAGTTGGAAACAAATTTGGTCTCTGGCGAATCGTGTCAGCGAAAATATGAAACGAGGAAGTTTATACTTTAGAGGGTCATTCGGTTTTTTAGTAAATAAAAACTATTTTGTTATTGAGGATATAAAATGGGGAATAAGAAGACTAATTGTTTTATTTTCTAAAGAAATCTATAATGTTTCCTTCATATGATAGATAATATTTAATATTTATATATTTAATGAAGTTAACAATAATGAAGTTAAATTCAACATTTCCAATTGCAAGTTGAGCATTTTAAATGTCATCCAAGTCAAAACAATTTAGAATCACCTAAATCTTAGATTCTTCAACACCTTGATGGCCTCCCTCTTTACAGGCCCCTAAAAGCAGATATAAAATACGAACTGCCTGAAACTAATCCAAGCCCTTGACAAAATCACCTCGTAAGTAGCCGTAAAGCCAGAGCTCTCTGGATCCTTTAGAGCATAGCAACTTCGACTGTAGTCGAGGCAAACCGTTTATAACATTACTTTTATAGCTTGACATAGAAACTTTTCCAGGTTGCCACTGCAACTGAGTGTGCAGAGGGCTTTGTGGGGTAAAAATCTGTGCTACTTACATTTCCACACGTTCAACTTTGATGCCCCAGGCATCGGTGGCTTCGTCGAGTTGAACCTGTTTATGATTGGACGAGGACCAGGCCAGGTGGTGGTTGAGGTGGAGGTGGATTCGTTGGTTCGTAGTTGGTCGGTGGTTGGCGGTTGGATGAGCCGTGAGAGAAATAGCAGTAAAAATACATTAGTTTTTGTTTACATGCGTTTTTCAGGTCGTTAACAGTTTTGTTTCGGTTTTGCTTTTATTTCGCACCCTCGCTACTCGCTCCTCGCTCCACATTTATTTTTTATTTTTGCCACAATGTGTTTGTGGGTCGCGCAGCATCCTTGAAATGAGAAACTAAAAATGCAGCACTCGACAGCGTTGAGCGAGGAGGAGCCCTGGCAACTTGGCATTTTTCACATGTGCGCTTCGACGTGCAGCAAATGTTGCGCTGCCGCCGCCTGATGCCGCTCAAGATGTTCGCCTGATTTTGAACTATTTTTCATATGGCATGGAGAATAAATAAATAAAACGACCCGTTGCCAGGCGGGCACGCCTCTAGAATTTGGGTTAAGTTGGCAGCTGCTAGGATATGCGGCTCGCAACTCCGGCGCCTTCGCCCCCCGCTGCCTATTTTCAATTTGCTGCGATGAAAAAGCACTTTGGCTCCCAGATTATTCTCATGCCAGGCACGACAATGCTCGCTCGGTCGGTCTCCTTTGGCAGCTGCTAAATTTCGCAATTAATATTTTACCGCAGGAGTTTCACCGCAAACTTTAAGGTTTATGCTGCATAATTAGGGGCAGCGACTTGAATGTCATCTGTCAGCAGAAGGAACTGGCAAGTAGCTGCCTGGCTGCACTTATTCAGCTTGGAGTTGGTGCACTGGGAAATAAACTCTAAAAAGGAGTTGGAAATTTATTTGTGGCATTCGAAATGGGGGCATTTTATTTGTTTAGCTTCTGTTAGTATTACTTTTGGTAACAAAATATTTTATAAAATTAATTTCATGGGGAAATGTATCTATATTATTTGTAAGGATATTTCATTAGGGAAGACTCTTTAAAAAGTACTAAAAGAATATTCGCATCACGTTTTCCGCTGACTTTTAAACGATTTCCAATGAAGCGAATTCTCGTTACAAATTTATTTCTCTATGTACATTTCTATTGTGCCGGGGCCACTAAGTAAATTAGAGGAAGCAGCTCGATGGAGTCGCGTATTCAAAGGGGAAACAGGGGAGAGAGAGGGAGCTCCTCGAGCTCGAGCTCGTCGGTGGGCCCGGCCTGGCATGGGCCAACTGTCAACTGGTTTGAACTCACCTGCATTGTGCCGGAAATCGTCATACGCTCGCTGAGTATCTCATGCAAATGCCGAGTTCCCATTGTGTTTCGTAGAGTAGTCTGTGCCAGTAGTCTGGTCGAATGGTGAGCATTCTCCACGTTCGCTATAGAGACCGTTGCATTTGATACGCGATAGTAAACCACTGCATCCACCGAAACCGTAACGCTATCCTTTGTGAGAACCTACAAGATGCAGTGGGGGATTTTGGTTTTTTCTTCTTTTTTTTGCGGTTTTTTTGGGGACATTTGCTTGCTTTCTCTATTGTTCCTGCTATTGTTGTAGTTGGTCTGTAGTTATTTTTATGTTATTCGCTTGTTATTGTTGCCGACAAAACAAATACAGACGTGAGGAGAGATGTGCGTATATACAGAGATAGACGCGCATTGAAATTTGCAATTCGTACACGAGTATATACACATGGTGGTACTGGTACTATGGCACTATGGTGATAAGCTAAACATTTGTATCTGTATCTGTATCTGTATCCGCGGCCGTGCTGTGCTGTGCTGTGCACTTTATGGCCAAGAGAGGGAGATAGAGAGTGGGTATAATGCGAATGCACTTGACTTGAACGGCGCTAGCTCGCTCACTCGCTCACTCGCTGGCCTCTTGGCCGGGACCGGGACCGGGTCGTCGCTATTCTCTAATAGAACTAAGTGCAGGGAGTGCAAAAACTTTTGCCTCAGACCTCGGGACACACACACAAAGGCAGGACTTCTTCCATTTTGATTATTGCATCTGTGACTGTGACTGTGCCTGTGGCTGTGCGTTTGCATTTGCATTTGGAATTTTTTAGCTCTGGCATCCGTGTGTCTTTGTGTGTGCACATCCCAAAGTCCCAAAGTCTTTTCGCATTGTTTTGCATTCAGCGAACTTTATCCGGGGGAGACGGAGACGGCGAGAGTTATCCCAGCAATTTGCCGACACAAGTCTTATGTGCTCGGGTGGGATTCGATCATCTGCGCTTAAGCGATTCGTGGACTCGTGGAGCAAAACCCAAGAGCTTGGAGGTTACAGTGTATAAGTTATGGTACAGATAGAGATAGACATAGATATAGAGTGGGGGGCGGTGGCATAAATTATACAAGTACACGTGTAAGAGACGCAAATTATAAGCCGAAAAGTAAAGGAAACTCAAGAACGAATCAAACCAAACAACCAAAGGCATTAAATCGTTTGTAGGAGATGTCTTAAATATATATATATATATGTATATATTCCCTGTCAAGTGGTGGAGAGCGGGTTAAGGGGGGACGGGGTCGTGGGCTGTTTATGTACACGTTCGGTCTCGGGATTATTCCCATCCACACCGCAAGTTTACTGGGCCTGCCCCAATGGTGTCAGAGCTGCCTGGGTCCCTGATGTTGCCCAAATCGAATTCTTAAATTTTTATTTCATGTTCCTCTCTCTTTGCCTTTGCCTTTGCCTTGGCCACAGGCCCTGCTCGCATAAGTTGGCTTAACTTATGCCAAACTATCCCGCACAAGTGCATATACATTCGGCAAAAAGTTGCTCCCTCGCTTGCCGCTTTATGACCTGCCCAAACATTGTTCGGCGCAGTCTAGACCGCTTTTTACGGGCCCTGCAAAAGCTGAAGCTGTGGTGTCAATGTTGTTTAGTGTCATCGTTTCCACTCGGCCAGTTTCGGGGGTTTCAGCATCATCCCATCGCTGCCTATATGTGGGCGAAGCTTTCTAGCCTCTTAGCATGAGAATCAACCGAAATGTGAGCAGCAGACAGAATAGGACGGTTTCCGTAAATCCAGTTATTTAAATTTATAGAGTAAAAAATAGCCCAGGTTTTTCTGAGTATTTATAATAATTTGAAGGGGACTTACTTGATAAGCTTACTTATTTTTGCAGAGGTATTTGAGTAAATCCACTCTGGATTTGAAAGTAAGTAGGCTAAGTGTTACTGTGGCTTTTATTAGCTTCGAAATTTTCTTTAGGAAGTGGCAAGGCTGATGGAGAAGTTTTCTGTGAACTTAGGTACTTTTACTTTGAATAATTTTAGTAATTAGTTCATTTTAATTGAAAAGTTTTGAGGCTTTTGAATAATTCCAATTTAAACTTTAAGAAAAACTAAAGGAAGAAAAGATTGTACAACCGCACCACAGTGCGTATACTTGATATTTGCACTTATAAGCCCAAAAAGTTAGTAAAGCCTAATTTTGTTTTCTTCTTTGTGTTGCTTTTCTTTTGGCTCATATTTTTTCATATTTAGCTAATAAAATATTAATTTATTTTGATGTGCCTGAGCTGGTACTAAGCCATAAAGCTGCTGCTTATATGCTGGGGCAACAGTGCGTATGATTGCATTTTGAAGAAACCTTCGAGTCGTGGCGATTTTTGCTTCAGTTTTAGTTTTGTATTTGCTTCAGTGTTTATTACAACTGAACAAGGGCCTGTTCAATTTAGCTAAAACAAATAATCGGCAAATTCAATTGCACTGCATTGTGCTCTCCTTCCTATTGAAATGCATCAAGGACCTTCGCTCTGCATACCTTTGCATAATCATGCACGACTCGGCTCACTTCATTATGAAAAGCCGAACGAGCACGGGCAGAGCCTGCTGCCTGTCCATGGACAGGGCCCTAAATCAATTTGGCTAGAACAATGGCTTATTATTTCCCAACAATAGTTGTTGGGGCAGTGGGTAGTGGGTAGTGGGCGGCGGGCGGTGGTTTTGTGAGTGTATGTATGTGTAGTGGAGCGGGGTCCTGGATAAGTCTTGCTTGTTCATTGCATTTTACTGTCTGAATAGAGGAAATATAGCATTGAATGAGCATGGCAACGGGGCTTAGAAACGTTCAGGAATCAATGATGAAATCATAGAAGTGGAAGTGGAAGTGGCAGTAGGTGGAACGTGTGGGTGGATGAAATGAAAATTTCAAACGATAGTTCATACACACTGTATTTATACACTGTAACGCCTAAACTAATGAGTTTTCAATTAAACATAATTAGGTTACTTATTACAATTTGCACAGTTGCTGCTGGGAATGTGTCAGCACTTGGATCGACGATATGGGTTTCAACTGAAAATATCTTTGATTTGGCATTGGTACTTGGAGTGACATAGAGAGAGACAGAGAGTTAGAGACAGAGAAAGAGTCAGAGTGTAGAGATAGAGAGAGAGAGACAGAGTCTGGAGGCCCTCGCACATCTGGTCTGGTTGTCATGGTTTCATATCTCCGAAGCTAAGAACTATATATCGTATCTATGGGGCAACTACTGATGCTGTGATGCTGGCGGGACTAGCTATTTGCTATGGCTCTAGCACTTGCTACTATATATTTCATTACAGCTATACGTAGGTACAATTACAGAGTTACGTTTCTAACGCGTTCGCCTTTATAGCTCTTCGTATTTATCTAATGCTCTCGCTTTTAACTTGGCTTTCGACCTGCATGCGTGCAGGAGCTGAGTTGAGTTGAGTTGAGTTGGGTTGAGTTGAATTTTGTTACCACGTTTTAACAGCCTAAACCACGCAAAACACACATAGATGAACTCGACATGGGTTGCTTTTGCTCATTTGTTTGCTCAGATGGGCACAGCGATATATGGGCATACATATTCGCCGTGGTGCGGATATATATATCGCATATATGCAATGTGCTTTCTTGCTTTCTTTTTTTGGGGGGAGTGCGTCCTTTTTTGTCGCTCGTGCTCAAACAAATCAAATTGTAACGTTTAATTAGTTTAGTTAGTTGTACACAATACAATACAATAATTGTTGTTGTTCTTCATTCTTTTGGGGGGTTGGTGGGGGTGGTTTGGCGATATGTTTTTCTGTTTGTCAAGAACTAAAAGCGTGTGAACTCAACGACAATATGTTTGACGATGTTTGATGTGTGTGTGTGTGGTCTGTGTGTGCTTTGAGTGTGTGGGTGAGTGGTGTTATTGATTTCTTGATTTTTGATTCATTAGCTTTGGCTTTTGTTTCCGTTTTCCAGTACTTAGGTTATACCAACATTTATAAACATTAACTGTTGCCTGTGGATTTTGTATCTGTTTTGGTTTTGTTTTTGTATTTTCTTTGGTTTTCTGTTTTTTTTCGTTAAAGACAGTTAGAAAGCTTTTTAGAATAGACATTTATGGAAATATATATTTAGCATGCTCTCAAAAATTATTTGAACGCTTAACCGAAGGGGGAGAGTGGGGGTTTTTATATCAAGTAAGTGCATTTCGGTGGTATTTTCTATATATTTTTTTTAATATTGTTGGTGTGAGGGTTTTGCTTTGGTTTGTTGGTTTTTTCTGTTTTTGGTTCCGGTTTTATATGGAAAAACAAACTGTTTTGCTAAACAAAACTTACATAGCTCAAAAACAAAATCAATATATATGTTAGTATATATATATAGAGAGAGATATATAGAGATAGAGACAGAGAGAGGTAGTACATATATATAAATAGAGTTATATATAGAGCGTGGGTTAGATAGACAGTCAGATAGAGAGACATAGAGATAGTTAGAGATTAGAGAGATCGGTTGGTGGCTGCTTAGCAGGAGAGTGAGCAAGACAGTTATAGACAGCGAGACAGAGATAGATAGATAGTCTGATTATAAGTTGGTTGAAATTTCGGTTTTCGGTAGCTTGTAGTGGGTGTTCGGTGGGAATTGGGGTGTGCATTTAATGGTAATTTCTCTTTGGGGCTCCACTTGCATTTCCTTGGGTTCTTTTTAATTATGGTTTTTTCTGTGTGTGGGGGTGTATCTGTGTGATGCTTCGGTTGTGTGAGTGCTGCACCCTGTGTTCAGTGAACAAACATTTGACATTCATTTCTTCATCACAGATAGAGACAGACATTGAGTGACATATAGAGATAGATAGAGATAGAGAGAGAGAGACAGCGATAGGGGGTGAAGAAAAGGGAGGGCTGTGTGCGTGTGTGTCTGAGTGAGAGAGATAGAGAGAGAGCCAATGCGTAATGCGTACAGTTCTTTAGAGGTTTTGCCCCGCCCCCGCCCACCAATTGGTATTATTTTTAAAATTTTTATATTCTATTTCTTTTTTTTATTATGTATGTGATGCTCGGCTGAACACAGAGAGCGAGACAGATAGATAGATAGACAGAGAGAGATAGAATTTTCAGTTGATATGCATTCTTTCACTTTTTCTTTGATATTTGACTGTTTTTCTTTTTTTTTTTGGGTTTTTGTTTCAAGAGAGACAATCAGAGCTTTAACTATGCAAATTGTAATAACTGGAAGTTAATGTTCAAAAGACATCAAGAACTAAATACGATTACGATAACGATTACGATACGATACGATTCAAAATGAAATGCTTGAATAAACTCAACTCAACTCAACAAAAATAATGGGAACTAAAGATGAAAGTGAAACGAAATGATGCGCCAAAAAATTCGCATTTCGTATGCACTTGAAGGGAGATTTAGTTCGGGCGAAATGTCTGTGTGTGTGTGGAGCCTGAGATTGTGTGTATTTTCTGGTTGTGTGTGTGTGAATAATAACAACGTCAACGAGATGACTGAGAGGTCTTTGCTTTTTTCGAGTTTTTTCTCATCCGAGGGCATTGCCGCAGTGGCCTTCATGCGATTTACACAAAAAACCGAACAAACTCAAATGGAACACGAAAATGCTGGCGGTTCTCGCGGATAAACGAAAAAAACACAAGAGAAAATATATATATGAAGGGGGTAACTGAAACTGAATAAAACTGTTTTGGCTTTTCGCTGTGTGGTGTGTGTTGTGTGTTGTGTGTCCTGTATGAGTTTGCTCCACGTGACGTCAGCAAGATGGTGGCTGAAAAGGGCCAGCGAATTAAAATCGAACCATCGTTACACCATTACTTCTATCTTAAATTCACTTTTGCCATCGCTTTTCGTTCCATATTTCATTTAAGTCTGCCAAGCGAACAATGAAATATGTACAGGTAAAAATGAGAAATATGAGGGGGGTTTCTCGGGGCTGGGAGTTGATTGCGATAAAGGATCAAGTAAGCGAACTAAAGGCTTGCCGGGTGAAAATTCCCGAAAATAAATGGAGCGCGTTTCTTGATGTGTGTGTGCGTGTGTGTGAGGAAAGGTGAGGCTGCTGTGTGTATGTATGGCGTATCTGTGAGTAGTGGCTGTGTGGTTGAGTGCACACCAATGGCAATAATAATAAAAATCTGCAACATTGTTCAACTTCAATACGACAACAAGTACCATACAAAGTATTTAAAATATATGTATATAGAGGTTGTATATATGTAAGTTTGATATATAGGATACAACAAAGTCTACCAACAACAACAACAACAACGAGAGAAGGAGTATAGAGAGAGCAATTGATTCGGTGTGTGTTGATGTGTGTAATGTGTTGATGTGTGAGTGCGGCCAAGTCGTAGGAACCGCCATCAAATAAACCATAAAGGAACCTTTCCAAAAAATGGGGTTTTCAAAATTAAATAGACTTCCAAAGAGCTAACCCTCTTTTTTTTTTTAATTTTGTTTGTTGACAGACCTTAATTTTGAAGGATTTTTTGGCATTACAAAAAGGAGAAAATGTGAAAATCTAATACCTAATTAATTTATTTTTGAAAAAAAAAATGTATAAGCTTTTTATTGATATTCTTTGGTTTTTGAGGAATATATTTTAAAGTTAACGCTTTTAATTTTGTTGTTGATGATGCTGTATTCTTTTGTTGGTGGTTTTAGAAAGCAGGTTTCTTAGCTGGATTTATTTTTGTTTTGTTCTTGTAGGGGAAAGGAGATATATACGTTAAGAGATACAGATAGCCATAGACATAGATAAACATAGAGAGCAGGAAGACACACAGATTGAGATAGATAGACAGACAGAGAAAGAGACAGCGAGAGAGGCTGCTGCAGGAAGAAACACAGTTACGCAGAAACAAAACCAGGACCGTAAAGAAAAGAAAAGAAAAGAAAAGAGGGGAACAACGAAGGGGAACAAGAAAATAGAAACCAAAAGTAAACACCGTGACATGCGACGACAACGACAACAACAAGAACAACAGGAACAACCAGAGTGGGGAGAAACAGCACAAAAAAAGAAAGAGAGAGAGGGGGCGGGGGCGGGGCTCAAGTCAAAGAAAGAGAAACGAAGAAACAGAAAGAAAACGTTGCGTATGCGTAATTCACGCTCCAGTTGCGTGTCCTGTAGCGGTGTGTCTGTGAGAGTGTGTTCCTGTTCATGTCAGGGTTTTGGATACACTGGGGAAAAACAGTATTCAGGATACAAAATTCGAGATTTATAAAAGTTTTATTTGCTGGATTTTTATCAAGTTTCGTCCTTTGTTATTTAACAAGAAATATTTTAATAAAAAGTGGTCACTCGTATTTATAAAAAATTATCATTTGGATTGGGTATTAAGAGAAAAATTAGCTCTATTTTTATAAATAAATTTATAGTGTTTATTGTATTTTTGAAACTATACTAAAGCTAATTAAAAATTATCTATAATAATAAGCTCAGACTAAATTTCGGAATATATTTTCAACCTGGTGGTAACCAGGTATAAAACCAAGACTGCTTTAATTAAGTTTTGTGACGTCTAGTCTGCAAGAAGTTATGTCTATTTTATATTCTATGTATAATATTCCATAAAAAACACGCAATACAAATAACATTTTATACAGAAGAGTTTAGCCTTTTTTTTGTAAGGTGAAGGACCTCTTCCTAAAATAACTTGTAAGCGCACTGGCTCCATTTGAATGTAAACAGAAATTCAGCTATCTGCGGCCAGGAAGCTCAACGTTATTTAAAGATTTATGCCATGAATAAGTCATACTTAAATCACGAATTTTTCTCCTTGAATTTTTAATTTTTTTCTCCGTGCATGTGTGCGGCTGGTGTGCATGTGCGGGTGTCCTGTCAGCAGAATCAACACAACAACTCGGATTTTCCGGCAATGTTCAGCGGAGCTTCTCCGGTGGATTCCGCCGACAGGACCAAAAAATCTGTGCCTGTCTGCGTGTGTGTATCTGTGTGGTTTCTGTATCTTTTTTTTACTAACTCGAAACGGAAAATGCAACTGAAAAATACACACATATATATATCTATGTATATATATATGGTTAACAAACGTGTTGGCTGGAATAACTTGTGGCAAAAGCTAAAAGTTTAATTGGTTTCTGCTTTACTTGGCATAGTTTTTGTTACTCATTTTATTTTTAAGTTTTGTCATGTGTGAGGGGGACTTTTTGAAGTACATAAACTAAACGAATTGCGCATTCTTACTGCTCCGCTGGGCAGGAAAAACACACTGATAGTAACAACAACAACAATATCGAAGAAAAGGCAGTAGCAGTAGCAAGCGCAGCTGCAGCAGCTGTGACTGCAGCCGCCTTGCTTTGACCTGCTCTCCATCCGGAACTGGGCACCGGAAGTGGCACCGGAACCGGAACCGGAACTTACCTCCTGCGGTGGTACATCATAGGTTCGGGTACGCAGGTCCACGCGGGCATAGGAATCAATGCAAGGCAGGATGAAGAAGATTCCTGTAATTACGGCCAAGATGCATTACACTCTCGTTATGGCATACAGCGCAGGTAACACTAGTCAGCTGGGTTTTATTTTCTCACAAATTTCCATAGAAATTTACCCAAGTTCTGTTTCAGAAAAATGAGCTTAACCTTTTTAGGTCTCTATAATTTATCATTTGAATATCATCTTCAATATAAATTATAAATAATTTCAAAAGTTAAGCTACTTTTTCATTTTCAGTGGCCTTAAGTGTGCCAAAAAGTGTCCTCAGCTCGTAGGTTGGTTGACTAGTGTTCTCTCTGTGTCAGAACTTCGCCTCGATTTGCCTAATCTCTTCCTCCCTGGGAATGGGAGCGCAAAAGCAGAGCACACGGACACTGAGGCACCGAGGCCCGCCCTTAGAGTCGCTAATTTGGAGCAAGTGCAGCAATTAACACAAATTCTTGTCGCCAGCAAGCGGCACTAAAATTTGCATAGAATCGTTACCCCTTTTTATGCCCCTTTGCGCACCTGAACCTGCACCCGCACCTGCTCCTGCACCTGTCGCCGAACAGTGGGTACTCACCTGGGCCCTTGGCACCGCCCTGCATGAGTCGTCCCAAACGGAAGATAACCGCGCGCTCGTACTCCTGCACCACCTGGAAAATGTGGCACGTGAGTGAAATGTTCTCCAAATGAAATTGAAACTCGAAGGATAACGGGACGGAGGTGCAACTTAAAAATTAAAAATACCCTGGCAAGGATTACAGGCAGTGAGATAGGTCAGTTAGGCACCTAAAAACCTAAGAAAAATACGTATTTTCATGGCAAAATCTAGCAATAACTTATTAACACCACTACCCTTAATTTAGTTTTTTTTTTTATATATTTTATAATAAATTTTTTTAAATAAAATCAAATATAAAATTAATATAAGTATTTAAAATTTTGAAAAGATTAAGAAATAAATAAAAAATAGTACTTGTAAAGTCCAAAATGAAATGCATTTATTTAATTCGAATTTAAATAATATTGCTACAATATTTTTAATTTAAAGAAATGATACAACTTCAAGAAACGAATAGAATAAATATAATAGCTAAAACTTTGCAAATATTATACTAAAACTAAATGTCAGAGATGAGAATTTAACACTATTAATTTGATCGAATTGCTTACCTTGAAGCAGACGAATAGACTGAATGGTAGCGTCATTATCACAAGAGCCACGGATAGAAATATTAGCAATTTGCCGCATGTTGATGCCTTATCGCTGATCTCCTCGTCCGCTGCGAGAGAACGTGGCGAGAAAACGGGAAATGACTTATAGATACATATAGCGTGGCTGGATGGTATCAAGTGCTCAAAGCAAATGCTGCAAATTAAGGCTTAAGCTATAAATTCGTTCGTATTTTCCTCGCCTTCCTCTGGCACAGCCTGTTACATGAATAATGCGCGGAGCGTTGGCTTTGGCACCAGGAAAAAAAAAGATACAGAAAAAAATCTTAAACGAAAGACCTCCGTTTGGCGCATACAAAAATCGCAGACAGAATGTCGGAAAAAAATGGAAAATACTGCTGAGCCGGATGAAAAAATGCGGCAAAAACGGAAAGGCATTCTTCATTACGAAACTCGAATTTGTCCTTAAAGTTTAGCCAAAAATTGAAGTTGCTGCGAGAGAGATGTGGGCAACAAGTCGCCCATTTTTGCTTATTGATACTTGAGACGCGCCATCATTTCGATGGCCTCGTAAAAGTCAAAACGTTGGTCCTTTGGGGAGCCTGGAAAAATCTGTAGCATACTTGGGTGCGCTCACCGAACGAAAAAAACATGGAAACATGAAAAAAAGACGGTTACATTTATCGGGATACAAGCAAACAAGAAGTGTGCATATTTAAATTTAAATGAAATATCTTAGCAAATACTCATAGATAGATATAGTCGATAGAGAGAGTTATAGAAGAAGAGAGAAGTTATAGTTATAGATATAGTTATAGTTTAATCATGTAACGAGTAAAAAAGTAGCTGTGTGGTGTATCTGTTTCTGCTTCTGTTTATGTTTCGTTTTTGATTTTGACTGTGGGATGTGGGGATCTTTTTCTGTTTTTGACTTGGGTTTTTTCTGTTCCAAATTGGTGCGACTTACAATAGAGAAATCCATGTGAATGTTTTGCTTGTGTATCTGCAAGAATACGATAAATCGAATAACAGAGAGAAATTAATCGGGAATGCTTTTCGGCTCAATCATGTGGTTGTCTGGGAGCTGGTTCTTGTGTTTATTTCTTTTTGTTTCTGCGATCCTTGCCATGCACTTCTTTTTGGGGTTTCTTTTTCTCTGGGTTAATAGCATGCTTGAACAAACTACGAAACTGAAAGGGGATAACTGTGAACTGTAAACTGAAACTAACTAGCTACAACCGAGGGAGAAATCATAAATTATTCATGCAACACATTTAAATGCTGTTTACGCGCTTGTTGTTTGTTTGCCTTCTGGCGTTCGGTTTTCGGTTTTTCGGTTTTTGGATTTTCCGACTGCTGGGGGCTCTCCGTTTTTCCGTTTTCCGGCTCTGCGTTTGGCTCGGTTGCCAGCTGCAACGGCAACTGCTGGCAATTAGCGGCCCAGTTTGCATTTCAGTTTCAATTACAGTTCATTGAAAAGTTGCCACAATGCCAACACCCAGCAACGGCGACGTCAGCAAAGTGTTTTTAACGAGCTCTCACCCGCACGCTGCACACTCCGAACACTCTGAACGGCACACTCTACACACACCCCATGCACACTCACAGACACAACATGAAAGGCGACACTGGAAAAAGGAAAACTTTGATGGGCGAATCCTGGCTGGATCCTGGCTAAGCCAACAAGCTGCCAAACATTCAAGGAGCCTCCGGGCTCCGCTCCTGCCACCTGCCTCCTCCTTGGCCGCACCAAACTTTTATTGAAATTGATTTCGAAATAATTGCGATTTGAATGTGTCGGGGCGGAATCCGAGAGCGGGGCGAGCGGCGTCGAGATGAAAGGCTTTCTGGATTTGCCAGCAAGGCCCCGGGGCTGGTGACCGCAGATCTAATAGATTTATAGCTAAATTGCGCCCATAAAAATGATAAAAGATAGGAAAATGGCACAGCTCAAAATGTAATTAGGTGTGTGGTGCTTTTTTTTTTCAACCTTAATTGCCTCGGCTTAAGTTGGATATTTTTTGGTTGAATTTAAAGCAAATCGGAGCACATTGAGCCATTTGAAACTCTTTTACGTTTATTTTGTTGGTAAAAATGCCACTGTTATCTTTAGCAATTTCAAGTCTTGTAAAAGTTTTCTCAAAGTATGCCAGCTTCAAATTTCGCTTGCATACTTTCAGGCGCCTCGTTAAGCGGTTTAAAAGCCTCAGAGACTTTTTTGTAAGGTGAAAATAAAATAGCTCTAGATAAAACCCATTTACCAAAATGGTTTCTTGCTTTTATCATGTCATAAGGTTTAATTTTACCTTGAAAAATCATCATAAAACTCTTGTATTTTTTATTAAAACTATTAAGTTGTTTATTTGTTCTGTTCAAGCAGCTTTTATGTCCTCATTTGCCTGCGCCTGATAACGTCACAAATAAACTTTAGAGTGCGAGAGTCATCACAACTTTAATAGCTTTGCCCGGAGCTTTCCCGATGCCAGTGGAAAATGGAAAATATCCATAACTGCACCGGCGGGGTAAGGTGGGCGTAATAAAAAGCTGAAAACAAGCCAATAATTGCTGTTTTTAATGGCCTTTATTGGGCAATTGAAAATGCAAAAAGGTGGCCATTTCGATAAGCAAAGTCTAGAGCACGGTCAACATTTCGGCATGGTTATCTGTAAGCCAATTGATCGCTAATAAATATTTGAGCAGCGCCACTGCAAACAGCACTTGGCTGCGGGTTATTTAATTTTTGTTATTCCATCTCTGTGTGTGTGCGTTGGTGGCCGGAGGAAAAGTCGGCAAAAGTGCTGAATTTACCTTAATGTACAATCTCGGAGAACAATGTGTGGTCATAATTTTTTAATGGCCAGCCAACGGCTGTCCAGCAGCTCCCTCTCGCTCGCGCTCCCGCAACACCCACTCGCTCAAGGCAACCCGCTCAAATACCACCCGCACTCCGCCCACAAGCATCACCCACTTCGGCCCCCGCACCACATCAACGCATACGTCAGAGGCAGCCCCTGGCAAAAAGCTTTGCTCTGGAAAATGGGTCAGCCTCGTTGTTGCTTTTGGTCGGTCCTGCTTTCTACTCCCAGCTCCTGCTCCTGCTGGTGTTGCTGTTGTGCTCGTCGTATATAAGTTAAAGCAATTCCTGATTGAATTCTGCATGGGAAATGCGAAAGGAAACGAAAGACTCTCTGCCCCGACACCTCGCTCGCTCGCTGCTGGCACTGAAAATCCCTTTGTCGGTCCTAATGAAGCGATTAGCATGCATGTGAAATGGGCCCACAGATATATCAACGTTTATGTACACCTAACCTGATTAAAAAGAGATACACACACAGCCTGTTAGCATCGAAAGATCGAAAGAAATGTGGGATTTTTCTTCTCTCAAATCATAGGGAAATATGGTGGAGGTAAGGGAATCATTACTGGGAAGTAGAACGAATTTTCTAGTTTTTATAGTTTTTCTGGGCTTACTATTTAGAAAAAAGGATATTGTTTCAACGAAGTAAGGAATAGTCTTAAAAAAACATACATTTTCATAAAGATTTTACAGCTTTTGGGATACTTTCTTGGGTTTCCCCCTTCTTTTCGATCTTTCAATGCTGGCTGTGTGAAAAAATGTGTGCGAGAAAAAACGTAAGTTTCGATCAAAAAACATATATACAAAATCCAAATTGCGTCTTCTCGAATCAATGTCGCTAGTCGATGCAAAGCGTTTGTTTTTTGTGGTTCTTGGTGTTTCGGGCCCTGGGAGACCGCGCAACAAGTTCAGCCAGCCTACAGTGCACACTCTCTATGAGCCGGCAGAGCGTCTATGATGAGCTCACCTCGTCGCGCCTCGGCTCGGTGGATGGCCTGCTGCTGCTGCGACTGCTGCATCAGCGCATGATGACTATGTGGCAGCTGCTGTTGTGGCACCATTTGCTGCTGATGATTCTGCAGTTGCTGCTGCGGCGGCTGCTGGTGGTCACGCTCGCGTAGCTGCGGCTGCTGCTGTTGTTGCTGCTGCATTGGCTGCGGCTGCTGCTGCATCTGCTGCGGCTGCTGTTGTTGCTGCTGCATTGGCTGCGGCTGCTGCTGCATCGGCTGCAGCTGCATGGTGGCGTTGACGGGCAGCGGCGAGGCGGCAGCTGTGCTCTGCTGGTGGCGATGCAGATGCAGCTCCCGATCCCGGTCCCTCTCACGCGCCCGCTCCCTGTCCCGATCGCTCTCCCTCGCCAGATCCCGGTTCTGTTGCTCCGTGTTGGGGCTGGTGGGCGCCGGAGCTGGCGGGGCAAAGGTGCTGGTGCTGGTGGTGGCCACCTGGCGGGCGGACTGGTGGTGGTGCTGCTGCTGGCGGTGCAGCTGGTGGTCCCGGTGCTCCATGTCCATCATCGAGTCGGGCATCAAGCCGCGCTCGCAAAACGACGCCAGTGCGATGGTGGTGGCTGGCTGCTTCAGCTGGTCAATCAGAGTGGATTCCGGCCTTATCCTGGCCTTATCTCTGGCGCTCAGTCTCAGTCCTGGTTGAGCATCTCACTAGCTCTGGTCTTTTCGCACACACTAACACTAACGCGAAGATGCGCACAAACTCGCACACTCGCACACCGCACACACGCACACTACGGTGAGCTAGTTTTCCTAGCTGTGTCCATTTCCCAATCGGTTTGGTGTCACTCGGCTCGGCTCAGCTCTGCTCTGCTCCTCTCGGTTCCTTTCCAGCTCCTGTCCTGCTGTCAGCTCGCTCAGAATCCAACTGAAAGTGCGCCATTAGCGAGCATCCTTTTATATACTTGCTTCGTCCCGAGGAGGAGCTGTTAACCAGAGAGCTTTGGCTCTCAACTTTGTTATCACCAGGCTGGCCGGATCGAAGAGCTTTCCTCTCCAGCAGCTGCCAGAGCCAGTGCCAGTGCCAGTGCCAGTGCTTGGCGGTGCAGGCTGCAGGTGCAATCGGAGAGCCATCCGCAGGAGATGCAGTCTGCAGCCCGCTCCCGGCAGCTTTCACCTTTGCCATTCCTTGGGCCAGCTCACTATCCAGCCAGCCAGCCAGCTTGCCAGCTTGCACTGACCTTGCGCACTCCCCGACGCATTAGTCCTGGCTGGAACTTCAGGAACGGAGCTTTGCCCCCTCGAAGCTTTCGTCCTGACAGGGGAAGAGCTCTCTCTCTCTCTCAATTCTCCCTCTCTCCGAGCTGGGGTTTTTTAGTTCAGCGAGAAGAGGGACTCTTTTGAGAATTTAGCACACGCTTCCCCTGCTGCTGCTGCTGCTGCTGCCGCTGCGTGTGTACAGGTGACAAACCTAATTTATGACACCTTCGACGCTGTTGATGCCACAGCTCCCGCCCCCACGAAAACCACCTGCTCCTACTGCTGGGGATCTATTGTAGTCAGACTAGAGTGCCCTCTGTGTGTTTGCCAACTGGCATGGAATGATACGAATACGAGTACGAGGATGAGCATGGCTGCCATGCCAGCGCCATCCTGCCATTCTATTCCATCCGACCACATCCTGGCTGCTGCGCCACGCTCGGCTGCGAATTTCTAATGAACCCACCTCCAGAGCCCGTCGAACTGTCGCTGTCGAATATTTTAGGTCACATGCAGCTCCTGAGCTTTGCTTTGAGCTGTCAATTACCGTTTACGCTTCATTAAGCGCCACAGGATGGCAGGCGCAGAGGGACACACGGAAAAAAAATCTCAAAAATTCTATATATTTCTAATTTGAATAACTTGAAGGTGGGACAAGATCAAATTTATTTTAATAGGTATTTTACATATTCAAAAAAGAGTTTTATGACTTTGTATCACTTGAAATTTATGCTAGAACTCAAGCAAGCTTACAAATATTTCTAAACCAATTAAATATAACTAATTTTATTGGTTAAATGTCAATTAATTTCTCTCACTGCACAAATAAAAAAAAGAAACTTGGGGCACAGGACGCCCTAAAGTAGCGGGCATCCGATATGCCGATATAGCGTGCCAACTGTCGCACCACAGTGCGTATGAGTGTCATTATGTTTGACATTCATTCACAACACTCCACAATGGAGTCCTTGCCAGGCAGGGCTCTATCCAGGGCAGTTAATTAATCTCGGTCTGCTGATTAATGTGCGGATTGATTTGGGTATAGCCATAAATTCCCTTCGCAGACAAATGGGGCACTCGAGTCCTAGGCCTGCCGTAGCATTATTATGGAGCAATCAGTGGGGTCTGGGGACTGTGTGTGACTTTGACTACTGACTCTCCACCATAAGCCACACGTGCTCACACACTGGGCACTAGATTCTAATCACGGGCAGACAAGGGAATTCCCTCTGTGTTTTTATGCTTTCCATTAAAGGTTAAACTCCGGCAAAGGAAGTATTAATAATCGATTTTTGTAAGGGGAAGTGTTGGATTTTATAAGCGATAAGGGAACAAATTTATATATCTAAACAATATCATTAACTATTTGAATTGGTAATTAATGATTTATCATATATTATATTCAATTCCTTATTAACTTTTTCCATTAGGTATTAGAATATTATCAGTTCTCTGAAATCGATGCCCTTTATACTCTCTACTTTGGCAAGCACAATATCACAAGCACAATACATAAACTCTACTTAATGTCTTGGACAAAACTGTTACAAAAACTTGCTTTCAAACAACAAACTGTTTATTTCCTACGGACTAGCACTCAGTTCCATCCTCTCGCTCGATTTGCATTTGGCATTCAATTAAATTGCTTCATTTGGCAGCCCGAAATAAAAGCAACTGCATGGAAAATTGAGTCGAAATAATGTTGAGGCTTCAAAGGGAATTTCATTGGAGAACAGATTGCTAAAAACCACTTCGAAACCCGGGGTCCAGGACATTCTGCATCTGCAAACAGAATTTCAAAGCAGCGCCGACGACAAGCCAGGACTCCTTAACCACAAACGGATGGCAGTTAAGTGAGGTCCGCCTCCCGGCTCTTATTCTGACATACGCAGTTTTTATAGACCAAACATAAAAGCGGAGCCTAGCTCAGTCATTTTTGCCTATGTATATCGAAAGACAAAGCCGCAAAAGCCATAAACACGATTTGGCAATGCAGAGAGGGGAGGGGCAGAGGGGGAGACAAAAGGATTGCCGGATCGGGCCAGAGTCCTGACGAAGACGAGCGCATATGATGTCACACACAACACAGGGGCGAGCGAATTTTCGGTCCAGCACTGTGAACCGTAGATCCTGCGGCGCTCTGTGTGCGAAATTAGCCAGGCAAATATGTCGCACTTAACAGCCAGCGGAAGTGGGGCAGAGAGAGGTGGGTGGTGCTACTAGGATGTGCCAGGATGTCCCCCGAACAATGGTCTGTGCAATTGTCGAGGCCTACGGCACCGTCAACACTCGGAAAACAGGGGATTTATTATACCTTAAACTATTAACATTTACTTTAAGTATTACTCAAATTTCAAAGAATTCTTTTTTTAATACCAAGTAAGATTAAATTAGTAGCGATTTAATTATAAAACTTTTGCTTGAAATTAAGAAAAATCTAGTAAAACTATTCCTTACCATCAACTTTGATAAATGGCAGGCCATACGCAGTCTTTTAATAAATGTGAGATAAATCTACGAAAACTCTTTTTTATATAAGGAATTTCTCTTCTTGTATTTTTTTGGCTCTGTGTCCAGAGATAACTGTCCCTATCTTTTCAGTCCTCCCTGCCCGTCCCTCAACTGCCTTTCAATTGTCGACGTTTGCGCTTTTCCGTCGGGAAAATGGGGGAAATGGAGGATGGCTGGGCAGCGGTTGGGTGGCAAGTGTGTGACACAAATGCGTCGAATTATTGTCATATATGAGGTCACTGTCCCTGTCGCGCAGTGAAAGTTTCCCGAGACCCTCGAGCAAACAAACACATTCAATTCTGGCCCTGTTTGCTTGCCCCGCTGCCACGCTGCTCTGCTGGCCATTGTGCGGGCCAGAAGTTAAGCAAAGTTTGCTCGAACACGACCACAAGTACAACTGGTGGTGCGATGTAACTACCATGTATCTGCGGCTTGTTGCAAAATTCTAAAGGAACTCGTTGAAAGCGAGGAGGATGTGGCTGCTGTGCGTTTTTGTTTAAGCAGAAAAGAAGCAACAGCATCAGCACCGGCCACGGCTCCGGCATCGGCTCCGGCACCAGCTCCGAATCAATTTGCGTGGAGCATTACGGATGCCGGGAGACCCGTATATTCGTTAGTATTACGGTAGTATTATCCCTTGCTCCTTTTGCCTGCCTGCTCACTCATCAAATATGAATGGACGGGGGGGCGGAATTTATTCGACACGGCTCCTGGCCAGAACCAGAGTCGGTCGAATGAAATATGCCAGTTCGGTTTATGAAACTGATTGGGCCCCAAAGTCTGGCGTCTCGCTCGCCCGCGCTCCTCGTTAAAGTTGCATGCGGCTATGAAAAGGCAACTTTGGCAAGAGATACCACACAAAACTCATAGAGACTTTCGTGTCTATAGATGCACGGTAAAAGAATATAAAAAAAAAAAATCTTAAATTTGTAATCAAAAACTAATATTGTTATATTGAAAAAACTCTTGAAAATGTGAGAATTAAGTAATTTAGCAGAATAAAATATTTAGATTAGGAATAAATTCTAAGCATTATCTAATGTAAGTCAATAAATTAATAAATTGATTTGAAATCAAATAAAAATGTGTCTAAAACTATTTTATTTATTTTTCTTCTTAAAGGTAATATTTTGTATTAAGAATTGATCCTAATAGAATATTTAGATTGGCAATAAATGCTAACATAATTTAAGCATTATCCAATGTACATAAGTCAATAAATTAATAATTTGATTTAAAATCAATTAAAAATGGGTTAACAAGTATGCAATATATAGTTGTTTTATTCTTCTTAAAGGTACAACTTTTGTAGCAGGCCAATCTAGTCACATTATTCGATGTAGTGTGTAAAATACAGTAGTATTTAATGGATTCCTAATTCTAATAAAAATTTGAATCACTTGGGTCACTCAAACCCCTTATTACCTTACAATATTTCGGATTTAAGCTAATATTCAATTTAATTTTCAGAGAAGCTTGTAGATCATCTATTTTGTTCCTTACATTTAAACCTCACTTTTCGGAAACCTATTAAATCCCAACTACACCTAACTTGAAAGCTTTATTTGGTGATGATGATATCCTTTCTCCCACCGCCATATTTTTAATTACAAAACCCTTTAAGCTAGCCTATCAATGGCCTTCATTAGGCAGGATATTCATCGTTTTAGCAGGAGAGGCGACTTGCTAAGTAGACCGACTGTCAGGCTGGACTATCGCCCAATCAATAATTCATAACCACCGCACATTGACGACGCATTCCCCGGCACTCGGCAATAAAATGAAAAGCGAAATGAAAAACGGCCCGGCCAAATGCTTGCCAATAATTCAAAGCTGGCTCGGTTCGATTCAGGGTCCTGCTTCTGCTCCCGACTTTATCAATGGTGAATCGGACTGTAGATACATATACTATATATATAAATTCGCACAATGAATGAATGCCAAGCGGCGCCGAGCCTCGATGTCGTTGTCGATTTCGGTGTCGCCGACATTTCGTCCTTTGCCACTTTTCCCCTTGGCCTCTTTCCTTTTCCCTTTTCCCTTTTTAGCTGGGAAAGCGCTTTGCTCATTTTTCCTCTGGCTTTCGCTACTATCTTTTGGGCGGTTTTGCCACGCTCTCTCTCTTGATAATGTCGCTGTTCTGTCCCCGGCGCGACATGAAATATTGATGTGGCCGAACGTTGTGCCGGGCATATTAAGCGCTCACATAAAGTTTATTATACGGACATATGCCCGGCATGGAGCACTTTATATTAATTGATTTTTTGCCGCGGCTTCTGCACTTTTCACATGGTTTTTAATCATCGAAAAGGAGCCCCGCCTTTCGTTAATTTCCTCAACCGCAAAGGCTCTTTTTGCCGCTCGCTGCCATCCCTTTTTCCTCGACGTTCAGTCATTACTTGCTGTTTACACGCCGATTTCGATAAGCAGGATACTCTGGGCCCCCAGCGGAGCCATAATTAATAACTTTTAATTACAATTTTTACGGGTTTTTAAAAAGTAAAAATGTAACAAAAATGTGTTAGGAATGCGAGAAAAACTTTATGAAATTCTGCTGTTAAATAGTATAAAGTAGTTAAACTCAATGAAAATTTATTCAATAAAAGTGAACCTCAGGGATATTTATATATTAAATTTATGTCATGAACCTAACACCTAGAAAAAACTAGTTCTGTCTAATCCTAAGTCACAGATCAGCCCTCGTTTCACTTTGAAATATTTACTAAGCACACACAAAGTATTATTAATTAGATATACATTTTTTGGTACAGTGTTGAGGGTGCACACTGTGGTCTCTGCTGATGTCAGCTGCTGCCGAGCTAACCGCTCCGAGAATTAATTAAAGCTCCACATTGTTTGGACAGAGCGAGAGCGCGATCAAATGTCCGCGCAAGGATAAACAATGCAGGGTCAGGGGGCGTACGCAAAGCGGATGAAGGATGCGGTTGGGTAGGGATATAAGGTGGCAGAGGTCTGGAGCCGGGACTGCTGCAAGCGGCCAACAAGCTGATAACGTGACCAACTTGGAAATCAATTAAAGTGCAGCAAAGGAGCCAGCGACGCGAGCTGTGCGAGTGTTGGTTGCAAGGGTTAAGGATGCCATGACGGTGCCTGGTCCAACTTAATTATGGCTGGCGGATGTGGCGCTCCAGGAGGGCGGAAGTGAGCCGCATGCCCCATGCCACGCCCACCCTCTTCTCTGTCCAGTGCACTCCACACTCTGCCACTTGTCGCCGGCGAGGAACACGCCTCGCCAATTTTTCGAACATATTTCTGGAGAGTGCACACACCCTTTGGCTGGGGCTCACCCTATTCGCTGCTCATTCGATTTCCTGGGGAAATGTCGCCCAGCAAATGGAGGATTTAATTAAAAGCTCTGCTTAAAGATGCCCCCCAACAAGGATTATAAATTATAGTTGGAATTATGCAAGGGACTTAGATAATTGTGCCTGTGGGAAGGCATTAGTCACAAATTGAATTCAAGGAACTTTAAGAAAGTTGCAGCCCTGAAGGCCTATTTACAGAAGGGAGAGAGTATATTTAAATTTAATTTCCATGCTATTCTGTTAACCCGAATGTATTTATTACTCAATTAAATAAATATTGAGACGCACTACACATGAATGAGAATTTTAAACAAGTCATAAATACCATGAGCGAACCATTAACTGAAGATTGTTGCGATACAGGATCAGATACATAAATTCCCGCTTTATATCCAATTTGCTGGCAATATGAGACCCGTCGAGTGGTTATAAAATTGCTCTTATGTGCAAAAACACATGTTGGATAAAGTTATAAATTGCATTGCACGCAGCCTCTGAGCATGAACGTTGCATAAAATAGAAATGGCAGCAAGGAGGCAAACTTTAGTGTTTATTGTATTTCATGAAACTATTTCTCATTCTATGTCAGTGCTCATGGACAGAGTTTTGAAATGGGAAATTCAGTGGCAAATGTAGTTGGCATATATGTATATTTAAAGTTTAGGTATATAAAAGTTGAGAAAATATGCACCAAAAAATATAGATAAATGCAAGCGGAGATAAAATGAGTTAGAAACTCAAAGTCATCAATCAATTATATTAAATTTCGAGATTAACTCAATTCCATTGTGGATCACTCTGGTGCTTGAATGTATATATAACTTAAAGGTGTATAAAACCAACTCTGAGACTCTTCAGAAAGCCCAGCTTAGTCCAAACAAACAAACAAATTGACAGCTCTGTCCCGTAATGTCATTATACTCAAGTTTTCAAACTTTGGTGATAGATCTGGCGAATTTGCATAAAATGCCCGAGGAGTTGTCTCAAGTTGTTTCCCACCGAGATTGGTTTTGTTTCGGCTCAATTTCCTGGGGTACCCCGAGGTGGTTCTGCTTACCTCGACTAAACCCAAAGCCACCGCTGGTGGATCCCGAGGCGGTGGTGTCGAGCGCCACACGGCGGGGCGAAACACTCGCCTCGCGCTGGCTGCTGTGGTTGCTCCCGAGCATCGCGTGGCGTCCGGCGGTGCGCGGTGTCTGGTGGGGATTCTGGTGACTCTGGTGGTGCAGTGGCAGCTGGTGGTGCTGGCCCTGGAACTGGTGCTGGTGGTGCTGGTGCTGGTGCTGAGGTGCGGGTCTAGCATGCCGCTGGGGTGGCTGTTGCATGCTGCTGGCAGTCGTCTGCCACAGGCTGTCGGTGCGGTCCGATATCTTGGGGCCTTACTGTTCTCCCAGTCGCAGTGTGGAAATTCGGTTAGAGCACAGCCACTTGCTAATTGCCACAAGTTGCAAGAAAACACACACAAAACTTTCCAACGAGCTGCGGCACCGTTCCGTAACGTTTATTTAATTTGCGCTTTAAGCAGCGCCTGCCGACGGCCAAGAACTCTATTAAAAAGTTTTTCGGGCTCAAAGTTTTCCGGCTCGGTGGGTTCCCCTTACCCGCCGCCCCTCTCAACTTAAATTAGGACAACCACAAAGGCAAAGCCACAACATCAACAGTGAGCGGTACAGCGACGATTGTCAAGTGAACCGTACGTAAGATGGCGTTCCTGCTGCCGACGCTCATGGCGATCCGGAGTCCGTAATCGGTGGTCCGCAAGCCGGAAAAATAGCCCGGGGTATAGGTGTATTCCCCGTACGGAAAACACGGAAAACTAATTTAATAACAACACGCCCGGGGCATGCAACGTGCTGCTGGCGGTGTTGTCTGGTTCCCTGGTTGTCCGCTAGCCTCCGGCCGCAAGTCCTTCGTAGTTTATAGACCAAACCGAACTGAGCGATGGCCCAGCGAATGGTATTAAATTTATTTACTTGTTTATCGAGTGCGCGGTTGCACATACACACGTATATAACGTATATAGTTTCTACCCCTATTTGTGCTTAGCCAACAATTGGACCGACATGGGGGCACCCGCGCGCGGTGGCAATTTATGCTAATTGCCATTGACAGTGGACAAGTTAATAGTTCGAAAATTACTGTTTGCCTTCCGCTGACGTATTCAGCTCAAGGATGCAGGATGTGGACTGCCGGATGCGGCGATGCCCGATGATGTTGCGGCCAGCATTCACAGATGCCTTTTGAGGCAGCGTCTCCTTTGTTGGCGACAACCTCGAACTAGTTTACCATAGATATGCAGCCCCGAAATGTATATTATTAAACACTCGCGAAAAAGGTTATTGAAATTTGGGGAATCTGTCACCATACAGAGATATCATTTTGGAATTTTAATAATATGTTTTAAGGAGCCAAGAAAGCTACTTTAATTATAAATTATTAAAATAAATATGATGAAATATAGATAAAAATGATCATTTACTGGGTAATAGGTAATAAGAATATACATATATATAATTTGTTTTCTTATAGAAGAAAATGTTAGAGGGTTTCTATTAACGATTAACGATATTTTAAAGATAATTCTTTCTTAAAAAGAATATTATTAACTGGATATTTCTTAAAAATATATTATTCAGATAATATTTAATATAAAAAAATAAAAAAATATTTAATGAACATTTTCTGAGTAAAAGTTTTCTAACGAAGATCAAAATATCTGTTTGTTGATGCAAACATTTTATTTTCAAATCAATCCCTTTTCCGGTAATTATTATATAGTTATTTTTCTAAATGAAGATAACCTTAGAGGCTTTTCTAACAATTATTCATAATATTTTAGAGATAATTCTTTATTAAAAAGAATATTATTAACTTGATATTATTAAGAAGTCTGGGAAGTTCCTATAATTTCCAGGTAATCTCTATTAATTTTCTAAATTCCCCACTGATTTCTTAGTTATTTTTTCCCAAGTGCAACCCCTACCTATCCCCTCTGTTATTGTGACAACCCGCCCCCTCAGCCGTCTTCATTATGCCAGTGTTCATTTGACTGCCGCTGAGGCTTTTGCATCAGTCAAGTCAAGACGAGTCAAGTCGACTCGAGCCAACTCGACCGCGTTGTCAACTGTCGCATCAGTGTCCCTTCATCCCTTCGCCTCTTCGAGTCCTTCTTTAGGCCGGCAAGTAGGCCATTCTGGCCGTGTTCTAACAGCGAACTGCAGGCCCGAGCCTGCTTTCGCCTCCAGGCAGGACTTTCGCCGGGCGAAAGTCACGCAAGGACCCTCTCGGCCACATCCTCGCCGATTCCTCGGCTGGCATTTACATGCTTGCATAAACCTGAATATTTAATGCCACCGACCCATCAGGAACAACTGTTGGCTCGTTATCTTTGTGTTTGTCAAATTGAATTGTAAATATTTGAAAGGCGGCAGCTTTCATTCGTTCCGGAGAAGGAACGGAAATGGGGAAAAAACTAATGCAGCCGATGAGTTCAAGGCGAAACTGGGTAAATATGCCAGGGATACGGGTATTATTTGGATAATTAATTACACGGAGAAAATATTGCATCGAAAGAGTCATTAGTTTCTGAGCCATTAGTTCATATCTTGTTTGTATTATTATAGCCATTCCTGAAATCATAGGAAATAAATGGTAATTTCTCAAACGATTGATACGATACATGAATCAAAGAGCAGGTACATATTATCAAGGATATTTTCAACCTTTTCAGAAGATATATTTAAATAATATCAAAGGAAAACTGAAGCAACTGAGGACTAGAAACAAAATAATAATCAGATTTTGTATGTTAACGGGACCTTTAATTAATTCCCTGGATTAAAGTGTGAAAAATGGCTTTAATATATATTTTCGATTTGTATTTATAATTTAATTCCGAATATATTGAATGTATCTTCAAAAAAATACTTCAAATATTTAGTTTCTGAGCACCTGCCCCTTAGTATCGTTCTTTAAAGTTTAAGCTATCTCTACCATAATATCTGTGTATCCTGCAACTTTGGCAAACGAGCTGCAATTGTTGCTGACTAAAGCACGTAATTGCATTTTACATTTCCAGACCTGCCTAGCTAATGAGCAAAAACTAGTCTTTGAATTGATATAAATTACACTAATTGGTTTGCCGTGTTTGTTTTGGCCAAGGGTTTAGCTTTGGCGCACCTGCAATATGCGAGGAGTTTGCTCGTAAACCGAAATGAGAGACTAAACCTGGCAACAAGTTAAGACTGCGAGGAGATGGCGGCTGTAATGGCCGCTGGGGCAGACTAGTAATTATCAGAATACGTATACGTCCTGTTGCACCAGCACGGACCAGGACATGGTCGTGTCTCGTGCTAACGGCACTTGTGCCAGTTCTATCGCCATTTGCCTTTTGTGCGTCAAATTAACAACTTCCGCATGAGGCCACACGAGGCACTTGCACCCAAATGCGTCATTTTCTGGGCCGCCTTCGTTGCCTTTTGTCTGGCCAGCGCAGCCATATTGTCAGTGCTTGGCCAGCTGCCAGGATGCAGGATACGGGACACCAGAGCTACAGGATCTCGCAGCAAAGCCAGACTGACAGCCCAGACGAGACCGTAGCGGAGAGAGAGCCTATTATTGTGCTTTAATGGCAGCTAAACTGGCAGGCTATTTAGCCAAGGGATACGCCTCGTATTCCGCCCTGATTAATGGGATTTTTAAAATTTCACGGCTTGCCCCCTTTTAACCCGATTAAAGGCTTCTCGACCGCCGGTAATTGTTCGAAGTTTTCCATCAAGCCATTTGGCAATTGTTTGCCAACTATTCAATACTCAATTCCAGCATTTAAATGCCTTGTTTCCGCTTCACCCAACCGCCTTGGGGGATACGCCGCACTCACAGACCCGATCGATATGCAATATCCCTGCCATCTAGTCGGGTCTTGGCCAAAACGGCTAGCATCCGCCGTGGAAGTTGTGAAAAATCTCTGCGCATCAAGCATGCTTCAAACGTATCATTTGAATCTGTTCGATGGGGAAAAATGCTCAGACATTTATTTTATTATTTTTCCTTCTAGAGGTTTCTTTTTTGGTTATTTTTCGAGCGGGAAAACTCATAACCGAACGAAAGGCAAAGGGAAACTTTGGGCCAATGCACAGAGAAAAGTTATGTATGTAGCTCTAGGGCAACAAGGAGCAGGAAAAAACATAGACTGGCAGGTTTTAAGCTTTTAAACAATGAGCTTGAACGGTAGAAGGTATTTAAATTGCTCTTTAATTAGATTTAATAAGGATGAGTTGCCCTTTTTAAATTATTATTCTCTTCTATTTTTATAAATATATTTATTCTTGGTTTGTTAAAGTTTTCTTTTCGCTTCTCATTTTATGCTTTAAAGTACATTTTGTCTCAAGTAAAATTCAACTTTATTAAATAAACTTAAAGATGCATTTTAGTGTGAACTATACTTTTAACCAAGGCTGAGAATGTTGAACTTAATTTTTAGCCCCCGGTATTCACTGAAAAATACAAAGGTTTTAGAATGTCTTAAAAAAAATGTCCTGCTTTGATTCTTAAGAAGCTTTTCCTGTTTTATTTTAAAGAAACATAATTAAAGAACAAAACCCACCTTTAAGCGTTACTTTACTTAATAATACATTTTTAAATAACCCCAAAAATCCGGTCTTAAATAGTTACATATACTCAAATTTTAAAAGACCTTTAAATTAGGTTTTTTCTTATCCATCTGATCCGATAAGACCGCAATAACTCATGTCGCGTTCTTTCTTTTCTTCCTGTGCACCTAAGTGAAAAAGCCTGCGCAAAGTTCTTCAATGAAAGACATAAAATATTTGCCATTTCTGGTTACTTGTGTTTGTCTTCTTGGACTCTAAGGCGATTTCCTTAAGTTTTGCTGCAGCATTGCCAGTACCACATAGCCGGAGCATTGAACTGCTACAGCTCCTGCATTTGTTGGCAGCCAATTCCCGGGGGCTTGTCTAGATCTCTTGGTGGAATCGAGGGAGGCTAGGGCCAAACTGGGACCATTTTTAATTTCTTTTATTCAGCGACCGCTTTTGTCATTGGGCTGGTTGGCCTGCAAATGATTTGTTTCTTACTTTTGTTTTCGTTGGCCCTGCTAAATGCCAAGTTTATGCTAAATTTTGTGGGTCGAACATTGGCTGGGGCCAAAGGGAGTAGGGGAACCCGAGGGGAACGGAACCTTTGAGAGCGGACGGACAACGGGGGACCCAAATTAACTAATGATGAAAAATCCTGTCCCTTTTTGCGGGCCTCTGTGACCTGGTCCAGTAATTTGCAGCGTGGGTCGGCATAATGGTTTATGAGCTCCTGCTTGGCCTAAATGAAGCTGTCTGACCGCCAACAGCCTTTGGCTGAATCTGCCACGGCAGCCACAGGAGCAGGGCTGGCCAGCATATTTCAGATATTAAGTATACGCCACCGGAGACCACTTCCTTTGGTCGCTCCCAAGTATATGTTAATGTGGATGTAAACGCAGATGTAAATGTAAATGAATGCTAATGCGTTTCACACAAGCAGGGAGGCACACGCACACACACGCCGCACACACGCACTGCTGCACACACGAGCCCGCACAGATAGAGTGCATTGCTCATACGCCCTGTTGCACGCTGGAGAGCAATCTGGCCCTTGTAAATATTTCATTTATGCACTCGAAACAGTAACTTAATTTTCGGCTAAACTATCTCAATTGGAAATGAAATCATACTTACGCCGGTCCGGCCCCAGGACCATTATCTATATAGTATGTACGCAAATATATGTGAATATACAAACCGAAGGCAAAAGAGTGGTTAGTAAAATATTAATATTAGTTTCGGACTCACCAAGTCTACGTACTACAGATGGAGAGATGTGATTATTTGGTTGGTTGGTTAGTTAGTTGGATTTTGATGATGCGTTTGGTTTTTTTGGTATTTGCGTTTTTTGCAAATTATTTGATATGCAAATTTGTACAGAGAGAGAGCGTTCCAAATTCGTCGAATTTGTTGGGCAAGCATCATGAAATGAGTTTACGTTTAATATATAATTTAAAGGAAAGAAACTGGTTAGTTGACAAATTTACAAATTACACAAGTGTGCGTGACGACGGGATCGGGTGGGTGTGTGTATGGGTATGGGGGTGTGGGGTATGTGGTGTGTGGTGTGTGGTGTGGAAATGACGATTGCATCTACGCTTGGCTTAAATCTAGGCTAAGAGTAAGGCACAGCCATGCCGAAGCTTGTGTTTGTGTGTGGCATGCAAGGACGGGGCAGGGCAGGGCGCTGGGGGGGTGCTGTTGATGTTGCGGCGGCCAAGGGGATGCAAAACGGTTAAGCGAAATGTGAAACGCTATTTATTTGCCCCTCCTGGCGGGGGGTTGGTTGTTGGGGAGTGGGGCTTCTAGGGTTTGTAGGTAGGCATGTTTGCTGGGATTAAACTAAGTATGTCAACTGCAAAGCCAGTAGGTCAGGGATATGGAATGGAGTCCTCCTGCCAGTTGTTACCTCTCTGTGTGATTTCGGGGGCGGGGCCGTGGGTGGGGTTTCGGGAAGGGGTTCTGTTTTCGGTTGCTTCGGCAGCCTGCCTGACACACTTACTTTTCATGATCCGATTCCTGTACTCATCATCGCGCTGCATGGTTACACTACCACCGCCGTTGGAGACCATCGAGCTCACTTGTTCCATGGGCACAATATCCTGCAAAAGGACATAGAATACAATAACAGCTTGAGATGAAAGGCTAGTAGGTATAAGCCCGACTTTGAGATAGCCCTTACTTATCTATCTTGAATAATAAACCTGAAAGGGATTACCCTAGATTACGAATCAATTAAAAATGTGGCAAAAAGTATGCTGTGAAATATTTTTGGAACCAAGATTACCCTAGATTTCAAATCAATTTAAAAATGTGCCAAAAAGTATGCTGTGAAATATTTTGGGACCCAAGAAATAGCAAGAAGACTTCTACCTTAAAGGATCATTGCTTTCCCCTATTACATATGCTAACATATATTCCCAACAGCCATATATCCTTGTAAACCACGACTACTGTGCGAAAACACAAAGACCAATGCAAAACTGCCATCAATCACACGCCCCGGCGGCAGGTCGGCAATATGCTTGCCGCCTGCTTATCGGAACGAGTTATGGGTTTTCCCACAAACAGAAAAATTGAAGAAAAAAAAACTGGCAAAATGTCGGGGAAAATGGAGAGAAATACGGAAGAAGGAAACACCAAGTGCAGCATGAATGTATGTTGGGCAACCTAATTAGGGAAGGCAGAAAAATTGCATTTATTCTGTATGTTATGTCCTGCGGGCAAATAAATTCCATAAATTCGTTTTTCGTTTTTAATTGTCCGTAGCGGCTTTAGCCCGAAAATGAACTAAATAAATTGGGTTCGTATTTTTTGTTCAACGCTTTTGTTGAAGTGCCAACAAAGGCATGCCATGCGGTTTTCCCAGCTTCACTTTTTGTGATAGCCCGCTTGCCACTTTTGACTGGTTCCAGCTGCACGGACCGGATGGCCACGACCAGGAACAGGACGAACAGGACGAACAGGGCGAGGAGCAGCCAGCTGCTCTTGCCCAGCGAGCCGTGATATATTCGCTCGGATATATGTATCTGTATTGTGTGCAGCCATCGGAGTGTATCCTCAGGGAATGGGACGTCAGACGACGGCCGGAGAGGATGGGATAAAATGGATTATGCTCGGCTCAATCGTCGACATTTATTAATGAATTTTACAGGATTAGCTGGGTAATAAACGCATTTGATCTGCTGGTTAGCTGCTGCGCCGCGGATTAGCTGATGAAATGCTTTGTGTGAGTGGCTCTCAATGCACTCTCACAGATGGCAAAGACCGGACGTAAAACGTATAATATTTCACAATGATTGTCATGAAGGAAATGAGAATTTACAGGGTTAAAGGGAGATGGCAGAACTACATAAAAATACACAACGGAAAAAACATATATTCAAAAGGAAATATAGTTCTTTCGGAAATGTGTTTATCTAGATATTTTTAATATGATTTCTGCCACAACAGAACTATTAAAATAATTTATTTATACATAACTTAACTTTATCAAATTTTCTCTTACTTAGGCATTAATGAATGAATAATTTTAAAATGTGTTGCTTAGTTTGTTGTCCAACTTTATCAATATTTAATATAATAAATACGTTTTCCTTCATGTACATAGCTGCTTAAATATTTATTCTCATTTCAACCTTTCCCTTTGTTTAGCTGCATAAATATGAATTTTCATTTATCTCAATGAACTGCAATCTGTTTTCGTCGCTGTCTGCAGATGATTTGTGTTCGGCCACGGAGTGAAGTTTATAATTTATTTCGCCAAATAATAGTTTGATTGATGGCCTCAAAATAAAACCCCAAAGCGATTTTAAGCCAAAATCTCCGTAAGCAAACAATTTCCCCCTCGGGGCCATGAGGTTAAATCAGTGAGAGAGGGGCTGTGGGAAAATGTGCGCCGTCACTCACACTCTGAAGTCATTTGGACAATGCAGAGGAAATGTGAGCCGCCTCGCTATGGGTCAAAGGGCACGTGGGGAGCTGTTGAGCGGCTGAGCACGTCACGTATTCGACATGTAAAATGCGCAATTCAATTTTGATCTAAACACGCATTATGCAGCATATTACGCATACGCCATGTGCCCCTCCGGCTGCCCGCTCTCCGCGCTCCCCGGAAAACATAAAACAGAAGCAATCTAAATGCATGGGTCCTATGCGGAGTTTTTCCCGGCTTTCCCCTCACATTTCGGGGCGCGCTGTCATATTAACGGCTCCTGCATATTGAAAATGTTTTGCCTGCAAAATGTGACAAACTTTCAACGATGTCGTTGTGAGTTCTCTGCTCTGTTTGCTGGCTCCCTGCCAGAAAACTGCGATGTGCGGATGTGGACTGGATCCACGAGTGTCTGTCCCGGATAAGAGACACTAAGCCACCTGGAGAGCGGAGTGGGCCCAAACAGGTGTGCTCGCTGGCAGGCTGGCAGGAAAGGGCACCTGGTTTGGGCTTCAATTAAAATGTTGCCGAAATTGCTTTTTGTTTGCAAATAAACAAAACCTGCATAGAATATCAACGAAGATACTCCCATGAATGTGTACAAAAACGAATAAATGTAGCCAAGTACAATTCAGACGAATGCTTTTGGAGTAAAGTGTGTCAAAAAGCTGAATGGAATTATATTAGAAACGTTCACATAATAGGGAAATCAAAAATACATTTACAAATTGTGGGAAATTAGGTAATAAAATCGCATAAAGCATTGGAGAAAATGGAAGTGGATTAAATTAATAGCTAATGGAAATGCATAGTAATATTTGAAGAGATTTGTGAACGTACTTTAATATAGTATCTCCAACAAATTTGTAGAAGGAACTAAGTTTAAGCAAAAAAAAATATTCATAGGCAAAGAATTTAAATAACTATTTTCAAGGTAGAATTTAAACTGCATGTAAAGGGAATATTGATAATATTAAAACAAAAACCAACAAATTAACAAAATATGTTAAATGGAATTAAAAAAAGTCAGAGCTCAAAACAAAAGAAAATAAAAGTTTGGTCATTTAAATTGACACACAATATTTATTAATTGCAATTGCGCAAAAGGCAATTCGAAATCAGCGCTTATGACCTATACACAGAATAAATTTTAATGCACTTTAAAAGGTGGAATTGGAAAGCTGTATAAAATTATGTGGATGCAGCTATAAAAAAAATACATTTGCAAATGTATTTTATACCGAAAAAAGCCATTAGCACTTAAACAAACGTAAATACAAATAACGAAAAAAATTAAGAATTTAAGAGTGCACTCTTTGCGTTTTTTTCATTGCACAAAATTTCATTGATATTGATAATGATTTTAATTTATTATCGACAACTTAGAAGATATTTTATGTAGGCAGGTCACTTTACATTAAATATAGATTATATTTTGGATTTCAGTTAAATAAACTATGCTAAAATCTGCATAAGAATAATTACAAATATATTAATTTAATCATTGCGAACACCTTAAAATATTTATTCTCCATATACAGCTCTCCATATCAAATGTTCTCTATAACTAAACTAAATATAATATTTAAGTGAATTTATTAAAGTGAACGCCCAGAAATATTTTCTGACAAAATCAAAAGCTTAGAAAAAAGTAAAAATTGCAGCACTGCAAAAAAGAAAGAAATGAAAATCCAATGAATATGAATTCATGAAGCTCAAGAGGAAACCATAAAATAAAATAAAATAAATATATGTGCAGCAGCTTCCTCACATAGGAAAGAGGCAAATTGCGGCTGGAAACTGATACCAAATTAAGTTTAACTAAACCCCAAAGTTGCCACTGGGGCTTGTGTGCAATTTGCATAAATCTGGTGGCAAGTCCTGGCAAGCCAAATGAGCTTTGAAAGTTTCGAGAAGATGCCGACAGCACATCTCCACCTTTTTGCCATGTGGCGCGTCGGAAACTTTGAAATTTGCTGTCGCATCGATTTCAATTTCGGTAAATTGTCGGTCTCCCAGCTCGGATTTAATTAAATGCAATTGCAATTGGTGATTGCAATTGTCCCGACAAGGACACTAGCGGATGAAATTCGATGTCCAGCTCGAATTGCACTTTTTCATTCCCCACTCTCGCTGGCGAGCCCTCGTTTTTTCCACTTTTTGTTTGAGTTTACCGTGTAAATTTAAACATTTTCATTTACTTGTCTCTGTTCGTTTCGGTTTTCCCCCATTTTCCGGGTCGCGTTTCCACTCTTCCGCTTCTCCCTCAGCGGCGCTGCGGCCTGCTACTTTGTCATGCAAATTAACGGGTATATCGCAGCGACATCGCGGCCGAAACCGCAGCTGTAAGTCACACACAAAAAGAGGACCTGGGTCCTCGCAGGATGTCCTCATAGCCGCATACGCACACGGGGCCATAAATAAGCCATCGGCGGGATTAGTGCGAGCGAGAGTTGATGGCCTGTACTTTGCCACATATACTGAATAATTAATTTTTATTGATCGCGGCCGCGTTCGTCGGCTGTTGTTTATTAGTTTTCTGGGGCTTTGTCTGGGCACCCGCCCCGCCATTCTTTGTGGGTCATAAAGGACTCACAAGGACCTCTCGCGGCAGCCATTGTTACCCATGTGTGCCGCATAATTATCTAACTCACACACACTGCTGTTTACCCAATTGTATCGCGCTAATAAAGTTAATGTGCGCGCTAAACTGTTGGCCATGACTCGCATTTGCCCCGGATGACCCTAACCCGTCCAAGTCACACTTCCAAGCCCACATCCGAGGGCCCAGTTAGTCCGCACGAGAAGTGCGCTAATTGCCTTTCAAGTTGTTGACTGAACCATCAGTTGGGCTTGGCTTTTTCCCAGGAAAACCGAGTGGTACCGAGTAACGGGAAACTTTTGAGTGCCGGCGGCTACGGTCTGGGAAATAAGTTCGAGAAAATAGTTGTGGCATGAAGGCAGCTGAAGACATAATCGATAGTAGTTAAAGAGCAGGGATCATTTGAGGATGTGACTGCCTTTCATTAGCTGGTACCAAGTCACTTCTAAGCCAAGCGCCAAGGCAAAAACGTGCCTAAATCATAATTACTCTCTAGTGGATTCATTTAGGCGCCAAATACATTTCATACAAATTAAATATTCCAAGGAATAATTAGGCAAATGGCTAAGACAATAATTTTGTAGATCCTGGTTTGAGTTTAGAAATGTTTTGCTCCTTTGGTTTTATTAATACAAGTTCTTCTTAAATCGATTAATGGATTACCATGGTTTTTGATCATAAATTTAATTTAATTCAAAGAACCACTTTTATTTTGGGTAATCTGTGGCCTATTTTTAAGTGATTTACCTATTAACTGACTACAAAGCTGGTAGTTTTTACCTTCACAGATTATAGAGTAATACACACACTATCTCTAAATTTATTATATTTTTTGTTAGCTTTCCAAAGAGCAAGCAAATATTCACATTTATGTTAAGCGAATTGCCACAAATTCAATTAAAGATTAAACCAGAAAATGTTATTTATCTATCGAATTGTAATTCGTAAATTGCCATGGTTAAATATTTGATTCCCTCTATTTGTGTTTGTGCTTATCCTCTGGATTACGCTGAAGCCTGCATATTTAAATTCCGCTAAACAAATAGATTTGGTATTTATATGCAAATACGTAATTATCCTCCGCTGTTCATGCACTCGCAATTGTTTTAAGTCCCCGTAAATGTGCAAACCCAAATGATCTGGCATTTGACCCCAAAGGCAGCGCTTAGTCAAAGGCAAACCAAATATTTGAAGACAGTTTAGGCAAGACAAAGGATCTGGGATCTGGATCTGAATCTGGGCTAATGCCTGGCTGAGCCCCAGGTGCTTCTGTTCTACTACCTCATCCTCATTCTCAAGCTCCTCGAGGGAAGCCTTTGGCCAAATATTCGCCATAAAACAAATGCTGAAAGGGAAAGAGCTTCGCCTAAGTGCAGTGTGTAACTGCAGCACTCAGCAGACAGTGGCGGCGGCGAACTGATTAAATATCCGGGCCGCAGTTGGCGGAACGGAATCGCAGGAATCCCTGGAATCCCCTGCTCAGTTGTACACTCAGCATAATGCGAATCCATGTAGGGAAATGTAATTTGAGCGGCAAAACAAACAGCGTGTTGGGGGCCGGGCAAAAAAGCATTTGAAAGCCAGCCAGGAAGTTCTGCCAGGGTTCTGGGCAGGTGCTTGTGCTGGCTGGCAAAACAAAGGCCGCCGCTGGATATTTGCCTTGCCGGTGCAGCAGCAGCAGGAGCAGCTGTCGGGGGGGCGGCGCTCAAAACAAAGGCTCGGTAAACAGCCGAGCAATGTGATTAAAAAATAAAGGAACACAGCACAACAATGGGAAATGGAGCACGTTGCCCACACGTACACGGCGGGAAAATATCAACCAAATTGGCCTTTAGTTTCATTGTTTTGCTCTTTCGGCTTCGGTGGGGAACGACCTTTTGAGATTTTACTGTGGCCCGGATGAAATAAAAGTATGCTATAAAATATTTTATTCTGAAAGTGGGTGTAAAAAAACGAAACTGGGCACTTTTCGACACCTCTAAAAGTTTTTTATGACAACTAGAGTTTTCGGGAGTACCCACGACTGGCATTTTATTTTGTTTAAACTCCCAAAAGTGCTGTTAAAGCTTATAAAAAGTTAATTGACTTGATTTGAGATAGCTGAGACTGTTATTTCATTAAAAAAGGTTTTGCAAAATATATGTTATTAGCATTTTTTTGTACCATAAGTTAATATGAATTTACGGGTATTAAAATTATGCACAATAAGTGATCAATTATTTCTCTTAAATTGCTTTCAAATTATTAGGATTTTCAGAACTGTTCTAGATGAATTAAAATATGTTGTTATTATTGTATCGGCACTATATTGTATTAAGAAAAAATTAGTTATACCATAAAAACTCCACAAATAAAAAAAAAATTCTCCCTTAAAGTATTTAATATTTTCTTTCTTTTCGTTTCGACCACTTTAAAACTTCAAAAATGAGTTTATTTCCCCTTAACATTTAATTTAAAATGCCATTGCAACTTCTTAATCACTTAAAAGTTACATACTTAAACACTTAAATACTAAATCATGGTTGTTTTAGTTATGGAAATATTTCACAGCATGCTTTTAGGCACGAAAAGATAAAATATTACTTGGTTTTAAAAAGCTTAAACGATATTCAAATATTGCGAGGAACACTTTTATCTTTTAAATGTCAGTTTAGCTTTAAAGTCGTATTACTATGCAATTTTTTTTTTCACTGCACTTGATGGCTGCATAGCTTAAAGTGGACAGGCCTTCGGCAGCGACTGGAACTCACCTCGTAGCGTGTGTCGATTTCTGGCAACTTCTCCAGGAACTCCTCGACCATCTTTCGCTGCACGTGCGCTGAGCCAAGCACTCACACACACTCACACACTCACACACTTGCACACACACACCCTCAGGCAGCCACACGCACACTCTGAGTCAGGCACACAAACACGGAAACACAGATACAAATAGTAGTAAGAATCCAAATCAGTTGACACGCACCAAAACGAAAGTTTCACCTCATCAATTATGAACAGTTCCCACTTGCTGCTGGCAGGTTTGATTATTTTGTTCTTTCTTCCTTATGGATAGACTTAGTTCGGTTTACGAAAGAATATAGTTAAAGCTGAAACACCTGTTGTGGTTTTTGTAGTTTCTGGATGTCACGCACTGAGAAATTCGTAGGTTGCTGTCCCTTAACGGTTGTATCTGTGTGTCCTTACGTGTTTACTTCTAAATTTGTTGTGTTCTTTGCACTTTCGGTTGTTGTTGATGCCCTTTTTGTGATTGTCCTGGGAGGGGATGTTTCTGAGGGGGGGAAGTGTTTTGTCGTGTACTTCCTGGTCACTTGGCACTTGATTTTGGGCGGTATTTTACTTTTAGCCCACACACAGCAGGCGAGGATGCGAAGATGCGAGAATGCGAAGATGCAGGCGCGAAAAAAGGAAGCTGAAGCTGAACCAAAACATGTGCCAAAACTCCCTCTCTGCTTAGCCAACTCCTTGGGCTGCTCTGAGTGTGCGAGAGACCAACAACCAACAAACGCTGCCCGTTCACTGTCGTTCAGCACTAACAACACACTGCAGAAAAACAAAACATTTATAGCCAGGCCAGAGGCAGCAGCACCCGAGTCCGCGCCACTCGTGTCTCTGCGGCCCGAGCGGGATGATGTACTAAAAACTGGCCAATCGACAGCTGCCGAGCATCGTCACTCCATCAAATCGCTACGATGCCACCGATGCCACCGAAGCGATGCTGGCCGATGATGCTGGCTTCGAAAAAAAGAGTGCGGTGTCTGTGGCGTTTTGGGCGCCGGCGCAGGGTTGACGCAAAAAGGGGCAGGCAAGTGGCAGAGCCAACCAAGAGCAACTCCTTCGCTCCTGTATGTATTCCGCGTTCTGGGGATTCGATTCCCCCTCTCGACTTGACACACATCGGAGCCCCGGAGCTTGCGATCCAAAAACAGCAGCCTCCAGTGGATCGCGTTGGAGTGCCGGGTGGCAAGTGCGGAGTTGCATGTTGCATGTTGCCTTTGTTTTGCCAGCACTTGTAAATAATTTGCAGCTAACGAAGGCGGCGCCACTCAAAGAAGTCCCAGCTCAAGGACCCTCCTCTTGCTCTATCTGCTGCTCCATCTAACGCTGCTCCTTCCACATCCCGGAATCGGATCGCGTTAGCGATTGCGAATGGTCTCTAAGCCTAGCTAGGCTAGCAGCTATCATTAATCTGGAGCACTCTCACACGATGACACACACCGCAATTGATTGCTGTCAGCGGGTTCTGGCGGGTGTTTGCCTAGCAATTACCACCGGGAAAAACTAATGCGAACAACGAAAGCCCAAATTACGCCCAGGGGAGGTGGTCTTCAACGACACTTAAGACCGCACGGCGTTCTGGGTTAAGTCTGATTGAAATCTGGTTTTTGGAAAGGTAAGTAGAGCCAATTGATGGACAATAAATCATATGGGAAATGTGTTTTTTTGGGTCGATTTAGAATTAAAAACAGTAAATTGCCAGGGATCTCTAATTGAATAACATTTTATATTAATATTTTCAATTACCCTTTTATTTATTTTGTCAATTTCGGAAATAAATGCATTGTTTTAATTTAAACCAGAATTGCGTATTAAATTTCTTCATTTTTAATTACAAAGAAAATGTTTATATGGGAGTTAATAATTAATTCTTTAGATTAAAAAAAAGATATGATAATAGCATTTAAATTTAAACCATTTTAATATGTAATATTCTTAGTTTCTCAAAGGTTTAAAGAATTCAAAACTATTAGAGACAATTTTAAGCAAAGTTTATTAATTTTTCAATACTTTTATTTAATTTCTGACCAAATATGCATTTTTAACACTTTAATTCTAAATAACTAAGCTACAAAATGGGAAAATTCGTATTGAGAATATTTAATATTTCCTTAGTTTTCAAACTATGTAAGAACCAAAGACACTTGATAGCTAACAGTAAGGTCATGGCTAAATAAATATAGAAAAAATTGTAATTATGAATAATATTATGTATTATGAAGCATATTTACTAATATCTTTATAAAAACTCTGCATTAACCAGCCTGTTAAGCACAAAAAATTAGCTATAGGCTTTCAAAACCCAAAATCCTATTATCTCGATTCCCATTGAGTTCACCTTCCGATTAAGTCAATCAATGATAAATAATTCCTTACAAAGTCCCTTGTTGACACAGTAGTTACTACGGGTCGAGCACTCACCGAAGCCATTGCAGCCATGACTGTGTTCTATCCTTCGCAGTATTCAAGACTTAATGGCCACCAAAGTTGAACCTGTGACCGCACCCGCTGGCCAACCGAGAAATACTGAGAAATGCTGGCCAGGAACGCGGCTAATCAGCGCGGCGAAATGGCAACCGCGATAATGCAACAATTGGCTGCCGCACACACGTCATCGCGGAGGGTCGGGTCCTTCCGTGGGAATGAAAACAATTACTTGTCAGCAGGACAGGGCACAAATACTCAGCCCCTGCACCCTTGCCCATGATTATCCCCTTGAGCCGCGAGCAAGCGGCTCTCGAAAGTGAATTTAACTGTCGTCCAGTGTGGCGCTTTCGAATTAAATTCGAGTGTCTGCTGTTTGTGGTAGCCATTTTTAAGTCCTTGAACGCAGCTGCTGCAAGGGGTTTTCGTTTCCAGGAGTCCATTAAATTATTTACACATGGCAAACAGGTGAATTAGTCGAGGTGCGGGCGTGGCGTGTCCTGGTTAAGTGCCAATATGATAGAACCACGTACGTACGTACTCAAAAGCTTTAAATTATTCACAAAAGTTTGTTTTCAATGACACTTTTGAAAAAACCGCCAAGATTTGAACATCAAGCTAAGTGCAAAAGCCGCTTGCTACGAAACTCGGGTTGGTACTATGGTTGTCTCTTTTTCTCCTATTTGAACTGAGAGCAGTGTGGAACCTGCCAAGTAAGAACAGTGTGGAACTTGGTAACTGAGAACAGTATGAAATTTATTGAGAAAAATACATTTACGAAAGTCAGAACAAGTAAAATAGTAGATGTTCCATATCAATTCGGCCATGTCTGCTTTTTTTCGCTCTGAAAAAAAATGCATGCCCACATTTTGAAGTACTCCATGTCCACAAAATTAAAAACTTATTTTTTGATTAAAAATCCCGCTTAACAATCAACCTAGGATATTCAAGTATTTTTTATGAACAATATGAATGAAAAAAGTATACCCGTAGTATTTTTCTTTCAAATTGCATGCACCATTTCAATGCTATGATTTTTTAAAGTTTTTTGACCAACAGCGATTATCTCGAAAAGTATTGAAGGTATTGTGGACATGGAGTACTTCAAAATGTGGGAATGCATTTTTTTTCAGAGGGAAAAAAACAGGGATGTCCGAGTTGATCTGGAATGTCCTATACGTACGTGTATATACATATACCATTACAACATAAAAAATTATGGATAAAATAATTATATTCATATTATTTTCTTAAGGCTAAAATAACCGAAGAGGTTCAACATTTAAAAAATGTATGTATATAAATTAAAAGACAAACATTGGACTCAAATATATTATATTAGATACTAGTTAAGTCTTGTTACCTCATTAAAACACTCTCCCTTAAGTCAGTAAAATCTAAAAATAAAATTACTCCCGACTTTATTTGAGAGCGAGAACAGTTTGGAACTTGCAGTATAAGAACAGTGTGCGGCTTGCTAGGTGGGAAAGAGGAAATTTTTGAATAAGAAACAATTGCTTAATATAAATGTAACAATTTAACAAACTTATAAAAAAGCGTAACAAATCATATAATGAATCAATTGACAACATTTCCATTATTTCCTTTAAAAGCAAAAACCCACAGAAGTTTTTCCAATTCAAAAAGTAAATAAACTAATAGAAGAGCATGGCAGCTTAATATATTTGTTGAACAATAGTTTCATTACCTCAATAGAACACAGCTCTAAAATCCCTAAAATCCCAATAAATAAAGCCAACCTCCGATTTTGTTTGCAATTTGTATTTGGAAATAATTTTCATATAATTTCTGACAAACTTGAACATTTAATTAATTTCATTAGACATTTATAAATTTCATTTGTTACCATTTTCGTTCTTGTTCATCGTTTTTAGCGTATTCTCGGACTCGTTCCCTACTTTCCGTTTGATATTTCATGTTAACGTTCCTGGCTTTACTGTTCCCACTTAAGTTATTTTTAATTTAATTAAATTTAGCCGTATAAATGTTGTTGCCGCCTACGCAGACCGTTTTCGACTCTCCATCCGTTGGCGGATTGGCGACTGGAATTACTAGAATCAAAAGGACACAGAGAGATGGATAGCTACAAAATACACATACTTTGCGGAGTAAATACGATACAAAAAAATAGGTAAATATCATATAAGAGCGGCTCACTCCGCTCACTTCCTTTTCCTACGTACATTTTAATAAATACTCGCTCTGTTTTTGGGCTTAACATTTGTCCGAATTCAATATTTTTGGTTTGGTTATATTGCCGGCCTATATATATTCACCGATTCCACATTACTACGATCAAAAAAGACTTGAGTCCTCAGTTTGTCAGCGCGTGCTCTATTTAGCCTAGCCGTCTCTATATCATTTCTTTAATTAAATACTATGGTAGTTGTCTTATGTGTTAAGAGTTGTGCTTAAGGTTAACCCATGTTGCGGTTGCTCTTCTCGACTCTATAATTTATTTTTGCTGTTGGAGTTTGGTTTTGGTGTTGGTGTTGGTGTTGCTGTTGGTTGTTGGTGTTCTCTGGTTCTCTCTTGGTTTTATTGGTGAGCGATTCGCATTGGATGTACATACATGACTATCAGAATGATGCTTACGATTAGTTACGGTTCCATATATGATACGAGTGATTGTAGGCAGGTGGTTGGTGGTTCACTTGACTTGCAATGTTCCGTTGTGTTCGTCCCTACAAAAGATGCTACCTATCAGTAATCAGTTATCGGTTATCGGTAATCGGTAATAAGTTAACATTATGGATAGCTACAAAATAAAACCTAAGCTTAACGAAACCCTTAAAACTGAACAGCCAAATAAACTAAACGTAATCCATCGAGTTGCCAGTCAAACTAGCTGTGGCCGGAGCTCGTCTGCGCCTCGGAAATATTCGCACTGGACTCCGGTGCGATGGCTTTGGAAGTGGAAGAGGATGCTGATGCGGATGCGGATGCGATTGGGGAGGCAGGTGCTTTGGAGGATTTGTGTTGTAAGCTGCGCTCGCGTGCCAGCGCCATCTGCCAAATGGCGTGGCTCTCCTCGGGCCTGATGGCGTGGTTGGTGAACAGGAAGGGCGGGTCATCCAGGTCGGCCGCTCCCTCAAGCAGCTCCAGGATAGCCTTCGTCTCCAGGTAGTACTTCAGCGGGGTGATTTTGGTGCCTGTCTCCTCGGCCAGGATGCCCGTAATGAGTACATCGTCCACCCAGAAGTAGTTGGCCTTCTGGGCCGCCTCGTACAGCCGGCGGACGACATCTGGGGCATACACGATGGCCATGCCGGGGCAGTACTGCGGGTAGAAGCGGTGGGGGTACTCCTTGTAGGTCACCCGCCACTTGGACTGCAAGGGAATGAATTTTAATTAGTAAAACGGCATTAACTAGACGTATTTTTCAAGGAGTTTCGCTTCCACAGATGTTCATTATCGATTGCAAAGTATATTCCTTGGCGGTGACCCAATTTAGATCAGACCGCCTAAGTAATTACTCGTTCTAAGGCTTAAAAAATAATTATGAGCAATTATTGTGAAGTGAAAGCGTTACCCCAGGGACCTAGTTCTGCCATAGGACTTACCCGATAGCTTCGCTTCACCCTCGACTGCCTGACCACACGGCAGAGCAACAAGTCCGGCTGCGCCAGGAGCTCGTGCTCCGGGAGCGTGGGATCCGCCAAGTACTTGACCAGCTGCGGCGTGTTCATGAACACGTCGTCGTCCACCTTCACCAGCAGCTGGGCGTGCGCACAGTTCTCGTTGAACCACTTGAGGGCCATCACGTGCTTGTAGGTCATGTTGCGGTACGCGTCCAGGAAGTTGCCCTGGATCATATCCCCGTGACGCTGGGCCTCCCGTTCGATATAATCCTGCCAGGTCTGGCCCAGATAGCGGCTAACACCTCCGAGCAGGAAGATCACACGGAGCGGCGTTTGATTGATGTAGTTGCGACTCGCCCACGTGCTTCGGATGAGTTTCCGCTTCTCCACATTGGTAATGGCCGTGTGGATCAGGATCAGCGCTTGAACGTCCTTATCACAGGCGGGCTGGTTGATCCGGTAGTCGAAGTTGGGCATGTCCATCAGGTGGGTGCTCCGGCCCAGGGGGTCGGGCGTTTGGGAAGCCGTCGCCGCGGGCGTGGCCGGGCGGTCGAATGTATTGCTAACTAGGCTATCGTTAAGACTAAGTGCGCGACTAGGCTGGTATGGTATTTGGTTTGGTTTGCTCCGGCTACCCCGGCTCCGTACGAATCCTCCCGCTTCCGCACCCGCTGCTGCTGCTCCTGCTGCTACTCCTCCTCCTCCGTTGGCACTCTTGGGCGGATGAACGGTGCTGCTCAGCCCGGCGAAGTCGACCATCACCTCCGACTCCAGCAGCGTCACCTGCTGCACGCTGACCAGCCAGATGACCAGGCAGACGTTCAGGCAGATGATCAGCAGGCACAGCGATCGCTTGTCCATCCTAGCGGCTTCTAATTGGATCTAACTCTATTTCCGGACACCTCAGACGGAAGCGTTTTCTGCGTGCCTTGGCCATTTAACTCCGGATCCAAGTGGCTGCAACGGCAAAGTGGTAATAAAAAACGGTTAGTAAGTGTTGGCCACGCTATAAATTAAATTAGCTTATCACTATCACAGCTATAATGGCTGGGGCATTAGGGTAATCGATTCGCACGACATGTGGACAATTTGCTAAGTGGCCAGCCAGCCGGTTTCAACGGGTTAAGCGAAGAGAAGCTCCGGCCCAAGTTCACTGAACTGACGTCATGCCCTCGCATTGGTCTAAACGCACCTGGCATAATTCATTCAGTGCACACCTGATGGATTCCTAACGCTTCCGAAATGCGAACCCAATTGAAAGTGAAACTGAAACAGCGTCAAGATAAGTCCTTTTTATTGATTTATTGGTCGCGGAACATCCGATTAAAGCTATAGCTATATTGGCCTTATGTGATGATAAAAATTTCGTAGAACTTGACTACAATTTACTGGCACTAGAATCTATGACGTAGCTTTGTCAACTGATTAGGGCCTTATCGAAATAGAGTCATTAATAGTTGTGGTAGTCTTCTTTTAATTCGAGTGGCTACATTCGCACAATTGCTGTCTATTAAATGGTTAAATATTTAACAACAAGACACGTGTCAACAAAAAAGATATGAGCTAATTGGCTGAAAACTGAAAGTTGTTTCTTATCTAACGAGTCCAAATGGGCTTGGCACTTATCAAAACAAGGTTAGTTACCAATTGGTGATTTACGGAAAATTAATTATTCAGAAAATACCAATTAAGTGAAATTTTTATAAATTATGGAACGAAATTAATTTTTAACTTTGGGACGTGATGCGATTTCTAGGAATAAACATACATACACATACATCCCCGGGAAACATACATTGTTTAAACTTTAAGTCGAATTAAGGTCAGTTTAAGGTAAGTATAACCCTTACTCAACTAAGAATTTCTTTTCTTTTCATTAACTTGCTTAATAGTGGATTGAAATCCATTCTAATCAATTTCGCCAAACTGTCTGCCTACCTCCATAGCTTTTATGAAGCTTTGTAAATTTCAGTTGGTAATAAACCGTGGCGATAAGTGTTATCAGTATTAAGCAATGAACTTCTTTCTATCGGCAAAAGCTTTTTCGAGCGGACATAAATTCAAATAAGTCTTAATGATTAATTGAATAAGAAGATACTCTTGACACTCAATACCTCCCGACTCGAATTGATTCAACTTTTCATCGTTTCATGTATGGTTTACCCATTTCAATATGGGTATCGGTGTGCATTTTGTATTTAATATTTTTAAAAGGCAACCGGATGAGGCACACGGGCTCATGAACGCAGATAATGCGCCAGGAAAGGAGTCAAAATGGGAGGAAGAGACTGGCAGTCACGTAGTGACTTTAAACAATATAACAGCCTAAAAAAATAAATATATAAATGTCTGCACTTATACCTGCACTTATATAAATGCAACATTTAATGCAATTAGTTTCAAGGTAAAACTTCATCACTTGTTTGTAGTTAATGTGGCAAAATGAAGTCAGAACTAATGGAGGGCTTTGTTTGAGTTGTCACGTGCCTTTAAACGCAATAAAATGCACCGAAGAAGCCGTGGAATATTTGAGTAAAACGAAGCTCTTTACTTATCCACGCCTGACAATATACTCGATTAGATAAGCCACCGGAGTTTCCGATAAGATATTGGATTATTAATGACAGATGGTCTGGATTTCCCCGGTTTCGCCCCATATTACTTGCATTTAAATATTTCATGATTGCCATCGAGAGCGTCACAAATAACTTCGAGGCCGAACAGAGGCGGCCAGCACGGAACGCTATAAAATTTTTATTTTCATGTGAATTCCCCGCCAGAGTCAATAGTTTTTTGTGGGCATGGTTAATGTAAAAGGACTGTACCGGCCTGCTTGTTAATGGTTCATGGTAGCACGCAAAGCTCGTCCTTTTCCACCCAAAGTCTCACAGTTTGGGCCAAATACAATAGTAGTGGCATAGAGTTTGAAGTACAATCTTTCAGGGGTGAAAAGGAGCGAATTTGCCGGATGCGACGGCCTCGAGATATGCAAAAACTAATTACAGCCGAAGCTCTGACCTTACCTAACTGCGGGACCTGCAGACTTGGCCAAAAACGCAAACTGTCGACAACTTCTGGTTTAGGCCAGACCAAGGCCAAAGTGCAGTGCAAAATGAAGTTTGCCTGCAGGCCCGATTTCGAGGGTTGATTCAGCAGTAATTGACTGCCGACGGTCACGACATTTGATGGCAGCGATTAAAGTATAGCAGGGATATTTAAAATAGGTAAACAATTCGCTTGGTTTTTTTTTTAATTATTAATAACAAAAGAAATTGGCTTTCATGTTACATCATTTTTAGGAAACTGTTTTTTCATGTTACAGATTTGTTATCAAATGTCATGTGCCATTAGTGAAAGTAACTACTAACGTACAGTCTAGTTCCTTAATTGCATACACGGGGATTTCCCTTAAAAGAACAAATAAAGTCCAGCTATTAATATCGCATTATTTTTTCTAAGCTGTAATAAAAAAACATGAGATGTGAATTGTAAAGCAGATGCAGATGAATACATTTTACTCAACGACTTGTAATGAACTTCAACTAAACCTCAAGTAACCAATGTCACATTGACCTTTAGATTCGTAATTAATAATTGTGATAATTATCTGCTGGGCACCCATCTTCGTCCAATCTATAAATAAACTGACCTGCATTCCGTGACACTTCTGAGCATGATAAGAATTCAATTACTTGGCGGCTTCATCAATTACTTTATTGACCTTTGCCCTGGAGCATGGAACTTCATATCGTTTGTAAGATGTGTAATACTAAGTTGAGATACGGGACGAGGTCTGGTGCAATTAATTAAGTGCCTTGCATACAAGTTAATCCAATAGAGGTTCAAAGTTAAAGCTATTAGCGTTCATTTTGCTTTTATATAAAAAGAAAATACATTCACTATGTTCTTCTATCAATATATGCTTCTACTATACTAATACTCCAATAATAAAATCAAACACCAATTATTTCTTTATTGATTTGCACCCATTTCCTTGTGTGATTTAAAAATTACAGGCTTGACCTCGATAAAGGTAACATATATTTTAGTAATACCTTCCGATCGACTGGCAAACATTTGCCGACGATATGAAATTACAGTGAATAAACACTCCCAGGGAGCTTATGATGGGTGTGCAAACAGTGCGCAGATGCCTCACCTTTGCGGCCATTACTGTGTGTTCACACCTCTAGTGAACTCTACGAAAATAAGCCTAGACTCCGTCTATTATATAGAAGAGGGGAAAGGCAGGGTGTTGGGATGGGTGCCAACGATGGCATTTTGCAGTCGATAAAATGCCAACAGCAGTGCCGAACAACTTTTTCAAGTCGAAGGTTAAATTTTATCGTGGTCTGAATGGGCAACAAAAACATCGACAGTTCTGGGTAGGCCATTCTTCTATTGTTTATCGGGTATCTGGGCTTTGATTAGTTGCAGGCACCGCACACTGCAAGCCGCCAGAGGAATTGTTTTCATTTCATTCAGGAATGGCAGCCGGTTGGCACGGCGAAAACTTGGCTGCTGCCCAAAAACACTTTGAATGCCTGTCATGTTGTCTCTCACTCGGCTAGTACAATGCAACGAGAAAGGCAACTTTCACGTGCACTACTGATATCCGAGGGCCTTGTGGTAATTGCCATCAATTCGGGCAGGAATCGGAGTGCAATATTTATGCATAGTTGCGGTGGAAATAGTGGAAAGTATGTAAATCCAGGAAGCCCTGTTACATTTCGATGTTTGTATAAGGCAATGGTCACAGTGTGTAGGCCAGTTTAAAATGGTTTTAAATCGCTTAAAGTGTTTGTAGCACGTTTAACTCAATGCTTTTATGCTCACTAACTTATTTATTTTTTAGCAAAGTGAAGTTCCTAAAATAATTTTTGAATTCACAAGTACAAGGCAAACAAATAAATAATTGCAGGCCCTCCTCAAACAGCTCGAACTCATTCGAAGGCAACACTTAAATACGGCTCGTAATTAGCAACAAAGCGAATCGCCACACTCAATAACAAGCAACTCGAAAACAAACAACAAGCTACGAACTTGAGTGCAGAAAATTGCAGTTCCAATTTCCAGTTAATGAGGCAGTTGGATTCGGAATTACACATATGTATGTACGTAGCAGCATCTATCATTTAAGAGTTGTTTAATCGAAAGTGTGGAAATGGGTTTGTAGCCAGGTTTTACTGGGCAACCCAAGAGGGTTATTTAAGTGCAACAAAATCACAGTTTTAGTTGTCGGTAACTGGGAAACCAGTTTGTGACGTAAGTGCAATTAAAAATCGCATCTACTCTGTTTCGCAAGAAAGTGTTTTCTGTCTAAGTAACGTCACCTTTATAGGTAATTCTTATTAATGAATCTCGTCACCAAAGAATCCTCATTAAAAGTTCATAAGAACCTAACTGCAATGTTAAATGACATTCAGTAGTTGTAGCTTTAGCATTGATATTACCTTTAACTTACTTAACTTGTTAGGAATTCTATATGTATAATTTCTATAATTTCTATAAGTAACAGCCCATCATATTTTTAGGTACTTAAAAAATACAAATCATACGAATATAAAAATATATTTCCATAATTCCTCAATAGTGTTTGACTTTAATTTTAATTAGGGGATTTTAGCTTGTTAAAAAAGGTTGCCTTAGTAAAATAATAAATAACTGTATTTTCAGTTTTCATGAGCATAACATTTTCGTGTTGTAATTTTTCTAGTGCATTTTAATTGATTTTGTGATTAATAGTGTGATTAATACTTGGGACATTTAAAAATGAAAAAATGTTATGAAAGCCGTTAAGAACATTATCTTGTCTTGGGGAACAGAGTAACTAGTTTGTTTTGGTAAAACTACATTTCGTCACTAGACACCCATAAGTTTAGTTGTAAATCTACACTACAAATCTCTTAATTATTAGATAAATTGTACCATATTATTTAACGACATTGAACTTTACATTTCGCATGAGTTATAGCTACTTTATATACAAAATTATAGATACCGCAAGCACAGATCGTTTGCGTATGGGAAAACGATTTCTAATTGCTTGGAAATTTCTCAGTTTGATAATATCACAATTGCCCCGCATTGTTTATGCCCCGGAGTTAAACAGATTCTGGGGAACTGAGGCATGGAAATGTCCGCAGCTGGAGATCGTATATATGTGTCACTGTAATCCGACGGCATCTCAAGAGCCCGGAGAGCGTTGCATTCGCCACTTGGCATCCTGTCGCCGCCATCAAAAGGGAGTCAAGTCAAGAGCTCAAGCATTCAGCATCAGGCCCCCGCCGTCGGCGTAGACAAATGTCCCTCACATGTTGATAGCTGGCAAATGTAGCCATCCGTGTATGTTTACGTACATATGTAAGTATGGAGGGCTGCACAGGGCTATGCTCACACATGCCACAAGCAGACACACTGCAAACAAATCGCCCTCATGTCATGGTTATAATATAGCCATTAGTACTTTTCAGGAAATAATTACAAAAAAAAATTATTTTTAGAATCTATATATTTTATAAAACTAAAAGTGTAGAATATATATATTTAACCATTATAACTTTAGTTAACCTTGCGTAAACTTCCTATTTCCTGAGTGCATTCAGGCTGAGAGCCTCGGAAAAACTCGCTCTGTCCCAGATGTCGAAAAATGTGAGTCAGCGGAGCTGGCAGCGGCTTGAAGGAGTTTCGCAGAATGGCAAAAACAGAAAAAATAGTGGGAGAAAATAGGGGAAAACCCAGACGAGTTTTATGCTGCCAACATGCCGCAATTACAACATGCTGGGCCAACAGACAGAGGGAGTTTCTCCGCCTAGACAACATTTTGCGGTGCGGTTCTGTGGGTGAAACAGCAAACTTTTCCCATTTTCATTTCCATTTCCACAGCGACTGCACGCACCCTCACGTGGCCAACAAATTGCGGGGCAGTGCTAAATAACGATGCCAGACAGATATTTAAGCGAATGTGGGTGCAACGTGCATGCAACTGCAATCCAAGTTGCAATTCAAGTTGCAAACATGTTGGACATCCTAGGCACCGGATGCAGATGCGGATGCGGATACGGATGCAATCTGCCCGAGCCTCCGACGCGGCTTATCCGCCTCCTTCCCAGGATTTACGAGCACTATATTTTGTCCCGCCTTGCCTGATTCGGCCTGCGGCTTTCAGCCTGGGCGTTGGCCAGTCACTCAGAGAAATTTATCAAAAACAAATTTACAAAATACAGATTGCAACATATGTAAATAAATGTTATTTTTTCCAATTTGTACAGGCAACTTGTACAAAGCAAAATAACAGCTGGGTTTCGATCAAAGATTGGGAATGCCTTTAATTCAAAAGAAAACTGATTAATTATATTTATACAGAACACTGATGACATGTTATTTTTACCGCTTAGCTTGTGAGTTGCCCAACAGCCAATCCGAACATGATGCTGATAAGTGGTGTTGAGTAATTTTAAAAATATGCAGGATTGGCAAATCATACGAACTACAAGAATGTATTTTATCGCCATTATAGTATAGCATATTTTACGTTTTAAATTTTTTCAAAATATTAAATAGATTTTTTAAGAAGTTCTTTCTATAAAAAGTTTACGTAAAGAGACATTCAACATAGTATGTATTAATTTTTTTACAATCAATTTAATTTATATATCCCTATTCGAAGTTCTGTATGTCTGTAATGACATTGACGGAATTTATCTATAATGATTTAAATGTTTGTTCTGACCGGTTTCCTTTTGTGACGCTTTCTTATGACTTAATTATCGCATGGCCTTGCGCCCATTTCCATTTCCGGCAGATTTGTTTGAAATATCACAACAAGAAAGAATATATATATTTTAATTTTAATTTATTTTGTAAAATTTATAGCAGAATCACAAACTAAAGGCTCAATGTTGGGAATGGTAACAGAAATCTCCCAATTTGTACCGTGTAAGAGGCAGGTGCTGGGTCCTGGCGTTTTCCCACAGTGTAATACAGCCACCACAAAGCCATAATTAACTCTTGCTCGCAAAGCCTGCGGCTGTGGACATCGGATACACAACTATGTGTGCCTTGGCAAGGAAGTTTACCGAACAGGGAACCTCGAGTCATAAAGTATTATTACTCAAAGCCACCGAAGAGGGATCATATAAAGAGTGTGGGGGTGTTGGGTGGTCTGATGACAGAGCGGAGACAAATGCATTCGGCTTGATTGAAGGACAAACTGACTGAGTGACAAACCAGCGGGCGCCGCCGATTGCCAATTAAAAAAGTTAGCGGGTATAGCGAAACCGTGAAAGAGGGAAATAAAAATGCAAAATAGAGGAGCGAGGAGGACACACCCAGGCTGAGAACGGAAGGGGTCCTGGCCACTTTATGGCCTGCCTTCGGGGTTGGTCACTCTCTCGCACGCTAAATAATTTATGAATACATTTTCCTTAGCTGCGCTGCGTATGAAAATTTAATTACGCGCCTTTTGTTTACATTTTCACAGGCCAAAGTCCAGCGTTGAACCCTGGAAAAAGAAACGGCGAAACGAGTTCTCAGCACGCACTCCCATCATTTTTATCAGGGGCAAGGAACGTGGCTTAGCTCAAGCAGGAAAATACAAAACATTTGTATTTTAATATATCACAAAATTTTAATTAAGAACGAAACTTAACTGAAACAAAACAAATTTGAGCGGTGACGAGATTGCGGAATACAAAATAAAGAACACCAAGGCCGTGACTCACAATTCTTCGGGTTTACCGAGTTCAATTGGAAATAAAGTGCCCAAGCGAATTTATGCATCTCACATTTCTTGTGTCGTTTTCTTCAACATATAGTGTATGTATGCAAATTTGTTTGATGATCAAAAATTAGCGGGAATTTTTCGCGAATTTGACAACTGTACTCTTTGCTGGTCTTGAAAGGTTGCTGATGGAACCGTTTCTTCTACAACGTTTCCAGAGACTCTGGGAACTACATTGTCTTGAAAGTAAACAAAGTTATTCTACAGAAATATATCGTCCGTAAATTGCAATGCAGAAATATACAACCTAATTTAGAACTGCAGTAGAATCAAAATGAACCCGAAAACTTAAATAGTGCAAAATTCCGCCACACCTGCCTGGTTTTTATAATTTACACGGGCAATAAATAAGTTCCAAACTTTGCAAGCAGAAACATAAGCTTTCCCGCATGAGCAGATACGTATATATTTATCTGCTCATGAGCAGGAGAGCGCACCTCTTTATCGTTTAATTGAGAAACGAATTTTTGTTTGTTTATTCTCCAGCGGTCGAACGTTTAAGTTGGAATTTCAAGTACACATGTATGCAAAATTGAAATCTATAAAACTGTGCAGAACATTTATAATTTAAATAAACAACCATGTTTATTATATGCTCCAATTTCTCTTTATGTGCTAATATTATTAGATTTTATACCTAAAGCTTCAAAAAAGCAATTAAGTGATTCCCCTTTACTTGATTACTGTTCTGAAATTTAAACTGTGGCATGACAGTGTCACATGACAAATAATATCATCAAGCAAATCATTTTTTGATAAATTATATTTCGAAACTGAGAGATTAGATTTCAGCGCTAATCTAACTGTATTCTTAGAAAAACTGATTGTTTTTCGTTATCTTCAATGCAAAATTGAAATTAGAAAGCTCCCCTCTTTATTTTTATAATAAAAATGCTTTTTAGCTATAAAAACAAGCTAGTCAAAAGGCGAACAAACAAAACCAAAAATTAACTGTGATGAACTCGCCATTATTAGATTAGCTTTAAAAACAATATATGAAGCATTCTATAAGAGAAACCGTGAATACAAAAATATGGGCAATATGAAAATTAAAGCTAGTCACATGATAACCTCAATGTTGGCAAATTTTATGCGCTCATGAGATACGGAGTTCAACAACTCAGAGACTTGAATTCGAGTGACTAAAAATAAAATAAATTTCACTGGGATCGGAAATTCGAGAGGGAGTAAAAGAGAAAGCAAAAAACTTAAGCCGCTGACGTTGACGTGACGTCGGCGGTGAGACTCCCGGGGTCGTTGTCCGGACCAATAAAAGTAACACCGCGCACCGTAAACGGCCTAACGTCCAAAGCCCCGTGTACCGTCAGTTATCAGTGGGCCATAAGGCCCAAAAACAGGCGAATAGAAGCAAGAAATGCGGATACGCAAACAATAAACAAAGAAAACAGAGGCAGCGAAAGGTGGCACAGAAAAAATCCCATTAATATAACCACTGTTTGAAGTGATCTTAACTTTGTCCGGAAAATATTTCAGAATTCATTCTTGAAACATCGCCATAATATCAAATATTTATTTGATTTTAAAACTATAAATATTTAATACTTCATTGAAGTGTAATGTTTTAAGTAAGAAATAATGATTTTTTCAGTGCACTGAAAAATGAGTAAATATCACCAGACAGAGAAATTTATATAGAGAGTGCCAAAGAGCGAGCTTCGCGCGGAGGCTGCTCCCAACTATTAAAAAGTAGAGCTTTAAATTCCGCGAAGCATGTGATTGGACGGACGGACATAGGGCGTTAGAACAAATTAAAAAGTGACTTCTCAGATTGATAGTGGCTATTTTTAGGGTCAAAGACGTAGGACGAAATGACAAATTGTATTTTAAATTCAAAAAGGTTATCGGTTGTGATAATTCCTGTAAGCTCTTAATTAATTCCTTTGTGAAATATTTTTAATAAATACAGTAATTGAAAGAAGGGTGTTTCCGCATAAAACTGATAATAGTCATCATATTTAAACTATTTATTAAATTAACGAAAGTAAATTCTTTCATTGTATTGAGGATGTACTGCAATTTTTGTTCATTACCCGGAGAGTTTAATATTATTGTTTTTTATCTCAATCTCTATAATTACATCCGGCTTATGACGGAAATATAATTTATCTAACGCTTTTAACTTTGCCAGCCAACGGAAGTTCCACTGTTAGAGTGAATATGCAAACACTCTCTCAATCTTTTGGCAGGCACTTGCGCGTGCTGGAGAGAGATGCAGCGTGGCGGTGTCGCGGGCGGTACAGTGGAGCCGGCCAAGGCCAAGGCGCTGCAAAAAAGAGGCGCAGGAGCCGCAAAGGGAAGCAGGCGAAGTGGCAAACAGGCGAACAGGCATGCGTGCCACTGTGCCTGAACTTGTTCAAGGTCAGCCCCCAGCAACAGCGACAGAGACATGCAAAAAAATAGCAACAAAAAACGCAGAAAAGGAAGAGCAAACAACAACGCTACCTACAGTAAATACAAAAAAAAGAGGAACAACAACAAAAAACGGCTGGCCAAGTTAAAGGCGATGAAAAGAGCGCAGAAGAAAAAATTCCACAAGCACACATATGGAAATCGGGAGAGCGAGAGCGGGAGACGCGCGCGCGAGAGAGAGAGCGGGGGCGGACACCGTGGCAACAACAATGAGATGCTGATAAGAAGCAACAAAAAAGGCGTCAAGTGCCAATTGGGAATAAAAGAGAGATAAAACCAAAGTGTTGCAGCCGCTGTTGGCTCAATTAGTTTCTTAAATTTATTGATAAATACTTGATTTTTACCTGCTTGGCGGTTGCTGTACTGCGTCCTCCCTTGTTGGCACATAAAATTGGTTTATCCTTGCAGAGAAATATAAAATTTTGTTGGAATTTATTTACTTATTAATTAATTGCCATATAAAAGGTAAGAGCACACGCACACACATTTAGGTAACAGTTTTTAAGCGGAGTTGGAGCGAGACAGAGAGAGACAGCAACGGTGGCGGGAGTGATAATTTAACGCACACGCGCGCAGTTTAATTTTGTTGCTTTTTTGGCATCAATTTTGTTATTGGCAGCTTGAATAAATTTATTTAACACAATTTTCTGCTACACATAGACGCACGCACATAGGCACACATACACACGTACACGTTGGCAGGCGAAAAGGAATGCAAAGGATGTTGAAGAAGAAGCAGGCTGAAGGATGCTGGGTCTGGATTTTTCTCTTTGCAGCTCTTTTATCGCCCCAATAAAGCCTTTTTGCACTTTAACTTTGTTGAAACATATGGCTTACTATTTCTTTTATTAAATTCTCTATTTAAACTTTAAGGTTTTTTAATCTTTTCACCAAAAACAAATAAAAACCGCCGCTACACCGAAAAAACGCCGCTCGTTTGGTGATTACATTTCTAACTAGGGTTTCGTTTATATTATTACACTTTTTAAAGCAATTGGGGCACCTCTTGGTTTTTCCCGGCTATTTATTTGTTAACAAGGCTTTTCAGTTGTATTTTTAAATTTGAACATTTTTAAACGGCAACAAGGCGTCGAATGGCTCGCTTGTATTTATAGCAGTGTTGACAACTTTTGCTTGACAGAAATGCTGTTTTGACGGGAAGAACGATAAAATAAAGCCAAACGTTTTTTCGAAAAGGTTTTATTTTTTTGGTTTTATTTCACCGAATTAATAATTAATCAATTTTATGTTTTCATATAAAAATTGAATGTCTTTGTGTTACAAGCTATATTTTTGGAACAATACAGAATTATTTGCTGTTCATAAAATCTTAGAAACCTAACGGTCATCAACTGGTTGAATTAAATGAGTGTGGATCAGTTCTGTCAACTTTTCGGGGTTTAAAAAGCTAAAATATCCTATCTAAAGGCCAACAAATTTTGAATGGCATACGTTTATTAATTCTATATAACAAAAATGTGTACCAACAAGATTGTCAAATAACACTATGGATGACAACAAAGTGTGTCATACAGATGTTATACAAATTTTAAAAAGTAAAAATAAAAATATTTTTTTATAAGTATTTTATTTGTATGGAAAATAGCCATAATTCCCGCTAGTCGCTATTGTACAATTTATACCACGTTTGCCAGTTGAAAAACGCTAGATTTAGTGGGAAAATAGCTAAATGGACACAACTGACTTAAGGGTTTTTTCAAACCAGTGAGAGCGAGAGAGAGAGAGGGGAAGAGCAGTGTGGCCAGAAGTTCGGGACTTAAGTGTGACCAGTTCCCTAGAAGGGCAAAATCCGCGCTTTTCTGACGGAATGGGATGGTACGATATTTGGGGTGACCATAAGGGTGACCCTGCTTGCGATAGCTTATCAGTCTACCGATATACTCTTATCGGAAGGAACTTTGATAGAAAATGTCATATATTTGTCTGTTTGAATTTATTGGTCACTGACATGAAACCGCCAGAAAGGTCACCAAACCTATCTTGTATATTACATTTATATATTCGTTCGCTGGGACCTATGTATATATAAGCCTGGAAAGTTACAAACTCCCATCTGCAACATGCTAAGGGACAAGGCAAAGGAAAATACAGGATTTCGAATAATATGACAATATGGCCAAATTCAAGTAAGGCCTATTTAATAAATTGAAAGTAAAATTTAAAACGGTTACAAAGAAAATCAATTGCATTTCATAGATCCTCTTCAGTTTTAAAATTAATTTGACATTGAGTTTGGTTTAAATAATATTACGTTTAATTTTATTTTTGTATTTAAAATTCTCTTTTGACAAAACTACATATCTACTTCCTATTTAGTAAATCATATTCATATAGACTGTACTAGGATTTTTTTTAATCATCCCAGAAAATGGCATTTATTGAGAGATTTAAATAAAAATATATTTTGTCATAGTTTGCTGCAATATTATTAATTTTATATCATAAAAACATTCCCGGCATACGCCCCTGAAAAAATATACAAGTTGTGAAAGTGTGCGATCTATCGGTATTTTTTTCGATAATTTGGGTGACCATGCTCACAAAATAAAATTATCAGTTAGCTGATTGGAATTTGAAATTATTTTTTAGGTTTAACAATAACCTAAATTGAACCATAAAATTGCCGTTGTAGCCTAAGTACAAACCAAATTTGAACCAAATTAAAATATCTGCACATTGGACTATCGATAAGACACCTGCGATGCAATTGCCATCTGCAAAGTGCAACAAGTGGTGGGAGTATCTTCCAGAACGAACAAAAACAAAGAACCAATTGGCAACGATGAGTGCACTACAAAATGTAGTTCCCACAGTGCGGGAAGTTCAGCAAATGTTTGCCGAACTCTTGAGCCACGGCGACGATATTACCTGGGATCTGTAAGTACTTACTATATATTGGAAATTATACGTATCTCAACATCATCTTATTGTTCTCAGATTGTCCCAGAACCAGACAGAAATTCTAAAGAAAAAGGTCAGTGATTTCGAAGATCCTAAAGTCAATAACGGCGATTTTAAATATCAGTGTCATAATCCGAAACTGTTTGATTCGATATGGAACCAACGTAAGATAATATCTTCAAATTTATAAGCATTTAAAATGAATTAGAGAATCATTTTCAACTACCAGGAAAGTTCACCAATGGCCAATCCCTTTCAGCCTTATTTTTTGTGATGATTGTGGATAAAGTTTCGGATCCCAAACAGGCCGAGCAAAGCAGGTCGTGGTCTCTGTATCCGGTTTTCCGTTGTCGTCGTTGCGTTGGTACAATAACCCAAATATTAATTATATTTTATTTATTCCTAAATTCGTTCTTTTCAGATGACAACACTGGGAAAAACTGTAGCAGTCAGGACTGCTGCATGGTGTATGTAAGTCAGTACGACACTTTCCAGGACTGGGATAAGTTCGTGAAATCAACCCGTTTGCCCAAGGGATACATGGTGACTCCGTTTCGTGGGGTTTACAAGCTGATCGATGGCCAGGTGGAGCTTAAGACATATTATATCTGGGAACGCAACAACACCATGATGTTACCAATCGGCGAAGATCGCTGCATAACGCCGGAGTCATTGGCAGGAGCTGCCAAATGTACTAGTCACGCTTATAGAGAAGAGGAAAAATATCAAAGTTTCGGAGTTAGAGCTGCACCAGTACGTGAATGGAAATTTTGTTCGTGCGACAGAATACTATATCTTTTATTAGTGAGTGCTTTTATTTTATTTTATATTTACTAAATATCGTTTTTTTAATTAGAGCCTACGTGAGGACCAGAAGTCCTCTGATGCGAGCGAACTCTCGGATTCCTTACTTTTATTTACTCATACTTGTAACAACTTACTGCTGGCATTGAAAATGATCAAGGAACAAACATATCACAACATCCTGGACAACGAACTTAAGTACTAGATGTGGAAATCATTTCATTATCAATTTCAATATTTTAAATTATTTGCAGAAGGAGTTTCGATCAAATCTCCGAGGCAGCCAAACGCATTGAGGGCAAAGTGGACCTGATACGCAGCGCCAATGAAGTTCCCACAAAAAAGGAGCTGGATGACATTTTCAAAGCCAAGCAAAAGAGTCGCAGTTCGGCGAATCAAGACTCAGGCAATCTGAGACTGAGTAAAAAAGTTATTAAGCTGGAGGATTATGGCTCTGCACTTAATGACCACATTCTGAATATCGAGAGTTTCGAGGACCTGATCACCAGCATGTCTGAGAACTTGGAACCGGAAATGCTCAAACTGATTCTAAGGCTCACCCAAACATTTGTGGAAAATACTAGGGAGGAGTTGTGGCAGTTGTTGAAATATCATTTCCCCACCGAAACAGTTCTATATCAGATCATTCTGTGCATCTTGAAACGTCATTCCGACTTGAACTTTAAAGATGTCGAAGATCAGTCTTCGGATATATTGAGGCGAGTGCGATATTATTTTGCCTCAGTATGTTCCAATTCTCGCCCAGATTGGCTGACGAAGTGCACAAAGTGTGTGGGTTACTATCATATTTTCAAAAATTAGTACTCATATTACAAAGCACTTTCTTCACAGAAAAGCATTTATCAATAATTAAAGATTAATTTTTAGTATTTCCTATTAGAATAGTTTTAACAAGACAAAAAAGAATTTATATTTAATTCTGAAAGCTTTGGGGAACTTATATCTCATATATAAAGTTCCTAAAATATGCGTTAAATAAAACTCATTTGGCAATGTAATTCTCAACAAGGCTATATTCTATGCAGGATAATGATACGGGGTTTAATAAGTATGGTACATATTTAGCGTAAGGGGAGTACGTATATCAGAGTGAATCTACAGCTAGGGTTAAGCTTATTAAGTATGGTGGCCACCGATGTACAAGGAATATAGATAGTACGATTAACTTTGACTACGACAAGACTAAGCCTAGTGATTCGGTTATGATGAGTAGTTGTACATGAAGCGATCACAATTGTCAGATGGAGGCGTGTGCGTTGGCCCTAAGGTTCTAACTTAAGGCTAGCGTCTGTTAGGCACTTTTCTGTTTGCTGCGCCGATTTAGCAAGCTGGATAAATTGCTGAAGGGCAGTTCAAAGGCCAGGGAGAAGAGGATCGAGGCCAGGTAAACGATGACAGCGAATCCGCAGGTGACGACGCACTGGAATAAATTAAATGTAGATTATATATATAAATAAATATTCCTGTTAAACTTCATTACTCACCAGCATGAAGGGATCTGCGTCCGTGCTGACGTTCGTCAGGCTGTAGAAGAGGGCGATGACCAGCGGATTGAGCAGGTAAATGGCGTAGGACAGTCGACTGACGTGCTGGAAGCCCTTGGCCTCCAGCAGACGTGACCACCAGACCCCTCGTCCCTGGCAGCTGCCCGCCACCATCCAGCAGACGCTCAGGGAGAAGAACAGGCGGCCCATCACGAACAGCGTGATGGCCATCAGGGGACCTAGATCCCGCTTCACCGTCGAGTAAATGCAGGCGAAGAACACGACGAGGGCGAAATGCCAGCAAAGGCGCTCCCTCGGCTCGCTCAGCTCCAGCTGGAGGCGGTTTTCCAGGAGAAGCCAGGCAGTGACAGCTCCCAGGATATACGGCAGGACCCTTACATAGGGCGACGTGTATATCTCCGTTCCGGTGGCAAAGGCTGAGTCAAAAGACAGCTGGAACTTGATGCTCAGCCCGATGCTGTAGGACCAGGCGATGGTGGCCACAAAGGCGGAGGCCACCAAAGTCTTGGTTGCCTTCGGGTATCTGCAAAAAGAAAATATATTTAAGTTTTTCTTTTATTATCAAAAATTTCTGCTCACCTCACGTAGAGGAACAGAAGGGCATTGGCCAGGATGAAGAACTGCATCTCGCAGGCCAGCGACCAGCTCCAGTTGGCGCACATGTCCCGGTGATCGAAGAGGTTCTGGATGAACAGCAGATTGCGCCACCAGTGACGGGAGCACATCTCGTCGAAGCGCTCGTTGATGTGGTAAACCGAGACATCCCCAATGTATGCATACACAAGATCCACGGTGGCCATAACGACCAAATAGAGAGGTCCCAGGCGGAGGTAGCGGTGGAAGAGCAGCTTGCCAAAGAGCTTCAGGTTCTGGCCAAGACCATTTCGCCGCACTGCCTCCAGCTGCTGGGAGTTGCGCAGGAAGTTGTATGTTTGCAGGAAGCCACTAGAAAGAATGGTATTCCCAATAAATATTTTATTTAATGCCTTAAAGTGTAATAATATTTTCTGTACCTGATGGTAAAGAAGACATCCACGAGCAGAGGAGCCGAGGAGACGTACTGGAAGAAGGCCTGTTCCGCATACGATATCAGCACCGTCTTATTGTGCACAGTGAAGTACATGAACCACACGACGTGGAAGACCATGATCCAGATGGCGCACACCGATCGCAGGCCGTTCATCAGGGGAATCTCATTGGGACTGTTTTCCCGCACCGCAAAGATCTTGGCCCAGTTGCCGGGCACATCCCAGCAGGGAATGAACTTCTGCAGCTTCTCCAGTTGGAGGAGTGAGTGGAGTCCTCTCCATAGTTCCGATTCAGCGGGAGCCAGGCCAGGATCGGGCTCATCCGAAGACGGAGTGAGTTTCTTGGCAGCCGTAAGTTGCTGGGCACAGAGCATCAGGGCTCCGGTGGCCAGGACACAGGCCACCAGCAGCCGGAAACTGGGCCTCTCAAAGAATACATCCTTCAGCTGGAGATCCTTCATATAGACCACCTCCGGCCGAATGTCAAAGATCTCGTTCTCGGTGAACATGCCTCCAGACACGTAGTCCTGGGCGAGCCCCTTGATCTCCTCTGAAGTGCAGGCACTCGGCAGGCAGAGTCCTATGTGGATGATCTGCTCGGACATCAGCTTTATTTCCACCTGCCAAGGTGAGCTGTGCCTGAGGTAGATCACTCGATAGTCCATGTCGAAGGGCGCCTGCTGGGTGATAATCCCGTAGTGCATCACCCGATCGAAGTTCTTCGAGAGCGTTATTTCCACGGGTCTTTGGACCCCGCGACAAGCTTCCCGACTTCCTAGCCAGTAGTTCTGGCCATACACAAAGCCCGAGGGCTTCGTTCCCGAGGCATCCAGCACTGTGGGAAAGTACGAAAGAGTTTAGGCAATTACATATGTCACCGTGAGGGTTTAACTAGAGGTTTTCTGATCTTTGTTTAACATTTTAATCAATTGTTGGCGGTAGAAGGGTCAAGCTACAATAGAAATATATTGTTGATTGATTTATCATAGTTCGCTAATGAAAGATTGTTTGCTTCAGACAAATTCTGCCAGCCAATTTTTTCCTGAATCATAGGTTTTTCAGTAAGAGCATGGGCCACTTGTTCTTTGTTTACGTATTACAAAAATAATTTGTTTATTGTGCAAATTCATAGGTTATGTCTATCTATTTTCCTAGCAAACCATTCAATGAATCATCAAATGATTTCTAGGGGTTTTTTAACCAGTAAAGTTCAATTGAGCTAAACCTATATTTATGAATCGTATATATACCTTGATACATTGTAGAAAACACACTAGACGGTGTTTACTTAAATGGGATATTCGAAGTTATAATTGATTCGTAAAAAGTGATCTCACAATGTTTGTATAATATTGCTCATTTGCTGATTGGAGTTGTTATGCACATATTATTGAAATAAGCAGATAATTGTAGATAAATAAAAAGTTTACGAGTGATTGAATAAGGAAGTTTTCTTTGGTATTTGGATTTAAGAGCATGTACTTTTAAAGTAATATTAATATTAAAACCCCCAAGAAGTCTAATCTTGCATGAAAATTGTTTGTGGGTTTTTGTAAGCGCTTATTTATTTATTTATTCATTTTATGTACTTTTCCTTGTGTTACAAGCTATAGCTTATATTTATGGCACTAGTCACAAGCGCTTATTTACTACATTAGTTTCACTGGAAGCAATGGGTAAATTTATTTCCTAAGGACTCTGCAATTTGTTAACATTAAATCCCCCAAAAAAAAGCCGAAACTTGTCGGTTTTCTGGGGGCTCTGCAACTTATTTTGTTTTAAATTATATCCAATCCGCACTTACCCTTCATGGCCCACGGCTGCTTGACGAGTATGCCGCGCTGCAGCTGTCTTAGCTGCGCGTGGCACTTCTGGCTCACGCTGCTCTCGTTTGCCACTTTAGTTAGCCCGAAGATCACCGAGGTGCGCGTCAAATGGGTTTCATGGGGCGAGCTCACAATCGGCGGAGTGGTCTCTGGTTCCGCGAGTGCTGGCTCCTCCGGCAGCAATAGCGACTCATTGGACTGACTTTGATAGCGCTGCTGCTGCCAGGTCTGCGACTTAGTTTGATTGCCGGTGCCCTTGGCCAAAACCGAGCCCAGCCAAAGGCCGAGCAGCATCAGCGTTACGGCCCAGAGATATGGCCGAGATCGAGAGGTGCGCCTGATCTCCATGCCGCTGCCGTACTTAGTCACCTTGGCTTATTTATATTTGGTGTTTAACTCCACTTGTTGGCAGTACGAACGATGGTATTGTGCGCGGTATTTGGACCGCGTTTGTTTGGCTATCTCAAATGGCTTGTTTGATTGCCGCTTTGCCGCCGTCCGTCGAAGGTCACCGCACTACGATTCACCTCACCTGGCCACGCCTCGCCTCGCCTCGTCTCGCCTCACCTGCGGTATTGATATTGGTTAATGCTTGCCAATTGATTGGGAGAAACTTTCGTTGGCCAATAAGCACGTTTTCAAACGCATTCAATTGATTTCCCACTGACATACATTGCAGCTATTACTTTATTTACTAGCTAACAACCTCTGCTCCCTCACTCTTTGCTTTTGCGATTGCATTAGAATATTACGCATACGCCGTGTGGCTGGGTTTTGAATAATCCTCGCTTGCGGTTGCTCTACGAGCTAAAACCCGACCACGGGAGCGAATTTTGTGCAATCTTATCATTTAACGTCTTCATTTCATTATGAGTGAACTGAATCTGTTGCTTGCCATTTTAATTAAGACGAAAAAAATGAGTTTGCAACACAAAATATATATAAATAAAATAGGTCATAACTTCTGAGGACTGTAACTGCAAAAATAAATTACGCTTGTTAAACTTTACCTTTTATTTAAACGTCTTAGACATCTCTATTTGACTTATCTGTTGTTCATATTATTTTTTTTAAAGGTCTATTAATAGTCAACAATTTATTCATTATAAGTAAGGTAAATCAATGGTCGATGCTGGCTAAAGACTTTTTTCTGTGTACCAATGTTAATTTAATTTAATATTATTATTATTATAGAAAAAGTAGATCCATTATAAATTAATTATATTTAACACACTACAAAAGGTCGTAAGCACTCCACATTAACAATTCCTCACATTAAAGCTTTATTTATTATCATAAAAACACGTTTTCCTCTGTGTAAGAAAGTAAACAACCCAAAATGAGCAATCCCACGCACTACGGCTCCCCTTTCTCCCCTTTCGGAGCTCATCATTGATTTAATCATTAGAATATTACGCATACGCCATGTAAACCCATTACCGGTTAAACAATCGGCGAAAGAAAGGGGGAAAACGACGCGAAGATAAGACTTATGCAACAATTAACATTTTTAACACAGGCGTTAATAATTTTGCATATAATTTTGATTTGACGGCGCCACGCGGGGTAAAAGTTTTTGTTGAAAACGCAGCGGAAAAAAGATAAACAAAAACCGAAACGAGACGATACGAGACTCAACCCAATTCCGCTGGGAGTGCGACTCAAACGGCGACTAAGGTTCAATTGATTGCCTGCGTTGCCCGGCGACGGATTCGAGTGCGAGTTCGAGTTTCAGTTAGAGTTATTTTGGTTTTGGTTTTGGGCCTTTTCGAGTGACGCAGCTCTGCGCAGGTGTAAAAGCAGCGACGACGCGGCGCCGAGAGTCGATTTGGAACCGAGCTGACCACACACAATCGGTGGCTTGTTGTTGCTACCTTTCGTTTTCGCTTTGACACACAAACAAACTCACTCATACGTAATAATTCGCGGCTTATTGTTTATTATGACTATAGGTGCGCGTAATCAAAAATTAACAGACAAAAAGACGGCTCCAGAATCATGAGTTGCCTTTGTGGCACAATCAATTTGGGTGCACAGAAAGAAATGTAAGAATTCTGCAATTTATACCCAAGTGGGGAATATAAATAGGAACTAGGCTGGCGCTAAGTAGCGTATATGATAGTGTTTAAGCATTAAAACCTCTGGTTATCTGATTTAAATGTAGGTCATTATTAAATATATATTTATAAAACCTCCGAGTACTTATAATCACCAATAGAAAATGTCTAGTAGCCTTTAATGAATGCTGATCAGGAAATTTAGGAATTCTAAGCCCTATAGAGAAACTAAACAAATAGCAGAAATATAGTAATTTAAAATAGGTCATTAAAAGCTCACATTATTTAAAAAAAAAAGTTATTGAAACTTGCATTTAATCTAAAGACCTTTTAGCTTCTTTATAGTTTTTATATCAAGTACAATTTGTATATTTTTTCCCCGTAATTACTGGCACTCAAGAACGTTTAAATTGCAACCATTTGGAGCCCGCTTTTTGTCACTGTGCATAGTTAGCGCTTTTTGCTCGTTTTCTCGCTTTCCTAAGCGATCTTTTTGTTGGTTTTGCATAATTTAGACGCCGCTTCTTTTGTGGCAAGCGCAACGCGCGACGCCCCTCGGAATACATATACATGGACCAGTCTATTGTGGAATTTCGAAATATGTTTGATCTGCATTTACATAACATCCGTGCGGAATTGGTGTGCGAAGAGAGTGCGATGCGGATCCTCACTCGAGGCCTGGCTATTGGACACTGTTTGGCTGTATGCTCCTCTTGGATCAGAATTCAATTAACAAGTCTTGTTTACCAAGAGAGCACAGAACTGGCTGGTGTTCCCACTCAACTTACTGGTACTTAAATGCTCCTTGTTTGACTTAAAACTTATTTTTTATGGTCGAAACTCTGAGCTGAGCGCTTTTATTTTCACTTTTTCCTACATTCCGGCTGTAGTTCAGATTGCTTTTATTGAGACATTACCGAGATGAGATCCGCGTGCCTCCGATATTTTTTCTCGGATTTTATTTGACTTTTTTCCCGAACAGTGTGTCTTTTCCTCCGAGAGCTAAACTTGGACTTGGACCGACTTTCGTTTTCGTTTCTTTCGCTGGCTGATAAAACGCACTGCACAACAGATTAGCTGACTGACTCTGTTGTCGACTCTTTCTCTGGCTCCGGCCCTGCAACTTGTTTGTGCTTTTTTTCGCTTCTTTTTTTTTTGGCTTTTACATTTTTGTCTGTTTCTGTTGACGTTAACCGAATTTCGTTTTCATTTTCGCTTAAATTGTGATGATGAGGGCCACGACGCGTGCAACGCTTTGGTAACAACTGTGCGCCGCTGCATTTTGGCTCAAAGTTTTATAAACTTGGTCGCTGGTCAACTGAGCTAACTGCGGCAGCGACTGCGACCGCGCAGCAGCCGAGAGATAAATCAACAATTGGAATTTCAGTCTCAAGATCAACAAAAGGCGAGAGACCCGAAACCCGAGACACGACACACTCTCGACTCCCTTACGCGCCCGAGTCCGAGTTTCAGTCCGGATTTGTCGCTGGCCGGTGGTCAATAATCGGGTCTTTTTTTTAGCTCGGCTTCGGCTTTTCGCCTCGGTTATTGCACGCACCTCGATGTCCCGCTCTCTCTTCGCTCCAGCGACGAGTCTCATTCTCGGACGCTTCCAGGCCCTTCAATCAATCAAAAGACTCAATCACGTGGCGTTCATAAAAGTGACTGAAGTACGCTCAGTTAAACGAGCATAAAATGTATAAGTGACGTTGATTTATTACAGTAGAGAAGAGCAAGTATAAAACTATAAGCAACACAGATGATTTTATTTATTTATAAGCATTTCATTTAAATAAAAGAGCTCAGAAATATTATTTGGTTCTTATAAGTAAATTTTATATAATTATTAAGAGCTATAATGAATAGTATAAATTTAATTTTCACTTTTCGCACTTGAAAATACATACATATAATTTCGTTAAAAATACAACAATCTCTTTACTCGAGCATCTGCGAGCGCATTGATAAAAGCTTTAATTAATTATATAAATACAGGATCTGTAGGTTAACTTGCCGCATTAAAATGGTATTTTAATTGGGCTTATGTTACTTATTTTAAGGCCTGAGGTCAGCAGGTTTCTGTATGTACAAAATAAAGGTTGTAATTTATTTGGCGATGAATGAAATCTGACGAGGAAGTTATTATGTTTAAAATTCAGCTGTTTTATTATACGACAAAAGCCATTGTGAATTGTAAAAATTAAGAGTATTTAATCATTGGCATAAACGTATTTCTTTAGAATTTCAGAGAGAAATGTGTAAATATTTATATTTCTGGACTTGTGAATCAGATTGTTGACAAAACCATTGAAAATGGGAATGCGGAAGAGTAGTAAAAATTAAAACAAACTTTGGCTTTAGAGCATAGAGCAGTAAGCCGGTAATCAGGCATCATTTTTATTGCTGATTTAAGGGTAGTGCTTAGTGCCAACCGAGAAAGTTTTTATCAGGCTGGAGGAGGAAGCTTTGAACACATAAATAATACCTTATTTTTTTTATTTTTACTTATTTTTATAACTTTTATTATTAAAGTCGATCGGACAAATTGCTTCGGAAATAGAGTCTTGGAAATATGCTCGTTTAAGGACATTTAGGCGCCACTGAAAGAAGATTTAAGTATGTGGACAAAGCTTTGGGTACCGGGTATCTTACAGTCGGGACAAATTTTACACAAGTTTTCTTTAAATTTGTTTAATTTAAATTTAAATCAATAAAATTAAATTTATACGTCAACTTTTTATAAAATGTAATATGCTTTATTTTAAGCGCTCCTCTCAGATCTCAAAGCATCAGACCCACTTAAAACTTAGATTAAAAAAAAGCAATTCAAAATTTTGGCGCCTAAAAAAATTCCAAAAATGTTACACTAAAATTCCGCCAGATGCCACTGCCCCGCCAAGCTCCCAACACCTGGATGGCTCTCTCTCACCTGTGGAAAGCTCAAAGCTTTCAAGCTGCGCTCAGGCGAGATCGCGATCGTCAGTCGAGTCGCGACGCTTGAGAAAAGCAGTTCGAATACCGCAAGAGGCGCGCATGCGAACTACCGCCCAACCGCCCAGCGCCCGCCACCCCCTGCGAGAGCGAGAGAGAGAGGGAGCTAGAGATAGACAGGGATAGAGGCAACTACGCTCGCTGCTAGCCAAACTAACCGAAAAATAATCGTGGGTGCTGAAATGAAACCGAAAAACGCACGAAATTCATGAAAATGTTTCACCAAAAAGCTGTGCTTACTAAATGTGCGTGTGTGTTGGTGTGAGTGCGCGAGTGTGTGTGCGTTAACAAGTGCAGAATGAAAAATCATAAACAAAACAACAAAACGGCCAACAAGTTTTTTTGCGTAGAACCGCGAAATTCCAGGTAAACAACAACAGCAGCAGCAGCTAAAGGCAGCCGTGTGTTTTTGTTACCAATATTGTTGTATTGTTGCAACTCGTTTCGGTTGTTGTCAAAGCCACACACAAAGCGGGTCAAATGCATAAATAAATGAATGAAACGAAATGAAACGAGGCGCGATGAAATGCGAAAAGTTGTTGTTATTATTTGGCCTGAAGCGAAATTAATTACAACGCGCATTGTCACTGCAGAAAGTAAATATATAAAGCAAGAAAGAAAGAAAGAAGCATCTTGTATCGCAATTAGTGAAGTTTCTTCAAAGTCGCGGGTATCTTCTGCTCTCTATTCGGAATACAACCATCTCGCTCGCTCACGCCCGTAGAGCAGCTCAAAAAGCTCTGCGAAGTGCGGCTCCATAAACAAATGAGTGTATCTGCTGGATGCGTTTCCCACCCGAGCACCTGTCGCTTCAAGTAAGCACCTCCGGATCGGCACCACCAATGGCTGCTAAAGTAAGTTCTTAATAGACAAAAAGAGGACAGAAAATTAGTTGAAAATTTTCCATTTAAAGATACATTTCTCATTAACATACCGTAATAGTTTTAGGGCAATATGTTATTTAGTTTTAAAGGTATAAAGGGGAGAAACAAAAACTGTTATTGAAGTTACGCAAAAATAAATAACCTTATCTTAATTATAACTTAAGACTACAAAAACTAATTTAAATTGGAATTTAATTTGATAGTCTTCCGATAATTAAGCCTTTTTTTAAACAGAAATATTTTTAATCAAGAAAATGTTAAGGGAATAAAGCCATTTCCATTGTCTTTCATTTTAATCGTAAGTCTTCATAGTCCTTATACATTATTAAATGTATTTATTAAAACTTGAACCCTTTTTATACGGTTCTTAAAATTGATAATTTATAAAAGGTGATATAAAAAATGTACACTCCTTGTACTTGCTACATCCTAAAGGAATAAATAAACTAAATGGCTTCAATTTAATTCTATTTGTATAAATTGTACCACGATTTTTAGGGAGTGCTTTAAGAGTGCACCCCAAAGGCAACTTTATAATTTTGTATTATATTATTATTTATCCAAATAGGTTTATAATAATATAATATATTGCGAATTAAATCACAATTATTTCCAACGACTTCATTCCATTACATTTATATTTTTCTGTATTTAACCGTAATAAACGCATTTTTGCCTATCGTTTACAAGCATGTTTGCCCCGTCCCCAAATCAATACCCGAAAGTACTGACCATCTGCATGGTGCAAGGTATCAAAGTATCTTACCAATTCGGTTCTCACGACACAAAATCAGTGGGGAAAACAACAAAGTACAAACATTGTGTTCAGACACCTTTGAACTTTAAAACGGGAGAGTGCAAAATCAGCCAGGCAGCGTGTAACGGTGCCACAGCCGAGACTAAAGCCAAAAGCAAACAGACATCAATGAGCAATTGGAAAAAAAAACATACCGAAACTACAAAAAGTAAAACAAAACATTAAGACAGCAACAAAAACAGAAACCGGGCCCACAAAAAAGGTTCCAGGCAAAAAACAACTGTTACAGCACCAGCACTGCGGTCGAAACAGTGGGATAAATACCATAAAGTTGGATCCCGAATTTTCCAGAAATTTCAATATTACTTGGCAAACATTTTAGAATGTAGAGAATTTTGATTTCTTTTTTTCATATTTTTGTTAGCATATTTAGGAATTTAATGCATTTTCCTGGAGTTAGTAGTAAGCTTATTATATTTCAGGCTTAATGTTTTGGCCTTCGTAAGTCCTTTCACAGTTCAGTTGGCATTTGATTGATCTAGATTTTTATTATGATCTCTTATGCTATCTTTATAAATCCCGTCCACTGTGCTGACTGCGACTGCAACTGCATTTAGTGGCCATGTCTCTAACTGTAATGGACATGGACAATACAGCCGCTTACCACGGCGCACTTGTCGCAAAACAGGTTTAATCTCGGAGCTGCGGCTGGTTCTGCGGTTCGCCGAGTTATATATATATATTTTTTTTTTTACGATAGCCAATATATGTGTTTATTAATGGCCCATGCATTTTTCCATATTTTCCTGCTGACCTCCGACGAGTCGGTCTGCAGGGGCAAAATGGAATCACCTTGCCGTTCTAATTTGCCAACTGCCACCGCGCGTTGCAATAATTGGAGCGTGGCTAATGTGCGGAGGAAAAGGCCAGGGGTCGAGCTCATTAGCTGGAAGCTGGCCTAAGGTGCCACGCCTCCTACCTTAAGTCGATCGGAATTCGGCCTACTTTTGCAGAATAGAATATTAGCTCAGGGCTGCCTTTTCACCTAAAATTAGTTCTGGTGCAATGGAGAACTTATTTATTTATTTCTAGGAATATTATTTTGATCTTAATTCTAGAATTAAGTATCAGTTACCAATTTTTTCTCTCTGTATATGCCCAGCTAGAACTTTGCCCGCTCGGATTGTTGGCAGCTTGTTTAACATTTAAAAATAAACTTATCATAAATCGTGTAAACACAACGCAAACAGCGAATGCGAACTGAAAACTGTGTGAACATTTTTTTTTCCTAAGTCCAGGTGGAAATTGAAAAGTTGTTTGGCCAGCCGCTGAGTTGACCATAACCATAACCATAATACGGTGGCAATTGGAAGCGGATGCCCAAAGAGAGACGCCACTGATCTGTCCGCCAACGGATCGGCGATCGGTAAGCGGATCGAAGCCAACTGGTAGCTGGTAACCGGACGCTAGCTACCGATACTGCAGCGGAGCATCGCCGGCTAATTGCATTGGAAATGGATGCTAACGGGGCCGTTAATGCGCCGTCAATGGAGCATTAAGTCGCTAGTTAGCCGCCACTTGTGGGTCTTCGTTATGCAACAGCATTGCGGAGATTGTGGCCGCTATTTTTGCTGTTTTGCCGGCGAAGCTCTGGGTGACTCACCGCTCAGCAGCAGCTTCGGGGAATGAGTTTATTTGCCTAGATCCAGGTACGGTGATACTTTGGCTTTGGAAGTTTTTAGAAATATATAAAAAGAAATATAAATAAAAAATAAAAAAATATATTTATATGGAATCCATAGATTACTTTTGTATCTTGAACTTATAAGATTTAGATTATGAGCTTCAGTACCAAAGGGTTTCATAAACATATTTTTTTATTTGTGTATATTATTTGGTGTTTCCCGTATTAATAAAGATGATTAAGATTTATTTTCAGTTCAATAAAAATTGTGGAAATAATATGTAGACAACGATGTTTATAAATTATATAAACTATGCACATTTATTTAGATATGAATATAATGATTATAAGGAAACATTTAATGGACATATAAATAGCATGAAATTGTAGAAGAACAAGCTGGCTTTATAGAAGAAAACGGAATATAATAATTTAATTTTAAGCAAAACAAAATTAATGATGGTTGGTTTTGAAAATTTTATTGAATAATAATTATAAACAGTGAATTTTTGCAGCTTTTACCAAATTAAAATATTTTAAGTGTCCTAATTTGAAGTCTGAAACCATTGATTAATTCCATTTTTATGTTTCAGTGCCAGCATTTTGTAAGTGAGGTTTCCTATAATTTAATAACTTAAATTTCTTATATATTTACTTCCCTTATTTCGAATAATCACTGCTTAGGTCTAGGTTTATTCTGGGGAGTGGCACTTGTACTTTGCTCTAATTAAGCTAAGTACCGGCAGGGCAGCTCGCCGTATGCAACTGTAAACTGTTTTATGGCTATTTCGCATTAAGTACTCGAACTTTTGTGCTGTGAAAAAACAAATCACCGCAGACTCTCTGACTCATGGGCGCGTCTAGAAATTCCTAACGAAATCGGTCACTGTGGCAAATCTCAGTTAACTTCAATCCGCCTACGCGACTTCGGAGGCGGCACCTTAAAAGTGCACAATATAAAGTAAAACAGAGTCGAATCGGAGCCTTGAGCTTGACAAAAGAATAAGCAAATTGCACTAATCGAGAGGGAGAAACACTGTGGGAAGTGCAGCCAAGCACTCCCTCTGCCACTTGATCCCACTTGAAATGGTAATAAAAAATGCTAATAGCAATAATAAAATGGGTATAGGCGAATAAAGGGTTTATTATTGAATATCTGTGCCTGTATTTAGAACATAAAAGCTATTGGATTGAAACTTTTTTCAGTTTATTGTTTACTATCATCATAGTGTTTACAGTGTTCAATTTGATTCTTAATTATCGTGTTTGAAGTAAGCAAGTTGCTCTAAAAATACAAAATATGTTGTAAATACTATGAAACTTCCCCGCTTTTCCGCTTTCAAACCTCCGTTATGGATTCCAACTCCAATTTTGAATAAGTGCCACCGAAAGCGTAGTAGCGGTTAGTGTGCCACAAGGCAGGTTATCTAATCTCAGTTCCAATTGTCTCAATGACAGCGAATCCAACACACACTCAATATCCCCGCGGCTGTCACTTGCACTTTCCTTCAGCCTTTGCATAATCGCCACACACGCGAATCCCGCATCGTAATCCCCACATCCACATCCAAGTCCAAGTCGGAGGCCCCAAAATCCCCCGGGCGCCCCGATCCGAATACACTCCACATGCGAGTATATTGCCTGACCGCAAACTGCAAATTTGCCTTAATGACTGCGCCGGCACGTTAACTGTCATTTTCAATCAAATCCCACTCCCGTAGAGGCTTTTCCCCCTGCCTAACGTGGCTTTAAGTGCAGCCCATTAGTTTTCAGCGCTTTTTAAACTCTTGCACAAACGGAGATGCGGACCGAATATTACCAATACGAATGTGCACCCTGCAGGCAATTGAAAACTATTCGATCAAATGATCCAAGTGGGAGGTCGGTTTCTTGAAGTTTACCGAAGGTATTAGCTAATACCACGAGATGAAAAAAAACCCGAAATAGCCTGACAAATATTTGCTCACTTTACACATAGCCGGAATTCGGCGATTCCGAGAACCAAACGTGTAAAAATCCGACGGGTAAAATGATTATAGAGTAATCCCGCCAACAACAATGGGGCATTCTTATGTACGTGAGTTCGCAGAGCCATAAGTACTATATATACATATATATATATTTATATCTGTATATACTATATTGCGGGGTTCAGGGTTAATTATTTCATTGCACGCTTCGGCTCAGACTCAGAGAGGCTGAGATTGCGACTCGGAACTAGCTGAGGAATATGACTAAATTATGCATTATTTGTATTATTAAATTTGTCGGTCGCCTGCGTTAGTTACTTAATATTTATTCTACATAATTATTTTATTATCCAAAAAGGAAGTTGACGACATCTTCTGTCGATTTTGTCATGCGTGGCTTGGAATATAAAAACGTCTCTAACAAGACACTTCACCTTCATGCTTGACAAAATACTTGAAATATTCATAAAGTCGAAGCCAATTTGTATCTAGTTTTTAATGAGCTCATAAGCTTAATATCTATATTAGTTCGGGTGAATTATTCGTAGTACTTTCCAGCACTAATAAGTCAATCCGCCAACTGGCTAGCCAACCTTTGTTATTAAAGCTTTGTGATTGGCCGACTGTCGGCGGCTTTCTAATTATTCCCCCATCAATTATGGATGCGATGCATTCCTGACATTCTTGATGTGACTTCCTCGGCGCCTCTTTATAAGCAGACTGAACACATAATGCATACAATCAGCATACGGTTAAAAAATTAGGTATATCTAATGAGGAATTATATGTAAAATTAAATTATATAATTATGTCTTAATAAGTTAAAATGAAATTTTTACCAGATGTATTTTTAGAATTTTGAGACCCTTTTTATCGTTAATGAATGACCTAAAATATTCAAAATATTTTTTTTTTAAATTTTTTATCAATCAATGCTAAATGTTTTTAATAGCTCATTTTAATTACACAAAATATTTTTCTTAGTTATAATATACAATGTATTTATAAATATATAGCCTAGAACTTACCTCCCGGAAACAATAATAAAATTGTTCCGTGCTTGGGCGAATCCCAGAAGCGATCTATCTTACGAATCGCCATGTGGCTGGAAGCTCCTCTTCGGATGCATTCAACGAGCTGAGCTCCGCTGAGTGATTGCAACAGAAACTGGCAATAAAATTTGCATTTGCTTAGCCCGAGATGTTTTGTTTTACGAGAGTGTTTATGCGATCCGCCGATCGCTCCCGGCTGATAAAATCGCCCGGATTGATAAACACATTTTTAACTGGCCGTGTCGTGTCTTTGCTCGTCCACGATTTCCCAACGCCAATTTGCATGTTTAATCAGCTGTGGCCAAGTTTAACCCATTGTTTGGCACAATGGCAAAAGTGGCAATAACGAGAAATAGCAAAACAAGGCGAACATCGCACGAGCGACTGACTGTGTGGGCGGTTGTGAGATGGGGAATTCTGTTTGCCAGAAATTCTTTCGCACGCCGCGATTTTCGGTGCTCCAGCGCACTTTATCAATCATCGAAAGAATCGAGCAAACATCGCGAGAACCACTTTAGAACCCATCCAATTGTAAGCCACTCGAAAGTATTTCTGTTCATCGCGGAGACGTTGATTGAGTTGGAGAGCCAACATGACAAAAAATTATTCTAAGCCGCTTTTTTTCCAGTCAAAATTAAGGGTATACATAGTATACCTGAAGTTGTACAAAGGGTAAGCGGAAGTAGTTCCGACTACGCTTTAGTTTAGCTTAATTGTGGCTCATAAAAAATATTATATGCTAAGCAGCTGCTAAAAGAGTAGGCAAAAAAAGGTTCTTAGAGAAAAAATAAGCATAGAAACATTTCAATTTTTATTATTAGAATAGCAAGAGCATTAAATACAAAATATTAAAACTGGTTTTATGAAGATAACCATTTATTTTCCCTTTAAATTTAAATTTGCCGTCCAGCATAAAAAAGTTAATGCAATAGAAACAAATGTTATTACATTACAGTCTAATGAGTATCTCCAGCTCGCAACGCCTCTGTATATCCATCTTACTCGTTTGTAATCTTATTGCGCGCTTTTGATTGTTAAGTTTAGAACGCTGATGTTATAACAAATTAACAAAAAATATAATCATATAAAAACGAGCGCGAACGAGCGAGTCAATGGCATTTCTTATAATTAAACTGGGAGCGAACTTAATGAGCTAAGCTCGGCAGCGGCGGTGTCGGCCAAACAAAAAGTTCTCTTCGAATTATAGCCAAATTACGAGGAACATATAATTTAAAAAATGGTTATCATGGGGCTGGCTTTTTGCCCCTTGACTGTTCTTCGGTCATCAGTTTGGCATTAGCACCATCATCATGCAAATTTCTTTCTTTTGGGCTTTTCTTACACGGCATCCTGCTTGGAACAATTAATCATGGGAACTGCCGATGGCCACAAAAAAGAAGTTCTGTGCTTAGGCCTTTGCCCAACGAGCGTTGAACTTTCGCTCCTCCGCTTTGGCCATCCGCGAGAAAGGTTCTTTTGGTTTGCCTAATGTAAAAATAGAAATGCCATGCGAGCACAATAATTCATCAGCATAACAAAGAACGCAAATTTCATAATTTCGGTATTCAAAACTCTCCGACTAAAAGAGCGAGGGTCAGACGTTGGACTCGTGGGCTTATGGCTTATTTCTTGAACGAAAATTACGCAAGGACTGATGCCGCACCCAGGCATGAAGGCTTCTTGTCTTCGCTCGAGTTGAGTGGCAGCCCATACGCCGTCGCATACCAAATCGAGTGAAATTGTCAACGTAATTTTGCGCAAACCCAGCGGCCAAAAAGGCCCCCGAACACTTTATATTTCTCCTTTACGTCGCTTTAATTGATTCCTCGCCAGGCAATGACACACATTGCCATACAAATTCATAGTTGCTTATGTTTTTAATGGCTAACGAAACTGTCGGGGCCCGCGCACACCAGGGCGTATGCGTGATGTGGCGGCGGCTTGGGCTTTGGCTTCGGGCTTAGCTATGGCTTTGGGCACTGGGATTTTATTGAACCGCAAGCGGCGCTGATCGGTTGGCTCGACGACCTCAGTTATCACTCTTACTTACCGCGAATTATAATTGATGTTTGCCCAGGCGATGGCCAAGTCAGTACATATATTTTTTGAGCCGCTTACGGAGGGTTATCTGCCCAAAAAAAAAATGACCCCAAGTGGCAATAATAACTTTTATTGTCGAGACGTTTCTAAACTGTAGAAGTTATTGCTCCGCCTGTCTCAGTTGACAATGAAAATATATTAATTACTTTATTAGGCTAGCTATGTTAGAGTTAAGTGAGATGTCACGGAGCCAGTTCAGGTATCTAATTTATGTCGGGCTTACATGCTTTTTATAGACTCTGTGGAGTCCTAATAAGTAAGCATAAACATTTTATCTATGCATAAATGAGCATATACCTTTTTGAAATATTCCAAACTGTATTTGGAAACTCTGCATAAATGGCTTTATTTTATGTTAACCCATTTTTGTACATCTTCTTCTCCATTCATCTTGCATTTTATGAAGCTTAGCCCCATCTTTCCAATGTTTTTAAGGCTTGAGCAATTATACATTTCCTAATTATCGATTTTATGCTTCCCAAAGCTATGAAAAATATTTAAAATATTTGTAGACAAGATTTAGGTGAAGGATTTCGAGACATCTTTATGGTGGGAATACTTTTGTATGTACTTAAAAAGAGATATTACATTTGACTTTCAAATAATGAGTACAAAGAATGTTTTTAAGGCTTGAGCAATTATACATTTCCTAATTATCGATTTTATGCTTCCCAAAGCTATGAAAAATATTTGTAGACAAGATTTAGGTGAAGGATTTCGAGACATCTTTATGGTGGGAATACTTTTGTATGTACTTAAATAGAGATATTACATTTGGCTTTCAAATAATGAGTATTAAGAAGTACCATATATTTATAACACGCACTGTAATCCAAGCCGAAACCGGCTTATTTCCTCCATGTAAAACATTTTCCTTCTGAATGATTTTCGCAGTGATTTCCTTTGACTATTTTATGTACCAATCAGCAACATTTCACTAATGCACTCCGATCTCTCTTCCGACATTTTCAGCAACGGGCCGGCGTACGATTTCCCAAAGCAGCAGCACAGATAAGTCGACAGCACGACTTGAATTATTGCACGCAACAGCGACAGCAGCAGGCCCATCCACGGCAGCCACATCCATAGCTGAGGCGAGGCGGAAAAGCGAGGAAAAGCCGCTGGAAGACCAACCAAAGACGCAGCTTCATTCTACAAAACAATTGTGGAAAAGTGGAAAACTACCCGCCGCGTGTGTGTGTCTGTGCAAAAGGCAAACAATAGAAAACCAGATAGAAAATCAACAGAGAAAACAATCAGCAACAAAGCAGCAGCAATATTTTTGAGTACTTTTATTTATTTTGTTGTGCTTTTTTTTCGGTATATGCTTCGGTTACGATGTCGTTGATGAAAATTCATCGAAGCAATGAATCATTTTGCAGTTGCTGGTTGCTCTTGTTGGTGGCATTGTTGGTAGTCGAGGCGGCTTCGGCCACGTTGAGTGAAACACAGACAAACGCAACGCAAACTAATGGTGCAATTAGAGAGCCGGAGCAGCAAACGAAGCATGTGCAACATCAGCAGCAGCAACTGCAGCTGAATGCGACCGCCGGCGACGGCAACGGCGAAAGCCGAAATTCAGCGGAAATTTTCAGTCCCGGCGATGTGGGTAAGTTTTCCAGCACTCTACACACTCCACACTCCCAACCCCACACACACGAACGAAAATAAGACGGAAAAAATTGCCAACTAGCCAAAATAAATCTATGCCAATTATTGACCAACTGCCAGCAGACGAGGCAACAATCGCCGCTGCAACATTCGAGTCGCTGGCTCAAAAACAATTGCTGTTTAGGCCAGGCCAGGCCGACCGACGAATGTGGCCGAAGAAGCCGCCGCGGCATTGGCCAATCTTTTTGCATTTGAAAGCCTGAAGTGGTTGTCAACGATGTTGGCGTTGTTATGAGACAGAAAGGAATTGTGGCTACGTGGCAGTCTCCTTGCATTCAATTTAATGTTTTTGCTTTAAGCTTTTATTAGCTGGGAAGTATAAAAAACGGTCTTAACATTTACTCTTAGCCATGAGGCGCCACTAAAAACGTGGGTGAGTTCGCAACGATTTTAAAAACTTTTTATCTTTGGAGTTTATTTATAAAGAGGTTGCAGATAACTATTGAGGCCTTCAACCAATTTTCCGATGTCTAAATAAATATTTTCGTATGATAATATTTAGCTGTTTCCCGTTAATGAACTATAGAAAGGAAAAACCTATCAATAAATATTTGTCAGCCTTTAAATAAATTTAGAAAGGTCCCGGCACTACAAGTGCGACCAATTTTGGTCAAGTTCCTCTCAAGTTTATTAAAACAAGATCCAACTGCAGAGATAAACCTACAAAATGTGAAACCCTACTGAGTTGCAGGCATCGAATAAATATGAAACGGTTCTGCAAGGGCAAATGTCGAGGTGAAGATAGCCTGCCTTTCATAAATGTTTTTTAAACTGGCTGCAAGTGCCGAGATTGATTAGACCGGCTCTAGGCTCTTTTGTCCCTGACTGCCTCTCGCACTCATAAATGTAAACAGTAATTGTTATTTCAATTAAGTATTTTCATAAACAATTAAGTTTGGACTTGGTGATTTCTCAAATGCGCCACGGCGTGGGTGTCGATTGTCGTTTGCATTTGGAATCGAAATGGAAATTGTATTTCGAATTTGAATGTGAATTCAATGGTCAACTTAAGTGTCTTTTTTATTGGAACAAAGTGTTGGGCCTAGAGTTTTTGAGATCTTTTAGCTTTTTTGCCGAGACCACAGCCACTCATCTTTATTCATGAACTTTGGGCTTTCGGTTCGAGACTAAGTTTTGACTAACTTTTTATGGTTGAGTGCAAAGGGTTTATATAAACGCGTTGGGCCCTTGTGGCCGGCCCAGAGCTAACTAAACCAATGTTAATGCATTTTGATTATGCTTAATTTATGCACATTAAAGTATTTTGTATGTGTCCAATGAATGGGCATAATTTGGTTGTATTTTGTCCGTTTTTTCCTTTTGGCCAGCCTCTTACGAAATGCAATTTTCGAAGTTGCCCTGGCCAGTTGTAGGTGTCGTTTGCTGGCCACTTGAACACCCGAGATATTCGTCTGAAAATATCAATATTGGTGTGTCTCGGCTTGAGGCTGGTGTGCTCATTACGTTTACCTGTTTCTTTATTTTTTGTTTCGCTTTTTCTTGTTTTTTTGGGAATGAGAGACCTCATGTGCGTCCATTGCGTAATCCCACTCGTTTTGCAGGCGTAGTGAAGCGTTGGCAAGCTCCGAAGAGAAGAAGAGCCAAAGAGCCGAAAGCAAATCTGAAAAGTCAACAAAAAGCCAGCCAGCAACCAGTCAGCCAAGTGCATTTTGGGGCCAGGTCTGCAGCTGCCGGAGATTCCGACTCAAACTCTGACTCCGCCAGGGCGTATACGCAATATGGGGGCGTGCATCAATGTGGGAAAGATACAGAGAAAGAGGCAAAGCTGTGGAGTCATTGTTAGTTGTGCATAGACAAAAATTTAAAGCGGTATGAATTTTAAATTCTCTGATATTTTGGAAAGTGAAATACTTAAAATGCAAAAAATAATTATAAAAGATAAGAACATGTCAGATTGCGGAATATAATTTTCATAGACATTTATTACGCTAAGATCAAAAGTAAAAAAATAGTGAATTTCTTTCGGTGTAAGCCTTAGGTAAAAGCAACTGCAACTGCTCAAATATTTAGCCCTTTTGCCTTCCGTGTTACGTACTTTGATTCGGATTTTGTTTTTGCCTTTGCTTTTTCTCCACTCGCTCCACTCGCAATATGTAATAACAAATATTCAATCAAAATATTTGCTCCGTTCATTATTTGATAGGTCCGAGGCGCACATGTGTAAACAGGCCAGCGAACATACAGATATCGGTTGATTTATAATAGATCTTCGTCACGGAACTAATCGATGGAGTCGAGTTCAGGCGAACCGTGATCGGTTGGCAAGGCCAAGAATTATTTACATATAATTATGTAAAGTTTTCAGCTGGGAAGGCATCGAAAAAGATAAACGAAAAAGAGAACTAAAACAACAAACAAACAATAGCTACATTGAATGTAAATAAATATGGTTTTTCAAGCAATTTGATTTTAGTTGGAAGATAAGACAATACTGGATATATTTTCATTATATACAAAAATGTTTGTTTTGAGTAAGTTTATAATTTATAAATTAATACCTTTTCTCATTTTGATTTTTTAAATATGATCCTTCAAAAACAAGTTATTATTTAAAACAAATTATATATTAAACTTCAATTTTAAATTTAAGTTCGAAAATAATTTGGCTAAAGAGTGAATCCCCGAAACTTAATTTTCATTCTAATTTTCTGAATTGCATAAAATGGATAATTCCTGGCAAATTGGCAGTACAAGTCCATTATATAACAAGTGTAAAATGATTTGAGTTATCATCTAACTTTTTCCTTATTTCCTGGATATTTACATTAATTTTGCATGGTTTTTGCTTTTGAATTGAATTTAATTTGAAGACCTCATTCCCATTCCCACTTTTGTGGTTAGTGTTTTTTGTGAGGAAAAGGAAATAAAACGTGCAATTTGTGTGTCGGTGGCCACACCGAATTTCAATTTAGTGTGTTTTTATCTTCGCCTGATTTTTTATATAAAATGTTTATAATTTCTTTTTCATTAGCTTTCGTTGCGGACTCGGTTTATTGAACCCTTTTGGCAGGTCCATAATTTGGTTAATTTCCTCCGCCGTGTTGGCTGTTGTCTTTCTCGGCTTTATTATGTTTCTCGGCTGCGTGATTAATAATAAAACCGCTGGTGACCCACAACTCCGGGTTATGCAACAACGATGATTTAGTGGGGACTTAATTAAAATCCGTGGGACAAAAGAAAGCGGCCGAAAGCTAATTATGGGGGTGGTGCAAAGGCTTTAGCTGGCGTTGCGTAAAGAAGGCGCAGAAGCTGATGATGAGCATGTGCCACGCCCCTTTGGCCATTCGCAACGCCTCAATGCACAGGTATTGAAAAGTACTTTGTTTTCTTTTTTCCGCCGAGTTCGCTAAGCCGAACAAAAAAACGGAAGCCCCCGAACGTCGCACAATGCCAGCGGGAAATATAAAGAAAAGCTGAAAATACGAGTGGTAACAAAACTTAGCAATTATCCAACATATGCGCCTTTGAAATGGAAAACAAAGTGGAAATCGCTCTCTGGGCCGTAATTGCGCAATTAAAAGGTCAGTCCCATAAACCTTATATTGCCAACATTTGGGTGTCACCGGCCTGTCAAGGCAGCCAAGGGTTAAAGCCGCACCAGGAAGCCGAAAAGCCAGTAGAGAAGCCAGCGCCAAAACGATTCATTTAGCGGCATTTCACGACAACTTCAGCTTCAGTTTCTGTTTTCTGTTTTCTGTTTGCAGCTTTCAGCTTTCAGCCCCATTTCCGCATTGACATCCGTGATGCGATGCTTTTGGCTTGCATTTCTTCGTCGGGAGTGCGAGTACCTTTGCCATTTCTCCTGGCTTTCTCACGTCGCAACGTCGCTGGCAGCTGCACTTCCTGCATTTGACTGCATTTTCAGCATTTGTCTGCAATTTCTGCACCCACAAAAGCTGGCCCGCAGCGATGGCTCCTTCTTTGGCCAAATGTCGAATTGGACAACTTTGGCACGGCTCCTGCGAAGAGTTGGACTCGTTGGAACAGTCCACTGCAGAGAAATATATTTGTATTTTTTTATTATGGACTGCATGGATTTTGTTTATATATAAAAAGAAGTAAAAAGTGTTTTTTTGTTTAAGATACAAATGCCAGTGGTAAAAGATTTGGTACTGAAAAGTATACTGATGCGGTTTCTGCTTCTAAAAGTTTCATTATATTTTTTATGGCATTATTTAAATCTTAAGTACTTATGCAAAAAAGGCCAATAAAATCAACAAATTATTGTATACAAAAAAAATAATCGTGTATTTAAAATTAGTTTGGAATTAACAATATTAGTATGTTATTGGTTTGAAAAGCTCACTTAGAGGGCTTTAAGTCCTTCTTTAAATATTTGTTAATTCATAAAAAATTCAGTTTAGAAATCTAAATAATGAATGTTGTGAATTCTTAGTAAGGCCTACTTCTTTCTTTTAAAATGTTGAGTTTCATATTGAATTATTTAGGTATACCTTATATATGAATATCAAATTTCATATTAAATTATTTAGGTATATCGTATATATATCAAATATCACTTTGTACATTTACATGTCAATGTTTCCATATTTACTTAAAATTTATTTATTTACTAAAAAGAAAAGATTTGCTCCTCAAAAAAAAATTATTTTTAAAATAATTTGATACTTAATATAAACTATAGTTTACCAGATTTTTTTTCAGTGATTTTCCTATAGTTTAGTGCGGATTTTAAAGTCCAGTTGTGGGGACTACACCCCCAATATAAAACGGAATTGCCCGTTATGCTTAAGGAGCTGTGCGGCATTTGCTGGATTGTGGCATTTCATTTCGCGTTGCATGCTTCGATTTCACATTAGAAATGCTTTCGATTGGCGATCCCAGCTAAAAACATGTCTTGCATGTCCGCAGCTCTGTGAGTCAAAAAAAAACAAAGCTAAAATCCAAAATCGAAAAACAAAAAACGAACAACGAAAAAGAGCCGAAATAACCAAACACGTTTTAGCCATGAACGTGGGATGGGATACACTCCTAGTATATATATATATGTATGTATATATGGATGATAGGGTGCAGCAAGTTGCAGGCTGCAAACGAAAGTGAGAAATGAGAAAGAAAAAAAGTGGGAAAATAAGAAAAATTGCAACGAAAGCCGGAGAAAGTTTTTGTTTCTGGCAAGGCGGCATTTAAAATGTGAATTTATGAACTGCCCGCTGTTTCTGTGAGCGGTTATGAGTGCCTCTGTGCTTGCCTTTACTTCTCTCTCTCTCTCTGCACTAAGTTGGGCAAATACCGTGGAAAATACTGGAAACCAGAAAGCAAAAGTGAAGCTGAATTAGTGCCAGGGAATTAATGAAAGTTTTCAGCGTTTACGCTGATTGGATTTGCATTTGCATTCGCTCTGCTTGAATGGCTTTCTTTAGCTGGCCAGGAAACATAAAATAAGTGAATTTAAATGATTCAGAAAGTGATGAGTCAAGGTCGCCAGCAGCGTAAGTCTTTACCAAGTCTCTTCTGAGAAATCTGTCTGAAATGATTAAATATGGTGAGAGTGGTTAAGAGATTTGTTTATTTATATTCGGTGAAATATTCGGGGCTTAACATGAAAAATGACTGTTAAATAATCCGTTTTTGGACAAATACAATTGAAATACAAAAAAAATCTTTAAATTGGGGTTTAAAATAAAAAAATTATTATTATTATTATTATGATTCTTCTTTTTATATATCTGTATTGTTTACTAAATGCATAGCTTTAATTAAATCACCTTAACCATCTTCAAGGAACTTTAGTGTTTTAATCGATTCAATGCAATAGTAATAACCTCTAACTGTTATTATTCAATTAGCCTTCAGTCTACAAATAACTTTTATTTTGCTACCAAATTATATTAAGTAATAAACACATTAAATAAATACAATCTATAGCTGGCTCTAGCTTTTTCCCTTCTAAAACAATTTCCGCTCAATAATGATGCACTTTTTAATTAAATTAAAAATTAAATTAAAATAATATTTATTGTGTAACTTTGTGGTGCCTCATTATAAATTATAAATTCGGTCTATGTGTCATGGTTGCTTGGGGGCGGAAATTTCCAAATTTTCTGTCCAAATTGGCTTTGGCGGCCTGTGCAACGTTGCGTATGATTGACATTTGTGTCATAGCCACAGTCGGTCGCTGGTACCTATGCGATTATGAATTTTCCGCTCATTGAATGATATTTCATAACTTCAAATGTGACACCATTAAATGAGTTTAGACAATCGAATCAAACACAGCTGTCAGCACGATCGAATGCATTGCGTGTTCGAGTATTTTATTTGCCGAGTACTTCCAGAGTGTTTCTCAGTTTGTTCGTTTGTCAATTAGCAATGAACAAACTGCAAAGTCAGCTGTGACTGCGAGTGCGACTGTCTGTCAGGCAGTGCTGCCCACTCGTGGCGGTAATTTATTTTTAATTAAAAGTTCTAAACAAAAGCCAAGACATGCGATTCATTCAAGCGCTAATATTCATCCCCCGCTCAACTATCTATAGTTTAGTTTTGTGTTTTTCTAACTCAATTGTGTTTGGTACACTGAAGAAATCTAAGGAAACATAAATAATTAAGTTTACATTTTTTTTTTCTTATATAAGTTATAATATTCTTGATTTTAATAATTGATTCTATTCTACTAATATTTTTTTTAACAAATAAATAACTCTATAGGAGGTATGTACCCGTTTGTGGGTTTAAAATACGTAACATACATAAAAATATAATTCTTCATTTTACAGGAATTTAAATTTAAAAAACTAAGTGTAGTAAAAATATTTTAAATGGTCAAATTATTTATTCAGTAGAAATATTACAGCTTAAGGTAATACCTTTATAATTAAATTAAACAAATTCACAAGTTTTTCTCCCTGTTTAAGCCAACATTAACTGTGGCTCCGGTTCGGGTGGCATCTGTGCAATTATTGGGCGACGCGAGGTGGAGGAGTGGGGGCAACCTTGATGGGCTTTGTGCGGCGGCAAAGTCTCATTAGCTGCCAAATAAAACTTGGCTTTTTTCGACCAGAATCGCCAGCCGAACCGGGCGGGGTCTTCTCCATTGTTTTTTTGGTTGAGCTTTGCCTCTGCGAGGGGCCAGAGTTCGATGGCGAGCTTCGCAAAAATGTAGAAGCTAATGCTAGCATTAGTCACGCCGTCGCATCCGTTTGATGGCTGCTTTGTATTCGCCTTTAGCCGGAGATTAATCACCTGCCAAACGCTGCACAATTTTCGGGCATTATGTAAGCCGCTTAGAATTCCCCAACCTATTTCGCAGTTGAATTTGCCAATTGCCAGCTCTCAAAGTAAAAAAAACCTAAAAAATGAAACAAAATAAACACAAATCGCTGTTGACAGCGAAGAGAACCGTTTCTGAGGCCCGTCTTGGGTTAGTTGTTGGACTCGGACTCGGATTTGGTTTTGTTTGGCTTTGTTTGGCCCAGCTCGGCCCAACTTGGCTCAGGCGCAGCCGAAAAAATCGTGTATATGACCAAAATCAAATTAAAATTCCACAACGCATGCCAAGCGGCGGCGGCGGCGGCCAACGGCAGTGGCAACAGCGGCATTTTCAGCATGGCTAATGCCAAGAAGTCGCCCGGGCCAACTCGAAATGGCCAGCCACAGTTCCCAATTCCAAAAGGGAGGAAGTCGACGCGCCGGGGATGTACTCTTTCCTTTCTTGGAGTTATGACTCTACTTACAAGTTGGTTTGGGGAAAGTAAATTTATATAAAAGGTGGAACTATTTATCTTACAAATTAGTTTTTAATACATAAATATTTAGGATTGATCTATATTATTAGGTTATACTTAGAAATCAATTATAAATTAAACCATTACGATAAATCGAATTTAAATACTTTGAAAGAGGAAAGAAAGTATCCTTTAGCTTCTTGAAACTAGACTCATAGTTAACCCACCCTTTGGGAGTATATAGAGATCCATAGCCGAGGCACAGCCGATCCGCCGTCTGTGACTGCGACTGCGGCCAAAATGGCAACCGACGGCTGCTTGTCGGTTGTCGTTCGTTGTTTCATTGAAGGCGACGTGACGAGACGCCCAAATGGGGCGCTCAGTGTTGAAAAATCCGGCAGAAAACGCCGACGAACGAAGCAACCGAGAAGCGGCCGGGCCAAAACAAAGTATAAGTGGCCAAAATGCGGCAGCCAGCGGCGCAGTGGCAAGCGGCATCTGCAACTTGTTCTAGCCGCGCGCTGCCAGTGCAACCTTGGCCTAAACTGCCAGCCAATGAACTAAATGTTTGTGAAAAGCAGCAACAGTGTTTGTTGGCGGGCATTGTTTTCTCGGCAGTTTCTGTTTTGGCTCTTTCGGCTCATTCGGCTCTTTTGGCAATGCGAATATTAAACAATTGTGCAAGCCGCCTTGTAATTGTTGTGCCTGGATCGCGGGTCAAACAGCGCGGATTTAGGCCCATTGCCCAATAATGGCCGTAATGACCAGCTGCCTGACCGGAGGCTCTGGCTCGTAGAACATAGAAGCTGCCCGAGGCATAAACTAATTAGCAACTGCAACAGTACGAAAATAAATTCAAATCAAATAAAATACATTTCGGCGGTGAACCAGTTGGTCGGGTCGAAACGGTTTCTAGGCTAAGAAGCCAGCGTTTAAGCCAGCTGATTAATGGTCCAAAGAGCAGCCTCGTTTCTCAACATTCATGCTCATGATGCTGTTGATGGCAAGAGATGCTATTTATGCCGTTTGTTAAAACCGCAGATGAGGCTGGCTATGATTGTTGGACGAGGCCTTACCCTAGGCAAAGTTCGCATTCCAAACGGGTTCCGTGCCAGCCGCCTTAGTCGCATTTAATTTCCATTTTCAGATTTGTTTTTCCAATATTTGTCACGATCTGGCGTCAAGAATGCCAGCGGCAGACAAACCTACACTGAACAAGAAAATCGATAAGGAAATGGAAGAAAATAATTTCACTTTGATTTATCAAATAAAAATAATATACTGCAATCTGGTATTTTTTATAATTTTCAGAACTATATAAACTTCAAGGCAATAGCTATTTTGACAACCTGGTGTAAACAGATTTTATTGCTTAAGCATTTATGCAACTTTCATTTGAATGATTTAAATAAAGAATACGTAATGGACTTACCACATTCTAAAAGTTTCATTTTGTTGGTATGCACACTTAAATAATTATCACTTCCCTTATTTATTAGATACCTTAGGAATTTATTAATTCAGAGAAATTTATAATGATTAAAACAATTGTTTAATGCCAACTTATAAGAATTACAGAGTTATTTAAGCAATAATAATAGAGCTACAATTATTATACCCATAAATTGAAGCTTCGTGACCACTTAACCATTGTCAGTTTATTTTTCTTGAGCCACAACTTTCATAGATCCAACTTGTTCAGTGTAGAACTTACGATTCTAATCAATTATCTTGTGTTGTGTAGCTGGGCAAAGCCCCTTTGAAAATATTCCATTGAATATCTGATCTAATGGGTAAATACTTATTTTTCCGCTGTAGATGCCGTCGGCGATAAGCCCACCACTTACAGGCCCTCGGGCGCCAACCGGCCATCGATTGCGCCGCTCAACACGGCGCAGGATCGGGAGCGGAAGCTGATGAATGTGCTGGCTGCCAGGCGATCGGCCCTTCATCGCGGTGGCTTCCGCACCCGGATTGGCACCACCGGGCGCAGTGCCATCTCTCCGGCGGCAGCGGCGGTGGAGAGCACCTCGAAGGCGCCCAGTGATCCTCGGTCCGTGTGCATCCGGAACTGCACCAAGAACTTCACGCGGCGCACCACCGCCAGCTGCATGCGCCAGTGCGCGAACTTCACCCGGATGGCCATGGCCTCCAGTGGGAACAGTTCGGTGGTGCCGAAGGGACTGGGGGCCAAGGGTTCCAGCTCCGTGGGAGATCGGGACACCAACGAGATCCTCTTCAGCGACGAGTCCTCGCACGGGCTGTTTGTGGTGGCCAAGGATCAGAATGACACGGTCAACCACATTGCGGATGGCGTGAAGTCACCAGGGGTGGGCACTAAGGCGATCCGGGGCAAGGCCTCCTCTATGGAGCGCGGCGAGGAGGATGCCGAGGAGGAGGAGGAGGAGGAGGAGGATGAGCTGAAGCCATATGTCTTCTTTGGAGCCAAGTTGCCGCCGATTCGACCGGGTGGTCTCACCATTAAGCCCGCCGAGGGCGATGATGAGCATCCGCGCGTCCTGGAGGTTTCGGTGGCCCAGAGCAGCACCACCACGACGCTGACCACGACCTCTAGCACCACCCCGGAGCCACCGAGCTCCACAAGACCCACTGCCTCCACGCGGAGACCCTTGACTCCGGTGGAACGGAGTCGCAGTAGGTACAAGTATTACATGCGGGATCGAGGAGTGGCTCCGGCACCAGCGCCTGCGGCAGCTCCACCTGTCCAGCCAGTGAGTCGAACGAGGTATGTGGGCTCGGGAAGACCCACCGCCGGTTTGGTTGATTCTGTCCAGGAGGTGAAGCAGCCCGAAGCGGAGCCACCCAAGCCAGTGATAGTGCGTAGAGTGGTGCAAAAGGTGACGCCCTCCTCCTCCACGCCGCTGATCATCACTGTACTGAGTGCCGAGGAGGAGACCACAGTGGGGCAGGCGGACACCACCACCACCACAACAACAACGACAACGACGACAGTGAAACCCACGACAACAACCAGTACGAGCACAACTACCAGCACCCAGGCACCCAGCACCACCAGAAGAACAACCACCAGTACCACGACGACACCAGTGCCCCCAACCACACTCAAAACCACAGTTCCAACCACGACAAGTACCACGTCGAGTAGCACCACGCCCAGCACCACCACTAGCACCAGCAGCACCTCCACCACTGCCTCTCCCGCCACCCCGAAGGCACCCAAAACCAAAATCAGTGAGAAGGACACGGAGCTCATCAGAGCCCTGGGACCCGCCTTGACCCAGGAGATCAACATCGAGGACCAGAACAACCTGATCATCTTCTGCAACAACACCGCCGACTGTGGGGTGACTCCTCGCACCCACACCCAGCCCTCACACACCACCGACTCCAGCCAGAAGATCCTGCGCACCACGGTGCTGACCTCGGTGAGATCCACTGTGAATCCCAGGCCCACTAGTACCAGTACGACAACCCCTGCACCAGCGCCGGTTACGCCAGCATCCGGGGATGTCTACATCGGGATTGTGGAGTCTTCATCCTCCGTTTCCCCGCCGGACATTAGCTCCACGGTGATTGCCAACGAAAGGGACGTGAATCTCGAGATGCGGCGCATGAACCTGGTCACTCTGGTGCTGGTTGCCGTGGGTGTGATCCCGCTGGCCGCCATTATCCTTTACCTGGCCAGGAACTACGTGGTGCGCCGACGGGCCAAGCAGAGCGAGGTCTTCGACGTCTGCATCACGGACCAGCAGCCCATCAGTCCCGTGAAGAAGGTGGACTCCAAGTACCAGGTGGAGGACGACGACGACGAGGTGGATCATCCGCATCATCACCAGCACCATCAGCAGCAGCACCACCACCAGGCCATGCCCATGTCCCAGGCGTCGCAGCGGGATGCGAATCATAATCGGTATGGAATCAACAACGATGACAAGACATCGCTGGCCAGCGAGTTCCAGGAGTTCGAGCGGAGCAACATCCGGCTGAAGAGTCTCCTCGGCGAGGGTAACTTTGGCCAGGTCTGGAAGGCGGAGGCGGACGACCTGAGTGGCCACTTTGGGGCCACCAGGATTGTGGCCGTGAAAACCATAAGAGCCTGCAGTGCCCAGGTGAGCCTCAAGGACGAGGCCAACATCATGCGCAAGCTGGGATCGCACCAGAATGTGGTCACGCTGCTGGGAGCCTGTGTGGAGAGTGGTGAGTCCTCTTGATGTAAATAATTAAATATATTTCTAAGTCCTTTAAATTTCTCTCCCTCAGAACCGCACATGCTGATCATGGAGTACGCCATGAGGGGTCGTCTGCTGTCCCTTCTAAGGGCAGCGAGAAGTGCCACCAATATATTGCCAGCCTCAGTGCCAGGCGGTCGGAGCCTGGCGCCTTTGTCGCCCCGCACCTTGGCAGGATTTGCCCTGGACATAGCCTGCGGGATGGAGTACATAGCGGGCAGAAGGGTAACATAAACACATAAAAATCTAAATATATTTTCCATATTTTCACTTTATTAATCTATGATTTATTCCCAGATTGTCCATCGAGATCTGGCCGCTCGCAACGTGCTCCTCGATCACAATGGCATGTGCAAGATCTGCGACTTTGGCATGTCCATCGATCTGGATGCGGAGAGGCTGCGCAAGGAGCAGGAAAAGAACGCAGCCAACGACCTGATGCGCCACAATGCCCACAAGTTCAAGTTCGACTTTGGCAGCCGGTACATCCTGCAGCACTGGCAGCACACCTTCGGCCAGGGCCATGGTCCGGGCCAAGGAAACTGCTCCAAGGAGCACGGTCACGGGGAGAAGAAGTCGCACCATGGCCACGACACCATCGGCAAGCGACATGCGTTGCCCATCCGCTGGATGGCGCCGGAGAGCCTGCAGTACCACATGTTCACCACCGAGACGGATATCTGGGCCTTTGGCATCGTCCTCTGGGAGATCGCCACTCTCGGTAGGTTTGGGGACTTGATTGGGCAAACCTCCTTCATAAAAAAACTTTGCAAATATAGAACATTAATTATTTAAGGAATATCAAGAAATAGCTAAATGCAAGTTTATTTAAATGAATCTTCATATCTTTATAATCTGGATTCTAATAGCCTTTCGTTCAAAGTCCTCATTAAAATTGACCCATTAAAATCCACAGACAAAAAGCCAAGAATAATAGCATTTATCTGTCAAAAAATAAATGCCTTTCATAAAGAAAATAAGAAAGGTAAATTAAGTTGTCGTTTCAAGACTCTATAATGAGGATATTCAATTTGGAGTTGAGTTCTTTATGTCGCTAATGACGCATCCTAATCACGCTATTGTTGCAATGTTTTTTTAGCTAGTTAATTAACCATAATTATTCTAGAGTTAAATATCTCGTTAAGGCTTAACGAATTTATTATCAGGTATTGGACACTTTAACTGATATATTACAAATTGAACGGAGTTGGAGAATATATCACATCCGTCTTTGGTTTCACATCGATACAGACTTAACTTGTGAAATTTATTATTATTTACTAATTCGTATTTATCTTAAATTCCAGGCTCCACGCCGTACTCCCAGCTGACTGGCCGGGAAGTCATCCGCCGGGTGCCACAAGGAATCCGTCCGGATCTGCCCAAGGAGAGCCGGCACGAGTTCTACAACCTAATGTCCCGCTGCTGGCACAAGGATCCGCACATGCGACCCTCCTTCGCACAGTCGCGGCTGGAGATCACGAGGTCGCTGCACAAATGGGTGGACGACGACTCGGCGGCGTCGGACTACATGGACGTGAGCGGGTTCAGCGAGGATCTCGAGCACGGAGTGGTCTACTTCAACCACCGCATCTCGGAGTTCGAGTGCGAAATATGACGCTGACTGAACCCGCCCCTCCGCGACTAACACGTGCATCTCAACCACCTCAGTCCCATCCCGAACTCATCAAGAAACACCTATGTATCTTTCGAAATTCTCTTCGCCCAGACGTGCTTGTCGAGCAGTATTATTTGTATTTTATCGTTAATCTTCCACTTCGATCCCAGAGAGTTTCTTTCATTGTAAATATTTATACGAAAATGCTTATGATTTACGTTTAATGAATGGCGCTACCTATGCCTAGTTTAATATTCGTCACTTAGTTCTTCTAGTCTGTATCTGAAATCCCATCTTCGAGTTGAGCTATATACCCAGACGTAGCCAGGATTTGACTGCACTACCCAAACGTAGGGTTTGAACCCCATCTCTGTTGTGTAAAATTATTCGTTGATTTAGGCGTGCCGCGCATAGGATCTATGTAATTGTATTGATATCTAGCTATAGAATTGTACAAATAAATTAATTAAACACGAAATACAATTATGATTATTACACCAGTTGAAGTTGGATTTTATTTGGAGTTCTGTTGGTTTTAAAAAACCTATTTTGATCCTTTGACTGGGATTTCCTTAGGTCTTAACAACAGACATGGCTATGCTACTTTTTCTGTTAATTGATCGCTAAAAGCCTGCGTTAGCTAACATTCTGTTATTTTACAAATAAAGCTCGGTTTTCCATTACTACCAGTCTGGTAACCTTTGATTCAACTTAGCTCTATGATAAGCTTTCGTCGTTTTTATCAGATCTGGCAACAGTTCCCATGGAACTGGTTCCGAAAAGCAGCGGGCTTTTTTAAGAATTTAATATGGAATTTTAAGAAAAGAGATGAAATAATGAAACCATATACAAAAGTCACTAAAATATCACTAAAACAAGTCTTTAACACGAAATAATGCATACAATTTTTTAGCAGAATCTGAACTTAACATTGATGGGCAAAAGCTCTTAAGGCTTTGGTAGAGATTATCATTTAACCTTGAAAATGTATAAATAAATATTGTGAACCATATTTTATTTAAATCAGAAGTACTTTACATATTTAAAACCGCATTTCACAAGCGTAGGGAGCCCTAAAGGCCTGAACAAAAACCGGAATGGAAAAACTTATTTCCAGTCGCCAAAATTATATGCATAATTAGGTCTTAAGCAGCATGCCTTTTGAATATTAACCTGAAATGCAAAACTATAAAGGAAACCTGATAATTTTCAATGTCAATATTCTTATGCATTCAATTATACGTGTATATTTCGAAATGCAGGGTCAGTCATCCCAAAGCGTGGTGTTTAGTGGTCACTCCCCAACCGGAACACTCATATCGGAAAATAGAGAAATAAATATAAAAATACAACTGTAATGTGCAAATTAGCCAAGTGCATCGCGGTTGTGTTTTTTCATGGCCACGGAGATGAACGCCGGTAGCGGAAAAATCTACCTATATGCGGCGTGAAAAAACAGCGATGCTGTTGGCTTCAGTGGACGACAGTTTTGGCCATGGTTGCCTGATTGATGACGCTGCAATTAAACACACGTCCAGCGATGCGGTAATCTCGACAAATGGACATTAAGATAAAGTGCGTGGAGGCTGGAAGACATTGCGTGCAAATGAAAACGAAATGAAAATCCAGCTGGTGCCGTTTTGCCGCGCCGCTGTGGTTACCAATGAAAGTGTGAAGAAAATGCTCTTTAAGTGGTCATTGAAAGTGCCACAAAGTGTAGAAGCAGGAGGATGGAGGTACTTGCCCTGGAGCACTTGACGCGATAGTTTATGGGTTTAGCCAATGATGAAGAAATAACAATAAAGCGCAAAAAAAGCGAAACGACAAAGGCACGAACAATCATTAATAGACGCGGAGTCAAGACAGCGCACAGTGTGGTGCAAACCGATTTAAAGTCATTAACTATGGCTATTTTTAGTTGGTTTATGAGTCTGTAAGAGATATTAAGGAAAATTTCCATTAATGAGACTGTTATTGGTTTTAAAAATTAGTTATCGTTAAGCTCAGAGAAACCTTAGAATAATTTAGACACTTCATTAAGCAAAAATAATCGATTAATTCTTAGCGCAGAATGTAGGAAGTTCCTTGAAGACATTTCATTTACAAAGTGTTTCTTTATAATTTTTTCATAAAGTGCCTGTTTCCAATTAATAACAAATTTTATAAATTCAATGCAATAAATGTTTAATACAAAAACAAAAGATAAAGATAAAAAGATAAAATTTAAAGATATAAGTAAATATAGATTTTAAAAATCTTAGTTAACTTAATATTTTAAATCATTTTTATTAGGCATCATTTCAATTCATTTATTAACTGATATAAATAATAATCTTCTATATTTTAACCGATATTAACCCACTGTGGATCGACTGACGGATAGGCGGAGGCGCTAACAACCTGCCCAAAGTTGCCACCGAGGGCTGATTTAGAAAACGAAAGTGCCGCCGCGGCTGGCTGTGAAATTAATTTTCTTTCCTCCACTCCTGGACTGACCCCGTCGATGAAGTGGCCAAAGTGTTTTTAGTGGCTAATGATGCCGATAGAAAGCAGTTTAAATACACGGCTATGCACGCTTCCGTTTTTGGCGATTTGCTTCCTGACCCAGTCCCAAAACAAACGACTTTGGACACGAACTTGGCGGGCGTCGAGCGACGAGCGACTCTGGGCTAGAGCCAAATTATTTATATAAATAATGAAGAGCTTCCGCGTTAAACGCTAATATATTCATATACGCAAATGGGAGCCATCCAAGCAACGGTTCAATGACCTGCGAACTGCAGAGCTGCACAAGAAAAGCAATTTGCTGAGGCACAAACACGTTGCAAAGAGTTGAAATTGCTGCAAGAGGTCCAGAACGCCAACCGAACCAAAGTCGCAGCGACAGCAGCCGCAGAAAGAGCAGCAGCAGCAGCAGCAGAAGCCGCAGCAGTTAAAGAAGCAGTAAGCAACAGTTGAGGCAGCAAATCAGTCGGCGGCGAGTGTTGAAAGCGTTCAGACGTAGCAGGCGGACTAAAAACAACCGCAGGCCCAGAAACAAAGTGAAGGTGAATGCCAAGAAGTGTGGCAAAGTAGAAAATCTGTTAATTAAGGCGCGTGTGAAAAGTGTGAAAAATCTGCCTTCAAAATCCGTACATCCGTACTGAAAAATCAGCCAGACGGCACTGGCCAAAGCCATAAAAAGTGAAAATTATCGGCCCATAGTGGAGTGGAATGGAAACTCGGTTCTCGCGCCGCAACAGGAAATAATCAGTTAAAAAAAGCTCAAAAGCCCAAGTTGATCGGAGAAGGGAGCGGAGTGACTGGGAGAAGAACCCAAGACTGAAGCCGAGCTGATCTGAGGTGATTTCTTGAGCTCAGCCTCGCTTTATAAATTAATCATAAAAAAAAGAGCGGAAAGCAGAAAACCAAAAACAAAGAAACAAAATCGAAATTGGAATTTTAAAATACGATTTTATTTGTGGCTGTTGTTGTGGCGGCGGCAAGTGTGGTTTTTAGCCAAATATGTGAAATGGAAAAAACTTTCTAAATGAGCAGAGAAAAAAGCGCTCACAGCGACGCACAAAAATTTGAATTCTTTTTATTCTTTACGCCCGAGGAAATTGTGTCAGTCCGAGCTGTTTAAGGTGTGCGTGTGTGTTTCTGTTTATTTATATGAGCTGCCGCTTTTCGAGCTTGTCGAGTTTGTGCCCTGAGTCTTTCGTTTAGGGCCTGACAAATTGGTTGGGACTTTTATGACGCTCTGATATTGATTCTCCGATTCCGATTCGTCTGCTGGGTCGGGACAGCTGTCGTCGCTCGGTGGCTAGTGGTTCAGCGGGTTCGCTTACTAGGTTAGTCGGTTAGCACCTAGTTGCGTCTTGGTCTTAGTCTGCTTAGTAGGATTCTGCGGAGACTGTCAGCGCGAGCGCGACTTTCTTGCTTTCCGATGTTTCTTCTGCCATTTGCTGTGCTTTAATTTGTTTTCTTTAATTTGCTGTGTTTTATTTTTTCTGCAGTTTTTTGCTGTCTTTTTGTTTTTTTGTTTTTGACTGGCCCCGTTTCGTGATCTGCGCAACGCACGCAAATTACAAGTTAATTAAAGTGGCCAAAGAATTCGCTGCGGGATCGCATGCTCAGCCAGCTGCAGCATCTGCATCTCCATTCCCACTCCCCTTTCCGCTCGCAATTTGTTTTTTATTTGTACTCTCCTGCGATGGCACCCACGCCAAATTGCTGGGATGCCTGGGAACCGAAATAATGGCTGGCACAGCATATGGGAAACGGCCGCGACTTATTGGCTTAATTTGATTAATCGTGGTGCGCCGCTTTCCCAGCCGGTTGCGGGTTACCAGTGTACATAGATGTATATATATGCAAAGGCCGCACAAAATAAACGAAAAGAAAAAAAACCAGAAGCACCAGCATTTTCCTTCAGCCTTTTCGGCCATTAGCGAAGATGGCCTCCTGCGCAGGTGTGCGAGATAAATTAAAGACGGGGAACCATAGGCGCATCCATGACAACGGCGGCATCCTCACGTTCGTGCGGCTAACATTGCGCATCATTTCATTCAATTATTTGCCTTGGGTGCCTGCAGTGTCTGAAAGAAACGAATCTCGCCAATCTCCATCCCACGTCTGCCATAAGTCTTCAGGCCCGGCCTTGGCTGCCTTTTCTAAACTGTCAACTGCACGGCGGCGGTTGCCTCTGCGGATGCCGCCAAATTTTCACTTTTCATCTGCACAAAAGGTCACCGCATCTTTGCCAAGCATCGATGCTGCAGCTGGGCTGCGAGTTCCATTGCCTCCGAGGAGTTCGCCGTTTGCCTTTTGGTGCTTTGGCGTTTTGGGTGTAGTTAGCATTCAGATTTGTCAGCTCCTGGGGGTATTCAGGGGAATAAAGAAAGACAGAAAGAAAGAAAGGCTTTCCTTTGTAAATAACACATTTGCATCGCTAAGAAGAGAAACCCAGAGCAGTCCACGACGAGGCAGGGCTTACTGGGGAACAGTGATGACAAATTGCTGTCTTACTAAAGAGATGTAATTTTTAAGCCAAAAATTGGATATTTCATTTAGTTGTATCTTTACTTATTTGCAGCCTTAAAATGTTTATAATATAATATAATACTTAATTTAAAGTATAACTTGAAAGCTTGACTTGTTTAAATTTTTCCTGATGCGGCTTAATTTTGAATCTTATGCCTTTCATTTTATAGTTAAAATCTATAATTGAAGATGACTTAAAAAATTAATTTTAAATCTCTCGTTTCTTTAATATGTTCAAATACTTTAAAAATGTCAGAAACTACTCATACACCTAATTTTGTTTAGCTCAAAGTTGAATAATGTTTAAAAGCTGAAAAGAGTTCTTCCTTTAATCTTTATCTTCTTAATTTTAATTAATAAAAGTGGTATATTTTCGTTTACTTATTTAGAACACTTACCCCATGAATTTGTTTCCAATTTAATTAGCTTCAATTACTTTTCAAATTAATAAAAAAGTAATCTTTATCTTATTAATTTTATTTAATAAAAGTGGTATATTTTCGTTTACTTATTTAGAAAACTTACCCCATGAATTTGTTTCCAATTCAATTAGTTTAAAGTACTTTTCAAATGAATAAAGAAGTAAAAGAAAAAAAAATGTGCATGCGCATAATGCATATAAAATGTGTATTATTAAACAATAATCCCTAAGTATAGTAATAAAGCTTCTAATAATTTACTTCTTCCGCCTGTTTTGATTGATTTGTCTTGTGCCGTGTTGCCGCCATCACTGCAGTGATGGTGGTGGAGCCTCCCCAACCATTTAGCGTTTGACAAATGCCTTCATCATGATGATAGGAAGCTAGGGCCACTGCCAAATCAATCACACGACCTTTCGGCGTGTCTTATGGCCGCAAAAGTGCCGTAAAACTGCAGGCCAGAGTCATAACCTCGTGTGGCAATAAAAATGGCAAAGGCAACAACAACCGGAGCGGCTTCGGGGCTTCACGCCTTGTTGGGCAGCCAGCAGATCTGACAGTCGACTCCGGCTGGGATGATCATGATCATGACGACGCCGATGGCTGAGTGTGATTACCAAAAGCTGGCGACGCGAGATGGCTGGAGACGGGGGGCTGCCGTAATAGCAACAGTTATAGTCTTGGCCTGGCCAAGACGACGATGGCTGTGAGCCGGGTGCTCCGCACTCGTAATAGTTTACGCTCATGCTAATGACTCTTACTTTCGATGGAAAGCCGAAAATAAGCGGTTATGAATTTCTAAGCAAAATTGCACAAGTCCAAGAATAGACTGAGGTGCTTTTGTTTTTTGAAAGCGTGTGAGTGCGGCCATAAATAAACAATTAGGCAGCTGTCATTGTTTGGTTCGGTGAATTAAAGCAAGCTTAATAACAGCGACTGACCGCCCCCTGAATTAACTTTCCTCTGCAGACGAAAACCGAAAAAACCGCAAAAATAAAGCCAGAAAAACAGAAGAGCTGAAAATGAAAGTGGGCCGCGCCTTCGGCTGCCTCTTCTGGGCCCTGCTCTATTGCGTTCTCTATCTGGACCTTGTCAGCGGAAACTCCGCCGATGACGAGCTCCTGGACTTTGACTTTGCCGACTCTAAGGATGTCGTTGCCGGGGACAACTGGCAGCTGGACGATCTGGAGGATCCACAGGGCGAGCAGGCGGAGAAGAAGCTGGAGTCCAACATGCTGGACTTTAGCGTGGATCTAGATGAGCCGGAGCCGGAGCGCCAGATGCCGCAATTCGACTGGCGAGAACGGGTTTTGAGGAATGCTCTGGCCAAGGCTCTGGCGGATGAGGGACTGCGCCAGAAAATCACCGAGGTGATGCCCATCCTGAGGGTGCTCTCCTCGCAGCAGAGACTGGCCCTTTCTGCCCTTATCTCAGCCCAGATGAATGCCAAGAAGGGTCACGACCTGAAGTTGGAACAGGTGAGTTTCAAGCAGCTTTAGGTCGCTTTCATTTTATTATTTAAATTGTTGAGAGTTAATTAGTATTAACCATTTGTAAATAAAATATATTCCTGAATAATTTCAAACTTTTAATAATTCCTTAAGGTCCGCATGATGTTTGGCAACGACAAGAAGCTGCTGCTGCCCATTGTCTTTGATCTGGCCAATCTGGTGAAGAGTTCCACCCGGAAATATATAAACCTTGGCTCCGACTTGGCCTCGGCTGCGCTGTTCCACAAGCCCATTGACCGCAGGGAGGATTTCCTCACTGCGGAGGAGTCCCAGCACGACGACCAAGTGGGCACCATTGCAGTGAGTGCCAAGCCAAAGGAGGAAGACGATCAGGAAGAGCAGTCCGAGTCCCTGGAAGACTTCTTCGATGTGATGCAGTCGGAGGTGTTGGATCCGCAGATGATTAACGAGGCGCTGCAGGCTGATATTAGAAATAATAGAACCAAGTCTCCGGAGGAGGGAAAGCATGGAAAGCAAAGAGTGCGCCGGTCGGCCACTGAGTTTGTCCACAAACTCACGCGATCCGTTCCCCTTTCGGTGACGGAACAGCAGCTCTTGGGTGGATCAGCAGGACGCACCGTTAAACTGAACACCACAGTCTTCCAGCAGCCCAGTGGCTCCAAGGAGGAGGAGGAGGAAGAGGAGGCTATGGCCTCCAGTCGGCCCTATGTGGAGATTGAAGACCTGGCCTTCGCCGGTCTCAACGGCACTGAGGTGCCCCTAAATGCCGACGAGAGGCTGGACCTCCAGCGAAACAGCGGCGAGGAATCGGAGAACCGGGACGAGCCCCTGCCCAGTCCCGAGGAGCTCATAGCCGGACCCCGCTACCGCCTGGGCAAGCGCCCGCTTCCCGGCCAGAAGTCGGGTTCGCCCATCAAGCGGAAGAGGGTGCAGACGGTCGCCAGCGTAAGACCAGGACGACCCAAGACCGCCGCCAGTTCCCACAAGCCGGTGGTGGCGGGTGCGCACAAGAAGTGCGAACGCTTCACCAGCAACATGTGCATCCGCACCGACGACTATCCGCTGTAAGATCCCCTCCCGTAGCTAGTCCTGTTTCCTGGTTCCGGTCTCGGTCCTTAGTCCCTAGTCTACTTTAGTCCGATTTTTAGCCATTAATAAAAATAATAATTTATTCAACTCACATTCCAAACGATCCCTTGCACGTAGGCTTAGTCACTGGTTTCTGGTGGGAGTTGCTAAGAAAAATAAGCACTGGTTTTGGCAGGAGTTGCTCTTGAATCCGTTGGTAACCGTATATACATTATCTTGCCAATCTAAACCCCGCACAGCGAACAGATCATGGGCAGCATTCGGCGGCACAAGAACGCCATGTCCGCCCTCTTGGCCGAGTTCTACGACAAGCCCAACAACAATCTGGAGTTTGGCGACGACTTCGATGACTTTAGCCTCAGCAAAAAGAGGTGAGTGGATGAGAACTATAAAAAAATATATTTATCTTAATGTATAAAAATAAAAATGTAAAAAAACTAGCTATAACTGTCTTACAGGATTGCGTAAGAAAGAGTTCAAACAGTAATATATAAAAATCAAACATTTTGAAAGTGGAAATCATTTATAACGAACATAAAAAGACCAAAGCCTGTTTTATGGTATTTTTACAAGGTATAATATTATTATAAATTTTTCGAAAAAAGCCCATTTATGATGTCTTTATAATGGTTTTATAAGTTATAAGCTCTATAAAAATGTTTCGAAAGGCTTGCTCATGTTTATGTTGGGAGTGTTGCTGATCTTAAAATGGATCACTTTTGACCACTTATAGTAATACCATAAACGATAGAAAATAGGTGATATTTTTCAACGGGTTTTTACCGAATTGTAGTAACTCTGAGAATTGTATATATTTCAATAAATAATATCTCCCATGCTAAATATCAAAGCAGTTAATTTTTTAATTATCCATTATTTAATATTTTCTAACTGAATTATTTTATATTATTTTTTCAGGCGTGAGGACGAGGGGAGTGCCGGTGGCATGTGCCAGAGCGTGGTGCGCTATGCCCGACCCCAGAAGGCCAAGTCCGCGTCGGGAGAGTGGAAGTACATTGTGAACACTGGCCAGCACACGCAAACCCTGAGGCTGGAGAAGTGCAGGTGGGTGGTGAAAATACCATTAACTCTATCTTTCAATCTTCCAATCTCTGATTCCCAGCAATCCCGGGGAGAGCTGCTCTTACCTGGCGCAGACATACCGCTCGCACTGCTCGCAGGTGTACAACTACCATCGTCTGCTCAGCTGGGACAAGGTGCGCGGCCTCCACGTGGACATCTTCAAGGTGCCCACCTGCTGCTCTTGCCAGGTGGACGGCTATCGGCAGCAGTTCCCGCCGCTGTCCTCCATCCAGGCCAAGGACTACTCTCCGCTGGCCAATATCAATGCGAACAACAATGGCTATAGCACCATAAACGAGGACGATCTGGACTATGCGGAGGAGAGCGAGGAGGATGAGCTGGGCCTGCGCTATCCCTCGTTCAATAACAGGGAGACCAACGAGCTCTATGCCAGCAGCAAGAAGGTTAGGGTCAAGCTTCCTGGTGTCAGCACCAGCGTGGGTCCGTACCTCAGTCCTCCGGACGACGACGAGGATCGCTATGGAGCCGGCGGCTTCAAGGCCTCCAGCTCCAGTTCCGGCTCCGGCTTCGGCTCGAAGAAGTATTACAGCCAGGCGAGCCGCCGGCGGCCGCAGCAGCAGTCGGAGGCGCGCCTGGACTTGGATCTGGCGCCAAGCGAGACGCATTCGGACCAAGAGGTAAACCCATTTGGTGGTGCTGCCGACAAGCCGCGAGTCCCGCTCAATCGCAAGCGTATTTATGCCTCCACCCACACAGCCCCACCCGCAATATCATCCGCATCATCAGTATCAGCATCCGCATCCCCAGGAGGAGCTGCCTATGGCCTACGATTTCCACAGACCACCAGTCTACCAGCCCGCACGGGAACCGCTGCCCTCGGTCCGGGAGGCGGTTATAGCCTCGCCATCGGTGCCAGCGGTGCCAGCGGTGGCCCTGCCGCCCATGCCCATCAAGCAGGTGCCATCGCAGCACCCGGCGCATCCACAGCAACGCCATCTCAGCCCGGCCGGAGCAAGTCGCGACCCCGCTTCTATGCTCCACCAGCCACGACGACAGCAGGCTCAGCACCATTCCCATTCCCAGCATCAGCCGCATCGCCGCCACTTCCGACCCAGCACACCGCACTCTGGGAGCCGGATCGGGAGCGGGAGCGGGATCAGTCGACGGCATCACCAGCAGTACAGCCGCCGGCCGTCTATCCGGTGAGCTCGATTTTCACCAGCGGCGGGACCAGTGCGGAGTCGGCGGGCAAGAGGATCAACTACAACTACCATCCCATCATTGATTTCTTCGAGAAGAACCGGCGGGCTGAGGCGGCGGCGACCACAATGCACCCGGGGGCAGTGGCGGAGGAGTCCCGGATCGTGGAGCAGCGGGTGCCGGGTACCGGAGTGTTCCAGCATCCCATTCCCGTGCCCACGAGCCACGAGCGGCGCATGGGTTTCGGGGCTGGCGGTGGTGGTGGCGGCGGCCTTGCTGTGGGTGGTGGTCAACGTCCAGGTGCAGGCGCTCCTGGGCGGCTGGGCTTCGCCAGCAACAACGCCTGGACGCCCATGGTTGTGGAGTAGACTAAGTCGCATGATTCCGTTCAGCCTGAAACCCACTCAAAAATCTAACGCATTAATCGTAATCTCTGCCGTTCTCTCCAGGAGCCTAATCTCGTAGTGGTCCAGCTGGTCCAGCTCCTAATCTCAACTCCCCGTCCGCAAACCCCTCTAATGTTTAACCAACTATGTTTACCTATTTATTTATTAGTAGTGAGTAGCGAAAATACGATAGGACCTCGTTGTTGGGGAGGTTCACTTGGTCAAAGCTATAATTTTAGCAATAAAAGTAATTTATTAAAAATGTTGAACGTTTTTTTAATTTTTTTGGGGTTATAATCTTCTTGGAAAAACTAAAAGCCTGGGTTTATGTAAGTATACTCATTGCGTCCACTGTGCTGCTGTTAGTTTACAGCACAAAAATGTTGCAAAAATTAAAGCATCTTTTAGGCGCCTTTTAAATGTTAATGCTGGGCGCATGCGCAGCTGTTAACTAAGAACGTTTATGTTAAGCTTTATTTAAATTATTTTATATTCCCATTAATAGTATTAATTCAGTAACTTCCTTTAAAAATTTTATATTAGTTAAATAAATCTATAAATCTTTAGATATTTAATGATAGTACACATACAACTTTTCAGGATTTAAAATCTTACTAAACCCTTAAAGAAATTCTACAAATATTTTTCATTAAAGACGGACTTTATAGCGAAACTAATAACTAAATCTTCACCGATGGTTTTTTATTTTTTGTATTAAAAATAAATTAAATGAGAGCACCCCGTAATAAAAGATTCAAAACTCGCATTCAAATGGATTTAAGTAGCTATAAAAATGGAAACCGAATACCATATTTCACGATTTTCGCACAGCAAAGTTTTTAGGCTTTCCATTGTGCGAAGTTAAGTGTTATTAATATCTGGAGCCCTGATGTTTTTACCGACCATAAAAAACAACGGCAAAAATGATGCCCATTACGGGTCGGCAAATGGGTCCATTTTATTTTTTTTCAAGACCAGAAATACCTGAATTTATTAAGCCCATAATGTATTCCCAATTCGGCGATAAATCAGGGCCATGAAGCGGTCTCCATTATTCCCCTAGGAAATATTTTAAACACCCAAATTAATAGACCAGTGCATAAATTAATTCGCCTTTCGCCCAGATGACACAAATACATACCATTCATGTAGATATTTGCGGCTCTCTGGCGAAGTTCAAGTTGAGGGTCAAGCGGGGCGCTCGCTAATGAGATTCGAGACCGCGAAAATAAAAACACTTACACACACGATCGACGAAAATTGAATTGGAAACTAGTTTTTGGCCAGAAAGCCAGAGAGCCAAAGAGCCAAAGAGCCAGAAAGCCAGAAAGTTGCATGCGCAGAAACAGAAACCGTGGCTGAAATGTGCCAAGCCGCAGACTTTGCATATATGCAAAGTGGGTTTCTAAAGCGAAACGGAGTCGGAGGCTTCGGCTTAGCTTCGATTTTAGCTCCGACTTTGGCCAGTTATAACACTGGACGTTGAACGCAGCAGCCTGCAACCTGCAAACAGCAACCAGCAACCAGCAACCAGCAACTTGCAACGTCACTCGGCCAGTTTCGCTTTCATTTGCTGCCGATGACGACGACGATGACGACTTCAGAGTCACATCCATCTCGCTGCGAGCGAAAGAAACAAAAAGAAAGGCTCGTGCCGGGGCAATCAAACTGGAAAATTGGAAAAACGGCGAGGAAATTTTATAAAGGCCCAATGATAGCACACTTAGTGCACAGTTGTCGCTCGGCCGCCGAACGCGAAAGTGAAAAGCTGCATTTCCCAGCGCGAGAGTAAAAGTGCAATGGCATTCAGGATTTATCCGGTGCTCCTCCTGTGTTTACACCTGAGCCAGGCCATCAAAGTGGAAGATGGGGCTCCTCCGAGCAGTACTGTGAGTCCTATAGCCTATAGGGTTTCCAAGCCGGAGCCCAAGCGACCGGAGAATCGAGTTCCAGCGCATCTGCAGGACATTCGTCCTGGCTATGTGGACGACGATGCGGGGGATGTGATTCGGATCATAGAGCCACCCCAGCATTTCCAGCAGCTGAAGAGGCTGCGCCACCGGCAACCAGGGGCGCCTCCAGTGGTTTGGGAGCAGCCTCGCAAGCTGGTGACCAACAGGGCAAAGGTTGTGGCCCCCGGCGATCTGCTGACCCAGGAAACTCAGCTTCAGGGCCACCTGAGCTCTCCCAACCAGCTGCAGATACCCGTGGAAATCCTGGCTTCAGTGAGGAAAACGGAGCGCTTACTGCAACGTCAGAGGCAAAAGGGACCGTTGGTGCGGCAGCGCCACATCCAAAGGCAGAGTCACACTTTGATTTCCCAGAAAAACCTCGAGCAGCAGCTCTACCATCACGGCCAGCAGCAAAGACTAAGGGCCGTGCTAAATCGCAATCAGGAGCACAAGAGGAACAAGAGGGTCAAGAGGGAGATCCCCGAGGGAGAAGCCAACAAGAGGCCGGGTCAATACGATGTGGCACAGGGCCTCAAGTTGGTGGCTCACATAGGAGACCTCCTGAAGAATGCCACCCTGTATTTGCCCGACGAAGGTGCCACCAACGAGGTCACCCCCTTCCCGAAGAGGTCAGCACCATCGCAGCAATGCAGCAACGCCACGAACTGCGACAGCCGGCGACGTCGCCAGAGATTATTTAAGCACCAGGCCAAGTCAGCGGAGCGGGAAAAATTTAAGGAGAGGCGGCGCCACTTCCGCAATGAGGCAACAACCACGACAACCGAAACAACGACCACGACCACGACCACTGCCAAATCACCGGCAACAGCTTCGAGTGTTTCCGGAACCCCGCTCGCCAGTCGCCTGCTGAATTCACGCAAATTCAAATCCAAATCGCCAAATAACCACTTTGGTCGCAGCGATGATTCCGTACTCTATGCGGATGTGATGACTAATATTCGCAATTTGTGGCAGGAGGACGACCTCCTGGCGGCGCCCAGGTTCGTTGCCCCCGGCGAGGTGGCCAACAACACAGACTACCGAGCCCTGGACGTCTACCTCAAGGAGCTGGATCATCTGGCCAAGAAGCTGCCCACTGTGGCCCCCATAACCGGACTCAATCGGGAGGAACTAGAGCGGGCCACGCCCACTCCCAGTTGGTATCTGATCAATGGCGAGGGAAGGATCTACGAGACCCGGCTGGATAATCAAACGAAGCCCTCTTCGACTCTCTTCCATCGGTTCCCCGATATGCCCGACAAGAGTCAGAATGTGTCCACATTGGACTGGGAGTGAATACTGGAAGTTATTCTGCTAATTTAGTTTTTATTAATTTATTTAGATGTAATAAAGAAATAGCAATGGAGCTGAGAAAAATTATTATTTTCTTTCAGTGGAATAGAGACAAAAAACTGGAAGCTAAGCCCTATTAAGGTTTTGAATAGAAAGAAATTCTGGGGGTTTTTTAGGGAGATTTGAAATTCAAATAGGATTAAGGAAATTACTTTATTAAAAACTTGTTTCAACGTTCAAATTTTAAGCCTATTCAGATTGGGGAATATAATGCTTTTTAATTTGAACATTTTTGATCGAGAATCTTCATTTTAATTCCAATAAATCTAGTACTTCTCCTACCAAACTACTTATTATTTTATTTATTCAAAAGTAATCGTACACTAGCCCTGTAAGTCTTCACCCAGCTCTTTCAATGCTACATCTACGAGGGATGGGGATTCTTGCTGGGCAGCCAAGCATTTAATTCTGCTAATTACAACGACTCTAGTCGCAGCCCAAGTCACAAGTTCTTGGCTAATGTGGCAATTTAGATAAGCCCAAGCCGAAAAGTGGCAATTAGCCCCGAGCTTGGACGGTCGGCGCTACGTGCGAAACGCATTGTGCGGAGCCCTGACCCCGCCTAACATGCACGCTTGTGAGAAGATTTTCGGGGCAATTAAATTGTTGGGGATGCGAGGGGACAGGAAAATCAAATGGCTCAGATGAAGCGGAAGAAAACACCTGACCTCTCCTCTGCTACGCGGGAAGTAGAACTCGCCCTCAGCCCAATTTCAGGTAATACGCATACGGTTTCGTGGCTAATTTTATGGGGATGCCAGCTTTTAGACGTTGGATGTTTTTGTGACAGACCACCGACCACATTTTCATTTCCACATTCGTTTTTGGCTACTCGCTGCTCTTTTTTATGGGATTAGAATGTTGTTCAGCCACTTTGACAAAGAATTATTTAATTTATAGAGCGTGTGTTAGTTTTTTATGATTATTATTGAGTGTGTTGGCGGGACGGCTGATAAATTAGAGTGGAACGATCGTAGGGAAGAGAAATCGCTCCATATTATGTAACCATAATATGTGTGCTTTTGAGAAATCTGAGGAAATTAGATGACTATTTTGAGTATGACTCTTGAATTTATGGATTTTAAATAAATAAAAAAGATTCTTTATGTAAAGGAAGAAAATACATATTAACTTGCACTCTCTTGAAATTTAACCTAAGGTTAAGCCATGGGCGGTCTAAGGAGTCCGAGGAAATCAAAGAACTTTGTCAGCCATTGCGCCACTCGTGGGCATCCCTGACTGCGCGCTGAGTTGTGTGACTTTTCAGCGAAAAGAAGTTAAGGCAAGAGAGGAAAAGGGAGCCACTGCCCATTGCGACATTGACCCCGCTGACACAGACAACAGACGACAGACAACAGAAGGTGGGCGGTAGGTGGCTGGCATACAGAGGCCAGAGTCAAGCGGCAGGAGGGCAAGAAAACAAGCAAACACAAGTTGGCCCAAAGCATTGTAATTAGCAGTCGGTCATGCAAGAAATTCATTGATACTCGGGGGATTTTTGGCGGAGCGCGGGCTGCTGCATTGTTAGAAGCACACGCAGTTTAGGTGGAATCGCCCAAATTGGAGGGGAAAAGCGTTTTCGCTTAGACAATTGTTTTGTCGCTGGGCATTGATGGCAACGGCGTTGCAAGAATCGCTTTTTGGCCATTATAAAAGCCCGCTGCACGCTCCCAGCGTCAGTCAGTCATTTGTTGTAAGCCCCGAGTGGCATTTCCACCGTCGACGTCTTTTGCTTAAAGGAAATCCGCAGTAAAACACCTCCTACAGAAATGTTCCAACCGAGATCCCTGTGCCTGCTGCTCGTTCTCGGCCTGCTGGCCCTGTTCTTGGGCGGATCCGAGGCCGTGCCACGTCCCCAGGAGGGTCGGGAGGAGGGCGGCGACCAGGAGCTGGCCGTGGAGGCGGAGGAGAAGGACCTGGAGGGAGCCGCTTCCTTTGGATATGGATACTACTCGTCGCCGTACTTGGGTGGATACTACGGTGGCGGCGGATATTGGCCGCACTACAGCGGTAGTTACTACGGAATTGGTAAGAATTATAAGCAATCTGGTCAATGATTTTGTTTAAAATCTAGAAGTTTCTAGAGCTTTGACTACCTATTTGCACATTTTTATTAAATTTTGATATTTAGTGATTTCATTTAGTGAAGATCACATAAAATTAAAGAATATCTTGAGTATTTAATTCTCTGTGAACCTCATCCACAGGCTATCCCTACTACGGTGGCTACTACGGATTGCATCACCACCATGGCCACTATGGACACTACTTCTAGGCGAGACTATCTACCGCCACAAAGATGAAAAAAAAGAAAGAAGAATCTTTTTCAGCCTCAGTAGAATTTTAGCGGCACCCAACTTTATCCAGCACTAGCTCGAGTAGAGAGAACTAAGTAGAGAAATAGAATTAGATTAGAGATAGCGTTAATAGCCGGCACTAGCCTCAATAGCCAGGCGATGCGTTCTTGACCGGATGGCCAACAGATTAATTGCACTGCCCCCTCGCGCAAGGATAATTGCTTCAATTAAGCAGCAAAACACACAAAAAAAAAGAGTACAACAAACCGAAACAGACAAACTGAATATTACATAAATAAATGTTATGATTTGTACAAATTAATGCCTGCGTGTTTGATGGCTACCGTTGATTGAATTTATTTTTATTTCGGACTCTGTGCGCTGGCTATTTTATGTCATCGTAAAAGCCGCTCCGAGAAGTCAATCACACGAGGCACCCAGCTAATTAGCAATGCAAATGGGGCCGCAAACATTTGTTTTATATCGTTGGCCTAATCTAATTAATAGGGGTTTTATTTCAGAAGCAAATTAACTGTACAAATTGCCAAGAACTGAGTCGTTAAAAGAGGCAGCATCGCACACGTACGGCAAGTAAGCGAAGCGGCGGATATACTCCCCGAGTTCAACGCGGCGTATGCGTAATTTATGAGTGGCTTACCATAAATCGCTTAAGACGAGCGGATCTCGCGGTTATTGTGTAAGCCAAGTGTCTCAAATTCTGAAAACCAATCCGCTGAATGCTGGCGATGCCCGAAACAATTTGTCTTGATCGGATTTTGACAGGCAACAATCGGATATTGGAAGTCAGACAGACGTCAAGTCAGAAAGGTCACGGAAGTGATGGACAATGGACAATGGACGATGGACACCCCGAAGATTAACGGCCGGCGGACGGCGAGAATGGTGCGACAATAATCGTTTGATTTCACGGAGAAACCTTTGCATGATTAAGCCAGACCAAAGGTCATTCGGTAGCCGAGAACCGAATTTCTGTTGACACTTTTCTTCTGTCGAAAACGAGAACGCTTTTGGACGCGCGTTCATATTCCGATGGCCAGCCTTAATAATAGCGTTAAATTGGCCATTAAAAGATCGTTTAGCATTTCATTGTTGATCTGAAGCGTGACCAGGCAGATAAATATTGCTTAAATATGATTATTATTTATTCATCAATCTGCTGATTTAGCCATCTCGGCAACATGACTCACTCGAGGTTCAAATTTCATTAAAAACGCGTCCGAATAGACGCAAAACTTGTTTTAATTAGACTGGGGAGACTTCTGTTTTTTTCTTGTTCCTTTTGTGGCTTAATAAATTAAGCCAGCTGACGCTAACGCCGACATTCATTGCACTTTCTCACAGTCGCCGACCGAGTTCTGGCTTCTCTAGACGATTCAGCCATAGACCAAAAAATATCAGCCAGATAATATGGCTAATTGATTATTTGTTTTGCTCAATTTTAACTATAATTCTTAGCATTTCGTGGAGTATTCGTACACCATTGATACATTGTTAAGAGGAAAAACCACTGGAATTCTCTTTCCATGGTCTTCATTGTTGCTGAGCTGAGTTATTGAATCTTGTGTGGTATTTAATTTGGGCAACGGGCACTCGAGTTCAAGTGCACGAAATGAGATAAGTAGAGCACAGTGGATTCAATATTAAAAGTCTTGAAACAATGAATTGAATTTAATGATGCTTTCGGGCTTATTGCAATCAAAGTTTTTTAATTTCTTTACCTATTTGATTTAGTTTTTTTGCAATATTTTTCCCCACATAAATTAATTCTTGTTTATATCTCCCACTAACCACTGTGCCCGCACTGATTTCTTTGGGATTACAAATAAAACCGAACTAGTAATTTGATTCGTATCCGAGTATTTGCTTATTCAGCCATGCGTGGGCAGCTTTATATCTCAATTAGATGCTAAGGCGATCATCATTAGCGGACCATGGGGCGACTGCATTCAAAATGCACTCAGCACTTGATACGATAATAATTTCAGTATTGTAAATTATCAATCTATATGCCGAAGGCATTAAGGCCCCGTCAGCGAGACGGCTTAAAGGTGTCGCAATCTCTCTGGCTTCAGCAGCCGCGCTGAGAAGTTCCTGCTGCGACAGGTTCGTGTCTTAAGTCTTTCGTCTGGCGTGGAATTATCATGTCAGGCACGTCGCATTTGCGGTCGGGCAACTATCCCCATCCGCAATCTTGTGGCAGTCCCGATTCGATTGTTCCTTGCCACCAAGGTCGCGGGGATTTGGACGATCTTGAACCCTATAGAGCTGTACACAAAGAAAAAATACCTATCATTTGTTCTTCTTTAAAAAAAATAAGTTCAAATATAATTATACAAAAAATAAAAATATATTTTTATAAATAATTTATAAAATTTACATCTTAACTTAACATAACTCTGCAATTTTGAAGCCTGCTTGAACAGTAATTAACATGCTTACATTATTTTTTGTCTCATGAACTTTAATGCTTACAAACTTTAATTTTAGGTTATATTTGTATTTCTGATAGTTTTGTCTTAGCTTAAATAATCTGTTAAGATCTATTACAACATTTTATTTTCTATATTTATATTATTGTTAGTAAAGTGATTTGATACATTTTTGTATGATCACTTAATGACAGCTAGCGCACATATCACTTTCAAAAATTAGTTCAAATTTGCATTTCTCAAAATTTCACTCTTTTTCCGTGCATTCATCCTGTTGTTGGCCCTCGAAATTGGCCATTGAACCTGCATCAAAACTTGTTTTCCCTCGGCTTCTGATAGCGTTTTGTGGCAGCTGCTGGCCTGGCATTTGTGGTTAAGAGTCGAGGCGACTTAAAAGCGAACAAGGGGGACTTGGCCGGATTGTAATGGTAAACATTTTGCATACCAAAGGCATTAAAATCTTTTGGCTTTGACCTTGCCCAGCGCTCGCGTAGGTGAATAGAGCACCGCAGGGAGCTGGGACTGTTTCTGTTTCGGATACAGTCTCAGTTGGAGTCTCAGTTTCTTTGCATTAATGTGTGTGGCATGCTCGACTTGGCAAGCGGCAAGGGCAATCAATTGTGGCAGACACGGCGGAGAGTCCGCTCCAAATGCAACCGACCAGAAACGCGCCCGAATAAAGAGAATAAGCGCGTATCTGTGTCTGCTCGTTATTTAATTCCCAGTCAAGCTCCTTAATTAGCTGTTAACTTCCGCAACATTTGCGCCAAAGAATGCTTGTCTTGCCAAAAAAAAAATGGAAAAAAAACTGAGAGATATAGCCAACTCCCAGCCATATAGTATCTAGATATCCATTTATTCGCTGTGGGTGCGTTCACTGGCTGAAAGTGATTTATGAACGCCGAGTTCCATAAATATTTACGGCAATTGTTTCGACTTCGATTTGGCAGGCCAGTTTAGGCTTTAATTAAGCGCCGTTCAGTTCAGCCCGAACTCCAAATCAAAAGTTTCCATTAGCTGCAGCCAAGTGCTGACAGGAAGTTCTCATCTCGGTTCTAGCCATGAATTATGACCAAGTTTGTCTGTCGGCCAGCGGGCGAAGCGAAGCGATTTAGAAAGGCGAAATCCTGTGCTCCTAAGGTCACCTTCTGCCGAGAACCCGTTCCCAGTCACTTCCTCCTTTGTAACAGGATCGTTGTCGGATTCTGGCTCGGATTCCCCTCCATGTGCTGGCCATTAAGTGCGATTCTGGTTCTCAACCCCAGCGACCTTGGGACGAGAGTGCAAAAAATCCGTTCAGATGCTCCCATGCCTCGCATCTCGATCTCTGTGTAGGCTGCAATTAAGCTGAACTTGTTATGGTCGCCGGTTTCACTTCAGTTTACTCACCGCCAGTCGCCGGCTTTACGACCGACAAAAATGTGTTTAACGAAAAACGAACCGACGACGCCCCAGTCAAGCATCCATCCATCTCCATCTCCCCTCACTTTCAGCTAATCGCCCCGAAATTTGTTATAAATTTGTCAGTTAAATTCATTACATCAATTGGATCCATTGTCACAAACGTAATTAGATATTGATGAATGGACCTTTGTGGGTGGTTCCCTTTAGCAGGCGGGGTATTCGAACTTATGCAGGAAATTGGTACAAAATGTAGGGAAATTTTCTGATGTAGGTGCCTGGAATTTAAGGAATTTGTCGTGGATGTTTTTCCATATTTTAGAGATACATATATTAATCATTATTTGGTTTAACTTGAAGTGTACTTAAATAAATTCCTGTGACACCCACATATGTATATTTTTATTCGAATTGCGTGGGTAGATATTCTACAATACTCTCAGAAAAACCAACATTATTTTTCAAGAGTTTTAAATATTTAGTTATTTATTTAACAAAGCATTGATAACCCTCTTAATCTCTTTAAAAATTATTCAAAATGTGAAATGTTTTATTTACATTTATATTCAACCTTCAAGTAAAAGAGTAACGTATTTAACACATGTGCTGAACCCTCAAAATATTTGGAACCCTAAATTTAATTAGTTCGGTCTTGTGACATATATCTTTTGATAAACACTTGCGGGCTATCTCATCGATGGAATCAAAGACACTTCTCATTTTAGAGTATGACAAACTGCGCCTTCTCAGGTTTTACTTTCATTTGTCATATTTGATTGTTTATTTATTTGTGAGTGTTTTGTATCAGTTCGATTTATACAAGTGCTAAAGCGCCCGGAGGTTTAATGAACTGTTGGCGGATTTGTTTTGGGTGAAAACCATTGAGGCTGAATCACCTGCTGATTATTATTATTTATTTAATTTTTGCTGCCTTCGTTGGTTGTTGGTTTTATGAGCGTTTACCTTGCGGTCGTCGGTGGCGAATCATTTGTATGCCATGGGCGAAATTGTCGCAGCGAAATGCATAAAAACTTCGGATGGCTTTATATTATTTATGGCACGAGTCCAGGGAATTTTAACCAGGTTCTAGTCACATCCTAGTGGGAAGTGCTGTAATAAAGCATGCATATATTTTCTGCTGATTTATTGTCTTATTTTGTTCACCCGAGTTCAGAGCAGCCAAATGTGTGCAATCAAAAGCTTAGCATTCTTGAGTGTTTTTTCGCATTTACGGAGATGCTAAAAAGCAGTTATGGGATCTTAGTTTTTGCTTAGTTTTTAGTGCTAAGCGGATTAGGCGAATAGAGATTCTAGTTCTACGACGGAAACTCTACGATCATCTCTGCTCCAGCTCCGTAGTTTTTAATTATCGGCTGGCAATAAACGATCTCGGCTTCAGTTCAAGTCGTTAATGGCATTTCATTATGAGCGCTGTGCGGCTGAAAAACATAGTTTTGAAAGTTGAAATACTTGAGTCGAATCAAATGGCTGTTGTACACACCGCATCTTGTACGGGCAATCTTCCGGTTTTCGTTCGATTTATGATTATTATTAATAATTGAATTTCTATTTGTTCGACGAGCAGCGAACATAGACCAGCATCTTTCCGCGGCTTTGTTTCGCTCGCAGGGTTTAAGGTTCTTTTTTTGTATTTAGAGCTTAATTTAATGGAATCAACAATGGAGACCGTTGGTTGATCGATTGTCTAATTTGTCAGCCAAAGGATTAGTACGAAGATCAACATTAATAAGCCATTAAAAGCGGCACGAACAAGGTTTCCCCCTCTCACCTCGCTCGACCTCATCCACAAAGGGTGCAGTTCCGCTTGATTGATGAAACCGAAGCTATCGGACCGCTTTTCACACTTTTGGCCAGCTCCACTTCTACTTCTGCCTCATTTCCCCTGATAGTTTATAGACGGCCATTTGAGGTCATTCAACAGCCCAAATAAAAGCAAAATGAAACCGCTTTAAGCTTCGATTTTGGGGGGTTCTTTTTGCACTGCGATCGATATTTGATTTTTGGAAATTCAAGGCCATCGCATCTCAGCTCACTTCAAACGGTAGCAAAACTGCAAGGCGAAGCTACCAAAGTATTTTGGCACGCTCGCGATGAAAAGAGGAGGTTTTTAAGAGGTTCGGTGGGTAATGATAGAGTTTAGTTTGAAATGACAGTGCGTTTTAAAATAATAAGGTATTTAAATAAATTTTATTTAACGTTTTGGCTTTCTTTAAATAAACATTTAATTTTACGTGCATCTTATTTAAAGCTCAAAATTTGCCATAATTGTTTATTTTATATTTTCGTCATTCGGCGAAATGCTTAAATTTAATTAACATGAACTTGTAAATCATGAGCTCAAAGTATATGGCATTAAGTCTTGAAAGTCTAACTGGAAGTCGTTAGAAAGTTTAATTATGCTGAGTTCATTTTTGGCAACCTGTATGTCGAAATTAAAAGTTAATAAAAAATCAAAATTTAGAAGTCACATTTAATCAAATGTAGATAAGCAAAGATGCATAGATCATTATTTTCAGTTCCTTATAAGAAATCCAATTGCAAGAAAACCGCTTTTAGCTTTCTCTTAATTGGTTTTTCCAACTAGAGTCCCATTCATCTGTTCCTTTTTTTCGTATCTGTATACATTTTCTTATTTTCCTTATTTTCTTGTCCAAGCTATCTGTAACTGCTCAAGGTCATGCCATTGCTATTTTTGGCGCATAATGATGGCAATTTGTAAGCCAATTTTCGTGCTTCTTCTGCAGCTGGCAATGCGCAAACTCCCAGTTAGTCTTAGACCGCCTTAAGTTAGACTGGGCGGAGCTTCGAGATCGATTAGCACCCTGAAGTCTGGCTAATTGTGGGCACGCACGAAGCCCAGCTCTAGTTCCGAATTCCACTACAGGTGGTCTCTGCAAGCTCACCTCAGGTGCAGAGAGAGAAAATAATATGAATATATTAAGAAAGTTCACTTTTTATAAACATTTTTGAATATTTTTAAAGTTTATATTTTTATTGTTAATTAAATTTAATTAAATCATATTATATAATTTATTATTTATTATTTTAAGATATAGATTATAGTATATTACAGAATAAATATTTATGTTGTATCCATTGATGATTTCCTCAATTCATTGAGCCTAGAAGCAGTTGGGAACTCTAGCATCTATACAGTTTTTATTATTTTAGATATTCTGGAACACCTAAAAGATATCTTAGTAATTAATCTGAATGATATTACAGTAACTTAAGAACCAAATCAACCTGATTCAAGTTCCAATCTATCATCAGTTAAGAACTTTATTTTCTTTCTCTGTGGGATCGCTCACCTGGCTGTGGCTGCACTGCGCATGCGTGGCGAAGCGACAGAGGCAAAGGCAGAGGCAGAGGCGGCGGGTGCCGAGCGTCGCCTTCGTCGGCGGTCTTCGGCTGCGGCAGCGGTCGCTCTTATAAATACGCCGGGCGTCGGCGCAGTTTTTGTTATTTGAACTTCAAATCTGCTCGAGTTCGCTTCGTCGCTGGCGACACGCGCGCGTTTTCCTAGCGATTTTGGCCGCCTGAACGCGGCTCTAAAGATTTAGTCGATTTAGTGTGTGTTGTCGCTTACAAGTGGGTAGCTGTTGCCATAAACAGAGTGACTTCTATATGGAACACTCGCTCGGATGTAAATAAATGATCGAAAATGTATATTTTAGGTGCTGACGCAAGTGCTGAAAGTTTCAAGTTGATCCGTGGAATATCGGTGTTGCATCACGAATCGAGAATGAAGATGGTGAGTGGCAGTGCGAACCGAGTGCCGACGAATGAGCCAAAATAGCTGAACAATCAGGTCATAATCGTAACTAGAATCCCAGAGAATTCACACTTTTTTCTGAGGGTGCAGTTGCCAGTTGCAGGCCGCAGGTTGCAGGTTGCAGTTGCAGCTGGCCCGCTGGCAAAGGCAAAGGCAAAGGCATCCCATGAGTTGTCTGTCAAACAAAATTGCCCAACGCCAAGAGTTTCTAAAAAGCGACAGCGTCGAAAAACAAACAAACTAACAGAAACTCCGGCGACGCTGAACAGCCAGCGGAGGAGTAGGAGTCGCATGGTAAATTTGCATAAATGGCGCTACAATTGAGGAAAATCGGTACAAGTACAAATAAAATAACAGAAAACAGCTGGCAGCAGTCATCAGTCAGAGACGAAGACCGAGACATACACGCAAAACAAAAATATAACATTTTCAAGTGGTTATTAAAAGCTTAAAGGAGGCTATCAGCTTTTAGAAAATAATCAAAAATAGTTACCACAGGATATTTATCGCCTAATTGGTAAAACGAGATCAAAAATGTATTCTACTTTTCCTTAAATTTCTTACTTTGATGGTCTTTTAAACAATGTTAAAAAATACATTTTATCAAGTCAGGATAATACATTTTATTAAGTCCAATTCGGTTCGTACCTTATGTTTGCCTCTAATAGGGAAAGGCTCTACCCAGATTCTAATTTCATATTGCAATCACATAACATAAAATATTAATTAACTCCTTTGATTTAGTTAGAACTTTTGATCTGAATTAATTTTGGTTTACTTAAACTTCGTAACTTCAAAGCTATCCGTAAAAATAGTTATTCATTGTTAGATGTAAATTAGATTGCCATAAATTTAACCAGACAGAACAAAGCGCACTAAAAATTGTAGGCAGATGTGGAATAAATTTCCCCAGGAATAACTTAAAGAAAAGATGACACATCCGTGAGAACTTAATTTACTTTTTAATGATTTATTGCTTGCTCTGTTTCGAGCGATTTTGTAATGGAAAAACTCCGAATTGATCTCAAATTTTTTTCCCGTGCAGACCTGCCGCAACGGCAACTGCATTGGGTGACTCGACCGAGTCCCCTCCGAATCTCCGCCAATGACTGACTCACTCGAGGGCGACTCCAAGCGTCTCCGCTTTGCGACCGGAAGCGCTCATAACACAGTGATCTTCACGCATGCGCGTGTTCTTGGCCATTTCAAGAGCGGTGGCCCAAAGGCCCAAGGGGGCCAGCAGATTTGGCAACCACCCAGTGGCCTCAAGCCTTGGTTAACCTGAGCTTTGGCTGACGCTTGAATGAGTCAATGGGCAGCAGAACGCGGGCCAGTGTTGAGCAACCGCAATTAACGCCGAGCACAAACCGTAGAAACTGATTTCCCCCAAGGTCGTCACACCACATATAAATAGATGTGCTGGCGCTGGCGCTGGCTTTATGGCATTTCACACGCCTCAATTGTGACAATTAACGCCCCCCAGTTGGCGGCACTTGTCGCCCGGATTGCCTAAGGTTTTGTCTCCGTTTCTTCTCGATGTTTTTGTCTCAAACCGAGGAAAATGACTCGACATGATTTGGGCAGATTCTTGAAAAGGCGGCACACCTCGCGCTGCACAACCTCACCCACTTTACACACACATTTTTTCTCATTTTATTTCGAGAATTATGCGCCGTTCGAGATGACGCCGCACATTCGGTTTGCTCGGCATTTTGTAATGGGTGCTTTAATTGCGGGCTTGTAAGCTCACGAGAGCCATGAAGAAACATTCAATTAAGGTCAACAGGAAAACGGATATGTATCTCTTAATTCGCGCGGGCCATGTTTAATTGGGATTACCAAAAAGTCCGCCGGATTACCTACTTTGGACCGTTCGTTCTAAATGAATATTAAAGCGGAGAGTCCGACTCCGCCCCGAGAATTATTCATGTTATGCGACACCTGAGTCAGTGCCATAAAAAACATTTCAACACAAAAACTTAATTGGGTTCTGACTTTAATGGACATACACATATCAACGCGAGTTGTCAACTAATAACGAAATAAAAACACACGAAATAAGCACAGAAAGATACATTATTTTCGGACCGAGTCAGAACTAGTTTCGATTCTTGCCACAAGTCGAAGGAAGATTGGCAAATCCGCCCGAGAGTTTAAGGCCCGACAGCTGACAAGCCGCTTGAGTGAGACGAGTGGCATTTTTCCATAACAATTAATCAGCCAAGAGTTTGGGGGCAAAAAAACAACCTGAAACACCTGAAGAATCATAAATCCGTAAGAACATTGCGTGGGAGGCTCTAAACTATTTCCATTTTGATTGAGATGATCTCTAGCGGCTTTGTCTCGTTTTTGTTTCTGTTATTATATAACTTTTGGCATTGTCTCGATTCAATTAAGGTTTCATTTTAATGACCAGTCTTTAACGACTCGCCGTCTTGAAGCGCACTCGTAGAAGCCGTTTGAGATGAAGTTTATTTTTAGTTTTATTTTCTTGGCAAATTTATGTGTTTCAATTTGGGAAATGGAATTCCGGGTTCCAAAGATTGCACAGAGCTGCTGTTATCTTGGGCTCAATTAGTGCGCGGTTGATTTGATAGTTTTCTTATTTACATAAAGCCCAGGCGGCGACTGGAGGGATTTCCAAAACTAATTAGATTTTAGCATCTTCGCGGGTTTATCGAACCGAACCGGTCGGCGTGACTCCGGTGTTTTGATCGCCACGAGGCCATTCACACCTGCCGACTATTTAGAACATTTCTAGGCGGCTCTCAGTTCGACAGTGTCGAGTGGCAGATGCGTCGACCTTGAGTCTGCTAACTCATATTTTTCGAGTCATCAGCACTTAAAATGCAACCACATGCGGGCCGGGTCTCCGCCTCTGGAAATAATCAATCAAGCGCAGGCAATTAGCGCGCAAAAATGCGTTTAATTTGACTCAATCAATAATGTGCGTGGAGAGCCTTCGCCGAAGGTGGCCTAATTGGGCCGCCAGCCTCGTGGCGAATTCCTTTGGCCAAAAGCCGGTGGTGTCAATCGCTGACACAGCCATTTGCCAAATTGTCGAGCCTTAATTATATGCGGAAATTTTCGACGCCGCCTCGACACTGAAAATCGCCATAAACGGCCGAGGCCCACGTAGATATCGTCCGTCACTCCGCTAAATACGCAGATATAGATATATTTATATATAGATATAAAAATAAATGTCCGAGACTCTGATTTAAGACCATTAGGGTTTTCGCCAGCCAATCACTAAGTGATATCTCTCTCTGTTTCTCCGCAGCCACTCGGTGTGCTTAGTCTGGCTTTGATCGCCCTAAGCCAGAGCTACCTAGCCGGGGCCCAGGTAAGTGGAGCCGCTTGGAAGACCATCAATCTGGACGCGATTAGCTAATTGACTCTTCCGCAGGGCTACGACTATCCCCAGCCCAAGGTGCCCTTCACCGACGGCTACTCCTACCCGCAGCCAGCAATCCCCTTCCCGCCGCCGCCAGCCCCCAAAGCGGTGGTGTCCAGCGGCTACTCCTACCCGCAGCCATCGATTCCCTTCCCGCCGGAGCAGCCCAAGTACCGGCCGCCAGTGCAGCAGATCATTCCGCAGGAGCCCAAGCTGGTCAGCAGTGGATACTCCTACCCCAAGCCGGCGGTTCCCTTCCCTCCGCCCACGCAGCCGCCGCAGATCAGGGTGACCTCGGGCTACTCCTACCCCACGCCCTCGATCCCCTTCCCGCCGCCGCCGCAGCCCAAGCAGCAGGGATACGACTACCCCAAGCCCGCCGTTCCGTTCCCACCACCGACGAACCCACCACAGAAGTACCTGCCGCCCACGAATCCGCCACCACAGCCCAAGTCGGGCTACGACTACCCGAAGCCAGCCATTCCGTTCCCACCGCCCACGGCGCCGCCACAGAAGTACTTGCCGCCTGTGACCACCACTCCTGCTCCCCCACCACCGAAGTACCTGCCCCCTCCGCAGGTGAAGCAGGGATACGATTACCCCAAGCCAGCCATTCCATTCCCACCTCCAGCTCCCACCAAGTACCTGCCGCCCGTGGTGCCCACCACTCCACCCGCGCCCAAGTACATTCCCCCACCCACTCCAGCCTACATTCCCCCGCCGCAGCCCAAGTCGGGCTACGACTATCCCAAGCCCGCCGTTCCATTCCCGCCACCCACGAACCCACCACAGAAGTATCTGCCGCCCACTAACCCACCACCGCAGCCTAAGTCCGGCTATGACTATCCCAAGCCCGCCATTCCGTTCCGACCACCAACGGCGCCGCCACAGAAGTACTTGCCTCCTGTGACCACCACTGCTGCCCCTCCACCACCACCGCCACCAAAGTACCTGCCTCCTCCCCAGGTGAAGCAGGGATACGATTACCCTAAGTCCGCCGTTCCCTTTCCACCACCCACGAACCCACCACAGAAGTACCTGCCACCTGTCGTGGTCACACTTCCACCACAGCCCAAATACTTGCCGCCTGTGAAGCCCACAAGCCCGCCTCAGCCCAAGTACTTGCCTCCTCCCCAGGCCAAGTCGGGCTATGACTATCCCAAACCCGCCATTCCGTTCCCACCACCCACGAACCCACCACAAAAGTATCTGCCACCTGTTGTGGTTACACTTCCACCACAGCCCAAGTACTTGCCGCCTGTGAAGCCCACGAATCCACCACAGCCCAAGTATCTGCCGCCTCCGCAGCCCAAGTCGGGATATGATTATCCCAAGCCCGCGATTCCCTTTCCCCCACCGACGGCTCCTCCGCAGAAGTATCTGCCTCCTGTGACCACGACTCCGGCTCCGGTTACGAAGTACCTGCCGCCACCAACGAATCCCCCAACGCCCAAGTACTTGCCCCCTCCTCAAGTGAAGCAGGGCTACGACTATCCCAAGCCCGCGATTCCATTCCCACCACCCACGGCTCCTCCGCAGAAGTACCTGCCTCCTGTGACCACCACTCCTGCTCCCCCACCGCCACCGCCTACACCGACGTACCTGCCGCCTCCTCAGGTGAAGCAGGGCTACGACTATCCCAAGCCCGCCATTCCCTTCCCACCACCCACGAATCCCCCGCAGAAGTACCTGCCCCCCGTCGTGCCCACCAGTCCGCCCACCCCCAAGTACCTTCCTCCTCCTCAGGTGAAACAGGGATACGACTATCCCAAGCCAGTCATCCCATTCCCGCCGCCCGCACCCAAGGTCGATGGCTACTCCTACCCGAAGCCGGCGATCGCCTTCGACTTTTAAATCCTGATTCCTGAATCCCAGAATCCAGAATCCCGACTCCCGATCCCTTCATTCCCCGCCCGGCCACTCATCACTGATTAAATGACACAATTGCCTCTGTGTGCGCATAGTGATCCTTAGGAACGTACGAAATTGAATAATTGTAGTTAACTGTAATAATTTAATGTAATACCTATTTTTAATGATGTACCGGGGATCTTGCCTGCGGACTCTCCAATCGAACTTAGTCATTAAAATATGTTTATTAAATTTATGTTTTAACGATTACGCGATGCTGCCGAATTAAAACGACAATGTGAATATTTGTAATGGATTTTTCATTTGAATTGTCAAGGGAGGATGGAACATACTATAAAATTTATATTTGTAAGCCAGTTTGTGAAATTTTTTAATTGGTTCACAGTATATCAGAGATACAGTTTCCAAAGCACCTGAAAGAATGACTGAATATTAAAAGAATAAAGAACACAGAAGAATACCCACATAAAAGGGAATCTGAAGAGACAAAAGAACCAGTCTTGAAAGGCATCTGAGCAATATAAAAGGAACATGAGTATACGATATGATCTCAACCATTTAATGACATCTCAAGGACTCCCAGATGATTGTCCAAGGCCTTAAGCCGTCAGACTGTCTGATCAGGATATGAAAAATGTAAAAATATATATCTTCGGTCAGCTTAAGAGGTGAACAAAGAAATTAAAGTATGAACCGTACGGATTCAAAAGTATCTGTATAAATTTAGCCAGAAAAAAAATGAAATCAGCCAATTTCAAAATAAACCATATCCCCTAAAAACCAGTTCAAAGAAACATCCTGTTGCTGTCACGATTAAAATATTAATAACTCAGCTGGTTATCGGCAGCTATAAACACAAAACGTTGAGAAGTACAAATAATATCACGCTTTAAAACAAATGAGCTGGTTAATTTCCGGCGTGCATTAAGTGAAATGTAGCTTGTTAAGGCAGAACTTGCATCAGGCACTGGTATCTGAAAGATATTATAGACGTGCCCGAAAGTAGGCAAGGAATTGAGCAGCTTTTCAAGGGCGAGGGGCATGTGGGTATCCGAAGCGAATTAGGAGAGAAATACATTCAGCTGTGGTACATTTTAATCAGGTTAAGACCCTCGGCTATATACTGGCCTTGGTGGTAGACCCTAATCGTACCGCTCGCCGGAAAGTTATTTTTCTAAGCAGAGATAGAAGTTAAGACATCAGTTTAACTTATTTAATAAAAGAATATAAGTTTATCACCAATACGATATTAATAAAAGGAAAGGAAGCATACCTTGCAGTTATATAAATTAGTAAGTGTAAGTAATAATAATTATAATATAATAATAAATAATTATAATATATAATTATAATTTTTAAAGACTCTGTTTAGTTTCAGTGATATTTATAATTTTGAAATTTACGAACTTTGTACTTAGAGTTGAAACAAAAATCAATGGAACATTGATGATTTCGCCTCAACTGTTTTTTAGGCCAAGGACATATAAAGGACCTTGTACAACAATTCCGTAATTCTGAAACCATTAAAAATTGCCGTATCTCGAAGTATATGAATCTATGTTGGAAAAATATAAAGATTTTATTCTAAGAATAAGATGTGATGGTCCGACACAGCCCGTTCCGACAGACATAATGAAACTTTGCAGTTTTTGCTTGTTTCTATTGCAGGTAGTAGCAATAGAAATAAGAAAAAACTGCAGGTAGTAGCAATAGAAACGAGCAAAAACTTCAAAGTTTCATTAGGATAGTTCTGAGGCTGAGAGACTATTTTGTGTAAAAACGGATCGACGGACAGCCGGACAGACTGACAGACGTTTGCGTTGCAAACTTGCAAAATTTTGGAAATTATCTCTGCCGGGAGGAATTATCTCCGCCGGGAAAAATTATCTCCGCCAGCCAAAATGTTCTCCCATCATTTAGAAATTAAATTATTGTAGGTATAAATACTCTATCTATTAAAATACAGAAATATTCACGTACAAATTTTAAACGTATAATTGAAATATTCCTCTCGTTCATACAATTCGTTTAGCTCTGCAATGACCCACCATGTGTTATAAATATGAAACCCTTACCAGGGCAGTAGTTTGGGTAGTTAACACCCATCCATGGCCAACGAGCCAGAGCCGGAAATCAGGAGTGTGCCAACATACTACCAAATACCATTTCACCCAGAAAACAAAGAAGACATTGCCAAGTAAAATAATACTCACATACTCTGGAGCTAAATGAATTTAGCTAAGCTTGGTAGCCGGCAAGTATGCAATAATCTCCGAGTCCAAAAAGCATGCTGCAGAAATAGCAGACTCAACGACTTTGAACTTGAAGCGACGACAATGCACTTGCCGAAATAAAATTAATTTGGAATCATTAAACGGGTTTCCGCATCTCGACCTGAACTAGTTTTTTGCTCAACAGCGGGCTTGCCTCCGCTTGACGACAGCTCACTTAATAATCACCGGATTTAATAGTCTAAACTTTTTACTTTATTATACGGTTTCGTTCTTAAACAAATAAGTGTGCTACCATTGGAGCATCCGTGTTTCCTGTTTCTTGAATATTCACAAGCCAATGGAATATTTCATAATATTCAATCTATGAGTAATACTCACTTGATAATGGCCAGCTTAAGTGGAGTAAGCATTTATTAATAGATGTTTTGTGAATATTCATCGAGTTGATTTCTATGAGGGCTCTTCCCCCCCCCATTTTTAATTATATATTAATTATTTTAAACCCATTTGAACCTGATATTTGTCAGCTTTTATAGAGTCAACGTTTTAATATATATTTATCCCTGATTCCTGTTTCCAGAATATTATTAAAGACACTGGCGGTGGGCGTATTTTTCAATAATTTTATTTATGACTTTCTCAATTTTCGTTCCCTAACAATTTCGGTTCGAGTGACCGATAAACCCGATGACCAAAAGACAGGATTTGGTTCGGTTTGCCGGGGTGCAGCCTCAACGGCGGAGCCGTCTAGTAACGGTGGCGGCGGATGACGCGACGACGCTGGGTCTTGTAGCGGTATCCATCGTTGGAGGAGAAGGTGTGAGCGGGCTCGGAAGCGGCGGTCTCGTAGCTCTCAGCGGGGGCGGAGTAGCTCTCGGCGGGGGCGGAGTAGCTCTGGGCAGGAGCGGAGTAAGACACAGCCGGGGCTGAAGCGGCAGCGGTGTAGGTCTGGGCAGGAGCGGAGTAGCTCTGGGCAGGAGCGGCGTAGGACACAGCTGGGGCGGAGGCGGCAACCGAGTAGCTCTGGGCGGGAGCGGAGTAGCTCTGGGCGGGAGCGGAGTAGGAAACAGCCGGGGCAGAAGCAGCAGCGGTGTAGCTCGGGGCCGGAGCAGAGTAGACTGGAGCCGGGGCAGAGGCTGCTGGGGGCAGGTACTCGTTGGAGGGCAGGTGGCTCACGTCACGACGGTGACGGCGGAGCACCACACGCTTGTGGGTCTTGTAGCGGTATCCATCGTTGGAGGAGAAGGAGTGGGCGGGCGCCGAAGCAGCGGTCTCGTAGCTCTCAGCGGGGGCGGAGTAGCTCTGGGCAGGAGCGGAGTAGGACACAGCTGGGGCGGAAGCGGCAGCCTGGTAGGTGGAGGGAGCGCTGTAAGCGGCAGCAGGGGCGGCGTAGGACACAGCCGGGGCAGAGGCAGCCGGGGCGGGGGCAGAGTAGACTGGAGCAGGGGCAGAGGCTGCTGGGGGCAGGTACTCACTGCTGGGGGCGGAGGCGGCTCCCTGGACGGGGGGCAGGTACTCGCTGGACAGGTGGCTCACATCACGACGGTGGCGACGCAGCACGACGCGCTTCTGGGTCTTGTAGCGGTATCCATCGCTGGAGGAGAAGGTGTGGGCGGGCTCGGAGGCGGCGGTCTCGTAGCTCTCAGCGGGGGCGGAGTAGCTCTGGGCGGGAGCGGAGTAGGACACAGCTGGGGCGGAAGCGGCGGCGGTGTAGGTCTGGGCGGGAGCGGAGTAGCTCTGGGCAGGAGCGGCGTAGGACACAGCAGGAGCCGAGGCAGCAACCGAGTAGCTCTGGGCGGGAGCAGCGTAGCTCTGGGCAGGAGCAGAGTAGGACACAGCTGGGGCAGAAGCGGCAGCAGTGTAAGTCTGGGCGGGAGCAGAGTAGCTCTGGGCAGGGGCGGCGTAGGACACAGCTGGAGCCGAGGCAGCAGCGGTGTAGGTGGCAGCGGGAGCAGAGTAGCTCTGGGCAGGAGCGGCGTAAGACACAGCTGGGGCAGAAGCGGCAGCGGTGTAGGTGGCAGCTGGGGCGGAGTAGGAGGGAGCAGGAGCAGAAGCAGCCACCGAGTAGCTGGCCTCAGCAGGAGCCGAGTAGGAGGCCACCGGAGCCGAGGCGGCGTGGTTGGGCGGCAGGTACTGGTTGGAGGGCAGGTGGCTCACGTCGGCGGCCACGGCGGCTACGAGGGCGCAGATCAGCAGGAGTTTCTGCGGAGACAGAGACAGAGAGAGAGAGCGGAGTTAGTTGGTATCCTGGTGGGCAGGTGAGAGATCCCGGCAAGTACCATGGTGCTGGGTGCTCGGCTGTCCAGTTGATCGGAGAATGCAAATGGAAGTGATGCTCTGGCCAATGTTCTGCCGCTTATTTATATGATTCTAATCACCGGCCTGCGGCAGGAAATTTGCATTTGGCTCTTTAATTTATGAATTTGTATTTAGTGACACCGCCAAAACATATCCATTATAGTTTTTGCAATCAGGTTTGCAACGGGTTTTCGGCCACAGCATGAGAGCCGGCGCAGGGGGAGCCCCCCTGCCACTGGCCAGCAGTTAATACCTTTAAAACCTACTCTGGTAATACCTATTGGCCGGGCCGGGCCAAGATCAGGTTCCATTGTCCCCCCAGCCGCACTCACTCAATTTCTCCCAGGCCAGCGCGTGCCGATTCTGATCCATTCCAGCTCAATTTGCTTAATTACCGATAATTATACCTTATACTTTTGGCTAATCAAGCGGGAGTTAATCGAGTGCCATGAGTCGGGACAATAAAAGCAGATGGGCTGGCCGGGCGGGCTGCCGATCGGAGAAATCTTATTCAGTTCGGTACAAAGGCGAAATGACTGCCGAAAAAGGCAATCAAATTGCGGAAATAAATCACGAACTCAATGCCGAAACAATAGCTCTGACTGTCCGAGCCGATAGTATGTCAAAGCCTGAATGAAAACTGGAAATAAAAAGCACTGAATACACTTTTGAAAGAGATGGTGATTGAACAGATCAAGTCCAAAGAAGCCATAACATACAGAAGTGAATCAATGTCGGATATTAAGTCTTCATAATCAAATATAGTTCATATTTTCAGTCCTTGCCACTTCTGTCTATGCATTCAAGCTAATTATTGAAAGATTCAAGCTTAAGTTATTATTTTATGAACCAACACAAGTACGCTTGATTATAGCAAGTGAACAATTAGTTTGTTATTTAGTTTTAGTTAAATACATAAGTTAAATAAACCTTGGAATCCTGAAAAATCTCAGAAATATATTGCTTATAGCCCCAACATATAGAACAAATCCATAAAAATTACTATAGATTTGGGCGGAGGTATTGATACTAGCCGATATTTGCTATTAAAATAAATAAATAATATATTAGGATCTTAAGAATAGGTAATAAAAATTATTCAATGGTAATTGGTACTGGTGACTGGATCGCTGGATCAACAGCGAGTATCAGAGAATGAAGGGTATTTGTTGACTTCACTTTAGTTAACAAATTTTAGCAAAGCATACTTTCCAACGGAATATATATACCCGTAGTCAGAGAGGTAGAGCGTCAAGCATGCTTGGTCTTTTTAAGATGAGTGTGCGGAAGCATTGAGAGAAATAGATTTGAAATTAATTCGATTATAGACCAAGTTTACATTATTTGGCATCTGTGGTGGCTAAGTCTATGTTTCCATAATTATAATTAGATAATTTAACTTTATCCGATTATAAGGAATATATTTATAGAAGCTCTTCAATCACTTATGATAATGATTCGTTAAGTTATTGATCCTAACCCATTTCCTTATGGGACATGGGAGCATCCCACCTTTGAATATCGATCTTTTCAATACAACTTAATCTGGTTTCATTTTGAATTTCCTCCCAAATTAAGACACTTTGTGTTTATGGATTCGTTATCGTATTATTGTATTTGTTGAATGAAAAGGAGGTATTCTAATAGTATTGTCTGCACTCCAAAATGAGCACAAATCGATCACCGAGTGAAGCCGACTTCGCTTGATTTAGTGGCGGCGGAACACAACGCGCTTCTGGGTCTTGTAGCGGTAGCCATCATCGGCCAGCTGGTGGGCGGGAGCCACCTCGACGGTGTTCTCCACGGGGGCCAGATACTCGGCAGCGGGAGCGGCCTGCACGGGGGGCAGGTACTCGTTGGACAGCTCGTTCACATCACGACGGTGGCGGCGGACGACCACGCGCTTGTGGGTCTTGTAACGGTAGCCATCATCAGCGAGAACAGTCTCGGGCTGAGCGGGGGCGAGGTACTCGCTGGAAGGGGCAGCGACAGCGACCTCCTGGACGGGGGGCAGGTACTCGTTGGACAGCTCGTTGACATCACGACGGTGACGGCGGATGACCACGCGCTTGTGGGTCTTGTAACGGTAGCCATCATCGGCCAGGACGGTCTCGGGAGCAGCCTCAACGGGGGCGAGGTACTCGTTGGAGGGAGCAGCGACCTCCTGGACGGGGGGCAGGTACTCGTTGGACAGCTCGTTCACGTCACGACGGTGGCGACGGTAGACCACGCGACGGTGGGTCTTGTAACGGTAGCCATCATCGGCCAGCTCGTGGGCGGGCTCAGCCTCAACCTCGACGGGAGCGGCAACCTGGACGGGGGCAGCAACCTGGATGGGAGCGGCAACTGGGGGCAGGTACTCGTTGGAGGGAGCGGTGGCAGCCTGGACAGGGGGCAGGTACTCGTTGGAGGGCAGGTGGCTCACATCACGACGGTGACGGCGGACAACCACGCGCTTGTGGGTCTTGTAACGGTAGCCATCATCAGCAAGGACGGTCTCGGGGGCCTCGACGGGGGCGAGGTACTCGTTGGAGGGAGCAGCGACCTCCTGGACAGGGGGCAGGTACTCGTTGGACAGCTCGTTGACATCACGACGGTGACGGCGGATCACCACGCGCTTGTGGGTCTTGTAGCGGTAGCCATCATCGGCCAGAACGGCAGCAGGGGCAGCCTCGACCTCCACAGGGGGCAGGTACTCGTTGGAAGGAGCAGCAGCCTGGACGGGGGGCAGGTACTCGTTGGAGAGCTCGTTCACATCACGACGGTGGCGGCGGACAACCACGCGCTTGTGGGTCTTGTAACGGTAGCCATCATCAGCGAGAACGGTCTCGGGAGCAGCCTCAACGGGGGCCAGGTACTCGTTGGAGGGAGCAGCGACCTCCTGGACGGGGGGCAGGTACTCGTTGGACAGCTCGTTCACGTCACGGCGGTGACGGCGGATCACCACGCGCTTGTGGGTCTTGTAGCGGTAGCCATCATCGGCCAGCTCGTGGGCGGGGGCAGCCTCGGCCTCCACGGGGGGCAGGTACTCGTTGCTGGGGCCAGCGATGATCTGCTGCTCCTGGACGGGAGGCAGGTACTCGTTGGAGGGCAGATGGCTGACATCGGCAGCCACGGCTGCGATCACGGCGAAGGCGACCAGGAAGAGTTTCTGGAAGAAACAGAGCGGGTGAGTGGGGTTAGTCCTTGAGTGCGGTGACTCCAAGTGGAAGCCATGGGGGCTAGGTCTTTGGAACCGAGGATCCTACCATCTTGTCCGTTGAGTTGCTTGTTCACAGCAGTAAAACCGAAACTCTAATGAGGAATACGCAGAACCTTTTGGTATTTATACAGATTCTCCGCTCTTCGCCGGCCATTACAGAGCGACGGAGTTGGCGTTTTCGGTCGACGCCGCTGCCGTCGCTGGCGTCTGTAAATTCGCACGACTTGGCTCGGATTTTGGCCCAGAGCTGCGCGTTCTAAGCCTCTCTTTTGGAGGCTCAAGCCGAGCTCGGCCAAAGCGTTCGGCCAAAAGCTGAAAGCCCAAACTGAGGCTGTGCGGCGGCAGCGTCGCTTACATTCGCACAAGCCGAGCTCGAGAGCAGTTGATGGCTAAAAAAAAAGTTTAATGGCCAAAATCGTTCGCACGGATTCTCTTAATTGTTTTATTTAATCATATGCAAAAGATTTGATGGACATCAACGTTTTGGACAAGTCGAGCGCTCGCACACACACCGCTCACACACCGCACACACACTTCTGGGCATCTTGGCCCGGCTCTCTCGCGTTGTTTACACCTCTTTGTGTTTCGCGCTCGATTTAAATTCAAATGATGAGTTATATGTTTCAATCAAATTCGCTCACTTCAATGGAAACCAAGCCCCGGCCGACAGTCGATTATTTTGATCGCAGCAGCCTCTTCTCATTGTGCCGATGTCGTCGCCGTTCATTAATCAAGAAATAGGAACTGAACGAGCGGCCATTCAGCTCTTTTTTGTCGGAAAATATGATATAATTGTGCTGCTGCCAAAGAATTGGTCAAGTTTGTAAACAGAATGCCGGATATTAAGCTGTGAGCTCTTCAGCTAGGCTCTTATTGTTTCCTAGAATCTTTTGAGAGTGCGGTTCTACGAGTCAGTTAAAGTATATTTTATTTATTTTACATATATGTATATTTTAATAAAGGTTTTTACTTAAAAAAACAAAATTATCTCTTCCTGAAAAGGAATTTAACGAATCGCTGCTTCATTAGAAATTATTTTAATATTGTTATATAATTTTATTAAATGAGAGAAAGATTGAGATTCCTTATAGAAATTTAGACATGGATTACTTATTATTTTCTTTATAAATAAAGTATCTGTATGAAATACTTTCCTTGATAGTTACATCTCAAACTCTAGACACTTTCTTGTTAACAAAGCCATTTAATAGTTCATTATTTGGAGGATCAGATCAATATATCAAAGCATTATATTCTGTTATCCAAATAAATAAAGTTGAGGTGCTTGCCCCACATCAAAACGAATGCCAGACTTTGCTAGGTTGGGATTATTTATTTGCAATAATTTATGAGCGTTATTTTTAAATGCAAACTTTGGCCGCTGAAAGGGGAGTGAACGCTCGAGGAAGGCAACCCATCAATTCAAACTAATCAATTTGTTAAAAGCCAAAGTAAACTGTATATTGCAGTAGCGATGATTAATGATGGACTTGGAGAGACTCCCCCTCTCTGAGGTGTATATGCAGCATCGGTTCGGTTCGAGAAACTCAGCCATGAAGCCAGGCTCGTTAGAGGCGCTAAGAACTAATCGGTTCCGTAAAGCTGAAGGATAAACGATGACTGACTCATCGGTTCTGCGGAATACGGGGAAGAATCATGCGTACTATTATTATTACCATTGCGAAAGTCAAGGCCAAAGTTTATGGGGTGGACCAGAGATATTGATGGGGCCTCAAGATGGGCTGGTGATGGTGATGGATGGCTGTCACGCGCCACCAATCGGCGCCTCACTTTCGAAGACCGAGGCTCTCACAGGCGGTTTATAGCACCAGTTTCTTGGCCAATTAACGCGGGCCATTAAGAAGCTGGCCAGTATCAAATAACAACTATATCATTTTCCCTATTCCCCCAAGTGCATTAAGTTAGAGCCTTACAATTCTAGTTTTGTTCTCCATTGTTCTCGCGTGGGACAAAGATAAATCATTTCATTTCCTGTGTGTGTGCAGCACTAAAAAATAGTCGCAAAACTACAAACTGAAGAACTAAAAACTACAATATTAACGAGCTGAATTTATGGGCCTTGCCAATCTACATTTTAATCTCTGGCCTCATCTAGGGGCGGTTCTAGCCGCTTCCACAGTCCAGTTGACCATAAATGTTCTACACGCATGCTGCCAGTCAATAGATCACGATAAGCCGGCCAGCGCATCACCAACGACTACGAAGTCGTCGTCGTCGGATGCTATTATTATTATCCATCAGCAGCCGGTCCGAACACTTAAGAGTTCCATTTCGGAATCGCAAAATATGCAAATTAGTGAATGGCGAGTTCGGGATCCCAATAGAATGGGACAAAATAAACTATCACAATGGCCACAGACAATATTAAAATTGTCAGCTCGACTTATTAAGCGTGGGCCCGAAATTAGCGTAACCCACAAAGAGAGACCAGGAGATCGGTTTGGCGAAAGGAACCCCAGTCCGCGTGTGCTGTCGGATAATGGATGAGGCCCCAAATGGAGGCGAACCTGCCTTCGATATATTCCAGACTCGTCCGTCTTCGGTCGTCGTTGGTTTGCATAATCCCACAGGCCGCGTCGCTCTGTCTAACAAAACCCATTTCGCGTTGGCTTAATTTATGCAAATTCTATTCTAATTAATATTATAGCCATTCGATTTTTTGCGATATCTATGAGCTTAACAGGCGGCAACTTCTTTCTCGCAGCTGCCGCCTTTCCTTTGTCTCCGTCTTTGTCTTTTGTGGCCGGCACACTCACACGCGCTAGTTAATTTAGTTTTTAAGATACTCTAACTAAGCCGATTATTTCTGGGGCAGTGAAAAGTTGAACCATCTTAGGAACGGGGAATTTATCACATATTTGGGTGCTTCTCGTTTTGTGATTGATTTTTTGGCCAAAAAACTATGGTGAATTGGAAATATATTCCAATTGCTAAGAGTTTGTGGTAAAAAAATATATTCTTTATAAGTTTTGTTAATGTTTATTCTTTAATATAAATGTGAAGAATTTATTTATTTAGGTCTTTCGTTAGACGAAATACCAAATATGATTCAGAACAATATTTTTATATCTTTTTAAATATTTTCTTCTTGCTGAAAAATCATTTCATATTGTCATAAAATCATGTATACCTTTATTTTAAATTTAAACGATTTTATTTTAATATATTTAAATATTTAAACAAAAGTTATATAATCTAACCAACATATTGTTTCGGTTCCAAGAGTTAGAGATTAATTTTACATATTTTGTGGAGTGGCATTTTCTTGTTTGTAATTTGGAATAATAATACTAATTTTAATTGTAACTCCGACAGATATTTACATCCAATTACCTATTAAGATTTAAGTTTAATTATCTTTTTTTTCTTTCAAAATTCTACATTTGCTGAATACATATATTTTGCTTAAGGAAGCGTACTTCCTAGTCGTCGAATCGACCGCCTAATCTACTACTTGCCAAGTACACGTTTTAGTCTTTTATGATAAATTTAACTTTTGTTTCTGGCTTTGATGCTATGCTCTTTTTTCGTTTAACTAAAACGTATGATAAATCATTCTGAAAACCTGTTTCCAAATCGCCCCACTCTTCTGAGCCGGCGACTAGAAAGTGCCACCACCGCTGCCACCGCCGTGGAGCGCATCTCCAGCGCGCAGAAAACAAAACAAAACCGAAAACCTAAGACCAAAAAGCCGAAAAAAGCCAAAATCAAAATCGAAAAAAATACGAAAATCAACGCCAAGCAACAGGGCAGCAGGCAGCAAAAAAAAAGAACTCCGCACACTTTTAACACACGGCTCGGGGCCAATAAATAATGGATACGCGTGGCAGCCGAAATTTGGCAAGTTCCTTTCATGTAATTCTCATTCTAATTCAGAATCTAATTCTGATTCTGATTCTTTAAGGCTGCCCGCGGCTCCGCGAGTGGTTTCATGTCGGTTTTCTGATGGCTGATGGAAGATTGGATGGATGAGGCCTGAAGTGCGACCGCGGCTTCAAATTGTATTTTCGGCTGTGGCCTGTCCAAAATTAATTATGCTGCTGCCAAGTGCTGAAAATTAATCATCTTTGCTATGTTTACCCGATGACGCAAGGCGGCATTACACGGGATCGGATCAGATGGGATCCCGAAACTCTGTACGCACCAATATCCCGGTTGTAAGTTGCCCAGATGGAGAACCATTAGATGATGGCCACACGGGGAGAAATTTCAGATTGTGTTTATTTTTAAGGTAATGATTGTTTATTTGAAAATAAACTTTGGCACATTATAGTGCTTTAATAAGGGATTTGTTTCTTTTAATATCCTATAAGAAGTAATTTTATTTTATTATTATTTGTTTGGTATTAGTGGGATATATAAAAAAATAAATAAAAGTTAAAGGGGAATATTGTTTTATATTCTTAGGTTCTTCTGAAAACTTATGGACACCTCATAGTGCAGGCATTAAATGTAAATTGATGGGAAATACATTTCCTAATAAGCGACTTAGGGTTTAGTCTTAAAGATAGCTATTAATATTTTTATGCTAATTATTCTAAATACATATATGTATATATTTATATGCATGTGTGTGCGTCAATTAATTGTTAAATTGTTTAAAATCTGACAAAATAATAATCAGTGTAGCTTAAAATTCATTAGGAGGTATCTAAATAATTTCTTTACATAATAATAATTATTAACGTTGGTCATTAAACATATGTATTTAAATGCAAAATACGAAGGGACACAGTTCCAAATATTCTGAGTGATTTTCCTTAGTGCAGGAAAACCGCAATTTTGTATGGGAATAATTACCAAAGAAGCGGGTGGCTGGCGGATCGGATCATTGAACTCGGCCAGTTCCACGGCGAACTGAACCCACTCACTCGCTTTGCATACGAGCCACAAGCCACCGCAAGCCCCAATAAAAGCCGGCGAAATTCGCACAGACCCCGTTGAAAATTTATTTCTGTAATCAGCGGGTCGCGTTTGAATGCCCTAGCGGTGCCCGTTAATTTTATGCCGCGCTCCTCCGGAAAGTTTGATCCGAAAGTTTGTCATAAATTATTTTAATTTAATGCTACTTGCAGCCATTTTCGAGCGGGCATTTGGCTCACTTAAGGAGCAGTGCACTGATTTATGGGGCTTTCTATTGGCCGAGCAGGAGATGGGATTGGGTCAAGAGCCGCGAGCCGAGAGCCGCTGAGGCTCGCATAAATCCAAAAGTGACCTACAGCTGACCAAAAATAGATATTCACCCCGAACAATGGACTGCCTACTTTTGATTTAGGGGTCTGCTGGCAAATATTGACATTGATTGGCGAATCTGAGCACTACCATGAGCGGACCCGCCTTTTAGTCATAACAAAACCGCACGGACGGATGTCTTACATACTCGAAGATTGCTTGCCGGCCAGGTCACATTTATCTTTGTATGTTCGTGATGGGCCAAAACGGATCCATTGAGTCGGACGGGCTTGGGCTTATACTACTCACCTCTAAATGCAGGCGACTGGCTGCCAGGTGAAACAATAGATTTTGTTTTATTTCTATTTTGATTTCAGCTGATTGGATTTGCATGAGAATCGAATCTAAATGATTGCATAAATTTATGTCGACAATTCATTTTGCCCATGTGTGTATTTCGGTGCCTCCTCTCTCGCTCCGAATCTGTATCTTTATGTTTATTTCTATGGGGCTCTGAACTAGTTTTCTTTCCGCGTCCCCTAATGCTGTATATATATAAAACTTTTCCATCAAATCGGATGGTTATGGCTTCAATATAAAGTCTTGAATTTATTTGCTCGTGTTATGTTAATACTTTTTACAGAAGTTCTCTTATTTACGAGGCCAACAAACCTTCAAAGCGGAATAAATAAATATTTTTCAAGTGAAACTAATTTCCTTGTAGACTAGTGTAAAGTTAGTGAAGAGCTTATTTATGAAAGCTCTGTCTAAACTGAAGTCTAAAATACTCGACAAACTTGAAAGCAGCTCGAGGAGGAAACGGAAGTGAACTCCATTTTCTGAAGGCCTAAAAGTATGCCACGAAAATAATACACATTTTCCTTGACTGCTCTTGTAGCAAATGCTGCTAAGTATGATTTAATTTGGAGTATTTATAAGGCAAAGTTTCTGTGAAACTCAAAACTCGAACGTGCGCTTGGGCTTCTGTGAAACTCAAAACTCGAACGTGCGCTTGGGCTTCTGGTAGTGATAGCCATCCTCGCGGTAGTCCGTGTCGTACTCGGAGGCGGAAGTTCCCTGATCCAGGCTGCTACTCTTCGAGCTGCGCCTGTGGGATCCGTGTTTCTTGGGAGCCACCACATAGGAGGATCGCTGGTTAGTGGCCGCGAAACCCAGGAAGCCAGGTTCCACCTCGTCGTCCCCATCATCGTCATCGGGCACCAAGACGGAACGCTGGTTGGGATTGACCGAAACCAAGGCTCCGTGATGGCCATGATGCGGATGACTGTAGAAGTTGCCGTCGATGATGTTGGTGTCCTGTTGGTTGCCCAAGGCGTTGGTGGGCCCCTGCAGGTGTGGCTGTCCAAATACGTTGCCGTTGAGCACATTCAATCCCTGGTAGTTGGATCGACTGGGCGGACGACGTCCGTTGAGACGCGGCACCTGTCCGGCCGCCAGTTGGGCACCCACCGATGGATCGAACAGACCCAGATTGGGGTCCACAGCTGCCTGGGCTCCCAGCTGAGCTCCTTGGGGAGGATTCACGGGATTGGGTCTCTGGTTGGGAACTCCCTGAGCTGCACCCAGTTGGGCGCCCAAGGCGGGATCGAAGGGAGCGCCAAACTGCAGGTTCGGATCAAATTGGTTTTGCTGAGGAGCCACTGGAGCAGGAGCGGGAGCCACTGGTCTCTGGGCCACAGGAGCTTGGCCAGCTCCGAAGTTGGGATTGAGGGGGCACCGACACCAGCTGAAAGCTGGGCTCCGAAGGACGGATCATATCCCTGACCCGCTCCCAGTTGAGCGCCTCCAGCCACGTTTCCTGCAGCTCCCAGTTGAGCTCCTCCAGCCACGTTTCCTACAGCTCCCAGCTGGCCGCCCAGCGAGGGATCGAAGAAGAAGCTGTTCAGCCGTCCACCGTGTCCTCCGTAGCCTCCTGGTCGGAAGGGAGGTCGCTGGCCATTGCCCTGGACAGCCAGTTGGCCACCGGGAACAGGAGCGGGCTGATTGGCCGGGAAGTTGCCCGCACTCGGAGCCAAAGCACTCGCTGGAAGCTGAGCCCCCAGAGGATCAGATGAACCACAGCCGGGCGGAGCATTGCCGGCCACCACCTGGCAGTTGGGCAGGAAGCCCACTCCCGTGGGCAGCTGTGCTCCAGTGGGAGCCTGAGCTCCGATCGGTGCTTGAGCTCCTGGCGGAGAGTCGGGGCGGGAGAGTGAGTTCAGCTCCGAGTCCTGGGACTGCACGTTGATCTGGGTGTGAGTGTGGAACACCGAGTTGGGAGCACTGGCGTACAGGATGCGACTTGGTCGCCGCCGGCGGTAGACCACCTGGGTGGCAGCCGGAGTGAACAGGTCCCGGTTGTAGTCCGTGCGAACCTGCGGCTTGCTGTGCTTGTAGTGGATGTGCTGGGTCTTCACCTCCGGCTTCTTGTCGTAGTGGTGGTAGTGGTCCACCCGCTGCTTCTTGGGCTCCTCGTGGTGCTGTTCCACATAGTGGTGCTCCTTGCGGTGCGGCTCCTCGTGCTCCTCCTCCTTGTGGTAGACCACTCGCTCGCTGGTGTGCTTTTCCTTCTTGTAGAAGGGCTGCTCCAGCTCCTCTTCCTCCTTTGGAGGCAGGTAATGTGACTCCTCATCCTCGCCTTCGTGCTCCTTGGCGTGGTGATGCCTCTGGTGCTTGTGGTGTTTCACATGGGAAACATCGGCCAGGCAGGAAACCGCCAAAAGGCTAAACAAAAAGACCAAGAAGAGTTTCTAAAAAAAAACAAATATATTAGAAGACATCCAGAAAAGGACATCGGACTCCGATTTTCCGACTTGTCGTTGATCGCTCACCATTGCTCAAGTGCCAGTGACTGGAGTCTGCTGCAAATGCAACCTTTATACTCTCCTTAGAATCTTTCAATGCAATCGATTATCCCCACTTATCGAGCCCCCAAAAAATTGAACCGAAATCGAAAGCGAAACCAGTTGTCGAGCGTGAGAAATTGACTCGGCTCTTTATGTGACCCATGTGTTCTTATTGAATAGCCGCAATTTAAGTCTAATGAATATTCCAAAGCACAACGAAAGTCCCCGTAAATTTGTCAGATCAAAGCGTTTGAATTTATCGGCCTAATTGTTCTGCCCACGGCACCAATAACAAATGGGGTCTTTGATCTTACTTGGGGAATCGGTATTTTGCCTAGCTTGGCAACAAATCGAGCATTGGGTACTTTTAATATTTTCTCGGCTTTATTGTTATTCTGTAGATACTTACGTTATTGGCATTCCAAAAGCAAAATTAACCGATAACGAGGCAAAATTTCCCAGGATAGTATATATTAAAACGTGTTTAAATTTCTCTTGAGTTTAAATTGAAACCGACTTTAAATTTGTTTTTACTTTTACAAGACTCATAGCTAAAAATATAAAATTGGTTCTACTATTTCGTAATTCAAAGTTATATGAACTATCTTAATAAACTGATTTTATTAATACCTCTTAACCTCTTAACGAGGTGAGATAAAAGTGACAATCGCACATTCAACACAACAAATTTCTGATAACGAATTTTTGACACTCATAACTTTTACGCCTCTCAGCCAAACAAAAAATGCCATTCACTTGAAATTTACAGGTGTTCGGAAAGAGTGTACCAACATAATTAAACAAAAAAGGTCGATAATCGAAAGTACGTTGCCCACAGAAATTTGAAAAGTCACCTTAGTTTTTGAACACACCTCGTACGCGTATTAATAGTATGGCATGCTTATAATACCTATAATTCTATAGCATACTGCATTCTTCTTTTCTCTTCGCATTTTTTTAAAGTAAGCTGTGTTATTGAAACTTAAAATAAATTATGTGAATACAAACAATTTCCGTCTTGAATCCAACATATGTTTTTCCTGAATTTATATTAATGCTTTGCTCGATTAACGGTGGTTCAACTTGAGTATGAAGTCATCTTATTTTTGGGTCACTAACTCGTGAACTGCATTCCAGTCTTAAATATTCATTAATAATTATTAGAGGTTGATGCTTCTCTATTTACGTTTGACAAGTCTTCTTTCTATTGAGAAGATTATTTCTATGTGTGGAACTGTGGAAGTGTTTTGTTTTCAGTGCTTCATTTTGTGCTTCTTAATATAATTCTTGAATATCATATTATTATTTTCTGTTTTCGTGCTTCTTTAGCTATAATTCCTATTATCATTTTAATTCGCCTCTGGCTTAGCCTTTATGGTTGTCGCATAATCCCATTGTTGAATAAAACTACATTATTTAATTCGTTTTAGTGCGATTTTATTGCTGTCGGACTATCGTTACCAGTAGTTTCTTAAGCGCGGTGCTTGTAGACACGGCGACGGACGGTCTTGTACTTGTATCCCTGCTGGCTGGCGGCGGGCTGGCTGTAGTCGTAGCCGGAGCGGGATGGAGCTGGGGCGGAGGCGGCGGCCTCGAACACGGGACCGGCGGCCTCGAAGGCGGGTGCTGGGGCAGGAGCGAAGGACTGCACTGGTGCGGGCGCTGGAGCAGGAGCAGGAGCGAAGGACTGGACGGGAGCGGAGGCAGCCACATGGTGACGCACTGGAGCTGGTGCGGGGGCAGGGGCGTGGTGCACCTGAGGAGCTGGTGGCACATAGGTCCTCACGGGGGCGGGAGCGGACTCAGCGGGCTGGAAGACAGGGGCAGGTGCTGGTGCGGGAGCGGGAGCAAAGGACTGGACGGGAGCAGGAGCAGGGGCAAAGGACTGCACGGGAGCGGGAGCAGAGGCAGCGGCATGGTGGACGGGAGCTGGGGGCACATAGGTCCTCACGGGAGCAGGAGCAGAGGCAGCCTGGTGGAAGACGGGAGCTGGGGCCGGGGCAGGAGCAGCCACTGGAGCGGGAGCGGGAGCAAAGGACTGGACCGGAGCAGGAGCAGAGGCGGCGGCATGGTGGACCGGAGCTGGGGGCACATAGGTCCTCACGGGAGCAGGAGCAGAAGCAGCCTGGTGGAAGACCGGAGCGGGTGCCGGAGCGGAGTACGACCTGACAGGGGCCGGAGCCGGGGCAGGAGCGTTGTAGTTGTAGCCGGATTCGGCGGCCACGCAGCCAGCCAGAGCCAGAGCCAAGATGAAGAATTTCTGCCGGACGGAAATAGAATAAATGTAGCCCAGGAACAGCCAAGATAATCCGCAGATCCTTACCATTTTCGAAGATCTGTTTGCTTTAGGTTCAGCGAATCGAATAATATCTTCTGGCCGCGGCTCCTGTACTTTTATACGAGTCGCCGGATTCGCGGCTCCAAACGGAAGTGCTGCGTATCATAAATCAACGAAACGTTTTTCGCGTCGAAAATTTGTTTAATTAGGCAAACAGATACCTCGGCCAGCAGCAGATGTGGCTTGTTTTTATCAGCTAGGTACGCCTCTTGGTGTGGATTAAAAAACTCTCATTTTTTTAGCTGTCCGCCGGGCATAAATATTCATAAGAATAGCCATATCACAGCTTTATTTTGTTTTTTGGCCAAGCAAAAATTATCGCAAACCTGATAGTTTAGTTTCGACTAATGCTGTTTGTGGTCTCATCCGAGATTTTCTCATTTTTCAGCGTTGTCCAAAACTAAAATGCTCAGGTGCCTCTATTGAAACAGTAGCTTCGCTGGCTTCTGGGATTAATTTATAAGATAATCCAGGCCAATATGTATGACACTTAGCGGGTCATAAACTATCTCAGTTGGCCGTAAAGCCGAGCCACTAAAACCAAAGAGCAGCTACTTCGACTTGAGCTAATGACTTAATGTTCCGCTAAATGGATTGATTGAATGATTGATTAATTGCCAGCGAAGCCTCAAGACCGTTCGAATATCTTGGTGCCTCGAATGTTTCCTCTTGGGGTTAATGGCTTCTGCGGCCCTTCTTAACATAATTATAATAATTCTATCTGCCTCAAGTTGACGCCCTCAAAATACACAAAGACTTTTGTTTATTTTTCGGAGCTTTCTTTATTGTCTTCTGAATAATTCGGGAATATGCAAATGCCATTTGGTCAGACATTTAAATAGACGTATCAAATGTATTTATGCATTTCTTTGAATTAGCATCAGAATATAGTTGGCGGCGTGGGTTTAAACCACAAACCAGTCGAGCCCAGAAATGTCGTTTGGCTTGGGGACTTGGGAGTGGATGATGCAGCTCACTGGGGCGGCAGGTAGGTGTTCCTGGGGGCCACCACTTGGGGCGGCAGGTAGGTGTTGACAGGTGCAGAGACCTGGGGTGGCAGGTAGGTGTTGCGCGGGGCAGACACCTGGATCAGCTGAGGTGCTGGCCGGCTCACCAGTAGGGGAGCAGGACGAGAGATGGACACTACACGCGGAGCAGGTGGCAGATAGGTGCGTTGTGGCACCACCACCTGCTGGACCACTGGGCGATGGATAATCTGCGGCTGGACTTGGACCCTCGGAACGGACACCACTCTAGGGGCAGGTGGCAAGTAGGTGCGCTGTGGCTGCACCACCTGAGGCGGTAGGTAAGTCCTGGACAGCGAGGTGGCGCCCACCACGCCCATCAGAGCCACTGCGAAAGCCAGGAAAAGAACTCGCTGGCGGGAGAAAAACTTTCCATTAATCCTTGAAGCCAAACAGCAAGATAGAAATCCAAATCAGAACGAAACCCACCATCATGTTGATCAGTCAAAGTCGAACAATTAAACTGTTTTTTTGGCAGCGGAACATTTGGTATTTATACGGCATTTCTGGAAGAACCCAAAAATATATACTCGAGGTGTATATAAAATAATAACAAAATCTCTGGATCATTTGCATATGTTTGGCATTGTCTTTCTAGATTGCAGGCGTCTGGCGAGATGCGATTACGACTGCCGGCCATAAATAAGAGCAGGTAACTCGGGCGCAGGCTCCCTGTCTGCAATAAAGCAATCGGGGGAATCAATATGAGTTAGAATAGTTCCGAGTCTCAACTGAAAGTAGCGCATCCAGTCCATAAAATCAATTTTGGCAGATGCTTTCACTTTTTTTAATGGGATTATGAGCTTAGCCAAGTGGAATCTTGAATACTCTATAAAAATTAGAATAAATAATTGATTTTTATATTTTTTGGTGAATTTTATAGTAAAATTAGAATGACCTTACTATGAATGAATGACTACAATGACTTTACAATGAATGAATGACTACCTAGACTACTATTCGATTTGTTTTTCGCATTAAAAATATTATTAAAATTATGAATTACTCATGCACCACATAAAATAAATCGTATATCTACTTTTAAGCGTGGGAATATTTTTAACATTTTAAACTCGTTAGCAAATATTCTTTTATTTTTAGTGTAACAACTGATGAAATTAATTACCTTACTTTTAATTTGTCTTTCCAGACGCTTTGCTCAAATACCTTAGGAACGGGTTTTAGATGTGGCTATATTTGGCTCACAATACCGATGTAACATGCTTATGTCTGTAATTCCGGAGAACTTGTAAACTAAATGTTACACATAAATCATTAAGAAGGTTTCCTAAAACTTCGTAGAAGTGTTGCGTGAGAACGAATTATTTTGGTATCAAAAGAGCAAGACTTAAGACAAAACTAGTTCAGGTATAATTTATTTGTTGCTAATATCTGAGTCACTAGATGCCATTTATAGAATTTGTATTAATAATATTACTCAAAATTCACTTTAAATGAATATATACTACCATATGAGTCATGTTTTTTTTTCATAATTTTTTGTTCTGGCAAGACTAAGACTTAAGACAAGTAAAGGTTTAGTTTCGTTTATCTGTGGCTAAAATCTGTGGTTTAAAATAAATTTAATTCATTTTAAATGAATGTATGATACGAGAATGTCATCTTTGTATTTATTTGTTATTAAATTAGTTTTTAATAATTTATTCAAGTCAGAGTTACATTAAGTACACGTTAAAATAAATAAAAGGTATTTTTAAAATCGGAGTAAAAGGAGTGCATATTTATTTATTTGATTAAGAACAAAAATAAATTTCGTGATCGACTGCCACTCAATACCGTGATCGGCTGCTACTTGAATTCGTGAACTGCGATCAGTAGCGTACTGGCCGTAACAGTCATGTCCCAGCCGAGACACGAACCCATACTGTTAGCCACAACGGCCGCTTCAAAGCTGCTGTTAAATTATACTTCGAATTTATGTGCTCTTAATGCAGATTTATTCAGCCCGAAAGAAATTTTGTTGTATTTTTAATGAACTTTAGCTTTTTGTTTTTGTGCTCTTTGCGGATTTATTATTATTATTTTACTTCGTTTTTTGTTATAATAGAATATTTAAAAAATTGCCAAAGTTGCCAAACATGCAGTAAATATTCGCCTGTAGTTAGCGGGCTGTGTTAACGCGGCTTCCGTTGCCTGAAAGCTAATTGATGCCCACATTTATGGTATCTCCCACCGTTCGAAGATTAATGCCTGGCATTATGCTTGGATTGATAAACAGTTTTTAAAATTATTATTTTATTTGCATGCATCGGCGGCTGGAATTCGGACTTGACTTCGGATTCGGTTTCGGTTTCGGTTTGGGTTTGGGTTTGGGGTTTGGATTTCGGTTTTGTCTGGGGAGCTCTCAGTAAGAATAGAACAAACTTGTTCTTAATTATGCCTAATGTGAAATTTATAAACACTAAATTCTAAGGCATTCACCAAACTAATTGAACCGGTTTCGGGTCGGTTCGGGATCGAATCGGATAGGTTCTGCAATTTCCGATCCCCGTCATCCGAATCCGAATCCGAATCCAACGCACGCGTGTTTAGCGGTGCACATATTTGGCTATTTCAACAAAACGACAAACAAATACGTTCTGCGATGATATATATTATATAAATACAAATATATATTTGTGGTAAAGGCAGATACGAAACTCGTTTACCGTTGTATGGCATTTACCCAAGATTCATCTAATTAAACAACCAGCCATAATTTCGGATGAAGTAATCAGAGCTAATCTTTAATATTAGCTGATGGACTGACGACAATGGCCTGAGAACTCATTTGAATGCCGGAAACTTTGATCTGACTCAGGTCAAAACTCACATCAAATTCCGACAAATTGGCCCGCAAAATGAGTCGCTAACAGCCATTCAAAATGAGCCATCTCGAATTTCCAGTGACTATGGCGTAACATTTAACGACCACTTGATTGACGACCAACATCGAACAATGACGTATTAAGTCACTGTCCTACACGGGTTACGCTTAAAAAATGACACCTATTTAGTATAAAGGGATTTTTCATTCTCAAAGCGAGACTATCACAACAGGTTTTAATGAATATTTGATCGGCACCCTAAGTTACCTTACCATTAAAGTGTAACTAAATCCGCATCAGAAAACCCCAAACTAACTGGGCAGTGTACTACGCCTTAATTCGAATAACCTGATTTGAGCGATAAAAGATCAGCCCTATCGAAATTTGGCGATATGAAAATTAGGCGAAAAATCCCCTAAAATACTCTGTCCTACACGGTTTACGCCTTTAAAATGACAGCTACTTAGTACAAAGGGATTTGTCATTCTACACAAGAGACTATTACAACACCTTGAGTTTCTTTGATATTAACCAAGTTTGAACCCTGTTTTACCATTAAAGTGTTCTTTAATTCGCATCACCAAATCCCAAACTTGCTGGGCAGTGTATGACGCCTTAATTCGAGTTGTAGAACCCGATTTTAGCGATAAAAGATCTGCCCTATCGATTGCGTAACAAATTTGACGAAATGGAAATTAAGAGAAAAATCCCCCAAAGTTCTAAAAAAAGAACAGCATAAATTTACTAATTGCCCCAACGGTCAACGATCGACCTAGCCACGTTTGGTGGGAATTCTTCATATTCACCCATCTTGAACGTCATAAGCGAACTCGAGGCATTCGGAAGAGGATAATAATGGATGGATTTGCGATGAGAAGCAATTAACACAGCAATCTGAAGAGAAAGATTATGGTTGCGAAATTTAAATTGATTAAATTAGAATTAAAATTTGAATCTCGATTGTATAACAATCGGGTTTTAAGGGGGAAAGGAATGCGAATGACGGCCATTAAAAATCAGTTTAAGAGTGCAAGTTTCGCTTGCGTAAATCGATTCGTCAGCAGCAGGAGCCTGGAGTGGAACAGTGGGTCACGATGAAGGGAATTGTGGTTGTCCTTGCTGCAAGCCAAGGCAAAGGTCATCAGAGATCGGGGGAATGCATCGTTGGAAACCAGTTCCCGGTTGATTCATCCAGCTGGAAGGTGTTGCGCTTGCGTGAAGGTTGCCGCTGCCCTTGAGTGAGTAATTGCCATAACTTCAGGGGAGGAGTTAATTCGCTGCCACACGCCGCCTTCAAGCGGAACTTTGGAGAATTTATGCAAAGCCCCGAATGCCCTCATAAATAAAACATTCCGAAGTAGTTTTATTATAGAACCACATATAGATGCGAAATTAATTTATGTCTCTCGTCGCGCTAACCAGCCCGAGTACCCGCGGCTCTAAACTAGATTTATGCGAGGGATCAGCCAAAGAGTGCCATTGTCTATGTCGTTAAGTGCGAAGTGGTTCCATCATCGCGATAGGCCGACAAATTGGCACCGGCGCAGCGTTATCGATCACCGGCAAATTTTTCAGAATATTTATCGAGCCCATGCGGGACCCTCTTCTTCTCAAATATGTCTCCCTTATGATCTTCAGACTCTTACCCCTTCTTTCTTTGCATATGATCTTCACACTCTTACCTGTTCTTCTCAATAATAACTCCCATATGATCCCCATATTTCACCGGTTTTTCTTGAATTCAAATTAAACTCTGCTGCTTTTATTTTTTATTAGCTTGGAACTTCTGGCAGTTGTCTCTGCTTTTAAGTTATCATATATTTTAGTTGTTGACGTTTTGCTTTCTTTGGCCCGTGGCTTATGATTTTTATTAGATTCAAGCTCATTTACGTCGCTCCAGAGTTGGCCAGTTAGCTGGCCAAAATCGGAATTTGTTGTGGCCAAAATGTATAACGCCTGGAATCTGGACAAAATAAGTTTATGGGTGTCGTTCTGGCAGCGAGAAGCGCGACCAGAGATCGACGGCGACGTCAGCTACGGCAGCCGGTTAACCAACCCAAGCAGGTTCTGTTTAGTTTTCGGGGCTCCGCCGAGAAGCTTCTGCCGGCCATCCTGAGGCGCTGAACTATAAATAATGTAGACCCGAGCAGAAGCGGCACAGTCACAACTCTGCATCCGCGGTGTGGATTTGGTTCTGAGCAAAATGGTAAGCTGACCGAGGATCGAGGATTCGCCCAAGCCCAGTCGGTGGTGGATACGAAAACCGAGCTGGGACCGCGCCCTATGGAATACTCTTTGGCAGCGACTACAGTTCAGTGTTCTGCGTTCTCTGTCCCCAGAAACTCCTCATCGCCTTCGCCCTGGTGGCCGTGGCCAGCGCCGACGTCTCGCACCTGTTCTCGCACAGCAACAACCTCCAGGAGGATGGCTACCACTACGGCGCGCCCTCGGAACCCTTCCCGGTGATCGATCTGCCGGTGCCCCATGAGTCTGCTCCCCCACCAGTGGTCTACAAGCCCCAGCCCACTCCTCCTCGTCCCGTCTACACCGCTCCCCCGGTGGTCTACAAGCCTCAGCCCACGCCGCCGCGTCCCGTCTACACGGCTCCGCCCGCAGGAGTGCTCAAGGATGATGGCTACCACTACGGCGAGCCCTCCATTCCCTTCCCCGTGACCGTGAGGCCCCCGGCCCCCAAGGTCGAGTACCTGCCTCCCCCGACCACCAAGCGCGTGTACGTGGCTCCTCCCACCACCAAGAGGGTGTATGTGCCACCCCCACCACCACCGCCGTCGCCACCCAAGGTCGAGTACCTGCCACCACCACCCACCAAGAAGTACGTGCCTCCACCACCCCCACCCCCACCACCAACCAAGAAGGTTGTGTACGTCCCACCCCCACCGCCACCAACCAAGAAGGTGATCTACACCCCACCCCCAGTGGGCGTGCTTAAGGACGACGGCTACCACTACGGAGAGCCCTCCATTCCCTTCCCCGTGACCGTGCCCCCACCAGTGTACGTGAGGCCCCCAGCACCCAAGGTCGAGTACCTGCCCCCTCCGACCACCAAGCGTGTGTACGTCGCTCCCCCCCCCCACCACCAACCAAGAAGGTTGTGTACGCCCCACCCCCACCACCACCAACCAAGAAGGTTGTGTACGTCCCACCCCCACCCCCACCAACGAAGAAGGTCGTGTACGTTCCTCCCCCACCGCCACCAACCAAGAGGGTCGTGTACACGCCGCCAGCCCCCAAGGTCGAGTACCTGCCGCCCCCGCAGAAGGGCTACAGCTACCCCAACGACCCCCACCCCTCGTTCAACTTCTAGGCCGATCGAGCCCCTTGTAAATACACAGATTAAGTATTAGCCATATTTGTGAACGAATTGTGAATGAGTGGTTCGGCCTTTCTCGCCGGAAAGCCGAATCCACCTGGTATAACTGTCAAAATAAAAATCAAGCGATTTTAACGAGCCTGTCTTTTGATTTTCGATATTTCAGTAGCTCTAGAAATAATTATTAATCTAATATTTATCGAAAACAAAAGAAGAAACCTTCAACTCATTCGATTGGCTTTCAGAATATGCGAATATTATGCAAGTGAAAGTATAAAATTATCATTAAAATTAGCAAGTTGCGTCACTTCAACAGTCACGGCGAATTGCTAATTAGGAAATTTTTTAAATTTCAAGGCTACACTTTATTAAAGCTTTTTATTAAATGCAGAGGTTTTAGTCTATTTAATTAAGAACGCATTTGATTAAATCTCGTTTGAGTTTCTATAAAAAGGTATCACCTTCTTGGGGAATTTATTTAAATTCAAATGATTGCAACTTCGGTGACTAGAAATGTTTATCAAATTGTTCTGCGGCTAAGAGGTTAATACTAATAGTCAAAAAATATGTAAAAAGTCTATTAATATTGCGACATATTACTGAATGCATTGTCATTGGTAAATATAATAGATTAAATTTAAATATGAATATAAATCTATAGAATTATTTTATGTTTTATTATAAGAGAAATATAATTAAAAATAAGCGTAACGGAAAGATTACACAATCCTTAATAGCCTTTAAATTCTTAAATATATCTTCAATTCTACTGAACGCCTTTTGTTGTGCTACGAATAAAAGCATTTTACGTTGACTCCTAAAAGTAGACAGCCTTAAAAAAACGATTTAAGTCTCTCATTACTAAACATTTCACTTCCTTAAAATTCAATTAATCATTTTTTGGCAAATTTGAAATGGGGTGACTGAACAATTATCAAAGTTCATTAACAAACAATATTTGCCAATGAAAAATAATGTTGAATGGTTGCTGTGCTTATTCTAATTTATTAATAGGATAATAATTATCTGTGCCATGAACTCGTACTTTTAACAAGGAGAAAAAAATCAATTAAAAAAGCCGGATCGCATTTCAGACATTAAATGCTGCAGTGAATTCCCACAATTTAATAATGGTTCTGTAAGGAGTCATTTTGTCTGGTAAATGATTATTCCAGCTATTAAAGTTCAATGGTTCGTGTTCAGATTGTTCTCCTTTTGTTTGGCTTTCTTCAGGTGATTGATTTACTAGGGTGTGTCTCTCAAATCCCGTTGCAATATCACAGCAGGTGGAATTTAAGCCACATAAAACAACCTGAAGCTAATGCCATCAATCTTGCGATGACTCCTCAAAGGCGACGCATACTATAATCAAAATGTCGAGATTGGCATAGATAAATTGTGCGATCGTCGCCGGATCTGCAGCCGTAAAACGCTAATGAAACGGAAACGTGTTGAGGCGTCGCTTTTATGCGCTTCAAATGCTCGATGGATGGGGATCAAGTCGGATCTCATTGGATCGGACAGGGCTGCATAATTGAATATGCTTGAAGAGCTACTCGCATCACGTGGATCTCACAGCGGCAAACTAGGGATGGTAAAAAATTCAGATATATCGGTTAGTGTCGATAATGAACATGGAATTTGATAAAACTATCGATAAATAAAGCATATTTTATTTATTTAGTGACAATATTTTTGATGTATCGGATAATTAATTTATTTTCCCTTACGAATTTTCCGTTATTATCAACAATATTCAAGTTGTCTAATGATTATAGACTCGAAAGCAAATTAAATTAAATGTATGTTTGGTATCATATCGATATTTCCGATATTTTTGCACTATAGCAGATATTCTGATTTTTGATACCATTTTCGACGATTGTAGCGATCTGATCTTTTATTTATTTATTTATTTTGGACTGAGCTTTAAAGCAAACTTAAATTAATTTCACATGATCCATATCTAGGACTTCTTTTTTGATTATTGTAGCTATTCGATATTTTCGATATTTTTGTAACATTACATATAGAAATCGGTTGCCTCGGATTTTCATCCCTAGGGCAAACACAGAGATCAGTCAGAATCATTAATTCGAATGCAAATCGCCGCGGAGCTGAGACAAAGGCAAACGCACTGACACTTGACCCCACAAAACAAGTCTTAGCCTTGGCAATGGCTATGTGGTTGTCGACGGAGATGGCGATGGCGATGGCGATGTAGCATTTTATGTGGTAGCAGTAGCACCACTTCCACCATTTGGCCCAAGACATCGACCCAATGGAGCTTTGTCTCTCCGCCGTTTGTTTGTTTGTTTATCTAGGGCCACCGCTCACTGTTTGGCTCCGTATCTTGGCTTCAGCACCGTCATCACGATCGAACCGCGCTTAGGCGCAATTAATAAAGTGAGGCAAATGAGGCGAGCATATAGAAGTATGAATAGTATAAATAGTTTGGGCCCCAGCGCCGGCGCCTGCATTCGCTTGAGCAACACTCCGCTGGAAGGCGACAACCATTACAGAGGCATTCTCAGCAAACCCCTTCTACAGATCATCAAAGCATCATGGTAAGCGATTGTCTTCAGTAGCTTACCATTCATGGATAAATACAGAAATAGTTACTCAAATTAGTTGGGCTTTTAAAGCAAAATATGTGCTGCGGGCCGCATATTTCATTATTAGAAGATCGATTCATGGAGAACAAAACTCACATAATTTGCCAGATTATCAATCCTGTTTCAGTTCACGCTATGAAGATAAGATATTCATATCTAAACAATACAATACATAAATATTGGAGGAGTATTTGCATTTCCTCACGCCAATTTTATTTAAATAAATAGCTCTATATTTTGCAATTTAAAGATTGTTGAACTTAAATACAACTTGGCAACAAAAGAAAATATATTATTAATCAGAATGTTAAGCAACCACCTCTTGTTTTCAATAGAAGCATAAGGAAGCCTAATCTTAACTTTATTATAATTTTCACCTAAAGCGCCTTACGATGATCGGTCTCCTGCTCCTGGCCATCTGCCTTTCAGCCCGAGCTGATGTCTCGCAGCTGGTGAGATCTGGCAATGGATTTGTGTACGACGTTCCCAAGGTAACAGAGCTGGAACTGGAGGTCAGCAACGAGTTCCCCACCGGCGAGGAGTTCCCCCAGGACGCCATTCCCGTGGCGCCCTCCGACGCAGAACTCGGCCAGGCCGAGGAGCCCGAGGAGCCAGCAGAACCAGCACCAGACGCCGCCGCCTCCTCCTCCAGATCCAGCAGCATTTCCGCCAAGAGCGGCAGCAGCGCCCATGGATACAAGTACCAGGTGCCCAGCCGGCGCTTCAAGAGCTAAATACCCCGCCTAGCAGTTCGAATTTGTACCAAAGTTACGTAAAGATAATAAAAATAAAAATAAAATCAAACCTAGAGATCTCTCTGCGTTCCTTTCACCAGGGGCCCTTGGACAGGGCTTAGACCAAACACAGTGGTTGCCTTGGACATGGCTTAGAACGAGATTCACCGTGACTCTTAGTTGGAACTCCATAAAACCAAGCAGCAAAGTGTCTAGCTGCTTGACCAAATATTTATAATCCAAACCGGTTGGGGACTCACGAAATTTGCACACATTCGCGATCGTCTGCCATTAGAACTGAGGCCTAGCCAGGTCGAGCCAGCGAGATAAATGCCCATAAAGAACGACAATTAATTTCATAATCGGCATAAATTTCGCTCATTTTTGTCGAAATCCGAGCAGAAAGGCGGATGGTCCGGCTCAGCACACGCCATCCAATTTCAGCACTTGACAATCGATCTTCCGAGATCGCCGTAGATCTCTGGTTCAACAACCCGCCTGCGAATAGTATTTCGTATTTATTTTTTTTTGGCAGCCGACGAAACAAAAAGTGATAGTTGAACCTAGACCAGTATTGTCTGTTTGTTTATACAATCGCGCCAAGAGACGCTAATCCAACTAATTAGTTGATTAAACGCTGCCGTTAAAACGATGGGATTCTTTTTAAGAGTCCGGGACATCGCTTTAAACATATTCATAGTTCTGTAAACACATTCTTCAAGCCCAACACCTATATGGGTAAATATTTATTTTTTTATATATTTATATCGCTGTCAGAGACGGGCAAACACGCATAGTTTTGATAAAATATAAAAAAGAATGTAATAAGTGATTATAGATAAATTTAAAATAGGTCCACAATGCATTTAAATTTCTTATGAAAAGAATTCTCAGTTCATAAAACTGTTGTTAATAGATTTAAATAAATAGATATTATGCCAATGTTACGCACATTAAAAAGACAAAATATTTAATACATTATGATACACATAATATACAAACATTTATTCTTTAAAAAATAATTAATATAAAAAAGTTAATAAATGTAAATTATATTAGTTATTATATGATAGGAAAATATTTAATGTTATCTATCTTGATTGTTTTATCAATTGAAATGCATTTTTATAAACGAATAAAAAAGTTATACAATCTAAATATAAGAATAAATAATGAATTTTTACGGAAAAAAAAATACATCATAATCTAAAATAGTGGCACGTATTTTATTTAAAAGATTTTCTTAACTATTTGAAAGCTAAAGAGACTATTTTAAATAAGTCCAAAGCGTATTTAAACTACCTTTTTGGCGTAGATCTAAAGTTAAATAATAAATGCATATAGCACTTTGGTTCTGTGTCCATAAATTTGTAAATGATCTTGGTTTTCCCCCCGTTCTCTGTAATGTGTGAATAGCTCTCCATATTGTCCGCCTCTGCTGGAGATCTCCATTGATGTGTAACCGAATTGCTTCCGCAAGATCATGTCCCAGTAGACTGTAGACAGCTTCATTGTCCATCGCTGTCCATGAAACGCTGACCACTCAAACTTCTTGAGCTGCAAATGGCAGCGCGCGCCATAATTATTATAAATGAAGTCTAAATGATTTATGACAGCCAGCAGAGCACGCTTACAACCCTCCCAGCGGCGGAACTAACTCCTCAGCTGCACGGAAAAAAAATTCCAAGTATTTTTAGGTCTTAAAAGCTAAATGCTTGAACTTTGAGAAGTGTCAATCAAGATGTCTCTGCGCATTTAAAAACTATAATTAAGGTGCCCTAACGTATTCAAATTAAATGAATAAAATCAATTTTCGTGGAAGCTGAAACATAATAATTTGCGTAATAATTAACACATCAAATGTTTTGGTTTTTATTTGAGTAAATTTCTAAAAGAGGCCTGACAAAAGTTTATTTATTTATGTCTGTCAGCGTGGAAGGCACTTATTAATATTCAAAGCATTGATTTGCCATGCTTACTATTAATAAATTAGATTATTTGTTAGGCGCATAGCTCTGTAAAATTTCAGTAAGGTTTGTTAAGAATTATTTCTGTTTTATATTTATACAAGTAATCCAATCAGAAGGAACCAACTTAGTTTTAATTACTGTTTAAATGTGTTTTTAATTTTATCAGAATAAACGTATGTGGTCCAGGCACTTTCAAAACAATAAATTATGTGCCTTAAAGTAAATTCAAGCGGTTGAAACTATAACTTTAGTAAGAACTGGACTTGATATTTTACTTATTAATTAACACCTTAAAAAAGTTTGCATATTAATAGAGAGGGGTTTTTATCTCAGACTTACCTGGGTATAAAAATAATGTTAAGCGACTTGTTATCTTAGTTTAAGACAAAGGCTAGTCTTAGTAATAAATTAGTTGCCTAAAAGTGTGATCTGCTATAAACAATAAGAAATTAGTGCTCTAATCGTAATTAAAACTTTGTTTTAGTGGAAGCCGATCTATAATATTTCGCGCAATAATTAACACTCAAAATCTGTTTTACATATAAGAGATTTTTTATGGCTAACATGCTCCATTTTTCTCAAAGTGCTGCGGCTTAGGGCCAGTCTTCCGTCGGAAGCAGAGGCTTAGTTTTGGCACCTTAACAATGATCGCCGTGGTAACAAGAGGCTATGGCCAAGTGGCCCGAGTGACGACGCCAAAGAAAATGCCCACAGCCCCATAAAATCATAATGCCGAAACAATGACGCTGCTCCTCTCTGTCCTCCCCTGTCAACGCAGCGGCAGCATTGTGGCGCTAATCATTCATATAAACAACGCGTCTCGGACTCGGGCCCACAGCTGCAGATACAGATACAGATACAGATACGTTTGCGTTTACCGATACAAAGAATGCCGTGAGGCTAGCGGAGCGATATCGATTTAAATGATAATAATTGGCCTTTGGAGCCATGGACAGCATCGAACTGTTTTAGAATTTTGACTATAAATAAACAGACGTCGGAGCGAACGGTCAATCATTTGCGGTTTAAGAGCTCAAGGTGTCAGACCTAGACGAGATCATAACGGACATGGTGAGTGTGGTCAGTTAGGGTCCGAAAATCACCTGGATTTAACGATTTTCGAACGATTTCTGCTCCATTTTTCAGAAATTCTTCATTTTGGCCACTTGCCTGCTGGCTTACGCCGCCGGAGATGTGTCACATTTGCCACTGGAGCTCCTGGAGCAGCACCACCACGAACATGGCTACGGCTATGACTACCCCAAGCCGGAGGTGCCCTTTGTGATTACCAGCACCACGGAGCCGCCGCCGCCGCCGCCGCCGCCGCCGCCGCCGCCAACTTACCTGCCACCCAAGCCGGTGCCCACGTACCTGCCTCCTCCGCCACCCACAACTACAACCACTACTACCACGACCACGACCACGACACCTGCTCCTACTCCCGCTCCCACTTACCTGCCTCCTCCCCCGCCCACAACGACCACTACCACTCCCGCTCCCACACCCGCTCCCACTTACCTGCCTCCTCCCCCTCCCCCACCAAGAACCACTACCACGACGACCACTACTCCTGCTCCCACGCCTGTGCCCACCTACCTGCCGCCTCCTCCTCCCCCTCAGCCCGAGCCTGAGCCGGAGCCAGATCATGGCTACCACTACGAGGCCCCAGCCGAGGCATTCATCTTCTAGGCGAAACTAAGAGAGAGCACCGCCCCACTGGACTGAACCCGCTGAAGATTTCCCCGGATGAGCTTTGCTTTGATCGTTCCCCACTAGGCTAAGGTTTACATAAGTTAAAGCTAAACGTATCTCGAATAAACGCTGTTTTGTTAACCCCATTTGCATCGATATCTCGACCATTTCGGGATGGGATCGGGGCTCAAAGTGGTCCAGATGGCCGAGTCAATCACCGTCAATTGTCTGGGATTTCGTCGCTGGCCGCTGCATATTCATGAGCCGCTTTGTTGGGCAGCTAATTTGGCCGAAATGGCATTAATTGTTTGGCTACGGCTTCGGCGGCAGAGAGATACCACACGCCGATAATTGGCCACCGTCAAGTTCAAGAAAACCGAGAAAAGTGTGAAGAAAACCGAGCTCTAGGAAGCAGCCATTGATGGTATAAAAGCGGTAGCCATCGTCGATATTGACATTACTACCTGTTGTCGGCAAACGGCAGCAACATCATCTTGATCACCCGGATAATCTCTTCGAGACAATGGTAAATAGCCAGAGGATTAGCTCCCACTTCGGTGTCTCTAATGGGGTGTCTTTCGTCTTGCAGAAACCCATGCTGATCCTGGTGGCCCTGGCCGGACTGGCCGTCTGCGCTCGGGCGGATGTCTCCCATTTGTTTGGAGGAGGTCACCAGCACGATCATGACCACCATCACCATCACGAGCACCATGATCACCATGATCACCATGATCACCATGATCACCACGAGCACTTCGATGCCCACTCCTCGCACTCTTCTTCCGGACACGATCACCACGACCTGCACATCGATCTGCACTTCCAGCCGGAGCCGCACCATCACCACCACCATGTCCACGAGGCCAAGTTCGACATCCCCAGCGGATACAGCTATGGGGCCCCGGAGAAGCCGCGCCAGAAGTACCTGCCCCCCAAGGTCTCCCTGCCTCCGCCCCCACCTCCTCCGCCCGTGGTGCCCAAGGCTAGTTATCTTCCTCCCCCGAAGCCTGAGGTGAAGTACCTGCCCCCTGAGCCCGTGGCCCCCAAGTACCTGCCGCCCAAGGTGGCTCCCAGCCTGCCTCCGCCGCCACCGCCTCCAGTCCTGGCTCCCAAGCCCACGTATCTGCCTCCCAGGCAGCCGGAGACCAAGTACCTGCCTCCTGCCACGCCCGAGGTGAAGTATCTGCCGCCCGCTCCTGTGGCCAGGTATCTGCCACCCAAGGTGGCGCCCAGCCTGCCGCCCCCACCTCCTCCGCCCCCAGTGGCGCCCAAGGGACTGTACCTGCCACCTGCCAAGCCGGTGGAGAAGTACCTGCCTCCCTCAAAGCCGGTTGAGAAGTACCTGCCGCCTCCCAGGCCCGTGGAGAAGTACCTGCCCCCCAAGCCGGAGCCGCAGTATCTGCCGCCACAGCCCGAGGTGGACTTCCACATCCCCATTCCGTCCTACGCCCTGCCCTTGGGTCCAGCACCTAGCTCGCTGCCCGTGGAGAGCCACGATGCCGATCATGGATACCACTACAAGCCACCTCTGCGTCGCTTCCGGCACTAGGATCACCATCAGCAGTCACCCACCTCATAAGCCCAGCACCTGCATCTAGCCTTAAGCTGTACAAATTAAAAGCATTTTATACCACAAAAAATAAGAGTTAAGTCCCTGATCCCGCAGAGAGACGTTGCACCACTCCAGCTCTTTCGCCACCCTCAAGGTCAGAGCTATCGCCTCCAAATCGCTGTCACCCTGCCCCGAGGGATCCGTGTGGATTTCGATCTGACCCCCAAATCTAATTGCGGCCAATCAACCGAAGTAGCCAAGCGGCTTCAGGTTCAGCTTCGGTTTCGATTTTAGGTTTAGTTCGGCTTGATCATCACCTGCAGTGTCTATAATTACTGTCTTTTGGAATGAAAAATGATGCTCGGTGTTGGCTATGTTGGCTGGATATATATATAGAAACCGATTGGTTGGATGCGGCGTATGTTACAGAAACCAAAATCGCTAATCGTCAATTGCAGCCGACAGCTATGGAGCGACGGTTGACCTCTTTCAATGTTGCCCAGAGATCACAGATGGGGCAAGTCAACCTCAGAAAAGTGTGGACTAAATTAAATAATTAAGCCCGAAACGAATGGGAAATGCTTTTTTTAGGGGGTTCCAGAGAAGTGGACGAGTTAGCTTTATGAACTCCTTTTTGAACACAAAAGTAGACTAATCAAAGTTTGTGCGGGTTATAGTTTTATGTTTGCTGACTCAGAATCTGGTCATTAAAATGTCCCTCGCTATATAAGTAAGACAAGAACGGATTGGAGATGCTGTTTTTGGAAAGCAATAAATAAAAGTCATTGAGTTTGATCACTAAATTTAGTTATCCCAGAAGTAAAATGAATAATTAAATTTGTAGATACACGTAATAGAAGATTCTCTTAAGAAAAGCGTATCGATTATAAATTAAACAGTAGAACCTAGGTTACAAAAGAACTTGATAGCTATATAAAAGTCTAAGCATTATTATAACTACATAGATATATTATTTTTTAAAACTTAAAGAAATTATAGAAAATAAAAGATATATTAAATGTAAGATAAAACAATAACGAATTTAAAATGATTGTCAGGATAGGGAGCGAGGGAAATTTTAAAGCTTACTTACCAAAATTCTTGAAGAAAATGGCTCCAGCTGACATTATACATTTTGCAGGAGTTTGTGTACATGAAAGTCCTTTTAAACATGGAAGTACTCCCAGAAGAGATAAAATAAAGCATTTTGGAAAGAAATTATACAGATTTTGATCATGAAAAGAAGTTTTTTGGGGACTTTAAACTCTTTCCAAACATTTTGCTCTCGAAATACCACACGAATGGCCCCAAAAGTGCGCTCAACTTTGAATTCCGATCGTTGACTAACCAAAAACTATTTTAAATACTTGGCAAACGCAGCGGCGATCGTAAACCCCAACACGTTTATGGCTCCCAGCCATAAAGAGCTCTCCGACCCGGCCAAAAAACAAAAGCCAACGCAACGAGATGACTTCGAATTAAGAGATTTAATAAAACATTGAATGCCAATTCCCAATACCCATACCAATGCCAATTCACGAATACCAATACCGGTGGCGTGCCAATACCGGCAGTCAAAGGGGCGAGACCCCTAAACGCCGCGTAGCTGACAGCTTATAGACATATAGTGATATAGCCAGATCGCAGCCAGATCGTCTCTCGCGACGGCATCGTCGTTGGCGTTGGTAACGGCGAGGCGAGACGGCTTGATAGCGGCCACTGGGCTCAGGTTCGGGTTCTCTAACTGTATAAATAAAGAAGCACTTGCCGGAAACTGTATCACTTGGGCAGAAGCAGTCGTCGCAGCAAGAACGTTCCAGCCACAAAATGGTATTTCCGCGCTCTCAAGGATAATTCCCTTATAAATCTAAAAACAAAGGTTACTTATATATTTCAGAAACTCCTCATCCTGGCAGTTTGCAGCTTGGCCCTGGCCGCCGCTGATGTGTCGCATCTCCTGGGCCACGACCACCACCACGAGCACCACGATCATCCTGGCTACAACTACGACCCGCCGAGCATTCCCTTCGACCTGCCCACTCCTGCGCCCGCCTATCTGCCCCCGGAGCCAGTGACCGCGCGCGTGATCGCCCCGGTTCCCAGCTATCTGCCGCCCAAGCCCGTGACCCAGCCTCCGCCGGTCTACTTGCCGCCCGCAACCGTTAAGCCCGAGGTTCCAGTCGTGAGGACCCCCAAGCCATCTTACCTACCTCCTCCGCCGCCGGTGGTGAAGGTCAATCCCCCCAAGCCCGCCTATCTGCCTCCTCCGCCACCCGTTGTGCGTGTTGACCCACCCAAGCCCGCCTATCTGCCTCCTCCTCCACCAGTGGTGAGGGTTGACCCTCCCAAGCCCGCCTATCTGCCGCCTGTTCCTGCTCCCGCTCCCGCTCCCGTGGTTGAGCAGCCCCGCTATGTGGCCCCATCGGTGCCCAGCTTCAAGATCCCGATCCCCTCGTACGCCGCTCCCCTGGAGGAGCCCCTGAACACCTACCTGCCGCCCCAGGAGATCGTGGAGCCCAAGAGCGAGGATGGCTACCACTACGACGCTCCTGCCCAGCCGTTCCTCTTCTAGGCGGCGATCATCCCCAGCCATTTGTTTGTTGTGTTCCAATGTCACGTGTATTTACCTGTAGTTATTTATTGTTTACCGAGCCTGCACTAAAAACGAATAAAGCTTCGCACTGCCAAACGTAAAACTATGTACTCTTATTTCTTTTTTAAATCAGAAAATTCCCATTTGTTTTGGATGGGATTTGGGGAAATCCTATATCCCAAGAGAGGCCAAGAACACGACCGCGAACTCGGCTCAAGTGCCACATACATAATTACCGGCTAAAAATATCTGTGAACTCGGCAGAACAGTTTCATTCACGAGTTATTTTCGATCTCTTCTCTCTGGGACTGAGTAATGCTCTGTGGCCAATTCCGGCTTGATTTATTGACTGCCCAGAGAAACCCAAGCCAAAGTCAACATTGAATAATTGAAGTGAGCAGCCATAACGGCCATAAGCTCTAATTTTATGGACCGAGCTGTGGCTGAGCTCCAATAAACGACGGTTTTATTATTTATAACAATGCCTTAATTGCTCCGGACAATGGCTGGCATTGTTGGAGGTGTGAATACAGATACAGCCGCGATCCCCCGCAGATTCTTAAATCCGCCCACGGTGCCGTGAAAGTGAAACTGATGCGAACAGGAAGTTGAGTCTATTTTTTGGGGATGGGGACCGAAGAAGAGCGTTTGTTGACAAAATGAATTGCTTTATGGAAATTGATTGCATGATCTAATGGCTGGCAACCCGTTTCTTCTTCGCTGTCAGCAAATGCAAATTAATTAGATTATTACGTTTATCTTTCGCTGAACGCCCAAGAATGATTTACCTAAGAGCTTTATCTACGGTTGTTGCTCTTAGTAGCGCCGTTTAAATAAATAAACACGGCCCATAAATTATCTCTCGCATCAACGGTTTTAGATTTTCGATTCTCTGCTTAAGACTATAGATTTTAGAAAGCAAAACTGATGACCCCAGTCGACCAGGCAGTCGTCTAGCCTGTTTCTTATTCGTTTCGCATTCGCCACTAATGAAACCAACTATTTGTTTCCTCATTTTCGGCACGACAGTTTTGTTGATGCATTATATACCAAATGCTAATTGGTGGCTGCTATTTTATCGGCTTGTTCTAGGCAGATCAGAACTATTTTAGATTTTTATTGTTTTGGGCTTGCATGTGCATACCGTGCGTATGAGTAATGTAGGAACTTATGCACTTTAATAACAGGTGGTAAGTGTAAATATCAAAATACTCTGAAGGAAATGTCCTAAAAAAACTGGTTCTTTAAATTTTGATAATATATTTGTAATAGGCATAAACTAATTTACTTTTACTTAAATTATTATATTTAATGATCCTACCATTCTAAGTAGAATGCATTTTGTTTATATTATGTGATGTATATCCACGTCCAATTATTAGAAATAAAATTTTAAAATTAAACAATCAAATAGCAATATATTAGTTATATGTTTACATTTATATTGCCTTTATTTTTGTAAATAATAGCTTTATTTTCAATTTCAATTACCATAAGAACCTTAACATATGAATATTTAATAATAGAAAACATTTTTTTATTCTTTCTTTTCTTTTACCAACTCAAAGTTTAAAGTATATAATATAGCATATTTTAAGGCGATTTTTTTTAAAGCGGTTCAATTTATACAATACCCGAATTATATGCTAAATAAGTTTTATAGTATAACAGTTTGTTTTAGAAGTGCGCTGCCTGTTCCCATATTGCTAAGCAAAACACCCTTTAAAATAGTATATAGATCCCAACCCCGCTTGCACAATTATAAATGAAACAAGTAGATTGCTTTTAAGGCTATTCTAGTTTTATTAACGGTTTAATAATTTAGTTATGACGCTATGCTAGTTGTAAATAAGGTAAATACTAAAAAAGGGGTCACAGGGAAATTGTCCTTCACGGATCAACGTTTCTTCCGCATTATTAATCAATTAATCCAACACAAGCACGCTTATTATCTAGTAATTGACACCACAGATTGAGGTAAGCCAGCTCACTCAATGTAAATTTGTGTAATTAATTACCGGGCAGCGAGGTCAAAGCGTATAATTTCCACTTGACCCAGGGAATCCAAGAGAAATCCCAGCCGAGACGGAAGCATCGCTGTCATCGCTGGCACACAAAAGGAGTGGAGTGGAGTGGATTGGATCGATCGAGACCCAGTTTGTCATAGTTCACAGACAAAAAGCGACTGTTAATGCCCCTGAATAGAAGCGGAGGCAAGGCAATCAAATGGACAATCAATCCATCAATCAATAGCACATTGTCTCACCCGGACAGACGCACTATCTATGGCTTTTAAAACGGATTGTTTACACTTCTGGCATTTCCAGCGATTTAGTAGTTCTGGTGTGAGTATGTTTTGGGACAACTTAGCAGGTTTAGCAGAAGCTTAAACCGGTTAAATTTAATGTATTTTGAAAGTATTCGACTAGATTTATGTATTCCTATTTGTTTACGAGCCGCCAAGAGTCATGCAAGAACCTGCATCTTTATATTATATCTAATTGGCCCGAAGAAGTCGCACCACTTAATGAGCGCCGCCGCCACGCAACACCGAAATTATACCACATATATTTATAATAATTTACTTTATATATATTAGGTAACAAGTCGCTGCTTCCAGTGCGCAGATACTTTGGCCACGAGTACTTCTGCGCAGCTTCCGTATGCAAATGCCGGAGATATCAGAGATCTCATGCAGACAGACAGACAGATTTTCCTCATGGCATTCCGTGATTAATGAGGAGCCCACGCCGACGGGGGGCACTCATCAAATCGAGAACGAATCTTCCACAATTTCGACACACTTTATTGCGCCTTGATGAGCTGTGAATAATACAATTAAAGCCCGTTGCGATGCGATACCCCGGCCAAGACTGATTGGCCTTGGCAGGTGAATGAAATAACTCGGAATCGAAATTTGTTTATCATTTTTTTTACAAATAATTTACGTTTATTTATTCGTACTTTACTTGGCAATTCAACAATAACTGAATACTTCGTTTTTCGATCTTTGTCTTTAGAACATCATTTGTCTCTTTGTACTTCGCTCTTTATGCTTGTGATCTTGGCTTGTTCTTGTTCTTGTTCGTCGTTTCTTTGATGGGTTCGTTCTAGGTTTAGGATTGTATTAGGGTGCGATAGTTGGATAGTTTTTGATAGTTGGATAGGTCGATAGTTGGAGATAGTGGGTTTCAGTGCGTGGTAATGTGTGCGTGGTTTTAGATATTGGTTAATGCTTGATTCGGTTGGGATTGGTTGGGAGTTGGAGTTTTGGTGCAGACAGAGTTGTTCGGAGTGGGAGAAGGAAGAGAAACGACAAAATATAGGAGGGATTACTAGGATTGTCGAGCATGTATTAAATATAGTTAAGTGCTAGCCGTCCGTCTTAGTAGCGGCGCAGGCGGTAGAAGCGTCTTACATAGACTGGACGACGGTACTGGTAGCCGGCCCTGCTGCTGTACGTGTGCCCCGCCAGCTGCTGCACGGGAGCCACCTGGATCTGCTGGGCCACTGGCGCCAGGTACTGGGCGCGCTGCAGGATCTGCTGCTGCACGGGCTGCTGGACGAAGGACTGGACCACGGGACGAGCCACTGGGCGGGCAATGGGAGCAGCGATCACCGGACGCGGAGCAGGGGCAGCCACGGGACGCGGGGCTGGAGCGGAGGCAACAGGGGCAGGATCCTCAATGTCAATGTACTCAGGCTCGGGAGTAGCAATGTCCTGGGGATTGGGTCCCTGGGTGGCGGAGTCGGGCAGCTGGGCGCCAGCAGCAACGCCCACGAGGGCCAGGGCCAACAGCACGAAGAATTTCTGCAAGGAAATTAAGGGAAATTTGTATTCATTTGTATTGTATTTATAATTTATTTAAAATATAACTTATATATATATATTAAATATTGTTTAATAATGTCCTTGACCCTACTGTGAACTCATGAAAATGATTCTCTAAATATATGCTACTATGAATACTTTATTATCTCTAAACCATTATGAGCGCACTTTAGTTTCTGCTTAATAAATGGTAATGAGCTTGAAAATAGTTAAAAACGAATTAAAATTTGTTTAAGAAGTTCAACGACACTAATATTATTAAAAATAATTTATAAATATCAAGAAAAACAAACTAATTCTATTCGTAGTATTTTTGATATCCGGATAGCCTCTCATAGTGCCTAATTTTATCCAAGAATGAAGCTAGAGGTCCTATCTCAGCGCTGAACGTGCGACAATTTTATATCTTTGTTGATTAATATTTAATTTAAATTATGAAGAATTTCAAATAAAAAACACTGATTTCAATATTCTAAGCGTATAAATCTGAAAAGGAGTTTAAATCTCTTTAATATATCCGAATTTCTTGAATCTCTCCCCTTTTGACAGGCACAACACCCTTATATATATACTTTTATTGTTAGGGTAAAATGTGAAGAATATAAAAAATAATTCTAGTGAGAGGTGCTGCTATTTTTGGAGCTATTTCTGGAGCATAATTATGTGCGTGTCTCCGGCACGGGTGTGAAGCAAGTCGAGTCCCGAGGGCCACTCGAGCCGGGACAGCGCGTTGATGAAGTCGTTTTTGGGCACTTGAGCTTGGGTTGGGGAGCACTTGAGGGTAATAGTTATTTCGGGATCGCTTTCAAATTCAGTTTCGGTTCACGATTCACTTTTGATTTGTCTGGAGTTTATATCCTGCTTGGCCGGCAGAGGATCACTAGGACTCGGGGTCCTTGTCATGGCCAGGATCACATACCATTTCTGTTTGTTTTTGGTTTTCGGAGAATTCACGAAATTTTCTCGAGCAGATGCGGACGAGCAATTTACACTTAAGAAGTTCAAAGCACAAATGATGATGAGCTGGTCAGCGGGTATGAAATTTATACTATATCGCCGGTTCGGTTTGGTCCGATCTGTCCGGTTCGGTTCAGTTCGGTACGTGGGTCTAAGAGAGTCTGGTCTGACCGCCAAAATCCGAGACCGAAACCGAAACCCGATGAGACACAAACCGCACACGGCGTTATAAATAAGGTAACAACAAACATACTAGCAGCAGAAGCAGAAGCGGCTCCGCTCAGCACCAGAAACAACAACAACTAGCCAAAATACAGCATCAGCAATTCAAATCAAAACTTAAATTAAATGAAACGAAACGAAATGAGAAGAAACGGCGGCTAGAAGAGGCTGCTGATGGGCTTTGAGGTGCTGCTTGGTCCCTTTGGACAATCACTTTGGTGTCGTCACGAGCCATGACGCACGGACAGGTCACAAGACAGAAAATCATAAATATACACTTGGGAAAATATACTGCCTCTAAAATATAGTCAGAAACTAATTTTCAATTAAAAATACATTTTTTAGGTCCTATCAAACTACCAATTAATTATGAATTCTAAATTAAAAAACTTTTATAATAATATTTTTTTTATAAATTCAAATAATTAATATTGCCAATTATCCAAAAAAAATTCTCGGTGCATACTGATTTTATTGCCATCTGTTCAGAAAGAACACGTCCTGCTTACCACCAAAGTTCGTTGCCTAAGTCTTTCGTTTTTGCTGATAAAATGTACATTAAACTAAATTGTATTCAGATTTTGTGTAAAATAATATAAAACCCTTGAAATTGTATGCCTGAAGAATAACTTTTGGCCACAAGTTATTTCCCCCAGTAGAGATACTCTGGTTCTATCACTTGCTGTCGCCACACAGCGCGTGCCTCAATTGAGGTTCGTCGCCTGAGTCTTTTGTTTTGGCTCCTGCTTGAAATAATTTGCATAAGACTTTGCTAGAATAATATTTTTGCACCCAAGTGGCTCCATGCGAGTATGCAAAACTCCCCGATAAAGCTATCCAAGGGGATTATTAGTCATTGGAGTCGGATAAGCGAAACGCATCGCCGCTGATCATACTGAATTTGTGCCATTCAATAAGCAAATCTTGACTTTATCATGTCAATTCGGAGATTGTTTGCCCACCTGGCCGCCGACCTGGTAGCCCTCTCTTTCGGCCATTTGATCGTCGGCTGGCATGATTGTTTGTAGCTTCTCTTGACCTTAGTGGCAACAATAAGCAAATTTAACGGCTTTTGGGCATACATCATTTCCGTTTCTCGTGCGTGTGTGTGGGGAAATACATTCACCTGCCACCGTCAAGTGAATGAAGCCACTTGAGCCAAAGATGCAGTGCCAATAAAAATGATTTGTTCGATATCAAGGTCTCTCCAAAAAGATTAAGTGGCACAGACACAGGAAATGGTTAATATGTTTTCGACATTGTAAAGACGTTAACATGAACAAGCTCAAACTATAAATGCTACAAGCGATTTGAGCCCACTTTAAAATAGTTCTGGCCCGGTCATGTGACATCATTTCGGGTGCCTTTCACCTGCATTGATTGATGGTACATTTGTCAACGGCAGCCAAGACGGGGAACATGGGAAATATATGCAGCATTTTTCATAATCCCACCAAAATATCGTAATGAACAAAAAATAAACAATTTATTGTGTTTTTACGGTTATTAGAAAATTTAAAATGTAATTAATAATGCTTTGGTCCGCTGGCTTCTTGGGTTTCACATTCATAAATTTGATCTCCCGCGAAACATTCATTATTGGCTGCTTATGCCATTTGCGGCCATTGTCTATTGAGTCAGCGCTATTTGACTTGCAAAATGTGTCATTTGTATGAGAAAAGCAGCGTTCTTCCCTCGATCTAGGAGTGCCATAAATCAATGACAAGGGCGGGGCAGATTTATTTTATTTAGCTCGGTGCAGCTCGCTGCCAGTGATAACATTTATATCGGCGAACTCTTATTTATGTTAATGCCCATATATAATATTAATATCAGCCGTTAAATATGTTTGCGATCTTTCCATCATCGTGTCTTTGGGGCCGGAACCGAAACGACAACGACAATTTCGACCAATTTGCATATAGGAACCAGAAATCGAGAGATCGCACCGAGTGAATCAAAAGCCACGAGCCGCCATAGGAGCTTCGGCTAAATGCCGGTAATCGAAAATTCTCTTAATTTATGACTCTATGCCTGCCGATAGCCAGAATCCAGTCGACTTCACGTGCCCCTCGCAGATCGTTTTGTTTTGCTCTAAGCGTTCAGACATATTAAGCATGCGACCTGTTGTCCGGCCGGGGTTAAGCGCGTCTACAAGTACGATCTTCCAAGCTAGATCTTGTCTGGCTGGGCGTGTTTACAAGCGATCCGCATCACCTGATAAGGACCACAATGAAGCCCACCTGGTCTTCTCTGAATATGTATGTCCGCTTACCAAGAGATCTCATTTTGGGCAAGGCACGCCTCGTTATCTATCCGCCAGCTTAGCATTTGAATACGCGCGTGTGAATAAGAGAAATATAAAACATTTTCTTGACATCTGTCTTCATAAATAGAACTAAGAGGAAGGAAGGTATGCCTTTTTGGTTTGATAATTTAGCTAGTTCTCGGCTGTAATAGTTATTTGATCATTGACCTTGTCGGAGCGAAGATTCTCATTCTCAAGCTAGTCTCGCTTTCCCGTCTATTTTTATCACGAGTCTCGACACAATGCTTCGTAAATATTTTGTGGAATTTTTTATTTGTACAAGCTTCCGCACATTCACCACGAAACAGACCAGAGGCATTATGAATATTCAATATTTTTACGCAAAAAATTATAACAAACAACAGCCGAGGCATGGCAAATATATCATCTTGAAGAGACAATTGGAAACTCTGGCATACTCTTGTCGAAATAAGTATTTCGAAAGGCGCGTCAAACTGGTTGGCCCAGTCGGGCTACCCCCTCGGACTCCGCTTCGAGGGTGATCTAGGCCCAGAAATATTTATTGCAACACCTCCAAAATTCGTGGTACTTGACAGATTTATAACCGCCTTAATAAAATGTCTTAAAATAGACCTCAAACGCAGATGCTTAGTCTCGTTTCCGCCTCTGCAGTTGTTGAAATAAATGGCTTAACAATTATCGTACATCAGCCACTTGACCTACAGTCTGGCGGTGGTGACCAAAAAAACCGAACTCTCTGGATCGGAGCCCGGGGCTTTATAATTATCTATTTATTTTTTATTTAGCCGTCGCCAAGGCAAGGCAGATTCTCCGCAGATTATTCTGGTTCCAATCGATCGCCAGTCGCAGACAAACCGGCGGGCCGGCACACGCGCACAGTGAAAGCGTCCGCAGAAGAACGTTAACATTTAATGGGAAGCATAAATTAATTATTGAAATTAGCCAGAATCGAGATAAAATAATAGCCAAATGGGAATGGGAATAGGAATTGAAAGGCGACCGGGGATAGGAATGAGAATGGCCACAAAGAGCCCCATCTAATCATTGTTTAACTTAATAATTAGTTTTTTATTATCTCCCCCCATAATTTGTTTCGCAACAACAGCGAACAATGAAATCGATGCCGCCTGAGGGTCCAAAAGCATCGGCCAAAGAAAAAAAGAGACGTCGCGACGTCGGTGGCTGTGAACCTGAGCAATTTAGCCACTTTTGGCACCTCATTGGCCGGCTCGTGCCGCCACAAACGTTGAAGAAGCCAGGTGAGCTGGCATTTTGAACTCTGACTCTGAATATAATCAATAATAAATATCCACACGAGCTAAGCTTTAAGTGAGAATTAAATTATACAATTTTCCAGAGTAGACAAAGTGGATATTGTCATATAATACTATTGATATTTATTGCATGATTTATTGAATGATGAGTTCTTATTTATTCTATATAAATGTATATAAATGTATTATAAGTTTAATATCATAAAAAAAGGGTTCTTCTGTTTTAAATGTAATTATAATTAACTGTTGAGTTTTATTTCAGGTTAGAATAACTTACTAGAAGTTTTTAAGCTGTACTTCCTCAACTAAAAATCTACAAATTCCACTATATTTAAATTTTTGGTGGAACCGTAAATCTACTAATTTGTTGACCATCTTTTTTTAGCACAGATTTCCTTTCTTTAACAGCCATTTATATTTTATTAGTATACAAAATAGGTTTTATTGTAAGCTCCCGTATAAGAAATTCGAAATTTAATTACTGTTTTAAAAATCATTAAACTTGTTAAGAACTTCCTAAATCTATTTCCTATAAAGCGCAAAAGGTTATATATTTAAAGTTGAATAATAAAAACAAATTGATTATCGAATTTGGTTCAATATGACTAATTTTATGATAATAAACTAAGAATTTGGCCTGCATTTGGAACTTGAAACTAAACTGGTTAGTTATAATTCACAAATTGAGGTCACATTCTCCACTTCATTAGCAGAGCCACAACATTAATACCAAGATAAGCATTTTGGGAAAAAGGAAACAAATACGGAATCGGAAACCGTTCCCCTGAAGAGCATACCCGAGAATACTCTTCGAAGAAGATGCTGTAATCGAGCGGCAGTGAACTTGAGTTCTGAAAAATTGCCCCAATAAAAGTGGCATTAAGCTTTTACGGCTAATGGAGTGATTCGAAAGGGGCAGCCACGAATCAGGCAAACAGCGATCGATCAGATTTCATTCATGCCGATCTAGTTCGGTGACAAACAACCGACGGACAACCCGTTCTAGTCCGGGAATAACACAAAGAGGGGTTGGTATTTAAGTATATATATTTCTATCTCTATATTTATAAGTATAAGCCATTCTAGTCAATTTGCACAAATGCAAATGCTGATTATTATGGTCGCATTTAAGGCTTGGTGGCTGGTTAATGGCCATTAGCGAAACCCGTTTGGTTCATTGGTTCTTTTTTTCGGCCATTTCTGAGCTGGCAAAAGATTATGACGATGATTAGCCCCACGGGGCTAATAACGACGATGAAGGTTCTTCTTGTGCCCCAGTCGCCGCTCTGTCTGCGGATTTCTGTAAGAATCTCCTCGGATTCCCAGCTGCAGTGAGTCAGAGGAGGGGATCTGCCAGATTAAGCCACCATGCAAATGAGGATTCTCCGATGGTTTGACTAACTGCTATGACATTGTTTCCACTCGGATGCCGTTTGCTGCGCTTTGTCTCTGTAAGGCCAAGGTCGAAATTTGTAAAGAGATTGTAAACATTGGATTAACTGCTATGCGTGTTGCCTTTTCAATCCGATTCGTCTTCGCCATTGTTGACTCTGCATTTGCATTTTTTCGGGCCAGCTTTTTGGAGTTTCGTTGCTGGCGGTGATCCATTGTGACGGCTGTCGAAGCTGCTGTTTTGTCTGTTTTGACATCCATTATGGATTGGTGTGACAAGTGCTGTCAGTGCTCAAGACAACGACCCACATGGATCGGTGGCCCAGACTATTTGCCGTTAATTGCTTCACGCTGGCCACCAGCTTTTAAGGCCCACTAAAATTCACACTCGACAAAACTACCACTAAACTTCATTGTACTGCAGAATTATCTAGTAAAAGGGGTTTTTTCTTACAGAAAACGAAATATTCTTTTAAATATTTCTTTTAAATAAATGTTAACAATTTAATTGGAATTATGAATCAATCTACACGATAAATCAATTTCAACTTCTTACAATCTTAGAAATAATTAATTAACTAAATAATTTTCCACTTAAAGGTATACTTCCTACAGTTCCCTCAAGTAATTTAAATTGACCTGCATTTCTTTCAGTGCACTTTTAAAAGCCAGTCAGAAGCGATACTCAATAAATTTGCGTGACAAAGCCGCCCTCTGGGGCTTACCGAATGAATGAATTTTGGATCGATCTAGACTAATCCACTTGTCTTCATATTTGACGCTTTTTTCTGCATTTATTCGGCTCGATGCGTGTCGCCGTGCTTGATTAATGTTGGCGTTTTGTTCGTTTTATAATTAAAATTTAATAGACCGGGCAAAATGTGTTGCCGATGCCTTGGTATTATGCTAATCACTGGCGCCCATAGCGGTCTGCATTGAAAAATATTGAAAAGTCTCAGAAATCGTTTACACGGGCAATCATCCTGAACAAAGGCTAAGCCAATTTTCTGGCTATTCACTCTGGCCACGAGCTGGCTTGGCCGGGACCAAGCCAAACCGAGTAATTGCCAATTTTTTGCTGCTAAACGATTTTGTTCACGCTCAAGAATCGCAGCGCTTAATCATAAATCGCCGCTGTCTGCGGCTTGATTTATTCGCAAGCCACTTGAATGCTCGCCGGGAAGGTTAACAGTTGTTAAACATCTATTAGCAATTGATTAATTTGCTGTTAATGCGATACAACCATGCGACTTCAGCGGCGGCGAGGGAATTTATTATTCGGCGGGGGGCGGGCTGCAATATCGGTCAATTGGACGAGGAAGTTGTAGTGGCAAATGGATTATGCGGAATCTCGCGTGCAGAGCTATAAATTGAGACATCAGTTGCCTCAAATCGAGGTGGATGCTGATTGCCGAATATTTAAATGAATCATCTCGATACGTCTAAAAATAGTAAAGATATTAAGATGAACTCTTTGTAAATCGAGGTTTTTGGTTCATATCAATTTATGAATGCCTATGAAAATTATTAAAATAAATTAATCATTTTAAAAATAGCAAAAAGCGTTTAAAAATAGTAACGGCATAAAGCCAAAATGATGAGTCGAGGTTGTATCTAAGACTAATGGTTGCCTATAAAAAATGTAAAATGTAGAATACTAATAATAATTAAAAAGTAAAAATACAATAATAAAAAAAATTAAAATCACTTTACAAAAAGCGTTTTAAAAATTACATAAAAATTATCTTTTTTATCATCGGCTATCATAATGAATATTAAAGACTTAATCAGCTTAAACACCAATTAAAACCCAAAACCTGAATTAAAGCTCCAACCCAAACGAGTCGTAGATAGAAAGCTTTAACAAGCTTAATCTAAGCTTTCATTCTTAAATTATGTCGGCTAAATAGTAGGCAATCTATTAAGCATTAGCCTTAACTTGGCTTTAAATGATTTCTTTACCAATTTCATAGCCTACATTTAGGCTGAAAATGTATTATTCAGGCAATCATGATTGAGTTGAAAGCAAATATATGAGATGATTGAATTACAACAACAATTTAGTTATTTAACCAAATAAAAACATTTTATATTGAAGATTTTAAAACGATTATCAAGTGAAATTTGTATATATTTAATTTATCATCGCCAAAATTGTTTTTAAAAATATATATTAAGAAACAAAAATAAGGAAAGCCTACAAAAAATGTTATTTTTCTTTAACATTCATAAATTATTTTATTTATGTTTTTAAAAACAATTTTAGGAAGATAATTTAGGATAATTTATGCATTGTTTCATGTGCACTTACATGCGTGAGTGATTTTCATCGCCATTCCTACGTTTTGTTTGCCTTTCCGACCGCTGACGGGTTGATTCATATTTCGCTTGGCTGTGCCGTCGACACAAATCATCGTACGCAATGCCGCCAAGTCGAAAACGTTTGAGTGCGTTGCCAGTTTTACAATTCAAACAGTTATGAGCCGAGGCAGCAAAAAAAACATCCAAAGATGAGAGGGGAATAGAAAAAAATCTATGCAAAACTGTGCCAAGGGCAATTTCGCCAGTGATTGATTTACAAGGCGGCAACGTAACGCAACGGAACGCAGTGCTGCGAACGCGTCGTAACTCTCAAGAAGATCGCCGGCGCACGTTGCGTATGCGCAATATTTCTTGAAGCGGCTAGCGAGGCGGGAGGAACAGGTGCTATTTTGGACTTTACGGCTTTTGGCACCGGCATAAATCATTCTGTGACTTTATTGTCTGTCTATTAAGTCATAATTATAATATGTCCATTAATATTTTCGATTAGCCGCTGTCGGAATAAGTTTTGAGGAATTAATTGGAAATTTGAGATTAACGATGAAGAAGACGCCGAGAATTTCGCCCTCGGGTAAGATGATGATGATTTTTTGCTGCTTTCATTTTTTTTCTAGAATGACTTAATAAATATATACTCGCATTTACATTTGCGTGTTTGCTTGATTGGGGAGGCAGCAGAATATTAATGGCTTGTTTGGGAAATTTACACCCGGATGGAATGAGAATCGTAATCGGAATAGGAATCGGAATCACCCGCGCCAGCAAAATTAGTTAGGGTCAGCGGGTGAGCGAGTCGCTCTGCTATGGGTCCACTTTGCCTCTATTTGGATTTCTGTAATTGCCATCGCATAATTATCGCGGCAAGGCAAACAATGCGTGGCGAATCCCTTGTCATGCCGAATCTTTTCAAGTGCCTGCAAAGTGCTGCAATCATAAATCACGCAAAAAGCCGAGACTAAGTGCAGCTGCAGATCCGATGGCTGACAACATAAATCACACCCAAGCCGAGCCAGGCCGCTCGTTAAGACGTTAATCAAATGGCTCAGATCGGGCCGGGCTGCAAGGCTTAGGGCGCCTTCTGTCCAGCGAAATTGAAGGCCGCAGTGCATGTGCTTATGTAATTAGTGGCAGTACCCCCTAATGCCGCCAGTACCATAGCCACCCCCTCTTAGCCCTATTGGAAAATGGTTGCACAACCCACTACAACGACGACGACGACGTTGCACTGCAGTTTTTCTTGTTTATCTTTATTTTTGGGCAACCTAATGAAGTTGCCACGGCTAACTCAATTTATTGACTAGGCCCGCCGACATATTGACTAAATGACTGATGAACCTGGCGACGGACAGAGAGACGGTGGGAATTGAGTCGTCGATCGTGGAGTCGATCATCGATAGGCTCTCGGTCCCCGCCGCAGTCGCAGCCACAGTCGCTCATATTTATTTTGGCTCAGCCGGCACCTTGAGCGGCCCATGTATGGCTGCGCTGCAGTTGCAGTCGTTATGGGCTCTCGCAAAAATGTATACATATATATATATATGGTCGTTATGGGTTTATAGATAGATATTGCAAACAACGCCGGCCTGAGAACGTTCACGGCTGCTTGACGCTCTCGGAATTTCCGCCTCTGATTTATGGCGCCCCCAGGTTTGATTGATTTGACCTACCAACTGGACACCAGCGGCCGGCGAGATGCCTCCGTGCTCCGTGCTCCACTGGGCGGCGCTGTCTGGGGACTGCTCTTGAACTGCTGATATTTTGGCTAGGCCATCTGCCCACTTGCAAAAAATAATGGGCAATTCACAGATAATTGTCCAATTTAAATGCAGTTTTTTTTTTTCAATTTCCTTGTTGGCATCATTAATATATGTTACTGGGATCTATGATGGATTTTTACTATTAAAATTTTAAATAAATAAGAGATATTTCCTGCAATAAAATGGTTTCGTTGTAAACATTATTTTGAATCATTAAAATAAAGATTTGTAATTTAGAAGTACAACAAATCAATCAAAAATTACGCAAGACTAGCTCTTATCATTTTTTGTAAGCAGAAGAATATCTTTATAGGATATCATTAGATTTGAACGATGTAAAAAGCATTTATCAATATTTCTTTCAATGCACTTGCTGCTGTCAAAAGTGATGCCCCAGAAGGTCGCCTCACAAGCTGGGACATTGACCCGCCAGCGAATCCCCCGAGTGAGTGACGTATCCAGCTTTGGCTTTGGCTTTCGAGATTTGTTTTTATTTGGAAAAAGATGTGAGTTGCGGGCTGTGGGTCCAATGGTGGATCACGGGACAGTGGTAGGCACAAGCGCCGCTTTTCTAGAAGGTAAAGGGTCTGGCAGGCTTATTGTAGTTGTAGCCATCGGGTCCCAGGGATCCCGCCTCGTCGCCTCCGCTGGTGGGCGGTGGTCCGTACTCCTGAGTGGGTGCTGGCGGACGAGGCTGATAGGTGGGTCCAGGTGGGCTTGGCGGAGATGGGGGCTGTGGCTGATAGGTGGGTGCAGGGGGTGCTGGAGGGCGCGGCTGATAAGTGGGTCCTGGTGGCGGAGTAGGTGCCGGAGGGCGTGGCTGGTAGGTGGGTGCAGGTGGGCTTGGCGGACTAGGTGGTCGTGGCTGATAGGTGGGTCCTGGGGGCGGTGCAGGGGGCGAGGATGGGGGTGGCCCATACTCTGGCGCCGGAGCAGTTGGCTGCGGCTGTGGCGGGGCAACCTCGTTCTCTCCGGGAGGCGGCAGGTACTCGGATCCTGGCGAGGGGCGTGGTGGCGGCGGGCTAGGAGGTTGAGGCCTGGGAGGCTGGGGACTCGGGGGCTGGGGACGCGGCGGCGGCTGCGAGGGCGGTGGCCCGTATCCTGGAGTAGGAGCTGGAGGTGCTGGTGGGGCTGGTGGTGCCGGCGGGGGACCGTAGCCTGGAGTTGGAGCTGGAGGGGCTGGGGGTGCCGGTGGGGGACCGTAGCCTGGAGTGGGTTGCGGCCTGGGCGGCGGCGGTGGTGGTGGCTGCGGGCGCGAGGGCGTGGGACGTGGCTTGGGCTGATCCGGAGGCAGGTACTCCGGGCCAGGCTGCGGCGAAGGAGGCTGAGGCTGTGGAGGTCTATAAGAAGGAGTTGCCGTGGGCAGTGGCTGCGGCTGAGGACGAGGTGGCTGCGTCTGAGGCGGCCCATAAGAAGGAGCCGGAGCCGAAGGAGTGGGCTGCGGCGGCGGGCGAGGAGGCTGCGTCTGAGGCGGGCCATAAGAAGGAGCCGGAGCCGTAGGAGTGGGCTGCGGCGGCGGGCGAGGTGGCTGCGTCTGAGGCGGTCCATAAGAAGGTCCTGGAGCAGGCTGCGTGGGCAGTGGCTGCGGCGGAGGACGAGGTGGCTGCGTCTGGGGAGGCCCGTACGATGGAGCAGGCTGCGTGGGCACCGGCTGCGGCGGAGGACGTGGTGGCTGCGTCTGCGGCGGTCCGTACGAGGGAGCCGGAGCAGAGGGCGCGGGTCCTGGGCCTATGCCCGAGTCCTCAATGCCGTTGCCCGACTGCGGCGGCGGAAAGGGCACCGAGGGCTGCTTGTAGTGGTAGCCATCCTCCTGGAGGTCCGTGTCCAGGTGGGAGACATCCGCGTGGACACCCGCTGCCAAGAGCAGGGCCACCAGGGGCAGGAAGCAGCGCTGCAGAGAAACACGGATGAGGATGACGACAGCGTCCGGCTGGCAGGCTGGCTGAACTCACCATTTCTGCTGAATTCCAACTGAGCGCGGGTTTTCCGAGTTTTCCCAACGCGACGCGACACTAGACGAAGCGGATCGAATTATGACCGGTTTCGCAGACGAACCGCACACGAGATGGCTTATCCAGGTGGCTTGGGAGACGAGGCGACGTCTTCGTTGCAAAATCAGAAATCGAATGGTGCCCAAATGTTCTCCCTTGGCGCATTTATACCGGCCTGGTCGGGAGCAGCCCCTAAGTTGGCCAAGTCGTCGGCGCTCCGACCGCTGAGCGGATGCCGAAGTTTTGAGTCAGCCAACGAGACGAGTTTTGGCTCAAACGCCGCTCAGCCCGAGCGACTCAGTCGTCATCATCGCCGCAATGATGGTGATGCTGCAACCTCAGGTGTAGTCACTAGCGAAGACGCAGATCTCTGGGGGCCAGGAGAACTACAACCAGGAACCAAAGGGGATTCCTGGCCATTTATGTGCTTGGCCAATTAGGTCCGACAGAATTCACACCACCGGCCACGTGGGCGTGTGATTAATGTGCGAACTTCCACCGACTGCCGTCTGAGCATCACATATGGCCAAGATCTGCTAGAATCGTGCTTACATAATTGGCTCCATCTCCATCTCCATCTATATCCCCACCCGCTGGCACTTTGATGCTTATTGCCGTTGGCAAACTGAACAATCGATGCTCATTTGAATCGACATTCTCCAGTTGGTCAATAAAATGTTATGCCCATAACAATTAGTTAATAAGGCAATTGGCTTTGGCGCGTAATACGCGGCGTATGCGCGATGCGCGAAGCGAGGTGCTGCGATCAATAAGAAAATAAATAGCCGGATTCGTTAATTAACTTTGCATTTTTATTGGCTTCGGGCTGACTCCGGAGCTGACCCGGAGTCACCGATTAATTAGAGAAGCATTTACAAATTGATTCACTGGGCTTCCATTCTTAGATCTCATGCGTAAAATGGGATTACTTAAGTTTAAGTCTGGCACAACATAACAAAGTTCCACTGTTTATTGCACTTAAACTAAACTTCATTCTATATAAGTAGGTCTATATTAGCTAAGTTCGTTTTAAAAATAATAAAGTTACTCACAATTCCACTAGGTTTTCGTTTTCGATTTGTTTTCTCTTCTTTTGATTTACGTGTTTAACATTGTTGCTGGTGAGTTATTTGCCTTCGACTTGACGAGTGTTCAGTGTTCAGTGTTCAGTGTTCAGTGTTCCGATTCGTGTGTTTACCAAAAAGAGTTGATATTAGTTAGTTATGTTAGGTGTTAATGTTAATGCTGCGCAAGCAAGTATCGTTTAGTGTTCGTTAATTGTTAAAATCTAAAAATCCGCATTAATTGTTGCAATCTTTCATTGTTTACTGCTGTCCCAATACCTCGTGTTTTTGCTTATTATTGTTGCGTTTGCAATGCTGTTAACCATTTCAGTCAGCCCCTGGCTGCTCCAACGACGACTCCCCGCTCCTTACTTTCCCCTATAGATCTCGATGATGCGATCCTGGTCCACGTACTCGAAGATGTGCGGGGCGTCCATCAGAATGCCCACTGTCCCAGCAGTGGTCACTATGAAGAAGATGTACAGCTGCAAGCGATCGATCACCATGGCCACGTACTTCCAGTCCTCGCGGGTCTAAAATTTAATTTAATTAATACTTATTTAATTTAAGAATCCTTGGCTTGGTCTCTTCCCCACCTGAATGTACAGATCCTCGTTGCGCAAGTGCTCGGCGATGAACTCCACCGCCTCGGTGGCCTTGCTGGCCTCCGGCGAGAGCAGGATGGAGTCGGAGGACTCGCTCTCGCGGCGACAGCCGTCGCCCAGGCCCAGCTCCGCTCCGCTGTTGACCTTGCGGTTGATCTTGCAGTTGGGATGGTGCAGGTCGGACAGCTCCATGACCTCCATCTTGGACTGCTTGCCCCCGATGGCGCTGATATGCTTGGGCAGCTCCGCCGGCGAGCCGTACGAGGGATGGGGATGGGCGGGCATGCTCATCCCGGGCATCTCCATCATCCAGCGCAGGCGGGTCTTGCGTGGCCGCTTCATGAACAGGAAGGCGGGAAGGTAGTGCAGGAAGATGGAGCGAATGTACATGGGCATGCGGTGGGTGCGCGGCCCCCGGAAGTTCCAGTTGATGATGATCACGGTCACCAGAATGGACACCGTGTTCATGATGAAGGTGAACAGCAGATACTTGGCGATCAGCGGCAGCACCAGCGACGTCGGCGGCAGAATCTTCGATACCAGCAGCAGGAACACAACCAGTGACAGCAGAATGCTAATGCCGAGCGTTACCTGGGGATAAACATCTTAATTAAGCGATCGGGCAATAGCCGTGACCCCACGCGGAACTCAACCCGCAGGTGACCCGAGACAGTGAGCGAAATCATCGTTGATTAGAAAACCCGCTACATAGGAGATACTTATTAACTTGTTTTTGGTTTTCTTCTGAGACTGTACTGTTGACATGACCCCACCCCGTGACCCGCTGTAAACGAGATTCGATCAGAGCTTCCAGCTTACCTTCTCGCCGGCCTCGGCTGGCAGGTAGAAGACCAGCACGCAGAGGAACGAGATGAGCACCGTGGGCAAGATCAAGTTAACCGTGTAGAAGAGGGTCTTGCGCCGGATGATGATGTAGAAGGTGATGTCCGTCTCCGTGGGATTGTTGCCCTCGCCCTCGTAGACGTTGAGGTAGGCGGGCACCTCGATGATGTCCCAGGTGCCGGACTTCCAGTAGTCGGACAGATCCACGAAGTTCTTGTTGTTATACAGCGCCAGCGACACCTGGTCGCCGTTGAAGGTCCAGGAGCCGAACTTCATGATGCAGGTCTGCTGGTCGAAGGGGAAGTAGGTCACATCGATGGTGCAGGAGCTCTGGTAGATGGCCGGCGGCACCCAGAGGACCTCGCCCGTGGGATAGATCAGCACGTTGGACTTGTAGCGCACCTCGTAGTTGCCATCGGCACTGGGAGGGGGAGGGGCGGAACAAGGTGGGATTAGTATTTCACGGATAAACAGATCGATTTTCGAGCAGAGCTCTTGAGACTTGTCGCTCTGCTTGCGCCTACGGTCTATTGTCTTGGTTAGTGTACAGAGTTGGAGTTGTTGGGTTAGCTAGAAAATGGCCATTTACTCACTTATTGAAGAGCACTATGTCCGGCTTCCAAACCTTGTCGGGGGGCAGACGCAACACCCCGATGCCGCCGTAGTCGGCCTCATCCCACTGCAGCTGGTAGTCGTACCAAACCAAACGTAACCAAACGTTTGATTTCATAATTTGATTTTTCTCATTCTTGATCGGTTTCGATTTTCGATATTCGTATCGGTTTCGGGAATTCGATTGTTTCGGTTTTGATTGTGATCAGATGGTGGTGGTTTGGTGGTTGGTTGGTTGGTTATTTGGTTGGTTGATTGGTTGATTGATTGGTTGGTTGGTGGTGGTTTGGTGGTGTGAGAGAACGTAACGGAGTACGGAGTACGAGTACGGGTTACGGCGTACGGAGTACGGAGTACGTGATACGTGGTACGTGGTACGATTTGCATTTGAGATTCGAAACGAATCGAAATCGAATCGAATTGGCGTACACAATCGAGAAATCGAGAGAGAGAGCGGGTGGGAAGGTAGTTAAGACATTATTTCGCATGTGGCTTTACTTTAGTTAGTTAGTTAGTTGGTTAGTTTGTTTTTCTTGTTTAATCTTAATTGTTTAGGGTTAGTATTTGTATTTCGTATTTGATTTTCTAGCATCAAGTTCACTACAAACATACAAAGTCAAGACAACGTGTACGTAATGTAATTATTTACAAAGCATAACCGAAACTGAAACGTTGGTGGGGTGTTGTGTGTGTGATGATGTGGGTACTTCTGACTGTCGATGGAACGGTGAATGTGTCGGCGTTTCAAGATGGACGATTATGACAGCAACGAAACTGAAGAATTGTTAGGAACAGAACTCGAAACACATTTACACTCTACGATTGTTAGTTTGTTTTCTTGTTTTTTTTTTTTATTTGCATAATCTTATTGTTATTATTCGGGTTGTTTTTGTTTGACAAATTTGATTTTGAGAACACTTACGACATTGATTAGCTGTACGAACGCCAAACCAAATCTTACTCCAACTTTTTGTGTCATATTCTGTACGGGTCGTATGAGTTTATTGTAGCCTCGAAAGAGGTCACGCACCAAGCGCTCTTCATCTTCGGATGCACTGACTAAAAAACACAACCAAAAACGGAAACGGAAACGGGAACCGAAACGAAAGCGGAAGCGGAAGGGAACCCAAAATAACACAAGAAAGTAAACAGGGATAACGGGTTTGGGAAACACAAAATGGCGGACATTAAGAACACAAAAGTCATGTCAAAGGTTAAGTAAGGAAAGAAAATACAGAGAAACAAAGAAACGAACGGATGAGCAAAGTTGTTGTATTCTTTGTTTTAGTTTTTCTTGTTGTTCTTTTCATTTCTTTTTTTTATGGGCTTTGGTATGATTTAGCTTATAGACAGATAGATTTAGACAGAGGCAGAGCAAGAGAGATAGAGATAGAGACAGAGAGAGAGAGAGAGAGGAGAGACAGAGAGAGAGAGATAGGCAGATAGGACAGAGGCATTTTCAGACTTTATACCGAATCATCGTCTTCAACTTCAGCATCATGTTTTGGAATTTTGATTTGGAAAGTTAAACAAAAATGGACGACGCATGAGAGCCGCTCGATTGTGGTTTATATTTTGTTTTCGTGGTGATGGTGCATACTGTGGGTGTTTACTGTATACTGTGTTTACTGTTGGCACTGTTGATGTTGTAGCTTTTGCTGTTGTCGGTTGTTGTTGGCCTACGTTGAGTATACGCCGCATGGGAGGCACTTCCATTAGACCAGGACTATACGCATGAGAAGTGGCTTGGAGAGGGCCACCACCCCCGCATAGCGATTGGTCCAATGCAAGTGCCTCGTGGTTCTTACAGTCCTAGAGCCTGGCATTACACAAAAAATAGAACACTATTTGAACGGGATTTAACTAGCTAGATTCGTTAGTTCGTGCTTTACAAAGTGCATCGTTTAATGGCTCCCCAGCAGGGACCTCTATCGGGCACCTACGAGTAACGGGAGTTTCGTCCGCTTCTTCTTCTACTTCTAGGCGGGACAGAGATGGCTACATAGTCACGCTTTACCGTTGCTTAACAGCTGAGGCTGAGCGAACTTTATCCGCAAAAGCTCTTCCTTCAGAGAGGCGGAGAGAGAGCGAGGACGAGAGAGAGCGAGGAAAGCTCAGGGATGCTGTTGCCCACACTCTCCTCTGCGTGTATGTGTGACCGGGTTATCCTTGTCGTGCACGTGTGTGTGGTCTCATATATATGGAGCACGCTACTGGAGCTGCTACTGTGTGAGTGCGTGAGTTTAGGAACTTCTTTCATTTTTTTCTTCTTTTTTTTTGAGCTGCATTTATCGCTAGGAGTATGATATGACTTTTAGGGGTGGTGCTTGTACGATGAACACTAAGCGAATGTCGGATGTATGTGTGTGAGAGTGTGAGTGTGAGTGTGGTGAATGTACTATATTTTTATATTTCTTGTATCAATAAGAGGGGTCTAAACGATTCGTGATTTGGTCTACAAGTTCTATTTGCTTTTCTTTTCGTTACTTCTTGGACTGCTCAGAAGAGAAGGAGTATGAATTAAGATTCGGCAGTTGATACAGAAATCTTTAAATACACGTTGGTTCGGTTCATTGCATTTTCATTTCTTTGCTGTTTCTGTTTCTATTTGTTCTTTTCTTTTCTTTTCGGTTTTTGTTCATTTCGGTTGCTGTGGTCGGTCTGGATGCTGTACGCCACCACCCATCCTGCGGTCCCCTTAAAGGACCTTGGCTACCACGCTTTTCATAGATACATAGTCAGGGGGTGGCTGGGGAGTTTCACAGAGAGACAGAGAGATAGAGAGTCAGAGCAAGAGAGAGAAAGAGAGAGAGCGAGATAGATACAGAGGGGGACTCTGGAGAAATTCGTAATTACAAAAGCGGATATAGCTGGGATTATATATAAGTTATCAATATTATAGAGTTAGGCAAGAGTATGCAGGTGTACTGGAAGTATAGTTTTGGTTCGGGTTTACAGTTGTCGAGCATTGGAGAGAGAGAGACGGAGAGAGCGGGAGCGAAAGAGACAGAGAAAAAGAGAGCGAGAGCGAGATAGATAGCTAAAGCTAAGCTAAGGTTAGAGCTATTTCAGAAGATTCTATCTAGACTGGGGCAGCACTTGAAGGTGAGTGCGTTTGGGATGTGCTATGAGGAGTTCTACTTGAGATTACGGGATATTATATAGATATATAGTTTACATAGAGTTGATAGATGGCTCAGTTGAATGACTAGCGCAGTTGTGGTTCGGTTATAATTTTTTTGTATTTTTTTTTTTCGTTTGCAGCGCTGCAGCAGCGACGCTTTGGCAGATTCTCCAAGTCTCATTTTCTTTTCTCAGCGAAAGTTGTCGGTGGTTGTGTGGCGGTTGTTGTAGCAGAAAGAGCTATACTTTGTTGTTCAGGTTGGGGAATAGTGTGGCTATAAGCTATATACACAGAACGTTGGATGCCAGGAGCTGAAGTTGGTCGTTGGTTCTTGGTTCTTGGTGGTGGCAATGAGAGCTTGGAGAACTTGTTAAGGCGGCGCTGCCAGCGCAAAGCGTGAATTTAAGAAAAAAATCAAATCATTGCTGTAAAATCGTAAGCTAGCTAAGAGAAGAGAAATAGAGAGATAGTTTTCTTGGTTTGCTTTTGGATATTTTTTTTTTTGCGGGGTCGAAGAAACGGTTAGCAAAGTTTAAACAGAGTTGTTGAGGCCTTTCCAAGTCTTTTTTTTTTTTTTTTTATTACATAACCACCCAGCCCGAAAGGGGGGAGGCACAGGGGCTAGGTCCAGTCCCCTCGCCGTAGCCCTCAACGTACGTACCTAAGGCGATGGCCAGGAGCACGAGGATGCTGCCCAGCAGCCAGGATTTGCCGCAGGACGCCATGGTTCTACCACTTCTTCCACGTCTTCCTCGATTTTCCACTTACTCCAGGGACATGGCTGATTTTGAGCAGAGGTTTCAGTGGGCCCACGCCCCAAAAACTGCAGGCACACAAAGGAATTCAGATTTCAGGCTTTAACTCTCGAAATCGCCTTAAAAACTATAGCACTTCACCTTAGCTCGAGCTTCTCTTGATTTTGGCTATTTCTTTGCAAATTTTCTGCTTAATTTTCACTGATTTTCAGGCAATTTTCTTGCCGTAATTTTTCGTCTTGAACTGGAGCCGTCAGTTTGGGTGCGGATTAAGAACTCTACTTCGGGATTCTGGATAAAAATCAATGGGATTGCGACTCTCAAGCGCGCAGCAGCCGAAATCTGAGTGGAGGCCACTGAGCATGCGCGAAAATCTCGGATAAGTGAGAGGAAATTCGGGAAAGCTCATTCCCTCCGCGAGGGTGGGTTTCCCACCCACTTTTCCTTAGTTTGTAAACAAAAGCATCAGCTGTTGATAATTTCTGTTTACATGTGCTCGACCTCCAGGGCTGCCAGCGCTTCCAGCACAGTGGCTGCGGAAAGTAAATGGAAGAATGCTTCCGCTATCTGATCGCAGCTTTATTGTGTTATAAAAAGTTATAATTATGACACAAGTCTTGGGCCTATAAATTAAGCAAACACTACGGCAAACAGCGAACAAAGGCAACGCCTCAAAAGGTCATGTGGGTGGGGCTTTAATTTGTTATTTCATAGTTTTTCATAGTTTTTTATCTTCGCATTAGCCGCGCCTAATCTCTGCTGAGTTTCATTAGCAAATCGCAGTTCCTCATGGCGCCTAAATGATTTAAATTAACTTGCACAAAAATGCAAAGCCATTATTCCTTTTTTTTTTACATTAGTTTACTAGAGCTGAATTAATTAAAGTTATATATTATAATTTTGTTTAATCTTTCGCTGCATTTTGTTCAAGTGAAATATTTAATAATTTAAGATTTTTTATTGCACATTGGTTTACTGTCTTATTTTTATGGGGCTAAAAGTACTTTTTTTAACCTTTGCATAAATTTGTTACAGTTGGAATAAAATCCATTGTTTCCAGGTGATGAGGTAAGCACATTCTCAAAGACCTCTTTCATAGCCGGCCAGTGATTATGACCTTTTCCAACTCTCATGGAGCTGTCAGCGCTTGTCCCAACCTTTAATTACATTACAAATTACGAATTATATTACCAAATGGGTGGAGGCTTGTAAGCTTCCGTGAATTGATTGATAGCAGCACCATTTATTTAATCGGTTCGAGGGGGAGAGTGGGGGAAAAACAAGTACAATGAAAACTCAATTTTCGACTCACACCGAAAAGCATTTGAAGATTCTCTGCAGAGGGAAAACTGGTAGATAGACGACGATGATTCGACTAAAGGAAAACATTATGCAGGCCGTATAATGCTGCGCGCTAGACGTTTGGTAATGAAAGCATATTTTTGCATTGCTGATGTCTCTGGAGTTTGCTGAAGTCACCCATGTTGCCTGTGCTGCACAGAAATAAATTTATTTTACTTTATTGGATTTTCTTTGGAGAAATACAGTTTTCTGAAGCTAGAAATATGTAAGAAATTAGTTAAAATATATGTGAAGCATGGTAACATCTCGTCCTTTATTTACGAATACCAAACTTAAATATGTAAATATTTATTTAAGTCTAGTATACGGTAAAATGGTAAATTTTTCAAGCAGAATTCTTTTTTTTTTTTTTTTTTAGCCAATCATTTCAGATAATATACTCAATGTACATATGTATGCTATGTAGGTCTGCTAATATTTGGTCCAAAAGTGTCAGATTTTTTCTGTGTGGTTGTTTGGCGTTCGACTGCTTCGTATGCCTGATGATGATTTTCATGTGCGCATGACAGCGCAATACAATGCAACGAAAGACGAAAGATGAACACGAAAAACGAAAGACTTGAGACGAAAAACTCAGGCCACGAACGTGCAAGTTATGAGACATGCGGCTGCTGCGCTGGGCAAAAACTCTAAGGTCGCCGTGGAGCGCATAAAAAGCACAACTTTGGAGCCTTTGTGCGGCTCCGTTGGCGCAATTTGGCTGCCATTTTGGTGTCACCAGCGTGTAGAGTTAGGAGAAAAAAACAACCAAATATCAGATAAAATCAATGGCAACGCCAACGCAAATTACATCAAATTAATTTCTGTATCTTCATAAATTTTTATTTAATTATTTCGCTGCATCCGATTGAAACACTTTGCCCCGCGACCGCCAAGGTCGCCGCGGATTGCAGATCGCAGATCTACGTGGCCAAGATGGCCTAGAAAAGGTGGAGAAATCTCTTCAGGGTGGGGCATGTATTATGCCATGGAAGACCCAATGGCACGGGCAGGGACTGTGGCGGAATTTTAATTCAATTTTAGCTTCGGCGAGCCACTTCCAGCTTATGATTCAATTAGTGTGTTTTGCTCACTCGCAGCTTAAACTGTCATTAATCATAAATGAGCAAAAAATCCGCCACAATCATTGTATGCAAAATTTTGTGAGAATAAGCTGCCACAAACTGTAATGTGATATCATAAACATTCGGATTGTTTTTGCGCGGGCTCCGTTGTTTGTTTTCGCACAGCCAAATAAATTAATTAGCCAAAGCCGCCGGATTCCGTGTTAATTTTTACACCCAAGAACCCAAGCCGTGGACCGTTTGCCGAAACAATAATAATCGAAAATTGCACAATTAGCAGTGTATGTGTTTCTGCGGCTGCTGCTAATGTGGCTAGTTGCTGCGGCAGTGCCGGTGTCGGTGCCGGTGCCGATGCCAGTTGGGCAATATTAAAAGTCCTCAACCATATTAACACTTTGGGCAATGTTTTGCGGCGCGCCGCAGTCGAAAATTTGTGTCAAACTCAGAAGCGAAAATCATGCGGCTCGGTGCACGATCCAAAAAAAAAAAATAACAACACAAGTAAATACTTTCAGTCACAACACACATAAATCTCGCTGGTGCCTCCATGACAAGCGGCTAACAAACCCCCAAATATGGACGTGTCAATGGCTGAGGACAAAGCCAGTTCCAAGTCGCAAGTCCCATGAGGAAGTGCGACAGGTGGCACGAGTCACCATCACCTTCGACTTCCTTATGCCTGCCCCGTGTGGCGGCATAAAACTGCTCCGAACATCAAACAACCTGTTAAGCCCGCTATTTCAATGATGCTCCACTGAGCAATTTAGGCAAATTGAATGGATATCGGAGGAGTGCCTGAAAGCTGACAATGGTTTAATAGGATACACAGCTGGAGAATAGATTCTTCGCCAGCCTAAAAGTGGGCAACAAATAATTGAAGATCTAAAAAATATCAATGTAAAATAGAATGTAGTATTAAGTCTAATAAATAATATATATACAATGTATTTAATGTAATTTTGTTGGCATATAATATAAATAGGAGTAGTATTTTTTATGTTTGCTTGATTTGTATATCTTATATTTGTAGATTAGCTTTTTGATAACTCGATTAATCCACATAAATCCAGGCGCGACTATTTTTTCAGTAGTTATTTCAAGATTCCTGAAAAAAAAAGAATGTCAAAAAATAATGAAGGCCCCACGGCTTTCTTATAAATTATTAGAATATCTGTGGTTATTTTCCGTCATTAAAAATGATATTATTTTAGCCCAAAAATCGTTTATATACTTAAATATTAAATAAAGTTATAAATATACTATTTATATATATTCCGTACTTTTCTGTTCATACCTTTTCCACGTATAGGAACACCACAAATTAAAATCTTTAGTAACTCACTATTTTCCATGGGTGTCATAATAAAAAATAAATAAAACCCAACGTTTTCCATCAGAACATCTCCTTTAAAATACTTTATTGGTAAGAAATGAAGAACATTTTAAGTATATAATTTCAGACATCGCAGGGCTCTCCTTCCCTGCGAAAGAAGTTGGCAAAATCAAAACTTAAGGCTAAAACGCAGAACCTAAAGAAAGACTACAGCAAACTTAGCGCTAACTAAAACAGAATGTCGTGGGCCATAAGCTATATACACAATGTGCTCGGAACGAAGCCAAGTCCGGAGTCCAAACTCGGAAGATGGCCGCTCCATCAATCGATTTGACCCTTGTGCGCTATGTAGGAGTCGTACAGTGAGGACTCCTTGCGCCGCTTTAACCGCGAGCAGGCGATGAAGAGCGTCACAGTGAGCACACACAGCACCGCCGAGCAGCCAGCAGTTAGGGCCGAGAACGTGGAGGTCTTAAGGCAAGTCTGGTGCGGAGCCAGCGGCTTCGTCTGCCGATGGGCGAAGACGTCGTCACCATCGGTCTCGCCCTCCTGGAGGACGCGCAGCGACTGGAAGAGATTCACGTTCTCCGAGAGCGACGGCGAGGAGGGAGGACTCTCGGTGGTGATGCCTTCGCTGTCGACAGTGGACAGCGGTGGCAGGGAGAGATTCGTGGCCGTCATATTGGAGGTGTCTCGCTTGGTCACCGCCTTCAGATTTCTCCAGTGACACGGCTGGCTCTGTTAAGAAATAAAAAAAAACTATTAGTTCTGAGGTTTTAAGTAATTACTTAATAAAATAAATACTTACTGGACACCTTCCGTGACACATGCGCACATCGCACTCGATGTAGAGCGCCGGCGATCCGGTGAAGCGGAAGGTCTTCATATAGGCGTACACCTGCGTCTCGTAGACACCGGAATCCGACCAGGAACCCCTGAAGCGTGAGATGAGCTTGTCATCCACCGGACAGCCGTGCTGATCGATGAGCTGTATCCGCTTGTTGGCGCCATTGTGCGCGTAGCAGTCGTTGACCACGATGTCGAAGCCATCTGTGGATCGTCATTAATCGATCACTTCGGACCTTTGGGTATTATCTACCATATATAGTTACCATATTTGCTCCTCATGTAAATGATCAGGGTCAGGGGATCGCCGACGCGTACTGGTCCCGTCACCCGGGGACCACCGATGCCATAGCCATTCTGGATCTCCATATAGCACTCGGGTGGACTCAAGGTAAATACCACAGGATTGCCAGTGGCCACTCTATTAGAGATGATTAAAATAATTAATTTATAGATTTGTAAAGACTAAAGGATCCTCAAACTCACTCCACATCTAGAAACGGAAAGGTCACAGTCTTCCAGAAGTCATAACCATACTCGCAGGTGACCTTGAAGTGCTCATCGTACTCCTCTTCTATCAGCGGATTATACTGAACTGTCACCGTGTTCCACATAAAGTTCTATGGGAAAGAAAATTATTAATATTATCATGATTGCATCAATCGTTAATCATACGCACCGTGGGATTCTTGCGACTCTCCTCTTGAAGGGAATTCTTGCCCAGAGTTCCACAGCGATTCAATTGGATATAGAACTCATAGTAGTCCCGCCCGGATCCATTGATGTACATACAGTCCGGATCATAGGCATAGCCAGCTGAGTAGAGCAAGCCGCTGAAGGAACCATTAAAGCCAATGCGTATCTTCATGTAGTCATCCTGGCACTCGGCCTCAATATCTGTAGAGAGAAAATATATTAATATTAATTCAATGATTAATATATGTATATATTTCACAGAAGGTTATCTTTATAAGGATAAATACTGAATAGAAAATCTTCTTACGCTGCACTCTCGTGCCATTGTGCTGGTGCTGATGTCCTGCGTATTCCTGATCCCAATACTCCTCCTGCCACTTGCTGCCCTCGTAGGGCACCGCATGATATCCTGCACTGCCAGTGGGAGCTCCACTTGAATCCACTCCCGTGGAACCGTAATCCAGATGGACAGGGTGCCCAATGCGATGCGGTACATAGCCAGAGGAGTCGGGCACGTGATCGGGCTATTATAATAATTGGATTACTTAATTAAACACTAAACATATTTTCCTGTAAATACTCACCACTTCATGCTGCAGTTTATTCCGCTCCACGGCATTGCTACTGCGATTGCGCACATCCTTGGGGAACTTCTTAGGACCCGCCAGTCCTGCTCTCTTCGACAACTTCGAGGGCTGAGTGGTGGGTCCGGAAATGTATGACTTGGAGGAGATGCCAACCAGCTCCTGCTGGGCTTCCGCTCCGGCGGCCAGAGGACGACTGCCAGGCGAAGTTCTCGCCGAGGGAGTGGTGGTCTGAATGCGTCCCTTGAAAATGCGCAGCGGGGCCACCACTGCGGGTGGGGCTGACGTGGTGGTGGCCACTCCCGCCGCCTTGCTGACCACCGAGTAGTCCGTGCTCTGCTCCAAGCTGCTTGCAGACTGCAAAAAAACAAAAGAAACATTCACAAAAGTGCGTGTGGCGCGTGGGGCGTATACGCAATGCAATAAATCACTCGCGCGAGTTTGTGTCTTAAGTCTTTCGTTTTGTGGATCCAAAAGTGCTGCATCAGCAGGGGCAATAGCAATGGCAACAAAGCCACATAATTTTGGCCAGACAAAAGCTTCTTCCGCTCGCGGTCGATACGCAATCTGCATTAGAGCAGAGCATATCCGTTAGACGGGCCAAGAGATTGGCCAACGATCGGTCACGGTTCATGTGGCCTAATCGGGAAGTTCACTCCAAGAACTGTTAAATAGATTAGATTTCCCATCTGCCCGGGCTTGTGCAACCCGCTTGGGCAATCAGCCAGAGGTGAAAGGTTCCTTACCTGCAGTCCGACAAGTACCACCGTCAGTAGAACCGGCCAGAGAATCGCCTTCTTGGCCATCCGCCTTTGCAATCTGGACATCGCCATGTCCATCACTCGACTGTCGGATGGCTGCAAGGGAAAATCAAGATGAAGTCACATAGGCGACCATTCAATATTATCGGAGTGCGAATCGGTATCATAATTATCGTCATGCTTGGAGCGGACGGCGACCTTGCTAGTGGTCACTCGAGTGTTGTCCGCCTGTCCGCCGTTGGTTACACCAAATGCGTGCCGGCAGGAAGGAAGTTTGTGCTTCATAAATTAATTGTGGCCAATGTTCAAGACTAGGAGATCTCGGAACAGAGAGGCTGAAACGCCCTTAACATGATTTATGACGGACAATAAATGGGAAGGTGAATATGCGATCCTACTTCAGTGATTATCTAAGTAAGGCTATCGAGCTAAGAGGTTTTATATTCACTTCTGTCACGGAAAATAGTTATTAAATTTTAATAATTAAAAATTCTTCGAACTAATATATAAGCTTATATTAAAAATGTATACAGTAAAATAATGTTTTTATGTCTAGGCTACCAAGCAACCCAAATGTAGTTAATAAAAATATACATTTAAACAATAATGTAAGTATTCCTCATTAACGGAATCTGTTAGGTTGACATCCGCTTTGTGGTCTCATTAATTAAATCGACCCTTACTAAAATCACTACCAAGTATATTTCTATCCATTAATAAAACTCATATTATTACAGAACACATCCGTCATAAATTGTACTTCTCGGATTTTTAACAAGCATTAGTGGCACTTCCGTTGGACTCTGGGTATTCTATGCCATATCAATGTCGCCGAAGCTCTAGAACAATGACAACTCGAGGTATTACCATCTTGTAACTCGGTTTGTCAGGCGTTAAGGTCAAAGGCATAAAACTGTCATCCGTGGCGATGGTTTAATTATGGCCCGAGCAGAACCCAGTCTAAGATTTAAGTCTGCGCTTAAACTTGGATTACATTTTAATGAAAGATCCCCCGACGCGTCGGTTGTACCCTTCGTCCGCCAAATGCTTGGCTGGTTTTTCGCTTAGCTGTAAAAACGCACGCCGTTTGCTTAATTGTTGTTATAATTACTCCAACTTCTTGTTGCTGCTGTTTGTTTTTATGTTTGTTTATTGTTTTTTCTTATTCGCCGTGTTGTTGGCCCGTGTTATGCAATAGTTGCCGCTTCTTCTTGGGCTTTTGGTTTCGGTTTTTGGCTTTCATTATTCGCCCGCCAGTCGCGTTGCCGTGGTTCTGCTGCCGTTGCTCCTACACTTGGCTTTATAATTATGGTTAATCGCATTCGTCTGACCTTGAGCCGTTTTCCTTTGCCCGTTGCTGGCCAACGGCATTAATTGCCAATAATCGTGAATAACGGTACCGAGTACGTTAAAAGCTTTCGTGCGAATACCGGTTTATATTTGACAGTTTTTCCAAAGGTTAATTTTAGTCCTTTAATCATTTTATTTATTTCAAAGTACAGCCTTTGAAAAGCTCTAGATTCTGAAAGAAAGGATCTAGGCATCAACATCTGTTGGATGTCCATATAAACATATATTTTTAGAGCTTCCTCATCGATTGCTTTACAATTATATAAATATTATTTATAGAATTAAATTTGAACCTCAAATGTTTTATGGTAGCTCTTAATAAAATATTAAATTAGTGGAATTAATAGTATCCACATTTATCTATTGAATATTTTAAGTCCTATCTACCTAGCTTAAAATTTGTATTGCCTAGTATAATTTAAATGCAGAGAACTATATTTATTTCCCTATTATCATCAGCTAGACAAGGACTTCTTTATTCAATTTATTAATCCCTCCCCAAAATTACTCACCTCTTTTAAGTTATTTATAGTAAATTTAATCCGTTTCGTAATACTTTTCCAAGCACTGCCCGCACTGACCTGCTCAACTGAATTTGGCTTTTCCAACGCGCTTTCCTCGTTAACACCCACAGCCGCGAGTCACGGTTCACAGTTCACTGTTCACCATTCACAGCTCGGCACGCACTTTGACCAACTGACACCGAACAACTTGGCCCATTTCCACTTCAGGCTTAGCAAATCCTCGCGACGTTGGCCATAAAAGTTGACGATCCGTCGCAAATCGCTACAAAACGGGGTTTTTCTGGCTCTTTTCGTTTTATTTTTGTTTTTTTTGTTTTTGTTTGGGTTTCACTCTCGATAATGGTTTTGATATTGCGCTATTTTTGGCAGGCAGCTTTTGTCTCGGCTTTTCTCGGCTACGTCATTTGGGCCGCTTATGTGGCTCGCTTTACATATTGCACGTCTGCTCAGAGGTTTGTTGGTTTTCCGTTTTGTTTTTTGGAAGCCCGAAAAATCACTCAAGTGCAACTTGCCAAATAGAATCGGCCGCCGACTGGGGGTGTGGGAGTTGGGTGCGAGTATGTGGATGTTGGATGTGTTCGCCTATTGCCCAATCTTACATAATAGTTGGTCCGAACGGAGTTCCGAGTACCGAGTACCGTTGCCGGTTGCCTTATGGACTTTCCGAGCTTCAAAGTTTCGCGGATTTGGCGGCTGGTTTGCAGCTCTTCGCGGCGCGAGCAGGTGTGAAGCCAAGCGCGGCTCGCACGGATCTTTATAGAGTTTTCCTCCATCTATCCATCTAGCCACATATCCCATCCGTTTGAGGGGTTACACAGAAGCGAAATTGGTATATCTTTAGGTTATGAATTCTATGAATAAAAGGTTATTGTTCTTAGGGAGTTTGGAACAAAAGAAAAACATTATAATCTGATTATTTCCGAAAAAGATAAATTTATTCAATATTATTCATAATCAGAATAAATTAAATAGTTCGAGTATTTACGTATATCTATAATGTCCTAAAAATTGATTAAGACACTAAACTATTGACACGTAGACCTAAAAAGATGTATATGCTATGTCCTGCTTAATATAATTTACAATTAGTAGGGTTTCCTAAAACCCAAAATGTAAAGATATTTATATAGGAAAAATATGTATAGGATATTTTCAAACAACAACATTTACTTTAAATATTTGTTGTATTTAAATATTTATCCTTTTAAAGATCTTTCTTAAAGTTCAAGAGATTTTACTGACACCAGGAACCGATTTTAAATTGGAATTTGGAGCGTAGTAGGACAGATTAATTTTCCCATCTCTGATTATCCTAAGTTGGTCCTAATCAAGCTGAAAACTATATAGTTTTCCTCAGTGCAAAAGAGCAGAGCCAGCCAACCGCATTCTAGTGGCTCTCAGGGCTCTCCACCTGCTGCAGGTTGTGAAAGAATCTCGCAGAGCCCACCTGTGATGATTCCATTTGCTGATTTACTTTCGTTGTGGTTCGCCGTTAGACGCGCTCTGCATCGCGGAAGTTGGAGGAAAAGGTGGAGCTGGAGATAGAGCTGGAGCTGGAGATGGAGCTGGAGATGGAGCAGGGCAACCCCTTACCTTTCGGCCAAGGTCAACGGCACCTAACTGTCGAGTGCGGATCTGCAGGTTAGGCTCTTTTAATTGCCTCCGTTTGCCAAGCGTGTCTGCGTTGAAATACAAATCACTAATTAGTTACTTGGCACTTTAGGCGTTGTGAAAGGCTCGTCCGCTCGCCTGCCATCCAATTTGACCCTGGTATAAACGCCATTAAAGCCTTATATCAATATCCAGCCAAGGGCAACCCTTGACCATCCACCGTGACAACTCCTGAGTTCACCACAACTGACCCACATTTAAAGATCGTTGAACGAGTTAATTAATGAGTAAGCGTTGCTCGTATATAGGTTTAAAGATTTTGCATAAATAAATCATATAAAAATGTAATTAAATCAAACTTATTGTTCATTTTGTTAACCCATTAGCTGAAATGTCCTTATTTATTGTTTTTAAATAAAATAAAAAATAGAAAACATTGTCTGATTAGTTACTGAAATATGGAGCATTATTTTCCAAGATATTTTTAGCTCTTCAATATTTTATCCAAGTAAAAACTGTTCCAATTACATAGACCCGCCATTGAGTATAAGTCAAATTTGTAGTTTTAGCATAATCATTTTTTATTGTGATTGTTTTCCTCCTGTTATATATATACTTTTATCATTTTTTTGTTTGTCATTTTCGCACATTTTTGTTTCATACATACGCACGCGCATTTCCAACATATAATCAGGCATACAATATAGAACATTACATCTGGTGCATCGGGGGTTTAATACATTACATCCTACATGTCGATAAGCATACACTTTACACACAAAATTCATACTCTCAACTCGTGAAGATCCATCAGAGATTGCTCAATCAGAAATAAACATAAAATGTTTGGCAAATCATACCGTAAAGTTATCATGTGTGTGTTTGATTGTTAAGATTAAATAAATAAAGTTGTTTTCTTTGCTATAGTAACAAAATCGTTCTCTTGCTTATTTCATACATATGGTTTTTTTTTGTCATTTTTCTCGTGTGTGTTTTTCTTATGGGTTTTTTTGCATATTCATTTTGAAAATTTTATTGCATTTTTTTGGTATTTTTTCTCATATAAGTTTTGAAATAGAAACGGCAAACGTTAAAACCTACGCATTTACACAGATAGTTAAATTTTTTTGTGGCTTTTGTTTTTCGTTTTTACACAATTAATTATTAAGTTTAATTCATTAAACGTATGTGTTTTCTTGTAGCTGCTAGATTTTGATATATTTTAGTGGCATCTTCTGGTTTGCCTGCCGATTTTCTCGTTTCTTCTGGGGGTTAAGTTAAAATACTAATTAAAATCCATGCCATGATTGTAATGCTCCTCCAGCCTTTCTTGAAGCGCGGGAGGCGAGTGGGTGTGGTTGGGGGCGTGGCTGGGGCTGGTGGGTGTGCGGGTGCGGTTGCATTTGCGGTTGCGGTTGCGGTTGCGGTGTGTGCGCGCCTAGTAGCAGCACTTGCTGCGGTTGTTGTTGGCTCCGCTGACCAGCTTGCAGTGCTGCATCTCCGAGCGGCGCGGGCGGTTGGCCTTGGCCTGGAAGTCGCGCACCTTGTTGGCCCGCTTTATGGCGCTGCGGCAGAGCTGCTGGTGCTGCTTCTTGTTGTTGCTCTGGAAGCGCAGGAATATGTGGGTTAGGATATCTCCTAGATAGAGCCTTTGATCCTTACCTTCTGGCTCTGACGAGCCAGCGTCTGCTGCTTCAGCTGAGCGGCTGCATGGCGATCGTAGCGAGCGCTATTGGAGCGCTGCTCCCGCAAAACCTGGTTCTGGGCCTCCGGCTCGGACTCAGGCTCTGCCACCTCATCCGCATCCGGATCCGCCTGCGACTGCGGCAGCTCCGCCGACAGCCCGAGATCAAGATTAACAAAACTTTCGGTGCCCTCCTGGGTGGACCTAATACTACGGTAAACGGACATGCTGCAAGGCAAGAAGAGGTCAAAAGTCAGTAAATGTTATAAAAAATTAAAGGATTTGGAAAACTATATTATTGGCGTGCGTTTTTTGGCTGTAAATTGCGTTTGGTTTGGAGGAGGGAACGAGGTTCGGGGGAACTGGAGTTGTGTACTATAAAGATCACCAACCTTGGATGCTCAATCAATAGATTCTCAAATGGTGATGTTTCCATATTGATTGGCCCAATCGAGGTGAAGCATGGTGGCGGTGTTACGTACCAGGACTCCTCCATCAGCACGCCAGCACCCTGGCCAGCCTGGTCGCTGCCGCTGGGCGAGGCCACGTACAGCGACTGGCTGACGTTGTCAGTGTCCGCCAGAGCCACCGGCAGCGGAAGTGCCAGCTGAAGCGGCAGCCCCAGCGGAAGCGGAAGTCCCTGGACGGGCACACTTCTGGGCGGGCTGTGGGTGCTGATGCTCAGCGGGCGGGCGACACGCGAGCGCTGCAGGTAATTGCGCTGCTGCTGCGGCCTCGGCCCGCTGTACAGGGAATGCGAGTTGAGGTGCTGCCGGCGGCGGGAGGATGCCGCTGGGCCATGGCCGCCGGCGCCGGCGCCCGAGGAGGATGAGGCTGCCCTCGCCTGCGTCACCTCGACGACGGAGAGCTCCTCCTCGGAGTCGCTGCGCGGCAGGGAGTCGTCCTCCTCGTCTGGAAATAAATTAAACAGGGAAGGAGTTGGTATGATCCATCAGATCAAAGTCCAGCTGGGAAACACTCACCTTCCTTCTCGACGATGTACCATTCGTCCTCGTCGAAGTCCTCGTCGATGGTCTCGCCCGAGGGCGTCAGCAGCTTGGTGATCGTCGACGGCTGCTTCCGCTGCTGCTGCTGCTGCTGTAGCAGTTGTTGCTGCTGCTGGACCCGCTGCTGCTGGTTCTTGCCGCGCCTGTTGCGGCCCCGCTTACCGTTGGAGGAGCGCACCGGCTGGCCGCGCTGGCTGCCCGCTACCGAGGGCGTCGAAGAGGTGACCTCGATTACATCTCCGGCCGAGGGATCGGTGGCGGCGTCGGAGCTAGGATTCGAGCTGGGTTGCTGGGTTGCGGGATTCGCTTCTTGGTTGCTTGAATCGGGTGTCGCTGGCGATCCAAAGAGATAGGAGGCGAGGCTGCTTAGCATTATACGGGTTTTGGAGCGCTGATCCGGCGTTAGAGGACTCTATATTGCTTTGCGGGTGCTGAGATCAAAGTTTCGCTGGATTTCGCTGTTCGCCGGGCTTATTTTCACAGTTAGAGAGACAAATGGAGATTGCTTATGTTGCTGTTGGTTTTGTTCCTTGGATTTGCTTGAACGTTGCTCAGTCTTTTATGTAATTCTTGTTGTTTGTACGCTGTTTCGCTGCTTTCCTGTCTTGTTCTGCTTTTGCTTTGCTTTAGCGTAGAAGCTGCGGCGAGAGAAATGGGAAAAGGCGAAATGAGCTTAGCAAATTGTGCGCATATTGCGTAATCACCGCCCCCTTTTGGAAGCCCCCGCAGTAGCAGTAAGCGGCTTGTTTGCGTGGGCGCACGCGGTTCAATGGGGCGGCTACTTAATTTCATTTAATTGCAATTCCCATACCCTGCCAAGTGGCGCTTTAAGCTCAACGAGATACTTCTTAAAAATAGATAAATTTGGCAAATGGTAGGGTAAGCTTCTTAAGAAGGGTTTAAAGGTTATTAGGGCAAAGATTAATGGGAGTAGTTTCTAATTTCTTTACTATAACATTTATTTCTCACATTCTTCTTCTCTTACTATGTTGATTTTTTGTTTTCAAATTTATTTTAATGAACAATTTAATTATAAAGAGTATCTACACTGCGTCATGCAATCTATTCTCATTTTCCGAGTAAGCTTCCTGAAGAGGGCTTACCTATAAATTATTGCAATTGTTAATGGGATTAATGGGGTACAGTTTCTATACTAATAAATGTAGTTCTCGCTTTCTTCTTCTCTTACTTATTGTATTTATGCTTTAAATTTATTTTTATTAAAAGTTCAATTATAAAGAGTATCAACACTGTGTCGTTCAATCTATTCTCATTTCCCATTGCCATTAATTTAATTGCCTTTCGTTGGAACTCACTCGTTTTTCTCCTAAATTTTAATTAAAGTGTGAATCCGCATGTGATCTAAAAAAAAAAACAAATGCAAAGTTTCCTTAACCTAAAGATGCCAATTACTTTTTATTGCATCAGTTCGACATTATTTAAAATAATATATAGAGCTCGAATGAAATTAATGGAAATGCGGTCTCGGATTCGATTGCGAAAGTGAAATTTCCTCGACGCAAATTAAGCATCGACGCCAATTACGTTTGATTACATTCATCAGATTTCTTCTGTGGAGCACCGTGCTGACAACTCTGGGTATAATAGACGGGGGCCACTGCCCATTAAGTTTCCCAGTCGAGAGCCCCCTCAGTTCCAGCGGTGTGCATGCGCCGAGCTTATGATCGAGGCAATTATATATGGCACACACAATCGCCGAGTGTGCTCGGTGCATATACTCGGTTGCAATTTGAATCGAGCTCACGTCATGACAATAGGAAAATGTGTACTCAAGCCATGCCCGTATATATCTCTTCCCCAGATGAATTGAACTAAATCGCTGGCAAACACACTGAGAAATTTATATTTTAGGGAAAGTATTAAAGGAAAAAATAATAAAAAAGCAGATAAGGAAAAGTTTTAGATTGTTATATATAATAGAGATTTTCTCAACTTAAGAGTCTACCCAAACTATTCATTTAATCAACCCAAAACTTTCACAAAATGTTCATTTAAATCATAATTTAATTTTTTAAATTCTGTTTACATTTTAGTACGTTTTTTTCTGTGCTTTTTCCCGTCTTTGGCTGATTATCGCATCGTCATAAAGATGCCAGCAGCTCGACTGGCTTATTTTTGTCGATCAAATTGCGCACGGAAAACGGAAAACTCCGAGGAAAAAGCCGAAAGCACAAACAAAAGGAAAATAAATAGAAATGTGGCTAAAGCTAGAGCTAGAGCTGGAGCTGGAGCTGGACTTGCAGAGACAATTGCCACGGCAATTTGCAATTTGACCGCAAAACGAAAACGTGAAAAGCAGCAAACTAACAAAGTGAAATCTCCGGCGGCAGCAGAGACAGAAAAGCGTACGAAAATTGGGCTTGATGAGGCAGACCCGAGTCCAAATGTCAGCGAAAGTTTGACAATCAAATTTGATGGCGGGGCCATTGGACTCGCGAGGTGGAAATAAATTCTGATAATTGCCAGGAGATTATTTAGGAAGTGCCTTGCATACGAATAGATATTTATATTTATAGAGAGAATTATCCGCTCAGATGCCGATGCCGCCTCGCCTGACCTCAAAATGCCTGGCCATATATATTTTTGCCAACTTTGGCACTCGTCGATGCATATTTTAGCACATATATGTGGCTATGCGAAATAGAGGCGAAATAATTTGCAGTCGAAATAAATTTGCATTGCACAACAGCCAACGGTGGCAGCGATTGCAGCGTTACGGGTCCGTGCTGGCATTTTATTAATAAACACGTAGGGGGGACGGATCGAGGGCTCTTACTTTGATGGCACAGGCACAGGCTCGGGCTCGGTCACAGGCACCCTTGATAACGCTTGGTCATGGACCCCGAGATCTGTGCCTTTCTAGCCTATTTTGTTTGCCAGTAAATATAATTTCACTTTTGTAACATCTGCCCCATTGGCAGCGAAACAAAAATAACCTTGAAAACCAAACAGATATATGTGTTCTGCATTATATATTCTAGCTGCATTGACAAATGCCATATCATAGCTCTTATTTTAGCTCACAATTTTGTTGATTTTCTTGGCGAATCTGACCTTGATCGATACCACTAGCCTCTGAGCCTTTTCTAATATTAATTTATATTAATTTATATTAATTAATATATATTTCATTTTATAAGCCTTCTAAGGACTTGTTTTATTGATATAAATTCCTTCAAACAAATGTACATCAGCTGCTAAGTGTTAGAGGTTATATAACTTTAGACTTCGATACCTAGGAAATAGCTACCCGCACAATGCGCTGGCATTGTTCGCTTTTAGGTAAACAAACCTATGTTTGGGCCATCGGAACAAGTTTGGCTGGCTGATAAGTATATGGAAAAAAATTCGCCAACTCATTTGCGGGCCGATAAGCCGCACCCCAGGCGAATTCGCCAGACAGCCCCAACTATGCTAATAATTCCTATTTGTGTACTATTGTTTACTATATAGTCTAGCTCTGGACTATACGCCAAAGTCTGGCGTGTGCAGCAAACGAGCCGACAGTCGAAAGTTCAGGCTTTGTTCAATTGATTGTAGTAGTCATCCCCCCCGATGGCGGGGCTGCTCTCGAATGGGGCTGGGCTAATGAACTTGAACTAATTTAGTTAAGGCGACATCTGCGCTGATCGGAGAACGAAATAAACGAGAGCTAAACGGAAATTGATGGACCGAAGGTGGAACAGAAGCTAGGAGAAGCTAACTCTACCTTAATATACCATAAAAAAGGGTAGTAAACATTGATAAAAAATGTTTAAAATTATTTTTGGTTGAAAATTATTAAAAACCCTTCATATCAATCAAAATTTCAGATTTTAAATAAATTAAATAAGAATTAAATTACTTTTCTTTATAATTTCACAATATTACAAAATGGAGTTAAAACTTATTTTGCAGCTTTCTTTTTCGTATATCATTGGCAATCTTTCACCAGAAACAAGAAGAAAAATAGATCTGCGAAAATGTATATGTGGTTCGACAAGTATTTCAAACAAAGAACTGTATCCAAAGCTTTCTTTTTAAGTACAAACCAATTGCCAATCTATATAGAGAAACAACACATATACAACCTGATATCTATATGTGGGCATATATTCATATCAGTCAAATCGTATCTGATTAGCTTTAAGCTCTCCCCTGTCAAAGTGCAAAAGTTCCTTTGTTGTGATGGAATTTCGTGATTTTGTTTATTCCTTTTTTTGGAAAAAAAAAAGAAACAAAAGCAGTAAACAACAAATGCCAATCTGTAACAAACACTTGATTTCTCTGGGAAAGGGGTTCGCTCTATATGGCATAATGCGGAATTATGCAAGACGAGCGGAGAGTGACGTCAGTGGCGACCTTGGCAGTGCCAGAATTCAGCCTATAATTGCCGCAAATTGCACAATTGGAAAATATTCCAACCACTAGAGATGATGATGCTCACCTGGTGGATTTGGAAAACTTAGCACGGGGAAAACACACGCTAAAATTCGGGTAAATTCACGGAGAGCCACGGGCACGGATACGGATACGGATACAGATACAGCGGATCCCAGAAGAGGTACAGCCAAGTCGACACTCGTTTGCCAACTGAAGCCAGCGGAAGCGCATTTGAATTTCAAAAGCGGACGCAAGAACAAAAGCTACAAAAGTATCTGCGGCTGTGTGTGCGCGCTCCTGCACTGGTATCTGTATCTTTACCTGTGTGTTTCTGCGGCTGCTGCAGTTTGGCCAAACGTTCTAGGTTTTTTGGGTTTTCTCTCTTAATTTTTCGGACTAATTTCACACTGTTTTGGACTATTAGCTTGTGTGTGTTCATTTACCTAATCTTTTTCTTTTTGGTGGGTTTCACTTTCCGTCTGCGGCACTCGAACTCGGCGCTGCTGCTGCTGTTGCGTTGGCTTTCAAATATCAAAGGCGAATGCCAGCAGCGATCGCAGCTGAAGCCTCAAAAGTATCTTAGTCGGAGTGCCCCTATATGAGTATCTGTGAGAGCGTAACGGCTGAGAGAGGCAGAGAGGGCAGCGATCGGGAGCGTATCTAAGCCCATAATTATGTATTTTTTTAAAACGCAAAAAGCCACGATCGCAGCAGTAAACAAAAGCCAGGCAGCGCCAAAAACATTATGCTCCGCCAGCTGAGCGAGCGAGGGAGAGCGCCACCAGCGATCATACGTGTTGGTCGTGATTTTTGTTTACCAACAAAGCGATCGCCACTCGCGAGAGCGTTCTCTCCAGGCTCCACGCTCAACGCTCCACTCTCCGGAGAACTAACGCTCTCTCTGCCCGATCAGCTGCTCTGACGTTTGCGCATTGACACACTTTCGCACGCCGCTCCCCGCCTGCCAACTGTACTCCGTGCTCGTATCTGTATCTGTTAGATACTTTTCTATAGACGCCAGACCAAGTGGCTCTTCGCCACCAACTTGCCACGGGCCCAGCGAGTGACTAAGCGGCGCGAAAGGGGGGAACCAGCGGAAGCATGGTACACTATGCGAAAATTATAAAATATAAATATGGGAATCTAAAGGATTTTATTAAAAATGCACTAAGAATGTTACGTGGGCTGCTATATATATTTCTGGCCTAGGCAACACTAAGTGTTGTTAGGTGGAATCTGACATTTCCATTGAAAAGTTCGACATTTTTAAGCATAAACGTACTCAGAACGGTTTGACGTACGACTATCATTTGTGTTGTTTACAGTTACTTAAAAAAATCAATTTCGCAAAAAAATGGAATTAACTCGTGAACATTTTCGTGCGATCATTTTTCACAACTTTCGGCGTGGATTATCACGACAAGAGTGCAGCGATGAACTTAAATCTTTGTATGACTATGAAGCACCATCCTATAGCACTGTGAAAAACTGGTACAACGAATTCAATCGTGGCCGACGCTCCCTCAAAGACGAATTCCGCGAAGGTCGTCCAAAAACAGCCGTTGTGCCAGAAAACATCGATGGCGTACGTGAACTAATAATGCAAGACCGTCATGTGACATACCGTGAGATAGAGGCATCCCTAGGCATTTCTTCCACCAGCATACATTCGATATTGCATGAGCACCTGGCTGTAAAAAAGGTTTGTTCTCGTTGGATCCCGCACAATTTGACAATCGCTCAAAAGAAGGCTCGTGTGGATTGGTGTAACGAAATGCTGAAAAAATACGATCGCGGTGCTTCAAAAGACGTTTATAAGATCGTCACAGGTGACGAATCATGGATCTATGCGTATGAGCCCGAAACAAAACAGCAATCGACCGTGTGGGTCTTCCAAGACGAGCCAAATCCAACGAAAGTTGTTCGTGGAAGAAGCACTTCGAAGCAAATGGTCTCCTGTTTCTTCGCAAAAACTGGTCATGTGGCTACTGTTCCTCTTGAGCAACGTAGGACGGTCAATTCTGATTGGTACACCACCATTTGTTTGCCTGAAGTCTTCGGTGAAATTCGAAAAACGAACAAGGGAAGACGAATCCTTGTGCACCATGACAATGCGAGCTCTCACACATCGGCTCAAACCAGCGCCTTTTTGACTGGCCAAAACGTCGAATTGATGGGTCATCCGCCGTACAGTCCTGACTTGGCACCAAATGACTTCTTTTTATTCCCTCACATTAAGAAGAAAATGCGTGGTCAACGATTTTCGTCGCCAGAAGATGCTGTTGAAGCATTCAAAAACCATGTTTTTGAGGTGTGTCAATCAGAGTGGAAAAAGTGCTTCGAAAATTGGTTTGAGCGCATGCAAAAGTGTGTAAATCTTGATGGAGAATATTTTGAAAAACAATAAAACTATTTTCCTTAATAAATATTCGTATTTTCATTATTAGGCCAGAAATATATGTAGCAGCCCACGTAATAAATTAAGCTAGATAATGTATATAATTTATTCAAGTGAAATTAATTAAAGAAAAACTTGACTGAAATGTAAGGCAAGCTAAAAAAGATTTTATTATTTTATTAACTCTTTAGTTCTATTTATTTTAAAGTATAATATTCTTTTAGCTTTATTTCTCTCTGTTCACTGGGTGTGGGGCAAGGTATTGGCAACTTAGCTGACAGCTGACAGTTTCTCTGGCCAATAATTTTAGATTTTTAATGCCGAGTCACGGCTGAGGCAGCCAAGCAATAAGTTGTCGGACAGTCGGAACGCATAAAAATGCTAATGAAACGCAAACGCCTGAGAACTATTTGCAAAACTGACACTCGCTGCGAAGCCGAGAACACTCGAGTCATTCAAATAAGTTCAGACTCGATTTCGTAGCCATTCTGTTGATTATCGCATTATGCAATTCGAATTGAATTAAAAATCATCAAGTGTCAGCTACTGAATTTGCAAATACTCTTCACGTATATAGACAGAAATCATCTTTATTTACGTAATTTAAGGGGCATTTATTTTATTTACTAAAAGATTTATTTAAGAAATATATGGAAATGGTAGCCAGAATTTTTAAACATTTAATTTTATATTCAAATTAAAGCTCCCGCTTTAATTATCACATACTGGTTCCATTGCACACCCAAAACTTATTCTTGTTCTGCCACCCATTAGGTAATTTCATTTCATTTCTGATAATGAACAATAACACAGTGCATATACATATATTCCTGGCCATAACCAAAAGCACAACCTCTCGGCCAGGTTCAAGGTTGTTTAGCCATTAGCGCAACCATTTGTTGTGCGGTCTTCTATATATTTTTAGATATTTTATCATGCAACAGCTGACGGCGACAAGTTGTAGCTTTTGCGAGAGAAGCCGAAAGTAGCTCACGGCTACAGCTGCAAAGGTGCCAGAGATCGGCGGATATAGCCAGGTATATATGCCCAAATATACCCAGGGAAATTTATGTGTGTTTATGGCCACTATACCTACACAATATCTTGTGATCTCTCCACCCGACCGTTGGCCAACCCAAGTTTTTTTTCACTTTATAATTAATCTCAGTCTGCACGCGTCTGTTTATGTTAAAAAAAAAGAAAAAATAACACCGATGAAAACAAAATTCCCCCACTTTTGCGTAGAGAGGTAAACAATATTGGCGTCATCGAGAGGAGACGCCAACGAAATAGAAAACAAAATAGAAAACCAAAGCACTTTAAACTCAAATAAACAAATGCCGAAATGCCAAGAGAAATGCGGGAGTCTCTTCTTTCTTGCTTTATCTAATCGAGTAATGTTTATGGTAGCTGGCACATACATAAATTGAAAGCATCTCTGCCTCTAAATGATTACAACAAATGTTGGAGAAACAAACAAACAAACCAACAAAAGCGGCCAGCTTCAAAGGGAGTGGAGTGAACCATGCCCAACTTAAGTGAACTCAACTGTTCAGGGCACTTCTTTCTGGGTTATTGCGCACCAACTCCCCCGAATCACCCCACTGTGCCTGGCCTGGCCCACTGTAGCTCTAACTGTAATCCAGTCCGCGGCACGAGCATAGCTTGGAGATACTGCGCAGTTCGGGATATCGAAATAGCTGAAGCAACCTCATGCTGGCGAGTGACAAACCCCAACGCCGACGCATCGGCAAAAGCAGAAGCTAGAAGCTATATATGCGACATAGAGCGAAGCTGCTTTTTGTTCGTTTTATGTATTCAAACGGGTGGACAAACATTGGTGCACTCAAAAAAACATTCATACAAGACTGACCAATAAGGAAAATGTGGCCTGAATACCAACGTTTTTTAGTTGCAATTCCTTTTATAATGTTTTCAGTAACTTAAGGTAGTAAATAAGTGTTAATTTGGTAGGTGAAAATCAAAGCAATGGTTCTTAGATTTAAATTTTGTTTTTATTTAAGTGAAGAAAGCAAAGATTGATTTATAAATCAGAGATATAGGTCATGGAGCTTTTTTCCAGTGGATTTTGTTGAAATGGTTATGCTGCCTCTTGTGCATATGAATTGTATTTCTGCTGCAGTCAGTGGAATTTTAAAGGCATTGTAATGGATGCCATATGTGATAGAACAAAATAAACATGGATATTGGAGAGATATACGATTATCTACTTTCTTTATAAGCGTTTCAATGTGAAATGCATTTTTACTTGGCATTGTTAGGCTTCTTTATGACTGAAACAATTTGTAATGGTTCATCTTGCTGCATTTTGTTATAATGTTTTAATTTAATATATAATTATGTATAAAAGTAGCAAAGCTTTAGGAGTGAGCCTTCGATCTTTGGAAACTCTTTTAATATTTTTCAATTCATTCATAAAATAAATGTGGTTCCCTTTCTATTTCAAAACAATTTACTGAAGAGTTCCTTCCCTTGATAGCTATAATCACAAAGCATTTTTGTTTTGTTTCTTATACGCTATATCTATAAATACTAAGCCCCATCAAGCCCCCCAATAAAGCTCCTCGAAAAAGTGACGCAAGCGACTCTTTGATGTCACAGGCCCACACACACATCCCCTCGAACAAAGAGGCACTTGTGAGGTACCACTGTACCTACCTACCTCTAAGCATCGAGGCGAGGGAATTATTGGCCAGGTTCATTGTGTTCTGGCTGCGCTTATCGAGCGATCGATGATAAATGTGGGACTGCAGGTTCTCTGTCACCGCACACCAGATACTGCCAGTATATGTATATATAATTTCAAGTTCGCGTACCTTGCTGCACTTGGACCGTACATATTAATGGCATTTAGATGAGCTTTTTATTATATATTTTATACGTACAAAGTGGCTGTTTAATAACGCGTAATTTCAATTAGTACGTGAGACGCAGATGCGAGTGTCGATGTCCATGTGTCGCTTCTTAGGCAAATCCGCTGGGCACGACGCATTATTTTTATCACTTTGTTTATCAGTATCAGTACCCGGGCCCAGCTGCCGTATTTAGAACAGTGGGTCAGCGCCGTCTGTGGCCCCCAGTCTCCGGTAAACAATCAATCAATCTAATATTACGGCAGTCAATCGATTTGCGCGCCCTTCTAGTAGGGATTACATCAGCCACTCAACTGGTGACTCGGGAATGGCTATAGTCTTTACACCTCGAGTCGTCCCATATAATCATGACTCTCACTATAGCCGAGGGCGTGCAATGAAATAATCTCGTTTCTAACAGTTTTGGAGGTGTAATTAAAAATAATAAGCGACACGTGAAAAAATTAAGATTTATTAAGTTGATAATTATATGAATTGTCTATTGTTTTTGCTTTGAAAGTTATTAATATACTTATGTACCACTTATTATTTCATGAATTTGCAGTTAAGGGAAGTCTACAAGAAAATCAATAATGCAGATGATTTTACTATACTTCTACCCCTTTGTATCCTCATTTATCCCCAATTGAATTCCCTTTTCTTGGTAATCAAATTAATTTTTGACACCATTCTTGGGCCACTCTCGTAGTGCCTTCATGCAAAAATATATCACTCAAAGTGCCTTTATTTAAGAGCAGCAATTGTGTTTGAGCGTCGCCAATTAAAAAGGAGATTTATGGGCAAGTATTAATCGACTCGCCACCCAATGGCCACCCCTTGCAGACACCCCCAACTGAGTTAAAAATAGTTCGGACCGCAGTTTGTTACTGTGACCGAGACCGTTGCTGCCGTTACTGAATTTCCCCTACTTTCGGTGCAGGAAAGTCGTCGACGACTCTCACTCTCTCTCTTCTCTCGGTGGGATTTTGTTTACAAACAATTTTGTTTGACCTGCGCAGTTGAGGGCATTTTCCCGGCCCTTTCTCCCTTTTGCCCCGATGATGATTGCCACGGCAACCTTCGAATGTTTTGGTTCGACTCTCTCGCTGCAGTATATACGCATATACCCATACTCGTGTGTATATATATTTAGCAACGACTTCCGCATTTAGGGAAATGTAGGCCCAGAAAAACTTTTCGCAGCTTCTCGTTCCGCAGCATTTTTGGGGGTCACCTTTGCTATTTTCGGCTCTGGGTTCCCGGAGGGAGCCCATTCTCGAGCAGAGATTATTCGTGGCCCACACGCGCCAAAGCTGCAGATCGATGAAAGGCCCTAACTGCAAATCAGCGCCAGTGGAAAATGAACACGTCAGCAACCCCCAGCGACGGGGGATGGGTAACGGGGAACTGCGCAGTGTGCAGTTACTGGGCCTGCCACCTGGAAAGACTACCACCCCATCTCAGTGGCCATCCCCCCGGGAATTCCTCTTTCCCTTAGCTCTCGTTGCAGCTGCTTTTATTCGAGAATTATGACATAATTTTTGACATTTCGATGAGGAAAATATGAAAAAGAAAAGGGCTACGACAATACCTAGCCATGAGTGCGAGAGATTTATTGCATACTTTTTGGCAGCCGTATATATATATTTATATATTAATAAAGAAGCTAACTAAAATTAAATGTTGGAAATCGTTACCAAATCTTATAAATAAATGACAATTCTTTAGGTAATTTGAAATGAAATAATTATAGAATGTATAGAGTTATAGAGTTACGAATTCCATTATCATTATATAACTTGTGTATACACAACATATCTTGAATTTGCCTGCTCAGAGCAGTCGACTATGAAATACCAGGTACTCAGTGCGTAAAATGTATTGCCTACTTTTAGCTGCTAGACATTTATAGCAGCGGATTTCTTTTATTTATAATTCATTAAGAAAAAAACTTCGTAGGTATATATAAATTGTAAAAGCAAACATTACCTTATCAATCCAGTTGCTATAGCTTATCTTTAGGTTCCGCTCAAATATATGCTAATTAAGACTCCTTCTTCTTTCTGTTTCAGACTTTTTCTCAAATACAATTAACCCTTGTTCTCGCTAGAAAACCTCATATAACTCCCGATAATCGTACGACTTGAACTTGACACTGGTGCGTCTTTGTCTTCGCCTTTGTTTATGTCCTGAGTAAATGGCAAACAGGTTTTTCCCACACCGAATTTCACTTTCTGCTTTCTTTGCTTCCCGCTGTCATAAATCAGGACCTGCCAGGAGGCCGAAAACAGTAACCCAAAACCGAGACATGAAACATCATGGGACAGGACGGGACAGAACATCAAGTGTCCATTGTTTGGTTTTGTTTGGGTATCTTTCGGATACCCAGGCGTAATTACAGTTACGGCAAGTCGGCTGACTAACTTTCTAATTATAGTCGGCCATTATCGGGTCGACGGGAGAGGGTCCGTCGGCCCGCAATGCGTGCCATTTTGGGATTAGCCAGCTGCCGCCACAGCTACCTGGTAGCCGTCGGGTTCTCCCATCAGTATCTGTATCTGTATCTGAAAGGTACCTCTATCCATGTCCGTGTCCGTGCTGAGTGAGACGACCCTCTCGGGGCTGTGAAAAACTGCCGCGTCAGTTGGCAGCGAAAATGCGCTGTACTAATTAAAGCCTCTAATGCCGCCTAACGATGACTTAATTGCCTTCAATCCCTGGCCAGATCGGCTTTTGGCTGAGTGAAAAGCGCCTTAAAGCTGACCAGCGCCTTAAAAGGCCAAGACTAGTTCAAAAATAGCACACAAAGGAATTGACTTGGCTACAGGCAGAGAAATATCCACGAAATGGGTCGTCTACTTGTTAGTTGGCTTATAGAAAATATCAGAAATAATATGGATGATATGTTATGGCAGATATGTTAGTAATTAACAATTAAAATCATTATTAACCGAAAAATATGTGATATATCTGAAGCCTATCGACTAATTGAAAAGTATTTTATATTATTTTGTGTTGGATTTTACTTTGAAATAATTTTAAATCAAAGTAATAGGTTGCAAAATATTATTTAGGCCCATTTAGCCTAGCCTTAAGGTCGCTGAATTTTTCTCTCTGCACTAGTTGTGTTTCTTTAACTCCGAGCTACCCTTTTTGGCCAATTAAGGCGACCAGATTCGTTGGCCGTGATCGGAACAGCCAACGTATCTGGCAGATACACACTCGGTGAGTTTGCGGAGCTGCAGCATCATCAGCTTCAGCTTCAGCTCCAGCTCGGGCAGCTCGGCATCAGCTGTTTGCTGTTTATGTTGTTGTCCGTGGCTTTTGTTTTTCAATTTTTCTTTCGTTACCACAGACAAACAACTGGCCAGACTTGATTTATCATCCGGGACCCGGCTCCTCCCGACTCCCTGCCCTCCGTTACAGTCCAGCACCTTTGGTTCTTCGGCTCGAAAAATGGAAAATGGACAATGGACAATGGCAACTGCAACTGCAAGACCTGTTCTGTGCACATTTGCTGCATGATTCACTTGGGTTTTCGGGCCTGCATTTTGTGTACTCTAGTATTTGTGGAGTGGCAGAGGCTTCTCCTCCAAGGCTCCCTATTTTGGTTCGTTTTCGGATGAGTCTAAATTTTTTGGCCCAAAGCCAACGTATTTTTTGCTTTTGGCCAATGCTCGGGCACAGTTGAGGAAATAATTGCAAGGCTAATTAAGATGTTAATCAGCGAAACATTCATTGCACTTGCCTTCCTCAGATGACAATCCATGAACACATAGTCATAATGTTCGTATAAAATAAAACTCAATCGGGGGCAAAGAGCAGCGGTTAAATGAGCCTGAACTTACACTGGGAAAGAATTGTGAGACACTGTAAATTTAATACAATTAAATTTATTTTAAAGGGAAGAAATTATCACGAAAAACCGATCAAAAATTAAAGATTTCTTATTGCTTTTCAAAGAGAAAAAATAGTTTTTAAGCATATCGAACTCCCCTTTTCCTATACCTGTGATTGTTTTAATATTTTATTTTTTTCTAAAACAGGTATGATTAACATTTTCTCTTAGTGTACTCAGCTGGCAAATGCCAGCGATCTGAGATCTGAGGCCTGGCTCTGATAACGATCGCAACAAATGCTGAAAACGTGATGCAAGTCAAATTTATGGCTATTAGATGCCCAGAATGGAAATCCCCTAACGAGAAACTCGGCCGATTTGCGACCGAATACATTGGGAGGGGGGGAAAACTCCCGGGATAACTCGAGGGGAAAAAACTCGACCTGGCCAAACCGAAGAAAACTCACACACTCACTCACTCGTCCGAATACAGACGCAAAAGTGTGAACTCTTTGAATGCGAAGGTGCAATCAGAATTTTTTGTTCCTGTCTTTCTGTTTTGTGCACTTTTTTGTGTATGTATCGCTTGGCTGCACTTGAGATGTGTGTGATGTGTGTACATGTAAATCATGAGCAAACTTCGAGGAACCCCATATATAATAAAGATGTACATATATTCGCTCGAGTGTCCTTTCCTTGGCGGACTTCGACTTCCGCCTGCCTGGCTGATTTGGGGGTTAAAACTGCACTTACTTGCTGCTGCTCGGAGTTTATTGATCGGTCGATGGTGGAATTATCCCCTCCTCTGGTTTCTCGCCCTGCCAAAAGCTGCGTTCTTCACTTATTTCAATCAGTGTTTTTTAGTTTTTATTTATTTTTTTCGTATTATTTTTTGTCCTGATTGCTTCCGTTTTGTGAGAGAACTGAGAGGGGCGAGAGGTGCAAGAGCAGCGCTACAGGAACTCCGTGACGTATGCTAGCAACGACTGACGAGCGAATGATGGCAGCAGGCTTCCAAAAACTGGCCAACAAAGTTGCCAGCCAGTGTGTGCGTGTATGTGTGGCTCGGCTTGTGTTGGTATGCGTGGTTGTGCCTTTGTGTTGGTGACTCTACAGCTGAGCCCGACACACTTACCCCGATTCTCCAGCTCCGCTTCGCTCTCCGCTGCTGCGCATGTGCTAGAGAGCTCTGAGAGATGCCCTTTCCTTAGAGGTTGAACGGGAAAATTCAATTGAATGTGTGCAGAGAAGCATTAATAAAAAGACTATACAATTTTGAAATATTTTATAGGCAGGTAACCCAGATTTAGTAGTCTCCTTTTTGATACAGCCAAAGATTTTATTTGAAAAGTCAAAACCCATGGGTGCCAGTGACTTCACAAACGAGTTCACTGTTCTAGTCACCACTATTTATGTTTAGTGACATCGCCACAGATTTCCCTTGAAAAATTACCATAATTGTCGTTTTTGAAATGTTGTTATGAACATCTACATAATTCCAAAAAAATTATCACATTTTATATAAGACTTTTTTTTTGAGTTGAGTCACTTTAACCTTATCTCGTTAACAGGTGTTTTTGTTCAAATATACATATGTACTTGCAATACATTTTATAAAAATTATACAAACATTGCCTAATATAGTTTTTCCTTTTTATTTTTAATTGCAATAGGGAATTCCCTATTCGTATGGATTCATCCCCATTTGATTTTATATTTTTTCGTATTTCTCAGGCCTCTCTTTTTCTCTCTCACTTTTCAGCAGCTGATTTTGTTTGTATACAAAAATCATATTGCATTCTGAGAGAAATGAGATGAGAGCAAAAAAAGCCAGAGAGAGGGAGAAAACGATTTGATAAATAAATAAGCAAGGAAAGGCACGGGGAGGGGGAGTTGGAAATCAGCCAAACCACTAAAGCTTAATTTGTGGTTTTGAGCTAAGCAAATGTGTGACTCTTCAACTTACTGAAAATTCATAAAGAACCATATTTACTTATTAAGTCTTAAATCAACAACACAATAAACTAAATAAAATAAAATCTACTAAATAATGAGTAAATTATTTTAAAACATGATTGGGTATTGAATATTCCAGATGGCATATAATTTTATTGTAAAATAAAACCAATCTCTGATATATGTACTTTCTAAAAGTCAAACCAAATATTAAAACATTTACATACTGCCACAAGCCATTTTTTAATTTTAAGAACAAAGAAATGTATTGCAGTGTACTGGAACGAAATGGAATAGATTAGGAACAGCTCAGTGATGGTATTTTTGAATAAAATCGAAGAGTATCTCGATAGTGCAGAGCACTACCATGTAATCAATATATTACATGATATTTTCCCGGTTTTCCCTAGATTTAGGGGTTTTTTTTATGTCCTTGGGGGAATTTTAGGGGGGAGAATTTTTAGGGGAAAGGTTTAGGGTTTTTTTCGGAACTGATTGATTTAAAATTTTTAAGAAAAACTCTATAAAATTGATTTTTTTATTATAAATCCCCTAAATTGGCGAAAATATCAAAATAAATTCTGCACACGATTTTTGTATCGCTTAAAGTTTTGCCAGCTGATGTTGGCGCATTCCGTGAACCCGCCTTTAAGATACTAAGAACTGGTATGACATTTTTCCGCCTCGCAACGTTCCACGTCATAATTAGATATTTCTTCTTTTAATTATTTGAAAATAACAGATTTTTTTAAATTTAGGGGGAAGACTGGATTTTTTAGGGTGAAATATCGACTCTTTGAGATTTTTTAGGGGGAAAGCAAAACTTTCATTTGGCAACACTGGGCCAGCACTAGACAGCTGTTCAAACGCACGTGTTTATTTTTACGAATTGAACGCAGTTTCTTAGTTTTTATTAATTTTAAAGGCTTTCCTGATTCACAAATAACAAAATGGGCCGGAACAATCGCTCCCGAAAGCGCCGCGATGAGATGAATAAGATCAAGAAGGCGCGGTACGAAGCTAAAGAGTTAATTCGCCTGAAGAAAACTCTGGGACTCCTGGATGCCGATGGAAATGAGATCATGAAAGATATCAGCGATGTGGCGGAAGTTAAGACGGCCAAGGAGATCAAGAGGGTGAGTTTTCAAAGATATAGTTTACCTACAATGGTTCGCTCGGGTACTTCTAAAAAATGTAACTAAGGAAACTAAAACACATTAAATTTATAGGAAGCAAAATCCAAGGAGGAGCAAGAACTGATCTACGAGCACCAGGAGAGCCTGGAGAAGGGCGAAAAGGTGGCTGTGGTCAACAAGAACACCGGGGTGGAACATGTCTTCAACAGCAAGACCCTCAAGGATCAGTACGGCAACTATCCAGAGTGGTTCAAGAAGAAGAAGACCGCCAAGCGTCTACGCAAGAAGCAGCACTCCCAAAAGAAGAACTTCAAACAGGCCTGGACGACGGTCAACGTGCCCCTATAAGTCTGGGAAATGTTTACCGATCCTGGTATCCATCTTAGTTTGTAAGTCCCCGCTTAGTTTAGGTGATTTTGTAGACCAAAAATCTCTACAAATGTGTTTTAGCTAAGAGTTTATATTGCATATTAAAGCCTTAAAAACTACGAAACTATGTTTTAGTTTGAACTCTTACTGGATATTAATAATACATTTTTATCCGAATATCAGATCTACGTGTATATATGCCATTTGAACTAGTAAATCGGTCAAGTAATATCTTCAATTAGTTGTTAAAGCTAAAAGTGTTTATTGCCTTAAGAATTACACATAGATTCTCTGTCATGGTGACAACAAATATCCAACGCTTAATCTAGACACAAAGTGGAGATGAAGCTGGTGAGCTGCACTATGGATGATCACAAATTGGAGAGGGAATTAAACTAAATGGGGGGGGGGAGTGTGAATCATTACTGAATGGAACAATAGCTGCGCACGCTGGAGATGACGCCGCTGGTGGCCGCCTCTAAGCGACGCGTATTTTCCGACCAGATGTGCGTGGTGGCCAGAGCCGTTGACACGGATCGGGCACTATCCCCGACTGGTCATTCTGGCTTCTCCTTGAGCTCCAGCTTCTCGGTCGACTCGCTATCACCCTCGGCCTGCTGCTCCTCTATATTGCCGTGCATTATTGGATTGGCCTTTAGGACAGAGCCGCCAGTAAAGCCCAAGATGCCGCAACCCACAGCCGCCAGTCCTCCGGCTTTAATTCCAGCTACTAATCCAATGGGTCCACCTACACAGGTGCCCAGCAGGGCTCCTACGACTGGGTACATGGCCTTTTTGTAGCTCAGTGCTTGGCGTAGATTCCGCTCGCCCTGCTGTACATTTTCTAACGCCTCCTCTGCATTGTCAGCGATTTTCTCCACCGCCACCGATTGCTCTGCAGTCAGTTGCCTCATGCCCTGGAACATGCCGTGGAGATCGTAGATTTCCCTCTGCAGATTCTCCATCTGATCCAGGCAGGCTTGCCGCTGTGCCAGCGTGTGCTCCTCCAGCTGGAAGTTGACCTGTAGCTGAGGCATATGCTGATGAGCAGGTAAATTGTGCATGTCGCCTTGATTATCCTGATCCTCGTCGTACTGGGAGCCCAACGTGGACGTGGGTGACTTGAGTTTCAGCTCTAAAGGCGAAAATCTATGAGGATTTACTGTGAAGAAGGGAGAGAAACTCAAGTTACCTGCAAAATCCTTCATGCCTGCAAAGGCTTGGTCCCTGCCAGGCCGCATGAGATCATCGAACCGTTCCAGGTCCTCTTCCCGCACCTTTTCCCGCAGCGCGTCCATTTCCAGGAGAAGATTTTTGATTTGTTTAATGACCCTCAAGGCATTCAGTTCCTCTTTCTTGATCTTTTGCCAGTCGCCCAGGGCCAGACTTTTCTCTATGTTGCTGCGGTGGTTTTTCAGGAGACTCAGGTGATGGGGAACCTGTACATTATCGACGTTGTAATAGAACTTCTATATAAATATGATTGTATTACCGCCATGTCCTGGAATCTCTGTATAGAGACCTCCGCCTGCTTCAGCGGCAGCTTCTCGTCGCCCGTCATCGTGAAATGGAAACTTTGGCCTACCGCCGCTTCGATTTATATGATTAAAACGCTTTAATTGTGGTAAAAGTGAAATTGGCCACAAGGTCGGTGGGATCGGTTGCTACAGCCCCCTTTTCCCCTTTGATTTTCTCCCAAGATTTCCGTTGTTGTTTTTCTGCGCAGTTTGGCCCGTGACGTCACCGCTGCTCTGCAGGTTTTCCAATGCGTTTGATTTGAAATTATTCCACTCTAATCAATGTCACTCCACGACATGGTTTCAATTATGCTGGTTGCACCTCCCCTACACTGATAATAAAATTCTATTGTTTGTGTTTGGGTTTCCTTTTTCTTTATTTTTCAGTGCTGCCAATTTAGCTATTTTCCCACTAGACCCACCGCAAGGTCACACTTAAAAGGCTAAAAAAATAGCTAAAATCTGTTTAGCTATTTTTAGCTTTTTTCTGGCTATTTTATAGCCATTTTTACACGTTTTCTAGCTATTTTTTGGCGATTTTATGGCGGAAAATAGCTGAAAAAATAGCTAAAAATAGCTAAGCCGTACATCGATAAAATGGAAGCTATCGGGAAAACATATCGATATGAAAAAAATAATCGTTTCGCAGCAGGAATTCAAATACGAGGAGTCGTTACTTTTATGTTTCTGGATTCTGGAAGCCCCCTTTGCTTACACAAATAAAACAAAACTCGATTAATTAGAAAATGCATTTATTTGTGCAGTTATTTCTCATATACGTTACAATTATATACAGATACATGCAGAAATTAAACGCTGCACCCAACGAGTATCGGGTGGGGCAGTTGGTGACGGTGGTGCGCTTACATCTAAAACTTCAGATCTCGATACATTTATGACACGTTCGCTTAAGTACTAATACATAGCCCTAGTCGAGGGCTGGTTCTACGGACTACAGAGGCACTCGACTCGCAATTCGGGAATGGCTTACAAGCTGGAGCAGCTACACGTGAACAGAGTGGACAATTAAGTTACCTAACATTTAAATAATAGCGTTGGGAAAGGAAATGCAGTTCTGTTTAGGGGCAGTTGGCATTCGGCCCGTTCCGGCACTTCAGCAGCAGGTTCAGCATCCCCTCCAGCTTGTTCGTCCGCGACTCCGTCTTGTACAGATTCGTCTGCAGTCGGCTGACGTCCTGGGCTTGCTTTTCCTGCAAGGAAATTATAAAAAAAAGCAAATTATTAAAAAAATGTCAATAACAGAATATCCTCTGGAATCCTTACCAGCGTGCTCAGCCGGCTTTTGAGCGTGTCCACCACGCTGTAGGTGGCCTGGAGCGATTTCTGCAGCTCGTTGGTGTGCACTCGCTCGTTGGCCAGCGAGCGCTCGATCTTCTGCAGCCGCGTGACCACCTCTGCATCGGTATCGTCGATGTCGTTCTCCAAATCCCTCGCCTCGAAGGCGTCGTCTGCGTGGGAAGAGGTCTTCCGGCAGCTCTGCTGGTCCGCCTGCAACACAAATCCCTGGCGACAGCGACAGAAGTAGGAGCCGGGCGTATTAACACACTGCTGGTCGCAGGGCTTCTCCGTGAGGCACTCGTTCACATCCTGCTCACAGTGGCGTCCACTGAATCCCGCCGGACAGCTGCAGGTGTTGGGTGCCGTACAATTACCGCCGTTTTGGCAGCGCGTGGAGCAAACAGCTGGCCGGGAAAATAGTAAAAATAGGGTTTAATTGTGTGCTTTTGAAAATATATTTTTTTAATTTATTCCTAAAGGTTTCTTATTAATTAAAGGGAGTCGTGTAAATATTTTACTTATTATTTAGTTGAATGTTTAAAATTGCCGTATTACATGGTTCACCTAGGCGTATACGCAATCTCCATAGAATTTTGCTTAAACAAGAACACACTTTTTCCTTCGTAAAAATAATAATTAAATTTTTTCTTTCACTTTATAAATTATTTCATTTTTAACTTATTATCCATTTTCTAAACTTAAATAAAGGGGTTTCGGATATTTATAATGGTCAAAAAACGTCAATAAACTATTCCCTTTCAACTTTCTTCTAATGCGTGAAGTATTAATATCATATTACTATCTAGATTTCAGCCCAATTGGATCCGTCACTCACGTTTCATGCACGCATCCGCCCGCGGATTTTCCCTGCTCCAACCCGAGCAGCAGTCGTAGGTCATCTGCTGGGCGGTCTTGTGGTCAATCACATCCCTATAGGCCTGCTCGTGGACCATCTGCACCCTAAACAATATATTTTAATTAGATACATACAATATTTTCTACAATATTTATTAATATTTTAAATATTTTAAAGTGCTGTTAAACAAATTCAATAATTATAATACGCTACTAATTACCTGGTGCACATCTGTCCATTAAAGGTTGGTGGCTGGCAGGGCGTGGGGACGTGCTTCCAGGTGGGACGCGTGTAGACCTCCGTCCGCTTCACGGGCATCGTCACCGTCCGCTGCTGCACGCAGATGTGCCGCCTGAAAGAGATCGAAGCGAGGTGTGAATTGGACTGGCTTGAATTTTGGCTTTGACCCAAATCAGTAACTCATCATCGGCAAAAGTGAAACTGACTTTTCCAGACGACGTCGGCCAATTACTGTCATAACGACAGGTTGCTGCGCCCCCTTTGCATATGGACTTGGATCTGGACCTGGTTGGGGCTCTAGCTCTGGCCAATGCCAATTGTCACATGTGTCCGCATGTGCCAGCGAAGTGGACTCGAACTCGTACCCAGAGCCAGCGCCAGAGCCAGATAGGAGCGTGTCTCTGTGTCAGCTTCGCGGAGTATCTGCGATGACAAACACGACACGCTCCGCTCCCAGCCGATGACTTGCGGCCATGTCAGCCATGTCATTTGTTGGACAAAAAGCGTGCGGAGGAGCTGCAGACCAAGTGCTCCAGTTCACGCAACAGACAGTTCAGTGGCTGTCGGGCCCAATTCGAGTGCTGTTCGACATTGCCATCAATCTCATTTAATTTAGCTATGCAAATAGGTTTTTACCTTGATTGGTAAGTGAGGAAATATTGCATTAGTCTGGACTCCAATTACTAATTGTTATAAAATAGGTTCTAGCTTTCTAAAACTTCAAAATCTAATAAAGCTAATACACATTACCATCCATTTTATTTTAGTGACACTATAACATTTATCAAAAGATTTCACCAAGGGATACATGTTTAATGTATTATGTACTTATATTGTAATTTATTTATCTAATTTACAGCTTAATGGAAAAACCCTCAAATACTTATTTATAAGTCTAATGCACTTTCTAAGGATATTAAGGGAGCTTTATGATGCCATTAAGCGGATGCACATGCTTACAGTTAAAGCTTCAAATATCTCTCCTGGGCATTAAAAACTTCTTACGATTCAAGATCATAAAAACAAGTGAACTTATCACACACCCATTTGAGTTTTGGAATGATGTAAGCACACACACCCAGCAGGCTGGATCCCCTCGGTCCATTTTACACACAGTGTGTTTTTCGAAACCCAAACAAAGTCCAAGTACTAAACCAATGCTCCCAAGACCTTTTACCCGCCAGCAGTCAAACATAAAAAACGCTGATAATAAGCGGTTTTTGACTTTTTTCGGTTGCCAAAAAGAGGCTGCAAACTGGCCCGAAACCGCGATGCATCCATAAATTGGCAGTTGGTGTTGCTGCTGTGATTTGGATGCTGCTGCAGTTGCTGCTGCGATGCTGCTGCTGCAGTTACCGCTGCGATGTTGCTGGTCTGCTGATGGTGTCGTAATTGGCAATGCGGGCCAAAAACAATTGCCAACGCGTGACGTGGCCACTGGAGTGACTGACTGGCCTTTTTGCTGGCCGAAAAAATCGCGGATAAATGTGGAAAGTGGCACACAGTTGTTGGCCACAATGGTCCTGCGACCGGGACATTTACCAATTTCTTTATTGCCGCGCATGCATATTTATGCGCTGTTCTCTTCCTTGGCCGTAACTGGCTTCTCTGGTAAGAGTTCGAGTACCATAATTCTCACGTTATTTATGCGCCAGCATTCTCAGCGTTAAGGGCGCCAAACAAACGGGAACAGAAAATGTCCAAGCCGAAAAAACCGAACCGAAACAGCTATATAGCCACGGCTAAAAACAATAACAAGAACGGCCAAGCCAAATGCGGAAGTATTCTTTCGAAAACAAAAAAAAGAAGAAAAAGGAGAAGGAGAAGAAGAAACTGTGCCAACAAAGTGCAACATGAAATGCTCATTTCCATCTCCATTCCGCTGGCTACATAAATCTCCGAACTGGTACAATGCACACACAAAAAAGGGCAATCAAATCGATTGATTTTTTATTTTAAACGCATTCGTTAAATTTCAAGCATAGTTTCTTTGTCTTCTTATTTTTTTTGGGCAATTTAAAACCTTATTTTGGGTGCCTAAAAGTATGCCATGAAGTATATGGCAGTCGATTAAATTTTCTGTTTGTAATCCGACAAATTTGTTACCCTAAATAAAATATTTATTACCTTTTTGGGGCTGTCAGGAATGACTATAAAATAATATAAATGTTTCAAATTTATCCTCAGATTTTTCTTGAAGATTTTTTTTATTTATAAAAGCAAAAATCCCATAGAAATCTCAAAAGGTTTTAATTAAATTTTAAAAGTGCCTAAAAGTTTGCTTTTAAATACTTAACCCAGGTCCTAACCATACTAAACCCTATATTTCATTGCATACTTTTAGACGCATTTTTAAATTGTTATCAAGTATTTAGAAATGTATTAAAAGCGCTTTTTCACAATGACTAAATACAAAATTTACCGATATTTCTTTCTGTGCAGATGCAGAAGATTCACCCCGACCCCAGACTTATTCATCGATCCGCCGATCCACCGCTGCACTGTATACATCCCGCTGCGCCAGACAGCGCCAGACAAAGTGTAATCGCATGCATGTGTGTCTGTGAATGGCTTCATTGCATTGTTTAGAAACGTTTAGGCTAAATTTAAATTTGAATTTTTAATTGCTGAACGCACCGAACACCTGTGGCTAGACCTCAGAGTTCTCCTCTCTTCGTTCGCAAGGACGGGGTATCAGTTATTTACACAGCCAGCATCCAAAGGGTTTCCCTTTCGGCAGACCCATAAAATTATAAAAACATCAATCAATATTGCTTTTCGGAGGCAGACGAAGAGCGGCAGCAGCCAACGGGAATTAAATGCAGGCAGGCCAATTAATCAAAAAATTAAAGCTGTTAAATTTTACCACAAACGCCAGTGACCGGCGAAATATCGGCCTCAGCTCCAAAAGATGCACTTAAGGAAAGCCAGAGAAAAATGGGGGATACACGGCCCAGAGCTTGTGAGTACGGTTTATTGATTTACGATTTATTTTCATTGGCCGCCACGCAGAAATTAATGAGCCATCGATGGCTGCAGGCCAAGAGCTGACCCCGAGCCGATGTGTGGGCTTAATGGAGTGTTCCGATGGACCCTGGGCTAATAAATGGACCCTAGACTGCAGTGGGAGATAGAGTTCAGAGTACATAAAGATCCACAGACAGGCTGCGAAGATGAGTCATTTACCAGTTCTTTTAGGGAAGACTATAAAATAAAGTGTATAATTCTTTACTTGCTCAAGATATATTTTTATGATCCGAAAAAAATTGTATTTCTTATTGTTTTTTATTTAATTACAATAAAAACTTTAACCCTATTTTCTGGTATTAAATGGATAAGTACATGATCTATAATCAATCTAAATATTAAACATTTTTAACAAATGTTATTAAAAATGGGAATTTATGAAGGGGAGACAACCAACTATACAGGTTGCGTTAGAAATGGCTTAAATTTGGGTGTATTAGCACTTTTAAAAAACTTCAATCTGTAGATAAATCTGAGTTATATCTTCATTGCTTTATTTCCCATATAAACCGATTTCAGCTTCATGATCTTTTATCGTTAGCTAAGACCCCGTAAATTGATAACCATTTACAAGGCGTCAAAGTATTATTCCCTTCACTTAAGTTCACTTTTAATTAAAATCCATTGGGTCATTGTGTTGACAGTAGGGAAAACCTTGAATCTTATTAAAAGTTTTCGATGGGAATTGTAACTTATTAAAAATCGTAATCCCGAAATTTCTTTGTGCTCGAGTCTTTTATGACTGACCAAAGAAACCAATTAGGCGGGCCAAATGGGGTTTTGGCCAAAATGAAACCCCAGTTAGACGGGGTCTCTTCAGTTTAAATCATTTTTATTGGGCTCTTTCAAGATTGGAGTCAGTCAATCGGCTGGGTCATTTGGGAACCAGTTTGCATTTTGTCAATCTTTACAACTGCAACGTGAATGCATTTAAAAAACAGTAAAAGCGAAGCCACAAAAACTTGGCGACATTTAACAGCCGTAAACAGCTGAGATAGGCCGGGAAAAGTGCAAGTCCGTCTGTTTGCTTATCGGGTTTCCAAATGAAAATGTGAAATAAATTTATAAAAACATAAAAATATTGTTGCCAGAGTCGTAAAATGATTTTTTACGGCCTGCGTCCGCCACGGAGGAGTGAAAACGCTTCGGGCTAGGCCAAGACCAAGAGCAAAACCGAAACCAAGCCCGTGGCTAAAAGCCTGGCCTAAAACTTGGCTGCTCAACTGGGTTCAAGTGCGGCCAGGCCAAGTCCGGCTAACTGTTTGGGTTATTTTGTGGTCGGTCCGCCAACTGGGCAGCTAATCTGATTTGCTACATGGAATTAGAATTTAAATTGGCCCGGTCCCGGCCCCGGCCGACCAGCAAATGCACAATTCCAGAACAGAGCGAGAGCTGCAGTGCATCATTAGGCGAGTTGGAGGCACTCACCCACTACTCCATCCTGTACTTGCTTGCACTGTGGGAAATTTGTGGCTTTCAGAATATTTAAGATGTCAGAAGGGAGTTTCTTGGGCTCTACACTACAAACTGTATTATTGTTTCAAGTTAAAAAAAGTTTTAAATGTTTTAAATAAATACACCTTATTTCATTGTTAATATTTTCAAATTTTCTTAGGATGTAAGTATCTTTTCAGTGCACCTAGTAACACGACCGAGACGACGACGACGACGACAACAGCGACACAAGAGCAACAAGAGGAACGACCACGACAACGGCAGGCGGAGAAGAACATTGCAGACATGCTTCCTGGTCCAGCTGGCCGGGCTCTATTCGGATTCTTACTTAGCGTAAAATGCAACGCCCCTGTGACCATGCTCCCGGGAAGAGGAGTTTTGCCGAGGACGCACTGCCTCGCCGCTTCTAATAATATTTCAGTCATGTCCACGGATGGCAAGTGCAGCAGCAGCCAAGGCAGAAAAATCATCAGCAGAAGCAGCAGCAGCAGCCGCTCCACCGCTTTCAGTTTTGTTCGTTTTTCACCGAGAGAATTATTGCAGCACTCAGCGGCGGCTGAAGTGGAAATCCAATATGCGACTGGACAAATACCCCAAGCTGGAGGCGGAGACTCCGACTCCGACTCCGACTCCATATTCCCTGCCCGCCAGACAATTCCCCAGGGAAGGGAAGACGGCCCATCACGATGGCAACTTCCTCATCCAAAATGGGCAAACATCGATGGAATTTCTTCATTGCTTTGAAGTACTTGTCAGCACTAAATCAGATTGGACTTTTCTGGATCGGGATAATATATGGGCATCGTTTACCAGTTGGCATGTGTTTAGGTGCAGGAAATTTCATTGTGTAACTGAATAATTATGTAGAATCATTCACAGAATTAAGCTGGGAAATATGGTTTCATTGATATATTTTAGTAAGGAAGTACAAAAATTTAGAAAATATTTAAATAAATAATTATAATTTAATCTTTAAGATAGAAATATTTTTCCCTGTAATTTGAATAAAAACAAAACAACATGCCAACATAGAGTTCTTAAGATTCATTTTTAAAATCCCATTTTTTCTCCAGAGAATCCCTTCTATATTAATCATAGTAATATATTTTTCTTATTAATTTCCTGTGACAAACATCATGCCGCAGTGCATATACATCCCACTTGTACCCTTTGATTTTGTGGTAGAAGTCGCCAGTCACGGCTAACCGCAGCCAGCCAGTTCTAATTTGGCTGTAAATTTGTCTTGCTCTCTTGGCCAGATTATGCAATAAAAGACGCAGAAAGAATTTGTTGCGAAAAGTGAAAAGAAAATTGCCGCAAGTGTCAGACTGGCGAGGCTTACGACTTGTAGTTGCAGTCGTACATAGATGCGAGTGCAGAGTTGGGGGAGATGAAGATGGAGCAGTACTTTGTGGTAATCTGAGCTGATTATAGGCAGCAGGAGGCCCCAAAAGCGATGCGGTGGGGTTCAGTGGCCTGCCCATTGCATTTTCCGTACAACATAATCGCGCGATAAGCGATCTCGGGGCCTGTCAATGGGTAACTCCCTCTTTTCCAAGTTCCCTCCCCGCTAATTCGGCCCTTTTTTGCCGCAGCCTCCGCCGGTGCCTGCAGTGCCCGAGTGTGAATGTGATTGAGAGTGTTGTGCATCTGTGTGTGCGCGCGGGGAGGATGGTGTAAATCATGATTAATGCCCCAAACTTGTTTAAACAACGGCCGTGTCGAGCCGTGGCCGAAAATCCGATTAGTGGCAACGTGAGCTGCTTCCTCTGCCCTTCTCCGAATGTGAAGAAAACGCCAGAGAAATGCAAGAGGCGTGCACGATTTCCATTTTCTGCCTTTTTTTTCTGTGCACTCTAAGAAAAAAATGTGGTTCTAATGGGTGTTCTTTTTTTTTAACACGTATTAATAGGTAATTTAATGTTGTCTAACCTATAAATTAGGTAACGAACAGAAGGCCTTATAAAATATAGATTTTTTCTTGAGAAGTACAACAGGCGAATCGATTCAGTTATGTCCGTCTGTCCGTTAGTCTGTATGAAGACCTTTATCTCAGAGACCATAGGAGCTAGAGCTACCAGATTGGTATCCACATCCTTAAATGTTCAGGGTCATAAAAATCATCAAAAATCCTTTAATTTTTGCAGAAAGTATATTTTAATAGAATAAAGAGTACAAGTCTTTCCCAGTGTAAGTTTTTTTTTTACGTACTTCCACGTTTTCGTCGGCTTTTTGGTCTTTCCGATGAACTGCTAACAAAAGCGTAACCCAAAAGGCGAACGCACACAAATTTTCATCAAATTAACATAGCCCATTCTCGGCGGCTGCTGCTACTTTGGTTATTGTTATTGTTACTGTTACTGTTAATGCTGATGCTGAAGCTGGGCTGATGCTGATGCTGAAACTGAGATCCGAATCGCGCAACGACGAGTGAAAAGGCCGTTACAGAAATATTTTGAAAGCGCTCCGCTTGGAAAAGCGGCTGCCGAAATGCTGCGCCTCCAATGAAGATATTTTCCAACGAACCCATCGGCCCACGCCATACCTCAGCGTAGCAAGTGCAGCGATCCTATCCCATCCACTTGAATCCACTCCACTCCACGCCATTCCCGAACTCAATCCCAGTCCCAGTCCCAGTCCCAATCCCAGGTTGTGTGTCTTGGCCGCTCGGTGTCCAATTGCAACATAATTAAGTAAGCCAAATGGCGTGTCTCGTTCGCTCTCCTGGCCGGGCTAGCATGCTTATCTGGTGCACCGAGAGAAATACGAGTAAAGCAGTGAATTCAAGGAAATTTCGGATAAAGAAGTTAATTAAAAAATCTGTACAAATTAGTTGTCCCAGATAGGAAGTAGTCTTAGAGCTGTTTCAGTATTTTTTTTAAATAAATGTTTGCCTATTTAATATTCAATAAGGAAGCTATATTACCTTCTCCTTTAGTAGCGTACTTTATATTTTTTAATGAACAAAAATCTGCATTTGGTTTCCAATTAAATGAGCTACGACTGACGATGATTGATGAGTCAATCAGAGGAGATGACTTCATAAGAGCAATCAGTGAATGATGGTTCTGGGAACTTTGTCTGCAGCATTAAGCTCGTAAAAGATAAATTGCACTACGGCGAAACCAGAGCTTTGAAAGAATTATGTATTCATGAGTCAGTGAGTGCCGATAATTTTCTCAAAGTGTAGCGCATGTATGGTCGGAATTTTGTGCGTCATGTTTTTGGCCCAACTTTTTCGGGCGACTCGACCTGAGCTCGTGTGTGGCGCTCGCAGATTTGTTGTCTTTTGTACGGGCTGCAAGACAAAAGCGATGCCAAGACAACGACAACGTCAGCACAGCCCGCCTCCGATCCCCTCCTGGAACGGGTTTCCATGTAATCGCGGCAACCCAGCCTCTCAGACGTCGCCAATCCCCCCCAGCATTGCATTAACCCAATTTTCAACTTGAGATGCGAAGCTGCGTGATTTGCAAATTACTGGCCTGAGCCGATGCAGTTCCATTGTGACGGAACTGTCCATCTGTCCAGTGCTCACTGTCCGCGGTACAGTGTCCAATCCATGTTGCGGAGTGACTTACTCGTGTTTATGTGAAAACCCCACTAATTGCATGGCCCAGACGGAGACGCAGACAATAGGCGTAAATTTAGACCATGAATCGAGATTTACATATTCATTCAATAAATTTTCTTTATAGTTTATGGCAAAGCCTAAGGTGTGATATAGAGGCTTGTCATAATTATGATCAAGATTTCAGAATGTTTTTTTTGGTTTTACAGGAAATAAAGGGGGGAGCAACAGTGGGAGCTGTGCAATTATTTAATATTTAAGAGGGTTAAATATTAGGAATTGTAAAATAGAAAATAAATATACAGTATGCTTTTTGTTTACCTACATTTTATAGAACATGGTAAAGAGAACATTGTTAGTTAGTTTAATATTTAATTGCGTTTTCTCCATACTAAATCAACAATTTAAAATTATTTATAAATAATACTTATCCCTTAGTAAATTCCTTGTCTCGAAACTACAATTTAATTATTTTCTATTTTTAAAAGAATTTAAAGAGGTTTCCCTTCCAAGTCTAAGCTTGACTCAATCATTAATTATTTAAGGTTCGTTCGAAAAGGTTTCCATAACCCGAGTGGGTACATAAATACCTCAACTGGAAATGCGATACTTCAGAAAATGACACACTCGAGGGAAAGTGTAACAAATGTTTGTGAGCCAGACCTTTGGCCCAAATAAATTGAGACAATTCCAGAGATACATATCCAAGTGGACATATGTGAACCTTCAAAGGTGTATAGCCTGATCCATTCTTCAGTGACACTGACCATGACTAATGGGGGAAACGAGGCCCCTAATAAGTTTTGTATAAACAATAAAACCCCTGGCTGAGTGAGAAATCCATCTTAATTAAAACGAATATTGAGACGGCAAGTCAGCATTTTGCATTTGTCGAGTAATTTGTTCAATTGATGTCATATCATGTCGTGTTCTCCGCTGATTTCCGATGAGCACGTGTACAAGTGGTGGGCATAACAAGTTGGATTCCCTCACGGATCCCAAGAAAAACTCATTAAACGAGCTTCTGCCTGGGCCAAGGTTTCCATTGCCCCGATGGCATGACTTGGACTCCAGATAAGCCCAGATCCAGCTCCGGCTCGGGCTCCGTCTCTGGCTCTGGCTCCAGCTAAAGAGCACCGAGACGCCAAGTCTTTTTTCTCTTTTTCCTTTTTTTTAGCTGAGCACGCGTAGGCGTAGCCATTGAGCACAATGCTTCACGGTGCAAAATGTTAACGAATTTTCACAGGCCCCAGCCGCATTCTAAGTGCAGTTTTTCCAAGCCCAGCATATCAAATCATTCGTCACTCGCCCCCAAATCCCCCGGCCTGTCCATAATTATCGCAGAACCAGGCTCAAACGCAGAGCTGGAGCTTGGAGCTTGCAGTTCCGAGTCGGAGGTTGGCGTCGTCGATTGTTGACAAGCAATTTGCAGGCGGCGAACTCGAGCCCTGACTTCGCATCCAGCTGCGATTGTGCCTCCGTCCAAGACTTGCACTTGGAAAAAGCATATAGTAGTCGCCAAAAGATACACAAATATTATTTCAATAACTATGCATTCTTGTACATTTTATTTCAGCTGACTTTGATTATAAAAGAAGATGGTTTTCACATAAAAAATGCATCAAACTCAATCTTCAGCACTCGGAGCAGCAAGTGAACGCTCACAAATGAAGTTCTTCAGTTCGTTGCAGCTCTCATCGTTGAGTAGATACGTAAAGTTATATCTGAATTCGTCGCAATGTTGGACACCAAGAATATTGTCTGGCTGCGAGGGATGCCACAGGGACGAGTTAACTGGCTTGCCACTGGGAAACCAAGTATGGCGTCCCAAGCTGAGAAAGTCATTCCCAGAAGTCCAGAAGGTGCTGTTCGATCTTGTATCGTCCAGGAATCGATTGATCACGTTGAACTTCTCCCAAGTATCAAGGGATATTAGGTTGTAGCCCAAGTTCTCGCAGGATGCACGGGCCTGGAACCAGTTCTTCCATAGCTGGTCCTCAATGTAAAACAAAGTGTCGCCAACGTATATAAAGTTTTTAGTCTTGGAAGTCACTGAGTAGGGATACGAAAGTATTAAGGCTGAGCACCATTATTTTCTGAAAGGATCTTACCACTTCCCTGCGCTCCGGTTAGGTAAATCAGGCCCAATATGGCCAAAACTCCACTGCACTTGGTAAGCATTTTGCAATAACTGTTGTGGTTTCTCCCTAAATTGTCTCCTTTTATACTTTAAAAATTCCTCAAATTTCAATTGAAACAGAGAATGACTTGTCCGACAAAGTCTTAAGTACGCAGTATCTAAATTAATCAACTCGGCGTGTACTTCGCTTGTCTTATCATCCGCGGCTGAGAAAGGTGGGAGCGTGTAATTCGGTCAAAATCTCCAAAGTTCGCAGACAATTGGAGGGTCGATAAGAATATATGTATATTATATTAAATACTGTCTATATCTGAGCAGAGTTCTACGGAATTTTAAATGCATCATAAATGAATTCTCCGGCTAGAATATATACAGGCCAACGAAGACTAAAATCAAGAGCCTTAAAGGGTGATTAAGACTGGATTCAAATACACAGTGTCCATAAATAATCAACGATATTCGCCCAACGAGCGATAAATCAAATATCGATCATTTACTAGCAATCAAAATAATATAGATAATACAAATGAACCTCCCGTTATCAGTATAATTTCAAGGATTATCAAAACTGGACCAGGATCGATATTACAAGAACTTCCAAAATCGAAATTATCAATAAGATTATTAACAACGGATAACAACATTCCCACAAAAACATGATCAATGTATGAAAAATGAAGACTAAAACTTTGCTGGACTCTAATAATTTAATTAAAATTAATAACTAACTACCTGAACCGAATACCTAACTTATTTGAACCACACATTAAATGACGCTTTTCTCAGTGCACACTGGATCTCTGTCTGGGGTCATAGAGCTGCTCGGAGTGCACATAACTCTCTTGTCTCATTTGATTGTGCATTTGCCAATTGTGTTGCTTTTTGGCTTTTATTGCTGTGCCTGATTGAAGTCAAGGCCCTGCTTTGTTTTCGATTTTTATGCTAGGCCATTGCAGATATCTGCGAGATACTGATACTCGATTTTGAGCGGCAAGTGGCATTTAAGCGGGCAACGCCCACCGAAGCAAACGCCCCGAATCGACACCACGACTAAATAAGTAAATAGGGTCCCGAAATCCATAATTAATACATCAGCTACCGATCGGTGGCGCAACTGCAATCGCAAATCAAAAGTCAATCAATAAGCGTTACCCCCCAATAAAAACAAGTAAAAATAAAAAATGAAACAGGCATCAATCAAGTGTCGGACAGAAAATGCAAAACATGCACACTGCAGACATAAATTGAGTTTATCAAACAGAAGCCAAAACACTGGTCAAGGAGGCCGCCGTAAAACAAATTTCGAATGGTTCAAATGTTTTGGCGTTGAGCTCCCAGTTGCAACATTTGGATAATTAAAAGCGTAATTTCCACGGCCTCTGGGGCAAAGGAGCGGAAAACGACTTAACTCACTTTTATCCGCATTTGACGGTGATTAACACGGAGCCCGCAACCGCAATTGAATCGCTGCACCGACCATTAACCGGGTTCGATCGGTGCTGAGAGGGGAATATACATTTATTTGCTGAGATACTCGTACATGGAGATACTCGTATATTTGCTGATGGCGGCGTGTGAATATCTCGACGAAGCCAATCCATACGGAGTAGTCATTTCCATACGCTCTGTTGCAACTTGCCACTTGCAGTTGCAGTTGCAGTTGCATTTGCTTCGCGATGCACGTGCAACGCTTAAATAAATAGAAAACACAACTAAAATATAGGCAAGGCAGCAGCGCCTACGTACTGTGGCAATCGCAGTGGAAAATGATGCCACAAAATTAAAGATCTTGTTGGGGAAATACACATGAAATAATTTAAAATAAAGAGAAATTTTATTTTAATGAAAAGTGTACACATTTTAGGAATTTCTTTAATGTAGAATCCATGGAAGGCATGTTTAAGAATTAGTAACAAAAATATTTGTAGCTTCTTGTATTGTATGTATTTTTGGGACATAGTTTTATATGCATTAATAGATTGTTAATTTGAATAAAAAAACAATAATAAATTTAAGGATCAAAAACTCATCTAAAAAAATCCAAAATTTTTAAATAAATATTTATGTATATTATTTTATAACTTTTAGGAAGTGAAGTCTGTATGGATCTATTCAAATATTTATCGATATCTGGGATACTGCATTCGCTGTATAAAAGACCTTTTTTTATTTAAGCTTCAATGCTAATTTTCTATAATTTGTATTATTTTTAGCTTTATTAACTAAAAACCAATCTCATATGAAATCATATAGGATTTTTCTTAAATTTTTCCGTGTTTCTTTAAGTTAATAATAAGTTTTCAGCGCGAAACCTATTAATTTTGTATGTTCCCCTTTCTGACAGCCAACCCAAATTCACAGTGATTAACGTTTCCCCAAGCGCTTTTGCCCCACTGTGCCATGACTGATGATGCTGGCTGGGTGCTTGCCTTGTGGCGTGATTTTGGCAGTTGCCGCATAAATCAAAAAGTGTCATAATCTGCAACAGCGCGTACCCTCCCAGATTGCGCATACGCAGCGTTTACCCCGTGGCAGATGCAGGACCATCGGGTTGCAGTACCGCCATCGGAATCGGAATTGGAATCGGAATGCCTTTGCCCTTAAGTAGACGGGCATTAATTCCAATTAGAAAACCTCAGCACTGGCAATTGAAAACTCGTTAAAGTTCATTACCTTAAAGCGACGCAGAGAGACACTCGAAGCGCGGCGGGGCTGCCTTTTCGAGTCAATGCCACGCAGATCCCGCCGATCTTGGCCAGATCGGTGGAACCAGAAGGCGAGGACGGGCCATATCTAGCCGAAGATCGCCGCGTTACACTTGGGGAGCTGCAATTGCAATTGTCTCGCGCACAAGTGCGCCGCAATTGACACACGACAATTGAAGTCGCGGCGAAGAGGTGCTGGAAAAATCAAAGCCACTTGGCATTGGGGCTAATTTCCAGCCAACCGGCCGAAGTCCGGACTCCGGAGACCGGAGACCGGGTCTGGTCTCAAATTAGCAGCTGGATCGCTGACATTGAAAGCGCGGCGTGTCATAATATTTAAATAATTTATGTGCGCCACGATAAGCCGCGGATCTTGGGCCAAAGGTAAGTCGGCATTTCGGTTGTGTATTTATTTATGGCTGCAGCAACCTTGAACCGCCGAGCAGCGGCTCTGATAAATGCAATCGGACACGCCCCGCCCCAAAATGCCGCTGAAAGATCCCCGGACCAGACCAACTCCGTCTCCACTTCCATCTTCATCTATCCCAGGGGTGTGACCCGAAACCATTACTCTTCCATAGCTCAATGAACCGAAGATTGCAAGGTTAATACGGATTGCATAGTTTTTGATTCCGCTTTATCGTGTGGTTTAGATAAGATATATTATATTTTTAATCGTGGGAGGATCTCTTCATTATTGTTCAGTTTTTGTGATTTATATTATGCCACACGATACCAGCTTTTATGTATTATTCAATATAAATAATTCCATCCAAAGTTTATGAAATATTATCTGATTTAAATATAAATAACTAAGAATCTAAATGACGTGAAAAATGCATTCGCAAGCCACTCGAGCGATCCTACTTAATTTTAGAATGATCCACTTACCGCTCCATCTCCTTGGGGTCCGTGGGATAGCCCCGGCCAATGGTGTTCGTCTCGAAGGGATCTTCGGTGGTGAAGCCGGTGGACACCGTGCTGGGTGCCGTGGTGGTGTAGCTGTAGCCCCGTCGGGCTGGAACCAGCGGGGGAATGGTGCCCATGCTGCTGCCCAGACCCGGACTCGCCGATCTCCTGTTGAGATTCGGTGGCGGTGCCGTGGTGGTGCTCACCGATGGCACAAAGGCGTAGCCCCTGCGCCGATCCTGCACCCCAATGAACTCCACATCGTGGGTGTTGTCCTCGCCCTTGCCGGATCGCGGTGACGACGGCATTGGCGGCGGCGGAGGTCCAAAGGTGTTGGTCAGGATGTTGTAGGTATTGTAGTCCCACTCGGATGTGGGTTTCGTCTGGTGGAGGCGCCGTGCTCCCTGCACCCTGTTGTAGGGATTATGTGGCTGAATCCGCCGCAGCCGGGTCACCTCCTGCATGGTGACCCCGGGCAGCAGTTCCACATCCGACTTGGCAGCCTGCACCATTTGTAGTCTTCGCTGCTGCCTCTGATGCGTGCTCACAGGACTCCCCTGATGACGCGTCCTGTGGCCATGCGACCGATGGTGATGCAGGTGAGTTCTGTTCTGGTTTTGGTTGAGGTTCTGGTTCTGGTTGGGATGACTGCTATTCTGGACACCTGATGCTAGCATCACTGTGCCGCAGAGCAGCAAAAGGCAGGCCAAAGATTTAATTCCCAGCATGATGTCCCGCTATCTCAATTCGCTCGATGGAACTGAAAGGAAATAAAATAAAAGTGGACTTTATTAAGTGCTGAACTCGTTTCTTTGCTTCGGTGGAGTGGCATTCACTTTCGTTCTCATTCAAATTCCTAGGCATTTTGCACGCCTCGCGGCGGCGCTTAATGTAAGCAACAAGACGGATCCACCGCTCCTCATTAGCGATTCCTTTGTCCGGCGGAGCGCCGACCTGTCTGTCCATCATCGGGGTAATTGAAAGGTAGCATAAGTTTATTAACTAGACTCGAGTCGAGGCTGCAGGATCAGCCCGAACTTGGGATACACTATGATGGGAAAAATTCAAGATGTTCTGACTGAAGCTGATTTGTTAATCAAACTAATTTTTGATTTTAGTAGTCTTATAAAATAAGCATTATATTATGTGAAAGTGATTTACTTTTTTTTTTCAATATCTCAAGAAAGGACTCAGACTTATTGAAGAGAATTTTTTCTAAAATATATATATAGAAGCGACCTGATGAGACCGAACGGTTTTCACGGTCGAGTGGCCAACACTTCCAAGTACGGCTCGCATTTTTTAGCCAGAGACAAAAGGCAATTTGTTCACGATGACGGTGACTGTGATTATTATTCTCACATGCCGTTGGTGTTGTTGTTGTTGTTCTGGCCGATAAATCACACGTTAAACAAAAACAAAACCAAAAAAATAATGAAAAGTAAACGCGTTAACAGTTAACCGGCAGGAGATGCCAAAAACGTGAAGCAAAGTGGAGTGAACCGAAGCCGGAAGCAAGAAATGCATCAACTTTTCGCTTTGTTCGGTCATTTCTCAAAATTTCACGCACTGCGAAGCCAAAAGCCTCTCATTTGTCAGCATAAAAATACAAAATATATAAAAAGAAATACAGCCACCCTTAACCCATCGAGAATAAAAAACAATTATTGCAATTGCTCAGTGAGCTTATTAATATTCATTGCTCCAACTTGAATTTATGAGTCCACCCGCCCTGCTCATTAAAGCGGATCTAACATGTGTTCTTGTCTTTTTTAATTTCGAAAAATTATACACTGGGAAACAAAAAAGATCAGGAAGTCAATATATTCAAAAAGAAATTAAAAAGAGGTTGAAAGAATACGGAGTTAAAAGGCTTTAAAACTTAAACTTAAATTAATAAAACTTTAGAAAATTCCTTGACAAAGTTTTTACTTAATAAAATCATATTTTTCGTGTGAAAAATTATCTAAATACTGTATTCGTGCTTTTTTGTCTCTAATTTCTACCGATACTTGTCCAAAATATTTTTTCTCCCTGCACTTGCAATTGAAAAAGTCCGAAGAACTTTTGATAGGTTCGAATGACAGCAGTCTCGGAGTCGTCATTAACATTTGCTGCGCTAATTAAAAATCAGCAGCGAGAGATTGGGAAATTGTGAGACAGTAAGCAACCCAAAATGTGGCAATACCGACCCTTTTCCCAGATGCATCTTACTCCGAGAGAAGACAGAAGAGTGTAAGGGGGGAGTATCAATCAGGTGTGGTTTTAAGCTGCTTAGTAAGTGAAACCCTGGGACCCCTTGGGCTCGACTGCCACTCAAATGACTGCCAAATGTCCAACTCAGACTCGAATCAGACCGCAGACTCCAGACCCGATCCCAAAACCAAACCAAACCCCAACCAGTTGTCATAACTCTGCACAAGTTCCGAGAAATGCAAAAACGCAAAAAATGGTTAAAATGGTAAAAAGGTTTTCGGGCGCCGCGCAACAAACTTAATCGAGACTGCAGACAGACAAATAAACTTAAAAAAATGTATATGTATATAAAGGAGTGATGAAGAAATCCAAGCAGAGGGAAAAACAACTTGATTCCGTTGAAATCTAAGCCGGGCAACTGCTTCAAAGTCGCTCGGAGTTGACAACTCGCCTTGACCTTGCGGGATTGCCAAAAACGGTCAGTCCGGAGATAAATCAAATCCCCAAGCGCGGCATTCGTCTGAACCCGAAGGTGGAGATGAATCCAAAGATATATGTGTGGAAGAGCCCCAGCCCACAGCCGATCGGCGGCAATATTTTGATATATCTCTAATTAATAGCTGGCATTGCCTTTAGAATCGCTTATAAATCAACTTTCGGGTCGCGGTTGCAGTTTCGGCATCGGTTTACCCGGAATTTATGCAAAGGCTGCCATAAATTTCCTTTTTTCCTCGTCTAGAAATTAGTGTGTGTTAAATGTTATTGATTTGTTTTCCCAGCACATAAATCACCGGCTAAATACTGCATGGCAATGGGGAATGGGAATGGGAGCGGGAATGGAGGCGTGTTTCGTTCCCCCGTCGGGAAAGTGTCAACTTTATTTTTGTCACTCTGACAAGACACGGATTCTGTGGGAGTATCTGTATCGCAAACTATATCTGTATCTGTATCTGTAGCTGTAGCCGAGCGAGCTGACCCAGACATGAGCTACGGCCAATGAATCACTAGAGATGCGTAAAACAGACGCTATATATATCAATAAATTAGGGGAAGACGAGCCATACACAGTGAGCTCTGAATTTGGGGTAATTAGAATTTTATAGCAAATTTAATTAGTCTTTGCAGTGAGTCAGAAATCAAGAAACAAGAGGTTAGAACTTTCAAAATTAAATAATACAATTAATATATCTTTAGAACTCTCTAACTCTATCACTGTGGACGGCAGTCCACGTAGTGACGATGAGCACCGAGACTGTGGTGCGCAAGGAGACTACTATATACAGCCGTAGAATTGAAAATCTGCTACGATAGTCCGATCAGAACCATTTATATCTTGATCGAAAGGTATTGTAAACCTCTTTGAAACTGCATACTAAGATTTTTCAAAAACTGATAACTTTAGGAGAAATGAGAGTGAAAGTGCGAAATTGACAATTTTGAAAATTGGAGCAATTGGGGCCGGTTGAGCAAAAACCCCCAAATTTTTAAGGTTGTTGTGATCTAGCTTTAAATACGCGTCGAATGACACCTCGATCGTCCTGATCCGATACTCCGTTCAAAAGATATTCAATAAACAAGATTTCAACGGCCTTTCCGAAATGAAAACGTTTGTCCTGTTGTTTGTCTGTTTGTTTGTTTGTTTGTTTGTCTGTTTGTTTGTCTGTTTGTCTGTGGTATTTTTTGTTTTAAAGTCCTGGAACCACTTTTGTTTTATTAATCAGCTCGAGCTAAATAATTTTTGTTCTACGACTTTTTGGGTTTCCCGCTAGTTTGGCGGGAAAACAGCTAGAAAAGCCAGATTTCCCGCGCCCATAACTTCTAAACGACTAAAGCTACAGAATCGTGCTTTATGTCGTTTGAAAGGTATTTTGAAATGATAATAGCTTTGCCTTGACATAATTTATATAAATATAATATTTAAGAATTTATAATTAAAATTAATTTTTTTTTTTAAGTTTTTGAAGTTTTCTTAAAAATGGCTCTAACGATTTTGATACTCACTCAAGGCCATATAGCCCTTGAGATTGCTCAACTTTTGGTATATAACACATATCTCGGAAAATTCGCTTTCTCGAGATATTACTCATTAAAATTAGTAGCAAAGATCCCATATACCTAACCTTTCACGTGCACTATACATACATTTATGTAAAAATACATGTAGAGTCATATAGAGACGTGCACAATTGCAATAAAGTTGAAAACCATCAAACAAAACGTAAAATATTTTAAATCTGAAAAAAAACTTTTAAAATGTAATAAATATAAATATAAATATAAATATAAATATAAATATAAATATAAATATAAATATAAATATAAATATAAATATAAATATAAATATAAATATAAATATAAATATAAATATAAATATAAATATAAATATAAATATAAATATAAATATAAATATAAATATAAATATAAATATAAATATAAATATAAATATAAATATAAATATAAATATAAATATAAATATAAATATAAATATAAATATAAATATAAATATAAATATAAATATAAATATAAATATAAATATAAATATAAATATAAATATAAATATAAATATAAATATAAATATAAATATAAATATAAATATAAATATAAATATAAATATAAATATAAATATAAATCACTGTGGACGGCAGTCCACGTAGTGACGATGAGCACCGAGACTGTGGTGCGCAAGGAGACTACTATATACAGCCGTAGAATTGAAAATCTGCTGCGATAGTCCGATCAGAACCATTTATATCTTAATCGAAAGGTATTGTAAACCTCTTTGAAACTGCATACTAAGATTTTTCAAAAACGGATTAGTTTGGGAGAAATTACAGTGAAAGTGCGAAATTGAAAATTTTGAAAATTGGAGCCATTGGGGTCGGTGAAGCAAAAATCCCAAAATTTTTAATGTTGTTGTGATCTAGCTTTAAATACGCGTTGAATGACACCTCGATCATCCTGATCCGATACTCCGTTCAAAAGATATTCAATAAACAAGATTTCAACGGCCTTTCCGAAATGAAAACGTTTGTCCTGTTGTTTGTCTGTTTGTTTGTTTGTCTGTCTGTCTGTCTGTGTGTCGATTTTTTTGTTTTAAAGTCCTGGAACTACTTTTATTTTGTTAAACAGCTCGAGCTGAACATTTTTTGTTCTACAACTTTTTCGATTTCCCGCTAGTTTGGCGGGAAAACCGCTATAAAAGCTAGATTTTCCGCGCCCATAACTTCTAAACGACTAAAGCTACAGAAACGTGCTATATGTCGTTTGAAAGGTATTTTGAAATGATAATAGCTTTGCCTTGACATTATTTATCTAAATATAATATTAAAGAATTTATAATTAAAAGTAATTTTTTTTTTTAAGTTTTTGAAGTTTTCTTAAAAATGGCTCCAACGATTTTGATATTCACTCAAGGCCAGATAGCCCTTGAGATGGCTCAACTTTTGGTATATAACACATATCTGGGAAAATTCGCTTTCTCGAGATATTACTCATTAAAATTAGTAGCAAAGATCCCATATACCTAACATTTTACATGCACTATACATACATTTATGTAAAAACTCATGTAGAGTCATTTAGAGACGTGCACAATGCAATAAAATTTAAAGCCATCAAAAAAAATTTAATATCATTTAAATTTAAAAGAAATCGTTTGAAATTTTTTTTTTTAATTTAATCTAATTTTTGCTTTTTTCACTACTTTGGCGGGAAAACAGGAAATTTCTCGCGCCCATAACTTCTGAACGACTAAAGTTACAGAAACGTGCTATATGTCGTTGGAAAAGTATTTTGATATGATAATTACTTTGCCCTGACAAAAATGTTCTAAATAATATAATTAAGAATTTAGAATAAAAATTATTTTTTTTAGATTAAACATTTTTTTTAAATAGCTTTCACGATTTTTATAGTAACTTCCGGCCGTATATCCCTTGAGATATTTCGGGGTACAACACATATCTCCGAAAATTTGCTTTCTCTTCAAAATTAGTAGCAATGCTCCCATATAGCTAACTTCTTATATGAATTTTGTTTGTTAATTTTTCCCATTTGAGTTTCAAACAAAAACTTATAAAAACAATGGAAGACCTATGTATGTACATACATAAGTCATTTAAAAAACTTCTGATATCAAATAAAAACACCTCTTAACGAGGTTAGATTAAAGTGACGATGGCACACTCAACACAAAAAATTTCTGATATCAAATTTTGTGACGATTAATAGTTATTTAAACAAAAATATTTAAAAAGTTTTTAATTAGTTTCAAAATCGGCACTTAGCTGAAAAATTTAAAAAGGTAAAATAGGCAGCGTGCCGATTTTGAAACTAATTAAAAACTTTTTAAATATTTTTGTTTAAATAACTATTAATCGTCACAAAATTTGATATCAGAAATTTTTTGTGTTGAGTGTGCCATCGTCACTTTAATCTAACCTCGTTAAGAGGTGTTTTTATTTGATACGATGAATTACAAGAATTTACTGCTTACCTTAATTATATTATAAGTAAATAATTTACCCATAATCTAAAGCTAATTATGCGAAGTAGAAATAAATATAATGAATAGGGAATACATTTATTTAGAATACTATATTACTTTGCAACCTTAGTTTGATAAGAAGAGTAAGCTAATGAAATATACATTGATTTTACAATACTAGAATATCTATGTAACTTTCTCATAAATATAATTTTATTAAATGGTTTTCTTTTATAAAATATACGAGTATGTATACTAAATACAACTTTTTGTAAAAAATATCAGAAAGAATTACATCATTCACCAGTAGGGAAAAATCTAATTGTAAAATGTCTAATTATGTAAAATTAAATATTTGCACATAAAGAGCACCCTAATCATAAGTTTTTTTCAAGTTAATTAAAAGCAATATATGACCAATTTCCTCCTTATCGAATCCCTCCTGTTTGCAAACTCTACATGTTCTATAGAAACAGTGCTTATGTCTCATTCCCATTTGACATGTTTTTGGTTGTCATAGGAAATGGCTGTTGTGGGAAAAACTTTAATAAAATGCGGAGAGAGATAGCACACTTTCGCTTTCCGTTGTATTAATAAATCTTTTTGCATTTTCCCATTAATCATACCCGGAGGAATGACTTAAAACTGCAGCAATTACCAAATTACTTAATTAAAGCAGACATTAAGGAAATTTTATTTTTTGTACTCGTTACCTGAGTCCAATGGCGTGTAAATGGATCATTATTTAGTTATTTTTGAGCAGAATTTCTGGAATGTATTTTAAATTAAGAACTTTGCCTCAGACTCCCCATTTAAATGTTAATTAAATGCCTCTCATGCTCGTTTTTTCTCCGGCTCGTTTTTTTTCACATTTTTTTTTTTTTTTGTGCAATTCCAAACAGCTGCCGCTTTAGCATGCGTTTTTATTTATGTTTTGTGTAATCGGGGCCGCTCCTCAAGTTCTTATAAAGAGATAAACTAAGAGCTTAACGCCGCCTGCCGAGGAGATCCCCAACATTCGAGAAATTGTTTGGTAACTCGCACGCCCAACACCATTTTTTTATGGCCGCTCGAGAAAAAATTGTGGGGTTTTCCAATTTGTTGCCGTTGTTGCTTTGCTGTTGCAAACGCTTTTCAGCACTGCTTTCATTAACATTATATCGACAGCCGCGATGGGCTGCAAAATGCCTTAGATCTCGGATCTGAGACTGCATTAAATGTCCGATCGCACACCCAGTGGGGTGGAAAAGTGGGGGGGAGAAGTTGCACAGAGAACAAAAATGAAGTAACTTTATTTCTTGTCTTGAGAGATTTCTCTAACGAATTGGAAAAGTTTCAACCGAAAACTATATAAATAAAGAGACACTCCTGCTTAGGAGAATTGAGAAAGTATTCTATTATAAATAAGCAATATTTAGGTTAACATATTCCTAAAAATATTGCGTTGAACTATATTTTTTAAGTCTATATGCACTATTTTGTTATTCCAAATTATATTCAGATATTCAAGTATATAATTTATTTTCTCAAAAAAGAAATTCCCTCCACGAATACTAGTTTTTGTCAGTGTCGGAATTCCGGGTCAAAAAAACAGCCACCCAGCGACTGATATAATTTTCACGCGGTGCTCCGGAGTTCAATAACCGATCGTTTGGGGTATTATCGAATATATATATCTTATCTGACGGATTGCCAAATATTTGAGATGAAAAGAGATGGGAGAAGGGAAGAGGGAGGAGAGAGTTGCACATTTCATTCATCCCCCCTATCGCTTTGTTTATTGTTCTTGTTGACGGCGGGTTCGTCTTCGTTTTCCCACGACAGCCAAGACAGCTCTGATGGCTTGAAAAATCACGGCCAACGAAATGGTTAATAGTGTGTCGTAGACCGGCGATTTGATAGTATATATGTATATATATCTTCACAAGCTGTTTTATTTCGTGTGTTGATATTGTGTCGCTGTCTTTAATATGCAAAATCATGACACATTTGCCCAGCGTTTGTATCTCGTTTACTTTTGACGTTTCCTCGCCTCGGCCCCTCTTTTTCCTTTTTCTGAATGTTTTTATTTTTTAACAAGATCAACAAACTGTCATTGGCGGGGAGCGGAGGGGAGGGAGCCAAGTGGGGCCATGGGTCGTTCGATCGCAGCTTTTTGTTTACACTTTACTTTCAGTCCAATTAAAGGAATGTTGCCGGCCTTTGTTGCCGCGTTTCTTCCTAACAAAGTCCCGAGTCGGAGATGAAAAGCGAAAACTATGCAATATGCTCAACATCGACAGTTTGACATCCAAAAACCGCAAACTTGCGCCGCCCGCTTTTGTAGACAGTGAGAAAAAACTATTACTGAGTTTGGCGGATTATTCTGATAGATTATTATTCGGATAGATTCTGTCTGTTAAAATGAAAATAACACTAAGGAAATAATTATTTTAAAATGTGTGCTATAATTATTCAGGCTAAAACAATTATTTTTAATTTGTTGTATTAATAAACCAATATTTTAAAATACTTTTATGAAGAAAAATCGCACTTAAATGACGTTTACCAAAGAAAATATTGCAAATCCATCTGGCAGAAGCCGCAAATGATTTTCTTGTTGAGAAAACGTTAAATTAAAACTTGTGTTTTAATAATAAGAGCTTGGGCTATTTAAATAGATAAATTAATAATAAATTATTTTAAAATAATTGTATAAAAAATACTCGTAAATATAAAATTATTTTGTATTACAAAAACAAATACTTAATATCTTGCTGACAGTAAGCTCTAAATAGATAAATTAATAATAAATTATTTTAAAATAATTGTATAAAAAATACTCGTAAATATCCAATTATTTTGTAATAAAAAAATAAATACTTAATAGCCTGCTGACAGTAAGCTCTTTAATTCTCTAACAATAAATTCTCCATTTATTTCCCCACAAAACTAATCCCCTGATTTTTTTTCCATTGCACAAAACTGCAGCAAGTTCAACTTCAAATGCGAAACTCATTTCAATAACAATTGCAACGGCCCCAAAAAAGGCAAGGAGGGAAAAAACGCAACAGCGTAGCTCGCTTTGCTGGCATGTCCAGTCTTTTGCTAATTGCTTTGCAGCTGCGGTGCCACGCCCCTCAGGCCCCATGTCTCCTAGTGGCATATCCCAATGGCCATACACAGTATCTCCAGCGGTATCCCCCCAGTTCCATAGCTCATGGGTGACCCTAGTCTTGTTGGGGGAGTAGAGCCAGACAAAAGACATAAACCCAGTTAACGTTAGCTGCGTAATTTATGCAAATGACTTTGGTTAATTAGCAAGGCAAAGGAGGAAAAACAAGAAACCAGTGGACATGCGCCACGCTTCGTACTGCCCCCCCGTCCGAGTTTTTCCGTATTAATATTTGTTGAGAGATTATGATATGCAGGAAGGCACGATCGCATTTGGGCGAATCGTGCCCGGGGAACCCGATTTTCGATTGCGCACCTGCCCCGAGCGATATGTGTCAAAATGCAGTGTGCATTTTGTACGAGTAAAATATATTTATATTATAAAACTATATATAAATTAGCCCTTGCATAATTACCTCACAAAAGCGTCACAACAATGGAGTCTATTAATAAAATTATTCAAATTTGTTGCATTATCCGCTTTTGTCACACCATTGAATCAGCTTAATACAAATTTGTGATGGAGATAATACTGAAGATACTGGTTGAATTAACATATCCACCAAAGGTATTGACAAGTAAATGGGCTAGGGAAGAAAATTTAAGCCCTGAACCTCAATCTCTGGGTGAGAATTCATTCATGGGAAAAAGTCAGATGGTTGGCATTAAAAATCTTTCTAAGAGAGCGTAAATTAAGGCGTTTAATCCGAATATTTAATGAAGATTTATTTGCTGAGTCAAGAAAGTTTAAATTATGAATGGAAAATATTGTTGATACATCTATCTAATATCTTCAGAAATTATAATCTTTTCTTTATTAACAAAACCAAATTGTAGTCAATTTATAAGATAAGAAATGGTTTGGCAAAAATTAAATAAAGCAAGCCAACATTACAAAATTAAATTACAAATGTTAAGCTGTTATAAAAACATATATTTAAATGCATATACATGTGAATAATAATTACAAAGTCTTCTTCTTAGTTATAATTTACATTTAATTGAAGTCCAATCATTATGGAGTTATTTTAAAATTCTAAATAAGCAGAAACCTTGTGGAGGTATTATAAACTATTTTTGCAAATACCAACCGTTATGCAAAACTCCTTTTGCAATCATTCGCGTTTTTCCTCCGACAAGATTTGTTAATTAAGAAGTCATTTTTCTTGCTTTATCAAAGAACATTGCTTTATCCGCTTTGGGTTCCCACAATAATCAATTCCTAATCCATTTATGGCATTGTTCAGAGGTTAGAGCCCGCCAATGAAAGACATAAAGGTAGACACAACTTAGTTAGCCGCACCGCAAAATGCAAATTACGTCCACAAGTGACATGCAACTCCTAGACAGGATTCCCCTCTACCCACTGCCCAGTGGGAGCCACTCTGGTGGGGTGTGCGATTTTGAGCAAGATTAATGCACTAGGAAATGTCGCGCGTCGCCTGACACACATTCAATTCATAAATAATTGCAATTAATTAACAATATTTGCATGCGACTTACACTCGGTGGTTCAGAGAGAGGGAGGAGGCGATCCCTTGTATTATTTCGCGATAATCGTGGCCAGTTTTTTCGGCGTTCTTAAAGATGCTCAAGGCACGAGGCGGCACACAAATAAATCAAAACACAATTATGTCAAATTTGCAATCACAAACCATAAATTGAATTGAGTTTCCGCGCTGACATTAAGCAGATACGCGGCATTTGGCTTTTTTGTACAATCACTTAAATGCAAAACCGAGAATCGGGGGCCTTTTAAAATATATTTATAAGCAATTACGGCGGAATATAGCTTCACCGTCCGGTTGTGCTTCTTTCTGCGGATTCTGCGTTAGCCGCTTCCGTATGCCAAGCGATCGGGAAGAAAAATCTCGCTGAGATCTTCGGAATTCGAGATTTATTTTCTGCTGGCGCGGCGGAGCTAACACAAACCAAACCGATCGCTTAGAAGTCCCGAGACGAACTGAAAAGTGGCCGGCCGAAACCGAAAGTCCAGTTAACGATCGCCGATCGGCGACGCCGCCAGTGCTGTTCGAGCTGGAAGATATCCAAAAGTTGTGCAGGTAAACTATTTCAAAAATCGAAAAGAATTTAATTTATTTATATAAGTAATTATATATTATATATATATATATAAGTAAGTCAAAATATGTTTTTATTTCGCAAAATGGTGGTTTATTTGATTGTTTTTGTGGGAATTTTCTGTTGTTATTTATTTATAAAAACTTATAACAGGTAAATAGCGGATGTCAACTTTATCTTTTCATTCCGGTTAAAAACAGTGATTTTATGAATAGACTTAAGACTTATAAATATTTAATACTGAAAAATATTACTTTTCTGTTACAAATCTGACACGAATCATTGCAAATTAATATTTTAAAGAGACCGAGTCTCATTGATTTAACGCAAGTGCCTTTTTATATAAAATGTTGCGAGACATCAAGGATTATTGTTTTAATATTTTTTTTAGAGAAATTGGAAAATAGCACTTTAAATATTTAAATAATAGATAAATAAAATAATGAAATCTAAATAAGAAATAAATATTATAACAAGAATATAAGAAATAAATATTATATACATATCTTATTCCTGCATTCCAATGGACATGTGCGAAATTCCAACGTAATAATGTTAAAGTTAAATGTTAAAAAGTTAAGTTAAGTTAAATAATACCTCTGGGGTACTACTGAATATATGTGCTTTTCATTTTAAAAAGATATTTAGATCTTAAGCTCAACAATCTTTTTAGAGACCTTTAAAATAGAATTTGATAAGCCAAGCTTTAGAAGGAAAAACAATCTTAATCAGCACATTTAATCATCTGAATATTAATACATATTTAACTTATTATTTATTTATTTACAATCGCCCTCACTTTTAGCTTGAGAAAAAGCCAAGCGAACAGCTCTGTCAGACCAGTTGAAGCCCATGTTCGGTGCCCATTCGCTGGTTCGTTCATACAAAATTGGACTGATTGGGAACAAGTTGGCTTCCTTTGTTCGATGCAACTGAGGTCCCTGCGGGGATGGAGTGGCGAGGGGCTTGGTGAGGCGGTGCTCAGTGGGTGGTGCGAGCAGGTAAGCAGTATTTGCCCTCGGCTGGTCGTTGCCTGATGTTTGAGTGCATTACTACAGCTGTTTTGTTTATACTCGAACGCTGCCACCCGCGCACCATCGAACTAGCCGCCGGGTCCAAACTATTCCGCGTTTGCGGTTTGTGCTTTTTATGGTCTGCGTGTTGTTGTTTTTTCAGTTAGTGTTGCCGCGCTGTTGTTCTTGCAGCTACTGTTGTCTTTGTTGCCTCTTCTGCTGCGGATGGTGGCAAGTTGTTAAGTTAAATATTTACCCGACGCCGGGCAGCCCCAGTCCCAGTCCACAGCCTACAGCCCACAGCCAGTTTAGTGCTCCGCTCCGCTGATCTTTCGCCTGGAGAATATCCCAATCCGAAGCCGAATCTGAAGACTGAAGACGGGAGAGGGAAGAACGGAGAACGGAGAACGCAGAACTTGTTGGCAGCCCTTCTTCATATGACCATATCGGGTGCTGGATCTGTCGTTGTCATCATAAGAGTGCTACTGTCAGCCACACTCGGAGAATGCCCATGTCTTTATCTAGAAATATAAATAAAATCAAGCAAGCGCAATCAACAAAATCATAATAAATCCCTAAATATGAGTACATGATTCCTATCTTATTTTGTGTATTTCTTACTAATTTATTTAAAATACCACACATTTATTCTCAGTGCTTTGCCATCTACTATTAGGCATGCCCACTGTCTAAACCCGGTCCCGAGCTGAGCACATTGGACATGTCAAAAAGGATTTGCGCCTGCGCTCTGAGGGATCCAGCCACGACCCATGCTCAGGCATTCGGCGGAGTATCCCATAAACTGGTTGCACATTCTCTGGCTGGAACCTGGTCATAAATCGAACAATGTGCCAGCCATTGACAGTTCGCTTAGCGGCCCCAAAGGTCCGGTCTTCTTTTTATTATTATTATTATTTGTGACGGAGTCTGGCTTTGGGTTGCCTCCGCGGCGTGTATCACAATTTATTGGGCTATTAGTTGCCACTTGAGTGGGGCTTGTGGGGATCGTGGGGAACACCCACGCCGCGTTCCCAAATCGAATTCAAATAAAGCATAAAAGCTGATAACAAAGGCCGGGAACCCCGCTCAGACAATTAACTGATAACAATTCATTAGCATTTCGTGTGGGTCTCCGTCTCCATCTCCTCCGATCGCCATCGTCATCGTCATTATCGCTTCTATCATCATCATCGGTTGCAGCGTCTTTTCATGGGGTGTTTAGGTAATTTGACAGCCGTTTGATGAGCCCCAAGAAGATGCAGCCAAACAGTATCTTCGTTAATGGCTCAGGTGGGTGGGATCGTGGAATCGATTTAGCCGTAGACAATGTAGTTTAATGGAGAGAGAAAAAATGTGTGCCTTAAATATATAGGTTCATAGAAGAGGTAGAAATGATCATGTTTAGGAAACAAAAAAAGTAATACCTAGTAAAAATGTTTGGTATTTATAAACTGTAAAAAAAACACCAATCAGTTTAATGCATTCAGCTAATAAATATTAAATTAAACATATAATAAAGCAAGTTATCACATATTTTTATATAGATAACTAGTAATCTTGAAAAGTTTTATTGCTAATAAATAATTTGACAACCGTTTGATGAGCTACAAGCAGCTAAATTATATTGTTATTTAATACCTCAGGTGTGTGGCTCCATAAAATCGATTTACAGAAGAGTAGAAAATGTATAAAAATAGTAGTATATAAAAAAAGTATGCCGAACTTTATATTAAAGAGTATGAGGTAAAAAAAAGTATATTAGCATACAAGCTTGTATTGTGACAGTAATCTTATAAATTTATATACCTATTAAATCTTATAATAATAATTAGAAAATACTTCCGAAATTATATGCGTCCATAAATATTATATTGTAACAAATATCCGATATCAGATATCCGATATTACAATAAAGGAACCTATCCATGACCGATTATGTATTTTTTATTAAAATAATAAATGTTAATGTTATGGTTGTCTTACAAAAATATAAGAATTATAAAACAATGTCTTCAAGGCTTATGTGTGTATTTTTTTCCTTTAGAAATCTTGGATAAATTCAAGACAAGCTCTGCACTCCTTCCGATGGCATCGGTGTGTCAGCAAATTTGTTTGATTCTTGGTAAAATCGTAACTTTGCGCCCTGTCATGCATTATCCATGGCTTGCATCTGGGTTGGCTTGAATTGGTTTTGGATTCGGAATTGAAATCGGAATCGGAGTCAGACTCGGGGTTGGGTCGCCTGATCATGCCTCAATTTGGGGCAATGTCTGTGCAGGCTTACTTGGCGGGCGGAAAAGCGAAGAAAAAAAGGGGGAACCGGTGAGGAATTCGGACTGCGGCCATAAATCGCCAGCGAATGTGTCAGGCGCCTGGCAAATTTTCCAAACAAATTCACTGAAATGTTCTTTTGACACTGTCAGCAGCCCCGACAACCCCTGGATACGCCCATTATTTATATGATCACGCTTTTCCGAGACGCGCGCGTTGACGGAAGCGCACGAATTGCCATGGAGAATCGCAAATCGTACAGACAAAAGCGAAAATCGCCAACTGGCAAACTTGAAATAGTCAAATGATGAGCCGAACGGGCGGGCAATCGATCGTAGATCGCACATCGCTCGCCGATGGCCTTGAGGCCTTATTAAGCCGTAACTTCCAGGTTGTTAAGGATAAGCAGCTACTAATGATGAGGCATTGATGATGCTTAGAATCAAGCTTAGCATTGCTTTAAAAATACTACTGATTAAAGCAATAATTACTGTTCTAATTTTATACTGTCTTTTCTAAAACCGAAAACAGCAATCAGTCACTCAAAACTCAAAGTTCGGCATACGCAATAGACATACAAATTGAAACAACAGGCAGGGACGAATACAAAGCTCTCACAATTGTTGTATTTCAAAATTATTCCGGATTTAGTTTAGGTATCCAGGAGTCAGACGACCAGACCGACAATGCCATTCGCATTCTGGAGGAGCCAGGTGAAGGAGCACCAGCTCGAGCAGGTCTCGCCCATCTGGAAGGATTTGAATGCAACATTCGTGACGTAAGAGGGGGAAATGGATTGTAACTTAGTATTAATAATTAATTATGCATCCTGTACAGTGTCCTCAACTGGAGTTGGCTCATCTACACCATCGCCTTGTTGCTGATCTTTGTTTGCTGCTATTATGCATACCGTGATCGCTGCCGCCGGACGGAGACGATGCGACGTCGCCGTGTGATTCAGCACGCCGAGAACCGGTAAGACTCCTTAAAAATTATTCCTGTTCCTATATATTGAGTTTCATTATTTGATTAGTATTTTTTGGTTATTATTTATTTCCTAATTTATTTATTTTCAGACCGCCGCAAAAGCGTCGGCCGAATGCCGCCTACCGCGATCACCAGATCTACCGCTACATCATCCTGAGCGTGGCCAAGTACATGAAGAACCCCGAGGTCATCCGTCCGTTCATCGATCACATGGAAAAGCTGTATCCTCTCAGACATCCTCTGGCGGATCAGCAGCAAATGGACGAGCTCTCGCTGAATGTGAACGATGCGGAGCCGAGCGTCGGCGAGGATTGAGGAGCAGATCGAAGAGATTCAAGATCAAGGATAGCGTCAGCTGCCACCGTTTGGGTAACAGCGTTTGGGTAACAGAATCAGAAATTATTTTTGGAAAATCATTTAAGAAACTAAATTAATGCGTATGAACTTTGCTCGAAATTGAAACCTTTTTTAAAATGCAAATATTGAATAATAAAACGCACAATAAATCCAAAGTGTTCATAAATTAAAGGAAATAAGAGACCCGAAAATTGCATTAGAAAAAGTATATAACATATTTTAAGCTTGATTTCTTGAAATAATAATATAATTCATATTTTAAAGCTTTTATTTGTATTTTTAAATATCATGAAGGCATAATCTAAAAATTATTTTCATTAACGAGCTATAGACTTCTTATTTTAGACTATTAATGGAATAGGTATATTAAAATTAAGTAGGAATTGATACATTTTTATAAATATTAATAACATAATTTAAATATTGATTAAATAGGATTCTTGTAACATATTTTCTGGCCTTGTAATTCTCCACCAAAATTCTTGTTTGACTTTGAAATAATTAAATAAGCCCGGAGAACCGGATAAACTGTACATAAACTAATTATTTGAACCAGGCTTTCGGCCTGAGCACTCCCAGTGCATGCGCAGTGGCGGGACTCTTGGCGGCGGTGCCTAAAAATATGCAGTGCTATTTTTACCTGCCACAAATATAAACAAACTCGGACGCCATGTGCGTCGCGGAGCTTTCAGCTGACGGCGGAGCTTGGGCCGAAAAGTAGGCGAAAGCTTGCGCTCTTTCCTGTTGCTTGTTGTTGCGGCTTTCCAGCTAAAAGGGGCGCTCTCTCGGGCTCTCTCTTGGCCAAGTTCTCGGGGCGTTAGCAGCAGCAGCAGCACCAGAGAAAATGTGGGAAAAGCGGAAAAGCAGTTGCCAGTTAGACAGTGAGCGCGTCGCACCTACGCACGCATCGGAAGAATCAGCGGTTGTTGTTGTTGGAAACGGTGGAAGCCCACAAACACACACACACCCATCCGGACACACACTCCAACACACAACACGGCACACACACACCCCCACAGCAAACACAATTTTCCGCTGGTCAAATAAAATAAAGAAAAAAGTTTGTGTTCAGCCCCCGTTTTTTTTCGGCCTGGCCTTGCAAACAATCCAGAAAGGAAAATGGAACGAAATCAATTAAACAGTGCAAATTACGAGCGAGACTCTAATTGAAAAATCAAGGCACACACCTGCGCACATGTCTGTGAGAGGTCCTGTGCTGTGCGTGTATCCGTGTACCCGTGCGCCTCTGTATGCGTGTTGAAGGCTAAGCAGAAGCTGAAGCAGCAGCCGAAGCAGCAGCAGCAGCAGCCGCGGAAAAGCCAACAAGTAAAGCGAGCTCCGAGAGTTGCATGTGTCCCGGAAAATTGGAAGGCGACGCGTCGCCAGCACGTGTGCGTGGAAAGCCTTGGAAATTGTTTGACCGCAAAAAATAATAAACACAAAACTTACTCGCACCGCGAAATCGTAAATTCAAATATATATATCTATCCTCGCTGCAAAGCCCCGCAAAATTATCTTATCAAAAATCAAATCCACCTAATTTGCCACCACACCAAATGCATGCATTAAAATATTATTTGATTGATTTATTAGTGGAGAAAAGCCAGGGTAGCGAGCCGAAAAAGAGCGGACTACTTGCTGGATCTATAGTTGAGACCTCGAGCCCTCATTTATCTAGATATCTTATAGTTCTTGCCTGTTGCAGCCAAGGACAGACCGACAGACAAACAAAGTGATAAAGTCAAAGTGTTCAAGACAAAATGTAATAAATATTCTTAAATATACACAAAAAATAGAAAACAATAAATAATTAATTAACTTAAACAACTAAACGCTAAACTGGAGCTCGGAGCAATGTCAAGGGAGAGGACACGCAAGGATGTCCCGTCTAAGGTGAGTTACTCTAATTTCCTATCCTACCTCAACTCAAAAAAAAATAAATAAAATAAATAAAATGGGAAGAAGTAGGGAACGACACCGAAAGAGCGAAGCAAAACATAAACAACCCCGAAAAGAGCGAAACACAAGAAGTGATGGTTGAGGGAAAAGTGCCAGTGTGACACTGGGAGAAAAGTTAATAGGAATACATTTTAGAAGATTTCTAAGAACTTAACATTGAAAGAGATATTAATATGCATTTTTTAAGCTAGCTGAATGAATTTATTGATCGATTTTAATCCTGTGTTGTATCTATATATCGTTAATTTCAAGTATAAATATTTCTAGACTTATTTCAAATACAAATTTCAAACCAATAATTTATTTTTAGGGGTGCCACATAAATCACCAATCCAATTAAAATTGTCTTAATATTCCTCGCCTTTAAAAGAATCATCTCTTATTTCTCCGAGTGCCTTATTTTCTGCTCTTCTCCAAAAAGGAAATGCTGTGCTGATTTTCTCTTCTCCGACAAGTCCTGCTCTTGCAAATTGATGTAGAGATACAAAAATAGGCAAAGTTGAGCAAAAAAAAAATACAAAAAAAGGAACGCAAAGAATTCGGTGGAAAAGCTCAATGCAAAGAACGCCAGCATTCGGTAAGGATTAGCCAAAGCCAAAGACTTTGCGCAAATACTGAAAAGCTCGGGCTCAGCGCATCATTTTCCACGCAAATTTCGTTTGCGAAAATTTCAATTTATGTGTGGCATACAGGATTTGCAGGATATGTGTGTTTGTGAAGCCTGCTGCATGTGTACATTGGCCATGATTATGTATCCTGTATCTCGGTCACACGTTGTGCGATTTTTCGCCCTTTTTTCTCCATTTATTGACTTGGCCGTTTTATAGGCAATTTGTCTCTTGGCTGCCGTCGATAACTTGTGCTCTGTCATAAAATTGCGCGCCAAGAGAGAGCGCGAAGCGAATCCTTATCCTTATCGGCAAGGACCAAGCTCAGGCGTGTACGGCCCTCGCCGCCAAGTTGTTTATTTTGTCGTAAATTTGCCTTCAAGGACGCGACGACACCGCACACCACACACCGCACAGCGCAACCTCCCAGAAAAAAAATAAATACCGCCCTTACCTTCTCACATGGCCATTTTATCGATCACACAATGGGAAATTTCACACGTTGTCCCAAAAGAGCTTGGAGTTGGCTGGGAACACTGCAGTGGTTAATTGAGGCTTAATTGCGTTATTTAATATTATTAATATAATATTAACATAAAGCCCGGATTATGGATTTTTCTATATATTTTAAATTTATATTCTGGACAACAAATCAAAAATGTTGTCCATTATTGTTGGCCTTATATAACTTAACACATTATTTCCACTAAAATTTGTCTTTTGTCTTAGTTAAATTTGCTTTCTACTGCATTTATACTACCTATGTTTTTTCATGTTCTACTTATTGCCAATAAATCTAAGAGAAACTAGTCAACTGTAAAGTGAAAATAATTTCGGGATGTTCAAGTTCCCTTTTGTGATTTTTATTGAACTTTTTGCGTTGAATAATGTCTCTAAGCGGGCTCAATAAAACATTTAAAGCCACGTCTCCTTGAAACTTTTTTATGAACTTAAAAAAACAACAAGTTTTGGGATAAATCCTTCGGGGAATTTAAATTTTGCAGTTTTTCCCGTATAATTTACTTTACTGTGCAAGTATAAAGAATTGTGTCTTCCAAACTCTTAAACCTTGGGACTTATCATTTACAATAAACACAGCTGGTTAATAATAACTTATATTTAATAAGCATTAAGTCCACATCACAGCAAACTGTATTTTATCTATATATAACTATAAAAGAAGGCCAAAAGCCAAAGCTGGTTGACCTAAAAATGTAACCTATAAAACACCAATTGTTTAATAAAATAATAATTATCATATTATAATTATAAAACTGATCAGAACATTTGTTATATAAATTAATCCTAGCAAGAATCTTATCAAAAGTGTTTTTAATGAGTACCTCTTGTTTTTATTGCCCATATGTTACTATTTTTCACAAAATATAACTAATACTCTTCATCTACCACTGTAATAGAAAAAACCCTTTTCGTAGTTAACTTGCTTTTCACCGCCCGTCTATAGTGACGTGACCTGCAATTGGCAACTTCAAGGTCGCTGGCGTCTTTTGCATAATTAAGGGTGGGCCACTGCTGCCCTTTGTAGCCGAGAGCGAGTGGCTTTTGTTCTTTCTTCCCTCTGGTTTCTGAATAATGCAATTGATGCGGACGTGTGGGCGCTGACACAGTTGCCATTTTTCACACATGACCGAAGAGAGAGAGAGGGTCGTCAGCAACATGCAACATTCGCCGCATGTCCGGCACTCGAGTGCAATTTCCATTGCATACTCCAAGGCTGGCGCTGGCCGGAATCTAATTTACATGGCGAATGACGCTGCGCTCTCGTCTCGGTTCCCAGCATTTATGAGTCGTGACGTGTGACTGTTGGCCATCCCATCGCAGGACCTTTACGCTGCCACCGCTTTGTGTTTCGGGCCACGTATTCAATTAGTCCGATGGAGAGTGAAAAGCGTTGCAGCTGCTCCCGTCCACACATTTGCATGCGAGAGTGGGGCCAAAGTGAAAAATGCCAAAGGGTTTTCGCCCTTGAACTAAATTTTAACCGTAACTCTTTACTGAAATTCTGGAATTCGATTTTAGGTAATTATTTTTGGTATTTCCATAACCTTTATGAAATCGAAGTCTTGGGTTTAGTGACCATAAAAAGGTTTAATTTCTAGATTTATCGCTTGGAAATTCTTTACAAATTAATTTGCATCTTAAGACTTATTAATCATTATCTCATGATCTCTGCGGATCTTCTTAAAAACTCAAAAAAAGTATATATTTAAACTAAACTGATTGAATATATAAAAAATATATTTAATACTTAATGATTATTAACTTTGATATTTAATTTAATTAAATTTAATTATGAAAATAAAGCAAACAACAATTTCAACAATTCTGTTATTTTCCCCCTTTAAAACCATGATAATATTTCTTAAATATTCAAGTTAATATCTTTCTTGATTTATGACCGCAACGTGTCTGCATTTGGCATTTGAGGCACCCACAGAAGACATCTTTTGGAAAGTGAGAGTGAAATGGTTTTTTGGCGGCTTTTGCGTTTGACAACAAATAACAAGCAAAAAGCGAAGAAAAACGAAAAAACAGCGAAACAAACACAAACACACACACAAAAGCGCTGCTATATTTAAATGTCCGAAAATTACAACAACAAATTAAACGAATATATTTATATAGAGATTATTGACCTATAGCGAACAGCAGATGCTCTAATGCCTTGTACTAAAAAAAATATATTACCATAGACATTTTATTAATTATAATATATTTAAATATTATAATATACACATTTTATTGACTTTTTCAGTTGTTACATTTTCGTTAATCAATCGCATATACCCTGATATTTTGACTGTTGTTTTTTTTCGCTCAGACAAAACAGCATTTAGCCAAATGAAAAGAAAACATTTCGGCCAAAAGGCAGGCAAGAAAAACAAAACAAAAGCTGGTCGATGGCCGGCCTAAATGGACACTCCCACTCACCCTAAATTATCCAACACACCCTGGATTTTCCCACCGAGTAAATTTCCCTCCCTCTGAGTTTTTTCACCCCCCCTCTCAACACACCCACAAATCGCAACTTTGTTTTTTTATTCCTAATTAGTTGTGGGCAGTGCCCGCCTTGATTTATATATTTATGATGGGCGTGGCACTGGGCTAGTGCCAACTAATTGCTGAGTGCGAAGGACCTCCTCTATTCCTTACGCTAGGCTTTGTACAGATTTACGTATCCTTGAGCCTCGTGCACTTGGCAGCTGCTGCGAACAAATTGGTTAAATGTCAAACCGTGCTCGCTGCTTCCGCCTCAATCCCGACCAGACTTGGCAGCTCTTTTAGCGTCAGTTTGCACATTGAGCCAATAAATTGTAAATGATATACAAGTAACAAGGCGACGGCTAAGCCTTGTGTGCATGCAGAGAAAAATGTTTTAGCTTTTATATTGAGTAATGTAAAATTGTTAAGGGCTTCAGGGATATAAAATCACCTATAAATAGGGCCTAAGAGTGTGCTATAAGTTGAATTTCCGGTTTTCCTGGTAATATTTATTTAGAACTATAAGTTTTAATATTAAAGCAGGCGAAATTTTTGAAGATTGTATGCAGGTCAAGTTTGCTTTAATATTTATTGGGCATTCAAGTTTTTATATCGTATTTATCGTATGATTTATTTATTCCTCATTCATAGGGCTATTTTTACACGAAAAAATTAATAAGTCCCCGACTTTTTAGCTAATACTCTGCTCTGAGTTCCAGTTTGTAAGGGTGTGCATCGAAGCCGCAGCGTCATGATGCCGCTACTCCAACCACGTTCGCCATTGGCTTTATCCGTTTCCCCCCTTTGCTTATCAATCAGACAGCAAATAACAGCAACAAATAAACAAGTTGCAGGCATTTAAAAGGACGACGACAACAACAACAATGGTGGCAGTAGCGTGGATGACAAATTGATGCATTGGCGTATTGATTGCTCGACTGGCTTCGCTACTGCCACTGCCACAATGGACGCCTTGGCTGAATGTCAAGTCGCAGCATTGAAACGAATTTCGTGTTGTTGCTGGCAGCGTTTCATTCTCGTTTTTTTTTATTGATCGATTGTTCAGTATTTGATTGTGTGTGAGGGCGTGCTAGTATGTATGTGGGTGTGTGCCGGTTTCAGGAGCCAATACAATTGTCCTTAGCGCCGAGTGCCGCAAGTCTTATTTATTACGCATACGTCACGTTGCCAACGGTGGCTGGGACCGTGTAGTACAGCGAAGGACCGGCCATGACTGTGACCTTGCAAATTGCGAACATCTGCAGAAAAAGAAACGTTTGCAGTCGTTGTGATATTTGAGTTTTCCGCTAGATACTCGTGGCATTCAAGCCAAAAAAAAACTTGCGACCAAGGGGAAATCTGAATTAGCGGAATCCTGAGGGGAATAAAACAATATAAAACTAAACACGCGCGCGTCGCCAAGTCGCTGTTTGCCCTTGGCCCCGCCCACCATCCTCTTCCGCCCCTATTTTCCCGCCCGCGCAACGCAAAATTGGCCCAAATAAAAGCATTGCGTATACGACATGTGGTACGGCATTTCACAATGCGGTTTATGGCCATAACAGCGGGTAGCACGTGAATTTAAGTTGGCCCAATCACGCACCCCCCGCCAGCATTTTTGTTTTTTTCTTTGGAGGACGAAAATATTCAGGGCATTTCGTAGGGAAATTGGATTTTTTATGGTCTTTTGCGAAGTTTGTATTTGGGTTTATTTTGTTTTGCTATTAGGGTGAGCTTCCTAGGAACTGAAATTACTGTGTTTCTTAATTTATATCTCTCTGAAATGGTAATTATTTGAAGACATCACCTCTCTGGCTTTACAAAAATGTAATTTTTGCTTAAAAATAAAATGTAAATCACTCATACAGTTAAATTCTTCTGAATAATATTTAAAATTAATTCCGATCCGTCAAAAACAGACTAGCAACAGCTATATAAACTATATATATTAAATAGTTTTGTTATTTATCATTTTGTAAACAGATTCATTCACCTATTATTCTATTTGATTTGTATATTTATCCAGAACTTTTTACCTTAACAATAAACTATCAAATTTCCCTGCAATCTCCTGTGACAGGAACTGTTGCATTTCGAAGTGAAAGTTTTCAGTGCTGCCTCTTTAATTGCATTTTGCCTGCGGGCATTTTTTGGGTTGACAAAAAGTTTGTGGCCAAAAAGTTCTGCTCGGTGAGCGCTGGGGCGAAGCAACAGGCTGCAGGAGCGAGTGACTGTAAAGTCCTTAAGCCACTGAGTGACAGGACCTGCCAAGGACGAAAATGTGCCGCCATATGCGACATTTGACATGCGTAGGCATAAATTATGCACTGGGCGAAACAGGTGGCCATGTAAACAGCCTGAATTAAATAGCAGAGCGCAGTGAAATAATAAAACAATACGAAAGGGAAGCAGGGACCGCGCCAAGGTGAGGTCATGCTTATGTAAAGACGCAGCCACGTGGATGGCGACGATGACGACGATGACGACGTGGGGCTGGCGCCCATCCGCAGCAGCCTTGTCGCCATCGCCACAGCACTCGCAGTTCCCATCCTGCGAGCGCCTGCCAGCGGCTAACGTCATCAAAGGAGTATCCTTCTTGGGCCTGCAGCTCTCGCCTTGGCCTTTGTGGCGGTGTTTCGCAATTTGTTTCAAGCAAATGTAGCCCTCGAAAAGTTTATTTATAGCGTCTCGAGAGAGCCTGGCGCACATCCTTCGCCATTCTCACCCAGCCACCTGGCAACCTGGCATTTGGGTACGATTTTACGGAACCTTTCGTTGGGATACCCTGACACATTCGACGGGTATCCGTTTCTGTTTGCGTATCCTTTCGTTCTGGCAGGACTGGAGTTCGCTATGTGTTTCTGTGGCCGCGTTGTAAACACGCATGGAATAAATATTTTATGGGCTCTAACGCCGGAAAATCTACAAAACAAGAAAGGGAAACGGGTCAACGAAAAGTTGAGTGCAAACATACAGTGCGTTTCGGGGGTGTAATTGTGGGTGTATTATTTTGTTAAAAATAAATTGGGTAGCTAGAATAAGCTGACATTTCTGGCCACAAAATTAAACTTAAAATAAAATCTGAGTGAGCCAGAGATTAATTTTGTAAGAAAATCGTATACCTAACCAAGGAATAGAAAATTGTATTTGGAATTTCTTAGCCAAGAAAAATAATTTTATAGAAGCTGAAAAAATGTTAACTTTTTTTAGCAATTATTTTTATCAAAAATTTGGAATAACCTCATTTCTAAATATTTTTATAGTACTTGTAAAACCTAAATACTTTTTTATGCAAATATTTAAGATAGCAATTCTTGTGTTCCAATAAATTATATATTAACATATTCATTTTATGAAAAAATTATACACAATTAGAAAGAAAAGTTCTCAAATGAAATGACTTTTTTTTGTTAATATTTCACTTAAAATAATATCAAGCATAACAATATTAGCTTATAGCCCTAATAATATAAACTATACAACACTTAGACTCTAAATTGCAATGTGAGTTGCTACCAACTTAGGAGCCTTCTCAAACCCTGAACTCTTGCAGCTCGAGTGAGAACAAAAAGGATAACTTGAAGGCAGAAAAAGAGAGGTCTGAAAAGCAGGCCACATATTTTTTTCAATTGAGGCACGCGCTTAATGAGCTGCCCTGCGTCCCAGTGGCAATCAAAATCTCATCAGCTTGTTAGCGCTCCGCGCTTTATTTTATGTATTTTTTTTGTATCCCCTCGAAGAACAATGAAAATATTTACATAATTAATCAGCGGGCCGCGCTCATTGATTGTTCCGCCAAGAAGCCAGAGCTTCGGGTTCGCTGAACCCATTTCTCCGGATCCGAATCCGGACTCCGGGCCTCATTATGGAATCGACGGCGACGGTTCCGGCTAAGTTGGCAGCAATAACAGTTATTTCAGCGTAATTGCCGTCGGCCGGAGTCGAGTGGCTCTGAATTGGTCGCCGGCCAGGAAAGTGTCATTTGGCCAAATGACGCTCACCTCCCAGAGCCATCAGCTGCAGTGGCTTACGTAATGATTGACAATCAGTTGTGATGAAGATTGAGCGCAGGAGCCGCAGTGCAATTCATTGATATTTATCACCTGGCGGCCTGTGGCCGAGTGTCGAACGCAGAGCGTCGCGCCGCTGCTTCCCCCGTTATCGTTAATTAAATTACCAAGTTGAGCGACTGGCGTAAATGACAAACTTGTTACCTCACACAACGACCCCTTCTGTGCTCCCTTTTGGCACCGGGAATGCCCCCCGCCGCTGCCTAATGGCATTTGATAATGGTGTTTGTGTTTGTGTTTGTGTCTGCGTTGGAAAATGGCACGATGACGTAGTAAACGCCGCTGAAAGAGGCTGCGAGTCATAATCGGTGTTGTCACTCAGTTATGGTGGCAAAAGTAGCTACATTGGGTAATGATATGTTTTTAGATGATAAATAACTCGTCATTTAAGCCAAAGGAAATAATAATTTAATTTTAAAATCGCTTAATTGATTTAAATAATTTATTTTGTAGAAGAGAAAGCAGAAGTTGACCTATTAAATAAATGAGAAATCTGTTAGCAATATATTCATTATATTAAGGAAGCTTTTTATTTTGTTTTTTGGTCAGTTAAAGATTTGATTATAATATTTATTATTTTAATTTATGCTTTAAGTCCCCATTCACACTTTATACTAAAAAGAAACACATAAAAATATTTTCCAAAAGGCTTTAGGCTAAAAATTTAATAAATTATATATAAAAATCATAAAATCTTTTAGGAAATTTTACTTTAAAAAAATTTCTACAAAAATATTATATAATAATATGAAAACCCCAGAAATATACGACTTTCTGTGACTTTTTTTTAAAACAAGTCTTAAATAAAGAATAAATAGAATAAATACATGTAAAGTAAAGCTAAAAATAAATAATAAATAGAATAAATACATGTAAAGTAAAGCTAAAAATAAAGAATAAATAGAATAAATACATGTAAAGTAAAGCTAAAAATTAAATACAAGTATGAAAACCAGTTTTTAATTCAAAAGTTAAACTTAAGAAAATAATTTGAGTGCATTTAGCTAAATATTAAATACAATTCCAAATACAAAATTACCTGTCCCCTTAATAACCGCCAGACTCCCACTAAAAATAGTTAAATTGGCAACAGCGCCTCGAATGGTTGCGTTAAAAATAGATAGAGTGGGCGTGATCGATGAGGAGGGGACGCAAACAGCGCCCAGAAAGGGAGACTCTTGAGATTTTTTAACAGTTCCCAGGCTCTCGAGGGACAGACGCAGTTTGAGCAGCCGGCCAGTGACAGCGATGGCTCTCAAACTGTGTCAAGTGGCACGGCAAAGTGGGTCATTGCAGGCGGGAATTGTGGGTGGATACGGGGTAGTTGGGGTGGCTTGGGTGGCTGTTCAGCATTGGTTGACTTTTCCATAGCGGGCAAGTGACGGGCGCAGGGATAAGCACGCTTATGTAAAGCGTTTGTGCAGCTAAAAGGCTTTTTCCGCCTGCCTGCCGTACATATGTGGGATAATTTATTGATTGGCTCAAGATGTTAGGCTCTGTAAACTATTTATAAAGCACGCAGCAGGCATTGAATGGCTTCCCCTTTGTTCCCCCTTTCCAGATGCGCACAATTAGCTTAAAAAGACAGCGGGAAAACTTGGAAAACTAAAGGCAATGCACCGAAGGACGAAGCAGCAGGAGCAGCAGCAACAACAAAAGCCAGAATTTACAAGCAAAAGGATAATCACATTCACCAAGCAGCGAACACAAAACAAAAAAAAAAACACCAACAAACCGACTAATTAACGAAATATTTTAACTTAACTATAGCACATCGGAAGCCTTACAAACAACATCAACAAAACTATTTGCGCTGTGCTTTAATTATAGTAAAGAAAGAAAAAACGATAGAGTCGCCAATAATAACCAAGAAAGGCCCCAAGAAAACCGCGTAATTATTACAAATTAAAAACTAATAATAATAATCATTATTCTTCCACTTGAGAGTTTGAAATGCGTACATTTTAAAATCGATATTTAAACTAGTAGCAAATTATTATTAAACAAGAAACTAACGAAAGTATATACCAAATAACCGTTTAACGTTCATTACAAGTTTAGCGAAAAGAGCGTTGTGAATTTATCTAGAAGAACAAGGCGAAGATATACGGTTTACGATCCTCTCTCAACTCAGAGCAAATTGTATGCAATTAGTAGCATTTTAAACCTAAGATTTTAATCCAAGCAAATTTTTAAACGAGCTTCAAACCAGACACACGGGAAATAATAAGAAAAAACCCAAACACTCACATACACACACGGCAGGACCTTATCCTTAACCTTAACCACGGCGCCAGGAGTGTAGTGCAGTGTGTCTGTGTAACAATCAAATGCTTGGCGCAGCGCCAGAAAGTAGGCAGCACACCGAGCACAGCCCGAAAAGTAGGCAGTAGAAAATTTATACAAATTTGGCGCCAGCGAAAAAAGCACAGAGCCCAGCGCCCAGCGCCAAGGACTCCGACGACCTTCGCGTGTGCAGGCGTCGTTGCACAATAAAGGACGCCACTCACTCACACACACAAGAGCGCGCGTCACCCAGACGAGAACACACACCTAGAAGCCACACAGACACACACCCAGAGCACACACACACACAGGACAAACATAGGACAATTGCATGGGCAGCCGCCATGACCGGAAGTGAAGTACGGTCACGTCCACGTCCACTGGCCTTTGCATAACAATCAGCCCACGAAGGAGCCCCCAAAAGGAACGGGGCAAAAGGATACGCGGAAGGAGCAGGTGCTACAGCAGAAGGACATCAGGAATAGGGGGGGAATATAGCCCCCACCCAGCACAGGAGCGTCACTTTCACCCGCCGACCGGCCCGCAAAAATGCAGGAAATGAGCTACCTGCAGGATAATTCCAAGCTGGAGGCCCTTACCAAGGCGGTGCTCATATCCATACTGGGCGTGGCCGTCGTCCTGTCCAACCTCCTCATCATCGCCACCTATGCCAACTTCAAGGGTACGTTACACGCTAAATAAACACGGTATCATTCTCTCAACAGGATCTTCTTGCGCGTAGGTTTGGCCAATTTGTTTTTAAACAACAATATCGTCACCTGAACTATCAATCAATTTATTACAATATATTTATCCTTAATTAATTCAAATTGCATCCCATATCTGAATGTAAAACAAAGGAATGAAGTAGATTGCAGATGTGCTTTTTGTTTGTTTTTTTCGTTTAGAATAGATGGCAGGAGTACCCAAAGATTATTTGTAGACCCCCGAACAATTTTAGTTAAAGGCCTATTTATAGCTCAGGGGGAGTTTATAATTAAGTCAAGATTTGGGTTCAATTTAAATTGAAAAATATTTATTTTATCCTTTTAATAAGAATTATTCAATATTAAAAATCATAAGTTCTTTCTCATTCTTGACAGATTTGTATTAAGAGCTTAGTTCAGTTGATTCTTACTGAACTATAAAGAGGCCTTTGAATAAAATAGAATATCCCTAGAATATTATTCGTTATGGCTTTCCTTATTTTTATATTACATTTTACACATATATTTTAATGGATATTGTGCCCACAGGCCCCACAGAGGTGATCAACTACTACCTCCTGTCGCTGGCCATCGCCGATCTGCTCTGCGGACTGCTGGTGGTGCCCTTTTCCGTGTACCCAGCCCTCACCGGAGAATGGATGTACGGCGATATTGTGTGCCGCTTCACGGGCTACCTGGAGGTGACCTTGTGGGCGGTGTCCGTCTACACCTTCATGTGGATCTCGGTGGATCGGTACTTGGCGGTGCGCAAGCCTCTGCGCTACGAAACGGTTCAGACAAAGACGCGGTGAGTTGGGGGAAAATCGTATTAATTATTTTAATAATACAAACGGTCTAAAATGTCATAAAATGTACTTATTTGTAATCATAAATACTTGTATTCTAGTGTCCAAAAGTATACTACTTAGAACAGTAACTATTTGCAATATAAAACATTTCAAAATGTCATCAAATTTTTTTATTTGTAGTCAGAACAAATTTTTTTCTGAAGTCCGAAAGAATGCTACATTAAAAAATCACCGATTTACAATACACAGTTTTTCATTGCATAATTTTAGACACATTTTTAATTGATTTAAAATCACCAGCAGACATTTTATCTCTATTCTCTGCAGGTGCCAATGCTGGATGGTCTTCACCTGGATATCGGCGGCCCTGCTGTGCTGCCCCCCAATATTGGGCTACTCGAAGCCCATACAGAACAACGTAACGCACATCTGCATGCTGGACTGGGGCAATATGGCGGCATACACGGTTACGTTGGCGATTTTAGTCTTAGGTCCCAGCCTCATTTCGATCGTACACAACTACGGCTACATCTTTGTAATGATGCGTAAGATTAGGTCCGGCGAGCCAATTCACGATAAAGAATATGCAACTGCTCTGGCTGAAAATTTATCGAACCCTAGTCATATGATGTCATTCGCATTAGTCTTTGCATTCTGGGTGTCCTGGCTGCCATGGATCTCGTTGCGTCTGTATGAGGTAGTCACGGGCGACGTTATCCAAAGTACTCTTATCAATTTCGCCGTCGTCTGGATCGGCATATTGAATTCGTTTTGGAAAATTCTGATCATGACCAGTATGTCGCCACAATTCCGTATCGCTTTGAGAGTATTTTGCTTAACCATTTGTTGTAAGACTAAGGGCCGTTTGCAAGCAGAGCTAATCGGGTTGGACCCAGATGACTAGAGTTAGATTTAGATTTTCATTATCCCCAATTGAATGATAGCCCTCCTACCTAGCTACTTCCCTTCTTCCCATCCTCGCCCTTCCTCCTCCTTCCTTCCTTCCTAGCCCCCTTCCTCTGCAACCCTTAACCACGTAATCCGCAACTTCAAGATCCCGCAAAAGTAAAAATTGGTTGTAATTGCATTGAGCCATTTCCCAGACTCTCTCTTTGCCATATAGTTGCATATTTACGGCCCGGTTGGCGCTACGCACCACCACAAACCACAGAAAACGCAGAAACTCTACAGAACAATATTATATAGACATATAACCTATAATGTTATATGATTCATACAGCAACCACACAGAGACACCACACAGCCACTCAGAAACACACACACACGCCGAAAGACATATTCATATTTCTAGACGAATAAGCTAAGCTAAGAGTTTTTAGCGTATCCGATTATGATTGATTGATTGATTGATTACATTGATTGACGATTATTATTGTGTATTTATGAGCTTACCACGTATATTATACTTGTACTTAAATCTAGCTATACTTATACGCGTAATTCTGATCGTAGACAAGAGACAATTCACAGCAAATCCGACAGCCGATAGCCGCAGCTGCATTTCCGTTTCCGGTTATACAAAATAGAAATCATATAAGGTACTTAAAAGAAAAAAAAACAAAAAACTAGAAACTTGACAACTTGTTAGCATGACAACTTATAAGTATAAACCTTTTTCAAAGTCCATATTAAGTAGCATTTAGAATTTTACAAAACAAATCGTGTGTAGAGTTTATTAAACAATTTGCCAAACTTGACGACGGGCCGGAAATAGGAAATGGTAAATCGCTATTCAAAATTCAAAAACTTCAATCTTCGCACGCTTCGCGACTTTCGAACGGAGGAAATCCTTATATCCTAGGATCCCAATATATATTATATAAATTCACCCGGCATAACTGTTACAATACCAAAGCGATCAATCCGAAAATAAATAACATTTCCAGTAGTTCTTAGACATAAATAATATGAATTAATTAAAGTGGGTGGGCAAACACCTAATCTAGGCTAGTGTCAAGTTTCGATCGCGCTTAAATCGGTGGATATGGAACGTATTTTCCGCATTTGGCTGAGCACCTGAACGCCTCGATCTGGCCGGGTTCCCAACAGACTGTTGCAATTTTGCCTAGTTCCCTTAGTGGGTCGAATTCAGTTTCCCAGGCCCAGCCAGCGAAGTGTCCAGGTGCCAGGATGGATATCGTTGATTGATCTGCTGATTGATGATGTCTCAACCGCAAACACAGCCAAGTACGAGAATTGAAACGAGAGTTTGAAAAACGAAATGCCGAGAACGAAACATTGTGTATATTTTGTTGTTGTACATTATATTTCATTGACGCGATCTTTTGTACATTTTAGTTATAGATTAAATGTTAATTTACACACCAAAGCAAGTGTTATCGATTCGTAAGTGTAAGGAAATTGTTAGAGCTGTATGAGCAGATAAAAATGGCGTTCGTCAAAAATATAAACCAATGAGCGCAGTAAATAAATTCGAAAGAGGATGAAAGTAACATGTGTGTTGTTGTTATTGACTTAACGGGACAAAAACTAATTACCCAATATTATAATATTCATTTTCAGCAATAAATTAAAATGTTATAATGTTTATTTTTCAGACTAAACATGTTTAATTTTAAAGCATTCCTCAAAGTCTGTTTAAATTTGGCGCTGTGGTCGATGAAAAGCTGACTGGCATAAAAGCGTATTCGCTCGCTCACCAACACTGGCAAAGTACCAAAAAATCGGCAGAAAATCGTGGTATTCTTGATTTTTCGAGAAACGGGCTCTTCTTTTTAGTATTTTTATACCCTGTACCCATAGGGTACACGGGTATTATAAGTTAGTGCCAACCGAGAATGTATGTAAGGGGCTGTCCATATATTACGTAATCACGATTTTGATGATTTTGACCCCCTCCCACCTATGTAATCAAGAGTAATCATTAGAGAAACCCCCTCCCCTATGATTACGTAATCATAAACATTTTGTTTCCCCATAAATTCATAAAAAATAAATTTTTTAAACATATATTTTGATATAAAATGATTACGTAATCATTGTCCAATAACCCCCCCTCCCCATATAATCAAACATAATCATTTCGCTGACCCCCTCCCCCCCTATAGGTGATTACGTAATATATGGACAGCCCCTAACAGGCAGAAGGAGAAATCTCCGACCCTATAAAGTATATATATTCTTGATCAGCGTCACCAGCCGAGTCGATTTAGCCATGTCCGTCTGTCCGTCCGTCTGTCCGTGTGAAACAACAGATCTCAGAGACTATAAGAGCTAGAGTTACCAAATTTGGTGACAACATTGGAATCTTTTGCACGCAGATCAAGTTTGTTTTAAAAATTGGCCACGCCCACTTGCGCCCTCATAAATCATAAAAAACGTTATTAAGCTATACTCGTTATTTTCGGGTTAAAGTTAATAGATAAAATAAATAAATAAAATAAAATGGGCGTTCCTGAAAATTTTAGTAAAATGATAAACATGGGAGATATTAGCAATAAGGTTAGAATTTAAACACACCGCCCTAAGGCACTGCTGTTGCAATCTGTAGCCGACAGGTGGCGCATTCGAGCCTTGGCCGCGCGATATAATGGCGCCACTGCAGAAGAATATAGCAAGAAATGACATAATTCATTTTTTGACGCCGATCGAGCGGGTTTTTATGTGTTCCTATAAAATGTATCATTCATATTTAAGTATGGCATTATATTGCTTAGGTCGGGAGCTAATTCGAGAGGCGATTTATTTTAAGAAGTATCGAAGTAGACTATTATAATGTATGTACAATTTTAAATTGGCTTTTAGTGTGAAGTGCAAACGTTTAGGTACCGGGTATCTCACAGTCGAGCACAGTCGACTGTAGCTTTCTTACTTATTTTAGACTGAAATGGTAGTTTTGGTATTTTTTGTTGACCCTGGTAGTATTTTTTATTGTTATAGGCGCGGTCACGCTGGCATGAGAAACAAAAACAAAGTCAAAGAATTTCGCAAAAAAAATAAATAAAATAAGAATAATAGTATTTTTGGTAATAATTATTATATAAATAAAATAAAGAATGTCTGACCCAGCGGCAAGCACCGAGGGAAATTCCAACAGCAGTGAAGCTGGTAAATGTCAAGTAATGGGAGCTCTCAACTTGTCAAGAATTTACTGGCTATATAAAGTTATTGTCCTTTTGTTTTTATTTCCTTATTATTAAAATGTACCTTTCAGCTCCCTTAGAACTGCAACAGCCGACGCCGGAATATATTCAGCGAAAAATCTATTTCCTTGTGGATCACCTACGAAAGTTTCACGCAGAACTGCCAGAGTATGATATTTACTTACTTAATTACCCATTTTAATGCCTAATAATCCTAATTACTTTCCAGAAATCTTCAAACCCGCATCTCTTACGATTTACTCACCGAACTCGCCAATTGTGTGCTAAACGAAGGTATTTTCGTCATTGTCACAGCCTTAATGGAATTGCAGCACGAGACGGAAAGACATTTGATCAAAATGCGAATGCAGGTGGAAAACGAATACGACATTGAGGTTGCAGGATGGAGGAGCAAGATCAAGGATGCCGAGGAGCTCCATCATATTCTGGGTCTCATTAAGATCAAGCACAGCAAGAGACTACTTGAATCTGACAAGAAGATTATTGAAATTTTAGACCAGAAGGTGGAATTTTATATTCTTAATTAAGATTAGGCGTTTAACGGAATTAGGCTTAGAGTCTTGACGGGAGCCTTTTTCAGGCGAAAGTAGACTAAAAATCTTGCCACATTTCCCGAATTGATAGACAAATGTATGAAAACCTTTATATGATTGGTTGCTCAGGAGAAATATTACATTTTCGGATTCAAATGTATTTTTTATATGTTTTGTACAACTAAATGCATATGTTTCATATCTTTAACGCTAAATTGGCATTTTAATATAAAACTCTCTAGCTTAAATATTAAATGTATGTGCTTTAAAGCTGAATTTCACCTATAATATACTTCTTTCGCCCCGCAGGTTAATGACCAACAATCCACATTGCAAAAGGCCGGCGTACCGGGTTTCTATGTCACCGAGAATCCCAAAGAGATCAAAATACAAATGTTCCTGCTGGACTTTATTCTGCGCTTGAGCAGCCTGAAATACGAGCCGAGCAAATAACCGTTAATTGTTAATCCGGAGAACACAAAAGACTGCACTTGACTTGTTTAAATTTGAATATTTAAGCCCAATTATATTAAATTATTAACTCTGATCAAACCTCCCCCCGGTGTGTGTGTTACGATGAAACCTGTAGCGCTGCGCAGTAATCAATGGGCAAAGAATTGCGAGCGGAAGAAAGAGCGCGGGGCCGGGCCGGCCGCCCGAAGAGCAGGGAGAATTGATAAAGATAGTAGCTCGGCTCTCTCTCTCTCACTTCTTTCGCGTAGAAAGCGGAGAGGCGGCGCTATAAATTGGAGCGACCTGTCTGCAGATGCATCAGTTCTGCTTTCAGTTTCCAAAGCAACACATTAAACTAAAAAAAAGAAACATGTCTCTGACTATTACTCCAAGTGTTTCGCATCCTGAGCTCAAGGATCTGGTGAGTAGTTGGATTGAAAAAGTGTGATTGATTATAGAATCCTGTGATTAATATTAAATATTTTTTTTAAATTGAATCCTTCATGTTTAAAAATTAATGTTCTTCAAATTGAGCCTAAATAATAAATTTATAAAGAAAAAAATATTAAACAGTGGCTTTTTCATATGAAATTTTAAATCAGAATTAAAAAAAAATTCAACAATGCCTGCTAATATCAAACACAAAATTTGAATTACTTAAATTGCTTCATAAAGTTTCTTGAACTCTTAGCAAGGTCAAGTGGCCAATTTTTTGCTTTATTATGTGCGTACTCATAAAAGCCAGTTTCCGTCATTTAATGTTGAGAATAATTTAAGCTCATGCGAGCACACCTTTGTTGGCCAGAGGAATGCGATTTGTTTTGGCCAGCTTTAGTTGCTTCCCAACAGCTGAGCCGTTTACACGAAATGTTCGCGCGCCTGTTTCGTAACTTCAAGGCAAGTTTCATAGCATAAAGTCAGCATAACTTAAAGTGTTTCAGCAAATATTTAAGCAAGTGCCCTAGTTTGTGTTGAGATAAACGATAAAGCACATCCAGCAGATACTTTTACTTTCCTTTCCACGTTTTTTTTCTATTGACCTTGATTTTGAAATTGATTTTGCAATTGTGTGGGGGAGAAGTGGGCTAGGTGGTCAAGTCAGCTGTTCAAAGAGAGCAACTGCAGGCGATGCAAAGAGAGCTGCAGCAGGGAGAGAGCTGCAGCTGGGCGAGAGCGAGTGCAGGCGGCAAATATTTTTTCACGCACAACGAACAAAGCCTCCAAACAAAAAATACCTAACAAATTCAAAAGTTTCGGTTTTTTTATAATATTTATTTGTTTAAAATGCGCTGCTTGCCGGGCTACGGTTATGGGCTCACATTTCTGTTTTTGGTGTGGTTAAAAAATACAAAATATGGCAATAAATTCCGCTCAAAACCTTTATTCATACGTCATCGTCTGCCTCTTCTTCTTCTTTCAGAGCACCGTTCGCAATGAACAGAAAGAGCTGAACATTTCGCCGGTTCACGATGTGAATGTGAACAAGTCGACGGCCACCTTCGGCATGGGTTGCTTCTGGGGGGCAGAGTCCCTGTACGGAGCCACGCGGGGAGTCCTGCGCACCACCGTGGGATACGCCGGCGGTAGCTCCGAATTGCCAACGTACCGTAAAATGTAAGAGTCCGGACCGAGGGCATTAATCACCCTAACACGAGCATTTTTCTCTGTTTCTTGTTTATGTGTCGCATCCCCATCTTCATCCCTCCTACAATCCTACAATCCGACCGGTACTAATCCACGAATCTCAACAGGGGCGATCACACGGAGGTCCTGGAGATCGACTACGATCCCTCGGTTATTAGCTTCAAGGAGCTGCTGGATCTGTTCTGGAACAACCATGAGTACGGACTGACCAAGCCGATGAAAAGGCAGTATGCCTCTCTGATCTTGTACCACGACGAGGATCAGAAGCAGGTGGCGGAGGCCTCCAAGCTGGAGGAGCAGGAGCGCCGTGCCCCGGAGGTTATCATGACGGAGATTGCCTCGAAGGAGAACTTTTACGCTGCCGAGGCGTAAGTAGAAGCTATTTTTCAACTAAAGATCCCATGATGTTAAGCCTCCTCCGCTTTCCAGGTACCATCAGAAATACAGGTTGCAGGGCCACAAGGACCTGGCGTCCTCGCTGAATCTCAACCCCAAGCTGCTGCAGACCAGCTACGTGGCCACCAAGCTCAACGGCTATCTGGCCGGCGTAGGAGGCATCGAGCAGTTCAAGGCGGAGGTTGAGACAATGGGACTGACGCCAACCCAGCGCCAGTACTGCAACTACCACGTGGAGCAGAACGAGGGCCAGGGTCTCTACTGCTGACATGGTCGCATGTGCATAGATGTTAAGCGTAGATCGTACACTTAAGGGGGTAATTTTGTTTAATTTGTTTGCTTGATTAAAACAAAGTGTGTATTATGTAGATTTTAAGAAGTTAAAAGAAAATATATGAATGCTTATATTTTATTATAATAATAAAACATATCTCAAGCTATTTTTTATTAACTTGTTTTCTTACTACGTGGAAGCATTTACCCTAAGAATAGGGTGTATGGTGCAATAGCATGTTCGGGCACCGAATGTGAAACTGGGAGCCCGATAATAAAAACCTAAAGTCATAAGTCAGTCAGAGCAAAGAAAAACAAAAGACCTTAGAGCGCTGTGCTTGTCCCCGAAATTTTGTATAGAAATTGTTTTTGTTCTCAAAGAACTCTTAAAGCCTTTGTTTTTGTTATAATACGAAATATATTTTTAAATTGAAGTCATAAAGTTGATAATCCTGGACTTGCATAAGCTCCAAAGTCGTGTGATTGCATCTGACCGATAAAAGACTAAGCAAATGAACAGACTACGTGCTAATATATATTATTCAACTGGATCCATCTCATTCGCTTAAAAAAAAGTAGACTAATCTCTGGGATGATAAACAGCTTGCAAGTCATATTAAGTTCCTGTCCAGAAGTATCCTGCCTTATCGGTAGTAAACACAGCACCGATAATGATTTCGCTGGGTCATCTGTTTATTCAACTTTAATGAGTTTGCATTGCTGTCACAGAAATCTCATCAAAATTATGGTGAAATATGAGTTTCCTGTCGGCCTAAATGAAATTGAACGTTTCGCATTTTCAATTACTTCTTATATTTCTTTATGTAACTTATATAATTATTATACATATATAATATATTATCTTATAATATGCCAGCAGTTCACAATCACTTTTATGGCAATAACCAAATGTCTGCATCAAAAAATTAAATTTTAATGTAATAAATTTTTACATTTTATGTTGCAGATAAAATATTAAATAATATAAATAATTTCTCTAGGTCATGAAACATGATCATATGATTCTTTATTTTAGCATTAGTAGTTTCTTTGGCCTCTAAAAATTGCAAAGACTAAAATATCTTTCATCCAAGGACGGAACCTATAATGTGACTGACCTCTGGAAGACTCAAGCACTATTTATTTTCGTATATTTGCTATATTTGTGTGGTTCGCAGATAATACAAAGTTATTTGGATGATTCCTTGAAATCTATAAAGCTGCAAAACCTATCAACAGCTTAGATCTAATCTTAAACGGTGCGACTGTGGTTTCCAACTAATTTTAGGGTCTATAAATTAGTGGCGGGAGTGACTAGCATTAATTGATCAAAGGAACGAAATGCACCTAGTCATAATCAATGATCTGATTAGGGGAAATGCCTCAAGTGGTTATATATTTAGGTAATTTCCTTAGATCAGCAGTAGAAAGTGCTATTCATATAAATAAATTAGACATATCATTGAGATCTAAAGATAGTGAGGAGGAATAAATATTAAAGACAAATAAATATGTTTATTGATTTGAGAAGCATATCAAGTTTTCTCTTTAATATTGTTAAGTAATAAACCACTTTATTAATTTAATTTATATTAAGATCAAGATTTAATGGAAAATCAAAATAATAATTAGAATATTATTGATAACACAATGAAAATGAAATACAATTCAAATGGAAGGAAAAGTAAACATGGTGAATTACTTTGTCCTCAAACTTTAACTTTCCTAAATTAAATCCAGTGATATCTTTCCCCCAAACACTGCACAAAGATAGACATAGATAGTATATCCCAGGCCTTCAACCCAAAACTCTGGGGACTTGACCGCTCTTTTATTATTTTTGATTTGGGGAGAGAGCACACATGTTGCGTCAACTCTCTCTTTTTCCATCTCTCCGTCATCCCGCATGGCGCCCTCTCTCTTACTCGGCCCCCAAGCACTCTTTCTCTCTCTCGTTGGCCCCCCCGTTTGAACCCCCAGTCGCCAGCCCCCTCTTCCGCCCATTAAGGCAAGCCGGTTGGCCGCGTGTTTGGCGATAAGTCAAAGTGATCGGGCGAAAATAGCGAGGCATTTTTTGTTTACAGCGAACGGAAGATTTAAAATGATCTTTGTTAAATCCTTTCTGTGTGAGGCAGGGCAGGAAATAAGCTCAAATCTGGTCCAGCTATAGGCGTTGAAGTGAAGTATCTGATTCTGGAAGAATCATTAAAATCGGGACATCCGCTGAGGTGTGAGAAACTCGGGCGGTTTAAAGGGCTCCAGTATGAGGTATCTCCCAGATTTTTGGTCAGTATATAGATTATCTTCAGACCTACCAACTGACCAAATTTGAGGTGAAAACTCCAAACTCCTTGGCCGTGGCGAATTTTACAAGATTTTCCGTAATACGCTAGCCTCGCCAAGAAGAAGAAACAGACGCGCGTAGACATAACAAACACTAGAGGCGATCTCTCGCTTTCTTTGTATGCGTCGGCACGGGTTGATAATACTATGGGACGGGGAATGGAAGGTGTACCCACTAATCGTATAAATGAGTCTACAAGAGGCGGTCGTTCGCGTGCACAAGATTTCGATCACTCGGGCGGGAAAAGGGAAAGGTCACTGGGGCTTCCTCTGCCCTCTGTCCTACTACATGGAATCAAACAGACAAGTAAGGGGCATGAAATGACCAGCATACAAATATTTGCAAATCATTTTGTTTTGAAAATTAATAGTTCTGATCAAGGAAATCGCACAAATTCGAATTGTCATTGTTCCCGATAAGGGCCGATGGGTATTCTAAAAGTACTTATTAACTTATATATCGATTCTTTAAATAAGGTTAAGGAGCTGATCAAAACTGAGTTCATTAATTTAGAAATTAATAACTGTTTTGGTTTTTGGATAAAGCTCCATTCAGACACTTATAAAATTATTGTAATATTTATCTTAAGACTTCAATTATGGACATCAATTTTAAACAATAATCAATTTAGATTTTAGCAAGTTTGATTTTTGGAAATATTTTCTTTACTTTGTAAATGAAAATGATTTTAAATCCTCCTAATAATTAAATCCTCCTAATCGTAAGATTTTTTGGCTATTTACAACCATTGAATCATTCCTCATCCCATAAAAAAATTAAACAAAATTTTAAAGGCCTTTTATTACTTGGGATAAGAAATTATAATCCTTTTTGAGATTAAACACCGATTTGAAGTGGCTTGCTTGCGCTTCATCATTAGTGGCTAATCGTTGCTAAGCCGAGTTAAGCCTGTCAAGGGTAAAATAATTGTGTAGATTGGCATGAAGGTTAGACTCTTCTAATCTTAAAGTTGGAAGAAATCGTTAGTACTTAAATGGGAAAGAAAGCCCTAATCGTTTGGAGGGAAATTCAAGATCATTAACCTCCTTCAAAAAGGTAGTAGAGATTAACCAAAGTTTATTTTCTAATCGGACAAACCTTGCACAGAAATGGTGAAATACTTTTACAATACAATTGTACTTGGCAATATTTCTCAAATTAAATCTGCTGTAATTAGGTTCTTCTTAATTTTAAAAATATTTAAATACTGTAAAATTAAGAAATTTTAAAGGATCACTGTCAGCCCCTTTTTCTAGCTCGGGAAATACAAGTGATCCAAGAAATATGTAAACATTTATACGTATTATCTACATGATTGATAGGAAAGGTTCGAAACCCAGCTTAAAACTAATATTTCGAAAGAAGAGTTATTTGATTAGTACTACAAGTACTACTACTACTAGTTCTACAAAATAAAATAAAATTGCAAAATAAATTACACCACTCAATGCTACTTAGTATTCCTTAAGCTTAGGTTATGGTGCCTCCATTAAAAAAGAAATAATAAAACGCAGAAGATCTTCCGAATTATTCGAATTATTCCTAAATTTATACTCCGTATCCCAGCCTTGCGACTTTTATTTAGTTGGAATCAATTTTCCAATCAAAACAACTGAAAACCACGTCCTAAAAGTATGCACTATTTATGTGTAGCATTGGGGACGGACGTTCAGTCAGCAATTTATTCTGATGAAGCTGATTGGCTATCTCCAAATAATTGGTGATGGTGTTCGGATTGGTCTGGGTCGATTTTTTGGTCCCTTGATCCTCCTGAACTCACGGCATTGAGGTCTTCTTCTAAAGCACTTTCCTCGTACGATGTAATCGAATTCTTTGAAATACATACATATATTTATGTACATTTAACCAATTGTTTTAAGGCACTTTAGTATTAGAATACCCACTCGGCCAATTCCTTTCCACTCGAGCACATTCCTGAATTTTAACCATGCAATAGTTAAGACCTTTGTATTCACAGTTTGCATAGCTGGAATCTCCGCAGTGAGCGTCCATTCTCTGGTCGCACTCTTGATAGCACCATACTCCTACTCCATTTGTCGACGTAAATAAACCTATATTGAGGATGCAGAATTATTATTAATAACTTAATTCATATCATTTTAAGGTTTGAGTTATATTTACAAATTAGAAGAAGAAATGTCAAGACTCCCATGGTGATGGAAAGTGGAGTTCCCCAGGCTGATGCCACAAATTAAATGCTGTTTATTGCAAATCTGTTGGAAAAGCTCGGGACTCTAATTCGTCATAGAGTTTGAAATTACAATTTTCTGGTTCTCTTAGAAGGCAGGCATTACAGGAATAATCCATGCCCTTACTTAAAGTCTTGAACGATTTATAATCTTTCGCTTTATATATTAAAATTTTAGAATTTTTAGTTTTTTACATTTGATAATCTTATTGAATGTATATATAAATTTATATATCTATGTCGCTTTAATACTTTTTTTAAGCAAAACGCACAACCTTAAAAATGTACTGCAAATCAACTTGATTATTATTTTTAGTTGCATATTAAGTTACTGTCTCATTCTTTAAAGACTTAAGTCCCAAGGCCACACATAGTTTGTAAATAAATTAATTTATACATATAAAGAATATATGTATATTTATATATAACAAGTAAGAAAGCTACAGTCGACTGTACTCGACTGTGAGATACCCGGTACCTAAACGTTTGCGCTTCACACTAAAAGGCAATTTAAAAATGTACATACACTACATTGTACATACATATGTACATTGGCGCCATTATATCGCACGGCCAAGGCTCGAATGCGCCACCTGTCGGCTACAGCTTGCAACAGCAGTGCCTTAGGGCGGTGTGTTAAAATTCTAACCTTATATATATAATATAATATATATATATATAATATAATAATAATATCTCTCATGTTTATCATCCGATTTTACTGAAATTTTCAGGAAACGTCCGCTCTATTTTACTCATTTTTTGTATTTATTAACTTTTACCCGAAAAAAACGAGTATAGCTTATTTAACGTTTTTTATGATTTTTGAGGGCGGAAGTGGGCGTGGCCAAATTTTAAAACAAACTTGATCTGCGTGCAACAGATTCCAATGTTGTCACCAAATTTGGTAACTCTAGCTCTTATAGTCTCTGAGATCTGTTGTTTCACACGGACGGACAGACGGACATGGCTAAATCGACTCGGCTGGAGATACTGATCAAGAATATATATACTTTATGGGGTCGGAGTTGCCTCCTTCTGCCTGTTACAAACATTCTCGGTTGGCACTAACTTATAATACCCTTGTACCCTATGGGTACCGGGTATAAAAATGGATAACAAATATAAAAGTTAAGTGACCTTTCTGATATGGTTTAGAATATTAAGCAGAGTATCAATTCCGAGTAAATTCAAATTGTAATTTTATTTTTTAATACTTAATACAGTTTCCGGTATACAAAACACCTGCTTGAAGTACAAATAAGTTAAACTTTACTTGTTTATATTTCTGATGCCATTTTTAAATGTCTTGCTGGAAGCTGAAAGTGTTTTATTTCGGAGGCACATTTAGCAGACGCGAAGTCTCCAAATTGAGGTTAGTCTTGGTTTTGGTTCTTTCATCCTCTTGAACTCAGGACATCGGGGTCTGTTTAAAAAGCAGTTTCCTCTTACGATATAATCGAATTCTTTGAAATACAACTAAGTAAATATATTCAAGCAATTGTTTTAAAGCACTTAAATTTTACAATATCTACTCGGATTTCTCAATTCCATTCGAGCACATTCCTGTACCTTAACCAGGCAATAGTTAAGACCTTTGTATTCACAGTTTGCGTACCTCGAATCTCCCCAAGCCTATATTTAGGATATAATATTATTATCAATAACTTAATTATCAATGTTTAAGAAGAAGAAATTTGAAGACTCCCATGATGATGGAAAATTTAGTTCTCCAGGTTAATGCCACACATTTAATGGTGTTGGACGCTCGGAACTCTAACTGGTCATAGAGTTTGAAATTACAATTTTCTGGTTCACTTAGAATGCAGACATTATATACCTATAATATATACACATACATACATTTATGCTATGGATATTTTTCCCAATACCATTAATTTATCATTTACCGAAGGTGATCCGTTATGCTAAGCGTCAATCTCAAATAAGCCTCCCTGCCTTGGTAAGTTGACTCGTCTCAAAAACATTAAGTTCACCTCTATTTTAAATGAAAACGTACCGGTTTTCAATCTGCCTTTTTTCGCTATTTAGCGGCTCGTTCTAATTTCACGGTGCTTAACGCTCCGCCTTACTATAACTATTTGACTCGATCCATGGTTCAGTTTTCGCAGAACCCAACAGTCTATAATTTTTTGTCATCAGATTTAAATGAGACTTATTCAAACATCATACATGAATCGAAAGTAATCCTCAGTCCCAGCTTAAACGAAAGCTCGCTTCTTTCAGATCTTTAATGAGTCAAGCCGGTTTGTTGTAGGCTGTGTGCTAAAGTATTGTGCCGAGGTCTTGGGCAATCCCCTTCTAAAATTGTTTACCTTATCCTTAGAAACCTCCCCAATTTCTCCTTATTTGGAATGAATCAATCTATATTCCTCTCCACAAAAAAAGGGAGCAAAGCGGATGCTAACAACTATAGAGGCACCTTTGAAAAGTTAATTTCTCCTCAAATGCACCACCTTTGTAGATCATTAATTTGTCCATGCCAACATGTTTTTTTTTTATAAATAGGGATACGAACTTTGGTATCAGATCAGCTTTAACTAAGCTTAAGTCGGCTATTTTCGGATTAAGATGGAAATTAAATAAATACATTTGTACGAACGTGCCGTAAAATTTTGAATGAAATCGGATATGGTAGTTATTACACATCAAAGTTTTCTAACTCTATCGCGCTCGCACTAGCAGTCAGACTCCTCCAGATGGTTAGTCGAGTCTCGGACCGTGGTTTGGAGCTGGGGCGATCAAAAATGAAATCAGCCAGTTGGTCTTGGTTTTCGTCTCTTGACCCTCGTAAATTCACGGCATGGAGGTCTGTCATAAAGGCATTTTCTTTTCACGATGGCGTTGAATCCTTTGAAATACATTTACATATAATAAGTCGTCTTAAGGCATTTTAAATATGACTATACTTACTCGGATAACCCCTGTCCTCTCGAGCACATTCCTGTATCTTAACCATGCAATAGTTAGCACCTTCGTACTTACAGTTTGAATAGCTGGAGTCTCCGCAATGCATTTGCACTTTCGTGGGGCAGTTTGGAATATCACACCATTGTCCGTTTGTTGACGTAAATAAGCCTATATTGAGGATAGAATATTATTATTAATAACTTAATTTTCCAATGCTTAAGGTTTGAGATATATTTACCGATTAGAAGGAGACATTTGAAGACTCCCATGATGACGGAAGTTAGAGCTCTTCAGGTTAATGCCACGCATTAAATAGCGTTTTATTGAAAATCTTTTGGACAAGCTCGGAACTCTAATTCGATATAGAGTTTGAAATTACAAATTTTATGGTTCACTTTAAGGGCAGACATTTTAGGTAAAGTCCATGTCCTTACTAAAAAAAAAAAAAGCTTTATACTTGTATATATTTTTTTTTTAATTTTTGTTATGCCGCTTTTGTAAATAACCTGTCCAGGAAAGGATGGTGGCAAAAGTTGCTATTAAAAAAATCGCTCAATAAAATAATAACACTGGTCGACAAAAAAAAAACCGGCGAAAAACGCTCTTGATTCAGAAAGATCTTAAACGGTACATTAATAATCCGAAACTGAAAAGTATCCATCACGTACCAATGTTGAGAAAATCTAGGTCAAAGTGTCGAGCACTGCTTGAATTGGCCGTTTTCAAGGCTTTATAACTCCCAATCTTTACGTAGCCTAGAGCTGGTATTAGGATTAAAAGAAGTTTTGTCCTTCAATATTAAACAAGAATATCCAATGGGGGACCTCTCGTTGTTTAGTAATAATGCATTTTACAATTTGAATTTTGACACAAATTTTTTCTATGTTGGAGTCCTGGTATTTTCAAAAAACTTGTGTGTTGGGAACATCGATGTAAAATCGTTAGAAAAAACATCAATGTTTCTAACAACAATTTTCAGATATCAGGGCGAACGCCCAGAGTTTAACAAAAAATTTCAGATATCAGGGCTACAACATAGCGAAATCTTGTGACAAAATTCAAATTGTAAAATGCATTATAACTGAAGAACCAGAAGTCCCCCAATTTATGTTTTTATTTATTATTGAAGTAGAAAGACCAAAGGTTTTTTTAAGCCTAATACCAGCCATGGGGTACATCTGGTTTCGGGTTTATTAAGCCTTGAAAAGTGCTAAAGCAAGCAGTTTACGATACTTTGACCGCGATTTTCTAAAAATTATGAATTCATAAATTCTAAAGTACCCTGTCCAGGAACACATAAAGATCCCTATTCCACTTTACAATGGATTCGAATTAGAGCGGCTTATTAACTGAAACTTAGCTTGAATTGATTTTATTAATAATGATATAATTTGTATAAGCTCTTATAGTTTCAAAGGGCGCATAAAAAAATTACAAAAAACAATGCGGACGCTATGACATTTTCGTTCTTAATCGTTATTACATGCACAAGGGAAATCTAGCATTAGTCATGAAGAAAATATAATGTTTTACTCGAAAATAGGTCGAGGCTAGGCAGTGTAGAAATCGAATCTTTAATTGTTATTTTACGTTGCATTTTAAGTTAGAAAATAAATTAAGTTCTCTAAGAAAAATTAAATCAATTTATATAAAATTTATAACAAATTTAAAAGTTGAGCGACATTTCTGGTGAGGTATGGCTTAGAATATTAAGCAGAATATCAATTGAGAGGAAATTCAAATTGTTATTTTATTTTGTGGATACTTAATACAGCTTCCGAAATCCAAAACACCTGCTTGCATAAAGTGAAGTATAAATAAGTGAAACTTTACTTGCATAACCCTCTCATGCCATATTTAAATGGCTTGCTGGGGCTGAATGTGTTTTATTTCGGAGACACATCTAGGAGACTTCACTCATCGCCAAAATGAGATTTCTCTGCTCCATCCTTCTCCTGATCGGTGAGTTGAATATATAATGAATCAGGAGATTGCTGCTTATCCTGTATATCGCTTCGGCAGCTCTCTTGATTTTGGTGAGCAGTGAGGACGAGGACTGTGAAAACACCTGCCCAAATGAATTTGATGTTCATTGTGCAACCGATGAAACTTGCTTTTACACTTCCTTAAGCGCTTGTTTGGCCGAACTGCAATCTTGTTATCGCGTAAAAAGGGGATTACCAGGTAAATAATATTTATATATTTTCTGATAGAGTATGCAAAATGGGATAATTTTAATATTATCTTGCAGCCTTCACTACCATCCACCGCGGATATTGTAACTGGGGCATGCCTAGATGCAAGGCTTATAAGGACTAAGATATAAAATAATATGAGTTCTTGATAAATGATATAATAAACAGTTATTTAAAAAGCAGTATATGTATTTAGTTTAAACCAAACTTTTTTTTCTTTTCCTTATTAATCCCACACAAAACCCATTTTCATACATTTTTCAATTAACTTAGTATTTTATTGATGGCACAGAAATGGAGAAAAATCACAAAACCCTAAAACTGATCTCCGACAACCTGCCAGTCATTCATACATAGCATACTTAGAAGAACTTAGTATAAATCTTAGAGTAAAGCATACAACAGGGGGAAGCACTGTGATCGGGGAACACACTCGACGATGTGTCAGATCGCTGTAGTTATATCCGCAGGGTTAGGCGTCTCTGGGGCGGCTTCTGACGTTCCTTTTCCGCTCGTTCCTTCCGCATTTGCAGGATCTCGTCAGCCCGCAGCTCCCGTCGCCTGCCAGGCGTCAGTTGCAAATTCAAATAAGTTCTGGACTGCTTTGGAGAACGGCGACATATCACAAAGCCAGTGGAGTCCTGAGCAAACAACTTTTGCTGTCGCAATTGCACACAGCGTTTCGGGGTCTCAGACTCGGTGGCCGATCCCTCTTCGTTCGCGGGAACCAAATCGTCAACCTCTATTGTTAACAGTTCCTTGAACATATCCTCGACGGCGGTGAAGTACAGCGTGGAATCGGAGGTCATTGTGAACCTGATGCTGGCGGGCAACTGAATGCCAGAAAGTGATTGAAGCCAGTCAGGGGACGATGCACAGACCCCAGACACAGTTTCAACCCTCGGCCAGCGATCCTAACTACCTGATCCTCAGCAAATGGTATACACAAAAACCGGGAAAACAGCTGGAAGGGCGAAGAGACGTTGGGAAATGTTGTAATGAGGGGTTTCCCTGCGGGTCGTCTCCCTTTCACTGTTTTCTATTTCTCTTTCTTAAAAACCAGACCTATGCGAACTTTCGTTAGTGGATTTTTAAAGACTCTGAATTACTAGAAAAATATTATTTATTTATTTCGAAACTAAAGCTGCCGTTGACTTTATTAAACGTAAAAAGCTTTTAATAGTTCAGTTTCAAAGTTCTAAACTAACTAACCCTATTGAAAAATTATTTTCCTGTTAAACATTTTGTCTTTATGGTAGTTCCGAGTTAAAAACGCAGTACTGTCGGTTATTTGTCACACCGGGAAAGCACACAATGAATCACATTTCCCACCAAATTATTATTATTATTATCAACAACCGGCATATGACCCAACCTCTCTTTAAGCCGCATAAATAGCTCATTCAACTGAGTTGAGCAAACAATCTATTAGATAAGAAAAAATCCCATTACGAGCCTCAGACTCGATTAGATTAAAAAAACACTTTGGCCTGATTCGGTTTCGGTTTCGGTTCGTTTTCGAATTATTATTATTAATTTAACCTATAAGTAGTTTATAAATTCACTTCCACACTTTTTTTTAATATTCCTTATTAAAGTAGTCGCGTATGCTGCGCTTCACAATGGGCGCCATCTGGGCCACCTGCTTTTGCACCTCGTCGGTACCCTTATCCTTGTGGTAGAAGACCGTGAAGTAGACGATCAATCCAATAACTACGACCAGAAGGAGAGCGGAGAAGATGATGCTCATAAGCATCTTGCAGGCGCAATTGCAGCAGCTGGAAGGATATAGAGAGATCGGGTTAGAAAGGTTTCATTGGGTAACTTATATCTTTTAATATATCTATAATCGATCATAATATATCACATCTTTCTATCTATAATAATTAATATTGGTAATGTAATTAAAAGAATTTAATGTTTCCTAGCTATTTTTCACCTATAACCCAACACAACTATTCCTAATCAAAGTATAGTCTAAAAAGTTCAGTTAATGGAAATATGAACTTATTATAAGACGCCGCATCCATAGGACACCGGAAATGATTCATAATATGTTTTAGGAATAGGAAAAGTTAGGGAAATATTACAACAGATAAGTAAACATATTGTTAAAGGATGGAAAATTCACTTTCCTCCTCAATTTCTTCCCAATAATACGGAAAAGATCTTATCTTCCAAAATCTCCTAATCAAATATATCCATTATATATTGATTATCGCACTCTATACTCGAAATCCTTATCGCAAGTGCTTTCTTCCGGCGAAGAAGGCATCCCGAATCAAATGGGGCTATAGATATCTCCTATGGTGATCAATAATGAGTCATAGGAGCGGATGTATGGAAACTTACCAGCACACAACTTTGCCGGGGCATTTCAGGCATTCACAGAGAGCGTTGCACATGGTGAGATAGTTTGTGGATAATGTGTTATGTACTCAATATCTATGCTCGATATATTCCAGGTGACGGTTTTCCGGGATCACGTTGTGCTATTGACCAGCGCAAATTACCAACTGAAAGGGCTGTGAGTGCCATCGGCCGCATTTCGGGACGACAGGTAGTATTGAAAGCTTTAATCATATCGGCCGGGTTGGAAAGAACAATAAACTGATAACGCCTCGGTTATAATTAACGCCATGGAAGTGACGATATCGCTGAGAGATACGTGGGCTGCTACATATATTTCTGGCCTAATAATGAAAATACGAATATTTATTAAGGAAAATAGTTTTATTGTTTTTCAAAATATTCTCCATCAAGATTTACACACTTTTGCATGCGCTCAAACCAATTTTCGAAGCACTTTTTCCACTCTGATTGACACACCTCAAAAACATGGTTTTTGAATGCTTCAACAGCATCTTCTGGCGACGAAAATCGTTGACCACGCATTTTCTTCTTGATGTGAGGGAATAAAAAGAAGTCATTTGGTGCCAAGTCAGGACTGTACGGCGGATGACCCATCAATTCGACGTTTTGGCCAGTCAAAAAGGCGCTGGTTTGAGCCGATGTGTGAGAGCTCGCATTGTCATGGTGCACAATGATTCGTCTTCCCTTGTTCGTTTTTCGAATTTCACCGAAGACTTCAGGCAAACAAATGGTGGTGTACCAATCAGAATTGACCGTCCTACGTTGCTCAAGAGGAACAGTAGCCACATGACCAGTTTTTGCGAAGAAACAGGCGACCATTTGCTTCGAAGTGCTTCTTCCACGAACAACTTTTGTTGGATTTGGCTCGTCTTGGAAGACCCACACGGTCGATTGCTGTTTTGTTTCGGGCTCATACGCATAGATCCATGATTCGTCACCTGTGACGATCTTATAAACGTCTTTTGAAGCACCGCGATCGTATTTTTTCAGCATTTCTTTACACCAATCCACACGAGCCTTCTTTTGAGCGATTGTCAAATTGTGCGGGATCCAACGAGATCAAACCTTTTTTACAGCCAGGTGCTCATGCAATATCGAATGTATGCTGGTGGAAGAAATGCCTAGGGATGCCTCTATCTCACGGTATGTCACATGACGGTCTTGCATTATTAGTTCACGTACGCCATCGATGTTTTCTGGCACAACGGCTGTTTTTGGACGACCTTCGCGGAATTCGTCTTTGAGGGAGCGTCGGCCACGATTGAATTCGTTGTACCAGTTTTTCACAGTGCTATAGGATGGTGCTTCATAGTCATACAAAGATTTAAGTTCATCGCTGCACTCTTGTCGTGATAATCCACGCCGAAAGTTGTGAAAAATGATCGCACGAAAATGTTCACGAGTTAATTCCATTTTTTTGCGAAATTGATTTTTTTAAGTAACTGTAAACAACACAAATGATAGTCGTACGTCAAACCGTTCTGAGTACGTTTATGCTTAAAAATGTCGAACTTTTCAATGGAAATGTCAGATTCCACCTAACAACACTTAGTGTTGCCTAGGCCAGAAATATATATAGCAGCCCACGTATTGGAAAATAGAGCTTACACTCTCTGTTCCCTGTGAATCTGAGGTCTTTTTCGGTTCTGGGCCCGGCATCTTGAGAGGTATAAGGAATTTAGTGCCACACTGACCATAGAAGATTTTAGCTCAAATTAATTGATCATTTTAGACCTATTTTTTACGGTTATCAATGTACTCAACATATAGATAAACTAAGATAATTATTAGAATTAAGATCAGAAAGAGAACCACAGTAACTAATACCGTGCGTGGATTCTCGCACTTCAATGGCATCTAAATATAGACAATTTATACGCGTAAAAATTGGTTTTAAAAAATAATTACTCCGAATTATTACAAAGATTTAAAAATTTTGATTATGATGGCAAAGCCATGTCTGGAAATGATTCACAAAAGTACGAGTGTACGGGAACGGAGACAGTCCGTGACAAAGACAAATGGCTTGGCACTATGGGACACTCGGTCTAGATTGATTAAAGACAAGAAACAACATTGTGTCTAGAAAGAAGGTTGTTTTTCCCAGAAAGTACCTTCTATTTTTGAGTTATTATTAATCAGGAAGGAATATAGTTCTTATCATTGATTAAGCCCTGATAATAGGTACTTTATAGTCTACGAGGTACTCTACCGTAATTTATAAACTCAAGAAGGCCGACATTGAAATTATTCAGGGGATTTACTCTCCCTAGTCTTTTGGCAATTCCATTTCTAAATTACTAAGCAATCTCCTTCAAAAAAACCAACAATCTAGCTGTCATTAAAGCTTCAAAGCTCCGATAACAAATTTTTATTAACATGGTTTTTTTTTTGTGAAATAAACGGTTTTGGTAAAACACTTAAGGTAGGTTCAGTTAAGGAGACTTTCGTGCGAATTTAATCAATAATAGCAAAGAGCCATTTAATGGGGACAACATAAACTTGATAATATTTTATGACAGCTGTTTAAAATGGAACGAGATTTGTATTAGCAGAGAAATAAAATGGGAAAAATAAAAACGATAAACTTTATTGTTCGAAGTCCACGTGTGAAGTTGTTAATGGCTTAATAAAAGCTTTAAAAATACAACAGAAACTGTATTCAACGTTTAGCTATACGATAAAGTAAACTGATTTTAACGGAAGTATAAATAAAAAATAAAAGAAACCTTCAGCTTTAGGTGAAAAATATTCCAATAAAATGACTCATAGAAATGGTGGCTAGTTGAGACCCTATTATATTTGAATTTAATTTCTTGGCAAGCCGCGCAAAACGTAAACAGAGAAAAAACTGCCAAGAATTAGTCCCCATTAATGCAGGTCGCCGGCGATATTCGGGTTCTTTCACGACATCCGACACCAACTGCTGATGTCGACAATTTGATGCATTTCTTCGTGCCCTCGCGTACAACGTAAGCACACCTCTAGCTCCGGCTCTGGCTCCCAGCTCAGTGCGAATTCGCGTTCAAAGATGGCCACATCAGATATCCTCGTCCTCTGCCTGGGGTTTTCCATCCTAGTCACCTTGGCGCTGGCCACCAAGGCCTGGCAGTTGGCCGAGTCCGGCCTAAACGAATCCAGCTACTATGTGCGCCATGTGTCGATGCACTACTCCCGGGTGTTCCTCAGCGTGAATGTGGAAAACAATGCATCTCCAACTCTGATAGAAGCCCAGTGGCCGGTTACCTACTTTCCCATGCCCACTGTTGTGTTTCCTCATCGAGATGTTCACGCGAACGGAGATCATTCCGACTGCTCGCGGCTGCAGCAGGCCCACTGGTCCCAGGTGGACGGCCTGAGTCGATTGTGGGTCATGGACACGGGATTCCCCGCCAGCAAGTGCTCGCCCCGGCTATTTGTTTTCGATCTGATGCGTAACAATGCGGAGCTGTTGAGGATCGACTGTGGACAGTACATTAATTCGAATGACACGGAATCTCTGGTGGTGCAAATGGGACCCAAGCAGGGGTGCGAGCAGGAGCGTCACATTTTCTTTGTCCTGGGCCATCCCGTTCCCGAAATCCTTGCCTACGATATCCTGGAGCAGACCTGGCAACGCAGATCCCTAACGAGCCATAAGTTCGAGAACATGAATCAATCGTTTCCCATCCAGCCAGTGGATTTTACCTTCGGCCTCCAAGGGGAACTCATCTTAGCTGGCGAGGATGGTGATCTCTACAGCACCGAGGATAGGCTGGAAATAGAAGATGGGACAGACTCTATCAGGCTCAAGCACTTGGGCAGTCTGCTGGGTAGCAGTCGCAGCATGCTACTGGATACCTCCGGCACCTTGTACTATGTAATCCCCAAGTTTGGAGCCGTTGTGCGGTGTGCTCATCTACAGAACATCACGACCGAGAGCAATGAAATCATCTACCTGACATCGAAGAACATTCAGCAGATATTTTTCGGCTCCAGTGGGGCATTATGGGTGCTTAGTGATCGGGTCTTGAAGGCGCAGGACATGTGCTTTCCCAGCTTTTAGTTAATAACTAAACGTAAGATTAAATTATTAAATGATCTAGAATTTAATACAAAATAACTCTTTATATTATTATTTTGTTTATTATTCGTTTCGTCTGGCTTGGGTGATGTAATTCGTTCGTTTTGGTTTTGATAATAATATCTATGAATAGTTCATGTTCCACATAAAAAACAATTAAACTAATTGCTAACAGTTTGCTTATTCAGATAGCCCATCAAGGCCTGCAGCCGCTTCTTAATATTCTTCTGATCGTCCAATGTGCAGCCGAGCAGAGCACTCTCAAACTTCTTGTCAATGGGACCCATATCGGCCTCGGGCACTGTGTCCATGTGTCCGGATGGATCCATTGAGCTGCTGCAGCAGGCATTTAAATACAATTGGCAACGCTGGCGCGCAATTACGGGATCACCCATCTTGATCATGGTATCGATCAAAGCATTAATCTGGCTAAGTGAATCCTCCTGCGAATTGTCGCGCACAGTGCGCACATTTAGCTCCACAGTGCCCAGGCGCGAGCTGACGCGCTGTATGTACAACATGATCTCCTCACGTTCAGCTGAAAAATATAGTTAAGAATGTATTATTTGTATTCTCTTAATATTCTCTTATTCCTCACCTTCGCTCATATTCTGCAGCATTTCATTGCTCTTGATCAGATCCATGGACATCAGTAGGTAGTCTTTCTTCTCTTGCAAGTTGAGTGCATCTTTGCGCAGCTTCTCCACACGGGCATCCAGCTGGTCCAGTATATTGAGAAACCTGCAAGTTCAGCCAAAGATTAGTCACAGAACGGAGCTATTATGATTATTATTATTACCTCTCGTTGGCGTTATATGGTCTGTTGTCACATCATGTTGGTTAGGTGTTGTTTTTGTGTGGTTAAGAGTCATGAAAAGAGACACAAGCAATGTTAGACGGTTAGATGCTGCTCGACGACTGTCCACTTAAAGAGGCTACGAAAAATAATAACCAGAATAGAGGTCTACAAGACGAGGCGCTCGCACAACGCTTTTTGATTTTTTGGGTGTTGTGTGGGCGTCCGTTGGCAGATACTTTTTGAAGCTATCACCATTATTGATTTGTTATGGAACAAAAAGAAATCGAATAAAGAAATAAGAGTTGCTAAGAAATTATAGGTTGTGCTCTCGCTATGTTGGTTGCTTTCTAATTATTTGTTTGTCATTTGGTTTTATGTAGGATTGATTGGGAATAACAACCTGTCCAAAGCTCTACTGTCGTCGACCAGTCCGCCGTAGGAGCCGCTGTTGCCGCCGCCATTTCCACCCCCCGATCCAGCTGCGGATGAGGAGGCCATGGCGCCAGCTCGCAGATCTTGCAAGTAATCGAAATTCATGGATGATTCCGAATGGTAGGCGCTGGGCGAGATCTGAAGTGGGTGATGATGACTGTCGCTGTTGTGCTGCGCTAGTGGCGCGTCAACTTCCATATCCTGCGGCTCCAGATCCTCCAGAGTGATTTGCCCAGTTTCCGGCTGTTAGCGTGTTTATTGCCCGCCCTCAATCGACGACTGCCTACGTTTCGTTTTAGTTTTTTCTCGTTTTTTGTTTCTGGCTGCTGCTGGCTACCTTTTTTTGGAATGTCTTTAAGCTTTTTCTGAGTGGGTGTCGGAGCGGAGCAGTGTGTGATATTTTTTGGACGCTTGTTTGTTGCTATTGTTTAACTCTTTTTTTTAGTTTTTTGTTTATTTGTTTCGCATCGCGCACACACACGCACACGCAGGCAAGCAGGCTGCAAGAAGAGAGAGAGGGGGAGCGTGAATACGGAGAATTCAATTACCTATCGCCTTGTGCGTTCGACCAGGAGACACAATAATAGCCATCGTTCGACTCTGGAGACTCCTCCTCCTCGTCCGGGAATCGGGGCAGCAGAATTGGCCCCTCGCCCGGAGGTCGTGGTGACGTCGTCGTCGGCGGCGGCGGGGGCGTGTCTTCCTCGCAGCGACGTCGCTTACGGAAAATACCCTTTAAATTCTCAAACATTTGTCCCAGTGGTCAACCGGAGAGCTCCCGAGAAGATTCTAGCCACTTCTGCCCTGTGGCCACCTGCAGTTCGTTGGCCCTTTTGCCTCAGCTGAAGACCGGAGGAGATCGTGGGCATCTGTTGGTTGGTTGGATAGATTACCTGCCGCCCCTGGTCGTGCACCTCGTAGGTAAATTTGCCCTTAGACCGGAACACAAAAAAAAAGTTTTATTGTTTTGAGTTTTTTGGGGTCGGGGGTTTGAGTGGTGACAGACAGTGTTGCCAGATGAAACCCCCTAGAAAATCTCAAAAAAATCGTTATCGTTATCGATTTGTTATCGAGCAGGTGGCGTTGCCAGCTCGTTTTTTTGTTTTGGCGATTGACGTCATTTCTCAAAACCGTCCCAGTGTGACCGTTCGCGGCAAACTAAAAAACGGCAACTATCGCGAGACATAGATACCGATAGTCGCCAGTGTGTACACACTGAAGTGCGAAATATAAAATCAAGCGGCGCCAAAATTTAAATCCCTCTATAAGAAATATTAGACAAAGTATAAATTCTATTTTATTAATGGCGTAAAATTTAAATCGCGCACACACAATGCCGTTCGGGACCATTGGCAACTTTTCGTGGCAATGTCAAAGAAATAATAAAAGGGACACTGCTGCAGGCTGGCATGACCCTTCACGCAATAGATGAAGAACTCGCAGCGCTGCATGTGCGGATACAAGTGCTGACCGTAGGCCGGGCAATGGATGAGATCACTCGAAATGGATCCGCCCGGGCTATAGTTGGAATTACCATTGGATGGCTTCTGTGGCAGCTCCTCCAACGTGCACTGCGCTCTCTCCGGAACATCGCACTTGCCGGTCATTGCATTCCAGTGCAACTGCGAGCTGCACTCCTGCAGTATGGCCTGGCCGTAATAGCAAATGTAATATTTGCTGCAGCTGCTCGAGCTGCCGACATAAACAATCCGATCGCTGGACTGCTGCTGTTGAGTTTGCATAGCAGCACAATAGCTGCCGGCATCCGTGACCATGTTGTTAAGATCACTGTCACCGCCTGTGTTTTCGCCTCCGGACGGAGTGCCATTGTCCGTGCCATTCCGACATTTCACATTGCCAGCAGTGTCGCACAGTCGACTCTCCGAGTTAAACAGCATGGTGGGTGGGCAAGAGGCCAGGACAGCATCGCCATTCTCCACGCACAGGTAAAACATATGACAATCCTCCAGGTGCTCCACAAATTCACCAACCAAATGATTGGCACAAAAGCTTCCGCCACTCTGGCGTATGGTCACCGAATTGGTGGGCTTCAGGATCCGCCAACCTCCTCTTTGCGCCGAGGCTGAGGCCAGGAGGCAGCTCATCATTAAACAGAATGCTACATAAACAAGGAAAACTCTTTTATTATTTTTGATACTTTCTTGGAATTTACCTAGTACTAACCAGTATTATATAGCATCATCATCGATTGTTGTTCGTGTGTCAGACTCGAGTAAAGCGCAGTTTTATTCTAATTTCGTAATGCCCGAAGAGCTTGGCATATATGCCATACAAACGGCGCCATCATCAGTATCAGAAAATTAACATTTTCAATTGCATGTAAGCGGAGTTGATAACGCTTCTAGCACATGTCACTATACCTATTTTGTTTTTGCCAAAAAAGAACTTGGCTACCGTGATAAAGTATCTCATTTGGCACTAAAATACATTTCTAATGCCGCCTGGAGTTTTTAATTTAAAACTCTGGCAAAAAGAGAGCCGAGATTAGCCGGGAAAGATATCTCTTATATCGATAAGTATTGTCCTTGTAAGAAAAAAGTCATAGCATAGTTTCATTTCCTATTCAACTAGTTGAAGGTTCTCACTATTTTTGGCAGATGTTGTGCTTCCAAGGTCTACATTTTGGCAAAAGATATCAACCTAATGTCATGAATCCAACACTGATAAATTCTACAATGATTCAAGGTTGAATGTTTCTGGGAAAAATAATGAGGGAATTTTATTCTTTACTAACGATACCATTTTATAAGTTTAAGCAATTAAATAAGAATATTAATTAACTTTACTTTGAAAATGTCAAAAGTTCAGAATTTGGCACGCTACAAAACTAACATGATTCCCTGAAAATTATGTCAAATATTATCCTAATCCTTATAGGTCGGAAATCTCATTTTTAAGCTTTCTTTTAAACAACCTAATTTTAGAAGAAGGAACGCCCTTTCTATATAATTCAACCAATATTATTTAAACAATCATTTTTGTACTTTTAACTAGAGTTTATAGTCTGAGTGTTCATCTTTATTATAATTTCATTTGCATTTGTACTTTATTATAGCACTTAGCCTGACTTAGCGCTATACAGGCTCGCTTCTCGTAGTCCCATCCATAGAAGAACGGGCACTGCTGCACTATCAGATAGCCAAGACGACACTGGTAGAAGTAATTGCAGTTGTCCGAATGGGGATAAACATCGATGGTATGGCGTTTGCACTGCTCTCGGGGATTAGATGTCATCGTCTGAAAATATTTATTGTTTTACTAATAGGTTTTCTGAATAATAGAATGCACATTGTTACCCACCATGCATTTGACATTTTCCGGATGATCGCATTTTCCAGTGCGGGAATTAAAGTGCAAAGTGGCCGCACAGCTCATGGGTAGCGATTCGCCGCGATAACAAATATAATAATCAGAGCAGGAGTTTTGATTTGGCAATAATACGATACGGCTTTGATTATCCAGTTGTGGACACATATTAGCTACAATAACGTCTATACTGGGCGATAATATTGTGGGAGTGGTTCCGGTTTCATTGACTGATGGGCGCAATGTAACGACTACCGATGTGGGAGCCAATGTAGAGTTCACAACTGTAGAAGTTGTAGACGAATTCACAAATCCTCCACTAACGTTGGAATTAACTTCTGTAGAGCTACTGACATTATTCTCTGCTATTGCCAGTCCCGTACGACAGTCAATTTCTCCCATCGGCTCACACATTTCCATATCGGGGCTGAAGTATTCGCCGTCCTCACATTCACCGTCGTATGATTCATCGCCATTGCAGAAAATATAATGGGCACAACTCTTGGGTGAGGCAACAAATGATAAGTTAATCCCGTCAGTGCATTCCTCGAAGACATCCGCAAGGCATAGGCCCAGGAATAGGAACGATATCAAGTAGGATCCAAAAGCTGGAAGCATCTTCGCTGGATCGATTCGGAAAGTGAACTGAATCGATTGGGTACGCCGGCTTTGCCGTTTTCTTGCCATCCGAGTTCGGGGCCACCGTTTATCAGAAATTAATTTGCCTAAGAACACGATTCATTATCGACTTTATTACAGAGATACACAGATCAGAAATGATTACAAATGTAAGCCCAATGAGCGATACGGCTTGGTTGAAATACACTGTCCCTGAGTCACATCAAAATGAAAATTTTGAGGGCATTGCTGTAGTAGGAGGTAGCCCGCAATACATTGATAGTAGTAGTTGCTATTTGCCGGATACGGATAAACTCCATTTTTCCCACTAGTTCTGCAGATCACATGGACATCGTTGCTCGGAAAGGGTGTAGTGCTTGTAGTTGAAGTTGAAGTCGAAGAAGTGGTGCTTTTGGGGGTTGTATTTACGGGTGTAGGTTCAGCATCTGGTGTGGCAGGTGGCAGCGGTCTTAATGTTGTTACTTCCTTAGGAACTTCTGTAGTTATGTCTTCAATATAACACTCGACGGGCTCCCGACAATCCCCGTTACAGTAGTAGGAATCGTCTCCATTACAATGAACAAATTCGCTGCACTCCAGATTTGGGTTAGCCACCTTATTAATAATCACTCCTTTGCATTCTTCAAGAAACACCGCCCACACCTGGTGGTAGCCAGGTGACAGGCAGGCAAAGACAATCAATAACTGCCACATATAGGCTTTCAACTGTCTCATCTGCCCGATCAGAGCCTTCTTTATAGGTGGTTCGTTTTGCTTGTTTTTGCGATAAGGCTCTCTCTTAATTCAGTTTATTTTCTAGCTATAATGATTTTATTTGACATGACACAAGAGTCTTAATTAAAAGTTCTGCTTTTTCTCTTCTTGTTGCTTCTTGTTCCAGCACTTTACTTCATTGTACAGTCGGCAGTGTTCCGAATAAGGCCACCACATGCTCCAGTTTCGGCATTAAATGCATATCCAAAGGGACATTGCTCCACAAGTAGAAAGCCATCGACGCAGTAGTAGAAGTAGTTACAATTTTGTGGGTAGCTAAACCTTTTGGTTACACCTTGACGACACTCACGTCGCACATCCGAAGGTGAGGCGGTAGATGACGTTGGGGTTGGTGTCACTGTCGTTGTTGTATTATTAGGTGAAACCGTGGATGTGGAATTGTCAAAATTGGTGCAGGTGAAATTAGCACTACATGTCCTATTGTCCGAGCAGAACAGCGAGTCCTGACCAGAGCAATTTATGTAGGCATAGCTACAGTTGGGACGAGTATTGTTTATAAATCCATTCTGGTTATTACATTCTGTAATGTTAAGACCATTAATACCACAAACGACGACAAAAATGCCGTAAACAATCACGAGGTAGTCTAGGCGCAAAGATTTCTGCATTCTCGATCTCTGTGTGGAGTGTGGAGCTGCGTGCTAAGCTTTTTATAGCTCAGCCGGAAAGGCAATCAAGGTTTTGTCTTATAAGTTATATTTAATTAAGACGTCTCATGTTGCTACAATCTTGTAACTTATCAATAAATAAAGTGTGCTTATCAGCTATATGTAGACAACACCCCCAGAGCCTTGATGAGTTTGGGAGTTTCCGGCCTAAGTTCGTCTGGAGTTTCCGTAGCATTTCGCCACATTTATCTGCACACAACTCCTACGCTCGATGTCCCATCCGTAGTAGAAGGGGCACTGTTGCAGTGTCAAGAAGCCTTTGATGCAGTAATAAAAATAATTGCATTTGTCCGGATGCGGAAAGAACTCGGTCATGTGGGGCAGGCATTTATGATCCCGCGGATCTTCCAGCTGCAAAAATCATTCAATGTAATTACACAGATTGATTAAGATCTTTGAATGTTAAATCGAAAACCTACCGCACACTGAACGTTCTCCCGATGGTCGCACTGTCCGGTGAAGGCATTGAAGTACAATTGATTGGTACAGTGCATTTCCATGGCATGTCCGTGATAGCATAGATAATAGTTGGTGCATGATTCGTTGCTTGCCATCATTATAACCTGACTGGGATCGTCGCTGATCGGACAATTTGGCTTTACAACCGGTGCAATATTAAGGAAGTCCACTTCCGTAGGTAGCTCTGTTGTAGGTGCAGTTGGCTGCAAAGTGACTGGTGTCACGTTCTCCTCCTCTTCTTCGGGCTCGGGCTCAGGCTCTGCGGGTTCATCGACTTCGTCCAGAAAGCATTGCACATTGGCAGCCAAATCGCAGCCTCCCGATTCAGCATCAAAGTATTCACCCTCATCACAGTCGCCCTTGGATGAATCCTCGCCCTGGCAGTACACATAGGACTGGCAGCTATCCCAGCTTTGGACAAACGTCTCATCTTCTGCTCCGTCACACTCATCGAAGTGATCGGCTCTTGATGGCAGACTCCACAGGAGCAGAAAGCACAGGTAGATCAAATATCTTGACATTTTGTTGGTTACGGCTTGAATCTTCTACTGAGGGAACTCGCTTGTTTTACCATTATATTTATGCCCGAAAAAATCACAGTCGACATGCAATTCTTTTTAGTCTAATTGAATATCATTTTATCAAAGAGACCTTCAAGATAACTCTAGACCGTGCGAGGTTCATTGTATTACAAAATATTCTGGTCTCCGTGAATCACAAACGGCAGTCTACAGCATTCCTCTCTGCTTTTTAAGACTATCTTCCATTATGTCATCATCATTTGCTTGCAGAATCGACATTACAGCGGTCGTCGATGGTTCCACTTATAATTTTGCTGAATGTGTTTACATAAGCCGCAAAACTTTAAAATTAATATTCAATATGCTCTCACACACACACGCACACACAAAGAAAAAGCGTCAAAAGCGTGAAAAAAGAGACAACGCAACAGAAATCATTGACCTCAACAACAAACGCCGCATTGGCCGTATTTTGTTTATGGATAGCCAAAAGACGTAGAGGCCAGGCAAGAAAATATGCTGTTGGATAAAACTCGACTTGAAATTACCCTGCTGTTATTGTCTACAATAATCACTACTACTATCAATAGACTCGTTTTCCACTTTGAATATAATAATTCTTTTATTAATACTGATACAAACTATAATTATATGTAGGTCCTTCATGATTTACAAAATGCATTTCGCGATAGTACAGTGACTAGTTCCCTTTATCCTTAATAGTACAGAAAGGTTTATACTTTTACATTTTATACCTTAAATTTCGCTATAAAAGCTTAAGGTTAATTGTAATAATTATTGTATACATATTATAAAAGAGTATTTCCTCGATAGTATAGTGGTTAGTACCTCTTTTATCTTTCCCAGTCGATGTAGAGTATTAAAGCTTCGATCTGCCATTTCTTTTCCTCGCTCTTCAGCTTTTGTTATGATATAAATCACACGAACCTGCGATTTGCCCGGGGTGTATTTCTTCTTTGGTATTCGTATTCCTTTCCATTATTTGCACCATCATGGCGGACACCATTGAGTGGATCGATCGAACGGACGGACGGGCCGTAGAATTTGCACAAAATCTAATTTATTGTCAAGCATTTCCAATAAGACGATAAGACAGAAATAAACACTGGCCAGCCGGTCTATGCTGGTTACTTTATCGTGCACCTGTAAGAGGAAAGAAAATGAAAAAAATAAATATAAAAATAAAATCAACAAGAAGCACAGGTAGTGAGTTAAAGTTCTCTTTCTGAAATTATGTTTAAACAAGTGCAGACGTAACCAATCTTTTGTTGTTGCCATACAATATTCTTACTTTATTATAGCCCATTTCTTATGGGCGATATTTGCTTTAAATGCAATTGACAGATGGGACAGAACGGATGACGGGGAAACATCGATCGAGCCAGAACAAAAGACTGGCTCAATGCACATGACGAGGCAATACGAGACAAGTCGAAGCGCTGACGCTATGTGGATTCAGTTGTAAAGACAACGACGGCGAAATGTCTGCGACGTTGCGTATGTTTACACACCGATATAAATGCTTCGATCAACGAATTGTATATATGTATATTTAATTTACAATCCCACATGTACATTTATTTACAATCGTGGTGTTAACATCACATTCGCCACCGTTTAAAGATACTTTTCATGAAGCCCAAAACAAGTGACGATTGATGACACCATATTTCTTCAAAAAAGTCCTGAGGGAGACAAATACAACAATGAGAGCATTTATTATTTTTAGAGACAAAAGCAAGTGCGCATCTCGTATCGCTCGAGCGCAGGTACAGGTACGAGATACAGCTTGCGATCTTCAACGCTGCTTTTGTCAAAAAGTGATAATGATGAAACTAGGTCAGAAGAGTATTTTATAGTCTATTTTGCTGTCGCTTTCAGCTATAGAAAACTGGAGAATGACTAAGTGAGGAATGTCTATGTGCAATTAACAACTTCTGCGAGAGATCAATGTCCTGCTAAATATTTTGTTTTGCATTGGAAAGTCATCAATTTGTAAGCATGAGCACATAAATATTTTTAGATGCCACGGCATATGTTTTTTATGCATTTCGTATTTTTCCGAGGAACACACAGCTGCTTTTTCGTATAGCTAATAATAGTATATCATTAAACAAGAGACTTTTGTTGTTTAATGCACGGAATAAATATAAAACCTATCAACTTGTGCTCGAAAAAAACGAAATTCGAACAATAACGAAAGATTGCGGCAGATTTATTTATGGCCAAATTGCATTTTTATGCTTGAGAGAGAGAGTGCTCGGAGGCATGTACGATTTATGCTAAACATAATTAGCGATAAGGAAACTCCGACCCCGCAGGGAATATGGAAAGGGACCGACCCTAAACACTGATATTGGCTGAGTCATTAATTTACCAAAGTGACAAGCCGTCCTTTGTGTCCTGAAAAAAGAAAATCCTTATCTGCGTGTTAAACATGTCTGTCTTGGAGGATTGGAGGAGGAAACTTGCATTCTAGGTTAATATAGCATTTAAATTATCATGCCGAGTGCGTTCAACCTCTTCAGGAATTAAGGTTTTAATGCTTTTACAATTACGAGAAAAGAAACATGGTTGGGAAATATTTATGAGGCTCTGTTGTTCTTTCGTTAAAGCAAATCACAGAAATGATAAGAACAGGAATCCGCAATAACAAAAATTCATTCATAGGGGAAGTTATTTAATTATCTAATCATGAGCTTCTCTGGCATAATGCTAAATTATTTTTTAAAAGAAATCTCAAGTATCTTAGATTAAAATGTTAGTGCAGATAAACAGGAACGAGCCAGTGACGGGGTAGAGTGTTCAAGACTAACAGACACCTTCATAGTACGTCGTCTTGTCTCCGGCTTTCCGCTCAACAACGCCAACAACAACTACTGGATTATGTCTTTATTTTTCCAGTGAATACTCAACCCAACAACTCACTCACTCACACAACTTTTTTCGATGTGATTCACAAATCAAATACAATATATATAATAATAATAAAAGAGAAAAATGAAAGAAAAAGATATACGAATAAGCGTCAGTGGCGAAAAATATTTGTGCCAGCCATAAGATACAAATGTATCTCTCTTTCTATATATACTATATAACTGTAAAAACCACTTGAAGCGTCCGCCACGGGCAGAGCAGAGCAGCACGATCTCGCGATCCACCGCAAAGAAGAGAACCAAAGAGAGGAGTAAGAGCATTCAGTCAGTATCATTTCTGCCTCGCTAAATTAGGGGCGGTGTATGGGGTACGTACGGAATATTGGGAATGGCCCAGCCCGGCTCGGTTCGGCTTTACCCGGCACCAGAGGCTGAGGCTGAGGCTGAGGCAGCAGCAGCAGCGGCTATGCGGGTTCAAATGCGGCCAGCATGACGAATTATTACACACAGTCTCGCGGCTCGCAAATGAAATTTAATGTACAATCCAAGCAGGCACTCACTCACTCACACACAGCCAACGCTCGGCACTCACAATGCACATTGATGATGTTGTTGATGGGATTGTGATTCAAGTAGGTACGAAATATACATATAAACTCGCCATATATCGGAACAAGAAGGGAAAGGCCATTGCGGCTACCCTTGCAAATTCACCTATAAGCCGCAATTGATGATATTGACCCATGAAATCGATCAACAAATTTAACAGAGAAGATCATGTTTATAACTTTTCCTAATTAGAAAGTGTAACAAACTGTTTCTTCTCGTGGAATGAAAGCCAATGAGCGCCATAATTCAGAGAAATTCTTTGTTGACCAAGCCTCTCAAAATATCATGGTATTCCCGCGTGGGGAACGAAAATAATTAGCCATATTTAGTAACAGGGTCGGGCACCGAATGCCAAGCTCTGAGCCCTTATGGTAATGTTTTGATTTTGTACTTTTGACCAAGCCTCTCGAAAAATCAATGTACCCTTCCCGCGTCAGAAAGGGCATATATTACAAAAATCCCTCCATCGGAGCTCATTGATCTGTGAGTGAAGTCCAGTCCCGATGATAGGCTTATAGGGGATTTTCAATGCGATAATCAAACCGAACCCGAACCCGTTTACCAATTTTTACTATGTAAGCCATATTGGGGATTTTTTTAAGTTAAAAATAAATACAATCAAATCAAAATCACAACAACAACAACAACAGAAGCAAATAACAAATAACAAATTTGTGGGCAAAAGCTCTTCTCGGTCGGTGAGTCTGTGTCTGTGGGATACATGACATGCACGGGATCGGATCGGATCGGAGCTATGCCTCTCCATATGTATTACACAAGCGTTTTGTGAAAACATCGCCGTCGTCGTCGTCGTCGTCGCCGTTGTCATCGTCTGACGCTGTATCTGTAGCTTTAAACCGGATCTTTGGTTTGAAAGTACATTCACTTTATGCCGTCGACGCTGACGCTGCGTTGCAGCAGCAGCAGCAGCAGCCGTGGAGTCCAGGCACCAGGCATCCAATCCCCAACCCAAAAACCCGACTCCGGCAAACAGCCTTCAAATGACTGAGCAAAAGGCTTAAGCTCTCTCGGTATGGACTGCACATGTGCATAGTTCAAATAACTTGGTCAAGTTGACAAGATCAACAGAGCGCAAGACCACAGAGCTAGAGCCAGAGCCGAGTGTTACCAAGCGGCAGCCGGAGTTGTTGGATCTGGTTGCAGAGCGGGGATTCCGCTGCCCCTTTCAGCCAGGCCAAACCAAATACTCGTCGTATCCACAAAAAAAAATCTATAATAAAAAACAGGTTAACAAATGTGGTGCCGCAACGGCAGCAGCGACGTCAGCGTCCGATCAGCGCTGCTCGGCGCACGGCGCGTCGGAAGAAACTTGTTTTCCTTTCCTATGCGACTCCGGGTCTCGAGCCGACGCCGACCACGACGACGCGACGTCAAAGCCGGCTTACGACAATCAACGACGCGGCGCGACGCCCGCTTACATTCACTTTACACAGCCACGAAGAGCGTGAAAGTTTCTCTAAGAGAGCGGGTTTTCGAATCTAGAGAGAGCGTTTGGACCCAAAGCCGGCTGCCCGCATGTTACACAGTATCTCAGGGGTAGATTTGTGGTTAAGAACCATGGGAAAAATATATACAAATCGATGATTTTGATCGGGACACTCCAAAACTGTTTACAGCACATGACTCGCATACTCCTTTCTTTAAAGATTAGAAGGTATCCCAAGTAGTATAGTACTTTTGGTTATTATTCTTATTACATTTACATACTTTTCAAGAAGCTTTTTTAAAGCCCAACGGGATTGCTAAGTTTCACGTAATGGTGATTTCAATACCCTAGTTGAGACGCCTTAAGGTATGCAGTACATTCTTATTAATTCATTAAGACGTTTTCTGAATACAAAAAGCCATTTCTGCTAGATAATATTACCGATATGCTTTATATTAAGTGCCTTTCTATCAACTTTTTGTAATTTTCTCAGGTAATGTAATGCTAAAACAATCTGTGTTCTTCCGGAACTCTTTTAAGGTTTGATGTATCTCGTTACCTGCTTGAACATTGTTATAAAATCTAGATGTTCATCCAGGTTAGGAATCAGAATCAATAGGTGACCTTTCAGTGAAAGTATCAATAATTCGAGCTTTTTTCATGCCAAAGTTCTGACCACCGTTGCCGGCATTGCGAGAGAGCGTAAGCAACAGATGTGGGGGAGAGGGAGAGCGAACGAGCCTGATAATTTAGACATTTACTCTTAACTCTAGGTGCCCCCCACCGTGTGCGGCAGAGTGGGACGGAGAGCCTCGGAGAGAGAGATAGAGAGCTGAGCGGCGACGTCGGCAGCGAGCTGACGTTTCGATTCGCTCGGTTCGCCCGTTCGCTCGTTCGTTCGCATTCACAAGAATTTCACCGACATTTAGTTTAGTACCGTTTTTGGCTGCAGTCGCACTACGGACAGTTTATTCTAATTGTGTGCTACCATCCCATGCATATTATTGTTAAACGCTAACGATATTAACTACACATTTTAAACGCTATTATACACGGGCCGAGCAAAGGCATTTTGAAAGCGGTTCACTCTTCCATTCAACACACACGAAACACATACAAATTCAATTAAATAAATTGAAATCGCAATCAAGTCCAAAACTAAATTACTAAATGGTTATCATCAAAGTTGAAATCTAAATATAATAACTATTTTCTATGAAAATCGAGTGTTTCCGAATCGGGAAAAAAAGTTAAGTTAATAATTCAATTAATGTTAACGCCAAATATATAATCCGACAAGAAAAGGCGCATGCAACAAGTTAAATCCAGCCAACCAGCCAACCGGCCAACAGTTGTAAACCAAGTTAGATCCGTACACAGATACACCACCCCAATACCATCACACGAACGAGCGCCCGGTATACACACACAAGCACACCACACACACACGCAGACTATAACAATGTCAAGTGAAAACATTCTCTGGAAGCAACAGGTTTCCCCTTAATAAGTGTTATAAAGAAGCAGCCAACAGTCATCACCCAGAACTGTTCGTTTGAAAAAAAAAGTAAAATAAAGTAAAGAGAGAGGTAGAAAGAGAGCGCGAGAAATAAAGCAAGAAGATAAAACACGAAAAAAGTAAAAAGCCAGAGAAAAAGAGAAAGAAAGAGAGAAGCCAGGCACAATAAAATCATACGAAAATAATAGAATAATAAGCAAAAATATAAAAAGAAAAGAAGACAGTTTTTAAGTGGGTTACATAGAAAGAAAAACAACAACAAATTAGTGTGACTGCAAACCAAGTGGAACAGAGAATCAAACCAAACCATCCCCCTAACCGCAAGATCCAACGGAAAAGAGAGTTCCTAGAGCGCAGAGATCCGCACAGCGCGAAGAACAACTTCAGAACCATGGAATTCTACGATGGCGACCTCAAAGATATATGGGACTCCGACTTAGATCCGGTAAGTGTTCCTCTCCAGCAAAAGATCCACTTCCACTTGTACCCAAGGCAGACTTCTCTCTATCAGGCAAGAACCATTGAAACCTGAGAGAGCTTTATTACAGCAGGTAATGCTAGATATGGAGCCACTATATGTGAAAGTTTAAATCGACAAATCGAGCGCGAAACGATAAGAAAATGTTCGTTACCATTAGCAACATACATAGGTGGCACACTGAATTGAGAGTGGAAATGCCTTAACTAAGGTTAGACTATTTAACTAGACTCGGTGAACTCTTGAAACCCTCCGATCTTTGACCAGACACACGATTATTAAGTCATTTTTCTGTATATGTACATATGTATGTCTGTACATCCCAAGTTTTGTGACACTCGCGTGAGCTTCTAAGAAAACGAAATTGCATTTAAAAATCCAAAGAAAAACACTTTAATGACCCACATTAAGCTTATCAGTTTCGGGAGAAGAAAAAACGTGAACTTACATATATTCATGAGCTGAATTCTAAGTATGATGATCGATTTGAAATACAACAAATTAATGTGAAGAAAGGGTCCCCTGTCCCCACCGACTCTTTAGCTAGTTTTCTTTTCTTTCCTCGCATATTAAGTAGATCGGCATTTTTATATGTGTGCGATCACCAAAGAGAGCTGCCCCGCGATCACCCAAACTGGCCTACGATCAAACCTGTCCCAAGGCAGCCTCATAAAAATGTCCGCTCACCGAACGACCAAAACGAAAAACAGAATAGTGAAAAAGAAACCAAAATCTAATCGAATTGCCCTGCTACCAGACATCGGAGACACCAATAATATACAACACACCCAGAATCACAGTGTTTTTTTTAGGTTTCTTGTCTTGTGGAGGACGTTTCTAGAGCGCCGAGCCCAAAATGGCATTACCCAACTTTACCAAAACTTTGCAAAATAGATATGATACATCTCTGAAGCGAACAATCGTTATGGAACGGCTGGGGAAAGGCAGCAGCTCTCAAGACAGTTACGTTCTCCCCTTTCGAAGGAAAAGACAATTTTTAGTGTCTTTCTGTGTTCAAATATATCAATTTACATTGTTTTTTGATAAGAGTCTCCTCCGTTACTGTTCGTAACTTAGAAGTTTCGCGCTGTCCCACCAAAGTTGTTTTTGTGTTTAGCGATAATGATAATTGGAGTTTTCCAAGAAATTAAAAGAAATTTATCATTAGCGAACGATTTCTGTTTCTGTACTCTCGTATCACCACCCCCGCACTCTCATGCGGGGTACAACAAGCGTGAAATGTTTCAATATAATGAAATGTGTGTGCTGTTGAGCTTCGTTTTTGGAGTACTCCTCGCAGATGTAGATGTCGTCGTCGTAGTCGTCTATTGCTTATCGCTGCGGAAACAGTAATGAATACATGTCGTCCGTCCGTCCGTCCGTCCGTCCCTGTCCGTCCGTTTGTTTCACTTGTTCTTGCTGTTGTAGAGGAAGCACTGCTGCTGCCCTAGCCGAGCGCACAAAAGAAGAATCTATTACGGCATGGACGGAGGAGGACACATGCGGAGTTGATAAGCGGCCGAGACCGAGTCGCCGCTATCAGCTGGTCTAAATGCAAAGTAATGACTTTGCTGCTGCTGCTGCAAGTCAACAGAGTGTGGCCCGTCAGTGTCATTACTATTAGGAGATAATACACGACTCGACTACCCGACTACTCGACTACTCGACTACCCGACTTGACAATGTAAACGGAGGGACGACAGAAATAGGCCCATTGCCCGGGAAAATGCGCGTGCAGTTTTTTTTTTGCTGTTGCTGCGTTTTGCGTTTTTCCCGCCGTAAGCGGTACAATGTACCCGTACCCGGGGCATGCGCTCAATTACATCATAAGTATCTCAAATGACTGCGTGTGTTTGTGCCTTATAATAAATTATTGGTTTCTAGGGCCAAGTCGCCGATCTGATACTCTTCAATGCCTGGGAAGGGAGATCACAATATGAGGATACATCTCTATGTACCATGCTCTGTGTTTATAAACCTCAATCCAATCAGCTTCTGATATTCGCATTATTTTTAATAATATTAACTATCCATTCTAAGGCCTCTTCGGGCATACATATATCAACAATCTTATCACAAAGTATTTTGTAACAAAAAACAAAGCAAAAAATAAACCTTCGCCCCAGATAAGGACTGAAATGCCCAATTTTGATTAGGCTGGCGAACCGTTCTTCCACTTAAGCGAGGGGAAAAAAATAAAAATAAATAATAATTATGATGCCATGGGATTTTTTCAAAATAATAAACCAAAACAAAGAACTAAAAATAATCAATAATCAATTTTAATAAAGTAGGAAGCCAAGCAAGGCGCCCCATAAGGGTATGAAATTGGCCAGTCCCATCAGGGGTTAGCAGGTCTAGAGAGACCTCCGATAATGTCACGTGCCCTGCATTGCCGAGATTCCGATCATTGTTATCAAGCGAAAAGAAACCCCCTTCCCTTTCATTCAGAGATCTTGGAGTGGTTCCCCTATCAGTTGAGAGCAATGAAGAGTTGACATAGCAGAATCATCATTGGCGGCCCCGCACAATCTCTAAAGCTTTGAACAAACAAAGACTATATACGTGTGTATATACGATAGATCGGGGGAATTCTGTGGAAATCGATTCGCAGGGAAAAGCCAATAATTATGATCGCCGGGTCATTTACTTAAGTATTCATGGGTCTTTACCGGGAATTGTGATTCCACTGAGTTTTTCAAAGCAAATAAACAGTTTCCAGTGCAAATACTGTAGATGTCTAAGTTTATATTTAGCGACTTTCGATTCTATGGTCCAGCCTTGATAAGAAAATACTAAAAATTTGCTGTCGAAAGCCTGAACTTTCTGTTTAAATTTTCACTTACTGACGATAAGGGCGTTTCGAAGCACATGGAAACACGAAATGCTTATTTAGGCGGATTTAGAACTTAGCTAATCTTCTCTATAGCTATAGGAAACTAGACTTACTTATATATTCACAGATTTGAAAGGGTTGATTTCGAAGAAAGGGAAACTCAAGAGGAAGCACTGACTGAGAAGATCGACCTTATAATCTTAAGCCAAAAAGCCTTGAGATCGTCGCCAGTCTTACCTCGAAGTAGAAACTCTTGACGAAAGAGATTACCTTGGGGCAACCGCAGTTGGAAGACGGAAAAAAAGGTAAACTGCATTTCGCCTTCACAAAAGAATGCTGACCAAAGTGGAAAGATGGCGACTTTCCTAAACTTGTATGTATGATAGTATGGCCAATTCGGAGAGGGTGAACGAGTTCCGAATATTGCAGCATTAACAATCAAGTGGCTCCGATGGAAGCCGAGAAGTCAGCAACTTTTTCCCTCTTCCATCACAAGCTCTTTGTCATATTCTTTTTTCTTTTTACATTTCTAGAGCTGGTTTTTGTTTTTTGTGGGTTAACTTTCGCTTATATAAGCAGAAAAGGGCAACACAAAGTTGGCAAGAACCCATAGCACCCATACGCCAAAGGGGGCGTGCATAATGGCATTAGCAATTTCTTGTTGGCCAATTCGGCATACCGCATGGTCTAAGGCCAGTGTGACCAGTGTGCAGCGTGCATTGAAACTTTTGAGGTTAGGTTGAAGTTTTCTAACGGGCCCAATGCAAGACCCGCTACTTAAAATGCACACGAGAATACGCGGAGCAACAACAAGAAGCGGAAAACAAAAAAAACGTGCTTGGCAACAGGGTCTCGAGACGATGACGGAGCCTAAGACTGAGAGTTGTTAAGAGAGCGGCTCGGCGGCGGAGGCACATTTGAATAACTAGTTCGAGCTTATGCACGATACTTTCAATATGGCTTGGTCTATCAGCCGCCTTGGCGTATTGCTTAACTTTGACATTTCCAATGAGTTGCAATCCGCGAAACAGGTTAAAGCCCAAAGCGAATGCAAAGACAAAGAGAGACTCTACCTCTGGCTTATTGCAAATTTAGCGCGCTCCAGCGACACCATTTCTATGCCAAAAGTCCAAACATATGGCAGGGCAGCGCGAAAAGCGCGCATAATTAAATTTGTGCAAACGCACACACTGGCACACTTACACGCCCACCTACATAGTATTGGTTTACATGTGCTCCGGTTCGCTCCTCATTCTCTCTCTGTATTTCGTCTATTTTGCCCATTCATTCGGCGTTCCATTCATGCGGACTTGCACGCGCTGCGCCAATGCAGGATGCGCAGAGATGTCCACTCTGTGCGGACCGGACCGACTCTCTTCGGCTCCCGCTCTTTGGGGGCTCCCTCTCTTAGCCAAGAGTAGTGGGCGGGCGGCCAGCTGTTTGCGTTTTGTTTTTGACGTCAATGTCAGCAGACAGGACGTTGGCAGGCCAGGGTGTGAATAATTCATGGACTTGTACTGAATTTACAATATGTTACAGCCTCCCAGGATGATAGAGCGAGGGAGGAGAGCTAAGAACGGGTAGCAGACCGCCTCCTGGGACCTTCTTGGGGGCGGCGTAGTAGTAGTGGGCGTGGGCGTAGCAACATATTGCGAGCGCTAATGAAGTGTTATACGATAAGTGTAACAGCAGGCAGCAGGCAACAGGCTAGGACTAGGAAGCAACAGTTGGAGGGCTTACTAAAGTCGAAGGCGGAGGCGGACGAAGAACAAAGGACCAGAAAGTTAGCTTTAAGAGGAAGCAGCACTTCTGGCGTCGATTGCCTGAAAGGGGGAACAGCAAGTTCCTTAACTTAATGCCTTTTTAAGAGTTCATTCCCCTTTCTATAATATTAAAGTCATTGCCAACTTTCCCCTTGGAGGAAAATGTAACAACGGAATGCCTTAAGGGGAAAACTCCTTAGGCCAACTCTTAGGATCGTTTAATGCAGTTTTGAAGATCATTATCCTTTTTGAAATCCCTCTTATTGAATACAACACAAAGTCGATCATGGAAAACCCCCTTAAGGGAACCCCCCATAAATCGCTCGAGTTTATTTTTAAAGAAATGCAAAAGCCATTAGAGAGTCATAAGTTTAAGGCCTAGAATTTCGTAATTACCCCCACCAACTGAGCTGACAGGCGCACATTTTTCAAGCATTATCTTTCCAAAGAAACCTTGAAAGTGAATTCATTATGGGTTCCGCCAATAAGGTCGTCCCAGTCAGCTAGCTCTCTGTGACTCATCCGAGCATTGCCAAATTGGGGGTTATGTCTGTTTTGCATATATGCAGATGTTCAAACCGTTTGTGAAAGGCATCAGACCAGACCAGACCAGACCAGCGTGGATCTCCGCGATGAGCCCCCACAGTCAGACACCCAAGTCAGGCCGCAAGAGATACGCTCTCTGGCGGATTAGGATAACCGAATATTGTGGGGGCTGGTGGTGGTGTCAATGGAGGAGTCTTTGGGTGTCACCTTCTGTTCATTTTTCCTTCTATTTTTTTGTTTTATTTGATGTTTTCGGTTTACTTTCACAACGATTTCCGTTCGGCAAATTGTCCGCGGTGGCGACGTCAGGCGTCGTGCTGCTGCTTACGTACTTTCCTCGCACAAACATATGTTGGCGATAAGCTAAGCCCGCCCTCTGGACACACACCACACCAACCGCCCCCGCACAGCCCGCTCCGGCTCGCGCTTTTTGCGCTGGCTATTTTTATACACATTAGGTTATATTTATAACGAACGAACGAGTACGTCACCGAATTCTGCGAGTTTCTGAGCTTTGTGCATTAATGGTAATGCAACGCCGGCGCCCTCGCTCGTATTTCGTGTTCTCAATTAGCCATTTCGCATTGCATTCTTGTCCGGCGGATCGCGCTGGCCAATTCGCACTTTCTTTTCAAGGCAAAAGGCATTTGATGATGGCCATTTACATTGTAGCCTCATTTACCATTTACCACGCTCACGAAAAACGAAACCGAAGCGGGGCCAAAACCGTAGCAATTTTTCAAGTTAAAAGGCAGTTCAGCTTGTCGTTTTTTTGGTTTCTGCTCTTTTTTTTTTTTTTTCTGTGAATTGTGGGAGCGCACCTTTCACTTTACCAACACCAACAGCGGGCGGCGAATGATGCAGCCTGGGCATAAAAATTGAAAAGAAATAAAAGACTCGGGCTAAAAAATGCTGTGCACAACACCACCACACACACCACACAAAGAAAACGATACATACATAATGATCTGCACACGCACACTGCTGCACTTCAGTTTAAGTTTTGTTTTTTCTTCTTTTTTAAATGTGAAAGGTTTTCGCTTGCTGCAACATTATTTAATCAATCCAAAATTGTGGAGCAAGCGAAAAAAGCTTAAAAATCGACAAAAATGTATAGACAAAAAAAGGAGGAAAAAAATCAAAGCCCAAAGCAGGAGATACAGAGAGGGAGAAGAAAGAAGAAAGAGGAAAGAAAAAACTATAACCAGTTTAATTATTTTATGAAATTGTATGTTTGTGTAGCTCTTTTTCACCCTTTCCTGCTTTTTTCTCCGTTTTTTGGGTTTGGGAGAGAGACAGACCCAAAGACTGGAAATTTGAATAAAATTGTATAATGGGCAATCCGGGACCCGGCAACTCCAACTCACACACACTTGTCCGAACATGTGTATGTTAATTTGGTGCCGTAAGATAAAGAAAACCCCTCCGGCGGCTATTTTATTATTTCACCTTTATCGTTTTCAAAGTAGCTTGCTTGATTGGGTCCCAAAAGTGACGTGCGACACCTGGCAGAGCAGAAGAACTGAATAACTGAAGAATTGGAGAATTGGAGAATTGGAGAACAGAAGAACCGTTCTCACAGAACGATTCTTCGTCTCTGCACGTGACAGTCGCACAGCGCAACAGGTTTTCGTGAATTGCCAGCCGAAACGAGGTCAAGCGATTGCATTTCACAGGCTCCAGCCTCGTCTTCGAGTCAGTCTCAGTCTCCGTTGCCGGATCCCGATCGCCTGTTAAGCAATCGATTGCCATCAAGTCGGGCTAAGCCGCTCAAGCGGTTTTTGTGGCTCAAGTGCCAGGCAGAGGCCACTCCAACTCCGCTGCTTTCCACTTGAGAAGGCGCCCTTAGCCATTTCACCGGTGCGCCGCGCCGCGCTTTCATTGGAACACACACACACAAATCGGAGAAGTGGCAAGCCAAGAGAGGCAAAGCCCACCTGAAAAGCGTGCAACAAACGATGCTCCCAAGCACCCGGGTACACGGGGAAAAACACCGTCAGAGCTGGTCAACAGTTTGCCATTTTTCTATTGTTACCAACATTAGGCATTACCAATCTGTAATCGTATCTAAAAAAAAAACAAGAGTTTAACCTTTCTACGCGTTGTCTTAAAAGTATACTCAAGCAGTATAACGAGTTTAGTATAAATTTTATACTTCAAAATATCAAATGTGTACTCCAAAGTTTAGTTTTTATACTCTATAGTTTCAAATGTGTATTTTTGAGTATTATTTTTATACGAACCTACATCGAAAATTCGATAAAATATCGCGTTAGCTGGAATTTAGTGCTTTTCTGTTTGTCCCGTTAGTGATTATTATGAAATAATGGTGCAGATGAGTATAAAATGTATACTTTCGTAGTATTAAATTGATAAGCATCTTATTAAGAAATTGTTCATACTCAAGAGTATAGAATTCATGTAACAATCGTATAGGTTCTATGATGATTTTTTTTTGGGTGTATGTACCTTGTTCAACCTTGATACTTGATACTATGCAGAATGTTTCAGATGTTGTAGAGATCCTCATTAGATTCCTTTTGGGAAGGAAGCCTGACTCTATTTAAAAGTGAAACATACTATACAATATAATAAGTGTGTGATTGCCTTTAAGCTTTATATATTTCTAAACCATATTTAGGATGGCATTTTGTTTTATGCTTTACTATTAACCCCACAGCTTTTTATGAGTATTTTTGCTATCTCGAGGTCGACTCGACTACAAAGACATTTGTCTGAAGACAAGCAGCAGGCTTTGTTTCGGCCATGTCAAGGGGCCTCTTCAGTGCTAATTTGCTGATGATTGGTTTTAAAAATTGGATGGATATGTACAAGCGTGTAGGTGAATTCGAACTTGGGAATTTCAGGAGCACTCTTCGCAACAATTTTTCTTGTTTAACTCGAGAATATGGTTATGAGACCTGCCATGGTTTTGATTTAATTTTATTTGAGTCTAAAATACCTCAATTTTGTATGGTAGGACTGGAACTGGTCTTGGGCTTTTCCCCAGGTGTATTCCTGCCGCCTCCGGAGCACGCTGCCCCCACCTGATCCGCAGCAGCTCACAACAAAAGAGGTAGCAAATGCCTGTGAGCATTTTTCGCTGCCTTTTTCTTCTGGCTTTCTTCTTTCTTTCATCATCATCATCTTCATCATCGGCAGCAACATGCCAGCAGCATACATATTTGTATACAGCTCGATGAGTATATATATTTGTACGACTGCCTGTGTGCCGTGTATCTGTATCTGTATATCTGTGCCTGTCTTGTGTTGCCCGTTTTGGTAGCATTTTTCAAGAATTGCTAATTCTCAACAATTCCCCGAGGTTCGTTGAACTCATCATAAACACACACAACACACCGACACACACATTTTATTTACGCTTCTCGGTGCGCGTATACTGCTTGCTGATTCTTGGCCCGATGTGTGGCGGTGACGGCTAAAATGCGGAGAAAGCACTTGTGTATTTGTGTGTTTTAATGCACTGGCCAAAAGGAAATATAAAGAGAAAAAATAAAAATAAAAATGCGAGGGCCGGCCCACAAGTATTAGCATAATGAGCGGCTCTCGTCAGTTCTTTTGGCATTCCATACACTTTCGTTAGCTTTGAGAATTTCCGAATTTTAGTGTAGTCATCGAAAGGCAGTATAGTCGGTTTTTGGTAGGTGAAATTACAGCTTTCTTTTGCATATTGTCAATTTTTTTTTGTAATTACCAAAAGCTATTATCACTTTCCTAGCAGATTTACTAAATACTTTGTTTAATGTTTTAAAATTTAAGTGTCATTAAAAATGAAAGCCTCAGGTGATGTTTACTATGTTTCATTATAGCTGGACAAGGAATAACTTTCTATTTGCTAAGAATCTGTAATTACGTTAATTATTTTCTTGTCAAAATAGAAATTGTCATAATCGTTGTAATCTATTGTGTCATAACGTGAGCTATAATTTATAAATCTTTAATAAGTTTAGTGCGTAATGAACTATAATCCTATGTGTAAATATTTTAAGAACTTAATTATAAATAATAATATCACAAAGTCATATTTATCATACTAAAAGGGGCTCACCCCACAACTGAATCACTACATATTTCATTGGTAAATCAGCGCTTTTGGGATTGGCAGGCATAGATGCTTATCGATATATGCAATGAGCTGACTCCACTGACACACTTTTCTACATCCGATTGAATCATTTTCATTTTGTAAAGGCAAAGTTTACAAGCCAAAGTTGATATGCCTGTGAACTTGGTAATAAAATAAATTTACAAGATTTAATATTCAAAATGTTAATTAACCATTGTTAATTTTACTTCTTGTGGAGTAAAATCTTTAAAAAGGCATTTGAATACACTTTATATTGAGAAAACCCAATTGCGTTTAGGACCAGTTTGACTTGCGGTTAACTTTGACTGAGAGTTATGTTTTGTCAATTTATCTCATTTTCTTCCTGTGTGAACGTGTGAATAACGATCTCGACAAGTCTGCAGTGATTGGAACCGCCCTCGCACATTCGTTGGCGGAGAGTACTCTACTCCCCATAAACATAGCATTGCTTACAAATATGCACGCGTGCAAACGGTAATCAATGTTTAGGTTTACGGGTTTGTACATATGTAGTGTAGAGTGAGTGCCGGGCACGAAGAACCCGAAGAGAAGAGAAGACCCACAGAGAACCGGGAAGAATTGTACCTGCTTACAGAGCCACATAACATACTTACATACAGGCATACTCACACACATTAGGCCGCCGCTGCCGCCGCCGCCGACGTTCCCTTTTTTTATGGCCAAAACTGGATTCCATTTGGCTCTTGGCTTAGAATGTGAACTTTGAAGAGTTGGGGCCGCGCCCGGCAATTTTACATACAAATGTGTTTTTAAAGCGTAATTACATGCACTTCTTTATCGCAGAGAGACAGACAGACTGACTGACAGACAGTCGCTCGAATATGTATAGTTATCCGCGTGCATATTTGCCACAGAATGTCGGGCCGGGGCGGCCGCCTTTAAAATGGGTCAGCAATTTATTGCCGTAGATTGTCGGGCGGCGACAATTAAGCAGCGAATCCAGTCCAAAAAATCTGGCACATTCGGGATTACATCATCGTTGGTTCTTTTTTGAAGTCTAAAAACAAATCTGGATGTTCTTTTCTGTTTGTTTTTTCCACACCATTTATATTCTTTTATTTTTGGCGGCAAATAGAAAACACGATAACTTGTTCCCAGCGACTCCATTTGACTTATTTGTGCTGCACTCTAAGTGATTTTCAAGGTCTTTGCAGTGCTCATCGCAGCATCGAAGCACTTTATTATAATTAATTACACTTTACACACTCCACTCCACTCCAAGCACGGTTTAATTAAAATTTGTGGCAACAATTTATCAAACACTTGCGCCAACAACTCGACTAACAACTTTAATCGGACCAGAGAGGGGGGCGATGACCGCTGACTGTTATCGATAGGTCCTTCAGGATATTAAGCTTGCGATATTTGCAGATAGGGGCGGTATTTTTGAAAATAACTTGAATTGATTTATACGTTATAAAAGAAATTTATAGCCGCAAAAGGTAATTCTTATCACCCCCATTTTTTATACATATATACGTTGTACCCCACCTAGGTAAAAAAATACAAAATTCCCATCACTGATTTGCAAGTCCCCCGAAATAATGACTTAACAGTTGATAACTTCAATACTGTTCTCGTTCTCTCTACTGATTGCCAAGCCCAACAACAATTATTTCAAGGGTACCGAATCGCCGAAGTCGTGGTCGGACGGTAAAATGTCTTCTGATAAGATTGACAACAAAAATATATTGCATAGCCCTCGCTCGTCCCATAGAAGAGGCCACATGCATGGCAGTGTCCAGCAGTCCGATCTGCGCTATATGTATTGCTCCAAACCGAAGCCGAAACCAAATCAAATCAAATCAGTTTTTATATATAAGCACTTATATAACTTTTGAGCTATCTGCATGCCTCGTGTACCTGTTGCGTTTTTGGGCGTACGATTCTCGTGTGATTTTGCCATAGGTCGTATATATGTAGGTCTATTGCCAATTGTACTTTTGTTTTTTGTTTAATTATATAAGCGTGCTATCGCCGTGCAACACGACTATGACTATGAATGACTTTTGTACATTAACTAATTGCCGAACCATTTGTTTGTTTCCATTTTTTGTTTTTTTACAGGAATCCTTGAAAATCAGCCCCGATCACGATATGCACGACTGGCTGTTCGATCGCGACGTCAAGGATCCCACCGTCATACTCAACGACAAGCTCATCTCGGATGCCCTGCTCAATGGCACACAGCCGATCAAGACCGAGCACTCCTACAGTCTCAACAGCGACGTTGATTCCCTGCCCGATTCTCCAAAAAGCCTGCAGGCCAAGATCGAGGGTATGTGTTTGAAAAATTAGAGATATGTAGATAGATAGATGAAAGATAGAGATAGAATCCAAAGCTGATACACCAATCATTCGTTCTCCGTTCACTATTAGAGAAAAAAGTGTAAATATTATTACTTGTATATTATTCCCTAAAGTATTGCAAGTCAATAATTATTGTGTTCGGGGTAAAGTCTCGAACTCTGCTGCAAATTTGAAATTCAAAAGAATTGCTGACCGAATCGATACGTTTACCGATTAGTTTTGAATTCTCTTAAATTCCAAAATACTATATCTAGGATCCTACTTTGAAATATGTATAGCTCACTTCTGGTTACTACTCTTTCTGAGTGGGTACACAGTTAGTCTCCTCTGCATATTTAGAATTCCACCGATTGTCAACTGAAACGAAACGATTTATCGATAACTTTTGCAATTGCATCCAGACCTGATGGAGGCTGACTCTTTTTTTAATAGAGGCCCCCCGAAAAGCAATCCAAACACAGTTGGCAGTTGGTTTTAATTTAGGCCATGTACATAGAGAAAACAAACCGCTGACAAGAATAACAGTTGAAAAAAAATAAAAAACAGTTTCTGGTCCGCTCTGTTCTGTTCTGTTTTTTAGTGTCGCGGTAGCATTTAGCAATTTAACGCAGTACTCGTGCATGAAGTTCTGTACTTTGACGCGATATCAGTTGTTCATATGTATGAGAGCGCAAACTGTGTATAATTGCTTCTCTTTTTTTATTTTTCGAGCCGTTATTATTTGTAATTTTATGGAAACTGTACGACAACTGTGTAAATAAAATTAAAACGAATTTTTCGTGTAGTGGGTGTAGGTAGGGGTGCCAGTTGTGAGGTGGGCAGAGAATTTTGCCAGAAAAAAAAAATGTATAAAAAACTGAAACAACAGAATATCAAAGGCAAACACAAGTGCAACCCGGGCCACTGACGCGTGCGCCAAGGAAAGTGATCCACAGAATGTGTGTTTGCACAGTTACAGACTGAGACTACTTAGAACTCGAGTTCTTGCATAATAACATACATAATAATAATGTGGGTTAGACGCAATAATATTTGCTAGGCATATATGCGCACATACTGTTCTATTTGATGCCAAAAAAAAGAGAAAATAATTTAGATGGGTGCAAATACAGACTCGTGAGCTAATTATTTTATTCGGAAAATAACCGCGATTAACTAATACCAAATTAAACCGATTTTAACCGCATTTAGCAGAGGCAAACTAATTGAAGAAGATAATCGAGAAAGTAATTCAACTGGAAGTCAACGGCTTTTGGATAAATACAAGAAAGACAAACATGGCGCTGATGACGATCCTTGCAACACTAGAAACAACTGTAATCCCAAGCTTATTGCTTGTCCCTGGAAAGATATTGATCTTTTATTGCTTTTGACATAAAGTAGCGGTTTGCTTTATTGTTTAAATCAAGCCCGCTTGACCTTTAGCCCGCAAGAAACTTTTCCGATTTATTAAAAAGTTGTTAAGCCTTCTTAAAGCCATTAAAAACCCTAATGCACAGTAATAAAGTTGGAACCACGCGCACCTTTTATTTATATTTTTTAAGGCCCATAAATTCTAGCATAGGTTATTTTTTGTATATAATAATAAAAATAATCATTCCTGTGTGTAAGATCAATACCGTTAACAGTTCCGGAATCGTCTCTTGAGTACGAAAAGGTAGTAAATAGCTACAAGAAACCAATTTTATTGTTATTACATCATAAATATGAAGAATTAGTATTGAAAATCTCTACCTCAGTATGAAACTAAATATTTTAGCTGTTTTATGGTTAATTAGCCTTTTTGTAATGAATCTGCCATAATTTTATTGATTATTTCTGCATATTTTTTGTAATAATATGGAAATCAAAAATCGTTTGAGTTTCAAAATAGTTTTCTTTTTAAAAATGTCTAATTGAGATTTATCTTTGGCTCTCCACAGACATGGACGACGAGTGCTATCCCGCCATTTCACTGAAGACGGCCACCAGCGGGCGCGCGACCATCGACCCCAAGTGCCTCACCCTCCACGTCCCGCCCACACATGCCACAGCCAGCAGCCTGAGCCGGCTGAGCAGCAATCCCGCCCTGAACGCCTCCGTCTCCGTCGCAGAGTTGACGCGATCCGGACTGCAGAGCCTGCAGGCGCAACAGTCGCACGGACACGGCTCCAGTTCCGGCCACGTAGTGGTGGCCTCCCTGGAGCACTTTCAACTACCTCAGCACCTGTACGACAACGACTGCAGCTCGTCGGTGTCGTCGCTGCGGGACGGCAGCATGTCGCCGGACATCTGCTCGGACATCGAGATCGACGAGGCGGCCATCAAGGATGAGCCCATGTCGCCGGACTCTAGCTGCCCCGCCAGTCCCACATCGCAAGCGAGCAGCTCGCAGCACCAGCACCAGCTCAGCCTTAACCTGGCCCACCTGCAGACGGAAATGCTATTCGAGCAGAAGGTAAGAAGACCGAGGCGATCTCTATAATTTAATTAAAAGAAATATTGCGAACTTTTGTATTGACGAACTTTTTGTATTTATCCCTTAGCACGGTGGTCTCCTGCTGACCGCCAGCAGCAACAACAGCAACAGCCTCATCAAGTCCCAGCAGCGGCAGCAGCAGCATCTCCTCGGGCAGGGCGACCTGCTGATGACCAAAATGGAGATCAAGAGCGAGAAACAAAATACCGGCAACAGCAGCAACAGCAGCAGCAGCAGCAGCAGTGCCAGCAGCAGCTCGGGGAAGTCCCATGGCCATGGCTATGGTATCCCGCTGACGCCACCCTCCTCCCTGCCCAGCGACGACTCCGAAGGTAACTTGACACCGGAACACTTGTTTTCGCCACTGTCGCCCAACGCTTCCGTTTCTATATCCGTGGCCAATGCAGCCGGCGGCGAGTCATCCGTGCGAGTCAGCCGCAACGCTGCCGGCATCACGCGCTCCGCCAGCGCATCCACATCCGGATCCAGCTCCAGCACAACAACGACACGGCAGCCGATCCACACGCCGCTGATTAGCTCACAGCCGGTAAGTTTTATCAGTATACCATTAACATTAACAGATGTGAAAAAGCAAACATATTTTTATACATGTTCCGGGGAAAAGAATTATGTAGATATAGAAATGTTAAAGAGAATTTGCGAAAATGTTAAATTAAAAGACCGTAAACTTTGCAGTACTAAAAATAGCACCAGCATCTAAAATATAAGGCTTCTAATCGAATGAGCGACGGACTTAGGGTGAAATCGTTCCAGATTTATAATACAAGTTCAAAATATAATTTAAAATATTTTATTTGTAAAATTTTATTTGTTTTAATGAGCATAAAAATTCAAAGGGAGTAAGTGATAGCAGTGTCACGGTCGCCAATCCGTTTTTTTTTTTTGTTATGTTACTATAAAATCTCAAAAATATTTTAATATTATTCATAAAATACAATATTTACGACCGCTTCTTAATTTTTGAATTTAAAAATTCGTAGTAAAAAGTTATTATTTATTTAATCTTAAAGCTGATAAAAATGGTTTTCTCTTGAAACCGAATAGGAATGATTTATGTTCTAATGCAATGCTATTTCACAAGATTATTTTGCAAGTAATTATTCATAATCTAATATTAACAATTCTCTACAATTCACAGAAGGGCTCCACGGGCACTCTATTGCTGACGGAGGAGGAGAAACGCACTTTGCTGGCCGAAGGCTATCCGATACCGCAGAAGCTTCCACTAACCAAAGCCGAGGAGAAATCGCTCAAGAAAATTCGGCGTAAAATCAAGAATAAAGTAGGTTCTCTTTGAAGATAATCACCCCAAAGAAATTGAATGTACTAATGTACAAATTCTTGAATTTACAGATCTCTGCTCAGGAAAGCCGGCGCAAGAAGAAGGAGTACATGGACCAGCTGGAGAGGCGCGTCGAGATACTGGTCACCGAGAACCATGACTACAAGAAACGCGTCGAGGGGCTGGAGGAGACCAATGCCAATCTACTTAGTCAGCTGCACAAACTGCAGGCCCTAGTTAGCAAGCACAATGTGAAAAAGTCCTAAGGCCCTTAGGTTTCTGGTTTCAGGAACTTGAGGTTCTACTTTGCTCCCCGCCTTCCCGAGATATTTGTAGACTTTAACAGCAGTTTTTCGTTCGGTTTAAATCAGTCCTCCTGGCGTTCCATGCGTGTGGGAGTCTTTCTATTTTAAGAATTTATGCAAAGACGTCACGATGATGAGGAAATTTTAAAGAAGAGTTTTTTGTAATCGGCTTTTTGGTTAGCACAAAGCGGTAAACATTCCCCTTCCTCCTACACTCCAACGCCCCTGCCCCTCCACTAAAATCAATATATATATTCCGCAAGATTTAGCTTGTATATTTAATGTGTATGTATGTCCTAGCTACTACTTGTAGAACCTATATTATATATTATAGCTATATGTATATTAGTCATGCATTCCTGTTATATAAACATTGATCTAGGCTGCAACTACAACAACAATTACAATTACAACTACATTTAAAATCGAGAAGCTCAAAAAGCAGAAGCAGCCAATCCAGAGAAAGCGTCTAAAGAGAAGCTAAATAACAATAATTGTAATGAAAAAAAGCGAAAACAACAGACCAAAAAACGAAAAACACAGAAAAAAACAGCAAACAGTAGCAAAGAAAAGTTTAAAAAAAAGAACGGAAGAAAATATTAAAATGTGGCATGCTGAGATGCTCAATTGAATATCCAAGAGCGCAGCCACAATGAAGTACATTATGTTTTAATAATGATTGAATGATTGATTTGAACGAAAGAAAGAAAGACGACTCTCGGAGCCTAATCTCTGTGCTTTGTCTTTGGCATATGACTCTTGTTCCTTTAAACGATATTTCTCAACAACAAAACGAAAGCCACTATTTGAGCTGAATGAAAAAGTAAATAAATACCTAAACAATTCCATACTATAGCTCTATTTAGGAATGATTTTACATAACGAACTATATATCAGCATATAAGTTTCACTTCGTTATTTTACCGGCAGGCCTCAGATCGAAAAGCACGAATTTATTAACCAGAATTCGCCTTCCGTTTCTCCACCTGTTGCGTCTGCCTGCGCTGGCGAATTATTTAAACAATTTCCGAGCCAATTATTAAAATGAATTATATATTGTTTGTTAAGTTTTATATTATAAGACACGGCGGCTGCACACACGAACCGGAAAAAAATAATAATTCAATCAATGATTTCTTGTTTTTTATGTTTTTGCTTTTGATTTTTACGTTTTTAGTGCAATTTTTTCGGGCATTAAACAATTCAATTTTCATCGCAGCGTTCAATGAATGAGTCAATCTAGTTTAAATTTTAGTTGAATTTATTATAAACAAAATTACTTAAACGAAATTTGTAAGCGTAACACGATGATTTCTTATACATAAAATACAATCTAATTTAGCTATTTTTATTATGTGTGTCTGTATGTATGTGTATAAATCAAGCGGACGAAGTTGTGCAATTGTTAGTAAAATTATTAAAAAACAAAACGAAACTTTAGAGAAAATGTACGAAATCGTTAAAAAAGTAAACGCTTGTGTGCAATGACAAACATTTTTATTATAAAGTGCGTTAAACAAACAAATAAAAAAATAAAAAAACGAAACATGGAAAGTAAATAAATACATTATTATATATTTATATATATATACAAGTATAAATAATGTACGACTATATACTATTTTTTGGCTATAGCATTTTTAACGCATATATATATATTGTATGTTAAAAGTTGAAATTGAAATTGAGAAAAAACCAGAAAAACCAGAAAATACATCAAAAAAATTGTAAAACTTTTGACTATTGGTTGCTGTAATTTTTGGCAAAGGTAAAAGTGCAATTCCAAATAAAATTCATACGAACCATAACAACAGCAGCAAAATGCGAATCGTTTTATTTCCCCAGCCTTAAATAATAGTGATCCCTTTTCAGGAATAAACTATATTTAAAAACAAGTACGAAAGCTGCAGTCGAGTGTGGTCGACTGAGAGGTACCCATTACCCCTATGGGCTAAAAGACAAATCCTTTTTTAAGACCCTTCAAAACAATCGACTTAAAAAATAAGGGTTCTGCAAAAGGAATAAAAAAAAGTTTCAATTTGCATCGTCCCAGTTCGAGACTCTACTACCATCTCAGCCAGGTCGAAGTGCGAGTGCGAGCGGAATGGAGACAGAAGAACTTTACTCCCATGTGTATGATCCGACTTTAGTCAAATTAAGATTAGAGCCCGTCTGAATATGTTGAAAAGGCGGATAATCTGGGAATAACTTTTAATAGGACTTTAACATGGAATGACCAAGTAAATAAAATATCTGGTACAATATGCGGACTGATGAGGCAACTTAAAGTAACGAAAGCGTTTCTGCCGGCAAGAACAAGATATTTGCTAGCAACATTATTCCTAATACCAACACTGGACATATAGTATAGAGATATTTGGAAATACTGATATGGTCAGTCAACAAAAGATAAAAGTATCGTTTAATAATATAGGACGATTTGATCATGTTACCGTTTATACAAACAAGCTACTTAACATGCATAATAAAAGCTTGATTCAATTTAAAATATTAAAGCTTGCAAAAGCTTGCACAAAGTTATATTAACCAAGCAACCAGCATACCTATTTGGTTTATTCATCTTTGCATCGTCTAGACGAACAAACAACCTAAAGAATATTAAATGCAAACTTGAGAGTTCAAAAAAGCATTTCTACTACAGCGCTGGAATAATCCACAAGCAACCATAGATAGGGGATGCTTCAACGTACATTTGTGTATACAAATTATGTTGGGGACGCTCTTAGTTTAGTCACAATCAATCTTTAAAGTTTAGCCTAATTCCCGATCTGTACAAATTTTTGTTTTATTTATATTTCACGCATAAATGTATTCAAAGTGTGCAAAGGGTCGACATATATAGTATGTATTTACGCTAAGCACAATTTAACAACAAAATGTAGCTTCACAGACCACTGTACCGCGACGATCACACAGACAGGCGCTTGGATTTTGTGTATTCATAATTTGCCAGTGTGCGTGTTTGCTACGCATTTTGTATGGGAATTAGGCTAAACTTCAAAGATGGATTGCGCCTAAACATAATTTGTATACCCAAATGTACGTTGAAGCATCCCCTATCTATGGTTTAAATAAAAATTAAAAACTTTAATAAAATAAAAAAAAGTATACATATATATTCTTGATCAGCATCACCAGCCGAGTCGATCTAGCCATGTCCGTCTGTCTGTCTGTCCGTCTGTCGGTCTCTACGCGAACTAGTCTCTCAGTTTTTGAGCTATCGAGCTGAAATTTTTAGCATAGTCGTATTTCTTTAGCACGCAGTATATATGTCGGAACGACCGAAATCGGACTACTATATCCTATAGCTGCCATAGGAATGATGGCGAAATTAATGTAAAAAAATTTTAACTTCTCTGTTTTTCAGCGTATTTCTATAAATTTTGGAATATATCAGTTTTTTATGCTTCTAGAATTACGGTTTTAATTTCATTAAGATCGGACTACTATATCATATAGCTGCCATAGAAGTGATCGTTTGATTTATATGAAAATGTAAAATTCTACATGTAAAATGTAAAATTTACAAAATTCGATATTTTTTCAACATAACTAAAATAGTTCGATTTTCAATGATCCAATTGCAGACTGCAAGGGTATACCAACTTCGGTTTACCGAAGTTAGCTTTCTGTCTCGTTTTACATTAATTTCGCCATCATTCCTATGGCAGCTATAAGATATAGTAGTCCGATTTCGTCCGTTCTGACATATATACTGCGTGGCAAAGAAATAAGACTATGCTGAAAATTTCAGCTCGATAGCTGAAAAACTGAGAGACTAGTTCGCGTAGAAACCGACAGACGGACAGACAGACAGACGAACAGACAGACATACGGACAGACAGACGGACATGGCTAGATCGACTCGGCTGGTGATGCTGATCAAGAATATATGTACTTTATGGGGTCGGAGATGCCTACTTCACTGCGTTGCAAATATCATGGCAAAATTATAATACCCTCTGCAAGGGTATAATAATGCCCTATCTATAAATTTGTTGAACCCTAACTTTGGGTATATCCTAAACGCTCTGCTTGAATTTATTCCAGGTTATGGATAACCAGGGTCGCCCCCTGAAGTATACGCTGGAAATCAAGGAAACCAATGATTTAGGAAGTGAGTAGAAACACCACCCTCCGCCGGAGGACACTTTATTAACATTACAATTCGTTCCATTAACAGCTATATGTCTGAGAGGATCTTCGATAAACCGATGCGGGCCATGCAGAGCCTAGAAGTAGTGATGGCCACTCCATGCCACAGCAAGGCCATTCGGTCGGTTGACTGAAACTGTGTACTAATTTTTGATGAGATGTATCTGAATAAAAAATTAGTCTATAACCCTGAAGCCGACAAGGCCGTTGGGTTTGTCGATCTTGGTGATAGGCTGTCTGAAAAAGACGACTATACATCACCTGCCACTTTAATGTTAGCATTCCTAGCTCGTGGACTACAAATGGATTATAAGATTTTGATTGGCCGTATTTCAAATTATAATCAAGGCAATGTGATTGCGAACGCAGTTGAAAAAGCACTTTCGGCATGCGAAAATGCCGGGCTTAAAGTGCGCAGCTTAGTCTGCGATCAAAATAGTTGTAACAGACAAGCCTTTCAAATTGCGCATGAAAAATCTGATATTTTCCATAAAACAAGTCGCATGAGAGTTATTTTTGATTATGTACACTTGTTTAAAAGTGCACGAAATAATTTAATGTTACACGATTTTCAAATTGGCACAGGGACCGCTTCATGGGATATTGTTAGCAAGTTTTTCCATGATGATTTGAAGCGTACTGTTCAAATGGCTCCTAAACTTATGGAAAAACATTTTAATCCTGTTAAATAAAATAAAAAATAAAACATTGAGAGGAAAATTAGTGTAATTTTTTTTTTTGGCATTATCTTGAAAACGAAATATTGCCCAAAATCACTCTTAGCTATGAGCTATAACTTTAGCTTTTTACCAAAATATGATAAAATCTTTGTATATGTTTCTTTCACTTTAAAGCCATAAGAATGTCGCAAAAACCCTGTCTTTAATCCTAGTATCGAACAGTAATAATTGTTTCGTTCTTTTGAGCAGGCATTTTGTTTTTTGGGCATACAAAAAGCATTTTACAAATTTGAAATAAGCGAGTCTGGGAACTTGTATGTATTCAAAATGTAGCTCCTCCTAATTGGCCGGCTCAAGGGGCTGCTCCTGCTCGTTGGGTTGCTCCTGTTCCACCGGCTGCTCCTGTTCGATCGGCTGCTCGTTGTCCGGCTGCTGGTTTGGTAGCTCGTTGACCAGCTCCTGGTTTTGTTGAGTGTTGGGCTTCTCCTGCCCGTTGGGCGCCCGGTTAGAGCTGGACCTCTTCATTACATCCATTAAAGCACGCTGCAGTATACGCTGCTCTTCAACGGGCCAGTCTCGGGTTAGCAAACGGGCAATGGCTCGCCTTTGATCCCTGTTAATGCCACAGATGCCCTGAGGTGGATGATCACCTGGACCTCCGCGTAGGGGACCTCCCTGTTGGGGTCCACCGTGTTGGATACCGCGATTTTGAACGCCTCCTCGATGTTGAGAGTTGAGATTTCCGCGGCCCCGCCAATTGCCGCGGAAATTTGGGCGTCCTCGGAATCCTCCGCGAAAGCCTCTTTGAAACTTTCCACGAAAGCCCCTGTTGGAACCGCGTGAATTACGCCCGCTGTAGTAGTTTACTAAAAATCTCAAAGAGTCGATATTTCCCCTAAATTCAAAAAAACAGTTAATTTCAACATGACAGTTCTAAGTAACTTAAAGGACAATGATTACGGATCATGAATTTTGAAATCAGCGATACATCGATATTCAAAAAAATAAATCGATACTAATGCAAAAAAACAACAAAAACATCGATGTATCGATATTAGTGTCGATACTTTTACAGCTCTGATCAGGGGTTTTTCCCCTAGATTTAGGGGGTTTTTGACGTCCTAGGGGGAATTTTAGGGCGAAGAATTTTTACAAAGTTTTGCGTTTTTTTTCGGAACTGATTGATTTAAATATTTTTTGAACAAATCTCGTTTTTTAATATCAATATTGCCTAGCCCAGAAATCACCTAAAATGGCGAAAATATCAAACTAAATACTGCACACGATTTTCCTATAGCCTAGTACGCAGACAGTGAAATACAATTCGCATACACGTAGACTTGTAGTTTCGTTTTGGAATAGCTAATTTGCGCACAATGACCACCAACGCCGTCGCCCAGATTCTCTCGACCGCACAACCGCCTCTTTTTCTCCCTATTACTTCTCGAGCTCGGCAATGAAGGAGTTGCCTAGCCAGACACTGCTCTAAGCAACAGCGGGCGGTGGCCGTCGCCTCTGACCCCATCATCTCAGTCATCGAGCGTGACATCTCATAGTGCTCATCAAAGTCATAACCAAATATGACATCGAGGGACCTATTTCCCTCCAGGCCTTTATTTATGCAAATGTTTAATATTGCCCAAATTCCTTATCATTGAATTGGCCTCTACCAATTTAATTATTATAACTTTATCTGCTCTTCTAAACGCCTGGACTGGGCTTTTGAATACATTATTGTGTTTGGCGGGATCTATATTTTTGAATTGTGTGAAGAAACAGTAAGAGAGAGTGAGAGACCAATAGTCGAGAACGACCGTTTTATTAAATTTTTTATTCTGTTCCTCACCCCGCTCTAGAAATACCAAAAGTCTTCCTTCGCGCCACCTGGTATTTTTCTGGTATGTTTCTGGAATTTCGTTCGTTCGTCTGCGTACCGGCCTTTAAAACAGCTCTGCCAAACACCGTTTCTCGACTATTGACCTCTCGCTCTTTCTCACTGCTTAGGAACACTTTTCGCGTGTCTGAGTACGAAGCTTAAGGGGGAAGACTGGATTTTTTAGGAGGAAATATCGACTATTTGAGATTTTTTAGGGGGAAAGCAAAATTTGTCATCTGGTAACACTGTCAAAAGTAGTACAACGCAGATAATTTCAGGCCGTAATAAACTAAATTTACGTGTTAAATATACATTTTAAAGATGGGAAAGAAAAACAGTAAGTGGCACAGGTACATGGCTAAATATATAAACGATAAAAATATCACATTGCAACCGCAGAGTATAAGCAAGAAGAGCCAAAGCCAGCGGCCGCTGCACCTCCGCCCGCACCACAGCAGCAGCAGCCACAACAACCACAACAGCAACAACAACCGCAGAGTAAGTGCATTGAAATGCAAAAAATACATATGTACATGCATACAGATAACATGAGTATGTATGTGTGTAGCTTTAAAGCCTTCCAGAAGATTCTTATTTACCGGGGAATCACCACATTCGAAATTGAAATCACCAACACTTGTGCATTTGTGCAAAAAAACCTGTTGTGAAATCTCATTGGTACACATCATCTCTTATCACTGTGATCAGAATCTCTGTAGATGATATTTTTAGTTCTATAGATATATTCTATTATTACAAGATCTCACAATTCTTGACCTTAAAACTTCATTACTGCATTTTAATATAACTCTTATCCCAACCACAGGCTCCAGCTCTGGTACTTCTGTCTCTTCGGGTGGATGGCAGAGGCAAGGTGGCCAGCAGCAGCAGAGGCCCCAAGGAGGCCAAGGATGGGGAGGACAGGGAGGTCAGCAACAGCGTGGGCCACCTCAGCAGCAGCAGCAACGTCCCCAAGCACAGCAAGGACAACAAGGAGGCTACCAGTCACGGGGACCACCTCAGCAGCAGCAAGGACAACAAGGCGGCTACCAGCAGCAGCAGCAACGTCCCCAAGCACAGCAAGGACAACAAGGAGGCTACCAGTCACGGGGACCACCTCAGCAGCAGCAAGGACAACAAGGCGGCTACCAGTCACGGGGACCACCTCAGCAAGGACAACAAGGCGGCTACCAGTCACGGGGACCACCTCAGCAAGGACAACAAGGCGGCTACCAGTCACGGGGACCACCTCAGCAAGGACAACAAGGCGGCTACCAGTCACGGGGACCACCTCAGCAGCAGCAAGGACAACAAGGCGGCTACCAGTCACGGGGACCACCTCAGCAACAACAGGGTTCCTATCAATCTCGTGGACCGCCCCAAAGATCTCAAGCCGGTGCAGGTGCTTTGCCACCGCAGCCTGTGGGCAGCCTCAAGCGGGGCACAATCGGCAGACCCGGTCAGGTGGCCGTTAACTATCTGGACATAAACATGGAGAAAATGCCGCCTAAGGCCTTCCACTACGATGTCAAGATTCAACCAGAGCGGCCCAAGAAGTTCTTCAGGCAGGCTTTTGAGCAATTCCGCGTCAATCAATTGGGCGGAGCTATTGTCGCCTTTGATGGCCGAGCCTCCTGCTACTCGGTGGACAAACTGAATCTTGCAATGAATGATGCTGAAGTGACTGTAAGTGACAATTTTAAAATTAAACCAAATTAGGATGTTAGGAACTCTCACTCTTCTCAATGCATTTACTTTTCATCAGAACCAACTGAAGTATGACTCGTTTTTAACTATTTTTTCTTAGCCGAAAACTTATCTGGCCGGTAAACTTTATCAGGGAGGTTAAAAACTGGCCTATTCTCAGTTAAAAATATAATGCCCTATCTATAAATTTGTTGAACCCTAACTTTGGGTATATCCTAAACGCTCTGCTTGAATTTCTTCCAGGTAATGGATAACCAGGGTCGCACCCTGAAGTATACGCTGGAAATCAAGGAAACCATTGATTTAGAAGTCGATCTGAACTCGTTAAGAAAGTGAGTAGAAACACCACCCTCCGCCGGAGGACACTTTATTAACATTACAATTCGTTCCATTAACAGCTATATGTCTGAGAGGATCTTCGATAAACCGATGCGGGCCATGCAGTGCCTAGAAGTAGTGATGGCCACTCCATGCCACAGCAAGGCCATTCGGTCGGGACGGTCCTTCTTCAAGATGTCCGAGCCGGGCCAACGTCGGGAGCTGGAAGATGGCTACGAGGCTCTCGTTGGTCTCTATCAGGCCTTCATGCTGGGCGATCGTCCCTTTTTGAATGTCGACATATCGCACAAGTCCTTCCCGATTGCCATGTCGGTGATCGAGTATCTGGAGAAATACGGCCTAAGGTCGAAAATAACAAGGGACACTAATTTGAGTAATTCGAGTCGCACCATCGAGCCGTTCTTGAAAGGCATCAATATCATTTACACGGCACCGAAATCCTTCGGTTCGACGCCGCGCTTATACAAAGTAAATGGACTCTCGCAGTTTCCGGCCAACAGGCAGACGTTCGAGCTAGAGGGCAAGACCATGACGATTCTAGACTATTTCAAGGAACGTAACTACGCGCTGCAGTTTCCGCAGCTTCCATGCCTGCACGTTGGACCTGCCGCCAAGAATATCATGCTGCCCATGGAACTCTGTACCATTGAGGGCGGCCAGCCATTGAATGTGAGTTGTTTGTTCGATTTTGAAGCATTTATTTATTTAATTTTGTTGCAGCGCAAGGATGGGGCTACTCAGGTGGCCAACATGATTAAGTTTGCCGCCACATCGACTAACGAGCGAAAGGCGAAGATCATAAACCTGCTGAAATTCTTCCAGCACAACCTCGATCCGACCATCAGCCGCTTTGGCATTCGCATCGCCAACGACTTCATTGTTGTGTCCACCCGAACCCTCAATCCGCCACAGGTTGAATATCAGGGCAACAAGTGGTGTGCGGTTAGGAACGGATCGTGGCGCATGGACAATATGCGGTTCCTGGAGCCCAAGCCCAAGGCGCACAATTGGGCCATACTGTACTTCGATCCGCAGTACGGTCGCAAGATGCACTACAACCAGGTGAGCGATTTTGAGCGCCAAGTGCTCTCCCAAGCCAGGATAGTGAATCTGAGTTTGGGCGAGAAGGCCGTCATCAGGCCCTTCAAGGAGGAACGTAACTTGGACGATTGCTTCAGAGATCTCAAGAAGGACCAGTGCGATCTGGTCTTTGTGATCATTCCGATGAACGGTGCCTCCTACGATACAATAAAGCAGAAAGCCGAACTCCAGCACGGCATCTTGACGCAGTGCATCAAGCAGTTTACCGTGGAGCGCAAGCTCAATCCCCAGACAATTGGCAACATCTTGCTGAAGGTCAACTCAAAGCTGAATGGCGTTAATCACAAGCTAAAGGACGATCCCCACCTGCCAATGCTCAAGAATGCCATGTTCTTGGGCGCCGATGTGACTCATCCCTCGCCCGATCAACGCGAAATACCCAGCGTGGTGGGCGTGGCTGCCTCGCACGATAAATACGGTGCCGCCTACAATATGCAGTATCGCTTGCAGCGCGGTGCCCTCGAGGAGATCGAGGACATGGAGTCCATAACTTTGGAGCATTTGCGAGTATATTACCAGTACTGCAAATCGTATCCGGAGCACATTCTCTACTATCGTGATGGTGTGAGCGATGGACAATTTCCAAAAATTAAAAACGACGAATTGAGGGGCGTAAAAGCAGCCTGCGCCAAGGTGAGTTTAGGTTTGGGCAGGACACTTTCCTACAAACCAAATCTTTACAATAAGTTATCAAGATCTTGGAGCAACCTTGAAACCAGAGCCAGAGCTCAATAGGCTCCGCTTCCAAGGCTAATCGGAAACTCAACAGGTTTTTTTTTGGTTTCTCAATTGCAATCGGAGAGAAAAAATACGAAGCTCTCTCTGAGTGAAACTTGTGAGCTGTTGTGGCTGCTTTGCTTGTACATTGCATTCAAAGCGTGGAAGAAGAACCTGTCTTTTTGTTTCTCAATTGCAATCGGAGAGACAAAATACGAAGCTCTCTCTCTGAGTGATACTTGTGAGCTGTTGTTGCTGCTTTGCTTGTACATTGCAATCAAAGCGAGGATGAGAGAACGAGTGAGAGATAGGGCACACATATGCATAAATGTGGTAAAGGTCTTTTCAAGAAAGAGCGCATAGATATAGATCCGTACTTCGATTATCTTTTTTTTTCCTTCTCTTGCGAGCTCTGTAACTATCATATGAATGTTGTTTTATTAGGAATTTTGTCAAATTTAATCATAAATATCTATGCATTTCTTTAATTTCTTACCGATATTTACAGATGAAAATTAATCCAAAAATTTGTTGCGTTATTGTGGTTAAGCGCCATCACACTCGCTTCTTTCCGAGCGGCGAGCCATCGCAATACAACAAATTTAATAACGTTGATCCCGGAACCGTGGTCGATCGCACCATTGTCCATCCCAACGAGATGCAGTTCTTTATGGTCAGCCATCAGTCAATCCAGGGCACGGCCAAACCGACGCGTTACAATGTCATTGAGAATACGGGCAATCTGGATATTGATCTGCTCCAGCAGTTGACCTACAACCTCTGCCACATGTTTCCACGCTGCAATCGCTCCGTTTCGTATCCGGCACCGGCCTACTTGGCCCACTTGGTGGCCGCCCGTGGACGTGTCTATCTCTCGGGGTATGGTTTATATAGTTTTTTATTTTTTTTCTTAAAAGATAGTTAATAATAATTTTTCTTTTGTAATGTAGCTGTCACAGGTTCTTGGATCTGAAGAAGGAATACGAGAAGCGAAAGATTGTTCCCGAATTTATGAAGACTAATCCCATGTACTTTGTCTAAGCAGCGAGTTAAAAATCTATTCCACTGCAACATTCTGCTACATTTTCCAAGATGGTCCATTCTTTTACACCATCCGCCCAAAGCTTTCTATGCATACAACAAAAAAAATGTCGAAAAAAATCGATTCTTAAACGATATTTCTGAAGTTCCTTTAATAATTTTTTTTTTAATTATTAATATTTTTGACAAAATTATGAATGAAAATCTAATCCGATGCTCCTTGCATAATGCGATGGTCCTTGAGCTGTGGCAGGAAGTTATTCTGCTTTGAGGTCGCGGCAGAAAAACACCCAATTTTTTTTTATATACAAGATTTTGAAGCTTTAAGCATGGATATTAATAAGTCCTTGAATGGGTCGGTTAACTTTGAAGAGGACACGGTGTCAACGTCGACAGCCCTATGATGCACGCTCAAGAATGTAGATGGAGCAGTGGAATCACCTACATTTTCCAGAATATATTGCAGTGGAATGGGGCTATTATTAAACTCATGCTATGTCTTCTTTTATGATTATTCTTTATTGATTTTTATCACATTTCTTAAACCATATTCATACATAAATATTATATCAGATGTAAGGGACATACTCTGTTGATTCCATCACGAGTAAGGATTTGAAGAAAGGTCTTTGATCGCCTATCTTCACATTTTTTGTGTGGCGACCGACCTTAGTGAGATGGAAATGCTCTCAACCGAATCAACCGAGTAGAGTCCTACTTTTGGGCTTGTTATTAAACAACTTTAAATAATCATTAAACATAATAATTAAGCTCAACTGAAAACGGTTTACGTTACACTTAGTTTAGTATTTGGCGACCCTTTACATCGCATCGAAATGGAATCTGTGGGACTCTTGCAGGCGCTCCTGCTTATCCTCGCGCTTCTCCTTGATGTACAGCACCAGGATAATAAAGACGATGACCAGGCAGGTGCCGCCCAGGGCCACGACGCTCATCAGGATGAGTTTGCTGGGCGTGACAAACAGCTGGGCCTTCCAGTGCGATGGCTCGTTCAGTGGCTTCGGCACCACAATGATCTGCGAGTTGGGTATGAGCTGTGTCCAATTGCGCCACTTGCTGCCCAAGCCAACGGCCAGCTGATCCACAAAGTTCGGTGTTCGGCCCAGGCCGAAGCACGTGTATGGCAGCTGTAGAGCGAAGTAGGAGGCCTGCGGCAGCTGGACGCTGCTCCCGCACTGCTGATCACCGTCCTGGGTGGTCGTGCTGTAGGTGATGCGGGGTCCCGGCAGATTGGTGCCATAGGTGCGCTTCTTCCTGCCCAAGGCAGTGCGTCGCTCCGGATTCTGCTTGTTGTCCAGCCCCGTCAGCACAATCACCTTCACGAAGTTAGCATCGTAGTCCAGGGTGTTGCGGAAGGCCAGCGGCTGGTATCTGCCTTGCTCATTCTTCCGGGTGAGTATCACGTCGAGAACACCGTCCTGGTAGAAGTCGTAGAAAGCCCCAGCCACCGTATTGAGGCCCATCGGCGACAGAGCGTTCCAGCGCACCTCGAACGTCCGCTTCAGCGGCTTGTTGCACGACGTGCAGGGCACGTTCTCCAGCAGGAACGTCTGCATCACCGGCTTGTCCACGTTCAGTGGCTGCAGGGTGACCAGCAGATCCGGATATCCGTCCAGATTGAAGTCGCCGCTCCTCGCCGTAATGGTCCTCAGATAGACGTCGTCCGGCACGGGCGGCACAAAGGCCCAGGTAATGCCCTGGGGATCGCGGAAGGTGACGTGCAGATTCCGGAAATCGGTGCCGTCGTGCACCATGATCGAGGAGTTGCGGCAGCCCGAGTGGATGCAGAACGGCACCACAATATTCTGCACGCCCTTCAGCTCGAAGTCCATGAAGACGGCCTGGCCGATGTGGTAGTCGTTGCCGCCGATGGGCTGAAACTTGATCTGGCCCTTGTATCTGAAGTCCTCCTGCTTGTCGCGCTCATTGATCCCGTACCAGATCTCGTACGAGTCCTCCGTCTGCAGGAACAGATCGGCCAGAAAGTCCTCGTTGAGGTCCAGGTAGGCGTTCGCATTGGGAATGCTCAGCCGGTTGCCCTTGATCTCCGTGGGCTCCGCCTGATGCACGACCTGTGGCGGCTGTCGACTGCTGCTGAATATCCAAAAGGTGCGAATCCCATTCTCGTCCAGCCCGTACAGATCGATGATCATGTCGCGATTGAAGTCGAGAGCCATTACCTCGCCCCTGCTCTTGAAGAGCGGCACATGGGAGCACTTGAGCTCGGTGGTGTTGCCCCAGTTGATGAGCACATCGTATGTGTCGTCCTTGCTCCCGCTGCTCTTCAGATTGACCAGCACGTCCATCAGGGCGTCGCCATCAAAGTCCCCGGGAATGACGCTCACAATGGTCTTATCGGCGTAATGGCAGTAGGGTCCTATGACGAGCAGGGGTTCCGTGTCGTGGCCTAATAAGAGAATGAGCTGTAGCTGGCGCACATTAACGGACTTTTAACCTACCGTAGAGAATCTCCAGCGTCTTCATTTCGTCTCGAATGAGGAAAACGTCAGTGAGTTCGTCAGAATTGAAGTCCCCAAACGCAGCCACTATGCCCTCCTTGTTGGTCCCAAATACCTTGTCCGTGATGTCGCTGGCGTGGCTGGCTAGGCTGCCCAGGGCCACCACGAGCACCAGCAGCAGCGTGCTGTATTCCGTCATTCCGTTTTTTAATGATTTTGTTGTACACTGACGATTTGCGTTTCTTTTGTTATTCGTAAAAAATCAATAATGAATCAGATGTTGGGCTGCCAACTCGGCAGTGGAAGGGAGAAATCGGGCTATCGACAGCTGGTGTTCGCTCTGCATTCGATACATACGAATATCAATTTTTGCCTTTTTTCTTTGGCACAATAAGCTAATTTCAAGCTGTGGACCAAATTTATAATAACACGACATTTGTTATTTTGTTTATGTTCTACGATTTCGAAGCAAGACGTTATATCAAACCTTCGATAAATATTCAATTTTGGATTCGAGCACTCGATGTTTCTTGAAATCGAGTACTCGATATATTTGTATCATCTGAAATCAAGCAATCGATGAGTTTTGTTAGTTTACATCGGAAAGAAATTAAATTAAATAAACTGGATTTTCAAGGATCTGCGCCAACAACAACCTGGGCTTGGCAAAAACAAACCAAATCGAAGTCGCACGAATTAAGCGTTTTAGTTCCGTGAAATCAAGTCAATAAACGTTTACCAACACCTGCGCCCCGCAGTTGGAACGTTTTCCAACAAAGTCTTGTGTCCCCGTAAAATAAACAAATAATAACCAATTACTACCACAACAATGGTGAGTACCGTTGCAAATTGTTGCTAAATGCGCTCGCCAATCATTAATTAGTTGAGAGAGCGCGAGAGAAAGTGGCGGTTGCCGCTTTGATCTGTCGACGGCGCAGCCTCTTCTTCTTCCTGCAGCGCCAGCTTGGGCAGAATAGTTGTTGTTTTTGTTGTTGTCGGTCGTTGTATTTATGCAATTCGTTTCTGGCCGAAATCTCTCCGGCGCCCCCGATTCGACGGTAAACAATTAATCATAAACACATCATTTTGCAGAACAAACTCAAGTCCAGCCAGCACCGCGAGAAGGTGAAGAAGTTCATATCGCTGACACAGACGGGCGAACAGACGGCGATCTTCTGCCTGCAACAGAACGACTGGAAGCTAGATTTGGCCAGCGACAACTACTTCCAGAATCCCGAATACTATTACCGGGAGCTCGACCGCAAGCGCATCGAGCAGCTGTTCGTGCGCTATCGCGACCCCAGCGATCCGCTCAAGATCGGTTCGCAGGGCGTGATCCACTTTTTAGACGACCTAGACCTGAAGCCGGACTCCAAGCTGGTGCTGATCATAGCGTGGAAGTTCCACGCCGAGGTGCAGTGCGAATTCTCCCGGGATGAGTTCATTAACGGGATGTGCGATCTGGGAATCGACAGCATCGACAAGCTGAAGGCCAAGCTGCCGATACTTGAGCAGGAGCTGAACGATGCCGGCAAGTTCAAGGACTTTTATCACTTCACCTTCAACTATGCCAAGGATCCGGGCCAAAAGGGCATCGACCTCGACATGGCCATTGCCTACTGGTGCATTGTGCTAAGCGGGCGCTTCAAGTTCTTGGACATCTGGTGCCAGTTCCTCGAGGAGAAGCACAAGCGTGCCATCTCGCGGGACACCTGGAACCTGCTGCTGGACTTTGCCACCAACATCGACGACCGGATGAGCAACTACGACTCGGAGGGCGCCTGGCCGGTGCTCATCGACGACTTTGTCGAATGGTGCCAGGAGAATAACCATCTGAAGGAGGACCCCTCCTCGCCGGGATCCGGCTTCCAGCAGCAGTCCAGCTCGAGTTCTAGCTCCCAGAAGAACATATCCAGCGCGTACCAGACCTCGCACAGTACAAACATGAATTATGGCTAACGAATTGTTACAACCTATTGTATTCTCATTAATGATAGATTTGCTTTTATTCTGATTATTCTAAATAACGGAGATACTAAGCAAGGCCGCTAAATTTACATTTTCTCTATAAAAGCGTCGTAATAAATAAATAAAGTTAGTAAATGTACATATTACCTGACTTTTTAATGAATGGATAAGCGATGCAATCTTGATCAACGAATAAAGCCTAATTATTTACATGTAATCCTTGCGCTGCGTGCATAGTTTTATTTTTCCAAGTTTAACGTTGACTTTAAATTTAACAATAGCATTTTATCAGTAGGAGCTCTAAAAATCAGAACCGATACTAATTTAAAATTTGAATAAATCACATATTGCTATTAATAAATATGCATCATTAAAAGTTCTTAGACCCATCGGCTTTCATTCCAAAGTCCTGACCATTCATTTAATACAGATTTCTTATTTATTAATAACAATTCCACGGAACCAGTTCCAGAGAGCCGTGCAAAAGATGACAGCCCTGTCACGCGTTACCATGGTCACACTGGAAAGGTTTTGGCAAATGGCGTCAATGGCTCGATAACAAAACGATAACGAAAGTGATCGAAAATGGTTTGTGACTTGACTTTTATTTTAGAAGTTCGGAACTTTGATATTTTATTATTTATTTTTATTTTTATTATTATTATTTTATTAATTAAGAGTTTTGATTTCATTAACATATTTTTTAAATTTAGGGGAAGTCTGGATTTTTTAGGGGAAATAATTGCTATTTGAGATTTTTTAGGGGGAAAGCAAAATCTTCATCTGGCAACACTGAGCGGTGTGACCGTTCGGCTGATTCATATTGTTGCAACGATTTTTTCGCTGTTAAAAATATTTAATAATCCATCGTAGGCGTGCTAGGCACGCGTGTGTGTGTGTTTAGCCACAGCGCCCCTACTGCGTATAAAATGTAAGGTGCCAAATCGAGTGTCCCGGACGATTAAAGTGAAAAATCGCTGCTTATTCGACACGGACTGGATTGCCATTGCCCCGAGCCCCCGTCGTAATCGGTGTGTGCCTCTGTGTGGGTGTGTGGGTGGCCCGTATGTCTGTCATGGCTATCTGTGTTGTTGTTGTTGTACTTTCTGCCCGTAATTAATTTCGACTCGAAAATCCTTTGCCCTTGGTGCTGGTGCGCTGGGTTCTTTGCAATATACATATAATCAAATCTGAGCAAATAGCGGACGTTGCGTTTGCGAATCCAATTATCATGTGAATAACTCGCGCGTCTCGCCCTCGAGTGGGCGAAATTTAAACAAATACCCCCCCAGACGTGTCTCTGTGTGTGTGTCTGTGTTTGCATGCATATTAGTGTGTAAATAAATGCCACTAAACCCAAAAAAAAAATAATAGTAAACGAAAACAAACGCGAGCTGATAACCGCACAAGTCGGACTACGACAACGTCGTCGAGACAACCTCGGAACACCATTTGCGACCGCGACCAGAACAGCAGCTATCTACCCCCGCCTAGCCCCTTCCCAGCGGCGTGATAGATCCGATCCTCACCAGCAGTTGATAATCCCCCAGATAATTTAGGGGCACCTTTTCCTAAACTGGCGAAGGGTAAATAAGATATCTGTATGTATGATTTGATAACTCTAACGAAAGCTCTGAAGACATCCTAAAATAACAACAAAAGTTACATTTACAATGAATATATTAATTAAATTTGGTTTAAAAACTTTTGACGCATGTCAAATGTTGAAAATCAAATTATAATCTAATTTACACTTCACTTTTTCTTATTCTTTACCTTCCACCTTAATTCTTAAAAATAACCCCATAAACGTTTATATAAGCGGTAGCCATATGTAACAGGCACAAAAGGCGTCTCCTACCTTGTAAAGTATACAACATTTATAAAATTTATAAAAAGGCGTCTCCTACCTTAAAAAGTATACAACATTTATAAAATAAATATATTCATAATCAGCTTAACAGTAACAAGTAAGAAAGCTACAGTCGACTGTGCTCGACTGTGAGATACCCGGTACCTAAACGTTTGCGCTTCACACATGCGTACATACACTACATTGTACATACATACATTGGCGCCATTATATCGCACGGCCAAGGCTCGAATGCGCCACCTGTCGGCTACAGCTTGCAACAGCAGTGCCTTAGGGCGGTGTGTTAAAATTCTAACCTTATTGCTAATATCTCCCATGTTTATCATCCGATTTTACTGAAATTTTCAGGAAACGTGCATTTTATTTTATCTATTAACTTTAACCCGTAAATAACGAGTATAGCTTAATAACGTTTTTTATGATTTATGAGGGCGCAAGTGGGCGTGGCCAAATTTTAAAACAAACTCGATCTGCGTGCAACAGATTCCAATGTTGTCATCAAATTTGGTAACTCTAGCTCTTATAGTCTCTGAGATCTGTTGTTTCACACGGACAGGCGGACGGACAGACGGACAGACGGACATGGCTAAATCGACTCGGCTGGTGACGCTGATCAAGAATATATATACTTTATAGGGTCGGAGATTTCTCCTTCTGCCTGTTACATACATTCTCGGTTGGCACTAACTTATAATACCCTTGTACCCTATGGGTACCGGGTATAAAAATCGGCCCTTAATAAGAAAATGTAATTTAGCCCTGTTCGTCTTTCCGTTTTTCCGCCTGACCGTATAAACACCTAAGTCTCAGAGACCATGTCTTTTAAAACTTAACCACGCCCATTAGTGACTCGACAAATCTAAGAAAAGGCTCTCTAAGCGCGGTAGTCTTGATTTTCTGATTTATCTATTTCTATTTACTTTCCTAAAATTCAAACAGTTGAAGATACCGTGCTTTAAGAGTTTTGAATTTGGCAACGGAAATCAGATTTGTAATCTATAGAAATTGTGTCCTATATGTGACCTGCCAAAAGGTATACTCTATAATAAAGAATACATATTCTCAATGAATTTAGAAAAATGAATGCATTTTAAAAGTTAGAAAGAAAACTGATTACATTTTTAAATTTAAAAAAAGTTTCAAGCAATGTATGCACAAATTTTAAGTTTAAAGTTAAAGCTTGTAGTAGTAGTAAAAAATATTAATAATTTAAAATATGATCTAACCTTCTAATATTTTTCACTGACATAACAAAATAAAACGTTTTAAAATATTATTGACATAACGGTGTAAATCTTTCTTATATAAAACAAAAAAACGAGGAATATAATTCAAGTAAAGTAGTTGCTTAAATACTTATTTCTTACAAAAGAAGTCACGAATACTTTTTCAAAAATCAGCATTAGCGGATTGATGAATTTATTGACACCGCCACGCCCCTGCTAACACAAAGGCCTTTATCTGGGCATTTACTTAATCAGAAAACTCACGACATTCGTTGGATGAAAGCTCCCTTTGGCTCGGAGTCATTGTTCAGCCTCCGCCGGCACCTGTTCATTGTGGAAATTCTGGGCTATCCAGTGGGGCGGGCGAAGGCTGCCGATATATGGACATATGTACAGAACATATGTATATACACATGTACATATGTACATGTAGATGTAATATATATCAATTTATTTCCATTCCATTTTTAACAGATTTATTTATTTATTTTGCTCGGCTCGTGCAAAGTGACAACTCAACGAGATTAATTAGCTCAGGGGTTGGTTTTGTGTGTGGAAGCAATTGCCAACTGTCTGGACGGGGACGAGGCGGGCATGGGATGGGAAATGAACTGGACTGGGACTGGGGCTGGGAAACGCTTTGCCATTCGTATGCTAATTAATTTTCCCTTATTGCAGCCGACGCCATGCCCAAAAGCTGTAGCAACCAGGCTCGGGAGAATAAGAACAACATGCGAGAAGCCGCCGTCGCCGTCTGCTAAAAGATCCGAGAGAGAACGAAGCCAAGTCAGAGATCATGAGTCGCCAGGAAGCAGCTGCCGCTGCCGCTGCGGGCGCAGCAACATCGTCATCCTCAACGTCATCATCATCGTCCCACTCAGTCAGCGCCGTTCTGGGCAGCAAGATATCCACCTCCACGCCGCAAAAGGGCGATGAGCAGCAGGATCAGGATTTCATCAACCGGAGCGTGGCCAGCGAGATCGATGCCATGTCCATCTCTGGCTCCGTGTCCGCGGACAGTAGCACCAGTGGCACCACTGCTGCTGTTGCTGCTGCTGCGACCACCATGAGCGGCAGTCCGGTGGCCAAGCGGCACTTGAGCACGGCCAATTTGTCGCGAATACGTCCGCAGTCGAGCTACTCGGCCCGCGTCCTCATCTTCGATGACTACGAGCAGGAGGCAGCCGTGGCTGCTGCCGCTGCCGCCATGGCCGCGGCCTCATCCTCCTGCAACAGCAGCGTCAAGTCCTGCAGCGGCCTAGAGCTGCTGCCCATGTCACCGGCAAAGCTGTCCATCGGCCACAATGACAGCTCCACCAACGGCTCGTCGATGATGCGCAATCTAAATCTAACCAAGAGCTCGTCCGGCGGCCTGTCCGGTAGTTCCAGTTCGCTGCACTCGCGAGGATACACCGCTTTGCTGCGAAAGATTTCCTATCAGCAGCACACCAACTCGCTGCGAGCAGTCAGTAGCGGTAAGAGATATGCAATTGTTGCTTTTATTTGTGGCCAGATCTTTGCGTTATAATTGTTTGAGGATATTGAGCAGAGCTCGCGAGAGGGGGGTCCCGATTCACTAAAAGTTATCAAGAGACCGATTGCTTGCGGACCCAATTAAGAAGGGAATTGATAGAAGGTCTCGCTCTAAATGAGAACGCAAAGAAGGAAAGATCGTTTGCGCATGTAGTATGTGTGTGCTGTACTCTCTCTTCCAGGCTTTGCCTGCAATGTACAAGCAAAGCAGCAAAGACAGCTTATAAGTTTCTCTCAGTAGCGAGGACCGCTCGCTTAAGTTTAGTTTCGTTTAGTTTTGGGAGCGGAACCGATGGAATATTTGGGTTGAGCTTAAAGTACGAGCTCTGCTAGGAACTAGCAATAACCCTTTTCTATTATTAGAGTCTCCTAACGTAAGAATTCACTGCTTTCTATTTGAAATCGTTTGATAACAACGATACAATTACGATATAAGCGTGAACAACGCATGTTTGCTGGCTATTTTTATCGTTACAGCCAGCAAAAAAGGTGTGACAAGCTGCCTTCATTATGTGTATTTCGTATTAGCATCTATATAATATCTATATTGGTGTTTTGATTCTGTCTGGCTGTTCCTTTAAATAACAAAATGTTAAGAATAGCTTGTAGTAATTAAATAAATATTTATGACATCGAAGATAACATTTATTTTCCACTTACAGAAGCCTCCAATTTGCTGCGCATGCGACACTCCTCGCTGGGCAAGTCGGCTCCTTGTCTCACAGGCAACTATTTCCGCCACGAGCTGTCTGCCCCGCCGCCCCCGAATCAGGCTCACACTGGAACACTGGGCTCTTCGCCCTCGAATATCGGCCAGCACAATATCTCGCGATCGGGCAGCTGTGCGGGCATCGGTCTGGCCAATAAGCACCATCATCATCATTTGCACGGTGTCGTGATGCGGGGATCTGGAGGAGGTGGTGGCGTCGGTGGCTCCGCTGGCAGCTCCACGTCGAGCGGGGTGGCCCATCATCGCCTCAGCTTGGTAACGAATGCGGGCGCCGTGGCGGCTGCGGCCGGCGGATCACGAGCCCATTCCCCATACTCGGCCAGTCCCATGGACAGTCCGCGCCTCAACTCGCCCATGCCATTTGCATTTGCTCCGATCAAGAGGATCGCCTCGTGCCGCGGCGTTGTGGATGGACGCCGATGGTCCGTGGCCTCGCTGCCCTCCTCTGGCTATGGCACCACACCGGGTAGCTCCAACTTATCGGTGAGTTTGATCAACAAATAGGTAGAAACCATAACTTAACACCGCGCACAGTCTCAGTGTTCCAGTCAGGAGGGTCTCAACCAGTTGGCGTCGCACAACATTCCGCCCGGTGTCCAGGAGGCGGATGCCGCGGCCGTTGCCGCTGGAGCCTGCTGTGCCGAGCACCTCAAGCAGCACTGTCCCAAGCACTGTGCTCTGCTGCTGGCCGTGTCCCAGAAGCAGCAGGTTCCACCACAGCCACCGAAGCCATTGCCGCAGAAACTCATTTCAGCTCCGGCGGCCTGTGTCAATTGCTGTGCCGAACTGAGCCCCGCCTGTGGTGGGCAACAACAACAACAACAGCAGCCTGGATCTGCCAACAGCTCCGCCTCGATTACAGCGATGCAGGGTGGCGGCCGAATGTCGCCATTCTATCGTCCACGCTCCAGGTCGCTGTCCAGCCCATCACGATCGCCGATCGTGGACAATGAGATTGCCGTCATGAACACGCTGTACAAGGAACGCTTTCCGAAGGCCACCCAGCAGATGGAGGAGCGGCTGAAGCACTTCATCAACGAGAACAAGAGTGCGGCATGCAACAGCTTTCGGGATTCGCAGCCGATAGTTCGGTGAGTGTTTCTGGTTGATAGTTGAAAGCCTCTCTTAAGCTGAAGTTAAGGTTAAGACTGGTGTTCTATATATTTTAGTGGCGTTTTTTTCTTGGAGATTGAATTGTAATTATATTTACGCTTAAAAATCCTACTTAACCAGAACTTAAGTATAAGTTTAATTAAAACCGATTTACCCCTTTTACCTTCGTGCTAAAATATATCTGAAAGCATCAATTAACCAGTAGTTAAGGTTAAGGCTGGATTCTCTAAATTTTTTATTGTAGATCTATCTTTTTTTAGAGAAGTTTTATCGTTATGTTTAGGATTAAATATCTTAGTTAACCAGAGGTAAAGTTCGATTTTAATTAAAACCGATCTACCCCTTTTAGCCTTGTGCTAAAGGATAGCTAAAAGCATCACTAACCAGTAGTTAAGGTTGAGGCTTGGTCTCTAGATATTGTATTCGAGCTTTATCTTTTCTTAGAGATATAATTATCGTTATGTTTACGATTAACCAGAGGTTAAGATCAACTTTAAATAAAACCGATTTAGCCCTTTTAGCTTTGCGATGAAATATGGCTAAAAGAATCTCTTAACCAGTAGTTAAGGTTAAGGCTCATTTTCTAGATTTTTTATTGGAGTTTGCTTTCTACTGAACCAGATGTTAAATTAGAGTTTAATGAAAACCCATTTACCCCTTTTAGCTTTTAAACTATGGCTTAAAGAATCCCTTAACCAGTAGTTAAGGTTAAGGCTGATGATTGTCTAGATTTTTTATTGGAATTTGCTTAAAAATTATATATTATATTCGAGCTTTATCTTTTCTTAGAGATATAATTATCGTTATGTTTACGATTAACCAGAGGTTAAGATCACGTTTAATTAAAACCCATTTACCCCCTTTAGCTTCGTGCACCACCAGGTGCTGGAAATGGCCAGGGACTGCTTGCACAAATCGGAGGCCAAGCTGATAACCTCACAGTACTTCTACGAGCTGAGCGAGAATCTGGAGCGTCTGCTGGTGGAGACCAAGGAGAAGTCGCCGGAGGCAGCTGCCGAGCTGAACGGGGTGATCAAGAAGCTATTGCTGATCATCTCGCGGCCGGCCCGGTTGCTCGAATGCCTGGAATTCGATCCGCAGGAGTTTTACGACCTGCTAGAAGCGGCCGAGGGACATGCCAAGGCCATGCCGGTGATCAAGGCGGACATACCGCAGTATATCATCCATAAGCTGGGCCTCAACCGGGATCCCATTGCGGAGCTGCAGCAGGAGTTGCGGGAGACGCAGCAGATGTGCTCGGAACAGGTCACAGTGCTGGCGGATCCCAATCAGCCGGGTGGCAGCCTGCTCCTCAACTCGCCCCTAACGAGTGCGGCCAAACAGTTGAGCAGCCTGGCCCTGGACTCCATCGTTTTGGACGCGGGCAGCGGCACAGCCACACCGCAACAGCCTCCGCAGACGCCAGTGGCCACGGGTGACACTGCTCCCTCCTTTGCCCTGACCGTGGGGCAGCTGAGTGAGGACAAGGCAGGTGGGAGCACCAGCAGCAGCAGTGGAACTGGAGCAGGCACCGGATTAACAGGAGGAGGTGCCGCACAACAACAACTACAACAACAGCAACAGCAACAACCCTCGCCCCACGAAACCGACTTTGACATTGTCAAGCTGATCTCAAATGGTGCCTACGGAGCCGTCTACCTGGTGAAGCACAAGACCACGCGTCAGCGCTTCGCTATGAAGAAAATCAACAAGAATAATCTCATCCTGCGCAACCAGGTGGAGCAGGTGTTCGCCGAGCGCGACATCCTCTCGTTCGCGGACAACCCCTTTGTGGTCAGCATGTACTGCTCGTTCGAGACGAAGAAGCACCTCTGCCTGGTGATGGAGTATGTGGAGGGCGGCGACTGTGGCACGCTGCTGAAGAACATCGGGCCGCTGCCCGCGGACATGGCCCGCTTCTATTTCGCCGAAACAGTATTAGCCGTGGAGTACCTTCACAGCTACGGCATTGTCCACCGCGACCTCAAGCCGGACAACCTGCTAATCACGGCCTTGGGCCACATCAAGCTCACCGACTTTGGTCTCTCCAAGATGGGTCTCATGTCGCTGGCCACCAATCTGTACGAGGGCTACATTGACTCGGAAACGAGGCAGTTCTCCGACAAGCAGGTGAGGCGTTCAACCCACTTAACACTGATATCCCTTATGATATTATGCTCTATTTAAGAAGGTCTCTTAATTTAGCAAGTTTTACAGAAGCTAACCTCAATATTCCCCCTCTAGGTGTACGGCACCCCCGAGTACATTGCCCCGGAGGTGATACTGCGCCAGGGCTATGGCAAGCCCGTCGACTGGTGGTCCATGGGCATCATCCTCTACGAGTTCCTCATCGGCTGTGTGCCCTTTTTCGGCGAGACAACCGAGGAGCTATTTGCGCACACCGTGAACGACGACATCGAGTGGCCGGACAGCGAGGATTGGCCCGTGCAAACGGAGGCGAAGGACATCATTTCGCAGCTGTTGCAGCAGAATCCCCGGGATCGATTGGGCACTCAGACGGGTGCGCTTGAGATGAAGGAGCACGAGTACTTTTTGGGCATGGACTGGAACTCCCTGCTGCGCCAGAAGGCGGAGTTTGTGCCGCAGTTGTCCCACGAGGATGACACCAGCTACTTTGATAGTGAGTATTGCAACTTAAACTCAAGCCAAGTCACTAAGCAACTCCCGTTGCTTGGAACAGCTCGCATGGATCGTTATAATCACGATCTGGCTGGTGAGGACACGGACGACACGGATGACACGCCCGTTTTCGGCAGCTTCAATTCCTACACGCCGCAATATAGGAAGCAGCACTACAGCTGGTCGCGACATGCCACGACCACGGCCACCGATGGGGCCAGGCCGCCACCCCTCACATCTCTGCCATCGCGTGCGCAGGAGAATCCCTTACCCATCCCTGGCGCCTCCTCAACGGGAGCCATGCCCAAGCTAAAAACTGGTTTCGGACCAGGAAGCGGAAGCGGCAGAGGTTTGAGTTTTGGCTCTGGAGGTGGTGGTGCCTCCACCGAGGGCGTGGTCAACAAGTTCTTGAATACGCCGCAATTGCGTAAGCTGGATGTGAGTATAGCTTACAGGTTTTGTATCCCCTTTTGAACTCAAAATCGATACCATGTTGTGTCCACAGCTCTCGTCCAGCTGCCTGAAGGTGCCGTCCACCCCGGATGCCGACTACTTGCCCGAGCTGCTGCACAATGTCACCATTGGCAACGATGCGGAGCTGCGCATGCTGAAGCACTATCTGCAGCAGCCCCCGCAGGGCGCCACCCAGCGTCTGCAGCAGCGACACAGCATGCCGCCGAATACGACAACGATCATCAGCACGCCGGCTACTCCGCCACCATTTCAAACCCAAGCGGCGGCGGCTACTCCGCTGCCCACAGCCACGGTGGCCAGCAGCTTCTCGCGCAGCACGCCGGAGAGCTCGCAGACCGACAGCGACGACTTCTCGCCGCAGATCAACCGGAAGCGAAAGGGTGTCTGCGCCCGGGACATTTTGCCGCGCTTCTCCATCTCGATTGAGGATGAAACCATCTCCGCGGGCAGCTCCTCCACGGAGAACATGAACTTGCCGCGGGAACAGTCGCCGCTGGCGCTGCAGCATCAGCCCAAGTCCATGGACGGCACCAGCAGCGGCAGCAGCAGCATGAAGCACCATCGCTCCCGGTCGATTGTTAAGTCGGCCTCAGCCTTGGGCTTGTCGCTGATGACATCGCTGGACAACAGTCAATTGGCCGCCCAACTGTGCGGCATCCAGTCGCCGGGCGGCGGTGGCAACGGCTCCAGCACAGCCAGCTCCAGGGACACCTCGCCGTGCCGTGAGCTGTCCCCGTTGGTGACCAACTTGAAGCCACCGATCATCATTCGACGCGGACCGCGCGGCTTTGGCTTCACGGTGCACACCATACGGGTCTACTACGGCGACACGGACTTCTACACGATGCACCACTTGGTTATGGCCGTGGACGAGGGCAGTCCGGCCTTCGAGGCGGGCTTGCGGCCAGCGGATCTCATTACCCATGTGAATGGGGAGGCGGTGCAGGGTCTGTTTCACACGCAGGTGCTGCAGCTGCTGCTGAGTGGCGGCGAGCATGTCACCCTGCGGGCCACACCCCTCGAGCACACCAGCATCCAGAGCGGCGGGCGCAAGCGCGATCTCATGCAGAGCAAGCTGGCCAAGAAGGGACTGAACCGCCAGAAGAAGCAGACGAAGCGGGAGCACGACAAGAAGCGCAAAACCTCGTTGTTCCGCCGGATCAGTAGCAAGCGTGCTAATGCGGAGATGCAGCAGGTAAGCTTTGGTATCGGGCATCAGGTAAAGTTCGTTCTTTATCCCCTTCTCTCTTGCAGTTCTCCGCGGGCACAAGTTCACCCACCACACCATCGGCCAGGAATCTGTCGCCGCTGGACTCCTCGTATCACAGCAGCAGCTGCTGCCCATCGGCAGCCAACTCAGCCTCATCGCAGTCCACCTCGCCCTCATCGTCATCGCCCAACACTCCCACCGGCTCGAGTGGCTCCAATCACGGTGGTGGCAACGCAGGATCAGCTCCAGCTCCGACTGCTCCCTCAGCTCTCAGTGTGGCTGCACCGCCGCCAGCGCAGGTGGTGCTCCTGCCCCATGTGGGAGCCGCCGTTGGGAGCAGTCCCACCTCAGTGGGAAATGTGCCAGGTTAGTCTACACTAAAGTCTCTTTATATTTTATGTGTTCTTATTTCGCAATACCTATATATAACCTCGTGATTCTGCTTTCAGTCTCACCCACTGGCGTTGTTCCGCAGCTGTATCAGCGTCCCTCGACACTCCATGGTCTCAAGCACAAGCTGCACGCGGCCACCGCCGTGATTGCCGGTGGCGGTGGTAACGCCAACAATCCCGCCGGGGGCCTGAAGACCCTCCACACCACGAGTAACAATTCGCTGCCCAACCGCCGCAAGTCTGTGGGTCACATCCCGCTGTCCCCGTTGGCGCGAACTCCGTCACCATCGCCGCTGCCGTCGTCGCCCACAAGATCTCCTTCGCCCTTGGCCTTTCCCCTGGTTGGGCATCAGCCGGGCGCGTCGAACACCACACAGTCGTACAGTCCGGGCAGCACTCTGCCCACCCTGCAGACGGGAGCGGGTGTGAATGCGAACAGCAAGAAGGGAGGATTCGCCCGGACCAAGTCAGCGGAGCCCAGTTCGCCGCTATTGAGGCGCGCCCTGTCCCCAGATCGCTTGCATCCGCGCAGTGCGGAGACAAAGATATCCCCACTTTGCTGCTCGCCACCCATCAAGCAGCCGACGCATCAGCGAGTGGTGACTACCGCTTGGCGGTCGACTTCCGGCTCCAGTGCAGCGGGATCTAACGCTGGAGGAGCAGCGGGCACAGCTCAACCGCAGCAGCAACAGCAGCAGCAGCTGGTGACGGCGGCAGCTCCTTCTGAGGAATCTCAGCGGCAAACCGGCGGAGCGACAGTTCCCACAACAACCACTAGCGCAACTGGAAGCGAGGTTACCTTGGCCAACTGTGAGCCATTGCCGCGCATTGCCGAGGAAAAGGATTCGCCCACCAGCAGTACGCAGGACAGCAACAGCTGTGTGTCCGAGGGATTCATGCCCGCCATCGAGGAGTACGCTGAGGGTGAGTCCGCCTCCTCCTCGCCCACTCAGACACTTGAGAAGCCGACAAAGGTGAAGGCCACCGAGCAGCCGGAGATGGAGCCAGCTGGCAAGGCCAAGAAGATAGATCTAGGTACGAAATTGCGCATATTTAAGGAATATTTCTAACTTATTATTTTCTTCACAGGCAAATCCGCTTGCAAAACCAAGCCGCAGAACAACAGTGGCTGCAAAACTTCGATGACAACGACAAAGCCCGCCAGCCCCAGCGTGACCATTACCACAGGACCACGCAAGGACTCGACGGGTGCAACAGCAGGAGCAGCGGGAGCCAGCTCAGCCGCACCAGCAGCCACTTCTGCTGCCAAGCAGAGGAAGTAGCGCCAGAGCAGATGCTTGTGTTTTAAGTTCCGCGTTTAAATGTTCTTCGGGGGAAGCAGGAGCAGGAGGCAGCCGCAGGAATTCAATATAAATATTTACATATAACAAGGGATTGCGTTTTAAACTCCTTTTTTGTCGATGTAAGCTTGTGTTTCTTGGGCAAAAGCATACCCAACATTAGCAATGCACATTACTTAGAAAATTCTTGAAACCTACTAGTAGTTTGTAGCATGTCGAAACTAAAGCATAAAGCATAAAGCATTAAGCAAGAGAAAAGAAAAGAAAATCGCTTGATAAAACCACTCTTATTGTAAATTATTGTAGGCACGAGCAAACGAACACGATATTCCAGTTAAAGCAAATCTAAGAGGCACCCACGCAATTATCTACTGTATATAAATGTGTAACATTGATAGAATATTAACGAATTGCGGACTTCGGATGATAAGGAGTCCGTGTAAAAGAGGAGGTGGAGGAGGAGGAGAGTCATGATGTGGAGCGGACTGTGCGCCCAGCCGTGTCTCGTTTATAACATTTTTTGCGAATCTATACACTATGCCGAGAATGCAATATAAAATCTATATTAAATAAATGTGTTATATATGTGTGTGTGTATTAAAAAGAATTTCATTTTAAATTTATCTTTCAAAGGATTGGTGTGGAGTACAAGGAGCAGGAGAATATGCAGGGACAGAATATGTTAATAAGGTTACCTAAAAACATTTCAAATTTTGAGTCATGAATCACCATATTTATTAGAATACGTTCTCATTCGTTGAACATTTTTGTGAAAATGTTGGTACCTAAACTTAATTACATATACCCTTGCAGAGGGTATTATAATTTTGCCATGATATTTGCAGCGCAGTGAAGGAGGCATCTCCGAACCCATAAAGTATATATATTCTTGATCAGCATCACCAGCCGAGTCGATCTAGCCATGCCCGTCTGTCGGTTTCTACGCGAACTAGTCTCTCAGTATTTGAGCTATCGAGCTGAAATTTTATATGTGCATTATCCCGCGGGATAGGATTTTTCTCAGTCGGCGTCGCTGCCGATCACGCACAGTATGCACCAAATAGAACAGAAGAATCAGTGCAGACAAATTGTAATTGTGTGGCTAGATATAGCCTTTTTTAACGTTAAATAGCTAGTTTTTAGGTTATAGCTACTTTTTTGCCATATTACAATATATTTTAGCTTTTTGTTTTCATAGAGTGTTCAATTTTCACTCATACAAATGCAATGTTGGCACTTGACTGTAGTGGTGGGGTCCACTGACGTAAACCCATTATTCGATCGACTTTTAAAACAAAATTCAAAGAGAAAAGTTCGAAGCCACCGTTAGAGACTCGTCTAACAAGCTGAGGAGAGTTCGAGCGAAATGGATATAGACCTTATAGTATAGTATAGTAACTTTATTCTCCGATTGTACTTACATTTTCCGAGTATATCCGTACAAATGTTTTTTATTATATTCGTATTAGACTTCTGCATGAATGTACTCATTTCTAGCTTGACAGATCTGCACAGTAGTGTAGTGCCCTTCAAAATACTGCACTCATTCTTTGCTGTACAGTATATTCTATAGGGCAGAGATGACAGTACAACATTTTTAGTGTTGTCACTTAGAGTGAGAACAGTATATGGTTGTACACTTCGTGAGTGAGTACAATATTCTTGTCCTTTTTTAACACGCTGTACAGCTTGTGTATGCTATTGTACAACTGTCAAATGAGTACATTCTTTTTCAACAAGTGCATAATAAACATGGATGGCAAGGAAAACGACGCTCGTGCAATGAACGCACAAGAAAATGTAAGTTTTTGTTACAATAGATCTGTATTGGAATTTGAATTTGTGTTGTTTTATATGTTTGTGATTGTCTATTGTATATTTGTGGTAATATAGTGTCCTACCCCCAAGGTAAAACAGTGATTGTCGAATTTATGTATGTATGAAATTCAAACATATAAAAATATAAATAAACCTTATAGTGAAGATTTCGATGTTCTGCAGTGGTGGTCAATTAATAAAGACCGTTTTCCGCTACTGTATCAGATTAGTTGCAAGATATTGGCAGCTCCGGCAAGCAGTGCAGCATCAGAAAGGGTGTTTTCTGGCGTATGACATATGTCATGAAGTTTCATTCACTGTACAGTAAGTCAACTGCACACCAAAACACTGTACAGTGCCTTGACTGCACACCAATTTTGCTGTACTCATCAAAACTTGTGCAACTATGGAGAAAGTGAATACACAGTCTGTCAATACAGGCAATATTACCCTATTCACTCACACCCAATTATACTGTGCTGAAAAAAAAGTGTCCCCACTTTTAGAATAAGTGATTAATTTGCCGTTATGGATGCATTCATGCAGAAGTCTAATTCGTATCTAGTTACTCTCTATTTTTCTATATCTATTTATTAATCCCTGAAAAAAAAAAGAATTCCCAGAAAGCGGAATATTTAAAATAGGTAATAATTTAATTCTATAAATTATAGATTTAAAATGCCTCGCAAAAAAGTTGGTTCGATTCTGAGGATTCCTTAAATTTTTCAACTTAGGTTTCTCCATATTGGATCGATAAAAAGTTCGAAAGCAAGTTCCTATATCATAGCATTTTCAGGACACATTTTATTTGAATCGAAGTAACCGCATTGCCACAACTCAGACAACTCATTAGTTTAGTTTCCATTTCGTTACTGTTCAGATCACTTCAGTTCGTCAGTTCCTACCGCCACCAAATTCAAAGCCGGGTCCCAGGACCATGGATTGCGAGGAAGGCCCGTCCTCGTCCGCCCAATCGAGGGCCAGTCGCAGTGCAAGATGTCCAGTCCCAGTCCCATCTTTCCTTGGCGGCCGGATTTCCCGAATGCGAGGACCTCTTCCAAGACTGGGGATCACTTTTGATGACCCGGAAAACCCGGGAGGTGCTGTGGGCCCCGATATGGTCAAATCCGATGAAAGTCCCCCGGTATCTAGTGACGTAGAAGTGAGATCAATCTCTACGGTGGCAGCTATAGGCATGCGCTTTAATAGCGAGATGACCAGCAATCCCAACCACTTCGATTTTAATGCCAGGTTATCCGATGAGACAGACATCATCTCCACCCCGGACACTGCCCAGAAGCCAGGAGGCCTGCGCTTCGCCAGCCAAACGGAGGAGAGTGACCCAATCGAGTTTCTGCCGGACATCTATGAACAAAGAAACAGTTCGCAGTCTGATTTCAGCGAGGTTCGCATGACCAGCTCCCCGGACATTGGCAACTGTAAGCGCCCAGTAGGCCGGACAGTGGGCAGGGATACTATGGGCTTCAACTTCTTCGTGAGCGGCCTCAGTCGCTGCCCCGAAGACACGACGTGCTACGAGGAGTGTGGCTATGGCACCGGCTGCGATGCGCAATGCAGCTTGGACCACGGCATCAAGGCGGGCAGCATGGCAGCGTCGGATATTATTCCACAAATCACCCAAGCTGGTATAGGAGCAGCGCCTGGAGGAGTTATGCCGGTGTACACCGATTTCCAGAGGGGTTTTGCGGCTCCTGGCGGCCCAGGAGGATATTCAGGTGGGCCAAGCCCAAGAGGCTACACAGGGGGTCATCCTGACGGACGCTACAGGTCCTGTCCGGAAGCCTGCGGACCACCAGATAACCATGGCAGCGGGCAACTGAACTTCTACGTCATGCTCCTGCTGGAGATCTTCGGGGTGCTGATGTAAGTAAACATAAATCCGTCCCTAGGGAATCGAAGCTAACCGGGCTCTCCTCTCTGCCCCAGCTTTTTTGCCATCTGCACCATCACGTTCTGGATTACGTTGGGCTACCACATCATCAGGCTGCTGGTGGAACTCAAAAACGCCGACCGCAACGTTCAGGTGGCCGTGGCCATAGTGTTCGGTTTGCTGTTCCTTGCATTCGCTATTTGTCATGTGACCCACGGGAGTGGCTCCAGTTGCCGTTCGCCGGATAGATCCCGGGGTCATTGGACCAGGGCCGGAAGCTGCGGCCACCGCAAGCCAAAGGCCAAGTCCAAGAGCACATCACCCATAACCATGATTTTTACCCAGATCAAAAAGGCGCTCTCCTTCGGCGGGGGGAGTAGCTGCAGTCGCCGGCAGCGCAGTTCGTGCGGGGCCAAGAAGGCTAGCGCGCCATGCCGCCGAAAGACACGGTACTCCGACTGTGAAGGTCGGGCCATTTTCATCAGCTCCAGGCGCTACGCCATTCCAACAGAGATGAAGCAGCCGCCCACCATAGTCCTCTGGCTGCTCAACGTGCTCGGTCGCTTTATGTCGCAGCATCAGTAGAAACAAGTGGCCACCCGTAAATGATTAGATCAAGCCGCATTCTTGTAAGGGAAACTATGGATGTGGAAGCCAATTGTACGACAGGAGGAGGGGACGGACTTTGGACCGTGGTCACAACCAAGGGCATACTGAGTAACACAAGTCGGTACAAAATTTCATGTTTTTAATAAACTTCCTCACACACCAAGATCTGGTTAAATACACATCTTGTCATATTCAGATGTTCCAGGAGGACGATACCCATTCGTTCATCAACAACTGTGGCTGTCCGAGTTGCGACTACACACAGTTGGGAATTCAAGCATATAGACGGAGCTTTTGTTCCGTTCTTGTCTTCCTATACCTAACTCCCAGGTGATATAAAACAAATACCCGGTACCAAAAGCATTGTGGGTGAACTTAAAAGGCACATGGGCATGGCTAATTCACTTTGTCTAATTACGTTAAAATTGATAAAAAGCGTTGACAAATAAATACAAAGTTTGCTAGGAACATGCTGAGCAACACAACGTAGATATTGCAGGAGATCAGTATACTCCTTCCTTTTGCTAAAACCTATTGAGACCGGATTTTTTGGTACTGGGAACAATTAATATTTAGTGATGAAAGCAAATTTTATATATTCGGATCTGATGGGGAAGGAATAGTGTCGGAAAAACCCGGAAAAAACTTAAAAAGCCGCTTTGATATATTGATGCATGAGAGCAAGGGTTTCTTTCTAGCCATCTCCCATGCAAATCATGGCTTTTAGGCACTCTTCGGACGGTTTTAGTGGATACGTTTGTACCTAGGGATGTGGATATGGCGGTATTAATTTTTGGAGCCGATAAGTGTGGGTTTTCCCTGTTTTCTTTAAGGATTTTCCTCTGTTCTCTGCCAAGCAATGATATCGGACGGCCAGAACGGGGTCGACTTTCCAGGAAATTTCTGGATTTCAGTCGAGAAATTACAATCCTTATGGTCTAAGGACTTCTATCGAACATCCCACAAATATATTCAAGCGATCCAACCTTATTGTGTAGGTGTAAAATAATTTTCTTTTGCGAAACGTTTAAATTTAGACTCTTTGGCATTTTGTTAGAGATTTACACCAAGAATGACGCCAAAAGTTTGTGTTTTTCCCCGAATTCAGTCTTTAAATAGAAAAACAAACTTAACTCAAAAAAAAAAAAAAAGTGCCCAGCCCCAAAAAATACGAAAAAATATAAAATGTGTATGTGCAACGAATACTTTTGTGAGCATACTAAACGGTTTAGTTTTATATTATTGTCCATTACTTTTCATGGAAAGCGATTTCTGTTTGGATTTTTCCGCCATATACTTCACAAAATATGTATCTTTGGAAACCCAAACTTTTTTTTAACATTTTAAAACGGTTACTTATTTAAAATTGGCATTTTTCTCTTAACCCTCTTTGCAACGAATACTTTTGTGACTAACTGTATATACTGTATGGTGTCGGAGATGCCTCATTCTGCCTGTTACCCCTGCCTGTAATACCCTTGTACCCTATGGGTACCTAGTATAAAAAGTAAGAAAACTACTGTACACTGTGTTCGACTGTGAGATACTCTAGCTAGTCCTGGTGATGCTGATCAAGAACATACTTTTGTATATATGTACGCGGTATGCGTATCATTATTACTTTTGTCAAAAAAGTACTTGGAATTGTTCAATAAAGCACAAAAAATGTTCTTTATATGAAAAATATATTGGCCTCCATTATTCGAGTTCCTAGCAGACACGAGGGCTTAGTCAGGTGATTCAATCCGCAGCCGCTTTAAGGGGGGGTAGGGTTAATTCGGTGCAAAACGGGACACTTTTGAAGAATTTTTGTGAGCTAGTTTATTTATTTAAATTACATATAATAACGTAACATTTAGAAAATTTTTCTAGAAATGTTTCATTGAAAAAAATGTGCAGGTATAGGAGTTATAGGGAATCTCCCGTGGCCCCTCCAAAAAAAGTTGATTTGCGGTCCACAGAATCGTCCGATATGAAAACCAGAATATGCATTAGTTAAAAGATAATTGTGCGGAGGTATCACTGTAGAGTTCTCTCTTTTTATTTTTTTTTATTTTTCTTGAAAGTTTGAAAACAAAAATTCAATTCTTGAATAAAAAATAAAGTGTAATTGTTAAATAAAAAATATAATACAAAATAAAATTAAAAAAAAAAAACCGACGGTGATACCTGGAAAATTAGTTGCAGAAGCTGTTTGCAAAATTTCAAAACGATTGGTCAAGTTGATTTTTAGTAATCGTGTACACCGACTTTGAAGATGGCATTTTGCAGGAGAGCGCTTTAAAGTTTTGGTTCCCCATACATCGAACATAGAATGACCTCCGTTCAACTACCCATTACTTCGTTATTTTTGCTCCAATCCATGTCAAATTTGGACTCTATATTCTTAAGATGTTGGGCATTCACAAATAAAAAAATATATGCCTTCCAATATAAGCCAATCGTAAGCTTTCAAAAACATTGAGAGCCGGCGAAACAAAGTCGGAACGGGTATTTTTTCCATCAGTTAACAAGCCAAACTAGTTTTTTAACGGAAACCCCTCTGTAATATATTTTTTTGAATATAAAACTGAACACTTTTATCGTTTCTCTTAGCGTATGCATAAGGATTGTGGTTTTATGTTTATAATATCCAAGGACTTTATTATAACCAAGAAGCGGGCTTGTACCTAAAATTAAATTTGAAAGATTAATTTAGGCCTTATCGATCCCTATTTCTCTACGCCCATGACGATAGGTCCAAGGCCGCAATGTTATCGGTGTTATCGATATATACATTTTGCCAGCTGTGCAATTGCGCTTGTGGCCGCATTTACTCCATCGTCAATTTGTTTATTACACGCAAATATGCTGCCCAAACTAAAGATTTCAGCTTTTTTGTTAAAGGTAAAGCCCCTATAACTGCTTCTGGTGAGGATTCCTAATCCGGTGATTTCCGATTTCAGCGATTGGAGCGAACAAAGCAACAGTGCAGCGGTTGTTTGTATGGAGTTTTCTACGGCGACGGGACACTACTCCTTCTGAGTTTCAACATTGAGTCCAGTCTGGGACAGTTGAACTACGAGCAGATCCAGCACAGATTCCCAGCGGAGCTGGATCTCTGTGGCCTGGTCAAGTTCGGAGACTGCAGCGATGGAGAGGCGCACCTTAATGAGGTCATCAAGTCGGTGGACATCACCGACAATCCCATCCTGCTGCAATGCGAGCTGGGCACTTTGGTGGGCATGAGGGCCTCGTTCTTTGTGCACGGCAAGCTGGAGGAGGTGCCCTACGAGGTGATGGAGGCCGAGCAGCTGTACAGCGACTTCGTCTTCACCCGGCTGCAGTGCGGCTTCTTCCTGCACACAGCTCCCACGCCGGAGTCCGTGGCGAGGGAGATGCATGTGCTGCGCAAGCGGGTGGCCGATGGCAATCTGGTCTTCAATGTGCCGCAGACCAAGATCTTCATCAACAGCTGTGGCCCGCTAGACAAGCGGTTTACCAGTGGTGAATCGCAGATTCAGGATCTATTGGATGCCATTCACAATCCCGGGCAACCGGAGAAGGAGAGTGATAAGAAGAAGGGAAAGGCAGGCCAGAATGCAGCGCCAGTGAAGCACCTGGCCCCCACTGGCTGCGACTACGAGGTCATCCCCATCGATGTGATGCGCTGTCGCAGCCGTGATCCCGTGACTCGAAACTCGCCCCCACATCCGGCGCTCAGCATTGCGGTGACCACCGAGGAGCAGACCAGAGTCCAGGTCCCCTTGGAAATCGAAGCCATGGCCATCCTGTGCAGGAAGACCAAGCTCCAGCGGCTGTACGATGTGCTCATTGAGAGCATATGCCGAGCCCTGAGGTTATTCGAGCTGAGCTTGATCGAGCACCTCACCGAGACGGAAACTGGCAAGCTGCTGGTGCCGGTGAGCTATCACTTTTACCCGCAGGAGTTCGGCCACTTCGTGAGCTGCGCGTATCTGGAGGATCTGGGTGACGACGATCCGAACATGCAGGAGAGACGCAAGCGACTCCACCGGCAGTTCGCTTTGCCCGTTAGCCGCCCCTACTTCCGCAGAGCAAATCAGGTGCGTTTCCTGGTCGAACCGGAGGATGCTCCGTGGACCCCACTGATGAACACTCACCTGGGAGTTAGGCCCAGCGGCGTGAGCGATGGAAAGGAGTACTTAGTGAATGGCAACTACCACTACTATCACTACCTGCAGCAACAGGTGCAGGACAAGGGATGGGGCTGCGCCTACCGCTCCCTGCAGACCATCTGCTCCTGGTTCGTGCTGCAGGGCTATACGAACGCACCGATCCCGACGCACTTGGAGGTGCAGGAATATCTGCACAAGATCAACGACAAGCCGACGGCCTTTGTGGGCTCCTCGCAGTGGATTGGCTCGACGGAGATCAGCATGTGCCTGCAGGGATTCCTGAACGTCGACTCCAAGATCCTGCATGTGGCCTCGGGCGCGGAACTGGCCACCGTTGCCTCTGAGCTGGCCATGCACTTCCAGACGCAGGGCACGCCCGTGATGATCGGCGGCGGTGTGCTGGCCCACACCATTATCGGCGTGGACTACTGCGTGCAGACGGGTCAGGTGAAGTTCTTAATACTGGATCCCCATTACACCGGGGCCGATGAGCTGGCCACCATTCAGATCAAGGGCTGGTGCGGCTGGAAGGGCATGGACTTCTGGACCAAAGGCAGCTACTACAATCTCTGCATGCCCCAAAGGCCCATCTTGTATTAAGTCGCAGGCAGGTCGAGGGTTTAAGTTTTTGCTTTTTGCATTCTTAGGTAGGATGAGGGGATGAGGTCGATTTATGTAGCCTTTTTTATGCGTTTTAATATTATTTTAAGAGCTGAATACTGGAGTTCGTAAGCCACACTTTGCCTTCTGCGTTTTGATCTTCGGTTGAGCGTTCTCAGTACAGCTTAGCTTATGGCGCTCTTTTAATAATAATTTAGGAAGAGCGCTTTAATGTAGTTCCTTGAATTTTTGGGAATTGGGCTTGAGAGAAAAGAAGGTAAACGTCATTTGTACATAATAATTATTTGAGGGAAATATTTATTTTTGCATTTACACTAGGCTGCGTTTTGGGTCAAACAAAACACGGCTTTGAAACGCAATAACTCGAGTTCGTCCGGTGTAAACGTTCATTCTGAGTTTTGAGTTAACTCCGATATCGATAGGTAACGCATGTTGGTGTAAATAGGCTATTAGTTTCATATTTTCTTTAAAAAAAATCGTAAGCTTAAGCCTCTTTTACAAGGCAAAGGTTATAACTTATAAGTTGTATGAAACCCAGATGACTGTGTGCTTTTATAGATCAGTTTCTTCGGCTCCTGAGGTATTCCTAACCAGTTTTTAATCTGTTGGCATCCACACAAAAATCGACCCAACCTTAAAGTACGTTTTAGGGTAAAGCTTTAAAGTGGTTCTCTCTTCGTGTGTAATTATTTTTCGTATTCCGTTTTTCAATTATTGCAATAAATTAAATACTAGCTTATGTACTCTATTCAAACTCCAATCCTGATTCAAACACCACTCTTGGAGTACTTCTTCCAGTAGCGCTTGACGTCGTCGTGGCCATTCTTTTGCACGACCATGGTGCGCGTTCGTTCGTTCTGCCACACCAGCACATGGATCGACTGGGCGTAGTCGCGCAGCGTTACGAAGTCGGTCTGGGACAGGAACTGATTGTAGACGACGCCCTCCGTGTAGGTGAAGCGATTGCGCTCCATTTCCCACAGCTTGATCTGATCAACGACCGTCGGTGGCAGGCAGGATTTGGATTGAATGGCCGACTCCACCAGCCTCATGTTGGGATGCGCATACTGCTCCAGATACGAGACAATCTGCTCCGCTGTGATGCCGCCGCGCAACGCTTGACGCACCGAATCGCGGGTGAGCACGCCCACGACGAGATTGGGGAAGCGGTACAGGAGCTGCGTGAACAGACCCAGCACGGCCACCTGGAGGGGGGAATCCGTGTAGGCGTAGACGCGATAATTGGTCTCCACCACGATGTAGCCAGAGTCCTGGACACCCTCCTCATCGGTGGCTATGGTGGCGGTGGCCGCTGCCTCCTTGCTGGTCACATTTAGGGCCAGGCGGGTGGGATAGAAGCGTCCCTCCTTGCGCTTTCGCTGGAAGACCAACCCGAACTCCCTGAGGTGCTGCAGGAAGGTCAACATCTCCTTGCTCATCCCCTCCGAACTGTAGTCCCGCCCCAGGGTGGAGAAGCTCAGCTGGAACAGCATGGAGAGGCATTCGGGCAGGGAGATACCCCTCTCCTCGCACGTGTCCATGTACTGGAGCATAAAGTGCCAGACCTGCGCCCTTGTGTCCAGCAACAGGAACTGAAATCCCTGCCTAGTTATGGTGATTCCATCCCGGTCATCGCGCTTCATAAGATTGGCGTGCAGCAGAATTCGGACAGCATCCGGACTAATGGCCTCCGCATCGGTGCCGTTGCGATTTCCCGTTCCCACCATGTAGTGCAGAACGCACCGCCAGCGAGACATGGCGTAGGTGTCCAGGAAGGCGATGTCCCTGGGCTTGGAATCCTTCTCCAGCGTGTTGGTCATGGGCCAGGGCTTTCCGCCGCCCAGCAGTACCTGGCGCACGCTCTTCTTGAACGTGGGCGACAGTTCCCAGGCGGTGAGGCCGCCCGGGATAGCGGTGACCCGCCAGACATTTAACGCTGTCAGGCAGCTCGTGGCCTCCGATTGATCCCTGAAGATGAAATTAAGTTTAGGAGCATTATCCAAGGTATTGCGAGGGATCTCACTTGGCAAAGCGTTGGGCACCCCAGGATGTGACCACCGCCTGGGGCACTGGTTGATCGACGAACAGAATGCGAATGATAAACTGCCTGGCCAGCTCGGGCAGCTCCCGGTAGACCGCCAAGCAGATCGGCGGATAATTGTATAGCTTCTCCAGCGTTTCCGGCGTCTGCCGAGTGCGCAAATACTCCTGGAAATCCTTGCACTCCAAGTTCTCCGGTCCCTGCACCAGGGGCGTGAGGCCGCTGGTGCCACTACCACTGGCCGCTGCATGCCGTCCGGATTTCGTGTCGGCCATGGCACGCGGAAGAGACGGTCCGTCCGAAAATTAAATTGTAAACAAAAGAAGGGAATCTGGACGGCAGCGATAGTCGGCGTTTTTTTTTTATCTTTTGCCGGTCACCTATCGATAGTTTTGTGATGGCCAGGGGCGTAGCGATTGTTTGATTCACCTTGAAAGTTAAAAGTTGTCTGAAATTAGTTGTTCAAGTATAAACGCGTTCTTAACATAGTTAATTAATTATTAATTCATTTTGTAAGCATATACAAAATTATGCAAACGACCAGTGGCAAACGATATTTGTTGTCTAGTTGGGGATGGGAACTTTGAATTTATCGATAACACCCCAGCTGTTGCCTTGCACACGTGCACTGAGAAATCATTGTTTTATTATTATTTTTTTGATTTGACGGATATATTAAGCTAAACATGAGTGACGATGAGGAGCACTACGATCCGAAGGCACACAAGAAGCTGCTGCAGGCCATCGGCAGTCTGGGAAACGTGCAGCACATCCAGAAGTCAACGCGCGACGAGCGCCAGACACGCCAAGATGAGTTCCAGCTGGTGAAGAGCGTGTCGTCGTCGGCTGTAACGGATCGGGCTCCGCGGGCGGTGGGTCTCAATGACTTGGTGCAGATCCTACGCACCTCCACCAAGCACAGTCAGACGGGCAGGAAGCTCAAGAATGTGCAGAGCAGCAAGAAGGTGCTGGAGAAGCCATTGGAGAAGCCGGCAGCGGATCGCATTAAGCGAACGATTGGCTACGAGGGAGTGACCAAGAAGCTGGGCCGCTGGGACGCTGTGGTGGCCCAACAGCGATCGGCGGAGACGCAGGTTGGGAATTAATTGGCTTAAAATCTATTATTTTTCTCTAAATAAAGAGATTTTCTTTCAGATCTTTCCCATACCGTCTGAGACGATTTACGTGAACACAGCGGCGAATGCGCAACCCCTGAAAACGAGCCTTAAGTCGGATCTGGCCAAGGAGCTCGAGGCCAGCAATCGCAAGCTGCGTGAGCTGCGTAAAGCGCAAATTGGCGACACCACGGACGAGAAGGCGGTGGCCAAAAAGGAGCGCCAGCTGCTGCAAAAGAAACTCACCCGTGATGAGCTCTTCGCCCGCCGCAAGGAGTTGGCCTACCTGAAGATGCGCGAGTCCCAGAAGTCAGCCAAGGAGCGTATGCAGAATAAAATCAAGTCGAAGAAGTACCACAAACTGCAGAAGCGGCAAAAGATGCTGGAGCAGATGAAGGAGTTCGAGCTTCTGCAGAAAACCAATCCGGAGGCGGCCCTCGAAAAGCTGAATGCCTTGGAAAAGAGTCGGGTACAGGAGCGCGCCAGCTTGCGCCACAAGAACACCGGTACCTGGGCCAAGAATCTGCAGGTTCGAGCCAAATACGACAAGGATGTGCGTAAGGATCTGGCCGAGCAATTGGCGGTTAGCAGGGAGTTGACACAGAAGAAGCAGGAATCCGACAGTGAGGACGAGTCGAGCAGGAGGCGGGTGGAGGAGGAAGAGGAGAACCAGATTGACTACGATCCCTTCAATCCTTGGACCAAACGAAAAGCTGCCGACAAGACGGAAAGCAATGGCAACGCCGATGGTGAAGATCCCAATTGGCGGAAATATTGGACGAAACGCAATCACAATGAAAAGTTATTGGAAGAGCATCGTAGGGATATGGAAGAGGCGGAAGCGGAGGAAGAGGAGGAAGGGGAGATAGGTCACGACGAACCAAAAGAGGAGGAAAAACCCAGAACCAAGCCTGCTAAGAAAACCCTTAAGAAATCAAAGGTGAAAATAGAAAACGGCTGGACAGTCGAGGAAGTTGAGCCAAATGGATCCTCCCAAACCAAAGTGAAAGGCCAGACCCAAAGCATTGATGAAATCTTCGAGAAACACGACGACCAAGTGAGGGCCAAGCTAACCAAGAAGCTGAAGAAGCTGAAGGAACGGGTAGACAAGCTCAAGGCAGCTCCCGTCAAGGGCAAAAAGGCAAAAAAGAAAAAGGATGCACTGAAGAACCTAAAATCTCTGGAACTAAACAAGACCAATCAGCGGGTGGAGATCGATGAGCCTTTAACTTATGGGGACCAAGAAGAGCAACAGAAAATACCTCCCCCAGTTGAGGAAATTAAGGAAACCCCACTAGTAGCGGACACCGTAGATCCCAACAAGGTCACAACCCTAGTGTACACCCAAAGGAAAACCAACAGTTCGGCAGGTGGCATCGGCGATGCTCTGATGGACGATGATGCGGCGGACTTCGATGAAGAAGATGACGCGGCGGCAGCTGAACATCAACTGACTGTTAGTCAGGCCTTTGAGGACGATGACATTGTAGCCGACTTTAATCGGGACAAAACCAAGGACTCGGAGCTTAAGAACACCGAGCTGCAGCTGGCTATGCCGGGCTGGGGCTCGTGGGCGGGTGCCGGCATCTCTAAAGAGGTGATGGAGCGGCGCAACAAGCGACTTCTCCTGAAGCTGGCTGCGCCGGAAAAGCGTCGCGACGACAACAAGGACAACCTGTACCTGAACGAGTCGAGCAGCAAGAAGGCGCGCGAACACAAGGTCTCTAGTCTACCATTTCCGTTCCGATCCCTGGCCGACTATGAGGCCAGTATCCGTGCCCCGATTGGCCGCAACTTTGTGCCGGAAACGGCCTTCCGGATGCTAACGCGACCCGCGGTCATCACTCGCAAGGGCCAGGTGATCGAGCCGATGAACGAGAGCGAGCTGGTCAAGCCGGACAGACGTTTGCGTCACATTGTGGACAAGAGGATACAGCGCATACCGAAAGTGCCGTCCAAGGACAAGAAAGCTAAAAACTAGAACTTAGACGAGAGAATAAATTTCTTTAAAACTTTAATGGAAGGCAATGAGTTTTTCGTTAGAATTAAAAGGGCAAAAAATTAAATGTTCGAATAAAGTTACCCCTTGCCTTTTTCTAGGATTTCCAACCTGGTTGCAACCTCGAATTCCGAATCATGATACAATTATAATTCCGAATATTAAGCTCGGTTTTCAAACGGATACTGATGACTTCTTTGTTGGAGCAAGAAGCGTTCTCTCTTCATAAAATAATGTATTTATTCCAATTGTTAGAAATACGTTATATAAAACTTTAATGAGAACTAATTTTAAAATATAAAACACAAAAATCCAAGAACTATTTGTTGTAAAAAAAAACATTTCCGAACTTTCAAGTTCGAAATATGAAAGCTACGTACTCAGACACGCGAAAAGTGGTCCGAAGCATTAAGTCACAATGCCTCAAGGTCTAAAGCTTGATATGGACTAAACCTGTCATCGTGAGACAAAATCCTGACAAATTTCAGGCTCATAATTCATGGGGGCCAGGTAAAAACAAAAATGTGCTACGAGGCAAATTGAAGGAAATAACGTGTGTCACAAGATAAATGTCAGTTTTTCTTCGCATTTTTATACCCTTGCAGAGGGTATTATAATTTTGCCATGATATTTGCAGCGCAGTGAAGGAGGCATCTCCGAACCCATAAAGTATATATATTCTTGATCAGCATCACCAGCCGAGTCTATCTAGCCATGTCCGTCTGTCTGTCGGTTTCTACGCGAACTAGTCTCTCAGTCTCGGAGCTATCGAGCTGAAATTTTCAGCATAGTCTTATTTCTTTAGCACGCAGTATATATGTCGGAACGCCTGACATCGGACCAATATATCCTATAGCTGCCATAGGAATTATGGCGAAATAAATGTAAAAACGAGAAAGAAAGCTAACTTCGGTAAACCGAAGTTGGTATACCCTTGCAGTCTGCAATTGGATCATTGAAAATCGAACCATATTAGTAATGTTGAAAAAATATAGAATTTTGTAAATTTTACATTTTACATGTAGAATTTTACATTTTCATATAAATTGACCGATCGCTTCTATGGCAGCTATATGATATAGTGGTCCGATCTTAATGAAATTAAAACCGTAATTCTAGAACCATAAAAAACTGCTATGTCTGAAAATTTATAGAAATACGTTGAAAAACAGAGAAGTTAAATTTTTTTTTACATTAATTTCGCCATCATTCCTATGGCAGCTATAGGATATAGTAGTCCGATTTCGGTCATTCCGACATATATACTGCGTGCTAAAGAAATAAGACTATGCTGGAAATTTCAGCCGATAGCTCAAAAACTGAGAGACTAGTTCGCGTAGAAACCGACAGACGGACAGACGGACAGACAGACGGACATGGCTAGATCGACTCGACTGGTGATGCTGATCAAGAATATATATACTTTTTGGGGTCGGAGATGCCTCCTTCACTGCGTTGCAAACATCTGGTCAAAATTATAATACCCTCTGCAAGGGTATAAAAATACGGTTTTAGATTTTTTTACGGTTTTATACGGTTTTAATTTTATTAAGATCGGCCAACTATATCATATAGCTGTCATAGAAACGATCGGTCGATTTATATGAATATGTAAAATTATATATGTAAAATTTACAAAATTCGATATATTTTTAACATTACTATAATGGATCGATTTTCAATGATCCAATTGCAGACTGCAAGGGTGTACAAACTTCGCTTTACCAAAGTTAGCTTTCTTTCTTGTTTGCAATCGATCACAAAGACGTCCTGATTCTAATTAATGCTTGGACCGAAATCAATCACATTAAACCAACAAACGTGAGAAACAAATCAAACCGCCGAAAAATGAATGGATGGCCCAGATGAAAAGGAAGTAACCTGCGCATTATCCTTATTTTAATCAGGAATGGCACAAGAGGCTGCACTTTGTGCTCCGATCTAGATTGGATCCGCATCCATACAACATCCCTTTCCCACCCAAAATGAGGGCAAACTTTACTTATCTTGTGCTACTTTTTTTTTTTTTATTAAGACAGCACTGGGACGTCCTGGCTGTCTTTAGGCCGCAGACAGCTCATCCTCACAAGCGACAGGGGGAACCATCATTCATTTTCGCTGGGGTTTTCCGTCAATTACAATCAGGCTGAGTGGGTTGTGAAATTGGGCTGCTGATCAGGAGATCCACATCAATCGGTGCATTGGCAGTTTCACGACAAGCAGCTTTTAAATCAACTGCCATTCAATACCTTGTAGCGCGATGGATGGATGAGTGTGTGGCAGCCGTGATGGATAGTCCCTTGAGGGGTTTAATTACAAATTGTTCCTGAGAAATTTGGCCCTTATAAATTTTACACCAAAGTTTCGAAAAAGTACGTATGGGTGTGTATGTATAAAATAAAGTGTAAGAAATTGTTTACTTTAAATTTACACAGCAAATAATTTGCACAAGAAATTTTGAACTGTTTGAATTGGCATTATTTTGTCAATTCTAAAGTTGGTCTTCATCCATGAGGTTGGGGCTGCGGAAGATTGGTAATTCATTATCTTTTTACATTACTCGGTTTCAGGGAGCAGTGATAGGAAGTAAGCATAAGGGTATATAGGAATACCTTTCGGTACGTTAAATATTTCAAGAAGAGCTTCTTGCTCTATATAACTTTGAAGGGGACTCCTTCACTGCTCCAACTATAGTAAGACGACATATACTCACATTGACCTCATGTAGACCTCAACTTCGGGATTTTCCATGGACACTTTGTTGAACGTGTCGGGATATGTCCGCTTTATACCGTGAACAAAAGTCACTCCAGCTTTTATGCACTCTGGTTCGGTCAGGTGCTCTTCGTGCAGCATTCGAATACTGGTTAACAGCATGTGCTCGATGTAGTTCGTCACACCGGAATGTGCTTTATCATACAGCATCCGGAATGCCTCGAGCACGACTTGGTTCTCAGAGAAATCAACGGTTATCGGAAGGCCGGACATAAACCGTGGAAGCACCTGGTCAAGCGGCACGGCATTGAGATTGGCGACAATCATCCGTGCCAGCGCCCCAGATAAATTGTCCCGGGCATCGCCGGGCTCTTCCCGGCAACAGGCGTTCAACAGCGCCTTCAGGATCTCCGGATAGTTATTCACCGCCGTCTGCCCTACTAGGGAGACCAGCACTCCGATGCCGTAGTACGCGTTCTGTCGTGACTCCGGATTCGGCTCGACGAACCCGCCCATCAGCATGAAGACAAGAAATCCGTGATAGGGAACTGCACGACGGCCCAAATTTTCGATGCAATCGGCTATCATGCCGTAGAACTCTGGTCGATTCGCCGCCGAAGTCTCTTCCAGAAACTTGACAAAGGATCCATGCAACTTATCGAAATATGAAGCAAACAAGTCCGGGTCAAGTGCCTGGCCGCAACAGGCCAGTATATTGACGCCGCCCATGGCAAGTTCATCGGCGTGCTGGGGCTCACCCTGCTGGCAAGTCATTCGCTTGGCCATGAAGTCCGTGATGCACTCGAAGATCGGATCGGCTACTGCGGGATCGCTTAGCGAGTGTGGTGGCATGCCTCGACTGAATATTTGACAAAGCGCAGAGTTCATTTCACGGACGACGGGCCTCCGCCTATCCCTGCGCAGTATGGCAGCGAAAGTGGGCACCAGGGACTTGTAAGCTCGCTGCGCTTGAATAGTTAGGCCCTGCTCCTGGAACGCCACTATGAATGAGCAGAGAGCCTTGACCGACGCGATGCGGACGCCCTGATCGCGATTATGAATTGATCCGCATGTCAGTTGGTAGGCGTTCTCCAGGTGTTCGCTGAAGGCGCCTTCCGTGTCCTCAGCGAACAGCCTGAGGGTGTCGATGACGCACCGCTCCAAGTACGTGCAGTTCGGGGAGGCCATGTCCTGCTCCATCTGCTTATTGATGACAGGATACACCGCGGACATCTCGTTCCTCACCACCTTTGCCAGGGTTGATATTAGCTCATATATAATAATACGAATGGGACATGTCCCATGTCCCAGCTTCATGAGACAGTATCTCATTGCCCGCGAAGCGAGCGGCCGGAATTGATCTCCGCTCGGAAGCAAATTCACGGCTAGCCCAAGCAGGACTTCGAGTGCCTCAAGCTGCATCGATTGATCTTGCAGGCCTCTAGGCCAGTGACGCAGCCCGTTCAAGATCACGGCGAAATGTGACATCATTTGATTGTTATTGGATCCAACTAACATTAGTTCTACGGCAGATGAAATCACAACCTCCATCCTCTCAAGAAATTCCTCCATAATATATGTGTTTTAAATAAAAATTAATCTTTTGACGTGTATTTTCAAAGTGGTCTGCTTTCATTCACTGAACTTGTATGACTGATCGCATATATTACATTCTCCACACATTTCCCATGAATTTTCTCTCTATGGCTCCTACCTACAAACCACAACACCCAGAAAAATTTAGAAAAATTTGTTCCTAGAACATTTCTTCTCACTTTATCTCGAAGAGGCATTATTGAAATCCAGACGAAATTGTTCTCGATTTTGTTTTTTCGAGAAGAAGGAGATATTGAGGCCTTACTCTTAATGTTGAGCTTTCAGAGGAGGACCCTGAAGGGGAAATGGGAGAGACAGCAAAATTGAAATTTATAGATTTGACCACTGCCACACCTCTTGTAGTACACCCAAAAAAAAAAAACAAGAGTTTAACCTTTCTACGTGTTGTCTTAAAAGTATACTCAAGCAGTATAACGATTTTAGTATAAATTTTATACTTCAAACTATCAAATGTATACTCTAAAGTTTAGTTTTTATACTCTATAGTTTCAATTGTGTATTTTTGAGTATTATTTTTATACGAACCTACATCGAAAATTCTATAACATATCGCGTTAGCTGGAATTTAGTGCTTTTCTGTTTGTCGCGTTAGTGATAATTATGAAATATTGGTGCAGATGAGTATAAAATTTATACTTTCGTAGTATTAAATTGATAAGCATCTTATTAAGAAATTTTGCATACTCAAGAGTATAGAATTCATGTAACAATCGTATAGGTTCTATGATGATTTTTTTTTGGGTGTATTTGTTCAAGTTATCGTCGCCCTTCTTTGATTTGCCTGAATGGAGCGTTTGGTAGAGTGCTGGGCTGGCGTGCTCGGCTCGGTTCGAGTCCGAGTCGTGTCGAAACAATTGTGTATTAAAAATGTGTATGTCTAAAGAAATGTATATATTAATTAGAATTATTAATATTATGTAAAATTAAGCCCATGCTTCTTAAGCTAAAAATAAAATTCCTATGACTCCATATTCAAGAACATTTTTATTTTTACCGCACGAGAATCACGAAAAGCAGAAAAGGTGTTTCTACTAGCAAAAAGTGCTTTTTAGCACTCTCTTGAAGGGAAACAGCTCTTGTTTGTTCTGGTTTTGATTTGGCGGAAAATTAAATTTAATATAAAATTAAAAACAATGTTAACTAAGATTAAAAATGAAAGAGAAGTGAGAGGATCCCTGCGCACCGCCGCCGACGCCACCGCGCCCTCTGTCCACAGGGCTCGGCTATCTGAAGCTGTCCGCTTTCCAGCTGAAGAAGGCTATTTCCAAGCCCAAGTAAGTCTAACAATTTCATTTGTTCAAAAAAAACAGCTGGCTGGTAGTGGAGTTGGGCAAAATCACACATCGATAGGCAGAAAACGACTGAAATAGTCGATACTATCGAACTAAACCACGAAAAAGCAACTTTTTTATTATATTTGTCACCACTAGATTCCTATACCTTATACACAGGTAAAAGTTACTTTTTGCCCAAAAAGCAGAATTGGAAACGGGGCCTAAGGAAGCTTGCTGTAGCTATCGTAACCAGATATCGATATGTATCGATAGCATTGCAAGTAATCGACTCGTCGCTATCGCAAGCACATTTTGCTAAAATAATTAATAATTGTGTGTTTTTGCCAACGCTTTCTGGGGAGATGTACGAACTTAAGACATTGCTACCCCAATTCGACATCAAGCTGCCCACCTGCATGTACGCCCTGAAAAACGTGAGCCTGGCGGCGGACGCCCTGGCTGGTTCTGGTTCTTCCTCGGCAACTGCGTCCACATCATCATGCGTAAGTTATGAACATGGAAATGCCTGGCCAGCTGGTGGGGATCGCTGGCAAATTGGAGAGTAAACATCGAGTATCAACATCAACGCCATACCATTCCATTCCCGCATGTGATCTTTGCCAGAGATGGGAGAGCAGCAGCAGCAGAAGCCACAAAACAAGCGGGAGCGGGAATGCAGCCACATGCGCACTCGATTTGGACACTTTAGGCCGAAAAATACAACAACTGCTAAAGGTTAAGACCATCAAAAACAACAAGAACCAACTACTAAATACGAAATTCTATTTATAAAACCATCGACTAACCAAGAAACAAAAACAAACACACAACCAGATGAATATGTATCCACGCTCCGTTTTGTGTGTTGCTTGCTCTGTTGGACACCCGTGGACGTGGACTTTGTCTGCCAGATAAAGATATCTCCTTTTCCTTCTCGATTTGCAGGATGACACGGCGACTGTGGCCGCGCGCCAGGAGAAGGTGCTGCAGCAGCTAGAAGAGCTCAAGGCGCAGCTGGGACAGATCAGGGCCGGCCTGGGAGTATGTGGCAAGACCTACCAGCATACGACGGCCTTCCAAAATGGTGGCCTTAAAGAGGTTTGGAGAGGAGCGGCAACTTATACCCTTTCGATTATATTTATACTTTTCTTATCAAACCCAATAGATACCACTGCAGGACGTCGTCATCAATGGACATCCCAACTTTATACCCTATGCCTTGTTGGCTTTGAAGAATGCTTGGCGGGATCTTTACACAATTGATGTCAAGACCTTCACGCACTCCACAATGGCCGATATTGGGCCAGCAGCCCGGGAATTCGAGGCCAATTTGGCCAAGGTTCCAGTCAACCCGGCCCTGCCCAAGATTAATGTGACTCTCATATGGAAGAACTGTAGGTATATTGATTTTCCTTCTGGTTCTGACTTATCTAACTTATGTTCCGATCCCTCCTTAGGCGAACACACTGAGATGATCAGCTCGCCGACCATGTACGTGCCCATTTACGGTGAGGTTAACATCATCCGCTATCTGGGTCGCGTTGGTCCCTCCGAATACCGCTACGAGGGCTCTGCCTTATGCAATGAGATAGATCTCGTCTTGGACATTTGCTATCAGCTCCTGCGCTGCAACACGCACAAAACGCAAGTGGCGATGGTGCGATTGCTGGACAAGCGACTGCAGCAGCGGCAGTATTTCGGCGGTGACCAGATGTCAGTGGCCGATATCGGAGTATATAGCTCGCTGATACGAATGCCGGCCATCACCGATAAGGATCTAACGCCAGCCCTTCTGGCCTGGCGTAAGCGGGCAAAGCTCGTGGCTCAAATTTAAGCTTAAAAATCCATCGACAAAGGCGAACAAAATAAATTAAACGAATGCATTATGGAGTTTAATTTATTATTTTAAGAGTTCGAAATCTTTAGGCATTTTCCAGAGCCGTTTTCCCTTTATATTTAAAGTCTCTTTCGTGATTTTCAGTAATTTTATTTGGCTTATTTATCTTTGTTGCAAATTCTGTTGTTTTATACAATGCGCGGTTTCTTTTTTCGTATCTATATTGCAATTGTTTGTTTCTCGTTAACTTACACTCTCTGTCGATTTTGCACTTAAAAATGGCTTAATGCTACGTTTTATATTTGCTTTTATTCTTGAAATCCATTGATTGTTCTCTAAGTGTGTTTATTGATGCCCTTCTTTAGGATGTAGTGTTTGCATATAGTTTTTCGCTCATAAAAATGGGTCTCATATACGTATATATATTCTTTAAATATTAATTTAGACCTAGTACATATGCTGTATATATGTATATATCTTGTATATTGATAATCAGTTTCTGGTTGATTTTCTGTCATTATTAGCTGCGTAAAAAGAGGAAACGAAGAAGTCCCTGAACTCTATTAATTGCTTCTTGCCACAGGCCTATGTATAGTTATCGACATAAAATTGAGTAAAATCAGCTTAGGACCTTCAAATTCTGTCTACCCTCCAAAAAAAGCAAACAAAACTATTATCGTAATAGCTACACAAGGGTGAAATAATTCGCTTTCTCAGTTGTTCTGTTTTTAGTTGTTTAAACATGTATAATTAGCATTAATCATAATAATAATAATAATGTTGGAGAAATGAAAAGGCAGGATTGTGGGAGGAAGAAGAAATGATCGGATGAGCGGATCGCTGCGCATGCATTATGTGGTCTCGCCCTTGCCGCTATCATCTGCCGACTCGGCATCATCCGCTCCAGCTGCGCCCGCTTCCCTGCCCAGCAGCCCGTTGTTGTTCTTGCACTTGCTACTTCCATTATTTTTGCTAATCGAAGCCGTGGCACTGTCCTCCTCATCTTCGTCGTCTTCCTCCTCGTCATCATCGTCTTCATCCTCATCGAAGTCATCATCGTCGTCTGTGGGCAGATCGTCCTCTGTCTCCAGATCGAAATCATCATCGTAAAAGTTGGCATCCAGGCCAGAATCTGTTGCAGGCTTGCGCGTGGGCTTCAGGCAATAGTCCTCCAACGTCATGGGCACCACAATGCCCTCACGCTTGGCCTCGGCATTGGCTGCCAAGGCCTGTTTCCGTATGATGTTCGGATACTCATTGTCCTTGCCCTGAAATTAGTATATCCTTATTAAAGAGCCAAATGGGGGAGGGTGTAAATGTCTAGTATGCGGACTTCTTGAGACTTTGGTGGGGTTTTATTTAACTCCAGGTAAGAAATGAGGCTTTTAATCAAAATCATCGATTGGGATCAATGCACAGTGGCGAATAAACGATTAAGCCCGCATACTAGACACTTACGAACAGCCAGAAGATGCAGCCTCACCTGTGAATCCCGCCACCGACGATACATGACCGACGCGTCCACATTGGCCGGCGAGAATGTGTTGGGCTCGTTGAGTAGCGATATGACCGACAGCAGAATGGTGCGCACATTCTGCGTGGGATTCCAGCGTTCGCAGGGCAGCTCCCCGCTCTGCGGATCATCCACCGGCGGATGCAGTATGGATATGCACAGATCACCGTTCTCGTAGACATTCGGATGCCAGACCTTCGTTAGGAATCGGATGGATGGCGGTGAGTACGGGTAGTCGTGCGGGAACTTCATGTGCGCCTTGAAGTAGCCGCCCTGATAGAGGGTGTCTGGCGGTCCAAAGATGGCCACCTCCCATTCGAAAAGGTTGTCGTCGTTGATCAACTTGACGCGGAATCCCTCCACGGGCTCCTCTTGCAGCGACTTGTATTCCATGGCCAGAGCTCGCACCGCCGAGCTGCTCGGCGTGGTTGTGGCCGCCGACGACGAGGTGGAAGAGTTGGTAGCCAGGGAGCCCGATACCGCTCCAGAGCCGGCCATCATCGTTGCAGTGGAGGCATGTTGCGATGTGGAGGCGGCGGTGGCCATTTGTTCAACCAGTTGCAGACGTTCTCGCGCTCTGTCGATGCAAAACATTTCGGAATGGATTAAAACGGGACTGATATGCTATTTTGTGTTGTGCTGCCTGCATGCGTGTGTGTGCGCGCGAGCAGGGTCAATATCTTGCTGCTGCTGGTGAATTCAAGGTGAGCACGTCGCCACAGCACTCAACACGACGCGGCGATGACTGTTTCGGCTCGGGAAAACTGCGGAAAATTTCGTCTCAAAAAACTGGCCAAGTTTGGGGGAAATACAACATATACATATGTGTATATTTGTTGATGGAAAAAGGGAAACTATTTCTGCTCTCTTGACGTTACTGTTGTTGTTCTTGTTCTTGTTTTTACTGTCACGACAGACGAGCACACAGAGGGGAAATCTGTGTGGAAAACCGATTGCAGAATACTACTACCGCCTGCGCGCATATACGTACTTGATTTGGCCAAGATTTCGAAGCGATTAATATGCGTTTTTAATGCTTTTTGTTATTGTTGTGTTTGACTTGCAACAAATTCACTCATTACAAAAAAACAAAAACCAGGGTTGTGGCATTAGTGTGACCAGGGCTGACGGCGCCGTTGTGTCTTGTCAATTGAAACGACGATAATTAACTTTAATTGTTAAATTTACAAGGAATCTATTTTGTTTAATTTTGTTAAGGCTAAGTTTTCCTTTGACAGACTGTCGGAATGATCAAAAGGGGGAATCAACAAATTCCGATAAGTCATCGATATTTTCGCGTACTTATCGGCTTTCAAGTAAAAATACCAAAGAACTCAAAAACGCGCTTTTTTTGCTCTTTCGCCAAGCGAATGCGGTCACATTGCAAATTACGTAATTTGCGAGTTCCGCCGCGCCCAGCTACTGCCAGCGACCGCCTGGTGGCGCCACCTGGTGGCGGAAAGCGCAACCTCGTCACGGTGTGACCGTCGGTGGAAAACTTAAGAAACCGCAGAATTTTGAATTTTTTGTTTGGTATTTTTTTAATCTTATTTCGAAGGAAAATTGGTAGTTTTCGATTTGTCGGCTTTTTGAAATCTTTATATTATGTGCAAGACTTGGAGAGAGGAATCGGCTGCCTTCCGAGTTTAATACAGTTATTGCAAATGCACATTACCTGCAAAACTAAGTAACTTGTGAAACAAACTAAAAAGCAAAAAAAGTTTCCAACCCTTGTAGGGTCCGAACCCACGACTCAGTGTGTGACATGCTACATGCTACATGCTACGCAGCCTGCTTTTGCAACGGTTGCCGGCCTGCCGTAAAATTTCAACCTTATTGCTAATATCTCTCACATTTATAATCCGATTATACTTAAATTTTCAGAAAAAAAATTTCCGCCTAAAACTCTATATTTCCTATAATTTTTTCCTTAACCGAAATTCAAGAGATTATTTTAGACTTTTTATAGTTTGGGAGACCGGAAGTGGAAGTGGAAGTGGTACCCTATGGGTACCAGGTATAATAAAGTGAAAAAGTTACGCATTTTTTTTCAGTTTTTTTTAAATAAAATGTTGTCATTTGTTTAATTGCAAAATTTGTATCAAAATTTGTGCACTTTTTTTAGATTCAAATTCAGGCAAGAAATAAAGCTTTTTTTCTTCCCTTGTCCTGCCGAAAACAGCTTTTTTTCTGAGCAAAAAAGTTGGCAACACTGCTTAAAGCTGTCATTGAAACTATAGGGAAAAAATGTTATATTTTCATTTATTTTGTAGATAATGGCCTTAAATTAAATATATGATCCATTAATTATATTATAGCTATACATTTTAAATTTCATGATAATCGGACCGCTATTTCGGCAACTGATTGGAAAATTAATGAAAACAAATTAAAACTTCTCTGTTTCTTAACGTATTTGTATAGATTTCGAGATATAGCGGTTTTTTACGGGCTTAGAATTACAGTTTTAGTTTTATTAAGATCGGACAACTATATCATATAGCTGCCATAGAAGCGATCGGATGATTTATACGAAAATTTAAAATGTGTAGCTTAATGTTATAAAAATGTAAAAACTTCGATATTTTTTAAAATTTATCAAAATGGATCGACTTTATAATCCAATTGCAGTATACAAACTTTGGCTTACCAAAGTAAGCTTTCTTTCTTGTTTTCTTTTTCTTTTTTTTTTCTTTTTTTTTTTGACTAACTAATTGATTTAAATGTTTTAAAAAATGTCTGTAAAATTGCTTATTCTTTAATATCATTATTGCCAAGCACAGAAATCACTTATATTGGCAAAAATATTAAAATATATACTGCACACGATTTTCCTATCGCTTAATTATTTACTAATCATTTTATTTACATGCACTGTCGTATTGTCTCAAAACCAGAGCGCCGCCATCGGTACTGTCGATAGTTTCACAGCTAAATTGGCATCACTGGCTCGCTCAAACTGGTATTTTAGTGGTATATTGTGAAATATGAAGCAGTATATTTTAGTACATTTTTGAGCGATAGATAAATGGTTTTTTTCGACTTGTCCGGTGCGGTCACAAAATAATTTAACACTCCGCGAATAACACAACTAATATAGCACCTAAAAACAAACCGACAGCGAAATTTAATCATCGCGGGCCAAGTGTAACCGGGCAAGATGTAAGAGTGTCGCGTTTTAATTGAAAGCAACCCACAGAATCCAGAGAGAGGCGTTGGCCGAAGAAGAAGCCGAGAAACGGAAGACGGGAAAAGAGAATAGCGAGAAGAGAGACAACGGCAACGAAAAAATGCATACAGGAGTGGTCGCGACTCGCGAGTAGTAATCGAGTTTACACATCGCTTAAGTTTAATTGCAGCGCAGCAGGCCAAAACAAGTGTTTCGTTTACGTTCAAAGTGAATCGTTGTAAAAGCTAGCTAACAAGCAAAACTCAAACAACGCCCAAGGAGCCAAGTACAAAAAAAAAGCAGCGAACAAGAAGAAGCAGCAGACGCGAAGCTGCGTTTTGTTGATTTTTATTCTGCCGTGTGTGTGGTGTTCTTGTGTTGAGGTGTGTGGCGAAAAAAGCATTTTCGAGAGAGCGAGTGGGAGAACGGGAGAGTGGGAGAGTGGACAACTATCATTCCAGGCAAAGTGAACATGCTTTTGGCCAGCATAAAACCATAAATCTGTTGAGTCGAGCACATTTTTCCCGTGAAAAACTCGCATACATACACACGCGCGCACGCACGCACGCACTCACTCACGCAGGCACGAAGGCAGGCAGTCAGGAAAAACCCAGCAAACATAAACACACACAGTGAGAGAGAGGGAGAAGCGTTCACGAAAATCATGTCCAGCTGGGCTGAACGCGTCCACAGGCGTGCCGCCGATCTGGGCAACGTGGTCACATCCTGCGGCCACCCCGCCACCGCCCCCGCCTATCCGTACCGCCTGGAGAAGGTCAAGTTCGGGGTGCCGCTGGAGGAGGTGTGCAAGCACAACAACAACATTCCAGGACCCTTGCTCGTCCTCATCCTGAAGCTGAACAAGGAGTCACCGAACCGGCGCGATGTATTCCGCGCCCCCGGCCACCAGGGCGCCATGAAGAAGCTCATTCACTTCCTGCAGGCGGGCCGTTTGGTGAACGTCGACAACTACTCGGTCTTCACCATCGCCAGCGTCCTGAAGAAGTTCCTCCGCAAAATACCGAACGGGATTTTCGGGCGCAGCGGCGAAATGGAGCTGTTCGCCATCAACGATCTTCAGAATGAATCCGAGCAGACGGATCGCCTGCACAGGTGAGTGGCAATCGAGAGATTGGGGTGGGAGTGGTTCACCACTCGACAGTGTTGGCTAGGGAAATAGCATTGAGATCGTGGTGGGAAAAACCTAAGATGTGGAAAATACCATTGGGAATTTTTGGGAGTACTATATTCTGATGGAACCTATTGCATTAATTTATATTTTTTATTAAACAAAGCGTACTATTCATGCAGATATCGAACATTTAAAATAAATAATTTTATCTGGGAGTTATCCTTTACCGGGTCATGGAGAAAGTGGCCTTTAATCATCCGAAATAAAGCTAGTAACGTTTTTAGTTTAATGTTACAGGCATTGTTTTAGCCATTTCTCTTTGACTTTACTTGCCTTAAGTCACAATAAATAAATCTACTTAAAGCTTGAGTAAATTTTTATATTTTATAGGCGCTTTAGCCGAGATCATTACATTGGCCATAAAGTTTCCAAAGACATATTAATAGATTTTAACCAAAAAAAAAGAAAGAATGTGCCTTTCAAAATCATAAATTAGATGTTAACAACTTACAGTGGCGACTCCTTATTCGGTCGGGAACATTAGTATTCCAGTCCACGGCCAAAGACACTCAATTTGCCCCGAGGATTACATGAAATTCATTCATTTTAACTACTATTATTTCAACCGCAACTGTGTGGCGGTAAATAGGTATATGTGTGTTTGCTAGTGTAACTAGCTTGCGGTAAACTTGCTGAACCGGATCTATAGATGTAGATTCGGTAGATGCAGCGTCAAGAATCTTCAGGGGGAGTTAATTCACTGGAAAGCTTGCCTCTTACACATACATATGTATATGTTGTTTTCATTACTCGCGCTCGCTTCTCCTAGTTGTTTCTGTTGTTTCTGTTGTTGTTTGCCTCTTCTCGTAAATGTTGTTGTTGTTGTTTTTGGTGCCTCGCACTTGTTGACACATTTGTGTGGATTTTCACCAATTTTCACTTGAGCGTTAAGCGTTCGCTTAACCCTTAGATGTGCCTGCCAATTTACATAATTTGTGCGCGCAGCGAACAAAAACAAAACGAAGAAAAAGTACAAGCGGCAAATGTTTGGTTTTATAATAAACAGTAAAGCATACAAATATTGAACTAACAGGTGAAAATTATCTGTGGGATTTTTTAAGTCTGAAGAGAAACTGAAGAGCGATTCTTTTGTTCTTAAACTGAATTGGCTTTAAACGTAAAAGCTTCGGAGTTAAGGCAACATTAAGGAACATTTGGTTGTTAAAAATTAATTAATTAAGCCTGTTCAGAGGGTTTGACTTTAGAATTAAGACTTTAGTAAATATAGATATATTTTAATTAAGAGGGTTTGAAGATTTTAAATAAATATAAAGTTTGTATTTAATTAAAAATTCATTTAAATAGCGCTTTATCGGAAGAGGCCTGTCCATGAGGCCTGTTCATGGGTAGTAATTATTTAGCAAAGTTTTAAAAGATTCGGTTGTAGTGAATGGTAACTGTATACAATTTATTCTGATTTTCGCTGATTCACTGCTCAGCCTTGTATGGGGTTTAAGAAGAAACTCTCGGGAAGTGTAAACAGAAACCGCTGAAAGGGTTAAGCTTGGATTTTTGGTTCGCTTTCGGTTAGCTGTAGTCGTTGCTGCTGTTGTCTGTAGTTGGGGCAATCGATTTCTAACCATCTGAATTAGAGCATAAAGCGTGGGCTAACACACATAGCTCACAGCACACAGACATGGGCCAAGACAAAGACCAGCCAACGCAGGCCCAATTATAAAAGTTAACGAAATATTCACTGCTGCTGCAATTCGCAATTGTTTCTTCTTCTTTTTGGCGAAAAAGTGAGCGGGCTTGCAAATAATTAACAAATCGGACATTTAGAGCCGATGATCAATTGCGATTGACAGCCAGAAATGATTTGTCTGTTTTGTTGGGGGGCTGCTTCCTTCTGGCGTTTAATTTGCTTAATTTGTTAAACATTCGACTGATTGAGATGGATGCGGCGGATTGGTTTTGGATGCTGCTACTGCGTCAGCAGATCCGATCGGATCAGAACAGAACAGATCCATTGGTTACATTAAACGCCGAACATCCAACACCGAACAACGCCGCTGCTAAATGCTAAATGTGCGTGTAAACAAATAACGTCAGCAATAAAACATAAATTTAAAACTTCTGCATGCGTAGAAATCGACCGCCAAATTATTTTCATTTCGCGGGGAGGCTGAGCGCTCAGCTCTTCGTTCTTCAGTTTGGCAACCTGTGCGTATGCGTACAGAGGCGGTGAAAATAATAGTGATTTCTAAGAAAAAGTTATAAAATTGAATTTAACTCTTCTCTCTCTCTTAATTCTTCTAGAGACTCTAATTAAGAGAGATTAGTTGTGATAAAGGGCATACTAACAGCAGGCTTTGCATCTAAAATTCCCAAGTACGAATTCAGCGACAAAGTGTAGAGGTTTAATAAGTCAGCAAAAATTAGTACTGATGCGATTTCTTGACTAGAAACTGTAACATATTTTATAGTAAAAGTGCCCTTGTTTGTCTTCGTGTTTTGTATTTTATTTTTTACTTCACATATTTAAATCCTTTTTCCTTTTTTTAAAACTATGGCTAAGATGTTGATCGCGGCTGTAAGTGTGTGTAAACATTTTCAAACTTGTACAATTATATACACACATTTGTTGTAATTGTTGCTCCCATTGGCTCCTCTTTTGTTTATTTACCTTTCGGGGCAGGCGCAACAACAACAACTACACAGCGGCTACAACTACAAGCACATTGGGCAATCACAATCGAATCAAACCAAAATGCGCGAAAATAGCGCCACAGACGAAAGATACAACACCAACAAGCGGCAACCAACACACACACCTTTATAAATAGACACGCGTTGGAAACTTTGTATCAATTAAAACGTAAACGCTGAAAAGAGAAAGGTGGCGGAGAGGGGCTGGCTGTATCTCGTGTCTCCCCGTCTCCCGCTCACTCGTTGCTCACATCAGTTGGCACATCGTTTGTGTGTGTTTTTATTCCAGCTCTTTTTTTTCTTTCTTGCTTTCTTGTTGTTATTGCAGCGCATCGACGTCATTGTTGCACGTTTTTGCAATAGACCAAAAATACAAATGAATTGTATATTGTTTTTATCGCCGTTGCTTTTGTCTTGTGTAAATTACAAGCACACAGCAAGAAAGCGAAAAAAGTGGCAGAGGCAAGCAAGAAAGTCAAGCAAAGCAGCTGCCAAAAGAGAGTGTGAATAACGCTTTCTCTCGCACTTGGTCTCAGTCTCTCTCTCCTCCGACTCTACCTTGCACTCTCTTTCTCTTTCTTTGGTTCGTCCTGTTATTCGCAACTTGTTGCCTGGCTAAAAGAAAAGCTTTCGCAAGCTTTTTCCAACGCCTGTTGCTCTTTTTGGTGTGACTTTTTTGATTGTTTCATCTCTCTATTTGTGTGGTTGAAAATCTCTAGTTTTTACTACCATTATTATAAGCTTAAGCTTACTTATAGAGAGGAAAAAGTGTTAAAAAGATGTATTTATTTTTTGGAAATTCCATTCCTGAATATTTAACACTTAACTAATGCCATCTTTAGGACTTTTAACTTTTTAGGGAGGGGTTTCTTAATGTCAAGTAAAGGTCCCCAGTTTATAAACTGTATGTCTACGTTAAACTTAAGATAAAATGTGTAAATAGTATTCTGTTTATCAATGTCCGGCATATTATGAACTGAAGATTAAAGTATAGGTAACGGTTAAAGTATAACTGACGGTTAAACGCAAAAAATTAGTTATTAAGAGAAGCACATGGTTTTTCGATAAAATCTTCATAAAGATCTTTTCCTTTTTCATTATTTATTATCATTTCGAACTTGTACAAAAAAAACATTTTTTTAGCAGTCATGTTTGAATGTAAATAATTCTAGTTTTATTCAGAAAGTTTTTAATCGTTATAAATTTTTAATTTTTTCTGCGAAGGATTTTTTTTTTTTTTTTTTTCAAAAAATAAGAATATTGGCATTTTAATTCCATGAAACTTAAAACGAAAAATTCTAAAGTAAATGTTGATATTAGTCATTAACAAATGATATTTATATATTCCGCCCTTCTACGTCATCAATAGTTACCGATAAGGATTTAGTTCTCCCAATGGAATAATTCTATGGTCGATAATTTCGAGATATATGAAAGGGTACCCCTGGGATCATTATTTCATTTCGAAATTTCGTTTTGCTAAAAGCAAAAGAAAACTCGATCGGAAATCATGCCTGATCAGCTGCCAGTTACCAGCTGTTCTCTTACTCTCTCTATTCCCATCTTTCTATCCTTTATTCGTTTTCCCTTTTACCTCGTCTTCATCAATTATGCACACTTCTTTTTCTTATTCTCCATCGTTGGCCATAGTTAATAGGCTATTTACACAATTGCCTGCTGGACAATTGTTAATGGCAGCAAACTGCTGCGAATACTGATAAGTGCAAAATGAGACGAGACGGAGATGGAGAAAAGCAGGAAAATTTGCTTGCCTGTGTTGTTGTTGGTCTAGACAAACAAATGGCAAAAACTGCACTGCAAACAACAAAAGCAACAACAAATACTAAGGGAGACACGACGATAAAGCCGCATTGTCCCAAATGGCATTAACAAAAGACAATGTTCTTGTCTATACGTCCATAAGTCCATAAGCCGTCACCGCCGTCATCGTCATCCGACGTCTGGAAGGGCACCACCTTCTCCTCCGCCTCTGTTCCGACTGAGGTTCGCTTCCTGATTATTGTAATATATTGTTATTCAGATGGAATTGCATTGTTTTCCCTTAGTTTTTTTATCCGATTCTCTGTGGGTTTTGCGATTTTTGTTCAATTTACCAATCGAATACCCAACTGAGGCCATCAAATGATTAAGAAAATGTATCATTAACTAAACTAAACTAAAGTTGTTAAAGTTATAGACTTATACCAGTTTCGAGGCATTTGCCAAGTATTTCAAGGAATAAAATCGAAGGGAAAACAGAATTCAAACAGATTTAATTATTGCTTTAATGGGCCACAATTTTAGCGATTGCCACCTTGTCAGGAGTTTGAGTTTCCATTCGACTTTGACTGCATTATTAATATAAGATTTGACACACTTCTTGTTAGTCTCTAAATGGAGAAGATTCAATAAATAACAGCAAAGTATAAAAAAAAAAAAAAAAAAAAAAAAGACTTTGACTGCATAAATATAAACTTGAAACTGCCGCCGTTGTGTATAAACAACAATGCCAAACAAAACCAATAAATGTTAAATAAACCGAGCGAAAAAAATTTACTTATAAACAGGCGAAAAGCGTGGAAATTTGCGTCAGTGGAGCGTCGTACCTACTCGCTCGCTCTTTCCCTCGACCTCCCTTTTTCTCCTTTTCAAGGGTTCGCACTTTTCTTTTAAAAAAAAAAACGCCCTGAACGTTGGACCGATGAACGATGAGCCACTGGACTGCAGACGCGCAGTCACTAAAAACATATGGCGGATATACACTGGTCACCACGGAATCAGTTTTCTTTTTGGGGTCAAGCAACTGCATTTATTTTATTTATTTAGCTTATCTTAGCTTAAAAAAGAATTCACTTAAATACGTCAACATTTTAATGGGAATAAATAATAAAATTAAATGAGATTATTGGTTAATATATCTGCACTCTTATTAAATTTACACGCTTGAACTATATTTATTATTTATTTATTGACAATTTTTATCTACTTAATCTATAGCTTACTCCAATATTTCTTTGTAAATGTTACTTAAATGGTGCCTTTCCTTCATAGCCATGTTATGTTCATGTTCATGTTACAAAATGGTTAAGTTCTTGGTTCTAAAAACGGGGCATTTATTATCTGATTTTCATGATTGATGGCCTAGATGGAAAACAAACAATCGACTGTGGAGTGTAATCAGAGCATTGTCGTCGTCGCTGGCTTTGGCTTGGTGGCTCGGTGGCTTGGTGGGTCATTTAGTCGTCATCCATCGCACATATCGTGATGTCTGCACTTAGTATATGTATGCTGAATACGGCTTTTTATTATCGTGCATTCGTATTGCTTTTGCTTGGTTCATTATTATGACGTATTGTCTTTTGTATTGTGCCGACGACCAACTTCAACAGCAATTGTCAGAAAAAAAACTTGCTGCTGCTGCGGTTATGTTTTTTCGCATCTGTTGAACGGAACACAAAGGCTGTGGCTTCCACTTCTTCCCCAGCGATCTTCCATCTGAATCTCTGTCATCTTTAATTTGTACACAGAACATTTTTTTGTATAAAAAATATATAGAAATTTATAAAATGGTATTAAAGGTATTATACAAATCTTGCCGGTATTTTCCTTTTATAAAGCTATGTGTATTTACAAAGTTTGTGGAATGCTTCGGGTTAACAGATAATTGATAATTGCAATGTATTTCTATAATAAGCTTAGTTAATCATAATAATTAACTTCTTATAAAGGTTATTCAAGTTTAAGTTTAATGTTTCCAAATAGAGTCGTATGAAGAAAAGTATTTAAGCTTAAATAAAAAATGAATATTCATTAATATACGGATCAATATCAACACAAAACATTATTTTTTGTCGTGCACCGATTCTCCGTTCTTCAAACTTGGGCGTGGAAGTGAACAGAAGATGCAGATTGAGCTTGCCGCAATGAATATTGATGCTGATGTTGCAGTGAGAGAGAAAAACAACAGAAGCTTGAAGATATAAGAGATATGAGCAGCGCATAATTATAAAAACTGACCGATGCGGCAACTGCTTAGTAGGCAAAAAATGTGCTCGATGCGATAAGAGAGCCGCCAGAACCACAGACTATGCACAAACAGATTCTTTACGCACGCACACACATTTTCCTAGACACAAAATAATGCCCTTTGTTTCCTCAAGTGATGCGTAATTCTCTCTACAGCGCAGACAATCATTATGACCTAATGTAAATGAATCATTTAGAGCGGCGACCACTTCAATTGAACTACACACCACATGTATAGTTAATTTTATTGGCATTCACCCGATTACATTGCATATATAAGAACTGACCGACATTCATTTGTCTGTCTGTTATCTGAAATAATGTGAAAAGTGGTTCCAGCTTCAGAGGGATTTTCTCTTCCGGACGGAAAAATATTCTTGACTTTACTTGTTTGTAAATTAAAACATGATTTAAGTTGGACTGAGAGTTTATTAATAAGTGGATATGGCGTTGTTTAATTGCAACCATAGATATGCCTGCAATGTACTAACAAAGCAGCAACTACAGCTTATAAGTTCGACAGTAGCGAAAGAGAGAGTTTATAAGAGAAATAATGAAAGCGGTTCGTTTTGTCTTGGGAGCGAACCCGAAAGGATATACTGGTTAAGCCGAATGTACGGGCTCTGTATTAATATTACATTTTAGTAATTTATTAGTATTAGCTTCTGTATGCTATGCCTGAACTTTCCAAGAAAAATGTTCTCTTCAAGTCACAGTTCCGTAACCTTCCTTCCTTCCGTAGCCGTCCTACATTCCACTGTAAAGTCTTTGAATAATCCAGTATTTATATCGTATCAGTAAGTTGAATTCCATAAAAAATATATTATGCAGCTAGCTTTTCCTGAATGCGCGGCTCTTGTAACGCAAGGAAACTCAATTATCTCGTGTATGATATTTCACTTATCACTTATACAGACCTCGGCACTTGGCAGACGGCATAATTCACTCACTTGACTTGACTCACACACATACCGAAGAAAGACTCTGAAGGGAGGGAGGAGGGAGGCAGAGATCTCCTCTCGAAAGTGTCACAGAAGAGTTGGTGGGAATATCGGGGAACTGGTTTCTCTGTAGGGCAGAGAGCTTTATTATTGTCCGCATCTCCAGAGACCTCTTCTCATACGTAACGCACTGGAAACAAATCGCAGCAGCAGACACATATAATATTGTGATAAAATACTGTTACAAAAGCAAATCAAATGCGGCAAAAAACAAACAAACAGGCAGAAGAAGCGAATAAAAAATTGTCCGACATTATTCATTTTTATGAATGAAAATAAACCAAGTTAACAATAAATGAAAATGATTCATCTAAATAAAATGACGCGTTGTCGGTGTCTGTCTGTCAATGAACAATACGCAGAAGCTACGCATGGCAAATAATAAAATATACACACAAAAAATCGGAAACTATTTAGCGCCGATTCGTGGAAATGTGTATACATGCTAATGCTTTTGCCGGCCTTTTATTGTCTTTTGTTTGTGGCTCGTTTACTTGGCCTATTGATTATGTAAATGAGCTCCGAATAAAATAGGACTGATACTGCGACGCGCATGCGCAACTCGATTATATAAGGCGAGATCCATAGACCCTAATGGCACTGCGCTCGTCCATCAATCACAGACGTAAAGGTAAAAAGGTAGAAATCATCAAATGATAAAGTAAACAATAAACCACAATTACTCATGCCATTAGGGCCTTTTTTTGTGATTCGTAGGGTTCGGAAACTGAGTTGGGTTCAGCGATATTATTGAGCTTATCTCTCCAATATCAACAGACGTAAACACTTGTTCCGCTTTCAGTTATTGTTGCTTGCTGTGGTTGCTGCGGTCGTTGCTTACACATATGTATATATATATTTTTAACAGCATTCCGCGTAATTAATGCAATTAATAAACGATTTGTACGCATTCCACTTTATGGGCGTTTACTCGCCGGCGACAATTACAGCAAAAACAAGCCAATCTAAGTGAATGATAATGTTATCAGGCAACTTTTAGGCGATAGATCAAGGTGATCATTAGCTTTTCCCCATTATCATCGTCACCGATTCTGCTGCTGGCCTCAAGGAAGTTCAAACACAAAGCATTAAGAAGCCGCAACATGTGTAGTTAAAATTGGTATCGATAAGATAAGAAATCATCCTTGTTTTATTTTTTGTTTTGTAGAATACATTTCAGGCGGCACGTTTTTCCAGTTTTTATTTACAATGCAATGCTTGGCTGATTAGGGGTCGGTCGGCCAGAAGGGTTCACTATAGTATAGTTTACTATATAGTGTTTGTTTTGGCTTGGGTTGGGTCTGGGACTCTGGTCGGGTCTGGTGGCATTGCTTGGGTTGTTCACATCATTGCCTTATTGACTCACTTGCGGTCGAGCAAACAAATTGAGAAATATCAATGAACTAATGAACCTGGGATCTCTGGGCAAAAACCTTGACCAACGATAACCCGACACAGGTTAGGAGTGTCGCTGATAAAAGGAATTTATATGGGAGGAGCTCTGAATAAATAATAAATATGCAATAAAGTGTTCACGGAAATGATTCTTGGGAAATACAAATATTTATTGAGATCGGGCTTAGAGGTATTTATCTCTTATACTTTAAAATCACCAATAGACATTTCAGAATAAGCTTTCTATCTTGATCATTAGTTTATCCAGCATAGTCTTAAATAGAAACTCTTGTTTACTATAGACTATTTTAATTAGACGCGTCATTAGGCATTCCAAGAAGAGTCCCCACATCTGGGTCTTAGTTTTCTCCAACATATTACAGATCCACGTTTCTTGGCTGAGTAATTTAAAGCATTTAAGGTTCCCACCTCTCACTTTGCCAGCTTTGGATTTCTCTTCATTTGTGACAGTTCATGCGGGTTCCAACGTCGTAAAGTTGTGTCTGCTGGCTTTTGGTCGATTCAATTAACTGGAATCCATCACTCCGTTCACTTGAGATTTCCCAATATTTTCCCCATATATATATTTATATCTGTTGTAAACTTTATCACTGCGCCGCAAACACTCCCTATTCCCAGAGAGATATTCCTTCTAAATGCAACAATTATCGTCGGACGGGCTAAGCCGTCGTTTCACTCGTTAGTCTGTTTTTCTTTCTTTTCTTCTCGGGCAGTTCACACCACATCTGAAAATAGAGCCCAGACGTTCGGTCGATCGGTCGGTCGCTCCATGCATTATAGTATAGTTCATTGTCAAGCCCCCAACTTCTCCGTCGCCTCCTCCATTTCTTGTTGTATCTTGGAGTTTTCACTTTTAAAGCGCCAGCTTTTGGAGAGATGCCGAGGAGAGTGGTGTTGCTTTTAAAGCATTAATTGATTGAGTTGAGTTTTTATTTTTCTTTTTCTTTTTCTTACTTTATGTTGGATAGCTCGCCTTGCTTGGCTTGTCTTGGCTTGGCTTTGGTTTGGCTTTTGGTTTGCTACCTCTATCAAGTTGTGTAATGTGTGGACGCTTAGGAGGAGCATTGCCAACCAGTTTTTCCTCTTCCCCAAAGTCACCAACACCGGGCACCAGCTGCAGCTGGGGAACCCCGAAGACTTGGCTAAACCATTTGTTTCGAAAAATCATTAGGCACGCCGAAATGAAAGTGTGAACAGACCAGACATATAGACATCGGCTCCGAGGAGCTCCACCGCCAAGGTCTGACTTTCTTTGCCAGGCAATGATTTTGATGGGTAACAAACGGCAAACGGCCAACGGCCAACGGCAGGCGGTAGTTTATTCGAGAATGAGTCAGTGCACTTCTGTAATAATAAGTAATAAAAAAAGTAGCATGACTAACAATTTGCCCTGCCAGCTCAACGCGGCCAAAGCCATTCATTTCTATGATAACAGATCTCGAATAAATATTTACGAAATCTACAATCATCCTTTGGCCGCTTCTACTACGAGAAATTTAATTCCGGTTCTAAATTCCAAAAAAAGAAAGATAGAATAATATTTTGTAAAAAATAAAGAGTAAACAGAGGTTTTATATTTGTAGAATAGTTATAACGAGTTTAAGCTCATGTTTATCCTGATCAAAATAATGTAGTAATCAGAATAGTGTAGATTCTGTAATTTTGTATATTTATAATACTTTAAGTAACCAAAAAATTTGTATTAAAAACTCTCCCTCTTCTTTTCCTTCCCTTGCAGACTCTTCGGTTCGCTGCCGAAATACACACAGCATCTATTAGTTTTACTGTTCGGCACATTCCGGGTTATCGCTAGCAATGCGGCCCACGCCTCCACCGGAATGACCAGCGAGGCGCTGGGCGTATCCGTGGCGCCCAGTTTCTTTCAATCCTGCGTTAGTGATGGAAAAACCGCTCGCATGGAGGATGTGCTCAAATTCAAGGTGAGTGCTCACTGGGATTGTGTAATGTTCGGTTTTAACGTGGTGTGTATTTTTCCTCAACTGTCCAGGTATCTACCAAGATCATGCAGAATATAATTGATAAGTTTGCCACGCACGACATCTTTGGGCGTGAGAACTACGAATATTATGCTCGCGTCACAGGACGCATTCTCAAGGTGCAGGATGAATGGATATGCAGCTTTCAGTATCCACCACCGCCACGTGGCAAGTTGGCTCAACAGAAATATGCATGTGAGTGAAGCAAAGCTTATTATTTAAAGATTAATATTAACCAATAGCTCTCATACTCAAAATAGGTTTAGATTAAGCAGTTTTTAAGAAATTATTATTGAAATATTTAAATCAATAATTATAAAACCCTAGTTCGCATATAAAAACTAAACTTTTAAAACGTTTAAAGTTTCAAATAACCAGAATTATGGAATCCTTATATCGATAACTATTGACACAGATAAACTCCCACCTCTAGCACATACACACAACTCACTTCTACTTTAAACTCACTCCCACCTGTAGCACATACACTCTCTACTACTCTCTCTTCTACTTTTAACAAGAGTTTACAAGGGTAATAATTAAAAATTTTCGTTTTAATATTGAACATTTAAGTAGTATTAGCTGAAAAGTTGATAACCTAACAGTTTAGTGACTCATTGGTCTAAGACTTGAATGCATTCTGGAATCCCCAACTAATATATTCTTATCGTTTTCCCCCCCAAAAACAGTGCAACACTCGTTGGAGGCGGAGAAGACCTGGCTGCAGTGCCAATGCGAGCGTTGGGGCTTACGTGAGTACCTTTTGACCGAGTTTTTATTTCTTACTTCTATCCGTAGATATAGTTAGATATAAACTCTTTGTGCTTTGCTTCCGGGCTCCTATTTCTCTTCACACTCCACTCTGTCCGATCTAACTCTTCTGTCTGTGTGATAAGCTCATCTTTGGTCATTTTGGTTTTCCCGAGATAAGAGATAAGCTTTAATCCTCGCAACTCAGCCCCACTCCCTTGGCTCATCCATCCTATTTAGCTTTGTGCTCTGCATGCTTTAGTAACTGTGTTGTTTGTGTTCCCCGTCATTCATATGCAATGTTAACCGTGACCCCATGACCTGATTTAGTGGCCCAGGAGGAGTCCCGATCGACGCCCGCCCTGCTGACCAGCTCCAGCTCGGCGCTGGAGAACAGTGTCCTCTCGCTGGGCGTGTCACCGGAACACTCGTTCATCGAGAGCTGCGCCCGCCTCTCCGTTTCGCTTGAGGGTCCCGGCATCTTTGCCATGACCTCGTCCCCTCTCCCGGCCAAGCGAAATGGGAATGGAAATGGCAATGGCAATGGCAATGCCACGGACTACGATTACGATGACTATGCCGATGATGACGAGGACAACGATGAGCTGGATGGCGTTCATGACTTTGGCGCCGAGCTGGAAATTAGCAGCATAGCGCCGCCCCACGGAAGTCGAGGAATCTATCGCCACAAACAGCGACCCCAGCAGCCACTTCACTACCAACAACAGCAGCAGCAGCACCAGCAGCAGCCCCACCACCAGCGAGACTACGATGATGACGACGACGAGGATGAGGATGACATGACCGTTGTGAAGCGACGCTATCGCCAGAACAAGAAGAAGCCGGCGCCCACGAGCAGCAGCCATCACCAGCGGCGGCTGCGTACGGGTACCAAGAGCCTGGATGGCGGCGGCGTCGGCGCCGAAAGGCGTCCCTCAGCAGGATCGGTTGCTGGAGTTAATCCCGTGGGCAATCCCACGCCGCCCAAGCCCAAGCAGCGCACCTGCAGCCGTTGCAATCGCGGGATACGCCACAGCAGCTCATGCAGCTCCAATTCGGCCGGTGCCACGGGCTCCAACGGAGGATCGGGCGCGGCGGGCAACGGTGGAGCGGAGGGCGGCATGACCATGGATGAGCTGAGGGCCGTCAATCGCTATGCGGAGAGCACCAAGAGCCTCTCGTATCTGCCACAGGTGAGGGATGAGTTCCTGCTGGGCTCGCGCATTTCCGTCTGAGATCTAGCGACTGTTGTTGTGTAGAACGTGCATCTATATATGTATATAGATCCTAGATCCTAGATCCTAGGTCTAATAATAACCCTTACAAAATGCTCGAATTTCTTTTATAAGTTTTCGTTTCTTTTTTCCAGCGAAAGAACTAGAATCAAGAAACAAGAATATCCCTAGCTCTTAAGTTTTTCTTTTATCTTTTTATTTTTATTTCTCCCTTACTATTTTCTGTTGCGATTTTTGATTTTTGATTTTTTATTGTATTAAATTTGTATAAGTAAGAACTTAACTCTTCATTTGTTTCCTGCTGCGTTTGAGATTTTTGCCATTTGGAAATGTTTTCTCTCTCTAATCTCTATCACTGACTCTCTCTCTTTAACTCTTGCAATCACTTAGAAAATTGTTCAACATTTTTTGTTTCATTTTTGGAAATGTGTTTGCTATTTGCATTGTTTTTATATATTCTGTTCTTTGTATGATTTTCTATAATCTAACCAAACCAAATTTGTGCGCCTGCCAACGAAAAATCAACTACTACTACTACTACTACTCACACAACAACTACAACAACAACAATTACAACAATCAACAACACATTTAATATTATTGTAAAACATAAGAAACCCCTCACAACCCCTCGAAAATCGGTACAAAAAGTACAAAGAAAATCGAATAACAACTCTGTACAAAAATGGACTAAAAACGGAGCCGACATTTTTATTTTCCAATTTCCATTTCATGTTTAAAATTTACTCTTATGTTCAAACTTCTCAAAAAAAGGGAAGTAGCACCAACAAAAATAAGAAACCCACACATTAAAAACTAAAACTTAACAAAAAAGAAATGTGAAAACCATTCCAACGAAAAACATACAAAATACATTTTATAAATACACCTTCTCTTACCTATAGACACCTATTTTCACTAAATAAAAAACAAGTGCTAAACAAAATGGCGTATTTAATAATACAAAACCAATTGGGAATTATAAGCTGAACTTGAAAAGATTATGAAGTTTTCTAAGAATTTTCCTAGTTAGGAATTGGAATTGTAAATAATTTGCTAGTAAGTTTAATAACTTAAATTGGGGAGAGTTTCTAGTATTTAATCAGTTTTTTTTTGGGGATTTTCCTTGGGCCAATGGATTTTCTCCCTAATCAATGTTTTCTGGACCAGAGAGAACTTGGATCAAGTAACGCAGAAGTATACAAAATCTTTTTCACAAACTCTTAAACACACATTTTATAAATTTATAAATGTAGATTCTATTTCTAGATACTACACTTAGTAATTATTTATCTATAATGTTATCGGTCGAACTGCGGCATATCAGAGACACCATAGCCCCTAACAAAATAGACCACACTCTGTATTATAAGCTGATATGCTGCCTTCTTCCCTTTTAATTTCGCTGTAATCATTATTTTGTAATATACTTATTTTTAGACACTTAAGCCATTCGAAATATAAATATTGTTATCTCTGCACTATAGTTAAATGTTTGTTATCATTTCATAAATATACATATTTGTAATTTTTCTCCTTTGTCTTTGCCTCGTCTATGTAGCTTAGAAAAGCCTGCTTATGTCTTTAAGTTGTTTGCCGTGCACCCTGCATACATGCATGATGTAGCTAAAATATTTAACCAAATAACATTTAGTTGATAAGCAAAAAGCAAAAACAAAACACAGATATACCAAAAACATAATCATGCAAATCATACAACAAAAAACACGAGCCGCCGGGATACCCCAGATATTGCATTTGTAATTAATTCTTCTTTATTCTTGAATGTGTTGTTGTGTTTCCACCTCAAAAGATAAGCAATCGAAGCGCGCTTGTTGGCGGGTTTCTCACTGAATGTTTCCTCTCTAATTAATTATAATAAATGCTTGTTTCGTATGTTAGGGGTATTCATGGTAAAATGTATCCTTTGTTTCCTTGTCGCTTTATTTTATTTCGAATACCCCTGGCGTAACGTCATTTTGTATAATCTTGCACCACTTCTTTCACTCTGCGCTGATTCTGCCACTAAAATTAACGATTTATTTAATTTATTTCGTTTTTAATTTTAGTTTTTGTGTTTACTTTCAAGTTTTTTTTTTTGTTTTGCCTTTTTCAAGTTTTTAAACTTAAGTGAATCGAGAAAAATACGAACAAATACGAAAATCATTACAGCTAGCTAAAAACACACATAAATTTTAATTAATGCCAACAAAAACTCTAATGCGATAATTTTGAATCCCCCTCCGTCTTCCCCTACAACAACAACAACTACAACTACAACATCAACAACAAACCCAACAACAACAACTCACCAACAAACCAAATTGCAAATGATAAAACCACATGTATGAAACGCTGTTAGGTCCATGAACGCCAAACCGCACGCATGCGCACCCGCTCCGAGTGGTTCCTGGGTCCGCGAGACGCTGTGGTCACCCTGCAACTGCCGGCGGACACCTGCAGCAACTGCTGCCTGGCCGCTGCCGCTGGCTACCTGGGCGGCGGCAGCACCCGCGATATGCGGCAGGCCCAAACGGAGGGCGAGCGGAACCAGGCGGCGCTGCTATATCACTTTTATCGCCGGCAGCAGCAGCAGCAGGAGCAGCAGGAGCAACAGGAGCAGCAGCAGCATCACTTTGACGACATGATGGACACCGAGGACAGCTACGGACAGCAGAAGGAGCAACAGCATCAGCAGCAGCAGCAGCAGCAACAGCAACAGATACATTCCAAGGGCCTCTTGAGGCCACCGCCCATGCAACACCAGCAGCAACAGCAGCAGCGTCGCCTGCTGCTGGACGTGAATTCGGGTAGTTATAACGACGGACTAACTGCTCTTACCACCAACAAAAACAACAACAACACTAACAGCGGCGACGATAACCTGGCTACCATCTATCTACACGAACCGCCACTCGCCGCCACCACCACATGCTACTTTTCCACCCAATGCTTGAGCCGAAGCCGGCTGGTGCAGCCTGCTGCTGTCGTTGTTGTTGCGGAGGAGGATAGCGACGATGGCATTGACTCGCTGGACAACGGCGGAACACACACTCTGCTGGCACACGAGCTGCAGCAGCATGGGGAGCCCATGTTGCTGCTGCGACACTCGACGCCGTTGGCCAGCAATGCCTCCTCGCTATATCAGGCCTCCGGGCCTGGATCCCTCAACAGCAACAGCAACAACAGCAGGAGCAGTGGCAGCAGCAATAATAACAACAACAACAACTTTGCCACAGTCATATTCAATGTTTTGGACTTTTTGTTTTGAAAAAGAGGGAAAAGTAAAAGGAAGAAGAGGAGATAAAAGCTAAAAGAATTGGAATGAAATATGTCTTGTGTTTTGCATCCATTCATGATTTTTTGCTTATGTCCCAACTAAATGCTAAATCATTTAAGATTATTATTTTATTTTGCGTATGCTTATGTTTTTGTTTATGTTTAAAGAAGAAGGATTCAAAGTGTGTCGATCATGCTTTCTAATTTAAGAAGTTGGAATAACCATCGTGTAACAGCCGAAAATACACTAGGAAAGTTGCTTATATTTAATGAAAAATCTCCCTAACTAAGAGTGCATGGTAAACAAGATTGGAATATATATTTATTAGCATTTAACTTGTATTACTTTTGATTCAGTATGTGTACTTTGCTCTCATTTATGATTTCCATATGTTTATGCTTTATTATAACCAATAAACTTTATGATTTATTTATACTGTGTATAACGAAAACAGAAAAAAAAACCGAAGAAAATGTGAAAAGCTTTTTGTGTTTTGTCTTTATGTCTTACATGCATAATTATGTGTGTGCGTGTGTTGTACTTGTTGTTGTTTACTAACCCCCAGAGATTTGTGTCCCACATATTTTTCTGTACATTTAATTGTCTTTAAAACTATTTGTGAACTCACCAAGAGGCGGTCAACAGGTGCCACAGGTAGTAAGCCATAACACCAACATCAAGTCCCCAGAAACAACCACAAATGACAATCTAAACCACAACCAATACCAACATTTATTTGCTACTCCTTCCAGAGAAGACACCAACGAAAGTTGAACTCTTATCCAGCCAATATTTTATTTCTCCTCTTTTTTTCTTTACCCCCCATTTTTGTTCCCGATCCCCCCGATGACGATGATCAGTTGGCAACATCCGTTTGAGTAACAGCGCCGAGTCCATTCAGTATGCTGCCGGCCGACGTCCAGTCGCCAGTCTCGCCCTCAATCCCAGCCTCGGCCTCGCAGCAGCAGCAGCAGGAGGAGGAGGAGCCCTTAACACCAACACCAGCAGCAGCAGCAGCCACAACCCCACCACCACCCGCCGGCTGCTTATTAATGTGCCGCGCCAGTATCGATCTTCGCTGCGGCGGAACAAGGAGAAGCAAATCGGCGGCGGCGGCAATAGTCAGAGCAACAGTAGCAATAGCCTGGGCAGTGATCAGTTGATCGGAAATAATCCTGGAGCAGCGGCCGGAGCCGGAGTTTCGGTGCTAAGCAAACCCTTGCTCATGGTCGGCCTGCTGCCGGGTGCCGAGCAGCCGCCGTCGGTGAGGAACTCGATCGCGGAATGCGGCATCTCGACGATGTCCCACGATGACGGCAGCGATCATCGGATGGACGTGGGCGTGGAGTGCTGCAGCACGACGCTTAGCTTCAAGCCGCCGCGGCTGTAACAGGGACAATGGCGACATCCGGCAAGTAGTGGCGGGCATGACTGAGATCAGCCAGGACACTTGCGACAGCTATAAACTAATTCTTAAGATCTAACCAAGAGCGGATAAACATTTATTTTAATACGTACATACTTCCAAACACACAAGATCAGGCGGGGTTCTTTGAAATCTTTAGAGATTTTCTAGAGATTTGGTATAATCAATACTAGAAATACTGAAATTGAAAGATTTCGTATAATAAATACTGAAAATGCTAGAATTCCAAGATTTCGTATAAAAATACTGAAAATGTAAGAAATTCGAGGCCCCAGGATACATTTATACTAAATCGTTTTAAAATTTCATTATTTTGGAAATCTCTAGAGATTTCGTTGACCTCCCGTAATACATTATATATTAGATTATGGTAACGATATATATGTATTTAATGTGTATAGCAAGAAAAGGCTGATTTTCTTTAGTTAAACAAAAAAAAAAAAAAAAAAAAAAAAAGAAAGAAGATAACAAAAATTTACAACTGAAACTAAACTGTAAAATGCAACTAATTGCCAAATTTTATTCAGCATTCATTTCGTTGTTTTACCTTTACGGTTTTACTTTTTATTTTAGTTTCTTCGCCAAGAATCTCTCGAAACTTGAAACATTGTCAAGGTAGGAAATAAACGAAACTTTTCACCTGAAACAACGACACAAAAGAAAGCAGAAGAACATCTGAACAATCTAAATAACCAATCGATTTCGATAAAAACCACACATTTTAATGATATTGACTTAGTAATTCGAATTAATAAATGGAGGAAGGCTCTTTAAATGCAATCAAGAACCAAGAATCAAGGATAACAGATTTACAGATTAACAGACACAAGTACAAAAAAGCAAAAACAAAACACGAAACCAATCGAAAATATTATTTATATAGAAACTCTACATTGTTCTTACGAAAATTTAGCATTTAATATACTATAGTTAAGCGTTTTTTCAAATTATACTTGTAACTGCGAAATGGAAATCAATTTGTGCGGATGTTATTTCAATAATGATGTTTATTGTTAATGTTAATAGCGTTATGTGTGTGTACATATAGTATATATGTGTATGTCTGTATGTCCAAGATATATAACTAATATGTATATTCCAGCTAGCACACCTCGGGGAACCAGAACTACCAAACCGAAAGATAGAAGAACAAGCAACACAACCAACATAATTCCACTTTTAGATAGTTCCAGATCCAAGAACAAGGTCTGTGGGTCTCATCCCGCAGATCGCATTTCCACTGCCCCCTCAGTTCTGTTCCCCCGACGAGACCCCTCTTTAAACTTGGAGATTTTTCAGCTAGAGTTGAAAAATTCTTTGCAAAGTTCCGAAAACTATATACATTTTCCTCGCTGTTCGGTGTGTTTGTTACAAATTTAATTTACATAAAATTACATCTAAATGTTAAATAAAGCAAAAGAATCGCAAGAGATGTACCATTTCTTTTAGCCATTTCATACGTAGTATGAAACGAATCTATTAAATATATGAATTACTGAATTAGCATATAAACAAAGCTCTGAATGTTGCCCAGAACGGAGAAGAAACACCAATTTGTTGAAAGAAATACTTTATATTGTATCGATCGACATCATTTTTATTGCTGTATATTATGGTAGGCTATAAGCTATAAAATATATATATATATATATATAATTGTATAAATCTTACAGAGTACGTGTCGAGTTCGAGTGAAGTACATTCATTAGCCACTAAAAAATACTATTACATAATTATAAATCGTAAATTGTAAATGATGACGGAAAGGTATATAGATATACGACGCTATGTTTAGTGAGCAGGATCTGTTTCAAGTGCAAAATGCATTTCGAATACATTTTTCAAATATATTTTAATCGAATTTTATTATTTCTCCGATTACCTTCCACACTTTTGAGACATTTTCCATTTTTTGTGAAAGTTGCACTTTAAGAAATTCGGTGTGAAAACAAAAAGAGAAAAGAATCATACATATAATGTAACTCAAATTACTGAATGGAAGAAAAATAAATAATTAAATTGGAAACAAATTATTAAGGGCGGGTTCGAGCACCTGGCTTACGTTCTCTTAAATGCTAATGCGCTTACGAACACATATTTGGTCAGATTTTTGTTTTGGGTTTCAAGTGTTTAAGCCATTTCTCAAACTGACAAGTAACGATGGTCGGAAGAATTTTATGAAAAATTATCATAGTAAACTGCAGATCAAGGAGTCACATTTTGTTTTCACAAAGTACAAGTATCATTACATTTTTTGGTTTATTTGATTTTTCAGCACAAGAGGTATTATTTTTCACCAATTATCAGTGCTTTTCATATTTAAAATTCGAGACATTACTTGAACTATTTACAGATTGACTTTGGTCAACTGTAGAATAAGTGACTTTTCTTAGAACTTTGAAACTGAATTTAGCCCTATAATTAGTCCTAAAATCCCTTTAATATCTAGATTACTTTATTGGATTTTTTTTAAGAACTCAAAAAGCTTTGTTTTCAAACCATGGGCGAATTTAGGCCTCTTGCTTTGCTGACACATCCACAGTATACGAGTCTAGACATCTAGTCAAACCTCTGTGGATGTTAAAAACCTATCGTTACTTGTCAGTTTGGGCGGCCTTCGGTTAATTAACTTAATTGTACAGAGCCCTATCCACTATGATGCCATGCTCGATGAGGAAACTCTCCACATCGGAGGCGAAGAAGTCATCGCTAAGATCATCGGTTAGTCGCACAAAGTTGCCGATAAGCGCCTGGGCCTTGTAGACCAGCAGGGCGGGCAAGCCTTTGGTGCGGAAATCCCAGCTCATGCCGGCCACGGAACTGCAGATCTTGGCAAACTTAATGGACGGATAGTCGCCGGCCAGGCTGTCCAGGCACTGGTTCAACGTGGTGCAGGCGGACAGATTGCGCTCGTAGATGTGTATGATGACGGTGGTGTGCTTGTTCTCCTGCTCCACGCAGGCGAGGAACTCTCCGTGCGTGGACAGCTGCTGCACCTTACCGAACTGCTGGTGGTGACCGCCCGACTGTCGGAGCATCTCGGCCATGCGCTGCTTCTGGTACTGCTGCAGGAAATCCTCGCTCATCAGCTCGTCCATCTCGGCGTCCAGTTCCTCCTGTCGCTTGCGCTCCTCATCCTCCGCCGCTGTGGCCGTGGTCATCGTAAGCTTCTTGGCCAGCGCCAATCGTTGGCGCTCCGTCTCGTCGCGACGCTCGGCCTCCAACTGCTTGAACCTCTGCCAGTCCTTGACCACGCCCTTTGGTCCCGTATTTGTGGATCCCTGCTGCTGCCGGAAACCACCCGCCGGAGTTGCATCCGGATTTGTGTCAATTGTGAGTCCAGAAGATCCGGATTTTCCCGCTCCCTTGCTGCTGCCGCCCTCGTCTCCATCGTCGCCGTTGTCCTCGCCCTCGCTGCTGCTGCAGTAGTACTCCAGTTTCTCGCCCAGTAGTTTATCCTCCAAGGTCGCCATGCTCGGTAATTAACGCGATTTATTTTTGTACAAACAATTTACAACTTAATTAGAGCTGAAAAAACAACAACAAAACGATACCGATACCGATACTGATTTCCTTTACAGCGCAACTGGTCGCACTTAAATCGATAAGAAATCGCTTATGAACAGCTCGACATAGGCGTTGCCACACTTTTCGAGAAAATGCAACATTTTCCGTTATTTTTCATACCGGCAGATTTTTCTCGATGATTAAAAATCAATATGGAGGCATGCATGCAACCCTTGCCATCTATGCATAGATGCTGTAAGCCCCTTGAAGGTCAACTTTTAAAACTCCAACGAAAATGGGTGTTAACTTTGATGAAAAATGGTAGAAAACTTTGCTCTGAGTACGAACGTAATCAAACTACGTCTCCAGCACTGAATCTTTTTTTCTTTGCGCGGCTTTTATATCTAACTTTTTTCAATCTGAAAAATGTAGAAAAATATAAACAATTTGAAAGTCATTTTTTTGTTTGATTGACATCATAGTTTTAGCTTTTCCTAATGAGTACATCTACCATAACATCAAAACAAATCATGATTACCTTAGAAGTTATATTTAGATTCTAAATTAAATTTATAATTATAAATAAGTTCGTATATTTCAATATTTATTTTTGTGCGTTTTGCGTATAATATCGAAAATATCCCTGAGATTATCGGGTACCGAAAAACCCGGCATGATCTGCTCCATGCTATTGAAATCCGCCTTTTCCAGCTCATCGCAAGAATCATCCGATCCGGACTCATCAGCCAATGCCAGTCTCTCGGCAAACGAAACGATTCCACACCAGGCTCGGAAGTCGATGTCCCCCGATTTATGGGCGTCGTAGCCCAGCATGTTCAAGGTACCGCGAACATTCGTCTCGGTGCCGTGAAACTCGAGGACATCTTCCAGGGCCTGCGGCAGGCTCTGCCAGACAAGGGTTCGTTCCTTGTATTTATATTCCGGCAGCTCCTCGTTTCCCATGGCCGCCAGCTCACTTTCCGGCTCTTCGATTCGACTCAAATACTTTAGAAACACTCGCTTATAGAGTTGCTTTCGCTGCTGGGAAACCCAGACGTACTTGCTCAAGTAGTCCCAGGGGGTCATATCTATAAGGAATTGTATTACTGATAATTAGGATATTAATGAAATGTATTTTCTGCTGACTTTTTAGCATGGACAAGTCCATGGGGACATCAAATCTGGTTGCTGACTTCGAGAACTTGCGCGGCATTTTTGAAGTTGTCTCTGGGGGAACCTTTTCTTCGGGGGCTTTTGGCACAGTTTTTGGTTTTGGTGGCATATACTTAATAGCTTCCCTTAGAGCTCGATTCAGCTAGACGATATGTATATAAATTAACAATAAATTAATCGATTTAGAATCTGCTCACATATCTCCCAAAAGTATTTTCTATTAAATCCACATCAAGGTCCGTCTTCAGCGCCTGAAAGGCATCATCGGTGAGGAAGCTTCCCTTGAGGAGAATCGGCTCTCGTTCACTTTCCCGCTTATCCTTGGGCAGCAAGGTAAGCGAGTTGGGTATCAGGCTGGGCCTGGTGCTGGGATTGAGGGAGTCGGGGCCCAGGGCAGCCACCTGCGTCTCAGGATCCTCACTCAAATGGAAAGTGGTGGTGGCTAATAAAAAAAGAAAATATTTAAACAGAGTTTATCGTATTTTGTACAACTTAAAAAAAGAGGGTGTTCGCTTCACCAAAAGATTATATAGGGAATCGGTTTTGCTCTATCCTTTTTCTCGCTTGCTTTCCCTTTTTGCGTCTGACTCCTGTCTCTTTCTCGCCCGTTCTTCCACTCTTTTCCTGCAATGTACATGTCTAATTTTTGTACCTTGAGCTGGCTTCAACTTCTTGCGCTTCTTGCCCCTGCGCACATCCTCGTCGCTTAGCTCGTGCTCGTTGATGCAGGTCTTCGGCTTGGCCTCTAGGTCACCGCTGGGATCTGCTCCTGGAGCCAGGTTAGCCGTGGCCAGCGATGACTTGGGTCTCTGCTCGTTGGACGGCTGCCTTTTGGGCTTCTTGTCCTCGTTGGCGCCCGCACTCTTGGGCTTCTTGTCCTCATCCAAGCCGCTCTGGGTCAACTCCGAGCTGGGCTTCCAGTACAGCGTCTCCTGGGAGTGGGATCTCCTCAGATCCAGAATGATCTTCTTCCTCTTGATATTCTCGTGCTTGCCCCACTCGGGCGTTATGCAGCGGCGATAGAAGGAGCCGGCACTGGTCCTGGTGTGGATGCTGGTCACCGTGGGCGTTGGCGTCATCGGACGGGAGTCCGTTTCCGCGTACCGCCGGAACAGATCCTCCGGAATGTTATCCGTCTCATGTGGCTGCAGTTGCTCCTCCTCCGCAGCCTGCTTCTCCTGCTTTCCATGCTGCGGATGCTTGCCCTCGATGGCCAGCGATGTCTTCAGCTGATTGATCACATCCTTGACACCCGACGGAGCCGGATGGTTACACAGGACGGAGCAGCCCTTGGCGAACGGATTGAAGAGTCCGCCGAAGGGGCGTAAGGAAAGCGGCATGGGCGTGGCCTCAAACTTGAGCGGCATTCGCAGAACATCGCCGTGCAGATTTTTTCGCTATAAAATAAGGTTTTTAATTGAAATACAGAGACATTGGTAGACGCAGGAAAATATTTCAATATGTTGAATGTATAAAAAATAACACAGGAATCGGAGGAGTTTTAAAATCAATTGGAAAACTGTCTTAAAGTAAGCAATAAATTATGTAAGGTTTAAAATTAATTGTTAGTATTTGTATAGCATTCTTTTGTAAGCAATTTCCAATGTTCAATGTGGAACTATTGCTCATTTTTGTATTTTTCTAAATTTTAAAAAATCAAAAACAATGTCTAATCTCTTTTCAATTAACTTAAAATTTGATAGAATATAATTTAACGACTTTTTTTCCGAAATATTTGACTTAAACCAAAGGTCGTTTCCACAGATTTTCTATATATTACTTAGCAATTGTTCAAACAGTTTATTAAACTTTGTAATTGCATTTAAGCTGAAAACTTCCATTAAATTGCTTTTCAAGTTGGTTTATACGATTCTCTGATTATTTTCTACTGCGTAGAATATTGACAATTACCTTTTTCAGATACTTCACATGCCTCTTGGGCGTGGGCACCAATCCCGTACGTGTTGTGGCGCTCATTTCTGCAACTTTAATAAACTTTCAGGAATCGAACTGTCGGCAAAAGCCGGAGCTCAGCTTGGCGTCCATAAACAATGGTTTCTGTTGCCATGTCTACCAGCGGGTAACGTCCAATTCAATTTATTTGTCTTTTATTGATTTTATAGTTAATTTTCATTTGTAAATAATCTTTTTAAGAAGAAAAAGGAATAGTAAAATCTAGCTAGAACAGGTAAGGCAAGGGAGATCGACTTCTTTTAAAAGAAATTAACTTACTTTCCTGAGGTTGCCAGTGATATTAAACATATAGTATATTATATTATTTATAGCAGATGTATATAGCAGCTTAAAGAGGTAAATGACTTCAATTTTTTAAATACCAGAAATAAAGTACATAAAATCCCATCCAGATACAAGAAATACAAATAAAAACCTTCATAAAATAACATATGTTTATTGTGTCTTTGTGTGGCTTAAAACTAACAAAACTCTTGGGATATGAATTACGTAAGGAATACACATTAGGAAGAAGGAGTTAGTCAGGCAGTTGGGATGCTCGAGCGCGGTTCTCAGTAGAGGGATCCGCGATGATGCAGATGCCTGAGGCGTTGATCCAGCAACTGGCGTTCGTTGGACAGGGAGAGCGTCGACGAGGAGCGATGCAGAGGGGCGGGCAGGATGGCGGCACTGCCGGCTACTGATCCGGACCCGTGACCTGCCGACACTGTGACCACACCCGCCGGCGTTGCTCCATCAATGGGACCCATTCCGGCCGTGTTGCCCACCGCCCGGGAGCGCAAGAGATGGTTCCGGAGCGGCGACTGGCGGCGCACCGAGTTATTGAATGAGATCTGCAGCGAGAGACGCTTCTGGGAGAGCGAGGCCAGGTGCTCCGGCGACAGCTCAATCACCTGGGGCGGAGCAGCCGCTGCCACTGCCATGGCAGCCGCTGTGGCGGCACTGTAACTGGGCAGCGATGCCGTGGAGATGGGCGAGGAGTTGCCACAGTTGCAGGCGGAGGAGCCTATCGACACACTGTCACCACCGTCCACGGCGGATATGTTCGTCTCCACCAGGCTGTAGCCCACCGCCTGCTCCTTGCTATTGTCATTGCACTCGAATATCTTGATGATGGGCACCACGGCCGGAGTGAGGATGATGCCTGCCTTACGGAACTCCTCCAGGGCATCGTCATAGGTCGGCAGTCCGGACACAATCGTGTACGAGGGCAGCGATTCCGCCTCGTAGTCAGGCGGACAGCGGCGGCAGATCTCAATCGTTGGATCACTGTGATTGGCACGGTCTGGAAGAGCAGAGGGGAGTAAAAAGGAGGTGAGTAAGTAATGACATTAATGCACGGAAAGAATGGTTGTAACTATTATATTTTATTATATTAACTTCATTAAATTTTATACATTTTAAATATTTTTTAAGGTTGAGGATTAACCACCAAATCGTTTATGTCTTTACTCGTTATGCAATGATGTTCCTGAAACATCAGGGAATATGATGCAAATATCATTTGCAATCTAAGTCATGGAAAATTTATAAATCATTATTTTCAGGGGAAAAGTTTCTGTGAAGTTTAGCTTAGAAGTTAACAGAGGTTTTTGAAGTTTTTCGAAAGCGATTATTGGTTTTATGTTAGATGTCATATTATATTTACCATTTTAGCAATAAATAATTTATTTATTTAGTGTTTCTTAATTTGTTTTCTCTGTTTCCTCTGCTTCTCTATTCCCTCTTGTTTTTTATATCCCCAAATTCCTGCTCGCAACTTCCGGAAGGTTACAAGCAAATAGAAAATAACAATCAGAATTATCAAATCAATTCCCCTTTGCTACCTTTGGGATTTGCTACAGTCGGCAATAGCACTTAAACCATTTCCATTCCCCTTAGTTTTCTGCTTTTTGGGGGATGCTGCTTGCGGATCTAAATGAAATTTTTATACCGAAGAACGCTTGTTCGCTTAAAAGCTAGTAAAAAGCCCTAAAGGTGGCCAAGTGCAAGCAGCTGCGTCGCAACCCTTAAAAGTAGGCAACAAAAAAGAAGTTATTGCAATTGTCCGGTGGAAGGGAGGAAGAAATGAATGTGGCTCCCGGGATGGGAAACCCGAAATGGAATCGCACGTATCTCCCCGAGAAGGTGAGTCAGCATCCCAATGATGGAGTGCTGTTGAGGCGGCAGGGAGCACAGCTCAGAGCTCGGCTCTGATCTCCCGGTGACGTGGTACAAGATTTTTAAGATTAGCTTCGGCAAATATTGAAAATGGCACACGCTTCGCTTCACACCCTTTTTTGCGGCGGGGATTTAAAGCCTGCGGGTCGGCATTTTCCGACATTTTCCGAAACATTTTCACACCCACATGGAACGGACGTTCATTTTTTATGCAACGCTTTTGTGAGCTTACGAAATTAAATTGATGATGCACAAGAAAGCGGGCGGCATGAAAGTGAAAACTCATCAGGGGGAGGTTGGACTTGGGCGTGGGCTTGGGCTTGGAGCAGGGCCAGAGCCATATGGCTAAAAGGGCACCCCGGGGGGCTCTGACAAACCCTTTCGCTCCACTCCGCCACTGCCGCTGACAACAGCTCAACGTGCTTAAGCCTTTTTGTAATTTTCAATTGACTTTAGTTAATTATGGGCCGGCTTACATCGAGCTTAACATATGCCTCTCCAAAGAGGGGGCGGCTGGCGAAATCGTTGCTTTTAAGTCTGGTGGGATACACTTTTGATTTTGCGACAGGTCGGCCAGGCTTTAAATTGAATATTTAAGTTACAGTTAAGCATTGCATTGTGAAAAGCATTTTAATCCCCACACAATTAAATGTGAGAAATTAAAGTGTCAAAAATAAATAAAAAGACCGAGAGATTCGCGAAAAAGCGTATCCGTTTTGTTAAAATGTTTATGGAAGATTATTAAACCACTAAGTATTTTTCCTTTTGCTTTAATATATTACTGAATTTACATTTTTAAAATAAAATTCAACAAAATCAATTTATTAAGTTTTGTATCTATTAATAAATTATTAGCTGTGAACTATATGTAACCAAGAAATAATTATTATTTGGATGTTAAATTTATAAAACTCACAAAAAACTTATTTAGAGAAAGAATTTTTAGTTACATTTCTACAAATTTAAGTTATTTAAAGAAATAATATTTTTCTCTGTTTAAGAATAAAACCAAAATAGCATATAATATGGTAAAAAATAGGATAAAGAAATAATATAATTTATATAAATATATAATATATGTCATATGTTAGTGCTTGCTCTAAAAGTTCCTGTATAACTTTTATTGAATCTTAAATTTTTATTTTTCTTCTTTTTTTTAATATATTTAAAACAAAACTTCCATAAACATGCGAATTATAGTCTCGCTTTGAAGGCGGATTTTCTTTAGTATAAGCCATCCCTCACGTAATCCCCAAAAACTGTCCATTCCCCAGCCGAAGGGAACGCGGCTTTGACATGGCCACAACTACTTGGCCTGATGATGAACTGTCTGGGCCCATAAGCCCTGGGACATACGCATTCAATTCCCCAAACGCAGCTTAGCACGACAATAAAATGAAGTGCAGCGTATAAAAAAAAGAAGAAAAGCCGCTTTCTTGCCAGATGAAACGAGAATAAAGAAGGCACAAAGTGTAAGTGCGTTGTGCATAAAATATTCGCCGCAAGTTATAAGCCAGCAGCAAAAATGGACACCGAGATATCCACTAGTCAATATGGCAAAGGTCATGAAACCGCCTCAGCACCAACAGCAACAAAAACTTGAGTACCTCGGGATTGGAACCACAAATGCAGAGAAACGAAAAACTTAGCATTATTGATAGGTGATAAATAATATTATTAGTATTAATATTTATAAATTGAGTAAAAAAGATTTCATTAACATAGTTTTTATTTAAGGTTAATTGATTAAAGTTAACAAAATATTCGAAAAATATAATACTTTATCTATAAAAAAAATGTATAAAATCATTGATTTAAAAAAAAAACGCATTTAGATTATTTGTATTTACTTTGAAACAAAGTTTCCACAAAAAAGTGAGTACGAAAAGACGCCTTCCATTCGGATTTCGCACAACTGAGTTTCGCTTGGAATAAAACCTTTTTTAGATTTAATAATTTTCATATTTTCGCAAATATTACTTGTGGTCTACGAGTTATATATTTTATAAATAAGAAGAAAGATCTTTAAAGGTCTGTAAAGATTTATTTATATTTATTTTTATTTTTTAATACAAAATAATCATATTTTTTCGGTGTAAGGCAGAAGGACCACAACCTAAGCCAGGCCAGAGATATTTGGGCGTTCTCACAATAGCAACAGCAACAAAAAAAAAAGAAAGTTAAACACACTTTATGTTGGGGCTCCGCATTCTAGTTTGGGGATCTCTAAGGAAGCGGCATGTGGCGTAGCCAGTGGGTGTGGGCTAGGCGCTGTGCGTTTGTTGGATTTGTGCGCCAAACCACCGGAGCAGAAAAAAGAAAAAAAACGACACACAGCTCAAGCAACCAAAAGTGACGTGCCCAGGACGATGAGGACGATGGAAATGGCGACATGCCTGCCAGCAGACCGAAGAAAAAAATGGGGAAAACCGGGAGGGAAAAGCCTACACTCAGAGAAAGTATGGCAAATAATGTGGTTTTATTTTATTGGTTTCGGATGTAGCTAGCACCCTTAGGAGTTGCTATTTCGGTAGCTAGCAATGTTCCCAGATCGAAGGAATTTTTGATTCTACAAAAATTACCTTATTTTTATTTATACAAAAAGTTAGAACCTTAACAGCTTATTTATTCCATACACTAAATATTTCCAGTGTAAATGGATACCAGACAGACTTGCCAGGCACGTAAGCAGTTTATGCCACGCCGCCTCCCCCAAAACGGAGAGCCAAAAATAAAAGTTCAGCCCACATTTTTGGATGCTGGCATCGTCCTCCGTTGCCCCCGTGTCCTTCCCTTGTCCTTGTCCTTGGGGTTGGTAAACACGGCACCAAATTGCCGTTTAAATTTCTCCCCAATGTCTACGCCTGGGGCCAAAGCGGCCTTGAAACATTATTATGACTGTTTCGTTCCCCCCTTTGCCACCTGTTAGGCCTGCCCCAAGACTGGGGCTCAATGGCCCCGGGTCCTCCACCACCCAATCCCAAAGCCAATCCCCCAAGAACTTTATATTTGAAGTTGTGGCTGCCAGACAATGCCGGGGGAATCGTGAAGACAGGCGTTAAATGCTACCTATGCCTCCCACTGGACGAATCCGGGGATTCGGGGCTCCAACATGGGGTCTGAGCCATGTGAAGGGTCTGGGTAGGGGGTTACCCGGCTAACTTATGGCTCTGTCTGCTGCAGGTTCTGCTCTTTGTTTAACTAATTAAACTCTTGTAGCGGCGAGCATGCAAATACCGTTCTGCGTTCTTGGCAAAAACACGTGTCGGCAGCAGGTCCCGGTATGGGAAAAAATAAGAAGAGAAAAATACTCGTCGAGGGGAACGAATGTTTTAGGCCTAAAACTAAACGCATGTCAGAATTGCATTGTTTTCTTTGAGCCGGACACAAGAAAAATGATGTTGCCCAAGCCCATGATCTGGCCAAGATGTGCCATTAGTTCGATCTTATAGACTTGTGAATGGCCTATCACTTAAGTCGAATTATTGTAGATGTAAATAAAAAAATTCAGTAATATTTTGTTGCCAAATATTTATGGTCTTAATGCTTACATTGTTTAAGTTATCTAGAGATAAAGATTAAAAAAAAAAAAGGTTAAAAACAACTAATATTGGGGGTAAATAAAATATTAAGCATTAAAACGATCAATTTAAATAGAAAAAAAATTTACCTTCAATTTGTATACCTGCGAAGCTGTAAAGAAATCACTAGATATTCCCTTAAAAGGGAGTCAAAAAGTTGATTAAAAAAATTGCACATCGTAGAATTTACAAATTTACACTGAATTTGGTACCTCCAAATTTTTATTGCATACTTTAAGACACCTTTTTGAGGGATTTCAAAACAAAACTGAGCGATTCGGATCGTATAGGCTCAACGGTAAATTTGTCGCTTTTTTTTCGTAGGAACATTTTCTGGACAAATGTCCCATCATCAGCAACTGTAGCGCATTAAAACTAACTGCTAAATTATTAGCAAGACAACCCATCCATCTAAACGTCCCTTGGTCCTTGGTCCTTGGTCCTAGGTTCCTCGGTGGGTCTTTGCACACGAAAACCGAAATGAAGAAAAATTGCGGCATGTCAGTGGAAGGCAGAACAACAATAAAAAGGACAAAACCGACAACATGAAGACATCTTCAGCATCTTTGGCCAGAGTAAACGAAACACGCGCCAGGAGCATCCAACATCCAACATCCAGGACGAAAAAGTAATAAGTGTGTCTATTTGTTTGCGAATATTTCATTTCCCGTGCCGTCTACATTCTATCTCGCTCTCGCCAGCTCCCACAACTCGATTGGTTAGAAGGGGAAGCAGGAACAGCCAAGGGACTGTCACGAAAGTCGCATTTCCAAAAAAAAAAAAACAACTAAATTATATAGCCGTATATCAAATTTAGTCTGTGTTTATGTTTGTTGGGCCAACAAATTCAATTTGAATTTGCAAAATATTACCCAAGCTGTGTTTAAGCCAAAATAACACGAGATATACTCGTAGTCAAGAGAAGAGATCATTTATGGGATTACTTTACCAAATAAAGTAGTTCGGCTTGAAATGAATTGAAATTGGAAATTGAAATTGAATTTAAAACAAGGAAATTAATGGCGAGGACCTAAACATTATAATCAGATTTTAGGGTGGATTTAAAAATATGTTTATGTACATATGTTATCATGAAGCCAATGCTGATTGTTAGTAAAGAAAAAATAGTTTGGAACTAGGGAGGATTCCTTTAATTTTGCATCAAAGAATTCTTGGATTGGGTCGCTCCTAAGCCTTTGAAACTAAAGGAAGTAATAAAGTCCTTTCCATTTCATTGTATTTTCAGGGCGTATTTTCTTTGAATCGACGTAAGCTCAACGCCACAAGTCATTTAACTCATCAGTTTCATTTCCTTTCCGATAAAACCGGGCGCCAACAAATTCTAAGCCCAGTTATCCAGGTCCCAGGGGCCAGGTGGGCTAGTTGGTTATCCGGGAGGGGAGAAAGCCTTACAGGAGGTCCTCGTGACGGAAGCTACAGGCTGTTTCTTCAGGGACCCACCGATGGTTCTGGCAGCGAGCAACTGAACATGTACATCATGCTCGTGTTGGAGATCGTCGGTGTGCTGATGTGAGTATACATGTGATCCTAAGTAATCGAAGGGGGCACTAATATAGGATACTCCTCTCTTCCCAGCTTCTTTGTCATCTGCATCATAGCGTTCTGGTTAACGTTAGGCCATTACATCGTCAAGCTGCTGGTGGATCTTAAAAACGCCGACCGCAACGTCCAGGTGGCAGTGGGAATTGTGATCGGTTTGCTGTTAATTGCATTCGCTGTTTGCCAGGTTACAAACTCGAATGGCTCCTGTTGTGGCTCCTGTGCGTCGGATAGACCCCGGATCCAATGGTTCAGGACCGGAAACTGTGGCCAAAAGCCCAAACCAAAGACAACAAACTTTGCCAACATTGTAAATCAGATCAAAAAAGCCATCTCCTACGTTGGCGGAAGCAGTAAGTGCAGTGCCAAGAGGGATATCTCGCCATGCCACCGAAAGACACACTACTCCGACTGTGAAGGTCGGACCATATTCATCACCTCCAGGCGCTACGCCATTCCAACAGAGATGAAGCAGCCCCCAACCATAGTCCTCTGGCTGCTCGATCGCTTTACGCAGCAGCATTAGTAGAACCGACGCAAATTGGTCAGAGGAAACTATGGACATAGAAGCAAAATAGAATATAGAAATTGTACAACGGAAAAAAGAGTAGGCCTTTGTACCCGTGGACACAGCCAAAGGCATACTGAGTCGGCACAAAATTTCATGATTTTAATAAACTTCCTTTTACACAATGATCTTGTAAAATATAGTACATATCTTGCCATAAATAGCTTTTTTAGAGGGCGCCCATAACCATTCCTTCATCAGTAACCGTTGCTGACCGTCATCAATATGAGCTCTTGCTTAAGAGGCTCTTTAGTGCTTTGTTGCTAGATTTCCGATACTTAACTCTCAGGTAATATAAAAACAAGTAAGAAAGCTACAGTCGACTGTGCTCGACTGTGAGATACCCGGTACCTAAACGTTTGCGCTTCACACTAAAAGGCAATTTAAAAATGTACATACACTACATTGTACATACATATGTACATTGGCGCCATTATATCGCACGGCCAAGGCTCGAATGCGCCACCTGTCGGCTACAGCTTGCAACAGCAGTGCCTTAGGGCGGTGTGTTAAAATTCTAACCTTATTGCTAATATCTCCCATGTGTATCATCCGTTTTTACTGAAATTTTCAGGAAACGTCCGCTCTATTTTATTAATTTTTTGTATTTATTAACTTTTACCCGAAAAAAACGAGTATAGCTTATTTAACGTTTTTTATGATTTTTGAGGGCGGAAGTGGGCGTGGCCAAATTTAAAAATAAACTTGATCTGCGTGCAACAGATTCCAATGTTGTCACCAAATTTGGTAACTCTAGCTCTTATAGTCTCTGAGATCTGTTGTTTCACACGGACGGACAGACGGACATGGCTAAATCGACTCGGCTGGTGATACTGATCAAGAATATATATACTTTATGGGGTCGGAGATGCCTCCTTCTGCCTGTTACATACATTCTCGGTTGGCACAAACTTATAATACCCTTGTACCCTATGGGTACCGGGTATAATAAAAATATTTAATTAAAGAAATAATTATTTATTTTTTCGTCAATAACTAATTTTCTTCTACGAGTTATTCTTAATTCCATTTTAAAATTAAAGATTTTTCACTTTTTCTAGACAGACCTAAAATGGCAATCTTTTTAAATAAAAATAATCGACTTTCTGCCATTTAATTTGAGTAACTGCTGCTCAGCCGTTTGATTTATGAACATTGAACCTGCTGAAAGTTCAACTAATACATAAAATGCAAACGGCGTGCGTAGACAAAAGGAAGGAAAAAAGTTAGTGTAATTTATAAAATGCAAGCCACACATGGTGCCTGTGCCTGGGCGCTGAATGTTATTAAAAACAATATAAACAACTTCCCGGCGTTTTGTGTGTGTGTATGTGGGGTCGCTTGTTTATGGACGGCAGTGTGTAAGGGAACCGGGAACTGGGATTAAACCACAAAGTACCACTTTCCTGCCTATTGGGCGGTTGTGCGGCAGTTGCGGCAATTTTCAAATTGACTTTTGCACATGTTGCCGCCGTAACGAAAATGCGGGCAAACAATGTAGTCGAAGTGTGTTTGACTAAAAAACAAAGAGGAAAAATATTGCACAATGCGTTCCAAGTGCTTTTCGAGGGCAACACAGTGCTGCCAAGTTAACATTTGATTTAATAATGTATTTTATAAGTTTAATAATAAATAAAATAAATTTAACTAGGATTTGGTTCTTACACAGCCTTAGAAATTCGTAAGTTAGCTCTAAGTATTGAAATCTTATTTAATTAAACATATTACAACTATCCCTATAATATGCATCACTTAAATTTTAGTTAAAATCTATTGAGATTATTTTCCAAACTATAAATGGACAGCACTGATGTCGGCTACAGGATAGCCACAAGGAAATGCAAAAAGAAGCTACGAGAAAAATTCGAGAAAAATGCGAGAAAGCGAAGTGAGTGCACAGCCAAAAACGTGCCAATTGAGCGCGTGAACGGAATAAACAAATAGTTTGCCGATGCCGCTTTGGCCAAAAGTCAAATATCCATCGAAACGACATTAGAGGCGGCGGCAGATGTTCTTCTATTTTAGCATTTTGCATTGCTACCTCGTGTTACTTTTTAAATTTCAGCGCCGACAACCACCCCGACCTTCAACACTACCCCAAGGGGGAAACACTTTCCAGCACTACACCCCAGAGAGAAAACAGTGTTGCAAGCGATCACGCTCACTCACACAAACGCACGGGATTTTGCACGCACACGAACACAAACAAGGGTAAAACGCGCAGACAGTGAGTGAGGGAGAGAGAGAGCAAGAGCACTGTTTCAGTTGAGAGAGGGAGAGAGCGGCGTCGGTGGATTTGTTCTCAACGCTGCGCCGTTTTTGTATTTTCGAGTTTTTTGTATTTTCAGTCGCCTTTTATTCGCTCTCCGGCTTTTATTCCGATTCTACTCCGATTTTGTTAAAAGAAAACTAAGCGTTCGCGTTCGCCAGGCATGCTAAAAATGACAAATGTTGCTGGGCCGCTGCAAACGATGAAGAAAAACACCAACGGCAACGGCAACGACGACTCCGAGGAGTCCGACATGGACATGGACGAGAGTGAAGATGAAAGCGAAGCAGAACCCGTGGACGATGTGGTGCTGCAGATCGACAGCGAGGACGAGGCGGAGCTGGAGGCGCAGCGCATTCGCTTGGTGCGCGAGGAAGAGGAAGAGGCCAAGGCCAAGACCAAGATAACAACAACAACAAAGCAGGAGGAGAGTGAAGCGCAGGTCAGTAACGGTAAAGCGAACGGCGTGGTGAAGAGGGAGACGGAGGAGAAGGCAGCGATCGGAACAGCGAAATCCGGAAAGGCGGCCACCAAACGCAAGGCACGCGGCAAATCCGGACGCCGGGCCTCTGTGAGTTCGCAGGCCTCCAGTGTCGGCTCCGTTGCGTCCAGCGCCGGCGTCGCGTCCTTGGTGGCCGCCCAGGTGTTGGCTGACGAGAAGGCGCGCAGCTTCATCTATAGCTGCACGGAGTGCAGCCACCACTACGCCGACCGTGTAATCCTCTCGCGGCACTTCCAGAAGGAGCATGCCGAGAAGCCCAAGCGCAAGCGGGGTCGGAGCAAGGTCGCCAGTCACGAGGAGGACTCCGCTGCGGTTTCTAGCCCTCTAAACCTCCGGCCAGAGGATCTGAGCCACCTCAAGCCCTGCGCTCAGCTGCTCATGCAAGGCGAATCCCTGCTGCAGCTGTGCCTCGCCTGCAACTCACAGTTTGTGGACCAGCAGCACTTCCAGGAGCATCTCAGCCAGCAGCACGGTTACTTCAAGCTGCTGCTGGTGCCCAAGGAGGAGCCCAGCGATCTGCCGCCGCTCGCCATGGTCACCATTCCGGGGGCTCTGGCCTTGGGCAAGACCAACCAGCAGCTACAGCTTCCCATCCCGGCGCCAGAGACACCGCCGCCCGAGCAGGACGCCAAGGAACCGCCAACGAATACGGCTTCCAATGGCAATGAGGTGGCTTCTAACGATAAGGAGGGTCTCCATATGATAAGCGCCATGGTGGCGGAGATTGCGGCTGAGAGGGTCAAGAAGACCAGCAGTCCCAAGGTCAGCAAGATGATCATCAAGCTGCCAGCGGCGACCACCAAAAGGGGCAGAAAACGCGCCAAGCCCGAGAAGACAAAGGAACGGATGCAGCCGGAAATTGCTGAAATGCTGCAGCTGCAGGCGCTGAAACCGGAGAACGATCAACCGAAGGCGAAGCAGCCACAGCCAATGGAAATAGCTGATGGGGCACCGGAGGAGACAAGGAAACCCGAACAGCAGCAGCTGGAGACAGCAGAGGATCAAGAACCAATGGAAACAGCCAAGGAAGTTGCTCAGCAGGTCGAGAAAGCAGACAAGGAACAGCATCCTCTACAGAAAGTTGCCATTGAGGAAAAACTAGAAGATGATCTTGAGCGGAAGGAAATGGAAGAAGATCCCCAGCAGCCAGAGAAAATTGAAGGGGAACCGCAGTTGCCAGAAGTCAATGAGCCATTGCCTGAAAAAGTTGAGAAAACTCAGCAGCCAAAGGAAGTTGAGGAGCCTCTGCAACAGGAGAAAGTAAAGGAGTCTCCCCAGCCAGAGAAATCACATAAGGAGGAGCGGGAAAAACCACAGGAAGCACTAGAGAAGGAGAAGCAGCAGCAGTCACCAGTAAGTTTAAGCCCACGACTCTTCCATTGACAAAGTTCTTACAAAATAAAGTTTCTTTCAGGAGCCAAATCTCAATCCATCCAAGCGCAAGCGCGGCCGCAAAGAGCGCAAGTCGCCAACGCCCATACCCGTCCCGCTGGAAGACAAAGAAATCAAGAAGGAGTCCGAGAGCACAGAGAGGCGCATGCGCAAGACCCGCAACATTGTGGACTACGTAGTGGATATCAAGGATGAGGAGGAGGACGAGGAAGGGGAGGAGGCTGAATTGGAAGAGGATTCCTCGGCCACAGTTTCACCAAACAACAGCTCCACGGACGAAAGTTTCACCTCGATCAAGCGTGAATCGTCCGAGGAGTCGCAGCGCAATGGAACCGGAGGCGGCATACACACCTGTAATTTCTGTGGCAAGACGTTCAAACGTTTCTCGCGGATGCAGGATCACCTGCGCCTACATACCGGCGAGAAGCCCTACGGTTGCGGACAGTGTGGCAAGGCGTTCCGCCTGAAGATGCGCCTGGTTGAGCACCAGCTGCGGCATCGCACCGAGAAGGCCTACAAATGTGAGATCTGCTCAATGCCACTGGCCACCAAGCAGGATCTGTCGCTCCACTTGCGTCACCACAAGAACGACAAGCGCTACAAGTGCGACAAGTGCAACAAGGGATTCGTTCGCAGCTCCGATTTGTCCATCCACGTCCGCATCCATACGGGCGAAAAGCCCTACAGCTGTGACATCTGCGCCAAGGCGTTCCGGGCCCGTCAGAATCTCGTGGTCCATCGACGCACGCATCTCGGCGACAAGCCCATTCAGTGCGAGCTGTGCGACAAGCGCTTCGCCCGAAAGATCGATATGCGGGTCCACATGCGCAGGCATACCGGGGAGAAGCCCTACAATTGTGGCTCCTGCCAGCGCGGCTACTCCTCCCGAGTGAATCTGGCGCGTCACCAGGAGCGGGAGCACGGTCAGAAAGAGGAGAAGAGCTCTGGATCTGGATGTGGATCGGCCAAGGCTGAGAAGAAAAAGCCGGAAAAGAAGCCGACGAAGGAGCAGGAGAAACAACCGCAACCCAAGGCCAAAGCGGCGGCGCCGCGACGTCCGCGACGCGAGAAGTTGCAGCAGAAGATCGCGGCTCAAGAGAAACTACTGGACGATCTGAAGCGCAGCTTGGGTGCATTGCCGGAAGTACCCGAGGAGGAGTCATCTCAGGTTAAGTTGGATGCCGGGAAAGTGCCAGCAGATGCCGGAGCAGGGCATGCCCAGGTTCAAGTCACGGTGTCCATGCAAATGGAACCCGCTCCCAACCACGAAGACGATGAGGAGATCACGCCGGAGAAGGAGAACGCGCTGTCCAGCTCCACGGGGTCGGCGGCCGATGCTGCAGGTGGCAAGACAAAGGCGAATCGTAAGATCACCAGCTACTTCACAGTCGTGGGTCAGCAGGCGGAAATCTAAAGACTTAAGTTTCAGGATCAGGAGCAACACTTCTTACTACTCATTACCTTTTAAGATATGCCACTCTGTACTTTGATATAGCATAGCGTACACCTCGCAATTTTGATCTTATTTTTGGAGTTTCAATGCAAATCTTGCAGCAGGGATCAAGTATTTTTATACATACTATTTATATCATATATTTACCATAGTGAAGTGGATTTACGGAGAGGCGGAAACCCAGGAAATATTTAATGTTGTGAAGGATAAACATGTAACCGACAAAGAACAAGAAAAGACTACTTTTTAAAAGAAAGAAAATGATATTTGAATACGAAGGAATCAAGCAAGAGACTGCAAATATACATATATATATATTTTTCTATATAGACATAGCAACTTTTGTGAACAAAATAAGTTAAACTACTTACTTATGTAAAAAAAAAATACCAATAACTAGCTAGGTAAGCTTAACAATTTAAGGGAAATGTTTGTGCGAAATTCAATCACTGAAACTCGAATTTCTTCTGAAGCCTCTATCAATCAATGGTTTTCCCATGAATAATTCGTAAACAAAATCTTATCAGGGCTTCAGTATCAGCGGAATATATCGTTTTTATAAACAAAATGCGCACAACGATTCAAATTTTGATTTGCAAACATTTCCCCGTCCCCATTCCCCTTGCGCATTTATGAAACCAGCTGAAGATTATTTCACAATTTCATTTAATTTCAACTGCAAGTCATTTAATAAGGCACTTTATATACAAAAATCTCTTACATATATACTCAAAATTCCAAAACAAATGTAATTTAATTTAAAATTATTAGTTTTAAGCAAAACGAATTGCTCTCGGCAGATTTTCTGAAACTAGCTCAGCACCAACTACTTTAATTTATGTTGTATTTACTTTAACGTCTACTTAATTAGTTCCCTCGAATTGTAAGAGTAAGAAGTGGAAAAGACAATGCAAAAAGTCAAAGAGCAACGTATGGAACGCACATTTTTTGTAAATTACATTTTTGTGGAAGCTTCTCTCATTCTGTGTAGCATCTAAGAGACTTCAATGAATATATATACTTTATAATTTCACTTTATCGGCGTTAATTCGTTGGCGAATTTGATGCAAATTGTTGCGCCTTGTAAGTACTTCAACCCCCGAAATTGCAATTACCTGAATGGGGTGTGTGTGTGTGCGACTTTTATGTTTTATGTTTATGGGCCAGGACAACAAAAGGCAGCTGCTGCTGCTACTGCTCCTGCTGCTGCTGCAGCCCTTGTCAATTTTTCAGCACTTTCAACTATTGCTCGAGAGGATTGGGGTGGACGCAGGACCACGAGCGAGCAGCCGGAGAGTAAATGTCGGGCGGCAGGCAGTTTGTCATTTGTAATGGGGTTGTGCTCGGGTTCATTTCATAGTGCCAAGGGGTTGATATGTGAGAGAGAGATAAATAAAGGCAGGGGAGACAAATGGCCAAGTGGGAGAGCGTAGCGAGAGTGATTTATGCAGAGATCCAGGTGAAAGAGGCTATCCCCTAAACGATCGTTGAACTCGTGCATCTGGTAGGGATTAGGAATATCTAACTGCATAAATCATCCCTACTGCATAATTAATTCAGGGTTACTCTACTCGAATTTAATTAAATTTTAAATTACTTTTATTTCATGATCCTTGAATGATAATATTAAGTGTAAAATATTAAATACTTATTTTGAATAAGTACGAATTGTGATTGAATTAAGATGACGGGTGCCTTCGATGCCTAGAAATATGATAAATATAATAATATTTACCACTTTGCCAGAAAACTTTAAATATATTCAAGTTTTTTAGCAAGTAACTGATATCTCATCGGGTTTCCCACCCTTTATGACTGACATTTTCATTTCGCTTTGGAATTCTTATCCGAACGAAAACCAATTTCTTTGGTCTCGCATTGTTATGGCATTTTTGGCCATATGCTTATCATCTGCAACGCTGCAATGACAATTTATTTTGTTCTGGTTTTCAAACAAAAGCGCAGCCCAACAAAAAATGCTAAAATCAGCGAATAAAAGAGCCAAAACGCCAGCAAAAAAGAGCATGAGCTTGAAATGCAATATTACGCATACGACGCGTGGTACCGCGTGCTTTGTTTGTGAGATTGTCAAAAAAAAAACCCAAACAGAAACAAAATCAAAAAGAATGAAAGAAAAACGAAAAGATAGCCAACGTGACACAGAACACACACACACACACACACGTGTGAACGGAAGTTGTTCATGTTGGTGTGCGAAAATATGCAAATTAAGTGTGGCGACTTTTGTTGTCGCCGTTTTTTGGTGTAGAAAGCGTGTAAAAAAGCGAGCAAAAAACTGTACGTATACACATTATTGAGGAAAGCAAAGCGCTGAAAAAAGCGAGTATACGCCCCGTTGTACAGTCAGCCAGTAAGCGCGAGTGTGTCTGTGCTTGTCTGTGTGACGATCAAGCCCGCTCTTGTTGCTTTGTTTGGTTTTGTTTTGTTTTCGGCTTGTCTCGTCAGCATTTTTACACTTTTATGTTGCTGGCTTTTAATTGAATTTCGCTCCATTCTCTTGTCTCAGCCTCAGACTTTGGCTTCTTCTGTTCTTATTCCGCTCTTTCTTTCTTTTTGCTGTTTCTTTTTCGGTGTGGTTAATTTTAAAACTACCCATAAAAGCCACACGCTGCGTCGACTTCGACAGCGGCAGAGGCAGAGGCAGAGGCTTTTGCCACTAATACAATTACGCACTGACATAGGGCTTGCTCTGGCTAAGCACTGAGAGAAATGAATTCTGCATTGAACTTCATTAAAATGACAACGGTGCGTATGCATAATTGCGATGCCTTGTTGCTTGAAAGAAATCAGTGGCTTTCCATTTGGACAAAAGTGAATACAGCATGCTAAAGCTTACAAAGCTTACGACGATAGAAATGCCTATGGCTGATATCAAATAATAAGACACCAGAAAGTTTACCTGAGTAACAAATAGGTAAGAAATATCTATTAAAGTATACGATTAAAAAATGTATTAAGATATGTACATAGATAGATATAGTTCGAGAAGCTAAAAAATAATTACAAGTTAGAAACAAATCAAAGGCAATTTAATATTAATTTAAAATTTAATGCGTTTTAGAACCTCAGCCATGATTTCTCTATGTGCACTCTCTTCTTTCTTCATATCTCTCTCACTCTGACTGCCTCTCTCTCGCTGGCTTGTGTTTGTTTTTGCCAAGTCTCTCTACTGCTGCGTTTCTTCTGCTCTTCTGCATTCTTCGTGCGGTCGTTAACTTGCAGCTGAACATGTTTGGTTGTTGTTCTTGTTGTTGTTTAGCCGCTCAGCTCCGCTCTCATGTTCTTTCTCTCTGCCGTTCTCTCGGTTCTAAGTGTTTGTTTGTGTTGGCGCTTGGCTTTTGTTGATTTGTTTGCGCATCCTTGTGTGTGAGCCGCTTTGCCATCGCCATCGCCGCTTGTGATTGTGTACGTAAATTCGGTGAGGGAGCGGCGATGAGAAGTTACCCAACACTCAAGAAAGCGCGCGGCTTTTAAAGTTTTTGAAACTGCCAACGGTGCGTATGCATGATAAATGTGGCAAGTTGATTAAAGCGAATTAAATGGCATATACAGCTATTGCCAACTAATTAGAAAGATGACTATAGTGGTGGGCTTTGTATCGATCAGAAGCCAAAAAACAGAGTTAGTAGGCCAGTATTATGCCCAATATATTCTAGAAACATTAATCTTCAGTAAATAATAAGGATCTAATCAATATTCTGCGGTGCTCCGTAAAAAAAATAATTTTATTGACAAATTCATAAAATAGCAGTGCCAGCTAAATACAGTACTCCCTTTGATCGAGTCCAAGCCCCTTACTGAAGATTAATGTTTCTAGAATATATTAGGCATAATACTGGCCTACTAACTCTGTTTTTTGGCTTCTTATCGATACAAAGCCCACCACTATAGTCATCTTTCTAATTAGTTGGCAATATCTGTACATATTTAACAATATATCATTAAATTCGAATATTATTTGCAGGATTTATGAATTTGTTAATTTATTAGAACATAATGTGAAACTATGAAAGATATATTTAATTAGCATTGTTAATATTAAACGCATTAACGGAAAAAACGTTTTTTATCGTTAATATCTATTCGGAAATAACTCATTTTTAAGATAGCACAAGATGTATTGGAATTTTAATTGTTATGTACAATGATCAAGGGTTTAATAATATAAAACGATAGAAAATGGTTTATTTATATTTGGTTTCCCCAGAAAAAATATAAAAATAGATTTATTATCTTAATTAATCATTTTATTAATCAATTTTATCAAATCCAGTATCACATTAATATGTTGGGATGGTTAGATGTCCATCTTCGCATTCCGCATGAATAACTCATCCGATTCAGCAGTATTTTAATTAATTGAACCGAATTAATGTGATTAAAATGTAGAGAACCGCAAAATCAAATTAACAGTAAATTAATTCTTGACAAACGCATAATAATTGACTGGTTAAATATTTTGCAACACCAGGAATTCCAATTTCTTGGATCGCATCAATTGGTTTAGGGGCTGTCCATATATTACGTAATCACCTATAGGGGGGGAGGGGGTCAGCGAAATGATTATGTTTGATTATATGGGGAGGGGGGGTTATTGGATAATGATTACGTAATCATTTTATATCAAAATATATGTTAAAAAAAAATTATTTTTATGAATTTATGGGGAAACAAAATGTTTATGATTACGTAATCATAGGGGAGGGGGTTTCTGCTATGATTACTCTTGATTACATAGGGGGGGAGGGGGTCGAAAATCATCAAATTCGTGATTACGTAATATATGGACAGCCCCTTACGTATTTACCGTGGCTATTACACCAGCGTTAGCGTCAATTTTTATTCATAAGTCCTGCTGACAGCACTCACAGGCAATCCACACGAAATGCATTAAAAATTATTTATCCATAAATCATGCAATCGTTAATAAATAAAAAATTCATTCGAGTTCATTTCCCGTCGACAGTGAAATGGCACATAAACAAACAAACAAAGTAGGAATGGCAAAAAGTGGATATTAAGGCGGAAAAAAACGAAAATATAGCCAAATGCATAAATAAATCAGAGCAGCGACGAAACAACAACACAGTGCGGCCTGTCGTGCCTGTCGAACAAACAAATATTCATAATTGTAAAAAAAAGCTCAAAGTCAACTCCCGCAGGGCTCAAGGGGAGAGAGAGAGGTTTTTACACATTCAAGGACCAAGGGAGAGAGAGTCTGCAACTAACCGCTGAATGTGCATAATTTATAAAGCTAATTAAACGCGCATTTAACTAATTAAAAATATAGCGCGCTTCAATTATTGAAATATGCTGCCCAATTATGATGCAGTCCAGTCCGAGGAAATTTGCAATTAAAATATATGTGGGAAATCTGGGAGTGGCACCGATTCGATGGATATTCCCTAGCCGAATATCGCCAAATGCCATGCTCAACGTCGCGTATACGTAACGCTAATCAAAATGTATATTACGTATACGACAGCATGACATGTGTGAGAGAGGGTTCAAGCTAATTTTGGTATTCGCTGTTATTGCTGCTGCTGCTGCTGCTGCCTTTTTGGCTTTTAGCAACCAAATACTAATTGACATTTCGCTATGCCGACAAGTAAGTGCGGGGCAGAGCGGGGGCGGTATAAATGTAGCTGGGGAAAAAGGAACGGGAGGTACGGTGCTGGAACACATGTCTATAGCTTTACAGTTAGCCCACTACTGCTTGCCAATGCAAAAACAGTTTCAATTAAGCAATTAGCGCCATTGAAACAAATCCAACACGTTTTGTGGCTTATAAACTGAAGCATCATGTCGATTGGTTCGGGCCCTGCGGTCAATAAAATGGAGTCAGGGAATAGGCTATTGGATAGGGGGATTTTGTTTTCTGCGGCCATTCATTTAAGGCAATTAAAGGGTAATTGGGGTATCTGTGTTTGTCCAGAAAATGATTGATTCGGTGTTTCAGTTGAGGGGTAAAATGAAGTTAATCTCCGTTCTTACAGTGAGCAATTTCTTCTATGAGAAATTTCATATATATACGAAATTTTAAATGTGAATCCGATCGATAAGAGTTTGATTAGTGGGGAAATTACTTTTAAATCATGCTAAAACTGCAGGGATTACTTTAAGACAAATAAAACTATTATCTGATAGAAGAAAATATAAATATAATAAAATAAGTTTAGGTTTGAAAACAGTAAGACAAATTTTAGTAGGATTTTTGAATCCACAGTATTCTTGCAGTCTATCTAAGCCTAACGAATACTGATTAGTGCTTGGCTTATTACGCTCATTACTAATACAAATGCGAGATGCCATTTTAGTTACTGCTGCTAATTTGCGCAACATTTTTGGCCCGCTCAGTTAGCATATTTATGCGAATTTCGCGCTTCGATTCAATTTTAGCCACAATTTGAAAACAACAAATAGCATTTGCATATATGTATTTGTACGCGAGCTTAAAGACTTGATCCTGAACGTGAATATATACGCACATACATTCGTAAGCAGCTTACGGCTTTGTTGTCTGCCGTGAAAAGCGTTCTGCATTGACGTCAGCGGTGCCCCCAACGGCTGCATTATATAAATCAGCTTATTGGGAATCCGTCGCGGATTTAGAGGAATCGAAGTGAAAGTCGGATTCAAATCGAAGAGCCCAGTGGACATTGGCCCTGATGATGCATCACCATTGCCATTGCAATTTGCACTTTAATAAACCCGCTGGAGCGCGACGAATGTTAATTACATTTGCAAATTCAATCACATTCGAACTGCCTAATTTAATTAACGGATCGCCAAGTTTTATTTTGCGGCAAAGCCAAGTTGATTAAAACGGTAGCAGGCGTTTTCGTTTATTTAATTAATCTTTGTTAAATGTGGCTATGCTCTCGAAAGTTTATCTGTAAAGTTTGCACTCGATTGGAAATTGGTTTCGATTAAGGAAGGAGGTATGTGTGCCCGCCAGCCAATAAAGGTTTCTATTTGTGTATATTTTATGAGCTTATTTTAAGGGGTTTTATGTATACTTTATTAAGCTTTTTGGACGTTTTATCTTTATGGGGTATAACGGCTCTTTAGCTAATTCGTATCACCCGCAAAAGGATTATAATTTGTGCTACTAACAACCTCATTTAATAGCCCCTTGATATATTTAATAGTCTGGCAAAACGAATGGATTAATAAATAACTCTTTCTTAAGTTAATTTTAAGGAAATTTTATTTAAAATCTGCTACCTTCTTCCGAAGAATTTCTTTATTTCCAGAAAACTTTGGGTTCTGTGAACCCGGCAACTGGTCACATATTTTAACCTGCCCATCAACGTTAAGCCAGCGAAGCGTCAGCATATAATATATGGCTCAAAGGTCTTGGCCGCAAGCAAATATTAAACATACATTTATTTACAATTTAAAGCCTTTAACCAAGCAAAACCAGTCAAGGGTGTCAGCTTAAAACAATAAGTGGCGCAGGCTAGCAACAGTGAATTGGGAGGCAAATCAGTTAAAATAATAACAATGCGATGCCCGCAACAATGACGGTGGCGGTAGCCGTCCGTCCAGCAACAACACACAAAGATAAACAACTCATTAAAAGGAAATTAAACAGCCGTGAACCGAAACGAGCGCCATGTCATGACCCGTCACTCATACGCACTGTTGTCCGTGCGTACATGAGTGACGTCTCGCGGCTTGATAAAGACTCTCTTTATTTCTCCAAAAGAAAACGAAATTTAATGAACTTTATATAAGTGCATAATATATATTGATATTTAAGCCGCTTGATGGGCAGGCAAATTCTATAAATATAAATAAATATAAACATTGTTCAAGCAGCTTTCTTAAAAACGTGTCTAGGCATTGGATAACTACAGAAGAGAAAAAACGAGCGTCATTTATAAAAAGCATCGCAAAAAGTTATTGTCAATAGACAAGGGGTGTGGTTGGGCCAAAAGTATTTAGCATCCGCTGACTGTTGACTTTGCCTGGTTGCCAAGTCAAATATTTTTCGTGGTTTTTTAAACCTTTTTTTCTAGTTTATAGTAAAAAGAGTTTGTACAGATGACACGATGGAAATTATAGAAATAATAAATGAAGATACCAAAATAGATTATTGAAAAAGTATAAATCAATTGTAAATATAAGGAATATTTACTTTTATTTCTATGTTAAAGAGAAACTCAAAACTGTGTTACTATGAAACAAACTGTAGTAGTAGGAATAAAACTTTTGGATGTCTTTTAGATTTAAAAGTTAAGTGAAAATCCTATAAAAATGTAGTTTTCATTTAAATATTTTTTAATCATACAAAATTTACAATATTTCAACTATAAGATGTCTCAAATTAATCTTATATGACGCTGATAGCACTGTTAAATATCCTAATAATATTTAATATCCACTTCTTTTCTAACCTTTAAAATTAATTAAATTTCTTTGTAAAAAACCCCTTATTCATATAATTATAATTAAGATTCTGCATCCACAATGATACGACTTCGCCAAACACCAATATTTGTTCTGTGATTCTTCCAGATATTTATTATTTTTTAATTCCTACAATTTTCCATCCCCTTGGCAACACAAAGCTTATTGCGCTAGGCCTTATCACTGAGTGGGTCACTTAGATATTTATTTCAGCTGAGCTGAATATTTGCTTGAACCCATTAGTGCTCGAGGTCTTTGACTGCCTGCACTTGACTTACATTCGCCCCTTATCGAGGCAATTGGCTTGGGCTCAATTGAAGCCGAACGACTGAGCGAACGAACGAAAGAAATTAGCCAGCAGCCATTTTGAACGTAAGCAAACAATTGACAGCAATGAGCTGGACAGGACAGGAGAATTTTAATTAATTAACACAAATTTGAAGTGTAATAGAGCGACTACAGAGCGCCGCTCGAGCTGTTGGCAAATGTAAACAACAACGACGGCAAGTGCTTGAGAATCTCTCTCCAAGTGGGCCACTTGACTGCAACTTTAATTAACTGGAAACGTTATGTTTGTTTTTGAAGGCGGCCAACGGCAAAGACAATGGCACAAGGGGTTCCTCCAAAGATAAGGACCGAAACGCATTGTCTGGGTGCTGTTTTCACTCCCTGTTTAATCAATGTAGTTGGCAATTTATTGGCCTAATTGCCTTATAATTTATAGTAAAGCCAAAACCGGACAAAATATGATTAGGATTCGGTTGGTTTACAGCGTTTGCAGCGTTTGCACTGCGGCAAAAATCGAACAGATTTTTTTAAGCGTTAAATAAATTTATTTTCTTATTGCAATTCATTTCAGGTTATTGGTATGCGTTTAGAGGTTTTAACATTTATTTCCTCATTACTAAGCTTCATAAAATTGGTGAATAATGTGAGGGGCAATAAAAGAAAATTATTTTTCCTCTTTATATATATTATTTATACAAAATATAATTGTTTATAAAATAACAGCTCTTAAATGAAATTATATAAATAGAACTCAGTGACATAAAAATCAGAATCCAACAATAATCTTAACATCTAAACTGGCAAATTTGTAATTATTCTCTCAGTGCTCTGTGGCTCCCGTTCTGTGGCTTCTAATTATTATTTTGGGCAAATTGTAGGGGCGACGGAGACAGCTCATAGAATATACTCATGCATTGTTTATTAGCCAAAGCCAAAGCTGTGAAATGTCTTGTGCTTTTCGCCCCTGTTTCCAAGTCACAAGATCTCCGACTGTGCGGAATGTGCTAAATAAATACAAGCTGAAATTTCGATTCTCCTTTTCGGCGAAGGTGAATCATTCTCCTCCGCTGGGGCCCGACTTTATTGTTTTGTTTTTGTTTTATGCTGCCTGTTTTTTTTTTTTTTTGGTTCGTTCTTTGTGTTTTGGAAAAGTTGCTTCCTGAGGCAGACTTTGCTTTTCGGTACTTTTGTTTATTTGTTTTTATCGGCCTCTATGTATTTTTGTTGTGTTATTTGCTTGGCTCTCGCCGCTCAGCGCTCACTGAACTAAAGTCCAAGTCTAAACGGGTTTCCACTGACGTTTAATTCAGCCCCAATGATTCTGCAATTTGATTTATGGATTACCGCGAATTTGAATTTTCTTTGGCCCGAGCTATGATGGGTTATGTGAGTAATTGTTTGTGTTTGATTTGTCAGGAATGTAAATATGGAAAGCACTGATTTAATGTAAACTGTGCTTGCTCATCATTATTGGCTGATTGTGGATCTATTGACGTTGACGAAATTCACGCAAAAGCCTACAAAAATTTAGGCAAATTTGTTAATAATCAGGGAATAAATATATAAATGATTTGTATACTCATTTTTAATCAACTTTTTAATTTAAAACCTGCAGAGGGGCTTCATTAGCAGCCCTGAAGTCCAAATTAAGTATACGCCTCGTTAGCCGATCTTATATTTATTCATGCACCAAGTAGTTGGTTTATATGTTTATTTATATGTATTTAAAAATAAATACGTTCTTATTTATCTCTTTAAAAAAATACACTTAATTAGCTTTAAATTTATAATATATCAAGTATACGCCCCTTATTCCCTAGACTTACATGAATTCTTCCACTGCTGGAACTTGTGGTACACAAAGCACGCACAAATGAAGAATATCACAAAGACGATGAGCAGTGTGAGGATGACCCCGATCCAGATATCGCTGACCACATGGGCAAAGTCCTGCTGATCGTCGCCAGTATATATCCTCGATCCGTGGGCTATATGAGGCGGCGGAGCCCTGGCCGCTGGCAGCACATCCAATAGATCGTCGGCCACATCGGCTACGTCGTTCGCCGAGGCGCCACTCAAATTGATCTCGACCTCCTGGCGGTCGATGGTGAAATTGCCCAGGGCCGAGTCCAAGCCCAAGGCCAGTTGCTCGAGTTTGTTAATGAGTATGGAGTAGTTGCCCGGCAGATCGAAGCCGCCGAGATCGAGTTTTTCGCCACTATTCGCCAATGTGGCATTCAAGGCCGTTGCGGTGGCATTGAGGCCTTCGGCGCTGGATGTGGCAGTGGCAACTGTGAGATTGTTGCTGGTTTCTTCGAGGCCTGCCAGCAGGTTGCCCGTGAAGTTCAGAGCTTTCAGCAGATCAGCCATGGCTTAGAATTCTCGGTTCGTTTATACGGTTCTTATCACTTATTATTTTCTAAGCTTGTGCTGTATTTTTTCTTTGAGTCAGCCGCGGTGCTGGAGCTTCATTTCGCGACTGAAAACGCCCGACGAGTGTAAAGTTGCAAATTGCTGGGCCGCTTTTTGTCGGCACTCCCAGAGCCTGGCATATAGATTTTATTTTGTATTTAATCTCTCGCCTCCCCTACTTTATGTCGTTTTTCACTTTTCAACTAATTGTGTTAACGCATCGGTGTTAATTCATTCGCCTTACGCATCGCGCATCGCATCTCTGGCCAGTAGAAAACTGTATCTCGCAGATACGGGCGCTCTCATTGCTGATTTGTTGTTCAAATATTGATCGTTGGCATTAAAGCTCCTCTTTTTTCATATTTTTAAATATTTTTTATTGTTGTTTTTGCTGTTTTTTGCTGTGCGGGGATTTTATCTTAGCAATCTCCTTCGGCTGTCTATCTGTATGAGTTCAGTTTATTGATTTGCCAAGTGGAAATGAGGGAAAACAATTGTCATGCCTCCGGCGGGGCTCTGGCTCTGGCTCTGCTCTGTATCGTTTAATCTCTGCCACTTTCGAGGCTGTAAAATCTTTGCATATTTGCCTGGCTAATTCTCGATTACACGTGAAGTGCATACACATACGGGTGTATATAGTACAATCCAAGGCAGCACCACGTGTGACCTGACGGCACTCATCTTAAATCGACTGAATTACTTAATGAGGGTTTAAGATTAACACCTTACTGAACAAACAAATACATAAATAAAAATGCAACAAGTTTAATAAGACTATCCATATCAGAGCATTGTATTCATTTTATAGGATGAACTAAAGTCGTAATATAATTTACTAATTCTAAAATGTCTCTGAGCCTTAGATACTCATCATATATTTTTTTTAAACTTAAATCCTAAAATATGTGTCAAATTCAAGCTAAAAATATTTTCTAAGAATGAGCTTTGAATCAATAGCTGAAATACTCAAACTGTTTCTCTAAGTAATTGCTACCACAGAACACTCTAATTAACTATAAATTTACTTTAAAAAATCACTATAAGATTGATTCACCATTTATTAGAAATAGGTTTTGTTTAGCTTTTCTTTGGTCATTAGGATTTAATAATTATTAAGCTGGTAACTTAACCCTTATAACAGATGCATTTCCGCGCCCCTAAAAAACACACACCCATCTCATTTAATGACGGGCGACTGGTCTATTTATGGAACAGCTTGAACAACAGTCAATTAGGCCGCTTGTTGTCAGCATCTATAAACATTAATTAAAACTGGGGAACCCTATTGAATTTCACTACCAATATCAGGTCATTTCTATATATATATATATATTTATATATATTTTTAAGTAAACCAGACGGAAAGTGTATGCATTAATGAATAAATCAAGTTGAAAAATTTACGTTCTCAACGCCTTTGCATACAAAACAAATTAAGGCGGCTTATTTAGAATACTAGAACAAACTGGACCTGATAATATTGATAATAAACATATATGTATAGCCTGAAGGCATGTGTTTGACAAATCAATTTGATTTCATAATAAACCAAGCATACAGAGTAAGCGGTAATTCATTGAATTAAATATGAATCTAAGCTTATATAAAAGCAAAAACAAAATCAATAAAATTTCTTAAAATCATTTAACTTGATTTATATAGTTTTAATGTTTTCAAGAAAAGCTAACTTGTTTATACTTCACTTACATGGAAAATTACAAAGCTTAAAAATATAAATCTTTATTTAAATTTGCTTGTTTCTTAAAGAAATTTTTACTTTCTCAACATAATCTTTCATATTTAATTATTTCCAATCACAGTTCAATATTAACACAGCAAAAAAAAGCAAACATGCAATACTGAAAAGCAGGAAGCGTTTTCCTTAGCTTTTCATTAGGGCTTACTTTTTTAACACAAAGATCACGAGGCAATTTAAGCCCACTATATAGAGTTTTATGATTTTACACTTTAGCTTATAAGCAATTTATCACTTGTTCATTTACACTTGGCGCCAACTTTGCTATAAGTTGTAAACCTTTTTTGTTCCAAACAAAATTCACGACCTTTATCAACAATAGTTACAAATGATTGAACAACTCGCGGAGAACTTATGGTCGCTTGTGTTTTTTTTATTATATTGCCAACTGAACCGAGCTCGCGCGCTTGTTTACAACAATTAAAACTGCTTTCTTGCGTCTTGCAATTATAGCCACGTTAACAGCGAGAAGTTAACTGCGGACAGAGCGACGCTGCGCCGACAGCGACTGCGGCGGCGACCGAAAAGCGGCGACAGCGACGTCTATCTAGACGGCAACTCAAACAAACCGAATGAATGAACTGCCAAGCGACTAACTGGCTAACTGCCCAGCTGACTGACGGACTGACATAGCCTAGACTGAAGCTGAAGCTGGGGCTGAGATTGAGACTCAGAGATACAGAGACCGATTCAGATTGAGATTGAACTGCGTCTGGCCTGAACCGCTTCTGACGTGAAGACGCCGCAAAAAATTAAATCAGCTGAGACAATGCGATCGGAGGTCCCCGCACTCAGAGAAAAATATTACCATTGAATCATTCAGACTAAAATAATGTTTACTATGTATTCTATTATTTTAAAAATGTATTACCCGATATCACTCTTATAGATTAGGTAAGGTTAAGACTCTTATCAAGGTGAAACATATTTATATTTATACTTAATTTATTTGGTATAAAAGTATTTTAGTTTTTTAAGCTGTGAACTTAGTTCAAAACTTAAGGCAAGAATATATCTATGATGTTGGGCTTTTATTCCAGTGACATACCAAAATATAACTTTATTTACAACACAAAACATTTTATTCATAAGATTAAAAGAAAAAGCATTTTCTGAATATAAATAAGATTTCTGTTTCTTAAGACATTTTTAACTCAAAACAAAAACGATTTATAAAAAAAATGTTTAAGTGCAGATACACGAAAGCAAAAACTAGCAAATCAAAAATCATTCCGAGCCGATTGCAGCAATTGAGTTTGTCTGATAGTACATTATTTCTTTGATTTATTTGTTTATGTCATTTCGATTTTAGTTTGCCTGTTGTTTAGGCTAATGATTACTTAAAAAAATAATTAATAGTAGCACTCAAGAATGCTGGCATTTAATCGCAACCTTTGTTTATTTACACCATATGTTTGCCTTGCCTTATAATCTGTAGATTTAGAAGTGAGAAGCTCTAGCTCTAATGAGTTGAATTCAAACTCGCTATAATCTATAAACATTAACATATTTATTAATATAACCATAACCAGTTCCCTTTTATTGTAAACATTTCTCACAACTTGTATTTCATGCGTTTCTCCTAAGGCTTGAAAAATTGTAATTGAAGCTTTTAAACTAATTTATATCATTTCTATAGTTATAATTTCTTATGTACTATTCCCTATTAAAAACCAAACCGGACGTCTCATAAACCTTTTTAATATTCCCTGCTACCAGTTTCCATTTCCCTGATTCTCACAATTTATTTTCCATTTATTCATATTAATGTTCTCTCCATCTTGAGCGCTGATTGCTGGCTATTTATTGCAGGTATAAAATATGAAAAATATATACATGTATAAGTGCTGGAAGAAAATTTAATCCATTTTTCTTTGATTTATTGCCATTTGCTCTCGTGCTGGAAACTATCAGAAGACACTTCTTCTAATCCGCTCATGCATATTTCACGTTTATTGCATATCATTTACATTTAATTTTATACATTGGCATTATGCTGCCGAAACGTGAACATTTCATGCACAATTTCACATCGAGTATTTTATTAGTTTATGGCTCTCAATGTGTGGCAAACATTCGTTATGCTGCTTTAGTGTTTTAGTGCATGTTTTATTATCTTTTCGGTGTTTATTAAAATTTGCATTTAATTATTTTGTTCGTATTTGCAATTTGTGGCTGCTGTTGCTGCTGCTGCACTTTGCTGCCGATATTATAATGCGGCGACTAAGTCTGAAATGTTGTAGAACAATTCCAATTAAGTTGGGCTTTAATGCGAAAGCCGGAAAGGGGACGAATACGAATGCAATGTGTGTTTGTGTTAGTAATTTTTCCTGTGTTTGCGGTTAACTATTTGTAAATCACAAATTGATTCGATCGAATGGCTGATTATGAATTTTCCATTTACTAATATTGACTTCGGTGCTGCTGTATTTATGAGCATCAATTGCAATTAGCAATCCTGAATCGGCTTAGTGTCGCATGATTAGAGCTTTATCAATTTCGAATTATTTTATTGATATTATTTAGCACTTAAAGCAGGCTAGAGCCCCTCATGTGGCCGCTCAAATGGTCATTAAAACTCTTTGACCCATAGATATATATTTTTTCTGTATTTTTGCAACTAATCAATCGACTATTGAATGCATTAAAGTGCTCCTCTTTTTGCTCGTTAAATGCTAAATAAATTGTATGGAAATAATTGGGTTAACAGGCTGCTGAATGGGGAAGTAGAACAATGCCTGATTGAGTTACGGTTTCAAACTGATATTTATTTCTAACGCCGGTCAGTAGTAGTGAGCGCTTTGCTTTGTATTTTAAATTATTATTATTATTTCCAGGTCACTTTTCTGGGCATTCCCCCTCGAGCACTCGCCTCTAACATTTATCTCAAGTATCAGGTGTACTTATGATTTATTTGGAGTGGCCGGTTGCATTGTTTATCACGTCGATTCCTTATCTCGAGTGGCACACACCAATCATCTTGGCAGCTTATACGTCCGTCCATCAGATTTCTATTTACGTTCTACCTTAAACATGTGCTAAATACGCTTTGTTTTAGGCAAAACAGACAGCCGATATTTAGCTGTAAGTGTCGGTTTGTGTTGGTTTGAACTGGAATATAGCATGGACCTTACATTAGCTTGCCCATAAAACGTTAAGAGCTATTAATTAGTTTTACAGTGATGCGATCAAATGGATTTTCTCTTAGCAAGAGATGGTGAGTTATTTTTTAGGTGAGTTGCAAAGTTTAATGATCTTGAAAATATTTATAAAACTCTGTCCTACAAAGATATTGCCTAAAAATTTAAATTAATTTGTATTTACAAAATTGGATGTCTATTAATTTTTTTGTTTGCTTTTGTATTTGAAATTCTTATTTAATTGTTTTCCAGCAAGGGAATAAATTACAAATATCATTTATAGAATAATTTAGTTTTTAATGCCCATATCTTAAAAAAAATGTATATCAATTTAGAGGCTCGAATTGGTGAATTTTCCTTGGTATTTTAGTTTTTTTAGATCACTTTGATGTACACCAAACTTTACACGATATACTCCCCACATAGGTCCTTGCATATTTTACATACATTTGACATGCATTACTCACCACGCTGAGCATCAATCGTTAGCTGGGTTCACAACCAGATGCTGCCTACCGAAAGGTTTTTGTCCCCACTGATCTAATTAGAAATTTTGAGTCTAGAATCTCACCCTGAATGAAAGCTAACTCACCTCAACCTACTAATTAAGCCGCAAAATTAACCATGTTGTCATTGTTGAAATACCCAAAAAAAAAAAATTAAACAAGAGAAATTAATATTTTTGACAATTTTGATATTTACCCATATTTTTTGTTGGCGTGCCAGACGCTGGCTGGCAGCGATATAACGTAAACAGGTGTGAACCGGTTGCGCATGCGCTCGCGGCGAATAATCAAGTGACAAAAAACCCTGCGCGCGGGGTTCACAGCTCACGTGATGATTTCTCATCGAAATATAATTTTATTCAACCTGTTTCGTATGTGTATTTTTGCGTGCTCTAAAATTAATAATTTAATTAAGCGAAATATGGTCGCAACTCTGTTGTCAACAGCTGCGTTGTATAATAACAAACGAGGTCGTCGCTGAGTCTGGCGATAAGATCTCGATAAGATATTAAGCCGTTAAGAATGGCAAAGTTAAGAGGCCTCGACCATAAAAATACCTGGCACACTGTTAGCAAAACATTGCCTACTTTTAGTCGGCAGCAAAAAGAGAGACTTTAAGATAGAAGCTTAAATATTAGGAAGCTAAAACTTAGATTTATTTAATTTTTTAACTGAGAACTCGAAAGTATAAAATGTATTAGAATATCTAGGTTTCAGAGATCTTGACTATGTTATAGCCTATGGATAATACTTTCTTCCCCCTGTTCACGAATAAAGAATTCTCTACCTAATTATCATTAAATCGGCTTTAATAAATCCATCACCTTTGGAATTTCACCTGATATCGCATCGGATAGATATAGGCTATAGCTTAAAAGTTCACAGTCACGCTGATTAAGGCAACAATTAAGTAAGTATCGCCACAATGGTTCATTGCGCCCGTTATTAACCCCACGGGTATTTCCTATGTCAGCTGCGATGATAGCGAGGCATTCCAGCCGGTTGAATATACTCGAGAGAGAGAGCTCCGAACTTGGTAAATAGTCGGCGTTATTTGCGCTTTACTCGCTGCGGGAGGGGAGGGTAAACAATGGAAGTGCTAAGGTATGGTAACAGTTATAATGGCATATCAGCAGCATATGTAATGGACCTAATTATAGAGTTCTGAGCAAGTCGAGCGATTACCGGACAGCGGGGTCTTTGAACGGGATATTATAATGCAAGGGAATTACGGAATTTCTAGATAAAACCAGGACAAAATTAACAAACCGGAAGCTTCTTGTTCTAAAGAGTTGAACAAAATATTTAAATATTCCATAATCTGAAAGGAAGGCTAATAAATTAGAGCAAGGCAATGATAAGAAATACCTTCTTTCTCCTTTTCTTCCTTTTTGAAAAACTAAATTTTAATCTTACGTTTGGTAAAATCCCATTATTTACTATCTCATTTCCAGGAAGAACTAAATTATATATTCAATATTCTGATAACCTTTTCCGTTTATCTGCCATGTAAAGTATTCTTTCAATCTCCGCGCGCCAAAGAAAACTTACTTACTTCCCTTCTGGGTATTAATCCAGAGATTCCCCTAACACACTCAACTCGATTCAATGAGAAGAGGAATATGGGTATATAGGAGACCACGGACCCCGTTCCATTGGCAACCCTATCGCAACAATCTTTTATCCAAACACAACAAGCCGCATCCTCGAACAAATGCCGTCAGTTGTTCGACACTCATTCCGGTGGAGATGTTTCCCGGGTTGCCGGGACACCAGGCTTCCTCGGTGCCCTTCCTCGGTTCCCTTACCCGGCTCTCCGCTTCCTTTAAGCCAATTTGTAAACCATCAAATCGCGTTAAATGCGCTTTTCCGGTCGCGGCCTCTTTTCCCTTTTATCTCCGGTTGACTGCCGCAGAGGAGTAAAAATCTCATTGTTATTGTTTTCCTTGCTAAACGGAAACGGTTAGAGGCTGCCAGGGAGTCCCCTGTATCTGTATTTGTATCTGTATCCCTTTTCGGTGTGTGACGCAGCGACAGGTACAAGGACGACATATGCCGTGATAAGGATGCAATCGTTTGCGCCTCTCGCAACTTATTGATTTGTTTGCCTTTGGGCCAGGCCTTTGTGCGAGGAGATCCGTCTGTGAGAACGGAAATTGGGAAAGCGGTTTGGGGAGCGGACACGGACTCCTCCTGGGTTCTTCTGTTACGTTAAATACACTCAGGAAAAAGTGCTTAGTAAGGTTTAGAAAATTCCTTATGATTTTAGAGAAATTTTAGGTAATAGCGACTAGGAAATAGTTTAGGAAATATTGTTGTTTAATAAAGGGAAAGTGTCCTAAAATTTGTATATACCTTTCGAAATTTTTATTTCTTTATTAAATATTTTTTGTATTATCTACAATCTACACAAAAAATACATACATTTTTCTTTATATTACAATTATTTTGCTTGGCTCAACTCTGCCTTAGTATTAATACCGATTGACCCAAATTTCTCTTTCCGTTTTCTCTGAGTGCACTTTCCCCCGCGACATCAGATTGTCACAAAGTACTATATAGTATAATACCTTGTCGCCCCAAAACCCAACCTTTATTTGAACTTCCGTTGCAAAACGATCGAAAACCGTGGCCAATGCACTCAGCTCGGCTCGGCGGGGCCTCACAAAACAGTAGCCAGGTTGGCAGTAGTCGGTTTTGGCCTGGTTCTGTTCATAAAATGCCTGAAAAACGAGCGTGTAATTTACGAGCTGTTTGTCAACAATGTTGCGCACACAACACTGGGAGGGAGAGCTGGAAAATCTATTTTGTATTTTATTATTAGTTTGAAAGAACCCAAAAGGGGAACCGAAACTGACCAGCAACTGACTAATGAGGCGTTTCTCATCGCTTCCGCTCGTTATTGCATAAATTTAAATACTCATTAAGGACTGAGTATAGAAGAAATCGCCTTAATGTCACCGTGGCGGGACAGTGGCTCATTCGTTATGCTATTTAATTGAGGAATATACCTAAGACGGAAGTAGAGTAATGGCCAAGTTCCGCAGTTACAGTTTAAAGAAGGCTGGCAGAGGGAGGAATAAGTTAAGTTAAGCAGAAAATTCTCACATTTTTAGAAATAGAACCAATGAAGTGGTATCAAAATTATTATTTAATTTATTTTTAAAATATATTTTTGTTTAAAAGGATCGGCATTTAATTTAAAATATACGGTATAAAACGTATCAAAGCTTTATGGTTTCAACAGATACTGCTAACAAAATAACAAAACTGTACTTAACAGAAGAATAATAAAAAGTCCGTAAAAGTTCTCTCCGAAATACACCTTATTTTAGTATTCTTCAATCTTCCTTTGAGAGTCCCCGCCAACTTGTGTCCTGTCAATGCAATTTGAAACTTAAGAATTTAAAGTTTCTATCACTTTGTTTGCCATAGATTCCTCCTTGTCCGGGAATCTTCACCAACTTGACTATCTACCTGGGCGATCTCAAAAATTACGCTGGCATAGTTGGCTTCCTTGTCAGCCACGGCGACTTCCTGGACTTTCTTCTTGCCGGGAAAAGCCAACGTGGACCAACAATCAATCATAATTGTTTCTCAGTTTGTCAACAAAACTGGGAGTTCGGTGTTGGAGTTCCGAGTTGTTGTCTGTTATCGCAATGCAGCCAGGCTTTGGCGGGGTGGGTGTCCTTGCCACGCCCAGCCGAGCTGCAGCAAAAAGCCATTGACATTTGTGGGCGGCAAATTGAGAGGCGGGGAGGCGGGGAGGCGGAATAGGAAGGACTCTTCGCTCGCTTTTGGCGGCATTGCATATAAAGTTGCAGCAAAAAGTGCACCGGGGGAGCCACAACAATAACGAAGGACGAAGGACGAACGCTGATAAGCCTTGCCACGGAAGTGACACACAGACACGACACAACTAGCTGAATGAATCGAGTACACTTGGGCGAATATTTAACGTCTGTTTCTTAATATTTCATTTTAGAATACTAAACCCATATAATTTCGTAATAAATTCATATAAAATTTACTTTGTTTAGGTAGTCTCTTTAATAGATTTTTATAGAAAATGTTTAGCATCAGTTTTTTAATATTTTTTTAATAAATGTCAATTGTTAAATTTCCTCGAGTGCAGCGACAAAAGTGTGACAAAGAAAAAAGCGGATGAGGATGTGGCAGCCGAGGATGGGCGACGCGACGCAACAGTTTGCCCGGCGATATTGACGGACCAAAGTCGCGCTGAGTTGAGTTGCTATCAATGGCATTGGAGGAATTCCCCAGAGTGTCCTGCGTGGCAGCAAAGCATGAAAACCCGATTACGCTCAGTTGGTATGCAAGGACCTTCCTGCCACATCCCTTATGGACACGTTCGAATATATATAGCCTTGCATGGCTATATCTATATGCGAGTATGTATGGCATATCTGTGCAGGCGACGAAGGCGAAGAAGGCGTCGCTTTAACGTATGATTGTCGTCTGCCTCGCCCAAACATAAAAAGGGAGAAAGGATAAAGGATAACGAAGCGCAAATTTCAAATAATCATGAATATTACATGAGCTGCAGAAGTAGACACATGGCTATGGCTATGGCTATGGCTCCTTCTTCGGTGCTCGCTCCTCCTCCTTGGCGGCGATTTATATGAAAATCATTCACACGTTCCAAATTATTTATTAATGCCTATGCAAAATTGTGTGAACCGAGGGGCTCACGGACGGCGGTCGATGTGAATGCTACAGTTAAAGAGGGTTCAAACTGCTCAAAAGTCAGGATCTGACAGTTTTTTCGTGTTTAATTTCCCGGCTCTTTTCGGCGAGGAGGAAACGCGGAGACATTGACAAGGGGTTGCAGCTGTGGAAAGCGTTTAATAAATCGATTTTTGACTCCTAAAGCTAATCAGGCTTGATACTATTGATTTTTTCATTGAAAATATATCCCAAAATGGACTTATTTTTGTGGTTTATCAATCAACTAAGACATTTTGAATATATTAAAGGTTTCTTTAAGCTATTTTTAACTGTAGATGCAAATATTTAGCCTCAACATGACTTTAAATCAGCTTATTTTATACGAAAAGTATTTTAATATATGAAATATAATTATAGCAGTGTCTTTAATCCCATAGACTTACTTCCACTTAAAATGCATGAATGATATCCTCGCTCTGTTACTTCTCTTACACCTTCGCAAAAGCAGAAACCGCGACAGCTTGACTGATAGCAACTTGCTCCTGTTCATGTGGGCCTGTATAAGTGCCTGTATCTGTGTGCAAGGAGTGTGTGACCATGTGTGAGGAGTGTGTGTGCGTCAAAGGAGAAGCCGCGGCAATGAGCTTGCAATAATGTGATAAGCGCGCAAAGGAAATGAAAACAAGTATAAATGCAAGTGCAAACCGAGCGATGACAGTGGCATTAAGGCTATGAGAGAGGCAGAGCGAGTAAAAGAGCGACAGAGCAAGAGAAAGAGAGTATAAGTAACAACAACAATAAGCGGAGAATCAGCAGAAACAACAACAATACCAAGCAAAGCTGCAACAACAAAGGCGAGCCGCAACAAAGAGCTGAGCACTTAAAAGCCAGGCGAAAGGCGCCAACTTCAACGTCACCCAGATACACGGCAAGAAAATATACCAAAAGAGCTTAATTTAGGTTAAATATATTTTAAATATATTTTTGTTATTTCCTTCGTACCCTGAAGCTGCAAAAATATCCTTACAACAACATTATTTCTTATTAGACTGATAATAGAAGAAGCTCTTCCCAAAGATAAGATATTACAACTGTATCCGGCATTGCCAAAGTCGTCATCAGTACAACGTATCATTTTAAAGAGTGAGACCAAGACCTAATCTTATCTTTCATATAAATATTTAATTTAAGGATTAATTTTTATCAGCAAACAAATTAAGCCTTTTTCCATGCAGTGCCATTGGGACGGATTGAACGTGGCGGGGCACTGAGGAGTTCCCGTCATCAGGCAGTCAGGCAATAAAAGCAAAATTGCCATTCGAGTTAAGACCCCTGCATTTCCACTTCCCCCGCGTATCCTCCCCGCCCCCGCCAGCCATCACATGTGGCGCTTTTGCCTCAATTATTTTTATTGGTTCGGCGCAAAAATTTACGTTGCATACTTTGCAGCGCCGCCTGGCATGGCGTTAATTTCGTTATGGAAAATTGCAACGACTTGACATGTGAGCGTGCGATAGGGAACCGGATGGTGGGAATCAGGAGAGCAAATGGGCTAAGGGCATGATGGGGAACATGTACAGAGATAAAAATATAATGGCTTTGTTTTAAGGCCAATTATTAAATTAAAGTGGGAACCATTCTGATTAAAGGAAATATCTAGATATTAATATGGATTAACCCTTAAGAATTGACATAAAAATCGTATTTTATAACGATTAATTCATAAACACAGAGTACCACAAAAATCTTAAAGTTTGGCTATAAAAATGTTGCATAGTTTTAGGAACATTTGGAAATGATTTAAAATCTGTCAAATTCTATTGTAATTATTATTAAAAAAAAAATTCTTCTAATTAAAGCTATTGATAACTTTCCTACAAATCTACGACGAAAGTTGTGGTATAGTAAATCAGTAGAATTCTATGGTAATTTATACTTTATAAAAATTATAAGTTCTTATTAATGCTAATGAAAACTCTCCAACAAATAAAAGTTCTATTTATTCTAAGGGCTTTATTTTTTAAGCTCATTTTTCCCCAGTGCCTATAGGACCTGGTGAAAAGCCGGAAAAAGCGGAACCTGTTCCATGGTGTAAGGGAGCCGACAATGCGGCGCCACTGCATACAATTGAGCTTAATATTGAAAACTTTCGAGTATCTTAATTAAAGGTTAAGTGTGTGTGTGCCTTTTCAAAAGAGAGCGAAAAGAGAATGGAGAAAGCGCTCGAATTATGGTAATTTGTGTTGAAAGGCTGCTAAGTGGGCAATTGAAGCGGCTGAATGGGCGAAGGATTTATGGCTAAAGAGGAAGGAACATTAAATGCCAATCAAGGAGCAGCTTGCCAAATATGGCCAGCATAATTTAATCAGGTTGTTTGTTTCAATTCACATTCATACTGATTTGCGCCATCATAATTGATCAGCATTAATCCAATGACTGGCCTTTCTTTGACACAGCCAGCCCGACCCCACTGACACAATAATTAAGCCATTAATTTATTTTCACTCAATATGCAGCCAAAAATGTATTTATTGACCACTTTAAGCGGTCACAGACCGAAATGGCATACAAAAGAACCCAATAGGTATATAGGATTAATGTGATTTATCAAAACCATTGCAATTTGCATTTATTCTATATAATTATAGCAACAAAAGCAATTAAATTCAACTTAATCAAATTGCAAATTGACAGCTTCAAATGCAGGAATTGCCGTGCCGTCCCCATCGATAAAACAAATGCAATTGACCTGAATTTCAAAATTGCAAGCGTCGAGCACGAACTCTCTCCCCCATTTCATTCGGACAAGTCTCGAACATCTTTCACTGCCGCGGCCCAATCAATAATCGAACGTGTGAAGGAGAGATACTATATATAACAGCAGTGGCGGGTGCTTCGGAGGAAATGGATGTTTGAAGTAGCCGGCGTTAATAAAAAATGTAAATTTTATGCCCCATTTGAGTAAAAAAATCCAATACAATAAATACAAATTAGATGAAATGTCAAAGCAAAAGCGGCGGGGCAAGTGGATTTACAGAAGAGCGAGGTTAAGGTGGGTTAAAATAAATATTTAATGAATATCATAATGTCACTTATTACATTTCTTAAAATATAATGGGTTAAGTAACTACCGATAAACAATTTAATCTTAAATATGTTCTTAAAAGTTGTTTAAAAATGTCTGCTTTAAAAGTAATCTTTTTATAAGTGAGGGCATGTGTTTTTTCCATTTGGAAATATGAAAACTTTCTTTGAGAGCGATTAAAATATAATAATTTGGTATTTAACAACATTTTTAAAATTAAAAAAAAAAACATTTTAGATTCAACTGAAATATGGTCCACTCCTGAAGCCTTCTCACGCTTCATCGCTGGCTAAAACATGGCGCAAATCCAATACGCCTCTCCCTTGGATCTCTCCAGAGTGCAAGTTACAAACTCACGTAGGACGCCGTGACCTCCAACGCCTCCTCCTACAAAAAAACTCCCATCCACTGACCAACCCTCGATGGATGTCTGCTGTTATCGCTGGCGGCGATATTTTCAATGCGCTGTCGGTAAAAATTACGCACTTTTAGTTGGTCGCCCCCGTCCGCTGATGTTTTCAGCGAGTTGTCTGTCGCTTTTTTGCTCGTTTCGCTAGCCAGCGGCGGGACATGAATATTTTAAAAAACTCGCTGGGCTCATCGCAAGATTGAGACGATGTTAGAGGGCCACAGGAGGACGAGGACCCCGGACCCGACCCAGCACACGCACAATGAATAATTTAAGGACCCGAGAGGAAGGCAGGCAGGAGTCCTGGCATCATCAAATAAATGCCAAATGAGCAATCAAAGTGCCATGAAAGACTAACTAAGCAGAGCCACCAACTGATGAGGAGCTGTAAAAAATGATGTACACGAATTATCGGGACAGTGGGCGCAGTGCCGTGGGTGGTTCTGTGGACGAGTGGGTGGCCTTGGTCCCGGCAAATGAAGCGCGTAAACAGCAAATAAAGTTGAGAGAAATTTTTACGCATTTTTGTTTGTATAAATAATAAAATGTTCTTTTATTTTTCGTCGTTTTTTTTGCAGAACAAAATCCAGGACACGATTCCTTATGCAGAGCGTGATTTAAGATTAGAATTTATAATATGAGGGATGCAGAATCCATATTTAATGTGACTTAAGTCGACTAAAAAACGTTAATATTATGTAATAGTTAGAGTGGTTAATAAATCTTAATCCTATTTAAAGTCTTAAAATGTGGTTATCTTATCTTATAATTTCCGGCAGAAAAGAAAAAAAAAAACATAAATTCAGTACGAAAGTACGAAATACTTTCTCCTCAGAACTTCTTATGCCCTTTGGCTGATTTAAATAATTTTGCAACTCTAGCAAACGGTTATCTTTTATGAAATTGGAATTTTATCTCAAAAAGGATTAATTTCTGAGTGCATTCATTATATTCTTCGAATGAGCCTTTTGGCAAATTTGTTGAGAAAATTTTAAAGTGGCCTAGGACGCATCGAAGACAAAAGGAAATAGCTGGGAAAACTGAATTATAGATTCAACTCGAGGCGCAGAACTTGGCGAGCATTCCTGCTCAGTTGAAGACAAAAACTTATTATACTCCCGAGCTTTTGCCGCATCAGCTGGGACTCGATGGGTGAAATGGGTGAATCGCTGGCTGTGGATGCGGTGCTCCACAGAGGGGTGCACTCGAAGCCCCATATTGCCGATACATAAGCAATTGGTATGTACAACTGCGCCTCCTGGCTTTCCGCTTTTCCCGCCGCTTTTCCCACATTTTCCGGCCAACTGCGAAACCAGAGCGAGAGGCAGAGAGAGAAATGCGGTTATGAATTCCTGAACAGCAAAGTCGAGGAACAGCATCGACTGCAGTTGCCTCGAACAAGAAGCAGCGCAAGCTGAAGTTTTTTATTAAAACTCTTGTGAAGCGAAATGAGCGTCGGGGCTAAATAAAATATATGAAAACCAAAAGTTTCATAAAACATTTGTGACTTGGCGCAGTTTTTATGGCTCTCAACTTTAAGTTGAACGTGTGGGGCAAATAAAAAATAACAGAAAACTACAGGGACATTAACTAAGGGGAGCTATTGGCCGGGGGAAACTCTGAAAGGCGCAGGCACGTTTTGTGGCCACCGTTTCGCAACGAAAGTGGAGGAATTTATTGCATTGACATACTAAGACGCCTCTATGTTGTTATCGAAATGGGCCAAATGCGCTCAACTGTATAAACTGAATGTGCCACACACAGTGAGGTAGATAAAAATGATGGTTTTGTGTGGGTTAGTCGAACACAAAACAGGATTATTGATCTTTGGCTTCTTGGGGTGATAATAAATACAGACAAATAAATTTAAAATAAGCCTTCATATATTTTTTTTAGTCGAGATGTCAGGCAATTAAACAACTCCAAAAAATGATTCATAATTATATTACGAGCGGAAAAAACTATAAAAAGCTTAGAAGTTAAAAGGAGTTTATTGTTTAAAATATATTTCAATTAGAAAATAAATTAAAAAAAAAAAAATGACATCATTTTTTTGACATAATTTATTTGAATTAAGTCAGTCCGGAACTTGTTATTTTAAATTATGGACAGTGCATCGATTTAAGATATCATTGTAGTTATATAACTAAATTTCAAGTTTATTATAAATTTTGGTTTCTTTCTTTTATATAATGAACAAAATGATCTAATTTTCTATTAAAAACATATATTTAAAATTTATATTTTAATTTCCGATGCGAATATTTCGTGTAAATAATACAAAGCATCTCTGCCTTCCCCGAATCAAATCGAATAATTTTATATTTATTTATTTTAATTTTCTAGTCAAACAAAAAAAACTGGCATCATCATATTTTTTATAAAATTTCAGAAAAATCAGACAAACGTTTTTCTTAAATACCCTCAATACTAATTGCACTCTGGCCTCTAGTCTTAAGTGACTGTAACAAAAATACTATTATTGTGCACTTTGAACCCATCATCTGTGCTTACTCACAATTGGCTCACAACATCGTTTCGGGTTGTTAAGCCGAAATGCCTAAACACAAAAGTACACCAAAAATCGACAGAATGCGTAGCCGGAATGCAACAACTTAAGCTTTCTGGCAGCCGCACAATACACAAATCCCAGTCTCGGCTTAAATGCCAAACAAATTTTGCAACATATTTTGCCCGTTATCGAAATGACCCATTGACTGCTGTGCACTTTGGCTAACAACCATATACAACCATATACATACACAAACAAATATGAGAACGCACTCGAACACATACAGATATCGGTCTAATGAATCGCAATATCTTCGAGACAATGCTAATTGCCTACGATGCAAACAGAAGTTGCATTGAACGCAGCATATGCAACCAAATTATCGGACGAAACTCAGCTCTGCTCTTTGCACTGAGAAAAAATATTGAAAAAATTCAAAATACTTAAATGAGTTCATGGGAAAATGGGTTGCGATACATTTGCCTTAGAAACATGTATTTAAATTAAAGACATTTTAACAAAAGTATGCGAAAAACGAGAAAGAAAGCTAACTTCGGTAAACCGAAGTTGGTATACCCTTGCAGTCTGCAATTGGATCATTGAAAATCGAACCATTTTAGTAATGTTGAAAAAATATAAAATTTTGTAAATTTTACATTTTACATGTAGAATTTTACATTTTCATATAAATTGACCGATCGCTTCTATGGCAGCTATATGATATAGTGGTCCGATCTTAATGAAATTAAAACCGTAATTCTAGAACCATAAAAAACTGCTATGTCTGAAAATTTATAGAAATACGTTGAAAAACAGAGAAGTTAAATTTTTTTTTACATTAATTTCGCCATCATTCCTATGGCAGCTATAGGATATAGTAGTCCGATTTCGGTCATTCCGACATATATACTGCGTGCTAAAGAAATAAGACTATGCTGGAAATTTCAGCCCGATAGCTCAAAAACTGAGAGACTAGTTCGCGTAGAAACCGACAGACGGACAGACGGACAGACAGACGGACAGACAGACGGACATGGCTAGATCGACTCGACTGGTGATGCTGATCAAGAATATATATAATTAATGGGGTCGGAGATGCCTCCTTCACTGCGTTGCAAACATCTGGTCAAAATTATAATACCCTCTGCAAGGGTATAAAAACTTTAAATAGAAAGTCTCTTCTCTTGAATGTCATGAATTTCTTAATATACCGAAAAGTAAACATTTAAAAAAACTATACTATATTCAATGTTTCAGTAGTCAAACATTATTTAACGAGTATAAGCCTCTTTTTAATGGGATAATTACAATTGTATTCTTAAAATATATTAATTTATTTATTTAAATTATTCCTCAAACCTTTAATAATAATTTCGACTTAAAGCAGTATCTTTGTTTCCAGTGTTTATGTGGCTTGGGCTAGAATGTTTGTGTGCGAATATTTGTGCAGAAGCATTCGTTCCTCTGCACATTTCGTTTACTTGGCCCAAAGCCAATTTTCAGCCAAAACGCATGCCAAATTTGCCAAAACGAAGCGAAACGAAATAGGAGAAAATAGCTAAATATTTTATGATATCGATGAGGCAGGCAGTTCCACAGGCAGAAGCACCCAGAAACCCCCGAAAACAGCCCTTTCTTCGAACGCTGCGAAAAGTAGTTCAGGAATGCCAGCTAAGCGCACTGACAGCCCATTCAAATGTGTTTCCAATACCCTGCAGTTTGATTAAGGAATAATAGACCATAAGGTCCATAATGCACCATAAGGTGCAGACATAAAAAATATTTAAAAACAAATCTTTAAAGGTGAACTTTGTGGAGAAATAAGTAGTGAAGAAATCATTAAAAATCCTGGAATTGGCTGCCCAAACTTTTGCAAATAGAACGTTTCGAATTGAGATCTAAGATATAAACATAGTTTTTAATTTTAAAATATGTTTTTTAAGGTAAAATATAAATATTATCCTTGTGCCCAACTGATTTTAAGAGTATCTGCCACTCTGAGAGCCCCACATAACACTAGTGCTAGTCGTTTATTGTGGCCATTTATGGGTTGCTTCTGAAATATGAGCACAGTTTTCCACGGAAAGGGGATAACTTGGCCAATGGTTTTGCCAGCTTGGCCTCCCCAGGGCCAATCAATTTCCGATGTCAGCCTAAAAGTATGCAAGCCGGGGAGCCCGCAACAGAAAGCTTCGAGTGCAGAACTTGGACTTGGACTCACCTGCAGTTCCACCGGCGGTGGCGGCCGAGGAGGAGGAGGAGATTTCACGCCCGCCTGCCCCCCGATTAATCCCCTGTTCCGCTCTGTTCAGGGAATCGCTGCCGGAACGCTCCTTGCCGCGCCAAACGCTGACGCCACAGCACTCGGCGCAGCAGCAGAAGACAAAGCCGAGGATGAGGAGGATCCAGGCGGCGACCATCAGGACAATGGTCGACGTAGAGCGGTAGCTATAGTTCTCCTCGCCGATAAGCACCAGAACGCTGTCCGCCGTGAGATTGGCATGGCTGGGCGTGCCATTTCCGTGGAAATCCAGCAGACCCGCCTCCAAGGTCGGCCCATAGAAGCCGTCGACATTGGCCAGAGCCGCATAGCTACTGCCCACCGAATGCAGATACGGCTGCACTTTGGTCAGGCGCAGCAGCGTGTAATTAGACATGTTTGCCCCACTCACTCACTCAGTCAGTTAGTCAGTCAATCAGTTAATCAGTCACTCAATCAATCACTCTTTGGCCCGAATTTGCGTGAAATCGAATGAATTGAACCGCCAAAACGTGACCGTTGCTTGCTGCCGAACAAGTTGGACTGTTCTACGTTTATTCTATTTTCTATATACGAGTATTATTTATATTATTTCCTCGCTTTTCGGTTTTTGAATCTCGGTTTTGTGAGTGCGATCCAGCTGGCGACTAAAATGTTGTTTTCTGGCCCGTAATCTTCGTTATCACATTGTTTATTTAGGCAGATAGATCGAGCCGCAGTGACAGAATCTCGTCTCTTGTTTAAACAATATTGTACTCGCATTAACGCCTCTGCCTGCGGCTGCCAGTTCGTATTTTCACTCTATTTTCGTGAGCCAGACAGGCCTGTTTCGGCGTCTTGCTCTCGCGGATTTCGGGCCGACTTTTGTTTACCAGCGAGAGCAGTAGATATATCGATTCTCTCGACCGATCTACGCTTGTGGTGGGTTCTCCCTGGGCCCGTGGTGAAGCTCTGTGACGGAGTATGGTGAAGAGCTTTCGGTTGTTCTTTGGAAGAGCTTCACATTTTATATTTTTAATTGTATTAATTTATTTTGAAACAAATAACAATTAAATATTCTGGTTGTTTTAGCTATAATTTAAAATATTAATTATTTATCATATTTATGTATTATTAAATATGTATTCCTTAAAACTGTAAAACTGTGTAAATAGGAAAGGGAATTTCTTTGTTTCGCATATATTTATATTTAAGTTAAATAAATACTTTACTTTATTAAAACTTTCCTACAAAATATATAAAGTGTAATTATTAACCCTTAAAGGGTATTTAAAACTTCGATGTGCAAGGTTTCCTGTTGGGCTTATTTAAAATGCTCAGTAAATATAATATATATATTTATTTATTTATTTAAAAATGCTGTTTAAATAACAGAATGCATGCAAATGCTGAATGCAATGAATGTTAAAGTGCCAGACGGCAGTATTATAATTTTATTAAGAGCCATAAGATATACGAAGAGGAGTGACATGGGACTTTGTATTTATTTTCATATAATCTACTTGCTTCTGTTACTGGGTAAGCCTTTTGCAGTGCAATATAATATTTTTTATTCTTATTACATATTTATTTAAAAAAATGTCTACAGACTTTGGGGAACCCAATCTTGAAGTAGTTGAATCTGAAGATCATCCGGACATTCTTGATCACTTAACACGGCCCGATGAGGATTACAATGAAGGGCACGAAGAAGTCACGTTCTCGTATAATGATCACAATGATAACAATGATCACATAACCTTTGCCAGCACCGATCAACCAGATCCTCAGCAAGAAACTTCAGCTGACATGGATGTCCTTCAGTTGGAGGAACAGTTAACAACTGAAAACGAGTTATTTGAGGGAAATGAGAGTTATGATGAGCGAACCACTTCGCGAATGCTGGATGTCCTGAGTAGGGGCTTGCTTAGAATGGAACGCAAGCCAGAACCCGACTTTGAATACGAAATAGAAGATAGAATTGTGCGTTATGCGATGAACAATGTAAGGGAAGAAATTTAATAATTATTAGCTTATATTATTAAATTAAATAAAAATTCCGGCTGTGTATTTCAATGCTCTCTTTTCTTTTTATTTATTCATCAATAATGCTCGTACGATCTAATGAAATTGGGGAAATGGAGTTTAGGACCTGATGCGCTGCATGCCGGCCAGCTCAGCAATATCGGCACAGTTCATGCGTCGATTCCAACCTAAAGATATAGAAGCTCCTATTTGTATACCGAAAATAAAATAATTATTATTTCAAACTCACCTAAGCAGTTCAGCCTTGTGAGCTCGCAACGTCCTACATCCCTCCAGCGCCAAGTGCGGCGGGTCCTGGTCCTGCACTCCCTGTTCAAGGTGGGCATCCTGCGATCGTTCTCGTTATTCAGCTGCCTCACACAGGTCTCACACCTCCTTGTCAGTTCATCGCAGTCCCGCTCTTGGCCAGCGACCAGGGTCAGGCAGAGGACTGTTGACCAAAATATTGATTTATAATCAAAAGGATCAATCACTTTCTGAACACGATCAGCACTTACCAGCAAAGAGGGTTAGAATAGCTTTAAGATGCATTATTTTAGCTTGTTGGCTCTGGAGGAGAACTTCTCAGATGGCTAACTACTGCTGGCTCCAGGTCGATTTTATAGAAACCCCAAGCACTACGTGGAACAAGTTCAACAGATGTTTTGAGACAATACATAAAAGTTATACAATTCGGCAATAAAAGGGTCTTTTACAACCAGGAAATGTATCAGAAATAGGTCGTCTTTTGATTAATGTTTTCGCTTCCTGAAGATAAAGAAGTCTTATTTAAAATCCAATTACAATGTTTTTCCGCACACCTCTTTCCAATATATAAAAGCCAAGGCTTAGGCTTGTTTTCACAACAAAAAATTATTCGTAAAAACTTCAAGATGTCGAAAATTGCTCTGCTTTTTGGTAAGGATATTGGACATCCTGCAAATTAATTTTCGCCTTATTAAATGTTCGTATCTTAGCCATCGTTGTCCTGGTCTTCGTGGCAGTTGAGGCTCAAACTCGAAGGCCAATCAATCGACAAATTTGCGAACGTCTCAATGAGAGGTGTATCCGTAATGAACCCAGAAATGGAGTGAACAATGATATTTCTGAGATCTACAATCAATGGTGTCGCGGCAGCAACCGAAGATGGCGTAATATTTCTCGATGCGAACTCTCCCGGGCCACTTGTCAATGTGAGTAATTAATTCATCTATCTATTTCAATTAAAATTATAATAATTTTATTATAAAATTTATTTGTGCAGTGACCCTCGAGAGTTGCGGCACCTTGTCCTGCGAGAATGTGAGGAGAGCCCTTAGGGAGGATCGCACTACCACCCGGCGTCCGGGACCCAGCGATGATTAGGAAATATCTGATCTTGAAAACTGTGTGCCTGCGAATTAATAAAAAACTAAGTGCTCTATAAATGATATTGCTTAGACGGATTTTTGTAACATTTCACTTTCAAAATGTTCTTGCGACTTATAAATGTCGTACCTAATGCAGAGAGAGCCTACTTTCCGAAATAGTTTTACATCCAAAATAGCTTCAGGTCTGCGATATTTAGAGTAGAGTCTGAGACATTTTTTTTTATCCTTATTCATTTCACAAGTATAATTTAATAAATGCCTATAATATTTCTGGATAATTTATTTCATAGTCATAGTGCTCCTAGGGAAACAATTTTATGAATGTAAAGTATTGATATTTTTTTTTTTTTTTTTTATAAAAACTAATCCAAGTATTGGCTATACAGATGTTATATTAATTCTAAGAAAATGGTCTTATAAAATGGTTCTACGCCTTTTTAAATGTTTACAAATCTGATAACTTTTTGCTAAAAAGTTCCCTTAAAAAAACTGACTCTTATTTCTGTGTTTTATAGTACTGCCGTTCGAAATAAGTGAAACAATTAAGTAGCCAATTTTTACTTTAGTGCTCTGTAAGTTTTTATTTATTCATCCTTTATACTAGCATTAAAATCAGGTCCTGATGCGTTGCATCCTGGCAAGCTCCGCCACATCTTCACAGTTCATGCGGCGATTGATTCCTGAAGAATAACAAAAATCCACATTTAACAATTGACAGATATAAAAGAGACATTCCAAACATACCCAAGCAATTCAACTTGGTGAGCTCGCAACGGCTGACATTTCTCCAGCGCCAGGTTCGGCGGGTCTTCACCCTGCACTCATTATTGAAGGTGGGCATCCTGTTGTCATTTATATCATTGAGAGTCCTTATACAGACCTCACATCTGCGCTCCAGATCATCGCAGTCCCTCTCTTGGCCAGCGGCCAGGGTCAGACAGAGGACTACAAGGCACAGACTATGTTATTATTTAATTCCCTGATAAATTAAAAACAAAACTTACCAGCAAATAGGGTCACAATAGCTTTGATATGCATTATTTTAATGGCTCTAGATACGAACTACACAGAGTCTTCTGCCCAAACGGACTTTATATAACGACCTGATGGTCAGAAAACTCAACAGATGTTTTAAAACAATAAATTTAATTAATTATAAAGGGAATAAAAGCCAATACAAATCCAGGAAATGTTTAACAAAAGTAGGTCGCTTTTTAACTATATTGAATAGAGTATTTTGTGTACTTCCTGAACATAATAAAGACACGTTTCATAAAAAACTCTAGTTATTTTCCATAAGGTTTCTCGGCCCTTTATAAAAGCCTAAGCATTTTCACGTTTTCAGAACAGAAGTTTAAGCAGAACCATCAAAATGTCCAAAATTGCTGTGCTTTTTGGTAAGGATCCTGGGAAATAATAAAGTATCTTTCTAATCGTTATCCTTTCGTATTTCAGCCATTGTTTGCCTTTTCGCGGCGGTTCAGGCTCAAACCCGAGAACCAACTCCCCGTGAAATTTGCCAGACTGTTAATCAGAGATGCCTGAGTCGTGTTCCAGATCACGGAAACAGATCTGAAGTTACGGATATCTTGAACGCACGCTGTCGCCGTCGCCATCGGAACTGGCGCAACATTACCCGATGCGAGCTCGCCCGCGCCACTTGTCAATGTAAGTGTTTTCTGTTATTTTTGCCTCGAAATGAATTTTAATTTTGTAAATAATCTTCATACTTATAGTGACAATTGAGCGCTGTGCGGCCTTGAGCTGCGTTAATATAAGAACAGCACTAGAGGCAGATCGTACTACCACACGGCGTCCCGCAACAACTACTAGGCGCCCATCGACTTAGTTCCAGGACTGGGCTGAAGGATATATAAGAAAACGGACTAAGTTCCATCACTGAATAATAAAAACATCAATGCTCTCTACTTTTTTGATGTTTAACTGCTCAATTCTTACTTGGCCTGTGGAGTTTTCTATACTTTCATTAAGAATCATGGGACATCTGCATATATACTTATACATATTTATATTATTTAGGTACGGTCTCCAACGAGTTTAATCACCTCGTCGGCACATTTGACTACGCATTTAATATGCATTTTTAATGTTTGTACAATTGTTTCTTAAAATTAAAAGAAAAGAGGTAACACGTCGCGATTCACGTTTATTCCAAAAAGAGAACTTGGCCAAGTATGATCCCTATAAGCTCGGCAAAGCTAAATAACAAACTGGCTAACCACAGTCGGAAAAGATTCTTCTTCAATGAAGGTGAGTGAGTTATAATGAAATAATAAGTTAACTTACTTAATTTTTTACTATTTTAAAAGGACGATTCAACAAGAGAAACTGTGTCTGCCTCTCAATCGGATTAGTTCTCGGACTTTGCCTGGCGGGAATTTTCTTTTATTCTTCGTTACCCAACGAGGAATACAGGAGTCACTCAAAGAACTTAATGAAAATTATTGGACTAGAAGGATTAAGAAACAATACTCAAAACCGTACTTTGGCTTACATGAATCTAGCCAGGAAGAAAGCAGAACTTAGATTTTCGTCGACATTAAGTGTAAATAGAGGTCAAGAAATTTTAGTGGAGCTCAATGAAAGTAGTGAGAGCTAAACTGTGCAGTTTTAAAGATTTAATATAAATATCTAAAACCCATTTGTAAAAATTTTTTTAAATCAACAGGAACTGAATAATAATTTATGTAAACGATTATGTTTGGTGTTCGCAAGCATGGTAATGGTAAGCCTGATAATCTTGAACGCCTTTATATTATGGATTAGCTTGTAAGCAAGCTATAAAATCATAATTTAAGAGCCAGTTCGATAATCTTCTGCAAGCCTTGTGATTCAAATAAATAGAAAACCCAATTGGTTCGGAGTCTCGGGTGCACTGTTTGAGCAGCTCTGCTTCAGGAAAGAACAAAATACTTTTTATAGAGAGCATTGAAATTATTGGTTTTTTATTTTAGCAGGTTAAGTTATTTGATGTTTATAATATTGAATCAGTTATTGGTTATTTTAATCCTCGGCCGTTGGACGTGGAGTTCTACGAGTTGTAGTGCGGCGAGTTCGTCGTGTAGTGGTTCGTCGAGTCGTAGTTCGTCGAGGTCGTGGAGTTCTCGTTGGTGGGGAAAGAGTTCGGGGCCTAGGAGTTCTTCCACCACGGGTCGTAGTATCTGTATCAGGATCAGGATTAGGCGAGGGAGTGCGCGGCGTTGGGATTCGAGGAGTGGTTGGGCCGCCAGTACCAAGGGTCCGCCTCACATTCGCGCAGGTCAGAGGGGAGCAGCTCAGAAGAGTCACTGCAGAAAAATTAATTATATTTGGAATTAATATCTCGGAGTTAAAAAAAGATATACTCATACTCACATTGGCAATTTGCCCGAGCTAGCTCACACCGAGTGACGTCCCGCCATCCTCGGATGCTTCCACGGCAATTATTATTAAAGATGTTGGTGACCTCGTTGGATCTTCCGTTTCGAACCTGGTTGCTCAGACATCTATCGTTCTGTCGCCGGCAGATTGCTTGAAGATCTGGTCTCCGGGTTTGACCCTGCACACTCACGCAAAGGCCCAGGATCAGGACTGCTATATTGAAAGGTGATCATGCGGAAATATTTAACTTTAAAGGTTATCTCTTATCCTTACCGAAAGCCGCAGTAATTTTCATCATCTTGCTGTGGTTGCCAATAACTCAGTACCAATCTGTGCTCAAAATTAGCGCAAACTTGGGCTTTTATAAAGACGCCTTAAAGACCCGGAAGGGTCTATTAATAGGGCCTTAAAAGATGGCCCAATTTGTTGAAAGTATTTAATGAAACGATTTCTTTGAGACTGTTGAAAGGCTTTTGTTTGTATATTAAAAACTTTTGCCTATTGTTTCAAAACATCTGTTGCGAAGGCCTCGTGTAGCAATTGGTTATTATAAAAAGTCATAAAGGGTCAGAGTTTTCGGTAATTTTCATGAGCTCCATAACCCATATTCTCCCTTTATAGAAATCGGTTCAACTTTAAATACCAGTAAGTTGTGTAAGCTTAAGGCCTTAGGTCCTGATTTAATGACTTACAAGTGCAGCTTCCGCTTCCAGAAGCCCCCAAATCCAGTTCACAAATTAGAAGCCGCAGTAACCAGCCAAAACAAACCGCAGTAGCAGCAGGCGGTAGGGAGCCCCTCCTCTGTTGGTCCTTTCAAATAAAGCCGCAGCCAAAGCACAAAAACCAAAGCGCCCGCCCTACACAGACAGACACAGAGACAGAGATGGAGATGGAGACAATGGACAGTGTCCAGGCTCTTGAATCGGTGCTCTGTTGCATTTTTGAATCCCAACTTGGTCGGCGTGTAAAATTACTTGCTCGGATTCAATTCAAAAGCGATTATCACCACTTAGCTGTCAGCGACACGACGCCAAGCTCCAGCGAAACCGAGACCCGCACTCCAAGCCCCCGAAAATACTTTCAAGTCCAAGACCAAGTCCGAATCCGATTCCCATTCCGAATCCGAGGCCAGGCACTTGGCGGAGCACTTGACAAAGGGCATGGTTATATGCGGAGTGTCTACATGTGTACGTACGTACGTAGTACGTACTCTGCTGGCTCAAATAAAATTTACACTTACAAGTGGCGCTAAAGTCAAGAGCCCTGCAGTGCTCCTACTCCCCTGCTTCGATCCCCATCCCATTCCCAGTCCGCACTCTGCTGGTGAGGACGTCAGCTGGTCAGACATGTCCAAAAGTGGATAGGAAAGACGCTCCAAAAGGGCAGGGGAGGTGTGGAAACAGGGGAACGGGGAACGGCTGTGCGGCAAATGTGGTCAAGAGTTTTACAAAGTTCATCATCATGGCCTGGACTAGCCGGGCCTGGGCTAAGCATTTTTCAAGTGCAGCGCCAAAAAGATTTTCAATTTTCAAATATTATATAAGCAGTTGGTTGGCACACAGGCAGAGTGAAAAAATCATCACCACCTATGCTCTGTGATCCAGTTGGGGCTAAGTGCTGGCTAGGGATATTTATAAAGGTAACTCTTGGGATATAGATTTATGGGATCTCCCCTTATTATTTGTATAAATATTTATTCATTTTCTTTACACTTTACTTAATTTGGAAATAGTTTTCATATTATATTAGCGTCGAAAAAATTATAGTACAGACTATTAATAGAGAATATTCAAATGTTATTCAAAGTGATTCTTTAATATCCATTAACTCAGGTGACTTGTCAGAGTATTCCAACGTCGTTGCGGTTTAGAAATCCAATCGCTTCTCTGCACATTCATAAAGTACATAATCATGTTCATGACGTGAACTCAAGTGGGTGTCGGGTGGGAGTTTTGGGATAGCGGTCGGGGTCGTGGCAGTCGGTTGGAATTCTGGTAAGGGTAAAAGCTTATACCGCTACAAGTATTTAAAAAGCACTTCACACGGACATACACGCGTTCACACAGTTTATATTAAAAGCATATTGAGAAGCCATGCATTGCTTAGTTTCATTAAATCAACAGAACTGAAAGTTCCTCATCAAGAATAGTAAACTTAAGACCCATCGAATGCGTAACAAGTCATTTTATATTCAATACATTTGTCAATCAATAACCCTATACAGCCCAGGCACTTAACTCTTCCTCGGGTTGGCATTCTTAGGAGCATCCACATCCAGGTTCCTTACTGGGAATCACAGGTCCTGGTCCAAAATGTCCGGGTATTGTGGGTAAGGGTATTATGGGACCACCTGGATTCCATCCGCAGGGTTCCTTTGTATTTAAGGGAACGGTAGTCTTGGGAGAACAAGAAGTTGACTTTGGTGGACAAGGATTTGGAGTGGTCTTCTCTGGGCAATGACAGGGTGATTCGGTAGTCTCCTCATTACAAGGAGAGGTCTCTGGAGAACAGGGTGTTTCGGTAGTCTCCTCAGAGCAAGGAGTTGTCTCTGATGAACATGATGTTTCTGTAGTTTCCTCATTACAAGGAGTGGTACTTGAGTGACAGGGTGTTTCGGTAGTGTCCTCAGTACAGGAAGTAGTCTCTGGAGAACAGGGTGTTTCGGTAGTTTCCTCAGAGGAAGGAGTTGTCTCTGGTGTTTCAGTAGTTTCCTCTTTACAAGGAGTGGTTATTGGGGGACAGGGTGTTTCGGTAGTCTCCTCAGTACAGGAAGTAGTCTCTGGAGAACAGGGTGTTTCGGTAGTCTCCTCAGAGCAAGGAGTTGTCTCTGGTAAACACGGTGTTTCAGTAGTTTCCTCATTACAAGGAGTGGTTATTGGGGGACAGGGTGTTTCGGTAGTCTCCTCAGTACAGGAAGTAGTCTCGGGAGAACAGGGTGTTTCGGTAGTCTCCTCAGAGCAAGGAGTTGTCTCTGGTGTTTCAGTAGTTTCCTCTTTACAAGGAGTGGTTATTGGGGGACAGGGTGTCTCGGTAGTCTCCTCAGAGCAAGGAGTTGTCTCTGGTGAACATGATGTTTCAGTAGTTTCCTCATTACAAGGAGTGGTACTTGGGTGACAGGGTGTTTCGGTAGTCTCCTCAGTACAGGAAGTAGTCTCTGGAGAACAGGGTATTTCGGTAGTCTTTTCTGGGCAAGGAGTCGTCTCTGGTGAACATTGTGTTTCAGTAGTTTCCTCATTACAAGGAGTGGTTATTGGGGGACAGGGTGTTTCGGTAATCTCCTCATTACAAGGAGTGGTCTGTGGAGAACAGGGTGTTTCCGTAGTTTCTTCGTTACAAGGTGCAGGAGTCTTCTCGGGGCAAGGTGGTGGTGTCCTCACTGTTGTCGAATGTGGACAAGTCCATTCAGTAGTCTTCTTAATATGTGGGGGTAGAGTGTGTGGTGGTGAAGGTCTTCTAGATGGCCTCGGAGGTATTGGCCTCCTTGTTGTCCTTGTTGGACGCCTCGGATGTCTGGTCGTGGGCCTAGGTCTTTCGGGTCTCCTAGAAGTTCTCACGGGTCCTGGCCCACCCTTATGGGGTGCGGGTGCCTTGTGATGATGTCCCTTCTTACTTCATTCCCTGCAAGGTTCTAGGCCAAGGGCATGCTCAATCACTTCCAAGCAGGCTTCACTGTGCTCCACATATTGCAGGACCACAAAACTCACTGGGAAAGGACTCCCTTCAGTTAAATTGTTAACAATACTTATCTTTATTAACTTACCCACTAAACAGATAAGAATTAGCTTCATACTTAAGCCCCTCAGAACAGTTTTGGAACACTGTATGCATCAGCAGAGTCATCTTGATCTTTTATACTAGTGACAATGGGAGGACTCAGTATATTGACAATTGTGTAAATAATTTCAGGTCACTGTAGGATAGATTTTAATTATAGACCAGAGACCAGATCGCTGCTAATTTTAGTAAAAGTAAATAGGCAACTGTTTGCCCATGTCGTCGAAATTTTCCCCTCGAGTTCAGCTCCCGAGATGAACTCGTCTGGCGTCTGAGCCAAGTCAGTGACTGTAATCTCAGACCACCGAGTAATAAATTCCCATTTTTTATGGCATCAAGAAAATCAAAACAATTTCGTTTGAAAAATTATGTTTTGGAAAAAAGGAGGAAAAAACGAGAACAAGAACGATGTGGGAGCCAGTGAGAAGTTTTGAAGAACTGCCAGACGGGATGACGAGGATGCATCAAGTGGAAGACAAGCATGACGATGTGCGGTGCGTGCCTGGCTCAACTCATCCACAGAGTTGGGATGGGATGCTGGTCCGGTCCAGAGTCTGGTCTTTACGATAATGCCCCGTACGTGGAAGATGCAGCGACTGTTGATTCCAGGAAGGGCTTCGAGCCGAGTCGAGCCAAGAAAAATTAAAGGCCAAGACCGAGACAAGAACATATCGCCTCATTGGCGCACAGACAAGAAACTTTGCCAGCCAACTCAAATCTCTTCACAGATATGCACTTTTTATTTGGATAAAATCAGTTTAATATTTTAGCCGGCTTTGGGTTATCATGTGGATGGTTGGTATGGAATTCATCTAAGTTCGCCTCCTCATTCCAGCTATTTCGGCAATAACTGAACAGTCGAGTTTTCTATTGTGAGCTGGAAAAAGGTATAGATAGCAATTGTTATTATCAATAATTTAAGAATTTAATTATGATTTTATAACATTTAATTAAAAACCTGTAAAGATTTAAGAAATTTAGAGGTTTTAAGGCTTGAAAGTCGTTTAAAAGTGTTAGAAATATTTTAGTATATCAACTTACCTCCACAGGCTATCACCTGGAGATCACAACGTGTCTGATTCTTCCAGATGTAGGTGCGGCTCATCTTTTTCCGACAACCATCGTTCATGAAGTCTACATTGTTGATGGGATTATTCAGGCTGCGAACGCATCTGGTGCAGGTCTCCCTTAGCTTCCGGCAGTCGGGTGCCTGTCCATTGATGACCACACAGCCGAGGATCAGGAGGAAGCAGGCAATCGTGGCCAATTGCATACTGAAGCTGCTAAGTCAGTTATTAATTCGGGTAAATCGGCTGGAGATTGCCCACTGATGACAGGGAGTTTAAGCCTGAGCTTTATATAAGGAGTATCGACCCGGAATTCCAGTTGTATTTTGTAATCTGTGAGAGTCTTTTCTGACACAGATAATTAAACAGATCTGATCCCAATACAGCTGTTTAGTCCCAGATGCTAAGCTTGGGTGACCTATTGTACCTGGATCATAATATTTTGCACAGCTGTTGACGGACAATCACAGATCACTGCTTGCTTGATCCATTTTTGGGGTATAAATACCAAGGAATTAATTTTGACTCAGTCAGAGTAGATCTCCGGTTCCATCTCAAAAGCTACTGCAATGTCGAAACTTGTGTTGGCTTTGGGTAAGCTTACATCGATTGAGAGTTATTTTACTTCCATTTAATATACTCGTAAATATTTTCTGTGTAGCCCTCTGCTGCCTTTTGGTGACTCAAGTCCTCTCGCAGGATGCCAATCGCAGGTTCTGTGATCGCTTAACCGCCGATTGTGTTCGCCAGCAGAGCACTGTGGGCACCGAGGACGACACTGTGAACATCTTCAACGAACATTGCCGACGATCCGATCGAACTTGGCGGAAGATAACCCGCTGCGAACTGGTCCGGGCCTCCTGCATATGTAAGGGATTATTTAAAATTAATTTATGGCAATTTGATATTTAAGCTGTTGACCTTTCAGTGACCATGGTTCGTTGCGACAATGTTACCTGCAAAAATGTGGCTGATGTCCTCCTTCGGAATTAGTGAAAGTGTTTACTACTATTATACACAGCTTATCCTTATGAAATCTAATAAAAAAAAGAAAAGCAAATATGCATTGTCAAAATAATTTACAATTATCCTTTTATGCATGAGTAATGATAATGAGTATTTTCTTTTTAAAACAAAATACTTGTTTTACGAATTTCATTTTGACACTATAATATATAAATCTTAGAAATGCTATATAAAATACTTTATTATAAAAATACTTATGAAATTTTCGTATACAGTTTAATTAATACACATTAAGAATATATATTTCATTTTTATTCAAAAATTGTATGCCGTATTTATAGGAAATTATCCTCGTTGTTATAATACATTCAAATATTATTTCTTTTTTAAATAAATACTCTTAGGAATTGTTAACCAATAAGACGTCTCATTCCCGCCAATCTGGCCACGTTCTCACAGTCCAGTTTTTGGTCATGATCTAATAATAAAACATTACACAGTGCTTAGAAGTTTTCTTATATTAAACTCAAAGATAACTTACTTTCGCAGGCAAGGATCTGCATGTCGCAACGCTTTACATCCCGCCAAACCCAACGGTCCCTTAATTTTTCTTTACAATCTCTGTTTATGAACTCGAGATCGTTTTTGGGATCCACCAAACGGCGACTGCATGGTCCACATTGATCTTTGATCCTCCGACAATCCTGGTGCTGGGCCACTACGGAGTAACATCCAAGGAGTAAAAACAGTGAAAAAAGATAAAGCCACTGCATTTTTGATATCAACTGACACCTGATACACTTACTGTCTGCTTATATATACTCATACAAAATGAGAAAAAATTAAAAAGACACACCTGCAGTTCAACAAAGCAATCATACATTTTAAATGAGAGCGAGGGAAAACTCTGGGAATATTAATTAATATTTTATCTCGCCATAATAAACGAATACTGAACTTTCCATGACATTTTGTGTTCATAAAGTTCAGACAAAAAATGACCTCAGTCAAAATAGACCAAGGACTTTGTTTTGAAAACAGATAAAACAGATGATTTATAGTACACTTTAGTCATATAAATACAGCTCCACAACTAGGTACACATCAGTTTAAATTTTAAAATGTGGAAAATTGCGCTTTTGGTGGGTAAGGGCTAAATCCTTTAAGATTTTTCTTAGTAATCGTTAAGCTAAAAATATTTTTCCAAGTCATTTGTGTCCTGAACTTGTCGCATATTGAAGCTCAATCGAATCGAGAATACTGCGAGAGTTTGTATCGCGATTGTCTACGATTTACACCCAGATTGGGACGCTATGATGAGACCATTGATTCCTTTAATCGACACTGTCGGAGGCATCGTCTGGGAAGATGGAACGATGTGTCCCGATGCGAAATGGAAAAGGCCACTTGCCTCTGTGAGTTATTAAACATGAGTTAACATTTGATATTTAATTAATATATTATGAATTATTTCAGTGATCTTGCAGCGCTGTGATGATATGTCTTGCAGGAATATAGCCGAAGTTTTGGGCTTATAAGCAAGCTGTACACGTTATGAGAAAAAGATAAACAACACACTGAAATTCAAAGAAAGGTTCTTGAAACTAAAACCGTTCTTTATTTACACCCCTATTGTGTGTTAAGAACAATCCACAATATATTTCATCAAAATAAACAATGTTTAAATAAAAGCTTCACTCAAAATAAGGAACAAGACTACTTGTCCATTGTAAATACAATTAAATAAAGCAAACTTACGGCAAGCTTTACTCCATTTAAACTAAGCTAAATAAACCTCAGTTGAACTTAAGATGCTAAGAATATTGTTGTTACTGAGTAAGTGGCTTTAACTTAACTTGGCCAAAACTATTTTTAAAGGGCCTTTCAAAGTTTTCAGCCTTTTAATTGAAACCGAGTGCAACTATTTTGGGGATCTTTTCAAGTGCAATGATGAGCTGCTTAAATGCCAAGAATCTGAAGCCAAATTAGGAAAGTTTAATGAAATTTCAAATAGTTACAACCGAAAATGCAGCTGGGAAATCGGTTCCAAGTGGAGTAATATCACTCGTTGTGAATTGGAAGCTATCACTTGTTTGTGTGAGTAGAAATATATAATTTATATTATTCTATTATTAATAAAACTATGTAAATTCCAGTAAGTCAGATGAATCGCATGGAAGTAAACTGTGAAAATATTGCCAATGTTATGCATTTGTGAATAGCAATTACTGAAAGAATAATAAATTATTAGATTTGATACAAATATATTTACATTCTATTATCTAAAAGATATTTTAACCCCCTTTACATCGAAGTAACCCTCTGAAGATGCCAACCCCAAAAAATTGGGCTTTATTTTCAAGTGGAATACTTCCTTGGCCTTCGGGGCATCTGCTGTCTCCTGTATTTACCTTCTCATAAATCTCTCCCTCGACAGCAGGAAATATTTATGAGCTAATCATTTTTAATTATCATCGAGCGACAACAAAGCTGAATAAACTTTGGCTGGAAAATCTAATCACATGCTGGAACTGAGAACAGAAATAATTACAACAAGGCCACGGGGCAGAGTGCCGAAAAAACAAGAGCTCTCAACTAAAATGAGAATGAAAATGAAAATAAAAATAAAAATAAAAATCAATTTCAAGGCATTTCCTGGCCACGTTTTGCACGTGCCACGTGCCAAAAAACAACACTAACAAGTTGAGTGGAGTTCCCCCGCACTTGGAAGCCAAAATTTCATTACCATTTTTGGGGGAGCGCTTTTGCCCTTTGGCAGAGAGTCAATTACGGCAAGGAAGCGCCCAACGATGTCGTCAGCCGAAACCTAATCCGAAACCGAGTCCCAATCCGAGCCCGAGTCCAGAGGAAGCTCTCTATATACATATATAGTTGCTTAATATTTATCTAGCGTCGGTAATCAGCCATCCCCGACATGTGTCCCTGATCTCGATAACAAACAAGGGACGGCCGGGAGCCGGAGTAATCCCGGCAAACAAATCAGAGCAGCCCTCAGATACCCAATGCGTTTTTAATAAACTGTCAGTTAGTAATAAAATTTTCAGTGAATTTGATTATGATTACAATCGCAGTGATGACAACAAGATTGAGATCCCGCACGGCGCCCCCCAAACTCCAACTTCCTTAGGTGTCTGTGTGTTCGAGTTCATTTCAGATCCAGGAGCTGAGTGTGAAATTTGGCAGCTTGTTACAGTTTTCCGGCTCCGCCGAAGGGCGGGGGAAAATTTAGGGGCACTGCATCCATTGACCCTAATCATGTAGCAGCTTGTAAAATGCGAGCGTGAAAAGAAAATTGAAAAGTTAGTTCAACGTCGGGTTTCCTCTCCGCCGTTTTCCCCTTCTCGGGCCACGTCCGTTCAATTTCTAAAAGGCTGTTGATTTGAGAAATTCCTTAAACTTGTCCGAAAGTCGGAGGGGCTGTAAAAGCCAAAAGTTGTTGAAGGTATATATGCTAAGATTTTGGCAAGTTTTACTCAACTCGGAAAATGAGGAAAGCTATTTGAGTTGCGGGAACTATGAATGAAATGCGGCTGGATTTGTGAGTGTTTGCAAAGAGATAGAAAAAGTTTATTTTTGACATTTTAACTGTTGAGAGGTTTCCGATAAAAGGGGGGATAAGTAAAGAACAATAGAAAAATATACTTAAAAAGTTAAATAATTTAAGTAATATAATAAAAAGTGAAGTACACCACTGATTTGTCTATAACAAATACTTGCACAATTCTATTGATCTAATAAATATTTTCAGCCTTTAACAGACCTATAGAATAGCGATATACAAATCCTTTTTCCTTTTGCCTTGTTGATTTACAGTAAAGACCTTTTTCCTGCTCCTTCTTGGAGCTTTAATTTCTTCGAACAAAAGACCTTTAAGAGCGTTAAAAAACACCTTCCGAGGGTAATCGACAGCACACTCCCCCGGACAAAGGGCGAAACCCCAGAGCACCACCCACACTGCATCGAACCACCCCCTTTTTTGGGTGAATTTCGAAAAAACACCCCCAAACCCCCCCAATGGATGGGCACACGTTTTGTTGCAATCCCGATGAGGAAATGCTAATCCGCATGTAATATTCGAAAATGATATGAAAATGCCAAACCAAACAACCACCCACCGAACTTAAATCCGAACCCGGATCCGGCGCTGTAGAATGGCAACATTACTCAATGTCAACATCAAAATTGCTTTGGAATTCATGCATTCATTTATTCTCTGGCAAACTGCGGACGCAGTATAGAAATTTTCATTTTCGGCTGAGTTTTAATTCGGGGGAAGTCCTTAAATAGCTGAACAGCCGCCTGGAACAGGAACGGGGAGTTTCATGCTGATTAAAAGTGGCAACTGTGTCTACGGGGTTGTGACTACACCGATGCTTTTTTGGGTTTCGTATTGCAACCTTTTTCGGCCTCGGGGGGAAGGTCCTGTGAGAAAAACGGGGGTGGTGACTCATCCTGCGGCACTCGCTGCACTTGTCCTTTGCCATAAACCAAAACAGGAGGAACAGAAATTTCGTCACAGACGGTGGCGTGAAATTTCGAAACGAATTCTCTAAACTCGCTCATTGTAATTTCTGTAATGCCGAGACAGTGCATGGGCATGGGCATGAGGAGGCATGTGGCCAGGAAGTTTGTTTTGTTTAAAATTATTAGAATTCAGTTGCTTGTTCCGCGGGTGGAATTTGTGGTGGCCGCAAGGTGGAGGGTTGCTGGGCGATTGGGTGGTTTTTCGGCAGCAGCACAGCAGCACAGCAGCATAGCAGCTGGTGCTCTATGGCCAGAAAGCGACCGGCACTTGGCACCGCAATGTGGTCAATGTGAAGGACCCTTGTCTCGCCTCAGCACTTGTTTGGCCAACGGGGACGCGCATGTGTTTCCGTGTGTGTGCTTGCCGGGGATTTTAATTCATTGGAAGGGCAAGGAAAAGCGCAAAAGTCAAACGATTTGCGAACACTCCAACTCCGGACTTGAGGCGTAATAAGGGGACTGAGATTTTAATAGAAAAACAAATAGAAGTACATGCAAGTTGGAGAAGAATTAATCCTTAATCAATAAAGTTAAAAATCGAAATAAGATTAAACAAATTAATAGAATAAAACAATAAATATTCCACCGTACTTGTTTTTATAGCCATTAAAAAGCACCAGTTTTATAGTCTCATACATTTGTATTTTCTCTTTTATTTCAAACTATAACTCGCATTAATTTACACTTATCTTTCCATTACTTTTCAAGAGATCATCGCCATGAAAAATCCTATTATAAAACTCCTTATTGGCCGCCGTTAAGATTCTTTTTGTGCGACTTGCAGCCATGATTCATAAGTAATTGCCGCAATATCTGGACAAGCAAACAAAACAAATCCATAAAATTTAGCCGGCTAGACAGATAAATTGAGCAGAAACCTCGCTGAACCGACGTCGGCGACGACGTGCTCTCGGCGCTGTTGACATGCCACGAACCTGAAAACAATTAACGTCCGATTTTGATATGTGTGTGAGAGGAGAGCTAATCGAAAGTCCCCATCGACCAGACAGCAAACAGTGCAGTTCAGGTAACAATGTAATATTTGCCAACCGACCGAGCCGCAGCAAGGACAACTGGACCATGGTCCCAGGATACTTCCAGCACAAGTGTTTTCGGCGATAACAAAGGTGTTGCACAAGCAAGGTCCCCGGCTAGCCGAGATTTATCTAAGGAAATGCACTAAGAGAAAGATTACGAGTGCAAGCCAGAAAACCCAAAATGATAACCTTTGACAAGATAATATTATCAGAAATATTTTTTAATATTTTCCTTTTACTAAGAACTAAGTAAAAATGCATTAACCTAATTACCTAACATTAAGTCAGTAAAGGATAATAAATAACTACAATTTGTGGATAATTTCCGAATAATGTTATACATTTTTTACGAGTGCCGGAATAAAATGCTCATCGATATTGTGTGGGAGCGAGGACTCTGCTCATTAAATGTCAATTTCTAGTCGCCGCCGCACATCAAACGCTGCGCTGGCCAAAGGACATCGCACATATCCTGCTGTGCGCGTGTCCTTTGAATTAGGGTCGATCCCCGCGTCGGTCGGTTGGTCAGCTCTTCGAATCCTGTAGCCAAGGAGTATCCTTAGTTCATCTGGCGCGCCTGAGTTATGTGAGCATTGTTGTTGCCATCGCCTCCTTGCCGGTGAATTATTATCCCTTTCGCATATGTTGCTGCCCCGGCATTGTCCTTCGTGTATCCTTTCAAATGTCTGTTGCTGGGCCACGCCTCACAGTTGGGCGTTTTGCAGTTAAACGTCGTTGCTGCAAAGTTTTCGGGGCGTGTTCGCTTCATAAATTGCTTTTTGCTTTCTGTAGAATTTGTTTTCTTTTATTTTCGGCATTTTTTTTAGATTTTCTTTGCCTCAAATTTCATAATTATCGGGGCGTGTGTGGGTATATGAGTTTATATATTCCCAATGCCCGGATCCTGCACTTGTTCGCCGAAGAGATACAAAAATCAATTTATTGTTTTCTCCTCCCCTCTTTTTTTGGGGTTTTTTGTTTTTTGTTTTCTTTTATTTCTCATTTTTGGACTGGGCTGCGGTCAATGTTCTTGGCCAGGCCAGCAGCAGCCGTTGTGGCCAACCAAGTGTTGGACAGCATTATAAATATTTGAGCTTGCCTTTGCGGCTTATGGGCGAGTGGAGAAATTACTGCTGCAGTGCGTTGAATTGTTAAGGAATCTGGAGCATCCTGAACCCTGGCTCTTTGCGGGATAGTTGTTGATTTTCTAGTTTCTGCCATAAATCGTTGCAATGAAAAACTTCGTCAGACTAGGATTAAAGTTGCCTTCGCAGTATATATCTGGTGTATTCTATTATAATAAGCTGGTGACCTACATTAAGGATTCATATTGCGACACAAAACTTTCTGGGGCTGTGCGAGATTACGACAATTAAATGGTAACCTAATATTGGACAATCCAAGTCCACTTAAAACTTGAAACGGCCCTTTGTCTGGGCTCGATTAGCTGGGATATCCTGTGCAGGCATGTCCTATCATTATATATCAACCCGGAGAGGCCTTGCATCTATGAAAATTACACATTTGCCAACTGCTAATTGCAAGTCATAAATTAAACCCTCACCCGGGTCTCGAAAAGGACCGAAAGGGGCCGCTGTATAGTGGATACTGGACACTGGAGACAGCACACACAGGACTCTGATCCTTTGGGCCCGGCTCACCAGATACGGACGTAAGTGAAGTGCGGGACTGTCAAAAACTTTAGATTGCATTAAAATGGCCCATAGGCTGGCGGCATAGTTGTCTGTCTCTGCACTTGCCAAAAATATTTAAAAGGGAATTTGGGGATTTTTGGCTTTTATTTGAACTGGACTTTGGGGTTTTTATACCCGGTACCCATAGGGTACAAGGGTATTATAAGTTTGTGCCAACCGAGAATGTATGTAACAGGCAGAAGGAGGCATCTCCGATCCCATAAAGTATATATATTCTTGATCAGTATCATCAGCCGAGTCGATTTAGCCATATCCGTCTGTCCGTCCGTGTGAAACAACAGATCTCAGAGACTATAAGAGCTAGAGTGGTGACAACATTGGAATCTGATGCACGCAGATCAAGTTTGTTTTAAAATTTGGCCACGTCCACTTCCGCCCTCAAAAATCATAAAAAACGTTAAATAAGCTATACTCGATTTTTTTCCGGTAAAAGTTAATAAATACAAAAAATGAATAAAATAGAGCGGATGTTTCCTGAAAATTTCAGTAAAATCTGATGATAAACATGGGAGATATTAGCAATAAGGTTAGAATTTTAACACACCGCCCTGAGGCACTGCTGTTGCAAGCTGTAGCCGACAGGTGGCGCATTCGAGCCTTGGCCGTGCGATATAATGGCGCCAATGTACATATGTATGTACAATGTAGTGTATGCATGTACATTTTTAAATTGCCTTTTAGTGTGAAGCGCAAACGTTTAGGTACCGGGTATCTCACAGTCGAGCACAGTTGATTGTAGCTTTCTTACTTGTTTAAGTCTTTATTTTTGGTTTTACACAGAAAATAAAATAGAGAGGAGTCCATAAACTTGCATTTAAAAAAGGTTGGTGTAGGCAATACTTTGAAATGTTAGAAATGGAACACAAATATAAAGAATGGAGTAAGAAATAGAACAAAGTGACTAGGTATGAGAACAAAATGGCTAAAATATTTTGTAATATTTATTTAAAAATAGCTATGACTAAAATAATGACTTTCTATGACTATCAAACTCTAAGTAAGGCTAGCCACAAAACTACAATTTAACCGCACTGGTGCGTTGCTTACATTTTGTACATGTTGTAAGCATGTCGACAGAGGCCGGATAGGGAAATTTGCTGACTCCCGAGTCAGGGCTTTGGGGTGACCAGTGACATGAAAACATATTTAATATTATATTAATGAACATTCAATATAGGCAGTGCCCTTGTAATTGATCTTATTAGCATTTTTCAGTTCTCCCTTCCAAATTTCTACTTTCCCAAAATCAAAGAAAGCTTTCCCTTTGCTAATACCAACTTGTCCGATTTTTTCGAGTGCCTTGGAGATGTCCTGTTTAATATGCGTCCTGCAACTAGTGCGAGACATACGCACGCATTGCGCTGCCGTGGCCAAAGCTTCAAAATATTAATTATGACAGATCTCTGGAACGAGAGGCCCGTCCGCTCACACACACACTACACACACACACCCATATGGACTATGCACGACGCCTGGCGAATGCCGTTGGCGAAATTTGCATTTATATTAAAAACAAACAGCAAGGAGTCCGGGAATCTCGGCCAGAAGCCAGCACAGCCAGCCGCCCGCCGCCAGAAACCAGAAGCCGGGAACACGATGACAGCGCCAGCGACTTGCGGCGTAATCAAAGACACGTCACCAACAGGCCATGGACCAATTTGCAATCAACCGACACGCCCCAGCCCCGCTTTGGGCCAGGACACTCCGCCACTCCACAACCGCAAAACTATTGCACTAAACCAAAACTGATTTCGTGGTCCGGACTTTAATTACATCTCATATATCAGACGGAAAAGCTCCGTCGTGCGGAAGGGCGGCGGGGATCGCATAAAAATGATTTCGTTTTGATTGCAATAACTCCCCCAATCTTGGTGGCCAAAGCTAAGGCTAGAGCACCCCCCAGCCTTCATCAAGTGCACTCCTCGAGGGTGGTTTTCCCCCGCCACGAACCCACAGAAACCCACACAAGTGTTGCCAATTGTTTGTAACTGTTTTGCCAGCGACAGCGACAGCCTCCCGCCGAAATTGGCATCGCAACCCCCAAGGAAAGAGGAAAACCCCCCGAAATTATTAGGTTTTATTGCATTTAGAAATGAGAATGAAAAATTTTTCATCACTGGCGGACAAAGTTGTGTGCGTAAGCGATTTATTGAAGAGCGTGACTGGCACTGTCCTGTGGCTGCTTTTAATATTTCCAAGTGGCTGTTGTGGCAAATTTTATGATTGCATTAAATATAGTGTATTGTGGGACCAGCTGGCCCATCTGAACCCATCTGAACCCTCGAAAGGGTTCTCTCTGGCCCACAAAGTGCAACGAGCCGTGAATATTTTGTCGAAACAGAAATTAGTTTGGGGATTTGCATTTGAATCGTATCCCGGGAGTTGGGGCCGCCACAGTTGTAATGGAAAGTTGGGAAATAAAAGTTGGACTGTCAACATTTCGGTGTATATAAATCTGTTTGCCATTTGCATATGTAATAAGTGCGAGGACACTCCTCTGACGGAGCACACAGTATGATAATCAGGACGAGGACAGCGTAAAAAAGCAGAGAGTCCTCATATCAAACGAATTATGGCGTGGCCACATGAATGCAAATAGACATGAGCACTTTCGAGATAAAAACAAGCTCAGATTATTACTAGATGGCAGAGGGATAAGAGGATATTATTTTGGTTGTTATTGTGAAAGGGAGAAAAAAAAATGTTGCGGGTATCTAGATATTAAGTTCAGATTAGGAATTTTTCTGTATCTGTCTATAATCTTATATTAATCCTCTGAAACCCTAAAAGAAAGTGACTGTGTGGTCAGCTCAAGTGGCGATACATATCTCATATTTGCATCATATCTCACGGTTTGTACACGTCCTTACAGATACGATCTTGAGCTGTTAAGTAGAAGAGCCTTCACTTAAGGTAACTAGATCAGCTATCGGCAGTTGTTCAGCTTAAGGATCCTCCGGCACTTTCTCGTATTTAATTATAGGAATTCCTACCATTTCGTAGGCACCTACTTTAAAGGCCATTCAGCGCACGCCCTCGTTAGCATACAAATGCGAACCTCCGAACCCAAATCGTCTCAAATGAACAACACTTTGCTATAATTTCCATTGAGGTTCGGCTTCAGGTTCTAGGTCTTCGACGACTAGACGAGAGAGCAGACGGCCTTTGTCTACGAGAGCTGCTGGCTGCCTCTGGATTAGGTTACACAACTCAAACAGATGCCCGGACCTCTCTCTGGTCAAAGGATGGGGCATTTAGCGCATCCTAACAACTGCTACATGACACCGTATTATTAAATTAAATGCAGACACGCGTTGTTCTGGCCACCAACTCGTACGTACGGCTCTAGCCTTCGGACAACAGATGGAGCCGCGGCCACTGACCATTAATTCCGGCCAAAATAAATGGTTAGCCGCATCGCAGTCGCAGACGCAGCTTCAGCCTTGGATTGTTAAACTAACAAGCCAGCACCGCGGCTGGTTCCACGAAAGGCAATCAATAGATTTTCAGATACAGATACAGATGGGGATAGTGGAATCGAGCCAAATGAACGATTTTTAATTATACTTTTGCCGTCGGATGGTCCGTTGGTGATAGAGATCTGATCGCATATCATGTAACGTTAGGGAAATCTCTGGTATTCAATGCGGGGATTCACATCTTGCGGGGATTAACTCCTCCTCTCCTTGGGATGCATAATTTCATAATTCAAACTGAACGGCAGAAGGTAAAAAGTCACCTGCCCGACGTTTGGATACAACAGTGCACTGGGAAAATTATTAGATACTAAAATATTGATATCAGGAACATTAATTACATGTAATTATTTTGTACTCCGTTTAGGAATTACAGGTACTCCTTTAAATATTTTGGTCTCAGTTTGAGCATAAAAGTTCTCAAAAAGTAATAAGATTCTTAAAATGAGTATTTGTGTTCTTAAAAATTGTACTCAAACTGAGTGAAGATCATCTCAAAGAAAGAAAAAATGTACTCGGTCATTATTTGAGTACATATTTTCTCATTTTGAGTCAATTTTTCCTTTTCTGTGCAATATTACATAGGGAGTGGTCAATATTTTACGTTTAATGGGGAATAACTAGGGAAGTTTTAATTTTATTTAGTTGGGAATATTTCAACAACAATTTTTCATAATACTCTATACTATTTTCTCCAAGTGTACCCTTGCACTTGGATTGCCCTTTGTCCTGAAGATCATTGATCAATGATCGTGCCTCCTGCTGCCGTCTGCCAGCTACCTGCGGCCTCCAATGCCACTTAGTGATTTTGGCCGTTGTTTGACCAGGCTAAACAGCTGCCACTTTTTTTTCGGGCCCGGACTGCCTCCACAAAATTGATGACGACAGGTTGCCAGGCAAAAACGAAAAAAAAACAGGCGATCAGAACGGGCTGATCCCTCGAAACAGGGATTCGTAAAGTCGGGCTCTGGATCGTCTGCGGATGTGACGTTAATCGACTAAATTGTAGCAGCTGAACTGTCAGTTTAGTTAAGTGGGCTGTGCCTCAACTCTCTCCGGTCCCGGGAATACTTTAAGTTTGATGTATTGCTGGCCAACACATTGATGACGAGTTGGCGATAAAGTCCCGGCCCAGACTAGACGAGTTCGCTCTCATTAAGGCCTTGATTAATGTTAGTTAGGGTTTTATTGTCGCGCCTTTTGGCCAGGCACTTTATTGCCTTCAATTTCCAGTCACCAGTCACCAGAATCTGTATCTGCAGTGTCGTCGTCCTGCCAACTTCATCATCAGATTTTCGCTTGTTTCGGCTTGGTCTTCGGTTTCTTGGTCTTGGCCTCCTCGTCGCGTAATTAGTCTCGTTTGTTGTCATAAATTTTCGGTAAATTTTGTTGAAAAGTCGCATTTAATTGCACTGATTTACAGTTTTGTGTTTTTGCAGCTTGGTTGCCGGGGTTTCTGGTTCTGGTTATGGTTAGGGTTTCGGTTAGGTGTTTTTCGCCACTTGGCTCACATAATTACGTGCAAAATTAATGATGTTTTCGGGGGACCGAGTTATGTGCAGCACTTTAAACGGCCGAAGACAAATATTTCGGCTTTAGTTGGTCTGGTTTCTGTTGTTGTTTTCGTTGTGTCTGGCTTTCAGGCAGATCGTTAGCCAATTTTAATGAATTCAGCAGGTGCAATTTGCTAATTCCATGCGGCCGAAATCCTGAGGTTAGAATTGGTAACGATGCTGAGACTGAAAGCAGAAAACAGAGCTGCAAGGTGCAACTACCGCTGATGGATGGCGTCCTCTTGACCATAAATTATCCCTCCACTTGAGTTGTGGTCCATATTTTGGGTCCATTTCATCTTAAATTGTAGGTTTTTTTAGGGCAAATTATTAGAATTAGTTTGCAGAGTCATCTGCTCCATTCTCCTTTGTTCCTTTGAGGAAGATTTTGCACTGGCAAGTGAATGCCATTTTATTCATTCCATTCACCTGACAAAGACTGCCTTTGAATACAGATTAATTTTATGAAATGACGAGACACTGTCTGCTTTTCTTTGACTTATATTTGAAAAGAGAGAGAAGAGAAAGCGTTTCTTACGTTTTTTAAGCAGCAACTGTCTGTGTATTTTCTGCTATTAGTTTGTATATTAAACGTAGTTATTTTCTGTTCACTTTAATTTTCATTGGCTTTGAATCGGTCCTGATGACTTTCTGTATCTTACATCTAAAACAATGAAAAGTCTGCAAAGTTGATTACTTGCAGAAGCAATCATAGTCAAAATTCGACTTCTCATCGGACATTCCCCTGTCTCGGGGAAAATAATTGAAACTCATCAGGTTCAATTTGGTTGTCGGAAGGTGGCGGCTTAGCCATCATTAATGCCCTTATCACGTACTTCAGCCGGGGGTACGACACTCCCACAGCGAACCCCCTCAATTACATATCCAATCCGACGGGACCATCGAACCATGCCGCATCCAACACCTTACCCCAAGGATTTGTCTTAAAACTGCCACCCTTAATTACTTGTAAGCTTCTCCCAGAAGCATCCCCTGGCCGGGAAAAAGTTCAGGCAGTTTGACTTTGCAATTTGGCAGTGCATTTCCCATTTCCCATCCTAGATTATTCCTCTTGGGGAGCGGACACCCCAGTGGGCTGACCATTGATTAAATTGATGATGTTTGATGACTTCTGAAGCCGATTTCATCGTAGATTTCTCCCGTTAACAATATCGATGGGGAGCAGGCCGGGCACAGCGACCACATATGGCGCGCCACCCCCCGATCATTACACTGCATTCGACATGCATCGGAAAGCCTTCAAGTCAGAGTCCAGCACCAGACGGGACCTCTGACCAAGCTACTGTGTGGGGTTCTGTGCACAGAAAAAAATTACTGACATGAAATGAGGGTTGTATTTATTTTATTTCATATCATAGGAATGGTAATAAGCCAAGAAAAATGGGAGTATGGTATTAAAGGTGATTTGCAGCTCAAAGATTATTTTTCTGGATCAAATAACAACTAGTAATAACATGTTTATGATAAATATAGATTGCAATCAAAATCAAACATCAAACAGAAAAATTAATGTTAATTGAAAATATTTATATCTTTAATGGAATTTGTATACTTCTAAATTAAATAATGTAAAGAAATGTATTAAATAAGTTTAGCTTTGCCAAAAGCAACTAAATTCAAGCGTTTCAAAAGAACTAAATAATAACAACTTAATATTTGTGGCACTGTCTAAGTCTCATTATTTTTATTTTTAAATTGTAACTGTCTAAAGCTAAGAAATATATTATTTAATTAAAAATTAATCGTTTCAGAAGAATGAAATGATGAGAACTTTATACATATTTGAGGTACTTTCTAAGTTTCTTTATCATTCAATCAAAAATATCTCGGTATAATTATAATTCAAAGTGCCAGATTTCAAGCGTTTTAGAAGAACTAAATAATGAAAAAAGCAATATTTTTAGAGCTTTCTAAGTTTAATTAATTTTCAAATAAAATTTCTCTGTCTAAAGTCAAAAATATATTATTTAAAGTGCAGTCAATCTACTGTAAGAGGTGTTTTCTTAGGGAAAGGGAAGGAAGTGAGAGCCGAGAAGCGCGACTCCTCCGCATATTAGTTGGCATGACTAGACTAGGTCAGGCCCGTCCGAAAGGCGGCATTCTTTTGAGCCTGAACTCCCCTGCTGACCTTAATTAATCTTCGGAACTGAACTGAACGGACCTGGGCTGGCCTGAACCTGAGCCCGGCACCTACATCCGAGTGGAAAGCAACCGGCAACCGGCAAGCGGCGACTGGGCACTGGGAACTTGCAACTTGCAACAACGCTGTACTGCAACCAATGTTGATTAATGCCGCCGCGTGACTGGGCGTTATTTTCCTATTTTTTTGTTGTTCGGGAAATGAGTTGGACGAGGCGTGCTATCAACTAATTGCGCTGCATTGTGCGATGTGAAAGATATCTGGAGAAAAGTGGAAATTCCAATGCTACAGAGCCAGAGAACTTCCGCCTGGCAGACTCTTAAAGGGCAAATTTCAATGCAAATAAGAGTGTATATCTCGCTAGTTCGAGGGTCCATCGCTGACTTTGACTGCGAGTGCGAGTGCGGATTTTGTGACAAACGCCCCCGGGGTGCAATATATATTTTCCAGACTGTGATGAAAGTGTGAACGAAAGTCCCCTCGCCCTCGGCCAACACAAAAACGGATGTACGAGTGGAAAGTTCAAATAGAATTTAACCCCAAGCGCATATTTATACCATGTCTGTCCTTCTTTCCTTGGCACTCCACGTAAAACAAATACCAAATGAGACAAGTGTGTGTGTGAGTGCGGGAGCGGGAGCGGGGTTAAGTGTGTGCGGTGGGTTAACCCCTCCGCTGTGCTGTGCACCGCATTAAACCCTTCTCCTCTTGGCGTGCTGAAAATGACCCAAGGTAAGAGGAGATTTCCTCGCCGGCTTTGCATGCAGGTGAAAAGCGGATCCCGCCTCCCAAGTCCCCTTGCTTTTTTTTTGTGTTTTGTCTGCTGAAGGTTGTTAGCTCGGGGCCAGATGCGAAAGTTCATCCGGATGATATGTCAATGATATATCAGGTAGTCTGGGGGAAAGTTGCTTTGGCTTTGGCTTTAGCTTTGGCTGCAGTTTATATTTCCTTGGAAGATAATAGGGTGACGGTGATCACTTACAACCACACATTGTTAAAAAGTGCTTAGTTTCTATTTGCATATATTTACCATTTAAGTATCTACACAATTTGCCAGATCCAGTCACCACCTTACTTTATAGTTTTCTCGTGTTCGCCTTCGTGTTAATTAATTTTCCTGACTAACTTTTCAGTTTCTAAAACGCGGTTGTCCGCATCCTAGACCTTTTTGAGTTCCCCGCTTCAGTTCGAGTGACAGATCACCGAAACCACCCGAACCACACACTATCCCTTCCCATATAGAGCCTGTCGACGGAACTCAACCCGAAACCGTAACACAAACCCAAAGAAACTATAACAATAAAGACCGGAAATTAAAGTGTGAAAGCGGCAGGCAGGCAGGAAGTTGCCTTGATTACAAGTTTTGAGGAGGGGAGCGAATAAGTTTATAGACTACACCTCGAAGCTGGCACTCGTATCTCCCACATCTCGCATCTGACAAATAGAAAAGTTCACAAATGCATTTCAACTGCTGCTGACACAGACAGCAGAGAGTTTCGAGTTCGAGTAGTTAGAGGTGGCCGCAGTCCCTGATTGAATGTTAAACATTTAATTTAAACTTGTCCACAGGCACTCGCCCAACCCAACCCCAACCCAAACCAAATCGCATTGAACCCAGTCCGGGGAAGCCAAGCGAGCAAACCAGAGCCGAAGTGAGATACGGATTTGAGACGTAATTTATGCACGCACATCAATTCAAATGCATCTAATTTGGTAAACAGACCGAGGAGATCGAGGGGCACACTCGAAGGAGACGGATATACACGCAGGGAAAATTGTAGGAGCTGAATATACCTGAAAACAATCAGAGATGCCTGAGAAATCGCTTTGGTTTGGAAATGAATTGCTATGGTGCCTGAAATTAAATCAATTAACTATCTTAGAACTTTCAATTTTTAAAAAATACAACAAAGTACGATTAACTTAAGGTTTAATTTTATTTTAGCTAGGTAATAATTTAATAAATTAATAATATTTCAATCTTTATATTTGTATATATGTATATATTATGGACTCGAAATCTTCTCAATTTTGTGTCAATTCTTTCAACCTGAACACACCTTTCCTAATTAGATTTATTACAATTTTTTCGATCTAACAAATATCTAACATCCTTCTCTCAGTGCAGACACCAAGTTGCTGTCACACCTGCCTGCCACTCGACAGACAATCGGCTTAAAATAGTTTTCATTTGTTTTCGGCGGGCGAGTGCAACATGTGGCATTGGCAACGCCACTAAGTAGCCCCAGTCTGCCTCATCAGCATCTGCTTAGGGATTCGCCCCTCCTCGGTCTTCAGTTCGCAGTCCTGCATATTTAGACCTCAATCCTCCATCCTCCATCCTGGAACCACATCCATTCCAGTAGTTCGTCTCGCCTCGCTGGGCTGCCGTACATGCAGCTCATTTAGTTGACATTTATTAACGTCACATAGCGCGCAATGTTTGACAATTAATTAGGCACTCTCAGATGCCGAGTGACGGCTCCTGGGCAGCATCCAGATACAGATAGATGTATCCAGATGCGGCTGCCTAAACAGATACAGATACAGAACTTGAACTTGATTTGAGAATTGTTTGGATCCAAAATTAGATCTGATTTAATTTATAAGTGTTATTTTTACACTTCAGCTGTGATGGGAATAATTACTGAATATATCCTTGAATAAGTGTTTTTTCAGATTTTTAGGATTTTCTATAATTTTTTTTATAAATTAAAACGTAATATTGAATTAGTTACTTTTTCTGTTTTTCGCTTAGATTTATTAAGAACTGAAACATAAATAAGTAAGATAATAATATTTTGAGTAAATAATGGACTTTCATTAAGAAAAGAATATTTTAAAATCTTTTTTTTTACCTTATTTAAGTAATTGTATGATCCTATATATACATTCAGATCTCAAATTTCTTAAATCCCAACCGCAAACACACTGAAATTCTCATTATGGCAATCCTCCTCAGGGCGAATAATTTTAATCTGCTAATTCAACAATCATTCAATTTTAAACCCCCTTAAGAGACGCCACTTGAGCTCCTCTCTCTTTCGTCCTTTTCGTCCTGCTCGCAAGGAATGCAAACGAACTGGCCCGAATCACAGCAATTCTCAAAGTAAACACACAGAAATTTTTTCCTCCCCTCCACTCGGCAGAGGCAGAGTGAGAAAAGCGAACTTTTATTTATAAAACACTCGAAACGAGAAAAAATGTCCAAACTGTTTTTCGGGCATATTGACGCAAGGATTTCCCAGGACGGCAAAAAGATGGGGGATTGCCAAAAAAAAAAAAAAAATGGAAAGAGAAAAAAACTCCAGAAAGCAATGCAATGTGAAGAGATCAAACAGGCGGCTGAAAGTCCTACGCTTGGGCGAAAGTTTGTTTTGCTTTTTTGCAAATGTCACATGAAAAATGCGTTTTCTGTTTGCCAAAAATGCCGGCACTTTGCATGGCTCACCCCCACGAGTTCCGAAAAGCAGTCCGAAGAGCTCTAGCCCCCCCAGGACATCCTATTCTTCAGTTTTTCCGTAGGACGGTGGTGTCGGTCGCCTTTCACGAAATTTCCATTTAATGTGTTTGCCCAAAGTATTAAAAGGCGAACGACGATTGAGTATCGGAAAGTAGTAAAGCAAAGCTGGGAGCGAGAATCTGGGGTGTCCATTCCCATAACGCTGGAGTTGCAGTCCTCCAGTACACAGAGAAAAATAAATATAATGAGAATTTCAATGAACGAAAGCCTATAAGTTTAGGCAATATTTCGGGAAAATTTTAATTATTCTTTGAACAAGATAAAACTAATATTCTTCTATTAAGTTTTATTTTTTGTTGCAAATCTGGCTTAAGTAAAATATTTAGTAATGCCAATATTTAACCCATTTCAATCTGAACACCTCCCAATTTCGTTCACAAATTTTCCCTGTGCAAAGACGAGCTCCCCGACTGACTACTGAGTGATTGCCATGATAAGTGGCCCATTATGATGCCAGTTTGCACAGCGAGATTGGTCTGCGCTCCATTGGAGTTGGCCGTACTCCGGCCATGGCATCACCATCGACCATCGACCGTCGCCAGCAGCACCCTCCTCCGGCGATCCGCTTTTAATGCATATCAGAGTGGGCAAACTTCTGGCCGAAAAGTGCGTCATTGTCCGTTTCGCCTTTCGTTGTCTTCGCGCCAAGCCCGCTCCTCCATGCCATGGTATCCCACTACTCCGGCCAGTGTTCTTTTCGCAACGTCTGTTGACAAAAGACATTTAATTTTCCCCCAGTTTCGCCTCCTTTGCGTGAAGTACGAGTATCTGTATCTGGGGCCGTGCAATAAAGTTAGTCGTTGTCGTGGTTTCTTTTCAGCTCTTTTTCGAATGGCCCTCGTCTCGTCGCGTCTGCCTTTGCTCGATTTTTGGTCTCCGCCGGCTAGCGAAAACTTTGATAAGTGAAATTTATTGTGGGTGCTTTGTGTGTCCACTACGATGGGTGCACTGAAAGAAAAACTAGTGGAAATTAACATCTGTATAAGGATATTCCAACATTAAATGCTAAGCTTCTGTAACTTCGGAATATGAGCTTAAAAGTGAGTTAGTAGATAAAATGCTAAGTATTTAATTTATGGATAAATAAATGAACATTACCTATAACTTTTGCATTGCTTTGAACGGACTAATTCGAGGGAAAACGATTATAAATAATATTTTAGAGGTCTCTTCTAAGTTATAGATATTAACTAGGCTAAACTAATAAATGATCTAGAGCTGTGAGAATATAAAATTTTAAACAATAATTTCTAGTGCCAAAAATATAAGAACAATTAAAATGTATACAAAGTTTACATATATTTTATTTATTATACTTTTAATAAATTATAAATTATTTAAACAATAAAATGACATATTTTTTTGAACATAATCCCATTTGTTTTCGCTCCGTGTAACAACTGGAGACAGTAGACTGTCCAACTGATGGCGCTCTTAATGTTTTACGACATTCAGTTGATGTTTATTATTTTCCACATCACTGTGGACGGCAGTCCACGTAGTGACGATGAGCACCGAGACTGTGGTGCGCAAGGAGACTACTATATACAGCCGTAGAATTGAAAATCTGCTACGATAGTCCGATCAGAACCATTTATATCTTGATCGAAAGGTATTGTAAACCTCTTTGAAAATGCATACTAAGATTTTTCAAAAACTGATAACTTTAGGAGAAATGAGAGTGAAAGTGCGAAATTGACAATTTTGAAAATTGGAGCAATTGGGGCCGGTTGAGCAAAAACCCCCAAATTTTTAAGGTTGTTGTGATCTAGCTTTAAATACGCGTCGAATGACACCTCGATCGTCCTGATCCGATACTCCGTTCAAAAGATATTCAATAAACAAGATTTCAACGGCCTTTCCGAAATGAAAACGTTTGTCCTGTTGTTTGTCTGTTTGTTTGTTTGTTTGTTTGTCTGTTTGTCTGTGGTATTTTTTGTTTTAAAGTCCTGGAACCACTTTTGTTTTATTAATCAGCTCGAGCTAAATAATTTTTGTTCTACGACTTTTTGGGTTTCCCGCTAGTTTGGCGGGAAAACAGCTAGAAAAGCCAGATTTCCCGCGCCCATAACTTCTAAACGACTAAAGCTACAGAATCGTGCTTTATGTCGTTTGAAAGGTATTTTGAAATGATAATAGCTTTGCCTTGACATAATTTATATAAATATAATATTTAAGAATTTATAATTAAAATTAATTTTTTTTTTTAAGTTTTTGAAGTTTTCTTAAAAATGGCTCTAACGATTTTGATACTCACTCAAGGCCATATAGCCCTTGAGATTGCTCAACTTTTGGTATATAACACATATCTCGGAAAATTCGCTTTCTCGAGATATTACTCATTAAAATTAGTAGCAAAGATCCCATATACCTAACCTTTTACATGCACTATACATACATTTATGTAAAAACTCATGTAGAGTCATTTAGAGACGTGCACAATGCAATAAAATTTAAAGCCATAAAAAAAAAATGTAATATCATTTAAATTTAAAAGAAATCGTTTGAAATTTTTTTTTTTTAATTTAATCTAATTTTTGCTTTTTCCACTACTTTGGCGGGAAAACACGAAATTTATCGCGCCCATAACTTCTGAACGACTAAAATTACAGAAACGTGCTATATGTCGTTGGAAAAGTATTTTGATATGATAATTACTTTGCCCTGACAAAAATTTTCTAAATATTATAATTATGAATTTAGAATAAAAATTATTTTTTTTAGATTAAAATTTTTTTTTAAATAGCTTTCACGATTTTTATAGTAACTTCCGGCCTTCCCTTGAGATATTTCGGGGTACAACACATATCTCCGAAAATTTGCTTTCTCATCAAAATTAGTAGCAATGCTCCCATATAGCTAACTTCTTATATGAATTTTGTTTGTTAATTTTTCCCATTTGAGTTTCAAACAAAAACTTATAAAAACAATGGAAGACCTATGTATGTACATACATAAGTCATTTAAAAAACTTCTGATATCAAATAAAAACACCTCTTAACGAGGTTAGATTAAAGTGACGATGGCACACTCAACACAAAAAATTTCTGATATCAAATTTTGTGACGATTAATAGTTATTTAAACAAAAATATTTAAAAAGTTTTTAATTAGTTTCAAAATCGGCACTTAGCTGAAAAATTTAAAAAAGGCAAAATAGGCAGCGTGCCGATTTTGAAACTAATTAAAAACTTTTTAAATATTTTTGTTTAAATAACTATTAATCGTCCCAAAATTTGATATCAGAAATTTTTTGTGTTGAGTGTGCCATCGTCACTTTAATCTAACCTCGTTAAGAGGTGTTTTTATTTGATAAATCAGAAGAGCAATAACCGCCTCGGGGATCCTCGCACGATCCGTTTAGCGATCCCATACAATCAGTCCTGCCAGCAGAATTCCTTTGCCCATCCTTCACCACCTTCTGTATAGCAATTTAAATAGCGCCGAGAGTTTGCTATCAACCCTCGTGGCCGAGTCTCATTAATTTACGTAAAATCCACTTAACTTCCTTCCTGTACGCAATAAATTCCACAACTTTGCGCCTCATCAAACGAAATGAATGCCGAAATTTACCACGCGACAAAGTCAGACAATAGAATAGATAGAAATCTACATGAAGTAGACGCTGCGACGCCGCTGAATTTCGGAACATGTGGTGTTATGATGAGGATTGGGACTCGGGCCCAGAGCCACCCTGCACCACCCACCACCACTGGCTACTGAGACGAACCACCCCAAATCCTACCGAAAAGGGTCCATTGATATGCGTAAGCGGAGCGATTTTTTGTGGGGGAATTCCCCCGGAAGAATTACGTGCCGGTAGATCCCCGGACTCATGCCAATGCATTGCCATAATTTCGGGCAATTGTCAAACGGATTCTGGATTCTGGGGGTGGAGGGTGGATAAATTAGATTTTTACTTGCGCACAATTGCACGGAGCGAGCAGGGGCCCACTGAGCCCGACAATGTAATCCTCAGAGGACCCACTCGTAAATATTCATTGCATACGGCCGGGCGTTTGAGCTTAAAGTTCTATCACTCACCTCCTCTCCGGCCCCCAAAAACGGGAATACACTCCCCTTCTGGGCTTTTCAAGGTCTTTGCCAAATTTTGGGGCGGCGGCAATTACATTTTCACCACCCACCCGATGTCCTTGGCGTGCGCTCCTTCTGTGCGTAGAAAAAGTTGGGGGTTGGCCTTATCCTCCAAGGGTGTCGAACTATAAATTGTACCTTTTGTTGCAGTTTTTGCTCGATTTTCCCAGAGAATGGGGCGACACGGGACAACCCTCGCTGGGGCGACGTCTTTAATAAATGTTTGGATGTTTCGTTGCGAGATTAAGTGGATTTCGTTTATGGCATGAGTAATGATGGATGCATAATGCGCACGTATGTGTCAGGTGCCGAGGGTGGGAGTCCTCGAGTGGCTGCGGTTCGGCCAAGTAAATGGGGCTACAAAGCGATTTGACATCCAGTTGGGGGAATTGGATATATCTACCTGATGGTGATTTGAATTTTTCAAATTAAAGTTATTGTTGTAATATTTTTTCTTTATAAGGGTTTAAAGTTTATAATCAAATAATTTAATCTATTCTGATTTATAAAATAAGCCTTTTTTGGGGAAGATCAAGCTGTAGCCAAAACGGTTTGACCTAAAATTCTGAAGAGAAATAGGATAAATTCGATAAGAACTAAAAGGTGCGCTCTGAGATCGAATTTCAAGCTTAAAATTAAATAAAATTTACTCTTCATATTTTAAAAGGCATACTTGAAGATAACTGCATTTAAATTTTTAAGAAATGTCTAGAATTTATTCGAGCAATGACCGAACTTTTTTAGCTTGATCTTCGTAAGCAGAGCTGTCCGAACTTTCTAGTTATAAATAAAATTCCACTAAAACCTTTGCTATTTTTTTTCTTGCTCTTAATATAATTAAATAAAAAAAAATGTACATCAATTGGTTTCCTTTAAACTCTGCTTATTTAACAAATAATAATTGTAAAGAGTTGTGAAAACTCGACTGTAAATCAAAGAGGGAGAGAGAGAGAGCTGGCCTGCTTCTTTTGCTTTTATTATGATCTATCAAATAAAAACACCTCTTAACGAGGTTAGATTAAAGTGACGATGGCACACTCAACACAAAAAATTTCTGATATCAAATTTTGTGACGATTAATAGTTATTTAAACAAATATATTTAAAAAGTTTTTAATTAGTTTCAAAATCGGCACGCTGCCTATTTTGCCTTTTTTAAATTTTTCAGCTAAGTGCCGATTTTGAAACTAATTAAAAACTTTTTAAATATATTTGTTTAAATAACTATTAATCGTCACAAAATTTGATATCAGAAATTTTTTGTGTTGAGTGTGCCATCGTCACTTTAATCTAACCTCGTTAAGAGGTGTTTTTATTTGATATCAGAAGTTTTTTAAATGACTTATGTATGTACATACATAGGTCTTCCATTGTTTTTATAAGTTTTTGTTTGAAACTCAAATGGGAAAAATTAACAAACAAAATTCATATAAGAAGTTAGCTATATGGGAGCATTGCTACTAATTTTGATGAGAAAGCAAATTTTCGGAGATATGTGTTGTACCCCGAAATATCTCAAGGGATATACGGCCGGAAGTTACTATAAAAATCGTGAAAGCTATTTTAAAAAAATTTTAATCTAAAAAAATAATTTTTATTCTAAATTCTTAATTATAATATTTAGAAAATTTTTGTCAGGGCAAAGTAATTATCATATCAAAATACTTTTCCAACGACATATAGCACGTTTCTGTAACTTTAGTCGTTCAGAAGTTATGGGCGCGAGAAATTTCCTGTTTTCCCGCCAAAGTTGTGGAAAAAGCAAAAATTAGATTAAATTAAAAAAAAAAAAAAATCAAACGATTTCTTTGAAATTTAAATGATATTAAATTTTTTTTGATGGCTTTAAATTATATTGCATTGTGCACGTCTCTAAATGACTCTACATGAGTTTTTACATAAATGTATGTATAGTGCACGTGAAAGGTTAGGTATATGGGATCTTTGCTACTAATTTTAATGAGTAATATCTCGAGAAAGCGAATTTTCCGAGATATGTGTTATATACCAAAAGTTGAGCAATCTCAAGGGCTATATGGCCTTGAGTGAGTATCAAAATCGTTAGAGCCATTTTTAAGAAAACTTCAAAAACTTAAAAAAAAAAATTAATTTTAATTATAAATTCTTAAATATTATATTTATATAAATTATGTCAAGGCAAAGCTATTATCATTTCAAAATACCTTTCAAACGACATAAAGCACGATTCTGTAGCTTTAGTCGTTTAGAAGTTATGGGCGCGGGAAATCTGGCTTTTCTAGCTGTTTTCCCGCCAAACTAGCGGGAAACCCAAAAAGTCGTAGAACAAAAATTATTTAGCTCGAGCTGATTAATAAAACAAAAGTGGTTCCAGGACTTTAAAACAAAAAATACCACAGACAAACAAACAAACAAACAAACAGACAAACAACAGGACAAACGTTTTCATTTCGGAAAGGCCGTTGAAATCTTGTTTATTGAATATCTTTTGAACGGAGTATCGGATCAGGACGATCGAGGTGTCATTCGACGCGTATTTAAAGCTAGATCACAACAACCTTAAAAATTTGGGGGTTTTTGCTCAACCGGCCCCAATTGCTCCAATTTTCAAAATTGTCAATTTCGCACTTTCACTCTCATTTCTCCTAAAGTTATCAGTTTTTGAAAAATCTTAGTATGCAGTTTCAAAGAGGTTTACAATACCTTTCGATCAAGATATAAATGGTTCTGATCGGACTATCGTAGCAGATTTTCAATTCTACGGCTGTATATAGTAGTCTCCTTGCGCACCACAGTCTCGGTGCTCATCGTCACTACGTGGACTGCCGTCCACAGTGATAATTACTTGCATTTACGCCTTATTAACACATACATACATACGTCTTATCAATACAACCTCATTCTTTAGGAATTATTAACCGATAACTACATCTAAAGGCAAGCCTTATCAGTCCGCTCGCACCAGAGTGCTTCAACATTTTAAGAACTGTTAATCAGTTGCCATCATGTTCTTGAGTAAAGAAGTAAAGTCCTCGGCTACCAAGCCAGTGATTCAGTTGCAGTACAAGAGATCGGTTCCAGATTGGATTCCACTAAACCAGGATTGGAGCAAGCGGTGGTGTACTCTTCCCGAGGAATACACCGAGGATTTTGCAAGGCGAATCGATGAATTCGAAACGAGAGACGGTGATGTTTTTGTGGTGACATTTATGAAGTGCGGTACCACTTGGATGCAGGAATTGGCCTGGCTCTTATTGAATCAGCTGGACTTTGACAGGGCCAAAACAAGTCACACAGTTAGGAGGATTCCACACATTGAGTGAGTAAAAAATGAGGGCACATCAAAATAATAATGTACAAAAATAAATAGGACAAATTTAATTAAATTGCAAGCATAATTATTTTGTTTTCAGACATTCCGCCATAAATAAGGTTTCTGCGGATAATATTTCCGTGTGCAATAAGATGCAGGATAATCCTCGCCTGATAAAGTCCCACCTTCCCACCCAGCTTTTGCCGCGACAAATCTGGGAGCAGAAACGGAAGATCATCTACGTGGCCCGCAATCCCAAGGACGTTGTAATATCTTCATTTCATTTTCTCACTGCCCTCGGACTGTGGCAGGGAAACTTAGATGATTTCGTAGATCAGTTTATCACAGATCGGATTTTGTATACATCGTACTGGTCACATACTATAGACTTCTATCAAATGCGAAACCAACCGAATGTATTCTTTGTAACCTATGAGGAGATGAAGCGAGATTTGAAAGATGTGATTGAGAGACTATCGCTTTTCTTGGAGTGCAAAGTTTTAAGTGAAGCGGAAAAGGAGGTGCTGTCAAAGTACTTATCATTTGATAATATGAAGGGTAAAATAACGTTAATTTCATGTGATATAATTTTATAACAAAATTCTTTCAGAAAACCAGTCTACCAATCCCACGAAGTTGATTAGGACTGCTTTTCAATCTAAGGAGGACTTTGAGTAAGCATAATTATGAAAGATATTAAGGAATACATTTTAATTTCTATTCAGTTTTATGCGGCGAGGCATTATTGGATCTTACAAAGATGAACTAAGCCCTCAGCAAATTAATAAGTTGGATAGTTGGACTCAAGAAATACTAAAGGAATATGGATTAAACGAAACTGACATTTTTGGAAATCTTAAAAATTAAAAATAATAAAAACTACAATTTTTGACTTGCATATTTTGTGGGGATCACTGATATCTTTTTCTTAATTTAAATTTAGACATAAATCCATTAGATTGCCTAGTTTTGAGTCCTTAACTCCTGTGTACATCCAACGTTGTTCCTTCAGCTCAGCGTCACAAGCATTTGAAATGAGCTTGACTTTCTCGACATCAATTTGCAGACACTTCTTTCCGGGGCTTACAAATGCTCGGTGCTGGTAATTATATGACCAAGGATAATCCGATAAAGTTTTAGAGCATTTGGAAGCAAGGACCTTCTTGTCCTTGTCCATTTTGAGGCACATTTTTCCATATTTCAGTTGGCAGAGAGGCGTCAGGGTCCAGTTTCCGAAGTAGGTCGAGTTGCATTTCCTCAAGATGGGAGACTTTCCGCTGAGAGAGAGGCAATAGTGAGGCGCCACAAAGGGCATTATTTGCCCAACGGCAAAGTTGGGGAGTCCAGCTTTGAGGTAATGGTGGCTGTAACTGGGAACCACTTGGCTTCTGTACCATCCGAAGGACTTGCACTGAAGGCGACGCCGAAGATTATGCTGCTTGGTCAGTGATCCCGCTGGAATATTCCTCAGTCTCGGACTGTAGCGGTAGACGTGAAGTTTATAGGTGTCGAACCAGACCTCCACGACCCGCTTAAAGTTCTGTTGCAAGATTAATAAATAAATAATACCTTGACCTATTTTATTTATTGGAAATTTAACTTACCCTTCTAACACTTCTATCGGGATTCAGATTGGGAGACATCTGGGCCGCAGCCTCGTTTCGTCTAAGGACTTGCCCGATTCGAGAGCAGGGAACCGTGAGGATGCGACCGCCACACTGCCACGCCTTGAGGCTGAGTTCCAGGGCATCGCCACCGTTATCCTCGAGACCCTCGTCCCAGCCACCTAGATGCCAGAACCACTGGCGATTTATGGCGATGACATGTCCCTCCAACTGGGAGGCTGCATAAGGAATGGGCCACCTGTCCCTGTCCCTCTGCTCCAATGGCAACGCGATTCGGTCCAACTGCCAGTTGAATCCCAGTTGCTCGGGGGCCACCAGCTCCTCGTAGGCAAAGGTCTCTGTGGACACTGTGTCCGCAATGGGTTGAGTGGCGGTCTGTTGGTTCTCCAAGATGGGTGTCAGTAGCGGAGGAAGCCAACCCTCGGTCACTTCCATGTGGGCGTTGAGGAATACCAGGACATCCCCGGTAGCCTTCTTAGCCCCGGTTAGGCGGGCCTGAATGAGTCCCTTTGGTTCTGTAGTTCCCACTTCCAATTGTGTTACCAGGGGTAGCTTATAGGATATGTATTCCGACAAATTCCTATCACCAAGCCCATCATGGACAAGTATTATCTCCTTGAGGAGATCGGTTGGTGTCCTCATCTCAATACTAAATAGGGTTCTCAACAGAGTCTGCGGATGCTCCATGGTGTGAGCTATAATGATGCTGGCCGTAATCGATATCTCTGAGCCAGAGCTGGCATTGAGACATCTAATAAAGGGTAATTCATTTATTTATCTTAAAATAATTAAAGTACCCATACTCACCTGGGATCCCTGTAATCCCTTAGAGATCTTTTCAATGGAATTTTTTCAGAGAGCCAGGCATTGTACTGATACTGCGCAAACATGTTCTCTGACTCAATAAAGTCTTGTTTCGTCATCTCCAGACGAGCCTCCGTTCCCAGTTCACCAAGGTCCTCGATCGTGAACATTTCAAAGTCCACCGAGGGGCTGACTTGGCTAGTCACCCAATAAACCATCAGCAAGATGAGCAGGGAAATGCTGCTGTAAATCAAAAAGAGGAGCAGGCAGGCGCGCGGTCTCATTGTGATCTCGTAAATAACTAAAGTTGCAGTTTTAAATAGTTTAAAGTGCTAGTTGAAAGTGTGTGTTAATGTGGTTAAAGCTTGACTAATTTAAGTTTAATAAAGCTAGGTAAAAACTAATTAAAAGGGGCTATTTAAAATAGGTTTTCCAGATATTATGTTATAAATACTCAACAAATAGTAAATTAAGCTTTTCAACTTGTGCCAACAATTAAATAAATCAGTTAAATCTGTTACAACCTATCAAGAACATTTTATATTAAAAATTTAATATATATTGGTTGTTATCCCAAAAAGTTGTTCTATATATTCTCAAGCATTATTCCCTTTTCAAGTTATATCTTTTCCTGATCCCGAAACCCATTTGCCTAAAAATGTACATAAACCCGCCCCTGATCTGCTCTTTGAGCCACCGAAAACCGAATCGAAAACTTTCGCAGCGTATAAGTTGGGATTAGTGGCGTAGAAGAGCGCTCTCGTCACACTCTCCGTCTTTTGAGCCTCAGTCTTGGCCAAAACGCTGCGCGGTTTAAGCCGAAAGCGTGTGTGCTTCTGTATCGGACGGCTGTGTTTTTGTTTCTGTGATATACAAGTACAATGCATAAGAAGAAGGTGCTGCTGGTGCTGCTCCTCATGGCCATTGGTAGTATTTTCTACTATCTCTATACGCTGAAGCTGGAGCGGGAGCGATCCGAATCCATTTCAACGACCACATCACGGCTGGAACGCGAGATCAGCGACTTGCAGGCGGTCTTTGAGGCGAAGGTTATTCCCAATCTCGGAGCTCTCGGCCGTCCGGCGCGGGGCAACTGGACCGACGAGCAGCTGGAGGCCATGGCCCAGAGTCAGCGGGAAACGGGTTACAACGCCTGGCTCTCGCAGCGCGTCTCCCCAGAGCGAACGCTCTACGACATGCGGCACCGCAGGTGAGTGGGAGAGCGAGCTTCCAGAGCTTCAAGAGCTTCCAGAGAGCGACGATCGATAAGAGTATAAGAGTTTGGGAGTGGAGGCCAGTTATGATGGTATGACCACTGCTGGCGCTCTAGAAATTCTCATGTCCGTTTAAATATTTAATTTTGTTCATTAAAATAAATGCTTATCTGCCATTTCTGTCTGATTATCTGACTTGTGCGATCTCTCTAGCTGCAAAAAGCTCGTTTACCCGGCGGAAAAGCTGCCGCCGGTGAGCGTGGTGATAACGTATCACAACGAGGAGGCGAGCGTTCTGCTGCGGACGCTGAGCAGCCTACGGAGCCGGACTCCGGTGCTGCTGCTCCGTGAGATCATACTGGTGGACGATGGAAGCAGCTCGGTGAACACGAAGCTAAATGACTTCCTGCAGATCAAGTTCCTCAACATGGTGAGACACCACCGGCTGGAGAGCCAGGTGGGATTGATGCAGGCGCGGGTGGCGGGAGCCCAGTTGGCCCTGGCCGATGTCCTGGTATTTCTGGACTCCCACGTGGAGGTCACGCAGGGCTGGCTGGAGCCGCTGCTGGCTCCCATTCTGGAGAACAACAGAACCTGCACCACTCCGATCATCGATACCATCGACTACGAGAACTTGGCCTACAGGAGGGGCAAGCCATCGCGGGGCTTCTTCGACTGGGAGTTCAACTACATCCAGTTGCCGCTGCTCAAGGAGGAGGCGGTGGCCATGCCGGCGCCCCACCAGAATCCCATCATGAACGGCGGTCTCTTTGCCATCGGTCGCCAGTGGTTCTCCGAGCTGGGAGGCTACGACAAGGGACTGAAAGTCTGGGGAGCGGAGCAGTTCGAGCTCAGCCTGAAGCTGTGGCTGTGCGGAGGCAGGATCCTGGAGGTGCCCTGCTCCAGGGTGGGCCACCTCTACAGGGAGGGGAGCTTCAAGGTGCACTACACCGACAAGGATAAGAACACGGAACAAAAGCTGATATCGCGGGTAAGCAGGAGTCTAGGAATGCCAAGATCTTAAGAACACCGAAACTCTTTTAGAACTACCGTCGTGTGGCCGAGGTCTGGTTGGATGAGTACAAGGACAAGTTGTTCGCCAACATGCCCCACTTGACGGTGATTCAGGCGGGGAATCTTGCCGAGCAGCGGGATCTCAAGAAGCGACTGCACTGCAAGCCATTCAAGTGGTTCCTGGATCACCTGGCCCGGGACTTTCTGGCGCTGTATCCCCTAATAGATCCCGCCGACTACGCCTTTGGCACTTTGCAGAGCTTGTCGTCGCCGCAACTCTGCTTGGACCGCACGGAGACCCGACCAGGTCGCCCCAAGCTGAGTCCCTGCAGCTCCGATCACACCTTCCCGAGCCAGCCCGAGCAGGAGTGGGTGCTGTCCAACCAGCGGGAGCTGCGCTCCGGAGTCCGGTGTCTGGAGGTGCGAAACAAGTTCCAGGACGTGCATGTCTACCAGTGCCACCGGCAACAGGGTAACCAGTTCTGGACCTTCGACCCCAAGACGCATCAGATCGTCTTTGGATTGAATACGAGGCGGTGTCTGGAGATTGCGGCTCAGCCGGAGGAAAACGGAGTGACCATGCGGGCCTGCGATCCGAAAGAGCCCAAGCAGCGATGGAAATTCGGATATGAGAATACGAAAAGGCTGACACATATCTGGGACAATGTCAAGACCCATTAGGATATAGCAGCAGCTTGCCATTATTTTTATTTTAATTATGTTGTATGTATTTAGTATTTTGTTTTTAGTTAGTTGGAACTCAGCTAAGATCTAAGATATTAAATCAAGTTAAGCTAAAATTTGTACTGCTACGGGAGACCAGGTACTAACTCGCAGAAGCTTTCTTATTCCAAATAACTTTTTGCTCAACATCTTCAGTGACCTGCGGCCCACCGAAAATTCGAACTTTGTATGTGAAATAATACAAGTCGTACATCAACATCATATTATTCATATGACAGCATATTAGTTGCAAGGAAACAGGCTGGCCCAGCTGGAGAGTAGGAAGTGGAAATGGGTTTAGATAATGAGATAAAATTCCCTCATTAACTCACATCAATCACGGGGTAATAGGAATGGTCCAGGAAGTACTTGTGTAGATCGTAGGATTGGTTCAATTGACCTCCAAGGTGCAATTCCGCCTCGAAGGGCACGAACCGATGACCCAGCCATTCGTCCCGACTATCGCCGGCAATTACATTGAGATTGGTCAGACATCTTCCCAGTTCCAGGGTGGCCTCGCTATCGCTTCTCTCTGGACTGCAGATGCTGCTATTGGGCAGGGCTTCCAGGACGAATCGCTCGAGGGCCGCCCTACTGAAGACTATGCCGGAACCCTGGTGCATAAAGGCCTTTAAATAAAATAGGTTATTGAATAAATTGATTTACAAATAAGTTGATTAACTCACCAGACCATTGGGACTCCTCAGTTTGCAGCCAAAGTAGATGAGCTCATCGGGACTATAGGAACTCAGCATCTCACGAAGGTTCTCCACCACCACAAAACTGAAAAATATTATCAGATTTTTGCTCAGCTTAAGGCCAAGCTCCCACTCACTTGTCATCATTCGCATAGAGGAACCAGTCTCCCTTGTGGAAGTGATACCCGTAGACGTACTCCAGATGGGCTCTGATCCGCTGCCACCTGCTGCTCAGATGCATGAAGACCGCCGGCTCCAGAAAGTGGTGAATGTTGTCGCTGACGAAGACGAAGTGATCGCAGTGCTTGGCCCAAGTCCGCAGGATGTGAATCGCGGTATTGTCATGGCGGTACTCATAGGTGACAATAATGCAGAATATCCTGCGTGGCTGAGGAGGAGCTACTGAGGTGTCCTTAATCTGGCTTTCCAGCTCCCTCTGCAGCTGCAGCACTATCAGGAGGGATATGGAGCACAGGAGCAGGAGATAGATCCCATTGCAGGGACTGCACTTGTTCTTCACTCGTATATTGAACAGTCGTGGCATGGCGAGGGCACTTCTTGAAATGGCGAGTTATTGGAGACGTTGGGTGGTCGTGGTCCGTCGACAATTTAATTATGGTGAGTGCTTTTGTCTGCTCGGCGTTGCTTTTGGTTTCCCTTTGCTCGCCCGCATACAAATTGCCTTTTTCAATTAGAATTATTAACCCACCTGACGACGACTCCGGGCATCGAAGACGTTGCGCCATCCCATTGACGATAATGGCTTTTGAGTTGATGCAAAACTCTGCAGTTGGCAGCGGGGACTTGACAGGAGCGGTTCGAAAGGAAATAAACTTGGGAGTTCGGAAAGGGCTGGGCTCTGGCTATTCCAGGCTAATAAAGTGCCGAGTAAATTGCACAACTTTAAAGTGGAGTATCGATTACCACCTCAAATGCGTATTTACCGTGCGTTGTTGTGACACCTTCGCTGGAATCCCGACCCACAGCTTCGGCATCCGATCCAAACACGTTCCCCGATTTGCATAGATACTCGGATCTATTTTTGGCTTGCACAACAACAAATAAAAATAACCATAAAGTGTCACATGTATAAATAGAAAACATACATATTTCAATCTCCTCCATTGTTGCGAAAAACAAAAGGCCGGCAAATGTTTGTATAGATTCCTATAATCACATGTATGGATTTCACGTGAAGCTGTCGAAGAAGACACGCAACCTGTAATGTCTCAGTTTACGTGCTCAAGTTACCACATGAGTTGTGTCACCCGAACAGGTAATCCGAGAAAGGCCTACACATGATTAAGGTTACAGGAAGCGGCCAAAAGTGCAACATTGTGCACATTTCTCTGCCTCCAGACACAGACATGATGCAACAATGACACTTCGCAGTTGGGCCGAAGAAGAAGGGAAAAATCGAGGCAAAACGGAAGTAATTTTGCCGCAGACAAAGGGGCAATGGGAAAATTGAGACTCCGGGGCCAGGCGACAGATTCATTGATGAACACACGTTTATCCTCCCCCTTCCCGCATGTGAAATGAGTTATGTATCTACATGATACGTGTATGTGGGCCATTCTGGGTTACTCCGGCTTACTAGGAAGCAGCCGAGACCCACTCTCGCTTCCCAATTGAAACATCATCGACAGCTGCCGGAGGTGAGTCCTTTATTGAGGCCTAAATGCTATAGAGTCCTGCAGGGAGATGCCAAAGACTTTCATCCGATAAAGAAAGTAATAGTAATCGTACATTTCGGGCGGATAGGCCACACGGAAGGCTATGGCGCTCGGGGATATGGGAATGGTTTTCTGAAATTGAGTTTGGGTAAATTACATAAATATTCCTTCTTTAATGGAGACTGTGCGTTACCTCTGGGACTTTGTGGTAGGTCAACTTATGGAGCCAGCTTATGTAATCGTAGCCATCCAAGAACTGGTGATCCATAGGGAGGGGTATGAAAGTCTCGTGTCCAAACTCATCGCGACTGTCCACAGAGGTCACATTCACATGGCTGAGACACCGATTTACCTCCAGACCTTCGGTAAATCCCTCCAGGTGAAGGCAGTGCTTGTTGCCCGGTTCCTGGGATGCCATCGTATAGCGTCTTAGGGCCTCATGACTGATCACATAGCCGCTTTGGGAATAGACAAAGACCTGGGAAAATAATATATTTCAATATTTAATATTATAAATAATTTCTCTAATTAATACTCTCCGAAACTCACCTCATGTGTATAAATATTCTCGAGTTCGTAGCCAAAGTAGATCGGTTCGCTTGGCAGATACTTCTTTCGGTCTATCATATACCGGAGATTCTCTAGAACAACAAAGCTGTGGGTTGGAAAATACGTAAATTGTTTGCTTTTTCTTGGCAATAATTCTCATTCTTCATTCACGTCGCAAAATCGTGCATATCAATAAAAACCATCTCTGATCCGCTGTGCATACAAACGCCCCATGCAAATATGTACAAATGTTATATAGCCAAACTCGATGGTGTGGGTCTGGCAATATTCGAAAAGAAAAAAAAACGAGTACGGCGAATGGCAAACACAATTGCCATTTAGAAAAACCATGTCAACAACATGGCAAGATCCGTTTTTGAATGAATCGTGGACACGCCAAGCAAACAAAGTCCAAGTTCAAGCCGCAAATGAGCGAGGCAAACAGAGCTGGCTAAAATCGAAAAAAAATAAAAATAAAAACAAAAATAAAACAAAACAAAGTGGGGAAGAACATAAACATTTCGGGTTGATTATTTGCCGAACCAAGACACCAGTAATTGTGGATAATGTCGATGCGGTGAGGTGTTATATAGCACTTGGCGTGTATGCATATATGTAGTTTAGGAGGTATAAATGTGAAGAGTCCCATAATTGTTTCCAGATTATAATATTTAATATGATAAATAAAGATTCTCCTTGAGCACTTGTCCCATAAATCGCTAAACTTTAGTGATAATTACTAAAGACATAAAGTTTTAATTACCGCCAAGTCAAGTTATCAAGTCATTTTAAAGTCGATTAAGCGGAGAATAAATATTCCGATTTGAATTCAATCGATTTTGTAATATTCTATGGCTGTGGCTGGTGTTGACAACACACTCAATAAATCCCAATTATGTATGACGGCATAAATTAGGGAAAACTATTTCCATTGACAGCCATCCGGCACACTTAATTGACCCCAAGACACGCACTTTTTCCCGATAATGCTTCTCTAATCAATAACATTTACGATGAGGTCGAAGAGGAAATTCCGACACTAATATAGCGATTTATATATTAATTGAATTGCAGTTTTCGAAGTGCGCAGAAATCAAAACAAATTGATAAGTGATTATATGAGCAAAATCGATGAATGTCAGCGGGACAGAGTGACCCATATTTGAAGGACCCTGATTGATGCCTGTCTATAAATGTCTAATATATAGTTGTTATTTTCCTATTTATTTTTAGTCGGCTTAGTTTTCTTTCGTATGCTGGGGAAATTAATGAGGAATCTATTGGGATAGGGTTGGGCTCGAAATTCATTTGTCAAGTTATCAGCATAATCTAATACAAACTATGCTAATGGACGGTCGCACCGTGAATGGGAATCCATGGGAACATTTTTCCTTCCATCTCTGAGCTGAAATTTGTACCAATTATGACGGAGAACCTCCCCGGAGAGCAATCAAGCGACATATACACAGAGGGTGGGGAAGTGCATTGTGTTCTCCGTACAAAAGACAGATAACCGGCCGCCGCCTGTAGATACTCGCACTTCCTTGCCGCATTTTTCACCGATAAAGGAAACTCTCCGTGAGCCAAAACCACAAAAGGAAGCCCCAGAAAAATCGAACGATAATGCGAAGAATAGAACGGAACCGACTGGGAACGGAAAGGGAACCCTAAACAAGAACGGGAACATCTGACAAACACCAACTCGGAGCCCAAGATCCCAGACCAAGCCCAAACTCAACTCGAGCACAAACAAATACTGCCGAAGGCTGACTGATAACTTTATCAATGAAAGAAGTCAAAATATGTTGAGTGAAGCGGCCACCGAACCCGGTGCTCGTAAAAATAAACAACACGAGTGAATAAGAGTGCACAGTAAAAAAATTAATGGGATTTGATGTGCGTCACAAGAATCAGAAAAAAAAAAGTATAATCCATATCTTCAATCTTTAACAAAAATAAATAAAGTCTACAATAGCCAAAGATCCCGTATTCCTTGAAAAACAAACTAAGAAATTCAAGCCGAGAAAAACATTAAACAAATTATAATCAAAACTATAATTAATTATTATCAGAAATATGCTCGAAAGTATTTTAAATATATCAAATATATCTGAAAAAATCCATAATTCGAATTATTAATTTTGAGTTAAATAAAAATTGTAGGAACCATTTTACTATTTTATCTCAGTGTCACAGCCAGAATCGAATGCTTAAAATATCATAACAATATGTAGGCGATAAAGGCGACATGACAAAGAGCGCATCGGCAATTTATGGCTGCGTTGAGCAATTCAAATGAAGTTATGATCCGGGGACGGATGGGAATCGATCGGGAGTCTTGGTCTCACCTTGAGGGCTCCACGCGTAGGAACCAGTCCACTTGGTCGCCGTAAAACAGGAAGGCGTGCATCAGGCCGCGGTGCACCAGAGTCCAGTTCTCCGTGGCGTTTATCACGGGCACATAGGGCTCCAGTTCGCCATCGATGTCGCCGCTCACGAAGAGCAGGACATTGCAGTGCTTGCCCCAAGTGCGTTTCACATACCTTGCGGTGTCGGGATCCCCATAATCATAGGGTATCATGCAGAGTATCCTAATCTCATGGTACAGGGGATCAATCTTTGATTTAATTCCCAATTTCCCCGAGCTCCTTTCGACGGCGCTAATATTGAAGTACAGAGTGATCCCCAGAAACAATATTAAGCCCAAGAACAGCCCATAGTAGACACGTCTCTGCGAAGTCATAGCTTTCAACTGAACTCAACCGAACCGAAATTAATTACAGACCACAAGAAGTGGGAATATTCAATTTTAGATAAGACATTTATCAGCCTGCGACTATTCACCTGCCGATAGTTGGACTCCGAGGAGTTAACCCTCTCCGTTTATTGGGGGTTCGATGCGCACTCAAGCTTGGTAAGTTGCCAGCACGCGGAAGCAACCGTTTTAACCGGCTTTTGTTCATGGTTAAGCGATTTTTCAGTGGGATTAGGAAGCTGAATTCTCTGACTAGTTAGTTCCTGTAATTAAACACTGAATCGGTTCTTTTTTTTCTGCGCTAAAAGTAATCTTGATTCTGCGGTCGTCGGCTTAAGTGCATCGAACAAAGCCAAATTGGTGAACGCTTTGACGACTTTTATTAGTTAATTAAAATATTTGTTTAGCCGGCCGAGTGTTAACCCGATTCGTTGTGCAAATTAAGGGTAATTACACGATTGGTTAGCCGCCGAGAGCAGATTATTGATAAGATTACCCTGCTCTGATTGCATTTTAGTAATCCAATCAGTTGTCGTCCCAATGATTAGCTAATGCACGCATCATTCGAACAATCAAATAATTTGGCACCACTACTTTAAAGCACATTTATACACATTATTGGTTTATTGTTTGGCTGGTACGCAGTGGTGCCCACAGACCTAACTCATACATCAGGAAATTTGGCTACCCGTGCCTCCAAATTATAATTTCGAGGCTAAAAATAGTATTTTTAGCTATTTAACTATTTTTTGTTTAGAGCTTTACGCTACATTAATATATTGAGTTTTTATTTTATTTGTGAAATATTAAAATATTTTTATTTCTTATATCGAACACTTTGTTTTATTTCTTACTCACACTACATATATGTGAGGCACTCTTAAGGTTAAAGAAATCAGCTGTAACAATTATTTTTTTCTCTGCACACCTTCAATCCCATTCCCATTCCGAGTCCCAAATCCAATCCGATCCCCCACCGCTGCACTTTGATGTTCCTGTGATGGCAGCGCCCAAGATAGGAACAGTTAGCGCTGGAGCGCAGTTAACTCGTTCGGTCGTAGTTTTCCCGCTGGGGTTTTATGAGCCGGGCTCACGTCGGCAGTACGACTATCTTGCAGCATTCCCATAACTTTGAATCATACAACTTTTATTTGCATTTTTATTTGTTTTCCTTCAGCTTCTCGGAACGCTCCAACTTTTGTATATATTTTTATGAAGATAGAATTTAATTTTGATTTCGTTTTGCTTTGGCTTTTCCTTTTGTTTGGCAACGCAATCGAGGTAAATACTTGGCTCGAATTTAGCATATAAGTCGAACCCAGCTGCACTTGAGATTGTTGTTATATATTTTGCTGAATTTTAAGATTTTACTACGGAGAACGTTTTGTCAGTCACTAATTCGCATTCCATGCTTGACCTAATCTTAAATTGCCTTTTCATGCGGCCTCGTAGCCTCTCGTAGCCAAGCCCAAAATCAATTTATTGTTATTCTTTATTGAATTCCAATCACAAAATTCTTTCAATTTTCCTTAACGAATAACGAAAATTGAATTTTTTCGGATAGGTAGTGCGCGGCATGTGCTGTGGGCAACAACAAGGTATGAAAACACAGCCTCCGAACTTATATCTTTCCCTGGTTTGCCGCTAACCAGGCGCTCAGAGCTCCGATAAAGATAATTTATCTAAAAAAGCTTTTAATTTGTCGCTATCTCGGGGCCGGTGCAGAGCTTTTACTACACTCTACTATAACTACATATATGGAAAACACTTTTTGAGCAAATATTTTCACAAGCGCCGCATTCTCGCTTGCCATTTACAAAGGCAAACACATCAAATTGCAAAATCCTCGCCTTGGCAGAGGCTGCTGCTTTTTTATTTATCGCCTTTGTGTGTTTGCCTGCATTCTTTATTTATTTTCAGTGCTGTTTTCAAACCTTTCATTCACCTTTGAGTCAAGTAAATAACGCAGCCTCAGTTGGCAATGTTTGCGCCAAGTCTAAAGGGAATTTAACGCATGACATTTAGCAAAAAAGCTCCGAAACTGACACGGCAGGTAAACAGATTTGAGGCATTGTGTGACTTTTTATAAGAATCTCGGCAAAGCATAAATAAACAGTTCGCGGAGAGCCAACGAAAAACGAAACTGGATGGCCATAATCCATGGTAATCATCCTTGAAGAGTTAAAAAATTGTAAATAAATTTTAGGTCAGCAGGCTTAACTGAATGCTTAAATATTGGCTCAGCGCTATTTACACAGTCGTTGTAGTTTTTCCATTATTATTTGCTTTGTTTTTTATATTTATTTTCCTCGAGGCTGAAATCAATTTAAATATTATGGCTTGTTTGTGCAATATATATTTTTTTTACAACGCGCCTGGTTTGCCCAAACAGCGGTGACCCCATAAAAATATTTATAGAAATGGGCAAATGTTCACATTTGGTGACCGTTCGACGACCGTTGGGCGGCGTTGCGGGCTTGCCAATTTTTAATTTAGCCTTTGTTTTGGTTTTGGTTTCGGTTTTAGCCGCCTGCACAAAAAGTGGGTCAAATGTTGCGTATGACGCTGCGCTGCCTTTGAGCCGGCGGCTGTTGGCCAACCGGTTTCGCTTTCAAACATCGGCGGCGTTTCGTCTGAATATTCGAGTATCCGAGTATCTTCCAGATACAGCTCCAACTTCGACTTGGACTCCAGTTTGAGCCACGATTTTGGCGCTTAATTGAAAATTCATTCAGCCAAGCCAGCGTGTTGCGAGCGACCGTAAACGTGGGCTAATGTGCATTTTATTAATAAATTGTCCGCTTCATTAGCTCGGGGTTAGGCCTTCTGCCCCGGCAACCTGCAACTTTCACCGATGGATATGCAGATGCAGATGCATCAGCATCAGCATCCGACGGATGGGCTTTTAATAAATTGCCCTTTGGTTGCTTTCTCGGAGTCCAACTGCGATTTGCATTTCGAGCTAATTATGTTGTTTATGTTGTATAATATTTTGATGTGCGGAGTGCGCGATCTACACATGTTTTCGTGGCAGAGCAGAGCCGTTAAAGCCGGCAATGCAAATGCTAATGGAAATAAAAATGCAAATAAAAGTCCCAATGAAAATAAAAATAAAAATGTATATGCTGTGGAGCCGCCAAGGTGAAAGCATAAACAAATGGGAATCATTGGCGAGCCTGCCACTGGCAATTTTCTTTTATAAGCGATCGGGGCTTTAACCCATTACACCAGGTAATTAGCCTGCGTAACATAAAAGCCAATACTAAAACTCATTAGCAGCCATTTCAAGTGTGCACTGGAATTATTTGTTTTGTATGCCGTAATGGCAGTGATGAAATTATATGGCGCTCCTGTAATACGTTAATACACGGCGAGAAGCGTTCTTGAGATGCTTTGATCTAGATAATAAATTATACTATCTGGTGCTATTTATAACGAAATTTATTGATTATAAATTGGGTGTTAAGATACGCGTGCTTGCATATATTAAAATATTTATTAGGGAATTCTAATGGTATACGCCTCTCTGAGTATATAATTTTATAGTTATAAGATGCTTGTATTTGTATTTATTTTATTGGGTTTATTTTACAACTTTTACAGATATATTTCCATAAATTTTGCTATTAAAACTAAGCTTTTATTAAGCTAAATTATTTACTTATTATTTATTGAAGCTAGTAAACTTCACATTGTCTTGATTTATGGGGCATTAATTATTCCGCCAAACTATTTTTGGGCCAACGATTTTGTATAAATGAATTAATTAAATTTTATCGGGGTTAATAAACATATTAAATATGCATGCAAAAGAATAGTTTTATTTTAGGAAAACTACGCATTATTTAATAAAACTTCCAAATAGATTTCTCAAGCTGTGTTTCCCTCAGCTTACTTTATAGAATGGATCGTAATATAGAATGGTTCTGCTAACTGAGAGAGCCAACACTCTTAGTTTTCTTTGCTGGGCAGGGCTTTCGATATGGAAGTGGAACGTGAGGGGACTACCGGAGCCAGTGACCACGCGCTCGTCGGAATTTTTTGGCATTGTTTTTGCCGTGCCGTCCAGAATCGCCTAATGAACCGATTTGCACACATTGTGGCGAACTGGCAAACTGGCTAACTGGCAAACTGGCAAACCGACAAATCGGTGGGCGTATTTTGGCCAAGCTTTCACAGCTCGTGGAGAGTCGGGCCTCAGCCTGTGGATAAAATCCATAGATCATTCGGGCGCTTGGGAAAGCGAGAATTTGTTAAATATTTATAGATTCCAGACATGAGGCTAAGTTAGTTGGGCGTCGCATCGGGGAATATGTCATAAACTGTCAAATAAACTAAAAGCGATCGTAAATCACAGCTGCATTTACAATTAATAATTATTGTTTTGCATAAGCGGCTTACAGGTGAGCGAGGCGCACTGTTCCCACCAATATGCTAATGGCCTGGCCGACGCCGCCCCAAGAGGTTATTCCCCGGAACTTCGACTAATATGTGTGTGTATATCTGCACCCATTTCACACTTCCCCGGCCACGGCCACGGATCACCCATCTCCGATCGCCGGGGAGTGATTACCCCTCTAAAGAACGGCGATCGTGAGATAAATAACTTTTATTGCGGTCGCATAAATGCAATTTATTCGCACTCTCCCATGTGGATTTCTAGTTAGTTGTCGGTGATTTGTTTACCCATTCAAATGGTAATAACAATAATAACGAAGCACGGAAACGGCAACTGCAACTGCAACCGGCAATCTATAAATACATGCAGCCAAGCCGATGATAATACATTATTATTGTGATAAAATAAAAAGTCACATGGCGGCAAAGAGCGACAAATCCATTGCAATGCCATATATAAATTTCCATAGAACTCATTGCATTCGCCGATGTCGATGTGGGCTGCAGCGATAGCGCTACGATAATAACTTAGTGGCAGCCGTTTGTTCAGGTTAATCAGGCGCTATCTCAGCTCGGATGGAATGCGAGAGAAAAGGTTTGCAAGCGAAAAGATAGAGCAACTCTGGGATGTCGAGACCTACCGCAATCCGTATTGCCTTCGGACGGGGACGACACGTTTTCCGGCACGGGTAGTCACGTCCAGCGCTGCTAGGAAGAGCGTGTTCGAGATCATTTATTATGTCTATTGTCTTCCAATCCCAATCCGAGAAGCGAGGGCGATTTGCATACCTCTACATGGATTCGCTGGCTTATCATGGCGGAATTACAATTGCACAAATGTGCATTGTGCACAGTGGGTCTCGGTGGCAATTGGCAATTGGCAATTGGCAATAGAATAAGCTATCACGTCCTCGGCTCAATGTCAAATCGAACTGTCTCTATCTGTCCATCCATCTATCTGCATCTATCTAGCTATCTATCCAGCCACGGCAACTATCTCAATCCGTCGGATTGCTGTGCCAAGCTGGGGGGCTATTTGTAAAGCTCAACAAGAAACAGGGGGAAGTCCCGTGGCAAAAGGATTTGTATGCCAGCTGCTGGTGGCGTCAATCAAATCACTCGCTGCAGCATCAATGAATCAATTTGAATGCCAACTGATTGATGGCAAAATAATAATCAATGCAAGTGCGACAGATGGAGCGAGTCACAGAGACAGCAGGAGAGAGATGCGGTTAAAGACTTGATGTAGATTGTTAAATTCATGTATAATTTATTAATAATTAGTTTGTGGCCTACTTAACCCTAATAACAATATCCATAAATTGGTGTTACATTAAGTACATTCTGTCGTCGGTTTAGTAACGTCTTTTGATAATCACAGCGCTTAGTTTAGTTACGTAAAGTACTATATATAATGTGCCGATGCAGATGCATCTCTCCAGCATGAACGAAAATATCACAGTTGGGCTCGGGTATCCGTGAGATGGCTTCACCGCTTCACCGCTTCACCGCTTGACATCGTCTTTCACCTGGCCGTCTTTCGACTTGGGCTTCTTCTTCTCGTCGACGCTTTTGTAGGAGCTGCCGAATACCTCCGCATAACTGGGCACAATTGGCATCATCACAAAGTTCGGCTTAATCTCGCACGTGGGCGAGGCGGCTGTTGGTGTGGCTGGAGTTGCGAGGGTTGCTGATGTTTCAGTTCCTGGTGTTGCTGGTAGCAGAGGCATTGTGGCCTCACAGAGCTGAAGAGGTGTTTGCTGGGTCACCAAACCCTCAGCTGTTGTGGGAGTCTGAGGAGGCAACTCCTGGATGCTGCTCCTTTCCTGCTTATTGAACACATTGAACACACTCGGATAGACAATCAGGCATGATGACTGCGGCGACTTTTGCAGCAGCTCCAGCGCCGCCTCGTAGCTGGGCAGTCCAGATACCAGAGTGTACTCGGGCACCGGATCCTCGGCCTCCGGATGCAGCTTCAACGCCTCTATGTCCACAATGGTGCACTGCGTCGAGCCATTTGCATTGTTGCGATCTGCAAGAACAAAGAACAGTAATTGTTTATTAGTAACTTGCGCTTAGAGATGGAAATGGAAGCGGAGATTAATGGAGACCTCGACCTAGTTGCAATTGTATTTTCTGTTCGCATTTGTTTTCCCCTTACTGGCTGCTCTTTCAGTGTCATTAACTAGCTGAAATATTTTCTCTGGCGTTATTGCCTTGGCACCACTTTCGAATTTCACTTTTCGCATTTATTTTTTGGCCGCTGACAATGTGCTAATTTCTTCAAGGTTTTTCGCTACTCACAAATTACAGACAGATTTAGAGTTCGTTCTTGAACTTCTGAACTGAACAATACATTAGTTTTACGACCGCGGCAAGTGGAGGATATATAAATGAGATTCTTGCCTTCGACTAGACCTGATTGAGTGAGTCATTAGATAATGATGACGGAGTTGAAGAGGCAGTTAAAACGCCATAAGACGCATAAAAAGATTTCCACTTCTAATGGAGTATTTCCTAGACGGAATCGTGCTTCCAGATCTGGCTGTTAACCTAATTTCTGAGTAGGTCTTCTATCAAAACAATGGAATTTTTGCCTATATGTACGGCTGTTGATATTATTTTTGGCTAATCAGACCCGCACTCGATAAGATTCCAATCTCAATTAGCCCGCTTTTGTGGGGGGGCCTAAATGCGGAATACTTACAATTGCGTTTCCAGGTTCGGAACTGGTGGTACAGGAAGCAGGAGCAGATGCAGAACACCATCGAGATGAGGATCAGGGTGAAGACGATGCCGATCCACACCTCGTTCATGAACTTGTCGTACTCCAGCTGCTGCTGCAGCTGGTCCACACTGCTGCTGTCCAGCACCACTCGGTTGGCCAGATCGAAGTCCATGATCTCGTCCGCGCTGTCGGAGAGGCCGGAGCTGGAGTTCCTGGCGGGCAGGTGATGCTTCAGCTGGATGGAGCTGAGGATCTGGGCGCCGATCTGCTTGAGGAAGTCGCTGTTGGCCAGCGCGTCCAGCGTGCTGATCGTGGGCGTGGAGGAGGCGGCGGCGGCGACCTCTGCAACGGGGGAACTGCGTCCGCTGGTGAGGATCTGTTGGGCGGCGGCGCCGGCGTAGTGGTCGAAATGCAGGTCGTGCGACAGCTCGTAGTTCAGTGCGCGCGGCAGGCCCTCCATGGCTTACTTTTATATATGTCGCTCTCGTAAGATATCTATCTGCAGCTGTATCTGTGTCGGCACACTTTCACTGTATCTTGCGGATCGTTCTTAATCTCGTTTTCTGTTTCTTTCTATCTTCTCGGAGCACTCACACGTCCAGCTAGCTCTAAGTCCACAAACAAACTGATTTTGAGCGTGCGCTGCGTTCCAGCGTGATCCGGCGATCCGGCGATCAGCCCCGAGCAGCATTGCCAGCTCAACTCCGTTCCACTCAAGAGAGAGGGGAGAGAGAGAGAGCGATCGGGAGAGAGCTCAGGTCTACCTGGCCGAGACCGAGATCACTCCTCTCCCGCTGCTGCTCTTTTCCCGCTCCGTTACGCACCGGCGAGAACGTTCTCTCGCCGTGAAACGATCTTGTAATTCTCCGGAGCGTATCTTTTGTGCTCCCACAGACAATGCCTCGAATTATGGTACCATAATTGGCGTTACAAAGCGGCGCACATGTTGCTCAAGGAAGCGAGCGAGGGACGTGGAAATGGTAAGGGAGGATCGCTGGAACAGAGAGAACTAAGGAGCATCGATCTTCATTTCTCTGCCAGGCCCTTTCTTCTCCTGCTTCTCCTCTTCTTCTTCTCATTCTCCTTCTTCGATTACGGATCGGTCTGCGAGCCGAGCAAATGACATATCTCCAGTTGCTTGCACTCACAGAAAAGGGAAAACTATAGGAAATAAGAAAATTCAAGGACTGGAAACGGGCATAAGACAAGAGAGTTATTTTTATAAATTTATATTGTAAAAAAAGTATATAATTTAATGATGATTATATTACAAATTTTAGAAATAAGTGTTTATCAGTAATTTTTATAAGAATAAATAAAATATGAATGCCAATATGGTAAAATATCTTAAATAAATGCCTGGCATTAAAAATGTCTTAACAATAAAGGTGGTAATTATTTTTCCTAGTAGCTTGATATTTGTTAGGTTGCTTCTAAATATTCTTTTTTTTTAATTCCAGACCACTCTCTCTTCTCTGGGTGTACGTACACCACGGCTCTCCTTACTTCGCTTTGTTGTTTTGGGGGAAGAGAAATTATTGCTGTAGGATATAATGTGTTTGTGTGTTGCTCTTGCCCTGCTCGCGCCCGAAGGCCCCGAGACTCTTGTCTTGTTCTTCCTCGATTTCTTCTCATTTTATTTTTCCCTTTGGTCTGGTGGAGTTTTAAATTACAGCTACGTGCAGATATCTTATTTCGGGCAGCAATTTTGTGGGCGACGCGCTGATCACCTGGCTTTGGGTTGATCACTTTTTGGCGATAGCAGCAGGTAGGGTTAGGATCCCGAGCCCTGGGAATGGCATTGGTGGTGGTAGTGGATAAATGGGGACTGGCATTGGCACTGGCACTGCCAGAGAGGATCGAATAGATACAAGAGTTGTCCATTTATGGGATTAATGTGTGTGTAATTGGAGGATTATGGTGGAGGCGAAGGGAGACCGGGGATTATCCTTGCAATCAAAGAGGAGCGGAGCTGGGTATGACATAATCTTGGACAAAGATGAAGTTGCAAACGGGATTATTCCCTGAGAGGAATTTTGGATTTATTCGGCTCAGAACTGCTTCAAGAAAATTACAAGGAATAATAGAGATGAATACTTGGCACAGAATGAAGTTTTTATTATGGTTTATAAGACTTAATACATTATAGACTATGTATAAATAGTATTTGCTTCAATACAGACCCCTTGAGCTTCCAAAGAGTTTCCAAAATATCATCACACTAAGCCCCATTAATTCGCTGAGCCCCTTGGATAGTAAAGCAGTTGTAAGGCATTTCCTTGGTCCCACAACTGCCCAATAAATCAAGTAAATATTCTACAGGCACCCCCTAATAATTACCCATGACGAGAGCCCCTCGATAAAAATCACATAAATACAAGCACTCAAAACAAGCGGGATAAGATCAGCACCCGAAGATGGAGGAATATGGAGAAGAATTGCCTTTCAACGAGACAGCGTCCTAAGATGGATCTCGCTGCAATTCACAAAGGGTTGCCTGTAGTCGGATTCCGGATGAGCTCATTGGAGAGCGGCCACTAAATGAGCAATCCCTTATCGAGATGGGCTAATCTCGTCGAGGAAATGAATCAGCAGAGGCTGCTCCGCACACAAGAGACGAGATTAGCAAGATGCCGGATGATGACGTTCCTGCAGTTCACTCGGGGCGGGGACCTAGGCGGGTATTCTCTGGTTAACTGGTGGCTAACCCAAGACATTCTGCCAACCCATATGCCACATATCCTATCCCACCTCTACTTACTCCAGGTATGCGGTTCTTTTGCAATCAACTGTCAGGGACCGTGAGAAGAGACAATGGCAATTTAATTAAGCAGGCTAAGGCCTGAGCCCGAGCCCGCCTTGGGTTTTCTCAGGGTAGTTCGGTAGTTCCGCTGGGCTCTCTTCTCCATTGTGGTCTTGTCTTCGCGCCGCTTTCTTTTCCTTTCTTTGCACGTCGGCTTAGTTGACCGACTTGGGCCAAGTAGCTTTAATTTAAGACCCTAATGAGCCATTTAGGCATTCTGGGCTTTGTGTCTTCAATGCCGACTACTGTGTGTGTCTCTTCTGCCTCTGCCCCCCGAACAAAAGTTAAATTAATGAGTCCACGGCCAGTTGGAGTCTTTAGTCTTTGGTATTTGGTTTTTTAGTTTTTGGGGCCTCTTTTCCGAATGCGGGTGATGCTCTGATGCTGATAAAGCAGCTTAATTTTTCACTGACTCCCCGAGATCGTGGTCTCTTCTCCGGTGCTTTGCATAATGCAGCTACGGATTTTTACATAGTTTATTAATTTTTCAGATTTCGGCTTGGGCATTTCAGGCCCCACCGCTCCCTCGGCCGCTTGTCAACCGCTTCTGACACTAATAAATCGGCTTAAATTTGATCTTGAGCGGTGTATTTTTTGATTCCCGGCCCAGCTGAGGTCATTTTGTGTCCCGGGGGTTACTTATGTGTGCATTATTGATGATGCGGACTGACCTTAGCTAGAAGTCGGCCCCAAGAATCCACCAATCGAGCCCCTGAGTTATGCTCAGCCTTATGGGCAGGGATTTAAGTGGTCTGGCTTTAATTATATAGGAAATACTGGGTCGCGGAATTACTTTGGATCGAGACATTGTGACGTATCTACTCTGCTGTTATTTCTCCTTATTTTTTATGAGCATATTGCAAAGCAATTTTCTTAAATTGCTGTTAAACTACGTCAGCAGCATTTAATAAAATTTAATGAACTTTTTAATGTATACGTTTAAGTGGGAACAACATTGTCTTCAGTGGATTATCACTAGAATTATTCGTGACGTTGCTAACCTTGAAAACTATTCCTGATAAGAAACCTATTTAAAGCTTCCATTTATGCGTAGTATTTTGATTCCGAAAATATTTTAATAAAGAACTTGATTACTTGAGAAAGATCATTCAATTAGAAGATTGTTTTAGATAGAGATTGTCAGGAACTAAATTGTGAATTAATGATAAACCATGATTACCTATAATGAATGTCTAATTTAGTTAAGTAATCAAAGACCTAAGATTAATTTTGACAAGTCTTGGAATAATGAATGCGAGAGTTTCCTACTTCTCAATGAATTTAATTTTTAACTGGAATCATTTCTCAGTAGCAATCAAACTAGCAATTAGCATCTCGGCAGGACTCACTTAGCGTCTGGAAACGTAACCCCTTGTTATATGACACTCTTTCCTTACTTCCTTTTAGCTCTAATTGAGTTGTAAATTCAACCCTCGATTTTTGGCATACATCTAAATTCGAACTGATTTCCATATAATTACGGGACACACTGCTCCGCTCTAATTGAGTGATCAGGAGCAGCATGATGGACGCATCAGTCGCGCAGCTCGATTCCCTGAAAGCCAGGACCACGAGGCAGGAGTTCCAAAAAACCAAGAGTCACCCGCAGGCAGGGGCCATAAAGTCAGGACATCCTGCGGGGCAACTAGAAGCACTTGTCCTGCCCTCCACTCTGACTTTTTCTCACCCAGCCGGGGGCGCATTTCTGGATGTGTGTCCGTAGCTGTATCTGTATCTGTATGTGTATCTTTCCTTACGTTCTTTTTTCAAGCTCAGCAAGACGCAATGCAACCAACTGAGCTGTGACGGCGAAGGAGAGCCGGGAACTGGGAACGGGATGGCCAGGTAATTGCCGCAGTTGTCGGGGGGCAGCGATGCGAGGCATTTGTCACATGGACCGGAGCCGAGACGTGCCGCTGCCATGGGAAAGTCATCCAGCAGTTCCCTAATCTGTGATATAGGTCATGCAACCCTCAAGGTTCCGAGTAGGTTCCATCGCTCGCACTCCCGCTCCTAGACTCCGCATTGTCTCTACGGTCCCTTTGTGTCTCTCTCATGGATTCGTAGAAATTACGCGTGAGCATGCCAGCCATCCTTTTCATATTCCTAGGCTACGTTACGATGTCGGCAAAAGTAGCTCGGGCCCATTATGTTCTGCATCTGAAGACAACAAGTGCAGCGTTGAGTGCGCCTTTTATTCCAGGCACAATTAAAAACGCAGTTGTGCATGCAGTTTAGCTTGGCCAGCCTGTGCTCGAGGAGCAGGAGGAGTCGGAGGAGGAGGAGGCTTACCAAGTCGGATTCAAGCTTAGCCGGCTAAGTCTATGCCATGCCAGCTCCAACTCCAACTCCGACTGGTCGGCACCCACCCATTCAATGTCAATGAACCGCAGTTGTAATGTTTATACGCCCATCACAGTTACAGATACGGATACAGCTACAAGTACAGAGAGAAAAATATATCGGGATAGATTAAGGAAATTGTATATATTAGGAATTGTATCTTGGAGTATTTTCCCTGAATTTTCCCATATTAAAATACTTTTTATGGGTTCGCAGTATCTAATTTCATGTTTAGGTAAGGGCTTAAAACAGTGGTGCCCAAAGTCAGGGACTTGCAAATCAACAAATTTCTCTATCCGGCCTCTGCTGGCACACGCACAGTATGCACAAAAAGAAAAACATCGCATCAATGTGGACAATATTAACGTTTTGCTATAATAACTATTTCTGGAGTCAAAAAGTTAATTTTTTAGTCAAAGCTTTTCTATTTCTTACTTACAGAATTGCGACTCAAACATTTAAAAATATTTCCTTAGTTAAAATTACTTTTTTGAGTTCACAGTATTTAATATTAATGTTAAAAGTAGCTTTCTCTTATCTGTTTTTTTAATGCCTAGAAAAGTCACAGCATTTTCTCTCTATGCAGCTGTAGATAGAGATACAAACACTGGGGGACGAAGCACTCCAAAGTTGTCCACCTTCCGACGCTGTCGTTGCTTGGATTTTTACTTTATTTGTTTATGGTTTTGCCGTCTGATTATCTTGGGCGCGTTTTAGCCTCAAGTTCGTTGCGCTTGGCCAGACTTCTCTCTCCCCGAGCACCCGAGCTCATAGCTCCCAGTTCCTGAGCTACGAGCTCCTCCCAGTCCAAACTGGCAAACCATGTAGTACTTATGATGTTATTCCATTTTATTGTCGTCGTCTTCGAGGGAACCTTTCCCCATCAGCGGCTGTCAAAGTTTTTTGGTTTTTTGTTGGTTTATCGCTTCAAAGGTTTTCTATATAACAATTGATTGAACATTATTAGCACTCAAGCATAAATTTGTTCGACATTCTCGACAGAGTTAACTGGCTGTATGGGGCTTCAAAGTTCGTAGTCCATTTTGGGTGGGGGAAACCCTTTAGGAAACAGATGTAGATGGTTAGATAGATTCAACACGAAGATACTTTTATGACCCATTTAGGCTTATACCAGATAATGGAAACGTAAACAAATCTAGTTGTAAAGTATATGTAATTAAACAGGATCTAACTAATTTGCAAACCGCAAAATAACAACGCAGATGATTAGGTTAAATTAGAATACGCTGGAATTAATACTATAAGTTGTGTATATATCAAGTAAATATAAATATCTTAAAAGTAAACACCGTATATAATCAGTTAAATCCATAATTTAATCAGTTACACCTGCAAATCAAACCCACATTTAAGCCCAATGAGCGAAACCAGTCTGTAACGCATTTCAAGCCACTTTTATTGACTCATTTAAAGCTTAATTTGCTACTGTAACTAATGGAATTTTTAGCCTTTTTTCTCAGTTAGTTCTCGGTAAAAGCGGAATGTGGTAATTTCTGTTTAATATGCCCTGATCGCCTTTATTAATTATCCCATGAGATTTATCGATCGCTTACGTTGACAGCAACAAGTTGTTGCCGCCCGAGATCTGTGATTAATTCAGAGTAGCGCTCACGTTGAGGAAATAATCACACCATGTAAGACCATGTTAATCACTAGATCGCCTCAGATATCAGGTTCTAGATCTGTGATCATGCAAATTATGGGGGAGTTAAGCGGCATCTATAACTTTACAGCAAATTGCGTACTTGTACTCGACGTAATCGAACAATATGGTGCAATCTTTCATAGCCGAACCGGCGTTAATAAAATCCTAATGAATCCATTGCAGTTTCTGGCCAGTCATTGAACCCGCTTGGGGGAATCCGGTTTTCCCGGCAAGTTTCGCACGTGTAAAAGATTTAATTGTATTAACATACCGAACTTGTGCCATAAAAGGCCGAGATCATCAATTTGTGGGCTTTTATTGAAGACAGACAGCTGCCGGCCACAGTGTGGGATCTCTTAATAGACTCGTCGGCGACCCACAGACCTTTAACATCGATTTTCCGTCGACGGGGGAGACTTATCAATTAACCTTAATTTCGCACTCGGCGCCCAGCCGATTTTCTCTTCCGATTTCCACTTAAGCCTTCATTCTCCGACTCTCTGATTCTCCGATTCTACTGACCCCAATTGGTTTCGTCAGACCCTCCTCCGAATCGATCAATAAACAAATTTTTTATTATTGATTATCGTGTCGTGGTCATGCTGGCAACTCCCAAGGTGTTGGGAAACTTTGGGGCTTTCTTGTCCCTTATCGGGACCCCCTTATCAAATGATATGCAAGGTGCTCGCGGGGATTGATGGGCTTGGGCAATTCATCAATGCACTCACTCTGTTTTCGGGATCCCCTACTTATTTTCTGGGGCCTGTAGCCCTTGTCATTATTGACATTACAAATGTTATTGATTGTCTGGGCTTCTTTTCGGTTTTCATTTGCGGCTCACGAAATCGAAAGTACATGTTAATTATTTCCACACACCGGCAACAGTCACCTGCATTCACGGGGGACCTCCGATCGATGTCCACTGATAAGCGCATTACTTTCGAGTGTCGCCGGGAGAAACAAAAACATTTTCCCTGCCCCACCGCTTTTCGTGTCAATCAGGCCCTGAAAAAGAGTTCAGTTTCCAATTTTTCTCGTGTTGACAATTCTTTTTTCCCCTCTTTATATTTTTTTTAGCCTCGTCAACGTTGCATGCAAACAAGATGGGAAATTTTTGGGGAAGGAGGTCTGGAGGAGGATGGAGGAGTTCCTCGACCGGCGACAGTAGCATTACAAAGCATTTGATTTTCGGCCCTGTCGGCTTAGCAATTCTTGGAAGTGTCACTCTCGGTGCATTGTTTTCTCCTTTTTTTTTCTTCCTATTTTGGCGCTTTTTAGACTCACTTTTTCTCCGCTTTTCGCTTGGCGGCAATATATCGGTTATTGGGGCGCTTGAAAGGGGACTTGAATGGTTTGTTAGCTTGTCAATGGCAGCTGAGTGATGTGGCCAAAAGGATCCAACAATCGGGCTGAGTGCAGCGGCCTTAATGAATGGAGTGAAAGTCAATTTCCCGAATATACAATGGCTAAAGATTTTGTGAATGGATTTAAATGAGTGCAGAATGGATACTTGGATTGCTGGGAAACAAAAAATAGTATTTAGAGCTTAATTAAGGCAATATAAAAATAAATAAGGTCTAGCATTTATTCTTTATTTTATTTAAAGTACTTTAAAGTTATAATTAAGTTTTTTAATCTCTCATAGTTAACTTCTCATACTTAAACGCCACATTGTTATGCTCAAATTAAGTTGCACATTTCCATATGCTCCTCTTATTAAATGCTCTCCCCGTTTAGTTAACGTTAAAAGCAATTAAGATAAGATAATCTCCCATCATTCCGCACTATTTGCATTCGTAATGGGATTTTGCACACCCCGCCTAACCGCTTTTCACCCTCTCCCCTTTTCTGCCACTTTTCACACGCTCATCTGCGAATGTTCCAATTAGACACCTTTACTATAAAATGCATACTGTACAGGTATATGTATAGCCGGGAGTCGCGTCTCACACCCACGTTAAAAATTAATTGCAAGCTACCTTTTACACGCGCACCTGACGGAAATTTATACACGGATTGCCGCTGGCGCTTTTCGCTCCCAACTAAAACCGAAACTGAAGCGAAGACTGGGTTGCGCTTAGTTAAAGTCCAATCTGCAACAATTCAATTAAGCCAATAACTAAGCCAATTTGTAATGCGCTTCAGCTTTTCAGCTACAGCTACGAATTGCGATCACGACGCTGTGGCACTGCGGGAAAGGAATTTCAACAATATTTTTCAATAAATTTAATTTGTAAGAGTAGAATTAGGAAAAGCCTAATTTAAATATTTTAATTATCTTTGGGAGATACAAGCCAAACTCAGAAAGTATCCCACAAGAAAACCCAATTTAATTCTCTTAAAATTCATTTATAAATGCAAAACTCTTATATATTTTTATCAGTGCTCTGATGATGATGAGGGAAATTCACGACTTGGTCGCAAGGAAATGGAAAAGGCCAAAGACAAAGCCTGCCTGCCCAGGCGGCGGGTCCAAATCCAATTAAACTAGTGACAACGACACTGCATCCACTAAAAAGGGCAAGCAGGGAGCGGTTTTCGGGGGACTTGGGGGCGGTGGGAACTGCGAGCTGGCATAAAAATTGAATAAAGCGCAATTTCAGCTGGACGACGGCGGAGCAATGTGGCCATGTTGCTGCCACCTGCTGCCTGCCATGTCTGCTTTACATTTGCAACAAAAAAGTACATACAACCAACCAAGAACCCGACTTCAAAGCAATTGCGACATAATTAAGTTGACAACAACAGATACAACAACAAGAACAAAATAATAAAACAGCAACAACAGCACTGGCAATGGCCAGAGAGTAAGAGCAACAGTGGCAGCGACACCAGCGAGCGATTGACACCACTGACCCAGTTACGTGGCTCGGTAAAAACGGCTAAAGAAAAACTGCGAAAAACTGGACGAACTGTGAATGCACAGGCTGCACTGTGAGGAAATGTGCAACATATTCCGTAATAACTGGATCTTTAACAGCTTTATGGACTGATTCCTAAAGCTCTTAACATGATTAAAGCTAATAATCATTATCATATGATGCATTACATGAATATTTTATTTAAATAAATTCTTTATTTTAATTTTCTTTAGTGTAGTTCTGGGCCTGGTTAAGAGCCAGCCGCGTGACGTCGTCGCAGCCGTTGTTTAAAATTGAAAATTAAAATTGTTAGACAGCGTGTCGCGCTGTCGCCTGTCAGTGGCATTTGTTTGAAGCGAATACCCTGCGGTGATATACACTCCACCGAAACGGACGGGAAGTGACTTTGACATGGTCTTTGACCAAAGGATCGGGCCAATTGGGAGCTGGGAGCTATGGGGGCAGTATAGTAGCAGTATGGGTGCTATAAAAGTCGGACTGAGTCGGGATTAGCTCAACAGTTTGATGGGGCTGAGAAAGTAAAATAACAAGGAAAGTCAGCGAAGAGGAATTGCTCAAAGATAGTTGGGAGAGGGCTTAGAGGTAATCTTGAGTCAATAAGTGGCTTAAAGGGGTAATAAACCGGCTCCAGACAGATTTTTCTTTTAAGAATATTAAAGGAACATTAAATACGGGGAGTATATTAAATGACATTGCATTTTGTGTTATGAATTTTTTTAAATTAAATTTGTCCTTAAAATATAAAGAAAATATCCTGAATTTATGTCGCATTGCCTTCTGTCTTCATTGCCAAATTTTTTGCAGCGCCTCGACGAGTTCAGCAGACCCAAACTAAACACTTAAGCCACACACTCTTTTATTTGGTGGCACTTTTAACGGGTTTCCACCAGCTGGCCGACTGGCTTGTCTGCATGGCTATATGCAGGGAGCTGGGAGCTGGGAGTTGGTAGTTGCCTGTCTGGCTCTGAGCCTGGTTTTTATTTTCGGTCGGCTTTCGGCGTTCGCCACCCGCAAGACTCCCCCTTGGCCATTGTCACCGGCTCGGCTCTATGGCAACGTCAGACGGCGCTTTTAATGTTTGCTCAGCGCCAACGACAAAATCCAATTAAAGAAATTATGTTTACATATAAAAATTTATAAAAAAAAAAAAGGAAACGAAACCTGCTAACATTTGTGGCAAATTGTTATTAAAAAGCTTAGCAAACAAACTGTTAGACAGACACTTGAAACATTCACGCCTCAACCGCAACGCCAGAGGTTTAGTTTTCTCTTAATTTTTCCTTTTATTTTGAGAGCCAAGTGGCTTGCCAAGGACCTGCTGACTATTTCCTTCGAGGAGAGTAGGGACTGCATGCGAGTAATTCCGCAATCCACACATGCTTCAGCCGAGAGATTCCTGGCATAATTCCTACGAAAACAAGCAACAACAAGGGATACACTTATTCTGAGAGATATCAGATACTATTTAGTGGCCATTGGCATCATATTGTATAAGAAGGAAGCGGGAGGCGGTTGCCGGGGAGCGATCCTTTATGAAAACAAATTGCTCGAATTTCGGGGCACTCGCATTGTGTCTTAAGGATACATGTGGGAGTGCAGACTTAAGTGCATTTCGGTATGGATTACACGTGAGCCCGAAGGATATTGGATGGACGCAAAGTGGGACAAACTACAAATTTGTCCGCCTAATAAGGAAGTTGTTGTGCTCAACTGCTTTTTTATGGGGATGCAGCCCCAGGGAATTACCCATGGCAACAGATACTTTGTGTCTGCTCAGCAAGTAGCATATTTATCTTTATCTCTATCTCTATCGGGGCCGTGATTCAGTTTCTTATGTCGAAGATTAAGTAAACTTTTGTGTTATCATCGAGTGACGAAATTTGCTTATCTTAAAGTTGAATTACGTTTTATTTGGGATTGGTGATTCAGGGGATGATGCCAGAAAAAAGAGTTGAATTTCATCTAATTAAATAAAAATAAGATACTAAGATATGAGTCATATTAAAGGGAATTTCGATCTTAGGAAAGATGAGACACATATTCGCCTGACACTAAAAAAATCCCAAAAACATTTTTATTGAGTGTACAATCCTTTAAAAAATATATTAAGATTGTTCATTATCATTTATGAATTTCATTAAACAGTAGTTGAGTCCAACTTGTATTTTTTTATATTCAATGTTTACCTATAACATTAAATTCTATTTGTTTTCTTTAACAAAAAGGATAAGCCGGATTCTTTTAATTTGTTTGGGGTTTCCTCTTGTGTCTTTCACCTGCCGCAATCCGTTTTCAATTTGCCCTTTGACTCTCAACATAAATTGTATCTCTAATTACGATTCACCCGATGATGACCCAAGTGCGGAGAGCGGAGACCATTTTCAATTTTAACTGCCCCACAAAAAATCTCCAAAAAAGACATAAATCTAATTTGGCCGTGTGCATTTGGTTCTTTTATGGCCGCGGACCATCCGAAGCAGGGGCGATGATGACGATGACGATGATGATGATGATGGGCTATCTAAGCGCTCCAAATCCATTTACCTTTTGCCCACCTGGGCACGAAATGGGTGCGAGAATGGGCCAAAAACCGAACCGAAATGGCCAAAGTTGAAAGGGAGTCAATGGCAACAATAAAACGGGAAACGCGAAAATTTCCCAGCGCCGCACGAAAATTATTTTATGATGCTTTTAAACTAATTTTCTGGAAAAACAACGTGCAAACGGATTTTCCTTTAGCCGCAGACATTGCCGTTGTTGTTGTTGTTGGGGAAAACTGTTGACTGAGGACACGTGGGCACGTAAAAATTTTTATTTTATTTGCCAGCGCTGCGAGCACATTTTTGAAGTGGAACGCGTGGCGGTTGCGAGTTGTGAGTTCTGAATTTTAGATGCAGCCAGGAGCAGGCGAGCAGGTAACAGGTAACAGGTGAGTCCTGCCTGCACACTCTCCATAGTTTCCAGTCACGAACTAGTCATAAAATTAGCGTTAAGGCAAAGGCCTTCGAAGGACTGCGACTCGGAATATTACTTTTGCGTCTGCAATTATGCCGAAGACACTTTCCGTTTTGTCCTCTATCTCGAGGCCATCAATCTAAATTACGGCATAAAATTTGCAGCCTAAGCCGGACTTTGTGAAATAATAAAAATATTTTTATGCCCGGCGACAAATTGATTTATCTGACAGTCTAATCAACTTCGGGGGGATTTTGATAGATTTGTGTGGCAATTTATGAATGGCACAAAGTCGCAGCTGGAACGCAGTTCGAGGAAGTTCTGTGGGCCTAAATTGACATGTTCTGCCCAATAATGAAGCGATCAGGGCCTCATCCTTCTCCTCCGTTTTTGGCCTATTCATAAATCCCTTCTTCCTGGCGATTTGTCAGCACCAGACATGCGACATTGACAATGTCAGCTTCGCCAAGGACAAAGGACACTTGTGAGGCGCTGCAGGTAGTGCGTACCTCGTTATTGTCAATCCATCTTCCAGCATCTCCAAGTATTTATCTGCCAGATACGGAGCAGCAGCCGTATCTTACTCCCTGGCAGCCTTGGCCTTTTGTCTGGGCCTGCTCTTTTTGCCATCTTCTGTTTGTTTTTGCAATTGACAGACGCTCGCAGTCGCAGACGAAGGCCGTAAGCGTGAACATAATTATGGTTTTCAATTTATTCCAAGAACTCCGGCACACACACACTCTGCGCCATGAGGTTTCCTCTGAATCCGACCTGCTGTTAGCCCTTTCGGGAGGAGTTCCTAATTGAAAGTGTCATAAATTAGGAATGAACTCAAAGTCAAGTTGAGCTGGCTGCTGGTCCTGCTGCTAGCTGGAAATATATGGAAATTGTGAAGGGCTTTGGTCTGTGTCAACGATTGGCTCTTAACATTTATATTTGAATTATTAATGCTTGCGGAAAATATTCGAAAGGAGTTCGGCATTTATGTGAACCCATTGAAATGGGTTTTTGAAGCAGAGCTATTCAGAATTTACGTTTGGTATTTAATGTGATATTTAATAGGATTTTTTTAAAAAGCTAGAAAGGTATTGAGCACTCAAAAAGTACATAAATGATGATGAAGGAAAGCCATTTTGCCGTGTTCCCTATTGGTATTACCTTTTAATTCACACTATCACTGCTAATTCCTCAACTCATGCCCTCTATTCAACACGGGTTCCTGAATAAACACGGCAGCAATTTCCTGCATTATTTATTTACTTTTAAGTAGTCACTCTAAATGCATTCATAATATCCTGTGCCTACCCCCGAAACACAGCCAAACCCAAACATCATGCTCTAAAAAGAATATCCTGCCATAAAAAGACAAACAACTAGAGGAACTCATTCATAAATCAAGGGCTACAAGTATTGTTAATTTTCGATACATTTTTTCTTCTTCTTGGGGAAGCCTGTGAAGTGTTTATTGGAAAAAATGTGCTTCCTCATGGTTGTTTTTAGGATAAATATGGCAGAGGGAAATATGATAGCCGATAACTTCGCTGGCGGGACAGCTGGCGCAGTGGAGTATCCTTTGGGCTTCCTGTGAATGCACTGTATTTTTTTTTATGGGAATCTGTATTTCTAGGGTATTGTGATTGATGACTCAAAGCTGGGAACTTACCTTTCTTTTCACCAGCCAGTTCATCGAGTCCTCGACTGTTTACGACTCTAATCTTGTTTCTGTGTAAAACCAAAACGTGACTCCACCGTTGACCCCGCGGATCTCTCAAGCTAATGTCTGACTCACCGCTTACCAAGAATCATTCCCCAATAAAGTATAAACCTCCCATAATTTCCCGCTGCCGCCAATACGGAGCGGGGAATCGAGCATTTTCACATTTTCACCTGAGAGGAGGCGAAGTGGAAGAACGTGTTCGGGCCATAAATATCAATTAGCCAAGATAAAGATACTAAATCGAGCCACAAGTCGGAGAATTGGAAAATAAAACTAATTGCAGCGGCTAGCCGGTGGTCTTCGTCTTCTGCCATTCCCGTTCCGTATTTATCTGGCCAAGAGGAAGTCGTAAAATTGATAAAGGCGCTGGACCATATATACTCCGATTTTGAGTCGAGTGGAGTGTCACTAAAGTGCCGGGTCACGTTCGAAGTGTGCGGCAAATGTGACTCACACAGGAGAATTTTCCGGAGCTCATCGTTTTATCAGCCAGATAAGCCGCTACAAATTTCGATGACGCAAGTGGAAAATGGAAAACTCTTTCCCCTCCCCCGCGACACTTTCCGGCGGCAGTCCCTCTAATTTGCTGCTCACTTTGCTCTTGTTTGACGATGTGACGACACATGACTTGCCGGCTCTTTGAACTCGGCCTGCGGCAGTTTATCTTCTGCCTTCCCAGCCTCCGGCAGAAGTTATCTCCGGACCTGGACCTGGACCGGATTCGGACTCCGACTTGGCCTCGGTCTCGGTGTGGTCCTTATCAGCGGCGTGTGCTGCCGCTGCTAATGAGCGTCTGCTAGTTATTTGCATTTGGCTTAGTCAAACAGCCAGTTAGCCGGAATGCTCTTTGTTTGGGTCTTACTGCGATTCTAGAACTGTCATCGCGGGAGGCTTCTAGCGCTTATCGCTAAGTAAACCAAACCCTGACCTAAGTTAGCGTCACTTTTCCGTTTACTTAATCGCATTTAGTGTACAAGAACTACGACTATAAGAGCTTTACAGCTGGAATAATCTGACAGCGACCCAGTTTGCTAGGAACTAGTTGGCGGCTAATCTACGAAATCGAAAGGGGTTTCGATGGCTTTAGCTTGATGTTTGTTTAGGTGTAAATAATCTCGATGGGGATAAGCCTGCACAGCAAGAAAACACTTCCATAAAAATACATATATCTTTATTAGTTTTTAGCTTAAATCTAGCTGATTTTATTAAAATAAATTATTAGTAATTTATTTATTATAATTATAGGTAATGTTTATAAATTACCTGACCCTAGGAATTTCAATTAATTTATTTAACAAAAATAACAAAGCATAATTTAAGCAACGTTTTGTCAATACTTGAGTTTGAGCTTGTTGCCAAACCAAATTGAATTAGAGTCCCCGGCAAATGCATTCGTTTTACAACTGAAATCATAAACAGAACCGAATGCTGCTTAAAATTTCATTACGCGCACTTCAGCGGTGTGATTTTCCGCATGCCCTTTACGGGCAGGGGGACTTCCTTCTCCCCATTTGGCAGTGTTGCAAAGGGCTCGTAAAATCCGCAGTAGCTGCAGCCGCAGTGGTGACACATCCACATCCTTGTCCTCGTCCCCGTCCTCGGCCACATCCCACATCCACTGCAATGCAGCTGGCGAAATGTCATCAGCGCCTGGATTTTATGGCGACGCCAAAGGAGAATGTATCTAAGCTGCAGTCTTGTTCCAGGCTCTGGCTTCTGGGTTCTGGGTTCTGGTTTCTGGGCACCGTGTTCCCGGTTCCTGGTTGCTGGTCTCTGTTTTCTGGCTCCTAAATTCGGCTAAAGCGTAAAACTTTTATGGCTGCCGCAGCGCGTGGAGGAAACCTCCTCGTAGTCGTCGTCGTCGCCGGCGTCGTAAATAAATTTCTGGCCGTAATTAATTTTGCATGCCAGTCAGCTAGTGAAGCTTCCCGGGCGACAGTTAGTCGCTTTTTCGGTGGCTTTTCAGCGATTCGGGGGACTTCATAAGCTGATTGTGAATGCCACACGCCATTACGGCCGTTTTGATATGCCAAATGTGTCGCTAAATGATTTTTATTCGCCGTCGCTCATACGCACCGTGTTCGCTTCGGGTTTTGTATGCAAATTGTACCTTGCCAGTGACGCACACGCTGGAGCCTCCTCCGCGGCTCAAAATTGACTTTGCAGTGCAGTGCAGTCATCAGCTCATTAGTGAGTCTGTTTGCCATTGTGGCTGTTGTCTCCTCTAACATTATTTATCTGGCGTTTTTAACACTTGTCGCTGACAGTCGCTCTCTGGCATATACTGCGCTATTTTCACTAGTCAGCTATGAGCTAACAAAGGTTGCTAGAGTGTTGCTCGACCATTGAATACCCGGAACTTGAATAATTATATCTTTAATGTACCTATATGCATGAGAAATACCAGGCATTATGATCTTGGTTAACTTATTTCTCCGCTTCTAAAGGGATTAAGTATTTGTTATAAATAAATAAACAAGATATATATATTATATATTCTGAAGACTTTATTAGGTGGCTAAATAAATAAAAATATAATAAATGTAGCTCCCTAGGTCTGATTTCTCACTGATAGAAAATACTTATAGCTCTTCATTTACATTATGCACCCTTTCACTCTATATAAGTAAGGGGTATTCCAATGCAGCCCCGGCTAACAAGTGCAAATTTGTTTGCTGCATTGAGACGAGCACAAAATTTCTCAACCTTGGCTTCGTGCTCGCCCTGTTTGCCCCATGTTAATTTTTGTTGATTTTACGCGTTAGCTGCTCGGCTGGGCTGTCCCGCCGTGTGTTTACTGTAGCTACAGTATCTGGTAGGTATTTGTATCGGGGCCAGGTCGCAGCTGTGTGTGAAGGCGTCCAAAGGGAGCAAGACACGTTGACACATTGCCAAAGGTGCTCTCAAGTCCTCAACTGAGAAATTTAGCTAGACTTTCGTTTAACTTCAGCAGCCTTTTTCAAGTAATTCAAAAATTTACTTTCGTATTTGGGAACAACCTGGGGTCACTTCGGGACCCGCTTTCCAAGTACCAAGCATCGATATGGATGCCGCCTCCCGCGAACGGTCTAGGACAAAGTTTTCCCGCCGCACTTACTTTACATTTCTGCTCTTCCTGGTCCTGGCCCTGTGCCAATGGGTCGTGATCACAATGATGTGGGTACCAATTTATCAGGATTCACAGCAGATGCCTTTAATCTCTATCCGTCTTGCAGAGAAGCCTCTCGTAGGATATTCCATAGCTTTGAAATTTATTGCTCGGCCACCTTTCTCCTGGCTATCATCCTCTTCGGCGTGTTTGTATTCCTTAAAGTTGTTCGTAGCCACAAGATCTTCAGCTGGGTGATGGCTTTGGTGATAGTAAGTTGGCTGGTAGATTTTTCTGATTTTTCCCCAGAATTATGTTGCACTACAAACCCCAAGGTTGAGCTGCATGTGTTCTCGATGTTTGTCCTGGTGGCTCGAACTTGGTTGCCAGACCTGCTGGGCTTCTTCTTCATCTGCTTGGTCGCCGTGATCGTGGCCCTGATTATTGGCTGTAATCTCTCGTTCTCGGTAGGATAGCCAAGTCCTGTTCGGCAATTCGATTTAAGGATAATCCTTGATCTACTTCAGATGGATATGACTGAGTACGTGGCGCCTCTTTTTATCACCAGCTTTATTTTGGTCACTGCCTCGGTGTATTTTCTGACGGCCCATCTGAATGTTAAGGACGCAGCGCCATATGCCTTTCTGATTTTCGACCTTATGGTCACCGCGGTGATGTTATTGGTAAGGTTTTTATGTATTTTCCTTTACATTTTAATATTATCGAAGGACCTTTAGCTTGTGATGCTGCATGCGCAAACTATCAAGGGAGATCGCCTTATCCAAATGAGCGCCGATGACTTTCTCCTGGCCACCTTGCTGCTCTTTCACGAATTTCTGGCCATTTACGCCCTGACTTTTTATTGGCAAATCCTTTACAATTTTTTCACGCCCGATGACTTCTTCTGGATTTCGACTAGTACACAGTCGACCTCCGTAGGCACTACATCTAAGGACTATGAATCTTTCGATCCTTATGGTAATTCCTCAAACCCTCAATCATTTTAGGTCCGCATGAGTTGAAACCTACCTTGTATACATGGTAATTTTGAGGTAAATTTTTTGAAGAACGTACTTTAATCTATGCACCAAGATTTCAGTTTAACACAAAGGTTCAATTTTAGAAGAGAAAGTGGCATTCTAATCTAATTCAGGGTAATTACAAGTATCTTTTTACAGATGTTAAAGCGCAGACCGCTGAAGCCGAAAATTCAACAATTTCTTTTGATTTTGAGGATCTTGATTTCGGAGATATTTGAAGCCCGAATTTTTCTGATCATGATTTTCACGATCCAGAAAATTGCAAGTAAATATATAAGAATGTAAGAAAGTAGAGAATGTAATAGAAATAAAGGTTACAAAAGTCAAGTAAAATCATTTTAATAAGCATTACTCAATAAATGAGAATGTGAAAATGATTTAATGATTATTTTTCATACAGAACTAATCCCTTTTACACACGTACTCGTTTATGCTATACATGGGTTTTATATGAACTTCTGATCACCCGAATCAGGTTAGCTTTGAGATGCCCATTACAATTTTATTCCAATTTACACAAGCAGCCGAATTTGTCGATGATTTCTTTATGGCTGTAAGGGATCGCTGACAAATTCGCCCTCACACACATGACACGTGATACATTTCGGACCCATGGGTTACGATGTACGCATCGGACGATCTGCGCGCTTATCGAAGGGCGCGAAGAAGCTTTTCTCTAAAGACCTATGGGATACTGGTCTTGTGGCTGATTCTGGCCCTGATCCAATGGGTCGTAGTGGCTATTATGTAAGTTGAGCTATGGGAACGTGTTGGGTCCCAAATTGATTTCGTATTCTTTTAGAGAGGATGCGCGGCGGACATTCCAGGACCTTTGCTACATCTGCCTGGTGACCTTTGTCCTGGCCGTCCTGATCTTTACGATCTTTATATTCGTTGAGAAGCTGCGCTTCATAAAGGGTCTAAATTTTATCATAGCACTGATTATCGTGAGTGAAAAGTGATTGATTTTTGGCTTTGATAATATTAAAATCCTAACTATTTTTAGGTGGAGCTTCAGATCATTTCCACGTTTGCTCTGGTCGTCCTCAGCTGGTGGGCGGAGGTTCTCACCTTCTTTGGTGTAGCCGTGATTCTGATATTTCTATTCCTTATACTAGGGATAGTTCTGCCCCGAAAGGTAGCAATAATCTATGCAATTTCTACTAAGGCTTCTGTGCTTAGGCTTTTACTTACAGATGGATCTCACCCTCGACATTGCCGTACTCTTCATCATCGCATTTATTTTCCTAATTGTCGCCACCTTTATACTGGCAATTCAGCTAACTATCTGGCCCACGATGCCCTATTCCTATCTGGTTGTGGAAATAGCCATAACCCTCACAATCCTACTGGTATTTATTTTGAAATTTGGCTGATTTCTCTTACCCTGTTAGTTAACCCTAGTTTGTGATGTACCACGGCCAAACCATCCATGGAAATCGGTTCGCAGAGATGCGTCTGAACGATTATTTCCTGGGATCCCTCATATTGTTCCACGACTTTCTCATCGTTTTCTGGCTGACCTTCTACTGGCAAGTCCATCACAGACCCATTACGTCGAATTCCTGGATAGCAACCTCTACGCCGTATCCGTATTTGGTCAATGACTCTGATGCCAAGGTTGCCGATCGTGGCGCCTTCAATTCAGGTTGGGAGGCGCAGAGATTGCGAGGTGAGAAATTTGTATAATTTACCTACTAATAGGTAATATACATTAATATTCCTGATTTGTAGGACAAGCTACAGAAAATTCCTGGGACGAGGGTTACGATCCGGATGGGGACGGCCCATACGGGCCCGACGAAGGTAGCACTGGATATCCTCAGACTCCAAGGTATCGCGAAAGGGATGGAAAAAGGGGGTTTGAGGGAGAAGATCAAGACAGAACCGAGCGAAGAAGGCCAACTCAGAGAGCTTTTCCCCAGTGGTCATTTTACCCAGGAAGAAGGAAGGGTAACGACGGCACTGCCGATCAACCTGTTCACAAAATCCAAAAGCCTAACAAATGGGACCTCGAGGACGTACAGAAGGGTGTCCTGTACAAGGCAAAGCCCTTTGACAACCGCAATCTTCCAGAGCCAGAAGATGAATCCGGGGATCGGTTTAATGATCCCAAATACCGGCGGAAGCAAGATAATGATGGATCAGGAAGTGGATATGGGGATGCCAAAGGAAAACCGGAAGCTGGCTTTGGCAATCCATCTATCGATTTTCCTCTGGCACACCACCAGTCAAACTTTGATCCTGCAAGTAAAGAAAGCGGTTACCCGCCCAAGAGTATGGTAGAAATTGTGGAAAAGCATCCCGAAATCGATGTACCCCTGGGAAGAATCAATGAGTTCGGCGATCAGCCAACGAAGGAAGAAAAAAATGTAAAAGAAAGTGAAAGTGAAGCCATGGAACCAAATTTGTTAGGTGACGAAATGAAAGGTTTGAAGGTACCCGAAAGAGGAAAGCCAAAAATTGATGAAAGCCTCTCTCCCGACTGGGAGGTCCTGAGCGAAGATGAGCTGAGAAAGCTGTCGGATTCACAGATATTGAAAAGCGATATTGAAAAGGTTCGAGTCAATCCACTAGCTGAGCCCCTAATAACCGCCGATCCGTACGGTCAAGCACGCCTGCCAGACTTTGAAAAACTTGTAGTAAAGGACAATTCGACGTTTATTAAAATAAGCTTTTAAAGACGCGGACAATATATGAATTATTTCGGCCCCCATAAATTCAATCCTATTTGCGCGTCATTAGGCACTTAATTGCAATCATTAAAGAGCGCAACACATCTTATTCAACCGCATTTGCGACAGGTGACAAACAAATTAATGTCTCCGAGATTTATGGGCCACCGCCGCCCACAAAATGGAGCAAACAAAGAGAGCGTCAACCAAAAAGTCAGGCCAAAACAACCTGTTCAATGAACTCTGCCGGCAAAGCGGGGAAAAAAATCAGAAAAACCGTTTAACAAATTACGGCCAACACACGTGCAGTCACCATAAAAACGCACCATACTCCGGTACTCCTGTACTGTGTCACTTCGATGGCCCCAACACTCCCACTCCCGTTCCCGTTCCCTTTCCCACTCCCGCCTGTACAGTAGTCACACATCGCACATAACACACATTTACTCGGTGTACGAATGCCGACCGCATATCGCTTATCTGCCGGGCAGGCACTCCTCCGCCTACCTTTGCAGGATGATGGGCTTTTCATGCCCTTCTTAACCTTGGGGATACCCAGCTGTATAGTTCGTTATACCAAGGGGATTATTTAAATTGCAATGACAATAAAGGAATACGCTAGTTTAGTTAGTAGAAGGGCTTTTAGACCAGGCTACTCGGTAATTTCGAACACAGCCTAACAGAATCCCGAACAAACTCGAAGCCCTTACAGAGTAAGTGTGCCTACAGCGCTGTCCCACCCCTGTTTTAAGCCCTGTCTTAAACCATTCATAACCTAAGATATCCATGGTTTTGTATTCCCATTCTCCACTATGATAGGTATTTAAGGCTAGTCTTCTTCTCGTCTCACTATTGAGATCTACCTTAGACCACCCTATTCTATACACTAGTTTAAATTCAAGATAAAGATTTATTTCCAGATAGATATATTTTTTAAAGAAATGCTGGAAAAGTGCTAAGATAGTTGGGCAATTGTTGTCATAAGAGCAATCCAGCTTCGGCTTTCCCTACAAATCCACCTTGTTCTTTTTGTCTTGGCTTTGGTTTTTTGTGCATTTCGGCAAATCATGGCAAGAACGCAAAGCACGACCACGACACACAGAGAGGTCGGTCTCTCTCTCTCTCGCCGCAAGTTCCATAGCTGCTGGTGTTGATGTCAGTCCCCAGTTTGTTGCTGCTCCTCCGATCCCCACTCCCGGTACCGTTGGCATTCCCCATTCCCATTGCCATTCCCATTCCCATTCCGAGACCCCCGAATGGCCCCGACTTTGAGGCACAGTCACTCATGACTGCGACCTGAACCAGATACACGATGCACGATAATATAATTTATGGCCCTGCTTGGTGTTTGCAGCTCCTCCGCCGCTGCGTTATGGAATGTTTGATGTGCCATGCCAGCGCTCCCTCGTCCAACTCCGACTCCGACTCCGATTCCGCCGCTCGGACTCATCAACAAATCGTACATTTGAATACAAATTGCAGCATTAAAGACGGCAGAAGCTTCGGCTAAAGTGTCAAAATTGACATGAAATTATTTATGCTCGCACGAAAGTTGAACTCGTGTTTTTTAGTGTTCCCAATTAGGTTCATGGCCTGCGGCTGCGACAGTGCCCCAGACTGGCCCATAAATATCCGAGACACATTTCTTTTGGTTTGTTAATATCTTTTTTGGTATATATTTTTTCTTTTTTTTTTGCATATTTAATTCTCTTTTTTTCTCTTCCCATAGTAGACAATATTTATTAATGGTTTCAGTGAGCTTTAGCTTTTAAGTTTAACTCTAGTTAATGCTTCTATTTAATCGTAGTAACTGCAACATTAAGAAACTGTGTTTTGTTAGTTGTTGTTCAAGGATGTCTGGCTAGGGGTTGATCTTGGCTATTCGAAACTTAAGCGAAGTCTTGGGGAAGTACATTGAATAGAGAGCTTTAATTTTGTAACTTGAAGCTGAATTTAATTGCTTAAAAGAGAGTTAAGGAAACTTAACCACTTTACTTAAAATATTTAATATATAAGCCATCACAATAAAGAACCAGAATTACTTTCGAATTATTAAATATCTGTGAAATTGTAATGCTGATTAATGGCCTTAATTTCGTTTGTTCTTCAGCTTAATTTCCCCTTAAAACTGCTTACATTTTAATAATTCTTTCTGGGCAAACTTCTCTTGAGTAACACTTGAAGGGGATGTTGAAAAATCCTTTCAGCAATGCACGTTCCCCGGACAATTCTCCCGTGCTGCTGCAGTGCACTTCTGCTGACCTAATCTCGACCGGCCGCATCCAAGTCACGTACATAATTTCAAAACAAAACCAAATCCGAGACCCAAATGGCTTCTGATATTTGCTCCGACCAAGTACGGGTTTCTGAGGGATTAGGACTCGTGCACGGCCAGCAAGGTCAACGGGGGGATTTTTGGAATTGAAAATGAAATTGAGGAACTTTCGTTATGCGAAAAAAAAGAAAACTGAAAATAATAAAAAAGGAAAACACAAAATTTGAATTTAGTTTGCAATCTTTTCATTCGAGCTGTATATATTTTCCACTCTCACTTAGGCATTAGGGCTTAATCGATAGACAATTCGGTTCTATACATAGTACAATAAATAATACTCAGTCTTGCGTAATACAATAATATAACAGATACTAACTAAAAACGAAACTGAATGTGTTGTTTATGGGGGCTTGGAGGCGGGGATGTGCCAACAACATTAGCAGACGATGCAACTATTTACAAGTGACTAAGCAATTGGGCTGCTACTCCCTAGCAGGCCTTGACCCCTGGCCCCCTACTTAACCCATGCTGCTGCCCCAGCCGGGCAATCACGCGGCAACAACGACGACCAATGAGGCGCAATCATCGTCAGCAGCAGCCGCTGGCTGTAAGCTCAGCTCCTGCTGCTGCTCCTGCTGCTCCTGCTGCTCCTGCTTCTGGTCCTGGCCCACCACCACCACCTCCTCCTGCTGCTGCTGCCCATCTGCAGGGATGTTAATGCAAATGGCAGGCGTGGCTGCGGCCAAGTGGCACGATGGCATTGGCAATGGCAATGGAGAGGAGGATGCAGATGCTGATGCGGATGCGGAGGATTCCGCTTTATCCTCCTCCACTGGCGCTGACAGCCTGCACTTTTGCCGCCGCTGCAGCTCGTCCTTCTCCCAGTTGGAAATGCAGGCGGACTGCTGGTGATGATGATGATGATGCACGGCTGCCAGCGAGGGATACACAAACTTCATGCCGTAGGCGAAGTGACGGGGCTGGTGATGCAGTGCCTCATCGTAGCTGGGCAGTCCGGTGGCGATTGTGTAGCACGGCGGCGATTCGATTTGGTAGAATCCCGCCTCGCTGCTCCGCTGCTGGCCCTGATGGTGGTGCTGCTGGTGCAGCAGCAGCCGGCTGGCGTCGCAGCTGACCAGGTGCGAGGAGTACGAGTCGCTGGTTGCGTGGATCTGGGCACGTATGTCCTTATCTGCAATAAACAGAGAAAATAAAGGAGTATGTTAGTCGAGTTTGTCGGCAGAAAGTTTCTGTTGTTTGGATTAAACAGGGAGAAAAGTTGGGTTGAACAAGGACTAAGCAGATGGAGGCTTTAGCTTTATTATTTTCGAGAAACTCCCTTTGTCTCATAGACAACTTATTTTCTTTCCGTGCACGAGCCTCCTAGCAGTGGGCGCTTCCAATCAGGCATCAAAGTTTCGACTCTCTGTCATTACTTTGTTTGTCCATGTCAAAGGACATTTGCTGGGGGACGGGACCGTGGCATTAAATTCAATTTAGCGTAAAGGCGCAAACGCTTGAACTTTTCTGAATGCCAGAATGCACAGGCTGGAGGCAGTAGGAAAAAAAAAACGCAAAAAAACGCGGGAAGCGGAAAGTTTTGTGCTGATGTAGTGTGTAACGTTCAAGTTCGTCTGCTTTGGGAGGATCTGAGCTGCTGGGGCACGCTGTAGGTTTCCGGCTCTAGCTCGTCGGCTTTGGGGGTGGTGGTCTTGCTGACCCAGACCTCGGACACGGACTACACATCATTACTAACAAGACAAGAATTGAGCGTGCTGCGACAAAAATAAAAGCTAGACTAAACCGGAAGATATGATAACCAAAATTCACTGAAGGATAGGAGATAGAGGAAAAGCGGAAGTTTAGAGAAAAGGCAGAAGAACAGAGAGAAAACTAAAATTTTTTTTGCGGAGACACAGATGTTGTTGCGCTCGCATATTGCCCACCCTACCTACGATCACCTGCCGCAAGAGCATGGCTCTGGTGATCCCTTTTGATTCTTACGACCGTGGAGTCATCATTCGAGTCGGTAAAAACACAGAGATTTAAGAATTCATGATTTCATTAGACATTAAGATTTAATATAAATGTACTGATTAAGGCTAACATTACGTTTAAATTCATTTTTTAGAGGCAGACAGAGAATTAGACTATATATGTATACTCTTAAAGTATTCAAAAATTTTAAAAATAACATCTTTAAACATAGTTCTTTGTTTAATTAATTTAAATTTTTGTTTTGAACGCTGCTCTAAGTTGAATTTATTGGAAAGGCTAAATTAGTTCACTTCATTTCTCATTACTTCATGAATTGCCATAATTAAAGTTAAAATTTTAGTAGAGATAGTTCATTAATTTAATTCTCTTGCGATCTCCAATTTAGAGTAATTCATTAATTCAATTTGTAGCGACATTTAATTCAAGGTAAACTTTTAGCATAGTGTAGAATTTTCATGTTTTATTATTTAGCTTTTGTTTAAACTTTTAAAAATAATGTTCTTTTATTAACACTCACGCATCTCATCCATCGGCGAAAGATCGATCTCCCTCGAAGGGGTGCTGGAAATTAATGGTTGTGTGGCCTGGCCCAGTGTAAGCAGTAGGCTGGCTTTCATCGTGTTAGTAGAAACAAAAGCAATAAAGAAATATTTCTCTACCCTAATCTTCGCTTTGAGCAAGAAAACTAATTAATTTTGCTTAAACCTAAATTTTAAAATTACTTAAATATTTTCCAATAAATTTTCCTTCATAATTTTTCAAAGATAGTTCCTCTCATTTCTTTTGGCTTCTAGTTTCTGCAAAAGTTTGCATAAAAAAATCAGAGAAGGCTTACGTAAGCGTTACGCCATGCCATGTAGGTTAAGACCGTTTGGATAAAACAAAACTGGGGCACATCTTTTCCAAAGATTAAAAATCCTTCAGATTGGACATTTAATTCGCGCAGTTAATTCGCATTAAATTCGCGCATACACAGCGGTCGGACGACGGACGTTGCCTATGGCTACTGATCGGGACTACCCATTAGTTATGATCACTTCACCGAATATAGGTTAAAGCAGCAAGGGCACAGAGGTCATGCCAGGGTCAAACAATTTAAACTGCCGATCCTGCCAAACATCACCAAAAAAATTGTCCGCAACTGCATAGCCGGCCACTTAAGAATGTCGCGCATGCGTGCTGGTGGCCGATTTAACTGCACTAGAGTTAGGTATTCATCCCTCCTTCGGCTTCCTAGCCCGTCATGCCCCGCTTAGGGGGTGCTCCTCGGGACCGGAACTCAAAACCTGCTTGCTGGGGTCAATCTGTTGATTTTAAATTCACCACAATAAGCAACCAATAACCGAAACACGCTTTTCGAAACATTTACCCGCTGGATGATTGTCCCCGGTGAAAATTTAAGGGGTCTCCCAAGTATAACCTCTTTCACTTGGGTACTGGTCGACGCCAGATGGTCGCCTTGCAACCTTCGTAGACACTTTCCTGTGACCTGTGCAACAAAAAGGGTTACGCACTTCACACAGACACTGCCAGCTTTCCTACTCACTTGAGTTTGCTTAAGCTCCGGCAAGTTAAATTTCTTCGCACTCAAATTTGTATGCTGTCCGCTTGGTCTTAACTCTTATTTAAGATTTGGTCTGCGAGAAGCAACTCCAATACTTGTGCACTCCACCGGATCTCGATTTGAAAAGAGTTTAGCACGGAAATAGGTGGAGCGACCTAGGTTCAGGCTTAGCAGCAGCGAAAAATTTCCTAATTGGAACAAGAGCTTTCCAGATCTTCCCTGGCGCCGCTATGAGCTATCTGTTATATTTTCCCTAAAATCTGTTCAGGCAAATACCACAAAAAATGCAGCTCACGAATTTTATGCACATGCACTAAAAGCTCGGCTTAAAAGTTGCCAAAAATGTTGTCTGCTTTTGAGCTGAAAAAAAACTTGGCCTAAAGCTTTTATGATCTGTAGCCTACTTCTAGGTAAAAAAAATGTATCTCGCGGCTCTTCAGTCGCCACTACACTGACCGGAAATGCCGGCGAGGATGCCAGGATGCCGGGACAGGCAAAGTTCCTTCGGAGCAGACTGACAGCCCCACAACGACAATAACAACTAGGCAATAATATGCCGGAAGTGCGCGCGTGGCAGAATGGCATGAAATAAAATACTCACACACACACGCACACACACAGAGGCTGCAACGAAATAAAAGCTCGTCGTCATCCCCGGAAAGTATGCAACAGAAGGCATTTAATTTTTATAATGCCACAGCTGCTGCCTGCATGTATGTATGTGTGTGTGCGATATTTTCATTTGCAAATTAAGCGCAAGTTGAATTAAGATTGGAAATTTCCAGGCACACATCCACTCTCTCCGCCTAAGCCGAGGCCATCAGAGAGTTTAATTTGGAAGCTTTTTGAGTTACGCCCTTGATTACAAATGCATGAGCAATAATTTGCCTCAAATAGAACACAGTGCAAAAAATAGGCAGGTGGCATTCAGTGTTATTAAATGCAATTTAAACTGCATTCAATAAATAAATAGGGGATCGTCCACTCCGCTCTATGGCCGATTTAATTTGAATGCCTGGCCGGGCGAGAGTTGGACATTTTTTTAATTGTTCGTCCCCCGCGAAACGAGGTGTATTTTTCATAAATTCAGCCAGTCCAAAAAATTGCGTTTTTTCAATTAAAGCGCATCGCAGGACGATTGGCGGCGGTCGGGGCGGGTAAAAGCCTGTTGAAAAATTTGCGCATTACAATATTAAAACGCAGCGGTAGCAGGACCAGTCAGCAGTTCCGCCGCCTGGCAGCAGTTGTTGATTTATTGTTATAACTGTGCAGCACACACACAAGTCCCTACTATGCTTTCTTTTTTTGGCCAGAAGTCCCCACACGAGGACTCTGTGTTGCTGCTCCTCTTTTTTCGACTTTTGTTTCCGCTTTTTCTCGCTGCCCGTTTGATAGACAGCCGGCAAACAGGGCGGCATCGGACAAGGGGCGTGGCGCCAGGCTTCATATTTTATGCAAGTGTTGAACAAACAGGAGCCCCTGCGAAACTTCCACCCACTCAGTCTCAGCCATTTCGAGTATTACAGATGGACACAAAGAGGAAAGGAAAAGCTGGAGGGAAAGGTGGCATTGTTGCACGGGAAATAAAATGCAGGAAAAATCAGAATAATAATCACGATTTTGTCCTGGATTTGTCCCTCTTTTAAGTACTTCATTTAAGGGTATTCTTAAAATTAGCTTTCTCTAATATTCCTGATTAATGAATTAATTATTCAAATAAAATAGACAATTTCTCACCGTGTAAGTGACAGAAAAAAATTAGCTTTCGACTCGTTGGTGCTCCTTTTGTTTTTCGGCTGCGTTGGCACTTTGCTTTCGTCTCTTTTGTGTACTTCCCCCGTTTTGCCCCTGTTGCGGCGCCCAAATGTATGCAACAATTTAAATTCATCGCAATAAGCCGGCACTCTCGAATGGAAACTGGCAAATGGAAAACACTGAGCTGCTTTATTTCTTGTTGCCATAAATGTCTGTTAATTTTTTAACTGCCACAACTTTTCGGGCTTTATGCGCTGGCCGAGCAGAGTTTTTTATTTGCATTTAAGCGCCTCTCAAGTGTTATTAAGCCATCTGGCTCGGACTTGGGAAATCGATTTTTGTGTGTGTGCGTTTTTCAATTTCCAACCGCAAGATGCACTGCCATTAAAAGTTTTGCCTTGACCAGGGCCTGGCTCCATAATGTATGCCCTCTGCATACCACTAAACGCTGACCGGCTACAAAACAATTTGGTTAATTACAGCACTCAATTTGTGTTTGCCAAAAAAGCGAAACAAAAAGCAAACTAACATATTTTTTGCAGCCAAAAAAGGCAGAGCGCGAGGAGAGAGGGATAGCTTCTAGTTTTTCTGCGCCAGCGAGGGCCATTAAAAATTGAAAAGGGCTTCCGGCCAAGAGAAACTTTTTCTGGTCTTGGCCAAATATGCCACGCTTAATTACATTTTTACGCAGCTGAATTATGCAGAACCCCATACAAACACCCCATAAACATTGGCTTCAGCTCCAGCTTCAGATTCAGATTCAGCCTTGGCTTTAATTTAGAGACTCACTGATATATTCTGTGGCACGCTGCACTAATTGATAACCAGCCAAAGTCTGTGTGTGACGGTTTAATAAATAAAGTGTAAGCCAGGCAACTCGTAGCTGGCAACTGGGCCAGCAGACAGCAGACTCCAGCCAACTCTTGTATCTTGTTGGCTGTTTGGGCCTCGTTAAGTATTTATAAGGTAAACACTGCGAGAGGCCACGTAGCTGGCATTAAATGCACAAAAGCCGAGACGACTCGGGCCTAGTAGTTGCTTAATTATAAATGACACACGTACTATACTCCCGGTATCCTGGGTAACTCATCCCTGTCCTGTCCCAGTCCCAGTCCCGCCGAGCACTTGGTATCTATGTAGGCCAGATCCGCACGGGAGGGAACATAAAACCGGGGGACTGGAAAAAAAAAGCACAGAACACGACACTAACGAAACTAATTAGACGCATTGGACGCCCGAAAGCAGGCAGCACATATCGCTCAAATTGATATTTTAGGCATAGCCGAGTATAGTGTGTGTATAGTGTGTGTGGCAGTATCCACCCTCCTCCTCTCGGTCGCGTGTCGTAATCGCAGGGCAAAGTTTTTAAGGCTCGTTAGCACAAAATTGACAGTTTGACAGTTGAGTTGGCCAGGCTTTAATGCCACGGCCCTTTTGGCCCAAGAGAGAGAGCGGAGTCCTGTTCCTGTTCATGAGCAGAACCAAGACCGAAGTTTGCCTGGCCTAAATAAATCATTTGGCTAAATTGGTCTGCAAAAAGTTTGACACTTGAGTCGGAGACTTGTTAGTCGTGTAGGTTATTCTAGCCAAAGCCCTTCTCGTCTCCTCTGTTCGCTTCTCTTTGGTATATTCCATTCAATTTAGTTCAGATCTCGGATATAGGTTCAGTTTTTTCGGCTGCGTTGTTGTGGTCCCGTAATTACGTGTAAAGTGCCTAAGCATATGATTTATTTTTGGGTCTAGGAACTGTTGATAGGTGCAACAGGTTCGGGGAGCACTTTCCTGCCAGATAAGATATATATTTACATGGGCTATATTTACACGGAATTGGGGTTGAGTGCTGCGGTAATCTGCTGGTTTTAGTTGGGGTTTTGCGATAACGGTTTGTGTCAAAGCTTGATTGATTCCGGATTTAGTACGGGGCTGGTAATCCCATCAAGAGTAGCTATCAGAAGGTGTCATGGAATTTTTACCTAAACTGTGGCATTTATTAGGAAATATTCTGCTTGGATTTAACTTTATGAAACTTCCTCTAAAATGTCACATGTGCTTAGAGCTCACTAAACCCTTTGATAGTCGACCATTTGCAGCACTTGCTTATGCCCGATTTCCCCCGACTTTAACTACACGACTGAGTGATATGGTCCATCATTATTATACTATATTACTCTTTATCGCCGCGGCCCACAAAACGAAACGTATAAATATCAACGCACAATTTCACGCCTTTCACGCTGAGCAACAAATTTCGGGGCTCAATTCGACATTTGCCACACAGAGAGAGCCAAAGCGAGGGGGTCGTGTAGGTCGGCTCCATATTCTCCGACTCGAAACATTATCGCTATCATAAAAGGGGCACAATGCCGCTGGCGAAGGCGAGTCAATTTAATATTATAAATATGCGGCACATATATTTTGTGGCATAATAAACTTGTGTATCTAAAATTACAACAGAACGATGCAAAGGCTGGCTGGCTGGCTGGCTGCCTGACAATTTCGAAGCGCGCCAAAAAATTTATGGGGCCCTGGAACACAGAGTCCTCCCGGGGAGGGAGCCCCCGGATGGGAGATGGGAGATGGGAGAATGTTCTGTTTCTGCATTTTATATTGTTTAGGCGGCTGAATAAATGGTCGGAGATAAGGCTTTTGATTAAGGTTTTCGGGGGACATAAAAGCCAGATGTATGGCAGCTCTTGGGCTTGGATTTGGGATACTTACTGCATTTCTTCCAAGTGCGGAACTTCCTGTAGAAGTAGCAGCTGAACAGGATGAAGACCAGCGACAGGACGACCAGCGAGCTGACCACTCCGATCCACAGATAGTTGATGATCACATGCATGTCCGCCTCGCCGAAGATCTGACTGAACCAGGTGGATTCGGCCGCGTCCTCGGATCTGTCCCTCAGGTCGGCCAGGTCCAGGACCACCGACTTGGACAGCTGCTCGGTGCTGATGCTGCCATCCGGCGACCAGCCGCTGGGCGGAGCGGGGTCATAGTTGACCGCCGCATTGCCAATCCGCTGGAGCAGGGCATTGAACGAGTTGAGGGCGTCGATGTGGCGCAGGTCGTGGGCACTGGGGATCTCGAAGGTGATCTGGTTCTGCTGCAGGTGCTCGGCAATGGCCGCGGGGCTCATGCTGCTGGCCGGGGCCGCTATGAACTCCGCGTACAGCTCCTCGGCCGGAGTGGTGGTCTCCACTGCTGGGTAATCCGTGGTGCTGATCATTGTGATTTTATTTCTTTACTATTTTTGGGCTTGGAATATATTTGTCTGGCGACTGGCACAAACACTACCGCCGCACGACGACACGTAAACAAATCGCACTTCTCTATATATAAGTCATGGGCACTCGTCTACGATTTTTCCGATTTTCTTTAGGGGTTTTCCCGCTCGTTTTTCGCTGCGTCCGTTCGCTGGAGCGGCTGTTGGCTGACTAACTCTCGCCGTCCAGCTCGAATGCCTATGTCGCCTCTCTGAGCAGCGAGAGACTCGGGGATATTTCCGCGTAACACTCAAGTCGGGCTCTCGCCCGCTCTCCGGACTGAGTGAGTGCGAGTGCGAGTGAGTGAGTGAGTCGGAGGAGGAATCAAGTCAAGTTGCGAGTTAAAGAAGCATGCAATTTCTGGCATGTCTTTTATGTTTTTAAATGTTTCGCGTCCTTTCAGTCCTTTCCTGACCCAGTTTGGCAAAAAAAACCATAGAGAGAGAGAGAGAGTGGGCAGGGAGACCTCGACTCCTCACCTCGGTCACGTTCGTTGTTTAAAGTTTTTGCCAGCGCTTTTCCCCGCAAATTGCCCGAAAGCAAAGTTTCGGTCTCTGCTGATTTTAATGAAAGCCAAAAGCCGGGGCTATATGTGCCACTTGATAAGCTGCGAGTTCACGAAAGAATTATGGCTGTGGCAAAGTTTCCTGCGGCGTGATAAATTAGTGAGAAATATGTCCCGGTTTGTGCCACAATTTAAAACTTAAAATAAAGCAAATATCTTCAGCTTTAGTCTGTTTAAATACCAGCAACATTTTCGCCACATTTTACCCTTTTAAACACAGCCAATATCTCATGTTTTAGCCCAGTTCTAGAGCAAAAACTGTAACTAGAACTCCAAATCTCGGCCATTATGAGTCCCTCGAGCGTCAGGATGCCGCAATGCTTCCTGCTCTGCTTTCCCAAAAAAACCAAGGAACAAGAAAGAGAGAGAGAGGGGCAGGAAGGATCCTGGCCACAGCACGCTTCATTTGAGCGCATGCTGACCATAAGCCGGCAGGGGCAAGAACTCAGATGCACAAAAGACCCTTCGGACGACACAAAAACGTGCCAAAAATATTCTGCTCAGAAAGTGGAACAAATGCAGCCCCGAAACTCACTCGGAGACTCACTCGAAAACCAGTTTGTCCGTAGCACTCAAAGGGAAATTCTCTCGCCCCGAGATTTTCCTCTCGGCTTATGCGCACTCACGAATTTCCCTCGCTCTCCCTCTGTCTCTGTAATTCCGCTCTCATTTTCCGGAGCATAGTGACGAAAGTGAGCAGTCGCCTTTGAACTGCTTCCAGAGAAAGGTCACACACACACTCGGCGTGGGTGTTGCGAAAAGCCAGAGGTTTCCTCGTTTGGGAGTACCAGGAAAAGTACGCCTTGTAATTGCCGCGGGAAATTGAAATAGATGCCCGATAATAAGCACTTAGCTCGAGACCAAAGTCACTCGATAAATGCATTAAAAACTTTTCCCAGCCGCCGAAAACTTCGCCGCTGCGAATCCTATGCACTTTGGCGAGCGGCAGGCTTATCGTTAATTAGCTTTCGACTAATTTTGAACTTGAGCATAAGTTTAAGCTATGAGCTACAGCGATTTTAATCGATGCGTGTTTTCTAGAGGGATAGTTTTGGAACTGAGAAGGGCTGGAACTCCCTAAATGAGGGAAAAGAAATATCATTAAGAAATTATCTCCTTCTTTGGTAAATTATAAGTTTCTTTGGGCCTAAGCTACTTGGAAGAGGTCTTATATTAAATCAATTGTTACCGAAGGGTGAAAGCAGTAGAGAAATTATATAAACAATAAAAACATTGCTTAAAATTAAAGGAAAGTTGTATAATTGTATAATTTTTCTTAGAGAGAGACGTTAAAATATTATTAAAGAATCATAACAAATATCAAACATTCTTCATTCTACAATTTTTCTTGTCCAATTTTAATAGGGAAAAAGTAAAACTTATTGAAGAAGCTTAAAACTAAACTTTACTAAAGAACGCATATAGTAATAACTATTTAATCATCCTTCAATTTCATATAATTTCAATGCTTTTAAAATTATTATAAAATATTAAAATTCTTTGTGATAAAAACAAATCTAATTTGTATGACCTACATTGTTAAGAAACCAAAAGCTAGATTTATTGATTTTGCCAACCTATTTTCCATTTTTCAAAATTCATAAAACAACAAAACTAAACTAAACTAAACCTTTTATTCCCACATTCACATAAGTTGGCAATGCATATATTTATATTTTAACAACATCCACTTATGCCTGGAGAAAAATAAATGTTAAAAACGTTCAAAATAATTCAATTGTATTCCTTTGTAAATTGCTTAAGAAAAATAAGGAGAAGTGAACACACACAATTTGATTTGATAAAATTCCCCTTTGTGCCTTCGATAACATTTGTTCGCATTTCTCCGTTTTGTAATCCAATTTTGATAGCAATGCAAATTAAATCCACATCACTTGACTTGTCGCATTCAATCTGCCGAGATGGAGAGCCCAAGCGCAACCCCCGCATTTTCCCCAACGCTTTTCCCGGCGAAACACAAGATGAGTTTGATAAACAAGTTTGCACCTCTTTCATTTGTGTGCAGCGAAGGATGAAAACCTCACAGACAGGCAGGAGATTTTAATATGATTTCTTGGAAACACACACATACTATATATATATGTAGATATATATGAAATATCCTGCATTCTGCACTCTGGCTTTACAAAATATAGAAGGACAGGCAGGCGAGAGCGCATGCAGATGCTCTGTGACACCCGACTAAAAGTAAATTCATTAAAAATTCCATCATAAAAATACCTCGGCTGCTCACGTCAGCGCCCGAAAAAAAGTATGAAAGAACTCGTATTCTTTTCACTAACTAACTAAAAGTAAACCATAAAACAGACAGGCTGGCAGGCGGGTCGACGAGCCGGCGGAAGAGGAAGCCATCTCTGGGTGCTGCTGTCCTTTGAGCAGGACTCGTTCCGCCTTCGTCTTATCTTGCAGCTTCCATCACACTTCACTTACATGCTCTTTAACATGTCAACATGTCAGGGCTGCGCGCGTGTGTGTGTATCGGAGCTGTGTGTTGGTGTGTTGGTGTGCTGGTGTGCGAGTGTGTGACATAGTGACATAATAAAATGTTACTTTAGTTAGTAGTTTAGACGTCGAAAGCACCGCAAAAAGATGCTCTCCCACTGTGGCAAATGCGGCACTAAGAAACTTCCTTTCTTCGTATTTTTCTTGGCCTCTAAAAAGCGTTGCCTTAAGTGCAGTTCGGGAGTGCCTCTTGGGTTATGCGGTCGAAATGAATCTGGAATAGTCTAGCAGATGAGATTCTTTATCTTTTTTAGCAAACTTTAATGAATAATTTCAGCGTGTGCCTAACATAAACTAAAACTGTAATGCAGAACCCAAATATAATCCCCAAATATTTGACTTGCTCTGATCTAATTAAGACGCATCTAATATCTGCTTAGGCTTATGTTCCTTAAGTAAGCACAGCCCCCTCCCAGTCTCATTAATATCCTGTTTGGCCCAGGCAGCCTCTGAATAAACAACGAGAGCCCGGTTCCCTTTCAATATTCAAATCGATTCAGATCCCAATGCAGGCCACACGTAACATGCAAAACTGATTTGCGATGCGCCGTGTATTTATGCCATCAATGGCAAATTATGCATTTAATGGCCAGATGCAATTAGCAATCGGGAGGACCTTTAAGGATACGAACCGACCGACCCGAACCCCCACCCCTGTCGCTACCCACACATACACGCACGCATTGCGATTGCTATCGTGCCTGCGTGTTGGGCATAATTGCCCAAGATTAACATAAATCAATCAAAAGGCATAAAAGCACCTTTGTGTGTTACCTTTGTGCGCTGCGAGTTGCGAGCTGCATATGGTAAATGCCTGTGAAATTGCGCAGAAAGTTTTGCGCGCTGCCAAAGGACCCGTCACAAAGGATATGCAGGACGAGAAGTGAAAGAAATGCAAACAATGTGGAAGACAGAGGAGGCGGAGAAGCGAAGAACTCAGTGCTAAGCCGTACGGGTAAACAAATACAATTGCATAAGTCCTGCTGCAGTTGTTGTCCTTCTTGCTGTTATTTTTCTAGTGTTACGTGTCCTTCTTTGTGGTGGTGTGTGTACTTAAAAAAATATATATTATTTTAGTGATTTTTGGGTGATTAATGTAAGAAAATAGTAAGGAAAGAAGTTAAAAGTAAAACATTTCAATAACATAAATAATTTCCATATAAAATAAGGTTCAAATTGAACCTTTACGAATAAAATGAATCTTAAGAGGGCTTAAATATTTGTTACACTTTTCAGTTAAAGTTTAAACTATTTTATATAATTTAAATATTGTATTTACATTCACTACAGCACTTTCTTGCAGTGCATCTGAGAGATATGGCCTGCTTATGTATGTGCAAGTCTGTTTATCATATGTGCGCTTGATTAGCGCTGACAACATATGCAGGCATTGCAGACATCAGGCCACAGGACCGCAAAAAAGGACTGCCAACAGGACTCTGTTGACAAACAAAACAAACAAGTGCACATTTTTGTGCAGAGCTACATATTTCCCTTCTCAGGCCAACAACAAGAATAGGAAAGAAGAAAACAAATATAGAGGCCTTTTCTCCACGCTCCCCATTCCCCTCCCGAATCCTGGTGCAAGTCCTGCATCCTGCTGCAAAACAAAGGGGCCCTGTATCACGGATCAGTTTTAAAAGGATTTGCAGTTGAAATATGCTCGGGGCATTGCTGCTGTAGTTTATGCAAAACAGAAGACAGACGCCACACAAATGAACACTGGTGTTTTTTTTTGGCAAAGGATAAAGTCAAACGACCGAGGAATTTAACTTGAAAGTATGCATCTTCAAGGAAAAAAAAACTTGAGTTTCAAGGAGTCATCAAAGGTGTTGATATATGTACTACTACTTTCTAGAGATAGCACTTATTCAGTCGTATATTAGCTAAAATAATTGAATAAATAGAGTTTTTTGAAACACAATTAATAATCTTTTTACATTTAAACAAAGCCTGTTCTCTAAGCCTTGAGCCTAGCAACTTTATTCAGCTGCTTTGAGCACAATTTCCTAAATAAATGAAAAGTTGGACTGCTTTTCCATTCATCATGTCTATGACAGCACAACATTTTTGAAAACTCTTGAAGGACTCTCTCTCTCTCCCTGCTGATGCCAGCACTCCTTTCACAATCTTCGCTTAGAGCTCTCCAACCCAATTAACTAATTAATCTATTTCAAGAGCATTCCCTGCCATTTCGACCTACATTAATTTCCTATTCATTGTTCGGGCGTCGCTGCACCATCAGTCCAGAAAGTGGTTGTGGCAGCATCAGCTGTTGCCCCACATAGATCTGCCACACCACCACCCTGCCACCCCTTAAATCAACCCACCAACCGCCCCTCGCGTGCCATTTGCGCATATTTCGCGCACTTCAAAAGTTTTCGCTTGCTTATTAAGAGAGCCAGCGAAACAAAAAAGCCGAAAACAAATTTTTTCGCCATAACTCAAGAGTGGCAGTCAGACAAACAAATCTGCACTGGGAAAATAGCCATAAAATGGGTCAAAAAATAACTACAATTCTGTGTTTAATAAAAGCCTTATTTTTAAGGTCATAAGGAAAATAAATGTGTTCAAGCTGAACTAATTCTTTTAAGCCTGCTTCCATTATGAATTACATATTTATAAAAAACTTTGTCTAAAAATTAAATTAATATAAATAATAATGCAATTTTACTTTACTTGGTATCAGAAATCTTATCATATTTAATAATAGTACAATAATAAAAAATGAATTTTGAAAAATAATACAATATAATATTTATTATATTTCAAAAAGTGCTTTCTCTTATAAAAAATTAATTAAGCTTCAACCTTCAAAAGTAAAGCTGAAAGAAGAAAAACCTAAAAAAGTTTGCATAAATCCTTGTAAGTAAATCAAGATGACAGCCTGGATAATGTCATGTTTCTTTCTCTGTAAATAAACAAACGAATGCCGAGAGCCGGAGTCTCTGACACGGCCGTTCTGCTGTCTCCGGCTCCGGGTCTCCGGCCCGTGGTCGAGTGCGGCTGCGAGTGCGACTACGGCATCCGTATCCGGAAGTTGGCTGCACGCTTCCGTTTTCGGTGCCTTAAAATTAATGAGCTGAGCTGAGCGGAGTGGCGCGGCGGCGTTGCCACACTTTTCGCAACTAATTCCCAACAACTTGTTACAGCAGCGAAACTTTTGCCAACCCATCGCGACCGAGGAGGGTTAAGGACTGCAGAAGGACCCGGACCCGGACCCGGACCCACGACCTTCCTGCCTCACGCCGCACGTATCCGTATCCGTATCTGTCCGTGGTTTTTTCTGCCCCTCATCCTCTCTCTCTCTCTCTCTCCGGCAACTGGCAACGTTATTTGCGCAAAATTTTCGCTTCAAAGTTTGCTTATTGTTTACGTGCGTTGCTTCATTAAGACCTAACAAGGTGGGGGCGCGCTGTTGCCGGTGCCTGGAACTGGAACTGGTGCTGGAGCCTCCTCGCCGGTTAGTTGACTTACGGATATATAGTTACACTACGGCAGTACAACTTGAATTGGGTCAGACACACTCAGCGAACTTGCAATTGTTGTGCTGCTTGGGCAGCAGGGTTACGGAGCCGGGGCACCGGGGTCTTGAGAGGGGTAGGTTATGATTTCAAGAGGCGCGTGTTTATTTGCTTTTGATATAGATTGGATTGCGGCATAAGTGTGCACAGCAGATCATGGGACAGATAAAGTTACTAGACCAACTCGTGTTCAGACAAACGAAACCCTTGATTAAAGTTGGCAGTTCTCAGAGTTCTCATTAAGGGAATTAAACTGAGAGGAAGGAGTAAATAATACAGCAGATGGAGAAGGATTACTGCTTGAGGCTTCTAAAATAAGGGAGGCACCTCTGGGTTCCTGATCGAGGTTTACATTCAGCGGGTTTACCGAGCAGGTTCCAGATAGACCCTGTTGGGAATTCTAGTTCAAGTAGTTAAATTCTAGAGAATACTTTCTGGTTCGCTTCTTTCTCAAATTCTTTTAGGATCCCCTGCATTATTAAAATAATTTTCTAAACTTAAAAAATGCACTTACCTTTATAATACAATTCATTTTCTTTAATCTACAATGCTTTTAAGGTAATTAAATGACTTGAAATAAACAAACACAAAAGACGGCATTAAATTACAGAAAAACCGAAGCAATTTAAATTACTTAAAGCTTTCTCCCCTTCCCCCAATGAAAAATATTTTCTAAAAATTCAAACAACCCCCACCGCGTTGACTAAACTAAAAAGCCGTTCAATTTCCAAATGAGCAGGCCAATCGACGGGAATAGCAACAAAAGGCGAATATAAAAAGACGAACCGAAGCGGAAATTGAAATAAGCAAGTGAGGCAAAATAATCAAAAGAAACAAAAAGGCCCCAAATAAAAGAGTCCCAAACGAACCGAGGACTGAGGGAGCCGAGGGATGCGAGGCATCCCCAACGAACCAAAATCATTCAAATCTGTGAAAATCAGCGCTGAGCCTCAGTCAAAAGTCCAGAAATTAACATTTCCACTAGAGTAAACAATCAGCGGTGGCGCCAAAATCACAGAAAACAAAAAACTGCGGAAAATCGAAAAAATCAACAGAAATTTGAATGGTGTGCAAATTGGTTTTTCTGCTCCACAAGGGACCAGCAGGGAGAGAGGGCGGAAAATGAAAGACAGGCGCTGCGAGAACTTTTACCCCAAGGAATACTATTAAACAAATTTATTCGATATAATTAGAAAACTTGGCGACTTTTGAAGTAATTCGCTTAATTACTTTAAGTGCACAAAATGACGGCGAGGACCAAGTTCGAGTCGGCGGTGCCATTGACTACCAAGTCCCAGTGGGGCCAGGACACCAGCTGCCCCCAACCAGGAATCGCTGAGCGCTGAGCCATCCTGGTGACAACAGGACAACGGAACAACAGAGAGGCGCCGCAAGCCAATAAAAGTTATGCCACGTAAATCGCAGAAATGTTCAAACTGCCTGCTAGCCATCCAGCCAGCCTTCCTGCCTGACTTTGACATGAATAATGCCCGGAATGGATAATGGGCGGACTTTTCGGCGAACGGCGTGAAATTAATTGATGACTGGGATAATTGGGAGTGGGGGAGCCAGAAGGATGTGCTAACAATACAATAACTTGGTGAGGTTATGAAGGTTACGCATTTTCTTAGATTAAATATTTACCAGCTTAAACCTAAATTTACAAGCAATATTTTTAGGAACTTTTTGTGTGTGAAAAGTATATCTTAACCTAGTATACCATGTTCAAGAATATTTTTGCTGCTTGAATATATTTAATATTTAATATTTCTATTACAATACTTGCTCTACCTAAAAGCCACCTATTAAAACACCAACTTTACCCAAGCTACCTCCAATTAAACCTACATCCATTAAAGCCCCCTGAAATACCCCCGAAAAATCTACGTTTACACACAGAGTTCAGCGAATTAATACGCATCGCAAATCAGAATCGCCAACTGACCTAACTCAACCGAAAATGAACCCCAAGCGGGGCTAACCCAGATTCGTGTTGCGACAATAACCGTTCGCCGTCAAGCGCCAGAGTTCCGGTACAAACTTGAAAACATAATCCCGCTTCCGGTGACCACAATTTCCGGTAATATGAAAAACCCACAATAAGCACAGCGACAGCAACAAATGCTAAGCCCGAGCCGAAAACAAAAACAAAACCAAATAAAAAAAAGAAAGAGCTCAGCGTTTTCGTTTCGTGGTTTTTGCGTTCGCAGTTCCGTATAAATTTGATGCCAGGATTTGCCGGGACGTTCAGGACGCTGAGCGGGCAGAAATGAAGATGAGATGGTAATAAGGATAAGACGCTTGTACATTAGGCAGCGAACGGATCCAGGAATCAGGAGCCAGGAGCCAGGCAGCAGCAGAGAGCGGAAGGCGGAAAGCCAAATGGCAGGCGGGCAAAAAGGCGTTAAAAGCCACGACGAGGACTTTGTCAACGCAAATGGCCAGGATGGACTTGGCCTAAAGTGCGGCAAGCAGTTGATAATGATGTTATTACCATAGGAATGCTTATGATAAGCCACCACCAAAGCCAGAGTCCGGGAGAGGCAGAGGGTCGGTAATAAAAATTAATGTTTATTTTGCTCACGCTTTTAATTAAAAATTGTCAGCCAAGCAAATTGAAAATTAAAATCCACATTTTATGGTTGACCCAGAAAAATGTGTGAAAAATTTCAGCTATTATTGTTTCACCCTCGCCGCGTCTCGCCTCGCCTCGCCTCTGCCCGGTGTTTTTCGGTGCGACATTTTTGGTTCTTGGTAAAGTTGAAATGTTTTGGCCATAAAGTTTTCACACCCCCTCGCTCCGCCCCTCTCTCTCGCTCTTGGCCATCTTTGTCTTGTTGCAAATGGCGAAAGTTTGCGCTTTAAATAATTGGCAAGGCAAGCAGAAGTGGCCAGTGAAGGGAAAGTGGCAAAGCCCGGCAGTTAGTTTTAAATATTGTTGCTAATTTGCCACATTGTGCGTGCGACTGAAAGCTGGATTAAAATTATGAGCTGGCCATATTTTTTGAAGTGTCCAGGCTGAAGCTGACAATGACGACGGCTCTGACGCGGACGATGATGGGCAGAAGGCGCAAAACTTGAGCAAAATGGAAGAAAAATAGTTGCTGAAGAGTGCGAAAAATTACAAGACGGCTAGATTAAAAAATCTCATTTATATTGTAGAAGGAAAAGGGTGTGAAGGATGAAGTTTACTTAACGAAATGAAAGAAATCGCACAATTTCTACAATAAAATTACAAGTTGGCATAATTTCACGACAAGATGAAGTGGACTTGGGCGTTGGCTGAAGTTTATGGAGCTCGGTAAGCTTTAAAGTAAAATTGTTGAGTATTTAAATTGATTAAGGAACGATTTATATATAAACACAATAAATTATTCTCTTTAACTTGATTTTCATTAAAAATTACTCAAGTTTCTTAAGAATAAGTAATCCTTTGAGTAAGTCCCCAAATCAGTGGTAAGCTTCCTCGTGGAACTCCAGTGACAAAACGTATCGAAGGATAAATCCTTAAACCTCTTACGGCTTATCCCAGCAAGTCCCAAAGCTTACTCTGACGCACTACCGGACGGCTGCTGATGCTGCGTTGTTGCAGATGTGTGTCCCTTCACGTGTTATCCTTGGCCGAGGATAACCGCATAACTGTTTTGGCATCTTATTACGGGCCAGTTGACAGGTGCATGACATTCTGTGGTCGAACGCATCGAAAGGACGCACAGGACGGCCTGAAGGGATATCGGGGGAGGGACATCAAATCGCATTCACGCCCGCACTCATGAAACTTCCTGCAGAGAGAGAAATAAGTGTCAAAATATCATCAACAAATTACAGGTTTTTCATTATAGAAATTATATTAATGTAAATATTTATTTTGAAATATAATTTTTACCAAGCATTTGTAGTAAAATGATTAATTAACATTGCCAATTTAATCAATCCTCATTAATGGCCTTTCTTAAATGTACATTAATCTTTAAAACATAAATGTTTAATACATGACAAGTACTTATCAGGAATATATTAAAACTAATGAGTAAGATATGATAGGTGAGATAGGATTAGTTATTAAGTCGCAAAGTCCTTTGAACTTTATTAAATAACTAAAATTGTAAAGTTTGTCAAGTTTTCCTCTCTCTGTATCATCGCTGGTAGACCGAATATAGCTGATGTCCTGGTCAGAGGCGTCAACGTGGCAGAAAAACGAGCAGACCGCAGAAGCCAACATTGAATGTCCTGTCGGCTGTCGCCTGTCTCCGGTTACCCGATCCAAAAACCCAATACCCAAAGCCAAAAGCCCAAAAACCCCCTTATCCTGGATCCTGGATCCTGGTGGGCAGTCACTGGTATATGCTATCAATTGCCGCCGTTTGGCGTCAAATTACATTATGGCAAAGTAAATATAAATGGGAAATTGAATATACATATAGATTTGTGCATAGCACATAGCGATTTATTCGCCGCCAGACGAAAATTGCTGACAGCTTTGAACTTTTTTCCGTGAGTTCGTGCCTACACAAAAAGGTTATTAAAATTGGCGAAGCACTTGCCAAAGTTTTCATATACATTTTTTTGTTTTCTCTTTTTTTCAATTTGTATTTTCTTTCATTCGTTTTCCATGCACGAATTGAGCGCCATTTTCGCAAACTGTTGACAGCTGGCGAGAGGCGGGCGGCGGAGCTGGGTTTTTCACAAGAGATACAAAAAGGATTTAAGCTCTTTAATCCTGTGCCAAAAACTACTTCTCGACGTTTGACGCTGACGGACAGCGTGGTGTGAAATTAAATTAAGCTTGATGATGGAAAATAATGGCAAAGACAGTTGATGAATTGTGAAATATGATCCCCAAAAAAATTTTCTGTAGCGGAGTTAATAATGTTTCTTTAACTTCAACTAGATAATTATAAAAGTTAATTTTTTTTTTTAATTATTGATCAGAAATATGTTAATAATGTAAGCTGAATATTGTACGGTAGTTAAACATTTAATTATCGCTTTGGATTGTGGGAATTAAGTAAGTTTATGGAAAATACAATATTTTTAATTTATAAATATCCATTCCAATGTTGCTTTAAATAATCCTAATAAACTCCAGTCCCTTGAGTAATTTACCTACAATATTTCACTCTGAGAACAAAATATCTCTTCAATTTTAAAGTGCCAAGCTCGATGCAAAGTTGGTCTTAAATAATCCTAAACAAACCCCGATACGAGAATGGATGACGGCTCCTTCCCTGCCCGACTGTAGTCGCCAAATTTGCAGTGTCGTGCAAATAATTTTAGGTTCAAAACCCTGGCTGTCAGTCCGTCTGTCAGCCGCTGCAATGGCAATCTGTGCCTGTGTCTGGTCGCTTATTTGATTTCTCACAACTGCCAAAAAGTTACTCTAACCCCGTACTGGCGAACAGGACTGCGTCCGTCTGGCGACGGCGGCGTCTATCTTCATTCGATTCCAGTCGATTTCCTGGCTGAATGCGACTGACTCTACGTCATCTTGACGTAAGTCAACGGATTTCAGATTGGTCACGTAGCGACGACGTCGTCAACATCTGTTCCGTCTGTGCATTTTCCCCGTGTTTCGCCATATTTCAGAGCCCACTAAATATCCGAAAACTTATCGTCGGCGATATGGGTATCACCCAATTAAAAAGTTTTTTATCGCCCCATGAAGATAGTTCCTGCCATAAACACATCGAGTCACAGGTCCGTGCATAAATATGCAAATTTAATGTATTTTTAAATAATTTTCATGTTTCCGACGGCATCGTTTTGCGGCCCACGCCAAAAGCATTTTCGGTTTCTATTTTTATTCTGGACGGGTTAAGAGTTAAATGTGTGTTTACCCCGATCATCGAATCATCGATCAGCGGCAATTAGGCGGGGAAATGTAGAGGAAATTATGGAGGAAAGTTTTCCCTGGCGAAAGTTTTCTCGGCTGAATTTTATGGCATTTAGATTGGGCGTTTATGTGCGGATGGTTTGGGAAATATTTATGATTGGATTAGGGGCCAGCAAACATTCGTTAATCCCATCCGAGAGATATTTGTGGGATCTCTAAATGTGTGTTCACATATTTTGGTATGCACATTAAGGCGACGAATGCATAAATAATATTACTAAATTCTTTGTGAAATGCTAAGTAAATCTTATAAAAGCTTTGCTATTTGTAAAAGGTAAATATCGAATAAAATACGAAGTATAACGGAGAAAGAGTAAAGTATTATGATTAAATTTGAAATTGAACTTGGCTCTTATATGGTCCAAAAATTTCTTCATTTATTAAACATCGTTAAAAAATGGAATCTCTTTTTTTAGCAAACATTTAAAATCTTATTTGTAGGTAAATATATTTTTGGCACTAATTTTTACGGCCCATTACCATTTAATAAACATTTCCTAATGTCAGAATAACCCGTTTATGTGCCGTATATTTTTTAAGCCTTTACGTTCCTAATAACGGTTTAAAAGTTTCTTCTCACTTCCTTGGGAGAATAAGTTCCGTTCCATGCCCATATTTTCGCCATAAACTTAAACATTCTTTTGTGCACTCGCCCCTGACGGGGAATTTATGATTTTATTTTTATTACACCAAAGAGGTATTACGTCAAAATGCAAATTCGCTTCTTTCGTTTGAGAAAGGCATCAAATTAATTTTATTTTCATTATGACTCATAAAACGCCACCGCAATGTGGAAAGTTTTTGGCAGCCAGAGGATCCGAAGAGGAAACTTGGTGACCCAAAGCCGGGAAAACAAACACAAAAAATTAGGGAACCCTTTTTCGCCGGGTGCGCCGGTAGGCAGCATTTAATCAAGCTACTCGGAACACACAAAAAATGTCCAAAGTGCGTACTTCCAGCCAACACATAATTAAGCTTAATAAATTTCTAATTATCAGATGGTCAGACTAAGTGAATAAAAAAGGGTCTAAGGACTCACTCAGTCCCGCGAACACATGGTGCTGTTGGTCCCGGTTTGGGCTTGGGCTTGGGTTTGGGGTTTGCAAATTAACCCTTTTTATGGAGGAGCCGGCAACCAGAACTCCGACCTCGGCCACGACGACGACTTGCCGGTAAAACTGCGCTCGTAAAATGTCCAGTTTTATGGGCGTCGTTGCTCGTCAGTTGCTGCAGCAGTTTAAATTTAAATAAATTGTACAAAACTGACTGCCGCCGAAGAGTTGGGCAGTCGAGCAGTTGGGAAACTCTTTGCCACTTCCCACGTGGAGGCTTTTACGAGTTGGCCGGGAATTAAAAGCTTATCTTGATTCTCAAAGCCGTTTGAGCGACAAAGGAGACGGCGACACGGCGAGCTGCATAATTAGACACCCGCTGTCCGTCTCTTTCGCTGACCAGCTAGCCCTCTCTCTTTTCCAGCCATCAGTCGTTGTCTCCCTTTTTACAGAGAAAGAAAACACAAATTTTGAAACACTAAACTAAAATTAATGATAAATTTAAAACCATTATTTAAAGTTAACAAAAGTCTCTGATTTCTTAGGAACTTATAGTAATTTCGAATATTTATATCGTGGTCTGATTTTTGCACAGAAGGAAAAAATGAGACGTTTAATACCATACATTACCATTTTAAGTAATTTTTAATGAAAGTTAAATTCCCTTTTGCCTTCTTGCCTAATTGGCAAATATAAAAGTAAACAAAATGCCCTTGTTCTTTGTATAAACTTATTGTAATATCCAATAAATACCTCCCTTTTCCTCAGTGTAATCATTATTCACGCTCAGTTGACCACCTGTGAGTGGGACTTTTGTTACGGTATCGTGCTCGGTTCCAACCTGAGCCCGAACTTTGTCCTATGGCGTTGACACAACTCGAATCGCTTCAAAAGAAATTAGCATAATTGAATTAAGCATCGATAAGCCATGTTTTCTTTCCTCCTCGATTGCAGTCGATATCATTAGCTGCCGTTGCACAAGTCGGAGGGAAAAAAGCGAAAGATAAACCTTCGAGCACAATGCTTATGTTTGGAGTTCATTAATTTAACATTTGATAAGGTCGCACTGAAGGGTTAAGACTGGTGGTGTCCGTTAGATGTCAAAATGGGCAATAAACGTTCAGCGTTTTTAACCCTTGTCCAGGAATGGATTCGCCAGGGTTGTCAGCTGCTAAAAAAGAGCAATGAAGGCACTCCACCTTAAGGAATAATTTATGTGAGTTTTATATCTGCCAGAGTTATAATGCTAAAGATAAGGTCAACATTAAGTTTTATGATTTGGAAGATGTGTGAACTTTAAAGAGTTTTCTTAGGTTTTATTTAATGCATTTAGATATGTAAATTCCCTAATAAAATATCTCCCCAATGTGCCATGTTCGTTTCCCAGACTTTACATTAATTTCCAGCCATCGGACATATCAATCGTCTAATCCCATTTCGCATTATCGATGCAGACATGACGTGCGATAACAAGCCAAAGTGCTGTCCAAATACACCTGACAACCCAGGCAAAACAACTGATTCCCATCGCCGACTGGCAAGTGCCCAAGAGTAAAGACTTTTCCTAAGCCCAGACAAGCAGACAGTTGGACAAATATTTGATATTTAATCTTATGAAACAGCAAACAGACAAACAGAGTAATGGAACGAGGCAAAAGGCGACGATGTCTGCCCCCGAAATTTGCCAGTCAACGCATAAAATTGTAATTAATTAAATTTAAAGTCGTGTCAACGGGGCGGATGGTTGGACGGTTGGCTTGGGTGTTCGGTGGCAGACAACGCCCCGAAAGGATTAACAAATACAATGGCCAAACAACTTGAGGCTTAAAACTCGGCACTACAAAACCGAAGACAAAATGCAAACATAAACACAAACACGAACACAACGAATTCAAATACAAACACACCGCCCCACCCCAAACGAGGGGGGCGTGGCGCCGAAGTCCAAAAGTGCTTTTAACCTACTTTTTAAAAAAGAGTAAACAGACTCGCAGCGCCATCCAACATATGCATAAATAGACTTTAACCCCTTGCTGGCGGTACCGCGGGGAAGGACCTGGAGTGAATGAAAGAGTAAGCAGACATCCTGAGGTTGGATAGTGACGGACTGGAGGATTCCCTGGAAAATAGCTCGAGTATCACAAATAAGTATATTGTAAATTAATCAGATTATTTCAATTACTTTATTTTATTTCACTAATTGGCAATTAATTTAATAATTATCAAATACATTCACTGCAAGAAGTTATTCTTATTTATAATAACAATTATTTTAGAATTTAGAATTCCGACTTGGGATTTTCTTGCGCCTAATTGTATTGTTTGTAGGCCAGAGGGGGATTTTATTTTCCCCCCTTTCTCTTGTAAATTTGAACTAATAATAATTTGTTTAATGCAACAACATTAAATAGTATAAACCTATAGTTATCCTTTCTCTGTATGGTACCAATATACCCCTTAAAAAATATAAGTTTTTTTGGTATAAAAAGTGTGGACCACACTTTGCTTTTTGGTCGTTCTCGTCGCAATGCTTTCAACAAAATTTAATCTTATTTACACACACATATATACACACATAAACGAACACGCACACGCGTACACTTTGGCTGTGGCACACTCGCACACTCTTACAGGCCCTCATCTACACTTAACAGTGTGCAGAACGTAATCCTTTAAATGAGTTTAGCGTCACGTTCGCACTTATGCGTTAAACACGTGTTTTTTGCCCCAGCATTATCCTTTTGCCTAGGCACTCCTCACAACTGGTTGCGGCCCGCGAGGGGGTGGTCTTTTGGGGGATGGGTGTCCTGCCTGCGAGTCCTGCAGCTCGCCCTTACCCTCCCCCGCGCAATATGCAACGCGTTTTTTGCAGCGCCAACAGCTGCACAATTCAAAATGTCAATTGAGGCAGTCCGTCGCAAGGCAAAAAAGAGTGAATGGACCCACGCCCCCGAGCCATTCCCCCAAACAAGGACCTAGGTCTCTATTCCTGGACTCCAAAACACTCTGATCCTGCGAGTTTTGTTTGTTGCAAATACACTAAGAGAAGAATTCAGAAGAAATCTGATTTGAATTTGTGATAGGAAAGAGGACTAATTTTTTAATTTTCTGAATAATTAATAAACTTAAATTATTATGTACCATATTTACTATTAATTAATAGCTTAAGGGTTCTACCTAAAAGGAAGTCCTCTCCTTTATCGATAACTATTTCAGTTAATTAAAAATTAAGATTCAAAGAAGAACGTACTCATAAATCTCAATATTTATTCCCGAACTCCGATTTTCTTCTGTGTGTGCTTCTCCCTCAGTTGGCCAAGCGCCGCTGGCGGGATTCAGTTTAGTCCACGCCACTGCACCAACAACAACTAGTCCTTTCGGGAGAAGCAAGAGGCGGGCATTGTGGTGCAGGAGGCAGGAGGCAGGAGGCGGGGAAAGGACCTGAGGGCACGGGGAAAGGGTTGCATGCAAGAGCACTCAGTGCGCAACGTTGGCTCATTAAAGTGGCATATTTCACACATAGCCCGAGCGACAACCACTGAACCAAAGGCTACGACAGCAACTTGAGTGGAGTGAGTGCCACACGGAAGAAAAGGATCGGGGATACCCTTTTGGAACCAGCAAGTGTACTAGAAATATACATATTCTAAAATAATAAATAAATGGAGGACATCAATATTTTGGAAATATATTTAAAATCTATTAAACAATACCATTCTTTTCATCCCTTTTTCTTTAAAAATTTCAAAAATAACAACCTATTTATTCAAACAATATTGATTTTATTTACAGACAACACTTTGGTTTTAAATATAGTAGTTCTAATAATAGCCTACTTTCTCCCACAGAATTTCCTTGAATTATTCTGTGAATCTCAAAATTAATTCAGCACCGAGTCCTTGGACTTACCTAACCCAGTAAAAAGCCAAGAGGGCAAGGGAGGCCCGAAAGTGCAAAATGCCCCAAGAATGCCATCCGGGGACTTTGACGTTGGCGTTTTTCTAGCTACGTGCGGCATGTTTTCTGGCTCCTGGCATGTCCTGCCTGGCTGGAACGAGTGCGAGTACAGTTGGACACCGGCTGTGAGAGTTAAGTGCTGGCAATTTGGCCTTCTTTTTCACTAAAGTCTTTTGTCGCACTTTGTTGGCAGTTGCCGTTGGTTGTTGGTTGTTGGTTGTCGGCAGTAGCTCTGGCTGTTGCGTTGCGTTGCGTCGGGGGACGTCGCGAGTATGTGGGAAATTATTTTAATTGTTTCGCAAGTGCTTAGAATGCCTCGAACTTAATGGACTTGCCGGAAAGTGGGTTGGGTCCGAGAGCTTGCTCTGTTGTCTAAATTAATGCCAAGGGAAATGCCATTTTTCGTTTGGATTAATTTCCTCTTTTGTTTAGTTAATTTTTGAGAAAGGTTTTTTGGCGTTCGCCAGTTGGGAATGGGAAGTCACCAAGGGCCCACCATAATTATACCTTTGTCTCTACAATAAGGAAGTTAATTATTTATTTTATTTCTAGGCTTTGTTACACTTAATTTAATTAATTCATGATGAGAGAAATATTACTAAAATTGAAAAACCATCCGCTAAGCATGGCCCTTAAAATCTAGAATTCCATAAAGTAGCCCAGGCTGGCAAAGCCCTATTAATTAATTTATACGGTTAATTGTGGCAGCCAAAAGCCGATTTACCATATAATTACTATCCAATATTCATAAATACAAGCGGCGTGTTCGTAAAAACCCATTACACTAAATTAATTTCACAAGGACAGAGGTTGGGTGGGGCGCACAGAGGGCACTTTTAGTGAAAATATTAAATGCATTGCAAACAGCGGAAAAAAATTATGGAGTTCGGTGGGGGCAAAAAGAACAACGAACAGCGGGCAATATAATAATAAATAACATGCAAACGAGGCGAAATCAATGTAAAACGCGTCGAAGCGTATCATTAGTGGGCGGTGGGCTGGGTGGGTGGCAGCGGGGGCGTGGCAACGACAAAATAACCGCACGCTGTCAATCAATATGCATGGAATATGCGGCAGGCAGGCAGGCGAGGCCCCGCGAGGGTGTCCCAGCAATATATAATCGAGGCATATCAACAACTTGCCGTCACGCTGGTTAACACTTCAATAAATCGATAAACGCATCAAACAGAAAACAGAAAACGGAAAGCGGAAAACAGAAAAGCTGTTGCATAATTATGACCGTTTGTGGGCCAGGCCCAGACGGAGCTTTAATTAAATTGCCGGTGTATTAGTGCGAAAGCGATTGGCAGTCGCCCATCAAATTGGCGAATCGAAGGGAAACGCTGGCGGTCTCCCATCCACATGCATTAATCATACAAAAAAACGCAATCAATCGAGCGCAGTTCTACGGCTTGCTCACTTTTCCGTTAGCGACATACACTTATCCTGGGGGTTATTTTGAAATAGCATAAAAAATGTGTGTTTGAGGGGATTAAAACGGACGAATTAAGGAAGGATTACATTTATTTTTTGCTAACAAATGCGGTTTTTATGGCCACCAGTTAAATAACTAGCATTTTTTATTTCTATTGATATATTTTAAATTACAAAAATGAGCGGATTATAAGAATACAAAGGTTATTCTACTTATTTTTTTAAATTGAATAAATTACATCTCTTGTAATTCACAAATGCATATCTGAAACATATTTAAAATATTTATATAATATCTCTGTATTTTCTCCAGAAAGGTATTTTATTTATTTCTGCAATTCTGCAATACACACAAAAAAGATTCTGTAATTCAGATATAGAGAGCAAGAGGTTCAGGTCAAGGAAACTCCAAACCTTTATGGTAGTTGGCCAAGGTAATCCCTATAATTTTGTTTAGATGATTCCCATATCTAAAAAATATTCAAAATATTTATATAATATCTCTGTATTTTCTCCAGAGGGGTATTATATTTATTTCTGCAGCTTCTCACAAAAAAGATTCTGTAATTCAGATATAGAGAAGCAAGAGATTCAGGTCAAGGAAACTCCAAACCTTTATGGTAATTGGCCAAGGTAATCCCTATAATTTTTTTTAGATGATTCTCATTTTGATATGAGAGCATCTGTCATTCGTTTGCGACCCTTATTTATTCCCACGGAAATTTCATCTGCCGTTTCCAAGTGAATGGGCACATCAGTCAACGATAACGATGCCGATACCGATTGCCGGTCCGTCAGGTGCGCAATGCAAAAGGGGAAAATTAAGTATCCAGCAGCACCAGTGCACCAAAGGATCACACCACCTACTACCCACTATTCGCTACCCACCACCCACCAATCACCCGTATTCGGCATCCCGCCCAACGGAATACGGCTGTAAACTGAAGTTGGCGCACGTGTCCAACAAACGTTTGCCTTGGCACTCCACTCTCCACGCCGCTCCACTTGCCACTTGCCACTCCACTCCACTCTGCTCCGCAACTGCCACGTGTCGATGCACTTGTCAGCATATGTTCCACGTGATTCCCAACTGCCACTAGTGCCTTTTGCTCCTGGATTACTTCCGTTCTGCACTGCGGAAAAAATCACAACATAAAAGAGGCTTCTTACTAATAAAGCAGCTTTAAAATTGAGAGAATTTCAAAGAGCTTTCTAAACTGAAAATGGAAATAATAAAATGAAAGAATATAAACAAAATACACACGGCCAAAGTTTTTTCTTTCTTTAGTATTGATTAAGATTAATTCGGAGTATCTTTTTAAAAATATAAAGCTATATTAAGTATTAAACATGCTTAGGTTATCAATAAACTTATTGAGTTCTTCTTTTGAAAAATATATTTTCAACTGTATTTAATTTGGAATCGCACCACCCAATCCCCCAGAGAAAAGTGTGTGGGTGTCATTATGGGGATAGCCTGCGAATAAAAGCCAACTAACGGCGGCTTTTGTCATTACTTCGTGCTATCTAGGATCTTCTGTCCTCTCGGCATCCTTTTGCCTTAATATAATTTTGCAACTTGTTGTTTGCTATCCTTTTTTTACTAATTTTATTTAGCACTTTGCTGGCTGTTGTTGCCGCTACTGCTGGGTTTTTAATGCTCTTAAATGCAATGCAATTTTTATCTGGTCTAAAAGGATTCCCAACCTTCCGCTTTTTATTCCACTCCCGCGCCGGATTACGTGTTTTTGCATTTTGAGCTGGACTTGCATATCCTGTCCACGTCCTTCTGCATCCTGTCCCGTTGTGTTATCTTGCGGTTTTTTGCATCAAGTTGAGAATTTTCTCATTAATTTCAACGTTTTTCTGCAGCTGCCGTAGCTGCTGATGTGTTTTGTGCTTGCGGACAGTTGTCGGTTGTCCCCTTGGCTGAGGTTTGGTCCTGTCCCACTGATTGTGGTTCCCAGAGAGAGTGAGTCCTGCATGTCCTGATGGCTGGCAGGACGTAAAGAGCCATTCGCCATCAAGAGCAAATTAAAGCTTGTAATTCACAATGTGAGTGTGGATTTCTCTTTGGCTTTGCTAAGAGTAACGGCATAACTTCCTTTTGATTTTAATTAATATTCCATATCTATCTATCGTTCACCCCTTGTAAACACCAACGAATATCTCTCTCTCCAAATTACAATTCCTCAAAAATAAACCCAGAGCAGTGTTCTGCATAATTCCTGGGATCCCGAGCCCTTCACATCTGACACATCGCAATTGCCTCATTTGAAGTTCATCAACCTACCGCACTGCTCTTTAATATCCATGCCTCATTTCCGATGGGTGATTCCGGTCAGTAGGAGAAGCAATAATAATAACGAGAGACCGAGCGAAGGGTCGGGGAAATTCACACAAATTAAAGCCAAGTCAGGAAAATTCAGAGCAGTGAAACGGAAAAGCCAGAGAGAGGCAGTGAAGGACCGGGCAAAGTCAAGTAGACAGCCAAGACAAACACCAATTAAATGCACATAATGATAATGTTGTGCCGAAAAGTCATTTGGAGCAACTAAATTACAACTTCCACTCTACATTACATGGCACGGCAGCGGAACCTCCTCAACCTCTGGACTCGAACCAAGAACCCAAGAACCCCAAGCCTCATCCCCAACCTAACCACGAACGGAGCCGAAAAATCCACACAAAATTAAAAGTCTGCTGCAGTTTGCGAAAGGAGAAACAGATGGCTACTGCAGCGAAATGAAAACAAACACCCGAATTTGTGTCTAAAGTGTTTTCCACCACGAAAAAGGAAAAACACTGCCGGAAAAAAGACAATCCCAGGGCTAAAGTTGGTTTACCGCTCGGCTGAGCGGCGAGAAGTTCAATGCTCAAGTTCATGAACTTGGGGGAAACCAGCTCTAACTCTAAAGGGTTTTCCTTCTGGTCCGCTGACGGAGCAGTTTATAATTAGAAACCCAACCGAGTCCCATCTCCATCTCCACCTCGGGAGTGTCTCAATCTGAAAGGAAAGTCAAGTGGATTTTGGCGGCAAAAGTGGGGAATGCACTGTGCACTGCCCCGGAGGAAATTCACGGATGAAGTCGGTGCAGTAGTCAGAGTCCTCTGCCATCGGTTACGTAACGTGGGATTTTCTATTTACTCAACGAAAACGGCGACGACGAGGATGACGGCGATGATGGCGACAAGTGCATACGGCTCCTTGGAAATTGACAGAAAACAAAAGCAAACAATTTGTTGGCGAGCAGGTTGCTTATGTAAATAAAAGGCAAAAATTTAACGAAATTCTTTAAGTAAGTTAACGAATATGGAATTCTCTTTAAAGAAATTAAAGGACATTTACTAAATTATTACATTAAATTCCAGTTAATACTTTAGTTTATGTAAAATTTTTTTAATGTGTATAGCATTCTGAGCCAAGATACATATATATACTTTTATTTATTAAATATAAAATAAAAATCGTTTTAAGTTCTGTAATTCGCAAAGTGGCAAAAAAACAATATAAAAAGAATTCAATATTCCGATTTTATGATCTTTAAACCTTATAAGAACTATTCTCATGAAAATGGCTAACTATAGTCTTCTCTGGCGGCTTAAAAAACCTCTCACAAGTGTATTGAAAACTCAATTTGAATAAACATTAAGCAGACGCAACAGCATCTGAAATTCATCTGTCGGGCCAGACGAATCCAACCTAGAGTATTTAAATTTTTAAACAAATAAAAAACGAAGCGGAACGCGCTCGCCATTGTAAATAGATGTGGGCGAGAGGGGCCTTTGTTTTCAGCGGCTTAAGCAATGTTAAATATTTAACAAAAATAAGGCCGAGCCAACAAAAGAGGAGATTCCCGATTTTACCATACCTATAGCTGCTATATGGCTACATGTGAGGACGCTAAAGATATTGCCGGAATGGGGACCTGGAACAAAAGCGGAGTTTCGTGCTCGTGGTTAATCTTTTAAGTGTGCCGTATACACCGCGACTTCCCCGATCGTCCCAGTACTATATATCGCTCGCGCAGCCTGTTTATATTTCGATTTAAAATTCCGTGCACGCGCCGGGCATTATAAACATTTTCCTATATGATGCCCACACACATATGAGTGCTGGAGTGCTGCTGCTGGGCCTCAGCTCCGATATTTTGTCTGCGAACTTCAGCGGCCGTGTTTGTTGTCGGCGGTTTTGCAACGTTTGCCATTGTCATTTGTTTGCTTTTTAATATGCAAATAAATATAATAGGACACACGATGCCTTTTAAATAAATACAGGCCAAAACATTTATGACAACTCCTCGGCGTGGTGCTGGCTCGCCTCGTTTGTCCGCCGATTTTATTGGCCGCGCGTTCCATTGATAAGCGGAGCAGACTGCAACTGCAATTGCACCGCGTCGGCAAATATAAATTGCAGGAAATGGAAAATAAAATGTTTATTCGCCATAAATCGGTCGAGCCGTTCGTTGGTTAACCAGTATTAAAATCGCGATCGTTCAGGTGGTGGTCGGTGGAGCGGTGGAGGGGCCAAGAAAGTGTACAAAATGTTCAACTGGAATGGCCAAGCGATTGGGGGTCCGCCGGCGCAATCTTTGGCATTTGGTAGCCGGTTTATGACAGTTTTTCCGATTGCAGTTACAGGTTTTAATAGATCTCTGAACGATTCGAATTATGATCCAAGAGATGCTTAACGGAGTGAATTTCAATCGTAGCAATGGATTGTTGGGTCGTGTGGGTGGTCTTATTCTTATTCTCTTTAGAGGAAAATATATTATTATTAAAAAATTAGTGCAGTTAAAGCAATATAATAGTTCCAAATATGTTTGTTCTTTCTGTGTTTATGTATAATAAAAAAACAATAAAGTCTATATTGAGAACCCTTTAAAAAATACTCAATTTCAGTGACAGATTTCTAGTCTTACATAAATAATAAATCTTCAGAAACTACTTGTTTTCCATGTTATGCAACCGAAACTCTTTGTTGAATGCGCAACTCTGCAGGAGAGTGAATTTATAACCCGTAGTTGGCTATGTTGCAAGACCAAACTGCTTGCTCATCGAGTTGTCAGGCGAGAGGACTTGGCCACTCGGATCGGAGGACCGCATCCGTAACACTCGGCACATTATGCTCAGACAATCTAATGCCTTGCCTAATATTTATATCCGCTCTCGACTTAAGCTATTACCAAGACAAACACCATGGACATAAATCCTTCGAGCGGGCATCTGCATAATGCATTTATCTCGGCCCCTCTACCAAAAACCCAACTAACATGCAGACATGGCCGGCATTCATTTATCACATTTATCGCTTGCAAGCGAATGCAAAAATTCTATTACTGTCCACAAGAAGCACAGGACTTGGACGGAGTCCGGAGTCCGGAATCCTGGGAAGCAGACCATTAAAAATTATGGAATAAAATCTTGCACATCATGTGAGACCGACGACATATGCGATAAATTTGCCACAAAGAAAAAAATAAACCGTGGATGGAGGAGAGATGCATTGGATGGGATCTTGAGATTTCCGCAGATTTTCTTTCACTGCATCGAGCGGTCGCCATTTATCACTGTCCAAGTTATGCCTGTTCGCATTGCATTTAAGCCGTGTCCATAAGGATCAATGAGGATAATTCGAATGTATGGCAAGCTTTGGCCAAATGTAATTATCGTTTGTGCCGCAATGGGGCACGTTTCGTATTGGAAGAGGTGGGCTGGGTGCTGTTTAGGTGGCTCTCGATGGTTTTTGGGTGATTTTTGGGTGGTTTTTAGGTGATTCCGGGGCGGGGGTTGCTCGGATTTGTCATGGCTTTCAGCTGCACATTGTGATAAGCACATGTTATGGTTTTTCACACTCAACCCAATGCGATTGTGGGGTTAAATTTTCCGTGCTTGGATTTTTCGTTTTATCGATCGACTCCTTGTTTGCGGTTGTTACATGTTTTCCTATCTGGATTATGATTAATTGATTGCCAAGTGTTGGGGCCCCGCCACCACAATTATTGGGGGACGGGATGGGATGGCTTATTCCCGCCGTCACGCCCCTGCAATTCATTCGACTTTGGGTCAATGCTCCGAGTGCGGCAAGAGTTTTCCCGCTTTTCCACGGAAAAGCATTAAACTGCATTGTTCCCATTTCAGCAGACGCTGATGTCAAACAGCTGGAGTTCTCCTTGGACTCGCATAAACAGGCAGCCATTGCACACACACCAAATTGACAGCTCGAATCAAGCATAAGCAACGTTTAATTGGCACTTGGCGGCCAAAACAAAAGCTAAACGTTTGGTTGAAGGAACAAGGAATACTCTTTTTTTTAATTAATTTTATTATAATTAATAACCACATTTAAAGAGATTAAAAAAATTTAAAAAAATTAAATGTGAATATTTATTTTTGATTTAAAACTTCTTTACGCTTGTCATACATACTTTTCATTTTAGAGACGATTCTTGCGGACTCAAGCGCGATAAATCTGGATTTTTTAAAAACTCAACAAAAAATAGTGTCACCTCTACCTCGTCCGTATCCGAATCTGTCTTCATCGAAAATATTGTTTCTTAAGTTTCTAAAAATAAATCAATGAAGCAACCAAAAAAAAAAAGATTTTTCTGTATCTCAGTAAATCTTAAAATCTCTTCTAAACTTTTAAAGAAGTACCTTACCTTACTTATCTCAGTAACTTAGTTATCTTAAAATATCTTAAAATCTCTTTAGTCTTCCAAAGAAGCACCACCTTATGACAAACCCCGAAGGATAACGGTGCTGCCACAGCAATTATCAGAGTATAATGAGCAGTTTGTTGGTTAAACATGCCATCGAACGTGCCAAGTGCGGAGGAGTCTGCAATGGCACATGTGTGCTCGGCGGCAATCATTTAAATAGTTCTTGCACTTTTCCCCCAACCCAAAGCACACGGCAATGCAATTAGTTTAAAAGGCCAAAAAGATCAGGAGCCAACACAAAAAAAAGCAAGCAGGAAAAATGGGAAAAACTGCCAGGGAGTGACAGGCTGACATGCCAGGAAGAGACCGGGAGGATGAGCTATGGCACATGGAAGAATGTCAAAGCAAAATGAAGTCATTAAATGAACGGCAGAACTTGGAAGCCCCGAAAAAATCGAGTAGACGTCGCAAAAACACAGGCACGAAGGAGTGCTAAGCCAGAAAGCAGTGGCAACACAATTTAACACCCGCCGCCGACGCGATGGGCAGCACACAGTTTGACGGGCTGCAACGTCAACTTTGGCACAGCCACAGAAGCAACAGCAACAGCAAAAGCAGGAGCAGCAGCAGCAATACTCCCAGCATCGCCAGCCGGCAACATCATCTCCTCGTCATAGTCCGGATGGAGTTCCGCTCCTAGAGGAGATGGCGGATGGAGACGAATGCCAAGTCTCGTAAACGTCGACATCTTTCACGAGAAAGCACTGGAGAAACTACCGACTACTAGATTTTTTTATGGAAAAATTAGGGCTTAAAATAATTAACATATTTATATAAAAGATGCAACATTTTATAGAAGCATTCACCATTATTTTTTCATATTAACTTTTTAATATACTACTATTTTCACATTAAAGCCTCTTTAGTAGGAGTTCCATATATTTTAGGTATTACGAAATTCCTATAATTGTTGCTAAGATTTTGGGTTATTTAGTTAAACGTTTAAAGCATTCTCGACTTTTCCAAGACTTTTCCTGATGTCATAGGCCCCATTTCCTCAGTGTATTTGTGTACCTTTGTACGGTTGACGTAGACAGGTCGCGAAAAAAAAACCTATATGCTCTATAGCACGAATTTCCCAGCTGAGATTCTGGTAAAGTCGAAATTTTAATGGCCTCCCCAGATGCAATAAAAGCTCAGGATGGAATGCTCAAAGTTTTCCAGATATTGCTCTTAGCATCCGCTTTTTAATTCTAGTTTCTTTAGTTGGCAAAGTCAAGACTGTGCTCCACATTAATCAGCTAATAATGCCAGACAATTAGCAATTGCGACAGCCATTTACTGTGAGTCCCCCAGATACTCCGTGGAACGTGAATCCCCATCCATTTTCATATGCCAACGTTTTCAGGTAGCGCAGCGCCGAAAAACTTTGCTCAGAAGACAAACGACTTTTCAGTTGAGGAAGGGTAAACAGGAAGAAATTATTTATATATTTATTCAATATTTATCATTGGAGGAAAGCTTATTTATTCAATGGTTGAAACCAATACAAATAATTCTAAAGAATTTATGAGGCACTCATAAGTCAGCGATCCGTTTTCCTTTCTTATTTCTTATTATTAATCAACACAAAGTTATCAGTATTTCTCCTACTCATACTATATTTTTTCGTGTGCAGCTTGAAGAATAGGAGCTTTGGATCTGTTTGGGGATCTGCTTTTTGTCTGAGCCCCGTTCACGTGAGTTCTGCAACATTTTTGCAAAGTAATTGCTCATTTTGACAGGTCGTGCAACGCCCTTGTTTGCAGTGGCAGCTTCTTCTTCAGCGTCTTCAACGTTCTCTGCTGCTGCCGGCTTGTTGCTTCCTGCCAGCAGCAATGGTTGTTGCAGTTGCAGCAGCAGCAACGGCAGCAGCCACTGCTGGCAGTAGAATAACCTGCAGCAGCCCGTAGTTCTTCACATGCGAGAAAGCAATAAAATCTTATAGTTTGTTTTTTGTTCGTCGCTGCCTGCCTTCTGCACATGTGGCGTACCAACAACGACAACGACAAATGCAACGACGACTTGGGAAAAAGGCGACAACAATGACGACACTGACTACTGACTCGGTCCTGTCACTGACAGCCTGTCAAACGGGGCAGGACGAGAGGGGCGGAATGTCCTCCCGATGTCGTGAACCGTAATGCGACTCCCTCGTCCTTTATTCACGGAGTCTGTGGAAGGGTATGTCCTCTAAGCTTTCGGATACTTTGCATGGAAACTTAATAAAAATTATAATAAAACAATAACAACATTCTAGACTCTGTATTTTTATAATTAAGTGTATAATTGGGGATTTTTAGGTAATAATTGGAAACAAAATATACTATAAATGATTTGAAACTTTATTTAATCGAATTATATATCATCTTGCTGTCCCAATCAGTTATTTCCTTAATATTAAAGTATTTAATCAAAAATGAACTAAAGAGTAGTTTCACTGAAAAAAAGGGTTTCCCCAAATCAAAGAGCATCCCCTATTCGCCGAGTGAAACCATGAAACTCCAATACTGCCCTTGGCCGTACTTTTTTACTACGTTTTTGCTCGATCTTTTTTTATTGCAACTATTAAATGCATTTCACAATAGTTTGTCGATGGATTTGTTATTGTTAGCCATAAAATTAATATGCGTTCTGGGGACAACAATGCAACGATTTTGATGACTTCCCAGCAAGTGCGACATCGCAACTACACGAAGTAACATCTGTTTAGCATAACTCGTCAGCAACATTGAATGCAATTCTATGGCATCGAAGTGAAGTTAGGGTTCTTAATGCACTGAGAAAAACCTAAATAAATCTCTGGTAAAAATGAGTTGAGTTCAAACTTAATATTTGGTTGTTGAAGTGAAAATTATTAAGATAGATTTCTTATTGAGTCACTAGAGAAAAATCTCATTAAGTTATTTTTTATTAAACAAAATTTGAATATAAGAAAAATTAAATTATTGTTAATTCTGCTTTAATTATACAAGATTTTAAATTTTAATTAGGAAATAATAATCAATTTAAATTACTTCATAATGATATTACCTAATAAAAACTAATATATGTAATGTCAGAATGTTATCAAAATGGTAAGTAAAACTTACAAATATATTTATATTTCCCATTTGAAATTAACAACAATTTCGTTCAGTGTACTTCCTATATACAGAGCAATACTTTTTGCTGGGCGAACGAGCAGCGAGAGTTTTTCACAATTTAAACGGATGACACGACACAAAAGTGTCAATCAAGCGAGCAGTTAAAGCCCCCGAGGGCCATTCAAGGAATTCTGATGGGGATGGAGTTGGGGTTGGCGTTTCCAGATGGGAATGGAGATGGAGTGTTGGCATAGAGCAATCTGTCACAATCAATTAATTGCTCGCAGAACTATCAGCGGACATCAAACAAACCCAAAGGTAAACGCAGCCGATGCGTATCTGTGAGATACGAGTTTGCCTTTTATCAGCACGCACGATCACTTCAAAGTGGGAACAAATCAGAGAACGGGGAGAGTCGGGGACGCCGGGATCCACTGAAACGGAAGTGATTGCCTTCACACCCATTGAGTTCACCGTTGCGGTTCGCTCAGATCGGATCTGTGGGTCCTCACTCCTCTCTGGTTTTCCTAGCCTCCGGTTCTCCACCGCGCCAGACCCGGCGGCAACATCAACGGAATCTCAGTCTAGTTCTTGTGTTGGGGGAAAAATATCAGATCGATAATTCGATCATGTCAAGGTGCCTCACTATAGATCTGCGTTTTTTATGTTGTGTGTTCGACACACAACACGTCATGTTCACATTCGTGTTAAGGTTAAATGGAATTTGTTTTGGTCTTGTGACCTCTCAAGCGTGATTTCTCTTGCTGCAATATTTCTAATTGAAGGCGACACTTTTGGGTTGGAGTTTCCTTGGAACTTGCGTAAGAATTTATAGGAACAGGCATCTAAAAAGTTTGTAAAGATAGATTATTATATAGTTCAATTTGTCTATATAATCCCAATTTATTTATTATACATTTTTTTAATCTAAAAACATCTGCCTTGAAGCCTTAGTCAAAGTTAAAGGTCCAACTAATTGAATTCTAATAAAACACATGCCACTTTCAAAGCAACCTTCATTAAAGATGCATTACTTCCTCCGAGTAGACGAGACCAATGCCCAAGAAGTGCAACTGCAAACAATTTGGCTCATAAATAACGCGTTGACAGTTTGTAATTTTGAAAGTAATCAAGCAAAGCTAATTAACAACAGCACCCAGAGGCAGAGGTGTATACTCCCAGTGTGTTTTGTGCCCTCTCCAAGTGAAGGAGGGGCTAACATACATTCAGCAGATACGTCGTATATGGCGGATATAGGGGGCATGTAGAAAGTCGCCGCTAATGAGAAAAATATGACACAATTGTAATTATCTGTAGGGAGCGGTGATGCCCGCCGAGTCCCGGCAGTTAATACCAAATATGCCAGACGCAGTCCGAGCAAGATGAATGAGCATGAATTATAAAAACATAAAAAAAACAAAAAGAGAAGAGGAAAACCCAAGGAGACCTCTTCACGTGGCTGCAAATAGTTGCTACTCGTAGTTGTAACTGCAGCTGACATTTCTGTTAATTTTGATGTATGGCCAAGACCAGGAGGGAATACTATGTATATGTTTCACCGGGCTCCCGGGCTCGGTTGTTGTTGTTAACGGATTTCCACTCGGGGGAAAACACACGGGCAGCCGGAGACCGGAGAACGCTTGAAAAAACAATAACAGCTCGAATGAAAATGAAATGTGGGCGTTATAAATTCAGTCGGTTAGTAGTTGGCGGTACACCTGCCGACGGTTCCTTAATTGCGGGACAGGTAAGAGGTTAAAGGTCCCAAGTAGGCGCTATAAAGTTTCATTAACCGTGACGCACACACCCCGTAACTGATTAACAAAACGCGCATAAATATGGGAAATATTATCGGGGCAACTCGCGTGACAGCATCCCATGGCAGAAAATCCACCCCTAGGTACTGATCTGATGGCGAAAAATAATATGACGCAGTGAATTTCGGTTTCATGGGAAAAAATATAAACTCTAGGATGCACAACCTCGTGTCCAGGGGATCGCCTCCGACTGTGGGTGGCACACAGAACGTATATATAATATATATCCAGCCATCACTTGTGGCTGGGAAATATGTTGTGTCATTCCTGCCACTCGAGCGTGTGTGTGTCCTACAGATCATTTAACTTGTGAGCATGCAGGAAAATTTGTTCAGCCAGCAGCAAGTATTTTGGGTAATTTTTCGTATGGGAAAATCATTAGACAAGTCCGAGAGGGGCAACATGTGCAGATCGGTGGAAGGAAAGAGGCGTACGGGTCGGGATTAGGTTCAGAATAATCATGTGAATTAATAGAAACTAATTTAAGTCATGGTTTTAGAGTAAGTTCAGAAATATGAATTACTTAAATATACATTCAAAGTAATTCAGGCTACCAATAATAGGAAGAATGAATTTCCAGAAATGGTTAAGAGAATAATATATATAATTTATGGAGTCGGACATAGCTCCTTCACTGCGTTGCAAATATCATGAGAAAATTATAATACCCTCTGCAAGGGAATAAAAATATATCTATTATTTCTACGGAATATTAAAAAACAATCTCGAAGTAAGACTTCCCTAATGACAATAATTCTGTAGTAAAGATTATATTTAAGATATTAACTGGCAAATTAGTAATAAAAACATTTATCAAACGTTTAAAAATAGTAAGGAAATCTCATTTAAAATATTCCGCCAATACCAAAGCTAAAACCTTAAAGCTTCCCACCAACCAATAACATTTTAAGCATGTAAGTCAACTTCAATTCTACAACAGTTTAAACCCACCAATACACATGTAATCCACTTACAAATCCACACACAAAAACCCAACTAAAAATCATTCAAAGTTTTACCAAATTATTTTCAGCAATTTGGGATGCATTACCGCATTTACGAAACTTTGACGTATATTTACAAATTGATTTACAAATACAAAAAATATAGATATGGGATGCAACTTTAAACAAACTTTTCGGGGTGCCAAAAGCGGGGCCGGATTTCAGTTTCAGTTTGACCCAGATCAGAGTGAAGCCGAAACATTCTCATAAATTGAAGGCATAATGCGCAAAATTTATGTTTAACAATTTATGCAGCCGAGATTCCCCAATTTGCAGGCGTATGAATCTCCACCAGTCTCTCTGTGTGTGTTTACATCGAAGAGGAACAACTTGCTGCTGCAGAAGCCCGAAAAAAATTCAAATTACAACTTTACAACTTTGCGAGGCAGAGGAAAAGATTCTCACACTGTTTATCATAAAAGTACGAAAGGAGAAGCGAGCAGAGCAGCACAAGAAGAGGAAAAAAGGGAAAAATCAGTGAGAAAGCATGGCAAATGTTTACACAAATTACGAATCCGAGTCCCCCCTCGATTTCTCCCCTCCGCTGTGTATATTTGAACGGCTACCGTATTGGAAAATAAACCAATTGCCTTGTGCATTCGTTAGATACGAGATACGATGTTCGCCAGAGATACATATATACATTTTTTCCGGGGAGAGTGGGAGGACGTGCAAACATTTCCAGCCAAAACTGACACACGGAGTACGTCAGATGATAATATTTTTCCAAATGTCGATGGTAGGCTACAAGTATATCGGGTATATGTGGGGAATGTGCTCGTGCTTGGTGAAGAGAACGTGATGAGGATGTTTTGAGGCTTTAAAATCCTGAAATAGTTATTTTTCTTTAGGTATGCCTAAGGATTTACTTTAAAGTGTCTTAGTCTTTCTGCAGAGAAATGCTTTTATAGCCTTAGCAACATTTTTCTTGTTGATCTAGAATATTTATCCAGAATGACTTTATGTCACGCTCGCATCTCTAGCTCCTATCCATCGGAGTCGGACTGGAAAGCAAAGCGGATTGAAGGTGTTAAATGGGCATGAAACAGCTGCAATGCGGACGACGACGAGGACGTCGAAAAGGGACAACGGCAACGACAACAACTCGCAGGACAATCACCAAATAAATACAAACAACGTGAGCACTCTCCCCCTCCAATGGCTCCTCCTCCTCCATGATGGTCGGCCGAAAAAGCTCAAAGGACGAAAACAAAATTCCCAATTGTTAATGCATGTTGGGATAGTAGGGGACATCGATCGGGAACGGCGATGACGACGACGACTCTGGGCATATGTAAATACCAATTTACGCTACGGAAATGTCAACAGCGACGATTACAACAACCATGCGGGGGCTCCCAGGGGTTATGTTACCCTTAACCCTTTGAGGCCGCCCCTTACCTACCTTCGGAGGTGTGCAGCCTGCTTAACCGCTGCTCACTGTTTGCTTTTAATTTTGTGCCCTCGCATATTAATTTTCACATCGATCGGGAATATATATAACTGACCCTGGGATATATAAACCATATAAGGACGCACCTTGACGCAACCACTCCCCGCCGGCGCCCTGCCGATTGACCCAAATACAACTAATTGACCATGACGTAATTAGTCAACTATTTAATTGTGCATTGAAAAATATTTCTCCGGGGTTGATTTCCCAGGTTTTCGCTTTGTTTTGGTTTGGTTTCTGGTCAGGGTTTTTTCGATTTGCGCATGGGAAATATTATATTTTGGCTCATACAAAATTCATTCAAAAGCAACGATATTTTGATTGGAAATCTGTAACGCACAATTGCGGTCGAAATAGGAAAGCTTAGAATTCAATTAAATATATTTTAGAAAAACATGACTTGGTTCAGTTAGTTAAGCTTGGCATAATTAAATTTCTGCATTTTTGTGAGGACTTGAGAAATAAGGAACAATAAATTCGTATTACTAGAACTCTTCTGCAATATGTTTCTGTTTAAAAAGTATTATTAAATGCACCTAAAAAATTCTTGTTATTATTATTTTGACCACACTTGTATATAATTTTGGACGGACCTTTCAATTAGATCTGCCTTTCACAGGGATTTTAAGGGAGATTTTCAATTTTGGCTGGGAAATGTCCTGAATGCAAGAACATTTATATTATATTTTGGCCACAGCAGCCACTGCAGTTCGCTCGTAATCAAATAACAATTTGTTATGTCAAACAGATTACAACATTTAAATCATTTAAATTTGAAATTAATTTCATCCCAACTCTGGACACCCAGCATCCATCCAGCGTCGTTGGCAATCTCAATCTCAAAGCGCCGCCGGCTGGGGAACTAGGGAAAAGCAAGAACGCAGGGTAACTGGGAAACTGGGAAAAGTCAGAGTCAAAAGAACATTTGTTATGGCAACAGGCAGCAACAAATCTCTTAAACCGAAGGCAACACCCACAAACACTGGAAGTGAGCAAAAAATGGAGCTGGGAAAACCCCATTACCGAAATGAATTTATGCACATCTCAAAAACAGCAAACAAACAGCGTGCAACGGGCGAAAGATAGAAAGATACAAAGATACTCGTACCGAGAGATGCAAGCTGGATGCAAAACAAGATGCGGATGATGCTGCTGCCGCTTGCTGCCTGCTGACGAGCAATGGAAAACTTTTGCATCTCCCCGCTCGGACCGGTGTATTTTTGTTTTTCTCTCGTATTTTCCATGTTTTCACCATTGTCGAGAGCTGAGTTCAGCAGGAGCAAAAACTAACCAGGGTAAATATTTATTTTTTAACACATTAATCCCACAAATCCCCTGAAGTGGACCAGCCACAACAACAGCACACACACAATAACACCCAGGAGCCACACGCAGTTGGTTGTGTAAACAAAACGACATCGGACACCGCAGCCACCGGCGGTTGAAGGTTCCAGTTGAAGCAGTCTAAATTTGTAAATCATGCATCATTTTGGATCTTTCTTTATATATACGTATATATCTCCTCACTTCGACTGGACGCAGGAGGGTAAACAAACAGGGGCATATACCCATAATCAGCTGCAGGCCGCTGCGGAGCTGTCAGCACTTGACTTTCCCCCGGACACCGATTCCGATCCGAATCCGAATCTCGAGAGGAAGACCACAGACGGCGGCCTGCGCTTTTCCTGGGAAATCCGAGGCAGGCGTTGCTACTTGCTGACAAAAATGTCGCGCCTAGAGGCTCTGGCAAAAAATATGATTTTTTGTCCATATATATACGAGATAAAAAATTAAAAGATGAACTTCGAATGCTCTTTGGGAGGTAGCTCTTGGAGTAGTTAATTTAATTTTATTAATGAAGAAGGGAGTTGAATTTAATGAGGTAGAAAAAATCACAAACTAAGTAAAGGAATCTTTTACTTAAAACTTTTTCTCACAAAATAATTTGTTTTTCCTTAGAAATCATACTAAAGAAAATAAAAGAAATTTCTTTAAAACCAACTTTTTATATTAAAATTATGCAAAAATATAAATTTAAAACTACATTCTTTTAATATTAAATGATGGGTGTTAGAATGTTATTTACACTACATAAGTATTAGGATGAATTAATAAATAATAAGTGATAGTAATGCATAGAAGACATAATTCCTATAAGCAATTCATAACATATTTTTATTAGATTCAAAAAAAAAAAAATCGTGAAAGACCTTTTTAAGCATTTTAATTTAATGTACTATTTTTTATTTAATACGATTCAGCTTTGGTTTTACGGTTAAATTTACAAAATTATATTCTCACCTGTAAGTAAACTTTCATATCTAAATCACCAGTGTTATTTTTCCTCAGGGTATTTAAAAAATTATTACAGTTAATTCAATTTGTATGAAAAAGACAAGGGATTCGGTGTGTTTTTTTTTTTTTGGTGTCAGTCATCCGCGGCGAGGCGAGGCCTCTTTGGGGACTGCTCCGTATTCCCTGCTCCGAGCTCCTGCGCCGTATTCCTTCTTCCTTATTTCGTACTCCCGAGTCCGGATATCTGTCCGGGAGCTGTCAGGCCTTTGTGTGTGTGTGTGTGGTCCGGTTCAAGTGCTCGTTGGACGAGTGAAAAGGAAGCGTCTCGATGGGCGGCTCTTGTGCTTTTGTGGGGCGGGAAAATCTGGTAGGCGGGAAACCTCCTCCATCCACATTTTCAATTGTGTTTTGGCCGGAGCCTCGCGCGCCCGTTAATTATGATAACCAGTCGGCAGAAGGGGTCAAAGGGGGCCAAACAATGGCTGCGAACTCGATGCTGAGCTCTGCTAATTAGCAGGCCACTAAGAGCCCGCTCTAATTTGCAGGCAGCTCTCCAACGGCGAACCGGACTTTGACTGCGACTTGGACACGGAATCAGCTTCATTAGCCGGCATTAACACTAAGTAAATTTCCTGGGCCCCTTCCTACACGAAATATGATTAAGACCGAACACATGCCAAAAGCGACACAGAAAAAATAACACAACAGGAACTGGAATTGGAACTGGAGACCCACAGAACGCCGCAGGTGATTTCATTTCCATAAAAAATACAAAGGCCCCAAAAACCGAACAAAAAACAAAGCACACAAGAATATAATTAAGAGCCTCAAGTGTCTTTAAATCAAAGGGAGGGAAGGGCAACGCAAAAAATACTGTGAGCAGGCAGGATCATCAAGCAACAGATTGGCAGGCAGATGTTTCTTTAAACTTAAACTTAAATCCCCCATGGAGCTGGGACAAGCAAAAAAAAGATGCAACATGAATTAAGCCAAATTTCGGCAAGCTGCAAAAAATATGAAATGTGCTACTAACGATATGATAGGGCATATGGCTACTGAGTAAAAAAATAATAAATATAATATATGTTTTAAAAATAACTCATGAATAAGAATAAAGTTTAGTTTTTTAAAATATATATATGGGTTTAATTTCCCTATTAAAGGAGACTCAAACATTAATTTACACCATCAGTGCCAGAAAATGATTTAAATTGCCATTTCAAAAGTTCACAAAGACTCTATAAAGAGCTGAATAACCAAGTGATATATTACAGCTTGGGATATATTTTATGCAAGAACAGAGCTAAAACCGCCGTCATTAGTGGAAATCTCTTTATTTACACAAACATCTTCCCTGCGATCTGGACATATGAAGTGTTGGAGAAATATGCCCCGAAGACGAAGCCGAAGCAACAAACCTCAGAGAACCGCAGAAATTATAGCAGCGCAATGGACCACGGCGGCGTACGCGATTATTTTGATGAGTCCGCCAGTCGGTTCGACTTCTGCCGTAAATATTGGAAAAAATATGGCACAAGAGCAGCGCGCAGCGGGAACACATGGGGGATCCTCCCCAGACTCGAATCGGAACCAGAACAGAGGGGGCCTGGGTCTGGACGCAGCAGATATTCCAGCAACGCCGGCACTCGCATGCCCCAAGTTGCGTGTGATGTGCGTGAAATGCAACTAAATCATGCCGCGAAATATTTCAGGGATTGCTGCTCTCACAAAGGAGAGCTAAAAACACATGTGCACTTGGGAAAATAGTTTTACCTGGAATTAATGAGGCAATGGTATATTTCTGGGGACTAAAGAATAGGTAAACATGTTTTAGATGGACAAAAGTATAACCAGAAGAGTATTTGGAATAATAAATAAGAATATAATAATAACAATAATTCATTTTAAACAAAATTTCAAACTTTATTAATAGGTATACACTTAAGATATTTAAAACTTATATTTGGAATATTTTCTTGCTTAAACTGATTTAAAACGTGAATTTTTCAGAGTGCACCGCCTGAAGTCGGGACGAAATACACGTACAAGCTCCCTGCCAGGCGGCAGATGGCCGTCCGAGCGATTCTTGTTGTTGTTGATAACTTAAATGCCACATTTAGATACAGAAATTTCAGTAAAGTCGACGCATAAATCAAGCGGCAAGCGGTGCAGCCAAGATCACCAGAGGCAGGAAGCAGGGGGCGTTGCTACAAAGATGAGGAGCGAAGAGCGAGGTCCATGGCATCCATCGCAGTGCAACTCGATCGGAGGCGGAAGTGTGCGGCGGGGCTGCCATTCAGATCTCTGGGCCTTTAATTATTGTCATTTTTTCACAAGAGAGTCTTTTTCCGAAAAGGGGGAAGAAAATCGGAGGCGAGCCGCTTAGTCACAGCTCTTTATCATCATTCGTCGCCCTCGTCGACGTTATTTGACACTTTTCTGACATTTTTATCATTTAAGTCACATTCAGTTTTTTTCCTCTTTGTTTGCTTATTTTTGATCACTCCCCCTGCGATTGAGAGAGAAGTCTTGGATATGACAGCTTTTCATGGCCATATAAAGATATTTTATTGTTGCCCAATTCCGTCCTAAGTTTAATGAAAGTGTTGAGTTTTAGTTTTCGTTGCGCTTTTTATTCTTTTAATTGTTTGTTTATAGTCAACGCATTCGAGGCGTGCTCGTTAAGAGGAGGGCTCCCTCCATGATAAATTGCCAGGGACTGGGGATTGGGGATTTCGGAGTTCGGGATTCGGGCATGAAAAACCCATTCAAAATACGCCATAAAAGTGCCTCTCTCTCTCTTTTCAAATTGATTTAAGTTGTTGCCCGTTGTTGAAACACGGAAAATCTATAAAACATCCCAACTTACCTTAACAACTCTATTAAAAAGCAGCAGAGAGAGCGGGGATAATAATACCAGCTCGTACTACCCCAAGTTGGCATTTCAAAACATTCAATGGCTGAGCATTGCATTAGCAAATACAAGACGTGGGCAAATCATCGGCGGGGTATTTAAATGAAGGCACCGAGTAAACAAATGAAATCCAATAAAATTTAAGTATTCAGTAAAATGAGCAGCCAGAGCATGTTGATTTTGTTGCTGCTGAGATTGCCATTCAATTTGAAGTAAAAGCGAGGAAAGTGAGTTAAAATGAAGTTGGGGCAGCGTTCAAATATCTCACGTATGCCAAGAATTCAACTCTCTAACTTCCAAAGATATTTTCGTTTTAGATTTATAACCTCTTCATGTATTTGCCTTCCAAGTGTTTACTTAGCTTAGTATTTTCCTTTACAAAATAAAACTTTAATTAATTAAAATATAAATATATGAGCTTTCCTAGAATATATAGAAAAGGATTTTTAAAAATAAAATATATAAAGTTTTCGTGATAGGTTTTAACTTAACACATAAATTAATACATATACCATTAAACCACATACAGATGAGTCAAATGGCGGAATTATTTTAAGTTTAATTAATATAGTCACATTAGCTAACGATTAAACATCCGAATGCTGACCTATGCTTTCCTATTTCCAGCACAAAACTCCCAATAAATAATCTCCCGATACAGAAAACCGTTTTCTGGCCATTAACTATCAAAGCCAAAGACAGCTGAGACGGTAACCACCACCAAACGGCAGAAACTACAGCGAATTATGCCTACTTATAAATCAAATACCCTAACAACATGGCCTCTGTAATTATGGGAAATTTATAAAAAATTACACAATATTTACAAGATGTTATCGAACTTAACTATGGCCCGCAAGAACCAAAGGAGATACCGAAATATGCATGGGGGAGGCCCACAAAAGTTAATTTGTCTATTAGGAGCAGTTGGCAGTCAAATGCAGTCGAAGAGAATATTTTTTCGTTGGCTTGTAAATGGGTCTAATCAGTCAGGCAAAAGGGTAAGCCTATAATTTGGTATTTACGACTACCAGCCAAAAGGAAACTCGAGGAGATTACCCTCAACCATCGGCGTACAAATGAAGGTAATAAGTCAAAAGCGGTTGCATTTTGGGTGCATAATTTTCGGGAATACAGAAGTATTCTTGACTTTTTTCCCTGTTCCCGGTTTCCCATAGCCTGCGGGTATAATTAGCAGGCCCAAATGTTGATGCCCGCTGTTCGAAGATCGATCTTTAAAAATAACGTAACGAAAAAAGGGAAGGAGGTGGAAAAAACAGTAGCCCCTCGAGTTCCTGGTTTCCAGTTATACCAATGATAATGATGATCCAATCTGCCGTAGTAGAGACATCAACAGCTGTGGGATTTTTGACAATTTGATTTGTGGTTCGCAGGCAACGTTTCAGTTTCGGCATGAAATATATATTTTTCCTGCATCGGAAACGTGCTCACAAACTGAAATTACATTTTAACAATTACGTTGCGGAAAAAGGAGCGACGCGGCAACATTGTTTAGAGGAATGTTTCTAAAAACCGCAGGACCCGAAACCGTTGAGTGACCACAGCCGTCAGTGGCAGTTGAAACCACACCGAAATCGTCGACGTCCTAGGCCAAAGCGAAATTGATAATTGCCAAGCGAAATAAATGCACAGAAAAAATTACCTAAAAATTGTAACACAGTCTAATGTTACCTAAATGCTTTGCATTTTATTCAGAGATCTAAAAACATACGAGAACATTTTAAGAATAACTTGAAGCATTTTAAATGTAAGGAATTGTTGAAACTAATTGACTTTAACATTTGTTTAGATGTTTAAGACATCTAAGTATATTTCTTCATTTACAATATTTCTTATGCCAATGCTTACTTGGCCTTCAATTTTGTAAAATAAATTTTAAATTAAGTTTTCTAAAAGTAAATATAGCTAGATTTTACGGTTTTTGTCTGTGCAAAAATAGGTATTTGGTCTGAAAACAACAGGTACTGAAAAGAGTTCAAAGGGCTTAAAGGTTAAAGGCCTGGTCCCTGACCAACATTTGTATTTTTCCGCCACCCACCATGACCTTTTTGGGTAACCAGCCCCAGTTTTTGGGACAGGCTCACGCACTTTTGCGCTTTATCTAAAAACATTTAGCCCTAAAAAAAATACAAGGAAAGAAGGGAAATTGGTGGAATATTTTTGGATAAGGAAAACGTTCCTTGGCCCCACCACATATGCTGCTGCCGCCGATGCTGCTCCCTTCGTCTATGTCAAAATTACTGTTTAACTTTTATGGTGTTTTGTCGTATTTGTCGCATTTCGCCAGCTATTTATATATGTTGCTGCCACAGCTTTTGCAGCTTATTTCTTTGGCATTTTTCGGCTGTTCTTCGGGTGACACAAATGTGACATAAAATTTTCGGTTCGAGCCGTTTGGGGTTCGGGGTGGCCATCCCCCAGTCCCCGCAATATGTCGCTTGTCTTTGGCCAAGTTGCATGGCGTGTTGTGTAATTGCTGCAATCTGTTTTTCGGGAGGGTCCCTCATTGGAAAAATCGGAAAAACAGGAGAGGTGTGCCGGCAGCCGTACAAGAGGAGTGTGTGGGGGGCCTTTGGGGGGACACATGTTGTCGAAACAGCTTTTAAATTGTTATTGATTGGCAAAGCGAACCGAAACGAAACGAATCGAAACAAACAGAACAAAGCCGAAAGTGTGACATGTTTTCGGTCTAAGTGGCTGGGAAAAGCAACAACAAAACCAAAAAAACAAGCCAACGCAAAAACAAACAATTTAATATTGGAAATCGGGTTATGGAAATACACACATAGATATGCGTATCTGAAAAGTTTCAGCAAGAGCTCGGAACTGTGTAAACACCATCAATCAATGTTGCTGGGAAGGTACATTCTGCGGGTAGTTTTATCTCACGACGAAAACAACTCTGCAAGAGGCAGGGGGGAATCTTTAACGACTAACTATGTATAATTTCAGCACACAAACTGTGATTTTAAGATGTATTTCTTACTAGGAAAAGCATTTCCGTACTATCAATCAAACTAGAACAGATGCAAAGATTCAGATTTTCCATTTGAAGTACATGATAATTTACAAATATATGTTTTAGGAATAGCTAGCCATCACACATTATGAATCTGATTTATTGAATTTGAGCTTAAGCAAAAGGAGCTTTTAAATATTTTTTAAACCTACAATTTTTATAGAAAATTTTTTAATTCTGTTATTTATTTAAATAATATGTCGAATCGGGAATCAATTATTATCGAGCCAATGCACACACCGAACTTGTCACCGAATTCGAACTTGAGAATTTCAGGTGTACTCTTTCCAAGAATGTTAAATGTTAAAATGTATATTTAGGAATTTAAAGTAAAGCTTAATAGAAAATAAAATAACTGAAATTTTAAATTTATATAATAACATATCTCTTTGATGCCCACAAGTTTCATTCAAATTAACATAACACAAAAAATAATAATAACCCAAAGTTGTATTTATAATTTTTTTTGGCTTAATGAAGCTTTATTTATAAAAAAAGAGTAAACATGAAAACATAAACCTCCGTAATTAAAGATGAGTTCAACCAATTTGTCTGCCTTGTGAACATTTAAGTTTTAACCATTTCCTTATCGGTGCAGCTGCATTGCATATTACACATGTCATACGCCGAAGAAAAATGAACTGAACGAGCCGGCGAGCCGACGAGATGGCCACCGAAATGCACTTTTCTCTTATCTAATTGCATTAAAAGTCAATAAATTAATAAATAGCAAGCAATAAATTTAGTAAAAACAAGCCATTAATAACACTTTGGTTGACACCGCCGGCCAGCCAGCCAGTCCGCCAGGGAGCGAGCCTCGGTCGCCCTGCGGCAACGGATCCGATCCGATGGTCAGGTCAGGTCGCCACAGTCCATTGAGGTTGGGTTTTCGGGGGTCAGAGGTTGCTGTCGCCATCGCCATCGCCATCGGATGTCGCCCTCCGCCGACATGTGCGCTGAAAAGTTGAAAAATCGAGCGCACCATGTTTTTGTCACCGCCAAACTAGCGGAAATTCTAAGAAAAATGCAGCAAGTAATTTAATTTTTACTCCACAAAAGCCGTGCAAGGCGGGCACAATTCGTTGCACTTCGTTGCCTTTTGTCGTTTATCAAAAACAATTCATTTATCAAGCGATATACGAGTGTATCCCACAGTTCCCGGGCAGCCTGTTGAGGTGTGGGCGATTTGTGTGCGCGCTCCGGCCGCCGACAATAAAGCGTAATTAAATTTTTAAAACTATTTAAATCAACGCCGCCGAAAACGATTGGAATTTTTATATTGTAAATTAAATTTGATGGGCCGCGGAGAAGTATGCGGGCCTTGATTGAATCCGATTCCAAGCCCAAACCCAAACCCAATCGAAATCGAAATCCTGCTAACGCGTGCCACTTTCCGCTACGCAACTATTTTTAAATAAAAATTTCCCTGCTGTACATTTTACAGCCCAAACTGTTGTTTGGATAATTTGTTTAATTGGAAAAATCGTAAAATAAAAAATAGAATGGGAAGCAATTGTGTTGCAGCACAAATTGATTTTTACGACATTGAGCAATTGACAATAACGGTGGCAAAGTAACGGATAATTTACGGTACAAAGTTAAGCCTTTGGCATAGTTGTGCGAATGGGGTGACAATCGGTAAGGGAAAATCTATAAATCCACGAGAAGTATGCAGTCCTCGGAAATTCATTTAAATGCCCATAAACCAAATATTTATTTGAAAAAGAGTTCGAAAAGTCAGCCATTTAAAGGGAGCTACATTGGTACATGAACCTTTATAAGGCAGGCTTCAAACTGTTATGAGGGTTAAATAATAATAAAAATTGTTCACGAAATTATTATAGTATATTTAGAATTTATTAAAATTTTTCCAGTTGAACTAAATCCTTAAAAAGCTTTCGAACATAATCTTTGATTATTTTCTTAATAGCATAGTATCCGTTAACGATTACCAACCTCTTAATTAACTCATAGAAAACGTATCAATCTTCTCTTCGCTCTTCTTCGATTTAAATGCCGATAAACCAAAATTTATTTCAAGAAAAAGTTCGCCAAGTCAACAATTTAATGGGGCACTTTAGGACTTCTTCCACCACAACAACCCAACAAGCCATCGAAGCCGAAAATATATTTCCTCTTCAGTTCTATATATGCGAGTGTAAATGTTTTCCATCCCTACCACCGCAAGGCCAATTAAATCAACAGCAAAAGTCTCACACTTTGGCCAGGAAGAGCATTAGCCTGCGGCACGTACCGCACAATGGGCCACAGCAGCATTTGCACCAGGGCCAGTTAGTTAGTGGGCTTTCCCAGACCCAGACCTACATCCAAGCCCACATTTATACCCAGTGCGTAGGCAATCAGCCTCCCGATTTTCCTGCTTTTCCGGCATCGAGGGCAACTTGAGAGACAACCACAAAAATGCACGCTACTCGGCGAGTGTGTGTGTGAAAATGGCAGAAACAAAACAACCAAAAAAAAATTGGAAAAGCTGGGAGAACGAAATGGAAAAGTGGTGAAATGTATTTGGTTAGAGCCATAGGGAAAACGTGTCTCTAACTAACTTGCTGACTGACATGGGGACTGACTGACTCGTCGAGTGAACCACTGTCAGTCCATCCAACTGGCTGACAGCACTGAGAAAAATCGGAAGTAATAATATTAATTGGGAAATTCCCAATGGGAATAAAAGGTAAGGAGGTGAGAAATATTATAAGCATACTAAACAGAAAGAATTATTAATTATAAATAAGAATAAATTTAAAATTATCTTAATCTTTTACTTGGTATTAAATAATTCTGAATTTTTTGATTTTCATATTATACATCAATTTTTTAAATACCTTTCTGCATTAAAACTAAACAAATATTTTATCAAAACCCATTATATCTCTCTGTGTAATGTGGTGCGTTTCCAGAAGATAGAACAAATAGCATTTGGACACGCAATATGGAATTTATGTTGGATAATGCCTGGCCGACTCGTGCTTGTGTCGACTGCCGATGCAGAGATAAAGTTTCAAATTAGTTTTGTGGCTGGTAATTAAATTTAATTTTTTTATTAGGCCAAACCACACAGAGAACAATGCGGAATGTGTGCTGCTGCTGGGGTTAAATAAAACGAAATGAGGACACTTTTAAATTGAAATGGGAATTTTATACAGGAGCAGGGGCTGAACCGGAGATGAGGGAGATGGGAAGTTGATCAAAACGAACATTTTCATATTTATTTCATTTGCATGACTCCGAATAATTCGTCATTTGCGGCCATTCATCATCAACTGCTACAAATGTACTCTCATTGCAAATTTGCATTTCCCCAAGCCAGAGCCAGAAGCAGAGCCCAAAAAGCTTTCAGCTGAACCATCTTGATTGCCATTTGATTCGTGATCTTCCAACTCAACTGTCAGCTGCTCTGACTTGATGACTTTGGCCCCGAGTTCTGCCAAAGACTGATTGATTGATGATGCCCCTCCGAGTTGTAAGGTGTGTTTTCCTTCTAGCACTCCTCTTAAATTCAAGAGAAGTGGGCTGCTTTAAGGAAGCCCCGCCTTAAACGCTAAGTAAGGCAACCTGTTAACCCACAAAACAAAACAAAAAAAGAACAAAAAGCCCCCGAAAAAGTAAAAAGTTCCCTTGCATTATTGTAACAGAAAACTCTGACAGCAACAACGAAAAGAAAAACACTGGAAAAGCTTGCCAGCAAGGTAAACACGTGAAACAAACGAAGCGGCTAAAACAATATTGGCAACAACAAAAAAGTAAAAAGGGAGCACCAACCAAGAAAATAAAGTCAGCTGGGGCTGATAGCTGGCAAAAAAAAAGAACAAGAACACGGAAAAAGAGGAAAAAGAGGAAAAAAAAACCTAATAAAGTACCAAACAAATTGGAGCACATACATATCTCCCAGACATAATCCGAAGGCATGCCGGGGTTATGATAAAGTGTCAAGGAATTCCGGAGGTTCGCCCTGAGAGGTAATTGAAATAAGCGTGGAAATTTGTAAGGCTCAGGGAAAAGCTCTTAGCTGGAACTGGAAGTTTACTTCGCTTGGCCCCCTCAGATATATTCGTGCCTATTAATTATGATTTTCAGGTGGCCTCCTAATGGAGTCCCGAGTGGCGGCGGGGGGCATTACTCCAGTCCCGTCGTCTCCCGTAATAAATTCAATTTAAATGAAGCGTAAAATTCAATCAGTTCGGTGGTTTCAGAGGTCTGAGAGGTTGAGGTTCAGGGTTCCAGTTCGGGCTCTGATTTAGCTCCGGCTTCTGCGGCTGCGTCTGCGGCTTCTTAGGTGGTAAATTGTTTTCCAAGGCGCTCTCGAGTGGAGTTCTGCGAACTTAAAGGCAAACGCCACAATAAAGAAGTCAATTTATATACATTTTCCACTCCTCGGGTTCTGCGGTTCCCTACTCTCTCACTCTCCCTCTAAAAAAAATGCAATTTACCAACCTCCACGGCCTTTGTTTTCCCTCCTGGAGTGGTTTCCTTTGTGTAATAAAATTAAAGAAAAATCTAGGTAGACAATGCCCGGGTAGCATATGTTATGCGGTCGAGTGATGCGGCATTCTCAAGACCCGGGTCCACGGCATTCAATCAAAATGATGTTGTTTTAATTTAAGGGACAAGCGGAGGGATTTGCGTTGAGAATTTTTAATAAATGCCTTTTTACGACCATAAAGAATTGCTCTGTGGCTGCAGTGGAGTGTTTTTGGCCAGGCTCCCTGGTCCTTTGGTCCTCTGGTCCTTGCCCTAATTTTATTGATGGTGTTCCATGTGCACTGAGTTGTGCGCAGCGTTTGTAAACTGTAATTGCACAAATTTCGGACAAGTCACAGATGTACTTACTGGCACTGTAGTGGGGAAACGCAGTTGGGTGGATTTAGGTCGGGTTTAGGGTTAGCTGCATGTGTTATTTTGACCTGACCTCCCAAATGAGGCAGGATTTTGGGGAAGGCAAGGGAGCTGGGGAAATTAGTTTGGGTCTCAAGACGAAATTAGTTGCTTAAAGACGGTAAAAAATTTGTGCTAGTATATAAAGCGGAGAAGGGAAGACTTTATATCACTTATTTCTGGTTTGGAAAAATTATTAATTTTAGTTTTAACTGCATTAGTTTATAAGGAAGCTTAATACCTTATCTAAAATATATTGCTTAATTTTTCAACTCATTATTTAAAGTAGCAAAATTAGCATTTAAAACACTTTTGTTTATACATAACTTTACTTTAAATTATTATGGCTTCCATGTTCAGAAAATATATTAAATTTTATTGATAATTTATTTATTTATTTATAAGAATATATCAATTTATTGAATTTCTTTACTTGTTAAAGTTAGAAAATAATCTGTAAATTTAATAATAAGAATTTGTGCTTCTTGTCCAAATTGAAATATTTTTGGAATGAAGATTATATCCCTCTCAATGCACCATTTAAAGTTCCAGTCACAGTCGCAGGAACCCTACTTTACATCGGCTTACCCGGGGAATCCCCTGGCGAACCCTCGCATATCCCACAAAAGCTTTTCATTGATAAAGAACAACAAATGTAATGGCTGCCGAAACTTAAGCTTCAATTTGATGAACCAACACAAGGGGATCTCAGACAGTCCTTTGAAAGTGGTCGTCCCAAAAAAGGTTTCAACCAGAGTCCCAAGCAAATAAGAAATATGCTCAGTTGGTCTTTCTACACTTAGAAAAATAGGTATTGTTAGACTTAGAAGACAAATTATAGCTTAACATAATTTTATAAGCAGCAGATACATAGCCTTTAAGATAAAGTTTAATTAAAGTTTGATCAATACAGATTGACCATCAATTAAACAACGCTTTCAAATGATTTTAAATTATTTTTTTTTAAGATTAAATCGATATATTCTTCTCTGTGTGATGTCTGCATTGATTCGAAAATTGCAAAACGTTTGGCATGCGTGTGTGTGTGTGTTTGTGGCTTTTGTTTGCTCAACGCTTTCGGTCGGGGAAGCCCCCAACTATTTAGAAAATTGAGACACCTACGGGCAAGTCTATTAGTCGCTTGTATGTAGGAGGCAGCAGCGGCGGCTGGCTGTGCTCGGAGCTGTAAAACAAAATATTTACACGCGCCGCAAACAGCACGCAAGCCAGCTGAGAACCCTGTTCCCTCATTCATATCCAGTCCAGGACATGGCAAGGACATGCGAACGAGGCATTAAAGCCAACAAAACGTTACAGAACCGAGCTGAACGTAACGTAACGGAACAGCAGCGAGTTGAAGAAGTCTTAGGCTCCCTTGCTAAAAATAAAAAAAAGCGGAAAAGACTCTTGCCTGTCCCGCTTACATTTAAACGAAGGCAGACAAACCTTCGTCCTGACAGGAACTCCATCCCACGAAAACACATACACACAAACAAAAATATCAGAGATGTCTAAGATAACTCAAAAAGGAAAACACAAAATTTTCTAAATTAAAAACCTTTAGTTAGACCTTTAAATAAGAAAACATATAAGAGACTGTAAGTTTTTGCTTTTAAGTAAAACAGTCTAGTTGTTAATCATTTTCCAAATAATATTTCAATGAAGTTTGTTAAGAAATATTATTACTATTGACTTAAATCAATAGTTTTTTGTTTCTAAAATAAAAAGAAACTACAGTTTACTTGAAAAAATCTGTGATAATTTGTTTAGCAATTATTTAAGGTGCCCGAAAAAGCCTTAGCTGTACCTGGCGATTACCTTCGTTATTTGTGGCTAAAAGGACCCAGTAAATGGCCAAATTGGCAGCTCTGTTGCCCCATAAGGGGAGTCCAACTGGGCCGTCACGTCTGCTCCGACGCTTTTAGTCTAAATAAAGGCATTTAAAAGATTTAGAGCAAATGAACCTAACCTCAAGCGTTGCCGGCTCGGTTCGGCTGCCATTCTCAGTCTGCCATTAATGTCGGCGGTTTTGGCAGCGGGTGGGGCGTGGCGCATAAAAACAAAGGACACGCATGTCCTGCCTTGTCCTGTCTGTCAGTCTGGCATCGCCGAGACTCGTCCTTTTTCACTTGTGTGACATTTTTATGGCGAATTTAAGACACGCAACTTTTTCCGTTGCCTCCTTTGCCAGCTTTTTCCTCTTTTTTCTCCTTTCTTATATTTTTCCGCCTTTTTTTCTGCGGGATTTCGCCTGGTGATTTGTCAGAAGTCGCTTTAATTTCCTGATTGTACATATTCGAAGGGGCTCCGTCTATGATGGGTTCCTGGGATGGCTTTCTTCCCCCACCGCGCACACTGATGATGATGACAAAATGAGGCAAATAAAATTCTGTTGTGCATTTCCTGATCACATCCTGCGGTCTGCGTGCACGTAATTGCTTAATTTTTTATGTTCTTCTGCTTTCCCCAGAAACAAACACTCTCTCTGCCCCGCTCGCTTTTCGATGTTTTCCTTTTGTGGGGTCTCCGATTTTTATTTATTTTACGCTTTCGGCGTATTTTTATTGCCACCTCCGCGACCGCGCTTTGTGTGTTTCTGCGGATTTTCTGTTAATTTTTGCGCTTGATTTTTATCTCTCCGCCGCTACCGCCGCCGCTGTAGTTAATTAAGTTATTAAGTGCGTCGGGGGAAGGACGTCGCCGGCAACTTTATTTCATATTATATAAGATTGCGTATGGCATGGTAATATCTTGTCTGAGAGCTGCATATACTTTTATGGCAACTGCCGGGGGGAGGCCTAGATCAAGGCAGTTGATATTGAGACTGCGACAACAAGAAGGTGGCGCAGCTGCTCAGGCTTTTAGCTAATTAAATCGAGGAGCGCACTCTTAACGATTGGGGCTTACGAGCATAATTAAATGGATTCACCTCATCGGGGACTTGTAATGGGGCCATAAATTAGGTTACCCAGAAGGGAGCATAACCCATTACAGATAGGATCTTGTTTAGAAACTAAACCGTTAATTTATAGCTTTTTAAAAGTGAGGTTTTATTTGCTGAAAACAACACATTTTAGTGGCATATTTATGTAATCACTTTCCTTGAAATATTTATATTTTTGGAATTACAAGAGCCCAAAGCCATATTCGACGTCACACTCAATTACTTAATTTTCCAGCAGCAACCTTAAGCATTACTAATCACTTTTGAATTCAGAGAAAACCCATTCACTGTCCCAAAGTTATTCCCCTACAGAAATGTACACCCGTACTTTTCTGGTGTCCACGCTTCAACGCCTACTCGAAAGTTTTAGCACAACCGATGCAAATTAGCATTAGCATTAGCATTTCGCGCAAGACAATGTTGTGCCATTAAGGCAGGCTCCAGGAGATGGAGCTGGAGCTGGAGCTCTCGGGTTCTCTCCATTGTTATGCATAAAGCTGAAACCTAGACGCGACGTTGTCATGCATAATTCAAAGTGTCCGTCAAGTTGTCATAAACTGCAGCGGCGACAAAGAAAACTGAAGCCACGCAGCTCAAAGAAAATTAGCAAGCCAGAAACAGAAACAGAGCAGCCAAATTTGGCCAAGAGGAAACTGCTCTCGGTGGCCAAGAGAATTCCTGGAAACTGGGAAAACTCCAAGGAGCCAAGATTCACTCCACTCATTCCCAACTTATTGCTAATGTAAATATTTTGTTTTAATTTTCGGCACGATAAAAACAAGAACTTCTCATGCGGGCGTTTGGCTGTCGGCGCGACTGGAAACATTTCAAAAACTTCGAAATTGGAATTGTGACGGTAACACGAGACTCGCAGACAGATAGACAGCTCTCTAAAACGCAGTGATATAAAGTAGAATTATGAAAACTAATTATAGGGGTGCTCACTCGATTCCACAGAGGGTTGTTCCCAGCCAGAGCAAGAGGTGAGTTTCCCGGCTCTTCAGCTTTTCCGTCAAACAGTAGCTGATATGGCCCAGACTGTTGGGTCTTCCATGGGCACGCAAACGTTCAAGATAATTAACCACTTATGTTTAAACAAATTTTAAGTGCTGCCACCCCGCGTGGCTGTCCCTCAAAAAATGGGTAGTGGCAGCACATCGACGTGGGAATAATCAGAAGCACAGCGGAGCCAAAAGGGAAACTGGATATGTCGAAGAAAGCGAATGGGGAAATACCCTCGTCCATAAATAATTTCATTCCCCAGAGGTAACAAGTCAAACATAATTATACATAATTTTTATAAGAAATTCATATCTTAAAGGGCTTAATAATTATATCAATCGATTTATTTAACCTGTTATTTTAGAAGTAAGGGAAATTGAAGGATTTAATATGAATAGATAATGCGAAAAGGCCTCTAAATAATTAGAGAATAGATATATTATATTCTATTAATTTAAGAAGCTTAAATTTATATATGTTCTTTAGAGAATTTAATGACAAAAAATAATAATCCATTCCTTTCTAACAATTGTCATTGAATCCAAACCAACATAATCCCATTTTCTATGTGTATTGATCAATATATTAAATAGGTCAATGGTTTGTTTTCCTTTTAGTTATGTAAAATTATGTTTAAAATATAGTTCAGAAACCTAGGTCACTCTATCATGTTATGTTATTAATAACGAACTCCCTGTTTTCCTTAATACAACTTTTTGTACTCAAGAAAGGCAAACAATCAGGAATTCAGTAGCCCTTCAGTTATGTCTAAAAGTTTAACCGCATAATTTTCTTGGGAAATCCGTGACCGTATCAATAAAGAATCCACGATCCACTTCCGTTGTGCGTCACCAACACAATTTAAAAGTAATAATACCCATTATTCCAGACCGAGCGAGTGTTCAGTCCAGGAACTGCTCTCTCTGTGCAGGAACTCTCCTCTGCTGCATTGCGGCGAAGTTTAAGTGAAAAACTTTTCTGTTTTTCGTTTTTTGCCTTGAAACTTTTGCAGCTTGGCAGAGGAAAATTGCAGCGGCTGCCATTACAACGGCCAGGGAAATCACAGACGGTGGTTTTTCCGAGGGGAGCGGAAGGCCAGGGTTCAGGGAAAAGGCAGCAAGGAAATGGCAGCGGAACCAAGGAATGTTAACCGAAAACAAACAGCAAACAGCAGCGCGGTGACATTGATTTTTACGTGCCCCTGGACCAAACACACAACAGGCCACAAATGGCAGCTCAAGCCATCATTAACACGCACAGAGTTCACTTCCAGTCTCAGCTTACACTTGGCGAAACAGACCTGCTAAGAATAGGTGATTCAAAATTGTTGTTATTTTTTAGAAAATAAAGACAACATTGTTTAAATTGGTTTCAAGTAATTTTCAGAAACATTTGGTGCAACTAAATTTTTATTTTAACTTTATAACATTAACATTACATATTATATAGTATACCAAGACAACTAAATAAATTTAAATATTAAAATAAAAGAGAATTAAAAATGAGTTTTTAGGTTAAAAAAACCTTAAATATGGAATTTATTTTATGTTGAAATCGCGCTATTATCGTAGTTTTTTATTCATCGTATTAGAATTTATTTTACATTATTTCATTTAAAAAGTTTACTTTTTCTGGACACAAAATGTAAAATAATTAAGATGTTAATATTATATAAAGACACCACAATATCAGAATAAATACAATTTAAATAGACTAAATATTCCCAAGTTCAAAATATAGATAACCCTATTAATTAACCCTATCCGGTATCTTAATATACTTTTATATTCATTTTAGCTCTGCTTTATAGCTGTGCCCTCAATTTACAATCCCCTTTTTTCTTTATTTAAAAAAGTGCAGCCTATTCTCCAAGTGTAGCTCTCTGCTTGGAGGCCAAACTTAAGCAGCTTAGCGGAGTTGCATGCAAACGGAAGCACAATGTAGCTAGCTGGCCGCTGCCCCTACACACACAGGACCTATATAGAGCAGAATACTGAGCTCAGAAAGGACATTACACTCAGGACCCACATCGCTGGGTAGCCGGGGCGGCAAGAACTACAATGTTGTCAGACATTTAGACAATTGGACAGCCCCGGGGAGTGGTAATGGCTGTGGAAGCACCGGAGGGATCGGGGGTGGAGGCAAGAGTTCGGCTAGTTGCAATTAAAGCCAAAGTAGTTTTGCCTTTTTAAAATAGTTTCCTTTTTGGCAAAGACTCTGTGTCTAGATATGGAGTGCCTGGCTTCTCCACCGGGAAAAGCGGTAGGAGGAGACCTACAAAGGGAAGTGGCAGAAATGTAGCAATTACTTTAATTATTGGCGGCAGGAAATGGGTTGACAGACGGACCGGAAAAGAGAGCCAAAAAAAACGCAAAGGGATATAAAGGAGGAGCAGATAGGAGCAAGGAATCTAGGATGGACAGCCAAGGCGCGAGGTTACGAGGTGGGATTGTAAAGATCCACAAAGGAATATGAACTATTATTAAAAGGATATTTCTTAGCTCCTTTTCTTTTTAAAAAATTAAATAAAGAAATAACTGATAGCCAATGCACTTTAGGAGGTAAACGATTCTTTAAGATATCCAAAAATAAATAACTTGACTAAAAGTTGTATAATTTTTAAATAATTTAAATACATTAATGAATCATAATCTTACCCTCCAGCAGCTACCGAACTTGCTTACCATTTGAAACTTCAAGTCCCTCCTCCAGCTCTATTCCCCAACATCCTTGATCCTCTCGCAATTTGCACGTTCCTGTGGAAGAAGCCACCCACGCCCATTCAATTACATGCCAAGGCAATTCCGCAATTCGCTGGGCAAAAACTGATTTTACTTTGATTTTTGTCTGGCACTGAATACTTTTTGGCGCCTTCTCGCTGATTTGTAATCGCTGGCGAAGGAGCAGGACTTCCGCGAACACCACCCCCGACCGCCCACTACTTAGTTTATTTTCTTTGTTCTTTTGTTAATGCCGATGTCACGTAAAAAATTAGAGTGACCACCCGCTGATAGCTCTCCGTTCAGTTTCTGTTCACTTTTATTTCCTTTTTTTTTTTTTGTATTTTTTGATACCACCCAAGGCGTTCGTTTTGGCACGCCCAGAATTCGGGTTTCGTTTCATTATTTTCCGTAAATTGCGCTTGCACGCGCTCAATGCAAAACTTTAAGCATGATAAATGAGTGCAATTGTTGTCGTTGCTGCGCCGTTGTTGCTCCTGTCAGGCAATTAACTTTTGCTTTTCCACCAAGTGAAATTTGATTTTTTATTGAGCTGCATTTTCCACCACCGTGGAAATCTCGTAAATAAAGCAGTCAACGATGCTCGATGGGAAGGTAGGTAGGTAGGTAGACAGTTAGGCAGCCCGCATCCCTCGCAGTAGCTGCATTTTTTATTAACGCTGACAGCAGGGAAAATAGGGAATAAAATTGAGTCATTGTCAATAGGAACGTTGTGACAGGCAGGAGCACGGAGAAAAAATCTAGATACATTTAGTATATTAAATGTGTTTCCAACTATTTTATATTATTAATATGTAGGGATCATATTATTAAAGATATATTTATTTAACCATGTCGGTTAAGTTTTCAGAGACTATAGCGCTTTAAAGTCTGAAATTGTTTAAAAAAGTAAGATAAATACCTATAAGAAAGTTTTCTGACAAATTTGAGTACTATTGGAGGATAAACATGGGAGTTATTAGACATTCAAGTTTTAGCCTTCGATGCTAAGTCACGTCTCAAACCGTGGATTCGAAAACAAATTCAACATATTATTTTAAGATATTTGTTAAGATTATTATTCCTAAAACATAGACTCAATTAATACATATTAAAAAAGAAATGTTAAATAATTCTTACAATTGTTTTTTGTTCTTTAACTGCACGACTTCTAGTAAGTTTTTTTCAGTACACCAAGAACTGATGGATATTAAGAGAATTATGAAATATTTCCCAGATTCAAAGTCGTAATTCTTGAACACAAAAAATGTCTATTTGAAACTCCGTCGAGAAGAGAAGCCCAATCAATGTCGGCTCTGTGCCTTTACCTTACCTTTACCTTTCAACCTTAACCATCGGTTGTCTGGCAAGTTTGACTTTGACATTTTGGCTGGCATTGTCGTCGTCTCCCTTCCCATTCATGTGCAGCCAATTTGTCGGGATTTTTCGGGGTTGGGGCTCAACTGACGGGAGATAAGCGGCTTAGCTGGCTTATAAATGGAAATTGCAGCCAAGTTGCGTTTCCTGTTTATATAAGATCATGATCACAATGGGGCTGATGACGTTGCAGGCTGGCGATTTGAAAAATCAGATTAATAACTTGTTTGAATTGCTCTCGAGCTCATACACACACACACGCAACCCAAAGTGTCGAAGGCTTAAGCTCCCTTTTTGCTTTCCTCCAATTTCAATCCCGATAATTGGCTCACGTTCCAGGTAAATACTCAAAAGAGCATATGTGTGAGCCGAGAAATGCAAGGATGTGTTCCGGAGCGCCGAGAGCTTCGAGGTGTAGGAGTGGGTGTGCCTGCGTCTGTGAATTTTAATTAAAAAATTTTTCCCAGCTGCACTTTTGCAATTTTGATTCTCACAAAGGTAAAAGTGAAGATAACGAAAGTTATTTGAACACGAAGGAAGAAAAGCAGAAGGGGCGGCGGCTGCCAAAGTTGGTAATCGTAATGAAATCACGTTTTGGCATTCGACTGGAAGAAATTAAATGTAATATTTAATTATTAAATTAATTTATTTGATTTTTAAAAATTATGTTTCACAGTAAAAGTTGAAGAAGAAGATCATTAAATTTTTTGTTACCACTTTAAACTAAATGTAACAAACTAATTCTCTTTCTGCAAAGTAACATATTATCTAATTCTCGAACAGAAACTGAACCAAACTGAGCCCACCGCTATCCATTTTATTAATGAAACGTTTAGAAAACTAATCTAAATTAAAGCCCAATCACACCCAAACGCACAAACCACTTTAGTTTAGAACCGAATTAAACTTTTATTAGCAACTTGGGAACGCCCGGCGACCGACTCTCTCTCTCCACGCTGGCATTTAATCAATGGACACCAGCATCGATCTGCGAACTGACCCTAAAGCCAGATGGCTACGCTTCACTAAATTAAGAAATTAGTACCAAATAGAAAACAAATTAGGAAAGGGTCAGTTTGTACAAGAAGCGAGGGCCATAAATGACCAGAAAGAGACACCATCCCCGTTTTCCAATGACAAAATCAAAGTGATGGTCAGTTTATGATGGTCCACTGGGCCCGCACATCCCGACGAGACTTCGATAAGACGGACATAAAAACTGACCACTGTCCCACTAAGGGGAAATGGAAATGGCAAATGGGAAATAGTTACCCCACCCCTTCCTTTGCCCAATCAGGCGTCCGCCTGTCAATCATGCGGTCCATGGGCGATAATTTAACTATTTCTCGATAATGAAAACGGTCCAGCAATTTCTGCCTGCCTCGGCACAAAACGGAAAATCGCAAAAACAGGACGAAAAATCAAATGTACTTCCACTGATTGCCTTGGGGACCTGTGAATCCGATTGGCAAAGGGAAACTCTGCGGATGACGACGCATATGTAATGTTATTGATTAACTTTTATGCCCAACTACACATACATGGATTCTGCATAATTTGCCCTGGCGACAAGTTGACAAAAATTGAGTTAGGCATCGTGTAAAAATAGCCAGAGGAAGTCACCAAAGGACAGGACAATAATTTCCAAATTAGGAACTAAAGAAGCAGTGGCATGACATGAGGTTCTTAGTGAGATGGAGCCTGCTTTAAGATGTACTTATCTGTGACCTACATACTAACTTCTACCTTTAAGTTAACTTATAGTTTGTGATTTTATCCTATTTATAGGTGTCCTTTCTTTATATATTTTCCCCATGCTCTGTGAATCCCCCTTTAAAAAATTATTTACCATAGTTTGTAGTACATTTTCATCCTCATCAATTAATCTCCATTTGTCCTGCTCCCCAGGCCGTAGAATTTTCCCAATCATTTTTCATGCTTAGGTGCAAATATAGAACTCCATCATCCATCTGCTTCGGTGGCGTGAGAAAAGTGTAACCGAATACACGGCCGCCCTCGACAATTTTCACTCGAGTTCCCCCTGACAGACCATTAGCATGCCGGGCTCAACCCTGAATACCCCAAATGCCAATCCACAGTCCCCCGACTTTTGGAGGTGCCATCGAGTTGGATATACTCAATCCTTTGGCTGTCAGCCTAAAAATAACATTTTCTTTAATTTGAGCCAGAGAAAGGCGAAGACTTTAAGCGCCTTTTTGACAATTTTCACGTCAGCTACAAATCCCCCCATCGACTGCCAGACAGGCGCAAGATGAAGATTCCCGGGAAGAGCCACAAGAAGAAATTTACATAGCCGGGATATATACATATGTACATGTATTATATGTGGTGTATATATATAAAAATAAACACAATTTTTGTCGCTCCGCTTCATCTCTATCTCTGCGGCCCTCTGGAGGCATTCGTTGATATAAAAATATGAAGCGGAAAATCAGTGACAGCAGCCACGTAGAGGATTCCTCCTGTGCCTGCCGCCTGGCTGGGAGTTCTGAAGTGGAGTTAAATTACTTTTGGGTTGGGGTTGGGGCTGGAGTTCCAGTAGGGCTATCCGCCAGGAGTCGGGCGGAATCGTATCTACACGAGATAGTCGTACCGGCATGTGCACCGTCCCCCTGTTTTTATTGGAAACTTATTCCCACAGTTCGTCCGACGCCGGTCCAATCTGTCTGCTAGCTTGTCCGATTTGACTGGCAGCGAATGAAATATGGCTTTATGGGTTGGAAAAAAGAAAGCCCCACCCGGGAGTGCGGGAAAAACACACACGAAAATCAGCCAAAAAGGTTTGCTGATGGGTCTTGCAAATTGCATTCTGATATTTGGCAACTTCTGTCGGCTATTGATTTTCCCCCAATTGTTAAATTTCACAACTTCAACTTCTTCTTGGGTCGCACATCAAAATCGAATTACGATAACTTATTAATGCCCTGCCCTTATATTCACTTACTTTCTCCGCTCTCCCTTGATTTATGGGCAAATCATGTAAATTTCGCCGGGCAACAAACTTGATTATTATTATTATTGATGAACTACCCAATTCTCTCTCCCGGTTTGATGGGTTTTTATGACTTTGCCGCTGCAATTAAATGATTTCTAATTGCTGACAGCACAGCAACAAAAAAAATAACACATATAGTCTCTCACAAATGATTTGTTGATTTATTGTGCCTTGAGACTTCAGATCATAATTTGTCATATTTCCCTGACGGCCCCTTTTTGATAAAGATTTATTATGACATTTCCATTTTTTGTTGCGTAATTAATTATATCAAGGCTGTAAATAGGCATAGAGGGACATTGGCTTGAGCTATTTTTATGCTGGAAATTGATTGAGATAATCAAATGAAAGTTGATAGGCTAGTAAAACCGGGATTGGGTTGAAACTGGGGGTTAGTTTCTTATGGTTTCTCAATGCGATTTCTTAAGGTTTTTGTAGACCATTTAAGATCTATTAATGTCTTAATTATGAGGGATTGTATGGAAATGAAGGCAGAAAGTTTTTATTGTATTTTTATAATGGAAAAACTTGTTCATCTTAGGGGAAATTCGTATAGGTATAGATTGTATTATAAAGGCTAATGAGGATTGTAAACAATATACACTAAATAAAATATATAAAGCTGATGCTAAACAGCTTTAATTAACCAACAAATCCTAAAATATAGCAAAGAAGACTTTCTTTTAAAGCGATTTTGGCACACTCCTTGACTTAGGTCCGCCTGATGTCCAAAATAAATTACTCCTTCCTTAAGCACCACTGAACCCTTTAAGAAACATCTTTAAATTATTTGGAGCAGCTTAATAAATTAAAAATTACTCCGCTGTTGATATATGCATATGTGTTCCCTATCAGGACACCGCAGTCCTGAAAGCCTTTCCACTTTCCTCGCCCTTTTGAGTGCCTCTCTCCAGAATACCAACACTGCACGCATTCCCGGCCAAGACGTGTTGGCTTTATCGTCGCCACACTCGATTTTATATGGCGGTATATGTATATGTACGGTGGAGCTTAACACAAAGCGACCGAAAGCCAAAAACCGCCAGCGATTCGAGCGACCAACCAGAGCCAACACATTTCGGTGATTTACATTGATAAAGTTAATGGAATGGAATGCGTGCGCGCTCGCTGACTCGACTGCTATTTCGATTCCGCTTCCATAAGGGGATATATACGGTGGCTATATGTGACTGGGGAATGTGTGTGCAGAAATTTGCATTTCTTGTGAGCAGCGCCGACGTCGTCACACGCCAAACGGAAGTTGTATACAAAGAGTTGCACTTAAAAAGCACCCAGCAATGTTCCCATTTCCCATTCATGTCCAAGCAGCTGCACGGTAAATATTTTATTGAGAGTTTGGTATATTTTTGATATAAATTATTCAAAAACAATATAATCTTTAATTGGTAACGTTGTCACAAAGCTATAAAAGTTATTAGTTTAGTATTTGTTTCAAAGAAAAATTAAGAGTTATTGAATCAAGTTTAATGGGATATAAGAAAGTATCACTTATAATAATACAATGATGGATTCTAGTACAAATATACTTCATTTTATTTATTTTTAAAGTATAGACAACATTAAAATACAATACTTACATTTAAAAAAAGAAATTTCATCAGTCCATTTCGTTTGGTTATGTACAAGTGTGTAGCTGAATACGTTCTTGGGAATTTTAGGCGAAATTAAAAAAAATATGTCATTACAATCTTCAACATTAACCAGAACTCCTTGTGTATTTTGGATATCTTGATATAGAACAATGTAACATATAATTTTAGCTTTTAAAAGAATCGAAGGAGAGGAAAAATTTTAATATTTAATTTTTATATTCAAATATCCAGCCAAGCACCATATATATTTTTCCGTGCCGCACTCGACATGCATACGACAGCCCAGGACATGCAATTTTTATGGCTTGTAAGCTGCCTCCCATTTTGGGCAATCGAAATGGGCCGGGTTCATGTTTTCCAGGGGGTTCAAGGAAAAGTGTATTTCTTTTGGGGGCTAGACTCCCAGAGCGGAAATGAAAAGCGCCTAATCTAACAAATTTTCGTGCTAATTTAGGTCAAAGGCGGATTTGCATAAATTTCGCCCCGTATTGCAGGTTTTCACCTTTTGCCACCTTATCAAAGTCCATTAGAGCCGAGCCAAGCCGACATAATTTGTGATGCCGACGTCAGGTACTCGTCGTACAGCTCTCCCCCTTTCCTGTTACTGTTCCTGTTCCTGTATAGGGAAAAAAAACGAAAAAGAAGTATTTTCTCGGTATTTAAGTCATACTGACACATGACAAATTCCACATGAAAATTCCAAAACAGCCCAGGAGGGAGCCCTGGGACCCGATGCCAGAAGTCATTAGCCCAAACACCCAGTTCTCCACCAAGTGGGCCTGTTCCAAATGGAATTTTGTCATAAACGTTGTTGTCGTTTTTCTTATTTTTTCCCACTTCTATTTTTGTTGCTGTTGTTGCTGACACTAGTGGCATATTTTCGTGCAAAATTTCACGCTCATGCATATTTAAAGAGAGTTTAACGGAAAAAAAAGGCACACGGAAATCTTGAATTTCGTAGGCGGAATATTTTTACTCTTTTGGGAATGGGACAATTGGGCTGTGAATATCATACTAACTCGTATTGTTTTATAGGTGTATTAAAAACAGTATTTGCTTAGCTGACTGACTGCTTTATTGACCCAAGAAAAAAGAGTTTGTGGAGTTTTTTGTTTGTTTATATAAATATTAAATTCAGTTAAAAATGTAATACAGCGAACTGAAAGATATTTTTAAATTTACCTAAAATCTATTTCACTACTTTGGAAATCTCTGTATATTTAAATATTTTAAAAAATATATATTTTATATTTTATTTCTGAGCTTGCCAGCAAGTTCCCCTGGCGTATCCACCATACTCTTTCCGATGTTGACCCACAGTGCCTTTTGACGCTATCCCAAAGGCCGCTCGCATGGAAATGCGCTAACTAAATAAGCCCAAAAATTATAAATTACTATGGGATAGCGGGCACGAAGGCCAACGGCAGGAGCTGATAGCCCGGCTTTTCCCATAATTTTGCACTTTTGCAGCTGTCCAAAGCGGAGGGACATCAATCAAATGCCACGGAGAGCGAGAAAGAGAGAGAGCTTTTCAACTTAACGCTGAGTTATTGTTTGCCACTATTTTGAGTCGGTAAATATTTCTTGGTATTTTACTCCGTATTCAGTGCGGTTTCAGTTCAGTTTTCGGGGCGTGTCCTTGGTTTTGGCCGCATTAAGTGCACAGTTGCGTGCACACACGCCCAAAGCCCAACCCGTTCCAAGGTGTATAAGGTGTAAAAGGTGTAAAAGGGGCGTGCCAGCAGCAGGTCCTTCGACGGTCGGAGGTAACGCCACGGGGAGCCCAGTCAGCAATTTGCCTTAAATTGTTGCCATTTGTTTGGCCGGCGCTTAGAGGACACCCCGAACGCCACACAAAGTTGCATTAATACTTCTAGTGTGTTTGTTGTGCGTGTTGTGTGTGTTTAAATTGCTCATCAAGTTGTGCAAATTATGGAAATTGCCATGCGTCAAGTCGTCGGGAATCTGGGATAATAGCCAGAGGAATGACATGGAAAAGAATTTTAGCAAAAGGAAATTTTTATACAGGAATTTGCATATCAATCGATTCAGCACAAAAGACACGCTGTGCAGTGGCAGACCACTTTTGAATAAAGATATTTGTGTTTGTGTTTGCTTGCAGAGAAATTGTGTAAGCAATCGGATTTATTCTTTTATAAAATATTCCTTCAATTTGTGTGAGTGCAGAAAAATAATAGGATTTTAAGTTTACTTTTAGTTTATTGTGCTTTTTTGCAGTTATGGAAGCAGAACATTTTGTTTAATAAATTTAAAAGCTAATAAAAATGTGGTAAATAGAGATTTTTAATTCCTTATGCATTTTTAATTTATTAAAAACATAAGCCATATGTAATCCCATTGAACTTTTATATGTTTGAATTAGGTACTTTTCATAATAAATAGACAAATAATCCCACAAGCCAGATTTCCAACACATCCCTGAAAGTCTAGCCCCCGTAGTAATTAAATCAACTTTGTCTTCGTTTACTACTCTTCCAGTCCAGTCTGTCGGAGAATTTATAAAAAATATGTTACCTCCGGCTCTGCCCTCCACTTGTATTTATCAATAATCATTTCTTTCGCTCCGACTCTCGTTAAGCGAAATGCATTTCAGGCTTTTGCCTCTTGGCCAAGTCCTTCACGGTTGAATGCACCCGCTTCTGTTCGGGCTTAACCTCGCCTGACCTACTCCAGAGCAGAGCGGAGCGGAAAGGAGTCTACAGATGGCGGCGGCTCCGGGCAGAAAGAAAATGCAATTTCCTTTTTCCATTTTTCATATGCGCATTAAGCGCCTTTTCCACATTTCAATTTGCCGAGCAGCCGTGCTTTTGAGGCAGTTGTGCTTTTGGCCTGGCCCACAACTATTGCCACCTGGGCCTGTAAGCATATAAAAATTAATATTTGAATGAGTAACCCGAAAGCAGCTCGACTGGGCTATGATTCGGGGACTGAGGCACTGAGAACTGAGACTGCAGTACCTCCTGCAGGCGGAAGGAGCGCTCTGGGGCTCTGGTGTATATAGCCGAAATGTGGGTGCTTAAAAATGCATGAGAAGTCAGTCTGCCGGAAAACTGGGTGAAAGCTACGGCTGCACTCGCACATGCTACTTTATTTCCATTTATGTTGTAAATTATAGGAGGTCCTGGCGCCAGAAGGCCACCCACCGGGCCACTTGCCATTGTCCTTGCCCTCTGACATATTATTTTCGCAATTGTCCGACCTCAAAAAAGGCCAGACATTAAATTAAGCCAAGGGCCACGAAAGACCATCAAAGTGTCCAAAATACACATAAATTCGGCCAAGGAAAATTCTCACGCATTCACCTGTGGCTGCAATCACGTCTCCACTATATCCACCATAGATAATACAAACAGTTTAACAAAAGGGAGTTTCCCCTTTAAAGACGTGGGCACACAAAGAACAACAAACAAAAGACTCAGACTCGGTGTCTCGCGGCGAGGCAGCCTCACAGAAAAATACAAAATGTGGAGGAGAAAAACAAAACTCGAACAAAAAGATGACACAAACAAAAATTATTTCATTTCTATTTCTCGTTACCAATTTCTATTCTTGTTCTGCGGCCTTTGTATTGTCCCAGTTCCCCGTAAAAATGGGTTTGACATTGTTTTTGGGCAAAGTGTTGGGCCAGTGGCTACAAAAAAGCCTTCGAACACACGAATATCGTGTTAAGCACACGTCGATCTATTGTTATTTTTTTTGTTTTTTTAGTTCTGGAGGGGGATCTAGGATCGTGTTATAAAATTGATTATACACACTCGGCCATGGACTGCGAGAGGGCACAAAAGAGCAGTCTATAAATATAATTTATTATATGATTTCTATGAATATTAAAGGTAGTTTGTGGGTAGACTTAGAAAGGTGATAGTTGCCGTATTCCCTTGCAATGAGCGGAAGTGTGTGGGTAGCTTTCTTTCTCTCTCCACGGTTTGATTCAAATATTCCAAATTACTGCCGCTTCCCCTCCAATTGAGGCCTGGAATTCCCAAAGAAGAAGGCTAAAGTTTTAACTTCGTTAGTAGCTGGCAAAGCTTTGCTTAACCTTTTTAACCCCAGAAAAGATATAATATTTTTAAAGACTTATTTTCAACATTTATATTTATTATATACATATAAATAATGAAGTAAATTTACAATGACTTTTTTATATTTTTACCATTAGAATTCAATCCTCATTAACAATCCTTAGTTTTATATTCTCGCTTTAATAGAGGAATTTTCTAATTATTATACGCAAAACAAAAGAACAAAAAAATAAAATACTATAAAACTGTTAGCTTACAAAATTTATTTACCGCAACAATCATATTTATCCATTTAATATTTTTCCAACTCAACTTTTTCGAATAAATTAAGACACCAAATTTAGGCAATCTCTAAATGGCCCATCGTTTCTTAAAGGGTTAAGCCAAAACTTTTCTTTGCCAGTGACTTTATTAGTTCCACTCACTCACCTGAACTTGCGTTGTATCTTGAAACTTTTTTCAAGTCCGACCCGAACCGAGCAATCATCGTCAAGTTTAGCCCCGGAAGCCTGACAGTTTTTGCCAACCACTAAATGTCAAACTTTGTGACATGTCAGTGCTGAAAGAGAGGGACAGCAGCAGAGCAGCCGAGCAGCAGCGTCCTGTCTCACATGTGACATTCAAGTGTCATCAAGGGATACGTGATGGTTTGCATTTTTATGGGAATGACAGCTAAATGTTCGGAATCCCGGCTCCGATGGCTTGAGTGACTTTCAATAACAGTACAGGCGCAGGCCTAAGATTTAGCATAATTAAATTTGGAAAAAGTTTTCCAGGGCCTTCTGTCTTCTTTTTCTTTTTTGTGGCTGTATCCAGGAGCAGACAAAGGATCTGCGATGCCTGGAAATCAGCATAAAATAATTGAAAATGTGTACGGTTCTGGTTCTATTTGAATAAACGCAATTTGAATGCAAAAGCACGAAGTGCAAACAAGATGGCAGACGTGAAAGGATATGCGGGATGGGTGGAAGTTAGGAGACGCCAGCCTGGCTGGGATGACAGTCTCATCCTGTCTGCCGTTGATAGATGGATGGCAGTGAATGGAACGTCTAATGGAGTCCCTCTTCTTTGCTCTCAGAGGCCAAGGTGAAAGGTAAGAGGCGGATCTGTATCTTTGGTCAACTTAAAGTGGCCCAAATCAGAGTCCCTTTCTTTTAAAGATTTCCCCGTATATCGCATCACTAATCAGCCTCATTTTCCGCCCCCTTAACCCCTCGCCAAGCTAATCTAATCTCATTTTCCAACCAGCTGTGAGTGCAGGCCTAAGCCCTTTGTTGTTCCCCTATCAGGATCGCACATTTTCCGCACTTTCCACCGCCTCCTCCTCTGCCAATTCACGAATTTCCACACCTACGCACACAATTGAGCAGGGAAAGCAAGTGCTAAGAGCAAAGAGCACCGGCAGCAGCAGCAGCAACAACAAAAAAATTGTTAATGCCATTTGACAGTTGACAATTATAGCAATTGTCATAGCATTTAACACGAGAGCTGAGCACTAGGCGAAAATGCGCAAAAAGGTATGGATGAAATACTCCATTGTTGTCTGAATGCAGAGAGAGAAAATCTATGTGATTTCTGTAATAAAATCTAATAAAAAACTTCCTTCAAATCTTTGGGTAATAAAAATTCAGTATATTTTATTTTTGTAAATACTTTAACAAAATTTCAAAGGCCCAAAAACCTCTCTTATTTCTACCTCAGCTTTATTTCAATTTATTATCGCTCTAATATTTCATTTTGCATGCGAAATTGTATTAATGATTTATTTTACTTATATGTAGAAATAATACTTACTTTGCTGTAAATGATCAGCAAATAAAAACAAAAAAATATATATATTTATACCTAAATACATATCTTTGATTTAAAGTCTAAACATACAAATTAATTATATTCACCGTAAACTCTTCTTTTGGTTGGTAAAATGTATGTTTCTTTAAAATTCGAATTCTTTTATTTTACTATAACTAAATTTTTCGCCCAGTGCAGAGCTGGGCACGGGGATAGGGAAACCAAAACGAGGGTTAAGCGAGGGCAGGAGGCAAATGTTAACCCTTGGCGGGTACGGACTCACCCTACGATTCGTTTTGTCCTGTCACTCATTTACCCTTTTTTGCATGTCAGCGGGCATTAGTTGTCCTTGCTGCTTCCATTGCTGTTGTTGCTCTCGGACTCTGCTTATCTGCACCAAATTTGCACAGTCATTGTCAGGACTCGAGGTCCTGGACTCCCTTGAATCCCCTCTTGAACCTCTCTGCTCCTTTCGTTTTTGCTCTCCCTTTTGTTCGCACTTTTTGCCAACTTTGCATATGTGCAAATAATTTAGCATCCCAACTACAGCGGCAAAAACAACAACATCGGCAGGACCAGGACCAGGACCAGAGGCCAGCAGCAGTGGCAGCAGCCAGGACAATTGTGGATTTACTCCAGATTAGGGATCTTTGTTAGTTGGTCTGCGGGTCTGTTTGTTTGTCTACTGCTTTGCTGGCCAAATAAAAATTATAGTTTGCCGACTCACAGAGAGGGTTTCAATGTTACTCGTCGTAGTTGCTTTTTTGCCAAAGGACTTGGCCACTGGTTTAGGACAAATACAATTTGGCAGTGGACCGGGCCTTGGACCAACTCCAAAGGATGATGGCGCAGCTGGTTGTCCGACAGTGTGATGGAACAAATGTGGTGATGATGGTTATGTGATGGGAATGCCTGGCAGGACAATTCTGGAAAGGAAATATAAGTGTTTATTGCATTAAAAATAATGTAATTTGGCTATCTTAACGGTGCTAAATTCAATGTGTGTGTCATGGCTTTTCTTTAAAGTTTAGGAAACTAATTTCTTACAAATCCTTTCCTTAGATACTGTTTCAAAGATTAAATCGTATTTAATTAAAATATTTTCAGTAACCTTAAAGACACTAGTTTATGTCATATTTATGAATTTTTTTCCATTTAAAAGCAAAAACACCTAACTTATAATTAGTTTACCTCTTTGATTGCCTGCCAAGAGACACTCCAAATTCAATGGCCCTATATCCCCCTTAAGGAGCTCTCTTTTAAAGCCAAAAGCCAAAAAGCATAAAATCCTTTAGCTCTCCTTTGGCTTATTTTTCTTTATATTTTCCTGTGGATTTTCGCACCCTTTCCTTTTCAGGTTCATCATTCCGTAAGCCAAAATCGCACAAGACCCGCCTTGAGAGCTTTTCTTCGGCTCCCGGGAAAAGTCGTGTGAAGTCAAAAGTGTCTCATCGCTGCTTATCTATATAGCAGAAATTGGCTGCTCCAAGTTCGACGAGGCGGGCAAATATGAAAACTTTCGGTGCAGTCAAGCGAATTTCCCAGCTCCCGTTTTTCGCCCTTCCTCTCTCGGCTTTTCCAAAGGCAATCTCTCATCTTTATCTGCTTCGCGGCGCTGGGAAAGATGAATGCAGCTTTCAGTGCCTTTCTCCCACATATGCGACTCAACACTTCAACTTGTGCCAAATGCATAAAAATGCGGGGGCTGCGGAGGCGCTGCTGCCACAAGATGAAGAACGGAGCTCCTTGACAGCAAAACTGAATTCGGAACAGAGAATAGAAAGCGGAACACAAGCTGCGCAGAGAAAAATGGTTTTGATATCAAGAATACGAAGAAATTATCAAAGTCTCTTTAAAAAATTCGTTGTTTAATATTTGCTCATCACAACAATTAAAAAAAGGTCTTACCAGCCAAAATATTTCATAATACAATAACATCAGAAGTACGAATGACTTAAGCATTAATTTATGAAATATTAATTCGGCCAAATACTCTAAAATTTATAAAAATGTACTTAAGAATTTTGCTATTTGCCTATTTATCTTTATTAAAATTATTTTGATATCGCAGTTGTTACTTTATACAGCACTTTCTTAGTTTACATGGAAAAACTATTTAGAAAATACTGTCATTGATAGTAGTTTCCTTCTTCTCCGTGTAGCTGTAAAGTAGGTCAGTTAAGGGAGTTTCCACAGAGGGACTTAAAGCACATCCTTGCTTATTGTGCAAACAACAAAGTGTTCGTCCATTTTCAACACCCACTGGTGTGTTCGGTGTTCGGTGCTCTGTGGCTCAGTGTCGAGGCTTGGGACTCTGGAATAATGGCCGAGGCATTGTAACAACATTTCAAATGCAAAATCCCATTTTCCTTCTAATTGCTTTATCGCTCAACAAGCTGTTGGATGTGTTTCACTCACACTCTCTCATCGCTCCGCTCATTTCTCACTAGCAGACTGCTGACAGGATAATACCAACACATATACCCTCTAAGCAGGGTGACTCAATTTATTGGAAATGGAAACGGAACTATGATTCCAAATAGAAGTGTACAGTATACAGATACTTAGTAGCCCTTAGAAATATAAATATAAATATAAATTAACATATTTCTCTACTTTCCTAATACATTATTTTAACAATAATAATACCGTTTTTCTTATTTTTATTTAAAGGCAGCCGCTCTCCTCTTATACAAGAAAATATTCTTTAAAGGTAAAAAATTCTTGTTTAGTTTCAATTATCATGTTCAGTTAGTATCACTAATTTCCTATATGTATAATTCCCGAACGAATGTAATTACTTAACAACTTAATTTCCGAATCAAAGCTCTGTTCGAACGATAAGCAAATAAATATTTTTTCTAGTGCAAAAATCCGCGATCGGATTCATTGAGCCACCCTAGTCGTAAGCCCCTTTTAGCAGTTAGCCGCCCCCCTAGCTGCTTGTTTACGTTTGGGCTCTGTCAAATATGTTCGAATTTTCTAACGATTACAACTACATCGGACGCCTGCCTGCCTCGGCTGACCTGATTTTCCATTTTTCGCTCAGCCGTTTTGGAACATGTGCTCCTGTTGTCGTAAGACCCTTTAGGGAGCTGGCCCACTGGTCGACTGGCTGGGGTTTTGTTTGCTATATGTCCATGCCCCGGGGCTAAACGGATTTGTCCAACCTGCCAGCGTCACGGAGTCAGAGTCAAGGGTACTACGAACTACAATCCCTCGATCAAATTGTTTGTTAATTGCAAAAAATTTACGAAAATTGCGCATATTCTGGCCCCAGAACCCATCCTTTGTTTTCGGAAATAGTGGTGAGTGGGAGGGAAACTAGGTGTTCGGTGTTCGATGTTCGCCTATTGATCCGGTGCGGTTAATGGCCGCTTTTCGCTTTTCGTAACAGTTGTCAGCTGCAGTTTAGCTAATATCGGAGGCAATTTGCCCGATGGCTTTGGAGAGGTAAATTGCTCGCTGGACATGACTTTTGAATGGCCAAAGGCAAAGTGTTAACTGGGGCAACGTTTTATTTATTGGAGGGCAAAAGTCAAACCAGGCAAAGAAGCAGAGCATTGATTTTCATTGTGAAATAAGCGGCTAATTTTCTTTTGTGGTAAATTGTATAAAAGCAGTACTAGATTGGGCGATACATTTTGTAGAAAGAAAGAAATAAGTTTAAGCTAGTTTACTTGCAGAAATTCTTATTGTGATAGTTGTAAGGAACTTCACTGAGATTTCTACATTCCAGATTGTATTTATTCATATATATTATTTATTTATATATTTTATAAAGGAGAGTCTTTATTTATCCCCAATCCCAACCCTTATAATCTATAACCCTCATAGATAAATACACTTAATTTCCCTGTCATCACCCTAATAAACTCATTATTATCATTCTAAATACCATCCATCACTCAACTCCTCTCGCATTTTGCTAAAATCATTATAGAACCCCCATATCTCATATCCTATATGCTAACCAATAATTGAAATGTCAAGTCCCGGCTAATGACAAATGTAAAAGCCAAAAAACTTCCACAACCGCAACCGAGCAGAACCCCTAAAGAAATTAATAAATGACACAGATTTTAGCACTTTAGTCGGAGAAAGGGAACCAGAACGGGAGAACGAGGCACTTCGGAGACAGAACTGCTATAAAAACACAAGTGACAAGTGTGGCAGACACATGTGAATGAGATTTTCGGGTAGCCGAAGGGAAATCTGAAATGTAGTGGGAATTTTGACACATTTGACAGGCGGGGTCTTACTGTAAGTAAGCGGCCATTTGATAGCCTCATTAGTGCTGAGCCACCGCAGAAGGAGCCCTCCGAAAGTGGCTGTCAAAGTGCTCAAGGAGGCTCCGATTCCTTGAGCTGTTTTGCGTAACACAAAACCAAAAGGATATCGACCATGACGCAGGCGGAGCAGCCGACATGCGATACAGCGACCCCCGCCAGAGTCCTATAAATATATCAGGCCAGAGGTAGGCGTATTATCCTCAAAAAAAAAATACGTTATATATAAATTATAACCACAACCAAAACCGAAACACCGAACACGAAACACAACACACAGAAATGGGTTGGTCCCCCACAAATTCAGAGGCTGACACAAACTTGGCTCCTCGCTCGGGGGCATTTAGTCATATTGAAACATTAAAAAAGTCAACACCCCCGCATGGAAAACTAACAAACAGAACTTGACCGTATGGCTTTGGGGTTTCTGGTTATAATAAACAAGTCAAGGGGTAGTCGTAGTCACAGGCAAAGGGCCCAAGTCCAAATGAATAATATACCACAGGAAATCTGGAACACTTGTGGGTTTGGTGGGGAACATGAAATGTCCTCTGTGTTCTGTGTAGGAAATGGGAATTTCAGAGACCTAAGAGAACTAAGTGCCACTCTGGAAATTGAAACAAACAAGTATGTAAAATAGTAAATATATATTTAATATGTATAGGTATAATTTAAGTTTAAATATCAACGATAAATAGGTTAATTACTTTACATTTGTATTCATATAATTACTTTGCATAGTCGCTAAAGATTAGGATAATTTCAAATTTATATTTTACTGATTAATATCTAAAATCTAAGTTGTATAGATATTATCAACAGCATTATCCTTCTCCCAATATCCTTTTCCTTATCTCCCAACCGCAACTAAACGTTTGTAACACGATCATTACAATCGCTTACTTGTTGGCTTGGTCCTTATTTTTTGGGGACTTGGAACCGGCAAGAGTAAATGCCCAGGGCAGCCATAAAAATGTCAAAAATTTCTATGTATTCATAAACACATGTGCCGCATAGGAAAAGAGAGAGGGGAACCCTTAGTCGATGGCAAGCGACCCCAAGGAGAAACCCAAAACCCCAAAACACGCCAACGCAATTCGACCACAAAGTTGTCCAGGACACTCCGCACTTCACTCCATATATCATGACATGTGTTGGTGTGTGTGCTTGTAGTCTATAGCATATATATATTAAGTGTACATAACTTAAACATCCCAAACCCAAATGTCCATATGTGCATTTAACATGCAAACTACGCCCGCACCGACGAAAGGACTTTGGTGGGGGGAAGGGCGGCTCTCGAATTTCCGGTCAAGCAAGTGAATCCTTACAGCCGAAACGAGGAGGAGCATTTCATATTTTTTCATGTTTTTCTTCGGTCTTGCTGGCTTGCTTTATTTTTTTGGTTTCCTTTTGCTTGACGCCCACAAAATTTCTGCTAAATTAAATTATAAATACGGGCAAAAAGTCGAGGATAAAGTGGCAGGCCCGAAGGCAGAGGGTCCGGGGTTCCATTATGATTCATGGTCATGTCTGGTCTGGACTCCCCACGACCCCACTTCCTGCGTTAGTTAAAGCTCGCCAGAGGATGTCCTCCCTCACTCGCCTTTGGCCAAAGTGCGTGTCAAATTGGAGAGGCGAGCCATTCAATCCTTTGACAAGTCCGCATAGTTTTCGGTTCCCGATATCCTTGACGTTGTGCTCGAGCATATTTCGGCTGTTTGCCAGTCGGGATTTGTGTGGTTTGTGGGTTGATTTGGGTCGGGCCAATAAGGGTGTTTAGATAAGGCCCATGATGTGGGCTGATTGTTTTTTGGATAGCTTTATACTGGTTTATCAAAATAAATTTATTGATAGCCAAAAATATTTTGCTTGCATCTAAAAGAAATTACTTACTTTAAGTGGAAGTAAGTTTGGAGTAAGTAATTTCTTACTCTTGCCACATTTTCTCAAAAATATTACTGGACATCACAATTTAGCGAAAAACTAATACAACACCTTAACACACACACTTAAAATCAAAATAATATAAATTTAAGTAAATATTAAAAGCCTTTAGTAATAAGAATTAACTGATATTGAATCTAATAAAATTGTAATAGTATCTTTAATGAAATTGTAAGAATTAATGTAATTAATGTAATAAGATTTAATGTCAAAAGTGACTAGCGCAGTAAATAATAGGTATTATACTTGTGACGCTAGGATATAGAAACAATAAACTAAACATTGGAATCTGTAAGTAATATTACATTTTAATTATATTTTTATTTTCAGGTTGTAAGGTCTGATTTTAAAGGGAAATATTTGCAATGCAATTCTAGAGTTTCCTTGTTAATTGCAGATATGCTTTCTAGTTTAAGGCAATCTATTTCCATAAGATTTTATATTTTAAAGTATAAATTTAACATCGGTAAAGTGTAGGAAGAGAAGTCTTGAATAAATCGTACCATATTACCCTCTTTAAACATAACAATTTCCATATCCAAAACATTTAGTTGCCTTGGCTATTGTTTCCTTTCCCAAAACCCAATTTTCGTGTCAATCACAAACAAAGTGTGCAAACAGAATCATCGCATGCCTAATCCTTCCACTCCATTGTGTGCCACCTCAATCAACATTCAAAGGATACCTCAGAAAAGCAACACCCCCGCCGAAAACCTAGCCAGGAAGTGAACAATTTTCGCACCAATTAATCAAATTAAACAAGGACATACCAGGACGGGGGAAAAAGGGCTAAAAGGTTAACATTTAACAAAGTTAATTGAAAATTTTGCGGTCGTATGTTATCGCTAGAATAGGGGAAACGGATAACTGTCGTGGGTGCAGCTGCAAGGATTTTAAAATGCAGCCCCAGGATTCCCTTCGGGATCAGGCTCACGCACTGCGGCAGGACAATTACGCAGACGATTAGGCACGCCGCTAAAATCCAGAGACACTGAGACAGCAGCAGCAGCAGAGCCGCCAGGACAAGGACCTCGGTAGGACACCCTCGCCGCCCTATTTTTCTCCATCCTCTTGGGATCTGCCAAGTTTTATCAGCTGCAAAACAGTTGCCATTGAAATGGCGCAGAAAGTCGTTAGATAGATGGCCAGGAAGGAAAACAGAAAAGCAAAAAATAAAGGAGCAGCCAAGGAGTCGAACAAAGGACCGCAAAACCCATAACCCCAAACCCCTGGCCAATCCGCAGACCTATCCCATTGCCACGCCCGCGCACCCGTAGCCCAAAACCTCCGATGCTGCTCTCGTTTATAGAAAAAACATTGCGAAAATTGCTTTACAACTGATTAAACATTGAGCGGAACGCACGGCACGTTTAAATTTGGGTTAAATAGATTATATGAACTGGAAGTGTTATGAAATGATGTGCTCCGCCAGCCGTAGATGTGCTCCCTGGTAATCGGCTCTCGGCGATACCTTATAAACGTTGGTTGGGGATATTTGTTGTATTTTAAAAATTAGAAATTAATTAATAAACGTTTTTTTGTTTATAAAGGGTTATTAGCCATAAAAAAATATTTTTAGCATCACAGAAGACGTATTAATATCAATTTAGTTATGCCGCTAACATCTTTATTATTACCTTTATTAAAAAAAAAATTATTTTATGCCATGCCAAGTATGCTCAAAATAGAAACCCCTGTAAAAATATAACTGGATGTTAAGCTAAGCCTTTATATTAATAAGAATAAGGCCGCTTAAGAAACTATATACATTTAAATATTGTAAAAAATATATATTAAACCTATCTTAAAATAATTTGAACTGTAGTTTATTTCCTTGTACTTTTTACTTCTAAGAGAAAAACATATATTAAGTTTTTAAGGTCACCTAAAAGGAGTATCTGAGATTCGTTGCATTTATTCCTGTGCCTCGTCATCCTCCTCTATTTTATTTTGCTATTCTCGCACTGTTGCTCAGCTCAGCTCAACAGGACAGGACTCAGATCCAGCTCTAGCTTCAACTCGAGGTCCTTGGGCGTGCCGCACAGCTGCGGCGCCTCTTTTCACGCTCGAAGGGTGCAAGTTAATGGCCGGATTCGATTTGGCCCTGTAGATGTTAACCACAGTTAAGGATTTTCGGGTTTTGGGTTTCTTTTATTCCGCAGTGAGTGAGGGGGCCTGCTGGACCTGGGTTAATGCGACCTTGGCTCTTATCATGCTGCGAAAATGAATTTTAATTCAATTATCCTACGCTAAACACTTAATACCTTTCAGGCTCAGCCAAAGATATATCTCATGCATCGTAGAGTGTGATTAATGAAGTCTTAAACCGCGAATCCGATACTCATTTTTCCGGACTGTTGGCTGGCGGAAAGGCGAAGGAATCTGGCGAAGTGAACTTTTTAAATTCCCCCAACGTTTTGCCATTAATATCGCATTTATCAATATCACAGTTTTTCATTTTGTCGTCCGGTAAAACGTATTTCTCTCTATCCACACTTTCCACTCCCCCCAACTCTCAACTCCATTTTCCCCCTACCGCTCCAGTTTTCCCAGGATCTCTGGTGCAATTTTCTTCGTTGCCAGTGTTTGCCAGGACCTGAAGGAAAAGGAGAAAAACCCATTTCCATTATACAATGCCACATTTCTCTTTTCCGGTTTATACCGTTTAGATCGATTGCATTTTATAGTTTGTTTTAATGTTTTTTTTTCCTTCCTTCGTCCTATCCTTTGTGATTGCAGCAGGAGGAGTCTGGTGGAAGGAAGCCAGGATGCCACAGGACGAAATTGTCTCCAGTAGGCGGCGACCGCCTCTCATCCCGGTTGTTTTCGGCCGCCGGAAGCGCTACAAAAAATATTCCCTCCCGTCGGTCGGTCTAGAAAAATTATTTTATTGCTTCCCCCGTCGCTCAGACGCTCAGTCTCTCTGTGTCTCAGCCTCAGTCTCCTGATTCATTTAAAGCGAATATAACTTCCGTTTTGCCCGCACACACAATGGCCCATTGTCCTCCTGACTCCTTGTCCGAGCATCAAAAGATTTTAAGTGTTTCTTTGCCCAATTTCTGCTTCAATTTCGTCTTGCTTTTCTCTTTTTTTTTTGCTACAATTCAATTAGGCATTTGGCAGTGCTGTGTGTGTGTGAAGTCAAAAAGTGAGCGCACTTTGCTTTCTGACCATTTCCTGTTATTTAGATACCTTCCTTGTTAATGGGAAAGATGTCTGTAGTGGAACAAAAGGTCAAATGTAGCTAAAATTAAATAAAAAATGTTGAAAACTCAATTTAATAACATTTTAGGGGTATATTTTTTTATGTTATGACTTGATTCAAATCAATTTAAGAGGAAGTCATAATCATACTACCAATCCCTCTGTAATTTTGTTTCCTTCTAAGATATATAGTCTCTGTAATAAATATTAAATTAATTATAGTTAGAAGCTTAAAACCCATGTTTATTTTTGGCTTAACTCCCTTAAAATTATAAAATGAAAATACATCATCTTATGCTTTTCCATTCTTACCATTTTCTTTTCATACTCAAAAGCATTCTACTCTTACCTTGCTCGCATTAAACTTACTTAAAAATTCTCTTTAAACTTATTTCATCTTTAATTTATCCCCGAAAGCTTTCCCAACTGTCACAAAAAGGAAAGCCGAAAACTCTACGCCAAACTCCCATGTTTTGCCATTTCCCTATCTCATATGTACACATTTATTCTGAAGCTTCCTTTTTTATCTGTAAGCTCCATTAAATAAGCCAAGAATCTGTTCTTATCTTTGGTAAAACTTTCTCTGTCCCGAACGCAATATTGTTTATGTCGGTCAATTATCTCCCACCGCCCGAAAGGACACCCGAGACCCGAGATGAAGGAGCCAAAAAATAGCAAACTAAGTAAATCTCTTCCATTGCTAACAATAATCTGACATAATGTTTCAATTATGCGTCGTTTAGTATTATATGGATGTTCCAAATCTTCGCCCTTTTAGCAACGCAAGGAATAAACAAGGCCAACTTCCGCAGCTCCCCAAAGAAGCATTTGAAGAGCTAAGCAAATCTTACTAGAATAAACATTTTAGCATTAAATTTACATAAGAAGCGACAATGAGCGAAGGGGCGTGGCATAAGAGAGGGCGGAGGGAGGAACCATCTACTTACCAGACATTTTCATAAACAGCAGTAGCACACGGAGAGAAATTGGTGGACATAAAAGGTATACATTACACAAATTTTATGAAGAGTAGTAATTAGGTATTGTTTATATTTAAAAACGCATTAAGTTGTATTTTTTCTTTATTTTTTTATACACTTTAATAAAGGAAGCAATTGAAATGAAAATCCAAAGAAAAGAGTGCCTTCGAACATTTGTTGTCATTAGAAGTCTTCGAGCTAAGCGCCTATAACTGTGATTCTGACGAATTCAGACTTGGGAATTATATGTCAAGAAATTAAAAAAAAGAGACTAGTCTTCCATGAATTACTTTTCCTAACGCTTTATCTCTTGTCTATACAAAAATGAATCTCCTTCATGTTAATAAATAATAATGTTATTATTTTTATATATTATTCAAAAATTTATTGCACAAATAATACGCACCATTGTTTTTTTGAGTGCTAAGCGTTCTGCTTTTTTCCGCTCTCTTCGGCTTCAGCTTCAGCTTGATGTGTTTTCGCGTATTTGCATAAACATTAGCAAAACAAATTTGCACATTTGACTCACGGCCCCTCCAACTTCCCTTTCCTTTAGGCCCCAGTGCCCCATCACTCCCCCGCTCGACATATGCAAACAAGCCGCAAAACAGCAACAAAAGTTCACGGGCGTCAAGACCAAAATGAAGTTAAAGAGCAAAAGAACGGAAGTCTTTAGGCCAACGTCTCAACAACAAACATAAGCAGCAGCAACAACAACTATGGAAAAAAATACCAACAAGGCGGAAACGGAAGTGCGTGCCAGGGATAGAGGAGGCGGGAAGATGGAGTGGAGCGAGACAGGCGAAAGGAACTCCCAAGTGAAGAGCAAAATATGCTAAATCAGCCAAAAATGTTTATAATCATTCGAAAGATGAAGACGGCGATGATGATGACAGCAATGGGAGGGAGAAAGATGCCTTTCAGACCGGCTGGGAAATCAAACTATATGATGCCCTGGAAAATTAATCTTGGCGGTCGAGTAGCATAGTTGGTGGGAATAAATGCAATTAAAACAAATGAATAAACAAATATTTCAATGTTTAAATATTTCCCTAGTTCTTAACACTTATAATCAAAGAATTCATCAATCTTTTTTGATAACCTTTAATTTAAACTCGAGCAATCTGTAGAAGAAATATAAATCATAATGGAATTGTGGTACTTGGAGTTAATAATTTTATTTTATATGTAATACATATTATGCATATACCCTTCGTACCCTGCAGAATAAAGTTAAACTTACTTATGACTGCCTTACGTCTATTTTATCTGTCTGTCTGCCGTTCTCTTCATGTTCCTCACTGCCTCCTCTCGTTTTGTGTGTTTTCTTTTGCAAGTTTAGCGCCATTTTCTGTTCGCTGCTGTGGCAAATTTTGTGGCACTTTGGCGCCCAAAACTCGGAACAAATGACAGCCAAATATGCGTTTTATTGAATTTTATGTGCCCGACTCTCTCCGCCGCTTTCTTTTGCTCGGTGCATCTCTAAGGATGACGCTCCTTGCTTGTTGACTTGGCCAGACATTATTCGTTTGCAGCTTTTTTGGCGCTTAGCCGGTTTTTTCCCGCCTCTTTGGCGGGAGATCACGCTGAGAGAGTGCAAAATACAATTTTTGTAGATTTTCGTTTTGGCCGCCAGCGTGAGCGTGAAATGTGCCAAAGAATTTTTATTTTAGTAGCACCGTCGAGAGTCCTTGAACTTCATATTGGGGGACTTCATGACTTTTGGCACTGAACTTGGCCATAAATTCTGGTCAAGGGAAACAGCAGGATGAAATGAGGAATTTTGCATCTCGAGTGGAAAATGTTGAGAAATATTTGAAGAGCTTTTGAAAACCCGGAAAGACTGCGTTATTTAAATGGTTAATTAAGTTAGTTCGGTATTTAACCGCAAAGAACGTTAGTAAATAAAATTATGTAAGTAAATCGAAGCTATTATACTCTCCTCTCTTAAGGAAAATAAGAATTCTGCCACCCCGAATTTAAATAAATTTAAAATACCCATAAACTTTCAAAACTAATGCCACTTGACATCAGCCAATCGGAATGAAACCTCAAAAACTAATTAGCCAAAGTCAAAGGAAACCCGAAACATTTCCATTACGGACATGAGTCCTGGCATCTTCTGGTAATATGTAATCAATTAATCAACGCCTGCAACGGCACCCACAAAAACCAGATTTCAACAATTTCCAAATCCTTTCGACAGTTGACCGCATCTGGATGGAACTTCAACTTCCCAGAACAACACAACAGAGCAACAGCATTGAACTTTGTAAGGGCCAATGGCTGGGGAAATGCATAAAATTTCAATTTTCTGTAGCATAAACAAGGAAAGGATCAGGCAGCCAAGGGAAAATCAAATCAACCCCAGAGGCAAAATTTAATTGCGTTTAACCTGAAATCAAATTTTGAAGACGATGGCTGACCAAGGCCTAGTAGATTCAATCAATTCACAGGACACTCTAACTTGAGGCGAAAGGGCCGAACAACAAGTCTGAAGGGTTCAGGTTTATCCAAATATGCATGCACTGAGCAAAAATATATTTTGATGCTAAGAAATAATAGATTCGATTTAAAATAAAATTTCGGAGATGAGTATATGTTATCTTATATTATGAAATATGTGTTTTAAGGTGTAAAAAAGGTAAGTAAAGGCTCAAACGTTATTCTCAGTGCTTATACGTTTGGATATTATTTTTCCCACACAAGAAAGGATAATAAAATGCCCGGAGCGAACGAAAATAAACAACATGCGTACGCCCGGCTGGCTGCATCCTTTAAGGAGATGGATCCTGGAGGGCTGTCGGGACCGAGGTAAAGGCTTAGACTTAGATTGCGGCATTGATTTCATTTTCAGCTGTCTATCAAACTAAATGGGCAAGAACATTTAACACAATCAGCACAGGCAGCCAGGAAGCCCGGCAGGCAGGCAGGCACTGTTTGCTTTTCCCTTTTTATTATTATTATTTACTTTCATTTTGATTACTTTTTGGCCGCCAGCAAAGTTTTCCCCATTCACACTTCATTTGATAAAGACCCAAGGGTCTGCAGGAGTTAAGGATCAGAAATTTCTTTATTTTTTCGTCCAACCTTTCGAACAAATCATCGACTAATTTGCTCCACACACACACTCTACGTACCGAAAAAGTTTTTATAGCCGGCAAATAAAATTAGCTGCCCTATCAACAGGTGTAGTCATAGCATCTTAACAGATGTCCCACTGCCCGACCTTTGTCATATTTGTGGTTCCAGGTAAGGCTGCATAAAAATGAAACCTCTATTCCTTGTAGTACCCTTTTTCTCCTCGGTCTTGATGCTTATCGTCGGCGAACCAATGCCTTTATTCCTTATTCCTTTTTGGGAATCATAAAATTTATTTTTATTATTAATAAACGAGAGCCTGTCAAAAGAAATCTAATGGATTTTGGGGTTTGCCCGAGATAGAAATCTGTGGCCTGACATCTTTGGTGGATAGTTTATGGTTCGGTTTAGCCTCAGTGACTCACATCTGATCGTTGACTCATATGCGAGGACAGCTGTGGGTTAAAGGATGGAGTCTGTGAAAAGGTTTTACGGGTAAATAAATATTTTCAGCAGGTGATGCGGGCAGAAATATAGAAAATTTTTATTTCAAGGGGTTAACATAAGTAAAAAGTTCTTAGAAAACCCAACTGAGATTCCAAAGAAAGTAACTAAGATAAGGTAATTAGTAAATTAAATATAACAATAAGAAATTTATTTAATTTCAAATTCACAAAATGCTTTAAACCACTAAATCAAATATACATTGTAAGAGATCTAGAGTTTCTAGGTTTGGATAATATTTTTTTTAATTTAAAATGTGTCCTTAACTAGATTTAAAGTCTTTTAAAAATGCTTCAAACTGATTAATATTTAATTATAGTTTTATATTACCCGGTAAAAATCGGTGTCAATTCTGCATATAAATGCAAAAAATAAGAATTAAAGCCCAGACCTGGTAATTAAAAGTGCAATAACAATCACAGTTGATTAAAATCTACATTGGGATTATTCAAAGTGATAAATAAAAGTACAAATATATTCTGCAATACCCTTTTTCCTAATTGATTCAATTCCACGATTTAATAACCAATTGCAGTCCCAGTTATATATCAATAATTTGGTTAAGTTCTATAAAAAATACACTTAACAGTTTCATACTACAATCCCAATGGATTTCGTTCGCTCAAAGCGAATCTCCATTTATTGTCCCTATGGCCATTTATGTCCTGTTAAATGCGACCCATAAAAAATATTCTCCAACATTTTACAACCAGATTCGATGTTTCGATTCGCTGCTACAAAAATACAAAAAAGAGGATAACAAAAAAGTTTGAATAAAAATAAAGAATCCTTTTAGCGGAATATCCGAAACTATAAATTATCGAGCCATTGAAAAGTAACGCCGTGAAAAAAGTCGCTTCCATAAATCCCCAAAAGAACGTTTTTCATTTACAACCCAAAAACGTAACTCATGAATATTTCGGCGAAAAAACGAAAGAGGATCAAAAAAAAAAGAAAACGGACATAGCAAGTTTTGGGGAAAAAACAGAAATGCAAAATGTGCGACAGACGCCAAAAGTAAAATCAACAAATAAACAAAAATAATGGACATTTTTATTTAGAAGTTGTTTTTGTTGCTGCTGCAAATACTCTAGCTATTTTTTGTATCGGAATGGGAGCAACAATCACAAGAGTAACCTCAAAAATTTCAATAAAGATCACAACAAAGCAATTTATAAAAATGCCACAGAAAGCGAGAGAGAGAGAGAGCAAACGACAACAAATGAAAGCTCAAATAGAACAGAAATACTGGACGGGGTGTGTTTCCGGGAGGTTTGGGGGCACCCGGCACGACATTTTAACAAAACAATAGAAATCAATTGATTGCGTTGTGGGAAGCTTAGCACTTGATTTCCGCAGGGGAGGTAGGAGGTGGGTTAAGGGGAAGGGACCAGAGGTGGATATATTGCGTGAAAGCCAAAGGAGCTTTTCCTTTACATGTACAGTATTACGTCCTTAGGCTGCAGGAGGCGTTACTTGAAGAAGTTTTATGGAGAATAATCGGAAAAATTAATATTAATTTTGGGAAGTCAACTTGTATCTCTTTTAGGATCATTTAATGATGAAATAAATACATTTTTGTGGGGTACATGTTATAACAAATATAATATAAAATACTCCAATCAACTTAGAGACATTTCAACTTTAAAGTAATAATTCAGTACCTAAATAACCGAATTAATTCAAAGCCTAATTTAATGATAAAATATAACTATGGTTTAGTAAGAGTTCAGGAAAAAGATTTTAATGTTTAAAATATTTAAAAACTATCCTACAGAAACTAATTGTACACTTTTAGTTCTAGACTTGAAATACAATATAAATAAGTCACCATCTATAGTAGTTTTTCAAATAAACTGATCTATGTAAATCTAATATAGAAATAACAATTCTAAATTTTTTCGTAATTTAAAATAATTGAAATTTTGTCCGTTTTAAAATCTATAAACATATTAATTCTTGATCATTTATTATTAAACTTATTGAATTAAGGAGGCTTTAATTAACTGAATTAATGATTCAATGTCTCTAAATTACAATTAGTAATATATTTTCCCTACATCCTGTTTAGGTTCAACTTATTGAAGGTTGCCTGCTTTTGTTGTTCCTGCCAGTGTTATTGGAAATGGTGGTGCGGCTAAAATTCTATTTTTCCAATTTTTGCGCAATTTATTGCATTGTCAAGGGATTCGCAGGAGCCAGGCGAAAAACGAAAGCAAACGAGAGGAAAAGAACAAAAAAAAGCGAAAGACATTGGGCAAAACAAGCAACCCAAATGCCAAAACATAGTGCGGCTTGTTCGGTTTATTGGGGGAGGGAGGGAGAATGGCGATGGGGATATGGATGAGGTTCGTGAATTGGGGATCTTTGGGGGGCTTTTGTCTGGGGCAAAGCGTAAAAGTAAACAAAGCTAAAAGCGGAAACGCAAGTGAAATAATACCACAGCAGCTCAGCGGCAGCAGCAGCGGCAACTAAACATCAATAAGCATTGACTAACTGGATTCGCATTCTGGGCACAGCAACAGAAACCCAAGGATACGGGCAACTGGGGACTTCGTCCCCCCAGCATTAATAGCTTCAGATTAAATAATCGTTCCTTAAGCGAGACCGAACAAAAGAAATGCAAGAAAATTGAAAAGACACTGCTGGGACTTGATTTCGAATTGAATAAAATTAATTTTAATTGGGTCTTGGTTCTGGATCTGGAGTGGTTAGCAGGGATTGTTGGAATATCAAGGGTGCTGGGATCCACTGGTAGTTGTGGGTTTGATTGGATTAATTGTGGGGCTGAATAAGAACTATTTAATGTTTGTTTAAGTAAATATGAAACTTTAAGGTTGGTTTAGTACATACTTAATATTTGCTTATTCATTTTAAGATGAAATATTTTATATGTTAGGAATGTTAGGAATGCCTTATTAGTTTGTTTCTTAATTAATTTAAAAGTAAAACATTTACTAACTGTTAACAAAGTTACTTTCTGTTTATACCCGGTACCCATAGGGTACAAGGGTATTATAAGTTTGTGCCAACCGAGAATGTATGTAACAGGCAGAAGGAGGCATCTCCGACCCCATAAAGTATATATATTCTTGATCAGTATCACCAGCCGAGTCGATTTAGCCATGTCCGTCTGTCCGTCTGTCTGTCCGTGTGAAACAACAGATCTCAGAGACTATAAGAGCTAGAGTTACCAAATTTGGTGACAACATTGGAATCTGTTGCACGCAGATCAAGTTTGTTTTAAAATTTGGCCACGCCCACTTCCGCCCTCAAAAATCATAAAAAACGTTAAATAAGCTATACTCGTTTTTTTTCGGGTAAAAGTTAATAAATACAAAAAATAAATAAGATAGAGATAGAAAATTTCAGTAAAATCGGATGATAAACATGGGAGATATTAGCAATAAGGTTAGAATTTTAACACACCGCCCTAAGGCACTGCTGTTGCAAGCTGTAGCCGACAGGTGGCGCATTTGAGCCTTGGCCGTGCGATATAATGGCGCCAATGTACATATGTATGTACAATGTATGTATGTACATTTTTAAATTGCCTTTTAGTGTGAAGCGCAAACGTTTAGGTACCGGGTATCTCACAGTCGAGCACAGTCGACTGTAGCTTTCTTACTTGTTTTTAATATGAAATACAGCATTACGTTTTAATCTGTTTAACATAAAGCTGATGTCTAGAGAATGAATTTAAAGAAATTTAAAAAGACAAATGGCATAAAGATTATTGTCATCCAAAAATGTATAGGCCCTTGCAATTTATTCCAAAAAAAGATATCAAAAGGACGATTCCCCCGTCGAACAATATCAACAACAGAGTCATCATCTACTGTCGTCTCTCAATTCTCCGATATCGGCCCTAACTCCGATAAAGATGCAACATTACAGCGATTATATCGTAAAAGAGAGAAAAGATCCTTTAGCGAGAAGAATGCAGCAGAAGACAAAGGGGGCGGACGAACAAAATGTCATGATTATGGCAAATTTTCGGATCCCTTTGTGGCTTTTCAATTGCGCTTTTTCCACACGACACACGAACCCAGATCGGGGATCTTTAGAATTCGGAGCCGACAATGTCCAGCATTGAAAATCATCGACTGCAAAATCTCAAATGTCATGGCAAGTAGGAGGAATGCTCTTTTATGATGCCGGACTGCCCGTTGAGTCTTCTAAACTGGAGGCAAGTTTCACAAATTAGAGGCCTGCCTGCACGCTGCCTGCTTGCTTTGAATCCTGCAAAGATGTCCCTCCTGCGGAGGTCCTGTCCTCTGCTTTATCTCTTTGTCCAGGTCGGCTAGTTTTATGGTTGACGCGAGCATCTTTTGACTCCGACTTGATATCATTGTCCCCGTTTGGCAGCTGCGTCCGTATCGGCTGATGTCTTACTCGCTGTCAGCTTCCCTGGTAGCATTTCTCGAAAAAAAATCGAAAAAAATGTTTCCTTTTTTGCGCAATGTTTGTTTGTCGTTCGGATGTTGTCCTTTTCCTGGCGGCTCGATCCTCCTGTAGGTGGTTACTAATTGGGTTATTGTCAAATATTTGATAAGATTACGGAGCAGCTGCTCCTGCTGCAGCTCCTGACCAATTATTATTTCTCCCGGCGTAATCATGAGCTGGAAAATTTATAGTTCCGTGGAAGCGCCGGCCCACCTTGTTATCCTTTCCTGTTGCCAACACACAGAACACTACGAGAAATGGGTAAGACCTATCACGAAAAGAAGAACATTAGCGGAATGCTATGTTTGGGCAAACAAAATATCTGAATTACACTAAACTATGCCTTGAATATATATCAATGGGTTTTGAAATTTAGCTCTGCTTTCTTTTAAGTATTTCATTTATACATTTTACAAGACTTGAAGCTTCTATAATTTTATTTTAGTAATCTTTATAGTAAAATATTCTTTGTATATTTTTAAATTAATATTTTTCAAGTGCATTCAAATGGTAAATGGAATGGGGATGGAAATGCCGGCCCACCAGCAGTCGAGGAGGTCGTAGAGGAGGCGCCTTGGCGTCATCATAATTTAAATCGCGCCACGCGCACGGAACGGAGGTAAAAATGGAAAATGGGGAAAACTATGCCCGGGGCACTTTGTGCGCCACCGTCAGACATAATTTTCCAACGAAAACGAATGAAAATGAGCATTATTCCCGCTCTGGCCCGCTGGTCCTTCGCCGCATATCAAATCAGTTTCTACCTGTTGATCGGAGGACGCACAGAGAATGGATATGCGGATTGGGATTCAGTAAGGGCTTGGGATTGGAATGGATGTGGGGGATGAGATTGGATCCCGGCCTGCGGCTAGGGCGCCTGGCGGATGGTTATGACAATGTTATACGCTAATTGAGCACAAAAACATTTTTTATTTATGGAAATTATTTATTACACTGTTAGAAAACGTTAAAGCATGATTGTTACAAAGTTTTCTGAGTAATATTAAATAAACAAAGGATTCCTTTAAGTATTGACCTAAGAATTATGACTAGAAAATATTCTTTTGAGAACACGCACTTTAAAGATATAAAATTAAGCCAAATCCGGTCTCTGCGTCATTATATTTTAAATTTTATTTACAAACATGTTTCGAGTCCTATATCAAAACAATTTCCAAGCCTTGCACTCCAGTGTAGCGTTCCAAAACTCATATGCATTCTATTGTTGACTAACCCCTCTCTTATTTTAATATCCAGGAAGGTCTTCGTCGCATATGTGTGTCCCCCAAGGAACACGATTCCAGATTCCTTGCGGTCTCCTCCTCTCGATTTCGTTGGCAGCGCCTTATGACAGTTTTATGGGTCTGGGGCTACTTTTGTTTAAATGCAGGCAACAGAATCAGAAGACAGCGACTGGGAAATTATGCATAATTTAGTTTGGTTATAATATATGCATTTTCCGAGCACAGTTTCCCGCTACAGAAATTCCTAGAAGTTGGGCGACGGAAGCCGCTGGCGACAGGCTGCCAACGCGCTCCCCAACCTCGACCCAATCAACAACAAAAATTATACATTTCTGCCGGGGGAATTTATTCATGTTTCTTGTTTTTTATTGTGTTTTACTCGTAATTTGATTTTGATTTGGGAATTTTAATTAATAATCGTGTTTTTTTTTTCGGTGCCTTGAATTTTTGATGAAATATTGTTATGAATGCGCTGCGTGTGCCATGAACATGGAAATGGAACTGGAATTGGATTCGGAATTGTACATTTTCAATGGATGAGGGAAGATCTAAAAAGTCACCTAACAAAATAATAATAATTTTATGGCTTTTGAAACTTTTAATTGGCCGAAACAATATTGTTATGGTCTAATCAGATATTTTAATTGTTGAATTTTTGTTTAACGCTTCTTTGACGATGCTCTCAGGTATGAAATGATTTTTAAATGATTTGGTTTACTGCCCTTTAATAATATATAAATGAGGCACATAATTGAAACAAAAAAAAATCTCATTTTTAAACATTTTAAACTTAATGATGTGTATGGAAACCTTAAACAATCTCTGTTGTTTGATTTGTATAAAATGAATTGAGAAAGTTTGAAACAGCAACAGATACGTATAATAAAATTAATTTTAATATTCTAAGACCTTAAGAGACTCTATGCGAGATTATTATATATAACATTTTTTATAGATATTTTCTATGGATAAATATAAAACAATACGAGTTTTTTTCAGAAAAACTTTGCTTTCAAATCACCAGAAAAAAGAACAATTGTCGTCGACTTGAAAGCGGAACTCGTGTATTGCATTACCGAATGGAAGGAAAAAGGAAAATGAACATTTAGAAAGGAGGAAAATCTCAATTAGTGCGCACTCGAGAGAGAGCTCTGAAAAGAGCAAAAGACCGGGAGCCGAGAGGGAAATTTGCAAAAAAGATCAATTTTCCAGGGAAAAGGAGAGCCGGGTCGGGCGCACATTTTAACAGGATAAGATGCGTTTAAGCAAATGAACGGACAAAAAGGACAAAGGACGTGAGTCGGCCGGGCATTGAAGTTGCGCCGAACAAAGCGAAATGGTCAAGCCACAAAAGGCAAGCGGTGAGGAGCAGCAGCTGGCCAAGATGTGAGCCAAAAAGATTAGCCGCCGCCAGGAGAAAAGGAGCAGCAGCAGCCTCCGACGCACAATAGACGGGGTACCGGCCGGAAAACGGAAGCAAAGTCTTAAGACTGCACTCCTCTCGCGACTCAAATTAATCCCATTTGGCGGAGAAGATACTCCGGCGAAATATCGAGAAAAAAAGCATGGCGAATGGAATAAAAAAAATGTTGCCAACAGCTGGGCATCCTGTGAGGCGGCTTCCTGCTGCCAACTTTAGTACAGATTTCACGCTGGCTTTGGGAACCGATTCCGGGCTCACAACTCGCCGACAGCGTTTGGCAAAAACTGCTGACACTTTCAGCTGTCCCCTGACGTCCTGGTGCTAATATGGTAAGCAGCAGGCATCCATCCCGACGGCAGGACCATTTCGAAGTTCATGCTGCGAACCAAAAAGAATTCACACTCCAGTTATTGAGCTGTCATCGCAGAGGCTCGTCCTGCGGCGTTTTAGCCCGAGAAAATTCGGTATCTTGAAAGCATATCGACGGGCTCTAGAACTATGAATATCTTGTTTTTCTCTTCAGCCGAAATTCCACTCTTTTTGGGCAAACACTTGACCCACATCTTCGAGCGCGGCATTATTCGGAATGACTCAATCGAATCGCGTAATCGATACTCTGCCCCAAAGGCAGACTTACGATCGATTGGCGAGATACAAAGGCAGGGAGGATGGGATTTCTGCTACATTGAGTTACGTAAATGGAGAGATCTTGAAAAGGATATCTAGACAGATGCTCAGCTTATGTGGGCTCAATCAATTGAGGATCCTCTGCCTCCAAACGGATCAATATCAACACAAAAAGTTGTGGAGTGGAAACCTCAAACAAAAACAGGGAAGCTAGACAATTAATTCAAATTGAAGACCTCTCCAGTTTGCTATATACTGTGAAGACATTTTTAAATTAAAATGATATACAAATAATGCAATTGTTAAGGCAACTTTATGAATTAACTCGTAGAATACAAAATGTTCGATTATGGGTCAATCTCTTAAAGTTTTTGTCAAACTGATTGTAAAAAACTATATTTTTCACGGAACAATTCTACAGAGCCTACATTTGTACTACATGCATCGTGTTTATTTCTTTGTAAATACTTTTGTTCCGAATAGTCGCGGCATGTCTCAATTTGCAATTTTTGCTCAAAACTCTGAAGCATTTGATTAAAAAATTTAAAGGATTTGGCATGTGTTTATTATTTTTGCACAAAATGTATTATGTTATTTTAGGTATTTTATTCAGTGGCAAGTCAGGTAAAATACTCAATTTTCCTCCTCACATGCATCAATCCAATCATTAAAGACGTCAATTGGCTCCGATAGATTGTTGACGGACGTTTGATACGCTTCCATACAAACATTGCAGATAACTCGTCCTATATTCCGATCTTTGTCCCTAAGGATGTTTTTTAGAGGAATTTAATACATAATTTAATACAAACATATAGTATATACTTACATCTTCACTTCGCAGGCCTGCTTGTGGTTGCAGAAAGGGCAATCGAACTGTTGGGGCAGCGGCACAATTTGCTTTCTCCGTGGCGGACCCTTGCGTTTGGACTTACGCCGACCCATTGTATCTTAGATATATAAATATCTTAGAACTAAATTATTTGCAGAAAATTAGACAAACGATTATGCAATGTGCAAAATTAATTTCTGTAAGACACAATTGACACATAATTCAAAGGTTCGTTTAATTGCATTTTTATATGAGATCCGAAATCCCAGACAAATGGGCTCAGGTTTCCGATTGTTTAAATATTGAAATATATTGGATATAAACCATGATACAATTATAATTGTATCGTGGATATAAACCGGTATGAAGTACTGTTTTACTTTTTATTTCACGTTTATTCATTAGGAGGTATCTGTCTTTTGTTCCGTCATTATCAATACATTTCGAGATAATCGCTGTTGGACAAAAAACTTTTAAAAATCATAACATTAAAATGGTGCATGCAATTTGAAAGTCAAAATATACGGGTTCAGATACATAAGAAACCAAATATCTTGGAAAGGAACAATTTGATTTGATTTATTTATTATCTGAATTCAGGAGGAGTTTTCTGCAATGTGGGTGTAGAAGAGTATCAGGCGGGCTTCGACTGGCGAACGGAACCAATAGACTTCCTTAATTTTTGGATTTATGTCCGCAAAGGGGAAAATTGACTTGCCACTGAACACCCAAGATGACATCACACTTTGTATACAGAATGCCAATGTATAATGTATTAAATACATACAGAATCACTTACATTACATTTTCGGTCATGTGCTGCATACTTTTGAGCGAAACATAAAATTGGGAAACAGCACAAAAGTCAACAGGTAAAAAAAAAACAAGAAAGGAAGCTAACTTCGGCAAGCCGAAGTTTGTATACCCTTGCATTCTGCAATTGGATCATTAAAAGTCGATCCATTTTGGGAAAGTTTAAAAATATCGAACTTTGTACATTTTTATAACATTTATCTACACATTTTACAATTTATATGTAAAATTTTACATTTTCATATAAATCAACCGAACGTTTCTATGGCAGCTTTATGATATAGTTGTCCGATCTCGAATGAAAATAATAAAAACAGGGAAGTTATAATTTTTTTTCATTAATTTCCCGATCATTCCTATGGCAGCTAAAAGATATAGTGGTCCGATTCCAGTTGTTCCGACATATATAGTAACTGCAACAGAAAGAAGACTATCTGCAAAGTTTCATTCAGATAGCTCAAAAACTGAGAGACTAGTCTGAGTAGCAACGGACAGACAGACAGACGGACAGACAGACGGACAGACAGACGGACGGACAGACGGACATGGCTAAATCGACGCGGCTGGTGATGCTGATCAAGATAACATAAACTTTATGGGGTCGGAGATGCTTCCTTCACTGCCTTGCAAACTTCTGGCCAAACTAATAATAGGTTTTTCTTTGAGAATTTTAATTTATAGAAAATTAACTAAACAAAACATATTTAAGTTACTATTTAGACTTACTTATACTCTAATATTATATTTTATAGGTGTGATAATATTTAACATCAACAAATACCTGGATCTGGGGAATATCAAGGCAAAATTTTTCAGTTCATATTGAGTCACCATTCAAATTGTTGGAAGGATATTAAAAAAACTTAAATGATGTTCTAGATATAACTTTTTTGCGGCTAATTAAAATGCCTCTTAATTATAAACGAATAAAGAAATATTACTCGGTTAAACTAGCTATTCGTCAACAAAAATGGTCCAGCATCCCTGAATTTTTGGATCCCTTATTCTTATTTTATTCTATGTCCACCCTATATCATATATACAGTTGGACAATGTACACAAAGTAAACAATAAATTTATACAATTTCACAAAACTTGAACTAAATACGAATGCGATCTAAATCAACATTAAAACATTGTTCAAGCTGCCGAATTCGCCTAGCATAACCCAAAAATTTTGACCTTGTCTCAGTCAGTCGAAACGCCGAAACACAAAAGCTTTGGCAAATATTTTCTTAGTTGGCTTAATTCAGATTTGTAGGGCAAGTCGCGTCGTTGATCTTGAGGTTGCCAAATACTATCTATTAGGTCAGACAATTGGCAAGAATTTTGCCAAAAGAAATTTGGGTATAAAAGCTAGAACCCCTAGCTCACTTAGCATCGAAAGCGTCTCTAGCTACAATCAATCAATCAACCAATATGTCTTCCAACAAAGTGCTCTTCCTGGTATTTGGTAAGTTCAGTGAAAGTCCTTAAAGAAATAATATAAATATAATATATAAAAATCCACTTATTTATGTAGGTGTCCTGGCCCTGGTGTTCGCCGTAAGCATGTCCTCCGCAGTAGGCGAGGAGGACAGCGATGCCATCAGTGACCGTCGCTTCCGTTGGACCTTTTCTGAGGATGACTCTGATGAATCCGATGCCCAAGATTTTGATGACGCAGAAGATGATGACGATCAGGGTGACAGTGGCGATATCGAAGAAATCGAAATATGGGTAGAGGAGCCATCCAGTGACGAAAGCTCTCAAGAAGACAGCGGCTCCAATGAAGCATAAACTTAATTGTTTCCTAAATTCTTGTTTTTATAAATAGTGTTTGTTTTAATGAAGATAATTTTTAATAAAATATTTTGACTACTTAATTTGTATCTTAATTTGCTGCGGAAATAGAAAGTTGCGGGGGCCACTTTGCTCACCAAAAATGAATTACCACCAAGTGCCGGGCTCGTTTGTATAATTAATTTTATTTAACATAATTTAAAGTATGTATAATTCAATTTTAATATGGTTTACATACAATATTTATAGTTTTATTTTGCATTAATTTAAACATTTTAGTATTATGCATTTAAATATATTTAAGGTATATTTAAACTATGACTAAACATAAATTTTACATGATGTTCTCTTGTCACCTCGCTAGTGATGTTAAATAATTTATTTTCAATTTCTACTAAGTTTGAAACCAAATATTTTGGAATGATGGGACACAGGCAACACAATTAATTGAGGACGCAGAAGACGTCAAACGCTTTTCGAAAAACAAACACAATATACATTTACAAACATTTAATACGAAATTGTGTGTGTGTTCAATTGAACACTTTTTCTTCCTGTCTTTAAGGGGGATTGGACTTGATTTGGACTGCTCTAGAGAGAGATCAGAGCTTAACGACTTTAGTTGCTGAACAATTGAAAATTGCACATGATTATGTTTTAGATTGCCTGCTGATGTGTGTTCTCCTGGTTAGGTTAGCCCTTCAAATGTTGCGTTTTGAGTCTTGTTTTCTCACGGCACACCCTTCCCGTTCATCGATTGATTTCCCACCGATTTCCGTCTTCGGATCACACATTGCTATCCGTGCCCACGGCGCCAGTGAAGGAGAAGGGCTGGGCATTGTTCACAATGCCCGCTCGATCGTTGGTGGTCTGAGCGGCCGTATTGCCACCATAGGATTGTTGAGCAGCAGCCGCCCTCATGTCCTCAGCGGATGCTCTGTTAAAAAAAAGTTGGATAAAATTATTAGATTTATTTTTTTGTTCTTACTTTAGGGATACAAAACTAATATACGAAATAATAGAGAATATTGGAATGTAGTGCTCGACTAATATGACTGTAATTTGTGCCTACATAGAACCAAAAGGGGCGAAATATCCATATTGTTTCATATTTTACACAAAACTATAATTTTCTTAAACAACATAACTAGATTTAGACAAATATGCCAGTAGGCGCCAAAAAATATAATCGAAATAGGTAAAAGACAAAATCTAAATCTAGGGATCTACGGGAATAAATCAAATCTATGTCTATGTTTGATCCAAAATGTACAATAATTAAAAGTCCAACGTTTAGAATGTAAAATCGGATAGTGATCTACTGAAAATACTTTTTAATTCTACATAGAAAATGCATGTCTACAAAACTAGTGTACAGATATGCAAGGCAGTCTTAAGTGATTACAATTAGGAAAACTCAAAATGTATTTGCCTTTAGTGATCTCTGCAACGCAGCAAAGTCAGTATTAACGAGATGTTCTTAGCGCAAATCGTATATTGTTGGCCGTCGTTGGTTGTTCTTGGCTTTTAATCGGTTTGGTTGTTAGTTTTTGTGGACAGTTCTTCATGTGGCATGTACAAAGTCTTTTGATATTTCTGAACTATACGAATTCAATTGCAAACGAGATATTTTACATGATTTCATTTTTAGTGTTGCGTTCATCGATTAACAAATTTTAACAAATTTATTATTTTACTTCAGGTGAGATTCTTAGTTGCTGGCGAGGGCTATTTTGTAACAAGTTTATGCGAGTATTCTTTAAATAATGTGTACTTAAGCTAATGCAAAATAAATAATACAATAAATTAAAAATAAAAACAGAGTTTCAAATGCTTCTTGAAGGAAGATAAAAATACATATCTTGAATATGATTTTCTCTCAGACTTTAAAAGTAAAACCTTTCTGGAATAAATACGTATAAATACAAAAATAATGAGTTCATATTTCTAGCAAACGAGAAATCATAAGAAGCCCGAAAGGATGAAACCTATTAACCAAATTCTACAAAATTGAAATTGATTTTGCTTTAACAACATTTAAAAAATATAACTTTTAAATCCGCAACTTGTATATCTGATTTTTATATTTACTTTTAGATAATGCTTGATTATGTTCAATTTCAATTTGTGACTATCCTGCGAGCAAAATCAATTCTCAAACAACGTTTAACATTTAATTGTATGGTTTACATTGAAGCAAAGCATATAAAGTTAATACTTTCTGAGTTGTATATATTGCTCTAGGTTCTCCATATCATCATATTTGCTTTTTAGTACCATTAGCTGAGTGAGTTTGCTGGGTGGTGTCTGGAGTGTGGTGTGTGTGGAAGCTGTGGTTACTCATATAGGTTCTTCTTGCATTCGGTTAGCTTTCAAATATAGTTTCTCACTAAAAATATACGCTTGCTGTTTGCTGCTTACTGAGTTCGGCATGTGTATTACGTTATTTGTATCAGTATTTCTCTAGGCATATAATATATATTATTTAACTGTAGTTTTCAACAACACCAACCGCTCGAAGAAAGACATTAAAAAATTGGAATACACGAATGACCGGCATGCTAAAAGGGTCGAATGACGAAAATGCATTGGCCTAAAAAACACTTTGATTACTAACACTCTCTCTGTCTGTCTCAGTTTCAACAATAATGTGAATTTCGTTTCGTTATAATTTCTTTTTGTAATTGGTGGGGTGTTCTGTATACTATTTATGATCTCTGATGTCGCCCTCCTACAAACGCTGTTTTTACACATTATTCCTTGGAACGAACACTAAAAACTAGGCGTCGTAAAATATTTGTTACTCGACAGATCAATTTGCTGCATCTTTTGCATTTCTAGTAGAGAGTAGAGTGTAGAGTGTGTGGGTGTAGTATCTGAGTATCTGTATCTGTATCTGGAGTGTGAGAGTTGTTGTGGTTTTGGCAGTTACTAATCGCGCCGCTAGGCATTTATGTGGGACGCCAAACGTCGGGATCTTCCATTAGTGTGATATGCTGATCGCCGCCCATCTGCATCTGACCGCCCGCCTGACTGCCGGCCATCTGTGTGGGCGATGTGGCAGCGGCGGCCATGTCCTCCCGAGAAGCTCTACATAATATTTTATACACATTTGTTAAGCGGTTTTCACAGTGGCAAGCACATTGTGGGAATATAGAGAAAAATAGTTTGGTTTCGATTAGCAAAAAAAAAGGCTTAGCTTGGGCCAACTATCAATCGGTTGCTCCTTCTCCTCTCGCTTAGCAACTAAACTAGTCCCCGGACTTGGGCAAGCCAATCGCTTAGGAGCTCAGAAAATCGTCATGAATTAATATCTTTTGAATTCACATAAATGTAGATTTCTCAATTCGATATTTGACCATATTTTATTTGGAATACATATGGCGACAAGCAAAAGGCAATGGCGATTTTCTAAACTCTGTCGCGACTCAATGACAATTTTTCCCAATTTATCGGTTACCCAAACTCACTTCTTGCCTAACGCCATCATTCCGTAGACCACGCCGGTGGCGAAGATCAGGCCACTGCCGAATAAGCTGGCCAAGCCGAAGCACATGAAAATGGGCGGAGTAGCCATGCTGAAATAGAATTTGAAAATGTACATTAAATTGTGAAATTGATCAAGAATGTCCATCCATTGGCAACTCACGCAATGTAGAGTCCCGCCCGGAAGTACATGGGCTTGGCGTCCACCTTATCCGCGATTCCGTTCACCTGCTCGATGCAGACGAAGCAGCAAGGCGCCTCCAGGACCATCACCACAAATCCTGCCACCATTTGTATGATACCAGCCACCAGACATGATACGCTGAGTGTGATAATGGACAGCACATTCCACAGGCCGAAGAGTATGGCAACTGAAAGTACAAATAAGACAGAAGGGATTAATATAATTTAATAAATATCAGTCATTTAAAATGTAATTAAAATTAGTTTGCTACGTAGTCTTTTGCTTATTAATTCTATGTTTATCAGAGCTCGATTTGGCTTTGTTCCGCTCTAAAGACTAAAGAGTCTTGTTCGCTGTTGAGTGCATCTTATAAGCTATTGTTGCTGCCTTGCGTTTACATTGCAGGTAAAGCAATGAGACTGAGAGAGAGATAAGTTAGAACGAAAAGCATACGCAAATTGCGAGCTCTGATGTCTAATGACAGCTTAGATCGTATTTCACATAAGTAATTATATTATAAATAAATTATATTAAATAATTATTCGACTTAAAAAGGCGTTGCCCCCATGCTGAAATCATTATGCATTGTCCCAGGGGACAGCCGAAAATATTTTAATCAAATACGCCCACTAGACCCATTATCTCTTCAAAATGCTCCCTATAAGAAAAACATTCGCAATCTAATCAACAGCTCTGACTCATGTGTGTGCCAATTTTTTACTTTTAATGTGTCCACAATTCTACTTTTATTCAGAAAAAACCAACAAAGCAAGCCACAGAAGCGTAACAAATAGCAGAGAAAACAGTTGGGCAAATTGTTACTAGACATTCATAGAGCGAATGCTCTAAATTCTTGTTGATAAAGCTAGGGGCGTTAAAGCCAATTACATTAAAATATTTTATCAGCTGCTTTTGGGCAATGATAAAAGCATAAACAAAGAGTAAACAACACATACGACTTTAAGCTAAAGATAAATATAAATGTCTACGTGATAATTGGATAAAAGTGGCGAGTGAAATTATTCAGAAAGATCACGAGGGAGGCCTAACTTTATTTTTTTAGTAAAGAATCTTTTAGCATTCAGCTGGCTCACAATTATTTTTCTTTATTTTGTATCTTTCAGATTCAAGTTACTTATTGCGAAATCCGATCTCGGCTTTGAGGTTAGTGCGGTTCTTAAAGCCAGCCAGACTGACCCAACTTGGGGAAGAAGTCGTTGTGCTCTGCGAACTGGCTATAAAATTATTTATTAATCATAGACTTTTGGTTTTATTTTACTCACACACAACCGGTTCATTGTGGAAGCCGCACGAGTGAGTTTTCTCCCTTAATTGAGGTATTCAGAGCTATTTATATTGATTTTAAGTGGATGGTGTTTATTTGTTGGGCAACAATTGCTATTTCTCCATTTCCCGCAAGTGAATAAAAAAGTCTGCGGGAAATTTAACAACAAAAGATACGATTGAAGGAAGGCAAGAAACGACATTGAGGGAACAAAATAAAATGCAATGGCATTGTATGAAATGTTTTAACCCTCTAAAGGACATTATATGGAACTGAAAATAACACTCCTGATATCAATGAAATGATTGAAAACTGGAGGACCCTGTTTATAAATATACTCGCCACTTGACTCGGAGATTAGCTTTAATTAATTAATTAATTTTGTATTTATACATACTTTAACTTTATTGGAAATTTGAAGTATTCAGTCTATTTTAAACTAGAAAAGTTTAAATTCATTATTATCAATGCAATATGTATGCAGTTGTAGGAACTGTCTAGTCTGTTTTTAAGTATGCGACGCACAAATATACTTGATAACAAAGCTTAAATATTCTAAGAACATTTTTGCCATCTATTATAGTTGCAAAATCAGCACTTTAAATTACAAAAAAATCTATATTTTAATTATTAATTAATTCATCCAACTCATCTGAATTTAGTATTAATTTATCATAATAAATAACTCAATCTTCATCGTATTGTGATGAAATATTGCTATCAGACAAAACTTTTACAATTATTTTCTACATATTGTTAGTTTTAAACTTGTTTCAAGTTAGTCTGTCTAATTAAATTTTTTTTTAATTAGTCAGGCTCCAACCTTGTTTTTAAACTAAATTTATCATTACGATGACTGCACTTTGGAAAAGATACTTAATAAAGTGACTCTCCTAGTAAATTGACAGATACAAGAATCGATTGACACGTGGGGCACACCAAGGGTTAAGGTTAAATGCGAACGCATAACAAAGAAAATGCGCAATCAGGCGTTACAAAGTTAACAAAAAAAAAATCCGAGAGAGGCAGAGATGCTGATAAAACAAAAGGCAATGCAAATTATAAGTGAATGAACCAAACAGAATTACAATTGATATGGAGCAGGAAAGAAAATGAAAAAAAAAAAAACACAAAAAACAAAGCGCCAAACTTGACACAGAAAAGCTCCTTTGCACACACACATCTACACACATTCCCGTACAAATTTCTGTATCCTTTTTGTCTTCACCTTCTTTCTCCTCTCTTTGCCTTTATCAATGTCAGAGAGCGTGCGTACACACACCCGCACACCTACGAATAGATAACAGCAAAAACAACGAGTGGTACACAAAAATCGATGCCAAATATTTTTGGACCGCCCAATGTCACGGCGGTTTATGCCAACTTCGCTGGCTTTTGCGAAGGGGTTAACCTGCGAGGGAAGAGTTCTGAGGGGGGTTCAATATATCATACTCACAGAAGGCGGCCACAATGCCCAGCAATCTACTGCCATATTTAAGGTACCAGGGCTGCTCCGGTCCGACTGGATCTTGTTGGTTCGGCCGTGCCAGCAAACTCGTTATCTTTTCCGCAAACGACTGCGCCAGGTTCGCCACATCCACAACGGGTCCGAGGAATCGGAAAAAATGTGAATTTCAATTAGGAATCGAAGGGAAAGGATATTGGGGAAAAATCGAAACACAATTTTGTATTGTGACGCGGCGGCCGCTTTTTTAACACGCACACACACTCCATCTCCCAACACAGACGTAACCCGCGGCGCTCACACAACACAAAACAGGCACTTCGTCACCAATTGAGAAACCTTTTGTTCGGGAATTATGCGACTACCTACCATGGCTATTATTTGTTTGGCTAATAAATTAGACTTAAACTAATTTGAACAAATTTATGCACTTTTCACGTCACACGGATGGAAAATTTTTGTTGTAGTTTGCGTTCTTGAGCTGCACGCGAGCCGAACTGGATCACCGTTCTTGTTATCGATAGTCAGCTCCCATCAATCGAACCGGTGTTCGCCTTGAGCCAGTTCCAGTTCCGTTAAACTTATTTTTATTTATTTATTTTTTATGATGGTAATACAATTTTTTTTTTTAAATTTAATTTTAATAAGCCTACAGTAACAGTTATTTAAATTTTGAGCTTTTGTTACGTGAGTAGCTTTACGGTGTGAATGTTTATGTTTTAATCTTTTTCCAAGTACATAGCTGGGTACGAATTGTCGTATTTGTATAGATTAGTGATAATTTCATGTACAACTTTTAAGTTATTACATTTTATAGGCAAAAGACAAGAATGTTGAAAGAATGCCTCCGCCGAAGGACATCGCCGCATCTGCTCTACTAAGTGATAGAGGCTGAAGAGCAGAAGCAGTTGGAGGATACCAAATGGACCATTTAAAAAATATATTTTAAGATCCAGGTGTTGAATGAGGAATGCTATAAAATGATAAAAAATGTGCTGTGCCCTAGAGGGGCTGAACCAGGAAGAATGGCACCTCATTCTGATGAACGGATGGTGCTCTCAACAACCGTTCCCGGATTATAATGCCGAATAAATGATATCATATAAGACTATCCTAAAACCAGAGGTCCCTATTATTTGAAAAGTATGTCTCAAAGGCATATTCGTAGGATACTTTTGGACATTATTTAAAAAGCTCTTAAATCCACAAAGGAAACCACCACCTGTAGTTGTGATCCTTAAAATAGTCCTTATATCCGGCTGTCTGTGATTACTGTCATTCGTTTCTGTTAATATTTTTATTAATATATAAGCTTTTTTCATTGGTAGAGTAGAAAAAACATCGTAAAAAAACATCGATGTTTTTGAACAAAAAAATGTAATACATCGATGTATCGATGATAAGTCTGTGTTTCTTCCAGCTCTAGCGCTGGATATTTTCTTAAAATGAAAAATTATATTTAAAATACTACATTTCAGTAAAATGTCGAATGAAAAACTTTGCCAACTGTGTCAGGACGAACGGGCGATTGAGATCGAACTCGAGAAGTCTATGTATAAGTCCGCCAACAACCTGTTGCAAAAGATATTCGAGTGCTACAACATTGATGTGAGTCTGAACAATTCCTTCTAAACATCTTATAAGTATTTGTCCATTTTTATAGGTCTCTATCCTGGAAGAGATGTCATGCATTTGCAAACAGTGCTTCAAAGGGGTTTTGCAAATAAGCGAATCCCTCGATAAATGGAGCAGCGCCCAGAAAGTGCTGCAGAAAAGGGCCCATTCCCAGGACATTGACGGCCACAAGGAACTTCCTGTCGTGGAGGAGCCCAAATCCGAACTGCCGGTCTTGTGGGATGAAAATGATGATGCTGAATTCCTGTCAGAGAACGACTTGGAATTACTTGAGGATGAACCACCCAACTCGGACGTCTTGGATTTCCTCGACGAGAACGAGCCTCATACAGAAGACGTGGAATTCTTTTACGAAGAAGAACCCCAAACGGACGACGTAGAATTTATAGCGGAGGGACCCTCCGAACAAGATTATGAGGAGCTATTTGGAATCGAGAAGACTCCCGAGAAATCTCCAGAGCCCTTCGATTGGAGATCGACTCCTCACGACTTCTTCTGCGTGTGCCTAGGCCCAGATGGGCTGGCATTAACCGTATTGTTCAAGGACAAGACTACAAAGGGGAGAATTTGGATGCTGTGCACCTGCTGCAACCAGGTGTTTGTTACTATGTCCGACATCCGTAAGCACAGTTCGATGACCCGTCCTCACCCAGAGTATTGGTGCCGCTCCTGCGGATTATATTTCTCGAGCATCGAGGCTTTAAAGGTGCACGAAAACTACAGGGACCATAAGCTACAGATCAGAGGCATGGTCATTCGTTGCCTAAAGTGCTCAAAAATATCAACACAGTTCAGTAGCGCAGTTAGGCATGATAACATTGTCCACGATAGGAGTTTCTACGAATGCGAGACGTGCAAAGTGTCCTTCCATTCCCGCGATTTGTTCAAAAAACACCAGTGGAATCACAAAAATCTTACATGTCGGTATCCCAAGTGCCAGCGAAAGTTCAAATTGTGGGAACAGTATGCAAGCCACCTGACCTGGCACAAGCGCCTTGTTAGCCTTTGCCCAGTCCCAGGATGCACGGTCACCATGTTGCCCGGAGATCACGTGAAACATCTGAGAACTCATAGCAAAAACCAAGTCAAATTCTACCGTATCTCATAAATGCAGCGATAAGTTAAAGAAAGGCTTAAGGTTGTTTAAATAAGTTTAAGCTTTACAAATAAAAGAGGTCTATAGAATAGACCACAATCTTAATTTAAGAAAAGTTCTCAATATATGTATTTCTTTGCTATGAATAAAAGAAACATTAATTTTATTTTTATCGACTCACCTTCTGTTTTTAATTAATATTTATTTGTGGTCAGAATGATTTTAAATTGCTAATGGAATCCTAAAAATATCACCCGCTTTAATTATTATAATTATATCTATAAAATATAAATCTTATTATTTAGTTAGATAAACTAGCAAGCCGAAATGATAGTTATTTATACAATTCGATATTCCGATTATATTTTATAAACTATCGATATGAAGTTCAAGACAACAAAAATGTTAATCTCTAATTCACAATATTTACCAGCTGTAGAAAATATAACAAAAAATGCTTGAATAATGTCGGATAATTGCCTTTGCAAATTGTGTCAAGATGATCTGGCGGTAAATGTCGATCTCAAGGCAGAGTCGACCAGCAGCAAACTGCTCCAAACACTCTTCGATTGCTACAAAATTGATGTGAGTCTGAACAACAATTAATAGCCTTGTTTTTATACTTCCTTTCTTTTATAAATAGGTTTCCATCCTGGAAAAAAGCTCAAGCATTTGCAAGAAGTGCCACGATGGGGTTTCACAGATATGCGAATCCCTCGATAAATGGAGCAAAGCCCAAAAAGTGCTAAAGGCAATACCCCTGGACATAGTCGACTCCAAAACATTTCAAGTCAACTTGAAGCCCCATCCTGAGACCCCGTTTTCAGAGATTCAGTTAGAAAATCTCCAAACAGATGATGTCATATTCATAAAGGAGGAAGAACCCGAAGAATTCCTCGAGGAGGCAAATCCATCGCTTTCAGAGAGTCAGAAACCTCTGCGAGCGTCTGATATCATATTCATAAAGGGGGAAGAATCCGAGACAGATTACATAGATTTCCTCGACGACGAAGGACCACCCCTCTCAGATATTCAGAAGGAACCTCTGCGAACAGATGAACCAATATTCATCGAAAATGGAAACCCAGAAACAGAAGATGAAGATCTGGTAGAAGAGATAAGCTCCGAGGACAGTGATGATGGAATGCCAGCCAAGCTACTTGATTGGAGATCAAGCCTCCAGAACTTTTTCTGCGTGTGTCTTGGACCCGATGGCTTGGCATTAACCATATTGCTCAAGGACAAGACGATGGAAAATAACATTCGGATGCTGTGTACCTGCTGCAACCAGTTGCTTTTCACCATATCTGATATCCGGAAGCACGCTTCTATAACCCGTCCAAATCCCGAGTATTGGTGCGGCGTCTGTGACGTCATTTACTCGAGCAGCTTCGAATTAAAGATACACGAAAAAATGATGAGTCATTTCAGGGCAAGGACCAGTGCCATGATCATGCGGTGCCTAAAGTGCGACAAGATAAGCAACCAATTCAGTGACGCCATTAAACACGAGAACGACATCCACGATAAGCCTTCCCATGTCAGTTATAAGAGCAGCAAGTCCTTCAATTCCCTCGATTCGTTCGAAAAACACCAGCGGAAGTACAAGAACCACCCACAACATCGGTATCCCGATATGATACCCAATATTTGTCTCAAGTGCAGCTTGTATTTCGACTCCCGCGATTCCTTCGAAGAACACCAGTGGAAGCACAATAACCACATTCAATGTCGGTATCCCAAGTGCAAGGAAAGGTTCACTTTGTGGGAACAGTATACAAGCCACCTGACCTGGCATAAGCGCCTTTTTAAGTCGGTCTCCCGTCGAAAGATCACAGCCCGGGGATCACGTGAAGCATCTGAGAACTCACAGTAAAAATCAAGTAATATTACATGGCGGAGCAGATATAAGTTCCCTCAATGACGTAATCGCTCATCGATGGTGTAGAGCTGGGAACAATTATACTTTTTGCGAATCGATTATTTTCGATTCAATTCTGAAAAAGATCGATTAAATCAATTTAACATAAAAAGATGTATAAAAAAAATAAAATAAGGCATATTTTAGCTTAAAAAATTGAATGGAAAACATCAAATTTCGAATTGTTGTAAACAAAAATAAAATTCAATGTAAAGATATTTTATGAGATCAAATGATTTTATTCAATATCTAAAACCCATTTGTTCTTGCTGATAAAGACCAACTTGTCAACATTCTTTGGCTTTAAGGGAGCTTGTCGGTCAGTAACAATGCATACCGCCCTGCTGAATGTCCTTTCTGATTCCATTGAACACGCTGGAATGCACAAATACTTAAGGAATCCATCCCAGTTGCGTGACTGTGAAAGAACAATTTAATGGCAATTATACCTGATTAATAACAAAATTAGATAAAAATAGCGAACCTTCCAATATTCTAGTGCACTTTATTTGGCGATGCGTGGGGATTTTCCAAATACCGTCGTCACTAGTTTATTTACCTGGTAAACGCACCAGCACACACTGGTTCTAAAAGTGTTAAAATTCATTATCTTAATTAATTAATATTACTGTAAAATAATAATTTCGTTTACTTACATTTGTCTAATTCCAATCGCTATCTAGAGGTGGATTTTTTTTTTAAACCAGACGACCTAAAAAGGTATCGATTTTTTCGCTCATCCAAAAAAATCGATTAAGTCGATTTAAAAATCGAATTGTTCCCAGCACATCGATGGTGCCGATAGCTGTGTATAATATCGATATTCCGATTGTATTTTAAAAATAATCGATAAGCATATCAAAACAACAAAAACTTCCATCTCTGATTGTAAATGTTTACCAGCTGTAAAAAACAAAATAATTCCTGTAATATGGATAATGGCCTTTGTAAATTGTGCCAGGATAATCTGGCGGTAAATGTCGATCTCAAAGATGTATTGGTTAAGTCGACCAGCAGCAAACTGCTCCAAACACTCTTTGAGTGCTTCAAAATTGATGTAAGTCAGAACAAATTCTTTTAATAATCTTTTAAGTACATAATTTTTTCATTTATAGGTCTCCATCCTGGAAGAAAGCTCAATCATTTGCAAAATGTGCCACGATAGGGTTTTACAGATATGCGAATCCCTCGAGAAGTGGAATAAAGCCCAGGAAGGGCTTAAGTCAATGCCCCTGGACATAGACGACTCTAAAGCATTTCAAGTGAACTTGAAGCCCAAGCCCGATTCTGAGCCCCCGTGTTCAGAGATTCAGAAAGAACCTCTGCGAACAGATGAAGTCATATTCATAAAGGAGGAACAACCAGAAAGAGACGATGTAGAGGACGCAGGACCACCGCTCACAGAGAGTCAGGAAGAAGCTCTGCGAACATCTAATGTCATATTCATAAAGGGGGAAGAACCCGTAACAGAGGACATAGATTTCCTTGACGACGAAGGACCACCGCTCATCAAAAGGGAAGAACCAGAAACAGAAGACGAAGACCTGGTAGAAGTGGATATCTCCGAAGACAATGATGACGGAATGCCAACAGAGGTATCCGAATCTGATTGGAGATCGAGTCTCCAGAACTTCTTCTGCGTGTGTCTTGGACCTGATGGCTTGGCATTAACCATATTGTTTAAGGACAATACTACAGAGAGGAACATTCGCATGCTGTGCACCTGCTGCAACCAATTGTTTGCCACCATGTCTGATATCCGGAAGCACGCTTCCATACCCCGACCAAATCCCGAGTATTGGTGCGGCGGGTGCGACGTCATTTATCCGAGCAGTTTCGAATTAAAGATACACGAAAAACTGAGGAAACATTTCAGAACAAGGTGCAGTGCCATGATCATGCGGTGCCTAAAGTGCGGCAAGATGAGCAAGCAATTAAGTGACGCCATTAAGCACGAGAACGACATCCACGATAAGTTTGCCTATGTTTGTCACAAGTGCAAGGTGTCCTTCAAATCCCGCTTCTCCTATGAAGCACACCAACGGAAGCACGAAACTTACGTGTGCAAATATACGAACTGCTATAGGCGATTCGCATATTTTGCGAGTTATACAAACCATTTGGAATGGCATAGAACTCGCCGGTCCGGTGGTCCCATAGTAAGTTCTAACGACGCTATGGAACAAAGGAATCACGATCAGTGGCCTCTGGCAAAGCCTGGCAAGATTTTGCGATTAGGAAGGAACCTAACTTTGAACAACCGAAATAAAAATAAAGGATCATATATTTCGATTTAATCCGAAATCTTAAAAAAACCGAATGTCGGCTAATTTGGCCCGATCGATCGATTATGGTTATAATTAAATTAAAGGATCATATATTTAATTTAAATCCGATATCTTTATTTAAAAATATGTCCGCTGCTATTCGATTAAGGAGAAGGTTATCGATATTTTTTAAAACCCTCGATATTTATTTCTTAATCGTGTCATCGATAGTATCGATTATGGCATCGATAAAATCATTGATTATTTTCCAGCTCCAATTTTTCATCACGCCTTTTGCATACATCGAAAAAAATAAAAATTGATTAAATCGTACAAAATGTCGGAGGAAGAACTGTGCAAGTTGTGCCGGGACAGCCAGGCGATGGAGGTGGACCTTGAGAAGCCCATGTATAAAGTGGTCAACAAACACCTTCAGAGGATTTTCGAATGCTACAAAATCGATGTAAGTCTAAACTTCCCATAAATATGTACATTTGTATGTATATTTGTACTTAGACCTTATAAGTATACGTTCCCCACCCACATCTAGATCTCCATCCTAGGAGAGAGCTCGTGCATTTGCCAAGCCTGCTTCGAAAGGGTTTTGCAAATAAGCGAGTCTTTGGAGAAGTGGAGCAAGGCCCAGGAGGGGCTGCAGGAGAAACCACTGGACATAGACGACTCTAAGGCGTTCCAGGTCAAGCTGGAGGTTCCGTCCTCAGAAGACGACGAAGAGAAATCGTCACAAATTGAGGACAAAATAGAGGAAACCGAGGAAACTCCGCAGAAGGAACCATCCGCACCGAAATACGATTTCTTTTGCGTGGGCATTGGGCAGGATGGAATGGCACTGACAAAATTGTTCAAGGACCAGACCAAGGCCACCAGATTGCTGTGCACCTGCTGCGATCAGGTGTACGAGAACCTGGTCCAGATCCGGATGCACAGTACCCTGGCTCGGAAGAATCCCGTCTACTACTGTGGCGCTTGTGACGCCAATTTCCCCAGCGCACGGCTATTGGCGGATCACGAACGGGCCGAGGAACATACGAAATCAATAAACCATCTCCTCCGGGACATGGAATTCCGGTGCCTGAAATGCGGGGAAGTGTTCACCCGGTTCTTCGATGCCATTCGGCACGAGAACAGCTTGCACAGTTCGCTGGAGTTCATCTGTCCGGAGTGCAATATGCATTTTAAGTACTTTGGATCCTTTCAGAAGCATCTTCGCCTTCACCGTCCTTCCCAACCCATACCGGACGTCTATGAATGCACTTATCCGAATTGCAGCCGACGGTTCCGGGTGAGGCAGCGGTACTTAAAGCACATCAAGTGGCACAAGGGCCAGAGCCACAAGTGTCCGTACGTGGGATGTGAAGTCACCATGATGCCCGGCAACTACATGCGCCACGTGCGCTCGCACTTCAGGCAGGCCAAGTGCCTGCAAGAGGGAAAGTTCATGAAGCTGGATGCCTTGCAGAGGGTGGATCCGGATGGCCGGAAGGTGCCATACACCAGACGAATGGACGCGCTTAACGCGAAGCAGCGCCAGGTCGAGGAGATTGTGGCACCAACCAACGAGCGGTTCAAGATCAATCCAGATGGAGAGTTCATCAGCTTGCCCAAGAAGATCACATTGCAGAAGGGCCGATACATAAGTGTACACGAATAAAAACTAAATATGTATGTATAGCATTATGGTAATCTGGATAGATCGACTATGTACGTAAAGCGACAAGAGTTATGCCCAAATAAAGAAATAAGATGTCATTTAAAATCTTTAATAGCATTTTAGGTGCCTTTATATACTAGAATTTTATATCAAAGATTCCGCAAACTTAGCTTTAAAATTTATGAATTGGAAATTTTTTCGTATCCCTATAGAGCTTTATTTACATTTTTTAGCGAATATTTCCAGATTTAGAAGTTAAGAAAAGGAGTTTTCATTATTTTATTTTTTTAATAGTCACTGTACTTTTAGTCGGCAGCCAAAGACGTAAGTATATTACGTAATCACCTAGGGGGAGAGGGGTCAGCAAAATGGACAATGATTACGTAAACAGTTTATATCAAAATATACCATATAAACAAATAAGTATTTTTAGTAATTGGCGCCAATTCGAGGTCTATAGTCAACCTGATTTTCATAATTGTTGTGAAAAAATGATTACGTAATCATAGTGGAGAGGGTTTCTCCAATGATTACGCTTATTTACATAGGGGGAGGGGGTCAAAAATCATCAAAAACGTGATTACGTAATGTACCGACACCCTAAACGTATATTTTATCGATAAATTCACTGGATCTTTCCTATATTATGTTCATAAAAAAAACGTGATTACCGGAGGCGGGGCCGAAGCTTAGAATTTAAAATGAAATAGGCTTTATTAAGATAAATATTCTGATTTCTAAAAAAAAGTGCATATAATTGAGGTTCTAATGGCTCGGTTACTATTAAAATTTCAGAGATCGGTGAATCCAGTTTTTGCGAAAAGTGAATGAATTATTATGAGCCCCTGAAAGCCCATGAAATGAATAAGAAATCACTTCCTTTTACCAAATCCCAAAAGAGATAACTTCGTTGATTGCAAACCAATGTTCCCAGAATTCCCAAAATAAAACATAGTCCCTAAAACTGGGTACATCAATTTATTGCCGGAATTATGGGGGTCGAAAGTATTGGAAATATATAATGCACAATCCACAAATGATAGTTATCTGATAATAATTACGTTACAATTGTTGTTCATGATGGGGAGAGTTAACTTTTTGTTTATCGTATTTTGGTTGTTTTGGCATTAAATTCTACAAATTGTATTTTTTGATATTTTATTTGTGTTCAAGGAGATGCCTGCTACTAGAGAATAGATTCACTCAGCTAAATTGCTCGTCCATTTTCAATATTTTTTGGTTGAAACTGTAAGTAAATATATTCCTGTGCAGATCATCCCTGGATTTTTCTTAAATTTGGACGTGTTGACAGATTTCCTCTTCGATATCGTTTATATGTCGGTTACAATGGTTAAAATGTATAGCAAATGTGTGGCTTTGAGCGAGTATTCGGACATTCAACTGATGGCAAGATTCTAATCGCATCCAACGTTCTCTTAAATTAACTTATTCGTGACGTTGATTGTTGTTCCAGGAGCCCATTTTCCCAACGTAAATGATGTATGCTATGTCTATGGGTGTGGCTGGCAGAAGAGTGGAAAATAAAATATAATATTGTATTTGGGGTTGGAGCAAATGTTATTAGGATAATGGTTTCGGTTTTGATTTAATTTTGGATTGACTTTGCTTTGCGTTTGATTCGTTTTTTTGTTCACAACGAAATTGTACAATATTTTATCTTGGGTTTAATTGTAGTTTTCAAGCTGTAATTGTTTAAACAATGCTGTTCTTGTTCATTATTTGATATTCATTGCTTGCTGGATAAGTTTGATGGTTTTTGTAGTTGTTTATTTGGCACAGACAAATGTCAAAGGAAATTAATTGTTTAATATAAAGAGCTGAGGAGTAACTTAGTAGAATGGATCAATTTCATTTGCCATTTGTCTGAGGCAGTGGTGGAAACGGATTAAAGTTTCCGAAACTAAAAAGGTAAAACTAAAAGGATTTGTTTGTTAAAAAGATAGAAATGTAATCAGAATCCAAATTAAAAGAGAGAAATGTTTAAAACAATTTTGCAGTTCAGTATTTTGTACGTAACACATATGTATGTAAAATAAAAATTAATATGGCTTTTCGAAAAGCTTTAAAAGTCAATAGTAAAAGATTTAAAGCAAATGCAAATTTCTTATTCTGATTTTAGGTTAAGATTAAAGAGCAAAAGACCAAGATGCAGGGAACCTCTCTTGATTTCTTACTGACTCTGAGATTGCGACGAGCTTTGGAGACATTGCTCATCATTGCTTAGTCTAAAGATATACATACGCTCTGTTGTGGAGACTATGCTGGAAACATTGGAGACTACGGCAGAAGACATGGTGCGACATGCTTACAAATTATAGGAAACTTGGCTTGGTAGAAAAACACGCCACGCTTAGGCGCGGCTATCAAAAGACTTGACATTTCTTAAAGACTCTCCTCCTCTACTCTTCCTTACGCACTAGTGGCTCACAAAAATATATTTACTCCTTCCTTACCTCCTTACCTTCCTTTATCGTAAAATTTACAAATCGCTCAAATACTTATTCCCTTTACCCCTCTCGTTTGGTCTAACATACAAATCATTATCGTTTATAGGCAAATTCAATTTTAAACTAATTTAAATTCGTTAAATGTTTTGGTTATATCTAACATTTTGCTGCTGAAGATATGCCTGATATTGGGACTCAATTTTAAACTGTTCAAACTTTCGTTCGGGGCATTGTTTTTTTCTTTTTTGATTGATTAAAATGGGTTCTTTGTGGTTGTGGTATGTACGCTTATAAAAGTTTTGTTTGTAGTTGCCAGCCGTTTTTTTTTGTTAAGATCACAATTGTGCTAAGAAATACACTATATCACAATTTAATTATTTACATTGTTATTATTTTGTATTCTCTCTTACACATCTCCTCGTTCTATCCTTCGTAGGTGGGGGCGGGCAGTAAGTAAAACGGCCCAGAAATTTCTCATCTTATCTTGGCCCGCAGAAATGTTTCCGTTTCCCGTTTTGTCACAAAAGCCAGCTGTGGCTGTAAGCAAAACAGTCTGTTTTCGGGCCGCGTGTTAAAGCTACGCTTTAAGTTAAGTTTAGATTTAGTTTGTTTGGGGTTTCCTCTAAAAATACGTTTTAACGGCGCGAAGTTGGCTCACCATAAACACTTTTTTAGCTTAATACCGAAGGGATTCTAGCATAATTATTACTCAATCTCTGTTCATGTTCTCACTTTGATCTTAAAGTTGAACATGGTTGATTTTTAGTGTTTATACAAAATATTACTTTACGTGTATGTGCTGAGCTGAGCGGAAGACTCGCGTTTTTGTTTGTTTTTTTTTTTGGTATGAAAATCGTTATATAGTTCTCGTTTTTCGTATTAAAAATGTCTCTTATCAATGTTTGCGTTTGTAATGTAGAATATGTATGGGGGGAAAAGTCAAATCTCCAGTTTAGAGATCAGGAAACTTAACTTTTATACATTGTGTAGTCTCCAAAGCCTAGGACTAGACATGATTAATTGTCGTAGTGTTAGTTTTATAACAAATGAACCTGTTAAATGCAATTCGGCATGCTTTCACTTTCATCGGCAAGTCTCCAAAGTTTCTTAGTTTCTTTCTGTTCCCCTAAGCTGCCAGAGTCCTTAAAAATTATTGAGTGCTTTCCCTGTAACCTGCTCTTTTGCTGGGGAAATGCATCTATTGAGAATTTTGAAGGGTAGAATTTTGACTCGAAGAAAGAAGGTACTTAGCAAAAAACATTTGCTATAAAGTTCTTGGTGAATGAGAAATTCGTCCACGAATTAAAGTTGGGCGTAAAGTCAGCTCCGCCTCCAAGCTGACGCTGCTGCTGTTCCTGTTGAAGTATCAACTGCTGCTGCTGCTGCTGCTGCTGCTGAGGTTGCTGGGACTGTGCCCTCTTAAGAATCCTTAAATTTGTGCCCGAGGCCATGCGCTGCAGCTTGTGTATGTCATCCTGTGCTTCGGCAGCGGATGATGCTGCACCACCCTGGAAGTTCAGCGACACCGAAGCTGGTCTTGGACGTTGCTGCTGCTGCTGCTCGTTCTTTGGCGTCTTTTGAGCTGCTGCTGCTGCTGCTGCCGATAGCATGGCTATCAAGTCTACGCCCGTTGTGGGCTGCTGCTGTTGTTGTTGTTGTTGTCCCAAGATCCTTGCTGGCGGCTGCTTATCACTCTGGGACTTGGTGCGCGATCGCTGTTGTTGTTGCTGCTGCTGCTGCTGTTGTAGCTTCAATGCCTTTGCCGCCTTCTGTTGTTGCTGTTTCTCCTTGCGTATTAAATCAAAGGAGCTGACAATCTGCAAGAAATTTATGAATACTTAAATAAAATAAGAAAACGATTGGCAAGCTTACGAGCTTTACCTTTTCTGTGCTTGCCGACTGCTGCTGTGCATCGTTCTGACTTTGGCTATGGAACAGTTGACGCTTCGAGGATATTGTGCCGCCGCCTCCTCCGGCTCCGTTTGAGCCCGAGCCCAGTGGTGTGGCTAGTGGCGTTGTTTGATTGCTGCCCGCAGCCGCATTTTGTTTATTGCGTTTCCCATTGCTATTGCAAATGTTCATTGAGTTGATGGCGGCGACAGTGGCCGAGCCGGGAGCAGGTGGAGGTCCTGCAGCCACCACTTTGCCATTGCCATTGAGATTATTCAACTTGACGCCGTCCAAATCGCCCATGGACTTGTGTCGCTGGCGACGCGATGCATTCCGCACTGCTGCCGGATCCTTCTTGCAGCTGCTGCCATTCAGTTGATTCAGTTGATTTGTGGGCGAGACGGCCTTCGGGGAATGCTGTCCGGAGCATTTGCGACGGCGTGGCTCGATGCCAGCCTTGCGATCGTTCACCCACTTCTTCAGGCGCTTCACAAACGGCATGATCATGAAGAAGGAGTTGGAGTTCTTGCCGAGCTTGGCCTTCGATATGGCATCGTTCTTGTTCACCGGCAGAGCATCGATACGGAACCAGTCGCAGCACTTGATCTCGTTGCGGGTACGAGGCGCGAACGGCGTGTCCAGCGGTATGTTGCGCACCACGTACAGCCGCGTGTACTGATAGTTGATGAAAGCCTCAATATAGTCATTGGCATCGATGTTGTCCGTGATGTCAAACCCGGTCTCCTCATAAACCTGCGTAATGCAAACATTATTTTTATATTTTCTTTATGCTATTAAACCTCCTTCTCTCACCTCTCTTGTGGCACAGTGCGCTGGGTCCTCGTTCTCGTTGATCTTACCCTTGGGAAATCCCCAGGAATTGCGGGCAAAGTAGGACTGCACTAGCAGGCAATAATTGTGGTCCTCGGATACCAGAATAGCTCCATATGTGGGCACCGACAGCTTGTAGTTCTTCCACTCGTCCAGAATTTGATCCACGGTGCCATGGTGCTTCTTCAGGAAGGGAATGTGCTGGCGGAGAATACGAATGCGGCGAGATTAGAGAGATTCCGAGATTTCGGAAGGCTTTGGACTGGAACTTACTTGGAACAACTGCATGGCAAACTGCTTGATGCCCACCGTCGGCAACTTTCGCTGGACACACTTCGGGGTGGCGGTGGTCTCCCCATCCTCACCGCCAACTTCGGGGGCACAAAAGAAATCCAAGTAGAACCAATGGGCCAGCTCCACTTGGAAACAGATTCGAATTAAATTATTTAGCTCCATGTCCGGTACATTGATTATGAACCGACTGGCCAGATCATCAAGTATATCGGACGGAATTTTTGATTTCTCTGGCAATTTAATGCTGGACGCCTTCGTAGTGGTTGTTGTTCTGGATGTGGCCATACTCGCTGAGATTGTGGCTGATGTGGCTGCCGCATCTTCCGAGGAGGTGCTGCCGTACGAAGAGTTGGTCGATGTCGATGAGTGGGTCGATGATATGGATGAGTTGAGGCGTTGCTTCTGTGCGCTGAATTGCTGTTGCTGTAGCTGCTGATGATGCTGCTGCTGAGCATACTGATTTTGCTGCAAGTGCTGCGGCTGCTGCTGCGACACCTTCCTCTTCTCAATGGCTATGGGCGCCGTGGGCGTGGCGGTTTTGGTGAAAACAGCTCCAGTTTTTAGCAATTGATTCAATACATCATTCTCGCTCTTATGATCGAGGTTTCGTCGTTGTTTCTGCTGTTTTTGTTGCTCGTGTTGCTTGTTGATATCGCTGTTGCTGCTGCTGTTGTTGTGGTTGTGGTTATGGTTGTTGTTGTGCTGGCTATTGTTATTGTTGATATTCAGCACTTTCTGTAACGTCAAAGAAGCGAGCAGCGCCAGATTGTTGACTTGAAATAGAAATAAAAGAAAACACAGAGATAAGCACCAAGAAAATGATAGTGAAAAAATTTAGAAGTGCCCTGAGGTAATGGAGCGACGAAAAAGCTGCTGAAAGATATATATTTCTTGTCTGATTTCACTTTTTCTGTGACCCTGAATGGAGTCAAAGTCACCAAAATCAGTTAATTGCCGGCCGACTAAAATTACATTTAAATGTATGCTTGACCAAGGTGAAAAAAAAAAAAAAAATAAAACTATTCCCCGAATGTATAAAAATTAATTTGCCAGTTAATAGAACGCAAAAGTGAAGGTGAAAATATTAGTATTTTTATGCCTGACCTTCTTTGAAGGCATTGAATCTATTGTCGTTGTCCATCTTTGTTTGGATAAAAGATTTATTTTTAAATTAAGTAAGTTAATACTGAATAATTGCAATAAGCAAGGATATTTATGGACAAATCGATATAGATATTAATCGATTAAATTTACAACCGATCATCGGTCCTGTTATCATGATCAATTTACTTACATGCTGCTATTTCTTTCTTTGATTTTGATCTTGACAATTTCCAATTTTCTTGATTTAATTTGGAAACGAATACGAGGTCTTGGGACTTAAAAATATATTTTCTTGCTTGGAAAATCGAGATCCCACGAATTTTAGAATCTAGAGAAACAAAAAGCAAATACCAATGTTGTTAGATTTTCTTTCAATTCAAAACATATAGAGCTTGGTTGGTAATCCAAAGCGAACGGTTTCAAACTTTTTGCCCCCGGCTTTGTGGCTCCAGCTTTCAATACCTTTGTTGTCGCTTTTCCAATTGTCAGTCTTAGTGGAAAATAAAGGAATAAAAACTACAACCCAGTGTAGCAGCATATTTAGGATTGATATATTTTGTTGGCTCATCTTTTTGTATTACTATGTTTTTGTCGTTAGAGGTAAGCACATCAGTAGTGCTAGATAAGAACGAACTGTAAGGGCTATAAATAACACATTTTGTTAGTTGTTGCCATGCTGTCTACGTAATTGAGGAAAATGCTATTGGAGCACCTTGGCGAACTGCTGAGTAATCGTTATCGTTGGACGGTCTCCTACCTGGCCAATGATCTGCGCTGCTGCCAATTGCGCAACAACAAATGGCAAATAGCGAGACAAAAGGCACAAACTATTACTATGCCGTTCGCTTGGCCTCTAAAAACAATTGTGAAAAAAAAAAAACACTACGCAGTTCAGCGACCTCCGCTGAAAAGTGTTGCAACATGCACATGTACACTGGCTGGCGTGGGGGTGTGTTGGTGCAACGATGGCACCTCGCTACAGACTTCTGTACCGTGAAAGTGAAATATTCGGTAACATTTAAGTTTACATTTGTTTCAATAGTGTTGGAAGCTTATAAATTTTCTTTTTACCTCAGGTTTGCTTATGAATAACATCATATTTTCTTGAAAACAACTTATTCTCATTCCTGTAGATATCAATGAGATTATATTTTTCATGCGAATAAATAAATATAAAAATGCCTTTAAAAGTAGCTAAGTGTGACAAAATGTTACTTTTTTCAGCCATAAAAACACTAATGCATACATATTACATTATTATGCATTTTTTAATGAAAATTTTGATTTAGTTTTTTATAAATATTCACTATACTATTTTTATTTGAAGCAGAGCTCGTACATTAGGCTCAACCCTTACATCCTTTGGGTTTCGCCCTCGTTCGCTACTGGACGGAATTTTTAGGCTGTTGTTGGGGCTTGGCTTCTACATTGCAGATAAAGCGTGGAAGGGGGAGTGAGAAAGATATACATTCACAAAATAGATCTTAGATTTAAAGAGAGATAAACAGAGGAAAGAGCCAAACTGAGCTTTCTGATCTTCCGATTCTGTTTATGATAAGGTCCGCGCGCAACTTTTAATGAAAGGGGTCCCTTTTTGAGGTGTGTATTTGAGAAATGATCTATTTTATTTAAACAAAAGAAAGACCATCATGCAAAAGCAAAATAAAAATTGAAAGTAAGGTGGTTAAGGTGGAAAAAAATTTAAGGAATTTTGATGGCTTCATGAATATGCGTCGTAGGAAATTTACACTGTAGATTAAGGTATTTCTCTATGGTTTATTGTGGATCCATTCCAGAGTTTGGCTTATCAATCTATGGAGCCCCGCTTACCGTTATCATTCTCCTTGCTGCTGCCGACGTTGGCAGAGGCAGCGACGGCGGCAGAGGCTGTGACGACAGCAACGGCTTTGACGTTGTTTATCAGTGGCGCAATTTCCATAATATTTTTGATATCGACGACGCTCTGTTTGTTTATGTAATACACTTTATTGGATTTTTGTGTTTGTCTTTTTCGCAAAAATATTTCTTGTTTGTTTGTTAATTTACGTCGTTCGCGTTTCTCTTTTTCTTCGTCTCCCGCTCTATCTGTATCCTCTCGTTCGTTTTCTATTCCTTCAATCCGTGTGTGTCGGTGTGTGTGTGCTGGTTGACGTATGCGAGAGTGTGTGGGTGTACGAGCGTGTGTAAGCGTTTTGTCACGTATTTTTACAACGCCGTTGTTTTTGTAGTAAATATGGCTGCCAAGTTTCGAAAATTTCTGCAATCGTCCGCTTCTGTCGCACGAATTTGATTTTCCAATGCAATTGCTGTAGTTGTACTCTAGTTAATGCTTCAATGGCTTTACATTCTAACGCTTTCGCTACTGTTCTCTTGCTTTTCGCTCTCTTTGTGATTTTCTCAACATTTTCTGCATTGGTTATTGTTGTTGCTGTTGCTATTGCTGTGTTTATTGTTGCTGCCGTGTTGTTGTGGAGAGCCATCCACAGTGTGCGCTCCACTTCTTTAGTACGCACGCACACAGTCTCACACTCGCGATTTATTTTTCTTATCGTATTCACGTACTTTTCCGCTTTCGTATTCGCTGCCCAAGAGATTGTCGCGATCCGATTTAAATCTATTTACACTTTGAACTTAAATTTAGTAACTATTTTGCACTATTTACGGGCCTTGCAACTTCTGGAAAATTTCTTCCTCCTCGTCAGCGTCGCGTCAGTGTTACCAGATGACAAATTTTGCTTTCCCCCTAAAAAATCTCAAATAGTCATTATTTCTCCCTAAAAAATCCATTATTCCCCCTAAAGCCTAGAACGCAGACAGTAAAAAAGTTCGCAACCAGAAAAAGATTTAATCTTTTTCCAGTGTGACCGCTGTTTAAAACGCTCTTCGGCTTTTTGGGAGGTAATTGATGCGGTCATACCAATCTTAAATCAGCTGTTTTATATTTACAATTATTTATTTTATATTTGGAAGAAAATTCGCATGGAATAGCTAATTTGCGCACAATGACCACCAACGCCGTCGCCCAGATTCTCTCGACCATGCACAACCAAGACAAGGGCTGATCTACCGGCTGCTGCTGGTGATTCTGTTCTTACCACCATCTGGGTGGTGGCGGTGGTTGCCGCAGCTACTCCTGCTACCACCAAATTGTTGGACTGGTGAAATGATTCAAAGTTACTTCGATCTTGATGGATGCGAGACTCTGATTGTACACCATATCCTTGCTGCCATGCATTTGGTTAGAGTTGGTACTGCTCTTGCGCCCGGTTCTGTCCATTGCTGTACATGTCCTTTTCCAGCTTGGCAATGAAGGTTTTGACCACCCAGACACTGCTCTCAGCAGCTGCGGCCTCTGTATGTACTTCTCGAGCTCGGCAATGAAGGATTTGTCCAGCCAGACACTGATCTAAGCAGCAGCGGGCGGTGGCCGTCGCCTCTGACCCCTTCATCTCAGTCATCGAGCGACCTATTTCCTTCCAGGCCTTTATTAATGCAAATGTTTAATATTGCTCAAATCCCTTATCATTGAATTGGCCTCTACCAATTTAATTATTATAACTTTATCTGCTCTTCTAAACGCCTGTACTGGGCTTTTGCATACATTATTGTGTTTGGCGGGATCTATATTTTTGAAATGTGCGAAGAAACAGTGAGTGAGAGACCAATAGTCGAGAACGACCGTTTTATTAAATTTTTTATTCTGTTCCTCACCCCGCTCTAGAAATACCAAAAGTCTTCCTTCGCGCCACCTGGTATTTTTCTGGTATGTTTCTAGTATTTCGTAAGTTCGTCTGCGTACCGGCCTTTAAAACAGCTCTGCCAAACACCGTTTCTCGACTATTGACCTCTCGCTCTCTCTCACTGCTTAGAAACGCTGTTCGCGTGTCTGAGTACGGAGCTTAAATTTAAGAAAAAACCTTAATGAAATCAAAACTCAATAAATTCGATTTATTTAATTTATTTATTTTATATTAATTGCTATTTACAAATATATTTATGCTAAACGTCTTTGAATTATTTATTCAATTATTAATTGGATTTACAAACAAATTTATATTAAAAATGTAATAATGTTGACAGTTGCAATTGTCTTCACTTCAGCTCCGTACTCAGACACGCGAAAAGTGTTCCTAAGCATTGAGCCAAAACGAGAGGTCAATACTCACCCTCTCGCTCTATCGTACTGCTTAGAAACACTTTTCGTGTGTCTGAGTACGGAGCTTAAAAAATCCCCAAATTCAAAAAAATATGATAAACTCAAATAATTAAAAGAAGAAATATTTAATTATGACGTGGAACTTTACAAAGCGGAAAAATGTCGGTGGAATTATTAATTATTTGAAATTAACTGTTTTTTTGAATTTAGGGGAAATATCGACTCTTTGAAATTCTTAGGAGGAAAGAATGTGGCAACACTGCAACTCTGTACTTAACCCGGGCATTTTTAGAGGTAAGCTCTTTTTAATAATTTCCATTAAATTGAATTCAAGGATTGTTACAGATGGTAAACTACATATAACAAACTACAAACTACTACAGCGGGCGTAATTCACGCGGTTCCAACAGGGGCTTTCGTGGAGGATTCCGAGGACGCCCAAATTTCCGCGGCAATTGGTGGGGCCGCGGAAATCCCAACGCTCAACATCGAGGAGGCGTTCAAAATCGCGGTATCCAACACGGTGGACCCCAACGCGGTGGGCATCAACAGGGAGGTCCCCAACGCGGAGGTCCAGGTGATCATCCACCTCAGGGCATCTGTGGCATTAACAGGGATCAAAGGCGAGCCATTGCCCGTTTGCTAACCCGAGACTGGCCCGTTGAAGAGCAGCGTATACTGCAGCGTGCCTTAATGGATGTAATGAAGAGGTCCAGCTCTAACTGGGCGCCCAACGAGCAGGAGAAGCCCAACACTCAACAAAACCAGGATCTGGTCAACTAGCTACCAATCCAGCAGCCGGACAACGAGCAGCCGATCGAACAGGAGCAGCCGATCGAACACGAACAGCCCAACGAGCAGAAGCAGCCCCTTGAGCCGGCCAATTAGGAGGAGCTACATTTTGAACACATATGTACAATCATTTCAATATACTAATAAATCATATCACTATTGCGAATGCGACCTGTGTTCCCAGACTCGCTTATTTCAAATTTGTAAAATGCTTTTTGTATGCCCACAAAACAAAATGCCTGCTCAAAAGAACGAAACAATTATTACTGTTCGATACTAGGATTAAAGACGGGGTTTTTGCGATATTCTTATGCCTTTAAAGTGAAAGAAACTTATACAAAGATTTTATCATATTTTGGTAAAAAGCTAAAGTTATAGCTCATAGCTAAGAGTGATTTTGGGAAATATTTCGTTTTCAAGATAATGCCAAAAAAAATATTAACACTAATTTTCCTCTAATTTTTTCATGTTTTATTTTATTTAACAGAATTAATATGTTTTTCCATAAGTTTAGGAGCCATTTGAACAGTACGCTTCAAATCATCATGGAAAAATTTGCTAACAATATCCCATGAAGCGGTCCCTGTGCCAATTTTCGCATGCCGAAAGTGCTCTTTCAACTGCGTTCGCAATCACATTGCCTTGATTATAATTTGAAATGTAGTGGCAGGTGATGTAAAGTCGTCTCTTTCAGACAGCCTATCACCAAGATCGAGAAACCCAACGGACGAGTTCAGATCGACTTCTAAATCATTGGTTTCCTTGATTTCTAGCGTATACTTCAGGGGGCGACCCTGGTTATCCATTACCTGGAAGAAATTCAAGCAGAGCGTTTAGGATATACCCAAAATTAGGGTTCAACATTAGGGCATAGGGCATTATATTTTTAACTAAGATGGGTAAATAGTGTTTACTTTAAGTAGGCCAGTTTTTAACCCTCCCTGATAAAGTTTACCGGCCAGATAAGTTTTTATAGACTGTTAACATAGTCTGTTAAATGGCCAGTTTCTGGAGTGGATCATACATACATATATACTTAATATGTCTTCATTTAAGTATTTGAAATTTACAGATTTTTAAACTTAAGCTACGTACTCACCAGCGCTAAAATGTAGCAACCATCTGAATGCCGACTATGAATTCTTTTACTTTGTCCTAGCTTAAAATTTAGAATTAAAAGTCAATTAAAAATTAAAAATACAAAAACAAAGATTAATTGGCCAGAAAAAATTCTTTATAATATTGCTATAATAATAATACATGTTTAATTTGTAAATATCTGGTTTTATATTTGTTAAAAATCATTCCGAAAAATTAATTAAAATTTAAACCTCTTCTTTAAATAACTTATTATATTAATGACCGAAAATAATTTCTCGCGAGTCAGAGAAAACAAATCCAAACGTGGAGTCCTTTCCCGTTCTAGCACGTCTCTCTGATGAGACTACCTTTATATAATTGTATCATGAGCTAGTTAAGGGTTAAGCGCTAGTGAGTACTAGGCAGTATATTTTAGTATATTTTTGACGGATGAATGGTATTTTTCGATTTGTCCGGCGCGGTCACGCTGGTTTCGACTTTTCCAGGCCACAAAAAACCGAGTTTTTCCTGCAAAAAAGTGCATTTGGCGCAAGGAAAATCTTCAATGTGGTCGCCCTAAGCCAGCAGCAAGATTGCATTTTCGAAATTTTCCGCCTGCAGTTGGCCGTGGACGTGCTTTGTATCCGTGGAGAACAGAGACGCAAAGGTTGGGACACCTACATCTACATTTACATATACGCGAGTGTGTGTGTTTTTCCGCATTAAGGTGGACCTGATTGCTTGTAAACTTTAATGTGTGTCTTCAATCGCCCTTGTTGGCTAAACAATCGCTACCAGAGACGAATTATAAAAGAATTAGGTCGAAACTGTTAATGTTCTTGGGGAGAATTTAATACCTTCCGAATGGTATCATTGTGATTGATTGTATTCAATACCTAATGGTATTATTGTGATTGTTTGAATATTCTTATTCAGTTTGTTTGTTCAGTTTGTTTGTTGAGTTGTATTTAAATAAAAACGCACTCACATCGGTATTCACAAAATTGATTATTATGCCAGATATAAGCTTATCTAGGGTCCACCCCAATGCCTATAGGTGTTCTTGAGTACCAGTGAATATGTTACATAGCGTGTCTATGTGTGGGCGGTACTAAAGTTGGTGGAGGAAAAGGAAATTAATCGAAATTGCCTCTACCAGCGCCTAAAAAGGGAGTTTAATCAAAACTAACTCTCGTCAGCAATTAAACTATCTGTATATCCATATTAGTCCACACCTTGCTCATGTTTTGATCCACTCCAACTTATGTGTGTTTCTGAAAAGTCGAAGTTCCTTTTAGTTCATATTTCCCCAATTGCTCCGATCTTTTTTATCTCATCGTTTGGTAACTAGTATATTCCTTAAAGGAATCCATATTATTATCCCTTAATTAAAGGGTAATCAAACTAAATGTATTGCCATCTTGAACCATTTCCAATGACCTCCTTCAATTGAAATATAATTAATTAAACTAAACCCAAATTGTTAACGTTTTTCTCCTATTTTAATTCCGCAGATAGACGCCGTGTGGGGTTGGGTTGCTTCCGGCCCGCTGCGCTTAGCAGCGAACAGAATGGGCGACCTGCCGGGCTCCACCGGTGGCGCTGGCGGTGTGGGCAGCGGTGCCGGCGGGAGCGGTGGACCCACCATCACGGGCGGAACGGGCATTAACTCCACGGCCGGCGGCGGTGGCTCCTCCGGCGGTTCCACAGGCCTCGACCGACCGCCGTCGCCCGCCCGCCTCTCGCACACTTCGGAGAAGCACCCAAAGGTCACACTCACTGAACTCAATATGCTGCGGCGCCACCGGGAGCTCTGCGACGTCGTGCTCAACGTGGGCGGGCGGAAGATATTCGCCCACCGAGTGATTTTGTCCGCCTGCAGCTCCTACTTCTGTGCCATGTTCACCGGAGAGCTGGAGGAGTCGCGCCAGACAGAGGTCACCATACGCGACATCGACGAGAACGCCATGGAACTACTCATTGATTTCTGCTACACCGCCCACATAATTGTCGAGGAGTCCAATGTCCAAACACTCCTGCCAGCCGCGTGCCTGCTGCAATTGGTGGAGATTCAGGACATATGCTGCGAGTTCCTCAAGCGGCAGCTGGACCCCACCAACTGTCTGGGCATTCGCGCCTTTGCCGACACTCACTCCTGCCGCGAGCTCCTGCGGATCGCCGACAAGTTCACGCAGCACAATTTTCAGGAGGTGATGGAGAGCGAGGAGTTCCTGCTGCTGCCAGTTGGCCAGCTAGTGGACATCATCTGCAGCGACGAGCTAAATGTGCGTTCCGAGGAGCAGGTCTTCAATGCGGTCATGTCCTGGCTAAAGTATAATGTCGCCGAGAGGCGACAGCACCTGGCACAGGTGAGAGAATATTATCTACAACTGTCGTTACCGGATAATTAATCCGAAATATAATTATGCGATTACAGGTCCTGCAACACGTCCGTCTGCCTCTGCTCTCTCCGAAGTTCCTTGTCGGTACTGTGGGCTCCGATCTTCTGGTGCGCAGCGACGAGGCCTGCCGGGATCTGGTGGATGAGGCCAAGAACTACCTTCTGCTGCCGCAGGAGCGTCCGCTAATGCAGGGCCCCCGCACTCGACCCCGCAAGCCGACACGACGCGGCGAAGTGCTGTTCGCCGTGGGCGGATGGTGCTCCGGCGATGCCATCGCCTCTGTGGAACGCTTCGATCCGCAGACCAATGACTGGAAAATGGTTGCACCCATGAGCAAACGTCGTTGCGGCGTGGGCGTGGCCGTGCTAAATGATCTGCTGTACGCGGTGGGCGGCCACGATGGCCAGAGCTACCTGAACAGTATAGAGCGGTATGATCCGCAGACGAATCAATGGTCCTGCGATGTGGCGCCCACCACTTCCTGCCGCACCAGCGTCGGCGTGGCGGTGCTCGATGGCTTCCTGTACGCGGTGGGTGGTCAGGATGGCGTCCAGTGCCTGAATCACGTGGAGCGTTACGATCCCAAGGAGAACAAGTGGTCCAAGGTGGCCCCGATGACCACGCGTCGATTGGGCGTGGCCGTGGCCGTTCTAGGTGGATTCCTGTATGCCATCGGCGGTTCCGATGGCCAGTGTCCGCTAAACACCGTGGAGCGATACGATCCCAGGTGAGTGTGCTAAAAATGAATCATTTCTCTTGACACTCTTAATTTATTGAATTTGAAAATTTTGTCGCAGACACAACAAATGGGTGGCCGTTAGCCCGATGTCGACGCGGCGCAAGCACCTGGGCTGTGCCGTGTTCAACAACTACATTTATGCCGTCGGCGGGCGGGACGATTGCATGGAGCTCTCGTCCGCCGAGCGCTACAATCCACTGACCAACACCTGGAGCCCCATCGTGGCCATGACCTCGCGTCGCAGCGGGGTGAGTTGGCTTTCGCCTTATATTAAATTTAAATAACTTAAATTATCCCTTTCAGGTGGGCCTGGCCGTGGTAAATGGGCAGCTATATGCGGTAGGAGGCTTTGATGGGTCGGCCTATCTAAAGACCATCGAGGTGTATGACCCGGAGACGAACCAATGGCGACTGTGCGGCTGCATGAACTATCGCCGACTGGGCGGCGGTGTGGGCGTTATGCGGGCACCTCAGACTGAGAACTATATGTGGTGCGAAAGCAGTTTTAAGCATCATTCTATTCCCTCAACCTAATTTTCCATCTACTAACCTGATGAAAAACTGTTGTCTTGTCTCTATTTTTGCATCCTAACCAAACATGCTAACAAATGCACAGGATACGCAAGGATTCTGTTGTCTGATGGGAGCAGCAGCCGACGACGTTGCCCTCGCAAACGTTGCCGCCGCCGCATTTCTACTAACAATATATCCGCGAATCAAAGCCAAATCTAATCAACTAAACAAACACTCCTCGGAAATCGGATTGTATTAATTGTTAATTGTTTATTGAGCGCGTTTGTTAGACTTCCCGAAAAACAAAAGATAGTATTAAAGTTAGCATGCCCCTTCTGTTTTTCTGTTCATCCCCATCACTACTCTGTACGTAGTTATATAAGATTCTACAGCTATTAATTTATAGTGAAACAAACCTAATATCTAAATGTTGCTGCTTCGGTATTTCGTGGAAATCGCTAGCTCATAACCCATGCCTTCTCTCGAAAAAAAAAAACAAAACAAAACAGAATCAAATATTAAATATAGAAACGAATTCGATTTATTGTAAATCTTAAAATGATGAGCTCTAGAGTCAAGTAACGAAATTGGTATTAACAATATAATTAGACCTAAGAAACAATTTAAAAAAGTGTGTCCGAAATTAGATGGTGCAATATTTTTATCGACCAACTCCACTCACTGCTGTATTTATTTATTATTTGAAATAGATGAAATAATAAGCGTCTTCGAAAGTAAATAATATGATCATTGCTAGTGAACCCCTAATATTTCAGAGGTCAAAATTGAATGTTCAGCTGATCAAGGCAGTAAAATATATACACACTTACAAAGAACAAAGTTAGGAGCTAGCCCAAAAAAAACAAAAAAAATCAATTAAAGAAAAAAACATTTCTAAATAGAAAAAATTAACATCTATGCCTTAGACGTAAGATCAACATATAAGCCTTTACCTTTTAATATTGTTACTCTTAGATTGTAAGGGAAGTATGGAGGGCACCACATTTTAAAAGTAGTAATTATTGTTGAACCAAGTTTTTTACCCTTGAACTGAACTCGAAATAATTTAATTTTAGCAGAGACCCGTGCGAAATTGAATGCACTTCTACTTCTTTTGTTTGTTGCCTTTTTACAGCTAAACAATTTTAAATATTTATATTTATTTTCCAAATTATCATTATTATTTATTATACGCTTCTGTATCTCATTTAGTTTATTCTTAGGCACTGTTGTTATTAAACCGAGCAAATGGATGAATGAACTTTGCTTCCAAATGATAAATAAGAATAGCATTTACGAAAAATACAGAAAAACCAAGCTTATTTATATTCTAGTATTTAGTGAACGGTGAGCACACACTTACATAAACCCAGACAAATATCCGCATACCACACACACTAATATGCAATGATTAAACAATAAAATATTGTAGTTATACATATATCGTGTGGAAAACAACCAGCGTGCATAACGCAAATAAGAATAAAAAAAGTGTTAACAATGTGAAAATGGATCGTAAACCCGTGCTAGGTTTAAGGATATACAAATAATAAATATATCTTAACTAAATCGAAGTTGAGTTTTAATCAAAAGTTTATTTTAAACCACAAATATTAATATCGGCTAAGACTGTACACACGAAAAGTGTTTCTAAGCAGTACGATAGAGCGAGAGGGTGAGTATTGACCTCTCGTTTTGGCTCAATGCTTAGGAACACTTTTCGCGTGTCTGAGTACGGAGCTTTAACCTCATATTATTCCAATATTATATTTTCAATACATAGTTTTCGAAGAAATCCTCTGGGAAGTAAAAAGTGATTGTACTGCTCAACAACTCGTACAATTTTATATAAATCATCCAATAAATGTTTGGATTTGAAAACATTGTTAAACATTTAAAATTCCGACATTTTCTTTAAGATCTTCTTGAATTACAGATTGAATTTATTCATTATTCATCGTTTTCCTATTGTCACGATAGCTACGCTACGACGCTCACCACTAACGCAATCGATAATATGTGAAAGTACAATCGATTAGTTGTCACCGCACAGCTGTTTTTTCTGGCGCTCTTTCCCATTTGTGTTATTAGTAAATTCTGTTATTTCTGGCCCATAAAGAGATGTCCCAAGCTGGCGGCGATGTGCAGGCGACGAGAAAGATCCTGAGCAATGTGGAATACATGCGAATTTGCCAGTTCATCAATGGCTACCATGGCCTGGCCATTGACTGTGAGTTCGAGCTGAGGAATCGCTTCTTCAAGGAAGTGGAACCGATGGCCCTAACCTGCATCCTGCAGTCGGAGCTCTTCAACAGGGCGAGGGGTCAGCACTGGAAGAACGATCAGCGGGGGAAAAAGCTGTTCCAAGCGTAAGAAATGTTCCGGTTTCAAGACTTACCAATTTTGTCAGTCTTAACAAATGCCATTTATCCGTTTCAAGGTTTGAGGATCAGAAAATCCTTTATGACAACGATCTGATAATACAAATGGCCTGTTCTGAGGGAACCAATCCAGTGGCTGTCTGCCGGGCGCTGCTGTATGAAAAGTACAGGCTAAAGCACAAGTCGCACGTCTCACGATTGCTAAAGCATCCGCATCTCATCGATGATCCCCGGCTGGCGGCCAATGTCCAGCAGTGTATGATAAGCGATAATCAAGAGGGGCCCATTACGGATCTGCGTCGCCGTATTATGGGCGAGGAATACGAGCTGAAGCTCAAGCAACTTGCAAAAAAGGCGGGCATACATTTCTACGACGAACACGATCTGCGGCGAATGGGCTATGACAAGACGCCGGACATTAAGATGATACTGCCATTCCTCTACAAAGGCTCGGTGATCAATTGGATCGAAAGTAAGGCCAATTTTGGGGATACCAAGGGACACAAGATCAATATTCAACAGCAGCTTCACAGCTACTGCAATCGGTAAGCTCTTACGCCAGGGATTTTTGTGCGCCATCGTGCATTCATCCCAAGCAATGAATAATGTACAAATGCCATCATAATTAATTGTCTAACAAATTTGATTGTAAACTAATTTAATCAATGATTTTCCTACAGCTTTGGCCCTGGACTCATCATCTATTGGTTCGGCTACCACGAGGATACGCCCCAGCTGCCGGATAATAATATTGGCATCACCGTACTCGCAGACTTTCCGGCCAAAGAGGATTTGGTATTTATGCAGCTCACACAAGGCGAAACGCCGCAAGCAGAAGCTGCAGTAATTGCGCCGAAATCAGAATATACAGAGTCAGCAAGTCCAGATAATGAACCCAAGAAACCCTCATAAGAAGGAAGAACTGAAACGAAGTCGGAGACACAGGAAATAGTCCTATTTCACCTCTTGAACGATGTGTGCTTTTGTACATGAAAAAAAGCCAACTTTTACTCTAATATTTTAGCTCTAATCGAATTATTATATTTACATATTTTTAGGGATGGAGTATTGAATGACGGGAATGCTTTGCATTTAAACAGTATACTTTTAGACAATACCAATTATTTTTAACAGTTTTTTCTCTTTTTATTGTATTTATAAATTCTCATGTACACGATTTACTCAATTGTTTATATAGTACAAAAAACGTTGGTTTTCTCTTATTTCATCTGACAAAAATCGTATATAAAACTATAAAATCTTGTAATAATCGTTGTTTATAAAAAAAAAACCAAATCAATCATCAAAAACGGAGCAGAAAGAGTTGTAATTATTGGCTCAAATCGCTTTCTGTCGTCTTATTGATGGGGGGCTGGTTAATAAAATATCGAAATGAAAAACGTATTTGTGGTGCTATGTGGTAAAATTGCGTTGTATTGAGTGGCCATTTCATCGAACAATTGCATACTGTGTTAATTTCAATGTTTGCATTAAACTAAAACCATAACCAAAAGTCAGCAGTGTCGTGTGTGTATACAAAAAATTCAGCTGCGCTCCTTGCATTGGCAATTATATAATTATTCTTATTATTGTTGTTATCCACCCCTCTTGGCTCCGGCTCCGGCTTGATTGTTGCTGTTCTTGTTTCGGGCTGATGTAAACTTATTGTTGCAAAGGTTTCGTACTGGTAGGCAACTCTGTCGATCTCCGCTCAGCTTGATATATGCATATAAATGTACGAGCAGGGCGAGGTCGGCCATCAGACATCCTTAAGCTCCTCGGGCATGTCGTTCTTGGGATGCTTGTTCTCGAAATGCTGCTTATATGTCTTGGGGTCAGGCATTTGTGACTGAAATAAAGGAGATAATTTATTAGATTTGTTTGGGGGAAAATAAATCGCATATCCCCTATCTAGCAACCTCGATTAGATATTATTAACTTTTATATAATAATCAATTGACCAGAGCTGGACTAGAATTCCTTATCAAATATTTATAAAATAGATTCCAGCTAAAATTACTTGGGTATGGGTCTAATATCTTTCGAGTTAAGTAACAAAAACTTCAGTTACGATTCAACTAACATACAAGAATAATTTACGAGTTTAGAATTACCTCCGGTCGTAAAATGTTTGGTTTTTTACTATTAAACATGCTTTCAGGCTGTGAGTAAGCTGTTATTATTGTATATCTATCTGTGTATCAACATTTTGGCATTAATTTGGCTTCGAAAATTGTTAACTTTACAGCTATGCTAATTATACGTAAAAAAAAATTGTACACTTGACAAAAAACAGCAAACATTTGCAAACAATCCTATTAAATATACGAACTATAATTTTTTGTTGTAATTTGCATCTTTACAGTTAGTTCTGAGTTTGAACATTTCTGTATTTTATAGTTTTGGTATATAAATCTTAGGACCCTTTAACCCTACTCAAGCTACAAAACCAAGGGTGCCACAGAATTCGCTATTGATTTAAAACCACTTAAAAGGTGTCCAAAAGTAGGCAATAAATGATTTTAAGAGCGTCGTTTTGTAACATACTTTCAGAGACCATTTCAATCGATTTGAAACCCACATTGAATACCGCGATTTAGTAGCTTTGGGCTCTCATCTCACCTTGCACACGGCGCACACATGGACGAGCGCCTTCTGGGCGGCCTTCTTCTGGTCGTTGGCGCTGTGGCCCTGCTGCTTCTTCATCTTGGCCTGCTTCTCGGCGGACTTCGCCTGCGATTGGATCTTCTGGTGCCCGCGTGCCATGGCTCGTAGTTAGTTGCTGTGTAATCAAACAAATAGAAGTGCCAGTTTAAGTGGAATTTGCGCAAAAAGCCTCATTAATCAACAGTGTTTGTTTGTTGTTGTGGTTGGGCTTCAAACGGGATTCGCAACAGAGGCAAGAGGTGGCGACGACGGCAGAAGCACAGTTACTTTCTCCTTCTCGCCCACACAAACACACACAGGCACCAGCAGCTGCTGGATTATCTTCACAGGAAACGCGTTTTCGATCCGTCGATCGTAAATAGTAAAATAAACGTGACACGACACTGTACTACAACTACAACATTTCACCCCCGCAAAAATGTGAAAATGTGGCTCTGCGACCGACCACGTTCTCCTCTTTTCCGCCGTTCTCACCTAATAAAGTCAATTTAGTTGTGGGCGCCGATGCTAAATGCGGGTGCTGCAGCCTTTTGGATTTTATTCCGGTTCTCGGAGTGTCGAAAGGTTTTTGATTTGATATCCGAAACGTTGACGTTACGCTTTAGAAATTTAATAATTTGTTGAGTTTTGTTTCGCTGCCAGGGTTGTTGTCAACAGTGTTGCCAGATGAACATTTTGCTTTCCCCCTAAAAAATCTCAGAGTCGATATTTCCTCCTAAAAAATCCAGTCTTCCCTCCAAATTCAAAAAATCTGATAAACTCAAATAATTAAAAGAAGAAATATTTAATTATGACGTGGAACGTTGCAAAGCGGAAAAATGTCGGTGGAATACCAGTTCTTAGTATCTTAAAGGCGGGTTCACGGAATGCGCCAACATCAGCTGGCAAAACTTTTAAGCGATTCAAAAATCGTGTGCAGTATTTATTTTGATATTTTCGCCAATTTAGGGGATTTATAATAAAAAAGACATTTTATAGAGATTTTCTTAAAAGTGTTAAATCAATCAGTTCCGAAAAAAACCCAAAACTTTCCCCCTAAAAATTCTTCCCCCCCAAAATTCACCCTTGGACATAAAAAAACCCCTAAATCTAGGGGGAAAACCCCTGATCAGGGAACACTGGTTGTCAAATTACAGCTGGCAAGTCAACGATATATCGATGACGATAGAACTATCGAATGATTTTCAGTTACAGCGATTAATAAATAATAAATAATAAAAAATAAATAAATAATAAATAATAAATAATAAATAATAAATAATAAATAATAAATAATAAATAATAAATAATAAATAATAAATAATAAATAATAAATAATAAATAATAAATAATAAATAATAAATAATAAATAATAAATAATAAATAATAAATAATAAATAATAAATAATAAATAATAAATAATAAATAATAAATAATAAATAATAAATAATAAATAATAAATAATAAATAATAAATAATAAATAATAAATAATAAATAATAAATAATAAATAATAAATAATAAATAATAAATAATAAATAATAAATAATAAATAATAAATAATAAATAATAAATAATAAATAATAAATAATAAATAATAAATAATAAATAATAAATAATAAATAATAAATAATAAATAATAAATAATAAATAATAAATAATAAATAATAAATAATAAATAATAAATAATAAATAATAAATAATAAATAATAAATAATAAATAATAAATAATAAATAATAAATAATAAATAATAAATGATAAATAATAAATAATAAATAATAAATAATAAATAATAAATAATAAATAATAAATAATAAATAATAAATAATAAATAATAAATAATAAATAATAAATAATAAATAATAAATAATAAATAATAAATAATAAATAATAAATAATAAATAATAAATAATAAATAATAAATAATAAATAATAAATAATAAATAATAAATAATAAATAATAAATAATAAATAATAAATAATAAATAATAAATAATAAATAATAAATAATAAATAATAAATAATAAATAATAAATAATAAATAATAAATAATAAATAATAAATAATAAATAATAAATAATAAATAATAAATAATAAATAATAAATAATAAATAATAAGACTTTTAAAATTATTCCAACAGACTTTTAAGTGGAAATCTTCGTTTAGGTTTACATTGTTACTTATTAATATTTCTTAATAATGTACTTTGTACGACTTAAAAATATTGATCTGCGTGCAACGGATTATAATTCTGACCCCAAATTTGGGGGCTCTAGCTCTTATAGTCTCTGAGATCTGTTGACTCATACGGACGCACGGATAATACTCTGGTAAACTATGGGTAATGGGTATAAAAAGGAAAACCTAAAAACGAGCATTCATCATAGTTTCCCGGCGGAATTATTTCCCCCTGTTGTTGCCCATTTAGCTATTTATCTGTATAATACGAAATAAATTGAAAAACACCGGCTAGCCAAAATTACCGCCATTTTCCAAGCCAAATTGTCTTATTTTAATTAAGCAATATTGAACATATTCCAAGACTCGAACATCCACCTAATCAAAAGAAAAGGTAAGGATAAACTTCGAAATAAAATGGCTATTCAACAATTTAAACATTCCGCCGCAAAAGTGATCAAAAATACCAAATACCGTTTTGCGCAGCTAATTCGAAATTAGATTAAATGTGTAGTTTTTAAGTGTTATTTGCTTCAAATTTAAAATTAGTGAGTTGAATTAAATCCTAGGTTTATTTATTTAAAAATGTATGTAGAAAATGTCCAAAAGTTTTAAGAAGTAACCCCTTGTAAGTAAATATTCCCATTCCCTAAAATGAACGGTAAGTTTTTAAAAGATGTATAAAAATATAATTTTATTGCGTAGCAAACTTAACAGATTACAAATATATATGATAAACTAAACCAACATACTGGCATTGTTATCGCAAAACTCGTAAATATTATCAACAAACTGCATTTCCTGCGTGTTTTTAGCAACTTGAGGTGTAATTTCTTGTGATGCTTGTGGTACTTTAGCTTTTTCCACCTTCCTTCCATGTCCTTTGCCGGCCTCCGTCTCCGTCTCCTCCAAGGTCAGGCGCTTCAAGTTATTGATCAGTGATATGTCGTGTCGGATTTCGTTTTTCAGTTCGAGCAATTGGTGTTCCGTTTTGATAATATCATCGGCGTAGGCTTCGATATTTTGCTGCAGCTGCCCAACGGATACCTCCATTTGGGGCCCCTTGTACCGCTCGTTTTGCAATCGATATAATCGGCACTTTTCCGATAACTGACGCGTGAGAGCGTACTCCTGTTCATAGCGAACATTCATGTCGGCGTGGAGGGAGGCCAACTTATTGCGAACACTATTGCGCAACGGCTTGTCCTTGCGTCTCCTTATGCAATTATTATTATTATAATTATTATTGTTGCACTCGCTGGGAATGGCCGTCAGGAAGGATTCCACTGATATTTTTGTTGGCTCGTGACGACTGCGACGTCGATGTCGCTGCTTGGACACTCGATTCTCGGCTAGTTTATATAGCTTTGCCTTGGCCGCATTTTCTGGGCCCCTATAGAGCTGGTCTGGCATTATGACCAGCACAAGTTCATTATTGGGGATTGTTGGCTTCTTCTCCTTCAATTTATTGGGCACTTTGGGTGGCGTCTTTGGCGGTTTTGGCATATTCTTTTTGTTTTTCTTAAGATGAAGCAGCTTCTTCAGCCATTTGATCATTGAGAAACTTGAGTGCGGCTCCGAATGGGGCACTAATTGCATGGCCAGGGGATCTCTGAAGTTATCACGATGCTTCAGTGATATGCGAAGCTGGAAATAAAAGGAATAAGTTGAAAAATTAATAGATTAGTTGGAAATTAATTAAATAAATCATTAGAATTAAGATTGTGGGCCCTAACGAGGGGAATAAAAATATAATTTAAATCTGTGATATGCCAGGGAGGGCCAGAAAGAAGCTTCCCTTGAGTTGAACAGAACTCCTTTAAGAGCTAGAGATTCTTGTGAATCAATAACCTAAAGAAAACTTTTAACTATCAGAAGTTACAAACGTTACGTTTAATATAGTTTAAGTTGGAGTATCAATCTTACAATGAATTCCCTCTAATTCTTTCACTCATTTTCATTACTCTTTCGTGACCATTACCTAGATACGATCATTAAATAACAATTAGGAATGTACTGGTATTTGTCCCCAAAAAAGGAAAACATTAATCCCGTTGCTAATGGCCGGGATCATAAAAAATTTACAACATAATTAAGCCGAAACGAAAACATGAACTTTAATACAAAAATCAATATAGGCAAATTGATTTCATTCGGTGCGTCATAAACAAATAAATGGGAAAATACGAAAAGGCAGAGAGCAGCATAAGTCAAATGGAAGTACATACACGCGGGGGTGTGACTCGAAAGAGGAGGAATGGGTTTCGAGAACGACATGAATTTCACATTTCTTGGCTTGCGTGTGGCGCCAGAAAAAAAACGCTTATTATGCAATCACTGTAGACTTTTTTGTTTTTTGTTTTTTTTTGGGCCCTGTTCGTCGCTCTTTCTTTTTTTTCTGCACGCCAGGTGGGATTCCCCTGGTCCCCGATTATTGCCATTACCTCATTGTGTACACGGCTCCAAGCGCGCCAAACGGGCAAAATGGCCATGTTACCATCGTAGCTCCGCTCAACGCCGCCCCAACTTTCCGTTATAATGTAATCGCCGTAGTCACGCGATGCTGCCGCCACTGTATTCCGCTGGCCGCCATCTTGTTTTTCCGCCATACGGAAAGGCAGAAACGAAAAATGAAACGAAAAAGGAAAAAGCGGGGCGAAAAAGAAACAAAAGTAATTGTAAATAAGAAGCATAAATAAATAAAAAGCCAAATTGTGATGTATAGAAGAAGAAAACGAGCAGTCACGACAGGATCGGCTGTAAAAATAAATTATTGACTTACCTTTCGGAATCCTGCCGCAGTAATTCCCTTCGTCGTTGTCCTTCACATTGCTCAGTTCGTCATCAATCAGGGCCTTGATTATGTCATCGCAAGTCGTTTTGTTCGTCACTCCCGAAACGTAACGCGGTTCACCATCGTCCATCCAAATGGGGATTTCCTTGTGGCCCTGTTCCTGCAAAAATAATAAAACGGGGATGTAGGGAGATCATTAGGCACGGTTGCAACACACTTAAGAGCCTCGACTATTTTAAAGGAATTGTTTAATAGTTTCTTTCACCCTCGAATAAAGTTTTAGGTTTACCATCTTAATTTCAATTATATCATTTCTTCTGATCATTGTTCAGCTTTAATTTTAAGATACGGCTGTCAGCTTTAAAATTATTACTTTATGAAAGTTGGTCACACTCAAATGAAGTTATTCAATTGAAAATCAGAAGATTTTATCTTTTATTAGTGATCAAGATTGGCTTATTGTAAATCTGGAAGAATCTCAAATTTTCCTAATGCCCCAAAGTTAATTAATCCTTTTTTTGTTTTCCGAGTGCATACCAATTTCAATAACTTTTTCTTTTTAAAATTCATTCTGCCCTATAATTGAAAGTTTCCAGCGATTTCTTATGCAACCGACGCACATTCAACCCGCATTCGCCTCCGTGTTTTCCCCCATTTTCCGCGGAAAGTACAGTGCACGGGTGGCAGGTTACCTGCGAGTTTTCCTGTTTGTGCATATGACTAACGCCAGGCGCTAGTGCCGGTGCCGGTGCCTCTGCCCACCCAATTAGATGATTTGTTTGATTTCAGCGGAAAAGCCGCCGCAACCGAAATGCAGGGAAAGGACGGCGCTGAGGGTGGCAATTGGTAGGCAAAAGGGGTGCGAGGTTTAGGTGGTGACAGGTGAGGAGGCATGGTGTGAGGTGGCACTTACCACAGTGCTATTAACGCCGTAGAGGGAAACGGAGCGATGGCGACGACTGGCCTGGCCAGCGTTTCCGTTTTCCCTGCCGTGTTTATTTTTGCAAGCTTTGGGTGGTGGCGCTACGAGATTAGGCGCTGGCTCCTCGATTGCAGCCCGCTTATTATTATTATTATTATTATTGTTGGTGTCTTGATTTTGACATCGACGGGTTGGCAGAATGGGGCTCTCGGGTAGATTCAATAGCGATGGACAGCTGTCCAGATTATCATCGATGAATGTCGAGTTCTGCTGTTGCGGCGCCATATTCCTTTTCCGTTGGCTCGGAGGTAAAAACCTCTCTCGCTAATTGGCAACTGCAACGAAAAGAGAAAAAATAGTTAAGCATATATATATAGTGAACATGCAATATCCTTGTTAGACATTTTGTTGGTTCAGTTGGTTCGTTCCTTCGTTCGTTCGTTCGCCTACGCCTAACGATCAATTTAGATTTTCTGCCCGCGATTAAATAAATTATGCAGGACCTCCTGCCATATGTACACGTACTATTTTCACATATACATGGTACTCGCATATAGTATAAGGTTGCACCTCGCATATCCCGCAGACACGACGACGCTGTTACCCCATCTAGATTCCTAGAAAATTGCCTACGAACGTCAGTCGGCGCCGGTCTGCCATTATTCAGGAACATTGCCGGCGTTTAGCCTGTCGCACTATCCTCCCCTTCGGAAGAGGCCTACTATTCCGCTCCATCGCGTTCATTTTCGATCCCCAAGCCCCCCTCCGAACGGCCTGTTCACATAATTTGTTGTTCGGGGGGCGTTGTCCGGACCCTGCAGTTTGTATGCAAATTCTGTTTTACAGCCGAAAAACATTTTCCTTTCTGGTTCAGTTTTATTTTCCATTGCAATTCGTGGCCCGACTGACTTATGAATTAATGCTAATTTATGCCGCCGGAAAATGCAGCGGAGGAGCTTAAATTATATAGATTGCTTGGAGGAAAGTGCAGAAATATTTTAGGCAGCAAATTACTGAGAATAGAGGTCGGATCTATGCATGGGTTTCTATTTTAGAGACGGGAAAATATTTTTAAAAATTTCTAAGCTAATATTAAACTGGTTACAAACCTTAAACAGAAAAAAACTTTTTTAATTTCCTACAAAAATATCTATATTTCTCCTTTTTATTTTTCTGGAAAATATTTATGAAATATTAAGAGTTAACCCAGAAATGTCTCAGGCTTTTCAAGATTTTAATTAATTACATTTCCAAGGACATTTGCCTACCATGTCGGATAGTTTTCATAACTGTTTTCTTTTGGTTTTTTTTTAATTCCGAAAAAGCGATTTCTATTTCCTAAGAAAATATTTATTAACTCAGATCTTAGAGGCAGGAAAATAATAAGTTGTTCATCCTCTCCTCTGCAACCATAATTTGTAAAGACTTTAATTTAGATCAATAAATTCCCCTAACTACAATTAATGTGTTTTTGGTTTTATATTGGACTTTTTTAATTCTAAGTGACTGAAATCCAATTAAAATAATTCTGTTGATTGCTTACAAAAAAGTATAGTTCGTTAGATCCCTTGAGACCCTCAATTGCAGGTCTAACCTTAGCTGCAAGTGCAATTGAAATGGAATCCAGAGAAATGTTCAGAATTCCCTCATCAAATATTTAGTTGCTCTCTGGACAGGTGCCTGAGCTATGGGCCACGCCTCCCAGAGTTGGTCTATTAGAGAAATGAGTTGTGAGTAGGGCAATTTGCAGAAGGATTTCCATCGGTCACCAGCACTAAGTCACTCACTCCTGTCGGCGAATATCCTTGAGTGTGTGCCCTGTCCTGCCTTTGATTACGCTGGACACCTGGACATGCCAACGTTCATTTAAAAATGTAATTTCCAATCAAGATAAGTTCAAATGTAAATTTACTTCGCCGAGGTCAATTACTGGGCTCAGACCCCCCACCCACCCGCACTGCACTTAATTGTTCGAAGGGGGGTGTGGGCGGACGCCCTTATTACACATTTATGGGACTGGAGGTTAGCCAAGCTTATGGAATATTACATTTGACCCCAAAGGTTCAATGTCTCGCGCGTTTGGCCAGCGATTGGGTTTCACTCTTCGTATATTATATTTTTAACTGTTTCACAATTTTAGCCTAGCCCCAGTTAATAGTTTCTTGTATTTCCGTTGCGTGTTGCCGGGAAATAAATTTTGTTTTGGTACTGCGCATTGGATTGGGTTTTTAAAGTGAAAATAAAGGACTCGCAACGCAAACGTGACGCTAGCGGCGGCTCAGTGGGGTCGGTAATGGGGGGCGTATGAGTAATATTGCGATGGCTGTGATTTCATAAGGAGGCAGTTGTTGAAGTTGAAAATGCTTTAATAACGTCTTTTTGGGAAGGAAGTTCAGTGGCATAATTTTAGTTGTAAATTTAAACTTGAATTTAAAGCTTGGGAGTATTTAATTTAATAATAATTACGGTATAGTTTTTATTAATTATACGCATTTTCGCTTGAATCTAATTGTTAAGTTAATACATTTTGAAAGGCATATTATTATATTGCCAACTATTTGTTCTTTTATTATAATTGGAATATTTAAAGGTTATTCGAAAATAAGTATTGTTCAAAGCATTTAAATGTATACAAGAAATTTCAAGGATTTATTGGTCTTACTTTACTATTTTATATTTATATTCTTTCTTAAAAAAAACAAACTACCCAAAAATTATTTTAGCCCAATTTTAATTTTCCTTAATTTCCCACCAGCCTTTTATTCAGTGTTTCTATAAAATTTTGTTTAAACGATGATTAAAGCCCTTGCTTGAATTTTGGCACCCGCAGAACCACAGAATATTGAAGTCAACTGTGAATTCTCCCAGTGCCAAGACTCAAAGATGGCCTAGCCAGGGACCTTGGAGTCCGAGAGCACACAAATCGGTGCATAAGATCGCTTACCTTGGTTCTCGCTTTTCTTGTCTCCAAATTCTGCTGCAATATTTCACTTTTTGTGGAGGATCCTTTCAGTTTGGCTCTTCAGTTTTTGGCAATTGGGATCTGGCGATAGTTTTTTTGCTTCACTGGCACTGCTGCTTCACACATGCTGCAGCCGCAAGGACATGCTAATCCTTTGAGCTTTGACACTTGACTGAAGTTCAAATTTGAATTTGCGGCTATGTAAGGTGAGCTGGGCAGCGACGCTCACGTCGACGCCGTCGCTGGCTGCGCTGCTCCGCCGCCTACCGGCCGGATAATATAGGAGAGAGTATATAAAAATTTGTCTAGATCTAGACAGGTGCTCGTGCTGCCGTCCCTGTCGCGCTGGCACTCTAGATTCGAAAGCCTGGCACTAGCCGCTAGCTAGCAACTAGCATTCAAATTCGCCGCACGGCACAGGTCCTGCGAGGCTCGGGTTCGACGACGACGGGTTGCCAGGAACAACGTAGCACAACAAATAACTGAACGGCGTATCCTTGGCGACGGCATGTGACTAACTAAAATTTTATTTGCTGCCACACAAAACTTTAAAGCAGAAAAAACGAGCTCTCCTCGAGCTCGAGCTCGAGGAAACGCACACACAGCGCCGCACCTGGCGCTGTGCGACAGAGAGGGAGCACCGCCGCCCGCGAAAGAGAGCGTCCGAGGGTAGGTTCCCCTTGGTGTTCCTGTCCAGTGCCAGTCCCTGTCCCAGTCCTGCCCCTGCTGTCGTCATCAGGCCTGAACGGCTGCCACCGTCTTTGGCCAACCACCAGCCACCACCGAAATCGAGTGGAATAAAATATAAACGCGGCGCAGCAGAGTGTTCCTACCAATTTCCACCTAGCCCTAGCCTTCTAGACCTTCTCTCTCGCATGGCGAGAACCACTACCACAGCCGCGACCACTCCCTCCTCCGCTCTTTGTTGCAGTTTCAGCTATTCCGTAAACGAACTATAGCGTGTGCTACCCGCCAGCAACACCAGCACCAACACATAACAGAACAGGAGCAGCACCATCAGGAGTCACCGGCAACACCAGCCCAGCAATGCACTGTGGAAAAAGAATATTGTTCTTTCATGATCGGACTATAAACCTTAGAAAGTGCCCCGCTAAAAGGCTTCAGCTGAAAACCTCCTTATCTGAGGTGGTTCCTTTAGATCTTTTGTCAAGTATCAACTATTTCAAGTATTTTAAGTTTCAAAAGATAACATTTATATTTTTTATTTTAATGTAAACTTTATATGTTTTTCTGCTTTTTTATTTTTAACAAAAATATGGCAAATCCTAATCAGTATCAGCAGACAAGTTGATCTAAACAATTATCTGTTTGCATGGTAACAGTTTTTAAGCTTAACCTTTATTTCTAAAGCTATCACAGAAGAGTTTCAGGAACATTTCCATAACTTCGATGTTCTTAAAAATAATAAATAGCTGTACTAGCTACTGTAAGTTAATTCTTTCTATTAAATGTAAGCTATATACTTCGAATCTCTTAGAAGTCGGACACAAGCCTATATTTTGCACTAGGTGAGATTACACTAGTTTACAAATTTATATATTTTTTTTTATATAATCGATAATTATCGAGACGACATGATAAGATAGTACTCTTTAAATAATAAAAGGGATCCGTAGGCTACCGAAAATATACAATAAGTCATAAAATCCTAAATTACCTCTATGGTGCTTCCCATTTTTCTCAGTGTACCAATGCCATGACGCGCACTTTGCGTTATTTGGTAAAACGAGATTGTTGATAACGTGCCACCAACAACAGAAACAGCCAACTATAAAAAACTCGCGGTACATAAAAAACGAATTTCTGCCTTGTTTTTATCCTTCCTTGTGCCTCTGCTACACTCCTCACCCTAGACGCAGTATATTATGCCACCCCCTCGGTGTTTTTTTTTTTTGCTGTGTATTTTATTGTTAATGGGCAGCATTTGCTTTTCGATTCGATTTTATTTTTTTTCTTTCTCGAATTCTTTCGTTTGTTGTACATTTGTTGCTAACAGACCTTTTTCGGCTAGGATCAAAAATTTCAGGGGAGAAACACTATATGGGGTAAGGATACGATTTCGGGGGGGAGAAAGGCCCAATAATGAAATCTAAGTAATAGTGCTAATGGTTTTAGCATTGTCCCTTTAGTGTGTGAGAAAGTAAAAGGAGTTTCTGTAAGGAATTGGTGACAAATAATGTTTACAATATATGTAGATTTAATTCTGATTGCGGTTTAAGACTTTAAATTTGGTTAAAATACTTGTATATTACAAAATGGTGTTCTTTTGTAGCAGAAGGATTAAATATTCACGTACTACCTTTCATTAAAGAATGTATCATTTCGCGAAATATTATGAATTAATTTCTTGTTAATTAATAATTGAAAAAGAAATTAATTATCTAGATTCTAGAACTAGGATGTAGGCTAGACTTTTAAAACGTAGCAAAATTCCAAACTGACAAGGGACGTCTGCAGCATCGGCGCACATATATCTTGCTTTCACTTTTCCATTATAATTCCCTGATTGTATTCACGCAAAATATTGGCATACATAGGATTCTGATGAGGAAGAGGTTCCTTCCTTCTAAGACAGCTGTATTTCCAAGTCTACTTCTTGACAAAATCTTTTTGTATAAGACCAAAACTCGAACACCAACTTAGCTTACCTCAAAAATGCACAGCACAAATACAGATTGTATCGACTTTGACATTTGAATATATCTGCTTTGCCTTGCCGCCCTATAATTTCCCCGGGACTCATTAGGGATTGGGCAATACAAATATTCAATAATGCTCGAGCTCATTAGGAATCGATTGAATGTAAGCCCGCCTCCTGGACTGAATAGTAGTGGGAAAAAATGCGGCACCACCTCTTGCCGAGCCGATGGCAGGTGCCAACTTATCTGTGTAATATGACAAATTGCCACTCCTTGCAAGTCATTACAACTTTTGCCCGGTAATGCCCGGCAATTGCATTTGAAAGTGTTCCAAGTTTCAACCTACCCAAAAATAAAAAGAGAGAATAAAGAAAACAATTAAAAACACGCAAGTTGTCCATTTCTGAAGGAAAGCGCGTGAAATCCTAACGCGTTTGGGCCAAGAACGGCTACCACGATTATGTAAATGATTGATTTTGGAGGTGGAGTTTCGGGCCAGGCTGTACTTACTAGCCCTTAGACTAGCGAGTAGTGACTAGTGACTAGGGGTTAGTTTAGGGGTGGCTAACTTCCCCGTTGCGGTTCAGCGATTTCACGGTATGGCACCGTCCTCGGAATAAACAAACATAATGCTCGTAATATCCTTATAATGGCACCAGCCACTCTCTCTCTGGGGGGGATTATTATGACGATTACTATTTTGTTTAGTGTGGGAACTACCTCTGTGCCAACCAACGATTGCTGGTGGTTATTAACTCGCATTTGGATGGATTTTCCCTGGCCACATGAAGCGACTAATTGTCACGCCCCCCAGTCGCCTTAGCTCCCTAATTTGGCAAGTCCTTTTATGTCCATTCTCGGCTCCGCATGCAATTGCCCGGCGCCACGTGTCGTCTGGGTTGGGGAGCTGGAGGTTGAATCCTTTGTGGCCAGGATCGCCTCCTGGCAAGGCACCATCGCCACCTCAGCGTTGCATGTGTCGCATATATGGAAATTCCGTAATGACAGGGAAGTACAACTCGGCGGCGGGGCCCCAAGTTCATTGTGGTGCCGAGTTCAGTGCTCAAGCATTGATTGAGTTTTATTGTTGATTGTTGGGCAGAGATTGCAGGTCAGCCGTACAGGGTTAGTTTTCGTTGGGTGAGCTAAACAGGGTGTCGTCACAGAAATTGCCAGGGACTTTAAATAATTCAACAAGAATCCCAAAGAATATTATAGGTTTTAAGATCCTTGAAAGTGTAGTATATATCTTAGAGAATAATTAAATTGATCATTGAAATCAACACAAATTTCAGTTGGAACCCTGACCAAAAGGTATTTAAACCATGTTTTCGCCGAGATAAAACAATTTTTACGACATTTAGTATAAACAATTATTTTTTGATACTTATTATTTATTCTTGTTGAGCTATTATTAATATCGTTCTGGCTAAGCTACAGATAAATCTATAAATTGAATTGAATTATTAAAATTGACAAATACTCGTACAACTTGCAGAATATTTACTAAGATAAGAAAGTATTAATATATATCAGATAATTTATTTAGTTAAGAAAATATAATTTTAATTTATATAAATTAAATATATTTGCTCTTAATAGGAAGTATATTTTTGTATGTAAACATAAAGCAAGGAGTAAAACATTTTATGTACTTTATTTGTAGTAAAAAAGGCAATAACCCCACTCTTTCTTATTCTTCTATTAATTCTGCAGCCTTTAATTTATGACATCCTGGACTATGAGTTCCAAAGGAGTAATTATACTCTATTTAATCTGCCAACATCAGCTGTTTTCCGCCTTTGTCCCATTGTTATGGCCTAACACACATGTCCTCCTCTCCAGACTGACCCTGACATAAATATTTCCTAAGATCAATTCACATGTGTTCGATCCCGCCGCACTTTCCACAAATTGTAACGTATTTTACCCGCCGAGAGAGGCAAATATAATACGTTTGTGTTCAGTCCTAAGGAGGGGCGACTGTTACCTTTTGGGCCACTTACTCGCAACGACTGAAAATAATTACAAGTGGCAAGTGGCAGACGACAATCGGCCAACTGCATCCAGCATGTTGCAGGTAGAACCTGCCCCTGCCTCGGAATAATACCTTTACCTTTACCCAATATCTTTGTCTTTACCGCGTGCCATCATCGCCGGCTGCTGCTGCAGGTGCAGGAGTCAGCGAACCGAGTCCCGATCCCAGTTAAACTCACACTCGTACAGTGGGAAAAATATTTAGATTTGGATTTTCATACAATTAGTATTACAAATTTATTTTAAGTACTATGTTAAAAAAAGTAAAAATAATGAAATGAAATAAAAAAATCGCAATATAATCTTGTAATAAACGTTCATGTCTTGAATCCCTGCAACAGAAAATGCTGATGTCAAATGAAGAATATCATATAGGTTTAAAATACTCAATTAATAAGTTTTGTATCAATTATTTGGTATTTAATATTTAAAGAAAATATATCCTAAAATAGTTTCCCGTGTACCTATACTTCTCTTCTGAGCCAAAAGACAGTTGCCTTTGGCTAGGGGCGGAAGGAAGCTGTTGCGCGGGTCAAAACACTTGTCTTCGTTAGCCGGTTCCGAGTTTGAACCTTTGGCCGAACCTGTTTTCTGGTTTCTTTGGCAATGGAGGGCTTGGAGAGCTGATCAGCATTTAGTTCCTAAAAATACACGGAGAGAAACTCACAAATGTCTATAAAAATAATCATAGTTCTGCAATCATTCCCTGACTTTGACGGCGGAAATGAAATGTCTTTGTGACTTAAAGTAATGGTAGACAGTTTTGCTTCAATGTAAAATAAGTAGGGGAAAAAAGCTAAAGATTTTCATTGTGCTTAGAATCAAAGAATTCTTAAAAAAGTACGAAAAAATACGGCAATTTTGTAGACCCAAAAAAGTTTCTCTTTATATACCTAACAAATACTTTAAGTCCTCTTATGTCATAAATATCCAACTTAAAACCTTAGAACAACTTAATTTTGTTGTAAATTTTGTTATAAATAAACGTACAGAATGAACACATTTTTTATCTTTGTGTATTATCAGTTGTAGCCCAAAGTATTCGGTTGTCATTCACTGGCAGGTTGTTTCTCATGTGCGGTTCTCGATTTTAGGGGTTGTCTCGTCTTAACGGCAACTGCAACTAAGTCTGCGACTCGTGTGCATTGACCTGAAAACTCGCGCCCTTTTTGTTACGATTACTTTGTTCTTTTTTTTGGGTATATAGAAAATATATACAATATATAGCGATACTTACTTATGATCAAGCTGGAGTTCATAAAAATTAAACAACAATATTAAATAGATTATTAAGCTTCCTAAGTGGAAATTTAACTTCAAGCATTCTATCAATGAAATATTATGATTAAGAAATAATTTATATAGAATATGTGTTGAGGGGTTCTTTTTTTAGAAAGAAAGCAATTAAGAAACTTATATATAGTATAGCTTAATTCCGATCTAGCTTTCCAAATTATTATTTTCCCAACCAATAAAAAAGCATGATTATTTCAAATTTATTTAATAATTCTTTTTCGTTTTCTGGTTGAGACGATCTTTATTAATGCGAAGCTGCTTTGTTTATTAGTTTTCCGGGTTGTTGTTCGTTTGTTTTTGTGGCTTTTCATATTTCTTTTTTTCATATATGTATTTTCTGGTTTTATTACTAATTTTCTGAATTGGTTTATGTTCCTGGTGTATTTACATGATGTTCGTTTTGGGAATGCAATGTTAATAAATTGGGTTTTATTATGCTCAAGGATGTGCATTATAAAAAAGTTTGTATTATAAATATTATGTTTGGTAGCTTTGTGGGGATTTTGGATTTTGTAATTGATCTTTAAGAAATCTACTCGTATGTGAAATAAATTGGACAACAGAAATTGCCACAATGGCTTAACTTCTTTGTTTCGGTTTTATATGCTTTAATATATAGTTTTTCGTTTTGTTTTTGTGTTAACAAATCTTTAGCAAACAGTTCAGTTTGACTGGCATAGATTAGCAAATTTTATTTATAAATAAATTAGTTTCAAGTTATTAGATAAAATTATGTAACTTCTAACTTTGTTGTTTTATTATTATTTACATTCTGCTCTTAGAATTTACAAATTATAAAGCTATTCGGTATTGAGAATTTAAAAAGTGTCCTGTGATTTTTGTGTTATCATCCATCAACAGATGCTTTCAATATTAGATTAATCGCTTGCTAATTTCATCAATGCTTTTTGTCAATGGTGAACTTTTATGGCTTCGTTTTAGATCTATTTTCTTTAATTATTTTTTTTAATTGTGTTACTGGTCTTTGGTTTAGCTTCTACTTTGTTTTATCAGCAGTGTAGCTTGTGAGGAGTTAGAAACAATTCCAAACTGAAATCTCTATAGGGCACAAAGGTCGTATTCCTATCCAAAAACAACTTAAGAACAGTGTTTCGCTTGAAACCATTTAATTTAAGCATTCGATAACTCTTTACTCCGAAAGAAGGCACCTTTCCCAAAAAATGTATTTTAAAATGAATCGAATATAGTTTCGTAGGGTTTCCTTCTCTACATAATTTATTTGTACATTCCTTATATTGGCCACATATTCAGCAAATTCTCCTCACATTTTCTCACCCTTCTCAATCGTTTGCAACACAAAAATATTTATTCTTGGACGCGATGATTTTGGATTTTAGTTTTTCTGTGTGTATTTTGTGGTCGATATAAGCAGCTAATTATACAAAAGAATTCAGATTCTATATTCGGCATTGCTTGTTCAAAAGTTTACTCGTCCTTATTTTGGTTTTTGTAAATTGCAAAAAGATTGTCCTTGTCTTTGGTTTTTCTCCTCTTTTCGTTTAGTTGTAGTTTAGTTATATATATTTTTTTTTGGTTTTTTGGTAAACGAGAAACAATTGCGAAGAGCTTGCAAAAAGGCGAAAAGAAAGTTTCCCAAAAAATCTACACTTGTCTAAATTTATAAATTTATATATTTGCAAAAAGCATTTTGTGTATACGCGTATTGTGTTCTATATAGGTAATATTGTTTAAACAATTGGTAACGGTGGCCCTCAATAACCTGCTCTCAATTAATTTCAATAAAATTTTGTATGCAAAGGTTTATTTTTGTTTTGTTTTTGTTACTTTTTGTGTTGTTTATCACAAGGTTTAAATTTGGTTTAGGTTTAAGTTTGTTTGAATTTTAGGTTGTGCTTCTTTAGGTATTATTATTATGTTCTCATTCGTTCTACAGACATTTGCAGAGCGCTTGTACCACATACATTTTATCTAAAATACTTGGGTGTGTTAGTTTTGTGAGTTTATAGTTCGGTTGGCATATGCTTCATAGCTACTTATGAGAGTTTTATAAAGTTTTTCTTGTCATACATTATTTGTTGTAAATATTTTAGTTAGCTTTTAGTTATGTTTCATCTATGAGCTTTGATATGTATTTTAATAAAACTTTTAGGCAATTCCTGCTGCTACTTATAAAGGCTTTGATGGGAAAAATAAAAAGAATCTCTGTGGTCGACCTGGGGTTCCTTTTATGGATAAACTACTATTTTTAATATTATTTTCATCGCATTAAATCCAAATTGTTTCACGTGTTTTCATTTCACCTGAATTTCAGTTAAGGAAAGCATCTTTTGTGGTCTACTTTACGGCGGTTCCATTTCTATGAGTGTCTGTGATGCGAGAAGAAACATTTCTGCTTTATAAATCGAACATTTATTGAAAAAATAAACAGAATTTAACTAAACATTTAAATAAATAGTATATACAATATAGCGTAACATAAAAAACTGTGTGATGATTAACAATTTGTGTGACTTGTTTGTTTACTCTTTGACATATGCGGAGGCACTCCAACTCATTGAATTGAATCGAACAGAATTGGGCTTGGGTTCCATAATATTTGACTAGAGCTTCTTGTAAATATATAACATCTATATATAGGTGTGTATAAACAGGTTTTTATCTTTTCGACTACTCAAATAGGTAAAGCCTTAAAGCTGTTTGGTTTGCGTTTCATAATTATAGGCTAGGTCTTTTTATCTTCTTGGATCGTGTGTTTGTTTTTGTTTTTGGTACTTTCAGCATTTATTTGTTTGCTTAATAAATTGTTAAATATTATATATTACAATTGCTAGACAGTGTTTCTTTGGTTGGTATAATTAACTAATGCATTTTCGAGCATATGCAAAAATTTGCAAATTTAATTTAAAGTTTTTTTTGTTTGTTTCTACTATTTTTAAAAAAGGCAGTCGAAAATGTTTCTTTCGTATGTTTTGCTCATTTGCATAAATTTAACTTTCGTAAATATTAATTATTAACAACTCATTCATTTTCTTTTCTTTTTCCCCGTTAACAACTCAGTTTAAACTAATTTATTCATTTTGACGTTTTATCACTTGTTTTTGTCATGTTGTTGCCATTTAAATAATCGTTAATTAGTAATTAGATGTACTTTGTGTTTCCCTTTGTTACATTAAAATTAGATGACTTTGCAAGGCCCTAGAACGTAGCAAACGAGTGTGTTCTTGACAGTTCGCATGTCTCTCTACAAATTACTTTACGAATAATGCATTCCCTCGGCGTTCGAGTCGGCTTTTCTGGCATTGCAATTTAGCGTGTTCAAGTATCTAAATACGTATGTTTATGCATTATTTTTTGTTAGTGTTTTTTGCTTAGTTTTACGAAAATCCTTTATAGTGTACAAAGAAGAATACCAGGAAAATGGCATAAGCTGTTGGAAATGTAATTCTAGCGATGACATCGATCGTCTTGGCCACTCGAATTGGATGTGGTGGCTCTTTTTTCCGCACTTGGACGAAGCAGGTCTGTAAAAAGGATGAAAAATGTTAATATTGGTTCAAGATTAGTTGGGTATTTGAAAATTAATTTCTCTTTTAGACTAGTGACTCTGGTTCGGTGAATTTTTCCATTATTTTTTAATAAACAAAAATTTACAGAAATAATTTGATCAGTAATGCTCTGAGTCCTAACTCGAGAGTATGCATGGCCAAATTGTACTTTTGTTGGTAAATCTATCCTGTTTTTCGATTTAATAGATTATTTTTAGTCATATGAATTATTAATGCAATATTAAATAAAATGTATCTATTTTTACGGCTTTTTTTCCAGTTCATAAAAACGGAATTTAAATTACATTTAATATTTTTAAATGGCAATGCACTGTAAATAATTTAAATAACATTTAATAGTTTTAAATAGCAAATGCATTGTTAATTGGTTTATTTTGTAAGGCGTACAATTTTGAAGCCCACTTGAGACACAATTTAAATTAATTGCAGGCTCAAAGTAAGTTCTGATCAACAAAGCACCGACTTTTTATAAGATTTATGAGGCCCTGATTGCACACATGCAAACACCCGCAATTAGGCTTAAAGAGAAGTAATTTTCGGTATGTCCTTTGGGCATCCCTGGGGATCCTGTGGCTCCCGTCTCACCTCCGTGGCGCAGCCGTTGTTCGCCGAGTGTGTGCACGGACTGTTGCTACCGCCGCAGGTGGTGCAGGCGACGATCTCGTTGGCGTTGGCGCCGGCGTCGCGTCGCTTCTCGCCCTGGTAGACGGCGGTAAATTTAAAAAACTTATGCGTTAGTTTCGGTTTTCAGCCGGGTGATGGATTGCAAACAAGTTGGCGCGTTTACAAGTCAAATACAATCGGTAAAAAAGGAGTTATTTACACATACATACATACAGACACAAACGCATACGAAAAAAGGAACGGAAAATTGGTTTGGCAGTTTTTGCAGTTTGGTTACATTTTTTGGTTTGGTTTGCATTTGGTTTTTGCAAAAACCCAGCAAAAAGCGTATAATTATATGTAAAAAATATATGAAAAAAGGTAGAAAAATATTTGATTTATTAAAGTTTATTTAATATATATAGGTGGCAAAAATTTAAATTAACCAAAATAACACTACGAAATTTATGTCACAAAAGCGCTCGAAATGCTCTTTGCATTGGTTATTATTTTACAATTGTAACTACAGAAAGAATGAAAAAAACGTAGTAATATTTATTCGTTCAATATACTTACGGGCTTTTTAATGTTATTATTATTAGTTTGCATTCGTATTTATGTCAGTGGCAGCATTTTTGAAAAAGCAAAAAAGAGCAGATTCGCTTTAGTACACGGCAGTCTATTTATATCCAATTTAATTGAATTTATTAAAATTTATTTCAAATTTACTAAATTTCTTTTTGCACGTACAGTACTTTAATCACTTGTTATTTGTTTAAGCTGTAGCAATTTGTATAGAATTTTGTATTTCGATTGACATGAGAATGGCATGAGAATTTTGCTGTGTTTTTATTTTTAAATAGGTTCAACTCAAAATGGTCACAAATGGGATGAGAATTTAGGTTTCAAATTGAAAGTAAAACACTTTAAATGGAACACTAATACGTTTAAATAAATGTTATAGTTTGCTTATAAAACTTGTAATTGTGTTAATTGTAGTATTGGTGTAATGTCGGATGCTTAGTTATTTTTTTATGAACACGAATACTTTCGGTGTGGGAAATGATTTGTCATGAACACATACGGGGTTAGTTTGGGGTTTGTGCATTTCATTGTGTGGATTAAAGCGTGCTCAATACTGGATATATGTAACTAGGCTAAGGTGTTGGGGTTTCAAACACAACAAAGCCCATAGCTTTAAAATAGGCTAATCTATGTACACAGGCTGCTAGATAACTCTCTAAGCACACATTATAAAAATTTAACTCTATATCTTACAAAAAAGTCAGTGTATAAGTATGGAGATTGGTCTTAAAAGCTATATTTTTCCTTTCTTAGCTGGCAATATCTTTGCCTGAATACAGCGCTGTTTAATGAAAATTGTAAGCATAATTAACATCAAAAATTTGTGAACAATATAAATAGTCCAATGGGTCGTAGGTGGCAGGCAGGGAAATTAACTGCGTCCGCTCGCAAGTATGCTACAATTTATTGCAGCTTCGGTGGCACGTACACCCAAGTTGCATCCGAAGCAGGGGAAAATCAAGGGGATTTTCCAGGGATAGTCGTGGGGAGAAGGTCGCCGGGGGTTGGCAGCTGACTTGTCTTTGTTTGCCAGCAGCTGGCGGCCATTTTCCAAGTGCACAAATGCAGCCAAAGGTGGCTGAACAGGGGCGGGAAAGTGCGGCAAGTGCGGAAAATGAGGAAAATGTGGACGACTGGGAGGGGCAAGGGGAGGAGGAAACAGTTACTTAGGTAAGATGTATTATGCGGGTGTGTTTAAGCAGCCAGAGAGCCGGATAACGTGGCTGACCTAAATTAAACATGGGAGCTGTACTCTGCCAGTACTTTGTTTCACGCTAATTTCCTCCTAAAATCAACAAGGTCCTTTCAAAGATATTCAATTCAGCAGTTTGTGCAGAACTTGATTCAATTAAAATGTAGTATAGGTTCTGCCAATCTCTAGGTTATATTGTATACTATTTTTTTCACCAGAAAATATTTTTTGTGTTTGTTATACCCATTGGATTGCTTAATATTTATGTAAGAGTTATAAATCCCATTTATTCTGTAAAGCATTATAGAAAATATTTTCATACAACTGACAATATTTGTTCTATACTATATAAATTTGTACAGTATTTCTTTTAGTTTGAGGCTTTTTTCAATTGAAAAAATGGAGAAAAGGGAGAGCTTTATAAAATTATTACAGATAAATCCAACCCCCAAACAATTATATTTTAAAGAACAAAATCATTCGATACTTTTAGGCACATTTTAGGTGCTTTTGAATTTCACAAAGTTTCACTAGAGATTTTTGAGACAATATAATTAAAAATATTTCAACGTAAAAACGAAAGTAAACAAAAAGACTGCGCTTCCTTGAAGCAAACAATTTTCGGCCGTCGCTTACGTTAAGTGGTCCCAGAGCTGCTTAATTTTATTAACACAATACTGTGAAAAACACTTGAAAAATGTATGACAAGCGAAGATTTATATGCCCAGTGCAATTAGCATTGGAGTGGAAAGGGGCGAGAAAAGTATTTCCTTGTGAATTTTTTCTGCAAACTTTTCCCGTATTTGCATAAGACACCCCCCAAAGGGCGAGAGAGAATGCCGGGCCCAAACATTTTCCGCTGAAAATCCTTGCGCATCCTTTCGAGAACATTTTGGCGGCTATTATGATACATGTACCTTCATTTCGTTTTCGTTTCCGTATTTCGTATTCGTTTTCTTTTCTCCGTTTTTGGCCACATCCTTCGCGGCCATTTGTTTGTGTTTCACTTCGTGTCGTTGGTTTTTCCGGTGCTCTCGGGCTCATTACGGCGTTTTCCACTTTGGGGCACTCATGAATAATTATGTTGTTCTGTTGCGGCGCAGTCATCCCGCTGTCCATGTCGATGTCCTCGTCCACCTCGCAAACTGGCAACCTGGCAGCCTGCCCATCGCCAGGCGCCAATTTAAATGCGTGCACCATTTTTAATTTACATGCTAATGGTGGAGAGCATTTTCCCAGCCACCTTGTTGTCGACGGTTTTCCGTTCTGTAACTCCTTCTGGAGCCGCGCATCCTGGAACGTCCTGGTGTCCTGGTTCTGTCGGAAGTCGTCGTCAGCGTTTCACAATTTCCCATAAAATAGTTTGGCTGGAACACGGTCTTTCATCACGCCCACTTGAGTCGGTTTTATTTGGTTTAAGCGGGTTGCATTCCTATCTTGATGGCGGGCTCCTCCTCCACTCCGATAATTTTGATTTACTCGGGCACATTTCGGAGGGGATGAAGTTGAACGATTTATGCGCTGGCAATTGGCTTGAAGTTCTGACAACGAAAAGTTTGGGGTCTTACACCGACACTGACTTTTTTTAGAAAATCTTCAAGGCTTTTGCTAGGGAGTTGTGATTCATATTTGGCTAAACAAAATTACAAAAACTCTAAACTTTTCTTCAGATATAAAAAAAAAAAAAAAACCCAAAGCCATATTTTTTAAAGAATGATTGGAGTATCAAAAAATATCCTGAAGTCCAAAATAATTCATATTAACTAAATATTGTACTTTAAACAAGCTACTAATAATTAAACGTCGGTGTCTTAAGATATAAATCACTTAGATTGGGGGGCAATTACTTGAAAAAACATCTTCATTGCCTGGATTTGATTTGGCAAGGCAACTAGGGCTGGCTTTTAACTCTAATTGCTTGGCCATTTGTGCCTCCCCCAGCTGGAAATTCCTCATGTCTAATGCAGTTACTCTCAGTTGCTCAGTTGTTAGTCGTTCATTTAAAGTTCGATTGCAAGTTTGAGGCAACCAAGAGAGAAAAAAAGCCAACTTTTAGTGTGCGTGTTTGGGTGCATTTCTTGGGTGTTTGTTGTGGGTGTTTGGCAAATGGCAATCAAAATAACCGCAGGCAATCAAGTTCTGTGAGGCGGGACGAACTTCGGTGATCGCCTTCTGGCCAACTTTTTCCTTGGCTGCTTTTGCTGCTTTTAATGCTTTTTACATTGTTATGGTTAGTTTTTAGTTGAACCGTGCAAACAACAACAAGAGCGAATTATTTGATTTAAACTAACTTCAGGGGTGCCCCCGGACTCGCTGGGGATTTTAAATCAATTAAAATGGTGCCCAAAAGTATGCTATAGGAATAACGGCAAATTTACAGTGAATTTGAATTTCATTGCATGCTTTTGGAGCCCGTTTTTAATAAATTTAAAATCCACTGCAGTTTCCGTGGCACTTTGGTATATTTTTCTTTGGATCTTTGGTTAGTCTCGGGAGCGATTCTGGTGTGTCCGCTACTCACGGTGGTTTCCGCATCCACCGCCTCGTCCATGCCACTGCACTCGCCGTAAACGGAGGCCGGTGAAGTGGAGCGTGAGGATTTCCGCCGCGGCGGCTTACGCGGCATTGCCAGCTGGCGTTCCGTCATTTCCATGTCCTGGACGGCCTTGGGTTCCGCCTCCAAGTCGGCCTCTATCCTCACCACCAGAGCCGGTGTGCTGGTGGCCACCGATCGCCGGAGGGCCGACACGGTCTCAGGTGGCTTCTCCTGCTCCTGCTTCAGCTCGTCCTTGAATTTCACCTTTGTGACGGTGGTGACGGGCTCCTCATAAAGGTGCTCCGTGGCCCTGGGCTGTGGCGAAATTGAGGTAGAGGGACTCCTGGCTGCCTTCCGCTTAATGGAGCGAGCCCGCAGATTTTGGACGGCGGCGCCAATGATGCCGCCGTGCGCCTCCTGCCAACGCATTCCGCCGCCGAAGAACTCCTCCGGGTCGGCAATCCTCGGGGTGCCCGGCGTGGCCACCGAAGAGGAGGCAGCCGGGGTGGTTCCGCCGGAGAGGGGCGTCGCACCGCCCATCATCGACGGCGTGGCCGTGGCGCTTGCCTTTTCAGAGGATTCGGAGGACAAAAGCGGCATGAAATTCGCGTTCGATTAGTTCCTACAGAGCGGGTTGGTTGAATGGGGACTTGGTTGGTTCGTGGTTTTCGGTATTCGACTTTTGGTTTCGATTTGTCTTGTCTTGGTTTCTTTGGAGTGTTTTTTGTGTTTCTTTTTTTATATTTTTGTATCGAACGCGGGGAAGAGAAAGACAATTTTCGGAGAGAGACACACAGGTGGTTTTAGTCAGGATATTCGAAGGCCACACAAGTAATTGGGGTTAATTTATGGGTATTATTTAAAGGATTCAAGCAGTTATCCGTAGAGTGGAGTTAAGTGGACTGAATAACAGTATAATTGGGGGAATTGGGAAAGAGTGATTTTCCCATTAATTATTTATCTCTTTTCGCCAATTGTTTTAAGTGTTCTTCCTTCGAATTGGAAGGTTACCGAAAATATTTAGATTTAAGCTATATATCGAGCTTCAAAAATCCTCAGAGAAACCAATGGTAAAAAAATGTTATATTAAAAAAAAACCTACTAGTTACAGAATATGAAATATTAAATATTATGAAAATACACCAAAGTTCTAAGTACTTCTTAAAATTTTAGTAAATATTTAGGTATTTTAGAAAACTGAAATATATTTGAAATCTTTACTAATTTAAATATATAATTTTTTACCTCTTTCAAATATTTCCCAATTTTCTTAGCAAAATAATTTCCCTCGAACTACACTGCTTGCACTTACTCGTGCACTGCTTGACCACCTAAGTGTGCCGCACCCCTGCTTGCACACTGCTTCACCAAGGACAGGGCGACTCACAACGAACCAACAGAATTATTCTTTTTGTTGCAGACCCGCTGTTCGTTTTTTTGTTTTGTATATAGATTGCATGAGTGTTTTTGTATTTATCGAGTAACATACAGATGCACAAAATGCACTAGAACTATACGCCTAAACAAAAAGCTTTCAAGCATTACACAGACAACACAAAATAACGAAGAAAAAACATGAATGCTTCAGCTACAACTGGTTAGTACCATAAATAATAGTGGCCAACATTTCCGGCACGGTTTTTTATATTTTTTGTATTCTTTTTTTTTGAGTAAACCAAAGATATATTATAAATTTTAGTTGTAGTTGAGGGGGCGTGTCGGAAAAATCAATAAAGAACTTAATTTAATGTATTTTTTCCATTGCATAATTAATTTACTGAAAATTATAAAATGTAAATCAGGGCCAAAGAACCAAATTGATTTATAGCTTTTCCGATATCATTTTTTTTTTTTTGCTTTTATGTAAGAGAAATAATATTTGCCATATTATTTGGTAATAGTTTTTTCTCGCTTTTTTGTTACAATTTTCTCTCGTAACATTTTTCCCAATTGTAAGTGACCTTAAAGTGTGTTTTATTGATATATATATATATTTTTTATTTTTCATCATGACGTTTTTATATGTTGTGCTTGTTGTTGTCGTTTCTGCGGTTAGTTGTTGTTGTAGTCATTAGTGTGGAAATAGATTCTTCAAAAACAATTATGCCGCGCATATCAATTATGCATAGATTTAGCTGTCAGGTGTTTAAGTACATTACAAGATTGTTTATGGTTGTTGGATACAAAAGTAAGAAACGAATAATCGAAAATAAATAATGGAAATAATTATTGCATTAAAGATGGAATTATATACATTGAAAGCGAGTGCGAATCTACTAGGTAATTATTTAAATTTGAATTATATTTATTGGTATTTTCATTGGTTTTCCGTTTGGCTCGAAAATCAAATTAAACAATGTTTCGGGAAACACAAAAACCAAAATCGAAACAAAACTTTTTCAATGCATTTCATCAAAGCGAAATTCGCATGCCATTTTTTGTTCTTAGGTTTACTTTTCGCTGTTTTTTTTTTGTTTTTCGGAAAGGACTTTCGGGCGGGGGAATAAGGACTCGAGGGGGTGTTCCAGTTTGTGTTTTAGTTGGTTTTTAAGTGTGTGTGTTTTAAGTTGGGGATTTTGCTGCTGTTTGCTGCTAAATGGTTTTGTTAGAGTATTTTTTGTTGGTTCTTAAAGGGCGGGCTGGGGGCAGGGTGGGTGGTGCATGAGTTGTGGTTGATAGCTTACCAAAGGACTTGCAAGAATTACTCCGATCCTGCTTAGTACTGCTGGAAGACGCTGCAAAAATGTACACAAAACAATGTTCATACTCAAAACACACTTTAAGTTTGGTTGGTTGTCATTTCGGTTTTGGGTTTAGTTTCGGTTTCATTTTTTCTTTATCGGCTTGTTATTGTTTAAGCTCAGTGCTCAGTTCTCATTGCTCACTTAGCTGCTAATTTTTGAGAGTAAATTAAATTTAGCTGGTGGTTATTCGAATATTCGCATATATCACTAAAATTGGGAACAATGTTCGATTTTTTTCAGTTTCGCTTACGCCTCTCGACTCTTTGCGATAAGAGGCTTTTCTTGGAGGAACATAAAAAAAGCGTTGTGATGCAAGGGACTTGGAAATGGAATTGATTTAAGTGGCATTTTCATATATATACGTTATTCATGGTGATGGTTCGGGTTTAATTTTCCTTTTAGTTAGAGATAACATGCCACTTAAACGGAGTTCCACACAAAATGTAAATCACATCAAACAAAAATGCTTAACGTGCATGATTTAAACGTTTTGTTCTTAATTCGAAAAGTGCCTACGTCAAAACAAAATGCATATTTCATAGGTTTTAGTTTGTAAAATCAATTTTAGTTTTTGTTGCTTCGTTTTCGTTTTCGGTTGGAAATAATGAAAACATAAATATACATACCTACCTACGGGCATGTAAAACGCTTCAATTGAGTTTGTTATTATTATTATTCATTTTAGGCTTTGGATTCTTGTTAAAATATATTTGCAAACTAATTGGAGATGAATAAAACGCATTGTTTTCCTTACGAACAATTGTATTATACAACATTTAGAAAATAATTAAAACATAACTGAAAACGGATGGTTTTATCACAGGAGGACGAGGGTTTTTCTTTTTATCTCAAAGAAAATGCCAATCCTTGGGGTAAATATAATAAAAATGCAAACAAATAAAACAACTGAGCATCAGCACAATTAATACACATACATTGACAGTATCTTTCATAAAGGATTGAAACAAAAAAAAAAAAAAAAAAAAGTGTGAACAAAATTCAAAAAGGGATAATCGTTTGGTTTAAATCATTTTGTTATTCGTTTTCTTGCTGTATTATATAATAAAGGACACACAAATTTACGTTTATTATATAGTTTGAAAAAGTTGTTGTACAAAATGCTAAGTTCGGGATAATTGGAGATCAACACAAAGTGAGTTTTTATAGCGAGCATTTCGTTGTTGATAATGTTGTTGACATGGTTATGGATCTAGTAACTAAAGACCGTTAAAAAAGACTGGACAGTACACGGATAGGTGATCAATAGTCGGGTAATACGTATAGAAGAGAAGAGGGATAGACAGGTAGATAGAGAGAGAGAGAAAGGGGACGCAACACAATGGCAGTAATCGAATTGTTTTTGACTGAGTTTTCATATATATATAGGTATTTATTTTACGGCTGTACGAGTATGACGTGGGCACAGGTGTTTCTGGCTTCTTGAGAAAAAACAGGAAGAACAAATAACTTGAATAACTTATACAAGTAGTACGAATGTTGGTTGGAGTGTTCGCTGTGTGTTCTTTTTTATTATATTTTCTTTTAGCTTTTCTCGCTTTTGTACGCTCATGTAAAATTCATATTTAATTGCTTTCAAAATGCAGACGAGATTAGCTCTTTGTTTTTTTTTTTTTTTTGGGGTCGGGGCTGCCTGGTGTGAATTGAATTATTATTTAATTTACCTGTGTTACGGGATTCTCGCCCGGCCGATAGACGACGTTGTGCAGCGGTCGCTTTCGCCCCACGTAATTGACGCAGACAAACTCCAGCAAGGAGGCGTAGATGAAGCACATGCAGACCCCGTCCCACACGTTCATCGCCGTCAGATTGGAGACCACGGGCAGGGTGCTCCGGAAACCGTTCGAGGTAGTGAAGAAATTCAGCATGGTTGTCACGCCTTCGGTTCATTGTTGTCCGTTGTTGAAGTTGTTGATTGTTCGTTGTTGATTGCGCATTGTGGATTGTAGAGAAACTTGCATTAGCCATTTGACACGTAATTAGAGAAACATTGCACATACATTGGGGGTCGTGAAGGGGGCTCAAAGGGGGAAGTATGTTCGGAGGCGTTTAGTTGAGTTGTTTAATTAGTTTCGGCAATATGTACAAAAGTTTTTAATTTGAGTTTTATCGTCCAGGACTCGGGCAGGAGTCGTTATGACTTAATGTGTTCGTTTTATTTGATTTTTGTTTTTGTTTTGCTTTAGCGGTTCGGTAACTGTGCACAAGCCAAAGAAAAGTTAACAATACTACAAAGTTGATGACTGGAAATATTAGACTAGAGTTTAAGTTCAAGAAAATCCTTTAAGCTCTAGGCGTTCAAGTTATTCTATTTCAGATTTATTGTTCCGGGGCTTCACTTAAATGATGTGTAAAAGATATAAGGGAAACTCCAGATTATTTCTCGTTATAAAGCTATTATGGCTTAAATAAATTAAGCAAAAGATTAAGATCTTCTAATTATTTATAATTTTATTATTTATAATCATAGTTGCTGCCTTATTATTTATGATTTGCACAAATGACCATTCCTTTGTAATTTATTTATTTACATAATTATAATTTTCACAAAACATCTTTTAAGCATAAATTTAAATGACTGATTAATAACCATTACACTTTAATCGAATCAAAATGAAGGTAAAGTGGATGGATTACCATGGTGCTGCGCTACCAATTACAACGTTTTTCGCTTCATTAATCAAATTTTTTCTACCCTTGTTGAAGGTAATACTTGGCATTTAATATTAATTATTCCAGTGCTGATTGTTTGACATAAAAGTGAAAGTGGCCAGCGACATTATCAATCTTATGTTAGTTGCCTAATTAGTTTCGACATCGCTTCGCTAACGGAATTTAACTGGTTTGGCATCCTGCAGCAAGGAGCTCTTGCCGGATTCGCCTCGCTGCATCCACGAAACCTCATCGATTTTCAATTTGCCAGCGTTTCGGTATCCGCCCTTTTTACCCTCTTACCCCCCCTAAAAAAAAAACAGGAAAATTGTGATAAAATAGGGAAATCTTGACGCTGCACTCAACTGCAAATGGTCGGAGGAAAGCTGCTCGAGAAAGTCACAAATGAGGCAGGAAGATGCTGCGATCCCCTTGCAAGGAGCTGCTGATGTAAAATGCATGCAATGTCAGCACTTTGACTAACAAAACGGCATCGCTTGCCTTCAGCCATTTGCCATTTCGCCGCTTTTTTCGACTATTTATTTATTTAGTTTCCTTTTGTCATTGAAATGTCGTTTGATTGTGTTTGCTCTGGGCAGACAATGGCAGCCAGAAATTGAATTATCCTTGCTTTCTCCTCTTTTCGTTCGATTTCTGCATATACATAAGAAAAGCATTTGCTGTCATTGTATCTTGTTCCTTTACATGAAGTCTATCAAAATAATTGACAGTATTTAAAATGTCCTTGAGATTTAGAAAGTGTTTAAAGTTTTGAAAAGTGTTCTTTAAAATATTCAAAGTTGCTTAGCACTTTTAAAAGTATGTAATAGAATTCAACTCACTCTGAAAAGAGGTTGAAATTGGGCTTTACAAAAATAATTTTTCACGGCTCACTTTAAGACAATATCACTTTACTATAAACTTCTTAAGCATCGCTTTAAATATAAACTAAAATTTTTCTTTTTAAAAATATGTTGTGTCCCTGAGCAATAACTTTATTGCAGTTTAAAGCCAAGTCCAAGCTCTAAGCTCTTCTTATCCCCATCTGCTGGTTTTACATCTCTGGCTCTACTTTGTAGTTTTTGCATTACACGCACTGGATAACCAGTAGAGCTTTCTGTGCTATTTGCCTAGACCATGCAGCCCATATGGCTTATGCATAAATCATCATGTATGATGTGACCACCACTCCACGTCATCATCATCAGCATGGTCCTTCCCATCCGTGTCCTCGTCGTCGTCGTCGCAGGGATGCGGAGCCCAGGAAAATACCAGGAAACGGCCATGTCCGTGTCTCGTGTCCAGGAGCAATAGCAGCTGCCAACGACGTATGAGTCGGATGATGTTTCGGTTGACATTCCCTTTGCGTTGCTATCGTGCCATTTATTTCGGTTTCCTTTCTCACTTTTAGGCAGTGATAGCGAATAATAATTGCATTAGCCTGGCTCCAGTTGACAAAAACAGCTGAGGTCACGATAATAGAGCTGGGTTATCTTAAGTTAAATTACTTAGAATTAAACTTACATTAAAAATGTAAAAATGTCGAATAACGTATGTTCATATATTATAGGTTTTTAGCAGCAACTATGTAAATCTTTTTTCTTATTTTAAATAAAATTAGAAGATTTTTATTTAAAACCAAAATTAAATACTGTACTTTGTTTATATTCCTAATTTATATATTTGGCCTTAACAGAAGGGGAACTACTGCTTACGGCCTCAACTGAATAATGATCTTTATGGCTAATTGAAAATATATTTCAAAAACCTCTCCACACTATTATATTGATTAGAGGTGTAAGAAAATAGTGCATGTCTGTGCTTTGACATTTTCTGTGACTTAGTCTTTCCCTCTTACAAAGTGCAAAAACAGTAGAATTTTGTTTATTGTTTTGTATAATTTATATTTGTTCGCTACCTATTTTTTTAAATTTTATTTTTAATACAGTATTTATTTTCCAGTTTCTTTATTTATAATATATTAACTTATGGAATTTAAGTTACTAAATATACTTTACTTAATTTCTATAAACTATTTAATTTTTGATTTATATAGATTTAATTTTGTCATTTGATTTCATTTCAAAATGGTAAATTATAAATTACTAAAACTTTCGAGTAGCCGCTTTAGCATTATGTATGTACTATATGTGAAATGCTTTAGTTGATTTTTCGTATACGGTTTTACCAAAGCTTCTCAACGAAAACAAAGCTCAAAAGTTGCCTAGTTTAGGTTAAAAATGTCATGCAATGCATAAGGTCTCAAGGAATTTGGGCGTTTATCAAATACAAGTGCAGGATGTTAGAAAATACAAAATGAGAAAATAACTTTTGAAAGAAAATCAGTCACAGTAGTGGATTGAAATGAAAAAGGAATCCATTTAAATCGAGCGGCTAGCTAAAGTTGAACTTTTAATGGGTTAAATGGTCCTAAGCTTCTCTAGACTATATGGAAACTCTTCTATGTTTAGTTTTCTTGGCCAATTGTGTCTCGTGGTTGCGTTTCAATTTTGACTATAACTTACTAGAACTGCGCTTTACACAAGTCTACATTTCGTTAACGACTAAATTGTGATTTGGATTGTTTTTCATTGATTTGGAGTTGGAAGACTAAGATTTAGTTTATTTTTTTTCAGTTGCTTCAGTGAGAACGTTGGGGTTCTCTGGTTGTTTTTGGTTTTTGGTTTTATTTTGCTACGTACCGATCATAACCCGGGCTGGGACTGCATTCCATTCCAGCCAAAATGTGATAAACGACGAGGTGACCAATATAATGCCAGGTATGAAAACGGTTGTAAAATAATACGCACGATCACGGGTAAATGTCAACTCGACCTGTAGGCAACTGTAATTACCTTAAGAAACAAGGCCGGAATTATGCAAATTCGGCCAGAGGTTAACACACAACACACAGAGACAGACAGATAAAGAAAGTAATAGATATAGAGGACAGTGCTGCCAATTTGTCCGTTTACCAGGAAGATCTAACTATTCGTATATAAGAACTCAGAGGGTAAAGATATGGGAATTTCCTATGAGAAAATGTCTTTATTTAGACTATAACATTAATTTTTACATATTTAGAACATAATAAATATTTAGAGCATTTTCAAAGATTGGCATATCTTTGCTGTATTATTTGACGTAAATTGATATGAAGTAAGATGTTTTCATTTGTTATATGAATTAATGGCATATCTTTGCTGTATTATTTGACGTAAATTGATATGAAGTAAGATGTTTTCATTTGTTATATGAATTCACTTATAAAAATTATAAATTAAGGAAAATCACATAAATTTCTTCAGATATATATAAAAAGCCAATAAATATTATGTGTGGGAGATGCAAACATTTTCCAAATTAAAAACATTATTCTGTTGTTTATTGATAAAAATGTAGTATAAGATGTTATTATAAGTAATTCGTATCGTCAAAAATGTTTCCTTATTTATTTTATCTGGATTCTAAAATAGGGTTTTGGCAGCACTGATGTGATAAGAGGACGCAGCACAGAATCCTAATAGATAGTATTTATTTAAATTTTTTTTATATGTCCTAGCCTAGCCTAGACTATATCCCGCTTATGGCTTTTGATTGGCTCAATTATACTCTGGATAACTTAAGAAAATTATTTATATATGCAAACTTGAATAACTAAAATAGTGGTTTCAAAGTTTTGGGCTTTGCTTTCAATTCGGGTGGGATTGGTGGCTCTCATACTAGGAACAGAATCCATGCAGCAAACCTGAGATGAAAGAACTTAAATGCTAGGATCTTTTTTGGTGTGGCATACTTTGGGTGGGCACTGTACTATTTATTAATTGTTTCATTGCTACTACTTTTAGGCCGCATTAAAATGAAGTGGAGAAGTGACAATCAGAAATCATAAAGTTGTACAAATTACATTACAGAAGGGCAATCGAAAAAGGCAAATGCTACGAAAGGCGGAATGTAAATCAATTCTCAATGGCGTATTAAATTGATTTTTGATTCGGTTAATTTTTTAAAAGTACGTATTTTTATTAAGAGTATATTTTTTGTTTGGTTTTGGTTTAGTGTGAGAGATATAAAGGGCAAAAATTGGTTATGTTTGTTTTGTTGGTTGATTTGACTGATTGATTGGTAGGTTGGATGGTATTTATTGGTATTGTTACCTATCATCGATCTAGCTGGCACGGCATTCCATTCTAGCCAGAAAGTTATAAAGGACGACGTCACCAATATAATGCCGGGTATAAAAACGGTGGTGAAATAGAATGCACGATCTCTGGTAAAGATTAAATCGACCCTAAGACAGCTGTAGTTCCCTAGGGGGCATTATTTGTTTGTATTGTTTTGGATATTTTTTGTTGGTTGTTTGTAGCGTTTTTTTTTATATAAGAAAAAGGGGGAAGTGGGAAGGTAGACAAAGATTAGACCATTAGATAGGCATTGAATACGGTTTTTTATTTATTTGGTTTTTCTGTAAATTCTTTGCTAATATGTAAAAGCTGCAAAAGTAAGTCTAGCCGAGGTCTGAGACTAAGGAATACAGAAATCAAGACAAAATTAAGTTTAAAAGCCAAGCCAAAGAATAGAGTCCGCTCGCAAGGAACCTAAATAAATCAATAGCTCGAATAGGCCATTTTTTATGTGGATTTATAAAAAAAATACCATTTTACCAGAAAACACTACGGTTACTAAGGAGCTTAAAATGTTCCCTGTTGCAATTTCTTTTGGCTAATACAAAGTATAAGCAAATGAAGTGATTCGCATGGCGATCCCAATGACTTACCTCTCCAGCTGTTCTGATCACAGGCCGTTGTTTGATTCTTGATCAAGTATGCATTCAGTGTGGTCAGCGAAGGACTCTTCCGCAAAGTGTCCTCGTCGTTTTTCCACACGTATTTGATTTGTGCCTCCTCGTAGGAAACTGTACGGAAACAAGAAAGATTTTAAAAAATTGCTCTCAATTAGATTACGTTTCGTAACCCTGAAAAATCCCATCATACCCAGGCACACACTCACTCTCAATCATCTCATTAATTAATTACATTAACGTAAATAGACAGGAATACCCCGAATACATATTGTCTCAGGCCCTCAGCCCCGGCAAATTAAATTATATTTAACAAACAAGCCAAGACAAGCTGGCAAAAGGCAAAACACTTCGATGGATGTGCCCCCATCATAGATGAAAATCTCGCCAGGAACCGACATCATCATCCTCTCAAAGTAATTTACGATGTTGCTCACGTTCTTAGCCGTTGTTTCCAGGAGGGTTGGAAACCGGAAACAACTTTCGAAAACAATGTAAAGGCAATGACTCTTGCAAGTCGAAGTTTGAATGTCCTTTACCTGCTGGGAAAATCTGAGAACTTTAAAATAAAATGTTTGTGCGTAAGTTTGTATGAGTAACAGCACATTTTGTTAGCTTGAAAGTTTCCTATAACACTAGAGGTTAACGCGTGCTTAAATGTTTTTTTATTTTTTTTTTATAATATTAGATATGTTTTAAAATTAATTTTAGATATAGTACGTACAAATTACCATGCCCCCTGAAAGGGTATACAAGACCCACCAACACGCCTAGCCCTGTGTGTGGCTGGCTCTGTGTGGCAGGCAGTCAGCCTTGTTAGTCACTTTGTCAGCTTTTGTCGTTTACCCCTCTGTTGGCACTGCCACGCCCCTTTAGGCCCCATCCGCCCCTCCATTGTTGCACAACCCCAGACAGACATCACACACCGAGCCGAATGCAGATGGAGGCAAAGATTTCCCTTGAGTGGCAGTCAACACGCTCGCCTGCCCATCTTTTTATCATCACAGAGCATCAACATCTTGAGGTTCATTTTCAACACTCCGGAATTGTCGTATTATTTATACATTTCCTCCTACTGGCCCGCTCTGTTATGTCATTATTAAGGGATTTTCAAGGCACCAGCAGCGTTCATTTATTTTTCAATTAATCAATTTTATTTCTCGACACTCTTGGGTTTTTCCAAGAAATTGAAATTGGTATTTGAAAATGTCTAAATAATTATAATTAAATAATGAAAGGAGTGAGTAATTTAGGGGTTTTATGACGAAGATCCCTTGAAGGTTGTCCTGGTTTAATTTTTCCCTTAAAAGGAACATAATTTCATTGTTTCATGTTTCATTTCATTTCATTTCATGTTTTTCTTATATATTTGGAGGTTAAGGTGGCTCCCTCTTCATTCTTAGCTTCTTGTAAATCCATTGCACTTTTCAATTTAAGGTTTTAAGAAATACTTACTGCTCTCCATGGAGAAGGAACACTTTGGATCATCGAATGGAAATATATGCAGACTTCCCTGGCAGGATAAAATCAGGTGACGTCTAAAAAGAGAAAGCATTGCAAACGATTGTATATAAATTAAATTTGAAAAAATTAAATGAATCAGAATTTTGTCATATTTTAAATAGGGATAGGGAAAAACTTTCGCATCTAATTTGAATTAGTGTAATGAAATGTCCTCTAACGTCCTTAAAGTTTCCGCTAAAGTCTCCCTGCCAGAAAAGCCAAAATTAATCTTCTAAGATATTAGGTGCCAGTAAAACTGCAATCTAGAAATACTTTACATTAAGTAAGGTTCTCTTTTTATGCCAGCTCTTAATTATTCGGAAACTTTTCTGTGATTCCCGTTTTGATGTGCATCTATCGGAAAATATATCTTGACCTTATAATTCGTGGGACTTGGTCCTCGGGCAATTTAATGCTTGTCTTTGGCACTTAATATCTCGCTTTGTTCACCAGCATCAATTCATAATAATTTTGCAGCCCGTGACGCTGTCGCTTTTCCAGCAGCTTTTCCGCTCTCCGGCATTTCCCCAAGTTTGGCTGTGCAAACAGCAGAATGGAAATGCAGGACGAGAAAAGCTGGCAAAGTAAATGGCAACTGCAACTTATTTTAATTGCTGGACGACACTTTTGCGCTATGCAGTCAATTGGAAAAGTTCTGTTGAATTAAAAATGTAGACAAGTTGTGAGTTGTGAGCTGTGTGGGGAAAAGGGGAAAGGAAGACAAACATGAGCATCCAACAAATGCCGGCCATATTGTGAAAAGTTCTTCTCCGCTTTTCTTTTCTCTCAGCAAACAGTGCACGAGCCTGAATTTTTCACCTGGCCAGGAGTTGGCCTATATGTACGATATGTACCTTGTACCTGGCCAAATATTTACATAGCTACTTTTTTTTTACTCAGTTTACTCATATTCCTCTATTTCTTGTGCTATTTTTCATTACTGCCTCGTATGTTTGCCGGCTAGCTTACATACATATTTCGTGGGCCCTTTCCCTAGCCTTACTTTTTCGACTTTTCCACTAGCCTCCGTGGAAATAAAAAGCGGGGAAAATTGAGCAAAAGAAGCAACAGCAGAAAAAATGTGCTGGGAGAATAAAAAAATATTGCCGCTTCGCCTGTCATCTTGCTCTCCCTAATGAATATGAACTTTGAGCGAAAAATTTGCATTTTCTGGCGCCATTAAAGCCGCTTAGCCCGGCCTCGTCTCCGGTTTTTGTATAAAAAATTCATTCATATTCAAATCGGGGCAACAGAACAGAATACAGAAAGCAGAGGGCAGGGCAGATAGGGCACACACCTCATTGCGTACGTAATGGTCCCGTTCCGAAATATTCTTAAAGCGAAATGCATTGGTATGATGGGATCCTTGAAATCGCCATGCATAATAAAATACGTATCCGGCGTCCAGATGCTATCATGATGATGCAGGGCGTTCAAGAAGTCGTAATGAGACTTATTGCCATACTGCAGTCGCGGGTCGTTCCACTGCTGATTCAACAGGAACTCCACCTCGTATTTCTGCAAAGTGAACGTATCGAAACTTTATTGAATGCAATATAAAATATATATATTTATTTCGCACTCACCAAACTGCTTTCATCGGGCGATGCTAAGCTCAAGAGCAGCACGTTCACGTTCACCGTCAGAGTGCCTATTAAATTGGATTTAAATGTACATGAAAAATGCAAAATTACTGTCGGTTTCAAATTTATTTCCTTCAATGCAATTCAGTTCACAGGGAGGTGCCAGAAGAACCAAAAATCTAGCTACCATAAAATCCCAATAATAGCCAATTTCACTAAAAATATATATTTTAAGGAAATACAATAGAAGTGACAAAAGAAAGAAAAATAAGGTGGCCAGGAAACCAAATCAATTTAGTCAAAGTCAGATTTCACACACAACACAATAAAGGAATCCAAGACTCCAAAATGATAGTTTGCTTTTCGACAGTAAGAACAAATAAATTCAAATTAAAAGGTGCTTCTACAAAATGGAATCCTTAATGACACCAACCGCGATTATGTGGTCTCCGCGCATTTTGATTAGTTGCCATATCGGGCGATTGCAAACCACAGCAAAAGTCTTCATCTGCAAAATTTTGAGAATAAGAGTCTGAGCCATCTTTGGATTTTTTATTGCTAAACAATATCAGTCTATGACATTATGATAAATATGTTGGAGTTTCGTCTAATGAATACAGTGCACTTTATAAAGGAATTTCAATAACATACAATTTCTTAAAAAAAAAGTTAAATTTGTGTAAAAAGGATAGAATAGGTTAGGAATCCCAACTTTGGATCACTTTTCCCTATTAAGCGCCCCTTCAGCTTTTACATAAGTCGTTGAGGGGTGTAGACAGTCTCTTAGCGAGGACGTATCACGGAGCAGCATTTAATTTTACATACGCTTTTGAAATCACTTTAAAAGGAGTCTAAAAGTATGCAATAAAATGTTCGAGACACCAAATTTGTTTATTTTTTTTTAAAGACATTTTTTGTAGCATAGTTTTAGACACCTTTTTAATGATTCAAAAACGCTTGTGGTTTCTTTAGGAACTTCGATAAATATTTTATTAATGTTGATGTCTCTGTTCACCGCTCTCGATTTTTTCTAAGTTTCTTCAATCAATATTTACTTTACCGTCTATACATTGTCATTCTATAGTTTTCTTAGTTGGCCCTCAATTACATAGTATAAAATTTTACAGCTTCCCAAAGAATGTAGCGTAATGATTTCCCAGAGCATAAACATATCGAAAGTAATGTAATTGCATTGCATAGATGGCCTGCCCAAGATAGTCGTGGTTCTCGAGTCAGAGCCCTCGCTGTGGCCACATCTTTTGTGCATCGCATCCAGGGCAGTGGAGCCATTAACTTTAATTGATTTTTTAGTGTCCATACGTCGTGACCATGCTGCTCCAATTGTTGTCATTTGGCGAGGACTGAGAACTAAGAGACTGAAAGTGTCCCGATCCCCCGACCCCTTTTCTACCCAGAGTCCAACAAAAACTAAGTTTGAGCTGGAATCATTGTTCTCCCGCGCTCACTTAGGAAAATTGGAAATTTCATCGAGACAATGGAACAAGTTCTGGAACTTCTTACCATTTACTGGCGGCAGTAATCGTTTGTCGTAGCGCTTCTTCTCGAGCAGCAAATCTAATATCTCCTTATCCGAGCTGGACTCATCGAATCTGCGGGGAAAATGCGATAGTTAGTCTTGATATATAATGTATCCAGGCATTACAATTCATGTTAATTAGTGTAAGTAATTGCCAAAATATAAAATAGTTGATTACTTTCCCAGGGACTCTTTTATGTACAACAGTTTTGTGTGCTGTTATAAATAGATGGGAAGATTGTTAGTTTATGGATAATAGATAAGTCGAACAGGAAAACCAATCAATAGATAATATCGTTTAACTAAAAGATAGGCAGCAATTTAAATAATTCCCCTTTTGCGGTTACACTTATTTGCTTGGAATTTATTGTTAAATCAAAGGTTATTTAAGAACATCAGAACTGAATTAAATAATTGTTATATTAGGCTTAAAAATACTTTTCAAATTTTAAGAGTTCCGGGAGCCCGGAGAATTCTTGCATTTCAGTTAGGGCAAATAATAAACTTGTTTTCAGATCACATGCATAACTTCAGCAGAACGAAGCTGAGAAAAATCGATTACCTCAAACGAAAATCAAATAAAATCAAACAATTATAGTCTGTGCTTAAAACAAAACTTCAATTGAGTTAAAATTAAAACCGAAAAAACTAGTTTGCTCTTTTTCCATATAGTCTCTGATTTCGTATTTTTGTTTTTAGAGAAAGTAGAGAGAGGGAAGGAGGTGTGCATTAACTTACTTCGACCAATCGATGCCATGACTGAAAGAATTTCAAAAAGGAAAAAATAAATAGAAACATTTTTGAACGTGTTGTGGAAAGGATTGCCAGGCGATACAGATTGATGGATACATGGAGAGACAGAAAGATAGTTAGGAAAATATACGGAGGCAGTGTGAGTGAGTGTGATGGGGGCAACAAAATCAAATGGATGTGTTGTTCCGGAATGCTGTTGGGTACATCTATGTCACAAATTCACCTTGATTTTAAATCGTCTTTATCGGGGAATTTTATTTTAATTAAACACTTATTCAATTTATAAATGCTTCTAAATACTAACTATATAAGGGACTGTGCTTTAAAAAGTAGCCCAACAGTATGCAACAAAATGTTAGAAGTCAAAATTTAAGAAATTAAGGGGTTTAGATATTTAACTGCATACTTTTAGACACCTTTTCAATTCATTTTAAATCTATTTTGATTCCTGTGGCAACAGGGTGCCACTCTGGCTCTTATAAAGTTGGCATACAAAAATAAGGTAATTAATGTTAATATTAGTATGGGTTTCCCTATATTCTTTTAAGTATTTTTTTTAAATATCTCTCTAGAAGAAAACGATTATGCCTTAGAAGATCGAATTTGCCTTACATTAATTTGCATACTTTAAGATGCTTCGTAATTAATTTCAAGCCTTAAGGATTTTATAATTCTCTTAAATAATTACGTCAAAAAAAACAAGGTGAATTTGCGAAGAAAAAAAATGCAGAATTTGGGCTCCTACACTCCCATCGCGACTGCACTCACATGGGATGCTTATCGATGGCACCCGTCTCCGACTGCGTGGCGGCGGCCGTGGACGTGGTGGTCAGATAGCAGAGCATCAGGATGACGCTGGAGGCGGCATAGAAGCTGAACGACTGGCTGTAGTACTTGTAGTGCTGGCCGAGATACTGGAAGGCAGCCGTCGAGGTGGCCGCCGCCGTGGCGCTTACGTTCGCAATAATGGCCGCCGACATGCTGGCGGGCATGCGATTCTCCGGATACGAATCCACCTCCTCCTGCTCCTGATCCTCTTCTTCCTGCTCCTTCCAGGGCCGGTAGGCTAGATCCTGCCGGAGAACCTGCCGGGAGCCCTGCTTCTGCAGCACTCTTGCTAGGGCGGCGAGGAGTTGGAAATGCAGGGAGAGCGCAGAAATGCCAGAGAAGGCGGCGGCTGATCTTGGAACCGCAGAGATCTGGGCCGGTTGATGCCTCCGCCGGTGGAGGAGAACATGGTGCTGGTGCTGGCGGTGCTGCTGTTCATCATCATCCTCCTGCTCGTTCGCAATATCGATTTCGATTCTGGCTCCTCCGTGTGTCGCCAAGTCGTCCTCGCCCTCGTCCTCGTCCTGGTCCTCGCCTTTGTCCTTGTGCGTTTCAGCCACTTGAGTACCACAACCGCTAGCACTAAGGTCCTTGTTGTTCTCCTGATGTGGCTGGCGTATCGTTAAAAGCACTTGAGCCGTCGCTTTTAGATGTTTGGGCGCAGTTTCTGTTTGTGTTTCTGTTTCGGCTTGCGTTTTATGATTTTGTTGATAGTTATCCTTGATTTTGATGTCCTCAGCTGGTTTGCCATCGGCCCTGCCTCTCGCCCACGCCGCTGCTTCTGCTCCCGCTCCGGCTCCGGCTCCTGCTCCTGCTCCTGCTGCTTTTCCACGGCATTGATTTCGCCTTAGTTGCTTGATTTTCGGTTTGTGGGGCTGCTCTTTGGCCGCTTCAAAGGCGCAGCCCATGTTACGACAACTGCAATGGAAAAATTTGAGGAAAACCATTTTGTGATGTTTTATTCCATTCTGAAAATAATACGAGTAAAAAGTTGCATTATAAATAAACATTCTCAGTCCCTAGTCCATTCTCTGAGCCAACAAACAGTTAAACTATGAAGGAATATAGCCTAAGCTTTTTAATTAGGTGCTGAAAGTTATAGATTCTTAATGGGGAAAATCTTCATTTGTGTCAGCTAATTGAAATATTAAAATTTAAGTTGCCAAAGACCCTAAATTGTTTTTCTTACCAACGAATTAGGACATATTTTTCACAAAAAAAACTCCAGTAAACTGCCAAGTGGCGCCGCCCACCCATAAAAAAACTAATTAACCTCGACAAAAGCTAAAGCAATCCGCTTGGCGCACTCGCAATCTAAAATAAAAATCTATCGTCACCCACTTGACGGTCGTTTGCAGTGACTTGGCCACATCAACACTAGCCTCTCCGCTTTCCCATATACTATATACGTTTTGATTGATGTGGCAATATAGGATTGTTTTTGGCCCCAACGACCACGCCCACCTGCGTGCACAACTAACTGTAAATGTCAGTTGCCAAATAACACGGTTCCTGAAACCGATTTACGATTGCCAATGAAAAACTTTAATTTTCCAGGTGATTTCCACCATAAGTTTCGATTTACTGAAATTCTATAACATTAGCTGACTGGCGGTGTCATTGGGAATTATAGTGATAGGTGTCGAAGATTTTGTCGCATTTCTGTTAATATTAAGGTGGATCGATTTGTGAAGAAAATGACTAGTCATTACTGGTACTAATAGATAATTATATATTATTATAAAAATATTTAAGAAGATAATATTAATATGCAGTCTCTTTAGCCAAGATGACTATTTCATCTTTTTGATTTTATTATATTGTATTAATAATTTTTAGGTTTAAGAGTTTTTATTTTAAGTAAATAAAATTGTAAATACTTAATTCCTGACCCTTTATCTTTATTAAAATATATTTAAACTTACATATTTCTAAGAAAAATTCTAAATATTTCAGTCTTGTAAACTCTGCTTGCCAAAAAGTGGCTTAGGCCACAGAGCCCAAAACCAAATGTCAGTCAGCCAGTCAATGGGCCAAACGAATTTTTATTGTTGCATGTCAAAGGCTGTCTTTTGGCTGTCGTCCCCGGGTTGTTGTTGCTGCTAGTTCGGTTTTTGCTATTATAGTTGTTGCCATTGCCGTTGCTGTTGCTGTTGCGGTTGTCAGTTTGTGGCCAAGTCAGGGCGAAATGCAATTTTCATTTCGGCCAGAAGTAAATGTATTCTTCAAGTAGGAACAAGCTTGGCTATATTTTGACATTTATTTCAACTTGCAAAGGCACGGGCGGGCATTGCACCATTGCCGAAATGAATTCGAGCCGCAAGAATTCAATTTCCTCAGTTGCTCCAAATAAAACTGGCGTATAAATAGACATCCATTGAGTAGAAGTGATTTGGGTCTGATTAGTTATGTTCGTATGCATGTTTGAGCACATGTAGGTTGTTAGTTTGAACGGCATAAGCGGCTTAAGAGGTATACCTATGTATAAGCCGCTCAAGGAAATTTGTTTATTTTCGTTGTCTGCTTTTGTTAATACTTTTAAGCGAAGTTTAATGACGAACAAAACCGCAGTCAATTCAAAGTTGATTGGCCGCACAGCTTATTCCCAACAACCGTATGGAAAAGCCAGTGAAAAACTTCGACACGAGTCTGCATCCTTTTCCCTTTGAAGTCGGGTAAGGAAGGGGAGAAACCACACAAAACACAAACAGAGAAACCCACAGAAAACGGCATTCAGTGGCTTTTGGCCCTTCCTCCTACGTATTCAGGGTCTTCATTATACATTTATTCGATTTTTACGTGACTTTGGCCATAAAGCACAAAAATAAACCCCAAGACGGCAGATACGAAAACTAATAGGCGCAGGAAACTAGGAAAGGCCTAGGAGTGGGCCTTGTAAATGGGTCTCATATACAAATTGGTACCGATATGTGTATAGCCTTTATGCCATACGTGTTTTCCTTAGCGGCCTCTCTCTTACGCTCACATGTGCCAGGACAATTATTGACCTCAATCTATTTTAAACGCTTGTATGTCTCCTTTTCTATTATTTTTTTTTGTGCCACGGGGTTGTGCACCGAAAATGTCAAAAAACTTTAACGGAATGCAAACTTTTCGGTCTGATAATTGAGTGAAAAGGGAGGGAAGCAAAAAGAGTGCAGAAATAGCTGACCATAGATCAGTTCAACCAGCGCTTCCTCCGAGTCCTTCCCGCTGATATCCTTCATGCCTTCCGGGGCATAAATTTGCACAAGCCGCGCTGCAGCTTGGGCAAAGTTAATCCTCCATCGTCTGGCGGCCGGAAATGGCGCCAACTGACAGCCCAGGCCAGCAACTAACCCAAAACACAACCAATCCCTCTGGTTTCTCTACATTTCCCATTTTTTATTTAGTTCGCCGTTTCTGCATTTCATTTTTCGCTCTCAGCTTTTTCATATTTCTACTGGCGGAGCAACTTTTCAAATTCCGTATCTGTATATCTTGGCCTGGCATCCCTTTTTATTATTTTCTTTTTGTGTTTTTGCCAGTTCAGTCAATTTAATAATTTGCTGGTAGTTTTTGCTTCGCCTCCAAATTAGTTGACACTCTGTGGCAACATTATTTGCATACTTTCGGGCGGGCGCTGTTGTTGCGGTCGGGACCACATGTCGGATACTTAATGATGGCCGTCGGACAGACAAACATTTCGAGCACGTTTTGCGTCGGATCAGCTTTAATGGCCTAATTTAGAATTTTACCCAAATCAAGCGGCAATCCAATTAGATGCGAGTCCAACACTTTTTGAAGCCGAGCCGAGATAATTGAAAATTCCATTAAATTTGTTGCGAGAGAAACTATTTCCAGGGATGAGTAATTACAATTGCAGATCCTAGTCACTTGACAGGAGTCCGAAAGGAAGCACAGTGGTATTAAATCAAGAGCGTTGATGGAGATGATTAAATCATAGTTTAATGGGATGTTAGGGATAGTTTGTTCTTACTATATCTGTCACTATTTGGGTCTTAAGGTCGTCTCGTTGACTTAAAAGTTGACTTTTAAGTTCTTTGTTGGGGGAAAATATTTTAATTTTCCATTAAACGGACAAGTTTTGGTCACAGACGAATGGGTAACCTCAGTAAACAAAATAACAATAAAAACATTAGCCACAACACCAACAACAGCAATAGCAAAAAATTACAAGCAACTTGTTATCGATTTTTTGGGCGTCAGTGTTTGCCATTGTTCGGAGTCACGAACTTTCCAGTGACAGAAAAGACAACAGCAAAAATAAAGTTGATTAAACCCATTGAAACGGTCTCTGGTTTTTAACGTACATCGCATATATACGTATATATCTATATATAGTAAAGATTGCGGGCGGACAACCGAGAAAGGCTAAATGGAGGCATTGTTGTGTTGAAAACAGCTTACAAATTATGAATGTGGACAACTCGACAAATTGTCAATTACTTCATTGTTCGGAAAGTAACAAAATCGTAGCACAATTTGTGCATATGTACATTTTAATGCTTTTCCTCTTTAAATTAATACATTTTATATAAGGATAAATAAAATTACGTGTCCTTAAAATGTCGAAGCTTAAACCTCAGTATTTTGCACAATAATAATAAAAGGTAGCCTATTCTGTTTAGACTTTATTTTGTACGATTATATTTTAAGCGAGCAGGTTGCTGTGGATTCTAATTAAAGATAACCCCTTAACAACTGGTCATCCTGAAATTACATCAGCTTTCCGGGAAACTCAATCAAGTCTGTGCAAAATGAAATCCATAATTAATGGGCTTAGCCTCCCGCTGGCCATAATAATGGACCGTAATCTGTTGCATTAAAAGTTATTAAAACGTCATGGCATAGACCAAAAATTTATGGCCAGGCAAATGTGGTAATTGAAGAAGGGCACTTGACCCAATTTCCTCGCACAGCCTGCAATTGGAAATTGGTAATGCAGACGCAGGGAGAGCAATCTGCATGCTGCCATGCCTAATTAAATAACTCGACGGGGGTAAGTGCATCCAGAGGGCCTCCGGTATGCAGGTGGCTCTGCTGATTGCCGGTGATCTGGAGTGGAATGGAGTCCGGATGTGGAGTCGAGTGCAGATGCAGTTCATTCGCATTTCAATTAAAACGTGAGTGCAGATAGAGACACAAACACTCGGCAAATGGCAAACCACTCAGAGGGACGCTAAGCCGTTTAGGCTTAAGTCAGCTTATTGCTCGGAAAAGTGGAACACGCGACGGCATAGTTGTCACACGACTACGACTACGACGTCGACGACGACGACGACGACCTGTTGGGATACCGGGTCCGGGCATTTTCCAATAATCGAACGCACAAGTTTAATTAATGCCAGCCAAGTGTAATTAAATAAAAGTTGTTTCCGCCTCCTGGAGAATTTATTTTGATTGCATATCAGTATTTGTTTAATTTAAATTTAAACTCTATAACTAGTCTGAAAAGAGCATTCAAACTGCATATATACAGTAGAAATGGACTATAGACAAAGTTAGCAACAGATTTTTTGTAAACAAATAAGAAAATAAAGAGAATATGAAACTAAATAAACATTGATAATATTATTATAATAATCTGTTTAGAAATATTGAAGGTGGACAACACGCCCTAAAAATGGTTCGCATTAAATATAAAAAATATCCCCGCTGTGCAATAAGATCTGTGATTTTGGCATATAATCGCGTCTTGATTTACGTACGAGAAATTAAGCCGGTTAGACCTCGAGTTAGCTCCACCTTCAATAACAAATATAGGTCTAATGTACAAACATTAATGTTTAGAAATATTTAGAAAAAAAATATAAGTTAGTGCCACCACATTTAGTTTAGTTTAGTTCCTGAAAACTTTTGCATACCTTAGGCTTTACATTAATGTTTCTGGAATTATATTAATTATAAAAGTATTTGCCACTGATATATATGTTGGGACAGCAATATTAGTATCAAATTGATTTTGCATTTTAAAAATTATAATTTCATGGCCCGCCAAAATGTGCATATGGGAAATGCTGTAACCAAAATCGACTGTATATGCTTATGATTCATCACTGAGGTGAGTCATTTAACCCAGCTAATTGCGCATTTTGACAGTTTGCGGTGCCACCGTTTGCGCAAAGTTAACACAGAATGACAAAGTGCAAATGTGCAACGCTCGTGTGGAGATAGAGCAGGAATTGCGGTCTGACTTGGGGTTGAGGTTGGCAATGGGAGTTGGTGAGGGTGTCGATGGCTAGAAATTCCTGTGCTTGGCTGCATGGTATCACATTCTGTTTACAATAAGCTTGGGTCAGCTCGATGACGATGTTGGCCAAACACAGAAAAGTCGAACACGGAACACACATCGCAGTAAAGCCAACATGTTCTTTTTCTGTATTCCCCAGACGGAAATCGAACAGCTGGCTAGTGTTACAAGTTGGCTTCGGTAGATTGCGGTTAATTGCCCGGTTACGCAACGCTGCTGCGTTTGTGCTGCACATTTCCGAAAAAGGTGTACTTCAATATTTTTTATTTATAATTAAACCGAATAAATGGCGGTGGATATACGCGGCTTACCGCGACCACAGTCCCTTAAAGTGGAGCGGAAGTATGTCACGCCCACAAATACGGCGCATACAGTTGCGGTCAGAATAATGACACTGGAAATTAAGCACAATTGACATTTCACACTTTCAGTGATACCCTTTTTTTTAAGGCAAAACATTTTATAAAATAATCAAAAATTAATAAAATAATGTGAGAGTATATGTCATTCCAAATTATATTAAATTTAATAGGAATGATAGCACAACAATTTATTTAAAAACTTCCATCATTATTAAATATATATTAATTTCACCAGGTTATTCAAATATCTTTCGATATCCTTTCCTATTTATTATTGTATTTTATTTTGATAATTTTTAGCAATCTATACTTGTTAAATGAGCGAGCTCTAGTCAATTGATTTAATCCACATAAATCTAGGCTCCATGCCATTATTATTTATATTTATATAGCAGCAGCAGTGGCAAATGTTATATTGCCACCACTCGTTGGCCTTTCATTGATTGTTTAAGTAATTAAGCAATCGAAACGAGCAATCCCCTTGATCCCATTTTCAGATCGAACTTTTCGAGGTTGCGTCCTTTTAGTTAAAACAGTTTTTTGTTGCGCGCCATCGAACCCGTATTTGTGTAAAAGGGGCTTTAGCGGGATTTGTTCGGCGCTCGAGGACGAGCCTAAAATATCTAAGGGAGAAGTTCGAATGCTCTCGGTCCTGTCAGAGCCACTTAAATGCCATGCATCATGGAAATTTATGTGAATAAATTATAATCAAGCAAGGGAAAAACTTGCAGACCGTAATAATTCAGATTAAAAAGTATTTATACACATGACACTCTGGTGGAGGACGCTCCTCTGGGAGGAGATGGGTGGCCATAAGCTGCCCGCTGGTCACGCGTGTGTCCTGCGCTGCGTGTGTCCTGCGCTGATTTCGCTATAATAAATTGACATTTTTTGGACATTTCTCTTGAAGTGGCCGCTGGTCGCTGCTCTGTGCCTGGGAATCTGGGAGCTGTCTGTCATTTAAGCTGCTCTCTGCGACTTTCCCTCCCTTTTCGGTTGCTGGTTTCAGTTGTTTTTTCCGAGGGCCGGGCAAGCAGCTTATGGCGATATTGGGTTAAGAGTGGAATTGCGGGCGATTCGAAGGACGCGCCCTCCGGCAATTTCAACTTTACATCTTAAGTCAAATTATTTCTGGAAACTTTGAACTCTGATTGCAATTCTCAAGTGGCAATTATAAGTTCCCAGTATCCCAAGTATAAATATTATAAGCTCCCTTATATTTTTACCAAACTCTATGTATCCTGAATAAAGCACTAACCGTATTTAAAGTAAGTGCTAATACAACTTAAATGTATTTGCAACAATACTGCTTGTGCAAATAGTAATGCCTTCCGCTTGTGATTTGCGGAATAAAGTTTATGTTGGATGCTTCCCCCAGTAAAATCTGGACAATCAAAACTCTGGGGCTTTCCGCAACCAAAAACCAAATCCCCTTAAGAAAATTACAGGAAAAAGCAATAAGCATTCAAATAACAAGTACGAGTGGCATAAGAACAGCGAACAAGCAACGACAAATAATTTGGCACAAAAGCAAATAAACAAGATAAACAAACAAACAAACAAACACGAAGCAAAGGCGCAGAAGACGCGACAACAGTGAGGAAAGTAAGGACAAAAACAAGCCAAGTACCAAAGCACATAATGAGCATAATGGGCGTGTTGAGAGGGGTTGGGGCCGTGGGCTATGGCATGCCGGGGGGTCACATTGCCCCTTCGCTCACCATGTAACCCCCCTAATTCAGCGCCCCTCCGCCTGCCAGCACAAGACGAGTGCCAAAGAGCTTTTTGTGTTGGTTTCTCTCTTAGTGCCAGAATAAGCGCCACTTTACATGCATACACACACACGCAATTCACACACGCACACACATGTACACGGTGATAAAAAAAAAGCAGGTCTTAAAATAAAGAAAAATTCATTTGTTGGTACCAAAATATTTATGAGCTATGCTATTGTTAAAAAAAAAAAAAATTTGAAAACCTAGAATAAGAGCTTTACCCATAAATTAAACAAAAAGAGCCCCTCTTTGGAAACGGGTTTTCCCCAGTGTATCCATTGAGGCTGGGCTGGGGAAAAAGGGTGCATTAGGGGCGTGTCACCCCTCCTGGCTGGATGCAGTTACCAGCTGCAGCTGCTTCTGCAAAACGAGGGCAAAGGCACGTCGCCAACCATTTAAACTAATCTTGAGGCAGTTTATTTATATATCTCAAGGGTCGTTTGTCCTAACAATGTGTCCTGCTTTTATAGGAGCAGATATATACCCAGATATGGGGATATTCGCATATATAAACTAGAACTAAGCTCAGGTAAGTTATAAAAAGGGGAGCAACCGAAAGCGAAAAAGGGGTTCCTATAAAAGCCAACTTCCCACACGCGAGATCTATGTATATATTCTTTGAAAATACATTTAGAGGAAAGTTATATAAAAAAGATTAGCGGAATCCCAAGATGGTTTTGCAGTAAAGAGAAAATATGTATTTGTCAAAAGCGAGATATGAAAGCAGGTGAAATACTCTTTACTTCTTAATACAGAAAAAAAAAGTATTTTATTTAGAACCTCCTTTAAAATCCATTTCCATCATCTAGTTTATATATTTTTGTTCCAGAAGAACCGAAGTGAAAAGCGGTAAGCGATCTAAAATTGATTTCCCATGTTTGCGCTTTAGTTGAACCTTCTAATCCGCCTCAAAGGTCGTCAATTACATGAATTGAATAGATTACTCGGTGCTCACGGCACTGCCTCGCCTCCTCAGGTCGGAGGTCGGAGACGCACACTTGACTGACCTTTGCCTTAAGTAATACCGGTTTTGAGGCTATTTAATTTCTATATAAATATTTTGCCATAGACCACAAATCTGCGGGTCATAAGCCGCAAGGACACGCCGCCACAGGACACGCAGCTCCTTGGGAGCTTACGAGTCCAAGCCTCGAGAGCATGCCCGGCTGAACTTGGACTAAAGCAGCCGGAAATTAAACACACAAAAGTTTTCCAAGACTCAGCCCGCACCTTCACAAATACACATGTACACAGATGCACTGAGCGAAAAATAGATCCCTGGGCTGATTTATTAAAGACTGCGGCCTAGAAAATATATATTTGATCTCAATATTTAAGATTAAGAAAATTTACGACATTTTACTTATCTTAGTCTTAGTTTTAAGAATAAGTCTCAGATATTTCTCTCTGTGCACATGCAAAGACTGCTTGTTAGCGCATTGCATTTTTTATAGCTGCCATTTTATTTTATTCTCGTCGGCAGGAGATTCTTTGCAAGCGAATGCATTCAGCGCAGATTGTGTTTGAGCTTGCGAGGCTTTGAACAAATAAATGCCGCCATTGTGATTGAAAGGCAAAGTTTTTGCTCCACTCACCAAATTTAACTCCGCAGCCAGTTCAATGGGATCCTCTACCGCTTCGTATACGCATGGGCCAACCTGCTGAAACAAAAAGATAAACCAATTAAAGCAACCAATTATTGCACAAATATAAATATCAACACAGGAAAGCCCGCACATTTTCGCACTTGCGGATTACTTGCCTTCGCTGGGTTGGGTGCTGGGGCTGGTCCTAATTCCCCATTGTCCAGGCCCCAAAACAACAGCTTTTAGATGAAATTGAACATATGACTCAGGAAGGAAGGAGTGAAGGAGTGAATGGGGCTAAGGCCCGAGTATTGCCAACTCGGAATTCCCCAGCATGTGCCGGCGGCGCAAGTGATGGAAATCACTTAACACCGAGCGGGTAGCTGGGCGAAGACGACGACAGCGAGGATATGACAGGACACGAACGAGGACAGGCGGGCGGCTGTGAGTGGGGATTGTGTCTGAGTTCTTAATGAGCTTTTGTCTGCTGCATACTTTTCAGCGCTGTGCTCTGGAGACAAGCTTCTGCGTCTTGGGCTTTGTTCAAATATTTGACAGGCGACCGAGGGGCGGGGCCAGTCCCTCGTCCATTATTGCTTAGTTTCTCAAAGGAAGAAAGGGGAAACTAATGAAAATTCAGAAAGGGGAAAATAAATCTGGCAAATCAATGACTTTAACTTGAAATATTCTGCATTATAAAGGAATTTTTCTAAATTTAAACATACAATCAAATAGAATTTTTGATATAATTTATATAAATAATACTAAACCCTTTTTTCAAGGATGAATCATGTTAATTGGTTGCGCGAAACCTTTCTATTTTTCTTAAATTCAATCTATAATTTAGTAAAGCTATGCTTACCGACTTGATGTGAATAAAAACAAAAGTCCCTATCAAAGGGGCTGATATATCTAAGAACAAAAAAAAAAAAGAATTCATTAGAAAGGACCCAACTCAAATGAGAGCCTTCTTAAATGACCTAACTTGATGCTAAACTCTCAATTTCCGGCTGCAATAACAATATCAATATCTGGTTTATGGCCTGCACACAATATTGAAATTTTGCCCACTTATTTAATGCACTTAAGCCATCAACTTGGACACATGCTAAATCACTTAGAGCCAAGTTCAATCAAACGAGTTAATAACTTCCGCAATGTGGCAGCCGAAATTAACCATAATTCACATGCTACGGCCAACTAACCGACCTATTAGCCTTCTGGACTCTGGCTCCGGCGCAGGATATCAGGCTGGCTGTGCGCCTGAATGGATGGTCCGAGTGGGCCAAGCTGGTCCGGGCCAAGACAGCCGGGGAGCTTGGCAGCTCCGTTGCTGTGGGTCGGGGTCGGGGTCGGGTAATATGGTAATTTTAGCGCTTGTCTCTCCACGGACTCACACGGCAATCAGCACACATGGAGCCAGGTACACAAAGAATAAAAATGCCGGAGCACATGTCACATTTGCCACATGAGTTAACGTAGCTCATTTATCATGGCCCCTTTCCCTCCGCCGCAACGTCCTGCGTTGTCCTTCGTCCTCCTGTCTCCCTGAGGCGCTGGTTCAAGGTGACCAAGGCATTTGCCGGCCAATCTGTGGTCGTGTTTTCACGGGGCACTCGAAAAAATCGGTCCTTCAGCAGTAAATTTTTGTTAAAATATTTTTTTAAGTAAAAAAGAAGGCGTGCATAACACGCATTTTTAAATAAAAGTTCACCTTTTATTTTCATGTTTAAGATAATTTAAAAATATATTTATTTTGATCTAAGGGAATAAGGAATATAGATCTATCGACCTTATGGCGCAATTGATCGATGACTTATCGCAAACCTAAATCCATCATCATTTAACTTTCTCGAATTTTTACAGTTGTCAAACTACATACGATAGTATAACAATTATATAACACTAAAAACAAGTTTACTATATATTAAAACAACACAAATTACAATAAATAACCAAAGCAAACCTAAAACAAAAATATTTTTTACCTTCAAAACTATTTTATGCAATATTTTTCCTATTTATTATTTTTTCCAATATATTATCTGATTTTCATTCCTTATGTACATGTGGAATTATAGAACAACAAATCTTAACCCTTTTCGATCACAACTTCTTTATTATTTTGCGATTGTACACTCAGAAATAAAACATAACCATGGATTTTGATTTGAGTATTTTCAAAATACTGAATTTAGATTGAAGCTTTCTAAAAATTTTAATTTTTCTCGATTTAAAAAAGTCTTCTCGGTTTCTAGTTCGAATCCTTCTCGGTATAGATGTTAATTAAAAGTGCTAATCATTATAGATTTCGTGACGAACTTCTTCTTGTTTTCAAGAGAACATTTCCTCGTAAAAGTTAGAGGGAAAAATACTCAAATTGGGAACACCCGATATCGATTTATTCCACTGTAGATTTTTCTAGGTGTATTGACTGTATGCCTTACACCAAAATCTAATTGTAGCCCAAAGGGATAGGCGTAGATGGTGGCACAACTTTAATTACGGTGGCCACGACTCCTCAACTGAATGGACTCCATTCCCAGTATCACAATGCAATATTTATTAGTGCGTGTGCTAGGGCTCCCTGGCCTCCACCGGGTGTATATAATAAATACAAGTATATATGCATGCGACCATACGCTGTGTATGGTATGGCATTATATGTCGCCTGACTAAATTTAGATATGCAAATCGATAAAAGAAAAAAATACCAAGGCACGCACGCATTTTTAGTGCCCAAGTTTTGCCTCGAAACGTTTTCCAGGTAGACCTTAGCCAGGAGCTGGAGTGAGACTCGGAGAAATTGGCTGGGACTGAGAGACATGTGTGTAAAGGTCGCGCTTTTGTTATAATTGTATAAAGATAGTAAAAGCCTTACCCCATCAAAGCGATTTACAAACTTGCCACGAGCCCTCGCCCCCAACTGAGGCTTAAGATTTAGGCTGGCCTGATAGCATTTCACATGAAATGCCAACCCATTTGTTTGCTCTGCCGAGTGGTTGGGTACAAAAGTCAAGCACAACTTATTTAAATGAATCGTTTAATACATATGAATCATGGGCCTTGCAAGTTCCGAGGAAATACCTAACAAAGTGGAATGAGAAAGGTGTAGGAGTGTGTTATATGATAGTTTAGCAAGTGTAAACACAAACAAATTGAAATATTTTAAGGTTGGAAGGTATAAAATCGGAGTATCGATTTATGATTTTCAGTAAGAGATTTTAGTTTAATTTATTTGCACTTAAACTACAGCATACGGACCAATAGAACCAGAGATGTATCCGCATAAATATCGGTATAACTAAATTTGCTAAATTTGCTCTCTAAAAATCTATGTTTTTTATATCCTTTCCATTTTGAGAACATATTTTTGTAACGTTATATTGGATGTTGATTTGATACAATTAAATAATCCTATAGTTGGAACATAGTTTAATAAATAAAACCTCAAATCTGTGGCATACATTTAATAAATATATGCTTAATAGAACCAGAGATGTATCCGCATACAAATCGATATAACTATAGACAAATTCATGGACGAAAATCGATGTTTTTTGATATCGTTTCCATTTCGATAACGTATTAGTTTATCGATATATTGGACCTAGGTCTTAGGGTTCTAAATTAATGCTATAGAATGATATATATAATATTCATTCAGTTCAATAAAGAGAGCCTTCAATAGGTGACAGGTGCAGACGTTTCAGGGCCTGCCTGACCTGCTGAACCGTTTACCTTTAATTATAATGTTTGAGGCCTGCCCCAATGTAATTGTGGGGCTCCAGCCTGGCAGTTTAGCAACGTGGGAACTTTAACTTTTGTTTTACTTTCATTAATTGAACCAATTGGGGCCACACAAACACCAGTGTGTGTATATATGGACATTCATATATCTCTTTCCTATGGCTGAGAGCTCTTTGCAATATTTATGGGCATATATTGATTAAATAATTAGGCCTCTGCAAGAGACCAATTCACAGGGATATAAATGAAATTTATGTCAAATGCCAGGGAATATAAATTTATACCCAGTAGGTCGGACAAAGGCAGTAGTTTCAGTTGCACTTCATTTAATAAGGCAAATTGCACAGACGGGGTGAGCAGAGCGACTTAATTAATAATTTATACACAGCTTGTTAACACTTTTTCCCCTCCATCTCCTTTAAACTTGTTTTTCTTTCCCCGCCTTCATTTTCTGTGTTTGTTTCTCTTTCATACTTTTGCTGTTTTCGTTGTCGGGCACAACGGAGCCGCTGGTTATTTGAACTGGGCTCTGGGAATAGGGTTAAGTTTTTGAGCCAGACTGAGATAGACAAAGTGAATAGTAGAGAAGGGGTGAAACTAGAGCAGACTTAGTCAAGGTGTGTATGGGCAAAAGGCATTACAACATTTTGGAGGGATTTTCTTTGAGGTTTCTCTCTCATAAATAAAACTTATTGTGAGGAACGCTGGGTTAGAAAATCCAGTGATTTCGTGAATTTATGATAATGCGGAGTCAGTGCAAAAGGTAGGTGCTAGAAATTTAAATTCTTGGGTTGCAGCTTTATAAGGAAATTAGGAAAAGAAAGTTTATTATTTCGCTTCCAATTAAAGTTCACCTACAAATCAAAGTGAATAGGAAAATCCCAATGAATCAGTTCAGAATTAAATAAAAGCAAACACAAAAAGTGATAATTCGATTAAATTAGAATCAATTCACAAATGCCTTTTATGCCTAATTTAAATAACTGCAGCCATAGTACACAATTTAATTTGATAAAATCTATTCCGCCATTTATGCAATTAACATGTGTACACAGCGAGTCGCTGTGCCACAGATGGGATGTGCATATCCCGATATGCAGGCTCCCATGTGGGCTATCTCCACATAAATATATTAATGGGATTTTTTTTGTACTTTTATTTTGCTTTCACAGTCAATTCGCCTCGGGTGGCAGAGCAGAGTTCATAGTTCAGAGCGCGGAGAACGGCGAAAGTCGCTCACTCACTCACATATTGATGGATATTTATGGCGTTCGTGGCTGGAAAGCGGAAAAGCTCCAAAATACGTGCATGATTAAAATCCTCGCAGGAGCATACGGCTATGCGGATTTGGCCAGCGGACATGGCTCAATCAAGCCGTCCAAATAGCCGGCGGCGGATGAGGGCATCTAAATTGGCTTTGTAACTGTTTGAATTTGTTTATTCAGCATTTTATTTGGCCTGATCTGCGGGCCAGCGGATATTGGTGTGGCGGGCTCATCTATCGATTTTCCCAGCGCAGCTTCTGACTATTTTAATGCTTGTATTTCTCTCTTTTTTGAGATACATATTTGCGCCTATTGTGTGCCGTTTGTCTATTTACGATAATATTTATTCTGCATTTGCCATCGATGTATTCTGGCTACGGGCGAGATAATTTCCGCTAATTGCTTGCAGGGGATATACTTAATAGCAAACAAGTTGTGGCATTGCACCTAATGGCTTGATAGTGGCTACTATTTAAAAGTCAACAACTTATATTTCATGGATCTCTTCGGGGATAAACGTATATATTGAATTATGGCTTTAAATGGGTTTCTGTGTATCTATGTACTACTGTGGGCAAAAAGTAAGGTGAATTTTCAATTTAAAATTCGCGGGCTTAAGATGGCGGACTAGTTTTTTTTTTTGAGTTGGCAGGACTGTTGATGACATCTGGCTGTAATTTCATGTCAATGCCAGTATCAGTACTATATTTACGCTTGTGTTTACCAAGCGATCAAGAGTGCATTTGTCGATTTTTACAATGTCTGATTTAATTGAGCAGAGAAGTGCCATCAAATTTTGTTTGCGGAATGAAATTTGGGCTGCGGAGACGTTGAGGATGTTGCGGAAGGCCTTTGGTGATTCTAATATGTGCCAGAAAAATGTTTATAAGTGGTACAAAGACTTCAAAGAGGGTCGGGAATGTGTTGATGAGAGCACTTCAAAGTCGTTCAAAAATCAAGGTTATGATGACAGTTTTGTTCGATTTTCGTGGTGTGGTGCGCTATGAATTCCTTCCACCTGGCAAAACTGTTAATAAGGAATATTATTTGAGCGTTATGCGTCGCTTGCGTGAAGCAATTCGTCGAAAAAGACCAGAATTATGGGCCAACATCTCTTGGTTTTTGCCTCACGATAAGGCACCGTCGCACACTGCACTCGTTCTTCGAGACCATTTCGCCAAGAATTCGACGAATATCGTTCCGCAACCACCGTATTCTCCTGATTTGGCTCCGTGACTTCTGGCTATTCCCAAAACTCAAGAGACCACTCCGGGGAACGCGTTTCGAGTCGATTGAAGAGATAAAAGCGGAATCGACGAGGGCGCTCATGGCTATACCGGAAAGGGACTATTTGGCCTGTTTCGAGGATTTGAAGAAACGTTGGCATAAGTGTATTTTATCGGGAGGGGATTACTTTGAAGGGAATGAAATTGCTTCAGGAGAATAAATAAAGAATTTTCACTTTACAAACAAATTCACCTTACTTTTTGCCCACAGTAGTATCTTCAAAGTCTTAAAGATTGTTGATGAATCCGTATAAACATCTGCATACAAATATATGTTTGAACATTAATAACATTATTTTCAGGGCATCTTTCAGATTATGAAGTGAAGCTTTTAATTTGATCACTAATTATATGATAAATTATTATAATAAGTCAAATTTCAGTACTTTCTTTTACTTGAATAATAAATTTTAGTTCCTCGTTGATACCCTATTTAGGCTGCCGCTCAAAGTCACAGTCACGAAAAGTTGTTGCGACTCTGTTTAGACTGCCAATCCGTTTAAGCGAACAGCTGTTGACTCTCAAAAGTAATAAGCATTAGACAAAATACTACATATACCAAAAACATACTATCTCAAACATGCAACAACTCGCGGTTTCGGCTCTTTGATGTCTCTTTCTAGCAGATGCACAGCTGATTGGGGGAAGAGTCGATGTAGCGACTTTTTCTGGACCCAGTCTAAACAGAGTATAAGCTAAAAATTGCAATCCACAATTCGTAAAAGAAGGAGAACAAAGCAAGAAAATACTCTGTGTCAAAATTCAACATCACTGCTTCATTGACAATAACGTCAACTGTAAATTCAGCTTCCCTTTGACGTTCAATCAATTACATTTCAGTTTTCGCCGGACTTTTGACCTGTTTAGTCGCCTCTAAATCAGTCTCCAACGCAATTGCAAAGTTCTAAAATCTGAAAAATAAAAGTTCCTATAGAATAATTCAAAAAGACATCTGAACATTTCAAACCTTTTTTTGAATAAGTGAAGCATATTCGGGCTTATACCGCAATTCAGTATGCCTGCTGGTGAAGGCAACCCAGACACCTCTGGATCCGGGGGTGACTGGAAGACGGTTGGAGGAAAGCAGCAGAATTCCAAGGGTCAGAAACAGAAGTCCCAAGCAAATCCAGGATGGGGCGATCAGCGGAAAGGACAGCAGACTGAAGGACAGCAGAAAAAATCCCAAGGACCTTGGCAGGGAGGACAGCAAATGAAGACTATCGATAAGCCCAAGGCTTCAGGATCGCAACTCGGTTCGAACCCATCTTCATCTGGTTCCTCAGGTGGATGGCAGGTGGCAGGAGGCCAGCAGAAAAAAACGCAAGGAGCCCAAGGATGGGGAGGTCAACAGGCAAGGAGCTCTCAGCCCCCGGTCCTGCAACGTCCTCAAGGTCAGCAGCAGAATGGCTACCAGTCGAAGGAACAGGCTCCCCAGCAACAGCAACGTCCACAAGGACAGCAGCAGAGATTGCCTCCTCAGCAACTGCAACGTCCACAAGGACAGCAGCAGAGATTGCCTCCTCAGCAACTGCAACGTCCACAAGGACAGCAGCAGAGATCGCCTCCTCAGCAACTGCAACGTCCACAAGGACAGCAGCAAGGACAGCAGCAGGGGCCACAACACGGCTCCCAGTTAAAGGGACCAGCTCCTCAGAATGGCTTCTCGCAACATCCGCAAGTTCTGCAGCCACAAAACCAACAAGTATCGCCGAAACCTGTACCGCAGCAGGAGAAAGTGCACCCACCACAGGGACAAAGATCACAAGCTGGGTGCGCACCGCCATCGCAGCCTGCTGCCGCTATAAAGCGGGGCACCATTGGATACAAAGGCCAGGTGGCCGTTAATTACCTGGACATAAATATGGACCACATGCCCAAAACGGCCTACCACTATGACGTTAAAATAGAGCCAGAGCGCCCCAAGAAATTCTGGAGGCAGGCCTTCGAGCAGTTCCGCACCATTCAATTGGGAGGAGCCATTGCCGCCTATGATGGCAGGGCCTCGTGCTACTCTGTGGACATCCTGAACACTAGTTCCAGTAATGGCGAAGTAGTGGTAAGTGAGGGTAACTGTAATAAGAATCGTAATCAAAGTGAAGTATTTAAATACTATAATTGGGGCAAATTAAACTTGAATCTATCTTAAACGGTATTCTTAAATGCTCTTCAGGTGGTAGACGGCTGGGGTCGTTCCCTTCGATATACTGTGGAAATCAAGGAGACTGGCGACATGGAAGTTGATCTCGACTCGTTAAAAAAGTGAGTACGGATAGCTATCGCTCTGCTTTGAATATTAAAACCCCACCGTTGTGCAGCTACATGTCGGAGAGGATCTTCGACAAGCCGATGCGGGCCATGCAGTGCCTGGAGGTTGTGATGGCTGCTCCGTGCCACAGCAAGGCCATTCGGTGTGGTCGCTCCTTCTTCAAGATGTCCGAGCCGGGTCGACGTCGGGAGCTAGAAGATGGGTATGAGGCTCTGGTTGGCCTCTACCAGGCCTTCGTGCTGGGCGATCGTCCCTTTTTGAATGTGGACATATCGCACAAGTCCTTTCCGATGGACATGCCGGTGCTCGAGTACCTGGAGCGATTTGGGCTGAAGCAGACAGTCGATCAAAACACCGATCTCAACCGATCGCGTCGCTTCATCGAGCCGTTCCTGAAGGGCCTGTATGTGGTTTATACGCCACCTAAATCTTTCGGCTCCTCGCCGCGTTGCAGCAAAGTCAATGGGCTCTCACGAGAACCCGCCAACCATGAGACCTTCGAGTTGGAGGGCAAGGTTCTTACAGTTGCGGACTATTTCAAGGGTCGCAACTACAAGCTAAAGTTCCCGCAACTTCACTGCCTGCACATTGGGAGTATCTTGAAGAATATATTGGTGCCCATTGAGCTATGTCACATCGTGGGAGGACAGGCCTTGAGTGTAAGACTTGGAATATACATTTCAAATAACTATTACATTACATTATATAATTATTCTCCAGCGCAAGGATGAAGCCACTCAAGTGGCAAACATGATTAAGTTTGCCGCCACCTCGACCAACGAGAGAAAGGGCAAGATCATGGATCTGCTAAAGTTCTTCAACCACAACCTGGACCCGACCATTTCCCGATTTGGCATCCGCATTGCCAACGACTTTATTACGGTGGAGACCCGCACTCTCGTCCCGCCGCAGGTGGAGTACCGGGGCAGAAGGTTGTGTTCGGTTAGGAATGGGTCGTGGCGCATGGAAAATATGCGGTTCCTCGAGTCCAAGTCCATGGCCCACAAATGGGCGATCCTATACTATGATCCGCCGCGCGGCCGAAAGCTGCACTACAACCAGATTACAGACTTGGAGCAGAAGGTGCTTTTCCAAGCCGAGTCGGTGAGCGTGAGCTTGGAGAAAAAGGCTGAGATACGGGTCTACAGGGACGAGCGTAACCTAGACGATTGCTTCAGAGATCTGCAGGGCCAATGCGATCTAGCCTTTGTGGTCATACCGCCGACGGGAGTCACCTACTCCACCATTAAGCAAAAGGCCGAGCTGCAGCACGGCATTTTGACGCAGTGCCTCAAGCAGTTCACCGTCGAGCGTAAACTCAATCCTCAGACCATTGGCAACATCCTGCTGAAGGTCAATTCCAAGCTGAATGGCATTAACCACAAGCTAAAGGACGATCCCTGTCTGTTGGTGCTCAGGAACGCCATGTTCCTGGGTGCCGACGTGAGCCATCCGTCTCCGGATCAACGTGAGATACCCAGCGTCGTGGGCGTGGCTTCCTCGCACGATCCCTTTGGCGGGGCCTATAACATGCAGTACAGGCTGCAGCGCTCGGCTCTGGAGGAGATAGAGGATATGGAATCGATCACGCTGGAACACCTGCGTGTCTACCAGAAGTACCGAAATTGCTATCCTGAGCACATTCTCTACTATCGGGATGGTGTGAGCGACGGCCAGTTTCCGAAAATCAAGCACGAAGAGCTTAGAGGTATAAAAGCAGCCTGTGTAAAGGTATGTTTTGGCCTCTCTTCTTCAGTAGGCAAATATTTGTATTAAACCATTTTCACCCATTCACAGCTCGGCATTAGGCCGAAGATTTGCTGCATAATTGTGGTGAAGCGCCACCACACTCGATTCTTTCCCAGCGGGCAACCATCGCAATTCAACAAGTATAATAACGTGGACCCAGGAACAGTGGTCGATCTTACCATCGTTCATCCGAACGAGGTGCAGTTCTTTATGGTCAGCCATCAGTCTATCCAAGGCACAGCCAAGCCGACGCGTTACAACGTAATTGAGAACACAGGCCGCCTGGATATCGACCTGTTGCAACAGTTAACCTTCAACCTCTGCCACATGTTCCCCCGCTGCACCCGATCGGTGTCGTATCCAGCACCAGCTTACCTGGCCCACCTGGTGGCTGCAAGGGGACGTCATTATATCACTGGGTAATTTAATTTAATTTAAATTTGGATTCTTAGTAATTATGTTTTTTATTACAGCACTGAAATGTTCTCGGACTTGAAGAAGGAATACAACAAGCGCAGGATTGTTTCGGAATTTATGAACACCAACCCGATGTTCTTTGTATAATAAACTCGTGCTCATGGAGCTAGGAGTGATCAGAGCGGCCTCATGCCAACTAGCAGTTTCTATGAAAATCAGAATCATTGATAAAAATATGTGCAACTTTATATATTAACGAAATATTCAAATTCTCAGGCTATCGATAAGGCAAATAGAACGATAGAGGAAAGAAAAAGGATCGGAGCGGTCGAGAATTTTTTTAGGTTGAGAAGCTGAAATTTAATAAACATTTATAATAAACTGCAAAATACAACACCGAAATTTCGACTTTTACTTTTAGAACTTTTTTATCAAGTTAATTAAAATAATCCTTTTGGCAAAAGAGCTTTAAAAGGGCGCTAAATAAAGGCGCTTGTCTTTTAATTTAATGCACAAAGCTTTGGGTACCGGGTCTTACTAATAAGAATTATTCTCTTCAGAAAGCAGTAGGTTTTTCAGAACACAGTACTCTTTCTCTCACAGTTATTTAATCTCGGCAAAATGTATTTTATGTCCAATTCAATTCAAAATTGAGATGTTTCCCATAAAATTGTATCTTAAATTCAAAGGCACTCGGCTGCAGTCAGATCAATTTCGCATCTTGCATCCACATTGCATATGGAGATTCTTATCTGATTACTCAGACCAAATAAAAAATAAAAAATTCTGCAGAAGCACAAACACATTCCCCTTGCTTTCGGCAAATAGCAAAGTTAATTAGTTTTATGCACAACCTTTGTTTGCACAAAAAACTAGCAGACTAGCGGCAAGCAGAGGAGAAATCTGCAAAAAGTTTTCACATTTCCGTGCAAGGACATGCGTGACGTAGTTGGGTGACCCCTCCTTTTGGTGGCAACTCAGCTTTCACACTTTCCACTTTCTCACACGTACTTTTCTTTTTATTTATTTTATTTTTTTCCACCCCAAAACTCAAGTGAAAAACAAACTTGCACGAGTTGCCGAGGAATTAAGAAAACGAACGAAAATATGTTACGTGTATATACAAAGGACATTGCTATGATTAGCATTTCAATAGCGTATAGGGTCGAGCCCTTGCCCAGGGATATTATTCATAAAAGGCGATTACTTTTAATGCCCAGGCAGGCCTCGTGCGCCAGTATGCAACTATAATTAGATGGCCAATTATGGCGTTGAAAATTGAAATTTGCAGCGACTGCAGTCAATTTGCCACACACAAAACATGAAACCAAAGAAAAATGTGAAACAATGTAGATGATGAGGCCGCTGCCGCGTCCTACGGGGCGTATACGTAACTCGTGCACTCGTTTCGGTGGACCTCTTAGTCACGCGTTCGCATCTCGACATCCCGGCCATAGTTTCGTTCACAGGTGCCAGCTGGGTGGTCATAAAAAAAAACGTGTCATCCAAGCGATTATCCTTGCGTGTCCATGGATTAATTTTAATGCTCAAAATGACGCACGATTTGGCCCAGTGCATGTGGCTCTTTTCAAAAGGAGTTTCCCGGTCCCTTGATGTGGGTCACACGGCCCAGTGCCCTGATCACGAATCAGAGCTGACAAACTTCTGGAACGCAAATTTCCCTGCCATTTAATTTTTTTTGAAGTCCCAACTAATCCCTACCGAAAACCAAGGGCCATGGCACGATTAAATCAACTCGGTACTAACCACATTCAGCTTTTCAGTTCATTCGGCCAACGGTATTGTAAATATTTTACATTTTCTAGGGTCCCCTCTGATTGAATTTTAATTAAAAAACAGCCACGAATCAAACCGAAAAAAAAACAGGACACGTCAAACTGTTTGGTAATAAAGTCAGCCGGTTCATTTGCCATTTAAGGCAATTAAACTACAATGTTTATATCAATTAAATGGGTTTCCAACGGTGTCCGCCGTGGACTGGTGCACCGAAATGTTTACATAATAAAATAATTAAATGTAATTGTATTTCATTTAACGATAATGGAAATGCGATGGGCAAATTTCTCTACATTGGCATAATTATGCACAAAGTAGAAATGATAAATGAAGAATCGCATTCAGAGTTAAATACAAATCACCCAGAATATGTTATAATTAATTCTTGATTTTGGAAAGATTAAATGGAAATAATGCAGCAATTTATTCGATTTATGTTTGATATATGTATGTTTTCACTCTTCATTTATTTAGATATTTCAAGCCCTTAGCTAACATTATATTTAACAAATAAATAATAATAAAACCAACCGACTTAGTTCACCCTCCTTCCTTCCCTGTTTTTCTAAAGATAGAATGAAATCCCTGCTCGAATCCAGAGTGGGGAATTCTCACGTAACCCGGCGAGTGGGCGAGTGCAACATCAAAGTGTGAATAAGAATGAAGTCGGGAAATCTTTAAGATATTCGCATACATATACTGACATGTATGCCTTGCACTAACTTATTACCATACACCATTTTCCTTGTACGCAGCAAAAATTGTTGCACAGCATGTGGCGAGGAAAGTAGGGGCAGAAAACAGGGACATGAGTTAGACTCCCGGGTACAGAGAGCATATTTGAGTTTCCTGTTGCTGAAGTCCTGCATAATAATCCTCAACAAGCACACACACATGGTAGATATTCGGTGTTGAGGGGAACGTAAACGAAATTTGTTGTATTGAAGGCACGGCTTGGTTGTCAACGCTCTGCAGATGACACGCTTTCCCATTTGCCGCCCTGAATGCTCAATGAGTTTGACTTTTTACCTGCTGTTTGAGACTGTTGGGTTTTGCCCCGATTTACGCCATGTCAAAACCAAGATTAAAGGGGCATATATCATATTTGAGTCAATACGGCTTGGGGCCATATTTCAATAAACGCCGCCATTCAACTTGTCAACGTGTCGCCTGCCAAAGTGGCTGTAAAATGCAACTCCCGCTCTCCACACCCTTTATCATTTCCCGCATATTTTCCCTGCACTCGAAACTTATTTTTTCACGCAAATTTCCTTTGCACCGACATAAAAAAAATATTCAAGGGGCAGAGGAAAGGGTAACTCATTTGAGCCGTTACATGTGATGCCTGCCTGCCTTGTTATGTGACGGCCAAGGGTGAAAGTTTTGCATAATTTACGTTGAGCGCGAAATGCGAAAGTTTTGCATCCTTCTGCCACCGTTCCGCAATTTTTTTTAATATATTTTTTTTTGCAGATGTTTGGTGTCGCGCCTGAAGGGCAAAGGACTCTGAGTGGAAGTGGAAATATTTCTTTTGCATTAATTGAACTTATTAAAAGTGGAGGGAAGAATATGTAGACAATATTTTAAGTCAACAAGCTGTGAAGCTGTGGAAGCTGTGATCAAACTCAGTGTATATTATTAATCTTTTTTTTTTGTGAAATTTATTATTTTGATAAAATGTTTGCAGAGTTTGAAGATACTTTTTGTAAAAGTACCAACGGCCACATTAAGCCAAGCGACGCCGAAAGATTAAAGCTCCGTACTGTTGTTGTTTTAAAGGCCGGTACGCAGACGAACGAACAAAATACTAGAAAATACCAGGAAGAGACACTTAGTATTTCTAGACCGGGGTGACGGCCAGAATAAAAAATTTAATAAAACAGGTCTTCTCGACTATTGGTCTCTCACTCTCTAATTGTTTCTTGGCACATTTCAAAAATATAGTTTCCGCCAAACACAATAATGTATTCAAAACCCGAGTCCAGGAGTTTAGATGAGCAGATAAAGTTATAATAATTAAATTGGTAGAGTGCAATTCAATGATAAGATATTTGGGCAATATTAAACATTTGCATAAATAAAGGCCTGGAAGGAAATAGGTCCCTCGATGACTGAGATGAAGGGGTCAGAGGCGACGGCCACCGCCCGCTGCTGCTTAGAGCAGTGTCTGGGTGGAAAATAACCTTCATTGCCAAGCTGGAAAAGGACATGTACAGCAATGGACAGAACCGGGCGCAGGAGCAGTACCAACTCTAACTAAATGCATGCCAGCAAGGATATGGTGTACAATCAGAGTCTCGCATCCAACAGAACGAAGTAACTTTGAAGCATTTCACCAGTCCAACAATTTAGTAGCAGCAGGAGTAGCTGCGGCAACCACCGCCACCACTCAGATGGTGGTTAATTACATTTAGTAAGAACAGAATCACCACCAGCAGCCGGTAGAGCAGCTCTTGTCCTGGTCGTCGATCCAGGAAAGAATGTTGGACAAGTAATATGGAGAAAAAGAGGCGGGTGTGCATGGTCGAGAGAATCTGGGCGACGGCGTTGGTGGTCATTGTGCGCAAATTAGCTATTCCATGCGAATTGTCTTTCAAATATAAAATAATTAATTGTAAATATAAAACAGCTGATTTAAGATTGGTATGACCGCATCATTTACCTCCCAAAAATGCCGAAGAGCGTTTTAAGAAGCGGTCACGCCGGAAAAAGATTAAATCTTTTTCGGGTTGCGAACTGTTTTAGTGTCTGGCTTAATATGCAAAATTAGTAACAATTAAAAAGTAAAGCAAAATATAGATTTTGTGGCGGAAATTGAATGAAAGACTTATTTTATGAATTCAGAAATGCGCTGAAAATGTCATTTCGAATTGTTTTGAATATCAATCTAAAGCCTCTGGAGCACATTGATATTTCCATTTCGATCCGCTGGATTTGCGAGTTTTTGCTTATTTGAAATTCTGAGATTCGATATGTCTTTATTGGAAAACTCATACAGTGACAGGTGCCATGTTGTCCGGTGTCGAGTTCGGATTTGGCAAAAGAAAAAGCTGCATACATATATATAGGTATATTTGTACATACATATATAGGTATGCAGCACAACGCAAATACAACAAATCAATTTCTGTTTGACCAAGCGCTCCACTGAGCTGGACAGCGAGCTAACTAAAAGCGGCAGCGAGCGGAGGGGTCAATCCAGTGCACTCCTTTCAAGTTCCCATCCTCGTCTGCGATCCCGTCAATTTAAAGCTGAAAAATTAAATTTACAAAAAATTATCTTTTGTATAATTTCGAATAGATTACATATTTATATTTATAATTTCCGATTTATTTGTAAATGAATTAAGACAATATTGACCCTCATTTCTTTTTGTCGGTGCATTCTAAAAGTCTCCTGCTTTGGTTTATGCCTTTTCGTACCTGCAAATAAACTTGGCTCGGTTTCAGGACCTGTTTCTGGCTCCGGCTTCGGCTCCGTCTCTGTTTCTGTTTCTGTTCCTCGTTTTTGCCCGTGGCACTGCCACTGACACTGATTGCTTGTGAGGCATATGCCCGACTTGACTGCAGTCAAGACGGCCATTATTCACTTGCACTCGCCACTTCACCCGAGATGTAAGAGGCAAAGGAGCCAAAGGATCAGCGGAGAGCGATGAAAAGAGGTGGAAGAAAGGGCCAGGGCGAGACAGCAAAACTCTCGTGGAAACTTTACGCATAATGGGCGCTCAGCCACAAAGGAAAGTAACTGGCAGCAAGCGGATTGGTTTTCCATCTCACACTCCTACACTGCGAAAACCAAACTTTATAAAAAGTACTTATTGATTTGACATATTCTGAGTGTTATTAAAGAAAAACCTTTGTACTTTCCACTTCGAATATCCAGATTCCCAGTACTCACAAAACCTACAATACCATAGACAGCTGTTTTCTCTGAAATTTCCATTTCAGGACCATTTTTCTGTGTGTTAAATCCCTCTGGGGGCGGCCGTAACAGTGGCAGTGGTGCGTTTGAAGGCTTGGCCGCCGCACCGGATGTCCTGGCATTTCCGCTTCTCTAATACGAAGTCGCCATGAGTCAGCCTTTGTTGGCCATGTTTGCTCGCTTCGTCCGAGTCGTGCTTTTCTTATTTTTTCATTAGCATTTTTCTTGCAGCTCTTTGGGGAAATATTGTCGGCAATTATGTTACATAATCAACAAAACAAAAATGTAACAAATTCCGTTACTTTCTTAGACTTTGACACGGTTCCATTTTCATTTTCCATCGCATTTATTTGGGGTTTTCCCCAGCAGATTAGTATTAATGATGTTAAGTTTGCACGCGCCCAACAAAAAACTGGGCTAACTTTGTATTTGGGTTAATTTGGCTAATTTTTCGTAGTTTTGGCACCAAGACGAATGGATCAGGAAACTAGACTCGAATTACGCGATTATGACTTTAGCAACGGATGCGTGGTACGGATTTGTGTTTAATTTCTGTGGGAGAAATACGATTCTTGGCCTAGTTTTTTTGAATGCTTAAATATTTTGCATATAAGTGCGATATGTATGTAGAGCTACTAGAAACATTACTTCTATTCAGCCCCTTTATTAATTTAGAATTCAAAACGAGTATAATTTGTAAAGGTTCAGCCAGAAAGGTTTTATCGACTTCTGTTCCCATGCATATTTTATTTTTACTGGGTTTATACAAGGCCGAATACATGCTTTCAACACATGCATTTAGAAAAATCGTGTGTGTATAAACACCATTTCATGTATTTCCTTAACTATGAATTCGGGCTCGATACATAATAATTCAGCAAAGCATACTAATTTTACAGGCATTTAATCTGTCAATATGAACAGGGGCTATTTTGATTTCACGTATTTCATACATGCATTTTAATTCATGTATTCCATAGTATAAACCTAGTATTTGTTCAAAACACACATATTAAATAAATATGATTTCAACCTCAAGTATTATTTGAATATTTTCACATAGAGTTATCAAACCTTGTTTTGCGTCGAGTTGTTTTTGCTGTCTGCAGAGCTAATGAAGCCGAATTTATTGCCAAGGCTTTATGGACATCCACACAGTTTGCACATACTCGTTTTATGGCCAACAAAACAGAATAATGTGGCTGAAAAGCAGCCAAAAAATCGGCTAATGTATGCAGACGGAGGGAGGAAAATTCGGGGACGGGGCAAGATGTCAATGCTGTACATGCCGACGAAAAAGTTGGTAACATCTCGGTGTGCGCAGAAAATGGATTTTGTCTGCATTAAAATAACTTCTAGATAAAGCGAGGAAATTGCTTTTGAATACGGGCGTAGCATATACATGCGGCGTCGCCGGAGCGTAGTAAAATTGAGACATTTTCTGTGGCATTTTTCAAGTCGTTAAGAGGGCTTCGCTAGCCACTCATGGCGTATACGCAATTTTCCGCATTGTTTACCAAGAGCAGCGCTCCGAATTTAACTTAATTTACTTATGAGTTGGCTGGCATTTGCATTGCTGTGAGTGCCAGCTGAGCGAGTGCCAAGTGTGGGAACTCCCACATAACAGCTCATAAATCTCGGACCAAGTCCTAGCTGCTGAACTAAGGACAAGACATAAATCCGAATTTAGCAAAGCAGAAATCAAAGTTTCCGAGCACGCACAACAAAGCCAGATCCCGGCCATAGTTCTAGGGCCAAATGAGCGAGCACCCACTCGATATGTTCCGATATCTGGGTCAATTCGGAAGCCATGAAATATGAGCTTCCCCGCAGTCGTAAGCCGCTTAAAGAGTTCGGCAAACATAATTGTAAAAATAAAATGGAATCTGCTTTTGGGAAACTGAGAACGAAGAACGGAGGTCCTTTCGGCGCCGTAACCTTGGCCAAAGTCTAGTTCGGCACTTCGGGGCTGGCCTTAGCCACACGCACACATAAATAATTAAAATGACCTCATAATGTTTCGATTTTCTCGCTTCTCTCCTCCTAAGGCCGGCCCCCATTCATTGTTTTTCCCTGTTTTTTTGGTCTGGCCGGTGGAGGTTTTTGGCGCTTTTTCGGCTTTTTTGCCGCAGTCATTAATGTAATGGTCTGCATTATTTGTGAACATTCTGAGTGTTAGTGTCCATCTCCGTCTCTCTATTTATGTGTCTCCCTTCCGCGACCCTAGGCCTAGAAAAGCACACACACCATATTCGTGAGTGACACGCAACACACTGGAATACCCTTTTAAATAAAATGACAGTGTTTGAAGATTGAGGTTTTATAAACAGTCTAGCTTCGGTAGCTCATAAGTTAAGTTATGGCAAAATGAGTCAATAAAATTAAGTTTTACAGCTGATATAAATCGAGTTCTTAGACTTTTGGTTTTTATATTCAATAATTCAAGTGATATGGTTGCCACAGTTTAAATTAATTTCAAGAAAGCGATGCTTTTGCTTCGAAAATAAATATGACAGCTGTAAAATGTTTATACTTCACATAAAATTGGAAAATAGTTGTATTTAAATTCATATGAATAAGAAATTTTATTTCTAGAAGAACTACAACAAAAAACTAATGCAACTGTAATAAAAATGGACACAAAACTCCGAGGAAAATATATTGATATGACATGAATGCTAAGCCCAAAAATGAATTATTTTTGGTAATTAACCACAAAGTTATTTAAATACATTATTAATAATACTTTCTCTTTGAATTGAAATATCTTATAACAAAAAAAAAGAGAATTATGGTCCGAATTAGATGCAGAATTATTAAAAAACCTTCTTCCTATATTATATTTCGTTTATTCATAATTTGTTTGCTTTTGTAGTAACTTGTCAACTTGAAAACAAATCAGCACTTATACACCACAGTTTGAGCTATAGAAGTTGGACTGTAGTCTTTATTTCCGTCCATGTCCTTCTATATATGTATGTACTTGCATGTTCCTTTTAGCATTTTATTGCCGGTCACTTTTATTTTCGTTCTGCTCTCGGCCCAACCTTCGATGGAGGGCCTCCTTTCGGTCCTGTGAGCTACCGCTTTCCTCAGCAATTTCGATCGCCTGGCATTCGGCGGTGGGCAGTCATTCATGACGTGGCCACCATTGCTCCGGCGTAATCCTCCACTGCCGTTTTGCCTGCCAAATCGGCTGTGCCATCAAATTAAACGACAACTAAATTGGCGCACATTTTGCGCTATTTGGCAGGCTTTTGTCTGCGTTCCAGGGTTTACATAAGCGGGCAGAAAAAAGAAAGATGAAAAAAACAGCAGCGTAAAAGGCTAACAATGACAACAGCTGACATTGATTGGGGCTATGATGGTCGCGCGGGGGCGAGGGTCTAATAACGGTAATAATAATAAGTAGCTGTTAATTTGATACTAAGCCACAGGGTCGTATACGTAATGCGTCGGAAGAAACCCGGAATTGGATTCGCCCACCAATCAATTGAAGTTTCCATTGGCTTACAAGGTGAGCAAACAGACAGAAATTACATTAGAGATCCAGTGGAAATGTCTCAGGATTATTTTAGAGTTTTAATCTATTTCGTAAAGTAGTTTAAAAAGACCTACTGATTATTTTTAAAGAAATTTTTGTCAGGGACTACAATAAGGTATAATTTTTAAGTACATAGTGCAAGCTTTAATTCGATTAAATCAGACTGGCAAGAGCATAGGAATATATTTATCCTGCTTTACTTCAATTAATTGAAGTGTTCCATTTGCCAAAAAGGTTAAAGCAATCATTTTTCAGGCTCCCTCGCTCAACTTCAGCCGACACCGTCGCGTCGCTCACCTCGGGAAATGTCGAGTGCAATTTCCCGACTGACTTAATTAGTTGCTGTCACAGCTTCTGGCAGCCTGTTCGGCAAGACGGAATACCCGAAAAGCCCGCAGCCCGCAGCTCGCAGCCGGCAGCCCAAAACTGGGATACCGACGAACACTTGCAGGCACTCCCTTGGCGCACATGGAAAACTTTCAGAATAGATTAAATTTGTTCCGGGGGGCAACTCACCGCAGCTTCTGCTGCTGCTGCTGCCCCAAAAGAAAAGCGCCGAATTGCAAGAAATGGCTAAATTGAGTGCACACAAAGGGTGGGGAGATGCAGCCGGAATGGGAAGCGGCAAAAAGGGGCAGATAGTTGTTGCACAAGTGCATTTTTCCTGCTGCCGCTGTGGCCATCCGAACATAAAAAGGATAACACATGGAGCCGCCACAGCAGGGCCAATAAGTTGGCAGATAGTCCTGCCAACAGGATGAGCCGTTTTTCCTGAGCCCCACAGCTTTAGTATACATTGAGTGTCCAGTGCTGGCAGCTAGAGATTACAAAGCCATTTATTTTGAAAAAATGTATCCAAAAGTTTTAAAAGACAAAAGGAATCACAGGAAGTGCAACTATATGCGTTTATTTAGAACTAAAATTAAGTCTCGCTAAAGTTTAAGTCAGAATAACTAGTTAAATTAGTTTTCCTTATGAAAAAAGGCCATTTTCAACTAGAAACTAGCCAAAATGCCAACCTTGTTTCGTCCTGCTCGTCCAGTTATGACAACAAAAGGATGGCCCCGGCGCGAAAGCAGAAAGGCAGGATAAAGCGAGGGGGGACGGCGACGGAATAGAGACTCTGTGTCGTGGGGAAAGGCCAAACCAGTTGGAGCTGCCTTTGGGCCATTCGATTGTTGGCCTGATGCCCGGCAAGGAGATGCCAGTTAGCCCCCCGAATCTCATCGTCTTATTTGCCTGCTGGCCTTTTCATTCTCTTTGCTGTGTTGATTTTCCATTTGGCCGCAGCCACCGCCGCCTCCGCCTGCGATTTTCCCCAGACTCAGCAGCGCTTAATGTTTTCGGCTTTCAGCTTTCAGCTCACCTGTATGTAGGTCAGAAATTTACATCCAAACACGAATGTCTAGCATACTTTCGTGGAGCGTGGTTCTCGGAGATATAACGCATACGCCAGCGTGCACACGGTACGCTTTGGTTATACAAAAGCAAACAATGTGGGAATACTGTGTAAAATAGAAGTGGAATGCCACTCATAAACTATTCGCTCGAACTGAAAATATTTGTATTCCTAACCTTTCTTTTGCTTTCATTTTTGGCAGCCAATTTTCAGTGTTCGCTGTATAATAAACCCGAATTCGTATGCGTTTGACAAAAAAAGGAATGCCTACAATTTCAGGACACAATCAACCAGAATTTATGCATCAGTTAAGAAAAAAAATACAGCTGGAACGTATGCGAAAAATCCAAAAGGGTGAAAGCAGACACAGCTCAAATACAGGGCAGTCAGATGATACAAAAGAGAGCGCGAAATAAATTGAGATATATGGAGGACCCGAACTATGTATGTATGGGACACCAAATTGACAATCACTGAATGCAATTTATCATGCAGCCATAATGCAAAGAAGGATTCTATTCAACGTGAAATGAAAGCCAAACATTGCAGCGTCATTTCACCTGCGTGTATGATTATATAGCCCCTCGATTCCCCAGACCCCTCAGCGCTGCAATTTAACCCGGAAATTCAATTTAGCGCAGCGGTTGATCCAAAATGAAGAGAAATCGGTTGGAATGCCTTTTTTTCTTCTTCATTTCGACTGCATCGTTCAGTTACCAGCTGCAGGCGAGCAAGAGGTGCGAGAATATAATTCGTTTCAGCTGGAAAATGAACCCAATGAATGCATTTTTTTCTTATCAATGGCTGCATTTGGTTTGAAATAATATGTTAATTACTTTAAATATTTAAAGTAGGTAGTGACAACTTAAGTTATTAATATCAGAATCGTCTTCAGAAATAAATTAATAAATCTGAAGTAATACAATTTGAACAATGAATCTAAATATTTAGAAATAAATAAGTATAAGCGTACCAAGATAAGAACCATTGAGACGAGCGAGAAGAACAATGAGAGGCAAGTAAGAAGAACGACGGTTAAGGGACGATCAAGACGACGCCCAGATACAACGCGAAAGAGAATAAGCTAGAGATCGAGATTTACATTAATATTTTAATACGTAAACATTGTAAAAACTTATTTTACTTAATCAAATAATTTCACATAAATATTAAATTAATAATAAATGTAACACTTTCGGACTTCAAACTGAATGAGAGAAATACAGAAATATTGAAATAAGAAGATCAGCTCAGTTTTCATTGACATAAATCTTTTTCCATATTTCTTAGCCTACTGAAAATGCAGCTTGCTAGCCACGTGGCGAATGCGCAATATTTCGCCGCACTTGACTTGCAGCTGACGACGCAAATTGCCATAATTACGGGTCGGCACCGAAATGAAATAATGTGCAGCAGGCGGACAGCACCCGCTTTGGCCGCAAAGGACACACACGAGGATAGACGAGACCGAGCTGGGCTGGGCTGGGCAACTTACCTAATTAGCGACAGGATTTCCAGCGGCAGGACGAAGCGTGGCAGTTGTTCAGCTGGCAGCGGCGCCACCTAACGGGCGACAGACGGACTAGCGCTAACGTTCATTTGGCCCTTTAGGCGGATTGCTGTTTGTGGTTCGTGTTGCTGTAGCTGTAGCTGTTGTTTTATTGTTGTTAGCCAACAACAATCTGGCAACGCCTTTCAGGCCGCTAACAATGTTGGCTGTGTGTTTTTGCAGGTTGGCTATGTTACTTTGGCTGTTGCTCTCGCCTCCTGTTGTTACTTAGCTTGTTGCAACTTATGTGCAATTGCCGCTGGCTAGAATATAGGACCGGGGAGTGAGTGAGAGGGATTGAGAGTGCGAGTGCGAGTGAGCGTAAGGGGCTTAACCAAAAGTTGCAAGGACACACTCGAACGACGAACGACAAGCGACACACAAACACAGGACCTCGAACGCGAACGCGAACGCGAACACGAACGAAACGCCGACGAGGACGAACGACACTTTGAAATGTATTTTTTTTTCTGTTGTTTTCCTTTTGATTTTAGTGCTGTCGGTTGGTGTTGGGTCCTTTGAAATTACACCCCTCTTTTCGCGTTTCATCGCCTTATTTGGCCAACTTCTGACGCTTTATGTTGCGCCATGTGATTTCCTTTATTTCGCTCTGCCTTTTTTATACCTATTTCACGTCTTCCTTCCACATTCGCACTCGCCTTTTACGATTGTTCTGTTTACTTTGAAGTCTTAACTGCCCTGCGATGTATGCTAAAGTTTCCCAATGTTTTTTTTTTATTTTTCTACTGCTCATTTAGCGCCACTTTTTGGTCAGAACTTTTTGTGTTTCTTTGTATTTCTTGTGCATATTTTGTATTTTGTATTTCACTAGAGCAAGTGATGGTCGATCTGCTTATGTAAGTGGCAGCAATTTGCCAAGCAGTTAGTCGGGAAAACAGTTTTCTCGAGGTGAAAACTTATGGAAACTTGGGCAAAGCGTTGCTAGAGCCCAAGCCCCAGATATAATGGGATCTGGAAAACTTGCAGAGGTCGAGCACAGATAAAGTTTTTCGAAATTAAGATAAAAGCGGGAATTAAAGTTGCGAGCCAGACGTTTTTAGGAAGGAGAAAGCTTATTTGCGGCGAAGAAACTAAAACTACATTTTGAGAAAGAATTTTACAAGAGAAAAAGTTTAAAAATAAATACAGATGTGACTAGACAGCGAAATATTAAGGAAAAACTAAAAAGAAACAAAGAACATTTACAATTTTCAAGGAAATAGGTTTCCGGAAACCAAACTAATTCGATTCCCATTCTCTAGTAAATAATTTCCCTCGAATTCCGCTCCCCAAACATTCTTCAATTATTCATTTTGTGGAACTCAACCGCCTCTATCCATCACTCATTTGTGCACTCGCGTTTTCCCAGCGCGATTCATTAATAAATAATTCTTGCACTTCCTATACTGGGCCATATTTACACGCCTCTTTGCCGTTTGCCGTGCATCGTACATCCGATGGACATGTGTACGAGCGAACTATGGCAAAGGCTGTAAAAATCGTGTTTGTCTTTCGCCTCAATGAACTATTTTTATTTATTTATGTACTAGATTATTGCCAGGCGTATGCGCGTGAAAATGGTGCGCTTAAATAAAATGAAATTAAATAAAAATAGCATTTGTGCCAGCATGCAATTCGCATTGCATCTCCAAGTAATTACGACAAAACGTAGCCGCACTAAAATTACTAAATGTTCTCGCCTCGATGCGTTTATAGTGCGGTTTTTGGAAAATGTATTCTCGGAAGGTCGTCTGTAAAAGAGATAATGATCATAAATTATCTCTCCCATACTCTTATCACATTTCCCCCGCAGACAATGTAATGAAGAAAGCCACCAAATTTTCACACGCTTTCGCCTGAATGTGTTAAAAATAAACCAAAGCAGCGCAAAGGGGAAAATGCAAAAATGCGAAGCAGCCGACCAAAGCAAAAGCGACCAAAAATACCATGTGTGTGAGTGCGATTTCGTATTCAACAAGCCAAAAAACAAGGAACACCCACCGACGCTTCACACTAAATTGAATTTAATTGTGTTTTTTGTGAAAACAAATTCGTTTCTAGTCCGTCCGTACACAAAGCGCTGAGTATATTTTGGTGTTTTTTCATCTCATTACTGCGGTCAGACAAATGCCTCGGTTTCAATGTCTGTCTCTGTCCTTAACACGGCATTGGAATGCCGGGAATTTCGTTCAAAACGACATTTTTGTCTAGCAGCCAACACGCCCAGAAATATGCAACATGTCTTCCTCCCCATCCGCCGTATATCCTATTGTTCCCATCTACTCTTTCTCGGCGGAGGCTCCACCCAAAGGCACGCAACATTCGACGAGGACTTTGCACTCAGAAAAATATTATATTAGAGGGGAATTAGAAAATGTATAAAACCTAAGAGATATTTCAAGATTCTTATCTTTAAAAATAATCTGTTCTATATTTTAAAGAAAGATACGGGACTTAGCTTCTGATATATAAATAAATATATCGCTTCTACAAGGACTTTGTTTTCCTTTTTTCCAGGCAAAGACTGCTCTGTAATTTTCTTTTTTATATTAAATATTCTATCCTTCAGACAATTCTATCTGGAAAATAAGAAAAGCTGTAAGGAAGCTAAATTCCAATCTATATTTTAACCTACAAAAAAAATTGCCTTAAGGCCGATATTAGATATTTGTGTAAGTGTAGCTCACATACTGGCTGACTCATAAGGCATTTTTGCTAATGATTGACTGACTGGAGGAACGACTGAGAGACTGACGGACTGACGGACTGACAGACTGACTGCCGGAATGACTAACCAGCGTGTGTGACTTTTCCCAGTTGTGTGTGGGCTTTCGGCGACTTTGCGTGTAGTTCGTAATTTAAGTAATGTGGGTCGCCTGAAACCTGAAAGCTGAAACCAGAAACCAGAAAGCTGACTCCTGCGTATCCTTGCTGTTGTTATTATTGTTGTTTTGGTTGCTAACGCGATTTACCTTTCCGAGCGGAACACGCGCCACTGTTCCGTCGTTACGTTTTTGGCGTTACCTATTCCTCAACCTATACCTATATTGCTGTTACCTGTGCTTTCAGCGTTTCAGGCGTTACCCCAGCATATATAGCATATATAGGCCCCGCCGACTCTGCGGCTATATAGCAGCCTAATTGTCATTGAAGGCAACCCACCCAAGACATAAATTCAATTTCTTTCTGTTCGATGTGACAAGTCTTGAAGGAGCCAACCCCTCGGCACCGTCACCCACTCGGCGGCACCCCCTAATTCGCCAGCCCCCCTTTGGGTACCCTGCTCTCCTTGTTGTTGTTTTTGTTATTATTTTTTGATAGCCACCTTTTCGTGTGTTGCTTTCTCGCGATGTCGGCGCCGCCCTCTTGCGCTCTCCGTTCCCTTGGTTTCTTTTTCGCCTACCCGTTAATCGAGGAGTCTAATGGGTATACATGACTTGGAGAAATGTAAATATAATTTAAGAAGAACTTAAGAACTCGTATAAGGTTTATTATATCTAATAAAAGCCGTTTAATCCTTCTCATGAATAGATTTAGCTAAGCATGAAATGCACAGGGAGTTCTTCCTTCCCTACAACCCCACTACCAGGGTATCTCATTATCGAGGCACTCCACTGCCGCTTTCTTGCTTCTTCATTTTCGTATCTTGTTCTTTTGGCTCGGCTGTCGCCCTCTCTGTCTCAGACTCTATTTCCATCTCTGTCTCTATGCACTGGCTGCACCTTGACACTAATATTGAGCAAAGTAAAAAAAAATGCAACAAAAACAAGAAAAAAGGAAAGCAAGTGCAACTAAAAATAGTCGGAGAGAGACCGCTAAAAGCGAATTGATTGGTGTGTGCGTATGTGTGTGTGTGCGAGTGTGTGCTTTGGGCTCTTCATGCGGACACTTGGCGATTTTATTGTCAAGTTATAATTGGTAATTGATGCCGATACCCAAACTGATTGTGTTATGATATAGCCCCCTCAATGGGCTAATTACGAGGGATTGAAAAGACTCAATGGCTTTTGATTGATTTTACTTGGCATGGCGTGGCCAGCACTCAAGGGTTTTACATAAGCTTTTATAGTTTTAAGTCATACTTATATTTATAAAAGGGGCTTAGCAGGGGGAAGAGTTTCTAAATGTATAGTTAAATTTTCCTAATTAAATAATTGTTTAAATTTCAATTTTAAGTTTGCCTATAAATAATTTATTTAAAATATTTTTCCAGTAATTTTTTATTTTTTTTATAAATAAATTAACTTTGTATTTCCTTCAGCTTTGTTCTAGAATATAAATTATGTTGTTTCTGTACTTATGAAATTTTTGATTTGTTTTTTAACCACTGGTTCGTATACTTAATTTTTTCGACTAATCCCATTTTCACTTCTTAATTTTATGTTTATGTCGTTTATAATTTTATTAAAGATTTTCTTGAGACACCATAAAATCCTTATTCATTTATTTAGTTTAGTTTTTAGTGTAACAATAATCCACTGCTGCATCTATTTAATTTCATATGCACTTCCACATCTGAATTCTTCTGCCACACATTTTTAAGAGTCATAACTTTTTTAGCACGCCAAATAAACATTTATTTCACGGTTCCTGCTGTTATGCATTTTTTTTAACACTCAATCATTAGTAATTTCAAAGTTAAAACCCCATATGCATTTCTCTAAGAGTGCTCTTAAAAGCCACATAAGTAAGTTACTTAGTTGATTGTCGCTTGGCACGCATTTAACCATAACTTTGTATTTGTATGCATATATTAACAATGAGCCACCGGTGCGTATACTTGACACAGTCCTTGTTTTTGAATCCCATGCTTTGGCTTACTAATTCTCTCGCCTTTAATTTTTAATTACCGTATTTTTTTTTAGCCACTTAATCCTGCAACGCTTATTGTCGCTTCACACGCTCCTCGCTGTGGATTTTGTTGCAATACTCGTTGTTGTTGCGGTTATTGTTATTGTTGGCTACAAGCCCGAACCTCGACGGAACACCAAAAGAACCCAACACCGAAGCTTTACATAACTCACTCGCTCACCACTCACTCACTGCACAAAAAAGTAGACGGAGATAGAAACACGTTTGGGGTTGGGGACTTTTAAAAATTCAAAACACAACTGCACACTTAATATCGCACATTGCAATTTCCATGCGTTTTTCAATCATTTCCCGAATCACACTGGTGGCCACCCTCAAGGTGCGCTGCTTGACGGCACTTGGGATGGTGTATTAATTCCGATTTTTATTCCGTTTTCTTACTTTTGGGCACCACGACGAGCGATGATGATATAGTATATATATCTGGAGAGGTGAAGTCGATATTACTACGCTGGCTGGCGCTTATTGTTTGGCCCGTGTGTCGTCGTCGCAGTGGTGACGAGCGAATCTATCCGCCTTCGCAGTGCTGTTGAATTGCAAACCCGACCCGAACTGAGCCCTCAACTGACCAAGTTTTCCTTCTCATGCATTTTCGTTGCTCGCTTTCGTTTTCGGAATCACGGAACGGCAGGATGACGAGGCGAGGCGAACGCCGAAATGTCTCTGGTGCGCCGCTTGCTTTTCGATGTCGCCCATTGTTCGTCTTTTCGGAGCCAAAGCTCGCCGCCGGCTCTCCGCGAAGCTCCTTGGGCCGACCAGCTTTCCGAGTGCCGAAAGCTCCACAGCTGATTGCCGCAAAATGCATGCGGTGTTTGGCCCACATCCCCGGCCCTCAGCCATGCCCCCGCCAGCTGTCTGTCCTGCGCCCCTAAGAAAAACAGCTGACGAGCCGAGAGGGTCAGCCTCCGTTCCGAAAGAGACATGGCGCGGCAAGTGACGTAATCCATTGCGGATGCACAGTGGCGCACAGTGGGATGAATGGGGATGTTAAGGGAAATAATTTGATCACAAAAATATTTAAGAAATAAGTTTAGCAAAAACATATTGTTATTGATTGATTTTGTATGTAATTAATAATATAATAATACGAGTATATGCGAATAAGCAGAAAATCCTTCCTTTTTTGTCGTTAAGAAATGAAATATAAAATGTACAACCCAAGGAGGATATTCTAAGGATAGCATTACGATAACTTAAATGTTCCCTACCAGATTTAAGAAAAGCTGGGTTTAAAATGGTTTTAACCCAATAAAACCTCTTGCTTATTATTTGAAATATTAATTTTATTTTTAAATTGCAATTACAATTTGTTGTTGTTCGCTTTTTGTTCACTGTTTGGTTTTTATGCTAAGTGGTATTTTAATTTATATTTAAATATATATATATTTATATATATTTCACACATTTTCTTGCAAACAATATCAATAATTCTTTTAACCTAATAACAGATGCACTTTTGTTTGGTTTCTTCATATTTGGTTTGTTGTTTCTCCTACACGAGAATGTTGGTTTTTCAATATTAATCTCATTTATGGTTCATCCGTGAATCCACCACCTCAGACGCGATTCCTCGAGCTTAAAATTAAATTACAAAATACAATCATTTCAACTTATATCCGAAGATACAAAACAAAGCGCACAATGCAGTATATAACTTAGCCTTAATCACTTGCAGAACTAATTACAATATTACAATAATATGGTGGAACCTAAGGGAAACCAAATCAACAACGTAAAAAGCGCAGTACAATACACAACATTACCCTCTAAATTTATTTTAATAAGTATTCGAATCGTTTATTTCGTAATGAGTAATAAACATCTCCTGCATTGCATTTGCATTTGGATTTGCATTTGAAGTAAAGCGCTTGCTCTGGTGTATAATGCGTGTATATATATATAGGGGTGTATATATATACTATCGATAGAAATATGTATACGTTGCATATAAAATTATCTCGGCGCAAATATTCGCTGCTCATCATGCACTGAGTGAAGCAGTTAAAATGAGTTAGTTCTTGGGTTTGGTGGTGATTATGTTGTTGAGTTCGAGTGAGAGTTTGAGGATGAGAAGAGCGCGAAAATTTGGTTGATCATCTAGTATGTATAGGCTTCAGTTAAGGTAAAAAGGTAGGCGTGGCAGCAGCATAATGCAGCATTGAGTATTGGGATTTCTTGGGTATTTCCCATATAAAGCAATTATCGTCGTACTTATCCTCGAAACTGCGATCGGGTTTTTAGTATGCAGAGCGTTTTGGTTAAGTTAAGGTTTAGTATTTATAATTCGATTTTAGTATCAAGTGAAAAATACGATTTTTACATTTTTTATATGATACAAAACTAGCCATTTTGTTTAGTTTTTAGTTTTTGGTGACGAATGTACTTGTAACTCGTATTAAATGCGCTTGTGTGTAAATATATATGGATGTACGAACGGGGCGACGCATATAGATGTATACTTCGTATATGTTGGGTATGCTGGGGGGCTTTGTTGTTGTATATGAAAGTAAACACGGAATATAATTTATGGTATATGTTGTATATAAAGAGCTCCGTGATCGGTGTGTATATGATATATGCATGTATAAATATATGAATGCCATCTGTCTCTCTTCAAGTCGGTGAGCTTAATTTTGAATGTATGTTCAGCTTAAATGCGTTTTCTTCTTGAGTATCTTCCATATGATGAGCGATAAATAATCTGATGTATCGTAGTTAATGCTAAAAAGTAATTTCATTTCAATATTATTGCATGATTTTGTTGTTTGTTGCTTGAGTTTTTGTGTGTGTGTGTTTGTGGGTGTGTGTTCCTCAATACTTGACTTTTTAAATAGGTTTGTTTAATATATTTGTTAGATTTTACGCGACCTTACTTGGTTTATCATTAAGCATTTATTAACTCGTAATTTGTGGTTTAATATTTGTTCTAATCACGTTTTAGTATCGTACCGCTTTCACATCTTATCCTCCATCTGACTATTTTGATATTGCTGTCATACACAGTTTCAGTATAGATCTATATCCTTTTACATTATACATATACATTATTCGGGCTCCCTTTACACTCGCTTCCGCTTCCAGCTGATTCCACAAATTGCTGAGTTGCCTTTACATTTTGCTTGTTAGCTTTAAGTGGATAAATGGACGGTTTTTGTTTGGATTTCATTAGCTTTATGTCGATTTCTTAAGTCTTTTAGTTTCAAATTATCGTATGTGTTATTGAAAGAACGCTCTGATTGATTGGCTTTGGTATTTGCAAAGAATAGGAGCTATAAACTATGAAAACCACTCAAAACTAGGGCAGGGAAGGAAGGATTCAATGTGATTGTTTTGTGGGGTTGCTTGGCGAAACGCTCTTAGACTGAAGGAAACACTATCTCGAGTCCAAGGTAGCGTTGCGATTTGTGCATTTTTAGACAGCTTGTTGGGTTCAGTACAAGCCTACTCGTTTCCAATAAAAATATACATACAAATTCCAATTGAATTTCTCTCCTAGGTTGTTTTTTTTGTCACTGGTGCAACTCAACAATTTGTACAATCCCCGATTCATTCTATACATAGATATATATTTCGTCCCAATTTATACAAGTATTTGGTTAAGAAAGCTTTACTTTATGCCCATGCAAAATATATATTGTTCTTTGGTTTTTGTTCTTCCTTTGCCTTTTTAAATTTCGTTACTTTAATGTGCTGTATATCGCTTATTAGCCATTTGCTGTGCCGTTGCTTAGTTATTCGGTATCCTTATGTACATTATAAATGTCTGTCAATATCTGCTACATCTCGAGCTCCTCTACCGCACAACACTCTTTGATCGTCATATATGCTTGTCTGAAGTTTGAAAGTTGACGCGTTTTTATATAGTATTTCTTTGTTATTTAGGAAAAATAGTTTTTGCGTTTCTCGTCTCGCTTCAGCGGTTCATGTTTAGTGGCTAGCAAAATAGTTGTATCGATTTTTATTTAGAAAAACAGCAACGCTAAGTTAATGCAAAAGTTATTCGGTTTCTGAAGTTTACATATCTTTATATTTGCTTCCTTTTAGTTAGTAGTCAAAGATCAGTGCATTTTGCGAAATATCCTTTATACACTCTATACAAATCGTCTGCGAATTTTCATGAGTAGCAACCCCAATTTGCGTAGCTAAATTTGAGGCCTAGTCTAGGTAAAGAAAATGACTCTAGAATAACTGGTTCGACTTAAGCTAGTGCTAACTTGATTTGTTCTTGTTTTTCCTTGTTTTTTTGTATATTTTTACACGGTGTTTTAGGCGCGGCGGCAACAATGTCCATCAAAAAGAACATTACAAAAAGTCAATCACTCAAAAAAAATCAACAATAACTAGAAAATCAAGTTCGATAAAAGCTAGAGCAGCTAGCAAAGTTCTGTTCAATCGATCCGATCGGCATTCAAAATTTCAGATTCTTTATATATTCTAGTGTATATAAATTCCACTATTATTGCTTTGGTATATTATTCGGGCTTTCCTGTGTGTTTTCTTATTTATTTTTTTAAGATCTCTGGCGGATGGTATTCTAGGAAAAAATACTGTTTGAGTTGTGGCCAGCGAATGCTGATTCGTCCTCTAGTTGGAATACAATATTTGGTTGCGGTTGCTGTTGACTAGTGCCATATCAAAACTAAGATCCTGGTGAAAAATGTAACTAAATCAGAGAAATAATTCTCATGCGATTGCACTACCGGACATCGTTGTCGCCTGACGCTCACTCTGCAGTTCGCGGTTGCGTTCGTGTTCAGCGGTCTCAGAGCTAAAAAACATTAAGAGAGCTTAAGTTAGTATTTAAAAAAAAATTAATTATTAATTAATTATATAAATATAAAAGTAATGTATGCGTTCTACTGACTTTCATTTAGAACCAGAACATGCTTTATGCCTTAAACAATCTATAAGAAACAAGTAAGAAAGCTACAGTCGACTGTGCTCGACTGTGAGATACCCGGTACCTAAACGTTTGCGCTTCACACTAAAAGGCAATTTAAAAATGTACATACACTACATTGTACATACATATGTACATTGGCGCCATTATATCGCACGGCCAAGGGTCGAGTGCGTCGGCTACAGCTTGCAACAGCAGTGCCTTAGGGCGGTGTGTTAAAATTCTAACCTTATTGCTAATATCTCCCATGTTTATCATCCGATTTTACTGAAATTTTCAGGAAACGTCCGCTCTATTTTATTCATTTTTTGTATTTATTTACTTTTACCCGAAAAAAAACGAGTATAGCTTATTTAAAGTTTTTTATGATTTTTGAGGGCGGAAGTGGGCGTGGCCAAATTTTAAAACAAACTTGATCTGCGTGCAACAGATTCCAATATTGTCACCAAATTTGGTAACTCTAGCTCTTATAGTCTCTGAGATCTGTTGTTTCACACGGACGGACAGACGGACAGACGGACAGACGGACATGGCTAAATCGACTCGGCTGGTGATACTGATCAAGAATATATATACTTTATGGGGTCGGAGATGCCTCCTTCTGCCTGTTACATACATTGTACCCTATGGGTACCGGGTATAAAAATAATTGTAACTTGCTAATATTATCATTCATATTTTGTTTTCTATTTTAATAAGGCTTAGTAAAACTATTTAACATTTCATTTAAAAGCTGAATGCTACAAATTATAATTTGTGTAATGCATTGAAAGGTATACTTAATTTGATATTATTTAGAAAATTAAAGACAATTAAAAAATAATTTGCTAAGAAAATGTCTAGATATGGAAAAACTATATTACAAATTCCTTATTTCCTTAGAATTTAATGTAATATAGTGCGATTATTTATTTATTTAACGTTTACTTTTCTTTAGCTATCTAGAGTTATTTATTATTTATTTTGATTCCAGAACTGATTTTCTCTGTTTTACATACTTGGATCGTACTGCTATGGGGCTGCCGGGAATGTCAACGGGATTGGCATTATTATTGTTTGTGGTCGAAGCCCGACGTCCGTTGCCCGACTTGTACGAGAATATTGAATCGTTCTCCATGTCGCTTTCGATCTAAAAGAGATTCAGTTAGCTCTAAATCATATTTATATGTAAAAGTCAGCCTCAGAAATCAATGTGGATATGAGATCAATTTGAATAAAATTGCTACCTTAAACATAACCAATTTAAAACGAATTTAAGATATCAATTATTATTTTGCATACTTTTAGATATATTTTCAATTCATTTAAGAAAACTGCAGCGATTTCTGTGGCTCACTTCTCACAAAAAAAGTACTCACCACCTGTCGCTTGTAGGACAATCTCTCGCTGGACACCGATCCGCAAGAGGAGCTCTCGGAGACGGCCTGAGTGACACTGGTGACCGTCGGCGGACTGCTGGGACCCGGGAACCGCTTGGAGCACACCTGGGACTGAATGTGCTCGCAAATGCGACGGAAACGCCGAATATTACCTGCGGAAGGGGGTAACAGGGAGCTCAATTAGGCTGTTTACCGAGTGCGATGATAGCACACTTATTGTTTACCTGATAGCAGCGTAAATGTCAACGCAAACAACATATCTGCTATGTCGCCTTGTTTGCAAATGGCACTGATGTCAACCTGGAAGGTATTCGAGAACCATTAGCAACACCCATAAGGGCCCAACGGGGATGGCTTTTCCACTCACCTGGAATTTGACATGGCGCTGGAACATGACGGGTCCATTGCCGTTCCGTTTGTACTCCACCCGAAACGAGGTGGGCGACACCACACTATGCGATAGTTCAGCCATCTGATAATAAATTTTAGAAGATTTATTTTCAATTTCTTCTGCTGTTGAATCAAAAATATACTTACGGATAAAAATGCGTGTATCAAATGCGCCTTGACCGTGGCAATGGGTTTCCCCTTGACCAAAATGGTGAAGGTTTCATCCTTCTCGGTTGTTATGAGATTACCGAACCAAGAACGCTTGGTCAGCTCCGGCGAGGACTCGGGCGTTAAGTGCACCTCATCGGCAGAAACTGCATAAATATCATTCATTATATATATTAAAAAAATCATATAATTATCTTAGCAATTGCACATACCCTGCATTTTTCTGCGATGGAAACGCGGACTGCCCAGGAAACTGTTCTTGATGTTGGTGAGTCGCGTTTTCCACAGCTGACCACCAGGTGTATTGCAAGGTGAGCCGGGCATGCCCGGACTGCTGTTGTTCATCATGGGCGAGCCATTGGGATTCACAACTGCAAGGAAGGTAAGTTGGTTATTATTCAAGCCAAAGTTTACTCAAAAAATATAAGATCAGAAGCGAAAGGAATATATTTTGGAGGTCATACTATATTTTCTAGACATCAAATTAATCTTTGAAGGGTTTTAGCTAAGATGAACTTGATTTACTGGAAAATATAAGGTTATCTCGTAAACATATCGCCTTTTGCTTGCTTATGAAATGGTATCAGATAAGATTATTCCATTTCATATGATCTTTTCGGACTTCTACAGGGTTTCTAAGGGGCATGCACACACCACTATTCGACTCTGGATCGTGGAACATAATGGCAATGGTCGGACCTGAGTTGGCACGATGGTGCACCGACGGCGAGGCGGACGTGGATCCGCTTGAGTTGCCGCCCGGACTGCCTGGCGGAATGCCGCATTCTCCTCGATCCCTTGGCGATCCTGGTCCTCCACCGCCGCGCTCCTGACGCAGGGAATCGCGTCGCTCGATCCGGGGCTCCCGCACCACCACCACATCGCCCTCGATGCTCTTCTGGGAGCTGTGCGACGGCGTCCTGCTGACGGACGAGTGGTGGCCACTCCGGTCGCGATCGCCATACTGGGAGTGTCGCGTTCCCGCCGCCGGTGAGGATGGCCGCGAGATGGCATTCGCCTGCTGCTGGGCGGAGCTCATCGGGGAGTTGCAGCGCGTCGGACTGTGATATGAGGAGCTCCGCACCGACGAGGACACTGTTGTGGGCGAGCGCCTTTGGTGGTTTCGAGTGCTGCTGTACGAGCGGAAGCTGTGGGGTAAGAGATATTAAATTAAATCTTTCAGTTAAGTTGGAGTTCACTTACTTAAAGGCCTGTCGTCTTGGGGTGAGCGGTGAACCCTCTGAGATCTGTCCGTAGCTGGGTGCGTTGGTCCCATTGATGCGACAGGTGTCCAGGCGCTTCCGCGGCGGATCCACTGCATCCAGTTCGCTTCGTGATTTCTGCGCAATCTCGTCGTCATCCTCCAGCGCCGGCCTTCTTCGCTTCCGCTCCAACAGAAGGAAATATATTACCTTTTCCGTGTTGTGACTGTGGTGGGAAAAAATATACATATATTATCTTGAGGACCCTAAAGTTTTCCCAGAATGATTTATTATTTAAATTAATAAAATAAAAAGCCACAGTCTTAAGGGTGCCTAGAGCTTTAAGATAATTACGCTTTAATAACACATTTTTAAAGTGCAGTAAAGTAAAGTGCTAAGTGAATTTATACGATAATTAAAACAAACCTCGCACTAAGCAGCTCCTGAATGAGTTTCTCCTTCTCCTTGAAGCATCCCAGGGAGCAAATGGCGTTGAGCACATCCGGATCCACCGCAGTCGCTGTGGGAATGACATGTGTCTGCACCACCTCCATCATCGGCAGCTCCAGCTCCAGCTCACCTTTGCCCCCAGCCGTGACCCAGGGATGGCGGTTGATTTCAGCCAGCTGGATATGTGGATATTTGGCGGTCGAAAAAATAAAGCAAAAACTGGTTTTTAGGGAGGAATTCCAAGGGGGTTGGGTAAATAGCTGAGCAACGTGCTGACCCAAAAACCAACAAAAGCCCGGTGGTGGCTTCCAAATGACTCACCACCCCACGCAAAAAAACACATATTTTACACTGTATTTTTGTAAGTTAGTCTTTAACCTTAGGTTGCTCTTAAATAAAATATATTTTGGATTCTATGAGATTTTTAATGTTGCCAACAATTGGAGAAATTATTTCTTATCTTATAGTTTATTGCAAATTAAAATTAAATGATTTGCAAATATTGTTGGTTTTATTTTGCTAAATATTTGGAAAGTAGTTTATTTTATCAAATATATCGATATTTAAATTGATTATTTAAATTGTTTATTTTATCGAATATATCGATATTTATAATTAATATATTCCAACAATACCAACGATGAATAATAACATTTAAATCTAAAAACATAGTTATAATTCAATGATAATATTCACTTTAATCTAAAAATAGATTTAAACAGTTATCGATACAACAAACAATATAAATATCGGTGTATTCGATAAAATAGCCTTTTTAATGATCGATATTTCCGATTAAAAGTCTTTAAATTTCCCTATTTATATCTTGGTTAAAATTTTTGTAGCTAGAAACTAAAAATATAAATATCGGCTAATTTGATAAAAATAAAATTTTTAAATATCGATAATTCCTATAAAAAGTTTTTAAATTTCCCTTTTCAAAATTTAAATTCCTGGTTCCAAATTTCTGTAGCAAGAAACTAAAAGTTTTCGTTTCTATGACAAACTAATATTTTCCTTCGAGTGCATTCAGTCAAAGAAGGAATTGCCCGAATGGGCATTGTTGGGTCACCGCTGCACTTGGCCGCGGGCGTGGTTGCGGGTGTCGAGAGCGGCGAAGGATGTGTATTCGGATGGGGATGTGAATGTGTGGATGACTCACCGTTAGCCGCCGGTCCGGATTCACCTCGATCATGCCGCGGAGCAGAGTCTGGCAGTCGGGCGGCACGAAGTGAGGTATGTGAAAGACTCCGCGCTTGACCTTCTCGAGCAGCTGGCGGAGGTTGTCGTCGTCGAAGGGCAACGCACCCACCAACAAGGCGTACAGGATAACGCCGCAGGACCAGACATCCGCCTTGCGGCCATCGTACTTCTCGCCCTGGGAAATAGGAAAATGGGGAAATGGAGAAGGAAAATCAGAAATTGAGACATGGAGACATTCTCGAGGGCGAGTGTGTCTGTCTGTTTGTCTGTCTGTTTGTTTGTTTGTTTGTTTGCTTGCCGGGGACATTTCATTTATGTTTGCTTTCAGCTTGATTATTTGGAAATTCGATTGGCCATTGTGCGTGGCTCCAAATCGTTAGGACCTTTCACCCTTTTCATCGATAACCCCATTCGTATGGGAAATGTTATAAGCCCCAACGGGTAAGGTTTACCAATTTAAAATTTTCTCGTTTTCTTTTCTATTTAAAGACCAAAAAGGGGGTAGGTCCAGTCCCAATACAGTCCAGTCCGTTCAACTCGGTGACGTCCATTGACGTGTCCATCAAATGCCAAGTTCCCAGCTCTGCCTTTTCCCGGGGGACGGTTATTGACTTGGCAGGTAAATGGCACAATGACTCGCAGTTTGTTGCCCACTACAGAAAACACAATATGTAATTGCAGCACGACTGTAAATTACAGACCACGTGATTCCAATTCCAAGTATTTTATTTAAAGGCAAACTGTTAAGTCTTTAAGCACGAAGGTGGATCATTTATAATGTCCGACAAACGATTAAAATGAATTAAATTCTGTCCGGCTTTTGACGGCACACGCACAATATGCACAGAATGTAAACAACGCACCAGTGAGGCTTTTTTATGTCTAAATCTAACTTTTTTTAAAGCTAAATTACTACCTTGTTAGCCAAAACTATTTTATCTCTCATATCTCTCCACTTTATTATATTTCTTAGGGCGGTTTCTGTACTGGAGGCTAATACCTACTTGCCCAGAAAAGATAACCACCAAATAAATTTATCGTAAAGCACATCGGGTTTCTGTCCTACTAAAATTAATCCAATCGTGAAAGAATAAAATAGTTCTGTTAACTATCGACTATTGCTGTAAAGCCCAACCACATGGTTGCTTTAGTTATCGCAACCACTAAGACATTTCTTCTTCTTCACTTAGCTATCGGAAGAAACCTACCGAAACTTAAATCTAACATCGGAACACATCAAAAAATGCTGCTGAGAAAATGTTGCTAGGATCATGTTGAGCAACAGCCAATAATTTAGATCAAATTAATCTAAGATGCAAAGACTTATCACCTCGACTTTATTGTTTAATAACTCCCATATTTACTTTTATTTCCTATTTTTTCATTTGTGTCTGCATAGAGCAGTAATAAGCATTCACCCTTCCATAAGTATCTCACGTAATCCCCGTCAAAAATTACAAATTCCCAGGCCAAGCATTCATCATAAATACATTTTCCAATTACAGCGCAACTCTCAAAACTCCAATTTGTAAGATTATACTCGTTGTGTGTTCGCTCGATTACCCAAACCGACTTTTGTGTTCTTCTGTAGGTAACCCTAAACCGGCTTGAGGCTTTGCTTGTGGCTTAAACCCCTGCCACCTTCCAAAGATTGATAAACGACCACTTAAGTGATTGAGTACATGGGCTTTCCACGCAATTTTCCCCTACAAATTGTCAAGGTTTCCCCCTAGCAGGGCGCAGATTTGGTTAGCAGACATCAATTAGGAGGTGGGGCGCACTACCACTGCTGAATATTTATAAAAGAAAGTACGTATAGATAAGCTAAACATCACGTAGCAAGTCAGATTTATAGCCCGGCCGGGCTATATATGATAAGACTGCACGAGGAGATATTTTAAAATTCCCCTTATGAATTTATTACGGGTGCAGGAGCATGAAGCTTCGCCAGAAGCTGCAGCTGCAGCATGTCCTGCGTGAGGGAAGTGCAGCAATACACACTTGAAGAAAATTATCACGGATAGGTCTCAGTTTTGAGCTTAAATCCCATTTCAATTTTTCTCTTAGCATATTTAAACAAGCATTTTCTATTAGCAAGAAAAGATACCTAAGGTTTCAACCAAAAATGGTGCATTATCCTACAAACTTTCACAGCAAACTTCCCTTAGAAGTAAGGGACGAAATCAAAGAATTCAAGGACAAAGTGACACTTTATTTGGGCAGAGTGTAGCGCAGGATGTGTCGCAGCCAGATATGGGAAATCATATGCGCACACGACAAGTATGCATTTGCATAGACGGGAGTCTGACGAAATTTGCATAGGAAAGCGACTCCAGGATGCCGCCACCTCCACTGATTCCTGCCACTGCCGCTTACTGCAGTCAAACGCTGCATCTGAAAATGTGCTAAAAAGTTCGCCTTGATTGACGTTTATGCGTTTGTATATCTCAGGGATAGGAAGGGGCGCTGAAAGCCGAGCTGGGAAAGCAATTTTATGGCCATTATTCAACCGGGCAGGACTCACCCGTATAACCTCCGGACACGCGTAGTGGGGGCTGCCGCAGGATGTTTCCAGCATGCTCCCGGCCGGCTGCAGCGAGGCCATCCCGAAGTCCGCTATCTTGATGTTGTTCTTCTCGTCCAGCAGCAGATTCTCCGGCTTCAAGTCCCGATGGCTGTAATCCCATATTGATTGCAGTTCGACTTTGGGAGCTTCTGGGATGAAGATGGACTTACCATATCGAGTGCGAGTGGCAGAAGTCCAGGGCCGAGATGATTTGCCGGAAGAACTTGCGCGCCTCCTTGGGCGTGAGGCGGCCCTTCTTCACCAGATAGTCGAAGAGCTCGCCGCCGGATACATGCTCCAATATCAAATACAAATACTTCTTGTTCTCGTACACGTCGCTCAGGCCAAGGACATGCGGATGATCGATTAGTTTCATTATGGCGATTTCACGTTCAACCTTCGTGAAGCGGAGTGGAGTGGAGTAGAGGAGTAAATGATTTTAATCGACTTATCGACATTGTTGCCGAGCTTGATCCCCATAAACGTACACTCGGAAAAATAAACAACAAAATGGGTATACAGAAAGGAAGGATTAAGCGAAAACTTAATAAAAAATCATAATTAAAAACAATAAGTTTGCTTTAAAAATGAATTCCTTCCTAATCTTCTATTAAGGCAGATTTACAGTCGGTTTTTTTTTAAGAGTGCACTTCTTTACAATGCATTCAAAGTGCTTGGTGCTTGGCCGGCCATAATGGCCCATTGTTGTCCTCCGAATGGCGTCCAATTTCTCATTGCGTGTCCCGACCAGCTGGTCCGACAACATGGACACCACACGCAATCATCGGCGGTCCTTTATACTCGTTTACACCCCTATTCCCACCACCGCAGCCCCAACATCTCCCACATCCTTCACCGCACCGAGCACCTTGTGCATTCGATTGTCCTACATGTCTGAGCTTTTGTCACCCCCAAAACTCTGCCCAATCCCCTGCCCCCGGCCCCAAAAGCTAGACAATTTTGTTTTACTTTGTTGTCGCACGCACTAATTTGTCCCATGTCCTTTCAATGTCCTACAAAAAAGTGCACCACATTTTCGGTATATCTCTTTGTATATAGCTGAGCGGGGGTTTTCCATGGGTTTATTATGACAGCAAAGGAGAGATAAATAGTTGAAGCTTTACTTTGACTTTTATTGAAACCGAATGAATGGCGGCGAGTCTGAAATTCTATTTGGAGTCCATGCCTCGTATTATAATAGACGTGGTGGTGGTGTTCTGGATCATGGCAGAAAATCGATTACGGAATAAATGAATATTTACCAAAGATAATTTGTAGTTGATTTTGTAAGGCAGCAATTACTCTAGTAAATTCTGAAAAACGTCAGCTGATACCTTTCTGAATTTATGTTCAGTGAAACTACAATTACTATTCATGAAGTCCTTATTTGAACATTATAATAAAAGCATGTATAACTTAATATTATAAAATGATTTTAACTAAAAGATCTTAAGTTGATTTAATTTTTTGAAGAACGGATTTTGTTCCTGTAAGATTTGTTTATATTTTCAGATAAATAAAAGGAAAAGAGCAAGGAGCAAGCTGTTATCCTAGACATATTTTGGAAAATTCCGCAGCACAAGTTCATCAACTTATATTTTTCCAATTTTAAAGGATATTTGTAAAATACTTTATATCCGAAAATGAGCTTCTTGTGTCATTGGTTTAAAGTCAAAGCCGGGTCGCTCACAAAATGCCTTAAATATCTAAAGTCTGAAGTACTTTAAGGCTCAAAATATCTTTGTCTTTGACTTGCCCCGACTTTGGCACAGTTAAGTTCCCAAGCCGAAGGGAAACCGCGAGCCCGAAAAATCCCCCAAAACATTTTCCCCTTCCGTAGCAGTGTGGGTCCGAATAGCCGTAAGTTGGACTGCACTGGATCCCCTTACGTCACCCCCTACTTCACCGGTTACTTCAGCCGCGTAACACTTTCAAGGAGCAGGGACAATAAAACAAGGAACCACAAAACAAATTTTATTGTCACAATTTTTTATGACTCGTACGCCAGCAGAAGACAAACGGAAAACAAGGAACCCAAAATAAGGAGAAAAACAAAATCATAAAGAGAGCAAAGCAATAAAAAAACGAATAGGAAAGGCAACAATCGGCGAGAAACTTTCCGTCGAGTCATGACCTTCGACCCCTCCGTTGGCAACTACTTACCTTCATTAGCACCGATTCGCTGAGTTTCTCGCGATTGATTATTTTAATCGCGACCTTTTTGCCAATCACACAATGCACGCCCAACTTGACGAGACCTGCGAAAGGATAAATGGATGATTGCAATAATGACAATGCGGGATTTATAAGCGAATAGTAAGATAATAATAGTAAGTTCTTGGTTAAATACTTTCTTGCTTAAAGTCAGAAAGTTAACAATTAGGAATGATAATTAGGCAGACCTAAACTGCCTAAACATACAACTTCCTCTCTCTCAATACTACACTACTTTGATACTCAAACTGAATTCCTTTTAAAATTTATTTCCAAAATAAATTTATTCAACAATATCCATTTATTACTATCAAAAGGCCCCCAGTTATATTTGCCAAGTGAGAAAATCAGAACAGACAGCTAAAGTAATTACAGTAAATGAGATCCCAGTAAAAAGGCAATGTAATGCCAATATGGCATTTTCTCTAATAGATATATTGATGGTTCCCACTCGATTCAGCCACCCTTTAAGGGACTTTGGGTTTGGTTTCCTTGCACTTACCAGTTTGACCCTTGCCGAGAGTTTTCTCCAGGCGATAGGGCCCCACAAATTGGCAATTCTCCGCCGTGACATTGTTCTCCTTCTGCATTTTGCTGGCCTTCGTCTCCTTCGTCCTGCGGCACCTCCTCGATGTTAGCTGTTAGCTGTTTGCGGCTGGCAGCGTCAGCTGGCTTCTGGCCATGTACAGGACTAGCACTCCTGCCACCGCTCGCTCGCCTCCCGCCTAGGCTCCTCCTCCTCGGCTCCTTTTACCAACTTTGTTGTCGCATAGCGTCAAGGAAGGCTGGCTCGCTGCTGGCTGTTTGGGTGTTTGGGTGTTTTCTGTGTGTATTGGTATTGGGTGCGAGGTCCCTTAATTACTTTTGTTCGACAAAAGTTTTATTGCGATTGTTAAGAATTCCCTCTTGCAGTTTGCAAATGATGCAGCATTTAATTAAGTTTCGCCTATAATTGTACGGGCCGTGTTGTTGCTACTTCCACATGACTTCATCACAAAATACTTTGCTGCAATAAACAGAGACAGGGAGAGAGGCATGGTAAGGTCAATGTGATTAGCAATGAATATTTATGCATGTTCCCCTTTGGCCAAACTGAATTTTTAATTGAAATAAATGGAAACTAACCGTATTACCGGATAATGTCTGTGTGTGTATCGGTGTGTGCCTGTGGTAGTTAGCCAGGTGTTCTAATTAAAACCCCTCCAGCTGTGCTTGTGCGCTCCCGGCTGCTCCTAGCCATTGCAGGAGTGAATTTATGGCCCAGACAGCTTCCTTCGTACTGAAAAGCCAACACACACACACCTGGACAGGTGCTAAGCACATATATATTTTGGGTGCATGTGCGTGTGTTTTAGTTCATTTAAATTTGTAATAATCTTTGCACTTTCAAGTGTTCCGTTTTCAATTATTTGGCTATTCTGTTTAATTAAAGGTGCATTTTGATTCTCGGATGAATCGCATGATTATGACGGGTGGTATTAGATAGTGAGTCCTAAGGAAATTTATAATTCTTTGGAGTTTTGTTTCTTGTTACAATAAAAATGTTTTTTTTTCTAGGATTACAGGCAAAACGATATTTTCTTTAAATCTATAAACACAAAGATAACTAATTTATGTAATTTTATTAAATAAGGGTTTATATTCATGGGTAAGATAAGGGTTAATTAATTTTAGTGATGGTCCTATAACACTATATTGGTGCGTTAAATCATTAAAAGTTTTATTAGAGCTCAAAAAGGTGCAACTATATATGCTGATTTGATTGAAATTTTTTTTGTTGCTTAAATCATATATTTGAAAATATCTTCCGGATTTCACAATTTTAGGTAAATAATTGGGCATAAACATTAATTGGAGATAATGTCATAGCCCCATAAAGAAGTACAGAGGCAGAAATTATGTTTACTTTATTTATTACTTTAAAGTATTCTTTCTTTTTTAACTCAAGCGAAACCCGGGACCTCGACAATTAATTTAAGAAACAAAGTTAGCTTGCAAGCATTTTCAAGAAAATGTTTCATGAATATCCCGACGCTTGACATTTATTTCCATTCAAAGTTTGCACAAGTACAAATTATTCCATCTGAAAAATAAAACCTGCTGATAGGTACTCTGATTTCTTGCCCTCACAGTGCAGAGTAAATTAAATCCAATTAAATTCAACCTTGTAACCATTTCTTAGCCCAAGACACGCAGACAGAAAGCTACAAATAATCTCCGGGAATTTCCCCCACAGCTTCGCTCCGCTGGCAATTCACACTCTTCAATCTGCTGCTGGCCGTGAAGTGAGACGAAATCGTTTAAAAATTTCATTAGGACAGCACTAAAAGCATATTGTTGCTGCTGTTGCTGCTTCTGATGTTGGTACTGGGAACAACAAATGCTCAGCGGTGCGTGTTGGCATAAAAAGCGAGCATAAAACTTGGCCAACTACGAATGGCCAAGAGATGGGCAAGAACAAAGGCCAGCCGGGGATTCTCGTAGAGAAGGTGGGCATTATATTTAGATGCTGACGCAGTCGCTGATAATTCTCCGAGTCCCTTCACTGGAATGGGGCTTGGATGTGACTCGAAACTGACAAGACGACGGATGCTCTCGCGCACGAATTGAAAAATAAGTGCACATCCAAAACAGTGCGCAGATGTTAGTTCACCGAAAAAAAGAATTTCCTTGTTCATTTTTATCGAGTTTTATACAAATTTTAAGTAATTTTCTTTTATAAATAAATGTAAAGAATATTTAGCCATTGTTTACTTTTTATTTATATTACGATTTATCGGATTAAAAACGAAATAACTATATATTTATAAAGAAAAACTTTTAAAATTACTTTCTTAATAGCTATTGAATAGATTTAAGATATGGAAAGTAAAATCCAATATTTTTTATAAATAATTGAAAACCTTACACATAAAATTTAAGTTTTTATTTTAATTTTTAAAGTTTTTCTATTTCTTTCTGTGTAATTGCAGGGGTGTTTGGGTGTGAAGGGTGCGGTTCTGGGTTAGCCCTAAACATTAAGGTTAAACGGGCAGCAGATGGTTTGTTTTTTTTTTTGTTGGGCAGGAAGCGCAGGAAGGAAGGATGCTAACAAGCCTACCGCCAAGCCAAGCCCTTTCCCTTCCGCCCCGAAACAATAAGAAAACTTTCACTGGAGCCAACACCATCACACCCTAACATTCTTGAATTTTTACATCCTTACATCCTTGCAACCTCCATGCCCGACCTCCAAACATCCGCCTCGCCGACGAACCCCACGCCACTGTGCCGCTAACCTAATTTGAAAAATGCGCTAAAAGTTGAAAACTGACATTGTTTGGCAAGTGCCAACAGAAAAAAGAAGCGGCGAGATAAGGCCAAATTGAAGCCACGAATGGCAGATACTCAGCATAACTTAAAGTTAATTTACAGCCCTGCTCCCGTTTCCACGTACCTTTCCGATTTTATCTATATAATGGGAATACCATTCGCATGCCTCTTGGCAACGAAGCGAAAAAATAGCAATACGATGCCAATAAAGGTGAGAAGCACAGCATCGATTTAATTTAAAATTCGAACAATTAAGGGTAGTAAGTTATAATACTTTACTTTGTTATAATGCGTTGACATAAATTGGGAAAAGTAGGATATAGTGTAAACATTCCTTATTGTAAGAAACTTGCCTTAAACCCCATAAAAACCTTTAATATTTATAAGTCAAATCAACTATATTTTTAATTACAAATGTAATCAGGGACATATATAAAAACTGAACGCATTTCTACCATTATTTTAGACGATCTCTTAGGTTGCCCTAGAAAGTATGCTATAACTTAGCGTACGAAACAGCTTCTCAGAAACATTCTCTTGTAAATAATGCAAAAATATGTAGAACGGCTCATCAAAAGAAACCTAATGAAATAAACCAAGTGCTCGCCCATATAGGCACACGAAATATAAAATATAAAATATAAAAGGGGCGTGGCCGTCGCCTGCCATAAACAAGTCATCGGCAGGGGTATCCTTATTTTTTCCTCTTATTTTTTCTGTTTGCCTTTTGCAGCTTTCGCACTTAAGGCTGCGGCAAAATGTCTACACAGTTTATATATGAAAAAAAGCAAAAAAAATATATACAAATATATATGTATGTATCTGAATAAGTTGCGGGCTTGTGTGCGTGCAATAAAAATCATAAGCAAAACGTTTAGAGCATTTGGCGTTGATTTTGGCCTAGCCACGGGAAATTTATGCTTTTAGGTTGTGGCAACTAGGAGAATGTGACATTCGGGCAAAAAGGAAGTGAAAATGGCAGTGGTAGTGGATGGAGCTTCAGGGAGATGGTAATGGAGACGACCGCTATTGATGTAGGCCCAAAGGAACCGTGGATGTGGCCGCCTTTTATGGCTCCATGACCCAATAAAATACCATCCATAATAATTAAGCGATTTGCAAACAATGCACAGCCATATAAGGCCAATGAATAGTGCTGAGATAAATCGAAGCTGGAGATGGCTTGATTTCACATAAATTACTTTATTGACAACACAAGGAAAATGAGCTGAGAAATGTGACAGTCTCTGGAGCTTTAATTAATTAATTACCAAGATGTTAGCGCAGATAAATGTATTCCCCATTATCTTAAATATCTTTCTTACATTTAATTACGTAAATGGAAAGGAGATCTCCCTATATGAAGCTTCTCATGTTAATTGCTTAAGTCTTTGAAAAGGAATTTTATCAAATATCTCTGACATTTTAGTAGTGTAATTCTCTGCCTTAAAATAACCCTTTGAGCCATGATCCCCAACAAGTTTCTCCAATTAAAAATCTATTACCGTCAAAGCTGTCAATTATGAAATGAATTAACAATCAAAGTTATTCCTGCTACCAATTAAACCGTGCCACTCATAATTCATAGGACGGAGGTCCAACCCCCGAAATTCCAATTTAAAAACCTCCAGCCCCGGACTTTTCTAGTTTTCCTCGAATTTACATCTTATTAATGCTCACTCAGCGATTTCAAAAACAATTAACAAGCCAAGGCTCGAACGCAGCTGTCAGATGCCGCCCGGGCTCGATGTTCATTAGCCTTCTCGCACAATTAACCCCGAGGGGCAAGGCCCCGGAAAATACGGAATTTTAGCCGTAGCCAAATGTGTTATCTAACCGAGAAAAAAAAAAAAAAAAAACAGCAAAAGTGACTTTGATTTCTCGGGTGAGCCCAGTCCACATTTGCATACATCTGGCTGAAACCGAAGCTGAGTCTCGAAGCCTCGAGGGCTAAATTGCCTTTGCAGCAACGGCATGGAAGGACCCCAAAGTTTAACCAAGTTTTTTTGTCGGTGGAGGCTTTGTGGGGTAGTGGGGCCAATCTAAGAGCCAGAAAAACTCAATTTTAAAAACGACAGTCAATAAACGCACCCAACTCACACACACATAGCACTCTGAACGGGGGCTGGAAAAATCTCTCTCTGCAGCCAGTATGTTATGGCTGCCAACGTGGCGTATGAGTGTTTCGCTGGGCCCTCAACCCGGCGTTCTTAAAGTGCAATCAATAAAATGCTTTTGAGTTGTGAAAATTGTGCGTAAGTGGCTTTTCATCAGGCACCGTCGACATGAGAAAAAGTGAGTCGAGGAAATTCAGAAACAGAAACAGCAACAGGGCCAAAAGGGGAACAGCAAAAGGGCGTTGCTGTCAAGAGAAGAACGACCGCTTGGGCACAGTGGGAAATTAAAGGGGGAAAATTGGGTAAAAGCTTTGCAAATATTTGATTTTATAATAGGGAAAAGTAGTCCTGCATTCTTTTAAAACACAATGAGATGATAATAAAGCATTCAACAGTAATTTTAAAGGTCTTTTTTGTCTGTCTGCTTTTTTATCATACATTTAAAGAGATATAATTTCGAATCAATGGTCTGTAAATTAATTTAATTTACAAAAAGGAGTAATATATTTATATCTTCCTACGTAGGAGATATAGACTTAACCACTGTGCCACTTTGAGGCCGAACGATGGCTGCTGAACTCGATTTCTCGTCAACTGGCTGTTATTGCCTCTTTTCCTGTTGTTGATGTTGCCCCGACACCATGTTTAATCAGAATCAGACTCGATTGGATGGCAGCGGCAGGATATGGGGAAACAGGACTGCAACAGCTGGCTCCACATTCATCAACTAATTGCAATTATGTGGAAAATTTAAATCAATATTTAACTAACATTCCTCTGCCATCCCCCGCCCATCCGCAGCTGTTGTCATTTGCCATTTAACATTGATTTTAGTGTCAGTTCACTTGTACTGTGTCAGCATCAGCAAACATTTTTTTTTTATTCGTTGATTGCTTCGAGAGTGAACATTGAAAATATTTGGTTGGCATGTTAGTGGTCGATTGATTAAGTTTAAAAATAAATTGAAATTATACCACAAACGAATGGCCATTAAAAAATGATTAAAGTCACAGCAGGCTTTCGTACGTTGAGTTCATTAATCAATTAAACAGTCCAAAGAACAAAATAAATATGCTTAAGTAATATTTTCTCTTTGAATTAATATTCCATATTAAAATGAACAAAGTCTAGTTTCATTGATTAATAAATTCTTGACTTTACCATAACCTTAATGAAGTATTCCACTTGAATAAATGTATTTTCAGGAGCTAAACAAACTACCGAAGGGCCACTGAGTACGTCAATTAATCATTTATAGGGAAAATCAATCAGCATATTCAATGAATTCGTCACTTTGTCACAATAGCCACCACAAGTTGATAAATACTTTTCCTGCCCAAAAAAGATGCCAAGAAAACAAACAAAACTTTCGAAACTGTCAACACATTAAATTGTCGAGCAAGACCAACTGCTTGGCCAGGACAAACAAAGGCAGAACCAATAAACCGACGGACCCAGTCCGGATCCTGTGCCAGCAGGATATGCCGACTTTAAGCTGCTGGCTTCAAGGGGGATTGAAATGGAGGAAATGGCAGATCCGAGATGAAGCCTCGCCTCGCTTTTCATTATTAAATAATGCCCAGCACGGCGGGGGCTCCATGTTAAGCAGCTTACTTGCAAATCGGGGCTAATAAACCGCTTAGATCAACACGCAAAATGCAAAAGCAGCAAACCAGAAAAAAACCTTTAACCTGCGCCTGGTCAAGAGGAGGACCTTGCCTCCCCCTCATAAACCCGCAGCTGCCTCAACAGCAAAAATTCGATTAAAAGCAACCAAAAAACTAACACAGCTGCCGCAGGAGAATGCGGAGGCTCCTATTTGAGGCTCCAGGACCCGGGCCCTGGCACAAATTAACTGGATTCGATAGGGCCAACAAGCCAGGAGCATCCACAACAGCTGCTCCTGTTCACACCAACAGGAACAGGCAGCAAATACGAACACGACGAAAAAGTTTTAGGAAAAATATTAAAATTATAGAAATGTACCTTAAAGTAAATTAAATTATTCTTAAATAATTACTTTTGTTACTCACTAAGGAACTACAAATGCAAAAAAACTTCACAAAAAGCTAATCGTATCTCACGATAATCATTCAGACAGACGGAGAACCGCCCAGCTACTCAAGCTTAATCGCACGGAATGACGAGACACGGATTGTTTTAATTATTTAACTTATTTAGAAGATATTCTATTCGAGACTCGAGGTAATAAGTGTGTACAAAATCTTTTCCTACGAACATATTACTAGATTTATGCAATTCAAATTTTTCTGAGTGTAGCTACAACTACGAACCATGTTGGTTGGCATTTTTGGTCATCTATTTTGCGAGACCAGCATCAAATCAAGTTTGTGTTTGCCTACCGAGTGTGTCTGCCTCTCGTCCCCGAAATTTGCAAGCGGAAAACATTTGCCAGTTTATTTGGCCAGCCTTTGCCTTTGCCATTTTGGCAGGACGATTTCGATTACCAAACACACAGAACTGACTAACCTGGCCGGAAGCTAAAAGATGAAATGATTAAGGTCGCAATTAGATGGCTAACATCCGCACCGAACTCTAACCTGGCCGTTTTTGGTTCCCGGGCGGCAAAAAATTCAATTATTTCCCACGAAAAAAAAGAGATGGCAAATCGAGCCAAATAAAATGCAAGCGCGAAAAATAGGAGGAAAAAAATGAAAATTGGCATCGGGATAAAAGAGAATGGCGAATCGAATAGCTGGTAAAGACAGAGGCTATGCAAAAACTCAATTAAAAACGAAGGCTGAAAGCGCTGCACCGTAGATTGTTCAATTCAATCAGACAAGGAAGCATTGGAAATAGAAAGAAGTAATTAAACGGAGCTCAACCACTATTTTTGGCAAAAATCGTGTGGAAAAATATATACAAGATATGTTGTCTTTAAAGATTTTGCGAATATAAAAAATCATTCATTGGGAAATTCGGAAATGAAAGCTATGAAAGTTGAAGTAATTAAAAGAACGCAATATAATATTGTTTTAAAAAATCCCACAGGAAAGTTTCAATTTCTATTGTTTTATTTAAGACTTAAAGCCAAAATACATGCAACTAATTTAATTAAGCTTTAATATCGTGAGAGATTTTCATTGATTTATATTTTTACACATATGCCATTACTAATACAGCAGTTTAAAAAAATATATAAAGAAAATAAAAGCACACATTTATTTTTTTATTCGTTGCAGAAGAATAAACACCCCAGAGGGAATGGAACCGTCTGAATTCTCCGCTCATAACTTCCGTATTACCGAATAAATCATGAATCATCAGGGTTTCATTAAAGACATTTGCTTTTATATTGATTGAAGACCCACAAAAGTAATGTTGAGCTCAAGCAACGCCCCCTAAGCTTCCTCCCCTATTCCAGTCACATTTAAAGCAACTTCTCCCCCGCAAAGTGTTTTCCTTACAAAATATGGAAATCAAGTTTAGTTGTACAAATAATCCGCAGCAGAAAAAAAAATAAAAAGAGCAGCAGCAAAACGAAATCCAAACAACAGTCAAACAAAACAAGGCCAGAAAAAGCCGGGCATTTTTCAATTTTACGCGTAACGCAGTAACGGCCCCCCCCTCACGTTCTTCTATATTGTATACAGCCTCCCATCACCTTGCCCGTGGGGCAAACAATCCGGAGTCCTGAATCCGGGGAACAAGATCTCAGGACATGAGCACGGACCTGGCAAAGCCCGCATTTGTTTGCCAAAGCCACGGGCTCTCGCCAGCCATCACCTCCAGCTCCGGCTCCGGCTACGACTCTGGCTGCCATCTGCTGCTCCTCTGCAGTCCGCTTAGAATTCAATTAAGGAGTGGGACATGCAAGGGAGGGGCTCGAACGAGAAGAGCACTGAGAAAAAGTCGTCTAAAGTCTTCTTTAATCTTCTTTGTAATTGGGATATTTCATCTTACTAAATTACAAGAATGGGGGGTTCTTGGTGGAATATTTATACAAAGTTAAGTAATTATAAAACTATCATTTTTGCAAACTTTATAGAATTGGTACAGGCAAGTTTATATTTATTTTTATAACAAAACGTCTATGACTTTAATAAAATTAATTTATCTTGGATAATTTAAGGTCAAGAATAATGAAAAATAAGAAATAATCAATCTCTTGAGGCAGTAAAATATTTAATTGAAATTTTCATTAGGTAACACTTTTATTTCCAGATATTTAATACACTTTAGGGTATTTACAGTCCACAAAATAAATGTAAATACAAAATTAGGGTCATAAATAATTTTTCTTAGTGACTTCCGGCGCACTACCTCAAAGGACGAGAATGATTGCTCGCATCGCGTATATTTCGTGGTTTCGAGACCGCACTTAATTCAATTTTCATTTACTCTGCTATGCATGCGTGTTGGCAGTGCCACGCCTCCCTTGGCCGCCGAGGATGCTGGCCAGGCCAATTTGCGATTGCCACTTGTTATTCTGTTGCCTTGGCACCATTTTTACCTGGCCATAACGATCGTGTTAACGCCTTCAGCCGCAGCTGCTTTGACGTTTTAATTCGACGGCACTTTGTGCATGCGTCTGCGAGAGTGTTTTAATGCAATTTCTTCGCCGGATTGGCGACCGGCAGTCGACAGAACTTTTCAATTAGAATTAATGATGTTAGGGCCGGCTAGCCGAGGGGCTGGAATTAATTCCGCAGGAAACTGCGAAACTAGCACTTGCATTGCGGTGGGCGAAATTATTTTGCCAATTACAACTGCAATTTTTGCACGAAAATGACAAAGGGGAGGGAACGGGGTAAGCCGTGGGCCGCCTGACAGACAACTGAAATATGCAAATTAAATTTATGACTCGACATTCCCCGGGCCACAAACTGCACAAACTGTGAAATACGTTTCTCGTGTTGCATACTTTTGGTCCGACGAAAAAACGAAATAAAAACTCTGAAACTGCGGAACAACGAAAAAAAACATGGGAAACTGGAGCCGGCCTTTAATGACAGGCTTAAACCTTAAACTACAAATACAAATGAACGGGCTTTTCGTATCCTTTTGCTGTCAAGGATTTTGCATTTTGATGTTGGATTTTCTGTCACTTTTCTGTTACGTTTATTCGCTTTGTTCTTGTGCTTTTTTTTGGCAACCTGAACCATCGCATTAGGGCTAAGCAGGTGGCTCGAGCCCGAGCTGGCTGAGTCTCTGATGTAAGCCGAGCTCTGTATAATTGATGACTTCGGGGCGAAGCTGCAGAAGGAGGTCAAGGCACAGGTGGTGTGGCTGCAGGGACAGAACAGATCCAAGGGCAATTGCAGACGTTTTGCAGGCAAATGTGCATTTAAGCGGTTCTGTGCGAGTTTTGTCCTTTTGCAATTATTATATTAAGGATAATAAGGGAATAATTAACTTTATTAAAATAATAAAAGAATATACAGAACTAAAACCAGTTACCAGTAATCCAAAATATAATGACTTTCTTTTATCTATCAAAGACATCCCTGCGAAAAACGTGTCCTTGAATTCGCAACACAAAATAAGCCCCGAAATTCGCACGTAGTAATTTTTTCTCGCACGAATGCCCGAAGATAATTCCCCTCGGTCAACGGCGGAGCTTGGAATGACAAAAATCGATTTCGATGACACTGGAATGGGTAAAGGAGCGACGCTCCTCCTGGCTCCTCCACTCGTGCAGGCAATAAGGCATACCCGGGACCCATAATATTTGCCTTAACACATGCCGGGAACCCTGCAACCAAAATCCCCTGCGGCGGATCCTGGTTTAACCTATGTATGACAATAACAAAAACAGCAACAGAACAAACATTGCCAGGCGCAAGGACGATGGCAAAGGCATTCCATATGCAAGAATGTATGTGGTCGCTGGCATAAACAAAATTTCAACTTTAAAACAAGCCCGAGCAGAAATTGCAAGCTGGCGCACCGAGAAACCAATTCGATTTTGCCATATGCAATGTAAATCGCCCAAGGATTTCCCCAGAGGGGCCTCTGCGGGGTCGGGGTCGGGGCTGCAAAGGATATGAGGCACATGTTCGCAGCTCAGAACTTGAAAGAGACTACAGCCCAAAAAAAAAGAACAGAAATTGTGGAAGAGACGGAAAAAAACGCTTGCATATGCTTTAATCAAAGGCAATGACGTACGGGAATGTGGTTCATTCTTAAAAACGTAGCCGGGATTCCGGAGAGCGGCAGCGGTGCCGGCGGGTGGCGGGTGGCGGGTGTCGGGTGTCGGGGTTGCGGTTCCGAAAGAGAGAAGGCTTTTCCTCCAGAAACGGAACTGTTGACAAAGCCAAGCGGGTGGCTGCTCAGCCAGAATTGCGAATGGACGTTTGTGATTGTCCGCTGGTGAGGACGGCGCAGGCGCAAGGGTTAAGCGAGAGCGAGGCAAGTGGAGAGTGGAGAGCGGCGAGCGGAGAGCGCTCTCTCACGCTCTCTTGCTCGACGGCTTACACGCCCCACTGGGTGGTTGTTGTTTCTCGGCAGGGTTGCTTTTCGCGTTTCGTTCGCCATGTGCCCCACTGTAAGTCAGCGGTGCAGTGAGCAAAAAATGGGTTAAAAAGTCAGGTGGTTTTCATTCACCAAAAGCAAAAAAAAATACAAAATAAGAATTTGATTATAATAATAATAAAGTATAGCACACTTTTAGGCTTATTTGTAAGATACTTAAAACACCAGAGATTTCAGTTTTGTATTCCAGGGAGGAACTATATTAAATAGTACATGAATATAAAAAAATAATAATTGTAATGTAGTAAAAAAACATATAACTTAATCCTTTTTAGTGCAATTTAAAAATATTTTATTTCTACATACATATATATGATTAATAAGTTTAAAATTTGTATCTAAGCTTTTGGTTGCGTTCCCAAATTGAATTAAATATATTTTAATTAAAGAAGGATTTTTTTTTTTTTAAGTATTAAACTCTTTAAATAATTCCTGATTTTGTAATAATCTGTAGCTTGAGTTGTTTAGTAAACAACAAAAAATCGATAAAGATAAATCTTAGCCTTTATGACCTAAATATATTTGTCAAGACAATGATTTCTCTAATTAATTAAAAATAAGTAAGTACAAACCAGTACTTTTTTAATTAATTGGAGAAATCATTGTTCCTTTAAGTTGCTTTTCAATTAAAAAGAAATTTAAAAATGTTACAAAAATGTGCCATCGAGAACTAATTTTATAAACTTTATAGAGAATTATAATTTCACTTTTTCAAACATTTTCTTTCCCATTCTTTCAGTGCATCCTCCCCGCCAACTCCCTTTTCACCCATCAACCCCTCGTTTCTTGGTTGCCGCTTATAGCTTTTTAATTACAAATAGAAATGGTTAGCATTTTTGTTTACGTTTATTAAACTAATTGGATGAGACAATGTTGGTGCATGGCTGACATCCCGGTCGCCTGGCCCCTTCGTAGGGGATTTTCGGGCTGCAGGAATATGAGCCTTGAAGTTAGGGGGCGACTCACGACATTGTCTACAGCGGTAATCCCCCGGGTCATTAAGGCGTCTACGTGTCTGCAACCGAAGCAGCAGGAGCATCAGCAGCAGCAGTGCAGGATGCTTCTAGCCAGGACAGTGTAGCCTGCCGATTGCCGCATGTTTTATTCAGTTTGGCGGCGTCGTCCTTAACGCCGCCATCAGGTTGTAAATATTGAACAACAGCAACAAACAGCAACAACCAGCAGGAGCCCTGAATACAGAAACACGCCGGAAGCTGAAATGGTGCTCATATTTTAAGATGTTGCATTTTTGATCTGACGCGACAGTTTTTCCCATTGCCAAGACGGAGGACACCTTAATTGTTTGCTGGAAAAAGGATAAAAGCCAAAAGCTGGGGACGAGTGCTGAAGCTGCCAGGACTGCTGGGACATGCCATTGGATTTGAAATAGAAATAGAAAAGAAGATGGACATAAAGATGCGAATAGAGATGGGAATGGAGATAGAAATTGAGTTAGGAAAAATAAATGGAAATAACTTCGAAGTGGGTATATAGAGGAAAACTAGACGCAGACAGAATGAAAGCATAGATGAAAGCCAGTTCGGCTTAACTGAGCTAAACATTTTGGCATTTTTATTGATAAGCCAACTTGTCCGCCTTGAAGCTGCGGAAGATATGAAAAACTTTCATGGTCCTGCATTTGATTGATAAAAAGTTCGGCATTGGGTGAATGCTTCACAAAAAGTTGGCCAGCTTCAAAAGAAAATGCCATAATCAAGTTACACAAATACTGCAATAGGAATTATTTACAATTTTTTTTTTTTGTACGCTGATGTGTGACCAATTATAATTGGATATTATAATGGATGTAACTATATAATATTTATTTATATTCTATACTTCCAATAAGCTGATCCAAACTAGCCAGTTGGCTGCAGGTTTCAGCATGGCCTTCTTTGTTTAACAGTTAAAAGTAGTCAGCCAGAAAACTGGCTAAAAAGCCACTTAATTTTAAGCTGAGGACTTAAATGGTTGCTATACAAAAAGTGGCAGAAACTCAAATCGCTTTTAGCTCAAAAACATTACATTACGTGGGAATATACTTACTTATTAATATTTAAAGCTTAAGCCTCAATAAACTAAGTCAGCTATACATTTCCACTAAATGTGAAATAAGTTATGAACTTAAGCTCCAGTTCCCAGTGACTCATTTAAAAAATTTTAAGCCACCTCTTTTCTCTTTCTAAAAACTATGACCTGCTGCTGTTTATCGACTTTTTCCATGTTGCATGGATTTATTTCTTTTTTTACCCCGCCTGAGAGTAGTTCATTAGGACAGTGCAATGTTGACAATAACAACATTTTGAGGGTTGAACGGGGCTATAAATACGAAACTATAATGCTCCCATAAGAAACTAAGCTGACAAAAACAGACAACAAGACAGGGGATCACGACTTGGGGTTGAAAATGAACGGGAAATATATATTTGTGAACTCACGTTCATAAGCATTTTTCGATGACGTCATTGCTCCAGAAATATGATTGCAATTTATTGGGACTGTATACTTAGAGTCCTTGTAAATGACATTTGCCAAGTGACATCAATCAATTTTGATTATTTACCATCTCAACTCCGCAATCCGCCGCCCTGTTTGTATATCAATATTTTGCGAGAGGACGATTTGATAACGAAGACGTTTAGCCATTTGCAGGGCCAACTTCAGGCGCTCAAGTGTCTCCTCTTCATTTCCCAACCGAACTCATCCCTCCCCTGCCCCTTCCGTCCCTCGTCCGTGTCCCTTGATTAATGCCCTCACTGTCAGTCCAAACACCTCAAGTACCCATTGAGGGCCGGCCTCCTTCTGGTCGTCCTTTTCTTGCTCCTTCCACCTTTCCTCGAAGCTCGCAGGTGAGCACTCGTAAAACTCAAAAGCCACATCCGCCCGCCATATTAAATTCTACAATCCAACTTCGTTTTTCGAGCAAGAACACAAAAACTGTCTATAAATACTGTTAAATGAGTGAGGTGACGACTCCTGCGTATAAGTACACTGAGATGAAAATGTACATAATTCAGGGCTGCAGAAATCGTTATGGACTTTAAACCAATAGTAAAAGTAAGCTAAATAACAAATTTTAGAGCACAATTGTAAATGTTGTTTTCTAGAGTATAATATATTTGTTGCATACTTTTAGACACAATTTTAAATTGATTTCAAATCTGCCAAATCTTTTTTTTTATTAGATCTGATGATATTAAGAGGATAAACTCTCATTTACATTACAATTTAAATTTCTAAACCATAGAACATCTGGTCTACAAATTATTGCATACTTTTTGGCTTTACCTTAACCTCTTTAATTACTTTTCATCAGTACTGTGTAATTATGAATACTATAATCAGATCCAATAGAATTGTAGTATTTGAACAGAATAGACAACTTTAAGTACTTCATGAATTTGGAACCCCTTTTTCCACGTGTATGTGTGCCTGTTTGTGACCGTACGTAGTTGCGGCTGTTTGTGGTTTCCCCCAGAAATAATTGTGGGTGTATGGGCGTGTGTGTATGGACGCACGGTTGGATGGTTCGATGTTGTTTCGCAGTTGTTTTTGGTTGAAAATCGATATGAACAACAAAAAATCCATAAAAACAAAGCAGTTCAAAATGGTAAAATTGTGAAATATGAAAAGAGCTGCTCCACATGCCAAATATTTCGACAAAAATGTGAAATGTGCATACCAAACGATGAAGGATATAAATATTCCGGCTAGTTACGCATACAAAGGTTTTAAAATCAAAATAGTGTCGAAATAGGGTTGCGATTCTAAACCACTTTAAAGGGTGCACAAAAGTATGCAATGGTCTTCCGAAAGGCGCAAATTTTTTGTGGCATAGTTTTTGGGATTATTTCAATTTAAGTCGAATGAGATTTTTACAGACATATAAATGTTAGGGTTGCCTAGTTGATCGCAATGTTGTCTGTTGCTAGTTTAAAAATCAATAAAAAAAAGCACAATACAAAAACGGCCAAAAGGAGCAAGGAATGCAAACTCAGACGATGTACAATATATGGGCTCTACATACCGACTATTTCCGCTTGGGTGTAAAATTTCAGGGGCTTTCTTGCCTCATACAAATCACTTCCGGGATGAAGCGTTCACGTTGTTGCACCCACAGTGCACACATACAGGCGCACCCGCACCCGCACACACACACTGACAGCTGGCAGCCACGAGACACCAACACTCTGGCCTACACCTACACCTACACATACACACACTCACGCGCGAGAGGAGCTGCAACCTTTGCCTTTGTAGCTGCCCAAAAAAACAGACTTTTCGCTTATCTCCGGGCGCCGCTCCTTAATTATATAATTTTGTTTCACTTAATACTTAATGCACTTTACGATTTTACGCAATTGGCGCACATTTGTCGCATGATTTGCATAAACATTTTACTGATTTTTCCCATCGCACACTCTCACACACGCACACACACGCGAGCGGGCTGTGACGTACGCACACACACACAGGGACAGAGGCGGACTCTTATTTTTTTGTTGCCTATTATCGCGCTGCCGATTACAGTGGGAAATGCCTTTTTAACTAAAATAGTGTTTGTCCGCTCTTTTTTGGCCACGGCAAACGGTAAACGCTGTCTACTGAGAGTTCCTGAAAGCGCTTCGAATAAAGAGGTGCCAACTTGGCTACTTTCTGGCCATATCTGGCTATTTTGCTGTACTATACAGCAGCGTGGAGCACAGGACATAATGGCCACTGCGCAGGCAAACAAAAAAGCCAACAACAACCACCACCGTCGCACTCATGAGCGAGCAAAGTGAATACACTGACAAGAAATTTTGATTATTTTTGACTTATTTATTTGCCAAAGTCGACATTATCATTGCTAATGGCTATTCTTAACAAATCGAATACGTTTATTTGTGTTAGCGTATATATATTTTTACATTTTTTTCGGCATTTATATGAGAAGAAGCAGGGGAGTAAGGTTAATTCGGAAACTATTTTTGGAAATTTCGTAATTAATAATATTAAGAGGTTTACGAAAAAACAATGGCGATTCATTTTAAAAATGTATTTATTGAAAAAATGAAAATACATTTGTTAAAGGCGTACCCAGGTAAAGATTTCGAGTTTCTTTTGTTGTCAACAATACGATTTTCGACCAAAACCTCGGGTTTTCTTACTGTAGAAATCAAGACAAAAAAAAAAACATGGAATTGTTTTGTATAAGTTTTGCAGGATTTTTTTTTTTTGCATATCTATTATATATTATTTTTATATTTTCTATATTAAGAATATTGAATACTATCCGCTACACAGCAGCCCTTCCTGGCGATCGTTTCTATTGTCGAAACAAGGACACTTATATTGGCTGAATCGTAAAAATTCATGTATGGGTTAACAAAAAAAAATTCAATTCAAAAATTCAAATATTCAATGCTAATTAAACGGTGGGTCACGAATTAAAACAACAGATGACCTTGCTCCTGAGATCCTTTTGCGAAATTCACCTCTTCAACTACCCACTCGGCGTTTGAGAGCACAATTCGGAGCAGTGTTGCCATTTTGGCTATCTATTGCTATGATTTAAAGGAAAGCCTAGTTTGGCAAGAACACGAGAGAGAGAAAGCGAGAGAGTCCTTCCTGTTGTCGTTGCTGTCAATGAATGCCGCTCGGTGGTAGTTTGGCGGCAACAGGGTGTTTCCGTTCGCCCGATGCACCCTGTGTCAGACTCAATATGCGCGCCGCACAGCGAATTTGAATTTCTAAGTTTTTTAATGCTCGATAAACTTCCACATAAAAGAAGCTTTAAAAAAAATCGTATAATTAAAAGTTAATTACGAAAATCGCATTTCATGGAGCATTTATGTGTGATTTAATATAATATGATGATACATTATGTACACACTTTTTACTGAACTATTTGTATAAAAAATGGAAAACAATACAGCGCAAAACTGCTGTGTCGTTATTTTTTTCGGACAGTGTAAAGTCAAGCAGGCCGTCCTTTTATCTTGCCAGAAATCAGTTCGCCCACTTTTGTAAAGCAGTTCTACTATTACACTAGTTTACAAATTTATATTTGTTTTATGAAATCGTTAAGAAGAACACGTTGAACTCATTAAAAAAACAAGTAAGAAAGCTACAGTCGACTGTGCTCGACTGTGAGATACCCGGTACCTAAACGTTTGCGCTTCACACTAAAAGGCAATTTAAAAATGTACATACACTACATTGTACATACATATGAACATTGGCGCCATTATATCGCACGGCCAAGGCTCGAATGCGCCACCTGTCGGCTACAGCTTGCAACAGCAGTGCCTTAGGGCGGTGTGTTAAAATTCTAACCTTATTGCTAATATCTCCCATGTTTATCATCCAATTTTACTGAAATTTTCAGGAAACGTCCGCTCTATTTTATTCATTTTTTGTATTTTTTAACTTTTACCCGAAAAAAAACGATTATAGCTTATTTAACGTTTTTTATGATTTTTGAGGGCGGAAGTGGGCGTGGCCAAATTTTAAAACAAACTTGATCTGCGTGCAACAGATTCCAATGTTGTCACCAAATTTGGTAACTCTAGCTCTTATAGTCTCTGAGATCTGTTGTTTCACACGGACGGACAGACGGACAGACGGACATGGCTAAATCGACTCGGCTGGTGATACTGATCAAGAATATATATACTTTATGGGGTCGGAGATGCCTCCTTCTGCCTGTTACATACATTCTCGGTTGGCACAAACTTATAATACCCTTGTACCCTATGGATACCGGGTATAAAAATTTCAATGAACCGTTTTGAAGATATTCGCGAAAAACCAGATTTTTTTACTACGCTAAAAATATTGAAAATCGTTAGACCAACATATTTCAAATTAGTACAATCCAAAAGCCAATGTAAACACCTTTCCGACAACATACGGCTCTTTATGGTCAAAGCTCTATAAGCACTTAAAGCTAAAAAAACATGCAATATTTTTGGCTATGTTTTTTATAGCTAGATTTCATTTACTTTTAAAAATATAAAAAAAAAGTTTTAATTATTATTTAATCTAAACATACCTTTCTCCCTAAAGAATTAAGGTCAAATATATGCAAATCCAGTACAAATTCTAGAAGTTATGGCAAATTTTATTAAATTATCATATTTCAGCTGTGTACATTGCCTTTTGGATCGCACTAATTTAAAATTTGTTGGACTAACGGTTTTCGATATTTTTAGGGTAGTATAAAAAAATCTGTTTTTTCGCGAATATCACCAAAACTGTTCTTTGGGAATTTTTTTTAATGAGTTCAACGTGTTCAGCAACTCAAAATTAGGCGGATAAAGTGAGTCTTAACGATTATATAAAAAAAATATATAAATTTGTAATCTAGTGTTATCGATAACATTTTCAGATTAATTGTCATCGGTTTCTCAAATTTGATCTATCCGAGACATTCACCGGGAGTGGTGAAGTGTTTGTGTCCAAATAACATTTGCGGTGAATGAAAATTCAAAAATTAAAGCTGTGAAAAGATAGAAAAACAATGAATAAAACTATTACCATTCGCAGAATTTACATTTAAATTAAATCTTATTACTTTGCCTTATATATCTGATTTTGTTTCTGTGTTGAATTTGTAATTTACATAATTTGTAACATCCCAAAATTGTGGTTTAATGGGAAATTACAACATATTGCAAAATATTTAAAAAGTATAAAATATATATAAAAATAAACTTTCTGGAACATGAATACATACCAAAAAAATACATACAAAAAAAAATAACAAATAATAAAATAAAAATATAACAAATTTCGCCAAAATGTCCCCGAATATACACGGAAAAACGTCAAACAAAAGATCATGCTCATCAAAGCGTTCGTTCTGAGTGACTCGTGCTCGAAAACGGACAGATTTACGCATCCAAAACTAATCCCACCCAAAGTAAAGAATAGAACGCAGATATATAGACGAAAAATACAAAAACCAGGCGCCAAATTTCATTTGTATCACTTTATTCAACGTTTTACGTTATTATTTTATTTTTTTTGCTTGTTTTATTGCTCTATAATATATAATATTCTTTACTGCACTTTAGGTGTACTTCTTTATAGGTATTTGTTGTTGTTTTTGGGTGAGGAGGGGCTTGCTCGCAGTTTGAACATTTAAACAATTATGTATAATATATAAATAATTATAGACGTCGCTCGCTAGTTATATGTATACTTAGTCCTACTATGTATGTGTGTATGTTTAGCCGTATATTATATAATATTATAATATAGTTTATGTATAAATATATATATGTATGTATGTACCGTTACATATCATTGCATTAGCACAGCACTTTAAACACTTAATTGCCAGTATAAATAATGAATGTTCTTGCTGCCGCAAATTAAAACAATTTTCAACAGAAAACAACAAATAAAAATTCACAATTTCTTTCTCTCTTATTTAGAAATCATTGAAGTACTGCAAATCTCTTTGGTCTACTGCCTTGGCGGGCTTCCAATCCTTCTCGGGATAATCATCAAAGTTCTTCGTATCCCCGTCGTGATGAACGTCTGGCAGAATTGGTGGCTGTAAGTGCAATAAATTGTATAAAATTATTATTTTGATCGGGACAATTCTGATATTTATTTGCTAATCGTCGGTGATTTAAGGGACTTTTAATGGGGGCTATAAATGGTATTTTAATGAGGGTGTTTAAGTAATAGAGATTCTTACCAATGGTGGGGCAAATCACGAATCAAAAGAGTGGAAGTTATTTATAAGATCCTAAGATAATGCCAGACTTTAGTCTTTAATCCACATAGCTTTCTCTGATACTACAAAAAGGAATACTTTTATTCGTACCTTCAAAGCAAATATAACCTCTGACATTTTGATCTTACAGCCGCCATAAAAAATATTTTTAAAATACGAGCATTTGTAACAGCCATTTCTGACGCATTTAACCTATTGTCTCCCGAATGGGCGTTGGGCGGGGCGTTCATGTGGGCAATTAACGCCTTCTTCAGATGCGAAATGCCCCCTTTTGTTACATTTCACTAGCACTCGCCTCGGGAGGAGCAGCTGGGTCTGGCTGGCTGGGAGGGATCCGGATCCGGGAGATTTATGGGTCTAACACCCACCCGGACGGCCGAAATAGACGCTGCGGTCATTAACTAAAGGCACACAGCTAATTGGGCAAGCTGATTTGTTTATTTGCGTTTAATTACGAGAACGTATGAAAATGCGCTGGCCGACTGACAAAAAGTCAGCCAAAAGTCATATGGGCCACGCGTGTGTGTCGCCAAAATCAACACAAAGTATACGGCCATAATTGTTAATTATGTTTAGAAAAAATTAAAAATAAAACTACAAAAGTAAAGAGGGAACCCTTGAACTCACCTTAAGTTTCTTGTTGTAGACGTCATTCCAATTCAAGTGCTTGAACCAGCGATGCCTCTTCACGTCATCGGCCCCATTCTGCGGGTATTCCGGAATCGAGGAAAATATAGAAGAAAGAAAATTTAGAAGAAAATACAGATAAATATTAGACATAAATAACGCTCTCTGCATTTGGCTGCGGCCATAGCTCGTGTTGCAAAAACGGGCGACAAGTCTATTAAAAAAAGAATCCGAATCCGTGGCGAAAAAAGAAATATGATTTCAGAGCAAAACGTATTAAGCTAACTGACAACGAGCATGTGCAGATATCTAATTGCGATAGCCAACAATTAATTTTTGATATATGCGATGCAATTTTTAATGCCAGCCCACAACTGTGACAAGTGTAAACAATTCTCTAAAAATACCGCGCCTAATAAGCCAGAAAATGTTAACGTACAAGCTTGCCAAATTATATGTTAAACTATTTGAGGGATAGCCACCGCGCAGCGTAGATAAATAAACTTTGTCAGCTTGGAAAATGTGAAAAATGGGTAATTTTACTAATCAAAAATAGGTGGAATTAAATAAAAAGAAAAATGTGTAGATGTTCCAACAGCTGAACAAACACTATGCTGCAAAGTATGTGTTTATTTATTCAATTTGATTTGATGTTTGATCTTTGGGAGTCTCTATAATTTTTGATTTAAATTATTTGAAGTTGTTTTGAATCTATTTATATTTCAGTAACACGAACATTTTTCAAATATCAGGATCGCATTCAAAAACTATTTATTTATTTAATTGCCATTTTAGAGCTACAATTATTTATTATTATTTATAAACATTTCTCAACTGAATAGAAAACTATTAGTTTTCATATCTGTACTAAAGAAACCACCGCTAATAAAAATCATATACTTATATCTTGTTGAATATATTCCTGGCTGAACTAACTTATTGCTCCAAAAATTATTGTTTATTTTTAAAAGATCAGTGTTTTCTTTTTGATCGAATTCCTAAACTGATTTCCAATTATTCTCACCTTCATGTTGCCCAATCGCTTGGTTCTATCATTCACCAGAAGCTTTTTGATCAAGTCTTTAGCAATAGGATCCATATGACGCTCCCACTCGATTTTGCCGCTCAATATCTTCTCATAGATCCCGAAGGGCTGCTCATCGTAGAACGGCGGATAGCCCACCAGCATTTCATAGATGAGAACTCCTGTAAAATATAATTAAATAATATTATTACAAAAAGCCTTCAATACTGCCAATAACAAAACTCACCCAATGCCCACCAATCCACGGCCTTGTTGTGGCCCTTGGACTGGATTATCTCAGGTGCAATATACTCGGGCGTGCCGCACAGTGTCCAGGTGCGATCCCTTAGCTTCTTGGCAAAGCCAAAGTCTGTTATCTTAAGATGGCCATCCCTATTGATCAGCAGGTTCTCCGGCTTCAGATCGCGGTACACGACTTGCAGGGAGTGCAGGTATTCCAGGGCGCTGACAATCTCAGCCGCGTAGAAATTGGCTGAAATATAAAACATTTTTATTCAGTTGGTTCCTAAGAGTCTGAGATTTTCATTAATATTTACTCACAAGTTTGACTAGTGAATTTTCCCGCATTACGCAGGTATGTGAACAGCTCACCGCCGCAGACATAATCGAAGATCATGTACAGATTTGACTCATCCTTGGTGGACCATTCCCTGGAAGGAAGTAATTAAATTATTCAGACCTGCGTAGATTTCTTAAAACATATGATATATTCGCCATATTGTTCTACTTACAGGCTGATGACGAACGGATGTCGGATCTCGCGCAATATATTCCGCTCGTTCTTCACGTGCTCGATCTGCTTGAGACGAATGACTTCGGTCATGGCCAGAATCTTCATGGCACAGTACTTCTCCGAAATGCGATCGCGACAGAGGCACACACGTCCGAAGGTGCCAGTGCCTGAAAGGTAGGGGTAATGGTAATGGAGGGTATCGGATTATTGAATGAATCGAGCAGACCGCAAACAACATTCTTAAATATCGTGGCAGATGCCCCATTAAAGTGTTTGCCAAGCGATATGGCCAAAGTGCTTGGTTGCCACAAAACGTGGATCACACACAGTTGCGGGTAAAATAATATATCTTCTAACACCTTCCTTGCTTTTATTAAAAAATATAAATAAATTCTAAAAATGCCGTTTTGTAAATAAAATCCAAACGTTATAGTGAATGTATATATTCATTGATATTTCACAATGTCTCTGGCAAAACACTTCCAGAATGTAGCATACACACAGCATCTCTCAAGTGCCACTATTTTGAACGCATTTGTATAGTATTTAAGGGGCCGAGGGATGGGGCGGCCAGAGAATAATTACTTTTTTCACTGTCGAGCACGTTTTGAGGTTACCAAACCAAGCTGAGCTGGCTTCTACTGCAACTGCTACCTGGTAATAATAATAATACGGCCGGGGTGTTGGCTTACCCGCCCAGCCGAGATTTTCTCAACCTTGAATTTTTAATTGGGCTAACGTCCGACTCACTGTGACTCTGACTGCGACTGTGAACGAGTGACTGAGTGAGTGAGTGACTGACGGGAAAAGGAAACACGGAGCGTGTGAGGCTCTCGGATTACACATAAACACACTCTTCTGGCCAGATACACTTAAGGCCAAGAAAATTTTCTTTTCTTTTCCTTACGCTTGGTTTCGTTTTCTTTTTTTTGTTTTCCATGGCATGCCAAAACAACAAAACGGCTACAAATTGATTTGTCTTATAAATCAAAAGCCGAAACGCAATCATTTTCAATACGAAAAGACGGTGGGCCGAGGAGCAGAGACGCTGGGAGGCGGGAAAAGTTTGCTTTCCGCAGCTGCTTTTAGTTTTTCAGCACGTTTTCCATGTGTGTGGATGTTCCCGATCGGGCCAAACAATAATTAGCCGTGATTTTCAATGTAATAAAGCAAAAGTGTACAGATTATTGAACTCTCCTCCGGCCACAATCATTTGCCACGTGCGTTTTGCCTTGCCAGAAAACTAAACAAAATCCGTAGAAAAACTTTGCTAGCGAATAGTCAGGGAATCTATATTACAGCAGAGGTCAAAAAAGTAATACTATAGAAATTATATGTTACTCTGCAAATGAATTATGCTGAAACTTTATAAATTAGAATGAATTTATGTAAAACTTGATTGTCTTTTTATGCCAAATAAATAAGAGAAAATATCAGAGAGAGAAGCGATATGTTTTATCGGCGAATTTGTATTAGTGCCTTTAAGTAAATTATTATTAAAAATACTCCTTATTTATAATAATTAATTACTACAATAAAGCGATTTATTTATAATTTAATTAATTCTGCTTAAGCTTCGTTAGCTTCTCTAAATAATTGCAGAACTCAAATAAATGCTTTTAATAATTCCATTAAGAAGCTAATTATTTTTTGCCAATCTCTGCGCTATAGTTTTGACCCAAAACTCTAAGTGGGTGTAGCTGGCAGGGCGTTCTTGGGTGGGCGTGTGCACCTGTTCCAGGGGGGGCGAGCATTACACGTGCAAATCAAAATATGAATCTCGACATTGTAATTAATGAATCTCTGCTTTGTTATTTCTTTCTTGCTGCACACAAATCGGTTTCTCGATTACGTAGGTCGAATGATTCAGCACAGCAATGGGATTATATAAGATTTGAAGTGGGGAAAAAACCAAAAGAAAAGAAAAAGAGTATGAGAACCTAATTGATAATTTCCAGAGACGAAAAAAACGCATAAATGAGCTCAATTTCTAATGAAATGAGTGTGCTGTTCGTGCCTTTAAAAGCCAATCACTTTTAGTTCAAATTCCAGACGATCTTCAGAAATATGTCCGAAAAACCAAACAATTGAGGAATTGGCCACCCAAAAAGATTCCCAAAATAATGTTTAAAGCACTTTTATGGACCCATAACCCGCGTGCAAACAAACTCAAACTCAGATCGAACTTTGGAACAGCCCCTACTTTGGGATGCAAAATATAATAATGAAGCCATCACAAATAAACAGCTCATAAAACATGAATTTGTGAAAGATCTGGTTCTCGAGAAGCTGCGGCATCCGAATTTCTAAATTTGGATAAACGAGGCATAAATATTGAAAATATGCCAGACGATATAAATCAAGCAGATATAACTACAGCCACTGATGGATGCCTTTATTGCTCGAAATCGATTTCGGAGGGCGGAAAATTCTGCGCTCCAATGAAAAGTGCAGACACCGACGCCGACACATTGCACGGCGTGAAGGAAACAGAATTTTTAGCGGAAAGAAGAATGGAAAGAATTTCCCCGGCGCGCAGTGTAGGGACAATTTTGGAAAAGTACAAACTCTGTGGCTGCATGCCTCTTGCACGCGGCACATGGCCAGTGTGGAAAAATTCCAGATAGTTTTTTAAATATTTACATTGTTTTATTGGGCCAAAAATTCGATCGAACTTTTTTTTTCATCATATCAAAACGGGGAATGTATGGAGGAGTAAACACTTTGAGGTATGTAGTGGTGAAGATACTTTCCAAAATTCTAGGAAATTCTGAAAATAATTATTTCAAGAAGAATATTATTTTAGTAAGTGCCTTTAAGTGATTCTGGCAACTAAAGTGTTTGTGAAACTTTCAGATCTTGATTGAAGTACTTCATCTATGACTTGGCAAATATCTCATCCAGTCTCTGGACTTCAAATACTTTTTAAACACACTTTCCCAACCTGAGGAGCCTCATCATCTTTGCAACTCGCAGTAAACACGCTCCACTCGAAGCGATCTCTTAGCACCTCGTTCGCAGGCCGCTCCCCCTCGAGTGGATCGCGTCGACTGGCGCAAAGGAAAGTGTATTTGCCGATGTTTTAACTACCACGTTTAACTACCATTTCCACAGCTTCCACACGCTGCTGCTCTGCCGCACTTGCTGCTCCTAAATGTCTGGCCAAAGTGAAATTGTGACAGCTGCAGAGCAGGCAGGCCCGAGACTTGAGATTTCACACGGGAAATTATCGCCTCCGTACTGGGAGTAATTCAAAATGTTGTATTTTTAAGTATAAGCTTAATGTATTTTAAATTAAAGCATAAAGAACTTTCTGAAATCTAAATGCCATTTTTTAATAGCCATTTTGATTTATTTTTAAATGATTATAATAGTACTTGGAACTATTTTATCAACCAAAGATCATAGATAGTATGATTAATGTTGTAATTGCATATCTACAATAAGAAAAAAATGGGTTCTTAATTTCTATTCAAAATTAGTTTGGAGTTGCTTATATAAATATTTCGATTTAAAATACGATCTCATAATTGTTGTACTTTATTTTACATTTGATAAATGTAACGACTTATAAGAGTCTTGAGAAGCTTTATCTTGCTTCACTGAAAAGATAAATTATACAAAATAATGGATATATTTCTGCGCTAAGAATTTCCTTACTTTGTAAATATCTTTCTTAACTTATTCAATTTCTACTGTACGTATTCCCAAGATTTGTTTCTAGTGTAAAGCCTCAGACGTACCCGCAGACAGCCGCCAAGTCGGCCACAATTAAAGTCTGGCTGAATAAAAGTTGTGGCCAAACCTGTTGGCTCTTGGGTTGGCTCTTTGGCGGTTTGGCAGACGGCGCACATAAGTTGCAGATGCAACTGAAAAAAGTGCGTGAAAAGAGGCGAAAAATATTTTACATAATACTCTCGGTACATAAAACTTTCTATTTGACGATGCGATGCGATGCCGCCAACTGTCCAGCGAATGAGAAAATATATTTGTTTGTATACTCGTATATCCCATGGATGCACGACGCGACGTCTGATGGATGGATGCCTTTCGCTGGCGCAGGCGAATAATAATTATTTGTTTCTGTTTTTAATAATTTTATATGTGCCAAATGGCAGAATACTTGCACTGTAAAAAGTTCTGAATACGGCAGCATGTAAATGCGAATATAAACTTGGCACCATTCGCAACTCAGACCCAGGCAGCTGCCGCACCAAGTTAAATAAAGTTAATTGCGTTTTATGCAGTTCGTCCGAGCAAAGTTTGTTTAAAGATCCATAAATAAAGGAAGACCCGACTGGGAGAGACACGCTATGGAGCTATGGAGGTCAGGTTAAAAATAATACTGGCATGATCTTAAGTTTAAACAATTCCGAATAGGCCTTAAAATCCAATATTTAAGCTGTTGTTAATAATAATAAACAAAGGGTATTCAGGTCACTTGATTATTGTTGTTGACTCCACAACTCATTTTGCTATCCAGCCGGGAACTTGTTGTTGATATGGCATTTAGTGCTTTGATTTGCGATCCCAGACAGTTTGTAGAACTTAGTTTTGTCTAATTAGTTTATTATATTCCCAAGCAATTAGAATAATTAATTAAGTGTCTGTATTCGCACTTGATAACGTTTCCGGGAATTACTTCAACTTAAACAGAGTCACGTTTTACGGTTAAAATGTTCTGATATAGCACTATGTTAGATCAAGATATTTTAATTTATTGCAGATAAATATGGAAAGGTAAAAGCATTCATTATTAATACAGAGAATTTCCCAGAATTTGTTGGAAAAATATTCTTCTTTCGCCACTTTCAAAACAAATTCTGCTGAGATATTGACACATTTTCTATTTCGGAGATTTAAGATCTATAGAATCGAGAATTATTAAAAATGATTAATAATTATCCTTAATTCTATTAAGGGTATAATAAATAAATATGTTTAACAAATTACTTAAGGAAATATTTTTATATTTAATATTTAGACGATTTTTAGAGAAATCAAAATTAATTTAAAGTTCGAATTCTTTGTTCTTGTTATTTTTGATTATTTTTACTACAATTTCTTTAAAAAATACCTTTTTTAAGAGGAAATTGCTCATAATTAAGCCAATACCACGGTTTTAATATTTAATTAAGTATAATTTTCCAAAATTATTAACACTAACATGGAAAGAACTGTACCAGGGAATCTCACCCACTCACCGAATAAACCACAACACACACCTTGCCCAATCCAATCACATTTCCATCGGCGACACACCGCTCATAACTTAAGCGATTTACGACACTTTCAAAGCAGATGTTTACCATTTACCATACACTATATAAAGCGTATACACGACGGTATATAGGATGTACATAATAGCCCATCTGCCCCTGCCTGTCGATGTTGTTTTCACATTTGACAAGTTTTTACACTGCAATTACACAAAAAGTTGCGGAGGAGGCGGAGAAAGGGATGGATCGAACAGACATAAATCTGATGTTGAAATATGACAAATCATTCCGCGTCTATTCTGGGCAATGGGCTGCAATTCGATTTGTCTATATTGCCAAATGCAGAGTGCACTTTTAGGTCACCTTTATTTATAAGATAAAGAAAAAGGCGGCTAATAACGCAGGTTTATTTGCCCGTTTTATGTTTGCCGACGCGACATGGGAATAGGAATGGAGGTGGATACGGATTTGGATCGACAGAACCGAGATCGGGATCGGGATGGGGATCGGGTTTGGGGGTAATTTTCTTGGCACAACCTGAGGTGGGGGAGGGAGGTCGGCGAGTGGTGTTCTCGTTTTTGGTTTTCGGCACATTGCCAAATAATAATTTCTATAATATTTGCTTATCCGTGTGTTGGCTCGACTTTTGTTGAAAAATAAAATTCACCATTTCGCCGGGGCATCGAAAGTTTACAGAGATTTCAAATTCAAATTTTCCATGCGATCGTAAATTTCCCGTTGACTGATTTTGTCTCTGCCGCGCGATGATTATCACATATATAAAGAGCAGATATATAGAGGACGGATATATTGGTAGCACTTAGCACACAACAAAAAGGCCGGATAAAAAAGAAGCCAGCCAGTTCCATTTGAACTATGAATTATACTTTGCAGACGCGACGACGACACCCAACTTGTTGTTCTACAAGGAACAACGACCAGTGGGACATGTGTTCGCTCGGCATCCGACAGATACATTTATTTGGCCGCTTGAAACTCGATTGGCGTTTATTATTTAAAAATCAATTTATGCTAAAAGGAATCCCCGCCACACACGCTGTTCTCTGACACTCGCAGATTTCAATGGGGGAAAAGCCAGAAAGGCCAAAAAAAGGCTCTTGTGTTTTGGCAAATTTTATGTCCCGACTGAATTGTATTTCCGAGAAATGTGCGTAAATATTTATCTTTGTCTTTGGGTCGGTGGGGGAATCCATCAATCAAGACCCAAAGGATTGCCTTTTACTCAGGCCTTTCTACGATCCACGATCTGCGATCCATTTCCATTGAGAATAGAGACAGACACCCCCCACAGGGAAAATTTGTCAAGTTGATATAATAGGGAAGCAGAAGGTCACCACCGCCTCGATTGTCAGAGATTTCCGCATCTATACCTACGGTATATATAGTATTCAGTCAGAAAAGTGGGCCACCAAACGAAATTTATAACCATTTCGTCACAAATTGATGGGGTTATTGATCCTTTCAGACGGTTTCCTCAGCTCTTGCTACACTTTATACAATTTCCGAGCATTAAGAGCACATTTAGCTAATTTTTATGAGCCAATTGATCGCCCGAGAGAGCACATTTCACATTTCCAAAGTAATGGCTATCAGGCCGTTTTGGTTTTAAGTTTTAAAATTCCTTTGTTTAATTATTAGCCAATTTTCAGGCTTTTATTTTTTGGTAATTGGTACATTTGGAACAGTGTTGGAAATAATTTAGTATATGAGAATATTTTAAATCAAAAATGGTTAGAAAAAAAGTTAAAAAATTTGTAAGCTAAATTTATTAGAGCTGGCAAATGCCCCTAAAAGTTACTCAGTTATCATAAACCTTTAAGGTTTAACTCCATTTTTATGTCCATTTAAGAATTTTAGATTCTGAATTTTATCAACCGAACCACTTTTAATTTTATGGCCCATCGATGCTCCTTCCCATATATAATATAAACTTTCTTCCCGGATACCTGTGCCTGAACTTTCACTCGATTAACACTCTTGCCTGCATCAGCATCAAACAGACACTTCAATCCAGTTTCCCGAGGCCAAAACATTTCCTTTACGAGACACCAGAGACAGAGTCCATTCCACTCCGGTGTTAATTGCAACTCCGCAATTGATTTGACAGGTTTAATGCCTTGGCTAAATGGCCAAATGGCTAAATGGCTAATGGCATTCTTTGGTTGGCGTTGATCCATCGAATTGCGAGGAGCACATGCAGCCAGAACATGCACAAACAAAAACATGTTTTATTTGTTTCCCCAAAATCAAAACAAAGGCTTCTGTTGTTTTCCGAAATTGAAAAACATTTCTTGGGAAATGTTCTCTCGGGAAATTCCCCGTTTGCTGTTTTTGCTGTTTTTTGTTTTTATACATCTCGAAGGAGACCTGAGGTCGCTGGCTAATCAATGGGAGTGCAGACGAGCAGGCACACAACCCAACTGAACTATCAATATTTATAGTAAATCTTGAGGGGCATATGTTTTAGAGACTGCAATGCTTTTCGGTTCGGTTCAATGCGGGTTTTCCTCATATTTTCTGCCCATTTAGTTTTCAGCATTCACTGGCTTTTCCGCAATTATGGCGATGATGTTCACTTGCCCGTAGCCGCATCTCCTTTGTCCATTGTTTCTATTGTTATTGTTATTATTATTATCAAAAGGGGCATCGAATTACACTGCTCTACAAGAGTTTTGGGCTTAAAATTGATTACATTTGGGTTTTTAGCTATTTGGAATAATGGAATGAGTTTAACACAATATAAATTAGATCAAGAAAGGGTAAATAAGATTAAGAATTAATTTTAGCATTAAATTAATAATAAATAGTAAAGGGCTGAGTAAGGTTCAGAAAGGAAAAAGGCAGCCAAGTTTAAGATTATTTCTTAGAGTTTTTCGTGTGTCAGGAGGTCTTTAGTCCCAATTATTTATTAATTTCATGATATAAGCAGAGTGTTTATCCATTTGTTGCCCTAATAGAAGCGTGACTCACTGGCATTCATATTCTCACCATCCAATATCATTCCCCATCCAAGATGTGCGTGTGCATGGCATGATATCCGCTCTGGGTTATTTACTTTTTACGGATTTCTCTCGAAAATCGTACTCAATACCTTTGCCCAGTGTCTGGCAACTGTTTGAAATCCATTCAAGATTACTCATACGTCGTGTGGTGCGCCCAACTCGGGATGAGCCCGGTGGTGCTGCTGTGTGTTGAAAGCGTTTACGGAAAAGAGTTCAGCGGTATTACTCATACTTAGGCAAAGGTGTTGACTGAGGAATCTTACACAATGGACCAAGACCGGAAAGGAAACAGTAGATCCTTCCTCTTGGCATAGGGCAAGATCTATAATTGGATAGCTTAGGCATTTAGGGGGTTATAAATGCTAAATCGATGGATCTAAACATCGTTTTTGGAGCGTTTTATGACTACCTTAGAAGCAATAAATTAATTTACTTTGAATTAAGGATAAGAATTCATTTTACTTAAAGCACCCCTTTATAATGTGTACTAAATGCCAGAACTCGTATTAATCTCTTTTTAAATTATAAAAAATCACTGAAAATAATCCTAAATATAGAAAAACTTTCCCAGAACCAACTATAAGGAGGTTGGCTAAAAGCCATTAACTCCCACAACGATTTCCTAAAACTTATAGCTGTAATTAATCTGACCAAGTGAAAGAAATGGAAAATAAAACAATTTTGAAGGTGATTCCAGTTCGCGAAAAGGCCATTATTTACTCCCACAATAATTCCGCAATTGCTTTGAGATGGCCTTAGCAGCCTGGAACAGCAGAACCGACTAGAGAGATCGGTGCACAAATGTTTTTAAATGACTTGGATAGCAAAAAATAAAACGGCGAGTTGATCACACGTGTAGTAAGGCAAATGTTGTGGTAATAAATCAGGAAAACGCTCTGAACTTGCCCCAAACCTCAAGTAAATATTTATGCCACAAGGCTTAATGAGTATTCGAATAGCGCTGCCCGACGGTATACTAAATTTAGTCTCGAGCACTAAAAGCGCCTGCTTCGCTCACACCGAAGACGTCAAAATGGGAAACAAATCAAAATATTATGGGCATTAATTGGCCGAGCGTCGATGCGAGTACGTAATACCCATTGAAGATCCTAAGCAGAGTCAGAACTATATATAAGTACGAGTATTGTCTAAATGAAATTTTACGCAATCCAGATCGCACTGCCCGCTGCTTTGCGGTGCGAAAAGCTCATAATAATCATAATACGAGTGCTACTGCTTTTTTCCGCCCTGCCCCATTCAATTTGCGTAATCAATAAGAATTTATTTACGTATAAAACCAATAAAAAGCCATAGAAAACTGAAGCTGACGCTGCTGAGCTCCTGAAAGCCAACCATTAATACACATCCATGCGCATGCGAGTGCTTAAAAAATGAGGTAATAAATATTTGAAATTAAATCGTTGAGCGAAATCAAAGAATAGCAAACACGAAACAGAGAAAGAAGTGATTTTATTCCCTTTTAATTTTTTTTGCAGACGAAAGAATTGATTGAACAGGTGAGAAAACTCTTTTAAATAAATTGAATAATCAAAGTAAAGAAAGATGGGGAAATGTGTGGGAGTTTTCCAGCTTTCATATTTTTATTTTTACTTTTTGATGCTGCTGATATATTAAAGTGTTTCTCATGAATTTTGACAGAAGCTTTTTGATTGCTTTTTGGCTCCATTATTGTTTCTGAACGGATATATTGTAAACAAAATGTATAAAATTTAAATGAAAATGCTAAGGTTTTATGTACGATTTTAAAAGAATTTATAAATAACAGAACTTTAAGTTTTTAATTTGAACTCGTACATATAATCCTAAAATCCTCTGTATCGTTGCTAAAAATTAATGGTATTCGATGCCCTGGGCTCTACGAGTCATATAATTAAATAACATTTACTTCTATTAATTTAAACAGTCTCTTTTATAATGAAATTTTTGCTCTTGAACTATTAATCTATAGAATCTTTTTCGTTGGCAATGGATTTGAATTGAATACATTTAGCAAAGGGAACTTATATGACCTCATCACGCCTTGACTACTGACTTGACCTAGAAAGCAATTTGTTGTGATAGCTTCGCTCTAAACAATTTCCCAACGAAAAACCAACAAACAGGAGAAGATGAAAACGAAGCTATGGAAAATCGATCGGAAATCGTACACTATATAACCCGCGCGACAAGTTGAAGGTCTTCGAGAGACCTCAACATCAATCATACGACCCGTGGGTAAACAACGGTAAAGCCAAGATAACAATGAAGCAAAGATATTAAGAGAGCTTCTAAATGTTCTCCTAAAAAATATCATAAGAAATAGATAAATGGTTTTCCATACTAATATTTTTTAAATCGTATTAATTAAAATTTAAAATATCTTAAAATCCACTATCCTATTTTTGGCTAAATATTTCTCTTTACAAACTCACCGACTGTTTTGATTATCTGATAGTCGTCCAAGTGGTATTTGCGCACTCCCTTCGCGGTCTGGACGCTGCTGCTCTCCTCGGAGTCGTCCTCGTCCTCCTCATCGTCCGTCTCATTGCCATCGTCTTCCTCGATGCTCTCGCTGGAATCATGGGTCACGTCATCGCCATCCCGGCCATTTCCCTCCTCTTCATCATCGTCGTCGTCGTCGTCATCGACGTCATTGTCATGGCCAGCAGCGGAGTTGCTGGTGGTGGTGGCGGTGCTGCTGCTCCGGCTGTTGGTCACCGGCTCGTGATCCTTCTCCGGCTCCTCCTCCTCCTCGCTGTAGTCGGATTCTAGGGGATCGGAGGACTCGCTGGAGGCCACGTTGCTGCTACTCCGGCCGTTGGAGCGTCCCAATTTGAATGTGAATGTTGCCTCTGTTGTGCTGCTGTCATTTGTGGCTGCTGCTGCGGCTGCTGTGCTGTTTGATGGAATCTTCTTCTTGTAGGACGACGTCATGTTGCCGCTTCCGCTTCCTGTCGTCACGCTTCCGGCTGTCAATTTTGATGCGGATCCTGCCGGGCCGGATGTCAAAGGCGTACAGAAGCGGGCGCAAGTTGCCGTGGACATCTCTGTCGCAATCCTCGCCTGCGCTTCACCGATTGTCCTCGCCGGAGGAGTTCCTGTCGCCTGGCTTCCTGTTGTCGATTTCCCTGCAATGGAAATAAGGGACAATTGGTCGGTTATATTTTTGGATTACAAAGCAAATATCTCCTCCTAGATTGGGATTGATTAGAAGGCAGCTGGCGGATATTTAAATGGGTTTTGTAAGTAACACAGATGAAATAATGTTTTAAGAACCAAAAAAGAAGGAATATTATTTGATTTTTGTCTTGAGTTTCATTGAAAGAATTCTCAACTCTGATAGTGAAAGCTATTCATTCATTTCATTAATTTCCCATTCTTTGAGTTCAATTCACATATCCATTAAATCTGAAGTGCTCTTGGTTAAATGCCGCATTGTTCTTCCAAATTGCCTTGGAGCACACGTATTTTATATACAAAACGAGTCCCACAATCCAGTCCAATCCCATCGAATCGGTTCCCATTGCCAGACCATGGTCGTTTAATTAACCAGCCGAGGATATTGTGTTTAGGCCCGGCAGACCATAAATTGAAAGTGAAATGAAATGAAATGGCCGCCGGTCGAGCAACAAGTGTCTGTCCCGGGGCTTTATCATGGCGGCGTCAGGCGACCAGACAATGGCATTATATAGTAAGTAATACATATAGCACATTGTGCGGGCCAGGAAAATTGAGTTCGCCGCATGCCAAAGGGTTTTCTTCTCCCCGGACACAAAGGGGTGCTGCCTGCAGTTCAGTTAATATCACATACTAATATTATTAATAACAATGCCGGCAGTCTTGATTCAATTTAATGGCTGCCTGCTTCCACCACAAAGGAATGGCCCCCGGAGAGGCGATTTCTTCTTTGTGGCCCGCCTTAATGCACAGATGCATTTAATTCGAAATCAAAATGATAAAGACCTATTGGGGTCGGTCCGAGCGAAATGCAAAACCATGATGGATCTGTGGGCAGAAGAGTGTATGAAAATCAATACCCGTCCGTATATAGTCTTGGGCGGCGGCCCGAGTGCTTTTATTGTTTAAGCGGCTGCTGGAAAAATCTAGGACAGTCAGGCCATAGAAGAGCATTCAATTGATTCGCAGATTGCACGAAAAAGCCACCCAAAAAGTGGCCTGGGACTCGGTCCCTGGATTCGGTGTACTATGCGTCATTAACTGCAGCTTTGGCTGTGCGAAGGCCAAGAAGATGACAATGGATTGGGCAGGCAGGCGAAAATCGAAAGGGTTTATTGGAAAACCTGTATAGAATGGGGAAATTTTAATAAGTAAAGCTTATGCCTATGAAAGGCATTTTCTGCGACTGCGTACAGGGATTATTCTATTGAGAAACTGGAAACTGAATGAGAAAAGAGTATAGGAAGTGCTATATTTAACCTTGAAAGAAGAGGTTTAGCCTGAAAAGTCTTTATTATTTAGCTTAATTTTCCTCATTTATTAAGATTTTTCGTGATCTGAATTTTTTATTTTGAATTTAGCCAACTCAAGGTCCATCGTCAACCTGATCTTCACATACATAAATCAGATTTGTTGACTAATAATGTATTTAAATAGAAATTATTAACCCAATCCAAGCTAGCCCACATTAAATTCAATAAAATAAATAATAAAAGTCATCGATGCACAACAAATATTTGTTAGCTAGAAAAGGATCACAAGAAAGCTTAGAAGCAGAAAATAAATTAAGTGATCGATAATTTTAAAATGGAATAAAGTTTAAAATTCGACTAAAAATATTTCTAAAATAAAACCAGTTGGTTTTTAATTAATTAAATCGCTTTCAATAATAATGGGCCTATTTCTACCTATTCCCTTTATTTTTTATGAGTCAAAATCTCTTTTAATTTTACAGCCTTTTGATAGTTTCCCCAAAGACAAGTAGAAAACTATTGACCACGTAACAAATACGTAGCAACACCTCGCGATTCAATTGACACGCCTCACGCTCTAATCAAAAAGTCAACCGCCAATAAACTGGGATTTACGTAAATGCATTTAACTGCGACTCAAAAAAAATAAGAATATTCTACGTATGCATATCTATATTGTTTTATTGGGGCAAACCTTGTCATAATAGAACGTTTTGAAATTTTCGAAAAGAAAATAACATTCAACGATTTCGTGGAAATATTTTCATTGGCTTTTGTTTTCGTTTTGTTTGTCTTTTGCTTCTTTTTTTTATGATTATTACACAAACATTAATTTTATGTACGTCTGTCACTCAAGATTATTTACGTATGCGCTAAAAATTTGTGCACTTTTTCGGTGGGATAATATAGGAATATGAAACGCCCACGCATCAAAAGTGCGGAAATATAACTTAAAGTTGTCTGAGGCAAAAGTGCATGTAGGCTTGTTTTGAGAATAATTTCTCAAAAATTATTGTAGACAATCAGTCGGGCTGTAAATTGCCAAGCAGAGGCAAGAAACCAAGAAACACAAACAAGCGATCTTCATCTCGATCTGAGGGTCCTACGACTAACGTATATAGTGTAGGTATATTCCACTCGCAGTCGGAAAAGCACTCACCTTGGCGGCTGCCAAATTTGAAAATGGAAATGGAAATTGGGGTCGTCGTTGCCGCCAGCCAGCTAAATGTTAAATTGTTGCTTAATCTTCCGGTGGCTAGCACTCTTTTCTTCTATTTTTTTTTGGCTTCCACTTTTCGTGAATGGAAAACGCAATAAAAAGTATATACTATATACGCCTTCCACAGAAGCTAAGCTAAAAAATAGTGTCTACGAGATAAGGTGAAAAAATCAGGTGAATGAGAGTGAAGATTGAGGTAGACTATTGTTTATTGTTCTACAGAATCATTACCTTTAGATGGATTAAAAAAATAGACAATAGAGGGGCTATCTCAAAGCTTTATTTACTAAAACTAAAACATATAACAAACTAGACCTTTAAAAGGCCCCTAAAAATTCTCCTTTAACATACATTAGTAGTATTCTTATATCCAGATCTAATTTATGGCCAAAAGTCTCCTAAATTATTTGGAATCTTGTTCTTGCCTGAAAAGAATTCTGTTGAAAAATTATGAAATTCATCCCATGGGTCTCTTGGCTCACCTCACCTAACGACACTTTGATTTATTCGGAATATTAGCAAATAAGTTTAAATAAGTCCATTGCTTAATTTTGTGACTGCAGGCCACTTGACCTTTGTTTTCCTCGGGAAATTTAATTTACGTGCAATGCTCGGGGCGCTACATTTATTAATTCGTTGGGCTAGCCAAGGCATAAATTATGTTATTAATTAATTAAAAGCAACGCGAGGCGATTTGTTCAGATATATGCTTGTACAATATATATGCATGAGTTTATAGATAGGTTCTTCGTATAAAAGGAAAGCATCTCATATTAATAACATCGTCATCGGGGTATTTTCGAAATTTCCAAACAGTGAAAGAGATTTTGTTGTAGGCGTTGGTTGCTTGGCATTATTAATATATTTTTTTGTCCACCAGGAAACACGCATCGGGAGGTGTAATTATGAATAAGTGCATGCATTCGAATTAATGACGGCGGCGACGGCGGTTACAAAAACGAAAATTCATTGCCCATTTTCGGTTGACAAAATAAAGATTTTTCACCCCGTCGCCCAATTCTCAAGGAGCAGCAGGTCCCTCCGGGTAATAAACCCCACAAATGGCAATAATCGTCAAAAATAATGCCGGCTAAATGTAATCATAACATAAATACATATAAGAGCCAGCGACACGCTCTTGTTTCTTGTGCTTGGTTTTAGTAATATTTCTTCTGCCAACTCTCTGGCAAAAGGGCAGGACCAGATTTATAGAGCAAGTATTTCCGTTGTCCTTGTGCTAGTTCGTCACCACTCTCTGGCGTTGGAAATACATAAAAGTTTTATGCGAAACGGAGGGAAGTTGGGGAATAGATTCTCAAAGTCCTTGACTGAGTTTCCAGAGAGAGAGTTATTGAAGCGGAACATGAAGAAGGGCTATTTAAATGTGGGTCAATTGTATGGAAATTATGGGTACAATTGCGGAGGAAAAAACAGAGAATGAATGGGTTTTATAATAGTAAAAATTAGCTGAACAATAAGTTAGCTTTGAAAGTAATTATAAGCAGGATGGAGGAAATTCAAAAATCAAATCTAGGGATGCCTTGGAAAACGTTTAGGAATTATTATTATTGTACAAGAAAAAAGTGCATATTTGAGGAATAGTATTAGGAATTGTTTATAGATTTCAAGAGGGAACATAATGTGGAATATATTAGTTTTGTCATAACAAGATGTTCATTAATTTCTGCATTGCAGTTTACGTTTAGATTTAAGGTTTTGGATTAATAATATTTTAAGTATATTTTAAAATTACCAAAACAAACAGCAGCCTGAGTAATAAAAAAGTGAAATAAAAACCATTTCTAACAAGTTATGAAGGTTAATCTGTGCATTGTTTACGAATTATTAAAAATTATGATTCTAATAAAGGCTACCACTTAGCTATCAAGATTGCGGAAATTTCTATAAGCTAACCTGAGTAATTATCAACCTTTTTTTTTTGTATATTTTTTTAAATATATTCTCCACTCCAAATATTAAGATTTAGCCGCCCGTTTGAGGTGTAATTAGCTAATTGCACTTATTAATTCGGCCGTGGCTAATTATAGTACTAAAAGCTTAATCATCAAACCGAATTTATCTCCACTTTTTGTTTCTATTTTGGAAAGCAAACATTTATGATTTGTTGCTGGCTGCTGGTTTTTGTTGTACTTTTTTGTGCTTTTTTACACTATTAACGATTACTCACCGAACTAAATTTTAAGAGGCAAAAGTCGCCGGCCGCTGCCGCTGTTTCGATTTTGGCCTTTCTGGCTTCTTAACGATCGCCGCCGCCGATCTATTTATTGTTGTTGTTCTGGTTGCGATTGTCTGGCTTCTGAGTTCTGAATTTTTTGCTGGAGCAAAATTTGAACGCTTGCGAAATTGTTAAAAATAAATATGTTACTTTAAGAGCGCACGATTTTCCACGACCCGTCTTGCCGTCTCGCCGATTTTCCCTCGTTTTGGCCAGCAATAATAACAAGAAAAAAGCGAAAACCGCTGAAGCCGACACAGAAACAGAAATAAACTCAACACTCAGCGTTTCTCGGAGGGGGCTATATAGCTAAAGGTATATAGATAGAAGGTATTATGGGTACCAGATCCACTGGACACACCGGCCACGGATATTTGCTTTATTTGTGTCACTTTTTGTGGGTTTTTCAGTTGTTAAGTTTTTCAGTTTTTTCTTTTATTTTGTTTTAAGCATTTGCCGCTTTGTTTGTTTTGTTTATTCGCTGGGATCGTGAGATCCGAGAGATCTAGAATTTCCGGTTTTTGCAGCTTGCTGCAGTTTTTCTTTGTTTTTCGTTAGTCTCCGTCTCCGTTGGAGCAGCGCCGCAACAATTGCACTATGCAAATGCCTTCCAACTGGCCGCAATTAATCAAAACTAACGTTAAATCGGGCAATTTGAATGTTTTTCCCCACTCAGACCAATGCCGCCGGAGTCTTCAGATTTTTCTCTAGCGGTTTTCAGAGCTAATGTTCCTGGGTTGACCAGCCGCTTCCACGATTTGCACGAAACTGAAACGTAAAATCTGCGAATCGCTCGCCTCAGCTCTCGAAGTCGTCGTCGCCGACGTCGTCGCTGCTGCTCGCTGTTCGTTTCTTTGGGGGAATGGGTCTGGGTGATGCTGATGGAGGAGGAACCCCTGCTCTGCCGACTATAATGATGATGCTGCTGGTGGCGGCGTTGGCGGTGGTGGGGAAGCTGTGTCCGGATGTGTTTGTGTTTGCTCTCCATGTGTGCCGCCGTTCGGCTTCGACGGAGTGTCTCCTCGAGTGCCGGCAGTCCATCTTACAAATCCCAAGACCTTAGCTTGGCGGCAGGACAGGATCACAGCAGAATGGCCAGAACGGAACAGTGTTCGTAATCAGCGACACTGATAAGGCACAGCGGAGATAGTGTGCCTGGCTAATTTACAACCCACGCTGATAAACTGAGAAACCTTTATATTTTATCAAGAATGCACTTTGAAGAAATATCGGACGCAGTTTGGGATATCTATCTGTTCCGATAAAAGCCTTTTTTAAAAAGGATATTCCTTAAAAGTCTTAAGAAGTCATGACAATATTGGAATAGTCGTATGCTCTCATCATTTTAAAACCTTTACAGCAGAAATATCTTTTAAGTATTGTACCGAAAATAAATAGAATTTATTTATCATCAAATCTATATAAATACTTATTTTAGAAACATACAATTACTCTCTCTCTTTTGCTGAGTAAAATATTAATTTTGATTTCTTAATGGAAGGGTATTTGTTCCATGGCTTATTAAGTATATTGTTCTTTACTTAATCTTAACACTTATTTTAAGCATACTTGAAAAATGTTCAGCTTAGGGATAAAACAACATTTAATTTGGAGCATAGAGTATTCTTGTCGTATAATATAGAAATCTTATAAATTTACAATTTATGTTTGATTCAATTAGATTTAAGAGTGAATCATGTTAACATATGTATGAATATGTATAAATTTATAAAAAAAAATACATCTTAATTATATTTATACATATGCATTATATTAAGAAGAAGTCACAGCTTAGGCTTAAGTTACTAAAACCTCTCGAAAATCTCTCGACTTTAGGGAAGTTATAGCCGGAATACCCTATAGGTCTTTCCTCAGTGTAGTGTTTGTTTTTAGTAGACATCGTGGCAGCGGCGCTGCCTAAATAATTTGGAGAAATATGTTTTGTATATTTACGAGCCCTCTGCCAGTGTAAGCAAATGGCGAGAGCTGCGGCTCCTTAACAGATTTTTTGTTTTTCTTTTTTGGGGTTTTTGGGTGTTGCGTTGCATGTTTACGTATGTTGATTTTTGCTGGCTGCTTCTGTTGGCTGTTGTAATAAAGGCCGCAAGGTCAGGAACGAGGCGAGTTGGGTGGCGACGCCTGCGTGCCAGAGTCACATTTCAGGTGGCGCACACAATTGTTTTATGCATTTGAATTTGATGTTATAATTAAGCGAAAGCGGCACGAGACGTCAGCAGCCTGTTTTGCGACGTTTTCTTTTACTTTTGGCCTGCGTGCTCTCGTGTGCTTTTGCGGCGGCTGCTGCAGTTGTCCTGTTGTCAAGGGCAAGGACATTCTTGTTGTGCACTCACCTCCTTGAGAACGCGAAGCCGTCGAGCCGAGCAGACCGGAAGCCTTGTCATGGTCGTGCCAGTCGTCTGTCAGCAGCAATTAAATTGTAATTTAATTGTCGAGTAGATTCCAGACAGCCAACGTAGTAACTCACCTTGTCGCCAGCAGGAGCGCAAGAGTCGCATGCATAGCTTGACCAATATACAGGCGCTGGCCACATAAGGTAATAAAATACTATTTAAAATACGTGAAAAATCCATCGGAAAATGTGTGTAGAAATAGACTTTTTGAATTTTCCCGCCCGACAAACTGATAACTTTTTCTCGATTACTCAGTTCTACTTGCTGCCGTTACAAAAATCGGATTCAAATTGTAAGTGTGTACTTATCAGCTCTCAACTAAAAACACCAAAGAACTCAAAAACGCGCTTTTTTTGCCACGCGCCGGGCGAATGCGGTCCTATTTTCAAATTTACGTCATTTGCGAGTTCCGCAGCTGCCAGCTACGGCGGCGACGGACAAAAGCTCCCTGCTACGATTGCCACCAAGTGGTCGCTGGCAGTAGCTGGGCGCGGCGGAACTCGCAAGTTACGAAATTTGCAATGTGACCGCCTTCGCTTGGCGAAAAGGAAAAAAAAGCACGTTCTTGAGTTCTTTGGTATTTTTACTTGAAAGCTGATAAGCCCGCGAAAATATCGAACTTAGGAAAACATTAAATTGAGCAATTTATTAATAACTGGGAAACCAGAATGCATTGCAAATATACAATTTTTCTAAAATAGCCTTTATAAAAGAGTAGCAAAGTTGGAACCCCACCACAGTTTCTTTCACTTACGTAAAGGCGTTACGTAAAATCATTGATTTAATTCTTACGTGGTTTGATTACGTCCTTCTTCGAGTGACCAGTTGCCGTGGACGAGAATATCCGTTCTTTGACTAGTTTCACCTAGCCAGATCTGGTTAGAAAATAGCTAAAAACTATCACGTCGTAAATCTTCACGTTTTTGTTCACTTACGTAGTTTGATTACGTTCTGGCTAATTTAGTGTGACCAGTTACCGTGGAAGACAAAATCTGCTCTTTCTGGAAAAGTGTAAATCCCCTTCAGCAGCATCGGTCACTCTATCACTCTATCTATCTCTTTCCCTTTTTAGACTCGAGCAAAAACGTACGTGAAAAAATCTGCGCTTGAAAAAAACTTGGCAAGCTTTGTAAATAAGCATTAACAATTAAAAATATTCAAAGTCAAGGGCTGAGAAATAACCGGCAGGGAGAATAATATTGGATTTCTAGAAAAATCTGCTAAGATGCTGCCGCTAGACCGGGATTACTAAAGTAACCTCACTTTTTCCCTTGCAGAGCTCGCTGAATTGTGTGAACCATGGTGAACGGCCGCATACCCTCGGTCTTCTCGAAGACCTATGTGACTCCCCGTCGCCCCTATGAAAAGGCGCGCCTGGACCAGGAGTTGAAGATCATCGGCGAGTATGGTCTTCGCAACAAGCGTGAGGTGTGGCGCGTCAAGTACGCCCTGGCCAAGATCCGCAAGGCCGCCCGTGAGCTTCTGACTCTTGACGAGAAGGACGAGAAGCGTCTGTTCCAGGGTGAGTAGTAGTGCTGCAAGGTATAGTCGAACTTTCGTAGGACAAACCACTTGGCGAGTTTCTTCTTTATCCAGCCAGAGTTTCATGTTACCTCAACACGTGTTACCTTACTTCGATGCTAGCATCTTAAATGCATTGCAGTTAGTTCTTACTCTCTCAACGAGAAAGGGGCAAAATGAATATAAACTTGTAAAGATGTCTTGTGAAAGTTCGATTAAAGAATCCACCAATACCTGACATGATGAACTGTATTTAAAATAATAATCTGACACTTCTTGTCTGAATAAATCATTGACGTTAACAAATACACACTGAAGGCAGTTCCACTGTTACCATAGACTTAATCTTTTGGAATCTATTGAATATATGTTTATTTTTGCAACCCTCAGGTAACGCCCTGTTGCGTCGTTTGGTCCGTATCGGAGTCTTGGACGAGTCGCGCATGAAGCTCGATTATGTGCTGGGTCTCAAGATTGAGGACTTTTTGGAGCGCCGCCTGCAGACTCAGGTGTTCAAGCTGGGATTGGCCAAGTCGATCCATCATGCCCGCGTGTTGATCCGCCAGCGTCACATTCGGTAAATATCCTTTGGACAAGCGACGACACCGTCGCCAGGCTCAGAAATCTGTGTTTATATTGTTCAGTAAGACCACTTGGGAGTCGAACAAGCATCATTGCTTGCACCGGCTCTCAACGTCTTGAGATTGCTCAAGGTGACTCTGTTCACTGCAATCGTATAAGCAAAATGCCCGCATAAGCGTAAGTTGCACTGAACGTATTTAGCTCCAAAGCTTTGCAGCCACCAAGGGGATGCTCCCTTCAATCGAGTTTAACTAATCCAAAATAATTGTTTTTGTCGTTTCCGCAGTGTGCGCAAGCAGGTGGTGAACATCCCATCGTTTGTGGTGCGTCTGGACTCCCAGAAGCACATTGACTTCTCCCTGAAGTCGCCCTTCGGTGGCGGCCGTCCCGGCCGCGTCAAGAGGAAGAACCTGAAGAAGAACACGGGAGGTGGTGGCGCTGCTGCCGAAGAGGAGGAGGACTAAGCAGTGGCAACCAGCTGCAGCCGGTTTAACAAGGGGCGCAGATTTGTATAAAAACTGAAAATGTCTGTTTTACACAAATAAACATAAAATGACCTAAAAATTTGATATTTATTTATGATATAATTGGCTGATCCGCTGGTGGAGTATATATAGAAAATGCATTATATGTCTAGGGCAGAAAGTGGCTATTTAAAGAAATGCAGAATGAACTTGGCATAGAGAAAATATATTTCTTGGTTTGGTTAACCGAAATAAGGTTTCTTTTACAAATTGTATTACAATAACAAATGGTATTTTTGCATGTTTGACAGTTAAATTTATCGAATCGAAAAGGAGGCGCTAAATGCATTTGATTTTCTGAATGCCAAACCAGGGTTGATATTCCAAGTATATCTTTATCGAAAAACCAGCTGTTTTTTGTTTGCTCCGAGTTTTTGTTTTGTTTTGTTTGTTAAAAATGTTCACAAAAAGGTCGCGAGGTAAAAACTTTTCCGATGCGGAGGAGCATATACTTCTGGATCTCTTGAAAAGGCATATTGCTGTTCTGCAAATCAAGAAAAGCGATGCCGCCACTTGGCAAACCAAAAAGGAGACGTGGGAACGCATCGCCGAGGAGTTTGCAAGCCGCACGGGCTCCTCTAGGCCATGGACAACTCTCCGGGACAAATACGACAATATGAAGAAGAAAACTCGGAATGGGGTTCAGCTAGGAGAAAAGAGACTCTATGGTGGCACTCATTCGCTTTCTGGATCGTCGTTGTCGGAAAAAGTTGGCGACCTCATTGGAATCACAGGGACAACCGGGATAGAAAACCAGTTTGACAGTGATGGTAAGAACATCTACCTAGATAGATACATATAACAGATCATAGTTTGATAAATCTTTTTAAATTTTGTTAGCGAATTTCCAATTAGTTAATGAAGCCGAAGAAGGATCGGAGGAAGCGAGCAGCACACACAATTCCGAAAGTCCTCATCTGGTGAAAGTATGGTGAGATTGGCTTTTGAAATGTTTGTATTCTAATAAGTTCTCAAGCTTTTTAAGGCATCCCTGGAGGGTTACACGGATCCAAAGATCGAAGCTCCAGAGCCCGAGAGTCCGGACGTGTTTCAAATATGGCCACAAAAAAGATTTAGAGCAAGCGAGCCCCCAATACTACCTGATCCCAAAGGGAAACCAAGTCTCGAGGAGGAGAAGGCGGAATTGGTCAAACTGCAGCAGGACTATTGTAGAGATGCTAATACCAGAGCTGCTGAGAAGCACAAATATGAAATAGAAAAGCAAGTTGTTGAACTGCAGGCCATGCGGTTGCGGAACCAATTGATTGAGTTGGACATTGAGGAAAGACGCGCGGAGTTGGCCAAGAAAAAGCTAAATTCTTAACCCTAGAAACCTAATTAATAAGAGAACAAACTACAAATATTATGAGGATAATTATTATATTTTAGATAATTGTTTTAGTTAAGCATAGACATCTACACAACTAAGAGAGATTAAAAATAAGTTTGGTTTGTAAGTAGAAGCATATATATGAAGTAAGTTCAAATGTACAAACTAATTATTTACGTTTTACAATATGTCCCTTTGTCATTTAAAATTAGCACACGGCTGCTGAGTTCCCACATCTGAATTTTGAATCTTTAGATCTGTAATAAAGAGCTATAATGACGGCAATGTTATTTAATTTGTTGGCCAAATCTCTAATAACTACAACAGAAAGATTTGCATCAGTGGGTTAAGTACACTTGCATATTTGTGATCTCACGTCAGCTGGTCACATCATTCGATCCCGGAATTTCTGCTTGCGCAGTACAAAACCGTGGAAAAACGATCGCCAGACGGACCAGTGTGGCCGGGTTTGAGCAAAAGCACGCGAATTGTGGTATTACGGTCCTACTGCTCGGTCAGCTGTGTTTGTTTACAATGGAAACGTAAAACAAAAGTGTGCAAATTGACAAGAAAGTAAAAAAACAGTAGAAAAAGCAGCAGAGCACTGGTAATAACCAGTTAAGTGCCTTAATACCATAACGGGCCGTCACCGCATAGCCAACACAATGCGCAAGGACGTCGTGTGGAACTGTTCGATCATCTTTCTTTGCTGCGTGCTAAAAAACATTGGCATCTCGGCCCAAGACGCACGTACAGCCTCGAGTCACTACAACTCGCAGCAGCAGCAGCAACAGCAGCAGCAGCAGCAGCAGTACAAGCAGCACACAAATGTGGCTCCATATCGTCCGTCCGACGATGCTGGTGGCCACCACCAGCATGGGCACGACTCCACTGGCAGCGGCGGTGGAGGACACGCGTCGGCTCACCTTGACCACCATTTGCATCGCAGCTCGTATAATCTGCTGAGCGAGGCCATGTCGCAGGCGGTGAGCAATGAGTTCAGCTCGGCCATGGGTAGTGGCTCGGCGGACGGGGCGTGCGGTGCTGACGAGCTGGACTGTCACCATGTCAGCAGCAACACCCAGGATCGTTTTGGCATGGAGGCCATTGCCAGTTTACATCGCCAGCTCGATGATGACGACAACGGTAACATCGACCTCAGCGAATCGGATGACTTTCTGCGCGAGGAGTTAAAGTATGACTCTGGCTACGAGAAGCGGCAGAAGGCCTTTCATTTCAACGATGACATGCACATATCGGTCAAGGAGCTGTGGGAGGCCTGGCTGCGATCGGAGGTGCACAACTGGACCATCGAGCAGACCACGGACTGGCTAACCCAGTCCGTCCAGCTGCCCCAGTATGTGGAGCTCTTTAAGCTACACAAAGTCACTGGAGCTGCTCTGCCCAGGCTGGCCGTCAACAACCTCCAGTATGTGGGCAATGTCCTGGGCATCAAGGATCCCATTCATAAGCAAAAAATCTCACTGAAAGCCATGGATGTTGTGCTCTTTGGGCCGCCGCGAGACAATGGCAACCGCTGGAAGGACTACATCCTGGTCACGTTGTTGCTGAGTGCTATTATTGGCTGCTGGTACGCCTATCAACAGAATAAGAATGCCAAACGCCACCTGCGCCGCATGGCCCAGGACATGGAGGGCTTGCACCGGGCCGAGCAGAGCCTGCAGGAGATGCAAAAGGAGCTGGAGCTGGCCCGCATGGAACAGGAGAATGTGGCCACCGAAAAACTGGACCTAGAGCGACGCCTCAAGGAAGCGCCCACACTCAGTTCATCGAACTCCGACCTGGAGGTGCAGCAGCTCAAGCAGGAAATAGAGATGCTGCGCAACGAACTGTCGCGGGCCGAAATGGAGTTGGTCGACAACTGCTGGACTCCCCCTCCTCAGCTGCAGTCGTGGCTGCAGTACACATACGAACTCGAAAATAGGAATCATCAGAAGAAACGGGCCTCGGCCGAGAAGCAGCTCCAGTCGGCGAGGGAGGCTTGTGAGAAGTTGCGCAAAAAGCGATCGAGCTTGGTGGGCGCCTTTGTATCCACACACGGCAAGAGTATCGATGACGTTGATCGCTCCATTGTCGAGGCACGCAATTCGCTGGGCGAGGTGACTAACGAGTTGCAGGAACGGCTTCATCGCTGGAAGCAAATTGAAACCTGCCTCGGCCTGAATATTGTTAATAACAACGGGTTGCCTTATTTGGAGAATGTACTTTATGGCCGCAACGTGGGCATGCAGAGCTCGATGGGATCTAATTCCGCCAAGGGCTCCCGAACCCGGATTACCAACAGCACCGACGATCTGGACGATGAGTCTGTGCAAGGTAAGCTGAGTTTCGAGAACTTTTCTCTGCTTGCCACGGAGTAAGCCGCTTCGCTGCTTCGTTCGTTCGTTCCTCACAGACAATACAACACAGTTCTTCCACAGAAGCCTTCTTCTAATTGACTTAAATCAACTCTCTGACGGATTAAGCGGCAGCATCATTGACCTTTATGTATTGAATCCCGAATAAAAAAATTTTAAACAATTAGATACTGTATTAATAGAGGTCAAATTAACCTTATGTATATTATGAAATTTGTAATCTTTATATTTGTAATATATCCTTTTAATTTTGAAGAATAAAAAAACGATAAAAAAAAGAATAGCTCTAAGTAGTTTTATTAATGCATGATGACAGGTAATAACCAACATTAGAATGTTTATTATAAAGCTTCAAAGGTCGGAAGATTTGTTAACGTGTTAACTGTTTATCTTAGAAGATAAATGCATGCAATTTTTGGATATCATTAGCTTATTAATGTTCAAACAGTTATGTAAATATTGGATACCCTTATCTGATAAGTAGATTCTCCAATACGCAATTCTTCATACATACATACAAATGTACGTAGTTTCTTCGGAACAATCTGGAAGAATTCGCATGACTATTGTTTCTAACAATAATTGCATGTACATGTACACTACTGGACAAAATAATAAGTACATAGGCATGGTGCCACTTTGTTTGGTTATTGCTCGATTCTTTTTGAATATATGCCTGCCAATTGTTTATATATTGAAAAGTTACAGTATGGCGAATCATTTAAATAAAAAATTAGAGGGGTTTACAGCGTTTTTTTAATGCTATGCTTAAATTTGTGCTGAATGGACGTTTTTGGCCTGGCCAAAATAATAAGTACACTGGTGTTATTTTACAATTTTGAAGTATTTAATCGACAAGTAGGCTCAAAATATATTGTTTTTTTTATAACTTCTTACATATTTAACAATGGACAAGTGAAAAAAAAACACTTTAGATGGACCAAATCAAAATTGAAGTGTTGAAGATGACCAATATGCTTTATATCTTCAAAAAAAGAAAAAGTCTTCGGGAAATGATGAAAACCCTCAAACCCTTGATGTATTTGTATTCAGAATACCTTACAATAAAAAGTGCTTACTGGAAAAACAAGAACCAAAGAAGATATTTTCAGAAACATCGAACAACTGCATCGTCAATATATCAAAAATTAAACCTTCCATGTCTCTCAAGGCCCCTACCGCTCAAATTAGACATGAAACCTAATCTAAAAAGGTTCGTCCTACATCTTAAAATGTAGACTTACCAGAATATATACCCTAAAAAGTCCGTTACTTCAAGAAAATAAAAATTCAGATGGCGCAAAAATATTGTGGAAAATATTTTGGGGTGCTCTAGACCAGATGGGTCGAGAGAGTAAAATATTATTTTATGGAACTCCGAAATAAATATAAATCTGTTTGATAATGACTCCAAACGACATGTTCAAAAAGGGAAAAAGCCCAAAAGGCAAAAAATTTGACGTCCGCTACACATAGAAGTGCCTCAAGCACGGTGGCGGATGAGTAATATTTTGGGGCTATATATCTCGTCATGCCTTTGTCCGATACATCGCATAACTGGGATTATCACACGATTCGGTTATAAAAATAAGTTAACAGACATTATGCGAACCGTTTACTGTCAAAAAAAATGTCCTTGAGATTCCTCTTTCAACAGGACAACGACATAAAACCCATGCCAGGATCAATGCCTGAGAAAACAAGGTAACGTTATAAGTTGTCGAAGTCGGTCTACGGACTTAAACCCAATTGTAAACTTATGGGGAGACTAGATACTTTGTATTTGTACCAAAATACGTTGCAAAACGCCCATGTATTGTGGGAATTCTTGCAAAAAGCCCGGTATGAGATTCCAGAGGGGACTCTTCACAAACTTATTTTTAGTATGCCAAAAAGAATCAACAAAGAATTTCAAGATAAGTGTTAATATACTCAATAATATCATAAGATTACTACTATTAAGAAAACAGAGGGAAAATTTTAATACGTTTCGAATTGTAGGCTTTGTAGAATTGGTGTACTTATTATTTTGGCCAGGCCGAAAACGTCCATTCACCACAAATTTAAGCATAGCATGAAAAAAACGCAGTAAACCCCTCTAATTTTTTATTTAAATGATTCGCCATACTGTAACTTTTCAATATATAAACAATTGGCAGGCATATATTCAAAAAGAATGGAGCCATAACCAAACAAAGTGGCACCATGCCTATGTACTTATTATTTTGTCCAGTAGTGTATGTAACTTTATGATGATATCATTGTTGATTTTAGTTCTAAGAAGATACGGAAGACCGGTCAAAATTGGATTACAGTTACTTTCTTTTCTTAATAAAAATACTCTTAACGAATTGAATTAACTAAATATTGAGTTTTATGTGTTTCAGATTTATAAGAAATAGTGAAATTTAAATAAAATAAGTATAAAAATACATAATTAAACTCCAGAATCCCCAAAACTAGCCCTAAGCGCTTGTTTTTATCATAGCAAAGTTAACTTAATTTTTAAATCACAGAAAGAGCTTTCTGTAAAACGTCAGCAGTGTGACCAGATTTGGAGGCTTGCAAAAAAACTCCCGCTAAACAATTAAACTTTGTTATTTTTTGAGCTTAATCGCTCCAACCACCCACCAATTTGCCATTCTCACAAAATCGAGCTTTTAAAAAAAGTCTCTTCTTCGCATAAACAACACAAAACTCCACTCAGGGACAATCCAACAGCTGAAACCCAAAAATAGAGGCGAATAAATAGAGCAAAAATGCCGAAGGCCGGCGACAAGGCGAAGGTGAAGGTTAACGTGAAGGAGCGGGTGGTGGACGAAGCCTGCGATCTAAGCCTCTCCGAGTTGAGCGAAATACCGGTTCGGGAGATTGTAAGTACAAGTGCAGCTGCGGTAATTAGCACCCAGCTCCTGGGCTGTCTTCTGTCTGCTCTAGCCCCCTCTCACTCCACCTTGGGGCCACGTCTCATGTCTGGCGGATGTCTAGTCACCGGCTGTCTCGCTTTCGCAAACAGCAGGAGCGAGACGGGGCGAATGAGCTCCACTTCCTCTCGGCCTCTCGCTTTCGTTGTTGTTCTGCCGGCTGGCTTGCAATTAACGCTGACTTCCTCTCTCTACCTCTCTTCTCTTCTGCCCCCACCTCCTCTGCTACCCCTTCACTCAAGTGTGTGTGTGTGTGGTTGAAAATGCATCCGAAATTGCTCGAGGGGGTTGATTTTTGGTCTTTGCCACCCCTCAGCGACTCGGAAGGTTGCCAAAAAAACAAGCAATGTATTTTAGCTGAGTGTAGGACTGTATGATACCCTGTGATTGTGTCGCTTCAAGTTCAAAACAAAATGCAGTTTTTCTTTTAAGAACTCCTTCCGTTCTCTTCTTGAGTTTTTTGGGAGATGCACAGTTTACGGGTTACAAAAACAAAACCTACACATCGTCAGAAACAAGCCCCCACGCTCTTTAGTACCTTGTAGCTTTCGGTGTTTTTTTTTTTGCATCTCCATTTCCATCCAGTAACCGACAACTAGAAAGTATAAGGAAAAGTTTTGTGTTTTATTTGATTATTATTTTTTAAAATCATTTTTCAACCGTATCCGTTTGAGTACTCCATTGTGTTTCAATACTATTTTCAGGACTTGAAATAACTGCAGGAACTTGGTGCTCTGAATTTTATTTAGAAAATATTTATCCCAAATTGTAGTTTTATTCTGATAACTTTTAAAGTATCTGTGATGTCTTGTGATAAAAATGTATTGAAATATATACATATTTAGAAGGCTTATACAATTTTTAAACACTAACGAGAGACTTTCTAAATAAAATTAAAATTACTAAAGCCTATTATACCCCTTACGTAAATAATATAAGAGGTATAATATTTAAGAAAGGGATTTTTAGGGCAGTTTCGGGGGTTTCTTTTTTCGGTCATGTTTTTGCCACTACTTTTCGGTCTCAGTTTGCCTTTGTGCTTTGCAGGCTTCGTTCAAGCGCGTCACCGTTTTAGATCTCTCCAGCAATCGCCTGGTCAACCTGGGAGTAAGTAGAACCCACAAAAAACCCCAGTAACCCACCTAGTAACACTTCCTACCGTATCTCACATAGAAAAACTTCTCCATTCTGACGCGTTTGGTGCGGCTGGATCTGAGCAAGAATCAAATACGCTTCCTGCCCGAGGACTTTGGCCAGCTGGAGCAGCTGCGCCACTTGGACTTGTACAACAACTGTCTGGAGCACCTGCCCATTAGCTTCGGTCAGTTGCGTCGTTTGCGCTACTTGGATCTGAAGGGGAATCCCCTGACGCCCGCCTGGGAGAAGATTGTGGGTCGCTGCTCCACGCAAAAGGACTGCCAACAGGCGGCCAAGAATACGGTAAGTGGCCCTTGACTTAAGGGCGGCCCTAGAGTGGCACAGCTTGCACATCTAACGTTTTGCAATTTTCCCATTTTCCAGGTCAGCATCTGTGCCAACTTCAAGCCGGAATTCATTGAACGCGAACGTTTGGCCGCACAGGAGACCATGCAAATGGTGGGGGCCGGGGATGCCAGCTCCGTCCAGTCGAACGGTGGCGGAGCTGGTGGCAAGAAGTCCACCAAGCCCAATAACAAGAAAGCGAAAGCCAAAAAACTCGCCGGATCTGGCGACAACGAGCTGACAATCAAACCAGTGAATGCAGCAGGAGGATCATCGGCTTCGGGTGCAGTAGCTGGAGGGAAATCCAACCAGAAGAGCAATCAAAAGAAACGGAACTCAAACAACGGAGGTTCCTGGCTGAACCTCCTCTCAAAGGCCGCTCTCTCGTCCCTGATGATGTTTCTCATTCTCTTCATGGTAAATGTGCTGATCATCTACATGATAATGTTCAAGAACCCGGACATCGCCGATAAGCTGGTGGAGTATATACCCCATCAGTATCGCGATTGGATCCTAACCAAAACGGAGATCTTTCGACTTCGCGTGACCGACTGGATCTCGGAGTTCCGAACGCCGCCCGAGGAGCACTGACGATTCATTTATTTGAAGCCTTAGGGCGCTGGGCTTCAAATAAAAGAAATCTCTAAACAAAATTCGGATGCATAGCGCGTGTGTGGAGGCGGGACAAATTTTTGGGATACGTGTAGACCACCTGAACCGAGTTATACGACTGCGACTTTGATATACCATTATGTGTAATATGTACTGCCATTTGATTTCATAGACTCTAAGAAAGTACGTCCATTGACAGGAGATTTTTACAAGAGAACCGCGCACACTCTGCTGCTGAAGGCGACGCCACTTGAAAGACACCACTAACTACACTCAATCATTCAACTCAACTCAACTCAACTGAACTCAGATGAATCTATAGCTCAAGCTCAACTCAATAGTAACTGAATGGCGGTTCCAAACTGGCCAATGCATAGAAACTACAGACACAGTCAGACCAGGCACCCTCGTAATATACATCCACATCTATCAGATCGGATTCAATCAGCAACACACACCATATATTAATATTTAAATCTATTGTAAGAGTTTCTTGTGCAATTTCCATTTGTTTTTATTTAATGCTCAACCTCGAATTGTAGTCATGTTAGCCCCGACCATTCAACATTTTGTAGATTCAAAATCTCATAGTTTTTAGCGGCAAACTTTGGTTTATTCAAGCGGTTTCATATGATTTTGTGCGAAATCAAAATAACTGAATTGTAAAAGAACAAATGTGCAAGATTTTTGGAATAAAATTTACATTTTAAAATAAACATTACTTTTTCTGGGTCCGTTAATATATATATTTTCAGGTCCCAACGTCCATGCCGGCTTTCAAGTTTATTTTTACACACTCAGGAAATCGTTAATAAAAATAATTTCAATTATAGCCCATTTCAAATTTAAGCTTATCTACCGAGTTGGTCAACTTGGTTATCTTATATATTTATGGCCCCCCAGTGGGCACGCGAGTGTCGTTATCATGTATTTTTTATTCAATATAAATATGAAACACTCAGGCTATCTATTAATACTAGGTATTTTTGCATATAATTTGTTTTTGTTTTTCCCTTTAGATTATAATAAATAATGAACAGGAAATTTCCCCTGAAGTGGCGTTATTTAAAACCTCCTCTTAAAAAAATGATAAGCTTTAGCTAAAAACGTAAAGGCAGGTTATTAATTAAAATAAATGTTAAGCCAAATATTTATTAAGAAATACTTTGCCGGTTAATTGTGATAAAATCTAAGACACACTCTCGTGAACTTTTATTTTGAATTTTGCACACGATTTTCAAACGTGCGGATGGTTTATTTAATATTTATCACTTATCTGCATACTCTTTAAATTAGAAGTACTATTAAGTTTTCTTTGAACTTATACAAATACTATAAGCGTTATTTAGTAATTTGGTAGAACATTATCTATGGCAATATACTATCCTTGAAGGAATAACATTTTTTATTCTCCAGTCAATCCTTAAGAGAAAAATGTTTATACCGTAAGCGACAAACTTTACAGTTTATTGTAGCTCCTACTACCTAGTACATTCCGTATAGCGATAGTGTTATCCTTTAAAGGGAATTTTCTTCCCTTTGCTTTATCGCCCTGTTCAACGTAATCAGAAGAACTTTGTCACAATTCACTTTATAGTTTATAGTAGATCCCAATGTTGACTATTCTTGCTGATTCCCCAATGCAATTGTTATCCTTTAAAGAGGATTTTGTATTCTGTTGTCCGACTCATCGCCCATCTGCTTATTTTGGTGTCTCGACGTATTCAGTTCATTCGCATATCGCAAATAATTGATAAATGACTTGCAGAAACAAACCGGTTCCGTGTGCCAAAGTGAATTTCATCAATAGAAAGTTGTAGAACGATGACGTAGGCATGTGCGGAAGGGAGGTAATTATTATTAGTAAAACATCGTGAGTAGGCAAAAGCTTCGATAAATAAATATTTATGTTCCCAGAATATGGAATTGCAGCCCGAAGTGCTGATGCAATGCCGCTCATCTATTTCTTGGCCGAAAGGATGTCGCCGCTCTGCCGCGGCTTCAATTTAAAGTTTCGTGTTTCCGCCGAAGATGGAGCTGAAAACATTTGCCACGCTTATGAAAGCTCGACTTTAATTTCATCAGCCAAAGAAGATGAAGGCCCTTGCCCTTTCTGGAGTTCCCCGCTCACTCGCGCTCTCTCTGTCTCACGCTCTACTCTTACTTTGCATCTCGCTCTCACCGCTCTCCCTGTATTCAGCGCATCCTTGTCGTTGTCCTTTGTGCCTTTTGTTTCCTGTCCTTTTTTCTGTCAATCTCTCAGCATAAATCCGATAACCTCTCTAGCCGGCTAATAGCGTTTTTGTTTCTCTTTAACTCTCTCTTCTCCCTCTCAGCAGTGTGGATAATTCGGCTAGAAAAAAGCTAATTGAGTATTAGAAAGAACGCTGAAAGGTGAAGAAACTTAAGAACGTTGCGTTTTACAGGTCTGGCATCTCATCTGTCAATATGAACACATGAATTCGTGTGTGCATATCCTGGGTTTATACACATACTCGAATACATGCATTCATATTGACAGATGAGATGTTCGACCTGTAAAATTTTTATATTCAGCGTTTATTAACCAGTAAATGCAAGTATTCGGCCTATATTAAGCTCAGTATGTCACTGTTTAAACAACGGATAACAATATTAATTTTAAAGGTCTGGCATCTCATGTGTCAATATGAATGCATGTATTCAAATGTGTGTATAAACGCAGTATATGCCACTTTTAAAAATGTAATAAAAATAAGTGGAAAAGCGCCCTGTCATTTATTATGTGCTCACTTAAAGGCTCTTGTAAGGAATTTTAGTAATAAATATCTATGTATAACTATTCGTACTGATTTCTTGACCATTTGCTAGAAAAAATAACACACATTTTAAAAATGTTGATTTTAACAAAAGTTTTGCCGACTTATTTTACAAATTCTAATTTACAAAATTCTATATTTCTCATTTAAACACATACGAAAACAGTCAGATCTGGCGGCAAAGTAGCCAGATTCTAAGAGCGAACCGGCTGAGTTTTTGGCGGGCGCTCTCGCATCCGCTTACTGGCCGAGTATTTAAAAGAGCCGCCAGCCGCGCTCTTTACAGTTGATTTTTTGTCGTCGAGCAGTTCGCGAGAAGCTCCGATTTTTGGTAGCCAGCAGCGCTACAATTGAACTATTGGCATTATATTTAGTAAAACCTATCACCTTTTCAAGGCAGCCGGTGGAAGTGATAGAATAACGCGGCGTTTCGTGCAGTACAGTGCGGCAAAAAAGGAAGAGAAGTAAGCAATACTAAATCGGCGGCGTGTTGAAAACTAGAAACTTTATACTCCGGGGGTTAAAGGAAGCGAAGAGAGCGCTGCTCCGGCGAGCACATGGCAGAAAATTTGGGTTTGTCTGAAAATAGCAGAGGCAGAGTGCAACACATGTGTTATGTAGTCAAATAAATTCGAATCGAAGCCCAAGAAAAAGTATATAATTAATCTGAATTGTCAAAAAGTGTTGTATTCGTTATGTGGAAACCACAAAAAAAGGCGGCTTCAACAGACCAGAAATAGCCGCCACAGTGTCAATTATAACTGTGTGTGCACACGACAATTAAAGCCGAAACCTTTTCAAAAAAACCAGACATTTTCGACAGTTACAAAAAAAAAAAAAAGAATAAAAGAGAGGAAAAGAACGAAAGCAAATAATGAACGTTCTTTATTTATGGTTGGACACGCGTGCAGTGTGACGTTGACGTTAGCAGATGCACACGTTGCACCTGTCCCGTTATTATTTGCACTTCTGGGAACTAATTTTCGGCTTTCTCGTGGTTCAGGTTTGGTTCTGTTTTTCTGAAACATGAATGGAAAATTAGCATTTTCTCGAGTACGCGCCTTTTCCCCTCCAGTCACTCCACTGCAGGCTAATGTTGTTTGTTTATGCGATAGTTCAATGGCTGCGTATAGGTTTTCCCATTTGACTTGCTGATGTTCCACGTTTCGCGCCGCATTGCAATACGTAATTTAACAGTAATTGAGCACTTAGCCAAGGGAAAGTTCACTCAACAATGCCAGCGGACCAAAAAATAGAAATTTGTGCTGGAGAAAAGGCCATTACTATCCAGGCGACATCCGCTATCGAAGCCATCTCTGCACACACTCGTCAATGCAATTACCTCACCTAACACCCACGCGGGGAAGTGCACCCACCCACTGGAAGACCGATTCGAACTGACTCATCAAGGACGTGGCCAAAGCGCTGAATTCAGGCCAAAATGGGATGGGTGCACCTAAAGAAATAAAAACACTCTCGATTTCATATGGTACATGCAAAGAAAAGAAAAGGAACAAAGATCAAATTAAAGAGATTTAAAATGTGTTAATATATTTCACAGTCCTGGAAGATTTGTGGGGTTATAGGATTAAAATAACAACAGTTAACATTAAATTAAACTAATCAAAATAATTTACAAATTCTTGATATTTAGAAAAGATTATCACAAGTATTTAGTCTTGAGACAATCTTTTTTAATACTAAGGTACTATTAATAAACCTTTAACTAAAGATATATCTTTCTTACCTTTAAATTCTCTTCTAAAACTAAATTTTTCACGTGTCTAAATACTTTTCTAACTGAGGTGTGCCCGTCTGTCTTGGCTCTATCTTTACCGTTAACCATTTCCCTCTGTTACGCGCGCATTTTGTAGTTGTGTTATTGATTTTGGTTCTATATTATGGTCGTTGTTGGTAATTAACATGGCACAAAATTTACAAGCCAAATCCAAAGACGCAGTAAAACTGTGACGTCAGAGATTGGAGTCCAAGGAAGGCAAGGCTACTGTGTAAATAAAAAATAGCACTTTTGTTAGGGAGGGGTTTTTGGAGAGAAAGAAAAAAAGAGGGAAAAAATACAGAATAGAGAGAGCGTGGGCTGCAACTGTTGATTGTGTGGGTCGCCCTTAAGGCGTTTGACATATTCCAAGAATAAATCTCATTTATGCGCTCGTTTGGGATTAGAGGATTTACATTAAGTTGGTGGTTCTGGGAGTTTAAGCTACTATTTGTTTAGTGCTAAAAAGGATCTATATTTCCTTTAAGTTACTAGATTCATTTTAATAATGATAAAATGATTAATAAGCATTTTAAAAGGTTCTACATTCCACTTATATTCAGGGCATTCGCTAGTCTTAATAAGGCAATTGTAAGCTAAAGCATTTTCTTATCTCTAAAAGCTGTAATATGAAACAATCGAAACCTTTTTATAACAAAATACTTTTAAATAAATAAACGCCAATTCAATTCTTCATGAACTCAAGAACTATTAGTAACGGACCCCATTTGTGTGTGATGTAAGGACATTTGGCGATAGGTCTTTGTTCCATCCTTATCCTGCAACTGACACTCTTTGTCTTGTTGTTTACTGTTATTCTAGTGCTGTCAATCTTGTGCCATCCATCTTTTTCCCCACACTCCCCACCATTTCCCGCGATTTGTCCACATTTGCCATTTGCGCAATTTGCCACCCAGACATTACACTTGACCGCCTTCTCTTTGCGGACAGAAATTGATTTATTTTTAGACGCAACTAATTTCCGTAACACCTGAGAAGGTCGCTCGGTCCGGTCGGTGTTCTTTATCGAGTATTTTACCCCAAATCGATTGGACCATTGGACGGCAGTCGTCGATAAACGTACTTTCCAATTAAAAAGACGACGACGATTACCGAAAATTCCATAAAAAAAACCATATTCATATTTATTATCTTGAACGATAATGTGACCTTTGCGGCGGTATGCGTGAGTTCTTATCAAAAAGGGAATTATGCAATGACCGCATGCAAACCGTCCAATTGCTGTTAATTATTTTAAACACCTCAAACAGCAGGGGAATTGCATTTACATCCACGGCTTCTGTAGATAACAGTGAACGAAGGAGGTTACGACGTCAGACAGTTACTTCTCGTGCTGATAAGGAACTAAGACACTTTGTGGAACCTCATTCGGGGCTCTATTTAATCAGCAGTTTCTCATTGAAACGACACACGGGTTAATTATATATATTTATATGCATATGGAGGTTGGAGCCTAGTGTCTAGTGACTCTAGTGACGTACATCTGGGCCAGCCAGAAGTGATCTTTGAGCTGATGTGAACATTGAACTTACAGCAGCTGCACAAATATTATTTAGAGATTTTAAAATCTATTAGGGGATTTACATTTTCAAGTGATCTAGAAAAATATGTAGGGGAAAAATATAGCTTAAAATTATTTCTGAACAATTAAAGAATGAAGAAGACATGTAAAACCATTTAAGATCAACAAGTAGTACAAAAATCGTATTTGAAGTATTTTTATCATCCATATAGACATGTTTAAGGTCTAACCTTGATAAAAAGGAACTAATGTGTTCTTTAAAACCCATTTATGAAGACATTTTTAGGAAATACTATTCTTATCAGCCAAAGTTTCCGCAGACATGTTGAGTAACCTTGGTCTTTGCTTCCAAGAATCATCGTGTCCCCCTATCTGTAGAAATTCAGCAGAAAACCAAACCAGATTTGACACAATTTTGCTGAACCGGGAAATTCCTTTACTACTATTCCCTAAAAGTAAATATAAAAATGTTACGATTCAAAGAGGGGACGACCATCAGATAAGGAGAGTCAACTTGTGTCTTGTTCCATAAAACTCGAGTGACAAACCCTGAAAAATGCATTCCACGAGTCCAAACATAAGCCAGCAACATATTTGGCTGACGAAATAATAGAAAAGCTTTGCAGCACATCGAAGTCGATGCCGTGCTGAACTTGAGGCTAAATATAAACAGATGTGAAAGATCTTAGAGCAAAACACGATATACACCCCAGAAAATGAGAGTATCGTGTTTTGCTTACGCAGAACGCACTCGGATATCGTGCGGGAAAAGTGGTGGCATTATCGCACAAAAGGAAGGGTTGGGTTCTCGGCCTCATGATTACACATTGGGTTAAATTGTTTGTTTTTTGACGAGCCTATCATTATGACTCAGTTCGTAATGTTATTTAATATTTAACTGATGATAGCCATAAATATATGGGATTAACTGGAAGAAGGTCTAAACTGTCGTCTGGTGTCCTCTATATAAAAATAAATTCACAGCAACAAAGTGGAAACACGTGGTTTGGCCACAGGCTGAGGGGCTCGACCGGGTGGGTTTTGGCTGTATATTTTATTTTCGGCTCTCAGCACGTCGGGATGCTGCTGAATAGAGATTCCGAGAGCTACAAAGATAACCAGAGAACCCCCGAAGAGCATAAAGAGTATGGATTTAGGCCAGATGCTGTTGCCGCAAAACAGCACTTCGCTAGAGGGATTCTAGAGATTCTCACGCCCCCCACAGGCCGTAAACAAGATTATTTATTTTCAATCTGCAGTCTTACGTTGATCCCAAGCATACCAATAATGTGGCATTACTTGACTTAGCAGAAAATTGTTCGCATTTCACATGGCTGAGATATGTCGATTTTCAAGGTTTTTGATTCGACTTTTAGGGATCTGTCACGTCTTGACGGACAGGTGATAATTATCACCAAAATTAAAAATAGAAACGTTCTTCATAAGCAATAATAAATGTTGAAAGATGTTCCCTCTAATTGGCATTTGTTTTCGAGGCAGATACAATGTAATATTTGTCAAGAATATTATAAGAACTCATTAGCACCTATCTTTAAGGTGATAAATGGGAAGTGGAACGATTATATCTAATCTAAATAATATGTACACATAATTAAAATGAATAATTATATTAAAGATCTTTAATCAGGCTTCAGGAGAATAAAATACCCTAATATAGAAACCTGAAAGCACCTTAGAGATATTATAGAAACCAATAAAGTGTAAACCCTCTAATAGTTTCGGTCAATAACCCATCAATAGTGTAAAAGTAAAAGGAAAAAGTAAATAGATTTCAATTGAAATGATGCAATCGAGTTATTTTTTGGCAATTTTCGCCGAAATTTCATTGTTTCTCTGTGTATATTTTGTTTGGTTTCGATTTTGGCCATGTCATGCTCTCGGCTCACGCAATCGAAAGGAATGATAGTGCACGTATAAACGTATATATCTTCCGATCAATCAGAGAAACCAGTTCGCGCTGGTTTTTGGGGAAAACTGTGAAAACTATGGGCGATAAAAGCGCACATTTGGCGACCGAACTACCACTAAAAATATCAGAGCAGTAAGAAAAACAAAAACCATGGCAAAAAACTAAAACAAAATACTAGCAAATGTGTGCCAACATTCACTAGGTGAAGGTTCTTTTATTCAGTGGTTTGTTGCCAAAAAATATTGTGTATGTGCTCCGGGTCCCTCTCAGAAAAGTCTTTTTGATTCATTCATTGAGCGATAATGATGTTCGATGTGTTTTGGTGCCATATCTTATCGAGGTATTGGAGTGCCATGTGCGTGATTTGTCGATGACGCTACGGTTAGATAAGGTAAACTATACATATAAAGACCTTGGTTCTTCCGATTGTGCTGTAAATGGCTGTAAAAGTAGAGACTACTTAGCTACATGGCGGGCCCTTCAGAAATGGCTTATCTCACTCGGTCTCCCCTTGGGGGCCAGAGGTCAGGCCAAGTCAAGTGGAGAGTGGAGAGGTCATTCAACCGTGGCGGTTGCGCGAATTCCGCCAAATCAGCGGCGAAACATGGCCAAAACAAAACGGCCACAAAGCCAAGCCAAGCAGCTATTGACATCCGAAACTGTCTACGCAGCGTCTGAGAGGGCTGGAAACTGATATATGCAAAGAAATTAAAAAGGAAAGACAACAAATGTATGCACATAAATAATATCATTTGTCAGCTACGTGAAATAGAACCTAGCCCGAGACGCAATAGATAACCCCCCGGCCTGGTTCTTAAAAACGTTATTTAGTCAGAGTGCAAGCGGACTCGTTTGGGGTTCAGTCCAAAGTACAAAGACCTCCCACATATCCTACATATTTATTTACTGTGTGAAAGATGGCACATGTGACTGGGATTTGAACGTATTAATAATAGAACTGAAACGCAGAAAGCAAAGAATCCAATTAACCGAAATATGTCGTCGCCAATACTACTCTGTGGCTGTTGCTGCGACTAAAAATAAAACTCATTAGGGCGCGCAGGTCTTTTAAGTGAACGAAATTATGTTCAATTGCTTCCTCACTGAAAAATTTGCATACAAATTGCCGAAAAATTAAATTTTACAAAAAAAATTTATTTCCATAAATTAAAAGCCAGCCAACTGCCTTGAATTGAAAGTGAGTCGCACAAAACAATTAACGGAGGAGGGAATTGAACTTGTGCATATATTGAGGGAATATCTTTCAGCACAAATCGCTGACAATTAAATCAAATCAAGAGATGCTGTGTTGTCTCTCTGTCCAATAAAGGGGATTCTATTAGTTTTACTCTGGAAATAACCAGATCGGTCGCTAAAGTGTCGTCTGGGCGCTCCAATCTCAATTAAAATTCATTATTAAATCAATTGACAAAGTTTGTTAGTTTTACACGGGAGAAAACCCTTGTATTTTATACGGTTTAAATCAAATAGCAATAAAGAAGCGCGATATATGTTGAAAAAGATAAAAATGTAGTGGAAGTTGTAATACAATTTTAGAAAAATATAAAAAACAGAAAATGCTTCTTAGTTTAAAAAAAATTTATTCAAACTTTACTGATGCTAAAATCACACAAAAATGTTGCCAGATATAAGCAGCTTTCTTGGAGCGCCAATTCAATATTAATGTTTTTTTTTTCCTATCTTTTTTTTGCAGCTCTCTTAGACTGAGGGAAAAAATAGCAGCCTTCAAAATGGTTAACATTGTGGTAAGTATTCTTGAAGCTTCAATTGAGCAATTACCTATATTAATTGTTGGAAATTCTTCTGGTTCTCATAGGACGGCGGCGCCAAGCATGCGCCCCAGGAAATGGAGCAGTTCCTGCCAGGGGATGGACAGAAAACGTAAGTGTCAGAGTGCGAAAAATATGTCACCTAAATTGTGTGGCATGTTTGCCAATTAAGTTTACGCGTTAGATTAGTGCTAATTGGCCTTTGATGTCGTCGCCATCCTAAATTGACTAAACACCGAGCGTTCTTCCAAGGAACTCGGGTCTGGCATGTGAGCTTAGCTCAGATTGATTACAATTATACTTGTCATTATCAATTAGACTGAAATAGATTTTGCGGCGAGTTGGTTATTATACCTTTGACTTGGCTAGCTGAGGTCAGAGTCAGTTCCCCAGATAACTGGTAGCTCTATAATCAAGCAGTCTCTTGCCTTCTAATAAGCACATATCACGTAAGCGTCTGAGGCGAGGTGCACTTAATGGATATTCCTACCGTATAGAACGCAATAGAAATAAATCCAAAACCAAATCAGTGCTATCTTAGCAGTTCAAGGTGCCTCCTAGGGCATGTTTTCAAAATATTTATCTGCTGACGTTTGACAAATACAGATTTTCCCTCTGGCAATTCATGCAAATGCTGATGATCTGCGTTCACATGCAAATATTATCGTCAGTCAGAAATAAACAAAAATGTGAACTAAACAAGACGAAAACAGTTCGAAATGACGCGAAAGGCGTGAAATAAATTAGCAAATCTTATGTCAATAAGAATCGCAGCGTAGACACGTGTAGATCTTCCATTACAAGATGACACTTTGCCCCCAAGTTATTCAACCCGTGGAAGGTACAAAAATATTATAATTAAAATCTACAAAAATTTGATTTAAATGTTTTTTGCTTTGGAAACTTATTTTGATGACGCTGCAATATACTTATAGATGGAATCCAATGAACTATAGCTGATAACCTGCAGTGTGTGCTCTTGAACTGATAGGAATTTTTTAAATTGAAATAATCGCATATTTATTGATATTCTACTCGTGTAATTGTATATATAGGCTGGGTGCCGTTTTTTCACGGAAATTAAATTTGAGAAAGGGTTTTGAATATCAGCAATTATCAGTAGCCAGCTAGTTAGCGTTTAAAAAAATAATGCGCTGTCATTTAAATGATTTACATCCGGTAGCTTTAGTGATGATTACTTAAATGATATTTATTACTGTGTCTGGGGCTACGAGATAGTTAGCTAGCTTTAGTGGTCAGAACCTATCAAAGGTGATTTATATTTAGTTTCCTACTTCAAGTTTTAATAGTTTTTGCTATCAACAAAAGGTTTTTTTAAATGATTACTTTAATCATTGTATTTGTATATTTTCTGCCTTAAGAATGAAGTATTATTGGTTCACAAAATGTGGAAATAATTATGTAAAGAACATAAGAAATAACCCAATGGTAAGGAATTGCAGTCTAATATTCATGGGAACCTTTAATGTATTTAATCTACGATATTTATTGACTCTAAACATACTATCACTATCTTTGAACTTTAGTTAACAGTTATTTTTGTCTTTACATATTTTACGATCAGTTCAGGTATTGCCAAAATGCTTAGCATACTTTGCGGAACTTCTGAAACTAGGTTTTTCTTTTTCCAAAAACTTCCCCAGCATAAAGCCAGGCTGAAGTGCAGTTTTCTTTTATGGCTGATGCAACCGAACGAGCAAAGCGAGTCAGGCACTCTGGGAATATGGCTCGGAATCCATCGAGAGTCCGTCAATTGGCCTGGCCAGGCCAATCAGAAGCCGCCTTGCCAAATTCGGCTCGGAAAATGCTCCGACTGCAGCACCAGCAGTTTTTTTTTTTATCTTTCGTTCGCTGCCCGACATTAAGTTACAAGTGTAGTATTTAGTATTATGAGCCGACTTCTGGACAGACATTGCGAGCCGAGGCGGCCGACAACTGTAATTGCAGATGCAGCAATTCCGTGGCAAGGGAATTTCACTGTCAGCATATATAAGAAACGGTGGCAATCCGGGGCAGAGCTTTAGTTTTGCACAGACAATCGATCGGGCTGAGCAGCAGCAGCAGCTTGACAATGACAATGGGCGACTTAGAACCCACCAACGTGGAGTTGAGGTGGCCATCGAATAACCCAGGGAGATTCCCTTTTCTAAATATATTTTGCATTGAATCTTTCAGATACAAGATCCAGCCCCGCAAATCTGATGCCGAGCAGGCCTTGGCCAGCAATGATTTTGATCCGTTTGCTCTGCGCGAAAACGAACATCCCACCACTGATAATGAAACTCTTACGCATTTGCTTAAGGCCTCCCTGGGCACTGGCATCCTGGGCATGCCGTTTGCCTTCATGTGTTCCGGTCTTGTCATGGGTATCTTTTCCACCATCTTCACAGCCTTTATTTGCACGCACTGCAGCTACGTTCTGGTAAGTTTTTTTTGGGACTGATTACCAGGAAATATAATGATTTGTTTTTTTAAGAAATTTAGTTGGAATTTCGCAAAATTCTCTAAAGATTAGAAAAATAAGAAAAACATTTAAAAAATTGTACATTTCTGCAGAAATCACTAAAGCTTAGGTTTCCTGAATTAACGTTTTTATAAATGTAGATTCTGTTAAAATCTACGAATTAATTTTTATTATCACAGCAAAGTCCTTTAAAAATCTGCTTAATAGTCTCTAATTACACACAGAATATTCTTTACATCCAAATAGAATGTGAACCAAATTATATCATTCGAATTGAACGATTGATTGCATCTAGTATAAAAACCAAAAAATACAAATAATACCAAGCTTGTGGATACTTTTATTGGGGAAGACTAGGCGCAATTTTGGCTTTATGACACTGCATTGTTGCTTTCATTTATTAGAGTTTTCATAATTTCAGATTGCACTTCATAAAATCCAATAGTCTGAGAAAAATTACTGCAAATATTACAGATAAACTATACAGATTTTAACTAAAAGAAATAATTAAATTGATTAAAGATTTTTTTGAAAAATATTTTACTTTTAAATGCTATACATTATGCAGATTTTAATGTACCATAAATAACTAAAATTAATTAAACCTAAATAAGTTTAGAATAATATTTTACCTTTAAACACTATAAATTATACAGATTTTAAATTTCAATAGAGACTTGAAAATTGATTACACCTAAATTATTTTGGAATAATATTTTACCTTTAAATTCAGTATTTCCTTTCTAATAAATTCTCTCCTCTTTACAGGTGAAATGCGGTCACAAGCTGTACTACAGGACACGTCGCACCAAGATGACCTTTGCCGAGATCGCTGAGGCCGCCTTCCTGAAGGGACCCAAGTGGTGCCGCGGCTTTGCGCCCGTTGCCAAGTTTTCCATTTTGTTTGGACTGTTCCTGACCTACTTTGGCACCTGTTCGGTGTACACCGTCATTGTGGCCTCCAACTTTGAGCAACTGATTTCCCACTGGACGGGATCGGCAGTGTCCCTGCGCATGCTCATCTGTGCGATGCTGATACCCTTGATCCTGATCGCCTGGGTGCCGAATCTCAAGTATCTGGCGCCCGTCTCAATGGTGGCCAATGTGTTCATGGGCCTGGGTCTGGGCATCACGTTCTACTACCTGGTGCAGGATCTGCCGCCGCTGCAGGAGCGCAGCTCCGTGGTGTGGGGCACCCTGCCCCAGTTCTTCTCGATCACCATCTTTGCGATGGAGGCCATCGGTGTGGTAATGCCGCTGGAGAACAACATGAAGACGCCGCAGAGCTTCCTCGGCATTTGCGGTGTGCTCAGCCAGGGCATGTCCGGCGTTACCCTCATCTACATGCTGCTCGGTTTCCTTGGCTATCTGCGCTACGGTGCTGGCACCCAGGAGAGTATCACTTTGAATCTCCCCATCGAGGAGTGGCCCGCCCAGGCGGTGAAGCTGCTCATTTCCCTGGCCGTCTACTGCACATTCGGACTGCAGTTCTTCGTGTGCCTGGAGATCGTGTGGGATGGCATCAAGGAGAAGTGCAAAAAGCGTCCAACTCTGGTCAACTATGTGCTGCGCACAGTGATGGTAACGGCCGCCGTTGTTCTGGCCGTGGCAGTGCCTACAATTGGACCTTTCATGGGTCTTATCGGTGCCTTCTGCTTCTCCATCCTGGGATTGATCTTTCCGGTGAGTTTTCTGCTAATTAATAGGATCAATGACCAATAACGATAAGAATAGCATATGTATGCTTGTTTTCTCTCCGTTATGATCTTCGGTGGAGTGTTCTCAGTTGAACTTTTCTTGTTAATGTTGTCGTAAAAATATACTCAAGCAGTATAACGAGTTTAGTATAGATTTTATACTTTATAATATCAAATGTATACTCAATAGTATTGTTTTTAATCTCTATAATATCAATTGTGTATTTTCGAGTATTATTTTTATACGAACCTACTTTGGAAATTCGATAACATATCGCTTTTCAGTGCTTTCTGTTTGTCGCGTTAGTGATTTTTCTCTAGTCTTGGTGCAGATTAGTATAGTTTATACACTTCCGCAGTATCAAATTAATAAGCATCTTATTAAAAAAATTTTAATACTCAAGAGTCAAGAGAGACGATTTTTTTTTTTTGTTAAGTGAAAATGTGACATAAAACTAACTTCATTCCCCGTTTCGAATATCAGGTTGTCATCGAGCTGATTGTCCATTGGGAGACCGGATTCGGTAAATACAATTGGATTCTGTGGAAGAACATTCTGATCACCGCCTGCGGCATCGGAGCCTTGGTCTTCGGCTCCCTGGCGGCCATTAAGGATATTCTTAAGGCCTACCAGGATCCAGCACCCGAATAGGTTCAACACTGAGAATAATCTCTTGCACATGAGGAGCAAAACCCGAAGGATTCAAGAGGAAAGCCGTGCTATGCACCCGGGGCGTATATTTATTATATATATACAAACACACCTACTATATATATGGAAAGCCGGAGGCACGGGCTTAGGAGAGAAGAGGCTCCGCTTCCTAGAGAGATCATCTAACTATTGTTAGATGTAAAACTGCGCGCCCACATTTTGTACATTTTTTTGTCTGTTGCTTAGTGTCTGTTTTGAGAACCGAAAGGGATTTACTTACTAATTCACTGATCGAGTGCCTACTACTACACTCTTAAAGACTCACCCGGAAGCACCAGCAACTAAGCCGTTTTTAGCACGTTTTAGATACACCTGCAAAAGTAAAGTATAGAGAGTAAGCTAGTTGTTAGGCCGCGAACTAAATATAGTACACAGTTTCCTATTGATTTTAGTACGATTTGGTACAGAGCTAAAAATAAAGACTTGTATGTAGCTGCACTCCCTTTTCCCTTCTCTCTCTGTTCGAAAATAGTATTACTAAAGCAAGAAACCAAAACTGAAAAAATCATCTTTCATGCCCTACTTTTTGCCCCACTCCCTTGTTTTTTTATTTTGTTCTGTAGCTAATTGTTTTGCCTACAACATTTATTTAACATTTTTAGCATGTTTAGTTGGTAAGCCTAAGTAAAGAGCATTGTAAAGAAGCTTTCGCAAGACAGTTCCAAGTATGATGAGCTGAAATTACTCAGAGAATACCATTTTTATACGAAATATATAGCAGAGTAATAGCAATAAGTTACATTGAATTGCCCCGATATTTAAATGATATGTGAACACATATTTTTGTATTTTAATTTTAGCTTTAAATCAATACTTAGCAAAACTATAAAGTAAATAATAAACAAGGAGAAAACAACGCATGTTACGAACCTTTTGTTTTGCATTTAAAATCCTGTGTAGACAACGAAACAGATTTTTATTTGTAAAATGAAATAAGAGTTAACCGCAGAAAAGTGTATCTGTCAATTGTATATATGTATATTAATATGAACACAGCGAGTTCTAAGTCTATATCTGCCCAGAAAAGTATTTAGAGTTGTCCATATTATATATTATATTCAAAAGAACAATGATTGATATGAGAATGTTTACTTTTTTGAAAAATGTTTAAATTGTAAACCGCAAACGAAGAAGATTTAAATATATATAAAAAGATATAATATGAATATGTCCAGAGAATGAAAATTGTGGTGTTACCTTACTTTCTTGGGTGGGCGCTTGAAGGCTCTTTTGGCTCCCAGAGATCATTCCGTTATAAGAGTTCTTGAGGGGTTTTTGAGAGAATTACAAAAACAAAATCTTGGGGATACAAAAACAAAATCTACACATCATCAGCGAGAAGCAATGTGACTTAAGGATTACGGACGAATTTCGTCATGCTTTGCTCGCAATTTCTTTCTAACTTTCGATGTTAATGGTGGTTTTAGTTGTCAGGCTCTGCTTTACTTTTAAGGATATAAAAATTCAAATTTCGAAAGGTATACATTTTACAAGCACTTATTACATATTACAGACGACTTTCGTCTTGCTTTGCTAGCATATTCTGTTTAACTGTTGACGTTGATGGTGGTTTTTGATTTCAGGCTCCGATCGTCACATAAAAAATAAAATTTCAAAAGGGTATACAGGTGTATAGATGTTGTGTTCCCTTACAAATTCGTCTGTCCATTTTATGCCTATATGTATTATCTTTGTAAAACTCCCATAACATTTAATTTCGATAGCTGCCCCTGAACATTTTTTGTTGCCATTCTGCGCCTGCGGGTTCAACGCGTGGCACTTGCTCGTCGGATCATTTTGGAATATCCATTCCGTCCGCACAATGGCCAAAAACATGATCGAGCAACTTCAATTGCCAATGGCTGAACGGCTGAAAAGTCATTTGTTAATTGGTCACAAGTGGGCAATGGACATGGGCTTTTGATGTTATTTTCACCAAATAATTCGATTCGGCTGGGATCCCACACACAAAAGCAAGTTCACGCAGAGTCGGGCAATTGAACTCGGCCGGGCTCTATTGGCCAATTAGGTAACCTCCGATGTGGACCACAAGACGACGACGGGCCACGATCGAGTTGCTGTCAGATCGTGGTCGTGGTATTGGCTTGTCATCTTCTGTGACAAGATGCAAATTGGAAAGGCCTGGGAATGAATGGGGCAGAAGAGTCACGTTATCCTTGACTTCGGAGCGAGCCCCTCCAGGAAGCTCTCGGCCAATTAGCAACCGCAATGAAGCCGCATTGAAAAGCGGCCCAAAATGCCTCGACAAATTTTGAACCTGACGATGGCCCGCGTCCAAGGCTGGCGATGATTTAAAATAATTAATCTCTGGTTCGGGTCTGTCTCCTCAATGGACCAATGTTGCTGCATCTTGATTGAGCCAAGGTCTAAATCTTACAATCGCGGAGCAGTAGGCACCGAACTGCAGAAGCTGACTCGCTTTATTTTTGTTTTTTTCTTGGTGTGTTCGTGGTTTGTAATTTGTAACCTAAAACCATTTTCGGCGGCGATTGCACAACCCTCCAATTGCAGTTAAAATTTGTTGTAAGTAGGCCTTTCGCGTGTGTTTGGAATTTCAAGTGCTGATCTCTTTGTAGGCGTTCTTATCGCATTTCTCTATCTATTTTATACTTTCCCCCGGCCGAATTTTTGCATTAAACATTGGCGTTGGGTTTACTTTTAACACGCTCGCCTCATATGAATTGTCAAATTTCTATGGCTTAGGTGTCTTTTGAATTAACAAGTTTACTTTGGATACGGAAGCGTGGGAATATTTGTCTGTAGATGGATCACTTGTAATTAATATTGATTTTAAAAATATTTACTTAAAATTTTATTAAAATAAATTTAATAATAAATATATTATGTAAAAATAGAACGAAGGCGCTTACGTTTTTGTTGTATTACTATCTAACACTACCAAAATAGCTAATTAACTCCAGAAAGAGATTAAATTTAACAAAAATTGTAGCTCTTTGGCGCATTGTGCATACTGTGCGTGTGTCGGCAGAGGCCGGGCTGACTCGTAAGTCAGGGCTGTGGACACCACTGCTATAAATCTAAAACTGAAAAACCCACAAAATCCATGTCAAGGACAAGAAATAGGTAACCTTCTTCATCATCATCCCAAAGAAATTATTTTTATTTATAAATATCGTAAATATTGTGAATGTTATGTTATGTCGAATGGAGCATAATAATTCCAGCAAACATAGTTCATTATTTCCTTACTTTATCTATTAAATGATGTAATAAATCCAGTTAAAGGCACGTGCTTAGGAAGCTCCTAAATATATTATTACCAAGTCAATTATCCGCCAAGAAAGGCGGCCATTCAAGCATTCACCGCTAGCACCACTCCACACTTTTATAATATCTTCAAGGCCCGGCGCACCAATAAACCGCAGTATTTACAAAACAAAACTTTTATGAGTTGAAAAGAAAACATCATCGAAAGAGCGCTCTTGAGACCAATAAGCAAGTCAGCAGTAAGTGAGCACCAAGGAGAAAAAAATTACACAAATATTTAAAAATAATAACGAAAACAATCAATAAATATGAGAAGCGTTTAGGAAAAGTGTTGACTTTTGGGGGCGCAATCAGTAAACAACTGCAAAAATGGGCAAAAACAAAAGGTTCAGCTTCGAATCGAAGCAATCCAATCCAATTCCAAGCCATTCACTTTCGGCTGGAGACGAGAAAAAGGTTTGCTGCCGAGGGAACAATACCAAAATTGTTATGTCCAAGACCAACCATCGTAATTATGTATAACAAAGATGTTTGAGCAGACCCCAAAAAGGGACCTCTCCGCTGCTGACTTTCAAGTCAAGTAGCTGCGATTCACCATGGATGCGGATGGCGACCGGGGGCAGAGCAAGTTCACCAGAAAGATTAATTGAGGCAATTCGGCCAAAATGATTTTGTTGCCACTTCCAGTTAAAAACCGCAAATAAAACTAATACAGCGTAAAGTTGGAAATATTAAATGCAGCCGGTTTACACAGAAAAAGTAATATTTATCGTTTCTAGGGTTTTTTAATCAAAGTTTGATTAGTGAATGTGATGAAAGTAGAACTCTTATAACACACTATTATAAGTGTATATGTTTAATATATTATAAAATCAAGAAATTAAAAAAATATATAAATATAGAAATATTATCTAACTGGGATCAATATCATTATTGTAAGTAGACTCTGAAACTTTTTGGTAGTCGAATTCCTATACACTTTAAAATATACCCAAAGAGTCCTTTTGCAATTCATTGCCTTTATTAATGAAAATCTGATAACCTTACTTTAGATTTTTATTGCAATATATTTCTTTAAAAAAAAACACAAATTTTTGTATAATTTAAGCAAGTAAGAAAGCTACAGACGAGTGTGCTTAAGATACCCGGTAGCCAAAGCCAAAGACAAATTTGCATGGCAAAGTTACATTGTCTAATTATGCTCTTATTTATGGAATATCGGGTATTAAAACCAAAACCTAACTTGACGGAATTTTTATATCACTTCCATTTATATCACTTCCATAACGGGTATAAAAATTACTTATCCGACCCGTAAGCCATTTAAAATTCTATACAAGAATATCTTAAGCATTTCCAAGCTAGACAACATTTTGACTTTGTCCTATCAGAAAAATCCAACTGAATCCGTATTAGTTTAAAATATAGCTCAGGAATAAAGATTTGTTCTTTTAGAATAGTGCTTTTCCCTCAGTGTACTTGAAACTAAAGTAAAAGCAATGGGAAATCATTCAGGGTTCAGAGTCTTTGGGTTATGCCAAAAATAAAACTACTGCTAGGCAGCCTTAGCCGCTCTTGCTTTTCACGATGATACATAATAATGATGATGATGAACGCTGCTCTCTGCCGGCAGTGGCAGAGGACGGGCACCCGCTATAGCGCCATAGCCATAGCTCTGGCGGAGATCGGCTTTGTGCATTTGCATTCATTATGTTTGGCACCGTCGACGCGTCCACAACGCAGATCGTCGCATCGTAACTGTAAAGATATCGGAGATCGTTTCGGATCGGAGATAGGAGATCGGAGATCCGCGCTTACCAGGTAGCTTCACGTGAGCGTGTCGCTCGATCGTTCTTTCTGCTCGTCATTCATCTGTTGTCTCTCGAATCTTGTGCAATTACCTGTCGAATGTCGAAGAATGTCTCACATCTGGATTTGTGTACCGAGCTCTTAACGTTTGTCTGCCGATCCGCGAGTGCCAGTGCCTGTCGTCGATCAACTTGACCTTTTCTGATACATATCCAACAGCGGAAATAGTCTGAATTCCGCATTAACAGTTAACAAATATCTGGTTTAAATCATAAAATAATTAGTTTAAAATGCCATCCCCCCTTGTGATCTCGCTGATCGCAGTGCTGTATCTCTGCTTGAGTCCAAGCATAATTGCCCAAGACTCTGAGCTGGCGGAACGCAACCACAAGGTGTGTACAATCATCGATGACCCCTTTCAAAGTCCATAAATAATTCTGTCACAAAAAACCATTTTAAAGAAACGCCAAATCTATCGGGAGCAAGTCTTGCCACATGCGGGCGGCAAGATCCCTGATACCGCCTTCGAAACGGATCGCTTGTTCCTCAATCGCCTCCAAAAGGAGGGCATCGCAGTGCCCGATGGCATAGTGCCCGAGCAGCGGAGTCCACAGGTAAATATCCAGGGGTAGTCTTTCGGCGAATCCTTTAAATCTAAATTCTCCAAAATAATTGTAATGGGAAATGTTCTAGCTAACTAAATATTTGTATTAAATTACTAGCCCTTAACCTTTAAGTAATTATGGTGATTATTTAAGAATTACTTATTTTAGATTTCTTATATTATTAAACTAGAATTGTATTGTCAAAAATTTCCAAGTCAATATTAACACCTAAATAAATATTTTTCATTAAAAATCGAAAAGGAGAAGTAAACATAAATATTATAATTTGCTTTCTTTAAGTGTACATCAAGGTGCACATTGTTTTCAGCAAATCGTTTAATTCCAAAATATTTTGTTCAACCCTATATTAAGCTTATAAAGCTTTAACATACATCTGTTTCAACCTTTTTTAGTTGGCAAATTAAGCACAGATCAATTAATCATTTTGTAATGATCGTTAACCATTTGTATTCCTAGGTGTTTTATAAGAAATAATTTTTAATGTTGAGGTATTTTACATATCACCTTTAGATTCAAAAATAAATGTTACAAAAGTGTACGCAATATAATTTAAAGCATTCATAAACATTTTCGAATTGTGTAGGTTTCTGTTAACTAGCGTAATTAAAGATTTTACAACCATGATTTACGATTTTAAAGGTCAAGTATACAATTTTAATCCCACTTTACAATCGTTTGAAATATAAATCCAATTAAAAATGTTATATTTAACGAGATAACTAATTTTTTCTCCTTGCTGAAATTGCAATAAAAGTTAAATGGATATATTCATGAACTCTGTAAAATGTTCAGATCTTACAAGATCTAGATAAAAACTGAATACCTTATTTTTAAATCAGAGGTATTCTTACATTTTTAATTAATAATTTAAGCATAAATATATCTTCATAAATAAAATATTAATAAATATTCCCATTTAATTTACCTTCCCAGGTGTATCAATACTACAGCAAGCCCATGCGCACCGTCTTCCACATCGCCCTCAGCTCGGATGGAAGGTTCACGCCGCGAGAGGGGCGATACCACTACCGCCAGGTGCCAACAGTGGAGACGACCTACCTATACCCCCAGGCGGTGGGGCGCCAGCACGTGGTGGTGCCGCCGAAGCACGCCCTACCCGTCTACCGACAGCTCCAGTTGCACAATCCCCTGCTCAACCAGGTCAAGTTGCAGCCCAAGAAGAGTGAGTAGCGATGGCAAGGGATTGGGGACAAGCCACCTGGTTGCTCATATTCCCCGTTCCCAATGTTAGTGCCCAACTTTCTGGACCTGGCGCCGACGGTGGGCAAGAGCCAGACGAACCCACTGGCCGGTTCGGCCAAGGCGCAGTCTTATCAGAATGTGAATCTCCTGCATGGTCACAGTCCGGTGCTGCCGGCTTTCAAGAAGACCTCCCGCGGCAGCAAGACCTATGTGGACAGCTATGGCACAACCCATGTGAGTTGGGGACTTGTCATCACTGGCGAACTGATGTAATACTTATTGGGGTCTTCCTCCTCCACGCTTTTATTATTTTTTCGTCCACAGCTCTTTAGCGAGTTTGACGATCTGCTGAACAAACTGCCGCAAATTTCCCGCAAGAATTATTAATGTTTAGAGCTGTAAATGCGCGATTTTAGTAGAATTTATTGGATTTACTTATGGCATGTTATGTTTATAATTTGATTAATTTGAGGTTTACGAGTCGTAACCATTATCTAACCAACTGCATATCATTTCCAAACACTTGCCATACGCCCGCTCACCGATTAGTGCATTTCCATTTCCATTCCAATTCCCATTCCCAGAGCTTGCAGAGACCAGCCCATACACTGAGAGAAAGTAAAGCTTCATAAAAAGGAAAGGAAATAATAATTTAAAAGTTTCGAAGGAAAAAGTTTTATTAAATTCCATTCCAAATTTAAATAGTTATTCGTACATCTTTTCGAAAGAACTTTTCATATCTAAATAAGTTTTCCACAGTCGCCACAGAAATCGCTTTACACCTAAAATGAACTAAAAAGGTGTCTAATAGTATGCTGTAAAATATAAAGGATACGAAATGTAATTTAAATTGGCTTTATACTATTTTGTAGAATACTTTTGAGCAGAATTATTAAGTAAAATATTAAGGAAACAAATGCAATTTAAATTGGCTTTATAATATTTTGTAGCATACTTTTGAGCAGAATTTAGGGTGATTTAAATTGCAACCGTTATTTATTTTCAACCTGTTTGAACTTGAAACTCATACAAAAATTTCTCTCTCAATCTAATTCTAAAATTCTTAACTAATTAAATTATTTCTCTCTTTAAGCTAACTTGTTCAAAATTATATGTTCTTGCCTTGGCTCAAAGTTTTTTGCTTTAAATCTTATTAAAAACAACTTCATTAATCATGGCGGATTTGAAATCCACTGAAATTGTGTCAAAAAAAGTATACTTAATGTAAAACCTTAAAAAAAAATTTACATTTTGTACTTAAAATATTTAATTTAACTTTTTATAGTTAATTTTAAGGATTTACCATTTATAGTGGTTTCTGTGACATCCGTGAGACAACTTTCCTGCTAAAAAATATAAATTAGAACTAGAAGGAATATTTTACGAAGTTGATTTATTACCAAATAACTCATTTAAGAGAAGTTAAAATTACATTTTCTATACTGCAACAATTCCCAAATATTCACAATTCAATTTCTTAAATTATTTTATTTTCTGAGTTAAAGAAATCGTTAAAAAAAAATTCTGTCAGTTCAAAATCAATAAAAAAAAAATTTCTAATATTATAAATAATCCCAATTACCCAATTTTTTAACGAATATTTTTTGCACAAGAATTAAGGATTATTTTTTACTCTGTAACCGTTTGCATCCACCCATCGCCTGTTATCCCATCCACGTATTATAGAGTCTAAGCCCGGTCATCACTTTTAGCTAGTTAAGCGTAAACAATTTGTACGAGCGAGCAGCGAGCATCTTGCAAAATAAACCGTAGCCGGTGAGCTGCAATGTACTTTCCCACATCAGTCATAAATAGTTTATATCATAATTATGTGGGGACGAGGGAGCACAGCACTAAGCTCCCAGCGTTTCGTTTCGTTTACTTTGGCAATATAATTAAAGCAGAGCAAACGGTAATTTGCCATTTTTTTTGGAGGAAAAAGCTTCCATCGCGAAAATCGAAAACCATTAAAAAATCGGTGGCAGTTGGCGCTTGGCTGTACCCTTGAAAGCTCTAGCGCTGGAGGAGCCGCACGCTCAAGTGGCCGCCACTGGAAAAACTGCAGCTCAGTGTGATTTTCAAACCCAACTCGGACGGTCGTGGCTTCAACTCCAAGTCCAAGCTCCAGAAACTCGAACAGAAAACTCTCCTAGATACCAGAAACCGGAGCAGGCGAAAAATGATGCTGAAGCTGGTCTGTGCCTCTTGTTGGATTTTGGTCGTGATCGGAGCCGTGGTGGCCATCGAAGTGCAGGTAAGGATCCTCGACGAAGGCGGTGGAGGGTGTGTAATTACGCTGAGGAATCAATTAAGATGAGAGCGAGCGTGCGCCACCCCAATTGACAAAGCTCTGGGCTGTTGTCTGTCGTGGCCACGTTCACTTTTGACCCAAAAAGTGTAACACACAACATGCAATTGTATGTGCGAGTGTATGTGCGAGTGAGTGAGTAGTTATAACATAATGAGAACTGATCCGGGGAAACTGGAGACGGAGGCCAGGGATCGGTGGTACGAACCAATCCGAAACCGGATTGGGGCACGAGCTCTGGCTCTGCACAGAAGAAAATTAATGGACATTAACAGAGGGTCGATACCAGATGTTTATGGGATATTATAAAGAAATCTATTTGGAAATTCGTAATACCTGCTAAATGTAGTGTGAATTAGATAATTTATTTAAAATCTTTAAACCTAACCTAACCTGTTACATTTCGATTTAATGTGAAAGCAAATCCAAATAATCAATTAAAAGACCAAAACGCCCCCTCAATAAGATATCCACCTTTTATTTGTTAGAACAATTTTTTCCTCTGTAGCTCTCTTATGCAATACCTGCCATTTGATACAAAGTTTGTATGTTTATAGAAATTCGGCTATCTGTTCAATCCACCTCAAGCGGAACACGCGCCGCAGCATCACGAGGAGAAGCAAGATCTGAACAAGATACCCGGAGTTCCGGGCGTGGACTATCCGGTCTACCATGAGGTGCCCCATACCCACTTCAGCTGCCACAATGTCCCAGCCACGCCGGGCATGTACGCCAATGTGGAGACGGGCTGTCAAGCGTATCACGTCTGCCACGATGGACGCGAGGGTCACCAGGGCGCCTCGTTCCTCTGCACCAACGGCACCATCTTCAATCAGAAGGAGTTCGCCTGCGACTGGTGGTACAATGTCAAGTGCGAGGAGGCCACCAGCTTCTATAAGTACGTTTCAGCATTCTCTTACTTAATATTTCTTGATAATTAATTGGTTTATTCTTCCAGTTTGAATGCCGACCCGGAGCACAATCCGTACTTTCCCAAGAAGAAGCCTGAGCTGGAGCCACTTGGTCATGATTATCATGATGCTAGCAAATTTCTGATACAAGCCTAGATTCGTTTATATTATAATTTCGTTGCTGTTGTTCACCACTTTGTAAATAAAAAATAATTGGCAGAAAATAACGACAATATTTAAATTCAAATAGCCTTTAAGCGTTGCCAGATATCGCGATTAAAATCCAGACCTCGAGCTGGAAACATGCTAGAACACCGTAAAACCCCTTAAGAAACCCTCCTGGACGTATTATTTTTTTTGTTACCAATCTCACAGAACATTTTTAATATTGTAAAAACCAACATACATATGTACATATATCCTTTGCTAGTTATTATCGAACTTATATTTATCAAACCATAAAACAGAACCTCCAAATTTAAATATAAGTCCGGTTCACTCAATTTTTTAGATCATTCGTTCATTCATTACTTTTCATAGACAGCAGCCACTGCCTTTGCTTTCAAGACTACAGAAACTGTAGTACAGTTGGCTTCTCGTTCACAAAGGCACAAAGCCAATTATTTTGGGTTTTTTATCTAGGACCAGTAAATTTCATTAGGACAAAAAAAAATCTACCGTTCAGCTTGTCTCGGTGCTACAGCTGAAAATTCCTGGTGTCTTGTGAAGTACTGAAGCATCTCCTGCGACCACAGCTGCTTGGCGGTCCCCCGGATACGCCATATGTTGTTTATCTCATCCAGGATACGTCCAGGCATGAAGCAGCAGATCCGTGTTTGAATTGAGGTAAGCTCGACCGAATGCTCTTCTTGCCGATTTGTTGATTTGCACAAGTGAACTTTTCCAATTTAAGATTCCTAGAAATTCAGGTTCTGCCTTAAATTCAGAAGTGCACAATACATCTTAACTAGAAACGAGGTATTAGCGTCTCAACGTAACGCCTTTTTTTAAGGATCGAAAATTGCGCTTAGACGTGAAAAGTTTACTTTTTTATTCACCTTCACGTCAAAAGATTACGTTTTTTTTTCAAATTCCCGTTGTTTGCTTATTAATCTTGTTCATAGCCAAGTTTCCCACCGTTTGTCTTCAAAACATCGATAGTATTCAGTGCTGTCAACTCTTCGGGTCATAAAAGAGCTAGCCCAGCCTAGCTAGAAATAGATAAGAATATGTAAAATATAGCTTTAAAATAGCTAAACATAATATATATATTTTTTTTTGTGCTACGTGTGAGCTATTTTATAGCTGTAAAGTTTAACAATACTTTGCCTTTTAATAAGGTTGACAGGAGTAAGTTCAATATTGCTCAATTAAATGAAGATAATTTTGCATTAAAAATAGCTATAAATCCCCCTAGCCGCTGCTTAAAATGTATCCCGCACTTGCCAACTCTAGATCTAGTGGGGAAAATAGCTAAATTGGCAACACTGTCCACCTTACTCATCACTGCCGTATCAAAAACAATAGCCAAACTCGTATAAATATTGCTCTCGAAAAAACTCGAAACTAGTAGGACGAAAAAATGAATCTCTTGGACCTACCGCAGACGGTGCTACAGGACATTTTCGAATGGCTGCCCTACGACGAAGTGGCCAAGAAGCGAGAGGTGAGTCAGCCCGGAGGGGCGATCGCCCGTAGTCTCTGACCCGACTAAAACTAGACGTTTCCACCAGGTCTGCACTCGTTTTAACTACATCTGCCAGAAGGTTTTGAATGCCGGATTCAATAAAGTGATCCTGGAGCATGCCAAGAACTTCAAGCGCATCAAGTCCATGCTGCCACGCCGGGAGTCGGAGCGCAGGTGAGTTGAGAAGGGAGACGTTTCTGGAGAATTACTTCCTTCGACTAACGTAAAATCCTCTCGGTTAGGAGCCACATCCTCTCCCGGCACTCGGACATACTTACCTCCATTGAGACGCGGATCTCCATGCTAACGATGACATACTCCAAGTTTATTGACCTCAACATCTGCTGCTTTATACCGGGACGTGTGCTGGACGAGATAAGCAGCATATTGCGCATTCTGGGCACCGCCACAAAGCAGCTGCGGCCGCATGAGGTGCTACAGGAGCTGCGCGACATCTCCTCGATGGCCATCGAGCACTTTGACGAGAAGATCGCCGTGAATTTCAAGTTGGAGCACCGCAAGCAGCTGGCCGAGTCCACGGCTGCGGGCACTCGCCTGGTGGTGTGTCGCACCCTCGGCGACATCAGCTTTAGCGGCGTCAAGCGAACGGGGATCAGTCGCCCCGTCGACCATGCCATCCACCAGGCAATCGTGTCGCTCTCCCCTCTCTGCGCCAACAATCAGACGAGACCGGCAGAGAACTCCAGCTCCAGCCCGGAGCGCCTGAAAAAGCACCTGATCAAGCAGCACAAGCTGCAGAAGAGGATCGTACAGCGCGTGCGCAGCCTGGAGGTGGCGCGCAAGGCACAAGATCGCCGCCTGCAGGAGGCAAACGGCACCATCACCGAACTGACCACTCAGGTATCCGAGCTGAAGCGTCAGCTCGAGGATGTGGTGGCCAATATGCCCGGTGGAGCCATCAAACGCCCGGCAGTGGCCAGCACAGACTGTTTGTCGTCGCCGAACGCAATGAAGAAGCCCAAGGTCTAGCCAAGGATTTAGCTTTTAAAATTATGCTTAAAAGAACCCCCCATCCCATCCAGACAGATTGTATCATTAACTAGAGCCAGGTGCAGCAGCGGCAGCAGCTTCGATATATCGCGTTAAGATTTATTGTTGCACTTGTTACTTAAATATTGTATTATTATTACTACTACTATATAAATACACATTGAACATTTAGTGAAAAAGTTCCCTCTCATAGCAGTTATTGCCTGTTGTCCTTGATCTGGATGTATCTGTATCTGTATCTGTATCGCTTGTTTTCTTTTTGGTTGAATCGATAGTAACTCTGGCTTTCGTACGTTAGTTAGTTCGTTTAGCGGGGCGGAGGGATGCTCCTGCTACTGTAAGTGCTCTATGGTGAGGTGTGTGGGTGTGGATGCTCTATGTTAATTACTCGTTATAATTACGTTATATCTTAGCGTACAAAAGGTAGGTAGAAATTGCAACACGTTAAGCTTTCTCCGACTTAATCGCTAGGCTAACTACATACACTAGGCAGGCTCGCTCTATATTTACAATAACACAAGGGTTAATGGGGTTAATAACACTTCTTTCTTGGGGGGGGCTAGGGGAGGGGAAGAGGGGTACGTACACATTGCATAACAAAAAAATAAACGAAAAAATGGAAAACAAAATTGATTGCAAACTTCCTAACGATCTCTAAATAATTGTATAAACTAGTCAAAGGTGAAAGCATTGCCGCGCATTGAAATGTAAACCGAATCTTATAGCTTATAGTGGCTCCTATTTATCATACAGTTAGTGAATAGTGTCAGTTAGTTAACTGGGAGATATAAACGTTGTATAAATATATAAGTGTGTGCACACAGATCAATCCAACTCTCGTGTCATCTCTATACACATTACACATTTCACCCGAAGATGGCGAATCACATACGCAGTATACACATCTTCCATATAATATATGTACATCCATCTGCGTCTCTACCTGCTACCGCTTCTCGTATCTCTCGTATTCTTGCGCGCCGCCCCTTTTAGTAACGACGCCGACGATGCTACTTTTTCTTCACCGCCGCCTTGTGGTGGATCTTCTCCTGCAGCTGGCGGATTAGCTGCTGTATGTCGTCCACATTGTACGCGTAAATCAGCTTGCATTGCTTGGCCTGGATGTTGCCATTGTTGAGGTTCTTGAGCGCATGCTGCAGGCAATAGATGTTGCCCTCCTCGGTGCGCACCATCGATATGTACAGGTTCGCGCGGCACAGGTCGCACTCGCTCTCAATGGACTTGTACGGCGGCTGTGGTGGCTTCTTGGCCTTTTGCCCCTTCTCCGTCTGCACTTTCTCGGTGGATGTTACGCCAGCAGCCTAAAGAAAAAGGGAAATATATGTTAACTTCCTGAAAGGCTTGAGGATGTTTCCTTCCAACTCACCCTAAGCTGCTCCCTGGCTGCCGATTCCTTTTCGCAAACGTCATTCAGCATGGGCAGCATCTGATGCAGAGCATCCGAGTTCACACGCTGATCGTAGCCCAAGGCAAAGAGCAGTTGCTCCAGTGAGAACATGGCCGGCTCACAGCTTTCATGGATGTCCTAGAAAGGTACAGGAAATATTTAGAAATTAAATCATAAGGGATCAAGGATCAAGGCTGCACTCACCCTGAAATCATCTTTGGCCAGATCCAGCCACGACATGGTGGCAAAGTAGACGCTCTCCGAGACCACATAGCCGGTGGCCAGGCTGGAGGTGTAGGCCCTGGGAAAGACCACAATAAACTCGCCCGGCTTCTGCTCGATGCGGCACAGCGAGACGCCGCGATCCGTGAGCATGTGCGGCGGCACCATCACCGTATCGCAGGGCAGCCAGATGGTCTTGTTCTGGCAGTGTGTCGGGATCAGCGAAGTCAGCGCCGCCCTGAAGTTCGCACTCTGGTCGTCGGGAATGCCGTACCACAGCTTGGAGGCGCCCGTGTGCAGATACTCGATCCAGGACAGGCCATGTGGATCCCGGTACCAGCAGCAGGCGGAGAACAGCATGCCGACGTGGAGCGTGGGTACGGTGACGCCCATCACGGGACCCAGGGAGCGCAGCACCGACCCAGCGTTATTGGTCAGCACTTTGAGGTTCCACGGATGCCGGGCATAGTTGGAGCCCTTGCCCTTGGGTCCCGGACTGGGAAAGCCATAGCCCCAGCCCGAGCTGTCAATGGAGCCGGAGTGGACGCACACATGGCTATCGCGGACGGCGACATGGCGCCAGAACTCGGCCTCCACCTCGTTGACCGTGGGATCGGTGCTCTTGAACCACAGCGCCATCGTGTTGCGGGCAATCCGATAGAACTGGCTGAGCGGCATGCTCCTGCCTTTCACAATACACTCCATGGACACGCCATCGATCTCCTCCTCGGACTCCTCATCCTCGTCGCTGCTCAGATCGTCCTCCTCGTTGGACACGCTTTCCGTGTTCACGAATCGATCTGCATTCCGTCGCGCTCTTGCCTCCCGCTTGGCCCAGTCCGCTTCGACCTCGTCGAAGAGCTTCTGGCGCTCCGCCGGCGAGAGCGTGTCATAGGGCAGCAGGTACTTGCAGTAGATATCATCCAGCTTGGTCACCCGATCCTGGGCCAGCTTGGGTATGCACATTTCCTCAGCCACCCGCGACCACTTCTTCTTCTCAATCACCTCCTTGAGGCCGCCCAGCTCCTGGACCGTGTGATACAGGCGCGGCAGGTCCACCTCCATGCCGCCAATCCACGGCGGATGGTTCATCACGATGCTCTGCGTGGCCAAATACTTCTTGATCGCGCTCAGCTCCTTGGCGCTCGGACCCCAGCGATGGAGCATCTTGTGCACATACTGATTGTACGCCGTGAATCGCATCTCGTCCGAGATCCGGCACTCGGGCTTGAAGCTCGTCGGCGGAATGATCTTGCAGATGCCAAACCTGGCCGCAATCGGTGTGATCCTCTCGATGAACTCAATGGGATCTGCGAACTCCTTCTCCGTGGGCCGGAAGATGGGTGCCTCCACCATTTGGGTGGGGTCGTCGTGACGCGGAAAGGCCGTATTATTGGCCATCTTAATGGGTGTGTCATCCTTGTACTTCTTGGCCACGGCCGCCGCTGTGGAGCTCGTCTGCGCAGCTGTCCTCGATTTGGCTGAGCCCGAGAAGAGCGACGAGTTGGAGTTGACGCGCACCAAGCTGGAGGACGCTGCTCCTGGACCTGTTCCCGTTCCTGCTGCTGCCGAAGTGCTTGCCTTGGGCATGCTCTTGAGGCTGGTCGTGGTCGTGGCGGAGGCTGCATCGTTGCTGGCCGCATGGAGGAGCGTCTTAACCAGCTCGTTGGTATTCAGCGACTCGGGCAGCGGCTTCGAGTTGGTGTCCATCTGGGCCTTGGTCACCAGCGTGGCCTGCATCACCACCTTCTGGTTGGGCCCGTCGGGACCCTCGCGCCCCAGCTTGACGGCCACACCTTGGATGCCGCCATCGCCGCTGCCGCCCACACCTGCGCCCTGGAGCGGTATGTAGAAGGTGGCTCCCTCGGCATCCGAATCCCCGCTGGCTTCTACAGGTGCTGCTGCTGCTGGAGGAGGAGCAGGTGGAGCAGGAGCGACCTGCTGTTGTTGCTTTTTAGCTCCTCTGCCTGTTGTGGCCTTCGGCTTCCCCTCGATCTTACAGTTCTCCGTGGGACTCAGCGTCAGTTGGACTGCTGTGGCTGCCGCCGCCGCTGCCGCTCGCTTCTTGGTCGGCGATCGCTCACTCAACGCATTGGGAACGGCAGCTGGGGCAGGAGGAATGGGGCTGGGAGGCGCTCGCCGGCGATTTCCCGGCTTGAGGCTGGTCGTCTCCTCCTCCTTGCCAAAGGCATAAATCGATTCCTTTTTGGGAGGATTAGCTGGGACCTTGGCCTCCGCCTGTTGATGCTGCTGCTGCTGCTGCTGCTGCTGTGCCTTGTTGCCCTTCTGATTATAGACCGGAGTTCGCTTCGGATTTGGCGGCGTGGGTGCAGGGGGCGGTGAGGCAATACTACCCACTCCAGCTCCTGCTCCTGCTCCTGCTCCGGCGGCATTCCTCTTGCCCTTCTCCGCCTTCGGCTTGGCAACTGGCGGCGGAGTGGGACTGCTCTTGGCCGAGGCGAGGGATATGGGAGTGGGGGTGGAAATGGGAGTGGGAGGCGTGGTGGCGGCACTGCGCGGCTGCGGAAGAGAAGCCTTTGCTGCCGCGGATCCCTTTACCGACTCCTTGGCCTTGCGCTTGTCGGCGGCACTCAGTGTCTCGCTGGCGTTGAGCTTCTGGGTGAGATTCACTGGCGTTGGCGACTTGTCGTAGTCCAAGGCGTCACAGCAATCCTTGGCCTCCGCCTGCTCCAGCTGCTCCTTGCGACTGGGCGGAGTGACCAGCACGGGCGTGGCCTTCAGTGACGGGCCCTTGGCCGACCAGGCACTCTCGCTCTTGCCCAGATCGCCGCGCGTATTCTTTGATGAGGAACTGAAGCTGGCACTCAGCTCCTTGTCATCCCGCGTTGGCGGCGGCGTTGTGGACTGCTGCGGTCGCAGGCTATCATCGAAATCATCGTCCAAATCATCCTGGATCTCATCCGGATTGGATGAGCACTCGATAAGCCACTTCTGGATCTGCTCGTGCGTCATATTCACCTTCGCCTTGCGTCGCTCCTTGCTGGACAACTGATCGCCGAAATAACCCTCCGTGGGCACCACTGGCCCCAGCACCGGCTTGTGTATGGACCCGCACTTGCCCAGCGTGCACTTGGTGTTGTCCGGCCCCGAACTCTGGGCCAGGCTCACGCTGGCAATGCCAAAGATCTTGCCGGACTCCTCCTTGCTGGGCATTAGGGTGGCCTGCGCCAAGATGCTCCCTATCTCGTCCTTCAGGGGATCGGAATTAGTAGCGGCCCCACTTGCTCCCGCACTATTGCTGTGCGCTGGCGGCGGCGTTGCCGTGGCCCTTGCAGTGGCTCCACCCACTATTCCTGCGGCCGCCGCCTGCTGGGCCGCCGCCGCTGATGTGGAGGCCACGGCCATCGGTGCCGCATTCACGGTGGCCGCAATGCTCGTGCTCAGATTCAAGCTGGACGTCTGGATCATCATCTGACTGACCGGCGGCGATGGTGGCGGCGGGGCCAGGGGGCTCTTGGTGGCGGCGATGGACGACGGTGTGCCCCCGGTTGTCGTGGTAAGCGTTGTGCTCGACGTGGGCATAAACTTCACCGGCGAGGGGCTGGGAAAGTTATTGCTCGAGGAGGAACGCGGCGGCGGCAGGGGACTTCGCTCGTACTTGGGCGTCAGAAAGTTCGGGTTGATCTTGGGACACTGATACGCCTCAATGGGCGGCGGATAAGTGGTTGGCGGCGTCTGATACTTCAGCGGCGACGAGGAGTTTGGGCCCTGCGAGGGAGTCTTACTCCCGGACGGTGCGCCCCCGCCGCTCCCAAACGGATGCGTTGGCGTGGGCGGCGGACGCACATATCCGGAATGGTAGTGAGGCGATGCCTGTGGCAGGTACGAGGAGGTCTTCTGGAAACCGCCCACCGTTCCTCCGGCACTCCCCGGCAGCGCATAGGTGGCGGGTACGTTGAGGATCTTCGACGTGGGCACCGGCGGCTTCTTCTCCATGGCCTTCACCGGCGAATAGCTGGGGTGCATGCCCGTCGGGAACATGGTGGGCATGGTGCTGGTGCCGCCCAGCGTTGGCGTGGCCTTCCCCGTCAGCGGCAGCATAGTCAGCTGGGTGATGGGAGTGCTACTGGTGGTGGCGGCCGGCGGTGTTGTGGGCATCGCCAACAAGGGCGGAGTGGCAGCACAGAATACTGGCGCAGGAGCGAGGATGGTGGGCGAAGGTGTCGCCACAAGCTTTGGCGGCTGCGGACTGAACACCTTTGCGGGCGATGCTTCCTCCTTCTCCTTGGCCACTGATGATGTGACCACCACCGATGGCACCTTGATGGCCAGCGGCTCGTCGTCCGAGTCACTGAAACTCTTCTCCAGCTTGCGCTTGGTTTCGTTCAGCTCCTCGTTGATGAGAAAGTCCTCCTCCTCGTCGGAGTCGACCTTCGAATGTTCGGACTTGGCTTTGGGCTTGGCCTGCGCCTGCTCGGCTATTTTGGCCAGGGAGCCCTTCTTCACCAGCATGCCCTCGATGGGCGGCTTGGGGGGCGGCGGCGGTGGCGGCGCCGCTGCTCCTCCAGATGCCTTGCTCTGCTTGGGCGGACGTCCACGCCGTGCTGGCGGAGGGGGTGGCTTCTCCTCCTCTGCTTCTGGAGGTGTGGAGGACTGGGACTCGTCCTTGCTAACTGATCCAGCTACACCTGCTGATGCATCCTTGGGTCGGGGCGACGGCTTACGGGTGGATTTGCCTGCCGGAAGCACCGTCGTGGCCTCCGGCACGCTTAACTTTCCCGCCGCATTGCGCTTGATCTCGTTCTCCATCTTCTCCATCTCCTTGACGTTGGGTATGTCGGGGAAGCTGCTTAGCGACAGGTCGTCCTCCTCGTCGTCGGCCAGCTGCAGCTTGTGGCCAATGATGCCCATGTAGATGGCAGCCGCCTCCTTGGTTTTGCGCGAAGGGCGCTGCGATCGCTGCTGTGGCTCTAGCTCTGCGGAATCCTCCGAGGCCTTGCTCTTCGCCGTCTTTCGAGATCCGCGGGCATTGGGCGTGGCCTTCTTGGAGGAGGGCGGCGCCAGTTCCTGTTCGTCGGCAGGAGGATCCTCGGCTTTCTTTTTGCCCGCCTTGCCGCGCTTCCCTCCGCTTGGCGGTTCCTCCACTTTTATCTCGGGGACGGGCTCCTTTTCTTTTTCCTTTCTTTCCTTCTCCAGTTCCTTTTCCTTCTTTTCCTTTTCCCTTTCCCTTTCCTTCTCTTTCTCTTTCTCTTTCTCCTTTTCCTTCTCCAGCTTTTCCTTTTCCTTTTCCAGCTTTTCCTTTTCCAGCTTTTCCTTTTCCAGCTTCTCCTTCTCTAGCTTTTTGGCAACCGCCTTGCGATTCCTGGCCGCCGGAGCAGCAGCTGCAGCTCCGCCCTTCTTGGGACTGGGGCCCTTGCCGCCCTTTTTCAGCTTAATGGACTTGGCCAGCGGCTGCTCGTCATCCGAGCTGAAATCGAAGACATTCAAGCTCTTCTTGCTTTTGTTTCCCGCACCATGTGGACTGTCACCGTTCTCCAGTTGCTGCTTGGCGTCTTTGGCATAAATACTAGAGTTCGTCTTCTCCTTGGCGGCTTCCTTCGTCTTCTTGATGGGCTCTGGTTCGGGTTCGGGTTCTGACTTTTCCGGCGATTCGGGCTCCTCCGGCGTCGCAGGATCCTCTTGGTGCGGCGGAACCTTGACGGGCTCGAAAAAAGCCCGCTGTCTTGTCATGCGGCCCGAGGACTCGGGTGAAGGTATGAAAATTGGCGATTCCCTTTGCCTTACCCGTTTTACGGGCGCCTTGTCCTTCAGAGCTGCTTGTTGGCCTTCAGAGCTGAGAGCTGCTGCTGGCGTCTCCGATGCTTTCTTAGAGGCCGAGGGACGTCCTCGTCTGGCCTTCTCTTCTGTTTTCACAGGACTTTCGGCCTTCACCTCCGCTTCACCGTTGCGGGAGGAGGCATCGTGGGCGGAGAAGAACTCGTCGTCATCATCATCGGCTGCCTCGTGTCTGTTCTGATCCTCCTCCTCCTCTTCCTCCTCCGAATCGTTATCATCTTCTATCACGGATTTGCTCTCCTTGGTGCTAGCACGATTCGAGCGCCGCTTGTTGTCGTTGTTGGTGGTGGCTGCTCCTTTGTTCGTGGCTGCTGCTGCCCTGCCTCTTCCACCGCGTCGATTGCCATCGGTGACGATCTCCGCTCGCTTGCGCACAGCTCCTGGCAGCACAGGAGGAGCAGGAGCAGGAGCAGGGGCAGGCACAGGTGTTGCAGGCGAAGGAGTTGCAAGCTGTTCGGCTGCAATGAGATTGGTTTTATCACCTGACGGCTGCTTTGTCTGCCGTTGAGGCGGACTTCTCGGTGGACGCCGCCGTCGTTTCCGCCTCCGCTGCCTTCTTGCCGCCCGCTGATTTGGCGGGACGACCGCGCTTCTTTTTGCCGCCGGCTCCCATGCCGCCCGTCTGCTGTCGACTGTTGTTGGCTACCTTTTTGGCGTTGTTATTGTTGTTGGCTTGACCAGCTGCTGCGTGGCTGCCAGCCTCCTTGCTCGAATCCTTGGACTTGCCCTGATTGAGATAGTCCAAGTGCGCCGGCAGCGCTGGAGTGCCGCGAAAGCAGAGAAAGGTGAGAAAATCCTGGGCCTTGGGACACTTGTTCGGTAGGATCTCGATCGGGGGCTGCGAGCTATCCGCTCCAGAGGTGCTGGGCCCGGATCCACCACTGCCAGAACCCGCTGCCGCTGCAGCGCTGTACGCAGCAATGCTTGACGAAGAGCTACTGGTGGGAGCACTCTGGCCCTGCGCAAATTTCCGTTGAGCCTGCACCTTCGTTCTGCAAGTGATAAGAGGTGGAGGTGATTAAAGAAAAGAAGGAAGAGTGTGAGTGAATTATAATTGGAAACAAAGCAACTTGATATAAATTAGTGAAGAGTCAATATTAATTTCAGCCCCCAATCAGGAAAACAACAAAGCATTACTCCTCGAACCGAGCACAAACAGTGGTCTCTGGTTGATAAGATAGGCGTAATGTAAACCTTGTTATTAATTAATTGGCATAGGAATTACTATGATGACACATGTGGTGGCTTGAAAATCCTTTAATTCTGTAAGAAAAAATATACTGGTCTAGGCTTAAGATCTTGAGTTTGGGAATTGAGAATAAGTCTTTACAGCTCCCAAAATGTTCAAATAAGGGTTTTGCCTCTAAATAACAATACTTGTTTAACTAATGTTTAAGCCTAAATAGATTTATGTACAAATCTTAATAGTGTCTTAATAGAAAGGTTAAATTTCGTTTAGAATTTTGATACAATATCTAGGGTTAAAAAAATTTTTAATACCGTAAAAACCTAGTTTCTTTTGACAACATTTTTATCAGCTTTTAAGGCAGGTGGGAAAACAGCTAACTCGCTAAGAAATTACTAAAAATATGATCAATTATGATTATCTAGACAAGCTTAGCTAGCTAATTGAATACATTTTAAAAATAATATGAATAGTGCTTTATGTTTTATTGAAATTATTTTAATATTTCCTTTCTTGTAAAAACAGAAATATTATTATTTTATCTCAAAATCATTTCAAGCATTAAAAGTCTTAACTTTAAATGGGTATTTCTCTAAAAAAGTTTTTAAGGATGATAAATTGAACATCCTTAACAAAAACATTTCATTATTTAAACATAATTCATCTTGATAATGGATTTAATAATATTAGTATTGAAATAAACAAGTAAACCTTTTATTAATTTGAGTTGCAGTTCAACTGGGGTTAAGCTTTTGGGGTATTTATGGCCAGACAGACGCTCCTAATTAACTGTGTCGAATATTCAGCTTAGTGACTAACCACTGTACAAACATACATATATATTCCACCTGCGTTGAGGGGAGATTCCCCGCTAACCCTGCCCCCACCGTGAGGCGGATGCGAAACACCCCCTTTGAGCGCGTTACAAGCGAAGGGCAATGCGATGGAAACAACAACGCCACGACACGATGTTGACGCTCTCTGTAGCTTATACAATTGCGTCCAGCTCCCCCTCTAGTACCCCCCTCTCCAGCAATTACTTCCCCCACCCGCACACACACACAGGCACACACTGCTCCATTGCTTGACGCTGCGACGTCATCTGCCACAAACACACTCACACGTATGTACATATGTTACTTAAAGGCGAACCTATGGATTACTCCATGGCACTCTCACCTCTTGGGCATTTCGGGTGACGACTCAATGGCCGGAGTCGCCGTTGCCGTCGCCGTTGGAGTGGCCACCGCTGACGCTGGTAGGGGCGGCGGGGGCGGTGGGGTCTCCGTCTCCTTGCGGCGACGCTTGTTGTCTTTGGAGACAACCATTTTGTGTTGCGAACTTTTCGCGCCTCTTTCTCGCGCGCTCTGTCGGACTTTGAATTAATTTGGTTGCGGGTGCGGATGCGGCGGGGCCTATATCCTATAATCTATATTCCACGGCGGCTGATCCGGATCTCCGCCGTACTCCCCGTATTATGTACGGATGGGATTTGCATATATATTTATATATATATGTATATCTACAACAAACACCGATTTTGTTGCTGCCTCTGCTGCAGCAGGCAATTTTCGTATTTTCGCTTCATCTTTTCGCAGCTTTAGAAGGCGGGGGCGCTGGCGAAATATTCACTAAAATGCGTATTATTGTCTCGATGGCGCGTTGCACTTTACATTTCACATTTCACACACGGCAAGTGTTGCGAATTTCATTTTCTTTCGCGAGATTTGCTTGCACATATTTTTTTTCGTCTGCTTCTTCTTCCACCGCTTTGTGTCATGGCGGACGGCAGCGTTGCCAGACCGTATGCCCAGCTGTTAAGCCAGCCCTGGCGAAATTTTGCCATTTGAAACATCTGGCAACACAAAAAGTTTTCCGCCAAAAAAAAACGATAATTTTCCACCTCTAGCTCTTAAGACTTCACGATCCTATTTTGGGGTTTCCCGGGAAAGCTGGAATTCCACACATGCACCCGAGTTAGGGGGTTTGTATCTGCGGAAAATGACGGGGAGCGCCGGAAAATGACTTTAAGTCGGCGGGTTTTCTCGAAAAGTATGGCAGCGCTAATACCTTTAAGTATGACCAGTTGCCGTGGAGATGAAAATCCGATGGCGACGTTCAGCATTATGAACGGAAAATCTGGCAACCCTGCCTTGTGAGTTGACAAAAAAATTTGGCGAGCAGAGCAAAAAAGCAAGCGTTTGTTTTTTTGTGCTTAAATCTACAGATAGAAAGAAGGAAATAAACGAGACGAGAGCAAAATGGGCGACGGTGCTGGCAATTGGTGTCTCATTGAGTCCGATCCGGGTGTGTTCACGGAGTTGATTCGCGAGTTTGGTAAGTAAAACGCGCGCTTTCCAAAGCGACGCCGGCAAGAAAAGCTTCCTAATTAAAAACTGCATTTCCTCCGTGGCCAGGCTGTGATGGCGCACAGGTGGAGGAAATCTGGAGCTTGGACAGCGAGTCATTCAAGAATCTGGAGCCCATCCATGGCCTGATCTTCCTGTTCAAGTGGGTTCAGGAGGACGAGCCCGCCGGCAAGGTAGTGCTGGATCGCGACAACATCTTTTTCGCCAAGCAGGTGATCAACAATGCATGCGCCACGCAGGCCATTTTGAGTCTGCTGATGAACCTGGAGCACGAGGACATCAAGCTGGGAGAGACACTGACCAACTTCAAGGAGTTCTGCCAGTGCTTCGATCCGTACAACAAGGGCCTTACGCTGAGCAACGCCAGCCAAATACGAACCGTGCACAACTCCTTCGCCCGCCAGACGCTCTTCGAGTTGGACATGAAGAACCAGAACAAGGACGAGGATGTCTACCACTTTGTCGGCTACATGCCCATCGGTGGCCGTTTATACGAGCTGGACGGCCTGCGCGAAGGCCCCATAGATCTGGGCGAGATCCGCCCGGAGCAGAACTGGATCGATGTTGTCCGTCCGATTATTGAGAAACGCATGCAGCGCTATAGCGACGGCGAGATACACTTCAACTTAATGGCCCTCATTTCGGACAGACAGCGCATCTACGAACAGCAGATTGACAAGCTGCTCAATCCGGCTCCCAATGCCATGGACACGGAGGAGGATCGCCAGACGGAGATTAGCAGTTTGCGCACCTACATCCAGTACGAGATCCAGAAGAAGAAGCGCTACAAGGTGGAGAATGTGCGACGCAAGCACAACTACTTGCCGTTTATCGTCGAGCTGCTGAAGATGCTGGGCGAAACTGGCCAGCTGATGCCCATCTACGAGAAGGCCAAGCAGCGGGCGCTGGATCGCGAACAGGCGCAGCGCAAGAAGGAGTCCAACTAGGAGAGACGAGCAGCATTTACAGTATCCGCATCTTGGGGTTGGCGAGCGATAGAATGATTGACTCGAGGAGCGAGGAACGAGTAGAGCAATCGGCCATTGCTGATTAGGAGTTAGGTGTCCACTGCCTTGTACTGTACTTTAGTTTTTTATACACACTTTCCGCTCTCTCTCTGCGCCAGTTAATCCGTAAACTAAATATATACAATGGTGCCTCAGAAATCGCTATGCATTTAAAATTAATTATAAATCGGTGTCTAAGAGTATGCCACGAAATATTCAAGGACCCAAATTCAACAATAAACATTTAATAGCATACTTTTGGACAGCATTTCAAGTGATTTCAAATCCCCAGATATTTCTGTGGCACCCCCAATAACTAATAATACCTTTATAGTCGAAAATTTAAATATAAAACGCAAATAAAAAAACCCGAAGGCCTTTTTTAGTGCAACTTAAAGGAAACAAATCGGAGTGGTTTGCTCGTATAGAATATATTTTTTGGTATATATATCATTTACAATTGCTATGTTTGGTTTTTCTGCCTTTGATTTGCGTATAATCCACTTTGAATTTGATGCTGCTTGTCGTTTGTTGTATATAATATGTTGTATATTGTATATAGGAATATTTAGTTTGTTAATCGCCCGTTCTATGCCAGTTCTATGCTAAAAATTTGTCTCCACTTACGACCTAGACTCTACTAGTTATATATATATACTTTTTTTAGGGAACTTTCATTTGGGAGGTCGTCTTTGATTTAGATTTCTCTGAATTTTTGTTTGGTGTTTCTTCGCTTACATCTAGAGGCTGCTACACCTAATGCTGGGGAGCTGGGAGGAGCTTGGAATACGGGGGGCATATGGCTGGAAACCGAAGCTATATATGTTGGTTATATTTCTTAGTTCTCGCCAAGGATTTGGCCATGTGGAAGTGTGTGCTGCACCCTATGCGCTATGGCAACTACAGAAATATATATGTATTTATCAGGCGAGAGCCACAGAAATCGCTATAGATTTTGAAAAGTAGTCGAAACGTATGCTATAAAATTGTATAGGTACACAAATATTTCATTGCATACTTTTGGACAGAGTCTCAAAAACTACAGCAATTTCTGTGGCACCCCTGTACTGTGTATATAATATACGCGTATATGTAGGTTGTATATGGTTATCTGGGCTTAGACTAATATTTCTCTCCTGCCTGCTGTTGCGTGTGTTGATTCTGGGTTGGCTTAATTGAATTTCATTCGATTTAAGTTTAATTTTGTTAACATTAGGCTAATTTTACTAGTGTCTTTCGCTTTAGTTTTGCCTCTTTAATTTAGCACTTAGTTTTCAATGGTTTCTCGCTTAACAATTCTTTTTTTTTGTTTTTCTCATTATTTCGAAGACACAACAGTTACTGGTCCAGTTCCAGGAAGAAGTATGTATTTATATGTATGTATATGTGTGTGATCTGATCATCTATTGCGGTTTTGAATTCCGGTATTCAGAAGCACTTCCTCCGACCACTCTTTTACCGAGGTCCGGCGGCGTAACTGTACTGCAAGCCCGTGTGCGTCAATTCGTTGCATACTTCGCTGCGCTGCGTCGCTGCATTTAGGGCGGCGAAGGCGTGATGGGGTCGTGGTGAGGCCAGGTGCGCTTGGGGATTATGCTGGGCCTGGGCCGCCTCGTAGGAAGTTAGGTCGATGCTGGGAGCTGGAAGTGATTATAATAATTAGCTTGGGTAGATCATAGTTTGTGATCAGTTACGGTGTTTCTATTTAAAATGATAATTTCGTTTATTAAAAAAAAAAAAATGTTTTAAAAATGTTTTTATGAAGGAATAAAACATTTAAAATATTTAGAAGTGGCTGTCAATTTAAAATCAATTTAAATAAAGCCTAAACGTAGGCTAAACCATTTTTATCTTTACAAATTAATCGAATTTTTGGGCTTTAAAGTGCACTTTTTTTTTTAAAGTGATTTCAAAAACAATGGCGATTTCTAAGGCAAAACTCCTGAATAAGTCTAGTCTAGATCCTCACCCGCTGCATGCATGCGATTGTATAGGTTTTTGCGTTTCTTCTTCAACAAATTATCCAGGTTATAGCCCTCCATGCCAGCTCTGTAAAAAAAGATTATAAATAAACCAGGATAATGCCAAGATCAATCCCCCCAAAACTCACTTCTCGGGCCTGCCATTGCCCAGCAGCTCCTTGAAAGCTACGTAGATCTTGTTTAACGTCAGATTGGATAGCCCCTGGCCCAGATATCGTACAAATTTAAGTTGTTCACATTTGGATAAAGCGCTCTCGTGGAAGTCCAAAAAGGGTCGATGATCGGATATCTGATATTCCTGTTTCGGGATATTATATTACCAAAAATAAAAACAGAAATAGGGAATAGAAGAGTTGAGAATAGATTAGGATAGCTCAAGTCTTAAAGCTGGGGCAAGAGTTTTGTTCAATGCTCTGGACTAATTGATGAGGATGCAATTTTGAATAGTCGTATCTACACAAATGGATGCCAATGTCTGTCTCTTTTGATCGCCAATTGGGGGGGAGTGGCCAAAGAACAAAGCTCCGCTGGACTACAGTGGGTGGTGATCCTCGGCCGGATCTCTTTCTCTCTCTCTCTGCTCCTTCGATACACTTTTGCTCACATTGCAAAACTTGATGAAGTTTTCGATGAGTATGTACTTTTCATAATTGCTCAGACATTGCTGGCTACTACTCTGTATACCGAACTGTTTCAATAGCTCCTGCTTCTTGGGCGGCAGGCGGCTAATGTGTGTGCAAACCCCGTCCTCGATCCGGTGCGTCTCGTGCACGTCGAAGTTCTCGTAGATGATCATCTGCTCCAAGGATCGCGGCGGTGGTCCCAGTGCCGGCATAGGCAGCGGCGGCGGCAGCAACGGCGCCGGTGCCGCACATCCGTACCTCGGATCCATGGCCGCCATCTGGTGCTGCTGATGGGGATGCGGATGCTGCTGCTGCTGCTGCTGTGCCGGCGGAGCCGTCACATAGCCTGGCGGCATTGTCACAGGATTGGAATTAAGTCCCGATACGGCATTGCTGCTGGTGGTAACGCCGCCGCCGCCGCTGCTGCTGCTGTTGCTATTGCTCGTGTTGCTGTTACTGCTGCTGCTACTGCTGTTGCCGCCGCTGGAGGCGAACTCCAGGGAGCCATCGTTGGCAGCGGCCATGTTCTTGAGGTCTACAAGAGAGAATCGTAATGCCAGGAGGACACTCAGCAAGCTGCCATATACTCCAAGGATTTTTTGCAATAACGCCTATTATTTGTTTTAAATTATTTTTAGTTGGAATAACTTTAAACTCAAAATTGATTAAAGCTTCGAAATGAGTCAAGAACAATATCTTTCAGGAAAATATACTTTTTCCAATTAGTAATACAAATTAATTTTAAATTGACCATTTTAACTGAACTTTATTAATAATCACGGACAGGGGTGCCACATAAATCGCTAAACAATTTAAAATGTGCCCAAAAGTATGTAACAAAAACTTATAGAAATATATATATTTACGGTATATCCGTCTCTTTTGAAATAATTAACATTTTAGAGCATACTTTTGGCTCCAATTTCAAATCGAAAGCACGTCTCTGTAAAGTCAAGCAATTAAACTTAAAAAACTAAAAAAGCAGAAAATTTCTTAGTTATTAGGGTCGGGGTTTTAAAATCCCTTAAAAAGGTGTTTAAAAAAATGCAATAAAATGTTTGAGGTACCAAATAAACATTTTTAGGCATAGTTTTGAACGCCCTTTTAAGGCTTTTGAAAGCCCTGAGATTTCTGTAGCGCCCCCGATTAATTAAAAAAAAAAACTGACTGAATGTTTATTTTTCTTAAGTGTACACCGCATTATCCCAAATGCATTTCCACGCTCAGGATGATCCACAATGCAGAACCAAGCACAGGGTGCAGAGGAAATATTTATTACCAATCGATTTCTTTTCAATTTGAAAACCCCGCCCTAGGAAAAGGGAGCGTGCATTTTCCTCCATTAAATAATTAAACTTAGAGCGCAAATGCAGAGGCACGACGACGCAGGCAATAAATAAATAAGTCTCAAATCGATTCGATTTTTCTCAATCTAGTTTGTGTTTCTTGTATATATATTTTCTGGGTTCGCAAACAATTTCCATATATCGTATGTCGTATGTTTTGTGTGTGTTTCTAGTTAGGATTGGTTTTACATTTAACATACATATCGTTTTGTTCTTGGCTTACTAAAATATATATTTATATATATATTTATTATATTATTACCATAATATTAAATAGCATTTAGTATGATTCTCTATACTCGTGAGTGTGTGTGTGTGTGTGTGTGTGTAAAAGTGTGTGATGTGTTTGTGTGTGTGTAAAATGTAATAATCTCTTTTCAAGGAATAACATTGCATAGTTTTGGGGGTTGTAATAATGATCAATCGCTGTCCAACAATTTCTGATATTGTCGTCCGAACGTAATACAAAAAATTTGCATATAGTTTTCATAAAAATTTGGCAAAAAGCTTGGTTTTGTGTAAAATTAGTCTAAAATAAACGAAACGTTAACTAAAACGAGGAGTACACATAAAAATAGTATATGACGATGCACATCAACGGGACAAACTAATCTAGGACATAGGATGCTGGGGAGGACGATGGGGTGCGGCTGTATCCTGAATCCTTCATCCCGAATCCTTGCCAACAGCCTACGAGAGGAGAAGGAGTGTCAACAGGTGGCGCCGCCGCCTCCGCTGCCGCCGTCCTTGGCGCCACGCCGACCCCAATCTCACATGGATACTCCTCCGCCGCCAGAGCCAGCTGCAGGACCACCTGCTGCTCCAGCTGCTGCTGCTGCTCCACCTGTCTGCTGCTGCTGCTGCTGCTGCTGTGGCAGTGGTGGCGCTGCTCCAGGATAACCCATGGCCGCCATATGCTGGACATGCGAGTGCGGATGTGGATGCGGCGAGTGCGGATAATAGTGCGGATGATGCTGCTGCTGATGCGGATGCCCGTGGGCTGAGGCATAGGCAGCAAAGTGATGGGCATGCGGATGACCATGGTGCTGTGGCGCCTGATGGTGCGGATGCGGGGGATAATGGTGCGGATGGGGCGGCAGCTGGGGATGTTGCTGCTGCGGCGCCATCGCCGGGCTGCGTGTGGGCGTGCCAGGTTGCATGTGATGCTGATGGGGATGGGGATGCGTGTGCGGATGAGGATGCGGATGCGGATGCGAATGCTGGGCATGCGGATGCGGATGAGGGTGCGGGTGCGTGTGTGGATGCTGCAGCATATGCTGTTGCTGTTGCTGCTGCTGTTGGTTTTGCTGCTGCTGCTGTTGTTGCAGGTGCTGCTGCTGTGGCGTTGTGGGCGTCACAGCGACTGCTCCTCCTCCTCCTCCCTGCATTGTGGGCGTGGCAGGCCTTGTGCGTGGTGTTGCCTGCGTGGGTGTGACTGCTCCTGCTCCTGCTCCTGCTCCTACTCCTCCAGCTGTGGCTGCCTTCGGTGTGGCAGGTGAATTGGGTGCCAGCAGCTCCGGCTCGGATTGCTGCTGCTGCTGTTGTTGTGGTGTCTGTTTGACCGGTGTAGATGGTGTAGTTATTGTTGTTGTTGTGGTGTTGTTGGTCTTGTTACTGTTGTTGTTCGTGGTGATGTTGTTGCTGTTGTTGTTATTGGCATTGTCGCCTATAGTGATTGAAAGCGTATGCGTGGAAAAAGAAGAAGAAAGAGGAAACAAACAAACAAATTGAAGTCAAAAATTAAAATTGTAGGTTTTTTGTTCGGTGTCCTTTTTTTTTTCTTTGTTGAGAGCAGACAATAAAAAATGTATTATTTTCGTAAAAATTTTGCAAACATAGGCAGGCCAAATTCTAGTTCTCGTTTGATTATATTTTAGCTTCTTGAAAAAAACAACGAAAAAAAGAACGAAAAGTGCACGAAATATATAGAAATAGAAATGAGAAGTGCGAAAGTAGGAAGGAAAATCATAAAAATGAATGTAAGCACTTCTTCTGGTTTCGAGTGTATATATTTTTAAAATTTAGCACATTCGCCTCTCTTTCTCTCTCTTTTTTTTTTATTAATTTTCCTCTGCCCGAGTACATTTTTTCGGTTTGATGATGACGATGACGACAACAACGATGCCTGCTGCTGCTGTTGCTGCTGCATTTGCACTACACGGAATTCGGGACTGGGGGAGCAGGGGTCTATCTCTATACCTAATACCTATACCTATATTTAGATATAGATTCTCACTTACCAGCTGTTGTGTTGGCCAGGAAGCGCTTGGTTTTGTCGAGTATATAAGGCAGATTGTAGCCGTCCTTCGTGTAGCTGCAAGAAACAGGACATTCATCAGTTTATAGTAGAGGCATGCTTTTAGGCGAACAGGAGCATATTGAATTATCCACGAGCTACTCACATTTCTGTGCGTTTGGTGCAGAAAAGATTCTTAAAATTGCTATAAATGCAGAAGAGGGTGAACGTCGGCAGGCCCTGTCCCAGATATCGAGCGAACTTGATCTGTTCGGGCTTGTTCAGTCCGCATTGGTTCAGCGACAGCCACGGCCGGTGATCCTTGATATCGTATTCCTGTTGGCGGGACAATAGGTGCAAATATGGGTGGTAATTAGAAATGAGAAATGGAGAAAGTAATATTTCATATATTTAGAAACTAAGTTTTAACAGAAAGAACTTCTTTCAGTTTTCAGACAAGAAACCTCTTCAGTACTAATTTTGCTGTCTGATCGAGCCTATAAACTTTACGAGGTTTTATAACGGTTTGTCACTGAATTCGTACTTGGGAATTTCAGGTACTATCTTATGTGTGCATTGGAAAAGTATTCCTTAAAAAATTCAATGAAGATGTATTTTTTTAAACCCAACTAAGAGTAAGCAATTTTTAAGATACCAGTCTTTATAAATGGTTTCTTCTGTGTAAAAATTTGTGTAGTATACTTTTAACCACAATTTCAAATGATTTTAAATCAACAACAATTTCTGTGACACCCGTGAATATTTACAGCCTTATATGTAATACCCTTTCGGTGTTTCCTTTTAATTCTTTATCAATGCTTACATTTTCTTGTCGGTATATACATTTTATTTCGAAAGCATTTCTAAGATTTCAATTTAAAGACCCAGCTTTGTTTGTAATAAGATTTCCAAAAAAAAGAAAAATTCAATTAGAAATTCGACGCTAGTTGGAAATTAATTTTCCAGACATACCGGTTCTACTGGTCCCCCCATCACATCCGCAACCAGATCTAACGCAACGCTAACCACCCTTCCATTAGTTTTGAAATAACTTACACCTTTCGTGCAGAGGAACAACCCACCCCCTTTTTGTCACTTTTTAGCATAATTTCCTCTACTTTTAGGCTGTTTTCCACGTAACTCCCGTGCATGTGTATTCCATTGACGTCAAATTCTATGACTGCACATATGTATTTGACGTTACATAATGTACTACGACGAGTATATATATGTAAGGGCTGCCACAAGCCCCACAGACACATGCGAGGCGAAAACTTTGCCCACTACTAATCAAAACTTATAATTCGTGTACAACGCAAAAGTTTAAAACGAAAATTTTACACAAAAGCCAAAAACTTGCAAAAGGACGATGGGCTGAGCGGGTAAAAAGGGAGACATGGGGAGGCGGTGGGGTTGGGAAATGGTTCCTGAATAACATGCCAAAGCTAAAGCTCCACACACAAACTCACACACATCGGAAGCCAGGACCCACACCCTTACAATGTATATTTTATAGTGTAAAAATATAGAATAGGGCGCAGCACAAAAAGGAAGCAGAAAAGGCAGCAAAGCAAACCCAAATAGAAAAGCAAACAACATTTTCAATGAAGCCATTTTCCCCCAAAGAGGGGGGTTGCTTTGGTGGGTGGGGTTGGGGTTGGGGTTGGGTTTGGGGGGTTGGGTATTTGCAAGGACCCCCGAAAGGGTTGTGTGTCGGCTTGTGTCTGTGTCTGTGCCTCTGTGTGCTTGCCTAGCTTTAGTAGGCGCAGGCAGCGGCTTAATGGCCGCCTCTGTGTGTGTGCGAGTGTGAGTCTTCGTTCGTCGTCGTTTTTGGTCCTTTGCTCGTCGGAACTTATCAACATCCTCATAATCAGTGCGCCAGTGGTTGCCACCACCCATCACCCCATCCCCCCTGCCACCCGACACCCACCACCATTTGCTCTCCTCGCTCTCGCTCTGCCCCATGTGTGGAAGGAAGCTTCTGGGGATTCGTACATACATTTCGGGTTTTGATTATGTTAAAAATCAATAGAGCAAAAAGGAGTGACGAGACACATCTTCTCCTTTTCGGCAGAGGACAGAGAACTTTAAACTCTTGTCAGAGAAAAGGCATGAGAGTGGCACACACACACTCTCCATCTCTTCCGGCAGCGTGATGACAGGCGAGCGACACCTGGCCACTTTTCCAGGTGTCTCATTAACAGCCAACTATGCGGAGGGAGTTGGGGTTGGGTCTGTGGTGAGCTCTGCCGCACTGTTGCTGCTGTCAAGCCGGCAGACCGAGTGCTGTCCCCACTCGTAGCCACCGCGCGCCCATGGCCACTCAACTGTTTCACAGTCAAAAAGCGTAAAAAATAAAACACGAAACAATAGAGTATGCCAACTTCCAGATACTCTATAGTTCGTTACACGAGCAGATCAAGCATTCGTTGATTACAAACAAGGGTTTCCTGATCCTTATGTCACACTTGGACAGAGCTGGCCAAGCCTAGCACCTGGAGGCACCAGCGCCAATCGGCTTTTCACACGAATAGAGTACGAAGGCAGGCAACGTGCCAGGAGTCCGTCCATCATAGTAAGAAAGTTTAGGCTGCCTGCAACCATCGAAATCTTGTCCTTTAAATAGAGTATCCCTCTTAATTATAAAATAGATTCAATAGTCTATTTTGCAGATAGGAACATGCAACATGAGCTCAGCAAGAAAACATTACAATATATTTTGTAGGCATATCTAACCCTCAATTTATTCAGACTTTAGCTTGCATCTCTGCATAAACAGATCTGATCTAGAGTTTATGCCTTAAGTCTTATGGCATAAGGCATGCTTATAACAAATTTAAGGTTAAATATTTTGTATATTCTACTAATAGTCGGCTTAATTAGCCTTGCTGATAACTGGACAGAACTTATAAAGTTTCTACTCTAAAGGCTGAACCAAATATATTTTTTATTGCCTACTTTTTAGAGCTACTGCAAGGACAACGATAGCCGTATTCTCTAGGAAATTTCACGCAAGTGAACGTTGATAATATTAGGATTCTTTTTATAAGGAAAGATAACTGATCTTTGTAGACATTATAAAGATAGTCCAGATAATACAATATACCCGAGAACACTACAAATACCTGTTAAAAAGAAGAAAAAAGAAAAGTACAAACAGGAAGAAAAGAATGAAAGCAAATGGCAATGTGTTGCGGTATTTTGTTGTTGCTTTCGCTGCTGTTTTCCGTTTCTGTTTTCGTTCACGTTTCCTTCTGTTTGCTTTTTGTTTTTTTCTGCTTCTGTTTCGGTTTCTGTCTCTCCTTTGTTTTTTTGCTTTTTTGCAAACTTATTGGCAGACATGGTTTGTGTTTGTGCGTGACGCAGTCTATGTGTGTGGGTGCTACCCATCGGAGTCTGTGTGTGTGTGTCTGTGGTGTTTGGGTGTTTGTTTGCTTGTGTGTGCGCGTGTGTGGCGGGATTGCGGTTGTTGTCTGTGGTGTGATGCGGTTTGTTGTTGTTTGTATTGAGAGACAAGTGTGAATTGTTTTCCTTTCTGTGCGGCGGTGTTTTTGTTTTTGTTGTCGTTGTTGTGGGTGTTGCTTGTGCGTGCCGAGGAACAACAACAACGCAAGGACAGAAAAGCGGCATGTTTCGTCTGTTGCTGCCATGATTTTTTGATTCCTTTTTTTTTTTGTCGAGGGTGTGCGTGTGTGCATGAAGTGCTTGTGCAAGTTGGGGAGAATTTTCACACTTTCACTCTCCGTCAATGCGTGTGTGCCAACGTGCCGCTTAACAGGTTTTTTCCTCTTTTAATGGGTGCGTGTGTGTGACTTAAAGGGTTAAGGGTCTCATTCAACGCCCTTTTTTTCCACCTCAGCCCTTTCATTAGGCAACTAATTACGGGGTTTTCTAATTAAGGTAACCTGTTCTAAATGCGCTCTAAATTCAAAAAACAAACACCAATTTTATGTCTGTGTGCTTGTCCCCAAAAACGGCGACAAAACGTTGCACAAAACCTAAATATTTGATGTGTGTGCGTTACAAATATACATACGAGCCCTCTATACATATATATATTACATATGTACATATATCCTGTATATAGCGTCATATGCGGCATGTACAGTTATATCGGTATGTGCCCCCACACATATGTATAATTTAAAATTATAATCAATGCCCCATATGTGCGCCTCCCTTCGAGTGTGTGTGCGCGTAAATTGTGCGAAGCCGAGACATTGTACCTGCCCATGGCCCACCCCCTTCTGGGCTCCCCCCATCCCCCATCCCCCATCCGACTAAGCTGTCCTTTACACACACGTACAGACTTATACTCGCCCAAAGTTGGGCAAACTGGAATGCATTTGTGTGGGTGAACCGACTGCATGCGCACTTAGTAGCCTTCAACGTTTGCCGCTGGGGGCCACACAGTCAGCCTCATTTACAGTGGAACTTCAGTAAATGCCACTTATTTAACTGTTTAATTCTGGGATATAAGAAGCTCAAGTATAATAACTAAGATTAGGGCTTGCCTGCAGAGATTTAAACAAAAATCTCTTATGGGTATAAAAACGAAAACCTACTTATCGTTGGAGACAAAAACACTGGGTGCTAAGACAAAAAAAGAAAAAGAAAAAAAACATACACATGCCGGTGCAGTCAGCATTCCGAGCTTTGTTCTCATATTCTGTCAGGCTCGTGAACTAAAGGGCTTTTTGGTTATTTGATTTTCGTCGGGCTCCGAGCTTAACATTCAGTAACTACAAATTTCGTTCTAGAGAAAATAATGATATCGCAAGTTACTATCCATTTATCCTCCAATTACTATTCAGGAAAGCCTCCAAAAAGTAGGCAATGTTGTGCAACCTATAAAAAGGAAATCACTTGTTATATTATTGCATACTTTTAGACATATATTAACGAGATTTCTAACCTCTAGTGATTTTTGGGGCACCCCCCATAAGTTTGGTTATTTTTTGGGTTCTTTAACTTGAAAGCCTAGTTTGATTTAGGCATTTTCGACTGTACTAAACGCTCACTCCGATAGAGACATGTATAAAATGTGTTGATAAAATACAGAGACACACACACACACACACATACTCGTACGTGCGAGAGAGCCGGGTAAAGGAAAAGGAAAAGGAAAAGGACATGCCCAAGCAGCTAACGGACAGTCCACTCTTCCCTTTCCCCATCACAGCCGCCGCTCCCTTCGCAAGTAACTTGATGATTGTATGTATGAGAGTCTAAGGAGTGGAAGCCAAAGAAGAATCCAAGCGAGAAGCGGAAGAAGAAGGAGGAGCAGGAGGAGCAAGTGGGAGGGCAACATACAATTACTCAATAGCAACCGCCTCTGCCTTGAGCTTTTTTGGGGGTGGCCCACACCCACATTTATAGCCGTACACACACACATTGGCACAACTACACACACACACACACACTTTGGTAGTTTCAAGCAGGAGAAATCAGCCTTCAAGTAAGTTTTGAGCGGCGGGAGGATGGCTGGGAGAGGGAGCCCGGAGAGAGCAGCTACCGTTAGAGAGAGAGCGCAACAATTTTGAGTTAGGGAGCAAGGTAGAAGCAGAGAGCGTCTTAGAACTAAAATGTTGTAATAGAGGGGGTAGGGTTACCCCTCCCCTTCTTCATCGCCTTCTTCTTCTACTTCTTCAGCTTCCTCTCTTTTGCCTCCTTCGTAATTTTGCGCGCTGTTGTTGTTGCTTTTGTTGTATTATGCCATCAATGCCATTTTGTACATAGTTTGGCGAATGTGTGGGTGCTTTAGTAGAGCGAGGAGAGGGGAGGAGGAGCAGGGGGCGATGCCAACAAATCTAGATGTGACTCTCTGTCTGTGTGTGGGTATGCTGTGTGTTTGTGTGTGATAAAGCGGAGCGTAATGAGCGTGGTGAGTGTTTGGGGTTGACTTGCCATAGTGTTGAAAAGGGCGCCAAATGTGTCTGTGTGTAAGTGTGTTTTTGGTGCGGGTGGTGGTGGTGGTGGAGCTTAACCCCCATGTATAGGTGTTTAGAACGAACACACTCACACACATACATACAGTAAGCACACATGATTACAGTTGTATGCTGAATTTGTGGTTGGCTGCAGTCGGCGTCGACTGCGACTGCGATGCCGGCGCCACTGCTCCTGTTATTACAATTTATAATGACATTTGTGTGAGTGGGGGGCCAAAACGGAATCCTGTGAAAGCGAGTGGGTGTGTGTGTGTGTGTTGGGATGAGCGAGTGGATGCGATATAGGATATAGGATATAGATAGGGTGCATGTTTATATTATGAATATCCCAATTCCTATGTACTATATATTTATATATGTATGCGCTTGCACCGCAAAAAATATCAAAACTGTAATTACAAAATAGATTCGGGACTTACTTAAAGCTCTTTCATGCGCTATGGATTCGAAATCATTTACAAATTGGGACCAAAAGAATGCTACAAAATATTTTATTTAAACAAATTACACAGAATTTGGATCTAAAAATATTCAGTGCATACTTCTGAGCACTTTTCTAATTAATTTTGAATTTCTGAATATTTTAGGTAACATTCCAGTCCAACTAAAAGAAAGCTTGGTAATCGAGAGCCAGTAAAATTGTACTATTCTAAATTTAAGAATATTATTTAGAAAACAACACAAATTTACTTAATATAAGTTTTGTCCTACTGAACATAAGCATTGGAACAAAAAAAGGTTTTCCAAATTCCTCCAAATAAATTCTTATTTACTTAAAAAATACCACAAACTGCTTTACAAATGTTCTAGTCGATAAGAATGTTAATAACGCCCAAAAACGCTAATTTATACCCCACGTGTTCACCGAGATATTAACTAGAATTAGCTTGATAACAGAAATGATAAATTGACCTTAATTCAAGGCGTGCATTCAGTTGTTTATCAGCTATTTGTTAGTATAAGTGTACTATTCATTTGACCCCCATTCCATCTAACTTTACTTTGTGTTCCCATCTAGTTTGGGTTGCTTTAAATTGGGGAACGTTTTTACTATACAATGTAAAAATAACAAAATTGTTTGTTGTTAACAAGATTCTAGAGACCTCATTAATTAGGTACACACAAGTAATTAGTCATTTTATCCATCCCCATTAATCTAAATTTTTAAGCGGAATTCATCTGTTATTATGTACATGAAATTGGTAAAGTAATTCCTATAGTAATTCACTCCCAAGCGGTAATACTACCCCTTTGACCAACCCTAATTAGACCCCACATATCAACCCTGCTCCCGACCAATTCCCGAAGACCATCATCAAAATAAATACGTAACGCGTACATATGTGCAAATATTTAAATTGCATATGGAAATAGGCAGTGGAGTGAGAGCGGTGAAAATTTCGCACACACTCTCCCGTTAAAGGGAAATTCGACTCGCTAAACACCCTAATAACGCAGAGCGCCACCCAACCTCTTTGCATTATCGGGAAGGTTACCCTGTGCTTACTCACCTCGCAGAACTTGATGAAGTTCTCCACCACAATCGATTTGTCCGTCAGCGTCATCTGGCCGGTGAACCGAACGCCCAGCTGCTTCAGCGTGTCCTTCTTCTTCGAGGGCAGCTTGTTCATGTGCTGGAAGATGCCCTCCTCCACCTTGTGCGATGGATGCACCTCGAAGTTCTCCTTGATCACGAAGCTACCCAAAAGCTTAGGCGCATGCGAAGAGGAAGAGGCCGTCGAGGAGGAGCAACTGGCGCCGGTTAGCAGGCCCCCAAACTCGCCCGCACTCCCGCAGGCCGCTCCCTCCGACGAGGTGTTCGAATTGGAGGCATTCAGGTGCGAGTTGGGAAAGGCGAGCATCTCCAGAGAGGACTCGTTCGAGTTGGAAGATCCATTCGACGCTATGTGCTGCAGATCAAAAATGGTCTGCTTCGAGTCGTGATCGAAGACGTCCAAGGCCGAGGTGCTGGTGTCCACCAGACTGTTGGAAGCCCGCGAAACGGAAGACAACAAGGCGGCCACCTTGCGGGAGGCGGATCTCGATTTCTGCGAGGTACTCGTGTCCAGATCGATCAGCCCGCCGGCCACCGGTGACTGGGCGGGCGGCGGCGGTGTGCTGCCGGCCAACATCGACTTGCCCTTCTCCGGACAGCCGGGGGCACCCTCGCTAACCGAACTGGGGCTGGGACTGGGCGTGAAATCCGTGGAGTGGCGTAGGTATTTGATAAACTCAAAGGATCCATCAAAGTGCTGCGGCACCGAAGCTGCTGATCCTGCCGCCACGGCTGCTGCTCCGGAGGCATGACCGTTGGGCGTGGCCACCGCCGTGGGCCATCGATTGCTGGGGAGAAGGGGAGTCCCTGTTACTGATCCTCCTGCTGCTCCTCCTACGCCGCCACCGGTAGAAACAGAAGATCCTGTGGGCGCTGCTGCCGACGTCGGCGCCGCTGCGGCGCTGGCATCGGCTATAACGGAGCTACCTGAGCTGGGTACTGCGCTGCCGGCGCAGGTTTCCCGCTGCGACGTCGACGCCGCTGCCTGCGTCGCGGCTGGTGACTCGTAAAAGTCCGTTACGCTGCCGCCGTTGGTTAAGTGTGTGTGTGTGGAATACTGTTGTTGTTGCTGTAGCTGCTGTAGTTGTTGTTGTTGGTGCTGCATTTGTTGCTGCTGGTGCTGCTGCTGCGACGACGCGCCTGCGCAGCCAAACACTTGAAATTCCTCGAAATTCGAGCATTTGAGCTCGCCATTGCTCAAGTACTTGGAAAACTCTGAAGGATCGTTGAGCGAGTTAAGGAAAAAGGAGCTAAAGTTGCTCGATATGCAGGACATTTTACGGATTTCTGTTTTTAATACTGTGGTTTTTAAAGCTTACAAAATGGCACATGCGATTTCGAAATATATATATATGCATATATTTTCTCTCACTTCTCTCTCTCTCTCTCTCTCGCTTTTATTTTATTTTTTAGTTAGTTTTTCTCGTTTTTCTGCTGCTGTTGCTGCTGTTGCTGCTTTTGCGGTTCATATTTTATTACAATTTTCCACACACGGGGAGCACATGTGTGTGTGGGCCTCTCCCGCCGTTCATTTGTATGTGTGTATGTATAAATTTTTCTTATTATAGCAAAGTGTAATTTATTATTCTTATTGCTCGCTCGCGCACTGCCTTTCTCGCTCCCTTTCGCTCCTTTGAAAAGGCCTTTTCCCCGTATGTGGTCGCACTAATACACATAGAGAGACTCACGCACACACACCAATACCAATGCACATAAGCGGGCCCTGGAAATAGGCGCTTTTTCGAAACTGGTCTGGGTCTTGTCTATTCGCTTTTGCCGTCGTTTTGCCTATTTTATTATTATTATTATTACTTGGCCTTTTTGCACTATTTTCACTTCCTTTTCGGCCTTACGTTCGCGCCCACTTACACACAGACAGTAATAAGACCGACGACAGACAGGCACTAACACACGGACACAGCGAGGCGCGGTCGGCAGCGGCGTTGCTTTTTCCCGTCTTCCTCTGTTTTATATTTCGTTTTTCTTGCTCGCCTTTGCTTTACTTTCAAAACAAATGCCGCTACTGCTGCTGCTTCCATACGGAAAAACGGAAAATCTTATCGTTGTTGTTGTTGTTACTGCTGCAGAGTGTTTTCGCCGCCGCTCCGAAACACGACATTGCCGTTACACACACGAAAGCAAAATGAGCGAAAAACATTCATGCACGGCGGCAACGATTTATGCCCGCTCTCTGTCTAGTGCCGTCGTGAGTCGCTCTCTCTCGCTCTCTGCGTTTATGCGTTGTTCAGGAGAGTGTTCATGCAATCATTTCCGGAAATGGTGTGAGAGGCGAGTGCATAAACGAAGATTTATGAATTAGAACAACGAAAATAAGTTGGCTATGAATTCAGCCGCATTTTATAATACTAATATTTTTTTTTTTTTTTCAAGTTTAACATCGCTATAAAAGGGTTCCTTTTGGTTTCACGTACTTAAGAATTCGTGAGATTTAACGCATGAACTTAGTATCTCTCTCTCGTGTGTCGGCTTCGTGTGCTCTCTCGGGTCTGCGAGTGTGTGAGTGTAATCAGTTGTAGGTGTTGTTGGTATTGTAGTTGTTGCTGTTGCGCTAGGAAACGTGTATTTCTTCCTGCGCCATGCTATAACCCTTTCCATATAAACCTGATTTAATCTTTGATTATTGTGCTCGCTGGGGGATTATGGCTGCCGCCGCCGTTGCTGGCTTTGCTATTTTTGAAAATTCCACTAAATTATCCGTTGTGCTCCTCCGTTCCTCTCCGTCTCGCGCCTTGCAGGTAAAAACAGTTCATTTGCCTAGGGTTGCCACACCGCTGCGTTTTCGGCAGGACCACCTGGAATGAGCATAAATGTACGATTTTATGGTCCGTGCGTAATTTTACAGCCTCACATTTACGACTCTTTCTGGCCGTAAAACGTTGGGAACAGGTAGTAGCGGGGCAGAGGCAGCGATCTCGTCTCAAGGCCACAGCTGTTTGGGTAGTTGGCAACCCTGGAGGGCAGGAGATTTTAAAACTTCCAGCGGTATTTTACGATTTTATCTCACTCGTATTTTCTCGTCGAGGAATTTTTATAGCCGTTTGTTCGAGGAATAAATATAATTGCTTTTAATTATAAATATGTATGTATGTACATACATATGTATGTATGTACAGCGGGCAGCGCAAGGAAGTCATCAATTTAAAAACGCCGTCTCTGAATTATTGTTATTCTAATTACCTCTTTCGCTGATGCTGATGCTGCTGATGTTTTTGGCACAATTTCGCTTTCGAATTCAAAGCAATTTATTTATTATACATATGCATGTACGGGGGACTTGTAAGTACATAACATAACTTATTTAATAGGCTTTCACGCGCGGGCAGCCAATTTACATGTCTCTACATGCTCACACTCACACACACTCGCAAGTGAGTAATTTTTCAATTCATTTTAATTATAAACTTAATTAGGAAATCAATGAACGACGCGAACGGAACGGAAAACACACACAACGGCAGATATTCATTTGTATTTATTACCGCTGCGGAACAAGTCCGCAAACGCTTGCCCCCAACAAGTGCGAGTGAGAGCCGAGTCCGAAACTAAAACAGTGAGGCAACGCAACCGAAACAATGACAACAATTTCCATAAAGTGCGCTGCGCATACAACATAAAATCATAGCCAATGGAGAGCCGCAGAACAAGCCCCCAAAAAGACTCCGAATTAAAAGTGAACCGAAAAGTCGAAAACAACTGACCAGCGAACAGGGCAACACAACAACAGCAACATCAACACGGAAAGAGAAAAGGGGCGCCAACTGGCCGGAGTTGCCAGACCGCTTTTCTGCAGTGGGTGGAAAGAATGACTAGAATGATATTGTGGAGTCCCCGATTTGCATTTCGATGGTATTTTGGAAGGTTATAATTCGAAGTTCAAAGACTAATGACAGGAGGATGAATAGATTGATTTAAAGTTAACTAAAAACCTAAAAAAAATAAAAATAAAAATAAAGGTTTCATAAAAAGATTTTGTAGAATTCTTTAACAACATTTGCGGAAATTATTATTTATAATTTGGAATTTGGACCTTTGGAATTTCAAAATAGCGAACTAATTTTGGACACATCCAACAATTTATAACCATATTGATTAATTTATTTTAAAAAAAGTTGCAACCCAAGTTATTCAATTTCAAAAACAATTATTTTTAAACTTATTTTCAAGAGCTAGCTGAATATGATCCAAAATGGCTAGAGTGGCAGAACCGTCGCTGTTATCGTTATCGGTGACTCGTTCACTGCTTGAAACGTGCGCGACTTCTCGTTCATTCATTCCAAAAGATAAATAAATAAAAACCGGCATGAAATTCGCGATTGAGAGCTTATCCAAGAATTCTGGTCGTCTGGGTCAACTACGGATTAGGGACGGAGGCCCTGAGCTGAGGACTCCGCTCCTTATGCAGACTACAAAAGGCGGCAGTATTCCGTGGCTCAGTGCGGATGTGTTCGAGAGCCATGTCAGCCGGAAGCCACAGGTGCTACAGTTCACTCTGTCCACAATGGACCAAATGGCCGAGGCCCTGGCCCAGTGGAATAGCGGGGATCGCGGCATCAGCGACTACGTGGGCTTCCCCGGCCACCTGAACGTCTTGCTGCTGCGAGATCCCTGCGAAACTACGCCTTCGGGTGGCAATGACCGGGACATACAGCCGCTGTTCACGCGCAGGGGAAGGGAGTCGCTCACTCCGGAGCGCTACATGAAAATGGTGGCCAGCATCAGGCCGGACATTTACCAGGGACTCTGTGATGCTGACACCAATGCAGAGAGCGCCAAAAAGAGGGTGCAGAAATCGGTGGACAGGACGGAAAAGTTCATGCACTACATCTACGAGCAGCGGGGAAAGGTGCAGTCTACGCTACTGGCTCCCATCGTTGGCGGATACAACACCTTTGCCCGGACGCAGTCGATCAAGCATGCCAGGGAACAGCCGGAGGGTAGCTACGGGGGCTACATCTTGGAGGGATTCCACACGAATGGCTTGACGGCAACGACTCTAGACACTGTCAAGCTGCTGCCCATCGTGGAGCACTGTGTGAAGCAACTGGAGGAGGACAAGCCGCGAATGGTGCCCGGTGCCTTTACTCCCTTGACCATACTGGAGCTCATCCAGCAGGGGATGGACATATTTGACACCTCCTATGCCTATTGTGCTGCTCTCAACTTCAAAGCTTTAACGTTCAGCTTTGTGCAAGACAGCGAGGAGCATGTGCCCTTCTTGGATGTCACCGAGGATGCCATCAAGGAGGACTTCTCTTCGCTTCTGAAGAACTGCAGCTGCTTGACCTGCCAAAAGCACACGCGTGCTTACCTGCATCACCTGTACAAGACCAACGAGCTGCTCGGTCCCATTTTACTGATGGTGTAAGTAGAGTAGCTACAAGCTGATCCAAGCTACCATTAATTGTACTCCCTTCTCCAGTCACAATCTGCATCACTACATGGCCTTCTTTGAGGCAATACGCGGAAGCGTGGCCGAGGACAGCCTGCCAGAGCTAACGGAACTGGTGAGGAAGCAGAACAGTGACGCTCAAGTGGATTACAGCATTGCTGCCAACAACAAAGTCATCAGCAAAGCCACCATGGGCAAGGGATTCGCCGCAGCGGCTGTGTGATACCATAATCAAGGAGAAAATTAAGTTTGAAAAGGAAAGCCCCTATGTTTATTTTTTTACTCGGTTTCATATTGTAAAAGGCTGATCCCAAAAATCATCCTTGGGCCTTCCTTCGACAATATTCGTTATTTCCTCATACACAGCCTTGGGAGCTTCGCCTGTGACAGAGCGTATCCTGTGAAGCACCTGTGCCTCCGTAAGGCCCTCCATTTTATCAGCATCTGTCAACGGGTCATTAAGTACTTTAAATATTTAAATTTAAAGCCATTTTTCCTTACCTGGCAGTGGAATGAATCCGGACAGCTCGCAGAATCCCACATTGAAGTCTGCCAAGTCCTTGCTTACGCAGTACTTTGAACGAGCAAACACAAATACCTGGACATCTCCGTGCCTCCCTGGTCTTCTATCCTGCGTAATGAACAGATTGTGGGGCATATTGTTTTGGCACATCCACATGGCCAGCTTATAAATGTGATCAACCTTCTCTGCCACATCATCATCGGTGTCTTTATCGCGGAATACCACACAAATGGCTTCTGTGGGCGCCCGTCGGCTCAATCGATAGACGGAATCTCCTGCTAGTTCTTCCAATGGGACTTTATCAATATACAGATCCTGGGGAAAAAGCAGCAGATGGAAATGAAGGTGATTCACAGAGGCCAAGGCTCCGGGACTGTTGTAGCCCATGCGCATGTTCTGGTCATCGATGCTGCGCATGAAGGTGACGCAGAAAGCCAGGATATCCCGGGTTATCCGCTGAACATGGTTCTTCTCCACCTCCGGACAGATCAGAGAGTGATACTGTGTAATCGGGCTCTTATTAATGATCATCCGCACTTCCGGACTGCCTTGGCAATCGTCGATGTTCATCAATACCTCCGATTCCCTGACATTGTTGAAGTTAAACATCTTGTGTTTAAAGCTGGGATTCAAGCTCTCGATGTGCTGCGGGCCGCGGCGTTTCAAGGACCGATCTGTATTCAGCTGGAAGGCGAGAAGGATTACAACAGCTAAATAAATGCCAAGGTCATCCATTTTACCTCCGTGTAGAAACCATGGTATCCTGGTATCTTTCGCCTGTATGGGGTCTTCTGCAGCTGATATGCAAACATGCCGGGAGTGCGATGCAGCTGATCCCAATTCTCCTTCAGGGCCTCGAGATACTTCTGCGCCTTGCCCTCCAGACTCATTTCGTACATCACCTTGCTCATGGTTCGCTTGCGTCCCGGCCTTTTAACATCCTGGGCATCTTTCGACTTGCTTTTGCAATGGGCAGACCGTACGACGACCAGAGGCAGCAGGGTAGCCACCCTCTGGAGAGAACACCTGTTGTTGAAGCCAGATTCGGCGACGAATTTCCGGAACTGAAAGCTAAAAGCTCGCCAGACCTGACGTTTTCTTCGGAAGAAGGCTCCAAAATGTCGAGAAAACATTTCCGCAAAGGTGTGAGTGCGGAAAAAGAAAAATAAAAGTAACTGAAATTTGAAATATGAATTTAAAATGACAACCCTGGCTAAGTCAGCTGTCTGGTCATTCTCATGGTCGTAGCAGGGGGGTTCTACATATAACATTTTATTACTTGAAAAATAAAAAAAAAGTCCATATCTGTCATTTTTATTTTCAAAAATTTCAATGGCGTTTGTAATTTGTATAGTTTCTTATTATATATATAATTATAGACACATATACTTATGTTCAAGCAAGTCCGTCTATTTTGCAGTTTATTTAACGGTTCTCTGCAGCCCTGGTATGTTTGGGCGGCTGGAACCTCGAAGATATTTTAACAACAAATGGCTCAAGTTCGAGGCTCCTGCCAAAGTTTCTGTCCCGATGGGGAGGCGAAAATGTAAACACCATTTTCAAAATATAATAATCAATGAAAGTGTGTAGAACTTTTCCTTCCCTTCAGGCGGATCCGCGAGAAGCTTTTGCACTACTTTGAGCTGAAGAATGGCCAGAAGAATACTCCCGGCGTCCTGGTCAAAGAGTTCACGCGCTCCGCCGCTGATGCCAAGATGCCAAAAGCCAAGGACATGCGAACGGAGCAATCGCTGACAAAAACAGTGGAGTATCTGCTCAAGGAGTAAGTATTTTTCTGTTCGAGTCCTATGAAGTTATAATTCTAATTTTTGTGTAGTATAATCCTGGACACCCGGAAGCCGTATAATGTGGCCTACGACTTTATCTTTGACCGCCTGCGAGCTGTGCGCCGGGAGATCGTGATCCAGATGTACGATGCCCGCCAGACAATTCGACTGCTGGAGCCCATTGTCATGTTTCTGGCCTACAGCCGGTATCGGTTGAGCGGCGAGTGCATAGATAAGTTCGACCCGAAGATATGCAACCAGCATCTGCAGGAGTGTCTCACCGGTGTGCTCTGCTGCTACGAGGAGCTGGATAAGCAGTCGTCGGCCTCTGATGAATCACTAACGCTGCGGGAACTGGAGCGTCGGTGCTTTATTGAAAGCCTGTATCAAGTGTTCAATCTGGGCTCCCCGGAGTCCTTTGTGCGGGCTCTCACTCTGCCGGAGTACGTGCGCCAGGATACCACATTCCGGCTGTGCTTCGGCATCTGCCTGTCGTATCATCAGGGAAATCTCTACAGGGTGCTCATGGGTTTGCCCCAACTGCCGCACATTCTTTGTGCGGTGGCTTCCACCAAGTTGCAGGCAATCAGGAGGTACATAGTGCTGCTTCTGCCCCTCTCCAAAGGTTTATATTGATTTTTGCCCATATCCTCGGCGTATTTCTTGCAGGAGTTTGCTGCAGATTTTCACGCATGCCTACAACAACAAACAGCTTGCGGTGCCGGCTTCGTACTTGTTGCATTTGCTGCTAATCGATTCGCCGGCGGGACTCCAGGAGCAGTGCCGGCACTATAACCTGGCCCTAGCACCGGATCGAAAGAGCGTCCTCTTCAACAAGACTGATTTTAGGCAATCCGCCGAGACATTGAGTTGTCGGCACGAGCCCTTCGTAGAGTCCAAGTTGGCGCGCATTTACCTGCCCGAAGTGCTGTTGCTGAAGAAACTCTAATGAGGAAATATTCAAATTGTTACAACCAATCATGTAAATAGCTAGAAGAAGAAGAAAAACAAATAATTGTTAAACATTTATTCTTTGTTATTGCGCATACATACATATGTATGTATGTGTGTGTACATATGTGCGGGATGTCAAGGCAACCCTGGCGGCAGAACAACAATCCTACAGCCTATCGATAGACAGAACGCCGCTCATAAACAGCAAAAAACGGTGGCATTTACGCTAATTAGGGGAAAATTAGTACGAGTTATTATTAATAGATTTTATTTGTGATCAAATTAGCTGATTTACCGAGAGTTTGCAGCGATTAAAGGCCCCTCGAGCGATTCGCGCCCGCCGAACATATACACAAAGCGCGCGCAGGGTTGCATCTGGCGCCGTCGTCACACACCAACAGCACACACACACATAAACACACAAATACGCAAGAGAAAGTACCGAGCCATTTTGGAAAATACAATTCCGCCATATTTACCGGCAAAATTCAAAATATTTACACTGCCGGTGGTCACCGGAGCGGCGTCCACCGTACAGTGCATCAATCAGGTGCCGGGCCAGCATCGTGGCGGGGCGGAGCGATCGGAACGCATTAGCCAGTCGCCGTCTGCCGCCACAAAGCAGCACAATAAGCGATAGGCGGAGGAGAAGAGCAAGCCAGCAAGCAAGCGAGCAAGCGGTGAGTTGTTAGCGAAGGTGGGACAAGAGGGGCCAAAAGCGGGCACGCAGTTGTGCGGGTGAGTCTCCGCCGGACAGCCCGGATGCCGCCAGGTACTAATTTCGATACTATTTCGCCTATTCCCAGTGGTGGCCACCACTCGCACACTCACACAGACACGCGCGCACACAGCGAGCAGCGCGCCGCACACACACGCACAAAGGAAAAACGCACAGACAGGCGGATAGAAGGGAACGCGCAGAGCAGAGCAACAGCCAGAATCCACAATTGCGATGACAAGTCATCACCACGGCGTCGGCAGCTTCCAGCCGCAGCTGCAGCACCACCATCAGCACCACCATCAGCATCATCAGCACCAGCTCCGTGCCCCGATAGTAAAGAACCTCTCGCTAGCGGCGGCCGCTGAGCCTTTGCATCTGGGCTCTGCCTCTGCCTACTTCACGCATGTGCTGCCTCCACCTACAGCGCCCACCATTGGGACGGAACAGGATCCGTACAGCAGCGTCCTGGAGGGATCGGATCACATGGGTGCGGAGAATGAGAGCTTCTTGATTGAGGAGATCATCGACGACTACGACGACGAGGCGAACATTGTGGTGGACACCGGCGAGTTCTTCATCGCGGGCGATGTCTACGAGTACTATCCGGTGGATCGGCTGGACAGGCTCACCTCGGTGGCCACAGCGGACGCACTGCCGCCGCCCATCATTATGCAGCAGACCAGCGACGACGAGGACTTTATCGAGGAGGAGGACGGCATGCAGATGTCCTCGTCCTGTGACGGCGACGGCGAGGATGAGGAGCCCGATACGGATGCCGCACCGGCGATGACTAACGCCTTCGAGATCGCCTCCGAGATGCTGACCACCATCGAGGCCACCAACATCAAGGAGGAGCAGCTGGAGAGCGAGTTCTACATGAAGGCTGGCGAGGATTCGAACAGCTCCAATAACCAGCTGCAGGACTTTAAGCTATTCGGCACAAGTCGCGTGGAGTCGCGGCCCATGGGCGTCAACTCGGCCACCAAGCGATGGAAGCAAACCAAGGTGCCGATACGCATTACCCAGGACGAATTCAATGTCACCTTGTGGTCCTCTTTAAACTCTGAGGATGAGGACGAGGAGGAGGAGCTGGAGGAGCCCCAAGGCTCCGATGTAGCTACACAGACGGCCTCCGCATCCGCATCTAGCGCCGCCCGGAACGACGAAGGCGGCTCTCCCAGCATGCCAAAGCTGATCATCGACGAGCATATGATCAACCACGATGTGCTGAGCGACGGGATTGGCAACGAGTACGTCATCCTGCCAGATCCATTCAGTGCATCCGCGGTGACGGATGTCGAGGAGGTGGTTAATGCATTTATGGGCGATGTCAAGGGCGAGGAGGACAGTCAGCCGCTGAGCGAGCAGTTCATCTATGCGGACAATCAGCTGGATGAGGCCTACGGAAACATCGAACTCATCGAGAACATGCCGAACAATGTGGAGTTGATGCAGGCTCCTTCAGGAGCAGCCACGGCTTCTGTCCACCTGTCTGCCGCTGGCGTCACCAAGATCAATGGATGTGTGGCGACTCCGCAGGCCTCTCTCCCAAAACTAGTGCTCCAGAACAGCAGCACCAATGTGCGACTGAAAAGCGCCGGCAGTCAGCCAAAGGTGGCCAAGAAGCAACTCAGTGCAGCGCTGCCGGTGGCTACAACAACGCCACCCCCGCCCCTGGTCGCGGCCAGCATTCTAACCAGACCGAGGCCTACCAATGTGACCAAAACACCAGCAGGACAAGGAGCAGGAGCAGGAGCAGCGAACCAGGCAGCTGGAGCAGGTGGAGCAGCTGGTGCCGCTGGTGAGGAGGATGAGGAGCCAAAGTTCCGGTGCACCCATCGCGGCTGCAACAAGGAGTTCCGCAACCATTCGGCCATGCGCAAGCATATGCACACGCATGGCCCGCGCGGCCATGTGTGCAACGTATGCGGCAAGAGCTTCGTGGAGAGCTCCAAGCTGAAGCGCCACCAGCTGGTCCACACCGGCGAGAAGCCCTTCGAGTGCACCTTCGAGGGCTGCGGCAAGCGCTTCTCCCTGGACTTCAATCTGCGCACCCACGTCCGGATACACACTGGCGATCGGCCGTACCACTGTCCCATTGACGGCTGCTCCAAGTGCTTTGCCCAATCGACGAACCTCAAGTCGCACATGCTGACGCACACCAAGCCCAAGCGGAAGTGGCCGCGAACGCCGCAGGTCAACAGCAACAACAACAAGGCGCCGCTGGTGGCGAGGTACGGGCGTCTGGAGTTTGGCGAGGATCCGCGCCTGGTCTACGTCGAGCAGAACGGGGTGATGCTGCTGGATGAGACGTCACCCACATCCTAACTAGCAGCAGTTCGCATCGATGTCTTGCTGGCCTTGGCCCTGGCCTGAGAGCGGCAACAAGTTCCAAAGCCGAGCGGGAGAGCGGGGTGTATTGTACAGTTAGTTGTAGCCAGTTTTTATCTGTATCTGTAAACCTATCGAGCGGATGATCTGCAGAGCGGTGGATCCTCACCTGGTGAGGACAAACGCCGCCTGCCGCCGCCGCCCTCTTTAAGTAAATAGTGTAGTAAGTTTATCTTCTCTAACAAATCGGCTTGCAGTGCAACGGAACCTAGATTATAGCCATGATTATATATATGTTTCCTTCGCGGATGGATGGAGATCAACGAACGGATGAACAGCAGCAGTTGTAACAGTTTAGCATGTAGCGCGTAGGCTTAAGTGAGTCACCCCCAAACCCAAACCCAAACCCAAACCCAAGAACCCAGCCAAACTGCCTCCCCAACAAAAGTAATAACCGATATCGCCAATAACAATCCGATCTGATCCGTGTGCGGTCGCGGTCTTCGCTCGAATAACAAAACGCGCGCACGCTCTTTTTTTCTACGAGAAACCAACAAACAAACAAGCAAATAAGAAACTAGATTCTAAACAATATTCAGTAATGCATACACCATAGGCTATCTACATACATATATACATATATATATATATTTTTGTAATGAATTGTAACACTTAGAGAGCATTGAAGTACGGAGTTCGAGTACGGATTTACCATATAGAAGAAGCATGAGCAAAAACAATTCACAAATGGAAGGAAGCACTTCAGTTAAGTCGGAATTAAACAAGGGAATACCTCTTCAAAATTAAACGAAAAATAAAACAAGGAAAACAATGCAAATTACAGACTTTTCTAATGGAAAGTTCGTCTTTGGATGCCATTATTCAAAAGATATTGATGGTGACACTTCTGAAGTCAAATCCTCAACATTATTTCACAGGTTTTAGTGGTGTGTAAGCTTTAGATTTATTTACGCACATTAAGTTGTAACTACGGCTAGAGAAAACTATACTTTAAACAGTGCGGCAGGGCGTCGCTAGCTATAGGTGGACAGTTCCCGGGTTGTTGTCCACTTCAGATTCGGATCAGTCGACGATTAGATCGAACGTCGTTGAACATGTGTCGTCCGTCGCCAGTGCCAGGTGCCACCTCCACCTCCTCGACCATTGATTGCTTGTGTAAACGCGTGCGGATGTGGATTAGATAAAGCTTTGCGGAGAGAGGGAGCGCGCTGCTCGGATATTTTGGATACTGTATTGGAGCGGCAGGCGGCAGACGGCCTAGGTGACCTTGAGACTCGACACCACTGGCATTCCGGGCATGAGATCCGCTGCCATTGCCGCACCGGGAGAGATCAGGCCAGCCAGGGAGAGTAGGACGGAGTAGTTGAAGTACCAGAAAACGCAGAACAGCACCATGAATATGACGTCTGCGAGAGACGAGAGCAATAATAATAACGCGAGATAAGCGTGAAAATTCGCACAAAAAGTATGACGAATCCGGGAAATGTCCCGGTACTCTACTCCAATTGGAAAAAAACACTTACGTATCGTTACACGCTCCCACTTCTCCACCATGTAAAGCTCGGTGACCTGAGGAAGTTTAATGGAAAGTGGACGAAGCCAATTAGCTCTCTGCGGGCTCAGCTTCTAGGCATATAGGCATAGGTTTTATTGATATTACGTACCATGAGGTATCGGAACCACCAGTAACTGGCGATTTCCACGAGGTTGTCGAGCATTGTGGCTAATAAGTTGCTAAAAACAGTAAAAAGGGAAACAATAGGGGCCGGGCGGAGCGCGTTTAATTTGTAATTAATCCCACTTAAACTTGTGCTAACTTAATGTTGATTTAGTGTGACCAGAGCTGAGTAAGAGCAAGGGGATAGGGTTTCCTGCAGTATTAAATATTTATAAAAAACTTAATTACAAAAATAAGATTGGCTGTAAAACAAAGATATAATATAGCTACAATTATATTTTTAATAAATTGAACTGCTACAATGTTGTTTTAGTGTGCCCAGAGTTGTAGAAGAACTACACAGTGTAATGTTACGGCTACTTAACAACCCTGCTGACAATCAGCTGCTCATCTAGGCCCGCAAAAATTCATTTGCAAATTATTGTGAAACTTTAGTAAATTAATTAACATTAAGAATGTCAACTTTTGTGGTTAAGCTACTTCAACGCACCCAACTATCGCACAGTCAGTTGGACATAAAGCCCTTCATCTACGCCCGGAGCAACTGGCTGGAAGACGAGGCGGAGTTCGACTTCCTCTCCACATTGGACAATCGGAACTACCGCGGCAGCCTTAAGTACGAGGAGCTACGAAGTGCCGCCAGTGACCTGGACCAGTCCTTCGATGCCTTCTACGAAGAGTGCAAAGGGGCAATGACCACGCACATGGGACAGCAGGGATTCGACTACGAAATTTGCCTGGAAAGTGGAGAGCAACCGGTCTTCAGGATGTACAAGTGCAAGGGCTACGAAACGCTCTACTTGGAGATTCAGCTAAGGCCGGTGTCAAACTGCTACCAGCTGCTGGATGCAGCCATTGAAGCGGGACAGCAAAAGTCACAGGCTTCGGCTCCAGCTCCAGTCGCCGAGTCCGAGGTGCCGAAAACCACATCGCTGGCCGAGTATGAGCAGTATGTGAAGGATTCCAAGTTGAAGGAGGCCGAACTCCTCAAGAAATTCCTTCTGCTGATAAACAGCAAGAAGGCGCACATCAGGGATTTAGAAAGCCAGCTGGAGGAGCGCACGAAGAGGTCTTCCAAGAGCCAAACGAACTCGACTGATGAGGACGACGATGATGATGGAGCGTACGGAGCGCCCACACAGGCAATGAATGTGGAAAGCGATTCGTAGTCAAAAAAGGTTCCCTCTTCGGTATGTGCTTGAAATGTATTTCCCTTTTGTTTTTGTTTTTTAGTTTTCTTTCTTCGATCGTTTGATTTTGTAAAATAAATTAGATTTATAATGTATGTATATGTATATATGTATAAATAAACAACAAATAGACGTATGTAACGTAAATACATTAAAAATTACCATCAATATGTGTAAAGACGTGGCTTACAATTAGACCAACAGAAGATGGCTTTGTTTTAGATTTGTTTTGGAATATATAGATATAGAATCGAATCAATAGTTATCGTTGCAGTTGCAGTAAAAAATTAAAAGCATTTTACATAAATAAGGGGGAGGGTTAATATGTAGCCGCTATCATATAGACGTCGTTATGCATAAGTATGTTTAGGGTGTGTGTAACATTCTGATAGATTAAACAATTAGAGCCGATGAAGCTGAGGCTGGAGCTGCTGGAGATCACTCAGAGGGCGAGCAAGTCCTCCTCGGCGCCCGGTTTCTTTGGTGTCTTTCGTAAGCTGTCGCCTGCTACACCTGCTCCTGTCGTGGCACTGCTGGCGGCGGAGTTCGATGCATGGATCGTTGGAAGATTTTCAGCGGCAGCGGCGCGCTCCTCAAGGAATTTGTCAAACTCCGAGCTGGTCAGCTCCTCAATGCCATCGATGTTGTGCTGCATAGCGGAAATGGATACCCAATTAGTCGCCGTAAATAATTTGTATTTAATTTAAGAAGCAACGAATAAGCGTATGTAAATCGAGTAACTCAAGACGAGTATGAGTGTGTGCAATGAGCTTAAAAGAAACAAGGTGTGCGTGCTACTCGCATGGCTACTTACTGAGTTGCCCAACCACGCCTCCATCTCGTCAATCTCATTCTCTTTCGTCGACTGTGTGGGCGCCACAGAAGAAACCAAATCGAAACGAAACGAACGTAAGCCAAAACGCAATTTGCATAAAACAAAAACGGAAAAACGGAAGAACCAAAAAGAATTTTCAATTTAAATTGGCCAAAAACAAGGTCAAACAGTAAGGAAACGGAACAGATTCGAACGCCATTAGTTAGACCGGCTGTCTGGCGGCTAGTTACTCACTTTACTTACCACCGGCGGTTGATCGCCGGTTGCGCGCAGTGTCTGTGGCTGTTGTTGGTGCTGTTTGTAAGGCGAGGCGGCGGCGGCGGCGGCGACCGGCACACTTCCGGCGGCAGCGTCCACGGAGGGTATATCCCGCAACATATCCGATTTACTGAAAGAAATTAATGAAGATAGTGTGGCATAGAATGGGATATTAATTAATAAACTCACTGGTTGCCATCCGTGCGCGACTGAGCCAGCATATCGAACTCATCGGCGGCACCACCCCTCTGGGCCACGGCTGTTGCTGCTCCAGCAGCTCCTCCGGCCAGGCTAAGCTGGCCCATGGCCTGCGGCAGCGGCTCCTCGCTGCTCTCGATCAAATCGATCAGCAGCTGGTCACTTTGCGGCGTATTGCTCACGGCAGTCGTTGTGGCCGGAGGCGGTGGGACCACACCCATGGCCGTGCCCAGCACTACCGATGGCGAGGTGACCGTGGCCCCGAGGCCCTGTGACCGATTCTTCTCGTATCGCTGATGGCGCAAGAACAGATTGTTTAGCTCATCATTGATGCGCAGGAACTCGGCAGTCAGCTCGTCGTCCTGGACGCGTCCGATGAGATCCACGATGCGGGACTGCATCTCCTTGCAGGTGGAGGTGAGCTCGTTGAGCAGGGCATAGTCATCGGGTGACTCCTGGCCGGGCTTGAGCACGCTCAGCATTTCACTGAGTATGGCCATGTTATTGCTAACGATCTCCAGCTCCGAGCGCAGCTTGGCCGCCTGATCGGGGGTCAAATGCAAGGGTCCAGCGCTTGGTGGAGCGGCGGCAGCAGCAGCAGCAGCAGCGGCGGCAGCCATGTGTTGGGGCGAGATTGTGTGCTGCTGCTGCTGGGCAGCCACCAGCTGAGAATGCACTTCGGGCACGCTCTAGAAAAGGAAGTAGGAATTCAGAAAAAGGGACATATAACTTAGGCAGAAAAACTCACTCTCTGTGGCGTGTAGATGGGCGCCATGGCATCCAGATCGTTAGCTGGGAACTCGATGCCCTTGTTCTTCAGTTCCATGTACATCTGCGTGACCCCATTGAGGTCCGGTTGGTTCTTGAACGCATCGGCCCAGATCTGGATGAGGCTCAGTACCTTCTCCTGCATGGCAGCTGGCGGATCGTTCTTGGGCCCAATCAGCTTAACCAGCTCGTTGATAAAGTCCTTGGAGGCCACCAGGACGTGGAAGGCCTTGCCGCAGTTCTTCACGCACGTCTCCAGAACGGTCAGCGTGTACATCACCACCTGGTTGTTCTTCCCAGCGTTCTGCGTGAGACGCTTTCGAATGGCGCGCATGGCATCCCGGGCGGTGTCCGAGGATTCGTTGATCATATCGCAGATCTCCATGTTGGCGGCCCAATTCTCCGAGGCCAAACTGGCATCGGTGGCAGCCTCTAAGGAAGGAGAAAAAAAGGATGCGTGAAAAGGTGATTTTAATATTATTTATTAATCATTTTATTTGAAAATAGAGGATATAAGGATAACATTTTAGCTCCAAGTTTTGATTCAAAATAAATGTATTTTAATTTAGAACTAGGACAACTTAATGATATCAAGAGTTTTGGGTGTTTTGTAGCATTGTTTAATTGTTTAATAAACCTAAACTCGGAATGGTATTTAAATCAATTCGAAAGGTGTCCAAAAGTATGCAATGAAATTGTTTGTAAAATCATCTTCGATTTCTGTGGCTCGCCAGATAAATCGGACAATTTTATTTTAATTAAAACTGTAAAAAGGAGGTTATCTCTAAGGGAATATTTAAACAATTTAATGAATAAATCAAACAACATTAGTTTAAGAATTAAAGTGATCAATTAATATAACTATTCACGATTGTTATGATGCTGCTAATTGTAGAATATAAATTCAAACTGCTAATCTTAATTTGTATATAAATCTGGTTTTGTTAAAGAATTAAATAAGGAAACTATTTGGCAATCGGATGTGCTAAAAAAATAGCGTTGTTTTTAAGATCTATTGAAAATGTGTCCAAAAGTATGCAATGCCAAAAATTACACCTAAAATATTGCATTTTTTATTTTGGATACATTTTCAATTTGTTTTAAAAGCTTAGCGATTTTTGTGGCACCCCTTATAAATAATAATGAAACATTTTTTGTAATTTAAATGCAAAGAAAATCTAATTTTCCAGGATTGCAAATGGTGAGCAATTTAATTGATTTTAATAGAAAAAGTGATCAAATCAATCAACTCCGTGTTAACTGTGTGAAAACAAAAGCTAATTAACTTTATTACCCTTGTTTGTTTTGTTTTTGTTTTGATTACTAACTGAAAATGCGTTTTTTTTCGGACAGGTGGCCGAGTTATTAACCTTTACCGCCGCTCCCCTTACATTTGTACTTTCATACATAATTTTGTAGCTCTACTAGGTGCAATGACTTGCCTTCATTAAAACGCACATATGTACAAAAGGCGACAAACAAACAAAACTGTACTGAAATCGAAATATAAAACAATAAAAACAAATGCAAGTGAGTAGGAATATGCATCTCTGGGATATCAAATAACGGGCGCAAAAGCGAACAACAAAAATATGAGCACACAAAAAATATGAAGCAACAAATTAGTAAGGCACACCAACACCACAGCAGGTGAGTGTGCCTGTGTGTGTATGTGTAGCGGCAAATGGAAATGACTGCGAAAATGCGACGCAAAGGGAAAAATGAAATAAATTAACACATTTTTTTTTTATGTAACCTAAGGCAACGATGATGACTAATTGCCATTACTTCCAGGCGATGCGAGTGTGGCCGGGGGTGGGGGTAGGTGGCAAAAAGCAATCAAACAAAACAAGAGCGCATCAATAACAATACCCCGAAATTGTTGGGTGTGTGCGTGTGCCTGTGTTTGAGGTGAGCAATAGGAAGATATCAATGTAAGGTTGAGTGGGCTGTTTTCACACCTGCCAGCATAGGGGTTAATCTTATCAGAATTCGCCATTCGAAATCCAATCGGGTTGATGATAAGTGCACTACATGCGTGTGTGTTGGTGTGCGTACAAGCCGCAAGAAGGTGACAAAACAGACGAAGAAAGTGGTGAAAATTCAATTTTCCAATGGCCCAGCTCGGCTCAAAGGTCTCCCAATCGGAAAATTTGATGGAATATAGCCGAATAAACACGCATATGCGTTGTGTGCACGGAAAATGTAACAATTTAATCATATACACACACCCCCACATCCGGTGGGTGAAGGGGGCGGGGGCGTTGGAGGGGTTACTTTACTCTACTCTACACTCTACACTCACTCACCTATGCGCTGGCCAACGGCCGTAGAGAAAACATTGCCCAGGGCGCCAACGTTGAAGAATGAAGCCATTGTGGAGCGGTTTCTCTGTGTGCGGTTTTTTGGTGTCCGTTTCCTCCGTTCGTTTGCGATGCAAGATCGGTTGAATTTTTCCTTTATTTACCTTCGTCACCTGGAGCACTTTTTATGTTTATGCCAGCCAGTGTGACCACGTCAGTCTATATAAAATATACCATCCGGCCCAGGCTTACACAAAAAAATACTATTGAAAAGTTGACTACAATTTCGGAAAGACCGGGTGAGTTCCTTTATAATAGGACGCCTATATTTTATATTCCTTTAAAAGATTATAATATATGTATGAAAAATAAAGCAAATTCATCATTCATTATGCGTTTTCGGTGCAAAAAATATACCAAATATATAATACCATTTTACCAAATATAACGAACCGCTGGCCACTCTAATTTAAGCCGAATCCCTGACAACCCTGTAAAATCGGAAAAGCAGCAGAGATTTCGCTTTGGCTATATTTTCAATTGGACAATTCGCAACGTAAACAGCCGGAAAATGTCGCGACAAGCCTCCCGCCTGGACGCCAAGAAAGTGGTGAGTTGAGCGAGACTAAGGGGGGCAGGAGTGGAGGATTGGGGGTCCGCCATAGGCGAATCCGCCGTCTAGTTGTAAGGTTAGTTTTTGCCTAGAGCCCTAAGAACGAATCTTTGACGTGCCACCCACCCTCAAAATCGGCTTCACTTCATTCGCTTTTCCAGTAAGTGGTGTGGTGAGGGCACACGCGGAAATCAGTCGCACGAATCGCGAGTGCCGCCAGCTGCGTGAGGGCTATGGAAACCCATTTCAGCGCCAGCTCCCGCTCCACAACAGCCACGCCTAGAATGAGCGCCGCCTCCGCCGCCGCTGCCGCAAGCAGCAATGGCAGCAACAACACCAACAACAACGCTGGAAGCAACACCTTGAATGTAAACACGGCTGCAGGAACCACCAATGCCGCCGCCCAGCCCATCCAGGTGATACCCATGCCGCTGCTAAACACGGGAGGAGCCCAGATCATAATCGGACAGCAGCCTCAGGGCCAGGCGACGGGCCTGCAGCCCCAGCTGATACCGCTGCAGGCCAACCAGATCATGTTGCAGGCGGCGGCGCAGCAGCAGCCCCAAATGCAGGTGATGCAGCTGCCCGACGGCCAGACCATTTTCTACCAGACGCCCACCATTGCCCAGTTGGATCCAAATGCGGCCGCAGCCGCAGCTGCTGCCGCCGTGGCCGCTCAACCAACGCCCCACTACCTCAACATCAATGGCCAGCTGGTGCAGATAACTCCAGCAGCGAGTGCCAATCAGGCAGCCACAGCGGGTGGCCAGCAGATCATCATGGTGCCGCAGACGGCAATGGCAGCGGTGAATGCAGCAGCGGCCAATGCCGGAGCCGCAGGAGTGGGCACAGTGGTCACCCAGCAACAACAACAGCAGCAGCAGCAGCAACAACAGCAGCAGGTTCAGGCCCAGACCCAGCAGCAACAACAGCAACAGCAGCAGCAACAACAGAGCGCGGCGGCGGCGGCAGCTGCTGCAGCGGCGGCCAGTGCTGCTGCCAATAATGTAAGCGCCGATGTAAGCACAAGTACCACAGGAACGAATACGAACAGCGAGGACGAGAGCTCCAAGGGGGAGGCGGACGAGGAGCCCCTCTATGTGAATGCCAAGCAGTACAAACGCATCCTTATCCGGCGCCAGGCCAGGGCCAAGCTGGAGTCTCGCATACCCAAGGAGCGGTGCAAATATTTGCATGAATCTCGCCATCGGCACGCCATGAATCGGGCGCGAGGCGAGGGCGGACGCTTCCATTCGGCGCAAGAGAAGGGCGATCAGTCCGGCCCGGATGGCGGTGGCGGCATGACAATGGCTCCCAGCAACATGACCCTGAGTCGGGGAACGGCGCGGGCACCACCGAAGCTGATAGCGCCACACCAAACGCCTAGCATTACCATAACGGCGATCAAGTCGGAGTGACTGAAGCCGCTTAGCTGTAGATACAAGATTAGATCGTAATTCATGTAGTCCTAAGGCAGTCACCACCACTCTGTGTCCCTCAACCACCACCACATCCTCCCCGTTCGGACTAATCTTTTATTTATCCTCTGTTTACCTGCTTGGTTTCCAATTCCCTTTTTTCCCGATAATTGTATATTATGTTTATGGTTAATTTTCAAAATTTTTGAATTCATTTATTAACTTATTTTTATACGCGTTGGTCTTAAATCCCCTGAGACATGTTTTAAACATGTTTATACATGTTCTAGCACGATTTCAAACCCAAGGCGATTTCTGTGGCAACCCTGCTTAATCATGAACTCATTTTTGAATGAAATTTGTAATTACATTGACCTGAAGTGCAGATAGAAAGTGTGCAATTTGTGTTCAAGAAAATCAGCCTTGAATACTTGATAAATTTTATCAATAGCCAGAAATTATTAAATATTTATATAAACTTTATACGAATAGGGAATTGGGAACAAGGCCTGAGTCACACAACTCAAATAATAGAGATTAGTAGACCAAATCGGATCCCAAAACCCCCATTGAGGGACAAATAAGAAAGCAATACAACAAACCCAGCATAATAAATTCAAAGAAAATGTTTATAAACTTTAAACAATACTCTTTTTTTCTCTTAGGCTTTTTATTGGGCAGAAAACTATTTAATAATACGTTTTGATTCTGGTTCTGGATTTGATTTTTTATTGGCTATTCTGCTTTCCTCTTCCTCTTTTGTACAAAAAACCAAAAAAAAACAACGCAGAACTCGGAGTTCCTGACACTCACCTACGGGGCACTGGTCACCCAGATGCTGCGCGACTTTGAGAACGTCGAGGATGTGAACAAGCAGCTGGAGCGGATCGGCTACAACATGGGCATGCGCCTGATCGAGGACTTTCTCGCCCGCACCTCGGCGCCCCGGTGCCTGGAGATGCGCGAGACGGCCGATCGCGTCCAGCAGGCCTTCCGCATCTACCTGAACATCCAGCCAACCATCTCGAACTGGTCGGCGGCCTCCGATGAGTTCTCGCTGCTGTTCGACAGCAATCCTCTGACGGAGTTCGTCGAGCTGCCGCCGGATCTGACCAATCTGCGCTACAGCGCCATACTCAGCGGATGTATACGCGGCGCCCTGGAGATGGTACAGCTGGAGGTGCAGTGCTGGTTCGTGCAGGCAAGTCTTGTTGTGGAATATACTCTCTTTTGGTTTTCTTGTCTTGGCTAATGTGGTGTCTGGTGTGTGTGTGTGTGGGTGTGTGTGCGCTCTGTGCGTGCGTGTTTGGGTGTCCCTTTTGCAGGATCAACTGAAGGGCGACAATGTGACGGAGCTGCGCGTTAAGTTCGTGCGGCGTCTAGAGGAGGTCATACCAGCTGGCGAGGATTAGAAAACAAGTGTGGATCAGTGTGGATCGGTGGATCGGAGCGGAGTACTAAGAGTTTTTTGTTTTTTTGGGGGAGTCAATAAAAGCACATTCTGTAGAATTTAGAGTCTAGTAACTGCAGTCCCCGCACACATTCCGGAGCAAAAGCGGCGGCAAAAAGAAGCAATCAGCAGCGGCAGGAGCATGAGCAGGAGCAGGAGCAACAGCAACAGGGACGAGCAAGAACGGCAGCAGCAATAAGAATCGTTTCCAACAAGTTTAGTTCTATGTTTTATTCGACCTTTATACAAATGATTTCATTTTTTTGTTTGGTTTAATATTATATAAGAAAAACAGTAAAAAATATGTACATACATCTGTTCATATTTGGCATGATTATTATAAAGCGTCATTGTACAATTTAAGAATTTGTAGAGCCCCTCATACACATTACTTCCCTAAAGGCTTCGATAAGTTATAATTGTTAGTTTAAGATCAACGCAAAGATATTTAACATGTTAAATATTAAAAAAGATAAAATACAAAAACAAAGAAGAGCGCTTTATGACTTAACTTTCCATTGGCACATTTTTTAACATTTTCACCGACGCGTGAATGGCAAAACCAGCTATAGGGCTGTCACCAGGCAAAAATAAAACAAAATTGAAAATAAAAGCATTACTTTGTAGGCATCATAACGAGATTTTGTGGTTTTGAAGCCAAAAAGTTTAGAAATATCTGTAAGGCAAGATATTCTTAGGTATTTTACTTTGATTTTTTATAAAGCTCGGGGCGAATGGCATTAGGAAATATCTACATTCAGCAGAATGTGAAAAACTGTGCCAGTGGAGTTAGGCTATTAGATTAAAGGCAACTGATGTCTGTCCTTTCTCTTATCAACTGTCTAGTCATACATTATACTATGCGCATGTGTGAACTGGCCATATAGACAACAAAGACTGCCGATGTTTTATGGCCCGATAAGGTCTGCATATCTGTCTAAATTTGATTTCGTCTATCGCCCGACAGTTGTCTGCTCACCGGAAGCGGTATTTGGGTTTCTAGTTACTTTGGGGTATATATGTATTTGTGTAGTAGCATATAATAGTTATAGGATATAGCTTTTTTGTATTGTAAGTTGTAGCGCGGCCAGCCTCCGCTGGGATCACATTTGGTTGCGATGATGAGGCATCGATTTTAGCTTTTAAATGCACTCAGTTTTGGTCTCTATATATTTCAGGTTCTGGTTCTGGGGGAAATACTTTTTACAGGCACAATACTTGATTGATTGATTACAGGATTCTCTGGCCTACATTTTGGACTCGGTTCGGTTTGGGTCTGCTTGGGATTAGTGTACATACAGTAGTTCTTTGTTTAGTTCTGCTGTGGACAAAGCATTAGGTTCAGATTCCGGCGCGTCAGAACTTTGCGGAGCGCTTGCAGCGTTTTAATACAGATCACCACGCAGCAGCCATTGGCCACGCCCTCGGCTGGACTCTTGCAGGTACAGGAGTTGCCCTTGACGGCGGCAGCGGGTACTGCGGGCGGCTGAGCTTTCTGAGCTTTGGCCTGTCCAGAGCAGCAGCCGACTGAGACAGGAGGAGGAGGTGAAGGCTTGCAGCAGCCTCCTGTAGGCGGCGGAGGAGGCGTGGCAACAACACCGCCTTCAGTACCACCGCAGCAACCACCGCCGGAGGGAGCAGCTACGGTCTGGGCACAGCCGCAACCGCTCTTCACGGGCTCAGGAGTCTTCGTCTCCGCACAGCAGCCGCCGCCAGTTGACGGCGCTGGCTTGGCAGCTGCACCGCCTCCGCAGCAGCCGCCACCGCCGGAGGAACTGCCGGTGCCCATGGAAGCCAGGTTTTGCAGCAGCAAAGCAACATCCTCGATGTTCTGGTTCATTTCGGCCTCGCGTTTACTCACTTTTTTGCCGCCGCAAATACGTTTGCCACCGCTGGAATTCTGGATGGTCGTGGTGGTAATAGTTGCCTTGGTGGTTTCCTTCTGGGAAGTAGCCGCCGCCGCCGCACCACAATCGCCGCCGTGACAGCTCTTGGTCTGATCGCACTTGCAGTTGGTGCAATTGCAGATGCCCGCATCCGCTGTGATCTGCTTGAGCGTCGGCTTGTTGTCCCTGATGTCCAGCTCCACCAGTCCGGAGGCGTCGCTGGGCACCTGGGAGGCCTGTTGGAGCGTGGCCTGCAGCAGGGCGCTGTTGTTGTCAATGGTCATGAGGATGTCGTTCAGCAGCGACTCCGTCTCCATGTCCTCCTCGTTGTCGAAGCTGTCCTGCTTGAGCAGCTCCTCGATGTTTTGCTGGTTTAGCTCCAGCGTGGGAGTGGGCAGCGAAGGCGGCGGTACTGTGGCGTCCACATCCATGGTCTCCACTTGGTTATCCCCGATGTTGCCGCTCACCGCACTGCCGTAGGTGGGCTTCAAGTCCACAAAACTGGGCATCTCGGTGGGCAGGGCCACGCATGCATCTGTTAAGGGGGCCATGGGAATGATGGGCTTCGAGACGAGGACCCCAGCATCGATCCAGGGGCTGGGTATCTCCTCCTCGGCGGCGTAAGACAGCTGATAGGCCTGTGAGGTCTCCGGCAGGATCAGTGGCTCATCGGATTGCAGGATAAACACATTGGACAACTGATGATCTTGCGTCAGCGTATGCAGCACCACTCCGCTGTCCGTACTCGTCGTCTCCGAGCTGTGACTGCCTGGATTTAGCACCAACATCTCTGACTGTTCGTCCTTCTCCTCCGACTGCGGATCCTGGTGGTTTTCCTGGTCCTGATCCTTGAACTGTTTGCTTGTTTGCGACTTGAGCGGCCGCTTCTTTCGTCCCTTGTTGAGCAGTTGCCGCTGGTGCGTTTTCTTGTGCGACTTGAGGCTGTGCGAAGTACTGAACGACTTCTGGCAGCTGTCCTCCTGGCAGGGATACGGCTTCTCGCCGGTGTGCGTTCGCCGGTGGGTCTTCAGATGGTGCGAGGCAGTAAAGGCCTTGCCACAGTCGTCTTCCGGACACTTGTACGGTCGCTCCTGGGTGTGGGTGCGCGTGTGCTTCTTCAGGTCGCTCAGCGTGGTGAAGCACTTCTGGCACAGCTCGCAGTTGAACGTCTCGCCATTGTGGAGGCGCAGGTGGGCGTGCAATCTGTTGGATCGGACGACGAAGATAGGCGATTAATACAATACCTCGCACAGCCATTGGTCTATTCCCTATCAATCAACCTATCAGTCGGTCGAAGTGGATTGTATTACTCACCTGTAGCGCGTGTTGAAGGCCTTATCACAGCCGGTCACTTCGCATTCGTAGGGCTTCACCTTCGTGTGGACGCGGACGTGGATCTTCAGGCTGTAAGATGTGAGGAAGGCCTTGTTGCAGCCGTCTTCCGGACATTTGAAGCTGTAGTCGCCTAGAACGCGGAAGAAGCAACAAATTAGCTATTTGCAATTTTAAGATACTAAAAGTAAATATTGACCGTTAAAGTTTTTATGACTGGCAATGCCTTAAGCAAGGGCGTATGCAAAATGAATTTTAACAGAGCCCCTGTTTTCATACCGACTGAATATATTCTTTGATAAAAGGCATATTTATGTATACTAAAGAATGGTAATTTAATCAGAAAATCCCAAAATATACAGTCATGCAATACAAGTTTACCTCCAAATGCTTAAATTCAATTGGGAGCTTTTTGCCTCTGACCCCCTTCACTAAGCTCCTAAACAAAAAACGAAAGCAGTGTTGCAAAACACCCAAACACAATCAGCTGTTCGCCAACGCGTTTTATTTTCCGACGCAGCGCACTAACGCGAAATTTTAACGTTTTTTAAATATTGTTATTATGTGGCACGATATCGATCCGAAACTGATACAAAGCGTTAGCCGTTACCCGCGTCTGTACGATAAATCAATTGGCTCAATCAGCACGCTCAGCAGACGCGATGCATGGATGGCAGTGGCCCAAGAGTGCGATAAGCCGAGTAATTGGAACTTATACTTTGCAAAGTCAGCCTTTTTGCTAACTTCTTATTGGGCGTTTTGTTGCAGTGGATCAATGCCAGGCTCGATGGAAGTCCTTGCGCGATCGCTACGTCAGGGAAATTAACAAATCGAGGACAACGGGCTCGGTCTCGAGTTCCTTTGCCTTATTCGACAATCTCAGCTTTCTTAGGGAACACATACAATTGAGAAGGTATTGGGAGCTCTCATTCAATAGTAAAAAATAGCTAAAATGCTACAATATTATAGGAAATGTGCATCAAATGCGTCAGACCAGCCGGCTCCATGCTATTATATTGATGATATCACTCAGGATGGACCTCCAAGCTCCATGATCGTCGAACAAGAACAAGAACAGGAACAGGAACAGGAGTACCTTAGCGACAATGCCGATACCTCCAGTGTGGAGTTCATTGCAGAGGAGTCGGTCGTTGGCAACGAATGCTCCTCTGAGCACACACATGCGCCACTGAGCACTAGTAATCCGGAACCCGCCAACGAGAACCAGTCCCCTTTTTTTAAGGTAATCAGTTTGCTTGAACAAGCTTTAAGCGGAAAATCGGCGCCAGCGGAACCCCAAGATCCCTTCTACAAATATCTAGAGAGCGTATTGAGTCGCGTGGATGAGAGCACACGTGGTGATATACAGCTGCGGCTGCTTAACTTAGCCCACGAGGAGATCAGCAAGGCAAGGAAACGCTAAGTAACACTAAGCTTGTAGGGATTCCCCGAAGTTCTGGTGACTGTTTTTAATGAAAATCCTAATAAGTTACGTATGGAATATATAATCCGCTTCCTAAAGGCAATCTTCCACAATTCATTAGAGATGTCTTTGTATTATTACTCACCCGTATGGGTCTTTAAATGCGTTCGCAGATTTCCGATGGTGCTATAGCTCCGATAACAGTTCTCGTAGTTGCATCTATAGCGGCTAAGTGCCTCGTCCGAACTCTAGATTAAAAAGAATTCCATTAGAAATATATTACAAAAGAGCTCCGAGGACTGCAGACAATGGAATGAGATCTCATGCAGGATTATTCGGGGTGAAATCAGAGTGAGCGGGGCCAGTAAGAGTTTGAATCAAGCGAACTACTACGCACCACGAGAGCTGGTTAACAAAACTGGGTTACAACACACGCCTACAGCGGAATCGCAGATCACAGAAATCTGAATCGGAATCGTAATCTCCACTAAACACTAGGATTAGGAGTCGCTACAAAAAGCGTTAGGCAACAACAACGTAAGGCACATTAGACAACTTGGCAGCTAGCTAGATGAGTATGGATAGTGGGTACCTCGTAGGCCATCGCCATTAGCTGATCGTTCTCGTCCTGCCTGCCGGCTTCCTCATCCTCATCTTCCTCGTCCTCGTCAACATCTCTATGGAGAACACCTGGTTGAATGCAGTGGGAGAGCTGCTCGTCCTCATCCAGCTCATTCGGATCGTACTCATCCACATAGCTAGAATATCACACATCGAGTGAGTATGTTATAAAGGGGGAAAGACCAAAGATCCGCAGTTGGAAACAAACAGAACAAGCCATCGGGCGGGGCATTTAATTCCTCGCCTCGCCCGATTTCTGTGTCAGTGGGATCTTTGTATATATAATAAACGCAACAAGTATATACTATGTCTATACAAACTGCACAGAGATTGCGATTATTAGTGGTGTTAGAGCGTCAGCAAAAAACAAGAAAAGCAATTCAAAAATATCAACAGCAGCAGCAGAACAACAAGAAAAGTAAAGGAGGAAAACAACGACAGATATCTATGGAATGGAGGCTTTTTCGGTCCTTATTATTAATCAGATTAATTAATATTTAATGTTGTCATGGTCAAAACACACAACAAAATGCCAAAAACCGAAAACCGAAAAATATAGCAGACGGCAACAGAAACTATAAAGAAAAACCAACGACTAGCAAGTGCGTGGGAGCTGCGACGGCTGCTGGCTGGCTGGGTGACTGTGATGACTGACGGGCAGCGTGCGCCCCCCAGACCCTTTCCTAACCACCCATATAGCACCCTCTCCCGATCACCACCCCCCCTGAGTGCTGAAAAATGAGAAATATGATTGAGGGAACACTACTCATGACGATAAAAATAGCGCAAAAAGGCGTCGTCGCCGAATGGTCAACGGAAAAGGGAGGACGGAAGGAAGGCGCGGAGCAAAACACACACAACAGGCACGGATGAAAAATTGAAAAATTATTGTACCGCAGAATAAAGGAAATAAAGGGGCAACAACAATGTAGGGGGATAGTGAGGGATACGGACGGAGTAACCCCATCACAACACATCATTTGGACTTATGGAGGCAGGGGGTAAAATTAGTTTATGTCTACTTTTAATACCTTTTGAGTGGCAATAATTAATTAAGTGTCCCAAAACATGATGAGAATGTGAAAAATACTGGTAACTTTGTATTCTAATAAAAAGTCTTGTGAAAATCAAGTCTTAATCAATCTCTAAAGCCTCAAGTGTCTTTCTGTATACCCTTGACTTCTAATCAGTCACTATATTGTATCATAACTATTGAAATTCAATAAAACATGGTGTAAGGCCTTATCAACGAATAAATTTGTCTGTTTCCGTTCAAACAGATGTATTATTTCAATCAAAGTAAGCAAAGCTAACAACTATGTTATCTTAACTTAATTAGTTGATTAATTAAGTTCAGGAAGACTATAAAAGGAACTTTACCCTTTTGTGGACACACAAAAAATGTATAGAGAAGTGCCAAATCGAACTATTTTCGGGGGAGAATTTCACAATAGGGCAGCAGCTAGCGCAGCGCCCAAATCTAGGCTCTTTTACAACCAAGTGTGAATGAGTTTTTGGGAAAAATCCCACCAGTTTGCTCCTACAAATATACATCTATGTATGCATATATCCATTCTATACACTCGGGACAACGGCTGCTGCGCGGGAGGAGCAGCGGTGGGTAGCAGCGATCTAAATGCGTTCATCGGCGCAACTATTTTTGGACCAAACAAACGATTTCGATACACAATCATCATCATCAGCCGAAGAGGAGGCGGCGGCCGCCGAGCGAGGAGGCATGCAACCATTATGAAGACCCATTGCTGCACGGAGGAGAGTCGGTTGGACAGAGGCGGCTGCAACTGCAGGCTGAGTACACAAATCAGGCAATTAGCAACAAACATGCAAGCGATGCGGACACCGCCTTGCAATAAGTGGACATTGGAATTGGGCGAAGATTTGCCAAAATGCTCGCTCGGCAAGGAAGAAAATATGAAATGTTGATTTCCCTGCTTTTTTTCAAACAAAAAGTGAAAATAAAATAAAAATAAAAAAAAGAAGAGGGACACGTCACGACGCTAGGGAAAAATATTTGTTTCGACATTTCTGTGTGTGGGCAGAGTGGAAAATTAGCAACAAAAGGGGCGGCAGACTGTCCCTGGGCGGGGGTCAGCAATCAGCATTCAGAGGGCACACCTGACGGCCCACTATAATTGGCCGAAAAAAGCACGAGAAAAACACTACTCTCTGCCCAATACATGGCACTACAAATGTGCATTAATTATAGCAATTCTGGTTTTCAGCATATTTTCTTCTTTTTTTCTTTCGATTGCAGCAAATCAAAATGAAATTAAGTGATTTTCATGCTAGTTCGTATCGAGTTGAAGGTCGGTCTCTGTGGATATTAAATGTTTTATTGGGCGAAAAATTTGTTTTAAATATTCTCTATGGATTCATAGACTCATAACTCAGTTTGCTTTCAACCAATTAAAATGTGGAATGTATTCCTGCTATATTTCGTGTCGTGGTTATTATAAATTCATACAAAATACAAATATTTCATATTTCAAATTTATATTTTCATGTTCGAAAATATTTTAGATATTAAATAAATTTCTATTTCAATTCGATTTTTTCAAATGGAAAGCTTGCTTCGAAAAATGTGTAACCTCCTGGGAAATGGCCTTATTTTTAGTGGCAAATTGGAGAGCTTAACAATAAATGTTTTCTCCCTATAATAAATCATCTGGTATATATTATTAAGAAGATTTGAAAGAGGAAGAAGGGCCTTTAATGGTCAAGCTAAGAGAAAGAAATTTCCAGAAAATATGTTCTCTTTATCAATTAACATGTGATTTGTTTCGTCGGATTAAAGAATGGAGAGATTCAGAAATATCTATCTATATTTTCGAAATATTGAACCCATTAAACAATTTAAGTGACTTTTGTTTTAAGTTTTGGAGAATCGAATTTTGTCAGTTTAATTTGAAAAAAAGGCAAGCCTAAAGTTAGTGCCATAAAACACCAACATCTTGTCAAAGACAAGCGCAGGCCCTAGCTGTTTCAAGACATAGCCATTATCTGTTGGCCATTAAGTTGGAGTTTTGATTAATTTTTGAAAGCAAACTAGCCTGAAGTTTTTTCTTTGAAAATAAATAATGTGGGTCAAATGCAGAGTTCCAGAAATACTCAGAAAATACTATCAAGGATAATTAAACTAAATTAGCATTAATAATAATTTCAAAGTGAATTCAAAACCACATAAAATATGTCGAATATCAAAACAACAAAAAATGAAAAAATGAATTAAAATCGAAATTAAAATCCACCGAAATTTGCAAGCAAAATGATTAATTAAAAGCTCATGCGGCGGAAGGACAAGAAGGGGTTCGTTCATTCGTTCTTCATGCTAAGTGCAGGCTACCTCGTCTCGATAGTGAAGTACGCCGGAGAAGTGACCACCGAGGTGGCCTGACCATTATCACAGTTGGCGGAGGCAGAGGAGACACCTGCCTCTGGAGGAGCTTCCCCCTCCGCTGAGGTGCTCATCATGCTGAGGGACACCACGGTCGGAGGCTGCACCTGGACGAGCTTCTGGTTCTCGAACTGGTACTCCAGCGTGAAGCAGATGTCATCTAAATTGTACACCTGGCCGTCGCCCACGCCGCCGCCGCTGGCCTCGCTCAAGGTGGCTATCAGCGGCACCTCGCCGATGCTGGTGCTGATGAGGGATTCGGCAGCACTGCTGCTGGCGGTGTGATGATGGTATGTGATGGGTATGACAGTGATGGGCAGGGGCGTTGGGTTGGGAGGCGGCAGGATGAAGATTTCGTCTGGCGCCTCCGCCGGCCCCGTAGTTACTAATGGTGGATGTGTGTGAGCTGCAGGTGATCCTGCATCCTGCGTGAACAGGGCATTGTAGGTGGTCGCCAGCTCTAGATTCAGCACCTGTTGCTCCGCCCCGCTGGTGGAGTTTCCGTACAGGCTGTAGCTGTCGCCATGGATGATGCTCCCGTCCCCCTCCAGCTTGGGTGTGAGCAGCTGCGCCAGCGGCCGGCCGCCACCGAAACCGCCCTCAAAGTCCAGAGAAACGGATGACGCGCCCGACGAGGAGGCGGCACCGGCGGGCGGGGAGCCGGAGAGCGAGGTGCGCGACGAGTTCGTATCGTAATCCCGGCTGTCTGATAACGAATTTCCATGGCTGTTGACCGTCGCCGCCGACGTCTTCCAGCTGCCCTGGTGGTAGTAGTGTTGCTGCTGATCGTTCATTCCGCTTTAATATTTATTCGCTCGCGCCCACGCACACCAACACACGCATACACAAGAAGAGCACGCACGATGAACGCAGCAACAATAAATAATAGAAAATCGCATATGCAGTTGCTTTCTTCTCGTTCCTTGCCGCCGCTTTGTTTGTCACTTTCTCACTGTGTCGCCGTGCAGTGGACGTATATATGTAGACGTATATATGTTGCAAAAGAAATTATAAAATTTCCAATTGGAACCGCGAGATCGCACACACAGCCGCGATCGAGAAAACAACAACAAGATAAGAACTAGAGTGACCGCAGCTGGATGGTTTGGAAAATATCGTCGAGGTCTGAGCAAGATACTAAAAACATTAGAACAAAATACCAAAAAGAAATTTTAGAATATAGAATTTAGCCCTAATCCTGGGAGACATTTTTATTTTAATTCTTATGTTCTTAAATTTAATTCTTATGTTTTAAAAGAAACAAACTTATTTATAGTTGGCATACATGTCGTATGCGTAATTTTCAAAATTATTTTCCAAATTACTCATACGACGTGTATGGCAGTCTATAAAAGATATTAATACAAAACCAAAAACTTAACTAACCTTATAATGATTTAAATAAATAATAATTTGCCATAAACTTTTTTAAAATAATGTATAGAGGAATTGAAAATTAAAAGAAAATGTTACCTATGTGCTTCAAGGATCACTTGATTCCTTAATCCCATTAATTATGGTTTTAAAGAAATTAGATTAACAAAGCAAAGATGCAAACTGCTGTTTGATCAGCTGACAAGCTGGACAAGCTGGCGAGCCGCTACAAGGTGATATACGTGTATATCCATGCCGGCGAGTACTTGACCCCCATCTTGCTCTCGGGAATCACTATGCACCAGGAGATCAGTGCTCATCCTGCAGGAGATAAACCGACGATCGCTACCGGTGACGTTCGCCGTCACCAAGTTCAAGATCGCCCTCGATCTGTATGAGCTGGATATGCTGCTGATAATTTTCTCGGCGGTGGCCAGTTTACTGGTTAATAATAATAAACGGCCGCTGGTGAGGCCGGATGAAATGGATTCCGAGGTCAGCTAGAGGCGGGCACTGAATGATGTCTGCTTGGAGGCGAGAGAGGTATTAGGCCAGCCAGCATCCGGGAGGACAACGAGGAGTGGAGTCCTTCCGGCCCAGGTATTGCTAGTCGGGAATCCGGGAATGGAATCCTTCTCATTGATTCCAAATTTGGCCGCCAATCCATGGCATGAAATATATTATAATATATATTGTCAATATATATTGTCAATAATATATAATATATATCAAAGTTGATTTGCGAAAGTTATATATATAACTTAGTTATAATATATATGTATATACATACATATATTATAATAAATATAATAAAAAATGTATTGTATGTATGTATTTTAATAACAACACTGGGGTAACTAAAGGGCTACATCGAGGATCTTTTTTAAAATAATTTTTTTTATTTTATGTTCTTAACGTTCATATATTTAAGTAAACACTCTACAAATTTCAAGTCAATCCGTCGATTATTTTTTATGAAACGTCAATGCATTTGTAAAGCAGCCTTTGGAACTTAAATCTTGTTTTTTCTCAATTTTTCCAATAATTTGATTTTCCTTATTCTTTCGATTAATTACTAGATTTCACACCACTTTTGCCAAATCCGATTGATTTCATATTTTTGGTGATTCACTTCAGAGATAGAGTGGACACCAGAAAACGGCTTTTTTGGGAGGGCATTTTTTTTTTTTTTTTTTTTTTTTTTTTTTTTCTTCTTCTATTTCTGTGCTTTTGAAAGCCAGATCCTTTCAAAATAAGACCTAACACCTTTTCAATGAAAGTACCAACAACAAAATTCAAAATTCTGCGGTGTTTTTAAGGTTTTCACCAACGGTCACACCGTTACGTGACGTCACGCACTTTGCCAATCTAGCGCCACGGTCGTTTTCCGCAACACGTCTTTACAGACATGTAGAAAGTACAACATACTTGACATGAACCAGCTTTGGCGGTGGTTCACTCCCTGGTTTCAATTAGAAATAACTGAAAACAATAGTTTAATAAAAAACTTAAAAAATAGTTAAACAGGCCTTTTAGACCTTTTTCCTCGAAAGCCCCCAATTGGCTTGGAAAATAGCTATATTTCCCGCTAGCCACTATTTTTTCAATTTATCCCGCTAGATCTAGCGGGCCCGCAAGCGAGTTGGCAGCCCCAGCTGTGCATATATACAAAATTCATTGATTTTGTCAACGTAAAACACACAGCGCATAGCAGAGCACACACACGGCAGCAGCAACCAAAAACAGCTACCGTACGGCCAGAGTGAAGATAACTGAATTAGGAACGCTGGAGCGATGCGAACTAATTGAGTCCCAAGCGCAGGCAAGCGGCCGCCTCAGGTACCAGCAGCGCTGCCAATCAGAACGCTGCTCCCAATCAGAAGTGGTAGAAGCAGGGGGGGGACGCAGAGCGAGCGAGCGAAAAATACGGATAAACGGGGAAAGGAAAGGCGAACGCGAGGCGAAAAGAAAATAGGAGAGAAAAGCGAACGAGCGGCGGCAGGAGAGCGAGCGAGCGATGCAATAGGAGTGGGGAGCGGGGAAAAATGACCACCAGCTCTGTGCCAGCGACGACGGACTAACGGAGACGACCGTAACGGCCGTAAAATGCCCCGGAATGCCACTTGCAGGTCAAGTGGAGGATGCGTAGCTAACGGCAACGTTAATCAGGATGACGAAGAAGCAAACAATAACAACAACACCAGCAGCTGCAGCGGTGCAGGAGGCGGCGATGGCATTGTCAAGCAGGAACTGGAGGCGGCTCCGCCGGTGTGCCATCGTAAATCGGAGCGGCGAAGAGTGGCTCGGGACATCTTCCTGGTGTTCGAGGAGCAGTCGACACGGCGGCGCGGCAAGGGAGCGCGCGGCAAGAATACGCGGGCCAAGCAGAAGTTCGGGCACCTCAAGGTGGCCAATACGCCGCGGATCAGCAAGAGTGTGCTGCGCGAGATCAAGACGGAACCAAAGTGCAGCACGGGCGCGGAGCTGTCGCCTCCTGAGCCAGCAGCGGCAGCTACTCCTGCTGCAGCTCCCATTCCCATTCCTACTCTCAATCCCAATCCCGCCCCTGTGAATCCCACGGTGCAGCCTGTGCCTGTGCGAACGGCTGCCGTGAAACTCGAAGCCAAAACAACAGGAACAGCCACGACGACGGTCACTGCATCGAATGTGGTGACGCCCCGAAGAGTCACTCCCAAGCCCAAGGCTCCGCCCGCAGAAGAGGAGGAGGAGGAGGAGCAGCAGCATCAGCATCAGCATCAGGAGGTGTCGCCAGCTGGGCCACTGCCATTCTCTACGCCTTCTTCCACTCCCAATCCCACTCCCAATCCCACGCCCAGTAGCAGCGCTTCGGCAGCTGCAACGCCCAGCGTCAATCCCATCTTCCTGTGGGTCAAGCAGGACGACACCCGCATCGTGGAGGTGCGCTGCGAGGACTACGACAAGCGGAACCGCATTCGCCTGACCAAGACCACGAACGGCTGGCGCTCCATGCCGCGCACCGATGCTTCCTCCACGCGGATAGTTAAGTTCTTCCACGGTTCCGCCGCACCCTTGATGAAGGTCAAGCGCGAGCAGCACCAGCACCATCACCAGCACCAGCGCCACGAGGATGACGAACAGGAGGAGGAAGAGCAGCAGCACCTGGAGCAGCACGAGGTTGAGCAGGAGCCGGAGCAGCAACAGCCGCAGATGCCTGTCATTGCACAGAATCTGCTGCAGGACTGGGAGGACAGTGTCACCCAGTTGCCGGACGAGATTGAGGAGGAGGATGAGGAAGAGGAGGAGGCGACGGCGGCGGAGGAACTGCAGCTGGAGGCGGAGCACACCGAGCAGCCGAATGGCCACCTGATCGAGAATGTGGTGCTGCTGCCCTCCGGCCAGGAGCAGCAGACCTGTCCGTCCAGGACGCCCTGCTTCGACGGACTGCTGGACAGCGAGGAGACGAATGCCTCGACCAAGGCCACCAAGACCAACACGCCCACATATCAGAGCTCCACGCCCTCGCCGCTGGAACTGCAGCTATGCCCCAAGACCGGTCTGTTCCTGCCCAAGGGTGATCTTGCCCTGATCCAGGTCCCCGACGACGAAGACGCCATTCCGGTTACGGAGGAGGACAAACCGCTGGCCACAGCGGTCCATGATCCCGCGGAGAGTCTCGATGCGAATACCAAGAATCTTAAGGATCTGCTGGACGATGCCGACGATCTGCTGCAGAACTGCAGCAGCGATCACGGGAGCAGTGGGGCGGATCTGCTCGACTCGCTGGTGAAGCGCAGCTGCGAGGACAATCTCGTCCAGCAGGAGACCAGCACTGGCAGCAGCGGCGGCGGCAACAATCCGCAGAACACCTCCACCTCCTCCTCCAACGGCGACGAGCTGAGCTCCTTTTGTGTGCCCGATCTCGGCAAGGATCTGCCCAGCATCCTTAACATGGATAATGACGACGATGCGCCCAAGTGCCTGTCCTTCAACGAGGCCGGGGAGATCGAGGGCCTGAACGGAGAGCTCTTCCTGGGCATTGAGGCCTTCGACAAGCAGCAGGAAGCGGTGGAAGCGGAGCCGGAGCCACAGCCTCCAACTCCGGCGACCGTTGAGCTGACCCAAACACCGACGCCCACAACTCCCACGCCGGATAAGGAGAAGGAGAAGGAGAAGGAGAAGGACAAGGACACGGCGAGTGGCGGAGTGGACGAGACGCCCAAGGACCTGAGCTACAAGAAGCGCGAGGAGGTGTGTCCGCCCTCCGAGTCGCGCAGCCAGTGTGCGGTCACCTCCAGCTCGGATATACTCAAGTCCCCGGAACGGGACCTGCAGCTGCCGGCCAACTCCATACCGGCCGAGGTGGAGACCACCTCGGAAACCATCAAAAATCTCATCCTGGAGCAGTTCCTGAAGCTGAACAATAGCAATAGCAATCCGCAGCAGGCGGAGCCCATGGATCTGGGCAAGGCGGGACGCGAGGGCAAGCTGGAGACGGTGGTGATCGACGACGAGGACGAGGAGGAGGAGGATTCCAGTCAGCCGCTGAAGAAGCGTCCGAAGGCCAGCATCAAGATGGACAAGGATCCGGATGCCCTCACCCAGCTGAAGATGCTGATCAGCAATCCGCAGTGGAAGGTCCCAGACCCGATACTCGTGCCAAAGGACCGCCTCGGTGCCGTTCTGGCCTCTCCGGCCCGAGAGATTCCCCTGCTGCTGACCACCCGGCCGGAGCTGCGTCTCCCGGAGGCCTTTGCCTACCCGGAGATTATCCAGAATCCCAATATCCTCGTGGTGACCATGGAGCAGCTGGAGGCCATACTCAAAACGGAGGCGGAGCAGGCGGCCAAGGCGACGAAGGAGCCGGATCCAGTGATCCAGCTGGTGCCCTCCAGCAAGCCGAGGAGTCCCAGTCCAAAGCAGTCACAGCCCAAGCCTGTGCCTCCTCAACCCAAGCCCGCAGCCGCTGCTCCCGTGGCCCCAACTCCGCCCTCGCCGGCGGCGGATTCCAGTCTTTCCACGGATCTGAATGCCACCACGCTGGCGCTGCTCCAGCAGATGCTGTGGCTGCCGTACTTTGGCCAGCTCTCGCAGGAGTTCTTCAAGACCATCAAGGATCCGCTGGGGCTGCAGCGGAAGTTCATGAGCAACCTGCTGCCGCTATACAACAGCCAGTTCGGGCTGCAGCATCTGGACGAGCTGTACAAGCAGTGCATGAAGCAGAAGCCGGCGGAGGAACAGCAGCAGCAGCAGCCCAAGGTGCCCACTCCGGCGCCACCGGCTCCTCCTCCGCCGGCGGCGGTAGCTCATGCTCATGCACCCCCAAGTGCAGCCAGTGTTTCCACCAATGCCTTCAACGGGTTCACCAATCCCGTGGAGCTGGTCATCATGCAGAAGTTGCTGCAGCCGCAGCTACCGCAGTTCCTCAATTGGGGGGAGGCGGCGACCAAGGAGGCATCATCCTCATCTTCCGCGACCGCCTCCTCGCATCATCATCATCAAGAGCACAAGCGGCCCAGAAGGGAGCCGGAGACGGCGCCGGAAACCATCTGCAACTTCACCAAATCCAAGTCGAGTGCAGCAGCTGCTGCCCCCGCCGCTGTGCCTACTCCAGCAGCCCCTGCCGCTGCTCCGGCGCCAGCTCCGACGGAGCACAAACCCAGACTGACCATCAAATCCCTCTCGAATCTGCTGGAACCGGAGGCGAATGTGGTGCCCCTGCTCAATGTGCCCTTCGACGGTATGCGAGGGGGGCGCTCCTCCATGCACAAGTCGCTGCCGGATCAGGGCAAGGAAACTGGCGTCGGCGGACGCACACTTCGCTCCAGCAAGGCCTGTGTCACCTACAATCCCCTGGAGCAGGCCAAGCAGCAGGTGCAACAGCACTCGACCGGAGTCGGTGCCCAGCAGCAGCAGCGGAAGCGGGGCAACATGCTCGCCCAGGATGTCCAGCTCCAGCAGCAGCAGCATCAACAGCATCTCGCTGAGGCAGCGGCCGCCGGTGCAGCCGGAATGGATGCCAACTCGGCGCTGTGGCATCCGCTCTTCGGAAGGTGAGTGGTTATGTCAGCATTATTGCAATATCTGTTAGTTTATCCTGTTTACCCGCTTGCAGCAATCCCAAACAGGGCTATAATAGCCCCTGGCAGTGGACCACAGTGACGGCAACCGGCGAATGACAGTCAAGCCGGGCTCATAAGGAGCCACCACCATCACCTGCAGCGGGAACAAGGACGACGGCCAGCTACGAGGAGCAGCAACAGCAGCATCAGCAGCAGCAGCAGCAGCAGGAGTATAACAACTACCATGTCGCGGCCAAGCAGCAGCAGCAGCAACAGCAATCACAACTTCCAGCAGCCAACAATCAAAATCACAGCAACAATAGTAGCAATAAATTCTGTTATCCCACGGCGGCGGCCATGGAGAATATGTTCCAGAGCAATCAGATGGCGGCCGCCGCCGCCGCCCGCGAGTCCCTGCTCAATTCGTATTTGTATCAGAAGGAGGGCGACACCAGCAACAACTACATGTCGGCGGAGCAGGGCTACTGGCAGCAGCATCATCAGCAGCAGCAGCAGCAGCAACACCAGCAGCAGCAGCAGCAACATCATCATCAACAACAGCAGCAACAGCAGCAGCAGCAGCAACACCAACAGCAGCAGCAGCAACAGAAGCACCTCCAGCAACAGCAACAGCAGCAGCAGTGGAGCGGCGGCAGTGGCAGCAACCAAAGGAGCAACAACAACTATGCCAACAACTATGCGGCGGCAGCAGCTGCCTCCATGTACATGCAACACTTCAATCCCTACATGCAACAGAAGGCGGCACTGCTGGCAGAGAAGGCCGCCCAGGCGGCGGCAGCTGCGGCAGCGGTACAGAACAGCAGCAATGGGAGCAACAGCAACAAGCACGGGCGCTTTGGCGGTGACTATGGCTAGGCGAGGAGGCTCTGCTCATCCTCACCATCAGCTTCACTTGCATATTAAACATAAACCCACACACACATATATAGGCATATATATATATATATATAACACTTATGTGTAATATTAATAACTATATATATTTAGAGGCGTCGTATATAGGCCGTTTTTACCGCCAGGAATTGGTAAAGGATAAACCATGAACCATGAATTTTCCTTTAATTTAATATATACACAGGAACAGCAACAACAACAAGGTAACCCAGAAAGCAACAACAATAATTTATAAACAAAACAAAACAAAAAAGCGAGGAAAACATAAAGAAAAAACTTAAATTGAATTAGTAAAAATTTGTTATTGGTAGTTTGTTAACAAAAAAAAAAAAAAAAGCAAGAAAACAAAAAAGAAAAGAAAACGAGAAAAAAAAACTAAACAAAAATATTGTAGAAGAGCGAATGGTAAAAAAGAAAGGAAAAAACCTAATTATTGTATTATTGTTAACCAAAATCTATTATTATTATTATTATTATTATTATTATCTCAAGCTGCGTTATATTATTATTATTATTAACTCGTGCGTGTCTGTATATAGCGTTTTTATCTAGATGTATTACCACTTAGTGATCCCCCCTTAAACCCTAATCCTTAAACCCTTAATCATCTCGCCAGGACAATCCTCGATCCTTGGACCCTTACCAAAAAACAACAAAACAAGCAACCGCAGCGATAAAAGGCAACAAAATCAACCAATTTTGTATTCATTCCGAAATGTGTTTTTCTTTTTTGTTTTTACTATGTAGTTATATTACGCTGATTATATTATTTATGAACACGATCGATGGACGGAGAACGAACCCCTTAACATGTGCAATCTAACATTTATGTTCTCTAGATACAAACAAACAAAAAGAAAAAAAAAACGAAACAAAACACAAGAATCACAAAACTTATTAACGCGAAAATGGCAAAAAGCATGAACATGATGAAAATGGACAAAATAAAGAGCAACCCTTTTAGAGAATTTCGCTGATAAAGGCAACAGAATAGCAAATTGCAAACGACTTTTCCTTTCACCAGAATGGGCGGATGATTCAAAGCCCAATATAATCTCTAAGATGTATTTTGTCAAGTGACTTTGGGCTCTTCCTTTTTTCAGGAGAATACAGCGCTTCAGAGGTACAAAAACAAAACCTACACATCGTGGAGGACAATCCCTGGATTGGGCTTTCGTAAAGTAAACAGTGCTCTCTTTTTATAAATATATAATCATATATTGGCTTTTCAATTTCCAGTGTATATAATAGGCATATATAAAATGTAATTTCTGTATAAATACGCAACTGTTGATTCTTAACATTTATGTTTACACATTTTGCTTAACATTTAGTTGTATCCACGCTTAAAGTAGGAGCTCCCATCTAAAGCATTTGAAATGCACGCGTGCGAATGTTTGTATCTGTGGAAGTGGTGTGTGTGCGGTGTGTGTCTGCCCGTGTGGTGTAGTTCCTTTGTTTCTTTGTGCTCCGATGAGATCTACTCGATCTGACGGCTGGCCTCTTGCAGACGCGCCACCACGCCCTGATAGAACTTGATCTGCTCGGCAATAAAGTTCTTGAGCGTATGCTTCAGATGCGTATCCCGCTCGCTCTTGAAGTGGCTCAGCTCGGCCAGCACCGTGTAGGAGACGATGTCGGTGCGTCGATTCACGTCCTGCATCTGGGCATTGTTCATCTTGCCCTCGGCGGTGGATCGTTCGCAGTCCTTGCGCTTCTGAATGGCGCCCTTGTGGGTGGAGAAGATGTCCGGAAAGCAGTTGAGAACGCCCCTGCAACAAGGAAGGAATTAACTAATTAGTAAAAGGATTACCCTTTAATCTCTCAATCTCACCTGTAGATATGCAATCGATCGGAGAGCGGGATCCAATCGAACTTTGGCTGATCCCCAAAGGCCTGGCCAACGCCTATGAAGATGCCACCGATGCGGCCGACGCTTTCTGAGAGCGGCACAGCGTTCCTGGTGGGTGCTCGCCTCTCGTCAATGGCCAGGGCCTTGGCCAGATCGGAGAGTCCGTCGCCGATGCGCTGGAATTCCTTTTTACTCTGCGTCATCGAGCGCTTGGCCATGTCGTTGGCAATGTTGTTCAGATTGCGTACGGCCACGTCCATGCTGTGTATGAATTGCACACCGCTCTCCAGCTGGGCATCCACCTTCGAGTGCAGCAGATTCTTGTCCGGCGGCGAAATGGCCAGACAGTAGTTGACGCCCATATAGGGATCACGCTCCGCCTTGCGCTTGCCCGACTTCCAGATCTTCTCATCGCGGCAAGTGAGGAAATGATACCAGACCTCGCACTTGGAGATAACCGGATGGCGGCACACCCAGTCCACGAACTCCTGCAGCTGGACGCGTCGATGCTCCACAAACTGCTCCTCGTAGCGGCCAGATATCTGCTTGTCCGGCAGCGGTGGCACCGGAATCAAACAGAACTTGTCCACCAGTCGCTCGTGCAGCCAGTCGAAGTGCTTGTAGCGACGCGACACCTAAAAACGAAAAACGAAAGCGAAAACCCAGATTAGATATGACCAATTAATAATGAAATGTGACACGGAATGTGGGACGCGACAACGGTTGCTGAATCATCATCCCCAGCGGTGGTGGTGGCAGAAACAGAAGCAATCATCGCCTATTGGTGGTCGGAGAGAATTGCCCCAACAAAGAATACTTTAAAGTATATGACACAGATTTTGAAATACCCTAGGTGTGAGCTTCAATTCTCTTTTTCTTGCGTGCGTTCTGGACTTCCTAACCTCTTCTCTTTCTCTATGCAACTCTTCAAGTTATGTAAAGCCACTGCATCTTCGTTAATTGCTCTTCGAGTTAAGGAAAGGTCACCCTTTGGGGTCTCGGACAGCAATTAAGTGTGAAAACAAAGGATTGGCTGGCGTACCAGTTACCCAACCCAAAGTCACCCTTGGGCAGAGGGTAGAGCTGCTGAAAAGGAGCACCGACTGACTGACACACACAGAGATTCACTTATACACTCATGAGACTGAGGCAGAGGCAGAGCTAGACGGGCGGGGGGAGCTTTATCGCATTGTGGCGTTAATCACGGCGAGGCGAGATAGCTAACTTACGGATATGTTGTTGAAGCTCGGCGTCAGCTGGTAGGCAATAAACGTCTTCATTCCCTTGAATTTTGACTCCTTCTTGGGGCTGGCCACCACCACGGAGTAGGGCGAGTGGTTCTGCGTCCACTGATAGATCGAGTCCTCCACCTGAGTAATGTAGGCAAGCTCGCATTCGGGTATCTTCTCCTTGGTGCTGGACAGCCCGAGAATATACGAGTCGGAGCTCTTGGCGAACATGCCCTTCTTGACGGTGCCCGAGGCGCCAGCTCCAGCGGCGGAGGCCAGCGATTGGTTGTCATCGTTGTTATTGGGCGCAATAGGTAGATGCTTGTTGTCGTAGTCGCTGGTTGAATGGGACAGGCCACTGGCTCGTGCCGCTCCACCCGCGCTCTTCTGTCCCCCTGGACCGATTTCCGAGTACGTTTCGTTGTCGTCACTCCAGTCGTCCTCATCGTCCCAGTTGCTGCCGTCATCGTCCGCTGTCTGATCGTAGCGGGGCAGTGGCGGCGAGGCAAACGGATCTGGCACCTGGGGCACCGCAGCGGCTCCAGTGGCGTTCAGCTTCTGCGCCTCTGCCGCAGACATCACCTCCACGTAGGCGGCGGGGAAGAGCCCGATCTGGCCACGGGCGTTTTTGCCCTCCCACCAGCCCTCACCCACATCGCTGCGCGTTACCGAGAGCACATCGCCCGCAGCGATCGAGAGCTCCGAGGATCCCGGCTCGCCGCTGAAGTCGTACATGGCGCGCACGTACGAGGTCATCTTCCACTTGGTCTTTTCTTTACGCGAATTCCACGAGTTCCGTATGCACAGGGCCCATAAACAGAGGAAAAATAATGTTGCTTATTCTTTGGATCTGAATCACCAACCACCAGTGTGACCAGGTCGGTTTCCACTAGAGAGAAATCCCACTAAAAATACCGATTTTCGACTAAACGATAAACTTAGGGAATTAAAAAAAATAATCTTATTTGAACTCGAAAACTGATGATGTTAAATTCTCTTTATTTACTTCAATTTCAACGATTTGTAATTTAATTCTGAAAAAGTTATTTTATTAATTTCGAAAATAAATGTTTTTCTCAGTAATTTAGCAATTCCCGATGTATAATTCTAACGGAAAAAGTCCTGAAAAAAAGCACACAAGAGGAGGGGAAATCCATAGTAAAATAGAAATAGAAATAGAAAAGTACAAACCGTTGTCTATATTCATCACATCAATATATTTTCCTCTTAAATTCCTTTTAATGTTTAAAAGCAATTTAGAGTATTAACATATAGAGAAGTACATTTTGTATTAATGTTGATCATTTTGATTTTGATTTTTGATGTTCATTTTCGACTAATCTAAAATAATCTGCCACCAGTTCTAGATCATCTGTTGTAGGTCCCCAACAACCTGTAATCCAATAGCCTTGAGCAGGCACACCTTCTACCTTAACTTGGTTGGGCTTTTCCTCCTTATATTTCCTCATCAGCACTTGATTGTTGATCGGGTGTCAACTTGAGGCGATTGGAGTACTTCTCAAGGAAATTCATTAGAGCCGGGACATTCCTGCGCTTAGTGATCTCATGAGCCCCAGGAGCTCCGAAGATATTCATCAGGCGTGTCCTTTCAGAATTGTATTCTTCGTTGCCTTGCGCACTGGCAGTCCACACAAGCCATCCGATAATAATCGCTAGGCAGCTAAGAAACATTTTTAAAGGATTCAAAGATACATCATCAAATTAATTATAGTTAGCTTACCTCAAGTAAATTGTTGGTTTCATCTTTTGGTTAAAGTTCTTGATTGGATATAATGTCGAAACTAGAAGCTCATCCACCTAATGCTTCCAATTTATAGGGGCTCTGGTCCGTTTCGATTCACATTTTAAACAGGGGCCAAAGGTAATTCCAGGCTTATCAGTATTTTTTTTAAATATATTTTAAACGAAAATGTATGCATCTCCGACCCCATAAAGTATGTATATATGTATATTCTTGATCAGCATCACCAGGCGAGACGATTTAGCGATGTCCGTATTTCCGATCGTGTGAAACAACAGATCTCAGAGACTATAAGAGCTGAAGCAAAAAAATTTTGAGACAACATTATTATTAGGTCGCACGCAGATCAAATCGGTTTTTAAAATTTGGCTAAGATATAGTTTCTGCTCTGCAGTACGAGTTGTCATCAATAGGCCGTTGTCATCAACGTTTCATTAACGCCCCGACTTCGGCTTCGACCCAACCGACGCTCTCATTCAATCGTGTCAAAACCGACTCTCTCGCTCTCAATTCTTTCTCGCTCAATTTCTCTCTTCAAAAATTATGTTGATGACAAATCGATGAAATGTTGATGAATTATCGGTGAAATGTTGATGAAAAGTCGATAAAATTATTGCTGAATCATCGATAAAATGTTGATGAAAAGATGGTGAAAAGTTTATTAATCCTTGATGAATTTGTCACTGATGACTGCCTAGGACTAGCCAATGTTAATTTCATCAGTAGTTTGTATGGAATTTTATCGATGATTCATCAGCAACAACGAAGTTTTTTTGATGAATCGTTGATGACAGGTACTGCAGGGTAGACAGGTACCTTACCCGCCAACGCGCAAGTAAATTTTAAAAATATTTTTTAGAAAACTGGAAAATTTACTAAATTTAAGAAGTGCAAAATGCTTAAGAAATGGGGCCGTTGAACAACTCAGCATTAAGTGGAAACGTCGTTTAAAACTAAAAGCAATATATAACCTTTTTAAAAACTACGTATATTTTTTTAACGTATGATTTTCCATATGTTTTTTCCTTACTTTTCCTATGAATAACTTTATATTTCCTTGAAAAACAACTTATTCCCTTCTTAATAAATCTCAATTTAAAAGTTGCTATATCTAGCAACAAAATTGCTAAAGTGGGAGCATTGCTTCTGCAACATGACCGTTTTGGTATCTTTTGATGCTCATATTGAGCAGAAATCCTTGCCTTTCGGTATATATTAGTAATTTTTTGGTATATAAGGGTAAATTTTTTTAGAGCCGGACGGTATAATATATGTCTAATTCCGCGGTCACACTGAGCTCTACGTGTTATTCATTTCTTAATTGCGCGTTGCTTTAATTTGTGGTGAGCAAAACAGGAGCTAGGCGACGTCGGCAGTTGTGCAATAATTGATAAATAACCCGTCTCTGTGAATTTCTCTTCACTTGGCGAAACGCTTTTAGCAGGCTGCCGCGGCCGTAACGGAAATCTCGCTGATACTTCTCGTACCCGTGCCCGTGCCCTTCTCCAAAATGAATCGGCAGGCAAAATTGCTGGTCTTCTGCCTGTTTGTGGGCCTCTTTTCCGTGAACTTGTGCGACGATGGTGAGTACACATAAAACCAAATCAAAAGCGAAGTCGAGCCGTCAAAATGTGAAACAAGAAAAACAACAAGAACTCACTCAATTATGTACACACGCACACAACTGCAGGCTGGCAAAGACTTGCATGTGTGTGTGAGTGTGGGGGTTTACTTTTTTTATTTGTTTAATGTCAAAGAAGAATCCGATACTGAATATCATCAATTCCTGAGCCATTTTCTCTTTTTCTCCGGTTGGGGGTAAGGTTCACATTAGTGCAATCTGAAAATACCACAAGTTCCGGCTGGAATATGTCGGAATTTACTTTAATTTTCCATTAAATTTGTCGATGTTTTTGTACCTGCTATCTGGTTACAAGCGGCACAAAATTTCTCCCAATCCCCCATCTTTGTTACGTGCATTTTTCCAATTTAAATGTGCCGTGGACGCAGTGTAATTACCCATTGGAATAATGACTCATGCTCCAAGCTCCACGTACATACATACATACACACTCATTATTTCTTTCTCCCCCCTGATAAAGTTGTTTATAAATAAATGAAATAAACGTTAATCGGTCATGATTTTGCATTCCCCTTAGGCTCCATATTTCCTGCAAGGAATTGATACGCTTTGTATATTTCTTAAAAATAAATATGAGTCGTATGGAATGAATTTTTGTAGAGGAAGTAAATTATTTGTAGCAATAAGCTAAAAAAGTTAAAGAAGTTATCTTATAAATACCAAAGGGTCATGGAAAACCTTAAGGGAACCTGAATTTTTTACGATAAATCGATTCAGTTGAATTTTTGTTTAGTAACAAATTGTAAACACTTCCCGGGGATGTGATTAAATGAATGTGGATTTAAAAAAACCGGCTCCTTAGTAACGATAACTCTCTATTATGGTTATTTTGTATTTCAGTAACCACTACAACGGTCGTACCGAAACCGACTGCCTCAGATGCAACTACTGTTCCGGTTCCGACTTCGGACAACACCACCACTCCGGCCACCACCACTACAACAGCCCCAACAACAACAACCACAGCAACGACTACAACGAAGGCGCCGGACACGACTCTTCCACCGGACACAACAACAACAACAACGGAGAAGACGACCACCGTGCCCACCACCACTCCCAAGACTACCGCTAGTACTACAACAACAACAAGCACCACAACCCCAGCCAGTACCACCAGCTCGACCACACCGGCTCCCAACTCGACGACCACAACCCAGTCGCCGCATACATCGACCACACCGGCTCCGGAGCCACCGCCGTGCCGCCGTTTCGATGGTTCCTCGTTCATTGGTGGAATCGTGCTAACTCTGGGCCTGCTGGCCATCGGACTGGTGGCCTACAAGTTCTACAAGGCCCGCAACGAGCGCAACTACCACACCCTTTGAGCCGCCACAGCCTTTACGTCGGCCTTCAATGCGGCAGCCGGAGCGGCGGCGGCCAGCAGCAGCGCCGCAGCCACAGATGCGGAGCGTGTTCGGTTCGTCCAGCCATCCATACCGCTGCGATCGCCGCCGGCGCAACCGCCTCCGCCGCCACCCAATACAGGTGGTGGCAGCGGAGGCGGAGCGGCGGCAGCTCCGCAGAATTGCTCGCCGTCGGCCAGGGATCGGCTGCTGCACACGTAATTTAATAGCGGGGATTACTACTACTACACATTACTACAATATTACTGCTATCCAAAGAGCCCCGCACCCAAATCAATCCAACAATCCAACACCCAACAACAACAGTCAAGTCAAGTCCAAGTTTTTAAATTCCACGATAACCCCCAGAGCGGATTCAATGCGAGACAGACAGGAGGAGGAGGAGCTGGCTCTTGATTCTTGATAACTTCCTTATCGGCCGGCACACTCTATGTATGTGAGGTACATTTTTCTTTTTGCAAAAAAAAAATCACCAGTTTATCAGTAACTTGAGCGGATGTTCAGCGCCTTACGGAGCGAGGAGGAGTCCGAGATCCAAGGGCGACCGTACAGTGAACAGATAAATATGAGTAAATGAAACGAATGCATATGAAAAAGAAGGAAAAAGGAGGAGGAGGAGCAGAGACTTGAGGAGAGGAGAATGAACAAATAACAGCAAATATGTGAGACTGCTTGAGATAGCGAGAACAGTGGACAGAACACAGAAATCCAAAAAAGAAAGCGGCTGGCTGGCGACGGCCTTGTTTCTGGGATTCGATTCATACATATAGAAAGGAATATATAAATTTTGATTATATTTACACGGATTTTGAATAACTCGAAGAAAAATCAATTCATTATATAGGAACTAAGAATATTTACTACCTTAACGAGCTATACAAAAAGAAAAGAAAAAAAAAGAAAATACGGGAAACGCGTTTCTAATTCCTCCCTTAATATGCATTTTATTTTTGTTCCCCCCCCTTTTCGCCTCGTAAAATAACGTTCTTTTTCGCCCACTTATCGATTCTCCTGCCCCCTGAGGTGGCACTGCAAAAAATCAATAAAGCGACCCGCTGCGATGCACAGCAACAGGATACATGGCGGGATTACATGCGTTTATATGCAATATATAAATACATAAGGTCCGGAGGAGGAAGGATTGTCAGTGAAGAACGCAGAGTAGAAGAACAGAGAAACCCCAATGTTAATGCATATACGCAATGTTGAATATTTTGTACTAGGATTGAATCTATACATATGAATTACCATTACCTTTACCTTTACCCGCTGCTTACTGTTGGATAAATAATACAAATAATACACTTTTGAAGCTATACAAAAACCCCGTCAATGAACTCTGTGCACATGAAAAATCTCATAAGTATATAAGCTAAAGTAACCCAATCAATGAATGTATATCCAGTAAATCACTCAGCCGGCTTACTAAAATATATATATATATAAATATATCTATGTCTGTATATCGTGTACGATAATAAATATTTTAAACATTTAAATCCGGGTCTTTAGTGGCCTTTAACATGCAATGACTGCATTCGTTGTGAAAACCTTATCAAACATGAGCGGGCATCGAATTTCAAGGTCGCAGCTCGATAAGAAAAGCTACCCTTCACCCTTTAAGTCACGAACCTGACGGAGTATGTGGGGGAAACAGCGAAAATCGTGAGCCGTTCGCATCTACAGTGTAGATTCTACATGCATGTGTTTTGTTTTTGTAACCCTTAGCGAGCTGCATTTTCTACGATTATGTACAGGCTTTACTTTTGCAGTGCTGAACGCCTATGATTTCGTAGATTTACTCGTGACAATTAGCTCTCGGAGCTCTAAAACAATTTTTACATGATTGTCGTCAACCTGGAAAAGGTTTTTCTTTATTAAAATTAGGGTACATTTTAACAACTACATTATACATTTATGCGCTCAGTTTCTTCAACTTTTTCGGTGTCTTAAGTTTAAGGGATTCCCCATTGCTACTAGGTGCCTTTCTCTTTAGATTTTCTTTCGGTTTCTGCTGGGCGGCGTTCGGCTTCACTGGTTTCTTCGCTTTGGGGACTTCCCCTTTTTCTACTTTAGACTTCTCCTGCTGCTGCTTGGGTTTCGTTGGAATCTTCTTATCTCCTGGATTCTTCTTCTTTTCGGGAGACGCCTTGCCATTCTGGGCCTGGGGCTTGGTCTTTCGCTTCTTTGTTTGGGTGTTAAAGCGCAGTATCAGTTCCGTGCCGGCCAGACTCAGCTTTTGTTTGATGGCCTTGCGTGCATCGTGGGTCGTTGGCAGGGTTACGGTTGCCGCACTGGCGTCACGGAACTTGCCCTTGCCCGGCTTAATCTGAATGTCGACCGCCTCGGCGAACAGCTGGCGGACCTGAGCCACCGAACTGGTCTTGGGCAGATTGGTGATGACCACGGAGGAGGTGAAGTTGCCTTTGCGGCGCTGCGCCTTCTTGCTGGCGCGCTTCATCAGAAGCTTGGTGCGTTTGTTCTCCACGGAGGTCTGCTTGCGGGTGACCAGCTCGTTGATGAACTCCTCGGAGTCGGTCTTGGGCAGGGAGATGTAGAAGCCCTTGTATTCGGCATCGTTCTTAATGGAGGCCTTGAGGTCCTCAAAAGCCTTATCGCGATTTTCCTGCGACTTGAACTCTACCAGACAGAAGCGAGCGTGCTTCTGGCGAGGCTTCAACGCCTTCACCACCAGTGGATGCAGCGCCTTCACCTTGGCATTAAACTCGTCCACATCCAGGGGCAGCTTCTTGGGGAAGCGGACATAGAGACGGGTGCCCCTCAGCTGCTCGTACTTGGTGTGAATCTGTTCGTCGATAAGCTCCGCCCGGCTTTTTGGTGCAGGCTTTGCCGCCTCCTCCGCATCGTCATCATCTTCATCGGATTCGGTTGAACTGGCGGCCAGGTCCAGTTCGCTATCTTCCTCCACTCCGGATGCCTCAGAATCCTCCTCGTCGCCGGATGCCTCAGACTCCTCTGCCGACAGCTCTTCGTTCTCGGATGCCTCGGAGTCTTCCGCCAGGAGTTCCTCCTCCTCGGATGCACTTTCCACCTGCTTTTTCTTCATGTTTTTTTCTAGGAAATGTGCTTAAGTTTTCAAATCGTGAAATTCGTTTGCACGTGTAGAATTGGTATGACCCTAGCTGTCTACAACGAAAATACCACAAATGTCAAGTAATTGCAGCTGGCAATGCTGTTAAGTTGGTAGCCCTCTTTATTTATTTACATTTTGGTCTGCAGCATGGCCAGCACGGGGACTGAGTGTTTTTGGAACGAATTTGAATTAAAAAAACCACCGTTGGTGACACTGCAAGTGGAGAACACAGGATTCGGTAGGTTGGCAACTACACGAAACCATACATTTCACTTACCCCTCCTTCATTCCACAGCCAAACACGTTTTTCTGGCCATCAACAGGTTTCTCCTGCAGACGTTCGACGATCAAGATGCGAAGGAATTTGACCAGACGGCGGCGTTGATTGGACGACTGATGGCCCGCCGTAAGAACTCGTTCCGGAATATGCCCGGTTTCCGGGCTGTTTGCAAATTGAACGCGGCACTTTGCCGGCTGCTACGCTTGGATTTGGCCAGGGATCTGAAACAGTTCCGTGGCACTCTGCCGGATGTGTGTGACGGGGACTCGGCGGGGGTCTTGCCCACGCGCAGCAGCTTCGAGTTCATCCTGGTGCGGGTGCTTGGCTTCTATCATCTCCATGAACGGATCAGGGAATGCTGCATAAGTGCTGCCACTTACTTCACCCAACTTCTGCGGAATAACTACTTCATGGACTTCGCCACCTTGCTGGTGGCAGCCATAGCCAAGATTAACAGCTTGAGCTGCCTCCAGGCAAGCAGCAGTGTCGATCTCTACAACCAATTGAGGCCACAAGTTGGTAAATTTCCGCAGGTGGAAAAGCATAAATTCCTGAGAGAAAACCAGGCCTTACCAACAGAATTGGCCTCTCCAAAGAGCACAAAGGAAGCTCCAGCACTCGCCGGGGCTCCCCTTTTGCTGAAACCCAAAGAAGTCGTGACCAGAGCGGAAAGAGCCAAGTCCGATGTGGGTACTGTGATTGCCCGAAGGGAAACCACTAATCCCTTCAAGGCAGTAAAGCCTAAATTCAATGCAGACGATGTCCTGGCCACCGTTGATGATGCCCAGCGTTTTATAGCCCGCGAAACCAAGGCCAGGAACCAGAATCCTGCGCCAGAGAACTGTCTGACCTCGAGGATTGCCAAGCATGAATGGCTGGCGGCGCAGACCCTCTTCCAGCGCAAGTTGGCCAAGGATCCCGCAAAAGCTTTAAATATATTTCGCAAGTTTATAGTAAGCAAAATAAAGTAGAGGCTACAGAGTAAAGCTCATGCATAGGTTCCACTTTATAGACAGGTCACCATGCCGTCCACCAGCTGTAAACGCTTCAGACCCACAACGCGACGCTGCGGATGCGGATGGGTCGTCTACGGGGAGGATGAAAGTCAAGCTAAAATCGAGTGCAAACTGAAACGGCGACACCTTACCTTGACGAACTTCTTAAAGTTCTTGCGACCGCTGTACTGGCTCGCTGATCCATCCAGAGAGGCAGCGTCCACTTCGTCGGTGCTGCGAGTGGTGATGTTCAGGCTGCACATGCGCACTTGAATGCCATCGTTCATGGCGGCCAGCCACTTTGAGTGCTTCCTCTCCTCCTCCTCATCCTGCGCGTCCGGATCTTCTTTGATGGATGTTTCCAGCTTGGCTGCCGCACTCACATTCGCCTCCGACTTGATGCACGACAGCCAGCCACTCACGTCCACCTTTCGGGGAAGTTCCTGGCGCTGTATCACTATGTACTTGGATTTTGCCTTCTGACCTTCCCTCTCGGGGCAAAAGGGTTCGGTCAGCACAAAGTCCTGGTTCACAGCATCACCGGGCTGCCTTTCCGAGTTGTTGAAGTTAAACAAGCCCTCGCTGGGGTCCTCGTCGGCCTGGTCTGCCTGTTTCTGCTTTTTCTTCTTGCTGCTCGCAAAGTTAAAGATATTTTCGCAGTCATCGCTATCACTTTCTCTTAGCTGCTCCAGCCGGAGTCGCTTGCGGGGCTGTGTCTGGGACTGTGACTGGGACGGCAACTGCGATTCGGCGGAGGACTCCTGCGGCTGAGACTTTTCCAGAAAATTAATTACACTAATTCTGCCGGGGGGAGTGTGGTTGGCTTTAGGTGCCGACTTCTTTTCCACTGACTTTTGAGGTTGTTTCCGGAATTGAAATAGTGCTGCGTCGCCCTCGTCTTCATCATGATCTAGAGCAAGGGACTTGGATGGTGCCACTGGCTTCTCCGGCTGCTTATTTGTAATGTTCCTGGCCTCCGTATTGGCTTTAAGGCGTGGCGATGTCCTGGCCACGGCTGGCGCCTTTATGACTTCCGCCACAGGAGCTGGAGTCTCTGGCTTCTTCCTGGTCAGCCGACCGCCTTCTGTGACTTCCGCCGCTGGCGCTGGCGGTTCCTTTGTGTTCTCGGCATCGTTCTCCTCGTCCGAGGAATCGACGCAATAGACAGGTTTGCTCCTCTGGTTTATTTGCCTATTTTGGGGCTGTGAAGCTGGTGGTTTCATAGCCTCATCCTCATCAGAGGAAATATCTATTGGTATGGCTTTCTTTTTGGCAGTTCCCTTGCGTTTCTCCTGGAGCACCGGCTTGGCTCGCTTCGATGTGGTTTCCGCCTGCTCCTCATCCGAGGAGTCGCGTATTACGTTACGATGATTGCGCTTCAGGGCCGCACTCCTGGAGGTCTCAGGCGCCTGCTGTGAGACGACAGATTCGGGCACAATCACCTCCGAAACGATCCCCGCACTGGATCGACCCACACTCCGTTCGGTGTTGGGCGCCAGGATCGAGGAGTTGAAATCCATCGATGAGGTCATGGACTCCGTGGTGGGCATGGAATCGTTGATCAACTTGCGCGCTGGATTGCAAAACTCCCTGATGGAGCAATGCAACAGGGCCATGCCAATCTCGTACTCCTGGATAATACGCAGACCGGCCTGCTCCAGGAGATCTATGAGAAACTGACATTCGTTACTCGGTTACATGGATTGCCTCATTCGCTTACCTTGAATGCTATTGATCGTTTCGGTGGCCTGGGACTGCGTTGAGGGCACATACTGTATAACGATCACATCCTTCTTGGTCAGAAAGGTCTTGCGCACCCCGGAATTGAGGTCTTTGCAGGCAGCGCCAGCTTTCTGGACAACTGCACCGTAAATCTCAAAGTGCTTGCGATTCATGAAGACGAACGTCTTGCCGGCGAACAGTGCGGTGCGTTCTGGGCGCCATGTGACATCCATGTTTGTGGGCTGGTAGTCCTCGGGCTGTGGCCAGCCCTCCTTCACATGGATGCTCTGCGCCGCCTGCAGCAATTTTCGCCAGAAGGCGAAGGTAACAATGGGCTTGTTCTCTAGCAAAGCGTGCAAGAGTTTCACCGTAACCGAGGCTTCGTTCATGGTGAGATGCGAGCATTCCTCTGTCCAGTTTTGGCTAACAACTCCGCCCAAGGGTTTTAGCAGCTCTTCCAGCTCCTGGACCTGGGCCCGCGCCAAAGCCGAGGGAGTGGTCACCAGCTTCAGCTGTGTCACCTGCCACACGCTCGTGTTTCCACCAAAACGCACACGAACTCCCGGAGTCAGTGGCGCCAGTGTCTTTGCAGGGATTTTCTTGGCTTCCTTGGGATTCCGTGGATAAATGAAGGTGCCGTATCTGGAGGCCAGGTCCTCCACCTGCAGGGTAGCATCATCCTCCTTCCCCGACAAGTGCAACTTGACATGGGTGCGACTCACACTGAGGTCCTCCTGAATGATCAAGTCCGTGGCCTGACGACCGACGGTGTACATATCCTTACATGGCAACAAAACGAACTTTTCTTCATCTGTGGGGTAAGTAGAGAGTCTATTAAGGTATTGGCTGGCCTTAAACTCAGTATATTTCACTTGCCTTTGGTTAAAACAAACATAATACAAAAATCACGAAATTGCGACGGAAAACAAAAAAAGAATATTATTTCTGTGTGGCCGTATTGGGGCGCGAAAATATACCTGCCAGAGGTTTTTTTTTTCAAGTTGGCAGCACTGAAGCAGAAGAAGAAGATCAGTTTTATAGCCGGTTTGTTGTTGTCGTTTTCCTGATTAAAAAATTAAAGAAAAGCTAATTTTTTACAAATAAATGTAAGTGAAGCCACCTGCAACCATGGCTCACCTGACCGGCACCCGCGTCAGCACCTTCAATGAGTGCTTCCTGAACGAAAATGAACACGACTCGAATGCCGTGCTCATGGAGCTGGACAAGGGTCTGCGCAGCGCCAAGCAGGGAATCCAATGCGAGGCTATTGTCCGCTTCCCGCGTCTCTTCGAGAAGTACCCGTTTCCCATCCTGATCAACTCGTCGTTCATCAAGCTGGCCGAGTTCTTTGTCAGCGGATCGAATCTCCTACGGTTCTGGGTGCTGCGCGTCTGCCAGCAAAGCGAGAACCATTTGGACAAGATCCTGAACATTGACAACTTTGTGCGTCGAATCTTCATGGTGATGCACTCCAACGATCCGGTGGCTCGGGCCCTGCTCCTGCGCACTCTCGGCGCCGTTTCCCGCGTCATTCCCGAGAAGCAGCAGGTGCACCATGCCATCCGAAGGGCTCTGGATAGCCACGATACCGTCGAGGTGGAGGCGGCCATCTATGCCAGCAGCTGCTTCGCCGCGCAGTCCAGTTCGTTTGCCATCAGCATGTGCGCCAAGATCTCGGACATGATCGAGTCGCTGCAGGTGCCGGTGCCGATGAAGCTGCTCCTAATTCCCGTGCTGCGGCACATGCATCACGACGCCACCACAGCGACGCTGGTCAGTCGGCTGTGCATGGATCTGCTGCCCAAGTACCCGGCCCAGAGCTTCGTGGTGGCCATTATAGACACACTCACTCAGTTGTCCTCCCGCACCCTGGTGGGTGTGCCCGGCCAGCTGGAGGTTCTGCTGGACTTTATGCAAGATCTTCGCACCCCCGTGCGCATCCAGGTGCTGCGCTCCTTCAACGAGCTGGCGGGTAGACAGAGCGTGGATGCGTGGCCCAAGCCAGCCATTGAAGCTCTCATCGGCAGATTCGAGTTGTGCACCAATTCCCAGGAGCAGTTTCTCTTCCTCTCGATCCTGCTCAAGCTCAGCGAGTGCCCGCTCACCTGCCAGCAGCTCCTAAGGGAGCACCGTGGGGCATTGCTGCAACTCTGCATCCAGTGCATCAGCAAGCTGGACGACTATACCACAGCGACCCAGGCCATGGCCGTGCTATCGGTCCTCGGTGCCTTTGGCCTGAAGAAGAGGCAGAAGAGCGGGGTGCAGCAGGTGGAGGATATTCTGCACATGGTCAACCTGCACATGGAGGGATTGCTTCTCTGCACGGCGAGGAGGGCGGAGTGCACCAGAGATCTCCGACGAGTGCTGACCTACGGCATTCGGATCACGCAAGCGAATGCAGAGTTTGGGACCTCCTTCATCGAAATTGTGACCAACACACTGGGCGACAAGGTGGCCTATCCGCCGGCCAACGCGGAACTTATGTGTGAGGCTTTGGTGGGACTCTGTGAGCACTTCCAGCTGCGGAAGTATGCCTTCTCCACGGCCGAGGGCTTGGTTGACACTGAAGACGACAACAATGCCATGGATACGGATGAACCGCCTCTCTCAAAGGTGAACCCCATGCTATCCCGATTGCCGCTTATCCTGCACAAGTTAAACGCCATCGTAGAGAACCAGGAGAACTGCGATCAGCAGTTGAAGACTGTGGAGATCCTCAGTGCCCTGGTGCTGCAGACAACTATGGGCTGCTTTCTGCCACAGAAGGTGACGCAGATCTTTGAGAAGTGCGTGGCCAGATTGAACTGCTGGACGCTGTACAGGATTGCACGCACGGCCAGTCGTTATGGCCATCACTACGTGGCCGCGCACATATACTCGAAGATCTCCCAAATGGTGATCATCGATCACATGCACTACTTCCTCGTGGCCCTGTCCCAGATCTCCCAGGCGGAGTGTATCCTCAACTATGGACTGGATTACATCGTCATGCGGGACAATTACACGCCGCAGGCACCGCCAGAGAGCTTGATGCCGCTGATGAAGCGCCTGGAGACGGCCAGCAATCTGTACCAGCAGGCTCTGGCCAGCCTGCGAGCTTGCTCCTCGCCCCAGCACCCATGCACCTTCCAGCTGGAGTATCTGAAGATACGGGCGCAGTTCCTGCAAACCCTGCTGCTGGCGGTGACCGTTAAGAATGCCCAGGTGATTGTGCCACCGCCGGCGATCGCCGGCAGTCTGGCTCAGAATTCGCGGGACTACCTGCAGAAGTTCGGACATGTTACCAATCAGCTGCGCAAGCTGGTCAAGACGCTAAAGACCTGCGAGGAGTCGTATGCCAGGCTCTACAAGTCCTCCTTCGATGCCGATCATGTGACCCTGGAATTTCTGCAGGTGGCCGAGTTCCAGTGTGCTCTCTTCGCGCACATCATCGAGTCGATCTGCTATGCCACTCCGCCGGAACCGCCCGTCTTCCTGACCACCGGGGATCACCCGGAGACACGGTACTTTGCCGCCAGCTGCCAGCGCATGGAGCAGATGCAGCAGAACCTGCCGCAGGAGCCGGCGAACGCCAAGACCATCAGCAATCGGCATTTGGACGTTATTATAGCCCAAATCGAGATCATCACCAAGACGCCGCTCTGCCTGCCGCGCTACTTCTTCCAGATCCTGCAGTCCACGCAGATAAAGTTGTCGGTGAGTCCACAGCCCCGAAGCGCCACCGAGCCGGTGAACGTCCAGTCGGGCAGTAATCTCGTCATCAAGGTGGAGGGCGTACTGCAGCATTTCAGCAAGCAGCAGAAGCACTTCCGGCGCGTCGACTCCGTCCAGCTGAGCCTCACGTCACAGCTGATTACCCCGCCGCCGAGATCCACGCAGGAGCAACTGACCAAGCCGGGAGCCAACGATACCGTGACCCTCAATCAGATTGTGAAGCCCCAACGCGATTTCCTCTCCGGCAGCTTCCTGCTGCCCATCTCCAGTGGCGGTCACTTTCAGGTGACTCTGGAGACGTTCGTTGTGGACGAGAACGGTATTACCTGGTGCACGGGTCCAAAGTCCTCGATGGTGGTCCGGGTGCTCGAAGATCCCAGCAAGCCATCGGCACCAGCGCCCAGCACTTCCCAAGCAGTGGGACAGACGAGGAGGTTCTGAAAAGGGATTAAGCTTATGTTCTAAGATGGAATTTTGTTCCAAAAATATTCTGATTAAATTTAAACATTTAATTTATGTTTAATAATGATTTTAAATGTAAACGGACGGTTTGGTTTTTCGATTTGGAATCTTTTCAAAAAGCTCTAAAAGAGAGTAAAATTGCATATAAAATATAAATTTTTACTGAAAATAACTTCTTAATTGTTTGATACGTTTTTTTTTTATTGAAAATTATAGATAATAAAATAATTTAATTATAAAAGTTTAAAGAGAAACAAAATTGTTTTAGTTATGAAAATCCGCACACAAAAAGATAAAAACGCCAGCTGTCGAAATAATGATAATTCCTCTTATCCATATCAGTGAAATGCTAAGATTAGATACAATATAATTAATTAAAGCTAATTAAAAAAGGCTTTTCCCCATTTTGAATTTATTTTTGTAAAGTTAAGCTTATTTTAGTGATTGCTGCTTCCGGGGGCATTTTGGCTCTGCGCAGCCACGGTCACACTGTGCTGATTTGTTTTCATTAATTCTTTTTGGCGAACAAAAAATTGGAAAATGAGGCATCATTTCGGGCAATGCAACTTGTAAGCAGCGGGCAGCACAGCATCGGCATGCCACACCAGCGGAGCAGCACCACCTGGCCAGCGTTGTAACGGACTACCCGGACGACGGACGCCTTTCCCAGCGGCCACTGAGCCCCGCCGAGATTCATTCGCACCCCCCCGAGCAAGTGGTTGCGATCCAATCCCGACCCGATCCCCGCCTGTGTCGCCCTGTCCGCCTTCGGGCGAAGAATGTAAAATTTAATTGAAGCCAATTGAGAGCGCACACCCGAAAACACGCACCGTAGCAATCCAAAGCCAAAAGCTTAACCAGAGGAGGGCTCTCCCTTTGAAACCAGATTCCGCGCTTAACCCTGTTCAGGCGGTGGCGGCGGCAATAAATGGACATAATTGCTCTAATTGGACAGAGCAGCAGTGGGATCGGCAGTGGCAGCAGCAGCAGCAGCAGCAGCAGCAGTGGAGGAGCACCAGCACCAGCACCGGCACCGGCTACGGCACCAGCACCCCCCCGGACAATAGGATGGCGCAATTCACACTGTGAGTATATGGTTATCAGTGGGCTGGCTTCGCACACGGATTCCCCCGGCTGTTCGCGGCGGCCGCTGTCGCTGACGGTGAGCTTCTGCTTTGTTTATCTATTGACGGCGCCGCCGCGTCGCCGCGTATTATGCAAGTGGAAACCGAAACCCAAAACCCAAACAAGACAAAACTAATACGTAGATCATGAAACATTACCATTTGCGGCGGCGGCTCCTCCTCCTTAATTATGTAGCTACAACAAACACAGTGCGCCGCCAGGCAGTGGCGACAGTACGCGCGTCGACTGCGATCACGTACCGCTGTGCTCCATTAACGATGTGCAGCTCCGGTTTCTGGTGCCCGACGACCTGACAGAGGTGAGTGGTGGCTGCTCTGCCATTAATTGCCATCTCCCTGTGATTCGGTATCCCTTTTCTCTCAGGTGCGCCAGCTGTGCCAAGAATGGTTTCCAATCGACTATCCACTCTCATGGTATGAGGATATTACCTCAAGCACGCGCTTCTTTGCGCTGGCGGCTGTATATAATCTGGCCATAATTGGTTTAATCGTTGCCGAAATCAAACCCTATCGAAATGTCAACAAGGAGGTAATAGCCAATATGAGTGATAGTGATGAATTGTACACCAGGCTGAGCGGTTTTCCCATGCAGGACAAGGGCATTCTGCCGGACTCGATGGGTCGCACCGCCGACGTTGGCTACATACTGTCGCTGGGCGTTCATCGCTCCCACCGCCGTAACGGGATTGGGTCGCTGCTGCTGGACGCCTTAATGAACCATTTGACGACGGCCGAACGGCATTCGGTGAAGGCGATCTTCCTACACACGCTGACCACGAATCAACCTGCCATTTTTTTCTACGAGAAGAGAAGGTATTGCGTGTCATTGGTCTATTAACCCGATATTAACCCCCGTTTGTGTTCCAGATTCACGCTACACTCGTTCCTGCCCTACTATTACAACATCAGGGGCAAGGGCAAGGATGGCTTCACCTATGTGAACTACATTAATGGCGGCCATCCACCCTGGACACTATTATATCCTTTTGCAAAATACCAAAGCTGGCTAGCTTGTTTCGCTTTCGTTTTTATGATTTCGCTATACTTTTGGTTGCCCTCTTAACTCTTTCTGTCTGTCTCTCCAACCGCACAGATCACATCAAGCACTATGCCTCCAAGATGCGGCACACGAGCAGCCTGTGCGCTTGGGTGGCGGGTCGCGTTCAGCAGGTGGTGCGTTGGTTCTACCACAAGCTCCTCACGCGCTTCAACTTTATCGAGTGAACGCGGGGACACGTTTGCCTTTGCATCCTTCCGAGTCACGGTGGCGTTATGTCATTCTGTTGAGCATAAACAAACAAAGAAAACACTCACCCCACACACGGACACACCTTCATTATAAATGTTAGGCAACAACACACACAACCGCAGAGAATCATTAAGTTTTTTATACGAGAAGAGAAAGAGATCTAGCAAAGAACAACACGAAGAAGGCATAAGTTGAAAGTTGTAACATATAGCTCGGATAAGTGTATTATTACGTTTTAAAGAAGATACCTCCTGCATCTGTTCGTTCACTGCTGTAAATAGTCTAATAATGTTTAGTTTTTTAGTTTTTTTGTTTGCATTCCCTTTTTCCTATTTTAAATGTTTATTTTTTACGTTTTACGTTCTAAGTTCCACGCACAAGACAGTCATTTATTTAGTTTAGCCAACAACAAAGATGCTCATGCTTTATAATGCTTAGTTTATGCAATCTGCACGTAAATACATAGCTTTTGAACTGAGAGAACGAATTAATTTCGATTTAAAGCCCCCAAAAACTATCACAAAAACAATTTTTAAACCAAACTCTGTTCGCTGTTTCTATAGTATTTTGTAAAAGTATTTTAATTCATATATTGTTTTCTTCGCAGCTAATTCTGATTACATTTAGGCACAATTTATCTAGCAAATTGTAATATTTTAAAAAAGAAATAAAAAAAACTTGTAAAGTTACAAAGTTGGTATGCTTTTATTTTATAACTGATGTTTTAGGGATGTTAAAAAAGTGTCTTAGCTAGGAATAGAATTCAAATTATTAGAATAACATCTTCTAGTTATACCCATTCTTTCAAAATTTTAAATTGGTTTCATTTACAAAAAACTTATGGTTAAAATATATATTTTTTTTAATTTTTCAACTCACATTTTCATGCTCAGACCAAAATTATTATTAGTAACACTAAGACTTTCATCAACTCCAAGAGAATCTATAAAATATTTACAGAGATGCATTTTCTAAACGAAAAACTAAAAATCTATGCTTAATATAACATGTTTAACCATGTTTATATATTAATATTAATGTTCTATTAATACCAACAGTAGAATGGAACTGAACCAATGTGAGTTTTGTTAACAAATACGAGGTTAAAATGAAATATAAAATAATTGAATTAAATCACCGCCCACTGGCCAGTGTTGAGCAACTAACAGTGCTGTAAAACACTAACTTTCGAACAATCTGGCAACCCTCGGCCAGCCTGTCATTCGCTGATTACTATTGTGAACTGTGTGCGATTTTTGGGGCAATTTTTAGTAGCATAAATTCGTCGCAACTGCCTGGAAAAATGTTCTCGAGAGCCGCTCTTCTAACAGGTAAAGCCCAAAAACCAAGCCAAACCAGCGAAAAACACTCAACCAGCTAGGTAAAGCCACGGGCAGGCGATTTCCGTCCCAAATTGACCGTGAAAAATGTTACGGCATTGCAAAGTTGTCGTCCGGACATCGTGGTTTATGTAATCACCCGTCGGTGTCAAAAAACCATAATAGTTTTTGCAAAAGCACAAGAATAAGCTTAATGAATGTTAGCCTAAGAGTGAGATACTAATCCAGATTTATTTCGCAGCCCAGCGCCCAGCTTTGACCGTGGCCGCCACCCGGTCGGCTGCGGCTGCCGCCTCCCAGTCGGGAGCTATTGAGCGCCGCCAGCGCCCTGAGCATCCCGGCAAGGTGCGTCTGGGCTTCCTGCCCGAGGAGTGGTTCCAGTTCTTCTACAACAAGACAGGTGTCACTGGACCCTACACCTTCGGTGTCGGTCTGATCACCTATCTCTGCTCCAAGGAGATCTATGTCATGGAGCACGAGTACTACAGCGGTCTGTCCCTCGGCATCATGGCCGTCATCGCCGTGAAGAAGCTCGGCCCAGTCATTGCCAAGTGGGCTGATGGCGAGATCGATGTGAGTGTTGAGCCAAGAAGGCGCCTCATTAAAAGTGGTTTCATATAACAAAAAAATCTCCAAATTCACAGAAAATCGAGTCCGAATGGAAGGAGGGCCGCGAGGCTGAGCTGAAGGTCCTCTCCGATGCCATCGAGGCCGAGAAGAAGGAGCAGTGGCGCGCCGATGGCGCCCTGCTGCTGATGGAGGCCAAGAAGGAGAACATTGCCTTGCAGCTGGAGGCCGCTTTCCGCGAGCGCGCCATGAATGTCTACTCGGAGGTGAAGCGTCGTCTGGACTACCAGGTGGAGTGCCGCCACGTCGAGCGTCGCCTCAACCAGAAGCACATGGTCAACTGGATCACCTCGAATGTGCTGGCCAGCATCTCGCCCCAGCAGGAGAAGGAGACCCTCAACAAGTGCATCGCCGATCTGAGCGCTTTGGCCCTGCGCGTCAAGTCCGCTTAAACCGACTCGAGTTTTAGTTGATAAATATTGTAAATTAAAACCCCATTCGAGACGCAGGAAACATGATTATAACGCCCGCAAGATGATAAATCGATCCAATATATCTTCAAAGTATCTGTGTCAGAAAACTTTCATTTTATGTTAAATTTGTTTGCGTTCCAATTTAAAAATGTTTCCATTTGAATTTAAGCGAGTTTATTGATGTTTTATGCAGCCTCTTATGGGTTATAGCATAACCTCTGGCTAGTGATGAGAAAGATTATATATTCGGGTATCTTTTAGGCGGTTAAAGACCACGAAGACTACAAGAGCAGCCCTGCGACGAATATGTCTGTGTAGTCCAAGAAATATTGATGCTTTAATGAAACTTTAAAAGAATTTATTGATAAAGTTTAATGCAAAAACATGAATCAGTCTTGAGCTGCACTCGCGTCTTCATCGAAGACATCTGCCTGCACCTGTTCCCCCTGGAAGTCCCCGAGTATATTCAGTCTGCGCACTGTCTGCAGATTCTGGATGCAATAATCCACAGTGGTCACGATGCACAGGGGTCGTTCTCCCTTGTAGTAGCCCGTATTCTCACGTAAATAGGTAACGTTCCGGGTGGCTAGCCAAAGTTGAAGCTTCACGAAGCACGGACATTGCCATGGATTGCCTTCGATGGCCACGCGTTTAAGGTTGGGGAAGCTCACGTTCACCTTGGCCAGAAAGGTCAGGCGGTTGTTATCCACCAGGACCTCTGTCACGCTGCTCAGGCTCTCCAGCACATCGAGACCGATCTCTTCCAGCAGATTGTGGCCCAGATGCAGCTTCTGCAGGTGACGCATCGGGGCAAACATTCGCACATCCAAAGACTTCAGTTCGTTGTGTCCCAGGGAGAGGTACTCCAGAAATGGCAGGGAGGAGAAGGCCAGCGGGTGCAGCCTCTTCAGATGATTTGCATTTAGATTGAGCTTACGCATGCGTGATAAGGTGTTGCTCCCAAAGGTCTGCTCCTCGAAGAACTCCAGGCTGTTGTAGGACAAATCCAAAGTATCCAGGTTAACCAGAGCCGCAAAGGTGTCCGGCTTGATCTCCAGTATGTCGTTGTACTGCAGATACAGCTTGCGCAGCGATCCTAGACCCACAAAATGACCCGGACTCAGGCTGGCTATGCTGTTCCTGGACACATCCAGTACCTGCAACCTGGCCAGCACCCGGAACTGGTTGTCGAACAGAAGGCGGATGCGATTCCCGGACAGATCCAGCTGCTGCAGATGCAGCACAAAGTTCTGAACAGCCCCAAACACATTGGGACGCAGTGCACCGATCGTGTTCCGTGAGAGGTTCAGTATACGCAGCTGGCTGAGCGGCTGAAAGGTTTCCTGGCCAATGGAGGTCAACTTGTTGCCACTTAGCTCCAGCTCTAGCAGACCATGGAGACCGCGAAAAGCATTGACGTCCAACTGGAAAATAATAAAGAAATTAAAATATTACAATAAATAGCAATAATAAATCAAAAATATCTTTCCTAATTGTTTTAACGTTAGTTTAAATGTTTCGTCTTTGAGAGGAATACGTTTACTTTTGGCTAAGATATATATATATATATATATGCAAATATTTTGATCAGCTTTAAAATTAGAAGCCATTTTCTCATTGTCATAAAATATTGTTTGATTTAAAAGTGTTGCTCCTTAAATAAACAAACAATACTGTCATTTTAGCAGCCGCAAAGATCACCATGGTCAATTAAACATCAGAAATGTATATCCAGCTAAAAGCAAGCATTAAGCATTATAGGGTTCGTTCCAGTCAACTGGCAAGATCAAAGCTAAAGCTAAGCTGATCTAAGCGACATAACCATTGATTCTGATTATTCCTACACAAAGAAAAATTAATAAAACTAATAAAAATTAATAGGAACACCACAGAAATCGCTGTAGACCTAAAATCTCTTGGAAATTGTGTCTAAAAGCATGCTACGAAATATTAATCCTAACAGAAAACAAATTTTCACTTTTGGACACATTTTGAAAGTACTATTTAGACTATGGCGATTTCTGTGGCTTCTCTGAATGTCTGTTATTTTATGAAATGTTCTTCAAACTTTCCCATTTAAATCTAGTTATTTAATAATTTGTTCCAATAGCGTCATCACTAGAGTTTCGAAATCCCCTAAAAAGGTGTCTAAAAATATGCAATAAAATGTTTAAGTTACCAAATTGAGTGTAATTTGCTTAGTTTTCTATTATGCAACATTTTGTAGCATAGTTTTGGACACATTTTTAAGGGATTTTAAACCCCTGTAGCACCCCCGGTATTCCAACTTTGAGACGCTTATCTAAATAAATATTTAAAATGTTAATAACCAAAGATTTGCCTTATTTTTGCGAAAAGAAATACTTTCTTGATGGTTTAATTTTTTCACAGATCCCTACTGACTCACCTGTGCCAGCTGGTTATCATTCAGGATCAGTTCCTGCAGCTGCGGACACACACCGAAGGTGGCATTGATCAACCGATTGTGACCCAGTTCCAGGCGATTGAGCAGCGGCATGTGGGGCAGATCGCATTGGGTCAGGGCATTGTTCGAGAAATTTGCATAAATCAATTTCCGCAGATTGGCAAAAAAGTCCCGATCGAGAATCTCCATTTGATTGTGACTAATGTCTAGCCGCTGGAGGGCTGACTCAGCCGCAAAGTGGTTTCCTTGGATATTGGAGAGACCGCAACTGCTGAGATTTAGATACCGCAGGTTGGGCAGAATGGAGAAGCCACTGCTATGAAGATTTATGGGAGCTGCTGCGGTCAAGTCGAGCTCCACTAAGTTGCTTAGGTGATCAGCATTGTCGCCTGGAAATTATATGATCCAATAGGATACATTTTTGTAATTATTTTAATAGAAGACTTTTTTGTTTTTTTAAAGATATTTTTCAAGCTAAAAACAAGCCATTACTTTTATTTTCTAGGCCTCACCTGATCCCACCTCCAGTTCGGTTTGCTCATTCCGGATGCTGAGCTTATGCCAGTTCTCTGCCCCCAAATCCACTAGATCCTGTAACGAGGCCACCTCATTGCACTCGAAGCTCCGCCATCCCAGCGGCTGGCAAAGATCGGCGGCATTCAGGAAGGGAATTCCCCAGAGAATCAGCGGCAGAACCCAGTTGGCTGTGGGCAACATTCCTGCTCCAGAGTTGGGCCTCGACTGGGTAACCGCGAACGAGCACAGAATGCGAATGCGAATGCGAGTGGAATGGAAATGCAAATCCAGTTTGTAAACAGGTGACATGGATGGGGGACCAAGCCGGTTTTTAGGGCGTCACCAGGGGGATCTTGGCCAGGGGCCGGGCACTCAACAGCTGACAAGTGCCGGCCGCCTCCAAATCAAACACAAAGTCTCTTGTTTATCTTTCTCTATCGATAGGTACTTTCTATAACTCTTTAATAGTGGTTTACATACAGTATATAAGTTATATAATATCGGTTAATTATACTTGACGGTTATTGTGCTCTTGGAGAAAAAAATAGAAGATGTCTTGCGTTTATTATTGTTACCTCTTCGCTGCTACTATCGGTTTAGACATATATCATAGCTCGTATATATAGTACAAATTACAGGAAAAATAAACCAGAAAGAACTCTCTAACTTAGACTAAAACTTAGGTGAAACAATTTAACAATCAAAAGTTGGTAAGTCCATTAATGCTATTTAAGATTACACATATGTATATTTAAGATTTATATAGAATATTCCACTATTCGCACTTTTATAAGATTTGTGCTTGGTTTTCCAATAACTTGGAGGCTCAGATGGGCGATATTACATATCTGGCTAGCAAAGTATTATCGGAGGCCAAAAGAAGAGCTAAATGTTGTTTGGTTTAAATGTATATTGAAGCAATGGATATTATAAATGTATGGAGATATTTTAAGTACAGTCCTTACATGCAAATATTTTACTAAGAGCTCTTGGCTAAGATGCAAATATAATTCTGTACTTCCGCTTAGGCTAGTTAATAACTTGTACTAGGTCTATTTCACAATTAGATGGATTTTTCTTTGCTATTTTTCAGAGCTTTCCCAGAAGAAGACTTGCGACTGCCAGATCGTTAGATGGTGTTTATAAAACTGGAGGAGAGACTGGTGTATCCAAATCAGACTATAGTTACGGTTGGGTTTGTCATCTTGTTGCTGTTGTACAACGGCTGATAATGCGCACTTGGCTTGCTCTGGCACCCATTGGGGTATCGCAACTTGACCCCGTTCTGGGCCTGCGGCGACAGCGATGATGTGGAGGAGCAGGACAGCGAGGATAGCGATCCGGTGGAGGACTTGTTATTCTGCAGCGGCAGCGGTTCTCCAATCAGCGTTATCCTCACGGGTTTATAGGAAGCCGGCGACGCATTTGCGGTCGTCGCATCCCAGCCAATGGAGGAGCGTCGGGGCGGCGTGTCTGGGAAAGATGCCGCCGCCAGCTGCTGATTGTAGTTGGTCAGCGTGGTGGAGATGATCGTGTGCCGGCGGGTCTGGCTAAGGGCTGGGCAACTGGACTGGGACTTATCGCGCTCCCGCTCCCCCTGGTGGCTGCTGCTCTGGTTGCTCTGGTGGTGGCGGATTATAGTGGTGGCTGCCAGCGTGGAGTCGTGCAAGTGGAGCGTCGGAAAGTGCGTGGTATAACTGGTATATTCGGGCTTACTTCTGCGAACAGAGAAAAGGGAATTAGTGGGGTCTTGCAATAAAATGTATATTTAATTTTATTTAAAAGAAAACATTAGCCGTTCCCCACATGCCATTAAGGTTATCTACATTGGGCCGAGAAGATGGGAAAATAGTCTGCAGCTTTCCGGAATCTTACTAAGTTTTAGGTAACTTTGATATGAGCAGAAGTTGGTTTCTATTTAAATATATACACGTAATATTTTCAACTGTCTTTATTAATTTCGTTGACTAAAAATCAAAGATTAGAAGTATCTTAAAGGACTGCCTAAAAGTAACCAATGCTTTGAGTATTATGGCTTACTTTTAGACACATTTTAAGTATATATTCTTATATATGGTAATGAAAATATATAAAAACTTGAAACCAAAACTCTAGAAATAAGAAATCTCTTAAAAAACTGCCCAAAAGTATTCACTTGTATATTTAGTTCCAGGAATCCCTTGAACATTACTGAAGGTTTATTAATATTGCATGCTTTTAGAAACCTTTTCAAATGATTTCGATAAATTAGAGAGATCTGTTCTTAATAATTCATTTATTCTTTAAATAGGTGTTGTAAAAACGTAAGAGTTTATATTTTTTTGGAAAAAAAGTTATTATGTTAATATTCCAAGGCATCATAAATAATGTGCCAAGAAAAAGTCCCGTGAGTAAATGTTGTCAGCCAATGAAAATACCATATGTCTTATGATTCATAAACTCATTTGAATCATCAGGGTTCTGTACTGCCTCCCATCCCATCTTCTCGCCATGTTCTGGGTTAGTTTTTAGTTTGCGTTACCTTGGGACTCTATTTAATTGCCGCATGCAATTAAAACGTTTCACAAACAGTGTTAAATTTTCAGTGACAAATTATTAACGTACTTAAAACATATATGTAGTTAGTTATCTTAGGTATATTAAAGCTTAGGTAGGTTTCAATTGGGTTTGGTTTGGGTTTGGGCTGGTTAGTAAATGCTTTAGTGGAACTTAGTTAGTTGGTTTCTCAGGTGCACGAGTTGCAGTTATCCGTACAGTTATAGCTTAGGTGTAGTATACATATAAGATTGATGGCACAGAGCACAATGATGGCTAGGATGAAATCACAAAATAGTACCTGTTGCTCCCCAAATTGTAGTCTAAATATGCCGCAGATGGTTAGAGATAAGAAAGCAGAGTGTGTACATTCCATGGGAGCATTATGGCAGAGAATGTGTGTTTGTGTGTGTGGGGAAGAGAGAAATCCAGAGATGGGTTAATAGGGGGAGAAAGATCGGGGATTGTTAGTCGGTTCGGCATCCGCCTCCTGTTGCTGAAAGACTTGCTGCAGATTTCAGCCAGCAGCTCCCAACTCTGCAGCTACTGCAGAATCGGCCCTAATTAGACTGCTCCAATTGCAATTGGCCGCCATTAGCGTCAAGAGCCGGCAAAAAGTGGCCAACTGATTTGCATGCCAGCGGAGCGTGAAGCCTGCAGCTGAAACCGATTCCAGCGGCAATATCAGCAGCCACTGGCAGGCCAACAGCCACTTGCAACAGAGATTACACAAAACAAAAAATTTATTTCTGTTTTTTATATGTTTATAAATTGTAATAAATTATATTCTCCGATTTTACATTTAATTTTTACCTTGTTTTATTGAAATGGTAATTTAAAATCCTATCTTTTAATATATGTATATTCAGAGATGAATATTTGTATATATTGTAAACAAACTATATTTTTCCATTTGTACTTTCATTTTGAGCCTATTTTATTTAAATGTCTATTAAATATTAACCTCTTTGAAATAACGTATTACTATATATTCGAAATAAAATTATTTAATTTCCGATTAGTTTGGTTTTTTTCTTTTCTTTTTCTTTTCTTTTACTAGCCCAAGATTAAAGCTTGTCATTAAATAAATTAACAATCCAAGATATACATTTTGTCTCTGTGTAACAAGCATAAACTAGCAGCAACAGGCGGGGGCATCGTTTTGTCTTAGTTTTGTTAGTTTGCGGCCGCACAGCTGCGGTTGATGAAAAGCCCCAAAATTACAAGTATTACACAAATTCAAACCAGTAAAACATAGCAAAAAATACAGAAAATAATGCAGAAAATCGTATGAGGTAGATGGTCGAAATCGAAATCGAAATGGAAACAACATGAAAGTCTGCCTACCTGGACAAACCCTCCGCACCAATGGCAAGTGGTCGTGTCTGTGAAAGTGGAATCGAAATTGGAATTGAAATAGTCGATAGCTTTATTTTTGTTTCTTTTCGGTTAGTCAATGTTGTGCAAACACATATCATTAACGGAATAATCATTGAGGGATATGGTATCCGGCACTTACCCGCTCCGTTTGGGTGGCCATGCTGATGAGCTCCTTGCCGGGTGGCTCGCTGGAGGTGCCATTGGCCAGCGCCTTCTGCCGCTTCTCCGCCTCCAGTTGCTCGATGAGATCGCGCTGCAGGCGGATGGTGCGATCACGATCGTCCACTTGACCCTGTCGGTGGAGTGGCGGGATGGAGGAGTTGGAGGAGTGGGATTGAAGAGCAGAGATCAGTAAATGTCAGTTCACTCTTGTGGAGCGAGGCATGAAAGGTCACTAGTGGTTATATCTAAGCCAGAGAGTGTGAAAATCATATCTATGTACGGAGTAAGTATCTAGGCGGGCTATCTTGGCTTTGCTTTGCATATTTTTTTTAAGACAGTCATGCTTTGATTAATTCTTATTTTTTAACTTCAATTTTTGGCTTAATCAAAGCATTTTTTTGTACACAACAGCTAATGATATAAGTAATTTGTATATATTTATGTAAAGTGTAAAGATTTATGTATAAAAGTGCAAAATTAACTTGAATCATATCACACTTTAAAACGAAACTAAGGCCGAAAGTATGTATAAACAAAGTACATGTTGTTTCCAAAGACATGAAGCATAGATATAGTATTCGCCTTGATTGGATATTTCATATTTCACATGCTTTATGGATATTGTATATATAGAATCCATGTATCTCTAAGGAACATTTAAGAACAACAGCGAGAGTAAAAATGCATTAGGAAAGTCTTGTCCTGCTTCGAATCCGAAATATATCGGCTTGTGACCCAGTTTTTGGTTCTCCCGGCTTAACGAGCAAACGAAATGCAAAAAACGTGCAAATACCTGAAGGTAAACCACCTGTCTACGTAGATCCGTTAGCTCCTGCAGCGGATCCTCCGTCGTGGACGAAGTCAAGCTGGCCAGATCGATGTCATTCAGCTGCTTGCTATCCAAGCCGCAGGCGGCGAACAGCTGGACATTGTCGTTCTCGAAAGGATTGAGCGTTTCCGTCTAAGAAAAAGTAGTAAGAAAAGCCAATGGGTTACTTTCCATTCATCAATTTGGCACAAAAAAGCCACCAAGATGCCTCTGGACAGGTTAAAATAAATGAAAATGAAAAGCCAAAGGCGACGTACCGGCTTCAAATCAAAATCTGGCTCCTAGGAGTTGTGCAAGTGAGTGGTGAGTTTGTGTGTGTATGATGGGGTGTGTCATGGAAATGTAAGGAAAGAAATGTGCATTTGAGAGCTACTATTATGAGGATACTACAAAACAATTAACACTTAATTAGGTAATTAAAACTAAAGGTAATTTCGTATGCTTAACGCCTGGATAACGCCACTCACCTCCTGGAGTATGCGACGCAGTCGCAGCAGCTGCTTCTTGAACTGCAGCACATCCTGGAGCATGGCATTGCGGAAGGACTTGTCATACAACATCAGGTCGTCCGACGAGCTGTGCAGCTCGCCTCCGCACCTATGGTTAGACCCCGAACCGCCTGCTCCTCCGCCGCCGGCTCCTGCCTGTCCCAGGTGCTGCTGCTGCAGGTGACGCTGACGCGGCAGACTGGCCGTGGACGAGGCGGTGGAGGCCCGTGAGTTGGCCGTGCTCCTCTTGCGGACAGCAGCGGCCGCCGAAGCTCCGCCGCTGTGAGTGGATCTCAAGCTGTTGTCCGAGTCGTTCCCGGTGAGCTGTGGGTCCTGGAGACGCGAGCGGTTCAGCAATCTGGTGGCACGGGCGGGCAGTTGGGCGCTGAAAAAGAAAGCGAGAAAATGCTCATTAAATTAACTAAATTAATATGGAAATTCATAAATTAATTAGGTAAAATTTGCCCGTCAGTGCCTGTGATATGTTTCCCTGGCCTGGGGCGCACTGCTGGCCAGATAGTAGTGCAGATGCCGCTGCTTGATGGTCATCGGCGAGCTGGTCCGCTGGTGACCCCCACCAGCACCTCCCAGGAATCGATTCTCCGAGGTCTTCAGATCCGTGCGCACTCGCCGCACACCGCTGGGCGGGGATTTGCTGGCGGAGCTCGCCTCCGACATCATCCAATCTTCTGACAAATCGAATTTCTTCGGTCGCCGCAAAGCTAGTGCTCCATGTTGTTGCTCTGCGAGAATGACACAATGACACAATCGGGACATGCGCAGACCACCAAACAGCTGAGTGCCGTGGAGACTTTTGTAGAATAATCCAAGCATAGGGCGACCCCATTACACTCAGGAAATTTAAGGTGAGTCATTCGAGAGAAATACTCTAAGCACGGGGATACTTTTGATGTAACATTTACAAGGCTAAATTCTTTCTTATTTAAAAAAAATATATTTTTAAAATGATACGAGAGTAACCTGCTGCTTTATAAAATAACTTTCTGCAAGAATAATTTTGTATTGTACATGAATCATTATCACCCCAACTTTAATGTATTTTAGATCATTAAGTAAAAGACTTAATCTTAAGTAAAAATTTGAAAGAATCCTATAATCTTCTTTACAACGTTTGTTACAATTCTTTATCTATACAGTTATATCTAAATTACAATTTTTCGAAAACTCAGCCTTGCTACCACCAATTTGCAAATATAACTGGTTGAGAATTCTAGTACAACGCAAGCGGTAAATGTGGCAAGGCTCCTTGTGAGTTTTTGACTATTTTTTGTTGTTAAGTTTTAATACAAAAAATAATTCTAAATGTTCTAACTTCCACTTGAGCCACTTTATTGAAGAGACTAGATTTACAATTGTAATAAATACAATAACTAGAGCTGGATAAACATGAACGTTACGTTTAAAATCGATTGTAGCATACCAAACATAGATAACTTCGATAATTTTCCACCTCCTCTAATAAATTTGTGTTCTCACTTTAAGATATCCTCAGTCCTCCGTTGGAAATTTAATAAAAACTTTAACTTTCCACAACTCGCATTAGAGTATTAAAGAAATTAATACAAATTGAATTAAATTATCTTTCTCTTTTTTATAAAATTAATTATGAATAAAATGCCTTGAAATTTGTTGAGTGTAGCCAGGGGTGAGTTTTGCAATTATTTAGCCAGCTTCAATTAACGCGGTCGCAATGAAAGCGAAATGCCATTGATTAGGGCCCGACCCGAAGGAATGGAGCTCCTCCAGCCAGCCGGCAGTTGTCAATGAGCAATTAAGATAGCCCAGGTGGGAGATGGCGGGTGAGAGGTGGACAGGTGGCGACTCTAACCTGCACGACATGAATGCTGGGCATAAATCCAGGTGCCTCTCAGCTGGTGAAAGTCAACTGTTGCGCGTTGCGTGTTGCAGCAGTCACCCAAAAAGGGGAAAAGGGGGAAAAAGCGACGGGGGGACGGCGCTTACACATGCGCACAATGTTCAAAAATTTTACGGCATAATTTAAACAAACTGTTGAAAAACGCAAAACAAAAGGAGAGAAGCCAATAGTCGGTTGTTTGTTAGCGCATTCGATTATTTACGGTTGTAACCGAAACGAATACCAAAGGTTAATGGCTAATGGATCTGGGCCTAATGGCTGCAATTATAACGATATTTCGGCTAGTGGTTTCCATTACGACAGAGACGGAGAGCATCTCACGGACTAGACTTTCCTCTCCGTAGCTTAATTGGCCAAGTTCAGATGGCCAAGAAAGCAAGAGTAAGAAATTGCCCCCCGGGAACTGGCACAGCAGCCTCAATTTGAATACCTGAATCTGAATTAGAATTTGAATTTGCGAACTTTGTTTATGATCGTGAATCGCACGAAATGGACTGTGAAGAATGCGGAGCGTGAACAATTTTTTTGCTCATCTGGAGCGGCGATGAAAGTACAAAAATATGTTGTATCTTTTATTGTTTCGCCGGAGTCCGGATCCCTTCTATTTTCACAGTTAGCTGAGTTTTTTCTTCTCTTTCCTCTCTGTCGGCATCTCTGAGGGTTCTCAGCACTTTTTCATTTTAATTATAATTAAATTTCCTGCTGAGACGGTTTTGATTGCATTTTGGTTGGGTAAGATCGGTTGAGATTATTTTAATTTATTTGTTTTCCGAGTGCTGGGAATAATTTGGAGCGCTTTACACCAAATTTATTTACCAATTCTTAATTTTAGTTTTTGATTTAAGGTTTGTAGGATTATTTTATTAACAAAAATCAAAGCTAAGCAGACTTTATTTTAATTTAATTACTACAAGTAAAGTAAATTCTTTAAAAATGTGTTCACTTACTAAAAAAAAATCTCCCAAAATGAAACAACGATTTCTTAGTTCGGAAATAATAAAATTGAAAATGTTAATCGAATTCCTACCTATTTATAAATTTAATATATAATTGTGGTTCAATATCTTTCAAAAGTGATAAACAAATATATTTTATAATGAGTAAATAAATTAAATACGTGAAATCCCTTTATAAATAATTAAGGGAACAGATTTCGTCTTAATTAACTACAACAACTTTTTCAAGAAGTAAACTTTTAATGGCCCAACTTCTGTAATTTCTGATACAACCAAAAAACAAGCCATAAGTTCAAGCGGAGTCAATTCAGCGGTTTCCAAACAAAAAACCAATTAAGCCTTACATTATGTCCAAACAATAAAACACAAAATACACTTTCCCAAATCCGAAATCCCACAAAACTGCATGCAAAAGCAGCTAAATTCCGCAGGTCTGTGAGTTTTTCGCACGCCAACTTTATGTGTGGTTTGTACCATGAATATGAATGCAAAAATCAGGCCCCGAAGAGATCCACCGAAATCAAAACAATGCGAGTATTTTGCACAACTGAATTTCAGCGAAACTCAGCAGGCGGCAGTGCCGGATATTTCGTACTCCAACCAGAGATAAAAAACTGAAATACAAATTGTCGGACGACAAAATGCCTGTCATTGCAACAATTGCAGCAAATGGAATTTACACACAATACATATGAACATTAAAGGCAATATTAGCAGGGGCATAGCAAAGGGGGGAAATAATTATGGGATATTTATATATTTAAGGAACTTTAATGGATTTTTATCTAGGAAATTATGGAAAAATATTTACGCTTTGAATTTCATTTTAAAAATACTAAACTTGAAGAGAGTGATTGGAAAATCACCGCTTTTAGTAATATATATTTTCTTAATTTCCCATTAATAAAACGAGGTAATGTTGTAATTTTCTAGTGTCATAAAGTTATAATGTAGTGGGACTAAGATTCATTTATGGCCACACTAATGTAAGCTCCCCTGGTGACACCGTTCACTGCTGTGGTATTTGAAGTAATGTTTTCTCTTTTACTCGAATGATCTGTTAATTTAATATTAGTCTTTGGAAAAACTCTGTAATGTAAGGACTTTACATAAACGAGCAGAATTATACGGCCTTGACACTTTTTTTTTTAGAAATTTCAGGAGGGCGAATATTTTTTTACACTCTAATAAAAATGTTTTTGAGAAAAGAAGATTTAAAAAAAAATTTCATAATTTATATCAAATCTAGCACAGTACAACAGAAAAATATTAAAAGAATATATTAAAATTACAATTTCTTTCATCAAGAAAGGTAATTAAAATTGTTACCAAATATTTAGTGATAAATTGACATTAAGATAGGAAAATATATTTTTTCTTTTCTTATCTAGTGAGATAACTAAAAAGAATTACTTAATTTGACATTCAAAATGTGTTTCCTATGATATTTTAAAGCTTTCTAAGACACGAATATAGAATGTGAGTGCCCAAGATAGCCCCATTTACCACGAAATTTTGGAAATAAGATCTAGATAATAAGCCAGTCAACACTTTTCGCGTTCATTACTTTACGTGATGACCTTTTTGAGCACATAATTGTCTCGTGTCTGGTGCGGCGATAAAGTTTTTCACTAAATGGGGCCGTCAAGTCCCCCGGAATTCCCCCCTCGGGCTACGCACCTGTTTTGGTAGCTGCATTTAGTTGGAAATGTGCCTCATTTGTGACTGCTGCCGACTCCCCACGCGCCACTGCCAACGGCAACTGTCGCTAACTTGGCTGCAACAGTTAGCTGGCAACTGGTAACTGGTAACTGGTAACAGGTAACATTCAACAACCAACAATGACTAGCAATCGCAGTGACAATCTCAATCACACAAGAGGAGGCGTTGACATGCACTCGAACCTCGCTTCCCCAAAACGGTACTTATCAATTTGTGCGGCAAAACGTCATTTGTCACGGAGTCCAGAGACCCTTCGAGCTGCCTAGGAGTACTGGTGTATATAGTGCCCATCCGAAGAGCCACATAGGAAGGGGAAATGGAAATGGAAATGGAAAGGCAGCTTCATTAAGGGGCCTCCGGGAAAATAAAGGAGGGGCGCAAGTGCTGCAAGCCACGCAAGTGATGGTAATGACCATAAAAAATAAAGAAATAAGCAACATTCTCACACGGCCGTAGCATCTGATGAGAATCCGGTGTGTGTATCCCGCATGCCGAGAGTTCTCTGGCTTCCACGGAGAAAAATTAGAGCAAATTATTTTAAAAAGAAGATGGAAATTTTAGAGGACAAATGTCTGGCTTCCACGTGGTATTATTATATTTTGGAACTTATTACTTAGCTTACTTTGAATCCTTCAAAAGTGTTAATGGCTTAGACTTTAAAAGTATATTTTGTAGCCATAAAAAAGTGTATGTATGTACATATTATGTTAATAGAGTGGCTTTGAGAACTTGTCATGCCATAATAAAGCAAACAACATTACATTACCAAATATGGTTAAAATCTCTTAAAATGAGAGTTATAAACACAGAAAAAAATGAATACTCATAAAGTCGATGCTAATAGAGAAATAATGGACTTTACATTTGCTATTTTCGGTTTAAAAATTAAGACAACGATTGTATTTTTATGAAATTCAGAAAAGGATGCTGATGAAACAGTTGTTCATCCAAGTCTTCTAGTAATAAGGCCTATTAAATTAGATCTGTCTCCATTAGCTCTTTCTGTTTGTAAATATTTTAAAATACCTCAATTTACTACCATTAACCAGTTTTCTATTTTCCGACACTAATAATAATATTATATAATTTTTTTGCTCTAATAAAATTCCCATAATGTCGAAAGATCATCAGAAGCGATCTTTTGTGTTCAGTGTGTGAGCCGAGGATGATGATCAGCGATGGTTAAGATGGGGATATGCCTCTGCAGACTGGAGATGAGGCTGGGAGAGTTGAGGAGGGAGTTGAGGAGCACTTTCGAGGCAGACAGGTAGATAGGAGGAAGGCTGGTAGTTGGAAGTTGCCTGCTGACTGTTGGCCGTTGTTATATAGTAGGTAGCAGCAGTTATCTGTATCTGTATTTGCACTCGATGGTATGCCGGCCTGTAGTTTGTGTGGCAAACATTCTGTTGAATTATGCATGGCAATGGATGGGGATGGAGATGGAGATGGGAACCCGTACCCATGCCCGTACCCGAACGCGTACTCGTATCCGTAACCAAAACCTGAACGCGCCGCAAATGCAACTGAACTTGAAGTGGCTGAAAAGCCATAAAAGGGGGCACCTCTCTCCCCTTTTGCCCCGAAATTTTACCAACCACACACACACATTGTTTTTTATGTGCCTGATATCTGTAATTGTTACGTTTATGGCATCAAATTCCAAAAGATTTTCCAAACGCTGACTGCATTTGCATATGACACACTTTCAGACCATTGTGTGTTTGGGCCTCCAGCCCTCCACCTTTTCCCTTACCCCCTTTATTTTTTTTCTTGCCCCCGGTTGCATATCGAATTACGCAAAAGCCAGGAGCGGAAATCATCACCCACTTTGGGCTACCACTTGGCTAAGGTTTCTGGCCCAGCTAAAGCTTCTGTCTGTCTTACAACGTGGGCCCAAGCCAGATAATGCTGAGAATGAGTTAAATACGCAACTAGAGGCTGACTTTTATGGCTTAACCCAATAAGCTTAAATTATTTGGGGTCCCTTTTAAGAGTTTGAGTTATGGAAATACCATTTTAATTAATTATTAAATGGTAATAAGGTATGTAATTATAGGTTTTATGGCTAAGTTTTTCAATTGTTTTAAATTGAAGGTTATTTAGTTTTGTTTCAAAAGCTTCTAGAGGTTAGTCGTACCTAATATTCATTATAGAATTTATAATGAATTTCATAAATACTATATATACCAAATTCCCAGCTCTTCTTACAGAAGTTCTACCGTACCTCTTTTCCTCACTCGAAGCTTCAGGTCTAGGCCAAATGCGAAGTGCCTCTTGGCCGAAACGCTCGTTTCATTGACACTTGTGCCCGCGGCCTGTTTTTTGTTATGAAAGCTCCGGCTCGTTCGATGGCGTCGGCGTTGGAGCGCGTATCTGTATCTGCTGCGTCTGCCTCTGCCTTTGTATCTGTGTCTATATCCCAGCCCTGTGTCTGAATCTGCGGCATGGAAGAGGCACCGGTGCGTATCACTGGAGGCGACGACTGCCTGCGGTCGGTCACTGGCTCTCGATTTTTTGGTTATTTGGTTTTTGATTTTTATTTCGGGTTATTAACAACGCAATTTAATTGGAATCTACGCAACAGCGGCTCCCACGCGCTTCTTGAACAAACAGCGACTCTTGCACAATTTACCCATTTACAATTGCTTTTATTGGCAGCTCTCCACGAACCGATATTGCTGATGGAATGATATAGCTTTACGAATATAATTTATTACTCGTATTTCTCGCGGGGGGCCAAGCGCTTACTGAGCCAAGAAACTGAACCGCGCGCTTTGAGATCTTGTTTAATACTGGAGTTGGAATCGAAGTTGGAGCCACCAAGCTGAAGTGGTAATGCAGTGGTATGGATTGGTAATGGAACATGGTCACAGTGGGGAGATTTCATTATTAACGGCTTTGTAAAAATATTAAAGCATATTTTCAAATGATCTCATTTGTGGAATAATAAATAAATTAGTTTTTTATTTAAAAATGGATACTTAATGGAAACCATTAATTTAAACCAGTGATCATCTCTAGCCACTTTTTTCTATTTCTTACTCATACTAATATATTGCCTTGCGACCACTGATTTCAAATTATTAAATCTAACAATAGTTTCATTAGAAATCATTTATGTTACAATTGTAAATATAACTGTTATTTAAATGTTGAATATTTTACTGAGAACTTTAAAACGTGGGCTTGCAAGGATCATTTTTTACTAGTTATTTAACTCTTAAAAATTATTTATAATCTGTTATTTACATAAACCAGATTAAATTTAACGTAGTTGTTTTATACGTCCTTTCCCTTCTAAAAATAAAAAAGTACCATCTCGATGGAAATAAATTTTCCCAGCTGGGAACTAAACATCTCCGATTAACGGACGCATAAATTAATTCCTTTAGATGTCAGATCTTGTAAGATTTAATATAATATAAATTCCTTTTAATACAATTAGTGTGACTTTATATAATATTTCAATCCCCTAATCAATAGAGTTAAACCCAATGTGCTTGGTTGCTGTTGTTACCAATGTTTCGCTTTCCAAACGTTCCCACCAGCAAACATCAACAGCAGCAGCAACATCAACATGAAAAAGGCAGACTGGGGAAAGAATGTTGCTGGTGGGCCGACAGAGTTAACCATGTGGGCTTCGGGCCGCTTTTGTGCTCAGTGTGCTCAGTGTTCTCAGAGTCTGTGTGGTGTGGCACAGCCGTTATGAGATGCTGGCCAACAACTAAGGAACACAAAGAATGAAAGAAAGAAAGCTCTCTTGGCCGGGCCATAATATTTATGCAGTCGGGAATGTTGAGAGGTTGGATATCAGAAGGCGGCTCTTGTTGCAGCCGGGCCAATAATGGCCGAGATTGAGTGGGCTTATTCAGCATTTTGTTTGGGTGAGAGGTGAGCGCGGTGCCAGGGGTATCTCGTGCCTCGTATATGAGGCATGACTCATTCACTGGCCAGCGATTGTCTCAAGGTTAATCCACAAGTGCGGTTTTGCATGTTGGCGGAGTATCTGTATCTGTAGCCGAGAGGCACTCGCCGTGGCCCAGCTGTTTGGCCAAAAGGAAAGCCAATGTCCCGACGCAGGCGCATCTATCTAACGGCTTGGGTTTTGGGATGGAGGATGGGGATGGGGATGGGATGTGGATGTGGATCCATCGAGTGACAGGTTAGCCATTTTGGCCAGCGGCATTTTGCTGTTATTTGGCTCGGTGGCCGCGAAACAGGTTCACATACTGGTATCTATGAGTATTTACGAGTATTTACGGCCGGCTCCCCTCCATGCAGCGACAGACAATTGATTTTTTTTCTCTTTTTGTTTTTGCCTTGCAATAAAGTTTTTCCCAACTTTTGCTTACAGCCAGAAACGACTCCATCGATGGTGATGGTGATGTTGATGTCGTGCCGTTGCCGGTTGTTGTTGCTGCTTGCCAGTTGCTATGTTGCCAGTTGGTAGTTGTTGCTGTTGCCATGACAAAAGAATGCGGCACTCGCCATCAAGTCTCAGGCCAAAGTCAAAATGTTATCTTAACTGCGACCACGATTTGGCCAAAAACGCCAGACCCAGTCTCTGGTGCTCCCATAGATAGAGACAGGAATGGCACACAGAGAATAAAAGCTTAAGAATTAGGTTATTCGTTAGGACTTTGGTGTTAAGAATAATTATGGAGTGTAATATTTTTTGTTCTCCGGCTTTACCTCTCAGTTAAGTTAAAGGGAACTCTTACACACAACTTGCGGGTTAATAAACGCGTTTAACCAAATAAGGCAAGTGGGAGCTCGTGTGACTGTGAGCCATTAACTATGTGGGGTTTAACATGACATATTGTTAATCAATTATAAATTATTCTTATTTATAATGGGAAAATGTATCATTGAATAATTAACACAATTCCAGAAACAGTGTTTCTCATGAAATTGCTCTTGAATTAATAAAAGAAAATACCAGAGAAAATTGTAATAATAAGGTCAACTTTTGTATCGTAAATCAAGTCAACTAATGTGACAATTATAAGAGAAGGAAAGGTCACAAATAGTTTTAATAAATCAACTTAATTATTTAAACTGTTTATGCTTGAGATTCTAATTTAATTTTGATTATTTCTTTGGGTGTATTTGTAATAAAAACCTTAAAAATTTGAGATTTATTAAACAAGGTCAGTGGCTTGTAACAAGTTTAAAATTACATTTATGCTATAAAAAAAATGATAACTGTTTAAAAATCATAAAAAATATACAAAATTGATTACTAATGTTAGTATAAACATTTTTTTCCCGTGTTTAGGCCATGGCGTAGACAATTGAAAATGCCAAGTGCCGTTGCCGTTGCCTTTGGTCGCGTCTTTGGCTTTGGCTTCGGCCTCTCTTGGCCAGAATGCCGAGGCCCACACGGAGTTGTTTTGGGCCACGAATGTCCCTGTCTGTATATGTTTGCCCCCTCTATCTCTTTCCTAGCTATAGCCTTCTCTTTCTGGTAGCCGGCGCTAAAAACTGGCAATTGGGAGCGACAACGGGAACTGCAGTGGGAATTCCGAGTGGAGTAACCTTTGGCAACTCTGCCAAACCCAAAACAAAACACAAACAAAAAGCCGAAAAACCGAAAAGCCATTGCAACTTTGAGTTCCAACCTGTCCCAATGATGTCTGTCTAATTTTGGGCTAATTTCAATTTCCATTTCCATTCCCATTTGGCCATAAAACAGAGAGTGAAAAGGGGAAGGGCCTTGTGTCATTCCGAAGCCGTGAGCTGGCTGAAGTAAATTGCATCTGATTAACCCCAGAGTGCCCTTTGGCAGAACAAAAAAAAAGCAAAACAAACAGGCAAACACGTGAGATCCACTTGCTGTTTGCTTTGCCGGCTAAAATCAATTGATGAGATATTCCGGGATGTGCATGGCAAATGACATTAACACTAGGTGCAACTCGGGAATTTTGGAGGAAAATACTTTAAAGTTTATTTAAGCAGGATGAAAATTGATTAAATATGCTTTTGCGGTTTTATTTTCTATTAAATTTAAACCTTTATAAGCTTTCTTGGTGTTTTTTTTGTGATTTCTACTAAACAATTAGTAAATTAATTATATTATTTTAAGTAAAATGTTGGCAAAACTATTTTATTTAATTCTTTGGAGTAAAACAACTTACGGTATATTACTATATAATCAGTGTTTTAATTTTTTTTTTTTCTCATTTATACTTAACTTTTCTATATTTTTAAGCCCTGCTTTTCTACCCTCAATTCCCATCTCAAATTCCTTCTTAGCTTCCTTCTGTTTGTTTAAGTTTCGTAAATGTCTTTTTACTCTCTACTTAAAACCCCAAAGCTACCCATAAATCCTTAAGTAAGTATTTCCAAATATTGCCTTTCTAGGGCTAACTTGTGCAATATTTCACCGGCCGGCTGGGGCAGCCAAAAAAAAAAAAAAGTAAAATAAAGAAAGGCTGCGCTAAAAAGAGGGAGAGGCTGCTGATTGATTTGCAGCACCTCAAGTGGAATTGGGTTGCAGGAAAAGGCCGGGGGGGAAACTAGAGGAACATGCACTTAATAATATTCCGACAGTTGCTGGCCGGCTGCCAAGTGCAGAGCTAGCCTATACCCATAATAAAACCAAATCAAAGGCGAACTCAAAGACCAACCGCCAGCGCGTTTCTGACCCCGCAGCAGCCAATTCAATTAGCTTCGGCAAAGGGGAGAGAAATCGAAATTATTATGGACATTTTTAGATCTCTTTTAATAGATATGAATTTCAAGATATTTGGAAAATTTTAGTTCGGGAGGTTGTCGAGTAAAATGTGGAAATTATTGTCAAAATATAAGGGAAATGAAATTTATAGTAAAATTGTTTTTAAAATATATATATTCCAAAATCTTCTGAATTTACTTCCCATTATATAAAACCCTGTGGTTTTTTAGAAGGTTGCCATATTTTCGAAATATCTACATATTTCAAAACTTTAATTTAAAAGCCTGACAATATGCAATAGTTTTTTTCTTGTCAAAATGTTACTTTACAGCTTAACTTTGGCATTTCATAAATTATTTTTTCAATTAAAACTAATATTTAGTTTAACAAAACTCACCTAATTCGCTCCCTTGGACCGCCACGCTGTTTCCTTCCTCTCAGCAGACTGTTCAGCTCCTTCATTACATCGCTGCCCTTCCTCTCCAGCTCCGAGAGCAGTTCCGCCTCCGTTTCCGCTCGACTGAGTTCCATGTCCTGACCCCCAAGACCCATCCTGTGCAGATCCGAGCCACTGCGGCTGCGTCCCGTGGCATTTGCCATGTGATCGATGGAGTCCAGACTGCTGTTCATGTCAAAGTCCATCATTAGGTCATCGGAGCAGATGGACTCGCAGGGCGATAGGGTGTCCAGGGATTCAGCTCGATCCATCACAGCCTTTCGCACCGCGGCCGGAGTTCTGAGACTCAGTTCAATGGCCTGCTGGAGGGCGGTGCGAGCCTTCGACTGACTCTTCAGGGACCTCAGGGATCCTGTCTGGGTGTGGGTCAGGGTATCCATCAGAGTGGGCGTGTCTGTGGCCACCTCCTGGGCCTCACTGTTGCACAGCAAGGCCGGCTGATCGGCGATCTCGTCGTCGATGAGGTTACCGCAGTCCGAACCCAAGGAGAGCGAGTGCGAGGCATGAGTGGGCGTGCCGGGTGAGATGGGACTGCGGCTTCCTGGGGGATCCAGATCCAGTTCCAACACTGGCGAGATCTCGTCTATGTCGATCTCATCGATGTCCTTCTGCTGGCGCTCCTCGTTGAGCTTGTGCTTCTGCAGCTTGCCACCCGCCGCCTCCTCGGAATCCTCGGTGCTGCTCACCAGGCTGTCAGTGGGAGAGGTCTCGTCGTCTAGGAGCAGGCAGCTACTGCTGGCCAGCGCCAACTCGGCAAACTTGGACTCGTTCAGGGCGTTGTTGAAGGAGCGCGGACGATCGCCGGAAGTGCAGGTGGCGACCACCTCGCGGTTGTCCACCAGATGCATGTTGAGCAGCGGCTCCACGTGTCCCACCTTAGGGGGAGTCTCCGTCATCGAAGCTGAAAGGGCAAGGACTTCACTTAGATCTCGGAAAAAATATCTCCAAGACATCACTTACAGATTGTGCTGAACTGCATGTCCGTGTTGATCAGGCTGATCTCGTCCAGGCCCAGGGACATGTCCTCCTCCTTGTCATTGTTGTCCCTGGCATTCTCCGGGGCCTGGGTGTCGCTGCTAATGCTCATGGACATGCTGGTGCAATCCTGGGCAGCCAGGGACTCGCCCGCCTGCAGACGCCAGGTGGAGGACACCGAGGACTGGCTCTGCTGCTGTTTGGCACTTTTCTCGGAGGTGGACGAGTCCAGGTAGAGCTTTTCCTCGTCCACGCTCTCGCTCTCGTCGGAGCCGCCGCTACCGCCGTTCTTGGGCTTCTCCTCGCCTTGATCCTGTGATCCTTCTGCCTGACGCCGCTCGTAACTCTCCCGACTGAGCACCGTGTTGGATCTTACCAGTCCCAGCAGGGGCAGGGGAATGCTCTGGCTGCCGTCTGTGGGCAATTTCGGAAGTGCCAGCGGTTCCACAAAGGAGTTGGACTCACTGGAGGGCGGATCATCGGCGTCTCGCACCTCGAAGGTGTGTCGTCCACTCATCACCATCTTGAGGTTCCTGGGCCGGCTGCGACTCCGCTTGGAGCCCACGGAGCTGCCCGAGCTGCTGTCCAGGGCCATGTCCATGCTGGCTATCCCGGAGTCTGCGCTGATCTCCCGACTCCCGGAGAATCCCCGCCGCGTGGAGTTGTTGGTCAGCTGCTTGACACTCTTCTGGTCGAGATGTCGCTGCTGGGCCTGTGGCTGGACATGCACCGAGGTCAACGGATGCGGCCGTGAGCTGGAGCTGGTGGAGGTGTCCTTGGCCCGGGCACCCGTCGAGTGGGCCGGCACCGGCGACTGCACACTGCTGCTGGGCGTGGTCGGTGTGGTGGCCGTCAGACTGATGGCCACCGGGTACTCCGGCCTGGGCAGGCTCACCGTCTGCAGGGTGAACTTGGCATAGCTAGCCGGCGTGGGACGCGGCGTGGGGCGAACTCTGTAATTTGGGATTTTCAGATTGGAAAGCTGATTATCTTCCTGCAGGATTGTGACTCACATGACATTGGCATGCATGCTGGCCAGGTTGTTGTAGTTATATCGCGGCTGCATCGCTCTCGATCCCGATCCCGTTCCCGAGCCCATTGCCGACCCGTGTCCGGATCCCGACGTGTCGTCCGCTATCTCGCCGAAGAACTGCCGCCGCTGGTACTCGATGGTGGTGTTCTGGTTCAGGTTGAACGTCAGCGTCTTGGGCTGGGCTATTTTGGGCTCCCCATCGCCGGACCGTCCGCCGGCATGTGCGCTCTTGGAGCGTCGTTTTACTGCACGGAAAGAACATTTTCATACAATTTTTGATTAGAATATTCAATGGATGTCTTACTGAATACCCCTGTGAATGAATAATGAATTATTCAACGAATAACCTAATTTGGTTTATATTTTAATATATCTTTAATATATATTAAATGGGCAGAATATCCAATAAACATATTAGTAAATATTCCAATGAATGACCCAATGAGTACACCAATGAATATTCCAAATAATTATTTAAATTAAAGTTCAAAATAATATACCAATGATTACACCAATGAATACATCAATGAATATTCCAATAAATATCACAAATAATCTTTCAATGAATATCACAATGACCATTTAATAGAATATCCGAATGAATATTCAATAGAATATCCCAATGAATATGTTAAATAAATATCCCAATGAATATTCCAAATAATATAGCAATTAATATAGCAATACACCAATGAATTCACCAATGCATATTCCAATGAAGTTTATATTCTATGTAATATATTTATAATATTAATTAAATGGCCAGAATATCCAATGAGTAGATCAATAAATATACCACTTAATAAACCAATGAATACTTAAATTAAATCCCCTTTAAATAAAAATAAAATCTCCTCGGAAACATCTTAAAATCAACCCAAAGTAACCTGAATAGGTCAAATTTGATGATAAATTCACATATTATTTCTTTCTATGTACCGATAAAAACTAGAGGAAGTTTTCTTCGATTCCCTCGATACTCACAGTTGCTCACCAGCACCGGACCGCTTCCCGCTCCTCGGTTATTATTATTGTTGTTATTCTGGGCATTGGCCATCGTCTCCGATTCGGATTCCTCGCTGGGCGCAGTCAGACCCGTGGAAGCGGGCCTTGGCACCGCCCCACGATAGCCGAAACGTGCCCCGGCCGCACCTGCCACGGATTGGGAGGAGCCGTTGGCCGTCTTCTGGGCGGCGGCGCCTACTTTCTCAAAGTGAATGGGAGCAGCTGTAAGGAGGGAGGATGGAAATGGAGAGAAGAAAGGGAAATAAATTGTATTGTTGGCATGTCAGCTCGTTGTTAAATTGGTCAAATTGTCGCCAAATTAAAAAGCCATAATACTTGTGCCGGCTATTGCCAATTTTAGAAGGGACAAAAGCCGGTTTTTGGTAAGAAACCAAGGCTAAGACTTGTAAAACAATAAACCAAAACCTGTAGTGGTCTTAAAAGCTTGTATATATATTTAAACTTGGATATATTAAAGGTTATTTTCAGCAATGCTTCTAAGAACTAAATATTGGTCTAAGATTTATTTACTAATGATAGAAAAACGAATTCAAATTTAAGAAACTTGATTAAAAGTCTTTTTGCTTTGTTAAATTTTTGGCAAACTCTTTTTTTTGTTTAGTTTGCCAAGCAATCCTCCTCACACCCACCTGCATTCCCATTGTCGTCCTTTGTGTCCGTTTGTGTTGCGCTTTTATCGCCGCCCTCCAGGAGTTTCTTGAACTTCTTGGGCGTCCCGTTGAGCTTCTTGCGGAAGCCAAAGGACATGGCAGTGCCTTTGGTGTGCACCGCCAGATCCTGTGCCTCCGCCGGATTGCCGTTGCCATTCCCATTCGCATTGTGGTGGTGTCGGCGACTTGACTTGCTGCCCTGCTTCTTGCTCTCCGCCTGGCCCTAAGGGGGAGAAGAGGAGAGGACAGGATCGGGTTAAAAGCGATTACCATGAAAGCGAAACCCATTTGCAAATCGGGTCAGCACAGATGAGAGGCGCACACACAGAATACAAAGGAGCCTCGAGGACTTCCTCCGAACAGCAGACAATAGACAATAGAAATTATATACTAGCTACATGAGTCACTCGGCTCCTACAAACAATAACTATTTACGAGATACTTTCCATGAAATCGTGATAAATACCAATGGGGGAATATATCGAATAGATATGGTTTTATATAGAGGTGGCTCTGGGAAGGATATGTTTGGCAAGGTAGAAGGTTTTATTGTTCCATAAATGTAATAGAGATTTTCTCGGAAATTTAAGTCGCGTTAAAAAGTCAAAATTAAAAACCGGAACAGTCCCTTCTTACATATTTTCCCTCTAACCACCAAACTCCTTACATGAGATACAAACTACTTGATGTATTAAGGAATTCCGTGACAAAAACTATCTATTTTGGAGGCTGTGGAAATTTCCAAAGATTTTAAGCACTAAATAAGCTGTCTAAAAGTATGCAATGACATGTCTTTTTCTACTACTACAACAGCATACTTTTAAGCATAATTTGCAAGGTATTTATAAACTCTAAACGTTTTCTTTGAGAAACTTTTAAATGCGGTACCATAATGACTGCCTCGACTTCCGCGTCAACGGCTGCGTCCTCCTCGACTGTTGCTGCTGAGCTATCGTCTATCGACTTGTGGAGGTCCTCTGTGTCTAGGACTCCCCCGTTATCATCGGTGTTCGGCTCTTTGTCGCAAATATCCTCGCTCGTTTCGGCGAAATCCTCGTGCGTCTGCGATGCGGATACGATTAAGGCGGATGCGGATGCGGATGCGAATTTCTCTAGTGTGACGACGACGGGGTTGTCGCATTCATCCATGTTGCAGGTCGTCGGCAGGGGCACTCGCTCTTCCGGCGAGCCTCCTCCTCCTTCTCCGTCCGTTGGGGATTCGTCCTGATCTCGATTCCTGTGATCCTGGTGGTGTCCGCAAGGTCAGCTCTGGGATGCAATGCGGCTATGTTCATGACACGGCCGACGAACACGAAATTACGCCATTTATAATTGCACTTGAGGTACACACACACACATACACTCGGCGAGGACCTGCGAGTACATGCACACACCCACACACAGAAGGTCCTTGAAAATCCCCTGCTGCTTGCTGGAAAAATCTTTCGCAGATTGCTCGCACTTTTCCACCTCCGCCGCAAGTTATGCAAACGATTTTCGCACCTCGAACGATTGTTTCTATTTTGGTTTTTAGCTCTTCCTACTGTTGTTTTCCTTTCGGTTTATTTTGTCTCTTGGTTTTTATAGTTTTTGCTGAGTTTTTTCCTGCTGCGGCCAAGTGGCGACGATTTTTCACTTGTGAAAGCACGGCACACGGAAAATTGAATGGCGAGCTGAAAAACTCTCACGAAGCGGAGAACGGAGAATGGGTTTCTTTCCCTGTGCCTTGTGGTGGGTCTGGTTTCTCCGAATGTTCTCTTTCGCTTGACCACAAGGGGAGAATATGGGAATTCGAGAAAATGCAGAGAGAGACTGCCCAATTTCCCAGTGTTCGCTCATGCGCAGAGCCATGAAAACAAGTGTCTGCCCGAAATAAGTGGTCCGAATTCGGGGGTGGTTATCGGTGGTGCCATCTAGCGGCCACGATGGGAAACTAACCATGTCAAATATGATGGATGGAATTGATGTAAAGTGTTGGTGTGAAAAGTGGAAAATGTATGTCAATTTATGTCGCAGCTGTGTGTATTTGTATGTAGATAAATAAGTATATGATAATTATAAAGGAGTTGGGGAAAAGCAAAGAATTTATTAATGAAAATGAAATTTAAATATTTTAAAATGATCAAGGGTCTAGATAATAGAACATTCTTTCTATTCAAATTTTTTCTAGGGCTTTGTTATTGTCATATTGGGTTAAAAAAATCTTTAAAATATAAATATTACTACCATTAATTTAAGAAGGCTTTTTACATATGTATACCATCAATATGTTTAATTAAAAATTTATATTAAATGAGAGTAATGAAAAAAATATTAAAACCGGTCTTTATTAATGGACTTTATTTTAACAAGTGAATAAAACAAATGAATAATAATGCAACATTATGGCAAAAGCACGCAATAGGCTTGGATATTTCCTGCATAGCCAGTCATCGTCATCTGTATCCAAAGCTCAACATTCAGTGTAAAAATTACAAATTAAATTAAATTAGTCTTAAAATCATTTATGTATAATCTAACAACTAACAGCTTGCTATTTATAGTGATATAGTGATAATGGAAAAATAATAATAGCTAAGAAATTGAGAGACTAGTTTGCGTAGCAACGGACGGACATGGCTAAATCGACTCGGCTGGTGATGGTTATCAAGAATATATGTATATACTTTATGGGGTCGGATAAGGTTCCTTTTGCCATGTAACAGGTTAGCACTAAGTTATAATACCCTTGTACCCTATGGATACCGGATGTAATACAAACATTATAAAACCAAAACACACTTTGTAAAATCAAGAATGCACAAAATGAAATGAAGTATGGGTTGTTTTTTGCAGATTTTTATTATTTTCTGTCGGTTTTATCCTCGTGATTCATGTAAAATTCAGATGTAATAAGAGCCCGCCGAGACCAAAAATCCAAGTTAAATAAAATTTGGTTAAGGTCAATTGCCCGGAGGGGGGAAGCAAGAAGTGAGGGGATAAGTGCTTTGGATAAGTATGAAATATGATATGTAGTAAGGGGCTCGTCCTTGACTGCTTTTGATCCGCCTCATGGGTTGTGTGTGTTTGTAAAATTACTATGTAATAAGCCTTTGGAGGATACGTATATGAATATGTAAAGCTAAACTGTTAAGGGAAAGCTAAGAGGGAGTAGCTCTCAAAGGTGAGACAAGGACGTTAGTCAGCCTCAATTTTGGCACTTTTATGATTATTTTAAGCGCTTGTGTGATGTTGGTAAATAGTGACTAAGGAGAAGGCATTTCTAAAAGGGATTTTTGAAGACTTCAAGGAAATCGAGCTGTAACTACAACTCTTCTTTTTTAAATCGATATATTTCCATCTACAATTCCTTTTCTTTCCCTTTCTTTAAATTCCCAGCAATTGGCCATAACGTTTCCCCGACAAACAATGAGTATTCATGTCAGCTAAAGAAGAGATGGTTGACCCAAAATCACAGACTCCATCTTTTCGACTCCAATTTTTTCCGGCAAACTTATTGACAGTTTTTCATTCGTTTTTCGCCACAACCCCCGAGTGAGTTGTAAACATTTATCAATATTACTCACCACCGCCAGCAGCCAGCCGTTGTTCCCGGCTTGTAATTGAGGTTCCGGCCTGATTCTGGCAGGATACTGCTCCTCCTCGGCGGTCTCGATGGCCTGCAGCAGCTCCTGTAGCAGGAACTCTTGACAAGTGGAGTATTCCACCACGCCGACACCGCCGCCACCGCCGCCGCCGCTGGGTGATGTCAGTGGTTCCGCTGGGGCATCGATGTAAAGGGACTCGATGTGCCGCCGGCTTATGGTGTAGTAAAAGGGTTCTTGATCCAGCAGCTCCTCCTGCTGCTGTGGCTGCTGCGAGTGCTGCGGCTGCTGCTGCTCCTGGCCCCTTGACGATGTGGCTGCTATGTATTCATTACTCGCTGTCAACTCTTGCCAGATTTTGTGCGCCTGGGCCAAGTCTTCGCGAGACAGTGCGATTGTCAATACAGATTGATGATGCTCCCCGCCGTGGGAGGCGATCTCCTCGAGCTGGCTGAGCGGGGGCGACTGCCTCGAGACACACTTGCCCATGGCATCTTACGACCACCGGAGTCCTCCTCCTTTCCGGTCTGCAAAAAGATTACAATAACATTGGCACATCAACTTGTCAATCCGATTATTGATAAATAATATTCTGAGCCCGATAAATTTATATTTTAGTTTTAAATTAGTTTATACAATTTCCAGCCTCAACAACAACAAAAACCCTCTCAAAGCAGTCTGTTAGTTAGATAAAAAAAGATATTATTTAAAATCTCCCCAAAATGTACATTAAAACTGATTTATAAGCGGGTTTTTTAGACCTTCTTAAATCCTTTAGGTTCAATGGCTATTAAACCCTTCAAAAACTGCATACAACTCGTAAAATTGTTCGAAAAATCATTTTAAATTCCAAAAACAGATTCAGTTAAAAGAAGAAAAAAAAAATATTCAAAAAAATCCGAAACCCTCCCCAAAAACCAAACAAAAAACTATCCAAAAGATTAATGGGAAATCCTCAAAAAGTATGGGATAGAAATTAGATAGAAAGTATAGAAATTATTTACTGAGTTTTAAAATCAATAAATAAAATTTAACCATTTAAATGTAAGTCCCATTTCTAATTAAATATATCAATATAAAGTTCTTCGCTGTGAAAAAGTAAGTTAGCCAAAAGAATCAGGTAGTTTTTATTTTCTTTAATCCGAAGACGCAAATGAGTAGGTTGGCTATAGGATCCATATCGATATGCTGGGAGCTTGTGGTTGGCGTGCAGGTAATGATACACCTGTCCCCCAGAACCACCAACAACACGGGGTCCGAACCGCAAGTCCAACCCCAATCCGCACCAGAAACCGAGACCCCTTGGGCGAGTCCATTGCCATTGCATTATGCCGCGCTGCACGTTTTTTATTAAATTTTATTAGAGTGCCGCACATGCACAACACGGACGGACCCGGCCCCGCTCCCAAACGCGGGAACCCGGCTCCGACTCCGAATCCAAACCTCTTTCATACCTCCGATTGCCCGGTGCAAGGGAGGAGCGGAAAACAGAGGGATGGCCAACGGAGAGAAAGGAATATATTCACGCAAATGCAAGCTGCCTTTGGGAAGCTGAAGGAAGACCGGCATCCCAGCCAGCTTTTGCTCCCAGCTTGCACACCTCATCCTTATTCGCATCCAGCACTCGAAATAAAATTAATCTAGGGTGTATATATACTTATTTTAGATTTTAAGAAAGAGTTTTCATAGTTATATGAAGAAAACTTTAAGAAATCGAAGAATTTATTTGCTATTTTGTGATTAATATTAATTCATAATAGTTTAGTAGTATTTTTTTCCTTTAAAAATACCAAAATTAAGAACGACCTTTATTCAGAGTGTAGGGCTCCAGCTTCGTAGCTTTATGGCGCATTTGCCGCATAACAAAATTTACACCCACCGGGAGCCGTCGACGCGTCGGTGCACTCAATGGGCTGCCCTTTGTGCCAGTGGCCCTAGCACCAGACCCGGATCCAGATCGAGGCCATATCCACTAGGTTGGCGGTTTCGCCACATAGCCGCTCCACTCGATAACCGAATTGGCTCCAAAATGAATTTAAGCAGGAAATGCATTTTGCAAAAACCACCATCATGACAGCGCTTATTCGGAAGGCAATTTAACTCAAGCGCGGATCGACTTCAACTTAGGAGGGCATTCTTCAAGCGATATTTTAGAGATGTGTTTGGCTTAAATATAGATAATATAATACTTATATATCGTTGGGTTACTAAAATAAGTGCAAGAGAATTGTGTAATTTATTAGGCTAAAAAATTAAATAGATTTAAATGTTCTACAAAATGTTTACTTTGTTAAGCTGATGCATCAGTTTTATAAAATTGTAGAGCTCTTAAAATATTTATTTTCATTTGAATCAAATGTTATATTCATTTAGAGATTTAAAAATATTTATTTACATTCTAAGGCATTTCTTACACAAAGTATAATCAAAGTATTATAAAGGGACTATATATTTCCTTAAAAATTCACAAGACCATTTTATCCTTGGGTCTTTACTTGTATTATATTTTAAAGATGTAGTGCTTCAAATACCACTGAATTTAGATTAAAAATAAATTCTATTCCCTTAAACCCTTTTTTAAAGCTCCCAAACAATTAATTTAAATTGTTATTTGTATAGAAGAGACCTCATATCTTTTCCCAACTTTAGCTAGGCACTCCGATTCCTCCGTTCAACTGATTACTTTAATGCATACTGTGTAAGTCCCCAATTAAGGCACTGTCTTCGGGGCTAAGAGAGCCATCCAGCAGGGTATTTCGGCGGCTGGCATTAGGAACGGATTCAGTTGATCCGGCTGTGTTTATGCCTGCTTATGTCGTTTGGCTTACTTACATTTGCCGCGGCTTTGTGCTGCATAAATTTTCAGTGCCACGCCCCCCGCCCCACGCACCCTCTGAAACAGCCCCTAAAACCTCCCATAACTCCCCTTCAGCAGCTGCAACTCCTCGCCCGCAGTGAAAGCTACGTGGCCCTTTTGTGCTAACTGCCAACTTTTATTTGCTGCCTTTTCACATAATGAGGCAATTTTCCAGTTTGTTCTGTGTTCTCAGCGAGTTTTCACTTGTTACTCTTGCATTTAATAAGCCAAAGGCAAGTGCAGAGGTAAAGGATAAAGAGGGACCTCCTCTAGTTTCGGTCTTAATTCAACATTTTGTATGCGCGCAGGATAAATCCCCGAGCAGATCCCCGATATTGGTCGCATATGTAAATGGCTGCAGCGCAGGTAATTATGCGCATAAATAACTCCGATTGTTGGCCGAGAGACTGCAGCAGTGCAGGACCTCAAGTAATGCCCCAAGATTGGTTAATGCTCGGTGGGTCGGCGCTCGGGGGACAGCAGGCACAACCAAGGGATATCAAAGGGATACCCAAGAATATCCAGGCGGATGTTCCATCGGTTTCACTCCCCCCACCGGTTGGTGTGGCTCATGCATAAGCATAACATGGCCCATTTCGATTCGATGTGGCATGCAACAGCTGCGCGCTTACAACACTTCGGATTGCCATGCTTGCCCCGTGCCCGCCGCGTGCATTTTAATTGAGCGACCCAACACAAAAAATATTAAAAAAAAATAAAAGAATAGACTGAAATGCATAGCAAAAAAATATTTGCCTTAGGACGTCATTATTTAGGTTTAATGTGAAATGGTTTCTTGAAGCACAAAAAAATAAACCGATTTGTTACTAATTTGTAGTGGATATAACATCTTTCAGTCGTATCATGACTATTCTTTTGCAACTTAGGAGTTTAATATTTATTTTTTATTGTAATTGAAAGTACTTTTTATTATTTAATTCAAATTGATCAAGTAAAGAATTAAAAATGTACAATATCAACAGTCTACTGTGCTCTTCAATGAGATAGCCGGTACTTAAAGCCTTGTGCTTAAATTAAAAGATAGGTGGGTATTAATCTAAAAACGTAAATTGTAAAAATTATACCTATTTAATTTATAAAAAATTATAAATCACATGTAAATATACTTTAAATAAAGTTTATTTATAGTTTAAGGTCTTTAAAGTGATTTGTATAACCGTTGCAAATTGTTAAATTCTTTTATTCAGAGTATTATAACCATAACCAGAAAGAAAGCTAACTGCCGGAAGCCGAAGCCTGTATACCCTTGCAGTTCGTAACTGGAACGATTTGTTTGAAATGAAAATCGATCGAAAAATCCTTACTAAAGTGTTAAAAATGTTTATGAATAAAGATACCGAACTTTAGCTGATATCCAATACCCGGCAAGCTGAAATACAAAATGCAACTCGCTTCGCTCTAAATTTTTAATGCAACTCGTTTCGCTCAAAGCTTTGGTCAAAGCGCGATATACAAGTATTATGACTTCTAGCTTCGATTTTCCGGCCACTCTTACATCAGCCGTTGAGAACTCCAGATCTACCCAGAAAGTCAAGATGATGATCAACAATTGTTTTCTGCTTTTGGCATCCGGATTCGTTTCCGCAGGACTCGGTTCACAACCGCAACAGCGCATCATCGGTGGGAGGAACATAGACATTAAGGAAGCTCCCTGGCAAGTGTCCTTGCAGTACGAAGGGGAACATTTTTGGATTATAATAACAGCTGCCCACTGCTTCTATAGACGTCCTCATGGTCTTATGCGTGCCAATGAATTCTTTGTTCTCTCAGGATCCGAGCTCAAAAGACCCTACAGAAATATGGTTGCAGTGTCAGCTATTAAGCATCACAAGGAATATGTACACGGCCCAATGGAAATTAATTACGACATTGGCGTCCTGATGCGATGCCAGAAAATCTGCAAGGCATTAATATTTACATTTGTAAGCATATGCCTGCAATGCCAAATAATGTCATTTGCGCTGGAGTTGCGGGACAATCGGTATGCTATGGAGACTCAGGTGGACCTTTAGTATTTAAGAATACATTGGTAGGCGTTCTCTCTCGATTGGATTAAGGCTGCGCTGGTCCTGGATACTATATCAGTGTGGCCCTCTATCACAAATGGCTTATAAATGCCATTAAATCAATTTAAATAAATTAAAAAAAAGGATTTAAAACTAGAAAAACTAAGGAACTAAATGGGGACGCTGTCTGTGTACCCATGCAATTGGATCGATCCGATTGCAATGGTAATCGATCAAATAAACCTTAAAATATTTATGAATAAAGCTACCAAAGTTATGCTGTTTTTTCTATATTTTCCTACAAATAGCATGGTAATGGACAGACAGACGGACTGACTGAAATTATAGTACCTTTCAAGGGTAAAAATATAATATTTATATATGTATATATACTATAAATAATATTTAAATATACTTTAAAATAAGTTTCCTTAAAGGTCAAGGTGTTCGTGATGTATAACCGTTGGAAATTATTAAATTCCTGTACTCAGACCCTTGGTGGGCTAATTATACCCGGTACCCATAGGGTACAAGGGTTTTATAAGTTAGTGCCAACCGCGAATGTATGTAACAGGCAGAAGGAGAAATCTCCGACCCTATAAAGTATATATATTCTTGATCAGCGTCACCAGCCGAGTCGATTTAGCCATGTCCGTCTGTCTGTCCGTGTGAAACACCAGATCTCAGAGACTATAAGAGCTATAAGAACATTGGAATCTGTTGCACGCAGATCAAGTTTGTTTTAAAATTTGGCCACGCCCACTTGCGCCCTCATAAATCATAAAAAACGTTATTAAGCCATACTCGTTATTTACGGGTTAAAGTTAATAGATACAATAAATAAATAAAATAAAATGGACGTTTCCTGAAACTTTCAGTAAAATCGGATGATAAACATGGGAGATATTAGCAATAAGGTTAGAATTTGAACACACCGCCCTAAGGCACTGCTGTTGCAAGCTGTAGCCGACAGGTGGCGCATTCGAGCCTTGGCCGTGCGATATAATGGCGCCAATGTATGTATGTACAATTTTAATTTGCCTTTTAGTGTGAAGCGCAAACGTTTAGGTACCGGGTATCTCACAGTCGAGCACAGTCGACTGTAGCTTTCTTACGTTTATAATCATGAAAATGAGATTTTACACGGTTTTCAGATCCCCTTCTCTGCGAGTGTAATAAGGCTTTCAATAGCATTCCAGCACATGCAACATGAATACCCCGGACCCGTAACCGGAGTTCTATGGGTTAACCGAGTTCCGCTGTCGGGGCAAAGTTTGTGCCATGATTAAAACGAAACCCCACCAAACTTGCCATCGCCGTTGCCGTCGCCGCCGCCGCCGCCGCTGACAATTTTAATGCAAACAAAAACTTCGCTCGCTGACAGCGCAATAGCGAAGAAAAAGGCCAAGTCATTTTTGCATGCAGCGGCGCCCTTAACCCGCCTCGCCAACTTTTCCCGCGGAACTTTCGACCCCCAAAAAACACAAGCCCCCTCCCTCCGTCTGCACCATTAATGCAAATTGACGTGGAGGATGCAGGTCGTCGCTACAGGTGCCAGTTCCGGATTCCGGGTTTCCGGGTTTCCGGGATCCGAGTTCGGAGTTCCGGTCAGGTAGTTGTACTTCGTTCGTTGGCGCAAAGTTTCGCCAATTCACGCGGACGTTTGCGGCTCTTGTTGTTCCAGTTTCACGCCGAAAGCAATTGCATTTTGGTAATTGAACAAGTCAACGCTTAATTACAACTCACTACAGTAAAATACCATAACTGTCTGCGGGATTGAGTGGAAACTCTGCTGGCAATTTCCATTCAGCGAATGCCAAATAATTTCCATTTGAAATGCGCAAAAATGAGCAATTTCTTTACGGCCAGCCAAGGCTCGTGATCCCCTTCTTTACCCAACCCCGCACTGAGTCAATGTTGTTGTTGTGCGTTTTAATTGACGGCTCATTTCGTCCTTGCGACAGACATTCCATTCGCTGTTCAGAGGCGTAGCATAATGGGGGCTTAAATTGAATCCAAGAACTCTAAATTGGGTGGAATATTATGTTTAAAGAAAATGTAGGGGCTTCAAATTATTCAAAAAGATGTCCAAAAGTATGCTTCGGTATTTTTTGTAAAAAATGTAGAAGTCTAGATTTGTTTAGCCTACTTTTATACACTTTTTTAAAAGTTATGAAATCTCGTGATTAGTTCTAAGTATTATTCTTGCTATTCCAATCTCAAAATATCCTTAAAATGTGCCTAAAAATAAGCAAAGTGTTTCTTTAACATAACATGCATTAACTAAAAATTATTTGTTTAGTTTTTACCTTATTTTAAGGACTACAAAAATAGGCTGACCAGTCCTATATTTTTATTCATAATAAGAGCATTTTATAGAGAGGTCTTGTGAGTTTTTTCAATAAATTGAAAGTGAAATACCATTCCAAATTTCCCTCAATCAATATCTCTATATTTGATTCTCATTGCAAAAAATGAATATTTTATTGATATAAGAAACAATTGCATGCCCACGCCGGCGTCCATGGTGGCAACGGTCCAATTCAGCAATTTATCGGGTTAAAGTGCGACGTCCAAACCCCGAAAAACACAATGAAAATGGCTTAAAGCAATAGCAGTCGACCGATTTTGGGGGCTGGGGGATTGTTAAAAACTGATCTATATGCTTGGTTATTGAGCAACTTTGGCTGTGGCTGTCGATGCTCGATGCTTCAGAGCCTTCAGCGGAAAAATGTATGGCCAAAACCAAAACCAAACAGAGTGGCAGCAACGGCAAAAAGGGGGACAGATAGCGGCAGTAGACACTTGATAGGTTTTTTCCAAAGCCCCGCCCCCCTATCGAGGCTTGCCGTCCCCTCGAAGCCCACTCACTATTGGCCATAAATCAATTTTTCAAAAATGACACTGGGAAATGGAAAAAGTAAGCTCAAAGCTGGGGCGAATATTGAAAGCGTCCGCTTGCCTCCACGAGATATAAACCGATACTCTCAAACGTACGAAATATGTGCAAGCATGCATACATATCGGCAGAACATATATCCACCCTGCAGGAAACATATATATTATATATATATTATACGAATATGTATTAATAAAAAATGTATGCTTTGCCCTAGCATTTTTTGGGCAACCTAGTCGAGCGTCCTCGCTCTTTATTTTTTTTTTTTGGCTTTGCAAATCTTTGCAGCTGGCGTTGAAAGTTTGTCATCATAAATTTAAATATTATTTTCGCAGCGAGAGGAGCAACAGGAGTTGGAGCTCCAGTTGGAGCTAAAGCTGGAGACGCAGCGGAAGCGTTTTCGATGCAAACTTGCCAAAGGATTTGGAATCCTTAGTTCGGCAAATGGGGAAATGAGCACGTTAATAGGAGGCGTCCTCCCGTCCCCCTTTGGGTATTTCAAAACCCGGTGCAGCACACGCGGCGTATGCGCAATGCAGTTGCTGGCAATTCCAATTCAAAAACTGCAGAAAGAGCAAAAGGGCAACATCTGGATCTGGGGCCTGGCCTGGCCTGGCCCGGCCGCCGGAAGCCCATATTCCCCAGCATGTGTGAACCGAATGTTGATGAGTGCCATATAGTGAATGCATATGAATGAATTACAGCCGCCAGTCCCCACGATTTTGCCTCGATTTTTCCACCCTCTTACCAGGTTTGCCTTTGCAATTTGAAAGCGCCTGAATGAAGCGACCTGGCTTTGGCGGCATGAATTGCATGCAAAAGATTGTTTTGCATAGATGAGTGAAATCACCGGGCGCATTTATTGAAGTCCTCTCACCCTCCACCTCCACCACCACCCAGCATCCTCGCTGTCCTGTTGTCCTGTATTCCTGATGACAGCGCACGGATTTGACATTGATTGGTCCCTATTCCGGTCTCCGAAGCCATCACAAGGGGCTAATAACAAAGACCCAGCTGTGAGCCCTATTATTCTTGTTTTCCAATGCTTTTTGGCTTTCATAAGCCGATGCAATCAGGTTTTTTCGGAGTGAGCTTACACAGGATGATCGGGTTTTAAACTGTTTGATAATTTTAAGTTTTAAGTTTAGCAAATTACGAGTATGAAAACTTTGTTTATTATTTTAAATAGGCATTAAAATGGATAGATTAGCCATTTAGGATAATATTTTAAGCCTTTTGAGTTTTATTTACTTTCATATTCTTAATGCAAAAATTTCTTGGAAGCAAACAGCCGCCAGATCTCTGATTTTAAGTTAATCAATTTCTCTGGACATTTCGCAAATATAGCCTGCAACTAATTATTGGCTTGTCTCTAATATGCATATGATTTTATGGCCACAGATTTCGGACTGATTACTGATTACTGACATGTGTGTGTGCCGAGTTCTCTGCTCTGATTTTATTTAATATTCACCGAAAATTATTCGAGCAAATGGGGAGCAACCGCCTCCAGGCGGTGGCTGGGCTGGAATCCTTTGGAAATCATGCGATACGTGAACTGAATGGAAGAACAAAAACCGAGACTTAAGGTAAGCCTTTGAGTGACGTGACAAGGTCAGGGGTTGGGTGGGGAGTTACACTGGGCAATGTGAAAAATTAATAAGGGTTTAATAATTATAATTTCTCCTCTTTACTCAGCTTCAAAATAAAGAAAAAGGTACAATAATGTCTCTAAAGAGCTTTGTCAATGTCCAAATATTTACTATACTAATAAATGGTAACTGCTGGATAAGTTCCTTTTCTAAATCAGTGTTCAGCTAACAAAGATCTACTACTAGTTCATAATGTATTAAATTACATTCTCAATAATGATGCTGATAAATTGTTATCTGATGGATACACTTAGGAGCTAGTGTCGTCTTCAGCGCACCAAAATCAATGAGAACTTTCTAATATATTCCTCCTCCCTCCCCAAAAATAGATTTATAATCTCAAAATATATTTACTTGTTATTATTTCTTTCAGTATTAATGTCCATAGGACACATTTATGTCGGCTAGTGTTATTAATTGTGAGCCACAGGAAAAGTGATGGACGCATTGATCAGGCTGCTGGGATTTCCCTCTCCACCAGGAAGCTCATTTGCATGCTGTGGATAAGTGAATGGGCCAGCAGCACAGGTCATGAATGCATTTGGACGGACGACTTTGTGGCCATCGCTCGGCCCAATTCGATGCCGAACCCAAGGCAACCATAATGCTCGCCACTTAATTATTACTAAGTCTTTATTAACATGGCTTACAGCTTTGGCTGGCCTCTCACTCTCGTTTAAAGCCATCAACGGAGCGTGCAGTTTCGTAGCTGGGAGTTTCGGGGAGCAACTCCGGGGGCGGCTCTGGGCCTCATTCGAGGCCTGGTAATTGCAAATTGTTGCCATCGTCATTGCCGTAGTCGACGTCGTCTTCGTCTTCGCCTGCGTTTGTTTGTCAATTTGCGTACTTAAAAAATTCTTCTTTGTGTAAACAGACACACTGGCACAACTCATCGTCAGTGTAACGAGCCATATGTGTTGTGCACATAATAATTACGCAATTGGCAGGAGTTGCCCCTTCCCACCTTTCCTGACTGGCTTCGTCTTTCGCCCGGAGTCGAGTGTGTCATCAAATTAGTTTTAATTATACATTATATTCATTTCGCACACATTTCCTGCCTTAGCTGTGGAGGGACGGGGCGCCGGTGCGTATGGGTGATATTTGGCATGGCAATCGATTTGTATGCCCGGCAGCACTCAGCCTGTTCGCTCGCACTTGTTCTCAGCAACTCTCAGTTGTTCTTGTTTAAACAATTACGCCGCTCATTGACTTTGGGCCCGGGTTTAGGCCCTAGAGCAGCAGGTGGAATGCGGTACACGTTTGGGCACGGGCACCAACCTGTACCAGATATCTAATATGCATAGCACTCCGGGGAAACGAAAGTAGACGCAGAGCGTCAAGTGTATTGTGAGTGCACGGCGAGAAATTTAGGTTTGAAGATTTTAGAAAAAATACCTGAAAATCTGCATGAGTTGCTTCAAATCTTGAAGGAGCAATTAAGAGATGTTGGCCAAGTTTTTAATGATATTTATTTAGTATAAGATTAATGAAGTGCCCAAGTATAAAACCAGACAATCACCGCCTAATATTTGATGGTACTTAAAACGACATTATTTCTTTTTTTATTTTTTAAAATTGGGGCTTGCTATATTGGCTAATAATGTTTAAGATTTACTAATTAATAATTCTACCCCTTTCCGTATTTTCCCAGTGTTCGATTGTACCAACGACATCGAGACTCTGCGGCTGTTGCTTTGGTTTCCCCAGATATTTTTTTTTCGGTTACTGGTAGTGTCGGCGGTTTCAGTTACAGCCACAGAGATTTGTCTCTGCATGCAAATTCCTTTCCATTTAATTTTTCGCCACCAAGACTCACCTTTGGCTTATCTTATCGGCGTTCAAATATGTGCTGTTTGTGCTCGTGTCGCTCCGTAATTAAGTTGAAATTCTCAAGTGGTCGTTGTATTTTTTTTTGGCACTTGATGGCGACACTTCAGAACTTCGAATTTCACTTCTACCTGCTTCTCTACTTGCTTAGATTTTTTTCTTCACAAAACTACCTGTTATTACTTCACGGCGCGACCTTGAATTATGCGATCAGTTTAGTTATATTTTTTTTTGCCATAACTTCCAGTCAAGAGAGTCGCGGTCGCGTCATGTTTGCTGTTATTATTAATAGCCAAAAGCGCCGAAGTCGACTGACTGTCGACTACGCATGAGACCCGAGCTAGCACCCAAGAATCCGCCTGGGTCTACGGCTTTACAAAGCTGCGATCGGAGCGTTAGAAAGCTCGCTCTGCTCCCACAACAGCTAGCTGGGCTTTTGGCTCTGCGAAAATGGTGTTAAGAGAACAACAAAGAGACGGCCCAGTGACTCACACGGCTGATAGTGGGCATTGTTTATGAGTGTCAATTGCGTGTGCAGTGTGTTCGGGCCATTCACAGTGACCGCAAAAAGGGCAGGCACGCACAGAAGCATACACGGAGAGAAAGGGAAATTATTAGGTCTGCAAATAAATACCATAATAATTATATTTAAAAGCTTCTATTGAAGTATATAGAACATTTATATTATTAATAGTCTTTGAATATATTAATCAAAGTAATTGACTTTAATTTATTAATACTTCTCCTAACTCTATACTTAACTTTTTTGTTGTTTAAAACTCATTCCCTTTAAACTACAATATTTTATAAAGATTCTTTATTTTTTTAAAATCTAATAATAAGTATAAACATTAGAAAGACAGTTCTCGACAATGGGATACCCGGTACCGAAAGCTATGAGCGTTATAATAAAATTGTGAGTTTATCCAAAGCTCTATTTCCAAAACTAATAATAAACTAAAAATAAACGAATTAAATGTGCAGTTGAAATGTCGGACAATTAAAGTCAATCATTTCAATCCGTTTGCCACCTCTGCCCCGGATTCGTAACCCGTTTTCCTGGTGTACAAATATCCGAGTGTACATATGTAGGGCTATTAAAAAGCACTTTCTTATCAATGCAGGAAAAAGGCAAACCAAACGGAGTTCCATGCAGGCGAAAGGTGCAAAGGAAGCCGAACAATGACGGCAAAACGCTGGCAGCCAACGAAGGACTTCCAACCGCTTCCCCCAAGCTTAAGGGTGGCTGGGCGAATGGCTTGGCTGGGCGTCAAGTGTCATAAAAAAATAGGAACAACACTTGCAAGCCAAAAACTAAAGTGCACGAGTTGCCCGGCCATGTGGTTCTTCACACACCGCCCACTTTTAGCCACCTTTCAGCCCTCCACGCACGTTTGTACCCCACTTTCGCCCCCACAAGCATTCCCCCTTTCCCCCTTGGCAGTCACCGTTCACCACACTCTCCTATTACTACTAGATCCATTTTCGCTCATCTTTCAAAGGCGCCGTGTTGCGTTTGTATTTGCGGTGCCTTTCTGCACAGAGGAAAAACCCATAACAATATCAGTTTTCCCTTCAAGTCTTCTTCACTAACAGAAAAATAGTGGAGACCCCTGGAACCTATTTCATTGAATTCTGACTTCTTACAATTTAGTTTGTTGGCAGTTTGTGAAGGGGTTTTACAGTTGCCTCAAATTTGATTGTACTTTTTATGTTATATAGGTAACAAAAAACCAAAAAAATTGCTTTGGATTTCGTTTAAATCGAATTTGGGATTTTTTTAAGGTTAAAGCAAAAATAACATTTTGTAGCATACTTTTCGACGGCAATTTAATTGATTTCCAATCTACAGATCAAAAGTTATTGAGATTTCTAGGGCCTCTTGTGTGCTTTAAACTTTGTTTGGAAGAAAAAAATATTATTAATAAATAATTTAAATTCATAATAAACAAAAATGTACAATTAAGGAATGTAATAAAATTTACTGATACTATTGCCATACATTTAGCATGCTTACACTATACTTAAACGTGTCGCATCAAATAAATAAATAAAATAAAATATGGTTATATTCTCTAAGTATTTACAAAATTTAATTGTTATATTTTCTATTACTTAAAAAAAATAATAATAATAAAAATGGTTTGTATAAACATCATAGTTTTTTTCCAGTGCATTAAAACGGACATATGGGCATCTCTCCTGCAAAGAAATACAAAAGAAAACATTTACAAAACTTCCATTTCCGCTCTTTATGTGGACACCGTTCGCCAGCGAAGAAGAAGAAGGAGAAGGAGCGGGGAAATTGAAAAAAGATAGTTTCACATAAACCCTTAGGCATTTCGCCTTTGCCACCGCCCCCGCCCCTATTTGCCTCGTCTCCACCCCCGCCCCGGAAAAGAGCAACTAACGGGACACCCGATGGCTGTACAAACACAAACACAGCAACAGAAGCCTGCAACATTCCGCCATTTTCATCTCTCACTCTCTCTGGGTTTGCCCCCCATCTTTTTCGGGAGGGGCGACGGAAGTGAGCATTGTTAAAGTTTCGCAGGTAAATCAAATGATAAAATGAAGATGTAGTCCAAAGTCCACTACTAACGGTAAAGCAGCAGCAGCAGCAGCCACAGTAGCAGCAGCAAAAACAACAACAAGTGATAGCAACAGTTTTGGGACAACACAACTCGGGGGGAGCTTTTCACCACGACAGCGACGCCTGCGCTCAAATTCTCACTCAATTGTCGAGTGATTTTTTGTGTTTACCTTTTTCGGCGGCTGCAAGGTTAACTGTTGTTATCGCTCTGTAAATGCTGCTGCCTACTTTTCGGCCTTGCCATTTATTTACCGCCATATCTCAGCCTGCTTTCGGGCTCAGCTTAACCCCTGCTTGGCCGCCGAGGGCTTTTATCGCCCTCGCTCTTCCCCAGTGAGTAACTCTTCGGGGGCGCTTATCATCTAATGGACTTTTAATCGTGCGAATACGAATAGAAGGGTGACGTTAGGCTCACACACTTGACATTTTATTTATACGCCGTCTTAGACAAAGACCCCGCGGCTCAAGCCATAAATTTTCCTATCGCTGGCCCGCGATCAAAATAGCTGTCAAATAGCCGGTAATTAATTTATTGAAATGACAAATATTTCGCACCACTTCTGTCCGCTTTTTCGATGTATAATAATTACCAATTATGAACAACTTGTGAATTGTAACAGTCAACAGATGGTGGGGTGGAAAAAAAAATCGTTTAATATTTTCACAATCAATTCAACTCTGACGTAGGGTCATCGGAAAAGTCCTGATCATTCGCTTTCGCAGACCGTTATCAGTTACCTCACACCCTCTCACGAACAAAAGGCAGAGAAAATAACTGGAAACACACCCATATGCTTTGGCTGCGTTTAATCATTATTTGGCGCAATTGTTTGTCATAAATTTTCAAGTATAAACCCGCAATCAAAATTATTCGACATGTAGACGTTGGTAAAAATTATGGCCAACCATCGAGAATTGAGGAGAAACTCTGCGAGTGTCGCACAGTTCTTAACCGATTGTCGCCTCTCATTTCAATGCAAATCAATCAATTAGAGCGTCGGAGCCAGGTTAATTTGCATTGCGTGAATTGCTGGACAAATATTGGCCTTTGCAGGCAGTGTTATGTGTATTTTTAGATAAAAAATCAAACGCAATGTTATATTAATAGATAACGAGACCATCCAGTCTCGTGGGGTCGAAGTGGGTCCCTGTGATGGGTTAAGCGCGTAGCCTGCCAGAAAGAGAGTTCCGGAGGAAGGGATGTTGGAAGAGGGAGAGATAAAGAGAAAGAGGGAGAGGAAGTGAGCCTGCAGCTAAGCGAGAGAGGGATAAAGAGAGAAAGAGGGCGATCACCGTTGAGGGTGGCCTTGCACAGTGGGAGAAAAATGAAATATAATAGTGATTAACTATAACCTATAACTATAAATGACTAGATATACAAACATTAAGGAAAATGATAAGTAAATGTAAAAAGTAAATTAAGAAATCCTCATTCAAAATTTGAAGAAAAGTTTGCACACCGCGTATACTTAATTATTATTAAGTATACGGCATGTGCAATTAAAAAAAAATATTCCCAAAACCAAATGTAAATTAGAAATGTATTACATTTGAAGGAATTGGAAGACATTTATCTGTAGGAGAATCCAAGCAAACTTCCTTGCCTTGCTGCCACTCCCACTGTGCGGGAGAGAGAGAGCGATCCGCTCTGCTCGCCAGCTGTTAAGCGCCCGCTCTCTGTCGTCGCGGCGGCATTTGCGTTTGCGTTTTCGATCGCTCCGGTTAAAAACGTGCTGCGGCAGGAACTGTAAATCATTACGCTCGGAAACGTGCTGCTGTTCGCACAGAAGAATACGAAAAATACGGAACGGAACGGACAGGCGGCGGCGACCAGCAGTCCGCCAAGTTCAAGTTTGCACGCGTACGCGAATAGTCCAAGACGAAAGTCGTAAAAGTAAAGAATAAAAAGAACAAAAAAGTAAAAATCCAACAAAAATATACACAAAGGTTCTTTTCACCGCAAGAGCAGTGACGACGTTGTTGCTGTTTGTTGTTGCTCTTTCCTGCCAATTTTTCGTGCTTCGCTGTGTCTCTCTGTCGTCTGTTGTTTTTATCGACGCTTTCGTTCGTGTGTGTGTCGCGCCCCCTCCCTTCCACCCCTCTCAATCATTTGTTTGTTGTCACCCCCGCGAAAATTACGAAATACAAAGATTAACAAGAAGGAAACTTGCGCCTTGCGAGATCACTAAGAGAAAAATAAGAAATCCCTTTATGCTAATCAATGAGCTGTGTCGCTGAGGCACAGTGGAAAATTTTCGAATTTCGCCAAGCGGCGACGTCATCAGTGGTTGCTATTCTTATTGTTGTTGTTGTTGTTGGCGCCCGTGGCCGAGTAAAAGGTAAGGAAAAAAGTAATAAGTAAAAGACCACTTCAAGTACGTGTCAATTATAAAATTCATTTCTGTCTGCCTGAGTTCTTGTTGTTTGCTGCTTGCTGCTGCTGCTGCTGTCTGCGGCTATTTTCGGGGCGGAAAGATCTTTAAAATGTGAATATTTTCACTTTTTTGTCGCATTTCCTCACACAGAAAACAAATATTGTCACCTCAAGGGAACACTTCGAATTTCTAAAAATAAATGAATGCATAGGAAGTTCATAGAAAAAGTCTTTAAATTATGAAGAGAAAGTCAAAAATTAAATTAATAAAAAAAATAATATATATTTATTATTATTAAAATAAAGATCAGAAAAAGTTTTGTAAACGATTTTGCTTACTTATAATTTTTTAACGTTTTCAATTTATTTTAAACTCAAAAAATATATTTCCTCCCCAGATAACTTATATAGTCACTAAATGTCAAAATATGAGCAACGATCATAAATTAAAATTTAAATATGGATCTTAACTTATTTATTTGTCAAAATATAATAAAACGATTATAAAAGTCAATAAACTTGACTAAAACCCACTCGTAAAGTTTTAGTGCCAAGCAATGCCATAAAGTTAAAGTTTGGCATCTATTAGTATTAACAGATTATTTTTCTGAATAGAAACTAATACTAGATGGTTTAAATACTATAAAAATACCATTTGTATATTTTTTAGTACGTCAGAATTTGTTGCCGTGCAAGAGTAAACATTTACTGGGCTTTTTCGCAGTTGGAAAAGTGTCAAAGAAAATGCCAAAAATTATTCGCAGGCAAAACAATTACGGAACTAAATATTGTTAAATACTACGCTCGTTTTTGTTGCTGCTGCCCCTGCTGCTTGTTGGCTAAGAACTTTTTGGCCTCGATTTTCAAGTACTGTTGGACAAATTATTAAGCAACTGAAAGAGATAAATCAAGTCAGGTCCGAGCAACTGCAGCATGTGACTCGGGAAGCGGGAACTGGGAGCTCTCTTGGAGCTTCTGACACTCTGGAAACTGGTTCTATTTTGGATCTCGGGCCAGGGGCGGTATTGGTTTAATGTTTTTTTGTTCTTGATTTTTTTTTGCTTTTGTTTTTGTTGTTTGTTCGACAAGCAGAGCTAACACAGTTTCAGTTGTACCCGGCACGTCGTGCCACGTACTCCGCTCTTCACTCTTCCCGAGTTTTACTCCAGCTCCTCCTCGTGCTGCCCTCTCTTTCAGCATCGCCTCGTGCCCTCTCTTTCTCCACCTCCAATTCGGACTGTGTGTGTTTCTCTTTCATTCCCCGCAGCGCTTTATGCTAAGTTTGTCTGCTTTTTATGCAAATTTTTAGAAACAACAAAAAGACGACAGGGGCAAAAAGCACCAAAAACTCTACTTTGGGGGGAGTTTCAGCTATCAGCGTGCTGAGTGTGTGTGCCCGAAGTACCCGCTTTGGACCCTTATTTGCACCCCCTTCTGTGCACTTTTCAAAGCCCATTTCAGTCCCAACCCAACCCCGACGCTTTGGCGCAGCACGTGAATTTGCTAGCTGCACTTTCTCACAGACACTTGGGGAAATAGTAGGTTTTCTGTATAAACTTACATTGTTATAATGAAATCTTTATTAAAGCTCATAGCTATTGGGTAATGAGTATCAATGCACATTAGAAGAAATATCTTCAGACTTCTATATCTAAAAACGAAGTTCCAGTCTAAAGTTTAGCTATCTCCATATGTCATAAGAGGCCTCAATGCCTAAAACTTATTCGCTCTAAGTTTTTCTTGACAGTCATACTAGTTTTGTAACGATGAAAAAAAACACAAATATATATTAATGGAGCTCTCGAGTTCGAGAAATGTAATGACCGAAGAGTTAAGTAACCAAAAGTAATGGTATTTTTGTCACCTTGTTTAGTGGCAAATTGGCGAGGAAATTGGCTAAAAATAAAACGGGAATTCGATTAAAGGGCAAAACCGGAACAGGCTTGATATAACCTGTGTTAATAAGTTCAGACTTTGTTTTGTTATTCGAATCGTCACGTTGATAAGCCACAAATACCTAGAAGCTATCTCGACAGTATGAAGTTAATAAAGCCCAATTGATTGACATTGATACAATTTTATTCTCAGTGTTGCAAGTATTTGTGCATGGGTGGCAGTGGCATCTCTCTTTAACCAACACCCTTTTGGCTCCCACGGGGTTACAGCTGGTGAGTAATGGCTCAATAATTTGGCTTTCCCCGCGGTACACCCCCCTGTTTGCCACAACCATGCTGCAGTCGCGACCCGCACACGATAAACACACAATGTTAACTAGAATTTGTTTATCTCTGCTCTGGTGGTTCCTTTTTTGTTTTTGCTGTTTCTCTCTTTTTGTTTTGTTCTTATTGTGCTTGTCTGATATTTAACCAAAATGTATCATGACGCTTAAAGTTGCTTTTTATTGTTATTGCCGCTTCTCCTGCCGTCGCTGTAATTGTTGCTCTGCACTTTTGTTTACACAACTTGCGGTGGAGCTGTTGTTGCTGCCGCTGCCGCTGAGTTTCTGTATTTTGAGAGTAGTATTTATTGTTCCTGCGATTCATGGAATTTCGCAGTGGCCGTTCGGTCAATCGAAGTGTTTAATAACAATAGGCGATATCGTGGAGTAGGAACAGGAAGAGGATCGGGGCTGTAAAGGGTGTAAGATGATCTTCTGATGATCAAAGTCCAAAAATCCAGAATCAATAACACATACAATGCGATCCAAAACAAATCAAAGAAATACGATATAATAACAAACATTTATATACTTGAAAATTGTTGGGAAATTTGTCTGGGTTGTTGAACTTTAATCCTCGGGCTTCAGCTTCTCTTGATAGTACTTTACTCTATTAAAAATCTTTCCATGAAATTGGCTTATTCAGCTTAACCTAATATCATTGAACAAAAACATTTTTTTTTACTTTATATTATGCTAAGGCAGGGACAGTAATATTTTATGACCAATATTTTAGTTGGTTATATTATATGCCTGAACTAACTAATGCAACCATTGCACAATATTTGCAAATCGCTCTTAACTTATTCAAAAGATAAGACGTCCCACTTCATCACCCATACAGATTCGTTATGAATCATTAAAACAAATTCACCGCCCAGCTGACAAAAAGAGTTAATCATCAAAGTCGCATCACTTCGCTATGGATGTGTCTGCGATACGATAAAGTCCCCTTTGTGCAACACCCATGTCTGATATTGATATAGGCATATTTATTGTCGAGGAGTGATTTACGAAAACAAAAGAAAATAAACTTCGGCTCAGTTCTTCTTATGGCTAAAATGTGCCCATGTGGGGATTTCTGATGAAAACGATATACACTCACGGTTTAGGGAAAACAAGTATATTTTTAAAACAGTTGACGAATGTTGCGGGTGTTTTTTGTGATTGTGATACGAAAGTGTTTATCGGGGAGGGGAAATAGAACCTATCATCGATCGGAGGTTACATGTGCAGTTAGTTAGGGCCCGCAACGATCGGCGATCTGTCAGTCTGTCGGTTTGCCAGTCGGTTAGTCACTTGTACGACCAGAGCCGCAGTAGCCTAATTAGAGTTTGGTTATTTGCTATTTGCAGTTGGAATTGGTTTTCCGATTTTGAGGCTTTCAGGTTTTCCGTTTGTCTCTGTTTGTTTTGTTTTTTGTGGGCAGTGGAGCGTTGCCAAATGGTTTCATTCCATTTCGAATATCGTGTACGCTGGCTCGTTTCGAATGCAATTGATTTGAAGTGCTTTGAACCTTTGGACAAGCGAATGCTGTCGATCATAAATCCTTCATGGCCCCACAAAAAATTTGTCACTCAAGTGGAAAGTGGTGGAAGTACACTGCTGCCCGAAAATATATGGCAAGCTAGAGGGGAATTATTTTAAGTACTTGAACGTGTGCCGGTCACGGTGGTTTAAGTATGCAAACTAGGGGTAGAATACATTTAGTGTCACATATTTTGCCAGCTTTATATATTTTCTATTTAAACAAAAAATTATAGGCGTATCATTTTTAAGCCAGATGTTTAATGTCTTTTTAATACTAGAAAATATTTTTGAAAGGACAAACGTAAATGTAACTAACAAAAAGTCACTATAGCAGCTGTACCTGATTATTAATTGACTCTGCAGCGCAAACTTAATTAATTAATGAAGCATTTTAAATAAAAACCTTTTATAACAAGTTCAATGCATTGTTTGCAGCACTTGTTTATATTAACTGACATAATAATACCTTAAAACAATGCTTTAGCCACTGGCAATTAATTAATGCTAATTGTGCCTTTTTTCTTAAATTTAATATTCTAATTGTGTCAATGCAATGGCCTGTTATTCACTCTAAAAACGTGAGAGATAACCGCAATTATTCGCTCGTTTAGCTACCTTAAGTGCCAACACTTGGTAATTTGATAATTCTAAACGTACTACTGAATAGTAATTTACACTATTGCCATTGTCCGATTACTAACCTATTCCAATAAGTGACTCTTGTTCTCTATAAGTGCACTCGAACCCAAGTTGAAATGGGTATTTCAGAGTCTTAAGTATAGGGGTTAATTTTACAGTTTGGTGAATCGCACCGTCGTCTGTCTGGAATCAATGGAAAAAACAAATATTTATGAGCCGTCATGATTTATGGTGGCTCTCAAACAATGCGTTTCCAATTATCAAATATTTTAATAGCCTCATATATTGCAAATATATGGGCACACTTCTATATAATTACCGGCGTCGTCGTCGTGTTCACCGACATTTTAGCAGGTAACGTGCTATGTGTATATCTCGAGTGCTATTTAAACTGACATTTTAACGTTCGAGTGGTGTCGCTACCGTATGCTGGGTCTGGGCGGTGATAAGGAGGATCGCGGTACCCGGGGCAACCCCTTTCCGGGCGGAGAAAGAGCTGCTCCGAAACGAACGTCCGAGCGAGTGAGTGAAGTGGCTTCAAGTTCAATGTCAGCTGCAGTTGCAATCCCCGATTCCAGATCCAATTCCAGTTGCAGCTGCATTTTGCAGTGTGTGGTGTGTGTTGACTGTGTTGCAATTTGGCCGAGCGAATAAACCGGTTTCCAACTTGTTCGCAACTCGGCGGCGGCAGCACGTGAATGTAAATTGTGTGGCAGTTTCAGCAGAAGTAGGATTTAGAAATACGCAGAAAAATAGACAAGTAATAGTCTTAGTTTTATAAAATAATAAATAGAATAGAATTGACTTCATGAAACGACTATTATTCTCTTGCGAAATCATTTGGAAATTGTTTATTATCCTTATAAATTTTTAAAGCCGTGGAATAGAGGGGACTATTATTCTCTTGCGAAATCATTTGGAAATTGTTTAATATCCCTATTAATTTTTAAAGCCGTTACTTGGTTGTAGAAGTATAATTTAAAAGTAATGGAATAGAGGGGTTTTTGTATTCTCCGTTTTTTAGGTACTTTAAAGTTAACAAACTCTGAATATAAAACAGAACAGAAAACAGATTAATTCAATAAGGAAACAGTCAAACTTATTTATTATTATTTACATAAACCAATTACTGATTAGTACGATCTCAAGGCATCTTTTATTCCAAGTGCAGCAGCAGCAGCTGACCGACATAAACCGGTTGAATCTGGAAAGATTTCTTTGATAAGGAGACGTTGCACGAGACTTTGATAGCCGGAAAGAATTCCAAGTTCCCTAACGATTGCATAAGCGATTCTCAGCTATTTAAACCCCTCTGGCCCGTTCCATCATCCATCAATGGGCAGGCGGCTAATTGACATGTCCGAAATCAATTTCGGAACTCGACACGTAATAGACAATTTGATAATTTATGAAGCAGCCGCCGCCGGCCAGCAAATCCCATACATTACTGTCAATTGTTTTAATAAATTGAAAGCGGAATCTGTATCGCTATCGGAGTTACAATCGAAATGAATGGCTAGCACACGGGGACTAGTGGCTGATAAAGCCACCGAGTAGGTGTAGGCGGTACTTTTTTGATACCCGCTAACGTTTATCGTGGCCAAATGTATAAGCAAACAATCTATATATATATTCATATACAAACAATAATTTAAATCAAAATTAAGTCAGACGGTCGAACGATCGATCGTTTGGCGTCATTTCGCCAGCGCACGCTAATGAACCCATAAAATTGATCACCACGTTAATTTTTTTCTTGGCCCCTGCCCGTCTTCACCACCGCCCCCTGATATTTTTTTGTGGGGTTTTAAATTGTAACACCTTTGGGGTTTTATGGGAACCTGCGACCGCTCAGTGTTTTGTTTGCCTTTAATTGTCTCGTCTTGTATTTATAAGTTTTAAGCTGTCTCTAATTTTGATAACATGCAACTGCCATCCGTCGTCTATTTCCCTTGTGAGTGCCATAAAATGTGTAAATTTATTTGTTTTCCGCGGCTACGTGCACTTTATCGTATCGAATTTGGCCAGCACGTCACGCGATCCACGATCGATCGCAGCGAAATGGGGAAAAATCAGCTGAGTGGAGATACGAAATACGAAAATAGCTTCAGATTCTGATCTTTTGTGATGACTAAAATTGGTGGGTTCAAGTGGTGAAAAGTATATTCCTATCAGATAATAATAAAGGTGATTAGATCGATCGAATTTTCGATTGAAACATCATGTAAAAGGTTTGAAAAGGAAAATTTGTAATCTGTATATTATGCCACTTTATTGAATATTTATTATATAGTTCTTATTTTAGACACTTTTTCAAGCTCAATTCATTAAAGATAAATAATTTATATCTTTCCATAAATAGATATGGTGGAAGGACTTATGTTAACAGTGTTAACTAAACTAAAATAAAGTAATTCCCTTAGTAAACAGCGGTAAAACTCAACGAAATTTGTAAAGTTATACTAACATATTTATATAATAAAGTAAGCAATTTAGGGATTTACAAACGATTCGCTGGGCGGAGCAATGACTTTTTGGGGGTACAAATATTTATTCAACAACCTTGAAAGTGCTTCTTCCGCCTGCCTGCCTGTCTGTCTGTGTTCAGCCATTGATCAACTTTGAAATCCTTTTATTAGTTAATAGCGTTTACCGTAACATGCCACCCCCGAAAGGCAATATCAAGGTTGCCAAAAGCAAAAAGTTTTGTTTGCTCAACAACTTAACTTTAATCCACGGTCAGACGGAGGAGACACATCAATTTTTTATCGAAGAACATATGGCAAACAAGACGGAATATCCAAGGCACATGGCACTGGAAACCCTCGAAACCACCTTCGTTTCCCCCGCTAAGAAATTTCTGCCCAAAGTCAAGTCACATTTTCTTACATAATCAACGCGGCCAAGTGAAAATTTGTGGCTATAGAGAAAATAAAACGAAAAAAGATATTAAGTTTGGCAAGGTGAAGTGTCTATACCCTTGCTTCAATAATTTATCAAGGTGTCTTGAGGTCGTTAATATATTGTATTAAAATTATATATTTTATTTTACATAAAATTAACTTTAGGTACTAAAAAATACCAATAAATTTTAAATGGTTTTGTGTGAAATTATGTAAATTTTATTCTATATTTCTGATGCGATCCGATAGCTTTTCACCCTTACTATAACTATTTATGGAAAAAATAAAAAGGAAGGATGCTAGTCGACAGCTCTTCAATTAAACCATTTATTTGTTTTATGGATCATATAATATTTATCTTTTTCACAAGGTCAAAGATCTCTCACAAAATCACATTACCCACTTGCAAAGGGTATCGAAAAGTTAGTCGAGAGGCTAAGTTAAGGCGCTGCGTCTAAGCACGAGACTCATGTTGGATTGTCGACGCGATATACGATACGATACGATACGATGCGAGACGAGGTGGTGTTCGGTGGGCTCGTGGATACTTCGGGTGGCCGGCTCTAGTCACTTTCGAAGAAAGAAGCTAGAAGCTCGCATAAATCAGCGCATTCGCAGCCGCAACAGGTTCACACGGCATTCGTTCGCCACGGAGCAAGCCTCGTCGGTGTCCTGCATATCGCGTATCCGCCGCGGTCCCCCATATCCGTATCCGGTCTTTGAGAAGCTTCGGTTCGCGATATCGCCGACGTGTGAACGGCCAGCGGCCTTGGGCCAGTCGATGCCTAATTGAATTTGTGCAAGTTTCGTTGCCGTTGCCGTCGCCTTTGTCTTCGCCTTTGCCGTTATCCTGCCACCCAGTCTGGTCTGGTCTGGCCTGGTGTTTCTACCCTCGAAAAGGTGCTTACTGAATTATTAAGAACCTGCCGACACGAACCATTTAACAGTGAACTCCCGGCCATTGTCCTTGTTTGTGCTCGGGTCCCGCTTGATTGCCGTTTAGGTTCAACGCTTGCCACGCCCCAAATCGAAGGGGCAGTTACATATAACCACAAATAGGGGTAGCGCGTCTATAATTAACATAAATTATGGTTTCAATTTCTGTCAGCTGTCGCAGTATGACGGAATTACAAAACTGTGACAATAATTTAAAATTCCATTTTTCAGACTCCAGTTGATAAGAAAATACAAAAACTATGTCAAGATAAATATATTAAATCATTTTTATTTGAAAAACGGACATGTTACGGAACAATTACTAGTAACTACCTTTAATTATTCAGTATACTTTTTGTTTTTTTACATTAAAAAAAGTATTCTTTTAATTTAGTAATAAAAAACTGTAGGAATATTTATACAATCAATTACAATACAAAACCTTGGAATGAATTATTTTTGTTTTTCACCTAATTCCCCTAATGCTTTCTTTTACGTAAAATTAATCAATCTAAGGCAGAAAATATTCATAGATATTCTTCTCGGTGTATCGATGACAGAGTTCTAACCAAAATGGAGATGCAGATCGTTAAGTGAGCGATCACAGAACCAAAGAGTACCGCCGCGCCGCGTTGATTGCCGCACTCGGGTATATAAAATTCACATTCTTGGAGGCATCGGGCGCCTTCCCTCCGAATAATAATTGAGTGTTCAAATAACGCAAATTGATCACGAGCCGTCAACGAAAGTCGCGTGCTTCATAGGCCCCTCTTAGCCCCCTCTCAACCCCTAGTCAGCTCCTCTAAGCCCCCCTTCAACACCACCCCTACTATGCGTGTGGCTGCCATTTGACTTTAATTGAGTCGCGTCGAGTGGTTTTTATTGCGCTCGGTACTTACACTTCTATATATTTTTGTGTGGCATCGCTTTCAATTGGCCTCCTTAAGCAGAGAGACAAAAAAAAAAAAAAAACAAGCAGCAACAGTCGAAATTGTTTATTAATGAAATTGCGTTCCAAGCGCCCGCTTATGTTTTTGTTTTTCCTCAATTTTCCGTTTCTGTATCTGTTCTTTTCTGTTTCTTAACTTGCAGGGCGTTGAATTCGCTGCCCCGAATGCCGAGATTCTTGGAGCATCCACAGTGGCCTCAGCAAATCACCAAGTACACACCGAGCACCTCAATGCCCTTGCATTGCCTGATCATCAAATAGGCACCCGAAAAAACCCAAAAAGTCTTCGGATTGGATTAAAACTATACTGAGTAAAGGAGAGCGGAGCAAACACTCAAGATGAGCTTCAGTTCGGCCAGCGGCAGGGAGAATAATGTCCGCAAATTATCATTTTTGGGTTTTAATACTAAAAAGAAGGTGAGTAAGCGACGAATATTAAGTTTCTTCTTCAATTTTAAACATTCACATATTAAAGGTAGCTAAGACTGTGCATTTTCATTATACCTAAGCTCCCTAAAACTATGATTACCTTTGCCCATCAGTTATATATTACAGATAGATTAACTATAAATAAACGCAGCTAATGTAGTGACTTTTGGCTGGGAAATTAATTAGACAAATGAGGGGAGTGAGCTCATGCCGGCCACTGATGATACCGATACAACTTTTACCCCCTCAAGGTTCTCCAAAGATATTAGTCTAATGCAAGCACAGATATTCCAAAAATTAAGTACACTTTGTGCTGTTGTCGGCGGTAGTTTTCCATTAAATAAATCACATTTTAAATGTATTTATTGTTCGCGCTTTTGCCAATTTCTGAATAATTCATTCGCAAGCCGCAAGTAATGTCAAGTAATTGTTATTGATTTCTGTCTGTTGTTTACTTTTCTACACATTTCCGCAGAGTGTGCCAGTTGTGTGTGCTTTTATTTTGTTTTTCTTATTTTTTTCGGGCACCGGCGAATGCCCGCCAGCTACCGAGTGACACAATTTAGAAACCAGTTTCCAGCAAATCGATTTCGGTTTCAGTTTCAGTTTCAATTTCGATTTCAGTTCCCCAGCCCCAGCCCCAGCTTCGATTTCGATTTCGCGTGCGAGTACTCAGTACTCAGATTAGATCGCCTAATCATGCATTCATTCATGCGAAAGTGACGCCTTTGTTCGCGTATTTTGTCAGTTGCCTGCGCACACATTACGTATACGCAGTGTGTGGCGATGGAGGGCGACAGCATATTGTCAGCTTAAAGGCTAAATGCTAACGCGTCGAAATAAACGCATTTTAATTGTGCAACTGCCAGTGCAGGCGCAAACAAACAAAAACAAAAAAAGATACAACAGTTGGCAATAACGGTAACAGGAAGCTAGTTAGACATTCTGAATATATGTATAGCATTCAAATGAAGCTAACACACACCACGCACACACACACTTCGTGCTACACACAGAGAGAACAGGAAATCGATAGTCGTGGTCAAGGCTGCACAACTGTGCGGCGGCTGACATTGACAATGAAAAGTAACAGTAGCTGCGACCGTAATTGTAATGGGGAATTGTAATCGCAGTCAATTCATTGACACCTGACCAGGTGAAAGCATCCAGTAGACCCGTGTGGGAGCCTCAATTAACTTAATTGCACTACAAAGTATGCCAAGATTTATGCTGGACATAAAAAACTAGCTTTAGCTTAATGCTTTAGCTGTGTTTGTATTCAATTGGAGGGAAAGTCAATGCATCATTATTTATTGACAAATGTTTAAGGTGGTAAAAATAAAAATAAATAAATATTAAGAATACTTATATAAATATGATTTTTCCCATAAATATTATTTAACTTTGGTCATTAAATAAGCTTTAAAAAAGTAAAAAACTCATAATAAGTTGTTTTTTATAGTTTATTTCACTCTTTTTATTGAAAATATAATTATTGTAATAATTACTGGTGAATCAGACACCGTATACACTATAAATATTATGATATCATAACATGTATGAATTTAATTAGTAGTTTTTTATAGTTTATTTCACTCTATTTATTGAAAATATTGAAAATATAATTATTGTAATAATTACTGGTGAATCAGACACCGTATACACTATAAATATTATGAGATCATAAAGTAGCTAATAAATACCATAAAATCCATTCTAAATAAAAATTTATAAATAATTTTTATTTTTCCCAAAAAGTTATATCTATTATTATGAACAATTTTCAATTAAAATTTACATTATTATTATGATCATTATTCCCCTATTTAGTTAATAGCCGCCTAATTTTTTGGCAGCCATCAAAACAGCTTTTTACGATAATACGCCTTCTCCTTTGCCCAATAATCGCGATTGACAGTTGTTAAATATTTATTACTTTCCGACAACAATCAATCAATTACGAAAACGAATGGGCAACAGCCCTACATAATTCAGCACCCCCAGAGGCAGCTATCATCTTGAGCCGCACTGTACACATGCACACATAACTCAATTAGCCGTTACAACTCGACTGTTATCGCTAATTACCCAAAATACACACACACACGCATGGTCGCTTAGCTAATGAGCCTTAATGTTACTGGCTCAGCGTTCAAAGTGCCATCAAGTGAATAGATTTTTGTGCAAGGCAGTGGCGAAAAAAGCTTTATTTCGCACACACACGAAGGCCCACTGCCACTTTTCCAACTCCCCCCCGCCATCGTTTTCCATACAAAACACTAAGTGTTGGCCTTGAGCGGCCTTGACCATCATTCCATTCGTCGTGGTGTCCTGCTAGGATAAAGCTTTGCCATTAATTATGCACACAGCCCCGAAATAAAAAGTGCAGGAGAGCAGCAGCGGAGCAAAGCTTTTTGGGGCCAACGAAAGCTTTCGCCTTGGCCAAAAAGTGCATTGCAATTTACGTCAGCAGCAGGGGGTGGCATCCTGGCGGCATCCTGGCAGCGTCGTAGTACGCCCGCCGCCGACGCCGTGGCCCTGAGAATCAGCTGAGCGTGGCCGAGACGCTACAGCGCAGCCAGCTGAGCGCGGGAGGCCGTGTGTGCCATGCCGTGCCGAACCGTGTGTGTGCTACCGTTATACGCGCGCTTTTGGCCAACGCCTGCGCAATGCCAGTACCAGGTGGAAGCAGCAGCAGTAGCAGCAGCAGCTGAAACAAAGTTGGCCAACAGCCATGGCCTCTCATTTGCTGGGCAGTCTTTCCGCAGCAAGGAACGCTCTCCCTCTATCGAGAGAAATAATAGAACGAAAAGTCCAGACGCGGGTCAAAGTGCAACAGGCAGAAAGTTCGAAAAAAAGAAAATAATTAAAACTATTACGAAAGTTGCGTGATTGAAAATTGGAAAATTCAACCCTAAACTTTACAAGTGCCCCAGGTAATCCTCCAAAATAGATAGTTAAGCCAGTGTTTGATCCATAACATTAATCAAAAACTCGGGCGAATTTCACACAAAACTTTTCAAGAGCACACAACCTTGAAAATTTGGTTTTAAAAGCGCCCCGAAAAGGCCTCGCACACACACGCCAAATACACACTGATAAATAATAACTAATAAAATTATAGGATATTTTCTTGGCAGCTGGGCACAACAAGTGAGTTGGCCTCTTTGTTTGGAGTGCGTGTGCGTGTGCTAGAAACTCACCCAAAATATACCCAAATTTTTGAGATGAAATTCGTTTTGGTTGTTGCATACTTTTTGGGGCAATAAAACGGCTCTGAGGCAGTGAAAAATGCCGAAATGTTACCGAAATTGTTGCCCCAAGCGACAGGAGTCATCCTCGCGCACACACGTGTGTCTGCGGTTACAAGGATCTACCTTTCTCTATACATATACATTTTTTCGTAAATGTAACCGAAAGGTGTTGTGTGTGCCTTTTCGTGTGGCATCTTAAAAATGATGTTGAGAGGCGGAGAGGAGGGGCTCCTCTAATAATAACCGAGTTTCATTTCGGTTTGCCGGATTGATGAATGACTGAATTGACTGCCTGAATGGGATTTGTGCGGTTTCGTGTTTCCAATTTGTCTGCATTATAAAAACGTTTTGAATTATTTAACAGTTCATGCATTATTGATGCCAGCTTACACACGTACACCTGTAAACAGAGGTTTTCACTCTGAGTAAATTTTCTTTCAATGCGGCGAAAGTTAGTTGGGTCTTAACAAAGTTCAAGGAAAGTTTTCGCTTATATAAAATGTGTTTCCATCAAGTTTTTTTTAAGTCTTTCGAGGAATCTATTAAATTTGGAATATCTTTAAAGTTTTTCTACTTTGAAAATACTAAGTTAATTTTCCTAAATATTTTATTTAACTAAAATATCCAAATTAAATATTCACTCCTTTCCTTTTTTCATAAAATATTTTAAACTGTATGCTAGTAAAGTTCCCACGTAATTTAAAAACCCATAAAATAAATCATGTATATATTATAGCAGCTATTAAAGTTAAATATCTATTCAATAAATCACGTGTATATTATTTTAGGTACTTCCAGTATGTTTGAATTACTTTTTGAACTAATTCTCTTTAAAGATCAGATATTGTACAGTAAATTCAATTTAAATACGTAGTTCCGATAAAATACCTTATTAATTTAACTGGTATAAGCCTTTCAATTTCCCAGATTATTATCTATTTAATTATACTTACCAGGCATATCCTATAACATTTTCTGTATAATAAGGAATCATATTAAGTGGATTACATTTCCCAGCAACAGCTGCAGAGTCCCATTAAAAAGTACAGATTATAAGGAAGGAGATTAAATGCAAAATTCCCATAAAATTCCTTGGGATTAACCGGAATATTTTCTATTCAGTTCCGGACCCCAGGATAATAAATAGAACAGGCCTCAACTATTTATTGCACACCCACAAACCCCACACACACACAGCACACTACTGCCGCACACAATGCCAACGACTGACCTTGAAGTATGCAACACTTTTCTATTGTGAGAGCTTAGAGCGCAAAGTGTGGATATATAGACGTATAGATATGTAGATGTATAGATATATAGAGATGTATAGAAGTGAATGTCGGATGAGGAGCGTTGTCAGCATGATTTCCCATCACTAGATTGCGTTTACGACGCTTTAACGCCTGAGCCTGGGCCTGTGCCTTTGCCTCCGCACAATGACCAGTTTAACCTTTTGCACGTGTACGTCTCGCTGACCCCCTCTCCGGTCTGCTGTCGCCGCATTTTCCGCTTTTCCTCAGCCGCCGCCCTTTTCCTCTGACATTTCCCCCGGCTGTCGGTCTGCTTGTGCGAGCATTTCCGCTGCGGAATTCACATTAAATTAACACAGATACACCCGCCACACCAACACACAGCGACCGAGCGACCGAGCGACCCAGCCGCGGCTGACAGTCGGACAAAGCGTTATAGAAGCATCGTTAATTTGTGCAAACAAACAACAAAAAATAAAGTAAAATATAAATAACAACAAACAGCAGCTATGTAGTATCCCAACTGCGTAGCGACGAGCGCAAAGCCATGTAGCGCGAAATCAACCAAATTATGCACAGGCCATGGAAAAATTCGACAGCTGCAAACAAATAAAAAGTTTTATGTATACATGCATAAATATATCCAACTCAAAGTCACAAGTTAAATGTAAAGCTAAACGGTTTCTGTGTAATTTCGTTAAAAAAAAGGTGCACTCGCCAGCATTGGATACTTTATTTGTGAGGCTTTGTTAGTTATGGCCAGGTGTTGGGCACACCCAGGGAAATATGTGTTTACAAACACAAAACATAATATAGTTTATAAATGGAGTTGTCATAAGTTCAAAATTTGTTCAGAGTGAGAAATCTATCTGAATATCCGACAAAATGATGTATCAAAGGGCTATAAAAATATATTAATTTTGACAGGGTCTAAAAAAACTTTTCAAGTACCCAGCAGCATGCTTGAGTTTTTTATTGGAGCTACTGAACTTTGGCAATCTTTCGCTTTCACCTTACTTATACCCCACATGCTCATCGCTCCATCATTTTTTTCTTTTCTTTTTTTGGCAACTCAAACAGTTTTCCAATAAATACAAAGTTACGCGATACGTCCCCAGAAGACAAACTTTTAATCCGCAGTGCAAAAAGTTATTCACTCCGACTGTGCGCTGTGCCTGTAACTGTGATGACAACAGCAGTTGGCAACTCGCTTGGCAAAATCTTAACAAGTTTCGCTTTAGCCACAATTTGATTCAATTTGGCAAGTTGGGAACCCTCTGAAAAAGTTGTTTAGGCCACAACCACCCGACGGCTCTAACTCGCTTATGACTCGAACATAAGTCACGTGCCGCCGCTCACTTGCATTTCTTGATGTCAAATCACATCAGAAGCACTCCTCGGCGAGCGAACTCAAAGCGACTTACTGTTGGCTCAACTTGGTGCCGGTAGGTAACTACTAGTTACACGAAGCGAAGGAGAACAAGCTGGTGGGGGCTGATGGTGGCCAAGAGCTGTGAGCCGCTTACATGCACGCCCAGCCTTATGAGCGAACTTGTGGCCTGACTGTGACTGGGATGGCACACAACGGCTGCCACTCGAATAGGTGCAGCCACCACAAATGCTTGAGAGGTTCAGCAAATTGCAAAGAGAAATATCTAAAGAGGAATAATATTTCTCTAAAGCCAATTATATGTTATGGAAGCCGAGTGTTGAAGTTTCTCAAAGGTCTCTGGAAGTAGTGAATAATTTGTGATAAACTCATGGGGATTCCATTTAAGAATATAGAAGTTTATAGAGTTGAGAGTAAAGACCTTTTTGGTTCTTTTATTTTTATTTAAAATGGACAAAGATGTACAATTTTGTAAGACTCTAAAAATATTTGTTATTAATTATGTGGAATTTTACCAAACTTAATTAATATATTAGTGGTTCTTCTCTAACTTCTGATTATATGAAAAATATTTAAAAGGTTTGCAATTTCGCTATATTTTTCTTTAAAGCACACAGATAGAACTATGGCTTCCGAAATTAAATTTAAGTATTTTCTCCTCCATTTGAGTATATGCAGTTAAAATCAATTTTCTTAAAGTTCAGCTAATAAAATAATATAAAATGCATTCCAACTGAATAAGTCAATCATTTTAACACGTTATACTACAAGTTTAGGAAACATATATATTTTCTACCATAATATGCATATTTAATATTAATTTTCCCCCAATTTCCCTGTGAAATGATCTCATTTTGGCTTCTATTTCCTTGGCTAACCACTGTGTGCATTTTGGGCTGTGACCCGTGCATATTCATTTGGCTCGCTTATGGAACGTTGGGCAAACAAGAACAACGAAAATTGACAGTTCAGACAGCTTTGAGAGGGCGGGGCCAAGCGGCAAAGGGGATATAGAAAGAGGGGCGTGGCAAGGGGGCTGAGCCATACCATCGATTATTTTGATAAGCGCCGCTGACATGCTGCATAAAGTGCGACGCTCTTTTAGAACAGTTACCTGAGGAGTGTTTTTGGGTGTTATTTTCTGGGTGGTTTTTCAGGTATTATGTAGGCGGCATAGCCACATTATGATGGGCATCAAGCTAATGGCCGTATGACAAAATACTTTTACTGCCGCTGTCGTATCTGTAAATCAGCAATGCCAGCAACTTCATAATGATCGACGGCGGCAGCATTAATAGCAATGTCATTACGATACTACGCGTAGAACTTAGGGTTTATCGATTAATTAACGTAACGTGGCGCGTTACGCTTTGGCTTATCACATGCAAACACCGCCCACATCGCCGCCACCCACTCACATACACCTATGCACAGACTGGGGTCACACACAGAGGCACCTGGTCATTGGTCTTCCTTACTTGTTTTGTTTTTTTTTTGCTAGGTATTTATAGAGTAGAAGGCGTACTTAGTACTCTAGTTAATATACAAAATATCACTCTTTAGATAATTTTCAAAGACGTTGGATTGGAAATGTTGTTGAAACTAAAGCCTGATGGTAAAAAAGTTCTTTATGATATTTCTCCTTCTAAATTTAACTCTGAAAGCATAAGTTCCTTTACATAAATCTCTGATATATATATATTTGTATATCAAGCTCCCCTTGGTATGCAACACACTTTATGGCAGACCATGGTATCACCAGGTATCTCATAGTTGGTGCTTTTGGGACTAACGCTCTTTCTTGTTTCCTGCTGGACACATTGACGTTCCCACGTGCAGGCTCTCAGCGTTATTAAATTTTTCTATTTATAAACTCAAACTGAAACTCGGTGTGTTTGCCTTTGTTTTTTCTCCCTTATCAGCCCCCAGCTTATCAGGAAGTGAATGTAATTGTCAAGGATACTCTATCCCGTATTAAAGGTGGCATTAAATATTTAACAGCTGCAGACCTGACCGGAAAGTTGTTGTCCTTTGGGAAGCCCAGGCACTGAGCGGGGGAAATCGCATTTAGATAATTCCATTTGCATTTATGTATGTCTAAGCATACGATAATTTCCATGTTGACGTAGCAAACAACTGGGAAAACACACGTACTATGCACACGGGAGTGTGTGTGCACTCAACCCCCTGAAAGCCCTCGAAGACGCGTCGTTAAAGCTGAAAATGAAAATGAAAATACCTGGGAAAATATGTTGACTGACTTTGGTAGATGTGTGTAAAGTGCGAACACATTTGAGGTGTTCATTACGAAGGGTGTGAAAGAAGACACCAGCAGGATTTAAATTTTTCAGCCAGCTGAATTTTCTCTACAATTTAATATTTATGATTTTATGAATATTGAAGAAAAATAGGTAAATAGGTGGTAAAGGAATATAAATTTGTATTGTTATGGATTAGATAAGTATCGTTAATAATTTATAACTTTAAAGTTACCGGGTTTATCAAGTTTAAAATGAAATAGAAGTGAACTAAGCCATTTATTTATATAACAAAATCATTCGCTTTCTCTGGGAATCACAGCCCCAAATAAACACTGGTGAAGAAATTGAATTCCCTGTAACCTTCCCAGTGATTTTCAATAAATCAAATATATATATTGAGTAATCTGAAAGCCACTAGACAATTGAAAATAATTGAGTTTACTTGCTTCTGGTTCGGCCAAAGAAATAGTTTTGCCAGATGATTTTAATAATCATGATGATTGAGGGAAGTGCGCAATCAATGCCTTCGTCACTATGAAAATCAATTGAGATCGATTAAAACCAATTACGAAAAACGCCCAGTGAATCCAGTTCTCGATTCTCATCCTCCGAAGGCTGATCGGGGTGTTCTATTGTTGCGTTTTCTTTAGGTTCTTAATGCGTGACGTTCGCACCCGCTGGTAGATGATTAATGTCCACAGAGAAGAAGACGTTTAAAGTTTTTTTGTTTGTTTGCTCAGAGATCGTCAACATGTTGAAAGACTGCGACTCGTGACGACGAGCAATAATGCTGCGAGTCATGTGACTCGTCTGACTTTGTTTTTCCTATAGATTCTTAATTGAAAAGTATTTGCGCCGACTTACTCATGCACAACGTGACCGAAAACGCATGAAAACAATTGAGTGGCGACAATTTGTTGGAATATCTCTCAATCGTGTCCGTTTTTCCCCCTTTCTCCTTACAGTCCGGCAATGAGGATCCCGATGAAGTGCTCCTGGACTCGGAAATGGAAAAGGTCTTTGCCGGCAATAGTGCACGCAAGGACAAATTTGATGTAACCACCTTCCAGGACAACAGCCAGCTGCCCATTGGATCTAGGAAGAAGAATAGCAGTAAGTGGTCGTATATTAAATAATTAAGAACTGTAATAAAGACTTAATTTTAAAGGAAAATATTAAATATTATGTATGTTCTATTGCATATTCTTAAAGTCCGCACTAACGATCTGAACATCGAGGAGGACTCGGAGTACGAGAGCCAAACAGAGCCTTTGAACAATGCCCAGAACTACGATGACATCCCCGAGGACTTTCCGCTAGTCTCCGAGCGAGCCGGACACGGCGATCACTCGGACAATTCGGTGGACGAGAAGCACGTCCAGTTCGGGGGCAAGAAGAAGATCGTTGTGACCCCGCCCAGCTTAAGTTATGATGATCAGCCCACGGACCAATCGCACGAACGTAAACGCCGAAGAAGGTAGAACTTAAATGATATATTTTTATTTTTAAAATTATATAAATTATAAATATAAATTACGTATTTCTTAAAGAAATTAGGCAACACTTTTGGCAACAATGCGTATGCGTAATATACTTTTCAATGAGACTCGCGACAGACGGGCCACGTAGCGTATACGTAATGCTTTTTAGAAACAGCCCGCAGAGAAAATATAAACATAAATTCCTTAGGAATAAATCATATTTACACAAATTTAACTAATTTATCTTTGCAGCCGCCATCAGTATTATAGACAACGTAAATTCTCACATCAGGACAGCGTGGAACCCAAAAAGACCCTCGAGGAAAACGGTGATGCAGGTGCGCGTCGCATCTCTGTGCAGCCTGAGGACACGGCATTGGAGGTAGGGCCCCTAGGACACCCAATCCCATGAATCCTGCTCCCCTCACACCTTAGAAATCCTCCAACCCCCTCTATCCGTAGTTGAAATCATCTCTAATTATACCTGCTCTTGTGTCTCTCCAACCTCTCATTGTTATAAACCGCAAACACACGGATTCACCTGTAGACAAATGGCCAAATGCCGGCTAAACAGGTTGACCATCTATCCTTGGCCGTGCCCTTAGCCCAAAAGAACCCCTATTGTATAGCTGAACTTCCTTTCTAATCCATGCTTTTACCCCTATTATAGGAGGCTGATCTCAACGAGCTGAGATCACATCGTTCGGACGACCCGCGGGCCCTGCGCCGCCACAAGATCCATCACTCGTCTATCAAGCTAAGAGAGCTGCCCCAGATAACGATTTCGCCTTTTACCAACAAGAAGCCCGAGGTGGACCACAGTCCCCATGAGGTTTGTCAAGGAGTTATAGCTTAATTACTATAATTAATATATATATTATTGCCATTAGATCTTTGTGCAACTGGACGAGCTCACTGGCGTGGGCGAGGATAGGGAATGGAAGGAAACGGCGCGCTGGATCAAGTACGAGGAGGATGTGGAGGAGGGCTCCGATCGCTGGGGCAAGCCTCATGTGGCCTCCCTGTCCTTCCACTCGCTGCTCAACTTGCGTCGCTGTTTGGAGACGGGCGTGGTCCTGCTCGACCTCAACGAGAAGGACCTGCCCGCCGTGGCCTATCGCGTCGTCGAACAGGTGAGAATAATTTGGGAAAAAATGAAGAAATTGAAAAGAAAATTGAGGATAGAATTATGAATAGAGACAGTAGAGTATCCACTAAGGTTGCTTGCAACATCCGAAAAATAGCTTATCAAGTTATTATTATTTAAAACAACCATTAAAGGCTATACAATTTCTTACAAATATTTATGGTAAAAGAACCTACAATAAGCCCTTTGACTTAACCCCTTTTTAGATGGTGATCGAGGACCTGATTGACATCAATGACAAGCCCTCGGTTATGCGGTCGCTGCTGCTCCGCCATCGCCATGTGAACGAGCACCAGGGCGTGCTGCCCTTCACCAAGCGGAAGTACAACAGCTACACCAGTCTGCAGGTGAGATCCGCATCCTGTCAGACGTCCGTCAGCTCTCATAACCATTATCTGACACTTCTCTGCATTCCTTTTCTGTCATACTAATATTGTATCGATCATTAAGCCATTTATCCAACTTAATTATCGACATTATCGTGCCTGTTCGCTATAAATAATTGGCTTTCAGTGAGAAGTGTGACAAAAGTTTGTTAATCCCCATGATCGTGGTCATTATTCTCTTGTCTATTTCCGCCATATATAACTCATGACTCACAACTCGCACACAACCAACATCAACAACAAATAACGACAACATCCAATATCGTATCTACAAACAACAGCAACTTATTCCGAAATCGGTAAAGAACAGCCCAAATTGTATATAGCCATGATCGTACAGATATATCTCTATAAAGAGCCGCTTTTTCGAACCGTTTGTGTATCTCTTGAATTTCTTTTGATTTATTTCGCCACAAAAACAAAACGAAACACAAATACTTTTTGCACTCCGAAAACTCCGAAAAAACTCTGAAATAAAGTTTCTGTGGATGGGTGCGGAGGCCTCGCAGCACCAGCAGTTCCAGCAGCAGCAGCAGGCACCGCGCAACCTGGCCAAGGCCAGGCGGAGCATCTGTGTCACGTCCAGTGCCCCGCCCACGGCGGCGATGCTGAACGTGGCCACCGCCACAGCTGCCGCGGCAGCCATCGATCACCGGCGCCACTCCACGATGTCCTACCTGGGTGTAATGAGCTTGCCAAGAATCCCACCCCCAAAGAACTCCTTCGCCTCTCGAACTTCTCCTAAGCTCCTTGGGGATCAGGGAATGAAACTGAGCTAAGGCTGCGAATAAAGGGGAATGAATCCCAAGCGCAGCTCAAGATTATTTCTGAGACTGAAATCGAATTAATAAAATTGAGTTAACATTAAGGATTACAAAGCACTTCAAAATCCATGAAATATTTATGTATTTCTAACAGAAATAATTATTTAAATATCTCTTATAAAAAAGAACTATACAAATAATATATAAAATATTTAATTCAATAGATTTCATTCCCTGAAACCCCTCGAACCGAGTAGGCAGGAGTCTGAAGCCGCCGAAATGCGCTTATAGAACTCGCGATGTTTCTTTTTAGCCCCACCACGTTAGCCACGTTCCGTAGCCCCTCTTCCCCCTTAGAACCACTGTTTTTATGTGTGCTCTCTCCACCTCCACGATTGGCAAGTTCTCAATTGTGTTAGTGACTGTGTTGTTCAAGTACTCTACTCTCTACCCCAAAACTAAGCCCTACTGCTGTCCTAGATCGCACTCGTTGAATATGGCATGATCTAAAGTATATATATTCTGTGTTTGGCACCAGCTTTTGCATGTATAGCTTGCTTGATGTTCCCCGGAATTTAGATAACATTTTTAGGAGTTCCCCTACTGACATTTTAATGGTGTGATCCACAGAACCTGTCCGGCGGCACCGATGACAAGAAGATCAAGATCATGCCGGCCAGCGAGATTGGCGGCAGCAAGCGCAGCAACGAGCTGAAGATCGATATGAAAGACGATCTGTACTCCTCGTCGCAGGAGGATCTCAAGAAGCTGCAGAATGACACGATCCTCAAGAGGATCCCAGCAGGAGCTGAGGCCACCACTGTGCTGGTAGGTTAAGATTAAATATTAAATTATAATTAAATTCGAGTTCTTTCAACTAATCCCTTTTCCGTATCCTTAAAGGTCGGTGCCGTGGAGTTCCTGGAGCAGCCCACCATTGCCTTTGTCCGCTTGTCGGAGGGCGTCCTCATGCCCACTCTGACAGAGGTCCCTGTCCCAGTGCGCTTCATGTTCGTGCTGCTGGGACCCCGCAACTTTGACCTGGACTACCACGAGGTGGGTCGCTCCATCTCCACGCTGATGGCCAACGAGCACTTCCACGCCATTGCGTACAAGGCCGACGATCGCAAGGACCTGCTGTCGGCCATCAACGAGTTCCTGGACGACTCCATTGTGCTGCCGCCCGGCAACTGGGATCGTCACGATCTGCTGCCCTTTGACGAGCTGAAGGCCAAGAAGGATTGGATCCGTACCCGCAAGATTAAGGCGCTGCAGGTGAAGCGGGACAGTGAGATGATCAAAATCGGCAAGGACGAGGAGAAGGCGCTGCTGGAGAAGCAATCCCTGGGCGCCATAGGAGCCGGACTTGGGGCAGACGGCGGCGGCGGTGGCGATGGGGGGTCCGATGACGACGATGGGAAGCGGAAGAAGCGGCCCAGTCCGCTGGAGAAGACCCACCGCCTGTGGGGTGGCCTGAGGAACGACCTGAAGCGCCGCATGCCCATGTACAAGAGCGACATCCTGGATGGCCTGAACACGGAGACCCTGGCGGCCACCATCTTTATGTACTTTGCCTGCCTCTCGACCGCCATCACCTTCGGAGGTCTCGTTTCCGCCAAGACCAATGCCTGGATCGGCATCTCGGAGACGCTGATCTCGTGCTCCCTGGTGGGCATCATCTTCCACTGTCTCTCCTGCCAGCCCCTGGTGATCATTGGCACCACTGGACCCCTGCTGCTATTCGACGAAGCCCTGATGGTTTTCTGCACAAAGAACAACTTTGACTTCTTGTCGCTGCGGGTTTACGTGGGAATCTGGCTGATCGTCATCTCCCTGTGCGTCTCCGCCTTCGAGGGAAGCGTGTATGTGCGCCTGCTAACGAGGTTCACCCAGGAGATCTTCTCGGCCCTGATCACCCTGATTTACATTGTGGAAACGATGATGAAGCTGGTCTCGATCTACAACGAGAATCCCCTGCTGGCCGACTACAACCTGCCGCCGCCGACGCTGGTTGCCCACGATCACGCCGCCAACGGAAGCCTCTTCAACGTGACCCAGTCGGTGACCCCGTCCTCGATTGCCAACATCTCCGAGGGCATCCTGAACATCTCCACCACTGCAATGCCGATGGGTCCGCCGCCGCTGCCCAAGAATCAGCCCAACACCGCCCTCTTCTGCACCATCCTCACGCTGGCCACTTTTGTGGTGGCCTACTACCTGAAGCTCTTCCGCAACTCCCACTTTCTGGGCCGCAATGCCCGCCGTGCCCTTGGTGACTTCGGAGTGCCCATCTCCATTGCCATCTTCGTGCTGGTGGACTACCTGGTGCCGGCCGTGTACACGGAGAAGCTAGTGGTGCCGGAGGGCCTGTCGCCCAGCGATCCCTCCAAGCGCGGCTGGTACATCGGCTTCAATGCCACCTCGTCGTGGATTCCGTTTGCCTGCGTGGTGCCCGCCCTGCTCGTCTACATCCTCATCTTCATGGAGTCCCAGATCTCGGAGCTGATCGTGGACAAGCCGGATCGGGGCCTGAAGAAGGGCTCTGGCCTGCACTGGGACATTGTGCTGCTGTGCCTGCTCAACGCCGCCTGCGGTCTGTTCGGCATGCCCTGGCATTGTGCCGCCACCGTGAGATCCGTGACGCATGTCTCCTCGGTCACCATCATGTCGCGGTAAGACTTAATCTTAAATTATAAATCTTAAATATATAGTGAAGCTTACTAACTTTATTTCTTAATTCAACAGCACCCACGCTCCTGGCGAGTCGCCAAGGATCGTTGATGTGAAGGAACAGCGTCTGTCTGGCTTCTTTGTGTGCCTCATGATTGGCCTGTCGGTGCTGATGGCTCCGCTCCTGCGGCTGATACCCATGGCCGTGCTCTTTGGAGTCTTTCTCTACATGGGTGTGGCCTCCATGAGCGGCGTGCAGTTCTTCGAAAGGTGAGTGTTGGGGGGATTGTGTAAACTTTAACCTAACTTTCTATGTTTCGCAGAATCCGCCTGTACTTCATGCCCGTGAAGCACTATCCACCAACGCCATATGTGAAGCGGGTGCGCCCCTGGAAGCTGCATCTGTTCACCACCATTCAGGTGCTGTGCCTGGTCCTATTGTGGACCGTAAAGTCGTCTAGGTTCTCGCTGGCCTTCCCCTTCTTCCTGATCATGATGGTGCCCATACGCATGCAGATGAGTGCACTCTACAAGCCCGAGGAGCTGCAAGCGGTAGGATATGCGACCTTTGTGGATAATAATAATATAAGGATAATAACATAATAAATTACCTTACAGTTGGATGGCAGCGAGGCCAAGAAGTCCGAGGATGAGCCCGATTTCTACGAACAAACCAATTTACCCGCCTAGGTGGGACTCTCGCCCATCCGGCGTTACTTAATTAGTTTTAGATTGAAAGTATTAATGCCAAGCCACGTTTTACGCTGGCCTCACACAACAAAAATGATAAACAAAACTAAAGCTAAATACAAATGCGATACATTTGTTGCGAAATTCTGGTGTAAACGCGTTAACGAACTACCTGCAATTAGTATTTAGAGACACACCTGAAAACCAACACCACCACCAGCCGCAACCATATTTGTATATCATGATATATGTGATTGTAAGACGAAGGATGAAGCGTGTTCGCGGGGGGAATCGTGTACCTAAATTGTAACTGAAATCAAGAGACGTACTTATTAGATTATTTACTTGGAGCACAGTGAACAAAGGACAAAGCAAAGCATATTTTTGAGGGCAAACGCGCCAACTTTGCCCCGTTTGGCCAATGGCAACAAAGGAGTTGACCCAATCTGAAGGCGTTACCTCCGACTAATCCAGCAGGAGGAACACACACAAAGCAACCAACAAGAGATACAAATTATTTATTTAGTTGGACTTTTGCATGTATTATTAGCAATAATTGCATTTGCATATACACAAACTAAACTACTTGTTATAAACTCGGATTAGTCCCTATCTAAAATCGAAGCAATCCACAGAAACATGGAGAACTAAGAGGAGATCTAACGAAACTATTTAGCTTCAAACTGGCGTAGTGATAATTAGTGTCAAACACACACAAAAAACCAACTATAAACAAACAAACAACTCCCCCCTCTAAGTCTTATTGGAGAGAAACCTAACGTACGAACAATTGTTTATAACAAATCGTTGTAAGCCCTTCGCCCCGGGGTGTGTCCCTTCTAAAGGGATCGTTCTGTGGGGCGGAGTAGCCGCTGTAATTTTGCCTTCTTTGTATTTGAAAACAAAACAAAAACACAAATGAACCCACACAAAAAACACCCATTGTACTTATACATGACTATATATTATACACCGCATATACTAAATACATAAATAACATACATACATAGTTCGTTTCAAAAATTATATTCGTTCGGAGCAGCGGAGCGCAGCTGCGAGCCTAAACTAAACTATTTTTATGTCACTTGTATGTATGAACTTGTACTTACTTCTAAGTAGTTGTTGTCTAGTATTGTTTATTCAAATTCAAATAAAATTTTAAAAATCCAGTTGCACTTGGGTTTTATTTTTTAGAGGGGAATAATTTTATGGGAAACCCTGAAATATGTACAGCTTTCATTTGGAATTGGAAGCTAGTATTTCCCAATTGTTCATGTACTACATCTATCAATGCTCTGCTCCTCATGAATTTTCCCAGAGCACAGAATTCTCTATGGAACGGAGCAGCCTACGAATCAGGTATACCTGAATCGCTCGCTTACCAAGTCATCCCTGTTACAGGTAGAATTCGTCACCAAATAAATAAAATTCCGACTGGGAATTCTTCTCTAAGCTATCTACATTTATAATAAATTTTATTTATGGCTTACAAATTCTATGTTATTAATAATTGTACAATTATTGTTTATCTCAATGAATTTAGCTTTAAAACTTTGAAATATTTAAGCTTAACAGCTTCTTTACTTGATTAGCGTCATGCTGCCATCTCTGCAATGTTGCGCAACTTGCTCCTAGCAATATTTGCCTAGCAACATTTTCTTTAGCATTCTGTCATGTTAGATTTAGGTTTTAATATTGGATACCCCAAAGCAAAATAATTCTTGCAAGTATGTTTAAAATTATACAAATTATTATAATAAATATACTGATGACTTAACTATAAAGACTATAAAGATATGAATATATTTACAAAAATGTTGTACATTGCTATTACTTATGGAAACAATCCCCTTGTTAATATAAATTATCAGCGTAAAAAAACAGGATGTTATTCGTAGTTTTACAAATAATGTTTATCCCAATGAATTTACATATAAAACTTTTAGATATTTGAGCTTAAAGTCTACTTTTCTTGATTAACATCATGCTGCAGGCACGCTGAACCTGTGAAACATTGGTGCTATGTTGCTCAACATTTTCTTATCAAAATGTGCATGTGCAATCCGTCATGTCAGATTTAAGTTTTCATATTCGACCCCCAAAGTATATTTAAATTATACAAAATATTTTTATAAATATTTTCATAAATATAAACTGAACAGAAATTACATAATATGTGAAAACATTTTTCATAAAAAAAGCCAATTAATAACATTAGTTTAGTTTATTTCTTAGTTTATTATTCTGAATACAACTTCCTTGTTAATATTAATAAACTGCATTATAACTTTAAGTGCTTTTCATTAAATATTCTCCCTAATCTTCAGTATTTTCCTACTTATATTCTTAGGGACAGATAGCATCACGTTCCAAAACTTACCGCATTTATAATGTTTTCCAATTAAAATTGATTATTCTGGGGCAAAACCCTAAGCTAAAGCCCTTTAAAACCATTCCAATCGAATTAGCGACTTCAAAGCGTGGCGCGTAGCTTAGTGTAAATGGCGCCGCTTGGCAATTAAGCATACAAATTAGCCGAGTCAAACTTTTAGCCAACAAGTTGAGCAAATCTTAATTTTATTTCCGACATTCCGCCATTCTCACCTTTGGCCCAACCCGACCGAAGCGTCGCTCCTGACCTGCCCTGCTCCGGACCGGTCCTGCCCCAATCCGGAACGATTTGTCGCCCGCGGCAACTTCATAGAAGGCAATTCCCGCTCAAAGCTCGGTGAGAAAACGCTCGAAAGCGCTCGGCTCTCCGCAAAAGCTGTCCCAAGAATCCCAAGGACTCGACTCGAAGCGAAAGCCACTCGAAGCGCAGCCCGTGAACCCAACACTGGGCGCCAGTGCAGTGATAACACGGACTGGCTTGCGACAGTCCAAGACGAGAGCTCGCCAGCATCGCACGTCGCGGATCCCGGGGAAAGCGGAAATCCTTTGACGGAAGTCGTACATCGCGTAGTCCGTATATTTCGCACATTAAGTTGGCGCGTTTTTATTGCCCGTCGAATCAAGCAAACACAAAAAGCGTCCCATCAATCCGGGTGTGTGTGAGTGTGTTCGTTCCGCTGCGGACAAGTGAAATGTGCGCATCGCTTCCGCTCGTCCCGTTCCGGGTCTCATCATAACGTGACGACAATTTTGATTTCGCTCTGCTCTCCATGTTTGTGCCATAACTAAATACGGGTTTATTGTGGTGCTGCCATTTTGCCATGTCATTTGCCATTTTTTTCCCAACTCTCTCTCAGCTCCTCAACCAATTCATTTGGCTTAATAAATGCAAATTCGAAGAGCTTGTCACCCACAAAGCAGGCACACAAGTACAAGCAAACACACGCGCACACACACCCAGCACACACGCCACAGACGAGCAGACGAGGAGCGTGCAAAAGAAAATTGCAACAGCCAGCGAGGGCGCCTGGGGGTATGCCACAGAAATGCACGACACATTACACATACGCCTTGTTGCACACAAATTATGTAATATGGCATTAGATGGCGGACCCCTCGCTCAACAATGGCGTCTGCCTTTATTTGTTGAGCTCTCTCGCTCCTCCAAGCGATAATCGGGCTACGACTGGGTGCAGTGATGGATAACAAACAACTTATAAGCTTATAAATATTTAAAGTTCTATCCGAGGCTAATCAAAGGCCATAACAGCCACCCAAAACAAGTGGAAGCTTTCTTAATATAAGATTCGATATATTTTAACAGAAAAGTGATTTGTGTATTCTATGTGCTCAGCAGGGATTTATTGTGCTTGAATCAGCAAAACTCGGAAAAATGGTCTTTTGAATTAGTTCTTTTTCTTTTATAAGGTGCTTTGATAATTTAAATAAAAATGCTAACGCTGTGAACAAGTGTAAGTCTCCTAATGTACAATCACCATTTGTTTACTCAAGACCCTTTTCAGGCGATGGACAGAGGAAAAAGTTGTACTTATTCATTTAAAAAGAATATAAGTTAGACTAGAGGCCAAGTATAATTTTGTGATTACCTTAACTTCTTATATTTGAAGACAAAAATTAAGTCAAAGAATTGTATATTAAATATGGTTAAATCTATAAGAATTTAAAAATTTGGGAAATATTTCAAACATTAATTATTTCTGGTTTAAATATTAAAAAATGTAAATAAAATAAAAAGAACGCTAGTATTTGATTCCGATTCAAGCACAATAAATCTCTGCATTGTTTTGGAACTTCCGCCTTCGATACCTGGCCATAGAACTATTTTTTTCTCTCTGTGTGTACCTATAAGATTGGCTTGTGTGGTGGCATTCGGCTGGAAGTGCTGGGTGCTGACTGCAGGTGCTCCCTCCTGCCTACGACTCCAGTGACTGGCGAATATCGGACTCGGCGGCCACCAGCGGAGCACGCACCTCGATGCCACGCACGGGCGCCCTGTCCAGATGCGGATTGAGATACTTGTACACCTCGCTGCGATTCAGATCGATTTTGCGCTCCGGCTTCTGGTACTTCATGAAGTTGACCCTGCCGGCAGAACGGAGAATGGAGAATGGAATGGCGAGTGCCAGCGTTAAATTGGAATTGCAAGTGCCACTGGGAGCAAACACTGGGGAATGCAGCGCTCCCGGGAGCAGAGAGCTGAGAGTGTATGCATGCAATGAACCGGAGTCGAGGGTGGGGAATGGGCGGAAGCGTGCACAGCACAATGCACAATGCACAAATGCACAAGAAAGCGTAGCTAAAGTCCAATGTGACAACTTACTTTTGCATGGTCAGGCTCTGGCCGAGGCCCTGCAGCTCCCTGGCCAAGTCCAAGTCGGTAGCGATTCCCCCATTGGTTAAGTACAAGACAAGGGCGGGCAAATATACGAGCACACACACAGCAAGAGCAAAGAGAAGTTGTTAGCCTCATTAAAGAGTCGAGAGTGGAGGGCAGGGCTTCGGGACTGGGGATAACCTTACCTGAAGCTCTGGCGCGTTATATGCTCGCCATTGAACAAACGATTCCAAAATGCAATCTACAATGAAAATCAGAAAGCGAAAAGCAAAGGAGAAAAAAGAGATGATCCAAGGGTTAAAGGGCGGACTCGGAGCGGGAGACGAGCTCAAAGGCACAGCATGCATAAAGAACTCAAGCGGAACGCAGGAGGAAAGTCAAATCAACTGCAGACCGTATGACGGGATATGGAACAGCATAGACAGATAGATGTGGAACGGGCTGCGAATGGGACTGCGAATCTCTGTCTGGCACTGTGCTCAATGGCTTCCAGTCCGAGTCCCAGTCACAGTCCCCGTAATGCCAACGATAATCATAATGAGAGTGCTGGATGATGATATATGCTAGGTGCTAGGTGTGCTAGGAGTGCCAGGAGTGCTAGGTGTGCTAGGTGTGCATCTGGTACATGGGCTACTCTCCATCAAAACACTACCTGGAATCATAGCCCAGCAACGGGCTCTCGTATGGACAGCTGCTAATGCGCAAATTTATGGTGCAATGGACGATGTAAAGAGTCGAGTGGCGGTTCCATGGAAAAGTGAAGAAGTGGAGAAAATGAATGTCGGGCGATGAGCTAACGTTATGGTTTTTAGTGGAGTGTCTGCGGCTGCACAGAGACAAAAAAGAGGTGTCACCACACACAGATTGTCCTTCTCCTCGGGGGGATATTTTTTTTTTGTAAACCCAAAATAAATCCCTGCCTGCAACTGTCTACTATGAATTTAAATGTAATTTGTCTTGCTGCCACAAGGAGAGGTTAAAATGATTAAGAAATAGCTTGCCTTATTTTGTGGGTTATAATAAAGCAACTTCCTATGCATTATTTAACATTCTTTTTGCATATTATTCAAAAATATTACCTTAAATTGGAGATTTATCGAGTTTGCTAAAAATAGAAATTCAAGCAGGTTAGACACAACTATTTACAGTTGTTTCTGGCATTAAAAGGGGCTTTTTCAGTACCCGATTGCTGGCCAATCTGGTTGCCATATAAACACAGTAAATAATAATCAAGTTTAGAAAATTTCAATTAGCTTGAGAGCTTTCATTTCTTATCAATTTAATAAATGTATAAATGCCTAAATATTTTACTTCGAGGTAAACCCTCTTAAATCTCGATTTCTTCATTGTCATTGTTTCTGTCATTGTCAGAAAAGTTAAAAATAACATTTCTTGTAGTTGTCATGTTTCATTTGAATATTTTCCTTGTCATACAATTTTCTTTTGTTTCCATTGAATTTTTGCTTTAATATTTGCAAGAAATTCAGACAATTATAGACAATTCAAGGTTCAGTTTTCAGAGGAATAGAAAATCTAATAAAATATATTCGTGTTTTAGAATATCTAGACCATCTATCTATCTGCGAACTGATGGTGTATTCCCTTTTTCTCTCTGTGCGACTGTTTGCTCTGTGGACAGAGCGATGACATGAGATGAGATGAGATGCGATGGCCGGAGCTTGACCACGGCAAACATGGCCAAACATTGCCAACTAGCCGCAGTGGGGGGATGAGTGTTCAGGGAAGGTGTTCACGAGGAGTAGGAGGTACCCACCCGAGAGTGCTGCCCGTGATGAGCTCCGCCTGGGCGCTCAGGGTCTCGGCAATGAACTCATCGTTGTAGGCATCCTTGGGACGGTACCAGCGCCGGCCGCCGGGTAGGACCAGCGGACGCTCCGAGGACGGGACCAAAGGACCAAAGGCGCGCTTCGACCGCCGGGGATTGTTCTTGCGCACCAGATGCTCCTCGAGCTCCTCGATGACATCGTGTCTCTGGATGTCAAACCGGGGGGGTGGGCGGTATATATACACACGAGAGCGATGGAGGGCGATGGCGAGCCATGGAAAAGGCACACACAGATTTTTGGGGGCCAGTCAGAATAGAAGGTGGTTGTTAGGGGGGAAGGAATCAAGTGGACAGGGCAGGACAGGACACAAAGTTGAAGTGCCTTCCACTTTCCACTTGGTGTCTACTAATTGTCTTTTGGTTTCTGCATTTTTCCCCTGCCGCTGCTGCGAGGACTTTATTCAGATATTCAGATATTATCAGAGAACTAGAGAACCAAACCAAACCGAAACGAAACGTCTTGCCGCTGGCAATTTATCAAAATTTAAACTCGATTAAAGCTAACTAACTACGTTTGGAAGCGCACATTATGCTGCAAGTAGAAAAAGACAAAAACCAAATGGCATTTTAGTTAATTTGATTTGTGGACACGGACGCTGAGAAGGTCCAGCTGCCACACAGCTGGATAATGTGGCTCAAAGTGTGTGTGCGTACTGTGTGTACCGGGATAAAAACTGACTCCGGAACTCAACCGAATAGTTTGAGGACTTTACGAGCTAGGAATGCCTTCTATTAGTTTCTTTTTTTCTACCGCTAAAGTTATTCTGCCATCTCAATCAAAATAGAGCAACTTTTCCAACAGTTTTTCCTTATTTCTGTCTGACTCTCTCTCTCAGCTTTGACCCACTTTTGAGCTAAATCATTCTTATTCTGCTATGATTAATTAATTTAATGCTGCCTTAACTGCACCTTATTACTCGTACATCATCTGGTTTATAAAGAATTTTATTATCTCACGGGTTTTTAAGGAATTTAATAATGGTTTCTAAGCGAGAATATAGAATTTGTAAAAGACAAGAACTAGGTTAATTTCTTTAGTTGGAATAATTGAAATTTTAAAATATATCTCATGATAATTTTCCATATTTTCTAGTATAAAAAGATTCCATTAAAGAACAGGCCAGGTTCTTTTAATATTTATTTACTAAAGTAATATTCCAGTCATTATTAAAAACTTTAAGACCAAATATGACTGGGAACCTAAATGAAATACAAACTCCTTGTATCTTCCCGTCCTGGCTTATTACTTTCCACAGTTTCCTGACTCCTGAAACCCACTAAGTCCAACTCTATTGAGCTTCCTGCGCCTACCAAATCCTTAAACAAATCAGCCTGGCAAAGGTAAGCGGACTATAAAGGGGCGGCGGGAGTATTTTTGCCGGTCCATTGCTCAAACAATGAAACATATCCCATAAAGCAGGAGGCTTAATCCTGTTGCTCTAAATAGTTTAGCACGAGTCCTGAAGGAACAGGCATAGGCACAGAAACGGACTGAACCGACCAGACCGAGGAGGCTCTCTCTAATGCCATTAAAAGCTGCTAGACCCAACTCATGACAGCCTAATTACATTAACTGCCCTGCCAGGGATTTCATTTCGCTGGAAGGACATGGCCATGCCCTGGCACTCACCTTCTGCTTCCTGAAGCTCTGCTCCTCGGACCCGGGCTCCTGCTCGCTGAGCAGGCGCTGGTGCTCCCTCTCCGGATCCTTATCCTTGTTCTTGTCCTTGGCCAGGCGATTGTCGTCGGTTGAGCGCGAAATTTCCGCAACTTCCCGGTCATTGGCATCGCATCTATCCTCATTACTCTCACATGGCCCCGCTGGGCAATGGTTGTTGGTTGCCTGGCTGTCCTTGTCGGCGCCAGATATGGATATGGCCTTGCCTGCAGGACCCGCGGTTGGCCGTTAAGGGGACATACGACGAGGAGGGACATGTACGCAAAAGTGCGCCATTAGAAAAATTTAATTACTGTCGACCTGGGCATAGTTTCCAGCACCTGTACCTGCATCCTCCTCCTGCTCCTGCTCCTGCTCCTGCCTTTCATCGATTTGCGGTAGGCCATCCTCCTGGCTGGCCCGCCTCTCCTGCTGCTGCAGCTTGAAGGTGGGCAGCAATTCGGCCAGCTGCTTGGTCACCGCATCCAGGGTGGACTGTATGGTGGAGGGCAGCGAGGAGAGCGCCGCCAGCTGCCTCTGAACATCCGCCAGCTGCCGCTCCAGCGCCAGTTCCTCCTCGGTTTTGGGGGGTTCGGCCGGAGGCGGAGTGGTCGGAGCCTCGGTAACCGCGATTGCTTCACCAGCCTCGGGACCTGTCAGTGAAGCCGCATCCGGCGAGGCCTCGGCCTCATCCTTCTCCTCCTTGGAGGCATCGCCCTTCTCCGGCTGCTCGTCCGGCGGCAGCTCGCTCTCCGGCAGCTGCTCCAGATTCGGCACCTCGCTGTCCGTGGGCAGCGGTTCCTCCTCCTTCTCGGCCTCCGGCTCTGGTTCCGGCGCCTGCTCCGGCACCTCCTCCTCCGGCTTTGTCTCCTCCTGCTTGGGTGGCGTGGCTTCCTTTGGCGCCGGCTTAGCTTCCGGCTGTGACACATATTGAGAAAATTAACTTCTTGATCCGGACAGCAAATAATGCACACAGAGAGAAAAACACTATAAATTCGGTGGCTTTTTCTCCGAGTGCTGTCAGGGGAAGCTGGACATGGAGGACACTCACCATGGGCGACTTTTCCCGGGGCGCGGACTTGACAATTGTCACCTTGTAGGCATTGGCCGCCCGGCGCTCTGCGTCCAGCTGCTGCTTGCTCTTGGGCACCGGCCGGTTGGGCCTCTGGAGGAAGGTGGACCACTTGCGGTTCTCCTTGTCCTTCTCCAGCTTGGTCTTGGTCACCTCCTCGTTGAGCGAGCGCAGGACGTCGCTGGACATGCAGACGCCCGGCTTGGGGAAGATCCTGTAGAAATTGACGCTATCACGTGGAAGCGGTTAAAAGGACTCAGCACAAGGGCCACCAGGGTGGGAGGCAGGGGGGAGGATGGACAGGAGCAGGAAATGGGTGAAATTGAATGCAACGCACCCGAGGACATTGTGCTCCTTGAGCACCTCCGTCTCGCCGGACAGCACGGCGGCAATTTCCTCCTCCACCAGCTTAATTTCCGCCCTGTCGGACAGCGCGGAGCACGGACGATCGGGCAAGTCGGGCAAGTACAGGCCAGGAGCTGCTCCGAGTCCGGCTCCGGCTACGGCTACGGCAACGACTCCGGCTTCGACTTCTTCCGCCTCAGCAGGCACATCCCCGCGATTGTCTTCCGAATGCACTTCCGACACGGCTGGGCGACATTCCGCCATGACGTCCACATCCAGCGCTTGAACGACGGCGAATTCCATGCTAGGAGCTGCTGGCGCTTCAGCAGCTGCAGGAGCAAGGGGCTCCGGTTCCGGAGTACGGGCATTTGTGGCTTCCGTCAGCTGGAGCTGGCACAGCGAGGGCGGCGGTGACGGTGATGGTGTTCGCAGTGGCGTGGGCGACATGGTCAACGAACCCTCGCTCGTGGGAAACTTCTGGAGGCACTCGTAGGCGTCCTCCTCGTTCTCTCTGTGAAATCATCCAAAAATAAAAGATGAACGGAAGAAAAGAGAAGGGAACTGCAGGTTAGGAAGCAGGAGCCCTGCTTAGTTATACCCTTGCAGAAGCCTTTGTGACCGCAACCCACTGAAAGTCCAACTGAATTTAGCTTGAGACATAAATCTTAGTGCAGGGGAGCCACAGCAATGTTTGGGGAGTTTATTTTAATTTGGAAAAGCTTGCTAAATAAATATTTACGTTTCTTGGAAAATATAATAATATTATTCCACTATTTTCCTCACTGAAAGTATGGCTTTGCATACTCAGAATTAATTAATTCTTGGGAATAATTGTTCTCAAGGCACCTGAGACTACTTATTCTAAAAATAGAATAGAGGTCATCTATTCTTGAAACTACTGACATAAATGAGCCCATCCTCTGCGAAGGGTATAGAAAAAGGTCCTTGGGTTGTTAGTCCACTCGGCCGTGATAAATGGTCCTCGGCGGATGGGACACAAAGGCTAGGGCCAGGAAACGCTCACCGGTAGACGCCGAAGTAAAAGACGCTGCCGCTGTTCATGATGAGCCGGTGGGCCTCGTCGTGGGTTAGGGGCATGGCCGCCGTGTCATTGATGCGCACGATGATGTCCTCCACCCGCAGTCCAGCCTCCTCGGCGATGCTGCCCTCGGTCACCTATCATCCGAGAGTTCGAGTGCGGGCACATGGTTAGATTTAGATTCAGATACAGAGACAGCAACAGATACAGATACGGATACGGACACAGGGGAACAATGGACGCGTTGCGATAATGGGCAAATTTCTATTAGCCGACGACGGCGGCGTCGCGTGCTAAGTGCATAAAAATAAAGCGCGCGCCAAATGTCAACAAAACAAAGACCAGAGAAGAGGAGACCCAGACCCCAGACCCCCGAACACTGCACGGCACGCACGCCTCGAAAACGGGGAGACAATGCCCCATGGGCGGGGGTTGCCGAAGGGTGCCCGGCGAGGGGTGCTTGAGCAAATGAGGAAACACATCAACAGCTCTCCAATTAAGTGTAGGGAAATTAGCACAAGTATGTTAATAGAGAGCCCCTTAAGTCTGCATATAAAGTGTTCAAGGAAACTCTATGGAAGCCTCTAGAGATTCCAAAACCCTTACAAGACTGCCTGAAAGTATGCTATAATTTCGTGAGTATCTATTGGTAAACAAACGTATTTAATAAACTTATTAGAGAAAGTTAAGAAGGAGAATTGGATCTAAAGAAACTTCTAGAGATTTCAAAAGTTTATAAAGCTGTCCTAAAGTATGCTTTTATTTAGTATCTATCTATCGCTTTAAAAATATATTTAAATAATATAACAGAATAATAACAGAAGTTTAACTTATATCTAGAAGGGATAGAGAGTTCTCTAAATAAACCTCGAGAGACTTCAAGTCCCCTATAAAAGCTGTCTAAAAGTAAGCAATTATTTTTTTTTTTATGCTATTAGTACCTAGCGGTATACAAACATATTTAAATAACAAATAACGAAAACTCCAGGAGGGAGATTTCTATATAAATATCTAGAGATTTCCAATCTCTGTCTAAAAGTATGCTTTAATTTAGTATATAGGTTGTCTAAAAGTATGCTATAAATTAGTATCTATCTATCACTATACAAATATTCAAAGGGCTTGAGAGATCTCTAAACAAACCTCTAAAGATTCGATCTCTTTATATATATTATATTTATATAAATATTTAGTAAGTATCTATCTAAGCTTACAATTAAATGTAAAGTATGTTTAATACAGACTCCTAATAACAGCAGCTTAACTCTTATCTAATAAAAAGTAGAAAAACCTTTTTTAATTACAATTTTTCAAACAGATTATGTTGCCTTTCCAGGAATAACACAAAGGAAGCTACACACAGCCCTTCATTCGGAAAAGTTATGTGTGAGAGCGTTTATAACCAAATATGATTCAAGTTTTGTCGTTTTTCTGGGCAATAAAGTGCACACAAACGTGTGCAAATTGACCATTTAAAATGTGGGTATTCATTAAAAATCCCTCTACTTCATGGGGATTAAATTGCTTTCGCATATATACATAAATGTGTGTTGCGAAACTGTCTCTAATTGTGCGCTAAAAGTTATGAATGAAATTGAATTGCAGATGGAAGTTTGATGCTAAGGCTTTCCCCCTTTTATCATCCTCTACAATTTATTGTATAATTCAGGTGATTTTGCAACCATTTGCAGAGGCAAATAAACTGTATTGTTTTCGCGCTCAAAAGTCGGTAAAGTCACGACATTGGCTGCCAAGAGGACTTAGTAATGCAAATGCAAAATGCAAACAAAAAAACTGGAAGGGGTTTCCCTGGGTTTCCATTTCCATTTCCCCGGAGCCTCTTGCATTTCACTTATGGCGGAGTCAATTTCCAGCGCGGTGAACACTTCGACACATCGACGGAGGTCGGGAATACATATTTATAGAGCACTGGCTGCCGGCTTAGCCCCGATGTATATATATATGTACATATATATGGTACGAGTATACGGTAAATGTACGAGGATGTGCAAAAGTGCCAAGAGGCGGAGCGAATAACAGAGAAGAATAACAGAGGTTTTTCAAAAGATTACGCTGGCTGCTTGTTTAGTGTTTGTCTAGCAAACATATGGCGGTGAAATGTTGGAACATCAAATAAAATAAAATGGAATCAACTGCCAGTGTAGCGGAAAGTGTGATCCCTAAGCGGGGGTTTTAAAGTTAAATATTGTTGAATGACATATGGAATATAAGTATGCACTCGACTTGAAATTGAATTTGTAAAAATATTGCAAGAGATTGAGCTTGATTTTTAGATTCAGGAACATACCTTAAGGTATAGGGCGCCGAATTATATGTATTTAATCGGGGTTGCTCAGAAATCACTTTAAAAAGTGTCTAAAAGTATGCAATTAAAATGTTTGCGGCACCAAATTCAGTGAAGATTGGTTTTACTTTTATGATGACCCATTTTTAAGTGCTTTTAAAACGCTAGTAATTTCTGTAGAAGCCCTGAATATATGTAATATATGCAAGGGATCAAAATAATTGTATTTAATATATTTACTAAGGAAATACGCACTTATTACAGTCAACTTATAATAAATTAAAAGGGATAACAACAATGGATTTATTGTATTTTTATCTTGAATTAAAATTGATCAATAATTGGACTTATGATTAAATTACTTAGTCTGTGTATATTATGCTTCGATTAAAATTTGATTTATTGTACGCTGGAAAAAAACTAACCCTTCTATCACATTTCTAGCAACCCTCGCTAAAGAATTTAGATTTAAATAATATTATAAAAAAAAAACATATATTGAATTTCCCTTTTTAGATAAATTAATATCTCTCCAATTAATTTATGTTAAAACCTATAATGCATATACACAACAGAAATAAATATCTATTTTAGCTTTTCTAAACATTGGAATTAAATGTAATTAATTTGAGACTGCTTTGACAAAGTGAACTAGTTTGTAATTTATTACTCTGGCAGTCTGTTTATATTATGCTCCGATTTAAATTGATTTATTGCAATGGGAACCGGAAGGCTTCCCCTCGCAATCGCTGCCAGCCCTTGGCTGTGTGCGTTTTTCAGTTTGCCAATTAAAAATCGCATTTGTTTCGAATTTGCGCCAATGTTTTATTGTTGCCGCCGCGGCCCGCTGCTGCTGCTGCTGGGTGTCAACACAACGCTACAAACTGTGAAAGGCGAAATGTAAAATGCAATTTATGCACTGCAAAATGCAACAAAGCGCGACACGGCGACTGAAACACAATTAAAATTTGAATTTGAATTTGAATAAGTCGGCGGTGGCTTGGCCGGGGCCATTATGCGGCTCATTAGCGGGAAAATGCATGGGCCTGTCGATTAGATAAACAAAGGCGTGGCACTGGCCTGCGAGGAATTACTTTAATTAACTAAACTAATTTGCCAATGCAGCGCAAATCCAAATCGAAACGGACACACGCACCGCGTTACGTAATTGCTGGGGGAGAAGGCGACCGAAAAAAATAGAAAACAAAACACTGAATTAATGTCCGAAACTATTTGGTTTTATGGGCGATTTTGCGCATAGGCAAAGCCACTCAGGTGGGCACTGCCGCCGCCAGCAGCAGGTGACAGGTGAGTAGGGCACTTGCATATGTAGTCCATGTAGATCGGGCCTAACCTTAACCACCATCAGGGGATAGTCGTAGTCCGAGCCGCCCACGAGCCGAAAGCCCCAGGGCACGTTGTCGAAGCGGCACATCTTAATGTCGAGCACCATTTTTCTGCTTTCCTGCTTTCAATTCCGATTCCGATTCCGATCTTTTACGGCCTTTTCTCTCACAAACTTTTCCGGAGTTTCTCTTTGGCGAAAACGTCTCGAGTGCAGCGCTGGCAACCAACTGTTGCCACCGTTTGCGTTCTCCGTGCGACTCAGCAATCGAACCAGCGATCGACGCCGCGATTTCGCACACTGTCACCGCGAAAGCCCAGTGAAGCATACTTTCCACCTGCCGACGGCATGCAAATGAGGCTGCCACTTCCCACTTTCCATTTGCCACTTGCCACTTGCCACCTGTCTCCGGCCCCGTCCAATCTAATCCCAAGAGCCCTGGCGTTATCGTAATCGCAATCGACAGCAGTCACAGCCTCTTAGCGGCAAAGTAACAGGTTACCGAAAGGGGTTAAGGTGTGGGTGGCCCCTTTGCGGTTGACTACACTGGCAGAAAATCAGAATAACTTTTGAAAAGTTCACCTGAATATTATTTTATAGACTTAAGGCATTTTTGGTCTTGTGGGTAGCCAAAATTTCGTAAAGTATAGAACAACAATGTCGAAACTTTAGATTTTCTTCTCATGTAAATGAAAATAATTATTTTTAACACTTTAATTAACCATAAACTTTAAAGGTTTTCTAGAAAAACATTAATTAAGTGTGTTCAATATATTTTCTTATCTTACAACAGTCTTAAATTTGCTTGTCCAAAGTAAAAAAAAATTTTATATAAATAAAATATTTTTATACAATTAGGCCTTTACCTAGTTAACTGATAGTTATGCTGATAAATTATAATGGTTAAGTAAAGAATTCATTTACATTCAAAATGTAATGAATTAAAAATTTGAGAATTATAAGCACAAAAGATTTTCAGTGCGAACTAGAAGTTGGGAATTATAAACGCCGACAAAGGAGGAATCAGCATGTGAATTTGGAAGGTTTAAGCACAATCGATTGAGTTAACAAAATTAGAAGTTTGAAAGTTTAAGCAGAATCGAAAGAGTAACCAAAATTAGAAGTTGGGAATTATAAGCACAATCGAAAGAGTAAACGCAAAGAATTATCGAATTAAAAGTTGGATATTATTGACACAATAGAAAAAGAGAAACCAAATATAAAAAGCTGGAAATTATAAGCATATTCAAAAGAGAAAGCGAGGAAAATCTATTTAACTTTTTAGTGACTCCAATTATGGCTTCTATGGAACTATTTTTCAAGAGCAGTGTATGATTTTTCTGGAACAACTTAGAATTAAAAGGATGTCTTAAAATAGAATCCTGCCTGATTGGGCAAGTTCTTTGCCTAAATGAAATGTGGCAAAAGGACTCGCTGCAAAGCTGCAACCAGTGGGGCCATTGAACTGCAGCGGAAATCGACAAACTTGTTAGTATAAATACCAGTTGCAGCGGACGACAAACCGCACACACAGCGAATAAGATGTTTTGCAAGGACATCGGTGCAGTTCATGGCCTGCGGATGCTAATCGCTACGCTGCCCATCCTGGCCATTATGGCCATCCTGGCCAGCGGTCATCAGCTGCCACCCGGCAACCACAAACTGTGCGGTCCCGCCCTGTCCGATGCCATGGACTTGGTGTGCGCCCACGGCTACAATTCGCTGGGCCAGAAGCGTACGCCACACCCCGTTGTGCCAGTGCCAAGAGCAGACTACTCCTCCCTGGGACGCCTGCTGCTCTCCAACTTGTACGGGCTTGGAGGAAATTCAGATGGAGATGTGGCCTCTGGTTTGCTGATCAAGACGCGCCGCCAGAGGAGACACCTGCCCGGGGGCATCTACGACGAGTGCTGTGTGTACTCCTGCAGCTACGAGGAGCTATCCGCCTACTGCCTGCCCAAATGAGCCACTTGACCCACTCACCCACCCGCACACACACACACCCATTACATTACATTACATACCATGGCATATACATACTCGTAATCCGATTCGTAATCGTAATCACTTATTTATGCAGCACCAACTTTGACTAATGAATAAAAGTAGACAGTGCAAAAAGAAATTCCAGTTCGAGTTCGAGTTCGAGCAAAAGCAAAAGCAGAAGCAGAAGCAGGCGTCAAAGGAAAAGTTCTAAGGAGGCGTCTGAGGAATTCCCTTGCCACGAGATGCTGGCCCAGTTGAGCTGGCTTTTGGCCTGTTTCGGCCTGGCCCAGGCGCGCATTGGTAAGTATTGTGTGTGTCTGCAAGGACGCCCTCTCGTCCTTGCTCATTTGGTATTCATAAATGCAGGGCTTAGCACGGCCTGGCTGTTTATACATAAATTGTTTAATTGGCTGACAGCAAGCAAACGCCCCCAGTAAACCGAAAACAGAGGAGGAACATCCTCCCCGTTTGCCAATAGCCATTTGCATAAGTCAGCTTTGACATTGAACGAGTTTAGCCAGGCGAAGAGTCACCCGGATGCACTCATCCCGTGCTAACGCAACCTGACACCTCCTGCCTCCGGGGGTTAATGTGTCCCAGACCCAGACCCAGACCCAGATCCAGGCTGAGACCCAGTTGTATTTAAGCGCGCTCCGTTGGCCCCAGTAGCATCAGTTCCCAGCAGCAGCAGCAGTTCCACCAGCGACTCCCAGAGTTAATCCCCAAAGATCACAGCCACACCCAGAACAACCATGAGCAAGGCAGTCGTCTCCCTCAGCTCGGTGCTCGTCGTCCTGCTCCTGGCCTGCAACTCCTCGCTGGCCCAGGTGTCCTACTCGGATTACAGGCTGTGCAGCGAGAAGCTCAACGACATGATGATGATGGTCTGCCAGGAATTCAATAGCATAATGCCCCAGAAGCGAGGCATGAGTAAGTGTCCTTCTCAGCTAAGGATCCTCCTCAGCTAGATCCTCTCCTGAACCCCCCTTGAATCCCTTGCAGTTGCCAGCGAACTGGACCCGCTCGATCCCATCCAGTACGTGGAGGCCAAGGAGGAAGCGGAGCAGCTGACCAGTCCGCTCCTGCGCGGCCGCTTCTTTGGCGGCGAAGTCCCGGCCCTCAACTCCTTGGCTTCTATACGGCGGCGCACGCGGGAGGGCATCGTGGACAGGTGCTGCAAGCACTCCTGTCCCTACCAGGTCCTCATGGAGTACTGCTCTGTGGCGGCCACTGCGTAAATTCTCCCTCGGCTCCGGATCTCTTTCCCCCGGCCACCGTTCCCCGACTCTCGACTGGACCCGTTTGTTTCACTCTGGACCTGGTTGGAAACCAGCCAAACACTAAAGATGATGATCCTTATATATAGCTTGTTGCATGTTACCATTTTATACATAGAATAAAAATATATCCTGCTTTGGGCGTTAGCAAACCATACATCAGCAAAGTGTTCTCATAAATAGTGGCTTTAAAATACTTGGCTCTTTGTTCGGGGTTTTATTATTATTCTTTGATACTTCTCAAAAAAAAAAAAAAAATTTAAAATATTTAACTTTTTAAGAAGTATAATCTAGTATTTAATCTGTTAAATTTCATTTTCTAAAAGGCCTTAAAACTGGCTTAAAAACTGGATTTTATCGATGATTTTATAGAGTGTAAAGTTAAACTTTGGTACATCCTATAAAAAATGAATTTCTAGGAAAACATTTGGAAATTTAAATATCTGATTACCATATTTTGGTAATATCTTAAAAATCAAAATCACAAAGCAGGCTACTTCCTTTGAAAAACAATTTTGTAGCACAACAGCAATGTGATAATTTAATATAATTTGCCATAACTTCTAGAATTCGTACTGGATTTGCATATATTTGACATTAACTCTTTAAGGAGAAATGTATCTTTAGATCAGTTTACTCAAAATAATTAAAAACTTCTTTTTTATATTTTTAAAAAGAAAATGAAATCTAGCTAAAAAAACCTAGCCAAAAATATTGCATGTTTTTTTAGCTTTAAGTGCATATATCTTCATTAATAGAGCTTTGACCATAAATAGCCGTATGTTGTTGGAAAGGTGTATACATTGGCTTTTTGACTGTACTAATTTGAAATATGTTGGACTAACGGTTTTCGATATTTTTAGCGTAATATAAAAAATCTGGCAAATATCTTCAAAACGGTTTTTTGAAAAATTTTTTTAATGAGTTCAACGTGTTCAGCATTTCAAAATTAGGCGGAAAAAGTGGGTCTAAACGTTTATATATTTTGGCTGTAAGCTAGTGTTATATACCGAATATGAAATTATTTTAAAATTCCAGCAAGGTTATCAGAGAGTTAAAAGCAGAAATATTATCTATCCTTTCTTATTTGTCGCTGAAATTGGCATAAAAACTAAGATAACTGTAGCAGCCATAAATATTTTTTTTATAAATAAATAAATAAACGTATGCAAGCCATTAAGACATTTTTTTTATTTTATAGCAAAGATGATTTCGAATTTAGCTCGAATATTCGCAGTCCCGAAAATAAATTTATTAGCAGATGAGGTTTTTAAAATTTATATATTTTTTTTGTGATTATTTTCATTATACATTTTGTAAACTTATAATAAAATTATGTTCAGTTCAGACATCGCTGGAAGTGAACCAACTTTTTTACGATAAAAACATATATAAAGAATTTTGAGATGCAACTTTTTTAATTTTTATAAACACTAGCATTAATAATTTTTTGAAAACTTCAAACCCAATTCATGAATTTATCCCCATTCCAATCCGATTAATTTTTGTTATTCAACCTCATCTGTTCTGGGCATAAAAAGTGTAATAATTTTGAATTACACAGTCGGCAGAACTCGTTCGAAATTCTTTGTTTCCGCACCTCAGCATAGTTACAGTATTCCCGGACGTTGGGTCAATAAATAATTAACTGCAATCAACGACAATGAAAAATCAATGTAATACCCGTTTAATTACCAATCAAGTTGCACAATCTGCAGCAGTTTGAATACATAATTTATTTATTAATTTATACCCAGTCGATGTATTCAGGCCCTGTCCAAACATACATCCTACTATACAATATATATTTATATACATGCCTATCGCCCCGTTTTCCAATTCATTTCGCGTGTCTGTCTCTGATTTCCGATCATAAATTATGCGCATACATCGCCCACTCAATGTGCGTGCATAGACATCGTATCCGAATCCGAATCCGAGTACGAAGAATATTGAGTAGGCTTTACCAGCGAATTAAGGACTAGGCGAGGACTCTAGTCAGATCTTTTTAGCAATATACGGCGTCGTTGTCGGCGGGAGAAGGATTCATGAAACAGGCTTGTCGGCACAGTATCGCAACAGCTCCTCCATGGCGCAGGATTTGTAGCAACACTCCTCGTTCAGGCTCCGGACGCCACTCCCAAAACGTATTCGATCAAGGAGGGAACGCTCTTCGAAGCTCACTTCGTGAGATCTGTCAGGAATGGCATTTAGACCTGGGGTATACAAAAATTAAAATATCAGTAAATAGAAATTTTGAAAAAATTTAAATCGAATTTAAATAACTATTGAAATATCTTGAAACTACTTTCTTTTGATATTTTTTTTTATAGCTTTCTGTTTTCTAAAGTATTTTCGGAATATAACTTCTTAAAATTCCGATGAAATATCAATGATAAATATTTAAATATTTTTAAATCATAAATTTATTTTTTTAGTATATTTTCCATATTATCCGCTTGATTGTTCTAAACGTTATCTCAGTTAAATTGCATTTAAAATACGTCAGGAAAATAAATCTTGGATATTCCGAATTTTAAATTTATTTACACAAACCTAGAGAAATTTTTCGTGGAAATTCTCTTGTCAAAAACTTGTCAAATCATTTCAAAGGTGTTGATTTAAATCACACTCAATACAATTCATTAATCAGAATGAAATTTCCACTAATGACTTTTGCAGAAGCCGTCAAGATAAATGACCGATCTCAAGGTGATACTTATTTTGCATATCAAGAATTTAAAAACAGAAAGAACTTAAAGATAAAGATACATTCGGTTAACAACTTACCCAGGTTCCTTCTATAGCCATAATGACATATCCTGGTCAATGTCTCGGTTAGCTCCTCGCCGCACAGAATCACATTGGAGCGTGCTCCTCCGATCACCAGGATGAGCAGAAGGAGTCCGTGGAAGACGATCCGGCGCCGCATCTCGATGGCCATGATGCTGCTGCTGCTCTGTCCCGGAGTGGATGTAGGTGTCGTCTGCCAAGTGGCCCAGCCACAACTGTGTGGCTCCCAGCCGCGCCGCAGGGTTTTATATCAACCAGAAAAGGCGAACCGATGCGATCCGAGGAGCGGAGTCCACACATCCAAATCCAGCGACGGAGCACACTGTCAGGCCGCGTTTGCCGGGGTGTCAGTTAGCACCACAGTTGGGTTCTGGTCTGGCTCTGCTTCTGGTCTATGGTCTCTGGTGCGGGGGTTGTTATTTATCCCTTCGTGGATGTGGATGCCTGAAATTCCCAGCGGGGAATGGGGCTGGGGCCGAGACCGGGGGGTCTTACGTACATCAGCTGACGTTTGTTTACGTTCTCGCCCAACTAATAACGCACGGAGCAGCGGATGGCTCTGGATTGCTGGAAAACAGAACAACAAGATGACGGGCATCGAGTTCTCTTCCAGTCGAGCCAGCCGAGGGTCTTTAACATTTTTTGCGCCGAGTGGTGTGTGGCAAAAGTTAGCCCTGCTAACAAACTTAACTTCATAAATTTCAGCTCGAGTGTCCAAGCCACTTTCATGAATTTACATTTCAACATTTCTGCATGTGCGGCTGCAGCTCTAAATTAATTTCTATGTGCTAAGCCGTAATTTAATTTATTTTTTCATTTACGAATTTAATCTCATACTTTATCCATTTTCTGGTGAAAACACGAAAACAGACTTTAATTTTACCAAAACAGATTTTTATTTTATGTCGCGCTTTTTTCCGTCTAAGGATTATTTTTGCCAAGTCCTCGTCCTTCGTTCCTCACTTCAAAATGGCATAAACAAAAACAAGAGCCAAGTTATTATTCAATTGCTTTGCAGGAAAAACAATAAGGCCGTTTGTGTTATCTCATTATCTTTGGTAAGTGCCTCAACACTTGGGGGTTTCCCTCCTCCGCAAGTCCCCTTTTTCGAGTACGATAAGTACGTCGCTGAGCCTTTGAGTCCGCCCCTAAAGTCAGGTAGTTTTTTACCTGAAAGCCTCGGTTTCATTATCATTGCAAATCATTTTGGGACAAAAAGTGACTTATCTGTGGGCAAACCGCCACCGATTGGATGTTGTTTACTTGTTATTCTGTATCGGACCAACTATAGTGTCCCGGGGACTCAATCGATAAGCGGGGCAGGGATGAAACTCAAACTGTAACTGAAACTCAGTGTATTCCTCGTTCGCTTTGCCTCCTCTTTTGTTTTGCTTATTAAAATCAGAACGTCATCTAATTAAAAATTCATAATTTTCATTATTGTTCTCGGAAAACAAGGTGCTGAATGGCAGCTGCCGGTGGATGGCGATGGGTGGCGTTGCCTGCCTGCCTTTCCTGGTTGCCTGTGGGCGGTGGGTGGCAGTTGATAGGTTGGGGATTCCCCGCAAGCATTGTGGCATTGAGTGCACAGCTGGAATGCCCCTTAGTTACTGTGGGAAAATACGAGAAAATAATTTGGAATAATTCGAAGAAAATTGTATACTTTTTTTTTTTAATTTTAAAAGGTTTTTGTGGTCTTAAAAATATAAAAACATGTGTCTGCATGGATTGAAATATGTTTAGTCACAAATCCATTAAAAATAAAATATGTGTGCATGGTAATTATAGCTTAGTGTTATAAGAGTATTAAATTCTTTATCACCCTCACCAGGCGACTCCATTTAGCCATGTCTGTCTGTCCGTTTGTCTGTATAAACCCCCATATCTCAGAAACTATAAGAGCTGGAAGTATGGAATTTAGAAACAACATACTTATAGGTTGCACGCAGATCAAGTATTTTACCACATTTTTCCAAGCCCACTAGCCTCTACTTAAATCCTTAAAAACAATATTATAAAGCTGTATTTTCCAAAGATTCTGTACAAATTAAATAGGTAAATAAAATGCAGCCTTGTAATAATATAAGTTTAAGTTAAATTGGATGATTAAACTGAGAGTTATTAAACAGTCAAACGACAACCTTCTATCCAATTCAAATATCAAGAAAATTAACAGCATTTCTCATTATTAAAATTTCTAAAAATCTGTGCTTTTCTCCCACAGTTTGGCGGCGAAATGGAAAAGAGACCTTTTGTTTTCTTGCTGCTGCTGCTTTGAGAGTAACTTTATTTGCTTCCACTAAGAATGTTACAATGAAATATTTGGAAATATGATTACGTTTATATTTAGGGTTAAGTGTAGGAAAATGAATTGCAAAACGTCCTCGGGTCGGTTCTCGTTGGGAATTGTCCGCGTCATCATTGGCCCTCTGCCTGTTGTTGTCCCTGCTGCTCCGCTTCCGCTCCCGCTCCTCCTTCTGCTCCTGCTCGTGCCTCTGCTCCTCCTGAAAATCTCTGCCATGTCGGGTCCTGGGGCTTCTCGGGTCTGTAACGGTATGTGGACGGGGTCTGGATGGGCGGTTCAGGCGCAGTAGTCCATAATGTCGTCGTAGGTGCAGCCCTCGTTGCAGCAAGCGTGGGCAACGCGGCGTCGAAGGCGTCGCAATTTGCGTAAGCTTCCGGTGGCTGGACGGTCCGTTTCCGCTTCCATTTCCATTTCCGGCCGATGTGGCTGGAGCTTCCGGATCAGGCCCAGCACTCTATCCTGCGCCACTTGAGACTGGAATTAGTAGGGACTGTGGGTCGGGTGGGGGATCCAGATCTACTTACAGTTGCTCCGCTTAGCCCTGCCGGCGAAACCATTAACACACATCAGATCCAGGGCCTCGCTCAGCGCCTCGCCGCACAGCTTCCGACGACCCTGCACCGGGTACACCATTTGGGCAGTGGTGGCCACCAGGAGCAGCAGCGCCAGCCCGATCCTGATTAGGCTCATCCTGCTATCTTTAACTCAGCACCGTGCGCTCTCACCGGGCATGAAAGGAATGCCTCTCTCCTTGCTTCTCGTTCGGTGTCCTTTTCCCAATCGCTGTCCTTGTCCTTTGCCTCTAAACCTGTCTCGCAATCTGCGCCTGTATCTCTTGGCCAACCGATCACTGCGCATGCCAAATGAAACTGATCATCCCATCGGCTGGCAACTCAAAATGTTGACTCGTCGATTGTGACTTTGTGACTTTCGGCCGGGTCAGGTAGAAGCCAGGCCCAGGTCAGTCAACCAGTCAGCTGCAGGGAATTCTCTGGGGCGCCCAGGTTTTTCTCTTAAGCCAGCCGGCGGGCAAATGCCCAGCGAATGGCCTTTCCCGGCCAGGAATAGCCCGACTTAGCCAAAGTCAAAGTCTAATCTCTGCTCGCTCCTTGCAGGGAATATTTCTCTACAAAATTTCGTCAGAGTTTCGGAGTTTCAAATTAGAAAATGTCTCCAAAACTGGTATTCTCTTTTTAATTATTCTTAAATATAATCTTTCTTCCCCTGACAGGCTACTTCTGGCACATCAGTGACCTGCACCTGGACACCATTTACTCCACCGAGGGCGACATCTACAGAAGCTGCTGGCAGCTGGCCCGCTCCGGGTCCGGCTCCAGCTCCAATGCGGCCACAGAGGCACCTGGCCACTTCGGTCACTACAACTGCGACAGTCCGTGGAGCCTGATCGAGTCGGCGGTGAAGACCATGAAGGCCAAGCAGGGCGACAACGTGGAGTTTGTGCTGTGGACCGGCGACGCCCTCTCCCACTCCGCTCAGCCGCTGTCCGAGCAGAAGCAGCACGAGATCCTGCGGAATATTACGGACCTGCTGGGCCGCAGCTTCTCCTCGCAGTTCATCTTCCCGGTTCTGGGCCACGAGGACGGCAGTGGCAGCTTCCAGAGATTGGGCGAGCTGTGGCGCCACTGGCTGCCCTCGGAGGCGCTGGTGACCTTCGATCAGGGCGGCTACTACTCCATCGAGCAGACCAAGAGCCGGCTCAGGATCGTGGCCCTCAACACGAACTTTATGCGACTGGATCCCGATCCCGATCCGAGGGCATCCCTCAGCCTGAGGTGGCCAGCCGAGTACTTTGCGGAGCCCAAGGCCTCGGTCAGCTCCACGGCGGGCGAGGATGAGCTGCTGGCCGAGCAGCAGTGGCTCTGGCTGGAGGAGGTGCTCACCAAATCCAGGGACAAACAGGAAACGGTGGGTTAAATTCCATTAACAATTTAAATATTTAGCAAAGGTATTTGTGGAAAATAAAATAAAAGGTTTAATTTCAAATTCAATGTAAAGGAATTTGCAAATTAACCCACAAAATGCCATAAATTTCAACTATTTAAATAGCTACAGACTATTAAATTGCAGCGAACAATGCACATTAATTTAATGTTTACAGCTCGTAAAGCCAAGAGCTTAAATCTTGCTGAAATTAACGAGATATTTAAAGGGATTTCGCACATGTAAATATTTATTAAACATATTTATTTCCCTGCCTTGGCCATCACGTGCCAGAAATGCAATCGGATAGCGTGCGCCGGCCTTTTGATTAATTATAATATTTAATTTGCGGCAGGAAGAATCCTATCTTTTGGCTGGTTTTAATCTCCTGAAATCGTTAACTCTTGACTCCTTCAGGTATACATTGTGGGCCATATGCCGCCGGGCGTGGATGAGCGTCACCTGGGCCCCCAGCAGCACAACCAGCTGATCTTCACGGAGCGGAACAACCGGCGCTACCTGGAGATGGTCCGCAAGTTCGCCTCGGTCATCCAGGGCCAGTTCTTTGGCCACCTGCACTCGGACACCTTCCGCCTGATCTACGATGTCAAAGGTGGGTTAAATAATGATGCGATTTTTAGAGGAATTAAATCACAAAAATTCAAGACTTTAAATCATATTCTCTGACCATCAAAAATATATCTGGTTGTAGAGTAAACTCGTTAAATGCCGTAACCATGTTAAATCAAAACTGTTGCTCTTCCCGCTCTTCCTCCCCGCTCCAATTGACAGGCAATCCCATTTCGTGGCTGATGATTGCCCCGTCGGTTGTGCCCCGCAAGGCGGGCATCGGCTCGTCGAACAATCCCGCCCTGCGGCTCTACAAGTTCGACACGGGCAGCGGCCAGGTGCTGGACTACACGCAGTTCTGGCTGGACCTTCCGCTGGCGAACCGGGCCCACGAGCCCACCTGGCAGCCGGAGTACAATCTCACCCACTACTACGCCCTGCCGGAGATCTCTGCCGGAGCGCTGCACAATTTCGCCGAGCGCTTCACGGGCACCGACCTCTCATGGTTCACCAGGTAAGTGGCTCCCGGCGAACTGTGTCAGTCCGGACTCCCGGACTCCGTGCCGTGTTGATTGGTATGACCGATAATCCTCGGTGTCCACAGAGTGATTTGCTGGGTCAGGCCGGGTTGGCGTAGGTTAATAATGTTTGTGTATGTGGGGGATCCACTTGCGGCCTAAAGTACGATGTTCTGGGCTTAACAAGGTCATTAAAACTGCCCAAAACTCATTAAAATTTGTGTCACATTGTTGGGTGTTTAGGAAGTCTTTAAAGTACTTCGGTTTTAATAGGTTTTCTCTTATTTAATTCATAAAGAAATATGTTTTCAGGCTAATTCTGTTTCAATATTTAATTTAAAAATCAGTTTTTATTTTACAAAAAAGTGGTGTTCAAAAAAATAACTATTTCAAAGTTTAAGCATATTTATTTTAATGAAAATATTTATTGGGACATATGTTTTACCTTCCGAAAAAAATGGATTTAATGTCATAATTAAATATCCGCAAAAGAAAAATACATTTTTCGCTTTATTACTAATCTTATTAAAGCTCCAAAAATCCCATTAGCGCAGCAATATTTTTTATATATTTATCCTTCTCACAAAAAGTTTACAAAAAATATTTAAAGGATTAAAGAAATGCATCGCTTCAACAAAATTATTTTTTCGTCGACAGAAAAAAAAAACCCTTTTATCCTTGCCCAAATCGTCAAGGCTTTTTATTTTCAACGTAATCCGTTCACGTGAAGCTCAGTTCTCGCTTCACAATAGCGCCAGACTACAATAAAATATATTAAAAATGTCTATTACTTTTTTTGTCAGCTGATTGATCGAATAATTCCGTTTGAAAATGAATCCTCCAAAAAGTGCACATGCACTTTTAACGCGTTTAATTGAGCATTTTATTGACTCTTACTCGGGGAGTTTTTGTCTGTTTGTTTTTCAACATATTAAAGTTTAACCAAAACAAAAACAAATACGGGTTTGAAACAAAAAACGTAACTTTTGACCATAAAGTAGTTTATTGATTTATCAGCCGTTTTTGTGACTCTAAAGATCCTGGGAAGGACAAACTGTGGTCCATTTAGTTAAAACCTTTTTGTTCTCGATAAAGTTTTTCCCCAGCAAGTTTTAATTGATTGAAATTGGCCAGTTTAATTCAGTTGGGGAAGCATACACTCAATTACACAAGCCAACAATAGTTTTGTTTTGTTTTGTTTTATTTTAATTGAATTGATTCCTCTTATGGTAAGAGGTTATTTAAAACAGACAAGACTTGAATAATTAACAAGGTTTTATTTATGTGATGTGTTAATGCATATGGCCAAAAATTCCCTAATTTTTTTGTCTACACTCGAGGAACATCTTCTCTGAAAATGTTCCCTCACTAAATGAAATAGAAAAAGATTTCCCAGGTCAGTCAGTGTTATCCCCCATCTATAACCACTTCAGGGAAATGCAGAGCTTAACGTGCTATGCATTTTTTCGTCCGGTTGTGTGGACAATTTAAATGCGGCGGTAACGCCTTCAATCAGGCCACCGTCGAGCACTCTCACCCACTGCAAATCCCGCTCCCAGGAGCTCCTCCTGCCACACCAGTATGTAAATCAAGGTGGAGCGATAGTGGCCCGGCTGAGAGCATTTCTGAGAGCTGCTCCCTGCTGTCCGCCGATACAGACTAGAGCAAACAGGGACTGGGGACTCCTACTCGAAATGACACCGAAACTGAGAGCTATTTTTTCTCCCTCTTTTTTGCCTGCTGCCTTTCCAGATATCACCGAGCCAACGCCGTGCGGTATCAGTCCGGCTCGGCCTGCCAGGGCCTCTGCATGCTCAATCATTACTGCGCCATCACGCGCCTCGACTACGATGAGTTCCGGCTCTGCCTGGAGAAGGAGCAGCTGCCGCTGCAAGGACGAGCTCCCGCTCCCGGCTCCTCCATGGTGCCCGCATCGTGGAGCTGGCTACTGGCCGTTTTTTATGGCCTCCGCGGCGTATCCGGGCTACTGGGGATGGTGGGGTGGCGGGCGATGCAACAATTGCCACAACCAGCGAATTTAAGCGTTCTCGCTTAAGCGGAACCATATCAAAATGTGGGGCGGGTTCGGGCCCCAGGATGCGCATGCACTCAGAAAAATAAATCGTCCTAAATACTGAACAAATAGTATTGCGAAGAAATGTTCTAAACAAGGTTTCTGAAGGAAATTGCGGTAAGGGTTTTAAATTAAAATGAATCATTCTCTTAGGCTTTAGAAATAGTTTGAATACTAGGGCAGCATTATTTAGCTTCAGTTTAATCTTATGTTAATAAACTTTTATAGTTTTTTGAATTTTTAAAAGTATTTTCTTTACAAAAAAATAAATAAATTTTTTCAGAATTTTTAAAAGTCCCTTTTGCTAAATTCCTTACAACTTGTTTTTAATTAGTGAAAAATATTCTGCAGAATTGATTTATTAATATTAATTTCAAAATGGAAGAACTTTTTGTCAATTATAAATCGCAATTACGTAAAGAAGGGAAAACCCTATGTCATAAATTAAGACTAAAATGAGATTATTTTCTGTCAGATTCTCCTTGGAAAAAATAGACAATTATTTGTAGGAAAATTATGCATTTAGGACGATGCTTTTTCCGAGTGTTCCGATGCGGATATAGATAGTAATGGTAATAGGAATGGGAAGTGAGTAGTAGTTTGAGTCTGGGGATGAGGATGACTTGCCGTTCGGGCTTCGCAATTCCTATATACAAGTATAGCGCTAATTTACTCTCAATTATGCTGCATGCGAGTCTGTGTGCGTGCCATATCGTTTGTGTGTGTGATATGATTACAAAGAATCGTCTCTGGATATGTATTCGCGGATATATATTCCCCCTATGTATATGTATATGTGTATTGTATGGACTTGGATATGTATATGTTTATCTGTATGTACTTATTGTATATGAAATAAACGAAAATTTTTAATGTTACTGCGCTTCAGAGTCTCGAATTTGTTTTCCGAACGGCTCCTCCTGCCGCTCCTCACCCGATAAATATTTAAGCAACAAATTGTGGCGTAAATAAATGTGTTAATTTGCGCAAACAAGTCAGCAGTTAAATAAAACGATTGCAGGGTAAGTGTTACGACGGTTCCGGCTCTTTTTATGGCCGAGACCATTAAATGGCAAAAACCGCATCGCAGCCGCCGTATAAAAAAGTCATTGCCAACGGCCTGGCCTCCCTCTTTCTGGCCAAGTCGAAAGAAGTCGAGGGAACATTTGTCTCACTATAGTGAGACATGCATATGTATGAGGAGAAGCGTCCGAGGGCATTTCCGGATTTCCATTTCGCCGTAAATTCTCGCCAGATCATTGGTTATTGATGGAGGTTGCCCCTTTATGGCTTGGGACATCTATTTTCTACGCTTTCGGTTGCCCAAGGCTTCCTTAAGGACTGGAATCAAGGTGAGTTTGCATACTAATAAACTCTAATCGTTATACTAAAACCCATAGTTCCATCAGTTATTGTTTGGTTAATTAAAACAAATATTATTCCATGAATTAAATTAAAATTAATTTAAAATTAAAACATTAAAATATTTCATTGCATACTTCTGGGCATACTTTTAAAGGATTTTTAAACCCAAGAAATTTCACCTCTGAATATATTTTGAGTGCCTAAGAACTGATTAAAATAAATTGCCTAAACTTGAACAAATATAAAATATAAATAATTAAGAAAAAGAATATGACGCCCCAACATTCCTGGTCTAAGAAACTTTATCCGTTTCAACTTTAATCCGTTTCAAATTCACTTCAATATGAAGGCTTCCCCCAGGATTGTTTCCCCTTTTGTTGTTTCGTGTTTTCATGCTGGCTTAAGATGAATTTTATACTATTTTCATATTTGACAAAACAACTGCGAAACGCAAAAGCCAAACACTAACCGTCAAACATTTCCCCCGTTGGCAAAGTTCAGGTAAGTCACATAGTTCCCAAAAGTTCCATAAAGCTGCATACGAAAGTCGTTAAGGAATATAAGCAAAAATTTAAGGAGAGGTCCCCAGGCGATTGGCGCACCCGGAACCGAGTTAGTTTTCCCATTAGAGAACGAAATACGGATCCCAGTGCAATTAGATGCATAATAGATGGCCAAATCCATCTCGAAAGTCGATCCAAATGCAAATGACTGGCTTCCTGATTCCGATTTGAATTTGATTTGGATGTTTCCAATTTAGTATCTGAGAACATGCCGCCAATGGCAACTAGGGTACCTTGTATCGGCCGGGCCATTTCATAAGTAATGCATGAGCGGCCACCCATTGACCCCTCCCTGTCCAAGCTTGTTGCACAGTCGCTGGCCTCGTGGCATCGTGTGCCACCGTCAACTACAGACTACATCCTAGGCCGCCCCGCCGGGTGGCATGCGTGACTCTGGTACGTGACGGTCAAGTAAATTATAGGCGAAATCCAAAGGCCGTCTTCGAGCCGAGTTTGTCAAGTTGGCCGGAACTCCTCCGGCGAGGGAGCCTCTAAAGTACTCCGCCGACAAGTCGTTGCATAATCCGAGGCACGAGCAGGTGTCTTGGCAGTTTTAAACATATATTTAAAGCTTAAATACATGTTAGACTTATTTCGAAAACACTTTAATCCGTTCAGAGACGTTGGTTTAAATAAAAAAATTATCTATCATTTAATTAGGGAGAATGGTCCATAAAAAACATAAATTCCAATGCTTTAAAAAGTGGCAAAAACAAAGTTAGAGTGCAGTTCAGTTTGATGGTTTTTTAAAAGCTTTTAATGGGTTTTTTAAACCAACTTTTTCCGACGGTTGGATAATAAACAACAAAAATAAATCAAAATATGTTTATACTTGTAGATTTGGCATAAGGATGGATGGATAATTTGTTGGAGATAAAGTTGGGGTTAAATCTAAAGGGGAATTCTAGGAGCAAATGGCAAATACTAACAGCATTAAAATAATGTTGTATTATATTATTATCTTTAAATAAATATTCAAATATAAATATACATTGATTTAATTTATTCAAAGCAATGCCTGGGATAATTCAATTATTCATTGCTTTGAACTTTGATGAATATATATTTATTAAAATAATTTCAAATAAGTTCTTAACAAATTCTATTTATTCATTCAACCATAGGTCTAGTCATATGTGTACAGATTTCTATTCCTATTTTTTTGAACGATTATCTTTGGGCCAAATATTTGGCAGTGAATAAATAAAATAAACAAAACAGCCAACTCAAAGAGCCTGAAATTGATTTTACCGTATTTTAAATAATCGCTGCAAATCTATATATATAAAATATATCATATTTTCATAAAACTTGCCTATTATATTTTAATGGAGTTTATTGAATATCAATTTGAGAGCGTTTAAACGTTTCGCTGCGCCAGAATTATTTTCTTTATTTTCCAAATGCAAATTGATTAAATTGGGGTTTCGGCGAATGCTTAAAAACCATTAAAAAATAAAGAGACGATGGTAAAACCATAATTGTTAAAGCTAACGAAATTTTAGTGTCTGTTCTTTGAAAACAAATACAAATCATGCCACCACTTAAATGGCCGGAAGTGTTAGCTAAAAAATATTCGTAAAGGGCCAATAAAGCAGACAAGTGTTAAGGTAAACAGTTTGTTGGTTCGACCTTCGGAAACAGCCAGAAATGGCAACAAATAACCACACAAGTTGGCAACAGTGAACAGGTGGCCATGGAAGAAAGTTGGAAGAGGACCAGACCAGGCAAGGTAACCCGAGTCCATCAAAGTTGCACCTTGCACCCTGGGCCAAAGTGACAAACACAAGCCGGCAGATGCCAGGACACCCGCAGTCATTAAAGTTTATGAAGAAATTCTGCCAACTCTTTTCGAACGTGTGTGCGCGTGTGTGTGAGCTTGAGCAAGGACTCTAGGATCCTTTCGGCGTTTCTTCGGGGACCCTTTCCATTTCCTCGCAACCTTATTCTCCGGAGGAAAATGGAGGGAACTTCAGCAGCAGGCGACGAAATGTTTTGGTTTTGCGGCTTTTGCAATTTGGCAAAGTTCGTTTCGGATTTTAACTTGAATTGGGGTTTTGCCGGCATCAACTAGGGGCCGCTCCGCTGCGCTCCTCTATATACCATCTTCCGTCATAACGCATCGGGTCCTTGGACCCCCAAGGACACTCCCAGCCGCGCCGAATACTTGGCAACCAAAATAATACACACGACTAAGCAAATACTTGGGGATATGGTGTATCGCATCGTGTATTATATAGTACTATATGCAGAGAAACAAAAATATTAAACTAATCGAAATATGGAAGGGGAGCCCTGTAGGCCTTTAAAAAATATAGATTTGCCTTGAACTTTTATTAATAATGAGTTTTCTAGCAACATTTACTTATTTCTACTATTATTTATACAAAAACATATATCTTTTATTTGCTTTATTCTTTAAATTTAAATCATAAATAAATTAAAAATTCTTTTTCATTCATCATCATTACCCATTCGCTGACCATTTTTAACATTCAGTGTGAATACCATCAATTAGGAGCTAAAAAAAATGCAAAGACTGGATTTTAATCATATTTCATAAATTACTTAAAACTAAGACTAAAGAAAGAAAGAATAAAGATCATTTTTAATGAATAAATTAAAAATCTATTACTTATCTCACAAAACAATCTTAATTTCAACAAAAACTCTTTCTTTATATTCCCAGTGTAATGGATCACCTGTGAGGCTTAAGAACGCGCTCGTTTTTTCCCTGTGCATAACCAGTTGATGAATTTTTTTGTGTTTTTGTGTGTGCACAGCATCATACACCTCGTATATTGTGTGTGCACACACTCACTCCTGCTCGTGTTTCGCTGTATCTGCTGGCTGCTTGCCGCTGGCTGCTAGCTTTTTGCCTCTTTTCCACACTTGGCCATGCATATGCGATACATTATAAACACTCACCTGTTCCACTCAGGTGGCGGCAGCCAAGAGCACATACCTATATATATATGTTTATATATATGTGTGTTGCTGGGGGGCTTGGGGATATGGGATATAAATATTTGCACATTATAGCAATGTACACACACGGCTCCGCTGCGCTTAGCAGTGCCGATTCCTCCTGCGATTCGGATTCGGGTTCGGACCAAAAACAATTTCGATTCTAATGTGCCATTAATCATTCACAAACATTAAACATATTATTTTTTTGCTGGCTTTCTAGCGTGAAATACACAGGCAGCTTAGTTGCCTGTCAGGTGCTCTCCTGCATCGGAGCTTTTTGTGCATGCCCACGATAGGGTTAAGAGTGGGAAGGGGGGACAGGTGAGCGATGCTGAAAACACATTGAATGCACTAATTGTTGTGCTTGAGCGCACTGAAAGCTCGTGAACTTGTGAAACTGCAAAATGCTGGCGAAAACAACTCATACACACAGAATACAAACTAACAGCATTAAGTTGTTGACGCTCTCCTGCTTCTGCTCTTGATGGCAAAACAAATTTCCAAAAATATAAGCAGATGAAAACTAAATATACCACAGAACAATGAACAGAAAACCGAACAAATATCGAAACGTGTGCCAATAGACGGCCGCTCCATTCCGCCCTCAAATGCGATCACTCTAGAAAATTAATATACCCTGCTCTAGTTTTTAATATTCCATTATTGGATGGTTTTTAAGTAGAGTTAATATTATTAAATAATAATAATTATTATTATTATTAAAGAATTGCAGGGCATTTGGTTTTTAGAAAGGTGTGCAGCTTCTTAAAGGTTCTATAAAAATGTAGAAAACCATTTGTATAAATTTTTTTTTGAGACTTTATTAGCCCATTAAATGGTTTTATGTATAATTAATATTTGTATTAATTACATTTAGTTTTTTTGTTTACGTTACTTATCTTATTAGTTGTATGGCTTTGAAGTAGTGTTAATTATTATTATTATATAATAATTAATTATCTTTGGAATTGTAGAGTATTTAGTTTTTAAAAAGGTCTGCAGGTTCTTAAGTGTTTCCATGAAACATATAAAACAAATTGATTACTTATTCCTGAGTTTTTATTATCCCATTAAATGGCTTTAGGTAGAATAAATATTTTATATTAATTAATTTTAGTTGTAACTAGAAGACATTAATTTTATGAAAGGTGTGCAGCTCCTAGTGTTGTCATAAACAAAGCCTTCATTTGGTTTAATAAAAATAAAATTCATATTTTTATCAGTTAGAAAGATTACTTAATATTATATTCTTAGCAATTTCTTTTAAAAATGTACCAGATTTTCTTAGGTCTAAAAACATTTTTCAATGTACACAATCTTCATTGGGTTTTTGTATTTTCGCTTCAATCAACTGCAAAAAAAGGATTCACTAACTAGTCTCCGCTTGTGCTGTTAAAGTATCCTAAGAAAAATGCAAGCCTTAAATATCAAAAGATAAAAATGGGAGTTAGTTAGTGAGTAAATATTTTATATAAAATAATGTGTGTTGCAATTGTTGGACATTCAGTGCGGCTCACAGGTTTTAGTTGCAATTAGTCAGGCACAGAAACGGGATTCGTTTGGCTCTTGGTAAAATAAATGTATATGTTTATGTAACGAATTTAATTGCTAAAATCCTTACAGGCTTTTAAGATTTAAGGCTTTTCACAAAAATTGTATCTTAGACTTACAAATAAATAGGTTTTTCCTATTTGTCCTATTTCATATTTTTCTTACAAAGGTAAAATCATAATTTAAAATAACAATAACGATGAGTGAAACTTTAAATTTTAAACGCGCAAAGGAATTGTTCTTAAAATGAACCACTTATTGCAAGGAATTAAAGCGTAAACTTAAGGGAACACCTTGACTTACTTTTAGAGGCTTTATAGCAAACCCAAGCCCAGCTTGTGCCTCCAAAGGTATGCTACGAATAAATACCAAACCCAATAAACAAAATATTTCAACAATTCAGCATAACCCCTCGCTTTTGGTAGGGCATTGGAAACTGCTTTCAAATGGCTTTCCAAAAATCCAAAAATAAATGTTCAATATTTAGAAAAGCATGCATATAAAAATATATGAGTGTGCTCGTATTTGTGAGATAGGTGTGGAAATATCTAGTACATATATCGAATCGTTGTTTTCTTGTTAATTAGGTGGTTTAAGCAGCACACACACTCACACACGGGGCAGACTAGCACCGAGTGCTGTTGGTGTGCTGAATGTTTTTGTGCTGAATATTTATCGCTTCTTGGCTTGAAGTGTTTTCTGTTTGCTGGCGGCAGAGGGTATGGGAATGGTATAGAATATAGCCGAGGAATACGTGATTAGCCCAGTGGCCGAGGCTAATTTATAATCGGGTGTGTGTGGGCGTTGGGGCGGGGCCCATCCCCACCAAAACCCCCCATTGGAACACACACATGGGCGGACGCTGGGCGTGGGGCATCAGCATCAGCATCATCATCGTCATCTCCGATGATTTTCCATGAACAAAAAAAATATAAAAAAGCAACTAGCGCAAGAGGCAACTTTTCGCTGCTTTTGCGTACTTTTCCCGTCGGCGGCAGGCAGCCAGCGGCCAACAGCAGCGGCGACTTGCGTCGAGTAACAATAATAATTCGCACCGTGGTCGCGAACGTGGTCACCACATCACCCATCCGAGTTCCGAGTCCGAGTTCCGAGTCCCCGGTACGTCAGGTGTACGACTATCTGAGTATCTTTGTATCTCAGCAGCTGCAGCTGCTGCATCTAGCTATCTCTGTGTGTGCTCTCTGTGTGTAATTTTGTGGACATCGGAGGCGCCACCGTAAAAATAAAAGAAAAAACCAAAAATAAATGCCAGAAAAATATGTGTCACTCGCAAACATCGGAGACAACAAAGAGCAAAATATTCGTACATGAAAAAAGAAATATAAAAATGTTGGAAAAACTCCACAATCCGCACTTCGACTCCGTGGTGCGCGTTCGCCATCAAAAAATAATTAAATAAAATGCATTAAAGGAAAACCACACCGATATGTGCGCATTTTCATCCAGCACACAAGCTAATTAGCATTTAAAGCACAATTAAAAAGTGAAGCCGAAAAGGCTGGCAAATGAAATCAACTTCAACCGCGAGAAAGCCAGAAAACCAAAAAGCCCAAAACCAAAAACCAGCGAAAAATTAAATATAAAAAAAGCGTTAAGCGAAAGCCATATAAAACGCAGCCTCTGCTAGTGAAACAATTAAATGACATTTTAAGCGTATTTCTTCCCCAATTCCCTCGATTTTTTCTCTATGGACTCTTTGCTATTTTCGTGAAAACAAGAAAATCGCTCCCCAACGGGATGAGGGAAGAAAACGCAGAAATACCGTTGAGCTGCGAGGACGTGGAAAGCCAGAACGAAAATGAAATAAATGAAAAAAGAAAACTACACTCAAAAATAGAATATTAGAGACGTGCTCGGGCGCGGCAGTAAAAATTCTGTAATAGTCGAGCCAGTCGTCGTCGGAGCCATAAGAACTGCACATATATCCTATAGATACAAATGTATCTATCCATCTTTCGCCGTCGCCGTCGCGGTAGCGGTGGCCGTCGCTGTCGCTGTCGCTGTCTCCATCTCGTCGCTCATCGACGGCGACCGAATATTTTTTTAATTTCCATTTTTTCCGCCGCTCCTTCTCTGTCGAAACTACTTTGACTATTTGCTGTTATTGCTGGCGGTCTGTCTTGGTATGGGAATCAGTCTAAATATCTGGCCAACTTACACTACCGGGCGGCAAAAGGTGTCCCGTCGTCCCCTGCTGAATTGCCTGAAAAATGAATCACCTTAAAACCGAATTAATCATTGGGAAAAATAGTGGGCGCTCCTCCGCACAGACTTTCATCTCGTTTGAACTCTCCCACAGCTTGCTAATCCCTGTCGGTCTTTAAGTTGCATTATAGCCAATGTCTAGCTTTTTGTTATTTTTTGAAAACCTGCCAAATGTGCTTCAATGTATGTTAATTTAATGCCATCGCTCTTATTAATTAGGTAATAAAAGTCACTCGTCCATGTGAGCAAGTGCGTAAGCGGCGCCACTTGGCCCATGAATTATTTTAATTAATTTAACTCTCGATTTTGGGATTTACAAATAATTGGCGTTTTAATGGCTAATACTTTGGCATTTGAATCTGGTGTCAATAATTTCGAAGCTTTTTAGTTTCAGCTAATTAAAATTAAAATATGCGAATCCATCCTGTTTTCTTTTGTGTAAATAAATAATTTCTTAATCCGTTTAAGTAAATGCCAGAAAAATATAATTTTAGCTTTCTAACGAAATTTTTTAACTAAATAAAATAACAGTGACGATTGCACCTTCAATACCAACCAGTTCTGTTATTCAATTTTTTGACGATTTGAACAAATAATTAATGTTTAATCATTTAATTACTTTCTACATTGTTTTTCAATTTTGCTTGTATATATAAGAGTTGTAAGAGTCTGTGAGCATCAGGTACCAAGAGTTTAAGCCTTATTGAAACCAAGAGTATATAAGCCTGTTTATTTTCTTTACAAGATCTTAGTGTGTTTCCTATCAAGACTTGCAGAATCTTTATCTAATTTTTTCCTAGCCTAACAGCATTATTTTCTGTGACAACACTATCGATCATCTTTGGCCCGAACATTGCACTCTTTTGCGGCCGCCAGTGTAACGCATTGTATTTGTATCTGTATCTGTATCCCGCACGCACTCGCTCGCACCCGCAGATACATTCTTGTGCCAGCTCTTCCTCTTGTTCGGCGGTGCCAAAGATGTGAAAATGTAGACTGATGATGAAAAAATAACAAAAACAAAAGGCGCCGCCTTCGATCATTGCGTAAAGCCAAGCGCTTCGCTTCTCCTGCTTCTCCTGCTCCTCCGCCGCTGCCGTTTCGGCGGCTGTTGCTGCGTCCATTTCTGTTTCTGTTGCTGTTCCGTTTTCAGTTTCAGTTTCAAATTCAGTTGGCCGATGGTGCGCTTACAAAACGCCGGTTTTCGGCGGACGCGGACGCGTTCTCGCTTCTCCCCCAGCTCGCCAGCTCGCTCGCCTCGCCCCCGCGCTAAAAAAAACCCCACCAGCAGCGGTAACTAACTGCTGGAAAAAAATGCACAAAGTGCATAGCTGCAAAGTGCAAACAAAGTGGGCGATGGGTTAAAGGGGGCGAAGATGGGCTAAAGGGACGGAAGCAGAGGCGAAGGCGGGGTCAAGGCGAAGCAGCAACAGCAAGCACTCCGGAGGCGAAACTTTCGCAATTGGCTGGCGTTATTTTTGGATTAAGCAGCTAAGCAGCGCCAAATTGTAACAGACGGTAAGCATTCACATTTAAAAGCAAATAAATACGTATTTCGGCGCAGTGCAAGAGTGTGTTTACACTCGGGCTGGCACTCTTGGGCGTGTGTTTATTCACCGAATATTAGTGTACTTTAGTGCAACGCCCACCGCCTCCGCCCGCAATTCAAAAGCACAAAACAAGTGGGCTGCACACAAGAAAATAAATACCTTTGCCTTTTATTTACATTTGATGAAGGAATGCTTCCTAAGATAATTGAAATAATATAAAGTTATTAAAGATTAAGAGTATTTGAGAATTAATTCACTGAATATATTTATTTCCTGTAATGTTTTGGAATTTGTAAATAGGTAAATTAATTAACTGAAAACTTGATGCTTGGGAAACTATTAAAACTTCATTTAATAAATATTTTAACCGAAATATAGACTGTATTTTCTTTCCTTTATCTAAGTATATTCCAAGAAAATATAATTAAATCATTTTAAATATTCTTTTAATATGCAATTTTAACCCATTAGCTAAACAATATTAAAATATTTTTATCTGTGTAGTTTATTATGTTTAAAGCCTTACAAATGCAAAGAGTTTAATCAATAGAACCTATTTAGCTGCCAAGATTCATACCAAATCTGATGGAAAAGTCCATTTAAGACTTGCTAAAGAAATTCCTAATTGATTTACCCAAATTTATTACTATGGTATTTTTTTTACATTTTTTAGTGTGTCATATATTTCCTGTATATATTAACAAATAAATATTACAAGCTGAATTTTTAATTTGAGTACTTTATAGAGTTTATGCCCATTTAAATACATCTTTAACACCCTAAAAATCGATAAACATTTGTATATAATACAAATTATGCATTTATAATTTATACAAAAGCTTTGAAAGTTTCATTGTCACAAATGGATATCCCGCTGAGCTGCATATATTTTTGGTTTTGTGTGTAGAAATGAAATATTCAAGCATTTCAACTAAAACAAATTCCATGGCACAATGCTGTCGGTTAATAATTAAATCAGCAAAAACATGGCTGGCAAAATCAACAGCTCTCTCGTCTAGTTTCTGTCCGGGATTTTCGGATGCGCAATCCGCAGATCCACAGATGCGTCGACACACAGATTTGTGAAATGCCTCGCCTCGCCTGGCATCGCCTCGCCTGCCATCGCCTCGACGCAAATCTAACAATATTTGCACCTGATTTCAATGCATATGTGTGCCACCTGTACCGTGTACACCCCCGCACACTCTCACACATTTAGCCACGATTATAGTTTATATAGGAGCACCCTCACAAAGACACACCAGCCATGGAGCCAGTCCGTGGGGACGTCGACGATGATAATGATGTCGATGCCAAAATATAGACACTGAAAAATGAACGAGAAGGACAACGAGAACGAGAGCGAGAGAAATGTTAATTAGGTTTCGGGGAAGTTCTCATACTCTCACCTGTATATTCCCTCAAAAGTTAGAAATTGAATTTTGCATATAATATTTCCATTGCTTCGGGGAACAAGCGAAAACTTAATACTCAAGCAATTATGCGGGAGATTTGGGAATCTCTTTAAGTTTTATTTAACCTCGTAGGTAGCCCGCAGATGTACTCTGTAAAAAAATTCTTAGAAAAGGCTTACAATTTTAAAGCACCTTTTATTAGAACGATAGAAATAATAAAACTAACTAATAAAAATAAAAATCTTGGATGTGTTAAAATCACCTCAAAAAAACAAATTAAAGAACGAGCCCCCTTTTAGAAGACATTCCTTAAGGCAATTAAGAACATTTTGATTCTTTAACTAATGTATTTAAATTTAAAAATAATAAACTAATAAGGTCTAAGCCCATCCTGCTAGAATAAGATTATTTGTTGATAGGTTTGCCTTTCAATTTAAAAACTGTGTAACTATTATTCTGGCTGATTGAATATCATGGCTCTTCGGGCTGTTTTAATTTGTAAAATAAACTTTATATATTATTGTTTCGTTTTTTTTCGGGGCTGACAAGTAACTGCCATTTTAAAGAGAGCCAATGAACTGGTTAATATAATTGTGGCGGAGAAGACTCTTGGCTTTGCAACTCGATTCCAAATGGAATGTACACACATGTCCCGAGGCTCGTAATTTATTTCGTTGGCCAACCGCACACATTGCCGAATTGAAATTTTTGGCCCCGAAAAAGAGTATTGAAATGCTGCACTCGTGGGTGTGTGTGCGGTATGTGGAGACTGCCATATGGCAGAGGGTTATATATACATACGCACACATTTGCACTCCTATTTTGCTTTTTTTTTTTAAACATTATTTTGCGAGAATTTTTTATGCAAATTCTCTTACAATTCGTGTGCTAAGTACACAGAGTGCAGCACGCACCTGTTTGTGTTCGAGTATCTGTGTGTGAGCGGGGGTGTGTATGTATAGCAGTGTGTGAGTTGTGTGTTAAACTTTAATTGGGACATCAAGTGGCAAGCTCTTGTTGCTGCTGGCTCTCTTTATGTTGCCGCTGCCGGTGTTGCTGTTGCTGGGTGTGCTGCCGCTGCTGCTTTCCTGCCTTTTGTGTGTAATTTGCATAATATTTTATTAAATGTTGATTAATTTGTGCGATTCTTGGTCCGCTTCCGTTGCTTGGCCCCGGCCAGAATATTGCGTGCTTACGGGGGCAGCTGCTGTGGCAGCTGCAACACAGCAACAGCAACAGCAGCCTCTGCTCAATTAAAAGTCATAAAATGCGAGCAAATACAAAAATACTTCATTACGATTATTTCAAGTATCTTTTATTGCAATTTCCATTGCTTCTTGTGTTTTGTATACACCGGAAAAATATATCAAGATTCAAATCAAGTTTAAATTTACAAAATAAGAAGCAAATTAATAAGATAAATATAGTTACAGCAGTATCCAATCATTTATAATTAATAAATAAATCGCCTGAATCCATTCCCTATTTAGAGATATTACAATCAATAAATTCTTTAAAAAACTATTTTGACATAATAGAAAATCTATTTAAAGAAAGGAACAAGATCTGTTTGAACTAAAGAAATAGCAAATGTAATAACATTAAATCATATTAATATTATTGAAAGTATTTTTTTTTTTTCATTTTATTTTTTTATATCAAATTGACCTTCAAAAACAATTTACCTATTTGTCAAAATATTTTCCCTTTCCAACACCATTTACACATTTTTCCCAAGTGTAGCTCACTTGAAATGACGCAAATCTAAATAATAATAATAATATCTTTTCCTCACAGCTGCTAATTTTATTTGAGGTGACACACAAGGCGGGAATTTCAAAATAGAGCAGACTATATGTGAGAAAATGAGAGATCTCGGGTGTGTGAGTGTGTGTGGAAAATATGAGTGTAGCGAAAAAAAATTGAGCACATTTCAATATTTTTGCCGTTGTCTTTGGTCCTATTTTTAGAGCATCGCACATAGCAAGAACAACAAATGGTCCGAACACACACCCAAAATATTGTTTTGCCCAGCAAAGCAGTGCTCAAATTAGTTTAAGATACATTTCTCAATGTGACAGTAGTGAGTGAGTGTCCCCAGGAAATTGGAAAAATAAATACTAAGCGCGCGTACTTTGCATATTTTTCATTTTGTAATTTGTTGGCAACAGCTGTAAAATTGAACAGGAATTTTATATCTACAGTGGCAGGCGAAATCATTCATTCCAGTGCATAATTGAAAGACTTCAATTATACAAAATCTATATGCACATGCATGGCATTTTATCGCCATATCGTGTTATATATATAAATATGTATATGTATATATACGTATGTGTATATAGCGTTGACATTGAAGAGTTTGTTGCCGAAGGCTGGAAATTATATTTCTGAAATTATGTAGTTCTCGCTAGAAAAGTTTTATGAGTTGCCCAGTTTTTGTTTTGTGTTTATAATTAATTTTAAACACATCTATAAAGAAATAGAGTTGTGTGTTATACAAGCTCCATAAAAATAAGAAATAAAGGCATTTAAATTATCATAAAATACAAAGAAATACTTTTAAAGGCATTTTTTTAAATCAAGCAAACAACATTTAAATTTATTACGAATGTATTACCAAATAAATTTGACAAAAAATATAATAAATATCAATTATTTAATGCCAATGCACAATTTTCTTCTTTAACAATTAAATTTGATTTTCTCAGTTTTGCGATGCATTTTCAATTACAGAATTTCTAGAAAAGAATCTTTATTAAATTATACATCAAATTTAATAACAATATTAAATATAATAAATAAATGTGAAGCAAAAAGAGAGAAATGTTTACTAACGGAGCTGTAAACGAAAATTGCCTAAGGAAATTAATATTCAGCTGTCATTGAAACCTAATTGGTCTATTATTTTCTCCTTTCATTTAACTAGGATTCACATTTGACTCGTAAATTTACAATTACAAATCGAATGACTGCACACAATTTCACTTTTAATAAAGAAAAGGGTTTCACATTTTCAAAATAATTAATCGTGACACTCATAATATTTTGAGGGAATATCAACCTAAATTAAAACTAACTTAATTGGAGATAGGTAAATTTAAGGAGTAGTTAATCTATTTTAAAAAATAGTATATATATTAAAATAGTATAGTCTAAGAACAAATTTATTTAAAATGCAACCAAATTGCTCAAGAAAATTATTACAGAGCTGTTAATTAAACATGCCTGCTAAAAAATAAAATGTAAAGAATAAATAGAAATTAAGAGCTGCCTTATTTAAAGTAATAACAAATTATAATTACTCAAAGAAACTCCAAGGAGACGCCTGAGAAAATCATTGCAAAGCTGCTATTGAAACACAATCGCTCTACAATTATTCGCTTTTCCCCCTTTCAATTAACTTCTGTTCGAATTAAATTTCATTTTGCCATTTCGCATTTGCATTTCCAATTACAGAACGAACAACGACCGACAATTAACGATTAACATTAAGTCCAACTGAAGTAGGGGAAAGTGCTTAGGATTCTTTTGCCGTCCACTTACCGCCAGCAAGCAGAACAGAAAACAGCAAAGATCAAATAGCAACGGCTAAGAGAGCCGAGAACGATAAGCGGCTACAAACAGTCTAGTAGAATTTTTTTAAAAAATATTTCTTATCAACAATATTTTTCGAAAAACTTTTGAAGACATCCGAAGGAGAAGAGCCTTAGCTTCAGCTTCCAGGCAAACAAAAGTCAGCCGAGGAGAGGAACCAAGAAAAGAACCAAAGCCAAACTCAAACAGCAAACGGAGCGCAAGGAGCCCAAGGATTTCGCAGGAAGAAGTAGTCGCAGTCCAAGGAAGACACATACAAATAAAAAAAGTAAAAAAAAAAATGGCACAACGGAAGCTGGTGCACAAGCAGTTCAACTCGCCCATGGGCCTCTATTCCCAGGAGAACGTGAAGGCCACGTTGAACCGAGAGCTGAAGGCATTCGGCGCCGAGGGGTGAGTACTCGTAATAAAAAAACCCAACAAAAAAATAGAAAAGAATTAATAGAAAAAAAAAACCCAGGAAAGAAAACGCTCTCCGCCGAAGCGAAATGATTATCATACATTTAAATGCATAATTTCATAAAATAGATGAAAGCGACCAGCGGAGGGAGAGCGGCGAAGCTTTCGCGGCTGGCGGTTTCCCTTCCGCTAGTCAACGCAATTCCCCTATTACATTGCCAGCCAGTTGTAGCCCTGGGGGTTTTATAATTTTATAATAATCTTCCTTATAAATTAGCTTTTCAGCACAAAAAGCCAAATACTGCTAATTAGTCGACCTTTGACCAGGGCAAAGCTTGTCAAAAATTGAGTTAAAATAAGTTGTACTCAGAGTCACAAGTGAAGAAAGACAATAGAAAGATAAAAATCAGAAGGGTGTTAATGTCACAATGATGAACTTAGTTATTAAACTTAATAATTAAAAATATATAAAGGTTAGTAAATAGCTTGCAAGGCCCTTTCTTAATACTTTAAATTTTTTCTGTATTGATAAATAAATTGGATAAACTAAACCTTTTATATTTATTAAATACTATTTAACTTATTTCATATTTATTTATTTATTTCCTTTCATAATCAAAATTAGTTGTTGACATATAAAAACTTCCTGAACTTTATAACCTTATAGAAAATGCTTAATTAATTAGTCAAGAAGATTTTAGATTTGCAATTCACTTAATACTTAGCATTTAATACTTACTTATTAGAGGGATATATTTCTTTAACACTCTAGCATTAATTATAAAATGTACACTTAATTCTGTAAGAAGAATATGTTTAGGAAATAATTCGAAAAAATTTTATTTATACTTTTTAATCCCATAAAAATATTAATTATTTCATTTCCTATTTTTTGTAAATTGTATTTCCACCAAAAAATATAAAAATCCTTAATTAATAAGTCTAGAAGATTTTAGTAAAAAGTAACAGAGGAAGCTGGACTTAGTTCACTCATTATTTAGCTTTAAATACTTACTTATTAAAGGGATACATTTTTTTTTTTTTACACTAGCATCAACTAGAAAACTTACTTTTAATTCCCTAGGAAGAATATGTTCAGGAAATAATTCAAAAAATATTTACATATAATTTACAATGCCATTTAAATAATATAAATTAGATTTCCCAGGCAGAAGTTTTCTGTTTCTGAAATTATATCCCCGCCAAAAGCCACCAAGTTTGCTTTCATTCCACTTTGACAGATACCAAAGCAAGTGCCACAAAACAGGTGCACAAAACACATTAATTAGTACGGATTACAGCGGGGGGGTAAGCCCCTTCTTTTTGTGCAGTGCAGCGCAACGTCGGCAGCGACTGCGACTGCAACTGCGTTGCTGCCAATTTGTTGCTTTTGTCGCAGACACACACACACAGACACTGAAACAAAAACAAGCTCCACAATTAAATGCTTTGACGTTTAATTGTAATTACCAAAAAGCTTTATAAGCACCGCCGACGGACGGACGGCGACGAGCGCGCGTATCTGAAAGATGCTTTAGACTTGAATTTATTTGTAGCTGATGCTGCTACTGCTGCTGGCTGTTGCGATGTCGCCGCCACAACAACATTATCTCAGCCATTGTTGTTTGCAATTGTTGTTTAAATAAAAACCGGCCACCGCACCACTCACCTGACGCCGCCGCCGATCGGCGACAACTATATAGTAGATAGACTTAGATAGAGCGATCTGCTCTGGTGAGCAAAAACTTTAAGTGACTTTCAGTTATTCGGTGACTATGCGTGCGACAAAACGTGTGCAACAGCAGCAGCAGCATCGGCCAAAGACTCTGCAAATTTAATTACCAAAACGGCAAAAGCTGAGCACTAAAAACGAGAAGCCCAAACTGACAACTGAAAACTGAATACCGAAAACTTTCAAACGCATTTTCGCGCGCGCCTTTCGTGTGTGCGTTTGTGTGAGTGTGTGCGTAACGTGTTTTCCCGTATTAGGGTGCAAGTTTTCCCAAAAACCAGCAGCTGAGCCAAGGCTTCGCCCAACTTGAAACTTCCAAATAAAATGTACGTGAAAGATGCTTTTTATATAACGCCACTCAAGCGTGCACAGAAATAAAGCAAAAGCTTAAATATGCAAACAAAAAAATCAAAACTTATAGTGCTTATGCTCAGCCTGTGGTATTAATATCGATGGTCATCTAGTTTTCCATGAAAATAGCGAGGTCATGAATTGTTGAAGTAAAATTTAAAGAGAGTCAAGCGCATGTCACCCATATTTTATAAATTAAAATAGTTATTTAATTCTTTATTAGAAAAATAAATATTATGAAATAGAGATCAGCTTAATTAAATGTATCTAGAACATTTAAAGGCCTGCTTAGATGAGTTTATTTATTGATCTTATAGAAAAACACTAAAGAATTCCTATAAAAAACCAACATATAATATCTAGAAACACTTGTAATGTATACTGCCTCATAGTTTTCATAAATTTCTTTAAATTTTACCATAAATAATCATACATATCCAGTTTATTTAGAGCTTAACAACTTGCATAAGTCTTTTATAATTTTTTGGAGCTATGGAACTTTCGTTGTATTTAAAGTTTTGCCATGTTCATGTTCGTGTTCAATAGTTAGCTAGTTATCTGGATAGTAAATTTCCCCCCTTTTTTTTTGGGTGTATGTAGGAAAAAGTAAAACACGAAATTGAAAATAAATCAAGACGTCAGCGGGTCGGATGAGTCAGTGCGCTTAATTTAATTTAAATGCAACACAATTGGTGGCAACAACTAAAACAATGTCAACAAACAAGCGGCAGGCGTCTAGCCAAAAAGTGTGATGCATCTCTTGACTTTCTGCCCATCGGGTGACTCACAAGGAAATCGCCGATTAACCGATAACCCGCCACGTATCCCCCCCCACAAAAATAATTAGGAAATTAATCAAAATCTCATTCACCATTAAGTGCTTATTTCGGGCAAATATTTGGCGAGCCTCAATCAGAATTTCAATGAATTGAATTTCTATTTATTTTCTGCCAAATATTTGCTTGCGACAAATGGGAGATTGTCAGAATGTTTGCGATTAGTCGAAATTAATCAACTAATTAAAGTTGATGCTTAGTCAAAGGGGTCAATGTCGCACCCAGTTGGGTTTTATTTAGATTTGTTGTTTTAGTTTGGTTTTCATTTTGCATACATTTTAAAGCGACGTGCTTATCGCCGGACTTCATTCTTCAGGGCCTTATCTTAGATATTTGTCACAAGCTGGCGCACATTCCCTCTTGTCTTGAACATTTCTGTTTGCTATCGCTGAGCTAAAGGAGAGCCGGCATTCGAGGCGGATTAAGGCGAGCAAAACATTTCATGGAAATTATAATTAAAGTTGAAAACCCCCGCATGCAACGCCCTTAGCAACTTTAAGCAATTCGCCAGGCGAGCTTAGTTTTCATGTACATTTTCCACCCAACCTGATGCGCCTCAATTTTGGCTGAAATCCGATTTTAAAGAATGCAAAAATTGGTTTGTTTGACAATTAAAAAACCTTTGGAAAGCATTTATTCCTCTGTTTCTATTGGTACAAAAATATTTAATATACAGGAAAAGCTCTTTAAGGAATCTTACTATTTAGTAAATAATGGCGTATTATATTTGGAATATCATGTAAGCCCCAGGATTTATTAAATCCATTTCGGGCGATCCTCTATTAAAAATATAAATATAGTTGAAAAAAATATATAATGGTATATATTTTATATGCATAAAGTATGAAAAACCTCCGGTAACAAATGTCTTTCTAGTCGCTGATAGCGCAGTGGGCTTTGATTTCTCCAGTGGAGCACGCCTTCAGGCAGCACTCTTGGGCCACGTACCGGGAGAAGCGCCGGGTGGCCATCAACGAGTTCATCCGAGGATGATGGGGCCAGATGACCGCTCCCGCCACATCATCCGTGCCCACCAGGTTGTCCACATAGTCGAAAAGATTCACTGCAAAAGAGAATGTTACACGTAAATTCGTGCCTTTCGAAAGTAAAAACCAAAAACCTCAAAGCAAAAACGATTTTGAAATAATGGCCATAAAATCCCCGGCTCGGAGTTTTCAAAATACGTTGCATATTTTGGTGGTAGCTGCGTGCCATAGAAATTGCTGGTAGTTTCAAATCATTTTAAAGTAGGCAACAAAAAATTATTGTATTAAAAACTAAACTGTTGAAATATGAATGGGATAATTCTATCCATTTTATGAGCTAGAAAATCTACAAAAAATACTCACAAGCGCCTCGCTTTCGATCGAAATGTCCGTTGAACTTATTGTTGCACATCTTCGACATCAACTCCATCAGGCTATCACCGCACCGATTGTACCAGATCTCAGCCTCCTCTGCCTTCGAGTGTCCCAGAAGCGGGATCAGCAGCAGGATCAGGGCGAGCATGATGCGGGACATCTCGGATGGTGGATTGTGCTTTCTGCCAAGACGCTGGGGAGGATGTGATGCACTCTCGGCTGCTCACATCCGTTTTTATACCCCCAAGCACAGCGGTATCTTGTCAGAATGGATCAGTCCTTTTGGGGCGATGAGTGTCCTTTCAATGCCAATACATAAAATCAAACTTTGGTTAATTTATGCACTTAACTCACCTATAATAACAATGCAACAGGGAGAAATCTAAAATTGGAAAACCAACAGGTATTTGTTTGTATATTTTTCTTAAGAAAATTATCAAAAGAGCTATGAACTCTGAGGCTGAACGTGTGTGTCAATCAAGTAAGGTATCCATGCTTTATTAACGTTCCAAGGGAATGGTGACGGTGGGTAACGGTTCGTTTTTTGACCTAAAAAAGGTGCCGTTTTATTGCGTAGAACCAATAAGAAGAAAGTTAAGGTGGATCGTTGGCTAGTTGTCAAATATATTTTAATAAAGTGGGTAGGATTTCTAAATGATCGGTGCAGAATTTGTTGAGTTGTTGTGGACACCCATTTCAAAAAGATAATTTTCAGAAACACCATTTATAAGTTTATAGTATGCGTTCAATCGCTTTCAAAGTCTGTGGGCATTTGTCTCCATATCTTATTCATTAAAACTCCATATGAGGTAAAATTTTAGGATAACGTTTTCGATGAGTTGAAAGAAATGAGTTGAAGAAAGCTATTTTTATACACCCATATATGTATACCTAGCTTAGTTTATATACCCTTGCAGATAGCAATACAAAAAGTTGGAAGTCTAGCAAAGCATTATCCTTTCGTTAACTTCAAAAAAACAAAACAAATTTATTTATTATTGCTTATAGATTAAGTTTTAGTCAGATATCTTTAAAAACAATAAGAATCTTTGAATTTGTCCCAATCGTTCTTGTGGCAGCTATTAGATATAGTGGTGAATATAGTGTCGACATATACATATACTTACTGGAATAGAAACATAAATTTTCTAAAAGTTTCAACCCGGTAGCTCAAAAACTGAGAGACTAGTTTGCATAGTAAGGGACAGATGGACAGTCAGACAGATGGACATGGCTAGATCGACTCGTCTGGTGATTCTGATCAAGAATATATGTATATATACATGGAATATATACTTTATGGGGTCGGAGATGCTTCCTTCTGCGTTGCAAACTTCTGGTCAAAACAAGTAAAAAAGCTACAGTCGACTGTGCTCGACTGTGAGATACCCGGTACTTAAACGTTTGCGCTTCACACTAAAAGGCAATTTAAAAATGTACATACACTACATTGTACATACATATGTACATTGGCGCCATTATATCGCACGGCCAAGGCTCGAATGCGCCACCTGTCGGCTACAGCTTGCAACAGCAGTGCCTTAGGGCGGTGTGTTAAAATTCTAACCTTATTGCTAATATCTCCCATGTTTATCATCCGATTTTACTGAAATTTTCAGGAAACGTCCGCTCTATTTTATTCATTTTTTGTATTTATTAACTTTTACCCGAAAAAAAACGAGTATAGCTTATTTAACGTTTTTTATGATTTTTGAGGGCGGAAGTAGGCGTGGCCAAATTTTAAAACAAACTTGATCTGCGTGCAACAAATTCCAATGTTGTCACCAAATTTGGTAACTCTAGCTCTTATAGTCTCTGAGATCTGTTGTTTCACACGGACAGACAGACGGACAGACGGACATGGCTAAATCGACTCGGCTGGTGATACTGATCAAGAATATATATACTTTATGGGGTCGGAGATGCCTCCTTCTGCCTGTTACATACATTCTCGGTTGGCACAAACTTATAATACCCTTGTACCCTATGGGTACCGGGTATAATTATAATACCCTGCATGGTACAAGACTCGGTTAACAGTCTGCGGCAAGTCTGAGTGTGGGCGGATTGTGACCGTAGACTTCATTTTTCAGGGCCTTATCTCAGAATTTGTCACAACCTGGCGCACATTCTCTCTTAACTCATACACGTAAGCTAACGGAGTGCAGGGAGATTAAAGCGGGCAAAATTAAAGTTGAAAACCACCAAGGCAAATCGCCAGATCAGCTTAATTTTCATGCACACTTTTCTCATGCAAGTTTTCCACCCAACTTGCTGCGCCTCAAATCAAAATCAAATTTGACAGCACTCAATAATATTTTATACTGTACAAATATTCATCTTTGTGTCAAATTATTAAAGTCTTCTTGTAAATAATCCCAAAAGAAAACATACTTGAAAGAGACATTTTTAGTTTTGTTTCAAAATTAAAGAGTCGTTTGAAAAGAACTAATTCCTTGTTTTTTTCATATTTAATATAACATACAGGAAAAGCTCTGTATATGGTCTTTCTATTTTGTAAGGGCTTAACATTTTTTGAATATTCAAAAATATTCAAAATACTTTTTCGAACGTTGTAACATAAATATATTTGGTAAAAACGGGATATATAGATTTATATTCTTATAGTATGCATAATCTAAGGTAACAAGGTTCTCCTAGTCGGTTTGTTCGCTGATGGCGCAGTGGGCTTTGATTTCTCCAATGGAACACGGCTTTAGGCAGCACTCTTGGGCCACGTAGCGGGAGAAGCGCCGGGTGGCCATCAATGAGTTCATCCGGGGATGGTGGGGCCAAATGACCGCTCCGGTCGCATCATTAGTGTCCACCATGCTCTCTACATAGTCGAAAAGATTCACTGCAAAAGAGAAGGTTACACGTAAAAATATAATTGCTGAAAGATGCATCCCACTATTTTAAGTAGTTTAAAAGCCGAAAAAAAACTTTAAAAAATGCTCACAAGCGCCTCGCTTTCGATCGAAGTGTCCGTTGAACTGATTGTTGCACATCTTCGACATTAGCTCCATCAGGCCATCACCGCACCGATTGTACATGACCTGGCTAGCCTCCGCCTCTAAGTTTCCCAGGAGCGGGATCAGGAGCAGGATCAGGGCGAGCATGATGCGGGACATTTCGGTTGGAGGAATGTGCTTTCTTCCAAGAAGCTGGGTAGGATGTGATGCACTATCTGCTGCTCACATCCGTTTTTATACCCCAAGCTTAGCGGTGATTGTCAGATTGGATTAGTCCTTTTGGGGTCGATGGGTGTCAATGCCAAATCATCGAATGAAGCTTGGCTAATTTATGCACTTAATGCAACAGGGTGGCTTCTAAAAATAGGAAAACCAACAGATATTGGTTTGTACCTTTTTCTTAAGAAAATAGTCAAAAGAGCTATGAACTCTGAGGCTGAAAGTGTGTGTCAGTCAAGCAAGGTCTCCATAGGTTTTTAACCTCTTAACGCCTTCAGGTATTAAACAAAATAATAAACAAAATCAAAAGAGAAAGCTGAATTTGGGAAGCTGAAATCTGTATACCCTTGCAGTTTGGAAATTGCCCCAGTCGTTGCTATGTTTGACAAAAATGTTGAAAAATAACGAAGTAATATTTTCTTATTATTTTCCTAGTAATTTTCCGACTGTTCCCATGATATATAAAACCCGTTTTTTTGAATTCATGACAAATTTCCATTTCTCAGAGTAGATCCAAATCTTAAAAAAAAACAAAAACGTTATAATTATAATTATTATTATGTTGTATTTATTATATAATAATAATAATGTAATTATATGATATAGTCGTCCGATCTGGCCAGTTTTGATTTATAAACTACCTGCAATATAAGGTATACTATCTGCAAAGTTTTATTCAGATTTGAGAGACTATTTCGCGAAGAAACAAAGAGACAGACGTACAAACAAATGGACGGACCGACAGACAGACAGGGCATGGGGTCGGAAATGACACCTACAGAGCTATAAAAAACAATGTTGTGGATTGTATATATATATTATAACATGTAGAAAATCATAAAACTCCTTTAAGGTTTCAGATCATAGAAAACCCAAACCTGAGTTCCCATAAAGCTTTGCTATACTAATTAAATTTATATACAATTTGGTAATAGTATGACATAATGCATTATTTTATTACATACTTTCAACATTTCTTAAGGATCCTTTTTATTTTTATAAAAAACATAAGGCGTTTGATTTTATGAGAATTTATTCGTAATATGGAACGACTATAACTAATAAATAAAGCAACAAATATTGAAAACTTGTCCAAATATATATTAAAATATCATAATTATTAGAAATTTTTGTATAATTTATTAAAAATTTTGGCAAATATATAATAAATTATAACTAATTACAAATATTTGCATAATGTACTAAAACAAATATAATACTTTTGTACAAGAGGAGAAATATATAGCAACAGGCGTGAATAACATTTGAAATTAAATCTGAAATAAAATACGGTCCTCTGTAATAGCATTATAATTTATATTTTAAAGGCAGTACTCTTGAGCAAAGCTGAATACATATCATATACAATATATATAATATATATTACATATATGTTCTTTGTGGAATAGTTTATGATAATAACACGTATTTTAGTGGCAATAGGCCATAATCTCGCTCAAAGTGCACTTCTTGGTGCAGCATTCGTCCGCAATCAGCCGGGAAAGACGACGGGTGGCCATCAGCGAGTTTAGCCGGGGATTATGGGGTCTGATCACAGCTTCCTCCTCACTCCTAAGGTCCAGCATGGTGTCCACATAATCGAATAGATTCAGATCAGTCACTGCAATACAAGGAATTATTTTGTATTATCTATTATTTATATTTACTATTTGTTACTGACTGGAGGAGGCGCGCTTGTGATTGAAATGTGCGTTAAATCCATTGATGCACAAATCAATCATTAAATTGGACAGCCCGTCGCCGCACTTGTTGAACATTATACTCTCGGTGCTGTACACCGCATCCAGCTGGCCCAGGATCGGCAGGAGCAGCAGCAGCAGTTGGATCAAGGAGCGGGACATGTTTTCTGGCTAAATGCTGGTTAGGATGTGATGCACTGGCTGGCGGCGGTTGCCGCTTTTATACCCTGCCAACACAGTGGCAACTTGTCGGAATAGATTAGCCCTTTTGGGGTCAAAGTGCTTTTCAATGCCAGGACATCGCAGGATGCTAGGACTAATTTATGCCCACAGTATTGCGTATTGCGTATTGCGAGCTCTCAGCGCTCAGCTTTCCTCATTAATACGACGCATCCAAAAATAAAAACAAAGACTGGATTTGTTTTCAAACACGTCCCAGCCATCAGCTGTAAATATTATGAATAATAAACAATGTATCCTAATGGCTTTAAACTCTATTCAAATTTAGATATCTGAACTTCAAAATTTAAATTAGAAGTATTTCTGGCGCTGCTTATTTTGTTTTATTTTTAGAATAAAGATAATAAACTTATAACAAGGCAATGACTGATTTGTAAGGGGGTGATATTAATAATACATCAGAAAGAAATTAATTTGGAGTTTTTTAAGGAAAAATATAAGACAAAGTCATGTTAAAATTAAATAATATTTTTTTAAACTAAAGTATTGACTCTAAAATCATATATTTTGTTATATACTATACCTTAAACTTATATTTTACTTTTAAAATAGGAAGATCATAAAATCAAAATCATTTTCAAAATTCACCAGCACTGTAAGCAGTGTAAGCAGTGCTCAGACACACTGCTTTAACCACATCGGCAAGGCAGTGAGAAAAGCAGTGCAAACCGCAATATTCAAATTGCTTTTAAATTTCTTAAAGTTATTCGAAATATAAACTAATAATAGAGCCATTCTGGCTTACTTTTCAGGATTGAAGTCGACGAACAAATCACGAAGCCTCTGAACTTGGCCAACTCGGCCGTTCTGCGCGCCGTCGAAGAAGAAGAACAACAAGCCAAATGTGGTAAGATTGAAATATAATTTAAAACTTTATAGCCATTGTTTTGTGTGCGTGCGTTTTTTATGTTCCACACAAAACCTGAAAAAACAATGTAGAACATTCAACAAAAAACAAGACAAAGCCACTTTGCGTCCCAGTTTCCGTTCCTGTCCAGAAATCTGTGTGCGTTATTTTGCAGATGATTTTTATTAACAAAAAAGGGGGTTTGTTGGCCCAAAAAAAAAAAAGATTTTTATCCCGCCGAAAGACAGAGCCGCCAGCGGCAGCGGGGCGAAGCGGATGCTGCCTCACTGCATCATGCCCCGCACCAGCAGCTGCTGGATCAAATCAAGACGGACTTCCTAAGCCATCAGCAGGACATCACCATCGATCGGGACACGGTGCTCAAGATCAATCGGCTGGCCACCAAGAGGCATTTCCTCAAGCGCGATCACAGCTGGCCGCCGGCAGAGCACGATGTGATCTCTAATCCCGACCAGAGTCACATCCTCACCTCCTCCGCGTATCCCTCGCACAGTATTGAGGTTCTGAGGGAGAAGTTCCAGAGCCCCACGAGGATTATAGAGCCCACGGCCAAGCAAGTGAGGGAGCAGCGGCAGAGGGAAGGGCGATCCAAGGAGCGATCCAAGACACCCCAAATTCCGCCCGGTGGTGATCGGGAGCTGGCCGAGATATTCCCTGCGTCCACACCCTTGTCCAAGGGCTTCTCCGCTCCAGAAACCAAGGCAGCGGACGTGGACTTGGGTCTGGTGGCTCCACGATGTGAATACTACGAGCAGCTGGCCCACAAGCGACCCACGACTCCCGTTCTGCCCACGCCAGTGACGCCCTATCGTCCCAGGCCGAAGCGGCAGGCCTACTCCCTGGATCGAGGACGCTCCCGCAAGCGGGCAGTGGGACCAGCTCCAGAACTGCCACCACCGAAGCCAAGGAACGCCAAGCCAAAGGTGCAGCGTCGGTGCATCAAGCTGGCCACCGAAGTGAAGATCTCCTACGGCCACGAGGGCGACAGCGAGGAGGAGGCGGCGGCAATCTCCGCCGGACATGAGGTGGACTTGGAGGCCGTGCCACTGCCACCGATCCCAGCTGGCGCGGATCTCACTCAGGCGAAGACAGCGGGCCGAGCGGTAATTGACAACCTGGCAATTAAGCAGCAGCAGCAGATGGCTCTGGCACTAGCCACCAATGGGGCCATCTCGCGTCCCAGTGCTGGCTCAGAATCGGCCACTCGCATTGTGCCCGTTCGCTTGGAAGCGTCGCGGAATCAGGCTCCCAAGTGTCCAAGTGCCCAGCAGATCTACGACGAAGCCTGCTCGTATCTTCAGGATCACCAGGAGATGGAGGAGCGCCAGCCCTCGCCGGCGCCCACCTATGTGAGTGCCACCAGTGGGATTAAGCTGCTCCAGCGTCAGCCCAGCACTCCAACTCCATTCACTTCCACTCCCACCCCGCCTCCGCCGCCGCCGCCGCCCCCACCAGTGATGCGTTCCAAATCCGGCCCAGAAGCGGAGCTCAAAGTCAAGCAATCGCGCCGACAGGGTGGAATCTTTAGGCTGGAGACCGAGACGGAGAAGCAGCACGAGGCCCATGTGGAGATTGCCCAGCTGGAGGCCAAGTATGCTCACATCCAGCAGTCCATAGCGGAGCACCTGCTCCAGATCGATGCCTACATGGAGAACGCTAAGCAGGCGCTGCAGAGGAGTGTCCAAACCACGCCCGTGCCCACAGCTTCTCCGGCACCCCCAACTCCGCCGCCGCCTCCACCTCTTCCGCCTCAAGTTCAACCCCTAAGACCCATCAGTTCGGGGAGTAACGATTCCTGGGACATCTTCGCCCACCGTCAGTCACCCATTCTGGCCGTGGAGAGTCCGCTGCAGGCCATTCTCCGCCAGATTTACACCCGGGCGGCTGGACTTCCGTCCAGTCTTCCCAAGGAAGTCAAGGAGGAGGCACAAGAGGAGGAGGAGACCCTCACCGAGAACGTACCCATTGTGGAGCGGGCTCTGGAGGATCTGCACAAGATTGCAGTGGCTTTGGAGCGAAAGGAGGAACCATTAGAGAAGGAGCACATGCACGTAGAGCTCCGGACAACGCCAGCTGCCGTTGAAGCCCAACACGTAGTCATCGAGGACGAGGACACGGAATATCGACACGTATCCGATGTAATTGCCAACTATGAGCAGTTGGCCAAGAAGGAGTTCGAGGAGTGGCAGGAGGAGCAGGTGGCCAAGAGGGAGAAGGATGCCAGGGAGGTGACGCCCAAAACGGAGCTAAGGAAGGCCATAGAGGAGCAGCTGGCCAAAAAGGGTTTAAGAGAGGCTAATAAGGAATTATTAAGTGAAGGAACTAGTAAGGAACTGCTGCTGAAGCTGGTGAAACAGGAAGGCAAGGAGGAAGCACATGCCAAAAACGAGTTCAGGGAAGGCAAAGGAGAAGCACATGCCAAAAGCGACCTAAAAGAAGAGAAAAAGGAACTAAAATCCATAAAGGAGTTAGGCGAAAGTAAAGAGGAGCTTGAAAAAAGTAAATCCAACCTAGATCTATCAAAGGATAAGAACCAGGAACCCCCATCCTGTGCCCACGAAGCCTTCTCCTCCATGTACTGCCCCTGCTGTGACGAGATGCGCTGTTCGCCCAACAATTGGGCCAAGCTCAACAAGGCGGATCAATGGCGCATCGCTAATCTTCACAACGAGCCGCTGGAGAGCTACAAGGCCACCTATGAGATCCGCAGTCCCTACATCTCCAGGCAGATCTCCTGGGAGGACACCCAATCGGCTGCAGATAAGCCCGCAGCCCCCACGGATAAGCTGCAGCGCCAGCGCAGTTTTGTGGAGATTGTCACCACTCCAGCTTCGGACTCGCCGCCGCCTACGCCCCCACCGCCTCCTCCCCCACCGCTGCCGCATGCCAGCCTCCGGGAAACAGAAGTCACCTGGGAGAGGAGTCGTTCGCCCAGTCCGCTGCCCTCTCGCAAGTATCCCGCTCCCCTCATAGAAGCACCGCAGCGAGCCAGCTCACCGTTTGGCCTGAATCCTGTCTCGGGAAAAGCCTCCCCTTCGCCCGTGAATCTCACGCCGAAATTCACGCATGTGCCACAGCTGGATGGCCACAATATTGGACTGCTGGTGAGGACCGCGACGGAGCCACTGCAGCAGAGCATGTCGGCATCCTCCTCTATGTTAGCAGGCACTCCGCCGGCCACACCCCGTTCCGCGGCCCAGCCGTCACCCTTCGAATTCCCAAGTCTGGATTCGGCGCCAGAGCAGCACAAGTTCAGGTCCCTGGCTTCCTTCGACGAGGTGCAGCGGGACTTCAACGTGAATCGTTCCTTCGACAATGTATCGCCACGTCCCTATCTGGGCATTGAAGGTGCGTGGGATTTCCCGTCTTCCTCTGTGTCTGTCGTGGCCTTTTTCCACCTGATCCCCGAAGTCTATTCACCCAAAAGTTCTATCTATATGTGACTCAGTGGGTGTTGTTGAATCAGACACACTTGGCAAATATTTTCATACCAGAGGTGGGTAGATCATACTTAAGAAAAGAGAGAAGAAATGGTTTCAAGGACTTTGATTTCAGAAGAAGGTATTGGATAATAACATTTTCTGATAGATTTTAATAGTGCAAAGTTTGCGAGCAGGATGTTATCCAAAGTTCCTCATTTAATTTCCCAACCCAGCAGACAATATTAAAAAAATATGTGTATATACAAGTTCCATTCCACGCTCATTCATCTTATTCGTTTTATTGGTAGATCATATGTTTCTATTTTAGAATTATATTGCTCACTTTCAGAGCAGACTTATGTCACCCAGACTTTTATATATAATAAGCTATAAGATTTGCAGCCCAGACTTTTGAAGATTTAGATCTTAAAATGAAAATAATATTTTCTTTAAGTTCAAATAATCTTAAGTACCTCCATATTTCCTAAAACTATTCTGTATTTAAAAAGAATATTAATCCAAAGATCAATATCTCGGCTAAGCATGTGCAAATCGTATGACTCTTCGGGGCCCCAAAAACAGATAATATAAGAGGCCGACCGAAATGTGTCTTTTGTACTATTTATCTGTGACGTTTGACGGCCATCAAAGCGAATTTGTTGCGTGCCTAACGAGCAGGCCAGAGGGTGCCCATTATACCAGATAATTGTACGGCTATGAGTTACAATTTTGCTAATAATTTTAATGAGCCAACTTTCGTCGTACACCTGTGTGAATACGTTTAAAAACAGATTTGTTTTAGTTCGCCCCAAGATGACAGCCGTTTAAATTTAGCCACTGCCGCCCCTTGAGTCACGTACTAAATCCGCACCAGTCACAAGATTGATGATAGATAGTTAGTTGGGATCTCGCGGGCAGGAGACTATCCCCGAAGATAAATGGGAGGCGGGGGGCCAGCCAGAACAATAAACACCAGCAGCTTCGCTATACAGATCTGGGCAGAGATCCGCAAATATGCGAAAACCCATATCTATATATATAGATAGCTGTTGTGGCAAACACCTTGAGATCGGCTGCTGCCGCGAGTGAGCGAGATCGCTGGCGGTGGTGGCATTTCAAGGTGCGGCCCACAAATCATGAAAATCGAAGGTGTAAACAATGCGGAAAAGTGGGCCAGGATCCCGCTCGCGGGATGATGATGAAGACCACAGACCCAAAGACCAAGATCAACCTCGTTAGCAGACCCTCGGCAGCCTCAGACTTTTCCTCGGCCTTTTCCCACTCTCTCTCGCCTTTCTTTTTTGCGAGATCTCTAACATCTCTTAGCTCATCGACGAACATCGACGAAATCGCTCGCCCGCCCGCCGAGTGTGTGGGTTGTGTATTTTTTCTGTATCTCGGCCATCTCGAACCCGAATAATTTCACTTAGTAGCATACATCGAAGGCAAACATATCGCAGCGCGAACGATCAACGAATTAGCAAATAGAAAATAGAAATAGAAATTCAAATTGGGCAAAAATCGAACGCGAATCAAATCGAATCGAATCAACAAGTAAAAAATCAATTCGCCGCGTTACCGAAAAGCCGAAAACAATTTTTAATCCCTCAATTTCCAACGATTATCGATCCACACCAAACCCCCGAAAGATCAACGAAAAGCGCGCCGATCTGTAAAAAAAAAGAAAACAAAATCGAGAAGAAATCATAATACTGTGTGTGGTGTTCCCCGAGTCTCGAAACTCGACTCTCGAATCTCAGAAATCGATTGATTGCACCTTGAGGGTTATATAACGCTCTCAACTTTCCCGATTTCTGCGTTTGCGTTCCGCTGCGAGCGACTCAAGTCAAAAAATAGCCGCAAAATAAAGAAAAAAATAAAATAAAATAGCAACATATACAGCGCGTTTATATACGTGTATTTGTTATTTTTGATATCTATACGAGAATATTTTTATTCTTACGCAAAGCCCCAATCGGGACAGCGAGAGATATAGCGATATATAACCATGGTCGCACAGTGGAAGATCATCAACGAGAACTACAAGAATCTGGAGGGTAAAGACCACACTTAGAATGTATTCCGTTTAACCACTTGGCGTTGGTGTTGCCATTGTTGCCATTGTTGCCATTGGTTCGTTGGTGATGTTGCCAGTGCAGCGGGCAACATGTTGCCAGAGTGCGCTGATTGGGAGCATCCAACCTCATCATCATCATGAGTAATGTCAAATTCTTGGCTTTCGACTCGTTCGCACCATCTAAATTTAGACGTATGATTTGCAGAAAACGGCCCGCTGTGTGGTTGGCTATAATTTTAATTGGCTTAAATCATTTTCAAATTGTTTGCGCTAGCTGTGTCCAAGGTTGCCCCGTGACGCCCACATTTTGGCCGCATTTTGTTGAATGTTCTCATTGTTGTTGCACAGCAGCTGCAGCTGCAGCCTGCACTTAGCAGACTGTGCAGACTGCGCAGCTTTCAAAGAATTCCAAGTATTTATCGTTACCTTTTGTGCGGCTCATTTCTTTGTCTGCAGGCTACAAGCGCGTGGCCTGGCCCCCGGCCTCCGAGGAGCGGATCATCCGGGAGTTCACCCCCCAGCCGCAGACCCAGAGCCCGGCTCCGGGCTCCGGCGGTTACTATCCGCAGGCGAATGCCAGCGCCGCGCCGCAGCCAGCTGCTGCCCCAGCTCAGGTAATTAAACCTTTTCCAAACCGCGTATTTTCCGCCAATGAACTGTACATAGTCAATACGTAGTATATAGAAAATATATATATAATAGTGTTCTGTGTGTGTCCGTCCCCCGGAGGTGTGTAAATATAATTGTGCCCGAAATTTGCGTCTCAATCGGTGAGGCGTGAGGCGTGAGTAGGGCAGCACATGTACATAGCAATAGCATTCCAGCCACGAAAGCCACATCCAAACACCATCCCCCCTCTAACCACACCGCACTGACAACTTGCAGGGTCCCATTTATAATAACGTCCAGCCACGCTCCACCAGCACCGCCACCAACAACAACTACTATCCGCCGCAAAACGTTCCCGATAGATATCCCAGCCAGGAGCCACAGCATCAGCCCGTGCAGTATACCCAGGCCCAGTTCAATCGGCAGCCCTCGAGGGAGCCCGTGCCGGTCCCGGTACAGGCTCCAGCTCCAGCTCCAGCTCCTGCCTCCGATTCGAATGGCTATGGTCACTATCCGCAGGGCAACTATGCGCCGGAGCCAACGCTCCAGGCGGTTAACAACGTGAGCGGCGGCGGCCCGGGCTGGAAGCATATTGGTGCTCCGCAGCCCAAGTCGCACAGCGACTTTAACGTCGGAGGAGCAGCTGCCCCAACGGGCGGTGCCTATCCCCCGTTCCAGCAGCAGCAGCCGCAGCAGCCGAGCTATCAGCAGGTACCGTCTTGGCCCGGAATGGATCCGCTCTTGAACTTGGCTTTTGGCAACGCGATCTGTGGCTACAAACTGCACGGCCCATCTATATCTCCACTTGAACTCCTTTCCTTCTTTTTTTGGACTCTTACTAAACACCCTTCCCTTTGCCTTTACTAACTTTCTACATAGTTAGGCATTAAATGGATTTCTAAACTCTATTCCTGTACATTTACTAATTATTCTATCTCAAACATTCATTAACAACATTTAATATTTTATTTAACAGCATTTTTAAAGGATTTTTAGAAGGTTTCTTTGTATAATGAATAAATCTTAAGCATTTAGGAAATAAAACCAAACATTTTACATTTCTAAAATTTATATTAAAATAATTAGAGCCTTTTAAAAAGCAGGCAACTTAAAGATTTTGCTTTTTAAATCAACTACAAAGTATAAAATGTGCTTCAAAGAATTAATTTTAACCGTTAATTATTGAATTCACTTTATATTTAGAGTACTCAAGGTATTCTTTAATGGATAAAATCACCTATATAACTCAATTTTCTATACAGTCTTTACCAGTAAAAGTCTTTAGTAAAAGTACCAAAAACTCGTAGTATCTCTGTACTAACTAACATAATGCACGCAAAATGCTATACTAATCGCTGTTTATATGCATAGAACTTACTTAACCCATTGGCTTAACCCACCGCTTTCGCTTCTTTCTCTTGCCACTTTCAGCTGTAAACTGCGCAATAAACGAACTTATCCAAACACTAATCAACACTTAAATCGAAACTAAACCACCCAACCTCTAACTAAGGTCTTCTGTCTATCTATTCTCGATTTCCAACATACTCTCTATCTGTCCGTCTACATCCACGTTGTATGCACCTCCCCAACGCACCATAAAACTATGTACTCAAACCATAACCTGTGATCGAAAACCATGACACCACCATGCACTTGCACCACCTGAACCACTGAACCACCTGAACCACTGCACCACCGATCCGAGTAGCAGCAGCAGCAGTACGGTGCTCCGTCTTACGATGGCTACCAGCAGCAGCCACCGCAGCAGCAGCAACCTGCTCCCCAGTGGCAGCAGCAACAGCCTGCTCCGCAGTGGCAGCAGCAGCAGCAGCAACAGCCTGCTCCCCAGTGGCAGCAGCCTCAGTCCCAGGCTCCGCCTCAGACTCAGGCTCCCTACCAGCAGCAGCAGCCACAGTGGAACCAGCAGCAGCAGCAGCAGCCATCGTACCAGGCTTCACCGTACCAACAGCAGCAACCACAACAACAGCAGCAGCCATCCTATTACCCACAGCAAAACGGTGGCTCGACCTTTGCTCAACCCCAATACAATTCTTATTCGCAGCCACAGCAGCAGCTTGGCCAGCTGCCCTACTCGCAGGATCAGACCGATCTGCAGCGACAGCAGCAACCGGGTGCCTTCGCTGGCCAGGATAGCTACCGCGGCGCCAGTCCCGGTATCATCACCCTGCGCAAGGAAGCGCCCGTTAGCCAGCAGCCAGCGCCAGTCTACACTTCGCAGCCAGCCGCCGTCAGCTATCAGGGTGAGTTTGGGGGATATTTCTTAGCTGGAAGTATTTTTAAAATTATTGATAGGTAAAAAAAAATGCTCATGTTAAGTTAACCGCAGGTCAACCAAATTGTTAGAGAGGTTTTAAAAAAAATGTTCATGTTAGCTAAATGGTTAATATCAGGGAATTTTTCTTGTAATTTTAGACTTATTAAGAGGATTTAAAAAAATCCACACGTTAAAATAACAGCAGGTTAGCGAACTTGTTAATATCAGCCGGCTTTAAGATCTTCAAAAGGTTTTAAATCTAACTTTATGAAAATAATAGATCAGAGTAAAGAAATTCAAAGAAATTCCTTAATTTTAAATATATTAATTATAAAATGTATAGCAATCTTCATGTTAAACTTATTATGTTTCAGGAGGCAGCAAATTGCGCGGAGATTTGAAATGGCCACCACCGGAATACAAGGAGGCTGCGGCTCGCGAGAACGAGGAACGTCGCCAGTTGGCGTTGGGCCCCGTCTGCCGTCCCAGGAGAATTAACCGGGTAGGTTTTCATTTCCTAATACCAAAGATTCTTGACTTAAATATATGCCTATTCCCTATGCCCACAGGACTACACAACCTTCTTTGCCAAGCATCAGCTGAACAATGGCTATCCCAGCTACAAGGTGCCACCTGGCACCCAGCACATGTGGGCCTAAGATGGGCGGCAAGTTGGAGGAAAAACCATATATAACAGCAAATAATTCAATGGAACCCACTTCATCATAATAATACTACTGAAAACGATCATGTATATGTTACTAAAACGAATCACTAACGAACCAATTTATATATATAGGATATATGCAATTGTTATACTAATCCTAAAACAGAACCACTAACGACGCCATATATATATATATTACGAAACGAACCCATGTTAGGTGAATGCAATACTACAAAAGCAAGGGGTGATTCCATCCCATGAGTCATCTTTCGTATTTGTCATAGTTGAAATGAATGGAATCCGGATCTTTTGAACAGATCCCACACCCATTTTTTGGGGTGACAATACAGGCGATGACTCGTGGGCATGGAACCCACTAACGATTTCTCTATGTACCCATACTATATACACATATTTGGAGCATGTGCATATAGTATGGCTAAGATAGCAGAGCAGAAAATAAAGCTATATACTAAACCATATATAGACTAGATTCTAAGATGATTGTTAAATTGTTACACTAGCAAATGAAATGGATACGACGATGCGACCCAAGACGGAAACTGATAATGAGATTGAACCTTGTTTTAGACGTAAGCCGCACAACTAAACTAATCTATTTATTATCAGCATATTCTACTTAACACACAGATCCTGGCGAGGCGATCACTAGCTCAAGGTCGAGAACCACCCAAAAATAATTGTAAATTGTTAGCGAAGAGTGTCACCTTTGGAGCTGCCCGACCAGGAATCTAAATGTTTTTACTGTTTGAGTTTGCATGGTTTTTGCTTATATCTATATTCTATTCTATACGCACTTGTATGTATATATCTATATATACTGCAACGATATTGTTAAAACGAGCATATTATAAAAAACCTGTCAATGAACCCGTAATTAAGTTAGTTATACAAGAGACCCCATCGAGGAAAACAACGATCTGTGAGTTCGAAATGCCAACCAACCAAGCAAGGATAGAAAACTCAAAGAGCCCGCCACAAATATCACCCCCTTCCAGCCCCTCAAGGTCGGCATTTCAGTCCGCCAGCTACACTGGCTTGCCAGTTTGCCCCCCTTAGGACGAGTGCTTTCCCTTTGAGATCCACGGATGCACTTGGGGCCAGAGCAAACCACCACTGGCAATAATATGAGGATGCCTTTGCCTGCTGTACGTGGAGCCGTGGACTCAGTGCCTGCCTTGGAGGATGGATGACGGGGATGCCTCACCGGCGGGCCACAAAACTCTCAGACTTTACCAAATCACTATGACCAGCAATGTCTAAAAAGAACCCCCTAACTTACACTACGATACTACGATGTATAACTAATATGAAAAGAGGAATCTAAATAAACGGCAAGTTTTGAATACTCGCGACGAGAAGAACTACTCCGGAGACGACTCTTCAATTGGGTTACATTGGGTTGGGTTCACTTTATTGAAACTTTCGCATTCGATGGCTAAAACTTAATAGTAATCATAATATAATTATTGTATTAATAAATAACTAAAGGTAAGGCCAAAAATTAACTTCCAACGCTCCCCTTTTTGTGGCACTTACACATCCATCCATTCATTCCGAAATTAAATGCAAACGGAAGGGAGGAGGCTTGAACTAAAATAGGTTTAGTATTTAGTATCCGTATTTAAAACACTTGGTTAACTACATTTTGCAACAGTCAGCTACGGCCGAGACGCATACGATTATGTATATTTGATGTCGTACAATAAGATCCTCTAACCGACCACGTAAAACAATTTGCAACAAGTAATTCCATGGGTTCTCTGCTCGATCTACTCGATGACCAACTCCCTTGCGACGGCTTCACTTTCTTGTGTTTAGTTTTGAGTAAATTCAATTAATCACGAGTGCTCCCCGCCGAATCAGTAGCCACTTCTCACTCTGTGCACTTGATATTAGTTCTTTGTTTTTTTTTTTTTGGAAGAGCTGCCCTCGTAGACATTAGTGATTTATTGATTGATGGGTTGGTTGGCGTGATGCTCCTCCTCCTCCTAGTTGTTCGACGGTTCCAGATCCATGTTGAGACTGGCACTGGTTGACGGGGAGGTGGCAGGTGACTTTTTCGCCAGACTGCTCGTAAAGCGGCCGGAGGTGGATGCCGATGCCGAGCCCGAGGGCCGGCTATCCGAGGTTCTGACTTCCTTGTCCTCGTCATCCTCGTCCGCGTCATCCTCCTCCTGGATCAGCTTCCGGGCCAGCTTGACGGCCTCGAACTCGCGATAGTGGGCCTTGCGACGTCGCTCAAATTCGCGTCGTCGTTCTGCAATTCAATGTGTTAGTAATCAATGGATTTTAAGTGGCTCCTATTGATACTTACGTCGCTCCTCCTCGCTCAGCGGCTGATCGTCACCCGAAGAACCGTCGTCTTCAATGCTTTCCGTAGTCGTTGGTGTATTGGCCGCGATGCGAAGTCTATAAATAATTGTATAATTTAGCAATCTGTCTATTGTATGGCCTGGCTACCACACAAGGCTGTCATAATTCGTAGAATATTGTTAATTACTTAAGTAATTGAAGTCAGACTGACTAAATATTACGCATTAATTGGAGATAATAATCATACTTGAATTTAACTTGCTTCATTCCTAATTATACCTCCAGAGATTTTGGAATTTTAAATACTTTTTTTTAGCCTGGAACATGATAAGTCCGAATCATTTTCTGAATTCCCTCTCTTGGGTAACTATTTTTGATTCTTTTTGAGCTATGACAACCTTGGGGACTCCTCCGAGGCTCCTACTTCTCCACCAGCAGCTCCGTGTCCAGCTCGTCCCTGTTTTCTTCGTAGGCCTCCGTGTAGTTATATGGCGTTTTCGGCTCATCGATTTTCATGTGTCCATAGTCCTTGTCGGCCGGATGGAACGTCTGCAGCACGTTTAGCTCATCGAACTTGGCGCTTTTGCGAAAGCTGTTTGGCGGGCGGCGAAAATGGGATTGATTAAAGGTGGTTTCGGCTTGGATTTATCATCGTTTCAAGAGCGCCTACCTGGCTCCGGACTTGTCGAAGCTCCGCGATGTCTTCAGGATGCCCTTGCAGGGCAACTGTGGACTGGGCTGGTTCTGCATCCTCGCGATGGTCGGCCGCGGCCTGAGTACCTGTGAAGCCGCAGAGGGGAATTTGATTTAGTTGCGGTCAGAGCACGCGCATAATTACGTCAGGTGGTTGGGAGCTGCTGCTGCTGCCTGTGGTGTTATTGTTGTTATTGGCATTGCTGCTGGACACTCGTGGTGAATCACGGCGGCAGTAACCGAACAGGCAGAGACACTGTAAGCGCGACACTCGCCAGATTAGAAGGGCACAGGTAGCTGCGTCGACACTTACGCCACCGTTTCGGCACCGTGCCCTTGGGGGGTTCGCCTTCCCCTCCTGCAGCGCCACCACCCACAGGGCGGTTTCAGTAACCAAGCGTAGCCGTCGTCGCCGCCGCCCCCGCTACCAGCCACCATCCCAGGCGACGCTCGGTGGCCGTCATCTCCACTGCCTGACCCCAACACTTACTTGCCTTACTTGTCCTCTCCTGTTAACTGCAGTTGCAGTAATTGCAATCTACGCCTCAATCCCTGCAAGTGTCCAGCGGGAGCATCGAGAGCGACAGCCAGGCGGTGGTTGGTATCTCTGTGGTAACGTGGAATTTTGCGGACTTGTGTAGCAAACTAACTACTGTGCTAAATTTCGACTTTTGACGTTTTCCAACGGCAAACAAATGGAATCCGGTATAAATTCTAACAATCCGAGAACTAGAGCTGGCCCGATCAGTGTTGCCAGATGAAAATTTTGCTTTCCCCCTAAAAAATCTTAAATAGTCATTATTTCCCCCTAAAAAATCCAGCCTTCCCCCTAAATTTAAAAAATATGTTAATGAAATCAAAACACAATAAATTCGATTTATTTATTTTGTCTTAATTGCTATTTACAAATATATTTATGCGAAACGAAATAGGTCTTTGAATTATTTATTAAATTAATTTTAAAAATGTAATAATGTTGACAGTTGAAATTGTCTTCACTTCACAAACACAAAAAACGAGCGTTCAAGGCTCCTCTTTAAACTCCTTTTCGTTGCCAATTTGGCCTTGAATCTTATTTGCATGTTGTACTCAACACTTGTGATTTATTTTTTTTTCATCTTTTTTTCTCACTAGGATTTCTTAACTAATAATTTCAATAACACGGTAAATGCAAAATTTGTTTTGAATTTTGTTGTTTTTTTTAAATAAATATTTGGTAATTTTCTATTATACGGGCCCCTTCCAAAAAATTAAAAAAAAAAAACCATAGATAGGGTGTGCTTCAACATACATTTGGGTATAAAAATTATGTTGGGGACGCTCTTAGTTTAGTCACAATAAATCTTTAAAGTTTTGCCTAATTCCCATACAAAATGTGTAGCAAACACGCACACTGACAAATGATGAATACACAAAATTCAAGCGCCTGTCTGTGTATCGTCGCGGTACAGTGGGCTGTGCAGTTTAAAATTTTTGTTAAATTGTGCTTAGCGTAAATACTATATACGAGTATGTCGACATTTTGCACACTTTGAATACATTTATGCGAGAAATATAAATAAAACAAAAAGTTGACAACGTAAAATACGTAGTAATTAACGACTTTTCAATATTAAGACGTACATTTGAAAATAAAAATTATAAGGAGAATTTTATAGTAAAGAGCATACAGTTTGATGAGGTAAGAGAAGAGTATTGCTGTGATCATTAAGTCAGAGAGAACGTAAAGCAGCACCGCAGGCCAAAAATTTTTTTGAAAAAATTTTTCGTCTATGGCACTACTTTAAGTAATCCTTATAATTTTTTTTTTTTAACCTATGTTATTTTGCACAGCCAATCTTTGCTTTTGACATTAAACAAAAATAAGGACATGGAAGTTCCTTTTTAATTTTATATATAATATAATCTTAATATTGAAATACAAAAAAAAATAAAAATTGAAATCAAAGTTAATTACTACGAATTTTACGTTGTCAAATTGTTGTTTTATTTATATTTCACGCATAAATGTATTCAAAGTGTGCAAAGTGTCGACATATATAGTATTTACGCTAAGCACAATTTGACAAACATTTTAAGCTTCTCAGCCCACTGTATTTTGTATGGGAATTAGGCAAAACTTTAAAGATTTATTATGACTAAACTAAGAGCGTCCCCAACATAATTTTTATACCCAAATGTATGTTGAAGCACACCCTATCTATGGTTTTGTTTTTTTAATTTTTTGGAAGGGGCCCGTATAATAGAAAATTACTATCATTTTATATCAAAATATATGTTTAAAAAAAATTATTTTTTATGAAATTATGGGGAAACAAAATGTTTATGTTACGTAATCATAGGGGAGGGGGTTTCTGTAATGATTACTCTTGATTACATAGGGGGGAGGGGGTCAAAAATAACGTAATATATGGACAGCCCCTAAGCTACTGAATCGATCGATACCACCATGGCGAAGAGAACAAATCCTGGACTAGTAAATAACTATTTGGAATTATTTAGTTCAGCTTTAGGCCTTAGTTGCTATAGCTTTTATCTAAGTCTTGTGTTTTAAAAATATTGAAAGCCTTTGAAAAAAAACCCTAAACTTTCCCCAAAAAAATTGTACTATTTTAACAATTACAAACAGTTCTAATTTGTATTGTTATAGATATTCTTTATACTACAATTTTTCTTTAAATCTTAATTAATTGATTTCGGATAAGCTCTATAAAATTTTACAAAAAAATTAAATATAATTTGAAAATGGCGCTATCGTTTCCATAACAATTGCGGTCATCGGTTTACGGTATTTTTTTTTCAGAGAGCGTCGGGTCACACTGGCAGCAATAAAAAGTTAAAGTTTTTATTTCTACAGTGAATTTGAAGCTAATTAGACGGGCAATTGTGCGATAAGAAAACCAAGAACCGGAGCAGTAAAATGTTCAATGGTCAGCTCAAAGACGTGTTTACCAAGCAATCCACAAGTTGTCAGTTGGCCTTATCAGTTTTTTTGTTGTTTCCAAGTTCGCCGAATTGCGCGTCATTTTGTTTCATTTCGAAAAAGAACATTGAGTAACTGACCCACAGAACAGTCAGCATGACAGTCATCGTTCATTGATTAAGGGGAAAAGGGAAATGCAGGGAAATGGGGCAAAAGTGCGATGTGGGCAATGGCGCATAATCAGAAGATCTGCTGTCGGGTTGGGGTTAGCTGTCCGCTCCCGATTGGCCAATGAGCGATGCTATGTACCGCTCATCCGACGTGTGATGTGTGCCTGAGTGTACTATTGATTTGTTGGCAACCGCCAGCTCAGCCATTCGCCCGCCACCCACATCCACCCCAAGTAAACTTAATTGCCTCTTATTTCCCTGTCAGATTCGCCGCATCCACATAGCCAGTAATCAAAGCATCACATCCTCTCAAGTAACCTCGTAAAAGGGTGCAAAGTTCAAGCAGCATCCGCAGCCAGCAGCCATCATGTCTTGGCTGGCCTTTGGAACCCTGGCCACCGGCTTCGGTACTAGCTACTGCCATCTCCATGTTGTGTATTGTCTTGTAGTCTAGTCCCCCGAAACACTTCCTATCTAATCACACTCTCTTGAACCCTCACCTAATGACTCAATGTGTTTTCTATCACTTCCAGTTCTTCAGCGTTTGCTGGGCGGCGATCAGCCGGCGAACAAGGTGTTGGAGATCAAGAGTGAGTCGCTGGGAACGCTGCAAGTGCTCGCCCGTGATGATGCCATGGTCCTGTTCGCACCGCCCTACAATAGCAGCGACAACAAGCGGGCGGTGTACGAGATTATACTGCAGCGACCCACTTCGGACTCGAATACCACATCCTTCAGCTTGTACCGCTCGCCACTGCAGTCGGAGGCCGAGGAACGCTTCAATGCCTTCCTGCAGCGGCTGCCCGTGTTCGTGAGCATTGTCAAGGAGGTACTTGGACCTAGTTTAGGTGGAATTTATCTCCCAATAACACTCTGTTATCCCTAGTACTACAATGTGAATGGCTTGCAAAAGACCTGCGACACCCTGGCGGAGAATCCGTCCTGGTCCCTGGCCCACTTGATCGCCTACTTCAACCTGGTGGACTATATCAGCAATCCGAAGGTCCTGCAGTGCGTGGAGAGTGCCGATCCCACCTCTCTGATGTCGCCCTTTCAGCTGGCCATCAAGCAGGGCCACATGGAGATGGTGAAGGCCCTGCTGCCACTGAGCAAGCTGGAACACCTGGATATCAACAGCAACTCTGTGTACCACTATGCGGCCAGCACCACCAAGGAGATTATCAATGTGAGCTTTTCATGCTCCTTATCTCACTCCAGACCAAAACAAACCTGATTTTCTTCCTCTTAAAACCAGCTCATCACCGACAAGAGCACCGTGAACCTGAACCACCTGAACTCGGACGGCTATACGCCGCTGCATGTGGCCTGTGTCACCGACAAGCCGGACTGCGTGAAGGCCCTGCTCCTGGCCGGCGCCGATGTCAATCTCAATGCCAAGAATATCACCAAGCTGTACAAGACCTCGGCCCCGACCTCCGTGGCCACGTTTCTGCGCACCAATGCGAGCAAGCTCTACACGCAGGACATGAAGTACGGCGGCACACCCCTCCACTGGTGCTCCTCCCGCGAAACCCTGCACGCGCTCATCATGGAGGGATGCGACGTGAACTCTACCAACTTTGACGGACGCACGGCGCTCCACGTGATGGTGGCCAGGAATCGGTTCGAGTGCGTCGTCACGCTCCTCGCCCACGATGCGGACATCGATGTGCTGGACAAGGAGGGCAACTCGGCGCTGCACATCGCCATTGAAAAGAAGCTCGTGCCGATTGTCCAGTGCCTGGTGGTGTTCGGGTGTGACATCAACCTGAAGAACAAGGATGGCAAGAGCCCGCGCCATATGGTGGGCAACGATGCCAGCGGCAGCAAGGAAGACGAGATCCTCTACATCCTGCACTCTGTGGGCGCCAAGCGGTGCACCGACACGGGCTCCAAGTGTCCGCCCGGATGCAATGCCAAGGGCAACTACAATGGCATCCCGCCCGAGGCCCCAGAGTCCGTGGAGCAGCGCGAGCACATTGAGACTATGCTGGCCACCACGAGTCGCCAGGTGCTGGGCGGTTTCCTGGGCGTGGCGGCCAATGGAATGGTGGAGAAGCCAGCGCCGCCTCAGTAAGTTCTTAAAATAATTTAATATCACGTAACATCCTCCATGTTCTCCTCCAGAATGCCCGTTGTGGTCGACACGGAGAAGGAATTGAAGGGACAGAGCATCATGGACGCCCTGCTGGGCATGTTCACCACCAAGGTGAATGCCGACGAGCTAAAGAAGGACACCTCATCGGGCAGTCTTGCCGGCGGCAGCACTGCGGCCACGCCTACCTCGGCCACGGCCAGTCCAGAGCACTCGTCGCCCACCTCGCCCATTGGCGCTGAGATCGGCGATAAGCCCTACGGACGTGGGCGACTGCTCTGCCTGGATGGCGGCGGCATTCGCGGCCTGGTGTTGGTTCAAATGCTCCTCGAAATCGAGAAGCTGTCGCGCACACCCATCATTCATATGTTCGATTGGATCGCCGGCACGAGCACCGGAGGCATCCTCGCCTTGGCCCTGGGCTGCGGCAAGACGATGCGCCAGTGCATGGGCCTCTATCTGCGCATGAAGGAGCAGTGCTTCGTGGGCTCGCGACCCTACAACAGCGAGTTCTTCGAGGCCATTCTCAAGGACAATCTGGGCGAGTTCAATGTGATGACGGACATCAAGCATCCCAAAATTATGGTCACCGGTGTCATGGCGGACCGCAAGCCCGTGGATCTGCATCTATTCCGGAACTACACCAGCGCCAGTGACATTCTGGGCATTGTGACTTCCATAAGTGAGTAGAGATTAGCTAATTGGAGTCATTAAAGAGTAATTACTTAAGTGCTAAGTTTATGGGTCCATAATCCCCAAGTGAGTCATGATGGCGTTGCTATGAAATGATTCACAGCTTTAAGTGAACCCAGTTTGGCTTTTAAAGGAAAAATAATGAAATATCAGCCTTTAATTAGTTTCTTTCTAATATAGCCACACCCAAAAAAATTGTCTTACTAACTATACTATTGTTACATGAATTCTATACTTTAGAGTATTACAAATTTCTTAATGTACTGCGAAAGTATAAAAACTATACTAATTTGCACCAAGACTTGACAAAACTAACTAACGCACAAAACAATAATGCACAGAATTCCAGCTAACGCTATACGTTATCGAACTATCGTATAAAAATAATACTAGATAATACACAATTGCATCTTAGAGTATAAAAACTATACTATTGAGTAAAAATTTGATATCATTAGGTATTAAATCTATACTAAACTCACTATACTGCTTGAGTATATTTTTAAGACAACGCGTATAAGGTCTAAACTCATGTTTTATTTTATTTTTCTGCACTTATATTCCAGATAACCGCCGCGTCCCCCCACCATCGCCGAACGAGCAATTGGTGTGGCGTGCCGCCCGTGCCACTGGAGCTGCTCCCTCGTATTTCCGCGCCTTTGGCCGCTTCCTAGACGGTGGCCTGATTGCCAACAACCCCACTCTGGATGCCATGACCGAGATACACGAGTATAATATGGCGCTGCGCAGTGCTGGACGCGAGGCCGAGGCCATACCGGTGTCTGTGGTGATGTCGCTGGGCACGGGCCACATACCAGTGACGGAGCTGAAGGATATCGATGTCTTCCGACCGGAGAGCATTTGGGATACGGCCAAGCTGGCCTACGGCATATCCACCATTGGTGAGCTTGGTAATTACAATTACACAGTTGAAGAGTATTCATCGTTTGTGTAATTCATAGGCAACCTGTTGGTGGATCAGGCCACCTGCTCCGATGGCCGAGTGGTGGATCGGGCTCGCGCCTGGTGCAGCACCATTGGAGTGCCCTACTTCAGGTTCAATCCCCAGCTGAGCGAGGACATCGCCATGGACGAGAAGAACGACCAGAAGCTGATCAATATGCTGTGGCACACCAAGGCCTACATGCATGCCAATCGCAACAAAATCATCGAGATGATCAACTTTCTGAAATAGCACGCAAGACGGATTTAGACCACATCTTTTGCTGTCTGTAGAGATCTCTTTCCGCAGAAGGAGAGAGAGATCCCTTTTCGTCTCTTGTCTGTGTGTACTTTTTAGCTATTTTTACTTTTCGTTGAGAGCACCTTTTCTCCGGTCTAAATCCAGTTCCCTCCACCCACAAAAGAATCACTATTCCCAGGAACTTCCTTCAATAACACGGAACATTAGCTCCCACCAGCCGGAACCTGAACTAACCTATGATTTCTTACTTCCCGAGACCTTATCTCCAGGATTACCAAAAAACGAATTACGCTTGGCATTGATGTGTTATTGGTTTTTAAGAAGGAATCTTACTTAAATTATTTTCGATATTTGTACTATTTGTATTATTATTTGCGCCACCAACCCCATGTATTGAATGTGTGTAGCCCTCCAATTGAATTGTGAGTTGATAACGAAACATTCCGTGCCGCTTTGCTAGAAAATGCATGTGTAGTCGGGCACGAATTTTTTGAATAAAACTTTTTAAGTGTGTAGAAACCCGTTTTTAATTGGAACCCTTTAAATTAAATGGCTAGCTTTCTAAGCCCACAAAAATGTCAGTTTGAACAGAGAGCGAAGGTTACTCTACTAATTGATTTAATTATACTTATCACCAAGGCAAGGAGTTCCGGATGAGATTTTGGATAAATATCTACAAAAAATACACATGTAGAAAGCAGCGTTTAAATATGTGACATAAAAATAAATAAACATTAATTTGTAGTCAAAATGTGTACAAAATAAATAACAAATTTTGAAAATACAAAAAAGGGGTTTTTTCTCTAAGGCTTTTAACATTATTTTTTTTAATTAGTCTTAAATTTAGTAAAACAACAACAATATCCGTACATTAAATTTCTCATTAATTACTGAGTTTCCATTGAAAATATTTTTTATTTTCTGCTTACTGGCAGTGCTGGATGCAGTAGTAGTCGCACTGACTGCACTTGAGGGTGCTGCTCTGTCTGGCCTGCCTACCGTGGCGTTGCCGGTGCTTGTGCAGGACACTGGGATCCCGTGTGGGGAACTTGCACTCGCCGCACTGCAGCGCCTTCTCGCCGGTGTGCTGGCGCATGTGGATCTGAACGTAGAGTAGAGAAAAGGGTGAGAAATTGAAAATAAGCTAGTGTAAGCCGAATACTTACTATCAAACTCGCCTTGCAAGCCGTCTTCTTGCCGCAAACATTGCATATAAAGGGTTTGATCTTGTTGTGCACCGTCTTCACATGCTTGGACAGTGTCTTGCCGTTGACAAACTTTCGGCTGCAAGTCTCGCAGGTCTTCTCCGCATAGTATTTGTTCTTCTTGGACGCCAAAGGCGGAGGCGGTGCCAGTTGTGGGGCCATCTCTGTGCTCTTTTCCTTGAGCTTCTTCATCCTCTGAACGGCGGCCAGCGAACGGAGCACCCTGGGTCGCCACTTCTTGTGGACTCGCATGTGTCGCCACACCAGGGCGGATACGGGCGACTTGTATTTGCAGTCGAGAGCGGGACACTGGAGAAAGTCCACGTCCAACTGGTGGGCCTGGGGTAGCTCCAAGCCGCATTCGCTGCAGGCGAAGCTGCTGTCCTTGTGGCAGGTCGAGTGCATCTCCATTTTCCCCACATCCTGGAACTTGAAGGGGCAGTCTTTGCTGAAGGAGCACCTGTGGAAACGAGATATTTGGTAACGAATTCCACAGATTCCTAGATTCCACCTACGGCACTTGCATGTTGGCCCGCAGAACCAGCCGGAAGTCCTTGAAGGGCATGGGCTGGAGTTCACTTGGCCCTTGGTCGACATCCTCCACCTGCAGGTCTAAATGTTGTTGTTTTGCCGATTTCCTCTTGTCCTCGGAGGTCCTCCTGGAGATCATATTGTCGCAGGCACAGGCTGCACACGTAAACAATGCGCGGAGGATTCTCCATTTTTCATTCGCCGGGAGAGTGCAGTGTGCTCGCCAGATTTTCCGATCAAAATGCTGAAACTGGCCCCCACCGCAAGGGTCACACTTAAAAGGCTAAAAAATAGCTAAAAATAGCTAAAATCTGTTTAGCTATTTTTAGCTTTTTCTGGCTATTTTCGAGCCAGATTTTACATGTTTTCTAGCTATTTTTGGGCGATTTTATGGCTGAAAATAGCTAGAAAATAGCTAAAATAGCTAAACAGTTTTCATTTACGAAGAGTTGGCAGCACTGCCACCAGGGCTGCGCAATCGATCAGCTATCGCTTGCGGCCAATCGATAGTTAGCACATCCGGCCTATCGATAGGGGGCAAAATGTAAACAGGAAAAAAATAGAGAAAAATACAAACAATACAGACAGGAAAACAAGCAGCGCGTGCCTGGCAGAGAATTTTTCACCGCTAGACAGGATTGGAAACGGCAAAAACGGTGAAACGGGGAGCAGAGCAAGGAGAGACGCACAAGAAGCAGAGAAGCGAGACGAGACGAGAGACGGAACAAATGGCCGCGGCCACCAACAACGATTCCTCCACCTCCGGTGTGGAGGGCAAGGAGGAGGTGGAGATGTCGCCCATGTCCATGGCCCTTACACGCTCCATGCCAATGCCCATGCCCGCTTCCAAGGGCATCATGATCACGCCGCCGCCGCCGGTGATGCCGCCCACGCCCACCTCGTCGCCCAACACGCACGGCGAGTGGCCGCACATGAACTTCAACCTGAACGTAAACCTCAATCTGAACATGAACATGAACATGAATATGAACATGAATCCCAGTGCGAGCGCGGCCAATCCGAGCACGAATGCATTCCAGCTGACCAGAGACCGGGGCGAGCACTTTGCGCTGCCGCACCTGCCGCCGCTGCCGCTGAATCCCAACGCCCCCAATGCCGAGTATCTGCCCAGCCTGATCCATCCGAGCACCCTGCCCTCGGGCAGCAAGAGCTTCAAGATGCGCCCGCGAATGCAGCGGCTAAAGCAATACTGCAGCTACAGCAACATCCTCACCCAGTCGAACGGCCGCAAGCTGCGCACCGCCGCCTCCACCTGCAACATTGAGCTGCTCAATCGCATCCTGGAGGCGGGCGCCAATCCCAATGCCGCCGACGAGTACAATCGCAGTCCCCTGCATTTGGCCGCATGTCGCGGCTACATACCAATCGTCCAGCAGCTGCTCAAGTACGGCGCCAATCCCAATGTGGTCGACTCGCTGGGCAACACCCCACTGCATTTGGCCGTCATCTCGGCCAGCTCCAATAACTTCAACATCGTGGTCGGTGTCCTGCTGCAGGGCGGCGCCAGTGTCCACATGTACGATCGCAGCAACAAGTCACCGCTGGAGCTGGCCGAGGCCAAGCTGAGATTGCTGCGCAATCGCTATGATCATCCCACGCCGGAGACGGCCAAGATCCTCGAGGACATGTGCATGCTGACCACGCTGATCTTGCGCTACATGGTGAAGCAGCAGCGCGAGCTGGAGGATCTCTCGGCCCTGGAGAAGCGTCTGCAGAACCTAAGCACCAGCGACGATCAGGAGCAGGTCGTATCCCAGACCGCCGACGAGCTGCTAGCCAGCGTCGAGCGGTTGTCCATCAATAACAAGTAGAAGGGGGCGCGGAATGGAATAGAACGGAGAGGACGCCAGACGCCATGAGGTACCCTATCCGGAGGCGGGCTCAAATTTCGTTCGATGAGTTGAGAAAAAAGTAAGTACGAGTATATCTTGATTCTTAATAGGTTCATGAATTTCATATTGGGGAAAATCAAAGTAAACTTGCCTTTTTTGGGGGGATTTTTAACATATTTAGGAGCTTTTAATTGTTACTAATCCCATAGAAAAGTTTGAAACTTAAGATTACAAAGCATGATATCATTGTTTTGATTTGCCAAGGTATTGTTAACACTATTTCCACATTTTACATTCATTTTTCATCATGTGAAACCCAATCGTAAATGAAATATTTTCTTCTTGGCTACAATACCGGAACCGGACCCCCCTGATAGCCGTGAAATCGGTTTATTTGTTTTATGTATTTGCATACATACAAGTACCTAATCTTTCAGAAGAAAAAAAAACAGTATTGAAGCCGATAGAAACTTTGGCCGCATGCGGTGCGTCATGAGACTTTGGGTAAACAGGCCGACATTTCTGTGACTCACCAGAAGTAGTTCGTTAAAAATCAAGTATTCAACTGAAAGATTCGTCAAGTCTTGACTTTTATCAACATTTAAATGTTATATTCACAAATTCACTATCAAAGCCAGTTTTATTTATCAATGTAATACAATTCCGATCCTTGTCTCCTTGCAGTTTGTTTATCGTTTCCTAATTTGGCTGCCGTTGAGCTGGAGTTGGCATCGTGCGAGCAGCGAGACGAGGAGATCCTGGACTCCATCCCGATCCCTTCAAGCTGCTACAAAGACGACCAACGCTCTCACACACACACAAGCACACGCCCACAAAACAAACACAAAAAAAACATATACACATTGTTTCATGCGATCTTTTTATTAAGTATTTCATTTAAGTTTCATTGTTTACGCAAAAACAAACCACAAACATACTTTTTAAGCTTTACGTTTAGCGCGCCAAAAACAAAATCAAGTTATGTAAAAAAGATGCAATCGCAACTCAAGTGAACACCTAACAAAAACAAAAAAAAAATTAATAAAAAAATGCTATATTACATTTAACTAAATGACTACAATAAATGAAAATTGTTAAGTGTCTATTGTATACTACAAAACAAAAAAAAAACCATATGCGTGTAAACATCCTCTGAACAATAAACGAAAACCCAAACGGCCATTTGACTTAATCCGCAGATCAAGCCGAAATCTATAACTATAACTGAGAGGATTTTATGAAACTTTGGTTTGTGGTTTCAACGGGAAAATCGTTTCAGTCTTAAAGCTCTTCCTCCATTTTCTGTATCATTTTTATGTCCCTTATTTTAAGGTTCTATTTATTACTAGTTAGTAGATGAAAAGGAATTCTTTTTCTTGATTTTGCTCAAGTTTTTAAATGAAAAGAGCAATCCCAAGACCCTTGCCGAATCCTTCTTACTAATTTAATTTAAAGCAAAGTTATGCTAATTCCAAGGCAGGCCATCAATAATTCTTCTCCAAAGTTAGCCACTATGTTTTCACTAATTGCCCATCGTTAGTATAAATTTAAAAATCCATAAATTCAATCAAAAATCGAAACTTGAAGCCCATCCGCCAATGTGTTTAACAGCGTTTTCCTCTTAGCGGGAAAATGTATTCGAAAACAGATTAAGGAAACCCACGTTTGGAGCTATTTTATGTGTATTTATGTGTAAACTCCCCATTAAAAAGCGGTTGATAAACCCAAACATCGGCCCCTACTGAAAGAAGCCCACGACGACCCATAGTAAAGCAAGTTTATGAACCCATATTATGGATGTTAGAAACAAGTCAATACATAATAAATGTTATAAATTAGATAGATGAAAAGCCAGGGGAAAGGGGTATAAATTTTCATTCACAGGTCGAGCGCACAACAATGAAATAATAACGGAAGCCGGACAAATGACCAAAACACTTCCCCGGCCGTAAATATAAAAAAAGAGTCAGTGGTAGGGGGAATTAAATAGCCAAAAATAAACCCGAAACCGAAACCCGTAAACTCGTTCAAATGAATGCAACCGTCACAAAATAGTATTTTTATCATAAATGCACCTTGCAATGGAATTCGTGTGTAAACAGATGGACAGATGGAGTTGGAAAAATAGAAGAAGTGCCTCCTATTCTTCCCACGTCCGTCGGTTACATATCGTTGAGCGAAATGATCAACATATTCAAATTGTCGTTACTTTACACAGCAAAAAAAAAAAATTATCAATTTGAGAACTGATATAACGAGTATAGGATCAATATAAATATTAGACATTTTGTTAATTTAAAATAAAACGTCCGGTAAGCTAAAGCTAACAATTAAAATATTGAATCTTAATTCTAAATTGAAAAATGGTCTTTTAATACAAGGATGAGTTAACCAATAAAAGTATGATAATATTGGGGTCAGTTTGAATTGGAGAAATTAAGAATATTTCTTATGTACTCTTTAATTTGTTGGTTTTTTGAAATTTGTTTTTGAGTTCACATTAAAATAATAAAGAAATGAAAATTAAGTTTTAAAAGACTAACATATGTAATTGAAGGTTTTTTTGTTAATGGGAAAGGTGTTTTAATCGAAAAGGTCTTAGGAAAACATTACAAATTATGTATAACATGAAATTATTATTTATGTAAGTATTTTCACTACTTCGTTTTATTCCGGTGCATTTGTGTGGAATATGTTGGCCAGATCAGATGTACGGCATACGGAAGCAATGAAAGCGAGGAGGCAGGAGGCAGGACCAACTGAAATGCACATAAATGTTGACCCAACAACAACAGCCACTTCCACTTACTGGCGGCAGTAGTTGTTGCTGTGATAAGATGCCCCGTCCACTTGTTGTTGTGATGCATGTGGTTTCCAGAAGAAGATGAAAAAAGGAAGCGCATATGCGGTAAACAAACAACATCGTCGCTGCCTCTGCCGGCTTCGTGTTGAATTTCACATTTTACTAGATTTTTTCGAAATTTTTAATATATGTACATTGTATGTATGTATGTGTAATTTGGCCGCTTCCTCTCTTCTGTCTGTGAGCCAAAACGCCCACGTATTGCGCCCTACTCCTATATTAATAGGGTATTTCGGTGCTCTCAGGGTTAAGATATAAAAAAATGCCAAAGTTACTGTAACATTTATTATTCGTTTTTAAATAAAAGCTTTACTGAGCTCTTGAGATCGAACGCAGCAGTTTGATTTAGAATATATGCAGGTAAATAAATACGTATTTATACCGCACTCTTTGTATCGCATATGCCCGCCACTTTATCTGCTTCCGCTGCCGCTGCCGATGGCGCCGGTGCAACATGTGTCAGTCTGCGTGTAGGTGACCCGCCTGCGCCTGTATGCGTTTTCATTCACAAATTTTTTGAGGCGCGTACACTTCTTGCCGCTGGGAAATTTTAATTCATTTTCATTTCGGCGGCGGCCCTGGCCAGATGTTACGGTGTGTGTTTTAACGAATTTACAAACTAAGCCCTGTGAACTGGAATTATAAAAATTAAATAAAAAATAAAATACCAACCCGGAAATAAATAAATATCCGTTAAATTATAATCAAGTGAAATTATTTAATTATATTTAAAACAAAGTTCGAAACTGAAAAATATAAATAAGATTACTTTCAATGTAAATTGTGAAGAAAAAAATAACGAAATAATGTGGCATAATTAAAGCTATATTAAAATCGATATTTTTGTAAATTGTCGAAAAGTTCTGAATATTTAATAGTTCGCTGGAAGTTATTGATAGTAATGAAACTCGAAATATATACATGATTTTCAGTGTAAATTAGTACCTTTGATGTATTCACAGCTCTACACAGTGTTCCCAGATCAGGGGTTTTCCCCTAGATTTAGGAGCTTTTGATGTCCTAGGGGGAATTTTAGGGGGGAAGAATTTTTAGGGGGAAAGTTTTGGATTTTTTAGGGTGAAATATCGACTATTTGAGATTTTTTAGGGGGAAAGCAAAATTTTCATCTGGCAACACTGGCTCTACACAATGGTCACTCTAGTTTTGCATTTTGCTTTGAGAGGTTGTCCCGCGGACGCGTAATTTTTCGCCGTGCAGGAAAAGCAGAGAAATCCGCTTGCGCGAGTCGAGCCGAGAACGCAAGCCGGCATTTAACTAATTTTTGAAAATCCTACGTGTTTCAGTGTGTGACGAGAAACAGTTTTAGTGTCAACGAAATTTTCTTCAGCCGAAACAGAAGCAACAGGAAAAGTGCATTCCGTGGGTGGCAACTCGACTCCTACTCCCGTCGCCCAGATCCGAGCTCCGTGGAACGCTGCTAATCAGCTAAAACCAGTTAATAATCATCGAGCAAGTGAATTAAAAGCCTGAATTCCGTAAAACTGACCAGCCAAAACATTTTTCCAATCGCGAGTTGCAAGTATCACCGAGAGTCCCGGAAATAAGCTGCCTGCTATGAACGCGAGCACACAATGCTGCTGAAGAAGAAGCGCTATATGTTCGACGAGCGGGACGGCAACACTGACTCGCTCGTCGCTGCCGTTGAGCCAAGCAGCAACAACAACAAAATGGCCGATACACGCGAAGTGCGCATTGAAGAGCAATTAAAAGTGAAAATTGGTATGTAAATTAGTGCGAAATCGAATGAAAACGCTACCAAAATGTAGAAGAACATGCCGGACATGAGCGGGTTGTGAAAGCACGGGGGAAACGGTCGTTTTTCGTGGTGCAGTGTGTGCTGGAATGTTGACAGCGTCGCCGTCGCCCCGCGAGTCTCCCTTTTGCAGAAAACAGCATTTAAATGCGGCAATGAGCCCGAGAACAGTGTGCTAAACAATGACTAATCTTAGTTTGTGTGGTCTAAGCACCAAAAATGCCAACAGTTGATCAAAAACAATGTATTTGGTACTAGAAAATGCATTTTGAGTGCGAGTGTATCAACGTGCTATCCCGCTCCCACTCGCGTGCGGTTGCCTGTGTGTGCGTGTGTTTCTCTTACTTTTTTTTGTCGCCTAATGTTTTTTCGTGCAGCAGCAGTGCAATTGCATTTGTTGTTGCTGCTGTTGCTGCTGCAGCTTCTGGAAAACCAGCGATGGCAACTTGCCACCCGACTAAAAATCAGGCTGAATGTTACGGCATCCAGCTCGCCCCCGCCAACCCCCGCCGTTTGCATGTGCCCCTCTTTTTGTGAATGAATCGAGATTTAGCCATGTGTGTGTGTGTGTGTGTGCGACGCTCCAGCGCATGCTCATACACACATACTGGCACCCGCCGCGAGAGATCCAGCAACAATGTGTGGGTTTTTTCATGAATGGAATTTTCGAATTCGGTGTACTTTTCTCTATACGAATACATTGGCAAAGTGTCTGTTTTATGAATGATTATCGAGGCAGCAACAAGCGAAAAGAGCAGCATCGATTAATGGCTTATATATCGGTAAAAGGTCAAACTCATGAATGACACTCTCTCGCCCACATAGTCTCCTAAGGGCGAGAGGTAGGGAGAGAGAGCGCGACCGGAGACGGCGGTAGCGAGTACAAAACTTGCGGTTGTTTTTCGTGGTTTACATTTCCTGTTTTGCCTTTTTTGTCGCCTTGTTTTTCGTAAAAATTGTGAACGTGAAAAACAGCAACAGAAGCGGGGAATTATGAATAACCACAAGACAAAAAAAAAGCACGCAAGAACAGACACAAAAAAGGGTTGCTTGTATCTCCATCCGCCGTGATCTCAATTTCACACCTGCACACGCACACACGTTCACTGCTGCCTCTGTTGCTGCTACTACCTCGCTTTGAATCTCATTTTCCACCTAAACAATTTCAATCTCGCAACTCATAAGCCGCTTTTGCTACGCTCGCCCATAAATTATATGCAAAGCTGCAACAACATTGTTTCGCCGCTTTTGATTTCCGTTTCCCATCGCCAGAGTTTCCCTTCTTCGTTTTTTTTTTATTTCGCTCTCAGTCTCTGTGCGGTTTTCGGTTCTTTTTCTTGGGCCATAAAACTCTTGCTTTTGCTTTTGCTCGTGCCTTTTCTTCCCTGCTTTTTTTTCTCCCCCTTTTTGCACGCTTCAATTGTTTTCGCATGCGCATGTGTCTTTGTCGGGGTCTTCTGTTCCCCTCATTTGCTCTTGCCACTTCCTTTGTGCAGCGATCTTCCTTCACCCCTGTTTTCTTTGGCACTTTGAGGGCAAAATATTGGTAAAAATGAATTAAAACACGTTCCTGCAAATGATTGAAGAACGAAAGTTATTCACTTCCTTCGATTATCGGTCCATTATCACAAATTATGGCGTGTCACCTTTTTACCTCGATCTTAGCCAGCTGCTTTTTACCTTTAGATCGCTAAAGAATCTCTAAAGAACGCATTTTGTATGGAAATCGTGAATCTTCACTAAAATAAACTTACTTTAAAGGTTTGCTATATTATTAGCCCTAAATAATGAAGCTAAGGGGAATGGTGATTATTTGCTATCCTACGGAACAAAGCAAGAAGCTCTATGATAAATATTTTCCATCCAATTTACTCAAATTTATGGCAAGATCCCTATTCATATACTTCCTCATCTAGCTATATAACTTTAATAGACTTCCTATGATTATTTTATAATGGCAAACCCTTCAGCGGCCTTACCTTTACTTCCAGCCAATAATTGGCTTCATTTCCCTTCTCTCTTAGGATTCTCTACGCTTCACAGTTTTCCCTTTTTGTCTCCACTTCCTAAGATGACAGAATATACAGCTTGAAACTGCATAGAAACCCACGTCGGTGTGGTGATGATTGGAGAATGAAAGCTATATTCGTTTCCTATAATCATCTTTGATTATCGCATCATTATGGCACATTAGCTGTGTCACCTTTTTACCCCCGCCGAGCGATACACCCGCCAGGCCTCCGCTGCATTCTTCCCCCTCTGGTCTCTGGTTTCATATTTCCGCTTCATTATATGCTTTGCATGCTTAATAATAATACTTCCACATCGTCGTCGTGCTCAGTTTCAATTACCCTCGCAGAGTTTCGCTTTTGTTGTTGGGAGCTCTGGGAGCTTTCCATTTTGTTGGTCTTTGCGATTTCTACACGAACGAACCTCCGACCGAAATTGGCGTAATACTTTTCCACTTAATTAAAATGTTTAGCGCATAACCTAAATTTCCTTTTCTACGCTCCAAGAGAGGGGGTAGTGGGTAGATCATACTCTGTAGAGGATGACTCACTCCCGATTTCCCCGCGCATCATATGGGGGTATCAATGACACTTACAGACAAGGGGGAATTACTCACAGGCCAAGACCACACGCAATTGAGATTTCGTTGAACTTGAGGAACCGAGTCGAACCGAACCGAGCCCGAGATCTAGTTAACATGGATTCAGCTTGGTTCTGTAACACAACAATAAATAGTTTGGCCAAAAAAGGTAATTAATTAAAAGCCGGTTGTGCTGTGCCTTACTCTGTTGTCTTGTTCTCCAGTTGTTGTTGTTGCCAGCTTTCCACCGAACTCCCCCTTTTGGCCAGTCCAAAACTGGTTGCAATTGAACGAGCCAAAGATCGCTCGCAAGTTGGAACTTTTCTAGCTGGTTCTCTGCCTCTGCTGGCAAAGCCAACGCGATGTTGACAATTAGTTGGCGGCGGCGGCGACGGTGGCGGCTCGTCGTGTCTTGAAATCATTTTTCTAATACATATATTCCGGCCCCAGCCGCTTAACGACAATTAAAGTGGAATATTTTTCATTTGAAAATATATGGCGAGGAACAATGTTAATTAGCCCAAAGGCCAGGCCCGGAGGCACATTTCAACCAAGAGAGGTATTGTCCAAACAACTTTGTTTTGCCACTTTCAAGGAACCAACGATTTTATGTAATTAGCGCATTCTAAAATACTTTTTATTCAGGTCGAAGCCTCCTTGGGCTTGCCATGCACAGGAAGAAATGAGGTCGATTTCGAATTGAAGGATTAATTTAATGTTTTAACCATTAATCTTCTTCAAATTGTTATATTTGGATATTTTTCAAATTGGCACTCTTCACAACAATTAAAAAGTCTAGTCATGAGAATTCATAAATTGGTTTGAAAAATCCAGGAAATCTTGCTTAGAAAGCCACCTTAGAAATGAGATAATTATATCATAGATAATTATTTTCGGGTCTTGACATTTTACTACATAGTTCAAAGACAAGTTCTCTTGACAAGTTCAATTAGAAACCAAAAAGTACAAATTTTTTCTGTGTAAGAGTAGGGAAAGAGGGAACCACAATCGCAATGACAACGATGACGTTGATGACTGCCTGCCGATGATTAACATTTATCTCTGGCTTTCCACGATGAGGCAGCAGCAGCAGCAGACAGTTGTGATGTTATACATACTTATACATACATTTCCACATTTTGCCCCTTTCCTCCCATCATATCTATTTTTTTAGGAGGCCCTTTTTTTATGACTTAACGCTTGACCTCCTCGCATTTACTTTGATGTTGATGTTGTTGACTTCGGGCCGGGGTCAGAGGCATCTGTGGAACCTCCCGGTCGTTGTCGGTCAATTGTCATCCGGATGGATCTCCACCTCCTAAGGCTTTGAACCTCACGCTGAGTGAGTCGCTGGTTGTCTTTCTGTTTTTATTGTGGCGCTTCTTTGGAGCTCAGATCTGCTGCGTCTCTTGTAATTTGTAATTAAAATGAATTCTGTTTTTATTTCACTTTCGGGGGCTGCCTTTATTAATTTTGAGCCACAATTTGTGCGCTTCGCTGGCTCGTTTCAAGTGTCGTTTATTGTGTGGGGTTCGTTGTGGTTTTCTCAAAGGTAATACACAGAGAGCGGAAATGTCAGGGGCCAAGAATTGTGTCGCTAAGGCTGGGGACAAGTTTTTGTTTAATGGGAAGAGGGATCGTTTGGTGCCATCGTTAGATGCGCCTAAACCTAAGCCCACTCGAGCTAAAGAGTTTGTGGGGAGAGTTCCCTCATAACCAAGTGAAACAATGATGCTTAAGTACTGGGTATATCATTTTCTATTAATGTAACCTGCCATTTACTTGCGTAATGGTTCTTTTGTTGTCTCAAACTGATCCTGGATTTATGTATTTTACTTATGATTTAAAGGCAAACAGTATCAACTTTTTATTTGATGGTTTTGCAAGCCATGTTTGGTCTGTTTTTTAAATGGTTACTTGTAAGCAAGTCAAAACTGACTATTTTCGTATTCCCCATATCATTTCCTAATACTTGTAACCTTCTCTTTAATTGCATAATGTTTTGAGTGCCCACAAAACGTTGTCAAACGAGCTGATCCTTGGCTCGTATGCGTATTCCACATATCACCTCATAGAAAACCACTTTGGCCAAGGCCAATTTGACTCGTTGCTGTGCCTGCCAAATTGTGTGGGCGCCTTACAAAGTTTATTTATCATTATTAAATTTTTATGGCACATAGTCAGGCGAGTTTTTGTGTCGTCGTCGTCGCCAGTTGACTTGCCTCTAATGAGCGGCATTTGTAGTTTTAATTTTTTTTTTCGTTGTAGTAATAGGCGTCTGCCCAATTTGGCCATTTGGAAATTGAAGTCGTGCGTTCGCGTCGCTCACCGTGAGTGATGTGTGCAATTGAAGGTTAAACAGTGCCAAAAAGGTAAATTGGCAACACGAAAGCCGACCGAATGGGAAGAAAGCATTTACTTGAATTGGATTTTCGCCTGGCAACACAGGCAACTGCGGGGTTACTCATCCTGGGCACCGATATGGACAATAGAGATACTTACGTATATCGAGTGTATACAGTACACTTGTGCTGTGCTGGCTGTTCATAAACAAAGTCCAGATCGAAGATGACGTTGATGAAAAGCCAGCAGCAATAAACAGGCATCATCAGGCAGAAGCCAAACAAAAGTTGGCCACAAAAGCAGGAGGAGATCGTGCGATGATCATGAGAAGCGTAATCAGACCGGAAATCGATCAGCACGTACAGAGAAAAAAGAGATGAGGAAAGGAAGGGCAGAAACTGGTTTGCTGTGGCGTCTTTTTTCCTCTAAATGAATAAAATAGAGTGTATGTTATATAAATAAAGGAGGAAAATCAAAGGAATGCTCTGGAAGAATCTTTAAATATTATATTTCAATGTTTTCAAGTGAGGAAAAGTCTTTACTTTGTATAAATAGGTTTTAATTGAATTTAATTTGTTGCCTTGTGATTTTATTCCCCTAACATACCTAGTTAATACCTCCAATCAATCATGTCGATAAGCTGGCCAGCTAACCTGTTTTCCTTTACAACCTGGCTAATAGCACGGCACGTTAGGCGGGCCCTTTCGGGTTTTACTCCAAAAGGAAGTGGCAGCGGAAAAGGAAGTGCACTTAAAGGGATACCATCAGGTCTAGAATCGAGTGCAGGGCTGGGAAATGCAAGAGCAACAAGCAGGGCTTTTCCATACCCTTCCCCATTCCCTATTCCCACCTTTCCGCCAAAAGTGCAAACACAATCATTTTGGCCGCAGGAAGCTGCCGTTTAAACAAACTGCCGGCAGACGCAGAGATACAGATATGGCTATGGCGAGATCTGTCTGTGTAAATCTCCTTTCCGCTGGCGGGGCAGCTGGAAAAAAAAGAAATACAAGAATTTATCTCTATTTCCGTTCCTTTGCATAAATGTCTGCTGCTGTCTGGTTTTTGTTTCATTTGCTTTTTTAGAATTTATTACAGCGCTGTCTGTCTGTCTGCTTGTCTGTTTCCTTCTTTACGTGTTTTCCTCTTTTTTTTCCTCGCTTTATTTTGTATTTTTTTTGCAGCAGCCCTCTTGGAGTAATCGCCTCATTAATTCGCGCGCGTTTCATGCTGCACTGAATCAATTTGCATATTGTGCAGAAAAGCAAAAAGGGAAAAAGAAAAGCGAGCGAGCAAAAAAAAAGAAATCTACTTACAAAGTCTTTAAATTTAATTTTCCGTCTGCGAAGGAAATCATGGAGATTTCAGGCCTTTAATGAGACCCTGCCCGACTCCATGATGGGTGTGGAAATGAGATCGTGTTGTAATTTTCCAACCCCACTCAATCCCCGCCTCTTCGACGCAATCCCCAAGGCAAATGTCAATGTTGTGGAGAAAAAAAAAAGGAAAATAAGCAATTTCCACCAGCAGAGCGCGGCGCCGACTTTAGAAGTTTTTCGATTTAGGGCCACAACCCATGTGGCATGTGAAATATGGAATATGGAAGGATGCCGCTATTTTTAGGGGTACCCTGGCAACGTTGAAAGAAACATGCCGCATGTTTATCATGCTGTTTGCATAGAGATATAGATCTCAGCGATCTGGCTAGATCATCCGTCATATATATAGGCATTAGTCGAAGTAAACAAATAACTGATTAGTCAGTCTTGTAGTCATTAGAAGCTAAAGCTACAGTAGGGAGGGTTACTATCGTATTTTTTTGTTATACATTTAAATATAATATATTCGTTATTTATTTATTAGTGTGATTAAGAATTAATCTGTCTTGTAATTTGGAACTTTAGGAAGTCATAGCAATGATATTCTCACTCAATAAAGAATGCAGATCTTTTTTCAAAAATGGATCCAACTTCCGTTGGCTTTCCTGGGACATCTGTATCTGTCTGATTTCTTTCTTGAGGCTTTTAGTGAACAAATTATATCGAAATTCGCTGAATTCGTATGCATAAATCTGAGTTAACATTTTTTGAATACCAATTAATCAGTTGATGTATGTAATTTCAAGAATGCATTCCCCTTCCGTTCTCACCGAATTGCAAAAAACGAAATACAACTTTTTTGGTTGAAATATTTTGTTTACCCCAAAAAAAAAAAGTCACATGAGCCAACTTCCGCTTTTTATTTTACTTGAGTAAACCTTTTTTGTTTTATATTAAAATGTATTGTAATATTTAAAAAATTCACTTGACGTCCGTTTTAATAGTAGTGAAAAAGTGATCAATCCTACTTGGAAAAAAGCCATTAGTTAACTTCCGCTCGGTACAAGAAATGCATAAATCTTTTTAAAATCCAAAATTTAGTTATTAGTTTGTATAGGAATTAATACAACTTTGGAATCTGATCTATAAAAGACAGTAAATATATTTCAGATTAGTGGATTAAACCCTTAGAATGAGTAACTCTTAATAATTTTTCAGTTTCATCATAAGTAGAATAATTTAACTTATTTAATGCTGCTTGTAATTTCGGAATTCCCAACCAATTGCCGGCTTAATAATCTTGTTAATATTCCTTCGCTGCGAAAAAAAGAGGAGTAAACTTCCGGTTGACTATAGCCATGCATAAACCTTGTGGAACTCCCCCGATTTCCTTCTCCACCTCCTCCGCCCTTCCTTCTCCTTGATAGAGCTCTCTGGTTCCGTTTATCGTGTTTGGCATATGTAAGATGATATATGCGAGTCGAGTCCATCGCTGTACTTTCCGCCGCTCTGGTGTTTCTCAATGCATCTGAAGGTCGGATATCGGACGGTTTATGACCGATGGCTTTCAGTTCACAGAACACACACACTCCACTCCACTCCACTCGACATCTAAGCGAGGTCCGTGGAATAGCATTTCGCAATGGCCCTCGGTGGGGGCTCGTTCGATTCGATGGAATCGTTTTGCAATTTCTTTGTCTCCAATTCATTCTTTCCTTCTTTCGTATCTGCTGCGCTCGCGGTGGTGAGTAAGCGGAATCTATAGAAATTCCCACCGATTATGTCATTAAATTTAGAAAACTTTGATTATCTGCCTGATTTGCATGGCGTTCGACAAAAAGCGAACGAAAAATAATAAAACGTTCAGTGGGGCGGCCGGCGGCCAATGACAAGGCAAAGCCATAAAAAACACATATAAATAAATTATAAACGTCACAGAAACGCAAAAACGCAAAACACTTTTTATGCCGGGTATTTTTTTTTCTCCTACCTACCCTCCTCTCCTCCCCCCGCACAATCTTTCTCCTTTATTTACTACCACGATTTCATGAATGAAATTTACTGTTTTGCTTTTCTCCTCGAAAAAAAAGCCACTGGAATTTTGTCATTTGATGGCGTTTTGTGTTTGTTTTGTGGCTTTGCGTTGCTTTTCGTTGCTTTGCATTATAAAATGTGCTTCTGATTCTCCTTGTGCTTTGTTTTTGTTTCTTTTTTCGTTCCGTGGGTTTTTCATTCATGAAAGAAAAAATGGGGGAAAAAAAAGAAAACGAATGCCTTTGTTATCAGACGTTTCTTGTGCTTTTTTTTCCCCGTTTTCTACGACAAAAACGCACAGTGAGAGTGTGAGAGCGCGCGATTGTGATTGTGAAAAACTGCCGTTGTTTTGCCAACACACACATAGACACCGCCGTCCCATTGATAGTCGCAAGCTGATAGCGAAGCGAATCTGAAGCTATTTAGCTCACCTAGCCCATCATCCGCAACTCATTTGGAACCGATTCAAACCGTCCAGCCAGCCCACCGACCTCCCAGCTGTGTCAACAGGGGTCTCTCATTGAAAAACAAACCGTCTGGCTACAGTCTAGCCTCTTTAACTTGAATTTTCGTTACTTAACTTTGTTTATTTGGAGGAGATTACTTGTAGAAAGAGTCTTGCTTTAAAACTTACCTTGTAAAAACTATTAAGTATGTTGTATCTGAGATAAAAGTTACCAAAAGGCTAGCTACAACTTCCGAATTGAAGAAGAAACGTGTAGATTTTGTGTGCGTAACAGCGCTGTGTTCCTAGTTTTGAGATCTAGTAAATATAGTCTGAAAATTAGATCATAAAGGTTAAAAACTATTTAAAATGTTGTGTTTTGGATAAAAGCCACAATCAAGCCTGACTAAAGTTTGCCAATCAAAGAAAAACGTGTAGATTTTGTTTAAATAATACCCTTAAGTCTCTAATCTTGAGATCTAGTAAACTTAGTTTGCCATTTAGATCACCCAAAGGATTATAATCATAGGAAAATATGTTAAATTGCTAGCACTATGTACAAAACGTGTATGTTTTGTTTACGTAATTCCATTAAGTCCCTGTTCTTGAGATCTTGTAAGCATAATCGGCAATCTAGATCATTATATGCTATAAGTACAGCAATTTCGAATTTCGGGCGTACAAGGTACTTCTTATGCAAGTTTGACTGTAAAAAGCGGGACAATACAAATATAGCAAAAAAAATACATAGAAACACACACGAACGTCTACGGGAGTGTGCGTGCACTTATTATATTTCCGCTCGACTGCCGCTAATTTCTTTCATTGAGCAAGTTTATAGTACTTATAGTACTTGCCTTTTGTGGGCCGCGTAGCGCCTTCACCCTTTGCGCGCGCTTATCAAGGCTGCCATTGCCATTCCCATTCCGATTTCGATTCCGAGATTCCGACTCCGTCCGTTTATTGTTAACGTTTCCAGTCTAGCCAAGCGCCAGCCATGGCGAATGAGTGTTTGCCCCTTTTGTTGTCGTTGTTGCTGTAGTCCGTCCCCAGTCCCCAGGTGGCGGAGCATCAATAATAGATTGTGGGCTGGCACCATTCATCGGCGGTGCACAAGCACACCAACCAATATATCGACGCATTCGCACAGGAAGTCACGTCCACTGAACGTTTTCGGAACTCAAAAGAGCCCGCTGGAATATATAGTATGTTGTATCCATTACATAGTGTGTACACAGTCGTCTTTACAGCAGCAGTTAGCAGGTGTCAAGGCCAAGCGATAAGGCGGATAAATGGGTACCTTTATGGGGGGATAATAATATATAGTATATGTTAATTAAAAGGCTAACAATATACTCTGTTAAGAGAAAGTATTCTATTATTTAGGCATAGATTTAGCCTTGACTGGCACTCATTAAATACTAATTAAAAGAAAGTATTTCTAGTTGCTGCAACACCTGAAGCTATTTAGGTGTCAAGGCCAGTTGTTGATATTGCCAAAACGCTTGTTGATATCAAAATTCAAGTTAAAAAACTATGCGATAACGCTTAACAGTCCATCCGGTTGGGGTGAAAGTGTTGCTTGGAATAGCCATTCTTAGGAAACGACATTGGTTGAGACTTGGCTGATTAAGTTGACTTTGCACTGAATACTTTTGAATTAAATAAGATACTGTTAGATTATATCATTTCTTGTGATAATTCATTCTTAAGTTAAGACAAATGACATGTTTGCTGGTTCTTAGCCTTAATAATCAAGCGGATTTTCATTTTGTTTAAACAAAATAACACTCAACAGCCACTTAATGGCAGTCTTGATTATTACTTAATCTCAAGTTGATATTCTTTTCCTTGGGTGCAATCTTAAACCAATCAAAGGTCTAAGGTTTTGTTTGTTAAGTTTGAAAAATTGTTTAATAATAAAATATAAACATATAAATCTCAGGTAATTTATTCTAAATATTAATTTAACTTTACTTTTCCCCCCAGGCGAGGCAAAGAATCTGAGCAGTCGCAATGCGGCCAACACAAGCTGCAGCACACAGGGCACCCGCGATGTCTACTGCACAATTGCCCTCGACCAGGAGGAGATCTGTCGCACATCCACCATCGAACGCACACTGTCGCCGTTCTTTGGCGAAGAGCATCAGTTCAAGATCCCGCGTCGCTTCCGCTACCTGTCCATCTACGTGTACGATCGGGACATGAAGCAGGACAAGCCCATCGGCAAGATAGCCATCAAGCGGGAGAATCTTCACATGTACAACCAGAAGGACCATTGGTTCTCGCTGCGGCCCGTGGACTCGGACTCCGAGGTCCAGGGCATGATCAATGTGGACGTGGCGTTCGAGGAGGCCCCGCAGTCCCAGTCGCTCTCGGAGAGCATAGAGAGCATCGAGCACCGAGCACCACATCATCATACACACCACCACCAGCAGCGGGCGCACCTGAACGATTACAAGGAGAACGGCGGCAGCGAGTTCAATAACGCCCACGAGTGGGCGTGGACAGTGGCGGCTGCAAAGTCGCCCGCCGCGGATCAGGTGCCCAAATGGAGGCCGCCGAATGCGAGAAATGTGGGCGTGACCATCAAGGTGCCCGCCTGCGTGGATCTGGCCAAGAAGCAGGGCACCTGCGATCCCTTTGTCGTCTGCACAGCCCACTACAGCAACAAGCAGCAGGTGACGCGGCGGACCAAGCAGCGCAAGAAGACCGTCGATCCGGAGTTCGACGAGGCCATGTACTTTGATCTCCACATCGATGCGGAAGCGGGCAGCACGAACACCACCGGCAGCAACAAGAGCGCTGCCTCCCTGGAATCGTCCGCCAACAAGGGCTATGCCATCTATCCACTGGGCGGAGCGGATCTGGTGGAGATTGTGGTGAGCATTTGGCACGATGCGCATGGCGCCATGGCCGACAAGGTGTTCCTCGGCGAGGTGCGACTGCCGATGCTCAACAAGCAGGAGCAGCAGGCGGTTCCGCCATCGGCCTGGTATTACCTGCAACCCCGCTCCATGGCGCACAGCTGTCGCTCGCTTAACGCCACGCCCCGCTCCTGCGCCACGCCGCCGGGAACGAGATTGAGCGTGGATTCCACCATCGGATCGCTGCGTCTGAACCTGAACTACACCGCCGACCATGTCTTCCCGCTGGCCACCTACGATGACCTGTTGAATCTGCTCCTAGAGTCGGTCGATCAGCGGCCCATCACGGTGTCGGCTGTCTCGATCCTCGGGGAGCTGGTCTCGGGCAAAACGGAAGTGGCCCAGCCACTGGTGCGCCTCTTCACGCACACGGAGCGCATTGCGCCGATCATCAAGGCTCTGGCGGACCACGAGATCTCTCACTTGACCGATCCCACCACCATCTTCCGCGGCAACACACTGGTCTCCAAGATGATGGACGAGGCCATGCGGCTGTCCGGGCTCCACTACCTGCACCAGACGCTGCGTCCAGTCCTCGCCCAGATTGTGTCCGAAAAGAAGCCCTGCGAGATTGATCCCAGCAAGTGCAAGGATCGCTCGGCGGTGGACACGAATCTGCAGAACCTCAAGGACTATGTGGAGCGGGTTTTCGAGGCGATCACGAAGAGTGCCGACCGCTGTCCCAAGGTGCTCTGCCAGATCTTCCACGACTTGCGCGAGTGTGCGGGCAAGCATTTCCCCAGCAATCGCGAGGTGCGCTACTCCGTGGTGTCCGGCTTCATCTTCCTGCGCTTCTTTGCCCCGGCTATCCTGGGGCCGAAGCTCTTTGATCTGACCACCGAGCGACTGGTAAGTGTGGTGGCCTTTTTGACCAAGTAACCAAGCTTTAAATGCCTTTCCTTATTCTTCGAAAGATTAATGATTCTGCAAAAATAATGAGAAGCATAGCTTGAACAATATACTAAATATACACTTATAACTCATTAGCACATGACTGCCATTGAGTAATGCCCTTATCCATGAAGAGACAAGCCTGCCTGAATAATTATGAATCAAAGAAGATTGCCATGAATCAACCTCTCTCAATGATAATCCTTATACTTGCTCATTTTCAGGATGCCCAGACAAGCCGCACGCTGACCCTGATCTCCAAGACGATCCAATCGCTGGGCAACTTGGTCAGTTCGCGCTCGTCGCAGCAGCCGTGCAAGGAGGAGTTCACCGCCGAGCTGTACAAGAAGTTCTGCACGGAGAAGCATGTGGGCGCCGTCAAGCATTTCCTTGAGGTGATCTCGACGCCTGGACCGGCGGCCAGCAGCAGTAGCAGCGTTCACCCGGCGGCGGCGTCAGCGCCATTGGAACCAGTATTACTTAAGGAGGGGTAAGTTCTCTCTCTCTCTCCTTGTGTGCCACGCGTAGCCTCAAGACCCCTCTATATATACCCTACTATTCTATAGATTTGGCATATATCCCACCCAAGACATTTCGTTCCTTGATTACGCTTCGTTTTTATTCTAATACCGAAACTTTCTTTATCTTTCTCTTCTTTTCCGCGCGCTGCTTTTACCAAAAATCAACTCAAATCATAAATCAAAAACCATCACGTCCACACCAATCACAATCACAACCACAAACCCATTCATCACATTTACTACCACATCACACACATTAAATCTGTACTAACGTCTAGCGAGGGGTAAGAATTATTGCTTGTTCGGCTCTGTTCCTGTCTAGGGCAGAGGCCAAAGGCCACGGGCCTGTGACAAGAGCAGAGATCTAAACATATATCCAAGAGGTATGTTGCTAAGACCCCGCTTTCTTTGCTCTAATCCTCATCCCGGCAGCATGATGACCAAGTATCCAACGTCCCGGAAGCGCTTCGGCCGCCAGTTCAAGCAGCGCTACTTCCGCCTCACCACCCACTCGCTCAGCTACGCCAAGTCGAAGGGCAAACAACCTATCTGTGATATACCGCTCCTCGAGATCGCCAGCGTGGAGCAGCTGAAGGAGAAGAGCTTCAAGATGCAGAACTGCTTTAAGGTGAGCATTCGATTGGGAATTGCATGTGCTGCTTGCCGCTGCTGCTGCTGCTACGAATAATGCAATGCACACGAGCAGCAGCAGTGTGCCGGAAACGCGCGATCCACGCCACATCTATAAATAGGCAGCCCAAGCCCACACACCTCCGTGATGATAGGGATGACAGTCTGACGGTTTTTACATATTGCAATATTTAGCTTGGAAAGCGGACAATATTTTAAATTAGTAATCGTTTTTTTTTTTTTAAATTTATATTGGGAGAGTACATGTTTATACCCTTGCAGTATATATATTCTTGATCAGCATCACCAGCCGAGTCGATCTAGCCATTTCCGTCTGTCCGTCTGTCGGTTTCTACGCGAACTAGTCTCAGTTTTTGAGCTATCGAGCTGAAATTTTCAGCATTTATTTCTTTAGCACTACTTTCGGACTACTATATCCTATAGCTGCCATAGGAACCATGGCGAAATTAATGTACAAACAAATTTTAACTTCTCTGTTTTTAAACGTATTTCTATAAATTTTGAGATATAGATAGCAGGTTTTCATGGTTCGAGAATTCCAGTTTTCATTTTTTTAAGATCGGACAACTATATCATATAGCTGCCATAGAAGCGATCTGTCGATTTATATGAAAATGTAAAATTATACATGTAAAATGTAAAATTTACAAAATTCGATATTTTTTCAACATTACTAAAAAGGTTCGATTTTCAATGATCAAATTGCAGACTGCAGGGGTATACCAACTTCGGTTTACCGAAGTTAGCTTTCTTTCTCGTTTTTTTTTTAGATAAAGACGAAGCTTAGGTTTTTAAATAAAATTCACGAAAGAAATAAATTCAGTCAGAATTATGACATACTTTGTATTTATTGCTTTATGACATGTAGCTTTATCAAGGCCTATAAAACAGTGTCGACAAAAAAAACTCCACACTTAAAGCCTGAATAAATATAGGGGAAAAGCAGAACGAAAGACTTTCACATCAACAAGTGTACACCCAACCAAAAAAATCGTCATAGAAACTATACTATTGTTGCATAAACTCTATACTTTGGAGTATTAAGATGCTTAGAAATTCGATACTACAAAAGTATAAAAACTATACTAATCTGCACCAAGACTTGAGAAAAATCACTAATAGCAAAGCACTCAATGAAAGCTAACGCTATATGTTGTCGAATTTTCGATATATAAAAATAATACTCGAAAATACACAATTGAAACTAATGTATAAAAACTATACTATTGAGTAAGCATTTTATATTATTAAGTATTATATCTTTACTAAACTTAGACTTTTTGAGTATATTTATAAGACAACGTTTATTAAAGTTAAACTCTTAGATTTTTTTTTTGGTTGAAGGTTTGGTTTTTGTACTTCTGTTCGCGGAATCAATCGTACAAATTTTAATTTGATTGGTTTTTGTAAGTTTCTTTACAATAATTAAACTCAAGCCAGAAAGCACAGTGAGAAAATCAAAATATAAAGCATAGGTATGATTTTGCTTTGTGTTTAAATCTGAAGATGTGTTCGTTGTGTTTTTTATACTTCTCAGCGAGCGGATTTTTTAGCGAATTGAACTTTCTTTGATTTATAAGTTTCCTCGCTACAACCAAGGAAGACAGACAGAATAACGATGAAAGAAAAGCCGAGGGCATACATATGTTTTGTTATTCTAATCTGACAATGTGTAGGTTTTGTTCTTGTATTTTTAAACGCCCAGATGTTCTCTCGAAAAACTCTTAAAGGCTTTCTTTATGCAAGCTCACTCGCGAGAATCTATATATTAGCTTCTTTAAGTTCAATAGTTTAGCTGCAATTTAGCTCAGTGTCAAATATTCGCTCATCACTGACTCATGGCTGAGACGACGACTGCCGGCTGTGGCTGCCGTGTGGGCGGGCGGATGGATGACAGTCAGTGGCTGCTAATCGATGGAGGAGCTAGCTGCCATCCATCGACGGCAGCTGGAATCATCGTCATCCTCGCACTCCGATAGTGAAAACTGAAGCGTCAAATGAAAGAGAGAAACTTTCACTAATCACTCAGTATTTTTGTGTGGCGTCAAATGACAAGTTTCGGCAATTAAAAATAATTAGCATTATTATGCAGATGAGAACTGAGCTTGCTGAGCTCCGTTTTGCTTACGCGCTGCTATTGTTATTGTAGACAAAAGTGAAAATTTCAAAAGCTAGAAAAACCGAATCTGCAGTCGAGAATCGTCATCGTGGTGGTGGGTGCGATATCTTGGCATCTCTTGGCGTAACTATTTTTCCTTTTATCTGTCAGCCCCAAGCCCCAAGCCCCAAGATGTGGGAATTGTCTCAGCCAAGCGCGATTTCACTCGACGTGCTGCGATTGTTTTGCAATTGCCGCGCACAGAATTTATGTTAATTGCTCCAAGAGATGAGACACCACTACCATTGAGACTTACTTTCCTTCATTCTCCATTTATTCTCTGCTCCCACAGATTGTGCACAACGACCGATCGCTGATCGTACAGACGACAAACTGCGTGGAGGAGCGGGAGTGGTTCGACCTCCTGCACAAGATCTGCCTGATGAACTCGATTCGGATGCAGTACTTCCATCCCTCGGCCTTTGTCAGCGGCTTCTACAGCTGCTGCGGCCGCTCCGACGAGAACTCGCCCGGCTGCAAGAACGTTTCGGACAAGGAGATGGACTACTTCCAGATGGACCTGGTAACGGCCCTGGATCCACCGCTCGACCTGCAGCGCATTCACACGCTGATCATGTCATACATGGGCGTGCTGGAGTCGCTGCTGGATCCGCTCACCCACCACCAACACCTGCCGCTGGCGCAGAACCAGCAGCACAATCCCCTCGTGCCGCTGGCCACCGAACTGCAGAAGCACTCGCCGCAGGCCTTTGCCGAGTTCAAGCGCACGATCGAGAAGCTGCGGGAGAAGGCGTACGCCATCGACCGAGACCATCGGGACTACAAGCAGGGCATCACGCGCCAGCTCAAGTATGGCAGCCGGGAGGCGCCCATCGGCGACGACAACTACTGGCACATGATGCGTGCCGCCGGCCAGTTGAATCAGCAGCACCACCAGCAGCAGCAGCACCAACAGCAGCAGCAACAGCAGATGCAGCTGCAGCAGCAGCAGTTCCAACAGCAGCCTGCCCTCCCCCAGATGCAGAATGTCCGGGCATCGCCGTACCAGCCGGCAACGAGCAACATGAACGCCTACTATCTGCATAATCTGCAGCATCAGCAGCAGCGACTGCAGTTCCACCATCAGCACCAGCAGCAGCTGCAGCAGCAACAGCCGCATCAGCCGCTGATGCAGCAGCAGCCGCCGTCGCAGTACCAGCCGCTTCGTAGCCACCAGCTGCAACGCCACAATATTAACAACAACAACTGCGGCAACGTCTCCTCCTCCAGTCCCTCGTCGACGGCGTCCAGCGTGGTGGCGGCCCCGCCGAGCACCACCTCGTCTTCGCAGCCGGCGCCGCCGATTTATTAGCGTTCAAGGCTCTGCGTATTCGCCTTGCCGATGGCGATCGTCACGATCAGGTGAAGGAATACGCACTGCAAGTGGCAGCTTGGAGAAAGAAAGGAAGGGAACGGCCCCAGAAGATGCTGCTGTACAAAACAGTTTAATGTGCTAATTTCTAGGATCTGTTTTTTTGTGTCTTTGTATAATTTTTACGAGTTTAATGCTGTAAAGAGAGAAGGTCTAGGTCCTAAGTTTTTTTAATTAACCGATTTTTATACACGACGATTTTTACGGCAACAGCAAACAAGAAAGCGAAATCTAAATATTTATAAGCCTATTTATTTTTTGTATGTGCTAACACACATTATTTATACACACACAACACACACGAAATCACGAAATAACGAAATATGGGGCATTTCTTGAGGAGCAAACTGATAACTACTTAAGGCCTAAACTACTACTGAGAACTCCAAAATTTGCTAAGATTTTTAAAGCCTAGCGAAGTGAAACAAGCGTATATATAAATCTAAATCTAAATCTAATTATATATCTCTCTATATATGTACATGTGTAACTAGCAACTACATTATATACCAGTTATCTTAGGCGTAGCAGAAATTTCTAAAGAACTAACTAAGCTAAGGAACAAAAAGCATATAATTCTAATACAAGGAGAGAAAGCTAAGCATATGTATATGTTCCACTTTTTATAACTGTCATACAGCTAAACACACAATATACAAACAAGAAGCATTGTTAAGGATAAAATTACTTCCATTTTTTCATATACCCCACCCACATACACATACACATTTACATATTTATTAAATGCATTTAATTTCATGTTAAATTTAAAGAAAAACAAAACAAGTACATTGTTAAAGCGATCACCTTAAGGTTAGCTTCGACACTTACTTCCACCGATTTGTTTCCAAAGCTCTTCCAATATTAATTACACATTTATAGAACTTATGTTAAATAATCTTATTTTTTGCCATACTTAGTTCATTGTTCGTTCATCGTTCATCGTTCGAAAAGAAGTGTCTTCCTCCGCCGCGTTTATTCTTATTGCGTTTTGTGTTATGCATTCCAATTATATTTGTGCATTTCTTAATTCTAATATCTGCATAATGTACATAGAGATACGAAGATGATGTTGCTATGAATTTAATTTGTTTGCAGTTTACCAATTCGGTTCATTTACAATTTCAGTTGCATTTTAAGCGCCTAATTTGTATGTTAGTTTAATTTTATTTTAATTTACCTAGCCTCGTAAGTTGTTGGTACAAAGAATCGAAAATATATACACATCTAGATATATTTTCTAGCGAAAAAATAAAGCGTATCGCCAATGGATTTACCTTTTGTTTTCTTTTTCGTTTATTACTAGCACTATCTACTATCCCTTTCCCATATAGTACCTAACTCTCGTGCTTTAGGAATATCTGGCATACTGTTGTGATATCTTACGATATGGTAATCGATAATTAGAGTCGTCTTTTGAGCGTGCGTGTTAGTTGGATCGATCCGTATTTACACTACATTTATATAGTACGTTAAAGCTGTTGAGTATTTTTATTCGTATTGTGACAATTAACGAAAAGCAATTTTTTCAAAAACCAAAACCATTTGACGCGTATTTTTTCTATTATGTTTGAAAATTTCTCAAAAATCCCATGGATACAAAAAACAGAGTCCCGAGAGTTGTGGTTGGTTTCAAAACAGAATGGAGAGAAATACAATGGATCCCCTATTTTTTGTAAACAGATCTTTTGAAATCGACTTTTATGTAAATATAAATAAATAGTTGCGTATTTTAAATGGCATTTTCTGTGGGAAATGGGGTGTGGCATGATAAATTTGATTCATTTAAGTTGGGATTTGTTCGTCTATGTTGGTGATAGGTTTAAGAACTATTAATTATAATGAGAACAAGAATTCTACAATGTAAATAGACGATTTGCTAGCGTCTAAATAGCTACTTCTGGGTGTCCCAGACATGTCAAGAACATGTGCATCTTCAAAGAAAATCAATGGCCGAATAACACCATGTCATGCTGACTCTTTAATAATTGCTTTATATGGACATATTTTGCACACCATTTTAAGATTCAATTCAGGAACAGTGCATAATCAAAATAGAAAAATTAAATTTATGAATTTTAAATTAAAATATTAAATAATTGGGCACAATTGGCAGAATGGCACCATGCTTTGCATAACGCTTGCAGGCTCTTTAAAAACTGTCGTATCCTGTTTTTTTTTTTCGAAATAAAAAAAGAAACAATAATAATGTTAAATAATTGCGGAATATTAAATAAATATACAAAATAAAACACTCCAGGAGAAGTCAAGAAAACGAATGAGCTACAGAGCCAAAGGGACAGCTATTTATACGAAAACTGCATGAAAACTGATGAAATCGGACTAGTGCTGGCAAAACATTTAGCAGTATATAAATTTGTTGAACCCTATCTTTGGGTATATCCTAAACGCTCTGCTTGAATTTCTTCCAGGTAATGGATAACCAGAGTCGCCCCCTGAAGTATACGCTGGAAATCAAGGAAACCAATGATTTAGAAGTCAATCTGAACTCGTTAAGAAAGTTAAGATTCAATTCAAGAACATGTGCATAATCAAAATAGAAAAATTAAATTAAATTAATGCATTTTAAATTAAAATATTAAATAATTGGGCACAATTGGCAGAATGCCACCATGCTTTGCATAACGCTTGCAGGCTCTTTAAAAACTGTCGTATCCTGTTTTTTTCGAAATAAAAGAAGACACAATAATAATGTTAAATAATTGCGGAATATTAAATAAATATACAAAATAAAACACTCCAGGAGAAGTCAAGAAAACGAATGAGCTACAGATCCAAAGGGACAGCTATTTATACGAAAACTGCCTGATGAAATCGGACTAGTGCTGGCAAAACATTTAGCAGTATCGATACTATCTATGTTTTGAATATTATAGTTTTTTCACTATCCATGATGTTGAGATAATTTTCATTATCCATACATATCGCGTCTAATGATTGGGGGAATCATATTTTTAAAATCATGCGAAATATATTATATTATTTAAACCATTAAAACCATTCGGGTTTAGGCTTAAGGCTTAAAGTTTTGTATATATTTTACATATTTCATCATTCGAACTTTGGCGCCTAAGCTTAAGTTTTGATGAAGCTAGTAATGAACGTGTAAGGCAAAAAGTGCCAAAAATTTCCCTAAAGTAATCGAGGTTTTACTTCACTCTATTTTCTTGTCACCACTAGGTGAATGTGCTAAACTAATTTAAAAAAAAATAGGCGTCCCCATGTAGCTTTTAAGTCATTGGCCGCCGAAACGTAAATGCTCCTTTAGATAATTTTTTTTTAAATAAAATTGTAACTCCAATTTTGCTGGTATATTTAACCAGCCACGATGCGGTCACACAGGATTCGTGGCTAAAACAATGTAAACAACAATACAATTGAAGTTAAATTAAAGTGGACTCCGAACTTGAAAGGATATCGTTCAATTCCGATTTGGAAATACTTGGAGCACAACACCAATACCAACAATATGTAAGAAAAAGCACTCCATGAAGCAATGGTTAATTTTATAATTTAACTCTAGGACAATCTGTCGAGTTCCTTTGGAAAAATCGGAGCTGGTTAATATATTTAAGTGCACGCCTGGATCAGGGACCCCATATCTCAGTGCACTAGATTTGCAGTTTCTCCAGCGGGCTTGTATCCGAAAACCATTTGTTGCCCATGCTTATCGATGCGCAAACGCGTTTTAGATAAAGCAAACTTACTATAGGAGCTTCGGATTCTACTGCCAGATGAATCAGAAGATACCGGTACAAGAGAAGATAGTACCCGACGAGGAATCTCAAATAAAATCTGAGCCAATCGAAGAACATATAATGGAGAAATCTAAATTAGAAAGCGAATCCCTCCAAGTCCAGGTTAAGCAAGAAATTGAAGACGATTTGTGGATAAAAGAGGAATCGTGCACAAATAAGTTCAAATGCAAAGTCAATAAGGAGTTAAGTGAAGAAGAGGATTCGTTCGAATGCCCCGTTAAGAATGAGTTGGTTGAAGAAGAGGAATTCGAGGAAGATGGATGCAAGGACTCGGACTTGGATATCGATTTAAAGTCCCATTGCGAAGTGAAAATTGAGTGTAGTGAAGATGAAGACGAAATTTTGGAAGATTGTGAATCAATAGCTCATGTTGAGCACTCTAGCAATGAAAGCTCGGTACTTAAGCTACCGTTCAAGTGTTCCCACTGCCAAAAGACTTTTGCGGAAGTACAACAACTTACAATTCACATGAAAAGTCATGCAGAAAATCGACCACACCCGTGCCCCCATTGTCCAAAGACTTTTAGACAAAACGCCTCGCTTACAGAACACATCAGAACTCACACTGGGGAACGACCTTTCGAATGTACCTACTGCCAAAAAAGCTTTGGAACCAGGAACGCCCTTAGAGGACACATTAGAACTCACACTGGGGAGCGGCCGTATAACTGTTCCCAGTGCCCAAAGACATTTGCAGCAAAGCATAATTTTAACGTGCACATGCTTATTCACACTGGCGTCCAACAGTACAGGTGTTCCTACTGTCAGCAAACCTTTACGCACAAACAAACGCTTACGGATCATACAAGAACTCACACAGGAGAACGACCGTTCGCATGTTCCCACTGCCAAAAAACATTTGCATATAAACAATCCCTGGCATCACACATTAGAACTCACACTGGAGAACGACCGTACGAGTTCACATTCTGCCAGCAATCTTTTACATTGAAAAAATCACTCAAGAAACATATTACAACTCATACAGGCGAACGACCGTACAAGTGTTCCCACTGTGAAAAGTCTTTCACGGATAGTGGCACCCTTAGAATGCACATATTCACACACACCGGAGAACGACCCTTTGAAAAAAAATCTTTCTTGGGGAAGCCCGATCGTACCACCCACATCAGAATTCACACTGGGGAACGGCCATTCGAGTGTTCCCACTGCACGAAGACTTTTTCAACAGCCTACACTCTTAGCAGGCACTTGCTCACTCACACCGGGGAACGACCGTTTAAGTGCTTCCACTGTCCTCAGTCTTTTCTGGCAAAACATATTCTTACACGGCACATTCTCACTCATACCGGGGAGAAAACGTGTGGGCCCCATAAGTGTTCCCACTGTCCAGAGACTTTCGTAACCAAAACTGATCTCAAATGGCACACCTTAACTCACACTGGGGAACGGCCGTATAGGTGCTCCCACTGACCGAAGTCGTTCTCTAAGAATGAAAAGCTGAAGGCACATATCCGAACTCACACGGGGGATCGGCCATTTGGGTGTTCCCACTGCCCGAAAGCGTTTCCCCAACTATCTCAGCTCAAGGTACACCTTCGGTCTCACAGTGAAGACGGGACGTGAAAATGCTCCTATTAATTATTCTACGATCAATGTTTATTGAAGCCTTTTAAAGCGTAAACTATTTTAAACAATGATTTTACAATTATTTACATCGCTTATACTCTTGAAAGATATAGACAACATGAAATCCAGACAGCAATCTCTGGCATTATCATCGGCACTATCAGCTTTGTAAATCTGTAAAATAAATAATAAAAACTATTTGTAACTCTTTGGTACACTTCGGAGGTTAACATATAATACAATATTAAAAAGCAAAAATATTAAAATATAAAATTTTCAAAACTCGAATTGCTTTTGAAGTAAACATGGGTTCATTTAGAATCGTGTATGTTTGGAAGATTGGAAGAATATATCTTAAACACGTTTCATATTTATTAAAATTAATTTGACGTTTTTTGTTTATTCAATTCATATCCTTGTTCCATTGCTACATTGACTTGTTCAAGAATGTAGATGGAGCAGTGGAACTAGGCTATTAATTACTAAATTTATTTGGCCGATTTCTAAAAACGCATTTCTGCTACTATAGTATGGTAGTGGAAAACAAGTGGTATTTTCTACCGATCTAAATGCGGTCATACTGCAGTCATAAAAACATAAACAAAAGGAAGTAGATAAATATTCTTCCAACGTCGACTCTCTAAACTAAAGATAAGGATAGGGAGAGCTCCGATATGACTGATCTAAAATGCCCCACGGCCCCTGCAAGCCCCCTGGAGACCCACTGCGTCACCAAGTCAAGTAATATGGAAAAGTAAGTAAATGCCATTGATATACATATGTATAGTGAAGCATTGGTAATTCTGAATTTCATTTCAGAGCAATATGTCGAGTGTGCATGAGAAAACCAAAAGTGGGGATTAATATATTTAAACGCACGCCCGGATCAAGGATATCGATTGCAAAAATGCTATCTCAGTGCAGTGGATGCACAGTTTCTAAAGGGGATCCGTACCCGAAAACAATTTGTCCGCCCTGTTTAAGCAATGCGGAATGTGCGTTTCAGTTTAAGCTGACTTACAAGAGGAGCTCCCGATTCTTCCGCCAGATGATTAAGAAGGTGCCGAGACAAAAGGCTTTAGTTGCGAATGAGATACACACAATACCTGACCCCGTTAGTGAGAGTTCCACACCCGTCGAAGCAATGCAGCACTTGGACTGTCCAGTACAACCTGAACAAGTCGAAGTTAAGCTGGAAATTGAAGAGGATTCAGGGGATTCATGTAGAGACGAGTTGGAGTGCCAAGTCAAGAACGAGTTAATGGAAGACGAGGAATTCGAAAAAGATGAAGTAAAGGAGGAAGATTCTGACTACATTGCTAGTGCTGAGAAGAGTTTTGAAGATGAAAGCTCGACATTAAAGCTACCGTTGAAGTGCGTGCAAAGTCATATGTACTGCGCGCGAAGCAGCATCAAGTTTAAGTTTCAAGCTGGTGCCCGCCAGGGCTCAAGACTTATTCACACTCTTGACGACAATCAACTTTATTGCAAAAATAAGACTTTAAAGAACGGAGACTTTGCATACATATGCCGCGTTAGGAATTGTAAGGTACGAGTGTATCTAGCGAAGGATGAAACGCAAGTTTTCGCAAGTGAAGATAATGTACAGCATAGCCATGGTAGTCAAGATCTGGAAATTAAAAAAATAATTGCCATGGATGATCTTAAAACCAGGTGCCAGAACGTCAACTTGGATCTAAAAAAATCGTACGACGATGTAATGGCTGAGTAAGTATAATGTATAGTACTTTATAATTTTAGATATATATTAACGGGGTGGTTACACAAATATAATTTATACAATTTATTTTTGTTATATCTTTTATTAAAAAGACTTACCCAGGACGGATCTGAAATCAAGATTTCCTATGATAGCCTCAAAAGAACATTGCAACGAATAAGAAGGACGACTTACTCGGATGAATCCTACAACGTAAACCTAGGCATTAAACAAGCAAAAAAGTCACGTTAATGTGGAGTACGAGAAGTCAAGGGAGTTTGTGCTTTTGTTTCAGTTTACAAAAGCGCCGCTTACGTGTAAGTTGTAATTGTACTTTTAATTTACTTAACCTAAGAATAATATGGATATTATATTATATTAGGAAAATAATGGAAGACATGCGATTGTTGAAGCAACCGGAAATAAATACTCAAGGGTATTTGGCATTTACTGTGGATTTGAGCGTTAAATACGATATGATAAACTATTAGTTAAGTAAGGGTATAATTCTTGTTTGTATTCATTATTCTTTATTGGTTTTCGTATTCATATTGTGTATGGAAGAATGTTTTAAGTTTTTGATGGTTTCCATGAAATTAATGTACGAACTGCGAATTATTTTATTTCATCCATATAAGTATATAAATAAATAAATTTCCTGTAATTAGTAACGCAAAATAAGCCATAATGACATGATCTCTTTACGTTGGTGGATTACGTTCTAGTCATGTAAGCTTTTCACATTTGCAAGCTGCACTTATCGTTTCCACTTCGCATTCAGTCCACGTGTGAAACATTATAAGAATAAGATCAGCCATTGCCCGATATTGTCTAAATTGTATCAAATAAAGGTTTGAAAACATAATTTATTTCTTTTTTAAATTCACATATTTCATTTAAAATGTATATTTTTTTAGGAAGCTCCTCAAAAATTCTTTGATTTCATGATTTTTTTAATAAATATCTTTCTTGTTTTCGGATTTCGTGGGAATTTGGTCCTAGATCGCTAGGACAAAAAATATACATATGCATATGTACAAAATGCGTTAGTATTGGAATTTGCTTTCGCAAGTTCTTTCTTCCTCCTTTTTGAAGAGAACACTCAATTTTTGTTTGCATTATTTGCATGAAAGTAGACTATTAACATTTGATCAACATTTTATTAGCAACATTTAAGTATTATTTTTTAAAGATAAATGTAGATATTTTAACTTGAATAATTACATTTTTTTTGTTCTAAATTTTAAAATATATATATTTATTTAAATGTTAAAGAATATTACACCACTTTATCCGATGCATTTTTTTTTAGATAGTTGCGTACTAATCAATTTTAATTTAATAAAATAATTAACAATTTGTATTAATTTCTGTTAGCTATTAAAAAAAAACGGCGTAATTTTAATTTTCATTAAAGCTTAACTAATAGTGAAGCTTGAGCTTACTTATCAGAACTAAACAAAAATGTATATACATATATGTAAATTTTAAATTTAACAAAAGTTGTTTTTAACAAGTAAGAAAGCTACAGTCGACTGTGAGATACCCGGTACCAAAACGTTTGCTCTTCACACTAAAAGGCAATTAAAAATTGTACATACATTATATAGTCTACTTCGATACTTCTTAAAATAAATCTCCTCTCGAATTAGCTCCCGACCTTAACAATTTAATGTCATAATGTCATTTTATAGGAAAACATAAAAACCCGCTCGATCAGCGTCAAAAAATGAATTATGTTATTTTTTGTAATTTCTTGCTATATTCTTCTGTCATTTGTTCTGCAGCTGGCGCCATTATATCGCACGGCCAAGGCTCGAATGCGCCACCTGTCGGCTACAGCTTGCAATAGCAGTGCCTTAGGGCGGTGTGTTAAAATTCTAACCTTATTGCTAATATCTCCCATGTTTATCATCCGATTTTACTGAAATTTTCAGGAAGCGTCCGCTCTATTTTATTCATTTTTTGTATCTATTAACTTTAACCCGAAAAAACGAGCATAGCTTATTTTACGTTTTTTATTATTTTTGAGGGCGGAAGTGGGCGTGGCCAAATTTTAAAACAAACTTGATCTGCGTGCAACAAATTCCAATGTTGTCACCAAATTTGGTAATTCTAGCTCTTATAGTCTCTGAGATCTGTTGTTTCACACGGACAGACAGACGGACAGACGGACATGGCTAAATCGACTCGGCTGGTGACGCTGATCAAGAATATATATACATATATACATATATATTTCTCAATAATTCCATTTATAATTTGATTTCACGTCAGTTTCACACGCATCTAAGGACCACCTACGTTGCATTAAACTGATTGGTCATGATTGACCGTAGGTTTTCAATCAGATTGAGGTCGGGACTTTGAGTTAATTACTCCATCGACATAAAAATTTGATTTTCCACCCATTTCTTACACATTTTCGCAGTGTACTTAGAATACCCGTCTGGGTCAAAAGTACATTTTCCTTCATAGAAGCCAAATTTGTCTAGAAAATGTTGAAAATTTGCTTGGAAAATATTTAAAAAAAATCTTCTTTACTCATAATTCCATCAATTTTGTGCAAAGGCTCTACTTGCCACTATGTAAAGCTATTATATTCCTCCTCCATGCTATACGGCTTGCTTACATATTGTCTTTGAAGCTTGTTACTTGACCTACGCGAACAACACTACATCCTATTCGACTGGAAATGGTTAAACATAGATTCTTTTGACCAAATATTACATTTCCAATCTTATACTGTCTAATTTTTGCGTGTCCATGCAAATTTCAATTGAACCTTAACACCTTCCTAGGAGAGAGCTGGTTTATTATTTTCCCCAATTGCTGAATTTTCAGTTCTACCCAATGGTACCGAGTTCTCCTTTGATTTTTTTTACAAAATTTATTAAATTATAAAGGGGGAAGACTATTTTAAATATTTTTCAAGCCCATTTTCAATATTTTTTGGAACATTTTGGCTTTAATGAGGGAAAATTGACTTTTTAACAAGATGGAGATCCTAAGTACACTGCGAAAATTCTTAAGAAACGGATAGAAAACCAAACTTTTATCTTGTTGGAGTGGAAAGCTAAAAGTCCCGACCTCAATCCGATTGAAAATCTGTGGTCAATCATGACCATATATCTTGGGCCGTATCAATCAGTCCAATGCAACGTATGTGGTCCTTGAATTTTCATGTTCCTAGGCTAACGTCCTGTGCAGTGTTGCCAGTTTAGCAATTTTATGGCTAGTTCTAGCCATTTTGAAAGGCCGAATGCTAGAAAAATTAAGAAATTGCTACTAGCTATAAATCTAGCTACTTTAAAATAAACTTCAGCTATTTTCGGCAATTTTCTCGAACCCGTGATTTAGGTCTGTGAAAATTACCAGTTACAGCGAAAATACTCTAAGTGACTTGAGTGAAAATACTTATCGAACAGTGATTTCTACTTTTGACCATCACTGCTTTGTGTGTTTCATCTCTAGTTTGTGGTGTACATTAAGTGACGCAAAAAAAGTGATGCAAAAATGCCTAAAGTGCTTTATACGGCGTATAATATACGCAAAAGTTTCGCGATGCTTGGATGCAGGCTAGTGAGTTCAAGGCCTGGATCCGGAAGGATGAGACGGATTTGTCAAAAGCTTACTGTAGCTACTGCAAATGCAGTATTAAAGCGAAAATATATATATAAAAACACTAAATTCAATTTTAAAAATAAGGTATTTCCATTTACTTAAGTTTTTAAAGCAGCATTATTAATATTCCTCTTTATAGATACGGCCTGCGCAGAAATGGAAAATGCTGCCACGATTATGAAGTGCCAACGAAATTTTTAAAAATGGTGGCCGAAAATGAAAAATATAACAATGAAGACAGTGAAGATGTAGATTTAATAAAATCATTATTGGACATTTAAATTAAAATTCAATTTTTTGGTTATTTTGGGGTAATTTGGTTATTTTTTGGGGTAACAAAATGTTAGCCATTTTTTCAGCCATTTTTACAAACAAATTTGCTATTTTCAGCTAGTTTTTTTCGTAAATCTGGCATTATTTTTTGTTCAAGACCTGGCAACACTGGTCCTGTGTTTAGCAATGTGTCTCCCATTTAAAGGTAACATATTGCTACACACAGGACCTTAAAGGTAAAGTTATTATATGAATTATTAGAATATCTTAATAAATAACAAACTTTTCTGTTTGATTTATCTTCGAATACAATTGTTTTTTTTTTTTTGTTTTTTTCCTCTTCCTTTCCTTTTAAAAATGCTGGACTAATTAATACAATTTTGCACAGAATATATTTAACTTATTCCCCAGGTAACGCTGTTGTTTATTTAATTTTTTTTATTCCTACTGGTTTTGTTTCGCAATTTGGGCTTTTCAACTTTAAATATTGATAAACTTAAAAAAAAAATAAGAAATAATGTTGATACCTCTAGACAATTGTCCCTTTAGTAATGCATTTAGATTTATTCATATCGGATAGTTCTGTAGAGAATTATGAAGTAAACCGCAAACCTAATCTTTTTTGAGGGGCCGTGGAAGATTTCTTATAAGTGGTACACTTGTAATTAAATAACAAACAACATTCTCGCAAATATTGTATAAATGTTGTATGGTAATTCAATTAACAAACTAGCACTAATAAAATTTGTTATAACAAATTTTTAATATTAACCCGATTTGCACTGAATTAACCTTTACTGCCACGAAAATGCATCCTTTTTATTTTTATTTTATTTGATCTATTTTCCCAGTGCTACAAGGTTATCCTTATAAATTAGTACACTAGTCACAAAAATATATTAAATTATTATTTATTTATTGATTTTTTTTCTTTTTTTTTTGTATTTTTCCTAATTAATTAATTATCGTTTACATTTTGATTCTCACTCACTCGACTGTATTTTTCATAACTAACTAAGCTTTATACTATTTGTTAACAGGATATGCATTGTTTCGAATTGCCCAGGTCATGAAATGACCTTCTCAATAAGAAATTCAATGCAGCAGATGTGGGCCGAAAATCTGCGCACTAAGCTTTGCCAGCGAGCAAAGGTTTGTGCCAGACATTTTCGGTCGGAGTGTTTTCAGGGAGAATGCTTAAAAAAGGCAGCGTTCCAACCGAAAACTTAGGTAATTATTATTTGTCAGTCTTGTAATCAAAACTTTTTACAGCAGCAAGATTGACAAATATGTAGTAACAGGTGCTTATTAGTCTCTCAAATATATACTTAGAAATATTTTATTAATTATATTAATATTTTTTTTTGTACTTTTTAATATAGGGTTTAGTCCGTTGCATGAAAATGTTTTCAGCAAACGGAAGGGGATATGTTGTGCTATAAAATGCAATGCAAGAATAGACCTTAGGGAAATAGATCCGAAGTCTTTAATAGAATTTAAGAATCAAATTGACGATTCAATAGAATTAAAATTGTGTAGAAAACACAGGCAGCAATTTATTTATAAAAGTATACAACAAGAAGGGTTAAAATCTCAAGACCTTGACAATCCGAATTCCGTACAAAACCGCTCTATCATAAAAAGAAAACAGGGGTACACCTGTTTAAATACAGAACAGGACTACTTCTGCATAAATACAGAACAGGACTACTTCTGTTTGTTTGAGAAATTAAAAAAAAAAAGAACAGGACTACTGGTGTTTATTGAATAAAATTAATGAATTAGAAAAAAAAGAATAAAATATGCATGGGGAAAAAAAATTTTTCAGAAAGAAAAATTTAATATTAAAAAATTTATTAAGAGCTACTATTAATAGAAACAAAAGAATACTTTAAATGGAAAAGGAAATTGGTTCAGTAGACAGGAAAACAGGAAAAATAAATCTTAGTCAATAAATATACAAATGAAATTGAATACTTAAAGGATAAGGTAATATCCTTAGAGATCACACTTGGGCAACTAAGAGAGCTTAAAATCTCTGAAGAACAATTAAGATTAAATCTTAATTAATGAACCAAATTGGCTTCCCGTCAAAGATTTAGTGTCTGATTTTGAAGACAGTAATTTCAATAAGGTAAAAGATATAGTACGGACATTAAAATCGGTTGACAGAAACTGTGTACTAATTTTTGATGAGATGTATCTGACCACAAAAGTAGTCTATAACCCTGAAGCCGACAAGGCCGTTGGGTTTGTCGATCTTGGTGATAGGCTGTATGAAAAAGACGACTATACATCACCTGCCTTTTTAATGTTAGCATTCCTAGCTGGTGGACTTCAAATGGATTATAAAATTTTGATTGGCAGTATATACATTTCAAATTATAATCAAGGCAATGTGATTGCGAACGCAGTTAAAAGAGAACTTTCGGCATGCGAAAATGCCGGACTTAAAGTTCGCAGACTAGTCTGCGATCAAAATAGTTGTAACAGACAAGCCTTTAAAATTGCGCATGAAAAATCGGATATTTTCCATAAAACAAGTCGCATGAGAGTTATTTTTGATTATGTACACTTGTTTAAAAGTGCACGAAATAATTTAATGTTACACGATTTTCAAATTGGCACAGGAACCGCTTCATGGGATATTGTTAGCAAGTTTTTCCATGATGATCAAATGGCTCCTAAACTTATGGAAAAACATATTAATCCTGTTAAATAAAATAAAAAATAGAATAATGAGAGGAAAATTAGTGTTAATATTTTGTTTGGCATTATCTTGAAAACGAAATATTGCCCGAAATCACTCTTAGCTATGAGCTATAACTTTAGATTTTTACCAAAATATAATAACATCTTGGTATATGTTTCTTTCACTTTGAAGGCATAAGAATGTCTCAAAAACCCTGTCTTTAATCCTAGTATCGAACAGTAATAATTGTTTCGTTCTTTTGAGCAGACATTTTGTTTTGTGGGCATACAAAAAGCATTTTACAAATTTGAAATAAGTGATTCTGGGAACACAGGTCGCAATACTGATATGATTTATTAGTATGTTGAAATTATTGTATATACATATGTATTCAAAATGTAGCTCCTCCTAATTGGCCGGCTCAAGGGGCTGCTCCTGTTCGATCGGCTGCTCGTTGTCCGGCTGCTGCTTTGGTAGCTGACCAGCTCCTGGTTTTGTTAAGTGTTGGGCTTCTCCTGCTCGTTGGGCGCCCAGTTAGAGCTGTACCTTTTCATTACATCCATTAAAGCACGCTGCAGTATACGCTGCTTTTCAACGGGCCAGTCTCGGGTTAGCAAACGGGCAATGGCTCGCCTTTGATTCCTGTTAATGCAACAGATGCCCTGAGGTGGATGATCACCTGGACCTCCGCGTTGGGGACCTCCCTGTTGATGCCCAGCGCGTTGGATACCGCGATTTTAAAAGCCTCCTTGATGTTGAGCGTTGGGATTTCCGCAACCCCGCCAATTGCCGCGGAAATTTGGGCGTCCTCGGAATCCTCCGCAAAAGCCTCTTTAAAACCCTCCACGAAAGCCCCTGTTGGAACCGCGTGAATTACGCCCGCCGTAGTAGTTTGTAGTTTGTTATATGTAGTTTACCATCTGTAACAATCCTTGAATTAAATGTAATTGAAATTATAAAAAAGAGCTTACCTCTAAAAATGCCCGGGTTAAGTACAGAGTTGCAGTGTTGCCACATTCTTTCCCCCTAAAAATCTCAAAGAGTCGATATTTTCCCCTAAAAAATCCAGTGTTCCCCTAAATTTTGACAACGTAAAATACGTAGTAATTAATATGTTTAAACTACATTTAAATATATATATAAATAGAGACGGTTAAACTTCAGAAATAGAGATTATTTGTCTTACATTTCTTTTAGTATATGTTTTAATTAATTAAATCTGTTACCTTTTAAATCCACGTGTTCATGCAGGCCTGTAGCGAAATGGCTGTAACTTAATTGGTTAGGGTTAGGCTATATAAGAATTTAGGTTATATATATGTATAAATCTTTTCCAAGCTCATTTCCATGTTTAATTCGCCCAGTATTTTAAGTTCAGCGTAGGTTTTCCAAATGTAATTTATTAACTGTATAATTTCCTTCCTTGATTTTCCTTTTCCCTCTTCGAATTCGGTTTTTAGTTGATCAGGTTAAACAATGGCTTCGGCTGATTATAGAAAATAATAATTTCCAATAGGTGCGCGAGATGTTTATGGATTTAATTTTGTTTAGGACAAAGATTACCTGCGCAAATTCTTTTGCCAAAACTAATGTCTCTCTTGGTTGTTGGTATTATTTTGTTTCACTTGTGTGTATGCGTGTAACGCTTTATAAATTAATTTGTTAATTAATAATGTGCCTTTAACTTATGGCATGTGCACAACTTGAATTTACTAATCACCAAGAATGATGTGATTTACTTGAGAGACTTCGATCAACTAAAAACGTAGCGCTTTAAAGTTTTCCACAGCACCGCGTGGGCGTTGAATAAGCTTTCTTTATAACGGAGCTGCTGACTGAGATAACGCAAGTAATATGCTGACAAGCATGGCTTTATTTTTGATCAAGCTTTTGTTTAGAGATAACAAAAAAAAAAACAGTGACTCTCAAAACTAGCTGTACATACAAGAACTGACCATCACAAGAAGAGTAGTTCCTAACATCCTAATTTGGTTTAATTTTAAAATTGTCATTCACAGTCACTTCAGCATCATTTATTGCAAGTTTCAGTTTGTCCACCGAGTAGCAGGAGGCTCGGCCATCAAAGGCGACAATAGCTCCGCCCAATTGATTGACGCGGAATTGCTCAAAAGCCTGCCTGAAGAACTTTTTGGGCCGCTCTGGTTGAATCTTCACATCGTAGTGGAAGGCCTTAGGCGGCATTTTCTCCATGTTTATGTCCAGATAGTTAACGGCCACCTGACCGGGTCTGCCGATTGTGCCCCGCTTGAGGCTGCCCACAGGCTGCGGTGGCAAAGCACCTGCACCGGCTTGTGATCTTTGGGGCGGTCCACGAGATTGATAGCAACCCTGTTGTTGCTGAGGTGGTCCCCGTGGCTGGTAGCCGCCTTGTTGTCCTTGCTGCTGCTGAGGTGGTCCCCGTGACTGGTAGCCGCCTTGTTGTCCTTGCTGCTGCTGAGTTGGTCCCCGTGACTGGTAGCCGCTTTGTTGTCCTTGCTGCTGCTGAGTTGGTCCGTTGCTGCTGCTGCTGAGGCGGCCCATCCTTGGCCTCCTTGGGGCCTCTGCTGCTGGCCACCTTGCCTCTGCCATCCACCCGAAGAGACAGAAGTACCAGAGCCTGTGGAGCCTGTGGTTGGGATAAGAGTTATATTAAATGCAGTAATGAAGTTTTAAGGTCAAGTATTGTGAGATCTTGTAATAATAGAATATATCTATAGAACTAAAAATATCATCTACAGAGATACTGATCACAGTGATAATAGATTATTCTAAAACTCCTATTAAAATCTATGTATGTACATGAATGTGTTTAGGTGATGTGTACCAATGAGATTTCACAACAGGATTTTTTGCACAAATGCATAAGTGTTGGTGATTTCAATTTCGAATGTGGTGATTCCCCGGTAAATAAGAAACTTCTGGAAGGCTTTAAAGCAATATGCATACATACACATACATACTACATGTTATCTGTGACACGAGGATCACCTCAGCAACAACAGGGTTGCTATCCATCTCGTGTACCGCCCCAAAGATCACAAGCCGGTGCAGGTGCTTTGCCACCGCAGCCTGTGGGCAGCCTCAAGCGGGGCAAAATCGGCAGACCCGGTCAGGTGGCCGTTAACTATGTATCTCCATAAACATGGAGAAAATGCCGCCTAAGGCCTTCCACTATGATGTTAAGATTCAGCCAGAGCGGCCCAAAAAGTTCTTCAGGCAGGCTTTTGAGCAATTCCGCGTCAATCAGTTGGGCGGAGCTATTGTCGCCTTTGATGGTCGAGCCTCCTGCTACTCGGTGGACAGACTGAATCTTGCAATGAATGATACTGAAGTGACTGTAAGTGACAATTTAAAAATTAAATCAAATTAGGATGTTAGGAACTCACTCTTCTCAATGCATTTACTTTTCATCAGCACCAGCTGAAGTATGACTCGTTTTTAACTATTTAATTTTTTTTTTTTTGAAACTAGTGTTGTTACTTCATTTTCTTAGCCAAAAACTTTTCTGGCCTGTAAAGTTTATCAGGGAAGGTTAAAAACTGGCCTACTTAAAGTAAACACTATTTACCCATCTTAGTTAAAAATACAAGAAAGAAAGCTAACTTCGGTAAACCGAAGTTGGTATACCTTTGCAGTCTGCAATTGGATCATTGAAAATCGAACCATTTTAGTAATGTTGAAAAATAACGAATTTTGTACATTTTACATTTTACATGTAGAATTTTACATTTTCATATAAATCGACAGATCGCTTCTATGGCAGCTATATGATATAGTTGTCCGATCCTAAAAAAATGAAAACCGTAATTCTACAACCATAAAAAACTGCAAAATCTCAAAATGTATAGAAATATGTTTAAAAACAGAGAAGTTAAAATTTTTTTTACATTCATTTCGCCATCGTTCCTATGGCAGCTATAGGATATAGTAGTCCGATTTCGTCCGTTCCGACATATATACTGCGTGACAAAAATAAGACAATGCTGAAAATTTCAGCTCGATAGCTCAAAAACTGAGAGACTAGTTCGCGTAGAAACAGACAGACAGACAGACAGACGAACAGACAGACGGACATGGCTAGATCGACTCGGCTGGTGATGCTGATCAAGAATATATATACTTTATGGGGTCGGAGATGCCTCCTTCACTGCGTTGCAAATATCATGACATAATTATAATACCCTCTGCAAGGGTATAATAATGCCCTATCTATAAATTTGTTGAACCCTAACTTTGGGTATATCCTAAACGCTCTGCTTGAATTTCTTCCAGGTAATGGATAACCAGGGTCGCCCCCTGAAGTATACGCTGGAAATCAAGGAATCCAATGATTTAGAAGTCGATCTGAACTCGTTAAGAAAGTGAGTAAAAACACCACCCTCCTCCGGAGGACACTTTATTAACATTACAATTCGTTCCATTAACAGCTATATGTCTGAGAGGATCTTCGATAAACCGATGCGGTGCCTAGAAGTAGTGATCGCCACTCCTTGCCACAGCAAGGCCATTCGGTCGGTTGACTGAAACTTTGTACTAATTTTTGATGAGATGTATCTGAACACAAAAGTAGTCTATAACCCTGAAGCCGACAAGGCCGTTGGGTTTGTCGATCTTGGTGATAGGCTGTATGAAAAAGACGACTATACATCACCTGCCTTTTTAATGTTAGCATTCCTAGCTGGTGGACTTCAAATGGATTATAAAATTTTGATTGGCAGTATATACATTTCAAATTATAATCAAGGCAATGTGATTGCGAACGCAGTTGAAAGAGCACTTTCGGCATGCGAAAATGCCGGACTTAAAGTGCGCAGCCTAGTCTGCGATCAAAATAGACAAGCCTTTAAAATTGCGCATGAAAAATCGGATATTTTCCCTAAAACAAGTCGCATGAGAGTTATTTTTGATTATGCACACTTGTTTAAAAGTGCACGAAATAATTTAATGTTACACGATTTTCAAATTGGCACAGGAACCGCTTCATGGGATATTGTTAGCAAAATATTGTTGATTTGAGGCGTACTGTTCAAATGGCTCCTAAACTTATGGAAAAACATATTAATCCTGTTAAATATGAAAAAATGAGCGGAAAATTATTGTTTCAAGTCTTTTCAAAGACTGTGGGAAAGGCAATTCAAGAAACTGCCAATACAAATTTTAAAGCTATAGAAACCGCTCATAGTACAGGAATGTTTTTAGAAGAAATGGACAAAGGTTTTGATCTTCTAAACAAAAGCATTTATTTCGATTTAAAAAAAAAAAATACCATTTTTCCCCATAAGTACACCGGAAGCTATTAAAATTCAGTTTTTAAAGACGGACTGATCAAAGCATGCGCCCAGACAACGGCTCTTTGTGAAGATCTAATAAAATCTAAAGAAATAGAATATATTATTCTCAATCGATTCTGTCAAGATCCGATTGAAGATTATTTTGCTAGTCTGAGACAAAGGAATAATATATGCCCAACTCTTTCCGATTTGGCACATTATATTTGCAAACCGCCATTACAAAATGATGATTGCCATTATATATTTAAAGACCCATTAATAAATATTGCGAGTTTGGAGTTTGGTAACGAACTTGGACTACGCCAAGCTACGAAACATTTAATAACAAAAATAATTGGTAGTTGTCATAGATGTGAAAAGGCATTAAATTGTAGTGACACTGCCCCTTACAAAATAGTTGAAATATCTATGCTTTATAAAAGCATATTTAAAACAGAATTTTATAAATTTAAAAGCCAGCTCAACATTACCCTAGTCATAATAAGGAAATACATATAAATAACCAACATTCGATATCCATGTTGGTTTATGCAATCCGACCCATGTACCTTACACAGAAGAAGCATATTGACGAATTTAATTCAGCATTTGCTTCACAATCACTGTAAAAGATTACATGCAAAATGGTTAAGTGACAAGAAAAAGTCATCCGAAATAGATAGGAAAATTAAATACAATAAAATGAAAAAAGAGAATGCTCTTTTAATTAATCAGTAAACAAAATTGAAAAATTTAAAAAAATAAAAAAAAGAATATACAAGTACTACTTTGGGCAAAAAGTAAGGTGAATTTGTTTGTAAAGTTAAAATTCTTTTATTTATTCTCCTGAATCAATTTCATCCCCTTCAAAGTAATCTCCTCCCGATAAAATACACTAATGCCAACGTTTCTTCAAATCCTCAAAACAGGCCACATAGTCCCTTTCCGGTATAGCCATGAGCGCCCTCGTCGATTCCGGTTTTATCTCTTCAATCGACTCAAAACGCATTCCCCGAAGTGGTCTATTGAGTTTTGGGAATAGCCAGAAGTCACACGGATCCAAATCAGGAGAATACGGTGGTTGCGGAATGATATGCATCGAATTCTTGGCGAAATGGTTACGAAGAACGAGTGCAGTGTGCGACGGTGCATTATCGTGATGCAAAAACAAGAGTTGTCCCATAATTCTGGTCTTTTTCGACGAATTGCTTCAGGCAAACGACGCATACCGCTCAAATAATATTCCTTATTAACAGTTTGGCCAGGTGGAAGGAATTCATAGTGCACCACACCACGAAAATCGAAAAAAACTGTCATCATAATCTTGATTTTTGAAGGACTTTGACGTGCTCTCATCAACACGTTCCCGACCCTCTTTGAAGTCTTTGTACCACTTATAAACATTTTTCTGGGACATGGTAGAATCACCAAAGGCCTTCCGCAACATCCTCAACGTTTCGCAAACAAAATTTGATGGCACTTTGTTATGACCAAAACTGGTCCTGCGCGTGCAGCTATTTGCTCGGGCCATGTCCCGGCTAGCTCTGGTTTGGGTCGTGAGTTATTTAACCCGGGCCCTGACACGCGTAACAGTCAACGAACATAGAATCGACACTTACGAGGACTCTACGTTTGACAATACTATATACTGCTAAACACTAAACACACACGATCGACACTTAACGACATTTTTCTAACAAAAAATACATACACATGCGGGGATCCGCAATCAGGTTTTTGGCGACTCCTGATGGACTGGAGCCCCTCTGCTTTTCCCATCCCGACCGTTGCAGTCTGCCTGCAGATTATTGATTTTTTTTTTTTTATTGCAGCTGCCCCCTTTCTCTAACATTACACACACATAGCTACACTAACGCTCAGGATCCCTTCCTTCCTTAATTTTTCAAACATTACTCCATTTTACTTATTTTTACTTATTATTTAATTTATGATTTAATAACATTTAAATCCTTTTTCCGAATTATTCTTTCTATCTCCTTTATCCTCAGCCAATTGTAAGCCCGACCTTAAAATGTATTAATAAATAAATCACACTTTTCTTTAACATTCCAAATTTCCCAACAATACCTTTTTTTTGTTACCGGTTCTGGGTCATACCCGATGAGCGCTCAACAAGGGGGGGAAAACCGAAGATTTGTAGCTGATATTATTCAGATTTCATACTCAAAGTAAATTTTAAGAAAGGGCCCACTCACAACGGAATCATTAGAAAATATATATATACAGGCAGATAAATAAATAAATAAATATTGTTAAATAACTAAATAAATGTGGATAAAGAAATAAAAAAATATGGATAAAAATATAGAGATAAATATTGATATAAATAAATAAAACGGAATAATAAATAACAACGATTTTTAAAAAATACAAAAAAAAAATTAAATATTAAAAGCTAAAAAAAATATATATATATACAGGCAGATAAATAAATAAATAAATATTGTTAAATAACTAAATAAATGTGGATAAAGAAATAAAAAAATATGGATAAAAATATAGAGATAAATATTGATATAAATAAATAAAACGGAATAATAAATAACAACGATTTTTAAAAAATACAAAAAAAAAATTAAATATTAAAAGCTAAAAAAAAACTATCTGAAGCCTTTGGTGGTTCCCGGTGCCGCCACTAGGGAGGCGTGTCGGTCTTCTAGGCGGCGAAAATTTTAAATAGATAACTGTGGCTGTGGTTGCGGCGGCGTGCTCTGACCGTGCTGACAAAATTGGGTCCGCCGGCTTCACCAAAATCTGGCCTGAAAGCTCCAGAAAGCCGCAAACAAAAACACCAGCTTTATTCTTCGTCAGCCACCACCACACACTTTAATTTCGCGAGCCACAAAATCATTATTTGGCAGCCATTAGAGAAAATGCTTGGGCCCGCAAAAAAAAATGGCGCCAGGCCGAAAAATAATGGCCTGGCGTTTTTCTCTAGCCTCCTCCTTCGAAGGTCCCCTGGGTCTGGTCGGCTCTAGAAATAATAGCCAATTTTTTTTTTTTTTTTTTTTTTCTGTGCTATCATTTTTTAGATCCGACCACTCACCTGGATATTTCGCCAACCCGGCTTCCCAGTTTTCCTTTCTGAGTTGGGATCTGCTTCCACTTGTCGCTCTTGTCTCTGGTGTATTTTTGTTAAATTAAATTACATTTTAGTTTATTCCCACACTGGCGGGCGGCTCTCGCACTCGGTTAATATTTTATCTTTTTTTTTCTGACTGCACTTAACACATTTCGTCGCGGAGCCGCAGTACCGCACTCTGACTCTCCTGAAATTCGCCTAGTCCGCCATCTTAAGCCCGCGAATTTTAAATTGAAAATTCACCTTACTTTTTGCCCACAGTAGTAGATAGCAGCACCATGGTCAGCGACAGGGTCTCCGTGTAGTACAGGTGGGCAAAGAAGTATAGCGGCGGGAGCACCGAGAGCGTGATCACCTCGTGGGCTGCGTACGAGTTCCCGCCGGAGCCGGCCAGGGCCCGCCGCCGGATCTTGTAGAGCAGCAGGATGTTGAATCCGGCGCCTGCCAAGCTGATCAGCCGCAGGCCTGTCACCGTGCACAGGTTAAACGGACTGAGGACGAGGGCGATGGTACAGACCCGGGAACGTCGTTATTTTCGGGTCCCACTAAAAGAGGGAAGCGGTGAATAACCATCAGAATCTACTGATCTGCTCATGCTCTTACCACATCGAACTCTTTCCGGCAAAAGGCCTTATCCTGCGGGATGTGGAAATCCTCGTCGATTACGTAGTTCGAGGTGCCGTTCACGCGAAGGAACAGTGGCAAACTGTAGAGCACAAAGCCCACGGGCAGCACCACCAGGATCCGTTCATTGCCGGATCCACCTCATGCGCCTTCAAGAGTGAAAGGGAAGCTCAAAAGGGTTCCCAACTGGGTTTGTTTATTTTTTGACCAGGTCAGCCGGCAATACGTGGGAATGATTAAGGACCTCGTTTTTAAGTTACATTTTTTTTAATTCGTACTTTTTTTTCAAACAATTGTTATTATAATAAATGTATTTATCGTATGTATGTATTGTGTATTATTGTATGTATGTATTGTGTATTTTTTGCTGAGATCACGTTCAGAAGAGTATATTATTTTATTGTATTTAGTAACTTAGTTATGGATTTGACTCAAGGGGCTGCTCGTTGGGCTCCTCTTTGGGCTGCTCGTTGGGCTCCTCTTTGGGCTGCTCGTTGGGCTCCTCTTTGGGCTGCTCGTTGGGCTCCTCTTTGGGCTGCTCGTTGGGCTCCTCTTTGGGCTGCTCGTTGGGCTCCTCCTTGGGCTCCTCCTTTATCGGCTGCTCCTGTTGCTGCTCGTTGGACGCGTTAGAGCTGGACCTCTTCAACACATCCATCAACGCACGCTGCAACATGCGTTGCTCCTCTACAGGCCGGTCCCTGGTCAGGACGCGGGCGATGGCGCGTCTTTGGTCGCGATTGATTCCACCTATGCCCTGTGGCCCACCGCGTTGGTGTTGGGGTCCACCGCGATCTTGACCGCCTCCCCGATTTCCGCGATTTCCCGGATTTCCGCGGCCCCGCCAATTGCCGCGGAAATTTGGGCGTCCTCGCATTCCTCCGCGAAAGCCTCTCCCTCCACGAAAGCCCCTGTTGGAACCGCGTCCGTAGTAATTAATGTAGATACCCATCTGTAACAATGAATTAATTAATAGAATTAAATTTAATTAAAATTATTAAAAAGAGCTTACCTCTTAAAATGTCCGGGTACAAAATTAGAGTGTTGCCACATTCTTTCCCCCTAAAAAACCTCAAAAAGTCGACATTTCCCCCTAAAAAATCCAGTCTCCCCGCTAAATTCAAAAAAACTGTTAATTTCAAATAATTACGAGAAGAAATATCTGGAGACTGGATTTTTTAGGGGGAAATATCGACTTTTTGAGATTTTTTAGGGGGAAAGCTAAATTTCTATCTGGCAACACTGTTTTTAAATTTAGGGAGAAGACTGGATTTTTTAGGGGGAAATAATGACTATTTGAGATTTTTTAGGGGAAAGGCAAAGTTTTCATCTGGCAACACTGATACTGTTCGCCATTGCCAGAAAATTTTTTCGAGAAAAAAATAAGACGTTCGGAAAATCGTGTGAAATAAGCTAGGAAACTTGCAATTTCTGTTGAAAAAAAAACGTACAGTGAATTGCTAAGTATAGCGTACTACAACAGAAGGTAAGTGGTGATTTAATCAGTGCAAATAATCCGCGAAAGTACGGGGCCGGCAATATCGATTTTCTTCCAAACGAGTCGACGCCACCGGCCGCAAGTAGACAGGCAGATTTCCGGGGTGCTGCGCTGGACGGATGTGTTTTTTTTTCGCGCACATAATACATACACACACATTGCACTAGCAGCAGCAGTCACGGTTGGCCGCCGCAAAGTGAATTAATACACTTCTAATCTTTCTTTACCTGCCCTGGCCTTTTCTCTGTCTGGCAAAAGAATACATACATAGACAAAGAGAAGAGATAAAGATGCGTGGACGCGGCGGATTCATTCCACGTGGTGGTGGTACCACTCGCGGCGGCTACTACAACAATCGTAATTCGAGCAACTACGTCAATACACGTACCCAGGGCAATTACCGGCCGAATGGCGGACGTTACGAGAATAACTACCACAACAACAACAACAATCGCTACAACAGCGGCGGAGGCGGCAATAACAGCCACTATGATAACCGGAGTCGTGACAAGTTCACGCACCACAACTCTGGCAGCGGCGGGCGCTACGATTCCAGCTCCAGCCACAAGCGCAGCTATGTGAGTTATGGGATTAAATATATATATATTTTTTAAACATCTATCACTGCTGCTAGAGATTTGACAGCCCAAAAGTCCAGACATATTCGTGATAACTAGCTTTGGAGTCCTTACAAGTTGCGTTAATGTTTTATTCTAAAATGCTAAATTCAATTTTTTACAGTTATTTCTTAGGGTTTGTAATTTTTAACTTAATAGCAGATAAATTGAATGCCCAACTTTCCACTAGAAAATGCAAACATGGTTCTATATATACACAAATTATAAGATAAATCTGCAAACTCTCGTATTCTTATCTTTCCAGCAGACAACATACGTAGGTAAACAGAATATGCTTGCAGATGTTAGCAGGTAAAACCTCGAAACATACAAGAAACAAAGAAGAATAGTAATTAGAGTGAGGTAATTAAAAAAGGGAAGAAAAATACAACATTTTGCTCAGAGAAAGAGGCCTGTAGCTAATTTTAGACCTTGTTTCGGTTATTGGTCCATTGGTTTCACTTGACGGTAACAAATTGCACTATAATTTGGAAAATACGTAGTATTTTTGTGTATAATCTATTTTGTATTTTGGCTTCGCTTTATGGCCAATATTTTTGGAACAAATTTGAATCTTTTTCCAACAAAACGTCTTCTTTTTTTTTGGCTTATCGTAAGCACACTTATTTTTGTTTCCGTGGAGAGTATATATATATTTATATATAGTTATATTCATTGTTAGAATACAGACAGAGATGTGGTAAAAATAATATCAGACCAGATGCAACTCTTCAAAATAAAAGCAAATATCTTGTGTTCCACATTTCGAAATAATAAATTTTCTGAGAGATTTTTAAATTTTAATTAAATTACATTTTATAGAGGGGTTTTCTTTGGAAAAAAAATGACAATATTGAATAGGAATATATCAGGTGGTAAAATATGTAATTATAAACAGAAGATATATAGAAACCTCAAATTAATTTAGAGAATCAAACTCAAAGAGGCCAAAAACGAATATGTGTCGTTTGCCGGCGCATTTGTCACGCCTTTTTGAGCTCTGCCAGTCGTCTTGCAGCAGTGATGAGTGATGTGGTTTCAAAGACATACACATAAGTTATATACATAAATCATAATGCAATCTATTTTCATCCCCAATGCCTGTCTAGGACTCATCTCGCGATCGCAGCAGCGATGACCGCAAGCGCCCGCGCCAAGACGTAAGTTATACTTTGCCCTTGTCCCATATGCTAAATCGCACGCCATTCCAGAGGTCTCCTATATATACATATATATGAATTATGCATTAGGCTAAGTGACGGCCTGTACTTTGTAATGTTAATGACTTTCCAAATATTTATAGCACTGTTGTTTGTGAGGCTTAAACGCGGGATCGAGCGATTGAGCCTATCGAGCGTTATAAAGCGTTAACATATGTCTTAAAACAGCAAACAGCGCCGACTCAAAGTTGCCAGATTATAGCACACTTTGGAGCGCCGTAAATGTATATATTTACAAATCGGCAACGATCTATAGAAAATGACAGCCAGCCAGCCAGCGACCGATCGATCGATCGATCTGATCCGATCCGAAACGTAGAAACGTTCGAAGCAATCGAAGCGATTTTGATCCGTTTGATCTCTCGGGTATCTCTGTGTACCAGCTGTCAAATTGTCCCCAATTCGAGCACACAGATACTATAAATAAATATCTATCTGCAATCCAAATCTAAGTAGCAATATAGCGTATAAGCGTATCTAAGGTTTCTCCATCATGCTACCTACCACACATAAAAACACGCTGCAGGAAATAACAGCCTACATATGGCGATAACCCACAAACCAAACCAAATCAAATCAATCCGATCAGATCAGATTCAGCATCAGAACTATAAGAATCAGAACTAAGAATCAGATATCAGAAATCAGGACCAGGATCAGATATTTTACAGTCTGTAACTACTACTTATATAGCAATTCTTTTCATACCAACAAGTCTATCTGTGTTTTATAAATGTAAAAATCAATCTACTACTTATATTCGATACCAAAATCAATCAATATAAATCAATCAATGAACCGAGCTCCTACACACCTTCCTACTCATCAATCGTCACTAGGATTACCGTCGCACATCCTCGTCGAACGATCGCAGCGATCGACCCTCGTCCTCATCGCAGAACGTTGGCTCTTCATCCTCCAACTATCATCAGCGTAGCAGCACCGGTGGCGGCGGCGGTAATAACAACAACAGTGGAGGTAACGGCGGCAGCTCGAGCAGCTACCGTCCGCGTGATGATTCAGCAAGCGGCGGCAACCGGCATCAGCGCGACGGTTCGATGGGTCCGCCCAAGCGGATGATGCGCAGCGTGGCCGGCAACAACTATATATCCCGACCCCGCGGCACAATGTCCATGCGCGGCGGAATGATGCGCAGCGGGATGCGTGTGGGAGCCATGCGCGTTGTCCGTACCCGCAACCTCAACGAATCGAATGATCTGCGCACCATGCGCCGCCAGCTGCTCTATGCTCAGCAGAAAGACCGGGCCCGCCTGCTCAAGATTCAGCAGCTGAAAAGGTAAATAGACACCAAATAAAAACAAAAATATATATCCGAAAAATGTGAGTTAATCTGTGAACGACGAACGAATGTCGGAGTCGCATTGTGTGCCAATTTGCATCGTTAAATCGTAAAGATAACAGATAAAGGTTCTCGAGCAACTATGAATGTGAACTGTGAGATTCCGATAGAACGGAGCTAGGAGAGAAGGAGAACGAGAGAGCACTCGGTGACAGATCAACCGAGCTGCCTGCCTCCACAGAGACTCCTCCGATCTCCGTCGTAGACCAGTATATCCCAGACAAAAGTATAATATTGTGTTAAACTAAAAGCTAGTAGAACGAACGATATAAATATGACAGCACCCATATATGACACACCTTATATATAATATATAATGTGACAAGAACGTATTTTGTTAGCTTATATCACCTTTACCAGCTTCTTCTTCTACTTTTTACGTACTAAAAAAAACCACAAAATTACCATTTGAATTTCGAATTTGTCCTTGTCTCTGCGGAGCTCCCAAAAAAATTACAAAAAAAAAACAAAAAACATCCTGTGCCACCTTGACTATGACTTCACATTCGAATTTCTCGAATTCATTCCACCCACAAATGTAGCTCGTTGCGACGCCAACGCCAGGGCGGGAATAGCAGCGACAATTCCAGCGACAATGAGGAGAAGACCGACGATGATGATGCTGAGAAAAGCAAGAAGAAGAAAGGCAAGGACAAGGACGCTGATGGCGGCGGCGACGACGACGACGATGATGATGTCGATGATGATGACGATGACGACGATGATGAGAAGGACGACAAGGGCGAAAAGAGCAAGAAAAAGCGCAGCAGCAAGTCGGCCACCACCGAGGACAAGAGCGACGACGATGACGATGCCGACGGTGGGGACGACGATGATCAGGATCAGGAGAAAGACCTGAATGAGTCCGATCCGAAAAGCGTCAAGGGCGGCGACGCCACCGATGACGATGAGGACGTCAAGGCAAAGGTCAAGGCCGAGGGCGGCGAGGCTGACGGCGACAAGGCCGACGAGAAGGCCAAGTCATCCAGCGCAGGTAAGAAGAAGGACAAGGATAGTGGCGACTCCAAAGACGTCAAGTCGAAGAAGTCCTCGTCGGCTGCCAAGAAGGAGCGCTCGTCGCGCAAAGACAAGGACGATTCGGACGATGAGCGCACCAAAGAGCGCCGCACATCGCGTCACCGCGACGATGACCACAACAATCGCAAGCGCAGCTTCATCAAGCTCATTTGTGTCCACTGTCGCGTCAAGTGTGTGACCTTCAAGGTGGGTTTGCTTACCTTGGCACATCCCTTATACTTATATTATCCTTGTGTGATCTGCAGGAGTACAACTACCATCTGAACTCGCGCACTCACAAGAACTCGATGCGCCAGGTGGCCCTCAATCAGCGCGCCGATCTCCAGCGCATGCGCGCTCGTCAGCGCACCACCCAGCGCGAGATCGAAGAGAATGCTAAGGAGGAGCACGAGTCGCGGTACTGCCGCCTTTGCCGGTTGGCCTACCGCCAGCCCAAGAATCTCCACCAGGTCTCCGAGCACCACAAGACCATTAAGAAGTTCTTGATGCCCTACTGCGGCTCCTGTCACCTGGCATTCAAGAATGCCATGCTCTATGAGAATCATCGCTGCTCTCTGGAGCACATAAGGGTGAGTCTTAGGCTAAGTTTATGTACCCGTATCTAGGCTGCTCTTTATGGTTTAGTTTATTTTTCATGTTTATTGTTACTGAAGCAAGTGCCTCTGATTGCTTATTGCGTATTGTATGTTCAGATCTCTCAGTTTACCTTTTTATTTGGGTCTTCGATTCTCAGTAGAACTTATTTTATTAAGCTCTTTCAATAAAAGCTTATGGAGAGCGATTCGGGCGAGCTCTCCCAGTTTGATAGCGTAAACGCTCTTTAATCTTTTCCTATGCCTTGTTTACAATGCTAAAACCTTGAACTTAAACACTATAATAGTATGTAAATATGTACCAGGTAGGGGTGAAAAGCTCAAACGCCCAATCACACTCTATTTTTATTTGGCAATGTTAGACAATGTAATAAATTAAAAATCCCCTGACAAATGGTACGAATTTTAAGGGTAGATCTTATATGGAAATAATAGTGAGAGTTGAATTAACCGGACATTGAGAAAGAGAGTTAGTAACTCAGAGTTTTTTTTTTCAATTTAATTTAAACAATGAATAGTAAGAGGTAGCCTTAACCGGGCAATTAGAGTAAGGGGTTATTGGCTCGTAAGTTACCTTAACTCTTAAAGTATACAATACTAGTGATCCATAACCAGAGGTTCCATTGCTCCTTTTGAATTAAAACAAGAAATGTATGTCAGTGAGAGTTACACTTAACGGGACATTGAGAAAGCAGGTTAGCGTCTCTAAGTAATCTTTTATTTTAAATTAAAATCAGGAAATGATCCCTAGTGATCCTAGGCCATTAATTATTCTGGGTATTACAAGTTTTATAGGAATTAAACTACTTCTACCATATTTTGTAAAGCTCCAAACTAGTTGGATCTAAAATTCACATTACTCTTTTTCCTGTATTCACTTTAAAGTTCCTATAATGTTTCAATATTCAGTCTCTTTGGTCTCCTAAATTAGACTTCCTAATCTGTTTGAGCTCTGAGCGCATCCAATAAGTTGTGCATTCTGTGTGTGTGGTTTAATTCTAATGAACTTTTTTTCTCCTCCAGAATAAGGCCCGTAACGATGAGTCCGGTTCGGATGACAGCGTGGATGAGCGCGAGATCGATTTGAATAAATTCCTCACCGTCGACTCGGTGGGCGAGATCGATGTGGATGTGATCGATGCCGATGTGGACGCCATGGTGATTGAGGCCGAAACCGCTCTGAAGAGCACGGATGAGGAGACCCGCAAGCGCGGTCTGATTGGCCCGGACTTTATCAAGACCATTGAAGCCTTCTACTGCGAACTGTGCAATCATTATTCCGGCAAGACTGACGACGTTTCCTTGGAGGATTATACCAAGAAGCATTGCCTGCAGCATTCCCATGTAAAGGCCTTCCTGCGCCACAAGGAGGAGGCCGAGAAGAAGGCCAAGACGGAGGGCGGCGAGGATGATGAGCCCGAGGAGGAGGACAAGAAGGGTGGCGGCGACGACGAGGCGGAGGCCGATGAGGAGATTGGCGACGGCAAGGCCGATGATGATGAGGAGGAGGACTACGGTGATGGAGAGGAGGGCGACGGGACCCATGATGAGAAGTTGTGGGAGGAGGTGGACAAGGATCTGGGCGACCTGCTGGCCGATGTGGATCCGATGGGCCAGGAGGAAGAGGAGGAGGAGGACGAGTCCGTGCTCAACATTGACATTGAAAGGTATGAAGATAATGAAGTAATCCATCAGGTTATATAATGTGGGTCCACTTGCAGCGAGAAAAACAAGCTTAAAGACGCCAAAGAGGAAGCGAATGGCGATGCCGAGGAGGAGGAGGAAGCTGCTAAAGACAACGCGACTCCGGTGGCCAAGTCGCCGGAGAAAAAGCCAGCTGCCACGGCTGCTACCGCTGCCGCAACACCGGCCAAGACCACCGCCGCCGCCGCCAAGCAGCCCGTGAAGAAGGCAACGCCCAAGCCGGCTGCCAAAGCCGCTAAACCAGGTCCAGCTTCCACGAAGCGCAATGTCTTGGTCAATGTGAAACGCACCTCGGCAGCCGCCATCAAGGCAGCCACCAAGTCCAACAATGCGGCAGCCGAATCGAAGTAAGCGCCGCGCGACGCCACCAGCTATACATTAGTAATAACAGCAACAACCAAACCCAGTGATTTGGTTGCAACAAACACATATTTGAAATATAATACAAATAAATAAACAAAATAAAAATGTGCTCAAGTAATAAGTGCACTCCAATATGCCCAACAAGAGCTGCTCTGACGAGCCCAGCCTGTTTAATAAACGTCTAGACCCAACTAAACCAACCTGCACTCGTGTCTCTCTATATGGCGATCGTGGATGTGTAGTGGAGAGCACCTTTCTTGTACCTTTCGCCGAGTTGCCACTCGAGTTGGGGCCTGGGGCCTTTCTAAAATGGCCAAGGCTCTCGCAGAAAAACCGAAAAACCACCTGGCCCCAGCGAGCGAACAATGGCAGAGAAATGCCTGTCGGTTGCCAATTTGCTGGCCCCTTCATGGTGCTTACATGTAATTGTCAGCTGCGCGATATAATATTTACAAACGAGAAATGCCGCACGCTAAATGGGATTTTGTCGTTGAATGGCCGGAGAGAGACCTTGCTTTTAGCCCTTGGTATCATAGAGTTGTGATTATGAAAATGAGTCAAGTTTTTCAAATGTGTACAGAGGTTTCCGTTTCAGAAGTGGGAGTTTACATTGTCTTAACAAATTTCGAGTCGTTAACCGCGCAACATACAATTATCCTGCACAATAATTGTTGAACATTTTGGTACAAAAGCATGTAATATTTTTTACCATTTTTTATTTGGCAAAGTTAGAAAATGTATTAGAATATAGATCCCTTGACAAATATGGTACAAATTTTAAGTATAGACTTTTTATTGAATTTATTAAGAGTTACCCTTAACCGGACATTGATAAAGGGAGTTAGTGTCAATGAGTTTCTTTTTCAATTGAATTTAAACAATAAATAGAGTTAGCCTGAACCGGACAATTTGAAAAAGGAGTTCGTAGCTCTACCTAGACTCTGAGTCACCTTAACTTATAAAATAAATGGATGCTAGTGATAGTTATCTATGACCGGACATTGAGAAATAAGGTTCCCTTTCCGTTTCAATTATAACAGGAAGTGTATATAAGTGAGACTTACACTTAACCGGACATTGAGAAAGGGGGTTTGGGCCTCTTAGTATCCTTTTCTTTTAAATTAAAATCAGGAAATTTAAATTAAAATGAAAAGTGACAAGTTTAAGAAATTTATTGGATTCGCTTGATTTTATAATAAAATAAACAAAAACTGCAACTGGAAATAGATCGGTTTGTAAGCAAATTACTGATAATGAAATTATACAAACATTTATGAAGGTGATACAGAATAACCCCGCTTATCTGCTTGTGATGCTCTCATCTCATCTCTTCCTGCTTCCATTCGAAATGTATTTATTAACCTATTGGGCGGCACAAGTGGCTGGTTGTATGAGGCACAGGCACAGGCACCGTTTTTGCCGTTTCCGCTTGATACTCTTGCCACAAGACAATGCGGTGGCAACCGAAAGGAAAACACATTTCATAATTTTTCTACATATTTTTGCCAAATTAACTTTCACCGCACGTCACGTAGGATGGCAGCGTCTTCGTCCGCCGTCGGATTCGACTATTATGCAATATCTGTCACTTGATATGCGTGTCTCAATGGGTAATCTCGTCGGGTAGGTAGGCCTTTCTCACCTTCCATTCGATCCGATCCGATCCGTTCCAGCTTCCTTTCTGCGCCGCATTAAGTGGGGCTCAGTCACAATGTCAAGTTTTGATTTGATCAGCCGCAGCAGCAGCTCCAGCAGGTTTTCGGGTACGTCGCATCCGAGTCGGAGCCGAGCCTCGGCTAATCCCTGGCAATCGCTCATTCAGTTTGGTTAAATTGCATTCATGTTTTGACGCTAGATTTATGCACACATTGTTCTGTCTGTGGCTGCCACAAATCCGGTTTTTATCCCAAGCGCCGCTCCACTCCACTCCATTGTGGCCGGGTATTACCATTAACATTTAATTTGTGATTCCGCCGAGTCGATGTCGCGGCTGTGGCTGCTGCTTTTTAGTTACGTTCGCTTTTTTTTGTTTGTTTGTTTTGGTTTCGGTGCTTCTATTAAGAAATTTCAGCGGTGTCAGGGCACAGAGAATAATTTTTGTGGTCCATTAGGGGATTTAGTTTTAATTAAACTGAAAATAATAGTTTTAAATAGGATAGTTGTTTATACGGGTTTTTTTCCTGATAATTATAAGACTTTAGAGAACTTTGCAATTCAATAAGACTACTTTTTATATGATTTTTTAGTTAATTGAACTAATTAATTAATTAAACTATTACAAGTTTTGTATTAAAAACTACATATTTGTATGCAATCATAATCTCAATCTCAATCATGTATGGAATATTGTAGTTCTATTTGTAAATATCTTTCTTTATTATTATCCTTAATAATTTGTTGTAAAAAGAGTACTAAGGATTATCCTAGGTTCTTAGCTATATTCATCTATTAACATCAACTTTAGATATTTATTTTTTTGCGTGCTGCCACTTCTGGCATCTTCCTGTTGCTCGGCCACTTTTTGCACATGCTACGATCTAAATGCCAAGGTGGTGATGCTGAATCCAGTTATCAGCGGGGACCCACAATATTCGGTTAATGCCAGCCAGCACTTGGACACACTTATTCTCCACGGACCCCAAAGAATCAGAAGCCGCGAATCGCCACTCATAAATTGTGTTAAATGGAATCGTTTGACGGGCATATTGAAATGTCAGTTGGGGATCTCAGCCACTGGATCTCTGCGGATCTCTTGGATTGCTTGTGCTTGCGGTTGTGGAGGTTGCCCAGGGCCATCTTTCGTTCAGATGGCCAAAGTGCGGGTGCGTGGCTAATTGCTGCTCTTTGGTTAGATGCCAAAGGCTTTGTCTGTCAGCTAGTTTTCACATCGTTAACAATATGGTGTGTGCTGTCGGTTTGTTTGTCTTTTGCCAAGGGATTATTATTTCTTCTTGTAAAAAACCTTGGCACTCAAAGCCCCTGGAATTTGCATACATTTACAAAAACTCAGCAAAGATTAGAGGAGAGAAAAATGTTAGTAATGATTTGATTGTGGGCATTTGTAATCTCTCTCCGATCTGTCATTGTCTAGCATTTTGTGAAAAATTAGCAAGTCAAAGAGTTACAACATTGTCCATTGAGCTTTGGCTTTTGCAAAGCATTAAACATTCGATTGCATTTATTTTTAATTATTTATGGGGTGCAAACTTCAGTACAAAAAATAATTAATCTGGCTAGCAACATACAAAGATTTACTTGCATGGGAATATATTTAGAATCCGTACTATGATGTATCTTAAAAGAATTGGAGTTAATTAAGTTTTATATTCTTTTAATAGGTGGCTTGATGGCTTCTAAAATTTTTAGTTTAGGCAATAAATGCCGAGTTCGTCGGCTTATTTCCAAATTAACCAAGTACTTAAACGATAAATCTCAAATTGTTTAGGTCTTAAGAGCACTCGTTAATATATTAACAAGCATTCAACGATTTTTCCTGATTTATTTGATTTGCTTCTCCGTTCCACTACTATACTATATAACAATAAGCTAATTGAACAATACATATTTTTTTTAACAAAGCTGAAACTTACTACAAGAAAACTTAAATTTTACGACTACACAGATTTTACCACATTTACTCGCGCAATTTAAATTACAATTAATTCTTGCAATGCTCAAGCCTACTCAACGTTTTACAGACTTTTTCAAATGTTTTCCCAAGCCAGCATTCAGTGAACTTTTCCAAGCAGAATTTCTGGGATTTTTCAAAAACACTCGATACGAGCCAGGCAATGTGTGAACGCTTCGCACAGTTAGTTACCATAATTCTTTTGCCGCAACCGCAAGGGCTTTGCGAGACAAGTTAATTGCGCGCGCGGCTTGTGGCCGGAGTTAGCCATGGCCAAGTGGCTAATTGGGACACATGCAAATGCAGTTTATTGGCCAGTGCGCCGATGCAAGTGTGGAAGATATGGATGATGGGCCCAGTCCCAGTTCCGCCACGCCCCACTTATGCAATACCCCGTGATTTGGGCGTGATTTGGCACGCAATTTGAGATTGGCGCAGACGGGAGGAGATCTCTGCGAGCAGATACCAGAGATACCATCCACATTATCCATGGTACGTGGAACTGCTGGTTATAATCTAATTAGGCAGCCGATCTACAGTATTTGAATTTTTCTCTTTTTTTGCAGCAGCAGCAGCTGCATTCTTCTCACGCCCAAAATGTAAATGAAGTTATCCGGGATCGCGGATCGGAGATCGGGGCCCGGGGGCCCTCTTAGCTAATGCCGACGAGTTTACACGGCTGGCTGGGCCTGGCTCCGGCTTGTAGTGTGAAAAATCTCGGCGCTTCTTATTTTTCCTATTTTATGAATATTTTTCAACACTCATTCATTCATTGAGTCGCTGGTCTGTCATTGTGCTCATTGTTCGCGACTATTTTGCTGAGCTGATGATTGCAACGCTTTCCCGATTTCGACCATTAAAGTCAGCGATTTATGGTGCAATCGGAATGGGCGGAGGAGAAACAATAACCCAATAGCATCTGATTAGTGCGTAATCGCTCCCCTTTTCACCCTTTATTTTCTCAGATATTAATCTATAAATAACCGCAAGGTCGGCTGGCGTCCATTATATGCTATATGTGTGTATGTAGTATCAATTGTCTGGGCCCAAGATCCATATAACTCATTATCGGATCTGTCTTGGCGTGAATGGAAGGCATTAAATTACTGTATGGCTTATCGCAGCAGGGCATTATCGTTGATGCATGGTCTTGGCTCGGTCCACAGTCTATATACTTTTGGTCCAAATTAACACTCAAGTGGCGGAGAAAATCAACATGGAGAGTGCTTAGGCCCGTCATTAAACGCTGCCCAGGTATTTTTTGCGGCCCGCGATTATACAAAGCACTTGTGGCCGCCGCAATCCGTAAATTAAAAAAAAAACCAGGAAACCCAGACACAGACCCAGGCCCAGGCCGCGCAGAAATCATATAACAATGCGAGTCAAAAGTCAGCTGGAAAAGCAAAGATTCCAGATCCCCCAGCATGTAATCCACGGATGGCTGCTCCTTTCGGCCAGGCTCATTAGCAAATTATTTTGGTAGTCGGGCAAATATGCAGAGGGAGAAATTTAAATATTGTGTTTCCAGTGGTTTATTTTTAAATTTCTTACGTTTACTTAAGATCATAAATCACTTGTTAAAATGTTTTTTTGTTTTTCATTTGAAATGTAATAAAAAAGGCTATTTAATTTAGGGTAAATATAAATATAATAACCACCCTTTAATAAAATCTTGGACTCCTTTTACTTTCTCATTCAGAAAGATATTATGTTGCCCAAGTGTTAATGTTTCTTTTATCGCCTCAAGTCCTCTAAAAATTTATATTTTTTGAAAGTAAATATGAAAACGTAAGTGTAACAAGTCTATACCATAAACAGAGTCGCAAAATAGTCATAACTATTTATAAAGCTATAACAATTTTATGAGCAATTATTTTCCCTATTGTGAAGCTTTTGAAATGTTTTTTCCTGCGTGTGGGCCACGCTTCAATGGAGCTTGGCTACGGCCAATCCCGGACATTTGAATTTTAGCCAGGGACGGACAGGGATTGTCGTCCCCTCGGATTAAATCACGAAATGTGGGCCTTCACCTGAGTAAGTAATTCCTTAAGCGTTTTGCCATTCCGTCTGAGACCATTTTAATTGTATTTAAATGAATTAGAATGCACTTTTGCATTGCACTTAGTTTTATGATTCATAAATTATATGCGACGACGTTTATACCTTTTGGCTTACAGCTATGTAAACATAATTGACTGCTGCAGATGGAGATCTCTGATGGGGCTGGAGATAGGTGGTTATCTCAGCTGGAGATTTGAGGTTTGTGAGCCAAGTTGGGCAAAGAAAAACAGGGTACTGGGTACAGATTATGGAGTCATTACCAGGGGGAATGCAAATCTATGAGATTAGTCACTAGCAAAAGAAAGCTTTATAAACTATAGTTAAGAGGTAACAGGTACTGGAAATAACTATATTAACTATATAAAGTATTTAATAGGCGATATAGATGTATCTTTTAGTGGACTTATTGTACCAAAAGTTATTTATTTCACATTCCAATGGCTTAAAAAAAACAGAGAAAACTGCAGTAAACACATTTGGCTATAAAATTAAAGATAAAAAGGATAGGCAACTCTACCAAACTTGAAAATATTGCTTAATAAAGTATAATTAAATGCATTTTCTATTATATTACCCGAAAATTACATCTCATATCTAAAATTTTTGACACCTCAATTACCCAGAAAATAATTTCCAACATAATAAATCCAAATTAATTAAGGCCCAGTAAGAACATCTATATGGTCTGATGATTGAGCTTTATGGCCGAGTGAATACAGACTTGATGTTTTTTATGCGACTTTCATAAATACCCCTCTCAGAGTGTGTCAAGCGTGTGTGTTACATCGGTCTTAACATTCCGATGCCTCAATGGATCATGGATCATAGAACACCCACCCCCTTGCCATTGGCCCCACAAATTATATTGACCAACTCCAATTAAGTTGTACATGCTGTACATATTATTGGTAATCCCATCTCGGTTCCGTTCGAGCAGAGATCTCCGAAAATGGGAAGTATGCGAGTCGCTGAGTTACTGCATAACAGTAGCTGGAGCTATAGCTGTAGTTCGCGGAATGGCATTTTAATTGTCACTTGCCGGCTGGTAAATTACACATTATTTATTCGCAGTACTGCCATTAACATTTACCCTGTCATATGGTGCTCTTCGCTGGATTGCGGCTACTACAGCTTGGCGATACATTTTCCGAGTATCTTCGCAGGTCACCTCCGGACTCTCCGGGAGATTGTGCAATATCATTGTCCAACGACGACTTTTCATTAACAACAACAGGGGCCAACATAACATGGTACTGGTACTGGTTTACCAGTGGTAAAAACGTCAAAATACCGCCACAGAGTTGCCAATTAAGAGCTCCGCGTCCGCACTACACACGAGTATATCAAAAGTATAAACTAAATGTTAAGGTTGACTCCGTCCGAATGTCTAATAAATTGATACACATAAAATTTGGAGCATAAAACTGTCGCTTAAAAAAATAGAAACCAAACCGAGAGGAGATCGAAGCCCCGGCTTCGGAATATGTGAGTTGCTGCAAATGCAAATGCCAAAATGTGAACTGCCATCATCATCGTCCTCGTCATGATCATTATTGATTTAAGTGGAGTTGGCCAGAAACTGTTGCAGCAAAAAGCACTTGAAATTAAAAGCAAGAAAAAATATAAAAACAAGCAAAGAAAAAAAGAGCAACTGAAGTAACAACCATCAGATACTAATACAATAATAAATAGTGGTAGAAGAAAAGAAGATGTTGCCACTGCGCAGATCGCATCGGCTGCAGTTGCTGCCGCTGTTGCACTCGTTGCTGCATCGATGTTGCTGCTGCTGCTGCTGCTGTGCATGCAATGCAACAATTTCACAAGCCAGCACGCAGACAACTAAATGACAATGTGAACAAAATAACAACAACAGCGGAGAATTTATAATAAGTAGCAACTCCGATCAAAAGTTGCGCAAAAAAAGAAACAAAAGCCAAAGTCCTCAACTTAATTATAAACTTATTTATTTGGTTAGCTTTAGTTTTGCCGCCAAACTGTCCTAATCAATTTGGCTAAGGATGAGGAAATGGCAGCTTGCGTCAGTCGCCAATTTCCACGGATTTCCTCAGCGCCAAATTTCACAGCTACCGTGTTAACTTTGACACCACCGACGCAAGCCCCCCATAAAAGCGGAGCCCGATCCTAGCCTAGCCTGGCATTAGATTAGCATTAGGTAAGCGGGCTCAATTAACCAGCACGGCAATTGGCCAAATTGGCCACCGACTTGACTCCGTCCGTCAGCCGAAATCCGCGCTTGGAGCTGCCAGCGGCAGCCGGGATTAGCTCCAAACACCAAGTCCCAGCTCTAACTGTAGCTGCCCACGCATGCGCTGAAATGTTAATGCCCCCGATCCGCCAACAGAAGGGCACAGTTGGCCAAGTGAGATTTGGAACGAGATTAGGGGAGTATTAGTCGTAAACAGAGAAAACCAAGGGAGTATAATTTTATTGGGAAAAATGGTAAGTTAGGTTTAAAAGCCCAAAAAATATAAGCAGCCACAGGCGATGAATCATGTATTTCCTGGTAATTTTTCGCAAAAATTGGCACAAATACTTGTGTAGATTTAATGAACTTGATCACAGTAAGAATGATATCTTTTCATAATTATTACATATTATTAATATTTAATTTAATTTTAATTTATTTAAGTAATATATTTTTACCCCAAATTAATATACATATACATATACCAGTATATTTATAAAGTGTCTTAAGTTGTCTAGAAATAAAAATTGCATGGTGAAGAAGACGTGTGAATAATGCAACAATATTGTAAAATTATTTAAATTTGAATTATTCACGCTGAATGTTGAAGTTGCTTCTTGTATTTAATAAGATATTTGTGTGTTTTTTGGAAAATTGTATTATTATTTATTTAAAAATAAATGTGCTTCTTAACTTTTAATAATATTTTTAATGTGAAAACCCCTAATAAATTATTTACCTATTCTATTAAAAAATATTATAAATACTGCAATGTTCCGCGAAGTTTTATCTACAAACTTAAATATTTCTTTATCCTTTTCTTCTTTCCTTTCTTTTTCTGTTTTCCTTATTAGGCCTAAGAACACCTACTACATTTAAGTCCACCAAAAACCTTTTCTAGCCCACTGTCCCTCCGGCAATTGCAAATGTCAAACGAAAGACTTAGGCAGCGAACTTGTTGGTAGGGGTGGAGCTCTAGTGTTAGCACTCGTAGTCGTACTCGTACTTGGGCTTGGGCCTCGGCATATTAAATATGCAATGCTAATGCAAATGAAAATGGAAACGCAAATGGGGAGCCCGCATCCGAATCGAAAACGCTTGTTAAAAGTAATGCGCCCAATTTGCAAGAAGGCGCAGAAAGAGTCAGAGAGACAAAAACAAAAGTGCCCTTTAGCCTCGACCAGCCCAAATAGCCATGGCCGGCAGCTAGCGCTCTCCTCTCCAGAGCCGATCCTCCTCCTCCTCCTCCGTCCGCTCCAACCCCCGGTGAGGGCGGACGGGCAATTTAGTGTCACGTTAGCATTTTCGGGGCGCTTCCAGGCGGCAGGCAAATGCCCGACGTACCATTAGGCGAGCGCTTAACTAGCGGTTAGCCACCGACAGGGCCGTCAACGTTCAATTGGCCCCCTGGAAACGTCGTAGGTGCACAAGGAAAAATACTTAAACTAAACAAACCATTAATTTAAATAAATAATAATATTAAAGCAGTCAATTAGATTTGGATTAGAAAATTAAGAAGTTCATACAAAATCCTTGCTAGCTTGGTTAAGGTATAAATTCTCAAGTTTAATCTTTAAAATTGATTTGTTTTGAAATTTAATTTATGGTTTCATGGAAAAAAGATCCACATAAACAGCTAAACATGATCTCTTTTTTTTCCTGCCGTGTGTCGTTGGTTTTGGAGAATCGAAGCGGAGAAGCGGCAGCGCAGACAGACCTTTCTCTTTGTGTTGGTGATGGCTGGTCTGGCACGACGAGCCGCAAAGGTCGGCTGCAGCTCGGAACTCGGCTCTCGGATCTTGGATCGACTACGACTTAGACTGAGACTACGCCGACTGCTACTCCGACTCCAACCGAGTCTCGTCTCTCGGCCACGGGATTTATAAATACAAGTGTTGGCCGCACAACGCCAAAGATTCGTTGGCTGAACGTGCAGCGCGCGCGATCTATTAAATCCGATCCGAATACGAATTCGAATTCGAGTCCCAGTCCCAACCAAGACGAGGCTGCGACTCCTGGCCTAAGCAGGAAAAGACGGTAATTCTCCATCTAACCACGACGTCGTCGACGCATCCAATTTGAAACGCTACGAATTTCGCGCCAAAAACAATCCAAGGATTACGGGATACAAGCTCCAGTTCCTCGACTTGGATTCAGATTCAGTTACAGTTTCGGTTTCGCAATTCGCAACTCGCAATTCGGTTTCAATGTTGGATTGTGTCGAATCTTCAATTCAAATTCAATTATATAACTGAAGTAATAATCGCTTCGTGTGCTGTGCTCCTTTGGTTCACTCAGTTCGCAGTTTGCAGCTTGCAGCCGGCAATGCTCCATGCAGATGCAGATCCAGCAGATGCGGCCATCGTAATCCCCACCACCGTCTGACAAGGAAAACGAAGAGCTTGGAATCTAAGAGACTGGGAAAATACAAAGCAAACAAAATATAAAAACACAACCAAGTGACTGTGAAAGTAGCGAACGGGAAGATACAGATTCAGATATTCAATTACTAGTCTCTTGGCGTTGCGTGTGCAGTGCCGCAACACGATGAGAATCCCAATCCTGCTCCTGACACTCTTGCTGGGTGAGTAGATCTCCGAGGGACGTGTTTAGTGTCTTGGCGTTTTAATTTAAGTTATTGTTACGCATTGTGTGCCTTGGGAAAGTTTTAAACTATTTTGTATTGCATTTTTTAAGGTGAGATAAGTTTATAAATAGATCTTTTGAAACTAGTGTCTTTATTCTTTATTTACTTAAATATATTTAAAAAGAGAATAACAATTTCTTGACCTAAAGTATTCATTAAGGATCAAATAATTAAATAATAAAATTAAATATATTTAAAATAACAGATCATAACAATTTAATAAGTTATCTTTACCAATAAATGCCAAAAATGTGTTGAATGGGAGACATTAATTGCGTTTATGATCTAGACATTTTATGGAAACTGACATTTTATTTTTAAAGTGGATTTCGAATTTAATAGCTCTTTCAAAAACAAATAAACATTTTAATTTATTTAAGTAAGTTTATTAGTCGATTCTAACAACTATCTACTACTTGAGAAACAATGCTTGATAAAAAATTGTTGTGTCCGAAATTTCCTGAAGAATGTTTTTTTTTAAATTAAATACAATGCAGAAATTAAAATTGAATATTTTGAATATTTATTCTCAGCACAAATCTTAAAAAAATAAAAAAGAATCTAGCAAGCTAACGTTTTTAAATATTTAATAAGGATACTTATACGTACTTACTTACCCAAATAATACAATTAATATTTACAAATTAAAGAAACTATAAAATATTTAACCCACTTTCTTAGAAAGACTTTAAAATTCAACCAAATAAATTCTTAATTCGGAAAATACACACCTTAAAAAATCTATTAATCTCTAGTTTATTATATATCTGACTTAACCCAATGCCTTTATGAATATTAATGTTATTGACACCAACATCCATGTTGAATCTCCCACACAGGCCTCGTCTGGGCCCAGGTCGTGGATGCGGAGGCCAAGAGTGACAGCAGCGGAAGTCGGGCAGCGGCGGCGACGGCGGAGGACAGCAAGAGCTCCGCCTCCACACCTCTGGAGACGGAGGCGACCAAGGACAAGCGACAGGTGAGCGCCAAGGAGACGCCGCTCTATCCGAACCACCGCAGCTCGGAGGCAGCCCCCTCCGCCGGCGATGATCCCGAGGACGGGCAGGAGACGATCTATGGCTCCAAGCCCAACCAGTTCATCATCCGCCCCATTGCCCCGCACCAGCACCAGCAGCACGAGTCGCACCAGGAGCCGCAGCTGCGCAACTTTGCTTCAGCCAACTCTCGACCGCACGCTGCCCAGCTGCTCGAGCAGAGCCAGGAGGTGAGTTGGGGGAGGAATATGTGGGTTTCTGGGTAAAAATACATTCGGAATATCCCTTAATACAATGATAATTAAGATTGGTTTGAAAGGGAATCAAGTTCCAAGACCCCTTTGACTTTAAAACTTATTTTCGAGCGTTGACATCGAAGGCCCCGCCTTTGGATCATCCACTGGGAATGGGTGGGCCCATTTGATCGACTGTCCAACTGACGGATTGCCTTGTGCCACGAGGGATTGCAGCGTCTGTTTGTTTAGTGCCAATAGCGGGGCGTTCCATCGACATCGCGACTGTTGTTCGCTGTCTTGGTCTTGTCTTGGCCCCGCGGCCATCAGACATCATTCGGACGGACCTAGCCCGAGATCGGACGACCCGGGATCGTGACTTGGCATCGGCGGCAGCCACACGATTCTTTGCAAAATGCCGGATGTAAACATCTCGGAGCCAGGCCAGACAAAAGCCAAAGGCCCCGCCGCGTCGCAATCCCAAATCCCAAATCCCAGTTGAATTTTGACAAAATTCTCCCTTTCGCCGAGGCCGAGAAACCTTGACTAATATCTCCCCGTTGGCCTAACGACGGTTTATATTCGGAACGAATTGCAATTTGCAGACAAAGGCAATTGCAATTAGCCAAAGACAATGTTTATATTACAAAACATATACATATATATTTGTATCTGTAGGATTACAAATTAAAAGCGCCGGCGACTATAATAATGATAATACTTTTATTATAAATGCAATCGGCAAAACTAAGTCACGACATGACAGCGACGGCGACGGCGACGACAGCAACAAATGCATAATTGCAAAATGATTATTTGTCTTATTACGCGTCAAATGACAACAACATTTTCCATCACCACCTCCCTTTCCACTCGATTTTCCTTGGCTTCTTCATTTATAGCTCTCGGGGTCTCTCCTTCATAATGCAAAGACATCGCCGTGGAAAACAATGGTCGGACTGTCGTGGGAAGAAAGTTGACATAATGTTATAATCACCCCACTTTTGGTCTGTCAGCTTTGTGTCTCCGTCTGTCTGTCTGTCGCTCAATGGCGCCTTGACTTGCCGGCGGCTTTATTTGCCATAATAATGGGAACCCACCGATGCCACACACTAACCAACAGGTTTTGAGAAGAATTCAAGGGGGTTTTCAGACTTTTTATGGCCAGGCAAGAGCAGGGAACCTTCAAACTAAGATTTTATTGATTCATTTGGGATTTAAAGCATCGTATAATGGTAGAAACAGGAACCGGATCACAATCCTATTCTTGCTTTCCAGTTTACTAAGGTTATGTAGAGTCCCAATAATTTAAATAGAATATTTTCTGAAATCAACTGAGATTTATCCATAGATTCAATTCAGAATATATTGAATTCAGATATTTTTTTAATATTTCTCAGCCTTCAGATATTTTTCCCTTAACCATGTTTCAATTACGTGACTCCCTACCCCCCTAAGTAATCAAGGATTCAAGTATAAATTCTATTTGGAACTGAATAATATAAAGGAATGCTTTGTGTGTTTTTATTTCAACCATCTGATATTTATCCAGTTACTAAGTTGCTTTTATTGTCTTCCCCCTAATTAATCAATGGTTCGAGTAAGCCTATACATTGTTAAAGTGAAATGTTTAATTAAATCATGAAAAACCCTTTTATTTATCCCGAATATATAATGAGCTTATTTTAAAGTATCTATTTCGGTACTTCCATTGATCTCTTTACAAGGCCCACACACAAGGAGGATGCCTTTTATGGCAAACCCTTGTTGCACAGTGTAGTGTTTGTTGTTTTTGAGTTGCAACATCGAAGAGCCAAAGACTTGGTCGGCGTTGTTGTTGTTGTAGTTGGTGTTGGCGTTGCCAAAGTTTGCCACAAGTGTTATATAAACTCATTTTTTAGATGCCACGCCATTCTCACAGCGTCTGCTGCTGCTGCTTTGAAGCACCTGCAACAAGTGGTCGCCGTTGTGGTTGCTGCCAGTGGCTTCAGTTGGTGGCAGGGGGCAGGGGCAGAGGTGGTGGCGGTGGCGGTGGAGTGGCTCCACATTAAACAGCTGCTGACATTGGCCGACGGCGGTGGAGTTCCCACACCCACCTCCGCCGCCACCGACTTCGCCCACAGTGGGGACCATAATTATTCGCCCCCTCTCACTTTTCGTATCCGTATCTGCTAGGTGCAGCACTATGTTTATCTGCAAGATATCATGCGCCATCACCAGCCCAAGGCCCTTGTAGCCTCGAGTCAAGGCAAGGGTGCGGCCAGCTCGCCCAAGAAGTCGTCCACACCCGTCGCCGAAGACGAGCAGGAACAGGAGCAGGAGGCGGAGCAGCGCTACACGGTGTCCATCCAGCCGCAGCCTCAGCTCCAGCAGCAGCATCACCAGCCCCGGCCACGCCAGTACCAGGGAGTGGGTCCTTACCAGTTGCCATTGCCATTGCCCGCGCCCCAGCATCAGTCGGGGAATCCCCAGCTGCAGCAGCAGCACCAGCAGCAACCCCAGCAGGTGAGGCTCAAGCTAAAATATTCATCCGGAGATGAAATCTATAAGGTTCCACTTACAGCCCTATCAGGTTATTCCCGAGGAGCAGTTCCTGAAACTCCTGGAGGAGGAGCTGCAGGCCAGAGCCTACCATGAGCAACTGCGTCAGCAGCAACAGCAACAGCATCAGCAGCAGCATCACCATCAGCAGCAGCACGTGCAGCCTCAACCCAAGCCCCTGCCCATTCATAGTACAGCTGCCACTCACAAGGTCCTGCAGCAGGCGGATCCTGCGCTGGGATTGGGTGGCTATCGGGAGCGCCTGGTGGCCGAACAGGAGCTGGTGTCGCCCACTTACTCTCACCCCAGAGGGGGGCCCAAGTACCTGCCACTGCCGCAGTCCCAGCAGATCCAGGAGGACGATGAGCCCCAGCAACAGCAGCCGCAGCGCGTGCAGCTGCACAAGCCAGTGCCGCATCCGGGCCAGCAACAGTACCATGGCCTGCCACCACAGATCGCCTACTACCAGCCACAGATCAGCTACAAGACCCTGCCCAATCATCCGCTGGCCAAGTCCTCGCTGGAGAGCGAGATCGAGAAATTGCTGGCCGCCAACAAGCCGGGACCGGGCCTGGCCTACGTGGACAGCAGCAATGAGCAGGTGTCCATTCGCCAGCCTCCTCCCCAGCACCCACCACCGCCCACTTCGCACCCGGCCTTGAGGCAGCCCAAGGCCTACTTGGCCAGCACTCCGAACTCCCTGCTGGACGCGAACAACCAGCCGTTCGTGCCGTCCCTCTTCAAGTTCAGCAGCTTCCAGCAGCCGACTCCCATCTATCCCACGTCCGAGCCCAAGCGACTGGGACCCGTGGTCTATCCCTCACAGCAGCAGGCCAATCAGCCGCAGCCATCGCAGTATTACTACCAGGAGGCAGCGCCCACGGCTGCTCCCAAGCCGAGTCCCATTCCCAAGCAGTATCACCGATCCAAGCACTACAAGTTGCCCTCGCCCACGAAGGCCCTCCTCTACGCCGACTACGAGCGTCCGGGACCGTCTCCGCCGCCGCCCTCTAACTTCTATCCCAGTCCCCCGGATCCCTTGAAGCACACCCAGAGAAATCTGGCGGTCACACCCACTTCCCTGCCGCTCCACGCTGAGTACCCTTCGCCGTCGCCTTCACAGTCTAGCATTTATGTGTCCCAGGGAACGGGTATTGCCACGCCGTCCCGACCCACGCCCACAACGGCTCCGGTGCAGAAGCTGCGAACCCTGGACGAGGTCAAGCAGCTGAATCTGCCGCCTCCCAACGGTAAGCCACTGACCCAGGCGGAGTTCCAGGCCCTCGTGGATGCTGGCTATCCGGTGAAGGCAGTGCCCGTGCCCGTTCCCGTCCCATATGAGCAGTACGTGAAGGATCATCCGGAGTACCGCAATCATCCGCCAGTCGACTATGCCCACATCATGCGCTTGGCCACCCGCCAATTGTCCGCCCATCAGCAGCACAGATCGCTGGCCGCTCCCTCGGAGCCGTCGGTCAAGATTCTGTCCACCCCCTCCTCCGGAGAGCTGCAGCAGCACCAGACCACGGCCACGGGCATTGGCGGCGGCAGTGTCACATATCTGCAGCCGATCGAGGGCCAGTCGCATCCTCATCATGCCCATGCCCATGCCCACATCCATGCGTTGCAGAAGAGGAGACCGCGCGACGAGCAGGACACCGCTGTGGCGGGCAGCGAGCCTAAGGCGGCGGCTCCGGAGGCGCAGGAGCAGACCGCGAAGGAGAAGGTGCAGTGAGTGAGAGAGACCACGTCCTGTTTTAGTTAAAATGTCCTTGCCTAGTTTCTAAGTATTGTAAAAATGTTTCAGCACTTGCGTATAATGTTAAATTATAAACAAACAAAATAAAAATATGAAAAACTAACAAAAAAGGGGGAGAGTTACTAAGCATCCTTCGGAAGATTGATACTAAGTCTTCTTTTGGATTTACTTTTAAAGATAGTGAAAGAAAAAGTCTAAGGAGATAATTCTGCAATTCCACTGCAACATATTTTCAATAATTTAATGTAGGTGATTCCACTGCAACATCTACATTCTTGGGCGACAAGTGAATGGGCATATCCGGCTTTGTTTACATTTGAATTGGGACGGTCGTTTTAAGCTGTCTTTTGCGACGCTTGGACGACGTCGTGTCCTCTTAAAATTTAACCGACTCATTCAAGGACTTAATAATATCCATGCTAGGAGCTTTAAAATCTTAAATATCAAAGAAAAATCTGATGTTTTTCTGTTGCGACCGCAAAGCAAAAATATTTTCCTGACAGTGGCGACAAAGAAATGTGCGCTGGAATGTCAAAAATATTTCAAATTTAAAAAACAATAAGACATTAGAGAAGGGTTAGAAGGTTTAGGGAAGGAACTTACAAAATATCGCTTAAGAATCAATATTTTTCGGTATTTTTTTTTAGTATGTAAAGGAATGTCTGTCCATTTTGAATGGACCATTTTCCCTTATAGGAGACCCCGTGTAAAAGAATAGACCATTCCCGAGAATGGTGCAGAATGTAGCAGTGGGACAAGGCTATAAAACAGGGCTGTCGAAAAGTGTTTCTCAACTACTTTTCGTCTATCTGAGTACTAGGCTTGTAAAAGAATAGACCATTTAAAAAAAACACAATTAAAACTTAGTTCAGCTTTATTTCTTGCCACCGTCCCCCTTTTGCTTTTACAACTTGTCCTTCCTCCATCGGAACCCTCACTTAGTTCAGGCCGAAGGGCGAATTGCTGTGGCTATTGCTGCTGTCCGCCGAGCTGAGCGTGTCCGGAGTGGCTGCCTCGCGAGCCTGTATTCGCGAGATCTGCGGATCCCGCTTGTCCTTGTCCTTGCGCTCGCGCTCCTTGTCCTTCTCCTTGTTGTGCTTGTGCTTGTGTTTGTGCTTGTGCTTCTTCTTGTCCTTCTTTTTCTTCTTCTTGAGCAGGCCGTCGCCGGCCTTGAACTTGCTCTCGTCGTAGCTGCTCTCATACCTCGTGGAGTCGGCCACATCCATCATCATGGAGGAGTTATCGTCCTCGGCGTACACCTCGGTCTTCAGCCGTTTCGTGAACTGAAGCGACTCGGGTGGCGCCTCGTCATCCGCCGCCGGATGGATCTTGACTTTGGTCTCGCTACTGTAGGCCTCCACGTTAACTGGTTCATTTAAGACTGTGATCTCCTCGCTGCGCTCCAGCTTAATGATCTCATCGCCCACCTCGAAGGCCTCCGTGGCCGTGCGCTTAATGGTGACCATGGCGGGCTTGTGCCGCTCCTGCGGCTCACTGTCCAGGCTATCGGCTAGCGTGGGAGGCGGCTTCGTGTCGTTGTTCTTCTGATTCTTGAAGCTACCTGTGCCACTGCCAGCACTGCTGCTATTATCCTTCATCAGATCCTTGTAGAAGCTGGTGTTCTCGCTGGCCTGCAGGCAATTCGGACGCTTGTTGCCATACAGAGCATAGTACAGGTCCACGATGTCGCAGCGCAGCTTGGTGTCGTTGCCCAAGGTGTTGAGGCTCAGCCACAGGCGCTCCACGAGGTTGGCCTTGTCCAGGCGGCTTCGGGACTCGCGGGTGAAGGGCGTGTTATCGATCAGCAGTTGGGCCAAAGCATGGCGGGCAGCCGGATCGGGATCTGTCTCCAGCAGAGTGATCAAGTGCTCGAGATCCTCGCTGCGGCCATCCACCTTCACAAAGTCCACTAGGCACTCCATGGCTGCGATGCGAAGGTCCAGAAAGATGCCATACTCCGCATAGCTGCGGTAAATGTGGGGGAGTGAGGGCAGGTGGCCGAACTTCTGCAGCTTGCGGATCACCTTGAGGCAGGACACGGAAACCATGTACTTGTACGAGGGCAGGTGCTTCTCCATGTTCAGCAGGCGAGTCACTTCATCTAAAACCAGTCTGAGGAGGGAGGAATCAATCAGGGATCTTGGGAATCTTTGTTTCTTAAGCAAAACTCACTTGGCATCCGTGGAGAGACTGTCTGTGGTGATTTGAGTACCATGCATGGCCACGGAGACCACAGGGGTCAGAGTCTCGCCCAGGGCTTCCACCAAGGCAGCTCGGTAGTAGGCATCCGTGTAGTGGTTGCGCGAGTTCTCGTTGTACTTGAAGAGATCGAAGAGGAAACGCATCACCTCCGGCGGGCAGATGCCATGGGAAGTCCTTAGACCTGCAGAGGTAATAGAATCCTTTGGATTAAGTATCGGAAAAAGATAAAAGCCTCAATGAACCCTCACCTGCCATGGCCACGGGTATCGCCTTTTGCAGGAAATACAGCTGAAAGTTGGAGAAATTGTTCAGCTTGATGATGTGCGGCGCACTGAAGGAGCCAAAGAACTTCCTGAATATATTCAGCATGGCGGGGGGGCCGCTCCAGGAGGCCACCATCTGGTTGGCCACCTTGGTCAGGCTGTGGGCCGCCTCGCAGCGCACCCTGTAGAAGCAACGCTCGCTCTCAATAGTGTCGGTCAAGGCGTGCCTCGTGGCATTCGTGGGATACTTCTGCAAGGCCTGAATAGCCTGGAATTGGGCCGTGACATCGCGTTCGTGTCGCAGCTGGTATTGCCACTGGAAGTCGGGCTGCTCAATGATCAGGTCGCGCAGCAGAATCATCTCCGGATCGAGGCGTATCCAGAGCACAGGTGAGTCGCTAAGAAATATGAATTTTAAACCTAAATCTATGATACATTCGGCTGTAAACTCACTCCATGGCCGACAGATCCATGTCCACCTCCTCGCCTGTGCACAGCGGGATCTTCTTCTTCTTGTTACGCCTGCTCTTCGAGTGGCACGTGATGTCCGCCTTCACCAGCGTATTCTCGATCTGGAGGGTGTGCTTGAACGTGCCATCCAGCTCCTGCAGCTGCACCAGCAGCGGCCCATTGTACTTCCTCACGCCGCGCTGATTGACAAAGTCCTGCCGGATCTCCAGCTCGATGGTGTTCCGCTTGCGGTTGAACACGGAGGTCAGGGAGAACTTGGCGTGACCGCCAGTGCGCACCCACTGGTCCATGAACACAGACATATCCTTGCCGGTGACCGTGAAGATAGCCTTGATGAAGATATTGGTCGAGATGAGCAGCTGGGACCAGAGCCCGGCGCCTATCTTCGTGGACGCCGCATTGGTGGCCAGGGCAAGCTGCTTGTTGAACACCTGGATGAGCAGCTCCTGGCCGATGCGGTGCTCCAGCATGCGGATCACCAAATGCGCCTTCCGTCGCATCGCCTCTACATACTTGGGCGAGACCGTGTGCAGGCTCTTGATTGGGAAGTAGTGGACAATTTCCTGCTGCTTGCTGGCAGCCGCCGCTGGATTGGTGCTGGAGACGGGCAGCGGGGCCGGCGGCTGGCTGCAGTCGAGGATTATGCCGCCGTACTGCTCCTCGTAGCGCACCACGCGGGCCAGTTCCGACTGCACCCACGCCCGGTACTCGTTGTTGCCGAAGCACTTCCGCGAATACAGCCCGCACAGGTATTCCGCGATGCCCTTGGCCAGCCAGGTGTCCGACCAGTGATGGGACGTGATGAAGCAGCCGAAGAACTGCTCGGCCACCGCGCGCGACATGAAGGTGCGCGAGACATACGTCTGATCGACGATGGCGATGGAGTGCAGCAGGTTCACCGAGGCGATGCTCATCGTGGCATACGCGCTGATGTCCGTGTCCAGTTCGTCTACAAACACCTGTTTGTAGCACGAGAAGGGGTAGCGCGTGGAGAGGGTCTCCTCGAAGAACTCGAAGGCTTCGTGCAGGTAGCGCACGGTGTTCTTCAGCAGGGGCAGCATCCCCGGCAGACAGAAGTGGGTCACCTCGTGCATGTGCGGATCCACGTAGATCTCGAACGGTCCCACGGCCAGGGCGATGTTGGGTGCGCACACGGGGGTGGTCACCGTGTAGTGAAAGGTCTTCCTCCGCAGATCGGGTGTCATTATGACCTCCACGAGTTCGCCGCAGGACACGGCCGTCAGATTCTTGTCCACCGTGAACTCCAGCCGCCAGGTGCAGGGATCCGCGAAGCTGTCCACGCAGGGAAACCACAAGCGCGTCGAGTTCTCGTAGCAGTTGGTGAACATGTGCGAGCAGTTCATCTGCGTTTCCTCGTCCGTGGAAGCGGGCGGTATGACGAAATGCACGCCGCTCTTGGGATTCTCCATCGAGAACTCGATACGGATGCGCAGGCCCTGGCCTTCCTGGATCATCGAGTAGCCCTCCGGCGGCACTGTGATGAACAGCTCGCCATTGTTGGCATCCGGATCGGTCACCTGGCCAGCGGCCAAGTGATGCTTGGAGTAGACCTCTAGCGAGCGGCTCTTCGGCTCCTTGCGGCAAATGTTCTGGAAGGGATCGAAGTACTCGAACTGTGCCTGGCAGACGTCGTTCAGAAGGATGCTGTAGACCCGCATCTGCTTGGCATTCAGCCTGATGAGACGCAGGTTCTCGCTGTTCGGCACGATGGTCAGCTCTACCACGCCCTAAAACGGATAAATATTGATATAATGACACATCCTAAAGATACAATTTTCTATCTTTTCTTACGATTATGCTTCTCCTCTCAAAACTGATTCCCGTGAGACTCACAACCTGATGCGCCGTGCTGGTGGAAAAGAAAAAATCGTTAATTTGGTATTTCCAAAAGAGCCAGAGGAATACTTATAGTTTAAACGGACGCAGCGGCACCTCCGGCACCTCAGGTGTCGTTTCCATCGCTTAATTGCCTGAACTTCTCGAGGATTTCACAAAGTTTCGCGTTTGTTATCAAAAATCCAAAGCATTGTTTGACTTCTTCTTCTTTTTCTGTTCGTGAATGCCGACGGGCTAAAAAATACCAAACGCTATTTGGCAGCAATGGCTACTCTGGTGTGATAATGCAGCCCTGCCCACGTAGCTTAACCTTTATACGGTTATGGGGGTTGTATTTGATTTGTCAGAAAGAATTTAATAAGCTATTAATTATTCGTTTATCAAAAATATTTAATCCAAATTCAACTTGAGCTTATTTTTTAAAATTCATAGTGTCAATATTTCTTTTTTTTAAGATATAAATAAAAGGGCAGATAAATATTAAAACCATAATATTAGTTTATATTTTATTCATAACTTTGCAATTGTTTATGTGCATTATAGTATACAGCTGATAAAAATGAACACAGCAATAAGTTACTGGTAAATTTTAGCTTAGAATGCAAAATCTTTTCCACATTTTTGCAATTTCTTACAGGCATTACATTTTATAAGTTTTAAACAAATTTGTCAACGAAGTAAATTTGCAACTGTAAATATCATGTATTTAGTGTTCATTGTAATTAAATTTAAAAAAAAAGGCGTACCATATGCAAGGGCATAAACCGGCCCGCACAAGGGTTAAAGATTATGAATCATTTACCGAGAAAGTTAAATTTGGATACTTCTCCCATTTAAAGCGTACAATTCCCTACGAGTCAGCAGTTTTAGCACGGCAGCGAGTTGTTCAACATCTGGATCCACCTAGTTTTGTAGTTTTTCCCCGATCTGCAGCGCCATTTAACCAAGGAAGTGGGAAAAACCAGAGGAATACCAGGCCGAAGCAGACAAAAACCCAGTGAAAATGTACGGCATTGATAATTACCCCAAGAATTATCATGCGAGTGGCATTGGCCTTGTCAATTTGGCGGCCTTGGGATACAGCAAGAATGAAGTAAGCGGCGGCAGAGGAGGCGGCGGCGGTGGAGGTAGCGATGGAGGCGCCAAGCCGAAGGCGGGGCTCTACCCCTCGCTACCGTACCCATCGTCCGAGTCCGTGGGCGGCATGCCGTATGTGGTGAAGCAGACGAGTCACGCACAGAACGCCTCGTACCCGGGCCCTGGAATGGGCATGGGCATGCCGCAGCCGGGAGCAGCACCGTCGGCTCCCTATCCCGGCGCCACGCCATACCCCGGGGCTGGTCTCTATCCCAGCCTGCCATCTTCCCAGTCATCGCTGCCCTATCCTTCGGCTCCGCTGGCGCCTTACCCAACAGGCATTCCCTATCCCGGTGGAATGCCGCAGCCCAATCTGCCGTATCCCTCAGCTCCGCTGGCTCCCTATCCGAATGCCATGCCCGGGTTTCCCAGCATGCCAATGCCGTACGCCCCGTTGCCCACCAGTCCGGCTCCGCAGCAGCAGGGAGGAGGATTTCCGGCTCTGCCTTATCCCTCGGCTCCGCCACCGGCCAGTGCGCCTACTCCAGAGGAAGAGCCTTCAGTGGGCGTGGCCGAGCTGAGCTTTACCAGCGTCAAGGTGCCGGAGAACCAGAACATGTTCTGGATGGGCCGCAAGGCCACCAGCAAGCGGCAGACGAGCGTTCACGGAACCGACTTTGCCACCCTGCGAGAATCGTGCGTGGCCAATGGAACCATGTTCGAGGATCCTGACTTCCCGGCGAATGATGCCTCGCTGATGTACTCTCGACGACCAGATCGCTATTACGAGTGGCTGCGTCCCGGCGACATCGTGGATGACCCGCAGTTCTTCGTCGAGGGCTACTCCCGGTTCGATGTCCAGCAGGGCGAGCTGGGTGATTGCTGGCTCCTGGCCGCCGCCGCCAACCTAACACAGGACTCGAAGCTGTTCTTCCGCGTAATCCCGCCGGATCAGGACTTCCAGGAGAACTACGCCGGCATTTTCCACTTCAAGTTCTGGCAGTACGGCAAGTGGGTGGAGGTGGTAATTGACGACCGTCTGCCCACGTACAACGGTGAGCTCATCTACATGCACTCGACGGAGAAGAACGAGTTCTGGAGCGCCCTGCTGGAGAAGGCCTACGCCAAGCTGCATGGATCCTATGAAGCTCTCAAGGGTAAGAATCCTTACACTTTGTTTTTCTTCCTTTTGGTCTTCGGTTGAGTGTTGTCAGTTGAAGATTTCTAGTTACGCTCATTGAGAGAGCGATTGAGAGTCATCTCTGACACTTTGCTCACTTTTTCGATATTTATTTTTCCTTTTAGGCGGCACCACGTGCGAGGCCATGGAGGACTTCACCGGCGGCGTTACCGAGTGGTATGACATCAAGGAAGCTCCTCCCAATCTATTCAGCATCATGATGAAGGCCGCCGAGCGCGGCTCGATGATGGGCTGCTCTCTGGAGCCGGATCCACACGTGCTGGAAGCGGAGACGCCGCAGGGCTTGATTCGCGGTCACGCCTACTCCATTACCAAGGTGTGCCTCATGGACATCTCGACGCCCAATCGGCAGGGCAAGCTGCCCATGATCCGGATGCGAAATCCCTGGGGCAACGACGCCGAGTGGAGTGGTCCCTGGAGCGACAGCTCGCCCGAATGGCGCTTCATCCCAGAGCACACGAAGGAAGAGATCGGCCTGAATTTCGATCGGGATGGAGAGTTCTGGATGTCCTTCCAGGACTTCCTCAACCACTTTGACCGCGTGGAGATCTGTAACTTGTCGCCGGACTCGCTGACGGAGGACCAGCAGCAGAGCTCACGCCGCAAGTGGGAGATGTCCATGTTCGAGGGAGAGTGGAGTTCCGGAGTTACGGCCGGTGGTTGTCGTAATTTCCTGGAGACCTTCTGGCACAACCCACAGTACATCATCTCGCTGGAGGACCCAGACGACGAGGATGATGACGGGAAGTGCACCGCTATTGTGGCCCTGATGCAGAAGAACCGGAGAAGCAAGCGGAACGTGGGCATCGACTGTCTGACCATCGGCTTCGCCATCTACCACCTGACTGACCGGGACATGCAGGTGAAGCCGCAGGGACTGAACTTCTTCAAGTATCGGGCCTCGGTGGCACGCTCTCCGCACTTTATCAACACGCGAGAGGTGTGCGCCCGGTTCAAGTTGCCGCCTGGCCATTATCTCATCGTTCCTTCGACCTTCGATCCCAATGAGGAGGGTGAGTTCATCATCCGTGTGTTCTCGGAGACAATGAACAACATGGAGGAGAACGACGACGAGGTGGGCTTCGGCGAGACGGATGACCGCATTGCCCCGGCTCTGCCGCCGCCAACGCCGAAGGAGGAGGATGACCCGCAGCGCATTGCCCTACGTCGCCTGTTCGACAGTGTGGCCGGCAGCGACGAGGAGGTGGACTGGCAGGAGCTGAAGCGCATTCTGGACCACTCCATGCGCGACGTCATGGTGGGTAGCGAGGGCTTCTCCAAGGACGCCGTACGTTCGATGGTAGCCATGCTGGACAAGGATCGCTCCGGCCGCCTGGGCTTCGAGGAGTTCGAGGCCCTGCTTACCGATATTGCCAAGTGGCGGGCGGTGTTCAAGTTGTACGACACCCGCCGCTCGGGCAGCATCGATGGCTTCCATCTGCGCGGTGCCCTCAATTCGGCTGGCTACCATCTGAACAACCGGCTGCTGAATGCCCTGGCCCATCGCTACGGGTCGCGCGAGGGACAGATTCCCTTCGACGACTTCCTGATGTGCGCCATCAAGGTAAGGACCTTCATCGAGATGTTCCGCGAACGGGACACGGACAACTCGGACACGGCCTTCTTCAACCTGGACGACTGGCTGGAACGGACCATTTACTCGTAAATCGTAAATCGTAAATCACCTTCAATTGATACTAATCTAATCCTAAGTGCCACGTATACTTAAATCCGCGATTTGCATTATTCATGCACGCTGTGAGCAAGAGCAGAACCACGACCATATAGCCGGGAGATCGGAGAAGAGAGATATAAGTCAAAAAGCCAACAAGAGAACCTTATCGTATGACGAAAGCCGGAGATACACAGAATCATGTGGCGAAATTGGAGTGGCCTTGGCATGAGGCACGAGGTGGCGTTAAACGATAAACACGATAGTATATATAGACACTATATACACTGTATATACGGTGCTTGCTGGAGGGATGACTCAGAGAGCGAGCATCAATGAAATGCGTTCTATGTGCACCTCGCCAAGAGCCGGAATTTGCCAGTACAAACTGAAAAGTGCATCACTCTACCTTACAACAGCCATCAATTATGCATTAACTTTATTTACTAGATATATGGAATCAATGTGCATATATATTTTTGTAATAGTGCAGGTGCTTCAACTAATGCCAATCGAAAGCTCCGCTATGTCCAAACAAATGTGAACTGTCAGGGTAGGAAATCGATACGAACAGATCAAATCACTTATCGAATAAATATAATCATGATACAAATACTGAAGGTAATAATATCAGTACCTTTTATTTGTATTTCCCCTTTTATATTAAGTATTCTTTGAAATATGTAATCTCAAGAAATTACCCTCTGCACCCTCAATATCAAATATCAAAGTAATTGTTAAAACTAACTAAAAGTAATCTATATCGGTAAGAGGCTTTTTCTTTGACCTTTTTTACACTATCTCACACATGTGTTGTGAACTAATCAAAGTTATATAAACCTCGATGTAATTGTTACTGTCTAAAATTTAATTGTTGTACGCCTACATTTTTTATGTAAATAAATAAAACTGCAGTTTTGCACGAGAACTTGTACTACTTGACTATGACGATGGCGGTGTCACCGCTCGGTACTCCAGCATCAATCATCGTCTGCTTCATTTCATCCAGGACAAGATCGTTATCGAGGGCCAACTGCTGCAGAACCTCCAGAAAGTCTTCGTACTCCAAGCGCCATTTCCTAAGGGAATATCGGTTGACATAAGGAAGGAATATATACCGATTAAGATCCCTACTTGTATCGCATGTAGATGAGACCCGTTTGTGTGCGGGTTATGGGATTCGGGATGAGCTTCGCCTGCTCCAGCCAGGCATCCAGTTGCGAGAGCAGGATGCTATCAAACACCTCGTTCTCAATTTCCGTGGGAATTACCTGCAGTCAGGGGACTGAGTAAAGAAATTCCCACCAAAGCTATGCGTCATACCTGGTAGTTGGCATACACCGCAAACAGAGTGTCCAGGGTGTGCTTCTTTGGTTTATCTTCATCATCGGCCATGGCTGCTCTCTCTACGATTTGCAGTAAATAAAACTAATTTCTGAAAAATAACAATGGCATTTGCCAGGCAGATAAAGAAAAGTATTCCCTGTGTGGGTCGACTCTATATGTATTTCAAATTCGTTTTGTTGATAAACAAAGAGCCAATTGAATGCTATATAGACAACAACTGTTGCCATGGCACAAGCGCTTTATTATTTTTGTTTATTATGGAAGCTCTCGACAACGCCACGGACGTACATCAGCGACTTGGGCGTCTTCCCCTCGACGTTCTTCACGGTATACGGCGGCTTGATGATCACATCATGCATCACTTCTATGGCCACAAAGTCGCCTTGCTCCTGCCACATCACCAGCTTATCGCCAAAGTGCTTGGCCAGCACCCGGAACAGAGCTTGACCGAAGGGCGAGGCGTTGGCATGGTAGCTCCGGCAGTAAGCTGAACGCTGATCCGTAGCATGGCGCAATCGCTCTTGGAGCTGCAAAGGGAAATAAATTAAGGAACCTGCCTTCGGTCAGTAACAGAACTTACCATTTGCAGATCAAGGCGTTCGGGTGAAGGTCGCACATCGTCCAGGGGCAGCAGCACCTCCTTGACAATCTCTATGTCTATGCACATGGAGAGGTTGACAATGGTCAACTTGCTGTTGGTCTGCTCATCGCCACCGCCCTTGCTGGCCGGGCAGCGCAACATTAGCATTTTAGCGCCCAGATCAAAGGCCACCACCTAGGGAACCGATTGATCCAGCATTTAAATAAGTAAATAAAAGAAATAGATGGGAATCTTACCTCTCCCGAAAAGTTCTCGTCAAAACAGGTCTTGCAACGCACTATGGAACCCATGGTAAAGCAAGGAATCAGGGACATCTTGGTTACTCCAATAGGGACTTACTCCGTTGACCGAGGGATATAAGTATTCCTCAAATCACATTGACAGTATTGTCAAGGCACTCTCAGACTCGAGGAATCATTGGTTGCGTTCACCAGAACAACATGATTACTGATCACTGATGGATTTCATACGATAGTTGTGCTGAACGAGCATGATTACTAATCATGATGCAATCATTTTTGCCATCATGATCAGAAAAAAGGAGCGTTAAAATAGTACGCTACCTCTATACGATACTGATGGATTGCTGCTGACATATATCGGTGGTTGAAATATCGAAAACAAACACAAAGCGTGCAGCGTGCCGTGCTGCAATTGCGGTAGTGGACGAAAGGGATTTAACGCGCCTCCTTTTCTTGAAAAGGCGGGTTCGTAAAGCGCAAACACAGGTTCAAAGTCGTTAGGTTCCAAGCCTATTATTTTTATCATTAGCGTTCACCAGAACAACTTGATCACTGATTACTGATCCGTCACTAATCCGAGGGAACGATAAAAAAGTAATAATATTACTAATATTAAACTCTAGGGACATTTCAACATATAACAAATAAATGGGAAAGCTACAGTCGAGTGACCGACTGTGAGATACCCGATACCCAAAGCATTGTGGGGGAAATTAAATAGCACAGAAACATGAAGAAAAGAGTGTTGAGAAATGAAGACAAAAGTTGGTAGAAACATGTTGAGCAACACCCAAAAAAGACAATTATCAAGAAACTCGCACTTACACTCTCTCTCAAAAGCTATGTGCTCAGACACCCAATGCCTTATTATTTATTATATCTATTTACTTTAAGCCGGAAATCACGACTATTTTCAATTTTCGAGGGCGCAAGTTGGCGTGGCCAAATTTTAAAACAAGCTTGATCTGCGTGCAACAGATTCCAATGTTGTCACCAAATTTGATAACTCTGGCTCTTATGGTCTCTGAGATCTGTTGTTTCACACGGACGGACGGACAGACGGACAGACGGACATGGCTAAATCAACTCGGCTGGTGATGCTGATCAAGAATATATATGGGGTCGGAGATGCCTCCTTTTGCCTGTTACATACATTCTCGGTTGGCACTAACTTATTATACCCTTGTACCGGGTATAAAAATACAGCTCATTGTACAACGAACATAACACGCGAAAACGATCGAGCAACTCAAAGTTTGTCCTGCAAAACTCCAAGGAAATAGGCCGAAAACATTGAGTAACTTATATAGATTACATAAAACTTATATATAGATTCTCTTTGGTATAACGAACCGAACTAGGTACCACGAATTTATGTGCCCAGTCATTAATTTGTGCAGAAACATCACTCCGTGGCAGGTCCGGCGGTCCTTGGACGAGGGCAGGCCCAATAGGCGCGGTTTGTCAACGTAGGATGGCAGGTGACGATGAGCTTCGCAGTTTAATTCCCGTAAAGCCAACAAAGGAACTGTTTCTGCACCGATGTTTTGCGTATTGAGGATACCATACGCACGAGCAATATTCCAGTTTAGTAGCGAAGGGATCTTCAAATTCCTTCGACCAACGCTTGACAAATGCAAAGGTTTCTTTCGCTTTGCCGACAATGATTCCAATGTGAGCGGTGAAGTTTAAGTTAGGGCTAAATAAAACTCCAAGATCTTTCACCGAGTAGATGCCCTCAAGCTCGCAAGTCTATATGGAATATTTAGCCAGGAAAAAGATTCCTCCGAAATCTCCATTAACATCGTGAGCACAACAGATTAGACTTAGGAGCTGAAAAGTTATATATCTTTGATGCAAAAGTCCATTGTGGTTGTGGTTTTATTTCATTTTATTTACAGTGTATGTATGCTAATTTATAATGTACTAAATATAAATGTTGTTGTATATATATATGTATACATATTTCAAAAGTAAACCGTTCCTTTTAATCATACACATATATATACTATATATTGAATTTCGCAGTTTAGCAAATTGTTGTTTCTGCATGAGCGTTGCTTGTTGTTGTTGTTTTTTGTTCATCGCAAAGTGTTTGTTGCTTTGTTTATTTTCATTATAATTATGTATGTATGTATGTGGTATATATGCGCGTATGTATGTATGTACCTTCATTAGCACTTTTCTTTAGCATATACCGTTAGCATATATCTCGAAAATCCGCCTAAAACAAAACTATGAGAAGAGTGCATTTGGATTTGGATAAATTCTTAGCAGAAAGGCGAAAAACAAAACACAAAGTACGAAATACGAATACACGTGGTGAATAAATACAGAAATATGTGGTTGCAGGGCACAGGCACAAACGGAAACGGAAAACGAAGTCGCTGGCTGGCGGACACTTAGACAACACAACTGTACAATCCTTAAAATGGAGGAGGAGCTGGTCCTGGCTCTATGTTCCTATGGCTCTATGATGGGGGGTGCAGGTGCAGGTGTGTTTCTCTTTTTTTAGCACTTGAATTTTTATCTCGCATATATATTGGCTTTAATTTTAGTATTTGTGTTTAGTTACGGCCTTAACATGCTAATTATGCTTTTCAAAATCACTTTTAAACGTGGGCTGCTTCCTATTCATAATTTAGCTAGGTTTTTGGTTATTTGGGGAATTAATAGTTAGCTTTTGCTTGGTTTTTTTCGCGGAGAAGTCGAGTTCAGTGTTCCGTTTGCTATGGGCTGCGCTTGTGTTTAGTTTTACGGGTTACATTTAATATCAAAAGGAATGATATATATGCATAATATATATATATAAAAATAAAACAATGCACTTCCTTTGCTGCTCCCCCTCTCTGGCTTTACATGGGCCCATCGATGGCGCTCACTTTAAGGCGGAAATAGTAGGCGGATCGGGCCAACATGCAGCCGGCAATCACGAACAGCGCCACATAGAGGAAGTACATGCCACCGTGTTCCTGTTCGAAGTAAAGCAAAATCCAAAGGAGTTAGTAAGGAAGGAAGCCACGCTTAAAGAGACATCACTCACAGAAGCATACGAGATTGTGCCGATGGTCACGCCGATGCCCGTTATGAGGAACACCAGTGCCACTATGGCAAACATGACGGCGCGGCTATTGGCGAATCGAGAGCCCACCGACGAGACCTTCCTGCAATGTGGACAGCGGGCCAAGGCATTGTGGTAGGTGTTGAACTGCAAGGACAAGCCTGAGAATACCTTTTCAGGACTTAAAACCTAGAAAGAGAGCTTACCAAAAACGTATCGGAACAGTGGCCGCAGGTGACGCGGCACATGCCCGGCATGGTGGGCACGGGCGGGGTGACGGGACTCGGGGCCAGGTTGATGATCCGCTTGCAATTGGGCCTGGGGCAAGCGATGCGCTGCGAGGAGCTCTTGCAGATCAGCAAACAGTTGCAAGGGCAGCGCACGTACTTCTTGCCCGGCGGAGCGTTCCGAATGGGCTGTGGGTATCCAAAAATTAGAGTTTAACTTCTGATCTTCTTCAACACTTTGTAAGACATCACTCACAGTAGCCTCATTGCAGTGGGTGCACTTGACCACGTGCTGCTCCCGCTTCGTGGTTATGTCAATCATGTGCTGACACACCCGACAGGTGACCATGGGCACGCCTCCGGTGTTGGTGCTCTGCTGATACGGCGGCGGCAGCTCGTCGGGTCCAATGCAAGGCACGGCCGTCGGTGCTCCATTGCCTGAAAATGCCCATGCAGAGATCAGAGATTAGTTGAAAGAGGTCCCTGCAAAGCCTAGACCTTTGGTGTAAAATAAATACATCTCGCCAGCAGAGGGCCCTCAGCCACACTACTGTCCCTATGGGTGGCTGCTTCTCGACGAGATTGTCTCACGGAGAGAGAGAGAGAGTGAGAACTGTGCAGCTTCTGATACGAGCGTAGCCCAGATAAAACCAAATGGGTCAATGTTTTGGCTCTATGAATGCAGCGCTCCTGTCATCTTCGCTGCTAACTAGCGCAAGATGCTAGACCGCAGTTGCGGCTCTCGGGTTGATCAACAACAAGTTCGAACTTTGTGCAAAAAGAACATAAACATAAACAAGTCAAAGGGAGGAGAGGAAGGAGGAGGAAAGAAAGAAAGGCGTCGGTAAGCACTCTATCCGGGGAGACTGTGTGTATTTTATGGCTCATTTTGTAAGCGAATACGGGCTTGTAATGAACTATTAAGTTTGTTTAGGTTTAATTGCTAATAGTTATATAGATATGTTTAATAAGTGTTATATTTTCATCTTTTATATGAAAATATAGATAATATGTTATGGCTAAGACATGATAATGAATTGAACTTGTCACAATCACGTGAAATGATAGCTATTAAAGAATATATAATATATATTTTAAAGAGTAAATACCTTTAATTTTTAATTTTTTTGTTTGTGATTACTCATAAACAATTCCTAACCTATTTCTATAAATGTCCGACTGTCATAAAATATGATTTATGCGACATTTTTGATGCCTAACATCATATTTTGATAAAAAAAAACCTTATAATCGGTGTAAGAAAGCACACAAATTTTAATTAAACTCAAAAATACGAACAAGATTTATACTACTTATTTTTTTAAGTAAATTAAGGTTCTGGTATCTAGTTTCTTAAAGGGTCATAAAATATGATTTATGGGCCATTTTGATGCCTGACATCATATTTTTATAAAAAATCTTTAAGTTTTCCTTATTTTTATTGTAAGGGAAATAACTTTGTTTTTAAAATAATATAAAAAAAGATTTTGGGTCTGGTAACCTACATTTACCTTACAAGGTTTTACTAATCGAATTTAAAGAAGCAGAAATGTTAAAATATTATTATTATTATTATTAATTTCTTTGTTCAAGTGAATTATGGTTCTGCTAACTATTTTCTCAGTGCAAGTGTCTTTTTACAGCGTTCTCTTAATGGGTCCATCATGTGGTTGGTAAGCCTTGAACCCTCCCTGAAAACCGAACTTCAACAGAGTCTGTATCTTGATGATACGAAGCTTTCCCTCAGGCCAAGATCAGGTTCCTCGGCAAACAATGGATCCGTCGTTGCTCGTTAAGAGCGCCCTGTGTCTCTGCTTTCATTGCGCCCTGCGCAGTGATAAGGCCAGCGGCGAATCACCCAACTGATGGTGACTCACAAAACCCCCTGCTACACCGCCTTCGCCAGCAAATCGAAGCTGATTAAACAGCTGCTGGAGGGGAACGCTACCAGCGGTGATTACGGCTGCGTAGCATAAACAATAACAAAAGTAGTGCGAATATTTTGGCCGACACCGGCATCGAGTTTCTGCACTTGAAAAAACAAGTGTGTGTTATGGTTTAGACCATAATTTCTGGCAGAACGTAGATGTATTGCATTATTCACCCATCAAAACAATATAAAAAGTGCATATTTAGCAGAGATATTGATTTGGCAAGCAAAATTTGATTTGAAAACTCGAAACTTGCTTTTCTCTGCACCGGAGTGGTGGCCACTGTTGCCCTGCCCCCGCCCCCGTGACTCAGTTGGGTGAAGTGTGAAAATGCGGCGGCACACACAACTTCCAATCACGGCGGCGACGGATAAGTAGAGCGCCGCACCAGCGCACACTTGTTGGGTTTCCGCACCCGCATAGAGTTCGGCACCCGGCGGAGGCAGCTCTAGCTGCGTATGCGGGTTGAATGAACCAAAACCTAACCAAAGGCCAACTCAATAATCGGCCTTACCCTCGCGATACGCACCATCTTCATTGTTGGCCACCGAAGCACTGCTGCCGGGATTGTCGGCACCCTCGTCCACAGCGTCAACGGAGCTGTAGCCGCCGCCCTCGTCCTTGGTGATCAGGCTCTGCCTCTCGGGATCCGCCATGCTAGATTATCGCCGGATTCTGCCGATTCTTCGATTTGCTCGCTGGATTCGCTGGATGACACTCCCGTTATGGTTTGCTGCCCAGCAAAAGGCTCCAACTGCAAAGTTTGGGAGTAGAAAAACACAATTTAGGTGCTGTTGCACATATTTTTCAGCGGCCTGCACTATTGGTTCTTTGTTCCCGTCCGAACGAGCCGCTGCTGCTGCTGCAGTTCGTCGGTTTTCTTTTCACTCTCGTTTCTACAACGCATCCTCCCTTTTCGGCATGCGCCGCAATTAATCAATTCTCGACAAGCGGCAAACTTAACGCCCACGCGGGCTCCATTTACCTCTTGCACTTTGAAACGGCCTGCGTAGTACTCCTAATTGCCTTAATTGTTTAACATTTTTTGCAATTCGTGTGCTATATTTTACCTTATTTTTGTTGAAAACGGTGTGACCACGGCTCGACCGAAGGAAAATACCAGAGACCTAGGCAGCCCAGACTCGGTTTGATGGAGAAAATATACCTTAAAAATACCGAACTAATAGGTTATTTGAGTCTAGTTGGTTCACATAGTTTTTATTTCTTGCAACCCTCGTCGGAGTCACCACGTAAGAAATCTTATTCAAATAAAATAATATTACTAAACACACTCAATTCGTACAAAGTTGTTTATTATTAAATTAAATGGCATACAAATTTATTTTATTTCGGTTTTTTTTTGTTAGATCTTCTGGGTACTGAAGGGAGACTTTTGAGCACTTCCAACTTTAGAACCAGTTCAAAAGTTTAGTTGATTCTCTGTTTATTTTGGAACCAAAACAATTCCGCCACGGTTGATATCAAAAATGTCGAAAAGCAGCGAACAAACAAAAATAACTAACAGCCAAGATAGCGAAAATCAAGACGAACCCGTAGCTACCAACAATAACGAATCCGATAGCTCCAGCGATTTCGAAACAAGCAGGAAGCGCAAATTACGCCGTAAATCTTGCCGAAATGTTTCATTTCATTATCAAGCGCTGCCCATGCATATTGTTGGTGATAATTCTGTGATAATACCCGACACGCCGAGTTCCACCCGGGACATAACGCTAAGCTCCGCACATATCATCGAAGATAGTTCCGATTCAGAGTTCCACATTTCAAATGATACCAGCAACGATGAGCCGGCCAACAAGTCCATAACCTTTGCAGCTCGTGCACTTGTAAAAACTGATTTGGAGTTCATTAAAAAAGAACGCAAACGAAAGAAGCGACCAAGTAGAAGCATATACAAAGATTAATAAATAAAACGCATTTTTAAATCACAACTGCAGACCAGGGCTGCTGCAGACCTATGGACCTACCGCAACTTGGTCACACTGCCGAATAACCAGGGCTGGCTAGTTTGGAGTGGTAAATTTTTACGAAAAAGAACTATTTACACTGATTTTATGTAAATAAAACAAATAAAACGTAGGAAAATTAAGTGCAAAGTGTAAGTAGTACACGTGGGATGTCGGGAAGCATAAAGCTTCATCAATACATGGCCCAATTAGGGGGGAAATCAGCGATGATTTCATTTTCACACAGCGCGTTGTTGTATGGGAAACTTCGTCGTAGCTTTGCTTTTGTTGTTGTTGCTGTTCCTGTACCCCCTTGTTGTTGCTGTTGCAGCTGCTGCGTCAACAGCGACGCACAGAAAATGTTTTATTTAGTTTACTTTTATGTATGTAGATAATCCGCTTGTCGTATAAGGGGGCCGCGGCAACAAACACCTGTTCCTAATTGATTTTTCACCGTTTCCACAGACCATTCACCCGAAAATAAACTACGATTTCAACTCCAACAACTGTGTTTTGGCCTTTTTAATCGGAGCAATTAAAAACGAAGCAGCTAAAAAACACAGCAACACACTAGTACCTAGGATTGAGTAGGAATAAACAGTTGAAACAATTCGAACGAACGAAATTTTCAAACCCAGTTTGACCACCGATTAGTACACAAAAAATAAAACAAACCGAGAACCACAGAGATGGACTCGCCACCAATGTTCAACAGCGTCGAGGATGAGTGCAGATACTGGAAGGAACGCTCCAAGCAGTACCACAAAGAGTGAGTGTCTCCAAGAACCTATTATGTCATAAATTCTGTATACACACATTCCCTCCAGGTGGACAGACGTGAAACAGGAGTACGATGAGTTCGTGGAGCAGTCGCGGGAGATGGAAATCGAAATGGACGCCACTCTGGAACAGAAACAGAGCATAATCAAAGATCTCACATCCAAGCTCACCATGTTTGAGCGGGAAAACGAGTCCCTCAAGGTGGCTAACCTCCTAATCTTGGTGAAATTGATTTTTATGCATTTACTTCCTTTGCAGTTAAAGCTGGACTCGCATGCCATTGAAATGTCAAACATGGAGAAGCAACTGGAGACGGTAAAGAAGGAGCGCGACACCATGAAGGTGTATCTGAGGCAGCTGGAGCAGAAGAACGATGACCTGGAGCGGGCGCACCGCATCCTGAACGAAAGCATAGAGAACTTCGAGAAAATGCTTGACCAGGCCTACGAGAAGAACGCTCTGCTGGAGCTGGAGGTGGATGAGAAGGGGCTGCTGCAGGAGAAACTCCAGCGGCTAATGGATGAGACGAGAGGTGGGTTCAAGCCGGCCATCAAGCTTCTCAAAAGGTTATACTTCTCCACCTCGATCCCTTGCAGATCTCAAGCAGGAGCTGAACGTCAAGACACGCTATGTCGCGCCGACGGTTAACGGAACCACGGGCGCCACCAACTCGATAAACAGCTCCATGAACTCGTCCGCCTCGCTGCCCAACGGCATCGTGGCCAATGGAGAGCTGGCGAATCACGATAATACGATCGCGACCAACGCCACCAGCGTCAGCGTGAGCGCCCTGAATGGCAGTTTAGTTAATAGAAACGAATATAACCAGCAGCACTCGCTTAAAAGTAAGATACTCAGCTCCTTTAAGAAAACGAGAAACGTCCTAAAGCTTACCAAGTCGAATCGTCAGTTCAAGCCTCGCGTTTAGTTTAGTTTTTTGTTTTTTTATTTTGTTCCCTTTCCTAGTTTCCCTTTTATTTATGTTTTTAATTTGTTAGGTTTTTTTTGTGTCAGAGCAGGTTTAAGTTCCTTATTATTTGTAATTACATTGTAAATTATTAAAACTAAGAGCCCCCGAACAAGACAAGAGAGTTTGCGACATTTCTTGTAGGCACAATTCGTGCGCTTTTTTCGTGTGCGTCTAGTAGTTGTGTATGTAGCTAGTAGTTTCCACCAACTAACCTCTCGACTAACCAGCTGTGTATGTGTGCTTCCTCTTGCAGATCCCGAGAACCAAATCAATGGCAATTCCCTGAAACCCAGCTGTCGCACATCGGCGCTCAACACTGTGGCCGACATGTTGAGAAAACTAAACGTAAGTCCCTCCAAGCGAAAGCCGAAAACTTCTGTACCCACCATACCGTGCCAGCATGCCCCACAGTCCCATCCCGCCCTGTGTTACGTTTCACCCCACTCCCATCTCCCGCTTATGTGTGTTTTCCGTATGTTTTTAGTGGGATAAGGCCCTGTTATGTCCCGAATGCGAAAAGTTTCGCTGCATCTGCGAGCGCCCCGAGCCGTTGCTGCTGCCGCCGTCGGCGCCTCCAACGAGCAGCGATTCGAGTTCGAGCCTCTTTCGTCGCGCCTTTGGCGGCAGCAGCAGCTCAGTGGCCACCAGCAGCTCCCAGTCCACGCCCGTCAGCGATTGCAGCTCCGGCACAGCACCCAGCAGCCTCTCTGCGGGCACGAACATTTTCAAACGCTTTGCCGAACGCTTGCGGAACTCGCCGGACGGAGCCGGCCTGCCATTCTGACGCTGCGCCGATTATGCTCCGGCTAATTTTAGTTGCCCTCCGCTTGCATTTATTAATTGCATTGGTTAATAAATACAAAAAACATTATTTGTACCTTATTTGTGCGGTCTTTGTTTTCGTTTCTTCGTGTTTTCAATTGAAACATTATAAAATTAAGAATTTAAAATGAAATATTTACATTTTTAAAGGCTACTTTGAGCAGTACCACTATATTTATGACATTTTATTGGTAGAAAACCCGGTTTTACCTTCATTTACTTATCTTTTTTGTTTATTATTAACACAACGATAGCTTTCAGTTGAACTTCCCGCTTTTGGCTAACCCCAGATACCCCTCTGTATTTGATTGCAGGCCATGGAGACGAAACTGAAGACGTACCGGGAGAACAGACCGATTCCGCAGCGGCACCGCTCCTCCAAGGAGTAAACCCATCCGGCGCCATCCCCCTCATCATCATCATCATCGCCACTCCCAATCACCTTGGGGCGGGATTACTGTTCAGTTGGCTCGGCCTTAGCGATACGTTTCTTTAATGTTACTGTTTAGCGTTAATTTAACTCTCGCTGCCTCTTTATTTATTTTTTGACTTAACTTGACTTTGTAAAAACCGTTTGCGATATTATCAATTATACACAACAGTGGATGTTGTCGTTTCCGAACCCAACACACAACACATGCCTTAGTACGATTTAAGAGTATAATACCTAAGCTAAGTCCCCCACTCGGTTCAAGCCTTTTGATTTGATTCGAAGAGATGTGTGTTTAGAGAGTAAGATCAAAGAGCAACCCCGCAACCGAAGATGCTGTGTCCAAGTATTATACTTCAAGCGGACAACCAATACTCGTAGCGTTTAGGAAAAAGACAAGCAAGCTATCTATCTAACCCCGAAATCACCACCCGATCACCTAGTTGTACTATCTATTATCGAGAGCTATTTTCTGTTTATATTTACGACCGAATATAAATTTGTAAAAATGCAAAATTGTTAACTGCAAATCTCTGTGTATAAAGCATAACAAGAAAACAAAACAAAACTCCAACGAACAGGCAAAAATATCTATTATATATGAATAAAGAGAAACATAATTAGTTTAATAGAAACCCCCACGCCACGTCAAGGCTTCGTATGTTGTAAACTAATTAGTTTTGAAAATATTTGAGTTCATTACAGAAGGTGAATGCTACGTCAGTTCCTATGCCAAGGCCAAATCCGAATCCGAGGGGGAGGAGCTTCCACAGAGCTTTTCGCAGGGGAAGTTTCTCCGTTTGCTGTTTTTTTTAGGCCTCCTCGGTGCGGGTTTTCCGAAGCTTTCCCGTTTAGTTTCCCCAGGAAGTTTCTCAAGGGAAGCAGCGGGTGGGTGCTGGAGGATCTGGAGCCGACCTTGCTGGCGGAAAGGTCCGCTGGCGGTAAGCTAATGAAAGTACTCTGGTTTGTATAAGCACGGGTTAGCGCCGAGTGCTGGCATTAAGTGAGCAGCAGCATGGACTATGGCAAACTCCTCCTCAGATGGAAAGTGGAGGAAAACGGCAAATACAACAAATCCAAAAAGTCCAACAAAAAGTAAGGAAAAGGAGAAAAATGAAAATATGACACAAGCTTTTATCATACGCAGAGCACTTACCAGGGACAGACTTTGTAGTGTTGTTGTGTCCTTCCTCCGGCTTCTCCTCCTCCTCCTGTTTGCTGCTGAGTGCATTGTTTACCGTAGGGAGGCGGCACAGTTGAGTTTTGGAAGGGTCTGGGGGCGTGGCAGCAACCATAAGCGGATTGGGAATGGCACAATGCAATTCCCGTTTGAAATAAAAGTGAGCAGACACAAAGGCAGGCAAAAACACCAGCGAGGACTGCATGCGTGCACAGAAAGCAATTCCGGGTATCCTTTAAGATTCCTTTTTAGGTTTTGGCTTTGAAATGGAACTGGATGTTAACCCGGTAAGCAAGCATCTTTAGGTAAGGTTAGGTTAGGTTAAGGCGTTGCCAATTCGGTGAAATTAGCTAGGAAGGCACTTCATACGACGGTGCAGCATTCCGTGCGGTTGAGCTTAAGTTTAGGGGCTGTTCTCTAGCTGTCTGTAGTAGGCCATGTCTCTAGTGTGAAATTTATATAGTTACGACATAAAAAAATAATGATTTGTTCTATGTAAATAATACAACAAAGCCAAACCTTTTTTTAGTGTGTGATGGATAGGAAGTTGAGGTAGCCAGTGAAGGCTATCCCTCTCGTTAGCCACTGTTTCCGTTTCCATTTTTTTTTTCAAAAGTAATTTGAAGAATCTGCCTTCTTTTTTCCGAGTCGCTGTCGCCTGATGAAGTCCCGCGAGTGGGACGATCCCTGGCAGCTAATTAACTGGCCGCGAATACAATTTCCCTGCGCGCACACAATGGGCCAGCAATCAGGAGCCTGGCCTGGGCCTGGCTCCCGACATCACAATAAGCGGGTCAAGCGCCACAATGAACCCAAACGGACGATTCCCTCTCTGCAAACATACACCCAATTGTTTAGGCGTAAAAAGGCGAGTGAACAGCTCGTAAAAAACTGTATCAAAACACTGGCTTAAAGTGGGAAGCTCTCCAAATGCCATACAAAACAGGGTGTTCGATGCTGGGTCTCTGGGCAAAATTATCGCAGTCGTTAAACGGATGGCTTAAAGCATTGGCCATAACTCGGAGTGCAATTAAAGTGTGAACAGTAAGTGGCTTGGAATAACTTTATACTTGCTTTTGGATTGGGTTAAGTTGGTTTTAATTTTATTAAGCCAATTCAGGGTTGTTTGGGGAATAAATTCGTGGGGTTTTGGAAGTATAATTATACATTTTTTTATTTAGTAGCGTTGCTGGTCATTGGGTTTTTTTAAGCATAAATTGTTAATAAAACTAAATTAAAAATAGTTTGACTATAGTATTAGAGAGATACTTTTATTAGCTACAATTCAATTCAAGTGATTAATTTTCATATTTAAGTAGCTTCTGGTCATTGGAATATTTGCTTCAGTCTTTATAGAAATTTGTTAAGAAAAAATTCTTAATAAAACATAATATATAATTTGTTGACTATATTTAAAGTGTGTTTAGATCTTTTTATTGTCTAAAATTCTTTATGTACAACGTTGATTTCAGGTCTGAATAAATTTCCCGTGAACAAAGAAAAAGGTTCCAAAACTCCAAAGTATTCTGGGTCTTAGCAGGAAGGATACAAAATTTGAATAACTTCCTCTCCGTATCGCCTTCCAGCGGCTAATTCCTCTTCCGGTGGCACCCTGTAAATTGGAATGTGCACAAACTTTACGGTATTTATGCTCTTTAAATATTTAAAATACGCGGCGCGACGTCGTAATGTAAGCACGGTGCACAAACGGAAATAATGATGAGGTGTACTGGGTGTGTGTGTGTGTATGCCTTTGTTTTTGCTGCTTCAGTTGTGGGTGCCCGCGGGCCAAGGGTCGAGGACGAGGGCCGGGACCAGGGCTATCCAAAGTATAGCGTTATAGCCGCATGGCCGGGTGTCCTGTGCTCTGGCTAAACATCAAACAAAATCGATATGTGGGCGGTGTATATGATTTTTGGCGTAAACAAGCAACAAGCAGGCAAACACACACACACAAATTCTATACTCGTACTCCACATACATAAACCCTGCCGGGGGGGCCGTTTACAGGTTTGGTCCTTGCTTTGTTTGAGCGCCGCAGGACGCTCATTTTTCGTAATGAGTTTGTCTATGTGCGCAGGATGGATGGATGGAGTATGGGCAAATACTCGCAACAGCAACACGCAGCTACCTGGCACGGGTTGTTGCTACTGCAACACAAAATATTGTAGTTTTTGGCTTTTTTCGGGCATAGATGTGGCAGAGGTTATTTCTGCACGGGGTTCCTGGGTTATGCTAACCAAAGGTTATTATATTTTCGCTTCCAAACACTGTAGTTTATAGGGGGGCTCATTTATCATACGGAATATTTTTAGGTTAACTGATATCCTTGAATTTGTGTCACACAGTTCAAAGTGAGATGGGGGAAACCCTTATTACAACTCTTTTAAATTATAAAACTAAAGTTAAGGCGACTAAAACTTTAAAACATATTCAAAGCATAATAAGAGGATTGACGTAATTCTTTTTGGGATCAAATAGTAACTAATTTAGTAAATAATAACTTCAACTTTAAAATTTTTTTCACAATTTTAATAATCTTTGAAATATCCTTCATTCAAATTCATCCAAATTATAAAACTGAGTATAATTAAGACGACTTATACTTAAAAACCTGTTAAAAACTTTCTTTTAGGGATCAAATTCTAAGAAATGCTGTTTACAATACAATAAAAACAACACACAGGTCACCAACAAACAAAAACAAAAACTTATTAATTTCTACTTTAAAGAATTTTGAATTATTAACATATTAAATAATCTTTCAAAGTTTTTAAGTTTAAATTACAATTTAGGCTTACTGATTTGTGGCCTTGATAATTGTATTCCCCACTTTTAGTTGCCTAATTTATTATCCTGAAACTTCTAGGAATTTTAAGAACATAATTTGTATTTTGCTTATCCCGGGGAGAGTGCTCCTAGAGCAATAAAATATATTTTATTTATGCTGCGATGGGCCAGTAAAAAAGCTCTTTGCCCCCCGGAACCTGAAACGCGAGCTAGCGTTCTGATGGCTGTCACAAAAAACTTTTCGGTGAGGGTATAAGTACATGTGCAGCGCAACGATTCGCTTTAATACGGGAAATCTTTAAGCACACACACACACGGACGCGAGCGGAAAGGGAAGCGCGCTTACAGACACAGCGAGCAGGAAATCGTCCTGGGGGGTCTTGTGAGTTCTGTGTGTGAGGGTGGGAGGTAGTGTGAGCTTGTTAGGAGTTGCGCTGTCGTCTGCCATCTTCCTTTCCTGTTGCCATCTTCCGGTTGCCATTACACTGAGCTTTCGCTATAAATAATTTGGTCTCGATTTGAAGTGTGAGAGCTGTGATAATGAAATCCCCTTGATTAGCCACCGATTGGAGGACACCGAAGAGGAACTGCAGCCGAGATGATCAATCAGGCAGCAGACTGCGCTTTTAATTAGCAGCCCCACATCCCATAAGCCGCATCCTGCCGCCTGGACCGCAGAGCTCAAGTGGACCTCATTAGTTCACAGTTAGAGATTTAATTTAATTGCAGCGCCTGGGATTCGATTGACCTTTCGTCCTTGCGTGAGCAAGTGTCCTGCAATTAGATTAATTGACTTTAAGCCGCACCACCGGAGAGCACCTTTATGTAATGTGGATTTTATGCTTCGCTCAATGAATTGCCGTCAGTGGCCTTATAAAAATGGCCAGCGAAATGGGCCAGAACCCATGTGTAAACTGCTTTTTATGACACCGTCGAGATCCTCTCACCTTTGTCCTGTTTAGTGAATGCCAAATGGCCCCGGCCATTGTCTGCCTCTCCCATTCTGATTTATAACCCAGGCAGACTCACACACACATAGGACGAAAAGGACACGGCCAAATATGACATTCGCATGTGCTTCACAAGTCCTCGAGGACCATTTTTACAACCCCAGCCGGCTGCGACCTGTGTCCTAATGGCCACCGCCGCCTCCCAGATAAATCATGCAAATATATATCGCATCGGCCCCGCCGCACAATGGAGCCTGACAATCGATGAGGCATCTTTGCCGAGAGTATTCAAGGGAGGAACATTAATCAGCTTAGGAACTACAAGTTCTGAGAATCGCGAATCGATACAAAGATGTTGGCTTACCCCAAAAATGGTTTTATTCATGGGAAATTAAGCTACACTTCAATTAGCCTGATTTAAAAGAGAAGTTAAGGCCTAAATTAAGAGTAGAATCATATATTTATGAAGGCTCTGAGTAAAGCTATTCAAACTAAGTATAAAATGTACTTGATTTTTCGGAAATTTTAGATAATATTTTATTTAGTTGCATGTGCCAATAAAAACTGAGTCGTTATTGAGCTTTTCAACAGAATAGCCACTTGGAAGCTGCTGAGTTTCAACTGTAATTTCGTTTTCCTTTGAATTTGCATTGACAAAAGCGGTGCCCACATTTTGGGGCTGCCAGTCAGCGAGTCAATTTCCAAACAATGCGAAACTTTGTGCCGCCTCCACTAGGGGACGAACAGTGGACAACAGACTCTGCTCCGCTGGCTGGTCGTGTGTCCCTGATCCGATGTAAGCGTAGACCAATTAAGCGTAAACAAATTTGTTACTGTGGAAATATGAGAACCACTAGTTGCTGCCACCCCACCGCCCACATGAATGGCCATGGAAAGCCCCCATCTCCATGCCTATCCCTCCCCACGTCCACGGTGCGCTTTTGACATTGACAAAGTGGAGGAGGCGGTGCATTCCGTTCCCGTCCAGTTCGGTGAGTCCATGGCGGCAGAGTATGTAAATATTTTTGGGCTATTGATACGCGAGTGGCTGAAGGTTGACCCTGGTGGCCAACAAACTGTTGCTCGGGCTTTAGAACACGCCATGGGATTTTTTTCCCCAGCTGGCATTTCCCCTACGCGCGCAACAGAGTCTTTTTCTTTACTGGTTAACACGGAGCCACCGCACACTCCGCGCCACCACCGTTTGTCTCTCCTTAGACAACTTCGTGCTGGCGCCGAACTCCGCCGCTGGCCAAGTAAGTTCGAGCTCCAGCTCCGGCGGAGTGCTCCAGTCTTCTTAGGGACTTGGCAGCGTGTGCACGTGTTCAACGCAAGGTGTTTCGGTCTGGAATTATCGCAGCTATAGTATCTCAGAGATACATCGCATACAGCGCACATTTTTGGCGAAGTTTTGAGGGGCTTTAGAAAAGTTGTAAGTACAAAATAATTGGTGGACGTGAGTACTTGCTCGAATCGGATTGATTTATTAAGAACTGGGTTAAAAAATAATTAGAATCAATGGATATAATAAAAGTATTTATAGGAAATTCCCTAAATGTGATTTTCTTGTATTAAATATTACATATTTATGATATGATATAGGAATATTAAAAAAAAAAACACTTTTATGTCTAAATAAAAATCAAAAACCGGAGCTGCAAGTGTGACAATTCATCATGTCGGCAAATATAAACGCTTTGCTTTAACGTGTAAATCTCGGCGTTAAGAGGATTACAATGTTTAGAGTAATTATTATCGGGTGTATATGTGTGTGAGAGTGTGTTTTTTTGCTTGCCATAAACCTGCTGCAGGGAATTAACTTTGTTTCGATCTAACCACGTTTGACAACTAGAAGCGCCAGCGGAAACGGAAGCGGAGGTGGGTGTGGGGGAACGGTGTTTGGGGGTGGCAAATAAACTGTTTTCGCCATTTAGTTTTTAGTGTTCGCTGCCTGTTCGCCTTCTCACTCTCATCCTCAGCTATATTTATTTATTCGCCAACACACACACACACCTACATACAACACCCACACTGCTACGTGTGCGTGTGTGTGTTCTTGTGATACACTTAATCCGACATTTACAATTTTTGCTTAAGGATTTATTTATGGATTCAATATGTGTACAACGCTTACATTTCCGTAGGAGTGCGTGTGTTTACACAGAGAAAAAGGGTACTATTTGAGGTTTTAAAATGGAAATCTTGTATTTATTCCTTCAAGGAAATATTTATCTATGTTTTGCTATATGCATTTATACAATGAATGCATTAAATGACGTTTATTTTCATTTTGATTCATAAGTTAATTATTTGTAAAAATTACTATAATTTATTTAGTTTTTTTTTAAGATAAAAAGAAAATATTTTCAGGTTTTCTAACCAAAGGGTTTTAATAAACACCATTTCTTCTTTTTCAAATTTATTTAAATGGGTTTTGAAATACACGTTATGCTCAATTGAATTTATTTATGGTAACAAGCTGTGTTTAAAAATATTTTTCTTTTTTGCTGTGTATGCTTTGGAGTGAGCTTATATATAAATGTCCGTACCTTTAGAATTCTTCCAGGACCAATCCCGGCTCGAGTCCCCCAGCACATTTGCATGCGCAAAAGAAGCTTCTCAGCATACGCTTATTTTCCCTTTTTTTTTTAACTCATTTTGCGCTGCATCTATATAGTATTCATTCTATATAGTGCATATATAGTACTCAGTGCATTACTGCCACGTTGATCCAGTAAAAGTCCAGCCAGCAATACAATGGAAGCAAGATGTTGGTTGTGGGGGCAGAAATTTAAATGGAACCTTTTGCCTGGCAGACGACACAATCAACAAGCTGACAAAATGTGCAAATGCAAAATATTTTTTTGAAAAATTCGAAGTTATCTTCGGTACAGAAAGGGATTCTCGAAATAATTGGAAATGGCATGGCCATGGCACAATCCAGATGAGACTTGCTGTCATTTTTTAATCGCCTTTTTTCTGGTGCAGTTCTTGCGTTAAATTTACCGAGCTAGTGAAACAGCATTTGAATTGCATCAGCTAAACAATGCAGAGCAGGAAAAAAAGAGAAAGCGAGCTTAATGGCTTTTGACTTAATTAATTTGCTGCTGTATACAAGGTCAGAAGTGTTAGAAAATAGAGTAAAAAAACTCTTTGAAGTAGTTTTGTGCAGCAAATGATTAATGCATCGGCAAGCGAAAAATATAACCAGAATAGTGTAGCTACTATTGATTTAATTTATTTAAAATTACTTGTTGAATTTGTTAGACCTTTGACATTTTTCCGATTGGAAGAATAAAACAATTTGATTGACAGGGCGAAATTAGGGATTCCATTTATGCAGCGGCAAATAATAATAAAAACGGAATTGGTTATGAATTAAAATGCATAATTTGTACATTCTATTTATTTATTTAATTTATTCAATTTTTAATATATAGAGTAATAGGGATACTTAGCGTTTTCTATATATTCTCATGTCACAGACGAACATCAGGCTATATAGTTCTCTTTACAAATTTTGAAAGAACTACCTCTTCGTCAAAATTAAACAGCAAACCAATTATCATCAAAGTGTCAGAGAAATTTACCATGGCTATTTTACTTGGAAGCTCGAAAGAGCAAAAGTGTTTTAAGGTTAATACGTGTCAAACAAAGCCATTTGAAAGTGAATAATAGATTGATTAAGGCAATTATCGATTTTCCCTAATTGACAAATATTTTTCTTGATTACCAAACCCAGTGACAGCTTACCTGTATTAATTATCCGAAATGGTTCACTTCTTCAAATTCAAACAGTCAGTTGGCGTTGGCTTTAAAGAGATAGATGAGATCCGACGCCAGCGAGTTGCGGTTATATTCCATTAAGTCAATATTTCTGAGTAGGCCAAATTGTATTTATTACAGATTTCAGACAGCTGGGATGGGTTGCAGCTGTGACGAATATTGAGGTAAAATATCTGTTTGCACAATTCGGAGGGGGCGTTGGCCACATGCCAACCATTTATCATGACATTGTAATGGCAAATAAATAGAATATATTTGTTTTGTGCCCTCTCCTTTCTTTGCCCGGCAAATGTTGACTTGTGTAAACCGTGAAACAATAACAATAAATTGTTTCTGCACCATTGTATAATTGACACTTGCCTAAGGGCACTGAAAAAATATTTTAACAAGTTCTTCGAATTGTATTTATTGTTTTTCACAATTCGATTTATTTCGAAACGGTTTCCACTGAATTCATTATCGCTGGCCAGCTGCAGCGTTCAGTGGCGAGGATATTCCGCCTATACCCTGGCTAAAAATAGCAGCAGGACACCCACATCCTCATCCGCATGTGGATCCAACGTACTCGCACTCGCTTTTTTGGTTTCTGCAGTCATGGTTTTTGCAAACATGCTGACAGCGGATACTTTGCCAGCACTTTTGTCTTCTCTTTGCTTTGCCACGCCCCCGCCTTTTGTTTTGCGATTCGAGTGGAGAGCAAACATGGCCAACAAGTGTGTGGGTGCACTGGCAAAAAGTAAAAAAAAATGCGAGGATTATGGGATATTTATACCAGCAGGGCGTCCTTTCCTGCCGATGCATCAGCATAGTTTGTGGACATTTACTCTGCGGTTATTCTTCCGGTTCTCGGAAAAATCTAATAAAAATTTTACCTGCAGAACCCAGAACTAGACCTAAAGTTTACTTGCTATGCGATTTATATTTTGTAGAAAGCGTTAATGCATCCTACTCGCTCTACTCGTTGGCTTTAGATTAAAATCCTGCATAAAATATACAATTTTAATATAATTTATTCCTTCGAAATAAGGATAAGGGAGCCTGATACTCTTTTCTTCCCGTGTGAAAGTGAAAAATAACTAAAAATGTGGCAACAGGGTGGCTTTGGGGTGAGCAAAATCGATATGGAAACTCTACATGATGTATAAAGTTGTTGCTACATAAATATCAAATATGCAAATATTTGCCAGGCTGCCACCTGAATTTCGCCGCTCACCGCCCTCTGTGAAAATGCTTAACTGAAGCGTTGGAAATTTTGACGGGGGCTGCTGCTGGCGGGATTTAGGTGGAAATCGAGGTGGAAATTGACGGAGTGCCGGTGCTCGGGTGCTCGATTTGCCTGGCAATATGCAGAGAGAGAGAGAGCGTCTCCAAAGGCGCTGCTACCGTTGCCAGCCAGCCTGGTAGCCTGGGGAATTGCTGTCACCTTGGAACCCACCAAGGACCCCGCCCAGATCCCGACAAAAAACACAACCTCTATATGGCGGCGGCGTTATTAACGCAGTCAGCAAGTGAGGAAGGAACGAAAAGATCAAAAGCTTTAACGCGCCACCGTAAGCACCGTAAGCATGTGCAAATATTTCAGTTGATTTTATTCTTTTTATTTTTATCTTATTTCGCTGCTATCCCGTTCGGGGCCCCGAAATAATAACAAAAAAAAAAAAATATTGTATTCGATGGAGATGAGCCTAAAAAGTCCCTTAATGCCAAAAACACAGACAGACAAAAGGGAGTTCTGTTTTTTTTTGGCAAAGTTTTCACGGGGGGTTGGTCCGAAGACTGGAGACCCGGGATCTCCACAAGGGCCAGGCGGCCAACCGTGCTGTCATTTTTTTGTTGCTGGCTGCCTTTCCTGTTGCTCCTGTTGCTTTCGGGACCTTCGCTTTTGGGTCGTTTTCGTTTAACGGCCTTATACCTGCAGCTGTTTATCATAATTTTGTTGATTTGCTGTCTGCTAACAGTAACAATAATAATCATAACAGCAACAAAAACAACGGCCATGGCGGCAAAATCAAAATGAAATAAAAGGGAAAAGGAACTGCGAACGCCTGAAAGTATGCAACAAAAAGTTTCGCTCACCGAGGCGCGCCCAAAAAAAAGGGAAAAAACGAGACAACAGGAAAAAAATAAAAAGAGAGGAGAAAAACTTTGCGAAGTAAATTTGAATGTCGAAAACTTGTATTAGTCAACAGCTTCGAGACACAAAAAAAAGGAGCAGAGCGAAAATTCAGTTTCACTTCTTTCCCTGGGCTGCTTTTGGCCTTTAAGAGAGACATTTTAATAATCAATTTTTCGATTGTTAGGCTAGGTAAATTTGCCAAATAAAATATAATAAATATGTGCATTCAAATTGATTTATATCCTTATATAAAAATAAAGTAATCCCATTTAAATCCCTATGCTTATATAATGAAATTCAATGAAATACAAAGGCATTACCAAACAAATTAAATAGTCATTATATTTCTGACACTTTCAAACTTTAAGCAAAAGAAACACTAACAAAAAACTGGATATTCATTAAATAATTTATGAATTTAAGGTGGTTAAAATTCTACCTATAAGCTCTGCTAATCCTATAATACTTTGCCAACTCAGAGTATCTAAATATATAAGCAGATCTGTATCTAAAAATGTGTATAAAGCAAGGGCGACCAAACTTTGTTCGCCGGCCAACGCGGCGTATGCGTCATGTCAAATGGGTCGCAACGCTTTTCATAACTTTTTCGGCAATGGCCCTTCATGTCCTTGGCGCCATTTTATAATGAATTGTTGTCACAATATAATGTGGCCATTGTAGTATAGGTGTGTGTGGCTGTGTCGGGGCAATTTAATAAAATATTCAATTGCCTTTCGGGCCAGCGTTATTCGTGCGTTGGACGGCATGGCATCGCTTCGCATCCCATAGCATTGGGGGCATCCCCTTGGGAGGGAAATGACCAGACTTGGTCTGCCAATTAAAAACATGGCGTCATGGCGACATCAACTGCCAACTGCCAACTGCTGGCGGCTAACGGCTAACGGCCAGCACGCAAATGTTTATTAGCCGCAAAACGTTGCTCATTAAAAAAGTTCGTCACGGCTGTCCCAAGGCCTTCGGTCGGTCTTAACCTGGCTAACAGACTGCTTCGGACTGTCCACGGGATCTCTCTGCCTGATTAAAACTTTCCTTACGTCCTGCCCGCACACAGAAAAAAATATATTGTGTTGAGCTTAATTTTATATTATATTATTATTATTAAAATAACCATTGAATTTATAAGCATAATTTATTCGTATATCACCTTTAAATTTTCGAAATGGAAGCTTTCATTTTTAATGAGAATTTTCTTCTGTGCAACATCGCTTTGCTTTTTTCGTGGAATTACCAAGGTGGCTTTAAAGTTGCTGCTAGTTGTTGGTTTCATCAGTGTCTTGGCTTAAACTCGTTTGCCGACAGGCGAGAGCCTAATTACGGCTGGTCGTCATCAACGTCATCATGGCCATTATCATTATCATCGCTTACATCGTTATGAATGTCGCTTGGCTTGCTTCTTTTTTTTTCGTTTGGCGGCCAGATGTTCCAGCCTCGCCCGCCGACATTGGCTTTGATCTTCCCGTCCTGATTATATGCCAACGAATCGAGTCCTTTTTTATTTGTCTTCGCTGTGTGTGTGTGTACGGATTGGATCCTTTTGCACAGGCCAATGGCTTTTATGGCTTCATTCATCTTCCTGCCGGAGAGAGCAGGGAACGTGTCCTGGCAAGTGTCCGATGGAGGACTCCCGCCTGACACACTATCGCATCGCAGCCAATGGCCATGTGCATACGGAAACGTGCACTTGGCGAGCTCTGGCTAAATTGACCGAGCGTCCTGCAGGTCGCCGCTCATCACTTGACACTCCACCCTAATCAAGAGGGTGGGAAAAAGGCTTCAAGATACAAGCCAGCCGTATCCATGACACTTGTCGCGTCCTTGCGGAAATGTCCAATGGAATATATTATCATAATCCACCTACTTGTTGAATTCCAAAAGTGGTCATGAATTTTATTTATATCTCGCGGTTGTGTGTTTTTTTCCCTTACCTAAATATAATATGGATTCAAGACTTGGTAACCTGTATTAAAAGTGTGTTTTCTTTATAAAAAATGAATAATAATTTTGTATTTATCTCAGGGCCTTTAAAACCTCAACCAATATATTTTCCCACAAACAAAAAATTCAAATTTAATAGCAGGATCTACAAGCAGCCGAAAATAAACAAAATTCGCGTTTTCCCCAGGGGCATTCTTGCGTTAAAATCATTTAAGGGCCAAACAGAACCTTTCCTAGGGAGTACGGGTATAAAAGAAACAATAACAACATCAACGTCGATGTTAACCTCCAGATAAGCAAGACTGCACATCGTACAATTATATAGACAACACAGAGAAAAATAAACAAAATAGAGAAAATAAATACAAAGGAATACAAATTAGATCTTCCAACCCTACCATGTTAAACGAAGAAATTAATTATATTTTATTCAATTAAAATATTAGGAATTTAATATATTTTTCCTTGAATTTATTGCTAAGTTTACCCCTCAGTGTTTGGCAGACACACGCCAACTGAGGCGGAATACGAAGGCTATGTCTTCAGTCTGTGCCTGTTGCAATGTTCCATTTAAATAATGCGTTCGTATAATGTATAGTATGTGTGTTCGAGTGACTGAGAGCAAGTGGGTGTGCAGAGTGCACGGAGGGGGTGTGTGTTAAATGGGACAGGAAAATGGAGGAAATGGAGGATGGGGGCTACGATTCCTTGGCTGCGAAAGTTAAGCATGCTGTCACACGTTTCATTTATTATAAAATATGCAAACGTGCTGCCTTATAAATGATCAACATCTTCAATTTAATAATGTCATCGTCATCGTCAGCAGCAGCCTCGCCAGTCAGTGTCATCCACGTTATCCAGGGCCGTGCGAACGGAATGGGCCATCAATTGCAATTATCAGCCAACTGGCGAACGAAATCATAGCCATCAGCCATTGGCCATCAGAGGCTTAAAGTCCCCTCGTTTCCCACAATTAAGGCAAATAAGATTGCAGTAAATACTCTTAATTGGCAGTGTTGGCATGCATTAACAGGCCACGTTAAAATGGTCTCTGGATGTTCGATTGAAAAGTTTGCAATTGTTCAATTTGTAAGAGAATTTTTATAGACAGGTAGAATTATAGAAATTGTGTAACGAATAATAAAAAACGTACTGGGGCAAAGCAATATAAAACAGGAAATTACAATGGGTCTGATAAACAATCGTCTCTTTTAAATATCAGTTAAAAACAGAGCCAATAATCCAAATTATTATTTATTATGGTTTTTCTGAATATAGAAAGGTATATTTAGCTCTAGTTAACAAATTAAATTATTAATTATGCCATGCATAAAGCCAGCAAACTTTATTTGCTTTAGGATAATTTAAAGCTCGCAATTACAGAATTTAATGAAATGTTTTCAATTAACAACAAAATGTAAACCGAAAAGTTGTTTTAAACTTTTGTACAGTTTAAAATGCTGAGGGAATTCTTGTGAAATAAAATTTATATTATTTTTTTGCAGCAGCTTGCAAAATGGAGTTTCAATTTATATTCCCATATTTTGAAAAGGTGGGCCGACTACTCGACTCTGTTTTTTCCTCTTGCAAAGCGGTGACAGACAGTGGACTTTCGGGCAGAGGGACAGCTTTGCACAGCTCAGCGTTGACAAATCATTTTAGTTGCACTGCCGACAGTTGGAGTGTGACAAAGATAGAGGCTGACAGGCGGACAGACAGCCAGAGGAAGCTGGGAACTACATTCACAGCATGGCCGCGTGATGACTGCCGACGCCATTTTTGATTGACACCCTGCATATGTGCCGCCATTTCCGGTAGCCTGGATGTGTGTGTGTGCGAGTGTGGGCCTAAATTGTGTGCAAATTAGATACATCATATTCATTCCGACAGTCTACTAACAGATTATTTAAGCACCCCCTCGAATGTATCGAAACACATTCGCCATTCTTCACCGGTTTGGGCTATGAATTTTTCACAACTATGCAAATTGCTGGGGGTTCTCGTCAGGACACAGGAAATATGCGAAAATATTCCTGTATATCCCTGAATTACATGCATTTTAAAGGTTTTTTTACCTTATCTTAAGGCAAAGAAATAGTAAGAATTAAAATTAAACAATTTCTAATTTCAAGGATATTTTTTAATTTTAAAATAGATTTGCTGAACCTCCGTTATTTTCAGTGCAACCACGCCCTCTTATACTAGATATCATGGTATATATCTCAATGTGTGTCCATGGTGCATGCAAAAGTTGTTGCTTATTGAAAAAGTTTTGAACATTTGTCGTAATAATATGCAGGTCGCCGGTGCCTAAACCCTTTGCTGGCTGTCGCCTCGCAGTGTCACCCGGAATGGGCTTTATCGCAGTATGAACTCAGCCATTGTCCTGTGGCCCACTCGACGGCTACGTAACGAGAGGGCCGACCGAACACCTTTACTTTGCATTTATTGTGTGTGTTGGTGTTGGTGTGTGTGAAGGCGCAGGAAGGACAACAAAGCAAGTGCTCCTGGACCCGGACGGGCAGGATCCGGAGATCAGCGAGGGGAAGTCCTTTAGGGGACCCTTGACGCGTTGATTGATTGTGCCAGGGAGGGACTCTCCAAGGGCTGGTGGGCCAAAGGAAGCAAGGCGAAAGGAAGTGGATGCACGGCAATTGCACCCTGGTACAGGGAGCCATGAAAATTAAATTTACTTCAGACTATAAATAAAATTTATATGCCAATTTGTCAGGATGTAGAGAATAAAGATACGCTTTTTTTGCTATATAGTGTGGTTTGGACATATGGTCACAGGAAGTTCTTGGACATTTTAATGCAGTTAAAGGTTATCTTTTAAATAATGAATAAATCTTGATTTGAAGTTAAAGAGTTATAATAACAAAAATGTACATTTAAAAACCAAAATAGCATATATTTCTTTAAATATGTGTTATGTAAATCTGTTTAAAAATCATAAACATGTGTAATAACCAATAAACAACACCCAATCCACTTTAAATAGATAGCCATTAAATTTTAAAGCCGCAACACAGCCTGTGCTAAAATCAATTTCATTTGTCCCAGCCTCGTTTGGGGAATTTTCGTTTTTATAGCCAAATCCCGCATTGTGACAACCTTTCAGTCAGTGTAATTTCGATTTCCCTTTATTGTCCTCCCCCATTGTCCTCTATATGTCTGGGAGAGAGGCGTCCAAAGGGCCTTAGCAGTGTGAATTGTATATATACAAATCGAGAGGGCAATGGCAATGTAAATTGTTGACGCGCATTGAAAGGATTTGGCTGCTCGAGTGGCTGTTGCCTGTTTGCATAAGCCAGGCCAGGCCAGGCCGGGCCAAATCAAATGAATCGAAAGCCCGTGAGCGAGGGAGAGGGACGGCCTTTAAAGAATTGTTGACACAGGTGTGTTGGTAGTTGGATAAACAGGTGCGACCCCAACGGCGACGTGTCGGGCATATTAAAGTTGCGACCGCATATTAAATTACGACCCACAAAAATTGCACGATTAGTTGGTGGTGGCAAGTCAGTGCTGCCAAGAACCTTTTTCAGAAACAGAATAAATCAATAAACAAAAGAGAGAAGAAAAATCAGAATTAATAAGAATCTCTTTTAAATCAACATTTTCTTATGTAACATTAAAAGAGTTTTTTTAAGGAATATATAAATTTTTGTTTTTTTCTTAACACAGAAATTTTTAAGTGACCATCTCAAATGAAATTTAAAGAATCAATTCTATTAATATTGATATTTAATAAGCTTTCTGATAAATATTAATACAGCTTAAGCTTAGAATAAAAGGCTTACCGAAGCTTAAAGTTAAATAAAACGAAAAAGTTGAGTATTTCACAGAAAACAAGCTAAAGCATAAAGTATATAAAGTCCCATCTATTTTCCAAAATATTCTAAAGTCTGGCAGCCTAAAATTCTGAATAAATCAGGCACAACTCCATCCAATAAAAAAGGACAAACTGTCTGCACTGATGGCAACTAGGTTAGCCGGGGACGAGCTATGTCAGGTGGATTTGGATCGAGGGAGCCCTGTCGGTGTCCCCTAGAGTTTAAGCCCGGTCAACCGCAACAAGTGAACGCCCCTTGCAAATTGTTGCGCATACGCCGCGTTGGCTGACAACGCTCGCGACGCCGCCTGCGAACGTCAAAGTTTCCATTTTTGTGGGTCATAAACGTAAAATATCTTTATTGTGAATGACGCTTTGAGGTTAAAAATAAATCAGTGCCCGACCGCCCGACCGCCCGCCACACGGCGTATGCGTAATGCGTAAATTTATATGCCGCTGTCTGCGCGCGTATCTGCGTGAACATAACGGTGTGCGTATTTCGGGGATTTTTTTTCTTGAGTATGCGTGGGGGGTGGCTTTTATGGAACTGTTGCCGTGTTGTCTTTGCTTTAATTTTGCCTTGCCGAGTTTTCTTTTGCCTTGTTTTCGTAGTCATTTGTGAAAATATTGCCTAACAAAGCGTTAATAAATGAGGCATTTAATTAATTGCCAGGCCACGGCTGCAATTTAATTATGTAACCTTAGCACCTCGGGGCATTTCAAGGACTTTAATAGAATTTAAAGGGTCTCTCGCTGCAAAGACGCGCTGTCATCGCATATACGCGCGTGAAGGAACACTTTGAAAATAAATATGTGAAATATTAAACCCAAAAATGGTGCTTCAAAGTGGTGCTCAAAAACCTAATATAAATTTTGTTTATAATTCCATTTACTTTTTTTATTAAGATGCTGAAGGAGAGTGTGTATCAGCATATTTATAGCTAGGACAATGGGTTTATTTAATAAACGAATTCAATGGTTTATATATTTAAAGTAGGATTAATAAAGGGTTTGGCTTTTGATCCTTGGTGATTTCCCAGTGTTTTCCTTAGATTGATTCGAATTTCAAACCCAAACTAAATCTTCCTCGTGAATAAGGCGTGTTTATGCCATAAATAATAGCAGTAAGTGAATAATATTTTGGGCTAATTTTCGTCAAGTGTATGGCTTTGCAAATATGAGCGACACAAAAATAAATTGAATTGCATACGGACGCAAACAAAAGCGGGATGCGGATGCGGCTGCGGGGTAAGCCTCACTTGACAGCTGGTCACAAAAGCCAAGCAGACAGAAAGGGATGAGTTCGGTGGAGGTTCGGTGGGAGGTTGGGTATGGAATGCGGGGAGGAGGAATAAGTGCAGACGTCAACACTCGACTCGATTGTTGTTTGTGGGTTTGCTTTGGCAAGGAAGTGAGCGAGTTGGCAGCCACAATAAGCAGCAATGGAACAGCAACCAAAAAGCAATGTTTATTCTGAATCGCACACACAGAGCTAGTTCCGAGCACAGGAAAAAAAGAGAGCTAGAGTCAAGGTTTTCCTCTAAAGATAATAGAAGCATAAATAAGGACGGTTTTCTACTGGAAATATGCTTTTGTTGATGAAATACCAGAAGCTAGGGCGAGTATATAAATGGAATTTATTTGATTAAATTTCCAATCATCCTAAAGCAAAGTAAATAAATTAAATAAATAGCTAAATAATACATATGTTCTTGAACCAAAAGCACATCAATCGAAAGGATAATTTCACAATTTAAGCTTCAGGAGCCTCAAAAAATGATTTAAAATCCCTGTAAGATTTAGAGGCATTTCTAAATAAGTTTTTCAAGAACTTTTTTCCATAAATCTCAGCTCAAAATTCATTTACCTTGGGTCTTCCCCTAAGAAAAAATATCACGAATTTAGAGCGTGATTTTTTCCCGAGTGCGGTTTTTACTTGCCACCCAGCCAGCAAAATGTGTTCCACCAAAATCGGATACAAACACGACGTAGCAACAGAAACGGCGACGGCGACACCCGAGTTTTGCACGGAGGCGAATCGACCCGAGCTTAATGCCTAAGCCCGCTGCGACAGGACATTTAATCTCGTTGTATTAGAGGCGGTGTGGGGTCGCACGACACGGGACTAAGACCCGAGACCCAAACTGGAGCTCGAACTGGGAGTGGGAGTGGGAGTGGGGGACTTAAAGTGCCTCAAGTGGAAGTCAGCCGTGGCGGAGAAGTCCAAAGGGTAATGCCTATACTTAGCCTGTTGCTGTTGCCGCTTTTATTGTAATTCTAGGAATTGTTATTTCTCCTTTAACAAGCCGAAACCGAATCTCGGTCCTCCATTTACGCGCAGCCAGTCGTCATTGTTTGCCCCGAGAATCGAGAGATGTCATGGGGCTAATGTGAAATCGTTCCCTCGGTACTTTGGCCCTTCGTCGGAGTCTCGTCGGAGTGTCGCCTTCCTGAGGTTTGACGCAAATTGAAGGCTCGAGAAGAAGTCAGGATGCCAATGCAAATTCTGGCACATTCCCTTCTCGATGGATGTGCTCTGCTCGACTTTCAAATGGAACGACTCTCGAAATCTCAAGGGCTTGCTTAAAGTTTTCCACCCAGCCAAGGTTTGGCAACTCAAGTTTAATTGTATGTTTACTGTGGGGAAATATATTTTCGGCATGCATGCTGGCTGGCTGGCTGGCCAACTTGTGCTCAGTTCCACAGTTTTTCTGGCTGGCTTCTGTGTGATTTTCATTACCCTAAGTGCTCTCTGCTGACCAATGAAATATGAGCAGCTGTTCTGGCCATTGGTCGCATCTCAGTCGACCGAAGTGGCTTCGATTCGGCCTTAAGTTTCAATGCAGAGAACGAAAAATCAAGACTATTTAGTTTTAGATTAAGTTTGCATTTAATTTATTATATATTTGATGGAAAAAATATCTTTAGTAAGTAAGTTTTATGAGGATTCTTTGTTTTTTATATTGTAACTTTTTTAATATATTTAATAATGCATTTTGCCAAAAAAAAGTTGTTTTTAAAGGGGTTTTATTTGTTAAAATCGTTTTTTACTTCTGCTACTGTAATAACTATGTGCTCTACCTATAATATTATTCGAATGGACTTCAGTTTTATAGGAACTATCTCTGAAAAAATATTTCTTTCTCTGTAAACAAATTGATTGCAAGTTAGTCAAACAAAATGCTATCCAAACTCTGCTCGGCAATGCAAATAGATGAGGCTGGTGGACCGAATCAAATAAGAAATCTCTCTATAAACACACATACCCGAGCATACAAGCACACACTCGTAAGCGGATCGCATATAATGGCGTGAACAACAAGGCAAAGAATAAACGAAACTAATTTCCGGCGACCGACACAAACAAAAGCGCATCGGACCGGAAATCGAGTTAACCCGCCAGATAAAAGCCCCGAAAGATGGCGTCGATGCGCATTGCGTGACTCTAATTAGACTCAAGATGGCTTTGGCATGAGGAAAAGCGCACAAAGAGGCAAGAGGGACGCATGACGGGGAAAATCAAGGGTGACTGCCGGAGGGTGGATGCTCTGTGTGCACGATACGCCGCATATTGCGCAACGTGAAGTTTTTACAGCCACCTGGGAAGTGAAGCGCAGCTCCGGCGAGGTGATGGCTGCTTGCAAGTTTGTAAATAATGCAGTTGCACGCCCACACTACGTGTCGCAGAAATACACAAGCGAACGTACACACGGCTGCCGCAGGAATTCCACAGATATAAACGCAAGCCCACGCATGCAAAAATAAACCAGGGCTGGGAGCCTTAGACTCGGAATACCTTAAAAATACGGAAATACAAAAAAAAATACGATTGAAAATCTATAGAAATAGTGTGAAAAATTTGAACAATGTAAATACCTTATCAAATATATTCCCAAACATTGGCGCTGGTCACAGGGCCCTGGCTTGCCGGAAGAAAGTCCCATGTGGCAGACAGCAAAGTGCGAAAGTAACGACGTGGCCGAAACATCCCGAAATGTAGCTCGAGTGCAGTTCAAACTGCGATTACGCTCCTTCCACCGTCCACCGGCTGCAGTTTTGTTGCACTCCATTTCTCTTTGCTTCATTTCCCTTTTTTCCCCTGTCACGGCGCCTTTTCCGCGCTCCAGTTTCCCTCTTGGCCCCACTGGTTGATGGCCATGCAATATGCATATTGTTGTTATTGCTTTTATACTGGCCGCACCTGGGACTCGTGGGTTGTATTCGCTTGCAGTGTAGTCTCACTCACTCAGCTGCCTCGAGTATTAGTGGCTGAATAGTGAGAATAATTCTTGGTACTTACCAAATGGGTACTGCGAAAAATAAGCAGCATAAATGGAGTTATTCAAGGTGATCTGTCTTAACTAAAAGAGAATGTTTTGCATCTAAAGCGGAAGAAAAAGAGAAAATAAAATATGATAAATAATAAGAAATATAAAAATTATATTAGGGTATGTAAAAAATGTTTTAAACATTTTTTAAAGGTCCTTTAAAAAAGCATTGCATTTTTTCCGCTGTAGTCATGGCAATTTAACTACTTTTTTAATCACTTTCTGCATTTTTTTTTACCACTTAATTACGTATTGATTTCGTAAGTGTTGTAATCCGGGGAAAAAACCTATATCATATTACACCGCATCGCAATGTCGAATAGATCGAATTACCCACCAGGTTACAGCTGCATTCAGGATATTCAGAATGCTTTCTGCATTTGCATTCTGCATTTGCCGGTACTCGCACGTTTTTATGCGGATAAACATCCATTAGTCCAAAGAGGGGGACGAGAAGAAGAGCGATGAGGGAAATGAAAAATGCATTTCAATTTGTGCCGTGCTTTAAAACAAAGACTAATTAATGGTCGGTGCACTTCTATGGTCGCCCTCGGTCGTGGGCATATGCATACGTATGCGTTGCAATCCACGCCCCGTGGGCCACGCCCACATGCACAGGCACTCATCCAAATGAAGAGTGGTCCTTTTCGAGGATCGAGGCCCTAGCCGAGGCCCTGTTGCTAGGCCACTCCGGTCACCGAGTCCTTTATTAAAGTCTTTCCTGCATGAAAAGGACATAGGTGGGTGGGGTTGGCAGGTCCAAGTGTTTGCGGTGCTTGCAAAAACGTGGCGCTCACAGACATGCGAACATATGTGCACTTAAAGGCCCACACACTAACACCCACAAAATGTTCAGTGGCTTAATTTCCGGTATGTTGTTCAGCCAGTGAACTAATTAAAAGTTCAGCAGGCAACGTAAGATATTGAAGTCCTCCAGACGAATTTCAAGGCACGAAACGAGTATGTCTGACCTTTAGCCTTTGCTGCGAGATACCTTGTTTCATTTTAAATTCTTAATGATTTTATTTCGTTCTCTGAATTTTGGCATTTTCGACGGGATATCGATGAAAATGTATTATATTTACATTTATGTTAAGCTTACTCGGAAGCGCCTTAAAATACAAATAATATGAATAGAAATTCCAAATATCGACTGCAACTCTCACTCTTTTGTTAGCAGAAAATTTATTAGACATTTTTGTGGTCTTGGAGTGACAACGGGTAGACCTCGATCCCTAGAATGCAATAGGAAAATCAATGTCAACACTAAAACTCAAGCCCACGCCCGTGATTCAATTGCCTGCGGTTATCCTCTGTCTAGTTCCCATAAACTTGACCATATTTTTCCAGACAAGGTCATGGGGAAAACAAGCCGAAACTCAATGAAAAATGCTGGCCTTGGTTTGGTTTTCTGTGGAGAGCTTTGCAGCTGCAGCAGCACCGAAAACCACAAAAACTCGTCATGGCAACGAAAGCACAAACTTTCACCGCTCCCACATCATATTCCTGCATACATTCATGGCTCGGTCGGGTGGCTGGTAAAAAAATCGGGTTATGAAGCCGGCGAGGTATGCCACTAGATTAGCTAAAGCCGATTAACGAAAATTGAATTTTCAATTTGCAATTGATTGCACTTGCCACAAGCACGAGGTTTGTTTGTTGGCAACGGGCACAAAAAAAAGGTCTTTTCAAGCCTTTGTAAGCCAGTCGGCCAAAACAAAAGTTGTTAATTTAATCAGGTTAAGTGGGTTTATGCTTATTGATTGTCCCTTGAAACGGGGCTTCGATTAAGTCTTAAGTTTGCCGCAAATCCATTTTAGATTAGGGTCAATTTAATTGTCTGATTATTTTTCAGGAAAGGTAGCAAAGGATGTGGGGGGATTGTACTTTGAGTTGAAGAATGGGTCGCTCTAAAATTGTTTCAACAACTATTGATTTAAAGTTTGATAATGATTGAACATTGCAGTAATTTTTTCCTGGTATTTGCCATTAATTTTCAAGTATATTTATTATTTTCGTTTCCTGGAAAGCTAAATAATTTTTCACATGTACCCTGTATTATTTGAAATCCAAGAAACTTTAATTATTTATTTCCCAGAATTCCCACCCAGACTACTTTGATTGTTTCCAATGCAATTGCGAATCACTTCCATTCCACGATGTTGGTTTTCTCAGAAAGGATTTAGCCTCCAATCCACCTGTCCACACCTGCCTATAGAATCCCTCACTGGCATAAGTCGTGATTGTTTAGTTTGGTTTTTAGTTTTAAAATCAGGAAAACTTTTGTGCCGCAAATACTTTGACAACTTTGCTGACCGCCCTAAGAAGCTGACAAGCTGGCCGGGAAATCTGAGAGCGGTCGTCGAGAGCGGGGAAATTGTCAATTTGCTTTATCGCCTTAGAAAACCTGCTGCCCGCAAAAGCATGTTTATATATATATATTTATTTACACATGGAAAAATATATATATGCAAATATTTTACCATAAAAAAGTCCTAAAAATAAGACAAATACATTTAAGAATTAAAATAACTTTATTAAAAGCCCTAGCTTGTGGTTAAAAGTATTTATAGTTTAATATATAAATTTGACAAGTATAAATATATTTTTTTACAAGCAATAAATAATATCAACAAATTAAATTGTTTTTCAATTAGGAAACATACATTTTAAAATAAAGAAATGTGGAACAGAACTGAAAATTTTAAAAAGCGAACATAAAACTTTTTAGAAAATGTATTTATTGTTTAATCTATAAATCAAGATTTAGCTTAAAGTTTGTAAGTCAAATTTTGGTTAATACAAAGTAGTTAATAGTTTCAAAATATAAAATTCATAATAAAATCACCTTAAATTCAACTTAAGTCTCGCTTTTTCCCTCAATGTTTCTATTTATTTACGGTTTTAAATGTGGGCGCCTTTTCCCCAGCCTGATTGTCTTATTATGCGTTATAAATCGCATGACGGCTGTTAAAGTGACTTTGAATGGTCTCAAAATCAGAAACGTATGCAAACGAGCATAAAAAAGCTTTTTAAAAAGTCGCCAACTCACTGGGATACACATTTTCTGGGCACTTTCCCTGTTTTTGGCTGTCCCTTTTGAGCATATTTCCTTCATGCGTTCATAAATATAATATATATGTGTGTATATATTCACATAAATATTTTCCACATTTTTTCCTTGCTTAGAAATCAAATTAAAGGTATCCCATGCGAGCCTGTGTGTATGCGCCTTTGCGGCTGTGTGGGTTTATTATGAAAATGCCATGAATTACTCGCGTATAAAAGTCATCATTAATTTCTCTGTGACGCTTTTTTGACAACCATTTTGGAATTTATTCACTCATTCATAAAGAGGCATCAGCTACAGACATCTTATTGCCCCTGGGGGCGTGGCGAAACACGCCCACATCCTACATCCTGTTTTTTTTTTGTGGGAAAGCAACGGAAAGAGATTTGCGAGATGTTACCGATTTTATTGGAGCCTTGAATTTTCATCCCATTAAGCCTTTAAAACCAGAAATCGTGGGACTTGTGTTTATTTTTTTATATATTTGTGGGAGTATAAAAGAATACTTCGGTTTATAATCCGGAAAATTACATTATCTAACCGCCTTTTCTGGAAATATTTTTATAAAGAAACAAAAAATTCATAAGTTTGCTATAAAAACAATATTTGTGTTTACTTTTATAGATATACTATGTTTATAAACATTCATTTTAGATCAATAGATAACCCAAAATCAAGGTAATTAATTTTCCTTCCTTAAAAGTGTAATACTTGATGATATATCCACGCAAGAAAGTCCCCTTATTTTTATGCCCTCTTTTTAATATCCTTCCAATTCATTGAAGCAATTCCTGGGTACCTATTGTTCGATCCCTCGCCACTAATTTATTCCCACTTATTCGTTATTCTTTTTTACGAGTTCATCAAAGTTGTGGTTGGTTTTTAAAGACTTTGGGCCATGTGACAAGGATAAACAAGGCCATAAAAATGCGCTGGCATATAAAAATGCGGCCAAAGATTGCCGCAAACGGCCGCACAGATTCGCGCGGCTGCGGGTAAGCAGCTGCTGTTGCAGTAAAATCCACGCACCACGCACCAACCAGCAGGCAGCCGAAAACAATGCCTGGCAGTGTCTGGAATTTATTATGCATACACCCTGTAGTGCATATTTGTAGCGTGATAAAATCAGTTAATAGTCGCATGAATAAAACATCGCTAAAAGGCTTTGACGCCACCCCCCACCCGCAACGCCCACCTTGGCAGGTGCGAAAGCCCGCAAAAACCCGGAAACTCTTATCCGTATCGGTTTCCCCCAGCGGCAAGGAACGGGGTGATTGTTGAGCGCTGCGGCTAATAAAAATTACTAAACTGCTCCTCTCGTATTCTTTTCGCAATCAGTTGACGGCAGAAACTAATTTACTTGTCACTTTTAATTATTGTTTGCTATTAAGCGGAGCGGAAGGCCCGCGTCCATGGAAATCCAACGGGAACGAGGGATGATTACTGCGAAAAAGGGGATGCTGCCTCTGCTGCTGGATTTTGCCTCGTGGCTCGAGGCATATTATTAGACCATATAAATTCATGTCAGTCTACTTTCGGTTTAATTAACTTTCATGTTTGTATTAGCCGTGTCTAAAGTGCCCGTGCCCGTGTCCGTTCCCGTGCTGTTGCTGTCGGCCTGGTTATTATGCCATAGTCATAGTTGGCTTCTGCGGTGGCTGGCCATGTCCAAAACCTAATTGTCTGCCGCACCGCAAATGTGCGACCAAAGTTCGGTCAATTAGGTCTGCCTACCAGCCTCGAAATTAACTGAAATTTTCAAATTGTTTAACTAACAAAGCCGTGCACCTCGGGCCAGGACTGGCTAATGCTGATCACTTCGCATTTAGGCCATGACAGCCAATTGACCAGAATTTTGTGCGCTGTCAGTGCAGTTTGTTGTTGGCATTTCAATAAATATTCGGCAGTTGTTGAGCTTAAAAATTGATCAATATTTATTACTACTTAGTATATGATATAACTCACAAGTAGCTCATCCACACCGTTGGAACAGCAAAATAAACCTCACTAGCTACCCAAAAAGAAAAAGAATCCAAGCTAAACCAATAGGAGAAACATCCTTGATAAACGTGGGTTATCAATAGCAGATTCGGCATAAGGGTGAACTGAACTGGAAATTGTTCATCCATTTGATAGTCAGTTCTCGGTTAGACAACTAAATATTTTTGCGAAAAACGGAATAAATACCTGTTACCAATTCTGTCGAGGATTACAATTAAGTTTACAAAAAAAAGAAACAGGTCGAGCCAGCACATACACAGAAAATATTATTGAAATATTTCAGGCTCAACTTGTTTTTAAAGGCGTAACGGAACCGGATATGATTTGCCGCTTGTTTTGTGTTTGTGGTCGTTCGGTACAACTGTGATGACTTTGGGCGACAGGAGCTTTCAGTTTTGATTTCCGTATTTTACTTATTTTGAATATTCTTCTGGGGGCGGGCAACCATGAAATATTCACGTGAGTGCACAGCAGAAGCCGCAAAATTAAAACTGAGCTGGCACTTGAATTTTACCCCGCAAATAATATTTCGCACTCGATGACATTACAAAGTAAAAGTTATTTTTTTACATGAAATTAATGAGAAAAAAACCGGGACTTAAATGGGAATAAATAAACTTAAATGTTGGGAATATGTATTGCCTAAATATATTTATAGGGAATGTATAAAATAATAATAAGCGAAACAAATGATTATTGGGATAAATAAAATGTTATAAATAGTTTTACATCCATTACGATATTTATTTATTAATTCATATTAATAATTTTCATAATTATTTGTATACGAGTTTTAGAAAAATTAACTACAAATTTATTGACTAAATTACAGAGGTGAATCATTTTTCATAGTGTTTGTTGGCAAATAAAAATCTGTGCATCGATGCAGGCTATTAGCCACCGCGAATTGCTTTCGAAATCGGATGGGCCGGGCTTTACGCAGATATAAAGCCGTTTATTCTGGCAGATTCTTTGGATCGGCGATGTGAATAAATAAATGTTCCATGTTGCTGCGATGTGTTGCGCAAAGCAAACAGACTAGAAAAAACATGGAAGGCAAACAGACGAGAATGGGAAATGTGTGTGTGCACTAGCCTGAATGGGCGCCACCCACATTTCATCCTCTTTTCCCCGCCGCTTGCCTCATCCTGGGCCTGTACCTTATCCTGCATACTTGCAGGCGTTATTTATAAAGAAGCGGAATAAACTGCACGGAAAAACGAGATGGAGACGGATGATGTGCGAAGGGCAAGGACAAGCGATTTGCTCTGCTCCTGCGACCTTAGTCGTTAGCCTTGCCATAACATTTAGTGCATCTGCGAGTGGCCTGCTAATTGAACAAATATTTATTAATAGCTGGCTCAATTATTAGTCCTCGTCATGGCAACCACCGGCAACCGACAAGGCTGCCAAGGTCCTTGATTCATTATAAAATCATAACTCGAAGGTCGACCCACACACAAAAAGCTCCGCAGGCTGCACGAAAACTAAACACAAGCCCTATTTATCGAATTACTGATAGGGACTGCGTGTCCTTGCACTTTAACAATTTTCTCCCCTGAACCGGATGGCTTCCTAGAAATATTCGCAGTTGACTAAAATGTACCTTCATTTCTATGCACTTATTTTTAGAGTTATTTGTGCATTCAAGGAGCATCCGTGCCTGAAATCTAATTTGTAAGGAAAGGATTAAAAAATAAATACAGGGGTAAAAAAATGTTCTTTTTTTTTTTTCAAAGCTTCAAAAGCAAAGAGAAAAAGTTTAAATTCACTTCAGGTATATCGATTAATGGCTGGGACCTCCATTGATCGCGTATTTTAAGCCGATGCTTTGTCATCGAAATCAAAGGACAGACTGGCCATACTGCTGACTAATGCCGCCCACGGAGAATGCCAAACAATAAGCGCAAACTTTGGCGACGCGACACAGGATATGGGACACAAGACGCAGGACCCAGACCGCATGCCGCAGGGCATAAGCTGGCCAAGGGCGCGACACGGCAGTTCATGTGTGGCATAAAAATTGCCAACTAATTAAATACACCCGATATATGGGCGTCACGTGCGCGACGTTGTCTGGCCGCCAGGTCACAATTCTCAGGTGCCAAGTGCGGGTCACCTGTTTAATGTGCAAATAAAACGGCGTTAATGTCCTTGCTCTGCATACTAATTGCAACAGCCATAGACCCACTGAAACTCAGCCTCAGACTCGGCTCGTAACGCCATAATTGCCCGATGCGGAGAGACTCTTTTCAGATGTCGGAGCGACGCAACAAGCATGAAAGTCAAATCAGCTGCCAAGAAAGCATCCTCGTAGTCTGAAAATCCCACCCACAATCCCCGCGGCACTTACATTCCGAGGCGCCACGAGTGTGTCACCAGTGTTGCCGCCAAAAGTCAAGAAAAAGTTCATAGAACGATGGCAAAAAAAAGGATATAACTTAAAGCTGAAATAATTAAAATACTGATTTTTAAGGGTGTTTGTATATAAGATAAACCTTCCTTAATTTATTTATTTATATTATATACGCATTTTCTATCATTTTCCATCTTAGTTATATTTAAATTCCTGCAGCACACTTTTTAAAATTTCCCCTCCGGAGACCTTTTAGGAACTGTCTAGAAAAAGGACGAGACGGCAGCACCGCGTGACATTGACTGAGAGACCCACTTCTGGGAACCGGCAGCCCGTCCTTGCCGCCCCTTTGGCCCCGCCACAACAAACTGTTGCTTCTCAGCTGTTTGCTCTTGATTTCTCCTCCACAGAGCCTGCGCAGAAGTTCGTGTCCTTTTTAGTTCACATAGGCGGGGACTTTCCCCGTTTTTGCGCAACAGTTTGGGGCATTTCTTATGTTTGATTGGGACTTTTTGCCCGACGAGCTGTTGCTTCGCGGCATGGACTTCGGTGCTCGACTTTCCGGCGGAGTCCCTGCGATTCAGTCTGTTTGGGGACTTTACGGTGTGCGAACGTGCGACGGCGATTTTAGAGTCGGTCTTTCTCGGTGTATAAAATCCAGCCAACGGTGCGGATACGCAACGGTCAGCGCACATACACACTCGCACGCGTTCTCTCACAGGTAACGGGCACTCGTGTGCCGTGTACAGTGTACACCTGTACAGGCCGCATGTGTATGGGTGCGTTTAATTAATGTGAAAGTGTCGTCGTCGGCGCTGCCGCTTTTCTTTGAAGACGGAACGCGCGGCACTCGCTCTTAAAATCGCATAAACGTTAAATGTGCCGTTAATTTCCCGCTGCGCGATTATTAAGTGCTAAAAAGCGTGAATTGATTTCACAAGTTTTCATTTAAAAATATTTCAATTTTCCCTTATTTATGCAAGTGGTTAAACGAAAAATACAATATAAAGAATTTGTAACTAATCAAAAAAGGAAACATTTAAAAATAATATTTGATCATAAAACATTTAGAAATATGTTTTCTTTGAATACTTATTTTGGCTTCCGTGTTTTCTAGAAGAGAAAATATTCGTTGAATATTTTGTTTAACTATTTAAAAGATTCAAAATGTTTCTTATTAGTATTTAAGCTTTAAAAATAGCAGCCTAATTTTAATATAACTTAAATTTTATATTTGTCTTCCGAGAATGTATTTAAAAATTCTTTGCGTCTTTTTTTTTAATTAAAACTAATTTGCTCTTCAGTTGAAGTAACAAAAAATATTTATAATTTTTTTTCGTAATATTTAAACTGTTTTTTTTATTATGTGGCTGCCAAAAATATAAATTTTATTAAACTAGCAGTCTTGAAGTGAAGAAAAACGACATAATATAATATTAAGTTTAGATATCGTAGTTTTAGAAAATATATAAAAACGCGACTTTAAGCCATAACTATTACATTTCCTTATTTTGTCTCTTTGTATCCGAGAGCATCACAAAACATAAATTACCAGAGCAAGCAAGGAAAACCCCATTTTAAATTCCTTAAGTCATAAAAGTGAAAATGTATTTTTTATTTGACACAGCTCGGCGGTCTTGGTTTTGCATTGTGATCTGTGCGGCATACCTGGTCATTTCAGGTGAGTGAACCACTGTGTTGGGGCTTTGGGGGAAAATCACTGCAAACCACATTCAAAATGTTTGAACTTTTCGAGAGAGCTTTCCACTCGGACTTTGTCCTTTGATTTTAGCTGCCGAAATGCATTAAAGCCACAGCCATAAACGTAACTAATTAAAAAGTACTGGCACTTGCCAGGAATTTGCAGTATTGTGGCGATACTTTTCCTTTTGTGACTGCGATGCCAGTCGAGTGCCATAAAATTGCTGACAACTAATTAATTTGTGATTACAAGAGGAATTTCCAGTGAATTTTATGCCATCGGTCCCCGTGACATATGTTTGATGGAAAATGCTTGTAGTGTGTGAAGGGCAAATCATTTGACCTTGTGTGTATCCCGGATGATAAAGTTATTCAGTTTAACGGGAATTTCAAGGGCAGGTTTTAGTTAGGGCAAGTTCTTGCTGACTAGATTTAGTAAATAAGTTCCATGAAACATTAATTGGATGTGCTTTTTATTCTGTGATGTACAGATAAGCTCTGATTTCGTTTTCCTGTAACCCCTTGAATGAGTCTTTTGTTATGCAGAGAAATATTCAATACAAATGGTCCCCATTGAAAAGAATAACAATTGTATTGTATAAATAGAGTAATACTTTGAATGGAAACGCAATTGGCTTTTAGCAATCATGTTTGCTGTCTTTGTGTTATTATATTAAATAAAAACGGAGGAGAATTAGCATACGCTCTTACAGCTTTTAACAATGTTGAGTCCTTGTTCTACAATAGATCGGAATCATTACGATTTTATTTTCTAGTTCACGTGAAGAACCTCACTGGAAACTACAAACTCTTTATAAAATGTGCCTCCCTTTGACGAACTTGTTTGTTTAATGCTTTAAGCACCCTTGAAATATATGTAGGTCAGCGCGGCAACTGTGACATTATTATGCAGCCCAATAAACGCTCTAGAGGAAAACAATTTGTTAGAAATTTTCCACTCGCGGACACCCCAGCAGCAGCAATTTTCCAACTCAATGCAGTATTTTTTGCAGCAGCTTTGGCGCGTGGCTTGTTTGCAGCTACTCGAGGATTGGCCGCTGTTGTTGCTGATTCATCCTTTTTTTTCTTGTTCTTGCATATAAAATTTCACTTCAAACTTATGCAAATTTCTGGCTTATAATTTTGCCGAGAACGCAAATCAAAAGTTATAAGTAAAAGCGAACGCGGCGAGAGAGAAACTTGAACTTGTGTTGCCAATTTTAAGTGATTTTAAATAACTACAGGAAACTGAAATTAAAGGCCAAAAGTAAGCTCCTCGAGAATATAAAAAGAGGAGATGAAGGAAGCATGTAACGACATAATTTGTAATGTCTTTTGCCAGCCAACAAAGGAATATACACATCGGCGACAGCTACAAGGACGTCCTCAAAGTCCTGGCTCTGCAAATTAAAATAATTTCCACCGTGCCCCCTAAATGCCATTAAGTATTAAGTCATTTGGTGGCGAGGGGCGGTAGGGGCGTGGGAAACAAAAACTTTCACCGTAGCGTGAGTGTGTGTTTTTCCCATATTTGTGTGTGTGCTTGTCTGCAGGCTTTGTTTGCTGTTTGTATTTTATTTTTCTGTATGTTTTTTACGAATGCGTGCGTATTTTTTATAGTTTTTTTGCTGCACTTATGCACATAATTGAGTGACGAAAGAAAAATAGCAAAGACAACTCCATTGTTTGCTTTTCAGGTGGTTTTTCATGGATTTTATCGAGGAACCTAAAACCAAAAAAAAAAATTTTAATAAGAAATCAAAATGGGTTTTGTAAAGCAATAAAATAAATAGTTTCGAAAGGAAATTTTGAAAAATAAGTTAGCAAAATAAAATTTTCCAATACTTATATATATAAAAACTGTTAAACATTTGTTGTCCGCAAAATACAAGAAATAATATTATTTTTTTCTCCTTTCTTATGTGTGACTTAGCACTTATTTATTGTCATTTTCCACAACACTGAAGCCTTAAAAGGAGTAACGAAACGCACATGCGAACCTTGTATTTACGTGTGGTCTTTTGTTGGGCAAATAACACATTTTTCAGCCACAATTCTGCTCGATTAGTTCTTCGTATACACTCTCTCTCTCTGCGAACGCCAACGCAATTCGATTGCCAGAATTTATTTGCCAAAATTTGGCACTATGGCAATTTGCAATTCATTGTCGCCTGGCCAAAATGGAATGTCATCATTTCGCATTGAAATTTTTGCAAAATATTTGCCATTGACTCTGGCCGGTGCCTTTGCGCTTTTGTGGCCACAATATTAATTAGGATGCCTTGTCAGTGGGGCTTCCAGGCGAACACCATGTTTCACACATTATATTTGTGGCACTTGCAGGAACCAAAGGCATATTTGGTCGTTTATAATTGAAAATGTTGACCATACAAATGGCAAAGGAGAATAAACAGAGAACCACAATAGCAAATGAGCCTACCAAATAACAGAATAGGGGATAACTAACTTTATTTTATAAACAAACATTAAGCTTGAATAAATCAGAGACCTAATTGAGATTGAAGGTAGAAGCATAGGAAATTAATAACAACTATTCCTAATTTTAACCCTCGAAATATTCCCACTAAAATCTAACATCTTAGATACAGCAACTAAATCTAAAAATAAGTATATCCACGCAGCGAAATCGAAGCATTTAATTCGAAATCAAGGCCCGGTACATTGATATCGAATTAAATTGAAATAAATGCGATTTCTGGCATCTGTGCTGGCAAATAAAAATTCATATTGCGTGAGCACTAATAAGCAATAAAATTGGATTTTCGCCTGCTTAATGCATATATCCTTCGCCTTGTAAACACGACTGTTGCCGCTGCTTAAGCCGTTAAATAGCCGACTGGAGATGCTCGCTCTATTGAAAACTGATTACTTGAAGCGGGAGCAAGAGGAGGATGAGGCTGTTGTTCTCGGCTGGGGCCGAGCAAACATATTAACGCACACGAGGGGCACTGAGGCCTGACTTTGACGCATATTGGCCTGGCAATTAATCCGCCCAGCCAAACATGGCAACATATTGTGCTCACGCACGCATAAGAATAACAAAAACAGTCGAGGAGCAACTCTTGCCCCGGCAACTAATTGCCCATTCTTTGGAATTCGCTGGGTTTCGTTCTGTTTTTATACGAGTATCTCACAGATTCGAGGCCTGTAATTAGGTTGCCTTGTGGCCCATGCCTGTAACTTCGTTTGACGGTCGGTGAAAACAGTTTAGAGTCCTTGGCGGCCCCATAATTATGCCACGATTGTGTTGCTCCTACCCGAGTTGCAGTTAGCATTTAGCCACAATTCAATTATGAACGCTCGTCTGCCGCACTTAACCAAATGCTTAAACAGCTTTTGTTTGGCCATAATCCCCCGCCCCTCGCTGACACACTCAATTCCATTCAATTTTCAAGTGGATACTGCCGAGGATAACTAAACAAATTACGCAAAAGATTTAATTAAGCAGCCTTAATGCCTCAGTGACAGCAGCAGCAGTAGGAGTAGTAGTAGAACCAGCAGCTCAGCTCCCTGGGCACGTTCACGTGTCGTATACGTAATATGCAAATGTGCGCCCTACGCTCGAGGACGCAATGCCAAGGGGGATGAGCTCTGTCCGACCGTGTATTGAACTCTGCCCCTCCCTCTAAGGCGTGAGAGCTCGGTGAGTGCTCAGCAGTGCGGCCAACAACCTATTCCAAAAAGAAGAAGGCAAATAGAGAACATGTAATTACTTAAAGGTTTCCTTAAACAATTCTTATAATGGTTGGGTTCTTAAGCAAATATCACACCTTTATATTATATATTGCTTTGCCTTTTGCCCTGAGAGACTGAGAGCCTGACACCTTCTAAAAAAGTTGCAGGGCTGCCCAGAAGAAGGACAAGCTGGCTGCACTGGCTGAGAATGTTCCGTGATTATTACCGGGCTTCCAGGCTCTCTCTTTGGGGGAGGATGTAATTAGCCATGCGGCAGATGCCGCCGCAGCAGTTGCAGTTAGCAGTAAAGGAATGCGAATGAAAATTGTCCGAAAGTATGCAATGAATATTCCTGCCACTGCTGCCGGCAAGACAGGGAGCAAATGTAGATGAGTTGCACCAGGGAGCCACAGCTCCAGGCTTCCACACACCAAGGCACTCGCAGTTGCCAAGGAAAGATGAAACTTTGCTACACTTGGGGAAAATAAAAATAAACTTACTTTACAATGGGCTGCCATTAGGTAGCGCTTTCATAATTTGCATTACGGTGCCAGGCAAGTCTGTAGAAGCTCTACGTGCTAAAAAAGTATATAATTTTATAAAATATATTCTATAGATTAAGGAAGCTTTTGCTTATTCAAATATAGTTTACGGATCAATACTTTTGCCTTGCTTGCCTTTTTATTTAATTCGGGACTTTCCTCGATTTGGCCATGTTTTGTTTCGCTGTGTACGGCCTTTGTCCCTGGCTGGGAGGCGGACAATAAATGAGGCGAAAGCAAACAAAAGATGGGTCACAGTTGCCTTAACTGACACAATTCTGCTATCCTTCGGCCGCTTGTGCCTGTGTGTCTGGCGGTGCCTGTGAGTTGTTGCGGCTAAAGGACCATCATATCAGCTTTTTTCTAATTGAGCCATCTGTGTGCGTGTGCGTGTGCGTCTGCCATCGTTTTGTTTTGGCCACTGTGCGCACTGTGTTTATGTTTGTGCCAGCTTGTGTGTGTGTGAGTGTGTTTGTCTTCAATCAGCGCTTGAGTTGGCAGCATGTTGTTGTTTCTACCGCCGCTTGTTGCCTCCTTTGTTGTGCGCTTTAGGCCCATCTTCGACTGACTTTCGGCTAAAAATATTTAACTCACAGAACGTTAAATGCACAAATACACCCTGAAAAAAATGGCTTAGAAAGGGACCTATAAATCTCGGTGATTTACACTCGATTTAAGTCTACAAATAATATGAGTGGTATTAAGAATACACCACAGATTTCCAATTAATATTTATTGAAAAAGGAAATATCTACGTTTTTATTTAAACAGATTCTTTCTAATTTTTGCTATTAAAAGTCTAATTAGGTTCTTAGTCTATTAATAATCTAAAAAATTTATTTTTGGCTTGTTCTTCCATTCAAGAGAAGCATTTTTTTGCTCTTGTGCACACACGCTCATTTTGTATGCCTCTATGTGTCTGAAATTGTCAAATATAACACAGGAAACTGTATCTCTCTCTCCCACTCTCTATTGCTCTCGCTCTTGTTGCCAAAAATAATTCCCAGAGCTTCAGGAGCTGTGTGTTTACGCTTCGCTTTTATCATTTAATTTTGGCTGCCTCAGTCCGGGCTCGTTCGTGCCCATGTCGGAATCAATAAAGCCGGCGAGAGTCCACGTGTCCGGGCCACGAGTCGCTCGCATTAACGGCTTTTCACCACCCCAATTTTTCCGCCAGCTCCTCCTCGTGGCATTTATAAAATTCAAATCGAACCAATGACATTTATTAGAAACCCGATGGCCGATCTATGGATTAGATGCCATTACCCGACATTAAGCCCTGATTAAAGCAGCCGTTCTGCGTGTGAAAGGATTGCATTTCTTGCTCAAGCATTACTATACATACGATGCCCACTCGTCAAATTTTATTAGCTCGCATATTTAATGCTGGATATGCTGTGTAATTGGAATAAATTAAATTAATATTATTCATGTGCCCCGCTCATAGCGTAGGTTGCTTTGATTTATTACGTCGGCTGAGGCTTTAATTAAATTGATTTGGTTTGAATTTAATGCTTGGCGGAATTTTGTAATCCATAATTAAATGACAAAAATAAATATGGCGCATATTTTATGCATTTCAACTTGATTGTCGCTCTTGTTTACCGACAATTTGAATAAATAATTGACTTGCCCATAAATAATTCTGATAAAATCAGTTTCAGTGGTATAACATTTGATTTTCTTCTAATTTATTACTTTGGAAATATTTGCCTACAAATATTCAGAGCATTTTAATGAATTTCCTAATAAATAAAATTTAAGTTTTGTCTTGTTTTTGTGTAAATAAAAATTGCCCCTTTATTGCCAATCAATAAACTGTAGCAATTGACTTAATTCCTAGAAAAATGCTCAAAAAATAATACAATTCATAAAAAATGGTTTACAATTGCAATTTAAACGCGAATCAAAGGAACCAGCAAATATTTTAATGGAAATTTGTTTACTGAAGAGGGAATTTTTGAAATATATTTGTTTGTACTTCAATTACAGACTATGATTGACTTGTAAAGAATTGATTCTGAGAATTTTGTAAAGGTATTTTAAATGGAAAGAGAACTTCAGTTATCTAAGTTAAATTTCAATCAATTTCAAGCGGGAACTAATGTTCTCTTATTTTAATATCAAGTTTTATGTATTTGTAAAGAAAACAATTATCTTGATACAAAATAGCTTAGCCAAACTATGTGCATTTTCCTTAAGATCTATCTAAATAATAAAATAAGAAGCCAACAGGCAGGTAATAAAATTAAATATACCCACTGGGAATTATATTCGTTTGCAATAAATTTGTTTCGAATTCTTTTTCGGGGACTACTAGGAAATTCCCACTGCAAATTCCGGGCGCTGGCAGATTACAAATAAAATGCCGTAAAGGCAAACCGCATCCATTCGCCACGCTTAACCGCCTTAAATATTTAAGCTTGTTTGCCCGCAATTGAAAAAAGCTGACCTAGTAAGTTGCCACCGCTCAACCAGCCGCCAAACGCCATCCGCCGGACTCAGACCTCGGTCCTCCGGCCTCCTTCCGTTCCTCCATTCCTCCGTCTATCTGTCAGCCATCATCGGCCCGTGTCCGGTGTCGCCGTTCCTTCGTTTGTCCGTGAATCCTTGGGCCGTTTGTTCTATAGATACTCGCAGCGCTAAGCACACAATGTGGCCCCGGCTACGGGGCTCTCATATTTTATTTACTTACCATCAGCACAATTTATTTAACGAAAAAATTTCACGCTACTCTGCTGAGAGAGATAGGTATAGGAAGGCCTGGTAAATGTTTTTCACTAAATAGTTTTACGTTTGCTTGAAATTTATGTTGCCTCGGTTGGGCGGGCAGGACCTCCGCAGGACCTCCGCCACAGTAAGATGTCTCAAGTCAATTTGTTGGCTTTCCTCTGGCTTTCAGACAGACGCTCTGAGCATCCTGCCAAAATGTTTACTTGCATTGAATAATTCAGTCGGCAAAGAATGTACACCAAAGAAGAGCAGACAGGCAGGCCCCCGGAGGTAAAGTCCTGGCAAAGTCCTCGGCAAAGACCTCGGCACAGCAGTGAGTGCAGCCGTTATGCGACAGACATGCCAGACACTTTGACACATGTTCGCCAAGTCAAATTGCATTAGGTTTCCATTTGGGCAATTGCAAAATTGCGATAGTTCATGCATCAAATTCATCGCAGTTCTGCCATGGCTGTCGTTATTTTCCGCCATTAATAAAAGAGATTATGTGCTGAGCGCATTTTCATAAACTAAAAAATAAAATGAGAGTCGCCAACAATCACACGCTCGCACTCGGACCCTAACTTATACGTATTCAGACACAATGAATGGCCGGGGCCAAGCTCATTTAACTTTTTAATTGTGCAGTTTTGTGTGAGGCGGCCAAAAGAATGTCAGGCAGCTGGAAACGGCAATAACCGAGACCTGCATGCCCTATTATATGTTATTTTTTTAACATTTAAAACACTTTAAAAGGTGCCTCTCTTGTTAACAATTTATTTATATAAATATTCACACTTTTAATTAGTTTTAACCAAGCGATTGCGGTCAGCTTAAGCAGGTGTCAACAAGGGAGAATATTTCGATATTTCGCTTCTTATTTTTAAAGTTTAAAGCACAGATTCTCTGGGCATTAATGTTTTCTCTGTCCCCATAAAAATTAGGCAGCTTCTAATTAAAATAAATAGATGCTATCGTCCGCAAATATTTTCATATAATTCTGGCTTAAATTCGGATACAAAGTACACATAGAACTTGTTTGTTTTCAATTGGTTATTGATTGCCACTATTGGCAATGGCTTTCAATGCGAAATATATTCTCTGTTGCACATAAATGCAATTTAATACGCAGTTCAAACATGCGTATAAATATAGCAATCTATATGCTGGCTAATTAGAGATTAGTGGCTGGGCTTTTAGCAATTTCCATTCATAATACTTTGGCCGGCGTTCTTCGCGGCTATAAATAAATTGTATCTAACGCCCACTTGAACAGAATAAACCCACCAGGCACCAGGCAGCTCGACTAGCTGCTAGAACCTGCGGAGGCAGAACAATTTTAAACTGTTTGGAGTGGTGCTCCTTTGCCTGGGCTTAATGAGTGTATAAATTGAGCACAAAAGCCAGGCGGAGCAATAAGCGCATTAATTGCCATTGCAGGAGCCCGGGCGTCGAGATGGCCGACGACGTCGCCTGGCCAACGGGGCGTATGCGCAATGTGAAGTGGCCGCAATTAAAGTGAAATTTTGCGTTTATTTTCACTACCTCTCTGACTTCCTGACTCGCTGACTCCCTTCCTCTCTGACTCTCTGCCCCTCCTCTAATTGCAGGAAGTTCTCGGAAGGACGCGGCACAGCAGCTACTCCTGGTTCTCTAGACATCAAAGACGGCAACAACGGCGGCCAGAATTTTCTCTCGTTTGGATAGTGTCGAGGAGGTGCAACGCGGTCGCAGTGGCAGCGCTGTGGGAATAACGCCGTCGGGCGGACCAGGTGTGGCAGGTGCGGCAGGAGGAGCTGCCGGCGGAGCAGGAGCGGGACCAGGAGCGGCACCAGGATCAGGATCAGGAGCGGTGGCAGCGGCAGTGGTGGCATCGGGTTCACCGGCCAGAAGTGGCCAGCAGCAGTTCGGTGGCGGAGGCGGCGGCGGTGGAGTGGCGGGAACGGGAGCGACTGCTGTCGGCGTGGCAGGTGTGGGCGTGGGAAAGGGAACAGGAGTGGCAGCCATCAGGCAGCGCAGTGCCAGCACAGTGCTCGACATCGGCTTGCAGCAGCGCAAGGTATCCGTCGGCGGCGGAGTGGGAACAGGAGTAGGAGGAGGTCCGCCATCGCCAGGTATTCTACACAAGCGCACCGGATTCAATGGCTTCGGCGGCTACGAGGCCCCTGTGAACCCCAACCGACAGGACATCCTTAATGGCCCGGGCGTCGGAGTGGGCGGGACAGCCTCCAGCGTGGGATTAGCAGCAGGTGGACCATTACCCGGCCGCAGCCGCCTGTCCATCAGCGGTTCATTACTTACCGCCTCATCACCTTCACCGTCAGTGACGGCAGCAGCATCAGCAGCAGCAGCGGCAGCAGGAGCAGCAGGAGGATCAGCGGCAGCGGGAGGAGCTACCCTCGGGGAGACAGCCGGCGGATCAGCGCCCAGCATCGGAGGCAGTGCACCTGCGTCCGCACCCCTGCCCGTGCCGGGGCCAAAGCGACAGGGCAGCTTCTCGAATGTCTTCTCCAAGCTAATCGACGGAATGCCCGCCGGCACAATGTTTGCCAAATTCAAGAGCACCAACGTGGCCGCCTCCACATCGATGCAGAACGTGGCCGAGGGCAATCCCATCACGCAGTACTTCGAAATCGGCAAGCCGGTGGCCTGTGCCGGCCCAGAGTTGGTGTGGCGCATCCACGACGCGTACCGCAAGAGTGACAACAGGGTGAGTGGACAGGGCCCTAGCCCCCGGGTACAAATTGGGTGAATATATTTCCTATCAAGCTGGGTCAGAAATTGGCCAAAGCCAATTCTTCTCTTCTCAGAGTAAGGTTACGCTTCTAGCTACGCTATTATTATTTTTTACAGGGAAATTTATAATTATTTTTGGCTGAAGAAGCTTCCAATTATTGGAATTTGTGTATTACAAATACTTGTATTAAGAAATATGTATTAATTTTTTTTAATTTGTTATATACCATTTTTTGCTTAAAGTTTATTTTTTATTTAAAGTAAAATTGTATTTCGTGAAATTACAGAGAGAAGCTTATTTAAAAACATACTTTTCCCCTGCTTTTTTTCCTATCCTTTCCCTTGTTTCAAATGTTATTGGATCTCCGTTTTGCAGGAATGTTCAGTGTTTATATTCGAGAAGAAAATTGCGGAGAAGCTGCATAAGCCGCGGCGCAAGGAGGCCATAACGGAGCTGCTAAAGAGTTCGGTGAAGACACTGGAGCGCTTCCGCCATCCGCGGGTGAGTGTCTGTCCCCTGTCTCAATCGCAATCGATAATTACTTTTTGAATTTTCCCCTCTGCATGCTCTCGCCCGCAGATACTCCAGATCTATCACACGGTCGAGGAGAGTGCGGACACACTGGCCTTTGCCTCCGAGCCCATCTTTGCCAGCCTCTCGAATGTGCTGGCTTTTCACGTGAGTTTTGGCCTTAGTTTCCCATTTTCCCCCGTTTCCACTTCCTAGTTCACAGTTTCAGTTGCGAGTTGCGAGTTTGAGTTACTGACAGCAACACGGACATGCAATTTGTGTTGTCGCCTGGTTGGCTTTCAGTCCTATATTGGTTAGGGCCTCTTTTTCTTTTTTTGCTCCCTAACCCTTTTCAATCAAGGCACGGAAAAAAAGGGTATCGAATTGAAGAACATATTATTTCTGAATAGTTGTATGGACTTTAGAAATAGGTTTAAGTTTGGGTAAAAAAAATTGTATTGGACAAAATAATTAAATAATTTGTTAGCAATCGTTTGGAAGAGAATATGAATTGTATGAATTAAAATATATTATATTCGAATAACAAAAGGATATATTCGCAGTGTTCAGATAATTAAAGAAATATGTTAAATGAGTTTATTATGATTTTTCCCCCTTAATTTGTTTAAGATGAGACTCCTTCTAAAACGGCTCTATTTAAATAATTAAATTCATACAAAATTAATAATAAATATACCATAACTAGTTATAAGCATTCAGGAATAAAATATTGCTTAAATTTGAATCATATAAAGTGGTTTTGCTTTATCTTATATATAAATAATTAATACAAGATAGTGAAATTATTACATACTACTTATTAGAGTCCTTATCAGGCGATTTTCCATTTCCTTAGTTTATTTATCATCATTGAAATTCTATGACTCTGATCTACAATATTTTTTTCTGTGCAATCCTATGTCCACTGCCGGTCCATCTAGTGTTTCCCAGGTACGGCGGAACATTGTTTAGACTGTTGGGTTGATTGTTGTTCTGATCTCGGTGCTGCTGTTGCTGCTGCCGCTGCTGTGTTTTGTTAAAGTTTTGCAGGCAAGGCAAGTGCATAGTTTAACTTTCGAGCACAATGGGGGCGGCCGGTGGTCGATGGGCGTGCCAAGTGCTGGGTATGCATGACAGAAACACACAGCAGCAGCAGGAGCAGGAGCAGGAGCAGCACAAACGCAGCTCTCGCATACAACTAAATCGAATTACACGACGCGTATCTGTGTTAGCCAGGCCATAAGCGGGTGCGAGTGTGTGTGGGAAAGTTTACGCTGCCAAGATTGAGTCAATAAAGAGCTTCGGTCGGTCTGGAGCACAGCTCAGAAATTGATACGCACACACGGACACAGTGCGTGTCACAACTTAAATGTAGTTTTAGTTTTTCGGTTAAGCTCTAAAAGCATTCAGGAAACTGGCAGCAAGTTAGTTGCTTAACTCAAATTAATTGTTGTGTCGGAACGAATATGTTGAGTAAGTAGAAGCTTTAGCCAAAAAATATAGCTTAACAAACGGTCGAAGAAATATGTATGTTGGCTGTGGAAAAAGGCCAAGGTGTCTAAAAGTGTGCAATAAAAAGGTTTTGGTTATATGTAGCATAGATCTTCGCACTCGACTTCATGTTTTTTAAAACTTAAAAAGCTCTGGCGAATTTTAGAAAATTTTTAAATGTTAGATATTTTTTACTTCCTGAAAAATAGCTTGTGGAGCCAAAATCGCTGCAAATGTATTTTTGTTAAGAAGACACATTTTATAGAATAGTTTTAGAGTATTTAGGAACATTTAAGGATTTAAAAAATATCAAATAAAATAGCTTTAAAATCTCTGGAGGTTTCGAAGAAATCTTGAATATTTTAGGGCTATATATAATAACACAATTGGTGGGTTTAAAGGATTGAAGGTTAAATATTAAAAGGCTAATACGTTAATAGAAAATGGAATAAAAAATAATTGTACTCTACTGCTGTGCATTTTAATAGTTTCGTTCATTTAACTTATCCAATTAAAACCGCTGAAAATTCCGGAATAGAAAACTATTTCCTTCTTCCCAGTCACTGAAAGGCTTTCTTACACTACCGAAACGCACTGCACCACTTCTGTTGGCAGTAACAATACTTATGCCCACAGAAACAGCTCAACAATAACGAAAAGAGAGAAACCCTCTGAATAGTTTTTAGTTTCAAGGCAAGTCGATTCGAGTTAAATTACATTGAAAATTGCAAAAGGTAAAGCTCAGAAGAAACACTCACATACACGCATATATGTACAAGCCAGGTAAATTGCCTCACAAAACAAACAAAAAATTGGAAAAAGGAAAAGCCATGGGAAAAACACAAAAAACCAAAAGCCAGCTAAGAGTAAACAGCAGAAACACGAGAGATTTGAATGGCTTATCATCAAATGCAATGCTCTGAATGGGAATTTTAAAGCCATCAGATGGAAGTAGCTTGCCATCCAAACCGAAGCCGAGGGCGAAGCGAATTTAAGGCCACCCGACCGGCTCAGTCTGGGATTAGGCCCTAACTCTTTATTACCTGTCCGCATTTGTGCACCGGAAAAATTACAGATTGATTTGGGAATCTAAACTGGTCCAAATCGGATTTCGGTCAAACGAAACCCTAACTGAAAGGTTGAAAAAATTATTATTTCTATACAAAGATATGCTATGATTTTGTATGTTCCGTTTAAGACATCATACAAAATTGTACATTTTTTCCCTGTGCAGGAGTCGAAGACATACGAGAGTGCCAATGTGACCCCGGCGACGGGTGGAGCGGCAGCGGCGGCCCAGGCGCAAGCGGCGGCACAGGCGGCGGCCAACACAGTACCCCAGCGCCCGGCCCACGCCAAGGAATACAATTTCTTGGACATGGAGCTGAAGTACGGCTTTCTCCAGGTGAGTGAGTGGCAGGTTGGCAGCGTGACCGTCTCCTTGCGGCAACATTGACCCGAACGCCCCTCTGCTCCCTTCCTGTTTTCTAGCTGACCGAGGCCCTGGCGTATCTGCACTATTCCGGTCACGTAATTCATCGCAATGTGTGTCCATCTTCTATACTAATAACCAAGCGCGGTATCTGGAAGCTGGCCGGCATGGAATATGTGGGTAAGTGTCGTCGTCCGCCGGCTCTGAAATTGAAATGGATTGGTCGGGTCAGCAATTTGTATTCATATTCGGATTGCAGAAAGAATGAACGAGAACGATTTGAATAGCTCCATTCCGTGTCCGCCGTGGAGCAACAGGGTGTCCAAGATGGCCCAGCCGAGTCTGGACTTTATGGGTGAGTAAATTTCAGATTTCTTTGCAGCCCCATAAATTCCGTGATTGAGTGGGAAAATGTCAGGGAAATTTATTATCAATATATGTCGGTAATTCTGTATGAAAATAAGGGGAAATGTAGCTAGACCTTCTCCAGGATATTTTATATTGAGTTTTTTATTTAAAATATATTTTCTAATTTTAAATTTATGAATTTTTTCAATGTTTAGCTCCCGAAACTCAGTCAACGTCCAAGTGCAGCCTGCTCAGCGACATGTTCTCGCTCGGAATGGTGATCTGTGCGGTGTACAACAGCGGAAGGCCTCTGATTCAGGCCGGCAACTCCACCTCCAACTACGCCAAGCAGCTGGAAACGGTGGGTAAACACTTTCTAATTTCTGTACTCGGTATGCTGTACTAGAGTCAGAGTCTCTGCAAAATGGCCGACCGGATTGGGAGGCCGGGAATCGAGCTGGCGGCGACAAGTGCCAATTGGATGGATGAAAAGTTTTGAGCCACGCTCGGATGGGCTTGTTTGCGCGCTGTAATTAGATTCGCAGCTTTGTCAAATGCAAATGTAATCAAAAAGTCCACTCGAAACTCTAATTATTTTGCCACTTGTGCGGACAGGTGACGGAGCAGTAACAGGAGCAGTAACAGTAGCGGCGGCCCCGCGGGCGCTTGTCATTAAAACTTTTCGTCCTGCTTCGTCCTGTCTGGGGCATTGGACTCGCTACCGAAGTCCTCAAGTGGTTTCTAATGTTGTGGCAAAGTTTGTTTCGGTTATGCACAGCAACAAAATGATAATCATTTTAAATAAGTAAAATAATCAGAACCGATTATTCCAGAAATTCCTATATACAGAGCTGCCACCGAAATTAGTTTTCGGTTTGAAATTGATTTAAATAGAGTCTAAAAGTATGCTAAAAAATTTACATATTAGAAAACCGAAAGAACTTACACTAAATTTTGACCCAAAAGATTTTATTGCATAGTTTTGTACACCTTTTAATTTCTCTTAATTCATAACGATTTCTTTGGCATCCCTGACAAGAGCTAAGCAATTTAATTTATTTCAAAAAGGTGTTAAAAGTGTGCAATTAAATAATTTAGATAGTTTTTTTAAGGTTTAATATACTTTTTGCAATCCAATACAGGAGTTTCTTTTGATTTTATTGTAATATTCTAATCTTTTCGTCACGTGTAATTATGAAGTTTTCATATCCTCTTTTCCTCTCTTTCCCTCTCTCCATCCAGCTGGATGATCTGGTCCACAAGCTGATGCCCCGGCTGCCAATTGCCCTGCAGGAGGCCACCTCGCGAATGGCCAGTCGGGATGCAACCGCCCGGCCCACCGCCCAGCTCCTGCAGCTCATCAAGTACTTCATGTGAGTGGCCAAATTAATTAACTTCCAGTCGCCGCGCCGGCTAAGACGTAAAGCAACAGGAAGCGCTGGCAACTGTGGCAATTTGCGCAGTTTCGCTGAAAGTTTTTGTTTGAGTTTCAAATGAAATTGACACCTGTTAAGAGCACACACACCCACACACAGACCCCGGCGACACCGACACGCAATCTCTAAGCCAATTTGTACCTGTAGCTGAAATTCAATTGAAGGTTTCATTTTTGTTCTCAAGTCAACCAACCCCCCGACCTCCTGGCTGCCTCAGCCAACACACGCACACTTTAATTACGTCTGTTTGCCAAATGAAAGCGGTAATCAGACCTGAAAGACATACTCAATGCAAAGCGAATGGGAGCTATGCACTGGGAAAAAATAATGCAGATGAAAGTCATGGGAAATAAATTTATACTAGAATGATTTCGATACCATTTCCGGCCTTAATTTATAAAATGTATATTAGATATTCTCCATATTTACTTGGTTGCAGTTTGAAAAAGATTTTCTGTACAGTTATTATCTTTTCTGTTCATTGAGGAGGGATTTCTCTAGTTTATAATATTTTTCCTGCGTGCAGAAACCGTTGCTTTTCAACTGATTGTGCTGTGGTAGTTGAGCTGGAGTGGCAGTGGCAGTGGCATTGCAGGGCCGCCTCCACAGCCTCCTTGCCAGCATCCTCAGCATTCGCAGCCTGGCTGGCTGGCTGACTCTGGGATTTATGACGACAGCAGCTGTTAGCCTGCCTCCCGGAGAGATCTGGAGCAGGGAAACGGGGCTCGAAGGGAACGTGCCGCGTTTAGACAAACAAAGCCAAAGACGGAGGTGATGGAGATGGAGGTGGCACTGAAGATGAAGATGGAAGAATACGGGGGGCTGCAGCAGCTTGAGCCACATCAGGTAGCGATTCCATTGGGGGGCTCAGCTAGGGGATACCGCAAACTGTCTCAAGAATATATACGTACATGCCCTATAGGTGAATTGAATGTAAAGCAGCGCAAAACGTTGCCAATTGTGTGGTAATGCTGCCGCTGGTGGTTTGTGGATTGAATTGAAATTGGTATTTCATAAAGGCAATCTCAGGGAGTGATCAATGGAGAGGTCAAGTAATTTATTAGAGGTTCGTATTCAAAGTAAGAAGTAAGAAGAAGTTACAAGAAGGGATCTGATAAATTAAAAAATGTTACAATATTATTATAATGTTAGTTGATTTAATTTATAATTTAATCAAAAAAATTAAACACGATTTATTTAAATATGTTAATGGGTAGAAAGAATTCAATTAGAGTAAAACGAATATACTTCCTGTTACCATTTACGCATCAAAACGCGCTGACAGTCTCAGCAACAGGAAAAGCAACAGCGTGCTGCTCCGCCACTCTTCCCTCAACCAGAAGCCCAGATCCTTTGCCTTGGCGGAAAAGCACCAGGGGCAAGGCAGCTCCACCTCCATTTCCATCTCCATCGCCATCTCAACCAGCTAAACATCCCTCTTTAGCTTTGTTAGCCAGCCTCCAGTCCCAGTCAGTTAGTCAGTCAGGTTGGTGGCAGCACTTTGAAGTTAATTTAAATGTTGTCAACATTTTCCGCGTTTTTAGCAGCGTATGCAAATGGCTCGAGTGTCTCGGCAATCAGTGGCAAGCTAACTTTTCTCCTTTATCCTTCGCATCCTTCAGCTCCTTGCTGGCGGATTTTGCAATATGATTTTTGCTCGATTCCGCTGATTAAGTCGACAAGAGAGAGAGAGCGGGAGAGAGGCGAAATCAGCTGGGCAGCATGGCGTATACGTGATGTGATTTAGTTTCATTGTTTAACTAAGCGAAACTAAAGCAGCGTCGAATAATGCCACATTTATTTCGCATTTGTGGCAATTTCGCAGTTTACGGTCCTCGTCTGTTCACATTCAGATAACGACGAAGGGCGAAGGGCTGCTGCGGGGGAATGCGGGTCGAAAGTAAACACTTTTTGGCAATTAAATTTCAACAATTTGATTTACATAACAATGAAAAGTATTTACAATTCCATTTTGGAAAGTTGTGGCGCCGCCAACAGCTCTGCGTGGACTTAATATTTTAATTTCAGTGGCGCAGAGATAAATATTGCCTTTGGCTAATTTTTGCAGGTTTTTTTCCAGCAGCATTTCCATTTGATGCTGTTTTATTTCGAGGCTTAATGTTTAATTGATGCCACTTACCGACTAATCCAGCCACAATCCACTTGAAAAATATGCAATTAAGCACTTAAAGCGATTACTCAGTGTGGAATTTATTTAAATTCATAAATGCACTGGAATAATATTTATAAAAACATTCCATGGAAACCCATTAGCATTTAGCTTCAAAAATATAAAAATTCAGTTACATAGAAATAGATTTTTCTTACAAATATTCCTAAATTATTTCTGTTAATTCCCAAGAATTTTTTCCCTCTGTATAAGCCGTGAAAATAACGTAATTTCATTGGATCCCATCGACTTAATGTTGCCATATTTCCCTTTTGCACAGCGATCCGGCTATAAATGCCCTCAAATTCCTGGACGTGGTCAACATGAAGGACACGCAGCAGAAGTCGCAGTTCTACAAGACCACCTTGATAGAGGCCATGCCGTTGATACCACGTGTAAGTGCGCTCCCCGCTTCCTCCGCCGGAAACGGATGCAAGCCAGCCTGTTGGACAAATTTTCGGGGTTCCATCTCGTTTTTGCGGGCGAACGAACGAACTGACAGAGCATTAATCATTTACGGCGCCAAGTTGTGCGCTTTACGGCCAAACAATTTGTGAATTACGAGCCGTTTTATGACAGTTGCAAAAATGTAACATTGCTGCTGGTCCTTTGTCTTCCCTTTTGTGGCAACAGAAAGGAGCGGAAGGAGTCCATCTTTTTCGCCATTGTCCGATGCCGTTAATGAGGGCTCAGCATTGGCAATTGAAATGACATAGACTGGTTAATGACTTCCCCGCATGCCTTGTTTCTTTTTTTCTGTTCCTTTTCTGTTTGCCTTGCAGAAACTCTGGTGGCAGAACATCTGGCCCATGCTCAAGTCGGAGATCAACAATAACGAGGTCCTCGCCGCGGTCCTGCAGCCGGTCATGCTCTTTGTCCAGGAAGCCACGCACACGGAGTACGACAACCTTATGTCGGCCACCATGAAGTGAGTATGGGATCGGGATGCTGGGGGTATTTATAGATGGCTCTGAAAGGGAATTAAACGTAACAATGGGAACCTATGCGATTACTCTTAAATATAGACTACAAAAAACAAATACCACTTATATACCCAAAAGTAAAACAAAGTCATTTAAAATAATGCAAACATCTCTCGGAGAGTTTTTCCTAAACCAATATACATTCATATTACCGAGAAAGTCCGGTTGTTGGGCAATCCCAATCCTGTCTTTGTTCAGCCAACAGTCCTTCTGTTCTCTACGAACTTTGTGTTTGAACAATTGAAAAACTTTCGCGACACTTTTTCTGTTAGTCAATTTTCATGACGTTTTATTGCGCCCAGTGAGGCGGGCGACAGTTCATATTGTAATTTATAGAGCTCAACTGGCGAACTTTGCCTCAACTACGAAGGTCCTGCGGTGCCAGGGGTCCTGGGAAAAGTGGGCGGGAGTGCTCACCTTTTGTGGGAGCTGTGCATAAATTAGTAAAACACACAAAGCCCGAACTACGAGACACTCGGTTCGCGTTCACTACTTTGCCGAAACTTGACGACAAACTTTGCGGCCACTTGTAAGACGCTTATTGACACCCAGGGCCAGAAAAGAAATAACTTGGTCCAAACGAACTTTTCACACGCGCCCACACAAAGGAACTCGGAATAATGCGTTTATTTTCGGCAACACTTGACATTGAGGAGTTCGGGATTTGACTCGGGAAGCCAGAAAGACGTAAAGGTCGATTGTTTGATTAATGATTGATACGGCAATAAAGTAGATTTAATTTAAAATGTTGCAAATTTTCGTATGAAATATATTCTTTAACCTTTTTTCTTACCTCACATGGGTTTTCATTGATTAAATTTCTGAATACGTGTATGAACAAAAGCCTGTAGCGAAAAGTTCCTAATCAAATCTGGAATGTATCTCTGCTCCATCTCACTTAGAGTCGTCTACAATACACCGAAATCCATTCAGGCCAGCGTTACGATACTTGAGAATTTGCATTTGATTATCGAGAAGACGAAGCCGGAGGACGTCACCACGGACATAATGCCCATGTTGTTCTGCTCCTTCGACGGCTCCACGATACAAGTGCAGGTGAGTGCTTCACTCGGATATGCAAATCACCTTAGACACAGACTCGGAGGCCCCAAGACTCAGAGGCTGGCAGACTGAATGGCAGACAGTCAGACAGAGAGTCAGTCGGAGGAGAAGGAAAATGGAAATGCGAATGGAAATGGGTTGACGGAGCTGATTGTGTAATTACAGCAGCAATTTCTTAATTAACTGCGACTCAGACGCTGACTCAGAGTAGAAAAGTGACAGAGCAAGTGAAATTTACATATATTTTCCGCAATTTTGGACTCCTTAGTCCTTGGACTCGTGGAAATTAAAATTCAATAAATATGAAAAGAAAATTTAACCACTCATTAAAAGGAGACGATTTCGTTATGGTTTTTATAGCAGCATCTGTCACAGAATAGGAAATGTATGAAATAGGCATTAATTTGTTACCAAATAAGGTCATCAAAGATTATTTTCTCCAGAACATGAATTTTCTTAATTTAGTACATTCGTTTTTAGCTCGGAACTTACCTTAGGATACGCTATATGACATTTTCTTAGCAAAACATTCCCGGAAAAAAGTTTAAATATAGTGCAGACATACTCAATTTAGAGATAAAACCATTTCAATTTAAGAATATATGTTTTCAATTTTGGTGTGAGTACGTTTGTAATTAATTTTATTAATTTATTAATTCTTAAAAATCCGTTCTCAAAATGAGAATAGTACGTATTTGAGAACGCGGACTCTCAATTTCCGGATGTCATAATTCTCTTTGTGTACATTTTTCTGTGGCTCCTTAACGTTTGTAATATTTATACAACATTAGTCCTATTCTTAGAGCTGCTACTGTACATTCCTGTAATCCATTTTAATTATAACCGAAACCCTAGAGTGCTGCCGTCGTGGCCGTGGCCAATGTATTTGATAGCATCGATGAGCTCTCCATCCGGCGCATGGTCCTGCCCAAGGTGAAAATGGTGTTCGAGAAGAACATAACGGATCCGAAGATAGTGCAGAACGTGCTGATGTGCATCGAACGGGTAATGGACCGCATGGAGCGGGCGCAGGTGGGTCTCCTCCCTTCGTTCTCCTCCTCCGAATGCCCATATATCGTCTTTCTCCCACTCGGTTACAGGTCATGGATGAGGTACTGCCGCTGCTGGCGAACATACGCATTCCCGATCCCGATATCATCATGCGTACTGTGCGTAAGTTGAGCCAAAGACAATGCCCATTTTCCGTGCCAGTTACCATTGTTTTACCAGTTGATTATCGAAAACTAATTAATGCTCATGATGCGCACACAATTTCACCGTCGGCGCATTGCAAACAATGCAGGTTTACACCGGCTTATCTGGTTGCAAACATGGGTTAACATGGGTGAACACATATAGCCTGCAGTGTGTTTGCCAATTTTAGTTCTTTCTTTAAAGTTGAGGCAACATTTGCTTTATTAATTAAACGAAATATAGCTTACCTCCCAATTAAGATTATTATTATGACTTTGTTTGGGAATCATCACTTAATTGCCTTAGTTAAGAAATAAAATCTAAAATTAAGTGTTGAAGGCTTTTAATAGTTGAGTTATTTTATCATTTCCTTATCTTAAATTAAGTGTTGATGAAGGCTTTTAATAGTTGAGTTATTTTATCATTTGCTTGCCACAAAACTGAAATGCATAACCTGAAATTCTTGGTGCATTTTTCCCAACAAACTTTACCGACTGAAGAGGCAACGTGGTCAAGTAACCTCGCTTCTCTTAATTAAATTTCGCAGGCATCTATCATAAACTGTTTGTGGACAAGACGTACGGCCTGAGCGTGGAGACCATGGCCACCAATGTGCTACCCCTGCTCATTCCGCACACCGTCAACCCGGCACTCAATTTCGAGCAATATTGCTACCTGCTGGAGGTAAGCACGAGGAGGCGAAGCAGGAGGCTACTCCCAGTTGTTTCGGGCTGCAACTCCCCGAGTTATTGTTGTTGCAGGTGCTGCAGCAGATGCTGGAGGCGATCGATCGGCAGCAGAGGAACAAATTGAAGCTGGACAATCTGTCGATGGCCTCGCCGGAAAGGCACCGCACCCTGCGCCACCAGTTCTCCACGGACAACATGAACGCGCCGCCCTTCAACATCCCCAACTTGCGCATAGATCAACGCAAGACGTCCAGCGCCGAGGACATGGCCCGCAAGAACTCTGGCGGTGAGTGGAAGCCACAATCCTTTGTCTATATATTTTTCGGTATTTATTAGGAGTCTCCTAGACTCTTTTCCAGTAAGAAATATTATGGATTATAAACCTAAACAAGTTAAATAGCATTAATTATGCAAATATATGTAGATATCTGCTCACGTTTTACAGTCTGTGGAAGTGTAAACCAGTATTTAGGGTCTAAGAAATCTGGCAAAGCCAAGCTAAACTGTCCGCCCAAGGTAGCTGTTGGTGTATCTATATATTTATGAGCCCTCCGTCCGACCACTAAGTCATTCGGTCGACTGAGTGGCCGCCTGTGGGCATGTATAATTGGAAATTTCGTCGTGATTTCGAATTGATATTCATCGAACGTGACAGGAGCCCGTTTGTCCTGCCCACTAATCAGTGGGCTCGGTTTCAGTCTCGGTCTCGGGCTCCTTAGCCATCGTCGTCGTTGGCCATTGTGCCCGGCAGTTAATTGTATTATCCTGGCAATGATAATTTTATAATAACCAACATGAAAATCAAAAGCACCGCCCGCAGCCGGGTATTATCTGGCATGGTAACATGTACAGGCTGTGCAGTGCTTGTACTTAATGAACTTTCGCCCCTAATGATGATTTATTATGATGGGCCCTAATCGCCCGCAGACACGACGCAGCTCAGCCGGGGCTCAGCCCCGACCTGGACTGACAATTGGCCACACAGCCGGGGTCACAGACGCCTGCCACCTGTTACCCTCTCACCTATCACCTGCTGCCAGTTACCTGTCACCTGCCCACGTGTCGCCTGTCGGCTGGCCTTGCATATTGCAAGTTAAAAGTCACAAACAACCGAGGCCAGATCATTTTGCGGTTGGTTCCCGGAACCCCAACTGCCGGGACAAACATTTAAAAATGACAGAATGCACGGCTCGAAAATATAATTAATGATAAGGATATGAGTTCTTGGAATCCTGTAATAGACAGAGTAAGAATCTGACCATGAAATTTTACAGTTCTTGGTTTCTTGACAATTTTGTAAAAAACTACCCATATGACATGAGCGCCAGACCAAAATAAATGATCGAGATATGAGTTATTTGTATTATTTAATAGGCAGAGTAAAAATGTTACCATGAAATTGTAAAGTGCTTGGGTTTTTTTGAGAATTTAAATAAAAAATTACCCATACGACATGTGCGGCAAAACAAAAAAAATGATCGGATTATGAGTTCTTTGTATCCTTTAATAGAAAAAGTAATAATCTGACCATGAAAGCTTATAATTCTTGGTTTTTTTACACTTTTGTAAAAAATTACCCATACGACATGTACGCCAGACCAGAATAAAAGATTAGGATATGAGTTCTTGGTATCCTTTAATAGCCAGAGTAAAAATGTTTCCATGAAATTGTATAGTTCTTGGTTTTTTGACACTTTTGGGTTTTTCGAGGTTTTAAATAAAAAATTAACCATACGACACGTGCGCCCAGGTCAGGTATTGCCTTAATAAACGCTAGCGTATTAGAAAACTTATTCCTTTAAAAAAAAAATAATGAGTAGTGGAGCTTTTCCTATAGAAATTGAAAGAATGATTAACTTCTTTCGATGCTTGGATGCCTATCGTAGGCTGATTGCGTAACGCAACCCTTAATCGAATGCCGATTTCCTAGTAAATGGCGCAACCTTGCATTCAAAATAATAACTTTCGGCATAAATTGCCCCTGAATGCCCCCAAGGCCTCAAGTCATGTGCAGCAGCAGCCGCAACCGCAAAATGTGCGAATGTCCTTGGCAGTGACAGAATGGCTGGTGTGCGAATTCCTGGCTGGCTGCGTTTCGGGGTTTGTTTGTCGGTTTGCCTGTTTGTCTGGTTGCCGATTTGTCGGCTCGTCGGTTTTTGGCACTGACTGCGGCCACGCTGCCGACGGGAGCTAGGCGACAGCCTACGTGCCTCTGTTTTGGGTCCCGACCGCGACCATTATTAGACTTCATTAGCTTCCCGAAAAAGAGGACTGTTGAATGTGTCCGCATAGCTGATCTGATGATGAATGGCATGCCATATCAGCCGTGCACAGGGAAAAAATTAAGGGAACTTTAAAACGGACTTGAATAAAGTTATTTAATAACAGAATGCTATATATTAGACAATATTCAATTTGGATAGATTTTAAATGAAATATTCAGCCTATAAAAATTTTAAATAGATTTGCACTGCGTTGTATGTGACATACCTGTTCATATCCTGGCAAATATCCTTGGCTACACTACATAAAATACACCACAAATTCTAAAATTTATTCCAGCTAATAAAAAATGGAATAACCCAGACAACAAATAACATATTTCTGTCTATTTTCCCCTCCGAATCGTTATGTGCATCTAGGATCCGGCATGCTTGGCGGCTGGTGGTTCGGCTGCTCGCCATCGTCGCCGGACAGTAACTTCCTGCGCGTGGGTAACGTGTTCCCCAACCGGCGGCTGTCGGACAACACGCTGATGACGCCCAAGATCAGGATAGCGCCCTCTTGCGCCAGCTCGCCGGGCGGCACTCCGGGCAGCGGGCTGCCGACCAGGAGGCACTCGAGCATTGGGCCGCAGGAGCGGCGGGGCTCCACCATCAATTTGTCACCGCCAACTGTAAGTTGTTTGTGTGTGGCTCGGCACTGGGTCTCGATTTCAATTTGGACGTTAACAATTTTTATTTTTTCTCCTGTTTTTATTATTTTTTTTATGGTATTTATTCGGTTGTTTCCGCTTTTGTTTGGCTTTTATTTTGTGGCCACCATTGTTTGTTGTGGTTTCACCCCGTGCCCCCTCTACTATATACTATATATATATTCGCTTTATTTTCCGCGATGTGCCACCCGATTGGCACTCGGTGGCCACAAAAGGCTTACCCTTATTTGATTTTTATTGAAATTTCATTTGAGTGCCTCGCCTCGCTCGCTGTTTTCTTGGTTTGGCTTCTCCAGCAGCTCATTGTGCCATGTGTTTTTTACCCGCCGAACTACTACTCTGTATCCATACCTAGATGGCTAATAGCTATAGCGCCTAGATTAGATCTACTTACAGTTACTTACTACTTGCTACAGTTACCAGTTACAGTTCTCAGTTAACAGTTCTCAGTTCTCAAGCGAACATTGCTCACATGACTACCTACTTACTACGTACAAAAGCAAACAAGAAACATTTCGTTCTGGGTTCAGTTGCCTCTGTTATTCAAGTAATCAAGTATTATGATTTCCGATCTGATCAGTTATGAATGCGATTATGTATTAGCTCATTTCCCCCTGACCCCGCAGCGAAGTCTACATACTTACCACAGAAATGATCTAACACACTCTCTCTTATATCTTATCTCCCCCGATCTCCCACGATCACCAACAAAATATACTTGACAACTACAATAATATAATTATATCGAATTAAAAACAAAACCACGACGTTGTCGTCGTCTCGGGGTCCTTCGATCTCCGCCAATTATGTCTCTCTTTCCCCTCAAAAAACAAAAAAAACTTTAGTACGGTGCCCGGGGTAGCTCTGGATCGAGTCTATCGGTGCCATCCACTTCGGTCTATGTTGTAAGTCTAAAAAACAAAGCAATCTCAGTCATGCGAATGCCGAATTACAGAACAACACTTCGCACTTCGACCAAGTCGGAGATAGTATACCCTTGGTGGCGTGTATATCAATTGTATTCCGATTTTATGTATTTTAATAGAAAACATTTTTTGCAAAGTAAATTTAGAAAGCATTAAAAATTATTAAAAGTATTATATTTGATTAATTACTTTCTGAAAAGGCTTCACCTTAAATTACATCTTGCAATAATAAATATAATAATAATCAGTTAAGCTCAAGGCTAAGAGAGAGACATATTTTGACCTATAGAAATAATGTAAATATTAATTTAGTAAAGTTTAGCCGCCTCTTCAAGGGTATAAGACTATCACAACATGGTTGGGCCTATTTGTACGGATCCGTTTGACATTCTTGTGCGAGTTGTCGGCAGCACTTAAAGCCAGCATCGAATTTTGACCTTGTCATGTCAAGTTGTTAACTGTCGTTGTTTCATTGTTCATTGTCGTTGTCGTCTTCAAAGCACTCGAAGCTCAGCTCTCTGTCCTGTTCTTTACCCACTACTACCACACACGAACTCACTCCAACAATGGTCGATGGCTAATCAAAATGGCGAACGGAAGCCGGACGATGCGTTTCCGTTTTCGTTTCTATTGCTCGCCCGCTCGTTCGTTCGTTCGCTCGCACTCGCCGCTCGCTGTCCTTTTTATTCGAAATGTACTCGTATTTTGGGACTGCAAATGCGTTTGAATATGAATATGAATTTGACTTGCGCCTAAATCTCTCGTACTTGTGCTGTTACTTGGATGGAAAGACTGTTGCAACAAATATATATAATTATGATTTCTTGAAGTGGTTATGTCTTCGTTTTCGTTTTCATTTGCGTTTCCGTTTCCGATTAGTTCTGTGCATTTGCTGCTGTTCCTGTACATGTATTCATCTCTGTTTGTTCTCGACTCGTTTTTGAGCTTATTATTTTTCGTGTGGTTCAAGAGTCCTGTTCTTCAACTGTGTCTGCCTGTACTTCCGTTCTCTGTCTGCCTCTCTCTCTCTCTGTGTGGGGACTCTTGGGTGGAATAGCAGCTTATGCTAATATCCAGTATGGTGTACATATATTATGCAGTCGTCGACTCTATCCCCTTTTCGTTGTCTTTTTCGGTGTTTCACATTATTTTCCTTACCTACCTACGTATCTCATTATGATTTCTACTAAGTATATACAAAGTGCTTTTACGCGGCCAAAGTATCGAGATAATGAAGTTGCCTGATGTAAATTTGATGAATGGGGGAGACTTTTCAGCGAAATAATCGAATTGACGGAGGAAAAAATCAATCAAATTCATAGCACACTTTTTAGAGCTTCGCTGGAATATGTATAATTTAAGGAAAAAAGGTTAGATAATGAAAAATGGAACTGAAGGCAAGAAGGGCTTATCATTAAACGGCGTTGGAAGTGAAAATTACACGAATAAATCGATTCCGTGACCAATACAAATGAAAACAACCATTTTGTTTTATTTTACTAAACTATATACTATACTATACCTATACTATATGAAACCTGACTACTTCTTCATTAAATGTCCTGATCGTGCTCAGTGTTAATTTGATTTCGTTTCCATTTAACTCTGTTCATGTTGCTTTCGTATCTGAAAAAAATAACAAAACAAAATCAATGAAAAACCAAATGACACACACACATGAACATGGACACTAACTATTATATATATACTTCATATTTTAATGGCTAACAAGAAAATCCCTATATCCATATATGTGTATAAGAGGAAGCCAGATTTTTGTGTATATTTTCGCTGGTTCGTTGTTGTTGAATTTTTGAACAGCAGCGCATTGTGGATTCATGTTAACTTGGGTTGTTTCCTTATTCAACCCAGACGAACACAAAAAACACTACATATGCGTTTCTTTCATGTGTGTATTTCCGTTCTTCATTTCATGTACGAACAAACAAAAAAATAAAACCAAAAAATAATTGAAACAAAAACGATTATACGTATGAAAATAAAATAAATTCGCAGCTTGCACGGAGCATGATCGTGAGTACACGTTTCATAATTTCAGAATTTCTTCTCTCCCATTTAATTTTATTTTTCAGTCTCTTCTCAACTCTTCCTCGGCTCACTCCCCGCCCTTTTTTTCCTCTGCCTCTCAACTATTTAAGGTCTAGACACGCACACACACTCCCACCGCCACACACACAGCCACAACCTCACGCAGTATGCTGATATTAAATTTTATGTTAATGTAATTTGATTTCATTTGCTCTCCGCCCGCCCCCCCCTTATTGCGAAATTTGATTTGGAATATATGTGCATAAATACTCATGTGTACTCGGCCTCATCTGTACATACGCATATTCGTATAAATATATATGTTCTCATTCAGTTCAGTCAGAACAACAACCGTGTATTTCCAGTATCTCCATTCAGTTCCCTTCTATTTGTATCAATGTTTTCGATCCGTCTGTCGATTGACTACTGATTGATTGATTCAGTTCGAGTTTGACTGATTTCGTTTCATTGTTTGTTTGTTGGTTTGTTGCTTTGTTCGATTGTTTGTTGGTTTCGTTGCTGGTTCGTTTGTTTGTTTGTTTGTTGCACAATCAGCTTAAATGTACCGGTAAGCCTTGGGTTCAACCAACACCACTCACACACGCACATCGCAGACCCTGTACATAGCACAGATAACATATATAACTATGTAAGAGTACGCCTCGCTCCCGATCGCATCCGCCCGACTTACTCGCACAGATATACGGCCACGACAAGCCTTGACTAATCTTCCAAAGAAATCTCCTTTATTGTACTCCCAAAAACAGGGTGGCTCCATGCCGAACACCTCGAGCAGCGTCCCCTTTCTGCTCTCGTCCAGCATGCAGAGCATAAGGTCGCGGCGCCAGTCCACCGTCCTGTCATCGGGTCCACTAGGCTCCGGATCGGGCCTACTGCAGCAGCTGGGATCCGGCATGGTAAGACAATTATCTTCCGTATCCGGCACCGTGAGTCCGGTGCCGCTATTGCGGGTCAACGGTACGCGGAACAGCAATAGCAACAGCAACGTCCGAAAGTGTCCGTCACTCAATATCACATTCAGTCAATAGTACGATCTGAACGGCGAGGCTCCGGCCAACGCCGATTCAGGTAACTACGCGTACAGTTCAGCCAGCACCAGCCCGTACAGTTACGGCCTGCATTCCGGGCTCGGTTCCGGTTCCGGTTCCGCCTCCGGTTCCGCTTCCGGTTTGGGCTCCGGCTACGGCTACAATTATTACGGCTATAATTACCAGCAGAGCCTCAACAATGTGCGGCTAAAAGCCAAGCTGCGGAGCATGAATCTCAATCTCAATCCGCCACGGAATTAAAATCGAATCGAAACGAATCGAAACAAATCAAAAACGAATCAAAAGCGAATCAAATCAAATTCAATCATATAGATTCGAGTGCAAAGGAATCTGAAATCATGTGTTGTATATGCAAGCGGGGCAGAGGGTAAAATGTAGCAAAGAAAACAATCAAGGAATGAATCAACTTATGAATATGAATGTACCTATGTGAGACCTACACTATAGCCTAGTATTTATTTACTTACAATCGATGCTAAAAGTAAAACATAAAACCAATTATCAAACTGATATTTATATGCATACTAATAGATCGAATACAACTGTTGTTTTTTGGCGAATTTATTCCAGTCCTCTATATTTGTATGTACCATAAGTGTTAATGTTGAAATACCAATATACCAAATATCTGAAAAGTCGTAACAAGTTATCCGCCACACAGCCCGATTGGATACTACTTAATAACTGCTATTTAACTTTATTATTATTAATATTGATTGACACTGTTGATTATCTTAGTTGTTGCCACTCCTGCTCCTCTCTCTCTCTCTCGAAAACCCCCCTAAAAAATAAAAATCGGACGCGCGAATTGAATCGAATTCGATTAGTGATTGGGAAACCAAATTGAGAGACCCGCCCCCCGATTTCCCGCCCACACACACACAGACACTATGGCCACCGCTGCATGTGTGTGTGATGTGTGCCTTGTATTAGTTTAGTGTTTATGTGCGGATCGTGATGCTAACCCAATTTGAATCCTTTATCCTTGTCACCGTACTTTCGAGTAGTAAATCCCATCGCCCTTTTGGCGACCGTGGCAGTGTTATAAATGTTAAAATCCACACATTACCAGTTAGTTTAGCTTAAGCACCTGCACTATGAATTTGTGGAAATAATGTTAATGGTCACCAGACGATATATGAGATAGGGATTAGGGAAGCTCCAGTTAGTAACTTACATTAAGTTAAAACAACTAAGTTCCTGTATAATGCGGTAATCCAGGTACTATATTTGATAGAAATTTTGTATTTTTCATTTGTTCTTGTCCGTTAAAAATTCTTTCTTGCATGGTTTCTTGGCTTGTTATTTTTCACGTTCGAAAGTTAAAGTTTTGAAAGCTATTAAGGAAGTTTGTCCCTCATATGTCCGATCTACTATCAAAATCTTCAGAATCTAAACTTAAATATTAAATATTATACTAAAGTATTAATTTCCACAGCCAGTATTACTAAATATCAAGTTAAACTTAAAGAATAAGGTCCTTAAATGCATGAAACCCTTAAACAAAGCTGGCAGGATAGCCCCTTAAATCTTTTACTGGTCTTCGTGCTGAATTATGAAACTGACACTTAATCACTAGTTTAAGCTCTGAGAAACCAATGACAAAATAAATAAGAAACCACCTCGTTGAAATGCATGCTAATTCTGTGCCTGCAATTTTTTATTTCGCAATAACAAATGATTCCTGAACTCTATCGCAGCTGTACAAAATATGTTTGTGGTGTTCCTACGTGTATTGGAATTGACGTTATGAATGTCTCTGTACTACTTGACTTGCCATTTTACTTTCTGCCCATCTGAACTGCACTATATAAATATTTTGGAAATACAACAACAGCCGATAATTGAGAAATATAGAGAAAAAGAGAGAAAACTCGAGCTGAGAACAAATCGAACTAAGCTGCTGATCGTGGAGATATTGTACAATATATATATAAATAAATATATACATGCATATATGTGTAAACTTGATTGATTGACTGACACTGAAGGCTTCAGAAGGCTGCTACCCGCTATCTTGCATACCCACTATATACATATATCGATCTGAATCTGAACTATATGAATCTGCTTACCGACTTACCAGATGTTGATATGCATTTGTACTTTGTATTTTTACTCTACTACGATTAAGTCATTGCGAATTTATTGTAACTGTTATAAGTGTTTACTTGGCTTTTGCACAATCAGTGTTGCTATGACATTTGACCCCGTAAGCCCCCGATGCCCGTAGTCCCGTACACCCGTGACCCCCTAACCCTTAGCCCGCTTGTGCATTTATAATTTCCATTTGCTTTCGCTGTACTGTAAGTTGTACTTATATGATTATGACTATTATTATTATACTTCGAAATGTGCCTTAAGAGATCAAAGGTTCTCGCATTCCAAATGTGCGTAGATTGTGCGACAAGTCCTTAAGATTTACATATATGAATATATGCTAACTCGATGAGATCGAAGAGAGTAACTACCGCTACCTAGGACAGGCTAACTCTGCTAAACGTGAGTCACCTGGCCCGGCCCCCTCCCGATAATACCCACACTCATCCACAACTGTACCTTAGTAGTAGTTTTGTAGTCACTCACATCCGGCGAAGGTCCGATCCGATCCGTTTCAACACTGACACGTACACCTAGCTAAGTAAGTTGACACTAGATCGATGTTCGTAGTTTGCATTGCGTAACCACTTGAACCCAGAAAACCAAAAATACCAAAGATACAGTTACCAGATCCCAGTTGTACACCGGAAAGAGGAAGCTAACCCGAGAATCGTATCGATGCATGATAACCGAACCCTCCCGATTTCAGATAACCGATGTCGATGTCTGTCCTACTTTTTGCTAATATATAATATACGATAATCTTGATAACCTTTATAATAAAATTGTATTCTGTGTGTGCCCCGCCCCCATTCTCTCTCCTTGCCTCCAAATATTTGGTGTATATTTTCCCGTATTTGTAACTCCCGTAATATACGTAATAAACGAGTAATACCTACTCTCAGGCATTAAGTAGCTGCAGCAGATCCCCATTTCGTAACAGTAGCTAGATATACCCAGTACTTATTATAACAATACTACCAAAATAGATCTCTGTATGTATTTTGACAAATCGTTTGAAACCGTTTTTGAAACAACCAGATTGATGGCCTAATTATGATCTTGCAACAACTCTATTACAGTATCAACTATTCTCCGGACGTAACTAAAGATACAGAAAGGCAAAAAAAAGATCAAACAGATATGAAACATTCAAAAGAATCATTACTTTTCAATGCAATTTCGGTCCATTTATGAAACACCAGTAATCAACTAACATATATACTATTAGCGTTATATAATTATAACATTGTAAACGTATACCAAGAGCAAGCTTAAATAAGTATTTCAGTCGAATCTAAATGTTGTTAGCCAATCCAATTCGATGTGACCAAAAACAACAAAAGGTAATCCACAAACTTAATGTAATTTTAACCACAAACTAGAAAAGTGTCAAACACAAGCGAGCACACTGAATTCCATTGAACTACAAAGGACACTATGCAGAATGCAATCAATTCACAGAAGCCCTAACTATTCTCAAATATACATATATTTATTATAAATGTTTACGCTAGGCCCAGATTGTCAAATATTCCTCACATATAGCATATATTAATATTTTTCGAATTATTTAAAGCATATTACTAAAGAAATCATATCACAAAACATCGGAGCACGTGAAGGAAACAGCAGAAAATGTGCGCCTAACTACATATTTCCTTTTAGTTTTAATCAGATACTCAATCATATATTTAACACATACTCATAAATACCTCTGATATATACACATATATGCAATTAACTAGAATCGAAATCGAGTACCTACTGTACGACGTACCTAGGCCTCAAGAGAATCAAATATATCCCAGAGCTTTACAGCAGACGCAATCAAAATGAATATACACATGAATAACCATGAATAAAAAAGGATATTTACTTTTAGCCGCGAGTTGCGAGCCTCGAGAGTTCCAGCCTGCGACTTACAATGATCCCCCGTCATCATCCAATCCATTTCAATAATACTCACACTCTCGTTCAAGCGGAAAGCCACACCCAAAACTACTACTAAGGTGAATACACGATTCTAAGGTCCATCAATCCACAGAAACTGATATAAACCCCGAACAATTCATGGAGGCAGTAACTCAATCTCTCAAATTTATAGTCAATTTGTATAGATGTGTGGTAAATGGTAAACTCTTGAAACTACTCATATAGTGGAGAAAGTCCTTGATGTATTCATTACATACTCGTAAGCGGAAAGCGATTATCATTGTTGTGTGGTATGTTTAGCGGCAAATAGAAAGCAAATATGAATTTATATATATGTATACAAGCAAGAAGTAAGACGAACTCTACCTAGGACCCGCTGAAACCTACTCTATATATATACACGAATGATCTATGCTCTGAATAACACGACACGGAACCGGGACAATCAAAATTCTAACGACACTCTTACCAATATTATTGCTTCTATCAATTAATTAATCGTTGCTGTTGCGTTTGTTTTGTCGTCTTCGTTGTGTTTGTCGGATCCTGCGGGATCTCCATTTGGTTGATACCACGATCTAATGATCTTGGAACTCCAGCATATCCTTGCCATGCACCTCAATCTGCTTTGCATTGTGTTGAGTCTGAGTCTGAGTCTGAGTCGTCGTCTTACTTAGTTACTTACGTTTTCGTTTCGGTTACAATTTCGGGATCTTAGACAAGGCATATCGTTATGGTTTATGGTTTACTTAGCGTTTAATCGTACGTATGTAATAATAATTAGATTTACTTAATTTTAATTAATGAATTAATTACACAAAACTAAAGAGAAACCAACAAAAAAGGGGAAAACCAAAAGCTCAAACTGGACTGAACATTTAAGAGTTATATTATGTACATTATTGAATTGCATTTGATTGATTAATGAGAACACTACGGTTAATATTAAAGGGTATTATATTTGTATTCGAATTTGTATATGTAACTTTGATCGTATGTATGTTAAATCATCTTGGGTTATCTTATCGTAAGTGTGTGACATCCTAGAACCTGAAATGAAACGCAAATGCAACTGCAAATTATGCAAAAAGTAGCCAACTCTGTCTCTTGTGATTCTATTGTGATGCTATGAGAGTCAAGCAGCACTCCACTGTTTTTTATGCCTCTTAAAGTTTAAAACAAAGCTAGTCAAAGCAAAACAAAAACTAAACTACCAATTCTCTATACTCTAGTCTATGCAATGCAAATTGGCAAACAGAAACTATTGAAAACAATCATGCACAATAAATGTTATGCAATTGAGAGAATCCAAAGGCCAAGAAACCCTTAACCTTAACTTTTTCTTATACTCGTGTACTTACACCTACTTGAAGTAAATGTGTACAACTAAAGGAATTCTAGATTTTAAATGTGCTACAACTGTTTATAGTCAAGTACTTAATTATGAGTGTAATTATCGAATATTAATTAATACGTACAAAGGTTCGGGACATCATTCGGCATAGTAATACTAATGTATAAAGTGTGGAATCGATTAATTGATAATGGAGCGACAAAGTGCTATATGAAAAGGGCAAATGAAAATGCAAATGTGACAATGTACGTATATAAAAACAAAAAATTTAATTTAAATGTTTAATAAATGTGTGGAAATGATTAAGCGGTCGGTCTATCCTATATTTATTCTCTTTCGTCCAGGAACAGGGGATCTAAGCTGGCCTTGTTCGGCTGTTCCATATAGTCGTACTCCTGCTGGTGGTACAGGCTCTGTCCCATGCTCCGTGCCACGTCATCTGATTCATCGGTGTTGGCCTCGGCTATAAGAAGCTGTGGGTTATATACATTTATATATTCAAATAAGTGGCTGGGTGAAGTCACTGGATAACTAGCCGCTCACCTCAATTTCTCTAGACATAAACGCCTTGGTGGCTTCTGTTAGCTTCTTTTGAGGCTGGCCCAGTAGCGCATTTTCCAGAAATCGATAGGCTTCACTGAAATCGTTAATTTTCATATATTAGTCGGATTTACTTAATAAAAAAAAATACGAAGGAAATAGTTTAGTTTCTTTTGCAGAACATTTGTGAATGACCGTTAGACAGGGATTTGTTTGGATAAGCCTTAAATACATATATATTATTCTTATGATAATTAGTTCTTTTAGTTCAATTTCAAGATATTACTCAATTATAAAACCAATAATACAAGTTTTAAAGACAACAAAGAGGGATTTTTGGCTGAAAATTTATCGGAATGATTCTTACTTCAAGTCAATGCCATTCAGTTCTTCTGGCGCCGGCTTCCTCTCATTCAGTACTATAGAATTCACTACGGCCGCTGCTTCATACTCGCAGCGATTTGTGAGGTCGGCGCTCTTCATCAGCTCCAGCCACTGGTTGATGTTGGTCAGACTGACGGAGTCACAGTCAGCGACTCTTTCGTTGGCCCAGTCGCAAATGCTAGACACGTAGGCTGCAATGAATAGGGGTTATTCATATTGCTTTAGTTTATTGTTTATTGTCTTGGAAACTTACCTACCACTTCTTTCGAGAAGTCTTGCTGGTGGAAGCTGGAGGCTTCCAGGAGGTTTTGCTGCGAGTAGCCATGCCTGTTCAGATACCTCTGTAAACGCTGCTTAACGTCTCTTTTCAGGATACCAGTGTTAGGGGTAATTTTCTCCCCAGGATTATCCGTTTCCGGTGTAATGCCACCTTCATCCATTTTTCTGTTGTGTTTTTTCGGAAATCTCAATTCAAAATAAAATCAGCTGTTGCGCTGGAGTTGCCAACTATATTGAGAGGATTATTAAGGTGACCCTCTTCCTTTTGGTGTGGCGTAAAATACCGACCTCGGCGGTATTTTTAATTTTTTTATATCTAGATTAGATAATTATTAAAAGGGTTCAATGTATGTTTTTAAAATAAGACGTTTGTGACTGCAACTGGCAAATGGCACAAGACCCAGAAATGATTGAAATGCATCCACAGATTCTTATTCCAAATAAATGAATAATGATCAAAACTGCAAGGCTGCTGCATTTCCTGAACCTTTTTTTTATTTTTTATTTTTAAGTATCCTAAAATCTGAATAAAAAATATTTGAATTAAAAAAAAATAAATAAAAAATGTATTGCAAATCCAATGGAATCGGTATTTTTTGGCTGCCATATAAATGGGGTAAATTTCGTGCTCCTCGCGGCGGTCACACCGATCCGATCCACTTAGAACTTTAGTCTCGAAAGAGAGCGAACGCGCTTAGTGGCTGCGAAAGAGAGAGAGAGCATTAGCACTGATCCTTTTGTTTCAAAAGAAATGTTATCCGTGAAATCCTTGTGCAATATAATCCTAGTGCAATAACTACTTAATTTGCTTTTGAAAAAATAAGGACACTGCCACTGCTGCCCCCGCGCTATTGCCTGTTGCTCCGCCAGCAGGGAAAACGACAACGAAAACAAAGCCCGAGAGGAGACAAAGACGCGAAGCGAGCGCCAAAGCCAAAAGCCAGTCACGGAAAAACCTTGAGGTGACTCATTGCCAATATCACAGCCAATTGGAGATTGAACACTGCCGCTGTCCTTCGACTTACAAATAAGTGCAATTAAGCGATAAAAAAACTAAAAAAAAAACACCTTCGGAATGCAGCCGCCCGAACGTGAGATTGGAATGCTGAAGAAGCACCGCGAGCACATCCGCAACAACCTCGATCGGCTGGTGAAGATGACCAACTACAGCCGAGTGGCCTCGGAGTGCGTCCGCCAGGGCATCCTGTCCACCCAGATGCTGCGCAACGCGGAGGATCTTAACGGTGAGCGCTTCAACATGGATGAGGAGGATGTCCGGTTGGAGCAGCACCGCAAGCTCTTCCTCAAGATCATCCAACGAGGTCCAACTGCCTATAACCTCCTGATAACTGCCCTCCGAAACGTCAACTGTGTGGATGCCGCCGAACTACTAGCCTCCGTCGATGATTCCGCCGCCAGAGTGCCCTTCATATCAATCACCGAGCGCAAGACCAGCAGCAAGTCGGCAGACATTGTGGACACCAAGTTGCCGGAGGCGGAAGGCGCCTGTGTCAGCAAGGTGAGTTCTTTAATTTGGGTTATCGGTTGGGATACCTCCCGTATCGGCTATGCTTTATCTTTGTACATTTGAAAAATGTGTTTAAGATTTTTGGCAAGTCCTACAAGTCCTTAAACAAGGATTTTGACATTAGCAAGCCAAATACGGTTCCACAAGTAGAAATATACCCGTAACCCATTTTTTAAAGGTGGGTTACAAACAAAATGTATACCTATCCCACTGATTTCTCCAGTGGGCTAGGGTCATTAACCTGCTGTGGAGGTATAATCATTGCTCAAGGTCGTCTCGTCAAGCCAGAACCGAACGCATAAACAAATACATTTCCGACGAACTTCAAGTGCTATACTCTTGCCTCGTTTTGAATCGGGCTAAAACCAGTTTGGGGACTCCCACTTATCCTGTTCCCTGAATTTCACCATATGATGTTATTATGGGGATGTCTTCAAGCACTCACTGAAGTTCAACTCACAAGTTTCACCAAATACTGACTAATATAGCATGATTTTATATATAACTTATACCACGAAGCGTCATTTTTGCGTTGTTTACTTTACACAACTTTATCTCCTATCCGCTACCGTTGCAGAAACCCCTCGGCGATCCGCTGGGACCACTCACGCCCTACACGAAGCCCGTGGAGGGGACGCGTGAAGTGATAATGTCAACAATGATCCACGCCGACAATCTTTTGGGCACATATCCCATGCAGTCGCGCCACAACCGCGGAGTGTTGTTTATGGTAAACATCATCGACTTTCCGGACCCAGAGCGCAGACGGAACGGCGCCGATGTGGACAGCAACTCGCTGATACACCTGTTCCGCCTAATGGGCTTCATAGTCTTCGCCTACGACAACATGAACCAGCAACAGTTCTTCGAGGTGCTGCGCCAGGTGACCTCTTCGCAGTACGCCAGGAACACCGAGTGCTTCGTGATGGTGCTGATGACGCACGGCAATCGCGTGAAGGAGATCGACAAGGTGGAGTTTCGTGATGGATCCGTGGCGGATACGCACGTAATCAAGAGCCATTTTCAGGCGAACATCAGTCCGTATCTGGTGGACAAACCAAAGGTGCTTATCTTTCCGTCGTGTCGCGGCGAACAGGAGGATAAGGGCCAGCCGAATAATCAGTACGATTCCATGGGGCCATCATCGGTTCAGTTGCTGCCGCAGGAGCGCGAGGTCGAGACTGAGGGTATGTCGGGTGTAAAGGTGCCAACTCTCTCCGACACCTTGGTGTGCCATGCGAATACGCCCGGATATGTGACCCACAGGGATCGTGAGACTGGCAGCTGGTACATCCAGACGCTGTGCGACATGCTGGCCAAACATGCCCATGACACGCACCTCGAGGACATCCTGAAGAAGACCAACGCCTCGGTGGGCATCATGCGTACCCTCAAGGGATCCATGCAGACGGGCGCCTTCGAAAATCTCGGCTTCAACAAGAAGCTCTTCTTCAATCCCGGCTTCTACAAAGAGTAGACGCAGCCACTGCCCATATTGAAAGCATTCCCCGACTGACTCTTTGCATTTTATGAACGTATCGTCGTCGCATTTATGTATGTCCTTTAGATTATGTGTTTTGTGCCGCGTGCTATGTGTTTGTGTCTTTTTTTTATATACTCTGAGACAATACTCTCCCAACTCTCTTTTAATATCGAATACATATTGTAATACCCCAAAGTAAGGGGGTAGGAAAATTATGTTCTTCTATGTGATGTCCCAAAAAGCAACAAATATGCCACAATTCCAGTATACAGAGTTGAATTTTTGAACAAACAATTAAGTAAAATGTGCAACAACTTTGTCTGCTCTTAGAATCGTCTTCGATTTTTTTTAAATAAAATAAACGATTGCATTTTTAGACAAAACCTCGGATGTTTAATACGTTGAAAGGGATTGGGATCTATTTACATTCCTAAAATTTAAACGGGGCCCTAACTGCTAAGATTAAATTAATAGTACGCCTATAAATCGTATCCTATTCATCCTGTTCGTCTTCCTCCGCCAAGTGGGAAAGCTGCAGGCTTCCCGCGGCACGACTTTGACTCGATTTCGGCTTGGACTTCTTTTGTTTCTGGGACTTTTGGCCTATAACATACTCGGGCATCACCAGCTTGGAGCCTCTTAACTGGGGCTTGTCCAACTCCACATCGTTCACTTCCTCCGCCTGTAGCTTCTTGAGATTGCGATTGAGTTTGCTGGTCTTCTTGAACTCGATCTTGCCACCGGCATCCAGAGACTCGTCAGTTCCTTCAGCTTCCCGCTGCGAGTCCATCTCCCGGAGAAAAGACAAGGCGGCAGCAGAGTTGGTCTGATCGGATATATCGACGTCGGCAAGGGAGTACTTCTTCCACTTGTGGGGATTGATCTGTAGGTGAGTTCAAGGCACTTGAAAGGGAGTTCCTGTAGGGAATGAGGGCATCCCTCTCACCTGGTAATCCGGTGTTTTTCGGGGCTTCAAACAGCGACCGATAGGCAGCTCCGGCTTCTTGAAAATGCTCTCCTTGCCCCGCATCCTCCGCAGACTACCATCCGCTGGCTCGAGGCCTGCCTCAATGCTGCGTCCATGACGGTAGTTCATCACCTGTCCGGATCCGGATGAATTTCCGGAATTACTTCCCCGGTCGAGAGCGTTGACGGAATACGGTTTGGCCTTGCTCTGGTCCAGGGCCGTGCCCCTCAACTCTTTGCTGGCATCGTCGAGGCACGCGAACAAAGCATCGCGTTTGGCCGAAAACTCTTGCATTTTGTGCTTATTTAATGCAAATATTGCATTTGTTTAAACAGTTTGTGTATTTTTAAATTAAAATCCAAAGAGGCGCTGCCAACTTGTCGTTGTTAAACAGCTGTTGTTGCACGCATACAGATTTGATGAGTTTTGGTATTTTTTAAAGTGGTATGTTTTGAATTAAAAATAAGTAAAATAATTTATAAAAGAACATCAAATATAGTTTAAAAAAATAAAAAATCGACACTTTTATTACAATACAGTTAAAAAATATAATTAAAAAATCAATTTGCTATAATTCATTTTTTAGTATATTTTTGGATATCAGCCCTGGTAACATTGGTGCCGGTGTAAAAGTGTGCAAGTAGTGTGCTTTCGCGAAAAATAAATAAATCAATACGCCAGGTGGATATTAAATAAAACTAACCCAAATGCGGTATAATAAGTATCTTTTGCTTATTTCCAAAAGTGTTTCATTAACCGCAAGACTTTTAAGAGAGCGACCATAGTTTGCTTAGTTGATGTTCCAACTCCATGTGGTTTTTGGTGGCAACAAAAGATACCATTGTGGGAACCTTTTAAAACAAACCTTTCCAAAGAATGCAGTTTGTGGTGCTATAGGAGTTTATAAATACCTTCAGTACAATGCTTATTCTTCTTGAATTTTATGTTAATTTCGCGGAAATCTCCCAATTAGGCATCAATAGTGGACCTGTGGGATTTTAAGTTTGGTTAAACGGTCACACCTGCACGACAGCTGTTTTTTATTGTGAAGACACCAGAAACCACACAAAACTAAAAGAAACCTTTTATTTTGCTGCCAGAAGGCGGATTTTAGATCATTTACAAGTTGTTTTTAAATTTTACTCATATTACCTCCGTTAGTTGAATGCTTATAGCTGCCAATTGCACGAATTTCCCACTGAAATGTCCCTGCAAACGGGCTTGGTTTTCATTTTTACCATATTAGCCTCAGTTAGTTTCGTCGCAGCAATTATTTTGTTGGGTAAGCAGGCTCCCGCAGACGATTACACATTGTGGGAGTCCAATTTCCACACTCCGAGCTGTCATTTACCCGGAAATTCGATTCCCTTTCCCGTTGCAGGCTGGTTTCTCATCTGGAAGGCATTTCTTTCAAAGTTCCGTCTCGTGCGCGAGTTGTTGGGTCAGGAGGAGCCGGAGGAGCAGCAGCCACTTGCCTGGGATCACCACCAGAACCAACAGCATCCACAGCAGCAGGGCAGAGCGAGGAAAGCTCGCCGCGACTAGGAGATACCGTCAACCGTCAAACCGATCCGCAATAACAGCAACACCATGAACATCCGCTGCGCCAAGCCCGAGGACCTGATGACCATGC